>CM073435.1:16727500-22525000 GCA_037114965.1 Monochamus alternatus | reverse complement strand
ACCTCCCGATCCAGATTAATCCAAAATGCTGAAAGAGTTTGTGAGTGTGCATAGTTTTTGAATTTGTAGAAGATGCTAATATTTATTTTGTATGTTAACCAAACTGGTTCCCATCGTTTTAACGCTCGGCTTCTACCCACTTCTGACACATATACGGTTCAACTTGCATGCGAGTAAGAAAACCAGTAGGTAAAATTTCAAGCGCTGCCAGTTTTCCAAGAGGTCCAAAGTTCAGACTGGGCTTTCCAGTTAATACAATTACTAATGGTTTGATTTGCACCATTAGATTTTGTACTTGGATCCTGATTACGTTCTGACAGTAAAATGCAGAAACATTCATAAAAAGAAATTATGAGCTTCTTATCTATATTTCTTTTCGTTTTGAAATTAATTGCGTGAACGTCTAATATTAGAAATAATTGCTGTTGCAGATATAAAATATTATGGAACCTTAAGGATGTTTTTTACTGTATTGGAAAGGTATTTTAAGCTAATATAAATCAAATCTCCTACAATTCCCATCAATGAAGTCATATCTATGCTCTCTGATATCAAACATCTAGGTATGCTAATGAACAATTCCACAGGCAAAGCTCTATTCAATAATTATCTAAAATAAAAATTAATCTAGCTAAGTACACTAATCTGGTTTAATGAAAACATTCTATAAATATTTAAATTCATCATTGTGGGAACTCGAAAATTCAATTCGATGAGATCTGACCTATTTATGCATTTTTAGGATTGCTTCTTCAGGTGGCCTCCTTTAAGTTGAGTCATATATCTAACTATAAAATTTATTATACCAATAAATTAAAATTATTTGAAATTAAATATAGACAATGTCAAAAGTGACTTTAACCTGTCAGTCAATTACCTACATATTTAATGAAAACAAATTTACCATTTATATATATATATATTTAGGTATAACCATATTATGTGAAACTAACTACGCTACGAATAAAGACTACTGGAATTGTTCATTAGCATACCTAGATGTTTGGTATCAGAGAGCATACATTTGACTTCATTGATAGGAATTGTAGATGTGATTTATATTAGCTTAAAATACCTTTCCAATACAGTAAAAAAATGTTACAAAAGCTAATAATAAAGAATATTATGTTAGATATTGTGGGTGTAATTCAGCGCTAGTCGGGGCTTTAGTCCGCAGAGTAGTTTCACACAATATTGTTAATACCTAAAATAGTATATTATGCAACGATCATGTAATGATGGTTATTAATACACGAGCATTAACCGGGATACGAAACGAGCCGAAGGCGTATGGTTTATGCGTGTGTATTAATAACCATTACATGAGAGTTGCATACGCTATTTTTTCTACACCCGATAAATAATCAAAAACCATAAATTTTATATTTTTATTGAACACAATAGGTAACAGTAATTATTCGTATGAACTGCATTTTCTGCTTTCTCCGATATGTGTGGAGGAGTCGATGGTAATTCTTCTATATCGCTGATATCAGACATTTTGATAAATTATCGAAGTTTAACTAGGTATCTACGAAAATTTAATCCGTACTGATTTTGACATCTAAAATAATTACATAGGAACCTAGGATAAATGTCAAATGCACAGCATGCTTGATTGAAAAGTTATGGGTTTCTATTGATTAAAAATCTGTATCGTAATGAAAAATCTGTATCGTAATGGGTATCATTATGAAACGGATTATAAAATCTGTATCGTAATGAGTATCATTATGAAACGGATTATGGGCATATAAGTGCATTGTTATAATACGGGTGTAGAAAAATATATTAAAAACACGATTACTTAAAGGATTTTGTTGATGAACAAAGCAGTTTTTATCCCAAAGGAAATTGTGCGTTGCTCTTATTAAAGTTTACATAATTTATACAGTAAGCCTTATACTGAGAGATTGGATGTTTGTGTATCGTGTAAAGGCAAACACTCGACGAACTTATTGATATGATATAGTATTAGCATAAGAGATTACATATTTTACTGTATTAGAAAGGTATTTTAAGCTAATATACATATATATTAAATCTACTACAATTCCAATATATTATTCTATATGAATTCTAGCGATAAATCAATAAATAAAAAACAAAATGCTCGTAAAAGAAGCATCTCTCATATAGAGTGTAATCACCTACTATACCATTACTTGATTAACACACAGGGCGAGGCAAAGAGAAAAGCATAACTCGAGTTTTTCCACTATCATCCAGGAGGCTTTGAAAAAATTTCGACGTCTTTAATTTTCTTTGAAAAGCAAAGGAGTTACCTACCAACACACAAAAAAATTAAATTCGGCCGACTGGTTTAGAAGTAAAAAGAAAACAAAGTTAGGACAAAAATCAAGTGCGTCACTTTTTTTGTAACTGAGTGTATTGAGACTTGTTAATAATTATCAATCCTCATTGAAAATTATAAATTCTAACGCAGAGGGAAACATAATTAACAAACTGACAAGGTAGGTGAGCTTCCGTAACAATATTATTACTTTGCAAAAAATTTTGCAAAACTTTACTTATTATTGTAATTATTTACAAAAATGCTAGTTATTTAATTAAACCGTAATATAATATGAAATAGATCGTCAGTATCTGCTCTATTATTGAGAGCATTTGTGTTTCTTTTTAGCTGTATCATTTCATATAAGCTCTTTTGATAATAATTATTTTCACTATTTAATATTTTAACGTTATCAAAATTAAATTTATGGTTGAAACGTAGGACATATCTACAAAGAACTGTAGAATTTTCATTTTTAGTATTAATATTATATTTATGATTATGTAATCTCTTTTTATATATTTTTAGTGTTAACAATATTGTGTGAAACTAATTACTCTGCGGACTAAAGCCCCGATCAGCGTTAAATTACACCCACAATATCTAACCATATATTATTTATTGTTAGCTTTTGTAACATTTTTTACTGTATTAGAAAGGTATTTTAAGCTAATATATATTACAATTCCTCCTACAATTCCAATATTTCAAAGAAAATTAAAGACGTCGAAATTTTTTCAAATCCTCCTGGATGATAATGGAAAAACTCAAGTTATGCTTTTTTACTCATTTTTGACTCGCCCTGTGTGTTAATTAAGTAATGGTATAGTAGGTGATTACACTCTATATGAGAGATGCTTCTTTAACGAGCATTTTGTTTTTTTATTTATTGATTTATCTCTAAAATTCATATAGAATGTAAGCACCTACTATACCATTACTTGATTAACACACAGGGTGTCAAAAATGAGTAAAAAACATGACTCGAGTTTTTCTACTACCATCCAGGAGGCTTTGAAAAAATTTCCACGTCTTTAATTATTTTAGAAAGGTAAAGGAATTACATACCAACAAATAAAAAAAAATTAAAATCGGCCAACTGGTCTAAAAGTAAAAAGAAAATCAAGTTAGTCAAAAATCAAATGCGTCACTTTTTTTGGAACAGATTTTTTCTTACTGTGTCTCTTTGTTTTCGTTGTTGCCATTTTTAACATTGATAAACAGATTTTAGTTGTATTTTCACGTAATAATAAATAATGGATTTCATATAATCTTTCCTCGTCTACAATTAAATTAGATCGAAAACTCCCAGGAAGGAAACCTTTTTATATAATTCATAACTAATAAATATTTCCCCTGCTCAAGGATATAGTTGTTTTTAAATGTTGCAACAAATTTCTACTTATTAGTATATATTTTTCGTCTTACGTTTAGTTAAAATGTATGTAGCTACTAGCAAAAGTGAATTCAAAAACTTATGACTTTGTTGAAAGTGTTTGTAGGTGACATGAAGTAATTTATCAATAAATAATGCAGCATAGAATTGTAAAGTTTTGTTAGGTTAGTTGTGCCGCCCCGTATGTTGATGTTTTGGAAACTTTTCTATAGGGGTGGCAAATTGCTTTCCCAGAAGTTACAACGTAACGGCGAAACTTGTCTTTTCAATTACTGATGAGTGGTAAGAGTATAATTCGTATAACAGGATAAAATGTTCTCAATCCACATGTACGGAAATAAGTCACACATAAGCTTGCCCAATGGGTACACGTACATTTAAATAACGTTTTTAAAATCTTGTACTGGTTGATTAAACGTTTTGTGGTAAAATTTTCAATGTTTATTTTTAGTTAAATACTTAAAGTCACCGTATTTCTCACTGTAAAATGACCAAATTTGTGATGTTTTTTAGGTAATGAAATCTCGAAAACTAAAACACGTAGAGCAAAAGTAATATCAAAACAAAAATTATTGATGATTTGTTTATACACTTTTACTATTTAAACTCTTCTCAAATAATATAATAACTTTTAAAATGCATTTGTATGACACTCATTATTTCGCTATTCTAACCCCACATTTTAACAATTATTTTCACATACTTATAAACAAAAGTGAACAATCTTATATGCAGAACTATATAAGTTTATGTTATAAAAATGTTACATCTATAGTTAAATTTGAAAAACATGTATTTTGAAAGATTTCAGTACCTAAAAGTTTACTGGATAGATCGCTTTCTGACATTATGTATTGATTTCATTTCGGTACCTTTGAATATTCGCAGGTGGCATGAGATAACATTCTTGTTATTTGCTAAACTCTATATTATTCAGTTCTTAAATGTCTAAAATTACTTGTATTTGTAGAAAACACTATTTCAAGAATACGGCCCCCTTAAACATATAAAATATATCGTTTAAAATACAGTAATAATATTCGCATTTAATAAGGTTGAAAAAATTTAAATTTTTTACAACGTTTATTCAACCAACACATTTTTTATGACTTTTGGTAAGAGAAAATTATATTAGCATATCATATTCGGTTGCAACTTTATTTGTAAATAATAAACTGTGAAGACAATCTGCAAGTTTATTAGAGGGGTAGTGCTAGGTTTTGTTTGTCTTATCTACGCTATAGGCAATCACTTTTATAGTTTGAAGTTTTTTTTTTAAATTATTTTATTGTTTAATGAATGCTTAAGAATTTGAATATTTTCAATCCATGTTTATATGGTCAATATTATTATATTATATGTTTTTTTTAAATTCTTCTTTGCTATAATGTCATATATAATTTTTTTAAAATAGATACTTATGTTGCCTGAATTAACTAAATTTTTTTTTTCTTGTTTTTAATTAATGGACCTTTTCAGTATAACACATTTATGTACAGTGATGCAAATCTAAATGTTTCACATTTTAATATTGGTTCTGTGTTTACTGGCTTTGATTTGTTTTCGGAATTTTTATTGGATAATTCTTTGGATGTATTAGGTGTTTCAGAAACATGGTTAAGTCCCTTGTTTCCAGATTATGGCATAAACATAGTTGGGTATAATTTGATACGTAATGACCGTCCAACGAGAGGTGGAGGTGTGGCATTTTGTATAAAAGAGGAAATAAAATATAAAATATTGCAATGTCCTAATTTACATGGCAGTCTTCTTGAGAGTCTGTGGATAGCAGTCAAAATATGTGGTAAGAACATTTATTTAGGTACACTGTATAGACCGCCTTTGGCAAATCTAACTTTTTGTTTGGAGCATTTGGAAAATATTCTTGATGGGTTCATTCCTGAATTTGAGTATGTATTTTTTGGTGGTGACTTTAATGTTAACTATTTAGATAAAACTAGCTTAAATTCCTGTTGTTTTCAAAAGTTTTTGCAAAAATATGATTTAAAACAAGTAGGTAATTACGGAACCTACTCACAAATTACGTAATTCAAATACACTTATAGATTTAATAATAGTTAACGATTGTAATATTATTAAAGATACGCTGGTTATTGATCTAGAATCAGTCTCGCATCATTGTGTTGTTAGATGTGACTTAAAATTAGAAAAAAATAAACAAACTCCGAAGATATTAACTTTTTGAGATTGGGCAAATTTGAACTATGAAATATTTATTAATCATTTAAATTCTGTAAACTTGAATGTACTGTATTCTTTCACTGATATAGATGATTTACTGAATTTTGGAATTGTAACTTAACGTCACTTTTTAATTTGCATGCACCATTAAGGACGGTGAGAGTTACTAAGAAGCCAGCCCCTTGGCTAACACCAAATATTAAATATATGATTAAATTGAAAAATGCAGCATACAGTAAATAAGGTACTTGTACCAAATAAGGCCAAGCTCCTAATAAGGCCACTTTCACTTTTTGACAAACCCATGTATTTAACCAAAAAAAAGTTTACAGTAATTTTACAGGTTTTCTAAAGGGCAATGTTAAAAATAGACGATTTTTGGCTTATCCGGGGAACGCATAAATCATAAAAAAATCAATTGATTATTGTTAATTAACATTAGAAATGGCCCAGAAATACGTCAGCAAAAGTGTTAGATAGAATTAATAAAAAAATATTAACCTATATTTTTCCCACGTTAAGTAAATATTTTAACTTTATTATTAATAAATGTTTATCTGAAGATGGAATAAACTAATAAACTAAAATATCAACACCTTTAATCTAAGGATTAATCAGTAAGGAAAATGTTAACCTTAGAGACTCCTGACAATCAAAAAATGTCACAATTTTGTGATGGTTGGAGAAAAACTACTTTGCAATTACATGTGAAATATTGTTAATAGAAATTTTAGCAGTAGCGGTCCAGAGTGGAACTCCCGTGAAGTCCAAAACAAGCATTAATTTTTAATCATCGTTATTCACTTTGTGGTGACCCTCAAGAAAACTGATCAGTCAATTTACAACAATTTACTCTCATTCAAATCAAGAGAAATTTTGGCCATAAGCAATTCATGGTTAAGCAAATATAACTTCTATGCCCTCCACAAAAGTAGTAAAAACTGTTGAAAACATGGTAGCTTTTACTGGAGATCTGAATTGTTGAGGTTTGATTATTTCTGTAAAAGTTAAATAAGCCACCAACTTGTCCAATAACTAAGACGGTGATAATTCTTATCCAGATACAAGGTTTAACTGTGGATAAACTTAATGTTATTATTAGTGATTATTTAAATGTAAATGTTAATTTCATCTTTCTAACCGAGACCTGGTGTACTGAAAGTAGTATAACATCTTTTGTGTTTCCCGGTTATACATTACTGAATTACTTCTGCAGATCTGTACGGAAGTCTGGTGGAGTAAGAATTTGGCGTAAAACTTGTCTTAATATAAAAAAACTCGATCTCTCAGAATATTGTATAAAACAGGACATTGAGGTTTCTGGTATAAAATGGTGTACTGAATCGGGATGTACTACTGTAATTAATTGTTATAGATCTCCTAATGGGGATTTTAATACTTTTCTTACTGAACTCCACCTGATCCTAGAAAATGTATGTAATTTTAAAGATGACATATTTTTGCTAGGTGACGTTAACACTCTATGTCAGGACGTGAATTAGACGGTTTTGCACAATTGGTTGATTCATATGGTCTTAGTTCCAGAGTATTTGAGCCGAACAAGTCGGACAACTATTGATCACGTATACACCAATAATATGTATTGTAACTCATCTGTTCAAGATAACACAATTTCTGACCACAATACGGTTCTTTTTTCAGTTAACCATAATACAGTTGGAAACAGTAATAAAATTTATTTTAATGCCAGATTATATGGTAGTGTAAATATGAACAGTTTTACTACTGCCTTATTAAATGAAACGTGGATTGATACCTACCAGGCCAATAGCACCAAGGCGAAATTTAATAACATTCATAGTGTTGTAATGTATCATTTTAATGTAAATTGTCCACGAGTTTCTAAGTGTGTATCTGGCGAGAGACGAAAACAGTGGGTTAATGAAACTATTAAGAAAAAATTTAGAGGGAAAATGCCACAGTAACTGGGCTAGTACCAAAGTTTACAGAATTATTTCAATGCGATGTCTTTGAAAAGGCGAGATCAAAGCGCAGCCGCCAAACAGTCCGAAAACTGGTTTATACGAGGGTGACCCAGTCATGAATTCTGTTCCTGGCGTTACGAGGGTAAATTGACAAGGATCGATATTAATATTAATGAAATTAATATTGAATTTTTGTATTAATATTGTATTTTGTGAATGTTTGTGTGTTTTGTATTTTCCGTAATATGACTTCATTAAAAAAACTAGATACCTACGTATTAAAGTTGGTTAAATAATATGTGTATCAAGTCTCGAAAAATATTGTTGGCGTGATTTTTTGAAAAAAAAAAACAGAACATTAATGCAGTAAGACATATTAACCTAACTACGAGCAACTTTGTAATATATTTTTTTATATAAATTCTTAAGAATATTAAGTTTTGCAAGAGCGCTTTATGTTTTATTACATTTTCTGTATAGATTTATGATAAAGGAAATACATATTCTTGTATATAATGAAAGAGAAATAGTCGAAAGAAAAGTGGGTGGTGATATATTATTTTTAAAAATTCACTTTTTAATTGTTAGTCAAATGACTTTTCACAAATTATTAAACATGTCAACAAAAGCATCCTCCATTGCTATTAGTCTAAGATCCCACTATAAAACGACCTTCATCGAACAAAGACGAAAGGCGAAGAAAGTGTTTAGACAAAAGAAGAGAGCAGAACAGGTTAAGAAAATAGATGAAATAGAGCAATGTTATAAGAGGAAGGAAATACGTAACTTCTACAGAGAGATAAAAAAAAGGAAAAAAGATAAAAAAGGGAAAAAAGATAGAGAAGGAACTAATATATGTGAGGGATGAAAGTGGAAATCTAATTGCAGAGGAAACAGAAGTGAGAGAAAGGTGGAGGCAATACTTTGCAGATATGTTGAATGAAGAGAGTGTAAGGGAAGGAGAGGAGCACGAGGAGATGATACCGGGAAGGGAAGAGGAAGTGGATATAGAAGAACCTACAAAAAAGGAAATAGATACAATTATAGAAGCTTTAAAGAATAACAAAAGTCCAGGAAAAAACAGAATAACAGCAGAGAACATTAAGTACGCAGGAGAGGATTTAAGACAAAGAATATACGAAATGATACGAATGATCTGGGGAAGAGAATGTATGCCTGAAGATTGGAGAGATGCTTTGATTATACCAATCTTAAAAAAGGGAGATGCAACAGACTGCAGAAACTATAGGGGTATATCATTGTTAGATGTAGGGTATACAATTATGGCAACGTTAATAAAACAGAGAATAGAACCTATAGCAGAACTACAAATAGGGGAGTATCAAGCAGGTTTCAGAAAAGGAAGGTCAGCAACGGATCAAATCTTTTGGTGAAGGAAATTCTGACTACATGCTATGAGTATGGGATCAAAGCAATGGTTCTATTTGTGGACTTCAAGAAAGCATATGATTCGATCAAAAGGAATAAACTAAGTAAAATTTTAAAACAATTTGGGATACCAACCAAACTGATTAGGCTATTGAAAATGACCTTAGAAAAAACCAAATCCAAAGTACGAATAAAAGGTGAATGTTCGGAAGGTTTTACTATTGATACAGGACTGAGACAAGGAGACCCACTCTCAACGCTTCTTTTTAATTTAGTACTAGAAAAGGTCATAAGAGATAGTCAGTTGAACAGAGAAGGACACATATTGATTAAAAGTCATCAAATTTTAAGTTATGCAGATGACGTGGCTATTATTGCTAGAAATAGTAGGAAATTAGAAGAAGTAACGAGAAAACTTGTGAAGGAAGCACGTAAAGTGGGATTGGAGATAAATCAAGAGAAAAGTAAGCTTTTGAGAATAGGAGAATAAAAAAAGGATACCAATTTTAAATTGAGAACAGAGCATGGAGAGATGGAGTTTGAGGAAGTTCAAGAATATGTATATTTGGGGGCGCTAATAACAGCTAACTGTGATGAAGAACAATAAATAAATAGGAGAATAATAAAAGCAAACAGAAGTTCGGCAGCAGTCAACCACTTATTGAAGTCAAAAATTGTGTCCAGAGGAGTAAAATTTAGAATGTATAAAACAATTTTGAGACCGACAGCGCTGTATGGTAGTGAAACCTGGGTTCTCAATAAGAAGTCAAGAGAAAACCTTTTAAGGTAGGAAAGGAAAATCTTAAGGAGAATTCTAGGGGTAAGAAGACAGAGGAAGGCTATGTAAGGAGAAATAGTGAGGAAATATATGCAATGTACCAGGCACCAACAATAGATGAAATTGTAAGAGCCAGAAGAGTGCAGTGGCTAGGACATCTAGAACGTATGGAAGATGAAAGGGCAGTTAAGAAAATAGTAGGGAGTAAACCTAACTACAAGAAAAAAAGAGGTAGACCGAGGAAGCGATGGAGAGAGGCAATGGCAATAGATCTAAGGGAGAAAAATGTAACGGATTGGAAAAGAAAGGCGAAGGACAGAATGGAATGGAGGAGAATAACACAGCTCTGGGCCTAAAAGGGCTGTAAACAGCTTTATATATAAATCAATTAAAATAAAGCAAAAACGTTATCAAGTTTAGTTTTTCGAATTCCATAGTTTTTTTATGGATCACGTAGGTGAAAATCTTTGCAAAGTGTCATTGTCACACCGACTTTCTAATAAGTATTGTAAGCAACATAGAAATTATTATTCAATTTAAAGAATTATGGCACATTTAACTGTTACTCAAAGAATTGAAATTTTAATTCTTATCGGATGCGGGAATATGACTAGAACTCAGCAGGAAGTTTGCGATTTATTAAATGAAAAATATCCAGATCGCCCTATCAGCCAATCAACAGTCAGTAAGGTAGAGTCTAAATTTAGAGAAACTGGCAATGTTGTAAATATTCCAAAACCTGGACGTCCAAGCATTAATGAAAATCAGAAACAGAACATTTTGATAAGTATGGTGGATAATCCTCATAATTCTTCACGATTGGTTGCATTAAACAATGACACTAGTCAGAGCACAGTGCTACGTATCTTGAGCAAGGAAAAATATCATCCCTACAAAATTCAACTTGTGCAGGAACTCAATGAAGGTGATCCCGATCACCGCTTACACTTTTGCGAAATTCTAATGGATTTATGTCAAGGAAATAGAAATTTACACCAGCAAATACTTTTTTCAGATGAGGCCACATTTTGTCTGAATAGTACAGTAAACCGTCAAACTTGCAGATATTGGAGTCGGGAAAATCCTCATTGGATGGCAGAGGCACATACCCAACACCCTCAGAAATTAAATGTGTGGGCTGGAATAGTTGACGACAGAATAGTAGGGCCTTTCTTCTTTGAAGGAACCCTTACAGGACAAAGATATTTAGAGTTTCAAAAAATGACCTTGTTCCAGCCCTTGCAGTAATTTTTCCTAACGATAATGACCCTGACATTCCTGACGATACCATATGGTTTCAGCAAGACGGTGAACCTCCGCACTATGCGCGCCCTGTACGAGATTTTTTGGACAACTGTTTTCCTGGGAGGTGGATCGGCAGACGCGGACCGATAAAATGGTCTGCAAGATCGCCAGATCTTACACCTCTTGACTATTTTTTATGGGGAAATCATTCATAATGTGCAAGAAGAATTTCTTCACAGACTTGCGCATTGTCATGAAGTTGGTGGATGGCAATTCGAACATTTAATTTAAGTATAAAATTTAATCAATTGTATTTTATTTTACATACCTCAGAATTGTTACTCGAAAACAAATGACATTTGAAAATCGCATTTTACGCTAAAATATGTATTTTTTAAATTAAAAATCGACCTGTTCGAGAATTTTTCCCAAAAAATAATTGTTTCGTTTTTATTGAATTTATTCCATACTTTTGGCGCATACTGGATATACAGTTTCTTATAAAGAAATGATACGGATTTCTATTTTGCTAACTCACCTATAATTTTTATATTTAGAGAAGGAACGGCAGATTTGTGTTTGTATTATTAGTTTATAACTCTGATCTGCAGAAATATCACCATATTTATGTGTTCCTCTAAAGCCTAAAGCATTATTTCTACAAGAAAGTTCCTAAAAAATATTTGCAGAAAATTTTCCTTTTTAGATTAGAAAAATCTAAGTCGTAAACAATTTTTTTTATTATTATATTGTGTTTACCTTTTTTCATCGGAAAAGTGGTCCCCATGGAACCCATCGTATGCAGTAAAAAATCCTTCCGCAGACTAACGATGTCTGGACATTATTAAATAAAATAAGTTTACTACGAATTGTTTGAGATACGACAAATTTGCGACGCATCTAGATAGTTATTCGATTACCATCACATTATTTGACATTTATTTATGTACGAAACATTATTCATTGTCATAAACTAACATTGAAATAAAACATTTAAAAAAAACGTTTGAGACTTTTAAATTAGATAAATATTTATAAGGTATGAATTTTACAGTATTTGCCTATTTCTCTAAGATTTTCGAAGACAGAACAGGAAAAAATGGTAAAACATAATATGTAATAACATCTATTAATCTATTAATTTAAAATTCGTTCTATAACTAGAGGTAATTTGTTACTATTATAAGAAGGTAACTAATAAATGTGATAAATAATAATGATACATGCTTACTTAGTTTATCAAATAAGTCCGTTGCGTTGTGATGATAAAATTTCTGATTTAGCTGCCAGAATGTTCATTTGCTAATCGATTTAATGTTACCACTAAAATGTAAGGTGAAAATTACTTAGTGTTCATATACAATTTCATTGAAAATTCTTTGTTTCCTTATTAAATATCTCATGATTTCTGTTTCATACAAAGGTGAATATTTTTTATAAAGTAATGAAATGTGCACGCTACTGTTCTTTTTCATTTCATTTACATGAAACTGTTCTTGATGCATACGTATAAAAAATATCCAATACATATAGGTAAATTCGTACCGTTACAATTAGCGCAAATTTAATATTCATTTACTTTTTTAAAATTCTGATGTTATAGTAAACAAATCATCAGAAATTAGTTTGCTTTAAAATTGCCAACATAAAAATAAAATTCCATTATTAGTATTGAATATGTTTAACTTTAAAAATTTTAAAATTCATCGGGCGCACCTAATTATAACATTGACACGATCCACTGCGTATCGAGCCATAAATATGAATCATTCCCTAAACCGAAGATCGTTATTCAGTTTATGGAGCCAACAACTCATCGAGAGGGCAACGGTGATGGAAAGAATGTACTTCATGTTTTAACTTAGAGCTTTATTATACTGTGTAATTTAAAATATGAGATAAATGATTAATTTTCAGTCCTAATTGTAACGTACATTCCTATATTACATTAAGCTCAGTTACGTCAATTTTTCATCAAATAATTTTAACTAGAAAGGTACAGCAAGGTTGTTGCCCGACCTTGGCTGAGTTTTCTCTAGTGGGGAAGGTCCGACACTATAATTTTAAAAAGTAGCCTGGCATTTCATTTTAAAAAACTGTAAAATTCTGTCAATTTTGTGGGTTTTTCAAGTTTGGTTACATTAACACCCTGTATTGCTAATGTTGAATCGAGTCATCTTCATTTGATGCTGAAATTTAACAAAGATTTTTTTTAATTCGTGACATTTAAGGATTTTTAGAAATTTGTTTGATTTTTCAAACACCCTGTACTATTTTCATTAGTGTTCTACTAGATCCTTGTTAAGTTCAAAAAAAAATATTTAAATTCCATAAACTTTGAGGAAATTTAGATATTGGCTTTGTTTTTTAAAACACCCTCTATTTTTTTCGTTAATTAGTGTTCTAACAGAGCCTTGTTAAAAGTTTCATCAAAAACTTAGGTTAAATTTCATAATTTTTGAGGGATTTTAAAGATTGGTTCGGTTTTTCTAAACACCTTGTATTTTTTCGTTAATTAGTGTTCTAACAGACTCTTGTTAAAAGTTTCATAAAAAATTTTGGTTAAATTTCGTAATTTTTTAGGGATTTTAGAGATTGGTTCGGGATTTTAAACACCCTGTATTTTTTCGTAAATTAGTGTTCTAACAGACCCTTCTCAAAAAATTCATCAAAAATTTTGGTTAAATCCCATAAATTTTGAGGGTTTTAGAGATTGTTTCGGGTTTTTAAACACTCTGTATTTTTTCGTTAATTAGTGTTCTAACAGATCCTTGTTATAAGTTTCATCAAAAATTCTCGTTAAATATCATAATTTTTGAGGGATTTAAGAGATTGGTTAAGTTATTTCTAAACACCCTGTATTTTTTTGTCAATTAGTGTTCTAACAGACCCTTGTTAAAAGTTTAATCAAAAGCCTTGGTTAAATTTCATTTTAGGGATTTTAGAGATTGGTTCGGTGTTTTCTAAACACCCTGTATTTTTTCGTTAATTAATGTTCTAACAGACCATCGTCAAAAATTTCATCAACAATTTTGGTTAAATTTCATAATGTTTGAGGATATTAGAGATTGGTTCGGTTTTTTCTAAACACCCTGTTTTTTTTTAATTAATCTGTGTTCCAACAAACCCTTGTTAAAAGTTCCATCAAAAAAATTGTTTAAATTCCATAAATTTTTAAGGTTATTAGAGATTGTTTGGTTTTTTAAACACCCTGTAGTTTTTTCGTTAATTTGTCTTATAATAGACCCCTGTTAGAAGTTTCATAAAAAAATGTCTATTAATGTAATAATTGAAAAAACATTGCTATTTCGTTGTGATTTGCACGTCACTATACTTGCTGTTATCTCCTCCATAATATTCAACATCAATAATGATACTTTCTGAATTCTGTATCATTATTTGTGTGTGATTTTCGAGGTTACTACTACTGATAATAAGCATTAAAATGCTAGTTCGACCATGACGGATAAAAAAAATACTCAAGTGCCAATACCCTACAGGCCGTAACGGCATCTTTTCGATAGTGTCCCAACTAAAACATGCTGAAATTAATTCACGTCCTTTAATTTTTGGTGAATAAACGTGCTAGAAAACAGATTTACCTATTCAAAGGCCGTGAATTGCACCTTTTTGCCTTGTTGCAGTTACTGTGAAAGATACTCAATAATTTATATTAGTTCAAGTGTTAATGTCTTTTATAAAGTATTCTGCGGGTTGTGACAGTGATTATAATACCGTATAAGATTTTTTCAGTGCATAATTGCCCTATAAAGTTCCGAAACGTAACAATGAAACATAGGAGGCGAAAACATGCTTTTCTTCCTATTTCCTAATGACTTACCAGTCTATAAAATATGTCACACCTTGGAGAAAACTTGTATGATTGGCACAGTGAAGAGATACTTTTTATAACTTGCTTAGATTTTTCTTAGACTGCGACAAGAAACACCTATAAATTCGTTGAAAATTGCACACAAAAACGGCGCCCTTATACTCTGACTGCTTCAAATCTTGAATTACTTTAGATGACCATTGTGATTGATTCACAATGAAGATGAAAGATTCACGATTTAAATTTGAAAAAGTATTTTACAGTTAGCGAAATATGTTGTTGCTAAAATATTAAAATTTCATAAACACGCTTTGATATACATTGGTTATCGATTATTCAAAATGTTTAACCACAGATATTCTAATAACATGCTGTTGAACTTAGGAAATTTATATTATGTCCATTTATTGATAACATAGTAGAATGCCTACAGTGTTACTGACTGAATTAATTTTATAGTCCTTCGTCACGAACCAATCGGAATGTTTAATATTGCTGCCCCCCTGTCACACGAACAATTCCACTAAGTTCCCCGTTTATATTAATGTTCGTAATAAAGTGTTCTTAATGACTTCATATAATGGATTTCCATTTCTCTTCTGTTTTGATAGTAGTAAATGACGTGTCGTACACGCTTACCGTGAAATTCCATAGTACTAAAACAGCTGTATTAAAGTTAGTTATCCTAAATACATTCATTCAGGTAGTAAAACCGACAAGTTATATTATAAAATAAAAGCTTTCTCTTGTTTCTATTAATAATAATGATGAATGACGGAAATTACTTGGGAAAGCGCAATACTACAATAGAAAAAACAGACGTATAGTTTTAGTGAGTGGCAAAATTAAATTCAAACGTATGTGTAGCATTTTTATATTAAATTAGCAGAAAATTGCTTAATTTGAACTTTTCTAGTTAACCTCGAAGTAATAGAGAAATTGTTTTCTTATTCAATTTTCATAATACCCAATACGATGTCGTTAGTGTTAACCAGAAATAAACTTTAGGTTTGCCTCTTTAGCTTGAGCAACCCATTATAAACATTGTAACAGTACGAATGAATAAATAAGTTTACTCTTTGTTCTACAAAACGTTATTTCAATGCCACAATCTTTTTAAAGTGATCTACTCAGAATTTGAGAATTTCCGATATACAATATTAAATATAACTACTTTAGAAGTAGTGACATGAAGTCAGATATCGTGTACCTCCATTTCCAAATGAAGACTTTTGTTTGGCAACTTCTGTATTAGTTACATTAATAGCATTTCTCAACCATGAGATGATTAATATATACACGGACCTGTTTTATATTTGCAAACTTTACTGGAAATAAGCTTCAAATTTGTAATACTAAAACAAAAAACCCAAAACTTTCTCAATTATTGAGAATAAAATTTAAACTTTGAACACTCTGTATTTCTTAAACCAGCGACATTCGTATGACATGATGAGTTCAAATATAATATTTTGGTATCTAGCATCTCCAGCGTAGTGTTGACCCATTCTTTCTGACTCACCCTGTATTTTAAAATTAAGTAATTTCTTTGGACATAATTTTTACAACTCGGAAAGAAAATTATTTTTTCTTGTTCATCAGGGTTACTGTAAAAAATAAATATTTTGAAATGTCAAATCTTGATTATTAGAACGCTTTAATTACGGCTTTTTTTAGTGAAAAATATTTTGCTATTAAAATAAGAATGGAAGTATTAACGAAAAACGGAAAATAATTCGTCTAACAGGCAGAAATGATCGAAGTTACAGAGAAGCAGCTAGAATTTTGAATATTGAACATCCAAACCAACAAAAAATATCAATTTCTACTGTATCTCGAATAAATCGTATGTTTGATCTGAGCGGTAAATGTATGTTATAATTTGTAGTATTTTTTAACCTGTTTACATTTTCTTTAGGTAATATGTATCATATATATCGAATAAGCATAAAAGTAAGTTTGTACCTAATTGTATGTTGTATAGCGGTAACATCTTGGAATCTGGTAATGCAGTATCAGAGGGTTTTGCCGATTTTTTTAAATCTGCCTACGTTTCCGAACGCTTGGATGACTGGCTTCTATTGGAAGAAATACTTTGCTACAACAATAATATCCTAAATACTCAGTATATGGATGATCATGACGTATTAAAGTACATAAAAAAACTGAAACCAAAGATGACAAAGGGCCGCGATAATGTTCCTGCTTTTTTTATTCGTGACTGTGCCCATTGTTTATTAACGCCTTTGAAAGTGATATTCAACTTAATAATTTCGACTAATAAAATTCCTCAAGTATGGAAATCATCACGAATATGCCCAATTTTTAAGGGTGGTAATATTAATGACGTCGCAGACTATCGTCCCATTACAATAATAAATAATTTTAGTAAAATTTTCGAGTTCTTCCTTCACGACATTTTATATAATCACGTTAGGAATGTAATAAGTTTAACCAACATGGTTTTATGAGGGGTCGCTCCACGGCGACAAACTTATTATGTATTACTCAATATCTTACTGAAGCCTTGGATAATCGGGACCAAGTGGATGTTATTTACACAGATTTTTCCAAGGCTTTCGATCGTTTGCAACATGAGATTCTCTTGCGCGAACTTAAAAAATGCGGCCTTTCATTTGATTTTCTGACACTTTATTCACATTCTTATCTTTGTGATCGTCATCAATACGTGAGCTACAGAGGTTTCTCTTCATGCAGTTTTCCGATCTTGTCGGGTGTCCCCCAGGGATCTATTCTGAGTCCATTGTTGTTTCTTATTTTTATTAACAACATTGTCAACAGTTTAACTATACCTCATCTTTTATATGCAGATGACATAAAGATATACTTAAAGATAAAAAATGTACAGGACTGTGTTGAACTGCAGGAGAATCTTAGTAGACTAAATCTCTGGTGTGGGTTGAATAAATTACCCTTAAATATAAAAAAGTGTAATGTATTGACATTTTCTAGAAAGAAAGATAGTGTATATTTTCCATACAATATTGATGATATACCTCTGAACAGGCCTGACGTTGTTAAGGATTTAGGAATTTATTTTGACTCCAAACTCACTTTTAATTATCATATGCATCATATAGTGTCGGAAACTAACAAGAGTTTGGGTTTCGTAATTCGCAATGCTCGGGATTTCTGCAATGTTGACACTGTTAAGTTATTGTATAATTGTTTTGTTAGACCTCGACTAGAACACTGTTCCTTAATTTGGGCTCCTAACTATGTTAGTTATATTGATTTGTTAGAAAGAACACAGCGCAGATTCTTAAAGCTGTTGAACTATAAATTTTCTAATGCATATCCTCCCGTAGGTTATCTGCAGCACTTGCTACTTCATAAATACAATTACAAATCTTTAAAATCTCGCCGTGATATGCGAGAAATGTTATCTTTCTTTTTAATTTAATAAATGGAAATTTTGACGTACCTGAAATATTACAAAGACTTAATTTTAATGTTCCAGCTGCAAATACACGGTCCTTCGAAACTTTTTATTTAAAAATAGCTTGTACTAATATGCTACACTATTCACCTGTATATGTAATGTGTAGGAGTTTAACAGCCGTGCAGGACAGTATTGATATTTTCAGTACCAGTATTTTAAATATTAAGGAACTATTTCGATGTCTTTAGTATTGTTTGTGAACTATTTTATGTTTTTATTTTATATGTGTTATTTTTTTGTGTAATTTTTCCCTGCTCTGTAAGTGGGTTCATCCCGTTGAGTAGGAGTAGATAATAAATAAATAAATAAATAAATAAATAAATAAATAAATAAATAAATAAATAAATAAATAAATAAATAAATAAATAAATAAATAAATAAATAAATAAATAAATATTTCATCTATGCTATATACCATAGGTTCCAGATATTGAGCAAATTAAAGGGGGAACACTATAATTGAATATTTCCGAAATAATCCTACAAATAGTTTATCTGATGCATTTCGAGATTTACTCAATGTCACTAAGATGACAGTTTGGAATCATTTGAAGAAAAGAAATACTAGGCCATTTAAAGTCAAATACCTGCACACGTTAGAGGTAGGTGATGAACAAAGGAGGTTGGAGTTCTGTGTTTGGGCACAAGGCCCATTTTTTTTAAAAACATCATTTGCACGGATGAAGCTACATTTTATACTAACAGGATAGTAAGTTCACAAAATACGCGTTATTGGTTGTCTGAAAACCCCCATTATGTAATTTTCTGTGAGTACCCACAGAAAATGAATGTTTTTGTGGCATTTGTGGTCAAATATTATACATATATTTCTGCGAACTGAATTTTGGTAATGTTTGATAATGTTGGTAATGAACATTTGATAATGTTCTTTCGCTCGAAAGGCAAAATTCCATGCTACAACTATCAACTGCACCAGACCTGTGACAGATGGCTTGAAACACACTTTCCTAGGTAGACGCTCTATTTTAATTAACTGGCCACCAAGAACATCTGTTCTTACACCAGCAGCTTTTTTTTTATGGAGACATTTGATAAACATTGTGCATAGGAATCGATCACGAAATCTTCAGGAACTGTATGCTCGAATTAAACTTGTACTCAGATTAACGAAGAAATGTTATTAAACGTATCTAAACAAAATAAAAAAATGAAAAATGTACTACAAGATGGTTTACTCTAAAAGGGAAATATTGGAAATTTTAATAGGATTGTAGAGCCTTGGTCAAAAACTCCTCACTCTCTCACACAATAATGTACTCAAAACTATTGAATGCTCTATTCTTTCGACCTAGTGTCTCGTTATGAACGTTCCTTTACGTCAACGTGAAAATGAAACCGGATGATAGCCTAGAATACTGCAAATTCAAATACGTAACACCTCAGTGTATGGAGCACGTGTCATATATCTAAGATCAATGAGTAGGAGTATCTTGCAACAACCAACTAGCCTTATAAGGATGTATTGATAAGAAAGAATGCTTCTATCTTGTGTTCGTACCAGCAAGATATAGTCACCTTAAGACTTACCCATAATATACTGGGTGGTTTTTGCCTTTAACCATACAATAACTTTTTAATAAGTACACCTCTAATGCAAAATTCATTTTCAATATTTATTGGAAAGTTTTAATATTTTCTATTAATTTTGAGTAAAACGGATATGTTTTCATATTTAAGGAGTGATAACCTTTCATTATATTTAAAGGAGGGATTTTATGTTCGAAAATAATAAAAAGTTTACGTGAACATAGCTTCTAAAATGTTTCATATGAGTAAATATTTTCACAAAAATACGGATTGTTTCAAATTTTTAAAACAATCTTAGCGCCATTAGAATATTCCGGTATAGAAAAGATAGACCATGAAAATAATAGAGGTCTTTCGTATGACATTTTTATTTTCTTCATTATCTATTAAATAAATAAATATTTTTCGTTCAAACTTTCCATGTAGTAGTAATTCTGTAGTAATAATAAACGGCGATAGTCAAAAGTATCTTTTCAGTCACTTTATTCTATTTTCTGCTTAGTTTTTCAGATATTTTCACTCTTTCTAATCAGGGTTATTCTACGAAATTTAAAAAATGGCTATCATTTATTATTTATTTGCCAAATAAAAACACGGTTTGTAAATAATTTAATTAAGATGATGCTCCAACTAATATGAATTTTAGTCAATGCAAAGATAGCATCGATTTCTTAGGAACGTCTTGTCCGAATTAGCATGTCATTATTTATTTCATCACAAGCTCTCTTGGAATACGATGTAATCTTATTATAAACGGGAGCTCCATACACTTTTTCATTTAAAAATCCCCAAAGAAACAATCTAGTTAATTAAGATCTGTTCATCTATCTGGCAGGCGAGCAACAGGACCATCTTGATCAATCCACCTTTCCCCGTAGATCGAATTTAGCCAATTTAGTCCATTGAAATGTTACATTATTTTGGCCTTAGTGTGTATTTTTAGAGGACGCAATTTTATTTTTTAGATGTGAGGGGGGAGGGTTAAAAAAAGCTTAACTTGAAGTTTGTGGGGTCACAACCCTTCAACTTCGGCCGCCATCTTGGAAAAGGGGGTTAAATTGTTTTTAGCATTTATCAAGTAAACTATTAGTAATACAAAATTTTTTAAAAAACATTTTTTATTGCAAATTAGATCCTCTACAATTTTAGTCTAGTAACTTTTTGTTGTAAAATCAAAAATCACAAAGATATTAATGAAAAACAATCAAAATTTTTGGACAAATTTTTTTTTGGACGCCATAATTTATTTATTTTTTTATTTAAAAAAATGACATCAGAGCATTTTTGTAGAGTGGTTTTCAACGAATAATTTTTATTATATACTTTTTTTTATTATACTCATTAGTTTGGGTTTTAAAGCGCTGTGGAGTGAACACTAATTTTTCCTACTGATAAGTATAAATTTATATCAATGATATGGCATGGTTTTTAATTATTTTTATAATAATGTTTTTTATTATAGACATTTCAATATTGTTATTTTATTATTGTTATACAAAAAATTTGTATGACCAATATTTACCTGATAAATACTAAAAACAATTTAACCCCCTTTTCCAAGATGGCGGCTAAAGCTGGAGGGTTGTGACCCCACAAACTTCAAGTTAAGCTATTTTTGACCCCCCTCACATCTAAACAAAAAAATTGCGTCCTCTAAAAAATGCAATCCCAAATGGACTAATGGACTAATTTCAAACTTGACATCCGCAATGTGTAGAGCAACCGTCTAATTTTATCCATGCATTTCATCTCTCATTGAGTGGTATTTCCTCCAACATACAGTATGCGCCAAATGTATGGAATAAATTCAATAAAAACGAAACAATTATTTTTTGGGAAAAATCCTCGAACAGGTCGATTTTTAATTTAAAAAATACATTTTAGCGTAAAATGCGATTTTCAAATGTCATTTGTTTTTGAGTAATGACGTCATCGATTTTTTTTAAATGGCAACACCATATTTTTTCCTTGATTCTGAGAGATCGTTTAATTCTCTATCAGACAGTACTAAAATTTTGCCCTCTTGCATAGGAAAGTTTTCGAGTAAATGACGATGGAATGTTAAAAAACGTAAATTTTATCCATAAAAAAGTAACAATTCTGAGGTATGTAAAATAAAATACAATTGATTAAATTTTATACTTAAATTAAATGTTCGAATTGCCATCCACCAATTTCTTGACAATGCGCAAGTCTTTGAAGAAATTCTTCTTGCACATTATGAATGATTTCTGGGGTAACTCTGCGTATTTCGTCCCGCATGCGTTTTTGAAGTTCTTCTAAATTACGTGGTTTATTAATGTACACTTTTGACTTAAAGTATCCCCATAAAAAATAGTCAAGAGGTGTAAGATCTGGCGATCTGGCCATTCTATCGGTTCGCGTCTGCCGATCCACCTCCCAGGAAAACAGTTGTCTCGTACAGGGCGCGCATAGTGCGGAGGTGCACCGTCTTGCTGAAACCATATGGTATCGTCGGGAATGTCAGGGTCATTATCGTCAGAAAAAATTACTGCAAGGGCTGGAACAAGGTCATTTTCTAGAAACTCTAAATATCTTTGTCCTGTAAGGGTTCCTTCAAAGAAGAAAGGCCCTAATATTCTGTCGTCAACTATTCCAGCCCACACATTTAATTTCTGAGGGTGTTGGGTATGTGCCTCTGCCATCCAATGAGGATTTTGCCGACTCCAATATCTGCAAGTTTGACGGTTTACTGTACCATTCAGACAAAATGTGGCCTCATCTGAAAAAGTATTTGCCGGTGTAAATTTCTATTTCCTTGACATAAATCCATTAGAATTTCGCAAAAGTGTAAGCGGCGATCGGGATCATCTTCATTGAGTTCCTGCACAAGTTGAATTTTTTAGGGATGATATTTTTCCTTCCTCAAGATACGTAGCACTGTGCTCTGACTAGTGTCATTGTTTAATGCAACCAATCGTTAAGAATTATGAGGATTATCCACCATACTTATCAAAATGTTCTGTTTCTGATTTTCATTAATGATTGGACGTCCAGGTTTTGGAATATTTACAACATTGCCAGTTTCTCTAAATTTAGACTCTACCTTACTGACTGTTGATTGGCTGATATGGCGATCTGGATATTTTTCATTAAATAAATCGCAAACTTCCTGCTGAGTTCTAGTCATATTCTCGCATCCGATAACAATTAAAATTTCAATTCTTTGAGTAACAGTTAAATGTGCCATAATACTTTTAATTGAATAATAATTTCTATGTCGCTTACAATACTTATTAGAAAATCGGTGTGACAATGACACTTTGCAAAGATTTTCACCTACGTGATCCATAAAAGAACTATGGAATTCGAAAAACTAAACTTGATAACGTTTTTGCTTTATTTTAATTGATTTACGTTTTCTAACATTCTTGTAAGAGGGCAAAATTTTAGTACTGTCTGATAGAGAATTAAACGATCTTTCAGAATCAAGGAAAAAAATATGGTGTTGCCATTTAAAAAAAAATCAATGACGTCATTACTCGAAAACAAATGACATTTGAAAATCGCATTTTACGCTAAAATATGTATTTTTTAAATTAAAAATCGACCTGTTCGAGGATTTTTCCCAAAAAATAATTGTTTCGTTTTTATTTAATTTATTCCATACTTTTGGCGCATACTGTATAATTAAGATCAGTTTCCAAAAATTCTAGAGATGTAATGACGTTAAATTTGTCTTGAAAATGAAAGGTCTAAATACACTAATATTATAAATTTCAACACACATTTGGATTAAATTCTTCTTGGAAATTTCTAGGTCATACAATATGTGGATTTTCATGAATCCATAAATGTAAATTTTGAGAGTTAATAACTCCGTTTAGTAAAATATACCTCATTTGTCCACAGTATTTGCTGGAGAAAGTGTTATTTGTCATTCAGGAAATTAATATTAAAATTACAGAATTCTAAAAGTCGCTCATTATCTCGGTTTTAACGTAATGCAAGGGTAAGCTCTCTGATGAGCTCTATGCAAAGTTTTCCAAACTGTAATTAAAGGTATATTAAGAATTTGAGCAACTTTGCGAACACTCTTGAATTTTGTTTCTTCGAGTAATCGAAGAATACGACGAGTTCTATCTCGTACTAAGCATTATTATATCTGTATTGTTCTCTTCTATGTGCACAATCATTTTCCGAATAAAGTTGGTAAACTCTTCTAAATACTGCTGGAGATTGATGTTTGCATTTGAAAATCGGTATTCTGCTCTAGTAAATCTAAAAGGTATTACACTAACTTATTACTTCAACAAGCTTCTAATCGCACAACAAACATGGTTACACACTTAGAAACAAGAAATGCCTACTTAATATTATCATTTCTGTAAGATTGCTGTAATTCTATAAGATATCCCTGATTAAAAAGTCAGAATATTTCTTAGTGAATTTCCTCAAGAGCACTTTTTTTCTTAGAAAATAGAATAAAATTTTGATATTTGTACTGAAAAAATATTTTTGACCATTGGAGTAGAAGTTTAGGGGATTCAAGTGTGAACAAAAACCAAACAGGCTTAGTTGGCGTCAAAATTATTACCTTTTCATTATGATCACTGAGTACAATGTTTGAACAAAAAATATTTGTTTTTCTAATAGATTAAATAATTCTTTAATGTTGAACGCCCTGTTTGAGGAAAATCGGGTGTCATAAAGAAAACTATCATAGAAAAGACTTCTATTATTTTTAAGAACGAAAACATGGAGACAGCCTGTATATTACACGGTGTAGAACTAACTACATCTATCGGCCATTCGCTACTCCATGCCTGACTAAAAATGTCACAGACACGAAGCGTTCTACATGCAGTAGACATCATTGAAAGCTGTCGACGTTTATCGCGTTCGGCGGACGAGAAACGATATTTTGCAGACACGGAATTCCAGGAAACAACTGCTCTGCCGGCTAATGACCCCACCAGCATTGAATTACACCTGGAAAACATATAGCAACAGCTACAGTCACTTGTCAGTAGCCCCCCAGACATATACCGGTTTCGAGCTTATTAACTCTCATCAGTATACCATAGGTGAGGTATCTGAGTAATCCTAGCTGTTTTAGTCTGTCTTACCCAACAGAAGGGGCCAGGTGTAATGGTCATTTTCGGTCCGGCATGGAGTAGCGAATGTTCGATAGATATAGTTAGTTCTACACCGCGTATTCTTGGTCCCTTCTGTCGGGTTAGACAGACTAAAATAGCTAGGATTACTCGTCAGATACCTCATCTATGGCATAGTAATGAGAGCTAATAAGCTCGATACCAGGTTTCTAGCTGTAATTCAATGCAGGTCGGGGCAAAGCAGAGTAGTTGCTTCCTGGAATTCCCTGTTTGCAGGCTGTGTATTTCCTTTGTTGTTATTATTATAGTTATCGTTATCGTTATCGTTATCGTTATCGTTATCGTTATCGTTATCGTTATCGTTATCGTTATCGTTATCGTTATCGTTATCGTTATCGTTATCGTTATCGTTATCGTTATCGTTATCGTTATCTTTATCGTTATCGTTATCGTTATCGTTATCGTTATCGTTATCGTATGTCTCATTCCACCCAGAACGCCTATAATTAGCACCACAACCTTGACAGAGTAGTCTGGATACAGCCTGCGGAGCTCGGAAAGAAGATCTCCATACCTCCTCCGTTTCTCCTCCTCTTTTAGGACGATGTTGCTCTCCGACGGAGCCGAGAACTCAATCACAAACATCGTCCTAAGCTGGTGGTCGAGGAGGACTACATAAGGCTTATTGCCTTGAATTTGCCTGAGGGTGGGGAATGAATAGTTCCAATAAATTTGCCACTTCTCATTCCCCACAGCGGATTCATATCCTCCGGAACATTATTATTATTTTTTTTTATCGTTATCGTTATCGTTACCGTTACCCCTACCCCTACCCCTACCCCTACCACTACCACTACCACTACCACTATCACTATCATTATTATTATTATTATTATTATTATTATTATTATTATTATTATTATTATTATTATATTTTTTATGTATATAGTAGCTTCTTCAATATATGAAGTATCAGTAGGCGTTGACGTTTGTAAGTTTCTTTATATAAAATAAATAATGAATGATGACTTATCAACGAAGGTGAAAATGATTCATATTGATATTAGATAAAAATATTTTTATTAACACATTCTAAAAGTACGTAAATTCTAAACAAATACGTCCCATTTATTTTATCCAAATATGTTATACAACATTACCATATTGCAATTGGTTTGCACTTATATCTAACTCAGTAGTTGCGGCATACGATACAACCGGAAAATTACAGAACAAGGATGATTCTAATCCTTAATACACTGCTAGAAGCCCTGGTAATAAACCGACTAACTTAACATTCTAATTCGAATAATTGAGACCCCTTATCTCTATATGGCAAACTTTCAGAGCCTTGTGATGTCCTGATACTAGTTATTAAACCCCTGTATTGCAGATTTACTATCGAATCATATAATCAATCTGCCCGCACAGATTGTGATATGAAACTACAAATAGTGTATTCTAAGTTCATATCATAATTTCAAAGTAATAATAATAATAATAATAATAATAATAATAATAATAATAATAATAATAATAATAATAATAATAATAATAATAATAATAATAATAATAATAATAATAATAATAATAATAATAATAATAATAATAATAATAATAATAATAATAATAATAATAATAATAATAATAATAATAATAATAATAATAATAATAATAATAATAATAATAATAATAATAATAATAATAATAATAATAATAATAATAATAATAATAATAATAATAATAATAATAATAATAATAATAATAATAATAATAATAATAATAATAATAATAATAATAATAATAATAATAATAATAATAATAATAATAATAATAATAATAATAATAATAATAATAATAATAATAATAATAATAATAATAATAATAATAATAATAATAATAATAATAATAATAATAATAATAATAATAATAATAATAATAATAATAATAATAATAATAATAATAATAATAATAATAATAATAATAATAATAATAATAATAATAATAATAATAATAATAATAATAATAATAATAATAATAATAATAATAATAATAATAATAATAATAATAATAATAATAATAATAATAATAATAATAATAATAATAATAATAATAATAATAATAATAATAATAATAATAATAATAATAATAATAATAATAATAATAATAATAATAATAATAA
The DNA here is from genome assembly GCA_037114965.1 of Monochamus alternatus. NCBI lineage: Eukaryota > Metazoa > Arthropoda > Insecta > Coleoptera > Cerambycidae > Monochamus > Monochamus alternatus. The sequence continues at coordinate 22,497,645 of CM073435.1, read as the reverse complement.
TAATAATAATAATAATAATAATAATAATAATAATAATAATAATAATAATAATAATAATAATAATAATAATAATAATAATAATAATAATAATAATAATAATAATAATAATAATAATAATAATAATAATAATAATAATAATAATAATAATAATAATAATAATAATAATAATAATAATAATAATAATAATAATAATAATAATAATAATAATAATAATAATAATAATAATAATAATAATAATAATAATAATAATAATAATAATAATAATAATAATAATAATAATAATAATAATAATAATAATAATAATAATAATAATAATAATAATAATAATAATAATAATAATAATAATAATAATAATAATAATAATAATAATAATAATAATAATAATAATAATAATAATAATAATAATAATAATAATAATAATAATAATAATAATAATAATAATAATAATAATAATAATAATAATAATAATAATAATAATAATAATAATAATAATAATAATAATAATAATAATAATAATAATAATAATAATAATAATAATAATAATAATAATAATAATAATAATAATAATAATAATAATAATAATAATAATAATAATAATAATAATAATAATAATAATAATAATAATAATAATAATAATAATAATAATAATAATAATAATAATAATAATAATAATAATAATAATAATAATAATAATAATAATAATAATAATAATAATAATAATAATAATAATAATAATAATAATAATAATAATAATAATAATAATAATAATAATAATAATAATAATAATAATAATAATAATAATAATAATAATAATAATAATAATAATAATAATAATAATAATAATAATAATAATAATAATAATAATAATAATAATAATAATAATAATAATAATAATAATAATAATAATAATAATAATAATAATAATAATAATAATAATAATAATAATAATAATAATAATAATAATAATAATAATAATAATAATAATAATAATAATAATAATAATAATAATAATAATAATAATAATAATAATAATAATAATAATAATAATAATAATAATAATAATAATAATAATAATAATAATAATAATAATAATAATAATAATAATAATAATAATAATAATAATAATAATAATAATAATAATAATAATAATAATAATAATAATAATAATAATAATAATAATAATAATAATAATAATAATAATAATAATAATAATAATAATAATAATAATAATAATAATAATAATAATAATAATAATAATAATAATAATAATAATAATAATAATAATAATAATAATAATAATAATAATAATAATAATAATAATAATAATAATAATAATAATAATAATAATAATAATAATAATAATAATAATAATAATAATAATAATAATAATAATAATAATAATAATAATAATAATAATAATAATAATAATAATAATAATAATAATAATAATAATAATAATAATAATAATAATAATAATAATAATAGTAATAGTAATAGTAATAATAATAATAATAATATGGGGGGTCAAGGAGTCAGCTGCTAGCCCTGACTCCAGGGGAATAGCTGAGTGGGAATGGCAAACCCATGAGGAAGCTTTCCCAAGATCGTCCGTGCGTGGTGAAGAGCCACACCCTTCCCGAGGTGACCCTGTTTAAACAGAACACGGCGGATCTACTGGAGTAAACCAGGAAAATAAATCCGCAATCTAAGGTGTTTGCCGTGCTGAGGGACGCATGGCTCCGCGTTACGGGAGTCTCGAACGGCTGCCTCCGAATACCTGGCGTCCTTCGGTAGTAATATAGCCCTTCCATGGCAAACCTGCTCTACCATGGTCGAGAATATTTCAGAGTTACTCGTGGGACCAAAATGTCTGCTACCACTAAAACCAATACAGAGGCGTCCTCCTCTCAAATCAGGGATGTGGATGGGGATCCACCTCAAATAACCCCCACAGCTAACACAAGCCAAGTGACGGGTACCCCTCCCCGGTTCTTGGTTGTGAAAAGAATTGAAGGCGATTTCATGAGAGTGAATCCCTTCATAATTGAAAAAAATTTATACAGTTTAATTGGCACTTGCAAAAACATTAGTAAAATTAAAGATGGTCTACTGGTTGAAACTGTTTCTGCTGCACAGTCTAGATGTCTCTTAAAAACAAAAAAATTAGGTGATTTTCCGGTGGAAGTCATTCCACACAATAACTTAAACACGTCACGAGGAGTCATATACTGCCCAGATCTTCTAAATTGTTCTCTAGAAGAAATTCTTGAGGGTCTAAGCGATCAAGGAGTTACAGCAGTCAGACGCATAAAGGTCAAACGCGATGGTCATCTAATTGATTCCCCGAATCATATAATCACGTTTAACAATCCAGTCCTTCCAAAAAGAATCAAAGTAGCATTTTATTCACTACAAGTTAGATTATATGTTCCACCTCCTATGCGTTGTTTTAAATGCCAAAAATTTGGTCATACTTCATTTCGATGCGAAGAGCAACAATTATGTATATGTGGTAAACCTCTTCATGTAGGCAATCCATGTGAAGAGCCGTTGATTTGCGTAAATTGTAAAGGCCCTCATTCTGCTAGATCCCGAAATTGTCCGGTGTATAAACAAGAATCCGCTATCCAAGAGATAAAAGCTAAAGAAAACATTTCTTACCACGAAGCAAAGAAAAGAGTCGTTATTGATACTCCGACTCCGAATATCACTTATGCTAGGGCTGTAAATTCTATTCCTAATAACGATTTCAATTCTTTAATCAACCAGTTAATTCCTAAGCTAATAGAAGCTCTTTCACCGCTAATAAAACATGATCCACTGCCTCAAATTTCTGGTACTCTTCCAGAAAAACGTAAAAGAGAGACGACTCCTGATCATGTATCCCTTTCTTCAGGGGATGAAACTTCTTTAAGTTCTCAGGTGAACGAAATAAGAAGTAAACCTAAGAAGCGAGGCTGGCCAAAAGGCAAGCCTCGGAAACAGAACTCTGATTGAGTGTTACTCAGTCAGAATGTGATATAATCTGTGATAATATACTTTGTTTGTTTTGCAATTCATGTCTTGTTATTTACCGTTTTGTGTACTATTTTATTTATTTATTTATTTATTTATTTATTTATTTATTTATTTTAACATCAAAAATGACTGCATTCATCTTACAATGGAACTGTAATGGTTGCAAAACACATTATCCCGAGTTAAAGCAATTACTGCTGAAACACCGTCCTCTAGTGATTTGTTTACAAGAAACTCATTTTAAACCAGATGAGAATTTCAAATTACGAACTTATAATTCCATCAGAAAAGACGTTGTCCCACGATCCAGAGCAAGAGGTGGCATTGGAATTTTTATCAGAAACAACATTCCTATAAGAGAAATACAAATTCAGTCTGAGCTGCAAGTCGCAGCCGTTCAGATCGAATACCCTTACAGAGTTACGATTTGTAATATTTACCTTCCTGATTCCAACTGGAATATTAACGATCTGAACAATATTGTATCTCAATTAGTAGGAGACTTCAATGCTCACAATCCGCTCTGGGGATCTGAGACAATTAATGCACGTGGAAGAACCGTTGAACAATTTATAGACGAAAATGGGTCCGTCCTTCTTAATACTGGAGAAAATACATTTTTAAATTCGAGATCAAATAATTTCTCAGCAATTGATTTGTCATTATGTTCTCCTCAACTAGCAACACGGCTGAATTGGAACGCTCTGAATGATGTTTTTTTTACAGACCACTGCCCTATTATTATTGAAACACCGACAAGTCTTCTAAACAACAACGTAAACTCAAAGAAATGGAAACTATCGCGTGCTAACTGGACTTTATATGCAGAGAATTTAAAGCTTCCTCCACTTGAAGATGACGTTAATTCATCACTAGAAAAATTTACGGAAACGATCCTACATGTTGCTAACCATTATGTTCCAAAGCAAGACGGCTATTGTCCAAAAAAGTGTGTTCCTTGGTGGAATGAAGAAATAAAAGTTGCAATACAAAACAAAAAGCAAGCTTTAAATAAATTCAAACGACACCCCACCAATGAAAATATGATTATTTTTAAACAAGCCAGAGCCAAAGCGCGTAGAGCGATTGTTTCTAGTAAACGAAGTTCTTGGCAGCAGTACATAACAACCATTACTAAGGACACCCCTTCCTCTGAAGTATGGAAAAAAATTAAGAAAATATCGGGAAAGAATTTTTCAGAACCCCCTCAAGTACTTACTGAAAACAACCAAATAATTACTGATCCGTATGAGATAGCTGATGTTTTTGGTAGATACTTCCAACACATAAGTAGTGACGATAATTATGACCCAGCATTTCTACAGATTAAGCAAAATTCAGAAAGTGAATTAGACTTCTCAGAAGAAATACTGTCACCATTCAACATCACTTTCTCTATTGAGGAGCTGGAAAATGCTTTAGCTGCGGTTAAAAAACCATCACCAGGTCCGGATACTATTCCTTATGATTTTATAATTCATATGTCACAAGAAGAAAAAGAAATGGTACTAAGTCTATATAACCAAATATGGATAAAAGGAGAGTATCCCAAAAAATGGAGACAAGCAGTAATCACACCCATTCTAAAACCAGGAAAGGACCCTAGGCAGGCTAGTAGCTATCGTCCTATATCTCTTACATGCTGTTTAAGTAAGGTCATGGAAAAAATGATTAATCTTAGATTAATTTGGTTACTAGAAAACAGAAATTTATTAGCAAATTGTCAAATGGGTTTTAGAAAATATAGATCTACGCAAGATCATTTAATTTATTTAGAAAACTATATTCAAGATAGTTTTGCAAGTAGATCTCATACTGTAGGTGTATCATTTGACCTCGAAAAAGCATATGACTGCACATGGCGATATGGCATCTTACAAAACATGCATGAGTGGGGCATAAAAGGAAGATTACCTATATTTATACGCAGCTTCCTTCAAGACAGAACATTTAATGTCCGTGTGAGTAACTGTTTATCTAATACTTACTTGATGAAGAACGGTATACCCCAAGGTTCAACTCTAAGTGTGACCCTTTTTGCTATTGCTATTAACAGTTTAGTATCAAACATCAATCCTTCCGTTTCAAAATGTTTATATGTAGATGATTTATTCATATGTTTTTCTGCACCATCAATGGATGATATACAAACCACACTACAGGAAACCATAGATACTCTCACAGAAGAAGCTCACCAAAGAGGTTTTCGTTTTTCGGAAACAAAAACTAAAAGTATTCACTTTTGCAGACTAAGATCAGAACACTGTGAGCCTCATTTAACATTAAACAATTCTCGAATAAGCCATACAGATTCCTTAAGATTTTTGGGGTTACTGTTTGATAGAAAGCTAACCTGGAATTTGCACATAGAAGACTTAGCAACTAAATGCAAATCTGCTCTAAATATTTTACGATGTTTATCGAGCACAAAATGGGGAGCAGATAAAGAAGTATTAGTCAACCTGTATAAATCTCTTATTAGATCAAAAATGGATTATGGTTGTACAGTTTACTCTTCCTCACGTCCTACACATCTCAAATTGTTAGATTCTATTCAAAATATCGGTCTGAGACTAGCTGTCGGAGCTTTCAAAACAAGTCCAATACATTCATTAGAAGTAGAAGCAGGTATTTCTCCACTCTCTTTAAGAAGAGAACAACTGATGTGCAATTACGCAACTTCCATAAAAGCACAGCCACGTCATCCAAATTACAGTGTAATATACGAATCTGAAGTCGACATCTATAACATTAGACCTACTATTACAAAACCATTTAAAGCTAGAATAGAAACAGATACAACTTACCCTGAAATATATCCTAAAAGACTTACTACTGATCCTTCTTGGCTATTCTCAGTCCCAGTAACACATCTGGAGTGCACCTCTTTTGACAAAAAAAATACAAACCCAAACTTTTTAAAAACTAATTTTTATAATATTCTTAGTAATTATCCAAATTCCGAAAAAATATATACGGACGGTTCAAAGACAGAAATTGGAGTGGGTAGTGCCTTTGTAATTGAAGAAGATATTTACTCATGGTCTTTACCAAAGTTATCCAGTGTATACACAGCTGAACTTTATGCCATATGGCAAGCTCTTCTTTTCTGTGAATTCTCAGCTAAAAATAATTTTCTTGTCTGTACGGACTCTCTTAGTTCAATTCTAGCAATTAGTAATGTCTTCAATTCAGATTCACTTGTTCAAAATATACTTGAAACTATACTTTCACTGAAAAAGTTAAATAAAAATATTATTTTTGTATTTACACCAAGTCATGTAGGTATTACAGAAAACGATAGAGCGGACAGAGCTGCACGTTTATCTGCTAACAGCCCTGAAATAAATGATGGAATACCCGTGAGACATAAAGACATTATTGCAGACATCAAACGTATTATTAATATAAAATGGCAGGAAAAGTGGAACCAGGTACAGACAGCATATAAAGTAATTTGTCCTAACATTAATACCCTTATAAGTACTCCTACTAAAAACATATCCAGAAAGGAGCAAGTACTACTTACGCGACTAAGAATAGGGCATACTCATATAACTTCATTTCACCTACTAAGAGGCCAAAGAGCACCTGAATGCCCTAGATGTAGAGTCACAATTACAGTAAAACACTTCCTAATAGAATGTCCATTATATCGACCACATCGAATTGCTGCTAGCTTAGGTAGCAATCTACAAAATATTCTGTCAAATAACTATGAAACAATAATTAAATTAATGAGATTTTTAAAAATCAGTTATTTATATAAGAAAATATAATATATATCACTTTTATGCGGCTAATGATCTTAGTAATCGATGCCGCTTAGCACACAAAAAAAAAAAAAAAAAAAAAAAATAATAATAATAATAATAATAATAATAATAATAATAATAATAATAGTAATAGTAATAGTAATAGTAATAGTAATAATAATACTAATAGTAATAATAATAATAATAGTAATAGTAATAGTAATAGTAATAGTAATAGTAATAGTAATAGTAATAGTAATAGTAATAGTAATAGTAATAGTAATAGTAATAGTAATAGTAATAGTAATAGTAATAGTAATAGTAATAGTAATAGTAATAGTAATAGTAATAGTAATAGTAATAGTAATAGTAATAGTAATAGTAATAGTAATAGTAATAGTAATAGTAATAGTAATAGTAATAGTAATAGTAATAGTAATAGTAATAGTAATAGTAATAGTAATAGTAATAGTAATAGTAATAGTAATAGTAATAGTAATAGTAATAGTAATAGTAATAGTAATAGTAATAGTAATAGTAATAGTAATAGTAATAGTAATAGTAATAGTAATAGTAATAGTAATAGTAATAGTAATAGTAATAGTAATAGTAATAGTAATAGTAATAGTAATAGTAATAGTAATAGTAATAGTAATAGTAATAGTAATAGTAATAGTAATAGTAATAGTAATAGTAATAGTAATAGTAATAGTAATAGTAATAGTAATAGTAATAGTAATAGTAATAGTAATAGTAATAGTAATAGTAATAGTAATAGTAATAGTAATAGTAATAGTAATAGTAATAGTAATAGTAATAGTAATAGTAATAGTAATAGCAATAGCAATAGCAATAGCAATAGCAATAGCAATAGCAATAGCAATAGCAATAGCAATAGCAATAGCAATAGCAATAGCAATAGTAATAGTAATAATAATAATAATAATAATAATAATAATTATAATAATATGGTTTTTATTGTATTACAACAACAGTACACAAACAATTATACCGAAATGAGTGGCGGTATCCAACAGTGTTGCCCAGTACAATCACCCTAATGCAAAAATATAATATAAATATTAGCAATATATAAATAAATACAATAATTGTCACCTGAAACAGGTAACAGAACATAAAGTAGAAATATACAATATTTAAATATACTAAACACTATGTACGACCTCGGCTAGACACAAGAAAATCTTTGATCTTTTTTCTGTATACCACGATACTAGAAGATGATTTAATATTTAGTGGTATCAAATTAAATACATTTGCAAAGTTGTAGGTGAAGCCACGATAGAATAAAGTTAACTTATGCTTGGGTACATTTAAATTATCACGATGTCTAGTAATATAATCATGTATGTCGGAGTTTTTTGTCAACTTTTCATATAATTACTGAGGCTGTTTAATAGCTATAACTCTAACTCCGTTATTTAAACAAATATATTCTGAAAACTTGTCATCTAAAAGAACTCTGGTGTCTATTACTTAAATAATTTTAAAAAAATGTTTAAATCACTAACACCAAAGTATCTAAGTTTAGTTGCAAGAATAGTATCAAATGTTTTGCTATAATCCAATAAAATTAAACAAATATCTCTACCACTATCGCAAGCACCAATAATATCATCCGTTACACTGAGTAATGTAGTAGAAGTACTGTGAGATTATTATTGGGTATTTCCTGGGTAAAAAAATTATTTTACTCGATGAAAATAAACACATCAAAATTTTTGGGAAAATATTTGATAGCTCAAATATATTAATTATTTGAAAATATGCCCGTATGTCATTGGTTCCGAAAATATGTTAAGAAAATTAAGACCATCCAGTATAACATACCATTTTAATATCAAGTAAACTTAGTATGCAGTTCAACAAAATTAAAATACATATAAAACGATTGGCTCTCTCAAAATATATACATTTTTTCGAAATATTAATAAAGATCAAAAAATAATTTAGCTATATGCAAACCAACACAACACAAACCAATCAACAGATATTTAATAAGAAAATACAGGATGATTCAGAACTTATTCGAAAGAAAAATTGAATGTACAAGACTATTACAAATACAATTAGATATGTAAAATAATCAAAAAGGGAAGTTCGAAAATAACTTAAAAAGGCACTTTTGCACGGCTCTAGAAACTGGTCCACTGTAAAACCTGACTTTACATAAGGCAAAGCATTCAGTAGACGACCACGGCGACAAAAAATAGAATTTTATATTTAGGGATTCTCGTCAACAATCTTTCATACCGTCCCTCTTATCACGTATGGACGTATCTGAATTCAGCAAATTGTTGGGGAGAGCTAAAAAACGAAAACGTTGTGACGTTAAGTAGTTATAAAGTATAAACTTTTAATGTTTGGGACCTAGTTTTTTAGTACAAGTAAAAGGAAGGCATCTACTTTATAATTATTTAAACGTAAATAATCTAGCTTTTATATATTTTTTTAAAAACGTCAATATTTTCAGTTACGCCTCTACGTGGAGCAATATTTTGTTCCTTTGGAAGATACAATTCTGATAATCGTTATAAATTAGTTTCAATTATTTTTCCTCAAACTTTCTGTTATTGTAGCTATTAAAGCGCAAATGCGGCCTGCTTAATAATAATATTCCGCCCTCTCTCCCGCGTAAGTCTCCGACTTCTGGGCTAATCCCTGTGATTAGAATGAGGGATAGAGATATTATTATTATTAAAGAAAATACTGAATGTAATTTATTAGAAAACAATGAAACTCATTTGAATTTAAAAGTGTGTTTTATTATAACATATTACGAAGGAAAGTTAATCAAAACTTGTTTTAACAACAAAACAAAAAATGAAAATAAAAATAGAAGTAGAAATATTTCTAAAGGGAACAGTAAAATTCAAAACTGTATTCTAAAAATATGGTATAATCGTAAAACAGTTCAACTGAAGTAATCAAAAACTTGAATTGAATTCATGAGGAAGAGACTTATAGAAGTCCTGAATTTCAAACAATCGAACAACGGGTGTCTCTCCAGTACACAATGAAATTAAGTCATCATATTTGCGTTTTTTTATTTTTGGAGGCTCTTTATTTAAAACAGGGATATTCATATCCGATAAGGAACCTTTGAAGCGTTTAAGCGTTATTGAATCATAGTCTTTGTCAAAATGACTATTTTTAAAAAACAAAGTAGTTGGAGATGTTTTTCTTAAAAATAATTCCATAATATCTAGCCATTTTAATTTATGACCCTTTTCGCTTTCTTTAATAGACAGGATTCTAAGTTTTTATATATTTTTAGGTATTAATAATATTGTGTGAAACTAACTACTCAGTGGACAAAAGCTCCAACCTGCGTTGAATTACACCCACAATATCTACCCATATATTCCTTATTATTAGCTTTTGTAACATTTTCTTACTGTTTTAAAAAGGTATTTTAAGCTAATATAAATCAAATCTCCTACAACTCCTATCAATGAAGTCATATGTATGTTCTCTGATACCAAACATCTAGGTATGCTAATGAACAAAAAAGTGAAGTTAGATTTTTATAGAGTGAGTAAATTAGATTATTTTCTTTAGATAATTATTGAATAGAGCTTTGTCTGTGGAATTGTTCATTATATTTTTAACTTCTGATATAACAATCTCTCTCGTTGTAACGTTTTTTAGTTATGACAGTGGAGTGTTGTCTTCAGAATCAGAAGATGTAACCTCACATTTAGACTCAACATCCAACACAGTACCGTAATAACATCGGCGTTTGTATAACATTTTAACAGAACATCCTAGTTTTATTTCCTTACAATTAACTGTCTTAAGTTCACTAGAATCTACCACATTATGTGTACCATTTTTCCAACCCACAAGCACATCCATCTTAACACAAATAAGATAAACGACAAAAGAGTTTTGTCATAAAGCATATAAACTTATAGGTTAGAACGCTTTTGTATTAACTTGATAGTGTATCACGCAAAGGCGTACATGCTTTTACGCCTGTACGTGAAAAAATATTCTTGATATTTATCAGATACGCCTTCAACTTAAAAATCAGCTACCAGAAAAGTATTATAGATACAGTTACGCCGTTTCGTGATATGAAAAAGGCATCTCGGAGATTCGTAAAACCGACGTAACTCGATTTTTGCCATTTTTGTTACATACGCCCATACGTGATAAGGGGGACGATATGTGTTCCTCAACTGCTACAATACGCCGTGGGCGCGCTGGACCTCCCCCTCTTAAACAATTGCAAGTTTCATGTGTTACACCTGCGTTGGATACCACGGTAAAAGTAACTGCATTTGGCACATGTCTACCGGGAAATAATTCTGCATTCAGACGAGAAACTGCTAAAGATTTTGTCTTACTTCACCATAAATTACAACGATATCCATCAACTATACACGTAAGCCATTTTTGACGCTTGAAAAACTATTGTAAACACTATTGCAAAAAAGTTAAATGGATTTCAGTATTCTGATGACCGGTGACGCTGGAGAGTACAACTTCAATAATTTTTTTTCTCGGAAACTAAGGATTTTTAAAAAAAAAATATGACGCACCTACTCCCAAAATTTTCCGAATAAGTTTGAATCACGCTGTATAATTAAAGATGTTTCAAGCGAGTCACTTTTTTAGAGTGATGATGATTGTGATTATTGACACATTACAATAAAATTGCAAGATTAATCAACTTACCTTAAGTAAGATTAATCTGAATTTTCTGAGCTTGTCCGAGGATATAATTACGTTGTAGTTTCCACGGAAGCTACTTATCAGCACGCATTGTACAAATACGGTTGTTTTTTGTCCATTCATTATCACCGAGCCCTATTGGATAATAATTCGTTGTAGTGGTTGTCTGTCAAAATCGGGCTATTATGGAAAAAACGGAGGGTGGATAATTATATCCTCGGACAAGCTTAGAAAATTCACGTACTTTTATCTTATTCCGGCATAGTTATCATGTAATTTTGGTGAAAAAAATCGAAGGGTGAATGGAGGTAACTGAGGGATGCAGTATCCATTATCCCCTCCAATTATTTCTAAGTACGCCTATGCAGCTTTTTCTTGAAATATCAAACGTAGAATTTACTTCTTATCATTTTATCTCTTTTGTAATTTTTTGTTTAAATGCTCCGTTTTGAAGAAACACGGCAGTTTGTAGTGACCATAAATTTATCATTCACTATCATTTTCAAGTGAAACTGAAATTTTGTGGATATACCTACTATTACAATACCTTGGCAACTTAGCAAATCGTAATACTTACTGAATGAATAATTGCTAATTAAAACAGAATGGATAATTTTAAATTTTATAAAATGATGAATTGAAAAAATAATGTGGCATTAAAATCTGTAATACAGTTCTCTTAGCAACCAAAAAATAATAGTCTTGTTTAGTAATAGTAATAATGAACGATCAACATAATAATTTTTTACCTAAATAACATTAAATAAAATAATTTATTAATTACTACTAATTTAACAAAAGTTCTACTTGCCCACCCTCCTCATTAACACATGTACATGTCCCTTTAAGTAGCAAAAATCTTATATTTTGAAAGATATTCTTTTTTTGTTTTCCAAAACGAGGCATTTAAACAAAAAATTACAAAAAAGGTAAAATGATCAGAAGAAAATTCTACGTTTGATATTTCAAGAAAAAGCTGCATAGGCGTACTTATAAATAATTGAAAGAGATAAAGGGTACTGTATCTCTCAGTTACCTCCATTCACCCTTCAATTTTTTTCAGCAAAATTACATGATAAGTATGCCGCAATAAGATAAAAGTACGTGCAAAATTTCAAGTGTGTATCTTAGAAAACAATTGGATTATTAACAAAAATAATATTTTAAAATGTAACTTTAACACTCTGTATATTGAAACAGAGACGTCCAAATAAAAAATGGCGTAAGGAAAATCGCATTATTTTTGTCCAAAGAATATGTGGTTAATGATATGGCCTTCTATTTTGGGACACCCTGTATAATATAATACTCTGATCTAGCCATACTAATTAAATAATTAATGAAGATTATGTAATAGTAATATATCACTATACTATACTACGATATTTCAACTTATATAAACTTTATTTCTGATAACTTGGATACATATTTAGATATCCTAAGAATAACTTTAGCAAATGCATCATTTGGTGAATTAAGTGGCCTGTTAAAACAATTGAAGCACGGTTTAGATGCAGCGGATAACTTTTTTTTTGTATACTGATTATTCGGATATCATGAGCTGAAAACACTGACGAATCATCACTTAGAATACTAAGATTAAATATATTTTTGATCAATATTTATCATTTGTGATAATGCAGCCTGTATGGACTCTTTATGAGTAACTATAAGGTTTAAATTACTACCATAAAATTTTATTATAATATAGTAGTGTGCGTCAGACACCTAACGCTGGTTTATTTATTTTTTATTATTTTTAATATTATTGCCATCTTTTATTATTATTATTTACGAAAAAATTAATACTGGTTGTGTTGTTTTTCTATTTTCAGATCTTCTTATTTCAAATTTATATACCTACTAATTTTTGAGATATTACCAATATCATTTAAGGATTTTTATTTTGAAAGACACTTGACATGCCAATTTTTCTGATTATTCAATTTTGAATCAATTTATAAAACTTAAATTTGTATCTTAGTTATTAATACAGCCAACAATGTATTGAAATAAATAAATACCTCTGAACTAATTAAGTCTCCTGAACAATACATAACAATTTATATTAAGTGAACGTTAGCAGCTAAAGGAGGGAAGGACTGAAGCTCTGTAAGGACTATCCCTCCGAAATAAAAACAGAAAGCAACTCTGGTCATGAGTGCACCAAGTTTCAAATCCATATTTTCAGCACTTGATAGATATCATTTTTCTAAATATAACAAAAGTGAGACCGTTTTAAGTAAATAATTATTTAGATTTGGAGGACGAAAATTAAAAACGCTTTTCGGCAACCTATTCGTTATTTTTTCATCGTTCTTACATATTAAGTTGCCCGCTAATTTATAAGAATTTAATAATGAGTCGTCCTTTAACGTTTAGAAATACATCCATATAATTTTCTTACTTTCAGGAAAACTTTTTTGTCAAAAGGAGGAAATCTGTAAAAAGTATTTTCCTAGCATAGTGAAATGATAGGTGGAGTATGTCTTCGGTACTGGGAACCATATAATATATTTCTTACACTTTAAATTGACTTTTTGGCATCTTAGGCTTCCCAGTTATGCAATTTTTATATAAAAAAAATCAGTTCTTAAATTTACACCCTGTCTCAATGTACAGAAACATTGATTTCTTGTCTGTCTCGATATTAAAATAATATTAAATATAAATACCATAAACAAAATTTTTTCCATTTTCATATCCATTCCATGGTTCACAGTTGTTTTGTTTAAAATATGCGAATTTGGCACTGCCTTCTCGATCTGGTTGTCTATTCTTAATAAATAAAAAGCGCGTTTCAAACATTTTGTTAGGGATTTTAAGTTTGCTTTTCATAGTTATTTCAAAATCCTTCTCCCTTACATTGTTTTTGAAAATATGTCTAACATTTTTTCTTGTATTGATTTTATATTTTGATCTGTACCTACTTACAAATTTTCAACTGCCCTTGTAATTCGTGTTTTATATTATCTGCAATTACCCTTATTTAACAAAGAGCAATTACTTGGGATAGGCCCAAAATTCAGAGAGCTTTTTTCTACATCACGTTTCGACTTTTATTAATCAGGACAACATTTGTGTGAAAGCAAACTAGTAGACAATTGTTAAAATATAATTTTTTTGATATGCAATTATTTATTACAATAATTTAGTATCGATCGGAAAATCGTATCGATTTTTGTAACTTTGATAATACCCCTTCAGTGACAATTATTTTATTTTCTTTTAAACGAGTTCACTTTATTTTTAAACATAAATATTAGGTTTTTTTACATCTCTGAGTCTTTCTCCTAGTAGTGATATCGATATTTTTACGAAAACATTAAAAACAAAATGCTATTCAAGCTTTAATATACCTTTTTTTGTGATGGGCTCCTTCTCATATAAGAAGTGATATTGGATATCTTCTTTTTATATGATTTATTGCGGTTTATTGAGTACAATTGGGCCGAACTATAGTCAAAGTAATTGCAATATTTGTCAAGTTTTTTATATTCGAACCTTTTTTTTTGCTTTCAATTATGTTTATTTACAAAACTGTAATAAATAATATTTTTTATTCACAACTAACTAAAATTAATAATTGGGAAATTCCAACACTTTGTATTACTTATATTTCCAAAACTCTTAGTAGTTCAAGAGCAATCTTATGAGGTATATTGTTGCATTCAATTTCATTGGACAGAACTGGTGATATATTTAGCTCAAATGATACATAATTTTAAACTTCAAACTTCTTTTTAAGTGTAACACATGTTACTTCCCTATATATACACACCCGTATATATCTTGTTTATAAGTCGTATACAATAAATATTTTTATACTTTTTTTTGTATATGTATTATAAAATATACATCTATAAGATCTATTTAAGATATATTTAGAAGTTTTATTAAAAAGCTTAAAATACTTCTAGAGTCTTCTAGTTTAAAATAAGGACCTTTAACAACTCATTCAGTTGTTTTAAATTCAAAATATTTTTCAAAAAATTTTTTATTTTAATAGAGTTATCACGGTCTTTACTGGTTTGGTGGAAATTTTTATCATGAGATCACTGGATTGTCTGAGTTTTCTGAGAAACGGAATCTAAATTTTTTGAACAAAACTAAAATACTCTATCTGCAGATATGTGCCTCCAACCTTAATAATTATTATTGTTGAAAATATGCCAACATATGCAGTTACCGTCTGTAGCACTACTTCAGACGGTAACGTGTACTGGATTTCTTGGATAGTTACGCCCTACTTCAGCCTGTTGATCATTTCTTTTTTTTTCCTCCTTCTCCTGTAGATGTTCGTTCAAGATGAAAAATTTGTGCTACTTTTTTTTCAGTTTGTGTTTATGTATATATTAATTCGAATTAACAGTCATGCATGGAATTGACAGGCCTCTGTTTTCAACCAGATAGACTTTATCTGCTGTTATAAGACACCCATGTATATAACCTGTGTTAGCAAGCAGCTAGCTATATTTCACTAGTGCACTCTCTCTCTCTTTTTGTTTTCAATGAGAAAATATGTACTTGGTGTTTATAAATAAATATTTTATGAAATCATACGAAGTATTTGTTTTCTAAAGAATAACACACATTGTTTTTGCAGTAATGACAGAAACAAAACAAGCCCAAGACTTGTATAACGATATCGATCGACTTTTTATTTTAGGTGTAATGCACGTTACAACTTGTTTTAAACTACGTACTCGTATATACCTAATTGTGACGAAATATTATTCTCCGTTATATCTCCATGTAGAGGCTGAAGTTTTTTTATATTGTTGATTTCTACATTTTCTGCAACTTTTTTCAAATATTTATTGCCAGAGAACACGGCTCTGAATACACATTTTTATAAAAATTTTAAGAAATGACACCATTTCATAATTTTCTCAAGAATAACACACACTATTCTTGGAGTAGTCATAGTAGCGAACCCATTGGATTATGAGTCACACGACTTCTTTTAATAATAACACAACATTTTTTAACTAGAAATAATACACATTATTCTTGCATCAGTACCAAACCCAGGACTTAATGAAGTCACACTATTTCTTAATTTTTTGAAGAATAACACGTTATTCTGACACCGGTGATAGTAACGAATACAGAATTGAATGAAGTCACACGAATTCTTTTATTTTAATGAACGCTACATCTTATTTTAATATGCAAAATACCAGTATATCAAGTCAATTTCGAGGTTACAATATTATATATTTTTAGGTATTAATAGTGTTGTGTGAAACTAACTACTCTGTGGACTAAAGCCCCAACCAGCGTTGAATTACACCCACAATATCTACCCATATATTCTTTATTATTAGCTTTTGCAACATTTTTGACTGTATTAGAAAGGTATTTTAAGCTAATATAAATCAAATCTCCTACAATTCCCACTGTCAAAAGTGAAAGTTAGATATTTATAGAGTGTTTTCATTAAATCAGGTTAGTAAATTTAGATAGATTAATTTCTTTAGATAATTATTGAATAGAGCTTTGTCTGTGGAATTGTTGATTAGCGTACCTAGATGTTTGGTATCAGAGAGCATATACAGTATGCGCCAAAAGTATGGAATAAATTCAATAAAAACAATTATTTTTAGGGAAAAATCCTCGAACAGGTCGATTTTTAATTTAAAAAATACATATTTTAGCGTAAAATGCGATTTTCAAATGTCATTTGTTTTCGAGTAATGACGTCATCGATTTTTTTTAAATGGCAACACCATATTTTTTTCCTTGATTCTGAAAGATCGTTTAATTCTCTATCAGACAGTACTAAAATTTTGCCCTCTTACATAGGAAAGTTTTCGAGTAAATGACGATTGAATGTTAGAAAATGTAAATTTTATCCATAAAAAAGTAACAATTCTGAGGTATGGAAAATAAAATACAATTGATTAAATTTTATACTTAAATTAAATGTTCGAATTGCCATCTACCAACTTCTTGACAATGCGCAAGTCTGTGAAGAAATTCTTCTTGCACATTATGAATGATTTCTGGGGTAACTCTGCGTATTTCGTCCCGAATGCGATATTGAAGTTCTTCTAAATTACGTGGTTTATTAATGTACACTTTTGACTTCAAGTATTCCCATAAAAAATAGTGAAGAGGTGTAAGATCTGGCGATCCACCTCCCAGGAAAACAGTTGTCCAAAAAATTTCGTACAGGGCGCGTATAGTGCGGAGGTGCACCGTCTTGCTGAAACCATATGGTATCGTCAGGAATGTCAGGGTCATTATCGTTAGGAAAAATTACTGCAAGGGCTGGAACAAGGTCATTTTCTAGAAACTCTAAATATCTTTGTCCTGTAAGGGTTCCTTCAAAGAAGAAAGGCCCTACTATTCTGTCGTCAACTATTCCAGCCCACACATTTAATTTCTGAGGGTGTTGGGTATGTGCCTCTGCCATCCAATGAGGATTTTCCCGACTCCAATATCTGCAAGTTTGACGGTTTACTGTACCATTCAGACAAAATGTGGCCTCATCTGAAAAAAGTATTTGCCGGTGCAAATTTCTATTTCCTTGACATAAATCCATTAGGATTTCGCAAAAGTGTAAGCGGCGATCGGGATCATCTTCATTGAGTTCCTGCACAAGTTGAATTTTGTAGGGATGATAATTTTCCTTCCTCAAGATACGTATCACTGTGCTCTGACTAGTGTCATTGTTTAATGCAACCAATCGTGAAGAATTATGAGGATTATCCACCATACTTATCAAAATGTTCTGTTTCTGATATTCATTAATGCTTGGACGTCCAGGTTTTGGAATATTTACAACATTGCCAGTTTCTCTAAATTTAGACTCTACCTTACTGACTGTTGATTGGCTGATAGGGCGATCTGGATATTTTTCATTAAATAAATCGCAAACTTCCTGCTGAGTTCTAGTCTTATTCCCGCATCCGATAAGAATTAAAATTTCAATTCTTTGAGTAACAGTTAAATGTGCCATAATACTTTAAATTGAATAATAATTTCTATGTCGCTTACACAATACTTATTAGAAAGTCGGTGTGACAATGACACTTTGCAAAGATTTTCACCTACGTGATCCATAAAAGAACTATGGAATTCGAAAAACTAAACTTGATAACGTTTTTGCTTTATTTTAATTGATTTATATTTTCTAACATTCAATCGTCAAATTTTAGTACTGTCTGATAGAAAATTAAGCGATCTTTCAGAATCAAGGAAAAAAATATGGTGTTGCTATTTAAAAAAAAAATCGATGACGTCATTACTCGAAAACAAATGACATTTGAATATCGCATTTTACGCTAAAATATGTATTTTTTAAATTAAAAATCGACCTGTTCGAGGATTTTTCCCAAGAAATAATTGTTATTGAATTTATTCCATACTTTTGGCGCATACTGTATATGACCTCATTGATAGGAATTGTAGGAGATTTGATTTATATTGGCTTAAAATACCTTCTAATACGGTAAAAAAATGTTACAAAAGCTAATAATAAAGAATATATGGGTAGATATTGTGGGTGTAATTTAACGCTGGTTGGGGCTTTAGTCCACAAAGTAGTTAGTTTCACACAATATTATTAATACCTAAAAATATATAAAAACTGTTACATAAAGGGTAAACATTATTCAAGTAGGTAATGTCATATTTTTCCACTTGGTTTCACTTGAACACTTCACTGTACAACCGTCACTGACAAGCACGCAAAACGGAATCATTATCCAAGAGGGTCGGTAATAATGAATGGACCAAAAACAACCTTTTTTGTATTTGTACAATGCGTGCTGACAGGTAGCTTCCGTGGAAACTACAACGTAATTATATCAAGGACAAGCGAAGGAAAATTTTGTTAAATTGTACAAAGTTACGAAGTTTGTTCAAACACACTGCAGTTATTCATATGTTAAGAGCTCAAAAAGTTGCACATAAATAACAAAAAGTGTTAGTACATACTTTTTTTAAATAATAGGCAAAGAGCTATGAGTAAGCTGTATTATAAATGAATAGAATTCATTTTCAGCCAGCATCGAAAACTACTCCTTTCTAGATTATAATGAATGTAAGAGGCAACGCGCCGTTTCCACTGGCAACCGAGTTAACTGAATGTAAAGTGCCACTTGCTCACAGTTAATCAAACAAAGGCGTTTTTACAAAAGGGCTAAACTGTTGTTTTATTCATTTATTTCAAGATTTAATTTTATTTTTTATTCAGGAATTACTATACAGTGCGTCAGAAAAGTAACGAACCTGTCCTCGGACAGGTCGATTTTTATTTTTAATTTCGCTTATTTTGATGTAATATACAATAAGATGGCGCTCCGGGTGTTCCGGATATGACTTCATCCATATTTTTAAATAGCAACAATATATATTTGCGGTAGAATCTTGTAGATGAGCCTTTTCTGAGTTTGGCTATATGGCACACTTTATAATTTTGAGAAACAGGGGTTTAAACGAATCAATAAAAGTTTAATGACGACAATACAAAAATATCACACTGCTGCATTAAAAATAATAATTGGAAGAAGTATGCTATGGTTCACTTGAAACAAAATACTAAAGTGACAGTAAATAATAAGTCTGTTCAAGCAAGGAGTCCAGACTGGTTCCAAACTATCAAAAACGTTCCTTATTACATGATGTTTACTGGAAGCAAATTCATAACTTTACTGGTTGAATATTTTTGACAGTTTGAAACCAGTCCAGATTCCTTGCTTGAATATCTCAGACAGACCTCTTTCTGAGTTCGGCAATATAGCACACATTATAATTTTGAGCCTACATAGATTTAAACGAATCAATAAAAGTTTAATAACAACTCTAAAGATACACAAAAACGGCAAAATTATAAAGTGTGCCGAACTCAAAAAGAGGTCATCTACAAGATTCTACCAGAAAAATAGATTGTTGCAAAATATAAAAAAGTTTTGATGACGTCATATCCGGAACACTTGGAGCGCCATATTTTATATTACATCAAAATAAGTGGAATTAAAAATAAAAATCGACCGAAGATTTTAGACAGAAACGTCACTCATAAGAAATATTGAATTTTAGCATTACTGTTCTAACGCACTGTATATTTTTTTATTAAAAAGTAGTACATTATACTATAAGGGAGAGAAATGCGTTATTTTGGCAGAGGTGCAATTTGACTATTACAATGCACCGAGGACAAAATAGCATCTCTCCCGAATGGTATATACTATTTTTTCCACGGTCTCATTAACTTAAAACACATATTTTGTCATTATGAAGTAAGTAGCACCAGAATTATTGTATTCGGATTTGAGCACTTATTTAGTAGTTGTTGAGTTATTGTCCTAACTACAAAATAAACAAACAAAAAGAATTGTCAAATTAAGGTACTAGTTTGGTTTAGTTTAAAGTTTGTTTAGTGCACAATGAATAATTGTAAGTCGGAAGAGATTGCGGAGGCTGCAAATATTGCAATAAGCAATTTGCTGCCTACGAAGTCAAGATCGTAGGCTATAACGTATATAGCCTACAATCCGTTCAAAAAGTGGTGCGCCGAGAAAAATGTTCAAGTATACAGCGAGAATGTTTTGTTGGCATACTTCAGTGAAAATGCAAAGAATTACAAGTCTTCCACACTATGGGGGCAATATTCTATGGTTAAGTCATGCTTGATAATTTACGACAACATAGATATAAGCAAATTCCCCAAGCTGATCGCATTTTTGAAAAGAACCGGTGACGGATATCAAACGAAAAAATTGAAAATATTGACAAAGAGTGAAATCGACCGTTTTCTATCAAGTGCAGATGACAAAGAATTCTTAATGATTAAGGTAAGATTACTTTTGTTGTTAAGTATTTCAATTATTAAGTATTTTGATTTTTTATAGGTTGGATACATTCTGGGGATTGCCGGTACTTGTCGAACTGATGAACTAGTCAATTTAACTGTAGATGATATTGAGGATGTAGGCTCTTCCTTGATTGTAAAAATTCCAAACACTAAGAGAAAGATTCCACGAACCTTTTTGGTTACCGATGTGGGAAATATGCTTGAATTGTTTCGAAAATACCTGTCCCTTCGTCCTCCCCACGTCAAGCATAAGCGCCTTTTTTTGTACTACAAAGCAGGAAAATGTAGTTCGCAGCCAGTTGGCAAGAATACCATGGGAAAAATTCCGAGTGTAGTAGCTTCGTATTTAAAATTACCTGATGCTGCATGTTATACTGGTCACTGCTTACGAAGATCTTCAGCGACTTGCAGATGCTGGTGTGGATATCACAACAATAAAGCGTCATGCTGGTTGGAAATCAACGACAGTCGCTGAGGGTTATGTCGAGAACTCCATTGAAAATAAGACCAAAATTGCTAATCAGGTTTTAGTAGGTACCACTACTAGCGCAATCACAAAAACTGTAAATGTAAGCGAAAGTAATATTCCTTCTAATATTAATTTTGAAAATTGTACAAATGTAACATTTAATTTAAATTTTCTTACTGTTTTAGAAAGGTATTTTAAGCTAATATAAATTAAATCTCTTACAATTCCTATCAATGAAGTCATATGTATGTTCTCTGATACCAAACATCTAGGTATGCTAATGAACAATTCCACAGACAAAGCTCTATTCAATAATTATCTAAAGAAAATAATCTAATTTACTTACTCTATAAAAATCTAACTTCACTTTTTTGGCAATGGGAACACGACAAATTCAACCACAATAGATGAGATCTGACCTATTTCTGCATTTTTAGGATTGCTTCTTCAGGTGGTCTCCTTTAAGTTGAATCAAATATCTAACTATAAAAATTATTATAAAAATTAAAATTATTAGAAGTTAAATATCGACAATGACAAAAAAGTGACATCCTGTCAATGAATTAAATATGACAATACCTACTTGAAAAATGTTCACCTTTTATGTAAAAGTTTTTATATATTTTTAGGTATAAATAATATTGTGTGAAACTAACTACTCAGTGGATAAAAGCCCCAACCTGCGTTGAATTACACCCACAATATCTACCCATATATTCCTTATTATTAGCTTTTGTAACATTTTTTTACTGTTTTAGAAAGGTATTTTAAGCTAATATAAATCAAATCTCCTACAATTCCTATCAAAATCAACCACAATAGATGAGATCTGACCTATTTCTGCATTTTTAGGATTGATTCTTCAGGTGGTCTCCTTTAAGTTGAATCAAATATCTAACTATAAAAATTATTATAAAAATTAAAATTATTAGAAGTTAAATATCGACAATGACAAAAAAGTGACATCCTTTTGTCCACTGAGTAGTTAGTTTCACACAATATTATTTATACCTAAAAATATTTAATTTGAATGTCAATAAATAATTTCAATGTTATCTTTTTTTGCATGAAAAACGTTCTCCACAATGTAAAATATTTAATATTTTTTTTAATTTAAGGTTCTTATCTTTTTATTAAATAATATACATGAATTGATCAAGAATATAGTCTTCTTCATTCTTTTTAATCGGAAAGTTTTTCTATTTGATGTCAGAGGAAATCCGGTGGTTTGGAAGCAAAGGATTCAATAAACAATGATAAAAATTATGAAATAATGCTTTCAATTTTTTATAAATACGGATTCTGTTTGTAGCGTTTGTACCTCTTTCTCCTCGAATTAATTATCTATGGGTTTCTAAGCCACTCCGAGTCATGATGTGCGTTTGTTTCTCTTTTAGCCATCCGGCAATAATCTCTCATCATATTAATGTCTCATCTACCTTTGTATATTTTGTTTCCATTACTTTTATACCCTGTTGAAAACATTCACCTTAGTTTTCACTATAATCGTCTAAATTTTCCGGATTTTCTAGATGAACGTCAAGGAAATCAGCTGTCATACTCATGAAACACACTATACTTTATTATTTTTCATCAAATCTGTTACAATTTCTCATTTCTTTATAATCTATTATTATTTCTTCTATCGTCATTTTTTTATCATTCTTCATTATGATATTGACTAACCAACGCAGCTTTTTCTGTACTCGCCATAATTGCGAAAAAGTTTTCACCGGGAAACATTTAAAAAAATTGAGGTCCATCATAAATTCCAGCTTAACATTAAAATTCACTTTATTTTGGAAACTACTCAACCAAGTAACCAAAGCCTTAACAAATTTATGTTTTATTTGGTTCTCATAACATTGTGTACTATGTATTAATATTGTATTAATATCTAAATACGTGTCAAAATAGTTTTATATTCAGAGCAACTACATTCTTCCCTGTAGATTCACAAAATCAGTTATTTCTAAAAGTCACCCATTTTTACCGATTTACTAAAAATTGAAGTGTCGCTACCACGTTAACCCTACACTTATGGTAGCTGAATAAAAGGCAGTTCCTTTTATACTAATTTATTCGAGCTGTACAAGATATTTACAGAAGGGTAAAAAATACAAAACACTTATTTTATACCCCTAACTCCAACGGCTCTAGAGTACCTGCTCTGCCGAAGTCTCAAGTACAACTGCTTTTCTATTACACTTGTTGTTGAAGAAATACCCATGTGCCGTTTTTCAGGCCAAACACCTTAAACACATTTATAACCTACATCTGGTTTCTTTCATACTCCGCAAAGCAGGCAAAAGCTCAGTAACATACCGCCGCCGTTGAAATTAGAAGTAATTTCAAAACCTTAACTAATCATAACAAAATTTTACAATGGATATACACGTCCCTAACTCCAACGGCTCTAGAGTACCTGCTCTGCCGAAGTCTCAAGTACAACTGCTTTTCTATTACACTTGTTGTTGAAGAAATACCCATGTGCCGTTTTTCAGGCCAAACACCTTAAACACATTTATAACCTACATCTGGTTTCTTTCATACTCCGCAAAGCAGGCAAAAGCTCAGTAACATACCGCCGCCGTTGAAATTAGAAGTAATTTCAAAACCTAACTAATCATAACAAAATTTTACAATGGATATACACGTCCCCTAATTAGTCTAAACAATTATAATATCTAACACTTCTTAATATTATTATATTACAAACTCTGTTAGTCCAATGCCAATCTAAAAAGTTCATATTAACTAAGCAATGGACAAATTTTTTACAATGGGGCGAACATAGGTCCCACGCATAGTCTTTACTGTAACACTTCTGATGTGATTGTCTTTACCTTTGTGAACACTGACGAATCTAGCAAGACACCAAGCTAGAGGTGAAACATTGCCTTTCTTAACCAACACTAGATCAGTGACGTTAATGTTAGGTTTACAAACATACAGTTTCTTTAGTTGTTGTTCTCACATATATTCAGACTTGCAACGCTTCCTAAACATTTGCTTGATTTTGTTAATCTGATGCCAATATTTTATTTGATTGGTTAGTTGAACTCATGTTAATTTCGGAGCAGACAGTTAACGCATTTTCTCTGACAAGGCGTGGCGGATGGTCAAATTTAATATATTGTTCTATAAACGGTTTATAATCATTGCATAATTTAACATTTTTCGTAAATTTGGTCTCCAATAAACATCTGTAAGCAGAATCACATGGAGTGAGTTTAATTTATTTTTAATTACAGGTAGATCTATCCAGTTTCTATCATTTGAACCTCGACAAATTTTTGCATATTTTCTCTTCATTTGAGAGTATTCTATTATGAAAACCTTCCTCAACTGAGCTAACCAATGTTTGGTTGATTTGGCTACTTAATATATCGATTTCTATTGGTACTGATCCATGAATAACCCAACCAAATTCCGTATTTTGTAGTACCGGAAGGTTATTCCCCAAATTAATTTTGCCCTTTTTTAATGTCTTCGCGAATATCTCAGTCCCTAGCAACATATCGATTTTACCTACTCTATTAAAATTAGGATCTGCTAACGTAATGTGGCGCGACCATCTTAAAATCCTTAAATCCAATTCGCGTTTCGGCGAATTCCCTGTAATATTGTTCATTACGCCAAATGTTGCCCTACATTTATAACCATTAACTCTAGACTCAACTGTGAGATCCACAGAATTTTCAACCTTTGTCCCAACGCCAGAAACCCCATTGACTTGCCAATTACACTTTCTGCGATCTACTCCCAAAACACTTACTAATTCGCTAGTGACATAATTTTTCTCACTCGCGCAGTCGAGGAGAGCTCTACACTTATGTTTATTACCCGTTTTGTCTATTACATGAACTATAGCTAAAGGCCATAAAATAATATTTGAAACACCATTGTTTTCAAAATTTGCCTCACTGGTATTTATGATTATTGTACAAACCTCTGCCGCCGCCGCTGACGCTGTAGGTTTCTCAGAACTTAGGATTGGGACATGTAACAAAACGTTATGCCTTTTTTTACCAGTGATGCAAACCTTTTTCGAAAAACATTTTTTACCCTTTAGACAAATAAAGCATAATTTATTATCTGCAACAAGGCTTATTCTTTGTTGCACAGAAATTCTACAAAATTTAAAGCATCGGTTTATCGAAACAAACGTAAAGCATCGATCTTCTAATATTTCTAAGAATTTTTGCAAGACAGGGAAAGTAGACTTGTCACGCCCACTTTCATACGCTTGAACTAAACCACTGTCTATTTTTGTGACAGTATATAAACAAATATAATGTCCCAGTGTTCTACAGGCACATTTAACGATTTCAATGAGTTAAAATGCTGGCCAAATTTGTTTAACAACGCACGCAGCCCAGTGTAATTTCTACCGCTCATATGTGTTTTTTTAAAGCATTGCTTTATTATCATAACGCCTTGTTAATGTTTCCCAAGCTCTTCATAGTTTTCTTCCGCAGCATGCAAACATTCTAATAATGAAGACGTTTCACCTTTCAACGAACTTTTTAAATAATATAGCTTTCTTATATTAGATAAATCCGTATTATGTACTAAATTTATAAATAAATCTTGCCACTTATTATAAACCCTTGAGAATTGAGGTAGGTCGATTTTTGGCATAGCAAAATCATTATTTGCCATAGCAACGTTCGAAACCCGCTCGCAAGACGTATTAGGTGCCTAGTTTTGATTCTATCAAATCACACAAGCAATCTTTAAGATCTAAAAATGTACTTTCTATTACTTCATACTTATTGTACAGCTCTTCTAGCTGTTTTAACCTATTTTTTAAATTGGTGAGAGTAACATCACTGGGGGCAGTCTTTACAAAATTTTCTACTCGCGTGATACTGGCTTTAATTGAACCGAGTTTAGCCACTAGTGCATGTACTTCAGCCATTATGAAATTGAATAAAATTTAAGTAAAACAATTAAACTTTCAAGTGACAATTTTTCAAAGCAAATGTTGATTTTCAATGCAAATGTTTTGTGAATTACTTAATTTAAACAAAATAAATAATTACAGCAATTTAAGCTTCAAGTTTAACTTTTGAGTAACAGAATAATAACCAATATTACAAAGATTTTTCCGATGCTTATATCACTTTGCACTAAATTGCCTTTAGTCACAACACTTAATCACTGTGAAAAACATACCAACAAATCAATTCCTATGTCTCGGCTACGTGATTCACGTTACACGTTGAAATTTTTACTTCCCCGTAACTTTCAAAACACTTTTTTTTTGGAATTTAGCAAATCTACAATTTGCAACAGTTTCTGAATCCCTTTTGAACTTTACACACTTTTCTCCACTTCGGAGTATCAGCTCTAAATTGAGGTTTCTTTTAATTGAACTATTATCAATTACTATATGTGATTACTTTATCACTATAAAATCCGGCCGAAAGGACCAAAATGTCGCTACCACGTTAACTTTACACTTATGGTAGCTGAATATAGGCGATTCCTTTTATATTAATTTATTCGAGCTGTACAAGATATTTACATATGGGTAAAAAATACAAGACACTTATTTTATACTCCTAACTCCAACGGCTCTAGAGTACCTGCTCTGCCGAGGTCTCAAGTACAACTGCTTTTCTATTACACTTATTGTTAAAAAAATACACTTGTGCTCTTTTTCAGTCCAAATACAAGACACTTATTTTATACTCCTAACTCCAACGGCTCTAGAGTACCTGCTCTGCCGAGGTCTCAAGTACAACTGCTTTTCTATTACACTTATTGTTAAAAAAATACACTTGTGCTCTTTTTCAGTCCAAATACCTTTAACACATTTATAACCTACATCTGGTTTCTTTCATACTCCGCGAAGCAGGCAAAAGCTCAGTAACATTGAAGAGTGATGGATCAAATCTGACATCATACTCGTGTTCGGTACATCAAAATGTATGAGAACTATTATAATAATATATGCCTTTTTTATATTTGTGTACCGGTTTAATATCTGGTACTTCACGACATTGATTATAGTTTGTGAAAGGTATCAATAATATAAGCAATTTAAATGCAAAATGATTATAAGAGGAGCCAGCCGTGAAAAACTTCGCTGTAGTAGATACACTATAAAGTATACACTGTTTTGCTGCTATAAGACATGTAATTAGAACCTTGCAAATTATAAATATTTAACAGTAAAAGCTCACTTCTTTATCAGGTGCTCAAAGGAAGCTACTGAAGTTCTTAGAATTTATCTCCCAGTTCACAAAGCTCAAGTAAGTAGGGAGCTTACAACTATTACATTCTAACGCAAAGTAGTTCTATCATTTGTAGGAGTGAGCTATGTGAGCCAGCTCCAACTGCAACCGAGTATATTACAAGCAATTAAGATTCGTTAGCAGGGTCTCAAGGGAATTTAATGTATTTGCAGACAGAATGTTTCACTGAACGAATTGGATTCCTTTAGTTTGATCCCTTATTTGTCGAGTCAGACTTCGCAGTGAGTAAAACTAAATACTATATAAAATATACAAGGGTTTTCTTTTAAAGAAAATAATGAAATACTGGAAGTAGTCTATTGTGATTTTACAATACATTAAGTCAAAGTTCTTACGTCAATATTAAAGATAATGATAATGAAAATCTCAAGTATTATTTTTAGTGAATGGAACGTAGCAGCTACGACAGTGTATTGTGTGTATTACCGAAATCACTACCACATGAAAGAACCGGTTCTATTACGTAGAGGTGACTAAACTGGGGAACACTTTATTGCAATATTGATCGTACATTGAACAAGAATTGGTGGGTCGTGCAACAAACTTCGAGGGATCGTGATCATACATCGTAAGATCCTGTAATTTCAAACTGTCCCAATTGTGAACGTACAGTGCGGCGATGTCTTAAATATAATATTTAACAATAATAATACTAATTTAATTGAGTAAATGTTCGAGATATGCTCTCTGAACCTCCTGAGAATAATAAATTCAGTTTTTGCACTTGTTATTAAATCATACGCATTATTAAATATTTCATTGAGTCTAATGAGATAGTTTTCTTCCATTTGCAAGACTTTATCGGCATCTTGTTCAAGTAAGTTGTCGAATGTACTAAATCCGGATGATGGATCAAAAAATATTTATAATAAGAAAATCGGGTAATTCTCTTTAAATATAAAAAAACCTTTTACCTTTTAAGATACCCTTAGCAATACAGCATAATAAAATCTTTGTTCTAAAATTTAATATAACTTTAATGATGCCTTGTGGAGTGCTGTATGGTGTCTGTTAGGGTTTTATTTAATGGATAATTTCTGAGGAATTTTACAACACGTTTCAACATACTTTTTAGAGTCT
Organism: Monochamus alternatus; assembly: GCA_037114965.1. Lineage (NCBI taxonomy): Eukaryota > Metazoa > Arthropoda > Insecta > Coleoptera > Cerambycidae > Monochamus > Monochamus alternatus. The sequence continues at coordinate 22,468,530 of CM073435.1, read as the reverse complement.
ATTTTCGAACTTCCGTCTAAAATTATTAAATGTTATACTTCGTCTCTCTACCAGGGTACATTTTTAAAATATAGCATTATTTTCACAAATGATACGCAATTTCGAATAAGGGTTTATAATGTTCAGATACCTAAATATATTTTATGTAAAATAAAATATTATGGCCTTACTGGATTTTTTTATTTAAATTCGGTACCTATACATTTATTATTACCTAACTATTTGTGCAAAATAGAAGAACACTACACGTTGTACAAAACATATATGTATAACAATGTAAACATATATATTGTATTTATAAAACAATAAATTTAACATTTTATAATATTCAAAGAAGATCTACGATGCTCTTCCACTAAGTGTTACAAAGTAAATGTAATAACAACCTACAGCGATCTAGTCACATCGATTCAAGTACTGATGCATTAAACCGCGCGACTACTGACCGATAAAAGAAAAAAGATAAAAGAGAATATTTTATATAAGATAAACAGAGTTCAATCTGCAGTAGTTTCTTGTCCTTTGCTTCAATAATTATATACAGGGTGCCGAAAATTAGTATGTCAATCCGTTAACCATAGATAGCTGATATGAAAATAATGGGACTTTCATTATGCCACTTTTCATTTAGAAGTCCCATTTTTAAAATACAGGGTGTCAAAAAGGAAATTTGTTGATAACTCCGGTAGAATTAGAGATATTGGTTTGAAATTTCGCTAATATTTTTTTCTTGTAGAGACACACTTTCAGTATACTTTTGGTAAAAAAAAATCAAAGCACGAGCGGAGGTGAGGGGGTTAAAGTGAATCAAAATCTTGCAAGAATAAGAAAAGTTAGAATAAAAGCTGCTTTATCTAAGAAAATATATTGTTTTACCATAGGCGTGCGTATGAAATAGTTGAGGGGGTCATAATGCACTTTAACCCCCTCACCTCCGCTCATGCTTTGATTTTTTTTACCAAAAGTATACTGAAAGTGTGTCTCTACAAGAAAAAAATATTAGCGAAATTTCAAACAAATATCTCTAATTCTACCGGAGTTATCGACAAATTTCCTTTTTGACATTTACATTTTGACCCATTTTTGAAATACAGGGTTATTTCAAAAATGGGGTTCCTAAATGAAAAGTGGCATAATGAAAATCTCATTATTTTCATATCAGCTATCTATGATTAACGGATTGACCTACTAATTTTCGGCACCTTGTATAACTTACATGTTACTTTTTAAATTTAATTTGGGTTATGTTATAAGCAATACAAGATAAAACTACTTAAAGATCGTGACATTATTCCTGTAAGAACCATCACAATGCGGACCTGCAAACATGCACGACTTCGCACACTTGTTCAGCACAGATCAGTAACTTTTTGTGCAGGTTATGTATCTAGCAGATGTTGTGTTTTGCTGTTTTTAGGTATTACTTGAGTGTAGTTCAGAAGTGTTTGTGTAACGTTCAATAATTTATTTAACATTATTTAAATCATTTCGCAATTTCATATAAATTTATTTCTGATAGTTGGTGGCAACTTCCATTCAACCTCGGTGTATTGTGTATTGCCTAAAACAATTAATTTGTCTATTTAGCCCTTAGATGGTAAATAATACTTATTCGTTGTTACATTGAAGATAAAATATAAACAAGACGAATGAATTATTGCAGCATCCTCGTATTAAATAAGTATAAACCACCTTAGATAATGTTATGGACATCCTGGCATAAATTGCTTTATTCCCAAACCTAAAACAAAAATAACCTCTTATTGTAAACAAACACTATTGTCTCGCACTATAATCAGAGAATTGTGATTAATTTAATGGATTGAAATAAGAATAATAACTTACCTGCAATGTTCTAGATCATGAGGTTCTATGGAGAATATCTGTTGTGCATTAATTATTTATTTAAGGGTTATATTGTTATTGTTGTCGTTTGGCTTTGACATTTCATCAATTACCGCCGTCTTCTTCGTCTTCTTCACGAAATCAACTTTCCGGTCAAAGTCAGATCTGATTCTGCGCCAAGCGCTGTTGTCGGCTTGTGCAAGAAATCTGTCTATCCACGATTTTTTTCAATTTGCGTAATTTTAATAATTACGCTATAAATTTGCACGTTTCGCATATTTTGTAACTGTAGGTATTATAATAAATTTTATTAGCCAGTTTAGATAAATTTCTATAATTATTGGGTGTCCAATTTCATTGCTACAAACCTGATTGGCTAGTGTCCAGCCAATGGGAGGTAAGGACAGTTTTTTAAGGAGACCATTTTTCGAGATCTTTTTCCGGTACATGGCGTGACTATCATTGTGTGTGTGAGGGTAGTTTGAAAAATTTTGATGATTTCGCATCATCTCCTAGGAGGATTATTATTTTTCAAACCTATAATTGCTGCTTTGGATTTCATTGGTATTTGGATTTCGTTGGTGGGAAATTTGTGTTAATCCGAAGCAGATACTTTCTGAAGAAAGGATTTATTCTCACACCAAGACACTTATTGCTGAAAGTCTATTGTCTATTGCTTACGAGTCTGGTAAGTTTTGAATTCAATCCACTTCAACTGAAATTGCCTCCTTCATATACTCGAAAGATTCTAAAATAGGTCCTATTTACAGCTACCGTAAGGTCTATATTCGCTAGCTATACCATCTTACTAGAAGCTGTGGTGCAGTGCCTTTGCTAAGAACCCCTTACTCTAGGGTAAGTAATTTTATGTCTATATTTATATTTATTCCAAATTGTGTTATTCATAAAATATTTTGTGTTCATTTCGAAAATTTTTCACACCATGTGCTCGATTGCGGCGTTGCCGCATTGCTTATTTTTTCGTTCATACTTGTCAAATAGACAAACACGTGTATTTCTGATTTCCTAGGTGCTTATGCACTGAGTTTTGTTAATTTCACTAATTGTTATTAGTGTGATGGTGACAATGCGATCTGATTATTTTATTTTCATTGCATTTAGGGTTCTTACCATATGCTGTGGTTCTTATCTTGGACAAATTTTGTATTGAACCAATTGAAGGCAGCTTAAGAAGGTTGTCGAATTGCCGTTGTATCAACCTGAGTTTTGGACCTTCCTGAGAGTTGTTAGAAGCCTCCTACTCCTGCTAGAGATCCGCTTATAGTTTGACAAAGAAGCGCTGCGACATCGTCGCCTAGGAAGCACGCAAGTTTTCTAATTGCTTTGCTATCTTACTTACTTACACACATTATATTATTACCTGAGCGGTTGGATGCATTTTTTTTATATTGATTCAATAGTAAATTTTACTGAAACTTTATTCACTAGTTCACTAGTAGTTAAATTGTTTGGTAGTAGTTAATTAGTGCATAATATTATTTAGCTTATTTGCTGGATCACTATTAATATTTTATGGTAGATGCTCGAATATCCTTAATTTGAGCTTATTATTATTAATTTACCTTATTTGCATGCTGCTTATTGTTATATTTAGAATAATTATTTGTAGTTACTTACTTTTCCCGCATTTATTACAATTTTTTTTTATTGTCTTATATTTTGCTTAGCTTGTCTCACTTAGTATAATTTTGTGTAATTCGGTCAATCATTAGCCATGAGAATTTTCAGTCAATCTTTATCCGAGAATTAAGGCGAACGTTTTATGGTGTTATTTACTATTTTAATAACAAGGTGTTGTTAGAATAAGCCGATGCGCCTGAGCTCACGCGACGCTTCTACTACCTAGTGTTCTAAATTCTTCGCGCGCTTATTTATACTTATTATTATTATACTTATTTTTCCACGCTCTTAATTTTCAGGAATCTTTTTTTATGCTTATAATCGCTTGGATTTTGTGTTGACACTACTTTCCTTACTTATATTTATTTTAATAGTCAACTTACGATTTAAATTTTGTCATACCTTATCCAATTGTCATTAACATCTATTAAATATTAGAATAAACCACCATTTGTGTAACCGAATGTTTATTATTTGATCTTGTTTGGCAAATTTTCTTGATCATTTAGTCAATCTATCTGGGTGATTTGGTTTGGGGAAAATTTGTCTGGCGCCCTTGAACAACTGAAGTTTATCCTGTCGTAATATACAATATTGTGAAAACAAAACAAAAAAATTAGAACCACCCCATCTCCATTGAGCTGGCCACTCACCCTTAAGTGGTGGACGACCTTATACACGAAGGTATGCTTTTGTTGGTCGCATTTGTTTTAACGGTGTTGTATGAAGAGGAAGAAGAAACCAGGAAAATGAGAAAGTTTTGGATTCATCCTATCAATAACATAAGAAAGCTGCCTGGTGAATTTAATCATTTCAACATTTTTTTCAGTATTTCCGAAAGTCAAAAAAAAAAATGTTTCGAGCTCCTGGATCGTCCTTGTCTACAGCACCAAAACGCATGATTTTGCAGAATAATGTCATCTGACGAAAGACTTGCAGCTTGTTTAAGGCAAGAAAAAGTAAAGTAAAAGAAGTGTTGATAAGCGAGGGTACCCGACAGTTCAGCGATACATTCACAACTTAACTGGTCGAATAATTCTAACAGTTTGAAATCAATATTTCAAATAGGATTTTTTTGTGAACAGAACTTACATTGGATTAGCGTGGCCAAGCATTGAAATTACACGCCACTGACATGACCTACAGTGACAATCGTTGCAGGTGACGGTCCATTCAGGTGCTGGTCTAGTATGCGATGGATGTTCCAATAAATAATATGGGAACCTTCATGAGCCAGCTTTGCAGGTCCATGCTATGCAGGTCCGTTCTGGTCCGTGCAGGTATAATGTGCGCGATCTTTTATAGTAATAAAGGCAACTACTCACTAGTCACCCTAAATTTTGATAATATTGCTAGTCACTATTCACTAAATTAATTATGTAAGTGTCTGGATGTGTGAGTAGAGTAAACAGTGTCATGTGTGAGCTCCAGTTAATTGTGAAATTCATGGTGATTTTAGAAAGATAAATATACTGACTACTACATTAAAGTTAATAAAAGTGTTTGGGGTGATATATTACAAAAAAGGTAGCTGAGAAGACTTGTGTAAGAGTATTATTACTAATAATTCAATTTGCTGACCAAGTCCTACAAAACACGTGACTTCTAATTAACTTGCCTATAGTAGTATCTAAGCGATAAAGTAGTAGCAATGCCGCCCAAGCTAATGACACGTAACAACTCGGTGTCTAGTGATAAAGAGGATGAAGGTGCTACAGAACAACTTATAAACAAAGTCTGTATAAGATTTCTTAACCAAATAGAATCTAAGTTTGACGAAAAATTTGGTAAGCTAGATGAAAAACTGAATGATGTGAGCAACTCTCTAAAACAATTCAATAATCTAGTAAACACAAATCAAAACTCCATTGAAATACTGAATAATAAGGTTGCATCACTGGAACAGCAATGTAAAAGGAATGCCCTAAGGTTTCATGGATTCCCTGTGGAACAAGATGAAAATATGCCTGAAAGAATTGTTTCTTATATAAATAATACCTTGAAGATACCATGTGCTATGAATGATATTGATTGTGCCTTTCGAGTAGGTAAAAGGGGAGAATCCGAAAAACCACCGACTGTTTTGGTAAACTTTACTTCTAATATCAAGCGAAATGAAGTGTTTGCAGTAAAAAAGTTAAACAAAAATAGTGGAATTGTCATTTTTGAAGATCTTACAAGGGACCGGCACAAACTTCTTATGGCTGCTCGCAAAAAGTATGGAAATGGACAGGCTTGGACTTCTGGCGGAAAAGTGTACGTGCTGCAGGGAAACAAAAAGTGTGCTTTGAACTCTGAAAAAGATTTGTGATTTTTATTGATGTGGTAGAGCTATAATTATATTTACTATATTTTAAAATTAAATCTCAAGATACCAGTTACTATTTCTTATACAATTTCTTAAACTAGTATTTACTTCTTGTAGTTTATCTTATCTATTATTTCTTTTTTTTTCTTTTTGTGTGCAATAAATTACTCTGAATGGAATAAAATAAATACAATTGGGGTCTTTTTAACTAAATTGAGGATGTGAGTTTAATTAACTATGAAAAACTAATTAATTTGTCAAAATATTAGAATAACTTTGATTTAAGTTTGTAGTAGGTACCTGCCTTATTAGATATATATACTTATATATAAAGTTAATGATGATAACATATGTAACTGTTTTAATATAGGTAAATTAATAAGAACCCATCGAAATTAATTAACAGAATAATTAAATTATTATATATACATGGAGCATGGAGCTCTTCATATGATTACTGTATTTTAAGCATGGCAAAAAATGATAGACTATTTAATTTTGCACATTTTAACATAAGATCTGTCTGCACGGGCTTTGGTATGTTTTCAGATACTGTAATAAAAGAAAATTTCTCTGTATTGGGAATCTCTGAGACCTGGTTAAATTCAAGAACACCAGATGATTGTGTGCATATACCTGACTATAATATAATTAGAAACGACAGAGAATGAAGAGGAGGCGGGGTGGCATTTTATGTTCATGCATCAGTTAAATATAGTTTGGTAGAAATGTCCACTCCCAACGATTCTCCTCTGGAGCAACTCTGGATATCTACAAAAGCATCAGGTAAAAAAATTTGTTTGGGAACGTTGTATAGGCCACCAAACGCCAATTTAACTCATTGTCTTGAAATATTAGAAAACAATTTGACTTCTTTTTTGCCTAATTACGATGTAATTCTCTTTGGAGGTGATTTCAACATTGACTTACTAAATTTAAATAATAATACCAGGCAATTGTCTAGTTTTTTAAATAAATATAATTTATATCAAATAATATCTCAACCTACAAGGATTACGGAAAACTCAAGTACATTAATTGATCTAATTGTTGTCTCCGATGTAGATTTAGTAAGTAATGTTGAGGTTATTAATATGGAAAATATTTCTGACCACTCTTTAGTTCAATGTACTTTAAAAATTAAAAAAATAAAACAACCTCAAATTTTTCGAACCTTTAGGGACTATACAGAATTCGATTATAATAAATTTCTCATAGATTTGTCGCTTATAGATTGGAAACATATTTATGATCTTGCAACTGTTGATGAAATGGTGGAATTTTGGAATTTAAATATAAAGAATGTTTTTGACTTAAATGCACCTGAAAAGACGGTAAGAATAACAAAGGCACCATCTCCTTGGCTAACCAATAACTTAAAATATATGATGAAGCTTAGAGATAGAGCGTATACTAGGTATAAGAAAGTCAAAACGGCAGCGTCATGGAATTATTACAAAGAATTAAGAAACATTGTAAATACATCTGTAAAATTAGAAAAACGAGCCTTCTTACAACAAAAATCAAAAAATAATCCTAAAGAATTTTGGAAAACGTTAGACTATCTAAATATAAACAATAAAAACAACAAAAATTTCTCCACTGATTTCAATGACGCTGACGAATTTAATCACTTTTTTATTAACAGTATACCTCAAGAACCTCGAAGGGACGAGGGTGGGGATGTATTGGGCAATTATGAACTATTTTTCGAACCATTAAGTCAAATGCGAAGGGAGCTGATAACATAGATCTAAAAATGATAATTTTAGTTCTTCCGCATTTAAGTGAATATCTAACATTTATCATTAACAAATGCATAACATCAAACGTGTTTCCAAGTGCATGGAAAGATTCTAATGTTATTCCTATCCCTAAGAATGCAAATCCAACTGATCTTTCACATTTTAGGCCGATAAGTATTTTGCCAGTCGTCTCAAAAATATAAGAAAAAATTATTGCAGAACAAATAAATGAATTTCTGGATAAACAGAAGATTTTACCTGCAACGCAATCTGGTTTTCGCGCTGACCATAGCACAACAACTGCTTTATTACATGTGACAGATGACATATTTAGGGCTAATGATAAAAATGAAAACACCGTTTTAATTTTGTTAGATTATAGCAAAGCTTTTGATACTCTGGATCACGAGATTTTGTGCAAGAAGCTCAAATATTTTGGTTTTGGTAATTTGGCGGTAACTTTTATACATTGCTATTTGTTAAATAGACGACAAAGAGTACTGCTAAATGGAAATGCTTCAAGCTTGGCAATTAATAAAATGGGTGTTCCGCAAGGTAGTGTTCTAGGTCCTCTGTTATTTTCAATATATACTGCTGATTTTCACAGATATCTTAAATTTTGTTGTATACACCAATACGCAGATGACACGCAAATTTACCTAAAATTCTCTCAACATGAGTATAATATAGCTGCTGATAAAATTAATCAAGATTTAGAACAAATTATGCACGTGTCAAATGCACATAGGCTTATCTTAAATGAAAATAAGACTGAGGTATTGTTGTTTGGAAAACATAAAGAGAGGCTTATGGAGAATTATGATTTTAAGATTTTAATAAATAACCAAATTTTACCTTTTAGCAAAAATTGTAAAAATCTTGGAGTACTGTTAGATGTAGAATTAAAGTTTACAGATCATGTCAACATGCTTGTTAAAAAATCTTATTTTAAATTAAAGTTATTATATATGCATAGAGACTATCTGTCAAGTGATGTGAAACTTAAATTATGTGACTCTTTAATTTTATCTGCCCTAGCATATTGTGATGTAGTATATTGGCCAGCATTACTTAAAAAAGATCAAGAGAGTCTGCAAAAAATCCAAAATAATTGCTTAAGATATTCTTACAACCTTCGTAAATTTGATCATATCTCTGAGAAGCTTCAACAAAGTAAATGGTTTACTCTGCAGGAGCGCTATAAACTACATATGGCATGTCTCATGCACAAAGTAAATGAAAAAAAATGCCCTATATACTTGTTCGAGAAGTTAATCAGAGGAGCTGATATACATAATTGCCCTACTCGTTTTTGCAACTTATACAACGTTCCTAGACATAATACTTCCCAATTTAAAAGATCGTTTACATATAATGCAACTCACATTTTTAACACCATAAACTCTAAAATTAGTTTAAATTCCACTCTACATCGTCTGAAAAAACATACCAAAGAACTCCTGATCGCAGAAAGAAACTAATCTATGTATTCTGTAGTATATATTTAATGCAAACTTAATATGTCACGTATATTATAAAATTTTATGTACACATATTGCTATGTATAGTACTGTATAGGGGGTTACGTGGAAGAGCAACCTGGTTGAACGTCGCCTCCTCGATATAATAATATTGTTAATTATTTATGTTTGCAAGAAAAATAAAGACACATTATTATTATTATTATTATTATTATTATTATTAAGTGTCTAGGTCTTAGGTATACGCTAGATTAGTATTGCATGCCATGACAGTATATTTATAAAATTACTGGCCCTTTTTGAGTGTACTCAGTTAACGATATACTAAATAAACATTAGCTAAACTAAATTAGGAATCCAGTTTTTCTGGATTTTGTCTACCTCACGAAATATTCTTAGACTATTGTTGTCTAACCAATAACGGCAGTAACGACGATTAATTTCTTTATGTAGAGGAAGAGAACACATGCCAGAAAAGCAAATTTGAATTGCCAATTATTTGTTGACTGATAACTTAAAAAAATTCTAACCGCCGATCATTATCTTCACGTTACCTTAAAGCTCAAGTGATTAAGCTCTTGAATAAATGTAATTTTATATGGATGAAATGGATGCTGTTTTAAAAACCTTTGAACAATAAAGTAGGCTTAATCATAATGTGGGTTAAAAGAACAACTTCAACTGCTTCATTCCTTACTGGATTTTGGATAACCCCGCTTTTATTTGCCACTGATCCAGCTTCACGAAATTTCTTATTAGTTCGCCGACATGCATGAGGCACATGACAATAAAGATGTTGTTCATTAAATAAATATGCAGTAGCATACACATTTTGTTAACAAAAGATGATATTCACCTAAATGTAGCACACAAGTATAATATTTTTTTAATTTTACCTAAATGTTTTACTCACATTTTTTGCCATTCAAAAGAAAATTTCTACTGCCATGGTTATGCTAGAAAACTGGTTGCTGTCAGAATTAAAGTGCATTAGACCCTTAGACCAGTTACCGAGATTGTTCTCAACGTTTTGAATACTTTGTGATTTTCAGAGGTATTGGAATAAATTTTATTTTTCAGAGTATCGCAGTACATGGAGACCATGGCGGCCAAGCAACAGGTTTATGAGTGTCAATCCAATTACGAATACATATTATTTTGAAAGCACCGACATACATGTTGGAACGCCATTGCAGTATTATAAAGCCCTACGCCACTTTGCTGAATTCTACATTTCTAATACTCATCATTTAATGGAAGATTTTCAGTGCTTTCTCTATTTCGATCTTTAAAATATTCCAATACTTTTAAGAAATAAGGCGTCCAACAATAAAAACAAAGTTAGCAAATGTCGAATCTGTTAAAATGTTTGTTGTTTTTTATTTTAAATCAAGAACTGGATTTTTTATTTAAATTATTGTACTTTTATAATTTTATATGATACTTTTCGTATAAAATATTGTTACATATTGACGTCTTCGTAATTTTATTATACATTCTACTGTTACTGTCAAGATCTAATATGGCATCCATAAGAATTATTGCCTAACCGAAACTACTGGCTGTAGAAATTGTCTTTTAATGAAAATCTATATTTTTCATATATTCTTATTCTTCTGTACCAAATTTCAGCTCTTTCTGTTGAGAAATAATGACGCAAGTTGGTATTTTCTATTCAGTTTTACAACATTTCAGCAACGGGAGCAGATATTTTGGATCTGCTTATTTTATTTTAATGGCCATCAATAGGTGCAACTTTTTCTAATTTGGGCCATTCTCTATATTTTACTTTTTCCGAGATGCCAATGGTGAGCTATGTAAAACGAACAACCCACAAACATTTAAAAAATACATATCCCTTAGCAGAACTGTTCGTTTCACACTACTTATAGTTTACTACTTCTAAATTCCAATACATTGTTTTAACCTTAAATTCTAACTTCCTATCTGTTTTTAGAAATAAAGTATGGTTAAAATCATTTCTTTACTTATTAACCGAGTCTACTGGAAAGTAGCTACATTTAGTAACTTAATACAGCATTTTCAAGATTGAAGTCAAGTTTTTCCCTGAAATAAAAGAAAGTACACACTTGACCACAAGGACCAAAATTAATTAATCTCCTTTAGCGATGATGGATGACAGAAGGGAAAAGCCTACGCACCTCATTCTTCATCATCAATCCGGCAACTTTGTAGGAAGCTAAATATACGGTTCTAAAAGTGCCAATGAAACAGAAATCAAAATATTAGCTTTTCACCATTGTCTGATTGATTTCACGTATGGGAGGAAAGGATTAACTATTTCATTTGATAGAAAAATATATTTCTTTCAATCCTTATTTACATCTTAAAAAATATTTATTATCACTATGTGGTAAAAAGAATTTTGGATATATATACTGACAGAATTACAATTTTCTTATTAATTCTGAATATATCTTTTCCGGAATTACTACCCAGAGGGGAAAAACTTAATTATTGTTTAATTATCCTAGAACAGTTATTAAGTCAATCTTAACATAAATTTGTGCTTGTCAGAATAATAGCACTTCCATAGATCCATAAATTTTATATATAAGTATAGAATGTTAAAAAAATAAGAAAATGTGAAATTGTTAAAGAATTAATTTTACAAAAAATGTGGTAATAAATTGTCGTAGTGATTTTCAATTACAAAAAACCCAACTTAAAGTTTGATTTTATTAATTATTTTATTTTTAAATAGGTAATAAATATTGCAAACAAAACTAAACAAATATTTAACATGATAGCTATAACAATTATAATTTATTTAATCCATAAAATCATACATCAAGACCAGTGGCTGATTTATAGAGATGCTTCTGATGCTGAAGCATCACAAGACCTTACTCAGTATTTTATAGAATCTAGTGTTTGTTTTCATGTATGCACAAATTATTTTATTCTGCCTTTAATCTAATATCGACTATAATTAGTTACTTTTTAATTTATATAAGGTGTTTCACAATAGTATGTCTTTATGCAGAGACGTGAATTTTTGCATGATTTTAAGTAAAAAGTTCAAATAAACATTTCAGCCGCAAATGCTTCGTTACGATACAGGGTGTTTAAGTTGTAAATATTTTTATGGTTTTTGGGATATGCAGCTCAAAATCATTTTTGTATTAAAAGGGGAGTAGCAGTACCAATGTATTATAGATATTTCAACAATCAAACGTAAATACAAGTTCAGATTTGAAAAACGAACTGCTAAAATTAAACAAATCAGTTATTATCCGTTAGTCTAGTGGAGGATTTTGAAATTCGATTTTTAATATAGCGAGTTACGAAAAATAGTTCTTTTTTTTTGCTCGAGAATGACCGCAGATACGAAAAATATGCAAGAGAAGAATATTCTTAAATTAAACAGGAAATTAAACCTTAGAAAAGATCAGTGGCGTACTGGAAGAAAGTTTGGGAGGCTGAAAGTAAATCTAAGTTAACCTACGTTAAAACTGTGGATACAAAAAAAAACAGAAAAGTTATTGAAACTTTAACATGCTGTATCATGGTAACAAAACATTTACGGATATGTTTATATGAATATTTTTTCTTTTGATATTAATTTGTTAAAATAGATATTGATTTGTTAAAATATACGTTTATTCCTTAACTATTACATACATTTTTTTTTTAAATTGTCCTCATCCCTAGACAACTGACAAACCCCAACCCAGCTAACAATTTCTTGTTCTGTAAAAATCGTAAGAACGTTTTCAGAACAAATTTTATAGAACAATGTTTGTTCTAAAAACATTTTCAAAACGTTCTTACAACACCATAAAAATGGGCATCGTTCTATAGAACCTTTTAGTTCTTCAAACAGTTCTGTAAAGCTTGCAGGAAATACTTATAGAATTGTTGAATAAACGTTTTCACAAGTCTTAAAGAATTTTTATAACACAGTTACAAAGCAATCTCATAAAAATTCTATAGCACTTCACTATACAATTTTTGTGTTTCATGGTGTTATACTTAAAGAACTTTAAAATCGTTTAATTGTATCTTTTAAAAACAAAATGTTTCTATATCGCACATGTTAGAAATAATATGGACGGGCCAATAAGAACCAATAAGATGGGCCTAATCAGCCTGCATAGGAGTACTTACTTACACCATTAAGAATTGCGTAGTTTGTTTGTCCATCAGGGAGCAGTACTTTTTAATGCGGAAAAAATTTTATCGTAAAATATGTGGTACATAATGGTAATTTTTTGACGCGCCCTCAGTTAACCTTATATTTCCTATGATGCTGGAAATTTAATTAAAAAAAATGTTTTCTAAATTGATGAATTTAACAACCAACTGTACATAAAATAGTCAGAAAGTAAGTATATCCATATTATTGACATCATTTCACCTATTTATATTGTATATATTTTTAATTGAGATTTTTTTCTTTCTTCACAATATGGCGACAGAGATAAAGGCTTGTACTTCCAATGGATTCTCACTAATATGACATTTTTGTGTCGATTGCAATGATTATAGAGCAAATATGCTTCGTAAGCAACTACTTAATATTCACAGTGTTGTCATATTTTATTGTGGTAATTTCACTTATTGCAATCTTATTTAATAAATCTAATAAAATTATTTAACTTCAACATCTAGAAGTGCAAATGGAAAAGGATTGGAATGTTCTAAATTAAATATGTTACTAAATTTCTATAAGAAAATCAATTTCTCTTAACAATCAAATAAATCTTATCTATAATAATGAAATTTTCTTTCTACAAGCAGATAATAATTTTTACAAGTTACGACTATGTTATACAAATTTCTCCATTACACTTTGATCAAAATATTTCGTACCATTACAGGCAGGTCTCGTCAGATGGGGCTATGGGAAACCTACATACATAAAAAATGATAGTTCTATAGCGTTTCTTTATGGAACAAAAAGGCTTTTGTTACTTATTTACTCTATAATGATTTTATGACAACTGTATTACTATTCTCTATAACTGCTTTAAAGAACTTTTTCTCTTAAGTTCGATAGCAGCTTCCATATTTGCAATTTGTTTTCCGCAGCAAAATTGTAACTTAACAACACCTTATACAATAGTTCTATAAATAAACTATAAGCCACATTACGGAATAATTTTATAAGAGTGTCACAGGAGATGGTATAATTCTATAAAGCAGAATTTTGCATCGGTTTTACAGTAATTTGATTCTATAAGCACCGTTGCTGTAAAATTGTGTTATTGTACACACTTATAGGGCTACATTAGCAGTTATCTTATAAGTGCTCTATAAATTATGCTCTAAGAACGTTCTTGCAACAAATTTAAAAAACAAATCAGTTTCTGAAGGCAAAATAGTCTCATGTGCCACATTAATGCAACAATTTAGTATTCTAAATACAACTATAAAATATTAACAGAGTATAAAACTCCTATTACTCTAAATTTATAGAACTACTTTGTTAGCTGGGAACGCCTCGCTCCTTCCCACAAAATTTACTACTTGGAGCCTTTGAAATGCAATTAGCATCAGATCCCAAAAAGCACCATCCGCCACTGATCATGACATTAGACAAGTCAGTACAGACAATTTAAAAATATATAACAAACAAAATGAATACATATCGTGGGTCACATAATGACTACTAATTGCCTATTACATAAAATTTATTATTGCCCCTGCATATACATAAAATAAGTTTTACATGGCATCATGGCAATTTACTAAGAATACCCCGTCACAAAAAATCCTTGTATGAAAACACTCCATCTTATATTTATGTGTTTCAATCAACTACAATTAGACACTGAATTGAAAATATTTTAATATAGATAGATATTTATTTACAATATACATGAGTTCTATTCCCTTTCTATTTTTAAATTATTACAATAATACCAATGGTAGCTTTAAGTTCGAAGGTTGCTCGTGGGTTTAACATGGTTGTTATTTAAATTTATTCATATTTTTGAAGTGTAGTACCTAGGTATGGGCGCCAGTCACTAAAATTGATAGGGGATGACAGGGAATAGAACACAAAATAATAGCTCAAAATACAAAGGAAATTGGTATATTTCAAATTAAAGCCAAATGACACGAAAATAAATATTAAAATTGTATAAATATATAAATCTGTTTCGATATAAATTCTGTAACATATAAATCGGGTTAATAATAGAACAAATGCATTCAAATTAATAAATGTATATACCCGAAAAACAGCTGTCTTCAAGTTTACAAGTAATTAATTTTATATATTGTGTAAAATTAGTTAAGTGATGGGCGAATTAATAGTAATTAATAAGTATAAATTATAAATAAATGAAGTAATGAACGCTTTTCTAATAAGATGGCTTATTAATAATTAATAAACATAAATTTGGCGGTTTCTAACAAGATGGCGGTTTTCTAGAAAATTCTAGGTTTCCTGGCGTATATTCAAAATAAATTGGGATGAGCGGAATACTCGCTCAAATTCCTGTTGAGGTAACTGCTACAAGTTTCCAAACTCTCATCTCAGACTGTGGTTTTACCAAAAAAAATCCACTGTACCATTGAATTTGGTATACGAGTATAAAAAAATGTTTAAAATAAATGCATTTTTACATACTTGCTACAATATATGCACATATGACAATCAGGAGGTTATAAGTGAACGATGATTAGTAATTACATACTTGGCTATTCACATAGATACTGCAGGTGTATTCAATGCCGGTCGAGGCATTAGTCCGTTGAGCAGTTGTTACCTGCTGTATTATTTATAAATATTTATTTCACACTTTACCATTTTACCCACCCCATCGCCCACTGAGCTAGCAGTGTCGTTCCCATTTCTATTTTATTTTTGTTCTGCGGCTAATGGCACTTAAAATACTATAAATTTGTTCGGTTCACTTTTGGAAATCAACCAACAAAGATTTTCCGATTACATCATTTAATATATTCATTTAGTACCGTAATAATCGCCTAAAGTGTAATGAAGTGATTTTTCATTTTAAATCTTATTAATAAAATTATCACCAGATTGCCGATATGTGTTTAATTACCGAGCACTAGAACGAGCGCGCATCCGCTACCGTTCTCATAGAAATGAAACTCATCGCGGCATACTGGTCAGCGAATCCTATCACAGCCGCCCGAGCGAACAGACCTACCGCGCGAAGTTCGTCAGCGAAAAATTTCGGGCTGCGATGAGTTTCGTTTCTATGAGAACGGTAGCGGATGCGCGCTAGTTCTATAAGTATTGTTAAAGTATTTTCAGATCATCAGCTTTTCTCTTTATTCGTGTAGAAAGAATGTTAAACTTTTTTTATTGAACGATGTTCATATTCATACAACGGACTATCAGTATTGTGATTTAATTTTTCTTTATTAAACCTGATGATTTTTTAGATATTCCTTGGAAGTTTTGTGGAAGCAATTTAATTTTCATCGACAGAGGAAATAAAATAATAAAGTGTTATTGCCCTTATACTATACATGTTTAAAATATAAGAGATTTTTATGAAATTCTTTTTTTTAGGGAGAAAAATTTCACCAGCTGCCAAGTCGACAAAAGTTGATACTTGGAAGTGGAAAAGTTTATATTGTCACGTTTTTTTCTCTCTTTTTTATTACTTAATCACAGCCGGCAGTACGTTGAAAGAAATGATTGCATATATTTTTTTATAGTCAACATTAAATAGGCAAACATTTGCAGGTAATAAAATCTCACAGTAGTTACATGAAATGTAATGCCGCATCCACACTCTCGCTTGATCTCGCCATTTCGGCGAGAGCAGACGAGAGGCGTTGAGTATCGCGCTCGCTATAGCCCTCTCGCCTGCCCTCGCCGACACATCTCGGCGAGAACGGTTAGTGATACTCGACGAGTGCTGCATCCACAGTCTCGTAAGGCCTTCGATACGGTTTGGCATGAAGGCCTACTGAAAATATGAAAATACTCACAAACCATTATCCCATATCCTTTACCAAACTAATAAAATCCTACCTCCAACACCGCAAATTCCGCATCCAAGTCCAAAACTCCTACTCCACCACTCGTCCCATGGAAGCGGGCGTACCGCAAGGCACGGTCCTCTTCCTTCACCTTTACACCCTTTACAATAGTGACATACCTCACACCCCTAACACAAACACCTACCTATAAGCCGACGACATGACAATAACTGCACAAAATACTGATCTACAACACACGACACGACTTTTACAAACCTCTTTAGACCAACTTGAAACCTAGTGCAACAGGTGAAAAGTCAAAATTAACCCAGACAAAAGCGCAGCCCTGCTCTTTACTAGACGCAGGCTACCGCGAGACATAAACCTTGACGAACTCACACTATCCCAGGAACCCATCAGACACAATACCTGGGTGTAACGATGGATCAGCGTCTCACGTGGAAGCCGCACATCGTGGAGACGGTGGCGCGGGCGAGGATCACCAGGGCGTAGCTCTATCCCTTACTCAAGGGTGGAAACACCCTAGTTTAGAAAAAGCGAACGCTTATCAAGGTGGTACTTCAAGCGCAGTTAACTTATGCCTCCACGGCGTGGGGCCACGCGGCCAAGAGCCACATCAAGTCATTACAGGCTGTGGAAAACATAGCCTTACGCACGGCCACCGCTGCGCCCTGGTACGTACGAAACACAGACATTTTAAGAGACCTAAAATACACAAACATGACACAGACAATACGAGACAGAGCACAAAAACGATTCGATGCAGCCGCGGCGCACGACAACCCCCTCCTCCGACAAGCCGTTGACTATGTACCTGATGTGACAGACAAACACAAAAGACCCAAACACGTACTTCTTGACCCGGGGTGACCGCCCCAACACTAACCACTCTCTCTCCCCCGCTAACTCTTTTTTCAGGTACAGCCACGACTAGAAACCAACAAGAGACACTGCCAAAACAAAACCCACCCATACTCTGATACCTTCACCCTTGCACCGGCCCGCGAAAGTCGAGGGCTCGATACCGAGCCAAAGGCTGAAGGGCCGGTGCATCCTTAGCTACAAAGCCACACCCCAAAAAAAAAAACCTATCCCCAGGGCGCGAATGGTTCGCCACTCGCGCCCGCGACGACGACTACCTCCCGGGGGGTCAGACTCAGCCGGCGAAGAAAGAAACCTGATGACAGAAGAGCGCCAGAAGAGGCCCTCCTGCCAGCGGGGGTCATGCCAGGACAAGAGGAGGTTCCACAAAACGCCTACACCGGCCACTTTTGTGGTCGGGGTAGACGATGGATGGGGCCCACCTTCACGAGGCTGTCCAGGTCTACAACGATGAGGCAAGACAAAGAGGGATAGTACCCCTCGGTCCCAAATCATTTAGGCCACCAACACCGCCAAAAATATCGGCGCGCACACTCTCGTGTTGTTGCGTTTATTTCGTAAATACGGCAAGATGGATGGCACTAGAGGACTAGATTTACATAACGCCAACTTATTGTTGGTAGTTATGTTTTCTTTGAACCTTTCTTAAGTGACATAGCTATAGAATCTTGTTTCCTGCAACCCTTACCTTCTCTACTCAGCTAAGTGATGTGATTGCTGTAAATGAGTCACTATCCATTATTTTGGATCTTGGACATGTACACTGATAAAAAATATTAGTGATATTACACGCTGAATTGTTGGTTATTTATTGCCTAGGCCAATACCGTTAACCGTTTCCGAGTTATTGAACATTGAAAATCATATTTCAGCTATTTACTATACGAACCAATATTACAATTATTAAAATACTTTATAAAAATGACAAGTATTGTGTTATTATATGACATTTATTTAATCATTTCAATCAACAATTGAAACTGAAATACATAACTGAAATAATTTTTTTGTAGTGTTTTTAAGAATTTATTAGTTTTCATTAACAATAAGTAATAATCGTAAACAATTGCATTGAACATGAAAGGCAAAATGTATTTTAACCTGTATTTAAGTACAAATATTTGATCAATTTTTATAGGTAAATAAATATCAATACTTGTATTATAGATTTTCGAATGAGATACTTACAGATATTTAAAAATAAAAATGCATACATTTAAATAACATAATTTACAAAATTATTAGCAAGGCCATATTTTAATCTAAAATTTCGATAATATGCGGCTGTGTATACAGAGTGATTCAGTCATAATGTAATTAATTTTAACCACATATTAAAATGTATTTTATAAATATTTCCACTATGGTTTTTCACTACTTCACTTTACTTAAATTGAATTGCATTTTTATTTTAACAAATTTAATTAATAATTATAAACTTGTAATGAAGCGATTTTTAACTGCCCCGTATGTATTTACTTTATTATTAAAATTGTCCGTTAAACCAGTTTACCTGTATTTGAAAGTATCCACGTTGAGAGCCTGTCGACGCTCGGACTCCAGACAGCGCGAGGTAAACCGCGTGAACCGAACGTACATCCATCACCGGTCAGATGCGGCCACCACTGCGGAAGGTATGACGTAGAGATGCGCGCTCAATCCAGCGGATATATATAGTTCCTGCCCTGCTGTCACCGTGAGAAGTCCTGCCTGTCCGCACCAGCACCAAAAGACCTGCCAGACCATGGAGAAACCGTATTTGGTGAGAAAGTCCAGATTGGGGACTAGTGCGCAGCCGTCAACCTCACAGACGCATTAGGTCTTCCAACTACCGGTTAGCAAGTTGAGTTGCTGTCCAGCGAGCAAGCCGAGCAGTCCTGTCCGCAGACCAGAAGAGGAGCCGTACCAGCAAGCAGCGGGAGTAAGTCGAACGCAGCGCCAGTGCGCAGGTCTTCGAATTCCGCAAGGTGAAATGGTAAGAAAGCGGAATCTGAGAGTTAGTTCCGTCCTGCCGTTCTAAGAAAGAAGACGTGTCCGGTCACGAGCACTGGAAGTAAGTAGTTGTAAGTAACACTTGGCTACTTTTAACTCTCGTCCGTCTTATCTGTCTTGTGCTCTGTCTGTCTTACGGCGTGGTGACGCACACGGTTGCCTTGATCACGTGTGTCTATCCTAACTGCGCGTTCGGAGGAAGGGGGCAACCCTTTAGTCCGAAACTTAGGTCGTTCTCCGTCTGTCTTGCGGCGTGGTGACGTACACGGTTGCCTTGATCACGTGTGTCGATCCTAACTGCGCGTTCGGAGGAAGGGGGCAACCCTTTAGTCCGAAACTTAGGTCGTTCTCCGTCTGTCTTGCGGCGTGGTGACGTACACGGTTGCCTTGATCACGTGTGTCGATCCTAGCTACGCGTTCAGAGGAAGGCGGCAACCCTTTAGTCTGAAACGTAGGCCGTCTCCGTCTTTCTCACCTGACTTGTATTCCGTCTATTCTACGGCGTGGTGGCACACACGGCTGACTTGATCACGTGTGTCGATCCTGACTGCGCGTTTGGAGGAAAGGGGTACCTCTTCACTCTGAAACGTAGGCCGTTCTCCGTCTATCCTACCTGACCTATTCTCTGTCTGTTTTACGGCGCGGTGACGCACACGGTTGCCTTGATCACGTGTGTCGAACCTAACTGCGCGTTTGGAGGAAGGAGGTCGCCTTGATCACTCGTTGCCCTGAAACGTAGGTCGTAGACTGACTTGTTCTGTCATATCTCTTTCACCGCAACAGTTAGCCGTCCTGCCAGCCTGACCAAGAGATCATCATCTGTCTGTAACTTGCTATTAATTGCTCTCTTTTAGGAGTGATTGTAGCCAAGTGCATTAATTAATAATAGTAACTGCTTGTGCTTATTGCTTGTTTGCTTCCTCCCTCGTGGTATTTAGTCCGTAGTTTACCACCGCTTGTTTACTACCGACTGGCTGACTCAGTAACTCCAGAACCACCAATAACCGCAACCGCAACTGCCCCGCATTTAGCGCTTGTAGCTTATGTTTAACTAGCTTTTCTTTTAATTCCGTTTTTAGTTTTAACTTATTATTATAACAGTAGGTTTGGTATTTAATATATAGATAGTGATATATATTGTGCCATTTTAATCCGTCCGTGAAGTCTGGTTTCCCTAGACCCACTGGACATACCGTATCTTCACTGCAGCTACCTGAGTAGTGGTGTTTCTATACTTTAAAACAGAAACTGGCACCCGAGAAAACTGACCGCCGCAGCTCAGGCGTCATAGTGACACCGCGTTGCATCGTACTGCCGCCGAAGCGACGTAGGTGCGGCACAAACTACACTGGCGACACAAACACACGAAATTCACCAATCTCTACCACGCGAAATCCTGAAAATGTAACTGATGGATATGAAATGTGGATGAAGAAGAAAGAGAAGTTGGGCCGTGTAAATATGTTCCAGATGCAGTTGACGGCGTGCACACCTGCATAAGAAAATAGCAAATTGAGTTATTGTTTGTTTCCGTTAATATTTAGCGGTTGCGTAACTCTTGTCATTGAGTAGACATTAAAAACAAGGTTATTCACGATAGGTCAACAAAACTCGGATGGCCGGATTGTGTATCACTGAATAGGTATGTCTGGACTGTTTTTTCTTGACAGCATGAGGTTTTTTTATTACTGTCGTACAAAATACGTTTCAGCCTCTCT
Organism: Monochamus alternatus; assembly: GCA_037114965.1. Classification (NCBI taxonomy): domain Eukaryota; kingdom Metazoa; phylum Arthropoda; class Insecta; order Coleoptera; family Cerambycidae; genus Monochamus; species Monochamus alternatus. The sequence continues at coordinate 22,446,965 of CM073435.1, read as the reverse complement.
TAATAATTTAACCTAGTGAGTATTGGATTTTATTTCACTATTTATGTAATGAAATGTGAATGGTTTATTTTGATCCGTTGGAGTTCTGTAATTTCAATACTAAATATTGTTTTATGTTAAAATGTATTATTATTATTAAGTTAATTGCATACTTTTAAAAAACAATTTATGGAAATCAATTACATATTACAATAGTAGGTACTATAAGATATATTTTAATTTGGCAACGTCGCGTCAGACCGACACCGAGTTGAACTGTCGCCAGCGGTCAGTGACAGTCTGAAAAAGGGGTTTAAATAATGGTTTGAAAATTTTTTTTTGGCGTAAATATGAATTTAAAAAATTTTAAAGTCGCGTATTCATATTATACCCATTTTTCCCTATCTTGTTAAAAATTAATGACAATATGACTGAATCACTCTATACAGGGTGTAACTTTGAAGGGGGGTCCGGTTTGGAGGGGGAGTACCCGTGACCTTTACAAATACATATCATAAGTTTGTTTTCTTAAATTCTGTCACAAAAACTGATTTTTTTTATTGCCTTTTTTGGCAATTTTCATTGTACGCCACTGGGCAGACAAGCGCTGAGCATATCTAGTTGCAGCGTCACCAGCATTGTTGCCAAATTTAATTATTAAAGTGGAAAATGGAAAAAGTAGTTCTATTAGAAAGCAAAAGGCCCACGCCACTCGTAAGGCACTGCTTTGTGACACATACATTTGCTTGTAGTGGGTGTTTGTTTTATTATTCCGTATAAACAAAAATTAAAAAATGTATTATTTTACGGATAACACACTACAAAACAGAAACAAGTCAACTAACGGAAAACTCAATAATAAATAAATACATATTAATCCTTTTTACTTAGAGTCTTCTACGGCATTTAAAATATTTGGTTCAAAATTATTACTTTCCGAGTTAGTTTTTACTCAATATTAGAGTATTGGCGTTCATAAATCCCATAATCTCTTAAATGTTGAACTAATCATACAGACATTTTCTTATACGGTACGTGTCTATCGCGGTAATCCATCTGATATCGTTTTCTTGCAGTCGCCGTCTAATTTTGATAAAAAAAACGAAGCTTTATACATATTAGCTCTTTCTTAATTTGTATACATATTTTTTTCATAATACCACACACACTTGGTAATGAAAACTGACCTTTATACACTTGTACAGAATAACACATTCCACAAAATACCACTTTAAATTATTACGAAATTAAACTTGGCAAAATACAACCCTGCATTAAACAAATTCTAATTCGATTTCAGTAAAAAATCACGCAGATAACTTGCTTTCTCTCTCATATCTGTATATTTTTATATAAAACCACCTAGTCTGATTTCATGTATTGTGTGCAGTATTTATGTGATATTTTTATTTTATAAACTAGGTCAATGGTCAATGTCACGGTTATTGAAGGGACATTGATGAAACCCTTAACAATAGTATCAAATCCTCGATCAAATCCTTTGTACTGAAACTTTATTTAATATTTTAAAAATTAAAAATTTATTACGTACATTTTATAAAACAGCAACAATTATTTTAAAACATTAAATTTTGCTGGCAATAATTAGTAGGTAACGTATTAAAATCCATCTACCAATGCTTTTATTTAATAATAATAATTAGTTAATAGATCAGTAAAAAAAAATAATTTATACGTACTTTTACATTACGTACATTTTTACAACACTCGAAAATGGTTTTAGGATCCATATTTCATCAGGATTGACAGAAAAGTATAATGACTGATGAGTCGCAATGTTATAAAAAAGTATATTTAAACCATTATTCATTGTTTTTCCTTTTTTCCATCTCCGTTACTTAACATCTAGACGTCGGAACTTGTCGTATCATTGGCAGTTTATTAGGATCAGACTGAGGTGTATACATGCAAAAATATGTTAAACATAGGTATTTACATTGAATTGGTGTTATGTTATTTCTAGTGACTCGCATCGCCGAAATCTCTTACAATAAATTGGAAGCTGTAGTTTTGCATATCCAGATTATTGCCTTCCGCATTCACATTACCTCACTAAAAAAATCCTCACTTTCACATTTCACGGCCTCACAATTATGTCAAACTATGTCACTATTCTTGTTATAGGTTCTGCATTTGCGTGTTCTAGTACTTTTGATGCGATCAGATGAGATTTTGTGGCAAAGTTTTGTTCCAATGCACCTGTTATAACGTGTTATTTTCCATTCACCAGCAGTAGTTGTTTTGTCAACAGGTAACCATAAATACTTATCTTGTAAATCGGACCGAATACTGGCTTTTACGGTTGATTTTCGTTTGCAGTCAAGTAAAATATTAGATAGAGTACATAGTACCATTAAATACTAACTGGAAAATCGTGAATCCATTTTTCTATATTTTTTCTGCACGGTATCCGTCGTGACATTGTGTACAGTTAACTTAATATCAGCTTCGGTCGCGCTGCGCTGCGTGGAATATGACCCTGAAATGACGGAACGAGCTCCGACTAGGGATGCCCGATTTAAATCGATTTTATAAATATTCGATCTTTTCAAACGCAATTTTCGATATTTTGAATCGATTTTCTTAGCAGCGATTTTTTGATGAATCGATTATTTTCCATTGAGATCGAGATCGGATTGCATTTTACAAGAGGAGTCGTCGTTTGGCGGTTCATGGTGTTCCGTTTTTCTCAGTTGTTTTAATTGCTGATTGATCAATTTAGCGAAATTGATCAATTAGCATTTAGAACAACTGAGATTTCTGGTGAAAGGAAAACGGCTTATGTTTATGGAATACCTGTTCATTCACATTCACTGTTCATGAGAGTAACACTTTAAATCATTAATCTTCAAGTTGGAAATTGATGACACATGCATATACTTTTCATAATACAGTAATTACATTTAATTTACTCCTTTATTTCACAAAAAAAAACAGTGTATTTACCAATTAATTTTTTCAGTTAAATATTTGTTATAGTGTAAACTCTCCAATCTTAATTTAAAAATCCCTATTTTCGAGGGTGCTGTGATCTAAAATTAGTTATGTGCGCTCGAGTCTAGTTTTCGAAAAAAAATTGTAAAACCGATCTTTTCAAATATCGATCTTTTACATTACGATTTTTTAGGAATCGATCCTAAGCGAACCGATCTGAATCGATCCAGAAAATCGATCTTTTTTACAGAATCGTGCATCCCTAGTTCCGACGTCTAGACTGGTAACAACTAACTGGCAACACCGTAGATATAATTCTGCAGTAAAACTCGGACGCTGTACAGGGGCGGCGTGTATAGCAATTTGGGCGCAGTTTAAAAAATTAATTATAACTCGGCCATTTATTTGATTAAAAAAAAACTAATTTCAGATTAGCAATCTAGGGAACACGGACTACCCCCCCTCCAAATCGGACCCCCCTTCAAAGTTACACCCTGTATAGAGTTTATAAAATCTGAAGGAATGAAATTATATCAAGTATTGATTTTGATATGGTTAAATTACAGGTAAATACATTAATACGGATTCTGCAATAAGAATAAAATAAGTACGAGTTTAATGAACTTCATGATATGCCAAGATCATCGAGCGGTATGTAGCTCTGAATACCGCGTTCAATTGAGTTATGATAGGAAAAAAATACTCATATTAGTCCAGTTAATAGGTAGATGTCCATGGGACAAAATATATCATTAATACTACGCCTCGGTGGCGGCGATTTCAAGTTGCAATTGATACACTGCAATACACAGTCCGCAATTGGAAATCCTGTCCTGGCTACAAATTCTCTGTGATTTGAGATATCAACAAAGTTAGGCAAATAAAAGATGCAACATGTTCTAGTGTCATAAATGGAAATAGAAGATACAAAAATGCATATCTGATACGAGGGGACCTCGAATCGAAACTACAAAAGGAAAAACTCCAATCCCCCAACACAATATTGCTATTCGTTAAATATGATCTGTTGATTAAAAATATAAAAAGGCTCATGTCAGATTTTATAAGGCATTTTCACAAGTTATTTACTAATCAATTCAGAGTAAATTCACCGAAGTTAACCTCAATTCTCCCATTTTTAAATAAAAAATTTCGAACCGCACGAAACTTTTATCTACCAATTGTAGTGAGAAAACTAAATTTCCCTAACATGAAGATAAATGCCAGTTGTCAAAGTCTAGCCAAAACAACGAAATAACTAACAGTGATTTTTAGGCTTTCACGGCCGGTGCTATTATTTGATATACCGAGTGTTACAGAATGATGTTAAGAAAATCTAAGGGCAGGTTATATGTTTATATCTCTCATTTTCGACATACAGGTTGTTTAAAATTTTCTGTATTAAAATGCTACATATAGTCTTCATTTCTCGAAAACTGATCTGAACTGAGATATTGACATGAGATTTGACCAAATGATTTATTCAGTAAAAAATTAACATGACTCAAAATATAAGACAAGAATCCAAATATAATCCCAAATTTTTGCACTCACTAGTAGGTTTTAAATTTACTCCATAAAATAATGGTAAATTGTGTTTTAGACTCATTTAAAATTAAACCGTGAGTTTTCGACACCACAGAAATAACTGTTAAGGCCTCATAAATTTTACGTTGAGCTAGATCACTATCTGATAAAAAGAAACTAAAAAACAATTGAAAATCATCAGCATATTGATGTGAATATAGTGCCGTAGAAAATTATAAAAATCTGCTGTGTACATACAAAACAATAGAGGATCCCTTGCGGTACTACTTTGTTAATTTTAATAGTACGGGACACCATTCAACAATACACTCTAGCTTCTGTTTTGCAAATAACTAGAAAAGAAGTCAACGCTCACATTACTCAACCCAAAGTACTTAAGAATGGTTATCAAAATGGAGTGATTGAGAGTATTGAAAGCTTTATATCTTTGTAATGAAATATATTCCTACAGACAAGTAAACCGCATAGATATAAATATATATTATAGCGCCAGTGTGTAACGTTCTATGCGTTTTAATCACAAGCGATATTTTTTAATATATCAGATATATATTTATAGCTCACCGTTCATAACTAGCTTTAACTCTAAAACAGGTATGTGTCAGGTCTTGACATTTCATAGACTGTCCAATTAAATTAAAACAATCTCGATGCAACCAAGAAGCAAATTACTGATTTGATGAGGAAAATTAAGTTAGATGGGATGATTTGTTATATAGTCTCAATATGGTAAGTACCTAGTCCTCATTAATTTAGTTGCATTGAAAAATTAGCATAAAATCAGATAATATGATCACTAAGTTTAATTTTGGATATTATTTTGTACTCCATTCATTCCAAAGATAAATAAGTGAGAATATCAACTTGTCAACTTATTTCAGAATATACAATTCAATCAAGACCAAATACATGACACACATGTCACTGATTCTTAAGCATCTTGAAGACATGTTTAAATATGCCAAATATGTAATAGATGTTTTACAAAATACTTATTTTAAAAGTTACATTTGTTATATAACCTGTACAGCTTATTTGCTTCTTTTACATTTTGTACACTGTCCTGTAAGTAAATTCTTAAGTTCAATATAAACTTTGTGATATCAACTCTCAGCTGTAATATTTCATTCTACTATTAATAAATGTTAGAAGTAATGAATATAACTTACTTAAGAAAGTAAGCGAAGTCTGCTTTTAATCTTATCAGTATATCCTCATTAAATACTTATTCTTATTACAATTTAGAAATCGTTAATTACTAGCTACATACCTCCAGTAAGGTACTTCACTGAAGTCTAATTCATTTTATAAGCTGAACAGAGCTCCCTGAGCTGTATTTTGTGAACTTTAGAGAACAATGGGTTTTGGCGGTTAGCTGGGGGATATCGTTGAAAATAACGTTCATAATGTCAAACATTTATAATATAAAAATACTTTACCAAATGCAAAAATTAACAAATATCCAAGTAAAAAGTAAGTGGTATCTATAGCCTACACAACTCTCAGACTGGATCCGATGCAACTTACGCTTCGTAAGTAAGTGTTTATTATGAATATTTACTAGGGAACGAGATTTAACCTAATAAAATATAATTTTTTAGCCAAGAAATTATTACTAAAATACATGAGTTAGAAGCAACGACGCAAAACGCAAATTATGCATTAAAAATATTTATTATGGAGGGGAGGAACTACAACTTAGTTTAACGAAATAAAATATACAGTGTGTCCACGGATGGAGTTGACAAGAGGAGAAAGTCTTTTGTTTTTGACGTTATCGAAAAATGTCACTCTTTATAAAAAGTTCTGCTTTTCGAAAAAATGAGACGGATATACAGGGTCCTCATAAATTAAAAAAACATGAAAATACTCAAGAGAGAAATACCATTATTTATTATTTTACATAATACAAATTTTAAAATAAAAATTTCAATTTTGACTTTTACTCTACACATTACGAATAGTTTGTTATTTCTTCTCTTATGCGCTCTTTTAATATCATGGCAGATCATTTGAATAAACATTTTTTTAGGAAAAAAGTCAAGGGGCGTAAGGTCAGGTGGTCTAGCAGGATAATGGGCCAAATCTTCCTATTCACCTTTCACTATTGTTTGAGCAAGGCTGTAAAATGAGCAGGACAGCAGTCCTGTTGCCAAAACAGGTTATTGCGTACTTCTGGCTCTTAAGTATTTAAAAATTTTAAACCAAATGTTTCCAAAATATTTTGGCAACACGACGGCTGTCCTGCTCAGAGGAAGATTCGGCCCAATCCTAACCTTACACCCCTTGCCTTTTTTCTCCAAGGTGCCCTAAAACAAAACATTTATTCAAATGGTTTGCCACATGATAGGGAAGTATTAAAGGAGCACATACGCCAAGGAATACATGAACTGAATGAGCCGCTAGCTATTCGAAAAATTTATTAAATTAGCGGAAAAATGTGTTGAGGTGGGAGATAGAGGTAGAGTAAATGTTAAAATTTAAATTTTGATTTTAAAATTTGTATTGGCACTATATTTGAAGTTATAAACAGATTTGTTTCATAAAAAGGTTGTATACGATAAAAAATAATAGTACTTTTCTCTTGAGTATTTTCTTGTTTTCTTAATTTATGAGCACCCCGTATATCTGATCTAAGACGTTTCTATGCGAATCTCATTTTTTCGAGAAGCAGAACTTTTTATAAAGAGTGACATTTTTCGATAATGTCAAAAACAAAAGAGTTTCTCCTCTTGTCAACTACATCCGTGGACACACTGTATATCAATGGAAAGCTCATAGTCTACGTTTTTAGAATATACAGGGTGATTCAGAACTTATCTAAAAAATTTTTTTGAAGGTACTGTTAGGCACTGTTAGAAATATAATTCTGTAAAAGTAAAATCAAAAGGAGCAGTCCAAAAATATATATCAATCGAAAGCTCATAGCATTCGTTTTTAGAATGTACAAGGTTATTGTAAGGTCGGAGTTCGCCGAGAAAATTGAAAAAATATTTGAAGGATAATTTCAATTATTTCGTGGCAAGTTAAAGTTAAAATTTCTAACATTGGCAAAAGAATCGAAACTAATGACCAAGCTATTATCAAGTTAGAAAATGTTTCTGGTAATATGAAATAGGAATGCTATTCGAATATGTGGGGTAGAAGGGTCTATAACTGAAAATATTTTTGACAACATTACTAACCTTTTTTCCACGAAGTTCAACGTCTCCTGTAAAAGAGAAGATTTCGATTGTCTTTTTCACATGAGTAAACCTAAGGAGAACGGCTTAGCTCGTCCAGTTCTCGTCAGATTCGTTAGTAACATGAAACGATCTGAAATACTTCAGTCTAGAAAAACAGTGAAGTCTCAATATATGAAGAGCTTTTTATATATTTTTAAGTATTAATAATATTGTGTGAAACTAACTACTATGTGGACAAAAGCCCCAACCAGCGTTGAATTACACCCACAATATCTACCCATATATGCCTTATTATTAGCTTTTGTAACATTTTTTTACTGAATTAGAAAGGTATTTTAAGCTAATATAAATCAAATCTTCTACAATGCCTATCAATGAAGTCATATATATGCTCTCTGATACCAAACATCTAGGTATGCTAATGAACAATTCCACAGACAAAGCTCTATTCAATAATTATCTAAAGAAATTAATCTATCTAAATTTACTAACCTGCTTTAATGAAAACACTCTATAAATATCTAACTTCACTTTTGGCAGTGGGAACACGAAAATTCAACCACAATAGATGAGATCTGACCTATTTCTGCATTTTTAGGATTGCTTCTTCAGGTGGCCTCCTTTAAGTAGTCAAATATCTAATTATAAAAATTATTATATAAATTAAAATTATTTGAAATTAAATATTGACAATGACAAAAGTGACAGCCTGTCGATGAATTAAATATGACAATACCTATTTGAATAATGTTTACCCTTTATGTAAAAGTTTTTATATATTTTTAGGTATTAATAATATTGTGTGAAACTAACTACCCTGTGGGCAAAAGCAATCCGATAATTAATAAATAGAGCTTTGTCTGTGGAATTGTTCATTAGCATAACTAGATGTTTGGTATCAGAGAGCATATATATGACTTCATTGATAGGAGTTGTAGGAGATTTGTTTTATATTAGTTTAAAATACCTTTCTAATTCAGTAAAAAATATGAAGAGCTTACAAAAAGCTTATTTGAGATGCTAAAAAAAAGTTTGGGACAAGGAAAGCCTGGTCATCTGGGGGTAAAATTTACATTTGGAGTGGTAAATCTGAAAAAAATGTGAATTTAATTCCAAATACATACAATGTTTTCTTTCTTTCTTTTTTTGAAAATTATCTTGTAATTTGATCTACATTTTTTCGTTTTAAATGTATACATTTATTGATACTAAAATAGTGTTTTATTTTTATCTAAAGGTAAAATTGTTAAATAATACTTATTATTACAATTTTGGTTTCTGAAGATTACTGTTGTAATCATTTATATCGCGCTAGGTAGCCTTTTTACCGGAGATTAACTCTGATGAATGCAATTCATTTTCTCTTTTTTTTTGTAAAATGAAAATGACTATTTAACCTTTGCTTTAATATAGGTTCTATAAATAGTAGTTTTGACTTGCTTTCCAATTTTGTAGATAATGAGACTCTTGATGTTATCGGCCTTTCTGAAACCTAGTTACATGAGTCAATTTTTTGATGATCTCTGATTACAGATTAATCCGAAATGATCGAGCTAGTTAGAGGTGGAGGCATAGCATTCTTTATGAAACATTCGATAAAGTATAAAATTCTGAAAATAGAATCATCATACCACCTGGAAAGTCTTTGGATTGTGGTTAATTTGGCAGGTAATAAAATATGTTTGGACACCCTTTATAGACCACCTTCAGCAGATCTTGGTCTTAGTTTGGACAAATTAGAGAATTTACCTCAATTTTATTACGTTCTATTTGGTGGTGAATTTAACATAGATATGCTCAAAATTAATAGTTTCAATTATTTTCGTCTCACAAATCTTTTAAACAAATATAGCCTAATTTAACTTGTTACTGAACCCACAAGAATAACTGCTCACTCTCGTATTTTGATTGATCTATTGATCTCGTCACATCCTAATTTAATTACACAGAAAATGTTTTAATGAAAGATATTTCAGATCATTCCCTCGTTAACTGCATTGTTAAAATTAGTAAAGATAAACCTGAACCTACATTTTATACATATAGAGATTTCTCTAATTTTAATTATGATTATGTCACAGATCTAAACTTAATGAACATCTATTCTCTAACTGATGTTAATGACATGCTTGCCTATTTTAACACAAATATTATAGACATTTTTAACTTGCATGCTCCATATATAACCATTCCAGTCACTAAACGTGCCGCAATTTGGCTAACAGAAAATGTAAAATTCATGATTAAATTAAAAAAACCTGGTTATGTTAAATACAAAAAAGTCAAATCTTCTGAAGCGTCTTATGAGGAATATAGAACTTTGAGAAATTTAGTGAATAAATCTGTTAAGGCTGAGAAAAAAGCATTTTTAAAATATAAGTGTAAATGTGATTCCAAACAATTCTGAAAAACGTTTAGGTCATTAAATATAAATAATAATATTAAACACAATATTAATAATGGTAGTGATTCTGATACAGTGAACAATTACTTTATAAATAATTTACCTCATGTTCAGAACAACACAGCTAATTTAATTACACAAAAATATGTCAACACCTTACAGAATAATACAGTGTGTCCGGAATATGAGTGTCGCTACTTTAAGGGCTTATATATCTGACTAAATGTAATAAAAAACTCTTATGAAAAAATGTCTAAAAGGAATAGTTTGCCTACAAATATAAGTCAAAAATAAAAATACAACTGCAATAATATGCAAAATTATGTTACGAAATTACAAACTGAGGTACAATTATGGTTAAATAAATGCGCCTCCCTAGTAGCATTCAATGTCCAGAGGATGTCCACATAAGATCCGAGTCATCCATGGACGTCCAGTATATATGAATGGACGTAATATGGCCATCCGAATAAGATGTAAATTATAATACAACCACTGTGGATGTGAGATGGATATCCTATTGGGATAAAAAAATATTATGATAATTGCGGATGTTCTACGAACATCCTCAAAGGACATACATATTTTTATGCTTGTTGGGGATATCCCATGAATATCTCAAAAAGACGTATTAATATTTATGTACATTGTGGATGTCCTACGAACATCCTTAAGGGATGTGCATATTTACTGTTCATCATGGATGTCCTTTGAACTCTCTAATGCGACGTGTTTATTTTTATGCTTGTAAAACTCATCCAAAGAATATCCTGAAAGGATGTACATTTATAATGTTTATCGTGGACGTTCTATGGACACTTTAAATGGAACATACATATTTTATGTTCACAGTAGATATTACATAAATATCCTAAAGAGACGTGCATTTATACTGTTCATCATGAACGTCCAGTGGACATTTTTTAAGAACGTACATATTTTTATGTTTGCAATGGATATTACATGAATAACCTGAAGAGACGTGCATTTATACTGTTCATCCTGGACGTCCTATGGACACTCAAAATAGGACGTACATACTTTTATGTTCGCAATGGATATTGCACAGATATTCTATAGGGACGTGCATTTTTGTACTGTTCATAGTGGACATCCTGTGTACATTTTAAGTGGAACATACATATTTTTTGTTGGTGATGGACATTATATGAATATCCTTTAGGGACGTGCATTTATACTGTTCATCGTGGACGTCTTATGGACATTCTATGTGGAACATACATATTATGTTGGCTATGGATTTTGCGTGAACATCCTTTAGGGATGTGCATTTATAGTGTTACGTTCTATAGACACTCTAAATAGACCATAATTATTTTTATGTTCCCAATTAGTTTTTATATGAATATCCTTTAGGGACGTGCATTTATACTGTTCATCGTGGACGTCCTATGGACACTCTAAATGGAACATACATATTTTTATGTTCCCAAAGGATATTACATGAATATCCTAAAGGGACGTGCATTATACTGTTCATCGTGGACGTCTTATGGACATTCTAAGTGGAACGTACATGTTTTTATGTTGGCTATGGATTTTGCGGGAACATCCTTTAGGGATGTGCATTTATAGTATTCCTCTTGTATGTTCTTAGGGACATACATTTATACTGTTCATCGTGGACGTCCTATGGACACTCTAAATGGAACATACATATTTTTATGTTCCCAAAGGATATTACATGAATATCCTAAAGGGACGTGCATTATTCTGTTCATCGTGGACGTCTTATGGACACTCTAAATGGAACATACATATTTTTATGTTTGCCATGGATATTACATGAACATCCTTTAGAGACTTGCATTTACTGTTCATCGTGGGCGCTCTATGGACACTCTAAATAGACCATAATTATTTTTATGTTCCCAATTAGTTTTTATATGAATATCCTTTAGGGACGTGCATTTATACTGTTCATAGTGAACGTCTTATGGACATTCTAACTGGAACATACATATTTTTATGTTTGCCATGGATATTGCGTGAATATCCTTTAGGGACGTGCATTTATAGTGTTCATCTTGTACGTTCTATGGACTCTCTAAATGGATCATGCATATTTTTATGTTCGCCAAGGATATTACATGAACATCCATCCTTTAGGGAGTTGCATTTACTGTTCATCGTGGCCATTCTATGGACACTCTAAATAGACATACATGTTTTTATGTTTTTAATTAGTATTATATGAATATCCTAACGATTATTACGTGCATGTATACTTTAATATTTATTATTAGTGGACATTCTATTCTATATGTGGAACATACTACATATCCTTGAGGGATGTGCATTTATTCTGTTCATTGTGGACGTTCTATATGGACACTCCACATATAGAAATATACATATTCATATGTTTCCAAGGGATATTATACATAAATACTCTAAATGGGCGTACATAATTATTATACAATTCATCGCGGATGTCCTATGGACTCTAAAGGGAACATACATATTTTTATGTTCCCAAAGGATATTACATGGATATCCTAAAGGGACGTGCATTATACTGTTCATAGTGGACGTCTTATGGGCATTCTAAATGGAATAACATACATATTTGTAGGTCCACAATGGATATTACATGAATATCCTTAATGCGACGTGTATTTTCACTGTTACTCGTAGGCGTATGGATTGCCTAACTGGAACCGTTGAGTGAATAAGTTTATTATTCACTCAACGCTGGAACGTAGGTACATATTTTTATATACATAATGGATGTGTTATATGAATATCCTGAAATGACGACAACTATTTATATTATGTACACATTATTATCACTCGGTTTTGAAAACGCCTTGTAGCTCAAAAGAGGAAAAATAGATTCGTCGATCAGATTTGTTCTATGGCAGACCCACCCGCCTTTTCACCCCTAAAAAATATACCAATTTGAACCACCTTGTACATCGTGGATGGCCTAAGGATAGTCTCTAATAGGACAACAAATTCTTGTGTGTTCATAGAGGATATATGTCCTATGCGCATTCTAACGAATACGTTAGAAGTTTTAAATAGATCGCCAGATTTGTTTTTAAGTGTGGCACTTATCATTACAATAGATATTGCACCTACGTATATAAAATAATGATACTTAATGTTCAGCTTCCTTCCACAATTCCTAAATCATTTCAAAATGGAAAATGGAAATTAAAAATCTATAAAAATCCTAGCATTAATTTATGTCGTCACTTTATTTTCGTATATATACCTGTTTTTTCAATCATTAATTATAATTAATTATATAATCATATACATTATAAATATTATAATTAATTAAAGATACACATTAATTATATCTAGAAAACACGTCAAGTGGAACGCACTATTAAAGCATACCTATTCGAACTTATATGGAACCTACTCCTTTACAGTTGCAGACTTGCGCCGTTGTAATATGCTTGCGCGATTGCGCCATTTTGCTATGGTCGACCAATGAATCGTGGTCTAGTTAACTCTTGCGGCGTGTTGTATTTCCCTCCTGTTTTCTTAAACAACATTGTGCGTAGTACCACAGTAAACTGTGGTAGTACATGTACATACATTATTGTGTGGTATTTAGCGGCCAACTTCTGAGTAGGTAAGTAATATTTTATATTTATTTAATCTACAAAAATGCCTAAGAAAAAATCAAAGCTGTCGCGGCAAGATTACCGACGTGCTAAACAAATGGCAAATTTAGTCATTTATGGAAATAGAATTAAAACCACTAATCAATTAGATTCAACATTAATTACAAGTAATGATCTTTCTAATTTAGATTGCCAGGCAGGAACCTCATATAATTATGGTGATAATTTTTTATCCAATACGAGCAGTTTTAGTGACCTTGACATTCTTGACAACAGTAAAGTTTCAGAGAATGATGCACAGAGTTGTGATAATCAGATTTTATGTGATAGTAAGGTAGATAGTGGTCAGGAAAGTTCATTTTCTGAAAATTTACAAGTTAATGATATGAATAAAAATGACGATTTTGTAAAACAGTTATCAGAATGGGCCGTACAGCACAAAATAAAACAAAACTCTTTACATGATTTACTTAAATTACTTCAGCCAATTCCACAGTTGTCATATTTACCTTTAGATGCTCGAACTTTATTAAAAACACCAAAATATATTCAGTTTAGAAACATAGAACCAGGGAAATATTTTCATTTTGGATTATACAATTGCTTAATTAAACTTTTACAAAATAATAATATTAGTAATATGAATTCAATTGATGTATGTATTAATATTGATGGTTTGCCACTTTCGAACAGCTCGGGTAGTCAGTTTTATCCGATTTTATGCAATTTGTTTATAAATCCCAAGAATGTGGAAGTTATAGGTATATATCATGGAAATGAGAAACCAAAGGAAGCTAATTTATTTTTGCAGGACTTTGTGAATGAAACAATCAATTTAACAAATGTCGGGTTTAATTTTAATAATAAGTTATTTCCATTTAGATTAAAGGCAATTATTTGTGATGTACCTGCAAAATCCTTCATAAGTTATACCAAAGGTCACATGGGATATTATTCTTGTTCGAAATGTGAACAACGGGGTAAATTTTTAAATAACAGAATATGTTTTTCTGAAACAAAGAATCTTAAGGAACGAACCGATACTGAATTTCGTGAAAAAGTAAATGAAGAACATCATACCGGAACTTCAGTATTAGAATTAATTCCAAATTTTAACATGATTAATGATATTCCTTTAGATTACATGCATCTGATATGTTTAGGTGTTGTTAGAAAACTGCTTTATTTGTGGTGTTTTGGCAAACCAATGACAAAGTTATGTTTTAATGATATTTCTAATATATCAAAATTGTTGTTGGCCCAGAGAGCAAATATACCAAGGGAATTTATCAGAAAACCTAGATCTTTAGATGATGTAAAAAGGTGGAAAGCTACAGAATTCCGGCAGTTATTATTTTACACCGGCCCACTTGTTTTAAGAGGAATTTTACCATATGACAATTATTTAAATTTTCTCTGTTTACATGTTGCAAGCTTTATTGTTGCTAGTCCTAGATATCATACTGTACACATTGAATATGCTCAAACTTTATTTGAATACTTTGTAGAAACATTTATTAAGTTATATGGCAAAGAACATGCTTCACATAATATACATAATATAACTCACATTTGTAAGGATGTTAAAAATTATGGCACATTGGATCAGTTTAGCGCATTTCCTTTTGAAAATAAATTGCAAAAACTAAAAAATCTTCTTAGATCTGGACACAACCCTTTATCTCAAATTGTTCGCAGAATTGTGGAGGAAAAGAATTGTAACTTGACTCACAAACAAAATAATATTTCCTTTCCAAATTTACAAAAGTTGAAAAATGATGGTTATTTGCTTCCTGGTACGGGTCATCCTCAATATGGTGAAATAGTTTTTTCAAGTTTTACCTTAAATACAAATTATCCTGATAACTGTTGCATGTTAAATGATGGCAGTATTATCTGCATTCAAAATTTTGCCTCTATAAACAATAAAGTTATTATTATTGGACAAAAGTTTATGATGTTGGAAAATTATTTTACAGAACCTTGCAATTCAGGAAATGTAGGTATATATAAAGCCAACAGCATATCTCTTTCACCATCAAAAATATTTAACATTGATGATATATGTAGTAAATATGTGCAATTAAAATATGTTGAATTTCAAAAAAATATGGTTCTGTTACTTCCACTGCTTCACTCAGAGTTATAAAGTAACAATTAAGTATACAGGGTGAATCAGAAGTAGGTGTAAAAAATTTAACTCAAGATTCTTCTCCCAAAAAACAACGTCCTTCCCAAATATTGATAGAAAATCGGTGATGGAAGCTTCTACATCTCTTCAATTTTTTTGATAAATCATTATTATTCTGCCTATAATTTTTCAGTAAATAAAGACTGATTCAAATTTATGTAGTAATTTACATTGTGTATTAGACAATATACAGATAAAATTTTTCATAATTATAGAACGGGCATACTACTCATTTTATATTTTAATTTGCAGCTACATTTGCCATGGCACACACGTGGACTGTTGTAAAATTTGTAAATGATAATTCAGTAGAAGCAGTACCAACAAATTGGATAACAGATAATATATGCCTATGGCCTCCATATCCAACCGAAAAACTTTCTTATTCAATAAGAAAGCACGAACAGCCCTGTTCTACTTGGGACAAATTTAAAGTAGAAATATTTAGTAATGCTGTATATGGTGAAAGATAATGTCTTTGGCATATGCATCAAACTGCATTATGTTTTATTTATTTTAGATGACTATACAGTCGCTAGAAAGAAAAGGAACAAAGCGCAGGAATACTCTGATTTGGAATCCGACGATGCACAGCGAATTAGAAAACCATTGATACGCCATGAGGAGGATAGTGACACTGACAGCGAAGTGGAATTGGAAATAAGGAAAAAAATTCCAGCACCACCTAAATTTTCAAAGGGTACGTACTTATTTGTTGCATTTATTTTGAAAAATAATGAGAATAGAATAACACCTGCAGATGTTAAAAGATTTATTTACAATCATTTAATAATAGTTATGCATCCTAGTTGGAATTATTTTTGAAAACACTTAAAAAGCCAACTTTTACGTGACATATCAGGTGTCTGTTAGTAGATATATAGGTAGATATGTGGTTTTTATATCCTACAATTTTTTGTTAAAAATTATTCCTTAAACCGATTACAAACAAAATAGTTATGTTTGTTTAATTTATTTTGGAAAAAAATCTATTGGAAATACAGTCGGAACCCCAGAAATTGCTCGCTAGCCACTACAATTTTATAAACTAAAAGCAACTGCATCGTAAGGCCTACAGCCACCTCGGCAAGCATGTGACGTATGGTTAGCCTCTAACTGAGGTAACATGTTCTAGCCTCGCTTTTTTAAGGGCATTTCTACTACAAATAACTAAAAAAAGAAAAATTCTAGAAATATTTTATCTTCACAGTTTATGGCACCTAAAAGCCTACCTTTTTCAATTAATATCAAAATTTTGTGGACATACCTATTATGCAAAATGTTTTACCTACATTTATATGGATCTTTAAATGTCAAATTGATGAAACATTTCTCTTCATATTTTAAAACTTGTTTTTGAAAAAATGTTGGATATTCGATTGTAAAATAATTTTTCATTTTCAAATTATCTTTTGATTGCTGCAGTAGCAAAAAAACCTTTGACTCCTTGAACTCAAAGGAAGGAATTAACATTCTAGAAAATAATTGCTTTTAGTTTGGTTTCATACTATTTTCCAACCACTGAAATGTTGCGATTATAATGTAAAATTGTGAAAAAAACTAATATTTTGTATATTCACAATTAAACATAATTGTACATTTTTACTAACACTAATTGTGAATAACATTGCATAGAAACCTATGGGAAAAGTGGTTCATTCTAGGCTTGTGATTTGTACTTTGTAATTAGATTAACCGTATTAGTGTGTGGTCACAACCGGCGCACCACCCTTAGTCTACATGGAGCATAGTCTGGTACCCAAGCTTGGCACTTAAAGATGTTTTGTGTTAAATGTAAACGTTGGTGGTGCGTTGTTATAGCCTTTACATTTAAAATGAGACATCTTACTTAGATACCAGCCTATGCTCCAGGTAAGGATGGCGCGTTGTTGTGGCTACACACTTAGCTCTCAACTACAATGTATTTTATTTGGTGAATAATATTGTTTTCAAAATGGGTATTTGCCTATCGACTGATTAACATCAGTCAGAGTACAACTTTCCTTTCATTTGACATTTTACTACTTGTAAAACTGAATTTTCACTATGACAAGGTTTTCTTATTTTTGACACTATGTCTATCAAGTCAGACCTATTAAAACAATAGTTTCCCCAGTATTTAGTTTACTTTTATAATATATGCCCTACTAAAAAATAAATGGTAAAACTTTATGAGCATAATGTTTCTATTTATTTTTGATTTTAGTTAATCAAACCAAATCGAAGGAGTCATGTAGTGCAACTACGAGTAGTTCCGAAAATGTATTACAAGACTTAGATGGTCCCGCGTGTACTTGTTGCCCTCATCATGAAAACCCAAGTGGTATATCACTCTGAATTAAGACATAGCCATAGTGATAACAATATTGTTTTTCAGAACTAATTAAACGTACAATAAAGCAAATAGCAATCATGAATATGACATTGTCAAACATACAGTCTACAATTGAAAAAATAAAATTACCAAATGAAGATGAGGTATCGGATCGTGAAAGTGTGTTCACTTTATTCAACATGCCTCTGAAGACAGAGAATGAGCTAACACTATTTGAGGAATATTTGGCAGATGAAGGCAAAATGCAGATAACTGTAATTATTGACTTTCTCTTATTTTGATGCATTTAAAAAAATTATATATCGTAAGCTTGTTTATAACGTTCAGGTAATATAATTTCATTTTCTTTTTGTAGGTAGTAGAATTATCACAAATTGGTGGTGATACATCAGACGAATACATTAAAAGGGTAATGACTCGTGTCATATCAAGCCAGTTGGCGTCAGAATATAGCTGGAAAGGATTAAAAGGAAAAAAAATAATATGTGAGAAAAATATAACAAAACTTCTCATTGGTAAGTACTTTTAATTTATATATAAAGTATTTGTAAAATATGTGGCCAGTGTAGCACCAGACTTCCTTTAAATCAAAATACAAAGCAAGAAATGCCCAACGAAAATCGAAACGAAGAAAAAAAAATTATCCAAACATTGTTCTTTGATAAATGTATGATAAGCATAATCAAATACCAAGTCAAAGGAAATATATATATATTAAATGAAGGCAATCAAACGACCAAAAGTGGCAAGTTGCATTCTCTGACTGACTTATTGTGATTTAAGGAATCTGGTATTACAATATCCTCGTATTTTACAGATAATTTATCTAAGTGTTAACTATATTATGTAATAAGAAATTAAAGTACTTTTTTATATTTTTGTTTATTCATATAACATATGTTGTTCCAGTATTCTGCTGTATGACATATACTTCCCAAATATTGGAAGTGAAACAGTTTTTGATAATGAATAATTCAAGAATTAAGATATAAATTTTAAACTTAGTACAACTCAGTTCTCTTGGAGTAGCTGCTGCCTACATGTAAAATTAATAAAAAAAAATAATCGGTGCTCTCATAGGTAGATGAGAGCTGAGGGATGCTTTTTTGATTGAGTTTTTTTTTCCATAAAATACAGAGCGTTCTTGGTAAAACATTAAAAAACTGAGAAAGTTAGGCTCTTCTTAGCACGGAATCAAAAACAATAAAAATGTCTTTAATTTCTCAACTAGAGGTACATGCTTTTGCAATAATAATGTCACTCCCTCACAATAATTTGTGAACTTCTAGAAGTTCTTAGTAGACATTTCATTAAATCTCTATTGGCGAGTGAAACAATGAAGAGCTAACGTTAAAAGGTGAAAGTAGATTTCATTACAAATATGCCAGCTGTTCAAAAGTTTACGATTGTACATAATTATGAAAAGATTAAAACTGAGAAAACATGAGGTATAAAAGTATTATTTGATAATGGTGTATTTAAATCTAAAATATATCTGAATATAACTACTTTTTAAAAGTTAAAATGAACTTTTAAATTATTTGGAATGTACTAAGTTTAAAATCTGTATCTTCAATGTTATTTGGGTTATATATATATATATATATATATATATATATATATATATATAAATAAAATTACAATAAGACTTGATTGGCATATACATGGTCAGGCATGCTTTCGAGCCTACTTGAAGAGGCAAGCAAGTCTGCGAACAAACAAGACGCTGCATTTTTCCCTACACACACATGTTCATCAGTTCAACATACACATTGGAACTTAGTCATCAGCCTCAAAGCGTTTAGGTAAGCAGGAAGGAAGGTTTACCTGACCGTGTATATGCCCATTTAGGAATCGTTTTAAGGAAAAATTATTCTCTTATTTTTTTTTTTGCTAGGTCAGTTGTAAAAAAAAAATTGATATTTAAATTACCCTGTCACACCATACATAAAAAAGAATGAAAACAGAAATTTTAAAAATACAAGACAATAAAGACTAATTTTAAGCACCTTGTAGTTAAATAGTAATATTAATATGACCTCCTATTTTCAGACAGTGCATTTAAAAACAAAATGACTGCTAGATGCAGTCTGAAACAAATTGAAGAGTCTATTAAAAAATATTTACGAAGATCCAAAGAAAGGGCTATAGCAGAAGAGAAAAAAATTGCTAAGATGTAAAAATTGGCAATTTTCTAAATAAAATTTCAAAATCACTGCAATTTTAGTTTAATTTAGTTCGAAGAGTTTACTGAAAGTTATTAATAAAATATAAATAAAATAGTTTGTAAATTTGAAAACATTTGGATCAGTTGCTCATTGTTCTATAATAAAAACATTCTTATCTATTGTTCTTTTACAAGTAAACATAAAGTATTAATTTCTAATTATTAGAATCTTTTATTACAATTGTAGTGAAATTCATAATATAAGAGAATATTATCATTTGAGTTTCACATTTTTATATGTTTATTTTTGCAATGATCATCCTGATTATCTTTCAATTTCAAATAATTTATGCAAGGACTGTGCTTTTGTGAGTGCTTTCTATGAATGATTTCTTTAGAAGTAAAAAAAATGAAGTATTTAATTTTTTGATAAACCTGGTAGAAATCCAGCTTTGAGATACAAATGTATATTAAAAACATATTTAAAATTGTGATATCTGGATATGCCTCAAATGTAAGTAGGAACGGTAAGTAATGACTTGGGATGTTAAATAATATCCTTCTAATAAGTTCAACTTATGTTCGAAGTTGTGAATTCTGTATGTCTCAGATATCTGTAAAATATTCGTTATTCAGCAGATGTATTATGATTATCCATTTGTGGTTTTCTGTAGATGCCCATTTAATAACAAGCATATATGAATATTGTTCCAGTACATTCAATTTATGTTCCAGGTTGTGAATTGTATAACACAATTTTTTTACAGGTTGAACATGCAAAAATTGAATCCCCCTGTGCCTCTGTTATTCAAGATACGAAAAAAGGTGTATGAATGAAAGTTGTAAGAACTATCAAATATTGTTTTAAAGCATGCAGCACAAAAATAATTGAATATCTGATATGTACGCCTAACTTGTTTTTTTAAATGGAACATTCTGTATATATTTGCGCCACTGGAAAGACCGTATAGTGAGCTTGTCAGAAATATATTATGAGATAATTATCTTTTATAGTTTTCGAGATATTATATGTTTATTGATAATATGCAACATTATCGTGTAACTCATGAAATATGATATATTTGTAAAGATTTTAAATGAAAGACATGAAATTAAGGACTTTTAACAAGGAATAAACTTAATATGTAAGGACATGGAAATTTTTAGTAAAAAGATATTAATTTTGCGTTGAAAAAGAAGGGGTCACATAGAACCATTATTATAAATTATTTCTTTTGTTTTTTTTTATCTTTTAAAAGATATATTTCATGAGTTATATGTTGTGATATGATGTATATTAATAAACATGCAATATCTTGAAAACCATAAAAGATAATATATCCTGTATAATATATTTTTCAAAAGCTCAGTTGACGGTTTTTCCAATAGCGTAGTGTTCCATTTAAAAAAAAAAACAAAAGTTAGGCCTACATCTTGAAAATGCGATAATCAATTGTTTTTGTAATATATGAATTAAAAAATATTTAAAACTTCCTACAACTTTCATTCTTGCATCTTTTTAATATCTCGAATAATAATGAGGGAAAAAAGGGGGAAGGGCAATTTTTGAGTGACCACCATGTAAGTCCTTTAGATGTCCACAATTTGTGTTTCTGTACATCCACTGGATATCTGAATGTCCCAGTATGGATGTAGTATTGAATGACTTTTGAGAATGTTGTATGGATATCCATGAGGTTCCTTCAGTTTATGTCCAAAGTTGTGACATATGTAACACAATTGTACATCCTTCAAATGTCCATGGATGTTTCTGTACATCCACAGGATGTACTGAATATATTGGTGTGGATGTTCAATGAATGTAGAGTTATGATAATCCATTCGTGGTTCTCTGCGGATGCGTATTGAATGACTTTTTAGGATGTTGTACGGATATCCTTGCAGTTCGTTCACTTTATGTCCAAAGTTGTGACATATCTAACACTATTGTACGTCCTTTAAATGTATGGATATTTCTGTACATCCACAGGATGTACTTAATGTCTCGGTGTGGATGTTCAGTGAATGTAGAATTATGATTATCCATCTGTGGTTCTCTGCGGATGCGTATTGACTGACTTTTTAGGACGTTGTATGGATATTCTTGCAGTTTATTCAATTTATGTCCCAAATTGTGAATTCTGTATCACCATTGTACATCCTTCAAATATCCATGGACATTTCTGTACATCCACAGGATGTACTGAATGTATGAATGTGGATGTTCAGTGAATGTAGAATTATGATCATCCTTCTGTGGTTCTCTGCGGATGCATATTGTTTAACTTTTTAGGATATTATATGGATATCCTTGCACTTCCTTCAATTTATGTTCGAAGTTGTGACATACGTAATACAATTGTACATCCTTTAAATGTCCATGGAGATTTCCGTACATCCATAGGATCTACTGTATATCCTGATATAAATGTTCAGCGGATGTACATGGGACTATATCGTGCTACTAGGGCTGTAACGTAATTTGTTCGTAATTTGATTTTTGGATCATTAATGAAGTAACCAATTGAAGTTTCCGAGAAATTTGTTATAACTGTAACATACTGCAACGTTCGACAACGCTGCAGTGTCAGACTGTGCTGATAACCTAAAAGTAATGCTCTCTGGCTACGAGACGTTTTTACGGTAAACGCTTCTTGCAAGAAACAGAAGTCATTTTAAACATGTTTTACTATAAAAAATGTTACAAAAGCTAATAATAAACAATGTATGGGTAGATATTGTGTGTATAATTCAACGCTGGTTGGGGCTTTAGTCCACAGAGTAGTTAATTTCACACAATATTATTAATACCTAAAAATATATAAAAATCATTGTAAATACTTGTAACTATGATTTTGTGTTATGAAAAGAGCTCTAAGAAAACCATTTACAGTAAGTACCTATTTGTAATTATTATGTATAAATACATAATAATCTTAAGATAGTATATGAGGGACGTTGTCACATATTCAAGACCTGTTTGCTGTCATAATTTTATTACCGTTGTAACAAAGTGAATTTTAACTGCCCCGTATTTATTTAATTTATTAATAAATTAGTCCGTCAAACCAGTGTAACAGTATTTGAAATTATCCACGTGGAGAGTCTGTTGACGCTCGGACTCTAGCCAGTGCGAGGTAGACCGCGTGAACGGAACGCGCATCCATCACCGGTCAGATGCGGCCACCACTACGAAAGGTATGACGTAGAGATGCGCGCTCTATCCAGCGGGCGATTCCGAATCAAGCCCAACATTTTTGCATATACGAAAATTGAGTACCTGCCCTAGCCCACATCGAGCAGCTGCGTCGTCTCTAGCCGTCTACTGACCGAATCAGCGAGTACTGTACTATCCGAAAACCGACCAGCGCGCAGCCGCTACCTCCACATCAACGTTAGGACTTTCAAACGCCGATTTGAATATTCAGTTCCTGTCCTGCTGTCACCATGAGAGGTCCTGCCTGTCCGCACCAGCATCAGAAGTGATTGGAGACTAGTGCGCAGCCGTCAACCTCACAGGCGCATTAGTTCTTCCAACTACCGGCTAAGAAATTGAGTTGCCGTCCACCGAACGAGCCTAGCAGTCCTGTCCACAGACCAGAAGAGCAGCCGTACCAGCAAGCAGCGGGAGTAAGTCGAGCGCACCGCCAGTGCGCAGGTCTTCGAATTCCTCCAAGTGAACTGGTAAGAGAGCGGAATCCGAGAGTTAGTTCCGTCCTGTCGTTACTAGAAGGAAGACGTGTCCGACCACAAGCACTGGAAGTAAGTAGTTGTAACACTTGGCTACTTTTAACCCTCGTCCGTCTTATGTTCTGTCTGTCTTACGGCGTGGTGACGCACACGGTTGCCTTGATCACGTGTGTCGATCCTAACTACGCGTTTGGAGGAAGGGGGTAAGTCTTTAGTCTGAAACGTAGGTCGTTTTCCGTCTGTCTTACCTGACCTATATTCCGTCTATTCTGCGGCGTGGTGACGCATACGGTTTCCTTGATCATGTGTGTCTACTCTGACTGAGCGTTCAGAGGAAGGGGGCAACCCTTTAGTCCGAAACGTAGGCCGTCATCCGTCTATCCTACCTGACCTGTTCTCTGTCTGTTTTACGGCGCGGTGACGCACACGGTTGCCTTGATTACGTGTGTCGAACCTAACTGCGCGTTTGGAGGAAGGAGGTTGCCTTGATCACTCGTTGCTCTGAAATGTAGGTCGTAAACTGACTTGTCTTGTCATTTCTCTTTTAGCGCAACAGTTAGCCGTTCTGCCAGTCTGCCCGAGGGAACATCATCTGTTTTGACTTGCTATTAATTGTTCTCTTTCAGGAGTGATTGTAGCCAAGTGTATTAATTAATAGTAGTAATTGCTTTTGCTTATTGCTTGTTTACTTCCTATAGACAAACATGTGAGCCCGCTGAACGCACTATGTTGGTTAATGTAAAAAACGAGAGATGGCACCAGTACGGAAGGACCATAGGAGTAGGGCGTCAGCGCAAGAACTTAGTAGAATAATAGTCGGTCGATAATTGTTCATTTTTTGCATTTTTGTAACATTCAGTAAATCATTATACAGTTTTATTCCAAGTGTTGTGTTATCATTCCATACAGTCGAGTACCTACTAAAATTAACTAGCAGAACAAAGGAGCATTCTTGTCCATCCTCCCCTCGTGGTATTTAGTCCGTAGCTTACCACCGCTTGTTTACTACCGACCGGATAACTCAGTAGACATAAAGCGGAAGATCTAAAATAATAGTAAAGTAGTCAATAAGATACTTATTTAACTTATTAGTATGATTAAACTAAATATATATTATTTTTTAATTAAATCAATTGTATCATATTAGTAGCTTAGTATTAGCTTTTGAAAGCCTTCTTTCATTTTAGTACATTTCCTTACCTTTAAAATTTCAAAGACTGCAAAACGAAGGACACATAGGACCACTAATTCTCGCGCACTTGCCTGTTCCGCAGTATGACATCACAGAGCGATTCGCGCGTTCAGACGAATATTGATATTTCTATTGGGTTTCTTCCATGCAACTAACATTTTTTATTTTTTAAAACATTTTAGGATTTGATTTATAAGGTGTAACCGTCTTAAAACGTAAGTGGTCCTAAGTCCTAAGTGGTTTCCAGATTTTCAGGAAGCGAAATGAAGCATCTGTAAATTCGGTACTTAACCAAAAGATTTGTTTACAAATGAAACAATAATAAAGTACTAACCTAAATTCGTTAAAATTTCACTAAACATCAGGTGGCCAAAATGCCCCTACATATTGATTTTCTGTTTGAAATGAAAGGAATTTCACACAAAAAACTTTTCTTTCTCTTTCTTTGTCGACATTCTGGCTGTGAGTAGCTGCACACATTTTTGTGGATTTTTAAATGTCGTTGGGCAAATTTTGTTATATTTATAAATATATTTGACAACCTTTATGGTTGGATTCTCTGCTCATAACAACAAATAAGGCCAACATAGAACGAAAGGTATGCACTTACGATTTCAAGCACATAGTGCAAATTTAACATATTTAAAAACCATTTGCAGATGATTCAACACTGTTTCCTTTTTAGGCCTTTTTTAATACTCCTATTGGAGTTATATTAGTTGCTTGCTTCTCAAAATTGAAAACTGTCACCACCATCCGTTCCGCTACGTTGCTGCCGGTAACTCCTTTGCATTCCGGAGATGTATGACATTTAATCTGAGAACCAGTGTGAGGAGTCTAACTCTTGTCTCCACCTTACGGGGATAAACATTTAAGGGGCCCCGGCCTGCCAACGAAATTGGACCTGGACACCGTTCAACTTAGGAATTTCAGATAAGTTGTAGATTATAAGTTTTAGGGTAGTGTTTTAAGGATTTTATTTCAATTGTCGGACACAAGAGCTTCACTCTGTAAAACCATTGAGGTCCGTTTCACTTGTTAGAACATACCTAAGTAGGGCTACTTTATTTTTTATGTTAAATTCTTTGCAGCGGCACGGCACTGACACTGTATTATAAGTACTGGTGGTAATTTACATTTATTTAGGTAATAGCCTTTCATATAAAACAATACTTTTTTTGTGTGTTTATTCTTTTTATTTGGTTATATCCTTGAATTAGATTTGACAATTCTAACATTGAACGGTAACATTGCTGCCAACCATAGTCCACAGGACTCGGATTAGGTTCAGGATCGTTACAAAGTGATCCGCCCACCTGTTGAGAGTGCCATCTGTACGTACGACTTATACCAAAGATATTATTATTGAATATTGTGGCCTGAAATCCAGCCTTTTAATTTAGTGCCTATCTTATTGTTTCCCGTTTTAGAAGATGTATATCAAAGGCACAGTGGCGAATAAGGTCTAGCATGTACAGGGTAAAATTATTACCAAGGGTTGAAAAACGGGTGGCGCCTTTAGAATATCTTGCTGCTTTATTTCATCCACCCCATCTTCACTGAATATAGCTGCCAACCCTTAATCTAGACATTATTTGCCTCTTTCGATTGCCACCCGAATAAAACTTTCTTCCTTTGCTTCCTTTTGTGACATTTGCTGGAAACGTCACAAAGGCTATTTTTAATCATTCTATGACGTTTTAATTTTTTTCGTGAACATCCATATTCTGTTTAAAGTTGTACGAAAGTTTTCCTTAAGTATTCAGGGTTCAATAAAAGAAAAGAAATAAATTATATATTTCAAATAAACAGATGCCTCAATTTTTAACTGTCTTCCATTAAGCAGATAAAAACTGTAAAAAATAATTATATTATTTTAAATTTAATGAAAATAGCTATAAGTATGATTTTCTTAAAGCACATCACACATTACACATATTAAAAACTAGCAAATGAATAATACAGCAAAAACAATTAGATTTATAGAAATAAAAGGAATTTCTTATGGGGATACTTAAAAAAAGCCTACAAATAAAATTTGAATGACAATATTGTTTTACTTAAATAAAAGATTGAAGAAGCTATTAGTACCATAAACGAAGAAATGATCACATGTGCTCACAAATAACTTGAAATGTGTATTACTTGAAGGTCTACAACAACTTGCATATTACTTATAAGCTTATTAATTCGAGTTGTAACTTGTTACCTTTATGTTTTACTCAGAAAAACCTGTTTTTATAATTTAAAATAAAAGTCGGATTGGTACATACAATTTTGTTTGCATAAAGTATGGCTAAAGAAGTAAAATAAATTGTATTTGTCTTCTTGCACATATCTTAGTATCCTTTGTCTATCTCAACCATTTTTTAAACAAAAAACATATCGACAGTTAAGACAGATAAAATATATCTGGATAAGTTATTAAAAAATAGACAACACTGATTGTTTTATTAGGCAACTAAAAAATATATAGATACAACATTTTAGTTTTTCCATAATTTTTTATATAGTGGTAGAAAACACGAACCTACAATTTCCTACACAGTTAGAATGTTATATAACCTAATCCAAACCAGAGAAGTCTGCAGAATACGTATGGGGAAAATTTATTAAATTACATTATCACGAAAGTCGCGACCTTGTTTTTTCATAAAGTTTAATATCTGGAAACTTGAAGAGTTCGAGTGGTGAACATAATTCGAGTAAATCAATTTACTGTTATACTAAATTTCTAAATCCCTTTCTGTTCAAATCTCTGAAATAATTACATAGCTGAAAGGCCGATTTTGGTGAAATTTTATGTTTTGCTATAAATATTCTGAAATAAATTGTATTAATTTGATGGCTGTTGTCGTAGTCGAACATGTATGTTTTTATATTTTAATAGGTATATTGACTAGACTTTAAGCGAGTATATTTTATGTTATTTATTCTTAAATCTAAACACTGTAGCGATTTAGCTGTTACAGAATTTATTACAAATATAATTTGAATGTTATTCGAATTCGGTTAGCTTGATTGTTCAACTAAATCTTTCTTTAAAATTCTTGTTATTTTCTGTAAAGACATACTGATTCAAATTTTTTATTTTTCATATTCCCCTATCTGATATGAAAAATCTAGAAGTATTTTCAATATATTTTTTACTACGTTCAGTTGCATAATAAATTTGAGTTATTAGAATTGTCTGGATGATTTTTTTGTAAAGAAAGGACACTACTAAAATCTGCACTGCACCTGCATGTGAACGGTTTTTCAATACTCGTAATGTTAACAGTTTAGTTCTCGCATCAGATGAACCGTGAAATAACTACTACTACTGTGTGGATGCTTTCCTATATTTTACAAAACTTATTGTCTTGGGATACAACATAGACTCAACAGCGAAACCGCACAGAAGCCGTGAAGACATCTACATTCAAGTTCGCACCGTTTCGTGGCGCAAGTGTGGATTTGGTATAATATATTTAAAAATATTAAAGTTAAAAATATCTTCTTCTTACCCAACATCTTCACAACGTGTCTGGTAGCCTGCGCATTCTTAGCAAAATTCTTCCTCCCTTCCTCCTCGTCCTGCTTAATCTTCTGCAGATTTTCCTGATCTCCGTTCAACATCACCACAGTCTGAGGTGACTGATTTACACAGTTTGACCCCGGTTTGTACACGCGGTGTTTCATTTTTACGCTGTTTCCCCTAGAGGGCCCCACCGTGGACCTGTGTAACTGCAGCCCTATCAACACATAAAGCACTGTGATCAAAGTCATTGGAGCTACGAAGAAAACAACAGTAGATATTTCGAAAGCATGGGGAATCACTGATCTTTTAAGAACACAGACGCACTGATCTTCTATGATAATGCCTCTGGCGCGTCTGCAAACTACTCCGAAGGCCATCGCTTGCGGTACCGCCAAACACATAGCTATAAGCCATATGGCGATGATGAACTTTATAGCTCTATTAAGCTTGGATAAAGTGTGGGACAAAAACGGATGGCATATTGCTACATAACGTTCAACCGTGAAAGCTGTGATAGTCAATACAGTCGCGTTCGCGGAAGTCTCAGCGGCAAAGCCTTGAAGCACGCAAAATGTCTCTCCAAAGATATAAGGATATTTGTACCAGATGGAATATATTTCTGGCGGCAGCCCGGAAGTTAACAGCAATAAATCTGATATGGCTAAGCTGAACAGGTAATAATTGGTGGCAGTGTGCATAGATTTGTTCCGCGCGATGACGACGCATGTGCTGACGTTTCCCAAGACACCAAGGATGAAAGTTATCACGTATATGATGCTTATAGGGATGATTATGTAAAGCGGGTCGCGCTTAGGGCCCCATTCACTTTTCGGAATGAGCTGGAAAACGGAAGTATTAAACTCCGTAAAATTGAAGGTTTGATAAGTGATGTTTCTGTATGATTGTGAGGAAGTTATCACAGTTTTGTAGTTTTGTGGGACTTCCTGGGAATACAGCACGCTTTTCATCTTCTTTAAGTGATTTTGATTGTTTTCTTCATTTTGATGACACCTAGAAAGAATCAGCTCTTAAATATTTAGCAATACGAAAAATATAGAAAGATGAAATAATACTCTTTAAATTCATATTCAGTTACAGAATCAAAATTTATCTTATATCAGATTAATAAACGGAATTTGATACATCAGATATGTGATCTATAGGATGGTCTGTAAGTAATGACCCATGGAAACATACCAGATATTTCACTTC
Organism: Monochamus alternatus; assembly: GCA_037114965.1. Taxonomy (NCBI): domain Eukaryota; kingdom Metazoa; phylum Arthropoda; class Insecta; order Coleoptera; family Cerambycidae; genus Monochamus; species Monochamus alternatus. Next base: position 22,416,985 of record CM073435.1, on the reverse strand, counting down.
AAAATATTACGATTTAACCAAACTTGCCTTAATAAAATGTTGATAATAAAAAAGATAGAGAGTGCTATTTAACCAACAATTTTATATAAAAGTAACAGTTATTAAAAAAAGGAGTTTTATAGTTTCTCATTTCTGAATATAAAAAATATTGTGTTCTTCGATTTTATAAAGTAATTGATTTTAACCGAAACTGGATAAATACTTTACATTTAGATAGAAAATTTAACTAACTATTGGTGTCTTCTACGTTCAAATATTGTACAAAGAACAATGTAGGTGATTGCTGTAAAGCTATTATTTCGAATATGGTCAATTTCTGAAACTAATGACAAGTATACCTTTTTTCCTTAAAAACAATGTAGGTTTAAAATATTTTAATAAAAAACGTGATAACGTTAAGGCCAAAAAAGTTACGCTTACATTTATGTCACAAATATGTCGAATGTGGCGCCCTCTAGGGGATACGTAGAAATAGACAACAGATTATGATTTCTCATATGCAAAAACATCTACTCCCAAATTTTTAAGATGATACAGTCAAACACAGTGTAATTATTCCAAATAATCACTTTGGTACCCTGTATCTTTTTTATCATCAACAATTTCTTAAAGCAAGTTGGTTTAAATCGTAATGTTTTGAAATGAAAAATCTAGTATATTTCCATGTACCATTACTTACGGATCACCCTGTACAATGTTTATTAAGTGTATTTGTTTGAATAAGTAGTAAAATCATATCATATTATAGTATATTTGACAATTATCTATTCAATCTGAGGCATAATATGTGTAATACAATTTATAATTAAAAATGAATTTTAATGTAATGAAAGTATAGTGCCATTTCTATATTTTATGATAATTTTAAACAATTTGAATTTTGCATTTTAAATTCAATGTAAACATTTTTCTCAGTATCTATTTAAGTTTACGTATTTCTCGCTGCATATATTACAATTTGTTCCTCTGCATTTGTTTTACTTCGGTCTTTAAAATATTCATACAATAACAACAAAAATACAAAAAGAATAAAAGGATTTTATCAACTTCTTATAAACAAAGACAGAGAAAAATGAACAAGATATTGGAAATCTCCCAAAATCATCTACAGGGAGTAGTTATAGATGATTTCTTCAAACATGTTATTCGCAGAAAAGTACACTCATTTTATTTTAAAAAAGAAATACCAACGCTAAACAAAATTTTAAGTGAACTTTCAGAGGACAACGATTTGCCAAAAATCAGTAGAAGCAAATTATGGGCCGTCTTACGAGAGTTGAATTTTTGCTGGGAAAAGCGGAAGTCAGTTCTTATCGATAAAGATGAAATTATTTGTTGATGAAGATCCTACTTAAGATCAATTAGAAAATTCCGTGACGAAGGAAGGAATATTTATTATCTAGACGAAACATGGGTCAACGAGGGATATACTGTAACAAAAGTATGGCAAGATAAATATATATAAATATAAAAAATTTTCGACAAGCATTTTTAGATGGACTTTCAACAGGATTCAAGGCACCGTCAGGTAAAGGGCGAAGATTAATAGTGACACATATAGGTAGTGCCAGTGGTTTTGTAGATGGCGGCTTACTTTTATTTGAATCTAAAAATACAGGTGAGTATCATGAAGACATGAACGCAGATGTTTTCGAAGAGTATTTTACACAGATGTTGGATCTTATTCCTCCGGGGTCTGTAATTGTCATGGATAATGCCAGTTACCATTCACGGCAGACCGAGCGGACGCCTACGACTGCTTGGAGGAAAGCCGATATAATTCAATGGTTATCCGGAAAAAAACATTTCTTTTGAAACAAATATGGTGAAAAAGGAACTTTTGACACTTGCCAATCTTAATAAAGATTAGAAAAAGTATGTTATCGATGAAATGGCAATAAATCGCCAAATAACGGTACTACGGTTACCACCTTATCACTGTGAACTTAACCCAATCGAATTAGTCTGGGCGCAAATAAAAGTAGATGTAGCGCGAAATAATACGACGTTTAGATTAAGTGACGTGAAAATTTTGTTAAAAAATTCCTTGGAACGAGTAACTGCAGAAAACTGGCAAAGATGTATACATCATGTACAAAAAGAAGAGGAGAAAATGTGGGAACTCGATAATTTAATTGATGTTACTGTGGAACCTATCGTTATCGACGAAGATAATTTATCAGAATATTCAGAGGATAAATTTTAATATACCTACTTTTTTATTTTCTATATTGTACATTTATACAACACTACATTTACTCATCATAATTTGAATTTTCAAAATACATATATCTTTGTGTGGAATAAAAGTCTATTCATTAAATTTAAATAAATATTTTGATAATAATATTGAATAATTTTATTTGAATTACTGAAAACCCTCTTAACCCGGTTATGATGCTTAAAGTAGCCTCATGTTTTGAAATCCTGTTTCTATGTTGTTTACTTATAAGAAAAATGGACCGAGAAATTGAAGCGGCATAGACAAAGACGGATTGTCGGGGATTAAATTTTAGCTACCTGCTACAATTTAGTACAACCCGGTCACACAAAGTTTTTTTAAAAGTACACCTCATCTATACCGATAATACATAATATAAAAATATTGAATATAAGCACCAGTACTACATTTATTTACGAATACATAATAAGCTTTTATTACTCGCTTGCATTTCTAAACAGACTATAGTATATATACTACAATTGTCATTTCATGAGAATGTCTTTTATGCGTTGCTATACATAATAGATATTTATTGTATTGCACTGAATAAAATTATATTTATGAACTAGTGAAAAGTTTAATTCATGAGAAAATACTAAATTTTGAAGTAAAAATGTGAAAAATAATTCATTAAGCCACGTTTTAAAGTGTCAGTGAGTTGTTAAGATTACTAGGGAGAAGCCATGGCTAGTTCTGTTTCATGTTTCGTGTCATGATATTTTATGAGCCAAATTTTCATAAATATGTGTTGGTGCATCTGCGTCTACAATTCAATGTGCAAGAATAAACAGCTTGTACATAATTCACAAGAAAACAGCATTATTTTGAATTACCAAATTTAGCATAAAGTTTACAAAAAATTTTGTTTATAAAAACTAAGAAGTAAACAAGTAAGGACGGACAATATGTTTGGTATCTGTACTAGAATTCTCTTATCAGTTGTTGTCCTATTCAAGTTTATTTTCATGCGCTTTTTCTAAAGTATGGAGGATAATTTCTCAAGCGAAATATTTATCGACATAATACTGGCATACGGAATCACATGGAAATTCAGTGGCTACAGCTCATCCGTTTCTTCAGTGATATCATCAGAGATGCGAAGCCTTTTTAAGTATGGTTCAGTGGAGTATAGAAACTGGCAATTTGCGGCCGAGGCCTGGGCAACATGGGGGAGCTATTAAATCTAGGCAAATTGCGAATCGCAAGGCAAAGATTTTATATGACGTCGAGGAGCATAAGCACTAGGACAATTGCAGCGCAATTTAAGAAATCACAACCCCCATTCTGGCGAATGTTAAGGTATGACTTAAGTTTAGCCCCATGGGAACGAAATTCGCTAAAATTCTCACCAATTATTTAATGGCGGGAAAAGTGTCAACTTGTACCGAATTTTGACAGCTGCACTATTTTCTATCATTGTCATCATAAACCTGTCATTGAAATGTCATAGCAGATTGTCAGAAGCTCAACTAAAACTTTCTAATCCCATATAATGATGAAAATAGCGATAGTAATCCGGTTTCGTGAAATTCGTGAAAATTTGACACTTTCCCGCCATTAATAATTCAAATCAAAATCTGCGAAATTCGCAAGGCTTTACTCTACCCACTTCACGTGTAGCAGGTACAAGCCTTACTTGTATCAAAAATATCGAGCGCTGTCAACATTTATCAAATATTTATTATTGATTACTTTACAGCATTTATCAACAGCTACTGTCATTGTTGAAAATTTTAATGTTTTAATGTACCTATTAGTACTAGGAATGATAGGGATAATTAAATAAAATTCTCATCCTCTTTAAAAATTTTAGAAGTATTTTTTAAATTAGTACAAATTTGTTATTGCCTTTGATATAGGTACTTTTCATTGAAAACGAATGAAATGTAATTAATTTTTCAAAGGGAATTTGATTCCAACGATTTTTTGTGTTAGTTAATTTCATTGAAAAATACCTTTGTACTCCGTAAATGCACAGGGTGATCGATTTAACTGGTAAAATAAGTTTTTTTGTAAAATACTAAAGCAAAGTGTTTGGCAATGCTCATTTTGTTTCAGCGGTTTGCAAGAAAAACTCATTGTTTCAGTTAAATTAATCTTTGTACATAATGTTTAACCTAACGAAAATATTTCATAAAAATCTACATGGGAATATTGAGGTATTGTTATGTTATTGCCGATCCAAAAATACAATTCTATGATTTGATACATCTATATTTAACTGAAACAGGCATATTGCATGGAATAAGTGAAGTTTTCAGTGGTGTGAAGACGATTGAGTTACACTAGTAACTATAATGGTAATAATTTTATAACTTTCCCATATTACCACCCCTTCCTCTAAAACATAACGCAGGTTCATATTTAATTTAATAATATGTGTAAGTGTAAGATTAATGGTCTTACACCGTATGTCATCCAGAAGGTGACTTTGAACTGATGCAGAAACGTCACACGGTTTCAATGAAATAACACCAGATGCTCAGGTCAATAATTTGAAGCAGACGGTAACCTGACAGCGGATGTTAGCATTAGCGGTATCTATTTATAGACCAAGGTCAACAAACTGTAGCAGACAGTGACCTTGAACCTGATAGCGGATGCACATCACTTGGTTTCTATTTTTAAACATGATCAATGATACCGGATGCAAGCATTAGCGATTTATATTTATAGACCGAGGTTAATGACCTGGAGCAGAATCGGTACAGCTTATCTACGAATACTTGTCTATTACAAAATTTGTTAATTTTTTGTCACACCGAATTAGTTAACTGAACTCTGCAAATGGTAAAATAAGTTGCCATTTTGTAAATATCTCACGTTTTAAATTTTCGTTTATAATCTATTAAACAGAAAAAAGAGAACTTTATGGTTTATTCTCATTAGCCGTGTTAACAAACTACAAGGCATCTACTAGGATTTTCATAAGCATTCACACACTACCAAATTCATGGATGAGTCGCGCAGATCAAGTTTGTGGATTCGTCCGCTCGTGTATGGCAAACACGGAAACTAAATGAAACAGGCGTAGGAAAAGTCTTCCGGATTCGTCGACTCGTATCTGGTGAGCATGGACAAGTCGCGGGCGGGTCGTGCTGCAGTTGGCAGCTTGAATCAGTTAGGGAAACTGCACAAGTGCAGTCGGTTGGACGGTATGCTAATATTTTTTCATATTTTTAAATAAATGAATTGTTTACTTTTCATACCATTTACAATTATCCAACGCTTAAACCTGAATATATGTGTGTAAAAATAAAACATTGATTTTCTTCAGTTTTCTTTTTATATTTCTAAGAATAATTTTATAACATAAGCATAGAAATATATTATTAAACATCAGTTTAAAACATACTTGAAACAAAAAGTATATAAAAAACAATAGCATTGGAGAAGCTATTAGCACCATAAACGAAGAATTAATTACATGAGTGCACAAATAACTAAATTTGAAATAAAAGTTGTATTGGTTTTTTTTTTTTGTTAAGTAAAATAAATTGTATTCCTTTTTTGCACACATCCTAGTATCCTTGTGGAAAAAAAGAAAAACGTGCTGTGCCGTTCCTACGTCGTGATTCCGATACGACGCGGTGTCACTATGACGCCTGAGCTGCGGTGGCGGTAAACTCGGGCGCCAGTTTCTGTTTACAGTGCAGAAATACCACTAGTCGGGCGGCTACAGTGAAGACACGATATGTCCAGAGGGTCGTGAGGGAGGAGTTAGACACGCTAGGTCTTAGCGTCGTGGCAGCGGAGTGGCGGAAGACTTGCCCAGATGGCTGCTACTACCTCGCTTCGGATGACTGGTGCGGAACAGGACTGGTCTCGATGCTGGCGGCTCAGGAACTGAATCTTCTACTTGACGTTGAGAAGGCCTAATGCTGGTTCGGAAGTGGCGATTGCACACTGGACGGTTTTCGTACTTTGCTATTTTACTCAAATGTCTCTTTTGAACTTGGACTTGTAAAGTTTACGGTTCGTTTACTTAGTGACTTAGTATAATTTTCAGGCGATTAACTTAGTCAGGAACACTAGAGACACGACTGGTTCGTCTGGCGGCTTGGCAGGTACTAATTTTGGTGGATAGCAAGCCTTTCCTGGTAAAGCGGTGTCGCTTGCGCACTAGACGGTCGGCTCTTCGCAGATCTGCTCGGCGGTCTACTGGACCAGGGCCAGGACAGGTATTGAATTTTTTAAGTTTCAAAATTTTGCTATTGACTCGAGTCATTGATTTCGAAATCAGACGCGCTGAATGGAGAGCGCATCCTGCGTCATACCTCCGCAGTGGTAGAGTCTCCGGTGTGCGTTCGGTTTTCGAGGTTTCCCTCACGCTGGCTGGAATTCGAGCGTCGCACAGTGGCGCAAAACGCCACTGTGCCACTCAAATTACTGTACCTGGCCTGCTTTACACATCATGACCACAGTTCTTTGTTGAACTTGCACCTGCACGCTCGTATTGTAAATGTCAATATATAGTTTTTGTTAAATTTTTTGCTATATATTTGATTTGTAACTTGTATATGAATACAGTTTACTGAAAAAATCATATAACTCACTAATTTTACATACTAGTTCATTTAGGATTTTATCAAGATAAGATCTAAAAATGTTCTGACGTACATGCTACTGTAATAATGACACTCCCTCAAAACAGTTTTTGAACTTCTGGAAGTTCTGAGTAGAAATTTCATTAAATCCCTATTGGTGAGTGAAACAATTACTAATGTTAAAAGATGAAAGTAGATGTTATTACAAATAAGTCAACAGTTCAAAAGAAATCGCAAAATTCATTTTCAAGAGTGTCATTATTATTGCAAACTATTGTACCTACCATTTTTTCACTATGAGGTCTGTTACCGCTAAAAAATCGAATATTTATTTCAAAGCATTGTGCGATGCGTCAGGGTACATGCAAGGGCCTTGCAGATGATACACAAGTGAGAATCGCCGACGGAAATACCTATTGAGTTATATACCTAATAATAAATAAGATTTACAGGCATATTTCTGGTCAGATGTCGAGCAGATGCTTGGCATTCTAATGAAATTTCTTTATTTAAACAAAAAAAAAATCGTAAAATAATATTTTAGTTGCCATATTAAAGTTCTAATACTGGATTTACTGTAGAGAACCCAAGTTATATTGTGGCAAAATTACACCATGAAATAAAGAATCAGAAAAATTCATTCCCAAAGAGAAGGTGAAACTTATGATTCAATATAGGAAACAAAAGAAATAGAAATCTATAGAGATTAGCTCGCTTCACTCTAACCATTGATATTGCAGTTTGACCGAGAGTTTTTGCTCAGTAAATCCTTTTTTTAGCCTTCGTCCTTAGACCTTCGTTTTATAGAAACCCACCCAACTTCCGACAGAGAAACCGTAAATCTTCACTCCCTTTTATAAGCGTTACTATGGCAGAGGCCAACTACTGGATGTCTACAGAAGTATACAGGGTGGTCATTATTTATTCCGTTTTTTGGTTAACATTTAAGATTCAGCCTGTATTCAGCGTCACAAAAATAATTGAAAAAAGTTAAGGTAAATCAAACAATCAAAGTTCCTTTTTGTGAATGGATGAAAAAAAAATATTAATATTTATTTAATATTAGTCATTTATGTACATATAACATTTTTTGTATTTTCAACTGTTAATTTCCAGCTCGAAATTAATTACAATTTGTTAATCAAACGTATTTTGTTACAAAAAATAGCTGTTTAAATTCCTAGTTTTTCCAAAAATTAGGTAAGCATTTATTTGTTAAATTTATTTTTTTAATATCATACTTATTTACTTAACAATGCAATTTTAAACTTTATGGTAGTATTCTACTTGCTTAACGTTTCAATTGTATAGGGTTTCCTTTATTATGAAATAGATATTTCGATTAAGATTACCTATTTTTTACTGTATTAGAAAGGTATTTTAAGCTAATATAAATCAAATCTCCTACAATTCCTATCAATGAAGTCATATGTATGTTCTCTGATACCAAACATCTAGGTATGCTAATGAACAATTTCTTTATCTAAACAAAAAAAATCGTAAAATAATATTTTAGTTGTCATACTAAAGTTCTAATACTGGATTTACTGTAGAGAACCCAAGTTATATTAAGTGGCAAAATTACACGTAGATGTTTGGTATCAGAGAACATACATATGACTTCATTGATAGGAATTGTAGGAGATTTGATTTATATTAGCTTAAAATACCTTTCTAATACAGTAAAAAATGCTACAAAAGCTAATAATAAGGAATATATGGGCAGATATTGCGGGTGTAATTCAACGCTGGTTGGGGCTTTTGTCCACAGAGTAGTTAGTTTCACACAATATTATTAATACCTGTGGGTGCTGTGGGTTCGACTACCGCAGCCGGTAGACCGTATAAAAGCTATATTCGTGAAGAGGATTGGCACCTTCTCTCCGAGTATGGTAGGGTGGAAAAATGTTAGCTTGAATCAATGTGAGAGATTGATACCGGTTGACCTCTGACTACCCCCCTAATTAATGAGGTTTTCCAGGTTACCCTCATTCCTGCATTAAATAGTGGTTAGGGTCTACCAACGTAAGTCATTCCTGGGCGCAAATGCGGCTTGCTTAATAATAATATGCCGGCCCTCTCTCCTGCACAAGTCTTCAACTATTGAGCTAATCCTCGTGAGGGGTAAACATATTATTATTGTTATAGTGGTTTTTAGGCTTTCACGCACGATGCTATCATTTGATACATAGTGATTTTCCGAGTTGTTATGCTATCGGTGTCTCTGGGCCCGCCCATATATTGATTACGGCTCCTATTGTTGGTATTACGACTCCTACGATCGGAACCGTTCCTCGAATAATGGTGGTCCTCCGAGGCGTCCCGTAGACGCCATTGTAACTGGTCGCATGGTATGCGAAGCGATCAGTATATGGGTGGGCAGAGACACCGATAGCGGGTCTGTCCCCACATAGCCTAGCCCGAGAACAACCACGGAAAGTAAAAGAATCCCGGCTAATGCTAAGGATGTGCATTTTAACTTAACTGTTTCTGGCAGCGACCAGTTACCGAGGTCACGGCATAAAAACCGGAAAATCACTATGTATAAAATGATTAATTATTAACTTTTTCCTATACTCCAATACAACAATTTCTAACAAATTTTCATTGTTGGTTAAAAAGTAGATATCTAGTTATTTATCTTTAAACTTCTTACATAAATAATATGTTAAATAGCTATGTACATTTAGAGAATTACTGATTTTTTTAAAAATAAATTCATATTTGGACAGAAAAACCATTTCATGATGAATAAAATGGGTACTGAGGAAGATTAATATAGATTGAGGCTGATTATTCATTTATTGAAACCTAAATCCATTCTGTCTATATAAACCTGATACATTTTACAGCTCTTTTTTTTAATTATTTCTGTAGGCGCAACTTCTCAAACTGTGAATGATAAACAATACATTATGGAAAATTGTGTCTTATAAAAAGCGCCACTGATCAACTCTGCCATTTTTACAGAGATATAAAAAAAATGATTGACGTTAATAACTGAAAATACCTACTATAATCTGACGCGTCGTATGGTTAGTCCATTAATATGAAGAGGTACGCAATACAGGATGATTCAGAACTTATCTAAAGGAATATTGAATGTAGGTACATGGAACTCTTACAAATACAATTTTGAAAAAAAATTAAAAGGGCAGTTCGAAAATGATAAAACGACAAAGCATGCAATCACCGGCCTGACAAAAAATTGAAAGAAATTGCCAAAGAAAGAAATAAATAACATTTTATAACACCTATTTAATACAGCAAATTGAACTGTTCTTGCCGCTATTGCTATCAATTATTATTAATAGAATTAATTTGTGGTTTTAATTAATAAACGTGATGTTATAATAAAATTGTGGGCACGTTTCTACAAACTAACGCAAAGTCTCTGCTTCTTGTTCGTTTTGAATTCGTAAGCTGTATAAACCATTAATAGTAGGTATCCATTTAGGTGCGATACTCCTAATTTTTTAAATATCACCTCAAAAAGAGGTCGAAATGATTGAAAATCAGGTGATCGTGGCGGTCATGATGCCGGTTGCACTCACTGCACACCGCGACAAAAGTAGCTGCTTTTGGCGCATGTTTACCGGGATATCGTTTTGCTAAAGTATTTTCACATCGCCATAAATTAAAACGACAGCTATCAACTCCGAGTTGCTATAATCGTAGGCCATTTTTGACACTTTAATAACTAGTGTAAATACTGGCCTCACAAAAACTTTAATACCTATAAAAAGTAATAGGATTTCAATAGTAGAAATCGCCTGGCTAGAGGCTACAGTAGCTACTACTTAAACTTCAATAATTTTTTACTCGGAAACTATAAGGATTTTACAAACATTTTTTTTTCAATATTGACTCCATTTTTCATGACGCATCTATTATCAAATGTTTTAAGATATGTTCTGAATCACCCTGTATTTAAGTAACTCTTGTCAGGTATCGCTGAAATGTATCGTTCCAGGAAAACATACATTTCAATTTTCTATTGTGTAGACTATAAGTCTGTTTAGAAATGAAAGAGAGTAATAAAAGCTTATTATGTATGCAAATCGTAAATAAATGTAGTGCTTATATTCAATATCTTTATATTATGTATTATCGATATACAGATAGGAAAAATATTTAACCGATCATATGAAATGCTAAGAATAATCCCTTCCACTGCTCGCCGTCCAAGCTTGACGCGTCCTCCCCTATTTTGGCGGACTAAACCAGTATTCGTATAGCACACTATTCGTTTGGCATTCGGCCGTGGGCGTAGGAGAGTAGGGGAGTACTGGCTAAGCCCGCCCTGCCGTGCGTCATCTTCCCACCAATACCCCATGCATCTATGTAATAGAATCTCCCCATGATCGGTTAAATATTTTCTCTATCTGTAGATGAGATGTACTTTTAAAAAAATTTTGTGTAATCGAACCGTACTAAATTGTAGCAGGTAGCTAAAATTTAATCCCCGACAATCCGTCTTTGTCTATGCCGCTTCAATTTCTCGGTCCATTTCTCTTATAAGTAAACAATATAAAAACAGCATTTCAAAACATGAGGCTACTTTAAGCATCATAACCGGGTTAAGAGAGCTTTTAGTAATTCAAATAAAATTATTCAATATTATTATCAAAATATTTATTTAAATTTAATGAATAGACTTTTATTAATGAAAAAAAAATATTAATATTTATTTAATATTAGTCATTTATGTACATATAACATTTTTTGTATTTTCAACTGTTAATTTCCAGCTCGAAATTAATTACAATTTGTTAATCAAACGTATTTTGTTACAAAAAATAGCTGTTTAAATTCCTAGTTTTTCCAAAAATTAGGTAAGCATTTATTTGTTAAATTTATTTTTTTAATATCATACTTATTTACTTAACAATGCAATTTTAAACTTTATGGTAGTATTCTACTTGCTTAACGTTTCAATTGTATAGGGTTTCCTTTATTATGAAATAGATATTTCGATTAAGATTACCTATTTTTTACTGTATTAGAAAGGTATTTTAAGCTAATATAAATCAAATCTCCTACAATTCCTATCAATGAAGTCATATGTATGTTCTCTGATACCAAACATCTAGGTATGCTAATGAACAATTTCTTTATCTAAACAAAAAAAATCGTAAAATAATATTTTAGTTGTCATACTAAAGTTCTAATACTGGATTTACTGTAGAGAACCCAAGTTATATTAAGTGGCAAAATTACACGTAGATGTTTGGTATCAGAGAACATACATATGACTTCATTGATAGGAATTGTAGGAGATTTGATTTATATTAGCTTAAAATACCTTTCTAATACAGTAAAAAATGCTACAAAAGCTAATAATAAGGAATATATGGGCAGATATTGCGGGTGTAATTCAACGCTGGTTGGGGCTTTTGTCCACAGAGTAGTTAGTTTCACACAATATTATTAATACCTGTGGGTGCTGTGGGTTCGACTACCGCAGCCGGTAGACCGTATAAAAGCTATATTCGTGAAGAGGATTGGCACCTTCTCTCCGAGTATGGTAGGGTGGAAAAATGTTAGCTTGAATCAATGTGAGAGATTGATACCGGTTGACCTCTGACTACCCCCCTAATTAATGAGGTTTTCCAGGTTACCCTCATTCCTGCATTAAATAGTGGTTAGGGTCTACCAACGTAAGTCATTCCTGGGCGCAAATGCGGCTTGCTTAATAATAATATGCCGGCCCTCTCTCCTGCACAAGTCTTCAACTATTGAGCTAATCCTCGTGAGGGGTAAACATATTATTATTGTTATAGTGGTTTTTAGGCTTTCACGCACGATGCTATCATTTGATACATAGTGATTTTCCGAGTTGTTATGCTATCGGTGTCTCTGGGCCCGCCCATATATTGATTACGGCTCCTATTGTTGGTATTACGACTCCTACGATCGGAACCGTTCCTCGAATAATGGTGGTCCTCCGAGGCGTCCCGTAGACGCCATTGTAACTGGTCGCATGGTATGCGAAGCGATCAGTATATGGGTGGGCAGAGACACCGATAGCGGGTCTGTCCCCACATAGCCTAGCCCGAGAACAACCACGGAAAGTAAAAGAATCCCGGCTAATGCTAAGGATGTGCATTTTAACTTAACTGTTTCTGGCAGCGACCAGTTACCGAGGTCACGGCATAAAAACCGGAAAATCACTATGTATAAAATGATTAATTATTAACTTTTTCCTATACTCCAATACAACAATTTCTAACAAATTTTCATTGTTGGTTAAAAAGTAGATATCTAGTTATTTATCTTTAAACTTCTTACATAAATAATATGTTAAATAGCTATGTACATTTAGAGAATTACTGATTTTTTTAAAAATAAATTCATATTTGGACAGAAAAACCATTTCATGATGAATAAAATGGGTACTGAGGAAGATTAATATAGATTGAGGCTGATTATTCATTTATTGAAACCTAAATCCATTCTGTCTATATAAACCTGATACATTTTACAGCTCTTTTTTTTAATTATTTCTGTAGGCGCAACTTCTCAAACTGTGAATGATAAACAATACATTATGGAAAATTGTGTCTTATAAAAAGCGCCACTGATCAACTCTGCCATTTTTACAGAGATATAAAAAAAATGATTGACGTTAATAACTGAAAATACCTACTATAATCTGACGCGTCGTATGGTTAGTCCATTAATATGAAGAGGTACGCAATACAGGATGATTCAGAACTTATCTAAAGGAATATTGAATGTAGGTACATGGAACTCTTACAAATACAATTTTGAAAAAAAATTAAAAGGGCAGTTCGAAAATGATAAAACGACAAAGCATGCAATCACCGGCCTGACAAAAAATTGAAAGAAATTGCCAAAGAAAGAAATAAATAACATTTTATAACACCTATTTAATACAGCAAATTGAACTGTTCTTGCCGCTATTGCTATCAATTATTATTAATAGAATTAATTTGTGGTTTTAATTAATAAACGTGATGTTATAATAAAATTGTGGGCACGTTTCTACAAACTAACGCAAAGTCTCTGCTTCTTGTTCGTTTTGAATTCGTAAGCTGTATAAACCATTAATAGTAGGTATCCATTTAGGTGCGATACTCCTAATTTTTTAAATATCACCTCAAAAAGAGGTCGAAATGATTGAAAATCAGGTGATCGTGGCGGTCATGATGCCGGTTGCACTCACTGCACACCGCGACAAAAGTAGCTGCTTTTGGCGCATGTTTACCGGGATATCGTTTTGCTAAAGTATTTTCACATCGCCATAAATTAAAACGACAGCTATCAACTCCGAGTTGCTATAATCGTAGGCCATTTTTGACACTTTAATAACTAGTGTAAATACTGGCCTCACAAAAACTTTAATACCTATAAAAAGTAATAGGATTTCAATAGTAGAAATCGCCTGGCTAGAGGCTACAGTAGCTACTACTTAAACTTCAATAATTTTTTACTCGGAAACTATAAGGATTTTACAAACATTTTTTTTTCAATATTGACTCCATTTTTCATGACGCATCTATTATCAAATGTTTTAAGATATGTTCTGAATCACCCTGTATTTAAGTAACTCTTGTCAGGTATCGCTGAAATGTATCGTTCCAGGAAAACATACATTTCAATTTTCTATTGTGTAGACTATAAGTCTGTTTAGAAATGAAAGAGAGTAATAAAAGCTTATTATGTATGCAAATCGTAAATAAATGTAGTGCTTATATTCAATATCTTTATATTATGTATTATCGATATACAGATAGGAAAAATATTTAACCGATCATATGAAATGCTAAGAATAATCCCTTCCACTGCTCGCCGTCCAAGCTTGACGCGTCCTCCCCTATTTTGGCGGACTAAACCAGTATTCGTATAGCACACTATTCGTTTGGCATTCGGCCGTGGGCGTAGGAGAGTAGGGGAGTACTGGCTAAGCCCGCCCTGCCGTGCGTCATCTTCCCACCAATACCCCATGCATCTATGTAATAGAATCTCCCCATGATCGGTTAAATATTTTCTCTATCTGTAGATGAGATGTACTTTTAAAAAAATTTTGTGTAATCGAACCGTACTAAATTGTAGCAGGTAGCTAAAATTTAATCCCCGACAATCCGTCTTTGTCTATGCCGCTTCAATTTCTCGGTCCATTTCTCTTATAAGTAAACAATATAAAAACAGCATTTCAAAACATGAGGCTACTTTAAGCATCATAACCGGGTTAAGAGAGCTTTTAGTAATTCAAATAAAATTATTCAATATTATTATCAAAATATTTATTTAAATTTAATGAATAGACTTTTATTCCACACAAAAATATATAATTTGAAAATTCAAATTATGCTGAGTAAATGTAGTGTTGTATAAATGTACAATAAAGAAAATAAAAAAATAGGTATATTAAAATTCATCCTTTGAATATTCTGATGAATTATCTTCCTCTCCTACATTGATAACGATAGGTTCCATAGTAACGTCAATTAAATTATCGAGTTCCCACATTTTCTCCTCTTCTTTTTGTACATGATGTATACATCTTTGCCAGTTATCCGCAGTTACTCGTTCCAAGGAATTTTTTAACAAAATTTTCACGTCACTTAAATTAAACGTCGTATTATCTCACGCTACATCTCCTTTTACCTGCGCCCAGACTAATTCGATTGGGTTAAGTTCACAGTGATAAGGTGGTAACCGTAATACCGTTATTTGGCGATTTGTTGCCATTTCATGGATAACATATTTTTTCTGATCTTTATTAAGATTGACAAGTGTCAAAAGTTCCTTTTTCACCATATTTGTTTCAAAAGAAATGTTTTATCCGGATAACTATTGAATTATATCGGCTTTCCTCCAAACAGTCGTAGGCGTCCGCTCGGTCTGCCGTGAATGGTAACTGGCATTATCCATGACAATTACAGACCCCGGAGGAATAAGATCCAACATCTGTGTAAAATACTCTTCGAAAACATCTGCGTTCATGTCTTCATGATACTCACCTGTATTTTTAGATTCAAATAAAAGTAAACCGCCATATACAAAACCACTGGCACTACCTATATGTGTCACTATTAATCTTCGCCCTTTACCTGAAGGTGCCTTGAACCCTGTTGAAAGTACATCCAAAAATGCTTGTCGAAAACTTTTTACATTTTTATCTTGCCATACTTTTGTTACAGTATATCCCTCGTTGACCCAAATTTCGTCTAGATAATAAATATTCCTTCCTTCGTCACGGAATTTTTTAATTGATCTTAAGTAGGATCTTCGCCAACAAATTATTTCATCTTTATCGATAAGAACTAACTTCCTGTTCTGCTTTTCCCAGCAAAAATTCAACTCTCGTAAGACGGCCCATAATTTGCTTCTACTGATTTTTGGCAAATCGTTGTCATCTGAAAGATCACTTAAAATTTTGTTTAGCATTGGTATTTCTTTTTTAAAATAAAATGATTGTACTTTTCTGTGAATGATATTTTTGAAGAAATCATCTATAACGACTTTTGACCTCCGTGTAGATGATTTTGGGGGATTTACAGTATCTTGTTAATTTTTTGTTCTCTTTAAAAGTCTGTAGATAGTCGATTTTCCAATTCCTGTCATTTTCGAACAATTTTCCACGACACTGTTGGTAGGATTTTGGTGTTTCAATGCATTAAATACATTTAATATAATAATCTTCTCATTCTGAGACAGCGCACATCTTTTTACGCGTTTAGCAGGTACGTAATCTGATAAGCTCGACATTTTACCCAAACAATATTATATCCACTGGCACAATAGTCACTAAACACAAGTCGAATTTTACTCTACTGCACTAGCACGTCTTCGTATATTCAGCTCTAAGACTGGCTTGATCTGTCACAATACACTGGCTCCTGCCCTATGATGTATCCAGTAAAATGTACTAATGTACACCCATTACCTGTTAGCATTAGTGTTACCCGATAATTACCTGAAACGAAATATTACCACGCCCATACCCGGTCCTTATCTCAGGGTTTTATTACTCTCTTTTATTTAAATAAATTTAAAAAAAACGAAGGAATTCTGTTTATTTTTTGGAAATATTGACATGCAATTTATCTTCTACTTTTATTAATTATCTATCTTAGCTAAAATACTGTATAAAATCATATGCAGACAAATTTTAAAGAGCCTGGTAAGAAGAATGAAAATTTTACAAAAATCAAATAATAAATGAGTAATATACGTATGTATTTACTAGCTATAGTATAGCCAAACTTAAATCGATTTTAACAACTTTGCTTGTGTACTTTATTTCAAGTTGCTATCCCAGTTTCAAGAGAATAACAGTTTAATTTGCATTATTATATGTGTATGTGTTGTCAGTACTGTAAAAACAATCGATGGTCAGATAACGAAATGCAGCCGCAGTGGCGCCTTCTGCAGAAATCGGATATACTTTCGATCTTGAAGTCACATGTAAACATACAAATATGAAAGAAAGAAAACTAAGGCAAATTTAGTTTTGGAGACATATGCAGCAATACCTATATTAAATATATACTCATGGCAAGAATTCAGACGACTTACGTCATACCAACAAATGAATAATTCATTGTATTTTCATCAAATTATTTAAGAAACTCCAACTGAGAGTAATAAAACTAGATACTAACAGTCTGCATTATATATTGCATTAAATTGTAAAAAAATATTGCTTTTAACGCAACGAAATATCGAAAATTATGTTGACAATAAAAGCAATTGCGAAACGTCAGCATTGACGTAAGACGTCTGAGTATAGTGTGGATCGAAATTATGATTACTGAGAAATTAATAAATTATAACATTTTTATCGCAATTTTTGTTTATTTTGTATTATTCACAATATCATTTGTTTTTTTTTTGTAGCGCGTTACATTTTTCTAATTTCTATAGTTTTCCTGGTTAGTTTCTTTTTACGTATTATTGTACTTTAAAATAATTTGTGCTATTATTTTCTCTGTCCTCTTTTGTTCTCATTTTCATTTTTTTTTATACAGTCGTAAATGGTTGGTAGGTTGTCTTTGGGAAAAAACAGGTTGATTTTTATTTTCTAAATAACCTTCCTTTAAGTTATCAACATTTATGTCATAATTTTATATATTTTTAGGTATTAATAATATTGTGTGAAACTAACTACTCAGTGGACAAAAGCCCCAACCTGCGTTGAATTACACCGACAATATCTACCCATATATTCCGTATTATTAGCTTTTGCAACATTTTTTTACTGTTTTAGAATGGTATTTTAAGCTAATATAAATCAAATCTCCTACAATTCCTATCAATGAAGTCATATGTATGTTCTCTGATACCAAACATCTAGGTATGCTAATGAACAATTCCACAGACAAAGTGAAGTTAGATATTTATAAAGTGAGTAAATTAGATTATTTTCTTTAGATAATCATTGAATAGAGCTTTGTCTGTGGAATTGTCCATTAGCATACCTAGATGTTTGGTATCAGAGAACATACATATGACTTCATTGATAGGAATTGTAGGAGATTTGATTTATATTAGCTTAAAATACCTTTTTAAAACAGTAAAAAAATGTTACAAAAGCTAATAATAAGGAATATATGGGTAGATATTGTGGGTGTAATTCAACGCAGGTTGGGACTTTTGTCCACTGAGTAGTTAGTTTCACAAAATATTATTAATACCTAAAAATATATAAAAACTTTTACATAAAAGGTGAACATTTTTCAAGTAGATATTGGCATATTTAATTCATTGACAGGATGTCACTTTTTGTCATTGTCGATATTTAACTTAAAATAATTTTAATTTTTATAATAATTTTTATAGTTAGATATTTGATTCAACTTAAAGGAGACCACCTGAATGCAGAAATAGATCAGATCTCATCTATTGTGGTTGAATTTGTCGTTTTCCCACTGCAAAAAAGTGAAGTTAAATATTTATAGAGTGAGTAAATTAGATTATTTTCTTTAGATAATTATTGAATA
The DNA here is from genome assembly GCA_037114965.1 of Monochamus alternatus. Lineage (NCBI taxonomy): Eukaryota > Metazoa > Arthropoda > Insecta > Coleoptera > Cerambycidae > Monochamus > Monochamus alternatus. The sequence continues at coordinate 22,398,242 of CM073435.1, read as the reverse complement.
AAGCTTTGCCTGTGGAATTGTTCATTAGCATACCTAGATGTTTGGTATCAAAGAACATACATATGACTTAATTGATAGGAATTGTAGGAGATTTGATTTATATTAGCTTAAAATACCTTTCTAAAACAGTAAAAAAATTTATGTCATACTTCTGGTTTTCCCGGAAATGACGTCAGCAACTCTTATTTTAAATGGAACACTAATATTTTTGTTATAGATATCGAATAATATGGCAAACGCCTGCCAAACCTTGGCAGTTCGTTCAAAAGAAGAAAAACCTCTCGTTAGACTGAATAAAATATTTAATAATACGTATATTTTAATTTTTCTTTAATAACAAGAATAATACTAATTTAATGGAATAAATGTTCGAAATGTGCTCCCTAAAGCTCCTGACTATAATCATAATCAAATCTGTTCTCGCACTTGTTACTAAATCATACGTATTGTTAAATATTTTATTCAATGTAATGAGGGGTTTCCCTTCAATTTAGAATGATCTGTGAAGATTTGGCTGGCTTTGTGCCATGTCATCTGACTCGGAATTTACCTTAGATTGGATATCTGTAACAAAAATATTAGTGTTTCATTTAAAATATGAGACATGACGTCATTCCCAAGAAAACCGGAAATACCGCATAAATGTTGATAACTTAAAAGGAGGTTATTTAGAAAATAAAAATTTATCTGTTTTTTCCCAAAGACATTGTATCAAATTCAGGGGAGGGGGGCAAAACTTTATCGTGCGTGAAAAGTGCAAAAACAGATTTTATTATTGTCAGAAAGTTAAGGAAACACATTTCGAACATTTACTCAATTAAATTAGTATTATTTTTATTAAAGGAAAATTAAATCACGCGTACTGTTAAATATTTTATTCGATCTAACGAGAGGTTTTCTTCACTTTTGAACGATCTCCAATATTTGGATATCATCTGACTCAGAATTTACCTTAGATTCGATATTTGTAACAAAAATATGAAATTTTTTCAAAAAATATGTTGCTCAATTGAACAAGATATTTATATTTACAATTTATAAACAAAAAGTAAGGTCTTGAAATTAATCATGTTCCATGTCAAGTTAAAATGAAGTTATTTTTTTAACAATTTCCCAACTAACACAATTAGGTGTTAGGAGTATTGTAGGTACTTTAAAGTGTTTTGTTACTAACTATGGGCACGTAATAGAAACGTTCCCATTACGTGGCTACGACGAAAATGGGGAATAACTTGACACTTGACGACATTGTAGTTCCGTGGAGACGACGCCGCGACGTAAAAACAGCAATTTTTAAGGAACTTCAGCATTCTCTCACCAAACTCTCGTATTACATAAACAAGTGGAGCATGTAGGTACAATCGTTAGCAATAATAATGACACTCTTTAAAATTAATTTTGCGATTTCTTTTGAACTGCTGACGTATTTGTAATGAAATCTACTTTCAACTTTTAACATTAGTTCTTAGTTGTTACACTCACCAATACATATTTCATAAAATTGCTACTCAGAACTTCCAGAAGTTAAAAAACTGTTTTGATGGAGTGTCATCATTGTTGCAAAAGCATGTACCTCGAAGTAAATATTATTGTGTGGTGGTATGAATCCCAAAATTATAACGAATGCAATTTTATTGCCAAACATATTTCCAAATCCAACACGTGCCTTTAATATAACACGGTGAGTCCGTCATAATGTCATTAATTTAGATAATAATATAGATAATAGAGATAGAGAATAATGAGTATAATACGAATACGTGATTAAAAAATAATCTAAATGCATATTTACGCCGAAAATAAATATTTTCAAATCATTATGTAAACCCCCTTGTCAGACTGTCACTGACCGCACACAGCCTTGGTCATTTACAGCTCACAGTTCAATTCGATGTCGACCTGATATTACGTTGCCAAATTGAAATATTTTCCTAGTACTGACTATTTTAGAATCTCATATTTTTTCTTGCTCAGTTGAGCCTATAATAATTTAAAATGTTAATATCCAATGAAATCAAATAATAATAATCAAATAATTCTATTAAAAATTGCGCTAAAGGAGTAAAGCTAACTTTTTTATCTAGATACATGAATTAATTTAAATAATAATTAATAAAAACAAATTTAGATAAAATATTTTCGAATGTTAGGTTATTCCAGTTTAATAATTTTGATATTGTTTTTACTACGTTTTACAATTGAATATGAATTTTTATTATTACTCGTAAGTACAATTAATTATTTAGTTTGTAATTACGTACATCTAGCCTAGAAATTTATTGTTTTTTAAGTAGTATGGTACTAACCTGTTTAAAATGCTAGTTCGAGTAAAGTTGCACACATCCATAGCACTTTATTAATAAAATTAGGGTCAGCCAATTGCAAAATTCAAGACGCCTGGGGAAATCAGTAGGTTCCAAAGCCTGAGCTTTTTGAAAACGATACGGGTTCAGTGAGTTTTCACGTAATATTCTGCAGACCTTGCTTTGGGATATCTCCAATCGCCTTGAAATGGTTCTTATAGAAATAGTAGAAGCGGTTTCATATAACCCATATCGCGAAGGCGTTGAAGCACTTGTACACTGTTAGGAAAACGTTTCCGATATTCAACAACTGCGGCATGTATTTGGTAAACATTCTCACATTCTCCGTATAAAACTACCATTTCCTCATATTAGAAATTTGTATAATTAGGCACTGTGAATTTACAACCAATATACGACACCGAAATAAACAAACTATTGCTTGTGCTTATTCTCTCCATCCTCCCTCCAAATGTGTGGTGTGATCTCCAAATCTGATGTGGCAACGATGTTTCCTCCGACATTCGATTGTCGTATGGCTGTGCCATCAGAAAGTTTATAGCGTACCAGGAGCGTCGTGTTACCGAATTTCATAGGGTGATTTGTTTATTTTTTTAAAAGTCGAATCAACATTTTTTTTTTCAATTTTCTGTCTTTATTAGGCCTTCTGAATACGTACTTAAAATTAATGACGTTATGACTGAATCACCCTGTATATGTTTTAATAAAAATGTTGTCTAAAATACCTAATAACATAATGTGTAAATGTATTTTTATCGTTCGTTGAAAATGACAATAATTTGTATTCATAATTTTTTAAATTTGATGCAGAAGCATTATTGCCGAATATTATATTATTATAATAATATTTTGCAATAATGGCGACCTAAGTCTTGCCTGTCAACTTGACACACTTCGCAAATCTTACTATGTAGTTTACTTTAACAAAGCAACTCGAAAGTATTGATGCTCTAACGTTATTTTAAAGTAGCAGTAAAGTTCCTACTGTCACTTCTTAGTAACATTTTTCATGTTATTCATTATCAACGCGGTATGTCCGACGTTCACAGCGAACGCACTCCTTGAATTTTATGTTTTAGTAGTAGTTGAATACTTATCCCTGTATTATTATTTTTATTACATTTCTTTGTGCCTTTGCTTGTTACCCCTGTTGCATGTTTTGTCCTTGGGATTTTTTGTAGTGTTTTGACCCAGGTGATACGTACTTCGTAGTTACTGTGCGTGACGATATTAAATAATTAGCTACAGGACAGCTAATTAGAAGTCACATAACTGTATAGTAACCAGAGTAGTTGAAAATAAGTGGCAGTGACTATAACTTTGCTGTATGAAGTTATTTATACAGTACAGTAGCAAATTTTGTGAAGGTTACGTAAAAGTTACTTTTTGAAGGTTCCAGCCTCAGTTAGTATAACTTTGGTGCTAGTTTTGTTACTATTTCCTATAATGTTAAATATAGTGACATGGAAAAATCAATAAGGTATGGCTACTGTAATGAAATTAAAAGATTAGTGTGTATAAACTGATCTGAAATCGGAACAAATTAGATATTAGGAAACCTAGTTGTTCTAGTTGCAGTGCTGCTATTTTATTATCCTATTCTGTTTCACATAGGTACTCATTTTTGTAGAATGTCTTAAAATCAAGCAACTCTAGATACCTATTAATACATACAAGAATATGTATAGATATTGTTTGGCAGATAGGTGCACAGAAATAGTATATTATTGTAAGCATTAAAAATGAATTAAAGTTAAACGTTTTATAAAAATAACTTAAATTTTTTTCTGAGGGAACACAACAGATTTGAAATACATAAAATTATTGATTTAAAAAATGTTTCGATGTCCTAACTTTTAATAATATATATTGTATTTTACTTACCTTAACTGTGTACCTATCTATTTTTATTGTTATCTTTTACTTGTAATTTTAATATTAATAATATTGTATTACCTGAATTTTCGATTGTGTTACGCAATTTTTTGTTTGTTTCTTATCAATTTTTACATTAGCTTAACTAGCTTTTAAATTGTATTTTTAATTTACGTTTATTGTTTGCTACTAACTCACGTACAAGTATTAACTTATGTAAGTATTTCTTGTTTATTTGTTTATTGTGGTGTTTACATCGATGTGGAATTTCTATTTAAAAAATTTATTCTATTCCTAAAAAATTAATGAATAAACATTACATTACATTACATTCGACGAGCATAAACGATGACTGTGATTCACTAGGGTGGAGAGAAGGTTACGACACAAGATCTAAGCCGAGTACACTAAACTAGCATTGTTATAATCTATCAGCCGGATTCATGAAACGGGCGTAGCGTTAGTCAGACTAACCAGCTTTGCGCCCGTGTAAAGCGCGTTAGTTGGTCTAACCAGCCTTACGCCCATTCACGAAACATGCGATGCTAGGTAGCGAAACATGCGTTGCTAGGTAGGCTGTTTATTTACGTCCATATTTGCGCCAAAAGTTAGACCCAGTATTGTACCTGTCTAAAAATCGCGTAACTTCGGCCTCTAGTTCCTTGCGTTTTCCATTGTATATTTAGTATTTATATTCAAAAACAGTATTTTTCAGTGTTACGGATTAGTTAACATATCATAAAGTAAGTATTATACATAGTAGTGAAAAGGAGTATGCCTTTTATTTAAATTGGTGCAACAGATGCGTAAATGTTTCGCGTAACCTCCGCTAGTCTGACTAACGTTACGCCTTGTTGATGAATCCATATGTATGTGACTATCTTATTAACATTATTTCTTTTTACTACATTGCACAAGGTTATATATTAGTTGGTGCTAACTTATATGCTAATGTCTAATTAATTTTAATATAGGGAATTTCTTATCTTTTGTATAATGTGTACCATAGTCTTATTTCTTCTGGATATTTTCTTCATAAAGTTTTATGTTTCTACCAAAAAAATATTTATGTACCTCTTAGTTGCATTCTAGAATTTAGGACGGTTGGAGGGATATAATCCAAAAACTTTACGAGGTCCTTGATAAATAAACTTATGTATGTGACATATATTGTTTTGCTACAGTTGATTATACAGGGTTGAGCAAAAGACCGAAATATTTTTTTAACTAGTAATTTCTAACAGAAACGGTTAAACACGTATATTGATTTTAAACTTTACTTATTTTATGGTAATAAAATGAAATGTTTTCTTTCAACCCCTTAGCTTAAAGCCACCCCAACTTTTTTTTTCAAATAAAAACATGTCGTGTGTGAAATAATTGAAAAGGTCACGGACAATTTAATCTAAATATACGATTTTTTCTTTTATGTATGTGGTTATTACGAAATAAAAAAATAACTCTTACCATACATTACATTAGTGCTATCTACAGATAATTTAATGCAGCAAATGCTGAAAATGTCTGGAAATCATGCGTCAATATTCCAAGAGGTAATTCTACACGAAAAATTAATGCCACAAAACCCTATAAAATTTTTTATATAATTCAAAACTATCCGGGTTACATGGCGTCAAAAAAATTTTTTTATGAATTTCTTCGAACAACATTTTTGTGAGTCTACCGATTTATTGATTATAAATTAGCCGTTTTCGAGAAAAAGGACTTTAAACATCACGTACGCTAAATGAATAGCCGAATTTTGACCGCTAATGCTAACAAGCGCTAAGTGATGATAACAAGAAGACCGATTTTAAAGATTTTTTGACGATCTTTAATTAGGTTATATCCAAATTTATAAAAAGCACTAAGTACCAAGTCATTATTTCAATGACAAAGACAAGTTTAGGCCTTTGGGCGTTGGAGGATATGCGTCAAATTAAAAATACAAATACAAAGTAACACTAGTGACACGTGTACAAAATCAGAAAAAAATCAGTGGACTGACAAGTTATTTGATTAAAAAAAAATAGACGTCCTGTAACTAAGTTTTCGAAAAAATGGTAGAGGGTCTTGTGACATTATTTTGTTGTCTAGAATTACCCCCCGGAATATTGACGCATCGTTCCCGTGCACCCCCCGTATAATTCTTCTACAATATTTCAACGTGTTCCTCAAGGGTCCATACTTGGGCTTTCTTTATTTAAAACATGTATTATTGATATTGCGCAATACCTCTTATACAATACATATTATATGCTAATAATATAAATATATTTCGTCAAATTAATTCTCCTTTAGACTGACTGCGAGAATCTTCAGAGTAATTTGTTTTACTTGCACGACTAGTGCCACATAATTACGTCGCCTCTTAATATCAGTAAGTATAATGTTATGTCATCAAAAAAGTGTCTATCGTGGTTGATTATACAGGATGTTAACAGTAAGTTTAGCCAAACTTCACCGACGTATTCTATCGATGAAAATAATGGAGGTATTATTTAACAATTTTTTATTAGCGTGGGGGTTACAGAATGTAACAATTTTATACATTTTTAATTTGTTTATTCATAACTTAAATACAGGAAAAGTTAGCCAATATTTGAGCATCATGAACTATCTACGCATTCATGAATTTAAAATATATTCCATTAGCGTGGTTACTGGGTATTGTTGTAAAATCTCCTAAAAATTGGCTGGTCGTTAATTGCGAAATTAGCAAATAATAGGTAAATTAAGTAAACCAAGTTACTATTTTTCGCTTCGAAAATTTAGGTCATAAAATATTGGTGCTAAACAACTGATAATAAATTGTTAAAAGTGCATTTACTTTTCTTTCCTTCTATTTAAGTTATGAATTAAAAAAGTAAATTAAATTATTTAGCGAAACTAAAGATTTCAGGAAACAGTCTATTCTGCGTTTGTTATATACAACTTTTGTGAGATCTAAATTTCAATATGGTTCATTTATATGCAATCCAATTTATATTACGTATACCTCGTTACTAGAAGGTATCAATGAAGATTATTTAAATCTGCCGCATGTCTACTGCATGGGATTTATTCTACTCGAGGTATGCCACAAGAATTGTTTTGTGCCCGTTTTAGCCTAGAAAGTCTTGCCAGTAGACGTACCATGCACAGTATTATTTTGTAGCATAAAATTTTCCATTTTGAAATTAAATATGAATCTATTATAAAAAAATGTCTTTTACAGTTTCCATGTTGAACTCCAGGGATTGTGCTTTGATCACGTTACTTTTTGCCCGTACCAATATATTGTTGAGGTCGCATTTATATCAAATGCTGAACAATAGTAAAAATATAGAAGTTTTCGATATAAAATAATATTTTCAATAGGTGCATATGTATGTATCTCGCTCACCTGATCTCCGAATAATTTGAAACTTTGGTGGTAAATATATATACCTATAAAGTGAGTCTTTAGACGTAGCCATATTTGATTATAGTCAGAGGCGTCCGATTCTAAGATGGATTCAAAAAAACTAGCAAGGTATTCTTAATCAGTACCTTTAGAAACTCCTTTGTTGTAAGATTACATAGTTGTGGGTCACAATTTTTTTCAGCTTAAAATAATTTGTATCTGTAAAATGGGCTCTCCAATGAAAAAAAAATGTATTCTTTATTTTTTGTTAAGAATGATTTATTGTACTGATATGAAATGATTTTACAGCAAAATATTTGTTTTAATAAGGAAAAAATTCTAATTTGTACATACTTAGGTACCTACCATTTTTCTAACCAATAATCTTCAATAAAAACCTAAGTAAGCCATGAAAACAAAAGTTTGTAAGCATCAATTTAATTATATAATTCTTTGCATTTCTACATCATTCTGAATACATTACTCAATCCGTTTTCTTATATGGCGTACAATTTTTCTAAACTCAGCCCGAGTGGTTTCAACATATGCCTGTCTAATTCTGATCACTAACTCTTTTTGGCTATCTGTCCTTATAAACTATATTTTTTAAAGGACCCCACTAATAGAAATCAAGTGGTGTCAGGTCCGGAGACCTCAGGGGAAACTCCTGCACTTGACTTCTTAAATCTATCCATCTATCTGAAAAATTATCTTCTAGCCAACCTCTTGCAACATTTCGAGCCGGGGCACCATCAAGTTGATAATATAAGTTTCAAATAACATGTTCAGGCAGATTATTGAAAAAGGTTAAATTTCATTTTGCAACAAATTTAAATACGTTTCCCCCATTCAATCTCGTAATGAAAAAAGGGTCAATAATTTGGTCATTCCATAACCCACACCAAATGTTTACTTTTGACACATATTGCCTCTTAGTACTGATAAACCAGTGGGAATTCTCGTCTGCCCAAAAACGTCAATTCTGAGAGGATACCACTCTATTGGTGGTAAATGTCGCTTCATCAGTAAATATGACCTTTTTCAGAAAATATACATTGTTCAAAAAGTCACCCTGGGCCCAAAACCAGAATTCCAATTTTCTGTATGTATCACCATCGTATATAAACATTTTGGCTTGAAGATATTTTTTCTACGTTTTTTCAAGCAACGCCAACCGATGTTCTTACTGATATTTATATTTAATGCTACTTGCCTTATGCTCTTAGATTTCCTTTAAAATATTGTAAAATGGGTTCCTCGTCTTGAATTTGCCGATTTTGTATTGTTTATATTTATGGTTACTACCAACTTATGGCGATGGGAGGCTGACGGTCAGTATGCCTTAAATTCAGCAGCATCAGCAGCTTGTCTAAATGATCTCCGACTAAGACCCTTTCGTCGTAGAGTGGTCCGTTTTAAAGAAACATTATTTTATATAGACTTAAAGTCTTTTCACACGGGCCACTATGCAGCGCTGCTGAGTGAAGCCACTAATTTATGGTTGACGTTTCGGTGACTCTAAAAACTCTAAACGAACCAACTCCACTTTTTCTCGCATTGTTAAACGCCGATCCATTATTATAAAAAAAACACTTCACTTTTTATCTAGCATTAAACCAGTATTCACATAAACTTTTGACGTATTAACTTATTTCCGTTCAACAATACATTGATACTTGCAATAACTTTTGTTTTCATGGCGTAACTTAAGTTTTTATTGAAGATTATTTGTTAGAAAAATGGTAAGTACCTATGTACAAATTAGAAAGTTTGCCTTATTAAAAAAATTATTATTTTGTTATAGAATCATTTCATGCCAGTACAATACATTATTCTGAACAAAAAATAAAGAATACATTTTTTTCATTTGGGAGTCCGTTTTACAAATACAAATTATTTTAAGTTGAAAAAAATTGTTTTTCGACGGCCCATATATCAAACACCTTTAAACCCACAACGATGTAATCTTGTACAAGGAGGTTTCTAAAGGTGTTGATTACGAATATCTTACTAGTTTTGTTTCCACAAAAATCGCTAATACTTCTTTTTTTTGAAAAATCGGCTCCCTTTCTCTATCTTAGAATCGGACGCCTCTGATTATAATCAAATATAGCTACGTCTAAGGATTCACTTTATAAATAAATATTCACCACAAAAGTTTCAAAGTGTTGGAATATCAGGTAAGCGAGATACCAGGGTGGCTGCAATTGGGACACATTGTATATACACGGTGTATCTAAATAGGTGCGAAAAAAATTATTAAGTATTTTTTGCTCGACAAAAGTTAAGGAAGTTCACAAATATCGAGATTTCTTTTAAAGACAAGACAATAAGACAAAGACAATAAATAAAATGTTTACTTTCTAGTCTGAGTGGTTTTCTGCTCATCATTGAGTGACCTTTCCAGTTTTCAGCTAGTTCTTATCTTGAGTCTTTTTAAGAATTTTGGATCAGTAATTGTTTCAAGTTTATATGTATAGTCAATTCAAGACTTAAAAATTTTGTTTTGCAATAATGCCTAGACGTAAACTGAGTGCAGCTGAAGCCAATATTGCCATTGGAATGATCGAAGCAGGACGCCCTCAGAGAGAAGTTGCTAACTTCTTTCAGGTGGGTAAAAGCGTAATTTCAAGGCTTGTGCATTTATATAGAACGCCAGAAAATGTCTTTGAAAGACCGAGGAGTGGACGGAGTGGATCTACTACCCCTGCACAAGACTGATTTCTAACGGTATCCACCCGTAGAGAGCCTCTAAATACTTATCGGATCATGCAACAGCGTCTTTTAAACGCTTCTGGTGTTGCGGTTTCAATTCAAATAGTTCGTAGAAGACTGTGAGATGTTAATAATAATAATAATTTACAATTTATTGCCCAACAGATTTTAATCCAATAATAGCACAAATATAGTAACATTAAGAATGTGTATAATCCTATGCTAACTTAACTAAATAATAATAATAATAAAAAAACTTACATAAATACGTGTTACTTATTATCTATATATGGCAAATGCCCATATCAACTACACCATCTTATAAGCGCAATTTTAACTATTTCAGAGAAGCTGTCTTTGATAATATCACAAATATCAGCGATTTTATTAAAATTTTTACACATAATATTTATGGGGGACCTAAGTAGTACGTTACTTCTAGCCGCTTCAAAATAAAAAGTATTCTGATTTCGTGAAGTTACTCTAGATATTTGGAAAGGTAACAGATTTATTATGGGTAAACAATCAATATTGTTGTGTAGTAAATTTTGTAATATCTTGAGACTAGTAATTACTCTACGTACTTCTAAAGACGAGATATCAAATCTATGCAATAAAATAGAATGTTCATATTCTATCTTCGGATAAAAGCCATCAATCTTTAATGAAAGAAACTTCAAAAATGTATATTGCGTGCCCTCAATTAGCTGCTTGTGGCATGTATATAGCGGATACCAGATGATTGAGCAATATTCAAGCTTAGACCGTACATATGAATAATATAACGTTTTAAGAACTAATTCATTGGTAAACGTGTTGCAATTTCTAATAATGAATCCCGACATTTTCAGAGCTGATTTGGTGATTTCGGTAATGTGACCCGAGAATGTTAATTTTGAATTAATCTACGTTCATAACGACTTTTGAAAAGGGTTCCACTGACACAAAATCATAGACGGCTTCGATTGCAATGAGCTATCGGATAGTAGGCGTATTCGAGTATGGTATTTATTTTAATGGGCGTAGAAAGTTGTTGGTGCTTGATTGAATCATTAATGCGCAGATCTACGTTGCGCAAATCATCAACAATGTCATCCCTTTGTTTCATGCTACCAAATTGGGCCAAATTTGTTATTTCTCGACGATAATGCGCGACCTCATCGTGCGAGAATTGTTGTCGATACCCTGGAATCTCATGGTATTCTACACTTGGCACTGCCGCCTCTCACTCCAGACCTCAATCCAATTGAGTATGCATAGGACCAACTACAAAGAGCCTTAGTACGCATCAACCACCTCCACATACACTTTAGGAATTCAGAGGGCTTTTACCACGCCTGTAGCAAGAAATTGATCAAGGCTACTTCAGTAACCTGATAGACAGTAAAGGCGTTGCCAGACAGTCATTGAAGTGTGAGGAAGACATACCCTGTACTAAACTCCTTTATGTTTTAAGAATTTGAATTTTATATTAAAATTTACCAAAAATAAAACTTTTCCAAAAACTGAAAATGCTTTAGGGGGGCCAAAAAGCCACTCGTATAAAAGAGTCAATATTATCGAAACGATTAGAGATAAATTAGTTAAATTTGGACCAATAAGTGAGATTTTTATGCTGAATTCTGAATTGTACACGAAATTTAGGCAATTTATTTAGAAGTGTATTAAATAGGGCCGGCTTAGGTTATTTTCAGAAATTATATTTGCCATTGAACGCCTTCCATAAAATGCACCATTTTCGAGTACAAAGGATTTAAAATGGTACATACAGATTGGTATGTAGCGGAAAAAATCCTTAATGAGCATATTTTATTCTTCCCAGGTATATCAAGTTTCATTAAAAGAGGATACAGGAAACTATCTTTGACGCATTAGGATTGTTCGCAGAGCAGTTGGTCCTAAAAAAGCAGTAATAATAATTTAATAAAATAAAATAAAACAATCGCACGTTTGCAAAATCAGGTCTCTAATCAATAGGTCTTTAATTACAAGAACAAACAACTTACCTGTAGGAAGTTCGTTCTGAATTATATAAGATATACTGGTCCAATTAAATAACACATGTAGTAACACAGACGTGTTCTTTGTCGAGCACATTTAAAAGATGAATCATCACAACCAAAAAATGATTCCATAACTTCTCTTTTAACCGCTAGCCGGACATTCATTGCACTGTTGAAGTTAAAACGCAAAATTGATAATTGGGAGGGCTTACAGGATGGGACCTATCTAATTGGACGAGTATATCTCATATAATTCAGAACGAACTTCCTACAACTACGTCGTTTGTTCTTGTAATTATATTTCGATATCCTCGTCCAATTAGATAACACATGTAGATGTTTAAAGATAATCAATTTTCGTTTTGTTATTTTCATATAGCATTTTGCTTATATTACCATATTACACTATTTATTTGAAAGTCAAACTATTAGCTTACCAAATATTTTTATGCAAAGCTTTCCCAATTTAATAAATATCATCTGTATAGATATTATAATGTTTAATTAATTAGGTACAAGTTGACTGACAATTGTTTTACATATCATCAGCAATTATTTCTATAAAATTAAATGTATGTCGTATATATAAATTTTAGCAACTATTTCCGATTTTTTTGGATATCCAGTTAAATTTTTTAATAGCTTCGACATTAATCTCTATGCTTTATAAGCTGCTGACGTACTTGAGTGTCTAGTACTACAGCTTAAATCACTTAAATCATTTGATCCAAAGTCGTGGGATTTCCTTATAACTAACACTTGAGAATATTTAATAGTATTATATTTTCTGTTAATTCATACTATACTACGTATATAGCTGTCAAAATTTGAGCAAAAAGGGATTACCAACACCATCTTTTCAATAATGCCATCAAGAGCAAACTACCAAATATAATTATAAAAAACGGTCACAAATTATTAATAATATATATAATTTGTTCCTTAAATGCATAATTTTATTTTATTTATTTATTTTATTGTTATATTCACTGTATTGTATACACTCGTAATTATAACGAATATTACTATTTTAATAGAACATTCTTTACTACAGCCACATTCATATTCGCTGTTTCGCAATTCAAGAACTCCACAGCAGGCTAAAAAAGATTAGACCACGCACAATGGAGTGGAACTGCTGGGTTACGCAGCACTAATTATGATAGTATGATAGTAACTGACAATTTTTTGAGTGTTTATTCCACTAGCTTCCATAATATTTTTATTCAGCGGCTTATACAGATTCAGATGTGATACAAAATTGCTTTAAATTCGTAGAAATTAAGTAACATTTGTTATTTCTAAAAAACGACAACTTTCTTAATTATTTTAATATGCGAAACAAAGTTCAGGAAGTTCAACAAATCAGTTGAAGTTAAATACTGGTTTACTATTTCAATATATCTGTAATATAAATTTCTATACTATATTTTCTCTCTAATAATATTATTTATATTGGTTTTAGATTGTATTCTAAATAATAAACCAATGAAGCTAACACAATAAAACAAACATTACTAATTTCTTAGCTCTCTTTTCTATGGCAAAATTTTCTAAGAAATGTTATATATCATTTAAAACTTCGCAGAAATCCCAAGTTACATTATCCTTCATTGACAGGATGTCACTTTTTTGTCATTGTCGATATTTAACTTCTAATAATTTTAATTTTTATAATAATTTTTATAGCTAGATATTTGATTCAACTTAAAGGAGACCACCTGAAGAAGCAATCCTAAAAATGCAGAAATAGGTCAGATCTCATCTATTGTGGTTGAATTTGTCGTGTTCCCACTGCCAAAAAAGTGAAGTTAGATTTTTATAGAGTGAGTAAATTAGATTATTTTCTTTAGATAATTATTGAATAGAGCTTTGTCTGTGGAATTGTTCATTAGCATACCTAGATGTTTGGTATCAGAGAACATACATATGACTTCATTGATAGGAATTGTAGATTTGATTTATATTAGCTTAAAATACCTTTCTAAAACAGTAAAAAAAAAGAACAAGAAATGTTATAAGCAAATTAATCTCTTAAAACGGGACAGTTGGATTGACGTTTGCAGTGTAAAGTAAATATTTTTTCTTTTGGCAAAGTAACTACTATTTCTGAATCTATAATATATTATAGATACAGGAGGTATATACACCTTTTGCAGATGCAAGAGAGTTTTATTTTAAGTGACTTTGATATGATGGGATTTTCTTATATTTCAATAAAAAAGAATTGTTGACAGTGGTGATTTACCACCAGGGAAAACTTCTATAACACATATCTAGTGTTAAAAGGCGGCAAAAGGACTATTAGGCTGCACTTTTGGCTTTGTAATGATAATCTTAAAAAATGCTGATTAATAGAGCTGGCCTGTTCTGAGGAATCACCAGCGCAGCTAATTAACGTACGATATTAAATCTTCCTCGTCGACTGACTTAGAACAAACGTATTTTCCAGAAATAATGTACGGCAGTGCAGTGGCATCTTGTTGTATTTGCAAGAATATCTTAATTGGATGAAATTCATACAATTGCAGACATTGAAAAGTACGTCAATATTTTTACGTTAAGCATTTGTAAAATTTTTCAGTACACTGGAGAAAGAACCATTTCGAAAATTTTGAGAAAGTATATTTCTGTGTCGTCACACCAACTAGACAAGTGCGATGCCAGTTTTGTCACGGTAAAATTTTTTCAACATTGAAATATGAAGTGTACATATTATTTTTTACAGTTGCATTTTACCGATGACGCAGCTATGGGCGCAAAAATTAATAAAGAGTGCGTTTTGTGAATAATTATGGAGTTCCGTTATTGTTTTCACTATTAACTACGTATTTCTTTTCAACATTTTACCTGAAACTGGTTCAAAATCGACCTCACCTGAAGAGGAAAAAATTTCTCAGCAATTATCGCCAGTCATAGACTTGGTTGATTAACTTCACAGGCTTAATAATTTTAGATGATTTTTATTCATATAGGTTTAAAGTTTTACCTATGAACAACTTTTAGTAAGTTTGTCATATCTAGGTTTAAAGTTTTACCTACGAATAATTCTGAAGTTTTTGTGAACTTCATTAATAATGTTTTCACTAGCAACTCTACTTCTTTCTGACTAACTTCACAGCTTCAACGGCATTTTCACTTTTCACACACATGAACTCAAACCGTGTTATCTCGACAAAGCACAACAGTGTAATGAATGTCCGGTTAGCGGTTAAAAGAGAAGTTATGGAATCATTTTTTGGTTGTGCTGATTAATCTTTTAAATGTGCTCGACAAAAAACACGACTGTGTTGCTACATGTGTTATCTAATTGAACGAGGATATCGAAATATAATATATACTTACTTAATTTATTCGAATTATCGTTACCAAAGTGTAATAATAATTGGAAAATACAATATTTTGGGTTGACATTGTCCACCATATACCATTTACTTATATTGTGACACTTACCGTTTTTAGTTTGAGTTTTGTTTAATCTATTAAATGATTAAAATAAAGTCTTAAAATCTTTCATTTATAAAAAGTTAATATACATCAACTTTCTCAGTTGCTCTGTGTATATAAATTTAAATAGCAGTCATTTTTTATCAAGGATTATCTCTTGCGCGGGAAAAACAAGTTTATAAAAATAGCATCATGCAATGAAAAACATTTTTCATGTTATCTATGTCTAAACTGATTCTGCTGCAATGCGGATAGAATATACGAACCCTATATCTAACAAAATTCGCAGCTTGCTTTCATAGAAAATTTAGAGAAAGAAAATTAAACTAAAAGATAACTGCTACATTTTTAAATTTAAAATAATTAGTATTTCTAGTAGCACTTCAAAAGCTTCCTCTAATTAAAACGTTTTGATTAATTAAATCCAACTGTACGTTTTGTCTGTAAATAAAAAATACGTAGATATACAAGGCGTTTCTAAAACTCAGAAAATCGAATAATTTTGTTGTCTATAAAAGATATCTGAAAATAGTACAAATATTTTGAGAGAGATAGAAAAAAATAAGAATTAAAGGAATCTCCTTTTAAAAAAATCCAAACTTATTTATAAAGCAAAAACAAATTTTTTTCGATATTATATTAAATCCTTATTTAACGCCGCCAATGCGAGTATCAGAGTAGGCAACCAGCAAGCAACGGTCACTCAATTCCTGTGTTTACGTTGTAGTTTTGTGTTCTTCTTCAGTTTGTTGTGCCTCTTAAACGTTTTATAGTTATTTAATAAAGGAATATATGTCGGGTACATATGCAAAATACTGGAGCTAACTGTTACTTATCTATCAGGTATTATTACTATACTCGCGTCAAGAATTCAGACGTCTTACGTCACGGCTGACGTTACACATTTGTTTTTATTATCAACGTAATTTTCGATATTTGGTCGCGTTAAAAACAATTATTTTTTGCAATTTAGTGCAATATATAATGCAAACTTTTAATGTAGTATATAGTTTTATTACTATCAGTTACAGTTTCTTAAATATTTTGATGAAAATATTGAGAATTATTCATTTGTTCGTATGACGTAAGTCGTCTGAATTCTTGTCGCGAGTTTAATAAGAATGCTAATTTTTGTCGTTTCAGTATTTAGAAACGTTGCAAAACGACGAGCGCATGGTAGTTGACATTGTTGACAGATGTAAGCTTTATCTATGAATCTAAGCCATCTAAGTCGATGCTTATCATAGGCGCCGACTTTCCATAGGAAAGAAGGGTTTTGCCCCATTTTTTAAATATCGAGCTAAAATTCTTGAATAATTTTTGTATTGCCCTTTAGGCCTCCCTGAGCACGTGGTTAAAATTTTTGTACTTAGTCATAGTTAACCCTGTATAATGAATGTTGTCACTTCTCAAATTAATTATTTGAGGATCTACACAAAATTCACATTTTCTCTGGGACTTCGACTTTCAGCAATTATCGTTAACCTAAGTTCTTAATATAAAATAATGTTTTCATCTCATCCAGTTTTTGTTCCTTTTCCAGAAAATTTGCCATCAATCCTTTTTTTACTTATCGATGTTACTAATATTAACATCGTGTTTAAAAAACATGTCACAAAGTAACAATATCTGAACAAATAAGAAAACGTATCTAGGTATAACTTACATTATGATAAAAGTTACACAAATGCAATATTCTTTATATTAAGTTGCAACACATTATTTTATTTATTACTGTTTATGTTCAGTTCATTTGTAAGAATTACGTAATGCAAAAAATCGAAATCAATTATAAAAATCCATTTAAAAATTAAAATACCTACCTACCAATATCCTTGCAAATTTTAATGTGTACCGCATTCATTATTAACTTAACACACTTTATAGGGTATACCCTACTCCTGACTGGTTGTGTACAACTGTGCACAGTACACCACTTTGATCACCTTTGTTGTTGTGTTTAGTTAGTTAATTCTTGTTCGCGGTGTTCAGAGAGAGAATATTTAAATTTAAAATAATGATTGATCAAAGAAAATGGTAGTAGTGTGTTAAACTTTTAACATATTACTACATACATACATAAATATATTAGAAATATATAAACTCCCTTGATTGATACTTTTATGTCAAAATGCGTTATTGTTATTATTATTTTTTCTTTAGTTTGATTGGGTTTAAGCTCTTGCGCAAAACGGATCAGTCAAGGGTTATTTTTGAAACTAAGTTCACCTAACCAAGAAATCTAACACTGAAAAAGCAGATAAGTAAAAAATAACAAAAATACATCACTATCGCTAAAAAAAACGATCAAACCAAAGAAAAAAAATATGCCACAAATAAATAGCTTCAGAGGATATGTTATTATTAATATTTTCTTTAGATAACGCAATATCTTTTAAAGTGTGTTTACAAAACATATCTTTGTTGCTATCCTGACTTTAGCTTTGAATAATTGTTTTCACATAATTGTAAACAAAAGTGATTAATTTTATATGTAGTAATACACAAGTTTATGTTACAAGAATATTTAAAAGAGGACTTTCGTAAGTTTTTATCAACCTTGTTCGATAGACCGCTTCTTGTAGCTATTTGTTCGTTTTATTTGGGCATCTTTGAAAATATCCATATGGCATGAGATAATGTCACTGTTATTTGCTAAGCCTCAGATTATTCAGTTCAAAATTATTTGGCTTTGTAGAAAAAACTATTTCTAGAATACGAAACCCTTAATTTAATTTATGACGTAATAATTTGATTCAATAAAATCGAAATCCGAATACTTTGCAAGAAGATTACAAAATTCCAGGTTATTTGTATATGCCGCATTTCGTTTTTATCAAACATACATTTACAACAAAAGTTTTTTTTTAAATATATCCACAAAATGTTTTTCTTTGAAGAAGTTTTTTGCTCTTATCCGACCTCTTATCGTAACACTATTTGAATAATAATAATAGAAATTTAGAAACTGTTTCGACGTCATCCTTGTAATTCATCCCACGCACGCTTTGTTGTCTCACTTCCCACATTTATAGTGAAATCCTTATTTACAGTCCGATTTGAATAAAGTTTTCTTTCAAATGGTCCGCAAGGGAGTATATTCCTTTGAGACAGAATCGTTTTATAGACAAAATAAAGTAGGATCTCCTGTGATCTCTTTTCAAGGTTGCTTGCAGAAGCCAAAGATGGTAGATACATTATTACATTTATTTATTTTACCTATAATTTTCCCTTACAAAATTTAGCCACTTGGATTATCAATCGTTTATTCATACTCTCCATCTGCCTATTTGATACATAGTGATTTTTCGGGTTGTTATGCCGTGACCTCGGTTAATGGTCGCTGCCAACAGAATTGAAATTCACATCCCCTGAATTAGCTGGGATTATGTGACCTCCCCTTGTAGTTCTCGGACTAGGCTCTGTGGAGACCCGCTATCGGTATATCTGGGCCCGTCCATATATTGATTTCGGCTCCTATTGTTGGCTACGAAAGGAACCATTCCTCGGATAATGATGGTTTTCCGAGACGTCCCGTGGCCACCTTTGTAACTGGTAGCATCCCATGCTTCTAATGTCATGCTTTGAAATCATGGCACAGAGCCTAGCCTGAAAACAACCAGGACTGGTCAAAGAATCCCGACTAATGCATTTTAACTCTCTTATTGATAGCGACCAGTTACCCAGGTCACGGCATAACAATCCGGAAAATTATTATGTATCAAATACTAGCACCGTGAAAGCCTAAAAACCACTCTCCATCTGCTTGTCTAAACCTTCCTCAAGTAAAGCCTGCTACATTATGTTCGTAGATTGAAGGAACGATCATGGATATACATCACTCGTTTGATTTTGACAATGATTATTTATCATGTCAGAAAAATTAAAATTTTGTAATGAAATAATTCTTGCATCAAAAAAATTGGTAATAGTTTCTTCTTACTGAACTGTTTTTGTCTAAGCAAAAAAGTACTTATATCATATCAGATGATAAATCTGTCACATTTGTACTAAATAATGTAATTCTTATTATTTTGAAAGGTGAGGTAATATTAGTAATACAAAGTTTAGAATCTAAGTTAACTTCTTGACCTGGATATATTCTATCTGTTAATATCTAAATGTGTCATTAAAAACAGCTAATTTTCTGACTTATGAGAGTTCTTCAAAAGTATTCGATATGATTTACTCTATAGTAACGTTATCTGGAAAGATACTTCCACCACAACTACTGCTTTAGCTACGTTTGTTAAAATTCGTGGTTTTAAGTCACAGGAAGATATTGTTACATTTGAAATCACTTGGAGTTTTTCTTTTTGACCTACTTTTCATTTTTATAAATGATATAGACAACTTCATCAGCAGTAACTGTCGTTTGTATGCGGTACGATCTCAATATGTTAAGATCTACATGAAGGTTAAATTATGCTGAGATTTGGGAATACTGATATTTTAATTGAAAATAATGTTTCTCTAGCACATCAATAATATACTACTTAGTTAATTGTTCCAAATGTTTGGTTCATTATGAAATCAATCCAGGATAGTTTGAATTGCTATCTTTTTCTATAGTGGCATTAATGTGATGGCAACAAATAATAATTCTATTTATAAGATTTATTATTTATTGCTACCACATTTATAAATTCATGCACATTTGATTTAATATACCTACCGAGAAAATTGCGAATCTTGTAGATATATTGTCTGAAGAAATAAATTAAGTATAGTTTTCTACTTGTATCAAAACAGACATCATAATAATGATTAGCACAATAATAAATTACGTAGTTTTTAATTCTTGATTCGGGAACTGTTATAAACAATCACTACCAATACATTCCATCCAAATGTTTCTCACATTTTTAGGCAGTGAAAAACTACAAATAATTAAAATGATTGCCATCATATTAATGTCACCATATACCTCACGTACTGTGGGGCCAATTAGAATTGTGTATAGTAAGTAGAAGAAGCCTGTTGTATAAAACATCAGAATATCTACTAAACCCTCAAATGACAATTGTGAATTTTCTGAAACATCAGAATATGTTGATGCAGGATCTTTAAGACGAAAAGCTAAATTTGGGTTCAAATAACGTAAAAATCCAAAGTATATAATATTTAATAAAAAAAAAGGATTTCAGAATCTAAATTAAGCAAATTTTAAATAAAATCTAGCAATTTATTATATTGAAAGAATCCTTTCTTAATAAATAAAATAATTTTAATCATTAAGTTTTTTTTCCAGATAGTGTTAGAAGACTTAATTTAAATAGTTTGGGAACTAGTAACGAAAAACAACTTTCTTCAGAGGGCAAGACGATTCTCTATGAAATAAAATAAATAAAAATAAAAAAATAAATAAATTGAAGTGTAGGTATTATCCATGAACAGAATATTAAACAAGTTTCTGTTTGTAAATTGATAATTTAAAAAAATGTTCTCCATAGAAATTAAAAAATGTGGGGAAGTAGGTTTATGTATAGTAGCAATTATTTCCGATCAGAAGCAACTAACAGAGGAAGGAAATTATATATAAAAAAACTATAAACGAAGAAATATATTGGTTATGTGAAAAAATATGAAAATTACAAAAACATCGTACTGTATACTATTTGCACAAATACCAATCTTTTCAATATTACAAAAATTAATAAGATTTTAGGTGGAATTTAGCTACATCATAATGATGACCAAGAATGGCATTTAGATTTTTTTTTTTTTTAAGAGAAGATATATAATTTAGAAATGGCAGCGTATCGTGTAAATAATGTAGTCATTATAGAATACGTGTGCAATATTTGTGAACTAGATAATGCATATATAATAATAATTGTGGGGTTGTTAGATTAGAAATAACAAGTCCACGGTTTGTAACACGTTAAAATATATTAATAAAGATATAACAACTGGGAAGGAATGTTCCACCAATAAAGAAGTCTGGACGGATGTTCAGCTGAAGGCAAGGGAAAAGTAACTGGCGTGGTCCTCGCCAGACCTCTCGAAGAAGATCTCGGGAGGCTGGTTAATGTCTGGCCATGTGTTTATTTTCATAAATGGGCTCAGGTCCGAGGGTTACTTTTATGCTTTTGTTGGCATTGATTTGTTTGGTGCCTTAGTTCAAATGTCGTAAATTGTAGGGATCACAGATGTAGGTCGGTGACCAGTGTCGGTGACTGCTACAATAATATTGTTCTGATAGACATTGGCCGTGTCGATGCAAACAGTTTATATTTGTTGTGGTAAATGTAACTGCTGAAATATGTTGACTACATAAGGAACATAGGGGACGGGAGAAATAGAGAATGCTAAACGATTTACGTTTATCAACAGTTTTCTGTAACAAATCCGTAAAATCTTTATTCTTCAAGATAATCAAAAATTTTTTTGCAGAAATATTAGATGGCACAGTAAACACGTTCTGTTCCGTCTTCAACAAGAAATTGAAGTTGTGACAAACGAAAAATTCTACAGATTATCTCAAGCAAATTGTATACGTATTCAAGCGAT
This sequence comes from Monochamus alternatus, assembly GCA_037114965.1. Lineage (NCBI taxonomy): Eukaryota > Metazoa > Arthropoda > Insecta > Coleoptera > Cerambycidae > Monochamus > Monochamus alternatus. The sequence continues at coordinate 22,375,980 of CM073435.1, read as the reverse complement.
AACTTAAATACTTAATACGAATAGTTATTTATGCAATAATTTAAAAAGTAAGTGTTTATTGCACGCGACATGAAATTGTCCAACGAAGCCGTCAGGCCGAGAAGGACAACACGTCGAGTGCAATAAACACTTTTTGTATGAGTTGTATACAATATTTTTTGAACGTTTATGTTTGTCATGATGATAAAACGCTGTAGTAGAATGACAAATGAATGTAATAAACATTTTATTGAACTAGCGCAATAAAGATCCATTTTTTCCACTAAATATTGTTCAATAAAATTTTGTTTTTTGCATGAAAGTAGAAAAATAATTTTAAAGCATGATATGATTGAATGTTATGAAATTTTTCAAATACATTCAAAGAAATAGAGTAAAAATGAACATAAATAGTGATAGTCATGTTTTAAAACTAACCCTGGAGCAACTAACAATTAAAAGTGTCCTAATTGCTGTATGTAAAGATATTAAAATTATTGTGCAATAAATATTATCTATGATTGGTTTAAATTACATAAATCCCGAAATAACGTAAATTTATAGTGTGTGCCAGCCAATAATCGTTATTTGGACGTTGCAATATACAAGGCTGTAACCTATACTTATAATATACTAACAAATATCTGCAATTATTTATAGGTGTAATATCATTGGAAAGATATTAAATAAATGTGACTCAATTAAAGATTTAACGACATCGCATACTTGTCCAACAACTTTTCGCGCAGATTATGTGTGTGGCAGACGTTTGGAAGTTTTTAAGTAGTAGTTGAGTATAGTTCGAAAAAATTTTTGTTTTAATGATGTTGTCTGAAGAGAAAGAGGGGGAAGAAGCCAGGAAAATGAGAAGTTTTGGGTTCACCCTATCAATAAAAATAAAAAGCTGTATGGTGACTTTCATCATTTCTTCTTTCTGAATTTGAGAGAGTTCAACAAAATTTGTTCAGTATTTCCGAAATTCCACAAAAAAATGTCGAGCTCTCGGATCGTCCTTGTCTACAGCACCAAAATGTAAAAATTCGCAGAGCAGTGTCATCTGACGAAAGACTTAGAGTTTGTTAAGGTAAGTAAAAAGTAAAGTAAAATAGGTTGCTGATAAGCGAGGGTGCCCAACAGTCCAGCGATATATTCACAAGTTAACTGGTCATATATTTCTAACAGTTTGAAACCAATTTTTGACTTTTGTGGGAACAGAACTTACGTTGGACAAGGGCAGCCAAGCATAGACATTGCAGGTCATCGACACGACCTGCAGTGGCGGTCGTTGCAGGTGGCGGTCCACGCTAGTGTACGATGCTCCGTTAAATAACACGGAAACCTTCATGAACCGGCTTTGCAAGTCCATGCTGTGAAGGTCCCTGCTGGTCCGTGCAGGCATAATACGTGCGATCTTTTAGGATATACTTCTACTTAATACTTACAAGATGACTTAGATCTGTTTGACTACCATGCGGTCGTTTTTATAGCATTTCCAATAGTTGTTATAGTTAGGTAAGTACTTATCATGTTGATCAAATCTGAATTTACATTTGCATGTTCTCCATTTGAACACAGCGAAGAGGTAACTGAATACTACAATGCTACACGACAAACATAGCGCAGTGATGTGTGTCTATTTTTTCCCTTTATAAATAAATTTGAAATTTTTTTTCCTTTAGTTCATATGTATCTCTATATCCTCTTAAAATATTTGTACTTAGTCATAGTTGACACTGTATTATGTACCCTTATTTTCAATTGTGCAATGTACAGAAACTCTAAAAATATCGGGAGTTAATTTTATTAACTTCAACAAAATGCATGCGATTACAAGTGATCGTATATATATCATATGCGAGTTGCTCCATATGCATTTGTGTTAGATGAAGATATGAGTCGCGGCTTATAGAAATAGATGAAGCGGAAATATAGGGTAATATACTTCAATCTTTTCAAGCTCCTTAAACTTATCGCTGATGTCGCAGTAAATATGGTTCTGCACTTATGAAATGTTTACCAAATCTGTAAGCATGGCTTCTGTCCCTAAATTATGAAGTTTAAACTCTTTATATGCAAGCGGACAAGTCAATTACACAACAGTTACAATAAACACTAATAAAGTACAAACATAGACAGATATTAAACAAACATTGTAAAATTTAACAATGTATATAATGTTATGTGTATAATATAATATTAAAGATCCCTTTTACTAGGTATACATATCTGACTCTTCGTAGAAACACTTACACACAAGGTATTCTTTAAGTTTAGTTTTGAATAAATTAAAATTTATTTCATTTTTTATGTCAACTGGCAATGTATTCATAAGTTTCACACCCATATAAGAAGGCAACTTTTCATACACATTAGTAGCATGATGTGGAAGTTTTAATAAATTACCATGTCGAGTTTTATATTCTTGTGTCTCAGAATTACGTTCATAAGATCTTATATCTTATATATCTTATTATATATACATGTATATGTATATGCTAGGAAAAGTCAATATGTTATTTTGAACAAAATATGGTCTACAAGATTTCCTTTGGGGAATACGAAAAATTAATCGAATAATTCTTTTTTGTAATATTAAAACTCTGTTAGCATGACTCTTTACAATACCCCAAAGTATAACATTATAGGACAAATGACATTAGATTACAGAATAATATATGTTTATAAGATGGGCAGTATCAAACATTGTTCTTAACTGTATTAATATAATGTAACCGCAGTTTATTTTTTACATACATTGTTAATTTGGGTGCTCCAACTCATATCACAGTTAATAAACGTTCCCGAAAACTAAGCTTCATCAGAACCCTCTATTATTGTGTCATTCACTTGAATAAATGGGTTAAACTTTTTACACGAGAAAAATCGCATGCATACAGTTTTTCCTACACTTACAATTAATGAGTTTTTGTTACACCATTCTGTGAATTGACAAGCTAAGGAATTCAAAGATCTTGAAATTTTTCTCGACTATATTCATGTATTGCAAAAGTGACATCGTCAGCATAAAATTTAACAGGTGTGAATCGTTCATAGAAATTAGAAAGATGAGAGGACCAAGTATCGAGGCTTGTGGAACTCCTAGCTCAATTTACTGTATGATTGATAAATTATTTTTTAATTTCACATACATTTGTCTGGTCTTGAGAAATGACATTAACCAGGTCAAAATATTATCCCGAAGACCGACTGCAAATAATTTCTCATGCATTGAGGTTCAACGAATGTTATTATGTAGAAAAAGAACCGAACAATGACACGGAAATATCAACACTGCAAGCCCCATAAAAAGTTATTCTAAACCTTTTGACCTCCGCTGCATCTGCTAATTGGTTACCTATACGTGTCCCTGCTGTCATAGCAACCGCAATGATAATAAACTGCAACGGATTTTAACTGATACAATGTTTTTTGAAAAGGCGTTCAGCGGCCTACCTTTTATATCAATTATTCTATTTTTTTCGTATACTGATAACAATTATTAATGAAATTACAAGATGGATTGTTAGTTATTTATTACTTAGATCAATAGTCTAAAATAACGCACCAGAATATAATGCTGCAACTGTAATGAAAAATTACTACTTAAAAATATGCATTGTTTCATAGTAAACCTATGGTATTGTACACATGAAATGTAATTTTACGTTATTATGTGTTAAAAATAAATCATGTCATTTTACATGAATGATGTTAATGTATGATATTCACATGGAGACTCTAGTAGTAGATACAGTACGTATTTAGTATTTTTTACATTTGGGTATGATGTGAATGACGTGTAAATTTTATCAGTGTATCAATTGATTTTGTTAAATTATGCGATAAATATAAGCCATATATTTTGATCTAAAAATCAAACAGCTGATTTTTTAAATATCCAAATATAAACTTAAATCATTTAAGTACAAACGGTAATTTTAGGCGAAACGTCATCTGTGTCACCTGGCGAGCTGCAACTAGTTTGGATAATCTGCTAATACATTATAAGCATTATCAAATTTTATATCACTGTAATTGTAATACATTACTATATTTTAAAAGTAGGTACCCATAGAGTTTCCCGTTTATGAAAAATAAAGCTTTTTCATTATATTTTTAAACTGGTATCAATACAATGCTCTCGTCAAGTCGATCACATCCTTTTAGCCGATAACTTAAATTTTATATTAATCGAATAATCCATAACATTCCATGTTATCGAATATTAGATCCAGATTTATTGTTTTCAAATTATCTAATAATTTTTTGATTGAGAAGTTGCATTGGGGCAAAATTAGTCATTATACTTCCTTTGTAGACAAGGTAGGAGAAATAAAGGAGACTAAGATTGATCTTGGAGGAAACAAATGATGTCGAAGAGATAAGAAAGTTTTTCTTTATGGCTAAGAATAAAAATTAATTACTTAATCTGTTTGAAAGCAGTTCGTATTGGAAACTTATTTTCTTTGTATTCTATAAAACTATTAATTTTTAGCATAATTATTATAGCCATTATTTGTGTCGTAAACACTGAAATGTCCAAATTATTATAATTTTAAAGAATTTTAATTATACTCTAGATAAAGAAAGTTATAGCAATTTTGCGACATACTCCTATAAGTATAATGAGACAAAAGTGATATATTTAAATTTAGCATCCCCTAAAACCCATCGACATCAAAGTTGAAACTGATACATCAACACTTATAGAAGTTATTAGAAGTTTTTGTTTTTCAACATTCTCTATTTGTGTTAGAAAACACTGCCTTAATAGAAAACACGATAAAGCATAATCTATAAATAAATTAAACTTGTAAGAATAATAAATTATTTACTAATCGTTCACTGAAAAAAGTCCAGCTAATTAGACGGTTTTATAGTCTGTTTAAAAATGAAAGAGAATAATAAAAGCTTGTTATGTATGCAAATCGTAAATAAATGTAGTACTGCTGCTGTTCAATATTTTTATATTATGTATTATCGGTATAGAGGACTTTGTGTGATCGAACCGTACTAAATTGCAGCAGGTGGGTAAAATTTAATCCCCGACAATCCGTCTATGCCTCTTCAATTTCTCGGTCCATTTTTCTTGTAAGTAAACAATATAAAAACAGCATTTCAAAACTAGAGGCCACTTTAAGCATCATAACCGGGTTAAGAGGGTTTTTAGTAATTCAAATAAAATTATTCAATATTATTATCAAAATATTTATTTAAATTTAATGAATAGACTTTTATTTTACACAAAAATATATGTATTTTGAAAATTCAAATTATGGTGAGTAAATGTAGTGTTGTATAAATGTACAATAAAGAAAATAAAAAAGTAGGTATACTAAAATTCATATTCTGAATATTCTGATGAATTATCTCCGTCTCCTATATTGATAACGATAGGTTCCACAGTAACGTCAATTAAATTATCGAGTTCCCACATTTTCTCCTCTTCTTTTTATATATGATGTATACATCTTTGCCTGTTATCTGCAGTTACTCGTTCCAAGGAATTTTTTAACAAAATTTTCACATCACTTAATTTAAACGTCGTATTATTTCACGCTACATCTCCTTTTACCTGCGCCCAGACTAATTCGATTGGGTTAAATTCACAATGACAAGGTGGTAACTGTAATACCGTTATTTGGCGATTTGTTGCCATTTCATCGATAACATATTTTTTCTGATCTTTATTAAGATTGACAAGTATCAAAAGTTCCTTTTTCATCATATTTCAAAAGAAATGTTTTTTCCGGATAACCATTGAATTATATCGGCTTTTCTCCAAGCAGTCGTAGGCGTCCGCTCGATCTGCCGTGAATGGTAACTGACATTATGCATGACAATTACAGACCCCGGAGGAATAAGATCCAACATCTGTGTAAAATACTCTTCGAAAACATCTGCGTTCATGTCTTCGTGGTAGTCACCTGTATTTTTAGTTTCAAATAAAAGTAAACCGCCATCTACAAAACCACTGGCACTACCTATATGTGTCACTATTAATCTTCGCTCTTTACCTGAAGGTGCCTTGAATCCTGCTGAAAGTCCATCCAAAAATGCTTGTCGAAAACTTTTTACATTTTTATCTTGCCATACTTTTATTACAGTATATCCCTCGTTGACCCAAGTTTCGTCTAGATAATAAATATTCCTCCCTTCGTCACGGAATTTTCTAATTGATCTTAAGTATGATCTTCGTCAACAAATAATTTCATCTTTACCGATAAGAACTGACTTCCTGTTCTGCTTTTCCCAGCAAAAATTCAACTCTCATAAGACGGTCCATAATTTGCTTCTACTGATTTTTGGCAAATCGTTGTCCTCTGAAAGTTCACTTAGAATTTTGTTTAGCGTTGGTATTTCTATTTTAAAATAAAATGAGTGTACTTTTGTACGAATAACATTTTTGAAGAAATCATCTATAACGACTTTTGACCTCCCTGTAGATGATTTTGGGGGATTTACAGTATCTTGTTCATTTGTTGTTTCCTTTAAAAGTCTGTAGATAGTCGATTTTCCAATCCCTGACATTTTGGAACACTTTTTCACGATGTCGTCAACACTGTTGGTAGGATTTTGGTGTTTCAATGTATTAAATACATTTAATATAATAATCTTCTCATTCTGAGACAGCGCACATCTTTTCACGCGTTTAGCAGGTACGTAATATGATAAGCTCGGCATTTTACCCGAACAATATTATATCCACTGGCACAACAGTCACTAAACACAAGTCGAATTTTACTCTACTGCACTAGCACGTCTTCGTATATTCAGCTCTAAGACTGGATTGATCTGCCACAATACACTAGCTCCTGCCCTATGATGTATCCAGTAAAATATACTAATGTACACCCATTACCTGTTAACATTAGTGTTCCCCGATAATTACCTCAAACGAAATATTACCACGCCCATGGCCGGTTCTTATCTCAGGGTTTTATTACTCTCTTTCATTTCCAAACAGACTATAGATACTTTACACAATATGAGCGCGTTCAACGTGCTTGATCTATCCATCTACATCTGAATGCTCATTTGATTCGACCTGCTTATTCGGTTCATTTGCTGATATGTGTGTGTGTACGCAGTTTAATTAGAGATTGGTAAAGTAAATGAGATTATGTATTATTTGTAATCAATATGTTAGTGCATTTCTTATTTACAAAATATATTCTTTACTTTACTACAATTTTAACTGAAATTCAGGACTGGCAAACTTTTTGATAATATAAAAAATAGTCTTAATTTTAATCGTATTCTTAATTTTTAAATATGGTCTTGAAATATATCCTTAGGTTTGATATGGGAGTATATTACTTACCTAAGTTCAAGTCAAAAGCGTGAAAATTAACTGAAGCTGTGAATCACTACAGTGGATTAATGCTACTACAGTATCAATTTATAACAATTTCTTGCCGGCGGATATTTACGAAATAATACCAACCGGTAATTTTAGATACCTACAACTTTTCCACGCGAATATTTACGAAATGATACAAACTGGTAATTTCAGCTACAACTTTTCCGTATGAATATTTTACGTTTTAATCCCACATGTTCCCAGCATTTATAGAAAAAGTTGTTAATGTTGTCCAGTGCAGTCTATTCCTCGATCCGTGCCCTTTCGTAGAAAGTTACTGCGGATATTACGCTCGTTAAAGTTTCGTTCGGCCTACATGATGTGCCCTTAATTTGATTTCCCCATGTTTTGCTCATTCTGATGAAGGAAAACGACCTTTTTGTTACTTATAAGGACATGAAACAACATTCCACTTGAATTCCAAACATGTAATTGAATATAAAATAAACCCTAATGGCTTGTCTTGTCTTAGTTATTTAGTTGACTGTCTTATAACTTTAACAGAATCTTGTTGTAGTATTTCACTGAGATAATGCAATAACTTCTTCCTGATTAATAAAAGTTATATCTTATTGAAGATGAGAATAGACAACAAATGGACAATGCCAACAATGAAATTATAAGAAATTTATTTGCTTATCACTTTCTATTGTCTGAAGATGATTATTTATTGATTATTTGTGGCATAATTTTAGTTTTTCTTTAGTTTTATTGGGTTTTTGTCACACTTCTGGAAAAATAAAGATTAATTAAATAAGCCCTTGCGCCACCCGCATCAGTCACGGATTATTTTTGAAACTAAGTAACAAGTATATATATATATATATATATATATATATATATATATATATATATATATATATATGCAACATATATATATATATATATATATATATATATATATATATATATATATATATATATATATATATATATATATGCAACATAGTATCTACATTTCATAAAATATTATATTTCTGCGAAGTGTGCAAAACTTGATTGGTTCTAAATCAATGGCTATATTGTGGAAAAATTGAATTATATATAATTCTATCCTGATTAAGATTCCACTCACCACAAAAAGCTGAAGGAAGGAAAATAAGAGAAATTAATATTGTTGGCCTCCGGGCTGTGTATGTTATCAAGAGGTAGAATTTTTTTTACTTGTTACTTGTTGTTTACATTTCGTTAACTAATATTTTGAAAACGAAAACAGAGAGTCAAAAATACGGAAATGTGCGATAGTGTCTTTCTATTTTTAAATTGTATTTAGGTAGTTATTATTTGCACAAAACTATAAAAGAACCATGAGCTACTCTATTATACCTCTAACTTTGTTTTTTGTTTTTCTTCCATTAATATTTTACATGTCTAATCTTCTGATTTTGCTGTTAATTTGTTCGAGTGTACTCCTTTTCATCAAAAATGAAATTATACTCTTTGGTATTAATATCATATATGAGTGATGTGGGAGGTTGGAACCGAACACAATGAAGCACTTGGAGATGTTTGCTTAGTTGTTTATTGCTCTGAACTGGTTACAGTAAATGCAAGCGCATTTATATAATTATAATTTTTAGCTGAATATGCGTTCTAAAATATAAAGTGTAAATGTGATATAAATTAATAATAATAATAATAATAATAATAATAATAATAATAATAATAATAATAATAAATAATAATAATAATAATAATAATAATTTTATTGCAGTAAACCATGTAAACATAGCATAGGAGAAGTCAACGTAACACAAATACAAAGGCATCAATAATAGGTAAGATACAGGTTTGCAAAAGGTAAAAATAAGCAAAATTTTATAATAAATGACAAAAGACAATTCGATAAGCGTAGTACATAAAACAAGCGAACAAAAAAACATAATACAGAGATCACAGGTATAGTTATAAAAATTCCAAGAAATTCATGAGTGCTATAAAAAATATTATCCAATAAATATTGTTTTAATTTTTTTTGAGAAACTGCAAATTTAGTATATTTTTTATATCAGGAGAAAGCTTGTTATAAAATAGGATAGCAACATACATTGGATTCTTCTCATACAGTGATAAATTGTGCCCCGGGATAATTACCGATGATCTCACTCGTGTGCTACAATTATGAAAATCTCCATTGATGCTAAACTATTATTCTTAACATATATTAATATATCATAGATAAAGATACAAGGCAGAGTCAATAGTTTTAACTTTTTAAAGTATGTTCTACATGATGTTCGTTGGGATACTCCAGTTGTAAGTCTAATAGCTTTTTTTGAATTATAGATATTCTCTCCATATAATTAGAAGAACCCCAGAATATACCATATCGCATACGGGAAACAAATTGAGGATGATAGAAGGATAAAAGAGTAGACATGTTAGTGATGGATTTTAGTCTTAATAATGCATAAAACATTGGTGTAAGCTTGTTGCAAATGTTATTTATGTGAATTTTCCAATTTCATTTATTGTCTAAGTGTAGACCAAGGAACTTAGTGTATTCAACCTACATTAAGGACTTATGATTTTTTAAAAGAAGCGACTTGTTTATTAATGAAGTTCTCGGAGTAAAGTTTATGAAAACCGTCATCGATTTGTTAAGGCACAATCTGTTTACTGAGAACCAGTTCATAAAATAAATCATTTCCTGCATTACCGCGACACTATCTTTTATACAACTTTCGTTAGTTAAATAAGTATTATCATCAGCAAATATAATTAAATTGTCTGTACATGAAACTATATTCGGAAGATCATTGACAAATAATAAGAAAGCTAAGGGTCCTAAGATGGTGTACCTACACAAATATTTATAGCTGTTTCTTTAGAGTAATAACCGTTTATATCAACAATATGTCTCCTGTCCGACAAAAATGAAGGTAACCATTTATAAACTCTACCCCTAGTCCATAACGTAAAAGTTTCTCTTTCAATAGATCATTACTAACTAAATCAAAAGCCTTGCTGAGGACCATAAATAAACCACTACACTTTTTATGTTCGTCTAAAGATTTATATAAATTATTTATAAAAGAGAGTATAGCTGAAAGCGTGTCTTTATTTTTCCTAAATCCATGTTGACAAGTATGCAAAATATTTTGACTGTTTAGAATATATTTTGGAAAGAGAACTAAGGAGCGCTATAGCACGATAATTTTCTAAATTATCCTTTGCTCCTTTTTTATACAGGGGAACTATTCGTGCTTTTTTTAAGATGTCAGGATATATATCTGTTTCTAATGACAAATTAATTAAAAATGTTAAAGCAGATATAATAAAATTAACTGAATTCTTTAGTAAATTATAAGAGATGAAGTCCATACCCGTAGAATTAGATCTTTTAAAATCCATAGTGATATTATAAACTATATTTTCCGATACAGGTTGTAGAAACATTGTACCACATGTCTGCCTTATAGAAGCAAATACATCGAAATGTATGTTATCAATTTGCGAATTTATGCGAATATATTTGTTTTTGACGGAACTGCAGTAAAATAGTCATTAAATGAATCGGCGATAACTTTGTTGTCGGTTACCATAATATTATTAAGTAATATTTGGCATAATCCATTACTTTTCACTGTATTATTTAAACAACTATTTATTATGGACCAGGCAGTTTTACATTTATTGTTTGAAAGTTTATAAATTCTATCATTGTGTAATTTTTTGCGACTGTAATAACCTTTTTATAAATTTTGTTATATTTTTTATAGCACTCAATATCACGTGAATCTTTTGTAGCACACATAGTAAAGTGTAAAGCATCTTTAACTTTTCGGCAGATATTTTAATACCAGTTGTTAGCCACATTTTACCGCGACATTTTATCTGATCAATTTTGGTTACGGGAGAAGATATATCAATGTAGTACTTCAATATATTAATAAAACTACAAAAACCTTCATCATTACACGGTTCCTTACATAAATGATCAAAGAAAATACAGTAATTACAGTTACTAAAAACTCAGTATGAGACTCCCAGTTACATCCTAAGTTTATAATTTGGGCAGAGAGATCAGAGATACAAAGATTATTTTTTTAGATAATTATTGAATAGAGCTTTGCATGACTTCATTGATAGGAATTGTAGGAGATTTGATATATATTAGCTTAAAATACCTTTCTAATACAGTAAAAAATGTTACAAAAACTAATAATAAAGAATATATGGGTAGATATTGTGGATGTAGGTCAACGCTGGTTGGGACTTTAGTCCACAGAGTAGTTAGCTTCACACAATATTGTTAATACCCAAAAATATATAACAAAAAAACTAATATAACTCCTCCCGACGTAGTGATGGTTTCGTCTCCTGACAATGGAGTTAATTCTGGTTTCTTAGGTTTCTTCCTAGTGAGTCGTCGTATGAGTTGCGAACATTGAGTTGATCGTCTGATGTGGAGTGCTGTCATCATTGCTATGTATACAATGAGGGTAATGTCAATATATATCCAATAATTAGTAGATGTCAGTGTGTCAACGGGTTCAGGGGTCAATCGTGATAATTGACTGGTTTCTCTGGCTAGGTTGGCTAGTCAGCTGATATTTGTAGTGTCGACTTCTTTTAGTTGTAAGGGTAATCCTTTGTTTACTGTTAAATTCCAATGTTGGAATGTTTTTATTTTTGGTAGTTGAAATATTGGTAATTAGATTTTGGTTTTGGTTGCCGAAAATCGTTGATTGGCTATTTCTGTATTATAGCCTTTTGGTAGTTGGAGAATGACAGGCTGGTTGATAGTTAATATTCCATCTTTACAATTGGGGAACTGCAATGTGTCGGTGAGAACAACTAGAACGTGGTTTTCTTCTAGTACAAAACAATGGGTTTTGTGGGCTGCACATGATGCACTTTGCATCGACTGGGATTAGCTTCGGGTTGCACTAAGCAGCTTTCAATTTTTGGCTGATTGGGTGAGTTCCACCGGGATATATCTTCAATTTTTTAACACACCACGCCTGGCTGATGGTCGTAAATAGTGGGATACAGTGGTGCAATATAATTTCAAGCAAGTAACATAAAAATCGTTAAAATATGTGGATGTATGCCTAGTATATTAACATAATTATATATATCATGCTTATTTAAGTCATCTAACTCGATATTATTCAAAGCAGGGTGGTTATTAATATTTTACGTCTCGTCATCAATCAATGTTTATTTTACTCAAATCGAACCCACTGCTCGAATATAAAAACTTATACCGGCAAGGCGCTATTTGGAATGCGACGTTGTAACATTTCACATAAACAGGGTAAGCGCTTTTTGTATGTCATGGAAATGGGTTCTTGTCTTTATAAAAAAATAATCCTTTAAAAGGTATCAAATATGTATATATGACATATAGAACTATTAGTACTTCATAAATTAACATCTTTTTAAGAAGTTGTATAATTTTATTTATCGTAGGCAACAAACTTGGCAGCTGTGCAGTCTCTCGTCTATCAACTCGCGGACATACGTCGTTGTTGAATACTGTAAGGAAGATAAAGAGAGCAGTTGCAGTGGCAGATGCAACTTAGATTATTACCTGGTTACTTTGCTTGCAGCGCAGGACAGTGGTGATTTCGTAGGCTTCGTGATATACTAGGGTATTTTTCAATTACTGTTATCGTTGGCTTATTATAAATTAGTGTTGCAAATACATAATTGTTTAAACAGTATTGTGAATACTACATCAGTGTCGTGCGTATTCAGTGTTGTGTTGAGTGGAACTACGAACACCTGTTCTAGCCGCGTAACATTGAACATCAAAGTACTGTAAGTTATTTCCATCTGTCTCCTATCAAACTTTACATTATTCTTTTCAACAGAACACACACAGGACAATAGAAGGCGCCAAATTATTATTTAATTAATCTTTATTATTTTTTCAGAAGTGTGGCAAAACCCCAATAAAACTAAAGAAAAAATATATTGTATTATTTGCATTATATTGTGGCTATTTCGAATAAATCCATTTTGAGAGTTACTTCTTTTCAGTTGCCGAGTTAGATACCGAACTATTGAAAGTAACATTTTAAAGCTTTGGGATTTACAGTCACAGATTGGCTAGTATCAAATATTTAATAATGGTATTAGACAACGTTCCATACTATTTACTACTTTCAGAAAGAATTCCGATGTTGGCACAAAGAAAAGAATATTCAAGGATTTCTAAAAATCTATAAAATTACGTACAATGCTAGTTTGAAGGAAGATAAGTTACTGCATATAGTCAAAAGCAATCATTTTGCAAAAAAATACGTTATTGATGAGACGCCTATGGCTCAGTAACATACCGTTTGACGGTTGCATCCATACTGCTGTGTTTTTAATCCCATTGAATTCTGTACTCATTCCAAAATAAGGGACAAAGGAAATGATTGTGAGGTTCTGAACAGAAACTGGAATTAGGTGATAATAGGACTACTGTTCTGCTGTTAGAATTGGCATGCTAATGACAAAGACACTTAGGTTGTTCATAAAATATACTGAAGTACCTAGGTATGAAAAATAATTTTGATAATATTTTAATTCTAACACACTGGCTTCCTGACAATTCTTTAGAGTTTTCTATAATATGCATTATGTTGTCTTTTGGTAAAATTGAGTTATGAACCAAATTCCAACAAGCGAATACAATGGCGTTTTCCAATTCATCTAAGAATTCATTTATTATTGCAAATTCGTAATTGATTGCATCAGTACATTTTGAATGGTAACTATAGTAAAGAGTTTAATTATCTGATCTCCAATTCTTGAAACAACTTGATTTATAAATTGCCGTATCGTTTTTATTTATTTTATTTATGTTATTTATTTTATTTATTTTATTTATTTTATTTATTTTATTTATTTTATTTATTTTATTTATTTTATTTATTTTATTTATTTTATTTATTTTATTTATTTTATTTATTTTATTTATTTTATTTATTTTATTTATTTTATTTATTTTATTTATTTTATTTATTTTATTTATTTTATTTATTTTATTTATTTTATTTATTTTATTTATTTTATTTATTTTATTTATTTTATTTATTTTATTTATTTTATTTATTTTATTTATTTTATTTATTTTATTTATTTTATTTATTTTATTTATTTTATTTATTTTATTTATTTTATTTATTTTATTTATTTTATTTATTTTATTTATTTTATTTATTTTATTTATTTTATTTATTTTATTTATTTTATTTATTTATTTTATTTATTTTATTTATTTTATTTATTTTATTTATTTTATTTATTTTATTTATTTTATTTATTTTATTTATTTTATTTATTTTATTTATTTTATTTATTTTATTTATTTTATTTATTTTATTTATTTTATTTATTTTATTTATTTTATTTATTTTATTTATTTTATTTATTTTATTTTATTTTATTTTAGATTACACCAACCTACAGTACACTGTACCAATTACAGGCGGGAAAACAGATAAAAAGTCACATTTTATACTATAAACATACACTATGACAATAAAAACAGTATTAGCACAAAAAATGAAAAGGAAGTTAATTCAAGTTGACTAAAAAGACCGCGTACACATTGATCTAATATTAGCCACTGAAGAGTTAAACAGGTCAATTTTGTTTTTAAATAAAGTATTATTTGTGTTACACATGACATACATTGGGGAATTTGCGAGTAAGTTGGTCCTTGGTGTCTTAAAGTAAAACAGTGCATCGTTCCTCGTGTTCACTCTAGGAACATGGAAACTTAAAGTTTCTAATAAAGTAGGATAATCAATTAAATTATTAATCAACTTAAAAAGAAAGATTTGGGAGTGCATAACAGACCTGTTTTCAAGACTATGTACGCCATGCCGCCTTAACAACATATTGTGATCAGTGCCAATTTCCGGGTAAAAGCCATCGAGTTTAAAAGACATATACCTCAAAAATTTTCTCTGGATGTACTCCAGCTTATTAATAGCATTTGAATAATGTGGACTCCAAACTGTTCTAGCGTATTCCAACTTAGGAAGAACAAAAGCGCGATATAAACTAAGTAACATACGACAGTCGGTAAAAGAACGTGAATTTCTAATAACAAATCCCAAGCTTCTGGAACATTCAGCTGTTAATTTGTTAATATGTTCTGTAAAGCTCAGACTCGAAGTGAAAAGCACACCTAGGTCTCTGATCTCAGTAACTCTAAATAAAGGGAAACCAGCGATGGAATAATTGTTATTCAGTAAATTAACTTTCCGAGTAAATTTCATAACATGGCATTTACTAATATTAAGAGGAAGATTGTTATCCATACACCAAGTATTTATGCTGTCTAACGAAGTCTGCAATTTTTGGGCATCGGAATATGAATAAATTTTAGTAAATATCTTCATATCATCAGCATACATGAGACAGTTAACATCATGTGACTGAAATATATCGTTGATGAAAATTACAAAGAGCAAGGGTGCTAAACAGGATTCTTGAGGAACCCCTGACAATGACAAAAGCTTTGGAAATCTGAGAGAGATAAGATTTAAGTAGTCTAAGCAAGTTATCTGGATACCCCATAGTTCCCAGTTAGTTCCCATCAAGATTACGTGATCAAGTCTATCAAACGCTTTACTGAAGTCCGTATACACAACGTCTACTTGAAGACACGCATCCAGGGCTTCGCTAAGATATTGAGTGAAACAGAGAAGGTTAGTTGTAGTCGACCGAGTTGTTATAAAACCATGTTGTGCAAAGCCAGTTTGTCTGTGAATATTATGGTAAATTGTGTTGTGAAGTATTATTTCAAAGACTTTTGAGAAATTATAAATTATGGCTATCGGCCTATAATTATCAACAATATTTGATTTACTTTTTTATGGATGGGACAAATCTTGGAAGTCTTCCAGGTGTCGGGATATACACAAGTTTTCAAGAATAGATTCAATAATATTGTTAAGGGGCTGCTAGAACATAAGCACAATCACGCACAAGAAAAGAGGGAATATGATCTGGTCCAGAAGTCAACTTAGGCTTGAGCTTTTTCATTGCAGATATTACTTCTGACTCTGAAATATTCTTAAGCAGAAACACGTTTTCATGAGGACATACTGTATTGTTATCAGAAGAAGCAGATGGAAGAAAATTAGATATATGTGCATATTTGAGTATGCTGGCTTACATATCTCGTTCTAATATTCTTTTGAATGCGGGCAGAGATTGCAAATAGTTCAGCATGTAAGACCGTGGTGGTGGTGTTTTTCCTCAGAGAAATAAATTCACTCTTGGTCGTAGATCCCCGCTGCTGAGTCCTGGTCCATCTTAGACCCATCCGTGATCCAGATGAGCCCTTTTGAGATCTGAGCGTTACGATTAGCGAGCCAGATTTCTCTAGTCGGAATTTCTACCTTGAAATTCCTTTGAAATGAAAACCGCTCTCTGGTAATTTCAGGAATTCTAAATGTATACCAGACCTAAAGTAGATAAAAATAGACTATGAATGATAAACGCCCTGTTGTAGAAGGGCAGAAATATACCATTCACTTTTCAATGGGGAAATCGAATGAATCGCCTATTTGATTCCCTCATAGGTGGCAACCTTCGAGGTCCTCCTCCAATCCTACTGTAATGTAATATAATAGTATTGAAACATATTTTCTTTTTCTTTCATACTTTCCCTTAATGACGCGTTTGATATACATCCATTTTTTATGAAGTGACGCTGCCAAGAAAAAAGAAGAAAATAATACCAGTAAACTGACCAGCTGCCAGTAAGTAAAAAGGTAATTATAAATCAGAGTTCTAAATATTCGACAAAAACCAATATGTAATAAATAAAATACCAAATTAAAAACTATTTTACAATATAATCCAACGATAAAAAATATGAACCGCCCGAAATATAATTAAATTCACCAATTCATATTATTAATAATATTACATATTACATCGAAAAATGTTTGAATCAGTTAAGGCAATATACAATATTTACTGTGACTTTTTATTTAGGTTTCTAACTGCCCTTAAGAATCTGAATGAACAACTTTATGCAAATGTAAATAATGCTCTCCTGGGCATGCAAAGGAGAAAGTTTACGAATACAAAAATCGTCTTCCTCTTAAGGGTCTCATATTTATCCTCCATCATAAAGTTTGTGAAAATATGCTTCTCTTACCGGAAGGGAAATTATTATGACAAAAGTTTTACAGTTTTAACATTTCAACTAACAGTACAAAATATAACAATAAAGTTAAGTAATCTGTTAAAATTTTGAAATTCAAAACATATGAATGAAAAGTAAAGTTTGCAATTAAGACTCACAAACTTACCATAGTCGATATTATTTTCTAAACCCGTGAGACTATTATAGTTTAAATTATTATTGAAATTATTTGTTTTTTTTTGTATTACTAAGTTGCAGTTTCATTATCATTTTATTTATTTATTTATTTAATCCAACGGAATGAAACCCATTAACAGGATAAGTTTAAGAAAAATACAATAAAAAAATAACAGTGAAAGATAATATACCTATATTAATTAACAGAATGTACAATATATATTATAGTGATATATTTAATTTGTTGGGCGTCAATTAATATTGATATTTAATTTGTGTTTGTTTTTCTTTTCATGTTCTGTGTTTATGTCTATCTTATTTAAAAAAATTGTATTTATTGGGCTACAAACCTGTATATTATCTTTTTTTTTAGCTTATTAAACTACCATGGCTGCTTGTAGAACATAGACTCTGGTAGTCGATTCGCTCGTGAAGTCAAATCTTTTTTACAACACACTACCTTAATTTATCAAATAAATATCATTCCACATTTGACAATGTTTATTTCATAAGAGATTTTTGTCTAATACTTACTCAAGAATATTTTAAATTTTATGTACATTTAATTCATAGGTAACAGATATTTTTTTTTTAAATGCAGTTGCGTATTAAAAGTTCCCTATCCTTAGAACTTAAAATTCTTAAAATTATATTACAAAGTTCTTAAAATCTCTTATTCAGTGGTATTATTCTGCCTGTTGTTCATTGCTGGTATATATATTATTGGAAAATGATCCTTATTCTGACAGATGGTCCACTAAATAACAAATTTTTATATATTAAATAGAAACGTGAATATTATTAACTATATTATGGTAAGTAACTCATTGTTTTACTAAATTTTTGATTGTGTGACTGTCTTTTTGTTGAATTTTATGGCTAGCTAGCGTTTATTTTCTTTTATTAAATTTATGTGCACATAAATTACCTTTATTAATGTTGATCTTTCTAGGACTTCTACTGGAACTCTTCTCAGAACTTGTGATATTGGGCTGCTGATGTTGGTGGATGTTTTACCCACCGTATGGTACTGCCAAATTCCTAGATTGGACCTGGATCTCTGTTTCTTGTGCTGATTGACAATTTTCTTATAACGTTAGTATTAATTTTAAACTTTTAATTTAACTTGTTCATATTAGTTTTCTTAATTTTCGGGACCTCTCTAAAAACCAACACTGCACGTTCTTTCTTTTCTTCGTTTCTAATCAACAAAAACTTGTTTTTTTTTCTTTATTTTTCTGTCAATTTGATATCTTGATTCCTTGTTTTAAAACTTACATACCTATTAGAGTTTTTCGATACACTGTTTTTATGTTTTTCACTTCACTACTTAACTTTTACTTATAACTAAATGTTAAAATATTCTTAAATATAAAAAATAGTACTTTTTTTGTGTACATTGTGATATCTCTTGTGAAGCCAACTTTATGCTTGACATTTGGCTATGAAATTTATTTGACATTTCTGAACATTTTATAAAACTTATTTACTGAAATTGTTAATATTTTTATTATTTTTGCTTGACTCCTGTCGATATATTTAGTAAATTAATATATGATCTTTACTTGTTCTTTCTATATACTTCGCTCTGGGTTTAAATCTTTATGTACTCTTCATAAATGTGAGATCATGTCACAATATTAGATAAATTTTAACTATTTTTTTATTTCTAAAATGTTTAATTTATTTAATTTTTACTATAATAAACTACCTATATGCTCTGTATTGTCCATTTTTATATTATTTTGTTCAATTCTACAGTATTTTAATTTTAACAACAATAATAATTTCAATAATATTTTATGGTTTTTAAATAAACATATAAATCTTCATAGGTATTGAATGTATGATATTTCACTTTGTCTCAATATATATTGTACATTCTGTTAATATATCAACTGTTATATTCCTCCTGTTTTCTAAACTGTTCATGCTAAACATTTCCAAGTAATAATTGTAAAGTGTGCCTCTCAATGGATCGACACCATCCAATGAAAAAACTGTAGATTTAGAGAAGCGCCTTTGCACTCTTTCAATTGCCTTGTTACGTATAGCATATATAGAAGCCCATACAATAGAAAAATGCTTCAGTTTAGATCTAATAAACGTGATAAAGAAAAGTTTAAGAGTATTTATATTTGTAAATTCTTTCATATTCCTTAATATGGATCCAAGAGTTTTATAGGCACTACTAACAGTTGTTTGAACATGAGATACAGTTTCTAATCAAATATGGCATCGAGATCGCATATAGTTTCAGGCCTATTTAAAGTAATATTATCTAACTTGTAGTTATAATGCAGCACTCGAGACTTGCGACAATATGGCATTACATTGTATTTGACAACATTTAGAGATAATTTATTACTAACACACCATAAGATTAATAAAATTTAGATTTTGCTGGAATTTATTACAGTCGGTGTATGACTCAACATTAGAAAAGATCAGCATAAATTAGAACGTTTACATCCAGGTTAGCAGTAATATCGTTAATGAATAAAATAAACAATAAGTGGCCAAGAGTAGATACCTGTGGAACACCTGACTTCTGTATATATTTGACGGACTGCGATCTATCCGTTAGGTATGAATAAAATAAGGCAATAAGATTAGTACTTATACCAACCTCATCCAATTTGCCCAACAATAAACCATGATCTAGACGGTCAAATGCTTTTGACAAGTCTGTATAGACAACAGTGACAGTAGACCGTCCTTCACAAAAACCATGTGATGTTAATAACGTAATTTGATAAATAAAAGTAAACAACATTTTCAAAAATATTACCAACATTGCAGAGTATGGCACTGGGGCGATAATTAGATATATAATTCAAATTACCTTTTTCAAATACTGGACATATTCTGGAAACCTTCCATACATCTGTAAAGGCAGAAGTTTTTAGAATAAGGTTAAAAATTATACATAATGGCTCACACAGAACACTGCCACAATATTTAATTTAATATTAATTCGGATTACCTTTTTTAAACAGCGGACATATTCTGGAAACCTTCCATACATCTGGAAAGGTAGAAGTTTTTAGAATAAGGTTAAAAATTATACATGATGGCTCACACAGAGCACTGCTACAATATTTAATTTAATATTAATTCAAATGATCTTTTTTAAACACCTGACATATTCTGGAAACCTTCCATACATCTGGAAAGGTAGAAATTCTTAGAATAAGGTTAACAATTATACATGATGGCTCACACAGAGCACTGCCACAATATTTAATTAAATATGCCGGAATGAGATCAGGACCCATAGTCATAATTGCCAGAACGTCATTGTCATGAACTGAATTTACCATAATAGTTATTATTAATTGCAAATGTAAATATACTAGGATCGATATAAGCAGTGAGAAAAAAATCAGCAAAATTATTAAAATATCGTGGGGATTATCATTAGTATTGTGAGTCATAAGAAGTGGGATGGAGGAGTTACCTTTCTTAGCATTAATAAATTCCCAAAAATTATTAGGGTTAGACTTAATTGACATTTCAGGGCTGTTAATATATTTATAATAAGCAATTATATTTAGTAGTAGCTCTAAGATGTTTAAAGCTTTCAAAATCATCCAATGCTTGCGTCACACGGTATTTTTTCCACGCTTTTATTTTCTGCTTCACTACAGATATTATGTTATTAAGTCAAACCAAGGCGGATAATGATTACGAACTGCATTATTTTTTTTTTTGAAAAATATTTAACAAGCAATACAATATTTAAGCATATTATAACATTCAGAAACGGCAGTATTAATGTCATTGTAAGTGGGAAGTGGTGACCAGTCAATAGAGGTTACTTTTTGATAGAGGGCAGGGAAATTTATAAAATTATAACCAATTTATATTTTTAGGTGACGATAAAAGCTTTGTTTCAATTACTAGGACTGAATGGTGCTGATTTACTGGTAGTAATACATAAGATGATCTTACAATGTTACAATTCTCATTAGTTAATACCAAATCTAGAAGTTGATTATTAAAATTTAGACCATTGTTACGTGTTGCTTAAAATTGGAAAAATTGTTGGTAAATTAAAATTTTCACCAGTTATTTCCGGTATATTGAAATCACCTATAATTAATATTCCAGAGTCGTACAGTACAGTTAATAATTCAAAGCAATCAAAAAGTTTTTCATAATTGTCACTCCTTAAGAAGGGAGGAATATATAGGGCGTCCCGTAATTCTACGTAAATATTAAAGGGAGGTATTCTATGGCCTAATTTAGGGGGGGGGGTGTCTTTTCTATATATTTTTTTCGATTTGAGCCCTCTCTGCAGAGATATTCGCGTTGGTGGGGTAAACTTAAAATTCGTTTTTAATTTTTTATTTTTTCAAAAACGGCTTAACCTAAATTTTTTAAATTTGGTACGTGTGTTCTACTTATGGAATTACGTTTTAGCAATAAATGTTTATTTGCACCCTGCACTTCGAAACAAAGAACCCTTCCTGATGTTTTGGTCGGAAAAACTTTTTTCTAGATGGCTATGGATCAAAATTAAAATTACGGTATTGTGTAGCTATGAATTTAGAAATTTATCTTGCTCTTTCAATTTTCCAAAAAATAATACTTTCTGAGTAAAAAAATATTTCTCATCAACTACCACCCTTCAAACTGGAAATCATAATAAATAAAAATACATAGGAGGTGTGTGCCATTTTAATGTTTAATTGTTGTGGAGTCTTATTGACAGTTTTCAACTGCTTTACCGGTCTTGTTAACCAAATCTAATAATTACCATTATTAACAAGATGCAGAACGTTTTTAGCAATCAGGAATATGCAGATATGCATTTGATATACGGAGAATGTAGGGGAAATTCGAATCGTGCTTTGATATTGGACAGGCAAACATTTCCCTATCGCCGAATTCCAGACAGTCGAACATTCGCAGAGGTGCACAGACGATTAGTGGAACAAGGACTATTTAAAAAATTTACTAGAAATGCCGGAAGAGAAAATATAACAACTGTTGAGCAAGAACGAGTCATTTTGTGTTTGTTTGATGGAAATCCTAGCATCAGAAAAGCATCGCGTCAATTACGAATATCGCGATCGAGTATATCACGAATTTTACTGAAAAATGCATATGCAAGAATTCAAGAGCTTTTACCAGGAGATTATCTTTTACGTGTAAGATTTTGCAGAAGAATACAACGTGAAATTCAATGTCAACCTGAATTTGCTGCAAAAATATTATTTACTAACCAAGTTTCATTCACAAGAAATGGTGCTTTTAATTACCATAATATGCATCAATACGCAGATCAAAACCTACATGCTTACGACCTATTCACATCCCCGGATAGTTATTGTTTAGCCAACTTCTTACATTTCTGCCATAATGGGCCGGGCACCAATCAAGCTGAATCCAAGAATGTCCTTTTAAATTAAAAGAAATATCTTCCCACATATTGCCATGCTCTTCTTCTAAAAATTGTAGGAAATTTTCAAAATTTACACGTTGTGGCAAGAAATAAGGTTCAAACACGTGATTACCGTAAACTCTAGTCCAGACATTTGTACTAAATTCATGTTGAAATCTTTTTGGTTGAATGGCATGTAGGTTTTCATACATGCTGATTGTGAAAATTTACTCACGACACCCCAACCAAGTAAAACAGGATACATCAGTCCACAGTATGATGGATAAAAAATCTCTATTATTTTGAATGGAGTTAAGAACCCACCTACAATAATAAACCGTTTTAAAACTCGGGAAATTTAACTTTGGAAAATACCAAGAGCAACAACAGTACGTCAAGTACTTGTCGTCGGGTTCCTATTAAATTCACACAATATACCATCTCCAATTCTATCTCGTCCACGGTTGTTCTGTCGGCCCTTATGTACATTTTTCAAACCCTGGTTAACAAATCGACGGTGGATACTCACAAAAACGGAATAATGAGGCTGTCGTCTATGGGGAAATCTTCTTCGATACTCCCTAGCTGCGTACCTTGAATTTGCATTTGCAAACCCATAAAAAAATGAATGTCGGCTTTTTCGCTGTTTGGGTCATTCTTAAGAAAAGGGAAAATTGCTGAAACCCAGTAAAATACTTAACATAACTTTTAGGCATACATAGAACCTTCTTAATAGCTTTGAGGTGGTGCTAATATAAAAACGTAATTCCATATTCCTTTTCACTTTGTTTTTTATAATTTAAATCAAAATTGTCGTACTCCGAAGCTGAAACCACAGTACTATTAACATGTAATTCGTCAAATAAATTGATTTATGTAAAGGTTTTTGTTTTCCTTTTTTTACCAATCTGATCAAAAACGTTTATACTATCTTATTTTAACAAAAATTCAAGAGAAAATACCCGATTTTACGATCTAAACTGGTCTGTTGGACGTGTACCCAAGTTATTAGTCAACTCCGAAGCAGCCAATTTAATCAAAGAAATTCGATACTAGATGGCAAGAGAGTCAGTTTTTCATAAATTGATTGATCCTCAATTGGGTTTTGTTTACAAGCCAGAGGGTCAGGCTATGCGAAATATGCAATATTTATGCGTTTTTTAATGGCAAAGGGTAAAGCCGGATTAATACCTTTATTAGAATCATCTCCGTAGTTGTTTGTGAAATTGCTAATAAACTGATCAGAACAATCTTTTTTGCAAAAATCGCAATTATAGCAATAATATTAAGAACCTTGCCAAGTAGCAAATTTTGAAGTTATCTTTTTCGGGACATATTTTAATGTAACGGCTAAATCATCAGCCGTCAGCTCTGAAGCTTTTTGTGGCTTCGGAGTTGATGAAGATCTACGGAGTTGACGATTAAGCACAATTTTACTACTTAAGTATCGTTTTAATAGATATGGCAAAAATATAAAAATCTGCTGAAGAACTAAAACGGAGAAAAACTGAGCAGCAAATATTAAGACGTGAAAAGTTCAGAAACAATCCCGAATATTATGAGCGGGAAAAACAAAAAGAACGCGAATAATATCGTTGTAAAATTCAAAATAAAATCAATGAAGGAACTCACACACCGACAACAACACAGTAAAAAAAGGACATGGAGGAATATTTAAAAAAGTACAGAGAAAATATGAAAAAAAGGCAAAGAGCCATAAACCAGTACATAGATGAAACCTTCCCACCATCTACACCAGAGTCCCTCTTATTCAATTGCTAGCCAGACCGAGTCGTCAGTCACTGGACCGAGTCGTCAGTCACTGACAGGTCGAAAAAAAGTTAAAAAATAGAAAGTATACAGGGATAACCAGAAGTTAGAAACACAATTAATTCAAATAGAGACGAAAGCAAGAACATATGAGAGTAAATATTTCAGATTAAAGAAAAAACAAAGAAGAATAATCCAATGACCAAGTACTACATTGAAGTTTAAAGGGTGATAATATTCTTGGCAAAATTTCTAAGAAGGCAAGAAGGTAACCCTGGTTACATTGGGTTTCCATTAACAGACGATACGTGTGAAATTGACAGAGAAGATAGTGAAATAATATTTCCCGCACCCAGAATTTACAAAGGATGTCATTACTTTTTTGATATATATTTTGATAAGTATAAAAAATATACTAGGTAGTACCTTTACAATAGTCTTTGTTTTCTTTATTTTTTGTTTTTATAAGTGGTGAGAAGTTACCATTCTTTAATGATAATTACGTAATAAAAGTTTACGTATTTAAGGTGTTTTCCGTTTATTGATTGGCGCAAGTTAATTAAATAAAGATCAACTCTGAAGTATTATTCATCAACTCCGATGCACCTATATTGAAAACCAAAATCTCTAAATAATATACCTCTCGCAACCTTCTCCTAACAACTAGTAGCAGATTATATCACAAAAGATTTAATTATTTATATGCAATATCGCAAAATTTTACCAATTATTACTCAACAAATACTTCTAAAGTCAACTCCGAAGTTGGTAATTTAAAAAAGCCAAATATCTCGAAAATAAGAAAGTATTAAATTTAGCTGATAGTAATGTATTTTTAAGATATTAAAGATTTATCAATTTAATTTTAAAATAATTTTATTATTAATTTTTTTTAAATATTTGGAATTTCCGGTTATTCCTTTTTTAAGAATGACCCATTTGTGAATGTAAACAGCATGTTACACTAATTAAAAACAGACAAATTAAATGAAATCTGAAGCAAAAGTGTTTGTAGGTAAACTTGTAATAAGTCAAAATGTCGTTTCAAAGTATGACATTTAAAACTTAGATGTTTTCCAAGGAGTAAAATATTTTGTTGCAATACTATATAGTTGTATTTGTTAGTTTCAAATGGAAATTATTTAGCAAAATACAACGAAAATTGAAACGGAAATTGGTACATACACAAGATTAATAAAACTTAAAAAAACTTCTTAAAACTTTTTAGTAACTGTACAATAATGTATTTTACATAATGTACCAAAGTTAACTCTCTTGCAAATGGAAATACTTTTCTCAACTGTCAATACTCAACGCACAGGATATTCGAAAGCACATTATGTTTTGTTAAACTGAAAGTGAATAAGGAAAATAATAGTTTTTAAAAAAAATAGTCATAGGCGTAGATGTTCTGTTTAAGAAAGGGGTTGAGCACCCCCTCCACTTCGCCACTGTGCAAATTTTTGAACATTCTTATCGCTTGTTTTATGCCCCTTAATTAATAGGTATTATCCCCCAAATATGAAAAAATATAAGCATTTCTTTATGTTATAATGAAAATTCAAGAACAAAAAGTTATATTCAACACCCTGTATCTCGGAAACGAAGCCTTCTACGACATATATTTATAGGAACTTTTCTTCTGAAAAACATGTGTTCTATCTGCTGTTAAAGTTTGTCTACAAAAAACAGACCCACCCTGTATAGGTTCAGATATACTTACATTAAAATGATCTTCACAACGGTGGAAAGTAGATAAAGCAGACAGTATTTTAATATCTTGCCATACGACTGCAAATTATTTTCTCCTATTTATTACGTGCTTTGGGAGGCTTACAAATGTCTTCGTTGGAGTCTTTATTATTGTGTTTATGTATTCAGCTACAAAACACCATTTTTGCCGCAATAACTATTTTAATATCCTACTTTTATTTTCTGCTTATTATAAATTTCGTCAATAAAGCAATCAGCCTGTAACTCGTAATATTCTACAAAGTTAATGTGTCCACTACAATTTTGTAAACTAAAAAGTAACACCTCAGCGAGCATATGATGTTACACAGCTAACCTCTAACTGAGTGAATGTTTTCTACTCTTGCCTTTTTAAGGGTATTTCTATAACGAATAACTAGGAGAAGAAAAATACTATAAGTTTTTTAACTTCACGGTTGCTTTTGCTTTTACAGGAAAACGTTTTTATTATTTAATTAAGGCATAGCCACAGTATAGGGAGACCAGTAAAAACACTCGGGCCGAAATAATAAGTCGCGCATAGCAGCTCGCGCATCCATTTCAAGCTGCAGAGACCTCAGTTTACATCCAACTCTGGGAGTGCGAACATCGGTTATACAGAGCCGTATTAAAGCAATATTTTGAGTCTGATCGAGGAACGAGTCGCTGCGCAGCAGTTAGATGTTTAAATATATCATCTATAAATAGTAATTTAAGTTTCTTTAAATTTGCTAAAGACATAAATAAGTAATAAGTAATCTATAATATACTGTACAAACCATAAATGATATTTTACTGCTATTGCCTTGCCTATTAACTTATTTCTTAAGTATAACATTGGAATATAAATACTTCTCATGAAAGTGAAGTTTAAAATATACATATTTATATTATTCACAAATACAAATTTTTATTTTAGAGCAAAGTTCTGTGCAGAGGCTTCTAATAGAGAAGATTTATTAGAAAAGCTGCTCAGGATTAGTAATAGTTCATACAAACTATGTCAAATACATTTTTAAAATAATATGTTTTCTAACGAT
Organism: Monochamus alternatus; assembly: GCA_037114965.1. Taxonomy (NCBI): domain Eukaryota; kingdom Metazoa; phylum Arthropoda; class Insecta; order Coleoptera; family Cerambycidae; genus Monochamus; species Monochamus alternatus. Next base: position 22,348,420 of record CM073435.1, on the reverse strand, counting down.
TCGCGCAATAGATTACGCAAAGAAGCCGTTCCAACGTTTCCTGCACAAGACGGTTCATCTTCAAATTATGTAGATGATCATATTTCTTGTAGTCACTATAATGAGAGCAAGTCTCAAAACAAAATAATAAAAATAATTTTTTTTCCAAATTTACATTTTACTGCACTTTTATCTCCAATTTAACAATTTTCAAAGTTAAGTAAACATAATTTCTCTGTTCTGAAAAATATTTGTCTTCTGGTTTACGTAGATCATTTAAGACGAAAAAAAATCATAATAAATTATTTGTCCACTAAACTTCAAACGTCAAATTTTAAATTTAAAAAAATCCCAAAAAAATGTAATTTTCACTAATAACAAAAAAAAGTAAGTAAATAAATAAAAATGTTTTGTAGTGCAATAATATATATTTTAAACTCTTTTTTTTAAAGAGTCCAAAGAAGTAAATCAAATTTTCACACTGTATGTTAGTAGCAGTAAATGATGGATAGTACATGTTGAATTACCCATTTATAACTGTATAATGAATTATTACATAATGTGGATAGATATAACGGAAACTTTCATGTGGAATAACTACGCTTTCACGCGCAAATAAAAATTTCTTATTCCGGTCCTGATCACCGATTCTATCAATTCTATCGGATGTGCTATCGCACTCACATTTCGAGGTCACCGCAGAAACTGAAAGCAGTTCAAAGTGCCGACAATGGAGTGAAGCTGCTGGTCTACCTATGCTGTGGCATAGCTATGTTACATACGTACTCATATAGATTAATAAATATATTATTTTAGCATAACAATGCATAATGCTTTGATTATTGTTCCTAGGGAAAATTTAATTTTTTATTTAAAAATATACCTACGTAGAATCTGGAACATAGTACATGAATCGATGTTTGATCCCGGCTTGGATTTAATTCCTGCGGCCGGAAGACCGTAAGATCAGCTACACTTCTAGAAAGGATTGGCACCCTGTCTGCAGATATGGTAGGATGAAAGAACGGTAGGTTGAGTCAATGTGAGAAATTGATACCGATTGGTGTTTGACCGTCCCTCTAATTAATGAGGTTTTACAGGTTTACCGTATTGGTCTACCAACGTAAGCCGTTCCTGGGCGCAAATGCGGTCTACTTAATAATAATATACCGCCCCCTTCCGCACAAGCCTCGCGATTAAAATTAGGAGTAGAAATATTATTATTATATTATACAAAAACAGAAAATGAACAAATTAGACCTAATAAAATGGTAAATTGAAAAATGTATTACTCGTAATTTCGTTAAAAGCGTATTGAAGTAGTACTCATACAATCAATCAAATAATAATAATGTTATTCACAGAACATAATGTATAATATTCTAGCCATGATTCCATTACAAAATTCGCTATAATGAAAGAAATAAATGCTTAATGATAAACAAAAAGAGTTAAATATTGCATTGCTGTTGAATATATGAAAAATATATCTACAGTAAAATTGATTTTACAATGTTTAAAGAACAAATAAAAGAATAATTATTTTAATATTAAGGTACTTTTTTACAAATCGCTACGTAATTCCTTACCAGCATTTAGTTCCCTTAATAAGATTGAAAATTAAATTAGAAAATTGCATTTATGAAATTATCGATTTGTTCTGTCAGCATTTAAAGGTTAATTTTAATGTTTAAGCATTAAAAGTGCATTAACAATTGGAATGGTAAAATTTTCCTAACGATTTAAAATTAGTCAATGATTCTTTCGAAAAAGATTATCTAACAAACATTATTTTTGCAATACGCCAAAATTGTTAAGTTAAAAAAAATAAAGTGAATCTTAACTTGTTCTATATGCTTCTTTGAACATTGTTAATGGTTACATAATTTTGTATTCGTTAATATACTTTTTTATCCAGACGAAGGCGTTATAGAAACTTCCAACTTCAGCATACAAAACAATATGTATATACCGACCATACAACTTAATATTCCGTTTCAGAGCTGAAACATCGCAATTTATTTGATATAAAAAGAAAATAGTGTGGTATATCCAGTTTTTTTATTATATAGATATTGCGAAACCCCATTGGATGCATGTTGCAGTTTACTATTTCAAGCCACGACCATTTTTTGTAGTGTAAAAAGTAAAGAAATGTAAGGTATTTTTTTAAATCATGAAAGTAGTGGTAAGAAGCAAAAGGTGTTCCATTTAACACAGATTCTTCTGTAGCTTTCGTAACACAAGATATACAAGAAGGTGTAAAGCTCTGCATAATAATTATAATAATGTTTTAAATAATTTATGCAACTTCTATGTGAAAAACGCATATTGATTTTTATGATATATTTTTGGATATGTGAAGCATCCTTTACAATGAAATGGTGTTTAATAAAATTGTAGATCTGCATTTAAGACTATCCCATAACCAGTTCTTATCGAGAACAATACCCTGTATATAATTCCCAATAAAATAAAATGCACAATTTAAGTAAGTGACAATCAATTATTTTTTTAACACAGCTACTAAAAAATTATATTATTTTATTAAGGCGGCCATAGACTTCGTTCTGTTTCATTCGTTCGCATCACTACGATTTCAATGCTCGTGCAGAATATGCCAAACGGTTGTTCATCGGTTGTCAAGCTGGCCACATACCTCGTTTCTTTTCATCTGTTTGTCCAATTTCAATGGTCGTTCCAAAACCGTCAAAAACTGATGTGTGTGGTGAAAAACCGTCATGTTGAATAGTCTGCTAAAACATCTGCTAGCACTTGATTTTGAAATGACTGTTGCTTTATAATCGTTGGTTGTTTACAGGAGCATAGTACTAGCATACAGATTCACACGCATTTGTGTAAAATATCTTTTTCTTGATGCTCCCATCACATCAGAAGACCTTGACACTGTATTATTTAATTGCAAGAATGGTAAATCTCCAGGTGATGATGGAATATTATATGAATTTCTTAAGAATCCACTCCAAAATTGGCAATTGTATTATGTGTTCTTTTTAATAAGATTGTTGAAAAAGGAGTGATCTCTGAAAACTGGTCTATTATTGTAACCATGGTTCTGAGGAAGGGTATAGCGTTGATCACAGGCTGGATTCCAAAAGGGTCAGGGATGCATCGATACCGCTTATGTGCTTAATTATATAGCTCAGTTTCAGCTAAGACTAAAGGACTGCACGCTTTTTGCAGCATTTATAGAATTTAAACGTGAGTTTGACTCATTAATCATTCTCTTCTCAGAAGAGTCTTCTATGTCAAAAATTATATGCTCTAGGTTTAAGCTCCAATATAGTAATGTTTCTTAAGAAACTGTAATCTTATGCGCACATTAGAATTCATACAGAGGGTAATTTAAGAAGGCAATTTAACATTACTTCAGGTGCTTTGTTAAGAGAATCATTAAGTCCTCTTTTGTTTTCTCATTTTATTACTGATATTGAAGATACTTTTGATTCGTTTAACGCTCGTCGCCTCAATCTTACTAACCATAACGAAATACTTATGCTCTTGTATGCTGATGATTTAGTGCTATTGGCTGATTCGGTAATGGACCTATGTCGTAAACTCGATATCCTTGAAAAGTACGTAACAATAAACCAACCGTTGAACACTCAAAAACTAAGATCATGTGTTTCTCTCGTGGCGGTCGCTGTAATACTTTTCCTTTCCTACTTAATAATGCCTGTTGAGATTGTTAACTGTTTTACTTATCTAGGAGTTATTTTTTCCTCCTCTAATAGTGACCGAGTCAGTGATCGCAAAAGCTAGACAAGCAATTAGATCTGTCATTTCTCTAATGGCTGGAATTGTTGGAAAAGGCGCAAGTCAGTTTTTATTAAAGACTTTTATTATTTCTTCTAAACACGCTTGGTTGTATTGTTAGTTGTAGGAACTAGCAGTCTATCTTTACTGGTTTTTAAAACAGCTCTAAACTAGTTACTTAGACTTTTGGCGATGGAAACCAATCGTTACGCACGTGCGTGTTTTATTAGGCAACTACAACTACTAAATATCGACAATCGTTATAATTGGCTCCTTCAAGTCAAACAGATACTTCACAGTATAGATTGTGTGGATGTTTTGGCTTACTTTCGCCTAAAGAGACATATGCCTACTATGTTACAAAAATATAAGGAAATGCTTTATCAGAAAGACTTAGCTCTAGTTATGATGTCTGCAACACCTATTTTGTATAAAAATTTTAATGTAACAAGGGACTGCTTCTTATCTTAAGTTGCAAGTGCCTATTTACATTACTAGAAATATCTCACAACTCCGCTTTTGTAACAAATTTTGTATAAATTCTACTTTTAATGGCATCCTATACTCTATCAATCCTTCTGAATTGTATTCATTGTGCAACCAGCGCAAATTGGAAACTATCGGACATATTTTTATGGAGTGCCCTGTTGATGTAAGTTTAAAATTTCCAGGACTGAGTTATCTAACGCTTAGTTCTTTCTGCTCGATGGTTGCTGTGCTCGATATTTAACAGTAAATAACACCAAATTGTAGGCTGGGTTATTTGCAATTTCACTCTTTTGTGCTGAGGGATTGATAACCCAGTAATATAGTGTTTATGGTTTCTGTCTGCAGGTTTGTTTTTTCTTAATTACTCTGTTTGTACTTAGCGTAGTATTAGCGTGTATTATTATCATTATCATTATCATTATCATTATCATTATCATTATCATTATCATTATCATTATCATTATCATTATCATTATCATTATCATTATCATTATCATTATCATTATCATTATCATTATCATTATCATTATCATTATCATTATCATTATCATTATCATTATCATTATCATTATCATTATCATTATCATTATCATTATCATTATCATTATCATTATCATTATCATTATCATTATCATTATCATTATCATTATCATTATCATTATCATTATCATTATCATTATCATTATCATTATCATTATCATTATCATTATCATTATCATTATCATTATCATTATCATTATCATTATCATTATCATTATCATTATCATTATCATTATCATTATCATTATCATTATCATTATCATTATCATTATCATTATCATTATCATTATCATTATCATTATCATTATCATTATCATTATCATTATCATTATCATTATCATTATCATTATCATTACCATTTCCATTACCATTACCATTACCATTACCATTACCATTACCATTACCATTACCATTACCATTACCATTACCATTACCATTACCATTACCATTACCATTACCATTACCATTACCATTACCATTACCATTACCATTACCATTACCATTACCATTACCATTACCATTACCATTACCATTACCATTACCATTACCATTACCATTACCTTTACCATTACCATTACCATTATCATTACCATTATCATTATCATCATCATTATCATTATCATTGTTATTATTATTAAAGATTGTCCGTAGTGTATGGAAAATAATATAAAAAATACAAAGTAATTACTAATAAATAGTTTTTATGCTGCATACTAAAATATGATTGGTCTCAACATTCTCGAATCAAAAACAATTTATTTTACATTTCTGCAATGAGACGCTTTTATCATGAATATGTTTATCGTTTTTATAATCAAATTAGTTTTACAGCACTCAGACGATATTAGGCAAAATTTAGAAGTTTCTCTGTTAGAATAGAGCCCATTTGATGCCTTTTCTGATAAGGTAATTCGATAAATCTCGTTTCAAGTCACAGTTAAAATCTCTTCCAGAAGTTTCAGTTGAAGGGTTTTAGATTTAAACGAAAAAAGTTTTTTAATTATTAGTTGGCAGAGAGTGGATATGTTTTATAATCGTACAAAGTATTTTGAAATGCCGATAAGCTAATGTTGAATATTAGAATGCAAAGATTAGTATCAATAATTTTCGGAAAAAAATAAGACTGCTCACAAACATTTTGATTATAAAAATTTTACAAGAAAATATATAATTAGTTATATTTAATAGGTATTCAAAATCACATTCCAAGTTACTATTAATCAAAATTTGTAGACAAACATAGTTTAAATAATAAATAAATTAACTTCACTTACTAAATAATGTTATGTTATAGAATGTTGGAGTACAAAGAAGTAATGACACTAATTCGTGCAATTTAGCAAAAAAGTAATTTTTAACTTTTTACTTCGAATGATATATTTTATTTGGTGAAATATACAAACATTGTTTTATGATATAAAACCAACCTTCTAGATGAGTTAGTTCTCTTGAAAGAGCGGAACTAGGTTTTCTCTAAATATTTTCAACAAATTGCTTGTTAAGTTTGTGTTCTTCTAACAAAAACATACACCTCACATAAAACTTTCTGAAAATGTTATTTTATCGAATGTTTTACCTTTAAATTTCATTGTTAAGGCATTTCTGATACTATATATAGTTGCTCCAAGTATCTGCTTTCCGTGACTTAAATCTTATATTCTCCAATACAAAGTATATCGAATTCATTAAGAGATACTAATTCAACGTTTAAATTTTAAATATTCCTATGTATACTTCCTAAAACAGTTTTCCGTTTTTTTTTTTTGTTAAGTTACTAGCTCGAGCACGAACAAAATTCAATGTCGTTTTTGAATACAACAATTCTTAGTTACACATTTTAACAGCGACCGCGTTCTCTTGTCGACCTCGCTGGAATTGTTGTATCAGGCAGTAATATTTTAAGTCTACCAATATTAGTTTCTAAAATTTTTTCGTGATTGAAAAATGTCAAATTAAATATCACCCAAAAAGAAATTATTAAAAATATAAATAAAACACGTTTTTTTTTATAAAAATAATCCACAAATTACAATATTAAAACCTGATAAAATGTTAAATTTACCAAATGATACCAGTACTTATAAAAAACTTAAGTCTAATTCCACAAAATGGCTTAACAATAATTTCATAAGTGATCAAACAGCTAAGAAATTGTTGATTCATAATGCACTACCACATAAAATATATGGCCTCCCAAAATTACATAAAGCTGATATTCTTTTACGTCATATAGTTTCTAGTATTCAATCGCCATTATATAATTTATCTAAATTCCTGTCTGAAATCATTCCTAAAATAACATATCAAAATCAATTATGGCTCTTTTTATTTTAAACACTTCATCGATACAGTACAAATTCCTGATAATTATAAATTAATTTCATTAGATGTCATTTCTTTGTAAACAAATATTCCTTTAGAATTAATAAGCAGTCTAATAAGAAATAAATGGGACTTATTGAAAGAACATACCACTCTAACCTTAAATAAGTTTTTTTTCAATATAAAGATATGATTTATAAACAAATTGATGGTTGTGCGATGAGAGCACCAATTTCTTCTACAATAGCCCAGTTAGTAATGGAGTTTTTAGAAGAAGAAACAATAAAAAACTTACAAATTGACAGTGTTTTTTTGAAAATAATAATTAAACAATTGTTTTTGATTAATCTTTAAAACGCATAGATAATAAAGTTTTAACGGAATGGTATACAAAACCTACTTCTTTAGGTAGATATTTAAATTTTAATTCGCATCATCCTATGACTTACAAAAAAGTGTGGCTTTTGGTTTGATAAAGTTAAAACTATTATTAAGAACAATAATAATTATCCCTCAAATTTTGTTAACAATCATTTTTTACTCTTTACAATAAAACTAGGAAAAAAAAGATTAAATTTATCCTCTCTAAATATAACATTTTTGTTGCACATAATCCTACGAATCAATGAAATAGGTTTTTTACTCCACTTAAAAGTAAAACACCTTTACTAAAAAAATCACATTATGTTTATTCTATTCCATGTAACGACTCTAATGGTAGATATATTGGTACGGCATCTCAAAATTTGGAAAATATATTGAAAGGACATAAATATTATAAAAATTATTCCACAGCTTTATACAAACATACTAGGGAAAAACATTTTTTTAATTTTAACGAAACTAAAATTTTAACAAAGGAACCAAATTACTACAAAAGGACTTTTCAGGAAATGATTTACATTAAAAAAAAAATAATAAAAATTGCGTTAATGATAAAATTGATATAAAACATTTAGGTATTTTAATTAAATTATTTGATTTTTCCAGCACTGTTTCGTGTTACAGTTTCCAACTAATATATTTTTGAATGGTTCATTTTTATTCTCATAGATGGCACTAGCCTCCTTTTTCAAGTAGCTTGTTTATATTCGATGGTTAAATATCAAATATTTTTACAAAACTCCATTTCGTCGCTGTGTTCACAAGACAAGCGTTCATAAAAGAAATGTTTGTTTGCTAATAATATTCTTATTAAAAAAGCTCCAATAATGCAGAAAAGAAAGAAATTAAACATAAACTCAATCATTTTGATTAATATTTATTGCAGTTTTAAGTAGGAAAGTAATTTTTTGTCATGTACGATGTCTGCGCTGTTTAGTTGGATTTTAGTACGTATACTGATTGTTTAGGTACGTGTTTAAAATTCTTATTCTTGAACATTTCAGACCAATTTTTTTTTAAAGTATTAAATTATAAAATTTTTCATGTTGTGTATCATCTAATTAATTAATATTGATATCAAATAGATTAATTTAATATAGTTGTTCTTTTGCAGGTTATGAATATGTTGTAATTTTTGTTTGAATAAAAAGTTTGATAAAGTTCCTGATCAGGAACGAAACGTAACGTTATTCTTAGTAATCGAAGATTTTAATTTTTGTGGTATAAAAGATATGAACCTTGTTGCCAGTAAATCCAAAACCTCTCGAAATAAAATATATGACTCAAGAATAAAAAATATTGTTAATATTTAATGTTTATATTCTTCTCTCACCAAGTATTAAATGATAATTGTTGGTCATAAAATAAGCAAATGGAATCTTGCTCTAACTGTGTTTTACGTAAAAATATTTATAGGTATTGAAATTGCTCTCCCCTATTTTTCTGACTTCCTCTACCGTAATTTACGCTATTGACTGTTTTTGCTATTATAAATTTTCTTTCTGTTTTTTTTTAATGCTGATTAATTTCTATAGATACAAGTCGAAAAAAAAGATGTTGCTAACTTTGAATATTCTACATCCAAATTTCTTTTTGTATTTCACAATAACTTCACTTTTGAAACAGTGGGAACTCGAGAGATTTGATTTATATCAGCTTAAAATACTCTTTTAATACAGTCAAAAATGTTACAAAAGCTAATAATAAAGAATATATGGGTAGATATTGTGGGTGTAATTCAACGCTGGTTGGGGCTTTAGTCCACAGAGTAGTTAGTTTCACACCATATTATTAATACCTAAAAATATATAAAAAACGATTATATAAAGGGTAAACATTATTTAAATAGGTGTTTGTCATATTTAATTTAAAATTCATTGACAGGCTAAAATCGCTTTTGACATTGTCGATATTTAATTTCAAATAATTTTAATTTATATAATAATTTTTATAGTTAGATATTTGACTCAACTTAAAGGAGGCCACCTGAAGAAGCAATCCTAAAAATTCAGAAATAGATCAGATCTCATCTATTGTGGTTGAATTTTCGAGTTCCACTGTTTCAAAAGTGAAGTTAGTAATTTAGAGAGTGTTTTCATTAAACCAAGTTAGTAAATTTAGTTAGATTAATTTCATTAGAGAATTATTGAATAGAGCTTTGTCTGTGGAATTATTCATTAGCATACCTAGATGTCTGGCATCAAAGAGCACACATATGACTTCATTGATAGGAATTGTAGGAGACTTGATTTATATTAGCTTAAAATACCTTCGTAATACAGTAAAAAATATTAATGTTGTTTAAAAAATACTCAAAAACAAATATGGACTAGATAATATAATTTTTTGCCATAAAATATCAGTAAACTCTTGATAGCTAATTTTAAAATTCAATAACAATAAATGCTTTATAAACGCACTTTAAAATGTAGGACAAAAACAAAATATTGTTTTGATATAAATTAAACGTTAGTACAAAGTGTCAGTACTTAGACCTATTAGAATATAGACCGACTAAGTAATTCTCCAAAAACAGGGTTATTCCACATTTAAATCTCTATTCCAAAATCAACTAATTTTTTCTGCCACTTAACCCAAACCATACATTATTACATTTTTAGGCAATATTATATTATGCGTTTTATATTTATTATAAGTTACGTTTAGCATACATACTATTTATATTACAGAATTACTAAATATTGTTTGTTGTATATCAGATTACAGTTAAAATGATATATTTTTATGTAACAGGCCAAGAAAAAATATACAATATATATTTTGGCTAAATGCCAAACTAATGTAATTTTACAGAATTCATTTGTCAACGTAGTCATTCACCTAAAAAATATTTTAGAAGCACTGAAATTTTAACTCAAATCTTTTCATATATGTGCGTATGTTCCCCCCTTATTTATTTTCCTAAAAATGTTTGATATATCTGTTTTGTATACGCCCCGTTTATTACATCCCTCAAATAAATTTCATACCGGAAGAAAATAATAGCGTTTTTGCGAAAGCAGACTTATCTTGAAATTCATTTCAATGGCATTTATTCATGCCAATAAAATTCAGAAATAAAACATAAACACAGCTTTACTTCATACAAGGGTACTTTTGATGCTCTGGTGATTTTTATGGGAAAAAATAAAAGATGTTAAAAGTCGTTGTTTGTAAAGTTGCTTTTAGTGCAGGTATTTCTTTCCCAAATCGTTATATGTTTACCTTTACAAACAATGACATGCATGAGAATTATATTAGTTGGTTTTTAAAGTGTATACAGTATTCAAATTGAGACCTATTTTAACTTGATACTTGCTGTACGAATTTTTGATTTGTTTAATAGGTAATCAGTAATTTACTCATCATATTTTGACCAATTATTTATTTAGTAGCAAACTTTAAATAGTAAATCAATATATGATGGTGTATTCAAGAATATTTTGTACACTGTATTGTATGTAAGAAGATAGTAAATTATTTAGTGCAAACTAGGCTTTAATAAAACTATATTATTAGCAGTCACTTTCCCTACAATAATACTAACATCCTGTGGCGCACCTACGTCGCTTCGGCGGCGGTGCGATACGACGCGGTGTCATTATGACGCCTGAGTGGCGGTGGTCGGTTTCCTCGGGCGCCAGTTTCTATTTTAAAGTGTAGAAACACCACTACTCAGGCAGCTACAGTGAAGATACAGTATATCCAGCGGGTCTAGGGAAAACAGTTAAGACTTCACGGGCGGAATAAAATGTCACAATATATATCACTATCTATATATTAAAAACCCATATCTAGTGTCACAATACTAACTTAAAACTAAAAACGGAATTTAATGCCAAACAAGTTAAACGAGCGGTACAAGCGGTAAATGCGGGGCAGTTACGGTTGGGGTTATTGGTGGTCTTGGAAAAAGAGTTACTGAGTTAGCCGATCGGTAGTAAACAAGCGGTGGTAAGCTAAGAACTAAATACCACGAGGGAGGAAGCAAACAAGCAATAAGCACAAGTAATTGCTACTATTAATTAATACACTTGGCTACAATCACTCCTGAAAGAAAACAATTAATAGCAAGTTACAGACAGATGATGATCCCTCGGGCAGGCTGGCACTGTTGCGCTGAAAGAGATATGACAAGACAAGTCAGTCTACGACCTACGTTTCAGAGCAAAGAGTGATCAAGGCGACCTCCATCCTCCAAACGCGCAGTTAGGTTCGACACACGTCATCAAGGCAACCGTGTGCGTCACCGCGCCGTAAAACAGACAGAGAACAGGTCAGGTAGGATAGACTGAGAACGGCCTACGTTTCAGAGTAAAGAAGCACCCCTTTCCTCCAAACGCGCTGTCAGGATCGACACACGTGATCAAGGCAACCGTGTGCGTTACCACGCCGTAGGATAGATGGAATACAGGCCAGGTGAGAAAGACGGAGACGGCCTCCGTTTCAGACTAAAGTATTGTCCCCTTCCTTTGAACTCTAACCCAGGATCGACACACGTGATCAAGGCAACCGTATGCGTCACCACGCCGCAAGATAGACAGAATACTGGTCAGGTAAGATGGACGGAGACGGCCTACGTTTCAGACTAAAGGTTTGCCCCCTTCCTTTGAACGCAAGACTGAAGACGGATGAGAGTTAAAGGTAGCCAAGTATTACTTACAACTACTTACTTCTAGTGCTCGTAGTCGAACACGTCTTCCTTCTAGGAACGACAGGACGCAACTAACTCTCGGATTCCGCTCTCTTACCAGTTCACCTGGCGGAATTCGAAGACCTGCGCACTGGTGGTGTGCTCGACTACCGCTGCTTTCTGGTACGTCTTCTGGCTGGTACGGCTACTCTTCTAGTCTGCGGACAGGATTGCTCGGCTCGCTCGCTGGACACCAACTTGACTTGCTAGCCGGTAGTTGGAGGACCTAATGCGCCTGTGAGGTTGATGGCTACGCACTAATTCCCAATCTGGACTCTTAAAATTAGCACCAAATACGGCTTCTCCACGGTCTGGCAGGTGTTCTGGTGCTGGTGCGGACAGGCAGGACTTCTCACGGTGACAGCAGGACAGGAACTGAATGTACAAATCGGCGTTTGAAAGCCCTAACCAGAGATAATAAAATAGGGATGGTTTAAAGCATATAAGGAATCATGAGAATCGTGTTTCTGTGCATCTATGTAGCACATAGCGTCACCACTGTTGTAGGAATTAAAATTCTTCCCACCCGCACTTGCCCCTGCCCTATCAATCAAATGTCATTTAAATCTAATCTACAAATCAACCCGGTTCCTTTACTTGTTTAATAATAGGTTTTGATGTTTTGAAATTTATTTTGTGGTAGTACCTACAACACATCATATAGATTGCATAGTGGAATATTTTACAAATCTATTTTACACAGGACAGTTTGAGGTATGGTAAATCGATCCAATGTTTGCTATTGGTCAAGTTCAAATCCAAGAGTTTTTCACGAGGTGCATACACAATTAAATGTTTGGGCTGCAACTTTCGGTGACCGGCTGGTGGGTCCTTTTTTTCTACCTGGTAATTTGACTGGTCAAATGTATTTGCAATTACTGGATTAGGGAAAATAGAAAAATGTATATAGACAGAGAAAGAACAATAAGAGGTTACATAAAATGCTGCTTCATATCACGAAATGTACACGATAATATATCTAGAGTTTCTTCAATATTATGATAATGCTTTGCATTTGGAATAATGGTGATTTAACCAAAATATTGGTACGGGCTTGTGGCATTAGAGATAAACTCTTAAGCCGGCTATTAAAGGTAGGCACTCGAAAATTCAAATAATTTAGCAAAGGATCCGATTTAGTAATGTAATGCATTAATTTAAAAAGAAATAAGACTTTGTATTTTAAAACGATTATAAAATATGTCCTGTTGTATACCTCTAACAGGATAAAAACCATCTAGGATAAATGATGCAGATTTAAAAAATTTTCTTTGAACCATATCAAACATAGAAATCTGAGCCCCATATATCGGGTTCCATATCACAGAACCATATTCGAGTTTTGATCTTTAAATCCTTTGAAGTTCCGTATAATAAACCCCAAGTTTCTATATGCCTCAGATATGCAGACTTCCATGTGATGCAAAAATCTAAGTTGAGGATAAAATAGAATACCACAATAGAATATCACCTGTTTAGATATTATAATAATGTTTAATCAATTAGGTACAAGTTGACTGACAATTGTTTTGCATATCAGTAGCAATCCTTTCTATAAAATTAAATTTATGTCGTAGATGCCTATTATATGTAAATTTTAGCAAATATTTCCGAATTTTTTGACTATCCAGTTAAATTTTTTAATAGCTTCTATATTAATCTCTATACTTTATAAGCAGCTTGTCTGACGTACTTGCGTGAGAAGATTTGAGAATATTTAAAAGTATTATATTTTCTGATAATTCATACTATACTACGTATATAGCTGTCAAAATTTGAGCAAAAGGGATTTCCAACTATATTTTCAATAATTCCATCAAGGGCAAAGCAAACTACCTGATGTAATTATAGAAAACTGTCACAAATTATTAATAACATAGGTATATAATTTGTTCTTTAAATGCATAATTTTATTTTATTTATTTATTTTATTATTATATTCTCTGTATACACTCGTAATTATAACGAATATTACTATTTAATAGAACATTCTTTACTGCAGTTTTCACTAATAACTCTACTTCTTTCTGACTAACTTCACAGCTTCAACGATTTTCACTTTTAACACACATTAACTCACACCGTGTTATCTCGACAAAGAACAACAGTGTAATGAATGTCCAGCTAGCGATTTAAACAGAAGTTGTGGAATCATCTTTTGATTGTGATGATTCATCTTTTAAATGTGCTCGACAAAGAACACGACTGTGTTACTACATGTGTTATCTAATTTGACGAGGATATCGAATTATAATATTAAAGGTTGATAGTAGATTTTATTACAAATATTCTAGCAGTTCAAAAGAAATCGCAAAATCCATTATAAAGAGTGTCATTATTATTGCAAGCAATTGAACGTATTCAGTATGCGCCAAAAGTATGGAATAAATTCAATAAACACGAAACAATTATTTTTTGGGAAAAATCCTCGAACAGGTCGATTTTTAATTTAAAAAATACATATTTTAGCGTAAAATGCGATTTTTAAATGTCATTTGTTTTCGACTAATGACGTCATCGATTTTTTTTTAAATGGCAACACCATATTTTTTTCCTTAATTCTGAAAGAACGTTTAATTCTCTATCAGACAGTACTAAAATTTTGCCGTCTTACATAGAAAAGTTTTCGAGTAAATGACGATTGAATGTTAGAAAACGTAAATCAATTAAAATAAAGCAAAAATGTTATCAAGTTTAGTTTTTCGAATTCCATAGTTCTTTTACGGATCACGTAGGTGAAAATCTTTGCAAAGTGTCATTGACACACCGACTTTTTAATAAGTATTGTAAACGACATAGAAATTATTATTCAATTTAAAGTATTATGGCACATTTAACTGTTACTCAAAGAATTGAAATTTTAATTCTTATCGGATGCGGGAATATGACTAGAACTCAGCAGGAAGTTTGCGATTTATTTAATGAAAAATATCCAGATCGCCCTATCAGCCAATCAACAGCCAATAAGGTAGAGTCCAAATTTAGAGAAACTGGCAATGTTGCAAATATTCCAAAACCTGGACGTCCAAGCATTAATGAAAATCAGAAACAGAACATTTTGATAAATATGGTGGATAATCCTCATAATTCTTCACGATTGGTTGCATTAAACAATGACACTAGTCAGAGCACAGTATTACGTATCTTGAGGGAGGAAAAATATCATCCCTACAAAATTCAACTTGTGCAGGAACTCAGTGAAGATGATCCCTATCGCCGCTTACACTTTTGTGAAATTCTAATGGATTTATGTCAAGAAAAAAGAAATTTACACCGGCAAATACCTTTTTCAGATGAGGCCACATTTTATCTGAATGGTACAGTAAAACGTCAAACTTGCAGATATTGGAGTCGGGAAAATCCTCATTGGATGGCAGAGGCACATACCCAACACCCTCAGAAATTAAATGTGTGGGGTGGAATAGTTGACGACAGGATAGTAGGGTCTTACTTCTTTGAAGGAACCCTTACAGGACAAAGATATTTAAAGTTTCTAGAAAATGACCTTGTTCCAGCCCTTGCAGTAATTTTTCCTAACGGTAATGACCCTGACATTCCTGACGATACCATATGGTTTCAGCAAGACGGTGCACCTTCGCACTATGCGCGTCCTGTACGAGATTTTTTGGACAACTGTTTTCCTGGGAGGTGGATCGGCAGACGCGGACCGATAGAATGGCCTGCAAGATCGCCAGATCTTACACCTCTTGACTATTTTTTATGGGGATACTTGAAGTCAAAAGTGTACATTAATAAACCACGTAATTTAGAAGAACTTCAAAATCGCATTCGGGACGAAATACGCAGAGTTACCCCAGAAATCATTCATAATGTGCAAGAAGAATTTCTTCACAGACTTGCGCATTGTTAACAAGTTGGTGGATGGCAATTCGAACATTTAATTTAAGTATAAAATTTAATCAATTGTATTTTATTTTACATACCTCAGAATTGTTACTTTTTTATGGATAAAATTTACGTTTTCTAACATTCAATCGTCATTTACTCGAAAACTTTCCTATGTAAGAGGGCAAAATTTTAGTACTGTCTGATAGAGAATTAAACGATCTTTCGGAATCAAGGAAAAAAAATATGGTGTTGCCATTTAAAAAAAAATCGATGTCGTCATTACTCGAAAACAAATGACATTTGAAAATCGCATTTTACGTTAAAATATGTATTTTTTAAATTAAAAATCGACCTGTTCGATGATTTTTCCCAAAAAATAATTGTTTCGTTTTTATTGAATTTATTCCATACTTTTGGCGCATACTGTATATTATTTGTATTAATGTAGGACTACTATGTATGCGTATATAGATTTGCACTGTACTACAAGTTTCTAAAATGATTATTGTGATTTGCAGCATTTATTTCATTTGGATTAAATAAACATTTATTGTTTTTTATTTCGTATATATTCTTAAAATAGCAAATCAGTTGTCACTTCAATTTACCAACAGACTGAGTTCAAAACGAATGATGACTCGCTTCGACAAACACACCCACGTTCGATTTCATTCCCTAAAGATATGGTAAAATATACTCATAAGTATATCCCTAAATATTTGTGTTTGTTTAAAATGCAAACATTAATGTTGTGTTTGTCGTATTTTATGGAAAAGTCTATTAAATGTTTAGTTTACTTAATAATAATATATGTACAAGGTGTGCCAGTAGTAAGTATTCAAAACATGTGAGCTTATAAAACAAGTCGAAAAATTACGAAAACTTTAGTACAACTTTTGTCAGTGGTGGCTCCTAAGGGAGATACGCTCACTTAAAGGGGTAACCTCAGAAACAGTTTTTAACGGTTCAACATTAAGTCACGAAATTTGGTGAGATATTAACCTTGACGTGTTTAATAAATCTCATAAAATACATTTCAAAATTTTCTACAGGGGCCTGAGAAAATGAAAGACTCAGGGACAAATTTAATCATATCTTTTTAGTAGTTAATTTTTTCTAGTTTCTGACTCGAAAATATTGAAATTTGAAGTATTTAACATAAAAAAGGTACCCTTATTAAATTTCAATAGGATGTACCGTTTTTCAGTAAAATTGATTTCCATCATTCTTAACGTGCCCCACATTCAACATTCATAGCTAAATAAATTAATTGCAGTGTGCTATGAAGAAAACAACTAATCTGACAGTTAACAAAAATGTCAAGTATTTTTAACACTCTTAACAGTAACAATTAAAAACAATAGTACAAATAAAAATACCGTAGTATAATAACAGAAAAACAACGCCTTTCGGTGCATAGAAATATTTTATAACACACCCATGACACTCCACTTAACGTCAAAAGCATATCTACATAATTCAGAATATGTATACTGTTGCATTTTTAAATAATTTTTATCTATTTTTGTTCACTATAAAACAGCACTGCGTACTCAAATAACACAATTTTCAAACTAAAAATACTTGACATTTCTGTTAACTGTCAGATTAGTTGTTTTATCCATGGCACACTGCAATTATTTTTTTTACTGAAAAACGGTACATCTTATTGAAATTTAACAAGAGTACCTACATTTTTTATGTTAAATACTTAATATTTTAATATTTTGGAGTTAGAAACTAGAAAAAATTAACTACAAAAAAGATATTATTAAATTTGTACCAGAGCCTTGCATTTTCTCACACCCCTGTAAAAAAATTTTAAATGTATTTTATGAGACTTATTAAGCACGTCAAGGTTAATATCTCACCAAAACTTCGTGACTTAATGATGAACCGTTTTGATGATACGCATTAAAAACTGTTTCTAAGGTTATCCCTTTAAGTGAGCGTATCTCCCTTAGGAGCCGCCACTGACAAAAGCTGTAATAAGGTTTTCGTAATTTTTCAACTTGTTTTACAAGTTCACAAGTTTTGAATACTTACTACTGTTACACCACATTTAAATATATAAATATATTTCATTATTAATATACCATGTGAAATATATAAAACCAAATTTGTTATATAAAACGTAACTAGATCAATGATTAGATGCATAGATATTTGTGCAATTGGTTAAAAAAAGATTAATTTTGTGCAACGGGTCATATTATGCAAGACGAAGGCAGATCCGGTAAATTACACAAAATTCGACGTGTTACATATAATATTTCTTCCAATTTTGACCGTGTATTTACTTTAAAAATTAAAATATTCCATTTGAAATATAGTAGAACACGATGAGATTTTTAAATCAAGGTTGCTAAATGTCAAAAAATGTTTATGATAATGAACAAAATTTCAACAAACTATTTCCTTTCAATTTTACTCTATTATTTTTTAACCAGAATATATCGAAAAAAACTTAAATATTCGCAGATATCTAATATCCCAAAACTATGACAAACAGCCGAGTATTATTTTCGTTATAATGCTATCGAGAACGCCTTGTATTTCGAACCAATTTTAAGATACCTTATGAACATTAATAATCTGAATAACTCTCGAGAGCGAAGCTCGAGGAAGTTACTCTTTGATTATTAATATTCATGTGGTCGAATGGAATTGTCTTGAAGTACAAGTTGCTCGAGATAAATTAAAGAAAATAATAGTCGCTTTTAGTCATAGTCGCGTGATACTCAGAAAGATTATTTCGTGAATACCACAAAATCATTCGGTAAGATTCCTGTCATATTTGTCTCTTTCGCTAAATTGAAAGCAAGCCTATCATTCATATACGTTTATCAACATTTAATTCAATTTACTTTTTACAACCACGAATTACTTATAAACAACTAGAACTCAAATATATAATAATTGATTATTTGAAATTGAGAACGCAGTTATTGTAAGAGATTTTTGCACTAGCACCAGAGATAACTCCTGTTGGTATCGCCTTTTCTCTCCTTTCTTGTATGACCTGCGGCACTGAAGTTGGTGACTCTGTTTCTTCTAACTGTCGCATGCTATTCATAATTCTGTCGTGGTGCTCGCCATCGAGCTGGAGATAAGGTTTGATAGATGATGCATTGCCGTGTCCCGTTATAATCATCAGTTTCTGTTCCTGCACGCCTTTGCTAGATGTTAAACGGCTGTAGAGCGACTTGAATGATTCGTGATTTTTCTTTTCTTTACGTCCAAACCAATACGTTCTGCACCTGTTTTCATTCATTTTGAATATTCATTTTTTCCGATGGGACAATTTTTGTATCATGCAGATCCGTTTTTTCCAATACGGATTTGTCAAGAAAAAACGGTCGGTGATTATGGGTGTAGGTCGACTGCTAATAAAATACGTCCAGGGCAACGACTTATATTTTGACTGTTAGCTGTCAGCCATTTACTATATGCGCACTTTCAATTTCCACCTTGGCAAGTTTGTGAATACAGGATTCTAGTCGATCCTGCCAGAATAGATTTCATCGTTCTTCATTTCTCTTTTAAAATAATCTATTTTACAATAGATACCTCCTACTCCTCGTCAAGCCAACTCTACAGATACTATCTTTTGGTATTTTTTAGAATTGATTTACTTATGTGTTCACTAATTTCCGTAATGGAACCTGAACCAAAATGAGACATTTTTAAATTTGACTGAATCTTACGTCAAATTTTGACACTTATCATGGCACTCTTATACAATAAATTAAATAGCCGCTGATATTTTTTATTTACCTAAATAGTCGATCATATTGCATATCATGTGACTAATAATCACTGGA
The DNA here is from genome assembly GCA_037114965.1 of Monochamus alternatus. Classification (NCBI taxonomy): domain Eukaryota; kingdom Metazoa; phylum Arthropoda; class Insecta; order Coleoptera; family Cerambycidae; genus Monochamus; species Monochamus alternatus. The sequence continues at coordinate 22,328,563 of CM073435.1, read as the reverse complement.
ATGGTATGTGCTCATTATGTCCTGAAATGAGAGTGAAATTTTATCACTTTTCACTTTACTCAAAAAAAGTTTATGTTTAGGTTTCAGTTTTGCTCATGTTTTGTTGTTGGTGTTGTTAAAAGCGGCGTGGTTTACCCACAGCACTCAGGTCTGAAGACGCATTGTACATGTGGCTAACTGTAGAGTTCCAAACAGGCCCGTGTGGTGCGCAAAAGGTAGCACCAGCTCTGCTGGAATTTCGCTAATGTCTTGAGGAGACAGAAAAGCCATGCCAAGATATTTGTGTTGTAACATCCTTAATTTACACTTAAGAATATTCCTATATTTTTCCATAATTTAACAACAGACCCCTTCAACTTGTAAAATTTTCATCCATCATTGTCAATATAGATGAAGATAATACTGTCTTTATGTAAATCTAAATTTCACTTGTAACCCTGTATAATCTGAAATGGATCACATTGTATATTTTATTTGTAGAATAATTTTTATTGTTCTTTCAACTTACTTATGTTTACTTTGTGATGACTACAGTATATGTGTACGTACATGTATGAAATGAACACTAATGATTGTTTATATATCCAGTGTAAATATTCACAGATTGTATTTGATTTTTACCATTTATTGTAAAATTTTGCCAGGCGACAATAAACAAATATAATGAAGTTATTTCATATGTGACAAGTATCATACTCAGCGTTACTAAAGAGAGAGAGAGAGTATGTAGATTCTACTTCCATCTATAAAAATTACACCGCGGAGGTGAGACACATGTGAAGTACTACTAGATATAAAGTCAGCTGTCACCGATTCCTGCCATCTTTACCACCAGGTTCATAGTGAGTAATAGTGTGAATTCTATTTTGTTAATATCTTTATTTAATTGATCCATTCTCAACCTATAAAGAATAGAGAGGTACTGAAGGAGATAGTAATTTCTTGTTTTATATAGGTTGACGCTCAAACTAAAATCTAAATTTGTTTATCTTCTTTCAATGCCTCTCAAGTACTTGGTTCTTTCAATTGCTTAAACCGCAAACCAGCAACCTCGACCTAATGCTTCCGACATAGTAGCTGCCGTCCGCCTGTTACCTAACTCTGTAAACAAAGGTAATAGTGCCTCTTTACCATTAAACATACACAGTTGCAAAGGATGTGAATCGAATCTTCATCTGTAATGTCGCAAAGTCTACACCTAGTAGCCTGACCTGACACAGACCAGATCTAACCAACCAATCTTTCATTGACCACTGTTTGATCCAGTCATCAATAGACCTTGCGAGATAGCATTGTGATAACCTCAAAACTGATTCAAGCTCCACAAATTGACTGTTTAAACCTTATCTGGTCAAACCCAGACCAACTTAACACGATTATCGCTTCCTAATAGAGAAAGAGCTCTGGCACATTCCACACGAGAAGTGATTCTGAAGGACGGACGCTCTCGTAAAGCTGCCTGGCTGTTTGTGCATATTTGATATGCTGATTTACATATCTCCTCCTGATATTCTCTTGAACGCAGACAGAAATAGAAAATGTATCAGCTTGAAAGACCGTGGCGTGCTTCTCAGGAGAGAGAAATAAATTCAATCTTGGTCGCACTACACACGTTCCGCTTGTGAGCCCTGGTCGGTCTTGGACCCATCCGTGAACCAGACGAGCCCTTTTGAGACCTGAGTGTCGGGATTAGCAGGCCAAGCTTCCCTAGTCAGAAACTTTATCTTAAAATCGCTTGTGTACCAAGAATCTCATCCCCATCTACTAACTCTTTAAACAGTATACAACGATTTTTACCTTTTCACATCCCCAACTGTTTTAGCAGATGAGCGAACCCGCTTGCCTCCTCCTCGACCACGAGATGCAGTTTTGGAAGAGACAGGAGAACCTCTAGAGCTTCTATAGGAGCTGGGCGTATCGCCCCTGTCGCGCTGAAACACGCAAGTAGTCATGTTTTGGCTGTACCCAGAGATATAAGTACCCCTTTCATATAATTTTGAGAAACAGCATAAGTAAATAGACACATGTTGCAAAAAATATTACACTTACGATTAAGTAACATAGCAATTCCTAAATCAACGTTGACTAATATGTCTCTTTCTCGAAAATTCAAGTTTAATGTTATTATTTCCATCATGATTTTATTATTGACAACCCAAAATAGCTGTAATGAAACCGGGAATTGAACTCTAATTAAAATAGAGGCAAACTGCCAAATTAAACAAACAAAGAATTACCCCCACTACCATTGAAATCACTGGCTGAATATATATTAGCGCATTCAGTGGTCGGGTGAAATTTTCAGACATTTTTTATCTTAACTTGTGACATCAGATGGTAGTTTAGATGTCTTACTACTCTCGCAAAAATGAAATATTTACTCATAATACTACATAACTGAATACGCAGCCGCGAAAAAACCTTATGATTGTATTACCTTTGTTTTAAAGTGTTAGGTAACAGGCGCACGGCAGCTACCATGTCGAAGGGATTGGGCCGGGGTTTGCCGGTTTGTGATTAAAGCAATCAGGAGAATCGAGTACTCGAGAGGCATTGAAGGAAGATAAATTAATTTAGATTTTAGTTTGAGCGCCAACCTATATAAAAACAAGAAATTACTATCTCCTTCAGTACATCTGTTCTCTATATGTTGAGAATGGAGCAATTAAATAAAGATATTACAAAATAAAATTCACATTTATTTCTCACTATGAATCTGGTGGTAGAGATGATAGGAATCGGTGAAAGCTGACAGAGCTGACTGTAGATCTATTATTGTAGTGTGACTTCACATGTGTCTCACCTACACGGGGTGCAATTTTGCCAGATGGAAGTTGAATCTATGTATTCTCTCTTTTTAGTAACAAATACTAACTCAATGTAAATTTATTTATATTAAAATGAATAAATAATCAAACAAATCAATAAAGACAGAAATTATCTGTAACTTAAATTCCTTCCTTACTAGGAGATCAAAATAAATCTAATAATTTATTAGATCGTAATAAATTATTGTCAAGAAATTATTATTAAATATTCAAAATTATTATTCTTATAAATTAAAAATTATAATTATTATTCAAAAATATTATTTTTATAATTATTCTGGTTACTAAATAGCACGTTGTCGACAAAATTTCAGGTTATATAAAAAAATAAAATTTAATTTAAAACAATCAAATTATAAAATTAATAGTAAATAAATAATTGTAAAACTGATTTTAAATGAATTTAATACTGAATGATGAATAAATAATATATAATAAATAATTACCTCCCAAGATAGAATAGCACATTTGAGTCGATTTTTAGAAATATGTTTTTATAATCGAAATCGATGTGGGGTACTGAATATTACCAGAAACTAAGCAGGAAAGGGCAGTTTGCTAGTTCCCTTCTGGTTTTATAAGAATTGTCTCAATAAAAAAATTAAAACGTTGTGATTGGCTATTCAATCTTCGACTAGTAATAATTTAGGGAATTTAGAAATATAAGTTTAAACAGGTAAAGAGTATCAGTGCTGCTACACTGCAAAAGTGTTGATTGTGGGAACCAAGAGTTTGACGTTGTCCCTACAATATCTGAATAAATATTTAAAAAATTATATAAATATTAAACTTAGTTAAATAAAGTAAAATGCATCTTATAAAAAAGAGGATTATTAATTAACCTATTTTGAAGGAAAAAAAGAACTTGATAGCTATATTCCTATATCGTAGACCCTCTGATAAAATATATTGATATCAAGTCCTATTTGACATTCACAGCTATATTAAAATGAAGATTCGTTGGATGCCAAGACGACAAGGTCATTTGCTCAGTGACATGTTGATGTCAGTATTAATTTATCTCCGTTTTTTAAAGAAGATTCAATAGAAGAAACAAACACAAATATCAAAATTTAAGGCAAGAGTAAAAAAACATTACACAAAATTAATTATTTTTAATAATCTTACAGCTAACCTTTTGATATAAAACGCATAATCTTGGGAAATTATAGCTGAGGACAAATAATGACAAATAGTGCAAAAAAAATGTTTTTTACTTACGAAAATATCAATCTATTTCAAATAAAAATAAAAGATCGTGAATTTCATAAATTGAAAATGCACTTAATTTGTGAAATTATTTCCGTAATTTTCAATACAACGTTGAGCTCGCCGAATCCATGAGTCTGTACTCATGGATTCGGCACATAGAAACTGCATACATGCAACTGTTTGCATGTATACAGTTTCTATGTGACCCCAAAAATAAAAGTCAAGTGAATTTAGGTCGGACGATCGAGGGCCCACCCAATTGGGCCGCCTATCCATCCTTCGGGAATCACATGCAAATGTTGTCGCACATATGCTGTCTGACGTTGATTAACTTCTTCGAGGAGTATCCCTAAATTATTACGCAAAAATTGCAAATAAATGAGCACCAGTTTAGTCGATTTTCCAGAATGAAAGGGCTATAACTAAAATATTTATGATAAAGTTTGGGTTTAACTGCTGCTGATGTATGTAACAACCACTTGCAATAGTTTACTCGATGCGGAAAATCGCTTGGAAAAAAGGCTTGTATATGCTGCACTATGCCAAACTGTGAATTGTGGTATTCCAAATTGTGTTGCTATTGTCCTAGTGTTTATTCCAACCTGATACTCGAAAGTATTTAAAATCTCTTCCTCGAAATTCACAAGACTCCCCATGTTGCCCAGGCCTCGGCCGTAAATTGTTTGTTCATCTACCCTGTTGAATCACACGTAAAAAGGTTTTACGTTTCACAAGATATCTTTGGGGAAACCTTTAGGTATAAAAATGAGCTGCAGCCACTGAACTTTGATGTGATTCTCCGTATGCCAGTATCATGTCGATAAATTCTTCGCTTGAAAAATGCGCCATACTTTTATAATCGCGTGGAAATAAACTCCAACAGGATCACAACTGACAAAATACTACTACAAATACCAAACATATCATCCTCATTGATTTACTTCTTAGCTTTTATAAATAAAAAATTTCGCCTAACAAATTTTTGTAAAATAAAAATATGCTGTTATATTTTTTTCAATATTTGTCATTATTAGTCCTAAGGTATAATTTCACAAGTTCATGGGTATAGGTTCATGGATATAGGTACAAAGAACAATAATGAATTGCGGTAGTTCATAATAACTGAAAAAGTTAGAAATTATGTGAATTCTATACAACTAATTCAAAAATACAAGAACCAATATCCAACAAAAACGAGACATGCTCAATTTCTTGTTAAATACTGAGAAGGAAAATACTGGAAAATGGTGGTAGGTATAAATGTAAATACCATATAAATCTCGCCCAAAAATAGAATATGTTAATATACCAAATCAGAATTTATTTACTAGGCATGCATCCTCAGGGACGATTCCCGTGGATACAGGAACATACAACTTGTACATATAACGCCACTGAGCATTGAAATCGATTATAGTTGCAGAGGGGTACATTGTGGTATTTATAAAAAATAAAAAAAGTCCTTGTTATTTTGGGTCAGGTCCAGTACTCTCAACCCGTTAACAATGCATTCAGTAGTTCCAGTCCTAACACACAGGTTCCAGCTACATCCACAAATTCGTCCAATCACTGGCAACCAATGTAAAATTAAACAACTGTTGCAATTACGTTGTAGAAATATATAATAAACTAAATATTACTGAAAAATATAAATTATTTCAAGTAACAAGTTTGTTGTCTGTGACCGTGAAATAATACAGATACATGACGGTGATAACCGCCGATCTCTTTATAGGTGATAAAAGTGCACTGTCAAAACACTGTTTTAATGATTACAAAATGCCAAATCATATCCAAATGGAATTCATCACAAGTTTTTAGATTATCGTGTAAAATAATCTCATAAGAAAATAGTTTTTCCTTGTATGCAGTGGCGTAGAAAAAGAGTAGAATAAACGGTTTTTTTATCTAAACATATTCTGAAGAAGCAATTTAAAACACCAAAAATTACTCATATCCCACATTTCTAATTATCAATTTTCGAGAAAATCGATGATATATTTTTTTATTTTTGTTTTTTGGTGACACAGTTTCCGTAAATATAAAGTGTCCTAATGGCTTTTCTACTTATATATTATACTAATTAAAATAAAAAATAATTGCTAAAAAAATTATGAATTAATCTTTTTAATTTCAACACAATTAATTGAAACTTGGAATATTAAATAAGATATAAGTAGTAACTAATTGTAAACTACTATCACTAACATTTGTCAAAGTATTTTCGTTATACCACAAACATTTGTCGAAGCATAAAAACGCAATTTTCCTCTTTACATAGTAGTACCAAACAATTTCCATCACTTTGAAAAAGGTAATACTTATCATATATTCCCTTATTGTTGTGGTATACCACAATATTTAGAATATATACATATCTTTGAGCTTTTATCAAGAACATCTTTTATGAGATATTCATCAAACATCGCAATTAATTTATAGCACCCACACAAGCAGAAAATTAGAGACTCTGGCACCTGCCATATCTTCTCAAGGTGAGTTTTTTTTAGTATCATTACTATTAATGGAATCGTAACCACAAGGAACTGTTTCTATTCTAAAAAAATACGTTTATAATATAAAGTAGTAGTACGTACCATGTATTGTATTTTCTTAATAACAAGAAACTATTTTCATGAATTTCATTAATATTTTTATTTATTGGGGCATTTTAAATTATTTATTTATTAAATTAGATATTTTGCCATATATACCTACCTCTTTTAATAACGAATACAGTGGCATTCCGATATTTATAATCCGATTTGTTATGGGATTAGTTTTTTTCGAAAGAAGTAAAACATATTCAATAGAACATTTGAATTCATTTTTAGCTATTGAAGCCTGTTGATTTATTTTCTGTAAAATTTGTAAAAAGTGTTTTTCATTTCAAATTAAATTCAGCATTTTTTTTGTAAGTTTAGTGAAACATTTATTTACTAATTACAAATAAATAGAATTATTTTCTTAATAAATCATCTATGTAACCCTGTTAATATTAAATTGCTTAAAGAATGAACGACATAATATTTAAATGTTTCATTGAATTAAGTAGTTAATATTTAATTTCAACAAATATATTCGGATCCATTTATCTGCTCTCTTCAGGGTTACTTTAAGGTCAAATAGAAAGATAGAAATGCAAATGTGCAAAACTATAATATATTTATATTTTCAGAGTTGCTGAACCCGATCTAGTCAACATAACTTGACAATATCACTCTCCCCTTCACTGAAATCGTCAATATTTTGTTGTCAATATGGTAATCCATGAAATGTGACTTAAGATTCGTTAAGAAATCCCGCTTAATTTGAAGGACTCATCAGAATTTGAAGAACAGACCTGAGTAGTAGTATTATGATACAGACCCACATTACCAATGCAGCTGCAATACAGATACGAGTATGGTCGATTGCTGTTGTAAGAACTATGCAGAGAGGATAAAAACACAGAACAGTTACTGCGCAGCTCTTTTGGATAACAAAAGAGTTGGACATCATAAAAGAGAATGCTGATAATATTTGAGAATCCATTGTTCGCGAACTTGTTATCCACTCCTAGTTTTCAAACTCTCAAACTAGATGAATCTTCCCGTATAACATTTCTGTTTTAAAAATTTCTAGAACTCGAGGAAGTTAAATAAACCCCAGATTCGGAATTAGGAACCCCTAAAATATAAACGTAATATGGTTTTATCTATAAATGATACTGCAGTAAACAACTACTTCCGACCGGTATTGAATTACACTTGCAGTATCTGTGTGAACAGCCAAGAACCCTTGTCGGCCATCTCACCAGCCATAGATCGGTTTCGGTTTTGTTAGCCCTCATCAATATGCCACTGGCCGACAAGGGTTCTTGACTGTTCACAGGAATACTGCAATGCCGGTCAGGGCATTAGTCCGCGGAATAGTTGTTTCCTCCATTATCATTTATAAATTTATATAATGGAGCGTCGCCCAGAGCGAGAGATCTGCATTTATGTACCTGCTGCAATGTAGGTCGCTTCCTGCAGGTCGAGTCGCTTAGGCCGAGCAGGAAGTAGCAGACCACATATCTCACCCGTAATATGGTTTTGTTCATTTGCATGTGATGCCTTTCAATCTGACCTTGAAAACGATAGACTCATAATTTCATAATTCTTTATTTATTCTATTTATTTAATTTTTGGTAAAATATTGCTCTCAATTTTAAATTTTAATTATTATTTTTTATTTAACACTAGCGCATTCACCACAACTTGAATATTAATTCTGCAAGTTTATTGTTGTAAATAACTTTGGCATAATATTTTGTTATACTTAGTTCTATGGGAGACATTTTGGTTTATTATGCAGTAGGGCAACACTGTTTTATTTTAACACAAAGTGTGTATTTTTTCAGGTCACTAAAAAACAAAATGAAGGAGTTTCTTTAATGTACTCGAGCGTCAGAACAAATTAGTGCGTGATGGACCTCATTCTAATGTTTTTTTGTTTAATCAACGACAAAGAGAAATTTTAGGAACTTTTCTCTTTTAAGCCCTATCTTACCATTCCAATTAATATTAATTTTTTACTTTAGCAGCTAATAAGTTATGTATAATCGTTGAGGAAATACTACCAAAGTAATTTATCGTAAGGGACCAAATGAGGTGCGTGCTAACTTTAATCACTATTATTTCATGGATTTAGAAACCTAAACGTATTGTTATTTTAGAGTTATCATTTACTTACATTAGTACTATTGATAGACATTTTTTGAAACGTAAAACAGTAAGTAATAGCTTTTTTAAGTGACTATAAGTGCAATGGGGGTTTACAACCCTAGAGGTTAATAAGGCCTGTAAATATTTACCATAGCTTATAAATATTGAAAAAATCAGTATAATTCAAGCACTTGAAACATTATTTCAATTCAAATAAATATTTGTCATCTTTATGAGCATACAAAGTTCATTGCTATTCTAAGAAGTTTATTGTAGCAAAATGCAAAATTTTTTCAACAAGTAGTATTCATTTATTTAGTTACTATAATGATTACACAGCATCACAAAAAAAGTTGTTCTTTCGGCGGACTAGACCTATATATACCTTTTTATTGTTACGCGCTGAATCCGAATCTGGTGTCTGTTTACCCGTATCGTCTAATGTTCAAGGTCATTGTGACCCACCAAGGTTATATATTGTAATATTTTATTGGGTGTGTGTTATTTAATTAAATTTATTTTTTTATTATTTAATTTTTATTTAAATATTTTATTAAGTTTTTAGTGTCAAATTTTAATATTAATTTTGTTGAGCGCCTTGATACTTTTTATGTATTATGTTTATGAGTGTATGTTGTGTGTAAGCTGTAATTTGTTCAATACAAACCTTTTACTTAAATTCTTTTTTTTTATCTCTTTATCTTACCTTATTTATATATTTTTTTAATCCCTTGCTAGACACAGTTTTACAAAATCAACACAGCAAAAAGAAACTTAAGTCAGGAGTCGATTCAAATAGTTTGCATGGCTTTTATTTTATAACAGATAGTAACACAATTGACAGATTAATAGTTTTTGGTTTTTAAATTAATTTTATCGATAAAGAATATTTTCTTATTTCTACTACTCCTATATTGATAATTTTAACAAACCACTGCAAATTAGAACTTGGTTATTGAATTTTATTAAAAATTTTAGGAATTATGCTAATAGATATCCTCTAATTTGTAATGGTAGTTGCATACCTACAGAGAGTATTTATTTTATATAATAATACAGATTCCTACTATATTACTAAAAATAATGCCGATATTCTTGACATATATAATAGTTCCTGTTCAAATTTGTGAATATTGTTGCTATTATTGCTTGGATGAGACTTATTTTGTACAGGTAAGTCCTGTGGGTTATTCTTTATACTTTGCAAAGATTGAAAGAATTGAAATCTGTTTTATTTTACTATAGTTATAGAAATTTTTATAGTGCACTTTATTTTAGAGGTACCTGAGGTTGGAAACTTTATAATTTTCCTTTCTGGAAACTGGAAACTGTCCTGTAGTGTTCTTTGGAACTGCAAATTTCCCTGGAGATGGTTGATATTTTCCTGTAGTGGAAAAATAACTTTCCTGGTGGATGGAGACTAGTAAATTTCTCTGATGCATAGATATTTTCTTAATTTATACTTACTTGTTATATATAAGTGATTGTAAATTTTCGGGAGCTCTCTTGCGATGCTGCACCTTGTTCAAAACCCAAGCCGTAATATCAACAACTTCTTTGTTTTTCATCCTTCCTGTAGATTGCCATGTTATAGGTCCTTTCACATGTATTTTTACAGTCTTTGGATGTCTCTTTAATGCACTTAATCACAACACTACTTATAACTAATACATTTATCCTTTTTTTTTGTTATACAATTTTAAATTATTGTATTAATGAAAATACTCTTTATTTGGTGTTTTAAGTCATTTACAAGGGATTCTGGCAAAGTCACCTTTAGTCTTGACAGATAGGAAATTAATTTTATAATTTGACATTTAAATGTATTTTTCATGATATCGTGTATCTTGAATTGATATATATTTAATAATGTTACTCGTCTGCTTACAATATGTATATCAAATTAATCTATAGACTTTCACCTTTCATTCATTATAAGTTGCTCTGAGTTTAAATTTCTTTTTCTTTATGTACTGAGTGATAACAATTGTCAACGTCATGCAAATTTATCCGAGATATCCATACTAACAATTCTTTATAATTTTTTATAAATTTACACTAATAATTATTCATTTTATTCAACTTTAAGTTCGGTCAGGTATTATTTTCATGTCATTTTCTATGTGCATATTTCAAATTGTTACTATATATATATATATATACACACAAAAATTAAAATAATGGGAAATATAAATAAAAGTTACAGTAATTAGAAAAAGGAGGAAAGTAAATGTTTAGCATATTTATAATATTTATAAAAAATTGGTATAAAAAAGGGATAAACATTGCACATGTACAATTTTGAAGGAAGTGGACAGTGTAGTATAAATACGATAAATAGATATCTAGTAAAAGTCTAAAGATTAGTAAAAATATGTAGATATATGTCAACATAAAAATAATAAAATATAAAAAAAGGAAATTTGTTAAATCTAGTTTATAATTAGTAGACTAAGGTGACCATAGGAACAAAAAAAAAAGTTGTTGATTTTAAAAAATAAATAAGAGATGCTAGAATTTTGAGAAGAGAAGAAAATTGTATAAGAATTATAAGAAATTATTAGTAAAGAAACAGTACCTGAATCAACAAAGTTAACCTATAAGCAAAATAAACATTGTTGTATTGAAATCCAATCCACCAGAGTGAATGAAAGCTACATCAAAAGGTGTTAAACTTTGGTAATAATCTAGTACAAGGCCAAGAACGGGACGCACTGAGATGTTAAACTTTGGTAATAATCTAATACAAAGCCGAGAACGGGACGTACTGAGCATTTGCAAGGCTGGTGAAGACGAAGTTTGACAGTTTGGAGGTTTAGGAGACGCGAAATTTGAAAAGAACAGAAGTGAGCAGTCCTGCAAGGTAGCTGCAGATGAGGACGAACATCTAAGGACATTAACCGACGAGAAATGAAAACTAAATTGGAAGGTAAACTATTAGACTGTTTTTGTTAGTGTTTACAAAACTTATTGAAGCAACATTAAAACTTACTAATGGTTAAATGATAAAATTTAAGTAGCACAGGTTTACGTAGGGTAATTTTTAATAATTTAAAGAAATATTGAAAGGTACATATCTATAATAAAAAATTGTCTTATCTATTTTATAAAAAATATTTTTTTACAAACCACAAACTTCACTGAACCGCTTCCGAGAAAGGTTTCTCATGGTGATAAAACATTTTTTTGATAAACTTGTTTTATAAATAAAAAATAATAATAATACAGAATATATATAAAAACAAATACAATTCAAGAACTTTGTTGAAAATTAAACTTAAAAGTGTTATACTTCAGACAGGCGCTTAAGAAATTAAAGGTAAGTAATTTATTCTGAGCTATCCGGGGAATATACATTTACACTTACAAATTACATATTACATTAATATTGTATACAGGGTGTCTCATACTTAGCTGCCAACCCTGAACAGGCCGATTCTATGATTAAAACTAAGTAAAAAAGTTCATATGAACATGGGTCCAGAAATGCGGAAGGGCACAGGGACCCATTGAAGGGGGAGGAATGGAAATCATTTTTTTGCAATATCTCTCAATCGCGTTGTGATAAATGAATTTGGTGCCCGGTGCTTTTCGAAAAGTGGCGGTTGCAGCTAAGTTGCGGAATACCGTAGGGAATGTCCTCCTTGATGACAACCTTCGGTTTGGAAACCTTCTCCCGTACTCGTGTTCTGCCGCTGCAGCATTACCATCGCAAAAGCCATAAATAAATATCATATCAACTAACTCTTGTCCCGTGAACTGTTTCATTTTTTTCGTTTAGAACTATTAAATTGGCAATCGGGTTGACAATACTTTGACATAAGAATACCTTGATCATTTTGTTTAAATTACTATGAAATTGACTAAAGTGGGATTAATCCGACGAGAGCGATTTTATCAGAAACCGTTAAAGATAACAATTTGAAACAAGAGTACCTTTTTAACGTAAAACAGTTCGGGAAAACAGAATTTGCTGTCCAATTTGTTAAAAAGTCAAAGATGAAAAAGTTACACACGCAAAATACCAAGGGCCTCCCCGTACCCACCCCAATGGATCTTGTGGAAATAAATGGATCCATCAAATTGCTCATCAAAATTTAGCTGTGTATACCAAATTTCATTCATTTATCACAACGCGATTGAGAGATATTGCAAAAAAATGATTTCCATTCCTCCCTCTTCAATGGGTCCCTGTGCCCTTAGGAAGCATTTCCGGACCCATGTTCATATGAACTTTTTTTATTTAGTTTTGATCATAGAATCGGCTGTTCAGGGTTGGCAGCTAATTATGAGACCGGAAAGTAATGGGACCCAGCTTGAACATAGCTTCCTGTAATCAAATAGAACCTATTTAGACAAATTTAGCTTAATCCGAAAGTGCTTCATTTAGAAGTTACAGGGCTTCAAAATAAATTGTTTTCTTGCTATGGGCATAATTAAGAAACGAAACGTCCAATCATGTTGAAATTTGGTATAGTCAAAAATGTTTTAAATAAGTACAAGCATTGCGAAGGAGTCAGTAGTGCTGCATATCATAGGGGGCGCTCTTGGCAGTTTTTTGTAACTCATTTTTAACGTATCATTCTTGTTAGTCCTATTGTGATACACTTGACGGAAAATCATGATGAAGAAATTAATTTTGCGTAGAAAAGCTATCCATGTAACTGTACCTTCTTTCTGAAGCTCCTCCATTAAATTGATTTTGACAGTAAACAGTAATCATATCTGCCGTTCTGTGTTGGAAAACTGTTTATGTCGAGGTATGTTTTCAAAATTTGATAAAATAATACTAATAATTTGAAATTATTTATACATTACATTTACACTTTACAAAACTACACAACGATAATTACTACAATAATTAATATTAATTTGACAGGCTTTTTATCAAATTTTATCTAATTTAAGCGTATCAACGTTAGTTTGACAAGTGGTAACTTGATCAAACTTGATCAATGTGCGGAACTTTTCAAATGCGTTTTTACCGAAAACGGTGCATTTTATTAACATAGAACAAGTATAGCTTTTCAAAATTAATTTCTCCATCATAAATTTCAGTCAAGTGTATCAGATTAAGACCAACAAAGAAGGTACGATACAAATGAATTGCAAAGAAACTGCCAAGAGCGCCCTCTGCGCTATGCGTCACTACGTACTACTTCACAATGCTTGTACTTATCTAAAACATAACTGTACCAAATTTGAACATGATTGGCCGTTTCGTTTATTAATTATGCCCATAACAAGAAAACTATTTTTTTTTTTTAATTTGATCATAGGAAGCTATGTTTAAGCTGGTTCCCATTACTTTCCGAACACCCATATATATATACATATGTTAGTTCGTAGGCTTCTGCGGGTGTTATATGTGGTTGTAAAATTTCTCCGGGTTCCTTTCCGCGATGAATCTGCATAGTCCTTAAAAGAACCATTTGTTTGACAACATTACAGTAAAATCTCATTTACCATCTTCAGGTCTTCTTACTTCTGCTTCGCATTACTACGTTCGGCTTACTGGAAGATGTTTGTCCACTTGGTGAGTTATATACTGTACTTTCGTTTCGGTGTGTGGTTTTCTTTGCATGGCTGCGCGTCACGGGTCTTGCGTTTAAGGGTGCTGTGGGTAATTTGTGAATAGCGTTACAGCGTTTACAGTAATGTTAAACTACATTTTGTAAATGAAATATTTACACTCTAATATTACAGAAATAAATGGATACAAATCCATGCTATGTTATGTGATTTTACAATTATTATGCTAAATTCCATCGTAAATTTCCAACAGTATAATTTATATTGATTTATACATTGTAGTTTCAGATTGGAATTGTAAAATATATGTTGTAATTTTACTGGGTAAATAATTTAAATTTTCTTATATTTTATACATGCTTACTTTTATAATTAGAAATGAAAAATATGCATAGAGAAAACTTTTTCAGTAACTAACCTTATTTCACATATACAGCTGAATATCATTGTGAAAAAATTTAAGTAGTGAACAATATGTACATGTTAAAAAAATGTGTAGGTATATCAAAGAGTTCATCGATCAGTTCAAGTATTCTCATTTTGTTTAACCCGAATAATGTAACAGAAGCCAATTAAAAAGTGTATTGATATTATTTTTGTAGTCAAAAATACCACGGAAAAAAGTTGCTTGGGCTAAAATTTTGCTTGTTAAAATACAGGTTTTAGTGAGTCAATATAATATGCAGGATGTCTCTTACTAACAAGTTATTAGATATAAAGTTATTCACATTTTATTATTAGAATTCAATAATAAATATGCTATACGAGTTACATTTTTATTCCTAAGTAGTTAAGAAACCCTTGCCAGAAACAGAAATAACTTCTGTGCGGAATAGCTATTTATGATATACGTGTTAAAAGTAAGATTTTATTTTGTGAGTGAAGATGATTAAAAAACGAGCGTAGCGAGTTTTTTAACTTCACTTCACTTAACAACAAAATAAAATCACTTTTAACAAGTATATCATACACTATTTTTTCTACAAAACGGAAGAACTTTAAACTCAATAAAAATAAGAAATCAAAAAATACCACACAGATCGCAATGTTTATGAACCAAAATTTTCGTAGCTACCAGTGATGTTGTTAGTTACAGAAAAAACGCAAAAATATTGACAGTATTTTCTAGTAATATTATAAGTATAATGAATAATCTCGATAATGAATGTAACGAATCCATCCCTGCTGAAATCGAAGAAGCCGCCAGTCGAGCAACATTGGAATTATTGCTGGCGAAATCAAAGGAACAGTACGAAATCGCTTATATACGCTTTTCGGTATGGTGGAACATTAAAAAGGTCCCTGGGAAATGTAACAAAAGTGTTTTACTGGCATATTTTGAGGAAAAAGCCAAGATATGGAAATCGTCAACGCTGTGGTCAAATTATTCCATGATCAAAACTATGTTAAAAATAAAGCAAGATCAAGATATAAGCAAACATTATAAACTTATTGCTTTTTTAAAACGGAAGGGTGAAGGATATCAAGCAAAAAAGTCAAAAGTTTTGACGAAGAAGCATATCGACAAATTTCTCACAGAAGCAGAAGACGAAAAGTATCTGATGATGAAAGTCGCAGCAATAGTGGGTGTCTTCGTGGCGTGTCGCCGGGAGAAATTGTGTCAGATGACCATCGACAATATCGAATATTTGGGCACTTCGGTTGTTGTGACCATACCAGATACTAAAACGAAAGTGCCTCGGACTTTCAGTGTTGTTGGTGAATTCTATTTTAACTTAAAGTATATGGCACTCTGGTCACTCAACGCTGACCATAGACGACTTTTTCTTAAATATATGAAGAATAAATGTGTGAAGAATCCAGTCGGAATCCTGCCGACATTGCAGAGTTCTTGAATCTACCAAATCCTCAACTCTACACCGGACACTGTTTTCGTCGTTCATCGGCGACATTGTTAGCAGATTCTGGTGCAAATCTTACTACCATCAAGAGACATGGAGGATGGAAATCTTCGACGGTAGCTGAAGGCTACATTGAAAATTCACTGGAACAGAAGAAGGAAATTGCGTGCCAAATACTTCCTACTGCTGCAACTACTAGCAAGATCACCAGTACTACCAGTAGTATTTCTACAGAAAATAGATGTGCCACACATGTTGACAGTAAAACCAACTTAAGTATGATGACTTCGCAGGGAATTACAATTTCAAATTGTTCTAATTTTACGATAAATGTTAATAGTAATAACTAGTTAAAATGTTGGTTTGTACTTATTTAAAATAAAAAGTTGTTCATGTGTTTGTTAAAACGTTTTATTAATTTTCAAAACAAAATTTAAATAAACTTTGATTTACTTTTAACACAAATGTTAAAAGTAACTTACTTTTAACACGCGTGTCAAAAAATGACATTTTTAACATCAGAAATGACAATTGAAAAGCCCACTTTTAACAGTTTTGTAGGAAAAGATTTTTTTAGTGTACTTTGTCCATTCATGAAATAAGTATAAATTATCTATTCTTTTCTGGTCATCCATCATCTAAAAATGTATTTCATTCACATTAGAAAATGTGCTGAAACGTTTTCGCTGAAAATAGCATATTATCTTTAATGATTAAAATACCTATATATTTGTAAATCTATCTATCTATCTCTGTGTACAAATTTTTTTCGATTTTTAGATACAGTAAATTTACAATTAACGTAACTACAACTATTAATACCTATTAATTAACTATTCGTATCTATTATAAACTGTTACTATTTTTACTGGCACAAAAATACATGTGGTTGTATGGTTTAGGGACACAGGTAATAGCGCAGTTTCGATGCAAGCTTCTAAATAACGTACCGTTTTAGTTTCCTCTAATTTATGATTGTATAATATTTATATGGGCATAAGCTGCAAGTGCACACATGTAACAACATGTAATCTTACAGTTTTACGAATATTTTACAAAAAAATCGTTATTAATGCACCTTAACATGTTTGTTTATCACACTTACCACAACTAAAGCGCATGCGGTTAGAGTTTAGGTTGGTGTATCTTTGAGCATGTGCAACAGAAATCACATGAAAAATTCCAGAATAAATTGAGTAAAAGAAAATTGTTCCGAAGTAGTACATTGTATCGCCACATTATTTCTTAAAGTTTCTAATTTAATTACGTAAAAACACATATACATGATTTTTCCGTAATATATAATGTAAATTACCAGTAATTATTATTTAGAGAGAGCATAACAAAACATGAAAATGGGCACCCATTTTTATCAGTGAATTGAAGGTTTAAAACTGACATTATTATCATCAGATCATTCATAAAATCTCATTTTAAAATCTAATTAAAAGTGAACTTTTTAATTAATAATTTGTTAAATAATTGCGTCGTGTTTAATTTTTAAGCTAACAATTTTTTAACTAAATTATTTACCAAAATCAAATTTGACGTAAATAATTCATTTTCAATTCAATAAATTTAGTTTTAAAGCCAGAACGATTTATTTAGAATGTGTTTTACTTGCAACGACCTGTTAAACGAAATTTATACTCATGCCAATAGCATTAATGTTATTCAGAATGTTTTTTAAGTCTAAAATTTCTCTCTTTGTTTCTGTATGTGATGTGATTTGTTTATTACCTATACGTCTTACTTTTAGTTTAGTACTTCATTATTCTTTCCGTATTTACCACTTTTATTTGTGGTTTTATTCAGCCTATATGGATTTTATGTTGGGTGATGTATTAAATTAAATAAATAAGCTATGTATACAGTGTATTTCACCAAATAAAGTCATCAGTTTTTTCTCTGACGCTTTTTAAGAACATCATGCACAGGGCGTCCTAAACACGGGATTCCAGGAAACAACTACTCCTAACAACATTGAATTACACCTGGAAAACCTATAGCAAACAGCTGGTGTCACTCGTCAGCAGCCCACCAGACATGTACCGTTTTCAAACTTATTAGCTCTCATCAGTATGCTGTTTTAAGTCTGTCTAACCCGACAGTAGGAACCATGAGTAGGGTACTCAGGGTGTCCTAAAGTTCACGTGTCGAGCTCATAACAAATAAACGAAATCCGATAGGAAAAATATGTTGAAATGGAAAGAATTAAGGTTAAAAACATTTTATTTCTAAACTCAAAACTAAATAAAATGACACCATCAAATTTTTTCCACAAACTATAGTAACTAGTAGTAACTTTTGCGCGAAACTAATATGTAAATAAACTTTCATGGCAGTGTTGATTAAATCTTGGCTAATTCAAATATGATCGATTACATCTTTGTTTAATGTTTGTCATTGTAACTTTCTAAGAAGAGATAGAAACTATATAAAAAATGTTCATAAAAAAGATGATTTTAGTTATCATAGTTTTTAAGTTTTGAAAGAGAATGTTTTTCATGTGAGAAATGGATCTTAGTGAGGTGAGTTCTGATCATGCCATCTGAACAGATTTTTACTGTATTTTTCGTTTGATTGTTATAAGCCGTAGACGCGAACTTTGGAACACCCTGTATATACAAACTTTAATGTCTTCATCGTTATCAGCTACGACGTCCTTATTTAGCTTTTTTCCAAGACATTTATAACATGGCATTTATAATCAATAATCCTTTATAATTAATCATGAAATATCTTGAATAGTTGATGATCCTAACTTCTTACTTTAGTCATTTAGCCAGTAAGTTCCTGAAAGTTACGTCCGTAATTTCACGTTTTACTAGTGTTCTATAAGCGTTAGAAGTTAGAACGTGAGTAGTTAACTAAGTCTAAATTTATCGACTAATAGCGTAACTCTTGCCAGTTCAGCAAACCCACATCATGTTAAATGATTTTTAGAATAAAATTGTTTGTAAACATTGAATTCAAAACTGTGTCAAAATACTATACTTCATGACATTCACATAAAAATTTTATATTCATAAAATCGGTCAGTTACATTTATCTTAATGTAAATGTTGAACTGAGAAGAATAGAAAGGAATAACGGTTGTTTATTTTGTTAATGGTTTTTTGTGAATTAGAAAGAGAAAAATTTTAAAAGTGGTAAAAAAGCCTGATCAAAATGTGGGAGAAAACTTCACTCACATTCCAGCGATGGATGAAGTTCTGGATTGAGAGAAACAATTTTTCAGTTTCAGTTTCAGTATAACAAAAAAAAAACACTTTGAAGAACGGTAATTGTTGCGATCACGTATAATCGATTCAGCGGTAGATTCCAGTCTTCTTCGTCCTTCTACTCACGCTACTCGAATATGTAGTGGGGTAAAGTTTTATCATTTTTCGCTCAAAAAATAATAGGTAATAGGTAAAAAACGCGGAACTTCCTAATTATCCCAAATTTTAATTAAAAAATATAAGTAGGCGTAAACAATAACTATACAGGTGGCTGCATATTGATTGGTGGTATGCGTTTGTAATAATTAGGGAGAAAATATTTGCTATCCACGGTAAATTAATCACAATATCATTAATTTTAAGGGAAGATAGGGTGACATGGATATAACACAAAAAACGATTAAAAAATAAATACATATTTACACCGAAAAAAAGTTTTAAATCATTAAACAGTTTCCAGATCAACTCAGTGATGCGGTGAAACCAAATTTAAATATTTTCCTAATATTATATTGTAATGAATGCTATAAATTGTTCTCTAAAAGTATGCAATTAACATATTAAGTTTCAGTTTGTAAGTAATACAAGAAAAACCGCGAGTTGTTGGCAAAAAACAGTCCGGGACGCATTCAGTGATAAACAATCCGGTAACAGTAAATTTTGACATACCGTATTATGAGGTCAATAACTTACAGACAACAGAATAGACAACCTGCAAACAACGGTATAATTCGCTGTCATGTCATAATTGAATTCCTGTGTTTAGTGTGTGTTACGTCGTAGTTTTGTGTTCTTCAGTTTTTAGTGCCTTATTTTAATTTTAA
Source organism: Monochamus alternatus (assembly GCA_037114965.1). NCBI lineage: Eukaryota > Metazoa > Arthropoda > Insecta > Coleoptera > Cerambycidae > Monochamus > Monochamus alternatus. Next base: position 22,308,393 of record CM073435.1, on the reverse strand, counting down.
ATGTTTTATAGTTATTAAATAAATGAATATGTGTCGGGTACAGATATTGTCCCACAATATAGTTCGCAGGTTTGTTTTTCTAAATTATGGGACAAGACTGTCGTGGGTGTATTAAAAGCTTTCTATTATCTATTAGTACCTACCCTTTCTTTTGATTTTCTTATAATAAACAGACAAATGTAGTTTTACCAGATTGTAATGAAATTATGAAAACCGAATGCAAAATACTGGAGCTAACTGAATTAACTGTTACCTATCTGTCAGCAATTATTATTAATAATGTTAATTTTTATCTTGCCTGCATTTAGAAACGCTGCAAAAAGACGACCACATGGTAGTTGACATTGTTGACAGATGTAAGCTGTAGCTATGGTTCTACGCCCCATTTTTTAAATATCGAGCTAAAATTCTGGAATAATTTTTGTATTGTCTTTAGGCCCCATGAGCACGTGATTACAATTTTTGGACTTGTCATAGTTAACCCTGTATATTGAATTTATTTCTATGACGTAATCTAAAATCAATCAATATTATTTATAAAATATTAATTAAAAGAGAGCCATACCAATGCAAGAAAACAAGATGTTTTATGACGAGCTGTACATACTGTAATAACAAACACAAAGGTGTAATCTAGGCAGATACAGAATATCTATTTAAAACAGGTCCTTGATCAAAATTTGTGAAATACAAATATGCGTTAAAATAATGTATTATCAAAATTTAATTTTCTATTCACTGATTAAGGAAAATTTGACAAAACGCATAATGCATATTTTTAACTCATTCAAGGAAAATTTCAATATTATTTTAGAATTTTGAAATTCTGCCTTTGAAAACAAATATTATGACCTAAATAAGTTTTAGTGGAAATTCAAAATTCACATTGTATATCTTCACACTTTCACCCACTTTTCATTTTTCTAACAAAGTAATTGCTTAGGCTGCGCAACACCGCCTATACAATTTAATATTAAACTTTATAATATAAATAGGATAAATAAAATATTAATAAAAAGTTTTATACAATTATAGATATATAATATTTCTGTTACAAATGCGTAATTATTTATATACAATATTTATCAGCCATGTGTATTGTTACGGAAGCTCACCTACCTTTTTAGTTTGTTAATTTATAATACGTTAGAATTTATAATTGAAGCTCACTTATCTCGTTAGTTTGTAAATTATGTTTCTGTTTATGTTAGAATTTATAATTTTTGTGATGCCTTTATTTTGACGTTTTCTGGAACATTCTCGGCCACATTCTATATGATTCTCGAGACCGCCAATAACTTCTAGAACCCTAAAAACCTATATAAGCGGATAAAATCCGCCGTCACAGCGATTTTATATTGAGCAGTCGAACGCGAATGACTGAAACGTCAAAGTAATGCATTTGACAGTTGTGAAACTAGTTTGAAGGATATTTCTTGTATAATCAAGAGTGACAATAAAGTTTCTTTGCCTACGTGACGTGTTTCCACGAAAAGGCAATTTCGAGGTTACATTGGTGTCAGAAGTGAGACGTTCCACAAAGAAGACGTTTGGAGTAGACAAGTGAATGCGACGGAAATGGAGGAAACATTGAAACAGTTATTGGGAATGATGAAAGATATGAAGGAAGAAATAAAGAATAGCCAAGAAGATATGAAGGAAGAAATAAAGAAGAGCCAGGAAGATATGAAGGAAGAAATAAAGAAGGTTCAAGACGAAATGGGAGAAAATTTAAAGAAAATAAAAAACAGCCAGGATGAAATGAAGACTAACCAAGATGAAATGATGAAAGATATGATGGAAGATTTGAAAAAGAAAATGAAAACTAGTGAAGAGGAAATGAAGAACAGTCAAGAGGAAGTGAAAAATAGTTTAGAAGAAATGAAAAATAATCAGGAAATGTTAAGAAACGAAATGGAAACCAGTCTACAAGAAAACAATAAGAAGTTAGAAGAAGGAATTAAAGTTAAACACAATGCATTTACGGAAACTATGGAAGAATAAATTAATCAAGTAAGAAATGAGGTACAAGATAAGGTCCAGGTCGTAGAAGACAATATGACTAAGTTACAAACTGAAGTCTCAAATCTGAAATCCCAGTTGTCTGCAAAGGAGCACATTAAGACTGAGAGCAGTGCTCTTCCGTCGTCAAGAGTGAAGCCACCAACATTTGATAGAAAGGTGTCATGGAGTACTTACGTTAAACTATTTGAAGCAGCTGACTTGGCAAACAACTGGTCACACGGAGAAAAAGCTACCTCATTAATAGTGGTTCTACAAGGAAATACTAAGAACGCTAGCTGAGAATAAACAAAAAGACTATTGAAGACCAAAGATGAAGAAATCATCATGCAGTTTTCTGAAATCAGAAACCTTCCTATTAGAACTGTGGAAGCGTCAGCAGACATAGAACTACCAGCAGGTTCAGAAGTGGTAATTCAAGCTATTTGTAGCAGTTCTTCGGCAGTTGAAGAAACTATAATTGTAGAGCCAGAACCAGGGAGCAGTCTTTATAGGAAAGGCATATTAACTGAAAAGACAGCGACAGAGGAAAACAATTTGGTATTGGTCAGAATACTAAATCTGAAAGACTACCCACAACAGATCAAGAAAGGTGAACCGTTGGGAGTTTGTCAAACAGTTGCATCGGTGTTCAGCAATTTAGAATTATCAACAGCATCTCGAAATATCGAAAAGCTACCAGAAGTTCTTCAGAGCCTTGTTAACTGATTCAAGTCCTCATTACAAACCGATGAAGTCCAAAAATTGGAAGATTTATTGAGGCGCTATCAAGATGTATTCTCATTGACAGAAGATGATGTCAGATGATATCGTGGGAAGGCCCTTATACCGTCGTGTCAAGATTGAATGACGTAGTCTACAGGATCCAGAGGAATCTCCAAGCTAAGATGAAGATTGTCCACATCAATCGTTTGACACCTTATCAAGAAGGTCATGCGGACAACGGGGTAACCTGATCGGGATAATCAGTTCTAAGAGGGGGGCAATGTTACGGAAGCTCACCTACCTTTTTAGTTTGTTAATTATGTTCCTGTTTACGTTAGAATTTATAATTGAAGCAAACGTAATTTACAAACTAACAAGGTAGGTGAGCTTCAATTATATATTCTAACGTAAACAGAAACATAATTAACAAACTAAAAAGGTAGGTGAGCTTCCGTAACAGTATGTTGTTCCAGAAGTGGAAAGTGTGGAACTTCCAGAAAATGAAAAAACTGGTTTGCGGTTTACCTTTGCACTGAAGGAATGATTAAATGACTATGCAAGAAGACACATCCAATGCAGAAAGAAAGAACATCTTTATATTTTGAATAGTAATAGTTTTCTTTGACATCTCTTGAAATATAAAGTTATATTTTGAATTTACCGAAAATTGATAATAAATTGTGAGTACCGTATATGTAATTAGAGTTCGCTGTAAGTATTTATAGATAACTTAGAGGTTTGACTAGGTGCCTTCTAAAAAAAATCTCCTTAATATTTATAAAATTAGCAAATCTTAAAGTGGATAATGCATAATGATTTATTTATTCATGCATTAATTCATTTATTAATTGATTTATTTACTTATCTCTTTACTTATCTATGTAATAACGTATTTATTTATTTATTAAAAAAATACGAATATCCCGGAAATTATTAGAAAGGCACAGGAAAACTTACTAGACTATTAAAATAAACAATGGAATTCCAAAATGCAATAAATTATTCATTCATCCGTTCATTTATTAATGAATTTATTCATCTCTTTATTTATCTATTTATTTATTTATCTATTTATCTATTTACGTAATTATTTATTTATTAAAAAATACGAATTTCCCGGGAAGGGTTGGATACGACACAGGGATACTTACTAAAGACCCTACTAAAATAAACAATGGAATCCTAAAATCCAATAAAAATTATATGATTCAATTTGAAATGGCAAGGTTGACAACTACTTCCGATACAACAAGTGTAATGTCCAAATTATTTTCGAAAAAAGGTTTGGAAGCAGGTAGTCATATTTTGTCTCAAAACTCAAATGAATATGTTGCTTGAATGAACCCGTATGCGGTATTTTAATTTACATATCTAGAAATATATGCATTTTTCAAATAAAGAAAATGGTTAAAAATTTTAAATAAATATTTTACTACTCCAAATTTAGGACTATCCTAGGCTTGCTTTCATATAAACACAAATTTAATTTAGTCAGCAATATTGCTTTTCATTCTATTTGCCTGGTGAATTTTTACATACACCTAAAAAATTTTGAGAAAAATTTCACTAAAAATCAACACAAATGACGGGTCCACACCCGATTGTGTTGAAATTCATTGAGTAATGTCCACTCAGTTATTTGTTAACTAAATAAATCTTTTAAGGGTAACACTGAACAATTTTTTAATTAGCTTTTTAAACTGTATTATTCAAAACACAAAATTGAGTTACTTTTTTAGTGTTGTAATAAACTCAAAATAGAGTTGTAAATTATTACTTTATAAATATTTCTAATAATTATTATTATTACTATTAATAATATGATGACATTAAAAATAATAAAGATAATAATAAGATAAAATAAGATTATTATAAATAATTATATCATAAAAATTACACTCTATAAAAAGAAAATCTATTCAGTTGGTACACAATGTGAGTTTAATAGAATTGTGGAAGCAACCATAACAACAATAACAATAAAAATAATAATTATTGATATTATTATATTATAATATTTATTAGTACTACTAACTACAATCCATTTGAAACAAAAGTTTGCTATAACAATTTGAATAAAATAAAGATTGAGATTATATTTGTAGATAAGAACATGAAGAAGTATGTAAAGATCTTTTATACTATTAAACAATACATTCATTCTAAATTTAACAAAATGCGTACTTTGGTGCCACAAAATACTCAGTGGTGTTGTATGACTGATGAAGTTCAAACGGCTCTTTATTGAATAAACAGTTTAAATAAATAAATTCCAAGTTTGATTTTCCAAAACTGTATGGCTAAGTAGTTGAGGATCAAATGAAATGGTAATCATGTAATGACACACACAAGATAGGTTTTCTGAAATAAGAAGCAAATCAACAATTTTTTTGTATCGGATGAAGACGACCATTGTTAATTAGGTACCTATTTCTACCAGAACATTCATGGCATACATTCTCACTTTCCAGTTTACACCATAGTTTTCATAAAAATTGTAATTTGAAAACGTATTTACAATTGTGGTCCATGATCCATGATCGGGTTGGAATAATATACTAATGATTATCGTCCACAAACAGCAGTTACTTGTATCATACACAACAAAACTACATCTGCGCGTCGGTACTTGCTCGCACCCAACTTTGTTTTCCCCCTTCCACTTACTAAACAATGTCTAATTTGTACAACGGTTGGTGTTATTTTTACACAATATGTTCTCACTCACACATATTTTGGTTTCTCTAACCAAATATTTTGTAGATAAGTTCATTTCTTTGTTACAATCTTAAATTTACTCAAAATTCAATACCAAATTAATTCATTCATAAATGTGTTTGATCTTACTCACTGTTACTTTTTACTGTGTACTATATCACAATTTTAAGCGAAAATTATTAAAACGCGGCTTGTTAAAGAGAGGAGCAAATATTTACGATCATCCCTGCCAGTAAACCTATGAATAAAACTGAAATTCAGAATTAAAGTATATTGACAGTAATTCGTGTATCAAAATGTATATTAATAAGTAAAGAGAGTTTAGACAACAAAAACCCTTTCTCAGTGGTGATTTTTACACTTTATGATGCATTGGAGGTCCTATATTTAACTTGTGTTGTGTTTGATGTAAAGGGTCCCACAGACTTCGTACCATTCGTGCGAACAGGAATGTACGAACCAAATCGCGCGAACCAGGATTGTACGGTTTTTTTCCTCACACACTACGATCTAATAGAACAGTCCGTTCAGTTTAGTTAAACGCGCGAACAATGATACTTCACAAGTGTCTCCTAGCAGTGGCGGCAGTAATAGCAGTAAAAAGGAAAAGGGGAAAACGTCGTACAAAATGGTGTAAAAATTGGATTTTGAAGAGAAATATGTTTTCTCATGTCAATTTATTGAATTAATTAAAATTAGAGCTAGGAGACTGGTACAGCGAAAACTCCCTCATAGAGTCTATTTTTTTAATAACCATATCTCTTAACGCATTTTCATATACTTCCTTTAGTTTATTTATTTCGAAATGGGTAATCCATTAGGCAATTCAATGCCCAATAATAGGATTACACACAAATAAAATACAAATTCGTGGTAAGTACTTACATTAAACCTTAAGAAACATTGAGTGCAATTAACACTAATGTAGTAAAAAATTAACATATTAACATAATTAAGTAATCGTTAATTCTTCTGTATCAAACGTATTGGAGAATTACTTGCATAACTAGTCCGACACGATGAAATATAAAAAAGATTATCGTATCTAGAAAAATATGAATGGCGACTAAAAGAAATTTGATTGGTAAATAATTTGTACAAGAATATAAAGAAAAAATTATTCTCTAGAGACTAATTCTTTTAAGCGGTAGTGCGACAGTCTGACATATAGTTCATAATCAACAAATCTTTTCTGAACATTTTCAGCTACTACCATATTCCAATTTCCTTCTAACGAATGCATCATACAAAATAATCATTGAAGAAGAGTTAGTGGAATACTTTGTATTACGTAATATAAAACCTAGAGTTCTCATAGTTTTTTGTGCTGTTGAATCAACATGTGTCTCAACAGATAATTGACATCTAAAATTATACCTAGGTCCTTAACTTCACGAACGACTCTTAAAGTATGATCGCCAATGATGTAATTTTAAGCAATATTAAGTTTTTTTCTGGAAAATATTATACTATGGCATTTACTAATACATATTAAGGAAAAGTTTATGAGATTTGCAATATTAATTTAATCTGGACAGATCTTCCTCGAGTTTTATGCAGTCATCCACAGACTGAACAGTCACTGATAATTTAAGGTCATCGGTAAATAAATTATAATTTGAATAATTGAAGTAGGAACCAATGTCGTTTCAAAAAAATACAAAAAAGAAGAGGTCCCATATGTCGTCATGGTAATGTTTTGATTTAATTTCCTATAGACATGGAAAATGTTTATACAAATTAATAAAATTAGACAAAAATTCTTTAGAATTCATTGCTCTAGTTTCAGTTAGTACGTCTATGTGGTACGTATTAAATGGAACGAACAACACACACACTGCAATCCAAGAACGTACACTCCTATCCATACGTTCCAAAAATCAAACCGAAACAGATTTTACATGATGGTTAAACCGTGCCGCTTTTTTCTCCACACACTGCATGCCTGGCACATTCGTGCATGACTGTGCGGACCAATTCGCGCGAATTGAACGAAGTCTGTGAGGCCCTTAAAGAGTCACCTCCAAGTGAAAACCGAATATCCGAGCAGTCTATATAAAGCTGTGTGCAAAACACTTTCCAACCTTTATAGAGTATTGAAGTACGAAAATTTCAGAATCCCCTTTTTGAAGTTGACTTAAGTTGAAAACTTTTTACTATCTACAACTGCATTCACCATGCGGATCACGATTATCATAAATGAAAAATTTAATCAATTTTTATTTGAAAGTAATTAAAATCTTTTATTTATATTTTTAGTCGAAAACAGAATAAAACGAATATTTTAAGAGATGGAAAATATGAATATATCGTTATATTACAAGTAACATCTAATAAAATGAAGAAACAAAGACATTAAACTTATTTGTTTTTTAGAAACATCATTTTGAATATGATTTAACTAATCTCCTGATAGATACAGTTGAATATGAACAAACTATATAGTCTAAGATCCCACTATAAAACGACCTTCACCGAGCTGGTTAATGGATGAAAAGTATTTTATATCCAATTAAATATGTCAATAAATATATTGCAAATGGGTTGTCTAAAAAAATTCAGTTCAGAATATGATTAATTAACAATTAAAAATTATTATTTTTTTAAACATTTCACTGGTTTGGTTAATAGACAAATTCTATACCAATCGAAAGTATGAATATGCAAACGTTAGGTTGACTATTTTTTTCCCGTCACAACTCTTGGGTAGGCTAGTATAAACAGGTAAATCGATACTAGTAACTTGCACCGGTGTGGTTAATAAATTAAAGTTAAATTAAAATAAAGATTATTTCATTACCAACACGGTGGTATAGGGTTGTCTGCGAAAAATAAGTCCTGAATTCCGGTTGTCGAACTTTAAAATGTGAAATATTCCCCAGCGAACCATTCCATGCGATAGAAGAGTACACAGCATTGCAGCTGTGTGTAGTTCCTCCATACCGAAAATGAAGACGATCCGTTTATCCGTTTTTCCAAAAAATCGAATAAAGTCCGGGGGCGGCGGTATTATTAATAATCTGCCTCTAGGAACCCCTAACGCGAAGACGGACTAATTTTTTCGATTCCGCGTCTCAAAGAGAACATGTCTTTAAAATTTCGATTTAATCGGTTGGGGGGCAGCTCCGGGGGCGGCATCCCGTTTTTTTTAATTTTTTCGGTACATTATCGGATGCGCCCCCGCCTTATCGCGAAGTATACGTACATAAAATTTGAGGTCGATCGGATTCGATTTGTGGACGTGAGATGAGCGGAAATTTTTTTTTACTCCTAACGATGAACATGAGGTTAGGTAAACGGCGGCTGTGGGACGGGATCGGAAGTTTCCCGAATTCATAACTGAGGGGTGGAGTCTCGAAGTCAGGAGTTCGAGAAATCGACCTTTTCTGTTTCATTTCGAATACATATTCGAATGTTTTTATGAAAATATGAAAAAATGTTTCTATAGAATTTTTTGTATAAACAACAGTTTACGAGTTGGGCGGCAAAATACCACCGCCCCCGGACTTTATTAGATTTTTTGGAGAAACGGATGAACGGATTGTCTTCATTTTCGGTATAGACTATTATTTCCTGGTAGTGACTTGAAATGATATTATGACGTTCCTGCCGCCCATCCGGGGGCGGCCCTTGAAAACACGAAATTTGTCTAAAATCATTGAAATTTTTTTGTGGCTTCTTCTCCACCTTACCTATCGAAAAGTCTAATAAATTTTTTTGATTATATGGATCGTTTCTTTAAAAAAAAATTAAACGCAATTCGGGGCGGCAAATGGATTATTAGAAAATTTTATTTTTTACGGGTTTTCGATCTCGGCATATCGTTAGTAGGGTCGAAAATGTTGTTTTATTGTCATTGAAGGGTGTTAGGGGTTCCTAGGGGTAGATTAATAATAATAGGTACCGCCGCCCCCGGACTTTATTCGATTTTTTGGAGAAACGGATAAAAGGATCGTCTTCGTTTTCGGTATGAACGAACTACGCACAGCTGCAATGCTGTGTACTCTTCTATGGCATGGAATGGTTCGCTGGTGAATATTTCACTTTTTAAAACTCGACAACCGGAATTCAGGACTGATTTTTCGCACACAACCCTATACCACCGTCTTGGTAATGAAATAATCTTTATTTTAATTTAACTTTAATGTATTAACCACACCGGTGTAAGTTACTAGTATCGATTTACCTGTTTATACCTGGCTACCCAAGAGTTGTGACGGGAAAAAAATAGTAAACCTATCGTTTGCATATTCTATGGGCTTCACACTTTCGATTGGTATGGAATTTGTCTATTAACCAAACCAGTGAAATGTTTAAAAAAATAATAATTGTTAATTGTTAATTAATCATATTCTGGACTGAAATTTTTTAGACAACCCATTTGCAATGTATTTATTGACATATTTAATTGGATATAAAATACTTTTCATCCATTAACCAGCTCGGTGAAGGTCGTTTTATAGTGGGATCCTATACTAATATATCTCTTGTCTAAATAAATAAAAACCTAATTAGCGAGACAATAGGTAATCTCTTCAGTTCTAGAGTAGATCAATATACGTATAGTGTTGACATTACCAAATCGAATATTGACTTTATAAAGCAACATTTATGGAATCCTATCCGAATACTAGTTCGAAATATAGTTATAGAGGATTATGTGGGACAGATATAAAATATTTTTGTATAATCAACAAGTTGTCCCTACCTTATGTTGTTTTTGCGGAAGTAGGAGCGTTTGAGCCATGGTTCTTCCTTTCAGATTAATTAGTAATTAAATTAATTGATAAACAGCAGAGAGATGTTTTGATGACTACATCAGAACATCAGCCAATTCCATTACATTACATAAGTGACAAAACCAGTTTAGAAAATATAGTTGATTCATTAGTAATATCCATGAAAATTGATCTCAAAGGTTTATATATTTTTATAAAATCTTGTATTTTTGCGATACACGGGAGGTAGGTAGCAAACTAATTCAAATTACTTCTAAAATTTCTAGTCAAATAAAATGTTACTTTATGTGAACTCTTTTCAATACCTACCAAATACCTAAGTAGATAGATGTAATATGCTAAAAATATAAACTAATAAATCTGCTGATATACAGCCTCAAAATTGTAACTATTATATAATAAACTGCCATTATTTTTCAAAGTTATATTTACCCTCGAAGTTTGTTCATTAAAAACTGAATCACCCTGTATAATCATCTCAACAATAAAGCATTTTTTAGACAATGTGAAATTTTTAAATGTGCTTATATAATACTCACAGTATTATTTGTACCAGGTTTGTCTAAAGTTAATATGATGGATTTAAAATTTAGTGTCGGATGGTTAATTATGCACGAAATCTCGAGTGCCATATTTTCGTATAGAACTTAAATCATATTGTCGTGGAAATATTATTTCTCTGGATATTTAAAAAATGAGACATATAGGATGTACCACAACGAGCGTGCATTAGAAATATTTTGGAAACCAGAAATGATGGAAATCTGAAATTTCGTTTCTATAAGTTTTCAACACTGCTGAGTTGAGGCAAAATATTTACAGTCACGTAGTACTTCTGGTTATATCGGAAGTAGACGTCAATTCGCGTATTTTAAATGGAACATGGTATTTTTTATTTCATTTTCAGATTATATGTGTAATGTTAAGCCAACTTTGTTAAACATTCTGTATGTCTCACCTACATTCAACAGGTTTTAAGTTATTTCATTTCCTTAAATTATTTTTTTTTGTAAGACTGAATTATCCAGTCTAACTCAGGTAAATAGCAATTTGAATAATAATAATTTTGTGGAAGTAATAATACAGAGACAGGACACAATATTTAGAATAGGCCCTGATTTCTTTAGATTACAAAGGATGCTGAGCAGTGGGCGGTCTATAGTGAGTGACAAATTCAAATCTCAGTAACTTCCTTATTTAAAATGAAATAACGTATTTTATGTTACCATTTTTCTTTTATACATATCGAAGGAAAATAAAATATAGAAAAAGATGATAAAATAAAACACAGGGTGTCTTTTTTTGTTCTTTATAATTTGTAAACTATATATTTGAACTTATTGCCAATTTAATGATGATAACACATAATATTTATATTGTGTTTTTATGTTATAAGTAAACACACACTGTAAAATGTGCAGGTAATTTCTCCGAATAAAATTTCTAAAAATTAGGAACAATACATAAACGAAAACGATCACATAAAGAGTAAAATTTTGTTATTAATTAAATAGGTCGTTATCATGTTTAAATTCATTGACAGGTTAATCGTTTTTGACATTGTCGATATTTAATTTCAAATAATTATAATTTATTGGTATAATAATTTTTAAAGTTAGATATTTGACTCCACTTAAAGGAGGCCACCTGCAGAAGCAATCCTAAAAAGAAATGGGTCACATCTCATTTATTGTTGTTGAATTTTCGAGTTCCCACATTTTCAAAAGTGAACTTAGATGTTTATAGAATGTTTTCATTAAACCAGGTTAGTAAATTAAGCTAGGTTATTTTTTTTAGTAGAATAAAGCTTTGTCTGTGGAATTGTTCATTAGCATACCTAGATGTTTGGTTTCAGAGAGCATACATATGAGTTCATTGATAGTAATTGTACGAGATTTGATATATATTAGCTTAAAATACCTTTCTAATACAGTAAAAAATGTTCCAAAAGCTAATAATAAAGAATATATGGTAGATATTGTAGGTATAATTCAACGCTGGTTGGGGCTTTAGTCCACAGGGTAGTTAATTTTACACAATATTGTTAATACCTAAAAATACATAAAAAAGAACGCAACCTTTAGAAAATATTGAAGTTATACCAGACGATTCAAGATGCAAAATATTTATTTCAATTGTTCAAATCCTAAAATCTAATTTAAAGTTACGGCGTAAAAAGGAAAAGCAATGTATCTATTCAATAGTTTGGCATGCCATGATAAAACAATTATCCTCCATTTCCATAGTAACCGTAAATGTAGATCAACTGTCAAACTATACATTAGAATCTCAGTTAAAGTGTACTATTTTTAGACGTTTATTACGGCTGTCCTCTGTTTTGGCCAATGCGCTCCCTGCATACTTAAAAGTGTTAAGATTAATTTCCTGTTTAGAATGCTTAGCAAGAAACTTTTCCTAAGAAGAGAAAGAGCATTGCTTAGGTAAGTTTTTAATAATATCTGAATAAACTTACACACAAAGGTTTAAATAAAATCCACGTTTAAATTTGACCCTTCGCTTTTACAATTTAGAAAAACCATGTTTATGAAGCTCTAGGTAAGTAACGAAGCCACTTTGGGTTTTATTGGTTAAATAATTTAAATAATCCATTCATTCCTAATAAAAAAGTATAGAAATATACCAGTTAGTGATTAAAAATCAAAAATTAATTTTAGTTAATGGGTGCATGTTCTTTATTAACATGTAATCAATAATTTAAAATAAATACATGTTTCTAGCTACTGAAATATATTTTCCAATATTAAATAATAATATATTCTTTAAGAATACAATAATTTTATTAAGATATACAAGTTATTCTTTAATAATAAAGGAAATAATACTCAAAAATAATAATTATTATATATTAATAATAACACATACCTTTATTAAATGTAAATAATGATCTTTCAAATATATACTCAAGTGATGATAAATAAATATATATTTCGCCATATTTCAGTATATAGTAAATGTATTGTTACTAAGCTTAATTGCTCAGAAATAAATTGTTTTTCAGGGTAAATAATATGCTAATTAAAATTACCTAAACTTTAAAGTGTTACTAAAAAAAATTAGGACTAAAGTAAATATACCATCAATAAGTAATAATACAGTCCGACAATGGGTGTAACAAAATTACCCATTAACCGTACAAGTTACTTAATACAATACTTTTTACAGTGTACATTACCACTATAACTCCAGGGATGCAGCAGGTATGTCACATGATTTATTAATCAGGGAATATACCTGCAATTAATATTCATAATATTCACAGGAATGACGATCACAATTTCAAGCTATAAGAAATAGGTCAAAGCGTTTGCTAACGAAAATATACTCATTATTTGCATTCCATAAAAATTAACAGCCGGATTCATGAAACGGGCGTAGCGTTAGTCGGACTAACCAGCTTTGCGCCCGTGTAAAGCGCGTTAGTTGGTCTAACCAGCCTTGCGCCCATTCACGAAACATGTGTTGCTAGGTAGCGAAACATGCGTTGCTAGGTAGGTTGTTTATTTACGTCCATATTTGCGCCAAAAGTTAGACCCAGTATTGTACCTGTTTAAAAATCTCGTAACTTCGGCCTCTAGTTCCTTGCGTTTCTCATTGTATATTTAGTATTTATATTCAAAAACAGTACTTTTCAGTGCTACAGATTAGTTAACATATCATAAAGTAAGTATTATACATAGTAGTGAATAGGAGTATGCCTTTTATTTAAATTGGTGCAACAGAAGCGTAAATTTTTCGCGTAACCTCCGCTAGTTTAACGTTACGCCTTGTTGATGAATCCGTATGTTAGAGTTTATTTGATCTTCGGTGTATACAGGCTGTTTTACATAAGAGGGCCACTTCCATGTATCTCGCTTAATATGTGAGACACGTCAAAAATCTTAAATTGTTTTTTGTTGCATTTTTGGAGGCCTTCATGCTCGTATAAACAAATTTGAGATCCATGGCCAACTTTATGAGTAATAACAAAAAACCTGTAAAGTGCCCAAACTTTAAGGCTGCCTAACTTTTTTATTTTAAGAGATATAGGAAACTTATTGGTAATAAATTTTTATTGCAAAATAGATACCTTCCACCTGATATAAACAGATTTTTGAAATATCATATGTGGTTCGCTGCGCCCTCTAGGCGGATAAAAAATTTTTTTGTTGAAGCAGGCTATGGCCACAAAAAATTGCCTGTTTTTTCGTCTTTCATGCAATATACTACATGTTGCCCTTATCTTTTGTATTTATTACATTTTTTCAATTTTAGAAAAAAAATGTACCTAAATATTTTCGTGTTGCTCAAGATAATGCAGAACCTGTTTTAAAGACGCCAACTGCAAAAAAATAGTAAACAGAATGTACTTTTTATGCAAAATACAGATTTTCTTATAATATTATTTTATTGGTTTTCACATTAGAAGCAATTGGTTCTTTAAAATTATTTTGACACAGACAATGTATTAATACCCAACTAACATTTAAGCCTAATAGAATACTAAACAAGAAAAATAATTCTAAATTGATCAAGATTTACTACTTTCCTCCATAAAAATAGTCTTCAATGTTACAAAATCTTATAATACCAAAATTTCAGTCAAAAATTTGTTAATTAAGAGTAATATAATGACTTCTAAGTAAAATGAAATATATGTCAATGTATACAGTTCAAAATTACATATTGTTTACCTATTCTATGTTTTCAAATGCTAACATTCCAATAACGTGTAAGACGAAGTTATAATTTACTTAATTTCGCCTTAAAATCTGTCTTCAATATCCAAGGATTTTTTAAATTATTACAATAGGTAAATATTTACATATTTATTGTAAAACTTATTTTGTCTTCAACTAGTAGTTAAAAATAAGGTAATAACTATTTTGCCCTATTAAATCCTTCAATTGGATAAGTTCCATTTTTATTACAATATCAACTTATTTTCAACTTTGTTAATAATTTCTAAAGAATGTTTAACCATTTCAATTAACTTCGAATTGAATTCCGTTCGAAAATATTTATTTTGTTTTTGTTATTACGCATACATAATATTATTGGCTTTAATTTGAATTTTCAATCACAAATAAATTCAAAAGTAGAATTTTATATGTAGGTACCTAGTAATAATTTAATTGGTAATAAATTACCATAAAATATCTTCATTTGGAGGAAATCTCAACCACAAAGTTAATATTTTCCTGTGACGTCAACATTGGCATAGGCAATCTGACCTATAGGTTAAAACTTATAGACAAATTGACTTCAAAGTTGATTTTATTTGAGCGGCCATGTTGTAATAAACACTAAATATTTTGTTCATTATTTCTAATTGATTACTCATTAAAATTATGTTAATACAGATAATATTAGTTAATACATATATGACGAAAGATTATTAAATACATTTTATCACGAAATACATGCAGTTTTTATTTTAGGTTATTTTGCAGTATAGAAATATTATTAAAAAGCAATAGTAAAAATGTATATTTATAAGGCGCGTTATTTTTATGAAAGTTTGGTCATGACATTATACGAAAAAATTTCCTGGGTTGTACAATTTGATGAATGGAAACCAAAAATACAGACTTTATTATATTAAAATCTAAATATATATAAATATACTAACTCCTACTGTACTTGTAGTTTAGTAACCTGATTTATAGTCTTTCTTTTTCTTCCTATCCCTGTTCGCTATTACAATGTATAAAATCAAACATATAATGTTGTCTCTCTCTGGCAAAAGTATGTAATATAAAGGGCATAATTAGGGTATATTTTGGTAATAATGTCTTTTATATTTTGAAATTTTAACATAAAATTGGTCCGTATTTCTTTTAGGTCCAATTATCTTATTGGAATAAAATTCTTGCCAACCAATTATTAACTTCCATATTACTTTAGTTTTTTCCCCACATAAGGAAAAAGGCCAACGAATATAGGTAAACTTTCCTTACACGGAATTGGTCATGAAAAGTTTTTGACCAATTCAGAGGTCAAATTAACGTAATTTCAACTTTAATTGTTTGTTGGGTATACTACATGTTGCCCTTATATTTTGTATTTATTACATTTTTTTCAATTTTAGAAAAAAAATGTACCTAAATATTTTCGTGTTGCTCAAGATAATGTAGAACCTGTTTTAAAGACGCCAACTGCAAAAAAATAGTAAACAGGATGTACTTTTTATGCAAAATACAGATTTTCTTATAATATTATTTTATTGGTTTCCACATTAGAAGCAATTGGTTCTTTAAAATTATTTTGACACAGACAATGTACTAAAATAATATAAGAAAATCTGTATTTTGCCTAAAAAAGTACATTCTGTTTATTATTTTTTTGCAATTGGCGTCTTTAAAACAGATTCTACATTATCTTGAGCAACACGAAAATATTTAGGTACATTTTTTTTAACTAAAATTGAAAAAAATGTAATAATTACGAAAGATAAGGGCAACATCTAGTATATTGCATAAAAGACGAAAAAATAGGCAATTTTTTGTAATTTTAGCCTGCTTCAATAAAAAAAAAAAAATTATCCGCCTAGAGGGCGCAGCGAATCATATACGATATTTCAAAAATCTGTTTATATCAGATGGAGGGTTTCAATTTTGCAATAAAAATTTATTACCAATAAGTTTTCTCTATCTCTTAAAATAAAAAAGTTAGACAGCCTTAAAGTTTGAGCACTTTACAGGTTTTTTTGTTATTACTCATAAAGTTGGCCATGGATCTCAAATTTGTTTTTACGAGCATAAAGGCCTCCAAAAATGCAACAAAAAACAATTAAAGATTTTTGACGTGTCTCGCATATTAATCGAGATTCATGGGAGTGGCCTTCTTATGTGATACAGCCTGTATATCACCGGCGCATCCACCATTTTTTTTAAAGGAATTTCCATTGCATTCAAATAGGTGTCGATAGATACCGTTAGATATAAGTCCATGAGAATAAAAGAATAAAACACAGTGTAAATCATAATTTCATAACATTTTAAATATTGCTTAGTATTACAAAATAAAAATTAGTAAATTAAAGTTTACACTCCATATTTAAAAGGTTGGGTAAATTTTGACAAGTTTACAACTATCAAATAGAATAATATATTGTAACAACAATAAAATCAAAACTTTTATTTAATTCTTCAATTTTAGTTATCGCGGAATTACTTTTATTACTGAATGTACACATACTATTATGCACTTAATATAGATTGCCTTCTCATAACTATTATTGCTTAGTTACCTACTCTTATTGCATACATATCCTTCTACGTATTTTTTTTAGAAAACATATTTTTCAATAGTTGTTTCATTGTTTTTTTATTGAAACTATTTCACAACTATATGCTTATCATTTAAAAATAATTAAATCAATTTTACTGTTGGTAACCTTGTAAGTTATATTCCAATGCAATTTAATTAAAAAATCGCATAAAAATATATAATCGAATTTCAACCAAATTTTTGCAAGACTATTCTAAAGATTAAAATTTTGTAATGTCAACATCATATAAAAATATTTTTGTTTTCTGGTTTTACAAATATTACTAGTAGTATTACTTCACACACCGTTTTTTCTATCTACTAAATTCTATATTGTTTTACTGCCAATATGGCAATAGTGGTGAATATGATTTAATAAAGTTAATATAAATGTAAAGAAACTAAAATTGATTGATTCTTTT
The DNA here is from genome assembly GCA_037114965.1 of Monochamus alternatus. Lineage (NCBI taxonomy): Eukaryota > Metazoa > Arthropoda > Insecta > Coleoptera > Cerambycidae > Monochamus > Monochamus alternatus. The sequence continues at coordinate 22,290,518 of CM073435.1, read as the reverse complement.
TTTCAAAAAGATATGGCACGAAATATGCTCTTATTATTTTTTAATACACAGTTTTTGATTCAGTTTGTGTTCACTTAATACATTACTTGATACATATTGGAGCCTTTTTGTTTTTTCCAAATAATGTATTTAACGAGGTCATATATTTTTCTAAAATTGGTAAATTAAAGATGCAGATTTTCTAGGTCACACTAGATTATCTTTAAATTAACAAGTAAATAAAGCTTCTCTTATGCACTTCCGTTCAATACTTACTTGACTGTTTACATTGTCTCTCATTGCACTCGACAGCTGTCGTGGAAACTTCAAAACTTTGCGGCAGCGCGTCTTGTAGGGCTACCGGATCGGAGTTGGGACGGCGCAAAACTAACAAATGTTGCTTCCCGAAGGAAAAGCGGCGCAAACTCCGGGATTTTCCGCGAAATTATGTGAATAAAATGTGCGTAATGAATGGGCTGCGTCGAAATTCCCGCTTAAATGCAACGAGGTTATTAAAACTTGAAAAGTAGTGACTCTTTGTTCTCCTCTAATTAACATAGAATATGCAATTAGCTTAAAAAAATTATTTATAGTTCTTTTCATATTTATAGCAGACATAAAAATGTCAAAGCTCGCCGACAAGAGTCGTTAGGAGAGAGTAACCCAACACACTTTTTAACTGTCCGTAAAAAATAAATGTTACAGCAGTTAATTTCGTGCATAAATCATAGTGCTCGTATAAAATACACTTATACTACAGCATAGATAGACCAGCAATTTAAAAAATATATATATAGTGCACCACACCACAAAACATTTTTATTTATTTACTTACTTTTTTTGTTATTACTGATCGTTATATTTTTTTGGGACTTTTTTTTAAATTTGACATTTGAAATTTGCTGGAAAAATGATTTGTTATGATGGTTTTTTCCTAAATGATCTAAGTAAGTCAGTACGCAACTAGAAAAGTAGTTCTATAAATTTAGAGTAATAGGAGTTTTATATTCTGTTAATATTTTATAGTTGTATTTATGATACTAAATTATTGCATTAATGTGGCACATAAGACTATTGTGCCTTTTATTTTATGTTTTTTTAAAATAAGAGATTTGTAAGTTAGTTGCGTGGAATAATAGAGCTACCGGCGAACAACCCACTTAAGAAAATGTAACGCGCCTATGGCACTACCTCAAGGGTGGGTGAAGAAATGTGCCAATGTGATTATAAAATGATAGTTTGACTTTTTTCGCTTCAAGTCTCCTCTACTGAAAACATCACGAGCCGCTACTGGTAACGAGGTTATGAAGCAGTTGTAGATAAATTTCTTTGCACAAGGTTGTCTACAGTTATGAAAGTAGAGAAAACTTTTCTGTGCCAAATAGAATCCTTTATTGTGACTACAAACAATTTTAGGTACGTCTCTAGAACTCTAATAACAATGTTAAAGTAGCTGTATATGATAGAGTTAGTTTAATGAATGTACGCGTCTGAAATAAGAACAAGAAAACAAAAATTCATATCTACAAATATTATATCTCTGTATTAAAACTTTTGGGAAAATAAGGAGAAAGTATAAACAACACAACTTCATTTTTTAATAAGGAGTTTACTGATAAGGTTCGAGTGTTATTAAGAAAATGGCCCCTGAGGAGCATTTTTAATTTAAATAATAACAAATCGAGGTACAAATAACCTTAAAAATTATAATTTAGTAAATATTATTTGTAATGTAATGTTCTTTGAAATATATTACAAGAATTATATTGTCTCTTACCAAAAAGTCTGTTATGTACAAAAAGAAAAATGTTATGATTATAAGTTTCCTTTTTATTCTATTTAATTTTTAATAAAGCACAGCACGGCTTACCTACAAATTCCGGAAAGAGAATTATCTTTTATTCTTCTCATATTTCGTAAAGTACAGACACGTGTTCACGTTTCCCTTTTTTGTATTGTGCTCAAAATTTAATTTAAAAACTACAGCATATAATAGGTTAAGTTTATTTTATCTTATAAAGGAAGTTGTCGTTGTTGTTATATCCGTATATTTTAAAATGACTTTATTGAAATGAAATAGAAATATTGGTATTCACTTAAAATTATATCTATACAATTTATTTCAGAGTGGAAGTGACAAAAGCCTAGGGGAGATTCCTCTCAGCAAAATATGTAAAAAAGTTCATAAGAAGATGGGACCGCAAGTGCTTCGTTTTCGAGATACAGGGTGTTAAGTTTTTTAATAAATTGAGGTTTTTAAAAAAATGTTTTAGCCAATTTGAATGAAATTACGGTTTTTTGTTGATTATGTTCTCATAAAGAAACACACTACGATAATTTTTTGGATACATTCCTATGCATTGCTATTTTTCCTTATGCAGTTCAGAGACGTGCCAAGGTTCTCGAAAACGAAGCGAGACATTAAAAAAAGGCAAGAGACACAAATGTACTATTTTTAGCAGGTTTATCTGAATATTGGATAAAACCGCAAAAAAAACTACAGGGTGATATTCTTTTCTGCAATAAATAACTGACTTGCTCGTTGGATACGCCCCTGAAAATTCTGGATCAAATCTAATTGGTCCAGTAGATGTATGATAATAATTAAATTAAATCAGATAAAGCATTTTTTAAAATTATAAAAAGTACATAGTTTCTCACATGCAAAACTGACAAATTTCAATATGCTACACTCAGCAAAATCCTTTAGTTGATATTCACACAACGTTGTGCAAGGAAATTTGTAGCATCTCTTTAAATAATAAATATGACTCAAAACTTTAATAAACATAAACTCTCAGACTCACCGTTTTGCGGTTATATACCTTAGAAGGTGCAACTACAAAAGTATCTTTTTATGACATAACTCTTGTTCGAAAAAAGGAAACATATTGAAATTTTCAGGGACTAGACAGCTTTAAGAAGCCAATGTGGATATGAAAAAATTCGAGAGAGCGGAAGATATCCCAGCTAACAATTTCCTATTCTATAAAATCGTAGAAACGTTTCCAGAGCAAATTTTATAATGTTTGTTCTTACAACACTTATACCATAAAAATGAGCACCGTTCTATAGAACTTTTTAGTTCTTTAAGCTATTCTGCAAGGTCTGTAGGAAATACTTATAGAATTGTTGAATAAACGTTCCCACAGTTCTTAAAGAATTTTTATAACACAACAAAGCAATCTCATAAAAATTCTATACCACTTCGTTATACAATTTTTGTGTTGCATGGTGTTCTACTTAGAGAACTTTAAAATCGTTTAATTGTATCTTTTAACAATAAAATGTTTCTGCATCGCACATATTAGAAATAATATGGATGAGCCAATAAAAACCAAGATAGAAGATGGCCTAATCAGCACTCGCATCATTACGAATTGCTTTGTTGGTTTGTCCATCAGGGAGCAGTACATTTTAATGCGGAAAAGTTTTATCGTGTAGTATATAATGGTAATTTTTTGACGTGCCCCCAGTTAACCTTATATTTCCTATGATGCCGGAAATTTAATAAAAAAAAATGTTTACTAAATTGATGAATTTAACAACCAACTGTATATAAAATAGTCAGAAAGTAAGTATATCCATATTATTGATGTCATTTCACAGGTTTATGCCACTTAATATCCACAGTGTTGTCATATTTAATTGTGGTAATATCAATTATTTCAATCTTATTTAATAAAGCTAATAAAATTCTTTAACTTCAACATCTAGAAGTGTAAATGAATAAGGTTTGGAATGGTTTAAATTAAATATGTTACTAAATTTCTATAAGGAAATAAGTTTCTATTAGTAATCAAATAAATCTTATCTATCATAATGAAATTTTCCTTCTGCAAGCAGATAATAATTTCTACAAGTCACGACTATGTTATACAACTTTCTTCATTATACTTCGATCAAAATATTTCGTACTTTTATAGGCAGGTCTCGTCAGATGGGGGTATGGGAGACCTACATATGTATATAAATGGCAGTTCTATAGCGTTTTTTATGGAACAAAATGGCTTTTGTTACTTATTTACTCTATAATGATTTTATAACAACTGTATTATTATTTTCTATATCGGCTTTAAAGAGCTTTTTCTCTTAAGTTCGATAGCAGCATCCATATTTGTAATTTGTTTTCCGCAAAGCACTATTTTGCATCGGCTTTACAGCAATTTGATTCTATAAGCACCGTTTCTGTAAAATTGTGTTATTGTACACACTTATAAGACTACATTAGCAGTTATCTTATAAATGTTCTATAAATTATGCTCTAAGAACGTACTTGCAACAAATTGAAAAAACAATTTAGTTTATTAGTCTATTTTGCCTCCAAATAGTCTCATGTGCCACAATAATGCAACAATTTAGTATTCTAGATACAACTATAAAATATTAACAAAATATAAAGTTCCTATTACTCTAAATTTATAGAACTACTTTGCTAGCTGGGAGCAAATATCACAACATTTTTAGAAAGGTTTGATTTCCTTCAGAGCACTTTTCTTAATAATATTTTGTGGTATCTTATGGAGAAATACACCTTTGTAGTGATATAATTTAGTTTTTCTGAATATCAAAGATTTACTTGATTTTGCGGATCTGAAAATATTGCAGATTCAAAAACAAGTAAGTCGCTTCACTTATCCAGAAACACCCTGTATAATATATAAGTGAATGCATCATTTCTCATATTTAAACCAAACTTGTGTTTTTAACTGATTTAAGTTATATATTCTCCATTTTTTATATACTTGACCTCATTCTTTGGCTGGTAATAATTTATCAATATTGACTTATTGGCTACAAGTAGACCTTTATTAAAAAGTTTTATGGTCAGCTATCAAACATGAACTAGATAGTGTCGGCCAAAATGAATCAAACAATTATTAAGTTATATGATTAAATGTAACTACCTATGTAAATACTTTTACAGGTTTTTTATGCAGTTAAATGGAACGGTTTTACTTAAAAAATTAATATTTTGTTAACCTAAATATTTGGAAGTTTTGCGATATAAATTCTTCTAAAAAAATTTTGCTGGAATATTTCTTTCAATATTTTTAAAAGGAATTTATCTAAAAGTTATGAGAAGCGTCCAGAAAATTAAGTATTTCTAGACAGAATATTTGAGCAAGTTTGTTTAGTTTGATTGGATAGATTGGATCCGCCATTGAAAAAATACTAGAACCTTATATAAAAACTGCATTTAAAAATGTACACAAATATTATATCATCACATCGTAGGTGCAATATAAAAAATAAATATGAACAAGTGTTTTATAATTAATTTTATACAGACTATTCTTGAAAGGCGTGTAGAATTAAACTCGTGATTTTTCAATGAAATAGTTTGAAGGCTATAATTTTGAAAAAAAATTGTTAAAAGTCAAAATTTCTTATATTCTCAAACACTTCTCAAAGACTAATACAAAAATGTTGAATATTAACGATATTGCATAGACTACAGATAATATTCAGTAACCCAAGGAGTAATAAAGTAATAAACAACCGAAAGGACAGTTTTGACCTGCAAGTACGGAGCGCACCGAGGACCGACCGACCACCCAGTTAGTTAGTTCTTTCCGAGTGTTCAAACACGCCGCATCTACTTTCGATACATTATATTTAACAACTCTTGTTTTATCAATAAATAATTGCAGTTATGTGTTCCAAATAAAACGATTCATTCCACTCAACCGCTTTGACAGGTTATGGGCCCAGGATATTTGGAGTTCAAAGCAAGTATTAAATATTGATTATAAAAGGAAATCAGTGACTGTTAAAAATGGCTCAAGGCACAAGTGTGCGATATACAGTTGAAAAACTAAACAACGAAAACTACGCAGTATGGTGCTACAAGATGGAAATGTTACTCAAGAAAGAAAAAGTGTAGGAAGTGATTAAATCGAATACGCCGAATCCAGTGGACCAAAAATGGAAAGACAACGACGAAAAAGCTCCCTCATTTATAGCATTAAACATAGAAGACAATCAGATTTGTCACATTCGTGGCGCTGGAAGTGCAAAGGATGCTTGGACACGTCTAAAGGATTATCATCAAAAGGCATCGCTGAGTAGTGTAGTGTTCTTGTTGAAAAATTTATGCACGCTGCGATTAGCAGGTGAAGATATGGAAAATCACGTAGCAACGTACACTGACATTGTGGATAAATTAGCGGCGTTAGGAGAACCACTAAAAGACAAATTGCAGGCTGCAATGTTACTTGTAAGTTTGCCTAACTCATACGACCCTTTAATATCTGCAATTGAAAGCAGACCAGACAAAGACTTTACATTTGAATTTGTCAAAAGCAAGTTAAGGGATGAGTACAAGCGATGGAAAAACCAAGCAAATAACGGCGACAGTGCAACTGCGATGAAAGCAAATTTTCAGTCACATAAGTCTTCAGAAAAGTCGAATAAATCGACGTGTTTCTTCTGCAAGAAAATAGGCCACTTGAAGCCGGAATGTCGAAAAATTGCCAAGTGGAAAGCCAAACAGCAGAGCAAACAAGATTCTGCAAAAACAGTGAATTAAAGCATCGACTTGTGTAAAGTGGTTACATATGTAGACACGGAATTATGCCTAAAAAGTGTCGAAGAAAAAACAAATCCATGGATTGTCGATTCAGGAGCCACGTCGCATATGGCAAATTCCAATGAATTATTCACGCCGCTCGACGAAACCATAAAAGGAATAGTTCACTTCGCAGATAAAGAAGGATCGGCAAAAGTATTGGGTTCCGGGTTAGTGTCATTGAACTGTACAGTGAACAATAAAGTAGTAAAACTGCAGGCCCAGAACGTGCTCTACGTACCGAAGCTGGCGTCTAACCTTTTGTCAGTAAAACAATTGGTAAAAGACGGTTATGATGTGAAGTTTTTTTCAGAAAAGAGACAGTGCGAGATAATTAAGGAAGGGCATATTCACGTCACAGCACGTTTATCACCCGATTTGTACGAACTAAGAACGCATGAAGCTTTTACAACGGTACAGCTTAAACACAAAGCATTCTGCGAACACTCGTGGCACGAAAGATTTTGCCATCGAGACATTACCGCCATAAAACTACTAGCGAAGGAGAACATCGTCACCGACATGAAGATAGAAGAGTGCGAAATAAGCAATAATTTTTGTGAGTGCTGTGTAAAGGGGAAGCAGGCGAGGAAACCTTTTCCAAAGCATGCAGGTATAAACTCGATCGAAATTTTGCAACTAGTGCACACAGATGTCTGCGGGCCAATAAACCCGCCCACTCCTCGGAATAAGAGGTACGCCCTAACTATAATCGACGATTATAGCAGGTATACGCACGTATATCTTTTGGAGCGGAAATCCGAAGCCGCTGTCGAGAAATTTATCCAGATGACAAAAACAGCCTTTGGAAAGAAACCAAAAATCATTCGATCAGATAGAGGACTTGAATATGTTAACACAGAATTAACGTCATTCATGAAAAAGAAGGGAATTCAAGCTCAATATACAGCTCCATATACACCCGAGCAAAATGGCATTGCAGAACGGAAAAATCGTTCTCTCATCGAGATGGTCAGATGCATGCTTATCAGTGCAAATTTAGATCGCAAGTATTGGGGAGAAACGATTCACACCGCAAATTACTTGCAAAATAGATTGCCATCAGAGTCATCGATAACACGCCGTTCGAGCAGTGGCACTGTAAAAAGCCAAGTGTTAAAGATTTGCAAGTTTTTGGGGCACGAGCATTTATGCACATCCGAAAGAAAAAAGATTAAAATTAGACAACAAATCAGAAGAATTAATCTTCGTGGGATACTCAGAAGAATCAAAGGCTTACCGACTACTCGACACTAAGACGTCGAAAATAAGAATCAGCCGAGATGTTATATTCGCCGAAGTTGCAAAAGACTCGAAAGACTGCAGCATTAGTGAGAGCGAAGTGATTATTACTCAGGATAATTCCAACGGAAGCGAAAATATTAATGCCGAATGTCAAGAGTCAATTAATAACCATCATCAAGAACGAGCGCCAGAGAACGAAGTTCGAAGATCGGAACGAGTGAACAAAGGAGTGCCACCAGATTATTATATGGAAAAAATTAACCTAACAATTCACGAAGATCCGACGACAAGACAGGAAGCTCTTTCAAGACCAGACAAGGACAGCTGGATTAGTGCAATGAACGATGAAATTGCTTCTTTAGAAAGTAATGAAACGTTGACATTAGTTGACCGGCCAAAGGACCGAAATGTCATAAAATCAAAGTGGGTGTTCAAATCCAAGCGGAATCCGGACGGCACTGTGATAAAGCAAGGCTCGTCGCACGTGGGTTTTCACAAAAGTTCGGTTCGGACTATGATTTTTGCGCCCGTCGTAAGACATCAGACCTTATTGACGCTACTGTCGATCGCAGGTATGAAAGGGATGTATACGTATCATTACGACGCAAAGACAGCTTTCCTCAATAGTACGCTCAAAGAAGAATTATTTAAGGAGCAGCCCGAAGGTTATAAAAATCAACAGTACGACCATAAAGTGTGTAAGCTAGAAAAGAGCATTTACGGATTAAAGCAGGCTAAGTCATGGAGTGATACGCTCAGCACAGCACTAAAAGATTTGGGATTCATTTAAAGCGAAGCCTACCCTTGCTTGTATATTAAAAGGATTTCCAATACGACAATATACCTTGTAGTATACGTGGATGATTTTATAATTGCTTACAAGGAAGAGCAAATAATAAAAGATATAGCCGATAAACTCAAGGAATATTTTAATTTGTCTAATCTCGGTATTTTGCATGATTACTTGCGCATGAAAATAGAGAGAGATAATAAAGGCATTTATTACCTTAATCAATCGCACTATATCGACATGCTTCTACAAAAGTTCGGCATGACAGATGCAAAGCCATCAGCTATACCAATGGATCCAGGATACTTAAGATCAAGGAGTGAAGAAGAAAAATTTATGGACAACAATCTCTATCAACAATTAATAGGCGGATTCTTATATATCGCATGTCATACAAGGCCAGATATAAGTGCTACCAACACAATTCTAAGTCAACACAATAAAGATCCGAACCAAGCAGATTGGATAGAATCAAAGAGAACGCTTCGTTATTTAAAAGGAACGAAGCACCTTTCCCTAATGCTCGGAAATCCTTCCGACGAAATAAAAATTTTATATGGATACGCCGATTCAGATTGGGCACAAGACAAATCAAACCGTAAATCCAGCAGCGGGAACATTTTTAAGTTCAACGGAAGTCCCATTAGTTGGATGTGTAGAAAGCAAGCTTGTGTTGCTCTGTCCTCAACTGAAGCAGAGTATATAGCACTGGTAGACGCTTGTCAAGAGGCAATATGGTTACGTCGACTCTTATCAGATTTTGGAGAAGAACAGACTCAAGCGACTTTAATATATGAGGACAATCAAGGATGTATAAAATTAGTCAAAAATAATAAATTTAGCAACAGAACAAAGCACATAGACACGAAGTTTCATCACGTAAAGAATTTGACGCAGAAGAAGATCATCGATCTACAATATTTTCCGACTGAAATGCTGGCTGCCCTATTAACAAAGCCACTTAACAAAATTATATTGCAAGAGTTACGAGTGAAGTGTAACATAGTCAATGCATCATCGAGGAAGGGTGTTGAATATTAACGATACTGCATAGACTACAGATAATATTCAGTAACCCAAGGAGTAATAAAGTAATAAACAACCGAAAGGACAATTTTGACCTGCAAGTACGGAGCGCACTGAGGACCGACCGACCACCCAGTTAGTTAGTTCTTTCCGAGTATTCAAACACGCCGCATCTACTTTCGATACATTATATTTCTGTATTAGTCATTTATAACAATTCTTGTTTTATCAATAAATAATTGCAGTTATGTGTTCCAAATAAAACGATTCATTCCACTCAACCGCTTCGACAAAAAAATATACAAAGGTATACTACTTTAAAGTCCAGAGGATATACATTTTTCGGAAAAAATGTAGTTAAAATGGTTTGTTCACTAAAGCAGCAGAAGTACTATAGATTTTAAAACTGAAAGGTTATGTTATTATGGATTCAATAAAATTTGTCAACAAATTTAAATGGTCTCCAATAAATTGTAAATAAAATTGTTTAGTTGTATAATCGAGACATCCCTTATATGGTTTTTGATGTCAAATAGGAACTAGGTACTTATGTTAAAATACTCCAAATTCGATAGAAAGCTAAAAATGAAAACAATAGGTAAAAATAAGAACACATTGATGAAGAACAAATTACCAACACTTTTGACATTTCTAGTTCTTATTTGGTCCAAAACTTTTAATTAATTAAAGATATACTTAAATTCAAATATATCTTACCAAGTAATCTATGGATTATTTCTTTAATAGCCTACTAATTAATAAATGCATGATATACAGGAATACAGGGTGTCCGGAAACGTTATATCAAAAATGAAAGGAAATACAGGTACTTCATATACCAAATTTTGCTATCCGGTTTCATTATGGTGTCATTCGCCTTCAAAGAAAGAAGTTAAAAAATTTATTTAAATTATAACTTTTAAGCCATTCCCATGACAACAATAAAGTTTGGGCAATTAAAGTAATGCACATTTCCAAGATCAAACTGATATTCAATATTAGCATTATACAGGAGCAGACAAAATTATTCGTTTAAAATTATATATGTATATTTGACAGTGTTCCTTTCACAATTTGATTCCTCTCTTATTTTACTAAAAAAAAGATATACCATATTTCAATCGATACCTTGTACCGACATTATTAGAAGATGGTCTTTTAAATAAGTAGTGGAAATAATATGTGGCTGATGCACGATGGTGTTCCTAATTTTGGCAAGGATTAAGGACGTATTTAAATATCGCATTTCCTGAACGTCCGAAGTACTGCTTCTCCGTGGTCACCTCGGTTTCCTGACCTTAGCCTCTTCGGTTCTTTTCTTTGATATCATCTTGAAACCGCAGGTCATCAAACTTCTGTAAATTGCAGAGGGGAATTATTAAATCGTATAATTACATACGCCGACGTCATCAGATATGTTATTTCGAGTAGATCAGAAATGTTTGAGAAATTTGGGAAAACGCATTGAAGCTCAAGGTGGACATATTCAACATCATACTTACTTTGTTTTTTTTTTTAAATCATTTCTACACAAACAATTATATTTTCGAAAATGTTACGTTAGTATACTATGTTTCAATAAATTTGGAATTCAAACATGGTATCTCTTTTTAGCAAAATAAGAGAGGAATCGAATTGTGAAAGAAAAATACCAAAGGACCCCGCACATTTTATATGGAAAACGGTCTTCCGGTGAAATTCGCTGAAAATTTGGGAAATTGTTCATTTTGTGCCCCTGAACAAAAGTCTCAATGGGGTCGAAGCTCGAGATGCCCATCTTTAGGCTCTACGGCTATTTTTAGTGGCCAAAAACGACGAAAATTCATTTTTTTTAAATATCATGTTTAATGCTGGGAAAGTGTTCGTTTTGTACCCCTGATCAAAAGTCTCAGTGAGGTCGAAGCTCAAAATGCCCATCTTTAGGCTCTACGGCTATTTTTAGTGGCCAAAAACGGCCAAAATTATTTTTTTTTAAATATCATGTTTAATGATGGGAAATTGTTCGTTTTGTACCCCTGATCAAAAGTCTCAATGGGGTCGAAGCTCGAAATGCCCATCTTTAGGCTCTACGGCTATTTTTAGTGGCCAAAAACGGCCAAAATTCTTTTTTTTTTTAATATGTGTAATGCTGGGAAAGTGTTCGTTTTGTACCCCTGATCAAAAGTCTCAAGACTTATACACATATAATTAGACATGGACATATTCCTACATAAAAAAAGAATTTTGGCCGTTTTTGGCCACTAAAAATAGCCGTAGAGCCTAAAGATGGGCATTTTGAGCATCGACCTCACTGAGACTTTTTATCAGGGGTACTAAACGAACACTTTCCCAGCATTAAACATGATATTTAAAAAAAATAAATTTTCTCCGTTTTTGGCCACTAAAAATAGCCGTAGAGCCTAAAGATGGGCATTTCGAGCTTCGACCCCATTGAGACTTTTGTTCAGGGGTACAAAACGAACAATTTTCCAAATTTTCAGCGAATTTCACCGGAAGACCGTTTTCCATATAAAATGTGCGGGGTCCTTTGATAACGCTGTTAAATATGTAAAATTTCGTTTGCTCCTATATAATGCAGGACTATTGAATATCAGTTTAAACTTGGAAATGAGCTATGAGTTACTAATTGCTAATTTAAATTTATTTTTCAACTTCTTACTTTGAAGGTGATTAACTCCATAACAAAACCCAATAGCAATTTTTTTATACTACAACTATTTTACCCTCCCCTGTATGTCCTTTCATTTTTAACATGACCTTTCCGGACACCCTGTATATACCTTAAGTCGTGGTTAGTTGTTTGTTACCTGAAGTAACTTTACATCTGCGATAGAAACAAGAATAGAGAAATATTTTATTTAAAAGTTGAAGAATTCAGATATCTGATCTGATTAAAATTATTATGATATATTTTATTTTACATATTTAAATCAATGTTAGCCTTTATTTGCTATTAAAGACTGTATATGACTAAATTGATAAGAATTTTGTAAAAAACTTTAATTCATTACTGTATTGCAAAGATATTTTAAATTAATACGAGTATAAATGAACTCTCCTACAATTCCTACCAATGAAATCATATGTATGTTCTCTGACACCAAACATCTAGGTATTCTAATTAACAATTCCATAGACAAAGCTGTATATAATAATTATCTAAAATAAAAATGAATCTAGCTAAATTTACTAACCTTGTTTAATGAAAATATTCTATAAATACTTAAGTTTACTTTTGACTATGGGAACTCGAAAATTCAACCACAATAAATGAGATCTGATTTATATCTACATTTTTAGGGGGAAAAAATTAGAAAAGCTAATAATAAAGAGTCTTCGGGTAGATATTGTGGGTGTAATTCAACGATGGTCGGGGCTTTAGTTAGCTGAGTAGTTACTGTCACACAATACTGTTAATACCTAAAAATATATATAAAAAACTTTAATTCATGTAAAGGTGCCGTTTTTATGTTGTTTTCAACGAATTCATAGCTATTTTTAGAGTCGGTCTGAAATAAAATATGAGTAACTGAAAAACATTTCTGTTCACGGTGTCAATTACATAAATTTTCTATAGAGTGTATAACAATTTACAGGCTGATAAATCAAAATAAGAAAGTGAGCATAACTTCACCTGTTACCATAAGGCTTCCTGAATTTACACGCCTACTGAAAAAATTATATACGACATTATAAACATTATCAAATATCACAGAATTATTTAAGAAAACTAGTAAACTTGAACTGATATAAATTATTAAGTATATTTTATCGTGTAAGGTACAAAGTAGAAAGTACAATTCACAATTTCAGCATTGTAGTTTGGCTTTAAGCTAATAATAACTGATCCTGCAGGTGGATTTTCTTGGGACAATCTGATTAAAAGTGGCAATCTTCGTTCATAGAAAACCAGCTTTAAGAGCAAAATGAATTTATTACAAGAGCTAATAATAAACCTGTAAATTTAAAAGCGCATGATTTATCTGTCCTAGTATTGTTAAAAATATAATTCTACATGAAATTTGCAACGATCAAGTAAAATTGTTTAAATGAAGTCGTTCTCCTTGTTACCCGATTCAGAAGACCTTAATTTAAAGGTTATTCAAGCAATAAAGAATAAGTACCGACTACGATGTACTTGGACAATAAACAGAGGACACATTGTTACTGCATCAGTGGATGGCCTTCAGAACTAGTTACTTGAGATATAAATGCGCCAAAACATATAATTCTGTTAAAATACAGATGGTGAATGAGAATTTATGGATCAATCAACGTACTTTGATCTAAAATCAAAACAAATTAATTTGACTGATTTTTGTTTACATTTCTAATCTGCATTTTTAATCAAAAAAGTGATTAGGCCATATTATACTGATAGCATCCGTAAGTGCTGTTGAATTTACTGTCAATTTGCCAAATTGCATATGACTATTCTAACATAATAATTCAATGCTTAAAAGGTGCATTGGTTAAGCCATTTTTTAATCTGATGAATTACAATCAAATAATGAATAATAAGCGTTAAAGCAATGCTAACATTAATAAGTCTTTTCTGGTAGAAACAAATACTTCCATTAATTGTGATTTACATTCAGTAATCGCAAGTACTAACAATGACTTTAGTAAGTAAATGCATCTATGTTGCTTTCTAAAAATCGACATGACGTGAGTAAATGATGTCATCTTTTATTAATACCTGTTATATATGAAAATATATCAAATTAACCTACATATATTGTTCCATAGTACAGTCTTAAATAATAAAACTTTTAATAAATGGATTTAATATACAGGGTGATCCAGGTTTAATCTTGATAACATCAGGGATCGATAAAAAAGGTTAAAATAATGTTCATTTGTGATATAAACTTATTTCCTAAAACGCATCGTTTCCGAGAAAGAGGGCGTTGAAGTAGGAATTTTTTTCTGGTTTTTTCCCTCATAGCTTTTGAACCACTTATCCGATTTAAGTGAAATTTGGAACACAAACACTCCTTATAATCTTACATAAGTTTCTTAAGTTTGAACTACCTACCCCTCTTAGAAGTGTATTTTGTATGCTACCCCCCTCTTACTTTATTTCAAAACTATAAAAAAAGTAATTAATTTCAATAAAACATCTACACACCACTTTGATTAATTAATTGATGATTAATTTCGAAACTTTTTCCTGTTTTTTTTTGACGTTTGGTCTTGTTTCTGAGATATTCAAAGAAATTGGTAACAGTAGCGCACCAGCCGCGTAAATTTCATTTAACGTTATAGCAAACCCATGAAAACAAAACTCAGTGATTTGTGTAAACTGACGTTTGTGAAAATCATTGTCAAAAGTATTATTTAAAGAGCATTTTTAGTGCTAAGAAAAAATGCCAAGAAAGTTTACAAATGCTGAATATGCTGATATACATTATGTTTATGGTTTCTGTGACGGAAATTCCAACGCGTCAGTTCGAGAGTACCGAACACGCTTCCCTAATAGAAGAATTCCAAGTGCACAAGTTTTTGTAGATGTACCTCGTCGATTTTGGGAATATGGTTTGAGCCGCTACAATAATCATAATCGTAATGTAGCGCCAAGAAATAATCAGCGAATTCTTAATCTTTTTGATATCGATAGAACTTTAAGCACACGCCGAGCAGCGGCAACTCCATTTATCTCAATCAAAAGTACTGAGAGCATTCAAACAAGGTTTATTGCCAAGAGATGCTGAAACAATTTTTGTAGATGGGTTTTAGATTCAACAGAAATTAATCCACAATTTCTGCATAAGGTTTTATGGACCGACGAATCTAATTTCACAAAAGCTGGAATTGTGAATTACCACAACATTCACGTTTGGAGTGAAGTCAATCCTCGATGGGGCCCTTCGTTTGGGGCCATCTAAAAGTAATTGTGTATAATACGCCAGTACATACCCGTGAGGAATTGATCCAAAGAATAAGACATGCTTGTGATGACATAAAAACAATCCTGTTCAAATAGCAGCTGCGGTTAATACACTAGTTCGTCGATGCCAAAAATGTATTGAGACTGGAGGAATGCACTTTGAACAATTATTGTATTTTTTTAGTAGTTGATAAGTTTGTTGTAAATCTTGTAATAAGTTGTTACTAAATTTATGTTTGAGGTTATTGGCATTTTTTCTTAACACTAAGAACACTCTTTAAATAATACTTTTGACAATGATTTTCACAAACGTCAGACTTTTTTTTATTTGAGAGCCGTCCGACAGTGTCCCCGGAAGCACCGCAGCCTATAGACTTATTGTGGATCTCTCGACGAGCACAAACATCCATGGTACCACAGTGGGATTCGAACCCACACCGGCATAACCGATCCAGACTGGATCCACGAGCAGTCGTCTTTCAGTCACCTCGGCTATCACGGCGCCCAAAACGTCAGTTTACTCAAATCACTGAGTTTTGTTTTCATGGGTTGCTATAACGTTAAATGAAATTTACGCGGCTGGTGCACTACACTGTCACCAATTTCTTTGAATATCTCAGACTAAACGTCGAAAAAAAAACAAAAACAGTTACTATATATTAAAATAAAAAATAACATTACAGAAGAAAATAAAAGAAAATATAATAGATATAGAAATATATTTGGAAAACTTGCTGATGAAACCAAAAAAAAACTATCGAAAATAGATAGAAAAAAATAAAACAAATTCAACTGTTCTTTGGAAATCAATACATGATGTAACAAAACTCAATTTTTCATCAGTTGTTTTGTCTTGTCACTGTTCTGTCGTCTGTCCTGTCAAATATAAATATTACTAATATTAGTTGTTTTATTTCTAAGTTCGGTTTAGATTAAACATTTTACTTCAGTATATTTCGGGTTGCCTAGATTCGACAATAATTTGCTTATGGCTGTTCATTAGGCCACCCACAATTATTGTTTATTTCATACCTATATATTTTGAATTTAAACGCGTCGACTACGAGGGAGAAAGAAAAACAGTACTGATAGGAGAATGTTCTTTTTTATTAGCTTTTTACTATTTTATGCCAAGTTCTGGTTGAAGATCCAGTTAATATTACTAACATATTGTACAAAGTACTCTTAGATGCCACTTGTGGTTGTAATTGAAAAATCCTAAGAATTATTCATTTTTCGCCTGTGGTATTTTAGGTGTGTATAAATAATTAATCTACCACCTGTTGGTAAAACTTATTTATTAAAGCAAATTTGTATGTAACATGTCGTATTTTAGATGATCTTTTTTGAAAACTATATTAAACGTGTGCAACCCGGAGAGTCTGTTTAATTCCATTAACTTCCCCTCCAAGAGTTCCATTGCAATGAAATTACTAATAAAACTAAAAATAAAACAACTATTACTGAGATATTAAATGAAAAGGATATCATAATTAGAGAAAAGAAAGAAATAGCCAATACGTTTCATTAGTTTTTTTACTAATATCGGAGAAAAAATGGCAAAAGATATAAAAAAAAGAAATCCAACAAGCAGCCGCCCCAAAATAAATTTAAAAAATTCTTTATACTTAGAAGAGATTACAGAAAGGGAAATTAACAACATCATTTTAAATGCCGGAGAGTCTGTTTAATTCCAACTTCCCCTCCAAGAGTTCCATTGCACCTTGGCGCCCAACGTGGGGCTTGGTCCTGTATATCATCATGGGACAGGATAATTCTCCCTCTTACAACCTGAGAACCAGGAGGATAGTTGGCCAAAACATGCAGGGTACGACAATCGGAGGTGGTCTGCCCCGAACACCTATTCGAGTAGCTCAGGGACATCATACGCAAGGTAACAATGTTTCATTTCCATCGTTATCAGGCTTGCCTACTCCAGTTCACGAGACAACAACTGAAGCTCAGAATTTCCCTCCAGAAACACTAGGAGCAGTAGGCAGTGATCTAAATAAAGCTGAAAATAATGCCACGTTAGCTATTTCAAAGTCAGAACTTACTGATATAATATCTAGTGAAGTATCTAAGGCAATGCAATGTTTGCGAGTTAACGATGTTAGATCTCAAAATCTAGATCATAATTCAAATATACCTTTTCAAAACCTAACTCAAGCCACACAAATAACTGCAAACTATACTAATCTAAATGGACCTAGATACAAATGTTCTTAAAGTGTTACCTACCTTTTGTCCTGAGGGCAACGTACACCCTGTAGATTTTTTAAATTATATCGAAACTTATCTAAACACTAGCAATGCTAGTATGAATCAATTAGCGCTAGTAATATCAGGTTTATTTGTAAATTCAGCCAAAACTTGGTTCAATGCCTTCAGCAATACATTTACTACTTACCCAGAATTTAAAAAAGCATTCTTGGAACAAGTTTGGAGGCCTAACCAACAGTTACAAGTAAAATTAAAACTAGAATCAGGTAGATTTAACAATGACGGTTCTTTCGTTACATATTTTAGCAAGTATGTAGCTATGGCTAAACATTTGTCCCCTCCTTGCTGTGTCGAAAAGCTAATAGCTACAATTGCTCGTCACTTTCCATCAAATGTCGCATCAACTTTGGTAGGTGCAAATAGTCTTCTTGCAGCTTTAGATAGGCTAAGGCAAGCAGATTATTATTTTAAAAATACAGAGAAAAAACAGACTTTCATGACCAATACAAATAATAATAATACTAATGATACAAATCATTCTTCTTATTATAATAAAAAGTCGAGCAATAGACCCAAACCTTTTTTTAAAAATAATAAAACTGAAAAAACAGTTTGTACTCTCGAGGCTAGGAACGAAGAGTTCTTGGAAAACGAAAACGACTCCCACATGTAGAGTCGGTTGTGGGAAGTATTTTAAACAAAACCGACCAAATGATCATCAAAAATAATCCAGTAAGTGAGTTGCTGGAGGAGTATGATTTTGATCACAAGCCTGCAGACATTCGAACCTTCATAATTTCTATCAAGTTATATGGGTATACATACCCAGCTATGATCGATACGGGTAGTACAATATGTGCCTTTTCCGATGAGGTCTGGTCACAGCTGTCCGAAGCTCAAGAAATTTTTCCTTGCACCGGTGTCCGAGTAATCGGAGCATTTAAAAGTAAATATGAAAAGGTTTCGATTCAGGCTCTGCTCACTTTTACAATATGTAGTGAAATATTCTCACATGAATTTTTACTGATCCCTTCACTGGTTTACCCATTAATAGTAGGTGTAGACTTTCTAAGGCTACATAATGCCAAAATTTGTTTGGATGAAAATGTTCTAAAATTAAAATTAGGCAGAAAATCTGTTTTTGTTCTGAAAGTGCAAACAAATCATGCCTTCAAGGACCCAGCACCTATCGAAATTGCTGCTTTAGTGAATAATAACACTTATTGTTCCCTTAGCAAGTATTCCGGTGAATTGGAACCTAAAGGTTCAGATTTTTCGTTAGTGTTGTCTAAGTGTTGTTTGTCTGAAACAGAAAAATTGTGTTTTAAAGATTTACTAAATAAGTATAGTAGTATTTTTTCAAATATACCGGGTCGTACCAGTTTGTACGAACATACTCTTAAGTTAAAAGATGATAAGGAATTTTTTATAAAGCCCTATCCAATTCCAGTAGCACACAGAGATGCTGTGGCAAAAGCCATTTCACAAATGGAGAGCTGGGGGGTCATTGAACGAACCAGCACCCCGTATATCTCACCACTTATGACTACAATAAAAAAGGATGGTTCGGTACGCGTTTGTCTGGATGCACGCCATCTAAATTCGGTTTTAGAACCAGATCGTGAACTCCCATTGCGAATAGGAGACATCATTCGTACTCTAACGGCAAGAAATATCTGTCCAAGATAGATTTATCCCATTCCTACTGGCAATTACCGTTGCGTGAGTCCGACAGAAAATTCACGGACTTCATGGTGGGCACAAAAACGTACCAGTTTTGCGTACTCCCTTTTGGCATATCGACAGCTGTTAGTTCCTTTACCAGGGCAATGGATACAGTTTTCGGAAGAGCGTATGACGATTTTATAATTAGCTATGTCGATGACCTACTCGTTGCCTCTTTTCCTTTTCAGAACATTTACAGCATTTGGAGCAGGTGTTCAGTCACCTGCAAGATTGCGGTTTTACTATTAAAATATCAAAATGTAGTTTTTTCCAAACTGAAATGCACTTTTTAGGCTATATAGTTAGTCCTGAAGGGGTTTGTCCAGATCCTGCACGGGTTCAGGCTATCGTTGACTACCAGGTGCCTAGGACTATGAAGGAAATCCAAAGATTTTTGGGACTTTGTAATTTTGACAGGTTTTTTACACCCAAGTTTGCAGAACTGTCGGAACCTCTGACGCAGCTGCTACGTAAAAAAAGTCGATGGAAGTGGGGACAGACTCAGCAGCAAGCGTTTCAAGGTTTGAAAGAAGAACTGCAGACTGCGACTCTTCTATACCATCCAAACCACGATTTACCTTGGCATGTAACTACGGACGCTAGTGACATCAGTATTTCAGGTCAGCTGTTTCAGGTGGTCGATGATCGAAAGCGGGTTGTAGCCTGGGCAAGTAGGTTACTCATCGAACCCTATATTGTCTTCAGCGTTGGAGGAATTATTTATTTTCTAGTAAATTCACCCTGTATACTGATAATCGGGCGCTAACTTATTTAAACACTTGTAGGCTCCTCTCACCTCGCATTACTCGTTGGGCTCTGGCTTTACAGGAGAAAGAAATTCGAGATGATACTTACGTGTTTGGTTATATGGAAAATCAAAAGGAACGTGGAGTATTCCACGCTAGCCACTTGAAACGATACAACTATATGCCACCGTGAGTTGTTGAAATAATTATTTGCTAATCACATCATCTTATGTCATAGTTCTGATAAAGTTATACCACAACTCAACGGGTCAGGGGGTGAGATGTAACAAAACGCAATTTTTCATCAGTTGTTTTGTCTTGTCACTGTTCTGTCGTCTGTCCTGTCAAATATAAATATTACTAATATTAGTTGTTTTATTTCTAAGTTCGGTTTAGATTAAACATTTTACTTCAGTATATTTCGGGTTGCCTAGATTCGACAATCATTTGCTTGTGGCTGTTCATTAGGCCACCCACAATTATTGTTTATTTCATACCTATATATTTTGAATTTAAACGCGTCGACTACGAGGGAGAAAGAAAATCAGTACTGATAGGAGAATGTTTTTTTTATTAGCTTTTTACTATTTTATGACAAGCTCTGGTTGAAGATCCAGTTAATATTACTAACATATTGTACAAAATTCTCTTAGATGCCACTTGTGGTTGTAATTGAAAAATCCTGAGAATTATTCATTTTTCGCCTGTGGTATTTTAGGTGTGTATAAATAATTAATCTACCACCTGTTGGTCAAACTTATTTATTAAAGCAAATTTGTATGTAACATGTCGTATTTTAGATGATCTTTTTTGAAAACTATATTAAACGTGTGCAACCCGGAGAGTCTGTTTAATTCCATTAACTTCCCCTCCAAGAGTTCCATTGCAATGAAATTACTAATAAAACTAAAAATAAAACAACTATTACTGAGATATTAAATGAAAAGGATATCATAATTAGAGAAAAGAAAGAAATAGCCAATACGTTTCATTAGTTTTTTTACTAATATCGGAAAAAAAATGACAAAAGATATACAAAAAAGAAATCCAACAAGCAGCCGCCCCAAAATAAATTTAAAAAATTCTTTATACTTAGAAGAGGTTACAGAAAGGGAAATTAACAACATCATTTTAAATGTGAAACCAAAAAAATCTCCTGGGCTAAGAACTGAGCACTTGAAATATATTGCCTCCGAAATATCAGCTCCTCTTGTATACATTATTAACAAGTCCCTTGAGAATGGTATATGTCCGGACGCATTTAAAGTGGCAATGACCCCATATTTAAAACAAAAAGCGCATCTGATGTGACGAACTATAGACCTATATCTTTAATGTCGAATCTTGCAAAAAATTTTGAAAAGTCATTTAAAGAAAGAATTGTAAATTATGTCACCCGATATAAAATCATTTATACCAAGCAATTTGATCCTACCGAGGGAAAGTCCACACAGGATGCAATTTTACAATTAATAAATATCATTAGTCAAAATATTAACTCAAGCATACCAATTCTTTGCATTTTTGTCGACCTAAAAAAGACTTTTGACACCGTTAGTCATACGCAACTTATGGAGATTTTGGAGGGGATTGGTTTCAGAGCAATGTCATATAAGATGTTTGAAAGTTATCTAATTAACAGGAAACAATGTATAAAAATAGATGATCCAATGAGTCACTTTCTGGCGATCAAATATGGAGTTCCACAAGAGACAGTACTGGGTCCAGTGCTGTTCAATTTGTATTTAAATTATCTATATCAAATAGAAACAACTAAGAATATAGTAAGTTTTGCGGATGATACTGCAGTTGTATATCAAGCAGATAATTGGGAGAATCTTAAAAAATGCACAAATGATTTCTCAAGTATTATACAATGGTTTGACAGTAGACTGTTAACCATGAACACTAACAAGACTCATTATCTTCTCTTTATCTCTTACTACTACTTACCGCAATACAAATTTCTTTCTATAGATATCGATGGAAGAATTGTTGAAATCCACCAAGCATCCACAATAAAATATCTTGGAGTCTACGTTAACCCACACCTAATATGGGATAATTAAGGTAAGGTAAAAAATGGAGAAGTCAGTTGTCTAGACCCGAAATTCATACTTATCCTGGTTTTTAAAGGGGAAAAAAATCAGATACTTTTTTCGTGTACTCATCATTAACACTTTTTTATCAGTGTGATATTTTATATATTTTACTTATTTTGTTTTTTGGGCGTATTCACTTTAGTTCTATAGGATTACATAACTTGTACATCCCGGAACAGACTTGCTCTTCTGAGGGTTTGATTATATTTATTTGATCTCGTCTTTTTTTATTTGCTTTTAATGTCAGTGGAAAGAGCACATATTAGCCGTGAGTTTAAAATGGCTTCAATTTGAGCTAGCACTGTTGTTAGTTCTTCAAATGTTAAACATATGTTACCTACAATCCGCCGCAGATGATGCTTAGTGGATTTTATACCCGCCTCCCATAATCCTCCCCAGTGCGAACTATTCAGTGGAATAAATTTCCATTGTATCTCTTTGGGCAATAGAAAGTTATGAATAGAGTTCAGATTTTTCTTCACCTTAAAGAATGTATAAAGTTCTTGCAATTTAGTATTTGCACTGTGAAAATTTGTAGCATTATCACTATAGATAATATTGGGATGACCACGCCTTGCTTTTGTGACCATGCAAACAAACAACGCAAAATAAGCCTTTGTAGTGACTGATTTACGTAAATGTGACTGTTTCACCAAAATAGGGCCACCAAAATCGATTCCTACCTTTGAAAATGGTCTTGCAGGAGAAATTCTATCTATTGGTAAAGCGCTCATTAATGGGTTAGCTGACTCAGCTTTAAAGCGATGACAAATAATACATTCTTTAATAACAGATTTTACTTCTCTTAATCCATGAATAATCCAATAATTTTGTCGTAAATTTGCCAACACAGTTTGTGGTCCCGCGTGATACAGTTTTAAATGTTCGAGTTTAATTAATAGTCTTGCAACATAATTTCTTGAAGGCAAAAGAATTGGGCATTTTTGGTTATAATGAATGTTTGCGTTTGCAAGTCGACCGTTTACTCTAAGTATATCATCTTCATCAATGAATGGATTTAACATCCTGATTCTATTGCGTGTAACACCATTATTTTTCTTTAATTCAGAAATTTCAGTAAGGAAATTTTCGCGTTGAATGCATTTAATAATTTTTAGCGTAGCTGACCTTAATTCACGAACTGATAATGGCCCGACAAATTTCTCTGTTCCGTTCCTGGTATTATTTAAAAATCTTAAGCAATATACTACAAATCGTTGTAACCTTGAGAAATTTGAAAACATTGACCAAGGGAATGTTGATTGTGTAATAGTGTGAGTATGTACAACTTTTCTTTCCTCTGGTATCTTATCAAGAATTTGAACTTCTTTATTACCTTTCGTTAAGTCAAAATCATGATTTTGCAAGAAATCTGGACCTACCCACCATTGTCTTTTCGTAATAATTTCAGTCGGATTTAAACCTCTAGAAAGATAATCGGCTGGATTTTTATTTGTTTCTATATGACGCCATTCAAAATTTGTAGTGAGTTCGTGGATTTCCGCAACTCGATTGGCTACAAATGTAGTCCATCTAGAGGGAGATGAATTTAACCAAGATAAAACAATGCTCGAATCAATCCATAGTACAACTTTATCATTTTTTTCAAAAATAACGGATCCTATTTTATGTATTAACCTGGCAAGTAAAAGTGCACCACATAATTCCAATCGTGGAAGTGAAACCGTTTTTAGAGGCGCAATTCTCGACTTTGAACATAAAAGATTAATTGAGACAGTTTTATTAGTGTAAATTCCTCTAATGAAAATACACGCCCCGTATGCGACCAAAGAAGCGTCTGGGAATCCGTGTAATTCAATACGAATAATATTATGAAACGAAAATAACCATCTAGGGACTTCCAAATTTGTTAACGTTGATATATCCTTTATTAATGCTAGCCATTTTTTCAATATATCTGGAGGAAGTATTTCATCCCAGTCAACCTTTTTTACCCAAATTTGTTGCATTATAATTTTTGATATTACGATCACAGGTCCTATTAAACCTAAAGAATCAAACATTTGTGAAACGCTTGACAGTACTTGTCTTTTTGTATAAGACTGAGAATTCTTAAATTCCGGTATTGTAAATTTGAATTTATCTGTGACAGGAATCCACGAAAGACCTAACACCTTACTGGAACAATTATCATCCTTGATTTCTACCACTAGATTATTAGTAGGCATATCTAATAAGAATTTATTGTTAGAGCACCATTTATGCAGTGTAAACCCTCCCCAACCTAGCATTTTAATCAATTGTTCTTTTAATTCACTAATTTCCGATTTAGAATTTGAGCCGCACAAAAGTCGTCCACATAGCATTGGTACAAAATTGCATTTGATGCTAGTGGGTATCTTTGATATTCGTCCTCCGCTAATTGTTTTAAACAACGTGTGGCTAAATATGGTGCTGATTTTGTACCGTATGTGACAGTTTGAAGTTCTATACACTTTAATGTTTAGTTTTCGTCGTTTCTCCATAAAATATTTTGTAAAACACGCTGCTTTGGATTTATTACTATCATGCGATACATTTTCTGAATGTCTGCAGTGAAAACATATTTATACATTCGAAACCTACATAATATATCGAACAGATTAGGTTGCACAGTAAATCCTTTGTACATAATATCGTTAAGAAATACTCCCGACGATGTTTTCATTGATGCATCGAAAACAACTCTCAAACGGGTAGTAGTACTTAATTTCCGTATGACACAATGATGCGATAAAAAACATTTTTGTGAAACGTTATCTGCAGCGTTTTCTCTGAAGTTTACATATTTACCATATCCAAGTGCAACATATTCATCAATAAATTGTTTATATTGAGCATATAAAATTTTATCTTTTAAAAGCCTCCTCTCTAATGAGAAAAACCTTTGAGCTGCTAATTTGTAAGAATTACTTAACCTTAAATGTTCGTTATCTGATCGTAAAGGCAAATTTACTTGAAATGAATCGTTTTCAAGACGTTTTGTTGAATTAAAAAATATCTGTTTGCAGGCTTCATCTTCCGGTGATAAAAACCGTTTAGAAATTACTTCCTCCATTTGCCAAAATCGAGACATTAATTCATTTGTTAGGAGTATATAGTTACGAAGCGAGACAATTTGACCGATGGGACGACTACCTGACTTGAGCAGGGATCATGTTAAAATAAACATTGATAAAAATGTATAGGAACTTTGTCTTGAGTGTTTAGTCGGTCCCTAAATGATTTTTACAGTCACTTTATTTCTTTAAGACAGTTTGAGGGTGAATGTGTGCGTGCATACTAAATTAAGCTATTAAATAGTGGACTAGACAATTGTTTTAGTGACCTGTGTTGTGTTGAATTATTAGGTGAGTTACATCACTGAGTACCTATTGGGCATGCTTAACATATGTTTATTAGCTAAGTTAGTAGTTGATTAATTAAATATTTGAGATTATGAATGATAGTGTATTACTGACGAGGCCGGCCTATTATTGTTTTGTATTTATTGGCCGTTAGCTGCGTGTGACACGGTATTTTGAGGTATGGGGTATCCTAGGGCTGTTAGCTGCGGTGATACAGTCCGTCCGTTAGCTGCGGTGAGCGGGGGATATCTCAGGGACCTAGTCTTGCTATGAACTATCTCTGCAGAGGTGGTCTGGTCAGTGTACATTGTTGTATTGTTGATATCCAGCTGCAGTCTGAGGGAGAATATATTTACTAGTTGATCTAAGTAGTACATGTTGATGTTTTGAGAATGTGAAGGTATGCTTGGGTACTCATGTGTTTCTCTCTTATTTGTTGAAAGGTTCTGAGCTTGTTGCAAGAGCTGCATGCCAGTGGGCGATTCCGACGGCAATTCTATCCTGACCTAAGCTCAGTAAGTGTTTTAGTTATTGTTTATACATAGTTCTATAGTATTAGTTGCAAGGCAACAAATCACAATCAGTTACGTCCAATGGTTCACGCCCTGTATAAGTAGAAACGCCCCTGACGAATTACATGAAGTAGTAATTATATAAACGAAACAAAAAACGGACACCTAACACATTTCAGTCCTTTTGTTGTGTACATAATGCTATATTTAAATTAGTGACAAAATTTGAATTTGGCACTGTACCTGCAATTAACAATCCCAGCGATGTATTTTGTAATATGGGTAAATTTGGCCCTAACTTTATTAATCCTGATTTTAATGTGTCAAAATAAACCTCTGCACCAAGAAGCAAATCTATTTGCCCTGGTGAGTGAAATGATGGATCTGCTAATTTCAGATGTTCCGGTATATTTAATTTGCTCTTTTCTATTGTCGTATGTGGCAGATTGTACGTTATTTCATTTAATACAGAACAAGAAGTTTTTATTTTGAAGTTATTATCTAAATTAGATCAAATAACTACGTCTACCGCCTTTTCAATTTGTGTTTCATTGTTTGCTATACCGGCAATCTTTTGAACTTGCATGTAAGTATTTAAATTCAATTGTTTACATAAATTTGTAGTGATAAATGATGTTTGCGACGCGGAGTCTAACAGAGCTCTCGCTTGTATAATTTTGCCTTGAGCCGTAATCAAAGGAACCTTTGCAGTTGCTAATAATATTTGGTAACTCCAACCGTGCGCTACTAAAGCTGTCCGATTAACAGTCGCATGTTGTAGTTTCGTGATTAGCTTCGGTAAATGAAACTTCAGTTTGAGACTGGTCATTTTCCTCTTGATTATTTTTCTTAACCTCATGTAATAACGAATGGTGTTTCCCTCCGCACTGCCTACACGCGTTAGAGTTGCATTGATTCACTGTATGATTTGCACCCAGACAGTTATAACAGTTTATTTTTCCAAATAAATTTCCGTTTGTCCTTTATCGGTAACGCAATAAATTTTATACATTTATAAATTCTGTGATTAGTTAGTTTACAAAATATGCATGTCAATTCGTTAGAACCCTTTGTACCCGTAGCGCTGGTAACCGCCAATGACTGCATTGTATTAGTATGAGATGTCCTATGCTTGCCATCCTGCCTCGCCTCCTGCGCACTTTTGTTATGTTCTCTTCCCTTTGCTAATTCGAAAGATGAACACCTTTTTTCTAAAAACTTTACAAATTCTTTAAGTGTCGGATAATTCTTATCATCTCTGCTTAATTCGAAAGCATTGCGAGTATAAAAATCTAATTTACTAGAAAAAATGTTAATCAAAATCAAATCCCACGAATCTACTGGTATATTTAAATTTTGAAGTGCTCGAGTATGTTGTTTAACTTTAGTAACGAATTCTCTTAAAGATTTAGGATTTCCTTTAGTAATTTGTAACTCTACTAGGCCCCTGATATGTGAATTAACTATGTCTAAACTTCTGTCATATCTTTCTTTGAGTAAATCAAGCGTGGTTTTATAATTGTCATCTGTAATTTTTATCTCATTGATAATAGAAAGAGGTTCGCCTTTTATAACTGTTTTTCAGTACATAAGTTTTTCAAAATCTGCAACCGTGTCGTTCTTGTCAATAAGTGCCGAAAAAAGATCGATAAATGATTGCCACTCCTCGTAATTACCCGTGAACGTTGGTATTTTTAGATTTAAACGATTTAGTTTGCGAGAAGTACTTGCTTGAGCTCCCTGAGTATTACTTAAATTATCTGCCACGCCACTGACCCCTGACGCCACCGACGCAGCTTGACCATTATTTGCCATAAGTGTTTTGATTTTACTATGTATTGTAATGTACTTTTGTTCTACTTCCACCCTATCATCGTCTTGACTGTCGTCAATTTCCTCTATTTGTTCTTGTATCAAATTATACTCATCAAATGCCTTTGTTAATAGAGTTTCTCTAACAGCAATATCATTTGTATTAATATTAGATTCGTCCATATTCTCAAAAATGAATTTTTCAATGCGCGTAATTTTAGCCTTTACTCGACCTCGTTTCCTAACCAAGCTTTGCATGATTTAAGTTTTTATTTTTATAAATTTAAACAATGAAAACAGTATTGACTATCAAAACCCTAACCCTAACATAAACAATTAGTATCGATATTAATTGGAAAAATGAATCCTACTGTATAACAAATAATAGTGTAAGTGTTCTCGTATGGCTGTTCAACACAATATAGTTATTTATTAGGCATCAACACTACGCGTTTTTTAACACTGCAGCTTAGTTTTCAAACGGAAAGTTCAAATACCGTATAAATTTCGAACTATAAGTTTAATTAACAAATAGAAAAGATCTGACCTTACACCCGTTGCGTAGACTTGGATACCAGTCTGGACCTGTTGCCGTATTGAATTTCCTTAACCTTAAACACCTTCTGCGGGGAATCTTAATCTTGGAACCTGGAGGAACCTTAACCTTGGACACCTGGGGGAACTTTAACCTTGGACACCTGGGGGAACCTTAACCTTTTGTACACCTTCTGGGAGAAATCTTCGGAACACCTTTTCCCTAGTTTTCCCAACTTTTTTATTTTCAACTAGTTTTTGCTATCCGGGTCGATTGGACCAATGTTGTCGCGTACCTTTGCGGCAAATAAAACCTTTGTCGTGGACTGTATTTGTTTTTCATTAATACTTTCATTCACAGAGTACAGCAATTTACAGCGCAGTAGTTAGCTGGGTTGGGCACCGAGTCGATGCTGCGCTCTACATACATACATACTGTGATCAGTGTTGCCAGACGATTTAGATTTTGTGTACCAACTGTGTCACAAAAATGTATCAGATTTTGAATGATTGTACCAGATTTCAAATATGTTATTAAATATGGACAATAATATTATTTACGTGTGACTTCAGCTAACGTTATAAATACTGATTAGTCAAATTAACTGAAAGCTCCAGTAAATGAAAAACAGCTAGTTGCATGTAAAAAAATAGTAATCGTATTTATAAACCTAGACTATTCCTAGAGGCGGTTTATTTTTCAATGTATTTAAAATGTATTATATAAATACAAAAAATTGCCCTAACAATTGAAGCAATTTGTGCTCGCGAGGTAGGACAGAAATAATTTTTGACATAATATAAAAAAAGGAAGTTGTTGATAAAGTTCATTTTGGTCCAAAATATACATATAAAATAAATAATGAAAGAAAAAAACTGTTCAATACCACAAAACAAATACTAGTTGGGGATCTAGGGAAATTTAAATTTTATAAATGCATAGATCAAGGAACTCGCAGAAAAAATCAGTGAACAGACCAAAAATAGACCATGAACATGAGTTAGGGTTGGTAGGTTGGTCAACTGTTACATTTAATAGCTATTATTGGAATGTTTACTACTAGTTGCCAAAGAACAAAACTCCATGTTAGTAGGACAAAAAAAAATGCATAATAAAAACTTTTTTACCCAAATATTCATTTTGTACCAAAAAGCTAGGGTTTTTAAAAATGTTGTACCACTGTACTTTTCTCTTTAAAATGTACCAAATCTGGTACAATTGTACCACCTCTGGCAACACTGACTGTGATGATACTGTGATACTGACTATCGATCGGGCATCGATCGGGGAACAACAGTACATTTTCGCGCTCTCACCGGTCTCCCTTCTCCCTTTTCATAAAAAACTTAACGGTCAAGCCACTCTGCAACATCAGTGGCGCAGCATAAATATTTAAACAAAAAAAAATAAAATGAAATTCCAACATTCTCTTTATTATTAGCCAATGATGGTATATGCATGCTCTATAATACCAAATATCTAGAGACATTCAAAAGTGAACTTAAGTATTTATAGAATGTTTTCATTAAACTAGGTTAGTAAATTTAGCTAGATTAATTTTTATTTTAGATAATTATTGCATACAGATTTGCCTATGGAAATGGTAAATATGTTTTTGGTTTGTATCCTATATTCCTGCTCTTAATGAATGCTATCAATTTTGGAAATTTTGATATATTAATATTGTTTTCAATCAAATTTTGACGTACTTTAATGCCTATTTCAAAAAAAGTTTATTTTTAATATTATATTATATATTATTATATTTTAGGTGTTTAACATTGAATAAAAAGATATATTTTTTTGATGAGTATATTACATTTATTGAGAAAGTATAGATAACAATAATAAGGAATGAAAGACCATGATAATTAATGATAAATTGATAATTAATTGACATACAAATTTGTGATCATGATTTCTGCTAGAATGTAAACATTGTCATTAGCTATAGATGTTCATCAGATGTTCTCATTGCTGCCTGCAACTTTAAACTTTATAGTAAGAAATAACTACTCTTATTTTCTATTTTCTCTGGGCCAAGATTCCTAACTAAAGCTGAGGAATGCATATAGGTAACATGAAATTAGTCATCTCCATTAAAATTATTATAACGTTGTTTCAAACGTAAAATGTCCGAAATGGTTATTACAAGGTTAAAAGTTATTTCATATGGAAGATCCTATCTTAAATATATTATGTCAACATATATTACACTAAAAATAACTTCTATAATGTGTTTTATGTATACGTAATGAAAATGTATGAGTATCGCATACGACTCTGAATTATGGCATAAACTACGAGACCTGAATAACTAATACCTTTCCTTTAGAAGGAATGGTATAGTGTTTATTGTGAAACAGTGCTCGATCTCTGTAGCCTTGTTCTCCTAGCGGAAGGTTTCAAAGTAACTCTTTTATGGATGTAAAAGTAACAAGTGCGTTATGCTATTTGTATGACTATTTCAGTTAAAACAAATGTCTCACAGACAGTTCACGAGTTATTGAAAACAACCGTTTCTTTCTTTAATATAGAGTATTAAAACAAAAGGTTGTCAGGAAAATATCTCAAAATAACAATTTGGATACATATTGGTAATGTCTGAGTGTTATTAAATAGTAATTTACGTAACAAGTCCCTAAAATACTGTTTTACTACAGAACGTGTAGGCAAGATTCCAGGATGTACTTGTAGGCTATTCCGAATGGAATATAAAATCAGTAAACGACGTTTCTTTATAACATTTATTTGTACAGCTAAATTAGGAACATTCTTGTTTATATTAATATTTATACCTACTGAAATTCGAACAATTGCTGATATTAAAAGGACTAAATTTTTTTGAGATGTTTAGTATATTTAAATACCTGTTGTTGAAGTTAGAACAAGAAGGTAAGGTATCCATTTCATGTTGATTGTTTTTATGTGATATTTTTTTAATAGTCCTAGCAATTTTAATTTTGTTTGCAAGAGAATTGTCTGTATATTCTTCAGCGACATTAGTAAATTTCCAGCCACCGTGTCTTTTCAAATTTTTGAATATATATTCAGCAAATAACATCGCCGAAGTTCGAGAAAGCAATGGCCTATGTAGTTTTTAGTATTGCCTACTTTTAAAAATTCTGCAGTTCTTAGTCCTACATTTCCAAAACCGTTGATACCAATAGACTGAATCGAACATTTTCCATTGTAATTTTGTAATTTGCAATAATCTGCTATGTGGAGCATGTGATGAGATAAATATTGCCTATATATTACCAAATTTTCTTGCCCAATTACAACATGTAATGTTCTCTCAACGTGCGTTTTGGAATTTGGTATTTTCAAAAGCTTAATTATCGTTTATATATGATCAATTGACAATTTTTTTCTTCCCTCCTACACGCACCACCAGCTTACCCAATAATTGATGCTGAAAGTAAAAACAAACTCAAATTGATATTTTTTCCTACAATCGTGAATTTTTGTTAAAATTACCTTTAGCATTAGATAGGTTTCATTGCCTGTTTTTCTAATAAATTTGTTGATTTGTGTTGTACTGAAAACTAATTTCTGTGGTTTATAACCAATGTTCTTCTTTTTAGGAAATGCGATAACTTTCGAGAATTCGACTATGCTTACATTATTTTTTACTGAAATTGTACTTTTCAGCATGCTTGTTCTTGCAGCGTGTGTAGAGGTTTTAACAATTTCATATTTTTGTGTGAAATAAGCCAAAATTGCGTCCTCTGCCATAGTTTTACATTTCTTTATATCCCAGTGGCAGCTCGTCAGGTGACGCAAGTGACGAATCGATGCATTTAGTAACAATTACTTGTGCGTACCACTTAAAATTATATTTAATCTAATATAAATTTTGAAATTTGTGTCTTTAGATTAAAATATGTATGTTGCATCTAGTGACCTTTCATAAATTATTGATGTTGTTTCTTGGTCTGGTGATAGGTCAATTTCAAGTAGAAAAACCAATTTTTTACATATTGCCTACGCTTCGGCTTATATTTAAGCCATCTTCAGGGCTCTAGAAATGCAAATGCGTTACATAAATAATATAACATTACAATAAATTAAAACAAAACACATTGAAAATGACACATTAAAAATACAATTTTTAACTTAATATTAAAGCAAGCTAAGCACTTAGTAATATTTATTTTATTATATTTATTTTAAAAAGAAAGGGGACAATATAGGCAAACATAAATTAAGCTGAAAACAAATTACAATTAACAGTTTTATAAATTACCTGTAGTTTAGTTTTTCTTTGTCCAATTTAATATAAAAATTAATTGTTTCTTACAAGTGTCTT
The DNA here is from genome assembly GCA_037114965.1 of Monochamus alternatus. NCBI lineage: Eukaryota > Metazoa > Arthropoda > Insecta > Coleoptera > Cerambycidae > Monochamus > Monochamus alternatus. The sequence goes on along the minus strand of CM073435.1, from coordinate 22,257,703 downwards.
TTACAAGTGAAAAGTATTGACAATATATACCCATATACAGAAATATAATTAACATCAATGGGAAACAATCTATAAGAATAGAGAACTTTAATTAAAATAATGTATCGACTAGATACGGTGCAGAGGCGTTGTAATTTTTTCATCTTTAAGTAAAAATGGAGAAAGAAAACACAAAGAATTGCTATGTTTTATATATACCGGGTGGTGTAATTATTGCTAATTGTTTAATTCTATCGATTAAGTCTATTAAATTAAAATATGCCGTGTTCAAATTTTGAGTATCTTGTTTTTTGTTGACAGAATTTTTATGTTTCTTAATATTAATCATTTCCTGAAAAATTCTTTTTTTATAACATTTTTGTTTCCCAATGATTGTAGCTTCTTCAAAGTTAAATGCATGTAAATATGTCCAGAGCTCTTAATCTTTCTCACGAACAGTTCCACAAAAAAAACTTCAGGTCATATCTTCTTAAAAATAATTGTCCAATAAAACTTATAAGAAAGATAGTTTTTAATACTCAAAACTTCAATAAACTGGTTCGTAATATAACTACTGAAGATAATAACAACAAATTTTATTTTAAAATCCCATATATTAAATGTCTTTCAGAATAGGCAAGAAATATTTTAAAAAATGATAATTTAGATATAGCTTTTAGTAGTGAGAATATTTTAAAACAACTTTCAACAAAACAAAAAGATGATACCCCTAAAGAACTGTTGAGCAATGTTATATACAAAATACCTTGTCGTGATTGTAACAAAGTTTATATAGGTCAAACAGGAAGGTACCTAAAAACACGAATTTCTGAACATGTACGAAGCGTCAAACCAGTGTCTTTATTGGCCAACAACAACAAAACGGCCCTTGCAGAACATACACAAACATATTTACATACATTTAACTTTGAAGAAGCTACAATTATTGGGAAACAAAAATGTTATAAAAAAGAATTTTTCAGGAAATGATTAATATTAAGAAACATAAAAATTCTGTCAACAAAAAACAAGATACTCAAAATTTAAACACGGCATAATTTAATAGACTTAATCGATAGAATTAAACAATTAGCAATAATTACACCACCCGGTATATATAAAACATAGCAATTCTTTGTGTTTTCTTTCTCCATTTTTACTTAAAGATGAAAAAATTACAACGCCTCTGCACCGTATCTAGTCGATACATTATTTTAATTTAAAGTTCTCTATTCTTATAGATTGTTTCCCATTGATGTTAATTATATTTCTGTATATGGGTATATATTGTCAATACTATTCACTTGTAAAAGACACTTATAAGAAACAATTAATTTTTATATTAAATTGGACAAAGAAAAACTAAACTACAGGTAATTTATAAAACTGTTAATTGTAATTTGTTTTCAGCTTAATTTATGTTTGCCTATATTGTCCTCTTTCTTTTTCGCTCACCGCGACTACCAATTTCATATAATATAATGCAAAACCAATGTGTGAATCGGCACCTATGAAAACCTGCTGGACATCATCAGCCTTATTTACGGCGGTTGGCAGGACAACGGCGAAATACATATAGTCGCGGAAACAATTCAGACGACTTACGTCATATGAACAAATGAATATTTCATTATATTTCCATCAAAATATTTAAGAAACTACAACTGAGAATAATAAAACTATATACTACACTATATATTGCACTAAATTGCAAAAATTATTGTTTTTAACTCGACCAAATATAGAAAATTACGTTGACAATAAAAACAATTGCATAACGTCAGCCGTGACGTAATTCGTCTGAATTCTTGCCGCGACTGTAGCTGACCAGAATACGCGGGTGCCGCAGAGATCCAGATCTGCTTCACCTGTTGATATAATTAAAATAAAGTTTATATGTGTCAGTAGTGTTATTTCTATGTATGTGTTCGGTTTATATATATTGAAATTTGTCGAAATATTTCCAGTTTATGGTCCCATTTGTGAAGTACCGTTTTTAGACAGGAAAACGAGGATAAAAAGACTTAATTCGAAGAGACCTGTGTCTTCATTTGAATTGACAAGAAATGGAAAATGAAAGGACAAAATGTTTGTTCGGAAGCTTCGGAAGGAATGATATTTACAATATAACTAACTGTGTGGAAGCATTTATTAAAAAAAAAACCTTTTTTACCCTGTTTAATTGCAGGTGTAAATGTAAATTCTGGCCTGTGAATATAAGGATGGAGTTAACAAATGTTTTGCGAGGTTGTCGTAAGCATGAGGCTTCCTCAGAGCATACAATGGTCGTTTAAATGTTGGAACAAGTTCAATCAAATTTTTGTACAGAGCGAACAAAAAAAATCGCTCGGACTCAACTTTAATTTATAAATGCGCAAATTCAGACAAATTTCGTCATTATCGTTGCAAATATGACGTCACTTCTTCTTTTTTAAACAATGACAACTCCAATTTTTGACTACTAATGGTCCGATTGGAAAGTTTTCTAGCCTAAAAAGAGTTAAAACTTTCGCGATTCGCGTAACTTAATGATGGAAACGAGACTTTCAAATTTGGTAAACTTAGTTAAAGAGTTGAATTGAACTTATAGTGTAGAATCATTTTAGGACCACATCATCGATAAGTTTGTACCTTTACATCTTAGAATAGATTTTATATTTAAAAAGAAGATGGGTGAATTTTTTACTTTAAAACGACCAATTCGTCTCGATATATTATTTGTCCTTCAGCTTCGCCTATTATTAAGTCTACTGTTATATCCATTCATTTCGTGAACAAATTATAAATGTTTTCGAATCTACACTTTGATTTTTCACGTAATAATTATGCAGCAGGTAGTACCTTTTACTATTGCTTTCCATTATTTATTGTAATAATTACTAAAAAAAACAAGTAAACTTACTATTATTTGGTTATTAATTATAATGACAGCAACGATATAATTCTTTCCAACCTAGTCCGGGAAAAGGGAAATAAATTTGAGAAAAATTATAATTAATCGATAATTAGACTGTCACAAATTCTTTTTTTTTCCTGTTACAGGATGCTGAGAATGATTTATATTTAATTTGTTAGCTCGATTCAGTAATCAGATGCATGAATTCATATTAAATATTCTTAGATAATACTGGAGCCTGTCGGATGCATGTCAAAGAAAAAAATAATTCAGATATTTTTCAGAAATTATAGTGTATTCGGAGAGATTCTCTAAAAATTCACATTTCACAAAACGCGTTCATTTCTGAGGTTGAACTAAAATATTCGAATATGCGCAGATAAACAGGCTACAGAATTTTTATAGTCAACTCACCCAAATCAATTTGTCAGAATTTTGTCAGAATTTGTCAGAATCCTCCCACGGGTTGGGTTGGTTGGGTCATATAGGTAATGTCTCACTACAAACCTGCAATCACTTTATTCGCCAAGATTTGGTAACACGGTCCGTGAACTAGATCTCCTACGGCAACTCTACATTAGGGTTCACCTGCATCTAAGTTCTAATTTTATTTTTGTCATTTTTGTAACAAATATTCTTCGTACCTGTTTATTATTTACATGTTTATGATGACATTGTTTTTTATTTACTATCTACTGTTTCAATTTATTAAATATTTTTTTTTATTAAAATAACCTAGTTTGAAATAATTTGTTCACTGAATCTCTCCCCCCCCCTCACTGTCAAATTTCTGAGTACGCCGCTGGTTGTAATTATTTTTATTAGTGATTGGTAGTTCAACAATCAATAGGTTACGTTTAGGGTTTATAATATGGAAGCCAAAATGTATCAGATGCCCCGGAATTAGGGGGCAATATTTCTCCATGGTGTTTTATGACGAAAAAGATAACATTTTTTTCATATTCTTCATATGTTGGTTCAAAAATTCTTCCTAAGTAAAGTACAGCCACTTAAAGGGGTTACCCTGATGATTTTTTCTTAATAATTTCTAAACTATGAAATTTAATATTTTTCAGTCGAAATTCCAAAAAGTTGAAACAGAAAAACTTATGGTAAATTTTACCCTTCTAATATCCCTTCCCATAGCAAGTTGGAACGCATGTGATAAACATTTGTAAATTTTGTTTATACTAGCGGATTGAGCATATAAGAGTGAAGTTAGTTACCAAATTTCGTAAATTTATATTAACTGGTATCGGAGTCATTTACAAAAAATCACATCAAATTGGTCTGTTTAAGTGGTTGTAACTTACTTAGGAAGAATTTTTTTAGCCATGTTTATATGAAGAAAAGGTAATCTTTTTTTGGCATAGAATGGCCTGGGGAAATTTTGCCTTAATTTCAGGACACTCTTTATACACTACATTCAATTTTCGAAACAGATCATATTTCTCATTATAGATATAAACTGTTTAATTTAACAAAATTAAAAAAATATATTATTATTATTGTTTATTCTTATTAATATTTTATTATTACAACCGTCAGCGTCACTTTCATTATCATTATCTTATAATAATAATTTATTATATGTGTGTATAAATTAACTTACATTCGGAATTAGTTTTTAAAGAACTGCCGTTACTGACTGACACAAAAAAATTATTTAATTGACAATGAAATTGACAGATTAAATTATCATAAGAAAATGTGTACCGAACTCCTTCTATATCTTGATGTCTGAAAGATCAAAAGGAATTTTTTCTGCAAAACTGTTAAAAGCGGGCTTTTTAATTGTCATTTTTGATGTTACAAATGTCATTTTTTGACACGCGTGTTAAAAGTAAGTTACTTTTAACACTAGTGTTAAAAGTAAATCAAAGTTTATTTAAATTTTGTTTTGAAAATTAATAAAACGTTTTAACAAACACATGAACAACTTTTTATTTTAAGTAAGTACAAACCAACATTTTAACTAGTTATTACTATTAACATTTATAGTAAAATTAGAATAATTTGAAATTGTAATTCCTTGCGGAGTCATCATACTTAAGTTGGTTTTACTGTCAACATGTGTGACACATCTATTTTCTGTAGAAATACTACTGGTAGTACTGGTGGTCTTGCTAGTAGTTGCAGCAGTAGGAAGTATTTGGCACGCAATTTCCTTCTTCTGTTCCAGTGAATTTTCAATGTAGCCTTCAGCTACCGTCGAAGATTTCCATCCTCCATGTCTCTTGATGGTAGTAAGATTTGCACCAGAATCTGCTAACAATGTCGCCGATGAACGACGAAAACAGTGTCCGATGTAGAGTTGAGGATTTGGTAGATTCAAGAACTCTGCAATGTCGGCAGGCATTTTACCAAACATGTTAATTCCGATTGGATTCTTCACACATTTATTCTTCATATATTTAAGAAAAAGTCGTCTATGGTCAGCGTTGTGTGGCCGGAGTGCCATATACTTTCTAAAAAAGTTTAAATAGAATTCACCAACAACACTGAAAGTCCGAGGCACTTTCGTTTTAGTATCTGGTATGGTCACAACAACCGAAGTGCCCAAATATTCGATATTTTCGATGGTCATCTGACACAATTCCTCCCGGCGACACGCCCCGAAGACACCCACTATTGCTGCGACTTTCTTCATCAGATAGTTTTCGTCTTCTGCTTCTGTGAGAAATTTGTCGATATGCGTCTTCGTCAAAACTTTTGACTTTTTTGCTTGATATCCTTCACCCTTCCGTTTTAAAAAAGCAATAAGTTTATAATGTTTGCTTATATCTTGATCTTGCTTTATTTTTGACATAGTTTTGATCATGGAATAATTTGACCACAGCGTTGACGATTTCCATATCTTGGCTTTTTCCTCAAAATATGCCAGTAAAACACTTTCGTTACATTTCCCAGGGACTTTTTTAATGTTGCACATTCCGAAAAGCGTCTATAAGCGAGTTCGTACTGTTCCTTTGATTTCGCCGGCAATAATTCCAATGATGCTCGACTGGCGGCTTCTTCGATTTCAGCAGGGATGGATTAGTTACGCTCATTATCGAGATTATTCATTATACTTATAATATTACTAGAAAATGCTGTCAATATTTTTGCGTTTTTTCCGTAACTAACAACAGCACTGGTTGCTACGAAAATTTTGGTTCATAAACATTACGATCTATGTGGTATTTTTTGATTTCTTATTTTTATTGAGTTTAAAGTTCTTCCGATTGTTTTGTAGAAAAAATAGTGTATGATATATGTGTTAAAAGTGATTTTATTTTGTTCGTAATGTTAAAAAACGAGCGTAGCGACGTTTTTAATCATTTTCACTCACAAAATAAAATCTTACTTTTAACAGGTATATCATAAATAGCTATTAAATATTCCGTGTCGTTTGCGTTTGCATTTTTTGCGAGGGATGAGTGAACACGTTGACGTTGGCTAAAAAGAGTATCCGTTTTTTAAATAAATCTTGTAATCCCTCGTTAATTTGTTGTAAAACCTTTGAAAATTCTATTACACCCCAGTAATCCTACAAATAATTTTCCACATGTTTTTTACATATTTCATTAAACTCATACCTAAATATTATACCTATTATCATTGTATACAATGCTATTATACTTAGAGATTTAAGTAAATGAAGAGCTTATAGCTATTTACATTTTTATTCAGTGATACAGTGACATTTTTTCCAATAAAACTGAAATTAAATCGAAACCGATAAAGAAGTAATCTAAAGTAGTATGTACATATATAGTATGTCCAGAGTTACAGTGATCAAAAAAACATCGGGACATCTAAAATTGTTAAAATCTCTCAATGGCCAAAGTTGTGTATTTATCTTCTCAATTTTTCTTTTTATAGAAATAAGTTTAGTTTAGTTTATTTTCATCTCAATATAAGATCAACTTGTGAGTATCATTTGCCTACATACATTAGAATTTTGAAATTAGAGAAACAAAAGAAAAAAATATAACAAAGAGCAATTAGAAGAATTGACTGGATTGAAGAGAACTCTGCTACGTCTGTAACATTATACAGTATGCGCCAAAAGTATGGAATAAATTCAGTAAAAACGAAACAATTATTTTTTGGGAAAAAACAGGTCGATTTTTAATTTAAAAAATACAGATTTTAGCGTAAAATGCGATTTTCAAATATCATTTGTTTTCGAGTAATGACGTCATCGATTTTTTTTAATGGCAACACCATATTTTTTCCTTGGTTCTGAAAGATCGTTTAATTCTCTATCAGACAGTACTAAAATGTTGCCCTCTTACATAGGAAAGTTTTCAAGTAAATGACGATTGAATGTTAGAAAACGTAAATCAATTAAAATAAAGCAAAAACGTTATCAAGTTTAGTTTTTCGAATTCCATAGTTCTTTTATGGATCACGTAGGCGAAAATCTTTGCAGTGTCATTGTCACACCGACTTTCTAATAAGTATTGTAAGCGACATAGAAATTATTATTCAATTTAAAGTATTATGACACATTTAACTGTTACTCAAAAAATTGAAATTTTAATTCTTATCGGATGCGGGAATATGACTAGAACTCAGCAGGAAGTTTGCGATTTATTTAATGAAAAATATCCAGATCACCCTATCAGCCAATCAGCAGTCAGTAAGGTAGAGTCTAAATTTAGAGAAACTGGCAATATTCTAAATATTCCAAAACCTGGACGTCCAAGCATTAATGAAAATCAGAAACAGAACATTTTGATAAGTATGGTAGATAATCCTCATAATTCTTCACGATTGGTTGCATTAAACAATGACACTAGTCACAGTGAGCACAGTGCTACGTATCTTGAGGAAGGAAAAATATCATCCCTACAAAATTCAACTGGTGCAGGAACTCAATGAAGATGATCCCGATCGCCGCTTACACTTTTGCGAAATTCTAATGGATTTATATCAAGGAAATAGAAATTTACACCGGCAAATACTTTTTTCAGATGAGGCCACATTTTGTCTGAATGGTACAGTAAACCGTCAAACTTGCAGATATTGGAGTCGGGAAAATCCTCATTGGATGGCAGAGGCACATACTCAACACCCTCAGAAAATAAATGTGAGGACAAAGATATTTAGAGTTTCTAGAAAATGACCTTGTTCCAGCCCTTGCAGTAATTTTTGCTAACGATAATGACCCTAACATTCCTGACGATGCCATATGGTTTCAGCAAGACGGTGCACCTCCGCACTATGTGCGCCCTGTATGAGATTTTTGGACAACTGTTTTCCTGGGAGGTGGATCGGCAGACGCGGACCGATAGAATGGCCTGCAAGATCGCCAGATCTTACACCTCTTGACTATTTTTTATGGGGATACTTGAATTCAAAAGTGTACATCAATAAACCACGTAATTTAGAAGAACTTCAAAATCGCATTCGGGACAAAATACGCAGAGTTACCCCAGAAATCATTCATAATGTGCAAGAAGAATTTCTTCACAGACTTGCGCATTGTCAAGAAGTTGGTGGATGGCAATTCGAACATTTAATTGTTACTTTTTTATGGATAAAATTTACGTTTTCTAACATTCAATCGTCATTTACTCGAAAACTTTCCTATGTAAGAGGGCAAAATTTTAGTACTGTCTGATAGAGAATTAAACGATCTTTCAGAATCAAGGAAAAAAATATGGTGTTGCCATTTGACATTTGAAAATCGCATTTTACGCTAAAATATGTATTTTTTAAATTAAAAAAAATCGACCTGTTCGAGGATTTTTCCCAAAAAAATAACTGTTTCGTTTTTATTGAATTTATTCCATACTTTTGGCGCATACTGTATATTAGCTTTCATTATTCTTTTTTAACTGAAATATACAATTCATAGATGAATCACTGAATTTAATTTAAAAATATTACTTTTATTTTGTCAAAATTTTGTATGTTTGAATAGATCCATATCAGTGATATATAACAATACAGATGTCTAATTGGTAAGACATTTAATTCATTGAATAAAACAGTTGTGGGATATATCTGTTGTTTTTTTAAATAATATTTAAACAGTGTATTTTGAATCGAAGACAAGAAATTGTTATATAGTTCTCCCCACACTAATATACAGTATCTGATTAAAGCTTATGCAAGTGAATCATAAATTATAAGTAACAATTTTATATCCTTTATATTCGTAAATTAGGTAGAACTTATAATTGAGTTTTATTATTTCATTATGAAGTTCACATAATTTCGGAATGGAGACCGCTTTCTGGCGGAGATGGACTATGAATACCTCTGTTAATCTTCATAGAATATATTCAATATGATTATTCCATCTGAGGTGTTGGTCAACCATAACGCCAAGATATTTTATTACATTTATATTACTCATGTTTACATTTACAATTAGTTATAATGCAATTATGAATTTTTATTCCTTTCCTCTCAGGTTGACCAACAGTTGTACGGGAAAATGTTATAAATTTATTTTGTTCAACATTGAGACTTAAAAGGGTAATTATCTAGATAATTTTTAATCATCCCAAAACCCTTTTCTGCTTTTTTATATACATTATCCCATGTATTATCATAAAAAATGAATGTCTTATCGTCAACAAATGATACTATAAGCCACATTAAAGCCACAAACGTTATAAATATTATTAATATACAGGGTGATTCATTAATAATGGGACAAAGCTTAAGGGCATGTTGCTGACCTCAAAATAGAGCGATAAAGCCAAATATGCCTTATCCGAATGGTACTCCTTTTCGATCTACAGGGTATTCAAGTTGAAAAAATATTTTCGAGTTTTTTACATATTTTGAGCATATTTGAACAAATTGTCTTGAAAGTTCTCCGCGATAAACTTAACAGTTTTTGAAATAAGAACGATTTACTATTTCTTTACAAAATTATTTGTTTGAACGTACGCCTTTAAATAAGATAACTTAAATGAAGTAGGCCGCTATCAATAAATATTTGATGTAAAATACTTTCCGATAACATTTTGAGACCATTTGTGTTAGCCATTGTGTTACCCTGTCCACTTTTTAACAAATGACTTGCCACTCGTTCTTGAAAATATCCCCTTAAAAATTTACGGCAAACCTTTTGGTTTATGCATGATGGTGCTCTTGCACATTACTCCCGACCGGTAAAAGAATATCTTGATAGAAGTTTTCGAAACCGTTGGATTGGTCGCGGCAGCGAAATGCCTTGGCTTGCGCGTAGCCCTGATTTAAATGTCCTTGATTTTTATTTCTGGGATAACATTAAATCTTTAGTTTATAAAGATGTTATACATACTCGAGAAAAGCTGTGGGCAAAAATACAAGAATGTGTTAACATTATCAAAGACCAACAAAGAAGTCCATTCAATGTCAGACAAAATTTTAACGAGAGAATAAAAAAATGTATTGAAAACAATGATCGCCACTTTTAGAATCTTTTGTAATTAGACTTAAGAATAAAAAAAATTTCAGTTGTTACTTTGTCTTAATTCGTAATTAAATCTTCTTATTTAAAGGCGTGCGTTCAAACAAATAATTTTGCAAAGCAATAGTAAATCGTTCTTATTTCGAGATCGGTTAAGGTTATCGATTTTTAACAGGTATATCTATATTTAGAATTTAACGTAGTTTAACAATTTCTTATTGGAAATTCAGATTTTTTTAAGAACAAAAAAGTTTTACATATGTTTACTCCGACGCAACACTACAACTAGTGCATCCTAGATGTGATTGCAAAATACCAAACCATTTTCGTAATTGCCACCTCAAAAAATATGTACAGGTGTTAAAATTTTCAAGACAATCCGTTAGAAGATGCTCAAGTTATTTAAAAAAATCGAAAATATTTTTTCAACTTTAACACCCTGCAGATCGAAAAGGAGCAGCATTCCGATAAAGCCGGTCCCAGACGACGTGGCGAATGCCTTCCAACGTTGAACACATCGCCATTTGCCACTTCGTGTGGGTGGGCGCTGGTCAATTGCTTGTGTCCAACGTTGGCTACATGCTACGTTCGGGATTCTGTCGGTAAATCCGAACCGCGTCAAAGGAGCTTCCAGCGTTGGAAGCATGTTGGAAGCATCGTTCGTCACACACCCACATGAGCGATCGTGTGGTTGACGCAATTCAGGAGCGCACATATTCCATTTTTTATTATTCTGTGGATCTGCAGTATAAGTACGACAATGACGAACGTTGTTTCTACATGTGTTTACAATGTTGCAACAAAAGGTCACCCCATCGTGTAGGAGACACATTTGCCACATTTTTATGACACAAATTGTTCCAACGTTGGCACCAACATTTGAACCAACATTTGAACCAACGTTGGATACATCGTCTGGGACTGGCTTAATGCATATTTGGCTCAGCAATATGCCCTTAAGGTCTGTCCCATTATTAATGAACCACCGTGTATATTAAAAATAAAATGGGGCCTAACATCGTTCCTTAAGGGACGCCTCTAGTAACCAATAAAGGTTGAATGAGTGTATTATACAAGGTGTTAAAAAAAGAGTGTAAAATATTTCAGGAGGTAATAGTATGAACCAAAATAAGCAAAAAAGTCTTAATAAACATGGGTTCGCAAAGTAACGGTTGCGGAGATATAAACCGCTATTCGTTTTTCAAACATTTTATTATATTAGGAATAAACCGACAAAGGAAGCTTTTAACAAACAAAAAACAAAGTTACAGAAGATGTTCAAAGTGCCCTACGTCCATTTCCAAGCAGGCACGACATCTTCGTCTCAACGATATTCGAACTCTTTCGAAAACACCCTCCTTGGTTTGGATTTCTTGACACTTTTGATTAATCCGTAGCTGCAGCTCTTCCAGGCTATTTACAGGAGTACCATACTCTAATCTCTTCAAATATCCTCAAACAAAGAAATCTAGAGGGTTCAGATCAGGCGATCTTGGAGGCCATAAAACAGGTCCGGCCCTTCCTACCCATCTATGTGGAAAAGTTTGGTGTAAATCTTTAACGACCATGGAAAAATGAACTGGAGCACCATCATGCTGGAACCACATTTGTTGCTTCTGATTCAAAGGCATGTCTTCCAAAAACTCATACAGTGTATTCTGCAGTAAGTTGGGGTAAGCAGCGCCTGTTAATCGGTTTGGTAAAACAACAGGACCTAGAAACCTGTCACCTACAATACCCATCCAAATGTTTAATGAAAAACGTGCCTGATATCCAGATTCTATTAGAGCATGAGCATTTCCGTCGGCCCAAATATGCGTATTGCGAAAATTAAACACTCCATTTCTTGTGAACCCGGTCTCATCAGTAAAAAGAATGTTTGCAAGAAAACGAGAGACTTCAGCATCATGACGTAGAAATCAGCGACAAAAAACCAAACGTGCTTGATGATCATTTATTGAATTTAAGGCCTGTACTCATGGATTCTTCAAACAAGAGGACCACTAATTCCTACCTCGGTTGATATTCTCCGCACACTCGTACCTGGATTCTGCTCTACCAGTACTAGAATTTCTTCTTCTGCTCTAGGAGTGGATACCGACCTTGGTCTTCCGGATAAATAGCACTGTATCACGCAATCTTTGGTGAATTCTTCCAAACATGCGTTGTGAAGGAATCTGGCGATTTAGATAAGCGTCAACATAAAGACGTCGCGCTTCGGTGGCGCTTCCATTACCACGACCATACATGAAATGCATGTCTGTTAATTCTGCGTTAGAGTAACCAGCCATAGTGAAAAGAAAATATTTTTAGTCATTTCCTGCTGACTAAAAATTTGTTAAACTATAGCTAATCGAATGTCTTGAAAAAAAAAGGCAGCTGACTATAACATGGTGTATTATACGTCAGCTGGTCATGAAACATGGAAAAAATATACATTCAATGATTTCCTCTCAACTAAAAATTTACCTAATAGCGTATATGCTACTGTGAATGAATATAAATGTCAGATAGTTGTATCTCGGTGGAAAGATCGTCTGCTGATACCTTGAAAGTTGTAACGCAGACGTTAGGCGGGAGCATCTACCGCCTATTTAAATGCATCAGCTGACGAGTTTTCCCTCGACTTACTGCTATTTTTTTTTATTAATTACAGAAGTATATTAACAATCAGGTTACAAATTTTTTATCCGAGAGGAAATGACATATCTTAAATTATTCTCGTTATTTCTAAAGATTGCAGCAATACACAAGCTCTTTTCCGATCGTGGGTTAAAATTACTTCCTCCCTGTGCTATGCTATCATAGCACATAATGTAAAAGGTACGCTTGGAGGGGGTAAGTTTTACCTACTATCTGGCTGCAAAAGCGTTAACAAATTTGGAAGTCCCTAGATGGTTATTTTCGTTTTATAATATTATTCGTATTGAATTACACGGATTCTCAGACGCTTCTTTGGTCGCATACGGGGCATGTATTTTCATTAGAGGAATTTACAGTAATGAAACTGTGTCAATTAATCTTTTATGTTCAAAGTCGAGAATTACGCCTATAAAAACGGTTTCACTTCCACGATTGGAATTATGTGGTGCACTTTTACTTGCCAGGTTAATACATAAAATAGGATAGGAAAAAATTGATAAAGTTGTGCTATGAACTGATTCGAGCATTGTTTTATCTTGGCTAAATTCATCTCCCTCTAGATGGACTACATTTGTAGCCAATCGAGTGCGGAAATCCACGAACTCACTGCAAATTTTGAATGGCGTCATATAGAATCAAATAAAAATCCAGCCGATTATCTTTCTAGAGGTTTAAATCCGACTGAAATTATTACAAAAAGACAATGGTGGGAAGGTCCAGATTTCTTGCAAAATCATGATTTTGACTTAACGAAAGGTAATAAAGAAGTTCAAATTCTTGATAAGATACCAGAGGAAAGAAAAGTTGTACATACTCACACTATTACACAATCAACATTCCCTTGGTCAAGGTTTTCAAATTTCTCAAGGTTACAACGATCTGTAGCATATTGCTTAAGATTTTTAAATAATACCAGGAAGGGAACAGAGAAATTTGTCGGGCCATTATCAGTTCATGAATTAAGGTTAGCTACGCTAAAAATTATTAAATGCATTCAACGCGAAAATTTCCTTACTGAAATTTCAGAATTAAAAAAAAATAATAGTGTTACACGCAATACAATCAGGATGTTAAATCCATTCATTGATGAAGATGATATACGGTGGACTTGCAAACACAAACATTCATTATAACCAAAAATGCCCAATTCTTTTGCCTTCAAGAAATTATGTTGCAAGACTATTAATTAAACTCGAACATTTAAAACTGTATCACGTGGGACCACAAACTGTGTTGGTAAATTTACGACAAAATTATTGGATTATTCATGGATTAAGAGAAGTAAAATCTGTTATTAAAGAATGTATTATTTGTCATCGCTTTAAAGCTGAGTCAGCTAACCAATTAATGAGCGCTTTACCAATAGATAGAATTTCTCCTGCAAGACCATTTTCAAAGGTAGGAATCAATTTCGGTGGCCCTATTTTGGTGAAACAGTCACATTTACGTAAATCAGTCACTACAAAGGCTTATTTTGCATTGTTTGTCTGCATGGTCACAAAAACAATACATTTAGAGTTGGTGTCTAGTCTAACAACGGACGCTTTTTTTACTGACATTAAAACGATTCATAGCAAGACGTGGTCATCCCGATATTATCTATAGTGATAATGCTACGAATTTTCGCAGTGCAAATACTAAATTGCAAGAACTTTCTACATTCTTTAAGGTGAAGAAAAATCTGAACTCTATTCATAACTTTCTGTCGTCCAAAGAGATACAATGCAAATTTATTCCACCGAATAGTTCGCACTGGGGAGGATTATGGGAGGCGGGTATAAAATCCACTAAGCATCATCTGCGGCGGGTTGTAGGTAACATATGTTTAACATTTGAAGAACTAACAACAGTGCTAGCTCAAATTGAAGCCATTTTAAACTCACGCCCAATATGTGCTCTTTCCACTGACCCGTCAGATTTTTCCTGTTTGACTCCTGCTCACTTTTTAGTAGGTGAACCTTTAATGTCATATCCCGAAAAAGATGTTACAACTGTTCCGGAATCTAGATTGTCCTTCTGGCAAAGAGTTGTCAAAATTCAACATTTCTGGCAACGCTGGTTAGCCTATTTAAATAGGTTACAAAACAGGCCAAAATGGTATAAAACTTGGACAAATTTGCAGGAAAATACGATTGTACTTGTTAAAGAAGATAATGTGCAACCATTGAAATGGCCGCTTGCTCGAATATTAAAGGTTATACCGAGCCGTGATAAAAAGGTTCGATTAGTAGAACTAAAAACACGAAACGGCGTTTTTAAGCGTCCTATAACAAAATTATGCCCACTACCTTTCTCACAATAGTCAGGTTGAAAGCGTGTCAACGCGGGAGTAGGATGTTGGAATTTCATTTTACTTTTTTTTGTTTAAATATTTATGCTGCGCCGCTGATGTTGCAGAGTGGCTTAACCGTTAAGTTTTTTATGAAAAGGGAGAAGGGAGACCGGTGAGAGCGCGAAAATGTACTGTTGTTCCCCGCTCGATGCCCGATCGATAGTCAGTCAGTATCACAGCATCATCACAGTATGTATCTATGTAGAGCGCAGCATCGACTCGGTGCCCATCCAAGCTAACTACTGCACTGTAAATTGCTGTACTCTGTGACTGAAAGTATTAATAAAAAACAAATACAGTCCACGACAAAGGTTTTATTTGCCGCAAAGGTACGCGACAACAGAGAATATGAGTAGATATTGAGGGTGTCATTCAACATTGATCGGGGCTTTAGTCTGCAGGGTAGTTAGTTTCACACAATATTGTTAATACCTAAATATATATATATATATATATATATATATATATATATATATATAAAACGATTACATAGATAATTTTTTTTTGGATAAATGAGTAGGCAAATGTCATATCTAATTTAAAATTATTAAGATTTTCTATTCATAAAATTACTCTCTCTTTATGTCTTTTATTATTTATTTACTTTTTTAACAACTGTTAGATATATAACACTCCTTTTTAATTTAACATTCATTGTGTTAAAATGATAAATTGTCAACAACACTACCATACTTTAGTTCTATCTCTTAGTCTATAGAACACCTCATTACTTAGCTGCTTTGATAACATATCGGCAACATTTTGAGATGAAGAAACATATTCTATATTGATAACTTCGTCGCTGATTAGATATCTTATAAAATGGCTCCTGATGTCTATATGATTCGTTCTTTTTGAGTTTTCAAAAGTTTTTGACATTTGTATGACACTTTGATTGTCACACAATAACACTCGTTTATAGTTCACTTCAAAACAGTCCATGATACCTTTATTCATTAGTTCCTGAGCTATGGCTACAGCGGACATATATTCACTTTCTGCTGTCGAGAGAGCTACACAACTTTGCTTATTGGAGAACCAGCTTACAGGATTTTCATAGGAAAATATGATACCTCTGCTAACACTTTTCCTATCTATTACATCTGTTGCCCAATTTGCATCACAATATGTCACTACTGAATCTTCTTTATTTGCCTTCTTCTTGTATAAAAAACATTTATCTTTTGTTGCTTTAAGATACCATAAAATTCTTTTTTCAGCCTTCCAGTTTGATTCGTTGGTTTGTCTAGATTTCTACTTAGATATGATACACAGAAGGTGTTAAATATTTAGGCGCTTGTACACTTCTTCCTGATTTTGTATATCTTCTATATTCTAACTCTTTTTCTTCTTCTACATCTTGTATTTTTGTATCTTTAGAACTTTCACTCTGTATGTACTTTAAACCGTTATTTTCTTCTTGACTTTCTACTACATATTTCACAATATTTTCATCGAAAACTACATTATTTCATTTTTCTTTTCATTCCACACTCTATATCCGCCACCAGAATATCCTACCATTATTACTTTTTTTGCCCTAGGTTCTAGTTTTCCTTGCTTTAGTAGAGACTGCCCATAACTGGCTGCCAAAAATTCTCAATTCTGATAAGTTATCATAGCCATACCACAATTTAGCTGGTGCTATGCCATTATTTGCTACTATTGGTGACCTGTTTAACTCGTACGCTGAACATATTATAGCTTCGCCCCAAAGTTCTTTAGGTTATCCCGTTTCTACAAATTTAGTTCTAACTTTATCAATTAATGGTCGATTCATTCTCTCTGAAGTTCCATTTTGTTCTGGACTATATGGCATAGTATACACAATTTTAATTACGTTTTCTCTGCAATATCTCTTGAAATAATTTGAAGAATATTCTCCACCGTTGTCACGTCTTATTTTCTTCGTTTTGTAATCCTGCTGCGTTTGTAATATTTTTATATATTCTATAATGTTTTCGGCTGCTTCTGCTTTCTCCTCTAATAATTTCACTATGACAAAATGCGAATAATCATATATTATTACGTGAAAGTATTTGTATCCTTCTACTTTTAACGGATTTACAGGACCAGCAACATCTGAGTGTATTAAATCTCAAATTTGTTGTGATTTCTTTACTACTCGTTACTTGTCCTGTTGTTTTGCCTTCAATACATTGAGAGCATTTTTCTTCACTCTATGGTAACCTTAACAACTTTCTTTTTCGATTCAGATGTCCTAATCTACGATGCCAATGATTTATGTCCTTTCTTTCAGTGTTATGACAAGCTTCTGTTCTGTGATTTTGAATATCAATTTCTAATGTAAAAAGGATATTTAAAGCTTTACACTCGAACTCAAAATTTCTTTCTTTTATTTTTCCTTTGTCATTTGCAAACTCACTGTATGACCTTTTTAAATAATTTTTGATACGGAAATTGTATTATGTTTCATTCCAACTACTATTAGGGCATTCACTGTTAAATGTTTTCCTTGACATATACCTTGAAGTTTTCCTTTCTTCTCTGCTACTAGAACATCGCCATTTGCTACACATATGTGTACTTGTATATTCATTTTGACTACATCTGTCATTAATAATATACATCTACCCCTCATTCTAATCACGAGAATTAGCCCAGAAGTCGAAGACTTGTGCGGGAGAGGGGGCGGCATATCATTATTAAGCAGCTGCATTTGTGACCAGGAATGACTTACGTTGGTAGGCCCTAACCACCATTTAATGCAGGAATAAGGAAAACCTGGAAAATCTCATTAATTAGGGGGGTAGCCAAACGTCAACCAGTATCAATCTCTCACATTGACCCAAGCCAACATTCTTCCACCCTACCATACCCGCAGACAGGGTGCCAATCCTCTCCACAAATATAGCTTATATACGGTCTACCGGCTGCGGGGGGTTGAACCCACAGCGATCTAGTCACCTCGATTCAAGTACTTGCGCTTTAAACCGCGCGACCACTGACCGATCCATTAACTGTTCTAATTTTTTCATCACTAGATTTTGAGTGGCACCGAAGTCTAAGGTAAATATATTTTTATTTTTCACAATATTTTGACAATTTAAGGCAACGAATGTTAATTGTTCTTCTATTTGATTTGCACTTTCAATATTTCTTCTGCCTCTTCCTATTCCTCTTCTGTATACTCTTCCACGACTTCTATTCGAATCTCCTCTTCTATCTGGATTCACACTCTGATATTTTATGGCCTTGTTTCCCCCATCTACAGCATACAATGTGAGAAGCTTGAAATATAGATTCTTCATTTAATATTCTTTTATTGACATTTCTACTGCCACTTTTTATTTTCAATTTTAACTTATCTAATAATCTGGATTTTACAAAATTCATACTTATATTTTGATTTACAGTTTCAATTGCTGTAATCACTACATCATACTCTTCGGTTAATGTTAGTAATAGGTGACACCTTATCCTCTTCTTCCATTTTCTAACCGGCATTCTCTAATTCTCTTATGATTGTATCAACATTTAAAAAATGATCTAATTTCAGATTTCTATTTAATTTTAATGTCAACAACTTTTTCTTAAGAGTGAACTTAGTAAATATACTCTTTCTTTCAAAGACATCTTCTAAAGCTTGCAACATTTGTTTTGATGTAAGTGCATCTTTAACCAAATCCAAATGTCTGTCACTGAGACATTGTACTACGGTTGATTTTGCCTTTGCATTTTTTTCTTTTCTTTTTCCTCATTGCCTGGCCTGTTTTTTTCTCTCCAACAAACTTTCGCCATATAAAAATCCCTCGAATAGGGCCTAACCATTTTTTTAAACTTGGATTGATATTGAGCTAGTAAATATCTTCTATGTAATGAGAGGAAGTGGTGATCGTCTGTGAAAATTTTTCCCACGTCTACTATTACGGTTAATAATGGGTTATTTTTATTCCCTTGTATTATCATCTGATTGAGAGGGTTACCGACTGCTGATATAGCGCATGCAATATAGTTTTGGAACATAGCTAGAAAATTGTCTTGTCTGGATACATCGTCTGATAGTTCAGAAGCTATTTCATCATCTATTTTTAGACCATTTACTTCGTAAAACGGATTACTTGTTGCGTACGAGAAAACGGTGGTTACTGAGCATTTATTGCAAAGAGACCATAACTCTTTTTTATTTATTATATTAATATCTTATTATCTTGTATTTATTAAATAAAATATAAATAGCAGTTTTGGAATTTTCGTTATTTGTTGCAGAACGAATGCTGATACTGTTGACATACGAAAAATATTTTTTCTGCCTAAACTACTCATCTATTCAAAATTCTGAAACTATAAAAAAAGTTTCTAAATAAAGTCAGCTACTAATAGAAACTGAGAGTAATTGTACAGGGAGTTAAAAAAATATATGATTATATTTGCATGATACATGGTTTTTCTTATATTTCTAATGACTGCAAAAGATATTAAATAATGTTTAAAAGTGTCGGTTAGACTTATAACAGCGTAGCCCAAAAATGATTAAAATCGATCAAGTCGTTTTCAAGATATTCGAAACAAAAAAATTTTGCGAACTTTGGCGCTCCCTAGCGGCCAAACGAAGCAATATTGGGCTAAATCGGCTTATTTTGAATACAGGAGTCTGTGGTCTTCCGTTGTACACATCTTTTCCGGACACCCTGTATATAAAAAAGTCGCATTTCACCTTGTATATAGAAAACTCTGCTTAAAATAGAGGTTATTTCTTTGCTAGCATTTTTTTGATTAATCTGACTTTTTTATTGACGCCGGCGATAAGCGCGTGTATTATTTGTTGTTGATAATGCAACATACGTTAACCTTATGAGAAAAGGTTTGTTTTAAGGTAAAAATTATTCACAGTCGTAGGACTGTTAAAATAATTATCTATATCAAAGTTATTACACGGGTGATGACAGATCTTTACTTTTAGTGAAAAACGTGCATTTTTCATAGAAAAGGTCAATTACAGTCGTAGGACTGTTTAAATATTTGCTTCAAAATTATCATACGTGTGATAAGTGAACTTTTACCTTTGTGGAAAAAACGTGAGTATTTCATGGTAAAAATCAATCAGTCGTGGGACTGAATGAAGCCAGAATGACATTATGAAAATAAAAATATCCTTTACAGCATAAATTGAATTCCTGCTCTAAAAATTCAAATAATTTGTTTACTACTTACCTGAAGATGAAGATGATTAACCGTTTCTTTTTACTATCACCGGCCATTTTTAATTTCCTTGAGCACCACTTTACACTTGTTGCTTCAACCACACAAAGAAATGAAGTGATCCACAATCGCCTATCTCCTATAGCGGAAGTATGAATGTACGCAGGGGTTCAAAAAATTCTTTACTTTGAACTTGTGACTTCAAATCCATGGAAGTGGAAACTACATGTGTTATGTAATCATAGAGGAGGAGATTTTGAAATATAATTAATACTAACCTGCTTATCGCCGGTGCCTGCCGAATAGATAAACTCAGTAATTGATTGACCATAAATGTGGAAAAGACAGAAACTATGATCTATAGTCTTCGCGGTATTGATGGCATATATAATCTGGAAAGGAACCTAGGAGTTTATTTGGATCCTAAATTACTTTGGAACCATCATGTTTAAGATGCATGTAAGAAAATATCCAAACATCTACTCTGCAGTTTGGTTCACTACCTACATTAAAAGCCTCATGTCACAGCCTCATTCATTCTGTCATATCTTATACCATCCTGATATCCCTGCAGCGAAAGGTCATACATATTATGTCTGGCCTAGGTTACAGAGTCGATTGCAGAAATTCTTTTATTGATTTATACATTCTCACAGTCCTATCTATTTATATTTTCCAGTGTCTTCTCTATGTTCATCAGCACCTCTTTCGTAGTACAGATCAGTGGCATTCTTGTGATACTAGAAGGGAAAATTACCTTTATGGTAGATTTTTAAGACTCCAAAGAACGAGAAAGGGAATTTTCTGGGTTTATGGTTTTTCAATGCATGCACTTTAACACTAAAATATTTAAAAATAAAGCAACAAATTTTCAATTAAAGAAAACGTTTTACTCTTTTGATGAGTTTTTAATCTGTGATTTTAATGATCTGGTGTGATTTTTGTTATTTGTTTGTACGCATGTATCCTATTTTATTTCTTTTTTATTTCGTTGCATGATCTAGTTACTTTACTTATCCCTATTTTAAATATTGACGTGTATCTGGCATGTATAAAAAATAAATAAAACTTAAAGAATGGCTACAGATGTCGAGGGTAAAGGAAATATATCAATAATAACTATACAGGATCCTAAGACGAAAAAAAGTTGAAAACAGTGACAGATAAAATGTATATGGCAAACAAAATGTATAAAGATTTAGTCCTAACATTTATAGAAAATATCCACAAATTGTCACTTATTTGAAAATACTAAATGTGCCTACACGGGTCCTGCTTTTCGAAGAACCTCTGCCTCTCTCTTAACAGAGGGAGTAGGTTTGGATATCCTTATTCTTAAATAACACGGCAGATAGAAGACAACAACAGCCGCCGAAGGATATGTAGAGTCGTCTTTAAATAGGAAGGAAGAGATCGCGGCAAGGATTCTCCAGGGACAATGTGAGCCAATACCATCAACTCCGTCGTTAACAATTAATATTGTTGATAATTCAAACCGACTACAACCCGTTAATATAATGAATAGTTAAAATTTTACGATCACTATTAATGTTGTTAAATAAATATGTAATTAGCAGAAGAATTTTTTTCACGACGTTGGCAACTAAACTCCATTTGTCATAAAAAGTTGAACGTTAATGCTTAGGTACAAATTATTGCAATTATAATGGCACCACCTGAAATTAGTTTTTGAATTACCGGAAATTCTGAGTAGAAATTTCATTAGATTTCATTCATTTCATTAGAGATAGATATAGTGGAAAAAAAACAACTAAGAACTAATATTGGAAGTTGGAAGTAGATTTCATTACGAATACGTGAGCAGTTCGAAATAACTCAGTAAATTCGTTTTAAAGAATGCAATTATAGTGACTATTAGTAACACTACTTTTTATCTTAAATTTACTCCAATGACAAAAAATCGAAAATAAACTTTATAACTGCAGACTATTGTTTTGTTGTCGTTATTGCTTGTGATGTAACATTTTTTATAATAAATATCTAGACGGTTAACTCCAGATGCGTAGGGAGGCGCTGCTATTTTGTGTTCTTATTTTTTAATTTGTGTATGCTTGATAGCTATTGGGCTAGACTCTATGACACATACAAGATGTCCAGAATATAAGTGCCATTATTCAAAGAGCTTCTGTATCTGTCCAAAAGCAACAAAAAACAAAAATCCTTTTAACGTAATTTGTTTGTAATTAATTTTTTGTATGAGTATTAATGAAATAACCAATAAAAGCTTTCCTCAAAATCTTACAAACTGTATCGTACTCTAAGGCAAGGCGCATATTGAGACGCGTATGACGCGTGTGAGATGACATGACCCGACTAGCATGACACGAATGCGCGACATGCGTAGCGCTGTCTTTCGCATATTGCAAGACAGTTCTTCTCACGACTTGCGAACAGCCACGTCGTTTTAATTTTTCTCGTTTATTATAAAAATAAATGATTTAAACAGAAAACTAAATTTATAAATGAAATAGATCCCTGAGTTTGGAAAGAGATATTAAGAAAACGTAAGGACGAAAAAATTTGAAACTTGGACCATATATAGCCTGTAGTTTTGTAATTGTATTATTTAGTTATTAATGACAATGTAGAAAAAATTACGGTTTTCTACCTACAAAATATACCATCTTTTAAGTGCAGCTCTTTTGCAATTTCACACCAAATTTTGTTTTTTATCTTCGCTCTCATGTAATTCTCATGTCTGGTATCATAAAGCTCTCTATGCCTTCTTACCAGCTCTATCAGTTTTGTTTTCATTGCCACGGTAGAAAACATAACTAACTTCAAAATTATGAACACGTGGCGCGTATAGCGCGAAAAACTGTGCCACTGCCACTGCGTCGCGCGCCTTGTGTCACACGCGAGACTTGCTGTGCAACGTCGTGGCACGAATTTGCGCTGTTCCATTACTTTCCTTAAGCTACAAAAGTACGTGCTGTGCTGTGTCACCACACACGCGTCATACGCGTCTCAATATGCGCCTTGCCTAACATGCGACACAATGTCAGTGCATTACCTGTAGTTGCTATCCTCAAATTAATTGTGCATTGTACATGCTTTCATCGTTTCGAAATTTCTTATTTAGGTTTGCGGTGAAAGTAATCATGAGCTTGCACGGTGAACGTTTTCCGCAAGCACCAGCAATTACGTTGAACACTTATTACGAGGTGCATACAAGTTCTAAGGTCTCATCCTGTCATGCATTCACAATGAGTTCACGCGTATTTGAATCCAAACCACAGGTGTTTACGTGCTCCCAGTTCCGAAATAAAAAAATCAGAGACCTTAGAACTTGAACGCACCTCGTGATACTATTTCGAAGTTTAGTTTGGCTTATGAGAAAAGCTCTAAGAAAACCATTCCCGGTAAGTAAGCTTAAGATCACTTGTGATTATTGTATAGGAGCACCTGACAGTTGTACAACGTTGTCACATATTGAAAATATGGTTGCTGTTATAATTCTAATATTATTAGTCAGAGAAGAAAATTTGTTAAGATAATTATGTTTCGCTTGGTGCATTAACTCATATTCCGGACACAAAGTACTTTCTCTTCCTATAGCTGGTTATAAAGCTGCTACTTCGTAGTCGTTCCTCAGGTAACAGTGTTTTTTTAAACTACCAAATGTTGCCAAATGTTTTGGCAATCTTTACCGCCAGCTCCTTCAGTGATAACTGATAATCCTACAGAGGCTTGTCTGCACTCGGAATCATCAATCAAGATATCTATAATCGAGAGCAGTGAAACATCAAAGAGTATTTGATGCAATCAGTTACAGAAGCTTCTATTACAAATGTATTATGAAATATGGTGATTTTACAATAATTTCGAACTGCATTTTTTCATTATAATTTGCTAGATTTAATTGTTGTTTTCTTATAAACCGTGCATTATACAGAATAATTAAAAGAGTAGATGTTTCTTCTGCATTGTAAAATAGATTCCAACATAAGTATCATAATTTTAATTCAATATCCGGCTGCATCCAGTATTAAAAAAAGTAATGTTTTTCATGACCCCGTTCCTACATCACACTAACAAGACAATTATTATATTTTTAAAGCAAATTTATCAGCTCAATAAAATATGTTTCTTGACATTGACCGGATGTCCGAAGTTAGAATTAGTATATTTCAGTTGCAAACAACACACACAAATTCAATAAAAATCACTCCATAAATTTGTAAAGCGTAAAATATAGCTGTAATATTTCTAATAAGGGGAATATATTTTTGTACCAATAGAATTATATCGTGTTTTATAGCCGTACTCTATTTCCATTATTCTGATGATTTTATCTGTAGACAGCACATTGCCAAACTTTTTTTATTGAATCCATAAATACATAAAAAATGCTTGCCCAACGAAAACAATGTAGCAACGCCAAATAAGTCTGAAAATAAATTTAAATTTGTCAAACAAATTACCTTCTACAGTTTATTTATTGATAGCATTTAATTAACTATTTAAAAATATCGTGTTTCATGCTGCCCTGTTATTTTGTCTGCATAAAAAAATAAATATTTAACTTTCCTTCATTCCTGTAGTGAATCAAATTTAAATTGCTTTCTTACAAATTTAATGCTAGAATACATCAATTTTTTATAATTTATCAACAATTTATGTAATCAGGGACAGACGACGTTAATTTCTTTAGAGTAATGTTTACTAGCAATATTCGACTCGGTAATAGAAATTATAATAATTCATTCGTCAAAGAGCTGTCCGCATTATATGTCGACTTCCATTGACTGTATTGTGTTTCTGTTCTCAACCTAATTTAATAAAAGCGATAATTTTATTTGCTAATATTGATATTTAATTTAATTAGATTTTATTCGTTTTAGCTGAATATAGTATTTAATTTAAAATATCCGGTGGGGTATAGTCTATATCATCGATATAAGGAAATAAAAATAAGAGACATAAGAAACTGCCATAAAAAACATCAAAGATTTCCGCGTCCAGCTGATCAGAAGTATACAGGACCATATTTACATTAGATACCAGTATTCACTCAATTTTGCCAATAATAATTTAAATTAAAATATAAAGTATATAATAATGAATGTAAATGTGACTATTTGGAAAAATCAAAAGCTAAATACATATTTTGATTAAATATTCGATAGTATTATGTAATTTTAAATTATTATTTCTCAGCGGAGGAGGTAGGAGCGTTCTCTGCCAGGAGGGTGGGATTAAGATTATTTATTTATTTATTTATTGCTTCCAAACAGGCATTATTGCCTAATTACATGGAAAGTACGTAAGTAATAGCAACATACAATACAAATAGTAATATATCATAGCATAGCACAGGTACAGTATAAGTACTTAAAACTAGCAGAATTTAAACATAAATACAGCAGATAACACTAACAGAGGAGTAATTACAGATTATCAATCGAATATATATTTTTTATGGTTTTTAAAAAAACACCAAAGGATCCAAAGGGATCCACACTATTATTAGAGGAAACCTGGTTAACTAGACGAAACAGTATCAGAAGGGGTGCAAACTGGGTTGTCTTACGAATGGGGATGTAGAAAAGTTCATGCATTCTAGTATTTCTAAGATGGGTATTAACACAAATCAAGGACAACAAATATGAGTCATCGATAAGAGAGTTTATTATTTTGTATCCAAACAGGAGCATTGCAATGACACGCCTATTATATAATGTATTCACTTTAAACTCTTTACACAAATGAACAGTCCGAATAACATTGTAATCCGGAGGTCTGTTATATTTTTTAAAATAGATGAATCTTAGAAACTTCTTCTGAACTTTTTCTACCTTCTCTGTATATATTCCAGGTTGTGAATGCCATAACAGCGAAGCATATTCAAGTTTGGGCCTAACTAAACTGTTATAAAGAGAGATAATTGAATTGATGTTCCGAAAATTTTTTGATTCTCTTATCACGAAACCTAAGGCTTTATATGCTGAGGCGGTTATATTTTCAATGTGCATTTTATATGATAGTTTGGAATCAATAGTTACACCTAAATCTTTGACAAAATTTTGTTTGCTTAATTCAACGTTATTCATTTTATAGCGATAAGATATCGTTTGCTTATTACGAGTAAAAGTTATATTATAGCATTTTTGAACATTGAAATCAAGTTTATTAGTATGACTCCATTCAAAAGCCGCATCAATATCATGTTGGAGTAAAATAGCATCATTAGGGCATTCGATACGTTTGTACATCAAGCAATTCGAATTTTGTAATATGTCAGTTATATCATTTATAAAAAATAAAAATAAGAGTGGCCCCAAATTAGACCCTTGGGGTACACCCGAATTAGCTCTACATTCATCAGAAAAAAAACCATAGTATTTCACAACAAACTTCCTGTCTTGAAGATATGATATTATCAACGCGATCACAGAATCCGTAACTCCAGATGCGCAAAGCTTATTTATTAACACGTCATGGTCAACCTTATCAAAAGCCTTGCGAAAATCCGTGTATATCGTATCCACTTGCACCCCCTGCTCAAAAGCCTCCAGAATGTAATGGGTAAAATTTAATAAGTTGGTAGAAATCGAGCGTTTTGGAACAAACCCATGCTGCCTTAAACTAACAATATTACTAAAATGATTCCATAATAAAGAATACAATATTTGTTCGAATACTTTAGCAGGGGCTGGAAGGACTGCTATAGGTCTATAATTTTCAACACTTGATTTATCACCTGACTTGTGTATTGGACTAATAATTGAGGATTTCCACAATGTAGGAAATTTATTGTATTTTAGGATTAGATTATAAATAAATAATAGAGGCTTTTTGAGATAATCCGAGCAACCCTTCAAAACATATGGTGGTACACCATCCGAGCCTGCCGATCGCTTGGGTTTTAATTTCTTAACAGATAAGTTATAATCAATATCAGTAATTTGCTTTATACTAGACATATGGTAGTATGATAATATATTTTTATTATACTCGTAAGTCGCAGGTTGATCAGAATACACAGATAAAAAGAATTTAGCAAAGGAATTACAAACTTCATCGGCTGGGATCATACCATCCCCATTATAAAAAGCAGACGCTGCTGAACATGTCGATTTCTTGTCTTTAATATATTTAAAAAAGTTTGTATAATCCGATTGTATACCATTATGTAAGGTAAGGGTACATTAGGGGAACAAAAAAAAACAGAGAGAAAATAATAACTAATAAGTTAAATTAGGTATACCTCTATACCAAATAAAAACAAGATATAAAAATAAAAAAAATATTTTTGGATGTATTCTTTCTCAACAGTTATGATGAAATCACTTTAATTTAGCCCAATCAATTGATGACGCTTTATGTAGTCTTTTTCAATTTTTATAATATACGTGACGCATTTTATCAAATTAGCTCGCTTCTTATAATATTTTTAACTGTTTTGTCAAATTTTGGAAAGGTATTATTGTTTTGAAAATCTCTCTTTAATTGGCTACATATTAATTTCGAACGGTATGTTCCTGAGCCATAGGCGTCTCATCAATAACGTATTTTTTTGCAATGTTTTTGATTATATGCAGTAGCTTATTTTCCTTCAAACTAGCATTGTACGTAATTTTATGGAGTTTGAGAAATCGTTGAATATTCTTTTCTTTGTACCAATATCGGAATTCTTTCTGAAAGTAGTAAATAGTATGGCACGTTGTCTAATACTATTATTAAATGTTTGATACCAGCCAATCTGTGTAAATCCAAAAGCTTTAAAATGTTACTTTCAATAGTTCGGTATCTAACTCGGCAACCGGCAAGAAGTAACCCTCAAAATGGATTTATTCGAAATAGCCACAATATAATGCAAATAATACAATATATATTAAGTAAATAATAATTTGGCGCCTTCTGTTGTCCTGTGTGTGTTATTTTGAAAAGAATAATGTAAAGTTTGATAGGAGACAGATGGAAATAACTTACAGTACTTTGATGTTCGATGTTACGCGTCTAGAACAGGTGTTCGTAGGTCCACTTACTCACAACACAACACTGAATACGCACGACACTGATGTAGTATTCACAATACTGTTTAAACAATTATGTATTTGCAACACTAATTTATAATAAGCCAACGATAACAGTAATTGAAAAATACCCTAGTATATCACGAAGCCTACGAAATCACCTAATACTGTCCTGCGTTGCAAGCAAAGTAACCAGGTAATAATCTAAGTTGCAATTTGCCACTGCAACTGCCCTCTTTGTCTTCCTTACAGTATTCAAGAACGACGTATGTCCGCAAGTTGATAGACGAGAGACTGCACAGTTGCCAAGTTTGTTGCCTACGATTAATAAAATTACACAACTTCTTAGAAAGGTTATTATTAATTTATGAAGTTCTAATAGTTCTATATGTCATATATACATATTTGATACCTCTTAAAGGATTAATTTTTTTATAAAGACATCAACCCATTTCCATGATATACAGAAAGCGGTTACCTTGTTTATGTGATATGTTACAACGTCGCATTCCAAATAGCGCCTTGTCGATATAAGTTTCTATATTCGAGCAGTGGGTTCGATTTGAGTAAAATAAACACTGATTGATGACGGGACGTACAATATTATCTTAATAAGCACCCTGCTTTGAATAATATGGAGTTAGATGACTTAAATAAGCATGATATATAGAATTATGTTTATATACTAGGCATACATCCACATATTCTAATAATTTTTATGTTACTTGCTTGAAATAATGTTGCACCACTCTATCCCACTATTTACGGTCAGTGTCTTTTGAAATCTTTTATATTCCCTTATACCGCTGATACAGACCATACATATGTACATTGATTTAGTAATCAAGATGTATTGAAGGAAATTTTACATAAAAGATTGTTTTATGCATGCTTATATTTGGCAATTAATTGCTACTATTTTTTCATTAGAATAAAAATTGATAGTTCTAAGGTCATAGAATACGTACCGCGGAACGGACCATCAGCTGGCTATACATTTACTTTCTACTCTTTTAAATTGAACATGATCAATGGCTGGAGTCCCCATAATTTTCCCTGGCAGAACTAAAATGTAATTCTTGAAGTAAATATAAAATGCAAATAAAGCAGTCTACTGTTACAATTAAATTTCAAAAATTAATTTCAAAATATGCTAGTGATGTGGGAGCGTTCACAATAAAACTCAGTGGTCACTTAAACTTTAACATAAAACCACCTTCAGAGAACAATGTAGTGCGCACCACCAGTTTAATTATAAATAAAGATATTATAAAGTCGGTTTTGTTTTTGCTGGTTATGTATGTACAACTGTTACTCCATTGGATAGTTGAAGTTGGAGATTTTTAACTTCATCCGACATGGTCGAAAAAAGGGGAATACGATTAATTTCGTTGGCTGAAAATTACGTGACTTCGTGTTGCTGGCAACACCACATCGTTCCCTGAAGGTAGTTTAAATCGTTTTATACTACTTTCTATGTTTTGCAGAATGAGCGTGTATTTATACAGAATAGTATTGTTATGTACAGAATGTTCGGGTATCATAAACTATACAGGCGATAGTTTGCATTAAAATAAACAAAAAAAAATTGTATAGCATGAATTATAAGCTCATTTTCGATAAAAAAATTAACAAATCCCGAATTTCATATGTAAAAATTTAGTTAATACAGGAACCATAATCGTGTGTATTAAAATGCAATGTTTACCGCTTCGTTCAATATATTGATGTTAATCTTTAGTTTTATTGGGTTTTTGCCACACTTCTGAAAAAATAATAAAGATTAATTAAATAAGCCCTTGCGCCAAACGAAATAGTCAAGGTTTATTTTTGAAACTACGTTTGCCTAACCAAAAAATCTGACACTGAAAAAAGCAGATAAGTAAAAAATAACAAAAATCACATCACTATCGCGCACTTCCGTATTATTCACGTTTCGAAAAACTCTCTGTTTTCGTTCTCAAAATCACAGTAAAAATATTAAACGTATATCGAGTTTGACAGTTTAAAATTTGTTTATCTGCTTCCATAGAGATGTTAAATGATTTTTATTTTATTGTTACTTACTTCTTCTTGATACAACTGTAGCCAACAATCATCGATGTTTACTGAACAGTTTGACACACACTTGTCTCCGTTCAACAAAATAATTGCGGTCTTTTTTAATTTTCTTTTTGTTGCGTTATCTTCCTTCTTTAAAATTTTTGCCGAACCCCATTGAATCAAATGACCGTTTTCCCAAGCGTGTTCGCAAATTTTGGATTTTTCAAATTCCCGTCTTTTTATGTAATTTTTATGTTCCTCAACTCTAACATTCATAGGCCGAGACGTTTCTCCAACATAATGTTTATTGCATTCACAAGGCATACTGTAGATGTAATTTTTTAAATTTTGTAATCATTTTTTGGACGCGTTTTAGACAAAAATGATCGTAAAGTATTAGTTGTCTGAAAAACTGTTAATTATATGAATATTAAATTTATTACCGATTCTTCTTAACTTTTCTGATAATATAGGAATGTATGGAATTTTTATTGTATGATTAATTTCTTTTATTTGTCTTACAGTGTTCGTTTTATCTGTAATATTTTTTAATGTTCTATCAACAAAATTTGGAGGGTATTCATTATTTATTAAAACATTTTTAATAAATTTTAGTTCGTTATTAAAAATATTGTTTGATGAAATTAATTTTGCTCTATCATATAAACATTTAACAACACCTTTCTTAATATCGATGTGATGGTTAGATCTAAAATTTAAATATCTATTGGTGTGAGTTTGTTTTCTATAAACACTTGTTTCTACAGAATTATCGTGTTTTTTAATTAAAACATCTAAAAACGGTAGCATATTATCACATCGCCTATTATTCCTCGTCTTGCACAGAAAAAAAAATATATTTTTTTATATATTTTTAGGTATTAATAATATTGTGTGAAACTAACTACTCTGTGGACAAAAGCTCCAACAAAGGTTGAATTACACCCACAATATCTACCCATATATTCCTTTTTATTAGCTTTTGTAACATTTTTTACTGTATTAGAAAGCTATTTTAAGCTAATATAAATCAAATCTCCTACAATTCCTATCAATGAAGTCATATGTATGTTCTCTGACACCAAACGTCTAGGTATGCTAATGAACAATTCCACAGACAAAGCTCTATTCAATAATTATCTAAAGAAATTAATCTATCTAAATTTACTAACATGCTTTCATGAAAACACTCTATAAATATCTAACTTCACTTTTGGCAGTGGGAACACGAAAATTCAACCACAATAGATGAGATCTGACCTATTTCTTTTAGGACTGCTTCTTCAGGTGGCCTCCTTTAAGTTGAGTCAAATATCTAATTATAAAAATTATTATATAAATTAAAATTATTTGAAATTAATATCGACAATGACAAAAGTGACTGCCTGTCAATGAATTAATTATGACAGTACCTACTTGAATAATGTTTACCCTTTATGTAAAAGTTTTTATATATTTTTAGGTATTAATTGTGTGAAACTAACTACTCTGTGGACAAAAGCCCCAACCAGCGTTGAATTACACCCACAATATCTACCCATATATTCCTTTTTATTAGCTTTTGTAACATTTTTTACTGTATTAGAAAGGTATTTTAAGCTAATATAATATTTCCTATCAATGAAGTCATATGTATGTTCTCTGATACCAAACATCTAGTCGATATTTAATTTCAAATAATTTATATCTTCGATATTTAATTTCAAATAATTTATATACTAATTTTTGACTTGATAATTTTTATAATTAGATATTTGACTCAACTTAAAGGAGGCCATCTGAAGAAGCAATCCAAAAAATGCAGAAATAGGTCACATCTCATCTATTGTGGTTGAATTTTCGTATTCCCACTGCCAAAAAGATGTTAGATATTTATAGAGTGTTTGCATTAAAGCAGATTAGTAAATTTAGATAAATTAATTTCTTTAGATAATTATTGAATAGAGCTTTGTCTGTGGAATTAGCATACCTAGATGTTTTGTATCAGAAAACATACATATGACTTCATTCATAGGAATTGTAGGAGATTTGATTTATATTAGCTTAAAATACCTTTCTAATACAGTAAAAAAGGAAAATATATAACGAAAAAAAATATTTTTGAAAATCATTGGATAGGTAGGGACGGTCCACGTCGTTGGTCAGGTCGTACACCTGACTTAAATCTCCTAGATTTTTATTTATAGGGACACATGAAGATCTTAGTTTATGCTACCGAAATGGAAACATAAAATCAGTTGCGAGAACGGATTTTTCCGCTGCCCCTGGGACATATTCGGGTATTTTCCTGCGAGTGCGTGAAAATTACGTCAGCAAGGCAAAGCAGACTATTACATGAAACCTAACCTACTAATTTCGCGCGTTTAGTCAAATATTAATATTTCTTTTAGGGTTTTCCCATACAACTTTTTGATCTTTGTAAAAATTTTCAGATGATGCTGTTATTAATCATTTTATAACGTTTAAATATAGTATTTTTTGCGAACAACTCTAGTTTTTTCTATTTTATTTTTTTTTATACCTGTTACACAGAGCATTATTCTTAAAGTAAGTACATTAGAGCACGTTTTCCTTTACAAATCGATTGTTGATTTGATTAAGTATAACGGGTCTAATGTGGCCAATAATTTGTAATAAATTATCATCCATGAACCGTTTCTGTATCTTAAATGTATCAGAAGTTATGAGTGGTTCAGTATAATTTCAAATTGAATGTAGGTTAATTGCTTACAACTAATTACTGACAAGGGAAATAAAATACACTTTGGGGGTATAAATTTGTAATAAATGTGTAATAAAATATGCATTAGGAATTTTAGTGGTGGGCGAAATGCCTAGTGTAGCTTCAAAGCACTCAATAAAAATGACATGAAAGAGACCAACACCAAATCAATCTATTAATTCATTCTGGAAAATAGTATTTTTTCTAAACTTCAACAACTTGTATCTTTGTAAAGCATTATATCCATAGACGTGAAGTTTACCTTCTGAAACCAGTAAAAACCGTTACCTTGGGTGTATTGTTATACATTTTGTTTGTTACCTATTCATTTGTAAATACAGATTGTCCCGGAAAGCATGTCACAAACTTCAGGTGATGATAGTACGTTTAATAGTATATTAAACAACAAGGTTTGAAAACAATCGTTTAAATTGTTTTTATTACTAAAATTTCCAACGCATTAACAAAATAAATTAAATACAACTTTTATTTTAACTCGTTTTTATTAAGAAAATTGCTAACGCATTAACAAAAGAAACTAATATTTAATATTTATGGTAACATTTGAACATTCCTTCAAGGTTACGCTGGGAAAAGCAGTATTACACCTTGTTTTCAGTAAATATTTTTGGTGTCGTGTTTTTAGTGCAGTTTTTCAGCGTGCGGTCGTTGTTTTCTTGTTGTATTCCAGTAGACGATCGTTGTTCTGGTTCTGTGGCAGCAGAAGACACTGCAGACCCTATCTTTTTCGAAACTTCCATTTTATTTCTCAAACAGTCATCAACGTAGCCTTCGGCAACTATACTGGATTTCCACCCTCCATGGCGTTTGAGGGCAAGCAGCTTTGAGCCAGAATTGACTAAAATTGTGGCCGCCATAATTTGGGTAACAACATCAAACAAAAATTACAATCTGGAGAGGCGTGTGCAAAGATGACATAACCGTGTGCAAAATGTTTAGCACACGGCGTGTGCAAAATACCGTTTTCAGAGCGTGTTTTCCGTGTGCAAAACCTCTTTTTGCAAGGCAGTCGTATAGAAAAATAATATTAGTTTTCTCTATAAACTTGGGTCCCGAAAGGCTTCGCTTTCGAGATACAGAGTGGTAAAGTTATAAAAAAATAAATCTTTTCTGAGTTGTCTCAGTGACCGAGTTGAAAATTACCTGCTAAGAGGTTTTTTATTTAGTGTAATTACTGGTCCCAAACTGCTAACCAGTGGCGTGCAACAAGGGAGATGGCAGACCTTTTTAAAAACAACACGTACGCCACTGATTTTTTTAAAAATGTTAATAATTTACGTTCTGGTAAATATAATAAAAAATATATATTTTAAGTTTTTCTCGTAAAACACTGTTTTCGAGTTATTTGGCTTTTACATTAAATGAAATCACCTTATACTTACCCCGAGATAGAGAGCTTAAATATTTGCTTAGTAGGCGTATGTCACTTTTAGTGACATTTATGTTGTTATTTTATTTGAATTTGTACTAATTGTACTAACATTCTCTAGGCGAATAAAAATGAATAATATTCATTTCACTAAGCGCGAATATGCAGAAATGCATTTTAATTATGTTTTTTGCGGTGGTAACGCAACAGCAGCTCGACAAATGTACTCTGAAAGATTCTGAAAGACGCGTGCCATCACTTCGAATGTTTATACAGCTTCACAGCCGGATTTGTGAAACTGGAAGTGTGCCTCGTTTTGCTTGCAGTGGAAGAATTCCAGCAAGAAATCTTGAACTTGATGGTCAGATATTAATAGCTTTTGAATAGAATCCCAGAGCAAGTATCCGAAGAATTTGTAACCTGCTGGAAGTTAGCAGAATGTTGGTGTGGCGAATACTCAAAGAAAATTTTTTGCACCCCTATTATATTCAAAAGATGCAAAGTCTACAACCTCAAGATTATCCACTTAGAATGGACTTCTGCCGGCTAATGTTGGATTTTTATAGACAGGATATAGATTTTGTTTCTTCTATTTTGCTTACGGTTGGGACAATGCATGAATGGTCGGAACAAAATCCACACCCCATAATTGAAAGTCATCATCAGAAAACTTTCTCAGTTAATGTGTGGGGGTGGGATTGTAGGCAATCATTTGCTGGGACCTTTTTTTCTACCAAGAAAACTGGGTGCTAGGGAATACCTCAATTTTTTAGAAAACAATCTTTTTGAATTAATGGAAGATGTTCCCATTGGTCTACGACAGCGTCTATGGTACCTCCATGATGGGGCACCCGCCCATTTTAGTCGTCAAGTACGAAGACATTTAAACATAGTCTTTCCCAATAGATGCATTGGACGAGGAAATGATGCACCAATATCCAAGCCGTCTCGCTCACCAGGATTTAAATGCTGTTGATTTTCATTTATGGGGTGATGCCAAATCTACTGTTTATAACATATCAGTTGAGTCAGAAGAAGAACTTTGACAACGAATAATAGAAGCGTTTTACAGTATTAAAAATAATCCTGACGTATTTACTAGAATTAGATTTAATTTTATTAGAAGATTGCGAGCATGTATTGAGACAGAGGGACTTCAGTTTGAACATTTATTATAACACACAATATCTTATTTGCTTTTTTCCTTAATATTATTAAATAACAGTTTGTTTCTACACAAATTATTTTTATATATTTAACTTGACCATTTTAAAATTAGGTATCAATTAAAAATAATTTAAATAATTATTTTACTTTAAGGCAAGATGATTTGACGAATGCGTCATTATGAATTCTTTTTGGCATATATTTCAACACCCCGCTTCTCAAAAACGAATGGCATAAATCAAGAGTATGATAAAAAAATGTAGACTATAAATTACAGTTATAAACTCGGTTGTAAATTATTACATTTAATAAAAATAACGACTAAAATGTAAAGCCAAATAATTCGAAAACGGTGAGTTTTAAGAGAAAAACTTAAAATACCTTTTTTTGTTCTTTTATTTAGTAGAACGTAAATTATTAACAACATTTTTCAAAAATCCAGTGGCGTTCGTTTTGTTTTAAAAAAGGTCCGCTCTCCCTTGTTGCACGTCACTGGTTAGCAGTTTGGCACCAGTAATTACACTAAATAAAATACCTCCTAGCAGGTATGAATAAAATACCTACTAGCAGGTATAAACCACAACAAGTTTTATTAAAATTTTTAACTAGGTCACTGAGATAGCTCAGTTTTTTAAAACTTTACTATATCTCGAAAAAGAAACCTCTCTGGACCCAAGTTTATAGAGAAAACTAATATTATTTCTAAACGTAATATCATCCCCTGAAGTTTGTGACATGCCTTCCGGGACTGTATATCAGATAAATATTCAAATTTCCATTCCAAAAAATAATAATAGTAATAATAATTTCTTGTAAGGTTTGGAAGCGCTACTATGACTACATATGTTGTTTATTTTACTGTTTATTTATTCTGGTAAAAATAAATGTACCTGAAGCCTGATTAAGGAAGCCACCAGCGTTTATTGCCAGAAAAATCATTCAAAACTGGCGTAATTGTGGTAACATATCTATCTATTAGATTTAGTCCGAATACGTTATGGGCAAAATGGTCTATATTAAAAAGATGTTTAGAAATCAATTTATTTAAAATTAAATAGTAAAATATGACGTTTAGTTAATATTTGCAGATTTTTAAAGGTAAGTGCATTTCTCAAATGAAAGAATGAGCGTTATATTCCAAAAAAGGCCAAGGTTTTAACTAAAGAAGAAGTAGGACGATTTCTGTTGCATGCTCCTGATGACCATTGGTTGCTTGAGAAAATTATAACAATATTTGGTATAGTTGTTGTCGATGTGACGAACTTCTCTCCCTTATGTATGTATATATTATGACATTGTGACAAATACAAAATTGAACAAGAAGATTTACCATAACAGATGGTGGCTACAGTTTCGAGGCCTGCATATTGTACAGAAAATAAGTAAATATTCGGCCTGCTAGAACAGAAACCTACTTTAATATGTCGAAATGGAAAGTACATTTCACTTAATCATCATACTACTGGCGCTATGCCAAAGCAAATTGCAAAATATTTAAGTTTAAAGGAACCCGAGTTACTGGTTACTTTTCTCGCTGATCTGAGGCAACAATAGTTGTGGATGCGGATGGAGATATTTTATCACTAAAATGTACAGGAGAATATAAATCCAGCGAAATTGCCACGAATTATGTCGATGGTCAATTAATAAAAAAAACGAAATGTCGAAAAAATTATTTCCTAGTAAAAAGAGTGAAAAGTCTATAAATGCTATGCCGTTGTCTTCTACTTCAACTATTTCATCGTCCAAATTTTGTAGTTGTACCATGATTTTTAACATATATGAGACAAATAAAACAAAATTCTATAATATAAATAAAGCTACTAACTTGTAAAATTGATAGTTAACCTGTGAAAATTTTAAAAGTTAATACCTTGTAAAAATAAACCTTTTTGATTAGGTAATACGGTGTTTTAATAAATTGACGTTTACAAATGGGTAACAAATAAAGATTATTGCTATAGTTATCATGGGGTTATATAGTTTGCCTTGAGCTACAATTCAACTTTCCCGTGAATGTCGCTTACATGAACTAGAAAGGAATTTATTTTTCTAAATCATAGTCAAATGCAATTCCCATTTCAAAAAACAGAGTTCAAGTTTAAACTTGATTCATGAGTAGATAACCATAAGATTCCTTAAGTAGTTCGTATGATAACAGTTTTTATTTTGTTTCATAAAACAGTAGTAAGTCATATAGAAAAAATGTATTTAAGTGTTTAATTTATTTCACAGTTTAAATATACAGTATGCGCCAAAAGTATGGAATAAATTCAATAAAAACGAAACAAATATTTTTTGGGAAAAATCCTCGAACAGGTCGATTTTTAATTTAAAAAATACATATTTTAGCGTAAAATGCGATTTTCAAATGTCATTTGTTTTCGAGTAATGACGTCATCGATTTTTTTTTAAATGGCAACACCATATTTTTTTTCTTGATTCTGAAAGATCGTTTAATTCTCTATCACACAGTACTAAAATTTTGCCCCTTACATAGGAAAGTTTTCGAGTAAATGACGATTGAATGTTAGAAAACGTAAATCAATTAAAATAAAGCAAAAACGTTATCAAGTTTAGTTTTTCGAATTTCATAGTTCTTTTATGGATCACGTGGGTGAAAATCTTTGCAAAGTGTCATTGTCACACCGACTTTCTAATAAGTATTGTAAGCGACATAGAAATTATTATTCAATTTAAAGTATTATGGCACATTTAACTGTTACTCAAAGAATTGAAATTTTAATTCTTATCGGATGCGGGAATATGACTAGAACTCAGCAGGAAGTTTGCGATTTATTTAATGAAAAATATCCAGATCGTCCTATCAGCCAATCAACAGTCAGTAAGGTAGAGTCTAAATTTAGAGAAACTGGCAATGTTGGAAATATTTCAAAACCTGGACGTCCAAGCATTAATGAAAATCAGAAACAGAACATTTTGATAATTATGGTGGATAATCCTCATAATTCTTCACGATTGGTTGCATTAAACAATGACACTAGTCAGAGCACAGTGCTTACGTATCTTGAGGAAGGAAAAATATCATCCCTACAAAATTCAACTTGTGCAGGAACTCAATGAAGATGATCCCGATCGCCGCTTACACTTTTGCGAAATTCTAATGGATTTATGTCAAGGAAATAGAAATTTACACCGGCAAATACTTTTTGCAGATGAGGCCACATTTTGTCTGAATGGTACAGTAAACCGTCAAACTTGCAGATATTGGAGTCGGGAAAATCCTCATTGGATGGCAGAGGCACATACCCAACACCCTCAGAAATTAAATGTGTGGGCTGGAATAGTTGACGACAGAATAGTAGGGCCTTTCTTCTTTGAAGGAACCCTTACAGGACAAAGATATTTACAGTTTCTAGAAAATGATCTTGTTCCATCCCTTGCAGTAATTTTTCCTAACGATAATGACCCTGACATTCCTGACGATACCATATGGTTTCAGCAAGACGGTGCACCTCCGTACTATGCGCGCCCTGTACGAGATTTTTTGGACAACTGTTTTCCTGGCAGGTGGATCGGCAGACGCGGGCCGATAGAATGGCCTGCAAGATCGCCAGATCTTACATCTCTTGACTATTTTTTATGGGGATACTTGACGTCAAAAGTGTATATTAATAAACCACGTAATTTAGAAGAACTTTAAAATCGCACTCGGGACGAAATACACAGAGGTACCCCAGAAATCATTCATAATGTGCAAGAAGAATTTCTTCACAGACTTGCGCATTGTCAAGAAATTGGTGGATGGCAATTCGAACATTTAATTTAAGTATAAAATTTAATCAATTGTATTTTATTTTACATACCTCAGAATTGTTACTTTTTTATG
This sequence comes from Monochamus alternatus, assembly GCA_037114965.1. Taxonomy (NCBI): domain Eukaryota; kingdom Metazoa; phylum Arthropoda; class Insecta; order Coleoptera; family Cerambycidae; genus Monochamus; species Monochamus alternatus. The sequence continues at coordinate 22,218,119 of CM073435.1, read as the reverse complement.
GATAAAATTTACGTTTTCTAACATTTAATCGTCATTTACTCGAAAACTTTCCTAAGAGGGCAAAATTTTAGTACTGTCTGATAGAGAATTAAACGATCTTTCAGAATCAGGGAAAAAAATATGGTGTTGCCATTTAAAAATTTATTGAATTTATTCGATACTTTTGGCGCATACTATAGAGAACGGGTGACTTATATATATGGTACTCTACTGTCTGCGAGTAACTTTTATAGAAATATATATATGCCAGTTTTACTACAACTGCTGTTGTCTTCTTCACGACTCTTTTACATCCTTATTGATTTCCGGAAGATGGTGGTGATGTTATTGGGCAAGGAACAGAACGTACGAAAATTTAGTCGGTCTAAGTAAACTCATTTTCTCTGGTAAACATCGTAAAACGTGGACGTTGAAAAAACCCAAACGAATATATTCTTTTCCACAAAATACAGCATGAATTGTGTTAGTTTTGTGTCGTAAGAAAGATCAAAATAATAAAAACCTTTAAATGTGTTACGAATATGTAAGTCAAGCCATCAGGCACCCAAAGTGCTTGAGTGAAAATAATTTATACAGGGTGCTGTAAGAGTTGAAGCAAAAAATTCGGGCGTGAGTAAATGAAGACAAAAAACTACTTCTAAGAAAATGGATATCTTATTTTTCTGCACACTATGAATTCAAATACATTTCATATTTATTGGTTGATGTGTCCACATTACCCCTAGAACGTCTAAATGGACTGGCTTGGTGGTTAATTAAATAGGATTTGTATATAACATTTTTCATTTAGATAGAGAGTGGCATAGTTAAACATAGTTAAATATCAAAATACATTTTTATGTTTATGTATATTTGTATCTCATAAACTATACTGGGTGATTTACTTAAAACCTTTAGGACAAATTACAAAGTAACTAAATAATAACAATGATCTGTAAAAACCCGCTTTTAAAAATTGTTAATGGCTTCAATTTCCTATGTTAAATAAACAGTTCGGTAGATACAGGAGGTTTTACTAGAATTGCTCAGGTATGCAATTTTTACATTGCTTATTAAAATATAATTTTTTCATAATGTCTGATTTGAAAACGGGGGAGTGTCAAGAAATTATGTTTTCCTATTAAATTTTCATGTAAAATTCTAAATTGTAGTTTTTATTTTTAACATTATTACTGAATATAATTGTTAAAGGAAAAACAAAAATTATAACAGCACGACAACTCAAAGATTCGTATAAAAATTTGTTATTAGGAAGTGTTCAAAATTGCCTCCCATTTGTTAAATGCACATTTTGTAACGACGTCTAAGGGAAACACAATCAAAAAAGCAAATAAAAATTTAATTAGTAAACTTCTATCATTATTCGGAAAAATATATATTGCCGTAACTGCTATAGTGGGTAGCGTTTAGTTTTCACACAGGAGATTCAAGTTCAATTGCTGACACCAGAATAATTTTATTATTCACTAGTGAATGATAAATATTATTATTTTTGAGAAAACATATGTATATACAGACATAAGTTTATTGACGGCATATATTTCTTGTTTTTTTTTATCAACTAAATCCGAACAAAACAAAATGAGATGTTAATTTTACCCTTAAAGTAATAATATACAATGTAATTTGTGAAATATATTTGAGAGGGTATATACAGGGTGTCCCTGAAATGTATGTATCTGCGAGCCACCTTAAAATACGATGATCCATGCTAATTTACCTATATACAATCATGCACCGATGTGGCATTAGGGGGAGCAAAGTTTTGAAAAATTTCAATAGTCGGTTATAAATAAAAAAGCGTTGACCGATTATAAGGAAATTTGTTATATGAAAATATATTGGTAAAAAGATTTAGTGTTAATTACCGACCGAAAAAATATATTCATATTTTGTATTATCAGATTGTCACAATTTTAAAGTAAATTTTGTCTCTTTCAAAATGTTTCATATTTTGCGTTATCAGATTGTCACAATTTTAAAGTAAATTTTGTCTCTTTCAAAATGTTGATAACTTGTACGTACCGTTTAGTCGAAAAAAATCCTGTTCATGCAAATGGGCTACGTAACATTTATTATAAAATAATCACATTCCCTTTCTGATAAATATGAGTACATTTTGGAGTGTCACATAATCTTTGCAAGAATTACCTTATCGAAGTAAATTACAGCTGATTAAGTACGGAGTGCCCCAAGGCTCTGTTCTGGGGCCTATACTGCTTAATTTATATCTAAATGATTTATTTTGTTTCGAGACTTCGGAAGATATCAGAGCATATTCTAATGATACTTTACAGTAATTAGAGTTATTTTTTAGAGTAACGATGACTGATAAACTGTTAAAAGACAGACTGAAAAAGATCTAGCTATAATATTTCAGTGGTTTAGTTCAACGTTGCTTACAGTAAATTACGATAAAACACGATTTTTGCATAATTATGTTGATATTCGTTCCTTATCTACTTTTCAGTTTTTAACTATCAAATAACTATTAACTATTTTAAATGTCATGGGATATTACTATTCATTCAGTCACATGATTCAAGTGTCTCAGTATTATGTGGGATAATCATTTAAAATGGGATAAACATATTAAATATATCCCTAAGAAAGTGAGATTTTTATTTCATAGGTTTAAAGTGTTGGGGGGATATACCCCAATTCACTGAAAATAATGTATACGTCATTAGTGCAATAGCATTTAATTTATGGAATTGTGGTTTGGGGAAATGCCAGCAAAAGTATTTTAAAAAATCTTGAAATAGTACAAAGATAATTATTAAAATTATGTTGAAAAAATGCGTACTTACTCTTCTAATGATCTGTTTGCTCAAGCGTGCTTGATGGATCTGCGACAGCTGTTTTTTTACTTTCTAACTATATATCAACACAAAAATAAAAATAAATTAATAATTACCGAACATACATATGATATAAGAAATAAAAACAAAATATTTGTAACTCAAAAAAGAAATAAAGGAATAGGATAAAAAAGTCATACTTACCTTGGTCCGAAGTTATATGCTCTATTACCGGATAAAATTCAAGCCTTGATATTTGCAACTACTTTTAAAAAAGAACTTAAAAATTATATATGCTCTATCTCTATAAACGTGGTTCATGATGCTTTACAACTAAAATTATTGAATCACTTAGCATTTACTTGACAAATCTACGTTTTTATTTTATATTCTTGTTTATTGTCAATATTAATAATTTTTGAACTGTTTAACTTAGGTATTATCGTTCTTGGTTATTTATTCATTATATTTAGATTTAATGTTAATGCATTTTCTACTCTCATCACGCACAGGCTATGCCTATAGTGGTTGTATTTATGATTATTTTATGTACTGTTCTTAATTCTGTTAAATAAACATATATATTATATTAATTTCTAGTTCAGGGGATAAAATTGTTTCAAAGAAATTTGGATATTTTTTGTTTAAAATAGTTGGTTATCTTACTAGAATTTGCTTCGCCTAGTAACCACTTTAAATGCAGAAATGCATCTGAATTTATTACAAAAAATTCTATCGGCTAAAGTAGAAAATGTATCCCTACTTATAAGAAGAGAAATGTGGTTCATGCACGATGGTGCTCCTCCTCAGTTTACAATAAATATTGGGGCGACTAAACGGTTCAGAACTTATTTAAAAAGTGTCAGCTTTTATCAGAAAAAAATGTGATAATGCACAAAAGATATTTATATTTTTTTACTGAGGTATCCAGTTTAAAGTGCAAATACCAATATGTTTTAATATAATAAATTTTATTTTAATTTTTTATAATCGATTATGAAATTTTTTCACGCCTCCTAACGCCCTAACAGTACAGTTTTACATATAGATAAATTAGCATAAATCGTCATATTTTGACCTTCAACATCTAGGGTGGTGAACTGGTACATATTTTCAGGTCCACACTTGATTTTTAAAATTAAAGTTTAGTACGATTTCAAATCTACCTTACGACAAGAAACGAAACTATAATTAGTAAACGAAACTATAATTAGTAAAAAAAATCCAACCCGTACTGAATATTGTTGTGCTGTTTACTTTAATTTTTTTACCACAAAATTGTCAACGAAACATCACAACCGATACATATTTTTCTTTGATATTCCTCCAAGGAGTCACATAACATCTTTATTAATATAAAAGTAACAGTACAATTATTTTTAAATATACGAGGTGACAGAACTTATACAAACAAATTTTAATTTGGTACAGAGGACTATTACAAATACACTTTTGTAAAAAAAATGGAAAAGGGCAGTTAGAGAATGATTTAAAAATACACGTTTGCAAAGCACTGGAAACTGGTTCAATATAAAACCTGAACTTGCGCAAGGCAAAGCATGTAGTAACAAAAGAATAGATACAAAATTTAAAAAATTTCTTAAGGAAATTGCCAAATAAATAAAATTTTATAACGCCTGTTTTATATTAGTAAATTCAACTGCCTTTGCCGCTGTTGTTATTATTAATTAACTAAATTAATTTGTGGTTTCAATTAATAAAGTCATTTGACATACCTGGTATTAAAACAATTGTTCAAAATTTTCTCCGCCGACGACTTGTAAACACATTTGGGCCCGTCTTACCCAGTTTCTACGAAATACTTAATACAAATATTTTTGGTTTTTGGCAAGTTATTGGCAGCAACTAAGATAGGAGATTTGATTTATATTAGCTTAAAATACCTTTCTAATACAGTAAAAGCTAATAATAAAGAATATATGGGTAGATATTGTGGGTGTAATTCAACGCTGGTTGGAGCTTTAGTATACAAAGTAGTTAGTTTCACACAATATTGTTAATACCTAAAAATATATAAAAAAATATTTTAAATATAGAGAAAATAAACTAAATTTACAATACTAGGATATCTATTCTGTATATAATAACATGCTATTATGTTAAAAATTAATTAAATATTTCGACAAAGAGATATTTACGTTATCTAAAATATTTAATTAGTACAAATTGACGATTTTAATATTGAGTGCAAATGATGTTTAACAGATGTATAGACATATTTTCAAGAGCAAAGAATGTACCTTAAAAAAATAAGTTTCACTGTTATAGCTTGTCTCTTCGAAATGAAATAATGGAAAGTTTTATTGTCTAATGCATTTGTGGATAATGGCTTGTAACATTATATACAGGGTGTTATACGAAAAAATGCGTCAATTTATTATTTGGAAAAATACTGATACGAATTATTTCAAAATGGCAAAGTCCTTAGGGTGAACGCAACTAAAATGTCTAGAACTCTCCAACATTATAGTGATTATAGTGAAAGTCGACGCTAACTTCGTTATTTTAAATGGAACACCCTATAGATGCATTTATTAATTATACAGAAAATATTGGAGTTGCTTTGTATAACATGATCTAAATACTTCAAACACAACAAAATTGGCTTGGTCCAAATATTACCAACACTGCAAAAATTGTAGAAACATCTCCAAAAATAGTAATTGCAATCCTTACATATATTGAAAGTTAATTTCAAGATGTACAAGACAGAGGGTAAAAGTATAGATAGTTCCATTTGAGATAAAAAAAATTACTCGTATAACTGTTTGAAATTGTCAAAATGTAACGGCCATAATGAAACGCTTGGTATAATATCTTTAAATTTACGTATATACCATAACTTAGTGTCATCTAAGTTCTTCACTAATATCAAAAATCAACTTGATATTTATTTCCAGGAAAAAGTTGCGCACTCTAGCAGATTAAATTGTGCGTAATCTAAAAATGAAAATAAATATAAGATTACAGACACAGTTTTTCTTTTTTATCTTTAAATAAAAGTTGAATTTAAAAAATTCCCAAAAGCGGCCTGACTTATATTTAACGCAAAATTGAAAATTTTGCTTCGATCAAAACTCGTCAATTCGATTTGCTTTTTTAAAAAATTTAATTAATTATATTTGTATATTTTTTAATGTTTTATTTTGTGCAATATTATTTCTGTTTTTCGTTTTGATTGATATGACCTCTGAACTTTGTCTTTTACTAAAATATTATTTTCATATTTATTTGTATCTCATGCAATATTTAATGGTAATAAAAGCATTATTATTATTATATATAGGTAACCTTTTATTTATTTTCTATGTTGTAGAAAGTACAACAAATATTTGTATTTATTTTATTTATTTTTTTAAAGTAACATTTACTTTTGAGTAATCTTCGAAATGTAGAATAAGTTGTTAAAAGGTTTATCATCACATTAATAGTCGATAAAATAGACCTTAAACGGGAACCAGTTCCTCCCAATCGCTACTCACTACGTTTGGCATACCAAGGGAAATCTATTTACCCCTTTATAGTCGATAAAAGCTTTCAAACAACCTTTAATCAGGAGACCCTACCCTCGAAAAATAAGGGAGGGGCGAATAGGAAATACCCAGCAAGGATATTTTTACAATAACTGGGAAAAGATTACAAAAATATTATCTTCATACCAAAACAAGGTAATGTCCATAAAAAAGGCTTATCACCTCATCCCTAGGTAAACTACTCCGACTAGGAACTATTAAAAAGTACAAATGAAATAGTGTCAATAGTTTTTTTTTTCTAAGAAGGAGTTTCCGTGTTATAGTAATTAAATAAAGTATTTTATATCGGATATGTTAGTGGATAATTATGATGAATCTGTAAGGAGTGAAAATGTAGTTTGACAGTGTGCAATGAAAGAACGAATACAAAATACTGCAGCTAACAAGATTAGCTGTTAGCTGTACTTAGACATTATTATGATTGATACAAATGTTTCGTTTCGTCGTTTCTACACTTGACAATGTTGATAAAACGACCAGTAGATTGTCATAGGCGCCGACTTTCCGTGCGAAAAGAGGGTTTTGCCCCATTTTTTAAACATCGAGCTAAAATTCCGAAATAAATTTTTTATTGTCTTTTAGACCTTCCTGAGCACGTGGTTAAAATTTTTGTACTTAGTCATAGTTAACCCTGTATAAAGCCGTGTGGCTGAGACCAATCGTTGCAAATTCTACTAAAAATTTTAGAATACGTCACTTGAAAATATCAATTTTAAATTTTTAATAGAGATTCTCAGAAAGTCGTATACGACATGGGAATAAATTCGAATGGGTATTCATTCGCCTTGAAAAAATCCTGAGTATCTTATTCTCTGTATATTATGCGTATATTTACAATTCTTATTTTAGTTTTATATTCCTTTAGCAAAAACCATGTGAAATAATTCTCCATTTTTTAAGGGGAATAACTACAATGAGAATGGTCAAGAATATAGATTTTCTCATAAGAATTTACGTCACATTCCCCTAAACTCGAGAATCGAGTAGCTGCACATTTCCGCTATTTTTCCTAACTTCCCTACTCTGGACTAATAAAATGTAGGTATATAAACCCTCTATATACCTTTCACCTGTATAATACACTCAGGAAATGAAGGTTACTATATCAAAGAAAAAATATTTAACTTTACACAGCAAATGGCAGTCAGTGTCTTATTTTTCATTCTTGGCTGGATGAGTGATTCATTTGCAGCGATCAGAATTGTTATACAATATATACAATACAGTAAATATAATTAAAAATAATAAAATTATGGATGACATAATTGGCATCTTGTTTACACTAAAATTAAAAATTAAATTTTCGAAATATTTTGGACAAGGTGCCGTCTAACCTACCATGCAAGACATAAAAATTTCGACCTGTTTCAGAAACATCAATGGAATACATCTGAACGAGCAGAAATCCGGAGAGTCTTACAAACAAGCAATCTTATGCTTGCTACAGACTATGCGTGCATTCGCGATTCGTGATGCGAGATGCGTGGCTTGTAAGCAATTCGTGCATCGTTTGTAGCGTTTGTATGAATAGATTTTTAACAAATAAGACCCTACACACTATTCGCGAACTCCTCGCATATCACGAATCACGCATAACGAATCGCGAATGCATGCGTAGTCTGTAGCAAGCCTTAGATTTGGGCGAGGTCATGATGTACAGACTCGTTAGGCCTATATACAAACTGTCGAAGGTACATCAAAAATTAAGTTTATGGAATAAATTATAGATTTATTATTAAATTATATTAGGTAGTTTGCTTCGGACAAAAAAAACTATTTAGTGTGAATTGTCAGAAAATTAATTATTTTTGAAATGTACCAAATATTCCCAAACCTTAGAACGACTTTAGATCAACTGACTTGGATGGTTTAAGCTGAAGTACTATACACGCAAGTACGAATATGTCAGCAGCTTATAAACCGAATGTAGAAACTAAAAATTTAACTAGATGTCCAAAAAATAGGAAATATTTGCCGAACTTTACATATAACATATATCTACCTAGGGGAAAAACGTACTAATAATAATGTAATTATTGTTAGTGTTTATTAGTCAGATCTTAATTAATGAAACATTATTTAGTTACAGATGTCATATCTATTAAATTGGGAAATAATAATAATAAATGATAATTAAGCAATATGCTATATAATGGTGAGAAAACGAATTGATTATCAACATTAAACAAGTACATGTGTTATCTAATTTGGCGAGTATAGCGAAATATAATTACATGAACAAACGTCTTAACTGTAGGATTAGTTATTAATTTTGTGTTGTAACTTTAACAGTGTAGTGAATGTCCTTCAGGCTTACGGTGAGCGCTCTATCAAACGATATATAAGATCTATTCCAACAACCGTCGAGAACTGGTTCAGTACCGTAAGAAATGTTTGACCAACACCGTCTTACGTCGCATTCACCGAGAGTACATTAACAACTGAACTGACTGACTAATTCTGGACGGTTCGGAATCGATTCTTGCTGTGTTGGAACAAACCCATAGTTTTCGCTTAGTAACTCCTTAATAATGATAAAAATATACGGTTTTTTTTAATAAACTATAAATATTATTTTACGTCGACGCTGTGTTTTGAAATTTTGAAAAAATGTATAATTAATTTTTTTTAAATGAATTTTGCATATTTTCAAAATTCCAAAACACAGCGTCGACGTAAAATAATATTTGTAGTCTATTAAAAAAACCGTATATTTTTATCATTTTTCGTTGAGGAGTTACTGAGCGGAAACTATATCTCTTTGGATCGAGCGCTCACCGTAAGCCTTCAGGTCCGACTAGAGTACAAAGACAGGTTATGAAATCATTTTTGATGGATGTGGTTATTCTTCTTTTAAATGTGCTCGATAAAGCCTGCAACGGTGATACTACATGTCTTATCTAATTGGAAGAGTATAGCGAAATATAATACATAGTTAAGAGGTATAGAGGATTCGTGCACTTCATATAATTGCGACTGAACTTCATAGAAGTTCGTTTGATCGCTCAATTAAACATAACGTAATATAAAACTTTTCAGTATATCCTTCTTTTACAATACAGCACTAAATGATATTTTTCAATTTATTTTAACAAATATCTATTAAACGCTATATGTATTTTCATATTTGAAAATGCAGTTGGCTTTGGAAATGTCATATTTTTCACCATTGTGTATAAAAATTTTATTCCTTGTTAACAAACCACTATTCTTTGTACTAAACCTCAGTTAGATTGAATTTTATAAATAACAAAGAACGAATTTTGCGCAAATCATTCTGGTTCGAAATTTTTTGTATGGCAAAGCATTTATGTTGAAACAAAATTCAATCAACTGTCCATTAAATACGTGAAAATAGTGAGTGAACAGCTTCAGCATCTTTGAATTTTCCAGCATAAAAACAGTTTTAAGTTCTCTTATTTTCATCCTGTGCTAAGGTCGATGTATTTATCGCTAGGAAATGATTAAATTTTTGTTTTCTTTAGGTACTGAAATATTAAAAAGTGAATGAAATATGTAGAATAAAAGTAAGCACACAATTATTGATGTTTTATAGAATCATTATTACTATTTAATAGTATATGACATACCTAACGGGGAAGTACAGCCCACGCTTTGTTAGAGCTAAAAGTCCTTCCCGCGTGGTATTTATACTATTTTATTCACAATCGCTTAGTTACAAGCTTTTAAGAACATTAATTTTAAGAAAATTTAAATTTTCTTTCGACAAAGAACTCCATGAAACTGCTGCAAGGCAATATTACTAGTTTATTGGTTTTGATAATTAAGTCAAAAAATATTCTTTCCCTTACGAAATTTTATTTTTTTGCTTAAACAAGTACATAATGTCTGATTTTGAATTAAACTCCTCCAGAAGTCCGAGAAGCTGCCGACACTGCGCTTGACGGAATCATTCCGGAGAAAAGCAAAGAAAGGTAAGAGAAACATTTTTCGTCTTGCATTAAATGGTGCGCAATTAAGGGTGTGCAACATACTTCAGAAACGATACTGCTTGCATATTTTGTTGAAATGAGTAAAGAAAGTAAAGCTTCGACATTATGGTCTCGATATTCGATGTTGCGAGCTGTACTTAATATCAAGCAAAGTATCGACAGTATTCCAAATTGCGAGCATTTTTGAAAACGCAGAATGCTGGATATAAACCTAAAAATCCAATGTTCTCTCAGAAGAAAACATTAGTACCTTCTTAAATAAGGCTCCAGAAGAATATCTTGTTCAAAAGGTAATATTTCTACTATTTAATTCATATCAATTATGTGTTTAATGGTGTATTTTACTTTAAGGTTGCTTTAATTATTGGCATATCTGGCAACTGTAGGTGCAATGAACTCCTAAATATGAAAATGGGTGATCTGAAAATTTTAGAAGAGCATAATGATAGTTATTCCTGTAACAAAAGCCTACACTTCCCGAACATTTGCAATTACAAAATCGGAATGGATAAAAATAATAAAGCAATAATATGATCTTCACAAGACCATTGGTTCCGATCGTTTTTTTTACAAATAAGGAATGGCAAGATTACAAATCAGTCTTGTGGCCACAATCTTATTGAAGGTTTTCCCAAAAAAGAGCGGCTTTTTTAAATTAGAAAATGCTCACTGGTTTACGGGACATTGTTTTAGACGTACTTCAGCTACATTGCTAGCAAATACAGGTGGAAACATCATACAGTTAAAAAAAATAGGAAGATGGAAATCCAGCGCCGTAGCCGAAGGATACGTGGAGAACTTGTTACGTGGCCAAGTAAAAATTGCAAATAGAAAATCCGAGAACGGCGGCCTCTTTGTCAACTTCCGAAATCCAATACAATGTTAAGCAACAACATGGGCTTACATTAACGGTTCACTGTAATGAGAATTCAAATGTTACAATTAATATTTACAATAATTCAAATTAGTTTTGGTTCTTAACATTTTTCTTTATGTTATAATTTAATAAAATAAATACCAGTTGTTTGTATTAATTATTTTTTTAAAAACCTGCTTAACATGACATTGCCATACTTCGGAAAAGTGATACATGCTTCTAGCCGGAAAAGTACTTTTCCGGATAGCGGAAGGTAAATAATGAGTCATTTTCCTACCGTTTTAAAGGTAAGAATTGTCTATATTAACACGGGCGGACCATGCCTTATTATTTCCAAATTTGGCCTTCGCAGCAACAACAATTTCATAGCGACTAGCAGTTAAATCCTCGTAGATCAAATATGGAGTATTTTTCAAAACCTTCTTGGCACTAAAGACTTCATTTCTCTTAATATTTTGACCGAAAGTCACCATAATACACCTCGGATTATTACTGCTGCCTTGCGGTTTCGGGAAACGAAAGGCACTAACAATATCACAAATGTTACAGTTAATCTTAAGAATATTGATAATAAAAGATAAAATTGTATCAACGACATCGTCATCGTCCAGAAATCGTAGTGAATTTTTCTTGAGAAGCTGTTCAATATAATCATTTTGCTCATTAAGTTTCACTGCTTGAAACGAGTGTGAGGTAACTCTCTCATCCAAAACCTTGATGGAGTTTGTAACTTCGGATCATTTGTTCACTAATTTATCAAATTTACTGTCAATCTTAGCTTCTAGTTGTGTGACAAAATTACAACAGACCTTAGAGATCAACTTCTCCATAGCAGCATCAGAAGTACTGTTACTGTTATTCTCAGTATTAGCACTTCTAGCATTCTTACCACCGACCATGATGACAACTTTCAAGGTGGAAGAATACACAATTTTAACTTCAGGAATAATATAAAATAATGCAACTTTCACAAATATTAAAGCAATTTGAGATTTGAAACTATGAACTGCCAATATACTACTGATCCAGTGCAATCAAATTAAATGCAACTAATTACCACATAAATTCACAAATCTATACTGAGCTCGGCAAAGCAACACTACTCACACATAAATATATGTATACAATGAGATAATAGATATAAAAGCACATGTATTTGTTAAAATGTTAAATTTACTCAAAATTCAACAAATAAATTCACTCATAAATGAGTTTGAACTTAATGTTATTTTTTACTGTGTACTAGTCTATTTCCGGTTTCCCTGGTTTTCTATAAGGAGGGTTTATGTTCTAAATTTTTTTATACTTTTTGTTTGTCTTTAACAAAAATTTTATATTATTCTTAATTTTTGACAGAAAAACAAAACTTGCAAAATACGACTAACCTTTTCTGCAATTTGCTATTAGTAGGCTGCTGTCACTAAAATTACTTTTCGGTAAATTTCAAACAATTAAGTTTTAAATACAGTAGTACATATCAATGTTTAGCAGTTAATTATTATGAAAATATCAGTATTTAAAATTTACAGCATGTTGTAATTATTTGATATTTACCGAAAAGTAATTTCAAACTCAGAAGTTCATAACATCATATTTTTTCCTCAAAAACTAAGTATAAATATTTTATTATTATTTTTTTTGTAAGAGACAAAAAAGCTTCAAAATAAGAAAAACACTTTAAAATTTCACTTCAATTAAAAAATTTAAAAGTAGGGGAAGGTGTTGTACCATGAGCAGATATATAAAAATGGAAACTTCTTGTAAGCATACACTGAGCGAAGGATATGTCAGTAGATGGCGCTAGCAGCGTGTATTGCATGGTTGTTTTAGTTATTAAAGACGCAGTGATTAAATAAAGTTTTTAATAATGCCAAAGTAAATATTTTTAAGGTAAGTTCTGGTTTAATTTCATAAGATGAAATAGTTGAATAGGTATGATTGTCACGGTATACTGTTTTGTATGGTATTGCTTATAGAAAGATGTTACGTCTCACAGTATTATCATAACCTAATTTTTTTTACCGGTATTTGTTTGTTCACCTAACGTGCAACGTACGTTGGGCCACAGCAATATGTTGTACCTTGAACCGACTCGTGGTACGACAAGCCGACTCAAGGTACGTCATTATTGAATTTTCAATTTAATAAAGTAGTATTAACCCTGTATAATAAACAAAAAATTGTGAGAAATTATCATCATTGTTAAGTATTTCTTATTTGATTTTAGGCAAAGCAGGAGTTAAGAGACCACCCGTTGATAAGAATATTTTTGAAAGTGCCGTCAAAGACGTTTTACATAATAATGTATCATTTCGAGAAGCTGCCAAACACCATAATGTATCGAGAGCTACGCTAATGAGACATGTCAAAAAGTTTAGAGACTCGGGTAAAGAAACATTTCAATATAATGCCCGTTACGATGTGCATAGAGTGTTCACTAAAGCAGAAGAAATTCTTCTTGTTGTTTCCTATTTGAAACAGGCTGCTCGACTACATTACGGTCTTAATTTACTGGAAGTCCGAATACTAACCTACCAGTTTGCAGGCTAATAATAAAAAATATCCCGATAATTGGGATATTAATAAAAAAAGCTGGAAAATCATGGTTGAGATATTTTCGTAGATCCTATAATGAGTTATCGTTGCGTAAACCGGAAGCGACTAGTCTTGCAAGGTCCACTGGTTTTAATAAGGCTACAGTGGCAACTTTCTTTGAAAACTACAAACAAGTTTTAGAAAAAGCAAATTTTCCAGAAAGCCGCATTTGGAATTGCGACGAAACAGGAATAAGCACAGTTCATATCCCATCGAAATTACTAGCTCCAAAAGGAGTAAAACAAATAGTACAAGTATGACGTCTGGTGAGAGGGGTGTAAATGTAACGATGATTGCCGCTATCAACTCGATTGGAAATAGTATACCCCCTATGCTTATTTTCCCTCGCGTAAATTTCAAAGAACATATGATGAAAGGAGCTCCTCCAGGGTCAATAGGGGCAGCTGCTCCATCAGGTTGGTTAAACGAAGGACTCTTCCTAAAATTCTTGGGACATTTCATTAGTCATACAAGACCCTCACTTACTGACCCTGTCTTATTGTTACTTGACAATCATGACAGTCACATTTCTGTACCTGTCATAACTAAATGCAAAGAAGTTGGAATAACTTACGTTCCATCCACATACAAGCAGCCCTTGGACCGAACTGTGTTCGATCCATTTAAAACATATTATAATTCAGCTGTAAATGAGTGGATGATAACTCCTGGAAACAGTGGAAAGCCTCTTAGTGTTTACGAATTTGCTAAAATTGTTGGAAAAGCGTTTCCACTCAGTTTCACCCCAAGAAATGTAATTAGTGGTTTTAGAGTCTCAGGACTTGCATCACTAAATGTTAACGTTTTTTCTGAAGAGGAATTCATGCCATCAAATGTAACTGATCGTCCTACAAAACAAAGACTTCCTACGCAACATGATGACTCCTCAGCATTTATAAGTGGTATTCTAAGTGACCTGACTAATTTACAAAATGAACCTATTATTATTGTAACCCCAGAAGCTTTAAAACCTTTCCGAAGGCGCAAGCGAGTAAACAAACAAGGGGTGGTAGGACGAAAGGTAGGTCACGTATATTGACTGACACACCTGAAAAGGAAGAGATAGAACTAGCGAAACTTAAAAGGAAAAGTAAACTTGTAAAAGTGGTTAAAAAACAAGTTTTTACTAACAAACCTTCAGCTTTGGATGATTCTACTAGCTCGGAGACTTTTAGTGAAACAGATATACCCTCAAATTTAGACGATGATATAAGTTTATCAGAAGAAGTGGAAGCACAAAGATTGGAGCAAGAGCTGGAGACAGAAACTATTGAGGTGGGCAATTTTACTTTAGTAAAAATATGCAGCAAAAAATCGCAAAACTATTATGTTGCCAAGGTTGTTTCAAAAGAAAATCAAGAACTAAATGTCATTCACTTGAAGAAGGTAATGGACTCGAATAAATTTATACTTGAGGAATCAGCTAAAATTTATGTAGTGGAAGTTCCGGATATTATTATGAAGCTATCTCAACCGAAAACTACCGTAGGTTCTGCTCGACAGTTTATTATCATTATCAATTTTTTCAGACCTCTTCAAAAAATTGTATCAAGGTACAGCATTCTCCCCTATATGAAAGTTTCAAAGCTAAACATGAACGGGGTAGTTTATTTCACCCCCTTATAAGAATATGACTCGTGTGTGGATATACTTACCTTTTTTAAAAATATTTCATTCACCAATTCGCTAATTTTCAAATTGAACACATCGCTTTTCTTTTCTACCTGTCACCTCATTTTCCTATATTTTTAGTTACGTTACGTTAGTTGTTTAGTTTGCTAGTAACGTATTCAGTATATTAGATTACAATTAGCAATTTTACCTATACAACTTTTTCCGGTTGCTTTCATTTTCTACTTAGATTTTAACTATATTGCAACAAATTATGTAAGTTTGTTGCTAATTTGATATATCATTCATATGTATAATACATTGTTCAATTAATATATGAGAACTTTCGAAATTTGTTTGACATTTTGACAAACCAAAAAATAATATATTTACTACCTATTTAAAGTTAGTGGTTCATATTTTTCGGAATTTATAATCTCTTTTATACAGGGTGTTTTTAAATTAAGTAGCAAAAATTAAACCACAGATTACTTAGGTGAAAATAAATCGATTTAACCTAACATATCTACATCCCAAGTCGCATAATAAAAAAGATACAGGGTGTCAAAAATAAAATTTTATTTTCGATAATTGAAGATAACTTCTTAATAAATCCAAATATTTACATAAAATTTGTAAATCAGGATTTTTTTGCGGGCGAGAAATTCAAATGTGTTTCTAATTTTGACATCACTAGTAGAGGGCGCCACTTATGTCACATCATATTTGTTTTAAATGGCAGAACTTTTTTGCTTCTTAGTGTATCCATCTACTATTGAAACAATCGATTCTCCTACTTGTTACATCTGAAAAAGGTATATCTTGTTGAAGGCGTTAGGAGTAACAGTTTTCGAAATAATCCTATTTCAAATATTCAGTGCACAGTTTGATTATCGTTTCAGATAAAATTCATTTTCTACTGAAAATACAGCAAAATGTTGTTCAGAACGGTAAATTATAGAGACGTGCAAAATTTCAAAAAGGCCTGCTTTGATAAAATCTTTGTGCTTTGTTGAAAAATTGATTCATCAAACCTCGTCGATTTTCTTGAAATTTTGCACGCATAATTTACCATTTGGAACAACTTTTTCTAGTAACATTTTGCTGGATTTTCAGCAGAAAAAGCAGTTTACCTGAAACCAAAACAGTTTTTACTCGGTGCACTGAGCATTTGAAATAGGATTCGAATTTCAAAAATGGGTACTGATACCGACTTCAGCAAGGTATATATTTTTCAAATAAAAGAGGCAGGAGAATCGATTGTTTCGATAGGCAGATAAATATACTAAGATGCAAAAAAGTTCTGACATTTAAAAGAAACATGGTGTGCCACAAGTGACGCGCTCTACTAGTGACGTCAAAATTAGAAACAAATTTGAATTTCTCGCCCGCAAAATTCCTCGATTTACAATAAATATTTGGATCTCTTAAGAAGTTATTTACAAATATCGAAAATAAAATTTTAGCTTTGACACCCTGTATCTTTTTTAGGTTAAATCGATTTATTTTCGCCTAAGGAATCTGTGGTCTCATTTTTATTATTTCATTTAAAAACACCCTGTATATTAAAGACTATTGGAACAAATTTATTATTAATAATTTTCTGTGATGTTCCCTTCGTTGACAGAATAAACAAATTCTTTTGGTGGCGTTTCTTATTAAGTACAATCATACTTGAATTGAATGTACTAATGCGTACCTGAAGCAAATAAAATTAATACATACAGAAAGTAATTTGATGTTATTTTGATTGCAGTAAAAAAAAATCAATAAAGAACATTTACTTACATATATTCTATTTACATAGTACTAATAAAAATAAATTAATGATCCGTTCACTAATAGTTTGATTTTACTGTTGGGTCACTAAGTTTAAGTATAAAGGACGTTTTTCAACAAGGTGCTACAAATTCAGGGGTCAAAAGGTATCAAAAATTAAATTAATATGGATTATTCCGAATGACAATGAACTTTTTTTTTTCTTGGAGGGAACTAAAGTTGATGTTTTAAAAAATTAAATGACGCCCAATATGTATGGAAAAATGTTTATAATTTTTAAAATATCAACATTTTTTATATATTTTTAGGTATTAATAATATTATGTGAAACTAACTGGACTGGACTGGACTCAGTGGACAAAAGCCCCAACCTGCGTTGAATTACACCCACAATATCTACCCATATATTCCTTATTATTAGCTTCTGTAACATTTTTTCACTGTTTTAGAAAGGCATTTTAAGCTAACATAAATCAAATCTCCTACAGTTCCTATCAATGAAGTCATATGTATGTTCTCTGATACCCAACATCTATCTATCTATCAGAGAATGTTACAGAAGCTAATAATAAGGAATATATGGGTAGATATTGTGGGTGTAATTCAACGCAGGTTGGGGCTTTTGTCCACTGAGTAGTTAGTTTCACACAATATTATTAATACCTAAAAATATATAAAAACTTTTACATAAAAGGTGAACATTTTTCAAGTAGGTATTGTCATAGATAGAGCTTTGTCTGTGGAATTGTTCATTAGCATACCTAGATGTTTGGTATCAGAGAACATACATATGACTTCATTGATAGGAATTGTAGGAGATTTGATTTATGTTAGCTTAAAATGCCTTTCTAAAACAGTGAAAAAATATCAACATTTTAGTAAAAAATTAACAAATATTTTTAATACTTTTTTTAACCTTTTGGTAATCTTGAGTTTGTTTGGAGCCAGTAATTTCATTGCTATGGTAACTAGTTTTATATATTTTTTTAAATCTGCTCTGTTTTTGTTTGCAACCAACTCTTTTTTTGTGTGTACGGATGCGTTGTCGAAAAGAGAGTATAAAAATTTTAATTTCCTCCCCCCCCTTTACTGAAATACTAGATGTTTTTTTTAAATACAACCCCTTACACATTTTGTTTAAGAGTTGATTTTAAATAAGAGCAGAAGGTAAGGTAGAGTAACCTAATATAAGACCCATTTTGAAGAATTGTAATTATAAAAATAGAAAATTTTTAAATATCAATGTACCTATTGTATGGTTAGGGTGTTTATTTTGAAAAACAGATACCTAATAAAAGTACATTTTTCCCTTTATTTAAAAAAAGGCAATACTAATATAAAGCAAATAGTAACTGAAAAAAAAGTCTCCTAATGTGATCCTATTAAACCTGTATTAAATAACGTGATTTTTATTAAATTATCAACTTGAAACGTAAGACAATACAGGAAGTCATAATAAATTATTTTCTCTGTTTCTTTATGCACATTGGGCACACAAAGGCCTCATCTTCTGCAGCACAGTTCTTATGTGCTCATCTGCAACAAACCCACTGTTCGCCATTTTCGTCTGCTCAATGCATCATAGTTTTCCTCTCCATCACTGTCATCATCAAAAACAACTTCCATGTCACTCTCATCACTCGAACTATCACTTAAATCAAATTTCCTCATCTTTTTCTTCAACTGCTTAGCTTCTTTTGGCGTCTCTTTTTGAACTATTTTAGCATCATCAAATCTGAATTTCTTTGCCACTCTTGCAACTTTACTATTTTTTGTAGAACCTTCTTGTTTACGTTTCTTATCTAAACTCAATGTTAAATCTTTGTATGGAGACGATGTAATCAAAGCTATACTTCCTGCACGTGCTCTGGGGTTTTTGTTCTTTATTTTAGGAATAGGCCTTATTTGCACTGGACTAACAAGCTTTGAATTTCCTTGGAAATATTTGTCGATTTTAGCAAACTCTCTTTGACAAAACTGTTGACCTTTTGACGGAAGTGATTGATTTGAAGCGTCTTCACAAGGTACAAGGCAGTATTGTACTAACTCATCCTCAATATTTTTGGCCAGAGTAGGCTTTCTGCAAATGTTCCAGAAACGAGTTGTTCAGCAGAAAAATTGATGTTTTTAACAAAATGGTCAAGGGCACCTTTCGGAACACGAACATATTTTGTCGCTGTTTTATAGGCCATCATATGTTCCTTGTTCCATTGTTTACAGCGTTTAGGAGAATTCGCCTGAAAAAAAAAATTTATAAAATATAACTTTGAGGTTAGATTGGTGTATATTAATCGATGCGTGATGTGAAGAACATGATGTTTTGAAGTTCAGCAGGTGAAAAAGGTGTGAAACTCACTGAACTGTACTTCAAACTTTTGACGCATAAAATTTACCGGCATATATCGATTAGAAATGGTATTATTGAATTAGCAAACCAAAGTTCATATATACCTAGTTATCTACTCTCGTACATTATTTTACCGTCCTCTGAAAGGACGGCAAAATCGATGTGTGCAAAAGCACGTTGGACGAGAAACGGGTATAGTAAGTTAGAGTAAGAAAGTACAGCTCTAAGAGTGAGAGAGTGAGATTGAAGGCGGAGCTCTAGGCGAAGTTTGTTCTGGTCTGGCAGTTCACGTGCCGAATTATGCGTTTTTCTAGATACAGCGAAATAGTGCATCTTAAATAATAGCTGAGAATTGAGAAACCACAGCATAATTAGTATAATATGTCGGTATACGTATTTTATTTAATAATAAGTTAACGAGGGAATAAATACGACTTTTTAAAACACAATAGTTAAAACATGTCGGGCATTTGCAGGCGATAAATATTATTACAGATTTCCACACGGCCAGAAAGTACCATGTGAATGGACTAAATTAAATTTACAATACATGGTTTGTAAACAACAACATAATTCTAATATTACTTTAAATAGTAATCAATTTAGGGCCCGCATCCAATTTGAATTGATAGGTACCTAATATTATTTTTTAGACCATTTGTGAGGTTCTCAAGTGTTTCGATTAGTTTATCTCTTCTCTAGGTTTTTTTTGATGTCGAATAGTTTGAATGTCATGCATATAATATGTTGAGACCTTCATAATAATTTTCGATTTCGTATAAGTACAGTGTGTTCTGAAACCACTGCTCAAAGAGGAAAAAATATACCTACTTATATTCAATTACCTATTTTCAAAAACTAAAAACGGTATTGCCATCAGTATAACATTATTTTAAAATGAATTCTTAATAGAAATTCCATCATGTGCAAAATTCATTATTTTTTCATTATGATATTAGACCTTTCCATTTAATTCTTTTTGTTCTTAAATGACAATAAATAGTTAGGGAGGTATGGTTGGTCAACAACATTTTTTATCGAGAAAATAATTAAACATAGGTATATTTTTTGTAAAGCTTAAACTTTAGCTTATTTTACACAGAGCGAGCTTGAACTGGGTTGTATATTTATACATTGGTAGTAGATAAATAGGTATATATGAACTTTGAGCAAACTCATGCATCTCTTTACTGTCGTATTAAAGAATTCTACATAAAATTTTGCCGGAGGTCTCATATTAGGTGTGTAGTAACTCCGAAACTTAAATTTACTAAAAGGTGCAAGGAAACGAAACTAACACTAACAAAACACAACTAAAAAATTTCTGTCTGAACATTTTTTTTATTAAAAATTTATACTTTTCTCACAGTGGATGTGTGCACGTGAAATATATGAAGTGCGTAAACGCTCGACTATGCGCAGACAATCCGAACTATTTATTTTAAATAGAAGCTTTCACAGTAGCTGCAGAAATTGCAGATCAGTTCGTATAAGTGCATACAGTTGCGACTTGCGAACAGATCCCGTTTTATTGGGACACTTACATTTATTTGCAGTTGCTAGGTATTGTTTTTTAATGTCAAAATTTAATGAAACAAATAAACACTTAAAAATTTATAAATTTAGTACTAGATCGTAAATATTGGTGGGATCAACGGAAAACAAATCTCCTAAATATGTTAAAATTTACCAAATTTATTTCTTTTTCAAAACAGTTCAGTTATATATAATTTTCTCCTTACGCGAATTCTTTGCCTTCTGCAATATATTTAGTAAGTATAGATTACGCGCAGACTTTTTGCTAAATTGTTATCAGCAGCTAATATGCGAACTAAATGCAAATATTTGCAACTGAGAAATTCAAAATTTTTCCGGGCGTTTTTAAATTCACATTCACTGTCAGAAAAGCCTTAATCTGCTTATACACTTGTAATGAAACCTTGAAGCGTAAATGCGTATCGAACAAGGTCATAAGTAGGTCGTGATACGCGTAAAGCTGCGTACTCACTTGTAACAGAACCTCGTCGCGAACCTTGTCGCATTTCCATCACTTGTGGATATTTCTGCGTTGCATCAAGTATACAGGATGTTTATTAATTGAATGCCGATACTTAAGGGTGTGAATCCTTCGGTCATTTTAAGAAGAAAACTTAATATCAACATATGTCCTAAACCTTAATTTTTGAGCTATAGGGTGTTACAGTTTAAAACAAAATTTACTTTTTTATTATAATTTTCTTATCACCCCAGATATTTTTATGAAATTTTGTACACACCTATTAATCATTAAGGAGCATTGTTTGATGTAAAAAATGTTTTAAAATATTTGCCAATGACGTCCGTACGAGGTTTGAACTAAACATTTTTGAAGAAAAAAATGACACTGCCTTTTCTAAAAACTAAAGTTATTTTTAAAATCTCCATTTCTTTTACAGCAAATCCGGTCCCTGGACTTACTCTCGCACGACGCACCATTTTCACGTAAAAAAAATAAAATCAAAAAAGTTTTTTCCCCAAATTCATTGAGACTGCTTTTGATATTTTGTTGCCATTTTGTAGACATCCACCATGCGTGGAAACACTTTTTTTAGGACAAAAATTAATTTTCTTCTTTAACCAGTGATCTCCACATAGGCATAATATTAAATGTTTGGATAGAAAAAACGGTACCCCTCTGATTTTTTTAAATTTTATTTTAAAAATCGCGATTGATTTAGTAAAACGATAAATTCAAAATCTTAAACCTAAAACGAAACAACAAGACAAGAAAATACGAACAAAATAAAGAACCCAATTTATTTACAGTAGTTGTTGAAAGTGTCCTCCACCCACATGTATGCAAGCATCTACTCTTCTTCACATAGACTCACATACATTTTCAAAAATTCCTGGGGTGAATCTTTTTGTTTGGCAGCATACTATTATACGATTTCGTAACTCTTCTTCGGCTTGAATCGGCACTGCGTACACTAAACTTTTCAGATGGCCCCAGAAAAAGTAGTCTAAACTATTAGTTTCGGGAGATCTGGGCGGACATGACTGCGTTCCTCCGCGGCCTATCCACCGATCGCGATAGTTGTGATTTAAAAATTCACGCACCCGTAAGCTAAAATGAGGAGGCGCACCATCGTGCATTAGCCACATCTGGAGGAAGATCTTCAAGCATTGGCATCTTCAAGAAACTGTAAATACGATTGTCCATCTAATCTTCTTGGGAGAAAAAATGGGCCTATCAAATAATCGTCAATAATACCAGCCCAAACATTTTATGAAAACTGTTCTTGATGATTTGATTCAACAATTGCAAAAGGGTTTTCATTCGCTCACAAATGGTTATTATGGAAATTTCGTATTGAGTTTCGAGAGAAACTAGCTTCATCGGTAAAAAGAATGTACTTGTCAAATAACGGATTTTCCAGCAGCTTTTGAAGAAACCACTCACAGAAATTAATGCGCAACGGGAAATCTTTAGGGAGTAATACTCTTTGAAAGTGATATGGATATAACAAATTTTCGATAAGAATTTTCCAAACAAGTACGTGTGAAACATTAAATGTTTTTCGCCGCGATTTTTCTCGTGCCAGTTTCAGGGTTCTCAATTTCATGTAAAATTCCTTCTTCAAGTTCCGGTGTTCTCATTGTTTCACGGACTCCTTTAACACTGTGGTCTACTTTAAAAAAGTGTTTCCATGCATGGCAGGTGTCTACAAAATGGCAACAAAATATCAAAAGCACTCCCAATGAACTTGGGGAAAAAACTCTTTTTGGTTTTAATTTTTTTACGTGAAAATGGTGCATCGAGAGTAAGTCTAGGGACAGAATTTACTGTAAAATAAATGGAGATTTTAAAAATAATTTTAGTTTTTAGAAATGGCAGTGGCGTACCATTTTTTTCTTCAAAAATGTTTAGTTCAAACCTCATACGGACGTCATTGGCAAAGATTTTAAAATATTTTTTACATCAAACAATGCCCCTTAATGATTAATAGGTGTGTACAAAATTTCATAAAAATATCTGGAGTGATAAGAAAATTATAATAAAAAATTTTGTTCTTAAAACTGTAACACCCTGTAGTTTTCTTCTTAAAATGACCGAAGGATTCACACCCTTAAGTATCGGCATTCAATTAATAAACACCCTGTATGTACTATATATGAGATATTTTTTTGTTTCGTCTTATCATGGGGTCTATCTGTTCATGTTCTTTCAGTGTAGAACAGACAGTTGTGTATGTGTGTGTGACTAACTATACCTGTGATTTTTTTTATTTCACATTTTTGTTTATCCTGAAGTGTACATAGCAACTGTAAAAATGGCGTTGAAAAATGCAGGGTGTTAAAACCATAAAAAATGTAAAATTGTTTCAATAGTGCCACTATTTAAGATGAAATTAAAAATATTATAGAGAAAAGATGTCAATGCCAATATAACCTCAAATATGAACTGTTTTAAATATTTATATACCTGTGCTTGTCCAAATTTTTATCTCGTAGACAAAATTCTTCCATAATGTTGACCTGGCAATGAATTTATTTAGATAAATGCTACGGTAGATGAAATATCTTATACACATGCAATTCAACTTCTCAATAAAATATATGCAGAACTTTACGTCTTAATTGTGTTCGAGAATTAATGAGAAAGTTTAATAACACAGGGGATGGAAAAAAATATCAATAAACTAAAACGGAATCATTCAATCTTAATAAAACCAAAAATAAAAATTTTTATATAAGTAGAATAGCTATGCCGATCCTGCTCCACAATTCAAGATGGCGACTGGAGCAGGATCGGCATAGCTTTCAGCCGTCTACGTCACAGCGGCTGGCACCTGCGCGGTAGAGGTTGAGGACCGTTTGTGCTGAGCGGAAGTATATAGTCGGTTTCTGTCGACTACGTCAGCTGGGTTGATGACCTGCTTATCATTATTATGTAACTAATAGGGTTAATTATTAAAATTAAAAATCGAATATAGAATGTATATCATTTATTATAATTCTTATACAATATAACATGCTACAATACATTATTTTTATCAATCCAAGAATTATGTTTGTCATCGTAACCTAACCATTTGACAAAAACTTTATTTCCTTTTTTTCGTAATACCTTTTCAACTAAGTGAGCGTCAGGATGTTTTACTCTTTGTAATTCCAATTCATAGAAGCCTCCTGTTATTTCTTTACCACTCTCATCATTCAATAAATATGTTGTAGGGTTGGTTAATCTTATTTTCCTAATGATAAAAATCTCGCTAGACCAGTTTGGAGTGTATCCTTTCTTAAAAGCTTCTCTATATTTGCTAATTCTCACATGGTCGCCTACTTTAAATTTTGTTATTTTATTAGCAATTTTTAAATGTGTATATGTTGATTTTAATAATGATCTTTCATTCCTTGATGTAACTTTAATTGGTTTCATCCTAGTTGTAGAATGGACTGTATTGTTGTATTTGTCAACAATTTTATCTAAAATATGATTCCACCTATATTCTCCTCCTAAGCTGAAAGCACGCCAAAGCATATTCTTTATAGTTCTAATGGAGCGTTCCACAATCGAAGCCTTTTTTGTACTATAAACGCTGTAATGGTTAATGCTATATTTTTTCATCAGTTTCTTGAAATTCTCATTATAGAATTCCTTTCCCATGTCGGTTTGTAGATGTTTCGGAATTTTTTTTTAAAACGTTTTAAAATCCTATTCATTGCAATTGTAACATCCTGGGCTGATTTGCTCGCTAGTGGTTCTGTCCATATGAATGCTTTTTTAAACCAACCATCAGGATCCATAAGTATAATGGTTTTATTATTGTCTAAGTTAAATACAACCCGCTTTTGGCTACTCATTGTATCAGAAGAAAATCGATTAAACAATAAACTTCAAGTGTTAAACACTTTCGCTCAGCACGAGTATAATACGATTATTATTAAAATAGCTTAGCGTCATCTATCTACACACTTGTAACCCTTCCCAAACATTGTGACGTAGACGGCTGAAAGCTATGCCGATCCTGCTCCAGTCGCCATCTTGAATTGTGGAGCAGGATCGGCATAGCTATTCTACTTATATACAAGCTTTGAAGTTATCTGACGTTATATTGGTATTAAAACAATGTTTCTTTATCAAATTTTTAATTTCTTCTTAAAAAAAATTTTTCTCACGTCACATCATTCATTAGACGTAAAGAGGAAATTGATTGAAACTGATAACAGTGTTAGAAAAAAGTATAAATTGATAAAATATGGTTTAGCTGACAAATCACAAGCAATTATTAGTAGATTATTTAAGCCTATATCCGATCCTTTTCGATATCTGGAAAAATTTCTAAACACAGCGAATATAAAAACAGCGTTCTTAATCGTCCTCATATTTTCGTCAAGTACAAGGAAAACCTAAAATAAAATTTTATAGTGGGACTGGTAATCGAGTATCGCTTAGATTTATGCGGTATATGGTCTAAGAGAGTATGACTACGGAGAAAAGGGACCTACCCGATGATAATAAACATCACGTGGACATTAGGTACTAAATCATTATCAGAAATTAATCAGCCCCCTAAGTATTCAAATAGTGATTTACACGAAAATCTGAACATAACGAAGTGAAATCAATGAAGTACATATACGATCCAAAATTTGATGTTGCAGAAGAAAAGTGGAGTATATAATATAGGTAATAAGGATTTCCAAATTATGAATGATGAGGGTATACAAATAGATAATAATGAATTTCCTCCCACCGGGGTTTGTAGAGTTTA
The DNA here is from genome assembly GCA_037114965.1 of Monochamus alternatus. NCBI lineage: Eukaryota > Metazoa > Arthropoda > Insecta > Coleoptera > Cerambycidae > Monochamus > Monochamus alternatus. Next base: position 22,191,844 of record CM073435.1, on the reverse strand, counting down.
TTTTTAAAAAATCCGGAAAATTTCAGTAAAAATAACATGGAATATTATAAACATATTGCATTACTTTTTCATGCATGTATCCTTTTTGATACTTTTGGTCCAATCAAACTAATCAGCAACTCAAAATGAGTTGAAGACAGTCTTGTAAATTTTTTGTAAAGACCACTGATATGTTGGAATTTTAAATCACTCAGGAAGTTACAACCACTGTACTTCATTCTTCTAAAATACAAGCGTGTCTGTCACCATCTCTTTTGCCTTTTTTTTTGTTGCATAAAGAATATAAATATATGCCGCAGCCGCAATTTGCACTTTATTGCAATTGTCCATGATTTTGAAAACGTATTTTTTAATCTCTTTTCCAAATACAACTGATCGGATTGCGCATAAAATAACATCAGATGTTCAAGACACAGTGAATCATGATGATCTACTTTGACCTGTTCGCGATGAAATGTTGCATCGAGGTTCGCTATGATGTGATGCGACGGAGTTCGCGACGAGGTTCCCGGCGAGGTTCGCGTGTGAGTATGCTGCTTAACATGTTAAAATTATCTCCAAACAGAACTTTGTGGAAAATCAATCAATTGTATTAGGAAGATTGTCACGTCCACACTACCCAATTAACACAATTGGAACGTAGCTACGATTGTTATAGGTACTTTAAAAAATGTTTTGCCATTAATAGGTCAATATTTTACAGTAATAGTGACCTAAGTCTTGCTTCTCAAAATGGCAGATTTTGCAAATCTTACTTTCAAGTCGTTTGCTGTAAGAAACGCCACTTGAAAGTAATTGATACTTTAGCATCCACAACGGGAACTGCCAATATGTAAGCCCGCCTTTAAGTAATATTTAGTATTGCACGAGACTGTTGCGTTATTTTAAAGTAGCAGTAGTGTTGTGACTACCACACATTGTGTGTTCAAAGTTTCTACTGCCACTTCTTAGTATCAATTTTCCTGTTAATACATAGAGATTTTTCGGGCTGTTATGCCGTGACGTCGGTAACTGGTCGTAGCAAAAAACAGAATTTCAGGTTACATTCCTAGCATTAGCCGGGATTTTTTACCTGCCCTAGACCCGCCCATATTGATTTCGGCTGTTATTGTTGGTATTACGACTACCACGGTCGGAACCTTTCCTCGGATAATGGTGGTCTTTCGAGACATCCCTTAGGCGCCTCTGTTTCGCTACTTTTCACTCTCGGCATCTTCAGTGGTGATTCTGCTACAACTTCTCCGCACTGATGACAGTGGACCACAGTGTCTAACCCAAGAACAACTAGGACAGGTAAAAGAATTTCAGCTAGTGCTAGGAATGTGCACTGCAGTTTTGTTTCTGACAGCGACCAATTACCGAGGTCGAACCATAAACAACCCGGAAAATCAAAGCATAACACCGGCCGTGAAAGCCTTAAAACCACTATAAATTTCCTTTTCATTCTGAACGCGCTACGGCCGACATTTACACTGAACACACTCTGAACCTTATTCCTACATTATTATTTTTATTACATTTCTTTGTGCCTTTGCTTGTTATTGATATTTATGGCGTTTAGACCCCAGAAGTTTATAGTTTAGTATAGACGTGGTTATATAATTTTATCCGTACTTAAAAGTTAATAGTTATAAATTATGAAAATATTCCCAAAGACAAAAAGTACACTTCGCATGATCGAGTAGGTACAAACATTACATAATGACGGACAACATGAAGGTTTTTAACTTTTTGAAATTACATGGTAAAATTTACTTCATGGTGAATTTAAGAGGTGATACGACTTTAAATAAACAATTAAAATTCCCTAAACGTCACAGCAACTGCCAAATCTACTTGTAAGTTATTGTAATTTTGAAGTCATGTTTTAGTAACACGAGTTAATTGCTGCTACGATCATTTGCCACTTTCAAGTTCTGAACACTTAAATGTCATCCCACTAGTAACTAAGGCGCCTCCAAAAACGGGACAACTATTTAGAAGTCACAACTGTAAAGTAACAAGAAGTAGTTAAAAATACATAGCAGTAACTGTTACTTTGATGTATGCAGTTATTTATACACCAAAGTAGCCAGCAAATTTGGTGGCGGTTACGAAATAGCCATTCTTCGGGTTCAGGTTTCCAGTCTCAGTGCCTTATGCAACCGCATGTATAGAGTAACATTCTTTAATATGACGCGGAAATACAGAGAAGTTTTGGGAACGCTGCGAACCTTGATGCATTGTTGGCAATATAACCAAAATTTGATTTAAAAACTTAACTGGGACTGTATATTTTCTTTCTATTTGAATTTCAGGTTACCGTGGCAAGAGAAGCATGAAATTGCAGGAATACCAGTGCCACCAAGGTGCACAGAAAATCAAGGTTCTGCTGTGGGAGAGGAAATTTGGCTAAGACTACAAAGAATCAATTGAAATCCAGAAAAATGTAGATAATTTCAACATTCAAAATATTGTCCGAATCGTCGACAATTTTGCTTGAAAGAAAAGTTGAGGCCCTCGTTTTCCTAACTGCAATGTTTTCACTACGATATTGAATGAAATTTAAATTAATCTCAACATAGAAACTCTTTCAGGCTATGGATTGAATTCGAACAACCTATAATTTTTTTAAATTATTATTTTCAGTCACACAAAACAAAGCTCAAATGGAAACAATACCAACTGTCAATTGCACTCCTTCCAATATTATTACAGAAATCGTTGCAGAGCGGAGTCAGTCAAATAATTCTACTATTCCAATAATTTTACTTTTTTGAAGAGATGCGAAAAAAATTAGTTAAGTTTTTTACATTACAATTTTTATTTATGAGATTAGATTTAACAACATAATAATAATATCAATGAAAACAATAACGATAATGATAAAATAGAAGTTAATTGTAATTATTTGATTAAGAAACTAATCTATTTATTTTTTAAATATCTTAAACTAATTTTCTAATTTTAAAAATATATGTTTAATATACAAGACGATCAGTAACTAGTATGTCAAACTTAATTGGTAAATATAGGGACCTTCTTCATGGGTTTTATGTTATGAAAGAATAAAATAAAATAATATTGTTCATGCGAACCATAAAGTCACTGTTATTTGTTATCTCACCAACACATTCATTCTTTGTCCCAATTGCACGCACATTTTAGTCCGCGGCAAATAAATGAGACATTACATTTATTCGAATAGTTCATGCATGTATTTGTACCCAAGGTGGCCACTTTGAACATCTTATATGAGCTGAATATTTATTTAATAGTTTTTAATTTATTTTTGTTTTACGTAATATCCCAATAATGTTTATTAAATAAATATTTTTTTAATAGAGTGGTCGTGTTGTTCCACTCTGACGATTTTGCGTTAAAGTCATCGATGGCAACCGTATGTGGCCATGGCGAGATGTTGGCTGGAAACAGGACACCACAGCGATTTATCTGCGGCGAGTGCTCACAGAGACTACTACGGATTCCATATTGACCAGCTGTGGGACCTGTAATAAATGGTGTTCGATATCTCGTTTAATTAGCAGGGCCACTCCTCGTCCTCTGGACGACCGGTTCCTCCGATACACCACGTATCCGAGGACCCGCCACATCATGGCGGCCTGTGCGTCCTCTAGCTTGGTCTTTTGGATAGCGGCCACGTCTACGTCTAGGCGTGGCAAGAGCTCAAGCAAGTCATTTTTCCTATTCCAGAACACGTTGACTGTCAATACTCCTGTAAAAGAGATGGAATTTTAGTGAAAAAGGCGCGCATGGCGGAGTACATCTTCTCCAACCTCGTCAGCGTGCTGACGAAGTCGGAGGGCACACTCCACACCGTCAGGGCTGTTGCTTCTGTGCAACCCTCCTAGGCGCCGCGACGAGAGCCTGCTTTTACCTTGTGGCGTCAGCGAAGCTCTTCTTCGTTGTTGTTTGGGGGGTGCGCATACTTAGCCTGTTCACTGCTCGTTGATTTTGCCGCTACCACAAGTGACCTTCTGGCTGCGGTCTTCCTTAGGGCCTCGGGCCAGCTGGCAATATGGGGGCACGATACTGTTATGGGCCGAAGCCCGTCCCCCCACCTTTCGGGTTTAGGCCAAATCACACTCGTACTCATTATCTAAACAAAACTCTGTCAAACGACCTCCTATCAAACTCCATAACTCCAAAAATTAGCGGCGAATTTTATTAACTAATTACACAACATTTAATTGACAAATTTTTCACAAATCACAAAATTAATAAAAATAACAAAGTAACAATGTAACCACAATTCAATAATAATAAATATAGTTGTATGAGGCCGTAGGATCATCTCATACACAAACATATATCAAAATAACAATAACATATAAGACAATTAAAAACAATAAAAATTTAAGCTAATCAAGGTTGGACGCGAGGTCAATACACTCTCTAGCGCCCATCCCGATGTCGCCCACACCAACCCCGATTGTCCATGGGGAGCCAAAACACAATTTATTAATAATACTCAAAATTTTGTTCCCGAATTAAACCATTCATCAAACGTTCACTCTCTCCCAGTCATATATCCTTTCTATTTTGCCCATTCCAAAATTATTCCCCACCTGTCCCTGCTAACCTCCCTTAATCTGGGAGGATGGTGCTCCAACTCCCTTCCCAACATTCGCCGCGCCCTTTCTCTCCTTTCTAATTGACAGCGAAGGACCGCTTGCTCTACAGTTTCTTCTTCCACACCACACTCACACATATCCCCCCCATCCCCGTTGAGCCTGAACCTCCTCAGGTAGGCCTTGAAATCACCGTGACCGGTGATCACCTGAGTCAGCTCATGGCTCAACTCAGCTCCCTCCCTGTCGACTCTGCCCTAGAGACCATGTAACCACCTCCCCGTAATGCCGTTGTCCCACAAATTTTGCCATTCCCTATCCTCCCACTTCATCTTCCATTTTTTCACAAAAGATTTTGACACCCTGTCTCCCACCTCCGTGCCTTCCTCTCCCTCTTGTTTCAATAACCGCCTACACTCTCTATCCGCCAAACGTATCCCGTCATTTCTCCTGCTCCTCCACTCTACTATAATTTTGTATCCCCGTTCCAAACCTTTAAAAATTTCCCATTATATTCTGTTCACTATCCACCATCTACTGTCAAAAGTTTTAATTTGGCCCACCATTTGTTCCGGTGATCGGCCCTTGTCTGAACCTCCAAAGGCATACAGCCGACCAACACCAATAACGCGGCTGTTGGCGCGTTATTGTATGCCTTTATGATGGCTCTCAGGTAGGGCCTCACAATCGCTCTAAGCTGTCTGACTACCCTCAAGTCGCGATCCCTTTCTCCCCATGTCTCTGCACCATATAATACTCACTTCCTTCTCCCGAGGGCAAAGAATTTGCCCCCGAGATCCTGGACTCGCTCTCGGACCTTCTTCACGTGCTCCAGCCAGGCCAGCTTCCTGTCCACATACACTCCCAGATATTTCACAACCGACCTTATCATGACTTTCCTGCCATCCATGCTAATTCCGGTTGTCTCTGATGTCCGCACGAGCCGGAAAAACATAGATAGCAGCGATATGGGCCTCATACTCCCACCACTCTTAGGTGTCCAAACAACTTCTGCTCTCTTCCATACTTTGGGAAAGACTCTCATCATACACTCATCCACAATCCTACAGCAGCAGGAGCACCGCTACTGATTTGTCCTTTTCTTCCCCCTTTTTTTTGATATCACACACTCCTCTGTACCTTGGGGCCCACAGAGCACCTCAGCCCTGTCGCTCCACTCGCGGACTCGCCGTTCGCCCCTTTGCCCGTCGACTGTCATTACTTCCGTAAAAGAGATGGCAATTTACATCTTCTCCATCCTCGCGTGCTGACGAAGTCGGAGGACACACTCTGCCATTCAAATTACTGTACACCCCTTAGGGTTGGGCCGTTTGAGGTGATTTTTTTATAGAATGTTCGTCATAAAATTCCCTATCGATCCCTCTTTCTCAATTTTCGATTTGGGTCTTCACTTTCGCGGAATTTGACTCCAAAAATGGGTTTGCATAGAAAAAACTAGATTTTTCGCACAAAAATAACCCTACGGAACACGAGATTGAGATTTTGCCGGACTTTTTTATGGGGGAATGCTCGTCTTGGAATGCCCTACAAGACTGTCCACTTAGATTTCGGGGAGAAATTTTCCGTTGCCCTTAAAATGGCCACAATCATCCTAAAGTTTTCACATATCAGAAATCGTTCTACTGAAAACTGGGAAAGTATTGGAAAAAAATTTCATCTCACAAAAATTATTTGTACACATTCGAGGAATCCGCAAAAATTTTTCCAGAATTTTTGGATACATTTTTTGACATTTACCAAAATGGCCACATACAGATTTTCCGATTTTTTCCGTAAATGATTGATTTTTCCCGGAACTGTTCGGATAGAAATGTATGATAGTGAAAGTCTTCAGCATCTACTGGATGCTTTAAACTCTCGAGACCATAAGATTTTATGTGGATCTTTCTTTTTTTTTGGTCATTTTGATCCAAAATCCACAAATGTTCAAAAATACTGGGAAATCATCTGGCATTCCCGAAATGTTTAAATATTTTGGCTGTCCAAACAAATTCTCAAAAAGCTCAGTCTTTTGAAGGGTTATTGTTATATATTTTATAAATACCTTGTATATAAATTAATGTAGAATAGTGTATGTTTTTCTAGGACAGATATTGTTTTTGTATATTTTATTTATTTATTTTTTTTTTTTGGTACAGCGCTCGATATAAAAAAGCAAATTTCGACGTTGTTTTATGTTATCTCTGTATCCAAAATGGCCACTTTTATCAAAAAATTGAATTCCCAAAAACATGTTCAAAATCATTTTTTATGGAACCTTTCTGACCTTTTTCAGAATTACGGGAAAATTCGGAAAATATGTATGTGGCCATTTTGGTCAATGTCCAAAAATGTGTCCAAAAATTCTGGAAAAATTTTTGCGGATTCCTCGAATGTTTACAAATAATTTTTGTGAGATGAGATTTTTTTCCAATACTTTCCCAGTTTTCAGTAGAACGATTTCTGATATGTGAAAATTTTTGGATGATTATAGCCATTTTAAGGGCAACGGAAAATTTCTTCCCTAAATCTAAGTGAACAGTCTTGTAGGGCTTTCCAAGACGAGCATTCTCCCATAAAAAAAGTTTGGCAAAATCTCAATCTCGTGATCCGTAGGGTCATTTTTGTGCGAAAAATCTAGTTTTTTCCATGCAAACCCATTTTTGGAGTCAATTTCCGCGAAAATGAAGAGCCAAATCGAAAATTGAAAAAGAGGGATCGATAGGGAATTTTATGACGAACATTCTAAAAAAAAATCACCTCAAACGGCCCAACCCTAAGGGGTGTACAGTAATTTGAGTGGCACAGTGGCGTTTTGCGCCACTATGCGCCGTCAGGGCCTGCCGCGACGGGAGCCTGCTTTCGCCTTATGGCGTCAGCGAAGCTCTTCTTCGCTGTTGTCTGGGGGGCTGTTCACTGCTCGTTGATTTTGCCGCTACCACAAGTGACCTTCTGGCAGCGGTCTTCTTTGGAGCCTCAGGGCAGCTGGCAATATCGGGGCAGCAGAATGGCAGCTGCTACAGTTGGCGCATTTCGCAGATGCATCTTTTGGCTTCTTACACTCCGCGTAGTGATGATGGCCTTCGTCGTATTTCACGCACTTCACTTGTTGGCCAGGAGTCTGGTGAGATTCCTGTGGTCCTTTGCCATCGCGGACGAGGTGGCCACCTCATCTTTGACCATCTTTGCTTCCTTTAACAAGCTGGGCACGTTCGTCCACCTCTCACCCTTCCACAGGTGGAATTTTGGGTGACTTTTCCTCGTCACCGGAGTGGGAGGGGGTGGCGGCGTTGGCGGCGATCGTTGAAGGCGCAGGACTACCTTTCTATGTACCTTATTTCCTCGTCGATGGCCGTGGATGGACTGGCTCTAGGGATGCTGGCTGACAGGTTTCCGCCGCCGCCTCATAGCTGCCTGTAGTTGCGTTGTCAGCTTGGCAATACATTGCGTAAGCTGTTCGTTCTCTTGTTTCAGCCTCGCTAGCTCTCACGAGGCAGAATTCTCCCACCAGGTATACAAGTATACCTGCTGGGCGATACAAGTATGCCTGCTCGCTCGGGGAGTAGTGGTAAGTTTTTCTATGAATCTAAGCCCGGAAAGAATTAAAGGAAAATATTCGGAATATTCAAATTCACATTTTAAAATGGATTTTAAAGAACATCTTGGAAACAAATATTTAATTTTCCAAAAAATTTATATTCTCAAATTTATTATATTTTTATTCGAAATGTTAGATTTTATGCAAACGAGATTATGATTATATTTTAGCTTTAACATCAATAGAGTGCTTTACAATACGAATTTGCCCTTGGTAATATATTACAAATAACTTTTACTAACATGTACGTACATGCACATTAGATATTCTATTTAACAACACTTAAAGAATAAATACATAACTGCTTTTTAATGGGTATTATATCCTGTTAATTATAGCTCATTATTGATCACCTTTTTATGTTTTACATGTTTATGTAATATTAGTATATTACTAAGCACGGAAGGTAGAGATAGGGTCATAACAAATAACTAACAATAACAATTTATATTTACCCGTATATTAATTTCCACTTTCACATATCCACTTTATTTATTATTTTTCTCTTACATAACCTTGTTATTTTATGTATAAATTTCAGAGCAAACAACAATCATTTTAGACTAGGTATTCAATACTTTAACAAAATGCGCTAATATACCGAGTGGCCCAAACCATAAGAGCCCTTTCAGTGGAGGATTTAATGGTGACTTGCCAGATACAGCCTTTCAGTTTAGTCATTGTTTGTTAGCGGTACAGGTAGGATAGCTGTCGAAGAGTGAGCGATGTACCTTTTGAATAAAAAGAGAAAAAGTAAAAAGGGGCAGTGTATTATATGTCCCTTTTTCACGTTAACACATCTGGAAATGTAAGAAAACTGTGAAATTTCCGCAAGCCAATTTTTTTACAATTAGTATCCTGAAGGGAAGTTATATTCTATTAACCATTTTATTGATGTGACAAAAGCCTGACTTACTACGATTGTTTAAAAGGGTCGTTTACTATTAGGCATTTTTTATATAAAAAAAGATAATATTACCAGACTATTCAACACCCATCAATATATCCATATACCAAATTTGATAGACACATGTCTACTGAGTGTTTGTTTAGTAAATATATTAAAAGCCCATTTGAATGTGTTCTCTAGTTAGTTAAATTGAAAGCGCCCAGCCTTTGTGCCGCCACCTAACGGCGAGAAGCGAATTTATAGTAAGAAGTAGAGGGGATTCGTTTATTGTATAGCAGTATTGTTTATAATGGCTGCCTGAGAGCGTCAATAAAAGTTACGTTATTAAATTTTTATTTAAATTAACGCCATACCCTAAAACAAATACAATCCACAGCTATACAAAACAAGAAGTGTAACAACTGAAATCTGCAGTGTTTTTTTGCCAGAGTGCCAAACTTCGAAAAATCAGAGCTAAAAATTATAATAAGCGGGTCGTTAATGACCAACCCTACAAGTTTAATTATGGCGACAGTACCTAAATATAGTTAACGTACAAAAAAATGTACTAAATTACGAACACTAAGCTGCTAAAAAAAAATTACGCAACGTTAATCTAAATTAAATTTTAGATTTCTCCACCAAACCTCCTTCCAATCGAAAACATTTTTCCAGTCGTTATACATTACACAGAATATTCCTTTACGAATTCCTTTATTACCGGAATAACTAGATCGGGGGAAGGAGTCCTGTAGTACAATGACCACTAAGATCTCCTAATTTGTCTCCTATAGACTTTTACCTTTGCGGTTTTATAAAATAAAACTAAAACCAAGGAATTTGGATGATCTAATGAATAGCATATGATAAGCTTGTGCAGAGATTACTCCACAACAGCTATGTAAAGTATTTTTAAATTGAAGAAAATGATTGCAGGAATGTGTTCGAGTTGAAGGAGGTTTGGTGGAGAAAACTAAAATTTTATTTAGATGAATTTTTTGTAATTTTTTGTTTAATTGACGATTAAGTATTCATAATTCATTAAATTTTTTGTACGTTATTTATTATTTTTACTGTGGCTGTAATTGAAATTGTTAAACTTGTCGTGTCTCTGTTTTTTCTTGTCCGATTGGTATTTATTTTCAGTTTCATGGCTGCTTATTATATTTTTAGTTCTAATTTTTCTAAGTTTGGACCCCATGAAAAAACACTCAGTAAGCATTTGTCGATCAAATTTGGGACATGAGTATTTTGGTGGGTGTTGAATATACCTTTTTGAAAAAAATGCCTAGTATCACTTTCTGGAAAAACAACCTTTTTAAAAAATCGTAGTAGGCCAGGCTTTTGCACCCTCAATAAAATGGTTAGTAGAATATAACTTCCGCTCGGGGTACTCTAATTGTAAAACAATTGCTTGCGGTAATTCTACAGCCTTCTCACAATTCCAGAAGTGTTAACCTGAAAATCTGGACACACTGTAGGTACGTGTATTTGGTTCTATTAAATTATAAAATTTTTCATTGATAAATACTGCACGCTGCATATTCGTTAGATACGTGCAGTTCAACTCCTCAATAACTACTAAATACAAAAAAAAATAACTCACGCCTATGTATCTTACTGATTCTGTATTTCCGTCTGAAAGACCCCATATAAGCAATGGTATTGTCTGTATCTTAAGGTGGGTATCCATTTGTTGCAAAATCACGTATCGTAGCAACGTATTGTATCAGTGCAGACCATAGACCTTATAAATCATGGACGCGCCCAAAACCGTTTTCTGCCTATACAAATCGTTGATGCTCAGATGTGTGCGACAGAGATAGAGCTAGTCAGGGCAAAAACCCACAGATCATTGGCCGAAAAAAAAACAAAAACCGTAAATGACAGACGTATGACATTTACGGTGACAGACCGACTCCACCTTAGTTTATGAGTCTTTAAAAACTATTGCTAATAAACATACTAAACACAAGTAAATCACAAAAGGTACACAAATCATTAACAATAGTAACAGGAAAAATTTTGTCAGGTTATGTTTATATATTTTTCTGTCATAGAACATCTGTTTTTGCCCGGACTAGCTTCATCCCTCTTGCACACATCAGGGCAGCGGACCTCTCTTTCTAGGACCGGTCCATGATTTATAAGGTCTATGGTGCAGACAGGCAATCGTTGCATAGTAACGTATTAAAATAGGTAAAAAGAAACGCAACGGACTTGATCGCTCAATTTTCGGTTTCTCGCCGACACATCAAAGAAATGATACGATACGAGACAGGCACAGTGTGGACGGACGTTTTTTGTTTGTTGACACAACTGGTCGTTGCATATTTCGCTTTATAAAACAAAATATATTTTGTGTGCTCAATCGATGACAACAAAAATTCAAAATCAGTAGGATGCATTCTAGTGAAGTTCTTGTACATGCCGCTAATAGCTTGGAACTTCAGGTCAGCCATTAAACTTGTTCCACTATATTGCTCCCTGCTGGCGTACAACTTTGACATCCACCAACGCGGTGGTTTGCGTCTTTTTTTCTCTTGCTGCAGAGAATAGTGAATAAAAATATACGCGGCTGCCGCTTGCTGAGGTCCATTCATCGCAGAATCTGGGCTGAAAAAAAAACTGACTTGTTGCAGCGTATCGTACCAAAAAGAAACTATACGCTGATACGATACGTGATTTTGCAACAAATGGATATCCGCCTATAGATATAAGGAAATATAAAAAAAATCAAAAGCCACCGACCGTAAATAGTGGGATAGAGTGGTGCAATTTATGTTCAAGCAAGTGACATACAAATCATTAGAATATGTGGATGTGGATAGTATAATAACATAATTCTATTTATCATGCCTATTTAAGTCATCTAACTCGATATTATTTAAAGCGGGGTAGTTATTAAAGAAATATTTTACATCTCGTCATCAATCAGTGTTTATGGAGTAAACCAGTCGATCCCATTGCTCGAATATTAAAACTTATATCGGTAAGGCGCTATTTGGAATGCGACGTTGTAAGATTTCACATAAACAAGGTCAGCTTCTTTATAAAATTTAATCCTTTAAGAGGTGTCAAATATGTATATATGACATATAGAACTATTAGAACTTCATAAATTTGCAATAACCTTTTTAAGAAGTCGTTTAATTTTATTAATCGTAAGCAACAAACTTGGCAACTGTGCAGTCTCTCGTCTATCAACATACGTCGTTCTTGAATACCATAAGGAAGACAAAGAGGGCAGTTAATGCAACTTTGATTATTACTTGGTTGCTTGCAGTGCAGGGCAGTACTAGGCTCAATGTATTATAATAATTTATGCTTTCGTGATACACTAAGGTGTTTTTTAATTACTGTTATCGTTGGCTTATTATAAATTAGTGTTGCAAATACGTAATTATTTAAACAGTATTGTGAATACTACATTAATGTCGTGAGTACTCAGTGTCTTTTTGTGAGTGAGTGAAATTACGAACACCTGTTCTCGCCGCGTAACATCGAATCGTACTGTAAGTTATTTCGGTTTGTCTCCTATCAAACTTTACATTATTCTTTCCTGCAGAACACACAACACAACAGCAGTCGCCAAATTATTTTTTAATTATACTGTATCATTAGCATTACATTGTGAATATCCTTAATAAATCCATTTTGAGGGTTAGGTACTTCTTGTCGTTTACCAAGTTAGATACCGAGCTGTTGAAAGTAACATTTTAAAGCATTGGGACCCTAGAGTGGCTTTTATCAAACATTTAATAATAATATTAGACAACATTCCATACTATTCAATACTTTCAGAAAGGATTCCGCTACTGGCACAAAGAAAAGAATATTCAAGAATTTCTCAAAATCCATAAAATTATGTACAATGCAAATTGGAAGACAGATAAGTTACTGCATATAGTCAAAAGCAATAATTTTGCAAAGAAATACGTTATTGATGAGACGGTTCAGGGGCATACCGTTCTACGGTGTTTTTAATCCCATTGAATTGATATATTGCCAATAGCCCGCATTAGTAGCGACGTCACAAATTAGGCAACCAGCGTTACAAGTGTCATAACAAAATTGGCGCGAAGACTTACCTGTAAAATTCGACCTTAAGGAAATGTAACTTAAGAGTCAAAATAAAATCAACAAAATAGCACCTATCCTTTTATTAAGAAATATCATCTGATAGATCTTGTATATAGAAGATTAAATTACATTTTAACCAATCTGAATTTTAATATGTAATTAAATAAGATAAAACATCAACAACAGTTCTACTAATTTGAATGTGAATATGCCCTTAACTTTATTTGCACTAAACACATAAACATAGCCGATTGCAACTATATACAGGGTGAATCAATCATAATGTCATTAATTTTAACAACGTATTCGGAAGGCCTAAAAAGACAGAAAATCAAAACAAAAATTTACTCGACCTTTAAAAAAAATAAACTAATCACCCTATAAAAATCGGTAACACGTCGCTACTGGAACGCTACAAACTTTTTGATGACGCAACCATATGACAATCTAATGTCGAAGAAACGTGTTATTAAAATTTACCACCATTTAGTCGCACTTTCTGCATATCCCGCATTTCTTTCTCCCTAAATTTGGAGATCACACCACACATGTGGAGGCGGAATGGAGAGAATACCAGCAGTAGTTTGTTTATTTTGGTCTCGTGTATTGGTTGTAAATTCACAATGCCTAATTTTAAAATTTCGAATGGTAGTTTTATACGGAGAATGTTTATGAAATGTAATACCACTGTTGCGGAATATCGCAGACAATATTTTTCAGGTGCGCGAACTTTGTGCAAGTATTTTAACGCCTTCGCGATACGGGCTCTGTGAAACCGCGTCGGGAACTTGCGGAAAATCGGCAAAATGACTTAAATGTAATAGAAGATGTTTTAAATTTAGTTGAGGAGCAGCCTACTATTTCTACAAGAACCATTTCAAGGCGATTGGAGATATCCAAAAGCAAAGTCTGCAGAATATTACGAGAAAACTCACTGAACCCGTATCATTTTCAAATATTTCAAGTTTAAGAACCTGCTGATTTCCCCAGCCGTCTTGAATTGGCTTCAAAATCAAATTTCAGCTGACTCTAGTTTTATTAATAAAGTGCTATGAACTGATAAGTGCAGCTTTACTCGAACTGGCATTTTAAACAGATTGGTATCATACTACCTAACAACAATAATTTCTAGGCTAGATGTACGTAACTACAAACTGAATAATTAATTGGACTTACGAGTAATAGTAAAAATTCATATTCAATAATTGTAAAACGTAGTGAAAACGTAATATCAAAATTATTAGATGGTAATAACCTAACATTCGAAAATATTTAATTTATTATCTACATTTGTTTTTATTAACAAATAAATAAATATTTAAGTAAAATTCATTCATTTATCTAGATAAAAAAGTTAGTTTTACTCCTTGTCGTTAAATAACAGTGCAAAAATTAGGTAACTAGGTTATTGGCCTAGCGAAGCGGAGATAGTAAAAGAGAGTTCCTAGTCTCCGCGGGAGATCACAGGAAACTAACAAGGCTCCTGGCAAACAAACGAAAAGAGTACCATACGCACTCTCTCCAAGAAGACAGGCGTTTAAGGGTTATCATAAGAGGTATCCCCTGCGGCATGCCATTAGAGGAAGTATCGAACGACCTCCGCGGCCAGGGCTTCGCCCCCGTCAACGTGGCGAGGTTGACGAACAAGAGGACGAGGCAGCAGATGCCCCTTATTCTAGTATAAGCGCCGCTAGACCAGGTAGGTATCTTGCAGGTCTGAAGTTGCTGTTCCCTAGTCGTCCGAGTCGAGCCCCAGAAGGGGGTAACCGTGGCGCTAATTGCGGTGGCTCCCATCCGACAAGCTACAGGGGCTGCCCCCAGGCCCCCAAGAAGAATGCTGCGAAAAAGCCACTGACGGGAGCGGCAAAACCGACAGCTGGAAAAGAACCAGCTAAGCAGCCTCCCAAGACCACAGCGACGAAGAAATTCGTCGACGTCGCGAGGCAAAAGCTTCCGTCGTAGCACCTAGGGGGGTTGCAAAGAAGCAGCAGCCCCATACCGTGTGGGGTGCGTCCTCCTACTTCGTCAGCGGACTGGCGAGAATGGAGAAGATGTACTCCGTCATGCGCGTCTTCTTCACTAAAATGCCATCTCTTTTGCAGGAGTAATGGCAGTCCATCGACAAGTGCAGTCCCTGAGAGTCGTCTCCTGGAACGTCGACGGGTTCCAGTATAAGAAAAACGACTTGCTTGAGATCTTGCCACGCCTAGCCGTAGAGGTGGCAGCCATCGAAGAGACCAAGTAAAGGGATGCACAGGCCGCCAGGATGCACGGATACGTGGTGTATCGGAAGGATCGGACGGCCAGAAGAGGAGGAGGAGTCGCCCTGCTAGTCAAAAGAGGTATGGAACACCATATGTTGCAGGTCTCACAGTTGGTAAACATGGAACCTTTATTAATAAATATCTTTTAAATATTTAATTGTTGAATTTCAGGGTGACACATTTTCATACATGCTTAATTGATCTTGTTTCACAAGCGTACGATTATTTTGTTGTTATTATAATTGAATAAAATTTCCTGGTTGAGTACAGGGTGATCTTTTTTGACAGACCACATTTCTTTTATAACTTTCTTAGTTTTTTATTATTTGGAGTAATAAGTTATCTTTTACATATTGTTATTTAAAATTTATTAAATTTCAATAGATATAAATTTGTCATAGGCAATAATCTATTGATATTTTGTAATTTACAATTCGAGGTTATTCTAATTGGTAACTAAACGTTTCCTTGGTCAAGAATTTTCAGTTTATCACTTAGTTTAATAATCTTAGTATTTAAATTAAATTTAAGTAGTCTAATTGTACATAAATATTCTTTTTATTGCAATTACTACAATTTGACAACAAGATTTCTGGAACGCTTGATATCTTCCATCATTGTAATTACCACTCGAACTTTTTCTGCTTTATACTGCAGCAAGACCTGCAACTGTGGACTATTCTGACTGGAGTACGACCGACTAAGAGAGTAATAACATTCATCAACACTGCATCCTGGGTGGAGATATTTTGTCATAGACGCTGAAAGGACCATCTGATTTTGGCCAACTATCGTAACAACCAGTCCTACAGATGTCTTATTGAAGCAAAACCCCCTCAGCTGTCATCTTTGAGAGTAAGATCACTCCATATACCACCAGCACTTAGTCAGATAATAAAGCAGTTAGATTCATGTGAGAAGTGGTAAAGACTGGTTCCAGTTGCATATAAACATTTTAAATTCAACTTTGTATATTTTTTAAATTACCTATATGTTTTTATTTAGTTTTATTAGGTTTTTGTCACACTTCTGAAAAAAAAGAAAAAAGATTACTTAGTTAAATAAGCCCTTGCGCCAAACGGATCAGTCAAGAGTTATTTTTGAAACTAAGTTTGCCTAACCAAAAAATTTCACACTGAAAAAAACAGATAATTAAAAAATTACAAAAATCGCATCACTATCGCGCACTTCCATATTTTTGACGTTTCAAAAATATCTCTGTTTTCTTTTTCAAAATAGTTATAAAAATATTAAACGTATGTTAAAAGTTTGACAGTTTAAAATTTGTTTATCTGCTTCCATAGAGATGTTAAATGATTTTTATTTTATTGTTACTTACTTCTTCTTGATACAACTGTAGCCAACAATGATCGATGTTTACTGAACAGTTTGATACACACTTATCTCCGTTCAACAAAATAATCGCAGTCTCTTTTAATTTTCTTTTTGTTGCGTTATTTTCCTTCTCTAAAATTTTTGCCGAACCTTATTGAATTAAATTAAATTAAATCTTGACTGATCCGTTTGACGCTAAGGCTTATTTAATTAATCTTTATTTTTTTCAGAAGTGTGGCAAAAACCCAATAAAGCTAAAGAAAAACTAAAATTATGCCACAAATAAATAGCTTCAGACAATACCTATATGTTATTAAACTTATTTTAGGAATTTGTTTGTTCTTATTTCCCTACAACAACAAATAACACATCTAACTAATGTTAATCTCAATTTAACAACTGTTTCACTCACGAAATGATTGAGTAGCTAACCGGCTGCAAAATCTTGTGTAACTTGGTCGTTGGCCCGTAAAAGGCCCATCAGTCTCCTGCCCATGATGAGCAAAGTAACCGAGAGGGTGATCCTGGCGAGACTGCACGAGACCACAGAATAACTGCAGATCCTCTCGGACGAGCAGTTCGCGTACCGTCGTCGCCACTCGACGGAGCAGCAGATTCTCAAATTAGTAAAACTTGTTTTCGCAGGTTTCAACACCAGAGAATCTTTTTATTTTTTTACTGTTTTAGAAAGGTATTTTGAGCTAATATAAATCAAATCTCCTACAATTCCTATCAATGAAGTCATATGTATGTTCTCTGATACCAAACATCTAGGTATGCTAATGAACAATTCCACAAAGCTAATAATAAGGAATATATGGGTAGATATTGTGGGTGTAATTCAACGCAGGTTGGGGCTTTTGTCCACTGAGTAGTTAGTTTCACACAATATTATTAATACCTAAAAATATATAAAAACCAGAGAATCTACTGGAGCAGCTTTCTTGGACGTTTCCAAAGCCTTTGATAGGGTCTAGCACGATGGGTTTATCGTTAAAATGCTCGACTTTGGCTACCCTGTCGGTCCAGTCAAGCTGGTGCCGTCCTTCCTAAGAGGCAGAGAGCTGCGTACGACAGGGCTCTGTCCACCTCTCGGCCCATGGAAGTCGGCGTCCTCCAATCAGCCGTGCTGTCTCCGCACCTGTTCAGTATGTTCACAGCAGATCCACTCAGGACAGAGGACACTTCCGTATGCCTCCATTCCGATGACACCGTCATTTTAGCCCGATCCTTAAATCCAGAAATGGCGACGAAGGGACTCCAGATCGCGCTAGACATACTGGAGGACTGGTGTAACCGCTGAAAGGTGGCGATCAACGCGGAGAAAAGCAAAGGTATGATGTTCTCTCGTAGGTACAGAGCGCAGCCGAGAGACCGCGTGACCCGTCGGTCCACTAGATGTCCTTGTCAGATATCTAGATAGAAAGCTGACCTGGAAGCTATACATCAACGGAGTGGTTCGCAAAGGCAAGTTCGTGAGGGATAGCCGTCTGAACCTTGGAAACAAGGTGAGGTTAATCGAGACTGCCTTGCAACCACAGTTGACTTATGTCGGGGCAGCATGGGGATAGGCGGCGAGACGCACCTGAAAAGAGTGCAGACCGTCGAAAATGTCGCCCTGCGTTGCGCGACAGGGCCCCTTGGTTCGTCCGCAACAGCCTCATTCACCGCGATTTGGGATTCACGCCAGCCCCTGAAAGCGCGAGCGGAGGCATCCTTTGGACGTGCAGAAGCCCACAGCAATCAGATGATCCAGGCGGCGGTTGACTACCGACCCGACACGGCCTAGGCAGGCTCTGTTATCCTATCCTTTCCGCGAAGCTGGACGATGGGGTCGTTAAAGTTCTTTGTTCTAGCGTCTCCTAGAGCGACAGTGCTAATTGCGCCGCGGCCAAACATGACTGCCCCCGGAGGTTATACGAGTCGGAGAAGAAAGAAAAAGAAGACCGCCAGAAGATAAGCCCTTGCCGACAAGACTTGCCAGGACAGGAGATTCCCCGAGCCCTCGGAGTTGGCCGCAATTGCAGTCGAGGCTGACCGGAGAAAGGGACCCACCTCTACTAGGCGTCCAGGCCTACAGCTATGAAGTGGGTAAAGAGAGATAGTCTCTTTCGACCCCGCTCATCCAAGGTCATTTATCCAGTTAAGGGTATTGGCTCGAGGAAGACTATATAAAGCTTTATCAATTGATTGGGATATATCAAAGTGATTTCATCATAACTTTTGATAAAGAATCGGATACAAGTGACGTTAGTAGTGACTTTGACGAATCTTTGCTTATTATGATGTGTAAATTATTTTTTATTTTTTTGTTTTTTATGGTGTCTTTATGTAATATATGTGTATACTTATATTATTTTTATTACATATTGTGTCTATATATCACTAGGATATAAATACATCCAAAAATATATTTTTTATTTTATTTTTATTTGGTATAGAGGTACGTATTTAACTTATTAGTTATTATTTTCTCTCTGTTTTTTTTTCTTCTATTCTCTTAATTAAGTAGGAATTAGTTCCACCCTACTGACAGAGAACGCTCCTACCTCCTCGTGGTCCTTGCTGGGAAATAATAATTTAAAATTACATAATAATATCCAATATTTAATCAAAATATATATTTAGCATTTGTTTTTTTTCTCCAAATAGTCACATTTACATTCATTATTATATACTTTATATTTTAAGGTAAATACAGTACTATCTACTTCTGGCTAGCTGGACGCGGAACCCTTTGATGTTCTTTATGACAGTTTCTTATGTCGATACGGAAATTTTGCAGCCATATACTGTACCCCATAAGCAGCCGCGTGTATAAGGTTACATACAAGCACATGTATTTTCTGTATGCCATTCCGGTGCTGTATCTTGAATACAGTATCTGAGATACAGTATCCTCGTCTGATACCCACATAGCTCCCTCCGCATTAGCATCGGCGATATTTTATTTGGCGTGAATAAAATAACCCACAAATTTTGATCTTTATAGTTCTTATCAGTAAAATTTACTATGTTGAGAAATTCTAATTCATAGATTATGGAATGAAGTTTTGAGATAATGACGAATTACTAGTTACAAAACTGTAGCCGGCTGTATGAGAAGGGAGGCAAACAAATCCTCAATAAACTGCAGCTCCTAAAAACGAAAATTTATTGATATTCCAAGTACAAAACGACACGGTACGAGTTCAAAACGGACAAAAACCAGAAACCAGTGTTAGTTTGTAAAAACAGGGTAAAACGGGCCCAAATGTGTTTACACATCAGTGGAAATAATTGTGAACAGTTGTTGTGACATCAGGTATGTTAAATTATTTTATTAATTAAAGCCACAAATTAATTTATTAGGTTGTACTTTGATAACGTAGCATTCTACTCACATTTGTGTTGCATATGTTGTGAATCTTGTTGCAAACGACATTTTTTATAGCTGATTATGCCTAGAGTACGTAATTTGGGCAGATTTTCCAGCATAGTAATTTTGAGAGGACGCGGATTGTTGGGTTGCGCGAAGCAGGTTTGTCGGTCAGAGAAATTTCTAGAAGGACGTGGATTAGGAAGGTCGTGGATACAGAGCGAGAGGCACTGACCATCGTAGAGGAACCACATAGCGTGAAGAAGATATGGAATGACATATGGCTCCATCATTTCCTCGATGTAGCGTTGGATTGTTGTCTCTAATGAAAACTAGTAGTGATCTGCTACGATACGCGATAGCATCATCATACCATGATGCTTACTGTGTGATGGACATGACGCCCTCTGTCAAATTGTGGATTGCGTCTTTAACTACGACGCCTTCTCGTTCTTGCACAACTATGCAGAAACGGGAATCGACACTAAAGATCATCTGATTCAATTCTTGGCCCCACTGAATCCTCTCTCTTTACCATTGTAAGCGGTTAGCTTGATGTTGACCAGTGAGAAGCAGCAACCAATGTGGACAATAGTACAAAAAGCGAAAACTTCGCCTATTCGGCGATATACTGTATGCCTACCGACCATCCCCATTGTTTTTCAAACCATTGATTTGCAATAGTCTCTGGGAGCTAAAAGTCGCAATCGACTATCTTCGCGCTCTGTGAGTCCAAAGCTGGTAACACCGTACTATGATACATAAGGGTATGTTACTCATTTTAGAAATTTCTGCTTCGACCAACCGAACAGTTCGTCCACTCACTAAGTCACTAAGCTGGAAAATCTGTCAAAATCTACATACTCCAAGCATAATCAGCTGTAAAAAATGTGGTTTGCGTCAAATTTCACTTGCAACACGAATGTGACCAAAATTTTTTAAAACAGAATTCTACGTTATCAAAATACGACCTAAAAACTCCAAAAAAACTTAACAGATACCTAAACCAGAAAATTTAATAATTTTTTCTTTCACTGAGAGAAGTAAACCCAAAATAAAGTGATATTTAATGGGTTTACCTTTGCTTGTCACGAATTTAACTAAAAATATTTGGGAATAGATGTGTCATCAAAAATGGAGTTAATATCATAGAAGAATTTTTTTATAAAATCCTTATAGTTTCCTAGAAAAAAACTATTGAAATTTTAGTAGCTTCAACCTTTACATCGCTGGACTACTGCAGTCTCAATTTCAAATATCCGATTAATTAATTAATTAATTTTTTGTGATGCAAATGTTTACATAGTTATCGAAAATGGCTTACGTATAGCAACACGCAGTTGATGGGTATCGTCTTAATTTATGGTGAAATGAAAATGCTTTAGCAGAATGATTTTCCGGTAAACAGCAGCAGCTACTTTTACAACGGTGTGCGTTGAGTGCAAGTGTAGTGTAAATGCTGGAGTATTGCAGCAGTGTGGCGTATTATACACGAGGCTCAATTATATCCGTACCATGTACAGTGTGTCCAAACATTAATACAAGGGAATTGGTCGAGAAGGACCGGAACCATGGCCGCCACGATCTCCTGACTTTAAATCATTTGATCTTATTTTTGTGGGGATATTTAAAAAATTAAGTCTATTGCACCGAAGTGGAGACTATTGGTGATTTACTCAAACGTATAATAACTTACAAGTTCAAAACGGACAAGAAGCACATACATTTGGGTTAGTTTGTAGAAACTGAGTAAAACCAAAATTTTATTGTAATATCAGGTATGTCAAACTATTTTACTTATAATAGCGGCAAAAGCAGTTTTACTGCATTAAAATAGGTGTTGTACAATGTAATTTATTTCTTTCCTTGGGAATTTTCTTCAATTTTTTATCCGGTCTCCGATTATATGCCTCATCAAGTTTTACAGTGGACTAGTTTCCAGTGCCGTGTGGAAGTGTATTTTTAAATCATTTTTGAACTGCTCATTTTGATTTTATTTTTACAAAATTGTATTCGTAAGGGTCCTCTGTTTATTCACATTTTTATTTAGATAAGTCCTGAATCAGCCTGTATAAATTCCGCTTTTATTGACTGAAACGGCTATAATAATTTCTGTGAAAAATCCGGCTAACCTTGTATGCTAACTATTTTTTTTTTAATATTCAAATCAAGTGCATTAATAAGCGCTAATTATATTCTCGCTTCTGCTAAGTGACAATGACCCTAAGCAGCGTACAAACAGATTTGTACGACCACTTTCTCCCGAAGAAAGTACACGTACGTTATTCGCAACTCGACACTTACCCAGCAAAAACAAACGCGAGTCAGCAGCGTGCCTGCTGCGATTAAAATAGAAAACGGAACCCCCCTGCCGCGGTTAGTGTAACAATCGAAGCGCGAGTAGACGTAGACCGGTGCAGTGAGAGTGATAAGGCAACCTGCCGCGAAAAAATTTGTTGAACGAGATATAGATATTTAATATACTTTCAGAGAAAAGTTGAGAGTGCGAGAAAAATCACGGCTTTCATTCTTGGGTGAGTTTGTGATTCCTTCCGAGAGGTTTATTTTGGTTGTATTGAAAAACGTCCGATCAAGATAAATTTGTTTTTAGTGCAGGCAGAGAAGCGATCGATACGTGGGTGCGCGTATAATTGTTAGTTCATTAAAAGCGGTTTATTGAAACGTGCAATTACGATTTTCAACTACTGCATCGTTTAATGTTCGTTTACTTTGCTGAGCCTTTGTGCAAACTTTTCCGTTTACCAAAGTTTTCTTGTTACTGAACGTAGGTATATTTAGGTATTAACTTTATGATTGTTTTTACTGCCTTCAGTTTAAGATAACTTGTAATGGAAAAAACCTTACCTGTCAGGAATATTAAAAGCGGTATACAAGAATAAAAATTTTAACATTTATTCTTCTCATCGACATAGAAAAATAGCACTTTATCAATATTGTTCCTAAAATAAACGATCTTTAAAAAGGACTGCTGTTATATGCATAGTGATGATAAATGGAATATATTAATGAATTAATCAGAGAAAGACTTCTCAAAATTTTTTCATTTGTTTAATCATAAGTATCATAACTTAAATTGTTAATAGTAAATTGCGATAAAAACATGTTTTTTGCTATTTTCTAATTATATACCAGAATATAAGTTTTTATTAACAAAAATTTCTGTAAATAATATCATATGAAATTCTAAAAAATATTATAAGTATAGATATCTTGGAGTCACCATTGATTCTCACTTGCGGTAAGATGCTCATATTGCCAATACGATCCAAACTTTAAGGGCGCGTATTCAAGAAATACCTAGTATTTTTTACAAATACAAGTAATTTTAGACATTTAAGAACTGTATAATATAGAGAATAGAGAATAACAGGAATGTTATCTCATGCCACCTGCGAATATTCAAAGGTATCGAAGTAAGACGTTTATAGAGGGTGTCTGTGAAAGATTGGGAAATCTCGGAGCTGGAGATACTTGTAATCAAAATAAGCCGATTGAGCCAAATATGCCTTATCCGAATGTTGCTGGTTTCAAAAATACAGGGCGTTCAATGCTAGAATGAGTATTAAAAAAAATTGCCACAATTGCTATTTAAAAAACTGTCAATAATTTGCTTCACACTAGCCGTCAAAACGCATTAATTTAATTTAAGGATTACAAGTTGCTAAAATACGAAATGCATTGAAATTTGTATATGCAAATATCTCGATAATCAAGCGAGATATCGAAATCGAACAAGAGTAATTTTTTTATGAAACAAAGCACGTTTTTTCCTATTTTCAATACATGATGTCCATATTTCTAAATACAAAAAAATCCATTTTTTCATTAAAAGAACAGGGCATAACTGACGTCCTGTATAAGTAACGTCAAAATTAGTTAAACATTCTTATTTGCCGTGCCAAAAAACATTATTCAAAATAAAATTGTAGCATTGAACGCCCTGTATTTTTGAAACCAGCAACATTCGGATAAGGCATATTTGGCTCAATCGACTTATTTTGGTCACAAGTATCTCCAGCTCCGATATTTCACAGACGCCCTGTATAACGGCTGAAAGTGGTCTAACCAACAAATTTTTAGGTACAGAAATCTTTCAAAATACGTTTCTTTTTTTTAATTCAACTGTAGATGTAAATATTGTATAAGTGGATAAACAAAACATGAATAATTTTATTTTTGATATTACTTTTGCTCTACGTGCTCTATTTTTCGAGATTTTTGTACCTAAAATACACCACTTTGATTATTTTACGACGAGAAATACGGCGATCTTAAAGAAACTACTTTATCGTTTTAAATACCTAAGAAATATTCTAGATTTAACACATGATAGTTGAATCTAGACTGCGATATGTGATATTGAGCTGGGGTGCATTGTACAACATATTGTCATCTCACCCAACTTGATATACTTATTACAAAAACGTTTTCTTTATAACATAAAATTAACCTACCCACCTGAAGCATTATTTCATCAAACTGGAATACTTGACCTGGGACAGTTGTTCGTGCTATAACTTATCCTTTCTATTTACAAGAATAAAGCATTTCAAAACATCAATCACGGCCATAGTACAAGGTATAAAGAAAGTAATCATGTAATAGTTGAACTTTTACATGCAAAATATTTAACCATTTACCGGATATGTAAAAAAATTATTTAAATAAATGTAACTTAAAATATAGGTTTTAAATTAAGGAGAACAGAAACTGGAAACCTAATTGAAATATTTTAATTAAGATGCATACTCTTCCTACATGCTCGCAATATGTAGGAATTCATGCTTTAATTTTTTTATTCCATGTAACGTTTAGATGTGTGTATGTATTTATACATTATTTGTGTATTAAAAGTATATGTATAATATTTTATATATAAATTCGGTTTTTATTTTAATATATATTGCGTGCGGCAGCAATATTATAGAAGCATATTGTTCCATATACAACCATGCTTTGTTTTAATGGACATGTATATATTTTGGTTGTTACTCAGACGTTCATGTTGTATACATTATGATTGTATTTTGATTGTTGTATAATAAAATCTTATTACTACTACTTTAAATCCCTTAAAAGGGACAGACCAGTTTCAAATAGGACTTATTTTAATTTAAAAGTAAAAGTCGAAAGACAATAACCTTAGATCAAGATCGGTGTCATTCTGATTTAATAATTATGGTCATTACAATAAATATCGATCGAAAAAATGTATATTATGATGTAGATACTGATATTAAATATACAGCATTTTCACGGCTAGAATGGAAAAGAAAACAAATTTAATATTTGCTCATTATTAAGACACAATTAGCATGAAGAACATTAATCTTGCGTGTACAACTATACAGGGTGATCAGAAAATCAATAGTGTCATGTTTAAATCTTTAAAAATACGTTTAAAATATGCAGTTGTATTAGTTTTTATTTTTATTAAATGTGTGAATTACTACAATATAAATTAAGAAAGAAATATAATTTATTACAAACTTTGTAAATGTTGCATTGCTACACATTAAAACAAAGACATTGCATGTTTTTAACTGATTGCATTTTTTTAATTTTCTCATCATTCTTTATAGGTAGTCACGGCAAAATTACATTTATTATAACGTCATGCAATTTTTTGTTATCAAGAATGTATTTTTCTCGTAAATGGGATGCACAAATCGAAATTATAACATAACTTTCAAATTTGTTTGGTATTGTTAAAAGCGAAGGCAACTTTTCTTGAACGTTTTTCATATTTACTGCTTTTCTAGTCACCTTGTATACGCAAGGCTAAAGTTTTCTGTCAACCGTATTTTAAAGATAAGAAAAAATTTTGCTTTCTTTCTCATAAAATTTACATTAAAAATGTTTCTCTTCTTTTGGAGCTTACTAATCCTTAATTCAAACACTATTTGATAGATTTTATTGAATTTTACATATTAGTAAATTACAAAATAATAATTCAATTTTAAAGAGAGGAAATCTTAGAAATTCTAATAAGAAATAAAATATGTTAATTGTTTGAAAAAAGTTCAGTATAGTTAAAATTTGTCAAATATCAATATTTGTCTCTGTTTATCTACCTACGTAAAGCTTTATGCCTCTACAAACTGACATAAGTATTTGTTTGTCACAAATGCCAAATTAAATATTTTCAAGATTTGTAACATTCTACATAATTATTAATAATACACAATAACTAATTCTGCAGAAACAGCTACTGACTGAAGATTCCTGTGAAATTAGTAAGTTCTTATAACATCTTAAAATTAGATACCTACTATGAATACAATGTTTTACAATAAAAATGACAAGTCATTTGGGCGTTTGAGAGAAAGCACAAGGCTTTCTCCTAAACACGGATTGTAAATACCTGAATGTAATTAAAACGACAGATATTAAAATACATATATTTTAAAAATCATTTAGCTCCAGCATTCGCTTTCGTATTAATTTGCAACTGCTAGAAGCGACAAGTGAATATGTCTTAGTTATATTTTGTCTTTATTAAAATTATACTTCTAAATAGAATATAATAAACAAAGTGTCAAAATCAAATCCTATAAGATATGGCTTCAGTGATTAAATTACATAAAATACTTAATTAGTTTTATTTAATTATTAGCTAGTGTATAAAATATGTTATTTTAATAAAATAATAATTTCTATATACTTTTTAAATTTATACTTATACTAAAGAAATTTTTGATATACAATCAATAATAGTTATTTATGCAACAAGTACGAAAAGTGAAATTGTCCAACGAGGCCGTAGGCCGAGTAGGACGACACGTCGAGTGCAATAAGCACTTTTTGTACGAGTTGCATACAATATTTTTTCTATGTTCATGCAAAAATCAAAAAATGTTTAGATGACACTAAGTGTAGGAAAATATCGAGAACCACTTTTTCCACTAAATATAAAGTTTTGTTTTTTGCATGAATGTAGAAAAAATAGTTTTAAAGTTATTTACTAAGTAGTAGATATTTCTAGTAACTTGAACTTAATTTGAAATTAGTCATAATGCAATTATTTTTTTATGATTTTTAGTTCTAATTTTAAATCTGTATTTTTGACAAATAAAGAAATGTTCCACTGTTTAACATTTTATCTGCAAGTATAATGTACTTAATGTACTTATGTTGTAAATTATATATCATAAATTTAGTTAATGTGTAGATAATATCTGTCTCCCTTAGAAGACAGATCTAAACATTATATAGACTTAAATCCTTGCTATGCTTTATTTGCAATAAAATATTGCATTAGTCTTAAACCATATTAATGAAATTTTTTTTAAAACATGAAAGATCATAAATTTGTTATTTCTTCAGTTATAGGTACGTTTCATTAAATATAATTTCAAAAAAGGTTAAAATTAGACATCATGCAGTTTTATTATTCTGATCGACTAGATGAAAAAAACAAGAAGAGTAACATTTTATTGTATTCACTAAAGTTGAAAACCGTTTTCAATGTAAATGAGGCTTAATATTATACTTACGTAGTTTTTGTTAAACTCAAAATTGAAAAACTCATCAAACTAGACAAACGTATTAACAGAGAACTACCTCACCTTAATGGCCTGATTTTATAACAAAATTTATGAATACACATTGTTACTTTATCATGAAGATACAGATATTTCGATTGAAGCTATTGATTTTAGACTGGCATCATGCAATTTTCTTTTGTCGTCTTGTAACTTTCATTTCTGCTGTTATCAGACTCATCATTTGAAACAAATGTAATTCAATGCTGGTCGGGGCATTAGTCCGCAGAGTGGTTGTTTCTTGGAATTCCATTTTGCTTAAATTATACTGTTAATTGTACAAAACTGTTGCCTGCAGATAAACAGTTTTTCCCTGGTCCTTAGAACGAATCGTTATGCTCTGTAATTATCACCTTGAATAAGTTGCGTAAACACCACTGTCCTTTACTATTTACATTCCATTTTAAATACACCGTTACATTCATATAATTAAAATACGGAACCTTTTTGCAAAAAAAAATAATAACATTCATATCCGTAAATGTTCATTTACATTGCCACTTTTCTATACAATCTCCTATAAACCACCTTCACAATTTAATAGTACTAGTATTTATTTTATCATTTATCTTTTAATTGAAGAAATATCGTATGATTCCTTAAACGTGTGACGGATCTAGATAAACAAAAAGATTATCGGCTACCGTATTAGAATAGACTGGGTGTTATGCCAGCTACACAGGTAACTAATCGTAATAATTTAAATGTACTCTTAAACATCGCTGCTCGACACAACTATATCTACTTATTTTCTTTCATCTTCTGTTCTTTTTAAATAGGACATTTATATTTCACAGTATACATAACTAGTAGAATTCAGCTATATAAAGTTATACCTAGTTTTTTTTCTATAGTCGTTAAACAATGGAGGAATAATAATAATTTATGTGCTAAAAGCGTCATTTTATTTTATGAGAAGGGAAGTTTGAGACGACGCCGAATGCGAAGTGTTCTATCCCTTCCCATAAAATAAAATCACTTTTTGCACATATATCATACACCATTTTTTCTACAAAGTGCAAATCGACGCATTTCCTACGTTATTAAATTTATAAAATACTAGCGAAACCGGCGAACTTCGTTCCGTCTAACCGTCAATGAATGAGCAGATTTAGGATTTTAAAATTAATAGCAAATTATTAAGTTCAATTTTTTATTATATTAGTATAATAAAATACAGGGTGTTAAAAAACAGTGTAAAATATTTCAGGAGGTAATAGTAAAACAAAAAACAAAGTTACAGAAGATGTTCAAAGTGCCCTCCGTCCATTTCCAAGCAGGCACGACATCTTTGTCTCAACGATATTCGAACTCTTTCGAAAACACCCTCCTTGGTTTGGATTTCTTGACACTTGATTATTCCGTAGCTGCAGCTTTTCCAGGCTATTTACAGTAGTACCATATAAGCGATCTTGGTGGCCATAAAACAGATCCGGCCCTTCCTACCCATCTATGTGGAAAAGTTTGGTGTAAATGATCTCTAACGGCCATGGAAAAATGAGCTGGTGCACCATCATGCTGGAACCACATTTGTTGCCTCTGATTGAAAGGAATGTCTTCCAAAAACTCATATAGTGTGTTCTGCAGAAAGTTGAGGTAAGCAGCGCCTGTTAATCGGTTTGGTAAAACAACAGGACCTAGAAACCTGTCACCTACAATACCCATCCAAATGTTTAATGAAAAACGTGCCTGATGTCCAGATTCTATTACAGCATGAGGATTTTCGTCGGCCCAAATATGCGTATTGTGAAAATTAAACACTCCATTTCTTGTGAACCTGGCGTCATCAGTAAAAAGAATGTTTGCAAGAAAACGAAGGTCTTCAGTATCATGATGTAGAAACCAGCGGCAAAAAACCAAACGTGCTTGATGATCATTTATTGGATTTAAGACCTGTACTCGTTGCACATGGTATGAATAAAGCAGTTGCTCGTGAAGGATTCTCCAAACAAGAGGACCAGTAATTCCTACCTCGGCTAATATTCTCCGCACATTCTAGAATTTCTTCTTCTGCTCTAGGAGTGGATACCGACCTTGGTTTTCCGGATAAATGGCACTGTTTGCTCAAGGAACCGGTATCACGTAATCTTTGGTGAATTCTTCCAAACATGCATTGTGAAGGAATCTGGCGATTTAAATAAGCGTCAACATAAAGACGTCGCGCTTCGGTGGTGTTCCCATTAGCAAGATCATACATGAAATGCATGTCTGTTAATTCTGCGTTAGAGTAACCAGCCATAGCGAAAGAAAACTTGTGTACTGAGAACAACTGTCAAATACGTACTGTTTATTTCACTAAACATCAACCAACTATTATAAGAAAATTCACAACGTTTTTGCAAAATAAAAAAAGGGACTAAAAAACATAAAACATTCCATATCTCCGCAACCGTTACTTTGCGGACCCATGTTTATTGAGACTTTTCTGCTTATTTTGGTTCATACTATTACCTCCTTAAATATTTTACACTCTTTACACCCTGTATATGGAAATTGGTGGGCTGCACTCTTCAGTGAAGCACCCTGTGATATACGACATTTTCGTTTTGTTATCAGGCGCAAGAACAAATAAAGAAGATGGTTTTCCGACTCGTGAACATGCCACGTACAATTGACTATGAGAATAACATGCATTTTCTAGATTTAGACCACAAGCATACAAAGATTGGCCTTGTGATTTGTTAATTGTCATGGCGAATGCAAAACTAATCGGAAATTGAAGTCGTTCAAACTCAAATGGCATATCGGTTGGGATCATCGGGCTCCTCGGAATGAGAACTTCCTCACCTTTGAATTTTCCTTTGAGTATCGTCCCGTAAATCACATTGATCATCAGTTTAGTTATCACCAAACGCGTTCCGTTGCATAGTTCAGGTTGGTTTAGGTTTCGAAGCATGATTACTACCGAGCCAATCTTTAGTAAATTGTGCGGTGGTAAGCCAGGCACATCCAAGGAGTTTAAAAATTCAATAGGATAGTTGGTGGCTTCATCTTCATTTGTTACACAGTCAATAGATTTGATAAATGAAGTATACCATTGATATCATTCTGAATTACGAAGTTTAAGTCATCCACATCTTTATTCTTAGCTGCCAAAATTGCTCGTTGACCCAACCATTCGTTATTTTTGTGGTTAGTAATGATGTTTGGGAATACTGTATTTATGAGTTCGTCTTTCGGTGAGGAACGTGAGCTGTCAGAATGAATGAGAGCTGTCAGTTGCGTTGCTGTCAGAATTAATGCGACCTGTCAGTTGCTTATAACATATCTCTATTATCACTGATATTTTCCCTCTTTTATTCTTATATTTTAATACTTATTATCCTATTCCCGACGAAGACAAACCCAATAACATAAAAATCATAAAAATTGGTCCAGTTGTTCTTTAGTTGTAAATGGTGCAACCAACTAACACGACTTTGTTTATATATATATATATATATATATATATATATATATATATATATATATATGTTAATTCGTAGGCTTCCGCGGGTGTTATATGTGGTTGTAAAATTTCTCCGGGTTCCTCTCCGCGATGAATCTGCATGGTCTTCAAAAGAACCATTTGTTTGACAACGTTTCGGTAAAATCTCATTTACCATCTTCAGGTCTTCTTACTTCTGCTTCGCGTTACTACGTTCGGCTTACTGGAAGATGTTTGTCCACTTATATATATAACTCACCAAGTGGACAAACATCTTCCAGTAAGCCGAACGTAGTAACGCGAAGCAGAAGTAAGAAGACCTGAAGATGGTAAATGAGATTTTACCGAAACGTTGTCAAACAAATGGTTCTTTTGAAGACCATGCAGATTCATCGCGGAGAGGAACCCGGAGAAATTTTACAACCATATATATATATATATATATATATATATATATATATATATAGATAATTTTGTAATCCAACTGTACACGAAGTTTATTGTTTCTAAGGTAATAAATATTCGATAGTTTATTTGTTGACAAGTAATTCCAAATCTTGTGACATGGAAAGTGATCAAGAAACATGAATTTCTCCCAGCGAAAATCGAAGAAGATGCTAATGCAGCTACTTTCCAGTTATTGCCTAATAAGACAAAATAATAGTACGAGTTTTTGAGATGGTGTAATCTGAAAAATGTTAATTGTTAATGGCAAGTTAAGTAAAAAATTGCTTTTGGCATACTTTGAAGAAAAGTCCAAAACATGGAAATCGCCAACGCTTTAGTCAAATTACTCCATGTTGAAGGCATGATGATGATAAAGAATCAGAACATAAGCAAATATTACAAGCTTGTTGACAAAGAATTGACCAGGGAACAAATCGATCGTTCTGAAACTTCGACGAATAACATAGATAGATGAGGTTGCTATGCTAGCTATGTGTTAAAAATAAATCACATCATTTAGTTTTAACACCAATGCTAAAAGTTACTTTTAGCATTGATGCGCTTTAATGCTGTAAAATGATATTTTTTACACTGATAATATGTGTTAAAAATTATACTGTTACCGATGTTTGCAGAAAAAAATGTGCTAGTGACCTCCATTAACCATTGCACAATACACAATTTGATGATCAAATGTATCAATTACGTATTGAATAATATGTAACATTATGTTTCGAACTTCTTTTCTCTGATACAATTTTTCAATCGCTAGGGTCTGGTTTATTCACATACACTTCACTTTCGAGATAACGCCTCAAAAAAAAATAGTGGGTTAAAGTCAATAAAGCGTGGTGGCCTCTACTGTCTATAGATACATCGATTTGTCAAAACTTTATTAAGGTAATTTCTTATATCGAAGTGAAAATCTGGAAGGGCGTCTTATTGGAACCAGACATCACCAGCTTAATTTTTCCGAAATATGCTGAAGTATAGTGTGCGTAAAAATGTTTTTCTATTTGAAAGGTGATTATACAAATAAGAATAAAAAATTTTAAGGACATGGTTACAAAAAAAAAGTAAAAAACCAATAATAGTATATTCCGTAATCGAAATAAACTACTAGATTGCCAAGGATTTCAAAACTGTCAGTGTCAAGTGTAAATGGCAGTATCGTAATATTTATTAAGGGTAAGCTAGTTTGTAATCTCAGTAATTGTACCAACACTATAAATATTAACACAGTGTAATACAAATGTCTCAATAAATTACTTATATTGTTTAGATTTAATTTAATTGTTTTAGATTCATACTTTTTGGTCGTGGATAAAATATAGTCTGTTATAATCGGCTCGATACTCTTCCCCTCGTATCGATTTTTTTCATTTTAACTTTGTTATAGAATATTCATTCTGTACCTTGTCATAGAATGAAAATACATGCAAAACACATTGTGTTTCAGAATAAATATTCTAACTCAAGAGTGAGAATTTTTACATTCTATTATTAAAAATGATTTCGCAATTATTACATTCACTAATGCTCTTGGAGAACATAAATATTCAGCTTTGGCGACATTTACCTAAACAGCTGTCTCATTCTTTGGTAATATATATTAACAACCATACTCAAATTCCATTTTTTCTCATTTTTTATAAATGTACCTACCTATATAGTACCTAATGGCTTTTCAATTAAAACATTAAAATTTATTATAATTAGTACATTTTGAAAGATCGAAAATGTTTCTTTTTTAATTGAAATATACAAGGTGTCTCAGGCATTAGTAGCATTCTTGAAAGGGATAATTGTACAGTCAAAATAAATAAGATTTACTCAAATATATCTGATAATTCACCGTTTCCGACATACAGGATGTCAAAGATTTCGAAATATTTATTATGTTTTTTATTTACTTGTAAACCTTTCATGATAAAATAACAATTGTTCTAGATTGTTATGGGATATCTTTGGTCTAATTATTCAGAAAGTTTAAATATTCCCATTATTACTAGTGACGTAGAATCCGTGTCGCACTCCTCATTTATTTACAATAAAAATGGTACGCCACTGTTAATTATAAAATAATGCAAGATACTAAATTTTGATTACTATATTTTCTTTGCATTTCGTAATTCCTTATAATGTGAGGAGAATACCAAAAAAACAACAATAATTGCATACATGAAAAATATTACAGAAAATTATAATAATATTTACGGATACTGTAACTGCAGCGGCACTCTTAAAACATTCCGTCAAATGTCAACATTTGAGCAGGTTACAATATTCACTATACGAACAAATTACTATTCAAATCAGAAAATAAATAATATACCTTAATTTCTGGTATTCAAAATATGATATAGTTGGAAGAGTTCCGAGCTTGACACATAAATACTTGATATGCATTATTAATAAATTTGCCAAGAGCATCTTTTTCATATAAAATAAAATTTTGCATATCACAAAACTTAGAACCCTAAAACCTGGAAAAAAATGGGAATAAAATGTCAATGGGAATGCTAGAAACTAGTGCCCTCTACTTTGTACAAAAAATAATAATAACACCAGCGTATTCGACACTACTAAAAACGCACCTGCGCCAAATTTTGATCACATTTTTTTGTTCTTTTAAATAAATTAAATTCGAATTTTGATGTTCTAAGTATCTTACACATCCTGTATCTCAAAAACGAGTGGATCTAGGATGTACGTTTACTAAGGAACCTCACTCATACAATTCTTCCACTCAAACTCAACTTCAATGTTCTATCAACCCTAGCAATATATATTGCCATGTCTTTTTAAAACACCCTGTATAAGAATCAAGAATCGAAATGTTACATACCAGTGACAACAAACCATACGTCAGTTCACACGTCAAATAATATAAATACCGACCAGACGATGTCTCTTAAAATGTCAAGAAACCTAAACCAACGTACGTGATAATCAGCATGAATATTGTTCCACCAAAGTAACTGCCGCAGAAGTCTGAAAATCGTGCTACGCCAAATAGATTTCTAAGCAGTCACCATTAAGAGGAATATACAGATTTCAAGTGTCAAACAAATTATTTAACTTTAAAGATAATATTTTTTAGTAGATTTGGATTAACTATTTCTAATCAAAACTGGCAGTGGAATTCATAGTCAGCACTTCACTTAAGTGTGACTTTTCATTTCAGGTATACTTAAATAAGATGCCTTTCAATATTTTCTTTCATATCTAAACTTAATGGAAACTTATTAAAATGTGGTATGAAACTATTAGTAAGTTGTCACTCTGCATTTTTACCTTGTAAATTGCAAAACTAAGTACACATTTAACCTTAAGTATGATCTATGAATTCCACCGCTAATCTCTTACTTCATCAACAGCTGTAGCACGTTTGCGGGCAATGCGGGCATATAGACAGCGATTTGCACTATTTAATTATTAGCAATTTTAATAATTCACATTCGATTACATTAGAGTATCTTAACTAATGAAATTGTGGTAGTTTTATGTTAGTGCCTTAGCTTTAAGATCTTTCATTAATCAAAAATCTAATCTAATCATTCGGGTGCAGAATAATTTCACTGTTTCAGTTATTCGGCTGGTATTGGTAAATAAAGAACTGAAACATACGGATATTTTATTAACTTGTGACGGCAAGTCAAACTAGCTGTCACAGATACAATATCGGAAACAGTTCCAAAAATATACTTCCGCGTTCGAATGTTTTAGCGTCAGGACGTGACGACAAACTGACCTTTTTTAAAAACAAATAAGTACTTGCTTTTAATATAGCTACTAATCCTTATAAGGTGGCCTTGGTTTGAAATACTGTGTTTCGACTGTTTGGGGAAGGAATGTCACTTTAATAACATTTCAATTTGATTAATTCAGCGGAATGTAATATGCAGTGTATTTTTGGCTACCGCCAAATAATAGTGTATTATCGTGCATATTAAATATTATTTCTAGATTGTTATAGAACCTTGTTATATCATGACACGTAGTAAATTAAATACGGATAAATGTATTATCTTATACGGGGTGTTCCCTCTAAGACTTTCAGTGCGATTTATCTCAGAAACCGTAGTCGCCAGTGCGACGAAATTTGGTGTACAGATACTAGATGACGCGTAGAATCTGATGATAACATCAATGCTTATACAAGGTGTTTCATTTTTCAGAAAATCGATTTAATTTTGATTTTTTGGTAGTCAACCCCACTAAAACTTATGTTTAAATTGAAATATACTTAATTATGAACACCTTCTGATAAATATACATTAAAAAATTTTAAAATTTTACATAAAAAAGCGCCTCCAAAAAGTACCCAAATTTCATTGTTTTGTCATGTAAAACGTGTATAGCCTTAAGCCAGACTTACACAGAAGAAACTAACATCGGTGAATGTCAAAACTATGAATTTCCATTGAATTGTCAAATATGAATGGCATAAAGTATTTTATTGGACATAAATATTAATGTATTTAATGAAATTTACGTATTCACAATGGTGTTTTTGAGACTTGTCGATAAAAATTTAGACTTGAGTTGAGGCTTTTGAAGCATTGGGGTCGCTGCGCCGGCGCAGTCTTCCGTTATAGCTAGGGTTACAGCTCCGTTCAGCGTGAATATTGTGTAAAATATCTGTGGATATTTTTAAATTGTTCCATTATAATGTAATAAAACTTCAGTAAATTGTATTTTTTTATGTTACTACAGTGTACATAATAATTAGGTACCCGTATTTTTTTCACAAAATAATTTACAAAGGTGTGTAAGTACCTAAAGAATATCCCTTTTTTCCAACTGCTGTAATTATTGATTACTTATTTAGCAACAAATAAATTCAAACAAAACGATTTCTAAAATTTTGAACTTGAAAGTCAGAACTGAACTCTGAAGCTACTCCAGCCCCACAAAACAAATATTACTAAAGCATAACCTAGAAATGATTGATGTTGATTGATTGTTATTTATTTTGTCCACGTATTTCAGCACTTTACTTATGTTTCTGGTGGATAAAGTATGTTTAAGAAGAACTCTATATCTGTAAAATAGCAAACATTGTACTACAATTTCTGTATTTCATATGATACAGAACTAATATAAAGCAACTGGTTTTTGCTAAGAAGAATCACCTGCAAACTTACTATACCCAGAAGGTACCTAACACAGTCATTTAAAGCTAGATAATAATTTGTAATTATTGTTTTTTTCTTTCAGTTATGTGTGTGTAGTGCCACAAATTACATTAAAACAAAACGATTCATAACATCCGACACCAGAAAGATTAAGCGAAAAATAACCCACAGACATTTTCTTAGAATTCTAAACATGCAATGATGGATAATATTATCAATAAGTCTCTAACTAACTTTGAAAAGTATTCTATGAGACATTAAATTCAGGTGTTGTCGTGGGCCTTAAAATCTCTAACCGAATAAAATTAAGAAAAAGAAACTAATTTCATAATATTATGTACAGTATGAAAACATCTTGTTAGAATATCTTAAAGATATTGAAAGCGAACTGTTGTTGCAATATACACAACATAACGTAATAAGGTAGGTATCGAACAATGAAATGGCAAGATTTGTTTCTAATCGTACATGCATGACCATCCCTCAGATTCAACGTTACTCTGTTAAAGAGATTAGAATACAGAACAACTGTTTAATATAAAATCAGATGTAATAATGTAATTTTATTTTATTGTTAATTAATCCAGAAGGTACCTATGGCATAGTCATTTAAAGCTAGACAGTAATTTGTAATTATTGCTTTTATCTTTCAGGTATGTGTGTGTCGTTCATTCTGTTTCATGTCCTATGTTAGGAATCGTTTTGTTTTAATGTAATTTGTGGCACTACACACACATAACTGAAAGAGAAAACAATAATTGCAAATTACTATATAGCTTTAAATGACTGTGATAGGTACCTTCTGGGTATAGTAAGTTTGCAGGTGATTCTTCCTAGCAAAAACCAGTTGCTTTATATTAGTTTTGTATCATATGAAATACAGCAATTGTAGTAAATTGTTTACTATTTTACAGATGTAGAGTTCTTCTTAAACATACTTTATCCTTCAAAAACATAAATAAAGTGCTGACATATGTGAACAAAACAAACATCAATCATTTCTAGGTTATATGTTCACATTATAATAAAATTGTTATTTATGCAACAAGTACAAAAAGTAAGTGTTTATTTCACGCGACGTGAAATTGTCCAACGAGGCCGTCAGACCGTTGATAAATTGCAGCGGATTTTGTCTTCTTTACAATACCGCTACACCTCTTGCTCAAGAAAGGCAATGTTTTTCTGAGAAGGCGTTTAGCACCCTACATTTTATACCAATAATGATTCTTTATTTCAATAATGTTAGATGAAGCAGTGCGTCTCCTGTTCTGGTTTCCCCTATCAAGCCGACTCTGCAAGCTTGTAGATACCCTTTTTATATTAATTTTAAAAACTTTCATGTATAGGATGTTACAATGATATTGCGACAAGCTTTAAAAGATTATTATTCTCATCGAAAATCAGAGGTACTATTCCTAAAGTTTCCACCATTTTTTATAAATAGGATATACAGGGTCGGAAAACGCTGATGGTCTATCTGAGTTTACATGAGAGCGACAAAGTAAAGTATAGAAATCCGTGCAATAGACAAGGATGACTATATTGACGACGTTTTAAAATCTAAATAGTCACCGCCCATTTCGTCATTCAACAAATAAAATCCACTCCCACTTATATCTCAGCGACCAATCGCCATCTTTGCCTTTATTGTTTGCCTTTCGCTTTCGCGAGAGATGTCGCTACTTGTGCAACTCCAACTCCGGTATTCTGATATTTTACCAGCGGTCGAAATTGTGGACAGTGACTAATCGCTAGCTTGTTGACCAGCGCGACGGACGAAGCGTGCGGGGAGCAAGATTTCATAAGCGTACTAAATTTGAATGTGATCAGATATAAGAAATATATAAAAATGACAAAAATAGTTCCATTACATAACATCCATTATTTTTAGAGTAGAAACAGTGATATAACAGTTTTTACCAATTTCGAGGGGTTAGATAATAAAATTATAAGAATTATTTCAAAATTTAAAGTTTTTATCTTGTCAATTACCCAAGGTCGAAAATAATAGAAAGTGACTAACTCACAACACAGGGATGAGTACGGAAGGGTAAGGGTGGTATGATTACCTAAGCGTGCCACTTGAGAAGAGTTAAAGCACACAAAATTATCAAAAATAAGTTGACGTCGGCTGAACCTAGCACATTAACAATTTACTTTAAATGTGTCCCTGTTCTTATGGACGGCGATTGCCCACTACCACCCACTTATACCTACCTGATGCGCACTCCGCAGATAACACACTTAAGCCTTGTCCTCATGGACGCGAAATTCACGAATTTTTGCACGAATTTTGCAACTTCTGTTTTAATTATTTATGGCGGGAAAATCTCAACTTTTCACAATTGCAATTTGCGATACTGTCAAACACTACAAATATTAATGTCCCTTTCATTATTATGTGGTGTTAATAAGTTTGTTTTGAACTTCTATATACCATGGCAGTTTCATGATGAAAATGGTAGAAAATGTTATAGGTAGTTGACAACATTTGTTACAAATAGAGATTATTCCACCGTTAAATAAATCGCGCAAATATTTGCGAATTCCGCATTGAAAAGGACAAAAGGCTTTAGAATACATACACACTATTTGCTATTGGTTACTAGCACTGTCACTATAACGGTCACATATTAACACTTATCATATCGTATCGCTTCCATATGACCTTCATACGCCCATGTTTCTTCAAAATTTAATATATTCTTTGATCCAGATTCTTATTTTTTAATATTTATTTTAATTAGTTTCTTCGCCATATCACTATTTCGTCCTTTCTATCAGTATACTCTTTTCGATTTCATTTATACGGACTAAGTTTCATCTTGTAAGATATAGCAATAGAATTTTTATTTGGAAAACTCATTTTAAAAATACAATCTTCCTTCCGCGAGTTTCCATCACTTTCCGTTTCACAGTTGTACTTCTTTACCAGTTTTTTATTTGCACACATATGCTATTCACGTACAATTTTGTTAATGAAATATATATTTCAACATCACTTACACTTATATTTTGACCTCGCGCACTAAACTCTTCATACATGTCATCATCCGATAATCCTCATTTCGATCAAATCACTAATAAAATTAATTACATTCATAATTAAATTAACGAAAAGATATACCCGAAATTTTGCCCGTCCGAACGATATACCCGCCTATGATAGCCTTGGAAATGAAACAGCTGGATCTGACAATTTGTCGCAGCCAATGAAATGCCAGCAGCGCATGCGTACTAACGTGTACTAACGCATCGCATGCGTAGCAGAAGCTGTGTAATCGGGTATGCTCTCAGAGATATGTGGCACACGATTTTGTAGGAAAAATATAAGGGCTGCATGTATATTTCTTTGTGTTGACTGCTATAAATTGTGGGCAGGTTTATAACATTAGTCACTCGAAGAATCGAATTCTATGACAGATTAGGGGATTGCGAGGCACAAAGGGGGGGCACTTTTGAACAACTTATTAGTTAAACATTAATTTTTTTCTTTCGTTTTTACTGCAATAAGTTTTAAGTTTATTTATGTTTTAGAGTTTTAGTATTACTTTCTCCCAGAGCGGCTATTAAATAAATACAAAAGCGGAAAATAATTGCAATTATTTTCATACACCGTTAGGTAGGTTTATGAAATAATTCTAAATAGTTAAACGTACGTAAGAATTTGCTTTGTTTTAAGCAAATACGTCCTACTCTGCACATAGGAACATCGGCACTGAAGCTGCCTGAAGCTGACAGAGGCCTGCCAAACCTTCCGGCCAATCGGATGCGCTCGGTTAGAAGTGGGAGCGACTGCTCAGATGTTATTCTAATTTATAAAACGTCGTCAATATAGTCATCCTTGTCTATCGCACGGATTTCTATACTTTACTTTGTCGCTCTCGTGTAAAGTCAGATAGACCATCAGCGTTTTCCGACCCTGTATAACAGTGACGTCGAAATTAGAAGAGGGTTATAAGGTTTAGGTTAATCTCACACGACAGGTCCACTTTTGATCAAGTAATATCGCTCCAACTCCACGTTAAAGAATGATTCATAGTCGAATCACGGTCCGATCAAATATTAGCAGGTGATATCCCAAGACTATGACAATTAGCTGACTATTATTTTCGTTAATTCTATCGAGAGCACCTTGTATTTCGAGCATGAACCAAAATGAAACATTTTTAAATTTGACTGAATCTTACGTCAAATTTTGACACTTATCATAGCACTTTTATACAATCTAACTAAATAGCCGCTGATATTTTTTATTTACCTAAATAGTCGATCATATTGCATATTATGTGACTATATTTTATAGGTGGAGCCATGTGTGAATGAAATAATACATATTATATTACATTCATTCACATTTTCGGTACAGTCTAGTATCGATTAGATCAAATGACTGCAACATTTCTTCAGGACAATATTTATATAGAGTTATAATTACGGGTATATAACTCCAGTATGCCTTCACGGCAAATTTTCGTCTGGTCGGAACTCAAATTTTATTACACGCAAAAATTAGGAACAATATGGGAAAACAATTTATTACTAAATTTAAAAAAAAATCAATACTGGTAATCGTCTCTGCATCGTCAGAAGTTCTAATCAACAGTAAACAGTGTTGTTCGTTTTTAGAAACCTGGCATAAAATTATAATATATATTTATCAAATATCGTTTATCAAATCCTAATACAATATTTTCCCAAAAGGTGCCTACTTTTTGCATATTACTATATAAAGGTTTTAATTAAACTGAAGTTTAATTTGGTATTAATATTATTTCTAACAAGTATTTATTTATTTATTTCAGTTACATCATGAAGACTAAGGCCTCTATCATCTGTCAGGAAACTGTTAACAGCATCAAATCCTTCTTCCTTGTATTCGGTATGAACGTTTGCTTCGGCTTCATCATTATTTGTCTGATTATTCGACACAACTTGCAAGATCTGAATTTGGACGCTAAGAAATATAAATGTGCTATTTCATGACTTAATACGACTTCTGTCTGTTTTTGTATTTTTTTAAAAGACTGAATATTTATTTTATTTATTAAATTTAAATTTGTAAATTTATAAATAAAAGTATTATTATGTTGTGTATTACTTCATTAAAAAATAATAATAAACTTTTGTAAGCTTTGTAGTACCTATTGCTTCTGCCATTAAGTAGTAAGATAAATTTAAAGATCCCATTAAAATTTCGATGTTTATGTAAATTTTAGCCAACGCAATTACACGTGTCAATTGACTTTTCCGCCGGATTGCAGACTTATTACGATGTTCGCCAATAAAATTGATCTATTTAATACGCTCGTGGAAATTTTGACTCCTGAAGGAATTTCCTGCCGATCGGCAGCA
Source organism: Monochamus alternatus (assembly GCA_037114965.1). Taxonomy (NCBI): domain Eukaryota; kingdom Metazoa; phylum Arthropoda; class Insecta; order Coleoptera; family Cerambycidae; genus Monochamus; species Monochamus alternatus. The sequence goes on along the minus strand of CM073435.1, from coordinate 22,149,811 downwards.
TATATGTATTTAAAGGTTTCAAAATTCTGCCGTAAATTTAATCTAAACTCACTTTGAAACTTAATTGTGATTTCCATGTGATGTTAGCCTGTAAATATGTAATGAATGGAATGAAATATTTAAAACTTGAAGAAATTTTTGAAACTTACGAAGAGTTCATAGAAGCACTGCATAATTACTGTAATAAAGAATATATGTAATTCTTTAAAAGAGAAGTGAGAACTATATTTGCAGCTTAAAAGAAAATTGAACCATAGCGGTACATAGGTAAACCCAAATGTAAAATACTACCAGTTTAAATATGCTTGCATGCGTGATGGTGGTTAAAGTGTTTAAATCAGCAGCAAATGGAAAACAAATCACTAAATAAGTTGATGTATATAATTATTTTGTGATTTACGTGTGGATTAAGAAATGCCATCAACTAATATCTGGATGGAGGTAACAGTAGAATCAGTACGAAAATGTGCATACCCTCCTTTTATGTACTGAAAATGAAAACTAATTAGTGCTGTTGTTTACCCAGACAGCAGAAGGACGTACAATGAATGCCCAATGGACGTCCAGATCTTGTGTTGGCAATACCTATTGTACATCAAGTGGGTGTCCAGAAATGTTATAGTGAATATCCATTACATGTCCAGCTGTCACAAAAATCTGTATCCACTGGACGTCCATTTTTGGTCCACTAGGTTGATAATACATGCAAAATGGTCTTCAACAACACAACATCCAATGGACATCCATTGTGCTATTTATAGACGGATAGTACTGGACCGAAAATGGACGTTCAATGGAGCTGATTTTCGTGACAAGTGGATGTGTAAATGGACAGCCATTGTACATCCTTTTGCTGTTTGTTATATCCTGTGTTCAGGAAATGGTAGGCAATCTATCAGATTTGAATAAATTTTGTAAAAATCATATCTAAAGTTTAACCAAAAAAAGTCTGTCTAAGTATTTTTTATAAGATTTATTCAAATCCAATAGACTGCAATTTCACAGAGACACTGTACATAATAGAAAACAGCAAAAGGATATACAATCAAAGTAAAATTGTATCTCATACAATATAACAAGACACCTTGAACTAAGTGACATGTAATATGAAAAGGAGTAAAATGGCACACGGTATAAAATACCTAGCAAAATTGTATTGATTTATACCAATAATTATTCTCTTATAACAATGTTTATATCAATATACAGTCTTACGATTTCTTTTGATTTGCAATATCACTATTTCTTTCCTTGGCCGGACGATACCACTTCTTTATACATTCTTCTACTTCGATTGAGGTTGCTATAAAATTTTAGTACAATCTAAAAGAGACTAACTATCCTTAGATTTACAACATGTACATACACGCATACACAACGGCAAGACACCACCAATAATCGGCAACGAAAACAAGCATAAAACCTATAGCCAATTTTTGTGTCGTTATAGAACAGAATACACAAAACATTAATAACGTTCATAGACATTTTAGTTTAAGGAATTTTAAACTATTTAGAAATACGTAAAAAGGTATGGTGTGAAACTGGAAGAGCGTCGGCAGTACCAGCCAACTAGTCATACACCGCTCACAGAACACCTAAGGAGAAGCAACAAGTAACGTTTTCCGATTCATACATAAACTGTTTGCTGTATAGTGCGTTCGGTCGCATTTTCTAATAGTTAAAATTGTGTATTCGAATTAAAGGTAGATATAAAATGGACGTTCCTTCTTGTACATCCAATGGATGTTCAGTAAATGTCCATAAATATAGAGACATAATTGAACATATAATGTTGTTTAGTTTAATTTGGTCCGGTAATAGGTCAAAATAGAAGAAAACAATTGACTACAAGTTGCCAACGTTTCTGCCTGTATTAGGTGTTCCACGGGGCTCTAAAAATGTTTTACATTATTTAACAGTCTGTTAAAATAATTTTGCAAATATTAAAAAACAATTTTTTTCTGTTATTTGTCATCCAAAAGAACAGCTTCTGTAAAATGGATTGTAGCCTCTATGTTGGGTTATCGTAGAAACACGTCACGTAGACAAACAAACTTTATTGTCACTATTTATTATACAAGAAATATCCTTCACAACTGTCAAATTCTTTACTTTCACGTTTTAGTCATTCGTGGTTGACTGCTCAATGTAAACTGACTGTGACGGCGAAATCGATCCGCTTATATAGGTTTTTAGAGTTATCGAAATTCCTGCGATCTCGAGAACGTGTCTAGGAACAAATAAAATACAGCCTGAAATATTCCGGAAAACGTCAAAATAAAGGTGTTACAAACATTATAAATTCTGACGCAAACAGGAACATGATTACTTAAACTAAAAAGGTAGGTAAGCTTCCCGATCAGGTTGCCCCATTGTCCACATGGCCTTGATAACGTGTCAAACAATCGATGTGAACAATCTTCATCTTGGGTTGGAGATTCCTCTGTATCTTGTACACTACATCATTCAATCTTGACACGACTGTATAAGGGCCTTCCAATGGTTTCTGCAGTTTCGGAGATTTTGTATTATACAGCCACACTTTCCCATGCCCTTGAAACCCGCTGGTGTTGGCACGCAAGTCGTATCTGGTCTTATTACGGTCGTTATCTGGTCGTTATTCGATCTTTCAGATGGTTCAGATATTCATCTGTATACCTCGTGTTGCGCTCGATCCATAATTAGATAGATTATGTGTAGCCGCAATCCTGTGCCGAAAATTACGCTGGATGGTGTTTTACTCGAGGTCTCATGATTTGTTGCTCGGTAAGCCAGTAAAAATGGAGGAAGACAGGTATCCCAGTTGGTCTGTTTCTAGTTGATGGCCGTCCTCAGGAAGTTTTCAATGGTACGATTGAATCTTAACACCATTCCATCTGACTGTGGTTGAAGAGGTGTCGTTCTGGTTTTGTGGATGCCTAGCAGCCCACAGACATTCTGAAATACTTCAGATTCGAAATTCCTCCCTTGGTCGGAATGGATTTCTCTGGGGACCCCATACCGGCATATCCAATTTTCCAAAAAAAACTTTGGCTACGGTGACTGCTTCTTGATTAAGCTATATATTTCTGGCCACTTACTGAAGTAGTCCATCACTACCAAAATATAACGATTTCCACTGCTACTACTACTCTCAAATGGAGCTCCAACATTGTACTGTTTCATCTATCCTCGGCTTCGAGTTCTGGGTTCCTTACTAGAGGCACAGGTATCACAACGTCGGCACCATTCATTCACATCGGACCGACTGCCAAGCTAGTAGAATCGTCCTATAACTTTATTCAATGTTTTGTTTATTCCACAGTGTCCACCACTGACCCCACAGCGCAGTGCCTGTAGAACATTCTTTTCTGGGGCAGTACTGTTGATAAATCTTTTCTTTGCCGTCGGGACTCTCCCAAACTCTTTTTAATAGACCGCTCTCGACGGCTAAATAAATCCATAGCGTCCAGTAGCTTTTTAGAGACGGTGATTTATCGTGTCCTGCCAGGTTGGTTTGTCCATGTTTTTCATCTTCCATTGGAAAATTCCAGTCTAAAATCTGAGTCTTCACTTTGTTCTTTCGCGATGATTTTATTATCCCAATCACGTGGGTCCTGGATGTTAATTCATCGGCAAAGAAATTGATCTTCTTCTCTGATCTCTTGTCGCAGGCAGTATTTACAGTTTGGAGGGCACCGTCTTCTGAATAGGGCATCAGCATTCCGATGGCTAGGTCCTTTCAATTTTGAAGTCCTGCTACCGTTGAAGCCTTATTGCCACTTGACCTTTCGGATTCTTGAGCTTGAGCAGTAGCCGCTTCAAAGAAGCATGATCGATCCTCAAGACGAACGACTGACCATAGAAATACTTATGAAAATGCTTCACAGTTTTAACTATGGCAAGTAACTCTCTTCTGGTTACGGAGTAGTTTATTTCTTGCTTAGAGAGGACCTTGCTAAAGTAGGAAATCACCTTTTTGCGCCCGCCTCAACTTGTGATAATATTCGTCCAATTCCAGTATTACTAGCATCTGTGTCCACGATGAATGTCTTTAGTCTTGGGATATGACAAAATCGGAGAAAAACACAAAGCTTCTTTTAATCTCTGGAAACCTTGCTGATATTGTTCCGGCCAGATAAATGGCTGATTGTTTTCTGTGAGTCGATGTAAGGGTTACGCAATCTCGGCAAAATTGTTCACAAACTTGCGATAGTAAGTGCAAGTCCCAGGAAACTCCTTAATTCATGTTTGTCTTTCGGTACTGCCCATTTCCAGATGATTTCACTTTTCTCTGGATCAGTCTTCACTCCATCAGAGAAAATAATATGTCCTAAATACTTGACTTCCTTTTGAAAGAGCATGTACTTAGCTTGAGCCGGCTTCATTCAACTTCTTGGACAATTTTCAAATAATCTTCAAAGTCTTTTCCAAGTGTTATGATATCATAAAAGTAAAAGAGACAAGTCTTCCAGGTCATTCCCCGCAGAATCGTTTCCAAAGGTGGCTGGTGCATTTCAGAGGCCAAAGAGCATAACGTTGAAGTGCCATAACCCTGTCCCAATGGAAAACTCCGTCTTCTCTTTATCATCTGGGTGAAGCTGCATTTACCAATAGTCACTTTTCAGGGCGAATGTGGAAAATTATTGGGATAAAGACAGTGTATCCAAAGTATCGTCTATTCTTGGCAATGGATAACTATCCTTCTTAGTGACGTCGCTTAATCTTCTATAATTGACACAAAATCTAGCGGAGCCATCCTTCTTCTTTGTCAAAACAACCGGCGAAGCCTATGGACTTTGGGATGCTTCAATGACTCTCTGCTGCTGCATGTCTTTCAGCATTGTTGATACCTCTTCTTGCTTCTTCTTCTTCTTGCTGGAATACGTCGTGGAGCTTGTTTAATTGAAGTGATGTCACCGGTATTTATTCTATGTTGCACAAGATTAGTCCTTCCGACATGATCCTCTGTTAATGAGAATACATCCTGCGTCTTAATAAATCTTCCAACTTTTTGACTTCATCGACTGGTAATGGGGACTTAAAACGGTTAACAAGGCTCTGAAGAACTTCGGGTAGTTTTTCAATATTTCAAGGTGCTGTTGATGGTTCCATATTATTAAACACCGATGCAACTGTTTGATATATTCCCAAGGGAATGCGGGAAGTTCTATGTCTGCTGACGCCTCAACAGTTCTAATAGGAATGTTTCTGATTTCTGGAAGTTTCATGATTTCTTCATCTTTGGTCTTCAATAGTCTTCGTGGAATGTCCAAAAGAAAATTATATTGAGTCATAACGTCAAGTCCAAGAATGACATCGTCAGTTATATCTGCTACTAAGATGTTGTGTTGGAAAGTGGTTGCCCCCAAGCTTATTCTAGCTAGATGGATTTCTTTCACTGTTATGACTTCTCCATTTGCTGTCTCCAAGATGTAGTTCCGGTCTGGCTTTTGTATTCTGCAATGAGCGACGATGATCGGTCTTACTGTGGTGTGACTAGAGCCTGTATCAAGGACCATTTTACAATTCCATCCGCATATACGCCATGGGACCACTAAACCAGTTCCATTATTTTTCAGACGAGTTACCTTGATCTTAATAGTTGGTGGGGCTTTGTAGCTCATAGCCAGCTTTCGCCCCCCAAAGCTGACTAGATGGCGTTTTCCTGGCCCTGGTTAGGTGTATTCTTAGGGCATCGATTCCTAAGATGTCCTTCAACTCCACAATTCCAACACTGAATAGGCCTTCTCCTGCTATATATATAGTGGAATTAGTATGGTCCTGTTCTTTCTGGAAGTTATTTATTAAATCTTGCAAACTCTTCATAAATTCGTCCATGCTATTTTCACTTGCTCGTTGTTTGCTAGTTTGAAACCTAACTTCCCTTGTTCTGCCTTGACTGCTTCAGGAAGCCTGCCGGGCGGCTTCAATTTCCAGTGCCTGAGCCAGAGCTTCAGATATGTTTTTATGTCTGACTAACCTTAACGCTTGGCTGATCTCGGAGTCTCACAGACCATCAATGAAATTACTCTACTCACTGCTAACTGTTCTTGGAATTTTGTCGGTGCGGTGGGGTAGGCTAGCTTCACGATACGTTCTATATCTGCCTCAAATTGCTGCAGATTTTCTTCGAAGCATTGTCTTCGGCCTTTTAATTGTGCCTGATAAACGTGTTGTAGATGAGCCTCGCCATATCTCATTTCTAAAGCACTCCTCAGCGTTTGATAGTCGTTTTACTTCTCAACTAGCGTTCTTAATATATCCATAGCTTCACCTCGTAGAGTCACTAGTAGTGAGGTACTTTTTCCTCCTTCTGACCAGTTGTTTGCCAAGACAGCTGCTACAAATTGTTTAAGGTAAGTACTCTATGACACCTTTCCATCAAATGTTGATAGCTTAACCCTTGACGATGGAAGAAAATTGCTTCTAGTCTTAATGAGTTCCCTCGCGTATAACAGGGATTTTATATTTGTAACCTCGTGTTGTAATTTTACTATAGTTTCTTCTACGACTTTGGTGACTTCATTCTGTAACTTACTAACAGTTTCCTCTACGACTTGGACTTTATCTTGTACCTCACTTCTCAATTGATTGATTTCGTCTCCAACAGTTTCTTCAAATTCATTAATTTTAACCTTAATTCTCTCTACCAACTTCTCTAATCTGTTCTTCACTTCATTTCATTTTCTTTATCAAGTCTTCCATCATTTCGTCTTGGTTATTCTTCATTTTATCCTGACTATTTATTATTTCTTTCATTTCATGTTGATTGTTCTTCATTTCTATTTTTAAATTTTCTCCCATGTCGTTTTGACTCTTCTTTATTTCCTCCTTCATATCTTTCATCATTTCCATTAACTGCTTCAATATTTCCTCCATTTCTGTGATTCTTGATCTCATCACTGGCATTCACTTGTCTACTCCAAACGTCTTCTTTGTGGAACGTCACACTTCTGACACAAATGTAACCTCTATGTTGGGTTAGCGTAGAAACACGTCACATAGTCAAACAAACTTTATGGTCACTCTTGGTTACACAAGAAATATGCTTCAACAAATTCACAACTGTCAAATTCGTGGTTGACTGCTCAATGTAAAGTGACTGTGACGGCGAAACCGATCTGCTTATATTAGTCTTTAGAGTTCTCGAGGTTTCTGCAATCTCAAGAACGTGTCGAAAAACAAATAGAATATAGTTTCGAATATTCCGGAAAACTTCAAAATAAAGGTACTACAAAAATTGTAAATTCTAACGCAAATAGGAACATAATTAACAAACTAAAAAGGTAGGTGAGCTTCCGTAACAGTATATATAAATTCTGTGCATATTTATTCCTTTCACGCTAATAACACTGATTAATAGCAATGAATAATTTCTTTATTTACACCAAGTTGAAGTAAGACTCAACTTAACAGTTGGATGTAACAAAATGACCAATTCTAAACTTCCATACTCAGATCTATTAAACATTTTGATGATATATTAAACATCAATCCATACATCAAACATTGTTGCGTTACCAGAACTTATAGTAAGCTAAAACTATGCCCAGAAATATTTTTAATTCTTAATCCGCCAAGAAAAAATTTCCATATCGATATTTCGTTAGAAAAATCCACATCGGTTGTGAATGGGATGAAAAATCAAACATGAAGATAAATATTGGAATCAAAATTGAAAATAACAGAATGAGAGTGACTAATTGTTCAGTCGACGCGAATATCTATCAAATTTGTTGTGGCCGAGATGATTTAAAATGTTTCGATTTCATAAAGAATTCAATTACCCATTCAAGTCAAATAAGAATAAAACAAATATATACAGGGTGTATCTTAAGTGTATAATAAATATAAGAACACCATTTATTATATTTAGCAACGAAAATTATACAATGCAAAAAATCTTAATAAGTAAAATATTTTCTACTACCTACTTGTAAGAGATGTTTTAGGAAGAATAAAATAGACTTAATCAATATTGTCATATAATTCTCATCATAAATGAGGGTCAAATTTTTATTAATAATATAGTATATAAATTATTCCCGGAAATTTTTTCTAGACCTTGAATATTGTTTTAGGCATATTGATTTATCGCTACATTTTAGATTTTTAAAAGCGTCAAAGATCCAAATCATTTAAATAAATAACTCTACAAAGTTAAAGCTGGATATACAATTTATTGAAAGACCGACAAAAATATTTGTATAATGAAAAAGTATGACATCTAGGTCAATGCGTAAACATAAAAAACATTTTATTATACTTCTACATATTAATTATCCCCTTGTACCTGTAAGTCGGTATAGTTGTAGTGGTAGATCTTATCATAAAGCTCATGTTTTGTTAATGTCCTACATTGCCTTGTACGTTGGAAGTAAGTCGTAAAATTAATGTACACAAACAACGTAATAAACCAACCAATTGTTAAAGCATTAGTGGCAAAGTAAGAAAACAATTGTAACTTATTTATTTTTTTATTATTTTTTATTTTTGTTATTTTCTCATCCAGATTTGAAAATATTGAAGTAGGTATATGCGGAACACAATTTTATTTTATAACTTTGAACTTTGAGGTTTCAAAAATTTCAATTAGACGTTACTTTAACATTTGGGAATCAAGTTTTCGACATATAGTAATAAGACAGAGTATTAAAGAACTCTCCTAAAAAATCTTGTAAAATAAATAAAAAAAAAAATCCACGTGGAAAAAATAATATTTACTGATCAGGTTAATATAAAGTCTTATCCAATAGGATTGTTTTTATTTACTGTTACCTTTTGAACTTATATATTATTATCAAGACGTAAAGCTAATTTAAATTAATTAGTTATCATTTCGAAGATTTTATTTAAAAGATAATAATTATCACCGAAATATCTACCGCTATGTTACTACTAAACCAGGAATTAATACTGTCATGAAAATAAATAAAAGAACAAATAGTTATTCTTTGTTCTTATTGTTGTCAAACGCTTGCTTTATCTGCTTTAAAAAAGGTAAAAAGAGAAGCCACTTTGCTTTGTTTCTTTTTTTCTTTGTAAAGCTTCATTTAAAGAATATTTATTTGAAACTGCAAAGAAACCAATGAAAGAATTCAAATTTAGTATTGGTATATACAGGGTGATTCAAAACTTATCTAAAAAAATTCTTAGTGCACAGGGGCTCTTACAAATACAATTTTGTAAAGAAAAAATCAGAAAAGGGCAGTTCGAAAATGATTTAAAAATACACTTCTGCACACACACAGAAAATGGAAAGATATGCCCAAGGAAAGAAATAAATAACATTTTATAACGCCAATTTTATATAGCAAATTTAACTGATTTTGTCGCTATTTTTATTAATTACCATAGAAAAAGACAAATATAGAACGCGTTTAGACGAGTGCGCATCCATATTTTCAGCAATTTCATAGGCGCCGCCATATATGTTTTGGTGGCTGCGATTTTGAGCACATTTCCATAGTTACGTTGTTTGTTTAGTGTGTTTATTTATATTCTACATTTAATAAATTTTTGTTGTTTATTCTGTTCTAATTTGTGTTTAGGTTCTATTATTGTGATATTAAGTGTTATTAAAAACTTTTCATTTATTTCATAGCCTAGTATCTATTTATTAATATATATAATATGTCGTTTCTTTTTTTTTAGATCGAGGTAAATTTATGGTTTAGTATTGTAGTGTTATTGTATACAAAGAATGTTTATTTGTTTCTAGTTTTGAGCAGAACATGGCTTTTACTGTTCCCAGATGTAAGAACGTTAACTTATTAAACAATCCGGAAAGTGGTATAACATTCCACAGGTAAAAAATTTAAACGTAGAGATTTTGTTTGTGTGACACATTTAATTCAGTAATAAGTACTTCTTACTGCATCTAGTTTTATTATTAGTTAATAACAATATCACTACATAATTGCAAATGTTTTATTTCCGAGGAAGCATGTTTAAGACTAATTTACTTTGCAGGTTTCCTAAATTTGAACGCTTGAAATTATTTAAGGAAATAATAGGTGTTCCAAAGTTACAATGGGGCCCAAGATATATATATATATATATATATATATATATATATATATTTGTCCCGACAATTTTTTGGACACCGATTTTTACCCAAGTGAAAAACATATTTGAAAAAATTTCAATGCTGTCAAGAAATTTAGTCTAAATGGAAGTTTGTGAGGCATCAAGTTATACTTCTTATCCTTTCAAAAGTAAATATGATTTGGCTTCGAATGAAAATTACCATAAAATATTAAGAACTAGAGGTACTTTAATTTCCGTTATCATATCTTTTTTAAACTATTTTGTTTGATTTTATAATTATAAATACAGTGCAAGTACTCCTAGCAGTACTGCGACATCTTCTCTAGACAAAAAATTGACAAGTTCGTCAAGTCCTACTGCATTTAGTGTCGCAAAAGCTCGCTCCATCAGAAAAAGGAAACATTTAAGTAGGTATCGGTAGTTATATTTGTTTGTAGTTAATGTTAAATATATATGATATTACATCCTTATATATTTTTTAGAAAACCTGTCGTAACCGAGTCATCTCCTGATACATTACCCGCTGATACATCGAACAGCACAAAACAAAAGAGAGTAGCATTAGTTTAATTTCTACATAATTATAGGTATATTTTTTACATTTATTAAAAATAAACGATACTTTAATATATTTTATTTCTATTTTAGTTTCAAGCCCAGGAAACGAATAAAAAAAGTGTCGATTTACATGAATGCACTCGATAAAGGTCGAAAGAAATCTACAACAAATTACAGGTGACTTGAAGGTAAATGAAATGGCAGCAATTGAAGTGCCAAAAGATTTGTTGACTTTGGTCTTAAAGAATGCGGAAAGAGGTGAAAAATACATAATTTTATCACTATATGTAGTGAAGGATTGTAAGTACGAAAGAAATGTACAACTCTATACATATATTTTTATTTTCTTTCCAGGTAAGCAAGCGTTTGTTCGTACTTAACAAAATTTAATACACCTATACAACGGGTGAATCAGTGAAGTAAAAGAAAAACTCTAAATATAATGTGATTTTGTTTCTAAATATATGTACCTAATAAAATATTTTTTTTCTCAAAAAGTATTTTTAACTAATGTTTATAAAATTAATTTTTATATATTAGCAAATTTTAAATATTAACTATTTATGCAAAATTTTAATATTAATTGAGATATTGAATGTTACTTAATGAAAAAAATATATTTGAGAAGAACTCAGGAGTTATATAAAATCCAAAATCTTTTAAAATTGACTGGTAAGGAAATCGATTTCTTATATTATCGGAAAAAAAACTGATATGAATGTTTAATATTTGTTTACGATTTGTCTGATGTTTGGCAGCGGTTACCATGGAAACATGACTCAAAATAGCAGCCATTATATGACGCTAGTTCGCGCATCCTCCAAGCACATTCTATATTTGTCTTTATCTATGTTAACTACTAATAGATTTAATTTGTGGATTTAAGTACTAAAATAGTTTGACATACCTGATGTTACAACATTTTGGGCCCGTTTTACCCAGTTTCTACAAACTAATACAAATGTTTCTGCATCTTGTCCGTTTCGAACTCACAAGTTATTGGCAGCAACTATGATATGTTTCCGGAAATCATCAATAGTATGTATCCACTTCGATGTGATACACTTCATTTTTTAAATATTCCCAAAAAAAGAAGTCCAAATGATTTAAAGTTAGGAGATCGTGGCGGCCACGGTACCGGTCCTTCCTGTCCAATCCCTTGGTGTTAATGCTTGGACATCATGTACACATAGTACAGACACAGTCTATTATACAGTCCGGCGTCTTCACGTCGGCTCCTTTGATGTTGAGGTCGCAGATTTCGTTTTTTTTGACGACCAAAAGACGACTGCGCATTTAGCCGTGCACCTTCACGCGCTCAAGGGGCACGGTCATTTGTCAAGAAATAGATTTTCTCCCACTTGGTCGTGTACAAATGAATTTCATTGGTGTTCATTGCGCATTTCGTCTCGTGTATGAGACGTCACACTACTGCAATAGGCCGTGGAAATCCTGGATCCTCCATCTCCATTTGCACTCACTGCACACCGTGGTAAAAGAAGTTGCATTTGGCATATGTTTACCGAGTTATTGTTTATGCCATGGATAAATTGTTCTATAAGTATTATGTCCAGAAATGTGCCACAATCGCAATCGACAGCTCCATGTCTTAATCGAGAGAATATCGAATTCTGCTACTGTTTCTTCGGAATTCCTAACAATCTGACGGAACTTAATGCTCTCCGAAAATTTATTTTTAGGTGAATCGAAATGCGAAATTAATTTTTGCTTTATATCTTTGAAATTAAAACTTTGTGGATCAGCTGATGCTACAAGAATCTTTAATGCAGTGTTTAATTGAGCACTCATAAATATACGTGCATAATCAGCATGTTGATTAGCAGGAATTTGGTTCAAGTTCGAGGCCCATTCAAATCGAGTAAAATATTCTTTTACCGTTTGGTCATTTGTTGAGTTGTATTCTTTTATGAAAAACATAGGTGTTTTTCTCATATTTGAGGTACTTACATTATGCACATTTGGGTTTGGAATTACATTTTGAAGTGCATTAGCTATGATTTTAGCAAATGTATCCATTAATTCTGGTGAAACTTCAGTCATGATGAAACACGATTACACGCTTTTTCTTTAGACTTCTGAATTAATTGTTTTTCACAAAAATAATCACTAATTATCTAGGAAATTAGTATAACTACAACTTCTGACACCACTTTTATATTCTTGACTTTAGTTCTAAAGGATGAATTAAGAAACTTGGATAATGAATATTTACTGTATTTATTGAATGTCAATAATGATTAGAAATAATTAATTAATAACAGTTGATAAATTGATTCTACAATATAATAAATCTTATGCAGCCATACATACATAACAAACTTGACATATATTGCTGTCGGAGTATTTGTGTTCACATTCTTGCCAATGCGATACATTTTATGAATATTATCAGAGTTAATGAGTATATCGGGAAATTTAGTAAATACATCCTCCTGTAGAATATACAATTTTTATTTCTAGTTTTAGTTTCAGGAACAAAATATATACGTACAGCAGACTCCTTCTGTGACTGCTCCAGTTCATCCAATTTGATAGATAAATTATTATTAACAGATTGCAGGTCCTGGACCATGTTCTCTAAGTTGGTGTATTTCGAATTTAATTCATTCATTTGTTTTTCAAGATTTTGTGTAATGACGCCGATAACTTTAGTAGCAAACATATCTAAAAAATCACTATCGGGAGAACATTCCTTAATAACATTTTTTGTTATTTTTTGTATGTCTGTTTCTTGTGCCTTAGTAAATCCGATGTTCGTTTGAGGTACAACGTATACAGGGTGATAAAAAAAGAGTGTAAAATATTTCAGGAGGTAATATTATGAACCAAAATAAGCAGAGAAGTCTGAATAAACATGGGTCCGCAAAGTAACGGTTGCGGAGATATGGACCACTATTCGTTTTTCAAATATTTTATTTTATTAGGAATAAACCGACAAAGGAAGCTTTTAACAAACAAAAAACAAAGTTACAGAAGATGTTCAAAGTGCCCTCCGTTCATTTCCAAGCAGGCACGACATCTTCATCTCAACGATATTCGATCTCTTTCGAAAACACCCTCCTTGGTTTGGATTTCTTGATACTTTTGATTAATCCGTAGCTGCAGCTCTTCCAGGCTATTTACAGGAGTACCATACACTAATGTCTTCAAATATCCCCAAACAAAGAAATCTAGAGGGTTCCGAAGCGATCTTGGAGGCCATAAAACAGGTCCGGCCCTTCCTACCCATCTATGTGGAAAAGTTTGGTGTAAATGCTCTCTAACGGTCATGGAAAAAATGAGCTGGAGCACCATCATGCTGGAACCACATTTGTTGCCTTTGATTCAAAGGAATGTCTTCCAAAAACTCACACATTGTGTTCTGCAGTAAGTTGAGGTAAGCAGCGCCTGTTAATCGGTTTGGTAAAACAACAGGACCTAGAAACCTGTCACCTACAACACCCATCCAAATGTTTAATGAAAAACGTGCCTGATGTTCAGATTCTATTAGAGCATGAGGATTTTCGTCGGCCCAAATATGCGTATTGTGAAAATGAGACACTCCATTTCTTGTGAACCCGGCCTCATCAGTAAAAAGAATGTTTGCAAGAAAAGGAGCGTCTTCACCATCATAACGTAGAAACCAGCGGCAAAAAAACAAACGTGCTTGATGATCATTTATTGGATTTAAGGCCTGTACTCGTTGCACATGGTATGGAAGGATTCTCCAAACAAGGAGACCACTAATTCCTACCTCGACTGATATTCTCCGCACACTCGTACCTGGATTCTGCTCTACCAGTGCTAAAATTTCTTCTTCTGCTCTAAGACTGGATACCGACCTTGGTCTTCCGGATAAATGGCACTGTTTGCTCAAGGAACCGGTATCACGTAATCTTTGGTGAATTCTTCCAAACATGCGTTGTGAAGGAATCTGGCGATTTGGATAAACGTCAACATAAAGACGTCGCGCTTTGGTGGCGTTCCCATTAGCACGACCATATATGAAATGCATGTCTGTTAATTCTGCGTTAGAGTAACCAGCCATAGCGAAATAAAACTTGTGCACAGAACAATTGTCAAATACGTACTGTTTGTTTTACTAAACATCAACCAACTATTACACAACTATTACACAAAATACGCAACGTTTTTGCAAAATTAAAAAAGGGGCTTAAAAACATAAATCATTCCATATCTCCGTAACCGTTACTTTGCGGACCCATGTTTATTGAAACTTTTCTGCTTATTTTAGTTCATACTATTACCTCCTTAAATATTTTATACTCTTTTTTAACACCCTATATATAGATACTTGTAGTTGGCAACGTAAAAGAAACCAAATGTACACAGGTTTTGTCAATCTCTTTATGCACTCACGACACTAACACTTTAGATAAGGCAAAGACATAAAAATAGACATTTTAACAAGAGAGAAACCATTTAAATTAACGGGAAAATAACGGGACTGAGCAGAACAATGTCTACTCATATACACACATATCGCTTTTGTAATAATACATATATATATATATATATATATATATATATATATATATATATATATATATATATATATATATACACAGATATACTCGGATATACATGATTTAGTTAGATACGAATTTAAGAAAATTTTCATTAACCTAGGTATAATATACATATAAAAAAATGTAGACACCTACCATTTTAAAAATACAGAGAAACATATTTTCATTGGGTCGTTTTTGTCAATTTAACCGTACGTCCGACAGACAATTTGGGCAGGCTTTTATAAACGTATTTAAAATCCAAATGATTTAATAAGAGCAACATATTTTCACGAAGCGCCAAAATAAAGGGAATGCTCAAAATTTATGTTAGAAGTCAACCCAGATCATAAAACAGAAGGGATCCACCTCGATAAAGTTTATCCTGACATCCTCTCATTCCAGTAAATGTACAATGTAGAAACCATTAAATTCATACAAATCTGGAGATTTAAAACTGCACTCCATTTTCCACCCTGGATTTGTCTGTTTAACTTAACCAGTTATACGAAGCTCCAGAACTAAATAATTTGATGACAAGAGCAAAACCGCTATTTCAACTTCCTCTTATTGTTGATAATAAACACAAAGTTTATTAGATAAAACGCATAGTATGTGATTATTATGTAAAGGTGTATATACAGACAAAACGAGTAGATATGTATATCGTTGTACTGTTGAAAACTGCATGCAAAAAATAAGAATTATAATCAAGTTTTCTACTGATTTACAAAGTACTTTTAATAGACAACAGATACAGAGCGACAATTTAAAATGGATATGGACATTTAGAATCATTCTTGTATTGTCAGGAAAAATTTCGAATAGTACCATTCGGAGTTAGAAACTAAATATTAGAAATTTACTGAATCCGTATCAATAAGTGATGGAGACACTGGGAGATATTAGGTCTGTTCCAACAACCGTTGAGAACTAGTTCAGAACTGTCAGACCTGTTTGGCCAGCTCCGTCTTACGTTGGAATAAACCTTTATCACTTACAATCCCAAAATTTTGACGAGTATTTTAGAAATTCGATTTGATTATTAGTTGTAGATAAACAAGGGCAGATCAAGGATTCTCAACTAAAGCTAGATAAG
This sequence comes from Monochamus alternatus, assembly GCA_037114965.1. Lineage (NCBI taxonomy): Eukaryota > Metazoa > Arthropoda > Insecta > Coleoptera > Cerambycidae > Monochamus > Monochamus alternatus. Next base: position 22,133,590 of record CM073435.1, on the reverse strand, counting down.
TGTACATTAATTCTGTGACTGGCGACGACCAATTACCTAAGCAGTAGCATAACAATCCACAAGATCATAGTAAATTAAAGAAGTAGGTTTAGGAGTATCTTAAATCACCCACATTTTAAATAAGTTAGAAGAGAAGTTGTATTTTTTAATAACATTACAAATTAACTGACGAATTGAAATTCGAAAATAATCATTAATGTTATTAGGATCCTAGAGATGACGTCTATCTCTATCTGGACCACTTGTTAATACAATTCTAAACACACTCGAGTACGCGCGATGTAGCACGCTGCATCTAGTGCCTAGATCTAGTAGTCACGCCTACTTAATAGCAGACCTGGACGGCCACGAGAAAAAGCGAAATACCGTAAAGATAGCATTGAACCGGGGGCTTTTCTGTTACGTAAGTATCATATTAAACACGCGTCAAGTGTGTCTAATTAGCTCAACTTTTGTCATCTTAAATAATAATTTATTATACTTACCAGTTTCATTTATTTATAGACATATTTCATGCTTTGTCATGTTTTCTATTGTTTTTATGCAGGGTGTTCCATAAGTAATAGGGGCACAGACCACTTGATGCGTTACTTAAGGTCGCCATATTTCTCGCCGTTAAATTATCAAATTTGTGGTATCTTTTAGGTACTGAAATCTCGAAAAATAAATCACGTAGAGCAAAAGTAACATCAGAAATAAAATTATTGATGATTTGTTTATACACTTTTACTATTTAAACTCTCCTCAAATAATATAATAACTTTTAAAATGCATTTGTATGACACACATTATTTTGCTACATTTTAACAATTATTTTCACATAATTATAAACAAAAGTGAACAATCTTATATGCAGAACTATGTAAGTCTATTTTATAACAATGTTTACATCTATAGATGAATTTAAAAAAATACGTATTTTGAGAAATTTCAGTACTTATAAGTTTGTTGAATAGATCGCTTTATATATTGACTTCTGTACCTTTAGATATTCGCAGGTGGCATGAGATAACATTATTGTTAGTTGCTAAACTCTATAAATGTCTAAAATTACTTGTATTTGTAGAAAACACTATTTCAAGAATACGGCGCCCTTAACACTAAAATATTAGCCACTTATTTTGCGTGGGAGCTAATATTAACAGAGGTATAGGGTGTTGAAGTAAAATAGTTGTTGACGTATCACTTTCAAATTTACTGTCTATGGGTTTATGGAGTCAAAATTTAAATATCGTATCAGAAAATTGCTATAACTTTTTTTATCTAAGACTAGATCATAATTTCTGAAAAAATATCATAATTTTTCCTTTTTCTGGAAAAACTGTCATACCTTGGTGAAACTATTATATACCTACTTATGATCGGCATGACATTCATTAATACAAAGTTAATTGCAAAACTATTATAACTTGACACAACCTGCCATATTTTATTTCATTAATATTTGCTAAAATAAGATAGCATGTTACTTGGTTATCCCTTTCGTAGTTTAATTGATAAAAATTGCATAATAAAATAATAAATTTGCGTATTGCAAACATTTCGAAAATGGTTAAAGGTAGGGGTTTTCACAAAGTATATATGTATGCTCTATTGTTAGCTAAAATAAGTTATAGCAACTTTTTTCATCATAGATACCTCGTTATTTTGCGCCAAAAAAAAACTGCTCAAAAGTCATACAAACCAATAAAAAATTCATTATATTTTCATCAAAATATAAACTGAGCAACTGAGAATAATAGAACTATATTCTATACTATACTAAACTATATTCTAAATATTTGCATTATACAGAGTGATTCAGTCATAATGTCATTAATTTTAACCACGTATTCGGAAGGCCTAATAAAGACAGAAAATCGAAAAAAAGTTAACTCGACCTTTCAAAAGATAAACGAATCACGCTATAATAACCGGTAACATAACGCTCTTGGTACGTTACAAATTTTCTGATATCGCATACGAGTATTGAAGCTAATATAGATGTCCAGCAGCGTCGTCATTTATGCCAATTGCACACGGAGCCAGTGGCCGAACTAGAGATGCACGATTCTGTAAAAAAGATCGATTTTCTGGATCGATTCAGATCGGATCGCTTAGGATCGATTCCTAAAAAATCGTAATGCAAAGGATCGATATTTGAAAAGATCGGTTTCCAATGGTTCCACAAAATTCTACTAGGGGAAATTGATATAATACGGCACACTAGGACAAAATGGCACAGTACTCTTATTTCAAATTATGCGGGCTTTGCAGCGCCCCCCATGTGATTTCCGACATTTATCAGGTGGCGTTGAGATGCAAGGATCGAAAGTATCGAAACACGATCGATATCAGTCGATGCTTTGCTACCACAGGGCATGTTAGGTTTTCGGCCATCTTTAAAATTTTCACGCTGGTCAAGAGACTGTATTTTACTCGGAAGAGAAAAATATATAAGGATCTGTCTAATACATACAAAGTAGGTAGAATACCAAAATTACCTTTTGTAATGATATTTTTCATCAAACGTTGTTCTATTAATTTTTATTCACAGATTTCATATTGTTATTGTATTTTGATAAAACGGCACACGGTCATTTGTCTTAAAATAGCACTGTGCCATTTTATCCAAATTCATACTAATACGGTATTTTATTTATTTTTTTAGATAATGGGGCGCTCTGATCGTTATAAAAGAAAATCCAACAGGCAGCGTTGGAATGAGGCAGATATGAGAAGGGTTATTGAGACCACCAACAACAAAGAAATGGGCTGGCTGGCTGCAAGTAAGCAGTTTAACGTTCCTAAAACGACACTTCGGAGAAGATGTGAAAATAAAAACAAACAGGTTAAAGGTTCTAGTAAGGGCTTGGGGCGTTGGTCTACTACTTTTTCGTCTGATATGGAACAAAAGTTGGTGGCCTATTTACGAGATATGGAAGAAAGATTTTACGGTATACCACTACAGGACTGCGTCGCATAGCTTACCAATTCGCCGAAATGAATAAATTGAAACATAGGTTTAATCGTTCAAAACAAATGGCGTTCGCGAAAGAAACGCTGACATTTCGTTAAGGCAGCCGGAACCCACTTCCTAAGCCAGAGCTAGGGCCTTCAACAAACCACAAGTAGCAAGATTTTTTTCAATTCTGGAGGATACCATTGACAAATATAAAATTCCACCTGAAAGGATATTTAACATGGATGAGTCCGCACTATCAACTGTTCAAAGACCACCGAAAGTTTTTTCTACAAAACAAGTAGGTGCAGTAACAAGTGCTGAACGAGGGATACACATAACGGTTGTTTGCTGCATGAATCCGATAGGGCATTTTATTCCCCCAGCTCTTATCTTTGCACAAGAAAACGCAAACTCCGAACTGACAGATGACGCTCCAACTGGCACACTACAACTATGTCAAGATTCTGGTTGGATGACTGGACCACTTTTCAAGAAGTGGTTGGCACACTTCATAAAATATACGGATTCATCCACGGAGAAAAAAGTTTTGCTAATACTTGACGGCCACTCAAGTCATAAATATCTAAATGCTTTATAGTCTGCTAAGGCCAATGGCGTCATTATTCTGTGTATTCCACCACATTGCACACACCGAATTCAGCCACTCGACGTGGCTTTTTTCGGATCTTTATCGACGTATTATAATCAGGCAGTCTCTAACTGAAAAGCAATCCAGGAAGGACCGTGTCAGTGTATCAAGTTAGCAAGTTATTTGCAGAAGTCTACGAAAAAGCGGCGGCAATGAGAAACGCAGTTAGTGGGTTTATAAGTACAGGCATACATCCTTTAAACCCTAATATATTCCCTGAGTGGATGTTTGCTTCTGCAGAGGTAACCGATGTTGACATGCCAGAAGACTTACCTAAAAATCAACCAGGTTCATCAAATACAAGTCACAAAAACGTCTTGAATGCAACTGAAACAGATCAGCCATCATCCAGTCTTCAGGAACGCTTTGAAAAAAAACCCTCGCTCAAGCTAAATGAAGACACCGTAACCAAAAATGCCACACATGACAATGAAGAGCACATTCCATTGAAGAAAATTGTAGTGTTACCAAAAATGTTAACAAAATTAAATAACAAAAAATATCGCAAGAGTCAGGGACCCATTGTTTTAAATTCTACACCCAACTTAGACGAAATTAAGGACAAAGGTGAACAAAAAAAGACAATTAGAAGAAAGAAGATCTAAGAGAAAAAAAGCAAAAGTTGATCTTACTGAAGAGTTGTCTGAACCTCAAGATCCATTTGGTGAGGACGATGAAGACGAAGCAGTTTGCATTTATTGCAATGAACTCTATACCATGTCTAAACCAAAGGAAATGTGGATTCGTTGTCAAGTCTGCAAAAAATGGTGCCATTCGGAATGTGCGGGAATTGGTCCAAAAACCAAAATGTTTACGTGCGAACTTTGCTTTTAGTTTTGTAATTTTCAATATTTTTTATGTTTGATGTTTTATTATTCGTTTTGATTTTATTTTAATGTTTTTAATATTTCTTTTAATTTTTACAACATGCTCAAGTGACTATGCCATTTTATCCAATCGTTTGGATAAAATGGCACATTTGCACTTGCATAAAAAAACGGTTTTGTAGTGTTTTATATTTTTATTTTTGGTATTTTTGTATACTTTTACGAAAGTATAATGTCCAAAGAGTAATATATTTTTTTTATACACTTGTGCCTGCTTATTTAAGATACTCAGTACTCTTTTTATAAAAAGTCTGCCATTTTGTACCAACCTCCCCTACTCTATTTTCAAGACTGCTGAACATGAGTCTAAAATTAGTTTTGTGCGTTTGAGTCTACATTTAAAAAAAAAGTTGTTCAAAATTGTAACCTCATCGTCATGAAATGAAGATGGTACAGGCGTTATATTGCAACTTCAACCTAATGCAATGTACACATAAGTAGAGGTTACAATTTTTTTTCGAAAACTAGATTCGAGCGTACAGAACCAATTTTAGATTCGTGTTCAGCACCCTCGACAATAGGGATTTTTTAATTAAGATTGGAGAGTTTACACTATAACAAATATTTAACTGAAAAAAATTAATGAGTAAATACACTGTTTTTTTTTGTGAAATAAAGTAGTAAAGATAATGTAATTAATGTATTATGAAAAGTATGTGTATGTGTCATCAATTTCCAACTTGAAGATTAATGATTTAAAGTGATACTCTCATGAACAGTGAATGTGAATGAACAGGTATTCCATAAACATAAGCCGTTTTCCTTTCACCAGAAATCTCAGTGGTTCTAAATGCTAATTGATCAATTTCGCTAAATGATGTTCAACCGCCAAACGTCGACCCCTCTTGTAAAATTCAATCCGATCTCGATCTCAATGGAAAATAATCGATTCACCAAAAAATCGATGTTAAGAAAATCGATTCAAAATATCGAAAATCTCGTTTGAAAAGATCGATTATTTATAAAATCGACTTAAATCGGGCATCCCTAGGCGAACCAGGACAGCGAGGCAAGACAGTAAGTCAAGACAATTTAACGTTCATATTAAAGCCAATAGGTATCATATGTCAGTTAAGTAGTATTAGTTTTATTTGGAGAAAAAACGTCGAGTTCAACGTTTACTTTATAAACGGACAGCATTATTAATTTCAAACGAAATAATGGAAGTTCTAACATAGGTGCATTTTGTTATAATTTGGTGATCGAATAGTTCCTATGAATATTTCTGTATAGCTCAATCTCTAATAGTGTTACCTACATTCAATCGGACTATTTTTAACCCGCAAGACATTTTGGTGTCACCCTAACGAATTATTTGTATATTATAATGTTTTCTATTGTATGGAAGTTATTATTTCAAGGTAAGCAACCGCCTATAAACGTGCGCATGTGCAGTAGTGATGTGCGCAGCAATATTTATCCCAATTTGATGTTTCTGTGTGTCATAATGTGTGGATGGAAATGTGTGGATAACATCACACAAATACATTAACTCTTCTTTATATTTCATTATTATAAAGAGAAACTTATACATCTTTCTCATATCAATCAAAAATGAAGAAACTTTCAGTATTTGTTTGACGGTGTGTCGTCAGTTTAAAGGAAATAGGTATAATAAGTATATTTTTTTCTTTGTATTTATCTTTATTTCATGCACAGTGTACATTTATATGAACCTCTTATTAATTTACTTGGTAATATTATACATATTACTTGGTAAATAAATTATTTTATTATATCGTCAGTTTGGCTTTAAACTAAATTTCTCCAATAGTCTGTTCAAACTCGTCGCACTAGGCGCACTAAATAAATCCCTTTGAAGTCGTAGCAAAAACCAACAGAAAATGGATCACCTCGACTTTCTGTCGAGCGGCGGGCGCGAGGTAGGCTCGCGAACCCCGTTAAATATGATGAACTAGGCACTTTTTTTTGGATTAACTTATTTTACTTTTTACAGTGTCGCCATTTTACTTCAAAGTGAAAGAAATCAAGTGAACATATAGCTGCACGTTAAATACACGCCACATGTGAAGGAGTCATATTAAAAAGTTCGACCTAGGCGCAACATTCGCGCGGTTTACTGTTTTATACGCTCTTTTAATACATTCTTTTCAATTCTCTTTTATATCGTCCTTTTGCTCTATTAAGGGCGCCGTATTCTTGAAATAGTGTTTTGTACATGTAATTTTAAACATTCAATAACTGTATAATATAGAGTTTAGCAAATAACAAGAATATTATCTCATGCCACCTGCGAATATTCAAGGTACTGAAGTAAAATCAATACATAACGTCAGAAAGCGATCTATCCAGCAAATTTTTAGGTACTGAAATCTTTTCAAAATACGTATTATTTTAAATTCAACTATAGATGTAAACATTGTTAAAACATAAACTTACATAGTTCTGCATGTAAGATTGTTCACTTTTATTTATAAGTATGTGAAAATAATTTTTAAAATGTGGGGTTAGAATAGTGAAATAATGTGTGTCATACAAATGCATTTTAAAAGTTATTATATTATTTGAGAAGAGTTTAAATAGTAAAAGTGGATAAACAAAACATCAGTTATTCTATTTTTGATATTACTTTTGCTCTACGTGTTTTATTTTTCGAGATTTCAGTACCTAAAAAACACTACAAATTTGATCATTTTACGGCGACAAATACGGCGACCTTAAATCAAATTTAATAAAACTAATAACAGACTTGAACGTCACATCTATCTTTAGGCGTTTATCTGAATCAAAGTTTACAGAATTAAAATATAAGTTACCGCACTCAGCGCGGCGCCTTTGTAAAAGCGATACCAAGGCGATACCCCCAAACGATCCGAGGACTGGCGTATACGAGAGTGATCCAGTATTGAATATTGTTATTGGCGTTACGAGGGTAAATTAAGAAGCATCGATATTAATATAAATGAAATTAAAAATAAATAAATGTTTGTAACTATTTTTCGTAATATGATGTGAGAAATATAATGTCTAATTCCCTGCAATGTAATATCATAAAAAGCTGGATACCTATCCATTAATAAATATTGGTTAAACAGTTTTATTTCAATTCCAATAATTACATATCAAGTGTATCAAGGCTTGAAAAATATTGTAAGAGTGATTTTTTGAAAGAAAAAAACAAACATAGAATTTCTTAAACATACATATTTTAAATATACATTAATATATGTAAGGCATAGTAAACTAACTACTAGTAACTTTTTAAAATACTTTTTTTATAAATTCTTAAGAATATTAAGTTTCGCAATAACGCTACATCTTTTATTACATTTTATGTCTTGATTGATGAATTTTAATAGAAAAATAAAATAAATGCGTACTCTTATATATGATGAAATAATTATAGAATAGTCATTACAAGGATGATATATTATTTTTAAAAATTTACTTTTTAATTGTTTGCCAAATGACTCCTGACATGCTAATTTGTTAAACATATAGACCAGAACATCCTCCATTCCTATTACGTAATCCAGAATATCTCTAGATAGTACAGTTATAGTCTGTTTAGAAATGAAAGAGAGTAATAAAAGCTTATTATGTATGCAAATCGTAAATAAATGTAGTACTGGTGCTTACATAAGAAAAATAAAAAAGTTGGTATATTAAAATTCACCCCTCCCTGTAGATGATTTTGGGGGATTTACAGTGTCTTGTTCATTTTTTGTTTCCTTTAAAAGTCTGTAGATAGTCGATTTTCCAATCCCTGTCATTTTGGAACACTTTTCCACGATGTCGTCAACACTGTTGGTAGGATTTTGGTGTTTCAATGCATTAAATACATTTAATATAATAATCTTCTCATCCTTTTCACGCGTTTAGCAGGTACGTAGTCTGATAAGCTCGACATTTTACCCAAACAATATTATATCCACTGGCACAATAGTCACTAAACACAAGTCGAATTTTACTCTACTACACTAGCACGTCTTCGTATATTCAGCTCTAAGACTGGATTGATCTGTCACAATATTAGTTTTACCCGATAATTACCTGAAACGAAATATTACCACGCCCATGGCCGGTTCTTATCTCGGGGTTTTATTACTCTCTTTCATTTCCAAACAGACTATAGACCATCAAATAATTTTTCTGTCTCAAATGCTTTTAATTTGCAAAATAAAACTTCCTGACTCGTCAAATTAGAACACATACAGATGTTTTATTTTCACTTTAATTTTCGTCAATAATAATATATAATATATATAGTTTCCTATAAAGAAATCACTTTTGCTAACTCACCAATAATTTTTATATTTAGAGAAGGAACGGCAGATTTGTGTATTCGATTTCGTTTAGAATTTGCAAAGCTTGTTTCATCAAATTGCAAGATATATATTCTTATTAGTTTACAATATTGATCTGCTGAAATATCGGCATATCTAAGTATTCCTTTAAAGCCTAAAGCATCTTTACAAGCATTATTTCTGCAAGAAAGTTCTTATAAAAATATTTGCGGGAAGAAATATCTGAATCGTAAATTATTTTTTGTAATTTATTATTATATTGTGTTTACCTCTTTGGACACCGGAAAAATGGTACACCATCGTATACAGTATAACACCCATCCACAGAACAACGATGTCTGGACATTATTAATAAGCTAAGTCCACTACGAATTGTTTGAAACACTATATAAGCTCAAGATAATGTGCGGCGCGCGACAAACCGAGACACTGAATATCGTATTGTGTACCAACGCGTACCCAAATGATAGACGGGGAAGGGGGTACTTGAAATACCGATCACGTGATTGAGTGCCGCAAGTTATATTTTAATTCTATAAACTTTATCTGAATCGAATTGAACACACCCACCATGCGGTTTTCCGAGACGAAATATCGATAGTACAATTAAGTTATATTTACCTTCAAAGTGCTTTTAAAGGCAGGTATCTGACCGCCGAGCACTCTTCGTTAATTTGAAATGTCACCACTTATTCAACAAAACGATCGCTCTCTCAATAAAGTTGAAACGTCAATACCTGATCAAAACAAACTGGATAAAAGATTTCCAGGCCGTCGGGGCCCCGACGATGTTGTTTTTGTCCTTTGGATTTTCACAAGTCTCGTTTACGTATGGTTCCAAGTTAGAAAAACTTATTAAATATTAGAAGAACGAAACTTTCCAAGACATATCGTAGCAACCTGAAATATGTAAAGTGCGAGTTCGAATTTTATAGTATATTGTACATATATAGAAAGTATTATTTAACTTTTTGTACAAGATGAAGTACAACATTTTGCCATTAATTTTATACCTATCTATCCTTTATTTACGGATGTGCTTCGATGAAATATTTTATATTTGCAAATCAGGACCAGGTTCAAATCTTGAGAAGACTAGATTTCTTCTCTTTTCAACTTTATCTATTGATGTCCTTTCGTGGAGAATGTTATATTTAAAAGCTATACACTTTTTTGATACTTAACAACATTGAACATGCTGGTTGAAATCAAGAAGGAACTAGAACCACAGCTTAAATATTGTTATTTAATTTGTGTCAGAACTATGTCATTTTTCAACTTTATTACTTATTGAAGCCTGGTGAAAAATTATATATTTATTCACCTGTCTATTTGTAATGCCTTATATCGTGTTTAACAAAATTCGACAAGATCAAATCAATAAAGAGTTATACAATCTTTATTTCTTTTCTATTTTATTCATTGCAAACTTAGAAAAAATATTTATTTACTTTTACGATGTCCGGTTAAAATTTTAAATACGTAATTCACAAATTTGTACCAGATTTAAAATATAAACGGCTCATATTTTTTGTACAATGCTTCTGATGATGTAACGACGGTACTATGTTGACGATGACGACATTGACAATGACAAGGATGGTGATAATAAATACGATAACGATGGCGACGGTAATTATGACAATGACGACAGTGATGGTAACAACGGTGATGATGATGATGAAGACGACAATGACGACAATGACGACGGTAGCGACGGTAATGATTAAAACAATGACGCGATCGATGAGGATGATGATAAGGATGAGGATGAGGTGAAAATGAAAACGAGGACGAAGATTATGATGAGAATGAGGATGAATAACGATGATGATGACGATGACAATGATGATAAGAAAAGAAATATTGCTATTAACTAATTCCTGAACATAACTGTACAAAACAAAAATCCCATCGCGTTATTGAAATTTTAGTGCAGAACTATGTAAACAAAGTGGAAATACTTTTATATATTTTTAGGTATTAATAATATTGTGTGAAACTAACTACTCAGTGGACAAAAGCCCCAACCTGCGTTGAATTACACCCACAATATCTACCCATATATTCCTTATTATTAGCTTTTGTAACATTTTTTTACTGTTTTAGAAAGGTATTTTAAGCTAATATAAATCAAATCTACAATTCCTATCAATGAAGTCATATGTATGTTCTCTGATACCAAACATCTAGGTATGCTAATGAACAATTCCACAGACAAAGCTCTATTCAATAATTATCTAAAGAAAATAATCTAATTTACTCACTCTATAAAAATCTAACTTCACTTTTTTGGCAGTGGGAACACGACAAATTCAACCACAATAGATGAGATCTGACCTATTTCTGCATTTTTAGGATTGCTTCTTCAGGTGGTCTCCTTTAAGTTGAATCAAATATCTAACTATAAAAATTATTATAAAAATTAAAATTATTGGAAGTTAAATATCGACAATGACAAAAAAGTGACATCCTGTCAATGAATTAAATATGACAATACCTACTTGAAAAATGTTCACCTTTTATCTAAAAGTTTTTATATATTTTTAGGTATTAATAATATTGTGTGAAACTAACTACTCAGTGGACAAAAGCCCCAACCTGCGTTGAATTACACCCACAATATCTACCCATATATTCCTTATTATTAGCTTTTGTAACATTTTTTTACTGTTTTAGAAAGGTATTTTAAGCTAATATAAATCAAATCTACAATTCCTATCAATGAAGTCATATGTATGTTCTCTGATACCAAACATCTAGGTATGCTAATGAACAATTCCACAGACAAAGCTCTATTCAATAATTATCTAAAGAAAATAATCTAATTTACTCACTCTATAAAAATCTAACTTCACTTTTTTGGCAGTGGGAACACGACAAATTCAACCACAATAGATGAGATCTGACCTATTTCTGCATTTTTAGGATTGCTTCTTCAGGTGGTCTCCTTTAAGTTGAATCAAATATCTAACTATAAAAATTATTATAAAAATTAAAATTATTAGAAGTTAAATATCGACAATGACAAAAAAGTGACATCCTGTCAATGAATTAAATATGACAATACCTACTTGAAAAATGTTCACCTTTTATCTAAAAGTTTTTATATATTTTTAGGTATTAATAATATTGTGTGAAACTAATTACTCAGTGGACAAAAGCCCCAACCTGCGTTGAATTACACCCACAATATCTACCCATATATTCCTTATTATTAGCTTTTGTAACATTATTATAATAATTTTTATAGTTAGATATTTGATTCAACTTAAAGGAGACCACCTGAAGAAGCAATCCTAAAAATGCAGAAATAGGTCAGATCTCATCTATTGTGGTTGAATTTGTCGTGTTCCCACTGCCAAAAAAGTGAAGTTAGATTTTTATAGAGTGAGTAAATTAGATTATTTTCTTTAGATAATTATTGAATAGAGCTTTGTCTGTGGAATTGTTCATTAGCATACCTAGATGTTTGGTATCAGAGAACATACATATGACTTCATTGATAGGAATTGTAGATTTGATTTATATTAGCTTAAAATACCTTTCTAAAACAGTAAAAAAATGTTACAAAAGCTAATAATAAGGAATATATGGGTAGATATTGTGGGTGTAATTCAACACAGGTTGGGGCTTTTGTCCACTGAGTAGTTAGTTTCACACAATATTATTAATACCTAAAAATATATAAAAACTTTTAGATAAAAGGTGAACATTTTTCAAGTAGGTATTGTCATATTTAATTCATTGACAGGATGTCACTTTTTTGTCATTGTCGATATTTAACTTCTAATAATTTTAATTTTTATAATAATTTTTATAGTTAGATATTTGATTCAACTTAAAGGAGACCACCTGAAGAAGCAATCCTAAAAATGCAGAAATAGGTCAGATCTCATCTATTGTGGTTGAATTTGTCGTGTTCCTACTGCCAAAAAAGTGAAGTTAGATTTTTATAGAGTGAGTAAATTAGATTATTTTCTTTAGATAATTATTGAATAGAGCTTTGTCTGTGGAATTGTTCATTAGCATACCTAGATGTTTGGTATCAGAGAACATACATATGACTTCATTGATAGGAATTGTAGATTTGATTTATATTAGCTTAAAATACCTTTCTAAAACAGTGAAAAAAAGTGGAAATACATCTACCGTGTTCACATTTTAACCTGATATGATATTAAAGTATACAAATATGTATGTTAAAGGTTTATTTTCAATATCCTCAAGAGCGTGAAGCGTTTTCTGTAATCAAAGTACAATGTAAAATAAAATAACTCAAACTCAACAAATTCATAGTATTCAAAATTATATTTGCTCCCTCTACGATACGATCAGCTATTTGAGAAAAACAAGCCTTCTTGATCGATTATTTTTGCGAATTTCTGAGTAAAAATTTCATTAAATCTCTATTGGTGAGTGAAATAACTAATAACTAATGTTAGAAATGTAAAGTAGATTTCATTATAAATTCGTCAGAAGTTGAAAAGAAATCGCAAAATTCATTTTAATGAGTGTCATATTATTGCGATTACGATTGTATCTACACGGCGGCCGACGCTCAAATTGTAACGTGTTGTGTGCGATCGATATAGTGTGAGAATAAAAACTTTGATTATCTGTTACTGTTATTTTATTTCACTTTTCTTCTAAATATGCCTGTAGTATATTGTACAGTGTATAGTTGTCCATCAAGGGGTGTTTTTTTCCGTTGACTACCTCAGTTGCCTGACGAGGACGAGGAGTTTGAGCGGGCTGTCAGGCGTGCCGCCAGACGCATCGACAGGGAGCCTGACAGTGACACGATACCTGGGTGTAACGATGGACCAGCGTCTCACGTGGAAGCCGCACATCGTGGAGACGGTGGCGCGGGCGAGGATCACCAGGGCGAAGCTCTATCCCTTACTCAAGGGTGGAAACACCCTTAGTCTAAGGAATAAGCGAACGCTTATCAAGGTGGTACTTCAAGCGCAGCTAACCTATGCCTCCACGGCGTGGGGCCACGCGGCCAAGAGCCACATCAAGTCATTACAGGCTGTGGAAAACATAGCCTTACACACGGCCACCGCTGCTCCCTGGTACGTACGAAACACAGACATTTTAAGAGACCTAAAATACACAAACATGACACAGACAATACGAGACAGAGCACAAAAACGATTCGATGCAGCCGCGGTGCACGACAACCCCCTCCTCCGACAAGCCGTTGACTATGTACCTGACGTGACAGACAAACACAAAAGACCCAGACACGTACTTCTTGACCCGAGCTGACCGCCCCAACACTAACCACTCCCCCTCCCCCGCTAACTCTTTTTTCAGGTACAGCCACGACCAGAAACCAACAAGAGACACTGACAAAACAAAACCCTACCCATACTCTGATACCTTTACCCTTGCACCGGCCCGCGAAAGCCGAGGGCTCGATACCGAGCCAAAGGCTGAAGGGCCGGTGCATCCTTAGCTACAAAGCCACACCCCAAAAAAAAACCTATCCCCAGGGCGTGAATGGTTCGCCACTCGCGCCCGCGACGACGACTACCTCCCGGGGGGTCAGACTCAGCCGGCGAAGAAAGAAACCTGATGACAGAAGAGCGCCAGAAGAGACCCCCCTGCCGGCGGAGGTCATGCCAGGACAAGAGGAGGTCCCACAAAACGCCTACACCGGCCACGTTTGTGGTCGGGGTAGACGATGGATGGGGCCCACCTTCACGAGGCTGTCCAGGTCTACAGCGATGAGGCAGGACAAAGAGGGATAGTACCCCTCGGTCCCAAATCATTTAGGCCACCAACACCGCCAAAAATATCGGCGCGGCGTCCAAGGAATGTCGGCCGTAGACGAGTCGAGTCGACGTGTCACTACCGTTCCGATCGGAATGAGTGCGCGGGGATATATTTAAATAGGGACAATGCAAAACTGTCGGCCATGCTGTGCCGTGTCGATCCGAGTCGAGCGGATTCAGTGCGCGTCCTCCTTAAGAGTGCGGCTGGATATTTTTACTTTTCTTCGTTATATAAGTCTAGTTGACTGTATTAATTATTATAGTGTTTTCATATCTATACCAGATAGCCTGTGGTATACTAATATTATCTAAGTTGTATTTTTGCTACCTATACTGATTATAAGTTATTTCCACAACTGTATAGTGGAAACTTGGTATTTCCATTTTTAAATAAATACATGAAATAGTGGTCCTTTTATGTTAACAAGCAAGTGTTTTTGTCTTCTGCGATACCCTGAGTAAGCTGCTGGCGTATTATACATATAATAATGTCAAATCACTTAAATAATATTAAGAAGGTACTTAATATGACCTGGACATACTTGTACATTGAGTTTTCATTTGGGTAATTTTTTTACAGAAAAAATATATAGTTTTTTAAATTACAAAACAAGATTATAATGCCTTTTCATTATATTTCAGATCAAAACTACCACAGGTCACAAACACTTTCCTGTAAGTGTCCAAGAACAACTCCATTAAAAGATCAAGTAATAATCTGTATTGGAGCAATTGCAGCTTGTAAGCAATATAAATTATATTATTATTTCTTATTTTAGTTTTAAAATAATGTATATTGCTTTTTTTTAGTATTTAAATAAACATTTTATTGCAAATTTTCCTTATGGCTACTTTATTTTCTGTACGTATATATTTGATTTAAAAATTTACAAATCAATATATACCACTTGCAAAATTAACTAACAAAATACAATACATTTGCCTATAATCATTTTATAATATTTATATTTATTACATTTATTACATATTTATTACAAATGTTTTATTTATACAATAAGCAGCCTTACATCACACTTTTCGAATATCCCTCGTATATAAATATTTCCCAATTGCAATCTAATTACTTTTTTAAGTCCCTCGTAATTTTGCGATAGTATACACGTGCGGCGGCACGGCTTTGATCTCGAAACTCAAAGTGCCGGCTAACGACCAATGTGACGACCCTGTATTAGATATTCGTAGGAATAGATTTATTAAGCGATCTGTAAGAAAACATTTTGTATAGGTTCTTATCTAATGCAATCAATGTTTAGCGTCAAATATTGCCGAAATTTGTATTTATTTACATTTTTATTTAACTGCACCACATTGAAATTCAAAAATAAGAAAATTTTAAATCTCATAGTTCTGAATCTTTCAATTTGATTCTTCAATTTTTGCATATTGGTGAACTATGAATGTAACTAATATGAAAGAATTACAATGTGCTAAATTTTAAATTTATATAGCGGTTTTAACGTTCTCACGGCCCGCGCTGTTATTTAATTTACTATGTTCTACAACTAGTTCAGATTAAACTCGACACAATCAGATAAATTATCTATTTCGCGAGGAGTGCCACAAAGCTCTATTTTGGGGACTTCGTTATTTTTGCTTTTTATTAACGATCTACCAACTGTGTCATCATATTTTTTGAAAATGTTTGCAGATAATAATACTTTTTTAAATATTAAGAATGATGACCTACCTGAATTGTTGACGTTCAGAATAATATTAACTTCTTTTCATCTTGGTTTGAAAGTAATAAGCTTTTACTAAATCATGAGAAAACTGTATTTAAAAACTTCCAATCAGTGGTGGCAGATAATTTTAAAGATTATTTACTTGAAATTAATGGTAAATCAGTGGAGCAAGTGGAATCGAGTAAGTTGCTTGGTATTTATATAGATAGTGTTCTGGGCTGGATTAAGCGTATTTTAGAGTAATGTAAAAAAATTACTCCTCTGTGCTACTATAGTCAGTTTTACTCTAAATTATCTAATGCCATTATATTATGGGGTTCTTCCTTCTGTTCCGAGAGAGTGTTTATTCCATGTAGACCATATTTTAAAAGTCTTGCCCTAATCTTGCATATATGTATATTGCCAAAATACTTATATACTTTTTAAAAAATAAGTTTTATCATAATTATAATACTCGCAGACAGAATAATTTGCTTTACCTAAGCATTCATTAGCAATCTATGAAAAGAGTCCTTCTGACATGGGTACTAAATTATACAATAACTTACCAGAGAGGTTCAAAGATATTGTAGTGTAAGAATTAAAATAAATAATTATTTTTCCAATTGTGTTCAATATTTGTATTTGTAATTTATTTGTGTATGTTGTGTTGACTGTTTATTATAGAATACGTGTGAGAGACTGTAATTTTCTATTCGTGTACTGGTCTAACTGATAATAAATTCTTATTATTATTATGATCATGCACTTGCCTAACCTTTATTAAAGATCTTTGACCTGCCCTTCTTGTCCTCAGACTAGACTTTACAGGAGAGAGTGAACCCGATATGAGATTTTCTAGATCCGCTTATATTATAACTTCGATCCCTATTATTGATACTCAGACTGCTATGGTGAGATCCTCTTCTCAGATAACAATAGTCTTCTGTATGTGTAATTTTAGCCTCTGTGATTGGAGGCGCCTACTTAGTGACTTATACCACGACATAACAATCTGATAAATATGGTAGTTTTAAATGTATCCGTTATTTTCGAGTAAGTAAAAAATAGAAAAAACGTAGTTTGAAATTTGTGTCTTCAGTTATTTATTTATTTTAATAAGGGCAATAACTACTTAAAAATTCAGACAAAGCTGCTGCATTATATTTATTCAAATACCGGTAATGGGGTTCCAAATGTTCGTCATTATAAAAAATTGTACTTGCAGATCGTCTGAATATAAAAAGAAAGGCCAAAGCAAATACTAAAAAAGATCTGCATTTGGGAAGCCATTCTAACTCCGGTTTCCCTAAATAATTTATACAGGTGCAATCCCGATTTAAGAAGAGTTTAAAATGCAAACCACGGTGTCAAATCGCACATCCCATTAGAAACTGTCAGATAAATTTTTATTACTCAACTATTAGAAACAAATATAGGCCAAGTGGTGTGTACGTGACGTTCATGGGGATGGAGATAAAAGCAAACCATCGCTGTTTTTCTTTCAAGTTAAACTAGGGCAACGTTAATGAAATTGTAGTCGTGGATTTGGTTTATCCAGCGCATATTCCTGATGGTAGTAGCTCGCAGAGCTTGTTTAATTTAAATATTAGTTTAAAGGTGCAGAGTGTAATTTAAACTCTGCATTAGGAAAGCACACAGAGAATCGTACCAATATGGAATATTATCTTTACAAATGATGTGTAATACATAAAATTAATCGAATAAAATATTAACTTCTGTATAATATCTATAAAGTGTTTTTCTCTATATTTCATATGCAGAAAGTAAAAAAATTACTATTTTATTATTACTTTAGCATAGCTGCAACAGCAAATACAAATTGTACATGATGATTTCAACAGTTGATCGCTTGGACGATAATGAAACAAGTAGAAGTTGCAAACCCAAAAAATGAAATTATTTACATTACATTTGCACTACTCCTACGTGTTAATTAATTCCGGAAATATGATGATTCTGTTTTACACTTCGATATTGTGTTTACATAAATTAATCGAACTTGTCTTCGTTTTGGTTGAGACAAATATGCACACGTTGAAGCCAGTTCCCATAAATATCTTGGGCTTTCACCACTAAAGCTATTTCTTTACACCCATAAGAAAAATTTACGGAAAAAGTGCTCAAATGATTTACAGGTTAGGTTTACTGTCTGTGAAAAGCTACAATTACCACATGCACTAATAATTGACTTACCATTTATAATGTCACCATGTATGGAAAACGATCTTGAAAATTGATCTTGCGTATAGCATGAGCATTATTTACGGTTCAAACAGATATATGTAAACCATGCTTAATCACCTCTTCAAATGTTTTCATTTATAGCATGTTTCTCTAAATGCCAATTTCAATATTCAATTTTGACTTCACAGTTTAATCTCGTTGAATTTGGTGAGGATGGCAGTGATTTTCAATATTTTGTCTGGTTTCTTTGGACATGGGAAGCGATTTTTGCTTATCAAGTTTCTTGGATTATATCTAATATCTGTTTTATCTTGGTCATTTCCGTGTTCTCCATGATGTATTACCACTCTATATCTTTTAACCACTTTTACAAGTCCGAGAGAGGGAGAGAACCGTGAAACAGCGCGACTTTTTCATGTAAAATTTGGAACAACTGATTGATTTTTACATCGCAAACTAACCTACTCGGTTTTACACTCATTGAAAGACAATATAGCATTGTTTTATATTTTGAACAGCTCTTTCTCTCTTAGTTTCAGCTTCTGGAAAATAGATGTTTAAAACAATTTTCTATTTTTCAGTCTTGGGTAGATAGAGAGTTAGTTTTGTCAAATTACAACTATAAGCAAGAGGCAACGATATTTTAATTTTAGCAAAATTTATATTGTGCTTTGAATGTGATATGTATGAGTAATAAATTTTGGAAATATTTTCTATATATTACTGTAGTTTTTATTAGGTCACTGTAGCTACAATTATTTTTCATGTGTAAATTTTAGATGGGTGAGTATATGTGTATTTATTTTTACATATTGTTTCTATTTAGTTTGTTCTCTACAAATTGGAGCTATGAAAAGTATTATTTGGAGTAAAAGAGAATATTTTTTCACTGACTTTAGATTTATTTGTAAACGATTAAAATATGTAGAGGCTCTAATTACCAAACTATAGTTCTCCCTGTAGAAAGATTCACAAAACGGTTTCTAATTAGCCTGATGTCCAAGCCTACTACTCTAGATAACCGTGCTTATCTGTCAAAGTGGGAAACAAGCAGGGTTAAATATAATTAACTAACTGTTAATTTAGCTTATGCTTATTCAAATTTTATAGTACATATAATGAAGTCGATTTGCATAATTTACCTAAAAATACAAATGGTGTTTGATTTCTTAGCGACGAATACAAATAGTATTCAACGTAACCTATCACATCCTCGTCATAGTCGGCAACTTATTTTGCGTAACTTGGTTTCACTAATTTATAAAAGCCGACGAGTCGCCTTTAAAAAAAATCTTCTACTGACACTCCCGCCACTATCTACTAATTTTTTAGAAAAAGTAAGTAGTTCGGATGTTAAATAAGCACAACTATTGTGACGTACCTACGTCGTGATTGCAAGACGACACAGTGTCACTATGACGCCTGAGCGGTGGCGGCGGAAACCTCGGGCGCCAGTTTCTGTTTACAGTGCAGAAACACCACTACTGGGGCGGCAGTGAAGACACGGTATGTCCAGGTCGTGAGGGAGGAGTTAGACTTTCAGTGTCCAGTAAAACAAGGCACACTTGATAAATATTTACATTTATTGAGTGCAAACCTAAAGGTACAGTTCTAATTGTTATCTTAACTAAAAATATCACGGGGCAAATAATTCGGTGCAGAAATACGAGGTAAACAGGTACGGTACAGAGTCAGTGGTGCGGTTATGGGGTAGCGGTTTCTACAAGCGGTTAATAAAAGCTACGTGCAAAATCAGGCAAGAGGAAGCAATCAAGCGGACAAAGCAAAGTTAACCTACTAAACTAAATACTTGGCCACTATTACTAAAAATAGAAACAACAAACGTTGACAGCGGAGCTTCTCTCCAGGGATTGCACGGCTGGGCAGCGGGGCTTGCGAAACGGCTAGCTGTAATACCACCTTTACATGCAGCGACTGCCGCTACTACTCGCGCTGCCCACTGTCCTGCCCTTTTTAATTCCACGGCAACCTTTGAAGCAAGTGACTGTTTACATACAGCTACCGCGTCTAACACATTATTTGGCATTATTCTCCATCATAAAATGGAGGCTGCAGAAATTGAGGCGACAGCGCTCTCTCTTTTGAGTTTGCATAATTATATTAATGTTTTAAAAAGAAATGTGATCGAAAAAAAATAATAATCTCTCAGTTGCATATAGCTCTAAAAACTATAGCACTTGGTCATTGCTCCACTCTCAATCATGATTAAAATGTTTTTAACGCGAATAATTTAACAAACAATAAACAAATAAGTTTCTGTTCATGCACTTGGTAAGCAACTGAAAGAACACTAACGGGCAGGACAGCGGGCGGCATGTATACAGTCGCTGCCGCTCGTACTACCAGTCCTTTGACTTCTGTTCAAAATACCGCCACTTTAGGGAGCGTGTGGCAGCGACAGTGGCAGGAGCAATGGCTGCGCGAGCGACGTGTTTACATACTCGCGCTGCGCACTTCCCTACTCAATTTCCTGCTCACTGCTGCGGAAGTGACTGCATGTAATACCACCTTTACATGCAGCGACTGCCGCTACTACTTGCGTTGCCCACTGTCCTGTCCTTTTTAATTCCACGGCAACCTTTGAAGCAAGTGACTGTTTACATACAGCTACCGCGCCTACCACATTATTTGGCATTATTCTCCATCATAAAATGGAGGCTGCATAAATTGGTGAGGCGACAGCGCTCTCTCTTTTGAGTTTGCATAATTATATTAATGTTTTAAAAAGAAATGTGATCGAAAAAAATAATAATCTCTCAGTTGCATATAACTCTAAAAACTATAGCACTTGGACATTGTTCCACTCTCAATCATGGTTAAAATGTTTTTAACGCGAATAATTAACAAACAACAAACAAATTAGTTTCTGTTCATGCACTTGGTAAGCAACTGAAAGACACTAACGGGCAGAACAGCGGGCAGCATGTATACAGTTGCTGCCGCTCGTGCTACCAGTCCTTTGACTTCTGTTCAAAATACCGCCACTTAGGGAGCGTGTGGCAGCGACAGTGGCATGAGTAATGGCTGCGCGAGCGACCTGTTTACATACTCGCGCTGCGCACTTCCCTCCCGGAAGTGAGCTGCATGTAAAGGCAGTATAAGGAAATGTATGGTTAGTTACGACCCACGTTTCAACTCATACAGACGGATTGGTAACAACATCCTATGAGCCGAACGCGTGGTGAGGTAAAGTACGCCGGATAAGGACAACAGCGTCTCTACCCTGTCGTAGTACGGACGGAAAGCTGAAACGTAAAGTATGGTTAGGTACCTGAAGAGTAAAGTGAGATTAGCTACGACCCACGTTTCAACTCATACAGACGGATTGGTAACAACATCCTATGAGCCAAATACGTGGTAAGGTAAAGTACGCCGGATAAGGGCAACAGCGCCTCTACCTTGTCGTAATACGGCGGTAATCTGAAAAGCAAGAGATGGTTAAGTGCCTGCAAAGGAAGGTATGATTAGCTACGACCCACGTTTCAACTCATACAGACGGATTGGGAACAACATCCTATGAGCCGAACGCGTGGTGAGGTAAAGTACGCCGGATAAGGACAACAGCGTCTCTACCCTGTCGTAGTACGGACGGAAAGCTGAAACGTAAAGTATAGTTAGGTACCTGAAGAGTAAAGTGAGATTAGCTACGACCCACGTTTCAACTCATACAGACGGATTGGTAACAACATCCTATGAGCCGAACGCGTGGTGAGCAAAGTACGCCGGATAAGGACACAGCGTATCTACCCTGTCGTAGTACGGACGGAAAGCTGAGAAGCAAGGTATGATTAGCACAAAGTTAACAGCGGCCAAGTTTTCCCTAACCTTCTACTTACTTCCTCTGCTTGCGGACAGGTACGTCGGTACAGCTTGAACGGCGGAACGGTACTGACTCTAGCAACGGCGGTAGTTACCTCGTCAAGCCCTCGTTTGGCTTCGCGGACATACGCAGTAAGCGTATGCGCAATTTACCTATTAACCTTAGTTGACGGTGCTGGACTGGACTGAATTCCTGGCGGTGCTGGACTGTACTGCTGCTGGTGCTGACTGGACAGGAACTGACTCTGCGGTCACGCCGGTGGAACACCTAACACTCCTAGGCGGTAGGCGGCTGCGCACTGGTCCCCAGACTCGACTTAGTAAAGTCACCAAAGGCGGCTTCTCTGGTGGGCTGGACAGGCAGGACTTCCCTCGTGGACGGCTGGCCCGGAACTGAATGGTCTCCTGGTCAAGTGGAAGCCCTCGATGCTGGTACCCAGTTGGCGTCTGCGCAGTAGTCTTCGGACTGGACTTCTTATCAAAAGCAGCTACGGCTAGTGGTCTCGGACAACTCCTCAGCTACTGGGGTGGTAGACAGGCAGGACTGCTCTCGTCGACGGCGGGCCAGGAACTGAATCGCTTCCTCGGTGTTAGAATGGCTTCAATGCTGATCACGGATCGGCGGTTGCGCAGTGCTCTCCCTTTTGAACTTGTAAATTTCTTACCTTAGCTCGGAGTCTTCACAAAATTATTCTAAGTTGATTCAGCGACTCAGAATAATTTTAGTCGGCGGTCAGCGTGTGGAATTTTTCTAAGTTCGTCAGAGACTCCTAGCGGGTGTATGTGTTGACGTTCGATAATTTAAACACATATCGGCGATCGGTGATAATTTTATTAATGAAAATTTACTTCATTACACTATATTTGTCCATTTTTGGTGATCGATTCTATTGCTACTAAATTTTCTGTCTATTTATCTCACTTATACAAAACCCACTCTTATAAAAAACGTTGAAATTCTACAGCACATCCAAAATGAAAGTTCATTGTGGTTTGAACTTCGTTGTATATCAAAATTTTATGAAACGAATGTTTGTAAAACAGCAATGGGTTCTTTGATAAATTTTGTTCAAATAGGTACATTAATTTTTTTTATATATTTTTGAAAATATCTTGCTTAAATAAATTTACAAATGCTTTTAAAAAATCCAAAAATGGAGTGCCTATATTTTGTGTATCCCATCCTCATCCCGATTTCAAAAATTCTTCCTCCAAAAAAATTATTAAAGTGTTTGAAGAATACGATGCTGCATTTGCAGAACATCTATCATAGTTTATTCATTTACTGTGCAGTTGATTTTTGGAAAATTTACATATTTCCAATATTATATAGGTAGTAATTGTAAACATTTATTTAATACATACCTATCTAAGTGTATGTATTTTTTAATGAGTATGTTGAGTGTTATGTGAGAAACATACTCATATTTTACTCACATTTTTTATGAATATGAAATATAAACCAGACGTTAGTAGCCTCGCATCAGTTGGAGATTTTAAAATGCTCAAATCTGCCCTATTTTTTTAAATTTGATCTTAAATTTGACAAGACTATTTTTTATTGCATATTCAGTTGATTTCAATAAAAGACAAAAATTGCTGAACCTGCCTAAAAATGTTTTGTGCGTAGCAAAAACATTCACAAGTAAACGTTAAGAAAATATTATAATATTAGGTTCGGTTAGACTAGGTAAGGTTAATTATTGTATTTATTTTGTATCCGACGACAAGTTAAACTGAATAATTATAATTACATAAGTAGTCGCAGAAGAAAACATAGACACTAAGAGAGCCTGGTTCAAAGTAAAAAAACCAGCCGCTGAAATTTTGGGGGCAAGTTGTTTGGTGCTTTCAGCAAGGAGAGAAAGTTCTTCTTTCAAAGCAGACGTCTCCAAATCCAACAGTTTCTGATAACTAGTAGTCGTGACTTTTCTACCACTTTTCTCAACTCTGTCGCAAGACATAACAAGAGCAATACTAGTTGTCTAAAACGAAAAAAATATTTTTCAGTAAACTACAGAGAGAAGACATATAGGTTGCAGTTATCTTAGTAAATCTAAATAAGGTTAAAGTCAGGGCAAGACAAAACATAAGGAGGATATCTTCACTCCAATTCTATAGAAAAATTATTGTTTAAAATCAGTATCAAAATTATTTAAATTTCATGTTTTTACTTACCGCAAACAAAAAAGGGAAAACTATTATAAACAAAAAATACTTTTCCAAAACAATTTTAGCTACCATAGGCTTCAAATTATTCAAAGCAAAATAGAAGCTGTTTAAAATAGACAATATTGCACATTGCAATACGAGAATCATCTTCCATCCAAAAATTTTTTGCAGTTGCTTGACTATTTCGTACAACATTTGGTATATGGAAAAAACATGTCTTAATATCAAAATTTTTTCTTTTTCTTCAGGACCTCGAAGATTTACATTGAATTTCTTTATAGTTGTTTGCACGATTTTATTTAGGTACTTGTATCTCCTTTGAATCATTCTATTGAAAATGCAGATGAGAATCACATCGAAAACCTGAAAGTATGTGGCAATTCTAAAAGAAATGTAGATATATATGAATTTTTCATCACCAGTGAAGTACCAACTTATGATTTCACCCAAATGAACCACTAAAAATATTACATGGTATATGAATACTTCTATTTTGAATAGAATAGTTGACTTGTGGACAATGAAATTGTATTCTAGAAGTTTCATCTCTGTCATATCTATGTTTTTAAAAAGATTCTTCCAATGTTTTTTGTCTAACGGAGTGGATAATAAACTCATGCCGATGTATATTAAATCTAAAACTCCATGAAGTCCATCAACAAAATTTTCAAGTAAAGTACCCGCTTCACTATAAACGGCAATTCGTCCAATAACTGTATGTATTGTCAGTATTGCAAATAGAAATAGTAATACCCATACATACCATTTAAAAAAGTTCTTACTTCGCTTTTGAGATATTTCTGACGTTAGACCAAAATATTTTCCTAAATTATAATGAATATGTATTATTCGAATATCGGATCTTCCTAAGTACTCATTGCTTGAATTTATCATTTTAACTATCGCCACTCTATTTCTAAATTGGGTTTTAGTATCTACTGCAACGCAAAGAAGACTGAATGTTTTGAGCATAGTTAGCACCGTTATGCATTCAGGCTGTGACAGCTTCTAACAGCTTGAAGCATACAATTATTGTCACTGATTGGTGTTTACTTAAATGTACAAATGTTTATTACGAATTAGTTTTTTATGAGAATGAACGGGGCCTTATTTAAAATTCTAGCTTGTTAAATTGTTAATAAGTATTTAAGTAACTCATAGTTTATTCATTATTTTGATTTCACAGAAATAATCACTAATGATTGCTAATGAATAAAATTAATTACAATAAATATTTTTTTATTTGGAATACCTAGGTCTTAAATACAATCCAGAAGTAATATCACTAATAAGCGATCCATCGTGATCATTAGTAAACTTTTAATTACTTTGCAGTAAACTGTAATTGGTAAAAATATAATTGCAGAAAGATTATTGTCATAATTAAATATATTATTGCCACAGCGATGAAAATACAATTTAAATTTGTTATTAACACAAATTCAGAGCTATAATGGATTCATGTTAAAAAATATGGATGTTTGCTTAGCTGTTGTATAACTAATAGAAATTATTATTTTGGTACATTATCTGTTGATAAAAATGTCCAGATGGGATGTTTTGCAGATATTCAAAATTATTTGTAATTTTTCATACGAAATAAATACAGGGTGATTCAGAACTTACCTAAAAGAATTTGGAAATAGATGCGTCATGAAAAATGGAGTCGATATCGTAAAAAATTTTGTATAAAATCCTTATAGTTTCCGAGCAAAACATTTTTGAAGTTGTAGTATTTTCAACCTTTGCATCGCTGGACCACTGTAGTTTCTAGACAGGCGATTCCGAATATTGAAATCCGATTACTTTTTGTACGCACTAAAGATTTTGTGACGCCATTGTTTACAATAGTTTTTCAAGTGTCAAAAAGGCGTACGTGTATAGTAACAACTTGGAGTTGTGGATATCGTTTTAATTTATTACGCTGTGAAAATGCTTTAGCAGAACGGTTTCCCGGTAAACATGTGCCAAATGCAGCTACTTTTACCGCAGTGTGCAGTGAGTACAAGTGTAGTGCAACGCGAGTGAAATTTGAAACCGAATCGTGAAAGAGATGGAGGTCTAAGACTTCCACGGCCTATTGCAGCAGTGTGACGTATCATGCATGAGATTCAAGTATAGTCGTACCATATACAGCATCTTTAAGCATTAACACCAAAGGATTGGCCGAGGATGACCGGTACCATGGCCGCCACAATCTTCTGGTTTTAAATCATTTAGACTTCTTTCTGTGGGGATATTTAAAAAATAAAGTGTATCGCAGCGAAGTGAATACAGGGTGAGTCAGTCATAATGTCATTAATTTTAAGAGGAGATAAAGAATTATGAGTATAATGCGAATACGCGATTAAAAAAAATCTAAATGCATATTTACGCCGCAAAAAAATATTTTCAAATCATTATTTAAACCCTCTTTTCAGACTGTCACTGACTGCTCACAGTCTTGGTCGTTTACAGTTCACAGTTCAACTCGATGTCGATCTGATGCAATGTTGTCAAGTTGAAATATTTTTCTCGTACCTACGTACCTAGGTTTTAGACATCACAAATAAACGGTTGTACTGACTATTTTAGAATATCATTTTTTCTTGCTCAGTTCCACTTCAGCCAATAATAATTTCAAATATTAATATCCAATGAAATCAAATAATAATAATCAAATAATTCTATTAAAAGTTGCAAGTAACGCGGTCCACTCAGGTTTTCCGGTAGAAAATACGACCCAATCAAACGATACCCGTACACTCCTGCCCATACGTTGACAACAAAGCGGCTCTGAAAGCTAATGGATAAATTATTAAGAGAAGCTGAAAAGTGTTTCGTGTTTAAATACTAAATAATATAAAACCATCATGTTGTCGACAGAAAACTGTCCAAGACCGAAATGGCACGCTGCTAATCTAAGTTATCGAGAGTGAACCTTGACCCACCGTATTATTAGGTCAATAATCTAGTTACCTAGTTACCTAGTTTTTGTACTGTTATTTAACGACAAGGACTAAAACAATTTTTTTAAATCTAGATACATTAATGAATTTTCCTTAAATATTGATTTATTTGTTAATAAAAACAAATGTAGATAATAAATAAATATTTTCGAATGTTAGGTTATTACAGTTTAATAATTTTGATATTACGTTTTCACTACGTTTTACAAATAAATATGAATTTTTAGTATTACTCGTAAGTACAATTAATTATTCAGTTTGTAGTTACGTACATCTAGCCTAGAAATTTATTGTTTTTTAAGTAGTATGGTACTAACCGTCCATAGCACTTTATTAATAAAATTAGGGTCAGTCGCATTTCGTAAACATTCTCCATATAACATTACCATTTCCGCATATTCGGAATTTGTAAAATTATACATTTACGACGAATACGCGAGACCGAAATACACAAACTACTGCTTACTGCTTGTATTCTCACTATTCCTACCATCCCCCCTCCGAATGTGTGGCGTGATCTACAAATTTGGGGGGAAAGAAATGCGGGAAATGCGGGTAAATTTGAATAACACGCTAATGTGTTAGACGATATTATGTATGTAAACATGATGTGGCAACGATGTTTAATCCGGTCGTATGGGTGCGTTCTCAGAAAGTTCGTAGCGCACCAGGAGCGTCGTGTTACTTATTTTTATAGAGTGATTTGTTTATTTTTTTAAAGGTACAGTACCTTTTTTTTAGATTTTCTGCCTTTATTAAGCCTCCCGAATACGTGGTTAAAATTAATTACATTATGACTGACTCACCCTGTATATACTATTGATGATTTTCGGAAACATATCATAGTTGCAGCCAATAACTTACGAGTTCAAAACGGACAAGAAGCAGAAACATTTGTGATAGTTTGTAAAAACTGGATAAGACGGGCCCAAAATGTTGTGACATCAGGTATGTCAAACTATTTTATTAATTAAAACCAGAAATCAAATCTATAATAATTAACAACAGTAGCGGTAAAAGTAGATAAATTTGCTGTATAAAATCGGCATTATGAAACGTTATTTATTTCTTTCCTTGAGCATTTCTTTCCATTTTTTGTCCGGTCGTAGATTATCGTTTTATCAGGTTTTACAGTGGACCAGTTTTCAGTGCCGTGCGGAAGTGTATTTTTAAATCATTTTTGAACTGTCCTTTTTGATTTTTTCTTTGCAAAATTGTATTTGTAAGAGTCTCCTGTACACTCAGAATTTTTTTTAGATAAGTTCTGAATCACCCTGTAAACCCATATAGCACAGAGTCGTCCTAAAGTTGACCTGAAGATGCCGACATTGAAGACCGGCGAAACGATTTGAAGCAAGGGATGTGACCGTCAGTTACAGAGGCGGCTACTGGACGTCTCGGGAGACCACCAATATCCGAGGAATGGTTCCAACCGTAGCAGTCTTAATACCAACAATAGAAGCCGAAATCAATGTATAGGTGGGCTTAGAGATACCGATAGCGGGTTTGCCCCCTACAGAGCCTAGCCAGAGAACAACAAGGGCAGGTCAAAGAATCCCAGTCAAAGCTAGGGATGTACACTTTAATGGCGTGACCAGTTACCGAGGTCACGATATAACAACCCGGAAAATCACGGCCGTGAAAATCTAAATAACCACTATTTCGTTTTTTATACTGTTAATTTATTATTATACTGGTTATTATACTGTTTCGGCTAGTAAGGTTTTTTTTAAATCAGGCTCTGACCGAATTGCAACAAAGTGTATTTTAATTTTTATTTTTTTGAAATTGAAATTAAAATAATGATTCATATTTCTCGTTTTCTTTCATAACATTCCCATATAAGTAAAAGGAGGAAAACAATATTCCTCCCCTGAAACCATTCCCAGCATCATTTGGAATATGGGAGTTATTGTCCTGATTAACAATTCTTATTATAGTTTAATTATTTATTTATTTATTAATAAAGGAAATCTAACAGAATTATACAAAAATTCCAAATCAAGATCGCACTTACAATTACAGTCAGTGCACCTTATAATTAAATAACATAAGATATGCTTAATGAATTGAAACACTTGTAATAACAACAATATTGACATATTGGGCTAGTAATGAGAAATATAAAATGTTCGGGGAATATTTCATAATATTTTTTCAAACTGCAAATTAAAGCAAATAAAATATTACAACGGCATTGAATGATGCGCGTAAATAGAAATAAAAAAATGTATTAATTCGAAAATTCGGGAAAATATTCATATAGTTAGAAAATTCTTACTTAATTTAATTTAAACAAAGTAGAGCAATTTCAAATAATCCTGTATTTCAATTTTCTGATTTACTTACCTATAAACAATGATTAAGAAAAAAGTTTCCAATAATGTTGCCTCACTATAGTCTGTTTGGAAATGAAAGAGAGTAATAAAACCCCGAGATAAGAACCGGCCATGGGAGTGGTAATATTTCGTTTCAAGTAATTATCGAGTAACACTAATACTAACAGTTAATGGGTGTACATTAGTATATTTTACTGGATACATCATAGGGCAAGAGCCAGTGTATTGTGACAGATCAATTCAGTCTTAGAGCTGAATATACGAAGACGTGCTAGTGCAGCAGAGTAAAATTTGACTTGTGTTTAGTGACTATTGTGCCAGTGGATATAATATTGATTGGGTAAAATGTCGAGCTTATCAGATTACGTACCTGCTAAACGCGTGAAAAGATGTGCACTGTCTTAGAATGAGAAGATTATTATATTAAATGTATTTAATGCATTGAAACACCAAAATCCTACCAACAGTGTTGATGACATCGTGGAAAAGTGTTCCAAAATGACAGGGATTGGAAAATCGACTATCTACAGACTTTTAAAGGAAACAAAAAATGAACAAGATACTGTAAATCTCCCAAAATCATCTACAGGGAGGTCAAAAGTCGTTATAGATGATTACTTCAAAAATGTCATTCGCAGAAAAGTACACTCATTTTATTTTAATAAAGAAATACCAACGCAGAACAGGAAGTCAGCTCTTATCGATAAAGATGAAATTATTTGTTGGCGAAGATCCTGCTTAAGATCAATTAGAAAATTCCGTGACGAAGGGAGGAATATTCATTATTTAGACGAAATTTGGGTCAACGAGGGATATACTGTAAAAGTATGGAAAGATAAAAATGTAAAAAGTTTTCGACAAGCATTTTTTGATGGACTTTCAACAGGGTTCAAGGCACTTTCAGGTAAAGGGCGAAGATTAACAGTGACACATATAGGTAGTGCCAGTGGTTTTGTAGATGGCGGTTTACTATTATTTGAATCTAAAAATAGGTGACTATCACGAAGACATGAACGCAGATGTTTTTGAAGAGTATTTTACACAGATGGTGGACCTTATTTCTCCGAGGTCTATAATTGTCATGGATAATGTCAGTTACCATTCACGGCAGACCGAGCGGACGCCTACGACTGCTTGGAGGAAAGCCGTCAATCTTAATAAAGATCAAAAAAATATGTTATCGATGAAATGGCAACAAATCGCCAAATAACGGTACTACGGTTACCACCTTATCACTGTGAACTTAACCCAATCGAATTAGTCTGGGCGCAGGTAAAAGGAGATGTAGCGCGAAATAATACGACATTTTAAATTAAGTAACGTGAAAATTTTGTTGAAAAATTCCTTGGAACGAGTAACTGCAGATAACTGGCAAAGATGTATACATCATATACAAAAAGAAGAGGAGAAAATGTGGGAACTCGATAATTTAATTGACGTTACTGTGGAACCTATCGTTATCAATTTAGGAGACGAAGATAATTCATCAGTATATTCAGAGGATGAATTTTAATATACCTACTTTTTATTTTCTTTATTGTACATTTATACAACACTACATTTACTCACCATAATTTGAATTTTCAAAATACATATATTTTTGTGTGAAATAAAAGTCTATTCATTAAATTTAAATAAATATTTTAATAATAATATTGAATAATTGTATTTGAATTACTAAAAACCTTCTTAACCCGGTTATGTAGCCTCATGTTTTGAAATGCTGTTGTTTACTTATAAGAGAAACGGACCAAGAAATTAAAACGGCATAGGCAAAGACGGATTGTCGGGGATTAAATTTTAGCTACCTGCTACAATTTAGTACAACCCGGTCACACAAAGTTTTTTAAATGTACACCTCATCTATACCGATAATACATAATATAAAGATATGGAATATAAGCACCAGTACTACATTTATTTACGATTTGCATACATAATAAGCTTTTATTACTCTCTTTCATTTCTAAACAGACTATACTTTAGAAGTCACAAGCCGCTACTGCTATTCGGATACTAATTTTAAGTTTTTGTATTTCTTCCTATAACAATTACATGTCTTCTCGAGCTAATGGCTGAACATCAACTTCCTTTCTCGAAGTTTCAAGCACTATTTTCCCCTTGGAGGTCATGGATACGATTTTTGAGATGCATCTCTCGACTACTACCTACTATTAAAGGGTACTTTTATATTGCGATATTTTATAAAATATTTGGTTTTTGGCTGTACAGTAACGGCATCTAGCGTATATCTGAGAAACAGTAGCTCTTAATAGCAGAATTCTGGACGCGAAGCTATATAAATAGTAAAGGTACCTATCTTTATTTTATGTACAGTGGCTGCCATAGACAAGGTGGCCGCAATACAGGTTATCCAGAAATTAATAGTTGAAAATGATAGGTCATGTAAACATTGTTCGAAAATTAAAATAATTGTCAGTCCTTCACATACATTTTTTGTCCTATCTAACTTCCTCCTGGATAGATATTACAGGGCTTCCAAGTAAGAAGTTAAATATTGAATTTCGGTCATAATTTTTAATCCGTTGGCAACCCAATCTGAAAACAAAGCTGCTTAGTGATTTTTCTGAACAACACTTTTTTCAGAAAATATAATAAACATTTTATATTTGTACTAAAAAAACAACATTTTAGTATTGGCGTAGGATGGTGGTAGAACATGATGACAGTATCTGCAGTACATCCCATAAAAAGAGAAATTCTAAGTTTTGAAAATTGTGTTTACGTTTCTTTTTTGAAAAGGTTCTATAATTTTTTACCGAGTTGCCCTTATAAACTTCCATAATACCTACATTTTTTTGGGCATCAAAATTGGGCGAGCAATTCTAGAGAAAAATATATATATTTCATAAAACCCCCATAACTCCCATAAAAAATCTTTTTGAGACATAACCTACTAGTAAATTTGAACTTACATTGTTGCTGTTGACTATATATAGTCAAGGATATTGCCGACTTCCGTTAGGGGGCAGCACACACATATCCAGCTAAGGGCTAAATTATCCAACTCTCTGGTAAATTTACTGCATAGTTTATATGAGACAGATATACAGGGTGATTTAGAACTTATCTAAATAAATTTAAGAATAGATGCGTCATGAAAAATTTGTCAATATCGTAAAACAATTTCGTGGATAGTTTCCGAGTAAAAAATTATAGAACTAGTAGTATTTTCAACCTTTACATCGTTGGGTTACTGTAGTCTCTAGCCAGATTCCGAATATTGAAATCCGATTACTTTTTGTAGGTACTAAGTTTTTGTGATGCAAGTCTTTACATTAGTTTTTCAAGTGTCAAAAATTGCTTACGGGTAAAGATTCTCGGAATTGATGGATGTCGTTTTAATTTATGGCGATGTGAAAATGCTTTAGCAGAACTATTTCCCGGTGTGTCAAATTCAACTATATTTACTGCGGTGTGCAGTGAGTGCAACTGCAGTGCAACGCGAGGAAAGTTTGAAACCGAATCGTGAAAGTTCAGGACGTTACGGCGTATTCCAGCAGGGTGGCGTACCATACATGAGGCTCAATCATATCCGTGCCATGTACAGCGTGTCTAAGCATTAATACCAAGGGATTGAACGAGGAGGACCGGTACCATGGTCTGACTTTAAATCATTTGGACTTCTTTTTGTGGCGATATTTAAAAAATAAAGTGTCGTACCGAAGTAGATACCTACTATTGATGATTTACGCAAACGTGTCATAGCTGCTGCCAATAACAAACGAGTTCAAAACATTTGTGTTAGTTTGTAGAAACTGGGTAAAACGGGCCCAAAATTTTGTTGTAACTTCAGGTATGTCAGACTATTAAAAACCACAAATTAATTCTATTAATAATTAATAACAATAGCGACAAAAGCAGTTGAATTTGCTATATAAAATAGGTGTTATAAAATGTTATTTGGTATTTCTTTTCTTAGGAATTTCTTTCCCTTTTTTGTCCAGTTGCCGATTGCATGTTTTGCCGTGTTTCCAGGTTTTACGGTGGATCAGATCAGTTTCCAGTGCCGTGCAGAAGTGTATTTTAAATTAATTTGTGCTCTTTTTGATTTTTTTACAAAATTGTATATGTAAGAGTCCCCTGTACATTCATATTTTTTTTTAGAAAAGTTCAGAATCTGTATATTTAACAGGCAGGTTACTTTATCAGTAGCAAGATAATTCCAGCCTAAGCCCTTTTATTTTGGGACAAAATCTGTCCTACCGACTTCAATAATATGCAACCAGTTATACACTGTGATGAGCTACTATATGCATTATTTATTATAACTGAATATTGTTATTGCATATAAAAGAACACTTAAAATTTATCCTTGATATTTCAATGTTAGAAGAGACATAACATATGAAGTAAAAGCTTTTTGGATACAAAATTACTATACAATATAGAATAAAGAGCTCGTAAATAACATTCAAAAATAGAATTTATAACTAAATTTAGTTCAGCATCTAGCATATGCAACATTTATACTGATGAATAAAAGATAGTAATAGTTATTTTAATTTTAGAGATGTGCCTACACTGTTGAGCTTTTAGAACATTATTAGAATAATTGTTTTTATCGGTAAGACTGACAACAAGGAGACTTCTTCAAATACTTTATTTAATATTGAATTAAATAAAAATAAAGGGCACAAAGTAGATGTTTATTTTGTTAAGTCAAATTAGGAAAACGAGTGCTATTGAATATGTATAAAAGCTGTGTATTTCTTTTCATCAAGAATGATTCTTACTTCTTTTTTACACGAGTTTTTGGTCTCACTAAAAATGCTTAATATTTAAACACCTTTAAAAAATATATACCTTTATTGAATGGTAGTTATTTAAAAATATTTTAAAATTATTTATTTTTTGGGGGGCAATCTTCTATTTTGATGCAATCTCCATTTCCATTTCTCGCGTACCCTTTCACGCAGTAACATTTATCATTACATCTAAAATTTACAATTGGACAGGGCTCTCCCAAAGTTGCACACTCGGTTTGACAAGCACTACCACAGTTGTATACCTCATTTGGTCTCGTACAATTCTGCCATACCAAGCCTGAAACATAATAAAATTAATTAATTTCTAGTACAAAAGATCAGGAATGCATTATTTTAAAGCTTCAAATTGGTGTATGATCAAATACAAGTGACAAACGGGTCATAATTAGAGAAACAGTCTGTCAGGATGCTTTATCTGTAGAATGTAATTCCAACCATTGGAAGACCATCACTATTTCATAATATATTCCAATAAAAATATTTAATTGACTGAGGCATTTAGACAAACTATATCCACCCTACTATTTCTTCTATACATATAGGGAAAATATTTAACCGATCATATAAAATGCTAACAATAATCCCTTCCACTGCATCGCCGTCCAAGCTTGCCTGTCCTCCCCTATTTTGGCGGACTAAACCAGTATTCGTATTCGTACGCGACGTTGCGTAGGAGAATAGGGGAGTACTGGGAGTACTGACTAGCCCGTTCAGCCGTGCGTCATCTTCCTACCAATACCCCATGCATGTGAAATGTATGTAATAGAATCTCCCCATGATCGGTTAAATATTTTCTCTATCTGTATACTTTGAATTTCCCTATTGGATAATCATCTATCATTGCATTTATGTTAGGTGCTGTAAATAGCAATAAGTATTTAAAAATTATTACGTCAATGCTAAAAGCAACGCTAACAGCAATGTAAACTTACAATCGTTTGAAATGTATATGCAATGATTTTAGAAAATGACAGATTTTCAAAAAAAGGAAGGAAAAGAGATAATACATTTTTAAAATATATATTGATGTTTACGGTTTGCGGTGGCCAGGTACCATTCGGATTATTTTTAAAATAAAATCAATATTCATTAAATCGCAGGTTTATATTTTTTTGCGCTGAATCCGAATCCGACATCAGAATTGTTCTATCACGTCTGGTTTTCGAGATATTTTAATCTAAAAGTGCAAAAAAAGCTGTTTTTGCTGTATTAAAGGTTACTTTACGACAAAAACCAGAATTTCTGGAATTTGGAAAGTTTCGTCCTCATCTTTCACTACTAGTCTTCTCTTTCGAAAGTAAATTGAGTTTGCTCGTATATCTTTTCATCGAGATCTCGTCCATTGAAATTTATTATACATAACCAAATTGGCTTTTTTCCGTGGATAAATATATTATTGTTATGGATAGCGCAGGTTTCCAATCTGAGATCGCTTATCAACACTGTGGATAATTAGTCGGTAATTCCATTTGGTATTTACAGCACATAACTGCTTTGCAACAGTCCTTTTCTGGATATAGTCGATGGGTTACTCCATTTAGTTGTCGCAGCACATAAGGATTGCGAGGGAATGAGGAGTGTAATTTATGGTTTTGAATTATTAAATGTCAATTTATGATATCTCCAAGAGTAAAATGTATATTTGCGCAAAATATTAGTGTGGAAGTCTGGTACTACTTTAAGATGTGAATTTTATCTTGTGGCATAAAATAAACTCACATACAGCGGAAAAAAGAACATGTTTTAGGTAGAATATCTTGAAATCCTGACGTGATCAAGCAATTCTGAGGTCCGATTGGGATTCAACGCACTAAAATCCTTTGAAAACATAAATTAGTGTTTGTGCGATATAAAAAAGTACCTATATATTTTGTAAACCTGCGATATTTGCTATTTATAACAAAATATAATAGTACTCAGTTTCAGATAATGTTACTTTATACAGAATATCCGGGAAAATGTGAGAAATCTCTCGGGATCAGATAGAACATGAAATAAAATGAAAATGTTTTCCTACAGGCCCTCCTTACGGAGATATGTGTCCCTGAAGGACGTCGCTGGAAATTGGTTTTCTTGCTAAATCTGGGTAGCTTCAATTTTAGACTAAAAAAGGTACTCTTGTTTATTGTCGGTAAAATTAAGCGTTTATGAAAAAGTTCGGCCTATGTTCGCATGTTGAATCCTCTTATGAAATTTTTCAATAATTTCGTTAAAGTGTCTTCTGGGACAAAACTGAGTATTTTTAGTTTTTTTCATTTTTCGGATTAAACATCTTAAAATGAAACTTTCCTGTTTGAATGACTTTTGTTGCCGCACTTTGTTATCGAGAAAAAAGAAAATAGAAATCATGGCCCTTTTTATTAAAAATAAGACATGAATTCGTTTATTATTCTTTTTCTCGTAATCGGTTCATTTTATCGACAATAAATAAGAGTACGATTTTTTATTCTAAGATTGAAGCTACCCAGGTTTATTATTTTAAATTCATTATCATGCAGAGGGTGTTAAAAATTTGGGCATTAAGTTGTAAGTCTCAATCCGCCCCTGGTAAACTAAAAAAGCTAAATATGTTTCATGGACACTACTGAGAGTAAGAGGTCCTTCACATTCAATTTTTATTAAATTATAATGAGTACTTTAAAAGTTATTCAAGAAAAACCGATTTCCAATTGCGTCCTTTAGGGACACATATTTCGTAGGGAGGACCTGTAGGAATAATTTTATATAGGAACTTGTCATCTTATTTTAACATGTTCTATTTGCACCCGAGAGATTTCTTCCCGGGCACCCTATATACTATTATAATTGTTTTACCATAATGCATTATACTACATTTCCCTACACGATTCTCTATTTAGAACTTCTAGGTACCGATATTTCAAAAATCAAAATAAACGTATCTGAATTCTGTGAAATGATGATATGAGTACAACTGACATTGCTTTTTACAGCGATACAGATAATTGAAGCATAAATAAAAAACTAGAAAATCTCAGAAACTGTTATGAAGGACTCAGCCTAAGATACTTATTCTTTTCTGTCTATAAAATGTGAAAGCTTATTAATATTCTAAAAAGCATATAGTTACTTTCTAACTGCCAGATGGTCTATAATTTCAAAACCTAAATAATGATAAAAAAAATATCTGCAAAATATATATTTTTTAGATTAACAGATATTCAGAATCATATACCAAATAATTTTTCAATAAAAGGTACAAGATTTTTTTAGTAAATAAAATACACCGTAAATGAGAAGATCTTTATGTAGCAATACTTAATATGATCTAAAAAAAAAACAATGTCCGCCAAATGGCTACCGCAGCTTATTTGGAATGCCACAACCATAAACAAAGGCAATAGTTTCCTTGTTTATAGACACAACCTTTTTCCATAATTTCGTGGACATGTCGCAGGGATTGGTTTCAAACTGTTAGAATTATTCGGCCAGTTATGTTGTGAAAGTGTTTTCACTGAATGTAATTCAAGAAGTAGTTGGACGAACATTTCTGACAGTTTCAAACTAGTCCCTAACTGCTGTTGGAACCAACCTTAAAGCTGACCACTGAAAATATGTTTAGACTTAGAATTTTCTCATTTACTTTTTTTCATTGGCTAATAAAATCAGGTAGCTCTTATTGAAAAACCCTAATATTTATATTATTAATATTGTACTTACCACCAGGTGGTAATTTTTGGGCAAAACTTGCACTGGCAAAATATGCAGATATCACAAGAATCAGGCAGAACTTCATTGTGATAATATGATGAATATAATATTTAAGATAATGTTTATATACTCTACACATGCTGGCTATCCTTGCAAAACTCCAGTGGCGCATAGCCATTGTTATTAAGTTTTTAAGTAGTTTATTTTATAGGAAATTTACATACTTAAGGAATCTGTTTGAAGCTTATATGTACTGTATTATTCATAATTCTTAAATCTATCTTTACAATTATTTTATAAATATTTGAAGTAAATTAACTGAAAGTAAAAATGGGTTGTGACCTAGCTATTGACCGTTCATTGAGTATTATGCGCCACTGTACTATACATTACAAGGCAGACACCGTGATACCGTTGGTTTTTTTAGATAACCTGTACAACCTCCTTTATTATGATAGGGGAATCCTCATTCTACCAGTACTGAATAATTTCCGTCCAATGTCAGTACGTCATAGTTGTTCCCAGAAAGTAAATAAAATAAATAATAAATTAAGTAATTGTACACTATTTTACAATATTCTTATTATACGTATACAATACTAAGAAATTTTTCAAATTGAACAGTTCTTTAATAAAAAAAACACAATTTTCGTTGATTTCAAGAAACATTTTATTGATAATTCAAATATGCATCAGCATGACATTTAAATATGAAAAACAATATTTATCTGCTCCTATTAATTTATATATTAATTATGCAACTGCTTTTGAACAATTAATAGTATCAATAAACAAATAGCGTGAGTTTTTATAGTGAGTTATTATAACTTCCGCTGGGCTTCTACAATGATAATTCGGTATGTAAATAGTGTACGCAGTAAATTCTTGGAAATTTTTAAGCCGATAAATACGTTCCATTGGTGTAAAATGGAAAGAATTTTTAACAAGTGGAAAGGAATGAATAATTAAAAGATTTTAAAATTATTATTTTGCCAACGCCTCTCAGAAGGCGGAACTGTCAATTATTATCATTGAGGGGACTAATGTCATTTGATATTTTACCAAAATAATTTTGACGTTTTCAAATCAATTTTCTGTCTCGATACTTGTATCTTAGTATTTATTGTTATAGTCGTAGATAAAGTATAGTATTCAACTTGCGGTAATGGTCATAACTCACTTGATGAATTACAGCATTACCGCTCGTTAAATAATATACTATTATTAATTATCTACCTCTTGGAACTCCACAGATGCCCACTACTGTGTTAAAATTGTCGATGTTAATATAATTGTGGCTCGTCCTTCGTTTCAATAATTGATAGTGAATTATTCTTATTGACCTGGCTTTTAACTTAGTCCCAGTCAAATCACACGATCTTAGTCCATCACCGTTTCTTCACATCCAAGAAATTTTTATCTCAATAAATTAATTTTGCCAATTGTAAATAAGTGAGGTGCAGAGCTGTCGTATTGAAAGCAAATGCCATTTAAATCAATATTTATCAATTTAAGCAAACTGAGTTGATATCTCAAGATATTTAAGACCGTTACAGTTATATTACATCATCAAGTTTGAATCAATTATACCTGAAAATAATGCACTCCAAACAGTGACTCGTTTAAGATGTACAGGTTTCTCATAAATCAATCGTGGATTTTCACGTTAAACTTTCCAGCTTTGCAACATTGTATGTTTGTGAGAACCATTTTAATGTAAAATTATTTGAAAATATATAAGTAGGTACGTAGGTTTAAGTTCATCTAAAAAAATAAATTTGAAAAGAATCAATTAAAGTTTTCTATTAAGCTACCAGAATGTATAGAGGGCATTAGTAAATCAATGGTTAAGCAAACATTTTTTGCCTTTATTGTATTTAGCGCTTTATTCCGATTCCAAATAACATAATATACTCTGACTTCAAAACAATAAATTACTTGTTTTAAACTGAAAACATAATAAACAGAAGTAATAAATATATATAAATAAATTTTTAAGGAATATGAACTCATTAGTAAATAGCAATAAAAAATGTATGTAATTAAAAAAAAAATAACATTATTCATTACTTTTATTTATTATTTTTCAAATTAAAACAAGCAGATTAATGTGAAATCAGATGGCACAGTTTTATAAATACTTCAAGTAAAACCATCTATCTGCGCGGATCTATATTGTAAACAAAATAATAAGTTACGTTAAACAATGCCGTAAGATCACCACTAATAACTATGGTAATGTAAAATATGGAAAGTAGACACCTGCTTGCATTGACTTCGTATTTCTGCACTAATAAAGTTAGGATTCGCACCAATAACATTCATAAGCATAAAGTTAATTAAATCCACTAGTGGCAAATTGTTCGATTATGCTTATATAAAACCTACGTCCGTTATCGTGGAATTTGCATAGCATTACCTACAGAGTATTTACACTATATATGACCCATAAATGTTACAAAAAACGCACACACACAAGAAACAAACACCGATACACTTCACCCGTATCTACGGAAACAAAAACCGCGTTGAACGTCGTGTGATGTGACGCCAATAATATTGCGTTTTAGATCACGTAGTTTTGTTTATATTCTATGGTAATTTATTAATGTTAATATTTTAATTATTATGTGATTATTACCACCAGACACATGTTCTGACCTTTCAATATGTTTGAAACATAACTGAATATGATGTATTGTCTCATACTATCATTACTATCTTCTGTGGTATTATGTATAAGTGCATACACAAACGTTACTGATCTGTGCGTTGTCAAATGACATGAAATTCAGATACCTAGATAAATTCACACAACGCCATCTGTGTTTACGGACTCATGTCCCGACTGGTATTGAATTACACCTACAGTATCTGTGTGAACAGCCAAGAATCCTTGTCAGCCATTCCACCAGACATAGATCGGTTTCGGGCTCATTAGTATGCCATAGATGAGATGACCGACAATTGAACTGA
This sequence comes from Monochamus alternatus, assembly GCA_037114965.1. Classification (NCBI taxonomy): domain Eukaryota; kingdom Metazoa; phylum Arthropoda; class Insecta; order Coleoptera; family Cerambycidae; genus Monochamus; species Monochamus alternatus. Next base: position 22,092,435 of record CM073435.1, on the reverse strand, counting down.
CTGTTCCTTCATATGTATGAGTATGTTTACATATAAACTGAGTTCAGGTGACATGTAAGAGGTCTGCTACTTCCCACCTGTTTTCCTGTTCACACAGATAATGTAGGTGTAACTCAATACCGGTTGGGACGTTAGTCCGTGGAGTAGTTGTTGTTTCCTGCAGTGTATCAAATGGCTCGTCGCCCAGGGCGAGAGGTCTGCTTTGAAGTACCTGCTGCAAGTCGAGCCGCTTAGACCGAGCAGAAAGTAGCAGACCACCTATCGCGATTATAAAAATTGTTTGATTTAAAATACCCTTTCCGATACGTATACAGTAATGCACTTTGAAAGTATAATTTTGATTGGAAATATGCAAATTACAAAATCATCAAATAAGGAAAGCATTTCGTATTTGTATAACACAATTTTTTTAAGATCTTGTTATATCTTCAAGTTACACGGTGTCAATTTTCCATGGTTACCAAGCTATTGACCTTTAAAGTTTAGAAATAAGTACTTACATGTATACAGATTTTAAACTTTTACTATGTTTGATTGTCAGGAAAAAAATAACAAAACAATAGTCTAATCTGGTGATCTCGGTGGCCAAGAATGTGGTCCTCCGTGTCTTATCCACCCATAAGTATAGCTCGATAACCATTTATATTATAACTTTTTTACTCAGAATGACCTCAAACCTTAAGTTCCTTAAGTCCATTAACTCATGCAACATCCTGTATGTAATAATTCATTTCTTCATATTATTTCATGTGTTTATGTTCATTGTTTTTTTACTAATGGTAAATCATTTTAGAATAAGTTAAATAAATTATACTGCTTTTATAAATTCATTCAAATTAAATTTCATTTCACTAAATATAGAGTTTGTATCAATATATTGAATACAAAGATCTTTCATCTTCCATGAAAGAACCTATATCATTTATACCAAATGTGCAATTTTTATATTTTTACATTGATTAAAAACTATTTATGACAAAATGTAAATATTATTAATTAATTATAATGAGAACCATTTTAGACAATGGCAAATTCGATATTAAGTCAAAAAAGGCATTTAGGTGTGCTAATCGGCAAGTATTCCATTTCATGATACATGTCGAATCCCATTTTGGCCAGCTTTATACAAAGGCATAGGCAGTAGAGAAAAAGAAACTTTTTAAGGCATTTTTCTCAAATAATGCTGTCGTTCAGGATACTTTAATTAAAAACGATAATACAGTTTAATCATTGAACTCACAAATTGTTAAATTGAATTAAATTATTATTACATTATGTATATATTTTCTTTCATGTCTGTAACAAATATAATTATAATTAATATAATCGATGTTTATACCTAAAATACATTTGTTTAAATTTAATATTTTTAAATTATTTCGATTTTGGGGGACAATCCTCTATCTTTATGCAAACTCCTTTCTTATCTCTTGCATACCCATCTACACAGTAGCAGCTATCATTGCATCTTATATTTACAATTGGACAAACTTCCCCCAAAGTAGCACACTCGGTCTGACAAGCACTTCCACAGCTGTACACTTCATGTGGTCTCGTGCAATTTAACTTTTTCAAACCTGAAACATTTTATTCATTTTATAATAAGTTATCAGAAAGGTAATTGCATAATAATGCATTTATAATCAATTAAGGCAATTGGTAACCAACCACTAGAAACCATATCTCAAGTGGACGCAACCAGCAATACAATTTCTGTATTTGGGTATTTAAAATAAATGTGGCCGCCATACATCAGTCAACAAATGTCGCGATTCGTAATCTTTTAGATCCTTTATAACATGTCGTAATTTCAGGTCTGTTAACAAACAAAGAAAATGCAATTTAATTACCAATAAATACTATATGATGTTATTGGGCACGCCATATGTCCTGGCAAACTATTTCTAATTTCATTAATTAAAGAATAAGAATATACAAACAAAACCAAGGGGGCAGTGTCTTTCTAAGATTTTAAGGCTAATAAACTAAGATTTTGTGAAATAGGGCGCCATATTGAATCTATTTGTTTTCAAGCAATATTTGTTGCTTAACTGTGGAGGGTTGAGTTTAATGATCGACCAACATCAAGAGTAAATAGATTCCGGAAGGTCCAGCTGAGTCAAGGGTAGGTGAAATGCCACTCGAGGATTGCAATCAACGTGTTCCGTCACGTGGTGAAGGACTGTGGAAGAAAATGTCAGATCCTAAGCTCCCATCGGTTGGTATGGTCGTTGAGTGAATAAGTATACTTATTCACTCAACGGTATGGTAGAAGTGATTTTCAAGGGAGGTTACGTAGCACCTGAAGTAGGCGTTATTTGCGGGGAGGACAGAACCTCGTAACAAAACCCTAGATATGCAAAAAAAATGCGTTAATTAACATTCAAGAACATACAGGATAAACTAGAAAATTACTCTGAAATATCTCCCTCCTTTATAGTGGGTTTTCTTGAGTTAGAAGGTTTGTAGAACGACATTCCCCTAGATAGTATCGTAGAGGAAAACTTCTTTCTGGAAAATTCTCCACCGGTAGCTGTAGAAGTAAAGTGGACGACAGAAAAATCCCAGAAAAAAATGGTATTGGTAAATCAATAACCAACACAAAAAGTAAAATAATTTGGCATAAAATCACTTTAAATCCCAATAAGGGTGGTTCCAAGTACCACAAAAGGTTTTGGCCAATATTTCGTACACCACTTAAAAGCAGTAAAACTAACTATTTTTTTCCCAAAAGATTCAAGATTGTTTTAAAAAAACATTTGGAGGGAAATAAAAAAGGTACCAATACAAAAGAAAATAATTAACCATAAAATAAGAAATACCAATCTGCTAACGGAAGCATTAACCACACCCAAAGGTGGGAATTAGGAGAATTAATTAATAATTAATAACGGGTTTTAAGAGAGTTGAAATTTGTTGAAGATGAAGATAATATTGTAGAACTTGCCTTTTCGAAGATATCTTTTTGTTTTGCAATTTTTATTAGTCACGCGGCGCCCAACAGCGAACTAGGCGCGAGGATAAATTAGGTGATTTATATCATTTTCCTTTATATCAAATACTTAGCTGTGGGGTTGATTGTATCTAGCGCCGTATTAATTAAATGGAACCGTTGCACCTTTCTTTATTATATTTTTGAACTAGGTAATTTGTTAACTATTATTTTATTGAAAATATTGACAATAACATTTCAAAAGCATTTAAAAGTAAAATTATCTATATATTTATTATTACGTACTAAAATAGTAATTAGACAATTTTTTGACATTCTGAACAACAGTTAAAGCACGTTCAATATTTTTAACACATATGTTTGAACATAATGCACAATGTTAACATAATTACGTACCGTCATTGGCTCCGCTGATAATTTTAACTTTAAAAAGTTATATTTTGGATTAATTTAAGTCAATGGGCTTTAATAAGTGATATAAAGTTTGTTAGTTGAAGCAAACAGAGTTAAACACATCGAAAGAGATAATTACATGTTTGATAATTATTAGTATTTATAATTAAAACAGGCAATATTTTGTAAATGTATTAGACATAACAAATGTTTTTGAGGGGTTAAAAAAATGAATCTAAATCTAGCTCGAAAATAAATTCAAAATGTCACTTTCTAGAGTATGTCATTAACATCCAAATGTAAATTAGCATATTCACATTTAAACCAGTGCATTAGGCCTCTAACAGAGCAAAAACTGGAGAAAATAGGACAGAACAACTTCTCTGAGAGCTCTTATAACAGTATTGTTAAAGACTGTATGTCATTTCCCAGACATCAGAAGCCAGGTAGTGCTTATGATCCCAGTTTTCGATTATTCTGGAACATTTTCTTTGGTATGGGACCCCAAGAAAATCTTATTAATTAATTGGACATCCCAAGGTTATCCTAATACCTGTGGATATCCTAGCAGAATATTTTTATCCAACAACAGTATTTTATTACCAGTCCTATAAATATCCTTAACAGTTTAAAACATGGATATCCCAGTATGACTATCAAAATAATTAATAATTTGCACTTTGTTACTTAATTTTAATTTTTTCACAAAAATAATGAATTTTGAGGGTTTTTGTGCCTTTATTTTGAATTATTGATTCGGTCATATCCATTCGATCAAATAAACACATTTATAATGAGTACTAGATCATAAAAAAAACTTCATGGACTTCTCAGAGATATTATTTATACGTGGTGTCTCACGTATTACTCACATCCTTGGAAGGTGTACAGTGCACATAAATTAGGCTTACCCAAATATACCTACATCTAAAAGTTCATCGTTTCCGAGATAGAGGGTGTCAAAGATTTCGATATTTGTATTATATTTGTTGTTTACTTGGAAACCTTTCGTGATAAAACAGCGATAGTTCTAGGTTGTAATGAGATACCGAGGGGTGTTTCGCAGAGGCATTTTGGTGTACACATTGCAGGTATTTCGAGGCATTTTATAGAATTTTGAGGTATTTTCTGGTATTTAGAGACATTTTCTGGTATTTAGAGACATTTAAGGGCATTTCGAGGTATTTTCTGGAACTTCGAGGCATTTTGGAGTGTTTTAGAGGCATTTTGGGAGCATTTTTGAGAGAATTTTTGTATTGTGCACATATGCATAATAGTTTGTCCACGAGGTGCTCGTTAAAATGGATTATATAATTCGATTTCAAGGCGTCAGGCTGACCAACTAGGCTCGTGGATGTTGAAAATTGTACCTTAGTGTCATTTCTTTGGCTCAAAATAAGAAACATGTAAGTAAGTAACCATTTATTTAATTATAATAGGTAACTATATCTGTTTTTTGTAAACTTCGTTTTCAACCGGCTACATGCATATTATATGGGTGTCCGGAAATTATGAGCAAATATTTCAGGCGATTCACATAAAAAATAGGAAAAAAACTTTATATAAACATAGATCGACAAAAGTACTCTCAGGGAGCTAGAGCCTTCTAAATGGTCAGTCCTGAAGGTGGTTTATATTCAATGGCAGCCATTCGAGATAATGTAACGAAATTTTAAACACTGACTAAAGTTTTTATGCTGAATTTGAAAATTAGTGATTCAGAAATGTATTTAAGAGAGCCGGCTTAGGATATCTTTAGCCCTAACTTTTTTATTCAAAATTATTTTTAGTTAGACTAAAGAAATTTTAAATGTAATACATTTTACATTAAAATGATACTCTTGTTCGACTTATACTTCAATAAATTGCACCGTTTCCGAGTAAAAACAACACATGCAAATTGCTATGTAATGTAAAGCTTGTATTTTCTTAAATACACAATTAAATTTATAAGTTATTAATATCTAAAAATAACAGTTTTACGTTACGGAGCAATTTTCAAGTACCTTTTTACTCTGAAATGGTGCATTTTATCGAAGTCGAAAAAGAGTACCTTTTTAATTTAAAATGCATTACATTTCTTTGGTCCAACCGAGGGTCCAACTGTAAAAATAATTTCTAATTAAAAAGTTAGGACTATAAATATCTTAAGCAGACCCGGTTTAACACATATTTTAATCAAATACTTAAATTTCCAGCGTTCAAAATTTCATTACTTTATCTCGAACCGTTTTGGAAATATTGAGTTTAAATCATCTTCAGTTTGTTTTAATTTGATCATTTTTTTCACTATTTACTATACACGGTGTTAACGAATGGGCCAAATCCACTAGATTTTACGACAAAAATTAATGAACAAAAGTCGTATACCTACAACGTTGTTCATAAGCTCTTAGTTTTCGAGATACAGGGTGTTGAATTTGAAAAAATAAAAACGATTATCAGACGTATATCAATAGATATCTCGGAGATATGTTAAGGGATTTTGTTCTAATTCGATATCAGGAGTTTTAACGGGGACCTACTTCATTTGCTGCGCTTTCACGTCAATGCAAAAAAACAGTGGCGTGCAAACTATATAATTTGTGGACAATTTTCACAAACGTAAGGCTTTGTGTTCTCACTATTCTTCATGAACAGCAATTGTACCCATACCATTACACACCAGTGCATAATTTATTGTCCAAAAATTTTGCCAATTCATCTTAGGGAAAAATGCAGAAATATATTTTATAAATAACATTTTATTTAACTAAAAAATTGTCATATGTGAGCCGAAAAAAATCCGAATGAACGCATTGTACTACACTTTCAGCATGAGCTTATATTCAATATTTGGTTCGGAATAATTGACGATCAGGTTCTTGGGCAATATGAACTTCCGGCATCTTTAAACGGCCAACATTATCTGCACTTTTTACAATCTAATTTAATAGAACTACTACTAGAAATTCCTTTGAACATTAGTGCTCACATGTGGTATATACATGATGGTGTCCCCAGCTAATTATCTTCTAATAGTGAGAAACCATTTAGATAATATATTTCCTCATCGATGGATAGGAAAAGAAAATGAACATCCATGGCCTCCACGTAGTTCGGATCTATATCCGCTTGATTTTTTTTTCTGGGATTATATTAAAGGCTGTGGTTTATAGTGCTGCCTCTATCAACAATTGAAATGAACTATAGCAGAGAATAGTAGCAGCTGCAAATACTATGAGAAACATGAACCCATCATTTTTCACTGTTTGGAGAAATTTCTTAGAAAGATGTCAACCATGTCTTTTGTCAAATGGGAGCTATTTCGTAAATAATCTTAAACATTATTAATGTTTAATTAATGTTTTTTATAGTTCTTCTTGTTATATTTTATGAATTAATCATACTTATGCTATATAAAAAATATTTTTATTTTAGTTTTCTTAATTGTTTGATATATTTTGCAACTGTAATACCTGAAATATATTATGTAAACAGTATAATGTTTGTTAATGTTATTTAATTATCAAAAAAAAATAAGTTTTTATAACACAAGCTGCAAGTTAATTACGTAACCCTCGAACTGCACATCCTCGCCTACTTTAAACGCAGTTTAATTTTTTCAAAAACGGTGCCACTCAGAGATATTCAACAAGTATACCTTTTATGCTGAAAAATCATTTAAAAATATTATTTATTTCCGCTTTATGCAGTGGCGCATTTATTTTTTTAGAAAAGAATCTCGAAAATATAGTTTGCACGCCACTGATTTTTCGTATTGACGTGAAATCGCAGCAAATGAAGTAAGTTGCCCTTAGAACTCCTCATACCCAATTAGACAAAAATCCCTTAATGCATCTCTGAGATAGGTAGGTATGTCTAAAAATCGTTTATATTTTTCAACTTCAACACCCTATATCTCGAAAACTAAGCTTTTATGAGCAACATTGTATGACTTTTCCCAATTAATTTTTGTCCTAGAATTTAGTGGCAAGGCTTGGCTTGTTTTTTTAATGGATACTCTGTATAAAAATGATAAGTAATAAAATTAGGACAGAAAATGATAACTAAAAACATAAGGCTTTTCGAGGTATTTCCTAACATTTAGAGGCATTTTGTGCTATTTTTGGCATTCCGGAGATACCTTTAGTCTAATTATTCAGTAAGTATGTTTAAATACTCCCATCATCACTAGTGGCATAGAAACCATTAGACTTTTCTTTTATTTAAAATAAAAAATGGTACGCGACTGTATCAATTATAAAAGATACTTTACCTTGTAATTATTTTGAACAAATAATTATTCTTTAAAATGCATGGTATTTAGGTAATTATTTTTTAAAAAATATCTACATTTCGTAGTTTGTGCATATTTATATCAAAAGCTGAAGGAAACTTAAAAATCCACTCTTAAAATTTTGCACATTGCGATAATCTACCATTTTGAGAAATTTTATAATAAAACATTCCCTTCATTCCTATGCAGCTAAAATAGATAGAATTTTTACTGTTTTTAAACAAAATGATTGTGAATATTTGAATTACAATGTATACATTCTATATTTAAAAACATAATAGGTAAATAATCTTAAAAATGTAGTGCATGTCGTTTTATCATTTTCGGAATAGCAATATAACGAACTAAACCGAACAAAATCAAACAGTAACCAAACTCCAACTTATATCACCAGAGAGCAACTTTAATATTTAAAAACGTAATTATAATTGCATTAGATATTATTGCTATTTTTAAATTGTAGTTATTAACTGATATTTTGTACTTACCTCCAGAAGGCAATTTGTAAGTAAAACTAATACTTGCAAAGTAAGCAAAGATAAGCAGAAGTAGCCAGCATTTCATTGTAAGACAGTGTGATGACCAGATACCACAGTATAAAGGTATGTTATGTGTATGTAATGTTTATATACCACACAGTTTTGATATGCTGGTTATCCTTGCTAAATTCCATTGGCGCAGGTACCGACAATATCTGACGCGATAAGTTAAACAATATGCACAGAGAACCGAGTAAAATAAAAATGTGAAAATTGCTATATAGAGGGAAAATCCAATTGAAGCAAATATTTGAAATAAACTATATAGCAAATTATGTACAATTTATTTATTTTTTTCGGTGGAATGCATTGTAGCTATTTAAGCAAAACCAAGATTAGTTCACAATAATTATTGCTGCCATTGGTAACGAGTTGACCATTTGCACTAAAATAAGTTTATCTGCAAATTTTCACCGTACATTAAAACTACAGCAGATCTATTTTAAGTAGGTACCTACCTAATGAAAAGAAGTTTTCCCGACTTCAAATTGAGGGCCTATTACGTTTTCATAATGTGCTAAAATTGTCATATCTGAAAAGAGCTATAAACTTGTAAATAATTGCAACCATCAATTTTTAAATCAAACTGCAAATTTCAATCAGCTGATGAACCTATATGTTTATAATCCAAAATTACAGGTATTCCATTTAAAATAAAAAAACGAATTGTTACTTCTGAAGCCGGTTGGAATAAATATTGTGAAGTGTCTCTGAAAACAGTGGTCATGTAGTAAGTAACCGCGAATTTTTGAAGTAAAACTGATTGAATTTAAGTCAACCTATCTTCGTTCTAATAATGCTTTATTTAAATGTTACAGACTCAACAAATGCAGAAAATGAAATGCTGAAATGTCTTTCAAGTTTTTATAACGTATATTAAATTGCATTTGATTTTGTCGTCTGTAGTGTCAATTCTTAGATACAACGAAAAGCTATTTAACGGATGTATACAGGGTGTCCCCATATTTTCGATCTTGAAAATAGTAAACTGTAGAGCAGGAAAAAATAATAGGAGTCTTTCCTACAACATTTTCCTCTATGATCTATTTTCCTGATACCGGGCCTTCAACTTTAAAAAATATTTTTTTCTCTTTATCTAGGTACCTACCTAGTAAACAAATAAATATTTTTCATTCAAACTTAGTATACAGTACTTATATATAATAAAATGTTAATAATTTGACATCAACCCCCTAAACCTTGAGCTTCCTAAACTTCTACGTCAATTGTGAAAAGTATTTTATCAGTGCAAATATTAAAATTTTATTAACTTTTCTAAAAAAATGTGTTCTTACAATTCACTAAAAAATTTTGTTATTCAGATGTTTTAACTTTGTCTAGTCAGGATTGTCTTACGGGATATTATAAAGATCGTACAAAAATTATAGGATTAAGTAGGTATTGCTTGTTTCTAAGTTTGTAACAAGAGTATTGGCAGATGTCATGTCAAATCAGTTTGTATATTGTGGTGCTACACTGGTTACAGCATGTTGTAAATATAAGTTGGTTAAATATGATCTACGGGGAAAGATGGTCGACGTGGGTCCAGTTGCTTGGCCAGCTCAATCACTAGATCGCAATCCACTAGTTTTTTCTTTAGCACCTTTTAAAGGAAGAAATGTATGCAACTCCAGTGAAGAGAAAATCTATTACCTATATAGTATTCGAAGACCTTGGGATGAATTAAATAATGACATGATAATTCGAAAAACACATTCCTAAGAAATCGATGCTACCGTTTCAGTGACTAAAATGATACTGGGAGAGGGCCCAACTTTTGTTTAAGGGAAATCAGTTACAAAAGAAATTGTTCTATAGAAAGGTTTCTACACAAGATTACTAGTATATAACCAATTTTCTTTTTCCGCGGAAATGTTTCGTTTTCCGGAAAACTAAAATTTTTCTTATATTATATTTTAGCTGAAAATTGCCTCAAAAATTTCTTTTTTAAATGTCTTTATATTACATACTGCTCTAGAAATACAAAATTAATAAAATTGCGGCTTTGATTTGATGTAAAAATTTAAAAATTTACGGAAAAATTTCATTTTCCTTCGCCTTTTGAATAACGGAAATCTGTTATAGAAATGATAATTAGATAATTTGATTTGACTGCTAATTTGCGCTTTAATGATATATAATTTTATTTGCGGACATTATAAGGAAAATATTGAGGAAATTCATTAACATATTCATGTTTTTTAGGGTTTTGTGAATCGACGGTTAATTAATATTAGTATTTATGTTTTTTGAGTTTTGTGAATAAACGAATGTTATTCAAGTTATAAAAGTAAGTGGATTTGTAGCATTTTTTAAAAATTGAGCGCGCCCGGTCGACGTTTCGAAATCCGTGCGCATGTCGAAGGGGCGCGCTCGCTTCGCTCGCGTATATTAATTATATTGTTATTTGTTTTTTTCATAGCTGATTTCCCTTAAACGAAAGTTGACCCAATCAAATTAATAATTAAATACTTAAATTACTTAGTGATATCAATAATCACAAATAATTTAATATTAACATACAAGATAGGAACGTCCAGTAAAACGCACTGTAATATTATGACTGAATTACAGTAAATATGGGCACTTATTGAGATACACAAAAACTCAGCTGGACAATGCTTTCCACCCTCACATAAACCATCAAACTAGTAGATGAAGAAGCGAAACCACAGATCTCTTATCATTTTCAAAATAAGAGCCCCGTAATCTTGAAATAGTGTTTTATATCATTTTAAAAATTTAATAACTTAACCAAAATCAATGAAAAACATAACAAGATAAAGGTTTCCAACCTAACACGTACTTTACCTTTAAAGTTGTGTGTAAGAATTTTGGGAGACATCATTCATTAGGTCGTGTCAATACATATAAATAATAATTATTTTTATCTAAACACATGTGTGATGGATAAACGGTTAAACCGTCATAATTGTACATGAAAATAATTGGTAAAATGTGAAATTAGGATCGTTAGGATTTTTTAACAGTTATTATTTTATTTGAGATGTAAATATGTAGTAACAATAAATGAACAAAACAACGGCAATTTTATTTGTATGTTTACTTTTATTCTACGTATGTTTTAATTTTTATGATTTAGGTAGGTGCCAAAAAACATTACTATTTTATTCCGTGGCGAAAAATGCGACGACCTTAATTAACAAAAGGAGAGGAACTTGTTGCATATCGCTGCCTTCTTTACATAAAGGCGTATCTCAGTTTTTATTTAAAATGAGATTTTTACGCATTCAGTACATTCACACCTGGCTGTTTTGTCCTCTGACAAAGAGATGTATCTCAAAATTAAACACGGTAGAGGTATTTTGATATAACCGTATCTTGATCAATATAAATATCTAACATAAAGATATACGACGCCAGTTTGTGTTTATTATTGTTGTTATAAATATAAAAGTATAACAGCGAAATTATCTTTAACTATCACCTGATAAGGGTGTAATGTTCGGCCAAACAGTGTAGCTTTTATCAAGCTCCGCCCTGTGCCCCTGTATGTTAGGCAATTGTATGCAGAAATTTAGCAAAACATGTCTTCTTGGCGGACAGACTTCATGAATATAAATGTAAAAAATTGAAATCTGAGGCAATTGTCTGTTGTATGAAGACTTGATTTACTAGCCTACAGCTTTCTTTTTTTATAATAGTGCCTAACAACGTCTCACCGCAGTCCTAAATGTGGGCAATATTGCGACCGAAATATTGTTCAGATTTATTTTTTTTTTGAAAATATCACTCTGCTGTCTAGTAAAATAGATTTTTATTAGTTGATTAAAACTTGCTCCATCTTAATACGAATTTCCACTGAGGAGAAATATGAAAGCGCGTGGACGTCTAAAAACGGCTTTGTAAAATTGGGAACATTACAGCCTTAATGGCAAGTTCTACCTTTTTGCAGTGTATATTAAACTTTAGAAGGCTCCTTGAAAAATTAGTAAATTCTGAGATACGCCCTCATGCAAGTAAGGAGACGATATAAGAGATATACGCTTCTTACTTCCGATTAAACTAACTCATTTTAAAATGTATACATAAATAGGCACTTCTTACTTAAAACTCATAGCATTCGACATGTAATATAATAGAGGTCTTAAGAAAAAATAAATATCTTACACTATTAGTATTTGTAATGTTTGAGTGCATTGTCACAACAATAGTAATTTTAAACCTGTCCTAAAAAAATGCAACCTACGCTGTCCGCCGCTGTATTCGTATCTGCGGTTATGCTATCGTTATTTATTTATTTATTTTTCAGCTTTATTATGTTGAGGGGAATCCTTCTTGTGTAAGTAATGATACAAAACCAGTTCCAGTACGTCATATTTTCCATAGATAGCAAATATGTTTTAAGGCTGTGAAGTGATACATGCATCCATTATTCATTAGGCAACTGATAAATAATATTGTTCATTGTATTTTACAGCAAGTTTTAAATTCATAACCTGGGCATTTAAGAACCTCGAATAATAATTAACAGAACAGCTTAAATTTTGATGATATCAAAGTAGAATAGGCAGGCAATTCTAGTGTTTCTCTGCTAGTTTCCAATTTTTTTTTTGTATGTGAGGCAGTAGTTCTGCATACTTATCTGAAATATTTTTTGTGGTTGTTGTAAACTACCTATTACTACCTGCAACTAAGTTCTAATTTTTATTTTGTCATTTTTGTAACAAATATTGTTCGTACCTGTTTATTATTTACATGTTTATGAGATTGTTTTTTTATTTACTTTTTATTGTTTCAGTTTATTAAAAATTATTTATTTTTTTATTAAAAAAATCTAGTTTGAAATACTTTGTTTACTGAACCCCCCCATGTCAAATTTCTGGCTACGCCACTGATTGGGTATACCTACAATTCAATATGTATATCTAATGACTCCTAAAGATGAAAAAAGTGACCCCGAGAAGTATGTGCGAACGTTGGCGAACTTTTAAATTTAAATCGAAAAGTGAGATTTTCTCTATACAATCAATAGTGAAGATGTATTATGGTGAACGGTTTTGGACTATTGACACTTTAAACATTGCTTATTTTATCTTTTGCTATCTCTAAGTACAGGGAATGGGGATGGAAGAATCATGTTGCAGAAAAACTTCCCGACTACGTTGGCCGATTTTAGCAAATTTGGTCTTGCTTTAAAGCTGTTTAATAACCGAATTATAATATGTAATAATACTTAAAAGGGCAGAACATAGAATGTTGCCATTTAAAAAAACAAAATTAGCAATGAAAAATTTACCCATATAAAAAACAAATCAAGGTTTTTTTATTTTTGTATATTTTTACGCATCCTTAATATACGTATAGGTAACTGCCTTTGTCTTGGACATGGGTGATATCCAAAAAGGTTGATTCATTGCATCGACAAGCACCTGCGACTCCCATGATCTTTGCAACCTGTAAAGAATTCAATATAAAACGCTGAATGTATAAAATCGCGTATTTTCTACCTTAACTTGTAAATATTTTGCATCCGGTGCTTTTTGAGAAATTCTTCGATTTGGTTTCTCTCCAGTATCTTTGCCTTCTTTGGTTTATAATTTCTTGATTCTACTTTCAAATATGACGTAAGTATGACTTCGAAATATCAATACCTTTGTGCAACACTGATTTTAGCATAGAATATTTTGTCCACATCGAAGAGACAGCAAACCGTTCCTCCGCATTGAAAAAGTAAGATAGTAGCACCTCTTCTGTAATTGCGCCTTCTCCTATGACCAGTTATCGAATTCTACCAATTCCTTCTCGTGCACACTTTTGTTTTTCGCTGCTAACAGACGTAATGCTGCTTCTTGGGCTTCTTGCTGGATTTCAGCCACAATGAATAAATTCTCAGCATCTCACAAATTTTTTGTGTCGATTTTGCAATTGTTCTCACTGTCGTTGACAAATAAACAAACGCATGTTATAGAAACGATTCCAAGGCTTTCTAGCATTCAGCTGGCAATCAATATTCTTGATTAAAATGAATTTGTCAAATATGACCTTCATTTAAACCATAATTTTTTATCTGGTCTCACACGGCTTTCACTCTCCTAATTGACACTGTACTTTTCCATTAAATCTGCTGTAAAACAAAAATATCTTATAAAAAAAATATATGTTATATAGCAATAAAGAATGTATAATTAAATAAAATGAATCCTTGGTATACGTTAAAACAAGATAATTATTCAAAATTAAATTTAGTCTATATGCTGATAAGGATAACACAGCTACATAGACATTAATACATTTAGGATGGTCACTGACCATGCATAATTAGTTGCCACTTCATATTTTTTTCATATTTCTTAAATGCAACGTTATACAAGGTGAGTCAGAAAGATGGGTCAACACTAAGCTAAAGATACTAGACATCAAAATATTATGTTTGAGCTCATCATGCCTTATAAGAATATCGCTGGTTTAAGAATTGCAGAGTGTTCAAGGTGTAAATTTTATTCTGAAATTTCTCAATAATTGAGAAAGTTTTGATAGCATGACTGAAAATTGGTAGTGTTGGGTTTTTTGGTGCGATAATTACGAATTTGAAGCATATTTTGACGTTGCACCTAGAAGGCGCTAGTTTTTACCGTAATATTTTGATAAATCAAAACATATTTTTTCTCTGTTGAGCTATATGCTTTAAAAAAGTTGAAAATCGAACGTTCAATTCTACATAAAAAAATGTACTCTTGTTTAGGTTACCTAACTTTATCGGTTTCTGAGTATGCATTCAAATGTTTCAATGTATTTTGCGGCAATTTTCTTTCAGACGCTGATATTGCAATAAATTTTCTTAAGCTTGTGTCAAATTTTCATGTCAATAAATATTAACGTATTTTTCGTGCGTGTAATTTATTATTACTGCAATATTGAACAATTTAAGAATAAAATCTAAGCCTTGAAACCAGCGACAATCGTATAAGGCATGATTAGCTGAAACATAATATTTTCAGCTTAGTGTTGACCCATTCATTTTGACTCACCCTGTATAATCACAATAATAATATACGAACAAATGAATAATTCATTATGTTTCATTTTATGTCATCAAAATATTTAAGAAACTGCAACTGAGAGTGATAAAATTATATACGTCACTAAAAGTTTGCAGTATATATTGCACTAAAATGTAAAAAATGATTGTTTTTAACACGATCAAATATCAAAAATTACGTTGACAATAAAAATAATTGCGTAAGGTCAGTCATGACGTACGACGTCTGAATTCTTGCCGCGAGTATACCAACAAGAAAGGGCACAGGGGCACGACGTCCGTAACGGGTGTTCAACTTATATGAGGAAACAACAGTCACCTACCCCCCCCCCCCCCCGATCTTATACTCTAAATAAAAGAAGCACAATCATTTTAATTTAATAAGTTTCAACGAATTTTTAACTGTTTTCTGACACAGATATTAGAAAATCTAAGCAAGTTAGAAACAATACCTCTTGACTGTTTTCTCCAGGATATAACACAGTTTGCAAGTTTTCATGTCGATTACATTTTTATATACTTACTAATATAGTCAAAGTAAAAGATAATGCAATTGCCTGGGTGAATTTTTCTTTTTCTGTTGAACGGCTGAATTAAATGTGACACTAAAGGGTTTCATCATCAATTTTCTTTTAATAGTTCAGATTCGAAATTCCGTCTTTCGCCGAAACGGATTTTCCTAGAAACCCTATAACAGCATTCCAATTCTCTAATAAAGCTTCGGCAACGGCAACTCCATCTTGATTAGGCAAGGGATATAATTCTGGCCATCTATGTCCTCCTCGTATATCTCATGGCCTGATTCTATTTGAACGTAAGCGATTACTTTGCGTTTTTTTAGATCCAAATTTTTTGAAGTCATCCGTGACCTGGATGACAATTGACCTTTACACATTACACTAATTACCTTAATGTAGCTCTGTAATTATTATTGTAATTGAAGTATGTACAATGCTTGGACATGTTCGTTAATTACAGTAATTTATTCTTATTACATAGTTTACCTTCATGTATCTCTGTAATTGTTATTGTAACTGAAGTATGTACAATGCTTTGACATGTTCGTTAAATGCAGTAATTTATGTTTATTACATAGATTACCTTCATGTATCTCTGTAATTGTTATTGTAATTGAAGTGCGTACAGTGTTTTAACGTCAATTACAATAACAATTACAGAGATACATGAACGTAATCTATGTAACAAGCATAAATTACTGTAATTACCGAACATGTCAAAACACTCTACATACTACAATTATTATAACAATTACAAAGATATATGAAGGTAATCCATGTAATAGGTATAATTTAGTGCAATTACCGGTCATGTCAAAGCATTGTACATATTTCAATTACAACAATAATTACAGATATACTTGAAGGTAATATATGTAATAGGTATAATTTACTGTAATTAACGATTATGTGCATTGTATATACTTCAATTACAATAACAATTACTAATGTGTATGCCAATGTAATATAATTTATTGTAATTAACGACTATGTGCATTGTGCATACCTCAATCACTCTAACAATCACGAGATACATGAAGGTAATCGATGTAATAGCTATAATTTAGTGCAATTAACGATCATGTCAAAGCACTGTACATACTTCAATTATAATAATAATTACAAAGGTACATTAAGGTAATTAGTGTAATGTGTAAAGGTCAATTGTCATCCAGGTCACGGATGACGTCACCCAAGGTCAAAAGCCTCCCGGGAGTCTCAGCCCCGCCTGTAAGGGTACGTTTTACCTTTTTTTCTCATAATTTTATTTTTCAAATATAAACTTTCTACCGAGCTTTCTACACAAGATTTTTAGTTGCCAATAAATTCAGATTTTCTACTATATCATTATCTACTACAGCTAAGTATTGAAGTTAATCTAAAAAATAATAATTTAACCAGTGGCATATTTATAATGTCTTCTTAGGGGAAGGGGCAAATGCAGCCTCTTCTTTAGTTTTACAACCCAAAAAAAAGGAGGCAACTAAGTATAACTTACAAAATTTCAACAATTTTCCCCCCTGGGGAGGGGTAATTGCTCTCTTTGCCGCCTCCCTAAATACACCACTGATTTTAACTCAGAATACATCACCTGAAGTGCTGTTAATGGAGTGCATTATTTGCATAAGACATTGATAATATTTTAATTTGTTTTAGAAATAATATAGGTATGACAAAAACAAAACAGTTTAGCAAATTTCAGTAGGTAATGGTATATTTTTATGTAGAATTAAATCGCACATAGAAAAGTTATTACAGCCCAAAATTGTAACCTCAAAATAGATTTAACGACGTATATGTAAGGCCTCTCAAAATATACTATACCAAATTTATAGCAGGTACTTGAAATAAGTGATGTGATTTAAAGAAATTAAAATATATTGCATGAAATTCAAAACTAAGACTACCGACCCGTAGTTCTTAGAAAAATCTTATTTGAATATTTAACACTCCGAAAAAACTGATTTTACTTTGACTTTTTATCAGGATTAATAATATCGATAGATAGTGGTAAAGCAAAACAAAAGACGTGCATCTACAAAAAACAAAATTTATTATTACAAAATATATTAGTAAAACGCTTCAAAAGTGATTTACAATAACAATACATTTGAACAGGTGACTGATGGACACAAAACGTCTTCGGAGCATATCTGTCCAATCTGCTAGTCTCCATCAGAAAGAATGTTTTGTCAGTTCCATTTCTTCCATAAATAATTTTAATGGTACCCTCGAAAATGGCTTCAGGGTTAGTCACTACTCCGATTAAAATATTCTCTTCTACGCCCTGTTTCACAATCAAGGATTTAGCATGGGATATCCTGTCCAAAAAATAAGTAGAACATCCTTTGGAAGCGTTGCCGTAGGATCGCACAATATTGTTAATCTTTTCGACGAAGAAATCACCAATATCTTTAAGGCGTGGTGAGTGTTGGTTTATTTTTTCGTAACTAGAGCAAGTGCAAAAGTGTTGAGGTATACCGGAATTATGGCAAGTTCTAGTGCTTGTAATTGACTTAAAGAGAGACTGGCACTGAGGACAGCCTTGACTTGGAGATTCATCAAAATTCTTGTCTGACAAGGACAATATATGTTGCAGTGTCATATAAATGTCATATGGCGTAGTGAGTTTCTCTGAATTTTCCAGGAGATTTGTGTACTCTTCTGCATGGTTCAATCTGTGGATTACGTTAAAATAATATTAAATATTTATCCAAATATGTCATATTTAGAAAATTACACTCCATAAATTAAAAGCACTACTTTAGGTTTTATTTTCCAGGATTCATATCATCTTTAATCCATGGGATTTATATTTTAATCTTTTGAAGATAAAGTGTAATAATACCTTTACATATCATGGGATTAAAGTAAATCTTTTAATGAATGTCGAGGATGAAGCTTGCAAAAAGAAAATAATACCAATGCAATTTATATTAATAATACAAATCGATTCAATATTTTTTATCAACTTAGCTAGACGAGTATACTTGCATTTAATATACGGTGTGAAAATTTTATAATAGTATATTATGCAACGATCATGTAATGATGGTTATTAATAAACGAGCATTAACCGGGATACGAAACGAGCCGAAGGTGAGTTTCGTATGGTTTATGCGAGTGTATTAATAACCATTACATGAGAGTTGCATACGCTATTTTTTCTACACCCGATAAATAATCAAAAACCATAAATTTTATATTTTTATTGAACACAATAGGTAACAGTAATTATTCGTATGAACTGCATTTGCTGCTTTCTCCGATATGTGTGGAGGAGTCGATGGTAATTCTTCTATATCGCTGATCAGACATTTTGATAAATTATCGAAGTTTAGGTAGGTATCTACGAAAATTTAATACGTACTGATTTTGACATCTAAAATAATTACATAAGAACCTAGGATAAACGTCAAATGCACAGCATGCTTGATTGAAAAAATATGGGTTTCTATTGTTTAAAAATCTGTATTGTAATGAAAAATCTGTATCGTAATGGGTATCATTATGAAACGGATTATAAAATCTGTATCGTAATGAAAAATCTGTATCGTAATGGGTATCATTATGAAACGGATTATGGGCATATAAGTGCATTGTTATAATACGGGTGTAGAAAAAAATATTTTACAGGTAATGTTTAACTACAGAAAGTACATCAAAATATGCACTTACAGTATGTTATGTAGAAAATGAAGCTGGCTGGCGCTTTTATTTACAAATAATTATAAGCGATGAATGTAATAATCAAATATTATTTGCCTCTAAGTTTCAACTCATTTCACAATAAAACTGCCTTAAATTCACTGAGAATTAAAACATACAAATGTAATACAGAAATATAATACACAGGGTGGTCCGTAATGAATGCGTCACAAAATAATTGTAGATTATATACGCCAATTTAGCCAAACATGCGTGCTATAAAATGTTGCTGGTGTTGCGATGTACAGGGCGTTAAACATTGATTTTTAACTCCAATATTTAAAATATTTTAGACACTTTCAATGAGAATGGCGTAAAAACTTAGATCATATGATTAATTCATCCAAGATGAAATCTGAAAACAGGCTTACTACAAGAAGGCTTTATTTTGTGAAGCCAATGGTAATAGTAGCAACAAAACATTTTAACTTAACTTTAGTTATCGTAAAGTCATTTTACCTTACAACATGCCGAGATACAACAAATTTACATAGTTTAAAATGAAAAACATGATAATTATCGTCGGCTTAACAAGAGAAAGTCTACTTAGTTTAGAGCCGAAATAATATTAACAATGGTCGGAAAACACCTTGCGGCGTCACATGATGGAAGTGGGAATATCTCGAGATCTGAGCGGTTTACCTATATCAAACAAGTATAGCTTTTTCCTTTAAAAATAATCAGATTATCTATTTTATTTATCTCAAAATCTAGCTAGGGCTTTGCATAAACATTTATGGAGAAAGAGAACTAGACTAATTAAATTTATATCTATCTCAAAGAAATGTTTTAATTGACAAAAAATAGATTTAATTGAAAAATAAATTTATTCAGCAATTGGAAAAATCATCCACCAAACCTTATATACGGGGCGTCCGGAAACTCCGCGCGGAAAATTTAGGGGGTGATACTATTCGAAAAAACAATGTGTTATGTAATATTTTCTCGAAAAGTCAATATTAACGGAACTATGTAGCCTCAAAGTTATTTTCTTCAATTTGTTTTTTGGCTATAACTTTTTTAATATTAGAACGATTTTCTCCAGATTTGGCACACTTCTTACGTTTCCAGAGACATATGATAAAGTTAAAGTTTCAAAGTTACTTATGAGAAGGATAACGATATGTCAAACCTCAAGGAAGCTAAAGCGACGACGTGGCGACCAGTCCGAATATTGTTCTACCAGTTAGAATAAATTAGATAAATGTCTGTTTTCTCATAAAAGGTTGGATTTCTGCTTTTATCTTGTCTTAACGAGGTATATAAGGTTTGAAATTATCGTCAGAGCAATATGACATCTATCATTCAATTGTTTTCAAAGTATACTTTGCTCAATCGTAAAAGAAATCATCAGTATGTCCGAAAAATTTAGATGTCAATTTTTTCGCTAATGGTTGGTTTTTTGACATCAAGATTATCAAATTTTTAGATATACTTTGATTCTTTAAAGGAAAACCATCAGAATCTTAATAAAATGAAAGGCAATAAGGATATGATCATTTCTTCACCTAGCACATGCCCTAACTGTCCTTTAGGGCAGCAATAGAAATATTTTACCTGACACTGCGTCTCTATAAAAGTGACAAGTGTGCCAAATATTGCAGAACATATTTTATGTCACTGTCCGGCTGGAGAACGGACCAGATCTTCTATATTTGGCAAAGTGCATCTCTTGCCAGAAGATCTGGATAGAATCTCACCCAACAAGGTTATTGGCTTCATAAATAGGCTAAACCTGGTGGGTGAAATATAATAAGTATGTGAGCCACAATAGACCACAGGGTCGCAGTGGAGGGCTAGTTTTTGGCCCACTCACGTAGAACTAAGACTAAGACTAAGTGTGCCAAATTTGAAAGAAATCGTTTCAGTATTAAAAAAGTTATAGCCAAAATACAAATTTAAAAAATAACTTACATAGCTCCGTTAATATTGACTTTTCGAGAAAACGTTACATGAACTAGACACAGTATTCCGTATTCATTCAACTGAGCATGAGCAGCAAATGAAATACATTTAGTTTTTATTCCTTTTACTGACCTAAAGCTATACGGAATCCAAATATAACTAAACGGTAATCTCTCTTCCATCCAACCTGTATGAGTCAGTCTTATCCTCCCAAATCTAAATCCATGATCACTAAAAAATATCACAATGGTATTGTCCAAGTATCCCCCACTCTCCAATTCCTCAAAAAATTCCACGAAGTCTTCATCCATGGAAGTGGGACAGTTCACGTCTTCGTGACTGAAAGAGTTTATCCAAAAAAGTCCGAAACCTGGCGTTGAGTTTCTTGTTGTAGAAATAAAATCTTTTATTAAGCCTTGCATTCGGATACCCGTCTTCTCGGGACCAGTGCAATGTGCTTTTAAACACAAATATTTTATACTTAAATTGTCTGTAGCTAGAAAATATGGACGGAAATAGTAGTCTGTAGGGGGATCAGTAAAGCCAGCTTTGATCCCATTGAAGGTAGCTGAAACAACGAAAATCTGTATGGTGAAACAAAATCGCATTAAAATTCTTGTCTGTGGAATTGTTCATTAGCATACCTAGATGTTAGGTATCAGAGAACATACATATGACTTCATTGATAGGAATTGTAGGAGATTTGATTTATATTAGCTTAAAATACCTTTCTAATACAGTAAAAAATGTTACAAAAGCTAATAATAAGGAATATATGGGCAGATATTGTGGGTGTAATTCAACGCTGGTTGGGGCTTTTGTCCACAGAGTAGTTAGTTTCACACAATATTATTAATACCTAAAAATATATATATAAAAAAAAAAATTCTTGTACTTCAAAAAGTAACAGCAAATTTGATAAACTCTCTTCTCAGAAAAGATCATTAATATCATATACAGGCTGTTCGGAAATGATGCGTCAATATTAGTAGTT
This sequence comes from Monochamus alternatus, assembly GCA_037114965.1. Lineage (NCBI taxonomy): Eukaryota > Metazoa > Arthropoda > Insecta > Coleoptera > Cerambycidae > Monochamus > Monochamus alternatus. The sequence goes on along the minus strand of CM073435.1, from coordinate 22,070,143 downwards.
TACAAGAAAAAGTAATGCTGCAATGTTCTTTAACATTTTTTCCAAAATCCAAATCGTATAGGATATCAAAGAAAATTTTTTAATTATTTTTTCTAATAACTCTTGTGCGAGTACGAATTTTGGACACACTAGTGTTCCTTTATATTGACTTTGTTAATTTGACGTATGCCTTTTAGTGCAACAGAGTAATGGCTTGAACATTATTTGTTTGAACCTCGATATAAATATGGACAGTATGCTATTAGAGATGATAAAAATAATATATTTAAAGATGGTTCTCTTGTCTACCATTTTGAACTTATGTTTAAAGTACACTTTGAAAGCAAATGCTTTAGTTTCCTTAAACAAGTTCACTTGAAATTAGTTTTGACAGATTTTATGCAAGCTTTATTTTGTGAAATTGTTGAGAAAAAAAAATAAAAATTTATTTTTGGTGCCCTGTAACTTTGCTATTTTCAATTTTCGAAAAAATGCAAGAGGACATTGTGGCATTAATGTTTCGTTATCGTAGCGATCATAGGTTTTGATTGCCAGATGACCGCATATCACGAGGACTGACATCGTTGACGTTTGATTATCCCTTTAATAATAGGTTTTCCAGGTTTTCCTCATTTTCACGCTGAATGATGGTTATAACTTGAAATTCGAAAATTTACCCATCAGGATTTAACGACAAAAAATGGCGTCTTTGCTATATTTGTGTAGAATATACTAAATTATTTAGCTTAATTCTGCTGGTTGTTTTTATATAATCAAGTTTGCTATACAACATTACATGTAAATCTATCGGTTCAGTAGCTGTTAAAAGTAAATGAAATCTATTAGACATTGAGTAACTTTCATTTCCAGTTTGTTAAATTTCAGATACTTTTCAATATTGCAAATTTGTTCCTGTAACATTATACAATCTCTTAAAATGTTGATAGCAGACGATGTGAGGTCAGCAACAAGTAAAATTTGTTGTAGTTCATAACTTCATACGTATAGACCATTAAATAACAATTGACCTTGTGGTACTCATGATGCTGTCAAGTATGGGATATAAAATCATTATAATAAACATACCAAGACCTATTATGTGGATACAATATTTTTATATTATAAACAGCACAGGAATTTTAAATCCAGTATAATATAATTTCAATATACGGTGCGGCGATAAAGTCTTGCCCTCCGCCTTCCTTGAAACTGGTAAACGGTTGGTAGGAAGTCTTTGGGAAGAAAAACAAGTCGACTTTTATTTTCGAAATACCCTCCTTTTCAGTTGTCAACATTTACGTGGTACTTTCGGTTTTCCCGGAAATGACGTTACTAATCGAAGGTAAATTCAGAGTCAGATTATATGGCATGATATCGCCGCACCGTATATTGACATGTCAAAAAACTTTTGACACGCGTAAATAACAGCCTGACAGAACAATTTGATTATATTAGCTTTAAAGCTCCTGTGCTATTTTTTATATTATATCCACATAATAGGTATTGGTATGTTTATTATAATGATATTAAATCCCAAACGGAATGAACCTAAGTTTGAGAAATAAACACAATTAAATAAATCACTCAATCCGTTAAAAATATCTTGTGAACTATTTCATTCATTGTCATAAAACGTTTTCGTTGGAATTCTAAAATTACATTTTTTGTTAGGGACCAATGGCAAAACCATAAGGGACCTGTACAGGCTTCAGCTATTTGAATCTTAATTATTGTTTGGACACTTTTCTAATTTTCTAGTGCGTTAATTCTTTGACCTTTCTATGATATTTATCTCAACATTTAATATACAGAAAGTGTACAAATCTACCAAGTATATTTCATAACATTTTAATTTATTTATTAAATCTATCAACTTTGCAATAGAGAAATTTCAGGAAATCTACTTTGCGGGCTAATGTCCGCATTGAATTACACCTTAAAGACCTATAGCAAACAGCCAAAGTTATTCGTCAGCGGCGCCACAGGCTTATAACGGTTTCGAGTTTGTTACCTCTCATCGCGCTGTAGGTGAGGCAACCGACGACTAATCCTGGCTGTTCGTGTCTGTCAAACTCAACAGAAGGGAGCCTAAGTACAGGTGATTTTCAGAAAACAACTAACTGCTTCCTGAAATTCCTCTTTTTCGATATCTTTATCATCAACGCCGATAGAGGTCAAAGAGTAGCCAGTGGCCACTAGATGGCCATATTCAATATATTTTTTTGGACATGATATTGCTGGTTCGAATTTATTCTGATAATAACGGCAGCTATGAATAACTTGGACTTTTCCAGAGAAGCCATTTCAAGTAAAAAATTTATACTACACAGCCTGAATCATTACAAGATATGTCTGATGAGTCTAACCTTATACTTCACAAATACTGCATAACATTTAAGAATGCTAGAATACTGGTTGGTGGTCATTTTCAACATCAAATAAAGTAAAATTAGTGGTAAACGAATTTAATGATTTGAACCTTTATTTTCTCGACAATTGATTATCAAAAAATAGAAGCTAGTGGACGTTTAATTTCCTTTAAAATGACATAATGCCACTTTCCATGTAAGATTTTAAGTGTATAAGTCACCTCTGCAAAAGTTGACGGATCTTAGCGTTTTTTTAAAGTTTTTGTACCAAAATTAAGAAAATCTGGGAGTTTTCTTAGAAAAAAAATCTTAGAAAGGCGTAGCCCATATCATTTGCATACATACCTATTTTTGGCGTGTCTTCGGCATACGCTGTACTATAATTAAGGTTCTTATATTTATTCCAAATAAAATGTTGACAATTATTTAACGCTGATTTATTGTAAGGATCGCAGGAATTTATTGCTTGAGAATAATTCATTCCTGTTAATACAGCCATCAGATTGGGATAAGTATTATCAGCTATCTTATTGTATCCCTTGAGGTTGATCCAATTGTTCCTTTCGCAAAATTCAAAAGTTCCTGGCATGGATCTTATTAAATTTGACCTGGATACGCCGTCGATGCCTATGAGGATAACGTTTGGGTCATCTTTGTTAGGTACCTTCCGTTTCGGTGGCTGCAATGTGGTATGTACGTTCTCATATACTTTATGGAGAAAATTTGAACATTCCACCTTTACAAAGTTCTCGTTTATAGCGACGGTGTTGTTAAAATAGATGCAATCTGAAAAACTGAAAATATTACATAAAGCGACACCGAGTACATTGGTGGACAAAAATCACATCACGTCGGCTTAGTGTGTTAACCTGCTAACTCCACTTTTTGGTGTAATTATGATTTTGGCCCCGTTTAAAAGAGGGCATTGTAGCATTATAGCAGAAATGAATTTTCTTCATGATACGTTTATCTGCTAACTACGCGCATTCCAAACCAACCGTGAAAACCTACTATCTCCACCAATCAAGCCCATTTTGTATGGTGGTGTTGGTTGTTGTTATACAAGATGTTATAAACATAGCAAAAAAACTGTGGTTTTGACTTTTTTCTATAGATTATATTGCCAAAAATTCTTTAATACAGAAATAATAAGAGCAAAAAAACAAAGTAACAGAATATTTCGAGCATTTTAAACCACGGCTGTATTACGATGTTTTGGTTGCAACAAAATCTGGTTTTGATTTTCTTTAAAGACCCTAATGTAGAAAACGTTTTGATACACAAATTATAAGAGCAACACATTTTTAAAACAATTTAGCAGTGTATTTCGAGCTTAATATTAAGTTATTAAGCAAGCCCACTTATATTGCAAATACCTGCGAACGGGTAGAGAAGAAAAATTAGAAATATGGCAACAAATTAGCACAAAATTGTGATGTAAACTCATTTTTCGTTCAAGGGGGTTCAACCCCTCCCTTGGAGTCATAACCTCTATACTGAAAAGCAGAAGATGAAAACCAGTAAGTATAATAATCTGCAAGAGCCAAAGAAGACTTTATCTGTAGATTATTACGAATATTATAATATTCCACACCAGTAATTTGATCCTTCATAAGATTCATAATTTTGCTGTATATCATTTTTAAAAATTAATAACATGATTTTTCTATCTCCTGTAAAGTTTGACTAAAGGAAGTTTAACAGATTAACACTCTTAAGTCGACGATATGTCCTTTTAATACAATAATATTAATGAAACATAATACATGATGATGATATAAGGGTGTATTATTATTTTTGAGATTTGGGATTTATAGTGTTTGTGTTGTGTACGTTGTAACATAAGAGCATATAGCTACAGCGGCAACGTAGCAATTCTTAAATACAATAAGTACTCAGTAGGCGTAAGAATAACGTTTTTATTAATGTAAGTAATAGAGAGTTAATGGACGTGGTAAGCTGTATTTAAATTTCCCTTTTGTTGACATCTAAGCATATCATATGTGCTAAATTATTAAGACAGCAGTAATAAGGATAGTGCTCGACCATATTTATCCATGATTAAGGTAATGTCGAAAAATCCTTTATCTGATAGATCGGGTCGTTCGGCTGTAATAGGTCATACCCGTCCTACCCTAAAATGAAAATAAAATGTTTTTTGCTTTTTTAATAAGTTCTGTCGCATGTTTCAAGAAAAATGAAATAAGGATAAGTAAACATTTTCTCAAAATATTGACTTATGTTCCTTTTTTCATTCATAATTAAAATTGCAATAATTGAGAGAAATAAACAAACGAATATCTGACAAATTATTAACCAATAACTATTTTTTTATGGACATAATAAAAGGGCAAGCAGTATTTCAATAAAGTCGTACTAAATACTGTTCGGCAATATTCAACGGATTTCCAATAACTCTCTGTAAATAATAACTGTAATAATCGTTAATAAGTTATTTCATCGAGTGATTAATCTCTAAGAAGTACTGAAGAGGTGTGATTTGTATATTAATTAGCGATTTGATACTGCGACCTTCTGAGCGCACGTCTTACGTTATAGTTGAATTATGACATTTATTTTCGAAGTTGTGCGGTATCGAATCTAAGGCTTACGTTATAGTGAAATATTTGTAAATAGATGTTTTTACAACTGTACATTAGTAATAATTATTTTTTAGGAATATCGGTGTGTAATATGCTCATGATACGGTGTTCTGTATTCGTTTCTTTAATTAAATTTGTTACTGGAAGTTTAATGATTAATTCAGTTCTACAAATATTCTAAATGTCTTTCTTTTTTATCGGTCAGTGGTCGCGCGGTTTAAGGCGTCAGTACTTGAATCGAGGTGACTAGATCGCTGGGGGTTCGACCCCCGCAGCCGGTAGACCGTATATAAGCTATATTCGTGGAGAGGATTGGCACCCTCTCTGCGGGTATGGTAGGGTGGAAGAATGTTGGCTTGGGTCAATGTGAGAGATTGATACCGGTTGACATTTGACTACCCCCCTAATTAATGAGGTTTTCCAGGTTTCCCTCATTCCTGCACTGAATGGTGGTTAGGGCCTACCAACGTAAGTCGTTCCTGGGCGCAAATGCGGCCTGCCTAATAATAATATGCCGCCCCCTCTCCCGCACAAGTTTTAGACTTCTGGGCTAATCCTCGTGATTAGAATGAGGGGTAGAGATATTATTATTATCTTAAATCATTGTACACATATTTACAATTTGGAGATTTTAATTATTTTTTATACGACTGCCTTGCAAAAGGGGGTTTTTCACACGGAAAACACGCGCTGAAAACGGTACTTTGCACACGCCGTGCGCTAAACATTTTGCAGACGGTTATGTCATCTTTGCACACTCTTCAGTGTCTTCTGCTGCCACAGAACCAGAACAACGATCGTCTAGTGGAATACAACAAGAAAACTTAACTGCACTAAAAACACGAAACCAAAAATATTCTCTATTACCGAAAACAAGGTGCACAATAATACTGCTTTTCCCAGCGTAACCTTGAAGGAATGTTCAAATGTTACCATAAATATTAAATATTAGTTTCTTTTGTTAATGCTTTAGTAATTTTCTTAATAAAAACGAGTTAAATTAAAAGTTGTATTTAATTTTTTTGTTAATGCGTTGGCAATTTTAGTAATAAAAACGATTTAAATTAAAATTTGATTTTTGTGGTCTCTGTTTGCAGTCGTATAAAAAGTATCGTAAAAAACTCGTTTGAAAACCTCTTTGTACGTCGTTTTCAAACCTTGTTGTTTAATATACTATTGCAATAGCATTAATAAGTAATGCACTTTTTCTGCAAAGTAACATAATTCGATAACTTCAAATTTAACTACAGTAAAGTTTTTGTCTTTAAAAATTATTACTTTAATTCGTATGTCCTTCTGTTATAATGGCCGCGATATGCGTGTTTTAATGTGTTTATGAGTATATTTAAAAAAAAACCAATGCCAATTACCTCAGTCTTTTTAGTTGTAAATAGATTAACAAAATACTATTATAACGAATGTAACGATATCTAAAGTAAATAAATTTATATTATCACAGTGGCTTGTCTATAAGCCTGTTTAAAGATATAAAATTGTATTAGATCATAACACAGGAAGTAACTGATCATGCGAAATATGAATTTCTTGGAAAGTAATTTTGTATATCATCATCCTACATTTACTACTTTCACCTTCTGATAAAGTTGCTGATAACTATCTTGAAGATAAAATTATCGTCAGGTAATCATAATATAACGTGTAGCTGTCTTTTCATTTTATGTTAAGGTTTAAATAACTCACCGTAGCTTAAAGAGGTTTTAATAGACTAACAAACTGCACTCAAATCAAGATATAAGTAACTGGGGGTATAATATAAATAAATGTTATAAATATTAATAGATAAAAAAATTAAATAAATAAGATTACTTCTACTGTATCATAATGTAGTATATATATATATATAGAGATAAAAAATTGCTCTAGTACAGGCAGTCTTTTTATGTAAAATGAAATCGTACGATACAGTATACAGCAAAACGTATTCTTAAAATTTTTGGATTATTGCTACAATTCTAATTTTTTATTTATAGTAGTTGTACAAATTTTAATTTAGAAAAAAAGTATTTATGCTGCTGCAATTGGTGGCCATTGTTCCTTACCTTAATAATATAATTACATCAAAATATGTTGGTGATTATATGATATTTACAGATGTAAATATGACCCGATCAAAACCCAAACACCCAGGTATTGGTAAAACTACCGCCAAAGACATGAAACATGCTATATGTGTGTAATTAATGATGGACTGCTTGCAAAAGCTCTGATTATAAGTATATTTATTTATTTATCTATTTATCCATTTATTCACATAAGCCATATACAGGTTGTGAACGTCATATAATAAATGATACATATAGATTTAAAAAAAAACATAAAAAGTAAGTAACACATAATATAAATAACAGCTTAACCAAACACTGACCAAATTTCTTTACAAAATTACTTAAGTTAGCTATATAACTAAATTACAAAACTACGATATTATTTAACAAAATCAAAGTATTCTTTTATACTATAAAAACCGTTTGTAGAGAGAAACAGGTGAAGTGATTTCCTAAAAGGCTTGTAATTTTCAATTTCTTGAATGTCTTTAGGCAAACTATTAAATACTCTACTAGAAAAGTTTTGCGGGCTTTTTTCGGACAAAGCTAAATTTAAATTACTTCTATAAATATCCATTGCCGAACGTGTATTGTAATAATGAACATCACAGTTACGTATCATTTTATTAATATTTTTTTTTATAAACAATGCTGATTCGTAAATTAGCAAGGAGTAAAAAGTTAATATTTTGTTCTCTTTAAACGTTGGCCTACACGAATCGAGGGCACCCAAAGAAAATATCAGTCTGATTAAACGTTTCTGCAAAATAAATATTCTATATGAATTGGTAGCGTGGGCCCAAAAAATTAGTATTTTAAGTGGGAATAAGCCAATGCATAATATACATTTAATAAATATTTGTGAGACATTATATGATTAAGGTTTCTCAGAACATAATATGCAGCATTCAGTTTTGATACGAGATGGTCAATATGGTTATTCCAACTCAAATTTTCGTCCAGATGTAAACCCAAGAATTTAATATGTTCTGTTTTTTGCAGAATACAATCTCTCATTACTATATTAATGTCACCTGGTTTGCGCTTTTTGTAAAACATCATATACTTGGTTTTTCCGTATTTATCACCAGTTTATTAGTATGACACCATTCATAAAAAAGTGTTAATAAACTGTTAGTTTTCGCTTGAAGCTCGTCCAAAGACTTAGTTGCAATACTAATGGTGGTATCGTCTGCATACATAATTATACATATGTTGGGATCAATAATTATATTATAGTCAAGGTCATTGATGAAAAGTATGAATAATAAAGGAGGTAAAATACCCTGAGAGACGCCCAGATTTACAAAACATGTTTCAGATAAGTGTTGCGCTAATTTAACAGTTATTTTCCGATTCGACAAAAACGAGTGTATAAAATGATTTAAAGGTTCCCTTACACCTAAGGATTGAAGCTTTTTACTTAGCAGAACTTTGTCTATGCAGTCAAAAGCTCGTGTGAGATCAAAGAAAATAGCTATTACAAATTTTCGTTCATCCAGTGCATCATAAATATAATTTGTAAGGTCAGCTGCTGAGTTAGTAGACCGTCCCGTTCTAAAACCATGTTGGTGGTTTGAAAATAATCGGTTACTATTAATAAAATTAGAAATTCTATTATAAATATTTTTTTCAAAAATTTTCGAGAAACATGACAACAGCGCAATCGGCCTATAGTTATCAATAACCTCTTTATCGCGTTTTTTATACAAAGGTATAAGCAACGCTAATTTTAGTGACTCAGGGAAAATTCCACTCCTTACACATAAATTGAAAATATAGGACAAAGGGTGAAGCAAATACTGGAATACGGACTTTATTGCCTTGTAACTTGATCAAAACCACAGGAGTTTTTGTTTTTCATATATTTAAGTGTGTTCTGAATTTCCATAGGAGTTATGTCATAAAAATAATAATAATATTCCTCGTACAACTTTCAGGCAATATTTCAAGGAATGCAAGATGAACAAGAACAATATTGATTGACCTTCGGAAGTTCTTGAAGGACCATCCCGAAGAATCCCCAAATTATTTAGTCAATCAAATCTTTACAACGGACGAAGAAACAGAACTTAGTTACTACCTCTAATGAATTAGCAAGCTATATCACGGATTCAATTCAAAAATTGTAAAAAATTAGCTTTTGTATTGTACAAAAATTCCTAAATAATGAACAGAAAACAACTCATACATTCTGGTTTACAGGATTCATGAAACGAAACAAAGAACTGTCCTTAATAGTAGGAGAATCGTCATTAGTTGGTAGGGTAATTAGTTTTACTAGGCTAGTTGTTAAATAATGTCAAGAATGGAAATTTGAGTAGAAATATATTTGAATGAGTTTAGAAAATATACTCGAAACCATCGACCCAGTTTTATTCAAAATTATTTTATCATACATTATTTATATAAATAATATTGTTAAAGTTACAAAATTATAACATTCCAAGTAGTTCGGTGACCAGTGATTTCCTGCATAGAGCGTAATGTTGCTGACTGGCCGTGAGTGCATCGGGGACATTGCAAATGCAGCGAAGTTGTTGTTAACAGGGTCGGTGCTCAAAAGTAGAATACAAAAAGTTAATCGGTTTTTGGAATACAGTGAGGTAAGAGTGCCGCCAAAAAAAGTGCACCGAGCTCCCCCCCTGCCGCCATGAAGGCTGGTTAGCGGTAAGTAACATTGTATACTAGGCTAAACCATTCAGCTGGAAACTAGGATTGTTATATTTTCTGTTCTGCTGTGTTCTGATTCTGATTTTTATAATAAACTATTTATAATATTTTTCTAAAACTGCCTTCTGAGTTACCCCCTTGTGCGTAGACGTTCAACGTGTACGTAACATTTGGTGGAGGCGCCGGGCAGACTTTGAATTCTTTGTTTTTTTTTTCTCCACCAAGTACGTAACATTTGGTGGAGGAGCAGCCTTTGATTTCCGATTTTATATTTATTATTTTGGAAATTGTATTTTTTCTTCACCAAGTACGTAACATTTGGTAGAGGCGCAGGCTTTGATTTCTTTTTGACCTATTTTATATTTATTATTTTTATATGATGGAGGCACTGATTTTCGATCTTAAAGCGTATCTAGTAACTATATTTTTTTCCTTATAAATTCGTAATAAAGTCACATATTTTTAAATAATTTTTTTTCATGCGTGAGATAAAGTTTCTAATATTTTAGACTAGATTTTTTAGGAAAAATTAAGACTTTTACAAATCAATTATTTTGAGAACTATTTAAACTTTGTATAGAATATTTCAAATTTCTACCAGAAAATTTAATTTTATGACCATTTCAATATTTCTTTCTCATTTTGTTTTAACAAAATCACGTTCAGACTAATTTATATATTTTTTGTGTGTGAATTTTAGTAAAATAAAAATTAATTTTTACTTCTTTGATAATTAGAGTTTTTTTCCCTCAACTGGAAAATCTTTGATTTTAGTGGAAATATTTTTGTAAAAATTATATATAATTTCTTTGTCACATAAAATCCAAGGACAATAAAACTACATATTTTATTTTGGTTTTTTAAATCAATTAAATTCTTGAATTTTAAATTTTTAGTAAGATATATTTATTTTCATTTTTCTAATTTACATTTAAACTATTGCAAAGAAAAAATTAAGTTTTTTTATAGAACTGTATTTTTATTTTAATGATTTTTTTTATATAAGAATACTTAAAAAAAACATTTCTACTTTGGCTTCAGTAATGAGAACATTTTAGTTTAACTATTTTTATATTATTATATTTGAGAATTTCTTTTTTCCCAGTATAATTTTGAATAATAAGTTTTAATAGTATTTTAACGTTGAATATAACCAGCTGAAGAGGTTAATGATATTTCTTTTTTTGTGTGTATCTCTTTTTTCTAATTTTATATAGGTAAATTTATTGTATAAAAATAGGTGTATGATTTTGATTGACAGTTACATTTTTTTTAAAATAGGAAAATTTGTTTTAACGGTTACTAAAAAGTATATATTTTTTTTAGTTAAATTCGTTTTTTAAACAGAAAAATTTTAGTTTTGTTGGTAAAAATTTTTGTTTAATAAGATATTTTTCAAATTTTAATTTTACCATATTTTTTTTCAGTAATTTTGAAAAATTTAAATAATCTTTTGTTTAAATATAATTTCCTTGTGAATATAATTAAAGAGCTCGTTTTATTTTTTTTTATTAAAAATTATATATTTTAATTTAACTGCATTTTGAATATGTATATCAAGTCGAAACATGCCACCTGAAGTTAGACAGTTAGTTTTTGCATTTTTGTGTATCTACATATATTTAAAAGTTTAATTGTGCGTCAAGAAAAGTAATTACGTGATAGGGTAAGAAAGATAATTTTTGTAGTTTTTATGAGTAAACTAATGAAAACGGTCCAAACTAAAATGATGCAAGATGAGAAAATGAAGTTAATAGTTATATATTTATATGTATTCTGTTTTTCTGATAAAGAATGGAATAATAATATTTTGTTTTATAAGGCACTGATTGACATCTAAATGATACATGAGAGTAGGGTCCTCTACATGGTATAACGTTTAGGAAGACCTACCTGAGAGTATAGTATGGAAGAAATCTACGCAGTTAATAATCAGTATAAGGGGGTGTATTATTGTTATAAGGAAAATAAAACCCCATTGCTAATGATTGAAAAATAAAACATAAAATACAATAAACTATTTCAAAAGTAGAACGAATATTTAAAGAGAGTAAAATAAAAGACCCCCCTTATACTGAGTCCCTCCTTTAAAGGAAACAATCTATTTCGCATTATGGATGGTAAGTAGGACTTCAATTCACTTGATCCTGAGCATATTCCGGAAAGTGCTCTTCAAGGAATTTAAGTCTATCTAATAAAATTTAACGAATCAAGTGTCTAAATATTCCTTCCACTAAACATGTTTTGTTCTTTTCCTTAAAAAAAAGTAGGACCAACAGAACACATTATTGCTGGGTTATTTAAGCTGGCGTTTAATACGCGCGGACTGCTAGATAAATATCAGAGTAAGAAGTGTAATGTTGAAAACTGTTTCAATTTTCTAACTAATCTGCAATAGGTATATTTATGTAATTAATAGGAAGGAAGTTTAGACACTCGGGAGGTACTTCAGTTCAATTATTTTTAAAATATTCTTTCTTAAACATAGCAGTATTTTAAATTTTTATTTATTTATTTATCTTTGTTGAGATAACATCAAATAAAATAGTAAATATTCTTAAACAAATTTCAAATTCCCAAATTAAAATTGCTTAGAGGAGGAAATAATGAGAGATATAACAATAGTTTCAAATAAACTAAATAATATCAAAGGAATAATTTTGTTTTAATTAGAAAAAATTTATGATATACTTTGGGTAATGAAATAAGAAAAATGTAATGTGTGTGTTTAATAATTAACAGTGAAGATAGCGATTTAATTATTTAAAATATAAAAGATTTTAATATAAAGTACAGGGTTAAAGTAAATGAAGTACAGTTAATGTAAGACTAAAAAGTGACTGGGGATGAGATAACAATTAAAAGGATTGAACGAATAATTATTGTACAGGACTTAACATGAACGTTAAGATAGCACATGAAATAATAATTATGTAATTGGATAAATATAAATATTGTATTATGAAAGTGATAGACAATTAGTTTATAATATATGACGTATTGGTTTAAGTTAGAGAATTGGGTTAATGTAAATAAAGGTGATATAAAAAGTTTGAAAGTGAGAAAGCAAAGATAATAGGTAAAACGAGGGGTTAAATTAAATTTAACTATGAGAATTTTAAAATAAAGAGGTAATAGTTATGACGTAGTATTTGATAAAGTCATGAGATAGTTGACAATAAATAAATAAGATTTATTACTATTTTTTTTAAATAAGGGTTAATATCTTAAGGATTAAAGAGTATAGATAGTGTTTTATTTTAGAAAATAGAATATAATTGAGTTATAAATGAATACATGTGCATTATTTAATATGGATGTAAGGAAATTTAAGATTTTATATTATTATTTTGTTTTTTATTGTTAAATAAATAGAATTAAATTTTTAATAAAAATGGAAAAATATAGACACTTTATTTCGAGAACTAAAAGGCATTTAAAATAATGAATGATAAATATATAAGGAATACAATTTAAAAAGTAAATAAAGGGAAAAGGAAATTAATATATATATATATATATATATTTGTATTTGTGTTATTTTATTATTTTCTTAGCAACTTAGTTGAATAAATTTGTTACTTATATAAAAAATTCCTGTACATGGAACACTTGGAGCACACAATGGGCTAGTATGATATGTCACTGATGCCTCACAACCGATCTATCCATTGGCACACGTATTATGACCAAGGCAAAAGCAATCCTCAACCCTTGCAATCATGGGAGAGTCACTTCTTCTAACAGTAACAAAAAACTAGAAGGTCATCATGGGTACAATAACTACTACATCTGAAAAGGCAGTTTTGCCTAACAAATTTGAAAAGAGTCATTCTTGGAAGTCTTCCAGAATACACAATCTGGAATAAGCAACATGTCAAGGACGATGGTCCATGCCATGCCTGCCCTGCTACTACACCATGTAAGATGATTCCACGTAGTCATATCCAAAGGTTAGGGGATACCTGAATTGTCAACATGCACCAAGTGCCTTCTGGAGATAGACAGTAATAGATGTTTTGTGAGTAACTCAGTTTAACTATATTTCGTTGTTCCAGCCCATATGAACTACAAATGTGATGTGTTTGTGTATATGTGTGCTCCACGAACTTTATTACAATATGGACTTATTTTATTTCTCTTTTTCCATATGAGGATCATGTCGATTTTATATGCTAAATGTAGTACTATTTGTATATCTACTTAGTTTAACAATTTTATTTAACTTATTTTCTCTTTTCCCTTGAAAATAATTTGTTTAATTATTAGTGCTGTTAATGTAAAATATTCAATGTTTTTATTTTTATTTTTTTTCTAATTTTGACTTTTTTTTATTTCATATTACAGTATGACAGATTAAAGCTGGAGGCCAGCTTTCATGAAGCAGGGGAGATATGTCAAGAATGGAAATTTGAGTAGAAATATATTTGAATGAGTTTAGAAAATATACTCGAAAGCATCGACCCAGTTTTATTCAAAATTATTTTATCATATTTTATTTATATAAATAATATTGTTAAAGTTACAAAATTATAACATTCCAAGTAGTTCGGTGACCAGTGATTTCCTGCGTAATGTTGCTGACTGACCGTGAGTGCATCGGGGACATTGCAATTGCAGCGAAATTGTTGTTAACAGGGTCGGTGCTCAAAAGTAGAATACAAAAAGTTAGTCGGTTTTTGGAATACAGTGAGGTAAGAGTGCCGCCAAAAAAAGTGCACCGAGCTCCCCCCTGCCGCCATGAAGGCTGGTTAGCGGTAAGTAAAATTGTATACTAGGCTAAACCCTTCAGCTGGAAACTAGGATTGTTATATTTTCTGATCTGTTGTGTTCTGATTCTGATTTTTATAATAAACTATTTATAATATTTTTCTAAAACTGCCTTCTGAGTTACCCCCTTGTGCGTAGACGTTCAACGTGTACGTAACAATAAAAAAAATCCATCAATAACCTTAGATAAGTTTATGAAAAATACAACTTCACACCAAATCAGATATACAACAGTTAAAAAAACCAGAAAAGTACTGACACAGAGTGAGCAAAACTAAATGGGACATAATATCTAATAAGGAGAAACTTTGGTAACTATATGCAGGATAAACGCAAAGAGTAACTTACCATCACAGAATATTATATTTTCTGTGGTACCACCCAAGGAAGGAGTTATGATTGAAAATGTCCCACCAAACGAATTATTTAGGCAATGGATGAAACATTTCATAACCACTCCAATTCATGTTTACCCTGTTTTGTCAATCATGCATAATCATGAGTCATGTCTCGCTAAAAACTAGAACGCTTACAAAGGAAATAATATGCTAGAAAGGTACAGCAATGTCGCTGAAATTCCGTCAATTTCGAGGTTTTTTTTTAATTTAGATACATTTTATCAACACCCAGTACTTTAAAAGGTTCGTCATTACTTGATGTTAATGTACAAATTTTATTTTTAAATTCCATGAATTTCCTCCGTATCATTTCGTTAATTGGTGTTCTAATAGACCGTTGTTAGAAGTTTCATCAATATTTTTTATTTATTTAGAATACACTACCCAGACAAAAGTTTTTTTAGTTCCCTTAATTTTGAGATTTCTTAACGCTCAAAAATTTTCGACTTTGTATACGGAACGATCTTTCGCACGTTTTATAACTATTCCGAAGCGAAAAAAATGCAAATTTTCTCGAATTTGGAATTTCAATTTTAACACCCTGTTTATCAAAATTTGAAGTAACACAACAGTGAAAAAAGTTAACCCGCCGATTCTATTTGCCGATATAGCTCACTCAGAAATATAAACAAAACTTGAAATGTTCAAATTAAGTTTTACAGATGTAAGCATGTGCAGTGAAGTAGCCACGGGGGGGAGGTTTTGGGGGTCAGAACCCCTCCCCCCCATGGGTTGGGTTGGTTGGATCATATAGGTAATATCTCACTACAAACCTGCAATCACTCTATTCTCCAAGATTTAGCAACGCAGTCAGTGAACTAGATCTTCTACGGAAACCTTACATTAGGACCTGCTACTAAGTTCTAATCTTATTTTTGTCATTTTTCTAACAAATATTGTTCGTACCTGTTTATTATTTACATGTTTATGATGAGATTGTTTTTTATTTACTTTTTATTGTTTCAATTTATTAAAAATTATTTTTTTTTGTATTGAAAAAATCTAGACTGAAATTTTTTGTTCACTGAACCCCCCCTTGTCAAATTTCTGGCTACGCCACTGAGCACGTGGATAGGTTCCGGAAGGCACAATACTGGCTTATCGACCGAACGGCCAGGAAAATTGCCGAGAATATGAAATTATTATTAACGTTACGGCTCTTTTAAGATATTTTGCCTGGCGTTATTTAGATTTTTCTAATGAGGCGTTCCCAGATACTTTGTGTCCTTGTTCTACAGGTGAAAATGACAGATGGCCGCCGAGGAGGCTCAGGAAAATGGAAATTTATCTAAGAAAACGCGAGAAACACACTTTCAGAATACGGCGTTGAGATATGGGAAGGTACGCTTTGCAAAAAATTCCATTTGGCCGCAAATCTTCCTTTTTCGGGCTGAAGTGTAGGAGTGAGAGTCACCGGTAGCTTTTAATATATATGGTGATTCAGTTATAATGTCATTAATTTTAACCACGTATTCGGAAGATATAATAAAGACAGAAAATTGAAAAAAAAACAAATTTTACTCGACCTTTCAAAAGATAAACATATTACCCCATAACAATCGGGTCCTGTTAATTGTCTGATGACGAGTACGAGTATTGAAGTTATATAGAAGTCCAGCAGTGTTGCCACTCAGGATCAGATACATATAATAACAGTATGTTCGGTACTGAAGTGACAGATTTTTTTTTCTAATAACAAACGTCTAGTTTGTAATCTAAAATGCATGCATTTTGTATATTCTTTGGGGTACCTGGCGTAAAATTGGTTCATCATGCCCTCATAATGCAAGTTCAAAAGCTTCGCAAACTTATATACAGCAGGGAAATCAGTTTGGATAAAACATTAAAAACATACCTATTTTTTGTCACCTTTTCGTTATGTTCTTGAAAGCAGAATTAAATTCAGCTTGTACGATGATATTCCCAAATAATGCAAATCATATTTGATTATGAATATAAATCAGACTGAAATCCATTACTCATCAGTAGGTTTGATACAAAATAACATACGCACACGGAAAACACAGAGCCACATGTTTATTAAAATGTCTTTTATAAATTTTTCCACGACGTTTTTTCAGTATTTCACTTTACTTACTTGAAATGAATTGCATTTTCATTTTATCGAATTTAAGTAATAATTATAACCTACACTTGCGATACGAAATTCGCCAACCTCTACCACGTGAAATCGTAAAAATATAACTGATGGATGTGGAATGTGAATGAAGAAGAGGGAAGTCGCGTTGTGTGCATCTGTTCGAGATACAGTCGACAGTGGGCACGCCTACATAGGAAGACGGACCCGACAGATGTTCGCATTATTTCGCTTATTAAACGGGAATTTGAACTGTTTAGCTGTGTGTCGAGTGTGCCGATTACTGCCTATCGGATGTCGGCGCCGATTACTGCATTTATAAAATTCTCATGATTTCATATTGGTTAGATTGGATATTTATAAACATGTAAATTTAACTATTGTTTGTTTCTATTATTATTTAGCGGTTCTGCAACTCTACAACGCTTGTCATTGAGCAAACATTAAAAACAAGGTCATTGGCCTAAATACGATAGATCAAGACTCGGATGGCCGGATTGTTTAACACAGGTATGTCTAGGGCTGTTTTTTGTTGACAGCACGAGGTTTTTTATTACTGCCTGTATTTAAATACAAAATACGTTTCAGCCTTTCTTAATAATTTAACCTAGTGAGTATTGGATTTTATTTCATTATTTATGTAATGAAATGTGAATGGTTTATTTTGATCCGTTGGAGTTTTGAAATTTCAATAATTAAATATTTTTTAACATATTACACTGAGTAGGTACTATAGGAAAATATTTAAATTTAGCAACGTCGCTTCAGATCGAGACCGAGTTGAATTATCGCCAGTGGTTAGTGACAGTCTGAAAAGGGAGTTTAAATAATAGTTCGAAAATATTTTTCTCGACGTAAATATGCATTTAAATTTTGTCGCTTTCGTATTATACTCATTTTTCCTTATCTTCTTTTAAAATTAATGACATTATGTTTGAATCACCCTGTATTATAGTCACGCATGCTAAATATAGCTATTAAAAAATCCAGAATCTTGCATGATTCATATGCAGGTGCTTGTCTTTTGTCCAAAAAACTTTACTTCAGCATTTAGAGCTAGGCACTCAATTATTGAATAGTAACAAATGTCAATTTCATTTCAGCGAGAAAAAACATGGATGAATAATAATGGACCACTTGTCTTTTCATGTTCACAGACACCTGAAACTATTCGTATCTCTAAAAATGTTGAAACTTTATCCAAAACTGGCATCTTCAAAGCAAACACAATCGCGAAATAAGGAGATAAAAAAAAAAGAAAATAAACGATTTCAGTGAGGAAAGTTGCAGTGATATTGAGATCTATGGTGCAGATCTATTTTCAGACTTAGATCAAATATCTGATGCGGAAACGAATAATATGTCTAAAATACAAATAAATTAATTTATTCCAGTAAAATTTAACACAAAGTTTTATGTAGCAAATGTCAACCATGTTCAATACCTTAGTGCGAAATGAAGTAACTACATTTGATGGTCATTAACTACTCCATATTGCACGTGAGCGGCTACAAAACACAAAGCATCCTATAATTCTGTAGGTATCATTGAAAGCCCACGACCTCTATCGCGATTGGTGATAACGATTTTTGCTCTGCTCCATCAAGGTAGGGGATTTGGTGATCATCAAGGAGGATAACTTACAGGTTATGATGCGGCGTTACACATGCCTAGATGTAATGGCGCCAGTGGACAACAAAATTGCATATATAAACCTCTACTGGATTTTTATCTATACAAAACAAATAATTACCGTCATCTAATAAAAGGTTAATAAATACATTTGTAAAGTGACAGTATCACTTTGTCTCCATAATAAGGTCACAAACAATAGAATGACACTTACTTTTACGCCTTAAAAATTGTATTAATAATAAAAACTGACAAATTTTAAAAAGCAAACATTGCTTTAATTTTATGATGTGTACGTTTGAAAACGTTTATCAATAGACTGATGTACCAGATCGCTTGTTGGTTGTAAATAGGTTACAATATTTATATACTGTTAAAGTTATTTTAGTATGACCAAGTTTCTAGACACCAGAAGATTCAGTTTTATGTAACGACTTACATCTAACATAATAAATTAAGACGGTAGCTTATCTATAAAACTATGTAAATAAATAACAAAATATGTATCAACACTATTTAAATGGATTAGCGATGATTATCAGTGTATATTTACTGTTTCAATATTTAATTTAAACAGATAGCAGTAGTTGCTATTTTAGGGAATAAATGTAAAAAAGGAAAATAATTTATTTCTGAAATTCTAATATATCATATTAATTATATATATTTAATGAGAATATTAGGTATATTCTCTCTTTATCTTATATAGTAACATAAACAGATACAAGTTGTGTGAAAATTCATATTTACATTGTAATTGTTTTTAAAATTGTGAAAGTACTACTTAAATTTTGTAGATTTTACCATATTTTCAAACTATATTGTACAAAAGCTTTACACAAATTGTAGCTATCTTTATTTATGCGGCGATTAGTACATTTTTATGGAAATATTTTTGTCACTATTAAAGCTGCAAATAATTTTTTTCAAATAAGATGACGGAACGTTTTATACCAAAGCGATCAAAATGATCAGATAATACCCTACAATTCAATTTGGTACCCTTATATTTTTTGTTCAAATTTTCACACTGGCTATTTATTCTTTATATTCCGGGAAATACGCATGCGCACATCGCATATCAGAATGCTCGACTTCTATTAGTAGTGACGCCATAACGTGAATTAGGTGTGTTAATATCTTTTGATTTTGTATTAGTTCTTAAGAATGGAGAATAATTCGAGCTATACAGCGTGTTTTTAAAATGATGATCCTAATCGAACAACTGAGAAATATCGAATCACAAAAACCGTGTATGAAGGGATTATGGCGCGAGACCAATGTATGAGTGTAAGTGATGCCGCTGAAATATGTAGTTCATAAACAAAAGTGTCCGTGATTAGTGTACATCATGCAATAAAGAGTAACAAAGAAAAACATACAACTGCAAAATGGAAAGTAGTAGCAAATCGCGAAAGGAAGAAGATAGAGGTAGATGACGACACAAAATACGCGTTTTATAGAACAATTAATGAATAGTATTTTAAAAGCGACCTTCTGACGATTCTGTTGCTGATGGCGCTAATGAATTTAATGCTGCTGAACGACGTGGTTGGATACATGTCGCCAAATGTAGGCGTGATTCCATAACGGATGGACTAAAGAAATTTCTACAAACAAAATTCCCAAGAACGAATTTGACATTGAAATGATGACTAAATATGAATCCGGTAATGTGTTCTTTAAGGTTGGCTTAGACTATAAGCTACTAGACTTAGTTATGGTAAGTGATTTCTGGTCGAGTGGAATGCAGGTGAAACCATTTCGTTTTAAAAAAAGGCGATTCTCCTCGCAAACTCACTCCTTTACGTAAGCTAAAAGTATTACACATCAATATAAAAAGTATGCAGTCAAAAAACAGTCAGTTGGAGGTACTGTTAAATAAAGAAATACCATTTTAGTTACAGAACACGCTAATTGATCATATTATTTCGGACATGTGCGCATGTGATTTTAACGTGAAACACACATGCATATCAGATCATGCATACCAGACTGCAGAATTCATTATACAATATGTTAAAATGGAATATAAAAAAGCTAATGTTGTACGTAGAAATTTTAGTCAAGAAAATATATCAAATTTCAAAAACTTGTGTATGTTTAAAATTAATGATTTTAATACTTATTTTAATTCGTTTTATGATAATTTTTTACACTATTTTAATGTGTCTTTTAATCTGATTAGCATTACCCATGAACAGAATAGAAATCACAATTACTGGGATGACAATGAAGTCCGGGTCTTGTCTAGTTATATTGTATAAACCATGACAATCTGTTGGATAAACTTTACAACTATGGCATACGTGGTTCTGCGTTGAGTTGGTTATCCACTTACCTAAACCATTGAAAGCAGTATGTTTCATTTACACATGTAAGTTCAAAAATTAATTCCGAGGTCTGTAATATTGACATGGGCGTACCACAGGGCTCAGTACTGGGACCTGGGCTTTTTATTCTTTATGTTAATTCTTTGGAGGGTGCTATTGGCAACAGTTTTTTTTCAATGTATGCTGACGATTTAACATTGGTCTTTTCAGATAAATCCACAGAAAACTTGACCATTGCTCTACATAAAGTTATAAATGATGTTTGTAATTGGTTTGGTCACAATGATTTATACTTTAATATATTAAAAACAAAAATGATAAAATTCCATAACTGGCAGAAAGAATGTGACACTATCACTGCAAATGTTAATAATGTCGCGATTGATGGTGTTGCAGATGGTGTCAAGTTCTTGGGTATGTTTTTTGACGAAAGCTTAACCTGGAAAGTACATTGTAATTCTGTTGTTTCTACAATGAGCTCTGTAGCTTATTTATTTAAATGCATGAAGGAGATATTAACAAAGCAGCAATTACCGAATATGTATTATGCACAGGTCGAGTCAAGATTACGCTATGGAATATGTTTCTGGGGCGACTCCACCATGTCTTAATCAGTCTTCATTACACAAAAACGTATTTTAAAAATAATATCTGGTGCAAAAAGTCATGAAACTTGCAGACATATTTTTGTAGAACTTAAAGTTCTTACGTTGACTTCTTTATTTATATTTGAAATGAGTCTCTATGTATTCAGGAATAAAAAATCATTTATTGTGAATAGTGACATTCATTTAAAAGATACCAGACAGAAGAATAATATTCGAATCCCTTTCAGAAAATATTGTGTAACAGCAAAGTCACCAGATAGGTATAAAAATATATAATCACTTACCCGAGGGACTTCGAATGAATGTGAAACATATAACTCATTTCCAACGAAACGCTTTTTGGTGGAGAGATGCTTCTATTCATTGTCAGAGTTTTTTAGTTGTTAGTTGTAATTATTTAATTAAGTTTTTGTGACAATTGTTATACAATGTAAATTGTCCAAAACAAAATAAAAAAATTGAAAATTGAAAGATCTTTGTATATTAGATAAACGTTTAAACTCACCTATCTTTCATAGTGTATATCTCAGAGAAAAAAAGGCTTATTCGAAAATCTTGCAACATAAAAAGAAACAGTATTTTTATAATCGTATTGAAAATGCACCAAATCAGATGCGTGCAGTTTGGAATATCATAAACTCTTACAATAAAGCAATGTTCTTAATCACGACTATAATTATTGTGTTCCAAAAATAAAGAATGACAGTGGGGAATTCAGAGATTATCATCTCTTCTGATGTAGCAGCTTCTAAAAACAGTGGTCTCACGGGTTATGATGTTGAATATAATGGTCCATAAATTAGAAATAGTATATTTATCCGAGAAATTACACTAGTTGAGTTATCTAGTATTGTTTTGTCATTGAAAGCTGATAAATCACAGGGAATAGATGGCATCCCTGGATTAATAATTAAACAATGTTTTGAACATATTGGAGAACCACTACTTCATTTGGTAAATTAATTAGTGAGGTTAGGAGTATTTCTGGAAGTTCTAAAAAAATCAAAAATTATCCCTGTTTATAAACAAAAAGGTGATCCAACGTCCATATCAAGCTATAGACCAATTGCTGTTCAAAATCAGTTTGCCATAATTTCTGAGAGAGCGTTTTATAACCAGCTTAATGAATATTTATGTAAATATAATATTATTAACATATTTCAGCATGGTTTTGTAAAAAATAAAAACACTGAATCTGCTCTATACGAGTATGTAAAATATATACAGGAGTCATTGGGTGGTTTTTTTGATTTTTCTTCAGCGTTTAATACTGTTGATCATTTCATTTTATTAAAAAAACTTGAAAATGTTAGAGTGAGGGGCATTGCGCTTTACTGGATAAAATCATATCTGCGCATCACATCACAATCACATTTTTCATCTAATGACCATGGTGAACCGCAAGGCAGCTTGCTGGGCCCTATCTTATTTGTAATAATAGCTAATGACTTGGCTAAAATTGCCGAGAATAACAGTTTACCTGTATTATATGCTGACGACTTTATATTTAGCTGTAAGGATGGAGAAAACAATAGCCGTATACAGAATTTAGTTCAAAACATGTATGAATGGACCAATAAAAATTTAATAAATCTAAATTGTAGTAAATCTCAATTAATACATTTCATTGCAAAAAATAAGACTCAGTATACCAGTCCTCTTATTAAATTTAATGATAGCAAATCTGTACCACTTGTAAATGAAAGCAAATTTCTTGGTTTACAACTTGATCCAAAGCTTTCTTGGAATGTACACGTAACTAGCATTTGTAAAAAAATCAACTCCTTTCATATATCTTTAGACAACTCCGGCTGGTTAGTGTTTCCACATTACTTTCTATGTACTATGGGCATGTTTACTCAAAATTATCCTACAGCGTGGTTTGCTTCCTCCGTCTTCGTTGCCCAAAAAAATGTAGTTCGACAGAATGCTCGAGTCCCTAGGCGAACATCGTCTAGACCATTGCTTATAAGTTATAACTTATTAACCGCTCCTAGTATATATATTTATTCTTGTGAAGTGTATGTAAAAAAATTTAGACAAATTCCCAAAACAATTAAACACTCACGCTTACAACACTAGACATAAATTCGACTTAAAGCAACCTCAATGCAGAACGGAATTATGCCTTAAAGGATCACATTCTATGTGCATTCGAATTTATAATAAGTTAACTGCACCATTTAAAAATAATATATCGATGAATAAGTTTAAAAATGATTTAAAAAGATTCCTCATACATTTTGCTTTTTATTCTGTTGATGAATATTTTAATAGATAGTGTGTAGTGCGCATTGTTGTATGAGAACATACTGTTATATACTATTATATATCTGCATATTACTTTTAGGTAATTAATTCTATTATTTTATTATTGTTCTATACATGACATGTCCTATATCAATGATTGTTTAGCTTATACAGTTTTTGATCTCTGGAATAAAGTATTATTATTATTATTAATACAGGAATTTCACGTTGCTATCTCACAGAATAACTCTTTTCCTAGAATATCTAGAAGGATGCATTTGTGAATTATGCACGTTTCATAAAACGAAATTGAAATAGTATGCTGATGCAAAAAGACGAAATCGTGATATGGCAAAGAAACTATTAAGACGAATATTAGAAGGTCGAAATCTGAATAGAAGAATATATTACACAGACGAAATATGGATAAATAAAGACCATACGATGACAAAAGTGTAGCACGATTGCAATATCCAAAGTTGATATTTCTTGAAGAACTTTCGACTAGATTAAAGTCAGTTTCTGGAAAAGAACAGCGCCTAATAATAACGTGTATTGGAAGTACAGGATTATTGGAACAAACATATATGGAACCTGGTTGTTCACCTTATCATAGCTGACGATAAGTTTTAATACGACCGTTATAGTGACAATGCTAGTAACAAATAGTGTTTGCGTGTAGTGTATGTATAGTGTATTGAATTATAAGAGTTAAAGTGTGACATCGCAGAGTGCGCATCAGATAGGTGTAACTAGCTGGCAGTAAGCTATCGTCCTCAAAAAGACGGCATTACAATAATTGTGAAGAAGATGATACTAGTAGATGGATTATGACTTTGATCTTGCTAATTAGCCAGAACTTTTCTCAAGTGGTGCGCACATATTGTTCCCTGTAATCCTCACCTCTCTTACTTACGTACGTGCAAATTAGTCACCCACTAATATTTTGAAACTCGGATATAATTGGGTAAAGTACGCATCGATATCTTTCAGTATCCCTGAATTCAAATGGTCGGGCGCTCGCCATCAAGGCGCCGCACAGAGACATTTCGGCGTCGCAACAGCGTCGAAATTCTTCTATCAATTATTGGATTACGATTACGAAAGTAGTAGTACAGGGTGGCTTAATTAGGAAAAAATTGCACATTATTGCCTTTCAATTTTCTGAAATTAAGTAAGAGATATTTTACGTAGTTTCTGAAATACTGAAATAGAGATTGAAAACTGAAAATATACCTACATTTTCTTTTTCAATTCATATAATTTTTTTTTAAAGAAATGTTATAAAATTTGAAACCTTTACATTATTCGGCATAAGTTTTCCAATGAAGATGGAAGCTACACTAACTACATAGATGCACAAATTTTCATAATGAACTTCTGATTTTCTTATGGCGTATTGGGACATTTTATTCTACCAAATATTAATAATTTTATTTTTTTGAAAAAATCAAGTTAACCCACATTAGTTTGATTTAACGCGAAATATTTGGGTATGCTAAATAAACAATACATTGACAACATAGTAAAGATAACGACAAATGCAATATAAGAGGGGTGTTTTATATAATATTTTTGAAAAGAAAAACGTTCCTTTCAACACTGACGCGCCTCCAAAAAAGGGGAAAAAATCCTATATATCTATTAACATAGCGGCATTAGTAGATAATGTTCAGTAAGTAAATACATAATAGGTTTTTATTTTCAAAAATGTTAGGTAGGTATATAAAATATTCCCTCTTAGTTCTACAATTGGGAAGAAGTTTCCAAAAATGTTATATACAACACACCTCTTATTTACATCAAAGAATCACAGTTTAAATTAGTTCGCACTTATTTAGAATATATACCCTGCATAAGAGAGCACATATATTGCCATCGCTTTGTAAAACAGCGGGAGGGGCGGGGTTCTATTCGTATTTAAACTAATTTAACCATTTCCACCAAGTTCTAGTAATAGTAAGGACGGAAGGACACTGAAGCTTCAGTAAGGACTGTCCGAAATAAGGACAGGTGCTAACCTTACATACATCTCTTTAAAATTAAATAATATCTAATTCTTTTATAATAAATTATATACAGGGTTAACTATGACACGTGCTCAGGGAGGCCTAAAAGACAAATATTCCAGAATTTTAGGTCGATATTTAAAAAATGGGGCAGAACCATCATTTCCTACGGAAAGTCGGCACCTATGATAAGCATCGACTGAAATGTCAACTACCGTCGTCTTTTTGAGGCGTTTTTAAATGCAGAAGCGACAAAAATTAACAGTCTTATTAGTAATAATACCTGAATAGATAGGTTAATCCAGTTAGCTACAGTATTTTGCATTCGTTTTTCATTATTTTGTTACAAACTGGTAACACTACATTTTCAGTTATTAGATACAACCACTCACTACCGATAAAACATACTTCTCGTAGGTACAGTTAGATAAAATGCCTATTTATTATAAGAAAATCGGACGAAAGGAATGGATGGTACTAATAGGTAGGTAATACAAAACGTTTAATGCATCCGCGGCAGTCTTGTGCCATAACCTTGAAAAACAAATCGGCGAACTATATTGTGGGAAAATATCTGTACCCGACACATATTCCTTTAATAACTATAAAACGTTTAAAATTAAAATAAGGCACTAAAAACTGAAGAAAACACAAAACTACAACGTAAACACAGGAATTGAATTATGACATGATAGCGACACCGACTGGCCGACTGTTGCATGACCGTTGCTTGCTGGTTGCCTACTCTGATTCTCTTGGCGGCGTTAAATAAGGATTTAATATAATATCGAAAAAAATTTTTCGGTTTATAAATAAGTTTTCTTCTTAATTTTTTCTATCCCCTCTTAAAATATTTATACTTAGTCATAGTTAACCCTGTATACAGTATGACCCACTTAAGATAGAAACACCTCCTTAAAAATTGTTTTTGTTATTCGATTTGGTTAGGATTTTTTTAAAAAGTTAAAGATATTTTAACTCTAGTTTAGCTCACAATATGAAATTCTATTATCCATAGTCAAGGCCTACGTTGTTTTTTTATTCAATGTGAAAATTGGCGAAAACTGTTTAGAGATTTTTCTAGAAATCTGACAACACCACTGGGTCCAGCACCCCCTAAAATGGGTATGTACCAAATTTCATAAAAGAATATTTATCATTAACGTTAAAATTGGTATTCATGGTTTTTATACTTTTACCTTGAAACAGCCCTGAAAAATTGCATTTATTATACTACTTGGTTCGAGTTTTTTCATAAGATAAAGAATTCAAAACTATTTTGGCTCACAATATGAAATTCCATTATCTAAAATCAAAGCCTACTTTGGTTTTTTTGATGTTATAATTATTATTGATTATCTGCCAATTTTGACATCGCAAAAATCAAAATAGGCCTTAGTTATTGACAATTGAATATTATTTTGTGTTCCTAAATAGTTTTAAGATAGAGATCTTTAAAAAAACCAGCTCATATTGTGAACCAAAATAGAGTTTTAAATTCTCTATCTTAAAAAAAAACGAACCAAATCGGATAATAAATGCAATTTTTACAGGAGTTTCGGTCTTAAGTGGGCCACACTGTATATATTATAAAGCATTATAATCTCATGTTTTGTTCTAGCAGTAAAAATGACTTTGCAAAAAGATCGATACAAAATACAACATGATACGTACAAAAATATATTGTCGTGAAAATTATAAAATTGTAGCATCTATACCAGATAAATTCTAAAAAAAAAAATTAGATTGTAAATATTGCATTTTCATATACATACTTAGACAAAGGTTGATACAACTTGTAGTCGGATGTTGTTTTTCCGTAACTGTGTGGTATAAGTATTCGTATACACGGTGATCTTGAATAACGTGCAAAAAAATTGAGGGCATATTGTAGGACCGATTTTAATAGGGGTCCCTGATATACAATTTTTTTATACGAAGATACGACCCCTTAACAGGGGGTGATAAATTTAGAGTTTTATTTAACTTCTTCCAAATGCTTTATTTATTTATTTATTTAATGTATCACCCAACCAACAGAGAATCCATTTACTGGTTTACTGGGTGAGTAAGGACATTAGACAAAATACAGAAATTGAAAAAATTCAAATAAATTGTTACTATGTTAAAAATTTATTTTTTATTTCATTGATATTGGTGTTAAATATGTCCAATCCATTCTGCAGGTTATCATAAGCGAAACACATTCTGTGTAACGGTAAGAATTTTAATAAATTCGTTTTAAGTCTATTCAAGTACAAAGCATGAGAACAACCCGTTAATTATTGATTAGGTATCTGCAATAGTATTAAGTTTAAAAATTCAGAGCACACATGCCATGCAAGATCTTGTAAAGAAACCTGACAGAGTGCATATTTCTACGTTGTTCAAGACTGGACAACCCAAATCGTTCCAGTAAGATATTGTGCGGAATACCTATTTGAGGATAAATAACCAGAACTCCATACAACATTGGCATACTCGAGTTTAGATCTAACAAAAGCATTAAACATATTCATATATTCTTGAATATTGGAAAAACCATAGGTCATTCTTGTTAAAAAAAAAACTATTTCATCAATATGAAGATTTAAGGTCATTAAACAAAATAGGATTAACTTTTCTGGTAAATGCCATCATGCTATACTTGCTAGCATTTAGAGAAAGATTATTAGCAGCACACCAACTCAAAATCCGAGTTAGACAATGCTGCAACCTAATACAATCATTAGCATCATTAATCTTGCTGTATATTTTTACATCATCTGCATACATGAGTCAGTGACAGTCGAGATCTTGAACTATGTCATTGATATAAATCGCAAATAAAGAGGGACCTAAAACCACTGACCCCTGAGGCACACCCGACGTAACAGATGCCGACCCAGACGTGCAACCGAAACACTGGCTAATAATTGCAATAGATTTGTAATTATGGTTATCTGATTTGTCGCTCTTTTTGAAAACTGGAGAGATACGAGACTCCTTCCAAATATCGGGAAAAAACGCCAGTAGTTACTGATAAATTAAAAATGGCAGTAAGTGGAGTAACAAGCGCATGGGCGCAATCTCTAATAATAAAAGCAGGCTTTCAAATTAAGAAATGAAATCTGGCGAGGTATTTAGGTTGATGAAACTTCTTCGGGATGTATGCTCCTCGTCCTCTTATAAGGAGTTGAATTAAAGTTCCTCCTGTATATTATTCATTTCATTTTTTTGGAGATTAACTTTTTCGATTGAAAAAAAAATCTTTTTGAATGCCTGTTTTGTTGAATTTAGAATGTTTTTTGTCTTTTACAATTTTTTAATAAATATTAGGTACAGTTTTTGAGTAAAAAAATAAAGTTCATGACCCCCACGCATATAGTTTCCTTTCCAGTATCTAATCTAATCTATTATACATCGATATATAGTAGGTTTCCGTTATTTTGCATTCGATGACAGTTCATGATTCTTTGATATTAAATAATGCTGTGTATTAAACATTTGGAACTAAAAAATTGTATATGAAGTTACCCCTATTAAAATCGGTCGTACAATCTACCCTTAATTTTTTGCACGTTATACGGGACCACCCTGTATTTTATATGAAAGAATAAATATATGTATAAATTTATTTGTCGAGAATTTAGGAAAGTTTCAAAGTTATTTGAAATAGTTTTTAACACTTCCTTATGTACAGTGAATTATAACAACCAGCGATGTAATTTTACGATTCTGACATTATATCTAATTCTTACCTTAAATTATCATCAGGCTTAGGTCCAGTAGTATTTCTTTTTATAGTTGAATAACAACAATCAATTTTAAAGGCACTATAGTCATGCAACCGAGAGTTGTTTATATTCAAAATAACTTCATCATCAATCCTTGTAATATATGTTAATAAACCATGACTTTGACAAGAAACTTTTTTTATCTTATAAACATACTCCCTAATTTCACTGCTGAAGGGATTTAAATTTTCTATCCGACAGCCTGGAGTGTCGATTATATATTTCCTATCTAAAAATAATAAAACAAATAGATATTACAATAGTTAAATAAATTAGGTATATTAAATCCATACATAAAATATGTATCTAGTAGAGTTTGTAATTCTCCACATTCTCTACACTGAAATGAAACGATTTATTCTTCAATGATTTAATTAAGTAAAAATAAGTTCTCTTTCTATGACAAATGATTTGATTTGAAGTAAAAATATCCTTATAATTGTATTTGGATACAGCAAAAACTCCACTATCAAATTGTATTGAATTGTCTTAAAAAGTTATCGTAAAAAACATAAAAGAAAAGTTTCACAAATTTTTTAGATGATTTGATAAGGAAACCACTATAGAAAATTAGTGTACTATAACATAAACTTTATAAAATATAGAAAAATAGTAAAGGCTTACTTATACTTACTGTCAAAATAATTTGAGGCAATATTCAGTGAAATTCCATTTTTATCGTAAACAGGAATGGCATCGTATGCGAGATATAAAACATTCAATACAGCTATACCCAAAAGGACTATTTTATACTTGTAAATAAGATGCAGTTCCATACCAACAAAGGGTTAACGGGCAATAAAACTACTTCACTGATTTTGTTTGCTTCTGATAATACGATATACCTGTAGAAGATAACAAACTGATAAATATAGCGAAGTGTTGTGGATCAAATAAATATTACGCCATGTAGGAGAGTTTTTAAAAATCACTAATAATGGCCGGTTTCTCAACTAGTAGATATCTATTAAATAAACTTATCGATTTCATAAACTGGAGATATCCCATGAATTCGGTTTCTGAACTATTCGATAATACTTATCTGCTGCATAAGTTATCGAACAGATATCCAAAGAAAAATGGCAAGATATCTGTCCAATAAACATTAACGCACGCGCGCAGCGATTTAGCTGTTGCTTGTTTACATCTTTATTGTAAGGCTTAACCCAACTTTTTGATATTTTCGTGACGATTACTTTGTGCAATGGAAAATTCTGATTCGTCTGCCTCTTCAGATGAAGAATATTTAAATATAGTCAGATATCTTGAACCGCCAAGACGTTATCGTGAAAGAAAAAACCAGTATGAAAAATAAAGCGACAGAATTTCGAGAGAGGTTTACGGGCCCCGTATTCTTGAAATAGTGTTTTCTACAAATACAAGTAATTTTAGACATTTAAGAAAGGTACCGAAATAAAATCAAAGTATAACGTCAGAAAGCGATTTATCCAGCAAATTTTTAGGTACTGAAAACTTTCAAAATGCGTATTTTTTTAAATTCAGCTATAGATATAAACATTGTTATAACATAAACTTACATATTTCTGCATATAACATTGTTCACTTTTGTTTATAAGTATGTGAAAATAATTGTTAAAATGTGGAGTTAGAATAGCGAAATAATGTGTGTCATACAAATGCATTTTAAAAGTTATTATATTATTTGAAGAGTTTAAATAGTAAAAGTGGATAAACGAAACATCAGTAATTTTATTTTTGATATTACTTTTGTTCTACGCGTTTTATTTTTCAAAATTTCAGTACCTAAAAAACCACAAATTTGATCATTTTACGGCGAGAAATACGGCGACCTTAACGAAAGAAACTGTAAACACAGTATAGAAAGACCAGTAAGGAAAGCTGCACTTTCCCGCTAAGCCATTTTCAGAATTCATTCATACTATTTACGCACTCGTTTTGGTTTACGTTTCGTAGTATAACCGCTTGTGTGTATTTTCGTTTTGTGATATTTTAGTTCTTAACCTATTTAAGTAGTTGCGTTCCAGTCCTGATTTTAAATTTTACTATTTTGTTATATTTTTTAAAAAATAATTATGACTGCATCAGAAGAACCGGACCAAGGTACAAAAAAGTACAATATAGTAGGAGTTTATTGTGTAGTAGGAAGTTGCAAGAACAATGCTGGAAATTATACACATGATTTTTTTAGATTCCCAAAATACAACAGAAGTTAATTTTGCGATCATTATAATTAATTATAATAAATTAAGAACATAAAATATTCCTTATTATTTTCCGTGTATTGTTTTTTGTGGTAGTGCATAAAATTTGTAAGAGAGGAATATTATTTTCAACCAGCATTACATACTTATTGCAATTTGTAAACAGTATTCCTTTCTTATTTTTTGTGTTTGCAAAATTAATTGCATTTTACGATTGAAATTCATGTAAAAATAATTAACATAAAATTATTATTTTTAGAGCGAAGGAGTGGACGGTT
This sequence comes from Monochamus alternatus, assembly GCA_037114965.1. Lineage (NCBI taxonomy): Eukaryota > Metazoa > Arthropoda > Insecta > Coleoptera > Cerambycidae > Monochamus > Monochamus alternatus. The sequence goes on along the minus strand of CM073435.1, from coordinate 22,038,118 downwards.
AAATGTAAGAGAGATCTTTTGGATATAATTTTCGAATATGTACTTAGCATTTTTCACAAAAAATGGTCAAAGATCAGAAAAGAAAACTACTTACCTCAAATGCTTATCTTACAATATTTTCTGACGATGTGGCAGGTAAAAATATTTAATGTTTATTTTAAAATAGCTATCTGTATCTAAGAATGAATTCTTTCAGAACCATCACAGAAAAATGTGGAAATTTGAATGCAGTCTTGAGAATTATTTTGGTAGCATCAGACAAGGAGGAAAATCTATCTCACCAACTCCTATATAATATCTTTGTGCTTTGTGTATTTCATTCGTAAATTTGTTTGCGATCGACCTCAAACAATGCACTGAAATGTCATGAACCAATGCACTGAAATGTCATGAACCAATGCACATTGTATACTTTCGATTAGAAGACAATTCAATTTCAGAATTGCTTCTGAAGAAGCGAACATATGTCTTTTGGCCAGTCAAAAAACCTAAAGCAACAACAGGGCAACCAGCCCAGGAATTCAACCAAGATACTTTTGTTTATAAGTAGGAAATAATTGAGTATGTTCAATTTTAAATATAAATGTACACTCGCCATAGCTTTATGCCATTTTTTTGTTAATGAAATAAAATGTTTATATAAATTGTATTTTATTAAATGTCATAGTTCCAGGTGGGAACATCTCTGTTTTATTTATTGTCTTCAAAGTTTTTATACGCTTGTTAAATTATTAATAATAAACCTCAAGATGTTTATTTTAAAAATTTTACGTAATACGAATAATACTATATATTCGTAATTTATTAGCTCGAAGAATTTAAACTATCATAACAATTTATTTCACACATCTAGTGTTTTTTGGTAATTTAAACAATATGTAATTATAATTTGTTGTATTATTTTTAAAAATTACACGTATTTCACAAATTTGCATGTTTATACTTGTAGCAACACCTATTTGAATTTCTGGTGACTCGAACAAATATATAAATCTAGAAAATGTACTTATATTTGCGGAAACTATAATAAAATTGGGTAAAAAAACTGCTGGTAATAACAATATTAATTACAAATAATGAATATATATGTAGTAGTAAATAAAAACAAAAAATGTAAAATAAGATTACACCAACTTCTATTTATTTATTTCGTTATTTAAACTATTTACATTAAATTTACTGTTTATAGATAGCTTATAAAACCAATATCATTTACTATAAATTTTCAAAATCATATTACATTTTGAGTACCACAGTTACAATTTAAATTTTGACAGTCACAGGTTACAAAGTAAATCACACCATAAACAATAGTGAAGAGAGCCTCACTCCCAAGTGGGAGTGGTTTTTTGAACTCGTAAGTTATTGGGAGCAACTATGATACGTTTCCGTATATTATCAATAGTATGTATCCACTTTGGAGTGATACACTTCATTTTTAAAATATTCTCACAAAAAGAAGTCCAAATGATTTAAAGTCAAGAGATCGTGGCGGTCACGGTATCGGTCCTCCTCGTCCAATCCCTTGGTGTCCAATGCTTGGACATGCATGCTGTACATGGTACGGATATAATTGAGCCTCGTATATGATGCATCACACTGCTGCAACAGGCCGTGGACGCCCTGGACCTCCATCTCTTCCGCGATTCGTTTATAAATTTCCAATGTTACGCCAACGTTTTCACAACACTTGCACTCACTGCACACAGCTGTAAAACTAACTGCATTTGGCATATGTTTCGCGTTCCCTTCACCATAAACGATATCCATCAACTGCTAGTTGCAATACCCGTAAGCAAATTTGATATTTGAAAAACTAATTAATTACAGAACTTCAATAATTTTTTTTCGAAAACTATAAGGATTTTACAAAAATTTTTTTTCGATATTGACTCGATAAGTTCTAAATCACTGTATATATTCTTCAATAAAATTCATCGCTCTAAAACATACTCTTATGGGACTTTTGTGTAAAACAAACGGTCGAGGAAGCCGAGGAATTACCTACCAGCAGAATTATGGCAAAAACCTGTTATTATTATTATTTTTTCAATTACCGACCTTTGAGGGCAGATATCTGGGAAACAGTCCATCGTAGCTAAAGCATATTTAAAATTGATCTTATAGAATATTTTATAAGCTCTCATTTTTATGTGTTTTTGGGTCATAAGCGAAAAACTAAAAAAGGGACTTTTATGTCCCCCTTTCCCCCTAAAGCAGACGGGCTACATGTTTATATTTTTCTTATGTAGAAAATACATATATTGGAAAACTCGCTAAAGATTAGCTGACAGCAATGGTGGCTGTCAAGACTATGTCTATTTCATTATCGGTGGTCACCTAGAATGTGATGAATATTGTCTAATCATTTTTTTTAATATATTTTTAGGTATTAACAATATTGTGTGAACCTAACTACTCTGTGGACTAAAGCCCCAATCGGCGTTGAATTACACCCATTATATGTACACATATAGAAATAGGTCAGATCTCATCTATTGTGGTTGAATTTTCGAGTTCTCACATTTTCAAAACTGAACTTAGATATTTATAGAATGTTTTCATTAAACCAAGTTAGTAAATTTAGCTAGATTAATTTTTTTAGATAATATTTATTGAAATGAGCTTTGTCTGAGGCATTGTTTATTAGCATACCTAGATGTTTGGTATCAGAGAGCATACATATGACTTCATTGATAGGAATTGCAGGAGATTTGATATATATTAGCTTAAAATGCCTTTCTAATACAGTAAAATTTTTTACAAAAGCTAATAATAAAGAATATATGGGTAGATATTGTAGGTGTAATTCAACGCTGGTCGGGGCTTTAGTCCGCAGATTAGTTACACACAATACTGTTAATACCTAAAAATATATAAAAAACGATTATATAAAGGGTACATTTTTTTATTAATTAAGTAAGTCGTTATCATGTTTAAATTCATTGACAGGTTTGTCATTTTTGACATTGTTGATATTTAATTTCAAATAATTTTAATTTATTGGTATAACCATTCTTATAATTTGACTCAACTTAAAGGAGGCCACCTGAAGAAGCAATCCTAAACCAGATTAGTAAATTTAGCTAGATTAATTTTTTTAGATAATTATTGAATAGAGCTTTGTCTGTGGAATTGTTCATGAGCATACCTAGATGTTTAGTATCAGATGATGATGCACTTTTAATTTCCCGATATCTCTTAAAATGACAAAGATACAGTCAAAGATAACGTTTATGCGTGATCACCCTGTACAGTTACCTGTAAACACGTACCAAATATGATACTACAAATATGGCTACCAAATGCAGACAAAAACAGGATATCCTTATTATATAAGGAGAACAAGTATTTATATAAGAAATTTTGACACGTGTTTAAATCTAATACACAGAGTGATTTAGTCACAGTGTCATTAGAGAATATAGGGGAAAATTATTATAATACGAATACGCGAATAAATTTTTTTAAATGTATATACACATGCAATCAAATAATTAACCATTTGAATTTCATTACATAGATAGTAACATAAAAAACCAATACGCATGAGATTAAATTATTAAGAGAAGCTGAAACGTTTTCTGTATTTAAATACCAATATTAATACAAAAACCTTCGTGCTGTCAACAAAAAACAATCCGAAATATACTCAGTGATAAACAATCCGGCAGTCCGAGTCTTGACCTACCGCATTTAGGTCAATAACCCTTTCCTCAATGGCTACTCAATAACAAGTGCTGCAGAACGGCTAAATAATAACAGAAACAAACAATTAAAATCAATTTGAAATCAAGAGTATTTAAAAGATTAGTCCCATAATAAATTCTCAGCCGTAGTAATCAGCGCCGACATCGGATAGGCTGTAATAGGCACAGCTAAAACGTTGACAATTCAATTTCCCGTTTAATACGTTAACACCGAAGTTGTTGGAACTCGTTCGGGTCCATTTTCCTATGTAAGCGAGCCCGCCGTTGAACTGATTCTGAAGCAGGGCACACGGCCCGTAACTAGTCAATTCTGAGAAAAAACAGGGCAGATCAGAATAGAACTTAAAGGTCGCTGTATTTCCCGCCGTAAAATGATCAAATTTGTGGTGTTTTTGGGTACAGAAATCTCGAAAAATAAAAAGCGTAGAGCAAAACTAATATCAAAAATAAAATTCTTGACGTTTTGTTTATCCACTTTCGTTATTTAAAATCTCAAATAAAATAATAACAGCCTTGTTCGCGGTAGCGATTCCGAGCTAATTCAGGATTAATTTACAGATGAACGCAAGCGCAGTTTGTATTACGGGCGATCAAATTCAAACTGCGTTTGCGCTCATCCGTAAATTAATCTTGAACTAGTTTATAATCTCTACCGCTAAAAAGCGTTTGCAAAACAAGCATTTATTTTGCTATTCTAACCTCACATTTTAACATTTGTTTTCACATACTTACAATAAACAAAAGTGAACAATCTTATATGCAGAACTATTAACTAAAAATATTTCCATACAGGGTTTCCGGTAACTACGGGGAAAAATAAAAGGTTATATAGAGTAGGTCAAACGAGTGCTAGTACTTTATATAAACTTTTTATCTAGGTGCCATTGTTGAGGAGTTATTGTCGCTCAAAGTAAGAGGTTGAAAAATGAATATTGCCCAATAATTTCTAAAGAGTTACTTTGATTAACTTGAAATTTGGGGGATCAAAGTAACTCATTCAAATGTATCTTTGTGCATTTAAAATTGAATCAAATATTTTTTATTATACAAGGACGGTCGAAATTATGTTCTAAAATTTACGCAACTTTGACAGAGCTGTCAAATTTGACATTTCGTCAAATTAACGGTTGCCGAGATAATTAAATTTTTGTATTTTGTATATAGCTACAACCGGGGACACAACGCAACAGAAAAAAGGTAAAAATGAAACACGACTGAAGTGGGGCGGTGCCCCATCATGCATGAAATACTTCTCCTGTCTTGTTTGCAATGGCATATTTTCTAGTAGTAGATTTAGATCGCGTTGTAAAAAATGCAAATATCGGGCACCGTTTAATCTAGCCAGAAAGAAAAAGAGGCCTATTAATTGGTTACCGATTATTCCTGTCCATACATTAACTATGAATCTTTGCTGGTGTTTGCCTTGAATGACTAAATGAGGGTTTTCATTACATCATGCATGTAAATTATGGGAATTCATTATTCCGTCCCGGGTAAAACCTGCCTCATCCGTAAACAATACAGATCCAACAAAATTTAAATTTCGTTTTCGCGAAAACCAATTGCAGTAATTTAATCTTGCAGGATAATCTTCCGGTCCCATTCCATGTACTTTTTGAATATGATAAGGATGCAATAATTGTTCTTTGAGAACCTGGTGAGCTACCCACTTAGTGGTTCCATCTTGCCTTGAAAGATTTCGTAGTCTTATTAAAGGATCTGCATCTATTTGATCTAAGATCTCTTCTTCAATTTCTGTGTTTCTGGCACGTCTAGGGGCTTCTTCCCCACCAGGTCGTGGCAATATGCTTCCTGTAAAGCGTACGGTTAAAATAAATTTGTAACTACATTTCTATTCATTTATACCTGTTTCCCTACGGCGACGATCACATCTTTGAAAAGTTTTCCGATTTGGTACATTCCGACCCGGAAATCGTACCGAGTAAATTCTTTAAGCTTCTACAGGATTGCAATGTGCTTCTCCATAAATCAAGTGCATATCTGCATATTGTTCATGAGAGTATTCCATTATTTTATTTTAATTTTTCACTTAAATGGGAATTAATTTTAAGCTGCCTTAATGCTTGTCACCTTTTACGCGTCTCCTGTCACATTTATCAACCTACTAATTTGATTATAACAATGTGATAATTAATTCCCCTTTCAAAACACAAAAATTTAATTATCTTGACAACCGTTTTTCATAAGTCATGAAGTATACTTACCTTTTTTGCAGAAAAGTTACAGGGCTATCTGCCTGCGAGGGCAAAATGTCAAATTTGACAGCTCTGTCAAAGTTGCATAAATTTTAGAACATAATTTCGATCGTCCTTGTACAATAAGTATTTGATTTAATTTTATTTTAAATGAACAAAGATTTATTTGAATGAGTTGCTTTGATCCCCCAAATTTCAAGTCAACCAAAGTAACCCTTTAGAAATTATGGGCAATATTCATTTTCCAACTTCTTCCTTTGACTGACAATAACTCCTCAACAATGGTACCTAGGTAAAAAGTTTATATTTATTTAATTAATTTAAATACATATCCAACAGGCTAGTGCCCATTTACAGGATACAACCAAAAAATATAAACATGCGTCATACATTACTTTTTGTATACAATAAAAAATAAAACACAAGCCGTCAAAATAATAAGACTACATACAAAACAGGAAATACGCAACCAATACACTTCAAAAAAAAGAAAGAAAAAACTACTATCTACGATTATACACTGTTTAAAATTTATCATAAAATACACACACATCTGAATTACAAAACAAAAGCAAATCATTTTAAAAATCGGTTTTTTATTTTATTAATCGAACAGAATCGAATATATCTATACTGTCCTCCACGTCACGATAATTAGAAATCATTTGATACAGAGGAGAAGCCTTCATGAGATTAGTCCTTATAGGGGGAATATTAAAAATGTTATGGGTTCTAGTCGAAAATCGTAGTAGTTTATTTGAAATTTGATTTAAAAGCCATGCACAGTCAATTAGACTGTTTACTATTTTATTTAAAAATCTACGTTTCTCTAGCACTGGAATATTAAAGCGTGCAAGCAACACATCTTGTGGAAAACCTCTTTCAAGATACGTACCGTCAAGAATATACACCGCTGATTTTAAAAATCGTCTCTGAATCTTCTACAATGAGTCAATATGCGCCTTATAAATAGGGTTCCAAACGGTAGCGGCGTATTCCAACTTCGACAAAGGACTGATACAGTAATTTTAAAGTATGCATATTATTGAATCCCTTTGAAGAGCGAATAATAATCCCTAAAGTTTTATAAACTGAAGACGTAACTACTTCAATATGTTTATTAAAAGACAGTTTAGAATTAAATATAACACCAAGGTCTTTTAAACATTCTGGTCTTTGCAATGAAGAATTCTGAATTTCGTAATCATATCTAATGTAGTTTATTTTACGTGCGACAGTCATAATATTACATTTCTCTACATTCATAAGTAATCTGTTGCAGTCCAATATACATTTTATTTCCGTAAACAGTTTTAAGTCATCAGCATATAGCAAACAGTATACGCCATTAATATTTAATGTTATATCGTTAATAAACATGATAAATAAGAGAGGGCCAAAAACAGACCCCTGAGGGACACCAGATCTCTGCAAGAATTTCTCAGACCTGAAACCATGGAATTGAACAAATTAAACGTTTCTAATTTCTCTAATAAAATTCCGTGGTCAAGTCGGTCAAATGCTCTAGAGAAATCCGTGTATACCACATCGACCTGACGTTTCCGATCAAGATTTTCTGCTATATATTAAGACTTGCCAATGAGGTTAGTAATGGTTGATCTAATTTTTATAAAACCGTGTTGCTCTGTAGAGATTCTGATGGAAATCTGATTAAAGATGACATTATGGAGAAGGATATCAAAAATTTTAGCAAAATTACAAATAATAGTTATAGGTCTATAGTTAGTTAGTTCATCTATATCATTTTTTTATGAATAGGGCATATTCTTGACAATTTCCATAGGTCAGGAAAAAAGGTTGAAAATAAATATAAGAGGTTCAGCCAGAACTACAGCACAGTTTTTAATAATAAATGCAGGAATCATATCCAGACCCATAGTCATGGTTGGTTTAATTCGTTTAATGACATTAATTACATCAACGTGAGTGACAAACAAGCTAGCAGAAACTTAGAACTAGGTTTTTGAGCAATATTATCTCCATGACATGAACCAGTGAAAGATTTAGAAAAATGATCCGCAAAACAATTTGCTAACTGCTGATAATCATCAATTAAGTCGTCATTTTATCTGAGCATAGAAGGAGAGGAATTTCTGTTATGTAGAGGATTAATATAAGTCCAACATTTTTTTGGATTAGTCTTTATATTGTACGCAATGTTCTGAAGAAAAGCTTCATACGCAGCTTTAATATCTTGCTTTAGTTGTAATTTAAGACGCTTAAATATTTTCAGATCTTCTTCATTTCGAATTTGCTTGTATCCCCGCCAGTAAAAATGTTTTTGTTTTATGTTATGAATAATATTGCTAATAAACCACGAAGATATGACCCTGATGTAGGCTTTGACTTAGGAATATTATTGTTAAATATATCGTTAAATTTATTATTAAATACCTCAACAGACCCCAATCTTTACACTCATAAAGGAAATGCCAGTCAGTATTGGCAATATTTTCGTATAGAGCTTGAAAATTGGTTTTCCTGAAATTAAAATTATTCCATTAAAAGTCCATTGTATGAAGTAGTGACTTCAGTAGATTTAGAAATATCCACATTGACCAATAGTGCTGGATGATAACTATCTTCAGGAAGAATTACATCAAGAGCCCTAGCCATTGCACTGGATTTATTTTGTAAAACTAGATCTAATACCTTATTTTGATTATTTGCGATTTGATTATATTGATCAAGGCCTAGAAAATTCTAAAAATTATTCAGTACATTGAATTTAGGTGTCAATGTATTCCTGTCTCTACACATCTCTCTGTACTCCGGGATGTTAAAATCGCCCAACATTAATAGATCTACACTGTACAAGAACGGCAACATTAATAAATACTCAAATAAGTGCTCATAAACATCAGTTTCACACGAAGGAGGTATATAAGTTACAATAACATATAGATATTTGTGCCTAAATTTTATTTTTACTATTAAAATGTCAATGCTCTTTATATCATGAGAAATATTACACTTGACTTCCACTGCTTTGAATACATTATTTACAGCAAATAAAACTCCACCCCCATTTTTTGTCTTAGTAGCAACAAAGTTACGGTCAGATCTAAATATTTGAAATTTAGTAGTATCAAACAATTCACAATTACGAATGCCATCATGACACCACGTTTCAGTAAAAGTATATGCCTGATATTGATCACATGCAGAGGTTTCATTAAATAAATCGATAGTTTTAGTGCCCAAACCCCAGACATTTTGGTAGTAACAACAAAATGTAGATTGAGAAACATTTGTTTGATTCAACCTATCAACTACTAATGACTGATTATAAACTGTCATATCATCTGAATAAGAATTATGAAAAGACTGTAATTGCTATTGCGCATTAACAATATTTGCTTATATGAAGTACTAGCACTCGATTCACCTGCTCTATGTAACCCTTTATTTTTTCCCTGTAGTTACCGGACACCCTGTATATAGTTAAATTTAAAAAATACGAATTTTGTAAGATTTCTGTTATGTACCTAAATAAATGTTGGTTAAACCGCTTTCTGTCGTTATATATTCGTTTTACTTCGGTATCTTTGAATATTCGCAGGTGGCATGAGATAACATTCCTGTTATTTAATAAGCTCTATATTATTCTTGCATGTTTAAAATTATTTGTATTTGTAGAAAACACTATTTCAAGAATACGGCGCCCTAAAATATTTTACAAAACCTTTGGACAGAACGTATAACAAAAATGGAAAACATCTAAACTGATTTAATTTTATTTTCGAGAATTTCTTTTGCATGTGCTTCATTTTTAAACACGTGAAAAGGGTTATTTTTTTGTAGATCCCACTTCTGAAAAATTGTAAGGCTAAAATTTTCGATATCGCTAGATGGATCTTTATTATTTATTTACGTATTATTTTGTGCTAAATGTCAAAAATTGTAAACAAATATTAATTATAGATTTTTTTTACTTTATGTCGGAAAATAATCTAAACAAATATTAGTTGGTTACTATTATTAAATACCTATTATATTAATCTTAATCTGAACTCAACTATTTGTAAAGTTACTATCTGATGGAGTGAAATGACACACCTGTAAATAAAGAGAAAAATAGGTGAGCAATGGCTTCAGAAGTCAGTAATTATAGAATTATTATAAACATTTTATTTTACTACATCATTCACTAACTGAGCTTCTGGTATGTTGAGGACAAAAAGAATCTCGCTTAGTATCCACCATAAGTGTTTCAGGTAACTATCGGGTAACACTAATGCTAACAGGTAATGGGTGTACATTAGTATATTTTACTGGATACATCCAGTCAGTGTATTGTGAAAGATCAATCTAGTCTTAGAGCTGAATATAACAAGACGTGCTAGTGCAGTAGAGTAAAATTCGACTTGTGTTTAGTGACTATTGTGCCAGTGGATATAATATTGTTTGGGTAAAATGTCGAGCTTATTAGATTACGTACCTGCTAGACGCGTGAAAAGATGTGCGCTGTCTCAGAATGAGAAGATTATTATTTTAAATGTACTAAATGCATTGAAACACCAAAATCCTACCAACAGTGTTGACGACATCGTGGAAAAGTGTTCCAAAATGACAGGGATTGGAAAATCGACTATCTATAGACTTTTAAAGGAAACAAAAAATGAACAAGATACTGTAAATCCCCCAAAATCATCTACAGGGGGTCAAAAGTCATTATAAATGATTTCTTCAAAAATGTTATTCGCAGAAAAGTACACTCATTTTATTTTAAAAAAGAAATACCAACGCTAAACAAAATTTTAAGTGAACTTCCAGAGGACAACGATTTGCCAAATATCAGTAGAAGCAAATTATGGGCCGTCTTACGAGAGTTGAATTTTTGCTGGGAAAAGCAGAACAGGAAATCAGTTCTTATCGATAAAGATGAAATTATTTGTTGGCGAAGATTCTACTTAAGCAATTAGAAAATTCCGTGACGAAGGGAGGAATATTTATTATCTAGACGAAACTTGGGTCAACGAGGGATATACTGTAACAAAAGTATGGCAAGATAAAAATGTAAAAAGTTTTCGACAAGCATTTTTGGATGGACTTTCAACATGGTTCAAGGCACCTTCAGGTAAAGGGCGAAGATTAATAGTGACACATATAGGTAGTGCCAGTGGTTTTGTAGATGGCGGTTTGCTGTTATTTGAATCTAAAAATACAGGTGACTATCACGAAGACATGAACGCACATGTTTTCCAAGAGTATTTTACACATATGTTGGATCTTATTCCTCCAGGGTCTGTAATTGTCATGGATAATGCCAGTTACCATTCACGGCAGACCGAGCGGACCCCTACGACTGCTTGGAGGAAAGACGATATAATTCAATGGTTATCCGGAACAAATATTTCTTTTCAAACAAATATGGCGAAAAAGGAACTTTTGACACTTGTCAATCTTAATAAAGATCAGAAAAAATATGTTATCGATGACAAATCGCCAAATAACGGTACTACGGTTACCACCTTATCACTGTGAACTTAACCCAATCGAATTAGTCTGGGCGCAGGTAAAAGGAGATGTAGCGCGAACGCGAAATAATACGACGTATAAATTAAGTGATGTGAAAATTTTGTTAAAAAATTCCTTGGAACGAGTAACTGCAGATAACTGGCAAAAATGTATAAATCATGTACAAAAAGAAGAGGAGAAAATGTGGGAACTCGATAATTTAATTGACGTTACTGTGGAACCTATCGTTATCAATCTAGGAGACGAAGATAATTCATCAGAATATTCAGAGGATGAATTTTGATATACCTACTTTTTTTATGTTCTTTATTGTACATTTATACAACACTACATTTACTCACCATAATTTGAATTTTCAAAATACATATATTTTTGTGTGGAATAAAAGTCTATTCATTAAATTTCAATAAACATTTAATAATTTTATTTGAATTACTAAAAACCCTCTTAACCCGGTTATGATGCTTAAAGTAGCCTCTAGTTTTAAAATGCTGTTTTTATATTGTTTAATTATAAGAGAAATGGACCGAGAAATTGAAACGGCATAGACAAAGACTTCTAATTTTTTCAATTATATTATTTATTCGTAAGTCCCATTTTAATTTCGAATCGATGTGAATTCCCAGATATTTCACAGAATTTACAGATTTTATTATTATACTCTCCTGTTCCAAGGTTAATATCAAGGAGTCGAAATTTGATAAATTGCACTGCAATTATATGTAAGAGAAACATAAAAAGTATTTTCAACTTTATCGTGAAAAGCTTATAATTAAACTATTCAATTAAGTCATTCTCTGCTTTGTGTTTTAGACTTTGCCAAGTTTCTCCTTCATAAATAACCGTCGTTTCATCGGCGGAACTAATTATTCTACCCTCACTAGATAATTTAAACAAATCGTTGAATCGTATATTGAAAAATAAAGGTCCTAATACAGTTCCCTGAGGAATCCCATAGTCTATTGTTCTAAAGTCACTAAAAGTATTTTTAATCTTTACACATTGTTTTCTATTTAGTGAAATAACTATTTATTAATTTATACGGGATGCCTCTAATACCAATATTCTCACATATTTTGAGTAGTTGAGTATGGCAAACTGTATCAAACACTTTGGCCAGGTCGACGAATATGCAAAGACTAGGCTGTGCTCTGTTTAACGCATTATAAAATTGTGATGTTAGCGCCACTACTGCATCTTGCGTCGACCTACCCTCTCTAAACCCATATTGCTTGTCCAATAAAATTTTGTTCTTATTTAAATAGCTATTTATTCTGTTCTTTATAATTGTTTCCAAGATCTTTGCTAGATTTGAAATTAATGAGATTGGTTTGTAATTTGATGCTAGCAATTTATTGGCACTTTATTACAGAGGTTTAACGATAGCTGTTTTTAATGAGTTTGGAAATATCCCTGTTCTAAAAGACATACTAATTATATAAGTCAAAGTTTCTGCTCTAATATTGTCTATCCCTGGAGCTTTTTTATTCCAATATTTGTGAAAAAATCAATAAATTTATTTGCAATATCATTTACATTTGTTGTTTCATAACCTTCAGAAGTTAATATTTCTTTGATATCAGTTTTGTAAGATTTTTCATTTGTTATTTCTTTTACACATTTCCACATTCCGCAGAATTGTTTTTACTGTTAATTTATTTCTATATCTATTATATTCATTCTTGGGATTCAAGCTGGGATTATTTTGCATTTTTGTATACAATTTATTTTTCTTTTTTGAACGCTTTTTATTAGACCTGAGGTAATCCATACTTTACGTTTAATCTGTTTATTTTTTAATTTAACCTTTTCTTTATTTTTTTGTTATTATTTTTTTTATAATACAATAACAAATAATATCAGGTAATGGCATAAATAATAATGCCAATAATACATAAAGTGAAACAGATTGCTCAGTGATTAAAAACTCTTATAATAATATTAGATAACTTCACTTAAAAGCACCCAAACGCACAGGAATTCACTTCTTTAATAACTTTTAAATTCAAACGGTCCAGCTTAATGGATTTTTTTGTAATATCTTTAGAGAGTCAAGTGTTCTCCGCTCGTCATCATTGAACACGTTTCAGCCAAAAATAGCGGTAGTTTTCTGTGCGTATGCATCTTTTAAAAGTAAAAACTACTATGTTTGGTAAATATACACAATATATATATATATATATATATATATATATATATATATATATATATATATATCTCACCATATCCGTTTAATATGTATTTTTGTATATATAGATAAATATTTTATCACTTTTTAATGCAAATTCTTTAGATATTTAATTAGTTGTGGTATTTCTACTTTAAACTTTAAACCATAATTATTTAAAAACATATATCTAACATTTTATCAGTGGGACATATGACTAATGTAATTGGAAATGAGTAAAAAACATTAGATTATGGGACACAGATTATTATAACTACAAATGGAACGTTTATATAGGATATTTTCGAAGTGTGTTCGTTCAAAGGGTTAATCGTAGTGAAAATAGTCAGTTTTCATTAAGAAACTTACGTGTAAAGTGTTATATGTTCCAAAAACTGAATAAACAATAATTATTATGCAAAACCTAGGCCGAACCTGCATCGCCACACTGTTTCACACATGGGGATATTATCGAAGTCAGTGTCAATATCGATATCGGATACAGTTCTGCAAACTTAACACATTTGCTAAAGTTTAATCCGTGTTGTACCTACTTATCCAGCGGATGATAGAAATTGTATTATTTAAAAGCAAAAAAGGCTTCATTGTATCTACTATATCTTTAGAGCAACAAACAACACACATGTCAGGATAACTAGAAAAATAGACTTATTCAACATTTTAAAACTCACAGCTGATATTAATTAAATTATTGGGAACAAATACTCGTTAATCTAATGACGTTCATTACAATACTAGACTTAGACTAACTGCTTAGTAGGAGAAACTAAGTCAGCATCGGAGCATTCAATGTTTATGTTTTAAGACATATCTAAGATTGTTTCATAAATATGCACTAAGGACCGAACCCAAGGTTATTAATAATGTTTCTTTAAAAATCTCTGACAGTTCGGCCATCCTGAATTTCCCTGTTGTCCCCAACAGAACAGGATTGGTTTTTCTTCCAGGACTTCACCTTCCTCAGGTTTCTGAAGTAGATCGCCCTTAATCCTGATTACACAAAAATTTAGTTTTTGTCGCAAACAAAATGTTCATAGCAGCTCTTCTGATGCTACCCTGTAGATGATTAACCCTTTACGATTTTCTGGGAAAACTGGTCTACCTATCTTTTTGCAGTTTTATAGTTTTAATCGAATCCAATTTTTACTGGATAAATCAACAGAATAGAGTTTTAATGAGGTAGTCTCACAGCTCCAAGCCTTAAGTTTACACAATCATCCCTCTGGTTTTAAGTTTTACGGGGTCTAATACCCCCCTTTTTAAAGAAACATTTCAATTTCTCTGTTTTTATGAGGTTCTAAACCAAACTACCCTTTAAGTCTTTATGCGGTAACACAGAAATCCCAACAACACATGTAACCAACAATTTATGGATTTTATACCCTTTTGATCTATTTGCAACTCTAAACATTTTAAGATTATTTACACAGTATACTGTTGTCTTATACAGCCGGTCGTTTAGCTTTTTACTAGCTAGTACTTCCCATGGTTTTAAGTTGTCGACTCGCATTGGTTTTATAAGCTTTGCTGACACATAAGTCAGGGGTTCAGTTTTGGTGACAAAATTTAGGCCATCCTGAGTTACGAGGCCGTCCGAATCCAGGGAGCATTGCGAGCGAGATCCTCAGATCTAACATTGTTATTATTATTTATAACATATAGCACATTTATTATATTAAAACAGTATAAGTAACAAACTAGGTACCTCTGTTTCTGGTATAGGTCCTGAGATTTGATGATGTCGATCGCAATGCCTGACATTTCTGACAGTATTCGCTCTTGAAGTACCTCTCAACTCTTCGATGACATATCGGTCGTTGGGTAGAGATTTCTTAATTTTAAACGGTTTAGCTTGACTCACACTTGTCGGAACACTATCAGTTTTTTATGCACTACTTACTAATTGTCCAACACAATACTTCTGCGGTTCAGAACCTTTTTTTATCAAACTGTTCTTTCTCTAGTTCTCTTACTTTTTATAGTTTCACGTAATTCGGACAAATCATTCTAGCTCTTCCACATGGAATCATTCCCCAAATCCCCTCGCACCCATTTATTCACACTCTATATATGCATCGACCCGTTTTTTCATCAGATTTTACAAATGGTGCTACATAATCCATATGGATTTTATATACATACAATTTAAGCATGACAAGTATTTTTTTTTTTTTTCATTTTAGGAAACCAGTAATTTCTTTATATTTTCTCTAAAGTTTTATTCACTTCCAGATTTCCACTGACACCATGATTTAATTTGCAGATCAACCATCTATTTGTAAATGGTGGTATATTTTCCAATTTTTTTTGTACAAAGCCAGAAAATTATCACAATTTACAAATAAAACAAGTAACTTTATTATCTAGATTCCTTCAATTTTCTTGACTTGTTAACAAATTATCGATATGTTCACTGTCACTGTCACTGTTCACTGTCAGTGAACGCTAATTGACGTACATTATCATCGAGTCACCATAATTATTATAGGCAATGTCAGTATTTAAAAGCTATGTGCGCGCAGACTCCATTAAATTGTCAGATGCAAATTTAGTGGTAGTTACATCGTTCCACTGAAGAAAATATGCTCTCTGATATATCAATCTAAGCCACTTGTTCATGGAAATGTTCTTACTAGTTGGATCGAAAACCGGCACATCCCACCAAGTGTATGTACCGAGATTTAACTACTTCATGTTCATGTTAATGTTTTTTTAAAATCTCTGACACACAGGAAAGAAGATAATGGGTGCATCTATTGATATATGATAGATACATTAATCAGAAATTGGTGTCGAACTTAGACTTATCTACAATTTGGTCACTCCACTGACCTGTACCGACATTCGTAATTGATCTGTATGAACATATGTATGTAATTAGAATTGCCGTCTAAAACGAAACCATAAAATAATTGTCGATTCTACAGAACCATCCGACACGAACAGCTATATCCGTGACGGTCACTAGTATTTCTATCGGATTGGAGACTGTGTGAACATCTCTATTTGAAGCAATGTATTTCTAATTCAATCCGACACCGACATCGATATCGTCCTATCGCCTCACGTGGGAGGTTAGTCAGTGACTGACTCAGTTTGACGCCAATTTATCAGAGCGCATAAAATACACCAATGATGTATCCATCATTTAACAGTGGATGCATCCGTATCTTCCTTTCTGTGCCTTTGCTGTTTCTTTCCCTATAACTACAGTAGATATAATGAAGTCTTAGTGTTTATTCTTTATACAATACGAACTTTGGCAAATGTGTTAAACCTACAGGATCGACCATAAACAGACTAATTGTCGGTATGCACTGTATTCAATACCGATACTAACACTGACACCGATAATATCGTGTGTGAAGCCTTGCTAAGACTGGTTTTAAGTTCAGTGCAAGTAACGTACTCCGTACGGGCAAGGCATATACTCAGCAAAATACATTCCCACTAAATCTTATGTAGGTACATCATTTTTCTGCCGTGACTTTACATAAAAACCTCACAAAATACATGAGATTCAATGAGAAAGATATTTTGTCAAGCCAGTGCCTTGCAATAAAGTGAAAATCGGTCTTTAATCAACAAATGAAGTATTTACAATGCAGTAACTTCAACTTTAGTGTGTGACACAGCGCGGGCGCGGACTTGTCTTCTTTATTTTATTTCTAAATTAATATTGTCTTTATTAAAACAAAAAAAGTATGATATAAATTTACTGGGAGTGCAAGTACAATTTGAACCCGACTTGTCGTTGGACAAACAAATCAAATGCTGAACTGACCGCCATAAACATTGTCGCCTCTTTGAAATTGTTACGTGTACTCTACTCAATAAAGCTGATTCCAAAATTGTCTGATTTGACAATTTTTTAATTCGGAAATGTGATATTTTAGATCACAAGTTACTTAATCAAAATTGTTTATTTTCAAGTCTTCTATTTCCTGTGAGATATAGGTGAGATATACATTTACAGCTTCTATTATCTCTTTGAAGCAACGAATTTATTTCAGGAACACTGTACACTCAACTCTACAGAGTGCCAGTACTGAAAAGGTATGTATATCTGACCAAAAGCAATAAAAAAACACTTATGAAAAAAATGTCTAAATTTTTTTTTACAAATACATTTCAAAAATAAAAATACAACTACAATAAAACGCAAAACTGAGATACAACTAAAGTTAAGCAAACGCGAGAGGGTAACAACCCATGGAAATCGTGTCATAAATATTGCAAAAGCTTTGCGAAATCCTGAAAAATCGTGCGAAATCCTGAAAAATCGTGCGAAATCCCGACTTTTATATCCTATTACCAAAAATCCAGAACCGTGTGATATGCTTCATACAGATCACTATGGACCGTTACCTAAGAGTTCCCGAGAAAATGTCCATATCATAGTAATAGCGGATGCATTCACTAAGTTCACCTTCCTTAAAGCAGTCCGATCAACCAACACAAAATTTGTTATTCGTTTTCTCGAAGAGATATTCGCGCTGTATGGAAAAGCTCGAATTTTGATATCGGATCAAGGTAGTGCTTTCACTTCCGAAAGTTCCAAGAATATTGCAAGAGAATTAAACTTGGGCATGTACTGAATGCTGTGGCTTCACCACGAGCCAACGGACAGGTCAAACGTTTCAATAGAACTCTTAAAACAGCATTACTGGCAGCCTGTTCTGAGGAAGAAAATTGGGATGATCACATAGGTCATATATAATTTGCTATTAATAACGTCAGAAGCAGCTCAACTGGTTTCACAGCAAGTGAATTATTACACGGGTTTCGACCAAGGCAAGGCGACGATACCGATCTTTTGGACGAAGTCAGCCAACTGCCTAGGATGATAGAAAATATTGTTAAGATCCGGACAGATGTGGGTGAGAAACTTGAGAGAGAGGCAAACCGGCAAAAGGAGTACTTCGATCGGAAACGGAAGAAACCACGAAAGTACAAAGCAGGGGACTTAGTAATTATTCAAAAGCAAGACCAAGCGAGTGGATCTAAAAAACTAACTGAGTCATATGCTGGACCCGTGGTAGTTAAAAGAGTCTTAGACAATGATCGATATGTAGTGTGTAATATGCCAAATTCCAGTCGACTTAATAAAAGTAGAATGTATGAAAACATAGTGGCGTGGCGGTAGATCAAATCAAACCGTGGGTTGTGCCAAGTGGTGTTTCGGATGATTCAGAGAGTGGAGATTTAAGTGGATTGGATAGAGTCATGCTGTCTGACGATGATGGCTCCAGCTCAACCGATTAAGAAGGGAGTAGCCTCGGGGCGAGTCTAAATGCAGGATGGCCGAATATAAAGTAAGTTTTAGAACGCACAGTAGATTATTAGATATTTAGTATACGAAAGAATTTGCCTATGATGGGTGAAACATAAACACTGGCTCGTGTTTGTTCGTATTTCCGATATGGGTCTAAAAGAGCTAGCTGTAAGAGTATCGCCTCGAAACAGAAATTCTAAAAACCATTCAAGTCATTTTTTAATTAGTAAAGCTTGTGAAAAGGTGAATTGTGAGCGTGCTAGTTGTTTGCTGTTGTTTTATACATACAGGGGAGTTTCTCACTAAGTGTCCTAGTTCTTATTATAATAGTTATATTAGGTATGAGTTCTTATCAGAATAGTTATTTTAAGTCAGTTTTGATAGTAAAGAGTAGCTATATTAGCTAATTGATAAATAAGACCTACAGGGTGAGTCAATTATAACAGCCACGTGAGCTTTAGATAGGGTGGTACTGAACTGACTGTCTTATGTAGTATGTAGTGGTCAAGGCTGCTTTGTTGGGTCCACAAAGGTGTGTGAAGGCCTTTGGGGTCACAGCCGTAGGAATAGATGGCTGATGTGGACGTGCGGACCGACGGGCATGTTTTTATTTAGCCCCTATGATGTGTACTGGAGGGGTACGGAGTATATATATATATATATATATATATATATATATATATATATATATATATATATATATATATATATATATATATATATATATATATATATATATATATATAGATGAAAGTACTAGCCTTGGCTGTACCATCCTAGCTTTCCGTGGGGTTGAGCGGTCAGAGGCAAAGCAGATCCTTTGTATTGATAAGATAGTGAATAAGTCAATATTTGTAAGACTTGTGCTGAAATATTGAAGGATGTACAAAGACCAGGAGCTTGGGTACCACGTGATAGTGTTAGACACGAGATAATTAAGTATTGTTCGTATACCACTCATTTGTTCTTTTTTGTTTTGTTAATTTAAATTTTAATTGTTTATATTCCGACCCTCGAGTACTGAAATGTATAGCGCGGGCAATTATTCATTTTTTAAATTAAAAATATTAGGCAGTTGGCAACCTTTATACCTTTCCCGCTTATCCCGTTTTTTCTCCAAAAGAGAGACATTTTTTTTTTTGTATTGGTATCGTGCGGAAAAAGCAAGCAAGAGGTCAGAACGAAGCCGCTGTAAACACAAGACATTTATTCTACAAAAAACTATAACAGTGAAATTAATTAATTACAAGACAGTATTGCTAGTGAAATCAAGAAAATGTATTGCAACCAATAATCCCGTCTGCCCCCTCTGTGCCAGCTCGACCTTGGTAAGTTAACTGCCTAAATTTAATTATAAATTATCATCATTACAGTCCGCTTTGCTAAATGCGTTTTTCTTATGTTTTCGCCAACAAACAAGTATAATTATGAATAATGGGGTAACTACAATTTAATAGGCAAGCTAGACACTTATTGTGGTTCTTTTTCATAGATCATTTGAGTAAGCACGTTCGAATTCACAGTAGTGGTGAGTGAAAATCAGTAGTATAACTAGTATATAATAAACATTGACTGTTTATAAAATATAGTAGACTAGTAGCGCCATTGGTTTATGTTTTACACCTAGGAGAGTAGTTAATATCGAAATCTTACATATCAGAAGTGAGATGTAAATTAATAAACATCCGTTTTGATAAATAACTTTATTTCATGCGTTTCTTCAATCGTATTTTTATTACAGTAGTTTGCATTATTTTTTTTTGTACAGGGTGTGACTAGCAAAAAATCTATTTTCTGATCAAGAATGTCACAATTCTGAGCAATCTTAGAAGGATTCTTTTTTGTAAATACATCGGGATGTTTTTAAATTTTTTTCGATAACTCTCATATACAGGGTGTCTGTAAAAGTTACATTGGTCCAAAGTTTTATAGTTTTCCAGATACAGGGTGCTGGAATTACAATTTTATTTTAGTTTTTTTTAACTTCATATATATTGTAGTAAATACGTCAAACTTTGTACAGAGGAATTTTCCGGCACGAGAAAACAATTGTAGAAGGCGCCACATAAGGGCGCAATAATAACGGCACTCCCTTAACAGTTTTTGAACTTCTGGAAGTTCTGAGTAAAAAATGTCATTAAATCTCTACAGGTGAGAAACTAAAAACTAATGTTAAAAGTTACAAGTAGATTTTATTGCGAATACGTCAGCAGTTCAAAAAAATTGCAATATTAATTTTAAAGAGTGCCATTATTATTACAAACGATTATACATCCAGTACAGAGTGTCTCTAGAAGATCTGGACAAAATGCTTCTACATATTCCTAGAGTATGAAAGAAGACAATGGGTTTATGTTTATGAAATAAAACCTTAAAATTATATCTAAAAACGGTTGCTTGAGACATTTTTTAAGAAAAAAAAAGTCAATGAATAAAAATTATTGATAAAAAGATCAATACAACAGTGCCCAAAAAAATTATGAAGATTTAACTGCATGTAAATTACTGTACAATCTCTCTCGCCCACTACAGTTGACAGAAAATTAGAAGCCATATTTCAATTTCTCGTGCCAGAAAACTCACCACACTAATATAATAAAGTTATTGAGAAAAAGTTCACCGTGTATTTCGGAAACTATAAAATTTTGGACTAAGGTAACTTGATTTAAGCCATCATACTTTGGCACCTGGAATATGTGGTTTTTCCCAATCTTTTACAGATAGAGGTAATTTGTATCAAATGCGAAATCCTTGGAAACTTCTTCAAATTGTCCGAAATTCCGCGAAATCCTTTGGAAACCTTCATTTTACGAAATCTTGTCACAATTTTTATCCCAGTGGTTGCCCCCTCGAGCAAGTGCTCCTTTAATGTAATTTATTTTTTGTATTAATGAAGTAAAGACGATATCATAAAATTTCTTCAAACTGTAAAGTAACTAACGACAACATTGCAATACATTACCTGTCGTTGTTAACCTCAAGTCCAAATCAAAATAGCTGTGCATCTTACATACCTACTTGCTTGGTAATGTGATTAGTGCGTTCCATTTATCTGTACCTAGTCTATGCTTGATGTTTGTGATAAATAAAAATAGAACATTAGTAATCATGAGTCGAGTTATGACCTGCATGATATATTAATTAACAGCGAAAATGTGCAAAATTCTTTGGGTACGGGACATTTGTACGATACGCGGTTTTCGCAAGCAACGCATTTTGTCTTTTTGAACATTTATAATAACTAAATATTTCAAACTTAATTCTGTGTTGTGAAAAATGCTCTAAGAAAACCATTCACGATAAGCATATTTAGAGGTACTTGTGATTAGTATGTAGAAATATCTAACATGGTAAATGTGCAACCTTGTCACATTTGCAACCTGTAACCGTATTACCGTTCAGAAAAAATGTTAATTCAATTATCTTTTGTTTAGCACAATTTATCATACAGCAAAACAAAGGCATTTATATTCCAAATATCCTAATTTAAACCTAATACAACGCGCATTAAAAAATACATATAAAATGAAAATTAAATACTTACCTACATGAATTAAAAATGAATGAAACAATTACAATGTTAAAAGCACTTCTTTTAATTATTATTGACGTTTTTTTAATATCATTAGCAATGTAGCTATCATTATTATTATCATTATAAATATAATTATCATTATCACTATTATTATCCGCACCGTCGTCATGATTGTCATTAGGCATTGATTACGATTATTTATTTATTTGTGGCATTTAATATTAATTAACTTAGATGTTATCATCTAAATATAATAATGAATTGTTTCACATACAGAAATAGGAATTTCTATATGTAAAATTTTGTATGCTAAGACTAATTTCAAATAATGATATACAATTGTATCTTATAATTAGTATTATGCAAATAAAGACATTTAATAAATCCCAAAAACAACTGAAATGTACAAAGTCTCCGGAAAATGACCTTTATTCAGCCCTGGATTAAGGAGCGGCCATAGCTCCAGGCCCCATCATTCTAGGGGGCCCTGAACCCGAAGTATTTAAAGTTCAGTTGAGATAACTAACTTGACACATTGCCGTCATTGTCACTTTTTAGCTCCAAGCCCTTAATACGGTCATGCCTTTATTTTTGCTGTATAATAAATTGTACCAAACAAAAACATAATTCACTTAATATCTTTTTTCTCTGACCGACGGTTATACCTATAATTATGATAACAGACAGGTTTTGACTGAATATGTGACAACGACGCACACCATAGGTGTTTCTGTATACTAATCATAAGTATCCCTAAAGATACTTACCGTGAATGATTTTCTTAAGGTTTTTCTCACGACACAATAAAATTTGAAGCAATTATACTGTTCAAGGCACAAAAGTTTCGTAGCTCGGGTATTTTGCCCAACTTCTTCGTAAACTAACGTGCCATGCAATTATTTATGTTATGTTCAGTTTGCTCACAAGCATCAAACAAACACTAAATACAAATAACCGAAACCTACTGGTCACAATAAGGAGAAAGTACGATGCACACCTATTTTGCACTCACATTTAGAAATGTGACAGTTTAGACCACAAATTATTCAGTCAAAATGATTAATTTTCACGTTCATTATCCATTTGAAGCAACGAACTTATTTCAGGAACACTACATTTGACTACAGAGAAATAACTTTTATAAAATACTTTTATTTTTGCTGGAAGGATCTTCACAAATATTTCTGTTGCGACCACTACAAAATTGACTTATAACGTTTTATAGTCAGTCGTGCTACTATAGACATTATACAATGGAATGACCTCTTGAAGCAAAAATACTGTATAAGTGCAGACATAAGAACGTTATGAAAATAGTTTAAATAATTTCTGTAAAACAGTTTTCTTGTAGGGATTACATTATTCTCACAAGTACTTTAAACAGCAAAATAGCGACTGTTAACAAAAAAGTCTCAAATGGAACAATAATACGATGAAATTGCTGTTATGAAACCGCTACATATCTTTTATATAAAATTAGAATACCAGTGTGCTACTTGGGAAGCATATTTTTTTAAGAAAAAAAACATCAAAGAATGATAATTATTAATTATAAAATCAATACACCAGGGCAGCAAAAAGTTATGACGATTTAAATGCATGTGGAGTATTGTAGGTGGCGCCCTTGGCAATTGACAGGAAATTTAAGTTATAAAATATAAGTTATTTAGGAAAAACTAAAATAAAATTGTGACTTCAACATCCAGTATCTCGGAAACTATAAAACTGGGCTAAAGTAACTTGATTTAGACTATTATATTTTGCCCTCCGGAATATGTACTAACATGTTTTATCAACCGTTTACGGACACCCTATATATTATAATTTTGTTAGTTCAGTGCTTTAATTCTACAAACGCATTCAGTTTACTCAATATAATATTGTTATTACGTAGAAAATGGCATTGGTACGATAAAAATATATACAGGGTTCATATGGATACTAACATTACTCAAGTATATGTAAAGATACACAAATGACCATTGGATGACATACTAGATTTTTCACTCCATAAAATTAAGATTTAAGGATTTACGCCTATATGCCTTAATAACATGTCGATAATAAAAATGATACAGGGTGTCAACGTTGGAATTTAAAAAGTGATTCTTTGTAATAATTACACGTGTTTGACTATCAACTTAAAAATTTAGGAATATATGTTTTTGGATATGAAAAATTAGCTAATTTGTTAGCTATTTTGACGTATTCCCTAGATGGCGCCACATCCGCCATATTTGTGACGTAAATGTGAGCGTAGCTTTTTTGGACTTAACGTTATCACGTTTTTTATTAAAAAATCTGAAACCTACATTATATTTAAGGAAAAAATGTATACTTGTCATTAGTCTTAGAAAGGGCTTGTATATCTGACCAAAAACGACAAAAAAACTCTTATGAAAAAAATGTCTAAAACGATTTTTTTGCAAATACATACGGAGGTCCAGAGTTGCTTCACCTATCTATACAATTAAATAAAGCTTTTATGTGTCAGTAGTGATATTTCTATGTATGTGTTCGTTCATAAATATTGAATTTGTCGAAATATTTCCAGTTTGTGTGGGAAATATCATTTCTAGACGAAAAAATTAAAGTAAAAAAACTTTTTATTTGCTGAGACATATGCCTTCACTTGAAATTGACACAAAAAGAAAGAAAATGGAAGTATAAAATGTTTGTTCGGAAGTTTCGGGAGGAATGGTATTCACAATACAGTGTCTTTCGAAAAGTAACGAATAAATTCATTATTTTTGAAATTGAGAAGTTTTCGTTGTTTTTGAAAAAGACACATTTTGACATCGACCTATATTTGCGACCTCATCGTTGTTCGAGATATGACGTCATCGTTGTTCGAGATATTACGTCATCGACAATTTTTTTAAATGGCAATCCCCAATTTTGACCATACCATTTGAAAGAGCGTGTCATTCTACATACATACATCATGAAAAATTATAGTGTTACATAACAAATATTTCAAGAAAATAATGTTTGAATATTTTAAAATTTAATTTTCACAATACTGTGCTCCTCCCCATTATGCAACACCTGTTCGTACTTATTTAGATGAGCTGTTCCCTAATCGTTAGATAGGGAGAAGGGGGCCGATTGAGTGACCAACCAGATCGCCTGATTTGACACCTCTAGATTATTTCTTGTGGGGATACTTAAAAAGCAAAGTATACGTTACTAGGCCGGTTCATTTAGAAGATTTAAAAGCTAGAATTTATCACAAGATACATCGTATACCTCCTGAAGTTATTGATAACGTCCAAAAAGAATTTATTAATCGTCTTGGCTACTGTCAGGCAGCCAACGGTGCACAATTTGAACATTTAATTTAGTCGACTTTTTACATAATCATTATTAGAGACCGTGTATCGTTCGCACATGACGTCATTATCAGGGGCGCACTTAGGACGCTAACGTTAACGTTTGTGGAAGTCAAGTAAATAGGTACGTACATTTATTGTCAAATACAGATATCAGCATCTTATCTTGTACTGGTGATATGTATGTTGTTGAATATGGTCCATATTAAGTTGTGACTATACTAGTCACTTTTAGTACTGAAATAAAACTGAATAACCAGCAACTGTTGTAAATTTTCAGTTGTTAGGTTGTGACGTTTATCGCTTAAAATCCATTTCAGTTTCGAAAACCTACATTCAACGTCTACATAGGTCACTGGGGCATATTTAAAATATGTATAATTTTCCACTGATGGCACATTTAGGGTGGGTTCAGCAAAATCTACTCCTTTAGCTTCAAAAAAGTCTACTATACGGTATATAGTTAAAAATCCCGGATTGTTCTGAAAAAAGGTATTAAATTTCTTCTTCACACGTTCAACACTAGATCCTGGTACCTGGATCCTGGAGAAATAAACTGTCGCAAGTCTAAAACACTATTTACGGCATTATTTATTGAATAGCCTGATGCTGTCACAGGTTCTTTGTGTTGTTCCGAGCACATATGTTCCACAATACGTGTTTTATAATTCCACGATATAACTCTTTCACAAATTTTGCACTTTAATTCTGTCCCGTAAAATTCTAAATCTGGATAATCTTTAATCTATTTCTCCACCGTAGAACGAGTGGGAGGCCGACAGAACATATTCAAGCACCGAAACAGACAAACCAACAAGAAACTAACATTTCCTAATAATGCGGTATCATCCCCATAAAGATCCGACACGCACAACGTTTCACTGCGAGATTGATATTGGCGATTGGAAAGCGGATGCGCTTCACGTCGGAGAATGACTACTGTAGATGGACTGCGACCTTGACACATACCGGTAAATAAATAGGGTGAGGTTCGTCAACACTGGCCATTATTTTGAAGATTATATTTGTTTTTAATTAGGAATATTTAAATATTACGATTTTCAACAGACGGATCTGAGTACGGACCTGAGATGTGCGAACGACATACTCTCTTTAATCATTATCATTTTCAGTATTGTGAAAATTAAATTTTATGCTATTTAAAAAAATTGTCGATGATGTCATATCTCGAACAACTATGACGTCAAAAATGTGGTGTCAGGGGATTTTTTCAAAAACTCAATTTCAAAAATAATAAATTTATTCGTTACTTTTCGAATGCACTGTATAATTGGCTGCATTGAAGCATTTAAAACACCTGTTGAATTACAGCATGGGTAAAGTTAAGCCATCAAATCTGGGGGGGGGAGGGGGTTAAAGCTGCATGTGGACTGAAAATACTATTTAATTTCAGTTCCGAAATTTGTATGTGATTAAGTTTTTTGGGGGTTAATTGGATTCGTCCATGAATTGCTGGTGTAAAATCTGGTGTATGAATAAGGATGGATTCAACAAATGTTATTCAAAGTTGTCGTAAGTATGAGGCTTCTTTAGAATATACAGGGGGAGGTAAAGGTTGGAACAAATTCAATTAAACCTGTACAGAGAAAAAAAATTGACTTTTTTTTAAATGCGCAAATTCTAACATACATATTTTATGACGTCATTATTTGTTATAATTTTTGATAGCGCCATTTGAAAGAGCACGTTATTCTGTATACATAATGAGTTTTCAGATAGATTATATACCAAGAATTTTGCAATTAAAAATATTTTGTATTATTCACTTTAACAATATAGATTTAAGTACTTAACTAAAAAGTCAAAAGTTACAAAAAAAAATTATTATTATCAAATGAATGACGCTATATTGTCGGGTAATCGCAACAATTCGCCTTACTAGTGTTTCGATTTTTCTTGCTTAAAAAGAGTGAAAACTTTTTTGAGTAACTTAATGCCGGAAGCAATACTTACAAATTTGGAAAAAAATCAGTTAAAGGGTTAAATTGAACTTATAAGTATTTTACGACCACATCATCGATAAGTTTGCAGCTTTAAAACATCATAGAATATGTAAAGTACTATACTATAAAATGACAAATTCGTCACGAAATATTATTAAGCCTTTCGCTTCACCTATTATTAAGTCGACGAGCGTCCACTGTAAAATGCAAAACTATATTACAAACCTATGTACATAAGGTTAAGCAAACGCCGCGATGCACAACTATTTTGAACTATCGTTTGAGGTTAACAATAACAGGTAATGGATTGCAATGTTGTTGCATGTCACACTATGTTAAAGTTTCTATTGTTTATTTCATTTGACAAATCACATTGAAAGTGTAAAAGTAGTTTGTAATTTTGTAACACAGTTATTATTGTAAGCTTACTAGACGGATGAAAACCTAGAGAGTGACTCATGTTATAAACCTGCTCACAATTTATAGCAGTCGACACACACATACATACAGCCCGTATATGTTTCCTATGAAATCGTGTGCCGCAAATCTCTGAGAACATAACCGATTACACAGCTTCTGCTGCAGTAAGTACGCATGCGCCGCAGCCTTATATTGGTTGTGACGAATTGACGGATTCATCTGTTACATTTCCAGCGCTATCATGGGTGGGTATATCGTTCGGGCGGCCAAAATTTCGGGTATATCTTAGTGCAAATAAAGAAGTGGTAAAGAACTACAACTGGAAACGAAAAATAATGGAAACTCTGGCAGGAAGATGGTATTTTTAAAATGAGTTTTCGACAAACAAAAAATTGGATTGCTATATTTTACAAAATGAAACTGCCTAGAATATATACGAGGTTGCTTTTGCGAATTATGCGTGACATATGAATTTAGTAGGTGAATATTTCCGTATAAATGAAATGGAAACTGATATACTGATATAAAAAGATGAAATAGTGATATGGCGAAGAAACTATTTAAAATAAATATTAAAACATCAGAATCTGGATCGAAGAATATATTAAATTTTGACGAAAGATGGAGGCATGAAGGTCATACGGAAGGCGGTACGATATGATATATACAGTGTTAATGTGTGGCCGTTATAGTGACAGTGCTAGTAACCAATAGAGAATAGTTTATATGTATTCTCTTTTGTCCTTTTAAATGCGAATTCGCAAATATATGCGCGATTTATTTAATGGTGTGAAAATCTCCACTTGTAACAAATTTTGTTAACTATAACATTTTCTATCATGAAACTGACATGGTAGATTATCAGAAGCTCAAAACAAATTTATTAACACCACATATAATAATGAATGTAGCAATAATATTTGTAGTATTTTACTGCTTCATAAAATTTTTCAAAAGTTGAGATTTTCCCGCCAAAAATAATTAAAACAGAAGTTGCAAAATTTGTGCAAAAATCCGTGAATTTCGCGTCCATGAGGACAAGGCTTAAGTGTGATATACGCGGGTATCAGGTAGGTGTGGCAATCGCTGTCCAAAAGAACGGCATTCTAATTTATTGAGAGGATGGCATAGGAGAAGCTCACAACAAATTTAATAACACCACATATAATAATGTATACAGGGTGAATCTTAAATAAGTACAAATATTTTAACCAGCAGTATAGTTTTGTGTGTAGAACACATAATTAATAGTTTTTTTACAAAAAAATCAGAAATAAAAAAGTGAAATTTTAAATAAATTTCATAATTTTTCAGTAGAAAACTTGTTGAGGACCGCTGGCCTAGACCGACCCTTCATACTTTTATGAGTCATAGTGCTGCAGACTGAACGTGTGGTTCACAGTGTTGCCAGTATTACACAAATGTCTTTGCTTCAAGGAAGAAAAAATCTCAACTTTTAGCGAATTTTGTCAAGTGTAACATTTTATATTATTTGTTATTATCAAACTGTCATTGACTGTCATGACAGATTATCGGAAGCCCAAGTCAAACTTGTTAACCCCACATAATGCATGAAAATAGCAATAAAATTTGCTAAAAGTTGACATTTTTTCCATTTTAAATAAAAAACGCGTGCATAGTTTTTCGTTATTCTTCATAAAATAACTTAAGGGAATTGTGTCTAGTGTCTCTTTCTAACAGTGTACAATGACATTTAACTTGTGAAATGTGGATTACTGATTAAATAGTTAATTTTTTAACAAACAGGTAAGCTTGTGTGCACGTTTATGTATAATTTTTGAACATTGGACATAGTAATATCACGTAATATCTTCCTAAATATTTTACGGTAGTATTGAACTTGCGGAAATTCATTTTTAATCGTTGAAGTATAGTAAGGTTAGTTCAGATGTTAAAATTTATGTTAATATTGCTGCGGTTCATACTACATACCCAATTTTACTGTACTTATGCTTAAAACAAGTATTTTTAAAATAGAACTATTACGTTAAAGGAAACGTAATATTTATATTGGAGGAGATATGGCAACCTCGCAACAAATCATATGTTTCATTACGTTGTTGGATGAAAAATCAGCCAGCGGTCCTCAAAATGTGGGTATTTTTAAAAAAAATTAATATCTCCGTAAATATTAGAAATTTTTAAAAATGGCTTTCACTAGACTGATTTAAATGACGAACTACACCAGCAGTTAAAATATTTGTACTTATTTAAGATTCACCCTGTATAGCAATAATATTTGTAGTATTTTGCTGTTTCGCAAAATTTATCAAAAGTTGAGATTATCCCGCCGAAAATAATTACCTAAAACCGAAGTTACAAAATTTGTGCAAAAATTTCGCGTCCATAAGGACAAGGCTTAAGTGTTATATGCGCGGAGTACGGATCAGGTAGGTGTGGCAATCGCCGTCCAAGAGAACGGCATTCTAATTTATTGAGAGGATGGCATAGGGGAAGCTCAAAATAAATTTAATAATACCACATATAATAATGAATTTAGAAATAATATTTGTAGTATTTTACTGTTTCGCAAAATTTGTCAAAAGCTGAGATTTTCCCTGCAAAAATAATTAAAACAGAAGTTGCAAAATTCGTGCAAAAATCCGTGAATTTCGTGTCAATGAGGACAAGGCATAAGTGTGATATCCGCAGAGTGCGCATCAGGTAGGTGTGGCAATTGTCGTCCAAAAGGACGGCATTCTAATTTGTAGAGAGGATGGCATAGGGGACACATTCAAAGCAAATTGTTAATGTGCTAGGTTCAGTCGACGTCAACTTATTTTTGATAATTTTGTATGCATTGAACTCAAGTGGCACGCTCTATTATTTTTGACTTTGGGTAATTGATAATACAAGATAAAAACTTTAAATTTGGAAATAATTCTTATAAATTTTATACGCCTATGAAATGTTGCTCCTCGCACGCTTCCCCCGTCGCGCTTTTCTACAAGCTAAGTATTAGTCACTCTTTAGAATATCGGCCGTTAGTATCGTTATATTTTTATTTTTGAAATTTACTTTTAGAAAAACTATTCGTATTCCACATTTTTCTCAAAAGAGTTTTTTGATCATACCTATATACAAATCTGGCACTTCCGGACATCCTCTATGTTGTTTTGTTCTTATATTTTCTAAGTTCTTAATTATAATTTCTTTGTAACAATTGATTACTGATTCAATATTATCCACCAATTGTACTTAAATTTGACATGTTTCTTTAGGTTATGTGTCGCATGGGTTCGTTAATGTCGGTTTTACGTTTGTAAAAATTACAGATTATATTTACGCAAGCAGTAGGTACACGATATTTAGTATGTATTTATATATATGATCATAATAAACTGTACCCTTGGGACGATAACATATATGCAAATGTAGAAAAAAAACATAAACTAATTACAATTCAAATTCCACTAACTGCATCTGTTTATGTTTGTGAATTCTTATTTGCTATTTTTTATTAGTACTACAAAAGACATTTAGTATCTATACTTACTAGAATATAATTTAAAGCGTACATAACATATTAGATTAAAAATGGATGGAATACTTACGGCGCGGCGATCGAAACACATTTGTTGTAATACAGTCCTTGACAACGCAACATTACCATAATATTCCAAAACTTCTACTTAGGCGTAGGAGGTGAATTGTTTTTCTACAGCGCTGCCAGTACCACTAGCTGATCCATCAAATACGAAAAACCTATAGAAGTTCGCATAGCACAACATTCGCTTCCATTTTCCCGCGATCACTGGATTGAACGCTCGGATATTTTTCCACGCAATGCTGGTTCCATTCCATTGATGAGTCACTGCTTATTGTGCTTGACGTTCTGGCGCCGCGCCGTTGATGGTACAGGGTGTCAAGACTTAAAGCGCATAGACCCTAGTTCACATGGCTGCGAAATATAATACAATACCTAGGGGGTAGATAATGAAGAAACTGTGTAATAAACTAAATTTTGCTCATCTCTACTCAGTTAAAACAATAGAATTAGATTCTCTTGTTATTAAAAATAAACAACAGCCTCTTATTTAGAGAAAAAAACCAGTTGTAGGTAATATCCCCATAGAAATCTAAAAAAAACTGTGATATCTATCTGTCTCTATTACTTAAGAACATAATCCAGTTTTATCATTTTGTCAATAAATAATAATA
This sequence comes from Monochamus alternatus, assembly GCA_037114965.1. Lineage (NCBI taxonomy): Eukaryota > Metazoa > Arthropoda > Insecta > Coleoptera > Cerambycidae > Monochamus > Monochamus alternatus. Next base: position 22,005,794 of record CM073435.1, on the reverse strand, counting down.
ATTATAAATTTCTTTATACAGGGTCTGCAGGGACCAACATATCGTTTTGTAGGTTCGCTATTTAAGAAGTCAAGATTTTAATTTATACAAAAAAAAATATTTTAACAAAATAGCCTTTGAAAATCTATTTTCTCAAGCAGATTGTTTCTTTAACGTACTGTATAATAAATTATGCCATTAAATAGGCCAATAAAAGCTTTGATTTGATATACAGGGTGTAACTTGAAGTGGGGGTCCTCTTTTGAGGTACTTGTTTCCTAGATTGCTAATCTGAGATTAGTTTTTTTAAATTAAATAAATAGCCGAATTATAATTAATTTGTTAAACTATACCGAAATTCCTACACTCACAAAGCGAACAGTTGCAATGAATAATCTTTTAAATACACTGTTTTTTTTATGATAAAAACAATTTTCGAGTGTTGTAAAAGTGTACTGTAACAGTGCGAAAAAAATAAAAAATTTTTGACTAATGTATTGATTAATTATTATTATTAAATAATAATATTGGTAGGTTGATTTTCATACATTAGCTAATAATTACTACCAGTAAAACTTAATGTTTTAACATAATTTTTGTTGTTTTATAAAATGTTCATAATTAAAAATTAGTAAATTATTCATTGGATATCTTTAAAATATGTTTTAACATAACAATTTTTATTATAAAGTATTTGTTACTATTTTTTAAGAACTGTGTCAATGTCCCTTAAAAATCCCTGACATTGACATAGTTTATAAAATATGTACGCATAAATACTGCACGCAATACATCAAACCAGACAAGGATGGACGATGGATGTTATCGTGTACCTCCTAAAGAGTCCCACACACGGTACTTATGTTCGATCAAAATTGCTGCAAGTTTTCAGTTTTTATGACTTTTAAAAGGAGGACGTTCTATAGAGTTTTCTACGTTTGCTGAAATCGAATTATAATTTGTTTAGTACAGTGTTGTATTTTGACAAGTTTAATTTCATAATAATTTAAAAAGGTATTTTGTGAAATGTGTTATTCAGCGTAAGTGTATAATAACCTTAAAAAGCTGTGTTTTCATTAGTGTGTATGATATTATGAGAAAAACATGTATACGAATTAAGAAGGAGCTAAAATATGATTAAAGCTTCCTTTTTATCAAAAGAAGACGGTGTCTGCAAGAAGATGGTATCAGATGGATTTTCCCGATCGACACGTACCGTATAAGAAAATATTTGTAGCGCAGCAGCACCCATATTATGAGACCGCTAACGGATTCCCAAACAGCCACAGCCGCGGTGAAGCTGGTGCGAAGTCACCACTGAAGATGCCGATAGTGAAAAGCAGCAAAACGTTTGGAAGCATGGGATGCGACCATTTACAGCGGTGGCTACGGAACGCCTCGGAGGACCACTATTGTCTGAGGAACGGTTCCGACCGTAGCAGTTGGTAATACCAACAATAGGAACCGAAATCGATATATGGGCGGGCCTAGAGACACCGATAGCGGGTCTGCCCCCCACAGAGCCTAGCCCGAGAACAACCAAGGCAGGTAAAAGAAACCCGGCTAATGCTAGGGATGTGCATTTTAGCTCTGTTTCGAGCAGCGACCTGTTACCGAAGTCACGGCACAACAAACCGGAAAATGACTATGTATCAAATGACATGCTTTATACTTAATTTATCAATTTAGCAATATCTGATACATATTATTTTTTAGGCAGACACTTATACAGATTTTCAATTCAAGGTATGTTTGCGCATCTGCGTGAAGATATTTTATTTTTTTATTTCAGTAAGAAAAAAAAGCTAGAATTTGTAATTACTTCTCTTAGTGTCGCATCGAATGTGAATGTTTTATGAAAACTATCGGAGGAGGCGGCACCTCACTGATGCAATTTAACATTTTCCGTTTTCGCTCAGTAACTAAGCGGAAAGTGATAAAAATATGAGTTATTTTCTAAATAGAAGTGCAAAATTCATTTTAAAAAAATATAATTTCTATTTACCTATCTATTGGTTGCAACCGATTAGCTTAAACTGAAATACAGCCATGATATGGACTACACAATTCAGTCAATATACTTACCGCAATGTAACATTTAATCCAATTTTTAATCCTCGTATTGATGACAAACGAGCCCCAATCATATACAGTATGCGCCAAAAGTATGGAATAAATTCAATAAAAACGAAACAATTATTTTTTGGGAAAAATTCTAGAACAGGTCGATTGGCAACACCATATTTTTTTCCTTGATTCTGAAAGATCGTATAATTCTCTATCAGACAGTACTAAAATTTTGCCCTCTTATATAGGAAAGTTTTCGAGTAAATGACGATTGAATGTTAGAAAACGTAAATCAATTAAAATAAAGCAAAAACGTTATCAAGTTTAGTTTTTCGAATTCCATAGTTCTTTTATGGGTCACGTAGGTGAAAATCTTTGCAAAGTGTCATTGTCACACCGACTTTCTAATAAGTATTGTAAGCGACAGAAATTATTATTCAATTTAAAGTATTATGGCACATTTAACTGTTACTCAAAGAATTGAAATTTTAATTCTTATCGGATGCGGGAATATGACTAGAACTCAGCAGGAAGTTTGCGATTTATTAAATGAAAAATATCCAGATCGCCCTATCAGCCAATCAACAGTCAGTAAGGTAGAGTCTAAATTTAGAGAAACTGGCAATGTTGTAAATATTCCAAAACCTGGACGTCCAAGCATTAATGAAAATCAGAAACAGAACATTTTGATAAGTATGGTGGATAATCCTCATAATTTTTCACGATTGGTTACATTAAACAATGACACTAGTCAGAGCACAGTGCTACGTATCTTGAGGAAGGAAAAATATCATCCCTACAAAATTCAACTTGTGCAGGAACTCAATGAAGATGATCCCGATCGCCGCTTACACTTTTGCGAAATTCTAATGGATTTATGTCAAGGAAATAGAAATTTACACCGGCAAATACTTTTTTCAGATGACGCCACATTTTGTCTGAATGGTACAATAAACCGTCAAACTTGCAGACATTGGAGTCGGGAAAATCTTCATTGGATGGCAGAGGCACATACCCAACACCCTCAGAAATTAAATGTGTGGGCTGGAATAGTTGACGACAGAATAGTAGGGCCTTTCTTCTTTGAAGGAACCCTTACAGGACAAAGATATTTTGAATTCCTAGAAAATGACCTTGTTCCAGCCCTTGCAGTAATTTTTCCTAACGATAATGACCCTGACATTCCTGACGATACCATATGGTTTCAGCAAGACGGTGCACCTCCGCACTATGCGCGCCCTGTACGAGATTTTTTGGACAACTGTTTTCCTGGGAGGTGGATCGGCAGACGCGGACAGATAGAATGGCCTGCAAGATCGCCAGATCTTACACCTCTTAACTATTTTTTATGGAGATACTTGAAGTCAAAAGTGTACATTAATAAACCACGTAATTTAGAAGAACTTCAAAATCGCATTCGGGACGAAATACGCAGAGTTACCCCAGAAATCATTCAAAATGTGCAAGAAGAATTTCTTCACAGACTTGCGCATTGTCAAGAAGTTGGTGGATGTCAATTCGAACATTTAATTTAAGTATTAAGTATAAAATTTAATCAATTGTATTTTATTTTACATACCTCAGAATTGTTACTTTTTTATAGATAAAATTTACGTTTTCTAACATTCAATCCTCATTTACTCGAAAACTTTCCTATGTAAGAGGGCAAAATTTTAGTACTGTCTGGTAGAGAATTAAACGATCTATCAGAATCAAGGAAAAAAATATAGTGTTGCCATTTAAAAAAAAATCGATGACGTCATTACTCGAAAACAAATGTATTTTTTAAATTAAAAATCGATCTGTTCGAGGATTTATCCCAAAAAATAATTGTTTCGTTTTTATTGAATTTATTCCATACTTTTGGCGCATACTGTATTTGACACTTGAAAAACTAATGTACTTACTCTCATATAAAAAAAACGTTTAATGTCTACAAATCAGATTTCAATATTCAGAAGGGCATGACTAGAAACTACAGTAGCCCAGCGATGTAAGGGATGAGAATGCTACTAATTCAATAATTTTTTACTCAGAAACTGTGTGGATTTGACAAAAATATATTTTAAGATATTGTCTCCATTTTAATTTTCCCAATGTTTTTAGATAAGTTCTGAATCACTCTGTATTTAAAACTTTTTTATTTTATCTTTTTCATGGTTATAAGCAAAATATTTATTTTATTAACTACTTACCTACTTACTAAATTCGTTCAATATCTGCAGGTACTAGGATATACAGAATAACTCGGCAGCCATTTTTCACGATGTCAGATAATATTCGTTTCTTTTCGTTTTCTTCTAAATCAATTCATATTTTTCAAAATCTTGACCAGACCATAGTGAATTATATGACAATTTTGACTGATGAATATAAGGAGACCAACTATTTATATGAGAAATTTGAACATTACATTATTCATAATATAAACACACCTGAATAACTTAAATACACTTTTATTCAATATATATATTCCAATAATATTCCAATATCAATATAAAGACTCTCAAATGAATATTTCTATTGCCAAGGCTAAACCGAAACTAAACTACATTCTAAAAATCTATCCCGTTCTCGACATTGTTTATTTATTCTCGTTAAGCATCACGGGGTGCGAGGACGATCTCAGCCATAACACTCGGCGCCGTTTATGAATGGGTTATTCTTCCAATCAGCCGGCATGGTCAGCTGCTAAGATAGACCCTCACACTCGGCCATCCTGACTGGCTGAAGTTCGTCCTGTAACAAACGCAGTTACTTACCCTTTTAAAGGATAAATTAGGATAGGCAAATTCCACCAAGAAGGTTTCTACTCAGGGAAACCGTTATCCCGATAGTAAAAATGAATTCAAGGAAATTCAAATCCCGACAGTTACCAACTCAGAGACTGAATGATTTACCCAAGAGAATGTCATCTCAACAAAAACATTTCCGACGGTAATAGCACCCAGGAAATTTTTTGTCTCGACGGTCTTAAACACAGAGACAAAAGATTTCCGACGGTGAAAAAGCACCCAGGAAAATTTTGGTCTCGACGGTCTTTAACACAGAGACAAAAGATTTCCGACGGTGAACCAGCACCCAGGAAAATTTTGGTCTCGACGGTCTTTAACACAGAGACAAAAGATTTCCGACGGTGAAACAGCACCCAGGAAAATTTTGGTCTCGACGGTCTTTAACACAGAGACAAAAGATTTCCGACGGTGAACCAGCACCCAGGAAAATTTTTGGTCTCGACGGTCTTTAACACAGAGACAAAAGATTTACGACGGTGAAAAAGCACCCAGGAAAATTTTGGTCTCGACGGTCTTTAACACAGAGACAAAAGATTTCCGACGGTGAAACAGCACCCAGGAAAATTTTGGTCTCGACGGTCTTTAACACAGAGACAAAAGATTTCCGACGGTGATGTTTAGTTTAGGAAAACTAGTCTCGACGAGTTCGTCAACTCAGAGACAAGCAAAGGATCCAACAGATTATCAAATTGTACAATTCTGACCAACTACTTTATAAATGCCCAGGGTTGCTAATTCCCGACGGCCATGTACGACATATTTTAACTTACTACAACTCTGGACGCTCTTATAACTCTGGTGGATTCCACTTTTTCATATGCTCTATAGCATATACTCCAGTATAGGGTACCCTAGATCGTTCGGAACCAAATATTCCCTTTACTTCGTACCGGTCATTTTCGAGAACCTTGGAGACTTTGAAAGGTCCTTTCCATTTAGGCACCAACTTCTTACTCTGTCCAGTACTAACAATGGATGAAATTTTAACAAGCACTAAATCACCCTCAGAATAATTCACAGGCTCGGCTCGATGAGCATCGAATTTATCTTTCTGTTGTGCCTGCATAACCTTTATTTTATCTGTAATTTTGTTTCGCAATGCTGTCACATCAACAGCATCCGGGTCATCATGGTCTACTACAGTACCAACATTACTTGGACCAGAGCGATATCCTAATAAAACTTCAGACGGGACAGCATCTATTCCTCTATTGATTGTATTATTGATGCCCAATTGAATATTTAAAATATTGTCGTCCCATTCGTCATCGTCTCTATCTGCACCCATAGTGGACAGAGCATCCAGAATAGTCTTATTGTACCTCTCAACTTGACCGTTTCCACGAGGCATTCCAACAGCATTAAGATGGTGTATAATGTTTTTCTGCTCACAAAATTCTCTAAATTTCTGCGAAACGAAGGATTTCCCTCTGTCACTAATAATTCGTCTAGGAACACCAAAGATTTGCATAGTGTTATTTAGCTCTGTCACAACATATTTGGTCTTCGTATTAGGAACAGATCTCACAAAGCAAAATTTAGTAAATGCATCAACTATAGTTAAGACATAGCTATTGCCTTGTTTACTCTTGCACCTAAGGACCTAAATGATCAATATGTATAGTGTGGAATGGACGGGGAGCCTTTGGGATGGGATGAAGATAGCCGTGTCGCTTCCCTGACGGTGATTTATAGAACATACAGTTTATGCAGGCTTGGACATATTTCTTAGTAAATCTTCTCATTTTCGAAAACCAAAACTTACTGGCTATTCGCTCATAAGTTTTGTCAAACGAGAAATGACCAATGTCATCATGGTTAAATCTTAAAATTTGCCATTTACAGGACTTGGGAAGTACCGCTCGATTACCGTGTTCAGTCCTACGATAAACTCTTCCCTTTCTTAAGTCGTACTGACTAAATATGTCTTTATTAATGTGACGTTCTCCTGACTGAAGAATTGTTTTGATACTACTGACGTCTGGGTCGGCTTCTTGAGCAACCAATATCCAATCATCCTCAGACAGAAAGGTTGCATAAACACCTCGAGTGTTGTCAATGGCAGGATTTCGACTTAGTGCATCTACATGAGTCATTCGCTTGCCTGGACGATGGAGAATTTCGAAATCATATTCTTGCAAATCAAGAATCCACCTCCCAATTCTCTTATTTAAATCTCTTTTGGATACTGCATTTTTAACTGCTGCACAATCAGTGATTATTTTAAAGTTAATCCCAACTAAATAATGTCTAAATCTTTTGATTGACTGAACAATTGCAAGAGTTTCCAATTCAAAGGAATGATACCTCTGTTCAGTAGGAGATATAGTTCTACTGTAATATCCAACTACTTTCTCTTTTCCATCGTGAATCTGCGTTAACATTCCAGCAAGACCTATATGACTTGCATCAGTATAAAGAATTGTCTTTCTTTTATTGTCATAAAGAGTAAGAATTGGTTCTTTGACCATCAATTCTTTAAATTTTTCAAATGCGTCTTGCTGAGGTGAAGACCATGACCATGTTGTATTTTTCTTTAAGAGTACGGTTAGTGGTTTACTTAGATGAGCAAAACGTGGTACAAATTTTCTAAAGTGTCCAACTACTCCTAAAAACTGTCGAACTTGATGAACATCTTTTGGGACTGGGAATTCTTTAATTGCGGTTACCTTTGCAGGATTTGGACTAATTTGACCTGCTTTAATAATATACCCCAAATATTCAATTTCATCTTGAAGAAAATAGCACTTTTCCATATTTAGACATACACCATGATTTTGAAGCCGCTGTAGAACAATTTCTAACGTTTCTAGTCCTTCTTCCAATGTTTTCGATGGAATTAAGATGTCATCCAAGTATACCAATACCTTGGTGTAACGTAGATCACCCAGTACATAATCAATAGCCTTTTGGAATACATATGGGGCATTCTTTAATCCAAAGGGAACCTTTAAATATTCGAATTTACCATCGGGCGTGATAAACGCTGTAATTGGAATTGACTCCTCTGACATTTTTATCTGATGGTATCCTGAACGACAATCTAAGGTGGTAAAATATTTGTGACCAGCTAATCTATCTATTAAGTCCTCAATTAAGGGTAGTGGATAGTTCTCCTTAAGAGTTTGTTTATTAACAAGGCGATAATCCACACATAATCTCTGTTGACCGGTCTTTTTCTTTACCATAATAACCGGACTGGCAAACGGTGACTGCGAAGGTCGAATAATGCCAGCTTCTAATAAATTATTGACTAACCCTCGTAATACGTCTTTTTCAGCTTCTGCTAATCTGTAGGGTCGTTGTACCACAGGTTGTTCATTAGTAAGTTTTACTGTCATTTCCACTCCAGAAATAGTTCCCAATTTCATATTATCCGACGGAAAACAAGCAGAATATTTTTGATTATATCTCTAAGTTGACGCTTAATATCTTCATTTTCAGTTCCGATTTTAACTATAACTTTGGGCTGCGCTTGAACCACATTCACGCCTATGGTATTGCTAAAGCGTAATTCAGTACCAATACGAGCATATTTTATGCGAGTGTCCTCAGTAAAATTTTGACCGATTACTAAGTCTACGCCCGGTATGCACTTTTCAAGCACCAAAACATCAATAGTCATTTTTACAGAGTCAATGGTAACACAACACGTTGTTTTAGTAGTAACTTCAATTTCATATCCACCAAAAACAGTGAGTGTTAGAACTTTAGGTAATTTACAAAGTTTTAGATTCAGTTTTTGCGCAAAGTCAAAGGTAGTAAGTGAACATTCGCTACCAAAGTCAACAAAACACTGCGCTTTAACACCATTAATTAAGACAGACTTGTAAAATTTATTTTTAGTTTCACTTGTAGATACCAAAAATACTTGTTTGTTATTTTGCTTTTGATTATGATTTGTAGAATGGCCCTGATGTTTCTTATTTTTCTTAAAACAAGTGTCAATGGTGTGTCCTTTTTGTCTGCAGTAATTACAATATAATTTTGTACCGCTCTGTACAATAGTGTTAGGACAATCATATTGTTTATGTCCTGGACGATTACAGTTATAACATCTTGTTATATGTCGCAATTTATTCCTATTACGTTCTACAAGTTCCACTTGCGTTTTCACATTAGTTGCCGAAACAGGATTATGTTTGTTTATTTTCAAATCAGTCACAGGTGGTTCAAATGCTTTTAAATAGACTGCTAATTTTGATGGGTCGTCTATATTAGCTGCTTTCACAGCGAATTTTGCGTTACTATTTTCAAGACCCCCAATTATTAAATTTACTTCGTCTACTCCGGATAAATTTAAATTCATCTTTTTAATTAAAGCTAATTTTTCATAGCAGTATTCGTATAAACTTTGGTTTGACTTCGGTTGAAGAGCTAACATTTTTGTCATTAATAAATGCAAATCCCGAGTTGGCGGAAATGTATTTGCTAATATTATTTTCCACTCTGCCCAAGTTTTAGGAAGTGTCGCCAAGCTCCTGTACCATTTTTCGGCCGGTCCTTTTAATTTATTAATAACTAAATGACAAGTGTTTATGTCGTCCCAACGATAAACATTGACACGCTCGTCGACTCTCTCAATCCACTCGTTAACATTATCAACAACTGGATTAAATTCGTTTATGTCACTGTCCTTAACTGACATGCTTAATTTTGGCCTATATGCATGCTTAAGTATGTTAAAAATATCTGTCAAACCTGAGCTAGCGGAGGGTGGCAACTCTGGAGTGTACGACCGGTAATTTTTTCTCTTCGCCTTATAAGTCCTTACTCTTCTATCAGTACTGCTATTACTGCTTGAGCTGCTTGAACTGCTATCACGACGCCTATGTTTTCGCTTGCCCATCTTGTTCTGTTATTTTGTTTGTCACAAACACAACACAAAACACACAATAAGGATCCCACTTCTGATATAAACACACCTGAATAACTTAAATACACTTTTATTCAATATATATATTCCAATAATATTCCAATATCAATATAAAGACTCTCAAATGAATATTTCTATTGCCAAGGCTAAACCGAAACTAAACTACATTCTAAAAATCTATCCCGTTCTCGACATTGTTTATTTATTCTCGTTAAGCATCACGGGGTGCGAGGACGATCTCAGCCATAACACTCGGCGCCGTTTATGAATGGGTTATTCTTCCAATCAGCCGGCATGGTCAGCTGCTAAGATAGACCCTCACAATAATACAAACTTTATTAATTAAATACAAAAATATTGCTATACTAAATTTTCTCTAAAGTTTTGCGGAGGTATTGATAAATCACCAAATGTAGTAGGTCGCTTAAGGGTACGAACATAGTGGATCGTCGATGTTTCAGATTCAGATAGAGGCTAGACGAAATTTGTTCTCATATCACATTGTAACTGTTTCTTAGTAACCGTATTGTTTTAGTGTGAAAGTGGTTAGTGAGGGGAAAAGACATGACGTAGCTGTTGGCGTCACAACAATATTTATTTATTCAAACATAGCAATCTACAGACATAATCCAATAATCGATTACAATCATTAACAAAAAAAAAATCATAATTTCCATGTGAGAAGCCAGTAACACACAGAATAATAATTACAATAACAAGAACAATTACAATAACTATTATATTATGTTGTTCTATATATTCTATATACTAAGTTTAAGGAATACGTAATATAGCATAAAAAAGAAAATAAGGAGAAATAAAGAAAGATGAGATCAGTCAGGAATAAAAGAACCGCTGTAAATCGTCTCTTAACGCCTTAAGTGAAAATTTACCAAAGAATATGTCTACTTTTTGCATATCACTTATAATTTTAGATAAGCTATACACAGGCAAATTTTTCCCAAAATTTGTTCTTGATTTCGAAACAAAATAAATGTAAATTTCTACCATAATATTGCGGTACTAGTATCGTGAATCCTTTTTACAGAAACATACAATTAATTTTATTATTAAATAACTTGAATACAAATAATTCAGATGAATATAATCTAAATTCTAATTTGTTAAAATTAAATTCACATAACAATATATTATAAGGCGTGTCATAGTGATAAACGCCATATTTTCTATAATATAGATATATGAGAAAATTTTTTTTGAACCTGCTTAATACGATTTTTATACATTTCATATAGAGGGGACCAAATAATATATGCATATTTTAAAATTCTTCTAACATAAGTGTTAAATAAAAAAATGTTTTTTTCGTTCTGAAAATTACAAGAATTTCTTATATCCCACTATAAAACGATCTTCACCGAGCTGGTTAATGGATGAAAAGTATTTTATATCCAATTAAATATGTCAATAAATATATCCATTTGCAATATATTTATTGACATATTTAATTGTCTAAAAAATTCAGTCCAGGATATGATTAATTAACAATTAAAAATTATTATTTTTTTAAACATTTCACTGGTTTGGTCAATAGACAAATTCCATACCAATCGAAAGCATGAAGCCCATAAAATATGCAAACGTTAGGTTGACTATTTTTTTCCCGTCACAACTCTTGGGTAGGCAGGAATAAACAGGTAAATCGATACTAACACCGGTGTGGTTAATAAATTAAAGTTAAATTAAAATAAAGATTATTGCATTACCAACACGGTGGTATAGGGTTGTCTGCAAAAAATTAGTCCTGAATTCCGATTGTCGAGTTTTAAAAAGTGAAATATTCCCCAGCGAACCATTCCATGCAATAGAAAAGTACACAGCATCGCAGCTGTGTGTAGTTCGTCCATACCGAAAATGAAGACGATCCGTTTATCAGTTTCTCTAAAAAAATCGCTAAAAAAGTCAGGAGGCGGCTGCCCCTAGGAAGACGGACAAATTTTTTCGATTCCGCGTCTCAAAGTGTACGTATCCCGTTTTCTCAATTTTTTTCGGTACATTACCGGATGCGCCCCCGGCTTATCGCGAAGTATACGTACATAAAGTTTGAGGTCGATAGGATTCGATTTGTGGCCGTGAGATGTGCGGATTTTTTTTTTACTCCTAACGAACATGAGGCTAGGTAAACGGCAGCTGTGGGACAGTATCGGAGGTTTCCCGAATTCATAACTGAGGGGTGGAGTCTCGAAGTCACGAGTTCGAGAAATCGACTTTTTCTGTTTCATTTCGAATACATATTCGAATGTTTTTTATAAAAATATGAAAAAATGCTTCTATAGAATTTTTTGTACAAACAACGGTTTACGAGTTGGGCGGCAAAATACCACCGCCCCCGGACTTTATTAGATTTTTTGGAGAAACAGATAAACGGATTGTCTTCATTTTCGGTATAGGCTATTATTTCCTGGTTGAAATGATATTATGACGTTCCTGCCGCCCCTCCGGGGGCGGCCCTTGAAAACACGAAATTTGTCTAAAATCATTGAAATTGTTTTGTGGCTTCTTCTCCACCTTACCTATCGAAACGTCTAATAAAATTTTATGATTATATGTATCGTTTCCTTTAAAAAAAATTAAACGTAATTCGGGGCGGCAAATGGATTACTAGAAAATTTTATATTTTACGGGTTTTCGATCTCTACATATCATTAGTAGGGTCGGAAATGTTTTATTGTCACTGAAGGGCGTTAGGGGTTCCTAGGGGCAGATAAATAATAATAGGTACCGCCGCCCCCGGACTTTATTCGATTTTTTGGAGAAACGGATAAACGAATCGTCTTCGTTTTCGGTATGGACGAATAACACACAGCTGAAATGCGGTGTACTCTTCTATCGCATGGAATGGTTCGCTGGGGAATATTCCACTTTTTAAAACTCAACAACCGGAATTCAGGACTGATTTTTCGAAGACAACCCTGTACCACCGTGTTGGTAATGAAATAATCTTTATTTTAATTTAACTTTAATTTATTAACCACACCGGTGCAAGTTACTAGCTTCGATTTGCCTGTTTATACCTGCCTACCCAAGAGTTATGATGGGAAAAAAAATAGTCAACTTAACGTTTGCATATTCTATGGGCTTCATACTTTCGATTGGTATGGAATTTGTCTATTAACCAAACCAGTGAAATGTTTAAAGAAAAAATAATTTTTAATTGTTAATTAATCATATTCTGGACTGAAATTTTTTAGACAACCCATTTGCGATGTATTTATTGACATATTTAATTGGATATAAAATACTTTTCATCTATTAACCAGCTCGGTGAAGGTCGTTTTATAGTGGGATCCTATCCTATCCTATCCTATACTATTATTATAAACCTTAACATACAAAAAGCCTTTAATACTGTTTCATTTTATTATCATTAAATTTTAATTCAGAATCCAACAATATACCAAAGTCTTTGATAATTTTCTTATTGGTAAGTAATTACTTATTTACATTATAATCGAACATGACATTATTAATTTTCCGAGAAAAAGTAATAGAAAATCACTTTGTTACATTAAATGATAAACAATTCTCTTCCAACCACTTAAATATATTATCCAAATCATGTTATAAAAGGCAACAATCAATGACTCAATTTTCTTATAAATTTTAAAATCGTCTGCAAACAACTGACAATGTCAATATTGAACAACATCAGGTAAGTCATTTACCATACATACACAAATAATGGCCCCAAACTGGACCCCTGTGGTACACCTGACAATGTAAAAAAAAAATAATTGATTCCGCGCCTCTATAAACGACATACTGTTGTCGATTCTTTAAATAAGATACATAACTGTAGTAAATTATTCGAAAAACCAAGTCCGTATAATTTTTTCAACAATATATCATGATTAACTCTATCAAACGCCTTGGTGAAATCTGTAAACACAGTATCAACCTGATCATTGTTATCAACTACATTAATTACAGTTTGTGCGAAACACATCAAATTAGTAATAGTAGATTTATTTGACATAAATCCATGTTCTACATCATTTATAAGCGGATTAAGATGAGAATATATTTTTCCATATAGTATCGATTCAACTTTTACTAGTTGCACAAATTAGAGCTACTGGTCTATAGTTTTCTACTTTACTTTTGACGCCATTCTGAAATATAGAACAAATTTTTGTTCCATTCCATATCTCTGTATATGTGGAAGTTTTTAAAATTAAATTAAATATAAATTTTAACGGTTTCAAAAGTAGTTCTTTACAACTCTTAAATATAGATAGCTGTATATTGTTAGGACCCATAGATTTCTTTGGTTTTAACTTTTTTATGGCTAATATTATATCATCATCATTGATAACTTTAATATCCAGTGTATTACTATGCACATAATAGTCAAATGTTGTGCTGTTATATGAGAGCATTGCAGTATTATAAACACTTTTACAAAAAAATTACAAACATTACAGCGATTTCCTCATTTCCATTTACTTGTTCCCCTCTATATGTCATTGTTGCATCCGCACCGCAACAATTACTTTTTAATGTGTTTACATGTTTACAAAATGATTCTGGCTTAATATTAATTTCAATTTCAATACCACTAATATAATTATTGAACAAATTTTTAGTGCTATTTTTTATTTTACTTAGATAAATAAAATTCTGATAATACTCATCATTCTGTGTTCTCTTAAATATTTTTCTATGGTAATGCTTCCTTTTTATACAGTATGCGCCAAAAGTATGGAATAAATTCAATAAAAACGAAACAATTATTTTTTGGGAAAAATCCTCGAACAGGTCGATTTTTAATTTAAAAAATACATATTTTAGCGTAAAATGTGATTTTCAAATGTCATTTGTTTTCGAGTAATGACGTCATCGATATTTTTTAAATGGCAACACCATATTTTTTCCTCGATTTTGAAAGATCGTTTAATTCTCTATCAGACACTACTAAAATCTTGCCCTCTTACATAGGAAAGTTTTCGAGTAAATGGCGATTGAATGTTAGAAAACGTAAATCAATTAAAATAAAGCAAAAACGTTATCAAGTTTAGTTTTTCGAATTCCATAGTTCTTTTATGGATCACGTAGGTGAAAATCTGCAAAGTGTCATTGTCACACCGACTTTCTAATAAGTATTGTAAGCGACATAGAAATTATTATTCAATTAAAGTATTATGGCACATTTATCTGTTACTCAAAGAATTGAAATTTTAATTCTTATCGGATGCGGGAATATGACTAGAACTCGGCAGGAAGTTTACGATTTATTTAATGAAAAATATCCAGATCGCCCTATCAGCCAATCAACAGTCAGTAAGGTAGAGTCTAAATTTAGAGAAACTGGCAATGTTGTAAATATTCCAACACCTGGACGTCCAAGCATTAATGAAAATCAGAAACAGAACATTTTGATAAGTATGGTGCATAATCCTCATAATTCTTCACGATTGGTTGCATTAAACAATGACACTAGTCAGAGCACAGTGGTACATATCTTGAGGAAGGAAAAATATCATCCCTACAAAATTCAACTTGTGCAGGTACTCAATGAAGATGATCCCGATCGCCGCTTACACTTTTGCGAAATTCTAATGGATTTATGTCAAGGAAATAGAAATTTACACCGGCAAATACTTTTTTCAGATGAGGCCACATTTTGTCTGGAATGGATTGGAGTCGAGAAAATCCTCATTGGATGGCAGAGGCACATACCCAACATCCTCAGAAATTAAATGTGTGGGCTGGAATAGTTGACGACAGAATAGTAGAGCCTTTCTTCTTTGAAGGAACCCTTACAGGACAAAGATATTTAGAGTTTCTAGAAAATGACCTTGTTCCAGCCCTTGCAGTAATTTTTCCTAATGATAATGACCCTGACATTCCTGACGATACCATTTGGTTTCAGCAAGACGGTGCACCTCCGCACTATGCGCGCCCTGTACGAGATTTTTTGGACAACTGTTTTCCTGGGAGGTGGATCGGCAGACGGGGACCGATAGAATGGCCTGCAAGATCGCCAGATCTTACACCTCTTTACTATTTTTTATGGGGATACTTGAAGTCAAAAGTGTACATTAATAAACCACGTAATTTAGAAGAACGCAGAATTACCTCAGAAATCATTCATAATGTGCAAGAAGAATTTCTTCACAGACTTGCGCATTGTCAAGAAGTTGGTGGATGGCAATTCGAACATTTAATTTAAGTATAAAATTTAATCAATTGTATTTTATTTTACATACCTCAGAATTGTTATTTTTTTATGGATAAAATTTACGTTTTCTAACATTCAATCGTCATTTACTCGAAAATTTTCCTATGTAAGAGGGCAAGTAGTACTGTCTGATGGAGAATTAAACGATCTTTCAGAATCAAGGAAAAAAATATGGTGTTGCCATTTAAAAAAAAATCGATGACGTCATTACTCGAAAACAAATGACATTTGAAAATCGCATTTTACGCTAAAATATGTATTTTTTAAATTAAAAATCGACCACTTCGAGAATTTTTCCCAAAAAATAATTGTTTCGCTTTTATGTAATTTATTCCATACTTTTGGCGCATACTGTATATACAATTGTGTCTCTATCATACAGTGGCGGATAAGTTCTTTTATTAAAAACAGCTAATGGCACACATTCATTTTAAAACTGTATACACATGGATATAAAATAATCCAACTACTTCATCTACATTTTGTGAATTATAAATATCACTTCAATCAATTTCTTTAAATAGATTGTACATTTTCAAAAAATCAGCTTTCTTATAATTTAGCATTAAATGTTTTAGTGTTATTAAATTTATCAAATTGAAGGTTATATTGACAAGATAACGCAGGATAATCTGAATTCTCGCGAACAAGAGGCAAATCACAATTTTTACATCAGTATTATAATTACATAAGACCAGATCTCAATATCTTTCTCTATCATTTAATGTACTATTATACTGCTTACGATAAATTGTAAATATGGTAATTGAATATTTGACCTATTATCTACATTATTCAGGTGAACAATTCCTGGTATATTAAAATCACCCAACATCAAAATATTTTTAGAGCAACCCAGCAAATTATTCCCAATTGACTCATAAAATGCATCATAACAGTCCAATGACATATTGGGTGGTTTATAAACCACACAAATATACAAAGCAGTGAAATTTAATTCCACTTTAACCCGCAATAACTCCACCTTTAGGTGGTTACAAGGTAACAACAATACATTACTGTTAAATTTCTTTTTAACGGAGATAAAATGTTAATTTTTCCATTTGTAAGAGAGTTGATAAAATCCAGTACGGTTATATTTTTCGATCCTAACGTATGATTCACAGATATTCAAATGTTGACTTGCCTCACTCTGGTGGAAGCAAAGTAAGGTTTAAATATTAAAATTAAAGCGTAACAAACAATACATATTAAAAATAATTTGATTTATTTTTTCATTGTTAAAAAATAAATGTAACAAGCACACATAAAACAAAGACTTCCATGTTGCTGTTGTTTGTTTAAAAAATGTTGCGGTTATGATTATTTAAAAAGTATCCTAACAAAATTTGATGTTTAATAAACATTTAATAGCGATTGCCTGCAAGATGGTTACATTTATCGGCTTGAATATAGTGTACATAATTTTGTATGATATTATTTTTCTTTTCAATTATGTTTAAATTTCTGTGATGTCTGGCAAAAAAAAAGTTATGAATAAAATTAATTCTAAGTTTTAGGCGAGGGGTAAACCCAAAAATTTGTACAACGAAATACCCATTTTTAAAAATATTACCCATAAATACCCAAAAAAAATACCTCAGCAAATAAGTAAATACCTAAAAAATACCCAAAAACCACAAATGCTCAAAGAATACCTATGAGTATTACCCAATAATATCCTCAAGTACCTAAAAATATCGTTAAGTACCCAAAAATACAGAATAGTACCCAAAAATACCCTTAAATACCCAGATATCTAATAAACAAAAAATAAATTACACCCACGATTTTGCTTACTATACCTTCAATTTTTCAATACTCTCTCATAATATTTTCTTAGAAATTATTCCAATATACGTAAATAATATAGAACTATTAGTAATTTCATTAACAATAAGTAATTTTTTTGTGAGGAAGAGTTTATTGACTGACATCACATTTATATAAGTATTAAACATAAAACAGAGAATTGTTATATAAACTAAGGTCTAATCCTTACTCAAATAAATCAATAAATACATTCTAATATTTAATATACAAAATAACTAAATAATGTTGGTTCTTTGGAAATGTAAGTATATAGTTACATATAATAAGATATATATTGGACACAATTTTTATTTACTTTTTAAGGAGTTTTTGAGGCATTTATATTATTTTTTATTTTATTTATGTCATATCTTATCATCAAATTATATACGCCAGTGCCGATTAGATCAAGCGGGCCATAAAATATATATTTTCTTCTGCATCTGCAATATCCTTTTTAAAACATACCCTTTTTAAAAGTTTAATCAAAATTCCATTTGAAATTTTATTATTTTGAGGGTTTTAGGAGATTGGTTCAGTTTTTTTTAAATACCCTGTATTTTTTCGTTAATTAGTGATCTAATAGACTTGTTAAAAATTTCATCTAAATCTTTGATAAAATCCATTAAAGTTTAGAGGTTTTAGATATTGTTTAGTTTTTTAAACACCCTGTATTTTTTTCATTAATTAGTGTTGTAATAGATCCTTGTAAAAAGTTTAATCAAAATTTTATTTCAAATTTTTTTATTTTGAGGGTTTTAAGAGATTGGTCCAGTTTTTTTAAAATACCCTGTATTTTTTCGTTAATTAGTAATGTAGTAGACCTTTGTTAAAAGTTTCATCTACAATTTTTTTTAAATCCATTAATTTTCAGTTTTTAAAGATTGTTTAGTTTTTTTTAAACACCCTGTATTTTTTCATTAATTAGTGTTCTAATAGACCCTTGTTAAATATCTGATAAAAATAATTTTTTATTCCATTAATTTTTAGGGTTTATTTAGAAATTGGAAAAACCTCAGTCTTTTAAACACCCTGCATTTTTTGGTTAATTATTATTCTAAAGAATCCTTGTTAGACGTTTTTACCAAAAACAAGTTTTTAGCTCTCTTAATTTTTATAAGTTTATTAAGTCTTTTAACGGTAACAAATTTTTCAACACTTTGTACACAGAACGGTCTTTCGCACGCTTAATAACCATTCCGAGGTTAAATCTTCAAAAATAAAATTTCCTCGAATTGAAAATTATTGGAAAATTTGGACCCATTTTTCTCAGTCATTTTTGTATATATTGGAATGGGACAAACGTGAAAAATCATTAAAAAAATATATCTATAACTTGCTTGTGACCGAATTTCCGCTTATAAGAGAAACAAAAATCGAAAATTATTTTTTTGCTGTATTTCTGAATTTATTATCAAAATTTTAACGCGAGAAAATAAAGGAGAAAAATGGGTTACGGCTTATTCAGGCACTGCGAAACCAGCCTTAAGAAATGCACATTGATTCGTCAACAGCCGACAAACATGTCTTTCACGAGTTTACTCTTTACACTGACTTATGCTATGCTAACCTAAGATAGACTGTGGCCTAAACCTATGTATCCACGGGCTAACACCATCTTCAAAACGCATGCGCCATCGCCATTGTGTTTAAGAATTGGCGGGAAAATACTAATTTTCTCCAAAAATACCCAATAAATACCTTCGTAATACCCACTAAATACCCATTATTACCTTGATAGTACCTAAAAATACACAAAATACCCAAAAATTCCGAATATACCCATAATTACTCACAAATACCCAAAAAATACAAAAAATACCTTTAATTACCTACAGCTTGTACAGTAAAATACCCCAGTGGTTTTCCCCTCGGTTTTAGGTAAAGTGCCCTCTAGTGGCGCATAATTAAACTTTTCTTTGAGTGGTCCAATAGAGCTTGATCTACTTAGTGAGTGTGCCCAATGAGAGAAAAATTGAACTTGAATTAAATAAGTTATTTAAAAAGAAAAATAATAAAAAAAATAACTTTGACAAGCTGTAACTTGCAAACAATTGACAATTCGAAAAAAAATGTTCATTACATACTGCTATTATTTTAATCTGTAGAATCGCCTCCCGAAGTTTCTTGGCGGACTCTCGGAACGTCCTGACGACAGACAACGGTCTAATCGACAAATGTTTAGGAAATCTTTCAAAATACATATGCTTTTTAAAAGTTGTTATTTTATTTGGAGGATTTATATAGTAAAAGTGGATAAACAAAACGTTAAGAATCGATTTCCATAAGATAGTAATAATCCCTGAAAATAATTTAAAGGTAGGTATTAGTTCAGAAAAAAAGGAGTGCAAAAAGAGTTAAGCAAATTTCTTGTTCCACAAAGATGTCACATGACATCATTATCAGAGTATCGATTTCAAACAACAATTAATAGTGCAAAAGTTTTGATGAGAACGAAGAATTATGTATTTTCCAAAACAATAATTGGCTGACAAATTTCTACACCACTTCAGCGACTTTTTGCCTTTAATTAGATAAATCATTTACCCAAATATCTGAAGCCGACAATTTTCAGAAAAAAATCTACTTATATGTGTGTACTTTGTATATTAATAAGAAAAACTCAATTTTATTGCTACTCATAAAATTTAATCTATTCATTGTGATGCAAATATCCACCTACAATAAAATAGGCGTGGTTAAAGGGTCTTTTAACATTTTTCAAAAAACCCTCTTCTTAAAATTTACAACCCTTCAAAAAAAAAAGGTGAAAAAATTTTATGAAACTAGAGAAACGAGAACAACAATTTGGTGACATTATCTACTAATATGACCAGCTTTAAAATATCAACTTTTCCCCCCTTTTTTGGAGGGCCGTAAATTTGAGACAAAGGTTTTTCAAAGAATTTTTCAGACTAAATTTTTTCGCTCTTATTTATATACACCCTATATAACATACTAGTAATGCCAGCATTTCCAATCGATAACTAGGTATTGTTAGAACTGCTTTACGAGTGAATAATCATAATATTTACAAGCATTAAATTACCATATCACGTGTACACTCTTTATCTAATATCTCAAGCTACGTACATACATTGTTAAATTTAGACTTAAGTTTAAAGCTAGTGAAAACATATAACATTCACGTTTTTATGATTTGCTGACAATATCTAAAACCAACTGTAAACAATACTGAATACAATATAAGTTATATAAGACTGATAAATCCAACTAAATAACAATAAAAAAGTTAAATCTGACTATAACAGTGGTAATGATGGTAATCTGAAAATCAATGTTAATCTATTAAAGACTATACAGATTGTCCCAGATATCACACCCCAGGTGAATATCTCGGTTATTTTTGAAGTTAACTATAAACAACTCTATGTATACTTAATTGGAGAGAAAAATTATCTACAGTATCGATTTTCAGTTGTTTTCATCTATATTTTGTAAAGTAGTGTAAATCCATTCAAGCCTTGTATTAGTGTCTAGGTTGCCGCCAGTGGCGGCAACATAGCTGGGATGTCGGGTTGCGCTAAATGTAAAATTGACAAGAACGAAGGCATTGTTGGCTGTGAATGAACTTGCAAGAGATGGTTCCATTGTTCGTGTATTGGTCTCAATAATATTGAATTTGGAATGTTGAGCAAGAGTGTCAATTTATTTTTTCTATGTGATTCTTGTAAAATAAAGTGTTCTATTTTGGAGAATAATATTGCAAAGGAATATACTGCTAATCTCCAGCGAGTGAATGATGGCTTTGCTAAACTGTATTATTCAGTAGATCTTAAACTTAAGGAAAAGTTGTCAGAGTTTTCAGATCTTTTTAACAAATTTAAGTCCGATATTGTGTCCCAATTCACGAATGAAATTCAAAATGTTATTCAACACAACTTTGGTGAGTCTATTCTTCCTAAAATTGATGAACTCAGACCAAAAATTGAGCAGATATCTGTCTGTGGAGATTTTAAAGCAAGTTACGCTAGTGTGACGAAGTGTCAGCCATCTCTTGTAGTTAAATCGAAAGCTAAGCAGGATCATGCAACTACAAAGTCCGATATGATAAGAAACATTAACCCCGTAGAATCTGATGTAAACATTACAAAAGTGAAAGGAGTGCGAGATGGTGGTTTAATGGTTAGTTGTGGAAGTTCCGATGATTTTATTAAACTAAAGCAGCTTGTTGGCGATAAATTAGGTGACAATTATACAGTTAAAGAAGTTCCAGTCCTAGACTTAAGATAACTGGGCTATCAGAGCAGTTGGACGATAATACTCTTATTAACTACATTAGAAAGCAAAAGTATTGGTTCTATCAATCTAAAAAAAATAAAAGTATATGCCATGATTCAGACAAATGTAAGTACATATCATAATTTACTGGAGAGTGCTAGAATATATTGGATATGACTACTGTAGCGTTTTTGATGCAATTGAGTTGCGGAGATGCTACAAATGCTGTGGTTATCACCATTTGGCGAGGCAGTGTACATCTAGTGTTAACATATGTCCATTATGTGCTAACAATCATAATCTCCAGGAATATTCTAAGCCAAATACATATTCTTGCATCAATTGTCTTAATTACAACCAGAATAATAAAGACCCTGTTAGTACCGACCATGCCGTCTGGGATAAAACCTGTCATGTTTTTAGCTCGACATTGAAAAAGTTTAAAAAAATATCTTATCAACTAAATAGCAATTACCTTTTTCTACCGTCAATAATTTTAAGAATGAAACCTTATCTATTGGTTTACCGACTTTTAATTTATATTATCAGAATATTCGTGGAGTTCGTACTAAAACTACTGACTTACTTATTGCTAGCTCTGTGTCTCTATATAATATAATTGCCCTCACTGAAACCTGGTTGAATGATAATTTTCACAATGATGAATTATTTAATACAAGTTATTATGATGTTCTCCGTTTTGATCGTAATTTCATTGAAACCAATACTAGCAGAGGTGGAGGTGTTTTGTTGGCAATTAATAAAAAAATCAATGCTCATAAGATTAATTGTAGTGTCTTTCAGGACCTGTTTCACATTGATATTATTTCTATAAAAGTTAATTTTGTTAAAAGTCGCAGTATTATATATTTATTGTCTATATACCTCCAAAAGTAACTAATGAAACCTATGAAAAGCTATTTTTTGCTTTTGAATCGATGTACATTGTGTGAGTTGTGTGACTCGGATATTGTAATTTTGGATGATTTTAATTTACCTAATTATATGAATAATTCTATTTTTACTGAGTATGCTTCATTTAATTTATTAAATAATTTTATAAACTTTTACGATTTTCATCAATACAGTAGCATTTTGAACCACAATGATAAAATTCTTGACCTTGTTCTTTCTAATACAAAATGTTTTGTTTCCCACCACTCTTCTGACTTATTGTCTGAAGATCCTCACCATCCTGTTTTACTTGTGGATTTCTTTGTTCCTAAGAATGAAAAAAATATACGAGGGATATTAAGTCATCGATCTCGTTCCTGAAACTTTAAATTCCGTTTTCATAAAATATGTTCCAAAAAAAATTTTCAAATAAATCTTATCCACCCAGGTTTTGTAAAGAATTAATTATAACCATTAAAGAAAATCACAGAGCTTGGAATAGGTATCGTTCTACCTTAGATATTGATGATCAAATTAATTTTCAACGTTTACGATCTGCTTATATACTTATATAATTAATATCGAATGCGAGCTAAAATATAATCCAAATAAGTTGTGGACCTTTGTTAATTCTAAAAAAGATAATTTATCTATCTCCAATATCATGACATATAACGATATATCTTCAAATGATGACTAAGGAAATTGCTGATTGCTTTGCGGATCACTTTGCTTCCTCATTCATAACTACAGACAACTTAGACCCTATGAGTAATACCAATGTTAACAGCAATACACTCTCAAATATCTTATTCTCTTTTAATGATATACTTAATTCCATCAGATAATTAAAACCTAAAATGACCATGGATCCTGATTTAAACCTGCCTTTCTGATCAGAGACTGTGCTACTGTTTTTTCAGAACCTCTCCTAATATTTAATTTAATACTGACTTCTCATACATTCTCCGATTGTTGGAAAACTTCGAAAATTTGTCCCATTTATAAAAAATACAATAGAAATGACATTAAAAATTATCGACCTGTTGCAATATTATGTAATTTTAGCAAAGTTTTTTTAAATCGCCGGAACAGCATGGCTTTGTCGAGGGGCGTTCAACAGTCACCAACTTAGTTTGTATAACACAGTATATCCATGAGGTTCTTGATAAAGGAGGTCAAGTAGATCTCGTGTATATGGGCTTTTTGAAAGCCTTTGATCGACTTGATCATAACTTATTATTATCTAACTTGGACTCTGCTAGAATATAGGTTCTTAATTGTTAAAGCTTATGACCTCATATTTAGTCAGCCATATTTGCACAGTTCTCAGGAGTTCCGCATGGTTCTGTCCTAGGATCCTTATTGTTTACGATTTTTATTAATGATATTGCGTCGGATTTAAATGTACATTTCTTGTTATATGCCGATGACATGAAAATATTCTGTCCTATAAATAATGAACTAGATGCATGTAATGGAAATTTAAATTTAGTAAACTCCTGGTGTACTGTTAATAAATTACACCTTAACGCAGCGAAATGTAACGCTATGTCCTTCAGCCGCCAACTAAAGCAGATTTTGTATGTCTACATGTTAGACGGATCTAGTCTTTTTCGCCCTGTTGTAATAAAGGACTTAGGAGTTTACTTTGATCCAAAGCTTTCTTTTATTCAACACATTAGTTAAGAGTGCCTACAAAAACTTAGGTTTTATTGTGCAGAATATGGCAGGTTTTCAGAACATGGACACTCTTAAATTGTTATATGGTGCATTTGTTAGATCTAAGCTGGAATATGCATCTTTGGTTTGGTCTCCTGTTTATTCTGGTCATGTATCGTGTTCAGAGCAAGTACAACGTCGAAGTTAGCTGTGCTTACACTTGACGGTTATTACCCGCCGAGAGATTTCCCACAAGAGGAATTTTTTTGACCGCTTCAATATGTGCAGTCTTTTACTTAGGCGAAAAATGTATTCTATAATTTTCCTATTCAAGATTCTTAACAATATAATACATTCTGAGAATCTGAATTGGAAATTATAAATTTTCATATTCCACCATTGAATACGAGACATAAGCATCTCTTTCAACTAAAAAATTACAGAACTAACTTGTATAGATCAGATGTGTGCTAATTACCTGGAAATTGAATCACAGTTGGATGTATTCTGTTCAACTACCAGTCACATAAAGAACTTATTTAATGTATATTTTTTATTTTATTTTATTAACTTTTGTTGATATAAATTATCTTTACTATTATTTATTTCTCGATGTTTGCTTTTAATCGTTTACTTTAAACTCTTATGTATGTTTGTATATTGTATATATTATGTAAGTTTTACTTGTTGCTTTTGTCGTTTTTCTTTTGTATTTTAACATTTAGGTGCTGATTTCATATTGTATTTTCTCTCTTATCCTGTAATTGGGCTTCGGCCCTGGATATTGTAATAAAATTAATAAATAAATATTTTTGTTATCGTTTTATCCATTTATATTTTAATAGGTAATAGGAGCATAATAACAATTAAAAATTAATGCTTTACAAATTCAAATTAATAGAAATGTCAAAATATTGTGACTTTGTACTGTGTGTGATAAACTGACTAAAATAGTTGCAAATTTTTGAAAATCTAATATTTTGATTTTCAAAATAGTTTGGTTTATTTGAAATTACTCAAATAGCCCAAACATGAAATTTGATAGACTACAATAGTTTTTGATTGTTGCAAACATATGTACACTTTTTTAACTTCTAAAGTCGTAATTTTTAAGGAGCGATTGGTACTTTTGACACTCATTTTTTTTAAGTTGTTTTAAATTTGACTAATACTTAAAAGCGTTAATAGGATAATTTTGGATAAATTGCTAAATGTTCAAATCCGCCTTGAATGAATAATATCAGTTTCCTTAACTATGTCATTTGAAGTAACTAAGCTCCATATACGGCAGTTTATGGATGATGCAGCCGGCATTTATCGTCTATGATAAATATAAAAAGTACGAGGTGTTCGCCAACAGCCTTGAATTAACAACATAGGCAAAACGTTCTCGACAACAAGAATTAAACTAACGAAGTGGAACAATGTGTACGGTGGCATTACCAACACTAGTTCAATAGGGATAACATCCGTATCTGACTAGATGATACTAATGCCATCCAGAGACTATAAAAATTTTGAAGTGGATTAAAACAAACGTATACCATTTTCTTCCATAAACCATGTAATTACTTAACCTTTGTATTTAGTTACAGGCATATCAGTTTCCTGTCGATAATGAATAAGACAACATCAGAGTGGGACTGACGAGTCAGTTCGCATACCGCTACGGCCACTCGACAATTAGTAAATCTTTGTGTTATTAGAGATTATGTCCATAGACTTCAACAACAATGGGCTTTTACTAACTACTGAGTCAAAGCTACCAACGTAGTACCAACTACTGGACACTGGGTAAGTTGACAATTTTTTTTGTGTTTCATGATCACCAGGTTCAATAAAAAAAAACAATAAGGTACAAACACTAACCTTAATCTACCTATAAACCCACAACCACGGGATCCAATACCTTTCCTTTACCTACACCAGATGAATAGGTATTTACGGTTCTTCAATCTATAGCACTTCCAATAGAACTGACTAATCTAACCTAAACCACAAGCCTTCGAAGAAGAGACAGAAGAGATCCACATCTAGGTGTCCATCCGAAGTTATTTCCTCTGGATATTCACCTATAACCATACAACTTCATTGCATAGCGAAGTATAAAAATAAAAATTAGTTTGTAGAATGGAATTTTAAAAAACTTATGATATGTGTTTCTAAAGTATCTAAAGGTCACTGGTAAGTATGACCCTATTCAAAATTACACCCTGTAAATATTTTTTTATATATTGTGACATCATATGATTAAATTTTGATTTTTCTATAACTAACACCACTGCGCATTTCTATTTGATCATATATTTCCTATAAGCTCCTAATATTGTATGATTATGTATTAAATACTTATTTCGTCTTCGATCATTTTTGAGATCACATGTGTAAGATTGGTTGCCTAACTTTAGTGACTACTTGGGTCTCCTGATTGGTCGAAATGAACTAACAAGGAATACTGCTATCACCAAAGTATAACTTGCAATTTTTGGCCAACTTTTTTAGTTTTCGAGATATAAATTCCGAAGCATTTTCAGTTGACGTTGAACTATTAGAACAAGCGGTAATAAGGAAGATTATTTTCAATTATTATTATAACCCTTTTTTGATATTTATGTGACGTCACATAATTTCTTGTTGCAATAATTTTAATTTTCCACCATTTCTAATTTTAGGTTCACTACCTCAAACTTTAAAATTTACGCGTATTTCCCACTTCCGAATCACTATATCGAGAAGTCAGTTTTTCCATCATTGCCACCAGTTCATCATCTTGAAAAATCTAATTTCCCTGGCGTTTCTAAAAAACTCAAACTCCACTCCACACTTTCACTCTGGCTGGATAGAGTGGAGTACTTGACGATAGAGTACCACTATACACTCTGAGAGTTCAAGGGAAACGACTCAAGCAGAGAATAGTGGTATGATGAACCATGAAAAAGGGTGCTCCCAAAAGTTGAGAGGTGGGGGGTGATCCTGGTCAGTCTCCAAGGTCTATAAACTCTTTACTGAGTGTTTGTAGTCCTTGGCCAGTCCCTACATACTTAAAATATTTTATAAATAATGACTTTGTGAATTTTCGCTTAATACCTTAATACTTTACAGGTTTACAATTAATCTTTCTTATTTCAATTTTTTGTTATTCGAATAACATTTTTCCTTTATTTATTACATTTTATCTTGGAGCATTTGATTAGAAGTACAAATAGCAGCAGTGTTTTCAGTTCAGTGGAGTACTACTGTTATTATTTGATTTTATACACACCAACTAAAAGATGATATATTACCTGAATCCACCTCTAATATTTATAATTATTAGAATTATTTGTACCGTTTTGGTTTAGGAAATACTAATGGATCTGTAGTCCACATTATAATAATCCAACAATTCAAAAGTACAAATTGAGTACGAAATTTATTTGTCTACAAAGTTGTAGTAAAATTAATAGAAAAATATTTGTTTTTATGAAAGCAAGTTATTGCAGAAACAATACTTCTTCAGTATAACATTTTCAACACAATCGCTGTAGCCTTTGTAACTATTTACACGGCTTATATCACCAGCCAACTTAAAATCATTATGTATAGATGTTGTAGGAACTGCAACGGTAGCTTCAAACTTTGCATTGGGATTGGTCTCTGCTATAACCAAAATATATCGAAAGGTTTCATTCTTCTCGCTCAAATATTCATCAGACATACGAGCTGTAAGAATAACCTTCAAATGAAACGTGGAACAATCACGACCTTCCGCAAAACTCTTAACCAAATTATTAATTTCTTTAACCACATACAACGCTATTTGTCTTATTAAATCGTCTTTCGTACTAACTTGGGTATATCCTGTGCAGGTACACCAATGTTGGTCAATAGCAGCTTCCTTGCATGTGCGATTTTCCCTAATTATTTTGAGCAGTGAATGACAACTCGGACATCCTTGACTATTCTTAGCTGTGTAGGAGCTGTTGCTAATTTCCAAAATCTCTTGAAATGTACAGTATATATCAAAAGGCGT
This sequence comes from Monochamus alternatus, assembly GCA_037114965.1. Lineage (NCBI taxonomy): Eukaryota > Metazoa > Arthropoda > Insecta > Coleoptera > Cerambycidae > Monochamus > Monochamus alternatus. Next base: position 21,977,253 of record CM073435.1, on the reverse strand, counting down.
AGTGAGTCGTTGGGTATTAACTACAAAATTCTCATACTTTTTCCTAAAGATCTTCTTAAAACTGTCTGGTATATACATATAAATAAAGGGCAACCTTTCTTCCAACCAACCCGTATTGGTGTACCTGAAATTTCCGAACCTAAAACCGTGATCGCTAAGAAACACAGTTACTGTATCTTCCAGTGAAGACCTAAAGCTAGTATTATTCAAAAACATCATCACCTTTTCGTCCATAGCCGAAGGCATGTTGATGTTGTCGTGACTAAAACTATTTACCCAAAAGAATCCAAACGTAGGCATGCTTTTAAAGGTAATAGAAAAATCTTGTACAGCGTTGAACACCCTCTCCCCTGAAGTTTCTGGTCCCGCACAATAAGTCATGCCATATCGCAATATTGTACCTAATTCCTGAGCAGCAATCAGATAAGTGTTGTAATAGTAATCTGTTGGAGGATTTCCAAAACCTGGCCTATAGAAGTCAAAAATACCAAGTTGATCTTCCGCATAGGCAGTCGTGTAACCTAATTCCCGAAATGTACTCCAAATCATATCGCACTTATCTTTTACTTTTCCTTCACAGTTCTCATATGCTTGCGAGATATTCTGTCCAGTGAGAATCGCCATTAGATTTGGAAATGTATTGTCACCTATTTTGTTGTATCCTTTTAAGTTGTGAAAGTATTGCTCTAAATAAGCGAAAGTCTTTGGCATTGTACGTCTCAGATTTTGTTTTGATATGCTGTCTATACCCACTACTAACACACTGAAACGGTTTGTTTTGCCGATTTTGTTGAATTCTTGTTTTTTGGGGGGTATAACGGTGGCGTGGACGTTGGAGTAGACATATCGGAAGAAGTTATAACACTGTACTTTTATAAACGGATATGAGATAATAACTTTTTCTATGAACTGAATACAAGGGGAATATCTGAAAAGAAAAACAAGTTTAAATATATAGAGAATATAAAATGTATGAATAATTTGTAAGCAATTTGTTGTACAAATATTTAAGCGCGCATTTTGTCAAGGAATGAAATGAAAATATATTGTCTATTACTTTTTAACGGGTGATCCTGCCACTGAAATATAAAATTATTAGCAAATAACCCATTGCACTTAAAAAAAACATGTCAAGAGGTTGGTAATAAATATGTCAAGGGGTTGATTTTTCAAATTTCGTTTCGCCTAATAAACAAAATATCTCAAAATGAGAAAGTAGATAAGAAGTTTTGATAACGAAAACAAGAAACATTAACTGTATGTGTTTAGTGTTCTGAAATTAACTATATACTTTCTCAGTGTTACGAAACTGCAACTGAGAACAATAAAAGTATATACTACACTAAATTTTTGGACTATATATTACACTAAATTACAAAAAATGATTGTTTTTAACGACAAACTATCGAAAATTATGCTGACACAAACAATAGCGTAACGTCAGCCGTGACGTAAGTCGTCGTTGTTCTCGTGGAGGAGTTTTGTGGGGGCGTACAGTTTTTATCCTATATATAAAGCTGTTTACAGGCCTTTTAGGCCCAGAGCTGTGTTATTCTCCTCCATTCCATTCTGTTCTTCGCCTTTCTTTTCCAATCCGTTACATTTTTCTCTCTTAGATCTATTGCCACTGCCTCTCTCCATCGCTTCCTCGGTCTGCCTCTTTGTTTCTTGTTGTTAGGTTTACTCCCTACTACTTTCTTAACTGCTCTTTCATCCTCCATACGTCCTAGATGCCTAGCCAATGCACTCTTCTGGCTTTTACAACTTTGTCTACTGTTGGTGTTTGGTACATTGCATATATTTTGTCATTATTTTTACTTACATAGCCTTTCTCCGTCTTCTTACCCCCTAGAATTCTTCTTAAGATCTTCCATTCCCACCTTAAAAGGTTTTCTCTTGACTTCTTATTGAAAACCCAGGTTTCACTACCATACAGCGCTGTCGGTCTCAAAATTGTTTTATACATTCTAAATTTTACTCCTCTGGACAAATTTCTTGATTTCAATATGCGGTTTACTGCTGCCGAACTTCTGTTTGCTTTTATTATTCTCCTATTAATTTCTTGCTCCTCATCACAGTTAGCTGTTATTAGCGCCCCCAAATACACATATTCTTGAACTTCTTCAAACTCCATCTTTCCATGCTGTGTTCTCAATTTAAAATTGGTGTCCTTGTTTTGTTCTTGTTGAAAAGCTTACTTTTCTCTTGATTTATCTGCAATCCCACATTACGTGTTTCCTCCACATGTTTTCTCGTTACTTCTTCTAATTCCCTCCTATCTCTAGCAATAATGGCCACGTCATCTGCATAACTTACTATTTGGTGACTTTTAAACAATATGGGTCCTTCTCTGTTCAACTGACTATGTGTTTCTAATACTAAATTAAAAAGAAGCGTTGAGAGTGGGTCTCCTTGTCTCAGTCCTGTGTCAATAGTAAAGCCTTCGGAACATTTATCTTTTATTCGTACTTTGGATTTAGTATTTTCTAAGGTCATTTTCAGTTTGGTTGGTATCCCAAATTGTTTCAAAATTTTAATTAGTTTATTCTTTTTGATCGAATCATATGCTTTTCTGAAGTCCTCAAATAAAATCAATGCTTTAATCCCATACTCATAGCATGTAGTCAGGAAGATTTGGTCCGTTGTTGCCGTCCCCTTTCTAAAACCTGCTTGATACTCCCCTATCTGTAGTTCTGCTATAGGTTCTATTCTCTGTTTTATTAACGTTGCCATAATTTTATACTCAATATCTAACAATGATATACCCCTATAGTTTCTGCAGTCTATTGCATCTCCCTTTTTTAAGATTGGTATAATCATAGTATATCTCCAATTTTGAGGCATACATTCTCTTCTCCAGAATATTCGCATCATTTCGTATATACTTTGTCTTAAATGCTCTCCTGCGTACTTAATGTTCTCTGCTGTTATTCCGTTTTTCCCTGGACTTTTGTTATTCTTTGAAGTTTCTGTAATTATGTCTATTTTTGTAGGTTCTTCTACTTCCACTTCCTCTTCCCGTTCCGGTATCAGCTCCTCCTGCTCCTCTCCTTCCCTTACACTCTCTTCATTCAACATATCTGCAAAGTATTGCCTCCATCTTTCTCTCACTTCTGTTCCCTCTCCAATTAGATTGCCACTTTCATCCTTCACATATATTACTTCCTTCTTTATCTTTTTTCCCTATTTTATCTCTCTGTAGAAGTTACGTATTTCTTTCCTCTTATAATGTTGTTCTATTTCATCTATTTTCTTAACCTGTTCTGCTCTCTTCTTTTGTCTAAACACTTTCTTTGCATTTCGTCTTTGTTCCCTGTATTTTTCCTTATCTTCCTCTTGTACTGACTGAAGAGCTTTAATCCTTAGCTTATTTCTCTTCTCCGCCTCTCTGATACACTCATCATCCCACCATCTTTTCCTCCCTGCAAACTCTTTTTTTTTGGTATTACTTTCTCACTTGCTGTTTGTATGACATTTTCGATCTTTATCCATTCCTCATTTATATTTGCTTCCAATATCTATATGTTTTCTTACACATTTCCTTGTCTCTTCTTCATACTTCTGATGGGTTCTCTCATTTTGTAATGCCGCCATATTTAGTTGTCTTTTTTCCTTTGTAATCCTTTCCTTTTAATAGGTTTTTTTATCTTCAAATCTATTCTCACTAGATAGTCTATGTCTGTCCCTCTGCATGACCTAACATTTTTTATTATGCTTCTGTGATTCTCATCTATGCAAACATAATCAATTTGATTCGAATATGCTCCATCTGGAGAGGTCCAGATGGAGCATATTCTTAAAGATTGTGCTCATTATTTTCATTTTTTGTTCTTCTGCAAATTCAATCAACCTACACCCATTGTCATTGCTCTCTAGGTGATTACTTTCTGTCCCTACTATACTTTCATACATCCTTGCTCTCCCTATTTTCGCGTTTGCATCCCCTACCACCATTCTTACTGTGTTTCTATTCAGATTTCCGTAATTTTCTTCTAGCTTCTCATAAAACTCATCATCAATATAAAACAATAAAAAAACGACATAAGAAACTGCCATAAAAACATCAAAGGCCGCAACCAGTTAGTAAGAAGTAGACAAGACCGTATTTACTTTAGATACCAGTATTCGCTCAATTTCGCCAATAATAATATTGAATATAAATGTGACTATTTGGAAAAAACAACGCAATAAATACATATTTTGATTAATTATTGGATGTTATTATGCATTTTTAAATTATTATTTCCCAGGACCACGAGGAGGTAGGAGGGTTCTCTGCCAGGAGAGTGACATTACGATTGGGTAGGGTAAGAGTACATAAGGTGAACAAAATAAACTGAGAGAAAATAATAACTAATAAGTTAAATTATACATCTTTAAAATGAAAACAAAATAAAAAAGAATAATAGAAAACAACTATACAAACATATTTTTTGGATGTATTGATATTCTAGTGATATATAAATACAATGTGTAATAAAAATAATATTACGTAACAACGACACCATAAAAAACACAGGAAAAAATTTACTTACACATCATAATAAAAAAAAACACATTAGTACTAACATTCGCCTTAGTCACTACTGTTATTCTGTAAACTTTGCTACTGACAGCACTTTTATCCGATTCTTTATCAACAGTTATGATAAAACCACTTTTATTTAGTTCAATCAATTGATACAACTTTATAAAGTCTTCCTCAATTTGTATAACATGTTTGACGCATTTTTTCCAATCAGCCGATGCAAGTTTGTTCACCTCGCTTCTTATAACATTTTTAACTGTTTGTCAAATTTTGGAAAGGTATTATTTTTTTGAAGGTACTTTTTTAATTGGCTACATATTAATTCAATGGGATTAAAAACACAGCAATATGGAAGCAACCGTAGAAAAGTATGTCTCTGAACCGTAGCCGTTTCATTAATAACTTATTTCTTCATTTATTGCTCTTGACTATATACCGTTACTCATATTTCTTCAAACTAGCATCGTACGCAATTTTATGGATTTTAGGAAATTCTTGAATATTTTTTTCTTTATGTCAGTATCGGAATGCTTTCTGAATGTATTGCATAGTATGAAACGTTGTCTAATTCTAATACTATTATTTAATGTTTGATACAAGCCACTCTGGGGTCGTAAATCTCAAAGCTTTAAAATCTTACTTTTAATGGCTTGGTATCTAACTCAGCAAACGAAGTAACCTTCTAAATGGATATTCACAATGTAATGCTAATAATACAATATATATTAACTAGATAATAATTTGGCAACTTCTGTTGTACTAGGTCTGGAGCTACAGGAAAGAACAATGTGAAGTTTAACAGGAGATAGATGGAAATAACTTACAGTACATTGGTGATCGATGTTACATAACGAAAACAGGGGTTTTCCTAGTTTCACTCACTCACAACACAACACTGAATACTAACGTCACTACTGTAGTATTCACAATACTGTTTAAACAATTATGTATTTACAGCACGAATTTATAATAAGCCAACGATAACAGTAATTAAATAAATTATAGTGTAAAAAAAAACTGAAAAAGCGTGCTTTAATAACAAACCGAACTAAAAATTAGAAAATAATTTTGAAGTATCAAGAGTTTGTATTACAGCAATAGAAAATTCCGACAATCAATTACAACTAATTAATTGGGAATAAGATTAAATTAGAAATTAAATTATTAATAAAATAATTCAATTATAGTAAAAAAAGCGTGGAGTCCTTGATATTAAATGTTACAACTATTTCAGCAGTGTAACTATTTATAAAATTAGTCATTATGGAAATATAGTAAATTGCACCCCACGCTTTTTTTTACTATAATTGAATTATTTTATTAATAATTTCATTTCTAATTTAATCTTAGTCCCAATTAATTAGTCGTAATTTTCTATTGCTGTAATACAAACTTTGACACTAATTTATTTTCTTAATTTTTAGCCTCATGTCACGACGCATATTTCCGCGCAGGCCTTTACGCATGTGTGTACTTCATGCCATGCGCATAGGTATATGCGCATAACACTTCAACTAACACTTTCCTACGTTGCAAAGTGGGAAGTAGACTAAAATAAAAATGATTGACAGTATAATATTGATAGAGTTCACACATCTGTTTCTATAAAATATGCAAATTAAAATTGTTCTCAACATTCTCGTATCAAAATCTTGTTCCGAATTATAAAATTTTTGAATTTTTTACTTTATAGTTTTACAAAAATGTGGTTTCAAAACTTCAAAATTTTTGCCAACGTTTTCATATTCAAATTTCTTTGAATTTGAAAATAAATTTACGTTTTTCAAAATTTTTAAATTCAATTTTTTTTCCAAAATTTTTCCAAAATTTTTTAATTTTCAAATTTTTTAATTTTTTTCGAAAATATTTACTTATTTGAATTTTTTTTAATTATATAATTTTTATTTATTTCTAAAATTTTTTAAATTTGATTTTATTATATAATTCCAAAATTACTTACAAAATTTTGTATTTCGATTTTTTTTTAATTTTAAATTGTAAATTTTTTTCAAAAATTTGTATTTCAAAACTTCAAAATTATAAATTTTGAATTTTGGAACTCCAAAATTTTATATTTTTTATTTTTTTAAATTTTGAATTCTGTATCTTTTTTAATGAAAATTTATCGTTTCTGAAAGCTCAAAGGTAGAAAACAAAACAAGTTATTCGAAAAACAAACTATAATGCTATCATAAACGAAGTGTTAAAAATCAAGTGGCACAAGTAGACCGACTGGCCCTCGTCTCGTTGCCAGTGGCCAGGCCGACATTCTTTCTACTCTAAACTATAAACAAACCCTAAAACGTAAACAGTTAAATAGCTCCATCAGCATCATGTATGAGAAGCGTGATATCACCGTCAATATCGGAACCTATGTACAGGGTGTGAACAGAAATCATGTCAGGGTGCTTACATTTTAAAAATTTTTGAATTCTAAAAATTTTTTTGTCAAAATAAAAATTTTTTTTGACAATTTTTGTAACGAACAATGATAATAATAATAATACTAATAGTACGATTTTAGAAACGCATAAACGAAGCAGTTCATAAAGACGGATGTTTATTGATATACATCCCACTTCTGATTGTAATATTTTAAACAATTAACTACTCTCCTATAGCCTTACAAAACACAAAACAATAGCGCTACTAGTCTACTATATTTTATAAACAGTCAATGTTTATTTATACTACTGGTTTTCACTCACCACTACTACTGTGAACTGTGAACTGGAACGTGCTTACTCAAATGACCTATGAAAAAGAACCACAATAAATGTCTAGCCCCCTTATCAAATTATAGTTACCCCATCATTCATAATTATACTTAATTATCTCATATCTAACACTATCACGTGGTACCCAAGCATCTGTCTTTTTACATCCTTCAATATTTCAGCACAAGCCTTACAAATATTGACTGAATCATCATCTCATCAATACAAAGGATCTGCTTTGCCTCTGACCGCTCAACCCCACGGAGAGCGCAGCCTAGGATGGCACAGCCAAGGCCAGTACTTTCACCTATACCCCGTACCCCTCCAGTACACATCCTAGGGGCTAAATAAAAACATGCCCGTCGGTCCGCACGTCCACATCAGCTATCTATACCTACGGCTGTGGCTCCTCGTTCCGACACATTATGCACAACCCACCAAAGGCCTTCACACACCTTTGTGGACCCGACAAAGCAGCCTTGACCACTACATGCTACATAAGACAGTCAGTTCAGTACCACCCTATCTAAAGCTCACGTGGCTGTTATAATTGACGCACCCTGTAGATCTTATTTATCAATTAGCTAATATAGCTACTCTTTACTATCAAAACTGGCCTAACATAACTAATCTAATAAGGATTCACACATAATATAACTATTCTAATAAGAACTAGAACACTTAGTGAGAAACTCACCTGTATATATAAAACAATGGTAAATAACTAGCACGCTCACAATTCACCTTTTCACTAGCTTTACTAATTAAGCAATGACTCGAATACTCTTTAGAATCTCTGTTTCGAGGCAATACTCTTACAGCCAGCCCTTTTTGGCCCTTATCGGAAATATAAACAAACTCGCGCCAGTGTTTATGTTTCACCCAACATAGGCAAATTCTTTCGTAGGCTAAATATCTAATAATCTACTGTGCGTTTTAAAACTTACTTTACATTTTTTATTCTTTTTTTTTTTCAAAATGTTTAAATTAGAAATTTCTGTTCGTTTCCGTTCCAAGTTTTGCAATGTAATTTTTTACAATTTATCTTGAAGTTTATTGATTTAAAATTAATTCAGAAACTTATTTTTTAACTATTCCTATTTTTTTTTCTCAAAATCTCAAATTATTTCAAAAAAATTAGAAGTGGTCCATCAAATAAGTTTGACCGTTGAGTGAGTAACTCATTTGATAATTCAATAATTTGAAAAATATATGTAGAAAAGTTCCGTAACGACATCTATCGTATCGTACCATTAATTTTCATTAAATATACTCTAGTGGTAAGAATTCTTTTTACTTAATAGCGGTAGAGAAGAATGTCATTTACCATCGTTTTATTGATTGTATACACTTAACCTGCAAACTAATCTAATAGTCTTTTATTCTGATGATCCTAGTCAGGACATTAGAACAAACTTATTAAATAATTATATTGTCATCAGTCCTTGACCCCTGTGCAATTTTCAAGCTCATCAGACTTCTTGAAATTGGTGAAAATTACGCTGAAAGATTCCGTTACATACATACATACATACAGGTCAAGCTAATAAAAGCGTGTTAAAAACACCTACTATCTCACGAAAGCACAAATTATAATACGCTCGATCCTGCGAAATTCCATAGCACTTAAAAGTACTATCCTGCATGGCCAGCAAAATAAACAAGTAATAATCTAGTTGCATCGTTAACTGCCCTCTCTGTCTTTCTTATAGTATTTAGGAACGACGTATGGCGGTGAGTTGGTAGACGAGAAACTGCATAGTTGCCAAGCTTGTTGCCTACGATTCATACAATTAAACAAACTTCCTAAAAATGTTATTACCGATTTACGAAGGGCTAATTATTTGAAATGTCATATATATATTTAATACCTGTTAAGGCATTAAATTTTATAAAGGCAAAAGCTAATTATTCGAAATGGAAATGTCATATATACATATTTAATACCTGTTAAAGGATTAAATTTTATAAAGGCAAGGGCCCATTTCCATAATATACAAAGCGGTTACCTTGTTTATGTGAAATGTTACAACGTTGCATTCCCAATAGCGCGAATTTTTATATTCGAGCAGTGGGTTCGATTGGAGTAAAATAAACACTGATTACATAACATACATACGTGACATAATTTTTATGTAACTTGCTTGAAATTATATTGCACCACTCTATCCCACTATTTGCGGTCGGTGTTTTTTGATTTTTTTTATATTCCCTTATACCGTGATATAGACTATACTGGCTATAAGTTTCCTTGGTGCCTTTACATTGATGTCGCTTGCTATTATTGGCATTAAGGATGCTACGGTCGGACCCCTACTCAGACAACGGTGGTCCTCTATAACTTGCTGGAGTAGCATTTGTAACTGGTTACATACAATGCTATCAAATCATTTTTCGCTTTCACTGTCGACATTCACATAAGTTTTGTCGAAACGAAACTCCTCAGAACAACAAAAGAACAAGTCAAAAATTTGCAACTAAGGCTATTAAGGTACATGTTAATTCTGTAACTCATGACAATGTTACCTAGACCACGCCAAAATAACTTGACAACCGATAGTAGATTTAATAACAGTACAGCGGATAAATAACATTGTTCAAAAAAATATTAAATATTTTGTCCTCTTCATAAATAAAAAATTTAAATAAGCTGTAACGACTGCTCTAGTTTGTCTATCTAATGTAATAATTTTCATCTCGTAACTTTATAACACGTTCAACTTACCTTACTTCATCGTTAGTTTTATTACGGTAATTATATCTATATATCTTCGAATAGCAGCACTTAATTTTGAAAAAGCTGTATCGTAGAAGAAGACTAGTGTTGATTTTCAACGTAGCGAAACCATCACCTTTATCGATATAAGTAAGCAATCCCAAGTTTGTGCACTTCATATATTTTTCTTTGCGAAAAAATTTCCTGGTCTCTTCATTGAAAGGGTCTATATTGGGTATTTTACAGGTAGAGGTATTTATCAAGTATTTGTGACTTTTAAAATTGTAGATAGATTTATCATAGCTGTCTACAAAAAAAAATAATAAAAGTTAAATTTAATTGGACTACATTTGTACCTACCTTTTTGTCCCTCTTCAAAACTTTTTTTTACTGCAGGATTATAGTAAAAATATATGAAAGTGCAAAGCATTACTAACGAAAGGGTTAGTTTCCTCGTTAATCCAAAAGTCATATCTGCAATAAAAATTGTTGTAAACGATAATAAATTATATGTCTATAAAGGCGGGCTACCAATTAGAAATGTGTAACGACGTTGCAGCACTCTTACATACAAATTCAACATTAGTCCGATTTAAGAATACAAATCGATAATTGTTGATTGCCTAGTTTATATAGAAAACTAATAGAAAACAGACCAGAAAAAATATGCAAAGCAAAATTCAATTCTAAATATGTGTAATATATACAGGGTTAACTATGACTTAGTACAAATATTTTAAGAGGGAATATGGAAAAATATATAATTTAATAATATATTAACGGAATAACCCTTCAAAAAAATTCCAAACCTATTTATAAAGTCAAAAAAAATTGTTATCGATATTATTTTAAATCCTTATTTAACGCCGCCAATGTAGAGTAGACAACCAACAAGCAAATTGGTTATTTACTCTACAAGCATGCAACAGTCCCTCAGTTGGTATTGCTGTCATGTCATAATTCAATTCCTGTGTTTATGTTGTAATTTTGTGTTCTTCTTCAGTTTTTAGTGCCTTTTTTAATTTTTAAATGTTTTATAATTATTAAATAGACATTTGTGTTGGGTGCAGATACTTTCCCACAATATAGTTCGCCGGTTTGGTTTTCTAGGTTATGGGACAAGACTGCCGCGGTTACATTAAAACTTGTCTATTACCTATTCCTTTCGTTCAATTTTGTTATAATAAATAGGTATTTTATCTAATTGTACCTACAGGGAGTGTCTTTCATCGGTAGTGAGTGGCTGTAATGAGCGAATATGTAGTTTTACCAGTTTATAACGAAATAATGAAAAACGAATGCAAAATACTGGAGCTAACTGAATTAATTGTTACCTATCTATCAGGTATTATTACTAATAATAATGTTCAGTTTTGTCGTTTTTACATTTAGAAACGCTACAAAAAGACGACCGCATACTAGTTGATATTGTTGACAGATGTAAGCTTTATCTATGAATCTAAGCCATCTCAGTCGATTCTTATCATAGGCGCCGACTTTCCGTAGGAAAAAAGGGTTTTACCCCATTTTTTAAATATCGAGTTAAAATTCTGGAATAATTTTTTTATTGTCTTTTAGGCCTCCCCTCGGGCCTCCCCGAGCACGTGGTTAAATTGTTTGTACTTAGTCATAGTTAACCCTGTATAAATTACTATAATCCCTCTTACAGTTAGATAAAGGCTAATCTAATTTTAGAATGGTTGAAATACCTTTTGTTTAAGATTTGTGCAAAATTTCATCAAATTACTTTTAGCTGAAATCCCTCCTATTTTGACATTAGTTATTTTTTTTATTAAATTTTACCTACGTATTGGTAGCTACAAGGATGGAAATTAATTGTATTATATTTTTTTAAGTATATGCCTTATTTTTAATGTTTTAGGAAAAATAATTTCCCCGGTTTGTTCATTTTGAGAGGAATCAGTCTTGAAAGTATAATACTTACAGTACTCCTGGGAAACTTGAAAGAAAACGACGTAAGCTTATATAAGTTACGTAAAGTTATCAAATTATATTTGATTTGCAGAATCTTATTACTCATATAAAAATTATTTAAATTTAAGTAAAAATGTAGCAGATTGCCAGACAAAATAAAATTAAACGCTTTTGGTCTTCGTAATATCCTCTAAAATCATGGTTGAAAATATAGTATACACATCTTCTGTCCAACAGAACATTGCAAGTTGAAATGTATGGTTTCAGGTCTGTCATGGTCCATGCAACGTCGGGCGTTCCCCAGGGTTCAGTCTTGGGGCCACTTCTTTTCAATTTATTTATAAATGACATAACTCTGAACATCTCTAGTGATGCGTTGCTGTATGCTGATGACTTAAAATTGTTCAGATGTATTAACGGTATTGAGGATTGCCTGGAATTACAATCTGATCTAACTACAATTAACCAATGGTGTAAGCTTAATCTTTTACCACTGAATATTAATAAATGTATTACAATGTCATATACTAAAAGGACTGATCATAACTCCATAAATTATCTATACCAAATTGATGCTGTATCTCTGGCAAAATGTGACAATTTCAGAAACCTTGGGGTAGTATTTGATTCCAAATTAACTTTTATTAACCATATTAATACTATTACTAAAAGTGCTTACAAATCTCTGGGTTTTATTATTCGTAATTCAAGGCAGTTTTCGGTTCATACTATCAAATTACTTTATTTCTCTCTCGTTCGCTCTAAACTAGAATATGCTAGTACAGTGTGGAATCCAGGATACGTTGTTCATATACATAGCATTGAAAGAATTCAAAGGCAATTACTTAAATATCTTTCGTTTAAATCTGACAACGTTTATCCACCTCGAGATCACCCACAATGTGAACTATTAGCCAGGTTTCATCTCAACTCGTTAGCCCAGAGAAGGATATATTTTTCTGTTTTATTTCTATTTAAACTTGTTAATGGCATAATAGTTTGTGAAGAGTTATTGCGCTATTTAAAGTTCAATATTTTAGAGAGAAGAACCCGATATAATTATTTATTTTATCTAAAAACACCCAGGACAAATGTTCTTCGATTTGCACCGATTAATGTAATGTGTTCAAATTATCATCATTATCAGAACTCTTTCGACATTTTTTGTTCTACTGTACGGAATATTAAGCGATGCATTCTCGACGCGGATTGAATCATTTGTCTGGGTTGATTGGTGTGTATACGTGTATCATATGTATTAGTTATTTTTCCTTTGTTTGTTTACTCCTGTTATTTTTCTATTACCCTGTACTAACTATACATGTTGTTATTTTATTATTCATCTGTATATTGTTTTTTTTTGTACTGTACCTACCATGTAATTGGGCGTTTGCCTGTCTTGGTAGTTGTATTAAATAAATAAATAAATAAATAAATAAATAAATATTCTTGATACAATAATAAATGTCGAAGCATAGGTATCAGGTACTTCTTCTAAGTACTTCTCTCTTTCCAGATTTGATAAAATATAATCAATTGAAAACTAAATGCTTCATAGGATTTAAATATAATACGTTTTACCGTTTTTGTTATTATAATCAGAGTTCTGCAGTCAAAACTAATCGGCCATATTTTGAATATAATTCTAATTTCTCCTGCTTTAAAAACTCCCCCCCCCCATTAGGAATATTTCCTATCAAGAATAAGAAACTGCTTTAGCGAAATTTAATTTAATTATGTGATAAAATAAAACTAATTTTATAAAACTGTTTATTTAAAATTTGATAACAATGCCGATACGCCACTTTCTAAAGTTATTGGTTCTTTCTTTTGACAACAACGTTATCTACAATTTGTTTCAATGTGTATTCTGTCTGGTGGTAATGAATCAAGTTACCTATTTGTTACAGCAATTTTTCGTACATGAATTGTTGGTTGCATATTAGTAAATCTTTAGTTTCTATCAATTTCATATACGCTATTATTACCACGCTTCTTGAATATGTATACCCACATTAGGTACCTTTGCTTCATTAAATACTTTACTATTTTCAGAAGAATTCTATTTAGTTATATATTTTTCACTAATCTTAGTTCTTTTTAAAATAAATAAAGTTCAATATGACTGTAAATAAAATAAAAATAATGTATTCATTTAGTACTAATTATAGTTGTTCTTCATTATCCGAAAAGGCTACTTTTTAATTTTCAGCAATTATTATAATGTTTAGCTTGTTTTTTGGAGTATATATGCATAGATATTGATATTAAAAATATGGATTAGGTACTGTACTCGTATATACGGATGGAGTTACAAAACAGGATAGGAATTTTATCTAATGAAAGGGAGGATCGGTATTTGGTGCAATATGCCCGTAGACACCGCACAGCTTCAGCTTCAGCTCTCAGTGCCCACTTTCAAGATACGTTTCGCTATGTTATGTCGATACCTATTATTCGAAGACGATTCCACAACGCAAATTTACGTGCTAGAAGGCCATTACGGATCCTCGCTCTACTTCCAAGGCATTGTGCTGCTCGTCTCCAGGGGGCGCGAGAGCATGGAGGCTGGCTTCTGCACCAGTGGCACCATCTTATTTGCAGACGAAATCATAATTGGGCTGGTTACTGATGACAATCGACAAAGAGTCTGGAGCAGGTCGTCAACAGCGACTTCATTTTTCCCGTGAAGTTGCTTCTTATAAATGGGGTATGGTAATGTTTTGGGATGGAATAATGTTCAGCCGCCGCACCTCATCAATTCGCATACGACAGAATATGAGCAGTCAAATTTACATCGAACAAGTTATTACGCCCATTAATGAATTAGGTAAAAATTTTGTTTTTATGGACGAAAACGCTCGACCACATCGCGTAAGAAGGGTTCAAGAGACACTCGAAGCAGGACATGTTAATAGATTAGATTGGCCAGCCAACTCTCCTGAAATGAATCATATTGAAAACGTGGGATTTCGTTTCTAGAGCCATTCTTAATCACATTCCTCCATCTCAGACTGCAGATGAGTTAATCATGGCGGCAGAAGAACAAGAGATCGTTAACCGGTTGATTATCTCAATGCACAGACGTGTCAATACGCTATTGGAACGTGGTGGAGGTCGTACCGAGTATTAATCAAGTAGAGAACTTGCTTTGTTACTTCTTTTTGATTTAATAAATTTTGTCAAAAATGTCACACATTTGTTGGTTTTTAATTTTCTAAGTATCTAGTATATCGAACATATTATTTTCACAAAAAAAAGATTCAGACAAAAAGATTTCTCTTTCTTTAAAAAGAATGAGGGGAAGTCCAAGACTTTTGACGTTGTAACATTTGGTTCTGATTGTTTATGTGACAGACGTTACTTGACATATCAGTCTACAGTAAATTTTGATCTGTTTTCAATTTTATGAAATCGTCCAAAAGAAACTCCACATCGTCGATACAGTACAAACATGGAAAATATACTGTACAACCTGTAAGCATCAATTCAATAGGAAAAATACCCTCCGAAATCGCAGCCTAGTTACAACTTCAAAATCAGGAACTATACACGGATCACAGTGGAAATCAAAATGTTCAACAAATTTTTTTATTTGAGAACTCAAATATTCAAACTGCAATTTACAGCCATTAATCTCTTACCATCAGTAATCAACAGCCACGATTTGATGCCTGTTTCTGAAGAAACTTTTTCCCAATATTTATTCCCCGTATTAGAGCAATATTTTTCCAAAAAGCAACAAATTTCAACCTACATGCTGACTTCCGCAATTAACTTAGGACATTACGTGTCCAATTGTATATTTACAATTAATATCACTAATAATAAGTTAGAAGATAATACATCCCATATTCCAATGTATTTGTTTGTATTCAGTCTTGATATGTTATTTTTGTTTCCGTCTGTATTACTACAGATTTAAGAATATTAAACTTTCCATTTATTTTCATGAGCTTGTAGAAAAAATGTTGTTTTAACTCATGTGGAAAGTGTCTTTCACGCATTTGACTGCTTGCCTGAACTCGCGTTCTTCGGGCAACGGCAGTCGCTTGCGTGAAAATGTCACTTTTCACACTTGTTAAAAAAATAACTATATTTGTCGTATATTCTTTTGTGCGCCTAGTTATTACAGTTATGTAAACTTCGCTATCTATTATTTCTATTGCAATAATCTATAGGTATATGTAAAATCTATTGCAATAATAATCGCAGTTTCTCAAATTAGTTTTTGAACTACTGAAAGTTCTGAATAAAATTTCATTATATCTCTTATTGGTGAGTGGAAATAAACCACTAAGAACTAATGTTGAAGGTAAATTTCATTACGAATACGTCAGCAGTTGGAAATAAATCGCCAAATTCGTTTTAGAGAGTGTCACTATTGCAAGAGATTATACTTCACTGAAATGTAATTTTATATTATGATGACTGGAATGCGCTAAAAACTGCGCGAATGGATTATTCATGATCAGCGCCATATTTTGTTTTGTGCCTCTAGCAATGGCGGAGCAGTAGGAGCTTAGCTGATTGTGAATTGAAATGAAATTGAATTCTGGATATGGAGAATTATTTCGTGCTATATGCTGGTTAATTTTACAGTCCCTTATAAAACATGACATGTTCCAACAATAACACCCACAAAAATACACAAAGAATAACACTAACGAGATACAAGATAAAAGAAGAAACCACACTGTACGTCAATGACGTGTTTACAAACAAAATAATGGGAAGTTAAGAACACAATTCATATCGTACGTGCAGATGGTTGTCTCTCTCGCACCCACATACATAACCAATGAAGTATGTCTTTGATGAGTTTCATGTGCAAATGGACTAAACGCATTCCATATCGTACATTTCAATGTTATACTTATATCTATAGGATTTTTTTGCGAGTAACCGTTGAAGTACCGGTAACTGTTTTTTAGTAACCGTACCGTTTTAGTGTGAAAGCGGTTAGTGAGGGGAAGAGACATGACGTAGCTGTTGACGTCACAACAATAACACCGGTTACTGAAATCAGTAACATATTCAGCAAAGTAGGTAAGCCAAAAGCGGTTACGAATATTACGAAAATTGTGAGATTATAATATAAATTCTTCTGCACTCTGTAGAGAACATTTCATATAATACGTCTTAATAAAATGATTGATTATAGAATTAGTTAAAAATAACATTGTTTTAAAGGAACTTTTCCTTTTTTGTAGTACATTTATAGTTTTCTATAATAAAGTTAATCAACTTATAAAATGTTACTTTTTCCATTTGTAACAGTTGATAGAATACAATGCGGTTATATTTTTCTAGCCATTCAAATGTTGACTTGCCTCACTCTGGTGGAACAGAGTAAGGTTTTACTATTAAAATTAAAGTGTAATAAACAATATATATTAAAAATAAATTCAACAAGCACACAAAAAACAAACACTTCTATGCAACTGTTGCTTGTTTACAAAATTACGCGTTATGATTATTTATTAATTTATAACAACCACAGATTCAAGAAGAACCATAACCGGCGTATTTTAGCGAGCCTACGTTACCAGAACTTAATCTAGGAGTGGGGGTTCATGTAAGAGATACTGCTAACTAACCGTTATTCTGACAACGGTTACTCGCACAAAAATCCTACTAATGTTGCTCACCTTGGAATATAATACGTTGACTGAAATAGAATACTTCAATCAACGTATAATACCCTTATAATACAGTCGTCAAACTTAGGAGTAAAAATAATAGATGGCGATACTCGAGAAGATCTGGTTGTTTTTCTCGGGCAATTACATTATGGCTGTCACTTTGCTGCCAAATCACTTTAAAAATGATGTATGTAAGACAAACATTAGATTGAAAATGATCTGAATCTTAATTAGGATAACCACACATGTGTATTTTTGTGTAAAATACAAAATTGTATGTTTTGCATATAGAATTGCGGAATCTTTCGGAAAACGTAGGATTTCAGAAGGCTATTATAATTTAATTTTGTTGCATCTTGAGTTGTGAAAGTAGATACCTTATATAACAAGATCAACTAAAATATTTATAAATATTTTCCATGAAGTTATTCATTTTCTAATTTATAAAATTAAATACAAAACCTAACTGCATCTCTAAAAAACAATAAAATGTTTTTCCCATTTTCCATATTGTTATAAAGTTATATTGTAACCCAGTTTTGATCATTTTACTGAAATATATATCCTGTAAGTGTTTCATACTGACTTCAGCTTATAAACTAAAACGACTGTTATAAACGTTTGATAACTGCAAAAATGGCATTTCTTATTTCCTGTTTAAATGAAAGTAGGTAGATACTACATTTTATATAGGGCAATCCAACGAACTGTCAAATCACTTTAAAAATGACGGCTGTAGGACAAACAACTCGACATATGACAAGCAGAAATTTGTGCTTTTGTGTAGAATTTTTAGTTAATGGTCTGTGTGAAGAACTGTGTGTTTTGCTCATTATATTTTATACCTATTTCGGAATACCAAGTATAATTCAGACTATCATAATGGTTTTGTTTTGTTGTGTTATGAATTGTTGGAGTAGAGGACAGCGAGAAGATCAAGTTAGATTTTTTAGGATTCCTGCTGCATTGAATTATAGACAGAACTGATCTCAATGAACTCTCATATAAGACGGCAAAAGTGGCTTAGTACAATAAAACAGCAAGATCTAACTCAAGAAAAAATTAAATACAGTGTACAAGTTTTAAATATATTATTTATAAATAGGTACCTAAGTTCTTTTTTCTCTCCAACTAGTAGTAATTACACCCCCGCCAGCCCTAGCAATTCAGGGTCCTGGAGAATACTATATATAATTTTAATAAAAAAATATATTGATAACAATATTGGCAGTTATATATAATTAATTAGTAAACTATTACAGAGGTACGTAATTTGACTTTAACAATTATTTATGCATAGATACATGGCAGACTCGCACAATAAAACAAAACCATTATGATCTGTCTGTCTGAATTATCGTTGGTATTTCGAAATAGGTATAAAATATAATAAGCCAAAACACAGTTCTACACAAAATCACAAATTTCTGCTTGTCATATGTCGAGTTGTTTGTCCTACAGCCGCCATTTTTAAAGTGATTTGATAGTTCGTTGGATTGCCCTAAACTAACCCTTTGTTTGACAAAAAATTCTATTACCACAAGACTCAGGGAATGGTTTCAAATTGTTTGAATATTTGACCAATTAAGTGGTGTTTTCATTAAATATAATTCAAGAAGTACTTGAAGGAATATGTCTGACAATTTCAAATTAGTCCCTGACTTTTGTGGGAACAGTGGCATATACGATTTCTTATTCTAGATAAATTTAGAAAAAATACACTTACCTTCTTCTAGCAGATTTAATGTAGAGATGATAATATTTTTGGTTATGAAAATTAAATTTAAGCTAAGTAAGTTATTATTATGTAACGAATATTAACCAAAATATACATATGAATTACCTAAACGTCATAAAAAATATGATTGTCAAACATACATCTGTCATAGAAGGAGTGGCAGCTAAAGGTAAAACTACATACAGCAGCTTTTTTCGCAAAATCATTTGTTTTAGAAAAACCTGATTCAAATAAAAAAATTATGCTTTCCCGCCTATTTCGGCAAATATTTGAACCAAGTTTAACTTTCAGCTTCTATTATAACGAGCGCTCCCAGTAAAGACAAATCACTAGTATACAAATAGTCACAAGTACAGATAGGTACCAACATTTCACAATTGGTGCTTTTTATGGCTTACCATAAATGAAACATAAGCAAAATTTCCCAAGCGTCAGCGTCTGGCCAATCTTTAATTTATCATAATTTTTTAGAAAGATAAAGTATTATTGAAGCAGCACTGATACCAACATCAGTGTACACGCCCACCGTCCAATGATATTCTAATGGGTAATTCGGTCCACTCCCCACTTACCTTCTGCTGTCGTTATTCTTCCTGTCAACTTAATATCGAGTTTGTCCCGCAATGGCTATGGAAAATTTGATTTTATGGATGTCAAATTTGGCATCCTAGGCTGTGTTCCAAAAAAGTTATCCTGTGTTGGATAAAGATGAATACATGACGTCATAGAGCGATTCGTTGTAAACCGTATTTTTCGAATGATAAAAGACGATTAGGTGAATCACAACCTCAATCGCAGTACAACTAAAGTACAGCCCTGGAACCTCTTGAGCACAGTATAGAAAGACCAGTAAGGACAGCTGCACTTTCGCGCCAAGCCAATTTCAGAATTCATTCATAATCATTTACGCACTCGTTTTGGTTTGCGTTTCGTAGTATAACCGCTTGTGTGTCTTTTCGTTTTGTGATATTCAACTCCTTAACCTATTTGAGTTGCGTTTCAGTCTTGGTTTTAAATTTTACTATTTTGTTATATCTCTAAAAAAATAATTATGAAAGCATCAGAAGAACCAGACCAAGGTACAAAAAAGTGTAATATGCTGGAAATTATACATATATGGTTTTTTTACTCCCAAAAGACAACAGAAGGTAATTTTACAATCATTATACAGAATTATAATTATAATAAATTAAGAACATAAAATATTCCTTATTATTTTCCGTGTCGTTTTACGTGATAATGCATAAAGTTTGTAACGGAGGAATATTATTTTCAACCAGCATTACATACTTATTGCAATTTGCAAATAGTATTCCTTCCTAATTTTTTGTGTTTGTAAAATTGATTGCATTTTATGATTGAAGTTCATGTAACAAGTATTAAAATAAAATTATTGTTGTTTTAGAGTGAAGCAGTGGGCGGTTAAATGTAAGAGATTTTTTGGTTAAAAACATATAATTTTCGAATATGTGCTCAGCATTTTTCACAAGAAATGTTCAAAGATCAGAAAAGAAAACGACTTACGGCAAATGCTTATAATATTTTCAGACGATATAGTGGTAAAAATATTTAACGTTTATTTTGAAATAGTTATCAGTATTTGAACATATAGAAATACATATTTAGAACATTTTTGATTTTGTGTATACATAGAATGTATTTTTTCAGAATAATCACAGAAAAATGTGGAAATTTGAATGCAGTCTTGAGTTTGTCTTGAGAATTATTTTGGTAGCATCAAACAACAAGGAGGAAAATCTATCTCACCAACTTCTATATAATTTCGGGGATTTCATTCGTAAATTTGTGTGCGACAGACGTCAAGCAATGCACTGAGATGTCATGAGTCAATGCACATTATATAGGTACTTCCGATTAGAGAACCTAATTCAATTTCAGAATTGCTTCTGAAGAAGCGAACATACATATGTCTCTTGAAAAGTCAAAAAACCTAAAGTGACAATACGGCAACCAGCCCAGGAATTGTTCAACAAAGTTACTTTTGTTTATAAGTAAGAAATAATTGAGTATGTTCAATTTTAAATATGAATGTACCCTCGCCATAGCTTTATGCCATTTTTTTGTTAATGAAATAAAATGTTTATATAAATTGTATTTTATTAAATGTCATAGTTCCAGGTGGAGACATCTCTGTTTTATTTATTGTCAAAGTTTTTATACGCTTGTTAAATTATTAATAATAAACGTCTGAAGATATTGATTTTAAAAATTTTACATATTACGAATAATACTATATATTCGTAATTTATTAGCTCGAAGAATTTAAACAGTCATGACAATTTATTTCACACATCTAGTGTTTTTTGCTAATTTAAACAATAATTTATTGCATTATTTTAAAAAATTACACGTATTTCACAAATTTGCATGTTTATATTTGTAGCAGTTCACCTATTTGAATTTCTGGTGATTCGAACAAATATATAAATCTAGAAGTTGTACTTATATTTGCGGAAACTATAATAAAATTGGGTAAAAAAACTGCTGGTAATAACAGTAGTATTAATTACAAATAATGAATATATATGTAGTAGTAAATTAAAAACAAAAAATGTAAAATAAATTCATACCAACTTCTATTTATTTTTTTCATTATATAAACTATTTACATTAAATTTACTGTTTATAGATAGCTTATAAAACCAACATCATTTACTATAAATTTTCAAAATCATATTACATTTTGAGTACCACAGTTACAATTTAAATTTTGACAGTCACAGGTTACAAAGTAAATCACGCCATAAACAATAGTGAAGAGAGCCTCACTCCCAAGTGGGAGTGATGCTATCTTCACTTCAAACAACAAGGTCAAAGAATTCGACTGGCGGATTTCATTCATAAATTTGTTAGCTGTCCCTACTGGTCTTTCTATACTGTGCTCTTGAGCTTTCCTACATCACACTTCATAGAAGTATGTGTTGTCACAATATTATGGTACAGAGTATAATTTTAATGTGTATAGGGTCACAGAATAGAAACTGTTCTAGGTCTGTAGTTGTAGAATTACTATTTTGCGATACGGTACAGTTACATAGTGTATTTTATGATGGAGGAACTCGACCCTCAAATTATGGACAAATTAATTGCTATACAGTCCGCAAAACTGTTTTTATTAAATAATGTATCAAACACTTTAAGTTTGTCAAATGATGAGGATGAAAATCTGGAAGAACAAATAGTTTTAAATGATATGCAGCAGAGGTTGCAAGAAAAAAATGCACCATCCAGGCTCAAAAATTTTATTTCTGTAACAATTCGTGTGATAAAGAAATTCAATCACATTTTAGAGTGATAAGACCGATATATCGACAGTTATTGCAGAAAATAGACCCCGTTTTAAAAAAAAACTGAAGGAAGGGGCAGACCTAGTATAGATATTGAAAAGTAAGTACTTTCAACATGGTGGATTTTAGCAACACCCGATAGTTACAGCTATATTTTCATTGTTATGTATAATATACCGGGTGTCCGGAAAAGACGTGTACAATAGAAGACCACAGACTCCTGGATTCAAAATAAGCCGATTTAGCCCAATTTACTTGTTTCCAAAATTGCTTCGTTTAGCCGCTACAGAGCGCCAAAGTTTGCGAAAAATTTTTGTATATTCCGAATATCTCGAAAACGACTTGATCGATTTTAATCATTTTTGGGCTACGCAGTTATAAGTCTAACCGACACTTTTGAACATTATTTAAAATCTTGTAGAAATATAAGAAAAATCATATATCATGCAAATATAAGCATATATTTTTTTAACCCCCTGTACAGTTACTCTCAGTTTTTTTCTATTAGTAGCTGACTTTATATAGAAACTTCTTTTATACTTTCAGAATTTTGAATAGGTGAGTAGTTTAGGCAGAAAAAATATGTTTCGTATGTCAACAATATCAGCATTCGTTCTGCAACAAATAACGAAGTACCAGAAGTTGGCTCTGATATTTTAGGTATCAGTTGTGTGTCAAATCTAATATATGGTGATTGATTGCACTGAAATATATACTGCAGTTCCAGGCAGACTTGATAAGCATCAGTCTACTTACAACAACTATAAACATAGAAACACATTAAAAGGTTTAGTTGGTGTAGCACTCAATGCAGTGGCAGCTGGTGAAATTTCAGGTCTGTCATATCTTAATAACCAGACATGGGACCTAAACCAAACTTTAGTATATATGTACTGTGGCTATATAGAGAACTTCAGTAGAAGGAGAACGATTTTGCAATTTGCGAAAAAAGTTTAAAAAAGGTGGGCCTCACCTAAGTTTTCCAAATTGGCTTCTTTAAATTTCGAAAAACATTTTTTTTCATAAACTAGACATAATTCTACCGATAGGTTTCAGATTTTATTAAAAAAATTTAATTTTTGTTAAAGTTACAGCAATTTGAACATTAATATTTGCGCACTACGCGATTCTGGTAAACAAATAAAATAATGCCGTGTATCGAGGCGCAACTGGAAAATTGAGAATTGACGGGAATCGTTATAGAAATGGATCTAAAGCTGCTAGAAAATAACTGGAATATTTGTTTGGTCTATAAAAGAAGAATAAACGGAGTCAGGCAGTCTGGAATTGGAGTGTTTAGAGTTGGAGTTTCAAAGTAAAATAGTGTTTAGTTGAGTTGTTTTTCTAGTAAAATAAAAAGTCGGGTTAGGAAACCAGTGGCAGCATTACCACAGAATATATAGCTACACAAGTATTACTAAAATTATTGATTTAGACTAGGTAGCTGTATTTGTTAAATCATACACTGTAGCATAAAAATATAAATCAAAAATCTAGAACTTCTGATTTAGGTACCTAAGTACGTACTTAATATATTTTATATACGTACCACATTTACATTTTTACTGTACAATAGCAATTATTGACATAACCTAATCATTAATGCCTCCAAAAGTATGTGTTAGGTTGGAAACTGTTATGTGCGCATACTGTACCTAATTCCAATTTTGATGAGATTATTAAACTAGTTTATTCATTTTTACTAATTATGATTATCTATCTCATTTAGAATTATGTTTCCATTTAAATGAATAATGGCCGGTTTCTCAACTAGTAGATATCTATTAAATAAACTTATCGATTCCATAAACTGGAGATATCCCATGAATTCGGTTTCTGAACCATTCGATAATGCTTATCTAATGCATAAGTTATCTAACAGATATCCAAAGAAAAATGACAAGATATCTGTCCAATAAACATTAACGCACGCGCGCAGCGATTTAGCTGTTGCTTGTTTACATCTTTATTGGGTAATTATTTACATTAGCGTAAATCTCTCCAATCTTAACAAAAAAATTCCTACCCCTCTATTTTCGAGGGTGCTGATCACGAATCTGAAATCAGATTTCGGCGCTCGCATGTAGTTTTCGAAAAATTTTTTTTTCAAAATTATAACCTCTATTTATACACTACATTAGGTTGAAATTGCAATGTACATCTCTGCCGTCTTTATTTCATGACGTCACACTGTTGTCAAAATATGTAGGAGTTATATTGCAATTTGAACCTAATGTAATGTATACATGGAGGTTACAATTTTGAAAAAAATTTTTTTCGAAAACTACATGCGAGCGCCGAAATCTGACTTCAGATTCGTGATCAGCACCCTCGAAAATAGGGGGGTAGGAATTTTTTTGTTAAGATTAGAGAGGTTTACGCTAATGTAAATAATTACCCTTTATTGTAAGGCTTAACCCAACTTTTTTGATACTTTGTACAATGGAAAATTCTGATTCGTCTGCCTCTTCAGATAAAGAATATTTAAATATAGTCAGATATCTTGAACCGCCAAGACGAAATCGTGAAAGAGAAAACCAGTATGAAAAATAAAGCGACAGAATTTCGATAGAGGTTTACGGGCCCCGTATTCTTAAAATAATATTTTCTACAAATACAAGTAATTTTAGACATTTAAGAACTGAATAATATAGAGTTTAGCAAATAACAACAATGTTATCTCATGCCACCAGCGAATATTCAAAGGTACCGAAATAAAATCAATGTATAACGTCAGAAAGCGATTTATCCAGCAAATTTTTAGGTACTGAAAACTTTCAAAATACGTATTTTTTTAAATTCAGCTATAGATGTAAACATTGTTATAACACAAACTTACATATTTCTGCATATAACATTGTTCACTTTTGTTTATAAGTATGTGAAAATAATTGTTAAAATGTGGGGTTAGAATAGCGAAATAATGTGTGTCATACAAATGCATTTTAAAAGTTATTGTATTATTTGAAGAGAGTATAAATAGTAAAAGTGGATAAACAAAACTTCAGTTATTTTATTTCTGATATTACTTTTGTTCTACGCGTTTTATTTTTCAAAATTTCAGTACCTAAAAAACCACAATTTGATCATTTTACGGCGAAATACGGCGACCGTAACGAAAGAAACTATAAATTTACTGATAGATTTAATAGGAGATAGTATTCAAGTCTCTAGTACTAGAACAAATTTACTATCAGTATTAGAAAAGGTTTTAATAACTTCGTTTTTATGCAACAGGTTTGTATATATTTTTATTTAGTTAATGTGATGTGCTATTAGGTAGCCGATATTGGCGCCATCTACAATTATTTCTTGAAAGTGTCTTACTTCCATAAATGGCATCTGCAAACAGTTGTGCATTTGTTAGCTCCCTCTATGATTATTGCAGATATTAAGATATCCATTCAACTGTTATGATTCAACAAAATTTGGAAGGCATGAGTTCAGAAACCAATATAAAGTTATCGGTCTAATAAATTTATGTACTCGATAGTTATCGAATCGATTGCGCCAAATGTTGAGAAACCGGCCATAAGTGAATTGTTTACCTTTCAACCTAGGTAGAAGGTTTATTAAAACTATTTTGCAGTTTCTAGTATACTAGACAGACGAAAGTGACTAATCGCTAGCTTAAGCTAGCTAATTGTAGACAAGCGCGACTGGCAAAGCGAGCGAGGAGCAACATTTCATAGACGTACTAAATTTGAAGGCCATCAGATATAAAATAAATATACAAAAAATTACAAAAATAATTGCATTACATAACATCTATTATTTTTAGTAGAAACAGTGACATAACAGCTTTTGCCAATTTTGAGACTTAGATAATATATAAGAATTATTTCCAAATTTTTATCTTGTGTTGTCAATTACCTAAGGTCGAAAATAATAGAGTGACTAATTCACAACACAGAGATGAGTCTGGAAGGTGAGGGTGGCATGATTACCTAAGCGTGCCACTTGAGAAGAATTCAAAGTACACAAAATTACCAAAATACATTAACAATTTACTTTAAATGTGCTCCCTGTGCCATCTTCTCTAAATTAGAATGCCGTCCCTTTGATGCGTACTTTGCGAATATATCACACTTGTGCCTTGTCCTAATGGACGCAATGGATTTTTACACGAATTTTGAAACGTCTGTTTTAATTATTTATGGTAGGAAATTCCTAATTATTAACAATTTTTGCGAAACAGTAAAACACTACAAATATATTATTGATACTTTCATTATTATGTGGTGTTAATAAATTTATTTTGATCTTCTGACAATCTACCATGGCAGTTTCATGATAAAAACGATAGAAAATGTTATACTTGACAAAATTTGTTAAAAGTAGAGATTTTCCCACCATTAAATAAATCGCGCAAATATTTGCGAATTCCGCATTCAAAAGGACAAAAAGCTTTAGAATACATACACACTATTCACTAAGGGTTACTAGTCACTATAACGGTCACACATTAATATATCATATCGTACCGCTATTTATTTTAAATCGTTTCTTCGCCATATCACTATTTCGTCTTTCTATCAGTATACTCTTTCCGATTTCATTTATACGGAATTTCACCTGCTATAATTCATATGTAATTCATCTTTGTGATATCGGATGTAATTATATACCAGTGGCGGTTCGTTGCTCAGTATGACGAGCTGTGTCAAATGCAGAATTAATAAAAATGAAGGTTTGGTTGGCTGTGAGGCATCTTGCAATAGCTAGTATCACTATTCCTGTATTGGTTTAACTAATGTTGAGTTTTACTATGCTTAGCAAGAGTAAGAATTTATTTTATCTGTGTGACAACTGTAAACACAAATATAGTATTGTGATATAGTAGTTATGAACGTGTCACAGAAGTTTCTAAAACAGTAGTCTATAAAATCAGATGTTGAATTTGCAATAACCGAACATTTTAATAAATTTACTTCACAGTGGACTGAAAGTTGTCCTAGTAAAACTGAATGCATCATTACTTGTTACACCCAAAATTACTCAAAAGTCGTCAACAACTAAGTCGGGCATGCTCCAAAATATAAATCCTATTGATGTTAACATTAACTTAACTCAAGTCAAACAAGTTCGTGGTAGAGGTCTACTTATTAGCTGTGCGAATGATAATGAATGCACAAAATTTAAGGAAGTTGCTGCCGATAAATATACTGAGTTCGCAATAGCAATTACTAAAATTGGTCAAAATTGTCGCGAAGTTTGTACGAAAACAAATGAAGTATTTGTTGGCATCATTTCGAATTGCTATGATATGGTTGCTTTTAGTGAAACTTCGTTGCATAAGAGGATTAATGATTTCGAATTGTTTGATGCAGAATTCCCAGTAAACATGTAACATTCCTGAAACGTTTCAATTAGTACATTTTAATGAAAATTTGAAACATTTCACGATATATTTCAGAAACATAATTTTCATAACATCACATATGAAACAAATATGAAACGTTTCAGAAACCCAGTACATGTACTTATATCCAGTAAACATGTCAAATACGTTTTGAAAATGATTTACTTAATATTATTTTTTACACTCATGCGCGTGGATTGCCACGCACTGTGTTATAGTTTCCGTTTCTGTTGATTAATAACGTAAAATCTGTGGTTAGGTTATATTTTTAGGCGGTTGGTGTTGGAGGTTAGAAAGAATCCTGGAAGTTCTTTGGCATCTTTTGATGTTTTGTGATTGTGTTAGCTACTAGCGCATTGGTAATTTATGATTAAAGTGCTGCAGCAGTTTGTTTTGAAAAACATGAAAACCGTAAGTAAAAACTTATTTAAATCGAAGAGGCATCTGAGAAGACTTTGTGCGTCTTCAGAGGTACAACAAACAAATGCTAATATATCGAGATCTAATTATTTTAAATTCATGTTCATTTTGAAATAAATTTGTTTTATTAGTTTTATAATTTGGTACAAATATTTATTCATTGTTATTCTACGTTATTCTACTGTGCATACATGTCATACATTGTTTTAGATAGAATAAGAAAGAAGTTCTACTCCTTAAGTGACAAAACTGTTGAAATCATCGTGGGATCCTGGTTCCGGCAAGCCGAATTAAGATATCAGAGAGAAGCAGAAAACTTAATTAAAAATAATATATAAAAGTTGTTAATATATTAGATATAAACTATATATTGCTGTTAATCCTTAATGTGAATTGTATTTACTTTTTGTTAAAGAATTTTTGTTGTAAACTTTCACTTCTATGTGAAAATATAGACTTATTTCATATCTGATATTTGTATTTTATTTCAAACCATTTGCAGTATATCTTCACAAATATTTGTTGACTGGTGCTGTGACATGACACTTGAAACGAAATTGTGTAATTTGCAAACTTAACAGCAATAATAGAAGTACATATACTTACATACCTCTTTGTCTACTCATATATAAGTACTTCTATTATTGTTGTTATTGATTTTTATTTTGCATAATATCGTATCTGAGGTGATGTCCTAGCACCTGTGCCCAAAAATGGAGCTACCTAAAGAAGAAACCTTTCAAGGACAATTTTGTAGTATTGTTTCAGAAACATTACAAAACGTCTATACGAAACAGTACAGTATATTCATATCTAAAACAAAGTTGTACATAATGTTTCACCAATGTTTCAGAAGAAACATATTGAAACATATTATAGGTAGGACATTTGCAGTTTCTGCAATGTTTCTGAAACATGTTTGTATCAAAAGAAGAAATATTTCAGCTGTAAGTGAGCTTGTTTCAGAAATGTTTCGGAGACAATTTTTTGTTTACTGGGTTATATCGTGTTTACCGTCAAGATCGCAATTTTGATGTGACTGGTAAGAAGAGGGGAGGCGGAGTCTTGCTGGCTATAAATAATAAAATAGATTCCTCTCCATTTGATGTTCGTGGAGTTTGTGACATTCTGGTTGATATTAACAATATTGATATTGTCGCTGCCAAATTAAATATAACAAATCAATTTTTCTATGTTCAATGTATACGTACCTCCGCACACTAGCTTAGTTCATTACGAATGTCTATTTGATGCGTTTACATCCCTCTATCTTACCTATGTATCCAATGTTCTCATTCTCAGAGATTTTAATATATCTGGTTTTTCCGTATTAAATAATTGCAATGATCAAGTCGTTCTGACTTTGTATAATTTTATGAATTATTATAATCTGTCTCAACATAATACTATTCTTAATAATAATAATAGATATTTGGATCTCGTTCTAAGTAATATTGATTGCACTGTTTCCCGAGCTCCGGACATACTGTTAACTTAAGACACACCATCCTGCTCTTCTTAGTGATATACATTCTTTATCCACCGAAAATTCTAATGCAATTCCTGTGAATAATAATTTATTAAGTCTAAATTATAGAAAAGTTGACTTCTAAAGCTTATATCTTGAATTATCTTTACTTGATTAGTCCATTTTATCGTCTTTGAATGATGTTGACAGCGCTGTTGACACATTTTCCGGTATTCTGAATGGTATTTTGATAAAACATGTTCCAAAAAATAAATTTATTTCCTAAATGGTTATCAAAAGATATAATCTGCCAATGGAAATAAAAAAACAAGGCTTATAAGAAATACAAATCTACGAAATCTCCCTGTGACTATGATGAATTCAAAAAACGTAGGTCCGCTTTTAAAACTCAAGTGAATAATGCTTATTCTCGTTTTATTTTAGATACTGAGACTTCTGTCAAGAGGAATCCTAATAATTTCTGGTCCTACATAAATTCGAAGCGTGGTACAACATCTATTCCATCTACCATAACAACGTTAGCATAGATGATCCCCAACATATCGTAAATACTTTTGCAACTTTTTTTCTAGCGCTTTTGTTGCCTCGAATAATTTTGGAAGACAATTTGATTGCGTAAATATAAATGTTCTGGGCAAATTGCATATTTCTGAGTCAGACATACTTACGGCAATAAAAAAAATAAGGCCAATATGTACATGGGTCCTGACTTAATTCCAGCTTTTCCTATTAAAGACTGTGCAGTTGTATTTTGTAAACCACTGATTGTTTTATTTAATCTTATATATTGACCTCTGGGTATTTTCCTACTTCTTGGAAGTTGTCAAGAGTTACTCCTATTCATAAAAAAGAAGCAAAAAACGATTTTGCGAATTACAGACCGATCTCAATTCTGAGTAACTTCTGCAAGATTCTAGAAATAGTCCTTCATTCTTATATATTGCATCATGTCTCTCCTATGATTATTTCTGAGCAACATGGTTTCGTACCGGGACGTTCGACAACTACGAATCTTGTATGTAAGACGCAATTTATTTGTAATGTCCTAGATCAGGGGGGTCAGGTACATGTTATCTACACTGACTTCTCTAAGGCATTCGATAGAATTGACCATATAATACTATTACAGAAACTTAATAATTTTGGATTATGCGATGGCTTGCTCAAACTGTTCCAGTCTTATCTAACAAATCGCTACCTGTTCGTTCAGTATAGGGGTTTAAATCTAACACTTTCCCCCAGACATCTGGTGTTTCACAAGGATCTATTTTGGGCCCACTACTATTTATAATATTTATTAATGACATTGTGAAATACCTTAATGTTCACTACCTCCTGTATGCTGACGATGTAAAATTGTACTGTGAAATTGCCTGCCTAACTGATTGTGAAAATCTACAAAGCAATTTCGTTATATTTAACAACTGGTGTATTGATAATAATTTGCCTTTAAATGCTTCTAAGTGTATGGTTATGTCGTTTTGCCGCACATCACAACCTCTAATTAATATTCAATTACACACTTAGCAGTAATGTCCTTGAGAGGCCTGAATTTATTAATGATCTGGGTATTCTATTTGATCCTCAACTTAGATTTTCGCGTCACATGGAGGTCGGCATATCTGAAGCATATAGAAACTTGGGGTTTATTATACGGAACTCCAAAGGATTTAAATATGTTACCACACTTTGCCTGTTATATAATACCTTTGTTAGATCCAAACTCGAATATGGCTCTGTAATATGGAACCCTATATATGAGACTCAGATTTCTATGTTTGAAAAGGTTCAGAGGAAATTTTTTAAATCTGTAACATTTATCCTAGCTGGTTTTTATCCTGTTAAAGGTACACCACAAGACATATTTTATAATCGTTTTAAATTACAAAGTCTTATTTCTAGGAGTCAAATGCATTCCATAATGTTCCTTTTTAAATTAATTCATTACATTACTAAATCTGATCCTTTGTTATCTTATTTGAATTTTCGAGTGCCTACCTTTAATAGCCGACTTAACAGTTTATTTTTGATACCACAAGCCCGTACTAATATCTTGGTTAAATCTCCATTATTCCAAATGCAAAGCAATTATCATAATATTGAAGAAACTCTAGATATATTATCGTACACACTTCGTGATATAAAGCAGCATTTTATGTAACCTGTTATTGTTCTGTTCTTTTTATGTCTTATGTGTATATGTATCCCTTTTTATTACTTTTAACTGTAAATTCCGACTGTAACTTATCCTGTAATTGGGTTTTACAAGTTGGATATTTTATTGTAATAAATAAATAAATATGTCTCGCATAATTCTCAAAAGTTCACTTGTATATTATATTCTAGGCAAAGTTTCATCTAGTAAGATATAGCAATCCATTTTTTTTTGTCGAAAACCCATTTTAAAAATACCATCTTGCTTATGCCAGTTGCCATTATTTTTCATTTGGGAGTTGTACTTCTTTACCACGTTTTTATTTGCACTATACATATGTGCCACTCACGTATGTTTTTGTTAATGAAATACATATTTCAACATCACTTACACTCATATTTTGAACTCGCGGCCTAAACTCTTCATACATGTCATCATCCGATATTCCTCACTTGTTAAATTAGAACGACTTTGAGAATACACTTTAGAGCTTGAATTATTCTCCATTCTTAAGAACACAACATCACTAATAAAATTAATTACATTTATAATTAAATTAGTGAAAAGATATACCCGAAATTTTGCCCGCCCCAGCGATATACCCGCTCATGATAGCGCTGGAATTCGTCACAGGCAATATAAAGCTGCGGCGCATGCGTACTTACTGCAGCAGAAGCTGTGCTCTCAAAGATATGCGGTACACGATTTTATAGGAAAAATATACTGGCTGCATGTATGTTTCTTTGTGTTGACTGCTATAAATTGTGAGTCCCTCTCTAGATTTTTGGCCATCTAGCAGATATATACATTTTTGTTAAATGGTTTGTCTTTTTAAGAGCGCTGATCTGGATTTTTGAAAATCTAAGCAAGTTTGAAACTATGTCTTCACTGTCAATTACCTACCGAAGTCTTGAGTTTAAAATAGTTTACAGGCTGCCAAGTTATTTACGATAAGAAAAAAATATTTTCACGTGCTGTTCACCTGTATTATCATTACATTTTCTATTATTTTGTCTGCTGCATTTTGAGAAAATGAAATACGGCATTATAAACATTATCACATCCCACAGATTTTAATAAGAAAAAAATATTTTCACGTGCTGTTCACCTGTATTATCATTACCTTGTCTATTATTTTGTCTGCTGCATTTTAAGAAAATGGAATACGGCATTATAAACATTATCACATCCCACAGATTTTCTTTTAAAAACCATTAACACTTAAATATATATATATATAAATTATTAAATATTTTTGACGAAATGCAATACAAAATATAACGGTAGAATTTACTATCTTTAAATCAGTAGGTAGCCATCCCGTTCTCTAACGTGTTTTCCTCCAAGTTAATGTAAATGATTCAATTTCAGCACATCTAAACTTGTTATAGTTTGGCTTTATGCTGATAGGAGTCTTGGGTGGATTTTCTCATTATTAGTGGCCAGATCTGGCCAGTATGAAAAAAGAATTTATTTTAGAATTCTGTAAAAAATTAAACAGAAGGTAAATAAATGAAAAAAAAGAAAATAAAATAAAAGAAAATATAAATATTAAAACTATCAGTCTACATTTTTATTCATTGCACAAAACACTGATAATAAAGTAGGATAACACATTGTTGAAAAAAATTAAATTAAAAATAAAATATACAAGGACTAATTTAGATAATATTAAAAAATAAACTTTCATTTGTACTGAACAATAATAATGTCATAAAATGATAAAAAAATAATCCCCATAAAAATACTAGAACGAAGAATAGAAAAAACAAGTATTATGCATAGACATAATATTTTCATAAATGAATGTACAATATATTTACATTATTTTGCAAAAATTATACATACTTTTCTTCACTACATAATAATTTACTCTATTCAATATTTCATAAAAAACTAATATAAAATTGCCAATAATTAGCTTAACTCGATTGGTTTCTTTTTTATATATATATACTGCACTTAATACTCAAACAAATAGATATTCGAGAAAGATATCTTACAATATTGGTCCAAAATTAATAGGGAAAAACTTGTAAATGATATGTTAAATTGGTCTAAAATGACTAAAATTTTCATTTTCGGCCGAAAAATAATTTAAACAAAAATTGGTCCTCCTTTTTAGAAATAAATCGATCGTTTAGCGAGATGATTGGCAAGTGTTTTGATAAGCGAGATTATTCATATTAAAAAAAAACAAATTATTGGCATGATTTTATACTGAATGCTTATTTATAGAAAGTTTACAACTCCTGGAAGCAAATTAGTGGTTTTTGTTATATTAATTGTGTAACTGATTGTAAACTTTGCATAAATACTTTTCTCTACTTATTACATACAACTTATATTGACATCTATTTTGTCTAAATTTTAGAATGAGTTAATCTTGGCAATTAGAAGTAGAAAATTCCTGTGAACCTTGCATCGGTAGCTACAATAGTGCGTAAGTGTTAGGAACTTGGACCCCCCGTCGGATAATTCACACAAACAGACAGACACATTAAAGGTTTTCGTAAATAAAACGCATAAGATTATTTTTACCAAAATATATATTTCTATCACATCAAATTCAAATGATAATTTCACAAACAGATGCCACGATATAACACAATATAATATTTTTTCTGTTAAATTTAATGACGATCGATCATCATTTAATATACAATATAATTGAATTATGTTAAAATTACTTATAATTAAACTTTATATCACAGACTTATCAGAGTTCTCATCAATTAAAAATATTATATGTGGTGTTTGTGTTCAAATACAACTTTCATAATAAAATTTCATGTGGGACATGCAACATGCAGAAAATTTCTATTATAATAAAAAATAATATATATTAAGTGAAAGAACAGATACAGATGGGTCGTTTTAATAAAAAGCAGAAAACCATAATACTCAAATTAATAAAAAATATTTTTTTTACAATAATTTCCTTCCTTTTATATGATGACTAACGTTTTTTTTAATGCCAAGATAAGTTATATTTCTTAAAAGAAACTAGCATTTCTCAATTTTTCAATTTTTGCAACATCGAGATACACATTTTTTGTTATTTTTTAATTTGTTGAAAAATATCTATTATCCTCGTTTATATATAATTAGTTATTCAATCAAACAATAATAGATGGCAGTATTCATTTAAAATCCAAGTTACCTTTATCCAAAGTGTAAATAACGATTATATTCACTCCAAAGTTTGACTAACTTTAATATTTTTTAAATAAGACTATTATCTATATGTATTAAAATAATAGTAAAGAAACATATCTGAATAATTTTACGACTTTCATATACTTTAATGTCAATGACCATGCCTTGTGTTGAATTTTTAAATAATCTATAGATTTTCCTGTCATCAAAAACCACTTGTTGGACTGAAACTCTATTTAAAAATATGTTTCATCATTCGTGACATGCAGGCAGTATGTAGTTTTCCTTAAAAACTACTTTATTAGTATATGTATTTATTTAGAAAGGAATAATCGGAAATAGGACACTATAATTAATGGTCTAGATTATTCATTCAGTAGGAAATGCTTTTGACTGACTTGTTCATTATATGATGAATAATAATTTTATTGTTTTTGACTCTGGTTTTGTCTCACTAGGTAAGGGTGCTACTAATTTTTTAAACAAAATTTTAAACTAATATTTTAATCTAATGTTTTGTTGTTTAATGAATAGTATTTTAATGTTTTTTCAAAAAAAAAAAAAAAAATTTCACATGTATGTATAACTATTCTTTTGTCTTTTGTTTTGTTTTTAAATTTTACATTGTCAATATTGTTTTTTTATATATAATTCTTATATCTTGCTTTCTATTGTAGCCCTGAAGAAGATTTAAAATAAATCGAAACGTTGGCTTAGTTAGAAAATCTAGACCATTAATTATAGTGTCCTATTTCCGATTATTCCTTTCTAAATACAAGTTTAAGGATATTAACAATATAACATATGTATTTATTTAAATTGGATCTTGAACAAATCGAAGCACTGATGTCAGGATATTGGCGAAGGTACTTTATGAAAAAGTAATAATATATTAAATAATAACTGCCAGTAGTTTAGTTTTCATTCACAACTTCTTCGGTGTTTGATTATAATATTAAAATATTAGCCTATTTTGTTAGAGGGCAGTATAAAAAATGACTTAATTTTTTGTAGTATTGTATTTTTTTGAAAAAAATAATTTTAGCTCTAAAAAAATTAGCAAAAACTGAAGAAGGTCTTGTTTTTTTATGAACAGTATCAACGTGGAATATAATAATGAATACATGAAAACAGATATTTTTCTAAAATAACTTCTGAAAACATTGTTAATGAAAACGAAACAAAACGTAGGAAGGAGTATTTTAATAGCAATTAATTTTCTGTATGTAAAAATGAATAGCTTAAAAATTACTGAATATTGCATGCCACGTCATAATTTCAACACGTCCTCGAAAGTGTCCCGTCTGATGCCATAACAGGTTCACAGAATTTTTTACAGCATATAATACTTGAAGCCTATGCACATCGAGATGCAAAAAAGACTGGTAAACAGTCCTAAAATACCTAGAATTTGGTTCCAAATTTTCTACTATTAGGTATATTTTATGTAGTTAATACTATACTAGACTGGCCATAATCGTTCATAACTTTAACCCATTGGTCCTTAATACTATTTATAATTTTGGCTTACATGAACAAAATTTGTACAATCGGTACAGGGCTGGTCAAAAATTTTTCCATAAACACCTTAAAAAAAACAGTCTCAGAGGTTAAGGTAACAGTAAAATGATTCCGTCAAGTCAAAACCCGTCCCACGTGTCCCTGAATACACGATACAGCATTTTTACTTGATCCGGCCGTTGATTCAGCAGATCTAAGCCTTATTGATTATCGTCGCACCTTATAGTTATTAGTTATATAATTAACATAACTGCACAGTAGTTTTGTCATGTTGGAAATGAACCCTTTTTATATAATTGCTTATATATAAAATATTTACACGGTTGCCAAAATTTTGACCAGCGCTGCGCATCTGCAATCTCTAAATGTTTAGAGCTTACACGTTTATTTTATCCAAGAGAGAAAAATTATTAACCTGTTTAACATATTTATTTTTTAATATACCAAACCAGTATATACATGTATATTAAGATAGTAAATAAGTTTCTGTTAAGAATTTTTCACGTATTTCTGATGAACATTACCATGTAAGTCGTGGACCAATAGAAGAAAGTCATAATGCCATAATTTAAGTATTTATGTACAAATTTTACAAATGAAAATATTTGATTTAGACCTTTTTTTCTTCAATAATTATTAACACGGTTATTGTTTTTATCACACTTTTGTTCACTCACATAATCCACCACTGGTGTGGTAGGTGAGTTCAGGAACTCGGCTTTTATTCAAACAGAGCGAGGATATCGTCGTTCGTGGTGTTAGCATGCCCCGAGCTGCTACCGCTAGATGGCGGCGTATTCAGGTCGGGCGGGTCCAGATATGACAGGAGTTCCATGGGATCCACGCTGTCCGGTAGCAACTGTAAGTTGAAATGCAAATGTTAGCAACGTGGATATCCACTTGGTATGGGGAAATCGGAACATTTATCTATGTAATGTCTAGTTCCAAATGAGTAACCACTACACAATGGAAAATTCCTATTTTTCAATTAATAAACTTAACTAAAACATGAATGAAATAAATGATAAGTCACCATTTTGGGGCAAAATCCATACGGCCATCATTGAAATGTAACATTGACACTTCAATATAATTTCATATACCTATGTAAAATTCAAAACCAAGTGTGCTCACTGATTGTTCCAGTTTTTATAATTTTAATGAAATACATATAAAGAAAAGATCATTTTCTAGTTGCTATTTTTGGGAAAAACAAGAGCAATGGAATAGAAGACTGAAAGCCGATTTACAGTCCGCAATTCTGTTTGGAATGGCTTGCAGCAATCCCTTGCACCTGTAATACCTTTCCAAAAAGTTTGCCTTGAAGTTTCGCAATTGCAATAGAAGTGATACCAACACTTTAACCTGAATACACACTAAAAACTAAACTGTTTATCCAAATTTGACAAGTAACAATAACAAACAGCATAACAAATAAAATAAGGGTTTCAATATCTTTTGCAAGCTCGACAGTCAAACAATAATCAAGCAGAAGCGAAAGAAGGCAGTTTGGAATTGACAGTTCAGCCTAGGAATTTTTGTGTATGGTGGTAGCCATATAAATCACTAAATTATTCCTCAGAATTGCAGAAAAGCTGCAGGCTTTTGCAATATGCTGCTGTTCAGTGGGCATGCCTACGTGTAGGAGACTTGCAGAAAGAATTAGACTGTAAAGCGCTTTTAGTCATTTTGAGAAACTAGTCTCTAAATTAACCAAGTAGGTACCACAATATACTGTTTTCCCCAAAATGACATTTTCTATTTCAAGTATTTCAGCATTTTTGTTATTGTAAATCCAATAGCAAACTTATATTTCAATGTGGGCTACAGGCACTTTGTTCTAAAATGGTGGTTAATGATAAAATACAGCTACTTATGATTCCAGGTCTTTATAAATGACTATTTCTTAGTACCATCTGGTATTTTTGAAAAACAATATGGTCTTAAGTGATAGATAATAGGTAGAATAGAAACATGAAAAAATATTGAGAATTCTATAAACTTTAACCATCTTGCTAAATTAAGGGAATATATTAAATAATTGCATAAAATATAACTAACTGCATCATGATCATGGATTTGAAAATTGAGAATATTTCCTCTTTGGAATATATATTTTTTTAAAATATGTTTAACTGGGATATTTTGCCAGACAGAAAATTTTATTATGTTAAAAACAGAATTGACATCATTTATATATTTTTTTATCTATACTGCTAATCATGTATCAACATTTAAAATCAATGGCATGCATTTAATATATTTAGGATTTTTCAATACTATGTATGATACTTATTTATTAAATAGGAATTCTTTTTAATCGTATTAGAAAATCTTATAAATTTGACAAATTACGTTCCATAATACACTTACTTTTATTTTACAATATTTTAATTATCTATAGTAGGTACCTTTTAGAGGCTTCAACACAGTTATGTTTTAATATTACTTTTTCAGGAAGAGAAGCTCGAATAAAAACAAGTTATTTTGACTTGCTATTGTTGTGTATACTTTATAAAGTGTCTGACTAGTTCTGTTATTCAGAAGAAAATATCTTAAATCTTGTTCATTTAGAGTGAAATATTTTTGTGCAGGGTAAGTACAATGAGCAGAAAGGGGTGTTTCTACTCATAAAAATTATGCTACCAATTCATGTGACACTTTTCTGAAAACTCAATGTCAGCAGATTTACAGGTATAAGTTTAAATTATTTTAAGGTAGTATTTTTAATAGGTTTTATATTTTAAACAATTTTTAAATTTGCTACATCTACAACATATTTAGAAAAGAAAATATATATTCTAGGGGGGCATGAATATTAAAAATTAATAA
Organism: Monochamus alternatus; assembly: GCA_037114965.1. NCBI lineage: Eukaryota > Metazoa > Arthropoda > Insecta > Coleoptera > Cerambycidae > Monochamus > Monochamus alternatus. The sequence goes on along the minus strand of CM073435.1, from coordinate 21,937,728 downwards.
AAAAGTTTACAAAAAATTGCATGTAATGTTTTAAGACTTGATTCATTATTTTTAAATTTCAACATTTTTACCTATAAATTATTTCACTTAAATTTACATTTTTGTATATTCAGATCCTTCTTATATTATCAAATTTAGTATTAAGCTGTTAAATTAATTTAAAAAAAACCTTAAATAAAACAAATGTTCCAGTCAGAGAAACCTAATATGATTCAAAATTTTAATAACTATCTATTATTTTTTTGTGCATCATAATAAAAACAATTTACTTAACTGAAGAAAATTTACACGATTAATGATTTTGATTAAAAGTAGTCCACTTTGAGGGTTATATAACTCCATTAATATTGAATTTTCAAAAAGGAGATTTAAATAAAAAAGCACAAAAATGCCGTTCATTTGTGTCAGAACCGATGATTTAATTTTGTTTGTGTATAAGAGTACAATATATACATCATAAAAATAACTGATTCTTTGATCAAGATTCAGCAATAAAACTTGAGCAGGAAATATAACCTTATTGTCGCACTACTGTTTGATTTGAAATAATCCCTCTCGGCCCCGCAAATCTGAGGTTATAAATCATGACAAGGACATTGGCACATTTGAATTAATATAGGTGTGAATTTATGCGAGATATTTGCACAACAAGTGATATATTGTAAATGAAGAAATACTACCAATTTTGTACTTTATTTTGATTTCATAGAGGGTGAAATACTTATAGCCAGATTCAAGAAATGGTCGTAGCGTTAGTCGGACTAACCAGCCTTGCGCCCGTGTAAAGCTGTTCACGAAAAATGCGCTGCTAGTTAGACTGTTTATTTACGTCCATATTTGCGCCAAAAGTTAGACCCAGTATTTTACCTGTCTAAAAATCACATAACTTGGGCCTCTAGTTCCTTGCGTTTCCTATTGTATATTTACTATTTATATTCAAAAGCAGTACTTTTTAATAGAAGTACACCTTTTATTTAAATTGGCACAACAGAGGTGTAATTTTTTCGCGTAACCTCCGCTAGTCGGACTAACGTTATGCCTTGTTGATGAATCCGTATGTTATTGTTTTATGACTATATGGCAACAGAATATACGAAGTGATAGCTTTGAAATATATAAAACATAACTAATGAAACTGAAGAAATATTTGAGACAAGGCAAAATAGTCAAAACAACCAAATAATAGTACAATGAGTAATAATAATATTATTCGCTGTGGGTGTTTTAGTTATCAACTATACAAGTTTTGCTGGAGTGGACATGGCCAACAAATGTTTATAAGAAATGGTAGTATTGATATATTTTAAACATAAATAATGAATATATAAATAAAGAAACTGAAGAAATATCTGAAATATCCGGTGACATGGTCAAAACAATCAACTAATACAACAATGAATTATAATAATACGTGATGGCATTGAAATATTATAAAACAACAAATAATGATAAACATAAATCAATAATGAAACAATTAAAGAAATATTTGAGATGTGGCAAAATGGTCAAAACAACCAATATAAGAATTAGTAATTGCCTGTGCATAATATGGATATTGATACCGACAATAAAATAGTTTTAAGAAGTAATGGTATTGAAATATTTAGAACATAAATAATGAACATATCAGTGATGAAACTGAAGAAACATCAAAATGTGGCAAAATGGTAAAAGTAACCAACTGATACAATGATAAATATCAATTTTATTTCTGCGATTCATATTGAAAATAAAATTCTTGTTGCAAACAAACTCTTATGTTAATATATTACTTTTACAGCTTAAATTCTCAACTGTCAAATGAACCTAATTTATAAAATGAATTGCTCTGATTCAAGATTCAAGCAACACTAATAATCAGGCCCCTATGAATTGGTATCATAAATATATGTGAATGATCACCCCATCAAATTTTTTCCTGTACAATTTCCTAAAATTATTTATTATGCAATATTTATGTTTTTCAGATGAAATATAAGTTTAAATATTTTTTTATTTCCTTTATTATGTACGAAATTATTTAAATTTGTTTGCATATTAATTTAAAATACAGAATTTGCTAACACTGTATTGATTTAATTCTTTGGAACATAAAAAACGCTATAAATATAATATTTGAAATTCCCACTACTTTTTAGTCTCTTGTCTATTGAAATAGTTGGCGCCGCTTACTAAACAATTGTTACAATTAAGTACTGTTAACTACTGTTACAAATTCCATTTCTTCTTTTACATATTAAAAAGAAGAAAGCGTAAAATAAATAAGAATTAACCATGTTCAATTTAAAAAAATATATATGAAAATTGTTACTTACATTAAGAGCCTCTTGGCCTGTTCCTTCGCCGTCTATAACAGCGGCAGGATCGAAATTGAGATCCGAGGGAATTTCTGGAACTGAACTGTCATTGTTTGTGCCACCACCATTGGTGTTGTTGGTGCTGCTGTTTGAACTGGAGCTATTGTTGTGACTGTCTGTGGGTGGCGGAACGCTCGGAGGGCCCGTTCCACCCCCAGGTGTGTGAGCCGAACCTGGAGTTCCGCCTGGCGTGTGAGGAGTGTGAGGTGTGTGGGGGGTGTGAGGTGTATGCGGCATCTGAGAAAAAAAGAAGTAATAAAATATTGTTCACGCTTTAATTTATGTTTTCAACAAATTTTCTAGAATTTAATTCCATAGGTGTACTTTTGTTAATAATACCTGTTCATTAAGACTTTTCTCCATCGCATTGAGTGGATCCAGGGAATTCACGGATTCGCTCAGGTGGGAGAGTGGTCCATTTCCACTGAGATATTCATTGCTTCCAGAATACGAAGTCATGTCGTTCATATTATTCCTGGAATTATTGTAAGATGGCGGCCCATTCATCATGGATCCGCTTGCAATACTGTTCATGTCTGGGGGCAAGTAAGGCGACATTGCTTGCATGTCCCAGTTGTTCATGGTCGGCAAGGTCATGCTACCAGGAGACATCGCTTTATTCCTCTTGGCTCCACAGGAGTCGTTACCTTCGTCTTCCATCTGTAAGTAAGTGAGTGGTTACTACTTTTCCTCGAAAAATCACTACGCTAACAGATTTACGATAATTTCAACCTCTTCTTACCTTAATTCCTGGTCCATTGCCTTTTGCTGCCTTCCAATTAGCGGAACTGTCAATTGTGACTTCTTCCACCTCCGATGGGCTTAAAGTATTAAGTATGCCCCACATATACTGGTCGACCTCTAGGCCTTCTAACTGTGCTGGTTTACTGAAAAATATACAATAAATTAAAACTTAGTTATCAACAAATATATTTATATAAGTATGAAGAGATCCTTACTTGCAGACAGGGCACCTCCACGACCCCCTCTCGCAATTAAGTTGCAGGTAGGACTCCAAATCGAAACACTGTATATGCTTGCATTCATGACCCCTAGCAGGCAGTGTGATTCGTTTAAATGTAATGGGACATTTCAGAGACACCTTGAGAGCCGTTTGTTCCACAGCATCTCTGTCCCGCTCCATATTAGGACCTGAACCGGTATTACTGAAGTTCCTCTTGATCTTCGCTATGCAATGATCGGCCGTTAGGAGTCGTTTCCTCAGTAGGCCTTGTAAGACTGACCTGACACTTGGTCTGTGCACCAGTTGAAGAACAAACAAATGTGACTGGAAAATAAGAATTATTTTAGGAATGAACGACGCATATTGTAATAAAATACATACACAACAACACGCAGACACGGTGATTTGTATAGTGTTTCTGCCTGGCTGACACACATCCTTAAGATAAAGAGGCTTGTGGGAGGTCTTGTTCTCTCCTCTGTCAATGATGAGAGGCGTCGCATTGACAGACACTTGCACCGAAGCAGGCCAGTTAGTGTTCATTTGTCTGTCTTCGTGGTGGAAGCACTTGAGCTGCAGTTCTAGGTCCTGACGCCACATGAGCGTCTGATGAACAGTAGGCTTCAGCTGGAATACGTGGTTGCTTACTGCCAAGTTGTGTTCCAGTCGGAACGGAGGCAAGATGATACCGTCTCTTACTGGAAATGTTAGCCTGAGTTCATCATCTTCTGGAAGAAAGATCAATAAAAAAAATATTATGTGAAACATATATTCCAATTCCAGAAAAGTAAACAGGATTCCATGGCTCTAATAATAATAAAGTATTTACTAGATATTTCTTCTGACTACTACAACACATAAATTTTGATATAAATGTCTTAAAGATTAGAAAATTGATTGAAATTGTCTGTAAGCTACTTCTTTGGTTTACTGAAATTATGTTTTAAAGAGGAATAGATTTTACTTCTACTTACTTTGTGTTGGTATTGGTGGTTTAAGGTCATTGAAGTTGGGCTTAACATCAGGGTTGGGGCTAATGTAAGGGGGCATACTACTGGCCGGCGTTAAAGGTGGCGTGGGATTGCCGGGGATAGGACTGTGTTGGTAATTCATGTTGTTCCTCATGGCGACGTCTTGCTGGAACTGATGGGCAGAAGTGTTGGTGACATACTGCGCATTTGCGTTGTTGTTCATGTTGTACTGGCCAGAGTTGTTTGAAGGGAACTGATTTATTGACCCGTTGGTGAAATACTGTCCTTGATTTGTGTAGGGTGGGGTGGCTTGTCTTAATTGTCTAGGATTTCCTACAGGAACCATGCTCCCTGGTCCCGGCCCAAAGTTGCCCGTAGGACCTAAAGACTGCTGGGAGGGATACTGGTTGAAGTTAGGCTGTCTAGTTCCATATGTAGCATACTGCCCATTAGGATTAAAATTAGGATTCATTGTTGGATTCAAGGAAGGATTCATGTTGGGGTTCATCGAAGGACAAGTGGTGGGATAATTTTGCTGGGTAGTTCTTTTCTGAGACATGTGCATGGCTGGAGAAGGATAAGGAGCCATCCGCCTGGGATACATGGAGTTGGAAGTAGGCCCAGGGCCTTGCATGCCCATCTTAGGCCCCATGGAACCACCCATATTGCCCATTACGTTGTTATGCATGCCACCCATGTTCATGTTCTGCATGTTACTCATGGGATTCATTCCGTTCATGCCGTTCATGGGCATCATCCTTTGTTGGTATCCTTGCGAGTATTGTTGGTTACTGAATTGGCCGTTATCTTGGAGTGCCACCACACTAGCGGTGGCAGTGGCTGTGGCGGTTGCTGCAGCTACCATGGCTGCAGTAGAAAGAGCATTACCACTTCCGTATCCGTTGTCGCCACCGCTCATAACATTATTTGCAGCATAACCGCCCACTCTGTGAGAGAAAAGATAGGTTATTTTCCTGTTTTGTACCATCACTTCACAAATTCAAAAGGAATTTCATGCCAATCAACTAATATTATAGAATTGAGATTCAGATAACATATTGATATCCTGACATTAACGTCAAACTACTTTTGATTTTATATATAATTTTACTAATTTTTTACGTAAGAACTGGTCATATTTAAAATATAATTTGAATTTTAAATTATATGCCAGTCGAAATGAACTGTACACTGAACAGTAACTAACACATGTCAACTTGATTACGTGAATATTCAGTATCGTGTGGTTCATTTGATAAGTAGCTATGAGTAAAGCAGAAATGCATTTCTGAATGGAACAACATAACACATTGTTATTAGCTTTGTCCGCACAATACACAAATCAGTTTCCAATCGTTAGGTGCATGCGCATTTCGACTAAAACAATGTATTTTCAACCTTATACATGCATAATTAATAAACTGCGCGTGCGTCGGACGATTGGAAACGGTTTTCAACTGTCGTGCGAAATTATTAGAAATCGTGAAACACTGAAAACATGAGAAATCATTCACTAAAAGCGTTTACAAATTATTTTTTTATAGAATCATTAAATAAGTTTGTAAGGTGAAATACACTGGTTCTAAAGGAGGCACCTACATGAATTTTATTATCTGAAAAAGAACACGAACTGTGGAAACGCTGCTTCAGGTGAAAGAAAGCTGACATTATGTGAAAAACTGATTTTATGCTTATAATACGTTATTATCAATTCATAAATTTTAATTTAAATTCGCACTTCTTCTATCTTGCAATGATAGCAATTTTTTAAATAAATTCGACAAGACGACTTCGATATTTGGTTTTAAAATCAATTAATGTGCCGTCTAGGTAGCTATCGAATAACGATTCCCTTGGCACATTCGTGCGATTTTTAAGCGGAGACCATTCTTCCTCTTTTGTTCGGCGATGCCATGGAACGGTGTTTAACATGCAATATAATGAGTAACAATGGAATCGTACGGGGAGAGCAAATATGTACTATTTGTGGGGTACGGAGAGCTGAGAAAAAAGCGCTTTTTCATTTGCCTAAACCGGTGGGTAAAGCTCGGTTCTAAACAATAACCCTCGCGGAGGGCGATCGTCGATTGTCACGGGAATATACAACGAAGGGAGTAGTAGTAGTAGGCTGCGATGTGACAAAACTCTGGCGACAGCATATTGGCTCGACGAGGGTATCGAGCCGTTCGGGGGTTTGATTTTAGGGCGGCGGACTCGTAGATTGCTAACAGAAACGAGATTTTATTTTGTTATTGTAAGCGCTGCATCAACGGATGGATGTAATATCCATCTGTTTTTTACCTATGGTCAGACTACTTTTTAAAAATATTTATTTTGCTTTGGTAACTTTTTATATAGATCGGAATTCTGCACTTTGAGGGTGCCGTATTTTTGAAATAGTGTTTTCTATAAATACAAGTAATTTTAGACAATTAAAAACTGAATAATATAGAGTTTAACAAAAAACAGGAATGTTATCTCATGCCACCTGAAAATATTTTAAAGTACCGAAGTAAAACGAATATATAACGGCTGGAAGCGGTTTAATCAACAAATTTTTAAGTACAGAAATTTTTCAAAATTCGCAATTTTTACAATTCAACTAAATGTAAACATTGTTATATAACATAAACTAACATAGTTCTCCATATAAGTTGTTTATTTGTTTATAAATAAGTATGTGAAAATAATTGTTAAAAGGTGGGGTTAGAATAGCAAAATAATGTGTCATACAAATGCATTTTAAAAGTTATATTATTTGAGGAAAATTTATATTGTAAAAGTGGATAAACAAGATATCAATAATTTTATGTTTGATATTACTTTTGCTTTACGTAGATTTCTGTACCTAAAGGACGCCACGCTCAATTTACGGCGAAAAATACGACGAGCTTTAACAGTGATTTATCATTTAGTTATAAAAAGAGTCACATTTTATTCTAAAAACAGTTTCTAATGAAGTACTGAAGACAAATTTTAGACAAATGCTTCAAATTTGGTACAGTACCTACAAATAGGTACCAATAAAACTTATCTAACATTTGAGAGAATGTTGTATAGATTTAGCTACAGAAAATACAATTTTCACTAGTGAATATCCAAAAACCAGGTCAATACTATAACATTGCTAGTATACATGAAAACGGATAAAAGGTGATTACTTATTTCTTTTATCGCTCTTATTTATTTTCGTCATTTTTTATTTGATTTGAGGTAGCAACTGTATAAACAAATACCGAGACAAATACTCAATTTTTGATTATATGGTTTTGATAAATATAAACAATTCCAGTTTATGATAAGTCAATAAAGGAGTTATTAGAACTGCACTTAAGCCGCTACTATTGGCGCTGCCAGTTTAGCGTAATAATAAGATGTGATGTAAAAAGTTGAAAAAATTCACATAAGATTATCTAAATCTATTAAAAAAAAACAGATTTTTTTGACAATACCTACAGCTGGTACTGCATTTGCATTTGAAGTTCTTCAATGTTTCTTTAGTGGCTGACCAAAAACAATGTATACGAAAAACATTAAATCTATTATGTTGCTATTACACTTTGTTGATATTGAGACTGGCATCATTTTGTTATACATACTTCATGTGATTTTGTTGGATATCCTTAGATATAGATATTTATCGATGGAAATATCTAAATAGCACACCAGTAATATACCTAAGGGTTCACAGAGAGAAAAACATCATTCGCTGTGTGGTGGAATCAAAACATGTTTACTTTTTGTGTGCAAGCAAATATTTAATAAATTTAGATTAATGAACGTAATGATAGTAATTACATACTATTACAATTTTTTCTTTAATACGTAACAACTAATTAAAAATAGTGGTTACATTTTATCTTGATATATTTTTTTGTATTACTGCAAATAAAAAATCGTGGAATCAGTGATATTTTTTATACCTTTACGTCACGGCCGAAATATTTTTATGTATCTCATAAAGATAAGAAATTTACAAAATTTTTTCAGCACGTGATTCGGCCACTCATAACAACTATTAGGTAATATATGAAAAGATGAAAGCTTGTCCTCATGTATTGAAATGTTGCTATTCTGCTATTTAGAGGAACATGGTTATTACTTTTCCATTTACTATATTAATAAGTTTTTTTCAATTTTTAATTTCATTAACCTGATTATTGTCTTCTAACATTGTTTATTTTATATTCGCGATTCTAACCCCCAAATCCCGTTGGATGTTACGCTACTGCCTGAGAGTTCGTTTTGCTCACCCACCGCAGTAGTAAAGCTCTCCCGTTATATTGACAATCCCTGATTCCACCCCCTTCCCTTTCAACCCCACCGCGTCCTTCCACCCTACGCAGAGTAGGTCACCTTTGTTGGGATCCAAACCAACCCTAATTGGACGCGTATTTTCGGCAAAAATACCTGGGGCTCGACGAATTTAAGAGACACATCGCATTTTTGACTTTCCAACTAACTATTACCGGTTTTATAATATTTTATGGTATCGTAAACGCGATTTTAGAAAGGGAAATATTTTACGAATCGTAAATCAATGCAGACTAGATGTCTTACGTGACATCTCGGGCGTTTAGGACCAGATCTAAGGGTTCTCAGGTTGCTTGCCGAAATAGGCCAAAACCTCTGCTTACAGACAGTACCTATAGAGGGTCAGTGTGAAAATAGCATAGCCCTACACATAATTTCTGTAAAAAATATAAATACAATACAATAAGATGCATTTCTGCTCTCGATGGATGAGCATGATGTTTTTTTTTCATGTCCAAGAGCTGCTTTACTGAGTATTATTTTACGAGCGAATGTTATATATTTAAATTAACAATATTACAATAGGTATCTATTCGCGACATATTGAGGAAATATTAAAAAATTACCACTTTGCCTTTAGTCTCTACTTAGTCTCTTGTCGACTGTAAAATCCTTTTATCCTAAACATGTTTACTTGTAAAGAACACATGTACAGAGAATTCGTTAAAAATTAAGATACTTTTCATTTTCATAAATACTTTTTTAAATGACCGATATCTTTTTGCTTGAATATGTAGATACATTAAATGTAGAAATGTTCATATTTTTTAACAAACTTTTTTCAGGATAGGTTTACCTTTTTAAAAGATAAATATTTTCAATTTGATTTATAAGACAAACATATTTTTAACGTCACATTTCAGGTTTTTATTCAACAATAATCTGTATTTTGCGTAATAATTTTATAACGTTTAATTTTCTACCAAGCTGTGCAAATGCAAGCAGTGAAACGGCATTTCTGCGACATTATTAATCAGCCCACGATAAGTTTCTATTAAAACTTAAATGTACTAACATTGATAATGTTTTATTTTTAAAGGCTGGCAGCGATAACAAGCGTTAGAAATATTTGTAACACTTTCTGTAGACTAAAATCGACTGTACTTGGAGATAAATTTAAACGTGCCGTGTTTTACCCACAGACTTCTAGTTCCCTTCGAAACAGTTTCGAAGAATGTCGGGAGGGTCTTTTTGTTTGGTTTCCCAGAACTAGGTCTGGCTAGATATCTGTCGCCTATTGTCTGTCCCAGCCGGCCGTGGCATTTGTAAATATTTTAAATCTGTTTAAAAAATATTGAAACCTCAATTGGGCAAGCTGAACAGCAATTTTTAGTATTGTGTGGGCGTTTTGTTTACTTGTTACAGTCCTTCTGTAATATCCTCTCCTAAGTACCCTACCAATTAGTTCCCTAACATTAACACGATATCGAGTTTATTATGGATTCTCTTTTTTTATAATTTAGAACAAACATAATATGCAATTCGTATTTTGGCATATATTTGAACACGAAAAATAATATTGAGTATTTAGCCTCGATATTTTATCATTTTTTACAGCAATTCTAATTTGTACGAGTTTATAATTTGCATTATCTATGCTAATCTACTCTTTATCTGTGTATACATACACCATAAAACCTTTTTTTCATGCGATTTAAAGTGACAATGACGCTGGCAAGTGAGGTAATCGTATGATTGTTATCTCAGATAGGATTAAATTATGTTTGTTTTCATCATTTTTGAATAGGGAAATATACATTTTTACATTTTTGAGGAATATGTTGTGCATTATGTTGATTTCTCAGATTTTAATAACAGATCACTCAATTTTAAGAAACTATTTGGCATATCATTCATTCTTTCGAATTAATTTTCTACAATTTTTAAATGACTATATATTTAACAGATACCTCTATTTATTCACAGGGACTTGCAACATTAAGTCTTTAAATGAAATAAGAAAAATATATATCCTAGGTATTGCACATTTTTAACAATTTTTTGTTTTTATGTGTGACAATTTCTTTTCTAACGTGTTTGCTGCATTTATAATTATATTTAGATAGGTAATAGGTAAAACATATATTTTCCTTTTTGGAAACAGAATAGGTACTTATGCTGTTTTTTGGAAATTTCGAGCAAAATTATTGATTTTGAAACAATTCGTTGAAGCCTGTGATACTTTGTCACCAGTAACGTAAGTATTTTCATGATATTCACCCTGACTTTTACTAATTAATTTTTTCAATATTACGCCATGCTCTGTTCATTCTTTGCATTTTGACTTGGAGGAAAAGACTCTTACTAGGTGGTAATATTAGTATCGACTCGAATATGATCCTGATTTTGAAATAGAGAGCAATCATATTAGTGTTTCGGATCAATTTGAAAGCAAAGAGATTTCAAGACATCTATTTTATGCTTTGAGTTAAAAATATATTCGTTTCACTTATAGTAACAACAGTTGAAATGACTGCTGAAAAAAATAAATTCCTTAATTTTTATTTTTTTCTTCAACTTTTATTTGTACTGCAGTTTTTCTTATACCTAAAATATTGTTATTGTGTTTTCTAAAAATAAGTTATTTAAGTACCTAAGTACTTATTTGTTGTTTATAACCAAAGATTAATGTATACTTTCAATGTTTTTGAATATTTTCTTTATACCTATATCTAATAGTAATTTATTTGTAATAAAATGAGGCAGTTTTCCAATATGATATTGCCCAAACAACGACTTAATATTTCCGATTGAAATATGCTACAACATTTAATCAATATATCTATAAAAGAAGCCTAGTTTGCAGCCGATATTTACTTAAAAAAAAATCAAATTTGTCAAACCACTTAGTCTCTGTGACTCCACATCGTTGCTTACGGGACGAGGTTCGTCACCGGTTACGGGTTAAAATACATACTATAGTCTGACTCTGATGAATGAAAAATTGCGCTACTTTTGAAGAAGACGAAGAATCTTTAGAATGTAAAAATATTTAAATTTTTCTAGGTATTCGTCATTTTCTCAGTGTAACAAAATCACGATCCTTTAAGCAGTTTTGTGTTAACATTAGTAAAAATTTTCGAGGCAAATGTGTACTTATATTTTCTGTATTAATTGTATTATGTTGATAGACTGATTTTGATGATTTGTTTAAATAGAATTCTGAAATCGACTCACCCAGGAGGAACGCTCTGCCTGTAAGCCGACTGGTAGTTCTGCTGCACCTTAGCCAAACCGTTGCCGCCGCCGTAGACGGGGTTGCCTGTAGGAGTCGGGCCTCCCGTGTAGCCACCCCCGTGGGGGCCCGACTGCGTGGACGTGGTGACTCCCCACACGGTGGTCACGACTGACAACTGCTGCTGGGCAGTGGCGCCTCCTGGCGTCCAGTCCCTGAAAAACGACACCTTGGTTATGCTTTTTTGACTCTTCAGCCGCGGTCCACGTGGTGGAAGCGATTAGTCAAGCCGTGGCCAGCAAAGAGTTGTGTCGCATTTCGTAGAAAAAAAAACATGAAAATGCGAGCTGGCTGACCACGGTTTCCTTGGGAAATGTTGAGGGGTCGCAGACTTTGGTGAAGTTGTTTGTAAACAGTCCTAACACAGCCTTAAGTAATCCTTGTTAATTCAGATAATGTTAGCGCACAAATTTTGGGAAGGTACATTTTTTTGTCCGGTAGATATGTTCTATAATCCAAAGTAGCGTCACTTGAAAGTCACAAAATCACTACATAATCCAGTAGTAAATGTAATATTTCCCAATGAGTTTTGTAAAATTTGTTCGAGTGCAAAACACTTTCTAACACTACCACGAAACTTTCGTATTACTTAGTTTGTCACTGTTGTACGGTACAGTTTTTACCACGGTACAGTACAGTCACTTTTTTGCAGAAAAAAATTCAAATGATTATTCTTTTCACTTATATATTTCCAGATAATCCAGGTGTTGTATTGGTAATTATTTCACTAAAAATCACTTTTTGGAAAATCCCAAATGGAAATTTAAGGAAGCACAGCATTTTAAATTTAGGCACTTGGAGTGTTGTTTTTTTATTTAAAAGACACTGATCACAGAATATCCAGTTAATCCAGGGTTTGCACTGAACTTTCAAATGTTTAAAATCCACAAAACTTTCTTAGAAATCCATTGAGTGATCACTTTAGAACACTTTCCCAAAGTCCCCTCGACATTTCCGCAAATCCACCAATTTTGAAAAAAATCCCTGCAAGAGAAGCGAAAATTAAAAATTTACCTATAGGAAGTATATCCCAGCATTTGAGGGTAAACATAAATGTAGTCAATTTATCGAAACACTTTGCACGGCATAATAAGTACTACAGGAGTGACAGACTTAAACTCTGTTAGAAGACAAGAGAGTTTGGTATCAGAGCACACTAGTGTTGTCTACAGAACGGGAGCTCACGCGTGTTACTACCTCGGAGCGCGACGTTCAACTGTCTGCCTGTGGGAGAAACAACGGCACGTAGTCTCGGTGGTGGGGCTGAGGGGAAGTTTGACCCGAGTGAAGCTCATTCTCTCCTCCATTCCGTGCGGCCACAATATCGGTTATGGCTGGCGCTGTTGCCAGCTCGCCAAACCGGCCGATACCGTGGGTGGGAAGCGTCCCGTCTCACTCGGCACGCAATTTGACTAGTGGATCACTTTGTGTGCACCGCATTCGATATGGAGAGCGTGTATACCTGCTATCTCAGTCCGCAGCGCTCACACACACTGTGTGCGTTGTCTGCTGCTAAGTTGTTGATCCCTCCGTTTCTCGACTGGAGAGCGGCTCTGTGAACCGCTGGATTTACATTTTCATATTTTAAGTACGCCTTGACTTATTGTAAGAGTTACAATAGACGAACACACAACACTGCTCTTGGAATTGGGTACCTGGATCTTACAGTAAAGACATTTTAAACGTTCACTAATGTTCCAAATACTACACAATTTAAAAATCCTTTATAGAAAACACAAAATGTACCTACTTACTAGGTAGGTATTTAAATACAATTTAAATAACTCCTCAATCTGTTAAAACTATTGAAACACGTACTCACTGATTAATATTAATCATCTGAGCCGTTATTAAATAACGTATTAGTGTTCACTTAAGTATTTTCAAGACCGTTAACCATTTATAAGAAGCCAGTAAAACGGGAAAATAAAAGAATGTTCACCTAATTAAATACAAACGCAGGTATTTGAACTAGTTGCCGACCCCGAAATAATCCCGTCGCGATACGCCAGATATCCGCTAGATGGCGGCAGCATGCACTTTTGGGAATATCGTGACGCGTGAGCTATTTGCGCCGGCTTGCTCCGTCTTTACACGTTTATTGTTTGCCACTTGAGAGCCAGTATTTGCATATTTGCAATACTTAATAATAAATTATGTCTACCTGAAAAATTTCAGTTTAAACTCGTTAAATAAAAAAGCATGGAGCGTGTTGCGGTCTGATATTAGAATTGTGTTCAATACGTAGGTTCGTATGTACTGTAAAAATGTTACTAACTTACTACATACGCGTAGGCTATTAATAGTAAGTGGAGTAAGGTTTTAAATGATTCCATGGTTTTAAGTATTTTTGAATATCTCCGGTTAGATTCTGTAATAAGGCCGAATTAAATCTCCATAATAACATCAAATTTTTATATCTGCAACTTTTAACCAGTTTATTAAAGTTGAGTATCTACTATACTTTTTGTTTGTAATTTTAGTTACATTAGCACTGTTGAATTTATATAGGTATATGTTACATACCAGTGTGCTAAGTAGATGCTAATAAATATAAAAATCTGTAGTATTGTTGAGTTCTATAATCATATACGTAATATAACAGAGTGATGGAAAAAATATAAATCAACTTTTTTAGTTCTATTTCGAAGACCCTTCAAAATTTACGAGACAATATAACAGGAAAAGAAAGGAAAGTTCCCCTAGTTGAATCCGAATTGTATTGCAATAATTGGATAGCCAAAGCGGAGTGTCTGCTTACCGATGAGAATCGATAGATGGCGCTGCCATGCACTAACTGGAATATCGTGACGTCTCACGCTACTTTGTAGCTTGTTATTCGTTTTATTGTGATGCTTAACGGGAGGATATGTTGTGGATTTTATAATAGGCGCTTAATGTTTCATTCAATAATAAAAATTCATTTTACCACTTCAAATGAGATATCGTGAATACTTATTATGGGTTAGCTTGCAGATTTTCTCTTATGAGTTTTTCCAAAGTACATATACCTACTTACTTACTATATTTTTATTTCATATCAGGGGCGGCTCGCCAGGTGACGCAAGTGACGCAGACCGCTTCACCAAAATGTACCGGTTGTAATTTATATTTTAATATTAAAAATGTCGTCTGCTTGCTTCTTAGATAAAAATGCATGGTTTATTTTTAAAACATAATTTACTCGTATAAAAATCGGCGCGACTACCGATTTCGTGCAATACCTATCAAGAAATGTCACGGAATCACCATTAGTTTTATTTACGGCGGTGGCTATGACAATGAGGACACATATAGGAGGCCAGAAGTAGCGGATGTCGCGGAGGTCAATAAGTATTTATGGAGTCAGCAGTGTTGTTATTTCCGTGTCGGTGTTCGGTTCCTCGCATGTTATGAATATTCGTCAAAATATAAAGTTCACGTTGTGCAGAACGGAACATATTACGACATCGATAAGTTTGTAGTTTTAAAATATTGAGGATTTAATGAAAAATAACAAAATTGTGAAGTATTATATATCTTTCTTCTTCACCTAATATCATGCCCACGAGCTTCCACTATTTTATAACAAAATATTATTTATTTTAGCCGTTTAAATGAATAAAAGTTGGAATCAGTTATTTTCCCTTTAATCAATAGATTGACCCAGTGTGTCAGGATTAAGTGTTACTTTATTTTTATTTTATACAGTGAGTCCCGTTTTTGAGATTATCACTTCTGGTTAGGAATTTCTGCAAGCTAATTTCTTTACAATTAGTACCCTAAAGGGAGGTTATATTCCATTGCTTTAATGATATAACAAATTGGTGTATTTCAATTTTTAAAAAAGTTGTTATTCCAGAAAGTAATTAGGCTTTTTTATCAAAAAGATAATGTTACCAGGCTGTTCAACACCCATCAAAATACACATGTACCAATCTATAAATGATACTGCAGGAAACAACTACTCCGCGGGCTAATGCCCCGACCGGCATTGAATTACACCTGCAGTATCTTTGTGAACAGCCAAGAACCCTTGTCGGCCACTTCACCAGACATAGACCGGTTTCGGGCTTGTTAGCCCTCTTCAGTATGCCATAGGTGAGATGACTGACAAATGAACTGGCTGTTTCTTCATATGTAGGTTCACATATAAATCGAGTGCAGGTGAGATGTAACTGGTCTGCTACTTCCTGCTCGTCCTAAGCGGCTCGACTTGCAGGAAGCCACCTACATTATCGTAGGTACTTAACCGCAGACCTCTCGCCCTGGGCGATGCGCCATTAAATCTATAAATGATACTGCAGGAAACAACTACTCCACGGGCTAATGCCCCGACCGGCATTGAATTACACCTGCAGTATCTGTGTGAACAGCCAAGAACCCTTGTCGGTCACTCCACCAGACATAGACCGGTTTCGGGCTTGTTAGCCCTCATCAGTACAGCCAGTTTATTTGTCGGTCATCTCACCTATGGCATACTGATGAGCGCTAACAAGCCCGAAACCGATCTATGCCTGGTGGAGTGGCCGACAGATACTGCAGATGTAATTCAATGCCGGTCGGAGCATTAGCCTGCGGAGTAGTTGTTTCCTGCAGTATCATTTATAGATTTATTGGCGCATCGCCCAGGGCGAGAGGTCTGCGGTTAAGTACCTACGACAATGTAGGTCGCTTCCTGCAAGTCGAGCCGCTTAGGCCGAGCAGGAAGTAGCAGACCAGTTACATCTCACACATGTACCAAATTTGATCCACAAATCTCTATTGAGTATCTTTTATGGGACCCCAAAATTTTACTGTGACCGTAATTAAAAGTATTAAACTTGTAGTTCTGTGTTTTTTCTTTGACCGATTGGTATTTGTTTTCACTTTCATTGCAATCTTTGACTTGCTATTATAATTTTTCATTTGGCATCCCTTAAAAACACTCAATAGACATTGGTCGAATAAATTTTTGTTATAAGGGTATTTTGATGGCTGCTGAATAGCCTGGTAATATTATCTTTTTGTTAAAAACATGCCTATTACTAATTTTTGCAAAAAAATCGTAGTAGGCCAGGCTTTTACAACATCAATAAAATGGTTAGTACAATATAACCTCCCGGGGTACTGTAAAAAATTGGCTTACGGAAATTCCACGGCCTTCTCACTTTTCCAGAGGGATTAACCTGAAAAACTGGACACACTGTATATGAAGAGAAAGTACTGGAATGTGTCGATTTTTTATTTGATTGCAGTATTTGAATGTAAAAACTTCTTCCCTAAATGTCAATGCTGCCAATATGGCAGTTAATGGTATATGATTCATTAGGTATATGTTATATGAAATAATGGGAAAAATATGCATTGCAAACTATTCGAGTAACCAATAAAAATATAAATTTCTCTCGAAATTTTGGAATTCTTATTTGAAGATTTTTTAGTTTGCAGTGGTGTTCCATTAATTCTAACAAGCGGTTCAAGAGCTACGGAAAAAATAAGTTTTTGTGAAAATTCATGAATTACCCTGTATATTTACAAATTTTGGTTCAGAGCTTGATATTAACGAATTGTAACTTTTAAATGTCGCACTGATTGGATTTTTATTTCATTTTAAACTAAACGTTATACGTAACGCATACAGATGCATAAATAGTTTTTTTTTTCTTGGAAATATATATTAAATCTATACCAATGTATATGAATAAAAACGTCTGAGTCCGTGTCCGCATCAAATAGCCTAGTGAGTCATAATATAGTATCTTGGTTTTATTGCAAATAATGTATATTTACATGGGAAAACAACTTTGGTGCCGATCAGGTCAATGAAGCAGGTACTTCACTTGAATTTATTACCTAGAAAAATTTACTGGACAGATAGCTATTTTGGATTTTCCTATTTGAAATACCAACTTTGGTTTTTCCATAATTTTAAGAAGTGAAGTTGTTCTGGAACATTGGGGATCTAATTAAGGAACTCTTAAAACTACTTAAAAATTATACGGGATGTCAAAAAGATATTGTATTTACGTTTTTTAATTTTAATAAAATTTCACAACACCTGTATTCAATCTTACCTGAAATTTCTTGGAAATATAATAAATTCTAAATTTTGCGCATTCCTACAAATACAATTAAGTACCTCAAAAATAATTGAATTTTTATTAGTTTTTAACTACGTGAATATTTTGGTTAGAAATTTTCTATATTTTCTTAAAAATGGAATCTTTTGAATAAATGAGATGATTAGTAAAAATGAAAATGTTAGAACTTTTTTTTGCTAAACTTATTTAGTAAAGTTAACAGTACATAATTATTCTATAAGATGTATTAAAATTCATAACATTTCTGTGCACTATACAGTACAAGTTATAACTTATTTTAATGAAGCTTAAGGCATGGAGTTAGAAGTTGGTAATTTTATTTACAACTTGTAAAAAAAATCATGAAGTTCAGGCCATATTATCTCTGACCTGAATTTCATGATTTTTAGTAGTTAGTAAATAAGTATGCAACAAAAAAAGATTTTTAATAACATTTTGACGGCTACTGATAATTATGAAAATTGATTTAATAGAGAATATTAATATTTTCTTCAGCTATATTTGAATATAAATATCTACGAAATGTGAAAAGTAACAATATAAGTACTTCATAAAACTTAACAATGTATCTACGAATATTAAATAAGACCATTAAGTTTAGAAAATATACGCATCTGTAGAAAAACCACTCGGTATAAAATATTAATGTAGATATTATTGGAATTTTCATTGAATCGAAATATTTTGTTTACAGCAATTATTATTAAATGTTTTTTGCATTTTTTAAATAAATGGCATCATCACTTTAACATAATTCAAAAGAAAGAAGAAAGGCAGTCTAGAATTTTAAAACGAATTCAATTAGATATATAAAAATATTTGATATTTTGTTTAGAAACATATTTGTAAATGTCATGCTATACAGGATGGTTCAAATTAGAAAATAGTTGTGCCTTTTGATGGCCATTAAGGGCGCCGTATTCTTGAAATAGTATTTTCTATAAATACAAGCCATTTCAAATTTGAGTAATATATAGTTTAGCAAATAACAGGAATGTTATCTCATGCCACCTGCGTATATTCAAAGTTACCGAAGCAAAATGAATATATAACGACAGAAAGCGGTCTAACCAACAAAATTTTTAGGTACAGGAATGCAACTGTGTATGTAAATATTGTTATAACATAAACTTACATAGTTTTGCATATAAGATTGTTCACTTTTGTTTATAAGTATGTGAAAATAATTGTTAAAATGTGGGGTTAGATGAACAAAATGATGTGTGTTTTACGAATGCATTCTAAAAGTTGTTATATTATTTAAATTATACCTATTATTAATTATTATTTGAATTGATTTTTTTTAATAGTAAAAGTAGATAAACAAAACATCAATAATTTTATTTTTGATATTATTTTTGCACTACGTGTTTTATTTTTCGAAATTTCTGCACCTAAAAACTTCACAAATTTGATCATTTTACGGTGCGCCAAACAGATCCAAGCGATCTGCTGCTGTTGCTGAAATATTGTGAAAAATCTGAAAACAGCGATTTTGAAAAATGCCATCATAATTATTTCTCAACATGAAGGGCTAATATTTAGTACAGGGTGATAGGAATTTCAGTGAAAAATAATTTCTTTTATAAATATTGTTGATTAACATAAAGTTAACGTGCATTGAAAGATTGAAGTTAAAATATCTCGAAAACGGGGCAGTTTATCGAAATGAAACGAGTATACCTTTGTTGCTTAAAAATGATTGAGAACTCATCTATATTATAATGATATGCAATAAATATATCTACGAAAAAGTGTAATCTGTTTTTGCCGTTTATATCGGTAAAACACACTGTAAACAACGTCCTATATGTGGTATATCGAAAGTTAGCTTATGATGTGATATGGCCCTCAAAAAAAACCGTCCTATACAGAATTTCAAAGAAAAGTAAAACGTAAAAGTAGTAAAACTTTTTGAAATACTGAATTAATTTAAAACTGTTCGCTTCTACATCTTGTATCTTTTTTAATATTGACATTCGGACTAAGACAATATGGCGCGCAAGGTATATTTTAATATCTAAAATTTACAGTTATTCTATGGCGCATTCGTTACTTACCACCCTGTATAAGTAAATAATAACTGTACCTAAGAATTAAAAATTAAATTCATATAAGTACCTATCATAATCTAATTTTATTCCATATAGAATTTTACATAAGATGTATGTATTTAATTTAATTATTTTCTACAATACCAGTGTAAGTGTGTGGTGTCTAATAAATACGTGACAATTGTTACTAATTAAATTGATATTTATTACACCACAAATAGGCCTCATTTAGAAAAGCTACGCAAAAATAGCAAAGGCAACTTGACACATAAAAAGATTGAAGGCAGTTTTGAAATTAGCAGTCTCATTGACGTTGGCAGGTTTTCGCTCACCTTGAAAATATTAATAATTTGATAGTGTATGAAAATTTTTATTAAATGTAGTGTGTGCGACGATGCAGAAAATATTCAGCCGTGAATCTTTCTATTACATCAATATTATTGTAAATTGACAAAAGAGACATCTATAAATTTGTTATTTATTGTGTATTCTTTTATCACATTTTTTATTTTCAAAATCAGTATTTTTTTCTATTTAAAAATTAAATTAGTGAAGAAAAATTTCTAAATTTAAAATTTAATGTTTAAATGGTTTTTTTAACTATAATGATAGATTTAATTATATACTGAAAATTTGATCTACAATGGTTTTCCGGACTGTTATGCCGTGACCTAAGTAACTGGTCACTGCCAGTAACATAATTAAAGTTCACATCTCTAGCTTTAATTTTTTTTTTTAACTGCCCTTGTTGTATTCGGGTTAGGTTTTGTGGGAGTTGGACCCGCTCGTCGGATAATGGCGGTCTTCCAAGACGTCTCATAGACGTCCCTGCAACTGGCTGCATTCGAATTTTTCAAACTATGCCATTTAGTTTTTTCAAAAATTTTATTTTAATTATTGCTTATTTCTCTTTCGGGCGCCGTAGGTATTCTTGAAATAACGTTTTTTTACAAATACAAATAATTTTAGACATTTAATAACTGAATAATATAGAACTTAGCAAATAACAGAAATGTTATGTCATACCACCTGGGAATATTAAAAAATAACGAAGAAAGACATTTTTTTAAATTTAACTATAGATGTAAATATTGTTATAAATAAACTAACATAGTTGTAGTAGTATAAGTATAAGTATAAGTATAAGTATAAGTATAAGTATAAGTATAAGTATAAGTATAAGTATAAGTATAAGTATAAGTATAAGTATAAGTATAAGTATAAGTATAAGTATAAGTATAAGTATAAGTATAAGTATAAGTATAAGTATAAGTATAAGTATAAGTATAAGTATAAGTATAAGTATAAGTATAAGTATAAGTATAAGTATAAGTATAAGTATAAGTATAAGTATAAGTATAAGTATAAGTATAAGTATAAGTATAAGTATAAGTATAAGTATAAGTATAAGTATAAGTATAAGATTGTTTACTTTTGTTTATAAGTATGTGAAAATAATTGTTCAAATGTGAAGTTAGAATAGCAAAATAATGTATCTCTAACTACAAGTTAAATTTAAAAAATTGTATTTGAAATTTGAATAATAAAGTCACGAAAAGAGAATTTTCACCGATAAAATCTTAATATGGGTACGCATAACTAGCTCTAACTTCTCTATCACTTGGCAAGACTGATATATTAATCATGTTCAAATAGACTATCTACAAAATTTTATAAAAATATATGCAAAAGTTTTGGTTTTTCTCGTATTTTTGAATCATTCTATACATTGATAATGGTTAAATAACTGGAAAATCTCTAAATTTACTAGAAAAAAAATTGGTATACAGGGTGTGTCAACAACATCTAATCCAATAATAGTGTCGTCGACGTTGTTCCTAAAACTGCTTAATATGTTTTATACCCGAGTTCTAAAATAATAGAGAGTGATTCACAGTAGTGTTGCAGGGGATAAGATTTCATAGGCGTGCAGCCTGGGTTCAAGGAACAAAATTACTTACGTACGTATTGCTTTAATAGTTTATTTTAAAAAGTTTATACTCACCTGTAGAATGATGACACATATACACTGCACAATTTACGTACACACTATACACAACTCAACTCAAGCGCCAAAAATCTAGAGAGTGACTAATCGCTTGTAGACAAGCGCGACGAGCGAAGCATGCGAGGAGCAACATTTCATAGGCGTACTAAATTTGAAGAGGATCAGATATAAAAAATATGCAAAAATGATAAAAATAATTGCATTGCATAACATTCATTATTTTTAATAGAAACAGTGATATGACAGTTTTTGCCAATTTCGAGGATATAGATAATAAAAATGATGAGTTATTTCCAAATTTTATGTTTTTATCTTGTATTATCAATTACCCACGGTCGAAAATAATAGACAGTGGCTAATTCACAGCACACAGATGCAAGCGTGCCACTTGAGAAAGGTTAAAAGCACACAAAATTATTAAAAATAAGTTGAGATCGAACAGTTTACTTTAAATGTCCCCTCTGTACCATCTTGACCACAAATTAAAATGCCGTCTTTTTGGACGGCGATTGCCCACCACCACCCACTTAAACCTTCACGCTTAAGCCTTGTCCTCATGAATGAGAAATTCACGGATTTTTATAAGAATTTTGCAACTTCTGTTGTAATTATTTATGGCGAAAAAATCTCAACTTTTGACAAATTCTGCAAAACAGTAAAACAAGACAAATATTATTGCTACTATATACCATGACAGTTTCATGATGAAAATGATAGAAAATATTATAATTGACAAAATTCGTTACACCTAGAGATTTTCCTACTATTAAATAAACCGCGTAAATATTCACGAATTTCGCAACCATAAGTACAAAAGGCTTTAGAATACATTACACTATATATACACATTATTATTCACTATTGGTTACTACCGCTGTCACTATAACGGTCACACATTAACACTTATTATATCATATCGTACCGCCTTCTGTATGACCTTTATGTATCCATGTTTCGTCAAAATTTAATATATTCTTCGATCCATATTCCCACCTTGTATTGCCTCTTTTAAATAGTGTCTTGGCCATATCACTATTTTGCCTATGTCTATCAGTATACTCTTTTCGATATCATTTATACGAAAATTTAAATACCATAATTCATATGTCACGCATAATTCGCAAAGCACCCTTGTATACTTGTATATTCTTAGCAAAGTTTTATCTTACAATACATATATAGCAACCTATTTTTTTTTTGCCGAAAACTCATATTTAAGATAACATCTTCCTTCCCAGAGTTTCCACTATTTTCCGCTTTGCAGTTGTTCTTATTTACCACTCTTTTGTGCACTATACATATATGCTACTTACGTACATTCTTGTACATCAGTTGCACTCATATTTTGACCTCGCGCTCTAAACCCTTTATACATGTCATCATCCGATATTCCTCACTTGTTAAATTAGAGCGTTTACGGTTTTGAGAATAGGCTGTAGGGCTCAATTATTCTCCATTCTCCGCCCGAAAGATTTATTCGCCCATGACAGCGATGAAATTGTAACAGATTCGTCAATTCGTCATAACCATCATTTTTAAGAAATCGGCAGCAATATGTTTCTCTTTCTGTTACACGAAATAATCAACTAATAAACTGTCAATCCGCTTCTTTAAATGTTAATTTAGGGGTCCCACAGGGTTCCATTTTGGGTCCGATTTTGTTTATCTTATATATAAATCAAATTAATTCTGTTTTATCAGGTTGTCATTTCACTGCTTATGCCGATGATATATCTCTAATTATATCTGATAAATGTATTAACAACTTACAAAATAAGTGTTCTGATATTTTGAATAATATTAGCCACTATTTTAATTATTATAATTTATTTTTTAACAGTGAAAAAACTGAAATTTTACGCAATCACCCGTATCAACAGGATATTGAAGATATAAATTTAAACATTTATAATACGCCTTTAAGTAATTCACATGGTAGTATACGATTTTTAGGACTTTGTTTGGACGAAAACTTGAATTGGAAGCCCCATTGTGAAAAATTTATTTCAAAACTAAACAGTTTAAGCTTTCTTTTTTTAAACTTACGATCTGTACTCACCATAAACCAATTGATAAATGTTTATTATGCAAAAGTGGAGTCGATGTTAAGATATGGTGTGTGTTTTTGGGATAACTCGACTAATAGCCCTAAAGTATTCATAGCACAAAAACGAATTATTTGGTGTATAGCTAAAACATCCTTAAAAAAATCATGTAGAAATTTGTTTAAAAAATTCCGTATATTAACATTGACCTCCTTATATATTTTTGAAATAGCTACTTATGTATTTAACAATTCTAGCATATTTAATTTAAATGAGAATATTCACTTTTATAATACACGTCAAAAATATCATTTTCACATGCCGTTTGCTAGAATAAATTTAATAAAAAACTCTCCTCAATACCTCGGATTAAAAATATATAACAGGCTTCCTGAATATATAAAGTCATGCGATAATATAAAAAAATTCAAGATTTGTTTAAAACAGTATTTGCTGGATAAGTCTTTTTACTCTTTATCTGACTATATGTAATATTTGTAATATATATACCTATTTTTATTTTTATATATTGTTCGTAAATGTTATATTTATTTGTAAATTGTATGTACCTACTATAGTGTTGTTTTCTATATTTCTATGTGTAATTTTGACTATTCCTATACAATAACTGTAATATTGTCTTAGAGGAAAATAAATATTATTATTATTATTATTATTATTATTATTATTATTACCAATAGAAGGCTAACTTTTTCGATCTGGCGCATGCGTATTTGCTGCTACGCATAGGAAAAATATACGGGCTGCATGTACGTGACATGAGTCACTGTCTAGATTTTTGACGGTTGGGTATAGCTACTTACTAGCACTGCGCCAGGTTCCATATTTAGCAAAACAGAAAAATTTGGTAAACTTGACAACGTTGCTGAATCTTTTATCGAACCGAGTGTTGTAGATACACGTTGTATATCAGATTTTGTTTACGTAGCTTTATCAGTTGTCCAGTTATTTGACTAATTTGTTACTTCTGACGACCTATATATATTTCATTTAAAAAATTAGTGATTTTGTACCACGATTAAGAAAGAATTCTGTATACCTAGCAATTTTTTTCTCTTTTGTGGAGTAAAATAAATTTTTTTATAGATCGATCCTTTTAACCTCTCAATAGACGTTTCTACGCTCTGGGTCTACGAAGGTTATTCAATGGCAATGTATACATCCTTAGAATTACCTGAGAATCTGTTTGAATAGAATTAAACACGGTCCGTTTTAAAGGAGAATCTTACATTTTATGAAGCAGTTTATGTCAACAAAATTGTACGATTACTAGACTTTTATTACCTGCCTAATGGTTGGGAGCTGTTGCCACCACGTCTGTAGTAAATTTTCAAGTGAAATATTATTTATCTATTAGAAAATGCTTTATTTTTTAATTACTTAAATTTTATTTTACATTTACTAACCCAGTGTCTCAACCAGCGTGAGAACACCATACACTGATAAAAAATTGTCTTTAATTTCATATAACTCTACGTTGACAATTTGTGATCAGCGTAAAATTATGTAAAATTACATAAGTAATAATTGTGTAAATGAAATAAGCAGGTACACTATAATATTACAGAAATAAATATGGATAGAATTATGTTATGTGATTTTGCAGCTGTTATACTAAATTCCATCGTAAATTTTGCGTCACTATAATTTGTATTGATTTATACATGTTTAGATTGGAATTGTAGAATATAGATATGTAATTTTACTGTGTAGAAAATTTAAATTTTCTTATATTTTATATATACTTACCTTTATAACTAACATTGAAAAATTTGCATAGAAATAAATGTTTCTATAATTAACCTGAATAGTGTAACAGAAGCCAATCCAAAAATATATTATATTATTTTTGTAGCCATATGGAGAGTATATTGACAGATGAAGTTGAAAAGAGAGAAAAGTTTTTACTTTTAATGTCGTGGAAAATATCTCTGCTTGTTAAAATGTGCAAAAGTACAGGTTTAAACTAGTCAATATAATATGCAGGTTATTTCATACTAACAAGTTATTAGAAGTACAGTAGATTTTATTATTATAATTCAATGATATATACGAGTCCATCCATCCTCTAAATGTCAATTATCCATCATTTTCTGTAAAAGTGTATTGCTCACCCATCATCTTCACATTTATTGCAATGTAGGTATTTCATTTGCATTAAAAAATATGTTGAATATTTTGGCTGAAAATACTATATAATTCTTGAAACATTAGTATACAGGGTGAGTCAGTCATAATGTCATTAATTTTAAGAGGAGATAGGGAATAATGAATGCGAATACGCGAAAATCTAAATGCATATTTACGCAGAAAAAAAATATTTTCAAATTATTATTTAAACCCCCTTTTCAGACTGTCACTGACCGCTCACAGCCTTGGTCGTTTACAGCTCACAGTTCAACTCGATGTCGATCTGATGCAATGTTGTCAAGTTGAAATATTTTTCTCGTACCTATCTACCTAGGTTTTAAACATCACAAATAAACGGTTGTACTGACTATTTTAGTCAATAATAATTTAAAATGTTAATATCCAATGAAATGAAATAATAATAATCAAATAATTCTATTAAATATTGCAAGTAACGCGGTTTTCCGGTAGAAAATACGGCCCAATCAAACGATACTCGTACACTCCTGCACATACGTTGACAACAAATCGCCTCTGAAAACTAAACCGACAAGTAGCGTGTGGATTTTTCTTTGAGCAAATGTAGCTGTTATGAATACAACAAAACTCCAACGTGTCTAATAATAAACCGAGTAATAAACTATTTACGTACATTACATAAAAAACCTATACCCAATGGGTAAATTATTAAGAGAAGCTGAAAAGTGTTTCGTGTTTAAATATTAAATAATAAAAAACCAACGTGTTGTCGACAGAAAACTGTCGAAGACCGAAATGGCACGCCGCTAATCTAGGTTATCGAGAGTGAACCTTGACTTACCGTATTATTAGGTAAATAACATAGTTACCTAGTTTTTGTACTGTTATTTAACGACAAGGAGTAAAACTATTTTTTTAAATCTAGATACATGAATGAATTTTCCTTAAATATTGATTTATTTGTTAATAAAAACAAATGTAGGTAGTAAATAAATGTTTTCGAATGTTAGGTTATTACAGTTTAATAATTTTGATATTACGTTTTCACTACGTTTTACAAATAAATATGAATTTTTAGTATTTTTCGAAAGTACAATTAATTATTCAGTTTGTAGTTACGTACATCTAGCCTAGAAATTTATTGTTTTTTAAGTAGTATGGTACTAACCTGTTAATTGCACTCATCCGTCCATAGCACTTTATTAATCAAATTAGGGTCAGTCGCATTTCTTAAACATTCTCCATATAACACTATCATTTCCGCATTTCGGAATTTGTAAAATTATGCATTTACGACGAATACGCGAAACCCAAATAAACAAACTACTGCTTACTGCTTGTCTTCTCACTATTCTCTCCATCCCCCCTCCAAATGTGTGGCGCGATCTACAAATTTGGGGGGAAAGAAATGCGGGAAATGCGCGTAAATTTGAATAACACGCTGATGTGTTAGATGATATTATGTATGTAAACATGATATGGCAATGATGTTTAATCTGGTCGTATGGGTGCGTCCTCAGAAAGTTCGTAGCGCACCAGGAGCGTCGTGTTACTGATTGTTATAGGGTGATTTGTTTATTTTTTTAAAGGTCGAGGAAATTTTTTTTTCCGATTTTCTGCCATCATTAGGCCTCCCGAATACGTGGTTAAAATTAATGACATTATGACTGACTCACCCTGTATATTCCTAGGTATTTACAAATATTTGTAGATATATGTATATCTGTGTGAAAATAAATATGTTTAGTTAGAATTTTAGTTACAGTAAATTTATAATTAACGTAGCTACAACTAATGTTTGTTGTTGTAAGATATTACTATTTTTACTGTCACAAAGATAAATATGTTGTCTGAAATAAATGTTGTACACATGTAATGGCGTAATTTTGATGCGAACATCTACGGACCATTTCAGTTTTTATGATATTTATGAATTGTAGGTATAATATTTAAACTGACATAAACTGCAAGTGCACCGGTAACAAATATCATTTTATACTTACTGTCTTATGAATGTCTTACAAAAAGTCCTTATTAATTAGTCGCATATGTTGGTCTACTATACAGTATGGGCCAAAAGTATGGAATAAATTCAATATAAACAAAACAATTATTTTTTGGGAAAAATTCTTGAATAGGTCGATTTTTAATTTAAAAAATACATATTTTAGCTTAAAATGCGATTTTCAAATGTCATTTGTTTTCGAGTAATGACGTCATCGATTTTTTTTTAAATGGCAACACCATATTTTTTTCCTTGATTCTGAAAGATCGTTTAATTCTCTATCAGACAGTACTAAAATTTTGCACTCTTACATAGGAAAGTTTTCGAGTAAATGACGATTGAATGTTAGAAAACGTAAATTTTATCCATAAAAAAGTAACAATTCTGAGGTATGTAAAATAAAATACAATTGATTCAATTTTATACTTAAAATTAAATGTTCGAATTGCCATCCACCAACTTCTTGACAATGCGCAAGTCTGTGAAGAAATTTTTCTTGCACATGAATGATTTCTGGGGTAACTCTGCGTATTTCGTCCCGAATGCGATTTTGAAGTTTTTCTAAATTACGTGGTTAATTAATGTACACTTTTGACTTCAAGTATCCCCATAAAAAATAGTGAAGAGGTGTAAGATCTGGCGATCTTGCAGGCCATTCTATCGGCCCGCGTTTGCCGATCCACCTCCCAGAAAAACAGTTGTCCAAAAAATCTCGTACAGGGCGCGCATAGTGCGGAGGTGCACCGTCTTGCTGAAACCATATGGTATCGTCAGGAATGTCAGGGTCATTATCGTTAGGAAAATTTACTGCAAGGGCTGGAACAAGGTCATTTTCTAGAAACTCTAAATATCTTTGTCCTGTAAGGGTTCCTTCAAAGAAGAAAGGCCCTACTATTCTGTCGTCAACTATTCCAGCCCACACATTTAATTTTTGAAGGTGTTGGGTATGTGCCTCTGCCATTCAATGAGGATTTTGCCGACTCCAATATCTGCAAGTTTGGCGGTTTACTGTACCATTCAGACAAAATGTGGCCTCATCTGAAAAAAGTATTTGCCGGTGTAAATTTATATTTCCTTGACATAAATCCATTAGAATTTCGCAAAAGTGTAAGCAGCGATCGGGATCATCTTCATTGAGTTCCTGCACCAGTTGAATTTTGTAGGGATGATATTTTTCCTTCCTCAAGATACGTAGCACTGTGCTCTGACTAGTGTCATTGCTTAATGGAACCAATCGTGAAGAATTATGAGGATTATCCACCATACTTATCAAAATGTTCTGTTTCTGATTTTCATTAATGCTTGGACGTCCAGGTTTTGAAATATTTACAACATTGCCAGTTTCTCTAAATTTAGGCTCTACCTTACTGACTGTTGATTGGCTGATAGGACGATCTGGATATTTTTCATTAAATAAATCGCAAACTTCCTGCTGAGTTCTAGTCATATTCCCGCATCCGATAAGAATTAAAATTTCAATTCTTTGAGTAACAGTTAAATGTGCCATAATACTTTAAATTGAATAATAATTTCTATGTTGCTTATAATACTTATTAGAAAGTCGGTGTGACAATGACACTTTGCAAAGATTTTCACCTACGTGATCCATAAAAGAACTATGGAATTCGCAAACCTAAACTTGATAACGTTTATGCTTTATTTTAATTGATTTACGTTTTCTAACATTCAATCGTCATTTACTCGAAAACTTTCGTATGTAAGAGGGCAAAATTTTAGTACTGTCTGATAGAGAATTAAACGATCTTTCAGAATCAAGGAAAAAAATGTGATGTTGCTATTTAAAAAAAAATCGATGACGTCATTACCCGAAAACAAATGACATTTTAAAATCGCATTTTACGCTAAAACATGTATTTTTTAAATTAAAAATCGATGTGTTCGAGGATTTTTCCCAAAAAATAATTGTTTCGTTTTTATTGAATTTATTCCATATTTTTGGTGCATACTGTATGTTAACAAAAAAATACAGATAAGTGTATATTACATGATCTTACTATCTTTAAATATGGCGATAATAAAAACAACGTGTAAATCGACATAGATAATTTTAAGTTAATACTTTAGTTGAGTAAAGTACACATAAAGGAAAGGTTTGTTTTCATTTTTCTTACTTTGGTTTTTAAATGTGAAAAATTAATTGTTGAAGTTTATGTAAAAATTCCATAAAAAGAGACGCTTTCAATAAATATTTTAAGTATAAAATCGCTACATTTTGGCAATATAAATACTAACACTACCTAAGTTGAACTTTGTAGTATCCAATGATGCATAATTCTTTTTAGTAACTTTGAAAAGGTTTAAAATTACTAACTTTAAAATTACATCGACATTCCACCATCTCGGACCACAAATATGGCCACCTTAAGTAACATCTCGAAAACTGCAAAGTATAATTGTCAGGTATAATATATTTCTGAAAGGCTCAGTTGACGGCATTTGGAATGGCCTAAAAATATACAGGATGTTCCATTTAAAAAACAAGTTATGCCTACTTCTCTGAAATGTGGTATTCAATTGCGTTTATGATATATGTTTTAAAACATTTTTAAAAGTTTCTACAATTTTCATTCTTACACCTTTAATAATTTATCAAGACATTTAGGTAATGAATTTAACCTTTTTTAAATTATCTGGGATATAGTTGCGGCAAGAATTCAGACAACTTACGTCACGACTGACATTACGCAATTGTTTTTATTGTCAACACCATTTTCAAAAGTTTGCGTTAAATACAATATATTTTTTTGTGATTTAGTGCAATATACATATAATGCAAACATTTAGTGTAGTACATAGTTTTATTATTATCTGTTGTAGTTTCTTAAATATATTGATGATGTAAGTCGTTTGAATTCTTGCCGCAACTATAGTGAATAAATCATTTAGTGAACTATTGGCAATACGTCTTTATTTTTTTCTTTTTGGTTAATTCAATATTTTCTACATTAAGAATCTGTGATGGCCAGCCTACTCGAGACATATAGATGGTCATGTCTTTTTACATCTTAAGGGCGCCGTATTCTTGATATGGTGTTTTCAACAAATACAAATATTTTTTAGACAAAGAATTGAATAATATAGAGTTTAGAAAACAATAGAAATGTTTTTTCATGTCATCTTTGAATATTCATAGATACCGAAGTAAAATGAACATACCGGGTGACAATGGAAAGTGGGAACACGCTGTAACTTTTTTATGACTGCTGATAAAAATTTGGAACTGGGTGGGTTTATACTAGATGGTGCCATGAATTCTTTGAGGTCATTTCGGATTTCGGTCATTTTTTGACGGATTTTAAAAATTGTTGTACCACAAAATTCAGGAAAAAATCTTTTATTAAAAAATCAATAGGGTCCACCCTCTTTACATTTGAAAAATGAGTTTTTAAAGAAATACAACAAATTAAAATTTTTAGTGGTAATAACTAAATAAATGTACAAAAATATTCAAATTTAGAATTTTTCCCATAATTACAAACAAAAAAGAAAACAATTTCTGCCAGTCGGGGCCTTCTAGTTTTATTTTTAAAAATTAAAAAAAAAATACTTACAACCAGAAAATGTGTTAGAAAATTGGTCCTACCATCCGCTGATTTCCAAAAATGTCAAAAAATACAGCAAATGTAAATTTACGGTCATTTCCAGTCAAATCGGAAATGTCATGAAATCCGAAATGACCTCAAAGAATTCATGGCACAATCTAGTATAAACTCACCCAATTTCAAATTTTTATCAGCAGTCATAAAAAAGTTACAGCGTGTTCCCACTTTCCGTTGTCACCCTGTATAACGACATAAAATGGTCTTTTTTTAATTTAGATGTAGATGTAAATATTTTTATAACATACGCTTACATAGCTCTGCATATAAGATTATTCACTTTTGTTTATGTTTTGTGAAAATAATTGTTAAAATGCAGAATTAGAGTAGCAAAATAAAGTGTGTCTTACGAACACTTTTTAAAAGTTATTATTTTATTTGAGAATTTAAATAGTAAAACTGGATAAACAAAACATCAAGAATTTTATTTTCTTTATTTTGTTCTACGTGTTTTACTTTTTGAAAATTCTGTATCTAAAACAGCTGACATTTGATCATTTTACGGTGAGAAATCTCGGAATAAATATTTGAACAATATTGACGAAATTTTACTAAATGGGAAGTGTTACAATGAATTCACAGAAAGATTGCAAATCGGATGCATATGTCGGTGAGATAATGTTTGGAATTGTTTTAGTGTTCTTAATATTTATTACTTAAAATTTCTAATATGAAAGGCAAACTTGGGATTTGTTTTTTTTTTATTAAGTATAAATGATTTATTATTTGGTATTTTTAAAATTAAAAAAAAAAACTAACAAATATTTCCTCGAGGCAGAAATCCGTGAACATACTGGGTGTCCCAGTAAGAGCGTATTTTTTAAATTTTGTGCCATTTGTTTTCGTGCGAGTAGCAACTCTAAAATTTGACAGTTGCCACCTGTGATTATTCCGATAACTAAATATGGAGCGCTACACGAAAGAAGAACGCGTTATCATTGTGAAAACCCATTACAAAAATGGGGAAAGTTACACTGAGACCGCTCACAAACGTTGCGAAATTTTCGGTCGAGAAAGTGCACCTAATGTGTCAACAACTGGAAGAGTGCTCAAAAAATTTGAAGAAACTGGATCATGGACAGTAAGTCTCCTTTGCGTCGACGTGCCGGTCGGTCTCTTGAAAATATTGGTGTTGTAAACGAGAGTGTCGGCGAAAACCCGAAATCGTCAATTCGGCATCGTTCTCAACAATTTCACGAAGGACTACACAGCGAATTTTGACGAAAGACCTCCACCTTCACCCGTACAAGATTCAGCTTACTCAGGAACTCAACCCAGCAGATCATGCAAAGCGCCGACATTTCGTTCAATGGGTAATGAAGCAAAGCGAAGTGAATTCCGATTTTTCGAAAAAAGTCATCTTTAGCAATGAAGCGCGTTTCCATCGGAATGGCTTTGTGAATAAACAAAATTGTCGAATTTGGGGCTCAGAAAATACTCAGGCGATCCATGAGAAACAAATGCATCCACAACAAGTAACTGTCTGGTGCGAATTTTCAGGCGGCGTGATTGGACCGTAATTTTTTCCAAATGAAGCAGAAATTGCAGTGACTGTGTATGGTATTCATTACAGGAACATGATAACAGAGTTCTTTTGGCCTCAACGGCATGGATCTGGACGACAAGTGGTTTCAGCAAGACGGTGCCACCTGCCACACCGCGCATGAATCAATCGATTAATTGAAACACCGATTTCCTGACCAAATTATCTCACGAAATTCTGATGTCAACTGGCCACCAAGATCATGCGATTTAACGACGTGTGATTTTTTTCTTTGAGGTTTTGTGAAATTTCGGGTTTATGCGAATAAACCAGAAACAATTCTTGAGCTCAACGCCGAGATCCAGCGCGTCATCGGTGAGATACAGTCACATCTTTGTGAAAAGTCATCGAATATTTTATGAAAAGGACAACGGACTGTCATCGGAGCCGGGGTGGACATTTGATGGATATTTTATTCTGTACTTAATCGGAACATGTCTACTTTAAAATGCAATTAAAATATTACAAATCGCTCAAAAAATACGTGCTTTTATTCATAAATGAAATAGTGCGCTCTAATGGCCGGTTTCTCAACATTTGGCGCTATCCATTCGATAACTATCGTGTACATAAATTTATCAGACCGATAACTTTATATTGGTTTCTGAACGCATGCCTTCCAAATTTTGTTGAATACATAACAGTTGAATGGATATCTTAATATCTGCAATAATCATAGAGGGAGCTAGCAAATGCACAACTGTTTGCAGATGCCATTTACGGAAGTAAGACACTTTCAAGAAATAATTGTAGATGGCGCCACTATCGGCTACCTAAGGATATCACATCATATTAACTAAATAAAATATATATAAACCTGCTGCATAAAAACGAAGTTATTAAAACCTTTTCTAATACTGATAGTAAATTTGTTCTAGTACTAGAGACTTGAATACTATCTCCTATTAAATCTATCAGTAAATTTACAGTTTCTTTCGTTAAGGTCGCCGTATTTCTCGCCGTAAAATGATCAAATTTGTGTTTTTTTAGGTACTGAAATTTTTAAAAATAAAACGCGTAGAACAAAAGTAATATCAAAAATAAAATTACTGATGTTTTGTTTATACACTTTTACTATTTAAACTCTCTTCAAATAATATAATAACTTTTAAAATGCATTTGTATGGCACACATTATTTCGCTATTCTAACTCCACATTTTAACAATTATTTTCACATACTTATAAACAAAAGTGAACAATGTTATATGCAGAAATATGTAAGTATATGTTATAACAATGTTTACATCTATAGCTGAATTTAAAAAAAAATACGTATTTTGAAAGTTTTCAGTACCTAAAAATTTGCTGGATAAATCGCTTTCTGACGTTATAATAATAATAATAATAATAATAATAATAATAATATCTCTACCCCTCATTCTAATCACAGGGATTAGCCCAAAAGTCGGAGACTTGTGCGGGAGAGGGGGCGGCATATTATTATTAAGCAGGCCGCATTTGCGCCCAGGAACGACTTACGTTGGTAGGCCCTAACCACTATTCAGTGCAGGAATGAGGGAAACCTGGAAAACCTCATTAATTAG
The DNA here is from genome assembly GCA_037114965.1 of Monochamus alternatus. NCBI lineage: Eukaryota > Metazoa > Arthropoda > Insecta > Coleoptera > Cerambycidae > Monochamus > Monochamus alternatus. The sequence continues at coordinate 21,902,875 of CM073435.1, read as the reverse complement.
GGGGGTAGTCAAATATCAACCGGTATCAATCTCTCACATTGACCCAAGCCAACATTCTTCCACCCTACCATACCCGCAGAGAGGGCGCCAAACCTCTCCACGAATATAGCGTATATACGGTCTACCGGCAGTTGGACTCGAACCAACGCCGATCTAGTCACCTCGATTCAAGTACTGACGCCTTAAACCGCGCGACCACTGACCGACCCATATACATTGATTTTATTTCGGTACCTTTGAATATTCGCTGGTGGCATGAGATAACATTGTTGTTATTTGCTAAACTCTATATTATTCAGTTCTTAAATGTCTAAAATTACTTGTATTTGTAGAAAACACTATTTCAAGAATACGGCGCCCGTAAACCTCTCTCGAAATTCTGTCGCTGTATTTTTCATACTGGTTTTCTCTTTCACGATAACGTCTTGGCTGTTCAAGATATCTGACTATATTTAAATATTCTTGATCTGAAGAGGCAGACGAATCAGAATTTTCCATTGCACAAAGTAATCGTCACAAAAATATCAAAAAAAGTTGGGTTAAACCTTACAATAAAGATGTAAACAAGCAACAGCTAAATCGCTGCGCGCGTGCGTTAATGTTTATTGGGCAGATATCTTGCCATTTTTCTTTGGATATCTGTTCGATAACTTATGCAATAGATAAGCATTATCGAATGGTTCAGAAACCGAATTCATGGGATATCTCCAGTTTATGGAATCGATAAGTTTATTTAATAGATATCTACTAGTTGAGAAACCGGCCATAATTGAGACAGCTTTTACATACCTTACATACAACTTTTTGTTAGTTTTTATACAGGGCTGGACAAATGTGTCGGAATGCCCACCTGTGGACAGAGTAAACTATAAGTTTTATACCCTTAACAAAAGTTTTTGTAGGTATTTTGCATTACTGAAAAATTTAACTATTGTAATAAGGTTTTCTCTCTATAATCACTTTTACAACCTACCAAAGTTTGTCGTATTATTGATGAATCGCTTTACAGAATGCAACAACAGCAACGTTGTTCCTTCCAAAACAAGAGAAACAATTTTTTGTAAAATAATTCGTCAGAGCCCTATAATCTATTTAAATATTGAAATTTGATGTAATGCAGATGGAAATATTTAACAAAAAACAATTAGTAGAATCGAAAAAGAGATGTGAGAGGTTTCAACACTTACAATCTTGTTATCTGACAACACGGATTTTCAATTAAAAATGTTGTGGTTCTTCAATTATTTTGATTCATTTTTCTCAACAATAACTAATATTATAAAATTATGAAAACTATTCTTCTAACTAGTTTGATCCACACGTATAAACGTAAATATGTGCAAGACTCTGATTTTCTTTTAAGATTCACAGTTAAAAATGTGTTTACAGAATTAGATATATCCAAAACCAAAACACCATAAATAGTCTATTTTACAAGAAAACTTGAGACATCAATATTTGTATTTGAAAATTCTCGTTCACCTTCCAATAGGCAATTTGCATATTTTTTTATTTTATTACCAAAATATTATTTAGTTCATTTTATGTGTACTGTGTTAGTTTCATGCCATTCTCTGCAAAAATAAAGCAGTAATAAATTAATAGATTTATTACGTCTTTCCAAACCACAAAAACGCGAGAAATATAAATTGCAATTATGTGACTTCACAGCATATTATGAACATGGCATGTTGTTTTATATGCCGTGACATGAATGTCAAAATCGAACTGTCAAAGTCAAATTATTATCTGTTTTGTTGGTGTGCATTGTATATAATATCCATATAATTATAGTAAATAATGTCAACAGAACGTGGATTTGTTAAGGACAATCATATAACCTGCCCAAAATTGTTAAAAAGGACTTATGGTGAAATGATCCTCGCAACAATATAACGCCGTTGTGTTCGATAGTGTTGCATTCTCTTTTTCGTCTCTATTCATTGAAATGCACCATTTCTTACGCATTTTCTCATTTTTAGGAACCGAGAAGAATATTTTTTCCGAGGTGGTTACCGTAGTGTTTTTGCACTTTGGTACCACAAAATACTTATAAAATTTGTGTTTTATCGGCAATCCAAAACTTATGTTATAACTTATAACGCTGGACAGGACACCGGACACCACACAAAAACCACAAAGTTCGACGCTAACCACAGATTACGGAACGAGTTCGCTAACCGACTTAACTAAACCTACGTCGATTTGACAATTTGACATGTGTCACCATGGACGTTTCCATATACTGTGACGTGGACCAATCAGAATGTTGTTTCCGAACCCGTGACTATATTTGAATAAATTGCTATATAAAATAATTAATTGTGAAAAATATACGAACAATTTTACCGAATTAGCAAGATATTCTTATTAAGTACTTAATATATAATAAAATAATATTTTTAAGTATTTAAAAATTTCATGTAAATTGCCTACTGTGGCGCAACTGGTTACTTTTTTTTATCAAATTTACTGTACCAAATTTGAAGTCTACCTTCTATCTGTAGTAGGAAAACGATCTGTGCAGGTAATTTTATATAACCCTAAAAGGGTGTGCTATTGTATAACAATAGCGGTTGATCTTTCGGATAAAATTATCTACCTATAATATTTTCGGGAATTTTTGCTTAAAGCAATCATTAGACTGGAGTTAATTTCAGAACAGGACAGAGTGGAATGTAGGTAGTTTATAGTAAAGTAATTTAATGTAATGGATACTAGTAAAACTCTTAAAATAGTGTCCTTGAAATATATTTAGCTCTTTTAGTTTACCAGGGGCGGGTTAAGCTTTACAATTTAATGCCTATATTTGTAACACCCTGTATGATAAAGACTAAAAAATAATAAATCTGGTTTGCTTCAACCTTAGATTAAGAAAAAGGTACTCTTATTTATTGTCGATAAAATGAACCGCTTACGAGAAAAAGTTCAACCTATGTTCCCTCTTATGAAGTTTTTCAATAATTTCGTTAAGGTGCCTCCTGGAACACCACGGTTTAAATGAAACTTTTCTGTTGTTTGAACGACTTTCGTATCGCTCTTTGTTGTCGAGAAAAAATAATAGAAATCATTATTTTCATTAAAAATAAAACATGAATTCGTTTCGTCATTCTTTTTCTCGTAAACAGTTGAATTTTTCAACAATAAACAAGAGTAGGAAAAAATTTTATAGGAACTTGCCATCTTATTTTTTCATGTTCTATCTACACCTGAGATATTTCCCACATTTTCCCAGACATCCTGTATATATGATGTCTTCGAGTTCAGTCAAAGTAAGTCAATAGAGGGATGACTTATCTATAAAGAGTTAATACCAGGAAAGGTAGGTAGAGGCTGATCGATTTACCTGAAGAAATGTCTTGTAAACGGCGGAAGCAAAGTGAGCGTTGCCAAAGTTGATTTGGCCAGACTAAGCACACGTTTAAGTTGAAGCTGCACGCCAGGTCACGACAAAAGCTACAGCTGGACTTCACGCCAAATTATCTGCTTTAGCGTCTGGCTTGGCTTTAGTAATCCACTATAAACACATAAGAATCCATGCATTGAATAGTCGTGGCTAGGCGCGTAGCTTTTGTCGTGGCTTGGCGTGCCGCTCCAACATAAACGTGTACTAAGACTCGAAATTAAGGTAGACTATAAACAAACGGCGATGGGCGTCATGAAGCTTTCATTTTTTTCTCAGATGTGTCCCATTTTGATTGCGGATATTGAAAAAATTTTAAAATTCAAGCCTTTTTCCAAATAACTTTTTTTCTTGCGTTTATGACAGTTCAAAAAATTCAGGTCACTTACTGTGTTATTGGAATTGTTCATATACATCAATCGTCAATTTAGATCAAATAGCCTTTGAAAAAACAATAGGTAGTGTTTTAATTTTGTTTTATTTTAATCCATATTACCTATATATAAAGTAACCTTTGACGAAATCAAGTGTGGTAATTTGCAACAGTAGAAATATAAGTTTATTGTTGGCAATTAATGATCGATTTAAGTGGAGAAATTTCTGTTTTTGCAAGGCCTGTCTGATAGAAACTGACGACTCACGCTCACTTTGCTTCAGCCGTTTTCAAAAAAGACTCATTTCTTCAGTTCACTCGATCACCCTGTACATGCATAATAAACTTAAGAAATTATTTGATTCACATTTTTTTGTTTTTCCCAAATTCTAATTTTTGAGGGCCTCTTTTCATTTTTTTATCGAATGAAACAATTTTACACAATTTTAAAACTGTTTCTTATTTGATGTGAATTTCTACATACATTGCATATTTTAGTGTAATAATATTACTAACGTAAGAAAGGACAACACAGTAGATATGTAATTTTTTGGGGTTCACTCATTTTTCCACTCTATAATATTTTTCTACTCACACATTTTTATGTTTCAATGCAAAATTCATTTTGCTTATGAATATTTTGTGAAATTTTTTTATATCTGCATTATTTCAAGTAAAAAATATAAAACTTTGATATTAAATTTCCGTTCTTATATTTGTAGAAAAAATGTCATACAAAAAATAAGAAAAACATATGAATGTGCTCTCTAAATTCTTTCCTAAAGGTACTACGGTCTTTTCAAAGATAGGTAAATAGCAGCCCATAATTTTGGGGAATATTATTAAAACATATACGAATGGAAATATTTTGGAAATTGTTATTTCTCTAGATTTTTATGATTCACTAAAATTTTGTAACTGAATTTATAATCCTAGTGCTGAAATTATTTCCGGAAATTTTTTCGATGTGAATGGATATTTGAAAATTATTTAATAATGTTCTTGAAATATTCATGACTAGCTTATTAATTTAAGTTCGAGGGATATTTGGTAATAAAATTTCACAAAACTCTTATTAAGTTGAAGGTAGAAATGGGAATCATGTGCAATAATTAGTCTTTGTATCGAAAATAATTACATATAGAATATATATACTTACTGTGTTTGGTTTTTCATATAGGTCAAATACTGAAGAATAGAAAATCATTAAAATATCATGTAGGAGAATGAAAATTTCTGGATTTTTTTCTAATCGCCATGATAACGTAACAAAATATAAGCTTCTAATTTGTTGAAAAATGTTGGTGTGAAATTTTCAATATAATATTCTTCGACATTTTTTGTAAAATACACAAATGTAATCATGCCATGTCACATTAACGTAAAAAATATTTGTAAATTGTACTTATAGAACTCCCCTAAGCCGCCTCTGTGGTTTCTCAAAATTTATACCAGTTACTGGTAATACTAATGCTTGGGTAGCCAATCTATAAAAGTGTTCAATTCATTCATTATACAAATCCCGCAATAAACAAGTCTGTACTTGACTATTCTGGATCGTAAATATCAGGTATACGATCTAAGTGATATGGAACAGGCAACTGAAAATGCACCTTTCTTTTAACAGAATAACTTACCAATAAAATACTTAGGGATATCCGTTAACAGATTTGTAATGTAAAAATACTATTTATGTATAATTAAATTTTAACCAGTGCGTTATAATTTATACAGGGTGACTGATGCATCATTTACCAAATTCAATTAACCGAAAGTTCCGCATACTGGAACTGGAGATTAAGCGTCAGAGACTACTTAAATAATGTGTCCCCAAATTCATGGATTGGGAGGAATAGCCCTATTCCATGACCTCTACGTTCCTCAGACTTAACTTCGTTAGATTTTTACGTCTGGGGATGGACCAAAGAACTTGTATACACCACGGAAGTTGAAAGCAGGCAAGATATATTTGGAAGTAAAATTGTCATATTTTGAAATTCTCGCCCATCAGCGTGAAGCTACCCTGTTAGTGCAACAAACTCATAAAACCTAAGTTATTGCAATATTACCAGACTCACATTATCTTCATGGGTTTGACTATTTTGGCGTTCTATTTTATGTTTTCTATGGTCTCAATACACAAACTTAGTGGACAGACTGAGAAATTTTTAAAGGAATTCGAAGATCACGATCGCTTTTATTTTTTTATAGCAACATTGAGTCGAGTTTAAATTTCTTTTTACTTCTTACAAAAAATTTGTGAGTTAATAAAATGAAAACTAGATGTTACCTGGAAGTAATTTTAAATTCGATAGAACCATACCACAGTAAACATAAAAATTTAAATAAAATTTGGAGGCTATACCAAGATATTTTTTTTTAATTTAAGCTTAAATAATGAATTTTGCGATTTTTCAAAACAACAACGAAAAATTTGAAATAAAAAACCCATGGGGTCAAGAGTGAGTTATTGGGGCTGGAGAGATAGCAAATCACCTCTCTTTTAGGCCAATTCACTGTAGCAAACGATGCACCAAACACCATGTACTGTCATAAAAAAGAAATTCATTTGTACTAAAATATGGATTCTTACCACTGTACTACTTGATTTATTATTTCCATATTAATTAATATTCTATTGTCCTATATTATTAATTTAATGAAACAATTATCGCTGATCTGAATCTCTGGGAGCCATGATACTACTTAGTTTTGTACTTATTCATTTAATGAAAATTCAATCACGCAACTGATAACATTCATTTTGTGCCTGCTCAGGTTGGGCAGGTAGGGGTTGAGTTTTAACAGGACCTTAAACACTGTCAATATTTTGATGGCTTAAATTTATGTTTCTCTAACTGAGGAGAACTCGCATTTGGTCCAGATTTAGCGCATGTTTCTAGAACAGTTCATGAAAATTATGAATCGCAATAGATAAAAATTATTTTTATTTTCAAAAACTATAACTTTGTCACTACCTCAATATGGCTGATGATTCTTGATTCGTAAAGCGTCTGGTGATGGTATTTCTGATAGTCTCTATCTATACAGGGTGTCCCCCGTTTGTTCTTAACTCAAGAAAAAGATACAGCTATAAGATTTTTCTCTATGCCACTCTACTTTCTTGATACAGGGCGATCAACAATATTTTATTTTCTTTATTACGTATTACGTACCAAACAAATAAATACTTTTCGTTCAAACTTGTGATCGTAAAAAAATGTTAATATTTTCGCGTAAACAACTTTTTTGAACCCTTGAACTCCCTGAATTTCTGTCAATGTTGAAAAGTAATTTTTCAGTGCAAATATAAACATTTTATGTTATTTTCTGGAAAAAGTGCTCTTGAGGAAATTCATTAAGAAACTTTGTTTTACAGATATTTTGACTTTTTCTATTCAGGTTTATCTTATGGGATTACAAAGATCTTACAAAACTTATAAGATTAAGTAGGCATTCCTTGTTTCTAAATTTGTACCAATAGTATTTACGATATGTCTAATCAGTTTGTTTGTTGTGCGATTAGAACATGTTGAAATTATAAGTTGGTTACATCTACGGCGAAAGATGGATCGATCGATGTGGTCCAGTTATTTCGCCAGCTCGATCACCGGATCTCAATTCGCTAGATTTTTTATTCTAGTAAAGTGTATGCAGATCTGAAGTGCAAGGAGGAAAAAAATATTTATATAGTAGATAAAAATGAAAATAAAATATATTTTTTAAAGTCGTAATAGAAAAACGGTGTGCCATAGAGAAAAATATTTTAGGAAGTGCCTCTATTATTTTTATACGCTATCTCAAACATAAAAACGAAAAATCGGGAAGACCCTGTATATTTAAATTTTCCGAATAAATAAAAAAAAATTCCTGGACTTAAGATTCGTTTGTTTAAGATAACAATAACTATGTAAGAATAAATATATTATTAATATCTGCTGCTATCATAGCAGAGCATACAGCATAATTATAAGTGCAAATTTAGGACTATTTCGATTAAAAATTGCGTAATACTGTAATGTACAGGGTGTTCCAATTTCGTTGTAATTGCAGGGAATCTTGAAAGCTATAAGCTCGATATAATCTATTCATTTTTGAGATGCAGGACGAAATTAAAAAAAAAACTACTTTGAAGGGTTTCTTCATATCTCAAAGAGTAGCTGACAAATCGGAATGGTGAAAATTGCTTCTGATAGAGTTTTTTAGGAAGAGTTCAGTGACGCAAACTCTCTACAGAGCGTATCTTTAAAATATGGCCCAAACATACATTTTTTAAGCGGAAGATACCATGTAGAGAAATTTCAAGTACTCCACGGAGCTCAAAGTAAAAAAGTCCGTCAGAAGCATTTTTCATAATTCCGATATTTCGTTTATTCTCTAAGATATGAAGGATCCCTTAAAAGTATTTTTTTTTTCAATTTTGAATTGTATCTCAAAAAACGAAGAGATCTACGAAAATTCTGATTGCGACATCTTAAGTTTCCCGAACAAGTAGTACAGTACAGTGAAAACCGTATCTATCTATCTCTTGTAGTTTCCGAGATACCTGCAATTATAACGACATTGGCGACAAATAAACTCTTAAATTGGTATTTAGACATTAACATATAAATAATCAGTGTAGGCTGTAAGGTGTAAATTTCGAGAAAATTAATTCACTACTTTTTTTACTTTGTGTTGTTATGTAATTCATCAGTTTTAACTCATTATCAGTTTAAGAATCATAGAAATATATTTCTGTTATGCGAACAGAAGATTTTGAATCAATTTTTTTTGTTACAGTTCATGTTTACAAGCAAAACTGTGTTTATGCTTTACTGTTGATCTTTACTGCCTAGGTATTTACAGTTCAAATTTGTTTTCTTTTTCTTTAACATATTTAAATAATTTTTTTATTAGTTATTTCAAAACTCATTTCTATGTACCGAACAGTATGATATAATGTTTAGAATAGTTAAATTTGCAAATTGTCATGCGAAATAACTTTACGAAAATGTGTGAAGTTCTTACTTAAAAAAAATAGTTGTCATATTTCAATAATTAATTTATTATTTATTTGCATTAAAATAAAATAACGTTATACAGTCGAAAAAATATGTGTGCATTCTCTCTAGTTATAACAAACTTATGAAAAAAGTAAACTTAGCCCTAGGTGAATAGAAAGTGACATTGCCTTGACTTAAATGTTGGATTCTTGTTATAGGTAATCTAAGAAATAAAAATTATTTCAAACATTTACTTCAGGTAAATGCACTAGTACCTAAATCCTTTATTGAATTATTGGTACACAGCTGAACAAACCCAGGATTCTCTGGAAATACCTGCTGTTGTATAAATCTAATATTTTTTTTATTTTAAAATTTTACTAGAATTTCTTTATTTGATATGCATTTTCACTGTAATATTAAAACTTTTGCCAATGGATACTTCAATCATATTAACTATATCTCGATCTAAAATATAATTGTTAATCCAGTTCAATTTTTAGAAATTAAGCAGTTGGAAATTATAATCGATTTAAAAATCCATGACATTTTGAGAGTTTATTTTAGATTATAATGAAAATGTTGTTGGAGATAATCTGTTCAAAACGTCACAGTTGTGTTTATAATATATTTAATGTAGGAGTATACACGCTTAACTAAGTAAACATAAAAATTTACTAAATTAGTAAATATTAAACTACCGGCAAAAATGCTGGCAGACGTTGTCAATAAGAACATCAAAATTGTTGGACCACTGAGTAATTTTAGGAATTAGTGCATTATATTTATTTTCTATGAAAAAATTGTTTTATTCGAAATATAACTCACACTTGTGTTATACCAAACCGACAAAAATGTAAAATGTAAATTCATCGCTATCTTGTAGGCAATCGCGACGGGTGAAACGTGCGAGGAGCAACATATCATAGGCGTTCTAAATTTGGAGGCGATCAGACATAAAAAATGACAAAAACAATTACATAACATATTATTTTTAGTAGAAACAGTAATATAACAAGTTCCGCAAATTTCGAGGCGTTAGATAATAAAAATGATAGAGTTATTTCCAAATTAAAAGTTCTTCTCTTGTATTATCAATTACCCAAGGTCGAAAATAATAGAGAGTGACTAATTCACAGCACAAAGATGAGTACATACTGTGAGGGTTGCATGATTACTTAAGTATGCCACTTGAGAAGGGTTCAAAGTACCCAAAATTATCAAAAATAAGTTAATGTCGACTGAACCTAGCACATTAGCAGTTTACTTTAAAGTTGTATCATTCTCTCCACAAATTAGAATGCCGTCTTTTTGGACGGCGATGGTTCACCACCACCCACTTTTACTTACCTGATGCGCTATATATTCTCTTCTCTTTACCATATTTTGACCTCGCACCTTGAACTCTTCATACATGTTATAATCAGATAGTCCTCACTTGTTAAATTAGAGCGTTTACTGTAGAGCTTGAATTATTCTCAGTTTTCAAGAACACAAAATCATTAATAAATTAATTACATTTATAATTAAATTAGCGGAAAGATATACCCGAAATTTTGCCCGCTCGAAAGATATACTTGCCCATGACAGCGTTGGAAATGGAACAAGTGGATCCGTCAATTTGTCACAACCAATAGAAGGCGAACTTCACCGATCTGGCGCATGCGTATATGCTGCGACGTATGCGTATTTGCTGCGGAGAAGCTATGTAATCGAGTATGCTCTCAGAGCAGCACATGATTTTATAGGAAAAATATATATAATTGTGCGCGGGTTTATAACATGAATCACTTTCTAGATTTTTGGCGGTTGAGTATATATGTTTTTGAACTATTAAAAGGTAAGTTTTATAACACTTAAAAACACTGTTTTTCGAACTTCTAATGACTTAGGTAGGTAATTTGTACTAATGTGGAATTTTAAACAAAATTCATTTTGATTTTTATTTGGTAAAGTTTTCGAATTATTTTTGACTTATTACTGATTAAATTACCTCGTGGTCTGAAAATTCTGGACTCTTAGTAGATCCTACACTAAGCGATTTTTTAACTTGTGTAGTTAAACGAATAAAAAAAATGTAAAAATTATTTCTCGATTACAAACGGCATAAGTGGGCGTTCTTGAGTCATTTAGGTCCTATTTGTTAAAACTTAAATGAACCCGACAAATTTTAATCAGGTTTTTGTAAACGCTTTTTTTGTGAGCCGCTGAAATCTACTCCGAGCCTAAATGCCCGCTCGAATAATCCCCAACTCCGTTGGAAGTTAACGAATAATTTATGACAGCTAGACATTTTTTTGCCACTGTCTGAGCTGAATTTTTTCATTTGTAATTAAGCTTCATCACCGAATCCCCTTTTCTAAATTTCTCGTTGAGGTTAAAAGGTATTCTTGATTAGCTTTTCAGATGAGAAGACTTAAATTAGCTGCTGGCATGTAAAATCAAATTAATCGCGGTTACGCATTATTTGTGCTACTGAGTTAACACAAGGTTACTAGAAATATATACATATTTCTAATTGTCAAGTTGTAACATTAAGTTCAGTAGATGGTAGATCCAATTGTATCAAAATCAGGGGCAGATAACATGATGAGCCACTTTGAAACCTTAAAAATCTACAATATTTTATGAAAGAAAGATCCCAAGTTCAGGTTATATAACGATCTAATAGACGATGTTGAACAATTCTGACACATATTCTCTAATTAAGAAGTTTCAAGATCAAATTTTCCTGCAAGTTATGGCTATTTTTACCAAAAAGGGTTCTATAGTAATTAGTGTCCAATAAATGAAGTTTGAGGAGTAGATTAATGTTTGGTTTGCACGATTTTTAAACAATTGCATATGGTATTGATCCAAAATGATTTGAACATTCGAATTGCTATGGACAACACACTATCAACCACTTGCCTGGTGTCACGGATCACTTATAATTAGATAATACTGGATACAAATGGATGCCCTTGTGAGTTTTGGCGTGATGTCACTATTTACAAAAGTACAAATCAAAGAAGCTTTGGGAGACCTTCGTCGAAGGCTTATAGCACAAAACAATAATGAGAATGTAGACTTGGCAAAAGAGTGCACCAGATGAACCTTCTTCTTTAGGAATCAGTTCTATGAACAAACGGTAGTTGCAACTGCGGGGTCACCCTTACTATCATCTTTGGCAAACTAAATCCTTCTATGGCAGGCCTTGTAGTCAGCAATTCTTAAAGTCAGTCATATTGATTCATCAACATAAAAGGATTTCTGGACCACATTAACGGTATACATTCGGAACTGAATTTGGAAGAATACGGTTCCTCTGCTTTGTAGATGCCTTTGTGAAGAGAACACTATATGAGACATTGTTTACAGGAAGTATACTTACACCGACAGATATTTGAACGCTGAATCTCATCGGTATCTGGCTCAGAAACAAGGTGTCAACAACACCTCAGTACATAATGCACATACCTGTGACAAAATATTTAGAAGAAGAATTATATCATTTACATTTAGCTCTCAGAAGAAATTGATATATGGCAAATATTAATCAAGCCATTAGGAGACCCGAGATAAAAAATAAATGATACTCTAAATATCTACTCATATATTCTTTATTATTTATTAACTATTGTAGATTTTTTACTGTATTATAATAGTTATTTACGTTACAAGGCCGGGAAATGGTATATTAAAGTACAAGTATAGATGTTTACGGACGAGGCGACGAAGGAACCGAGTCAGGAATTTCTAGACGAGTACTTTAATGACATTTCACGGCCGTGTGTCGTACAACGTTTTATTTTATACTGTGTTGTATTAAAAATTAAATTTTAATGTTTTATTTTACATAACCTGCATAGCTTTTGATTTAGCTTATTGATGTAAAAACAGAAATAACAAATTTGACAGTTTGTCATCCCGTGCGTATTTTGTGATAATTTTCGTAAAAAAATGGAAGAAATGAAGCTAAAATTTGCTGAAGCAACAAGCAAATTAGCGCCTAGGAAGTCTTCTGCTCGTTATGAGAAGGAATGCCAGCTCTTCAACGCGTGGAGAAAAACCTATAAGGTGGAAAACGGCCTGAATGAAAATATCCTTTTGGCGTACTTCTTGGATATCTCCAAAAAGATGAATTCTGCGACAATGTGGGCAAAATATTCGATGCTCAAGTCTATGCTGATGGTAAAAGGAGGAGGTGGTATGTCAAAATATCCAAAATTGGTGGCTTTCTTAAAAAGGCAAGCAGTTGGTCATCAGGCAAACAAGTCAAAAGTTCTAACAAGAGAAGAAGTTAATAGATTCATGAAGGAAGCCCCATCAGAAGAGTATCTTTTGATGAAGGTAAACAAGTTTAACCTTTTCATTAGTTTTGAATTAAACAATGTGCATCTTGAATGATATAGGTACTCTATGTCAATTAATTACAAAAAATACATTTCTTGGTTTCGTTAGTCGAAATTTCATCAATTTGACAATCAGTTTTAAACCATTTTCTCTATGGTTACAGGTAATCGCAATGCTAGGCATTTCTGGTGGTTGTCGGCGAGAAGAGTTATACCATATGACCCTAAAAGACATTGAAGATTGTGGCACCAAACTAATTATAACCATTCCCATTTCTAAGATGAATACAAAACGGGTATTCACTGTATTGAGTGACGACAATGAAGCAATAAACTTTCTGGAAATATTCAGAGAATACGTTAAGCGACCTAAAAATATGAAGGAAGATTTTCTTTTTTTGGATTATAGAAGAGGAACATGTGTTTCCCAAAGAGCGGGCATACATACCATTGAGGGGGCACCAAAAAAATTGCGGGATATTTGAAGTTGGAACACCCAGAAAAATATGCGGGGCATTGTTTCCGCAGAACATCTGCTACTTTTTTGGTGAATGCGGGAGCTGATTTATCAACACTGAAGCATCATGGTGCATGGAAAAGCTCATCTGTTGCGGAACAATACATTGAAGATTCCTTAGAAAACAAAACAAAAGCAGCAAGGATGATTCAAAATGGAGAAAACTTTATACAGGTTCTTCAGACCAAGCAACAAACTATATCCACTACCACTACCGTGTCTAGTGAAGATTCTGTCCCTAAAGGTATTCCTACATTCAGCCTGCAAGGAAATTCACATTGCACAGTTACTGTTAATTATAATTATAATTAGTTTTTATAGGCTTGATTTTGTAGTTTTAAAGATAAAATCTTTTAAAAATGTGAATATTGTGTTTTTTAAAGCAGTCCGGGAAATAACTCATTACAGTACAGTATGAAATAAAGGTATTTAAGTTAATACAAATCAATTTTCCTACAGTTCCTATTAATGAAGTTATAATATATGCCCTGTGATACCAAATACGTATGCTAAGTAATAATTCCATGGACAAGGTTGGATTGTGTCAAGATTGAGTTTTTAAATCCTATATTTGTATGTAAAATCTGCAATGTGAAAAATTTTCATTTCATCTATAGTATATCGAAAAGTGCAGGTATGTAGTTTTAAGGTTTTCATAATAGGTGTTATGTTATGCATTGACCTAGGCAACTGGGCGCTGCCGTTGCTGCCAGTCACAGAATTAAAGTGCAAATTCTTTGACCTGCCCTTGTTGTCGGGCTAGGTTCTCGAGAAGTGAACCTGCTATCAGTACCAACATCAATATATGGACCCCGATGTCCCGTTGCCGCCTCTGCAACTGCATTCCATGTTTCCAAACTTTTCGCCGCTTTTATGGAGTAAGTACTGTTAGCGCTCCCTTCCCTCCACCGAACAACAAAGGTATGTCAAAGAACCTCATTTAAGGTTGAGTTTTGTGAATGGCAGCAACTAATTACCAACCACTATACCATAAATATAACCAACCACTATAGATGAAAACGCAATTTCAAGCAGCAAACACACTTTTAAAAGGGCACTTCATATTTTTTAGGCAATGTCATAAATAATTAAATTATCATTTTTTTAGATAAATTTTTCATTTCTGTATGTGGCTAATGATAAATTTTACAAATATGTATTTGCAATTTTTCGCCCTAAAAATTGACAAATTAGCTTAACTATTGTTTTTAGTTTTATTACCGTTTATGGATAATGTTTTTTATAAAAAACCTTTGATAATCTAAGAAAATTTATAATTTGTATAAAAGTGTACGATCTTGAAGAAACTGTACTTTTTTAGGTTGCATTTACTGTCAAATTAATAATGTTGTAAAATTATGATATACACTTTCCATTATGACTTGTCTGTACGATTCTATGTAATATTAATTAGAACTGGAAGAGGGAATTGTTCCTAGAATCTCTTTTCGATAAGTTCTTAGAACATATCTATAAAATTATTTTATTTTGTGGGAATTCCATGAGTAATAACAGGCGTTATATTCCTAAATTATATTTGGAAAAATTCGTACCTATTCCTGCTGTATATTTGATAACATTGCAATGCATATCTCTAAATTTACCCAGTTAACGTAGCAATCATTCAGCCTAATCGAAACTGGCACAGTTTCAGTCCTTGTAACTCTAATATGTTTAAATGTTAGCGTTATTTATTTTTTTACAAACTAAGTCAAGGCTACGGAGCATAAATGTTAAGCAAAGCCTACTGGGCGATTTAGTAAAAATACGATTGGGTAATGCTATACCAATGCATACTTTCAATGGTTATTTATAAGTTTTGTAGTGAGAACAACAATAAACAAATGATCGGATAATTCATCATTCAATTTTTCAGGTACGTTGTTAAGGTTAATTTATGCGCGTAATGCTAATATTAAGTGGTGCGATATTGAAGGAGAAATTTGGTAATAATAGTTCAAAGTTATTTAAATGATAGATCGAGATATTTCGTATTGTTGCCTGTTCAGCTTGATTATGTTTTGGAAAGCGGACCACGTCTACAATGCTTTTGAATGCGTGGTTTGCTTTCTGATGAGCCAAATGGGTAATAATGGCACATTGTGCTACGCGGATTTTTGTATTTCATGACGATTTTTCCGGAGAAATTGTTTCGTACGTGACTCAAGTTGCATTTCTTGATAGTAATATTATGAAAGGCGTTTACAGTAAATATAACATGAAAAAATTGAAATTAGTATTCATGTTAAACAGTACAGGAGCGACGAGGAAAACCATAGTATCTGAAATACATTTTTTATTGTATAGCGATTTTGTTACTTTTTGCATTAAAAATCGGGTTTGAAGGAATTGTGTTGCAAAGTGTGGCAATATCTTAAACATGAAGAATTTAAATCAAAATTTTTGCACAAAATTGACGATAGCGATGAGATATTTACGAAAAAACAATTTTCATATATTTTATGACAAGCTACAAATTACTGGAATCAGATAATCCAAATTTCATTATTAATTTTAGATTTTCAAAATACTGTCTTATAGTCTATTGTCTTCTTGGCGTGACATTTATATATAGCAGCAAATTATTGGTAAATTTTTCTTTGATGCTATTCAAATAGAAAAACATGTTTAGATTTTCTCACTGCATAATTTTAGAATGCCATAGAAAAATTAACGATATTACAGATTAGATGATTTCATTTCACAACACTTCAGTTAGTAATTGATTTTATAATATTTTTACCAATAAATAGACAGGTAAACCTAACCCTTCCTGACCTGACCTCCTCGAGGTCAAGATTTGGTATTTGAAATATTAACAAATATACAAATTTCAAAGTACTGTGGGTAGATACTGATTTCGGAAGTATATGTACAGGGTGACCCAGAACTGATGGTTTACCGCCATTACGTAAAAACAGAAAGAGCAATCGAAAAACCGTAAACGTGTGTGTTTATGGTATGATGTAGTGAGTGTTGACCATAAAATACCATCTTGGTAAATTTAACACTCAATGGACAGTGACGTCATCGAAATAATTTTTCCCATTTTCATATCTTTTTTTTACATTATATAAAAGTCCTCGTTTTTATCAATATTTTATTAGAACCTTTTTTCGATATCACCTTTCGTGTAAACGATATAAGACCATATGTATAGAAAAATTAAACAGTCTCAATTACGTATGTTGATGATTTTGACAGCGTTGCCATGGAAAACAAAATTTTCCAACAAAATTGTTCATTGTTATGTGTACCTATACCCAAAGTATACCAAATAAACAAATTTAGTAAGTATTTTTGGTTCAAATAATACACAATAAAAGCTATAACGATTAGGTATTTAATAATAAAATTATATAAAATTTAAAATATGAACAAAACAAAGGCAATATTAGGTACGTATCATCGTGGAAAATAATTCTATGTTAAGTTTTCTACATGTCCACCAAATTGTTGTAAGCACATTTCTACTCTATGTCGGATTTTCAGATGGGTAACTTTTAGGAGTGTATCTCTACTTATCCCCCAGCATGCATTCCTAATGTTTTCTTTTAATTCTTCGAAATTATAACATTCTTTGTTATAAACCTCATTGTTCAGGGTACTCCATAAATAAAAATCCATTGGGGATAGATCCGGGGATTTCGGAGGCCAATGAATAGAACCTTCTGTACCAATCCATCGGCCAATTTTCATTGAGGTATCTTTTTACTTCTCACTCATTGTGTGCTGATGCGCCATCCTGTCGAATCAACGTATTTCTTCTAAGTTGTAAAGGCACTTCATCCAATAAAGTTGATAAATGGTCCCTTAAAATGTTAAATAACGTTCTCTGTGTAGTGCACTAAAAGCACTACACAGAGAACGTTACGTGCACTTGTAAAAGTATGGACCAATTAAGTGTCTGGCTATAATACCACACCATACATTGATACCAAAATGTCCTTGATTTTCAACCTGATTAATTTCGTGAGGGTTTTCAGTTGCCCAATAGTGCGTATTTTTTATTTGGTACTCCATTGCTGACAAAGCGGGACTCGTCTGTCCATAGTATATATTTATAAATGTTTGGCACATCTAACTGGATATCAACAATCTCCGAAATAAAATTTATCCGGCGTAGCCTATGATTTTCAGAGGGCTTGCATGTTTAAAATTTTATAATCGTGACACTTGTTTTTCTTTAAAATTTTTGAATTGAACTATAAGAAATATTTAGTTCTCAACTGGCATCTCGTATTGATTTTCTAGGATTATTATTGAAATACTCACACACTTGAGCCACCACATTAACGGATTACAAACGGATTTATTTTTTTCAATGTTTTATTTTGGATTTTAAAAGCGTCTGTGTTCCGTTTTAGTGCTTGTTCCAATCTCAAGAACCTTCTATAATCTAGTACTTGGCGGTCAGGATAATTTTCACCGTAAATCCGTACTGCCAATTTTGAATTTTTTCTAGCTTCTCCAAAAATTAAAAGTATATCTACCTTTTCATTATGACTATTCATCTTAGTAAACAGTAAATCTGCATACAAATAATTAAAACAACAACAACAATTTGATAGGTAAATTTTATCGATAAATATGAGTAACATAACATTAACAGTATTGATATTTCCATCGTAACGTTGTCAAAATCATCAACATACGTGATAGAGACTTTGTTTATTTTTTCTGTACATATGATCTTATTTCTTTTACACGAAAGGTGATATCAAAAAAAGTTTTAATGAAAGTTATTGATAAAAATGAGGACTTTTATATTGTGTCAAAAAATAGGTATGAAATTGTGAAAAATGATTTCGATGACGTCACTGTCCATTGGGTGTTAAATTTACCAAGATGATATTTTATGGTAAACACTCACTACATCATACCATAAACACCTACGTTTACGGTTTTTCGATTGTTCTTTCTGTTTTTACGTAATGGCGGCCAACCATCAATTCTGGGTCACCCTGTACATATAGTATAACGTTTGTCTCATGATGGCAGTTTGATGATGTCTATTCCCAGCGTGTGTTTTAATAAAATATTAAATGCTGGAATAATATATTTAAGCAGTTTTCAATATTTTTATCAGTCACATATTATATGCTTGCCCAATATTGGGAATGTCTGTCAAACCCAACAGAAGGGAACTTGAGTACACGAGATATAGCACGTGTCTACATTTAGCGGAAATCAAACATTAGCCCGCAGAGTAATTGTTACCTTACTTTTGGAAATGGTTTTGGTCGATGGTTACTATAGTATGGTAGGTCCCTTGGTATTGATACCTCTCATGAAGTAGCCAACGACCACGTGCTACATATCGCGTGCTGAGGTCATATTTTGTTTCACGGAACCTGAAGCTATTCTGGTGAGTAAATTTTCAAAATCAGTTGACGATCCTAGTCTCCATGTCCAACATTAATTCAGATTAATTCTGACTTCTGTATAATTCATTCATTACGCCAACATAGACAGGATTTCTTTTTTAATTTTAATTACACTGGCCATTATCATACCATCAACCATCGCAGTAAACATACGAGTAGTTTACACAAACTGAATTACAATCTGGTACACCATGTAGCGAAAACCGAAGATATATGAAAAATCTGAATGTGGCATCTTTTTTCTTGAAAAAAATAGCCCAGTTGCGAAAACCGTATCCTTCTATATCCTGTAGTTTTCGAAATACCTGGAATTACAAGGAAATTGGGACACCCTGTACAGTGGCTGCAACTTAAAGGTTTCCATCCTAACACGCATATTACTTATAAAGTGATAAGCCGGTGGATTATTAATAAGAATTTTGGAAGGCGTGTCAATGATAGTTTTCCTATAAACATGTATGACACGCGGTTAAGTCGTCATAATACAAGCAAAATGCGATACTGATTTCGGCTGGACACCTTTATGTAAGGCCAGAATGTATGCTTCAGAGAACGAGTTGTAGTAAACAATGTTTGTTGGAGTAACAGTATATAAAAGGCACGAGGTACAAGATAAAGTGGTATGACAGTTTTTTTACTTGAAATTATTATTTCTCTAACGTTTATTTTTTTATCACTTTTGACTATCCAAAATACAAAATATCCTCTTGTGGTAAAAGTGTAAAAACAGTGATCAGTGTTATAGAAGAAGTCTTCTTTCAGCTTTTCCCAACAGCATTATTTTTTATATGGGAATACGTTTTCAGCGCGCCTTACATTCACAAGGGTTCTAAACATATACAAAGGCGTCGAACGCCGGCGTGTATTAGTTTCGATTTGGAGACCATCTGCTGACTTGCCATCGCGCCACCCATTCGGGTAGCGTGACAGCAGCGTCCGGCAAATCATCGAAATTAGGGGTAGGACACAATCTGGTACAGTCGTCGGTAAAATATGGACGTATCCGTCGACCCTTCAATTCTTGGAAACTCATCAAGATGCTGTGGTAGTAATATGGAAAACTGATAACCACAAACATTGATTCTGGCCACAAATCTAGATACATATATCTGAAATTTTTTTGAAGCACATGGTGTCCCATGAAGAAATACACAAACCCTAAAGAAACACATCTTACATAAAAGAAGGCAAAAACGTTTATACCGAGTAGTTCGGAGAAACGCTACATTTTTCTCCGATTAAAAAAAGATTACCTAACTAATATGAATTGCTCTAAAAATACTACAAACTGACAGTATTATGATTTTTATCTTTAAGAGGGGGATCGACATAATTTTATATATAATAATATATAACTATGACTAATTACCTACAATTATTTTAAAAGGGGATAGAGAAAATAAGAATTAACGGAATGACCCTTCAAAAAATTTCCAAACTTACTGATTTCTAAAGCGGAAACAATTTTTTTTTTTTTGAAACTATTAGTTAAAAGCAGTTGCGGGTGCATTCGAAGTTTTATATTATCTATTAATATTCTTGTCCTTCGATTTTCTTAGAATAAATGGGCAATTTATTTAACTGCATGCGGAGTGTGTGTTTTGTTGTTAGAGAACAACTAGAGCAGGTAAAAGAATCTCAGCTAATGCTAGGGTTGTGCACTTTAATTCCGTTACTGGCAGCGACCAGTTACCGAGTTCACGGCATAACAACCAGGAAAAACACTATTTATCATCTCGGATGATGGTTGTCATAGGCGCCGATTTTCTGGAGGAAAAGAGTGTTTTACCCCATTTTCAACATCGAGCTCGAATTCCGAAATATTTTTTTATTGTCTTCTAGGTCTCCCTGACTGGAAACACGTGGTTTAATTTTTTGTACTTAGCGGTAGTTTACCTTGTATAACAATATCTGTATTTTTTATTTTTTTAACGACAATTTTATGAGAAAATAAAAATTAGTAAATATTCATTTTTTGCATCAGTTGATCAGTTGCAAAGTAAAGGCTTACGGTGTTTTTTACAAAAGCCTTCTAATAAACCCTCAAATATTTTTAATTTTCTATAGTTATCTAATTTTAGTATTCACTGTTAACAATAAAATTTAATAACTTGTGTACTACATAAATTCCATAGTCACAGATGTAGATACTTTTCATTCTAAACTCAACTTCCCTTAATTTACATCGTAGGAATCGTAGGATATGTTGGTGACGTTTGGTCGATTGGCAACACAACATTCTGTACAATCTTTTTACTTATTTTTATCAGGGTAATATTTCCTTGAAGGTTGTGCACTTACTCATTGGACGCGCTGTATATGATAGTGAAACGTTTTGTAAGCAGTCTTTTATGACCTGTTTGGCTGTCATACGTTGAATTTCATCATAACAATGTGTTCAATTGGATTAAATTTCGCCTCGAGTGTCTACTGAACTTTTAATAACAATTGTGTAATACTATGGCAACAATATATGTATACACACGACATGGATTTCCGTGTTTTCATACAGGAGATCGATTGGATAATAAGTTAAATACTTTACCGTTGTCAATTTCTACACTGATAAAAATAATAGAAATTTAACAAGTTTTATGTATAGTCTAGTAACCATATCAGATCCGATTGATTTTTTGCTGAGTTGTTTCCAATCCAATCCGTTTTGGCCTCGAACGCCGAACACGACTTAGTCAAAAATCACAAAAAAACACGACATTTTCTACGTTTCTTCGGCTTTTGGCAATTTTAACCCTGAAGCATTAATGTTCTCATTATAACTATGCCATACGTTTTCAAAGTAGAGTACACATGCTACAATTAGAGTCGATTCGGGATGCAATTTTACTCTACTTTAAAGACATAGGCATAGTTATAATCAAAAAACTAGTTGTTCAGGGTTAAAATCTGAAGAAAAGTAGAAAATTTCGTTTTTTTTTTGGCTTGTTGACAATGTTGTATTCGAAGGCTTGGATTATTTATTGGGACATCATTAAAAACTCAGCAAAAAATCCGATCTAACGGATCTGACGCAAGGTCGCCCCCCCTCCACTCTTTGAAGCGACATGGTTACTATACAAGGAATACATATACTACATTATGTAAAATAAATCGCTTTGTGCTATTAATTATATACTTTTTGTCGGGTACACGTATTATATGTATAGAGTGTCCGAAATATAAGTGCCTTTATTTTACTGAATGATACATTGTACCAAATAATACATATTTTACTTAGCAATTTTGTTCTCTGACCAACGGTAACAGAATTGACAGCAAACAAGTGAATATGTGTCTGAATTGTCAGGTGTTTGTACATTATAATCTCAAATATACCTAAACATATTTACTGAAAATGGTTTTCTTAGAGCTTTTTTCACAACACATAATAAAATAGTTACTAGTGTGTAAAATGATTTATTAATATGTTGCTTGCGAAAAGTGTTACAACCGTACAAACGTTTCGTAGCCAGAAAATTTGCCCAGATTTACCATAACTTAACATGTAACGTGTTTTCCGTGGAAATCTGTATTAGAACAAGTTCAGTAGAAAAAGTTACACGTGCATTTTGACGAGAATTTGGTAACAAAATAGGGGTAATGTGCCTACGCGCGAAACAGTTATGTTTTGGGTTCGTCACTGGTGTGAAAATAGTTCTGTGTAGAGCATTAAAACCCTGGGAGCTGAAAATTATGAAAATTGTCGAGAATTGTTTACAAAAAATCTCCATAGCGGAAAAGTTGTTGTTTGGTGTGGTGTAAGATCATTTGGTATTATTGGCTGTTATTAGGATAAAAATAACCGTTCTATAACAGTCAATTTTGTGCGCTACATTAACATGTTGCAAATATTTCTTACACCAGGACTGATTAGATGGAGATTACTAAATGGTACTGTGTTATTCCTACAAGATGAAGCAACAGCTGACAGCCAGAAATGGTATGAGAATTCTACTCGAATTTTTTAACGGCCGTATAAGTTCCCGATTTGGAAATTTGCTTTGGCCCTCTAGATCCCCCGACCTAACGGCATTTGAAGGAATAGGTCTTTGCAAGTCGCCCTACAACAATTGAGGAGCTAAAAGATCGCATTTGAAAAGAAATTACAAGAATTTACGGTAATTTGATTCGTTCTCGCCGTAAAATGATCGAATTTCTGATGTTTTTTAGGTACAGAAATCTCGAAAAATAAAACATGTAGATCAAAGGTAATATCAAAAATAAAATTATTGATGTTTTGTTTATCCACTTTTACTATTTAAATTCTCAAATAATATAATAACTTTTAAAATGCATTTGTAAGGCACACATTATTTTGCTTTCTAACCCCACAGTTTAACAATTTGTAACCTCTTGATTGTACAAGAAATATCCTTCGAATAAATTTCACATCTGTCAACGCTTTACTTTGACGTTTGTCAATCGCCTTCGATTGATCAATACAAACTGACTACAGCGGACAGGACCATAATTAACATAACATTAACAAACTAAAATGGCAGGTGAGCTTCCATAACATATTATTTTCACATAGTTATAAACAAAAGTGAACAATATTTTACGCAGAATTATGTAAGTTTATGTAATAACAATATTTACATCTAGTTGAATTTAAAAAAATACGTATTTTAAAAGATTTCTGTACCTAAAAATTTGTAGGATAGACTGCTTTCTGTCGTTATACATTCGTCGCAGGTGGCATAAGATAACATTCCTGTTATTTGCTAATCTCTATATCATTCAATTCTTAAATGTCTAAAATAACTTGTATTTGGTGAAAACACTATTTCAAGAATTGAAAGTTGATGTTGATGAAGTTTTGATGAGAGAATTAATGTTAAAGCATTTAAATAAACCCCACAGAGACTTGGAAGGATTTTATTCGAATAATAAAGTGGTTAGTTTTATGGGGAACACTGTACCTAGTATACAAGTAACAGGGGGGGCGTTGGGGGTGTTATTTTTCACAACGTTGACATATTATTATTTCCTTGATATTTTAAAATATTGCAGATAGATATATCTATAAAAATATATAACATATACCTAATTTAGATACGCATTAATATCATATTTATAATTTTGTCTTGATTATTTAATGTTGTTTCATCTTATATTTAACGTCTATTTTATTTAAAAGGGTTAGAAAATATTTATATTTGACTACTTCATGAAATCGCAATAGAAAATTAACATAAGCAGGTAGAGAGAGTAACCGACGTACTAGATAAGCTGTCGCTGTTATGGATTTTCGTATTTCACGTGATTGTAATATTGTTTGTCGCCGACCCAATATCTACAACAATGCTGGATATTGGTGGCGTTCGGGCGCGTTCGCGTCGCTTCGCCATCGTTCGTGGTTCGTTCAATTACTTCGCCTAATTATCAGCTAAACAGTAAAACGTACGCTACCCGCCAGCGCTCTCGATGCCTTTGAAATGAGCACCCGTCACAGCTCTCTACGCCTCTTTATCTTCGCCAGGCCGTACTGGTGGCCGCGTAATGCCAACTCCCAGGAGCACGAAAGTTAGTAAAAACACCACACCCTGAATCCCTATAATCTGATCGATAGTCTCAAAGAACTTCTACGTTTTCTATAATTTGAAGTGACGAATTGACAAGAGGTTTGTTTTGGTTCCGCATTTGTATGGTTCTAAATACTTACCCAATTGTCAACTTATTGTCTCTTCGTAATTCTTATTAATGAATCGGTCTCTTATTTAGGACAGTTCTGGAACTGTTCGCTATCCGAACGAAAATAAGTCTAAGGTATCTTGATTTTGTTTGTATGCTTTACCATCGTCTGCTAAATCGCGTCGCCTTTGTAATACTTCTGTCTGTCTGTCGAATCACCTGAATTTCAATCTAGAATTCTGTAATATGCTGTAGTGTGGTGACTCAAATGTTAGTATTTGGAAACATAGTACACATCAGGCCATAACTCAGAATTTGATCTTTTAATAGAATCTACTTATTTAATTTGGTTTGCAAAAATCTACGTATCTGCTACTTCTACACTTTCATCATAAAAACACAATACTTATTATTTTAGGTTTGGGTATCAATTTAAAAATTTAAAAATGATACATAAACAGAAACGTATACCTTAACAGATATTTCACATTTGTCATAATTTCTATGAAACGTCAAATTACTGACGAAAACAATTAACGATTACGTCATTTGTGCTGTAGTGTGTTGCCGCGCGCGGTGGGTTACTGCAAACGAGCAATGGAATAGTCTAGAGCACGGCTGCTGCGATTTAGTAGACGATGGCTTCACACAGTCGCGTTTTTATACATTCTGAGACTTTTGAGAGGCTTTATAGTGATCTATAACTTAAACTGTATTACCATTACTAACACGGATGACACAAGACACTGATACGTGTTAACTTATGCCATGTGAAAATATTTGTATAAAATACATAGATAGCTTAACTTTCTTGTAAATGTTGCCAATTTATTAATAAATAATGGAGAATCTTTTTGAGATGTAGTTGCTAGTGAAGAAAAAACAATAACGTTATTTCAGCATTGCTTGTTCATTATAGTTGTCCGTACTGTCCAGAAAAAAATAATAATGATAATATCTCTACCTCTCATTCTAATCACGATTAGCCCAGAAGTGGAAGACTGGTGCAGGGGAGGGAGCGAGCATATTATTATTAAGCAGGCCGCATTTGCGCCCAGGAACGACTCATAGATGGTAGACCCTAACCACTATTCAGTGCCGAAATAAGGGAAACCTTTAAAACATCATTAATTAGGGGGGGTAGTAAAATGTCGACTGGTATTAATCTCTCATATTGGGCCAAGTCAACATTTTTCCACTCTGCCATACCCGCAGAGACGGTGCCAATCATCTCCACGAATATACTGATATACGATACAAACCTCACATATAAAATTCGTAATATTGTTCATCTTCAATAAGTTCTTGCTTTCCAAAAGCCACATTTGAAAAATGTTTAATAAATGCACTTGATGCCTTAATACTGTAAAACTGATTCAGGGAAAAGCTTGGGGATAGATTTTTTTAAAAACTGATGACTGACATGGAATGAAGTAGTAGGATTGATTTTATTTTGATAATAATTGTCATTCGACATTGGAAAATGCGTCATAGTGAGTTAATCTAAGCAATTTTTTATTATAATCATTTAATTATACAGGTAAGTCTGATTTTTTGTTATAGCCGAGGCAAGAATTCAGACGTCTTACGTCACGGCTGACGTTACGCAATTGTTTGTATTGTCAACGTAATTTTCGATATTTGGTAGCGTTAAAAACAATCATTGTTTACAATTTAGTGCAATATATAATGCAAACATTTAGTGTAGTACATATATAGTTTTATTACTCTGTTGCAGTTTCTTATATTTATATTTTGATGAAAATATAATTAATTATTCATTTGTTCGTATGACGTAAGTCGTCTGAATTCTTCCCACGACTATAGTAAATTTAACTATTTTCATTTTTATTTTTGATATTTGTCAAATCTAACCTTGGCTATCAATTTTTTTATTAGCATATCTAAATATTTGGTGTCAAAGAACATACATATGACTACATTAATACAAATTGTAGGAAAAATGATTTAAATTAGCTTACGTATCTCTACGATGCAGCAAAATATTTCGAGAGGTCTATGTGGAAAAAGATAGTAAAGCTTCTAGAATTTTAAAGAGGTACTGATACGAAATGACCAGAGAAATATCTAAAGAAATTAGAAGAAAGTCAGGGAAATTTTTAAGTTTCCATTGGACTATCCTGACAATGACATTACGCGTCCCAAACAATGTTCTAGAATCGCCGGTTCATGTGTGCCGTGTACCAGTTATCATTGGTATAACCTGTAATCATGCATTAATAAACATTTAAACACAGCGAGGTTGGAACTATGTGTATGGTAAAATCTTCTTGAAATCCACTCTACGTTAATATTTCGCTGTGTCATTTTCCCTTGCTCTTTACGTTCTGTATTGTTGGATGCGTGCGGCCGTAACGAGTATTATAATACGTGAAGTTAATTACCTTATCACATATTACTAAACGTCTGCGTTCGAGCCATTTATTCTCTTGACTGTGTCTAGAGCGCTTCCTTTCTCGTCGCAATTTGGCCAAGCGGATTTTAACAAGGCCAATAATGCATATTTATAACAAAAAATACTCCTTATCTGATTTTCACGCTATTGTGGAAAACGGCATGTTATACGGTTTCAAGAGCTATCCTTTGGAGAAGTTTTAAAATAACAATCCAAAAATTTTGTCTACAACCTAGATCTTTATTCATAGATTACATTTTAATATCGTATAGGTATCATGGTATAAGAAACAGTAAACACTATTTACCTAATTTTTTATGAAGCATTTATAATGCATGGCCCAGAAAATCGATATGACAAGTAGTTTACAAAATATACGAGGTCAAATTAGCATTAAATAATACCGAGGCGTGACGACATTGCCTCCTACTTGGGCAAAGATATTTCTGTGTTAAATTAAACAAATTAGCAGATGCTAACAACTTTTAAAATTAGCATGTTATTTAAAGGCATATTCGTCTAATCTACCGATGGTAGATTTAATTATGATAATGGACAGTTTTAATTCATCAAATCACCGATAATTTGTTAGTGTTGAAATGAGAGGTGTAAAAATGCAATGAGAAATTCTAAAAGAAAATCGTTAATAGCAGCTAGGTTTTTCAACTATTGTACATACCTACCAACTTAAGTGATTAAAAATATGTACTTATTATGTTACAAAATTAATAATAACATTGAATATTTTCGTTTCTGTATAAAAAATTGTATTTAGGTACCTACAACAAAACGAAACATGTTTCTTAAGTAAAGGTTAAAAACCTAGAGACGTATTTTGTGGTCAAAATTAAGAGTTTTCTGTTATACAAATGTAGGGTCTTACGACAGCCATTGTCTAGCTACAGCGTGGTAAAAATAAAAAAAAAAATCAATTCTTAATTTTTAGTTTCTAACCCGCTTGAGACAATTTAACCAAATTTGGTGTGCATATTTAGTATAACAGTACGTATAAAACAAAAAATTAGTTTTAAAAACTTTTCAGTGACCAGTGGAGATGTGAGGTTCGATCATTATTTGTCAAAAAAATATATCACTGTATAATACTGCAAATAAAATAGGTCATCATATACACCATTGAATTATCTTCACTTTTTTATATTTCATATTGATTAGCAACAAAATTGATTTATTTGATCAAGTGTATTTTTGCACAATTACTTAAATTACTTAAACCTCTCTGCAATGTAAAACAATAATAATAAGTCGTTTGGTTACGAATTATACAGGCTATGTAAAAAAACTTTCAAATTTATTCTTTTTGGATTAAAATTTTATATGAAAATTTAAAATATTTAAGGCATTATTCTACGTAAGATTTTCACGAAATAGCTATTGGTTTTCACATTAGAAGCAATTGGGTCTTTAAAATTATTTTGACACAGACAATGTAATAAAATAATATTATAATAAAATTTGTATTTTGCATAAAAAAGTACATTCTGTTTATTATTTTTTTGCAATTGGCGTCTTTAAAACAAGTTCTACATTATCTTGAGCAACACGAAAATATTTAGGTACATTTTTTTTAACTAAAATTGAAAAAATGTAATAAATACGAAAGATAAGGGCAACATGTAGTATATTGCATGAAAGACGAAAAAACAGGCAATTTTTTGTGGGCACAGCCTGCTTCAATAAAAAAAATTTGTATCCGCCTAGAGGGCGCAGCGAACCACATACAATATTTCAAATATCTGTTTATATTGGGTGGAAGGTATCAATTTTGCAATAAAAATTTATTACCAATAAGTTTTCTCTATCTCTTAAAATAAAAAAGTTAGACATCCTTAAAGTTTGGGCACTTTACAGGTTTTTTTGTTATTACTCATAAAGTTGGCCATAGATCTCAAATTTATTTTAACGAGCATAAAGGCCTCCAAAAATGCAACAAAAAACAATAGATTTTTGACGTGTCTCGCATATTAAGCGAGATACATGGGAGTGGCCTTCTTATGTGATGGTTGGGTTTGAGGTAAATTAATAAATAATTTACCTGGACATTTTATCGTTGTACTGGGATATTTCGGTACAATATCTAAAGTTTGATTGTCTTGTTTTAATGTCTATAATAACACCTTCAAATTTTCCATAATTGAAATAAAAATCGCAATTCTAATAACGCCGAAAGCCCTCTTAGGCTTCGTATTTTAAATTATTTTTATTATAGATATTTATTGAATTCAACTTTGTCTATGGAATAATTATATCAAAGAACATACTCATTAATAGAAATTGTAAGAAAATTGATTTGAATTAGCTTAAATACGTTTACAATACAGTAAAAAGTCATAATCTTTATTTAAAATTGTCGTTTAGATATCCATACAGATAATAATCATAATAAAGATTAGAGCAATACTAACATGTCTGTATGATCTATAATTTCAGATTTCAAATGTAGCAGGAGCTGTGCAGCAATTCATTTGAAGAGAACAAGTTCAAAATAGAGAGAAAAAAATGAATAGTATTACTTTAACATAATATTTATACAGTATGCGCCAAAAGTATGGAATAAATTCAATAAAAACGAAACAATTATTTTTTGGGAAAAATCCTCGAACAGGTCGATTTTTAATTTAAAAAATACATATTTTAGCGTAAAATGCGATTTTCAAATGTCATTTGTTTTCGAGTAATGACATCATCGATTTTTTTTTAAATGGCAACACCATATTTTTTCCTTGATTCTGAAAGATCATTTAATTCTCTATCAGACAGTACTAAAATTTTGCCCTCTTACATAGGAAAGTTTTCGAGTAAATGACGATTGAATGTTAGAAAACGTAAATTTTATCCATAAAAAAGTAACAATTCTGAGGTATGTATAATAAAATACAATTGATTAAATTTTATACTTAAATTAAATGTTCGAATTGCCATCCACCAACTTCTTGACAATGCGCAAGTCTGTGAAGAAATTCTTCTTACACATTATGAATGATTTCTGGGGTAACTCTGCGTATTTCGTCCCGAATGCGATTTTGAAGTTCTTCTAAATTACGTGGTTTATTAATGTACACTTTTGACTTTCCTGTACGAGATTTTTTGGACATCTGTTTTCCCGGGAGGTGGATCGACAGACGCGGACCGATAGAATGGCCTGCAAGATAGCCAGGTCTTACACCTCTTGCCTATTTTTTATGGGGATCTTTCAGAATCAAGGAAAAAAATATGGTGTTGCCATTTAAAAAAAATCGATGACGTCATTACTCGAAAACAAATGACATTTGAAAATCGCATTTTACGCTAAAATATGTATTTTTTAAATTAAAAATCGACCTGTTCGAGGATTTTTCCCAAAAAATAATTGTTTCGATTTTATTGAATTTATTCCATACTTTTGGCGCATACTGTATTTCTTATTATTATATTGGACTTTAAATAATAAAGGTGTTTTCTATATCTCTAGAAATGGATAATCGTTTCAATATTGAAATGTTGTAAGTCTACCAAGACGCTTAGGGGGAATAACGTTTCATTTGTTAAATATTAGAACAAATGAATTCACGTTTCGTTATCGATTTAATAGCAGGCATGTGAAACGCTAGCACCCGAGTAGAAAATTCTCACGTAGCAACTGTAGCAAAACAAACGTCACATTCCTAATTATGTCGTATATTGTTGACCAATGGAGCGCTCGCCAAGTCTGACTTGTGTAGAGAACGTTCTACAAATGGAATGCAGCTAGAGGTTTTTGATACGATTTTGTTATATTTTCGTCCAGAGCAAATAAAGGAGTGATTGTATCATCATTTCGACAACGATTTGTTATAGGTATATTTAATTTTGTAGGTTGGATTATGTATTTATTTCGAATATTAAACATCCGTAGATAACAGCAACCGCATTGGTTACGTCAATGAAATACTGTTAATGTTATAAAGCTGCGAATACATACAACGAGCCAAGCACGAGCTGAACCAGCAGTGAACCTGTTCGCTATTATGTGTACGGCAACTGCGAACTGATTGGCACGCGCTCGATAAAGACATTGCAACGTACGTAAAATAGAGTGGGTGTAGGAAACACAATTATATTTGATCGAACAAGTGAATATAATAATTAGTGCAAAAACAACTGGTAAATACATACGAACTGGGAACCAGAAGAGATAACCTATAATATTAAAGCTCCAGTTTCCTCATTTTAAACAATGTGAACGACAGTTTCAAATTGGAGTAAAGTTGAATCGCCTGTATTTTTTAAAGGCTCGTAACTTCGCACTAAAAAATCGCTGCGAACAACGTCTAGCTGTTTGCCATATGTATACGCAACTTTAATTACTGGAACCTATGCTACATTGCTAGATTTGAAAAATTATAAACAATTGCTTTTGATTTGATACTCAAATGAAGAGAAAACGTGACGTCTTTTAAACTTGATATTATAGAATCAAAAAGAACAGTAAAACTGAGTCAAAGTTCTCTGCATAATAGCAATTAGCAGGTTCTAGGTACTATATGTTTGATGTAGGTTTTCGTTTTGGAGTTCTATTACAAGATGTATCTAGTTGATTTCTTTTAATTGATAATGAGCCTTAATTTTTTAAGACAAAGGAAATAAATACGAAGCTCTAGAAGGGTCATGTCTACATTTTTTTTAAATTCAGACTTTAATCTCCGAATTCAGACTTTAAACTCTGAATTCAGATTTTAATCTCTGAACAGTGCTAACGAAATTATTTGATGAAGTCGTAACAACTTGTTTTGAACTGGTTAGCTCTTATTAGTATACCACAGGTGAGGCCAGTAACTCGGAACCTTAGCTGCTACATTCTGTGATAAAGGGCATGAGTACGCAAGACTTAGCACGTGTGTACATCTAGTAGTCATTGACTACTCAATGCTGAACCTGAATACAGTCACAAGCGACCCGCTATACTGAGAGTATCTACTATTAAAAGCCCCAACCTATATCGCCAACGGCGATTGCCATATTTGTAAAAGCGGAATTTTAGGATAGCTACTCTGTGTACTAATGCTTTTACCATCAAACAGATACGGTTAATCGTAAGGGGTGCCATCAGACATATACCGATTTCGAACTTGCTGGCTCTCATTAGTGTGTCACAGGTAATACCAATAACGAGCAACCCTGGCTGTTCACGTTCTATTATAACCGACAGAAGATATAAGTAAGGGAGACGTAGCACGTGTCTATATTTGGTACTACTTATTAATTACTCAATTCTGGGCCCCAATACAATCAGAAGCAGAAAGCGACCCACTACATGTAGATATTATTGAAGACCCCGACCTGTATCACCATCGGCGATTACCTATTTAAAATACATCATAAATTAAGTTCAAAAATTAAAATCTGAATTCAGATATTAAACTTTGAATTCAGAGTTTAAAGTCTGAATTTAAAAGAAAATTGTAGACGTAACCCTTGCACAAACATAAGCTCAAAATTTAAAGTAACGAAATTGTCAGTATTAATGTAATGAGTAACTCAGCAGAAGTAAGAAGGGAAGTAAGTGATTCAGTAATTTGTTCTCAGTTATTATTAAAATTGAAAGCCCCAAAAACTGAGGTCAGACGAAGAAAGGAAATTTTTCAAATCGAAATTAACAAATATCTAAAAACAATTTGAAACACACCAAAGTTAACTGTAGGGTGCAGAAGGAAGTTGTGATAAACTATAATAAGTGAAACTATCAAAAAAAGACAAAAAAAATATCTTAAAGCATTTTCCAAGAGTTCTATACCCTTGAAAGATTGGAGTAAATTACTCATAAATAGTTGAAGTTTTAAATTTTAAACTCAGTATGTTGCAACTTTTTCAAAGTAGTGACCAACCTTTAAGTGGCAGTGGCGTTGAATGCAAATCAATATTTTGCACTAGAAACGATGTTATTTCATATACTTAGCTACAGGTTATTTCATTTAAACTGGAACACAACTCGACGATATATTCTCGAGGCAAGATGGACGGATTGAGTCAAACATCTCAATATATATTTTGGACTGTTAATTCAAAATCAATCGCTCTGTTTGTTGAATTTTATTCTTAACAAAATATCCTGCGTTTAAGATAAATTAATGAAAACTTTTATTGTTTCAACTCTTTTTACTGAATGCATCGAGTACGGGTAAAGAACGTGTAACCATAACAATTGCCAGTTTTCTCTAATAGTTATGTCACAGTTACAAGAAATTATGTATGTTTGTCGCATAAATTTGTTGATAGAATCATCTATTGGATAGAAAGAGAGAATTTTTCAAATAAGAACGCACAAACGGAAAATCCTGTTAGGTATATTGATTTTTGTTTATAGTCCCCCATACTGAGTGCTTTAATAGTCGTCACTTTATTTGATATGAAACAAGACTTTTCTGGAGTAGTTCAAATCGCTCTAGTCACTACCAGTTATTGTTACTTAAACTTTTTTGTAATTCTTTAAAATATAACTTCATCTAACGTCGCTAAAGGATTAGTAAAATAATTATTGTTAAAATTTGTTACAGCAGTGTTCTCCTACTTTATATTTGATACGTAAAATGTTAATAAAAGCTTTGTTTTTTGTAATTAATTTCAAATTTTATTTAGATGTTCTTATACTTCTATGAAAGATATAACTATTTTGATTGGTAAGCATTAATTAATTTTTGTCCATTTTTAATTAATTGCTGTAAGAATTAGTACATAGAAAATTCAGCATTGGCGACACGTTCTGGGAATAGACGAAATGAGGCGACTGATAGCAGCCTAGCCATCTGATTTAATTTCACATTTATCTGCAATCGATAAGACGTCATTCATTTATAGATTTCCCCCTTGTTGGTTTAATTTGGGAATCTATATACGGCCGATAAGCTGTAAATTCGTTTATAGGGGAGCTAGCCGTTGGACGTTGAAGTCGATAAAGTTGCTAGAGGGGTTGATGAGGAAAGGGAAATGATTTAGGTTACAAATCATAATCAGAAGTAATACATAGATATAAAGCCTGTGCGTAGAACAGTTGGAAACAGTTTTCAACAGTCAGACGCACGTGCATTACGTTTATAATGCCCACATATGGTTGAAAATGGTTTGTCTTAGATGCACTGGTGTGCTACAAACAAAGCTATAAGGTCTGTTCCAAGAGCCGACGAGAACTGGTTCAGAACTGTCAAAAATGTTTGACCAACACCGTCTTACGTCGATTTCGGTGAGGGTACATTAACAAATTAACTGATTGATAAGTTTTGGACGATTCGAAATCAATTCTTGCTATTGTCATATCCATTGATATGTCTTTTCACGTTCGCGTATTTTAAGTGCGGAATAGGCTTCGGCATCTTTTATTGGCATTCGTATGCTTTCATATTGACATCGCTCGAGTGAGTGAGCTTCGTTCGATGCCGTTTTTATAATGTCATCGCACGCAGTTTTCATGGTCAAATTGGTTAATAGTTGTTTTTTATAAACGTGATGAATCCGGTATCAAAACGGTTGTTGTCACCAATTTGAACATGAAACTCCTCTCGGTGACATCGCAAAAGCTGAATCGCGCAAAGCTCATCTCTCGAGCGATGTCAATATGAATGGAGTCTTAAGATTCAGTAAGTTAAAAGTAATTTGCTAACGT
This sequence comes from Monochamus alternatus, assembly GCA_037114965.1. Taxonomy (NCBI): domain Eukaryota; kingdom Metazoa; phylum Arthropoda; class Insecta; order Coleoptera; family Cerambycidae; genus Monochamus; species Monochamus alternatus. Next base: position 21,868,196 of record CM073435.1, on the reverse strand, counting down.
TACTTAACTTGTATGAACCCACGACATTTTCTTCCGAGTTCTCCACGATTCCGCATTTCTTCGTAAAGCATTTTAAAGCCAATATTGAGAACAAACATTTTTTAGTACTTATGAGACTGTGGTGTCAAAACGGCACGTTTTTGAAAAAGAGCTCCTGTTTGTTAGGAGTATATTTTTAATAACAAATTATTTAGCCGGTGAGGCGACTAACACGCTTAAGTAGATGTAATATTAACATAAACATTGACATACACAATGATAAATGTGGGACGTTGTCTTATGTTTTTAGTTGAACCCCAATATGATTTTTATAGTTAGTTTCTATAAGAAAGCTTGATATATTATACAATTGATTTTTTAGTTACCTCTGTTGTGTTGATTATTAGCTTACTTATCACTGAGTATCTTAGATGAAGCTGTAGAGGTATTCTGATCAGTGTACATTGTTGATATCCAGCTGTAGCGTGTTCAAGCATTAATATCAAGGGATTGGACGTGGAGAACCGGTACGATGGCCGCCACGATAGCCTGACTTTAAATCATTTGGACTTCTTTTTGGTGGGGATTTTTAAAAAAAGAAGTGTATCGCACTGAAGTGAACAGTATGGATGATTTACGCAAACATATCATAGCTACTAGTAACTTACGAGTTCAAAATCAACAAAAATCAGAAACATTTGTGTTAATTTGTAGAAATATAAGACGGATTTTGTTGTTGTAAGGTATGTCAAACTGTTTTATTAATTAAAACCTCAAATTAATTTCTATTAATAATTAATAACAATAGAGGCAAAAGCAGTTAGATCTACTGTATAAAATAGGTGTTAAAAAAATGTTATTTATTTCTTTCCTTAGGCATTTCCTTCATTTCTTTGTCCGGTCGCCTTGTCAGATTTTACGGTGGGCCAGTTTCCAGTGCCGTGCAGAAGTGTATATTTAAATCATTTTTGAACTGCTCTTTTTGATTTTTTCTTAACAAAATATATATCCCCTATATATCCTGATTTAAGCTCGGTAAGTGTTTTTATATATGAGATGTTATGAGTACATAAAGTTATTTAAAAAGCAACAAAATATAATCAGCTACTATGTAGCCTTTTTTTAAGCACCCTGTATGACTTGAATTGTAAAGTTTATATGTAATGACCCTGAATTCGCCCGTGTTATTTACGTCATGACTCAAAGAATTCCCAACTCTAAATAATAAATAATTGCTTCTTATCGGAAATGAAAGCAGATCTAAATTTGCCTGACATTTTTAACTACTTATTGCATTTGTGTGCTCGATAACCAACCTACATTGCTTCACTGTTTCACCGGTACACAAAAGAGAAAGACATTCCGATTCAGGTTCAACAAAGCAGAGACTGTCGCAGCTTAGAAAATTGGACGCCACCGTTATTACATTTATTAGATGCGGTATCTTCTGAGTTATTTTTATAAGAATACATTGTTATTTATTTCCGTTTCAATTTTTCACAATAAAAAATGTTAAGCTAGTGTCATAACGATTGTGCTAGGTGATTTAGGCTTAAGGTCGTGTATTTCTTACCGCAAGATAATCAAATTTTCGATGTTCTAAGGTCGCCGTATATCTCGTAGTAAAATGATCAAATTTGTTGTGTTTTTTAGATAGGTAACTCTCGCTCGCACACTTGACTCGAAAATTGCCCATTTTACCGCCACAAAACGCTACGCCTTTCGCCGTCTTTCTAGATTGCCTACGGCGTATTTTGATGCCGATTTTTTCGCGATTTCCTAGCTAAATTTCCATTTTCCCGAGGCTCCTCGGCCAAAAACGGCGAATTTTTTCATGTGGAACGATGATAGTTGAGTCGATTACGCCCCTATATAGAAGATAGCGATTTTTTCTAGTGGAACGAGGATAGAGCGAGTAAGTCACGCTCCTTTCTAGACATTCGACAAATGGCAGAAGAAATGCGTTTGTACGGCATAAACGTCAGAAATGTCAAACTAATTTGTTGTTGTTTACGCCCTATTGTAGAAATTCAACAAACATCAAACGAAACGTCAAAATGAATTAAAACAGATTATGTGTTCTGGAACAATTTTCGGGCCCTTCCAGCTACGAGGAGTTGTTATTGTGTTGTCTGAGATATATCCGAGTCCTTTGGTGACGATTTTATAGCCCAAAATCTGAAATGGTATCTTTAAATATTTTTGTTTACATATTATGTGGTAGGTAATATAGGCCTTGAAATAAACGGCAACAACATGTATTGTGCAAAGGTTGTAATAGCTCGATAGGTAGCATTTAGATTTATCAGTCCAGAAGACGGTGGTTTGATTCCCGCACAGGCCAACTTTTTTTTATAATAAATTTTTTATTTTTTTACTATACTTGACATGAATTTTATTGCCAAAAATTATAATATACAAGTCAAGAAAAGACAATAATGCTTTTATAAAAACTTTAAATTTGAACCTCCTAAAATGTCCAGCATGCCTTAGGTTTAGGCTTAATATTCGATTTTATAACGAAAATTGCTTAAGTTTCAGTCAACTACGAGGCGCATCGCCGACCAAAATCACCGAAACGTCAAACGTATGCTTCGGTGGTGACCTCTCGGAATAAAACGTAGGAAATTTGGAAAAATGGGCCGACTGGAGGCCGGCAAAGATCAAAACCAAAAATTTGAGATCTCTAGAAAGTTTCCCGTACCCGAGCGCTGGGGTTTGAGATCGTTTTTACATTGAACTTTGCATAAATACGAGTGAAAACGTAGTAAAAATGAGCTAGAAAATATGGCGATAGTCATTTCATTGCCGTGTCGCTTCAATTTATAGGGTGATTCAAAAAGACCCAATAGACAGAATAAAAATTGACAAAAAAAATAAAATTCCAAATTCGAGGAAACGTTCGGTTTTTTCGCTTCGGAACGGTTGTCGAACGTGCGAAAGACTGTTTCGTATACAAAGCCTTGAAAAAAAATTGACCGTTAAAAAACTCAAAATTAAGGGAATTTAAACATTTTTTTTTATGAAACTTCCGTCAAGTATCTATTATGACACTAACTAAGGCATCAAATACAGAGTGTTTAAAAATAACGAACTATTCTCTAAAAACCCTTTAAATTCATGGAATTAAACAAAAAATTTTGATGAAACTTTTAGCATCACATAACTACCCGATTCAATATTTAAAATATAGAATGTTGAAAAAAAAAACCAAACTCGAGAAAACACCAAAAATTACCAAAATGTGCCAACCACTTTTCTAAACAATACAGCGCCGGAATTTCTCCACCATAGAGAGTTTAGCCAAAGTCACGTTTATTTTTTATTATTCACAGGCGTAGTGCCGCGTGCAGTAATGGCAATTAAGTAAAAGGCACTACGCAGCGGTGGTCATGCCACGCGCAGCGCGGCCAGAGGGCTTTAGTCCGAAGAAAAGACAAGTCGGCAATAGCCGACTTGCCACCTTTCTAGTAATAATTTTAAAATGCATTTGTATGACACAATATTTTGCTATTCTAATTCGAAAATGTGCCGTTTTGACACCAATGCCTTATAAGTGGCTAAAAATGTTTTCTTCTTAATACCGGTTATACCTTTGCCTTACGACATAATGCGTATGCATGGAAAATTCCGGAAGAGGACGACATGGGTCTATAAAAGTTACGTAACATAATTTAATGCCGATAGAGAACTTATAATTTTTTAAAGAAATGATCAGCTACGTAATTGACTCAAAATGTTGACCATGAACTTCACTACACCTATAAAGTTCACAAGCCAAACTCTCTCGCATTCTTTGCAATAGATGTGGGTTCTGTTGAATGAAAATACATGCAGCAATAATTCGACCAATAACCTTTTTTGTTGAAACTCCACCGGCATCTCATTGATCGTTAATTTCATATGAAATCCCACAGGAAAAAGTCCATTGGTCAATAAGGACGTCGGTCTGGCCATCTAACGGATCCTCCTCTCCATCTAGTAGTATATTCCACGTTTAAGTAATTACATTCTCTGAATTGTGTCTAAAAGAACATCTGCCAAGTCAAGGAATACATTTTGAATAAAATTCAAGTAACCAAAGCGAGGTGGTAACAGATACAATCCAAAAATTAAGCGATGTCTTCTGACGGCTTTGGAGTGAGAATTGTGATCGCTCCAAATGTAGCTGTTCCTATTACTAAATGAACCATCCCTTGTAAATCCGACTTGTAAAGGCGCTGCAAAAACCAAAGACAAAATTTCCTCCTCGATTTGTAGCCGCAGACTCGAAACTTTGTACTCGTTGCAGGATAGGGCTTCGTCGACCTAAATAGGACGATGAATGCAAAAAGTAGCACTTCCACAAGCCGCAATCATTGGTTCGTAGTCCGCAGGACCGAGACCTGGTAAAACTGCATTGCACATATGATATAATTTGGAGTGGTCTAGTAGCAATTGCTTAAAATCTCGTAGAAAACTGTTCTTCTACTTGATTTAATTACTCTTCATCAAAATCCACGGAACGTACACTTCTTAAACGTCCTAATGCCGTTATGAAGCTTGAGACAGCATTGTTTCCGAAGCCTTTGGAGAATTGTGGCAAACATTTTATTCAATGGACGACGACAATCTGTAAATTGCTGGCTTCACTTCATACACCAAAATACATGCCAGTTAGTAGTTAGTTAAAAGAAAATTGTACTTCACTTACTCAGAGGAGATCCACCTATTTTATTAACACAAATTTTCATTTCACGGTTGTTGACGATTTGAGGAATGCACAATAAGAGGCTTGCAACATCTTCTTTGGATAATTTTTCATTTGCCATAGAAATATGGTCCTATGTTCCAATGTATTTAGGAAGTAACAGGAATGGTATCTCATGACACCTGGGCATTATCAGGGATACCGAAGAATAAAAAAATAAATATAAATTTTTACATTTAGCGTGATTAATTACAAGCGAATACGTATATACTTTTTTAAATTAATTTCTCATATGCTACATTTTTCTTTACAAAATTGTATGTAAATGTATTTAATAAAATGAAGCCTTTATTAGAATTTTTATAAATAAATAATCATAAATATTTATGTACCAAATTTGATATATAACCATTTTAGGGGATGTAGTGCCGTAGCTAGATGTGAAGGAAAAAAATCGCTAAATAGTTTTTGAAATATTTGACAGTTACAAAAAATTGAGGTTGGCCTTAGAAACGAAAAACAAATTTTAATATTCTGCACCAGAATAGGATTTTTACAACTCTTTTTTTTAAAAAAACATACTAAATCGAATAATAAATACCATTTTACAGACCTGTTTTCATTTGAAATGAATCACATTGTATATTTAAATTTAACTATATATGCAAATCACATAAATTAATATATTAGGTTTCGTAGTACAAAAATTACATTTTCAAGTCGACGATGACAATGACTACAATATAAAAATATTTGTTAAGCGCCTTACAATTATTATACAAAAAAATAATATTTATTAATAAATATATGTACCTGCAATTAATTTAAAAAGAAACAAAAGCGCTGTTAAAAGTAATACACCAAAAAGTAATTTCTCATAAAATTTTATAATTTATATAAAACTATTTGGAAAATTAATATATCCTTATTTGAAGATTGAAGAAGTATAGAAATAATTTTAGAAAATGTTTACTGAAACTATATGTAAGAAAATCTTATAAATAATAGTCAATATGTTTCTACTATTGTAGGTACTTATTCTTTATCAATTAAACCTTGAAAGTTGTTATCTGTCACAAGCTTATAATTTTTGTCATCGCACACTTTGAATGCTTTATGCTGCTAGGTAGTGAGCATAAAAAATGAAATTTATCTCGATCAAGCTATTATTTCACACTCTTCCTTGGTTCAGTAACTGATCAAAATTTCATAATTTAATATCTAATAGTTTTTAAGTTGTCTAAGAAAAACATTTTCGGTGTCACCCCCTTTCAGGAGAGGCAGCTTCTTTAAGAGAAAAAAGTTGTACTAAGGTTTTCATCATCTTTTAACTTCTTCTACATGCATTGAAATTTGAATACCTGTTTTAGAGACACCTTGTATATCTAGCAGAGTCTGTGATATAAATACTCAATTCACACTAGCTGGTACCAGCTAGTGTCACATTTTTGTAAGTTTACTGCGAAACTTTTCTCTGCCTATTCCGTCGATACGTTGCGTGCAGCTACAGAATTACAAGCGTTTGTGCGGCAGCGGGGGAGGTAGAGGTGAAGAGGTGTTTTAATCTAATCTACCCTGGTGTTACGTCAAATTCATGGGCAAGTTATTGATTGCGGATCTTCACGGTTTCTATTCGGTGGGATAGTGTAGTGTCTTACCAAAAATTAGTTCTGTCTATAAATTTAGGTCAACTATACAAGGTGGCCCTTACCGATCGCACTAATTACAGCGTTGTATTATGATATACAGGGTGTTTTGAAATTAGAGGCAAATATTTCTCCAGGAAATTCTTCTATGTCGAAAACGATTACGTTTCCTTGATATAAAAACCAAAAATTCTTGCTAAAGAGGTTATAGCCACTAAAAAGGTCACTCTGATATTTTTTCTAAACGAAAAAACCAGTTTAGATAAATCCTATGAAATAGGAAAGTGATTTAACTCTTACTTGCTTAGTCCGCCACTATAAAAAAATACTAATGTAATATGCGTTCCAACACAGGAGAGAGGTAGGGGTAAAATTTACCACAACTTTTTTGTGCTTTGACTTTTTCACTTTTCTCTGAAAAAAGTTATTTAGCAAATAAAGGTACTCTTGGCTCATATTGATAAAATATTTAATTTCTAAGTGAAAGCCCTTTAAAGATAATTTTAACATGCGTTAAAAACGGAGAATCGAATTTATAATTATTTTCTGTCATAACAGCTGAAAAAATAAAAATTAGTTTGACGTGTTTTGCATTCATAGTTCAGTTATTTATTTTTTACAATTGTTATTTTCACAGAACTTTTTAATAAGTTTTATTAGTTGACAAAGTAAAACAAATCATTATTTAAAATATTGTCTATGAGTTATAAATAGTAATACAATAAATTAATAAAAACAATTGAAGAGCATTAATTATTAATAAAACTTATCTTTATTTTGTTAGTAATTTGTATAGCAAATGGTCCTCACAAAGATTTCTATTTTGCTAAATACATTTTTGTTCTCGACGTTGAATGGAACGAAAAGATCTAAAAACGTCGAAATTATTTTGTTTGATTTAGTTCACTGCTGTTCACTTGTAACTCTTCGAAAAAGAATTCAATAGAGGTTTATTCTTATTTAGTTTTGTTGTTTTATTGAATAGCCCATAATAAAATAATAAAGATATTTTTGCTATTGACAGAAATGTGGCACCATTGCAAAAAAACTTCATAGATGATTTTTTTATCCTTATTTACGTAATTTTTTTATTTAACATTTCGGTATATATGCACGCGCTTATGTCTAAGGATGAATTTGTGACTCGCAGAGATCAATCATCTTTCAATCATTCGAAGATGAACCATATTAAAAAAATAAATAAATGCTAAATGCACCTTTTGCACACAATTGAAAGATATATTAGTAAGTAAAGCTTGATGATTCAGTAATTTAAACAGCTTATGAGTTTCAATACAAATAGTACCTATAAAGGATACAAGATTCTCGATTACTATTTCATATTTTTAAAATTTCTAAATAATTTTAAAATGTTTTTGTATTTAGAATATTCTACTAAAAATAATTACAATTTTGTATGTTCTTTTACTGTTTTATTAAATATTACAGTTATGTCTTCTATTGTTTCAGTCTCCTGTTAATTGCAATATTAAATAGTAGACAACGGAAAAGACCGATTTTTAAAGGTGCGGAAACGGCAACCGTATAATCATTATTAAACGATAATTATCGGTTCTTGTGATGTTTTCACATTTTCGTCTAATTTAATATGCTAATGCGTCCTCATTCCAGGCTCACGCACAGTGTGTGTGATTATATAATTACAAAAAAAAATGGGCGGACACCGTTATTTCAGATGTATAACTTACGAAATGCAAAAATTTTATGTATAGAATTATTTTGTAAAAGTAAAATAAATGTAATGATAGTACGTTCTAAATGTCTTAAAATTTAAATGGGAATTATCAATTATTGTTTCCATATTTAACAGTTATATTCAAAACTTCGACAAACATTATGAGTATGTATAGTGTCCAAATTTCGTTGTAATTGAAGGGTACTTCGGAAACTATAAGACATAGAAGGCTAGTTTTTTTAAAAACTTAAGGTGCTGCAATCAAAATTCTCCCAGACTCGTTGTTTTTAACATACAGGGCAAAATTTAAAAAATTGCTTTTAAGAGACTTTTCGTATCTCAGGGACTAGCTGAGAAATGGAATGGCAAAAATTGCTTCTGATAGATTTTTTTACGTAGCATACTTGTAATTTTTCTATAGAGTGTCAGTGTGTTCATAACAACCCTATTCTGAAAATTTTGTCGCTAGCTCAGGGGTGCCACAGCGCTCTATATTCGGACCGATGTTGTTTGTACTTTTTATTAATGACATTTCCCATTATATTGAGCATTCCAAATTTTTACTCTATGCAAATGATCTGAAGTTGTATTTGTCGGTCAATTCTGAGGACGACTGTAGCAGGATATTGATAGTTTAGTAGACTTCTGTAGAGTCAATGATCGGGCCTTGAATGAACTAAAATATAAGTGTATTACGTTTGCTAAAACACGGACGCGTATTTCTAGTATAGTATTAACGGTACTCGTCTAGAATCAGTAACAGAGTTTAAAGATTTAGGCATTATTTTTACAAGTGATTTCACGTTTACAACACATATCATTGGTTTAGTTCCCGATTGCCATCGAAGGTTGCGTTTTATTTTAAAAACTTGTCGAGATTTTAATATATCCTCATGTATTTCACTATTTAATTATTTAGTCCGGTCTAAACTTGGGTGTGCTATCTGGAACCCTCGCTTTATGTTATACGAGAGTACAAAAAAAAACTTGAGAACATATACATAATACCTGACACTCGACTAAGATTTAGAATCAACTTGTTTAAGAATTATTGTTTAAATTCACCACTAATTTGCCTTGTTACTACTAATGAATCAATAAAATCGAATAACAATGTAGATATCTTTAATGACAATGAAAATAGTATCATGGCATATTTATATATTCAAATGTTTTCTTTTCTTCGATTTTTATTTCTTTTTATTATTTATATTTTTATGTTAATTACATATCACTTGGAATTTTTAAGAAAATTTTTATAATGTTGTGTGTAGATTGCACATTGTGTGTCTTTGGATGTATATCTGTTTGGTGTGCAAGTTCAAATTATATTAAGAAACGACCCATACTCAAATTCAGGGAACGTCAATTTCTATATTAAAATGTGCTACCAACTTTCATTGTTAGCTTGTATTAATTGTTTATTATCTGGAGATTATTGGAAGTTGCTGAATTTTGGATTACTAAATATATTACAGAATGTACCCATTGTATAAATAGATCTGTTCAAGCAAAGAATCCGGGATGGTTTCAAAGTGTCAGAAATATTCGACCAGTAAAGTTATGAATTTGTTTTCAGTAAACATCTTGAAAGAAGTAATTGGACGAACGTTTTTGACAGTTTGGAACCAGTCTAGATTTCTTGCTTGAACAGACTTAATAGCTAATATAAAATTAAATTGTTTATTTAATCCATATAACTTATAATAACTTAAAATTATTATTTTGTCCTTTACGTGTGTCAACTAAACATATAAACATAAAAATAATCCTATAGTAGGTATTATTTATAATTTCACTTGAAAGATAACTAACTTTAAGCAAAATTAGATTTTGAAAAAATATATACGATGTTGTGTCAAAACACATAACTTTAGTCTAAATTAAAGAAAAATTATTAATTTTAAACAATGGGGTACTACAATTAATTTAAATGAAGCATTTTTATTATGATTTGTTATTTAGACGTCTAGATTATAATAAAATACCAATCAAAATAAATAACAAAAATACATTATTTACAATGCACTGTAGATACGCTTTCTCAATTACATTACACACCTGTAATTTGTGCATGTCGGAAAAGACTACCTGCACGTCAGCCCCATCAACTCATGAATGGATGATCTATTTACAACGCGAGATAGAACACGTATCTTTTTCTTTTAATCCAGCTCTTTTCGATATTATCAGTTTTTTTCAGCTTAATTAAAATGTTATTATAAAAAACGTATAACACAAACGTTTCTTCGTACGTTCGGTTCAAATTTTGTAAACAGTTCAATATCCATTATTAAACGATACTTATCCTGGCTGTATTTTATTTAAGGCTCAAAAGCCTATACTTAGGTTTTGTGAGCCTTAAAAGTTTCTTCCTATGCTCTATTTAAGTTTGTTTTTGATATTTTTAGGGAGTGATCCATTATCAAACGTTACGTAATTTGACCGGAGCTTAGCATGTATGACTCACAAAGCTTATAGTTTTGTCAATCTTTAAGAGGCGCCATCTAGTGAAAATATCAATTATTTAATACGTAGTAGACAATTAAATATTGCAATGCGCTATGGCGTACTGTAATTTTTACCATTTTTGCATGCGAAAACATTAGGTTGGGCTATAACTTCACTACCTTAAGAGATATCGGAAAACATGCATTTCTTGACAAATTTATCACATAGATTTCAATTTTTAATCATGAAATAGGAGGTGAAATTTACACAATATTGCTGAAATAAACGTCAACGTGTATTACTATTTACAATGCACACAGAACTTTATTAGGATTTGATTGTAAACGAATACTATGGCGTCACAGTATCATCAATATGGCCGTCATGCCGTCAAACGTTTTTTATGTTATAGAAACTTTAAAATAGTTAATAATAATTTTAATAAAAATAAACTATTAATGAATCAAGCGTTTCCCTGAAAAGCAACAAGACATTTGCAAAGTCTGGCAACCAGTGACTAATAAATAGCATATAGCAGACCAAGAGGGTCCAGCTAGTTCTTAAGATTATCCACAAGTTTTGACGTTTGTAGACTGTCCAAATTTAGAGGGTATTGCAATCTACACTCTGAGGTTTAAAAATCTGTTTGTTACTTAAGCTGTTATAATATAGTAGTTACACGAGCAATATGAATGGCGTTGAATATTTAATTTATCAGATGAGGATCACAATGGTTATGCTGACGATATAGAAATGTCAAAATTTAGGGGCAAAAAGCCTTGCTTTAACTTATCTGATAGCAAAACTTATATATCTTATTGCTAAATGCAAGAGGACACATCTAATTGTTGATAAATGTTATAATAGAATAGTAAACGTAATAAATTTATAAATAATTATGATTAATTCTTAATTTATCAGATTTAAGGACGCCGATCTACGAAATCTAGTGAAACAGGTTTTATTATAAAATAAAATATACCTACTGAATTTTAGTGCAAAAACTTGCCAAAGTAAATTTCTCGCCCTGCTGATGAAACATAAGTTGAAATTAGTCACGTCTAGACAGTCTTCTGTGCCATCTCAACTCGGAAATTGGTATCTATACCATCACTTATGCCGATGATCCCATTATGCTGATTAGTGGAAAGTTTAAAGGGACCTTTTATCAAAAAGTGCCCTATGAACTATCCTAAATACTACGTGATGCTTTGCATCGGATATGAAATACCTTCGAGTCACACTTGATGGAAAGGAGACTAAAAGAGGCGTATATATCCTATGAGCAGAACCGGTGGTGAAATCTGGGAAATGAAACCAAAAGTAGTTATGTAGATATACACTGCCATTGTGAGATCACTGTTAGCCTACGGAGCCGTCGTCTTGTGGTCGAAAGTCCAACAGACAACAGTTAAAGGAAAGCTCAATAGCAATGCAATGCTATGTCTGTCATCTTTGGATATTTATCTAAAAGAAATGGCTACGACAACTATGCTTCGCCTCAATAATACTGGTATTATGGACTCTTCTGATATTATTAGGAATGAGGAGACCGCTAGCGAGGATGTCATCATAGATGCATCAAAAATAAAGGAAAGTGCAAAATGTGGATTTTATTCCTCAACCGACAGCAGTATATCTGTATGCTGCGTATAGAGATACGAGAGATGCAATGGCAATAAAACAGCTGATAAGTTGGCTAGGAGTGTATCGGGTCTAAATATCTTTGGAGCTTCCGCTGTCAGCTTTTGTTTAAATTATTAAGGAGAACACCCACAAAGATTTCAGAAGATTGTGGGACAAATAGCTGTCAATTTTTCAAGGAGTTCCTAGAGTATTCCAACAAGCATACAGCCAATAAGTACCTGGCTATGACTAGAACGAATCTTCGTGACAGGTATTCAAACTGGACACTGTTGGCTAAGGAAGCACCTGTATTATATGAGGGGTTGCGAACAGAAAAGCGAGACAGTACTTCATGTACTTTATGAGTGTCGTTAACAAGGAAATCCGTGTTGGGAGAGCGATGGCATTATATGGCTTACATTGAGGGATTCCTCTAAGCAACGTCACCACCTTTTTCCCTTTGATAGTTTGGTTAGTCTCTTACTAAGAGGCAGTACAAGGGGCCCAATAGGGCCCAAGTGCTGTAGCTTTTAAGCTACCTTCTCACAGTTCCAGAATAGTCATGTTTATCAGAATTATTGAATTGTTGTGCATTCGTAGAAAAACTGTTATAATAGGTGAACTTCACAAACTACGCCAATTGGGTAATTTAAACTAAACGCAAATTAGATGCCCATAAAATATTTTCAGCATAGGTATCTAAAACATACAAAAAATAAAAGTAAAAATTCGGTAAGATGCATCTAGGCACTAATTCAAACGTTTTTAGTTAAGACTACAGATATAAAAACAGTAGTGGGATATTTCTATTTATCTCTCTTACGTATTTTTTCCAGATATTATGCTCTTTATCTTCAATACACCTTATATCAAATTTATTTCTTCATTTTCTGTGTTTGTTTTGTTTTTTAGTACCTATTGTGTACTGTAAAAAGTCGATCTATCAAAATTTCACTAAAAATGTAGTGTATTGACGTCAAACGCTAAGTACACCAAATTATATATTCACCGATTAATCCAAATACGATAAAGCATTTTTGGCTGATAACAATAATTTTATTTTCATGTGTTGATACGAGCGATACGGCTCGCACACACGTTCAGTTTTTAATGAAACGTATTTAGAAAGGAAACAAACCTCGCCCTTATCGTCATACGTTCGGTGTTGATGCATATTAATCGGGTTCACTACTCCTTAATTTTTATCAAATGGAACTAATGTAATGCTTGCTCGCTGTTTCAGCTGAAATTTTACGGCGAAGTGAAATAATTATAACTTCGTATAGTAAACTTTATCAATCAGATAATGTTTTATAAATATTTATAAAGACGCAACGTTTTTGTACATGTTAATTTTATTGAGTATTTTATCAAAAGTGGATAGTAATAGTATGTACGGTTTTACGTGATATATCTTTATGACTGGTAGATATAGGTTGCAAATTTGCACTATACTAATTCTTCTGTTATTATCAGCTTTACTTAATAAATTATACATCTTATATAGTGAATAAAAGTAACAAACGAATTCATCCGAATAACAAATACGTCGTTAATAGTGTTACAAAGAAATTTTGTTCGCAGGAACTTTGATAAGGGTGACGTTAGGTAACATACGAGGTGTAATAAAAAAATTCAGGACCGTCTTTAAATTTTTTTTTTTGTAAAAACATTACAACTTATCCAACTATACCCCTAACAAAGTATATTCGTCAAATATTTCTACGAACAGCGCTTTCACTTTCGCACTGGAAGCATCTTATAGCAAACGTACCCTGAAAATTAATTTCCCCAGCGATTTCTGTTAAACTGTGTAAGACTTTAGTCCCGTGATGGGTATACTTGAGTTTGAAGAACAAAAAAGGTGTGTGGTATACAGGCGTGACTCAACATTTTAAAATATAAAAACTGATTGATTGTTTCACCTAATGGAATTAATTGATGATGAACAATATCCTTGTAATCAAAGTTAATTTGACTTTAGACAATCGATTTTGCTTGTTTTTTCTATATACATTTTTATTAGGTATTAACAATATTGTAAAAAACTGACTACTCTGCGGACTAAAGCTCCGACCAGCGTTGATTTACATCCATACTATCTACTCATATATTATTAGCTTTTGTGGATTTTTTTTACTGTATTTGTTTGTTTTATTGGGTCTCAAGGAATTTCTGAATTTCCATTGTGATAACTGGACAGTCTCCATGTAAACCCATATTTCGTCACCTACTATGATACTATTAAATCATCGTTTGCTCTCTCAAGAACTTTCTCAGATTTTAACTCGATATTGCTTTGGATCCTTGGGCATGAGCAGCAGAAGAAACCTTGCTGCTCATTGCAAGTTTTTTTACACCAACTAAATGAAAATGTTGTTCTCTTCAGCCATTTCTTGGATCGCTAATTGACAATTTGACTACATTTGTTCGCTCGTATAACATGATACTGTCGGTTGACATTGACAGCAAAGCTCCTTAAAAAAGTTTTTTTCTCACATCTGGAGATCAGACTATGTTTACTATATGTGTTTATAGTAGCTGAATCCCAATCCGAGGTCTGCATTCGAGTTACCCAATGTACATTATGAGGTGGTTCCGCGAGCGGATTTTGTACATCATGTAGCGCTTGAAGGGGCGTTCGCTCGCGGAGCCACCACTAGTGACGATGGATTCATTTTCTTTTTTAGAGCTGTAAGGAGTTTTATTTTCCTCGAGTGATCTGCGCACAAGATTTTTTTTACGTTTTCTTCTTCCTTCTGCTACATATCCTTTTAGATATCAACAAAAATCAGCCATCATCATTATTGTTTATGGGGTTATGGGGTTCTTGGGTTGTGGGGTTATTGGGTTATAAGTTTGTGGGGTAGGATATATTTTACTTAAAGATCAATGACAAATAGTGTGTTGTAAGATAAGATCAAATACTGAGTAATGCCGTTATTGGATTTATTAGTTATGGGACTGTGTTAAGGGATGATCGGATTATGGAGTCTTGAGTTTTATGTTATAGGGTTACATGCGTTTAATAGTGTGAAAAGCATAAATTATTGAGTTTTAGATTACTCAATACCTTTACGTTATAGGGTTAAACGGACTACCAGACCTGAGATTTCTTTTAACGATTTTCATCGTTGGCTGAACTTTTTAAACCTCGACTGACCCAAAACGTCATGCCTGTATAAAGTTTGAAATTTTAGATATGTGTTCACATATAATATCCATCAACAACAAGTTTTCTTTTAAAGTGAGGGAAAAAATTGAACAAGTACCTAAAATTTAATTTTTTTTTATCGATTTCAAGTTGTATACGATTTTTCACGAGTCATTGAAACTACTACTAAAATACATATTGAAACAGAGATTTCTGTGACGTATTATAAGATTAAATATTTCTATTTATTTTTTATTAATCTGTTAATAATATCGGCGGCAGAAGATAACAAATTAATTTGTGATATTTTTATTGCAACATTATTACGTCAACCTGAGTTGTAAATATCATAATTACTTTTGTAAGTTTTAACATATATTTTTTATAAACAACATTAATTTTTAATCGAAAATTTATCAGGTTGAATTTCATTAGTTATTTAAATATAATTTTTTAAAACTTGAATATTTTTTATCCTCCACCACGGACCAATCACGTGAAAAACTGGAAAAGTACTTAATTTGCAATTAAAATATCACCAGTATCGAAGATACATACACCAAAATTTAAATTCTACGACGTGAAAATGGTATTAGTAAATGCTGTCTTTTTCTAAATAAAAACAGGGATATTTTGTAATATATTCGGTGCACTTTGCTAAATTTTACTGGTGCCGATAATATATTGGATCAATACAGTATTAAAATTATTAAAAATAAATATCCATGCAAATATAAACAGAGTGCATGCATTTTCCTGTTATAAATTAAATTACAAGTCACACATAAATATTTAAAGCGCATCGATGGAACTGCGAGCGTTATTTTTATTAACAGAACAATTCCGAAACGTTAGGAAGTGTACACAAACGAAACTGTAAATCAAACAGGAAACAGAACAAAAATGTAACGACCCATTGAAACTAGCAATTGTCTAAAGCAAGAAATAAACGCTAAATGAGGCTATCTCATTGACACACTTTTTCGCGGTCATATTCTAAAAAATGGTTGTCAGCTGAGAAGAGTGGGAACAATGTGTATCCTATTAAATAACAATACATTTTCTAATTTCTTAAGAGACTTTGGATTTATGCAACCCAGGATGCGAGAATATCGGTTCGGCTTGTGGTAATTGCATAGGAAAGATATCGTCAATATAAAGAATTAGAAGCGAAAGTACCATAGTACTTTCCTGGTCGATTTTCCTGTTTTCGATACAGATATTGACGGAGTAAACAATAATTTTTACGTAGATGAGTAATCGGGGACAATAGTGGAGATAAAAATAGCCGACTTCCTGTTCTGTGACTTGGTAACAGGCAACTAAAACATGAAACTACAAATTATGCGATAAGCCATTCATCGGAATGACAAAAACAGTTTGAATTAAACTGCCTGTGACTCGATTATTAAAATTGTCGCATTCATAGTTTGTTTTACTTATTAGCCTGGCTTATTTTGTCGCTCTGTGAAGCTCTGGGTATTTCTGTGTTTAACAATATGTCATTTAGGGTAATCGCATGCGACAAATATAGTAATTTTTGTAAGTGTGAGACTGAAGTTTATTATGGCTGATTTAGAATTGTGATCTACGAACTCGATAGAAAATTTCACAAAATATTTTGGTGGTTGCATAACGAATTTTGTTAAAAAGATTAAAAAATAACCGATACTACTGTACCTAGATGTTTGTGGTAATTTTGGAAATAACACTGTTAGGGAAATATAACTGAAAAGTTATTTTTTAGCCTATTGCTAACTTACCACTGAATTTCATACCTGGACCTTTCGTGGTTAAAAGTAACGAAAACAAAAATCGTAAGTATAGTACCAAAATGTGGAAGTACAACTGTGAAAACACCAAATAAACGTTTTATTACCATACCAAGGGACGAGAAAAGTACAATATTGTGGCACTATAATAGATTAATATAAAGTTTCTATACAAAAACCAGTGGATCCAATCTTGCACTCTTTCACTTGGTCGAAATATAAATACTGCAATATCATAAAATGTTTAATAGACTGGACACATGGCGCCATAAATTATTTTATTTCAAGAGAATTTGATCGGTATTTTTTGAATTTAATGGAACCAGGTGCACAAATAATGGCTGATAGAGAATTTAAACACTTTGGAAAGCAAGATCAAATTGTACATTAGGTTATCTACTGTATCTGCTAGTAAAAAAAATAGGTACCAAACGTGAGGTAAAAGAAGAAAAAAATGATAGCAAGTTCAAGAATATAGAGCGGATGATTTCTAGAATTCAAGAATTTGTTATTCTTCAGTATTTAATAACTGAAATAGATTATAGTCTGATTAATATTAAAAATTATCTTCTTATGAAGTGAATTTTTTTTACTAACTGCCAGATGATACAGAAATACATTTTTTGTATTTGATTTTAAAAAACTAGAATAAACATATAACTATTATCATATCAGAACTATGTTTCTACTTTTTTATATATATTTTTAGGTATTAATAATATTGTGTGAAACTAACTACTCAGTGGACAAAAGCCCCAACCTGCGTTGAATTACACCCACAATATCTACCCATATATTCCTTATTATTAGCTTTTGTAACTTTTTTTTTACTGTTTTTTTGGCAAAAAGTGAAGTTAGATATTTATAGAGTGTTTGTTTCATTAAAGCAGGTTAGTAAATTAGATTAATTTCTTTAGATAATTATTGAATAGAGCTTTGTCTGTAGAATTGTTCATTAGCATATCCAGATGTTTTGTATCAGAGAACATACATATGACTTCATTGATAGGAATTGTAGGATATTTGATTTATATTAGCTTAAAATACCTTTCTAATACAGTAAAAAATATGTTTCTACTGTTTAAGTGAATTTCCACTTAAACATCAAGGATCTTGTTTTACATGACATGCTTGCCATGCCATATATTTTTTAATGCAAATTTGGTAGGTACTACTATTTTGAAGCAAACCAGTTAAATGTATTTTAAACACTATCAAAACTTTTTTTATACATTTCTTTAAAGTATTAATAACATTGTGTGAAACTACTCTGCGGACTAATGCCCCGACAATATAATGTTTTCGATGCCTAATGCATTTTGATGCATAATTGTAAAAGTTGGACTAAAGAGAATTCAAAATTTTATTTCCTTTTAATAAACGAACCATATGAACGAATATTGTTCACCAATCCAGTTTTGAAAGATGACATTATTATTAAAACAGATTTGTCGATAAAAAGTGATGGAGTAAAATTAGCAGAATAGCATGGATGTGGGTCATTTTCCCAGTCGAAATAAATTATCGCTTATCATGCTGCAAAATCATTAAATACTGTATTTTGGTCTACTTCAGTAGTAACGTTTACATACTTCTTAAATAATCTATACTGAACGGTACCTACTTTCCTACCTTAATCTTATGTAAAAGAATATGAGCTAAATAATGATACGCTAGCCAAATATGCAACATTAATACATCCATCTTTTGAACTTTACCCATATAACGCAAGTGTCGTGAAATACTCGAGTGGTCATAATCCATTATACTGATTAATTTCCGTGTTGATTGGCATGGATCATCATGAATTAAAGCTTTGAAATGATCTTTAGCCGTGCCAAATGTTCTCTCTGAACGTCATTGTTAGCATGATCCTTGCTGAAATGAAAAAACGATTGTGTATTGTATTTTGTAATGATGTTCTCTTCGTAAACGGCACCTACTTATTGAACTTAAGGGGATATCTTAGATGGGCTCCCTTTTTTTCTATTTGACATATTCTTTTTGAAATTAATTTTCACAAATTTAAAAAGTTGTTAAAAAACATTAAAGTACGTATGTCTAACAGTTGATTTCCAAGGCACTCTTGATAAGGAAATCTAAAATCTATATACTTATCATTCCAATATATAAAGGAAATGCAATTTGTTTAACGGAACGTGTCCATTTTTAATTTGTATCTCACTGATGTGATATACAATCTTCTACGTAAAATAGGGACTTTTTCTTGATTTTGATACATTATTATTATTATTTTTGACTGTTTGTTTTTAATTTTATATATGAGTCTTTTACTTTCAGGTTTTATATTTTTTCAATATATTTTTTTATATTTATGTTGTATTTCGTTAATAGAATAAGAGGACTGCAGAAAATAAAATATGATAGAGATAGAAGGAGACAGCTTACTATTTAATAATACCTTGCTTTTATTTTTATTATATAGGGTGCAAAAAAGATTAAAAATTTTGGAAAGAAAATTACGTGGGTTCATTCAATTTAGGTAACGTCATCAAATTACTTTTGTTATACAGAATTTTAATGCCAATAACGCATTTATCATTTACCATTTGTAAACGATCAGCTATAAGATTGAATCAAAATGACCTTGAACTTCATTACACCTATGAATGAAAAGACGTTTGGCAAGAATTCGACCAATAATCCTCTTAGGATTCCACTGGTGTCTCATAGATCATTAACTTAATTGATAAATCAGCATTTTGGGTTTACCATCTAACGGGCCTCCATCTCCTTATCCATCTATCAGGGCATTTCACTTTTAAGTGATTACGTACTTCAAGCACGAAATGTGTCGGTGCCCGTAAGTGTTATGTTATCTGAGTTGTGGCCAAAGGAACATCTTCTAACATTTTGCATAAAATTTAAATAAAGGTTGCCATCTAGACAAGGTGCTACCAGATCAGAACTGATAATACCAGCCCAGATGTCAACTGACACTGCTGTTTTCTACTCACTGCTAATGTTTGTACTGTAAAAAATAACTATTCCTTGTATAGCAGGCTTCGTCGGAAAGTAGAATGATATATGCAAACTCCAGCACTCCCATAAAGCGCTGGAAAAACCAACGTAGGGGTGCAAAGGTTGTTCGAGCATAACAAAACAGGCTCATCCCGGTAGCAGTTGCTCGGAAAGCTCTTCTTCGACTTGAATTAAACTCTCTTCCGCGAAATCTACCGAATGCACATATATCTTGGAAGTCCTGAGCCGTCACTATGCTTGAAACCGCCTTGTTTCTGAACGTTTTGCTGAATTTTAGTACATTATGGATCTGGACATCGCTGCTGGCACATACGTGCAACCACTCGACCATTGCTCCTGGTTTAATTATACACAAAATGCGTATATATGAGTTAACTCAATAAAAGAAAATTGTTTTAGCTTCCATTAAAATACTTTTTCGAAGAGAGAGAGAGAGAGAGTCACCGAGTTTATTAACACAAATTTTCATTGCACGTTCGTTGATGATTTCAGGAAAGTACAATTAAAGTTTTTATCTTGCTACAAAAACTTCTTGAGGTAATGTTTCAGCTGCCACAGCAATATGGTAGCAGTTTCATGGTCGTCATTTTTGTAAGCGATCATGTACTTAACAAATTAAGATTCTGGACGTCAAAATTAATTGTCTAACGTTTCGTAACATGTAGGGACCCATGTCTTCAAGATTTCCACGAGTCCTTTTAAGGATGCTTAAATTGGTACTAATAAAAATTTTTTAACACATAGGTCTCTGGTGCCAAAAGAGTACATTTTAGAATAGGAATTATCTCTCTATCTCATATTGTCATGTCTTACTTAACCCTCTCTATTTATGTTTTTTATCTTTTCCTTGGAAACACTTTGTATAAAAGAACTTAATCTTACTTTGTCAATAATTTGAAAAACGTTAGTGTTACCAAAATAGTAATTAATAATAGTAGTACATAGTTGGTACAAAATACAATTCTTTCTGCAGTATCTGATAATTGATGGTTTACACCTGTACCAGCAGAACTGATTCTGAAAATAATTTTATCTCTGCCATATATCAAGTGGTAA
This sequence comes from Monochamus alternatus, assembly GCA_037114965.1. Classification (NCBI taxonomy): domain Eukaryota; kingdom Metazoa; phylum Arthropoda; class Insecta; order Coleoptera; family Cerambycidae; genus Monochamus; species Monochamus alternatus. The sequence goes on along the minus strand of CM073435.1, from coordinate 21,847,123 downwards.
CCTTGTTGATAAGTTAACGATTCCTAATTATCCAGCAAGGAATAATTAACGAAGTGGGAAGGTGTCTAAAAAAACGTTAATTATTCTATTTAATCACGTTTCGTATAAATAACTATAATTATTCTAATAAAGTATAATATGGAAACTGAAACTGGATGCATGTGTTATGCTCTAAGTGAAATATAGTGATTATTAATAGATTAACTTAAAAATATACGTACTGGTTCTAAGTTTAAACCGAACTTAATGGATGAAATCCGTTCAAATAATTAACCAAATTCCTTGATTTAAATTTGCTGAAAGGCAGACTCCGTTACTCAGTGAAATGGATTAGATGCAACAATAACAGGATAATTTAGTGGGTTAGACCCATCCAAGTAGATTCAGTGAAATAAAAATGTTTTGCTTTTGGAACAGTATGTGATGTATGACAGTAAAAAATGTATTAACTTTATCTAAAACACTAAAAAAATTGGTGATACAGAGCGTAATACATACATTACAATGTAATGTGTCAAAAATGAAAAATTGGATCAAAGACGTGAAAATTAACAATTTCAATTTTCATTTGACGTAACTTGTGTTCTAATAATATACAGGGTGTTGCATAAGTGTATATACAAATTTAAGAAGTAGGTCCCTGCGCAAATTTTAAAGGGGATCCCTCATATAAATCTTTTAAATTGAAGCCTCCCCTAAAAAGTTACAGCCCCTTCAACGAGGGTTACAATCCTTTAACATCTGGAATTTAAAATTTCTCTGAAACAGTTGAATACCCAGACGAACTTTGACAGGAAAGTAACAGTTATAAAATAATTCTTACTAGCATGTTCCCCATTTTTATATTTATTTCGAAAATTTTCTTGTACTTTTAAATGTCTCAATCGAAATGAAGTTCTAAGGTAACTTTATTTATTTAGAAACTTTTTTGTCCCTTATGATCGCCTATTAAGAATAAATTACACAAAAACTCAAAAGTTAATGATGTATAGTTCTAAAAAATATTTCTTTTCCTCAAAAAATAAGAAAATGAAATTTTTTAAAAGGCAATAAAATTTTTGAATCGACAATACCTTTGTGTTTCATTTTGATTCAGAAATTTAAAAGTAAAATAAAATTTGTAAAATAAACATGAATGGGGTAGTTTATTTCAGACCTTATAGTAAACCAGGAAATATTGGATTTGTGTTACTTTTTTAACGCACTGTGTACAGGGTGTTTTTTAAGTAGAGGTTAATAATCCAGGGGCGTATCCTGTTGCCAAAATAAAGGTTTTTTGTTATACAAATGTGGGCCTTAGGACAGTCATTGTCCAGCTTCAGCGTGTCAAAACTAAAAAAAAATCAATTTTGGTATGAAACAAAAAAATGATCAAATAAATCAATTTTGTTGTTAATCAGTTTGGAATACAAAAAGTGGAAACAAACAAAAAGTGATATATTTTTTTGGCACATAATGATTGATGATGCAAAGTTTCTAAGGCTGGTATTATTTTGTTCCATACCTACTGTCATACTAAATATGCACACCGAATTTAGTTAAATTATTTCAAGCGGTTTAGAAACTAAAAAATAAAAACTAATTTATTTTATTTTTGGCACGCTCTATCTAAGACAATGGGTGTGCTAATACCCCAAATTTATATAAAAAATCTTATTTTTAGCCACAAAATACGCCCCTCAATTTTTGACACCTACTTAAGAAACACCCTGTACATTTTGGGCTCTGAATTATACAATATTAAAAAAAAATCGTCTGATTCAAAATTCTGGAGCACATTCATTTTTATTTGTAGATTAATTTTAGTACATCTTCCGATTGAAAACAGAAAGTTCAGTCTATCACGTTTACTACTTTTATTATTTACTATTTTATAAATATTTAAAGCTGATGACATTAGTTTACAAAAATCAGTTTTCTTCAAAAACGGTGCATTCTACAGGATATAAAACATAAGCACATTTTTGCAGCAAATATCCCCGCATCTGTAAATTTAAAAAAGTAATTGCTCTTTTAATCTCAGCTCCCTATATTTTGGAAATGAAGCGATTGTTGACAATTTTATTGTTTAAACTACTCCCATTGACTTACACTGTATATATAGTGGTGGTCTAGTTGGCTCATTGTTTAGCAGGCACTCTGTATATGTAGTACTATTGTTTGTGTATGTTAAAAATTCAATTGCAAAACATGTTTTTCCATCTAGGATTAGGGAAAAAATATATGTAAATATTATGATAACATATTTGTTAAGAATAGCAAAACATGGTGTTCTTTGTATGCTGGATAGTATGAATAATCTCGGATATTGTTACAGATAAACTTCATGATTAGGCTTATTTGTTTTCAAGTTGTTATTACTTTGTACGGGCAAAATAAATTTAAACATCAGGTTTTTATTTATTATTTCAACAAAAGTATAGGGTATATTCAAAAGAGATATTGAAGTTATATAAAAAATTATTTGATGATGACAGCAGAGATGAGCAAAAATTTTTCGAATAATGTTATTTGTAATTAATGTGTCATTTTACCTATTAGTAAAATTATATTTAGTTTCACAAAAAATTCCTAGTTATGTATTTTGACATAGCAACCAATGACTAACCTTAGATCACTGATGAAAGTTAACAAGCTTAAAACTTAAACAAGCTTGGGAAAATCCATTTTCTAGAAAAAAAATATGTTCTTAACATGTTTTCGTATTTGCTACGCTTCCATGGCTATTTAGATTTTTTTAGTTTAATACACAATTACACCATACCCAATTTTTGCTATATCACGCTAAACCAAAATGTTTAATTTTTTCCATAAAAATGAAACAATAATTTTCCTTGTAAAACTTAAATAACCATTTTCGTGGAAATCTCAAACAGCTGACGGAAACATTTACTTTCGAATTTTTCAAAAGATGTTTACTTGTAAATTTCTTTCATGGAATTATTTTTGTAATGATTGTGTTATAAATTAAATAAAATCAAAATGAAATAAAATGCAAATACAAAAAACATATATTTTGTGGAAAAGAAAAATCAAGTTACCCATATCTCCGCCACTGGCTCCTCGATCAGGTTGATACTTGTCCATTCCATACTAGATATCCCAGTAAAATGTAAAATATTTTGAATAGCAACCTACATTAGTCTCAGATATATTAAAATATTTCTTTTTTGGAAACTTTAACAGTCTTTAATTTCCTTACAGAGCCCTAAATATAAAAAGTTTATGTGGCAAAGGAGTATATTTTTAATAGATGAAACTATTTAGCCGACAGGGCAACTAACCAGCTTAAGTAGGTGACATTTTAACAATACCCTAATATGATTTTTACAGTGTTGAATGACTTCATTTTTATAACACAGCTCGAAAAGTGTATGTGTACGCATGTATTAAATTAAGTTATTGAATAGTAGACCAGACAATTCGAGTTTTAGTGTCCTGTGTTGTGTGAATTAGGTGAGTTATCACTGAGTATCTTAGCATGCTTATTATTTGTTTATTAGCTAATCTAGTATCTGTTTAACAAATTATTTAGAAATGACAGTGTATCTTAGGACGTATGGCATAGCCCATTCATTAGCTTAGCGAGTCTGATACAGGGAATATCTCACGGTTAAGGGCGCCGTATTCTTGAAATAGTGTTTTCTACAAATATAAGTAATTTTAGACATTTAAGAACTGAATAATATAGAGTTTAGCAAATAACAAGAATGTTATCTCATGCCACCTGCGAATATTCAAAGGTACCGAAATAAAATCAATATATAACGTCAGAAAGCGATCTATCCAACAAACATTTAGGTACTGAAATCTTTCAAAATACGTGTTTAATTAATTTTAACTATAGATGTATACATTGTTATAACATAAACTTACATAGTTCTGCATATAAGATTGTTCACTTTTGTTTATAAGTATGTGAAAATAATTGTTAAAATGTGGGGTTAGAATAGCGAAATAATGTGTTAGTCCAGGGCATTTAGATCAAAATCGACCAGAAGCACAGCAGATATCGAGATGCAGTTTTCTGCATTGTGTTCAGGAAGGTCTCAGGAAAAAAGTCTATATCGTCTGGTTTAGCCATTTTTTGAAAAATGCATTTTCCAATTGCTTAATTACTTGCACCATTATAGGAACGACTGGAAACTCGGAAAAATCGCTCGGAAATTGTTAGTCGGGGGTTTTCGGGGCTGCCGAACTCGATTCTGGCATTAGAATTACCCGGGGATGCACGGGAGTGGCTCTGTGGGAGTGCGCGGGGAGTGAATTGGGGGAGAAATGGCAGCCTGCATAAAAATCGCTCCAAACTCGTTACCCGGTGGTTTTCGGGGATGCCAAATTCAATTCTAGCATTAGATTTCCCCGGGGGCGCTCAGGGGTCCCTCTGTGGGGTTGTCTAGGGGTCATTGGGGGGAAATGGCAGCGTCCATAAAAATCACTCCAAAATCGATACTCGGGGGTTTTCGGGGATTCCAAATTCAATTCTGGCATTAGAATTACCTGAGGGTATGAATAATAACAATTTTGATTGAATATTAAATAAATAAATATTACACATATTATAAAAACAATTGCTTTGTCTTTTGTGCCTAGAAACTGGGTTTGAAAAAGGCGCCAAAGCTATAAAGAAAGTAGAGTATCATTGAATTTGGCATCCCCGAAAACCCCTGAGTAACGAGTTTGGAGCGCTTCCCATGGACTATGCAATTTCCCCCCCCCCAGAATGACTCCCCGGATATCCCCGCAGAGCCGCTTCCAAGCGCCCCGGGTAATTCCAATGCCAGAATTGAATTCGGCATCCCCAAAAACCCGCGAATAACGCGTTTGGAGCGATTTTCATGCACGCTGCCATTTCTCCCCCAATTCACCCCCCGCGCACCCCCACAGAGCTCCCTCGTGCATCCCCGGGTAATTTTAATGCCAGAATCGAGTTCTGCACCCCGAAAACTCCCGAGTAACGATTTCCAAGCGATTTTTCCGAATTTCCAGTCGTTCCTATAATGGTGCAAGTAATGATGCAATTGGAAAATGCATTTTTCAAAAAATGGCTAAACCAGACGATATAGACATTTTTCCTGGGACCTTCCTGAACACAATGCAGAAAACCGCATCTCGATATCTGCTGTGTCTAAACATTTCCGCTATTTTTCCTAACTTCCCTGAACTATGTGTCATACAAATGCATTTTAAAAGTTATATTATTTGAGGAGAGTTTAAATAGTAATAGTGTATAAACAAAACATAACAATAATTTTATTTTTGATATTACTTTTGCTCTACGTGTTTTATTTTTCGAGATTTCAGTACCTAAAAAACACCACAAATTTGGTCATTTTACAGCGAGAAATATGGCGACCTTAAATATCTAGTCTTGCTATAAACTATATCTGCAGATGTGGTCTGGTCAGTCTGCATTGCTAGTTTGATATTTAGCTGTAGTCTGGCAGAAAATATGTTCCAAACATAGTAGAATTTGATCTAAGCAACACACGTTGATGTTTAGAGAATGTGGGGCTATGCTGGGTCATGTGTTTTTTCCTTTATTTTGTTGAAACATTCTGAGCTTATTTGCAAGAACTACATGCCAGTGGGCGATCCCAGCGACAACTATATCCTGAAATATGTTCATTTCAAGTGTTTTTGTTATTGTGTATTTATAGCTATATAGTATTATTTGCGAGGCAATAAAATATAATCAGTTACGTCCAGTATTATATATTCTGTAGATATGCCCCTAACAAATATGCCATTATTTTTTAAAAACCTATCGCTTTCCAAATATTATCAATGTAACACTAAAACACCCTGTGTACAGGTTTTTAACAATAATTATAATCATATTAATATAAATAACGTTATATTTCTGAAACGTCGCACCTCCACTACTTGAAGAAGATATGGCGGTGACGTTTATGAAATAACCCTGGCATTTTTCACGCCCCAACTGGTTCGACATGTGAGAGCAATTACTTCATTGTTAATTATGAATAAAATCGAAAAGGACGCATTTAATTAAATCGATCGCGCTTCGCTGTACAAACCTTTTTAACGCCGATGCCAGGCAATAATTAGGTTTATGTACTTTAAAAATAATATTGCCTTATCTATCGGCGCACGTGCACGTAAACAAGACCGTGTTACATTCATAAAGGAATGTATAAATATAAACATTAACTTTGTGCACGTAGATACTCTGACATAAAAATGAAAAACAGCGGCGCCTACCAGGAGAGCTACTGGCTTATTCGTCAAAAACATCTAGATAATGTATATGCCTGTTCTATTTTTAATTCGTTCCATGCAAGATTAGCTAACATGAATTCTACGGAACGCGTTTTTTAAATTTACCGCCAACTGTGGTAACAAAGTAGGATTGCGCGTGCTCCGTATTTTAGTATCAACGCATAATGGCACAACGTTACAATGAACTCGTGAAAGATTTCTATCAAGGCCAAATACTTGAAGGTGGAGGTCATGAAATGAAGAAGGGGAACTGTAGAGGAATGAGGCATAAAATCGGATAGGGACACAAAAGCGAATAGCGGTTTGAACATACCATCTGCTATAGGCTTTTCAGGTGTAATTCAAAGCTGGTCGGGGCATTAGCCCGCAGAGTAGTTTTTTCCTGGAATTCCGTGTTTGCACCATATCGTTATCGCCGTTTCGCGATAGAGATTGCTAGCTTTCAATGGTTTCTACGGCAATGTAGAACGCTTCTTGTCTGTGGCTTTTCAGTTCGGCATGGAGTAACGAGTGACCGCTAGAGGTGGCTGTGCTATTGTGCGTTAATCATAGTTTCTACTGTCGGGTTAGACTTAAAACAGCTAACGTTGTTTGTCGGTCTCCTCACCTATGGCATATTGATGAGAGCTAATAAGCTCGAAACCGATATATGTCTGGTGGGCCACAGACGAATGACTTCAGTTGATGCTATAGGTTTCTCAAGTGTAATTCAATGCTGGTCGGTGCATTAGCCATTCAGAGTAGTTGTTTCCTGTAATTCCGTATTCGCATATCGTTATCGCCGTTTTGCGCATTCAATGGTTTCTACGGCGATATAGAACGCTTTTTGTCTGTGGCTTTTCAATTCGGCATGGAGTAGCGAATGGCCGCTAGAAGTAGCTGAGCCACTGTGTGATATCTTCTTTTAGCTAGACATCGAATTGTATTTTTCTATTGTCACCATTATGCGTTATCAACTTTAAATATATTAGGCAAAGAGCTCGTAGTAGTTTTAGCCATATCTTATTCATTACCAGCTAGTTATCATTCCGTTAAACGTAAAATTCGAGTGTTGCTGTTGCATTTTCGGTAGCAGTCAGAGAAGAGAAAAACCTGGAGTCAGAGCTTCAACACGCTATTGCCTCTGAAAGAGAAGCCAGATACGAGACGCAAATATAGACCTAAAGTCAGTGGGATTACAAACTGCAAAAGATGCCGACGGGAGATTTGTAGTTGATAATGAATAAGGTGTGGTTTTATCGGACTATGGTTTTTGGGTATTCACTAGCTTATCATTAACTAGAAACATTTAACCTATTGTTTTGGGGCTTGGTTCTGAAGAGGAATCAGTTACTAAGGTTGTGGCATACAACCAGAAACACCGTAGTAGAATAACAGTACAGATCGTGAAAGCCATAAAACTACTAAAATAGCAGTAAATGAAATTAGTTGTTGGGCATACTCTTAGTAAAAAATTTAGAAGTAGCAAAAAACAATTTCGATCAATTTTCAAATAAATTTTTGGATGATGCATAATTTTGTGCACACATTTTGGGATGGGGTACCAAATAGGAAAAACGAGTATTTTCAATTTATTCTTTTATTTCAGTTCAATAGAGTAGTTAAAGTTTTGGATGCATCAAAAACCATAAGGGAAAGTGTAGCGTAAAAATGCTTTATCCGTTTCAAAGAAGGCCATTTCGACATTTTCTACGTTCAGGAAGACCGACTGACTTAAACACTGTTATTCATGATTACCTGCGCGTTAATCAATCTGGAAATTGGCTAGTATGGTGGTTTGTGATCACAGCACGTTACATTATATAGACAAAGTTACAAAATTAAGTGTATAAATGCAGTATATTTAGTGCGAAAAAATCAGCATGTCAACATTTATGCCTCTTGCTGGCTTATCATTGATTAACTGTTTTTGTTTTAAATTGTTTCTGGTACTGAGAAATGATGCCGTTATTGAAAGAAAAGAATTGTATAGCCCTAACACAAAGATTTGGAATATCCGTAGAAAAGCTGATACCCATGCATCTAGTGGCACAAAACATCGTCTGCTATGAATTATTTTAGCCAGGTACCCACGAAGACTTCGAAGTGCATGTAAAACACGGGACGTTCTGGAGCAAAGTTTGAGACGGGTCAGCTGTGAGTTCTGCTACAAAAATATTAACGCGAATTTAGCTAACAGTTTAGAATTTCACATTCAAAAGTGCTTGTTATTGTGCTAAGTGTGTCTCACATTGGGTAGACGAAGTGGCGAGTGGCATTTTATAAATCCGATATCTTTTATGTAATAAACTTTTCTTTGAACGTCACATATTTAACATAAATTCCAAAGTTTGTATGTAACGTCCACTAACTAACATTTTTGAGTGTGATCTTTAAATGACATGCATTAATCCTGCGCTTCGAAGTCTTTGTGCGTGGATAACGTTTTGAAGAATGTAACCACCATTGAGGTTTATTGATAACAACCATGTCGTCTTGAGGCAGCAATTCAAGGAAAAAGATTGTAAAGACATTATCGAGCCACTAAACTTAACTTAGTTTGAACTTTGTTCTTTAACAGAGCAGCGACAAACAGCAAATTTTAAATAAGATCCAAAAATCAGAATGTAAATCAGTTTGGTCAAGCCATACTTTAACTTGTTTTATTTACATTTAGACAAGACCCTTATGTTACTATAACTAGTTTATTTTGTAACACATATCAAGATACTTATTTCTGACTTTTAATTTTCCTTTATTTGGTATTGTCTTTCTTTCCACTAATATTTTGTGTTTAATTTTTCGAAATATTGGGCAGGAAAACAACTTTAAATTGTTTATTTCTTAAAACATGTTTAAAATTTAGACCTAAATCTTAGAACAATACAGTTTCCTCGTTGTAACAGTGGCGTCAAAATTGGGTTAGTTAACTATTAATTAAAGTCATTTGATTTAGATCTAATTAGGTCTTGTACGTAGTTATAAAATTTTTGTGCATCTTGATAGAATGCACTATGATATTGTCAGTAGTGTTATTAGTAAAACCCGTACTTCGTTTACAGATCTCAGGTCCGCACTTACATTAATATTTAAATATACTTTATTTATATTAAAACAAATTTAATGTTATTCATGCCAGCTAATCGGTAGAAACATTGCATTTATTTACCTGAGAGGTCTTGAGTTCTCGAGTTTGGTGAAACACAAGAAATATAAAGTTTGAAGATTTGTAAATATACACGTAGATAATAATATAATCAAGAATGAATTCCCACTCGAATTTATTTCACTGCATTCAAGAATTGATACACAGGAGTATTGTTTTTATTTAGACATGTTTAGACTTGCAGAAAGTTACTACTTGTAAAACAAAACAGTTGCAATGGAACCTACGTTGGAATATGAGTGAGAAGTAACGATATATTACTACATTCATTTTGATGGCCTAAACAGTATTCTATAGCGACTATACTCAAGTGACGCTACTGCTGTTTTATGTAATCAACGGATATTTAACGATCCTAGAATTTGCGAAGATTTAGCTTATTGTTACGGAAGCTCACTTACCTTTTTAGTTTGTTAATTATTATGTTCCTGCTTGCATTAGAATTTATAATTTTTGTAATATCTTTATTTTGACGTTTTCCAGAATCTTCGAGGCTATATTCTATTTGTTTCTCGACACGTTCTCGAGATCGAGAACTCTAAAAACCTATATAAGCAAATCAGTTCCGCCGTCACAGTGAGTTTAGTAGCCAAACGTGAGTGACAAACGTCAAAGTAAAGCGTTGACAGTTGCGAAGTTCGTTTGAAGGATATTTCTTATATAATCAAGAGTGACAATAAAGTTTGTTTGTCTACGTGACGTGTTTCTACGCAGTCAATTTAGAGGTTACATTGGTGTCAGAAGTGGGATGTTCCAGAAAGAAGACGTTTGGAGTAAACAAGTGAATGCCGACGAGATCTAGAGCAACAGAAATGGAAGAAACATGCAAACAGTTAATGGAAATGATGAAAGATATGAAAAAGAGCCAAGAAGATATGAAGAAGAGTCAAGAAGATATGAAGAACAGCCAGGATGAAATGAAAGACTTAAGAAAATAAATGAAGAACAGTCAAGATGAAATGATGGAAGACTTAAAAAAGGAAATGAGAAACAGTGAAGAGGAAATGTAGAACAGCTTAGAAGAAATGAAAAATAATCAAAAAGTAAATAAGAAAAGTTAGAAGAATCAATTAAGATGAATTTCAAAGAATTTGGAAAAACTGTTGAAGAAGAAATTAACCTTTTGAGAAACGAGATGCAAGATAAGGTCGTCCAGGTCGTAGAAGAAAGTGTTAATAAGTTGCAGAGTGAAGTTGCCAATTATGAAGAAGAAGAAAGTATAATTAGGTTAGAATATGAAGTTACAAACCTAAAGTCACAGTTGTCTGCGAAGGAAGCCGTTAAGACTGAAAATAGTTTTCTTTCGTCCTCAAGAATTAAGCCGCCAACGTTTGACGGAAAGGTATCATGGAGCAGTTACCTTAAACAGTTCGAGGCAGCTGCCTTGGCGAACAACTGGTCAGAAGAAGAAAAAGCCACATCACTTATAGTTGCTCTACAAGGTGAAGCTATGGAGATATTAAGAACGCTAGCTGAGGATAAACAAAAAGACTATCAAACGCTGAAGAGTGCTTTAGAAATGAGGAATGGCGAGGCTCATCTACAACACGTTTACCAGGCACAATTAAAAGGCTGAAGACAACCCTACCCCACCGCACCGACAGAATTCCAAGAACAGTTACCTGTGAGTAGCTTCATTGATGGCCTGCGAGACCCTGAGACCAGTCAAGCGTTAAGGTTGGCCAGACATAAGAATATATCCGAAGCTTTAGCCCTGACCCTGGAAATCGAAGCCGCACGACAGGCTTCTTAAAATAGTCGAGGCTGAATAAGACAACACACGTTTTCCAGAATATTCGAGGCTATATTCTATTTGTTTCTCGACACGTTCTCGAGATCGCAGAAACTTCGAGAACTCTAAAACCCTATATAAGCAAATCGGCTTCGCCGTCACAGTGAGATTATATTGATCAGCCAAACGCGAGTGACAAACGTCAAACTAAAGCGTTAACAGTTGTGAAGTTTGTTTGAAGGATATTTCTTGTATAATCAAGAGTGACAATAAAGTTTGTTGGTCTACGTGACGTGTTCCCACGCAAAGTCAATTTATAGGTTACAATATATACATTTTAATTATTCAAGGATATCAGTTATTCACTGTCTTGAAGCAACTGTGACAGCATCAGGTTATTCAATAAATAACGCAGTAAATTATGTTTTGTTTGCGCCAGTTTATGTCTCAGTTATAAGGGAAACAGTGCTAAACATGAATTGAGGAAAAAAATTGATTTACAGAACAATTCGGGATTTCTTGACTTTATTCCGTATAGTAGATGTTTTTGCTGGCAAAGAAGTAGATTTTTCTGAACCCATCCTAAATGGCCATCCATGAAAAATTATATATACTTTAAATATGCCCCAGTGACCTCTGTGGACGTTGAACATACGTTTTCGAAACCGATATGGATTATTAGCGACAATGTTAAATTACCAGTACAAGGTAAGATGTTGATTTTAACTTTTTATAGGTAATGTTTGCACTTCGATTTCTACAATCATTAACTAGCGAGCGCTCCTGAAAAAGACGTCATCTGCGAACGAAATGCGGGATTTAGTTAATAGGAAAACAAAAACCTAAGTGAAGTAGGTATAATTTAATTTTTTTTGCTAAATGAAAGGCAACAGCTCAGTTTTTCTATTCTGACTCATCGTTTATTATTGCAGCCAGTTAGCTCACAATACAGAAAAATAGATTTGTCTACACTTGTAAAAGAAAATTTTTTGTGAGCACAATCCTGAAAAATTTCAAATCATATCCAGTAGTGTTCAACTGTCTAAGCAGTGATAAGGTCCAAAGAGTAACCGCAAAAAGACCCATTTTTCGCCCGTTTTTGCGTAATGTGTAGCAAGAATGGGGAAGGTCGTCCAGAGGTCTCCGTGGGCTTAAATTGATCGTCATGAAAAATCTAGATGAGCATAATTCGATTTTTCCAATATAAGTGTTCGACTTACCCCTACTTAAGGGATGGAAAATGGTCGATCAATTCTTGGTAACAATTCGCGGGAGCGTGAATGGCAAGGAAGAGATCAGGGATGTTCTTCCAAAAATGCCCAAGGTGAAAAACACCCCCCGCGTGGGGGTAAAACCACCCCTATTGCCGAAAACCGGCGGCAAATGATGTTCCCTTCATGAATTGCCTTTTTTGTGCCACTCTTCCTTATAACTCCAAATGATATGAAATACATGCCCCCATAATTCGTTCTTCTGTCGAATTCTGATCAGTTACCCCTACTGAAGGGGAGGAAACCACCCCTAAAACAAGAAAACAGAAAAAATGGTCACCAAAATCTGGGTAAAAATTGGCGGAATTCCACATGGCAAGGGTAACAAGAATGCTCAAGGTGAAAAACACCCCCCGCGTGGGGGTAAAACCACGCCTATTGCCGATAGCAGACAGGGAATGATATCCACTTCATGAAGTACTTTGTTTCCCCCACTACCCGACAAATGATACGAAAGACGGGCCCCATAATTCGATGTTTTGCGAAATTCTGACCAGTTTTCCCCGACTTCAAGGGTGGCTTAAGTCGGGCAAATATTGGAAAATTCGATTTATGCTCACCTAGATTTTTCATGACAATCAATTTAAGCCCACGGAGACCTCCTGTATAACCTTCTCCGTTCTTGCTACACACTACGCAAAAACGGGCGGATTTTGCGGTCATTCTTTGTTCCATGACTTACTAACATTACACTACTTTTAAGTAATAGATAGGAAAAATAATTAAACAACTTTTACACAACATCTTGTATAAACTAGATAGAATACTGGAACTTTTCAGAAATTTTAGTTATCAAATATGGAACTCCATTCTCATTTATTTCCTTGTCTCAGATACGCTAATTCCCCTTCTTCGAGAAATTTTCTACTACGACCTTGTTTGTATGTTTGCGTTATTACATGGCGATCGGAAACGCAGTAAGTTTCACGCTACTGTTTTTTTTTAATATACGAGAGATCGATCACGGCAGCCTATGTCGGCTTCGGGAAAATAATACAGCTCCTTATCAAAATGTTATCTTCGCTAATTCAGTAATCTGAGGACGTGAATGCGGCGTGTATTTGTCGGATGAAGGTTAAATCACTATTGGAGCTGAAAAGGATGACGCAGCGATGCTTATGATAGGATTAATTTCAAGTGATGTGCGGTTCTGCACTTTATAATTATATTTTATTCAGGCGCAATTATAGAAATCATTAACTGAAATCGTCACTTGAAGATAAGCCATTATATGTTAAACATTCTTCGAAAATTGAACAAGTGGAATTTAGATTAGGTCAAATTTACGATTACAAAATATTTATTTATATCATTATATTTGTCTCTTCAATTTATTTTAAAGCAAGTTAAAAACTGTTCATATTCTTTGATATTTGACCATGGTAGGAAACAAAATTTAAGTAGTAAAATGTGGAAATGTGTGTGTACTTAGGGAAGCGAGTCTTAGCGGCATTTCAAAATTCTGGTATTGCACTAACAGATTTCTAAATATGTAAAAAATGCCACAATTAAAAATTGTTCTTCATGTTGAATTTTATACCAATTTTTATATATCTTTACTAAGTAACATCAGAAATATTAATTAGCAACAATGAAAGGGACCATTTGATATAATCAAATTTTATCTGGATTTGTCAATATTAAGGCAGATCTAATCAATTTAAGCATATGTGAAAATATTAGGTTAATTGACCCACAAACAAAGAAGATATTAATGATGAAAGTCCGTTCCACCCTCATTCAGTGCAGCGGGCGATGTGACGTCACTTGTTCTAATATTCGAGCCATCCCGTCAGCGACCGCTACATAACCGTCGTTGACGCTTTGAGTACAGTCTATATTTTGTTTCTTACTAATTAGGTACGTCTTTTATGTTTTAATTTGTGTATATAGACAATGACATCTTTAGACTATTTTGTTAAGGAAGATTTTGAAAATTTGCCACATGTAGATGTTTTGGTGGTTATGAATTATTTTAACAGAAATAATCACATAAGCAGTAAAAATGGAAAGGTAATCTATGAACTTATTACTTGTTTTACATTACTTAAATTTTTGAACATCATTTATGTATTACTTTTTTGTATACAAAATATTATACATACGTCTCTATACCTAATGTTTATAAGAAATTTAAAATTTTGAGAAGTATGCAATTCTTACCGCTAAAACAACACATTTCATATTGTTTTACCCATATTTCACTTTCCGTTCATACAGAGTGATAAAATTATAAGTATTGCATAAATAATTTAAATATTCGAAGACAACAAAGTAAAACGAATAATTAACTGGAGAAAGTGGAGTAACAAATAAATTGTTAGGTACGGAAATCTGAAATTACATTTTTTTTTTAATTTAACTTACTTAGTACTTACTACATATAAAATTGTTCTTTATTTATAAATAGGTATGTGAAAATAATAATTATTAAAATATGGTATGGTATGGTATAACAGCAAAATAATGTATGTCCTAAAGTTATTATTTATTTGAAGAAAATTTGAATACTAACAATGAATAAACAAAACATGAAGAATTTTATTTTTGATATTACTTTTGTTCTAGATATTTTATTTTAGGAGATTTCTGTACCTAAAAACTCCGTCAATTTTTTTTCGAAAACGAGACAAGCGCACTAAACTAATTTTAGATTCGTGCTCCCCTCGAAAATAGGGAGGAAGGTAAGATTAGAGAGTTTTATGCTACAGTAAATAATCATTTTACGGCGAGAAATACGGAGACCTTAAAAATGATTTTACATTATCTGTGTTACATTAAAAAAATCTTTATAGATAAATTTCATACTATTCAACGAAAATAAATGGACCCATCGCACAGCTTTCTGCCACAGTGTCCTTCTTTTCTCATATTTTTATATTACAATGAAACGTTTATTAGATGTTTTCTTATTTGTATTTCCACACTTTGGTACTATACAATACTTATAATATTTACTGATGCGCGTGCGATCGTTAGAAATTATGACGTAATACTTAGCCACGCTCCGCTTTCAAAAAAACCAACTTCAATGACGATTTTAGGGGTGAACTTAATGGCAGAAAAATCAAATATTTTCCACATAGGCTTTTCTGATGATGTACTTTCGATTACTGAAATAAAAAAAAATTGTTAATGACCCCATTCTTGTCCACCGTATGGTGAAATGTCCTACTATAGTTTCTAGCTACACGTAAAGTTTACAAACTGTGGCTCTTAATAGAATTGGATTCATTCCATTGGCTTCGTTGTCATTTCAGTTGTAGACATGGTTCATAGCTTAACATTAAAAAAATGGATATTTGTGTGATATTTTAAAAGAGACACCCTATTGAGTAATTACAAATACATCCCAAAGTAAAAAATCTGTCAGAAGCAATTTTCATCATTCCCTGTCTCCATATCTCAGCTATTCTTTTAGATACGAACAATCCCTTACAAGCTGTTTTTTAAATTTCGCCTTGTGTCTTAAAAACGAAAAGGTCTGTACATACCCTGTACATAGTTGATAGAAATGGTCCTTTTCCATTTTTAGATGCCCTTATAAAGAGAAAACCATATGGCAAGTTAAGAGATTCTCAGGAAATTCCTCCACCGGGGAGTATTGGCGCTGCTGAACATCTACAACGCTTTCCTGAGACTGCATAGATTTCCAACGAGATGGAAAAAGGCCGAAGTGATACTCATCCCTAAGCCATGTAAGAACTTAACGTTCTCCTCTAGTTACAGGCCCATCAGTCTCCTGTCCATGATGAGCAAAGTAGCGGAGAGGGTGATCCTGGCGAGACTGCACGAGACCACGGAAGAACTGGATGTCTTCCCGGACGAGCAATTCACAGGTTAGTAGAACTTGTTTCCGCTGGTTTCAATACCAGAAAGTCTACTGGAGCAGTCTTCTTAGACGTCGCCAAGGTATTTGACAGGATCTAGCACGATGGGTTTATCATTAAGATGCTCGACTTTGGCTATCCTGTCGGCCTAGTAACGTAGTTCCTAAGAGGCAAAGAGCTGCGTGTGAAGGTGGACAGGGTCCTATCCACCTATAGACCCATGGAAGCCGTAATCCTCCAAGGAGCCGTACTGTCCCTGCACCTGTTCAACATCTTTACTGCGGATATACTCAGGGCAGAGGACACTTCGGTGTGCCTCTACGCCAATGACACCGCCATCTTGGCGCAATTCTTAAATCCGATGATGGCGACGAGGCGACTCCAGAGAGCACTAGGTAGATTGGAGGGCTGGTGTAACCGCTGTAAGGTGGCGATCAACGCGGAAAAAGGCAAAGGTATGATGTTCTCCCGTAGGTACAGAGCACAGCCGAGAGGCCGCGTGACGTTCAACGAGGAGGACATCCAGTGACCCGACGAAGCTAAATATCTAGGGGTGGCCCTAAATAGGAAGCTGACCTGGAAGCCACACGTCAACGAAGTGGTTCGCAAAGACAAGTTTGTGACAGTGACATCTCTACTCCGTAGAGATAGCCGACTGAGCCGTGAAAACAAGGTAATGTTAATCAAGACTGTCTCGCAGTCACAGTTGACTTATGCTGAAGCGGTGTGGGAATACGCAACGAAGATGCACCGAAAGAGAGTGCAGGCCGTCGAGAATGTTGCCCTGCGTTGCGCGACATTCGCCAGGGTCTGGGATTCATGCCAGCTCTGGAAGTAATAAGAACGCGAGCGAAGTCATCCTTCTTACGCGCAGCAACCAGATTATCCAGGCGGCGGTGGATTACCGACTCGATGCGGCCGCCAGGTACAGGTGGTCAAGATTTCAACTTCTGGACGCGGAGTAAACTGAGACATTTCTTCTGTTTCAGGACCGCCAGGATCAAGAATAGGACCAAGAAGAGACTTTTCGTTACTCTACCCTGGAGCCTGCCTAGGCAGACTCTGTTATTCTATCCTTATCCGCGACGCTGGACGATAGGATCTTTAAGGTTCTTTGTCCTAGAGTTTCCCTAGAGCCACAGTGCTAATCCATCCTTACCCAAACCCTCACATAAACCCCCGGGGATTATACGAGAAACTACTAGAAGAAAGAACATATCATTTACTAGGAATATGCAGTGTTAATACCGTCTACAACACCTTAAAGAAGATTGATGCAACTCCTCCTAAGATCAGCTACAGAAGCTACATACTTCAATACCCTGGTGTATACAGCATCATGTGTACATACATGATATATACAGGGTGAGTTATTAATAATGGTATATAGCTTAAGGGCAGATTGTTAACGTCAAAATAAAGCGATTGATCAACATGCCTTATTCAATTGTTCCTTTTCATTCTGCAGGGTGCTAAAGTTGAAAACATATTTTCGATTTTTTGCTATATTTTAAGAACGTATGGACCGAATGTTTTGAACATTTGTAGTCTTATGTTTTCTGAGGTGACAATTACGAATATGAAAACAATGTTGAGGTCACGACTAGCAGGCGCTGTTATACTGTACTGTCGATGTAAAAATATATCTATTTTTTTGTATTTTATACTTTTTAATTTTTTAATAAGAAACTATTGAACTACCTTCAATTCTAAATATAAAAGGTATACCTGTTACAAATCGATAAACTCATAAAAGATTCTCGAAGTGACCACCAGGGATTTAAATGCACTTTCTTAGCCTGTTATTTTAATTTTGTCTGACGTCTATAAAGTTCTGTTGCTTGATAATATTAACCGATTCTTGAATCTTTTCCCACAGTTGTTCTTGACTATTAATAATGTCTTTGTAAATTAAAGATTTAATAATGCCTCAACAGTAAAAAAAATTAAATTAGGGCTACGTGCAGCCAAGGAATTTCGCTGCCGCGTCCAATCCAAAGGTGCGGATATTCTCTTCCCGTCGAGGGTAATGTGCAGGTGCAATTTAAGGGAATATCTTTAAGAAGCAGTGGCAAGTCATTAATTAGAAAATTTAAATAATTTTCTCCGTTAAGTGGACGTGGTAAAACGAACGACCCCACAATATTGTCGGAGATAATTCTACACCAAACATTGATAGAGAACTCTTGCTGAAAATGTACTTTTCTTGGCAGATAAAGATTTTCTAGTTCCCAAGGATGACTATTTCTCCAATTAAAAATACCTCGTCGGGTAAATGTGGCTTCGTCTGTAAATATTTTATTATAAAATGTTGGGTCATCATTTTGTTGTTGGCGAAGAAACTATGCAAACCGTAACCTAGCTAGAGGATCTTGTGGCGTTAAATGTTGAACTGGAGTAAAATGATAAGGATACAATTTTTGTTTGTGGAGTATTCTCCTAACGGAAGACTGACTGATGCCAATAGCTGCCGAAATTTGACGTGTGTACGTGTGTTTTCAGTGTAATTCGCACTAAAACATGATCTTCTTGCTCCGCTGTTAATATTTTCGGCCTTCCAACGTCTCTTTTCGGGCGAACTGATCCTGTTTCACGTAATCTCTAGCACAATCTCTAAAATAGTCTCTGATCCTATTGTCTGTTATCTTGTTTCAAAGTTCGAAATATTATTATGACGGGCATTTTAAATATAAAAAGTAAAATTAAAAAACACCACTACCAAATCTATTAATTGAGTTGCAGTGACAGAAACAATACGGTATTGTAGTTACAGCTGTCTTAGACAGTCTGTCTACATATTATTTCCACGCCTACTACTTTGGAAAAAATAATTTTCTAGTTTAATTCCCGCCGAAGCTCAAAAACTTAAATCATCTGATTCTCGAAAACGGTTGAGTTTATCGATTTGTAACAGGTATACCTTTTCCATTTAGAATTGAAGGTAGTTCAATAGTTTCTTATTAATAAATTCAAAAGTGTAAAATATGTCTAATATTTTTACATCGACAGTACAGTATAACTAGCGCCTCCTAGACTTGACCTCAACACTGTTTGCATATTCGTAATTGTCACCTCAAAAAGCATAAGACTACAAATTTTCAAAACAATCAGTTCATACGTTCTTAAAATATAGCAAAAAATCGAAAACATTCTTTCAACTTCACCATGTAGAATGAAAAGGAGCAGCAATTGAATAAGGCATGTTAGGCTCAATCGCTTTATTTTGACGTTAAAAATCTGCCCTTAAGCTTTGTACTATTATTAATGACACCCTGAATTGCACAAACAGAAAAATATATTGTATATTAAAGGAAAAAAGGAATTCATGTGTTACCTATAGAATAATGAAAGTGAGAAATCAGCAGCTGTGGAATATTTGTCAGATATCCATTGAAGTTTGAAAACCGTTCATAGCTAAAAATCTAGAACCAGAACTAGAGCACAGAAATTTCGAACTATGCACCGGAACTCTCTCATTATACAGTATCAAATACCTTTTTTAAGAAGAATTATCTCTCAAAACGTCAAGAAATTTTAACAGAATCGAAGTGTTAGACAGATAAGACATCATATTGTAGTTATCGAACGACTGAGAAAAGAGAATATTTTGTGGGTAAGATCGTTTCATAGCGTTTCTATTCCACTGAAGATGTTTGTAGACATGTGTAGACCATACATTGATATGCTGAGAAAACGGGCATAAACTATAAAATACACTATTTTACAAAGTTACAAAATATGTTAAATGATTAATAAGGGGAAAATTACTAATTATATTTTTTTATATCAATAATAATTGTCGTCTCGATAACTTTAATAATTAGAATATATGGAATATTCTGAAGTTACCCTATACTCGTATTCTTTTTTCGGTCTTAGACTATTATTTACTGATTTTGCTACTTTTACTTCGCAATTTTAGTGCTGCTAATCTTCCGCTCAAGGTCGCTTAAAATTTTATCATTATTCCCAGTAAACAGAGATTATAATTCCAACCGGTAAGGATATGTATTGGTGCATTATATTGCATAATTTTAATATGATTACGCGATTATGCTCAGGTTTTATAATATACAAAAACTTCGATGATAAGCCGACCGAATTTTTATTTCTTTTAATTTAAATTTAACTCCTAATTAAAAACAAGGCTATTGACTGATTTATTTGGTATTTAATTATGTTACATGTTTGTGGCAAGTCAAAATAGTTGAAATGAATTTAAAGTAGTAAAATAAATACACATTTACAAATTCGATATTATAAAAATAATAATAATTATAACGTTAAAATGCGTATTAAACATTCATATTGTAAATTAATAGGAATTATAACAAAAAACACTCAAAATGAGAATAAATTATATCTTCAAATTAAAATGAACACAAAATTGTAGAAGCGTATTATAAATACAAAATGATAAATTTTTTTTGTATCGGTACAGTTTTATTGATGCTTTCAAAAAGAAAAATACTTGGAGTTGTAGGAGTGTAGCTACATCACTTAGACTCCATGAGGCCCATTGTACTTCCTTTGAGGAGATCAATCCACCATATTAAAGAAAAAAAGATGGAGGAGATCTCTCTAATGTAGGCCATTGAAGGCACAGATTCTCTTGTTGACGAGACACCTGTGCACTCACAAAGTGTACGAAATAATGTCTTGTGTTCAGACAACAAAAAGGTGTTTCACATTTCGTCAGCCAACAGTGTCCATTTGGAATACGTATCACCAGGCGAATATTTGTCCTAAACATGGCCAAATACTTTTTGGATGTATCCTTGCTGGAGTAGGAATTCTTTAGCAAATTGATAGCTATTTGTTTCATCCCAACACTTTGTGGGTGTCCTCCTTTGAAATTTTAACAAAAACTGACAGCATACTGGAAGAAAGAAGGAATTTCTGACCAGCTTTTTTATTGCCATTGCACCGCTCATGTCTCTTAACGCAGCATACAGATATGCTGCTGTTGGCTGAGTTCACTACACGAGTCTTGTAGCATTCCTATGCTGATCTAGTCATTATCTTATGATTACGTAAGATCAATAGCGATTGTCTATTATCTGTGTAGATTCTGATGGTTTTTCCCGTTGTATGTCTACAGGCAATTTCTACAGGCTATAGTTATATCTGCTAATTCCATTTATATCACGGTAGCATACCCACTGATATACAATATGTAGGGATCTGAAATAGATCCCATATCTTGCACCTGCCTTGATCTGTCTGTGAAGGTATTGATTACATCTTCACTGGCAGTTTCCCCACTTCTGAGAAATTCCATCTAGGGTCTGTCAAACGCAAACTTAAAAATAGCGTCAGTGTCTACCAGCAGAAGAGACATTTTCCTGACGACCCCATTCCACAGGCGACTCCTGACTCCTCTACATCCTAGATCTGGTTTAATACCAGTATTCTTAAAACGAAGGATAGGTATTGTAGTGTCCTTTATATGGATCCAAAGGTGGCAGATATAGTATAGCTCTAGGTATGCTCAGGCAGGCAATCCTTTGTACCTGGTCACAAGATAACGGTCCCGTAGGCTAACAGTGGGGTCCCAATGGCATTGTGTATCTACATGACTACTTTTAACTTCACTTACCAGGTTTTACCAACGGTCCTGCGACACTGCTGATAGGATATGCCCGCCTTTTTTAGTCTCCTTTCCAAATGAAATGCCAACATATTTCACATCCGATGCAAAGATTAGCGTTTAGAAGAGTTGATGCCTTTATTGGTCCCATTTTTCTCTTCCTCGTAAAGATAACCATTTCCGTGTTCCTGGGATTGATGGCTAGAGTATGGCCTTCACATCACTTCAGTCATTAATAAATAATTTTCTAAAAATTTAGAAAATTAAGCTGTCGCTATTATCAGAATTTTTATTACAGTTTGTTCTTGGAATTATCTATACTCTTTGAAAATGTAGAATTGTTTTATTTATTTTTATAAATTTAGTATGTTAATGTGAAATTACTGCATTACTTATTATGTTTGTCTAATAATACATAAAGCATTATGTATTATTGTTTTTGACACATGAAATTCTTATTGTTGCCACTAATAGTTATTTATGCAACAAGTACAAAAAGTGTTTATTGCATGCGACGTGAAATTGTCCAACGAGGCCGTCAGGCCGAATAAGACAACATTTTTTTGAAACTAGAAAAGGCAGTTCTCTAAAACTTTCTTCATAACACTTTTTTTTTCTTTTAGAGTTTATAAGATATGATCTTCGATTCAGCCTTTTACGTTTAGATGTTATCGTAATGCATTGTAAAACATATACTTGATTATACTAGATATACTTCACAACACACGATCAAAGTTATACCACTATGATATCAATATCGGTAACATACTTGTACGCTTTTCGGTAAATAAATATCCACTACTTGTTTATTAATTATTATTGATAATTGGTACAACGTAACCAACACACAATATTTTTATGATACTTTGCAACACATTTTCGTTTATTTTGAAAGTCATTGCCACAATAATTACATCTGGCGTTTAATTTCCGTTATCAGGTGTGATTGATAACAGTCAAGGTCGCATACAATTTGCATTAATCCCAGTTAATCATCTATGGGCAATATGTTTCAGATCAAACTGCTGATAATATTCGTTAAATTTTATTGTTATAATAATTGTAATAAAAAATAAGTAATATTTTATTCTATTTTAGGAATCGATGTATCATTTTAAAATATTTACAGAAATTAGAATGTATTTAGATAACATTGTTATTGTCTATTCTAAATGACAATAGGTAGTGTAGTTACTTGAACAATTTGTCACCTTCAAAAAAAAAGTAATTCAGTTCAGTAAGCCTTGTTTTAGACGGACAATGATCTGGTAAACGTAAAATATAAGTATTTTCAAATAAGCAACTTCAACTTTAACATATATCAACATACAGGCGAAAAGAAATTAAGTGTTTTACCGAATATGAAAAATTAAAATTCAGCATGCCACGTGGTGGCTACTTGCCGCCTTCTAATCGCTTCCTAATACCGCCAACATACGACATGCAACAAGTAGTAAGTTATATTTATCTATTCGCTATTTTCATTTTTTAAACGATCGTTGATAAAAAATAAACGTCTGATAAAAAAATTTTTTTAACAGTTTAAAGTTAGTTATGGATGCAATTTTACTGTTATATTTTGTCTTTAACTAATTCGGCACAGGACCTTGTAAAATGTAAACTAAATTTTATATACCTCATCCTAATTAGTTAAAATAATAGAATTAGTTTCTCTTTTTTATATACAAAATAAATAACAAGCTCTTACGTAAAAAAATAACAGTTGCAGGTAAAATCTAAAGAATCTCGGCTCTGGTTTGTTGGAAAATATAATCTTTTGAGACTAAGCATTTCTTTATACACGGTGATTCAGTCATAATGTCATTAATTTTGACCAAGTATTCGGAAGGTCATAGATAGACAGAAAATCGAAAAATAAATTTACTCGACCTCTTAAATTGAAGCAAATCAACGCATAACGCCCAATAATTTCCTAGTCACGGCATCACAGTGTCGAGTGGTGAAACGAGCAAAGTCACATCTGCGTTGCCACATCACGGGTTTAAATGTTTGTATTCTTTTGTAGACTATTATTCGATAATACATATATGTATATAATACAAAACCAATAAAATGCAAGAAAATAAAGGAGTATGTTAAATTTTCTTATAACAATAGTATTAACTTGTTTTTACGGTTTTAGGAAGGTATTTTAAGCTAATATAAATTAAATCTCCTACAATTCCTATCAATGAAGTCATATGTATATTCTCTGATATCAAACATCAAGGTATGCTAATGATCAATTCCACAGACAAAGCTCTATTCAATAATTATCTAGAGAAAATCTAATTTACTAACCTTGTAATGAAACACTCTATAAATATCTAACTTCACTTTTTGGCAGTGGGAACACGACAAATTCAACCACAATAGATGAGATCTGACCTATTTCTGCATTTTTAGGATTGCTTCTTCAGGTGGTCTCCTTTAAGTTGAATAAAATATCTAACTATAAAAATTAAAATTATTTGAAGTTAAATATCGACAATGACAAAAAGTGACATCCTGTCAATGAATTAAATATGACAATACCTACTTGAAAAATGTTCACCTTTTATGTAAAAAATGTTACAAAAAAATGTTTCACACAATATTATTAATACCTAAAAAATATATAAAAACTTTTACATAAAAGGTGAACATTTTTCAAGTAGGTATTGTCATATTTAATTCATTGACAGGATGTCACTTTTTGTCAATGTCGATATTTAACTTCAAATAATTTGATATTTTAATAATTTAACTTTAATTTAAGTAATTTTAACCTGAGAATCTGTAGACTTGTAGAACGTACATCTGTTACAGTGGAAGATTTCCATCCACGTAATCTCTTCACCTGGAGGATGTCACCACCCCTATTTACCAATAGTGTGGCCGTCGTTCTTCGGAACCAGTGTTCCTTGTTAGGGACCAGTGTTTTACAATGCGGAAGTTTTAGAGACGCTGCAATTTTTTTGGGAAACTTACTTATCGAATTGTGGCCAAATTGCTGGCGAGTAATTTTACCGAACCTTAATTGTAACGTCATTTAGAACGTCTAAACGAAGTGCAATATATGTCTTAATTAACGTTACCTATTCCTCATTAGTCACTATAAATACTTTTGACTGGTAGCTTTTTGATGTTGGAATTTCGATATGAACCATGATAATAACATCAGCCATTTTATACATTTCGTCACTTCGACATACACCTGATATGTTATAGTGCAACCTGTATAGGTAGCCTCTCATTAGGTACATTTTTCAAAAACGCCGTAATATTCTCACTGGTGAAAGTGATTGACTTTTTGGATACACATCCTAGATTTTTCTGATTAAAAAATGTCAATAACGTCAACAATTTGGAGATATCCGCTTTATCTTTGGTATTTACGTAGTAGTACGCAATATTTAGTAAATAGACCACAGGACCAATGACACACTGACAGCTAAGTATAATCAACAATCGTCAAAACATAAACAACTGTCAACAAGTACTAGATAAATGATTTGAAATATACCAAACTTATTTTTTATTAAAAATATATGTTTACTAAAAAAATATAATCTTGTATGCACCTCATGCAATATTGCCCTCGGTCGACATTCATCCTTCGGCATAACTATTATATTCATCAAAGCGGATATGGCAGTTCTTCTAAGCGACTGCCAATATCGACCGATTAGTGGCATGTTGCATATGTGAATGAACGTGGCATAAGTAAGTAAAGGATCCTATAATAATTAAATTGATAATGAGTCGTATTACAACAAAGTTTGTACCTCACCTCATGACGGTTGATCAAAAACAGTATTGGGTTGAAGTCTTGAAGATCTTTTTGGGAGGAAATAGAATGACATTCCTTAAGACCATTATAAAAGGTGACATAATGTGAGTTTAGGGTGATGTTAAAGGATGCAGATTTGACAGAAAAATTGTCGAAGGAATTACAAGGATTCCGAAAGATGCATTCACTATCCAGGGATGGCATTTAGAATACATTCTAAGAAACTTTCTTGACAATATTTGGAATAAAATATTTTCATGAACTAACTACCACATTGCAGGAAACAACTGTTTAAAATTCCTTTAAAATAACTATAAATCATTGTAGAACTTGTCAAAAGCAACGTGGTCAGCAACCGGCGTCTGAATTAAGAAAAACACTTGATTTTTTTTGTGAAATATTATTTAAGTTAGTCTAACTTACACTGTAATAGAACACTTAGCAAATATCACATAGTTTGATATTTTATTATTAATCTGGAACAAGGTTGAGCATTGCATCTAGAGCCTTAAAGTTTTTAAACAAATTTAAGGTAAAGGCTTATGGCTATACAATAACTAGAATTAACATATAGTAAAAAATATATACTAATACAATTAAAAGGATTTCCAAAATGGTTTACTAAAATTGAATGCATCAGTGCTATGCCTGCATCCAAGACCGTCAAGAGCCAGAGTGGACCCCGGGGCAAAGGCTTTTGCCCTGAACGGTGATGACGATAAACTATTAGACAATTATTTATACCTATTTTGTCTCCTATGGTTTTCAATTTATTTATACAGCGATGCAAAATATGTATGTTTAATAAAAAAACACATTTAAGAAATAAATGAAACAGAAAACTAATACTATAATAATATTCATCAGAGTACTATTATATCTAAAACGTGAAATAAAAAAGCACTAAACATACAACTAAACAGATTTTGGCATAGTATGTTTCTACTTACTTAATATAATGGGGTTTTGGGTATTTTTCGACTATTATAGCATTAAAGTCACAAATGTCAGCTAAATTTCAACAACTTTAAATCTTAATCTGACAATGATATTGGGTCACTGTCCATTCGTATTCCTGAAATAATGTTTTCTGCAAGTATAAATAATTTTAGACATTTAATAACTGAATAATCTAGGGCTTAGCAAATAACAGCAATGTCTCATGCCACCTGCAAATTTTCAAATATACCAAAGTAAAACGAATAAATAAGGAGAAAAAACTGCCTAACCAAAAAAAAAATATATAGATATAGAGATGTTTACAAATATATTTTTTTAAAATTTGCTGTAGATGTAGGTACTGTTACGATTTTTTTTTTATTAGGTACATTTCACATAATTTCATAAATAATAATTAATTTCAATCAATAAATAGTATTTTCGGACATGGCGGGACATCTATTAGCGTAAATTAAAAATATTCTTAAATATATGTTTAAAGACCGTGACCACAGGTCTCAGTCGCGATAGATAAAACGAACGGTTTTTTTTTGAGTTCTTCCTTCTTTTTCAATTCGATAAAAATGGCCAGCTAACGTGGACGTGAGCAAATAAATGATTTTGGTGAAATTTAGTCGTTGTTTATACGGATTGAAACGCCACGAGTAGCTAGAAAGGACGTCGCTTTTTATGGGGAAATTTGAAGATAGGCGTCGTCTTATAGTTGTATCAATTAAGGCCATAATCTTTCCGCAACGTCTCCTTTGTTAGGGAATTCGGCATTGGAGGTAAGCGTACTTTAACTTAATAAATAAATTTTTATTCATTGAAGTGTTAAACTCGTTACGTAACCGCACTATGCAAGATACTTATGCGTAACTTGTATTTTTAGAGTTTTTTTTTCCGTACATGTACCTGGGAGGCAAGTTGGCAGTTCCTCCTCAATTTTTTCTCTTTTTGGGAGGACGATTGTTGTGTAAGTCCTGTATGCCAGAGTTTTACCATCTACATGACAGCAGTAGGAATTTAAGGACAATTCACTCCTCCAGCACGGTCATCCCCAGTCCAGTATCACCCAATACGACTTCTACCGCTATACAGGGCGTAACAGATAAGTACCAAGTACCTAATAATCACATCACCATCGTTCATTGATTCACCTGATAAGTTTGATGCGTATTAATGCGTATTGTACGTAATATGCGCAAAAATCTGGTATAAACCTAAACCTAGTTTTTATTAGTATAAGTACATATTTTTTTTTTTGTATGTCAAGCTAGAGATACTGTACTAGTTGATAATTTTGCAAGAAAAAGGCCCCTTTTGGCTTATTTTTTTTTATATTTTATGTTAATTTTATTTATATATATATATGTTTCGCAAAATGTAGGAAATTTCACACTGCAATAAACTTATATTGAATGTTAGTGATTTCTTCATTATAGTTTTTTTTGGTTGAGGGCTCTTTCAGGAAATCACTTGGCGCCCAAAAGACACCATTTTGTTGTTTCGTTATTGTATTCTTTTTATTATACGAACCCACGCCCCCGCTGAAATTCCAACTAGCCAAAATAAAAAGTAGTGTTTTTTTTTATACTATTTCATATTACCTGAGTTTGTAGTATAGGAAAAAAAAAAAGGGTAACAGTTTTATTGCCGCCCAACGTAAAGGGGCCTCGATTTGTATGTTTCATCCTGTATTTTGTATTTATAATAAAATATTTGTTATTTTGTAAATTTATGTATAGATTTTAAGCTGTATTCATAAATATGGTATAATATGTTATTGCGTATATACTTTGGCAATTAAGGTGAGCTTGATCAATGAACGATTGATTGATATTTGTGTTATCTGCTTTTTAATTTTAGTATAAATTTATTTCGGTACTTTAACTACTAAGTACTAAGGTTTTAATTTAATAAATATCTAGCAATAGTTTTCTATATTAGTGCCCATATAGTAAACCATAAAAAAAAAAAAAAAGAATATAGAAAATAGCTAATAGGTTTTGTTATCACTGTTATCTTATCAGGTAATTAAGAATTTATTTTACATATTCATTTGATTTTGTTGCAAACTGTTTATTGCGATTGATAATTTGCAAACTTACTTGTTTTTATTTCAATCTTTTTTGTATACTTTTATAAAAATATGGATTTGTGCCGATTAGCTAGGGACGAATTAGAATATGAACTGGAATTACGCGGATTTTCTGGTAGTACTGAAACAATTTTGTCCATGCGGAAAAAATTAAAAGAATTGATGCGTGATGAATCGTTTGGAGAGTTAGTTGTATCAGAAACGTTTAAACCCGAAATAGTAGAGGAAATCGATAAATGTAATCGTAAGATAACTGACTTAGAGACATATCTAACCGATCACGATACAATTGTTGCTAATAGTAATGAGTCGCGATATGTAGATGCAAAACTTAGGCATTTATTAGCTAGATTAACCAGATTAAATCCTCCCAATGATGCACTGAAAAACAGCGTGTCTAATTTAAACAATCGGTTACAAGAAATCGAAGAAAATTTGGATAAAAAGTTAAATGGGATTGATGATAATGAGCCACGTAATGTACCACCTCCAATCGCCGCAGTTCCTAACACTTCTCGTGCACCTTCAGTGCCTGTTTATAAGTGGGACGTTCGTTTTTCGGGGGCCAGGGAAGGTTTAAGTGTTAATGCATTTATAGAAAGGGTTGAAGAATTTAGAATATCACGTGGAATATCTCAATCGGAATTATTTAATTCAATTACCGACTTATTAACGGGAAAAGCACTTAGTTGGTATAGGTCGGTGCGTGGAAACATCAATAGTTGGCCGGAATTTGTTGATAAGCTTAGGGGAAATTACTTACCGTTTAATTTTCAAAATGATTTGATGAAAGAAATTAGAGAACGTGAGCAAGGTCCGGACGAAACCGTTAGTGAATTTTTTTCATGTATGATAAATTATTTCAGCCGTTTGCAAAAAAAATTAACCGAACAAGAAAAAATCGAAATTATTTATAATAACTTAGATTCTTTTTATATTGAACGAATGGGGCTGCATATTAAAAATTTAAATACTGTAGATAAATTACAGGAGACTTGTCAAAATTTGGAAAATAGTAAAAATATGATAACAAGACGCGTGGCATCTAGACGAGAAAACCGAAATCGTGCTAATATTTTAGAACCTGATCTAACGTACGAAGGCAATTTAACTAGTACTCAGATATCTCAACCATCAACTTCAAGGAATCGCAGGTCAAATTTTAGCGTAAATAGTATTTCGTGTTGGAATTGTGGTGATTTAGGCCATAAATTTACGGAATGTAGGAAGCCTAGAGAGAAGTCATTTTGTTTTAGATGTGGTAAAGCCGGAGTAACGAAATACAATTGTGGGTGTTCCTCAAAAAACGAATCAAGCGGTCGTCGTTTTCCCGGTCGCCGATCGTAAGTTCTGCAAATCCGGTTCCTACTAATGATTCGTGGCAATCATGGTTATCTTTTATACAAGTAGAATATAAAAAGTCCCGTATAAGTAATTTATTTAGCTCTGCAGGTAAGGACCCTCGTCCATATTTAAACGTATCCATATTCGGTGTAAATTTTTTCGGTTTGTTAGATTCAGGAGCCACGCAATCGGTAATTGGCAACCTGGGTTGGGAAAAATTACGTAATTTTAAGTTAGATTTAGAACTAACTGATGGTTCGGTTAAGGTAGCTAATGGGGAATATTGTAAGATTTTAGGCTTAGTGAATTTGCCGATTAAACTTAACAGTAAAGTTCGCGTGATTCAGTGTTTGGTAGTTTTAGGTATTGATGAGGAAATTATTTTGGGCATAGATTTTTGGCGGGATATGGACATCATTTCGGATTTTTCGGATAATTCTTGGAAATTTAAGCAGGGAATAAGTTTGTTAAATAATTGGTCGATGGAAATTGTTGACGATAGCCGAACAGATCGTTTGGACGGGATTATTTCTGCTGCATTTAGTAAGATGGGTACAGGATTAGGTTGCGCAAAAGGAGTGAAACATATTATTAACACCGGCGATGCCACACCGATCAAACAGCGGTACTATAATGTTTCACCGTACATTAGAAAAATTATAAACGACGAAATTGATAATATGTTGAAATTGGGAATAATTGAGCCATCTAATTCAGCGTGGTCAAGCCCGGTGGTAATGGTTAAAAAATCGTCTGGAGAGTATAGGTTTTGTGTGGATTTTAGAAAAGTTAATTCGGTAACCCAAAGAGATGCATATCCTTTACCTTATGTCAATTCCATATTAGACCGCTTGCGTGATGCAAAATTTTTATCATCCATCGACATCAAAAGTGCTTATTGGCAGATTGAGCTCGATGAAGATAGCAAACAAAAAACAGCTTTTACAGTCGCTGGTCGAGGATTATACCAGTTTAGACGTATGCCTTTCGGGTTGCATAACGCGGCTGCCACTTGGCAACGCTTTGTAGATAATGTTCTTGGAGCGGAGCTAGAGCCATCGGTATTTGTGTACTTAGATGATATAATTATAGCCACTCCCGATTTTGACTCTCATTTGTTAGTTTTGGAAAAAGTTTTCGAAAAACTTCTATCGGCCGGTCTAACCGTTAACAGAGAGAAATGTTCTTTTGTGCGTTCGGAATTAAAGTATTTAGGTTTTGTCGTGGATAAAAACGGATTACATACGGATCCCGATAAAGTTGCTTGTATGTTAAATTATCCGATACCTAAAAATGTTAAAGGGGTACGTAGATTTGTTGGGATGGTATCATGGTATCGGCGGTTTATACCTAATTTTGCTACCCGTATTGCCCCTATAGTAAAGCTGACTCGTAAAAGTCAACAATTTTTATGGACTTCTGAATGTGAAGCTGCTTTTAGGGACATAAAACAATGTTTGGTAGAGGCACCTATTTTAACTTGTCCAGACTTCACAAAAGAATTTATTTTACAGACCGACGCATCTCAGGTGGGTCTCGGGTGTGTGCTAACCCAAAACTTTGACGACGGTGAGCGTGTAATTTCTTATGCTAGTCGATCTCTTACTCCTCAAGAGTCTAAATACTCAACGACCGAACTCGAATGCGCTGCGGTATTATTCGGAATTGAAAAGTATCGACCTTACATAGAAGGGACAAAATTTAAAGTAATTACCGATCATTACTCATTAAAATGGCTGTACAAATTAGAAAATCCATCCGGTAGGTTATCTCGTTGGTCATTGCGGCTCCAGGGTTATGATTTCGAAGTAATTCACCGGAAGGGGAAAGCTCACGTGGTACCAGATGCGCTTTCAAGGGCAGTTACTTATGTTGATGTTAGTCGAGCAGATGAAGATACGTGGTATACCGACTTAAAACGTACTATTATCAGTCGCCCCGATAAATATGTTAAATTTAAAGTAAAAAATGGTAAGGTTTATAAATTCATCAATTTTGGTCATCCTACTTTTGATGAAGAAGATGACTGGAAATTAGTAATTCCCAAGTCTTTACGCAAAACTGTACTATATCAGTGTCACGATGATCCGAGTTCAGGACATTTAGGAATTTTTAAAACTCAAAAGCGCGTTGCTAATTCATATTTTTGGCCGGGAATGAATACCGATATAGCTAGATATGTTCGTGCCTGTGAAATATGTAAGGCTCAGAAGCCTGAGCAACAGATGCCATTTGGACAGATGCGACCCCGACTTATAAGTCGCCCGTGGGAGGTTATTTCAACGGATTTTGTTGGGCCATTGCCTTTATCTCGCAACAGAAATCGATTTATATTAGTAATATCCGATCTATTTACAAAGTATTCACTTATGTTTCCTCTTAAGTCAGCTACTAGTGCCTCCGTTATTAAACATTTGGAGAATGATGTTTTCTTGATATACGGGGTTCCGCGGAAGATAGTATGCGATAATGGCCGCCAGTACATTTCTAGAGCTGTTAGGGACATGATTCAATCATATGATTGCAAAATAGTATATAATGCTAACTATAGTCCTCACGTAAACCCTACGGAACGCGTGAATAGAGTACTAAAGACCATGATTAGATCATACGTCGATAAAGATCATAGAACCTGGGACGTTAATTTAGGAAAATTAGGCTATGCTCTTCGGACAGCGGTACATGATGTAACAGGTTTTTCTCCAGCGTACTTAAATTTTGGGCGAGTACCGATGATCTCGGGAAAAATGCATGGGGTTTCGGGCGATACTAACGAAATATGTTTCGATAATAGACTGAATCTTTCCAGTCACGTCAAAGAATTTCAGAGTGTTTTCACTGAAGTAAAGCAACGATTACAGAAAGTATATAGTGACTCTGCGCATAGATATAATTTAAGACGTAGGCCGGTAACGCTGGACGTTGGTCAAGTAGTATGGAAGAGAAACTATACTTTATCGGATGCGGCGGAGTATTACGCGTCCAAACTGGCCCCAAAATTCGTAAAATGTAAAGTGCTTAAGAAAATATCCCCGAATGTTTATGAATTAGCAGATTTTTATTCCGGTAAATCAGTGGGATCTTGGCATGTTAAAGATATCAAGAGGGACTAATATTCCTTTTTTTTATTTTTTTTTAAGTGACGGTGGTGTTACGATTTTTTTTTTTATTAGGTACATTTCACATAATTTCATAAATAATAATTAATTTCAATCAATAAATAGTATTTTCGGACATGGCGGGACATCTATTAGCGTAAATTAAAAATATTCTTAAATATATGTTTAAAGACCGTGACCACAGGTCTCAGTCGCGATAGATAAAACGAACGGTTTTTTTTTGAGTTCTTCCTTCTTTTTCAATTCGATAAAAATGGCCAGCTAACGTGGACGTGAGCAAATAAATGATTTTGGTGAAATTTAGTCGTTGTTTATACGGATTGAAACGCCACGAGTAGCTAGAAAGGACGTCGCTTTTTATGGGGAAATTTGAAGATAGGCGTCGTCTTATAGTTGTATCAATTAAGGCCATAATCTTTCCGCAACGTCTCCTTTGTTAGGGAATTCGGCATTGGAGGTAAGCGTACTTTAACTTAATAAATAAATTTTTATTCATTGAAGTGTTAAACTCGTTACGTAACCGCACTATGCAAGATACTTATGCGTAACTTGTATTTTTAGAGTTTTTTTTTCCGTACATGTACCTGGGAGGCAAGTTGGCAGTTCCTCCTCAATTTTTTCTCTTTTTGGGAGGACGATTGTTGTGTAAGTCCTGTATGCCAGAGTTTTACCATCTACATGACAGCAGTAGGAATTTAAGGACAATTCACTCCTCCAGCACGGTCATCCCCAGTCCAGTATCACCCAATACGACTTCTACCGCTATACAGGGCGTAACAGATAAGTACCAAGTACCTAATAATCACATCACCATCGTTCATTGATTCACCTGATAAGTTTGATGCGTATTAATGCGTATTGTACGTAATATGCGCAAAAATCTGGTATAAACCTAAACCTAGTTTTTATTAGTATAAGTACATATTTTTTTTTTTGTATGTCAAGCTAGAGATACTGTACTAGTTGATAATTTTGCAAGAAAAAGGCCCCTTTTGGCTTATTTTTTTTTATATTTTATGTTAATTTTATTTATATATATATATATATGTTTCGCAAAATGTAGGAAATTTCACACTGCAATAAACTTATATTGAATGTTAGTGATTTCTTCATTATAGTTTTTTTTGGTTGAGGGCTCTTTCAGGAAATCACTTGGCGCCCAAAAGACACCATTTTGTTGTTTCGTTATTGTATTCTTTTTATTATACGAACCCACGCCCCCGCTGAAATTCCAACTAGCCAAAATAAAAAGTAGTGTTTTTTTTTTATACTATTTCATATTACCTGAGTTTGTAGTATAGGAAAAAAAAAGGGTAACAGTACCTAAATATTGTTATAAGATAAATTTACTTAGTACTACATATAAGATTCATCACTTTTATCTGAATCTGAAAATCATTGTTAAAATGTGGAGTTAGAATAGCAAAATGTTTGTCTTACTTTATAAAAGTTATTATTTTATTTGAAAAAATTGGACATAGTAACGATGATTAAACAAAAAAAAACATCAATAATATTATTTTTGATAATACTTATGTTCTACAATAATTTTACTGTGAGAAATATGGCGACCTGAAAAAAGAATATTTTTCTCTATCGTCTAAAGTAAACTACACACGATCAGTTAAAACAAACTGTGATTGGACTGTACAGTCTATTCTGTACAGTTGCAATGGAGCGTGCGTATGGCAAATAAATGTGTGTGTATGCAAACTGAAATGTGAATTTAATTGTACAGGTCTGACAACAGTTAAATCGTTAAGTTTCAACTGAGCGTGTGTAGCCTTAACTGTCTATGATTTTATACAAACCTGAGAACATGATTCGACCGAGATAATAGTCGAGTATACCATGGAATCGGTTATTACTGATTAGCACATCTAAATGCCTTTTTTGCCCTTAAATAATTCATATCATGTGAATATAAAGTAATTTACACATTTAACGCTTATAAAGTAAGTTTTTGCTGATATTGACATATTTGTATGAATTTTATACAATTTATGAAATAATAAGATGATTTAGTAAATTTAAAAATGATAATAGAAATACGTGTTAAAAAATTTGTAAGTGTAAAACTATACTTGAGCCCTTAAATGAGTAGTGGATTCGAGACGAGGTGCGCTTGAATATACAGTATGCTCCAAAAGTATGGAATAAATTCAATAAAAACGAAATAATTATTTTTTGGGAAAAATCCTCAAACAGGTCGATTTTTAATTTAAAAAATACATATTTTAGCGTAAAATGCGATTTTTAAATGTCATTTGTTTTCGAGTAATGACGTCATCGATTTTTTTTAAATGGCAACACCATATTTTTTCCTTGATTCTGAAAGATCGTTTAATTCTCTATCAGACAGTACTAAAATTTTGCCCTCTTACATAGGAAAGTTTTCGAGTAAATGACGATTGAATGTTAGAAAACGTAAATCAATTAAAAATAAAGCAAAAACGTTATCAAGTTTAGTTTTTCAAATTCCATAGTTCTTTTATGAATCACGTAGGTGAAAATCTTTGCAAAGTGTCAGTGTCACACCTACTTTCTAATAAGTATTGTAAGCGACATAGAAATTATTATTCAATTTAAAGTATTATGGCACATTTAACTGTTACTCAAAGAATTGAAATTTTAATTCTTATCGGATGCGGGAATATGACTAGAACTCAGCAGGAAGTTTGCGATTTATTTAATGAAAAATATCCAGATCGCCCTATCAGCCAATCAACAGTCAGTAAGGTAGAGTCTAAATTTAGAGAAACTGGCAATGTTGTAAATATTTCAAAACCTGGACGTCCAAGCATTAATGAAAATCAGAAACAGAACATTTTGATAATAATCCTTCACGATTGGTTGCATTAAACAATGACTCTAGTCAGAGCACACTGCTGCGTATCTTGAGGAAGGAAAAATATCATCCCTACAAAATTCAACTTGTGCAGGAACTCAATGAAGATAATTCCGATCGCCGCTTACACTTTTGCGAAATTCTAATGGATTTATGTCAAGGAAATAGAAATTTACACCGGCAAATACTTTTTTCAGATGAGACCACATTTTGTCTGAATGGTACAGTAAACCGTCAAACTTGCAGATATTGGAGTCGGGAAAATCCTCATTGGATGGCAGAAGCACATACCCAACACCCTCAGAAATTAAACGTGTGGGCTGGAATAGTTGACGACAGAATAGTAGGGCCTTTCTTCTTTGAAGGAACCCTTACAGGACAAAGATATTTAGAGTTTCTAGAAAATGACCTTGTTCCAGCCCTTGCAGTAATTTTTCCTAACGATAATGACCCTGACATTCCTGACGATACCATATGGTTTCAGCAAGACGGTGCACCTCCGCACTATGCGCGCGCTGTACGAAATGTTTTGGACAACTGTTTTCCTAGGAGGTGGATCGGCAGACGCGGACCGATAGAATAGTCTGTAAGATCGCCAGATCTTACACCTCTTGACTATTTTTTATGGGATACTTGAAGTCAAAAGTGTACATTAATAAACCACGCAATTTAGAAGAACTTCAAAATCGCATTCGGGACGAAATACGCAGTTATCCCAGAAATCATTCATAATGTTCAAGAAGAATTTCTTCACAGACTTGCGCATTGTCAAGAAGTTGGTGGATGGCAATTCGAACATTTAATTTAAGTATAAAATTTAATCAATTGTATTTTATTTTACGTACCTCAGAATTGTAACTTTTTTATGGATAAAATTTACGTTTTCTAACATTCAATCGTCATTTACTCGAAATCTTTCCTATGTAAGAGGGCAAAATTTTAGTACTGTCTGATAGAGAATTAAACGATCTTTTAGAATCAAGGAAAAAAATATGGTGTTGCCATTAAAAAAAAATCGATGACGTCATTGCTCGAAAACAAATGACATTTGAAAATCGCATTTTGCGCTAAAATACGTATTTTTTAAATAAAAAATCGACCTGTTCGAGGATTTTTCCCAAAAAATAATTGTTTCGTTTTTATTGAATTTATTCCATACTTTTGGCGCATACTGTATGTGTAGAAATTAATTTATTCTCTACGATTCACAACACGGTAAAACACTGTAAAAAGTAATTACAAAATATCTAAATTTCTACAACAAATAAATAACTTGTAGTAGATCATTTATTTTCTTATAATATTGCGGGTTTTTTTATTGTCACTGTACCACCCTTCTCATTTTACTTGTTTTTGAAAAATTTCCTTGAGTATTATCACACAATTACTAATGCCTAATTAATTTGGACGACGAAGGTCTCCCTACATCTTTTGTTTACCAACTTGTTCAAGAGAGATGAATGCTGGTAAATAATATTCCATCGAATATTTTAGACGCGGAAACAGTTTGAATAAATTTGACGTATTTCAGGGCTGTGCAAAAAATTAACTCGACGATACTCACTATTATTTGAGCTATTCATTGTCAATGGAGTTTCAAGGTCTTTGGCAAAATAAACAATTGCAGTTTTATGTCAGTTCGTTTTAAGGTTACTGCAATGAAATATAAATAAATATTAAAAGTAGACTAGAGCGAATAATATTTAGTTCAGTGCCAGAGGCGAGCAACTCGCTATATAACAATAAACCAAAATATGTTTTGTTTAAAAATAATTCTGATGTAGGTAATATAATTAGGTACTGATAAAAATATTGTTTTAACAAATAAAATATCAATAAAATTCTAATAAACATTGTGACTTTTTTATACTTCTGTTTTATTGATTTTTTAAACAGTACTGAACTTTGTAATGTTTGATTTCCTTTTTGCTATTACCTCAGAGAACATTAAAATTAATTTTTAACGATCAAAGTTTACTTAACTTTTTGCTGTTAGATTAGAATAAAACTTGCTTATACAAAATGTCTAGGTTTGAGTTTCAAAATTCCTAGAGTTCTTATGATTTATTGATATAGGTAGGTACCTAACAAATATGCTTACTTCAAAAGTGAAACAGAAAATTAACTTTCTTACCGTAACCTTACAGGTTTTCTTATAGGTTGCGGAGAATTGGCTCATAAGGTTCCGTATCATTTCTACCAAGGGATATGACACTTCTAAGAATTTTGTACACCTGATTTTAGATTCCCTATTACCTATTAATTAATGAAAATCAGCGAAATCAGATTTCACATGAATTTCTGATTTATTTGATTTCTCGTGATTTTACGAGATTTTATATTAATTCACTTGATTTTACTGATTTCACTTCATTTCGCTGATTCCACTGATTTCATATGATTTCGTTGATTTTAATGATTCCACCTGGTTTCATTTGAATTTTGATGATTTTAAAGTGGCGAGCTTAGCAACTAGATGGAAAATTTCATATTATGTTAATTTGATTAATTAATTTTAATGACATTTTCTAGTATTTAAAGAAAAATTCATAACAAATTTTTAAAACTAAGACAATAATATATTTTCTGAATTGGATATTTTTTCTGAATGTTTCTAGATATGACTTTTTTGAAACAACGGTGGAATTTGAGATGGAAATTTATATTTTCACTAGCTGTAAGCAACCAGCGTTATAAATGTTATAATAAAATTGAGGCTAAAATTAACTTGTAATATTTGAACTTATGGAAAGGTGACTCAGTCAAAAATAAAATAAAAAAATAATACTGAGTATTTTATTTTTTTATTCTATTACCATACTTATGTAATAAATATTATTTAGTAGATCGTGTAAAAATATAAGTAAGTAGGTATAGGAGATTAAATAAAATTTTGTCCATTTGCGATCCTAATGTAAGTAATTAAATCAGATTAAACTTGAATATCATTTATGTGCACTAAACGTATAATATTGACAGACAACTCGATTTCAATTCCATAAAGCACATAAAAGCAAATACTAAACAAGATTTAATTTAAGGAGCAACACAAAATCAACATAATTTTAAAAAAATTAAAAGTTTTCTGTCAGTTGACAAATATGCCAAATGAAATTAGTTGCTCAATAGATGTTGCTGATTTTACAAAATTTTGCATGTTTTCATGTAATTTTAAGTGATTTGCATGATTTTACAGACTTAATTGATTTCTACAATTTTTTTGGGTTCACACCAAACGTAGGTACATCTGATTTCAGGAGTGTCACTCTCTTCGGTACCTACATACAGATTATAAAAAATTGTTAACCACGTGTTGAGGGAATCCTAAAAGATAATAAGAAATGTATTTCAGAATTCTAGCTCTATATTTAATACACTGTAAACTCCTCAGGATGTTAAAGTTTAAAAATGGTAACATTTTATGCTAACATCGTCGATTATTGTTAATATTGTTGTTATTATAACACAAGAAGTTTAAAAATTTATCAGCGTGAAGTACATTTTGCACTACTGGCCTACAGATGGCAGACTACATCAGATCCATAGACTCGTCAGACTCTATCAAAAATAAGATATCGTATACGGTAATTAGTTTGAAATAATTTTTCAGTACTTGCCTTCGCAAATTTAATTTTTCTCGTTTTTTTTAATTTATGGGAAGTGTGACAAGTGCATATTATTGTGTAGCAGCGTAATACCAGTAGTCAAAATATTATACTGAATTCTCTTTGGACCACAATGAATAGCTGCTATAATGCTTTAGCGGCCAAATATCAATTCTGGAAATAAATATCAATAAGGTAGGTGATACCTTCTTGTGCTATCATATCGTGTTTGTCATTTAATAATTATCTATAGTTTTCAAATAACTTTTTTTATTTCAAAGCGACATAAATCGATAACGTGACAACGCGGTACCCTGTCACTCCTTTTGCCACCTTTGGACTTATGGCATATACTTAACCTCGATGCTGATAGAAGTCGGCGATAAATAGTTTCGAAAAAATATTTTTTTTCGCTTTATAAATAAGTTTGGAAATTTTTTGATGGTAGATTCCGTTAATTCTTATTTTTCTCTATTCCCTCTTAAAATATTTATACTTAGTCATAGTTAACCGTATATAAACTTGTTTCATGTACCTACATTATTATCACTGGTTATTTAACCAAACTCTCTAATAGTGGCAAGTTATTCTTTTCTATTTTAAAAGTGAATTTAATCGATTTTTCTTTTTCATTTATCTATATGATCCAAATATAACAAATACTAATATAATTCTCCACACAGGAGTACATGTACACATTTATAGAAACATGTGGTCCCACCCAGACCAAATGTAAACATTTTTTAAGCTTGATGTTGATACCTAGTTCTCAACTCATGAAATCTGGTGTGGCGTAGCCAGTAGAATGAATACCAGTTTAATGATAAATTTATTCAAGAAATAGTTCCAACTATGTAGTAAGAATTGCTGAGTAAAGTTATCTTTTTAAGGTCTTCCCTTCGAGGTTACGTATTTTATTGCTGTAGTTGACAAATTACATTAAGTAAAAGTATTTAAAAAAACATATAGAATGTCAACCTTCTACTGATTAAAATGATTTCTATGTTCAATTTATAGAAATATGAAAAGAATTACGTAATAATAGGTATTACACGTGTGAACCATTCTGGCGATATATGTATTGGTATCTTGAAAATTATAAGAGATAGGAAAATGGTTAAATAGGGAAGCTTTAAGACAGATCTGTTGCAAACCTAATGGCGTTCTGACTACTCAGAATTTTTAGTTATTTTGAAAAAACTGGCATTTCTGAAAATCGTAACTTACAAAAAACAATTTTTTATCGCAAGTTTTTTTCGAGGAATTTCGCTGTATATTTATATTTTATGTTTCGGTCTCGAGAAACCATCATCAATTTTTTTTTCTTATGGGCGCCGAATTCAAAGCGTCACAATGGACGAACTAAATATAAAGTGAATTTCCTCGAAAAAAACTTGCTATGAGCGTGTTTTCAGGTTTTAAAAATTCCTCTAAATAAAAAAATTACAATCGATTTTCGAAAATGCCAGAATTACTTTTTTCCAAATAACTCATAAACCTGTAAGCGCCATTAAGTTAGCAACAGAACCGTCTAAAACTGTCCCCATTTAACCATTTTCCTAACTCTTAGTTTCTAAGATACCAATACGTGCATCACCAAAATGATCCACATTGTATAACAATATTTTAGAAAAATATCCATATAAAATAAAAATAAACATTCACAAAATTTTTCAGTTTTGTTCGAAGTTATTGATACCATTTTTATAGCTCTTTGTGTTAAAGAGAAAGCATAGACACTATTATAAGTTTTTTTTCGAAAATTCATTGAAAATGGTTGGACAACATTTTTTAACGTTACTATATTTCGAGATGCAGCATGTTGTAAATACAGGTAGTCAAAATATTTGAATTTGTTTTAGTAAAGGGATAAATACTTGCGCCAAAATCTCCCCAATATTTACATTATGAGTTGAAATATTTGTGAAATTTGGAAAATTTTTATTGACGATCGTTAGACTATATTTCATGATTCTGGATCAAACATTTTCAAACATGGTGGTATTTTTTAAATTTCATTACTTTTAGGCCCGTATTATCTGTCTGGTAAATTTACTGGTCAGATAAATCTATATTTGTCACTGTCTAACGCATCTAATATTTATGAGACTACTACTAAAATATATTTAACAGACAGCTTACTTTATCGGTAGTTGTATAATTCCAGCCTAATACATACAAATAAAAGTTTATCTGGTAGATATATCATATATTAAACAAAAATAGTTATTATGATTTTATTGCATGCTTACATTTATGTAAATTATTATACTGTTATACTTCATGAAATTTAGGTGTTCCGTTATATTGATTGTATGAAAAATATTTTTTATAATTCAGTTATTTATTAGTATTATTTTTTTATTACAAAACTTTAAAAATTATTTACCGGTTTAGTGTAATTAAGTTGACAACACACCTAAAATCGAACATGATTGTGAACTGATACGATTTATACACAGGGTGTCCGGAATATGAGTGCCTTTATTTTTTTGTATGATAATTTCTTTTCTCTGACCAACGGTAAGAAACTTATGACAGAAACC
Source organism: Monochamus alternatus (assembly GCA_037114965.1). NCBI lineage: Eukaryota > Metazoa > Arthropoda > Insecta > Coleoptera > Cerambycidae > Monochamus > Monochamus alternatus. The sequence continues at coordinate 21,805,038 of CM073435.1, read as the reverse complement.
AGGTCTTGAATATGTTAACATCGCACACTTACTATGTCAAATGTTTATACATAAATATAACTAAACATATTTACTGTGAATGGTTTTCTAGAGCTCTTTACAAAATAAAATATGAATTATTAATTATAAAAGTTCAAAATGAACACCGTTGCTTGCAACAAGTCTTTACCTTACAAACATCTTGTAGCCAGCGAGTGTTGCCCAGATTCGCCAATTAACGTACCATGTAGTTAGTCATGGTTACTATGAATTGTTCCATTTTTGTTTATGAACACTCACAAATATCAATCAATCGCTACATACAGAAACGCACTAACCGTACTACTACTGCTACTACTGATTATAATAACGATCTGAGGTTAACAGCAGCAGGTAACGGATTCAATGCTGTCGTTCGTTACAGGATTTCTTAGAAAAATTGTTTACTTTATTAATACTGATAAAAAAACAAATTTCGAACAAATTACGTTACAGGAGCTTTTACTTAACGTCAATGGTACCTTAGTTTGTAATTTCACAACACAGTTTTGCTTTTTATTACAGTTATGTTTTTATTTTTTAAATATATTTGTAGAAAAACTATTCGTTTTAGACTTTTTATTTTGTAGTTTTTGGTCAGATATACAAACTATTTTAGTATCGGCATTTTTATTCAGAACGTCCTGTATATTGATCGTGAATCACAGCCTCGCCGTGCCTACACCAACGGCTTGTCTCGTGACAGTCAAGTCTTGATTATAAAATTCAAGCTTTTAAACCACAGCTCTTTTGAATATCGTAAGTAAATACATTTTAAAGAGATTTACACATTTTACTGAATATATTATATATTAAGGTGTTAAATTAATAATGTTATGACTACTTAAGTGCCTTATTTTATAAATCAAACCAAACTATATGGAAAGCTTAGTATTGTAGTCCCTAATAAATCTACTCGATTACAGTTTTTATAACACATTTATTTTGTGGGATGTAAAGGAAAATTCATATTTTTAAAGAGATTTATTTATTTGTGATATATGTAACTAGCAAATGTGTATCAAAATCCCAAAATAAAACAGTAGGCAATCAATCACTTAAACTAAATTGATGAGGCAAAACTTCAGTGAATTAAGAATATTAAAATATTGCTATTTAACCTAATTAGTTTTAATACAAATGCTAATACTAAAAGTAAGGACATTAACCTGAATCATCGGAGTTGTCATGAAGATTTTAATATACAGAGTGGTCATCGCTAAAATTAGTTTTTTAATAGTCAGAAAATTTATTTGTTGACAGTATAATATTACGTGATCTTAGTCAAAAGTAACGAGAAAATTATTAAAAATATCTTAAGCTGTTTAGAAAAATATCGGCAGTTTTTGAAATTAAAATAATTTATTTTTTTCTATAGCTCTCGTTACTACATTCATTCAGTCAAATAAAATACCAGACTGGATTTACTCGACATAATATAAATATTTTACTTTTTCATTTAGTAAAATGAACTTTACAGTTGTATAAATTATTAGTATGGTGCTGTAATAAAATGAAAACCTTTTGTATTAACATTTTTCTGTTAAATAAAACCCGTTTTTTAAAAAAAATTATTTATTTATTATTAAAAAAAGTATTATAAAACCTAAGGTGTATTATAAACATTAATACTTTTTTTACGATTATAACATCTTTAAATCCATGTTTGACTCTATCATCTTTTTTGCTATCTGTTTATTATTCTCTAAATAATTCTCACATAGCCTTCTGCCGCCAACAACTACCATCGTGGCTGAGGACCTTCTAAAACAATGTCCAGTGTATTATTCGAGATTTTTCAATCCAAGTTTTGTTGCAATCATTTTTGGAATGCTTCCAAAAATATTTACTCCAACTGGAGGAGGGAGATATGTTTTCCTTCTTTGTAGAATACAAAAAACCGCTTGTGAGTTCCATTAGAAGGACGAAGTTTAGCATAATTTCGAAAAATTTTTAAACAGTTGATGCTTGCCAAATTCTCTTCTGTTATAACAAATTCTCAAAAAAATTTTTGTTTTCATACTTGGAATCACAATTTTTATATAGAGGTCATCGCGTTAAATATGATCCAACTTAGTTACTTCTTCGCGACGACAAGTCGATTATCATAGCAGCCTTCATGAGTAAATCTTCATCATTTGTAGTAAGTACTTAGAAACTTATATACTTCTTCCTTTGTAAAAATTCTGGACTTTTTGGTCTTGTAACCCTCTGAACTTCTTTTCAAAAAATGCGATTAGTTGAGAAAATCTGCACATATTTTGATTTTTCTTAACTGAAATCATAGTTCCCTCCCCCTTACTTTGTTAGCTTTGCACCAATCTTTAAATATTTGGTACTCCAACTCATGCCGAACCTTGGATTATGTCGGAACTAAACTTGAGATCCCTACGTTTGCCGATGCTTCTATATCAGAGGCTGATAAACTACCATCAGGGTCATTCATTTTGAAAAGCGCTTTTTAAATTTATAGGGTTATTTGGCAAAGTTTTGACAGTAACAATGCGAAAGGTAACATAATAAAACTTGATCGGTAAACTTAATAGCAGATATTTTTTTCTGTTCTTAGAAAATACGTCAGCTTCTTGACATTTTTTGCCAAATATATATTTTTTTCGTGTCATTTAATGAAAGTAGATACAATTTTGAACAATATTTTTGGTAAGTATCCATATCACTGCACTCGATATTTTAACTAACTTTAACATCTCGTGTTATAATATAAATCTTTACAACACTTATAATGTAAATAACTATTACGCTTGCATTACATATTAATAAGCATCATATGTATTTGCAAAAACGGAATAACAGGAAACAACTGCTCTGTGGGCTAATGTCCAGACCAGCACAGAATTACACCTGAGAAACCTGTAGGAAACAGCCACGGATAGTCGTCAGTGGTGCTGTTGCATAATTACTGTTCTTAATAAAAATTCATGCTGATTTTTACTTATTTTTATTAACTGTCGTATATTAACTGGCAGTACAGTGACAATAAATCACAACATACATCACTTTTTCTTAACAAACTTATATAATAATAAAATAACTAAATTTATATTTCATAATCTTTCAAATAAGCTGGTTCCTTCTTTTTTTTTAGGTAGTTCCTCTTGATTGTATCTACGAGACTTTTTTTGTTTCTTCTCTCTTCGAGCTCTTCTGGTAGTTTCTGTAAATGCGTATGAGGTCAGCAAAAAATAAGAGAAATTATGATGGAAGAAAAAAAACGAGGAACATAAAATTAAATACATCAATCGCCGATGGCGATACAGGTCGGGACTTTCATAGCACCTGCAGTATAGTGGGTCGCTCTCTGCTTATGATTGTATCTAGGCATAATAGCAAAGTTTACTGAATAAATATAAGTTATAGTACTCTCTGTCAACACTTTGACGTTTTGAGAGATATTCCAAATGTGTGATGTAAGGTTGCTTATTGTATAAATAAAATATTTGTAATGTAATAAATATAAATATTATAAAACGATTATAGGTAAATGTATAAAGTTTTGTTTGTTAATTTTGGAAGTCGTATATATTCACTTGCAAATTTTAAAATAAAATATATACGTACTATACTACATAATAAATAATGTAGCCATGAGAAAAATTTGGAATAAAATGTTTATTTAAATGTATGTAAAAAAACAATATACATTATTTTAAAACTAAAATAGGAAATAATATAATTTATATTGTTTACATGTTACAAATACTACAGTATATATATTTTTACTTGCTCTTTTAATGCAGCTTTTCTTGGACTCCTACACGAAAGTGTTTGTGACGTTTGGCAGTCTTGATCTGAAATATAATAAAAATGCATTATATTCTTGTTTTGTAAACTATATATTCTTTTCAGTAAAAAAATAACTCAAATGAAGACCCAATGTCCAGGTAATTTTTTAATATTTAATATTATTTTAGTGATTTGGGTATTTCTATACGTATATTAATTAATTTGAGACAAACTATTTTAATTTATTTAAAGATGTTACTGTACATACCATTTTTATTATATACTGTTTGTGCACTGGTACCTATCCCTTAGAATCGCTGTACCAGTTTGAACTTCAGCATCTTGAAAATTTGCCACCAATATAGTTTTGATATTATCAGAAATTCTGATTGAACAAAAAATGCTTGAGTGTAAAATTTACATGACGCAGTTAAGTACTTACTTACATAATTATTGCATATTACACTTTTTTAAATAAATACCAGTACAAAGAACTTACTTGTTGGTTCATACAAAAATAATGTTTGATGTTTCATTTGAAAAATATTTGCCTCAAATTCTATTTTGTTATAGCACTGATCAGAACAATCTTTCAAATGAAGATTCTAATTTTTATCAGCGTACCGCGTAAAATTTTATATCATAACATATTTCTTTATATTAGTTGATAAAATATAAAATACATACTTTGAACAATGGAAAAAGGAAAAACCACGTCTTGAGGGACAATTATTCACAGTGCAATATATCACGGGCATTTTTAGAAGAAAAATAAAATAAAATAAACACTAACAGATATTCAAGGTTTTTTATCTCACACTATATCGATCGCACTCAACACGTTACAGTTCTAGTCTTGGCCACCGTGTAGGATCCTGGGTACCGAACGGTCCCCGAGACGGGTGAGGAGAGCGGAATTGATAGGGCGGGGCGTGTTCGAGAGTGAAACAACTTATATATTATTTATTCTTGTAAACTTTGATAATAGTGAGTAGTCAGAGACTCTTGCATCTCTTATCAGTTTAGGTATACTTAATCATTTTATTAGTTTCATTATATTTTTAAAACATATTGTTTGTCGTGAATGATAATTTTGTGGTAAATTGGTGGCAAGTATCACATATCTACCGGATGTATACCTACTCGTAAATCGATTTGCATACTTTAGATATGTCTATCTATAAATTAACTGTCTATCTTTCAAGGCGATTTCACTATTTATATAAATTTCTCGAATTTGTTGCAAAAGTAAACTGATTGGTTGGTAGCTATTTCAATCACAATATTAAAAAATCAGATCCTGATAATTACCGACCCGACAAGTAAGTTGACCTATTAAACAATTATGGTATCCAAAATAATGAATTTCTCCTTAACGCATAATCTTTTACTAACATCTCAACATGGTTTTATCCCAGACAGGTCTACTGCCACCAATCTAGTCTTGTTTAAATCATTGATCTCTTGCTTATGATCGCGGAGATCCTGTGAATGTTATTTACTTTGATTTTTTCCAAAACATTCGATAAAGTATAGACTTCTTTTATCCATATAGGAATACGAGGTAAGCTGAATTCATGGATTTGTCCAATGTTGTATATTCGTGTTAAAGTAGATCATTCCTCTTTGTATCAAGTGCGGTCTGATGTTCCACAAGGCTCTGTTCTTGAACTACTTTTATTCCTGTTATATTCGATCTTGATAACGGAAATTAAAGTACCTACCGAGTTCTTAATATTTTATGGTCATTTTCATTCAAAGCCAAATCAACGATCTTTCCATTTGAAAGAACAAGAAGTATCACAAACTTCTATTTGAAGTAAATTTCTTGATGTCATTGCAATTTATTATTTCCTTAAAGAATTTGAAGCGTTCTCATTCAGGAAACCTGCAAAGTAAATTAATTTAGTGCTTTCATTAAATCAGATTAGTAAATTTAACTAGATTATTTTTTTTTAGATAATTATTGAATAGAACTTTGTCTGTGGAATTGTTCATTAGCATACCTATATGTTTGGTATCAGAGAGCATCATATGACTTATGATTTATATTAGCTTATATGGATGCGCACTCATTTAAACGCGTTCTATATTTATCATTTTCTATGGTACTCAGGAACCTACACGGTGGCCGAGGCTAGAACTGTAACGTGTTGTGTGCGATCAATATAGTGTGAGACAAAAAACTTTGAATATGAGTGTTTATTTTATTTTTCTTCTAAAAATGCCCGTGATATATTATACTGTGAATAATCCCCCTAATAATAGTCCCTTAAGACGTGTTTTTTCCCTTTTCCATTGTCCAAAGGATAAAGTAAGGTATGTATTTTATATTTCATCAACTAATCCAAAGAAATAGGTCAAGATATAAAATTTTACGCGTTACGTCGATAAAAATTAGAATCTTCATTTGAAAGATTGTATTTAGGCGTTATTTTAAATTATAAACAATTTGTTATATCAAAGTTTACGAAATTAAAGATTAACTTTTGGTTTAAACTTTGGTTTTATGAACATTTTGTTTAAACTAACAGATAATTGTATTTACGGGAAATTTGACATACCTACCCGGTTAGTATACATATTAAGTAAAAATCGTCTCTTTGCAGATGCCAGATTTGGAATAATCAATTAGGATTTACTGGAAGTCACAGATAAGCAAATATTACTCTTGATCAATGCTATGAAAAAATTAGAATTTGAAGCAAACATTTTTCAAATTAAACATCGAACATTGTTTTCGTATGAACCAACAAGTAAGTTATTTGTACTGGTATTTATTGAAAAAAGTGTAATGTGCTATAATTATGTTAGTAAATACTTAATTATACTCATGTAAATTTTAGACTCAAGCATTTTTGGTTCTAGCAGAGTTTGTGATAACAATAATACCAAAGCTATGTTGCCGCCAAAATTTCAAGATGTTGAAATTCAACTGATACGCCGATTGTAAGTGATACCTGTGTACAAATGGTATATGTATATTCAAAATGTTATGTACAGTAACAATCTTTAAATAAATTAAAATAATTTGCCTCAAATTAATTAATATATGTATAGAAATACCCAAATCACTTATATTAAGTACTAAAAAAGGAGCCGGACATACTGAAAAGAATATATAGTTTATTAAATCACAAAACAAGAACATATAGTCGCGTCAATTTAGCATTTCACTTGTAACTTTTTGCGGAGAGGTCCGATTGAGATGCGGTTTTCTGCAAAATGTTCAGCGAATTTTTTATAACAAAAGGTACATCTAACCTCTGCACGCTCTCAAATTTTTAATTGTTTATTTAACAAATGACCCATTTTTGTTGAACATATGGAAAATGTCACACACGATTCAACGAAAATGCCTGGAAAATGTTCTCTCGGGGGTTTTCGAGATCCCTCTTTATCACTTTGGTGTTAGCTTTATTATTTATTGCTAAATTGTTGTAACTGGGCTAATTAACAAATTAAAAACTCCACCCCCGAAATCACTAGAGAACCGGTTTCTTTTCCAGGATTTCTGGCTTATTAAGACAAACCATCGGCACAAGATTTTTGCAAATATAATTGTTTATTGTTCGATTGTTGCAACCTCGCTAATTAACAAATTAATAACTCTACTCCCGGAATCGTTAGAGAACCAGATTTTTGCAATAACTCTGGGATCATGGGGAGAACCATCGGCACAAGGTTGTTGCACGAAATTGTTTATTTTTCTATTTTTGCAACCTGGCTAATTAACAAATTAATAACTTTATTCCCGAAATCACTAGAGACCCGAAATTTTTTCCGGGATTTCTGTCTTTTTAAGGCAAACCATCGGCACAAGATTTTTGCAAATATAATTGTTTAATGTTCGATTGTTGCAACCTCGCTAATTAATAAATTAATAACTCTACTCCCGGAATCGTTAGAGAACCAGATTTTTTTGCAATAACTCTGGGATTATGGGGAGAACCATCGGCGCAAGGTTGTTGCACGAAATTGTTTATTTTCTTATTTTTGCAACCTGGCTAATTAACAAATTAATAACTCTACTCCCGGAATCACTAGACACCCGAAATTTTTTCCAGGATTTCTGTCTTTTTAAGGCGAACCATCGGCACAAGATTTTTGCAAATATAATTGTTTATTGTTCAATTGATCCCAGAATTATTGCAAAAAAATCCGATTTTCTAACGATTCCGGGAGAAGAGTTATTAATTTGTTAATTAGCGAGGTTGCAACAATCGAACAATAAACCATTATATTTGCAAAAATCTTGTGCCGATGGTTTGCCTTAATAAGACAGAAATCCTGGAAAAAATTCCGGTTCTCTAGTGATTTCGGGGGTGGAGTTTTTAATTTGTTAATTAGCCCAGTTACAACAATTTAGCAATAAATAATAAAGCTAACACCAAAGTGATAAAGAGGGACCTCGAAAACCCCGAGAGAACATTTTTCAGACATTTTCGTTGAATCGTGTGTGACATTTGCCATATGTTCAACAAAAATGGGTCATTTGTTAAATAAACAATTAAAAATTTGCGGGCGTACAGAGGTTAGATGTACCTTTTGTTATAAAAAATTTCCTGAACATTTTGCAGAAAACCGCATCTCAATCGGACTTCTCCGCAAAAAGTTGTCTATTTTCACATTTTTCATGCTAATTTGACGCGACTAATAATGCATTTTATTATATTTCAGATCAAGACTGCCAAGCGTCATAAACACTATCATGTAGGAATCCAAGAAAAGCTGTATTAAAAGAGCAAGTAAAAACCTATATTGGAGCATTTTTAACTTATAAACAATATAGATTATATTATTTTATTTTAAAAATAATGTATATCGATTTTTTAGTATTACGTCATTAATGGATATACAACTTCCAAGATTAGCTAAACAAAATTCTTATAAACTTTATACATTTATCTATAATCTTTTATAATATTTATATTACATTACAAATAATTTATTTATATAATAAGCAGTCTTACACTTTTGGAATATTCCTCGTATATACATATAAATATTTCCCAATTGCAATAAAACTACTTCTCTAAGTCCCTCGCAATTGGCCATTTTTGCGACAGTGCGGCGGTACGGCTTCGATCTCAAAACATCAAAGTGCCGACAGAGAGTGGTATAACAAACAATTATAATAATAATAATAATATATTGCCTTTATTTTCCAAAACAGTAAATCATATAAAGAACAAAGTAAATTACTGGCGCCGTTCGGCAAAATGCCGCTCTTCCACGTAACCAGCCTTATAGTTAAACAAATAGTAGACTGACGAAATATATTCCTAACATATGTATTACTAAAAACTAACAATTCGTATTGAAGAAAGGTATTATTATATTAATGATTCGATTGGATCTAGGCCTTGACTCGTTTACGGAATATAAACATACTAGAAGCAGACTTAATATTATCTGGAATATTATTATAAATTTTACAAGCACTGTAAGTAAAAGATCGCTCGAACAAAGCTCTACTATGTTTAGGTACAGAATACAAACCACGATGTCGAGTAGACATATCATGAATATCACAACCTCTAATCAACTTATTAAACAGATACCTGGGTAGACACATATTACTTAATTTATACACAAGACATGAAATGTGGTAAATAAATCTATCATCTAAATTTAGCCAATTAGAGCGCAGAAAACGGAAGATAAATGATCAAATTTTCTCATATTAAAGGAATATCTTATACAACTGTATTTTTTGTAGAGTATATTTGTCATTACAAGTTAAGGCTGGCCAGTACACAATGTCACAGTAAGCTAGATGTGATAAAATTAATGCATCGCAAAGATGCAATTTTATAGTCTCATTTAAAAATTCCTTATGCATATATAATATTTTCAATATGCTATATGACTTTTGAACCAAATTATTTACGTGATTAGTAAATCTCAAATTATTGTCAATCGTCCTAAATTTTTACAATAATTAACGGGCTTTAAAATTTGATCATTTATCTTTAAAACAAAGTTAGGATCAACCATTAAACTTAGCTTGTTTTTACCGAAAATTAAAAGTTCTGATTTCTTTTCATTTAATACTAATCTATGAGAACTGGCAACCAGAACGATATTCATTAAATCCATGTTAGTAAGATTAGCTGCAACTAAAGCATCTTCCCCAGTAAATGAAAAATAAAGCTGAGTATCGTCAGCGTACTGATGAATTCTGCAATGATTTAAGTATGTGTGAAAATCTGCGGTATAAATAGAGAAGAGTAATGGACCTAATATACTTCCCTGTTGTACTCCTTGTTTAATATGTCTATACAACGAATATGTGTTACTAAGACAAACTCTTTGACGACGATTTCCAAGATAATTGGTAAAGAAAGAAAGAGCATTATCGCTAAGTCCGAAATATTTCAATTTCTTGACCAAAATGGAATGGTTAATGGTGTCAAACGCTTTACTGAAATCTAACAAAATAAGACATGAGTTATTGCTATTATCTATTTCTCTAAAAATGTCATCGGTGACATCAAGTAAAGCCGTAGTGATACTATGAAACCCGACTGAAAATAAGGTAAAATATTGTTATCATTAATAAAAACTGTTAACTGATCACGCACGATTCTTTCTAACACCTTTGATAACGTTGGCAAAATGCTAATTGGGCGAAAGTCTGAAAGCGTTTCAGGATTATTTTTTTTAGGACATGGAATCACATTAGAGTTTAGTAAACTTTGGTTGTACTTGTTTAGTCAAAAATTAATACTTATGTCATACCTATGTTTAATGTACCTACTATTTTTGGTTTCAATTTGTTACATGCTCGTTATGATTTGTCTTTGTATATTGAGCATTATAGGTTTTGTCTCTGCCCTTCCCTTTACTTTAATAATGCTTTCCTAAGTCCACCTCTGTTATTTGCATCATGTCTCCAATCTGACCGAGCTAGTAGTCATGGAAATACCTACTTTTAAGATAGTTTATAACGCTGATTTTATTAAACTGGCCTCGTACCGTAATACGGATAAGGTGAAATATTTATTCATTCGCATACGCCTATTAGTTTACGAAATGCCACCGGCATTGTTTGTTAACGTGACGTAAGGACGGTTATCTCCCAAATATTATGAACTGTTGAAACTCGTAATTGATTTCCTAATCTAAATCCACAATGGAGATAGCTTACCGACCGAGGTTATTATTAAATATTTTATTAACAAATTTTTGCGCTCGAACTGCGTATTGTTGTTGCTAGGTAGAGTGCAAAATAACGTCAACATGGGTTGGTTTAGATAACGCCTATTTTGGAAATATTGTGTCAAACACAGCTCGTTCTAAACTCAGCTGTATTCCAATACGGTATTTTCCTCAGCATTGTTTTGGCTTTATATTTATTGGAACGAAATGTTCTAGCAGTTATTATAGTAACCTTGTTGATAAAAAGCTGATGGTAGTGACATCTAGTTCTCAGAGATTAAGTTATAAAAATGTATGTGTGGCCTATTAAACAGAAGAACAGCTACAGGGTGAATCAAAACTTATCTAAAAGAATTTGGAACTAATTGCCTCATGAAAAATTCAGACGATATAGTAAAAAATAGTATAATATCCTTATATTTTCCGAGTAAAATATTATTGAAGTTATAGTATTCTCAACTTTTACATCGCTGAGTTACTGGAGTCTCTAGACAGGTAATTTCGAACATTGAAATTCGATTGCTTTTTGTAAGCACTAAAGTTTTTGTGACGCCAGTGTTTGCATTAGTTTTTTAAGTGTCAAAAATGGCTTACCTGTATAGTAGCAACCCTGAGTTGATGGATATCGTTTTAATTTATTACGCTGTGAAAATGCTTTAGCAGAACGATTTCCCGGTAAATATGTGCCAAATGTAACCGAATCGTGGAAGAGATGAAGGTCCTGGACTTCCACGATCTAATGCAGCAGTGTAACATATTGTCACAGAATTTGCCCCGCTTGCACCCAATTCGACGACTGTGGTATCGCAAAAGGCTATATTGCCTCGATCGTCCTACGCAATTCTGGTAGACAAACAAATAATGCCGTGTGTCGAGGTGCAACTGGAAAATTGAGAATCGACCAGAATCGTTTGAGACATAATAATAATAATAATAATAATAATAATAATAATAATAATAATAATAATAATAATAATAATAATAATAATAATAATAATAATAATAATAATAATAATAATAATAATAATAATAATATCTCTACCCCTCATTCTAATCACAGGGATTAGCCCAGAAGTCGGAGACTTGTGCGGGAGATGGCGCGGCATATTATTATTAAGCAGGCGGCATTTACGCCCAGGAACGACTTACGTTGGTAGGCCCTAACCACTATTCAGTGCAGGAATGAGAGAAACATGGAAAACCTCATTAATTAGGGGGGTAGTCAAATATCAACCGGTATCAATCGCTCACATTGACCCAAGCCAACATTCTTCCACCCTACCATATCCGCAGAGAGGGCGCCAAACCTCTCCACGAATATAGCTTATATACGGTCTACCGGCAGCTGGGCTCGAACCAGCATCGATCTAGTCACCTCGATTAAAGTACTGACGTCTTAAACCGCGCGACCACTGACCACATGGATCTAGAAATGCTAGAAAATACCTGGAATATTCGCTTGGTCTATAAAAAAATAAACGGCCGAGTCAGTCACTCTTGAATTACAGTCTTGAATTAGAGAGTTGTTATGTGGATATTTCGGAGAGATCAATTAGAATTCAGAGCGATTTCAACGACCACAAATTAAATCTATTAATAATTAATAGCAATAGCGGCAAAAGCAGTTAAATTTGCTGTATAAAATCGGCGTTATAAAATGTTATTTATTTATTTCCTTGAGCATTTCTTTACATTTTTTGTTCGGTCGCAGATTGCCGTCTTAAGAGGTTTTACAGTGGACCGGTGTCTAGTGCCGTGCAGAAGTATATTTTTAAATCATTTTCGAACTTCCCTTTTTGATTTTTTCTTTACAAAATTGTATTTGTAAGAGTCCCCTGTACACTCAAATTTTTTTTTTAGATAAGTTCTGAATCACCCTATATTTGTAATATTTTTATTATTGAATCAATTTGAAAAGTACGCGGTGTAGATAAGCTACATCTAACGACCATTCCAATTCAATGCTGGACTGACAAGTCACAGACACGAAGCGACCTTTATCGCGATGCGTATGGTTATCGCCGAATCACGAATCACTGATGAGAGCTAATAAGCTCGAATGTAGAACATAAAAATGAGAGGAAAATTTTTTTAATATCTTGATATTTTTATTACCGTCTTAAAATTTCATATGATCAACATTATTTCATTTTCGAGATATAAGAGGCTGTAATTGGTCTCACAGTATTCCCACTTGTGACGTCACTATACGCAACTCTAGATTAGGAGATCTACCATTAAAAGAGGAAACCCACTATATGATCGCGGTCTAGGCGAACTATGCTAGTCCCGTTCTCGTTTAATGAATAATTTTCTATTGATTTTAAACGTACATGTTTGCACGAGGAGGCATTGGACTCGCTCGCTAGCAGTCGGGAGCACCTAGAAAATGACATACACGACTAATTTCGTAAAAGACAGAACGGTCTGCGATGCACCTAGACCGAGACCTCATAGTGCGTTGTCTCCTTATTACGTTAACACCTGTTCAGATAAAAATGTGCTATGCTCTTTCGTTGTGTTCGATTGAATTAGGATTTAGTAAAGTTGGTTTTGGTAATCTACCTACCAGAATTTGATACGTTCATGATTATTAAATATCTACTATATTTAACACTAAGTATTGAAATAGATCCATACACTAACCAACAGTGAGAAAAATTGATAAAAAATATAGGAAAACTGATTGCATAAATGCTCTACCAAGCAAAATTCGTTCAGTCATCGACTGGTCAAAATTTTGATATCCGTTTTACTTTGGTAAGATGTTAAACTAGAAAAATATTTATTTATCATCAATTAAAAACGATCCAAATCGTAGGAGGAAATTTAGTCTAATATTAATATAAGTAGTAGTATTGTTGATATAAAGTTCAAAAATTAAAAAGTATGGAACAACTTGTGTTTTATTTAAAAAAAAAATCCATGACAAAGTCAAATCAAAATATGCACAATTAGAAATAAAAATCGACTTGTCCTAAGAATTTTCCAAAAAAAATTTTCGGTATTTCGAGATAATGAATGTATTCCATATTTTATATACACTGTAACCATTATATCAAATGTCATTAAAAAATCAATAGTTTTCCACTGTCTTACATCTAGAAGAGAAGAAATAAATTTTGTCGTCTTGTTCTTTACAAAGAAACGATATTGACAGAAATAAAAGTGAAAATGTCACAAATTAATCAGTGACTTCGAACTCTCTTTGACCTAAAATGATCCAAAGAAAAACTCCAAAAGTTCTGACAGACTTAGAAAACATTCTGTCCTATTAATTTGGATTTTACGACTTTTGAGATATTCACACAAAACTTTTCCAGTATGTGCGTTCTTTAAAAAGTAATGTATTCTATCACATTAATTCAATAAAAATGTTGTTCTTTCAAGTAAACATTCTTTGGGGATATCGTTTTATATTATAAGGTGTTTTACTGATTTTGTTAATCTGGCCAGATATGTCGTAAACTTTGCACGTAAGGTGATTAGCGAATTACAGCAGGAAATTTAGAAACAATCCGACGTGCCAAATAATGCAAAGTTATGCAACGTCATTTACCGTTATCAGCTATGAACACTTTTGGGACATATTTTCGTGTTATAAAGTCAACACAATTCGATAAGATAAGGATGATAATTAGTTGTAAACCATAGAAGGACGATATGATTGCTAATTATTGAAATTGATTTTGTAACCTAATAATCTAATAAATATGATAAAATATTAGATATACGTAAGTACTTGCTTTGTAGTTTACTATAGTGAAAACAGTCAAGCAATTAATTATTCAAAAAATGTACACCTATTTGTTCTAAAGGAATATTTGCTCCTTTCACAAAAATGTGAATATTCACAGATATTGCTAATTATTTTCTAGTACTTATACCTTCAAATATTGTATTTTATGAAAAAAATGATCTTGAGAAAATTCACTAAGAAGCTTTGTTTTTATAATCAGGATTATCTTGAGATTAGAAAAAGCTTACAAAAATTATAAGATTAAATAGGCATAGATTGTTTCTAAGTTAGTAACAATATCTAGTAATGACAGATGCCATATTAGTTTGTTTATTGTGCGATTAAGAGCATACTGAAATTATAAGTTGCTTAAATACGATCTACGAGAAAAGACGGATTAGGCGAGAGGTGGTCCAGTTACTTGGCCAGCTCGGTCACCTGATCTCAATCTCTAGATTTATTTTTTTGATACTTTTTAAAAGAAAACAAAGCTCCTTAATGAAGTCCTTAAGGAGATTTTTTTTAAAATAAAATAAAATTTTAATATTTGTACTGAAAAAATACTTTTCACCATAGGCGCCACTGGATTTAATTGAAAAAAGTTAGTCATGTCAAAATATGAACCTTTTACTATGCTTACTGCATACCAAATTGAAAGGAAAAATATTTATTTTAGTAGGTAAAAAATAAAATAAAATAGTTTTTTAGATGTTCAACGCTCTCTATTAATAAAACGGAGTGGCATAGAGAAAAATGTCATAGGAAAGATACCTATTACTTTTTTATATACTATCCAAAGTTGAGAACGAAAAACAGGGGACACCCTGTATTTGCGCTCCAACTCGCATTTTAAACTATAAAATACTCTTTCAATCGGTTTGACAATTAGACACCTTATGCTAGATAAATCAAGCATTTTTGTAATAAAATTTGATAGTGTCTGCAGAATATCCCACAAAAAATATTGTAAAAATTTTTGATTTTTATCAGTTTCTTTTTTAAAAGAAAGGTCAACATTTTTTTGCAGTGTTACCCTATCAAATTCTATGACATATTTTTTTAACATAAAAATCGCGCAAGCAGCTTTACAGAAAAAAATTAATTTTATATTTTGCTTGATTATATATTCAATATAACGAGAGATAGAAAAATTCATAAACATCTCTATTATTAAGTATAAATAATATAGATCATTATCATTATTTAAAGTAATATCAACAAAACAAATACATTGATAAAGAAACATTTGTGTTTATTTAATATATAAAAAATATGTTTATGTAAACAACAAAAACTTACGTATTTTTTATGCAACTCAGTATGCTATTTTTTAATAAAATGTCAGTTGTATAACAAAAATTAATTTTTGGTGTCTAAATTAAAATTATTTGTGATACATCATTTGAAAGGAGCTGTCACTTAACAATAAATTGTTGTTTTTCTTTCATTTATTTAATTTTTTTTAATTTATTAATTTAAATACTTTTGAACAATTAGTTACTACAATAACAATAGAATTTTTAAAATACTATTAAGTACCTAATTTAAAATCATAAAATTTAATGAAATAAAGTTCCTGTTTATATTTTTCTTTTATATTAAGTAGCCTCTAACATATTTTTATGTCAATTATATTTTTAAATATAAAGAGAGATAGGTATGTACAATCGTTTGCAATAATAATGACACTCTCTTAAAACAGTTTTTGAACTTCTGGAAGTTCTGAATAGAAATGTCATTGAATCTCTCTTGGTAAGTGAAACAACTAATAACTAAATTAGTTAAAATTTTAAAGCAGATTTCAATATGAATACGTCAGAAGCTCAAAAGAAATCGCAAAATTCATTTTAGTGAGTGTCATTAATATTGCAAACGATAGTACATATAAGGAGAAGGATATGTCGTCGAAATGCAATCTGTGAATTCACACTAGAGCGATGCGATACGTATGCTGCGACAATTTAACTACTGATGTACAATAAATGTCTTAAGATTATTCAACACTCACGGGTGATATCAGCAAAACATTATATATTTTATTCATTCCAAAATTATTGTCAAGAGTAGTAACAACTTAATATTGGTTTTGTTGCCTTTATCGAATCTTACGGATCGAATCTCGTTGGTATGAAATCGGCCCAATTCGACAATGTGACCAATTAAATTAGAAATAGTTTAGAAATAAGTAAATTAATTCATATAAGTATCTAGTAAATATGTATTTATTAGTTATTCCAACGTGCATTAAATTGAAAATCAGTTGTATTAGTTACAGTAATATTCGTGCAGTAACCATTTAATAGATCTAAATCTTTGTCAAAGAAATTTTGTGGAATTTATATGAATTGAGTTCCCAAATTTTTATTAGTCATTATTTCTCAACGATCAATTTATTCATTCATCGTTACATTTTGTTGAATGTAATTTGTAAAATTTCTATTTACATAATGTACTTGTCTTTTAGTAATGGTTATCTAACTGTACATGAAGTAAGCGGATGGGAAGAAATATCCAGATTGTAACAAAAAGGTAACTTTTATGAAAATCTAAAATCTAAAATTGTTTACAAATCATTAGGTATTCCAACTGAATTTTTTTAGAAACACCTACCACCTACAATTACCTAAAGCGGTGTGCTACTGTCGTACTGTGCTACTACTTTTGTACATCTCACTGTAATCATCGTTTAAGACAAGAAATTTTTGCTGAAGCATACCAAACATTTTATATGCCACTATTTTTGGGTATCTGGAATCTCGAATTGTGGATAGGGTAGTTTAAAGGCTACAGCACCCCATTGGACCCCTTGTACCTCCTCGTACTAGATCAATTCACCTGCGCCACCAACCAACTTAATAAGGAGAAAAATGTGGTGACGTTGCTTAGGAGGATCTTTCTAATGTAGACCATCGTTCTCTTAACACGGATTCTCTTATTGACGTGATGGCAGTGCACTCACAGAGTACATGGAGTACTGTCTCCTCTTCCTATTCGCAACCCAATAAAGAGGTGTTTCATATTTCCTCATGTAATAACAGTGCTTCCTTAACCAACAGTGTCCAGTTTGAACACCTGCCACCAGGCGAAGATTTGTCCTAGACATCCCAGTCAGGTACTTTTTGACTGTATCCTTGCAGGTACTTTAGGAACTCCTTAGCAAATTGACAGGTATTTGTTGCATCCCACCATTCCCTAAGCACTTTCCGGGTGTTGTCATTGATAATTTCTACAAATGCTGACAACAGAAGAATACTGGAGCGTTCAGGTCCAAAAATATTGAGACCTCTAGCCAATTTGTCAGCCACTTTATTGCCATTGCACCGGTCCTATCAATTACCCAACGTACAGATATGCTGTTGCATTCCCATGTCGATCTATTCGTTATCTTATAATTACGTAAGATCAGTAGTAATTGTCTATTATATGTGTAGATTTTGATGGTTTTGCTCGTTGTATGACTACAAATAATTTCATTGGTTGCTATGGTTACACCTGTTTCTACCACGGTACAAATCTATCCTATCCATTGCCCACTGACATAGGATATATAAGGATCTGGAATGGATCCCACATCCTGCACCTTCCTTCATTTTTGATCTGTATGTGAAGATGTTGATTACATCTTCGCTGGCGGTCTCCTCATTCTTGATACGTACACAGGCTTGTATAATGATTGAAAGTGACGATGGATATCAGCAAAAACGTACACGGAATATTCTAACCAGGGCTGTACTAGTGACCATTTTGCCATTAACGACTTCATGTTTAATTTTATTGTCAAAATGTGAATATTGAATTGTTTCATTTAACATTTTTTTCATAGAAAGTATCTTAGCAAATTGCTCTTAAGTTTTTCTGTATTATAAACGCCACACTATGTATATTTGCAGTTATATTTGTGGGAGTTACTGTTTCAAAAAATAAAATCGTTGCAGTATTGATCAATGCGATAATTTTCGTATCAGATATTTCCCAACTTAAAAATTCAGATTTCGTAGCAAGTATTTAATTAGCTAATAGTCTTCGTTTCTAATTCACGAGCTCTCCGTCTCGGATAAATAATTTCCCAGCGGTATTAATTCGTGTACGTTACAAATACTTGGAACAGATAAGATAGAAGTTCATCCCCCGCCTTTTATATCTGCGGCGAAAAAATCTAAATTAATTCGTCGTATTGATTCGCAGACTGCAATTAGCCTAATTATTTCCTGAAAGGTTGATGAAGAGGATGATGTAGATGGATATAAAGTAAAAAGTTCTATTAGCAATGCTTTGACGTGGAAATGTACTTTTATAATAATAAAAAGGAAAACAGAAAAAGACAATCGACAGTCTTGGACTATGTTATTTTGGATTAATCAATTTTAAGTATAGGCAAAAATTTACTGAATTTGCATAAAATTATATCAGTCAGTAAAGGTAGCCCTATGTTCAACCATACTCAGTATAAAATAACTTAAAATACTTTAAATGATAAATATGTCGATTTTGTAATCATAATAACAAAATCTGAGCAGAAGAAAGAACCTTTTATTTATAAAAAATAGCAAATTTTTACAAATATGTCAAAACATGCTACTTTCAGATTTGACATTTGTCGTTCACTGGATAAATTTAAAAAATCAAATAAATCTTTATTTAATAAAGTTCTACCTTCATTGGGAAAAATTTTAATATTGCCGTGACTGGTATAATTCGTAGCATTTTGCTTTCATACAGGACATTCAAGTTCAATTGATGCCACTGGAGAATTTTTGTTTTGTGAGTTCTTGATTCTTCGAGAACAGTAAATAATAATTTCATTATTCACTAGTGAATAATTGATATTATTATTTAGATAACACGTATATAATAAACATTTTATAGGATAGTCGTGGACAAAATATTTTTATTTTTTTAGCAAACGAGTGGAATCCAATGAGACTAAAATACCTACCACTTAACTACTCTTATTTGATACTTCAATAAAAGGTTAAACCTATTTTCCCCTAGACATATGCATTTTAGCAATTTGAATGTAAAGCATTTTATGTTAATTAAGATTGTAATTTAAGGAAATTGTACTTTTTCTTAATATATTTAACGACTCAAAGTATGGCAAAGAAACAGAAGATTGCGTAAGGTGTTCTAAGTGACTTGAGTGCTCATAATCAGTCCAAATCCTCCAAAAACTTCAGTAAACTATCTTAAAACTGACGGAGTTATCTAATCAGATATGGGGTTAAAACTTTTGCGTTTAATTATGCATCATCCTATACATATTTATGTTACTTTCATATTGTACCTATCTGCGTGAAACTTAAAAATAGTGAAAGATCAAAAATAAATAAAGCCTATTTATTTATTTCTATAGTTATTTATGTACCTTCGTCGTCCTTCCTCCGCAAATCTCCAATTTAAAAAAAAATTTTTGTATAAATGATTTGTACAACAGTCGTCAAAAAATTGTATATACAGGGTGAACCTTAAATAAGTACAAATATTTTAACCAGCAGTACAGTTCACTGTGTAGAACACATAATTCATAGTCTTTTTACAAAAAAATCAGGAATAGAAAAGTCAAATTTTAAATAAATTTCGTGATTTTTCAATACAAAACTTGTTGAGGACCGCTGCTCGGAGAGTCATGGTGGATGTGAATTCCACAGCGTTGCCAGTGTTACATTAGAATCTTTAGATATGTCAAAGAATGATTGAAACATGTTTATTTATGAAAATATTAATGGCCATATCCTCCCCTTTGTCATTTCTATACCTTACCAATAAATTGAAAACATTAACCAGATTATCTACTCACAATCATATTTATCCAGAATTTGTTCATTATCCATATGTCTTGTGTCTCTTTCTAACAGTGTAAAATGACATTTAGCTTGTGAAATGTGGATTACTGATTAAACAGATAATTTTTTAACAAACAGGTAAGCTTGTGTGCACGTTTATGTATAATTTTTTAACATTGGACATAGTAATATCACGTAATATCTTCCTAAACACTTTATGGTAGTATTTAACTTGCGGAAATTCATTTTTAATCGTTTATAGTAAGGTCAGTTAAGCAGTTAAAATGTATGTTAATATTGCTGCGTATCATACTACATACCCAATTTTACTGTACTTATGCTTAAAACAAGTATTTTTAAAATAGAATTAACCATATTACTTTACTATTACGTTAAAGGAAACGTAATATTAATATTAGAGGAGATATGGCAACCTCGCAACAAATCATATGCTTCATTAGGTAGGTCCTCAAAATGTGGGTATTTAAAAAAAAATTAATATCTCCGTAAATATTAGAAATTTTAAAAAATGACTTTCATTAGACTGATCTATATGACAAACTACACCAGCAGTTAAAATATTTGTACTTATTTAAGGTTCACCCTGTATATAAATAAAAATTATTTGGTAATGTAACGCAAATGTAGAAATTATTTTAGTGAATTTTTTATACAATTCAACAAATTATGTGTTTTTGCGCAATAATAACACAATTTTGTTCATAATTTAATTTAGGTAACGTATAAATTTGTAAGAAATAATCACAGAATATGATATTTATTTGCACAAATTGTTTCTGTCACGATTTTAGAACCAATTTGGAGTACTGTTGTGTAGAATTGGAATAAAATTTTACATACATTTCTCATTGTGTATGTGAACAGAAAATAAGAATCATAAAATTAATATAATAACATAAACAATTTGTAAATATACTTAATATCCAGCAGGACAGCTAATAAATGGCCTAGACGAACTTATAGACAGCATTACGATCTTGAAGAATACACACTGTAAAGCAGATCATTTACAAGCTTAATATATGCCAGTGTTTGTCTTTATAAATGTTTTTTTCTATATGAGCTTTCTCATTTATTTTAATATGATGCTCTCCAAATCTACTATTTACTCAAACCCAATAAATTAAATAGTGCAGTAAAAAGTATTGTATTAAGTTGATGATGTACTGTGTAACATCTTAAAAGCAAAACTCAACTATTATTAAATACATGAGTTAATTAATAAATATATCTTACATTGTTTCTCCAGCATTTTGATAACTTGAAAGTCTGAAATAATTCAAACAAAATTCAGAAAACCGTTTGTCAATATATGCAATCTTCTCTGCTCTGTTCTGTTCTTAAATGGTATTACTAAGATACTGATTTTTGTTGATATATTCAAATATTTTTCGTCTGTTTAGTTATTTTTGGTTCAATATTTATTATTTGATTTTTTATATGGCAAAGTTCATCATAAGTTATCTTAAGCATAATTTTCTTTAACAAAAAATCATGCCAAATAGTTCGAACAGAAAGTCATTTATACTGTGTTCTTTCATTGTAAATATTACAAATATTTCTAGTGATTTTACATGTTCATATAGGATTAAACTATGTAGTAATATTTTACTCAACGTTCTAATAAAACAATATGTAGAAAATGTCTCCTTTTCATTTGACATTCCTGTTCTTTGGGCAGTAATTAGTGCTTAAATTATTTCCGAAATTTTTTTCTAGGTCATGAATATTTTGAAAATTCTCCCGATCCGTAGGCGAGTGATAATTTTATAAAAATATTAACATATGAGGAAAAATTTCCAATTATTAATTTAAGCTCAAGAAATATTCGGTATTCTTAATTTTTCGGTGCTATTATTCATAGACTTCTACACTAGCCACGATTTGATGATGTCATGGTAATCACAGTTATTGACTGTTTTAAATTTGACTTTGAGGATTTCATTATTGGCGCCCAATTATGTGTTATACGTTTAGTTTTAGTGAAAAATGTGGGTGATTCTGATTCCGAGAGTGTTCCTTCGGATATCAAAGATATAGCACAAAGTTTTGTCAATTCCATACTTCCCGAAAAATGAAGACAGGCGTACGAGTAAAGTTATGCAAAACTTGAAGATTGGTGCAAAGAGAAAGGAATCAAGAATAACAGTAATGAAAAGGTTGACATATTTCGAATTTCAAAACATAGCGGGCCTTCGTCGCTTTGGGTATATTATTCTATACTACGTTCAGTTATGTTAATGAAGAAAAATACGGATACGTCCATTTAATAGCGTTTCTAAGAAAATCGGAAAGTTTCATTGATAATGGGGCTTGCAGGTACCTGCAGGTGGACTGAATCGACAAATCTGCACCTTTCGTTTGCGAAAACAGATATCACTAGATTTTTTTATCACAAATGGAGACATTGAAGGAGTAAATATGGGGGAAATGGTTCGTAGATATATAACGATGAGGCCAAGCAACACAGATTATACTCGATTTTTTGTGGGGTACAGAAATAAAAAATGCATCAAGTTGGCATTAATACTTTTCGGAAAATGCCATGTAATATAGCATTGTTCCTAGGCCTTCCAAATCCTCAACAATATACTGGACATTGTTTTCGTAGATCATCTGCTTTGTTGCTTGCAGATTCAGGAGTCGATTTATTAATTGTTAAGAGGCATGATGGTTGGCGTTCTAACACAGTGGCAGAAACCTATATAGAAGATTTCAAGAGGAAAGTGGCCTCTAATATTTTGGGTCAGGCATTGATGACTCTTCAACAAGTTTCTAAAAATACACCCCACTGATCATTTACTATAATAAATTTAACAAATTGTTCAGAAGTTGTAATTAATGTTTACAATAATTAAATGTTGTTGAATCTTTTATAGTTAATCAGTAAAAGTGGTGACTAACTTTGTTTTTGTTTATTTTTTACTTTAAAATTTTCATATTTTTATGAATTGATAATGGCACTGAGTGTTGTTATAAAAGCTATAATGGTATCCAAATGAGGATGCTAAATATGCCATATTGACACCGGCGTAGAATAATAAAATAATAATTTAAGCTTTAGGGACATTATAAGTGACTAGTAAACTACTTTATGTATTGAAGCAATAATTACCATTGATATTTTAGTGTTCTAAATTTGTAAACAATTCGGTATTGTAGCAGTTTATTACTATCTACTAACGTGACTTAACACTATGTATTAAAGAAAAACATGAAGAGGAAGACAATTTTGGAAAATTTATCTTGAACAGTGCGTAGCAAAGAATAATAACAAATATAACTAAAACATAACAATATTAGTTCCATTGAAAGTTATACATCACGTATAATTTTTTAACCGTTTGTTTCTTAGAGAATTCAGCACATAATAGATAAGGTTTCCAATTTCCTTTGCTGTTTATCTTAGCAATCGACGGGAAAGCAGGGCTTGCCTAGTCAAGCAAAACACCCTATACAACCATTGAAATTCAAAGTCTCTTAGATTAGAATGACCACGTCCTACAATTTCTTAACAAACTTAATTTATTCTACACACTCTTTGTACAATACACAATGGCGAGCCTCTTGCACTGTTAAACTCACAAATTACCGTTCTCTAATTAACAATAACGGATGGATTAATTAATTGTAAGGTACAGTTCAATAGGAAGCGACCGCCGGTAAGTCTTTGTTTTGGCGATTTCCTTAAATTTAGCGTAGCATATTTGAGACAGATTCCTTTCAGTTTCATTTAATATAAATACTTTATTTTTTTATATCTAAGAAAAATATATTTTAATGTAATAGATTCATCAGTATAAAGATATACACGTTGGCGTATTTTCGATTCATTGAGTACACTAGCCAATACCATTAGCCGTTATTGGTAGGTACTATCTACGTAGCAATATAACAATTAATAATAACAATAATACGATTGTTGCAGGAAAAGTATACAAACGTTTTTTTTCAAAAGTATAGTGTATCAACAAAGTTGATTTACAACACCTCCTGAGGCAGAAATAGTAGAATGAAAACAAATAAATACAGTACGAGACATAAGACACAATGTAAACAGAAAAAAAAAACAATTAAAACCTACATACATCAAAGAATACCAAATAAGAAGAAAGTATATTATTTATGTTTAACTGCTACTCAGTAATCTCAAATATTTAGTGCGTGTTTCAGATTTTATTTCATACGTAAGTTTGTTATTCTTTAAAATACTGAGTACAAAACTGAATAAGTGAATAAGTCTCTTTTCAGACATGTTCAACAAATTAAAGGAATGCAAATATGGAGTTATGTGACTAATTTGAGAGACAGTTGTAATAAAATGAACACATTAGTTCTGTAATTTTTGCAAATGGTGTTTATCTTCTTGAGAAATGTAGGGGCTATATACAACATCAGCATAATTCAAATGAGATAGAACTATAGATTCGGAGAGTCAAATGTTGGCCTGAGAATTTAGATATTTTTTAAAGCATTGCAACTGTTTGAAGAATAAAAATGCTGTTTTACATATTTTAGGTACATGATTAGAAAAACTTTATGATGAATAAAAAGTTAGGCCAAGATTTTTCACAACTTTAGCTGAATGAATATACTCATTATTAATTAAAACTTAACAATTATCCAAACCTCGCAATTGAGTTGATGTTCCAAATAGAATATTTTGGCTTTTATTAGGATTAACTAATAAAGTATTTTTTATGGTCACGTCATAAATTAATTTTAAATCATTATTCTGTGGTCCTAATATAGATTTGTGAGGAACACTAGAACCAATTCATCTATAAAGTGAAATAAGTATCGAGGAAACTTATTGTGCTCTACCAAGTAAATAATTACAAAACCAGCACAATATACTAGTAGAAATACAGTAAACATGAAATTTAGCAATAAGGCAATTGATTTCAGTTGAGTCAAATGCCTTAGTCGCATCAAGTAAAGTTAGATATGAAATCTAAGAATTGTCAACAGCAATCAAAATGTCATCAGTTATATTAGCCAATAATGTTGAATAACTAACCTCTTTCTGAAAACCTGATTGATTTATAGGAATTATTAAATTTTTAATACAATACCTACTCAAATAATTGTTCAGAAATAGCAGATTCAGCAATTTTGAGAGATGCAGACGGCATACTAATTGGACGGAGATTGTTTAGGATTTTTATTTTTTTGGTAATGGTTTGATACAAGCAACTTTGCGTTGTTTCGGCAATTGTCCATTGACCAATTGTCAATGTAAATGCAACAGAAGTTCCTAATTCTTGAATCTATCAATAAAAACATATTTTTTCTTCACTTTAGTACCATTTTGAGGAACTCTTGCAAAATCTGATAAATATAAAATTAGTTATGCTATGCTATTCATACGAGAAAGTTGAAGAGGACGTATATAGCGCTTGTAACTCGAGTTTTAAACATTTTTGAAGAATTATATAGAAATCTGATTCTAAATGTTTCAAGAGCACCCTAATACTTAGAGATCCACAAACTAAATGTACCGCTCTGATCAATCAATCAACAACACTGGATATTTTATTAATAAAATCAAAGAGATCAAATAGGATTCAAATGATATGGTAACGTTTTGAATTATTACTCGCAAATATCAATGAAATAAACTTTTGGAAAACTTAACCTAAAACAGACAAGAATGAGGATCTGGTAGACTTGACTAAAGAGATGGATCTTCTTCTTTAGATAAGTTCTGAAAATAAACAGAAGGAAAAGCTATGAGTTTACCATTGTGTACTACATAAATACTTGCAAAGAAGCCTTCGAGAGACAGCTCGAGACTGGAGTTCCAATACCAAAATGTTGAATCAGATATGTTCCTAATACCTTCATCATATTACCTCATGGATTGTTATTGGTTCTGATGTTTTATCGGAGACCTGCTGAAACTATCTCAAAAACCTAAATTGTGGATAGCTGCAGCAGAAATTTGGATCACGCACTTGTTTTAAAATAAATCAGATATGTACTGTCGTACATATACATAATAAGTTTATAGGTTTTAGGTAAGTCTCCTAATTTTACCCCTATTCAAAATTTCTGCATCACTGTAGTTTGAAACCGAAACAAAAAATTTGCATTTCTGTTCCATCAGGAGAATCAGAAGGACTCCTAGGATCGAGAAAAAGAAGAAGGTTTGATATGTACGGCTGGTAAACCATATACAAGGTTTACTCATTTAGAGGAATGGAACACTCTTTCCGTGGGTACGGTGAGATGTGAAAAATTTAGCTTGGATTAGTGTGAGAAATTGATACCAGTCGACACTTGATAACCCTCCTAATTAATACAGTTTCCGAAGTTTCTCTCTTGTCGTTCCTAGATGCAAATGTGAATTGCTCAATAATAATATGCCGTCTCCTCTTCCACAGAAGTCACACAGGGTCATGGTCATCTTCAAGAATCTCACTGTAACAACCTTAGTTAATTTGAATATTTTATGTTTATTTAACCAACTTTTATAACAATATATGCAGAATTCTATTTATGCAAATAATTTTGTTTAAGTAACTTATAGAATACCAAAACAATAGATTTATTTTTAGTAGTTTTCAAGCATCAGACGCATGCGCATGGTATCTTAAGCAATGAATTTTCAATCTTATGCAAACATTAATGCGCGCCCGTCTGCCGATTGAATACTATTTCCAACTGTTCTGCAAATAGGGCTATTAATACGAGGAATGTAATAATTATTCTTTTATTATGTTAAGTAACAGTTAAAGTCGCACTTCCTTGGAATGCATATAGTAACAGAAATTTAACAAATTTAATTAATCATTGAGGGGTACCTATTAATTTCCAAACAAGTTAATATACACTTTTTGTGGTGGTAATTGCTTTTTTAAGGCGCTTAATTCATTACTAACTTAGCTAACAAAATAAAACTGGAATCCCAACAAAGTGAGATCATGCCAGTGTGTTTTTGTCGCGAGCCGCTAATGGCAAGATGTCTTAGACCTGCAGCTCATCTTCAGCAAAATAGAGTTGAAAATTCTTAAAATGTACTTATAAAATGTAAAGATTATTTGTCATACTAACTAAATCAGGCTCTCAAATGGTTGTGGATAGAAGTAGCCTATTTTCCCCTAGTTTAACTTTTATTAACGGTAATTTTACAGTTGAGATGAGTAGCATTGAAGATTATTATATACAAAGTTCTTTCTTCTTGTGTCACAACTTCAGAAAGTTGTTTCTTTGGTAAGTACGATCTGTAACTAGAGGCTGTAATTTCTATAAAAGTCGGTTTACACATGCCACTGATTACTAGAAAAAATTGACTAGAAACGTAGCTGTTTCTAACTTGAATATTTTGAGAACGTAGCACTGACTGATTTTTTTAAGATTTCAGCACCCTGCGTCTAAATTATATAACCATTTTTGGATACATGTTTACCTATATAAACTTTTCTTCTTAAAATATTGTAAGAAACTGCACCCTGCAATTACGGATCATACTTAGGAAGCACTATACCAGGTGATTGAAAGCATTTAAGGAAAAGCGTTGATGAAAATAATCTCGTTGAATTGCGTGAGGATTTTTAAAATTCCTAATATGAGTATTATGATTGTTATATATCCAATTCTATGTATAAATAGCTTCATCTGTAACTTGCTGTAAACCTGGAACGGATATAATTGAGTCTGGTGTATGATGATACGCCACACTGTTGATTGGGACATTCATTGTTACTTGTTGCCTGGTACTTATTCTCTTCAACAATCAAAAAATGTGTTCGTCAGTTGCTGCAATACGCTGTGGGCGCCCTGTATATAATAGAATTCAAAAAATATTAATTTAATGGAATATATTTTGAAAAATACATAGCATGGAAAATTAATAAATTATTAAGAAAACTACAAAATATTTATTTCAATTTCAATTGATTTGATTAAAATAAATGCCATATAATAACAGAATACATATTTAAATACTTCATTTTCATGGACTACTTTAATACTTGTAAATTTCGTTCGTATAATAAATAGCTTACATGCGATTTTCAATGTTCAATAACTGGAAAACGGTAAAAAATATAAAAGTTATATGCCGTATTTTTGAAACCATAAAAAAGTATATTTCAAAAATTCAACAATACACAGGCCGTTTCAATAACAATAAATTGCTTTATGTACTCCTCAACTTCTGCACGCCACTGTGCTTGCATTAAATTATTAAAGAGATTCAGTGACAGCCATACAACTTTTATTCAAAACTTTATTTTGTATCTTTAATACTAACGATAATAAAGTGTGGCCTAAATATAATGAATAGCCTTATACATAAGGTCGAAAGGCTTTCTCGTAAAAAAATTAAGACAGTCTTCATAACACTGTATACTATGGAGTTGCCTATTATTTCCATCCTCCATTCCTCAGCCCAATATACGGTATAGTAATTTCGCCATTGAAAATATTTTATTTACTGAAGATTTAGTTATTGAACAGATAAATAAACTTAAGTTAGATTCTTCGCCAGGTCCTGATGAAATTACTGTTCCCATTTTAAAGAATTGTGCTCGGGAGTTGGCTAAACCTCTCTCACTTTTTATGCAAACCTCTTTTCAACAGCATCAACTGCCCTCTCAGTGTCTATCTGCATCTGTCACTCCAATTTACAAGACTGGCGATAAGTTAGACCCAACAAATTATCGACCGATTAGGTTGGTGTGCATATGCTCCAAAATTATGGATAGAATAATTGTGCAGGCTTTGCTCCCTTTCCTACTTGAAAACAATATAATTCCGCAAGTTCAACATGGTTTTGTTCCTGGATGATCGACTGTCACTTATCTATTACAATCATTAAATGTCTGGACTCAGCTGCTTGACGCTCATCAACCCGTTGACATTATATACCTTGATTTTTCCAAAGCATTTGATCGAGTACCTAAACTGCAGCTTCTTTTGAAGCTAGAGTATTGTGGAATTCGTGGTCGACTACTTGAATGGATAGGTGCATTTCTGACCAACAGAAAATTCAGGGTTAGAGTAAACTGCTCTTTCTCAAACTGGTATGACGTTCTTTCAGGAGTGCCGCAAGGATCTGTGTTGAGACCAATTCTTTTCCTTATTTACATTTCTAACATTCATAACATAATTAATGCCCAACACATATTCTATGCAGACGATAGCAAGCTCTATGGAAATCCCATCTCGGATCACGCTGTTCTACAGGCTGATCTAATGAAAATTAATACTTGGTGTACTATATGGTCCTTACCACTGAATGTAGATAAATGCACTGTTCTTCATATCGGTCATAACAATCCGCATTTCTCTTATCGTCTGTTATATGGCTTAATAACAGCAGTGGAAAAGCAATGTGATTTGGGTATTGTAATTAATTCCAAATTGAGTTGGTCAGAGCAAACTTCATGTGTGGTTAAAAAAGCTAACACACAAATGTACTTGCTAAGGAAATGTTTTCAAAATCCTAACCCTGCTTTGTTCCTTCGCCTTTACAAAACATATATTCGGCCTCGTCTAGAGTATGGTATATCAGTTTGGTGTCCATATCTAGTTAAAGACATTATGGCATTGGAAAAAGTTCAAAGAAATGCTACAAAGATGATTCCAGCGTATCAAAATTTATCATATGAAGACCGTCTACGTCTGTTGAAAATTCCATTCCTCTCCGAGAGACGAAAAAGAGGTGATCTCATTCAGTTATATCGTTCTACCCACAATCTTTTCTCCGTCGACATGTCTTGCTTATTTGTTTTAAACGAAGATATACGCCTGAGAGGACATTCTATGAAACTTCTGCACGAAAAATACAATACAACGGTTAGACAGCAGTTTTTAACGAACAGAACGTTTCATCATTGGAATTCCTTGCCTGAAGACATCGTAAGTGCCCCATCTCTGAATGCTTTCAAGAACAAGTACGATCGTAGTAGTTTTTTTTTCTTTGTCATTGTTTTGTTATTTGTTTACTTATGTACTATTATTTATGTTTCATTATTTTCTCTACTTATGTACTATTACTTACTTGTGTACTCTACTATTTTGTCTTTGCATTGTATTTGTTAGAATAAGTTTTCTACTTTTGGGCATAATAGATTTTTTTCTCTGCCCTTCTTATATTGTAATAATAATAATAATAATTATTATTATTATTATTATTTGGCGTATGTGATGTGACGTCATTACTAAACGGGTCCATCATGATGGATTTGTTCGCTAAAAATTGTATCGGTGGAACGCGATGGTCCCGCTGCTGGGCTATAACGGCGTTATGTGCGCGAAACACGGTGACGTAAGGAATCAGTGCGGGTCTATTCAAATGACACGATTGTTTGCCCCGTTATGAGGAACAGAAAGAATTGCGGTGTGCCGTTAAGAGCAAAGTCATCGACTCACCTCACAGGCTCATCTAAGCGATGTTATTCATATTTTACGCATTGCAGATCATTTAAGAAATGTTATTATTTACGAAATTGAATTATGCCACGCCGCCGATTCAGGAGAATACCTGATAACACGAGGAAATATCTCAGTTCACTTACAAAATGGAGTAGAAAGTTTTTCTGGTGCGATTGGATTATAGTTATTAGTTTATTGTATAACATGTGATGTGTTCGGTAATAATACTTATATTGATTTTCCTGCTGCGCATCTCTACCTCTAATTAAAATGAAAATATGGAACATTAAGTTCCATGATCCAAGTTAAATTTATTCTGGTAATTCTACAATATATTGCTAAAACAAGGCACCACCTACCAAAATGGCATTTGGAACAAAAAGTTTCCTATGAATAAGTCTTAAAACGCTTAATAAAAAAGTTAAAAGGTGATCAAGAAGCTCTGTCAGATATATGTGTGTGTTAAATTCCTCCAAAAGGACTGATAAGATCCAATTGAAATAGGTTCTTAGGATAGTCAATGCAAACAAATTCTATCCCCTAGAAGGAATTTTGTGAATTACTTTCAGGTGCAACGTAATTTGTTCATAATTTAATTTTTGGATCAACGTTTAGGTAAAGAACTATCAATAATTACATATTGGATAAGTATATTATTTACGCACCCAAAGTGACACAATGGCAGGCAACGGGATATATTTTGATATCATAAAAATGACACATATTTTACTTTGTACATAAAAGTGATATATTCAGTATTTAATGTTGAAAGCTTCATTATTTTTTCAATTCAATTTATGTAATTACAAAATATTGTAGAATATTATTATTGTATTCCTTTCAATCCAAACTTTAAATATACCACTATTATATTGGTCTCCGGAATATGAGTACCTTTATTTTGCTGTGATAAATTGTACTAAATAAAATATATTTGATATATTTTTTTTTCTCTGACCAACGGTAACATAGTTATGACAGCAAACAAGTATGAATGTGTGTCAACGTCGCTGACATACCACGTCCAGATTGTTACGTATTTGTATACAGGGTGTCCGGAATATGAGTGCCGTTTTAAGGGCTTATATATCTGACTAAAAGCAATAAAAAAACTTTAATGAAAAAACGTCTGAAACGAATAGTTTGTCTACAAATATATTTCATAAATAAAAATACAACTGCAATAATGCGCAAAATTATATTGCGAAATTACAAACTAAGGTATAATTAAGATTAAGTAAAAGCGTCTGCAACGTAATTTGTTCATAATTTAATTTTTGGATCTGTATTAATGAAGTAAACAATTGAAGTTTCCAAGAAACTCGTTAAAACTGTACCGTACTGTAACGTTCGACAACATTGCAGTGTCAGACTGCTGGTGATAATATAAAAGTAACATTGGTTATAATAGTGCTAATGCGATTTATTTCGGTCTAGTTTTTCTTTGATGTTTGTTAATGTACATAAATAAAAAATGGAAAAATTTATAGTAACCATAACCGCTAATTTACGGCGAATTTAGGCAATACTCTCTGGCTACGAGACGTATGTACGGTAAACTCTTCTTGTAGGAAACATAAGTCATTTTAAACACTATTATTCTGTTTGCTGTCATAATTCTGTTACTGTTGGTCAGAGAAAAAAATTATTAAGTCAAATATGTTTTATTTAGTACAACTTATCATATGGCAAAAATAAGACACTCATATTCCAGACACCCTGTATAATAATTACAAATAGGTACATCTAAAGATAGATACT
Source organism: Monochamus alternatus (assembly GCA_037114965.1). Classification (NCBI taxonomy): domain Eukaryota; kingdom Metazoa; phylum Arthropoda; class Insecta; order Coleoptera; family Cerambycidae; genus Monochamus; species Monochamus alternatus. Next base: position 21,772,425 of record CM073435.1, on the reverse strand, counting down.
TACTGTGAATGGTTTCCTTAGAGCCCTTTTCACAGCACAAAGTAAATGTGGAATGTTCACTGTTACCATTCATTACGAGTTAGGTTTTGTGAATGGTTGTTGCAGCAAAAGGCTAAAAATTCCCAATTTGCTCCTGATGTACTAGTTACAGATGAAGCTTTATTTATTCGCAGTGGTATACAAAACATTACAATACACTCGTTTGGGGAGTTTGGGAGGAAATTCCGCATGCAATTTGACGGGCCCATTTGCAACACGGTTTTTTACTAAATGTTTGAGCAGGAATTCTTGACGAGCACCTAATTGTACTCTTCATATTGCCCAATCGTATGGATGGTTTACAATATCTCGAATTTCTTCGCAATGACCTGATCGCCCTTCTTGAAAATGTAGTCTAGCTGTTCGACAACGCATGTGGTTTTTACATGATGTAGCACCTCCTCACTTTCGGCTAGATGTTCGAAATTATTTCCATCAAGTGCATGGAGTATGGTGAATGGAATGGGGTGGACCGATAGCATGGTCTCCACGGTTTCCCAATTTGAACCCTATTGAATTCCTTTTATGGAGCAGCTGCCATAACTTTCGTTTATAAGAACAACAATCAGGAGGAACATTCACTTTAGTACGGCAAAATTGGATAAGGCATGATCAAATGTGAGAGACAAAATTTCGAACAGTTTTTGTAATAAGGGAAGTGCAAATTTTTAGAAGCTTTATATTTCTAATAGTTCTTCTTCAAAAATAGTGTAGCAAAATTTTATTCGTTTTAAAGACGCGTGACTTTGATTAGTTCTATATATCTATATTATTGTAAATTAAAAATGCTGCAAATCGTTTTTGCGCCGGTGTGGGTTTAATCATAGAACATACAGATTTTTTTTGTGCGATATGCTACATCGCCAGTTTGCATTGTCACTCCATTACAGTAGACTAGAATCCAGCGGTGTACAATTAAATATTTTGAAATAGTTTTCAGAATGCGTTTTATTTTTTCAATACCATATTTGTACATGTATGTTGAATATGCCTATTTCCCGGGGGAAAAGAGGATTTTGCCTTATATTTAAACGTGGAGCTATAGTTCCAAAATATTTATTTTATTCTCTTTTAGGCCTCTCTGAGCACGTGGTTAAAATTTTTGTACTTAGTCAACTTTAGATACGAACATTAACAATATTAATTATTGGTCCAACACTTAGAAAATCTGTATACATGTTTATTACTGTCTGCGAGATGAAATATTTACAGTACCTATAGCTACTTGGTATAGTAATATCCAGATCCGTATTCATAGGGAAAAAATCAGAAGTTCTGAAAAGAGCTGTTTCATTTGTTTTTGGATTAACAAGGAGTAAGAATAAACATAATATAAATCTGATGTTTCAATTGATAATACAATAATTATTTATGTACCAAGGAAGATACAGGGATGATTATACATGCAGCGGACAGGTTGCAAGTCACCTAAGGACATAATCATCTTAGTATCTCCCATGGGACATAACATTTTATTCTTTACTTCATACGAAATAAAAACTATAACGTTTCTTGATTTGTGGTTATGACTAATGCTAGACATTTTCAAATATATCTATAACAAAACAGGCGTCATTATTTTCGAGTCCTCATAGCAGCGGACGTGAAAAGAGTTATGCCTGCTATGAATATCCAAGGTGATATGGGTATGTTTATATAGATCGTATCCTACGTATTATAACTAAATTATAAGGAAGTGAAATATAAAAGAATTTACGGGACTAGTTAGTGTTTAAACGCGAGAAATTTGAATCACTCCTCTAAGTTTAAAAATAGAGTATAGACCTTGACTACTATCACTATTCTAAAGTAATTGGTTGATAACTTCATCTCATTTTTATAGATCGTAAAGTCCTTAAGAACTATTTTACGAATATGTAAATGATTTTTCGCTCTTACATATTGCATATTGGTGCGCTTGAGGCTAACCTCTATTTCTTTTTTTACCTCGTTAATACAAGCTTTGTTCGGGTTCTTACATTCCAAACCGTTCGGGATCTGCGCAGAACTATACACGTTTTCGTCAAAATTCTGAACAGTTCGGAACTGTTCAGGATTCTTCCTAAAACTAAAACGGATTGAGTTTGAAGGTAAAACAGGGATCTCTGTTTGTGACAATAAATTTTAAAATTTGATATTTGACATCTTATCCTAACCTAAAAAAAGACCGTAAACAACCTGAAATGGAAATGTACCCTGCTTTTATTTAGAAATTGATAGAAAGTTAAAATTAATTACTACCCTCTTCATCTTAAACTGTATAGAAAATGTCTGGTAAGTCGAGAAAGGCATAATATGTGGTAATGCAGTAATAAAAGTTTCATTTGTATTTTTAGTTTCATCACAGTATCTGGATTTGGGATTAAGTTCAGATACGAACGATGTATCTGAAATATATTTTAATAGAGAAAAGACGTTAGCTTTAATTAGCCTATATAAAATTCATAAAAAAAAAATTGCAACAGGAGAAATAAAAAATATGAGAAGACTATGGGAAATCATAGCAACTGATATGTCAACTAAATTTAAAATAACATTTTTACCTGCCAAATGCGAAAATAGATTTAAAGTTTTAGAGAGGAATTACAAAAAAACTATTGACAACAACAATAAAAGTGGAAGAGGGCGGAAAGATTTTGAATATGAGACGGAATTTAATGAATTATATGGAAAAAAATTAAGCATAATACCAAAAATTTTACTTACCTCCAATCAAACTTTGGAACCAAGAAAACCAAAAAAAATAAATGTAATCTCCAATATTATTTTGCCATCATGTAGCAGTCAGGTAGATGTTCCTAATGAAACGGATATACGTAACGATTCAAATACCATATTAAGTATTGAAGACATTCAAGATGAAAAGCCCATACAAAAACATGCAGCTAATAAAAGAAAGAAAAGACCAGGAGAAGCTTATAGAAGAAAAAATGAAATCCTGACCGATATTAAGAATGATATAAAATTATATTATGATAAAAAATTAGAAATGGAACAGGAAAAGTTACAGCTGAGACATGAAAAAATGGAGGATAGAAAAAAAAGAACTCTATTGTTAGAGAAGTACAGTAATCAATCCAATTCGTAATCACGTGAAAATGATCTCATCTTTATTTTATTAGTACTTTATACAAGGTGATTCTAAAAAGAGTACTATGAATTTAACTGCATTTTCTAGACCCAAAATAAGACGAAGTTTATATAAATATGCATCATAAAATGTTTCGTTTTCGACATGCAGAGTGTGAAAGGTTGATTTCTGATGAAAGTTGTTAATTAATATTTCCCATACACGTAGAAATAAGTGAGTGAAATTTAGCACAATCCCATAACATTTATGCTCTTTTTGAAAATCTAACATTAACACAATTTGTCTAATGGTGGTGCTTCAAAAATAACCAAACTTTTATGTGTGCATTTATGTGATAATTTCATAGCAAAGTGTAGGCTCTTAACGATTCTTTACATAATGTCGTTTTCATTTTTTCACAAAAAAGTTTGGGCATTTTTGAAGCCCTTGTTTTATTTTCTATTTTTTTTTTTTTGATTTTCAAAAAAGCATAAAATTATGGAATTGTGCCAAATTTAATAAATTTATTTCTACCAGCAGGAATTAACTTTTCACACCCTGTATATGGAAAATTAACTGTTTTCCAGAACATGTTTATATAGACTTCATCTTATTTTGGAATTTGGAAAACTAATTTATAACCAAAGAATGTTTTTTAGTTTAATTTTGAAAATGACGCTTTATATGCATATTATAACCAAAGGATGTTTTATTTTTGTTATTTTTTTAGTTATACATTTTTTATTTAAAATTGTTACTTATTTGTTTATATTAATAAAAGTCAATAAAAATAAAAGTATATTACTTTATTCATTAAAAAACAATGCCGCTAAATAATTTCGGTACAGCAATCCAGATGGACTTCCATCATTTTCTTCATTGATGTTCTCTTCGATAGTATGTAGGCTCACTACTTCCTCTAACTGTTCCCAGTCCATCTCATCTTCATCCTCTAGTGCTAAGTTGTGCAATACACAGCATGCTCTAATAAAATGGCAAATAGTGCCCATGTCCATTAATTTAAGGTGGTATAATTACCGACACTTTTGTTTCAATAGACCAAACGTATGTTCTATTACTATACGTACGTGAGACAGTTTTTTATTAAAATGTGTTTCAATGGGTGTTAAGGCTCCAGTGTCTTTATACGGAGTGATAAGATTTCTTAAACATGGATACGCGCTGTCCCCCAATATATAATTTTCACCACACTTTTCTTGTAATGTGTTCCAAAGGGTAGAATTTTTAAAAACTCTGCTGTCATGTACAGACCCCGGAAATCCTATAAAAATATCCCTAAATTTTTTCTTACTGTCACATACTGCTTGTACCTAAAATCCAAAATTACTGTTTTATGCAGCTTTATGTCACTTAATATTAAAGAAACTTACGTGTACAGAATAAAATTTTTTTCTATTATAATACGACTCAGGGTCTTCTGCTGGGGTGTCAATTTTAATGTGGGTTCCATCGATAACTCCTAATACATTTTTAAAACCCTTAGTCTCAAAATCATTCAGAATAATATTCTTTTCAGTCTCATCTGGCCACGTAATAATAGATTTTGACATATTGGACAAAAACATTGAGACATTTTTTATTATTACATGTAGGGTGCTTATGGCTATGTCAAATCTATCAGCTACATCACGGAAGGATGCAGCTTCATGACCTGCATACCATAAAAATATGAGAATTGTTTTTTCTGGTGATATTCTTTTATATCCAGTCTCACTTTTTGGAAACCACTCTGATTCTTTATAAGAATGTGCCAAAAACATATGAATATTTCTATTCACCCTAAAAAGTTCAACAAAATTAATATTAATTATTATGGGAAACAAAAATACTGTCAAACCGAAAGTGTTCTCTGAATTCTTTGTCAGTAAATAGCCGAGTTGTGGTTTCAAAGAAGCTTTCATTTTTTGTATGACTATTTTCCAGCTCTGAGAATACAACTCCCAAAATTCCCTCGACTTCTTCAGAGCTAGAACTAGAAAATGAAGAACTTAACGAACTGTCCATTTCTATAACAATACTAAAATTGTCTCTATTCATAATAAACTACTGTCTTGGCACTTAAAACTTATTATTGTACAAAACTAAACTAAGGCACCAGAACACTAGAAATAGCACGCAAAATAAACAACACAGAAACTGGATCTGGAATATTAAAAACTTTTCAATACACAAAGAGAAAACATCTACACGATTTTTGACACAGCATAAAGTACGCATGCGTCGAATTTAATAGTTCTAAGTAATTCGAGACTGGAAGCAGGAAGTACTTCGAACGATTCTGAACGGTTCCGAATCAAGTTCACATAAAAGCAAAACAGAGAACTACGTAATTCCGAACCATTCTGAGAAAACTCGAACGCATATTTCACAATGCGCATGATTCAAACGGTTCAGAACCTAATTCTATGAGAACCCGAATAAACCTACAATTAGCTTACAAGTTCTGCATATATATATTTATTGCAGTCGATTGCAAAATTTGAGCGAAAGCCCGACTGTGCGGTACTCCTTATGCGACTTTTGCCCCATATAGATCTTATTTATATGTAAATCGTGGATGTAATAGGGATAATTGAACATTTTACATTGTAAAAGATCTGCTGCCAGCTGTCTATACCTACAAAGAGAGTACGTGGGAAAATAGAAACTGCGCGCTACATTGAAGCTTCCGTATTTATTTTAGAGAAAAGTAATTCATCCTACAATTATCTGTAACCAAATATCCCACAAGTTGGTTTGTCTTTCATTCTTTGTTCTTGGATTTATCACCTAGCATTTGTGGGATTTGGAGCGTTTTCCTTCAAATTATAAAAACAAACTGTGACGGGTATATGTGGGACAAACGGCTTTTCGACAGTAGGCGGTATTTTGATTTTTAACGTTATTAGGATTAACATAGTATTTAGATATTCACATAGTTTTACCAATTTGTTAGGGTCTTGTTTCAAGTTATTTATTTGAGGTATAGTTTTAGATTATTTCCCTGTTTGGGTCAAAACTAAAAAAAAAAAAACTAAATAAACCTTTGCGCCAAACGCATCATAAGAATTTTTTTTTTCTCTATTTGTTACTTTTTCAGTGTAAGATTTTTGGTTAGGCAGTATTTAAATAAAAATAATTTTTGATAAATACGTTTGGGGAGGATTTCTTCTAAGTGTACTTGATTATTTAATGTTTTTCTAAATAGGACCAAACCTTTAGGTTATTTACCTTCAAATGTTAGTATTAAGGACATTGATATTTTTTGTTTCAATGTTATTAGAATGTATCTATATACATATTTGAATAGAAATATTTTTGGTTTAAACTGTTAAATTCTTGTTATATTTTTTTATACATTGTTTTTTAAATAATATCACATACCTACCTAAGTAGTTTATTTACCAAACATTAGGCACAAACTGTCGGCAACGGCCATACCACGATGTAAAATACCAGTTCTCGTCCGATCACTGAAGTCAAGCATCGTCGGGCGCGGTTAGTACTTGGATGGGTGACCGCTTGGGAACACCGCGTGTCGTTGTCACTTTTTTTTAATAATAAATAGGACAGCGACGAATATAATAAAAAAATAGTGCATATTTTTCGATATTTCATTTTACAGAGAAAAAGTTGTTTTTGTATTGCCATATACCTGTAGGAAAAATGTCTGTTTAAGATATCTAAAATGAAATTTGAAGCTACCTAGTGGTAATTAAAGTTACATATATACAGGGTTAACTATGATTAGGTACAACAATTTAACCACGTTCTCAGGAAGGCCTAAAAGACAATAAAAAAAATATTCCAGAATTTTAGCTCTATATTTAAAAAATGGGAAAAAATCCTCTTTTTCTACGGAAAGTTGGTGCTTATGATAAACATCGACGGCTTCGATCCATACATAAAGCTTGAATCTGTCAACAATATCTACTACCATGCGATCGTTTTTTTTGCAGCATTTCTAAATGCAGAAATATTCTTATTAGTAATAATACCTTATAGATAGGTAGGTAACAGTTAATCCAGTTAGCTCCACTATTTCGCATTCGTTTTTCATTATTTCGTTACAAACTGGCAAAACTACATTTTCATTCATTATAACCACTACCGATAAAGCACACTTTCTGTAAGTACAGCTAGATACCTATTTATTATAACAAAATCGAATGAAAGGAATAGATAATAGAAAACTTTTAATGTACCCGCGGCAGTCTTATCCCATAACCTAGAAAACCAAACCGGCCAACTATATTGTGGGAAAGCATCTGCACCCAACACAAATTTCTTTATTTAATAACTATAAAACGTTTAAAAATTAAAAAATGCAAACTGAAGAACACAAAACTACAACGTAAGAACATGGTAATCACAGGAATTAAATTATGACTTGACTGGAAATTTTACGGTGGTGTTGCTAGTTGCCTACGTTACCTACTCTCATTCTGTAAACGTGTGGTAGACAAGTCGCATAGGCGGCGTTAAATAAGAAATAAAAAATATTAAAGTTAGAGAGTAATTAAAAATAGAGCTCACATTAGAATTTATCGAGAAGATGCAGTTGAGTTGTTGGGACCATTTACAACGAATCGATAGTGCAAGACCGTTCAAGAAAATGTAGCAAGCACAAATGAAAAGAGAGAGATGGCGACCTAGAAGAACATGGGACCAGGCAATGAAGAAATATTAAAGAAAAAATGAAAAACGTGAATAGAATCACTAAAAAGGAACAGACAAAGTGGCAAAAGAATATTTTGATAATACAGGGTGTCCGGAAATGATGAGCAAAAAATTCAAGGGATAATTCTAGACCGAAAATAAATGTTACCTCTTTCTATAACATTTTTTTCCAAAACTGATTTTTAACGGAGTTACAGGGTGTTAAATTTAAAATTTTATTTTCGATATTTGTAAATAATTTCTTAAGAAATCCAAATATTTACATAAAATTTGTAAATCGGGGGTTTTTGCAGGACGAGAAATTCAAATTCAAATTTTCTAATATTGATGTCACTAGTAGAGGGCGCCACTTATGGCATATCACGTTTCTTTTAAATGACAGAACTTTTTTGCTGCTTAGTGTATCCATCTGACTATTGAAACAATCGATTCTTTTATCTGTTATATCTGAAAAAAAAATACTTTATTGAAGTCGTTAGAAGTACCAGTTTTCGAAATAATCTTATTTGAAATAAGCAGTGCACCGCGATTGAAAACTGTTATCGTTTCAGTTAAAGTGCCTTTTCTACTCAAAATACAGTAAAATGTTACTTGAAAAAGTTGTTCAGAACGCTAAATTATGGAGATGTGCAAAATTTAAAAAAGATCGGCCTGCTTTGATAAAATCTTTGAGCTTTGTTGAAAAATGGTTTCATCAAACCTCGCCAATTTTCTTGAAAATTTGCACGTTTACGATTCTGAACAACTTTCTCAAGTAACATTTTGCTGTGTTTTCAGCAGAAAAGGCACTTTACCTGTAAGCAAAACAGTTTTTACTCAGTGCACTGAGCATTTCAAATAGGATTATTTCAAAAATGGTTGCGCCTACCGACTTCAGCAAGGTATACCTTTTTCAAATAAAACAGATAGGAGAATCGATTGTTTCTATAGTCAGAGTGGATAAAATAAGATGCAAAAGAAGTTATGCCATTTAAAAGAAACATGGTGTGCCACAAGTGGCGCCCTCTACTAGTGACGGCAAAATTAGACACATATTTGAATTTCTCATCCGCAAAAACCCCAGATTTACAAAATTTATGTAAATATTTGGATTTTTTAAGAAGTCATTTAGAAATATCGAAAATAAAATTTTAACTTTAACACCCTGTAACTCCGTTATTAATCAGGTTTTGAAAAAATGTTATAGAAAGAGGTAGCATTTATTTTCGGTCTAGAATTATCCCCTGAATTTTTTGCTCAATTGTAATCCCGTATTTTTTTATCACAAAATAATTTACAAAAGTTGTGTAAGTACCTAAAGAATATCCCTGTTTTCCAACTATTGTAATTATTGATTACTTATTTACAACAAATAATTTCGAACAAAACAATTCCTAAAACTTTTTTATTATAATGTGAACGTGTTTGTCGTTGAAAGTCAAAACTGAACACTGGACCTACTCCAGTCCCACAAAAGAAATATTACTAAAGCATAACCTAGAAGTGATTGATGTTTGTTTTGTCCACATATTTCAGCACTTTATTTGTTTCTGATAGATAAAGTATGTTTAAGAAGAACTCTATATATGTAAAATAGCAAACAATGTACTACAATTTCTATATTTTATATGATACAGAGCTAATATAAAACAACTGGTTTTTGCTAGAAAGAATCACCTGCAAACTTACTATACCCAGAAGGTACCTATCACAGTCATTTAAAGCTAGATAGTAATTTGTAATTATTGTTCTTTTATTTCAGTTATGTGTGTGTAGTGCCACAAATTACATTAAAACAAAACGATTCATAACATCCGACACCAGAAAGAATAAGCAAAAAATATCCCACAGACATTTTCTTGGAATTCTAAGCATGGCATGATGGATAATATTATAAAGAAGTCTTTAACTCACTTTGAAGAGTATTGTATAAGACATAAATTCAGTTGTTGCCGTGGGCTTTAAAATTTCTAAACGAATATAATCAACAAAAATAAACTAATTTCATAAATCTATGTACAGTATGAAAACATCTTGTTAGAATATCTTAAAAATGTTGAAAGCTAACTGTTGTTACAATATACACAACATAACGTAATAAGGTAGGTATCGAACAATGAAATGGCATGATTTGTTTCTAATGTATGACCATCCCTCAGATTGAACGTTACTCTGTAAAAGAAATTAGAATACAGAATAACTGTTTAATACAAAATCAGATGTAATATTACTACTCACACACAACTGAAAGAAAAAAACAATAATTACAAATTACTGTCTAGCTTTAAATGACTGTGACAGGTACCTTCTGGCTATAGTAAGTTTGCAGGTGATTCTTACCAGCAAAAACCAGTTGCTTTATATTAGTTCTGTATAATAATAATAATAATATCTCTACCCCTCATTCTAATCACAGGGATTAGCCCAGAAGTCGGAGACTTGTGCGGGAGAGGGGGCGGCATATTATTATTAAGCAGGCCGCATTTACGCCCAGGAACGACTTACGTTGGTAGGCCCTAACCACTATTCAGTGCAGGAATGAGGGAAACCTGGAAAACCTCATTAATTAGGGGGGTAGTCAAATATCAACCGGTATCAATCTCTCACATTGACCCAAGCCAACATTCTTCCACCCTACCATACTCGCAGAGAGGGCGACAAACCTCTCCACGAATATAGCTTATATACGGTCTACCGGCAGCTGGGCTCGAACCAACTCCGATCTAGTCACCTCGATTCAAGTACTGACGCCTTAAACCGCGCGACCACTGACCGACACATATGAAATACAGCAATTGTGGTACATTTTTACAGATGTAGAGTTCTTCTTAAACATACTTTATCCATCAGAAACATAAATAAAATGCTTAAATATGTGGACAAAACAAACGTCAATCATTTCTAGGTTATGCTTTAGTAATAGGTATTTATTTTGTGGAGCTGGGGTAGGTTCAGTGTTCAATTCTGACTTACAACGATAAACACGTTTACATTATAATATCAAAAGTTTTAGGAATCGTTGTGTTCGAATTTATTTGATGCTAAATTATTAGTCAATAATTACAGCAGTTGCAAAAAGGGATATTCTTACGTACACTGTAGTAACATAAAAAATACAATTTTTACTACTACTTACTACTTACTATACAAGTTTTATTACATTATAATGAAACAATTTTAGAAATATCGACAGATATTTTACACAATATTCACGCTGAACGGAGCGTACAGCGTAACCCCAGCTGTAACGGAAGACTGCGCCGGCGATAAGTCCCAATAACACCATTGTGCATACGTAAATACGTTATGCCATTAATATTTGACAATTCAATGACAATTCATAGTTTTTACGTTTAGTGATGTCAGTTTTACATGACAAAACAATGAAATTTGGGTACTTTTTGGAGGCGTCTTTTTATGTTAAATTTTAAAATTTTTGAATGTTTATTTTTCAGAATGTGTAAATTAAGTATATTTCAATTTAAACATAAGTTTTAGCAGAGTTGACTACCAAAAAATCAAAATGAAATCGATTTCTTGAAAAATGGAATACCCTGTATAAGAATTGATGTTATCATCAGCTTTTACGCGCTGTCTATTGTATGTATACCAAATTTCGTCCCACTGGATATGATGGTTTCTGAGATATTCGCACTGAAAGTCTTGGCATATGCAAAACAATATCTTAGCTCATCACCTTAGTCATCAAGGAAGGATAACTAACTCTAATATATTTTAAACAATCTATCCCCTAAACTTTTTTTGGAGATACAGGAAGCGCCAGAGTTTTCCCTAAAAAAATTGAAGCGATTGCCAATCCCTAAAAGTTATATTTTACAGGCCATCGCTTTTTTTTTTTTGTTTCCCTGCAACCCTGCTGTGAAATTTTGAGTGAATCGCTCTGAATATAGTACAGTAATTGAAAAGAAAATGTTTGTTGTGATGTTTTGAGAGTTTAGGTACTTATATTTATTAGGAGACAAATCCGAATACATTAAAAGTCAAGGATTTACCAACGTCCAAGTGCATCCATAATCCCGTACTGACTTGAACGTACATGTGTTGAGTCGAGGCGCATGCACATCCATATGCATGTGTATCGACTTGGTACGTATTTCCGCGCACGCATATATGCTGTTTCAGTCCTTTCTGGTCATTCATATGTTCAGATAATGGATACTATTCTGGCGCTGTTTATGCAGTAATTTCAAATTTATTAAGAAAAGAGAAAATCAAAAAATCAGAGCGATTCTGGATCCATGAAATATATAGAACCCAAAGATGTTGCTTGGGAGACTCTAAACTTTTACGGCTGCTACATTCTGAACAGTTTCAAAACTTTATTAGGACGTCGTCAGAGGTTTTGAATATTTTGTTAATAGCATTGGATAAAAAATTATAAAAGAAAACACCAAACTGTTAATCGCGCGACGCATGCATGCAGACAATTGCAAACTTACAAAAACGAGTCCACACTGAGCACACACGTACGCTATATTTCATTAGAGCTGAGCAAAATGCCGACAGCCAACGGCTCAGGCCATGTGCATTCGTGATGACTCGTGTGATGTTGAACTTGCGGTAAGTCGTCTCGAATGACACGTCTAGATTTGAATATGGATGTGCATACGTCTCGACTCAATTCATTCACATTCAAGTCAGTACACGGCTTATGAATTAGTTTCAAATATTTTAACTCTACGAACACACCTATGATGTTTGTTTATGTACAAAAATTAAATTAGGGTTCTATGGTTCGTATTTTTTGGTACATTAGAGAATTTTCTAACCGTCACCTGAATTTTTGTAGTGCATCATCTAAAAGTATTTAAACTTGAATATTTTTATTGCCGAACAAAAAATATTACAATATACCTACTAATTACTATTCTATTTTACATAGTTCTTGCATCTTGTTCTACCATTGCATCCTTCTGAAGTTTCCAATAACTACATTTTTAAAGATCGCGCACATTATGCCTGCACGGACCAACACAGAGCGGACCTGCAAACCTCACACACTTCTCCAGCACGCACCAGAAACTTTTTGTGCGGTTATGTGTGTGGCAAACGTTTTGTAGTTTTCGAGTAGTAGTTAAATGTTGCCCGGAAGAAGAAATTTTTATTTTAGCGATGTTGTATGAAGAGGAAGAGAGGGAAGAAGCCGAGAAAATTTGGACGTCCTATCAATAAAAAGACTGTGTGGTGAATTTCATCATTTATTTTCTGAACTGAATAGAGATCATCAAAATTTTTTTCAGTATTTCAGAATTTCATAAAAAAATTTTTAAGCTCTTGTATCGTCCTCGCCTACAGTACCAAAACACAGTATTTCGTAGAGCAGTGTCATCTGACGAAAGACTTGCAGTTTGTTTAAGGTAAGTAAATATAGGTTGTTGATAAGCTAGGGTGTCCGACAATTCGGCGACACATTCACAACTTCAACTGGTCGAATATTTTGAAATCAATCTCTGACTTTTGTGGGAACAGAACTTACGTCGGACTAGTGCTGCTAAGCATAAAAATTGCAGGCCAGCAACACGTCCTACAGTGCCGGTCTTGTAGATAACGGTATGTGTTGGTGCTAATTTAGTGTGCGATGCTCCATTAAATGAAATGGGAACCTTTATGAGCAGGTTTTATAGGTCCGTGCTGTGCAGGTCCGTGCTGATGTAATTTGCGCGATACTTTAATCTATAATAATATGTTAAGATTCGTTCTAAATTAGATATCCCCGCTTTGATCCGAGAATCTAGCAAACGCCTTCTAAGGTAAACACGAAATTGAGAATATTTTTCTACCGCGAACGGCCAAATTTAAAGTGCGCGTGTGATATCCCTCTGAATCTATTAGCTAGGTATTATTATGAATTACGTTCCAAAGTATTACTGTTCTTCTACAATATGTGTCATGATGTCAAGGTTCACGTGATAAAATAATTAAAAATTAAATAACTATTAAATTATCCCAGTTGCAGGTGTACTATCGTTTGCAATAATAATGATACTCATTAAAATAAATTTTGCGATTTCTTTAGAACTTCTGATGTATTTGTAATGAAAGATACTTCACATTTTTAATATTAGTTGTTAGTTGTTTCACTCACCGATAGAGATTTAATGAAATTTCTGCTCAGAAGTTCAAAAACTGTTTTAAGAGAGTGTCATTATTATTGCAAACGATTGTACCTACTAACTTACTATTTGTTCGATCCTGACATTTTCTTTATTCTATAACAGGCATCATATCTCTACACAAAGAACTTTGTTGTCTATTTCCTCTAAAAGCTCGTTGTAGAAAACTTTTAGAAAATACATAGTATAACATCAGACACTTTCGTTTAAATAAATATTCACGGCATTATAAGCAACAAATGCAGATTACAATGAATACAAAAAAAAATGACTACAAAAAATTGATTGGAGAGCATAGCTTTACTGCTAATTAGGGAAAAATATATTCTTGTTCTTATTCCTTTTATTCGGTACAGCATTTCTTATGATAATCATATCGTATATCCAATTTGTTACCAAACTCGTAGCACCTTGCGATGGCTATTGCATAACGCAAAAGAAGTGTGGCGAGCTGGATGGATCCGCAATTATAATAATGTTATGCCCTGCGTCTCGTCCACAATGCAGCAGGAGAAATTGCTAGAAATCGAACAGGAAAGTGCAGGTGAAATTGTAACAGCGCGTGGCATCTGTAAATGGAAAGCGCCTTCCGATTTTTATAGATTTCGTTGCAGGATATGTGCATGAATAATTTTTTCCGTTCCCGAATCAACATAAAAAAAGAAAGATATTTGCAAATGAACGATTCATTTTTAGCGCACTAAATCTTTCGTTGATGAAGGTCATTCGAATGCTAAACGGAATTTCAGTGAACAACTGAACATTAGCATTTAATTGCACCTGAAAACCCAATAGTAAAAGCTATAGTCATTCGTCAGCGGCCCATCAGATATATACCGGTTTCACCAGTCAAAGAATATGACCTATACCATAGGTGAGGTAACTGACGTAAAACAGTAGCTGTTTTATGTCTGTCTAATGACAGAAGGGAGTACGCAAGACTAATAACTACTCCATATGGCACTTGATGGGTCGAAGCAATGAAGCGTCTTACATAATGTAGGTAAAATTGAAAGCTGTCGACCTTTATCGTGTCTCGGCGATAACGATATTTGCAAAATGAAATAAATGCGAAATGAAATTATTTCACATCGTTAAGCAAACTTCTTCACGGTTAAGCATTCTAGTATAGACAGACATGTCATACCTATGTTTCTGATCTAAATTACATTGAAGTGTGTAAACATTTGCAATTTAAATTATATATAATGACCCAATTTTACCGAGATGTGTATAAATACGTATTTATCGGTGCGGAGACATACATACATGTGATTAGTGTGCAGGAACGTGAGATATTTTTAGATGTCAGGTGTTTCATTGAAAACTTCCTATGTTGGATAAAATTAAATGGTGCTGGTAAAAACATTCAACAGTAGATTCAATACTTCAGTTATAAGTTTGTTCATCTTATTTTGGTGTACTGAATCACTTAGATTTATAACAAATATTAATGTTTTGTAAAAAGTGGCACCATTTTAAATGTCTATTTGTTGCTGTACGTCATTAAACATTTAAATACCATTTTTAGAAAAGGAGAAATTCCTTTTCTGCAAATATTATATAATATTTAGAAAATCCAATTGGTTGTTCTCAATCTTATGGCAGCAGGAGCATGAAACAAATAATAGAAACTAAAATGAACAGTTAAAGGAACACTTTTAAATAACAATCTTTGTAAAGGGTCTTTGGAATACCCGGTGTTCTCTCCAAAACTTTCAGTGCTTATATCTCAGAAACCATCATAGCCATGCAACAAAATTTGATATACAGACACTAGATGGCACGTAGAATCTTATGATAACATTAATTCTTGTACAGGGTGTTGCATTTTCCAGGAAATCGATTTAATTTTGATTATTTGGTAGTCAACCCCGCAAAAACTTATGGTTAAATTAATATATACTTAATTATAAACACATTCTGAACAATAAATATTCAAAAAATTTTAAATTTAATACGAAAAAAGCCTCCAAATTGCATTGTTTTGTCAGGTAAAATGAGTATAATCTTGAGCAAGACTTACCAGTAGAAACTAACATCGGTAAATGTGAAAACTATGAATTGTCCAATATTAATGGCATAAAGTATTTTGTTGCACATAAATAACTCTAAATAATGTATTGACTGCAATTTACGTATGCACAATTGTGTTATTGAGACTTGCCGATAAAAACTTAGACTTGAGTTGAGACTTTTGAAGCATTGGGGTTGCTGTGCCGGCGCAGTCTTCCGTTACAACTTCGTTCGTCGTGAATATTGTGTAAAATATCTGTCGATATTTTTAAATTGTTCCATTATAATGTAAGAAAACTTCAGTAAATTGATTTTTTATGTTACTACATAATAATCCGCATTTTTTATCATAAAATAATTTTCAAATTTTACTTGAGAGCATCATTTGATTTTATTCATTGTAGTTTCGGTTTGGAAAGAGAAACACGTAAAGAATATTTCTTTTTTCCAACTGCTATAATAACTATCGATTACTTATTTAACAACAAAACGACCAAAAAAAAAAAAACGAACAAAACTACTCCTAAAACTTTTTCATTATAATGTGTGTTTGTCCTTGAAAGTCATGAACTGGAACTAAGCCACAAATTATTTAACTATTAAACTGAACCTACCACACAAAAGAATATCCAGAAAAGTTTATGTCCACATATTTCAGTACTTTATTTGTGTTTCTGATAGATAAATTAAATTTACGAAAGACTCTATATCTGTAAAATAGTAAACAAATGTACTACAATTTCTGTTTAGGGTATTATATTATATCATTGTCTCGCACCATAAGCGTTTTCTATTAATAAAAGCATAGAAAAAATTCCTGTCTTAATTGGTCTCGTTAAGTTATAGAAGTTTAACATTTTTTAAAATAAATACAGATATCGAATTATTTATTCATTAAACGTTTACGTGATTATAATGTTCTTCCTGTAGAAATAAAGGAAAGTATTAACGTAAGTAAAAGTATTTGTTAAAAAATATACGTTTTTATAACATGCAATTTTTATAATTATGTTTCATTTACAGCAACAATATGTGTATGTGGTATTTATTGTAATTTTTACTAATAATACTAAATAAAATACCTTATTGTTCATTATCATAAGTTGTCATTTTGGAAATGAGCTACGTATATATATATTTACATATATATTTAACACCAAAAAATGTTTGCACTAATCCTAGTCCTAATATAGTATATCTAATATCGAAAACTGTAGAAATGATTTTTGTACAGGGTGTCCCAATTTCGTTGTAAGTGCACGATATCTCTTTTTCGAGAAAATTTAGATGCCGTAATCAGAACTTCCATGACCTCATTATTTTTAAGATACAGGGCAAAATTAAAAAGACTGCTTTTAAAGAAAGAAGAAGAAATTTGATTCTGATATAGTTTTTACGTAGAGTTTACTGGCGTACTTCGAATTTTTCTACAGGGTGCCTTTTTTAAAGTATGACCCAAGTAAGTATATATATTTATTAATAAAACACCTGGTATATTTTTATTCCATTTAATTGCATTATTTTATTTGCTTCATAATGTCATATATTAATTGCTCCTTTATTTTTAGAAATTGTAAAAAAAAAACAGATTAAAACTGATGCTACGTGGTGCACAGTTAGCTTATGTATTATAACATTACACAAAATTGGTTCTTGAATTAATTTACTGTAAAAATTATAAAAAAAATTCTCTTTAATAATTCAAAAAATAATTTAATAAGATAATTAATTAGCCAATTAATTAATTTATAAATATCTTTCATTGAAAATTAATTTAAGAAAAATTAATCGACATTGTCGTTTAAAAAACTGTTGAAAATGATTTAATATTGAAAAATATTTAGAAACTGTTAAATTTTCCCTCTGGTGCGATTTTAAATATAATCATGAAAATATTATAAAATAGGAATAAATAGAAGCATGTATTTTGGGTTTTCATTTATTCAGTATTAATATTAATGAATATTATTTTGAACACACATCAGATTATTATATAGCATTATAATGCTAAAGATCCACTAAATATAACATAAAACATATAAATTATTTCTTCTATAATTTAATTGTTTAAACAACTGTTTATTTTGCAGACATTTTTTGTTAAGTAGGTCACTAAGGTAGAGTTGATGAACCAATTTTGTATAATTATAAGAAATGCATTGACAACAATGCACCACGCATCATCAATTTTATCAATTTAACTTTTTTAAATAATTTCCAAAACATAAAGATATACAGGATGTACATTTAAAAAAAAATGTATATTTTGACCATATTTTAAAAGAGACACTCTGTAGAGAAATTGCAAGTACTCTACGAAAAAAACTCTATCAGAAGCAATTTTCATCATTCCAATATTTCAGCTATTCTCTGAGATACCCACAAAGAATCTTTTAAAAGTAGTTTTTTAAATTTCTCCCTGTATCTCAAAATCGAAGAGGATTGTGAAAAGTGATCCAATGTTGCAAAAACCGCATCCTTCTATATCTTGTAGATTTCAAGATACGCTGCAATTACAACGAAATTGAGACACACTGTACAGTTATTACAATTAAAGATATGCATTTATGGTTAATTTTTAACAACAAAACAAAGAAATATTTATATGTCTTCCTTTGAATTAAACATAATGCAGGCCCACCTTGTATGTTCTTCAGAGATATTATCTGTGCCTTTTATTTGCATTCTTTCTTGACGACCGAGCGGAGAAATCGTCGCATTACTTCGACGTACATATATTAGTCGCTTGAATTGATACAGATCGTAATAACACTTTGTATATATGCAATATTAAGAGAACGGGCGCGAACGCTGATATGAACTCAGAAGAGGTAATGACACCACATGGAATGCTGCAAGGATACGATGAAAGGGCGACAGTTCGAGCAAATATATGTGGAGGATGGACGCGTTTATCCATTTCGATTGCAAAATGTCAGTCATATAAATTTTATTTTTATGTTCGTCATGAGGATGAGTCGTATTTGATATAATAAGAAATAATTCCGTTGTACCCTGTAAATTTGTTTCTTCGAAATGCACAAGTACAAGTCGCGGTACTGAAAATCAGATCATAAATACTGACCAAAGAGGAGCATTGGATCATAAAAATATTCAACTCTGAAAATATTATGGTTGCTTATCGAGTCGAAAGACGAGAGAGAACTCATAACGAATTAAAGATCGCGTGCATTATGCCTGCATGGACCAGGATGGAGCTGCACAGCAAGGCCTTTTTTTTTGGGGTGGGGGGGGTGGAGGAAATCCATCATGTAGACCCAGTGCTTGACGTCCATCGCATTTGGGTACTGCCGGACTTTTAACGGTTAAAACCCTTCCCAATCCAGTGACTGGAATCACCTGACGTTATAGATCACCCCATCACTCTGCTTACTAAACACCCTACGTTCTGCTCTTTCGTCCATCTGCTTCTTGCCCATTATCTTGTCGACTAACATGTCTATCACATTCCACTTTCTTTTGCTTGCGGTACTCCACACAACATCCACCGGATTTCCTCTCTATCGACTCAAATATAGCTGCCCGTCATATTCATTTAGAATATTTAGTAGGTAACTTGATATCCCTTTTTCTACTAGGACACGTTAAGTGTGTGCCCAACTCGCTAAATTAAATGCGTTTTTAACATCAAGAGTGACGAGCAAACACCGTTTTTTATCTTTCGGGTACCCCCTATTTGCTCCTTTAGCCACCTGGATGACTTGTTGGACGGCAAGAATGATAGAGTGGCCTTTTTTGAATTCATGCTGATTCTCTGCGAACCCTCCATTCTGCTCTATCTCATTCTCCACTCTTCCTAAAAAGTATTCATACAGTTTCCCTGACGTATCGATGAGACATATAGGCCTATACGCCACTGCTTCTAACGAACCCTTTCTTGGTTTCTCAATAAGACGTAATTTAGCTATCTTCCAATCTTTGAATAACTCTTGTTTTGTAAGAAACCCATTATACACTGAATGTACCCATTCCGGTTTTCACGCGACAACCAACTTAATAGCCTCCGCTGAGATGCCGCCTGGGCCTGGCGCTTTCTTGTTCTTCAGTTTACCTGCAGCCTCCTTTACCTCATGACTTCATGATCTCCCCGGTCTCATATGCCACGTCCTCACCGGAAACAGTTTATCTACCACCTTCATTTTATCCTCAATCAATAGCCGAAGGCAAAAGACCTTACATCCATAATTTTTGTTAACAAATAATTCTGTATCCGTCACCAAATACGTCCTCATCGACGCTGTTCACCACGTTATCCCAAGCTCTCTTTTTTGCCTTACTAGTGGCAGCTTTTAACTCCTTTTTTTGCAATTTTATATTCTTCCTCCACTCTATTTATACTAAAAGGGTCCTGCTCCTCCCTTCGCCTCAGCCTGCTTACCATTCTCATTTTGGCCATAGAACTAGCTCTTAGTTCTTACACCCTCTCTAATTCCTTACACCAATATGAAAAAGTCCCATCTAAAGTCCTCACTTTGGGTGTTGCAGTTTTAATGAGGATCACACACTAGACCAGCACCTGCGTGGTCTGGCACCTGCAGCGACCGTCACTGCATGTCGTGTTGGTGGCCTGCAATTTTTATGCTTGGCCACGCTAGTCCAGAAAATTCTGTTCCCACAAAAGTCAGGGATTGGTTTCAAAGTATTAAAAATATTCGACCACTTAATTGTGAATGTGTCGCTAAATTATCGGACACCCTCGCTTATCAACAACTTCTATTTAGTTACCTTAACCTAACTGCAAGTCTTTCGTCAGATGACACTGCGCAGCGACATCTTGTGTTTTGGTGGCAAGGATGATCCAAAAACTCAAAATTTTTGCGACATTTGGAAATACTGAAAAAAATGTTGTTGAGCTCTTTCCAGTTTAGAAAATAATTTAAACAATTCACTATACAGCCTTCTCTCTTTATTGATAGGGTGAACTCAAAATTTTCTCATTTGCCTCGCTTTTTTCCCCTCATCCGTTTCATACATCTTCTTCCGAGCTACACTCAACTACTATTTAAAAACTTCAAAACTAACAACTAATTAACAAATACTATAAAAATAATTAAACATAATATTATAAAAATTCTAGTACATCTGATAAACCTGACTCAAAAGCTCAATTTCCAGATTTGCGATAAACATATGATGAACAACTATATCCGTAATTAATAGTATTGCAAAAATTTATGGGAAATGTATTGCGTCGAGATTACAAAAACATTTACAATATTATAAAATTTTATCCCCAAATCAATTTGGTTTTAAACAAAACACAAGTACTGAAGAAGCTTTATATCATGTAACTAATAATCCTACATGAATACTTAAATCGTAATTATAAAGTTATAGGAATATTTTTAGACTTAACAAAAGCATTTGATAGTCTCTCACAACAACTTTTATCTAAACTTGACAACTATGGTATTAAAGGACATGCG
This sequence comes from Monochamus alternatus, assembly GCA_037114965.1. Lineage (NCBI taxonomy): Eukaryota > Metazoa > Arthropoda > Insecta > Coleoptera > Cerambycidae > Monochamus > Monochamus alternatus. Next base: position 21,751,060 of record CM073435.1, on the reverse strand, counting down.
CTAACTTTAATAAAAAGTTATTTATCAAATCGCGAAGCTGTGGTGAAAATAAATAATGTACATAGCAGTAATAAAGTAATAACTTATGGCGTCTCACAAGGAACTGTGTTAGGTCCATAGTTATTTTTCCTTTATATTAATGATATGCTTGGGGTAGACATAACTGGTGATATTGTGTCTTATGCTGCTGATACTGTCTTAATATTCCATGAACGTACCTGGTCTGAGGTAGTCAAAAATAGCAAAAATGGATCGTATAAAATTAAATCCTGGCTAGATTACAATTTTTCGAGTCTCAATTATACAAAAACGAAATTTATTTCTTTTACAAACAGCTCGAAAAGTCAGCCTCACATTGATAAATTGACATTTCACTCCAGATGTATTTTAATAAATTGTAATTGCACGAATCAGACAAATAATACATCAGAAATAAAGCATTTGGGCATAATATTAAAAAATTCAAAAACCTAATCTGGCTGATCCGTGCATGTAGGTACATGTCTGTAATTAGTTGCTAATATACCCCTTTTCTTTGCACCACTATCACTGTATCAGAATATTTTGTAAAAAATATATCTGTTACTTAAAGTAATACACCACATATATGCTTTTCATTAGTACTATTTGGACAGAATATGTCTTATGTTTAGTTTAAATGGACTCTCTATTAGTAGCTTGTCTATAGAATTTTCTTTAGCATCATTTGTAAGGGCGTTACTTGCGTTGTTGGAAGAATATTAGAATTAGATCCCATCTACTATTGGTATTATTGTATTGTAAACATTGGTTAAATATGATGTCATCGAAGTGCTGTAAAAAGTAATTTATGGATATGATTTATTTAAGTTAAAACTCAAGGCTTACATTATAAAAGAAGTGTAGAAGAAGCTTCAACATAGCAGTATAGTAACACACGTACCTATTTGGAAGATAGCAAAGCTTGAGGGTGTCACTGAAATGGTGTAAATAGTTCCAATGAGTGATAGTATGGATAGTACCACTAAAAATAGAAAAAATGTTAATATTAGTATAGGTCTGCAAATGCATAAGGTATGGGCCCTAAAAATGTAAATTTAAAATAGTTTTTTTTTATAACAACTTTAAGAAACACAAAAATAGTGCCACTGTATAACACACTTGCTTCTAAATCTGCTGATAAATTCAAAAAATTAATATTCAAAACGGAGATGGTAGTGTTTGTAAGGGTTGGGGTTGTTTTTTTAATAATTGCTTTCAGGATATTTTCAAAAACAGCATAGTTCTTTACACAAAAAGGTACTCTTGTTGCAATTCGCTCATAGCACTGGTTTTCCATAAAATTGATTGTAAATATATTACTGTACTTCTTTAGAAACATAAAAATTAAATTCTTCATTGATTATTTTGTGTTTTCATGGTAAAGAAAATAACTTTTTTGTGACAGTTTTAAAAAAGGTCTTATCAGTTGTTGTTGTTATTTCTTTTATTTTTTTTTTCATTTTCCTGGCAAAATACTGTTTAAAATGTTTGGGCAAGAATACAAGGTAAACATGACCCAATGACCCCTTAATTTGATGGTACATGATATAGTAATTCTTTTTTTTTTTCAGCAGAATGCGGCAAATTATGTACTTCGTGCACGATGGCGCACCACCTCATTTTGCGTTAGCAGTAAGATATTACTTGATTCTAATTTTTGAGGTGCGTTGGATAGGATGTGGCGATCCTGTCACTTGGCCACCAAGATCATCAGATCTTAATCCTATAGATTTTTACTTGTGGGGCCACTTGAAGGCTTTGGTGTTTACTCACTGCCAGTTACTAATGAACAGAATTTCTCGCAACGTATTATTGACTGCTCCAATGAAATTCATATAACGCCAGGGATTTTCCACAGAGTACGCAGATCTTGGAGAAGAATAGCCAAATACTTGCATTGAAATAAATAGAGATCACATTGAACACTACTCTAGTTACGTTAACTTAGATATTACGTAACGAAAAAAAGGTAAGGGGATAAAGGGTAAGGTACTACAAGTAATAAGTTTCCACTTTTTTAGTGGCTCGTACATTATTTATTTAATTAATTAATATTAGATAGGTAACTGTTATTTCATTTAAAAAATGCATTTCCTTTCTTTTTTTAACCGGGTATGTCTACTAATTTAGTTTTCCAAAAAATAAAATTTAATTATTTAAGTATTTGATTATTAAATGCATTATTACCATGGATACATAAAACAGTCAATGAAGAATTTATTTTTTTTTTCCGAAGTAGAAGTACAGAAAAATATTAACATTCAATTTTCTGGAAAATCATTTTTTCTAGCGGTTTGCAACACCTTTTTTGAGTAAAGAAGTACGTAATTTCTGAAATATATATTCCCGACTTAAAAAAATATCCCCAAAGCAGCCCCCAATCCTTACAAATATTCCTCTCTTCGATTCGAATATTCATTTTTTTCAAATCATCAACATATTTAGGTGTGACAATTTTCCTATTTTTATTTTTTTATTTTAAAGTAGTAATAGAAAAATTTATTTTAAATTTACCGTGTATGAACTTTTTTTATTTTTTATGAGTACTGCTATTACCCCCGAAACTTTTTACACTTTTTCAATGATACCCTGTCAAAGTTTCCTATCTTGTAAGCAATACATCTGTTACTATAGAAGCCGTGCTGTGTTGAAGCTCCTACACTCCTTTTATAATGTAAGCGTTAAAGTATGAATTTAAATAAATTGTATGCATAGAAAAAATATAGTGCATGCTTTATTACTATGTGTCTTTTTCGTGAAATTAATTATATCTATTTTAACAACAATATATTATTCTCATTATGAATGTTAAATAATTATTTGTAAATGAGCCAGTACTCGTTGATAAAATAATAAATATATATTTTTTTCAACTATGTAGGTACTGCAATTTTGCAGAAACTCAAACAAATCAAACTATTAAAAATATTCTTTAAAAATTATATGCTCTTCTGAACACTTTTAATTTTATAACGTCGTGAAAAGAAAGTGGTCAGAATTTCAAACTGATTGATCCTCCTCCTGAAATTATCAAAGAAACTATATCAAAAACTACTTTCAAATTTCAACTACAATCTCTTCCTTGGTCCTGTTTTTACGTAACAATATATATTTTTTTATTTTATTGACCCAGACGACCTTCTACTAGTGTGCCAACTAGGTCGTTTATATTTCTTGTACAAATATTTTGTCAACAAGCATTGCAATCGAAAGAGATTTTTATCAATAATTTATAATCGACAAACATATCAGACTGATCAAAATATTTTTAATTCTTTTAATAAATACCTGCAACACTACGGATTGATGGAATTGTATTTGTATTTTAGAATAGGGTCATTTCTCAATTATTGTATACATATTATTGCGCAAAATATTCAACAACTATTAATTTTTAATATTTCATAGTTCAACAAAAACAAAAGTCCAGATGAGCAAATTGTAAAAATTGCATTAGAATTATCTTAGTAGTCTTAAAACAAATATAATGTGAATTCTATGATTCTTCTTCAACGTCATCATGGTTGTACATACCTACGGTAGGGAATGGTTACTTATTGGTCTATAATTTAATGGCCAAATCACAATACAAATCAAAGAATATTAAAACTGGAGCTATTAGGACTCTAAAGATTTGCCTATCTTGTTTAATAAGTTAGGAACACCATTTCAGCTGCAGTTATGGAAACTATTTTGGATATGCCGCGTTTATATCTTTTCATTAAGGATAAAACAAAAATGCAACAATAAGTGCAAGCCTAGACTCAAAGCATTTACGATATTAGGAAGTAGCAATTGCATTTCAAGGTGAGATACATACCATCCTATGGCAAGCTGCAATAAAGTTTCGACAAGTCTTGGATGATCTCCAGTGTATTCTCATCCTGGCTATAAACAAGATAACACTCAAATGGGTATGTAGGAATATTGCCCAATAAAGAAATAGATACTCTAGTAGTAGAAAGACGTACTGTCACTTTTTCAGATTCTAAAGCTGTTTTGGCGTACTTAAAAACATAGCAGCATGGCACCATATCTCGATGAGAATTACAACACCAATTTTGTTCAAATCGCATACAGATGTAAAGATAAAGCATATGTATCACTGCTTAAATATCAATCAGCAAAACGGAATACTGACATACAAGAAATTAAACAGATTACAAGCTTCGCTATCTTGGTATTGTGAAATGAGGAAACATCTACACATACTATGCAATATTCAATACAATGACAAAATCAAATTCGTTATTCTAAAGCTTTCAGAAAGTATTCCTCCCTATTGGTATTATTAAAAAAATCAACAATTAAGAAAAAAATAATTATGATTTTTATCGACTACGTTCATTAACTTTGTATATTAAATATAATTTTATGGAAACGACCCATTTTATTAGTATTTAATCATTATTCGTTGAGAAATAATGTTGAAATGCAACAGTTTATAAGTTTTACAAAAAAAATATATGTTTCAATTTCAGTGGCGATATTAAGAAATATGGCCGTCACGTAAACTAACCATAGATTACGAAAAAATTTTCTTTGAGAAATTTGTGTGTGAAGTATATTTGATGATATTTGATGATTTATACGGTAGGAAAACATTGTTTGATGTGTAGCCCTGTGTTGAGTGAAAACGGAAAGTAAGATTTCACGTGATATTTTTATAACTATGTTGAAAACGCGAGGAATACGTCATGATTCATTCCAGACATATTTCACATAATTATTTTATTCATTTTTAGGCACATGACTAATTTTTGGTATGTACAGAATGATCTGTTTCAATGTCAGATAACCTTAAAGATATACTATTAGAATTATATTCATTGCAATGGTACGTTTGTTAAAAATAATACCAGTTGCACAATGCATTCAATTTGCCCTGGGTGCTGCCCAGTTTATATTGTTTTGAACAGAACACTTTGTACGTTATTACTTTTTCAAATTTCTTAATTTTGACATATACATTTCTGATTTTGAAAATATGCTGCATTCCACATTTGTTATTTTTAAATAGTTAAGCACATCTGAATTAGGACATATAGAAATTCATGGTCTGGCGATTTATTCCTGCTACTCGTATAAAGTTTCATCTCTTTCATTAATAGAAGACTGTGCTACTACTACCTATTGGTCCCATGTGTAATGAATTGTTCTTTGAAATATTGTAGAGATTTCTTTTTTCAAAGATTCAGTATATTTTTTACTACATTTAGAAGCAAAATCTGAATAGAATGTTGATTACATCTCTAACAAAAGTTAAGTAAAGTTGATACTTTTTGAAAGATCTAAAGGAATATTGGAAAATATACCAGATGTACTATTTAAAAAATATATATGATGATATGTATAAAGTTCTCGAAATATTTCTCTGTAACTTTAGGTAATCTTTATAGTAACCTTGATACAAAAATGTTTTTTAATTGATGATGAATGATGAAGAGGGTTACAGCAAGAAAATAGGTGCAAAAATGCGCTGTTTTAATTCCAATTATTAAAAACCTAGTTTAAATGCGGGAAGAAAGTATAAGTTTGATAATATTTATATTTTACAAATTTTTAGAGTATAAAAAAAATGTGCGAAAATCTGGTTTCGTAACGTTAACCAATGTGTTAAGTGAAATATTTACTTTATCAGTGCAAGATATTTTGTTTTCTTAGGCAAAACTTAATTTGTAAAACCAACCCCTTGTTTGGTCCATTAGACGGGTTATTTGCTGATATTTTTTATATTTCAGTGGCAGGAATATCCAATTAAACAAAAAAGTAACAAGTGCCACAAATAAATAACTACAGACAATATATTAATCAGGAAATTTTATATTTGTATTATACGGTCAATTTAGTTACAAATCTCATTTGAAAAATGCTAACTCCGAAGGCTCGTAGTAGATCACCCGTAAATATACAGGGTGTTCCTTAATGATATGCGAATATTTAAGGGTGTAATTCTACATGGAAAATTAATGATAGTTTGCTTTATGGTCCAAAAATGTTCCGTTGCGAAAATAAGGGGTGTTAAAATTATAGGAAAAATAAGGAAATTAATAAATATTTTCGAAACCGCTTGAGGTATTTCAATGACATTTAGTACGTAGTGTTAATAAAGGCGTATGTTTTTTAATACCAATATATTTTTTAGGTCTAACAGTGGCGTATGTACGAGCACTGGCCTTAATATTTTTAAAGAAAAAAATGTTACACAAATAGTTTTTTGCATGGCTGCAATGTGCCGTTTTTGAGTAAAAAAAAACCGACAGAATATTAATAATTTAATAGCAAAAATTAAATACAGGTTGACACCTGCGTGTCATAACAACAATTAACAACATTAACATAATATTACAACTAATATCAAACTATTATTACAAAAATTGTTGAAAATAGAGTACTTCACTTTGTATGCATGTTACCGCCCCCCTCCACATAAAATTGCGCACTCGTTGCAATATTCCCGAAGTATTTATTGACATGCTGCAATTATTCTTTTTCTTAATTATTCTACAGTATTAATGAGACTTGTGTACACTAGCGTCTTAAGTGGCCCCATAAAAAGAAATCTAAGCTATTGAGGTCGAGGGACCTTGTTGGCCATTCTTAGGGCCCACCGCGTCAATCCAACGATTTGGATAAACAGTTTGTTAATAACTGCAAACCATTACACTGAAATGTACGGGTGCACCATCGTGTATGTACAGGGTGGTCAGGGTTACCATTGTGCACCAGGGAAAAGCGGGGACATCTTACATATTCACATATTTTTTGAGCAGTTGCAGATGGACTACCGTAACCAAAGAAATTGTATTTTATATAAAATATTAACGATTCCTGACTTATTTTTATGTTATTATTGTTATATTTCCTATATTTCTATTATTTTTTCTATTAAACGTAATTTGTTTACTTGAGGTGTACAGTTTTGAGTAATTATGACTTTCAAAATTGCATAACATTGTATCTGCCCCGAATTTGAAATTATTTTTGTTTTTTAGAATTTAGTGTCTCCGAAATAAAGTATATTATACATTATGTATAATGTATATACCTGATGGTTCCTGGGAAATATTTTCAGAAATTTAAAGGAAAAATATATTCGTTTAATAATAAAATTATCATTCCTTGTTCTACAAATCACTATTCTGATTTCATGGCAAAACATTGATACAAGTAACGGCATACGTCATTAGCATCCTCTGGTGATTTCCCCTCTGTCTTGTCTGTGGTCCTATCGAGTAAGGTTGCGAAGTACCGGAAGTTTATTTCTATTTATAGTAGATTAATTGATAAGGTATTTGTAAAATAGAAATACGTAGCTAATTTATTAGTATATATGTCTTTCAACTATTACGTTTATTTGTTTTTACATTTACAATTTGAAAAATATTCTTCAGCCGATTTTAGAGGGGGTATTTTATATAAAACAAATATTCTAGCATCCCCAAAGAAGGTTACGGTTCTTTAAAAGTGAATATTGATATCAAATTTCCATGGCTATTTTAAAACTGGCTCAAATTAAAAATGTTTATATGAATGCAATTGTGTTAAAACGTTACTTTTTTACTTATTCCACTCGTTATGACCTCACAGTAGAGAGACGAAAAAATAATGTAGCTACTTCTTACACGTTTATTAACGGAATTGTACGTACATACTTAACAAGTTTGAAAAGAAAAAAAAAATGAATAGCCTTGTTCAAAATAAAACTTTTTTGTCTCTACACCAATTCAGAAATACCTTTAAGTCTGCATCTCAACGCTATGATTCTCCGAACTATATTTTAAGCGAAATTATCGTAGTAGATTAATGTCATTTCACTTGTCAACCGTTGTGTATATACTATTGTTTTTATTTAGTTTGAACCAGGTTTGAAAACACCATTGATTCCAACACTCAGTTCAAAGATTGAATAATGAAGAATCGACAGTTTCATTTTCATCAACTACCCAACACCTTGTATATCAAACAGCGAATGAATGACATATTCAACCACTTATTACTAAAAAATCAACGGTTCAAATTAATTAAAAATGATAAAAGCAGACGAATGGATTTTAACTATTTATTACTACTTATACTTATAAAATTACCTAATTATATTTGCGAAATGTGTAGTTTGTACTTAAATTGCTTCATCCTCCTTGGAATGAAAGTTACTGTCGGCACTGAGTTCAAGATCAATCATCAAATTGCAGGTATAGTACTATTAAAATTGAGCATTCTAGTTAGTTACATCTTTTATAACTGGTTATATACAAGTATTTTGTTGTAGGTATATTTATTTTTTTTTAAAAAACTTAACTACCATTAGATTTTTTTTATCTATTTATGTGTTTTTGCCGTCTATGAACATAAATTTTAAAATTAATTAATTAAATTAATCATAAAACAAAAATTACGCCACAACCAAATAATTCCATACATTAGAATGTTAAGGTTAAACATATTCTTATTTATTAGGAGTTTCTCTGTTTTTTATTATATAATAAAATTTGAAATACGGAGTGATCCACAACGTGTAAACAATTAGGAGGAAGATAGGGCATCAGAATATTGAAAGTTTGCCTTATCAGTAAAGTCCGCACTTCGTTCCTAGATCTCGGGTTCGGACTTGACGACGACCTTAACATTTAAGTATACTTTATTTATATTAAAACAAATTTAATTTTATGCATACCAGTTAATCGACAGAATCGACATTTATTTACCTGTGGGGGCTCGAACTCGAGTTTAGTGGAACACATTCCATCAAACCTATATTCTTGACCATTCTCTTGTAGATATTTCCCATAAAAGAATGGAGAATTATTTCACATGGTTTTTGCTAATGAAATATAAACCTCCAAGATATGTAACTACGCATATAGATAACAATTTACTCAGGAATTTTTTAAGTGGAATTAATTCCCACTCGAACTTATTTCACTGCGTTAGAGAATCGAAGTTCAGGATTGTTGTTTTTGTTTAGACATGTTTAGACTTACAGCAAGTTACTACTCGTAAACCAAAACAGTTTGCAATGGAACCCTACGTTGGGATACGTAGTTATAGTCTGTTTAGAAATGAAAGAGAGTAATAAAAGCTTATATTATGTATGCAAATCGTAAATAAATGTAGTACTGGTGCTTATATTCAATATTTTTATATGATGTATTATCGGTATAGATGAGGTGTACTTTTAAAAAAACTTTGTGTGACCGGGTTGTACTCAATGGTAGCAGGTAGCTAAAATTTAATCCCCGACAATCCGTCTTTGTCTATGCCGCTTCAATTTCTCGGTCCAATTTTCTTAAAAGTAAACAATATAAAAACAGGATTTCAAAACATGAGGCTACTTTAAGCATCATAACCGGGTTAAGAGGGTTTTTAGTAATTCAAATAAAATTATTCAATATTATTAACAAAATATTTATTTAAATTTAATGAATAGACTTTTATTCCACACAAAAATATATGTATTTTGAAAATTCAAATTATGGTGAGTAAATGTAGTGTTGTATAAACAGTATAAACAGAAAATAAAAAAGTAGGTATATTAAAATTCATTCTCTGAATATTCTGATGAATTATCTTCTAGATTGATAACGATAGATTCCACAGTAACGTCAATATAATTTAATTGACGTTCCCACATTTTCTCCTCTTCTTTTTATACATGATGTATATATCTTTGCCAGTTATCAGCAGTTACTCGTTCCAAGGAATTTTTTAACAAAATTTTCACATCACTTAATTTAAACGTCGTATTATTTCGCGCTACATCTTCTTTTACCTGCGCCTAGACTAATTCGATTGGGTTAAGTTCACAGTGATAAGGTGGTAACCGTAGTACCGTTATTTGGCGATTTGTTGCCATTTCATTGATAACATATTTTTTTTCTGATCTTTATTAAGATTGACAAGTGTTGAAAGTTCCTTTTTCACCATATTTGTTTCAAAAGAAATGTTTTTTCCGTATAACCATTGAATTATATCGGATTTCCTCTAAGCAGTCGTAGGCGTCCGCTCGGTCTGCCGTGAATGGTAACTGGCATTATCCATGACAATTAGAGACCCCGGAGGAACAAGATCCAACATCTGTGTAAAATACTCTTCGAAAAACATCTGCGTTAATGTCTTCGTGATAGTCACCTGTATTTTTAGACTCAAATAAAAGTAAACCGCCATCTACAAAACCACTGGCACTACCTATATGTGTCACTATTAATCTTCGCCCTTTACCTGAAGGTGCCTTGAACCCCGTTGAAAGTCCATCCAAAAATGCTTGTCGAAAACTTTTTACATTTTTATCTTGCCATACTTTTGTTACAGTATATCCCTCGTTGACCCAAGTTTCGTCTAGATAATAAATATTCCTCCCTTCGTCACGGAATTTTCTAATTGATCTTAAGTACGATCTTCGCCAACAAATAATTTCCTCTTTATCGATAAGAACTGACTTTCTGTTCTGCTTTTCCCAGCAAAAATTCAACTCTCGTAAGACGGCCCATAATTTGTTTCTACTGATTTTTGGCAAATCGTTGTCCTCTGAAAGTTCACTTAAAATTTGGTTTAGCATTGGTATTTCTTTTTAAAATAAAATGAGTGTACTTTTCTGCGAATGACATTTTTGAAGAAATCATCTATAACGAGTTTTGACCTCCCTGTAGATGATTTTGGGGGATTTACAGTATCTTGTTCATTTTTTGTTTCCTTTAAAAATCTGTAGATAGTCGATTTTCCAATCCCTGTCATTTTGGAACACTTTTCCACGATGTCGTCAACATTGTTCGTAGGATTTTGGTGTTTCATGCATTAAATACATTTAATATAATAATCTTTTCATTCTGAGACAGCACACATCTTTTCAGGCGTTTAGCAGGTACGTAATCTGATAATCTCGACCTCCCAAACAGTATTATATCTACTGGCACAATAGTCACTAAACACAAGTCGAATTTTACTCTACTGCACTAGTACGTCTTCGTATATTCAGCTTTAAGACTGGATTGATCTGTCACAATACACTGGCTCCTGCCCTATGATGTATCCAATAGAATATACTAATGTACACCCATTACCTGTTACCATTAGTGTTATCCAATAATTACCTGAAACGAAATATTACCACGCCCATGGCCGGTTCTTATCTCGGGGTTTTATTACTTTCTTTCATTTCCAAACAGACTATAGGAGCAACAAAATGTTACTACGTTAATTTTTGACGGCATAAAAAGTATTCTGCAGCGACTACACTCTACTTTTTATATGCTCAGCGGATATTTAACGATCCTAGAATTCGCGAAGATTTAGCATACACACATTTTAATTCATTATTCTCGGATACTTTCAGTTAGTCGCCGACTTGATGCAACTGTGACTGCATGCGGATATTCAGTAAGTTCCAATTATAAGGATCTAGCTTATGTTCATGTGAAGAAAAAAGTTAATACCGTTCTTTCAAAACAATCCGGAATGGTTTTATGCCACATAGTAGGTCTTTTTGATGGCAAAGAAATAGATTTTTCTGAACTCACTCTAAATGTGCCATCCAGGAAAAATTATATATATTTTAAATATGCCCCAATGATCATTGAACACACGTTTTCAAATCTGAAATAGATTATTAGCAACAAACACCACAATGTAATACCTACAGGATTTACAGCAGTTGCTGGTTTATTCATTTTGATTCCAGTACTACAAATGAATAGTTATGGCGGTTTTCTACTAAACGGACAGTTGAGTTTATGTTGTGTTTGTGTTTTCTAGAACCTGAAAAACAAAAAGGAATCTGAAACACACCCAAAAACTCTTGTTTCCATCAAGCGGGCTACATTTTGTCCGTGTTTTGTTTTTGTTTTTGGTCCTTTTCCACTGGTTGTCGCGAGGAAGTCGGCACACATTTTTCACTATAGTTACGCCAAGATTTCATATGAATTACGTCATACGAATAAATGAATAATTCATCATATTTTCATCAAAATATTGAAGAAACTGCAACTAAGAATGATAAAACTATATACTAAATGTTTGGGCTGTATATTGCACTAAATTACAAAAAATTATTCTTTTTTACACGATAAAATATCGAAAATTATATTAACAGTAAAAACAATCGCGTCAGCTGTGACGTAAGTCATTTGAATTCTTGCCGCAACTATAAACCAACCAACATATTTAAAGAAGAAGATTTTTTTATTCCTGGTTGGTTATACTAAAGTCCTTAGGAAAAGAAGTAAGTGTATATATGTACGGTTAAAGTGTTTACTTAATTGGTTAGTTAGCTAAGTTTGTATACCATCCTATACTGTTTGTATACTAAGAGAAAATAGAAAACACAACATGACCGTTTCTACTAAACAAACTCGAAACCTTTTGATTGACGACACGCCAGTCTTTAAACAGTTTGCAGAAAGTTACAGTTTTATTTTATTCGACACGAGTTTGTGTTTTCCGTTTAGTGGAAAACCGCCTTTATGTAGAGTGTTTTGTAAGCTAATAAACTGAACATGAAAAATATTGGATATTATTAATTACCAGTATAAGATGTTGAACTCTTTGTAGGTATATATTTGCATCTTTGTTCCTATAAACATTAACTTAGCGTCCCTAGATAATTACATCATCTGCGAACGAAATGCAGGCATTACTTATGAGTCCCAGTCAGATAAACTGAGTTATCTAGGTACCAGTGGAATGACAACGTTGAGTGCCGTATAAAAGTGATAATATCTTTGTTCTAGGTTAACCTGTCCACTCTACTTTCGCAATCCGAGAGCAATGAGGTTATAATGAAAAATATGCACGTCACCGAAATAAAAATTACTTGCATTATTTATTAGATTTAATTGACGACCCAATTTCACTCCAATCTCCCACGTAGCGCGTTCAAAAAAAAAACTTTTAACTAGCCTAGAAGAATACGTCCTACAATATAAAAAGTACCGCTCTGTGTCATCTTGTTTTATTATTATAGATGGCCCCGAAATTAGAAATTTGTAAAGTGAAATTTACGAATATTTTCTTAATAATTAATTGCATTTGGGTTTCCGTAGGCGGGCGAGTAATGGTTTTAATTATTTTTTGGTGTAATTGTCTTCATAAATATTTCAAATTAAATAATTGAGTAAAAATACAGTTCTCTGGGTGTCGAAACCGCCGTCTTCTTATTTTTATGAAAACAATTTTTTTTTCTATTTATACGTTTATTGGTACGTTTTTCATGGATCATCATTGGCATCTCGGAAACTGTAAAATGTACAGGGTGGCTCAAATTAGAAAAAAGTGCGTCGTTTGATGGGATAAGACAAACTAAACAGATCCAAAATGTCTTGGAATATTGGCAGAAAATTGAAAAAAGCTTTTTTAAGAAATGCCTTCGTCAGTACCTACTTCTCAACAGAAAGAATTGAAATTTGGTACAGAGGAATAAGAATATACGAGAAATCAACTACACTACTGTTTTATTTAAAGAATAAAAAAATAAAATAATTTAAAATAAAAAATCAAGTTGTTATTAACAAGAACAAGATTCAACAAACACTTTTACATATTCCAAATTATTTAAATATTTTATGGATGGAAATGGAGAATACACTGATTATCTTCTTTGAAATTATAAATTTTAGAAATTTAGAAATGGTTCAACAAAATGGCGCAGTGCTTTATAATTCTGCAATGGTGTTTACAAATATTTAAATCGGCGTTTTCTAAATATCTAATTCGATTTTCACTTATGAGCCTGTTGCTTGACCTCTATGGGTTGAGATATTTCTTCCTTTGAGATCATCCGAAAAAAAAATATTACAATCTCTGCGAAAATATAGATCTACATTTTAGAATTTCTACTGCATTTAGTTCTATTTCACAGAGTATTCAAAACGTTGTGGGCAATATTAAATTAAGAATTGAGCTTTGTATGCGCAAAAATAAGCGTGAGTCATGAAAAACGGACCACCCTGTATAAGTGTATCATAGTAAATATAGGGTTACAAATGCTAAACAACAGTCACAACTATTAACTACCACTATTTTATGAGTATACAGGGTGATTCAGGTTTAATCTTGATAACTTCAGGAATCGATAGAACAGGTTAAAAAAATGTTCATTTGTGATATAAACTAGTAGTAGGTATTATTCTCCGTTTTTCCCTCATAACTTTTGAACTAGTTATCCGATTTAAGTGAAATTCGGAACAGAAACACTCCTTATGATCTTAAATAAGCTTTTTAAGTTTGGACTACCTACCCCCCCTCTTACTTTATTTCAAAACTACAAAAAAAAAATAATTTCAATAAAACATCTACACACCACTTTGACCTAATTAATTTCGAAACTTTTTTGTCTCCTGTGTTTTTTCGACGTTTGGTCTTGTTTCTGAGATATTCAAAGAAATTGGTGACAGTGTAGCGCACCAGCCGCGAAAATTTCATTCACGTTATAGCAACCCATGAAAACAAAACTCAGTGATTTGTGTAAACTGACGTTTTGGGAGCCGCGATAGCCGAGGTGGCTCGGAGACGACTGCTCGTGGAACCAGTCTGGATCGGCTATGTCGGTGTGGGTTCGAATCCCACTGTAGTACCATGGATGTTTGTGTTCGTCGAGAGATGTACAATAAGTCTATAGGCTCTCAAAAAAAAAGAAGGAAACTGAAACGCTTGTACCAGAATTTTGCTTCTTTTAGTTTCTTAATTTTCTCATTTTGTGGAGGTGAAAATAGTATCTCTTGAATTTTTCATAGAATAGTCCTTTCCTACTAAAAGTCCAAAAAAACATAACAATGTTGGCAATTCATCAGTAGTAGCAATCATAAGATAAGGGATCCAACTAGATACAGATAAGATATCCTAGGGAGTTTTGATGTGGCGTCATTGTTTACAAAAGTGGCAGTTAAACCAGCTTTGGGAAAATAGAAGACAAGGATGAGAATCTAGTAGACTTGACAGAACTGTGCACCAAATAAACTTTCTTCTTCTTTATGGATCTATGGACAGATGGAAGGAACTGATATGAGTTTGCCTTTGTTCCCAGCTTTTACAAACACCTGAATGAAAGTGTTTGAGAAACAGGTCTTATAGTCGGCACTCCTTAAACCAAAGTATTGGTTCAGATATTGACGATACCTTCACTATATGGCCTCATGGACATAAGATCAGAAAAATCTCGAGACCACATTAATGGAATTCATCTGAGCTGTGGCACTGATTCAGCGGAACCTCAGATTGTATCGATCTTGTTTTTGTCTTCGATTATTTTTAATGGTTTTATATCTTCTTGTATTTCAGGCATGTATCACCATTCATATTCCATATTCCCACATTATTTAGTAAACATATAAAATTCGTCAATAGGACCACCAGATATATATCAGTAAACAGTTTAAACTGTAGTAAGTTATAGATGATACAATGGGAAATGAAGCTTTAGTGTATATCTATGGATGTGGTTTGTCGCCTTTACAACTTATTGTCTAGGCCTTCAATATGGTCCAACTGGTCGAGAGTAAACTGCTGTTTCCACAGGCACTATGGGAGCAGAACCTGTACCGCACTAACAACCATTTAAAATTTATATTACTATTGATACTGCTAAAAACAACTACTCTAAGAATGAATGATTCACTAGCATTGAATTACATTATACGTTTTACCTTTAAGGGGACGTAAACCTTTCAGTAGGTATTTCTCAGGATATATTTATATAAACGTTTTTATCTTTAGTAACAGAGTGTGTAGGTAAATTTTCGCAAGTTAATTTTTGGACAAATATTTTCAGCTGTTGTCAATTATAGTCTTCTTCTGAAAAATATGGACATAAAACCATATCGAAGATATGGAGGCAGTTTGATTTTGATGGTCTAATGAAAAATTGTATCATAGTGTAAATAAAATTTAGATGAAAATATAATTCTTCGGTGGCCATTGATGATATTTTTCCCGCTGTGCTCGTGCTACAAAAATTTATTAATTTTTACCGTTGCTGACAATTATAGAAACTATTTGATAATAAATAGTTCTAAACTAAGAATAAATATATATTTGTTTAGTCTTTGTTTCTTAATTAATATTTTAAAATATGAAACGGTTAGCCGCATTCTCCAGGTAATAAATTAGTACCAAATATTTTAAAAATATATACTACCTCTCGAAGTACCGCTTTGATGTCTTGATAATTAAAAAAACTAGTTTCTTACGAAGATTTAAGTAGGTTTATTAGAAAAAGTATTTTTAACTTCATACTTTAAAGTTTACCTTCAAATTATTGCTGAATATAATTGACATTATAATATTTCTTGATTTTTTTCATATCAAACAATAACAATTTATTATAGGCAATATAATTTAAAATTAATACAATAAGGCTTAATAAATGGATAGAAAAATGTAGATACTCTTATCACGTATAGGGTTTTTTCAAAAGATTAGTAAGACCTAAATATAAATTTTATAAATTGCCAGAAATTTAGAGCTTACGTTTTATTGATGCATTAATTATACCTATTATTTTTTGTGTTGAAAGTGCCAGGTGAGATTTACTTCTTAAATTATGTAGGTAAATCGTATTTACTTAAAATAATTTAATATCAGGAAAACAATACCACACCATTTTAAAATAATATGTCGTAGTTTTGAAAGCTTTCACGACCGATTCTGTTATTTGATTTATTATGATTTTGTTGTTATGTGGTGACCTAGGTAATTAGTCACCAGTAACAGAACGAATGTGCATACCTCCAGCCCTGAGTCTTTGACCTGTCCTTATTGTTATCTGGCTAGGCTCTGTGGAAGCAGATCCACTATCAGTATCCGTAGGTCTGTCCACATATTGACTTTGGTTCCTAATGTTGGTACTTCGACTCCTACGGTCAGAAGCGCTTCTCGGATAACGGTGGTCTTCCAAGATGTCTCGTAGTAGCCTCTGCAATTGGTCGCATTTCAATGGTTCCAAACGTTTCGCCGTTCTTCACTGTCGATTACTTGACCTTTATAGTATCAGCAGTATGTATTACGGAATTTGTAACCTAATAATTCTAAAATGTGTACAATATTATTAAAATATAAGTACTAGAACTAGTTGAATTTTGGAAAACAATGTTATTTTCACTGTTCCAAAAGTGAAGTTAGATATTTATAGAGTGTTTTCATTAAACCAGGTTAGTAAATTTAGCTAGATTAATTTCTTTAGATAATTATTGAATAGAACTTTGGAATTGTTCATTAGCATACCTAGATGTTTGGAAGCAGATATCATATATATGACTTCATTGATAGAATTGTAGGAGATTTGATTTATATTAGCTTAAAATACATTTCTAACACAGTAAAAAATGTTACAAAAGCTAATAATAAAGAATATATGGGTAGATATTATGGGTGTAATTCAACGGTGTTTGGGGTTTTAGTCCACAGGGTAGTTAGTTCCACACAATATTATTAATACCTAAAAATATATTTAAAAAAATAAATATTCTAATTGAGGCAAACCCGCTATTAGAACCATATTATTAGAACCATTGAGTTCGCCAATCAAGATATTGACAGAAAAGAGTGTCGAAAAGTGTAAAAACGTGGGATGCGACCAGTTCCAGAGCCTACTATAGGACGTTTCACATAACCATCGTTGTCTGAAAAGTGGTTTAGCCTGTATAACCGTAGTACTAACAATAGAAACTGAGCAGGCCCAGAAATTTTGATAGCTAGTCCACCTTATAGACTTTAGTCCAAAAATAACAACACAACGACAGTTCAAAGGTTTCCAGATAAGGCTTTAAAAAATGTGCATTAATTCTGTAACTGGCGGCCACTTAAGCCAAGGCACAACCATCCGAAAGATCAAAGTCAATTAAGTAATAGCACGAACCGTAAAACCACTACTGTCGTTAATGGCATCAAATATATTACAAATTCGCACTTGCTATTTTCATTTTTTTAATATGCAATGCCTAACTTAGTAAGACACGATTGTTATTATTGTGATGAACAATAGATTTTTTTTACTTAATCTTATATTAATTTGAGCGCTCCAACAAAATTGTCAAATGTGAAATTTAATATTTAGGGCCATTTGTCATAAAAATTTCGTCAGGTAATTTGAGGTCACCTCATAGAGGGTGTTTTAGTCATAGTGTTAATTGTAATTGTAAAATGAGTATAATACGAATACGCTATTGAACAAAAAAATGTATATTTACGCCCAAAAAAATATTTTCAAACCATTATTTCAGACCGGCAGCAGTTCAAACCACTATTGATCTAACGCGACGTTGCCAAATTTAAATATTTTCCTAGTATTTATTGTAATGTTAAGATATGTAACTCTATAAATAATTTTTTTAAACTACGCAATTAACATATTAAATATTAAGTTTTAGATTAAAACATTTTAATATTATAAGATATATATAAGTAACAAAATTCCGACGGATCAAATAATAAACCGTTTATTTTTCACTACATAATTAGTGAGAACAAAAAACAATAAAGGTAAATTACTAAGAGAGACTGAAAAGTTTTTTGTATTTAAATGCCAACAGTAATACAAAAAAGTAAACTTGTCAACAAAAAACAGAGACATATTCAGTGGCAACAGTCAATCTTAACCTATCGTATTTAGGTCGATAACCTTGTTTCAATGCGTGCACTGCCGAGCTGCAGAACCGTCAAATATCAGAATCAAACAATAAAATTCGCATTTTTATAAACACTCGTGTGCCTAATGACTATGAAAACATGAGTATTTAACAGATTAGTAATGATGATCAACCACTGTAAATACGCGCCAATATCGGAAAGGCTGTAATCGGCACAGGCAGAGATAAAAAGTATACACTTTAATTCGCGTTTAATCCGTTAACGGCGGAACAAGCCGAAGTTCGTTCGGATCCGTTTTTCTATGCTGTTGAAAGGCCGCCGGCAAACTGCATCTCGAGCAACATGGTCCGACTTCTCTTTTATCTTTCTTCAGTCCCTTCTTCCCTCTTCCATGAGTTATGTTGTTTGGGAATTTGCGTCTCGTGCGTTGTTTCTTATTTGTGTCGCCAGTGTTTATAATTATTAACAAAATTTACTATTTTCATAAATAGTAATGCAATCTAGATTGGGTGAAACTAAATTTCTCAAACTTCCTACCAGGAACAATTAATAGTGAAAGAGCGCGATCATGTGTTGCCTGATTTAAGCATTGAAGTTACTGAACACAGTCATGTAAAAATTTATAAGTCATTTTAATAAAGATGGCTGGATTGCGGCTGTTTTTTGTGTGTGTTATTCGATACTGATCACGACGAAAAAGCTTGGAAGGCAACGGAAGTAAGGGAAAATGGTATAACTCATATTCATAATCAAATGCGATTTGCATTATTTGGGAATATCAACGTACAAGCTCACTTTCACTTCGTTTTCAAAAACATAACGAAGAGGTGACAAAAAATAGGTATGCTTTACCCCAATATCACTTACTGTATAACATTATTCGGAGCCTTAGAACTTGCACTGCGAGGGCATGATGAATCCGAAAATTCTTGACAAAACGTTTAATGAATCTCTTAAAAATGCAACAATTTTTAAGGCACTTTAAAAATATCAAAAATGACATTTTGATTGTACACTAGGAGTTTGTCATTATTACTTCAGAACCAAATTTTAATGAACATACTGTTATTATGTATGTGCTCCTGATGTGAAAACAGGCATTATGCTGTAATAATTCAGTGAAATTTTTTAATTGCGATGATTGCCCAATAGTGAACAATAAAAATATGATAACGAACAACACAAATATGATAATATGGCCTACCAACGCCGTTTAAAAAGTTGGCTAACGTTGCTGTACCCAATTGGAGAAGAAATATAGCAGCGTCCACGTGAGAGTTGTTACGTATGGGGCATGGCCAGCGTAAACAAACGATGATAATTTATGGAGCTACTCGTAGCTGAAGTCGCACGACACGTGTTCAATTTAGTAGACAATATAAGGGAAGCTAAGATTTTTTTTTTTTTGTAAGAGAATGTTGGAATCCAAACACAATCGTAATATAAAAATTCAAATCATAATAATACTCGTACCAGGTATCAGGCCCACTTACATGAGCTCTTTTCCAACACGACACCGGACTGGTTGGAAACCTGTCCCAAGGGGATAGCCAAATCGTTCACCGACTTACTGCAGCGGAGTTGTATCTAATATTAAACTGACTGAGGGCTTCGGGCAGAATTCAAACTAGTCAGGTGCCGTGTTGGCAAAGAGCTATGATGAATATCAACTTATAGTTCCATACGTATCCACGGAAATTCAAAATAAAATCTCAACCATCTCCAAATCTGCAAATGGTAATAGTTATTATCAACCGAAGAATGAAATAAATGCTTATTTTTCTTTCATTTATGTGCACTAAAAACACAAGTACTAAATAATCGAGATATATAAAACAAATTCTCCTCTTACTGTCATTAATTTACTTCAGCCGCAATTTAATTCACAGCTTAGTTGCAATAGTACTTTTTTAACTATTATCTTAATCTCTGTAGATCCTGATAGATTTGTAAGAAATTAACATTATACTCGTATGTGTTAGTTACAAGCATTAATATTTACCTTTTGATTTTTTCCTCAAAAATTTGCAATCATCAATAACAAAAGAATCTTTGAGATTTGAGCTTTAAATGTAGACGTAACAACCCAAAAAGTCATGATTGTAATAGAATGTTTGAGAAATAATTGTTGGAATCATATATCTATATTTCGATTTCAACTGAAAAGAATGTTCACTCAAAATAGTTGTACAGATGTATCAACTTGCACTTAAGAGTTTTGCTTCTAACCCTTAAATGTGGCTTTAGATCTTTCTTTAAGCTCTTTTATGAAAGCGAGGCTGCTAAAAAATTATTTCTTTGAAACAAATAGCTTCATTATAATCTCTACCCCTGATTTTAATCGCATAGAAACTACTAAAGTACTATATAAATAGAAAACAGAAAATAATAATAATAATACGTCTTTATTGTAAAATAAAATACAAAGGCGAACTTATAGTCTTGAGCTCCTCTTTCATTTAAACCATAAACATACCTATTAACATCAAATATACAAAGTAATAAACATAAGATACATATAAAAAAGGGATAGTACAAACAAGTAATATATATGTATGAAAGATAAATACAGTACAAGCACTGACAACAACAAATGGCAAACACACATATACATATTATTAATGTAAAACACAAACGAACGCGAGCCACTAACATAGGCTATTTACAAGTGTTTTTTTTTTAAGATTCGTACGGAAGGCAGCAACTGTACATAGCTTGAAACGTTCCTCTAGAAAATTATACTGTTGAATAGCAAAGGTAAAAGTTTTCTGAATCCTACCTGTATAATGTCTAGGCATGGAAAGACTGCCGTCAGTGCGTGTAATTACGTCATGAACTTCGCTACGAGCTATTAATTTGTTTTTTAAATAAGACGGACATAAGGTTGTGAGTAACTGTGTAAAAGACAACAGTTCCAGTTTCCAGCTTTCCTCAAACTTTGTCCATTTGAGTTCCTTGAGCTTATCAGTAACATGATCATATTTTCTCGTATTTTCTCATATAAATCTACAACATGTAAAGCCGCGATTTATTGTAACAATCTAAGATGAGAAAATACATTGATAAACAATAGTAAAATACCGGCAAAATAACAGTTTCACATAATTTTCTCCTAGTCTTAAAATTAAGAATATGTTTTTTTGAAAATTCTGTAGTGAAAAGTTCAGAAGAAATTCCAGACTGAGTTTCCTAAATTAGGTTTGCGTAACTACATTTTCTTGACCTCAAATCGCATAAGACTCGTTGCATTTGATAATATAAAAATAATGACAAAAATTATGCTCAATAATAATAATAATATTTAACGGAGTCATCATCATCATCGAGGTACAATCTTATAGCACACTCAGCCTTCCGATTTCTTTCCATGTAAATCCTCTCTATCGAACAATATAATAATGTATTAATTTTTTAAAAAGAAATTTCCTCACGATCTTTTTATTGAATTTAACAATTATATTACATGTTTCTGGGACTATAATATGCACCCCATCTTCAAACCAGTTTAAGGCTGCAAACAATGAATTTTATAGAATTTAGTATACAGGGTGTCTCAGGTGTTACTGGCATTCTTGGAAGGGGTGATTGTACAGTCACAATAAATGAGATTTAGCCAAATATACCTATATCTAAAGGTTCACCGTTTCCAAGATACAGTGTGTCAAAGATTTCGAATTTTTTATTATATTTTTTATTTACTTGGAAAGCTTTCGTAATAAAACAGCAATAGTTATAGGTTGTAACGAAATATATTTAGTCCAATTATTCAGTATGTTTAAATATTCCCATTATCACCTGTGGCGTAGAGACACTCTGGCACTATTTTTTATTTAAAATAAAAATGGTACGTCACTGTCTTAATGATAAAAAACCTAAGTTACTTTAAATTTTTAACAAATAATTACTCTTTCAAATTTTCATGCATCTTATTTCGGTAATTGTTCTTTAAAAATGTCTGCATTTTGTAGTTTATTCAGTGAAACCTATTATGCTTCAGTAATACAGGGTATCCCGAAATTAATGCACCATAGGGTATAGAGTAGATTCCTCACGACAACATAATATGGATAATCTTACTTTAGTCTAAAATTGATGGCTAAAAAGATACAGTGTCAAAATAAAAATTTTATTTTCGATACTGGTAAATAATTTTTTAAAAAATCCAAATATTTACATACATTCATTTTGAAGAACTGGGATTTTTGGGAGTGAGAAATTCAAATCTGTTTCTAATTTTGACGCTTCTAGTAGAAGGCGCCACATGTGGCACATCATGCTTCTTTGAAATTGCTTAACTTTTTTGTGACTTGGTGAATACATACATCTAACTATTTAAACAATCGATTCTTCTATCTTCTTTATGTGAAAAAGTTATTCCTTGTTAATGTCGTTAGAACTAACCGTTTTTGAAATAATCCTATTTGAAATATTTAATGCACCGAGGAAAAATTGATAGTTTCAAGTAAATCGCCTTTCCACTGAAAATACAGCGAAATGTTACTTGAAAAAGTTACTCAAAATTATAAATTATGACCAAGTGTAAAATTTTAAGCGTGGATTTTCAAGTTTCTTTCGGCTTTTGATGCAAATATGCACAACAAAATGTCTTAATCTCCAATGACCAATTGCCATTATTACCATTGCAAAGAATAATTATTTGTTCAAAATAATAGAAACTTAAGATATCTTATGCTATTTTATAATTAAGACAGTGGCGTACCATTTTTATTGTAAATAAAAGAAAAGTGGCACAGAGTGTCTACGCCACTGGTGACATTGGGAATGTTTAAACATACTAAATAATTAGACCTAATGCATCCCATTAGAAACTAGAATTATTGTCGTTTTATCAAGAAGGTTTTCCAAGTAAATAAAAATTGGAATAAAAATTTCAAAATCATTGATACCTAGTATCTCTTTTAGATATAGATATATTTGGGTAAATCTCATTTATTTTGACTGTACACCTCTTTCAAGGATGCCAGTAATACCTGAGACACCCTGTACACGGTTACATGGTTAATACTTGATTGACAAGGTGTGTGATTGTAAATCTATTTGTTATCCTAAAATCAAGAAGTATTCTTACTTTTCACCAGACACAAGCACAAACTACAGTTACTGCATACTAATTCAGCAACTTTCGATTTCTTCTAGAATTTCACCTTCAATTTTTCAACAGCTAATTGTTCTTATTGTGAGGCCACTTTGAAAATATAGGATGGTACGCCCACGGACCTGATACACGGTTGAAGCGAGGCCGAATTGGATTTAGATTTGTATTTTCGAAGCCACGGCCTCCTGTATGAGGATATGCAGCGACGTCTTGGCTCCATGCCTTATTGCAACCAGTTTATTTTCAATCAATAATAAATCTCCGTTTATTTTGTGCATCTGAACGTTTCCCAATGCGGCGGCGGCTGCGTCGACAAACAAGCAAACACGCACCGAAAAACAGCGTGACGGCGCTAAAAACGCTGACGACGAGGTGTAGAAACGCATTAAGAAAACAAACAGCAGACAAAACAATAATAAGAATATATTCGTTTGGTGCAATAAGATTTCAATTTAATATTTTGCGGCATAAGTAATTATTTTTTGGTGAGGCGATATTTAATTTTCCTGTTCTTACATACAATGTGAGTATGTTATACAAAAGTTATCTAAGGGAATAGATGCGTCATGAAAAATGGAGTTCATATCGTAAAAAAAATGTTGGTAAAATCCTTACCTACAGTAAAAAAATATATTGAAGTTTTAGTAGTTTCAACCTTAAGTCAGGCGATTTCAAATATCCGATTACTTATACAGTATGCGCCAAAAGTATGGAATAAATTCAATAAAAACGAAAAATCCTCGAACAGGTCGATTTTTAATTTTAAAAATACATATTTTAGCGTAAAATGCGATTTTCAAATGTCATTTGTTTTCGAGTAATGACGTCATCGATTTTTTTTTAAATGGAAAACCATATTTTTTTTCCTTGATTCTGAAAGATCGTTTAATTCTCTATCAGACAGTACTAAAACTTTGCCCTCTTACATAGGAGAGTTTTCGAGTAAATGACGATTGAATGTTAGAAAACGTAAATCAATTAAAATAAAGCAAAAACGTTATCAAGTTTAGTTTTTCGAATTCCATAGTTCTTTTATGGATCACGTAGGTGAAAATCTTTGCAAAGTGTCATTGTCACACCGACTTTCTAATAAGTATTGTAAGCGACATAGAAATTATTATTCAATTTAAAGTATTATGGCACATTTAACTGTTCAAAGAATTGAAATTTTAATTCTTATCGGATGCGGGAATATGACTAGAACTCAGCAGGAAGTTTGCGATTTATTTAATGAAAAATATCCAGATCGCCCTATCAGCCAATCAACAGTCAGTAAGGTAGAGTCTAAATTTAGAGAATTTAGGCAATGTTGTAAATATTCCAAAACCTGGACGTCCAAGCATTAATGAAAATCAGAAACAGAACATTTTGATAAGTATGGTGGATAATCCTCATAATTCTTCACGATTGGTTGCATTAAACAATGACACTAGTCAGAGCACAGTGCTACGTATCTTGAGGAAGGAAAAATATCATCCCTACAAAATTCAACTTGTGCAGGAACTCAGTGAAGATGATCCCGATCGCCGCTTACACTTTTGCAAAATTATAATGGATTTATGTCAAAGAAATAGAAATTTACACAGGCAAATACATTTTTCAGATGAGGCCATATTTTGTCTGAATGGTACAGTAAACCGTCAAACTTGCAGATATTGGAATCGGGAAAATCCTCATTGGATGGCAGAGGCACATACCCAACACCCTCAGAAATTAAATGTGTGGGCTGGAATAGTTGACGACAGAATAGTAGAGCCTTTCTTCTTTGAAGGAACCCTTACAGGACATTAGAGTTTCTAGAAATTGACCTTGTTCCAGCCCTTGCAGTAATTTTTCCTAACGATAATGACCCTGACATTCCTGACGATACCATATGGTTTCAGCAAGACGGTGGACCTCCGCACTATGCGCGCCCTGTACGAGATTTTTTGGACAACTGTTTTCCTGGGAGGTGGATCGGCAGATGCGGACCGATAGAATGGCCTGCAAGATCGCCAGATCTTACACCTCTTGACTATTTTTTATGGGGATACTTGAAGTCAAAAGTGTACATTAATAAACCACGTAATTTAGAAGAACTTCAAAATCGCATTCGGGACGAAATACGCAGAGTTACCCCAGAAATCATTCATAATGTGCAAGAAGAATTTCTTCACAGACTTGCGCATTGTCAAGAAGTTGGTGGATGGCAATTCAAACCTTTAATTTAAGTATAAAATTTAATCAATTGTATTTTATTTTACATACCTCAGAATTGTTACTTTTTTTATGGATAAAATTTACGTTTTCTAACATTCAATCGTCATTTACTCGAAAACTACTCCTATGTACGAGGGCAAATTTTTCTTTTTGTAAGTATATTTAAAAAGTTAAGTGTATCGCTCCCAAGTGGGCATTAGTGATGGTTATAGCTGCTGTCAATAACTTCAAGTTAAATATGGTTAAGAACCAGAGACATTTGTGTTAGTTTGTAGAAACTGGGTAAGATAGACCCAAATATGTTTACATGTCGATGGACAAAATTTTGAACAGTTGTTGTATCAAGTACTTATGTCAAAATATTATATTATTAATTAAAACCCCAAATTTTATTAATTAACGATGACAATAGCGGCACAATCAGTTTAATTTGCTGATATAAAATTTTGTGTATTTCTTTACTTGGGAAATTATTGATTTTTTTTCCATAAATTAATTCTATTAATAATTAATAACAATAGCGACGAAAGCAGTTGAATTTCGTGTATAAAAATAGGTGTAGTAAAATGGAATTTATTTCTTTCCTTGAGAATTTCTTCCAATTTTTTGTCCAGTAGCCTATTATACACCTTATCAGGTTTTACAGTGAACCAGTTTCCAGTGTCGTGCGTAAGTGTGCGTATTTTTAAATCATTTTTTAACTACCCTTTTCGATTTTATTTTTACAAAATTGTATTTGTGTGAGTCTCTTGTACAATCAAAATTTATTTTTAGATAAGATCTGAATGTAGTATTTTTACATAAAGTCTGCTGCATCGACAACATAACTTCTGGAGATTTTTAATGGATCATTATAGATTAAAAAAGATTAAGGGAGGCCGAGATTTAACCGGTGTTACAGGGTGTACAAATTTAACAAATAATATTATATATACAGGGTGAATCTTAAATAAGTACAAATATTTTAACCAGCAGTATAGTTTTGTGTGTAGAACACATAATTAATAGTTTTTTTACAAAAAAATCAGAAATAAAAAAGTGAAATTTTAAATAAATTTCGTAATTTTTCAGCAGAAAACTTGTTGAGGACCTCTGGCCTAGACAGACCCTTCATACTTTTATGAGTCATAGTGCTGCAGACTGAACGTGTGGTTCACAGTGTTGCCAGTA
Organism: Monochamus alternatus; assembly: GCA_037114965.1. NCBI lineage: Eukaryota > Metazoa > Arthropoda > Insecta > Coleoptera > Cerambycidae > Monochamus > Monochamus alternatus. Next base: position 21,723,978 of record CM073435.1, on the reverse strand, counting down.
TTACACAAATGTCTTTGCTTCAAGGAAGAAAAAATCTCAACTTTTAGCGAATTTTGTCAAGTGTAACATTTTATATTATCAAACTGTCATTGACTGTCATGACAGATTATCGGAAGCCCAAGTCAAACTTGTTAACCCCACATAATGCATGAAAATAGCAATAAAATTTGCTAAAAGTTGACATTTTTTCCATTTTAAATAAAAAACGCGTGCATAGTTTTTCGTTATTCTTCATAAAATAACTTAAGGAAATTGTGTTTTGTGTCCCTTTCTAACAGTGTACAATGACATTTAACTTGTGAAATGTGGATTACTGATTAAATAGTTAAATTTTTAACAAACAGGTAAGCTTGTGTGCACGTTTATGTATAATTTTTGAACATTGGACATAGTAATATCACGTAATATCTTCCTAAATATTTTACGGTAGTATTGAACTTGCGGAAATTCATTTTTAATCGTTGAAGTATAGTTAGGTTAGTTCAGATGTTAAAATTTATGTTAATATTGCTGCGTATCATACTACATACCCAATTTTACTGTACTTATGCTTAAAACAAGTATTTTTAAAATAGAACTATTACGTTAAAGGAAACGTAATATTTATATTGGAGGAGATATGGCAACCTGGCTTTCATTAGACTGATTTAAATGACGAACTACACCAGCAGTTAAAATATTTGTACTTATTTAAGATTCACCCTGTATATGCAAATATCTCTGCATAAAAATCCTTGAAGTAGTGATCAAATTGGGACTAATAATATCTAATAGACTTGTTCCATCAAATTTCTTTTATATGGTTTTTAAAATTTCATATGAATTTACTTTTTGTGTTTTCAAGATATCGGTGCGCCTGCTTGTGACGTCACTACACGCAACCCTAAACTAGGAGATCTACCGCTAACACGCTAATATTCGATCAGATTAAAAAATAACTATATTTGTAGAATTTATAGCATTTTGAAATTTTTATAATGTATTACAAATACAATATTAATTTTCAAACTGCTGTAACTTCAACAAAAATTATTTTTTTTTAATAAAATCTGAAACCTATGGGTAGAATTATGTCTAGTTTATGAAAAAAAAATGTTTCTCGAAATTTAAACAAGCCAATTTGGAAATCTTAGGTGAGGCCCACGTTTTTTTAACTTTTTTCCGCAAACTGCAAAATCGATATCCTTCTACTGAAGTTCTCTATATAGGCACAGGACATATATACTAAAGTTTGGTTTGGGTCCCATGTCTAGTTATTAAGATATGACATACCTAAAATTCCACCAGCCCCCACTGGGTCAAAGAATCTTAGCTAAGACTAGAAATATGCACGTTAATTCTGTTACCGGCAGCGACCATTTACCTAGGTCATAACTTAACAACCCGGAAAATCACTATAGATTAAATAACAGTACCGGCCATAGAAACTTCAAAACCGGTATTCCAAATGAATTTGCCAAAATTTCACGTAACACTGTAATTATTTTATCTTTTTCTCTGCGTTAATAATCAAGACTTACTAGTGTGTAATACGAAGCGATTTTGATTTCAGTTATATTCTTATTATATTTCATGGGTTTTAAATAAAGATTGTTTTCTATAACCTCTTCAACCTATAGTTAAATCAAAAACTATTAAGCAAAGTGATTCTCATAACAAAATCTCGTGCTTTTGTCGGATACAAAATTAGATCTGCTCATTGCACGTTACCATATCGTTCTTTGCTTTTGGCCATTGGCAAACAAATAAATATTTTTTCCGCCCCAATTGTACATATATTTGTACATTCTGAAACTATGCAAATTCTTTTTTACACTCATACTGACTCAAACAAGCAGTACGCAACAGGAATAAAACTAGCATCGAGTCGAGCTCAATCGCTGGACTTATACGCGATGTGACGTAGCCCTTGGCCACGCCCCATTCTTGCGCGCTGGAGATTTGCAATTAATTATAAGACATTAAACATCCGAATAAAATTCTAGTATTTTGCAGATGCAGTATTTTTCACTTATACTCTCGATTTATGAAATAAAAAAATGCTGTACCAGCCCATTACAGGCAAAATCTGTAATCGGAAATAAAACTTTTGAAAATATGTAATATGGGTTAACTACCATCAAGTACAAATATGTTAACCACGTGCTCAGGGAGGTATAACAAACAAGAAAAAATTATTTCAATCTATCTAGCTCCATGTTTAAAGAGGCAAATCCCTCTTTTCCTCCGAAAATGGCGCCTACGAGATGGCTTAGATCTCTCAACCACCATGCGATCGTTTTTTTATAGCATTGCTAAATGTGCAAATGTCCAAAATGAACATTTGTATTAAGAATAATTATCTGATAAGTAACAGTTAATCCGGTTAGCTACAGTATTGTGCATTCGTTTTTCGTTATTTCGTTCCAAACTGTCGAAACTAAATTTTCACTCATTACAGGTGCATCAGGATTACCTACTAACAACAAAGTACATACTCTGCGTGCAGTTAAATACAATGCCCACTTATTTCTTTGTTTGAAAATCGAACGAAAGGAATACTAAAAGAATAGAAAACTTCAAATGCATCCGCGGTAATATTAATTATAAAATTTTGTCCGAAAACAACGGATTTTAACATTTAGTTTTTCATTCACTGTAGTCATATTCCTGGTTGCCATACTATCCAAACGTCAACTGCGCCAAATAAATAACCTCGAGGCGAATTGGCGCCCATAGTCATCGATAAATAAGGGGTAAGTATGGTAAAAAAAAATTTTTTTTCACTTTATAAATAAGTTTGGGAATTTTTTGGTGAGTGGACCATTAATCCTTATTTTCCTCCAATCCATCCAAAAGTAGGTACATAAGTAAATTGTATCAACGATATCAAAATAATAACTCCAAAAAAATTATATAAATTATACCTGCAAATTAATAAGCGACCTAAATATATAATTTAAAGTCGTTGTATTTCTCGCCGCAAAATGATTAAGTTTCTATTGCTTTTAAATACAGAAATATAGGAAAATAAAACATGCAAAACTACGAAGCCGTAGAAGGGCCACGTATACAATTTTTTTAAGATTCTGACTTTAAACTATGAATTCAAAGTTTAATCTCTGAATTCAGACTTTTAACCCTGAATTCAGACTTTAAACTCTGAATTCAGACTTTAAACTCTGAATTCAGACTTTAAACTCTGATTTCAGTCTTTTATGTCTGAATTCAGACTTTAATGTCGGAATAAGACCTTCAATTGTATCTACAGCGTAATGGGTCGCTTTCTGCTTCTAACTTTATTGAGACCCAGTATTGAGTAATCAGTCAGTACCAAATGTAGATACTACATGCTACGCTATGCCATATATAGTCAGGGCATTAGTCCACAGAGTAGTTATTTCCAAAAATTCCGCTTTTAAAAATATGACTTTTAATAGTAGATACTATCCGTATAGTGGATTGCTTTCTGCTTTTGACTGTATTCTGGTCCAGCTTTGAGTAACCAATGACTACTAGATGTATACATACACACGTGCTACGTCCTGCGTACTCATGTTCTGTTAACTATTATGACAGATTGTGAACAACTAAGGTTGCGAGTTATTGGCTCGATTTGTGATATACTGATAAGAACTATCCAGTTCGAAACCAGTACATAAACAGTGGCACCGCTTGGTATAGGCATTTCAGGTGTAATTCAAAGGCGCAACGTTATTTAGACACCCAGTACTTAAATAATACTATTCATGGCAATGGTACAATCAAATTTAATCAGGAAATTGGTGTTAGCACATCAGGGCAATCTAGATCCAGAAATAAAAATAGGTCTAAGGAAATTAAGTGGTTTAAATCATTTCCCAAACAAGTATAGTCGCACCTTAAATCGTCTCTAGAATCAGAAACAGTAAAATTTTACAGGGTGTTGTCATAGTGGATGACAAATACCATAAATTTTCATTTTCCCCTGTATGTTATGTTCTCTAAACCTCAATTCTCTATCTAGAAAGCTCTGAGTGTTACACTTGTCCCATAATTTCGTTAGCAGTATAAGTTCAGAGATTAAAGTCTGAATTCAGAGTTTAAAGTCTGAATTCAGAGATTAAAGTTTGAATTCAGAGTTTAAAGTCTGAATTCAGAGATTTAAGTTTGAATTCAGAGTTAAAAGTATGAATTCAGAGATTAATGTCTAAACTTAAAAAAAAATTGTAGACGTGGCCCTTCTAGAGCTTCGTACAAAACAAATATGAACACAAAAATAAAATTTCTGTTCTGTTTATTCATTGATATTATCTAAATTTTCATCAAATGAAATAATAACTGTTAAAAAGCATTTGTAAGACACACTTTTGTCAGAACATCACATTATAGCAATTATTTTTTTACATGCCTATAAATAAAAATATACAGGGTGTCCAGAAACCAGTGATAAAAAATTATAGGTTATACAGATAGAGTCAAAATAATGTCAACACTTATATACAGGGCTTCCAAGTAATTTTCATAATTTTTAAACCGTTACCCTGGCAACTTCAAAATTTGAGTAATAGTAGTAACTCATTGTAATACAACTTTCACTATTTAAATTAGAATTAGACATGCTTCATTACACAGGTACGGTTAAAATTAAGTTTTAGAATTCATTATGACGGTGTTGCCAAATTTGACATTTGCATTTGTAGTTCAATTTCCCTTACAGAATTTCAAAAATCATTCCAAATCTATAAATTTTTGGAGTCCTGTACCTATAATAAAATATTGTTTGATGATATTGATATTGTTCTTCAAGACTGTTCATACTTGAATAGTCTGGGGTGAATTGGATAAAATGTGTTTAGGGCAGTACAAATTTTACTTTCACCTACTTTTCTACCGAACAGGAAACAGTTCTGCTCATACATTTTCATGATGTAAAAATATTTCATACATAAATCAATAGAGTCGTGTGGAGGTCCACACCTATATTTATGTAGGGCGCCACTTATTTTATTATAAGAAGGCATGCCTTAAAATAATGTACGAACATCAATATAGGTACTTCCTGGGATATAAAGTCACCTCGGGTTATATACTTTCATGCTAAGAGAAGATATGAGAGGTGAATGTTACAGTATTTGTTTGAACTTACTAATATTACTTCCGTCGGATGACCATTTTGGTACCACAAAAAATATTTAAAAACAAAAACGTGATTTGCCTTCTAGGAACAACACTAAAGCACTTAAGACAAAGAGCTTTGTAAAAAAACCTAATATAAGACAAGAGAAGAAAATAAATTTCGTTTATTTATGGTGCTACTATGAAAAATAAAACAAATTAAAAATAAACTAGTACTGTCTACTGTCTAGTGTCAAAAGTTAAAAGCGCCATGGGCTAGTTATTAATCATGTTACTGAAATAAAAAAAGATATAATATTATAATATTTAATCTACCTTTATAATTATATTGCATGTCATGGAGTATTTTGTACTTTGGTTTTAAAATATACCTCTTTATGTAAGGTTAGTGTCAATCAGTTATGTGGTTAAACAAAAGACAAAAAATAAGTGAAACGTAATATTGATTTATTTTTAATACATATCCTACAGCTCTCATATATTAACTGTAAAACTTATTTTAATTGTACAAAAAATACTAAAGACGTCACATTAGTTGCTTAATTAAAAAAAAATACATTTGACGAACGTATGAAAAGAAAGTAACAAACCTACTTCTTAACATAAGCAATTTTATTATTTCTTTTGCTGATTAATATACAATTACATAATAATAATTCGGGAAAGTAATTAAGTAATTAAATATTATATTTGTTTTCTGAATTAAAAACAATGGGAACCCCCAAAAAAAACCTTTTTAGAATTTTGAAAATGTGTACGAATAATTAATCTGTATTGTTTAGCCTCCAAAAGTGCATTTTAAGGTTAGACTGGTCCAGTTAATCATTTAAAAATGCAAGGTAATATAATTTTGTAGGCTTTCCTGAAAGAAGAATGTGAAGATTTTTTGCATTTGATGTTGACCTTTACATATTTTAGTGTGACTATTAGGTATTTAAACAATAACCACACTTTTATACAGGGTGATTCAGAACATATTTAAACAAAATTTGGAAAAGATGCGTCATGAAAAATTGAATCAATATCGTAAAAAAATTCAAGTAGTGAAACTTTACCTTTACATCACTATGTTTTCAAAATACAACCTATGTAAACTCCAAAAGAACTTAAAAGATACCTAAACCAGAAAATTTAAAAAAAATTTCTTTCACTAAGAAGAGGTAAAGAAGAAGTAAAGATGCAATAAATTATCAAAATAAAATGATATTTAATGGGTTTACCTTTCCTTGTCACGTAGTATACAGTAATTTAGAACTTAACTAAAAAAATTTGGGAATAGATGCGTCATGAAAAATAGAGTTAATATCGTAAAAAAATGTTTGTAAAATATTTAGTTTCCGAGAAAAAATATATTGAAGTTCTAGTAGTTTCATCTTATACCCGTTCAGCTACTGTAGTCTCTATCCAGGCAATTTCAAATATCCGATTACTTATCGTATTAACTTTTTTGTGATGCAAGTATTTACATTAGTTTTCAAATATCATATATAGATTACGTATAGCAACACGCAGTTGACATGTGCAAGTGTAGTGCAAACGCAATGTACAAGAACGGGGACAAAAAACTGTGCGATAATTATAGAGGGATAACTCTGTTGTGTGTAACATTGAAAATTTTTGAAAAATACTGGATAAAAGACGAAGAGACACAGTAGAGAACTCGCTAGATGAATCACAAACCGGTTTTAAGAAAGGACGAAGTGCACAAGACCACATATTTACAGTAAAACAGTTAATAGAGAAGTGTGAACAGCAAGGAAAGACAATTTACATGTGATTTATTTATTTAGAGAAAGCTTTCGACAAGATACCTAGAAATATACTATGGAATATATTGAAAAATCGTGGAGTTAATAACAAAATATTAAGACTTATAAGAAATATTTACACAAATAATAACAATACAGTCATAAGCAATAACAAAATATCCGAGGTGGACACTATTTATTGTTTTCATGGATGAAATAATAAAGAAATGTTCAGGTCTAAGTAAGAAAATATATATAGGACACAGAAAGATGCAACGAGTAGGAATATCAGAAGGAGCATTTGCAGATGACGTAATGATAATAACAGAGACCAAGAAGATCTACAGAAAAATTTGGATATATGGAATAAAGTACTGACGGATTAAAAAAATGAGGATAAATAAAAACAAAACAAAAGTAATGACCATAGGACGGGAAAAATAGAAGTTAGATATAAAAATAGAGGATGCACCAATAGAACAAGTAAATGATTTTCAACATTTAGGAATAGCAATAGAGAGCAGTGGAAAACAAGATATAGAGATTAGCAGTAGGATAGAGAAAATAATGAGATTATATCACTCAATGAATAATAGTTTCATAAGTAAGAAGGAAATATCTAGTGACACGAAAATTAAAGTATTCAACGCTATATATATAGACCAATACTAACGTTCGGCTGCGAGTCATGGGTACTAACAAAGGCACCGAAAAGTAAAATCCAAGCTACAGGAATGAAGTACCTAAGAAGAGGGATCACAAAATTGGACAGAATTAGAAACACAAAAGTAAGAGAAGAACATTAAAATACGTGGAAAAAAGACAATTAAGTTGGTGCTAAAATAGATAAGAGAAGGAAACGAGGACTAAGGCAAACGTGGGATGTAACCATTGGCGAAATATTAAAGGAGAGAGGAAAGACATGAATAGAGGCAAAAAGGATGGCAAACAATAGGAAGGAATATACTAAATTTGTACATGGAGACTCAATTATATCGGTACCATATACAGCGTGTCCAAGCATAAATACCAGGAGATTAGACGAGAGGGACCGGTACCATGGCCACCACGATCCCTTGACTTTAAATTATTTGGACACACTTTTGTGGAGATATTTAAAAAATTAAGTATATTGCACCAAGTGGACATTGTTGATGATTTAAGCAAATGTATTATAGCTGCTGTCAATAACTTACAAATTCAAAACGGACAAAAAGCAGAAACATTTGTGTTAGTTCCTAGAAAACTCTGGGTAACTGAATAAGATGGGCCCAAAATTTTATTGTAACATAAGGTATGTCAAACTATTTTATTAATTAAAACCACAAATTAATTCTATTAATAATTAATGACAATAACGGTAAAAGCAGTTGAATTTGATGCATTAAAATAGATGTTGTAAAATGTAATTTATTTCTATCGCTGGGAATTTCTTGTCCGGTCGCCGATTATACGCCTTATCAGGTTTTTGCAGTGCCGTGCGGAAATGTATTTTTAAATCATATTTGCATTGCTCTTTTCGATTTTATTTTTACAAAATTGTATTTGTAAGTTTTTTAAAAATAAATTCTGAATTACCCTGTATAAAGAAGCGATTTGAAGATAGTACATTTATATTAGATGAAATCAACAGATACAGATACCCATAACAACTATATTTATAAATGCCCTATACTTAAAATTTTTGCTTTAAATGATGGCTTTTAAATTCACAGATACACATTGCAACATCACAAGCAATATCACGTCAAGATAACGTGTTATGGAAAAAATGCGAGGCCAGAATTTTGTATGTATTAAATTAGTACAGGGAGTTTGAATTTTAACAACATTGTAACACCATCATAGTCATTGTATTCTTAATATAATGTAAATAAGGGTCCCTAAACTATCAGTACTCCATTACTGTGACGTCACATTTTACATGGTAGTCACACTGAACACTGCAATATAATTGTTGATAAAAATTGTAAACCCCTCTGTAGATGCCAAACAAAAATGTAATGTAAAATGAAAACAACCTTTTAACAATTTTATTTATACATTTCAGATGAGGCTTGTATTAGAATATCTGAATTCGTTTTTATTAAAACCAAACATTAATTTTTTCTTTGTTGTTATTCATTTTTGTTTAAAATTGGACTTGTACAAAAATATCAATAAATGCTATATTATACAGGATATCCATAATATGAGTGCCAATATTCAAAGAACCTCCATATATGGCCAATTGTAATAATAAATTTTCATGAAAAAAATATCTAAAACGAATAGTTTTATACAAATACATTTCGAAACAAATACAAGTACCTGTTAAGTCAATTATGATTTGTTTGGTATAATATAATAAAAGCATTCATACTTCGAACACTCCGTATATGAGTACAATAGAACTATATATTCTCTGTTAGATATTTTATGTGGTGTAATAATATATACGAATTTTTTAATATTTCCTAAATCATTTTTGATCGTTTCAAACAAACTTATATAATTGGAGATCGGGTCGATAATTCAATAATAATTATTGTTTAATATCTCTAAATAATTAAATAGGTACATTTAACTGTTTTATATAATTGTTGCTTTTAATTATGTTATATGAAGTAAATGGTACATCTATTTAAATTTTATAATTATTACTTAACTTGAGTTAGATTTATACTTACAGGATGATTCAACACTTATCTGAAACTTATTATTTTTTTAATGTACAGGGGACTCTTATAGAGACAATTTTGTAAAAAAAAAAAATCAAAAAGGGTAGTTCGAAAATGATTTAAAAATACATTTCTGCACGGCACTGGAAACTGGTCCACTGTAATACCTCACCTTGAGGAAGACAAAGCAGTCAATCAGCGCGGAGGCTAGGTATAATAAAAAATTAACGAACAAAAAATTCTAGAATTTACCAAGGAAAGAAATACATAAAATTTTACTTTAAAATCAGTCAATTCAACTGGTTTTGTCGTTATTGTCATTTTTAATTAATAAAATTAATTTGTGGTTTTGATTAAGAAATAATTTAACACACTTGATGTTACAACAACTGTTCAAAATTTTGTCCATCTTACCCAGTTTTACGAACTAACACAAATATTTCTGGTTCTTGTCCGTTTTTGACCTTATAAGTTATTAGTATACTCGAGACAAGAATTCAGACGACTTACGTCATACGAACAAATGAATAATTCATTATATTTTGATCAAAATATTTAAGAAACTGCAACTGATAGTAATAAAACTATATACTACACTAAAAGTTTGCATTATATTTTGCACTAAATTGCAAAAAGTGATTGTTTTTTACGCGATCAAATATCGAAAATTACGTTGACAATCAAAACAAATGTGTAACGTCAGCCGTGACGTAAGACGTCTGAATTCTTGACGCGAGTTATAGCAACTATAATACGTTCGCATATGTCATCATTAGTGTCCACATCGGTACGATACAGTTAATTTTTTAAATATACCCACTAAAATCTAAAGGATTTAAGTTAGAATATAGTGACAGCCACGGTACCAGTCATCGTCGTCTAGTCCGTCTTCCATTGAAGGAAAAGCGTTGTTGAAGATGATCCCGCTGAATCCCGTGCGAATTGTCAAAATCCTAAACATAAGTATTATGAATGTTATACATTTTATTCCGTGTAAAAATAGCCTCATCTGTAACTAACACTTCAACTGTAAATTTAGAATTTTGATCATTTTGTTGCTGCAACCATTTACAAAATCTAATCCGTAAAGAATAATCCTTGGGTATTAATGCATGGACACGCTGTATTTGGTACTGATATGATTGAGTCTCGTGTATGCTACACCATACTGTTGATTGGAGTATCCCTTGTACTTGTTGAATGATTTCACTGGTACTAATTCGGGAATGCTCTTCAACAATGAATAATAAAAATATATTACTCAGCTGCTGCAATACGCCCTGTACGCCCTGGACCTACACCTCATCTACGATTCGGTTGCAAATTTCCCCACGTTCAAGTTGCACTATCGCAGTAAAAGTAACTGCAAAGAAACTGCTAACTGTATTTTATTTTACTTCACCATAAATATTCACCAACTTCGAGTTGCTATACACGTAGCAAAACAGTATCGCAAAAACTTTAATACTAAAAACATCGATGCATTCCGATGATGCTTTCATTTATTTAGCATGTGCTATTACATATTACAGTTTATAGAAAATAACAAAAAATTACAAATAAGCAAAATATTTAGTGCAAATACAATTTCATCAAATTATTTATAAACATATTTATATTGACATAATTTTTAACTTCATCTGGCAGTAAATTGAACAGTCTAAGGCCATCTCCAAGCATCTGTATCTGCATATAAGTTGTTTTTGAAGATGTTATATTTTAATTTTGTCCAGAACGTATAGGTATTATATGAATGCAGTTCAGCACGTGTGATTAGATGTGATACTAAATAATTTGGTAATATATTTTTCTGCATTTTATATATTAAAATCAAATTAGACTTTTCAATTTGCTTCCAACACTTATTTTGCAACTTTTGAAGACTATCTATATATCTGTCTTTGTACATGATATGAAGAGTGATGCGCAATAAATAAAGTGGAGATTGATTAGTGTATAAATTAAATGTTTAGTTTCCGTAGTAAATGTGCTAGAAATCCTATTGAAAAAATCAATTTTTTTTACCAATTTTTTTTACATTGGCTTAATGAAGCAGTTTATATTAACTAAACCGCACATGGTACATTTATTTAAATTTTATAATTATTACTTAATTTGAACTAGAATTTTGGAAACGATTTATATGTTGGTTTAATGAAGCAGTTCCATATTACTTGATTGGATCACAAAGAACAACATTAATACAACTATTTTCTGAATTTTAATTCTGTACAGATGCTTTTATCAAATGCTGTGTCCTGTGGCACCAAATTTTGAAAAAAATGTTATTAACGACAAAGTTAATTATGATAAAAGTCGCATAAATAAATAGTTTGTGTATTGAATTTTTAAAAGCGAACATCTCAAAATATTTTTCATAGAACCATTTCAAATTATTATATTTTTAAATAAATATGTTTGCTTTAATATCAGATGAAAAAATTTATTGCAACTATCAGAAAGCCGAAAGTGATATGACATTTAAATTTGGTACTCTCTAACACCCATCAACAAATTTGAAATCGATACATCGTCGATAACTAAGAAAATTTCGTAAAAATATGTTGATTTGTTGATTTCGGTTTCCAGTATTGGTATTACGGTTGCTACGATTAGAACCGCTCCTCAGACAACGGCAATACCGTATCAGCCTCTGCAACAAATTGCATTCCATATTTCCAAATGTTTCATTGTCGGCATCTGCAGTGATGACACCGCAAAAGTTCAGCTGCGACCCCAATTCAGCTAAAGGCTATAGATGTACAAATTAATTTTATGACTGTCGGCGGCTAGTTAACTAGGCCAGAACATAATAACCATAGAATATAAATTTAGTTACGAATCGTTCAAATTCAGTTATTCTTCTTAAAAAAATTCGTAAAAAATTTATTACGTCCATGAATAGCGAAACCGAAAAATATCTTCTCTAATGATGGACATAATCGGAAAATTTCATAATCGGATTTTCCCGATTCTATTATTTTAATAATCGGATCAGAAAGCTCTTTATATAAATTGTGAATATTGTAAATTGTGAAATAAAAACATTGAAAACAAACAAAAGTCAGGTTAGGGAGTCTATCGCAATTAAGAATTATTTACTAAAGCTTTCGGTACGAATGGATTAGGTACACTTAAATTAATATTATGTACTTTGAAAAATGAGTCTATCATCCAAAAGAAATCTCTTACATGGAATTATTTTCAAAAATGAGATAAAACCTTACCACATGTAAATTATACAAAAAAAGAAGTTTTTGGGGGTACCACAAACTTAAGGCAGCATTTAAAAATAATACATTCTACACTGAAAATAAATCCAGAATCTTATAAGCATGAAGTAGAAAATGAAAATAAAGATTTATTAGCAATATTAGTTTCTGTTTTATTTTATATCAATATAATCGATTTGCTTACATTAAATTTGTTTTCACTGAAATATTGTAAAAGTCGACCTGATTCCAAATAATTTCGAATGCCTATTGGAAAATTGAAAAATTATTCTATGAAGTTTAGTAAGTACTAAGTAGAGACATGTAAAAGTAATATTTTTTATTCAGCTACCGCAGTTACAATCACAGATATAAATATAGGTTATATAAGGATTATTATAATGACTCTTGAAATGTAATTTATTATGGCATAAAATACTGGGGGTTGCATATACTACTGTGACGTCACATAGTTCGAATTACAAAAACCAATCGGATTCTAAAGGTTATTTCAATAATCGGATTAAAGGTTAAATTTAATTCTAGTTCGCCCATCACTAAATTCTTATCCCAGTCAGTCTCCTAGTCAGTCTAGTTTACATTGCTCTAACCAAACAAATAAAAATGCAAAGGTCAAAACAAAAACCGTTAGTTGATATTGAATCGATTGTCTAACACGGGACAGAAGCGGATCACCGATCAAGTGACCTTATTTGTTTGTTGCCAATAAATCTTCGGGTGTACAGTATTTCCCAAGGTAACGATTAAATAACAGATTGAAAAATTCCGTTTAAAGATTTAAATTTTATGACATACATTAGTTGATTTCTCTTATAAATTAAAAATAATAGTAACATTTTGCTGCACTTTGATAAAATGAAAGTATGACGTTACTTTTTTTAAATATACAAGAAGTCAAAATGAATTGGAATTACATACCTATTTACTTAAAACATCGAAACTTTGGTAAATATTGTTATCGAATTCGTGTTAAAGGCGCCGTATTCTTGAAATAGTGATTCCTACAAATACAAATAACTTTAGGCATTTAAGAACAGAATAATATAGAGCTTAGCAAATAACAGGAATGTTATCTCACGCCACTTGTGAATATTCAAAGGTACCGAAGTAAAATGAATATACAGGGTGATTCACAACTTATCTAAACAATAGAGGAAAACATGCGTCATGAAAAATGAAGTCAATATCGTAAATATGTTGTTTGTAAAATCCTTATAGTTTCCGAGTAAAACATTATTGAAGTTGTAGTGTTTTCAACCTTTAAGGCACGTTTATACGCTACGATTTACCGTACGTTTTGTCCTATAGGACAAATCCTATCATGTAAACGGAGCGTGTAAATAGTAAAACGTACGTCTTATCGCAATGAAATGAAATCCAAGAACAAGTCGGAGAACTGACAGGCAGAGCATAGTTTTACGAGAACTGATCAGACAACACAGAGCGTGTAAATACATGATAGGTGTAAGCAGACACTTAAGCTCAGTGTAGCTACATTTGTTTTAACAAAACCAGTGTTTTTATTTAAAAAATTGTGACCATCATGTCATCGGAAATGTTCCCGTGAATTTAAAAGTTTTCCCTGCTTATAATAAATAAAAAATAAAAAATACAGTGATCGAAATAAGAAGCAATTATTGGCGTATGAAGAACTTATAAATAAATATTAGTCCAGTCATTTAAGGTTTTATCTGCGGAAAAATTCCTAGTGAGCTGAATTCTTGTATACACCTTTATTACGGCGTTGTAATGAAGATGTGAAAAATCGACATTTATATGGTGCCGGCTAAAAAAGTTATAAAAGTCAAAAGGTCACGAAAATCAGTTTTTCGCAAATATCTCGCCACCTATTGCTCGGAGGTCAATAGAGGTCATTATAAAAATTGTTTGTCGTTATCTACAAAAAGTGCCTCTTGCATTTTTCTGTAAAATTAACCGTTTTCGGAGTAGAGCGCTGAGAAAGCGACTATATCATGACAGTGCACTCGTTTCCTCACCACCTTTGAGGTAGAATGCAAGGCGCGTCTTTTTTACATGGTTTCCCCTGTAGGTATAATCCATGATATGTAATAAGAGGTTTTTTTTTATTTATTTGAATACTGAAAAATACAGAAGAAACAAACTTAAATATATATATTTTTTTGTCATTCATTATCGATATCTTCAGTTTCTATATCATTAACAATTACTGACAAAACGTCGAGTGGACTTATTCCTACATTTAAATCGACATCTTCATCATTTTCATCATTGGTTGACTCTGCGTTTAAGCATGAATGGCCACGGCAATGTCCACAAACTTTTGAGCATCTTAATCCAATTTTTTTGCATCCACATTTGCCGGCACAACCTTTTGTATAATTCCAAAAATTTGTGTTCAGTAGATCATCGGGTGCTGGTGGTAATAAAGTTGTTATTGCCGCAATACTCAAATTGTTCGTATAATTTTTATGACAATTACTATGAACATTTACAAAAGTCACAGTACTTAAATATTCAATATTACCATCACCTCTAGCAATACTAGCATTTTTTAATATTTGTAGACCACGCCTAATTTCTACTACATCACCATCCGATATCAATTCATTGCATATAAAACATGTATCACACATTATGAAAACTGTTCAAGAGCATGAAACTACTAAAATAACGTCTTTAACACTCAAGAAAAAATTGTCAACTGCGCTAAACACAGTCCGATAGGCAGTAGCAGGTATAAAGAGACAATAAAATACGGAACATCTTCCAATGTGGGTCGTTTGTATAATATTTAGTAGATTTTCCTTCCCAAAACTCTAATATAAGTATATTTTTCACAAAACGCCCAAGTATTAGATAGAAGTTTGGAAGACACTTACAAACATGAATAAAATGCAATAGAGTTTACGCCTTGGTATACGATATACAATACCATATGTAAGTGCATTCTAGTCGCTTTCTCAGCACTCTACTCCCAAAATGGTTAGTTTTACGGAAAAATGCAAGAGGCATTGTTTGTAGATAATTTCAAACACACAATTTTTATTGACCTCCGAGCAATAGGTGGCGAGATATTTGCGAAAAACTGATTTTCATGACCTTTTGACCTTTATACATTTTTTACCCGGCACGATATCAATGTCGATTTTTCACATCTTCATTACAACGCCGTAATAAAGGTGTATACAAAAATTCAGCTCACTAGGAATTTTTCCGCAGATTGAGGTTTAAAATGCCTAAAATGACTGGACTATATAAAGAAGAAGATCCTGGAGATAACAATGAGATAATTTCCAAGAATGTAAATTCTTTAAGGTCTGTTTACAAGAAAGAGCTGGCTAAAGTGAAAAAATCGGAAACTTCTGGGGCTGCAGAAGAGGACGTACATCAACCATCTTTGTGGTACTTCAATATGTTAGATTTTTTAAATGATCAAGACATACCGGGAGTATTTCGAGAAACGATTGACAATGACTCAGAGACACCTTCTTTTTTCCTAGCATCTTTTACCCGTCTCTCTTTAAGTTCTACCCGCATCAGGGAAACAATTATAGAAATTAACGCTAGGGACTCTTCCGCCATATTGGATATCTTCACTCAAGATGCCTTCACTGACCACAAATTGAGAATAAACTGACGCAAAAATGGACGAAAAGACGTAATAATGTCAATACTACTCAAAATGTACGCTTTGTATTCCGATTTGCATGAACAATAAAACGTACAGTAAACCGTAGCGCGTAAACGTGCCTTTTCATCGCTGGGCTGCTGTAGTCTTTAGCCAGATCCGATTTCTTATAGTAGGTATTAACGTTTTTGTGATGCGAGTATTTACATTAGTTTTTCAAGTGTCAAAAGTGACATGAAAAATTTGAAACCGAATCGTCGAAGAGATGGAGATCCAGGACGTCCACGGCGTATTGCAGCAGTGTGGCGTATCATACATGAGAATTAATTATATCCGTACCATGTACACCGTGCCAAGCATTAATACCAAGGGATTGAACGAGGAAGATCGGTACCATCGTCGCCACGATCTCCTGAGTTTAAATGATTTGAACCTTTTTTCTGGGGATATTTAAGATATTTAAGTGTATCGCACCGAAGTGGATACTTACTATTTAATTATTTACGCAAACATATTATAGTCGTTGCCACTAACTTACGAGTTCAAATCGGACAAGCAGAAACATTTTTATTAGTTTGTAGAAACTGGGTAAGACGGGCTTAAAATTTTGTTGTAACATCAGGTATGTCAAACTATTTTATTAATTAAAATTACAAATCAATTCTATTAATAATTAATAAGAATAACAGCAGTTAAATTTGCTGTATAAAATAGGTGTTATAAAATGTTATTTATTTCTTTTCTTGAGAATTTCTTTCCATTTTTTGTCCGGTAGCCGATTGTATGCTTTGCCGCCTTATTAGGACTTACACTGGACTAGTTTCCAGTGCCGTTCAGAAATATATTTTTAAATCATATTCAAACTGTCCTTTTTTATTTTTTTATACAAAATTGTATTTGTAAGAGTCCCCTGTCCCCTGTACATTAGAATTTTTTGTTTTAGATAAGTTCTGAATAACCCCGTATAGTAGGCAATGCGTTAAAAACGCAAAGCAAAATAAAATCTTAAGTTTACAG
Source organism: Monochamus alternatus (assembly GCA_037114965.1). Classification (NCBI taxonomy): domain Eukaryota; kingdom Metazoa; phylum Arthropoda; class Insecta; order Coleoptera; family Cerambycidae; genus Monochamus; species Monochamus alternatus. Next base: position 21,706,613 of record CM073435.1, on the reverse strand, counting down.
AACAAATTACTATTCAAACCAGAGAATAAAAAACATATTGAAATTTCTCTTATACATTATATGACAGAGCAATGGAAAAGTTCAGGGTTTGACATATACACACTCGATAAATAACTACTATCACAGTGATCTCCTAGTTGACTTTACCACAGTTTTTCTTAAATTTTCCTCGAACCCGGTGTTTTAAGAAATTTACTAAGGCCACTTTTTTTTATCAAAATGAAATTTTTCACAATACAGGGTGATTCAGGTTTAATCTTGAAAACTTCAGGAATCGATAGAACAGATTAAAATAATGTTCATTTGTGATATAAACTTATTTCCTGAAACGCATCGTTTCCGAGAAAGAGGGCGTTGAAGTAGGAATTTTTTTTTCGTTTTTCCCTCATAACTTTTGAACCACTTATCCGATTTAATTGAAATTCGGAACACAAACACTCCTTATGATTCTTAAGCTTCTTAAGTTTGAACTACCTACCCCTCTTAGAAGTGTATTTTGTATGCTCTTACCCCCTCTTACTTTATTTCAAAACTACAAAAAAAAAAAAATTTCAATAAAACATCTACACACCACTTTGACCTGATTAATTTCGAAAATTTTTCGTCTCCTGTTTTTTTTTTCGACGTTTAGTCTTGTTTCTGAGATATTCAAAGAAATTGGTGACAGTGTAGGCACCAGCCGCGTAATTTCATTTAACGTTATAGCAACCCATGAAAACAAAACTCAGTGATTTGTGTAAACTGACGTTTTGGGCGCCGCGATAGCCGAGGTGGCTGGGAGACGACTGCTCGTGGAACCAGTCTGAATCGGCTATGTCGGTGTGGGTTCGAATCCCACTGTAGTACCATGGATGTTTGTGCTCGTCAAGAGATGCACAATAAGTCTATAGACTGCGGTGCTTCCGGACACTGTCGGACGACACTCAAAAAAAAAACTGACGTTTGTGAAAATCATTGTCAAAAGTATTATTTAAAGAGTGTTTTTAGTGTTAAGAAAAAATGCCAATAACCTCAAACATAAATTTAGTAACAACTACTTATTACAAGATTTACAACAAACGTACTACTACTAAAAACTACAACTACTAAAAAAATTACAATAATTGTTCAAAGTGCATTCCTCCAGCCTAAATACATTTTTGGCATCGACGAACTAGTGTATTAACCGCAGGTGCTATTTGAACAGGATTGTTTTTTATGTCATCACAAGCATGTCTTATCTTTGGATCAATTCCTCACGGGTATGTACTGGTGTATCATACATAATTGGTTTTAGATGAATCCAGAGGATTCAGATCTGGCGAGAGCAGAGGTCAAGCCACTGGTCCTTCGCAAAGAATCCACATATTTGGGTGGTTGTTGGATTGCCGTCCAATCCATCCACGAGGATAATTCTCATCCAACCACTGCCGTACTTGCTTTCCGTAATGTGCAGGGGCATCATCCAACTGCATCCAGTTCCCTTGGCGTAAATTTAAGGGGACATCGTCAAGCACGTCGAATAGAGAGTTTTGCAGAAACTCATGAAATAAATCTCCATTTAAACGAGGATGCAAAATATGCGGCCCACAGAGGTTATTACTTAAAACACCTATCCACACATTTACACTAAACTGTTGCTGAAATGAAGATTGTCTGACACATCGAGGATTGACTTCACTCCAAACGTAAATGTTATGGTTATTCACAATTCCAGCTTTTATGAAATTAGATTCCATAGTCAGTCCATAAAACCTTATGCAGAAATTGTGGATTAATTTCTGTTGAATATAAAACTCATCTATAAAAATTTAAACGTTTCTCCGCATCTCCTGGCAACAAACCTTGAACTGGTTGAAGATGGAAAGCCCTTCGATGATCTTATTTGAGGGCTCTCAGTACTTTTGATTGAGATAAATGAAGTTGCCGAGCTGCTCGGCGTGTGCTAAAAGTTCTATCGATATCAAAAAGATTAAGAATTCGCTGATTATTTCTTGGCGTTACATTATGATTATGATCATTGTAGCGGCGCAAACCATGTTCCGAAAATCGACGATGTACATTTACAAAAATTTGTATATTTGAAATTCTTCTGTTAGGGAAGCGTGTTCGGTACTCCCGAACTGACGCGTTGGAATTTCCGCCACAGAAACCATAAACATAATGTATATCGGCATATTTAGCATTTGTAAACGTTCTTGGCATTTTTTCTTAGCACTAAAAATGTTCTTTAAATAATACTTTTGACAATGATTTTCACAAACGTCAGTTTACACAAATCCATGGGTTGCTATAACGTTAAATGAAATTTACGCGGCTGGTGCGCTACTGTCACAAATTTCTTTGAATATCTCAAAAACAAGATCAAACGTCGAAAAAAAACAGGAGACGAAAAAGTTTCGATATTAGTCAGGTCAAAGTGGTGTGTATATGTTTTATTGAAATATATATATATTTTTTTTGTAGTTTTGAAATGAGTGTTTGTGTTCCGAATTTCACTTAAATTGGATAAGTGGTTCAAAAGTTATGAGGGAAAAACGAGAAAAAATTTCCTACTTCAACGCCCTCTATTTCGGAAACGATGCGTTTTAGGAAATAAGTTTATCACAAATAAACATTATTCTAACCTGTTCTATCGATTCCTGAAGTTATCAAGATTAAACCTGAATCACCCTGTATAATAAGGCTTAGAATGGGAAAAACCCAACTTAATACAAAATTTCAATGAAATTTCATATTCACAACCTTATTGAAATATCTAATAATGTGTTACTGACATGACACTATTTAATATTTCAGAAACATATGGGAGCTTGCTTGTGCCAATTTTTGCATTTTTCTAAAATTTAAAAGGCGTATATATGAAGTCAACAAACAATAACATTTTTAAAGCTTTAAGAATAAATAGGAAATTTTATCCCGATTTTTCCATAAATTTACAAATAAAACAGTTTATCTCTTCGTCACTCTATCGAGGAACACACTGTATATTAAATAAAAAGCGCACTAGGTGCTCCTATAAATCTTATTTGTAGTGTATTTAAAAATAAATATTTTAAATACTTTGTCATATAATAAATCAAAAAGCGATTAGGTATGCTTTTTTCAAAAAAAATTAAATTAATAGTTATTTAACAGTACAGGAAATCGCACCTGCGCCTGTCAGCGGTGACGTAAAAAATTAAATTTAAAATATATACAAAATGTGGGTGTTCTCCTGCGGACATATATTATTAGTAGCTCTGTGTAAGTTTGTCGGTTTTTTTATAGCTAACTAAGCTATTATACAAACTTAAATCTAAAATTAAGCGCCGGTCATTTTTGAAACGGTTCCCATTCCGGTGAAAAAACGTGTATGCGACGTTGCCACATACTCCCGACCATAATATCATTACTTATGCCCTAACGCTGTGTTAAAAAACAGTCTCTGTTCAATAAAAATGTTTAGGAATCTAAAAACATCAATTATTTGAAATAATGATAAACTGCCTATTTCAGAATATACAGGCTGGTTCAGAATTTGTATAAAATAATGTGAATGTACAAGGGACTCTTATAAATACAATTTTGTAAAAAAATGAAAAGGGCAGTTCGAAAATAATTTAAAAATACACTTCTGCACGGCACTGGAAACTGGTCAACAAAAAATGAAAAGAAATTTCCAAGGAAAGAAATAAATAACATTTTATACAGTAAATTCAACTTCTTTTGCCATTATTGTTATTAATTATTAATAGAATTAATTTGTGGTTTTAATTATTAAAATAATTTGACATACCTGACGTTACAATAAAATGTTAGGCCCGTCTTACGCAGTTTCTGCAAACTAACGCAAATGTTTCTGTTTCCTGTCCATTTTGAACTCGTAAGTTATCGGCAGCAATTATGATAAATCGTAACGTAAATCATCATAAAAATGTTGGTGCGATACACTTCATTTTCTAAATATCTGCGCAAATAGAAGTCCACTTAGTCAGGAGAGCGTGACAGCCATGGTACCGGTCCTTATCGTCCAACTCTAGGTATTAATGCTTGGACACGCTGTACATGGTACAGATATAATTGGGCCTCGTGTATGAAACGTCACACTACTGCAATAAGCCGTGGATATCTTGGACATCCGTCTCTTCTAAGATTCGATTTCAAATTTTCCTCGCGTTGCACTACACTTGCACTCCATGCACATCGCGGTAAAAGTAACTGAATTTGACACATGTTTACCGGGAAATCGTTCTGCTAAAGCATTTTCACATCGCCATAAATTAAAACGATATCCATCAACTCCGAGTTGTAAGCCATGTTTGACTTAATTAGATTTTTGACTGTAAAACTAATGCAAAGACTCGAATCACGAAAAGTTAATACCTATAAAAAGTAATCGGATTTCAATATTCAGAATCGCCTGGCTAGAGACTACAGTAGTTCAGCGATGTAAAGGTTGAAAATAATGCAACGTCAATCATTTTATACTCGGAAACTATAAAGATTTTAAAATCTTGTTTTAAGATATTGACTCCATTTTTCATGACGCATCTATTCTCATTTTTTTAAGATAAGTTCTGAACTATCCTGTATAGAGTCCATTTAGTAACCTCTTCGACCACAGTTTTGTCTCGACCAGAGAAAAACATCGTTGTGGGAATATCAATTTCTTGCCCCAACATAAGATCGGTCAGTGGTCGCGTGGTTTAAGGCATCAGTACTTGAATTGAGGTGATTAGATCGCTGTGGGTTTGTCCCCCGCAGCCGGTAGACCGTATATAAGCTAGAGGATTGACACCCTCTCTGCGGGTATGGTAGGATGGAAGAATGTTAACTTGGGTCAATGTGAGAGATTGATACTGGTTGATGTTTGACTACCCCCCTAATTAATGAGGTTTTCCAGGTTTCTCTCAATTCAATAATATGCCGCCCCCTCTCCCGCACAAGTCTTCGACTTCTGGGTTAATACTCGGGATTAGAATGAGGGGTAAAGATATTATTATTATTAAAATTGTTTTAATAAAATAAATTAATCTTAAGATGAATCCATCTTGAATCTATTAAAGGGACACTGTACATTTTAAAGTTACATAATTTAACACAAAAACAAACACAATCTTGTGTTAATAGATATCTATATGGTATTTTGTATATTTTTGCACATTTCTCTGTGTTAAAGGTATAAAACAGTCCATTATGTCAATATAACAAATGTTGTGTGCAACTTTTACAAATAAAATTGTTGATTTTATTATATAATATACTATTTCATAATTAAAATCTTAAAGTGATAAAAAGTAAAAAAAACATTTTACTTTTCACGATGATGTTAAATAATTGTGATTCAATTATGACCAACAACTAGGCTTGGAACTAAATATTTAAAAAAGTTAGTTTCTGTTTTTAACATTCTTACAAAGAATTTAAAACCAAATAATATTTTTTTAAATCTTAAACAACAAACGGAAGAAGCAATAAACCAAGATATATGTACTCCATACTAGAAATTTACGGAAATTGATTAATAAGTAATATGAAATATCAAGAAAAACAAATGAACTAACTATAACAGACCAAATTAGCTTTAATTTTATCACAACTATAAGCAAGATTTGCTACAGTTAGGTTGTTGTCATTTTTTTTATCAAATCTCAATTTAGATAATATCCATGTGAACACCGCAAACGAGAATTTACTGAGTACAAAATAGAGACGTGGCCAAAATGGCTTGCTGTGTGCTGGTACTGCTGACGTGCTACAGCAGCGCAATTAATTGTGCACAACCAGTCAGGAATATGGTCATATACAGTGAGCGGCAAAAGTATGGAATAAATTTATTTTAAAATCTGATGTCTATTTTTGCAAATTCGCTCAATTCTGTCAATTTTTGTTAAGCGTTTTTTTCAAACCATTTTTCATGTATATAGGGTGAAGCAAAAAAATTATATCATAGTCATTTTTTTTTAAATGGAAACCCCCTTTTTGTATTTTTATTCAATTTGCCATGAAATTCTAAGTATTTTTTTATGTAATCTATATTTTATCGTTTTCGGTATGTTACATAAGAAGTACTGAGAATTGCATGAATTGAATAAAAATGCTAAAAAGGTCTGTTTCCGTTTAAAAAGTTGACCATGATATATTTTTTTTTGTTTTATCCTGTATACATAAAAATTAATTTGAAAAATGAGCAATTAAAAATAAAAATTGACAGTTCCGAGCAATTTTCTAAAAAGCAAATCTTGCACATATTATTTTTCTTTTATTATATTATTGTTGTTAACGCATGTTCTGTAAAATGTAAAAAGTAAGAGTGTATAAAACTATGTATTATCATGGAAATTTTACACATTCCGAATTACACAAAAAAAAAAACTCATTTTCCCAACAATCTTATTGACAGTGTATAGGTATATCTAAATTTAATAACTTATAAATAAACTTAAGGTGCATTTACACTTCTTAGGAATAAGTTTTTAGAGGTGGAAAAAAGTTTGCTTATCCTTTGTTTTGTACTTATATAAAATGTGTCAATTCCTAAATATTCCATTTCCCAAGAGTATTATTAAAAGTTTCAAATAATATTGACATTTGCATTTAAATTTAACAAGATTTCGGTCGACTTCGGTTCTGTAATTATTCACACCTGTTGTAGTTGTTTTCACTTTTAACCTTTCTGATATGTAGGAATAAATATTTCCTCCAAAATGATAGACATCTACAATAATCTCTCACAGTATAATCATATTCCTGACGTGAATGGAAGGTACTTGGATTTGGTATTATCCGATATATCATGTACTGTGAAAAAACCCATAATGTTCTTTTACCTGAAGATTTTGCATCATCAAGATTATTGGAAATATCAAGAGACAATTCTCGAAAAGCAAATTATTTGCGTCTATGTCAACAAATACTTTAGCGGATTGGTTTTTTGGGTTGTATCCACATATTTGTACACCTCACATCTTTTGTTGTGGCACAACCCAATAAATTTAACTGGTAGAAGAGGAGTGTAGTCTTTTATATTTTTTCAAAATCATTAACAATTCGCTCGATTACTCTTCTATATTGTCACAAATTAAATGTAATGTTCCTTCGTTTGCAGCTCGAAACGTTAATAGCTTCTATTTGTCAACCCCAAAGACCAACTTGCTTCAGTTCTCACCTTTGTTCACTTGTGTAGTAATTACCATTCTCTTCAAGGTGATCTAGATATTCTTAATTATAGTATTAAGTTTATCAGAAGATTGTATCGCAGTAGTTACATTTGCTTTGTAAATACTCAAACTTTGTCTTCATTTTTTAAAATATTTTTTGTATTGTCCTTCCCATCTTGTAATGGTTTTTTTACTGTAGGATGGCGTAACTAAATAAATAATAACGAACTGGTGTAAGTGAATTTTCGTCAACACAATTTTTTTATAATCTTCTGATTCAAACATGAAATAACAATTTCAACAATTTCAATGCTCCAACAAAAACCGAAGCGTTTTTAAGGGAACACACTAGATGCAACCATACAAACTCATACAGCCCGCGTTCAGTTGAGCGCACTAGAATTGTAGAAGTTTTCTTATATATTCTATTTTTGCTGCCTCGTATCTCTCATCGCTTGATTCTGTTTGATCATAACCGGTTACTCAGAACTTTCTTAGTTTCAAATTTACAAAGTTATTATCAATTATTTTCAGAAACAGAGTGTATGTAAATTGAAGGAAACACAACACACAAGGATACACTCTTTAAAATAATTTAAGTGGGTAGAAAAACATGAACAAAGAATTCTTGATTTTATTTGGAAGTAAATAGATTCAAGTGCACCTGAACTCTTTTGCCACTAGCCTACAATAGTAATAATCTTTAATTAATTTAAGTGATCGGTGTTTTCTGGAGTATTTTAAATAGTTTTTTTTTAATTTTATTTGGTTTACTATTGAGCTTATTTGGACTGCCGGGGCCATCCGTCTTTCCAGCTATCGGATTTCGGAAAGCTTATAAGCCCATAGAATATAATTAAACCTTCCTATACCATTCGATCTACAAAAATTTGAAGCATGATACCCAATCTTCCAACTGGTATCAGCACCAGATACCGCCAACGACGAGAATCAACAAGAAGACAGTTTTCTCATGGAATCAGACTACGAATAATATGTAGAACTAGTAGTAGTAGCAAACCTAGTTTTTATGATTAAAATTTAGTTTTATAATCATAAATGGTCTCTTTTTTAACCTACAAATTTATAAAGCTGTACTTAAACCATTTTAATAGAACATTTTTTTGATGCGATGATTTGAGTTGAGTTTGAGAGTATATTTTTGCAAAGTAAACAATATATAAAACAAGTCTTCAAAACGCCAATTAGGCATCATTATTTCACCGATTTAATTCAATAATCCGTAAAAAATATATATTTGCAATATCTTCTTAAATATCAATAAATAATAAACAATAAAAATTGCATTTGAACTCTTTTACTTCTGAACCCCTCAATTAATAAATTAATCGCGGCTTCTATGATGCTCATGTATAATGTTCTCTTTACATCCTAGAAACTATATTTTTTTCCAATAAAACTGGTACAAGCTTCATCGAAATTAAATCATTACTATGGGCTATAGGTTGTTTTAAAAAAGATACCTAAAGTGCCCCCTTAAAACAAGTTCTTTCTCAATTTTGTTCAGGACAGTAACAGAAAAAAATGCTGAGGAATAAATGGTTATTAATATAAGAATTTCTTCTACATCAAATTTTAATATCGGGAGTCTGGTGCCAAATGTGCCGCAATGGCAACGTTGCTTATGCATCGATGATGCGGTTTTACGAGCAACCTCTGGTCCCACGTCAGTGTGATTTATCGTTAATATTTTTATTTTAGTGCTGTTTTTTAGTTAATTTAATAGACGTTAATCAACACTAAATGCCGCCGACTTGTGTAAACAATATTAGTTATTCAAATGAGATGCAATCATGTCATCATCAGATTAATAGCGGAATAATAGCGTAGTAAAAACGAGCGAGACGGATTTTGGCAGATGCGATAATAAAAGCGCCAAATTTATTAATAAAAATACAGGACATCTTTATTTTTTATTTTTCTAATAATTCATTTTGTAGACATTGGCTTTGAATTGAGTGGAAATAATGCAACAAACTGATAAAAAAATAAACTAAAAATTAACTTGTGGTTAATGAACTAATAATTGTTAATTAAATTTAGGACAAAGAAAGCATATGGAGCAATATATGGGGTTATCATCATGTTCTGTACGGTCATTTATATATACAGTTCGGTTATAATAAGCGTGAAATATGCATTATAACGGTTATTAATATAATAAGTTCTACTGTCTGGAAGATTGGGGTTATTGAATGTTTAAGAATAAGATGATTCATACGGTATATGACTGGTGCGGTAAGTGTCAAGTTTTGCATCAGCATATACCCTCCATTTAGTTATCTTGGTTTTCGGATATCCTGTAGAAGAATATTTTTTCTTTCCGAAATTCCACCTAAAATTTTCAAAAACGCCAAAGAAACATGACAAGTTCCTTAACTTAAATTGCAACTAATCTGCCAGATACACACTAATTCAAAATAGAATTATCAATAGGGGAGTTTTGAAAGATCAAGTCTCACTTCCTCAAACAAGGAGGACACACATTTAATTAATATGGATGAACTAAGTCAACCTCTAGATATGAGGTAAGGATTGATGGAGGCGGTAGTGAAATTAATTTTGTAGTTAATATCACAATTTTGACTTACTTGTATTTTTGTACTCAATACGTACTGGAGGTTAAAGTTGATCGTATAGGAGAAAGATATAGGTGCTTACTATGCATCACATGCAAGTATAACTAAGTCTAAAAAAATGTTAGATTTGAGTGACGTATGCAGGGTGATTTTGAAAGTGTGGTATTAATTTTAACAGATAGCAGTAAGCATAAAAATAAATCATTTTACAAAAAATTGTTTTTAATAATCGAAATAACTCCAGTTTAATGTTGCAAATTTTGAAGCCGATTCCATAAAACTCTAACCTACTCTAATAGTTCAAGTAAAGGAACTATATATAATCTATTGCAATAATAATAATAGCACTTCCTCACAATCGTTTTCCAACTAATGGAAGTAGAAATTTTATTAGATATCTCTATTGGTGGGTAAAAACAACTACAAACTAATGTTATAAGTTGAAAATAGATTTAATTATAAATATAACAGCAATTCAAAGCAAGTCGTCAAATTCCTTTGAGAGTGCCATTATTATTGCAATAGACTGTACAGGGTGGGCAAATTTAGATCTTTTTATAGGCTCTCTCGTCAACTATAGGAGATAGAAAAAAATGAGCCCCCACTTTCGATCTCTTTTTTTAAGAAAATTAATGGTCAGAACCAAAATGTTCTATTGTCTTTTGTTTTCGAGTAAAAAACAAAATTTAAAATTTTTCATTTTTCAGATGTCAACATAAGTGAAACTTAAATAGTAAAGTAATAAATATAAAACTTAATCTTATGATATGATCTAATAATTCTCTATTATAGCAATAGTATGTGTAGTTGTAATGAACGTTGCTTAACAAAAATTTTCTTGTATATTTCATCCCTCTGCACGACGTTTTACAAGAGAATCATGAAAACCACGCTCTACCAAATAGTACGTGACAAGTTTCACATCAGGTATGTATCGCATGGTCAAAAATGGCAAACTTTACGAGAAAATCAACTTTTTCCATTCTGCATACATACCACGCATTACTACCCGCGATCACTCTAGACTTCGATTACTGCAACAAAATAATGCTAACGAAAATTTTACGAGATTGTTTTGGTAACGGATGAGGCAAATTTTACTAGGAATGGGATAAATAACTTCCATAATATATAGGCTGTAGAAAACCCCCAAGCAATTCTATGAACAAGCTTCCAGCAAAGATTTTGATTTGGTTACTGGACTGATCTGGATCAACATTTCGTTATCGTTTTCGTTTGTGAGTTAACACTTGTATGCATTTTCATTTGCCGCCTAAAGCGGAACGATAAATTAATCGTCTGATTCTACAGAACCATTCGATATGCACAGCTATATCGGTGACGGCCACCAATATTTCTATCAGAGACTATGTGAACATCACCATTTGAAACCATGTAGGTATTTCTAACTCATTCCGAGACCAGCACCGACACCGATAATAACGTCCTGTGTGAAATCGCGCTTTAGAGTATCTGCATTTCTTATAAATTAATTTACATGAATTAAAGAAATTCTGTTATATATTCCTCAAAACATGTGGTACTTATACGATGGCGCTACCGCCTCATTTTCGACGTAAAGGACTTGATCTTTTTGATGACAGGTGGATCAGACGCAATGGACTAGTTTTATTGCCTCCAGGCCTTCCGAAATTAAATCTTTATTTTTACCTCACATGCAAATGCTAGTCTATCACGGCCCTGAAATCAAAGTGTTGAAGATATGTGAACCAGGGTAGAAAACATTCTCGAAACAATCTGCCAATGCAATGCGCTGCTAACTTCTTATACCGAGTCATGGCATGGATTCGCCGAACTAGGTTTTGTTTTTATGAAGGTGGGAATAAATTTAGATAATTTAAAAATGCGAAAATAGGTGTTATTTATGATTTTTTATATATAAGATGTTCTGAAATACCCTAGCATAAATTCAGTTTCGGACCTATCTTCTACAAAATTTGACCAAATGAACTGAATTTCTGTTATGTCGGGTTTCTGGGGATGCTAAATGCTTCGGAGTTATTAGTTTTTGTCTATATCATACAGGGAGTTCACTGCAGTACTCCGCGGATTATTTCAGGTCCTAAATTGTTTGAGGATAATCCTTTTGCCTCTTTTATCATTTGCTGTTATGACAAATTTTATTCTGAACAAAAACGATGCTCTTATATGAAGTGCTAAAATTTACTCGTTTTCTAAAAAAGACAGGCATAGTGCGCCAAAGGCAAGCAGCTAGTATCACAAATTGTTGTCTTTTATTTCAAGTAGGCTTTGGCACCTAGTTACTATTACTATTAGTTTTATTAATAAAATTCAAAATCAAAATTATTCTTTTAATGGGAATGATAATGGTTAGTTTATTTCTTGAAAAGTTTATCACATACTGAATATAATTGAAATAGGAAAAACAACAAGAATAACTAATTACTACTTACAGAAAATTCAAATTTAAAGGAAATAAAATCAGAATAATGTTGGAAATCTCAAACATTTTCATGAATACAAAAACGAATTCTTTTTTGTAATGAAAACAATATACTTTTCAAAGGTTCTGAATCTTTTGTCTCAGATATTCTGCTGAATTTATTTCGTTTCATATACTTTTTGCTTGGCATATCTCCAAACTACATAATCAAGTGAATTAAGGTCTGATGACCTTGGTGGTCAGTGAGTTGGAGCACCTCGATCAAACCACCGCCCAGGAAAATTTTCATGAAGCCCCATTCTCTGTATACTCGAATAAAATATGGTGGAGCATCATCATGCATGAAATAATAGTTAGTTCTTGCTAATACTCTTCTTGCTTCAACAATTTCGAACACACTATTTCTTAAGAAAATCGAAATACTTGGTGCCATTTTGATTACAGTCCAGAATGTGGTATCCTATTAACTAATTCCCCATCGTAACAGAGCAAAAATTTACTTTAAATGAATGTTGAAAATGGTATTCCTTCTTGCCCCTAGGATTTTCTGCAGCCCACAGATGTTTATTATGCTTCATCGGATGCCTCGTCCATTAAAAGGACAAATCGTAGAGAATTTGGATTTTCATTTTGTCTTTCTTCCAGCAGTTGATAACAATCTGTTCGGAGCTCGTAATCATTTGGTAATAGCTCTTGTATTTTGTATAATGATATGGGTGTAACTGTTGTTCTATTTTAAATTTCCCAAGTACCACTCACGGACACATTTGGTCTTTTTCATAATGTTCTGATACTCACTGAAAATACCATATCTAATATGGTTTCCTCTGTTTCAGCAGTCATTGTAGTTCTCGGTCGTCCTGAATTTACTTTTTTGGACCGAGCCTATCTCCCGACACCGTCTTTCAACAGCCAAAAATATATTTCTATATGGTAATCTGCGACTAAGAATTTTTTCCGAACATAAGCAACAGACAGCAATAGAAGTGTTCCCTAAACATTCACCTAAAGTCAGGACCATGTTGATAGATTCCGTGAATAATTATTACCGTTATTCATACCGTAGTAAGTAGAAATTTCTTATTACACTAATTAGAATAAATAAATTCTGAAAATGCACATGACACGTTCATTTCACACAAGCCTACTTAAAACACAACCATTTGGAATACTATAGTCTGTTAAGAAATGAAAGAGAGTAATTAAAGCTTATTATGTATGCAAATCGTAAATAAATGTAGTACTGGTGCTTATATTCAATATTTTTATATTATGTATTATTGGTATAGATGAGGTGTACTTTTAAAAAAACTTGGTCTGATCGAACCGCACTAAATTGTAGCAGGTAGCTAAAATTGAACACCGACAATCCGTCTTTGTCTATGCCGCTATTTCTCGATCCATTTCTCTTATAAGTAAACAATATAAAAACAGCATTTCAAAACTAGAGGCTACTTTAAGCATTATAACCGGGTTAAGAGGGTTATTAATAATTCAAATAAAATTATTATCAAAATATTTATTTAAATTTAATGAATACACAAAAATATATGTATTTTGAAAATTCAAATTATGGTGAGTAATTGTAGTGTTGTACAAACGTACAATAGACAAAATAAAAAAAGTAGGTATATTAAAATTCATCCTCTGAATATTCTGATGAATTATCTTCATCTCCTAGATTGATAACGATAGGTTCCACAGTAACGTCAATTAAATTATCGAGGTTTTCACATTTTCTCCTCTTCTTTTTGTACATGATGTATACATCTTTGCCAGCTACCTGCAGTTATTCGTTCCAAGGAATTTTTTAACAAAACTTAATTTAAACGTCGTATTATTTCGCGCTACATCTCCTTTTACCTACGCCCAGACTAATTCGATTGGGTTAAGTTCACAGTGATAAGGTGTAGTGCCGTTATTTGGCGATTTGTTGCCATTTCATCGATAACATATTTTTTCTGATCTTTATTAAGATTGGCAAGTGTCAAAAGTTCCTTTTTCACCATATTTGTTTCAAAAGAAATGTTTTTTTCCGGATAACCATTGAATTATATCGGCTTTCCTCCAAGCAGTCGTAGGCGTCCGCTCGGTCTGCCGTGAATGGTAACTAGCAATGACAATTACAGACCCCGGAGGAATAAGATCCAACATCTGTTTAAAATACTCTTCGAAAACAGCTGCGTTCATGTCTTCGTGATAGTCACCTGTATTTTTAGATTCAAATAAAAGTAAACCTTTTCCCAGCAAAAATTCAACTCTCGTAAGACTTTTGACCTCCCTGTGGATGATTTTAGGGGATTTACAGTATCTTGTTCATTTTTTGTTTCCTTTAAAAGTCTGTAGATAGTCGATTTTCCAATCCCTGTCATTTTGGAACACTTTTCCACGATGTCGTCAACACTGTTGATAAGATTTTGGTGTTTCAATACATTAAATACATTTAATATAATAATATTCTCATTCTGAGACGGCACACATCTTTTCACGCGTTTAGCAGGTACGTAATCTGATAAGATCGACATTTTACCGAAACAATATTATATCCTCTGGCACAATAGTCACTAAACACAAGTCGAATTTTACTCTACTGCACTAGCACGTCTTCGTATATTCAGCTCTAAGACTGGATTGATCTGTCACAATACACTGGCTCCTGCCCTATGATGTATCTAGTAAAATATACTAATGTACACCCATTACCTGTTAGCATTAGTGTTACCCGATAATTACCTGAAACGAAATGTTACCACGCCCATGGCCGGTTTTTATCTCGGGGTTTTGTTACTCTCTTTCATTTCTAAACAGACTGTAGCTGCTTGACTTTGGCGCACTATGCCTGGTTTTTCTCGGGTAAATCTTAGCACCTTTTACAAGAGCACCGTTTTTCTTTAAAATAAAATTTGCCATAACAGTAAATGACAAAAGGGGTAAAAATATTAACTTCGAAAAAGTTAGGACCTAAAATAATCCCGTGAAGTACTGCAGTGGACGCCCTGTATGATGAAGTTAATAACTCCAGAGCATTTGGCGCCCCCAGAAACCCCACATAACAAAATTTCAGTTCATTCGGTCGAATTTTCAACGCCCTGTATCTTGGAAACGGAAAAAGGTACCTAACCCCTTGGTACAAATTGTAATATTTTTTGAAAATCTATTAGGCCCTGAATTTATGCTAGTGTTTTTCAGAACGTCCTGTATAAGATTTTATTGGGCTATTTTCTTATATCCCTTGTTCTTTGAATAAGGCACATATTAAAATTATCATTATGTATTTGTGAAATTTACACAAAAATGCTTTGCTATACATGGTAATTTCTACATATAAAACAATATGCCGAAAACTCAAGAGTAATCTTTAACAATAAAATTTGCATTTGAAATATTATAGAAACTTATTTTTTCCAATCGTATGCTACAATTTTTGAGCTTGTTATTGCGCGTATAAGATTCGCTCCGATATATCCTGGAGACATTTAGTTGGGGAATAAAGTGCTATTATTCTTAATTGGTCTGTACTCATTGCTATAATTCGGGACGCACTGTATAATATATTGTTTTTCTATGAATTCTAACTTTTCGATATGTGAAACAAAATCAACAAAGCAATGTCATGTCGAATCCTACGTATAATGAGAAGTGGTCTATCGAATAAATAATTTGAATAAATTTAATTCATTTGAGTTGTATTGTATCCAAAACAATGGCCTGTAAAATTTTACATTCAGTATATGCAATAAAAATAACTAGAATTTCATCAGCACGACAACTATAATATAGAATTTAACAAAAGGTAATAATAACTGAATTTGGGTACCGGTTGCATGATTATTAACATAAAACAAACATTAAAAATATTTTATATTAACACAATATATTCAGACTGTTCAAATAATTTTTAACTTGAAAAACATTCATTTCATGAAATGTTAATTCAAACTAAATTCAGTAAATACAAGATGAACTTTAATTTGACTGTAACGTTTCTCTACGTGGTCAAAGCGAATAGAAAAATTTAAATAAACTGAGGATTAATTTTTTTTTAAGTCATAAAAAATATTTCACTGTTAAATTTGTTTATAATCGAATGAACGGTATCGGAGTTATTACAACAAAACGAAATAATAATTTCAACTTTGACACCCTGCATCTTCTTCCACAGCACATTTTACTAGGGCAAATTTAGACATATCTTTATATTATGTCCCAAAGGTGTTGCTCCTGCTCTATGGTTCATTATTAATGATCCACCCTGTATACATATACAGTATGCGCCAAAAGTATGGAATAAATTCAATAAAAATGAAACAATTATTTTAAGGGAAAAATCCTCGAACAGGTCGATATTTAATTTAAAAAATACATATTTTAGCGTAAAATGCGATTTTCAAATGTCATTTGTTTTCGAGTAATGACGTCATCGACTTTTTTTTTAATGGCAACACCATATTTTTTTCCTTGATTCTGAAAGATCGTTTAATTCTCTATCAGACAGTACTAAAATTTTGCCCTCTTACATAGGAAAGTTTTCGAGTAAATGACGATTGAATGTTAGAAAACGTAAATCAATTAAAATAAAGCAAAAACGTTATCAAGTTTAGTTTTTTGAATTCCATAGTTCTTTTATGGATCACGTAGGTGAAAATCTTTGCAAAGTGTCATTGTCACACCGACTTTTTAATAAGTAGCGACATAGAAATTATTATTCAAGTATTATGGCACATTTAACTGTTACTCATAGAATTGAAATTTTAATTCTTATCGGATGCGGGAATATGACTAGAATTCAGCAGGAAGTTTGCGATTTATTTAATGAAAAATATCCAGATCGCCCTATCAGCCAATCAACAGTCAGTAAGGTAGAGTCTACATTTAGAGAAACTGGCAATGTTGTAAATATTCCAAAACCTGGACGTCCAAGCATTAATGAAAATCAGAAACAGAACATTTTGATAAGTATGGTGGATAATCCTCATAATTCTTAACGATTGGTTGCATTAAACAATGACACTAGTCAGAGCACAGTGCTACGTATCTTGAGGAAGGAAACATATCATCCCTACAAAATTCACCTTGTGCAGGAACTCAATGAAGATGATCCCGATCGCCGCTTACACTTTTGCGAAATTCTAATGGATTTATGTCAAGGAAATAGAAATTTACACCGGCAAATACTTTTTTCAGATGAGGCCACATTTTGTCTGAATGGTACAGTAAACCGTCAAACTTGCAGATATTGGAGTCGGGAAAGTCCTCATTGGATGGCAGAGACAAATACCCAACACCCTGTTACGTTGATTTTGAAAAAAAACACAACACAGCTATCGATTTTTATTTTTGTTACCCTGGCATCACTCAGCGGTTGCTTTTGGGCGTGGGAAGTAGTTTTATTATGGTTACTAAATGGGGTTGGGGCGCCAAGTAATTTTATTTAAATGAATATATTGTAAAGCCCAGGAAAGACATAAAATTACTAAAATTATTTTCCCTGGATAAGTGATCCAGTAAATAAGAATAAAGAAAATAATAATGATTATGAGTAGATAATACAAGATATATTTTTAATATAAAAGTTATAATAATGAGGCAGTAGAAAATATATGTATAATATTTTCTGATAAATATACAAACGAGAATATAAAAAAAAACAACTTAAGTAAAACCTGGCTCTTGCAAGAGGTAAGCAGACTAGGAGCGTGGAGGTGTATAATAACAAGAAAAAAAAAGAACTCCCACTCCGAATCTACGAACAAATAATATATAAATATATCCACGGTCAATATAAAAAAAAAACAAAAATGTGATCTATCAGATCTGAACTTTGTGTAGATAATTTTTCGTGGCCTACGGTATAAAATTCACCACGCGATAGTCAAATATGTAACTTTAGTAATGGACAAACACTTCAAAATAAGAGATATATAGCTTCTAAAAAGTAAATTAACGGAGCTAGGTACGTAATAGGGTACTTATCGAGGTCCTCGGCCTGGCCTCCTGGAGAATCCTGCCTGCCCGGTACTCGAATGCTTCCCGTGACGTCAGATTCCCAATTGTAGAGTCGGTAAAAAGCAATTCCGGGTTGAATCTCATAATGCCGGCGATTAACAAATTGTTCCCCAATTAACAAAGGAAATGCCAGAGAACAAAACGCCTGCACGAGAGAGAAAAACTTATGTAGGTAATATTAACAATAATTTAATGAAGCCAGTAAAATGCATACAAAAAAAAAATACGAACCTTCCACACAGGATCCTTATTGTAGAAAGGCGTTTTTCTTTTAACACCAAAGAATGTGCACTAAACAAAATCCGCCCGAAGCGAAACCAAATGTAACCACTGCAACTACTACCATAAGTTACATTTACATAGTTGGAATCAATGTAGATGCCCTTTTTGTGGGTAAAATTTACAAGAATTGATCAACTATTTATGCACACCTTGGTAAACTCCTAACATACTATATTCTACAATTTCTCTCTCTCCTCATGCGTAAATTTAAGTTGAACAAAAACTATGCCGATAAGACGGCATATTCGAAATCGAATTCGAAATAAATACTACTTAAAACCTATAAAATCTACGTATCAACCCTCAGAAATTAAATGTGTGGGCTGGAATAGTTGACGACAGAATAGTAGGGCCTTTCTTCTTTGAAGGAACCCTTACAGGACATAGATATTTAGAGTTTCTAGAAAATGACCTTGTTCCAGCCCTTGCAGTAATTTTTCCTAACGATAATGATCCTGACATTCCTGACGATACCATATGGTTTCAGCAAGACGGTGCACCTCAGCACTATGCGCGCCCTGTATGAGATTTTTTGGACAACTGTTTTCCTGGGAGGTGGATCGGCAGACGTGGACGTGGAATGGCCTGCAAGATCGCCAGATCTTACACCTCTTGACTATTTTTTATGGGGATACTTGAAGTCAAAAATGTACATTAATAAACCACGTAATTTAGAAGAACTTCAAAATCGCATTCGGGACGAAATACGCAGAGTTACCCCAGAAATCATTCATAATGTGCAAGAAGAATTTCTTCACAGACTTGCGCATTGTCAAGAAGTTGGTAGATGGCAATTCGAACATTTAATTTAAGTATAAAATTTAATCACTTGTATTTTATTTTACATACCTCAGAATTGTTACTTTTTTATGGATAAAATTTACGTTTTCTAACATTCAATCGTCATTTACTCGAAAACTTTCCTATGTAAGAGGGCAAAATTTTAGTACTGTCTGATAGAGAATTAAACGATCTTTCAGAATCAAGGAAAAAAATATGGTGTTGCCATTTAAAAAAATCGTTGACGTCATTACTCGAAAACAAATGACATTTGAAAATCGCATTTTACGCTAAAATATGTATTTTTTTAAATTAAAAATCGACCTGTTCGAGGATTTTTCCCAAAAAATAATTGTTTCGTTTTTAATGAATTTATTCCTTACTTTTGGCGCATACTGTATACTGTATACATATTTTATTATTTCTAAAATAATGTCGAAGACGTGTTATGTTGTACAGCATTTTTATTATACCTACTGTACAGGATGTATGAAACTCGATAGTATGGGCCTTCTGTGCAGATATAAAAAAAAATTTAATGGAATTTGGGATACGTGGCGTTAAATGAGATGAGGCAAGCTCCATTTTCAGTCGAAACTATTCTCTTTGGGATTTGACAGAAACGACTAATGGACGTCACTAATTATATTTTTTTCAGAAGGATATCCAAATTTTTTCCTGTTAAAAAGCTCTTTTTTTCTAATAAACTTTTATTACAGAAATTTGTTTGTATTACTTCCGGTTTGAAAGCTATAAGCAATATCGTCCTAAAGAATCTCAAAAGAAAAACCTCCTAAAAATTACAGTAACGGTGGAAGGATCAAGTAATCATTGGAAAATAATTGAATGTTCGTTGTTTAAAGTGCATAAATATCTTTACGAATAAATAAATGGATTAAACTCGACAATTCTTTAACACAGTTAAAACAAAAGGTGATGATCACAATAATACTTAAAAGATGAGGGAAAGCCCGCATACTACATACATATTACAGTATGTTCTCTATATGACCTTTTATTTCAAGACACATATCCAATCTTTGCTTGATTTCTTTGTGAGCTGCGTTTATTAACATTTCGCCGTTTAACTCATTACAAGCTTTTGTGACTTTTACTTTCAAATGATTAATATATCGCAAAGGTGTTTTGAAAACCTTATTTTTTTAAACCCCCATAAAAAAATCGAGGAGTGTTAGATCTGATGACTTTCCCGGTCACACTATATAGGTTCATTAATCCCAATCCATTTTTAAGGGAAAGTGTTATGTAAATATTGCTGGAGGAAGTTCTTGTTGTGGGAAATTTAGGTAACTCACGCTGTTCAATGTCTATTCATAAAAATAAGGCCCAATTAAATACTTACCGATGATACTGCACCATACATTTACTCCAAAATGGACTTGGTTTTGGACTGTATTTGCAATGTTGGGATTTTCAATGGACCAGTAGTGTTCGTTTGCCTGTTGGCAAACCATTACGGACAAAAACTTTCAGCCGTTCAAAGAACGTGCCGAAAAAGATTCTGATCAACAGTTTCTAGATTTACTACAATTTGAGCTATAAAGTTAAGTCTGTTTTCAATGTGACGCTCAGGCAAATACTCCAAATTGTAAATTTAGTAGTCATGATACCTATTGATCTCGTTCGTTGAACCGTTGATTTATCCAAATTCAATTCCCCGATAGCCTACCGTATAAAATTTCGTGGATTTTGTTCGAAATACTGTAACAGTCTAGTTGTTTCTTATTCTTCGTCAATTATTTGATTCTTCCGAAAAGAAAATGCATCTTCATTTCATCGCAAAGTCGCCTCCAATCTTGTAAAGGTTCTATGATCAAGAATGAGGCGCTCTGGATCCTTTTCTCGATATAACCCTACAGCTCTTCTTGATTTTTTTTGTAACTCGCCGTAAATTAGCAACGTATCAACTTTTTCTGAGTGAAAAAACATTTTGTAAGCACAAAAGTTATACGTTTGACGTTCGTATTGAGTAGTGACAAGTATTTTGTGAAATTTATACAATTTTAACGTAGATTTAATTATTTTCCAACGACTGCTTGATCCTTCCACCGCTAATGTGATTTTTAGGTGGTATTTCTTGTGGGATTCTTTAGGACCATATTGCTTATATCATTTAAATGGGGAGCAATACAGCAAAATTTCTCTAATAAAAGTTTATTAGAAACAAAAGAAAGCTTTTTAACAGGAAAAAAATTGGGTATGTTTCTGGAAACAATATAATTGATGACACTAGTCGTTTCTGTCAAATATCAAAGATAATACTTTCGATTGAAAATGAAGCTTGTCTCATCCTATTTAACACCACGTATCCCAAATTTTATTTAAATTTTTTGTATCCTCACTGTAGGCCCATACTATCGAGACACTCTGTACTGTGCCTATTGTACTAAGGCACTTAAACTTTTGTATATGTATTCAGATGAAGAAATACAGATAACTGAAAAATGTGTAGCACTGTTGTGTGTATTTAGTCTCAATGAACAGGAGGCCATAATTACTTCACACAATTTTCTGTTAAAACGATGGAATTGTTTCTACTTGCTTTGTATAAGGCAAATCATTAGTTTCATACCATTGTTAATCCAGTGTACTCTTGTTATGAGAAATGAGAAGCAGTCGAGTATGAGTGTTCCAAGAAATACTTAGAATACAAATTACTCATTACATTTTTTGTGCAACGTTGGATCTAATATACGAGGGATGTAGCGCAGTTGCATATTGCAGGATTTCCTTTGGGCATTTTATTGGCCCATAAATTATGAAAAAGTATAAAGTGTAAAGTATATTATTTTTTCTAGAAATACAAATATATTGTGTATAATTTATAAAACATCTGCAAAACATCCAGAAACATGAAAATGAATGCATTATATTATTTCAAATATAGCATTCTGAGGTAATAAGTCTATTTAGATTAAGTTACTTTAGTAATATTTGATTTCTGAAAGAATTAAGAGCCTTTAAAATGCTTCCTTTTACAGTCATTGCATTACAGAGTTTCCCGAACGAAAATAATTCAAATGTGGTCAGATATAATATATCTCCTAAAGAGAATACCTACATCCGTTTAAAGATGAGTCCATAAAATGTTTTTTTCGTTAGCTGGAGTCGTTATAACTATATTTTGCTATAATTTTCATTTATACTTTTAGACTTTTTCACTGTTTGTGAGTTTGTAAACCATTTTGAATTGATCGTATATCATGAAACATTGAATATCGATTATTTCGAAATGTGATATGAAAATTTATTGAATTAGAGATAAGAATATTGTATAAGCCAGGGCAATGTCATCTTAATGGCAATGGTAAATCTTTATAAAAACGAAAAAAATAAAGAAGCAACAGTATTTATAAACGTAGAAACTAGCTAGTTGCACAACAATGTAAAGAAAACCCAGTAAAATAAAACTTCAGAAGATCAATATAATACGGAACTATACGGGAGGGTGTGTTCCTTGGATCATTTTAGGGGGGGGGGGGTACTTTCTATAAAATTTTTCGATTTGAGCCCTCTCTTACGACATAAGGGCTTCTAAAAAATTTAATAAATTTGGGTTTTAATTTTTTTCCTCAATAACGGTTAAACTTATAAATCTGAAAATCGGTGACTACATTTAGTTAAGTTACATTGTTGAATACAATTTTTATTTTTACGAAATGTCTAAAAGGATGACAACCACCAACCTCTGTTGTTTTTTTTAATTTGAACTTTTTATTCTAAACGTTTCTCGATATGAAAAAATTACAGTAAATAGAATAATCAATTTACAAAATTTTCCCTCTCTTAGTATTTTTATGCAGAGACGCGTTATCTTAAAAAAATCCGCATACGTACATATCTTCGGGTGTGGAATATGCAAGCAAAATAATTCATACGTTTTACTTAACTTTTAATTGATTTAAATTAAAAACTTCTCGACAAAAAAACAAAATGTAGCAAGTTATTTGTTCGGAGGCCTCCCTTTTTACTCGAAAAGGATAACAACTATAAAAATATTACAGAATACAAGAATTCAATCAGAATTATCTGAAACATAAAATATATATTATATTACTTAAAGTAATTTAATTTGATGGTCAAAGGTATACGATTAAGTTGCGGGACAACCAAAAGGATTGGGATCCAAAAATCGTAATACATTATGCTGTTTTTATTCATTTGATATACAGGATGTTCCGCATAAGAACCGACACAGAACAGGTGCATATAGGCACAGAATATACCTATACAGGGTGTTAAAAAAGAGTGTAAAATATTTCAGGAGGTAATAGTATGAACCAAAATAAGCAGAAAGGTCTTAATAAACATGGGTCCGCAAAGTAACGGTTGCGGAGATATGGACCACTATTCGTTTTTCAAACATTTTATTTTATTAGGAATAAACCGACAAAGGAAGCTTTTAAGCCTTCGTCCATTTCCAAGCAGGCACGACGTCTTCGTCTCAGCGATATTCGAACTCTTTCGAAAACACCCTCCTTGGTTCGGATTTCTTGACACTTTTGATTAATCCGTAGCTGCAGCTCTTCCCGGCTATTTACAGGAGTAACATACACTAATTTCTTCAAATATCCCAAAACAAAGAAATCTAGAGGGTTCAGATTAGGCGATCTTGGAGGTCATAAAACAGGTCCGGCCCTTCCCACCCATCCATGTGGAAAAGTTTGGTGTAAATGCTCTCTAACGGCCATGGAAAAATTAGATGGAGCACCATCATGCTCTGCTATGGAACCACATTTGTTGCCTCTGATTCAAAGGAATGTCTTCTAAAAACGCATACAGTGTGTTCTGCAGAAAGTTGAGGTAAGCAGAGCATGTTAATTGGTTTGGTAAAACAACAGGACCTAGAAACCTCTCACCTACAATACCCATGTAATGAAAAACGTGCCTGATGTCCAGATTCTATTAGAACATGAGGATTTTCGTCGGCCCAAATATGCGTATTGTGAAAATTAAACACTCCATTTCTTGTGAACCCGGCCTTATCAGTAAAAAGAATGTTTGCAAGAAGGTCTTCAGCATCATGACGTAGAAACCAGCGGCAAAAAACCAAACGTGCTTGATGATCATTTGTTGGATTTAAGGCCTGTACTCGTTGCACATGGTATAGATAAAGCAGTTGATCGTGAAGGATTTTCCAAACAAGAGGACTACTAATTGCTACCTCGGTTGATATTCTTCGCACACTCATACTTGGATTCTGCTCTACCAGTGCTAGAATTTCTTCTGCTGCTCTAGGAGTGGATAACGACCTTGGTCTTCCGAATAAATGGCACTGTTTGCTCAAGGAACCGGTATCTCGCAATTTTTGGTGAATTCTTCCAAACATGCGTTGTGAAGGAATCTGGCGATTTGAATAAGCGTCAACATAAAGACGTCGCGCTTCGGTGGCGTTCCCATTAGCACGACCATACATGAAATGCATGTCTGTTAATTCTGCGTTAGAGTAACCAGCCGTAGGAAAAGAAAATTTGTGCACTGAGAACAACTGTCAAATGCGTACTGTTTATTTCACTAAACATCAACTAACTATTATAAGAAAATACACAACGTCTTTGCAAAATAAAAAAGGGGCTAAAAAACATAAAACATTCCATATCTCCACAACCGTTACTTTGCGGACCCATGTTTATTGAGACTTTTCTGTTTATTTTGGTTCATACTATTACCTCCTTAAATATTTTACACTCTTTTTTAACACCCTGTATTTTCTGTGATATAGGGGATCTCAAAATATTGTAATTTTACCAAACAAACTTATATACAAAGTTACACAGAGGCGGAGCTACAGGCCTTCAAAGTGAGGCCAAATATTTCGAAAAAAAGTAATACCTCTAAATTACTTTATCTTGGAATAACCAAATTTGGTACATGACTTAGGTTTCTCATTGGCCTTCTTTGACAATGAGTTGAAGTAAATCGAAATACTACAAGGTGTTCATTGAGGGTGAGTCACCCCTAAAATTATACCAAACTTTTTTCCATTGATCGAATTTAAAAAGAATGATAATCCTGCAGCAGTAGGCTTTGTCTTTAAAATTTGATAGTTAGTAATAAAACTACAAACAAGTTGACATGATACATGTGCTAGGATTATGTGAAAGAAGTGTGGAAGGATATCGTAGGAGATATCCAAATCGAGTGATTCTCCATAGAGAAATATTTTCTAAAGTTGAAAGACCGGTTCGAGAGACACGAAAGTTTTTTAATACAAGATGAAAAAAATATTTTGTAAACAGTTGAAGATGAACTGCAAATAAGTACTAAAAATTTATCTCGAGAAACAGTGTATCAACAACTGTACACCGAATGCTTTAACGCAATCTACTACTACATCCATGTCATATTCAAAAAGTGCAAAAGGTATTCCTCAAGATTTGGATCGCTGAGTAACCTATCTAGATCATCTTCCATCAGAATATTAATTTTCAGAAGAAAATTCTTTTCACTGATGAGTCTTGTTTCACTCGTAGAAGAATTACAAATTTCACAACATTCATGAATATTCCGATGTAAAGTCCTATGCAATAACTCCTAGACATTTTCAACGTGAGTATGTTTGGACCGGTATTATTGGTCGTTATTTAATTGGACCAGTTATTTTACCAAAGACGAAATTTATTTGGAATTTTTGCAAAATACTCTCCCTGAGGGGCACCGCCTCATTTTAGTGTTACCTACTGTTAGATACTTTTTGAATTTTATGTTTCCAAATAAATGGTTAGGAAATAATTGTCCTCAAACGATGTTTCTAAAATCTTATTACGCCATTTATGTATCATTTGATACCTTTTTTGTTAAGAAAAAAAATTATGTGCAATTATCACATAGAGGGTATTTTTTACTAAAAATGAAATTTTTATGCCAATGAAGTATATTTCTTGTTTAAATTAAAAAAAAAAAAATGTTTTCAGGTACATTGAAAAGACCATGGAAGAATGGTAAGGCTTATGATAATAGATATAACAAATTATACAGGGTGTCCCGAAATTAATAGGACACAGAGCAAGAGTAAATTCTTTACATCAAAATAATGTGATTAAGGCTGGTTTCGCAGTGCCTGAATAAGCTGTAACCCATTTTTCTCCTTTATTTTCCGACAGAATAATTTAATTTTTTTACTGTAGGTCTATTTAATAATTATCTATAACTTCCTCGCGTTAGAATTTTGAAAATAATTTCTGACACGCAACAAAAAAATAATTTTCGATTTTTGTTTCCCTTATAAGCGCAAATTCGGCCACGAGTAAGTTATAGATATATTTTTTAAATAATTTTTCACGTTTGTCCCATTCCAATATATAGAAAAATAACAGAAAAATGGTTCCTAATTTTTCAATAATTTCTTAAATTTACTGAAATTTTAAGTTGGTACCTGAGACGTTTGAGTGGAACTTGCAATAAAGCTCCGTCTTTAACACGTCACCATTCATTCATAAAATTCGAAGACGTTCGTAATTTAACAGTGATAGACAGGGTGTTAATATAAAAAATGATAAGGAGAAAATAATATTTCCAATTTCGAGGAAATATTATTTTTAAAGATTTAACTTCGGAACCGTTCTGTGTACAAAGTGTTGAAAAATTGTTGACCGTTAAAAAAATTAAGAAAACTAAAAAATTGTTTTTGGTAAAACTTCTAACAAGGGTTTCCTAGAACACTAATTTACGAAAAAATACAGACTGTTGAAAAAACTGCAACCAATTGTCCTCAAAACTGGCCATCATGATCGACAAATGTGATTATTTTTTTTTTTGGAAGGATTTTGTTATTCCTCTCCAATTCAATCCCAAGAAAATTTGTGAAATCGTATTATTAATAAATGTAACATTATAAGAAACGGTCATCATTTCTTAAACAGAGTAAGTTTAAATGTTCAGCGAAGAGTAAATTTATGTTTCAGTGCCCATTTTGAACAATTTCTTTAGTTTTAATTTTATTTTAAAGTTTTATTACTAACTGTCAAATTTTAAAGACAAAGTCTACTAAGTATTGACTTTTTAATTTCTTCTAATTAACAGTATTAAAATGTTGTTTTAATTAATGTATTTTTCCTTGAAACCCTTAAAGTTTCTTAATATTTAATAAGAGTAAAAAAGTGTTTTAAATTTATTTAGAATCTGCGCGGAATATTATTCTTGTTAAATTCGATCAATGGAAAAAGAGTTTGGTATAATTTTAGGAGTAACTCGCTCTGAATCAACAACTTTCAGTATTTCAATTTTTTTAATAGACCTAAATCATGTACCAAATTTGGTTATTCCAGGTTAAGCAGGTCAGAGATCTTAATTTTTTTCGAAATATTTGGCCCTACTTCGAAGGACTGTAACTCCGACTGTATGCAACTTGTTAAGTTAAATTGCAATATTTTCGGACTCCCTACATGAACCTACTCTATGTAGGTTCTTATGCGGAACACTCTGTATATGGAGGCCAGACTAAAACTACTTTAAATACGAATTTTAAATATTTTGAACAATCGCATTTACATAATTTTAGGCGTTGATATTTTAATAGAGATATTGTTGCAATCATCCGTAAACAAATAACTGGCAGGATATGATAATAACATGTACTTAATCTAAAACAGAATGTATTATTGGTCACATATGCTTGCTCTTAATGAAGAATTTAAATATTTATTTAGTAAATTTAAGAGAAGAAGAGAATAATTTATTTTGTTTGTTATGGTTAGTCAAATAAACAAAAAATATATGCTAACCGACAAAACAAATAAGCTACGTGCGTCTACCGTTGTAATCAGAAAAAGAAAGAAAAAACGAACAAATATTCAAGACATTTTTAGTTTGTATGCTATGCTGAAATTAAAACAAAAATTTTTAAAATTCTATTGTGTATACTATTTGGTTCTAGGCAGACGAGTATGAATGCAAAGATATAAAATGTTGTGTCAGTATCTCTGTACATGTAATTTCTTATAGTTAGCGGTCGAAATTGTGGACAGTGATTAATCGCTAGATTGTATACTAGCGCGACGGGCGAAGCGTGCGGGGAGCAACATTTCATAGGCGTACTAAATTTTAATGCGATCAGATATAAAAAAATACAAAAATTACAAAAATAATTGCATTACATAACATCTATTATTTTTAGAGTAGAAACAGTGATATAACAGTTTTTACCAATTTCGAGGCGTTAGATAATAAAAATAATAAGAATATTTCAAAATTTAAAGTTTTTATCTTGTATTATCAATTACCCAAAGTCAAAAATAATAGAGAATGACTAATTCACAACACAGAGATGAGTACGGAAGACATGTGTGGTATGATTATCTAAGCGTGCCACTTGAGAAGAGTTAAAGCACACAAAATTATCAAAAATAAGTTGACGTCGGCTGAACCTAGCACATTAACAATTTACTTTAAATGTGCCCCTGGCCTTATAGACGGCGATTGCCCACTACGATCCACTTACACCTACCTGATGCGCACTCCGCAGATATCACACTTAAGCCTTGTCCTCATGGACGCGAAATTCACAATTTTTGCACGAATTTTACAACTTCTGTTTTAATTATTTATGGCAGGAAATTCTCAACTTTTGACAATTGCAATTTGCGAAACTGTCAAACACTACAAATATTATTGCCCCTTTCATTATTATGTGGTGTTAATAAATTTGTTTTGAACTTCTGATAATCGACCATGGCAGATTCATGATGAAAATGATAGAAAATGTTATAGATAGTTGACAAAATTTGTTATAAATAGAGATTATTCCACCGTTAAATAAATCGCGCAAATATTTGCGAATTCTGCATTCAAGAGAACCAAAGGCTTTAGATTACATACACACTATTTACTATTGGTTACTAGCACTGTCACTATAACGGTCACGCATTAACACTTATATCATATCGTACCGTTTTCCGAGTGACCTTCATACTCCCATGTTTCCTCAAAATTTAATATATTCCTTTATCCAGATTCTTATTTTTTAATATTTATTTTAAATAGTTTCTTCGCCATATCACTATTTGGTGCTTTCTATCAGTATACTCTTTTCGATTTCATTACGGACTAAGTTTCATCTTGGACGCGAAATTATAGAAAATGTTATAGGTAGTTAACAAAATTTGTTATAAATAGAGATTATTCCACCGTTAAATAAATCGCGCAAATATTTGCGAATTCTGCATTCAAGAGAACCAAAGGCTTTAGATTACATACACACTATTTACTATTGGA
This sequence comes from Monochamus alternatus, assembly GCA_037114965.1. Lineage (NCBI taxonomy): Eukaryota > Metazoa > Arthropoda > Insecta > Coleoptera > Cerambycidae > Monochamus > Monochamus alternatus. The sequence continues at coordinate 21,677,166 of CM073435.1, read as the reverse complement.
AAACTCATTTTAAAAATACATCTTCCTTCCGCGAGTTTCCATCACTTTCCGTTTCGCAGTTGTACTTCTTTATCACTTTTCATTTGCACACATATGCCATTCACGTACAATTTTGTTAATGAAATATATATTTCAACATCACTTACACTCATATTTTGACCTCCACTCCGCAGATATCACACTTAAGCCTTGTCCTCATGGACGCGAAATTCACGAATTTTTGCACGAATTTTGTAACTTCTGTTTTAATTATTTATGGCAGGAAATTCTCAACTTTTGACAATTGCAATTTGCGAAACTGTCAAACACTACAAATATTATTGCCCCTTTCATTATTATGTGGTGTTAATAAATTTGTTTTGAACTTCTGATAATCGACCATGGCAGATTCATGATGAAAATTATAGAAAATGTTATAGGTAGTTAACAAAATTTGTTATAAATAGAGATTATTCCACCGTTAAATAAATTGCGCAAATATTTGCGAATTCTGCATTCAAGAGAACCAAAGGCTTTAGATTACATACACACTATTTACTATTGGTTACTAGCACTGTCACTATAACGGTCACGTATTAACACTTATATCATATCGTACCGTTTTCCGAGTGACCTTCATACTCCCATGTTTCGTCAAAATTTAATATATTCCTTTATCCAGATTCTTATTTTTTAATATTTATTTTAAATAGTTTCTTCGCCATGTCACTATTTGGTCCTTTCTATCAGTATACTCTTTTCGATTTCATTACGGAATAAGTTTCATCTTGTAAGATATAGAATTTTTTTTTGGAAAACTCATTTTGAAAATACATCTTCCTTCCGCGAGTTTCCATCACTTTCCGTTTCACAGTTGTACTTCTTTACCACTTTTTTATTTGCACACATATGCTATTCACGTACAATTTTGTAAATGAAATATATATTTCAACATCACTTACACTCATATTTTGACCTCGCGCACTAAACTCTTCATACTTGCCATCATTCGATATTCCTCATTTTTGTCAAATCACTAACAAAATTAATTACATTCATAATTAAATTAACGAAAAGATATACCCAAAATTTTGCCCGGCCGAACGATATACCCGCCCATGATAGCGCTGGAAATGAAACAGTTGGATCCGACAATTCATCGCAGACAATCAAAAGCCAGCAGCGCATGCGTACTAACGTGTACTAACTGTAGTGCATGCGTAGCAGAAGCTGTGTAATCGGGTATGCTCTCAGAGATATGCGGCATACGATTTTGTAGGAAAAATATAAGGGCTGCATGTATATTTCTTTGTGTTGACTGCTATAAATTGTGAGCAGAGTTGTAACATTAGTCACTCTCAATTTGGAAGTCGGCTTTAGGTTTCCTTACACTTTAGAGTTTAGAGAGCCTAGATAGATCCGTTGACTACAACTAAGAATTAAACTGACCAGTGGTATAAGAATCACAAGTAATTTTTCATTTACTCTGGTACAACAAAATGCATTCACACAGTGTAAAAGGTGGATATATCTGTACGAGCGTGGAAGCAGTAATTACAGAGACGATCCGTACTCAAGAGCCGTAGAAAATTCGTGGGATTTCTCACAATATACGTCCTCGGTAATCATATTTGTTGGCTGCCTCTGAGAACGGCATTAAAATTATTCAGTTAATTTTTTTTCAGCTCCCGCCTACGACATAAGTCTCTGAAATCGAGTCATGTTAAGGGTATAGAAATTCTATGGTACGTTTATTATACTTATCAGATTCAGAACTTAGCTAAAACAAAATTTTTGAATGTAAAGGGGACTTGTAAAAAAATAATAAAGGGCATTACGAAAATGATCATAAAATACCCTTCTGCACGGCACTGGAAACTGGTCCACTTTAAAACCTGTCAAGGCAAAACATGTAATAGGGACAAAATATTGAAAGAAATTCCCAAAAAAAGAAGTAAATAACACTTATTTTATACAGAAAATTCAACTGGTTTTGCCGCTATTGTCATTAATTATTTGTGGTTTTAATTAATAAAATAGTTTGACATACAACAAACAAATTTTTGGCCTGTCTTACCCAGTTTCTACAAAGTAACACAAATGTTTCTGCTTCATGTCCGTTTTGAATTTGTTGGTTGCGTAAATCATCAATAGTGTCCACTTCGGTGCGATATACATTATTTTTTAAATATCTCCACAAAAATAAGTCCAAATGATTTAAGGTCAGGAGATCGTGGTGGCCATGGCACCGGTTCTCCTCATCCAATCTCTTTATTAATGTTTGGACACGCTGTAAATGCTACGGATATAACTGAGCCTCGTGTAGCATACGCCGCACTGCTGCAATACACCGTGGACGCCTTGGACCTCCATCTCGATTCGGTTTCAACTTACCCTCGCGTTGCACTACACTTGCACTCACTGCACACCGCGGTAAAAGCAGCTGCATTTGGTACATGTTTAGCGGGAAATTGTTCTGCTAAAACATTGGCACTTCACCATAAATTAAAACGATATTCATCAACTCCGAATTGCTATACACGTAAGCCATTTTTGACACATGCAAAACTAATGTAAACATTCGCTTTGCAAAAAAATTAATACCTACTATAAATAATCGGATTTCAATATTCGAAATCGCCTGGCTAAAGACTACAGAGCCCAACGATATGAAGGATGAAAATACTACAAGTTCAATAATTTTTTTCTCGGAAACTGTAAGGATTTTACAAAAACGTTTTTACGAATCAACCTATTAGGGAGGTTTCCACATATTCTAATATTCTCATCGAATATATCCTCACTAGAAAAAAAAAGGAAAAAACCAAAGTTTTGTTTTATTTATCCAGTATATTTGTGTATGCTGTGTAGAACCTTTTCTGATTAAACACATTATTACTGGCAAACCCAGAGTAATAATAATAATAACAAAATAGAAAATTATAAACTAATATCCAAATTAATAGTAGAAGTTGCAGATCCTCTACCTATATCTTAGCTAGAGATATTAGCTATAGACTACCAACAATAAAAAAAATTGTACTTTGGCCAACCAGTCGGTGGGGGAATATTTAAGAAGGATGATTTATATTTTTTCAATGCACCGAAGATTTATTCTCCAAACATACAACAATGGATTTATCAAAAATATGCTATAATTAAGTATATTTTTAAACTACGATCGATAGGTAATTTTATTACACAAATCGAAAATACTCAAAACCCACTCAGATTGTCATTTAACAGTGCAAAAGCATTAACTATATCTAGATTGTATACATTTTTCAAAGGGTATCACCTTTGTCTTACACAAATTTGCCTTAATGCGTATATTATTTAATTAATACATAAAAATTATAATAATTAATAACTGAATTTAATCAAGTAATAATTCACTTGATAATTGGTTGTATCAACAGGTTGTAAGATATTTTTTAATAAAAATAAATGTTCCTATAAATATTGTTGGTCTTAATAGGTTTATAATTAACTAGAAGTATTAATTAGCCTAGCACTTATCTGCATTCCCATTCAAATTATTGGAGCAGATGTACTTCCAAATGTCAACTGCGGGTATAGTTGATAATATCTGCAAATGGAATCCACTTCTGGAGAATTATGGACTGAGACAAACAGAACTGTACCCACGTAATAAGTTACTTACTCCTACACCTCACAGAAGTCCTTTTATATTATCTAGAATATGTCTAAGGCGCAGTTTCTTAAGTTTTATCGAGCAGTTTCGAATCCGATGTACGAATGACATAATAGAAATCTAAAATCTACTATTATTTTACCTCATAAAAAGAAAATTACTAACATACGATTATGATGTGAAATGTGAAGTTGATTCTTAACTGAAATTTGAACTGTAACAATATATTGTTATGTTTTTGTTATTTAAATGTTTGTTTGTTAATTATTATGTTGAGTAGTATTCTTAAACTTTTTAAATGTCATTTACTTACCAGGATAGTTCTATTCTGAACGCCTGTGTGTTCACTCATAATATTTTTGATTGAAATTTAAAATTTTTCCAAGAAATATTCAATGAGAAGTAGTTTGAAACTATATATATTGTTTTAAAAATTATGCTGTATTATTAATTCGAAATGTTGCCTTAGAAATATTTACGAAATGGAATGTTATTTCAGTTTTTTCATTTATTAAGTATTTTATGAATGAACAATAAGTTCTTAAATCTATCCTAACCCTGCGCTAACTATCTTATTTCTACATACATGTACAGCTCTTATACTAAATACAGTGGTTTCCTTTACCTTGGTACAAAAATTAATTTTTTAAGATCAATCAGATCCTTGTCTCTATATGATGTTCCTTCTTCTTCCGGCCTGCCGTTATACTGTTCCTTGTTACGTTCTTTCCTTCCCTTGCTATTCCTATCTTCTTCAACCTATTTCAACTTGTCATGTTTTAGTGATATCGTAAATAATTTTATATTTTCTTAGTGTGAAATATTTGCGACAGGCATGCATGCATGAGGCAATTAGGTAAAGAAAAGCAATTCAAAATTCTATAAATAAATAATTTTAGGCAATATGTATAATATCTTTTAGCCAGTTCCGCGAGTTTCCATCACTTTCCGTTTCACAGTTGTACTTCTTTACCACTTTTTATTTGCACACATATGCTATTCACGTACAATTTTGTTAATGAAATACATATTTCAACATCACTTACACTCATATTTTGACCTTGCGCACTAAACTCTTCATACATGCGATCATTCGATATTCCTCATTTATAAATAATTTCAGGCAATATGTATAATATCTTTCAGCCAGTGTATTGCAAAAGTAACTTTATCTTTATAACAGTTCTAAATTACTTCAACAATTTAACATTTAAGCTACCTTAGGGAAATATTCATTGTATTTAAATACGATTTGTGGAACGCACAGCACCTAACAACTGTCAAAACTAATAGTCGGCTTTTGGCAAGCGCACATCCCAACAAAATAACAATTTGTTGGCGGTTGTCAGCTTTCTAGCAGATTTGGATGCTTTTGTTTTGGAAGTCACTCTATTCTGGATTGCTTCTGAATAATAATAAGCTTACATATGCTTACGTCGCTTCTTCATCAATGCCTTTTTATTTTTTCGTTTATGAAAAGTGCCTATCTGTTATTATATATTGAAACGGCGGAAAAATTATATACTACACAGGATGAGTCAATTTTTTGTAGACAAACTTTAACAAAGGATAGAACACGTGTTTTTAAGAAGAAAAATTCCTATAAACATATGTCGTAGAAGGCTTCGTTTCCGAAATACAGGGTGTTGAATATAATTATTTTTTGTTCTCGAATTTTAATTATAACTTAAAAAGGAATGCTTCGATTTTTTTCAAATTTAGGGGATAAGCCTATTAATTAAGAGGCATAAAATAGCGATAACTTGCAGAGTAGCGGAGTGGAGGAGGTGCACTACCCCATTCTTAAACAGAACTTATATGCCAATGACTATTTAAAAAAACTGTTATTTTGATTATCTACATACAATCGTTTGCAATAATAATGACACTCTCTTAAAACAGTTTTTGAACTTCTGGAAGTTCTGAGTAGAAATTTCATTAAATCTCTATCGGTGAGTGAAATAACTAATAACTAATATTAAAAATGTGAAGAAGATTTCATTACAAATACATCAGAAGTTCTAAAGAAATCGCAAAATTCATTTTAATGAGTGTCATTATTATTGCAAACGGGAGTACCTACAGTTTACCAAAAATAATGTCCCTCCTTCTGTTTCGAAATTCCTATGTGTTTCCGAGTTATTTTATTTTTTAGTGTTTGATGTGATACTAAATTAAGTAATTTATTTATTATCAATTATTGGCTAAATAATAATAATAACAATAATAATAATAATGCTTTATTCATGTAAGCCCAAAAAAATAGTTTAAAAAAATACAATAATTAAAATAGTCTACATTACACTTACAACTACAAACAATGACATGTAAAATGAGTAACACAGTACAGAAATATAAAAGAACAGGTATTTAAAAGTTGTCCTGCATAAAATTCTTATAAGGAATAAAAACAATTTTCTACTGAAACTCTTTTTTAAATAACCTCATACTCCTATGGCGCTTAATGTTTACGGGCAGTTTATTGTTCCACATAAGTAGAAAGGTCCCTTTTGGTATGTGGTTAAATTATGATTATTTAAGTAAATCAAATTATTACCTCATTTATTATGAGAATGTATCGTGTTGTGTTGTCTAAAAAGTTCATTATGGTTTGCGACAAATAATGCTGATTAGTAAATAAGTATACAAGCTAAAGGAAACATTTTATTTTTTCTTTAAATGCTAGCCGGCAAGATTCCAGTAGATTTAGAAACATAATTAATCTCAGATTTATTTTTTTTTTTGACAAATAAAAACTCTTTCAAATTCTGAACTAATACCCCAATAAATTATTAGATACTTTAGATGGGAATATGCCAATGCAAAATAAACATTTAAAAGATATTGTTTACTCATTATATTTCTCAAGTTTCTGATAGCATAATAAGCGGTATTTAATTTCTTTACAAGTTGTTCAATATGAGTGGACCAAGTGAGTTGCTCATCAATGAAAAGACCTAAAAATTTTGTACTATGTACTTTCTCAATTACCGTGCCATTTAGTGTGACTGCAATATTAAGGCATATGCGTTTTTTAAAAAATGTAATATAATGAGTATTGTTGGGTTAATAATAACTTTATTTTTAAAACAACACGTATAAAATTGATCAAGCGTGGCGTTAACTTTAGTTTAAAGCTCATCGGCAGACGAGGCACTAACACAGATTGTACTGACATCTGCATAAAGAATTAAGTTTATCCGTTCGACAGTTATATGCTGCTCCAAATCGTTTATAAAAAGTATAAACAATAGAGGAGACAAAACACTCCCCTGAAGAACACCTAATGGTGTTTTACAAGAGTGTGAAATATCATTACCAATTTTCACATTTATTTCTCTGTCACTCAAAAAAATATTTATAAAAATATTTAATTCTTTTAACGAAACCTACCTAAATATGGTTTGTTAAGGATTCTAAAAAGTCGAAATCTCTTATTCTTTATCTCTTTCCAATGTAGTCAAAATAAATATTTGTTATATCAAGCCATAGTCAAATACAAGGCTTTTATAAGTTGAAACCTGTTTAGTACACAAATTTTAACAATCCTTATTTATTTTGTGCTGTGTAAATAATAATGTACTGCAACTAAATTACAAAAAAAAATAGCATTGAATGAACATTGATGTTAATGTTTATGGAGAAAATTTTTAAATTTTATTACATTTAATTAACAATAGTGGAATTAATAATAATTGTTAATCGAAATAACTCGGAAACGCCCAGGAATTTCGAAACAGAAGAAGGGACATTATTTTTGGTAAACTGTATGTAGATAATGAAAATAACAGTTTTTTTTAATAGTCATTGGCGCAGAAGTTCTGTTTAAGAAAGGGGTTGAGCATCCCCTCCACTCCGCCACTGTGTAAGTTTTTGAACATTCTTATCGCTTGTTTTATTCCCCTTAATTAATAGGCATTATCCCCCAAATATGAAAAAAATGTAAGCATTCCTTTACAAGTTATAATGAATATTCAAGAACAAAAGATTATATTCAATACCCTGTATCTCAGAAACGAAGCCATCTGCTTGAAATTTTGTTGTGGAGTTTATGAGTATGCTAAATACTGGAGTTATTAATTTTTGGCTATATCATACAGGGCTTTCGTCGTTTTTTAGGTTAATCTTTTTGCGCCTTTTATTGCTTGCTGTCATGGAAAATTTTATTCTAAACTAAAAAGGTGGTCTTGTAAGAAATACTAAAATTTGCTCGTTTCCGAGAAAAACTAGACATAGTGCGCCAAAGCAGCTAGTTAAAATCAATAAAGGTAGGACCAAAATGTTCTCACTGCAGTGAACGCCCGGTATGATATAGTCAGACATTAATAACTCCAGAGCATTTAGCATGCCCAGAAATCCCACATAACAAAATTTCAGTTCATTCGGTCGAATTTTGTGAAAGATACGACCGGGTATTGATTTTGTCCTCATTTGTAAAGGATTCTACCAACTGTGTTCTTCACATATGAATAAATTGGATAAAAAATTAAAGTTTAGTTAATGTTAAGTAAATCTCTAAAAAAATAAAATTAACCAATTTTATGCCTATACCCAATCTTCCAAAATCTAGAAAGTGACTCATAGATAATAAGAACCTTTATTAAAAAGCGTACGGAATATAAAATGATTTATATAAAAACTTAAAAATGTATCTCAGTATTGTGCTGCTCTGTATGCACAGCTGTGGATACGGTTGTTGCTCTGTATATATACTACGCGACAAAGAAAGGTAAACGCCCATTAAATAATATTGTATTTTGATAATTTCTTGCATGTTTACTTCTCTTGGTGAAAGTAAAAAATATGTGTACAAAATTTCGAAGTCCCAAACCTACTTTTAAATTTTTTGCCCGATTTTCAGATTATTTTTTGTTAGTGAGGTAGCATTGTGTATGAGATACAACAAAATGAGATTAAGAAAAGTTTCTTGAAGAATTGAGGACGTGTGCAAAATTGTAGTGTATCTGAAATCAAACAAAAAATCAAACTACGTCTGGGACACTGAAACTTTTCTTAATAACGTTTTGTCATATCTCATACAGTAGTTTTTTTCTAAATTATCAAGGCTTACCGGATTTGAAATCATGTCAGATTTTGTTTCTTAAACAGACCTGAATCACAGGTCATTCTTCAAAACCAACATGTTTTGTCTCTTCCAAAAGCCGTTTTACCTATTAAGGGACACCCTGTATATTCAACTATGCGATCTTCGCGTATTTATCCCTTTATATCACGGATTTTTATATCAGAATGCGGTAGTGTCTCACGGAGATCGTTAGCGTTGCTCAACTTCTGATACTATTATTAAAAAGGTGGTTAACCTTGTATCGGTATTCACAAAAAAAGCCCAATACTTATAAACAGAGGCTGACTAGAAAACGCTAAATGTCATCTAATAATAATATCCGTTTTGTTTTAACCCTGTGTACGAAAATAAATTGCCAGTTGAGAGGCCAATAAAGAAAGGCCGTGTCTATAACCAGGTATGCATACTGAAACTAAAGCAGATTTCAATAATAAATTAATGATAATAGTGAAATATACTTATTGACACAGTTTAACTTGATTTTATACGTATTATTTTTTATTTTAGAAGAGTTCTTTGCTCCAGCTTTAGTATTAGTAACAAAAGATATATTATTTATTACTTAATCTTTGGTCATGGTCACGGTCAGACCTGTATAAATCTAGATAGATATTTTAGTGTACTTAGACAATATCTACACCTATTATCAAGTACTATGATTAATAAATATAAACTTTAAATGTATCAGTCGCAAATACCTGAAGCATTTATTAAAATACTTCCTCGTTATAGATAACAATTCTGAGAATGAAAAATCGGTAAAAGCCAGTTATATCAAAAATATGTTTTTTACCGTAAATAGTTCTCCACGTTTTAACTAAAACTGATTAGTATGAATAATCTGTACATCAAGCAGTTTTGATAATAGATGGAGTGTATGTATGAAAACCATGAACCAAACTGAGAATAAAAAGCGAATACAGGGTGTTCTGAAAATCCGTCAGGAAACTCCGGCAGGTGATTCTACGGATTAAGTAATAGCAGTATGTAATGATTTTTTTTCGAATTGTCAATTATTTGCAAGAAAAAATATGTACTTTTTAACCGGCGTGAAAACAGCAGCCAGACTTGGCAACTAAAATAAGCGATTATACACGAATGGCCATTGATGTCTGTCATACTAGAGATGCGAATTATCAATTACTAATTGCCATTTAAATATGATTTGAAACCATAGATATTAGATTATTAATAAGAATTTATTAAAACATAAGTTTTTCTTCATTACTTCGTCATATTTGGATGCGGAATGAGAATCTGGACAATTTAAGTTGAAAGTCGAACCTGTATATTTTAATAACTACTTGCAAAAATTTGGAAATATAACATAAACAGGTTGAAATTTGAGGAGTAAGACCATAATATTGTTTTCTACCAGTGGCGTTGATACCAAAGTCTTCAAAGGGCTCGAAACGGAAAAGAAGTTCAGGGTAGAAATACGATTTCCTAAAATAAATATACTAACAGGATGAAATTTGGTGAGCAGGAGAATAATATTTTCCTTTACTCTGTTGGACCATTGCCATTAGCGTTATCGTGCAAGCCGTTAGAGGGCCACTAATGATATACTTTTTTTGAAAATTTTATTAAACATAATTCTGTAAATAATATGCAGGATATGAAAACATATATCCACGCGCTAACGGCACTGGTGCCAAAGAGTAGAGAACAATATTGCTATCCTACTCACCAAGTTTCATCCTGTTAGTATGATTAGTTTAGTAACTCGTATTTCTACCCTCAACTACTTTCTCGTTTTCAGTACTCTGACGGCTTGCACGCTAACGGCAATGGTCCAAAAGAGTAAAGAAAAATATTATTTTCCTGGTCACCAAATTTCATCCTGTTAGTATATTTATTTTCGGAAATCGTATTTCTACCCTGAACTTCTTTTCCTTTTCAAGCACTTTGAGGGCTTGCACGCCAGTGGCGTTGATACCAATAGGTAGAAAACAATATTATGGTCCTACTCCTCAAATTTCAACCTGTTTATGTTATATTTCCAAATTTTTGCAAGTAGTTATTAGAATATACAGGTTTGATTTCCAACATAAATTGTCCAGATTCTCATCCCGCATGCAAATATGGCGAAGTAATGAAAAAAAAATTGCTCACTGTATTAATTATAGTACAAGACAGAGATTGGTAAAATATAACTTCAAATCAATATATCAAGGTACTAAAAACATATGCTTTAATTTATTTGGAAAATATTTAAATTGACAAGCAATACACAAGTAATTACGAAATTACAAAGCATTTTAAAAAAATCTTGACAATGACTTAAATCATAAAATAAAGTAATTAAAAAAATATTGTTGAACATTGACAATGTTAGTGTTTCATCTGAAGGAACAGACAAAACTATGCAAAGCCCTAGGTGGCTTTAATTGTTTGAAGCACAAAGTACTTATCAAACCTTTTCTAAAGTACAATAAAAATAACTGTTAAATACATTATATAGGGTGAGTCAATGATTGTACGTACACTGAGGAAAATACCTATACCTATTTAATATTCCCAGCAAAATATCTGCATTAGATAGGCTCCAGAAAATTTACGCTGTTGTCATAAAAACAATTTTGCTAAAGGAACTTACTAGTAAATTAACAGTTTTTTTAACTTTTGATATAATGATGCAATCCCATCTTCTGATTTAGTAGCTTTTGCAATTTTTCATTTTAACAAAAATTTGTATTGATGCTGGTAGGTGTTATATTATATGTAATTCTATAGCAATACCAACAAATATTTTCATTTATTTCAATAAACCATATTTTTCCTTATGTAGGGTATCCCTAAAATCTTGAGAATTGCTGAGCTATGGACTCTTGGTATCATATTTACTTTTACGTTTTATCTTGCTCCAATATTAAAGTTCTAAAAATTAGTGAAGATAGGTCAAAACGCAATAGGGTACTTCTCTTTTGAAAAACAAAAAGCACTTTTTGTTTTCAAAGATATGCATTTTTGAACCACTTATAATTTTTCCACGGCTGATAATTATTTGTAATATCTAAACATTGATTCGTTAGATTCCGGTAACGTCCTTAGTTTTTTATGGAGATAAATCTTTTTAAATAATAGACCTGTGTTATGTTTTTTTAATGGAACATTCTGTATATTCTTTTCATAATCTAATTTTGCATAAAATTCTGGTTGAAGTGATTATGGGGTTATTTTCTTGTTGCTCGTAGACTACGATACTATCTAAATTTATTACATTTAGTGGACTAAATAAAAATGAAATAACCGTCTTTTTAATTGTATAATAATTACTTTTTATAGTTTTCAAAGTTAACGCCTTGTTGAGCTGAACTAAGTTAATTTTAACTATTATTTAATGCAAAAAAGAGATAATGGAAAATAATCCACTAGGAAGCTTTGCGACTACTAAATCTAATAAATTTAGAAGTACAAAGCTATTAATTTCTATATTCCATAGTGTTATATATCAATTTATAAATAATTTTAAGTAAAATTAGATTGTGGAAAAATATACAGGATGTTCCATTAAAAAAACTTTAGTTTATAACTTGAAAAATATTACTTTCAGGAAAAACCCGAGTACTGCACTGGTTTTATAGAAAAAATATATATTAGAACAGTGGAGACATTTTAAAATGTTAACCATAGAGATGTTTTGTTGTTGTTTAAACCAACACGAATAACCCACAGCACTCACTCACATTAATTGTGCGTGTCGCTGGGTTCAAAACAGGCCTGTGCAGCACGCACAAGCTAGCACCAGTTCTACTGGAATCTCTTTAATGTCTTGAGAAAGAAAAGCCGTCTCAATACACTTGTGTATCTTTACCATTAAACAGACACAGTTGCGATGGATGTGAATACCGAATCCTCATCTGCGTTGTCATAAAGCTGGAAATTGACACTGCTTAAGCCAATCTTATGTAGGAGCTTGTTCAGATGTCTGTGGCTGGTTAGGAGAGCTATGACAATCTTAATATTGCTTCTATTAAGCATAATAAAATTTAGGTTTGTGTCAACCCATGGACCTTCTAGAAGAAGGTGTCAATCTTCTTTTGATCGCTTTTTGATCCAGTTATCAATGGATCTTGCGATATAGTATTCTGGTAACCCCAACTGGTTCAGGTCTCACAAATTGACTACTTGGCCTTTGTCTGGCCAACATATCAGTCCTCTCATTACCTGTCATATTAATGTGGCCCGGAACCCAGGTCAGCTGTCACACGATTATCCTGGCATATTCTAGGACCACACGAGAGGTGATCCTGAAAACAGAAGCGCTCGTAAAGTCGCCTGGCTGTCTCTGCATATCTGAATATGCTGACATATCTCCTTCTGATATTTTCTTGAATCCAGGCAGAGATAGAAAATACTTCAGCATGAAAGGCCGTGGCGTATTTCTCAAGAATGAAATGAATTCACTATCGGACGCGGTTCATACATCCTGAGTCCTGGTACTTCTTGGATCTATCCGTGACCTAGACAAGTCTTTTTGAGATCTGAGCATCAGGATTAAAGAACCAGGCTTCCTCAGTCGAAATCTCTACCTTAAAATTCCTTTGAAACCGTAAAGATATTACAAAAATGCTTAAAAAATGTCCATTTTTCAATTTCTCACTGTAGGTCAAAAACGAAGAGCGTTATGAAAATTCTATTAACACTTTTAATTGCTTCTCAAAACAAGTAGCACACAAATGCAAAAACCGTTTTCAGCTATTATCAGAAAGAGTGACCGCAAAATCCGCCCGTTTTTGCATAGTGTGTAGCAATAACGGGGAAGGTTGTACAGAGGTCTCCGTGGGCTTCAATTGATCGTCATGAAAAATCTAGGTGAGCAGAATTCGATTTTTCCAATATTTGCCCGACTTACCCCTACTTAAGCCACCCTTGAAGTTGGGGAAAACTGGTCAGAATTTTGAAAGAGATCGAATTATGGGGCCCGTCTTTCGTATCATTTGTCGGGTAGTGGGAGAAACAAAGTACTTCATGAAGTGGATATCATTCCCCATCTGCTATCGGCAATAGGGGTGGTTTTACTCCCACGAGGGGGGTGTTTTTCACCTTGAGCATTTTTAGGAGGGCATTCTTGATGTTACCCTTGCCATGTGAAATTCCGCCAATTTTTACCCAGATTTCGGTGACCATTTTTTCTGTTTTCTTGTTTTAGGGGTGGTTTCCACTCCTTCAGTAGGGGTAATTGATCAGAATCCGACAGAAGAACGAATTATAGGGGCATGTATTTCATATCATTTGGAGTTATAAGGAAGAGTGGCACAGAAAAGGCAATTCATGAAGGGAACATTATTTGCCGCCGGTTTTCGGCAATAGGGGTGGTTTTACCCCCACGCGGGGGGTGTTTTTCACCTTGAGCATTTTTGGAAGAACATCCCTGATCAATTCTTTGCCATTCACGTTCCCGACAATTTTTACCAAGAATTGATTGATCATTTTACACCCCTTAAGTAGGGGTAAGTCGGACAAATATTGGAAAAATCGAATTATGCTCACCTAGATTTTTCATGATGATCATATTAACCCCACGGAGACCTCTGGACGACCATTCTCGTTCTTGCTACACACTACGCAAAAACGAGCGAGAAAAATGTTTTTTTTTGCGGTTACTCTTTCAGAAATACTCATGAAAACCATCGAAAATGGGGTGCGTTATACATATGGTTTTACTTCTAAAAAATAGTGTAATATAGTTAAATCGCATGTGATGTCATCTTCAGTTACTAAATAAATATATGCTTCTTCATATTGATATATAGTCAAAGTCCAAAATAATAGAGAGTCATTAATCTTATAAACCCTCTCACCATTTAAAACAGTCAACACAAAGATAAATGCATGCAGCCCCTATATTTATCGTATACGCATGCGCCATAATAAATACGCATGCGCCAAAACGGAATGTGCGATTTTTATTGGCAATCATGCCGTGACATACCCCGCCACGCACACACGCCAACTACCATGGGCGTGTGCATGGGAAAATTTTCATTATATCTTTCCGCTAATTTAATTTTGAATGTAATTAATTTATTAGGGATTTTGTGTTTGTATTCTTGTATTTTTAAGAATGGAGATTAATTCAAGTTCTACAGCGTATTGCCAAAATCGTAAACGTCCTAATCTAAGAAGTAAGCATGACGACGTGTATGAAGGGATTGAGGCGTGAGACCAAAATATGAGTATAAGGCCCGGCGCAAAATGAGATGCAGCTTGGTGAGGTGACGCAGCGTGAGTCACGGCGAGTTTTTGTGAATATAAGTAAAATTACGAGGGTTGTCCGTAATTTTCTCCAATGTTCTTTCAAATAGTAAACATCTTTTTATTGCAAAACTAAGTACATACTCTGAAAGCTTGGACTTTTAGTTTCAGGTTGGGAAACAAATAGTAATCACTAGGGGCCAAATCAGGGCTGTAAGGAGGATGGTCTATCATTTCCACAAGCAAGTGCTCCTCAAATTTCGTCACTGACTCGTCCGAAACTGATGGACGCCCGCGGCCGGCCTCGTCAAGCACGCTTGAACGACCGGCTGCGAACTCTCTACACCACATTTTTTGTGTCCATACACTTTTCTCTATACACATCGGTCAACTGACGATGAATTTCAATAGGGGGTGACCCCTTAAACCACAAAAATTTAATCACCGAACGCAATTCACACTTGGCAGGAGCGTCGATTTTTCCTTCCATCGTTAACGGCTACTAAGCCAAGACCAGTGATGTTAACCTTTTAAAATTTGTCTCCCTACGACGAAGTATGACTCTACTATAAATTTCCCTACGCTGCCTGCCCAAGCCATAGAACAAGCCCAAGTTAGAAATGTTAAAATTGTGTATAAAAGATAAAGCGCTGTTGGCATATTATTGTTTACAAACGAATATGAGAAATGATCCATAAAATCTTATTTTCTTTTAAGTAAAATAGTAAGTATTTGCGAAACTTATTATTTTGTTAAAGTTCTTTTTCCCCTACAAAATACGAATATTTTCCTTACCAACCGATTTATTGACAAATTTTTCCTACAAGTTGGGAATTTCCCTACGTGTTAACAACACTGGCCAAGACTCCAAGATTGACCGTCACAGCGAGGCAGTGACCAACCAGATTAGTGGTGGGGGGAGCAAGGAACACGGTGCTGTTGTCAGATTTAAGCTAAAGGAGCTTATTGGAGACCTTAATTTACGGACAACTCTCGTAGTTATTCCGCATATTTCTTCGTAGCGTGACGTGACGCAGTCTTGGCTCAACGTGATCCTGCGGAACGCAGTGTAGTTGCCGCAGTTTTAGAAATCACGGCGCGTGTTTGAAAACATGGAAAGGAAATTAATCGAGACTGTGTTAAGGCAAATTCTCCATGAGTTTTTGTTTTTTTTTTCAAGTACAAGCTTTTCACTGACTTTTTATTACTACCCATCTGGGTGATACACGATGCCATTTCGCATTCAAACTCGTCTTCTGAATCAAATTCAGAACTAAATTGATAATCAATGAGTGCAGTAGCAGTTGTCATTTTTCAGTAATATGGCTTGCCTGCGAACTGAAAACTGCAATCGTATGTGCGCGGTACCCGCGCTAGCAGTTTCCTCCCGCATAAAACTCGCCGTGACTCACGTTGCGTCACGTCACCAAGCTGCGTCTCATTTTGCGCAGGGCCTAAGTGATGCGGTTGAAATATGTAGTTCTATATTAAGAATGCCTGTGAATAGTGTTTATAGTGCAATAAAGAGTGACAAAGAAGAACATATAACTGCGAAACGGAAAATACTGAAAATTCGCGGAAAGAAGAGATAAAGGTTGATGATACAAAATAAACGAACAATTCATGGATGGTATTTTAAAAATGAACTTTTGACAATAGAAAAATTCAGGTTGCTATCCCACAGAATGAATATTTATAAGGATGCTTTTGAGAATTATGCGTGACATGAATTTTTATTTTATAAAACGAAATAGAAAGAGAATGTTGATAGAAAAATACGAAATAGTGATATGGTGAAGAAACTATTTAAGATAAATATTAGAAGGTCGAAGTCGGAATCAGAGAATATATTTTATCTACATACATATTATAGAAACACTGACGAAACATGGAAAAATGAAGGCCGTACAATGCCATAGGTGGCACTGGCACTGTTTTACCACATATGGAACCTGATTCTGCTGTGGGTGTATGAATAGCTTACTTCGTAGTACACCAGAATCAGTTTCCATTAGTCAGCAGCATGCGCACTGCATCTAAAATAAGGATTTTTCCAGCTGTTCTACGAACAGGCCTAATAGCCGATAAGTGTTAATGTGTGACCGTTATAGTGATACTAGTAACCAGTAGTATATATCCAAATAGTGCAGTGTATTATGTGTTAAAGGTATGATATCCGCGTAAGTGGGTGGTAGTAGGCCATCACCGTCTAAGAGGATGGCATTCTACGGGAGTACAAACTTTTTAAAGTAAGCTATTAAAGTACTAGATTCACTCAACGTCAAACTATTTTTGGTAATTTGCAACCCTGACCTTCCGTATTCGTCTAAGTGTTGTGAATGAATCACTCTCCATCATTTTGGGTCTCAACTATAGATTCATTTTTGTATGTAAGAGTGTATTCCTTCATATTTGAAAATATATTGAGATAATTATTTATAAAGCCTGTATCAGTGCTTGAATACACGATCCTG
Organism: Monochamus alternatus; assembly: GCA_037114965.1. Classification (NCBI taxonomy): domain Eukaryota; kingdom Metazoa; phylum Arthropoda; class Insecta; order Coleoptera; family Cerambycidae; genus Monochamus; species Monochamus alternatus. The sequence continues at coordinate 21,659,771 of CM073435.1, read as the reverse complement.
TAAAAAGCAAAAGCGCTATTACTTAGCTAAAACAATACTATTTTTTCAAAATCATTTTGTTTAACATTTTTTAAAGCCCTATTTTCGCTCTGGCAAGGATTTAATGTTTGAACAGGTTTTCGAATGAATACGTGGACAGCTTAGAACGTTTCCTCTTGGAATTTACGATTCGCAGATTTTTGGTACGTTTGCCGTTAAGAGCAGGTGCTCGGCGAACCTTTTCGTCGTTTTTTTGCCATCGTATAATTCTGGCATGGCTTTGGGGTCGTCATTTGAATATAATTTTTTTCTTTTAAACCAGAGAGCGAGTCGAGATGCGAGATTTAACCTAAATAATGAGGAACTTTCGCGATAACAATAAAAGACGTCAAAAGAACAGGAGCGTACGCAGGACATCAATTTGCAGACCAAGATCGTGAAATAGTAGGATTGAGTTACGTTGTAATACCCAATGATCTTGTAAATAGATATACAGGGTGATTCAGAACTTACCTAAAAATTTTTTAATGTTCTTTGTAAAAATAAAATAAAAAGAGCAGTTCAAAAATTATTTAAAAATACACTTCCACTGTAAAACTTGATAAGGTGTATAATCGACGACCGGACAAATACAACACCTATTTTAATGCAGCAAATTAAACTGCTTTCTCCGCCCGCTATTGTTATTAATTATTAATAGAATTCATTTGTGGTTTTAATTAGTAAAATAGTTTAACATATATGATGTTACAACAAAATTTTGGGGTCGTCTTACCCAGTTTCTATAAACTAACACAAATGTTTCTGCTTCTTGCCCGTTTTGAAGTTGTAAGTTAATGGCAACAACTATGATACCTTTGCGTAAATCATCAGTAGTGTCCACTTCGATGCAATATACTTCATTTTTTAAATATTCCCACAAAAATAAGTTCAAATGATTTAAGATCCTGGCGGAAATGATACCGGTCCTCCTCGTCCAATCCCCTGGTATTAATGCTTCAACACGCTGTACATGACACGGATATAATTGAGCCTCGGGTATGATACGCTATACGCTGCTGTACTACGCCGTGGACGCCCTGCTCCTCTTTTTCACGATGCCGTTCCCGTGTCATGCCTGCATTTGCACTACACTTGCAATCACTGCACACCGTTGTAAAAGTAGCTGCATTTGGCACATGTTTACTGGGAAATCGTTCTGCTAAAGCATTTTTACTTCATCATAAATTAAAACGATTCAAGGGTCGTGTTATTGGGATATTTAAAAACATAGTAAACCTTTGTAAATCTAATATAATGATGGAAATGGAAATGAAGACGGAAACTAAAACATAGAAATAAAATTATGTTTTAAGGTCGCCGTATTTCTCGCCGTAAGCACATACATACTTATAAATAAAAGTGAACAATCTTATATGCAGAATTATGTAAGTTTATGTTAAATAATGTTTACATCTATAGTTGAATTTAAAAAAATATGTATTTTGAAAGATTTCAGTACCTAAAAATTTGATGGATAGATAGCTTTCTGACGTTATATATTGATTTTACTTTGGTATCTTTGAATATTCCCAGGTGGCATGAGATAACATTCTTATCATTTGCTAAACTCTATATTATTCAGTTCTTAAATGTATAAAGTTACTTGTATATTTGTACAAAACAGTTTTCAAGAATAGGGCGCCTTTAAGTAAATTGTGATTTTCTTTCAAATATTTTGAGAATTCTGGATAATAATGGTAAAATATTGTCAAGTATTTTGAAAAACACACATAATTTTGAGTCACTTAAGTAGATGCTAGATGTTTTCGATATTCAATCATGTGTGGATTTTAGTAGGTACTTGGAGTATTATTTTATAGTAAGAATATATTTTTTTCAAATATAACAAAAATTAACGTTAAATATTTTCATTCTAAAAAGTGTGAGGAAACTCTGATACTTTCAAACTGATGAGCGCGTGGGTTGGCCTAACATGTTTCAGAGAAATAAGGGAAGGTTATAGATAATATTTTTCACATTATTGAATGAGTAGGGAGTGGGCTCATCCTGTCAGTCATAAAGGTGCTTTATATTTTCGTGAAATGCATACGTAGGTTTGTTTGTGGCTAGAATCACATGATTATAAATTTGTGTGGATTTCTTTCTAATGCGACTATCCAAATGTACTTCCTAAAGATTTTGTTGGAAACTCAACTGAAAAATTATGGTGATACACATATTACAAAAATATAATAATATGTCCTATTTTTTTCTTAAAAGAGAAAATCGACTTATTTTAAAAAGTATTCGAAAAGTTTGACATACATGTTCGTTTTGAAATACCTTCATCACCTACTAAGCACATAAGCCCACTCTAATCCACAATGTACAATAGAGCAAAGACTGTAGGCAGTACCTACATACGGAAAAATTTGAGGAAATATTTACATGAGTTTTCAAATATAACGTGTTTGAAGTGCAGTGCGAGCTTTTAATAAAAACAATATAATTTAAAAGATGTAATACATATTCAGAGTGCCGATACTAATGGGGTTTGCACCTATATCTGACCAAAAAATTGTATAAAAAAAATTTCTAAAGCTAAAGCTATTTATTTGTGGCATCATTTTAGTTTTTCTTTAGTTTTATTGGGTTTTTGCCACACTTCTGAAAAAATAATAAAGATTAATTAAATAAGCCCTTGCGCCAAATGGTTTTTTCTAATACATTTAAAAGATAAAAATACAACTGCAATAAAATGCAAAACTGTGTTATGAAATTACAAACAAAGGTACAATTAAGGTTAAGTAAAAGTTCCTGTAACGTAATTTGTTTGTAATTTATTTTTTGTATCAGTATTAATGAAGTAAACAATTGAAGTTTCCTCGAAAATCCTTAAATCTGTAACACACTACAACGTTATAAATTGTTAACTGCTGCTGTTAACCTAAAAGTGTTATTAGGTATATAACAGTATTGTGGCTAGTGGGTTTTGTTTTCCTCTAGTGCTTGCTTGGTTTTTGTGGGTATATATAAACAAAAATGGAACAACTTGTTAATTTATGACAAATTGAATCTCTCAGATTACGATACTAGAGTACGGTAAATGCTTTTCGCAAGTACCTAACGTAAGTCATTTTGAACACTTATAAATATTCTACATTTTATTTTGTGTTGTGATAGGCATTATTACATAAACTTCAACAATTAATTTTTTACACTAAAAAGTCAAAGTAAGAAATATGAACACAAACCTTTCCTAAGTTCATCTTGTGTATTTTACTGCAGTAAAACAAAGTGTTAACTTTTTTGGAGAAGAGAAAGGTAAACTTAAAATTATCTATGTCGATATGCACATTGTTTTGATTTTCACCATATTTAACCATAGTAAGATCATGTAATATTGAGTTATCAGTATTTTTTTGCCATAAATAGTTTAGCTATTACTAGATAGCAGCATCTGTCAAGGGTTTAAAATTTTACTGTCTTATAGACTACTCTGCTAATACACGGTGACGGCGCCCTTAAGCCCATTTATAGTGATGATGTTATAGTCTACATAAAATTAAGCAAACAGACATTTCGGAAGTCTGGCAACCATGGGGATGTCACTATCTCTGTATCGCTGCCTTAACACGACAATTTATTGTTACCATATTGTAGACCAGAGGGGACATTTGTACTTTCCGGACTTGTATATAATTTATAAAACCGACTCTTTACACATTTCTACAGAAATTCCACAAAGTGTGTTGTCAAGTTATTCATTTGTAATTTCATATTTACCTGTCTTTTTGCAGTGTTCACAAAATGCACGATAGTCCACATCCTACCGACCCGCCCCTGTCATGGAATACGTACCGCATTTAAATACGAAAATGCACATCCTTCACGTAATACTTTATTATTCTTGTGATACAATCAAAAATAAAAGAAAGTCGGAATTATTGCATGATTTAGTGTCGTGTGGCTGAGGTGATTCTCTGGTTGTTTGTTGAAAATGTGTTGTAGACTTTGTTGTGTAATGCCACTTTTGAGAAATTGCTACCTACGGTCGAAATGAAGGCTTGACTAATGAAAAGAAACAATGACAATACCTTATGAACGTAAAACTCTTTGACGTCTAAACACATGTTTTTTTTCTTTTTCCTGTAATGATAATTTGAATTTAATAATATTTAAAAATAGTTATTTACTGTCACGTAATTATGTGAAAAACATTTTACTACTTTCTTGTAGTAATTTGTGTTTGCATTAAATAGTTGTTCCTTAAATAAGATCTTGATTACGTGTAAATTTATGAATACCTACCTTTATTTTGACATTTTCTAGAATATTCAGACTGTATTCGATTTGGTTCGAAACGCGTTCTTGAGAGTTTTGGAAATTTCAAGAACTCAAAAAATATATATAATCGAATTGTTTCCGCTTCCACAGTCAATTCATATAGCATGCGAAAGATATTAACGTCAAAGTAGATATTTATTTGACAGTGGTGAATTTATTTGAAAAACATTCGTTGTGTATAATCAAGTAGTACAATAAAATCTGTTTTGTTACGTATATTTGGAGGTTAATTCAATGAAGAGGTTGCAAAACAATTTTCTTTTTTTTAATGATACTTGGATTTCTCTTTGAATTGAGTATAATAAATACCTACTTGCGCCAAAAAAATCGCTTAGGCGTTGATTTTATGATCTATTTTTTCAATGCAATGTATGACTTCAACTCTCCCCTATTTCGTATTCAAGTCTCGAACAGCTTATTAAAATTGAATTTTACAATCGTCGTATTAGATCTTCACAATAGAAAGTAGCGTATTCATGATCTTGGAATTGTTATTTGTTATGAGATACGATTTTCCACTCATTGTTATCCCCATTAACAACTATGTTGAATGTTTTAGTCAACGTCATGGCTTTTGTTATATTCTAATTTCTGACATTACTTTTTCTCTGGTTTGTTTCAACTTAGACCATCAGTCTAAGTTTCACTACTGAGGTCATAAAATATAATATATTCGATTTTAGTTCCCAATTATTCTTATTAGATCGATATCAACAATACATTTTCCAGGTACCTTGCATCTATCTAGCATCAGTCCCATATTTGATCATCTTGGACACCTTGACAGGTTTTCCACTTATTGTGAGTCATCCAATCTTATCTAGGTTTCTTTTTTTAGTAAAAGATCACACCACTGCTTTTTGAGCGTTAACCGACATCAACCATTTCCTATCGCTCTGATACACACTGATATAATATGGTTGTGGCTACCAGCTACTATAACAACTAACCCTAGAAATAAAATTCTAGTTTATTCATGGTATTAAGTATTTCCACAACAAGAGTAACAGTACCTCCCCTCCTACAGACAGCCATGACCATAAACTGTGTATGGTCATGGCTGTGACAATGTTATTGTCACAACTCGACTCTACAGTCAACTTCAATATTTAATGCTTATATATCTGCATATATCTAAGAATATACCCAAATCTAACTTTTTGTTTGACGTATGTTCTACCCTAGAAACTAGATTATGAAATTTCATCTTCAGAATTGATGCTATAACAGGGGTTAAAATTCTTAATCCTGTAACACCGAAAGTAATAGCATACCTTTGGGAAATGTAAATCAAATGCGCAAATGGTTTATCCAAATTATGTTTACACTACCAGTTTTCTTTATGAAGTCTGATAATCAAATTTATCGATAGCACAAATGATCAATTGCTCTTATTACAGATGAAAGAGGTGGTTGCATGCTAGGAATTAACTCCAGAGATTTCTTTCATCTTTTAGTGATCTCTCTACTAGAGATTGAAGAGATAATGAGATTGGGATAATGTTACTTAATTATGATATCGATGTTCTGTCAGACCCAAAAACGTTTCAAGACAAAGCTTGGAAACGTTGGTGATATTTAACAACAGAATTAGAAAAAACAACAATTAATTTATTTTCATGGAACTCCTTCAAAATTTGATACCAAAGAAGTTTTGATGTTATACACGTTAACTATATTTTTTACATATGCATTAGAACATAAATCCTGGAAACGTAATATTGTTTTATTCGCATTCAAAAATTGTTTTCTAATTAGACAGCTCGAGGATTTGTAAAATAGTAACTTGGCAAATTCATCTGAAATCTTTGAAAGTGATTAATTTGTCTTAAGACTTTGACAAATTAACTTGAAAACTCCAGCCAGGTATTGTACTGTAATTTCAAATATAAAACAAACCTAGATAATTTGTCATTTTATTTATAGAGATATTTGTTTAGGGCATGACCTCTTTCAGCATTATACACGAATAGGTGAGAATCGGAGTTTTTTGTCAGTGCTATTTTTGTAACATGATGATTCAATTAAAAATATCCTGCAGATTTTTATGATAAATTCATGTTTGTTCCAACAGCTGCGTATATAATAAATATCAGTATATACTCAGAAATCCTGCCAATAATTCTTCTCCAAATCATAAAGTACTCGTAGGTATGCATAGTCTAAGTTGGTTATACTAAAAAATCCACATTTATGTATTATAATAAACACGTAAACGATGAAATGTAAAATCACAACAGAAAATGAAACAAGAGGGGTCGAGTGGTTTAAGGTATTAACTTGAATTGATGTTAGCTGTGGTCTGGGTTCAATTCCCGTGGTTGTAAGATCAGCTATACTTATAGAGAAGATTGACAGTCTCTGTATAAGTATAGTAGGAAAGAACGTTGGCTTGGGTCAATGTGAGAGATAGATTGATACCAGTCAGCCTTTGACCATCCGCCTAATTAGGGTTTTCCAGATTTCCCTCATTTCTACACTGAATAGTGATTAGGATCTGTCAACGTAAGTCGTTCCTGGACTCAAATACGGCCTACTTAATAATAATATGCCACCCTCCCTCCCACACAAATCTCTAATCTCTAATTTATATCAATAGTGGAAACTGGAAAAAAATATGTAAGTTAAAAAGTTAGTTTTAGAACTTAAAATGTAGATTATACTTTTGTTTTTAAACCCAAGTGTTAGATATGGGAAACAAATTAATAAATAATTATTTTGTAGCGCTTTCTAACTACCATTAATGAGATTTCTTTGATTTCTCTCATGGTGGTTAGGGTTCTTAAGTTGTTTGAATGCTTCCTATACAAATAGTAATACGATGCTGCCTCTCTCACGTATAATCTCTCATTTCAAAGCTACTGTTTGTAATTATAACATTTTATCTGTTGAAATATTCATTGTTTCTGAAATTTGAGTAGGTTAAATCTCACATTTAATTCCTTTTAAGTATTTGTGTAATTATTTCTATTTTTACAATACTAGTATAAGAACTGAAAAAGGTAAAGGTAGAGGTACATGATAGAGGTAGACGTAGGGTAGAGATACAGGCAGAGGTTAGGGTAGATGTAGAGGCAAATGTAGATATAAAATATAGTTCACAAATTAAAATTTGTATTTTATCTCACGGATAGAACGAGAAGTAGATTCACTTCCTATTGAACCATTAAATGCAATATTTGAACAAATTTTTGACCAGGTTCCCACGACGTTGATTTAGGCTTTTTGATATTTTTTTGATAGAGAAATCCTCTCTGTTTCAGAACGAAAATGACATCCTCTGTAAATATAGTCTGTCCCGCTAACACTGACAGATATTTCAGTCAGCAGAATCATCATCATCTGGTCCAGAAGTAAAGTGGCGTCAACAGTTTACGAGTCAATGAACTTAGAAGAATAATATATCAAAAGAAATACTGAACATCAGGAGGATAATAAACATTTTTATTATAATATCTGAGAGACACGTTATTTTGAAAGAACACTTTAAAAATAATAACAGTTAGAAGTCAGCAATTAGAACATGGGAAAAAACCACGATATTCAATATCCCTCGATAAAACCAAGCCTGTACCTAGACCTTTCTGTACAATCAACTGTCTAATGTTCATAATCATAGATGCATAAGAACACTTGCACTACATCATCTACAATCAGCTCTGAGAGGAAACTGATATACAAACATAAATATTAACCGAGGCGTCAGGAAGACACATAAGATCGAAAATAAGCAGGAATATCTGGCAACAACCTACCTACCATATACAGTGCTTTCGAAAAGTACCGAATAAATTCATTATTTTTGAAATTGAGTTGAGCTAAGTTTCCGAAAAAATCCCCTGGCACGTCGATTTTGTTCTTAAAAAGGCACTTTTTGACATACGACCCATATTTGTGACGTCATCGTTGTGCGAAATATGACGTCATCGACAATTTTTTTAAATAGCAACCCCCAACTTTGACCATGCCATTTGAAAGAGCGTGTCATTCGACATACACATCATGAAAAATTATAGTGTTACATAACAAAGATTTCAAGAAAATAATGTTTGAGGACTTTAAAATTTAATTTTCACCATACTGAAAATGATAATAATTATGTATAAAATCAACTAAATTAAATGTTCAAATTGTGCACCGTTGGCTGCCTATAGTAGCCAAGACGATTAATAAATTCTTTTTGGACATTATCAATAACTTCAGGAGGTATACGATGTATCTCGTGACGAATTCTTGCTTTTAAATCTTCTAAATTAACCGGTCTAGTAACGTATACTTTGCTTTTCAAGTATTTCCACAAGAAATAATCTAGGGGTATCAAATCAGGCGATCTGACTGGCCACGCAAGAAGGGGGCCTCTTCTACCTACCCAAGGATTCGGGAACAGCTCATCTAAATAAGCACGGACAGGTGTTGCATAATGGGGAGGTGCACCATCTTGTTGAAAGAAAATGTCATTTCTTGAAAGATCATGTCCCTCTATATCTGGATATAAAGTTATTAGTTCAGTAATGAGGTCATCTCGAAGAAAATCTAAATATCTTGCACCAGTTAGGTTGACGTCAAAGAAATAGGGGCCCAGAATTCTTCCGTCGACAATGCCGCACCATACATTTACTTTATGGGGACTTTGAGTGTGATACTCCATCATCCATCGGGGATTCTCGGTAGCCCAATAACGGCAGTTTTGCATATTGACATGGCCGTTCAAAACAAACGTAACCTCGTCAGAAAAAATACGTTTTTTACGAATTTATTATCATTATTGCATAGCTCTTGCATTTGCTCGCAAAATTGATTTGGCCGATCAAAGTCGTCTTCAGATAGCTCATGAACAAGGTATACCTTATAAGGGCGATAATTTTGCTTTTTTCATAATTTTGTGAACTGTGGACGCTGCCATATTGAAATCAGAAGCCAATTGGTTAAGTGTTGAGTGATAATTTTCTTGTATTGCCAACAAAACATTAATCTCATCATCTACTGATTTTGACGGTCGACTAGATTTAGGAAGATGGACGAAAATGTCCAAAGTTACGGTATTTAAAGTCAATATTGCTTACAATGCTTTGGCTAATGGGATGTCGATCAGTATGAGTTTCATTGAACAGTTCAACTACTTTTTGGGTGCACATCCTGTCTCCAAATTCGATCATGCAAAGAATTTCAATTCGTTCTCGTTCAGTTAATTTACCATTTTTTTTTTTTATAAAATGACAAAGTTACTACCTACTCAATAAACACTTCAAACGCACTGCTTTTGCCAAACAAAAGATAAGAACTAAAGAAATAACTCAAAAAACAAAAAAAAATTAATAAAGTACGATTTCAAGTTTCTATCTGACAACAATAAAAAACATTCTCGGTCGCAAAGGCTACTGTCATGCAACCATGATTTTTGACGATGCGTATGTAGAATGATACGCTCTTTCAAATGGCATGGTCAAAATTGGGGGTTGCTATTTAAAAAAATTGTCGATCATATCGCCATATCTCAAACAACGATGACGTCACAAATGTGGGTCGTATGTCAAAAAGTGTCTTTTTTAAAAACAAAATCGACGTACCAGGGGATTTTTTCAAAAACTTCTCAATTTAAAAAATAATGAATTTATTCCAGGTTTCCCTCATTCCTGCACTGAATAGTGGTTAGGGCCTACCAACGTAAGTCGTTCCTGGGCGCAAATGCGGCCTGCTTAATAATAATATGCCGCCCTCTCTCCCGCACAAGTCTCCGACTTCTGGGCTAATCCCTGTGATTAGAATGAAGGGTAGAGATATTATTATTATTATTATTATTATTATTATTATTATTATTATTATTATTATTATTATTATTATTATTATTATTATTATTATTATTATTATTATTATTATTATTATTATTAGTTTTCGAAAGCACTGTATATAAACAAGCATTCACTAATAACACGCATTATTGTGCGTGCAACTAAAAAAACGGTATTTTCTAAGGTATTGGCTTATTCTGTAAACTTTGGTATTGGTGCATAAAAGATCCCGTGTATATACAATGTAAGAGCAAGTGTCAATTCTATAGGCAGACAATATATTGTATGATATGTATATAGAATAAATTGTTTCAATCACTGGCTAATAAAAATATCATGACATAACATGGATGAAACATAATATGTCATATGTAAAATTCCTTCAAATAAGAGATTATGTTACTGTTATGTTATATTAATCAGCACATGACAGCTGTTCTTCATCCAAGATTCATAATGGTGGTTTTGGGACAGGACGATCATCACTATGTTCTACGAGCTGTGAAGCTGATGGTAAATTTGAATACTGCACAGTATGTTTAGATTTTGATTCAATGCCAACTATATCAGTAGAGGAAAGTAGCCATCTGAGATGCCTTTCAGTTCTGTCAAAACCAATGCGTACTGCAAAACGCCTCTTACGATTTAGATCGTTCAACCAGTCTGTTACGTCTTACAACCTTGTATATGAGAAGCTTCATAAACTTTTAGAACAAGAGACAAATTATGATTTTTTTATAGTATGTAATTAAATAAAAACGTCACGTTAATTTAAATTAAAGCTCTTCGGGAAGTATGTTTTTATTTAAATATATTTTTTTAAATAATGGAACTGGATTTTCCTACACTTATATTTCAGGACATTTAAAGCTGAATATATATTTTATTTCAAATATGTCTCTAAAAATTTAACAAGAGACAAAGGACAATGTTAAAAATAGCCGATTTTTGGCTTATCCGGGGGAACGCATAAATCATAAAAAAATCAATTGTTGTTAATTAACATTAGAAATGGTCCAGAAATACGTCAGATAGCTGGGGAAATGTCGCTACTACCCCTAAACCTATATAAACTACCCTTAAATAGCTTTAAATGGATAATCATTAATTATTGTAATAAAATTCGTGTAAAATGAAAAAAATGCTAGAAAATGATTTGAACAGACAGTATGTCAATATAAAAAGTGATAAATAACTGTAAAAATGTCCATTCCACCCCTAAAAATTAAAAAACGACTTTCAAAAGCTAATGGTGAGCTTACTTCGACATCAAAAATAGATAATGCTTAAATGTTCAAGGGAACGCCTATTGCTAGAAAAAAATTATAGATTACTGTCAAAAAATGCAAAAACTGATACTAGAGTACATTAAGTAAGTGGGAAAATATTAATTGCACCCCTAAATCTATATAAACTGCCTTTAAATAGGTTAAAATAGATAATCATAAAAAAAATATTTATAATAGATAGAGCCTAAAAATAGATTTATTTTTTTAAATTTCAACACCTTGCATTGACGAAACAAAACAATTTCTGATTTGGTAACTATATCCGGATTAGCCCTCAGTTATTACTTTGTTAAAGAAATTTTAATGCAGTATTTAGAAATATGAATGGCGCAGAGTCCTATTATGTTTAGCTGCTGAAATGCAGAGTGACATTTCAGCGAGTTACCGTTAAACGAAGCAGCCAGAATAAGAAGAGTAAGATCAGGCAGGGAATAAATAGTTATAAGCTATAATAAGTGAGTTTGTGGTTAGAGACGCGACATTTGTTTAGATTTTCTGGTCTGCTCACGGCGGAGACGCCAAATTTAACGCGCGCGCCCTTCCCTCCCGACTGAAATAGCTGACTGAAAGAGGGCACTCGCCAGAAATAGTATATTTCAGCATTTCAGCGAGCTACCAACCGATCTGGTTGTCCTTTTCGTCGGTCTGTGATAGGTTTGGGCCTTCTCGTCGACGTGTTTCCTCAAAATTACAGCACAGAGAAGAGTACACAGTCATAGAATCAATCTCTAGGGTAGTGGACGATATTGCAATCATAATCCAGTGTACTTTTGCACTGGACTAACTGAACAAATAGTTTAATATTCCTTAATTCTTAAAAACAAGAATTAACGGAATCATCCTTCAGAAAATTTACAAACTTATTTATCAAGCGAATATTAATCTTTTTTCAAAGCTATATCAAACCCCTATTGATCGCTCACTATGGTCACCCATCCGCCGCAAGGTTATTTATTTCGCACGTTTGACGTTTAGAGAGAACGACAACGATGCGATGAGATTTACTTCATTTTTAGTGCCTCTTTCAATTTTAAATGTTTTATAGTAATTAAACAAAGGAATTTGTGTTAGATACAGATATTTTCCTATCATATTCACCGGTTTATGTTTCTAGGTTATCGGATAAGACTGGTGCAGCACGGGTGCAATCAAAGTTTTCTATTATCTAATAGTATTCCTTCCGTTCGATTTTATTAGAATAAATAGGCATTTGTAATGAGTGAAAATGTAGTTTTGATAGTTCGGAACGAAAGAGAGGAAAACGAATGCAAAATTCTGCAGCTAACCGGAGTAACAGGTTATAATAGGTAAACAAAAATGTTAATTTTTGTTTCTACATCTCGAAATGCTGTAAAAAACGACACCATGGTAATTGACAAATTTAAGCCATATCAGATTATTGTTATCATAGGCATCGATTTTCCGGAAAGATGGTTGTGTTACATTTTTTAAATATCAAGCTAAAATTCCGAAATAATTTTTTTATTATATTTTATGCCTACCTGAGCACGTGGTTAGAATATTTGTACTTAGTGGTACTTAACCGTTTATATTTATTATTCGTATTGCAGTAATCTATTATGACCAATTGATGCATCAATTTATCAATGAAAATTTAATACTTTTTCTAGTTATATACCATTAGTAGTAGTTGCATTTCAGTGCCATTAGTCAAACACAATTTCTCCATGTTTTCTGGAGTATAGAAGTCTGGAATAGTTTAAATGTAAATATTTTTCATTTAAACGCCAGGGACGCGAATTAATTTACCACAACATAGATACGCTACCAGCAGTGTTATAACACGAAACTGAGTTCTCTTTACACATTATTGGTAACCATTACACACATTATGCTTTATTATTGTATTACTAGTACCTACTTTTAACACATTTTATGTAAAACGTATAACGAAAACTTTACACTTTCTGTATCGTCTCCTGTGTTATAATCCATACTTTTATTATACCATTTTTTTATATACATTTTTTCAAAAATTTCATTTTACAAAAATCCCTTTTTAAGGCGTAAACAACAAAAAATCTCAATTAGTAATTTAGATAATTTTTATTATTTATACCTTAAGATAATTTATTAAATAAATATTATATAGGGTGTCCCATAATGATGTGCGCTCCTTTGTAGGGTGTCTTCATTGGGTCATTTTAGAGGGAGGTACTTTCTATAAAATTTTTCGATTTGAGCCCGCCCTTACGAGATAAGCGCTTCTAATAGATGGAAAAAATTTCGGTTTTCATTTTTTTTCTCAAAAACGGTTAAACTTATAAATCTGAAAATCGGTGAATACATTTAGTTAATTAAGTGACATTGTTGAATATGATTTTTATTTTTATCAAATGTCTACAAGGGTGGCAACCACCAACCACTGTTGTTTTTTTTTTAATTAAAACTTTTTATTCTAAACGTTTCTAGATATGAAAAAATTACAGTAAAGAGAACAATAAATTTACAAAATTTCCCCCCTAATAGTATTTTTATACAGACACGCGTTTTCTTTCAAAAAAAAAAAATAAAATCCACATACGTACATATCCTCGGGTGTGGAATATGCAAGTAAAATAATTCATATGAAACGTAGTTATCTCGTAAGGGAGGGCTCAAATCGAAAATTTTTATAGAAAGAACCCACCCTAAAATGACCCAAGGAACACACCCTCCAAAGGAGCGTACATCATTAGGGGACACCCTGTATAAGTTAAGTGCATACTAGCAGTATCTCTACAAAATTAATTATTTTCAAAAATAAATGGATTATCTTATCAAATAAAGAACTAAAGAAATATTTGAACTCTAGTTACTCACATTGTTATATCGTACATGAGCCAGTTACAGAATTATCATGCAGTGTCCGAGCATTCTGGAATCTTGAATTTTTTAATTGTGGGGAGGGTCGCTTAAAAAGGCTACAACACCGGGCTCCTTGTACTTCATTCCATTAGATCAATCCACCTGAGCCGCTAATCAGCCTATTAAAGAGAAAATATGTTGACGTTGCTCAGAGGATCCCTCTAATGTAGGTGATAGAAGGCCATCGTTCATCCAACATGAATTCTCTTGTTGACGAGACGGCAATTCATTCATAGAGTGCGTAAAATACTGTCTCGTCTTTCTGTTCGCAATACCTACAAATATGTATTTTCTCATATAGTAAAGGTGATTGCTTAGCCAACAGTGTCCAGTATGAATACTTGTCACTAGGCGAACCCTAGGAATGGGCAGGTACTGTTTGGCTGTGGCAGGGTACTTTAGGAGCTAGCAAATTAACAACTATTTGTTTAATCACACCGTTTTCTAATATTTTGTGAGTGCTTTCCTTAATAATTTCAACAAATTCTGACAACGCAAGCATACTGGATCCAAAAATCCAAAGATCCAAAAATATTGAGACCCAGTGCACTTCTAGCTGCTAACTTGTCAGCTTTGTTGGCATTGCTCGTGTTCTTTTAACTCAGCATACAGATATGCTGTTGCCGGCTAAGGCCACTATCAGTGCCTGGTGGCATTCGCATACTGATCAAGTGATTATCTTACGATTACGTAAGACCTGCACTGATTGTCTACTATCTGTGTAGATTCTTATAGTTTTTCCCATTGTATGCTTACGGGCGGCTATGGTCCTTTCTGTTTGTTCAATTGTAGCATGCACATCCATTGCCCACTGATATTGGATATGTAGGGACCTAAAATAAATCCGACAACCTGCACTTTCTTTCTCTTTTGCCTGTGAAGACGTTGTTTACATCCTCTCTGTCGGTCTCCATCTCATTCCTGATGCGTACTGTGTAGGGTCTCTCAAACACAAGCAATATAATTTGTCACTTCTCTTAGACAAATACTCAAAGATGGTAGACACAGCATTATCTCCATCGCTATGGTCGATGTAGTTCGCATAGCTCCCGTTATGGCACCTAATCCTTTGTACCTGGCTAAACTTTTATTTAGCTGTTGGCTGTTGGACTTTCAGCCAGCAGATGATGGCCCCGTAGGCTAATATTGGTGTCACAATGGCAGTGTATATCCACATGACCACTTTTCAGTTCATTTTTTAGGTTTTACCAACAGTCCCGCGGAACTGCTTATGGGATATGTACACCTTTTTTAGTCTCCTTTGCAAATGAAGGTCCATGTTAGCTTTGTATCAAGTGTGACCCCAAGGTATTCCATGCAAAGCGTAGTGTTTTGGGGAGTTGATTTAGGAGTGGTGGTGGGAGTTACTTGGATTTGACCTTAAGCTCTGTGAAGGCTACTGGAACTTCTGAGTATTCCCTTTCAAATGAATAAGGTAGGGAATATTCGGGTTTTACCATTAAATCGTGTACACACTTATAACAGAACTTCATCGCAAACCTATCATTTAACTTCAACATAACCGTGTGCACATTACAACGACCATGAGTGTTTCAATCGAGATTAACAACGTTCTCAAGATTTGTCAGAATTTTCACATGCCATAAAAGGATATTATTATAGCGGTTATGCAAAGTGTGGATCTGGATTTGTTTTCCTAGCACAATTGACCAGACTGCATATAGCATGGAAACATGTTTTGTTTATTCTGTAGGTTCAGCTACAAGTCTGTACGCGGCATTATATTTTTTCTCAAAAGTTAAACATGACTTCTCGTCAATCGGAAAATACGAAAAACACACCCTCCATACAGAGTGAGTTAACTTTCATGGGATTTCACGATATCTTGGCTATTTTTTATCTACGAGTATCTTAGAAAATAAAAGAAAAGTAGGTATAGGTACGGTTGAGCGACCCCCCTCCACTTTCCTTTTAGGCCCCGCCCCTCGACCAATCAGATTGCAGCATTATGGCGGGAAATTCAAACTGATTTGAAATTTTACAGTAGCGGCCTAACCTAAGTTCAAACTGGCGGGATATTTCAAATTAGGTCTCGACCAATCAGAGATGCGTTCAAATTGAAATTTGACAGTAGCGACCTAACCTAAGTTCAAACTGGTGGGATATTTAAAATTAGGCGGGAAATTCAAACTAAGAAAAAAGGATCTAACAACAGAAAAAACATGCGCAGTAGGTTACATAAAAAACATGCGCAGTACGTTACAGAAAAAACATGCGCAGATCTGCAGTGGTAGCGTTATAGTGACGTCACACACACACACATACAGTTTTTTGCTAATAACTAAAATTTGAAAACTGATTTGATTGGTTCCTCATCAAGACCTATCACATGACGTTGTTATTTAAATGAAAAAAAAACTTTACTCAGTGTGCGATTTGAATCCGGGACCTCTCGCATGCAAAGCAGGCGCGTTACCACGAGACCGCTATGACTGTTAACAAAAGCTTACAGTAACTGCGTAATATATGAATCAGAGAGCGCTTGAAGGCGTCCCCTGCCAAGCAGTCTGAGCTATAACAATGATATTAAATATTTAAAATTTTACAGGTGATATTAAATAATTAGAAATGGGTATGAAATAAAAAAAAAAAAAAACTGGTAGCGCTGGGAATCGAACCACGGACCTTCGTGACAGAAGTGACGGCAAATCAAAATTGGTAGAATATTTAAAATTAGGCGGGGAAATTAACAGAAAAAACGCGCAGATCTGCAGCGGTAGAGTTATAGTGACGTCACACATACAGTTTTTTAAATTTGAAAAACTGATTTGATCACGTGGCGTTGTTGGTTTTTTTTTTCGTCGCCTATAAAGTGTTCTCCACAAATGATAACGAGGAGAAGGTGGTATGCAAGGTGAAGGGAATTTCCCTCACACATGCCGCATCCCAACTTGTAAATTTTAATACTATAAAGGATATGGTACTTGATACCTCTACGGCTTCTCTATGTGTAACCTCCAAGAATATCTTGAGGACAAAGGAGCACGAGGTGGTAACAGTAGAACAAGATAAACTGTATAAACCTCTCTCCACCAAAAGGCGATTCTTGGAGGACCACACCTCCGCACCCTACGGTTTTAAAAGGCCCAGAATAGAATAATTGACAACTTGCGTGAACCTCCAGATAGTGACTGTACATATTTCATCTGATTTATCAAATTTTTAACATCTTTACCCCCTTATTAATTTAACCTGCCCCATTCCATCCTGGCAAGGATATGTTCATACCTTCCCGTTGGTCCTTGCTGAGCAATAACATATTTCATTATAAAATAGGTTAACTTAACTTTTAGAACTTAAATCTAAAAGTGGTGTAATAAATATTTCAAATATGTTATTGGCTAAATGAACATATAACATGTAATATACTAATATACATTTTTTTTTTGCTGCCTCGTTTAATATAATAGGATCAACCGTTTGCATATCGCATAAGGGCTATCCATATCTTCAAAATCATATTATAATGCTGAGAGGGATCTAAATCGACATTCTTCACACATTTCGGATAAGGATAAGTGTTTTGTAAAATATTTTAAATATCCTTCTAATTCTATTTTGGATTTTCAGGTAGTTCACGATGAACAGCAGCTGTAGTGCTAGTGGGGCTGACTATGTATAGGAGACAGGTATGTGTACCACTCTTATTATCTTTCATAAGTTTACGTTTATACATATCTATCAGTTTACTCTGTATATCCGTCACAAAAGTTTTCTCATCGTTATAATAAGAACATCAATTTGGTTCTGTGAAAGGTTCTAGTGCAAAATGGTTCGTCCTTTTACAAAATGCTAGCAGTAGTCTTGGTCACGTGTGAGGATGTCGTATTTCGGAATCTACCTCCATCTCGAGAAATTCCATACCTTTATTCATATACAAACTGGTGAAAATCCGTTCAACGGAATTCATATTACTGTGTAAGTTGCAACAATTTGATATATAAGCATGCTGCATTTGTCGAATATATTCATTCTTATACAAACCTATTAGTGTTTACTTCAATTTATCAATTAATTTTATACCGTTCCATTTGTGTGAGGATGACTACCTCCATCTCGAGAAATTCCTTACCTTTATTCATATACAAATTGGTGAAAATCAGTTCATCAAATTCGATTTCCCTATCCTGTTTATATTAGGAATGATCCATTCTAGGACTACGTTATCTAATTTGACGTTTATTCTCTCTCTATATACTTGTCGAAATCTGTTACATAAAGACATTTCCTAAAAATCATACACTTATTTCAACCATATGGTATCTCATACTGTAGTAGTTTAATTAACTCCAGTAAAATGTTGGGTTACGTCTTATCATTGGCGATCAAGCTGATTGGAGCAACATTTCGATGCCACAGTAGTTCCTTTTCTGTCCTTTTCGCCATACTCCAGAGTTTAATTTAATATCTATGTAGTTTGACTTGGTCAGTTCTTGGAATGGGTCAGAAGCGACCCATTCTAGGAGTACGTGTATTTTAAACTATTTACAGAATAGCAGAGGAGCTAAGCAGTCAAGTCTATTAGCATCAGTGCTAAGCCGAGGCTCATCCATTTGCGATCAAGCTGAATGGAGCAACATTTCGTTACAGTTTGACGTCACAGTATTTTTTTTTTATGTCTGTATCCTCAGATATTTTATCTGCAAAAGTTGTGTTATGTATCTGTAACGTCTTACCAAGCTTCTCTTGAATGGTGTTCTTCAGCATTTTCTCGATATTGCTAATATCGTGTGTGCGGAATCTAAACCACAAGACATCATCATGGTTTTAATAATTGAATACAAAACTACTATATGTCATTTGTACAACTATGGTTTCTTTTTCTGTCTGTATCCTCAGACATTTTATTAAGAATATAGTACACATACTGAGATTATTTTCTCATTCGTCCCTCTTTTTTCAGGTTACACCATACTACCAGGAGACTAAGAAGCAGCAGACCGAGCTCAAGAAGCAGGCAACTATCGTCACGTTCCAGAGTATAATTCTAATTCGTGCATAGGTAAGAAGGCTTAGTTCACATTGATAACGATATAAATTTTAATAGCTCACTGCTGACAGTAATGGTAGATATAGAAAGGGGATTTGACCATCATAAGTTCTGCTAACTGCTCATTATTAGCACTATAGTAACATTTTTGATAATGGTAGAAATTATAAATTTTATTACATTAAAATATTCACTATAGTAACATTTTTGATAATGGTAGAAATTATAAATTTTATTGCATTAAAATCTTCACTATAGTAGCGTTTTTGATGATGGTGGAAATTAGAAATATTATTACATTAAAATATTCACTATAGTAACATTTTTGATAACGGTAGAGATTATAAATTTTATTACATTAAAATCTTCACTATAGTAGCGTTTTTGATGATGGTAGAAATTAGAAATATTATTACATTAAAATATTCACTATAGTAACATTTTTGATGATGGTAGAAGTTATAAATTTTATTACATTAAAATCTTCACTATAGTAACGTTTTTTGATGATGGTAGAAATTAAAAATATTATTACATTAAAATATTCACTATAGTAACATTTTTGATAATGGTAGAAATTATAAATTTTATTACATTAAAATATTCACTATAGTAACATTTTTGATAATGGTAGAAATTAAAATCTTCACTATAGTAGCGTTTTTGATGATGGTGGAAATTAGAAATATTATTACATTAAAATATTCACTATAGTAACATTTTTGATAACGGTAGAGATTATAAATTTTATTACATTAAAATCTTCACTATAGTAGCGTTTTTGATGATGGTAGAAATTAGAAATATTATTACATTAAAATATTCACTATAGTAACATTTTTGATAATGGTAGAAATTATAAATTTTATTACATTAAATTTTCCACTACAGTAGTATCTTTGCTGTTGGTAGAAATTAGAAATATTATTACATTAAAATATTCACTATAGAAACATTTTTGATGATGGTAGAAATTATAAATTTTATTACATTAAAATCTTCACTATAGTAGCGTTTTTGATGATTGTAGAAATTAGAAATATTATTACATTAAAATATTCACTATACTAGCATTTTTGATGGTGATAGAAATTATAAATGTTATTACATTAAAATTTCCACTACAGTAGTATTTTTGCTGTTGGTAGAAATTAGAAATACTATTTGCGTAAAATTTTCCCTGTAGTAGGATTTCCCATTTTACTACTGGTTGTGTTTTAATAATAATTCACTCTAACGGAGTAGCGCGCTCCACTTGCAACGCCATCTACTGATAAGCGCTTATCCACGTTTGGAACTATTTACCGTCACTCCTGTCACAACTAGTTCCCCACCACCACTCCCGTTCCAGTACAAGCCCATCTGATGGTCTACCGCTAACGTACACGCTTTGCACTCTAGAGGCCCGTGGTTCGATTCCCAGCGCTACCAGGTTTTTTCCATACCATATTTAATATCACCTGTAAAATCTTAAATATTTATATTTAATATTTCAAACAGTAGTAAATGCTCTAAACTGCTAAAAGCCAGAAGGGCACTTACGAAATGCTGCATGCTTTTTCAGTTAGGTTAGATCGTTACTGCGCATGTTTCTTTTTCTGTAACCTACTGCGCATGTTTTTTCTGATAGTTTAGGTCGTTACCGCGCATGTTTTTTCTATTAGGTTAGGTCGCTACTGCGCCTGTTTTTTCTGTTAGATTAGGTCCCTACTGCGCATGTTTTTTCTGATAGTTTAGGTCCCTACTGCGCATGTCTTTTCTGTTAGGTTAGATCCTCTTTCCTTAGTTTGAATATTCCATCAGTTTGAATTTAGGTCGCTACTGCCCATGTTTTTTCTGTTAGATTAGTTTGAATTTCCCGCCACTTTTCAATTTGCCTCTGATATTACGCAGTTACTGTAACCTTTCTGTAATAGTCATGGTGGTCTCGTGGTACCGCTTCTGCTTTCAGGCGAGAGGTCCCGGGTTCAAATCGCACACAGAGTAAAGTTTTTTTTTCATTGCCCACAAATAATGCTGGATTCTCCAATACAATAGAGCATGCGCAGATTTGAATTTACCGAGGTTTGGAACGTGCGCAGAAACAGATTTGAATTTAGGTTAGGCGTATGTTTTTTCTGTTAGATTAGGTCCCTACTGCGCATGTTTTTTTCTGTTAGGTTAGATCCTTAATTCTTGGTTTGAATTTCCCGCCTAATTTTAAATATCCCGCCAGTTTGAACTTAGGTTAGGTCGCTACTGTCAAATTTAGGCCCCGCCCCTCGACCAATCAGATTGCAGCATTATGGCGGGAAATTCAAACTGATTTGAAATTTGACAATAGCGATCTAACCTAAGTTCAAACTGGCGGGATATTTAAAATTGGGCGGGAAAATTCAAATTGATTTGAAATTTGACAGTAGCGACCTAACCTAAGTTCAAACTGGTGGGATATTTCAAATTAGGTCTCGACCAATCAGAGATGCGTTCAAATTGAAATTTGACAGTAGCGACCTAACCTAAGTTCAAACTGGCGGGATATTTAAAATTAGGCGGGAAATTCAAACCAAGAATTAAGGATCTAACCTAACAGAAAAAAACATGCGCAGTAGGGACCTAATCTAACAGAAAAAACATACGCCTAACCTAAATTCAAATCTGTTTCTGCGCACGTTCCAAACCTCGGTAAATTCAAATCTGCGCATGCTCTATTGTATTGGAGAATCCAGCATTATTTGTGGGCAATGAAAAAAAAACTTTACTCTGTGTGCGATTTGAACCCGGGACCTCTCGCCTGAAAGCAGAAGCGGTACCACGAGACCACCATGACTATTACAGAAAGGTTACAGTAACTGCGTAATATCAGAGGCAAATTGAAAAGTGGCGGGAAATTCAAACTAATCTAACAGAAAAAACATGGGCAGTAGCGACCTAAATTCAAACTGATGGAATATTCAAACTAAGGAAAGAGGATCTAACCTAACAGAAAAGACATGCGCAGTAGGGACCTAAACTATCAGAAAAAACATGCGCAGTAGGGACCTAATCTAACAGAAAAAACAGGCGCAGTAGCGACCTAACCTAATAGAAAAAACATGCGCGGTAACGACCTAAACTATCAGAAAAAACATGCGCAGTAGGTTACAGAAAAAGAAACATGCGCAGTAACGATCTAACCTAACTGAAAAAGCATGCAGCATTTCGTAAGTGCCCTTCTGGCTTTTAGCAGTTTAGAGCATTTACTACTGTTTGAAATATTAAATATAAATATTTAAGATTTTACAGGTGATATTAAATATGGTATGGAAAAAACCTGGTAGCGCTGGGAATCGAACCACGGGCCTCTAGAGTGCAAAGCGTGTACGTTAGCGGTAGACCATCAGATGGGCTTGTACTGGAACGGGAGTGGTGGTGGGGAACTAGTTGTGACAGGAGTGACGGTAAATAGTTCCAAACGTGGATAAGCGCTTATCAGTAGATGGCGTTGCAAGTGGAGCGCGCTACTCCGTTAGAGTGAATTATTATTAAAACACAACCAGTAGTAAAATGGGAAATCCTACTACAGGGAAAATTTTACGCAAATAGTATTTCTAATTTCTACCAACAGCAAAAATACTACTGTAGTGGAAATTTTAATGTAATAACATTTATAATTTCTATCACCATCAAAAATGCTAGTATAGTGAATATTTTAATGTAATAATATTTCTAATTTCTACAATCATCAAAAACGCTACTATAGTGAAGATTTTAATGTAATAAAATTTATAATTTCTACCATCATCAAAAATGTTTCTATAGTGAATATTTTAATGTAATAATATTTCTAATTTCTACCAACAGCAAAGATACTACTGTAGTGGAAAATTTAATGTAATAAAATTTATAATTTCTACCATTATCAAAAATGTTACTATAGTGAATATTTTAATGTAATAATATTTCTAATTTCTACCATCATCAAAAACGCTACTATAGTGAAGATTTTAATGTAATAAAATTTATAATCTCTACCGTTATCAAAAATGTTACTATAGTGAATATTTTAATGTAATAATATTTCTAATTTCCACCATCATCAAAAACGCTACTATAGTGAAGATTTTAATTTCTACCATTATCAAAAATGTTACTATAGTGAATATTTTAATGTAATAAAATTTATAATTTCTACCATTATCAAAAATGTTACTATAGTGAATATTTTAATGTAATAATATTTTTAATTTCTACCATCATCAAAAAACGTTACTATAGTGAAGATTTTAATGTAATAAAATTTATAACTTCTACCATCATCAAAAATGTTACTATAGTGAATATTTTAATGTAATAATATTTCTAATTTCTACCATCATCAAAAACGCTACTATAGTGAAGATTTTAATGTAATAAAATTTATAATCTCTACCGTTATCAAAAATGTTACTATAGTGAATATTTTAATGTAATAATATTTCTAATTTCCACCATCATCAAAAACGCTACTATAGTGAAGATTTTAATGCAATAAAATTTATAATTTCTACCATTATCAAAAATGTTACTATAGTGAATATTTTAATGTAATAAAATTTATAATTTCTACCATTATCAAAAATGTTACTATAGTGAATATTTTAATGTAATAATATTTTTAATTTCTACCATCATCAAAAAACGTTACTATAGTGAAGATTTTAATGTAATAAAATTTATAACTTCTACCATTATCAAAAATGTTACTATAGTGAATATTTTAATGTAATAATATTTTTAATTTCTACCATCATCAAAAAACGTTACTATAGTGAAGATTTTAATGTAATAAAATTTATAACTTCTACCATCATCAAAAATGTTACTATAGTGAATATTTTAATGTAATAATATTTCTAATTTCTACCATCATCAAAAACGCTACTATAGTGAAGATTTTAATGTAATAAAATTTATAATCTCTACCGTTATCAAAAATGTTACTATAGTGAATATTTTAATGTAATAATATTTCTAATTTCTACCATCATCAAAAAACGTTACTATAGTGAAGATTTTAATGTAATAAAATTTATAACTTCTACCATCATCAAAAATGTTACTATAGTGAATATTTTAATGTAATAATATTTCTAATTTCTACCATCATCAAAAACGCTACTATAGTGAAGATTTTAATGTAATAAAATTTATAATCTCTACCGTTATCAAAAATGTTACTATAGTGAATATTTTAATGTAATAATATTTCTAATTTCTACCATCATCAAAAAACGTTACTATAGTGAAGATTTTAATGTAATAAAATTTATAACTTCTACCATCATCAAAAATGTTACTATAGTGAATATTTTAATGTAATAATATTTCTAATTTCTACCATCATCAAAAACGCTACTATAGTGAAGATTTTAATGTAATAAAATTTATAATCTCTACCGTTATCAAAAATGTTACTATAGTGAATATTTTAATGTAATAATATTTCTAATTTCTACCATCATCAAAAACGCTACTATAGTGAAGATTTTAATTTCTACCATTATCAAAAATGTTACTATAGTGAATATTTTAATGTAATAAAATTTATAATTTCTACCATTATCAAAAATGTTACTATAGTGAATATTTTAATGTAATAATATTTTTAATTTCTACCATCATCAAAAAACGTTACTATAGTGAAGATTTTAATGTAATAAAATTTATAACTTCTACCATCATCAAAAATGTTACTATAGTGAATATTTTAATGTAATAATATTTCTAATTTCTACCATCATCAAAAACGCTACTATAGTGAAGATTTTAATGTAATAAAATTTATAATCTCTACCGTTATCAAAAATGTTACTATAGTGAATATTTTAATGTAATAATATTTCTAATTTCCACCATCATCAAAAACGCTACTATAGTGAAGATTTTAATGCAATAAAATTTATAATTTCTACCATTATCAAAAATGTTACTATAGTGAATATTTTAATGTAATAAAATTTATAATTTCTACCATTATCAAAAATGTTACTATAGTGAATATTTTAATGTAATAATATTTTTAATTTCTACCATCATCAAAAAACGTTACTATAGTGAAGATTTTAATGTAATAAAATTTATAACTTCTACCATTATCAAAAATGTTACTATAGTGAATATTTTAATGTAATAATATTTTTAATTTCTACCATCATCAAAAAACGTTACTATAGTGAAGATTTTAATGTAATAAAATTTATAACTTCTACCATCATCAAAAACGCTACTATAGTGAAGATTTTAATGCAATAAAATTTATAATTTCTACCATTATCAAAAATGTTACTATAGTGAATATTTTAATGTAATAATATTTTTAATTTCTACCATCATCAAAAAACGTTACTATAGTGAAGATTTTAATGTAATAAAATTTATAACTTCTACCATCATCAAAAATGTTACTATAGTGAATATTTTAATGTAATAATATTTCTAATTTCTACCATCATCAAAAACGCTACTATAGTGAAGATTTTAATGTAATAATATTTCTAATTTCTACTATCATCAAAAATGCTACTATATTGAAAATTTGACGCAGTATAGTGCAAATAGTATTTCTAATTTCTACCAACAGCAAGCAGTGGAAGTTTTTTGGTAACCGCTATGAATTTGCGCCCTGTATAATATTTTATCGATAACAACAAAACTATTTGGCGTACTAACAATACACCTTATTTTAATGTAAAATCTCATGCTGTACTTAGTTTTATATACAAACAACATTTACCTATGCATTAGCAATTTATTTTGAAAACGCCCTGTATAATATTTTGCCCGACAACAACATAACTATTTGGCGTACTCTCAATACACCTTATTTTAATGAAAAAATTCAATCTCATACTGTAGTTGGTTCTTATAGAATTTATATTCGTTTATTAAATCTTTGCTTGGTGCGAGCTGGGATTATATTACAGACGCTGCTGATTTTGCAAATAGCTGTAACGGATGAGGGTACAAAAACTTACATTTTTAACGCGACTGTTTTATAGGTAAGATACGAGTTTTACTGTTGTGAAAGTTAAAATTTTGTTTGAACTACATAGGTAAGTGATTTATATATATATATATATATTAAGTTAATTAAGGGAAATTTGGAAAAATAAAATAAATATTTAAATAACTTTAATTTTGGGGAAACTAACACGTTTTTATCTATTTACGAGCTATGAAATTCATTTTGTAATATAGAATTTGTTAAAATACAGTTAAAAAACTGCTTTGATATACAGGGTAGGTAAAAACAGTCTAGGATTTTTTTTGTAATAGAGAATTCGTTGAAAATACTACTGTGATATACAGGGTAAGAAAAAAAATCAATAAGCAGGGAAAAATTTTGGGGTAAATAAGTAAGTTTTTTTTTTTTTTATTGTATAAACAAAGCTCAAACATTATGCACAAAGAATGTGTGTTTAATTTCACCAAGTAAAGTATATTGCACGATATTTTTAAGTAGGGGAGGTAATAAGCTTATAGAAAAATTTTGAGGAAATAATATGTTAATAAATTAACAAGCTATGAAATTCATTTTGTAATAGAGAATTTGTTAAAATACAGTTAAAAAAAAAATACTGCTTTGATATGCAGGGTAGGTAGAAACGGTCTATGATTTTTTTAATAGAGAATTCGTTGAAAATACTACTTTGATATACAGGGTAGACAAAAAAATCAAATAAGCAGAAAACAATTTTGTTACTTTTTATTGTATTAAGAAAGCTCAAATATTTTAATACGATATTTTTTTAAAGCATGGAGGAAATAAGCTTATAGAAAAATTTTGTGCGAAATAATATGTTTAAAGTAACAAGCTATGAAACTCATTTTGTAATAGAGAATTTGTTAAAATACAATTAAAAAAAAACTACTACTTTTGATATACAGGGTAGGCAAAAAATCAAATAAGCAGTAAGCAATTTTGTTACTTTTTATTGTATAAACAAAGCTCAAATATTTTCATACAATATTTTTAAAGCAGGGGGGAAATAAGCTTATAGAAAAATGTTGTGCGAAATAATATGTTTAAATTAACAAGCTATGAAACTCATTTTGTAATAGAGAATCTGTTAAAACTATAATATAGTTAAAAGCTACTACTTTGATATACAGGGTAGGCAAAAAATCAAATAAGCAGGAAATAATTTTGTTACTTTTGATTGTATAAACAAAGCTCAAATATTTTAATACAATAATTTTAAAGCAGGGAAGGCTCAAAATTTTGTGGAAAATAATGATTTAATTAACAAACTATAAAACTCATTTTGTAATAGAGAATCTGTTAAAACTATAATATAGTTAAAAGCTACTACTTTGATATACAGGGTAGACAAAAAAATCAAAATAAGCAGGAAACAATTTTGGGGTAAATAAGTAAGTTACTTTTTATTGTATTTATAAACAAAGCTCAAACATTTTAATACTATATGATTTTTAAGCAGGGTAGGCTCAAAATTTTGAGTAAATAATATGTTTAAATCAACAAACTATGAAACTCATTTTGTAATAGAGAATCTGTTAAAACTATAATATAGTTAAAAAAAACTACTATTTTGATATACTTACAGGGTAGGCAAAAACTGTCTAAGAAATTTTTTAATAGAGAATTCGTTGAAAATACTACTTTGATATACAGGGTATATACCTAAAAAATTTAGGTAAATAATAGACTTAAATTATAAAGTTTTTGCTCAATTAGAACTTCTTCTGATTAGATTAGATAATCTCGAACTTGGTTTAAGTTTGCATCAGAAGGCTTTTGGAGGGGGTTTTCGTAGATATAGAAAAAAGTATCTAAGGTCTTGATTTTTTAAGAAAACTACATTTCGGTGTCTCGATTCGTTTAATTTTTTCTATGATGCTGATCCTTGTTTGTTAATATTTTTTATTTGGTTTTTATGTAGATTTCGCACTTTACTCATCATTTTTAGATATAATGCAAAGTTCTTTAAAAATGGAACACCCTGTATTTTATTTATTTACGGTCTTGCAATTAAAAAAACATAATACAGTTGGAAAAATAATGCTTTGATATACAGGATGGACAAAAAAAGTTTTATTGATTACGATTTTACTATAACAAAGGGAATGTAAAACAAAAATCTTTTTTTTTAGTAGCCTACTGGGGAAAATTAAGAACAGAGAGAGAGAGAGAGAGAGAGAGGTGCTGGGTAAGTTGCTTAAATTTCTGCATTACAGGTCGCGTCATTTGTGTCTTTATCAATACATGGTAAAATACGCCAGCTTGATAGACACCGTGTCGTATAGTGAAAATCTTTAACGATAATCTCAAAGAGATAATCATTGGATTGTTCCCTGCCAACGAGAGAGAGAGAGAGAGGTTTTCAGTCACACACACACACACACGCGAAAAACTTTAATCCGAAACCGTGGACGTGTAAAGGCCTCCGGGCTATCGATACGTTGACTGTCTCGTTTAGGTTACCATAAAGCTGTGTTAGGTTAGTCAGGGTTTCAAAAAATAGGCTGCACAATAGGCGACAGGGAGAGGCGACGACAGATGCTCTGCAAAAATCAAACTAACCTTTTTGACTTATTTACTTGTTACTAGTTAATTAAATTTAAATATATCCTATTAATGAGACACCTTTAATTGAATCCATTGGAAATAAATTATAAGAGTGAATTTCATTGACAATTTTCTTTTTTCGCGGTCAATAATTTGCCGGCCCATACATTGGAAGAAGGCATTTACTCTTATTCGGTCTTATCATTATAAAAATTTTTAGTACAACAGTGATGTCTCATTAATACAGGACAAACGATTTTTTTTACTTATATATTAATTTTTTTGTTAATTAATTAAATTTGATAATTTTATCCTGTTACATTACAAACACTTTTTCTTTAATCAGACACATTTTAAACTGAAAAATTTGCTAGTGACTCAGAGCCAGTCAAGCACGGTGTGCCTCAATTTGCATGTATTTTAATGACGAAATGTGTTACACCCCCTGAAATCGTCAAAATTACATTGTTTCTTATGGCAAACACGAACAAATAACCGAACGCAGGGGGCCTTTTCGTACGCGGGTGCTGTTACGATTAAATTTGATAATTTTATCATATTACATTACAAAACACTTTTTCTTTAATCAGACACATTTTAAACTGAAAAATTTCGGGTGACTCAATCGCGTTGTGCCTCAATTTGCATGTATCTTAATGACGAAATGTGTTACACCCCCTGAAATCGTCAAAATTACATTGGTTCTTATGGCAAACACGAACAAATAACCGAACGCAGGGGACCTTTTCGTACGCGATCTTGTGTCTTCAGTTACAATTCAGATACAACGAAATATTTCACACCGGTCGCATAGCGTAAATTAACATTACTTCTTATGTAAAATACACACAAATTACTGAACGCAAGGGGCCTTTTTTTTCGTCACGTGACTTCCTTTTTTCCATCTCACCGACACTAGTTAGCTGGAAATAAACGACTAGGGGTAAATTTCGATAGTGTGTCAGTTTTTGTGTTGATCTTCAAGACGTGTAACGCTTTTTTTCTGAAAAATGGAAAAGTTTTTTATTATTCGTGATACAGTGAAGAAGGTTCGTCGCTTCAATCTCCACGGTCGAACCCTGGAATTTAAAATTAAAACACCTTCTGTTGGTGCCGAACCAGTTAGCTGGATTAGAGAGGCCATCACGCAAATCATTGCTACGGGGACGGAAGGCCTGAACCCCAACGACCAGGTGGCGTTCTCCTTCTGCTCGAAGGAGTTCAAACGTGGCGATGCGTGGGTTCGCTTTAGGCCCGCCGGGGAGGTGACCTACGAAGACGTGTGGAGTGTCATCTCCAGCGTTTACCAGTCCAACTCTGCGGGCCTGAATACTGAAACGTTCTGTCTGGGGGTGACGGCTGTGAGGATGCCTGGTGGAAAAGGTAAGGGCCGTCGGTATAACACCTTCGACGAGGAGTGTAGGAAACGCTCAGGACTCGTCTCAATAAACAATAAAGACAACTTGTGTTTGCCTCGTGCTCTCGTTGTTTCACGGGCAAATGTGGATAAAGACTTAAATTATAAAAAACTGCGGCAGAATACTGGAGAAATCCAAACACAGAAAGCTAGAGAACTCTGCCAAAATGCAGGTGTATCTATACCTGAAGAAGGGGCCGGTATACCCGAACTCCAGCAATTCCAAACGTATTTGAAGAATTACAATATCGTCGTATATCGGTATGGGACTAAAGGTCGCGACGTTATATTTAAGGGAGC
Organism: Monochamus alternatus; assembly: GCA_037114965.1. NCBI lineage: Eukaryota > Metazoa > Arthropoda > Insecta > Coleoptera > Cerambycidae > Monochamus > Monochamus alternatus. The sequence continues at coordinate 21,629,260 of CM073435.1, read as the reverse complement.
CGTAGACGGCCCAGCTCTAAATTTACTCTATCACGAAGGACACTATAATGTGATAACCTCTTTGACAGCCGCCTTTTCTAGCACCTATTACTGCGAGAAGTGCCATGTCCCCTACAATGTAAAAAATAAACACAAATGCGGAGGTACATGCCCGTCATGCCAGCAGTCACCTGCATGCCCCCAAGATTGCAATATTACCTGTCAAGACTGTCAACGTAGCTTCAGGGGGCAACAGTGTTACGATAACCACCAGCTGACCAATATCTGTGCTCAAATTTACCGTTGCCCCGATTGCTTCAAGGTTGCGAAAAGGGATAGAACCCATATCTGTGGGGAAGTTTTTTGCAAGATTTGCAACGCCCACGTCCCCGCAGACCATCTGTGTTATATGCAACCAAATAACGGAAAACCGAAAACAGACGACGTACTCTTCGTATTCTACGACCTGGAGACCCGTCAGGAAATGGTGCGGGGAGATGGCTCTCTCTTTCATGAACCCAATCTATGCGTCTTTAAACAATGCTGCGACATATGTCTGGGTTGCAATCAACAAGAAATTTGCAAAAAATGTGGCGTTCGTCTCCAGGTTGTCAAAAGCGATAACGTTGTTTCGTCATTTCTGCACCATGTTTTTACGCTCCGGAAGAAATTCAGGCAAGTGGTGGTTATAGCTCACAACGGGCAGGCCTTTGACCACCAGTTCTGCTTAAACCATATATTGGTTAATACCGACCTGAAGCCCGATCTAATTATGCGCGGAACAAAAATAATATCTATGGTAGTTGAGAATGTAAAATTTTTGGACTCCCTTAATTATTTCCCGATGGCCCTTTCGAAGCTTTCGAGAGCCTTCGGCTTGGGGGACGGATTCAAGAAAGGGTATTTCCCTTACCTTTTCAACACCGCTACGAATGCAGAGTATGTGGGTCCCCTACCGGCCATTGAATACTACGATCCCGATAACATGAAGACTGAAGACAGAGCCCGATTTCTCGAGTGGCACGAGGAACATAAGAACAACGTGTTTGACATGCAGCGGGATCTAGTGGAGTACTGTACATCAGATGTGGAGATCCTAACTGCTGCCTGTCTCAAATTTCGTCAGCAGCTCCTCGACACCGGTAACGTCTGCCCCTTCACCGAGGCCTGTACCATAGCTTCGACCTGCAATAAGGTGTTTAGACGGAACTTCCTTAAACCCAACACCATAGGCATTATACCTAAAGGCGGTTATAGATGGAGGGATAACCAGAGTAAGATAGCCACCCAGTGGTTGGTGTGGGAAGAGCACACGAGGGGTCTCAGCATTACTCACGCAGCCAAACAGCAAGAAGCACGAGTTGCAGGGGTCAAAGTCGACGGGTACTGCGAGGAAACCAAACAAGTGTTTGAGTTTCACGGGTGTTATTTCCACGGGTGCTCTGTCTGTTATCAATGCAATCGTAACGAACCCCTGCAGGATGACCCGTCGATGACGTTAAATACCCGAATGGAAGCCACAACAGCCAGGACCGAAAGATTAAAACAAATGGGTTATGACGTCGTTGAGATGTGGGAGTGCGAATTTAGACGGCATCTTCAGCAAAATAAAGAACTGCGCTCGTTCACGGAGACCCACCCGCTCGTAACTCTCACACCGCTTCAACCTAGGGAGGCCTTTTACGGTGGACGCACTGGAAATACATTTGAATATTACAAGTGTCAATCAGGGGAAAAAATCAAATATGTTGATGTTTGTTCCCTTTACCCCTGGGTCTGCAAGTACGGAAAGTTTCCTATTGGACACCCCAAAGTGTACGCCGGTGATGACTGCAACGGTTTGGATTTGACCGACATCAACGGGGTTATAAAATGTAAGATCCTACCGCCTCAAGACCTCTACCACCCTGTGTTACCGGCCAAGATGAACGACAAGTTAATGTTCGTTCTCTGTCGCACGTGTGGTGAGCAAATGAACCAGAGTGAGTGCGATCACAATGATGATGAACAGAGAGCCTTGACGGGGACATGGGTAGTGGACGAGGTGAGAAAAGCCCTCGAAATGGGGTACCGGATGCTGGAAATCTACGAGGTTTGGAGCTACGACGTGCTTCAGAGCGATAAAAGCAAAAACGTAACAGGGTTATTCACCGAAATGATGAACAAGTTCATTAAAGTTAAACAGGAAGCAAGCGGATGGCCCTCACACTGTACCACCCAGGAAGAGAAAGCGAGATATATCAAAGAATTCTTGCAGAAGGAGGATGTTCAATTGGAATTTTCAGAAATAATTGAAAACCCCGGTTTAAGATCTTTGGCTAAGCTGATATTAAATTCGTTCTGGGGGAAACTAGGCCAGAGAGAAAATCAGCCCAAAACCAAGATCGTGAGAGAACCTGCGGAATTTTTTGGTATGCTCGCTAACCCAGGCATCTACGTAAATTCGGCACTCCCCATCAACGAGGATACTCTCATCGTCAATTGGGAGCACAAGGAGGACAGTTATGATCCTCTCAGAACAGTTAACGTTGTGATAGCCGCCTACGTAACAACCCAGGCTCGGCTTAAATTGTACAGTTACTTGGAACAGCTGGGTAACAAGGTGCTGTACTACGATACGGACTCTGTTATCTATGTGGCCAGAGACAACGAGTATAACGTACCAACAGGCGAGTTTATTGGCGAAATGACAAATGAACTAGAGATCTACGGCATGGACAGTTACATCACAGAGTTTGTCTCAGGTGGACCGAAAAACTACGCCTATAAAGTATTCTCCACAAATGATAACGAGGAGAAGGTGGTATGCAAGGTGAAGGGAATTTCTCTCACACATGCCGCATCGCAGCTTGTAAATTTTGATACCATAAAGGATATGGTACTTGATACCTCTACGGCTCCTCTGTGTGTAACCTCCAAGAATATCTTGAGGACAAAGGAGCACGAGGTGGTAACAGTAGAACAAGATAAACTGTATAAACCTCTCTCCACCAAAAGGCGATTCTTGGAGGACCACACCTCCGCACCCTACGGCTTTAAAAAGCCCAGACAAGACTAACTGACAGCTTGCATGGATCTCCAGATATTAACTGTACATATTTCATCTGATTTATCAAATTTTTAACATCTTTACCCCCTTATTAATTTAACCTGCCCCATCCCATCCTGGCAAGGATATGTTCATACCTTCCCGTTGGTCCTTGCCGAGCAATAACATATTTCATTATAAAATAGGTTAACTTAACTTTTAGAACTTAAATCTAAAAGTGGTGTAATAAATATTTCAAATATGTTATTGGCTAAATGAACATATAATATGTAATAAACTAATATACATTTTTTACTACTTAGATGCTCTCATTTTAATACAATCCGTTTGCATATCACATAAGGGCTATCCATATCTTCAAAATCATATTATAATGCTGAGAGGGATCTAAATCGACATTCTTCACACATTTCGGATAAGGGTTAGTGTTTTGTAAAATATTTTAAATATCCTTCTAATTCTATTTTGGATTTTCAGGTAGTTCACGATGAACAGCAGCTGTAGTGCTAGTGGGGCTGACTATGTATAGGAGACAGGTATGTGTACCACTCTTATTATCTTTCATAAGTTTACGTTTATACATATCTATCAGTTTACTCTGTATATCCGTCACAAAAGTTTTCTCATCGTTATAATAAGAACATCAATTTGGTTCTGTGAAAGGTTCTAGTGCAAAATGGTTCGTCCTTTTACAAAATGCTAGCAGTAGTCTTGGTCACGTGTGAGGATGTCGTATTTCGGAATCTACCTCCATCTCGAGAAATTCCATACCTTTATTCATATACAAACTGGTGAAAATCCGTTCAACGGAATTCATATTACTGTGTAAGTTGCAACAATTTGATATATAAGCATGCTGCATTTGTCGAATATATTCATTCTTATACAAACCTATTAGTGTTTACTTCAATTTATCAATTAATTTTATACCGTTCCATTTGTGTGAGGATGACTACCTCCATCTCGAGAAATTCCTTACCTTTATTCATATACAAATTGGTGAAAATCAGTTCATCAAATTCGATTTCCCTATCCTGTTTATATTAGGAATGATCCATTCTAGGACTACGTTATCTAATTTGACGTTTATTCTCTCTCTATATACTTGTCGAAATCTGTTACATAAAGACATTTCCTAAAAATCATACACTTATTTCAACCATATGGTATCTCATACTGTAGTAGTTTAATTAACTCCAGTAAAATGTTGGGTTACGTCTTATCATTGGCGATCAAGCTGATTGGAGCAACATTTCGATGCCACAGTAGTTCCTTTTCTGTCCTTTTCGCCATACTCCAGAGTTTAATTTAATATCTATGTAGTTTGACTTGGTCAGTTCTTGGAATGGGTCAGAAGCGACCCATTCTAGGAGTACGTGTATTTTAAACTATTTACAGAATAGCAGAGGAGCTAAGCAGTCAAGTCTATTAGCATCAGTGCTAAGCCGAGGCTCATCCATTTGCGATCAAGCTGAATGGAGCAACATTTCGTTACAGTTTGACGTCACAGTATTTTTTTTTATGTCTGTATCCTCAGATATTTTATCTGCAAAAGTTGTGTTATGTATCTGTAACGTCTTACCAAGCTTCTCTTGAATGGTGTTCTTCAGCATTTTCTCGATATTGCTAATATCGTGTGTGCGGAATCTAAACCACAAGACACCATCATGGTTTTAATAATTGAATACAAAACTACTATATGTCATTTGTACAACTATGGTTTCTTTTTCTGTCTGTATCCTCAGACATTTTATTAAGAATATAGTACACATACTGAGATTATTTTCTCATTCGTCCCTCTTTTTTCAGGTTACACCATACTACCAGGAGACTAAGAAGCAGCAGACCGAGCTCAAGAAGCAGGCAACTATCGTCACGTTCCAGAGTATAATTCTAATTCGTGCATAGGTAAGAAGGCTTAGTTCACATTGATAACGATATAAATTTTAATAGCTCACTGCTGACAGTAATGGTAGATATAGAAAGGGGGATTTGACCATCATAAGTTCTGCTAACTGCTCATTATTAGCATTCAGTGCTCCTAGCACAACATTGTTTTTATCGAATCTGTACCTGTTTTTTTCTACCAGCTATCTGTTTTTTTTTACTGTCGGCTACCTGCTTTTACTGCCAGCTACCTGTATATACTGGTTGGGGCCTGTCTTTTACTGCTAGCTACCTGTATTTTACTGCCAGCTACCTGTTTTTTACTGCCAGCTACCTGTTTCTTACTGCTAGCTACCTGTTTTTTTACTGCCACCTACATGTATTTTACTACCAGCTACCTGTTTTTACTGCCAGCTACCTGTTTTTTACTGCTAGCTACCTGTTTTTTACTGCCAGCTACCTGTATTTTACTGCCAGCTACCTGTTTTTTTTACTGTCAGTTACCTGTTTTTTTTACTGCCAGTTACCTGTATTTTACTGCCAGCTACCTGTTTTTTTTTTACTGCCAGCTACCTGTTTTTTACTGCTAGCTATCTGTTTTTACTGCCAGCTACCTGTTTTTTACTGCTATCTACCTGTTTTTACTGACAGCTATCTGTATTTTACTGCCAGCTACCTGTTTTTTATTGCTAGCTATCTGTTTTTACTGCCAGCTACCTGTTTTTTTTTTACTGCCCGCTACCTGTTTTTACTGGTTGGGACCTGTTTTTACTGGTTCAAACCTGTACCTGTTTTACTGGAGGTTCTTTACAAATTTATATTTTATTTTTAATTCATACATTTCCCCATTTTTTCTAGAAGGAAGTACTGGACCTTGCGGTATGTCGCACTTTTGGATGGGGCTTAGGCCACTACTGATTTTTATGGTTGCATCTAAATCTGGAGGCTCGAGTGGGAGACAAAAACAAAGACGTAATGAGACAGTATGAGATTGAATTTTTTCATTAAAATAAGGTATCGAGAGTACGCCAAATAGTTTTGTAGTTATCGGCAAAATATTATAAAGGGCGTTTTCAAAATAAATTGCTAATGCATAGGTAAATATTCAGGTTTTACTAAATCTTGTTTGTATATAAAACTAAGTATTGAATTTTACAATAAAATAATGTGTATTGAGAGTACGCCAAATAGTTATGTTGTTGTCGGGCAAAATATTATACAGGGCGTTTTCAAAATAAATTGCTAATGCATAGGTAAATGTTGTTTGTATATAAAACTAAGTACAGCATGAGATTTTACATTAAAATAAGGTGTATTGTTAGTACGCCAAATAGTTTTGTTGTTATCGATAAAATATTATACAGGGCGCAAATTCATAGCGGTTACCAAAAAACTTCCACTGCTTGCTGTTGGTAGAAATTAGAAATACTATTTGCACTATACTGCGTCAAATTTTCAATATAGTAGCATTTTTGATGATAGTAGAAATTAGAAATATTATTACATTAAAATCTTCACTATAATAGCGTTTTTGATGATGGTAGAAATTAGAAATATTATTACATTAAAATATTCACTATAGTAACATTTTTGATGATGGTAGAAGTTATAAATTTTATTACATTAAAATCTTCACTATAGTAACGTTTTTTGATGATGGTAGAAATTAAAAATATTATTACATTAAAATATTCACTATAGTAACATTTTTGATAATGGTAGAAATTATAAATTTTATTACATTAAAATATTCACTATAGTAACATTTTTGATAATGGTAGAAATTAAAATCTTCACTATAGTAGCGTTTTTGATGATGGTGGAAATTAGAAATATTATTACATTAAAATATTCACTATAGTAACATTTTTGATAACGGTAGAGATTATAAATTTTATTACATTAAAATCTTCACTATAGTAGCGTTTTTGATGATGGTAGAAATTAGAAATATTATTACATTAAAATATTCACTATAGTAACATTTTTGATAATGGTAGAAATTATAAATTTTATTACATTAAATTTTCCACTACAGTAGTATCTTTGCTGTTGGTAGAAATTAGAAATATTATTACATTAAAATATTCACTATAGAAACATTTTTGATGATGGTAGAAATTATAAATTTTATTACATTAAAATCTTCACTATAGTAGCGTTTTTGATGATTGTAGAAATTAGAAATATTATTACATTAAAATATTCACTATACTAGCATTTTTGATGGTGATAGAAATTATAAATGTTATTACATTAAAATTTCCACTACAGTAGTATTTTTGCTGTTGGTAGAAATTAGAAATACTATTTGCGTAAAATTTTCCCTGTAGTAGGATTTCCCATTTTACTACTGGTTGTGTTTTAATAATAATTCACTCTAACGGAGTAGCGCGCTCCACTTGCAACGCCATCTACTGATAAGCGCTTATCCACGTTTGGAACTATTTACCGTCACTCCTGTCACAACTAGTTCCCCACCACCACTCCCGTTCCAGTACAAGCCCATCTGATGGTCTACCGCTAACGTACACGCTTTGCACTCTAGAGGCCCGTGGTTCGATTCCCAGCGCTACCAGGTTTTTTCCATACCATATTTAATATCATCTGTAAAATCTTAAATATTTATATTTAATATTTCAAACAGTAGTAAATGCTCTAAACTGCTAAAAGCCAGAAGGGCACTTACGAAATGCTGCATGCTTTTTCAGTTAGGTTAGATCGTTACTGCGCATGTTTCTTTTTCTGTAACCTACTGCGCATGTTTTTTCTGATAGTTTAGGTCGTTACCGCGCATGTTTTTTCTATTAGGTTAGGTCGCTACTGCGCCTGTTTTTTCTGTTAGATTAGGTCCCTACTGCGCATGTTTTTTCTGATAGTTTAGGTCCCTACTGCGCATGTCTTTTCTGTTAGGTTAGATCCTCTTTCCTTAGTTTGAATATTCCATCAGTTTGAATTTAGGTCGCTACTGCCCATGTTTTTTCTGTTAGATTAGTTTGAATTTCCCGCCACTTTTCAATTTGCCTTTGATATTACGCAGTTACTGTAACCTTTCTGTAATAGTCATGGTGGTCTCGTGGTACCGCTTCTGCTTTCAGGCGAGAGGTCCCGGGTTCAAATCGCACACAGAGTAAAGTTTTTTTTCATTGTCCACAAATAATGCTGGATTCTCCAATACAATAGAGCATGCGCAGATTTGAATTTACCGAGGTTTGGAACGTGCGCAGAAACAGATTTGAATTTAGGTTAGGCGTATGTTTTTTCTGTTAGATTAGGTCCCTACTGCGCATGTTTTTTTCTGTTAGGTTAGATCCTTAATTCTTGGTTTGAATTTCCCGCCTAATTTTAAATATCCCGCCAGTTTGAACTTAGGTTAGGTCGCTACTGTCAAATTTCAATTTGAACGCATCTCTGATTGGTCGAGACCTAATTTGAAATATCCCACCAGTTTGAACTTAGGTTAGGTCGCTACTGTCAAATTTCAAATCAATTTGAATTTTCCCGCCCAATTTTAAATATCCCGCCAGTTTGAACTTAGGTTAGATCGCTATTGTCAAATTTCAAATCAGTTTGAATTTCCCGCCATAATGCTGCAATCTGATTGGTCGAGGGGCGGGGCCTAAATGGAAAGTGGAGGGGGGTCGCAGAAGTGACCCCTTACCTACTAAGAAACACCTAGTTGTTCCAAATGTATCTTAAATATTTTCTCTAGAAATTATGAATACATTTTTTGTATTTATACATAAAAAGCCGTCCCTGGCTTTGACAATATGAATACCTGAAATCCGTTCTCTAAACCCATCCGATATTTTTAGGCCAACACCGACGTTCCTGTCGCTACTTAATTTTATACATCGCGATCTAAGTTCATGCCTCGGGCGTCAAAATGCTGCCTTCCCTCTTTGCTTTGTGCCGGTCGAATGTGCACCCGACGACGTGGAGAAAATTCTAGTGGAACTGACGAACTGCGTCCCATTCCGGTTCGTTTCTTGTTTACAAATTATTATTAAAATGGATTTATTGCGCTGAAACGTACTCGCTGCCAACTTCACGGGAAACTTTTAAGCTTCTAAGTCTTTTACACTAAAATTTACACAACACGCGTTTTTGCGTCCGGAAACAACATTTGTATCTGTTTAGTTTTACACGGGTTTGTAGGAGCAAAGGGTACATATGATGTCTTTTCGAGAAATTAAGAAATTTATAATCTTACTCCAGGACCGTTAGCAGGATATTTAAAAAATCATTATCTATTGTTTAATAAAATTTTTTTCACCGTGTCATTTTTTTAACAAACGTAATGAAAGTGAAACTTCTTTATATTTTGATAAAATAATATTACCTACATGTTGTATTCAACATGTTTTATATATATGAATACCAATAAACTGATACAAATTATCACACTGTTTCTGTTTCATGTGCAGCAGTTAAGCTTTTTGAACATATCATATACTGAAAAATTTTGAATTACATAAAATTGAGTATCACTGAGAAACATCATAAGTTTGTACCAAATAGGTCTACTATTACACACTAATTAGTGTTCAATACTAATAAATATTTAATATTTCAGAGAAGTATTCAAGTCGAAACAGTTTACAAAGATTTCAGAAAAACATTTGATGAAGTTGCATCGTTTTGGTTTCATTACAATTTCCACTTACAATTTTTTGCTTCATATCTTTCTAATCGTCAGTGTATAGTTAGTATAAGAAATACTACTAATACATGCATGGCTGTCTCACGCATCTCGTAAGCTTCAAATTTAGGGCCCCATTTATTTATACCTTTTATAAATGATTTTCCATATAATTTAATCAATAATTATCAACTTTTCGCTGATGATCTAACATTTTATAGGTCAATCACAACACAAGCCGACTGTAATGTATTGCAAAATAATTGAGTTGGACTTATCGTAGCTACCTTTAAATATACAAGATGTTATGTTAACGCTTACTAAAAAAATATATAAAATAAATTTCTAATATATTAATGAAGAAGCTTTAAAGAAAAATACACAGGTAACTGATCTTGGAATATCGTACCACTAAATTGAATTATAAGTTAGTGACATACTGACAAAATTATTCAAGATGTATTTGCTTTATTTTTAGACTAAGTAAATATATTGGTAATATGTTAGTCATAGAGAAATTTTATTTTGCGCTAGTGAGACCTAAACTAGATTACGACTCTATAACATAGTTTACGCGACCACTTAAGGAAAAAATGCACTAGACGGTCGCAGTCTAGGCGCATTACGGACTCTGCTAGTCTCGTCCTTGTTTAGTGATGTCTCTTCTAATGATTTTAAATGTACATATTTGCACCAGTAGGTCGAGGACTGGACTCGGTCGCGTCGCGGTCTTGCTGAAAACTTTTTGGAGAATTGCAGCCAGTCGCATCAAATAAAGAGTAAAAAAAAATACGTCTTCCACATAACATATTTTGACACCTAAATAGTACAGTAGAACAAGTTAGAAGTGCATAGAGAATGATATACAAAACTGATTTTATAAAAGGGCATAATCAGCTCGGCACAGAACAGTACGCGATGCGCCTAGACTTACGAAAGGTACAAAATAAATTATTGCGTTGTCTATATTCTAGTACTCATGATGTTTATCCTGATATTGTTATATAAGGACTATGCAATTAAGGGATGCAATAGCTGAAATCGAATCGATCATTTTTTATTACAAACTTATAAACCTAGAAAAATTTATGTCGTACTTTTTATAGTCCATTTAGGTATACCCGCTTTAAAATTAAAATATCTCAAAATCCTGACGTGATGGTGCCATTCTGAGATCAAATTTGGATTGAGCGCATCAAATTTCTTCTAAATTCCATGCGATATTAAAAAATGCTCTTTAATGTGTAGACCTGTGTAATAGGTAATTAATTAGTTGCCCACCATTAGTGAATAATTAAATACCTACTATTAATATTATCTGTTTTCAAATGGAACAATTTTTTTTAGTATATTTTTATAATATATCAATTTCCTTCTATAGAAGATAAATCAACTGTCGTTGCTACCATATTATAAAACTTACATTTTCATTTTCGTAAATTACAATTACAATTACATTACAATCGTTCTGAAATATGCACTTACTGCCATTGTTGACACATTCTGTAAGTTGAATATACAACATTGTGGCTTGTTTTCATAGAAATCAAAAAAATAATAGTGTTGTTTGAGTTCATAACAGCATTAATGCGGTAAGTAAAAATCAGTAATTTTTTTCACTAACAAATACTGGGTTCATTTACTGTAAAAATTAAAGGTACAATTTGTACAATTCTTAAACGTAATAGTTTTTCCCTCGCTTTTATCTATTGCTTTTACAGTAATTGAATTTTCTGTATTACTTATTGAGTTAGATATGTTAGGATTAGAATAAATTTCAGTAATTCTGTCTAAAAATACTGGAATGGAGTCAAATTCATCGTCACTGCCGCTGTTGGCATGTAAAATCTTATCAGCAAACTTTATTTTCTTTGTTAAACACTCTGCGACATATCCTTCAGCGACACCAGAAGACCTAAAATTACATTTTCTGTTAGTCAAATAATACATTAATGTTATCACTTAAACCTCCAGCCCCCATTACGTTTGAGTGCCATAACATCAACTCCAGTATTTACTAACAAAGTCGCCGACGTCCTTCTAAAAGCATGTCCAGTATAGGATGTTGGATCTTGCAGTTTTAAATATTCGACAATTTTTTGTGGTATTTGTCCCAATGTAGTTATAGCTACAAGTTGATTTACACATTTTCCCTGACGAACTGACTAGAAAAATCGATAACTCTCATTAGGTCTTAAGCCATATTTTTGCAAAATCGTCAAAAATCGTGTTTTGGTATCAAGATCTTTAGCAATGACAACGGAACCTTCATCCGTAATGTCATCAACTGTCATCTTAAGTTCATCACGGCTAAGAGCCCCAGAGACTCCCATTATCATCACTGCTTTCACACTTCTCTGGTAAATACCTTTGATTTTTTCGCACGATGTCCAATATTTTTCTTCTTTAGAAATACTACTAACTTCTTAAATTGCGATAAATCGACACCATTATTTAAGTTGATCGTACTTTTAAGCATAGAGTACTCTGCCCATAAGTTTCCCGAAGACTTCAATTTTAAATTTCTCTGAACAAAATAAGCCAGCAAAGTTTTTTCAGATATCTCCGCTTTCTTCTCATTCACCCATTTCCTGAAGGCATCATAGACTTTTTCATACCTCATCTTTGATTTTGTGGGAATTAATGACCCACAACCTATTTGATACGATTCTTCAATGTCCGAATCTACCTCTAAATCGTCTTTATCAGTCTTTGTCGGTCAGTGGTCGCGCGGTTTAAGGCGTCAGTACTTGAATCGAGGTGACTAGATCGGAGTTGGTTCGAGTCCAGCTGCCGGTAGACCGTATATAAGCTATATTCGTGGAGAGGATTGGCACCCTCTCTGCGGGTATGGTAGGGTGGAATAATGTTAGCTTGGGTCAATGTGAGAGATTGATACCGGTTTATATTTGACTACCCCCCTAATTAATGAGGTTTTCCAGGTTTCTCTCATTCCTACACTGAATAGTGGTTAGGGCCTACCAACGTAAGTCGATCCTGGGCGCAAATGCGGCCTGCTTAATAATAATATGCCGCCCCCTCTCCCGTACAAGTCTCCGACTTCTGGGCTAATCCCTGTGATTAGAATGAGGGGTAGAGATATTATTATTATTATAAGCACAGTTTTGACAACAGAACACAAAATTGTTCAAGCTTCAAATAGTTTTTTTGGTTTCCAACAAAATAAATTCAAATAGGTCACCTCGTTTCAGCAATCAAAATAATGTATTTTATTATTTTGTTTGATAAAAGCGATTGTACGGAAAACGTTATACACTATACGGTTGTTAAGTGGCTAACAGAATCGAGGAAAAGTCTGAAAAATCGAGACCGAGACTTGCCAACCTAATAGTGTAATATACTATAACGAGCGAGTCGTTAACCTTATAAAAAGACAGACAGATTTGACAACAATGTTTTCACATTGTCCTTGTTCGTAGATTGTTGGAAGGTGATTTTGCCATAAGAGTGTCAATGTGTAGTGTATATCGTGCAATATAGAATTGCAACGGAGGAACTTACAACTGAGAAACGGGAAAATAGTGGAAACTCGCGGAAGGAATAATGTAGAGATTGATGATGGCAAAAGAATATCAATAACAACAAAATATGCATTTTGTAACACAATTTATGAATTGTGTTTTAAAAATGAACCTCCAACAATAAAAATAATTCAGGTTGCTATCTCACATGAAACTTTGCCTAGAATATCTAGAAGAGCGCTATTGAGATTTATACGTTTTATAAAAGCCCTTGGAGACGACTGCAGCTCCTTGATGAATACTATAGTTCTAGTGATAGCAATATCGTGTATGATAACTGTTAATATGTGATCGACTTAGTGTCAGTACAAGTAACCGGTAGTGTGTAGTGTGTATGTATAGTACAGTGTATTTATAAGTGTTAAAGTGTGATATCCGTGGAGTACGAACCGGGTAAATGTAAGTGGATGGTAATTTAAGTATACTTATTGACTTTCAATATGTATTTAACAGTATTAATATACCCACTCTACAATGTTAATTTAATAATTAAAAAGAGGCTACATATAGGATTCACCACTGCAATTACATTCTGGTGAGGTACAACTATACACAACTATACACAACTACACACAACTATACTATATATATTGTAAGGTATTATTTCCTAGTCTGTTATTATAAATTAATGATTTTTATCCAAACAGTGAGTAGTTCTCATTTTGATAAGTTGATAAGTTGGCCAAAAAATGTTATGAATATGTAGTTTATAGACCAACTTCTTAAAAATTTCTTATGACAAAAATATTGTTGCTGTAAAATCCCTTACATTTATTACACGTTGCCGGTAAAATGAAATAACTTATGTGACAATCATACAGTTTTTAGATTTACGTGTGTTTACAGCTGAACCAGTGTTCAAATCAGTGACCAACTGAAGCTGGATTGTTATATTCATGTTATTTGAAATAGCACCCTCTATCAAATGTAAAATTGTTAGTGAAATGCCTACCGAACCACGCCTTTCTATTGTCTACGCTCCCACTACATCCTCAATCACGCTATCGTAACCTTCTGCTAATACTACCAGTGCTACTAGCTAACTATACGTACAAAATATTTGAAGCCTAGTGGAATAAAATATTATTTGAAATTATTTGTTACAATTTTTTTTAACATTTACCTAGCAAAAGATCTCACTTTTTTACTATATTAGAAAGGTATTTTAAGCTAATAGATATCAAATCTCCTACAATTCCTATCAATGAAGTCATATGTATGTTCTCTGATACCAAACATCTAGATATGCTAATGAACAATTCCACAGACAAACTACAGTAAAAAAATGTTACGAAAGCTAATAATAAAGAATATACGGGTAGATATTGTGGGTGTAATTCAACGTTGGTTGATGCTTTTGTCCACAAAGTAGTTAGTTTCACACAATATTGTTAATACCTGAAAATATATAAAAAAAGATCTCACACTAGCAAAATTTTTTTAAAAATCACTATTATTCAAAGTTGTTTTTATCTAGCTGCAGGGTGAATCAGATATAAACAGCGAAGAATGGTGAAACTGTGAAATATTGGTAGCATTAGAGGTTATTACGGAGCGACTGTGACTATAGCAGCCTTAGAACAAAGCGAAATCAATATATGGGCTGGTCCATGGATTCCAATAGTGAATCCACCTCCACAGAACTTAGCCCGAGAATAATAAGGGAATAATAGACTTCTAATTCACAACTGTTAAATGTATCTACACTTTCACATCTTATGATTTTCGCATTTGGCTGCTCAATTTAAACTTATTTGAAGTCCAATCTGATCCCCTGAATAAATTTGTTGGGTTCTTCGGTCAACAAAAATACATCTCGAGCCAAATCATATTTGGCTAGAACATGTCAAAATAAAGATATTACAAAAATTATAAATTTAAATTAAAGCAATCAGGAACAAACTGGAAAGGTAGGTGAGGTTCCGTAATAGAATCACTTTTATGTATCTGAAAAAAAAAGTGAGATAGGCTAATTCAGTGATAGACGGTTGATTACGTTGTTACCCAAAGAAACAAAAATCCGACTAGATATAGCTTTATAATCGATCATCATATACGGTGGTACTTACTATTATTTAAATATTGAACTAAGTAAATTAATTATAGATTAGATTTTTTCTTTTCCTCTTTTCTATTATTCTATTAGTGATTATAATAATGTACTCTTAGGTTAGCGTCTACTCTGACCAGAAAAAAACCAGGGCACCTAAAATTTTGCCAAGGTTTATTACTTTATATTTTTTTTACTTCTCCATCGATTTAGAAGATTCCTTCCGTCAAGTTGTAGGTATGTTTGTTGAGTTTACAAATCCTTGGGTAATTTTAGAAAAATATTGATCCTGGTTGAGATGTACGAGTACGAGTTATATTTAAAACGTTATGTAGAAGACCCACAACTGTAAAATGTCTGAAAGACAACCTATTTCCTTCCGTATTAAATATTTATTTGATCATATCGATAACTGCATATTTTTCCAGAAAATAGCATTTGAAGCTTTATCTATCTTCCAACAAAGCTTCTCGAAGTTTTCCAACATTTCTTACATGGCGAGCAATTCAATTGGTTTGCTCGTAGACCGAGTATCCGATAAAATACGTTTAGGATGAATTAGACAAACGTCTCAGAAGGCAACGTGTAAGAAATATTGGTCTCTGTTGAAAGAGTGGGAAATTATTGCCAAACACACTATAAGAGATTTAATTCTTGGGATTCCGACAAGAATGGCAACTCGGTACCAATGTTACCAACATGGCAACATAAAAATTCTTCAGCGGAACTGTGAAAATTCGTCCAAAATCTTCACAATCCACGGAATTTAAACTGATAATTTAAGTAATGTATTTGACAAAAAATAATATTTTTCTTTGCTCGGAATAATAGAAAAAATATAAAAACGGAAACATTTATATTTTATGCACTTCATAAGATCTAAATATAATCACGGAATGGATAGATGGCAATGATACACTAATGAATCAAGAATTTCACTGTAATAGAGACAGATACCACTGAATTAAAAAACTGGTTATTGATATGTGCAAAAGTTTTCACGAAACATATAATATAGGCATAAATGGGGTTTTAATATAAAGGAGACTCAAAACAGGTGGATTCGAAGAAAAGGTGAAATTGAGTGCCCCGCCACAATTTCCTGATCTCACCCCACTCGAATTTTTCTTATGAGGACACCTATAAACTAACAACATTTACGTGAAGGGATCAGAAACATGGATGAACTGAAAGAAAGTATTGCGTTAGAAATCAAACTAGTATCTTCAGATATTTTACAAAATGTTAGAAATGAATTCTACTATCGGCTTAGACTTTGCCAATATGTAATTAATACACATTTTCAGCTTTTTTGCATTAAAAATTATTTTCTAAAATTTTATATTTTTATTTTTTTTCCTCGTTTATGCTTTTGAAAATCACAAAACCAGATGGTGTGCTGTAATCACTTTGAAATTATCAGGGGTCACAATACATAAATTTTCATTAAAAGAAAGGTTCCTTTCCTAGAGGAAAAAATGCAAAAACTACTTTAAAATATGACAAGTTTTGAACAATAATCTATCTGCCTCAGGAATTTTGCAACAAAAACTTTGGTCCAGCATTATTGAATTTATTCCAGTTAAAGTCACGACGCTATACATAGAAACACCTAGCCTGAATTTTAATTCTAATCATGGAAGAAATTAGTTACGCTTTAATTTATCGATTACTCATTTAATAATAATTTAATCGTAATTTTATGTGCAATTGTGACCAACTGCAGCGAGTCGATTCCACATTGTTCCCAGACTATTTTCGGCCCAGTCTGCCTCGATTACGATAACTAATTTGTAATTTACAACTAGCTCGTTCATTGATACACATATGTCTCTAAAATGTGAGGTCATTAAACTGGCACTTTAGTCAGCACTATAATCGAATTTAACGATGGCGCGTACCGGCTCTGTCAATTCCGGACTGTTTGTAAATAAGCGGAATGCGTGCTCCGACTGAACGTTGAACCAAAAATTCAAATCTCACAGAACAAACGTGTAAAAACAATATTTGAAAAGTCAAATTGGGATAGAGGCGACAGTTTCATTCAACGCGAAATACGGTTTCGTTTAGACAAACAAAAACCAATTGAGTTAAGAACATCACACAATTTCACGTAAAGCAGAGAAAAAAATACGTTTAATAATACACAAAGGTTACACTACACGTAAAATAGTATTGTTATTCATTCTCTTATGTGTACAGGATGGTTTACGTATAGATTATCACATCGAAATTTCTAAAATAGTAAAATGTTGAAAGTTGGTTACTGAACAAAAAAATAAAAGAAATTCTCAAGGAAATAAATAAATTACATTTTACAGCACATATTTTGTGGTTTTAATTAGTAAAATAGTGATGATACAACAAAATTGTATGTCCATCTTACACAGTTTCTATAAACTAATACAAAGCTTGATACGTTTGCGTAAATCATCAAATTATTTAAAGTCAGGAGATCGTGGCGGTCATGGTATCTGTTCTCCTCGTCCCATCGCCTGCTATTAATGCTTGCACATGCTGTACGTAATACGGATATAATTGAGGCTCGTGTGTGATAGCCATACTGTTGCAATACATCGTGGACGCCCTGTACCTCCATCTCTTCCACGATTCGGTTGCACATTTCCCGCGACTCACTGCACACTGTTGTAAAAGTAGCTGCATTTGGCACATGTTTACCGGGAAATCGTTCTGCTGAAACATTTTCACTTCACCATTAATTAAAACGATACCCATCAATTGCGAGTTGTCACTTTTGGTATTTAAAAATTCATGTAAATACTTGCATCACAAAAAGATTAAAGTACTTAATCGGATATTTGAAATCGTCTGGCTAGATATTACAGTAGCCCAGCGATGTAAAGGTTAAAACCAGTGTTGCCAGCACCGAAGAAAATGTTGTACCAATTCCTTCAGACAATTGTACCAGATTTCAGACAATTGTACCAGATTTTATTGCCGAATTATAAATCATATCATTGGTAACTCTATAACATTTACTTACTTCTGCATTTTTGTGCTAAAAGAATAACAATTAAAGCAGCAAATTTCAGTTTTTAGGTTACACGCATAGGCAAGAGAACATTCTCTTGTCCTCTTGTATATTGTTACGTGGTTTACATCACAGAACAGAAAAAGGGATAGATCCATAGATCCCTAACTATGATCATTGATTCAAATGGTACCGTGGACCATAGATGATATGTAAATAAATATGTAACTTCAATTCTTCGAAACATACCACGGACCATGGAGTTAGTAGGACAGCAGTAAGAAAGCCGGTTTCATACTCCCAAACTCAAAAGGTTTTTTGCTTTGCCAAGAATACTGGTTTTGTACCAAATTTTGTTATAGTTGTACGGATGTACTTTTCACATTGAAATGTACCAAATCTGGTACAATGGTACCAGCACTGGCAACACTGGTTGAAACTATTAGGACTTCAATAATTTTTTTCTCGGAAATTATAAAGATTTTATAAAAACAATACGATACTGACTCCATTTTTCATGTCGCACCTATCTCAATTTTTTTAGAGAAGTTCTGAATCACCCTGTATATTTCATCAGATGCACAACTTTTGATAAGCCCTTCTGAATGGTATCTTTAGTTTTATTAAAATTATCACGTGTAACAACAAATTTTAATTTTATGAAGATGTTAGCAGTACATTTCTATTAATCGAAACTGTTTAGCCGACAAGGCGACTAGCAGGCTTAAGCAGGTGTGATGGTAACATACACATAATAATGAAAAGAGGGCAGTCTTAAGTTTTCGGTCAGACCCTAACAGGGTTTTTACAGTGATGAATGATATATTTCTATAAGAAAGCTCGAAAGGGTGTATGCGTGCGTGTATATTTAATTAAGTTATTGAATAGTGCATTAAACAATTGGAGTTTTAGTGGTATATGTTGTGTGAATTATTAAATGAGGTATCACTGAGTATCTTGGCATGCTTATTATTTGTTTATTGGTTAATTTAGTATTTTTTTGAAGAATCATTATGAATGATAGTGTGTTACTGATGATGCCTGTCTATTATTGCCTTGCGTTTTATCTGTGAAGGCCGTTGGTTGCATGTGGTGTGCTATGAGATATGGGGTATATTAGGGCTGTTAACTGCATGGTGACATAGACCGTTCATTAGTTACGTGTGACGCAGTCCGGTTCTGATTAAATATCTAGTTTTTCTATGAATTATTTCTGAAGAGAAGAATGTTAGTTTGATATTCATCTCCAAGCAGAGGGAATATATTTGAAATAAAGTTGATCTAAGTAGCATATGCTTATGTTTAGGGAATGGAAGGTTTAGCTTGGGTACTCATGAGTTTTCCTTTATTTTGTAGAAAGGTTCTGAACTTATTGCCTTAATAAATAGTTGTATCTATAAAGCAAAATGTATTGTATCATTTATTATTATTATTAGTCCGATTACCGTGCCTTGTGGCACTCTAAATATTAGAGCTAAAGTCGCTATATTGTGCATATCGAAGAAGGGGAAAGGCCATCAAAGGTTTGGTAAAATTCTACCGCCTTGACACGATCTATCAATTTCACTTCAGTTATAAATTCTTTACAAGACGAAAAAATCAATCAGATAAATGTTTGAACATACAGCATACGTTTAGCATTTGGCATTTTTAGTTGAAATAGTAATTGAAATCAATCGACATCATATTGCAACTAAGTCAAGCTAACACAGATAAATATAATGTTGGAATTCTATGAATTTCGAAAAATACTGATTTGAAATGTTTGTACCAAAATATAACTCTTCCGGTCAATAAAATATATTCGGAATTCAAAAAACTAGCTCAGCTAAATTTGAGGAATTTATTTTCATTCGAAAATAAACCCACGGTCTGGTAATTTACTAGTTGTCTTTTGAAATACATCAAAAGATGGATTAGCGACGACCTCAATGAATCAAAGTAAAAAATAGTTTATCTTTCATTAAGTGGGAGTAAACATCCGTTATGAATGGTGTTATTTATACAAAGAATTAAATGAATTTAAACTGTCTCTTAACTCATCGATTTTACGATAAAATATTTTTAATTTCGTGTTGTATCAATATACCAAAATAATTATCTCAGATAATCTAGAATCAGAAACAAATATTAAATTAGATATTCTTTCAATAGAATTAATAGTTTGGACATTGTATGAATTAGGTGAATTGACAAATTATTGAACACTTTTGACGTCGTATTTCAAAATTTAATTCTTCAAATATTTTTAATTTTTGTTAATTTTTGATAGACAATTGATTCAATTTAAAATAGAGAGGGCCACCTGAAAAAGCAATCCTGGAAATGCAGAAGTGGCATGTTAACATATATTTAAAAGTGGAATTTAGTTTTGAAAATTATTGAATGATTTCGTTAAGCCAGGTAAATATATATATTTTTTTTGTAAGTAAATTTGATGATTTTTTTTTCAGATATTTATTTCATTAAACTTTGTCTATGGAATTAATCCTAAAAATATCTATATATTTGGTATCAAAGAACATACATATGACTTCATTGATAGGAATTGTAGTAAATTGATTTATCTTAGCATAAATACCTATACAATGAGAAAAAAAATATATGGGTGTAACTCAACACTGGTGGGAGTATTAGTCCGTAGAGTAGTTAGTTTCCCACAATATTATCAATACTTAATATCCAAAATGGGTACATGGTAGTTTTTTTATGTACAGGGTGTCTCAAACTCGAAGTAAAGATTAAAAAAAAAATTGGAAAATAATTGAATGTTCATTGTGTAAAATGCATAAATGTCACAAAATACTTGTCATTATTCAATACGAACGTCAAACGTATAACTTTTGTGCTTACAAAATGTTTTCTCATTAAGAAAAAGTTCACATGTTGCTAATTTATGGCGAGTCACAAAAAAATTCAAGGAGAGCTGTATAGTTATATCGAGAAAGGTATCCAGAGCGCCTCATTTCTGATCATAGAACTTTTGCAAGATTGGGGGCGACCTTGCGACAAAATCAAGATGCATTTTCTGTTCGGAAGAATCAAATAATTGACCGAAGGGTAAGAAACAATGTTAATAGAGCTAGACTGTTACAGTATTCCGAATATAATCCACGAAATTCTATACGGAAGCTAGTCGGGAATTGAATTTGGATAAATCAACCGTTCAATAAATTTTAAAGACAAATGGGTAACATGACAAAATTCACAATTTGGAATATTTGTCTGAGCGTCACATTGAAATCAGACTTGATTTTATAGCTCAAATTGTAGTAAATGAAGAAACTGTTAATCAGAACCTTTTTCGGTACGTTTTTTAGACCGACGAAAGTCGGTTTGTCAGTAATGGTTTGCCAAACAGGCGCAACGGACACTACTGGTCCATTGAAAATCCCCACATTTTAAATACAGTCCAAAACGTAGGCCATTTAATTGGGCCTTGTTTTTATGAACATGCATTGAACAGCGTGAGTTACCTAAATTTGGAAGAAGAACTTCCTGCACTTTTGGAGATTGTTCTTTACAGCTAAGGAGAAACCTATGGTTTCAGCACAATGGAGCTCCATCCCACAAAGCCAGGATTGTGCAGTAATATTTAGACACCACTTTCCCAGAAAAATGGATTGGGATTAGTGGACCTATTCAGTGGCCTGGAAAGTCACCAAATTTAACACCCCTCGATTTGTTTTAGAAGGGGTTTCAAATATAAGGTATATAAAACACCTTCGCTAGATATTAATCATTTAAAAATTGTATAGAATAGATTGTAATATATATGTAGTATGAGGGCGTTTGCCTCATCTTTTAAGTTTAGTAATTATTATCATCACCATTTGTTTTAACTGTATTAAAGAATTGTCATTTTATTTATTCTTAATGACATTTATGGACTTCAATTATTTTCCATTGACTACTTGTGATTTTTATGATGTATTTCTTTTGAGGCTCTTTAGGACAATATTGCTTATAACTTTTAAACGGGGAATAATACAGAAATATCTCTAATAAAGGTTTATTAGAAAAAGAGAGCTTCTTATGAGGAAAAAATTTGAATATATTTCTGGTAAAAATATAATGACACTAGTCGTTTCTGTCAAATATCAAAGATAATACTTTCGATTGAAGCTTGCATCCTATTTAACACCACGTATCCCAAATTTTATTTAAATGTTTTGTATCCTCATAGTAGGCCCATGCTATCGAGTTTGAAACATCCTGTACTATGTCTGTACAAGCAGTACAGGTTTCTCAAGTCAGACGATGATTTATCTAAATTTACCGCCTTCGAAAACTACTGAATTTCTCTGTTAGAGGGCGGTAGAATTGGATTAAGGCGGGGATTTTGTAGAAAAGAAATTGCACAGCCTGAGTGAGCGAAACGGCGAATCAATGAGACCTATGAGACAGCATACAAACCGTATAGGCCCGAACCACAAGGTTCCCTGAAGGTTATCGTGCATTTTGATGTACATAAAAATGGAAGCCGTGATATATGATATGATTTTACTCGAGGACACAAAATGTAAAATTAGTAATAAATATTAATCTGAAAGTGAAACACAAGTTGTTCTATATGTCCTATATGCTAGTGAGTGAAGTAATTTGGTGGCTGTGGCTGCGATAATTTTATTTTAATTAATCTTGTGATTTTATGAGCAATGAAAATTATCTCACGCACTAGCGGGAACCTTTGTGAATACGTTGATATATAATAATAACCAATTATTTCAATTTTCTTGGAGTTCTGTGTCCTCGCTTGAAGCCCTGTTAGACGGTAAAAATATGTATACAAAATCCCAGCCTTAACGGAGTATTTCAAATGATTTTTCAGATATTAAAATTTCAATAAAGTTTAATAATATCTAACTGAAGTTTGCTTTTACATAAATTTGAAAATAAACCATTCTTTAAATTATATCATATTTTTATGGATGACTTACAAATATGATAGAAATGGTTATGTTATTTTTTATACAGACGTTTATGAATATATTTTCTTATAAAGTCATTTATTTGATTATCAAAATGCAATCATGTATGGAATTCAGAAACATTAATGATTTCAAAAAACGAAAATAAGAATGTACTCATCATTTATAGTTACATTAAATTCAGTAGGAAAATATATATTACATTCAATTTTAATTAACCTCGTTCTGGAAATTATGAATTGTGAAAAAAAGAAAATAATCAACATTGCTACAAAGTGTCCCCATCAAAAGTGACACCACCGCACCCCTGATACCTGACGAGAATAACGTTGAAATAAAACAAATAAGGAACAGTTGTAAGTAATTAATTTCGGCAGAAAAGAGGCCAGATAGAGGGCGTCAAAGGGGTAGGAACCGACATGAAAGAAATTAATATTTATCTTGTTAGTTAGGGTGCACGTGCTCTTAAAAGGAATCAGAAATAAATTAAGTGCTTTAGACATATCTTAAAAGATTTAATAAATATTATATAATATAGGTTTTTTTGTCCTTCTTCTTTCTAAAGTATTGCTTATTTCTCTACGGTACTTTTAGTTTTGTATCTCTCCATAGATTTGTTTACATTTCTTCAATTTTGATGTTTTCATCATTTGTCCATATGATCATATCATATACTGTACTTAGATATGTATTGATCATATATTTTTTTAACCATGTGCTCTAGAAGGCCTAAATGACAAACAGAATTATTTCTGAATTGTAACTCGATATTTGAAAAATGGGGCAAAACATTATTTTCCTCCGGAAAATCGGCGCCTATGATAAACATCGTCCGAGATGGCTTAGATCTGTCAACTACCGTGCGATCGTTTTTTACAGCGTTTCTAAATGTAGAAACGACGAAAATTAACATTTTTATTAATAATAATACTTCCTAGAAGATACTTAATCTAGTTAGTTGCAGTATGTTGCATTTGTTTTTTGTTACAAGTCCGTTAAGATTACCTACTAATAATATTCGCGTACAGTTAAATAAAATGCCCATTTATTCTAAGAAAATCGAACTAATGGAATACTAATAAATAAATAGAAAACTTTGAATGCTCCCGCGGTAATCTCCCAAAAACAAACCGGCGAACTAGATTACAGGAAAATATCTATCTTTATTTAATTACTATGAAACGTTTAGAATAGAAGAAAGCTCTTAAAACTGAATAAAAACACAAAATCGCAACGAATTTTATCGTTTAGTGTTGCTGCTTGCCGAACTCTCTAAATGTCAAACGTGCGAAGTAAATAACCTCGTGTCGGACAGACCTCCATAGTCGGCGATAAACAGGGGTTTAATATAGTTCCTAAAAAAAATTGCTTTATAAATAACGTTTTTGAAGGATGATTCCAGTAATTCGTTATATTTCTCTATCCTTTCTTAAAATATTTGTACTTCATAGTCATAGTTAACCCTGTATGTTTAGAAATGCTATACCTTACCTGCCTTTGAATATATGTTATTTGAAACTATTGGCCTCCTTTAAATTTTTATCGACGTTAATTTATTAAATAAAGTAGGTATATATAATATACTGACTGCATTGATTTGAATATTACTTTTCATTTATTGGAAATTGAATTATAAATATCATAACAGAGGAGACATGACAGAAAATGTTGTAAATGACAAAAACAAGTAGTTTCTGAATTTTGCGCATGGGTTACCTCAGTCGAAAAGTTAGCATAGACATTTTAGTTTCTTATTACAGAAAGGAATTTTACATTTAAGAATTACTTAAATCAAGTAAATGTACACATAAAGTAATTCCATATTTAAATTAATTCTAATTGTCGTTAATTAAAATTTTATATATACGCCACTAATTTATATTAGGGATGTGTTTCTGGGAGAAAGAGCAATAAATACATTCATAAAGTATTTTTTTAATTAAATTCTTCAAGTCTGAAAGAACAAATGTAAACTTGAATAACAAGATATATATTAAAATTTGAAAAAAAAAACATTAGAAATTATACAATTCTTCACTGAGTATATAAAAAACTTAAAAATGGTAAACCGTTTAACAATTTATATGATATAAAAGATCGCGCTCATTATGCCTGCACGGACCTGCAAACCATGTTCGTAAAAGTTCCCAGAAGTACCTATGTATTACTGTTTTGAAGGACACCTCTAAAAAGATTAGTTTTCTTCGGATAAATGTGTAAAGCTCCTTGTTTATATAAATGTTTTTTTCCTGTTCATATCTAACTTTAAATATAGACTATCTTTAAACCAAAAATAACACAAATCAGTTCAGAGGACTAAGGTGTTAATGGGTGTTAAATTAAAACTGAGAGATTCAGTACAATAAAGCACATGATTACGGTACTTCTGGAGACGTTACCAGATGGCTGTCCTAAAAAAATATTCGCCTTTAAAGAAGGAAAATGGGTTCTTTTTTTAGAAAATGGTCACACCAAACAATTTTTGCTAACAGTTGAAACTTGGAGCCCTCGTATATCTGACGCCACTGCTTAGTTTTTTATTAATGTTGACAAGGTTTTCCTACGACAAAACTGAACTGCGATTTTTAGTTGTTTGAAGAAGCATATGGTTATAAGTAAATATTTGTTGGCAGATCTTTTTTCTAAATCGATTTTTTGACCTATGCTCCTCTACTATTCCATCCCTCTACCAAGTCGGCATCCTTCCCGACTTTTTGGCCCGTTATCTGCGCGTGTAATTAACTGAGGACGGAGCGTCGAAGACGGCGACGGCGGCGACTGCGATGCTTGTCGTCCAGGCGTTTTCTTACCCCTGTCAAACTATTAATAGGGACACATTTATTCTAGATAGAAATTGTTGTCGAACCCATTTTGGAATATAAGTTGATGAAAACAATGAGGTTGTAAAGGCAAAATGAAAAAGTTTTATAGATGTGCCTGCAATAATTTGACATAAAACTGGAATAGGTAATAGTTATGTACGATATAAGTGTTTCGTTTAATAACACGAAAAAATACATTTGCCAGAAAGTGTCGAAACACGCTACAAGAAGCTGGTGTATTTTCTATGATCAGGAAAAAGTACCTGCTATTAAATATACGGATTAAGTTTTCTTATGTTACTTTCACGTGCTTACTGTCAAACAAACCCATAAATATAAAAAACACTTTTCAAAATTAATGATTCTGATATAGAAACAGCGGCAAATGGAGCGACCGTAAGTCTAGTTCTTCTAGTGAAGATTGGTGCAAAGCTAACAAGGTGAAGGAGGTGTATAGGAAAATCCTATTGGCCCATTTTTCAGAAAAATAATACTCTCACCATCTACGCTATGGAATCACTAGTCAATGTTGAAAATTATGATTTTCAGTTAATAAAATGCAAGATATAAATAAATTTTCTCAACCAATCGCATTTTTGAAAAGAAGTTCAGAAGATTACAAGGCCAAAAAGTCCAGAATTTTTACAAAGGAAAAAATTTCTAAGTACTGCAGATAATAAAAAATATTTACTCATGAAGATTGCTGTAATAATCGACATTTTTGGGGCTTGTCGT
This sequence comes from Monochamus alternatus, assembly GCA_037114965.1. Lineage (NCBI taxonomy): Eukaryota > Metazoa > Arthropoda > Insecta > Coleoptera > Cerambycidae > Monochamus > Monochamus alternatus. Next base: position 21,602,631 of record CM073435.1, on the reverse strand, counting down.
CGCGAAGAATTAGCTAAGCTAATGTTGGATTATATTCAATACAATGACCTCTGTATAAAAATTGTGATTGAATGCACGAAAACACAAATTGTTCGAGAACTTGTTATAACAGAAGGAAATGTGGCAAGTATCAACTTAAATATTTTTTGTATTCTGCAGACAAGGAAAATGAACCTCCCAGTTTGTCTTAGTTAATACATTTGAAGGCATTCGAATAATGATTGCAACAAAGCTTGGATTAAAGAATCCCGAAGAACACTAAATATATTCCTTAATGAATGTAGATAAAATTTGTTTGCACATGAAATTTCTTACATACATGTCAATTATAATTACAATAAATTAGACACATTTAATTGTGTGTGAGATGTGAGATAAAAATAGGTATATGTTAGATGCAGCTGCAATGCCTACAACTTTCCCAAGTAATTTTTATTTTGTTTTTAATTTTATGTTTAAGATATTACCAAAGAATAATCAATAACTAAACAAACACTAAATCAAATAATTTCAATTCATTGTAATTTTGTTTATTTCTGGTATTTATACAATTTAAAAGTGTTTACCGGTATTGCTGTATTGCATATTTTTTACTTTCAAAGTTATAGTTTGTTACTTTTTTGTGGACTCATTTTTACACCAGAACAAAACGTCTGTATTTGGCACACAAAATTCCGTTGGAAATTGATCTTACTCCTTACGGACGGTAATATTGTCTTTAAAAGTCACAAATTAAAATACTGCTGAGAAAAATATTATATTTGTATTCCATGGACAAACTTACTGCTTTAACAGAAAATGTTTTTCAACATATTATACGATTGTTGAAAAGCTATTTTCTCGAAAATGACCAATTTCTGAGACTAAAGGCAAGTGTACCTTTTTTCCCCGAAAACAATGTAGGTATAATATTCTTCAATAAAAAACATTGTAACTTTAGGGTGAAAAAAGTCACATTTACATCACAAATATTTGGCGGATATGGTGGCCTCTAGGAAATACTCGAAATAGACAACATATTATGATTTGTCATATCTAAAAACATTTATTCTCAAAACTTTCAGTTGAAACAGTCAAATACAGTGTAATTATTACAAAAAAAAACACATTTTAAATTCCAATTCTGACACCCTGTATCATTTTTATTATCACATGTTATTAAAAAAGTACCTACTTACGTCAAACATTATATTAACATGATTCTGATTCATTAAAGCAGGTTAGTAAATTAGATTAATTTCTTTAGATAATTATTGAATAGAGCTTTGTCTGTGGAATTGTTCATTAGCATACCTAGATGTTTGGTATCAGAGAACATACATATGGCTTCGTTGATAGGAATTGTAGGATATTTGATTTATATTAGCTTAAAATACCTTTCTAATACAGTAAAAATTTCTGATTCTTCTTCTGATTTTAAGTGACGATTAAAGTCGACAGAAGTTACATTTCTTTGTAAAGGATTATAAAAGTGTAAATTATTCACCTACTAAAAACACTTAGTAAAAAGATAGATATATACTTAAATATTAAATACCTAATTTTGTGCCTAAGTTATACAGAAAACTAATTATAACTAAATTTAACATAAATAGTACTTACAATTCGGATTATCGATACATCAGTGTAATTTGAACCGAAGAGCATGTTGACCACATGATGTACACGTATTTTGGAGGTAACCTGTATACCTACCATAACTCGTGTTCAAACAACAACACAGCAATCATCGTAAATCTTTCTTCTTTTCTATTTAGACGATAGATAATTATTAATAATATAGAAAATACAATACTTGTTTTAAAGTTGAATGCTCTCTGTTACGATTTACTGTTTCAGAGAAAAATATTACAGGAAAGCGCCCTGTTATTCTCTATGCTCTAACCTTAACCGAAGTAACGAGGGTACCTGTATATCCATTTAATTTTTTGTAGGCCCTTTTAACACACTATTACAGTCAATCACCAACTTCAAAATTGCAGTTCATTTATGGCAGTATTACCTCTTGTATTCGAAATGTTCTGGTGTAAAATTAGAAAATCCTTTGGCAAATTAGATACAAATTAAATATAATTTTCAAGCCAGATCGCATTGGTGCCTCCCTCGCTTCTCGTTTAGTTTTTTTAGATTTGCATCATGCCCAGTTGCAAATAACTCAAATGCCTAACAAAACATGGAAGGTGTGCCAATTTTCGGTTTTGTGGGGTAGGCAAAAATAGCAGCATTAAAAATACATATCTATTGAAATTTCTTGGGAACAATGATCGCGCCAATTACGCTTGGAATGTTTTGTGATTATATTTAACTGCACCGAGTGGCAGCAGAATTTATTCTTGTAATTGTAAATTACTTAAGTTGAGGCGGCGAGTTTGAAAAATGCGATCTGCGTCAGTGGCGGGGGCGGCCATTGTGTTTTCTTTTGTACGTTTGATGAATAACAACATTCGGCAGCGTCTGGTAGTTTAAAAATAAGTTCCAATACTCCACTTATTTTCGCAGACAGGTACACTATACAGATATATTTCGTAGCTGGTAAAGTGTCTATTATTTCTTCTTGTAAAGTTTTCCAAAGCCGTTGTCTGTACATGCAGAAATAAAAATGCTGTAAATGTAGAGATGATTGTTGAGATTTGATAAAAGAAAGGAAAAAGGTTTCCTTTTTGTCACTTTAAAGCAAAATGCACGAATCAGCTAAATTACAAGTAGAGCTGATTATGAATACAGGAAAAGTAATCAATCCATGAATACTAAGAACTCAAATAAATATGCATGATTACTTGAAACTTGAATACAACATTCAATAAGTACTTGCATCCTCATATTTACATTCAAATATTCATATTATATGAATGCAATGCTGAAGATTTACAATTTGTAAATTAATATTTAAATCTAATTAAATACATTTATTCATGATTACTTGAAACTTGAATACAACATTCAAAAAGTACTTGAATTCTTAATATTTATATTCAAATATTCATATTAATGATGAATATTTATAATTTGTAAAAAGTTAGGACTAGAGAACATAAGTTACAGCTCCAATGACAATTTTCATAACAAAAACAAGAATTTAAAATTTAGTTTTCAACGTTTAAATGCGTAGATTATCACTATCAAATACTTTAAGAAAATGTTACATTTATAAAGTACGGTAAATTTAATTGATAAATCTCATGCGAAAAACGACGAATCATGATTACCGTCGGACAACAACGAAATGCGCAGTGGGGTAACGCAAATTTGCTACGGTGTTTGGGCTCTGTTTAGTCCGCCCAGCTTTTTTTATCTTATTCAACGTATTCATATACTTGTGCTGTAAGATTTTATAACCTACATATTTCTTGTGTTTTAAGATTGTAAAAGTTTATGTTAGATAACTATGAAAGGGAGAGAAACTAAAAACCTAATACTTAGCAATTTGAGTTAAATATAAAGCAAGAACAACCAAATCCTCAGAATTCATAAGTACTTGGATATTCATGAATAACCTAAATTTGTAAAATACTTTCCCTACTCATGAATATTGTTTTCGAATACTGAATCCTGAATACATATCTAAACGTGAATACCGCTAGATAAAAGTATTCAATACTTGCATACGGATTACACAAATATCCTATTGAATACTATTTATTCGCTCTAATTTATATGAACTAAAATAAAATGAATATTAAAATGTCAATAAAATATATACTAATAATTTGTCTATCCTTAATTCTAACTGAAATTAAATGAATACTTGTGTGGAAGAGGGGGCATATTATTAATTTAGTAGGCCGCATCTGCACCTAGGAATGACTTACCTTGTTAAGCCTTAAAGACTATTCAATGTAGGAATGAGGAAAACCTGGAAAACAGCATTCATTAGGAGGATGACTAAACGTCAATTGAGATTAATATGTCACCCATCCTACCATTCCTGATGAAAGAATAATTGTCCTTTCCTTTCTACAATCATTCGGTTGTAGGATCGAACCCTTGGCAATGGCAACATTGATCTAAGAATTGACGCCTTAAACTTGTTAAACAGTTAAAATTATAAATAATTATTTAAGAAAAATAATACTGAATGATTGAGTCTTATAAATTGAAGGTATGACCTGATTTTGTGCGTTATTTTAGAATAAAGGTAATTGCAGTATTCCTCTATTAGACATATTGGGCCTATTCTCCTCTGACAAATTATAAAAAAATTGTAGAACTGTTAGACACATATGTAGAACTGGCAACCTGAAAAGCCATTTTTAGTCTCTGTTCGTTAAATATCTTTTAAAAAATTGTGAGACCAGTGCATCCAAATGTATTAATTTGAAAATAACTAAATATAAATTATGATTTATTATAGTAAATACAAAATGCTTCAGAGAAGACTTAATATTGCGCACGGAATACTAATATCAAGATTAATACACTTATTCCAATACAAGCTTAGTTTCACTAATCCTCAAGTATAGTAATACTTTACTTAATTAACTTATTCTTGTAATAAGATCATATATCTTTCATTTAAGAATAAAAATTACTTGAAATCAAAAAACTACTATACTTAATATGAGATAAAGTTATGTTTGTTTAAAGGATTGTTTTGTTTTATTTAGATAATATGAATTACTTGAGTCAACAATAATTGTAATTCTCAAAATAAAGTTATGTTTTCTTTATTAGAAGTTTTAAGTGACTTGAAAGAATTACTGCAATTATTTGAAATAATTTTGAATAAAATAAATAATAATATTGCATTAAGAAAAAATATAATTGGAAGTACATAATTAATTCAGTATTCTTGCTATACTGTATTCCTTTCTAGAGTTACTACTCCACCCACCTTATACTACTATACTACTATATACTTAGTAATATTTAATTATTTATATAAGAAAAGAAAAACTAGCAAACAGTTAAAGTCATCCATTAGGGGCACACCAGACATACCATTTTGGAGCTTGTATGCCACAGGAAGCGAGGTAACTGACGACTTGGACAGGGAACCTGAGTAGACGTGATGCAACATATAACTACATCTTTTGGCCACATGCTGAACCTGGCGGTCCACCTGTACACACAACTTTAATACAATTTGTAGTAAATAATACTGCAATTGTGTCTCTATGGATTTGGTAATGATCACAAGTGTTGTACTAATATCATCATAAATATTATTAATTTATAGTATATTTATTACAAAATATTAATAATTTAAATTCATGGAAATCTATAAGCCTATAATTTAAGGAAGAATAACATATTCTATAATTAATAATATTTAATATTTTAACAAAATTATTCTCATACTTTATGTGATAATTTTATAGTTTATTCAAGTCTAGTCTACTCCATTCTAGTAGGTGTAGCCCCAATAACTTGCAAGTACACAAAGATTAAATTTTACATTTTGATATTGAAATATCTGTTAGCAGCTGCATTTTTAAAATAAGTAAGGTGCTGTCTTAATTAACGTGTGGGTATGTTTAGTTTTAGTTGAAGTTATGGTATTTCGATAAATACTGTTCAAATCTTAGGAAATAAATAAAACCAGTCAATGAGAAAAAAATATTAAATCAATATATAACTTTACAGATATGAATGGCTTAAATAAGTTTTTCTACATTGCTAGAACACAGGGTCAAGAAACTCAAACAAAGTCTAAAGCAAAACGTCGAGATACATATCAGCAATGATTCTTTCTGTTGTTTTTTTCTACACAAATACAGTTTATCGTACTGACCATCTAATTAAAATATAACTCGAATTTCGTCGATCTTCAAAGGAACAGGGACGTTCTTTTATCGTTGTGTTTATACTTAATCGACTAACAAATTATTATAATCAATTTGCGAATTAGAAATTAAAATTTATTCATAATTAGAATAATGTAAAATTATGTTGTGCGATCTATTTATAGAATGGCAATTTTTGCATTAATAGTTCCACGCGTAACAAACACGGATTTTAGGATAATACGAGTAGGTATTCCAGAAACACTCGGAAAAGGTTAAATAGTTTTTGTTACGAGGATACGTTTTTTTTGTGAAGTACACGTCATGTCTGCAAAGTGAAAAGTCAGGGTCGGTTTATTAATGAGACGCATTTGTTTCCTCAATTTAAAAGAGATCAGTCTCATTTACATTCTTCCACAACAAGTATAAAAGGATTTGGTAATTTAAGCATAACGATATAAATAAATGCACGTTTGACTAAAAACTGAAAATTGTAGCGAATAAAACTTGAAAAAATGTTTTTAAAACTAAAGGCGGCCGATCTCATACGCCACACTGCGATAGATTTAACACTGATAAAAATTTTCTTATATTTTATATACACTTACCTTTATAACTACAATTGAAAAATGTAAATTGAGAAAACTTTTTTAATAACTAACTTTATTTCACATATATGGCTGAATATCATTGTGCAAAAAAATGTATAATATGCACATGTTAAGAAAATGTATAAAACAAAGAGTTCCATCAATCAGTTCAAATATTTACATTTTGCTTAACCTGAATAGTGTAACAGAAGCCAATTTAAAAATGTATTATATTATTTTTGTAGCCATCTGGAGAGTGTATGAAGTTAAAAAGAAGGAAAAGTTTTTACTTTTAATGTTATGAAAAAAGTTTCTGCTTGTTAAAACATACAAAACTACAGGTTTAAGCTAGTCAATATAATATGCAGGATATCTCTTACTAACAAGTTCTTAGAAATATAGTAGATTTTATTATTAGAACTACATACACTATGCAAGTCACACTTTTTATTTCTAAATAGTAAAGAAGGCCTTGTCAGTAGCAGAAATAACTTTTGTGTTGAAGATTTATTTAATGGAATTTGTCCATCCATCTTCTAAATGTGAATTATCCATCCACTCTGTAAAAGTGTATTGTTCACCCATGTATTGCAGTGTAGGTATTTTACTCACATTAGAAAATATGCGAATATTTTTGCTGAAAATACTACATAATTATTCTTGAGACGTCAGTATATATTCAATGGTTTTTGCAAATACTTTTAGATATACGTATATCTGTGTGAAAATAATTATGTTTAGCTCGAATTTTAGTTACAGTAAATTTATAATCAATGCAACTACAACTAATGTCAATATCTGTTGTAAACAATGACTATTTTTACTGTTATAAAGACCAATATGTTGTTTGAAATGAATGTTGTATTATGAGATACATTAGATAACATGGCGTAATTTTGATGTAAATATCTAAACAACGTATCTTTTCAGTTTCTATGAGATGTACGAATTGTATAATATTTAAGTTGGTACAAGATGCAAGTGCACAGGTAACAAAATATAATCTTGTACTTACTGTTTTACGAATATCCCACAAAAAGTCCTTATTAATGAACCGCATATGTTTGTCTACTTCACGCTAACAACATAACTAAAACGTATTAGAGGTTAGGGTGATGTGCCTCTGCGCATGTGCAAGATAAATAACATGAAAACTTTTATAAAATTTCATGATAAATTTAGCAAAAGTAAATAGTTCTATTGTAGTATGTTGTATTACTACACTGTATCTGAGATTTCCTAATTTTATTACGTAAAAATACATATACATGATTATTCCTTAATATATAATATAAATTAAAATTTTCAAGTAACTATTATGTAAAAAGAGCATAACATAACATAACATGGAAATTTATACCCGTATTTTTATCAGTGTAGAATGGAGTGCAGTGGAGACTTCGAGATCAGTGTTGTCAGATGTGAAACACTATCTGATTCACTTATTATTAAAGTTTCTTATACACTTTTTATTTGATTTATAGTCAAATATCACGCTCTATGTTTCAATGTAGTGAGTCATAGTTGAACGTCATTAGAACTATTTAGTGTAGAGTAAACGTTCGATTCGTGATCTATTAAATTTGGGCATTTATACCAAGCTACTTTTTAATGATCACTCTAATTGGCTTTGCTTTTCCATTTAGGTTTTTGTTATGTAAATAAATGTTCAAATTATTCTGTCAATATCTGTGAGAAAGATCGGTGTATTACGTTATTGTATTTATTTACATTGTGTTGTGTTTGTTTTGCTTTTTAAGTAAAAAATAAGAAACGTCAGGTGCTACCAGGTTTACCTTCACACTAATGAATATCATTCTATATAAAAGAGGTAAGTTTGCACTGGATCTTTTTTGAAAAAATCTAACCGATCACCGGTTAAAATGATAACTACTTACACACATTTATACTGATTATGAACTGAATTTACAGGAATTTAGGCTTGTTGTTGAAAAAAATTTGTTAGTGATTTTAGTCTATCCCTGAAGAAATAATAAACATAATTGTGAGATGTGAACTAGCCTAAATTTTTGTAAAAAATCCAATTCAAAATTTATTAGTTTGTAAAAACCTTTTATCTCTTTATTTGTTCGTTTTACAAATTTTCGTAAAATTATACCAACTGGAAATACTGACTAGGTCTTTAAGTGGGCAACTGCTAGACCCGTAGCTGTCAAACTGTAACATTTTGGTCGTACTAGAATTTATTTTTTCACTACAAAATTGAACTTCAATTTTCTTGACAAAACGTGAGTATAGGACCTTGTGATATGAGAAAAATTTTTAATTCTAAATATTCCCTGGAATCTGTTTTTCATTTTTCCTGTGTTAAAGACGACACGCCCTATATAACACAAGGGTAAATATACGAGTATTATGCTACGTACAGTATACTAAAGATTTTGAAATATCTAACATTCAGGAAAATATCTGTGAAGATGTTTGATGTTTGTAGCTAAGTGGCGTTGATGATTTAACTAAGCAAAGGTAAAGATTTATATATATATATATATATATATTTATATACAATATCCATTTTTTTTCTAATCCAGATTAAAAGAAAGTTTAAATAAGATCAATTAGTATAACTAATTAACAGAGCTATACCATGACAACAGTGAGCACACGTTCAGATGTGGCAGAAATACGATATTAATAAAAATATCAGAATCGGACAAAAAATTTAGTATTTCCGCCTAAAAGTTCTAGAAACATTTGACATCTATTATCTCCGAATATTTTTAGAAGCACAAAAAAACTTTTAAACGCGGCATTTCTATGTATCTACTCTAGATTTGAAAACAATTGAATATCAGTTAAATAGCTGTCGGCCACATTTATTTTTATTGAGTAAAACGCTTTATTTATACCGTTCAATTGTGTTTCTAAGCAGCATGGCAAGTTTTAAAAAGTATGATACTAAATGTCCGATATTTTGTATCTTTTTTTAAATGACACCATATTCTATGACATGTTCAACATATTGACTAATAACCTACCATGCCAATTTTATTTTAAAATTAAATCTTATAATCTATATTTATTGACAGCAGTACGACGATTCCTTGTATTATTTTAAGGAGAACCATGAACCTAAGATTAAACGGGTTAGTTTTGCCAAAATGTTAAAATTTCTGAAAAATGTAACATTTAGGTGACTATGTTTGAAGATGTTTAACGTAGATTGAAGAAATTAAAACAAATTTGAAGCATTTAATTAATAACTATTAATTGTTTCTATATAAAAAGTTTTCTGTTATGTTGTAAAAATTAATCATTTTTCATTATTTTTTTTTGTTAAACTACTCGCTTTACAGAAACATATATATTTCTTTGTTATTGCTATGATATTTCTAATGGGTTGCTTTAATTGTTCAAATCGTATTTAGACACCAATTTGTCCAGTGTTTCTATTGCTCGTCTGGGTCGGTATCTGTTACATCTGGTGTGACTCAGAGGTCGATTTTGGGTCCCATATTATGTATGATTGATATCAATGACATAATTCAATATCTTGACTGTCACTATCTTATGTATGCATACGATATAAATATATATAGCAAAATTAATGATGCTAATGGTTGTATTAGATTGCAGCATTTTCTATCTTGTATTCAGAATTGGTGTACTGGTAATAATCTCTCTTTAAATGCTAGCAAGTGTAGTGTTATGACATTCACCAGAAGAGGGAATCCTATTTTGTTTATTTACCTTAACGGCATCGTACTTGACCGTCCTGATGCAGTAATAGACCTAGGCGCCTATTTTGACCATAAATTAAGTTCTAATTTTCATATTGATAAAACAGTTCAATCTGCATATGTTTTTTAACAGTGCTGCCAGTGTTGCATGGAATCCTGGTTACAATGTATTTCAATAAAACGTTGAGGCCGTTCAGCAGCATTTTTCAATGTAGCTCCCTTTTCGTCAGAATGGTATCTATGCTCAAATAGATATTCCATACAATATCTTATTAGAACGATTCGGGATGTTCAGTCTTGAACAACGTAGAAATAATGGGCACCCTGTCTTGTTCTTTTATAACTGATATGACTTTTTAAACTTACTTTCACTTATGATAGCTGGATTGGGCATATTTAACACCAATATCAGTAACAGAAAATAAATTTTTATCATAGTGACGTTTTTGTTGCTATTTTTATTTATTATGTTATTTTTAACTTGTTTAATATCTTTACTCAATAGTAAATGGATTTTCTGTTGGGTGATGTATTAAATAAATAAATAAAAAAAATCGTCGTGCAAAGGGATGAAATTTACTAGAAAATTATAATGCATTTTATCGAATTTTGGTTATACTCTTCGTCCACTATAATACATACACATATCATTATTATGACATTGTTATATTACTCTGCCAGCAAATTGCGTTTAACACAAAATGATACTACGCATATACTAAAAACCACTAAAACGATTTCTTTTTCACACGTACGTTGCTTTGGAAGTTTAAGGTTAACTAAAAGAAGCGTGGCAATCAACAAAAACTGCTCGCGCAACTTGTCATGTTGTTTATTTATGAGACATCGTGAAATAGAGTTGTTTGACCTATTAGGGTTACAGAGTTAGCTTCAAAATTTACAATAACTATAAACTCGGTTATCTCGATTAAAAAACATTTACTAAAGCAATTTTAGTAAAATTATGTATTTTAATGCCTACTGCCATCAATGAAAATTAATATCCCACTTTAAAAACCACCCTGTATATGTCAAAAAATTTTATGAAGACGCCGAGGAATATTTAAAATGAACGCTAATGTTGTATTTGCATGAAAGTTCATTTTACTTTATCATATTTACTGACAAATAAACAAAACTATTAAATATATTATATGTTACTGAAAGTATTATTTACTATAATATTTCACTTTTAAATACAATTTTTGTCCATTGAATGTAGTTGTGCTCGTTTAGTAACGCCCTATTAAGCTATTTCAAACAGAAATAATCGTTACGGACTTGTTGACGACTTCTATGGCTAACCGGCTATTTTACTTTCAAACGGCTTCATTAGAGCACTCAGTTAGTCGCTATGCATCCAATGCCAGTCATTATCATTAACCAATTAATAAATTAGTAAATTAATAACACAAGAGTGCGGAACAAATTAGAATATGTGTGGTCGTGAGGCGAAAACTAGATTTTTTTTAAAGAGTTTATGTTTTACTAATACGACTAAGATTCGATAAGTGTAGAACGTACTTAGTTGCTTGGCAATAATCAAATTAAATATGTAGTTCATAGTTTCGCCGTGACCTAATTTTGGAACCGCTTATTCTGTACGAGGCCAGCTCATTATATGCCGATCCATCATAAAATAATAAAATTGCAAATAATTATTAAGGTGATCCTGTAAAATATTGTCACGGATTTCCCAATCCGACTTTTTCTACTGCCAGAAAAACAATCTGTTAATTAATCACTTATCTTTATTAACTACTCTGTACACTACTGAATACTAATTACAGCTCAACTAAACACTATTTCACTCTTAATCGCTATCTAAATCGCTCTAAACACTCCAATTCAAGACTGTAAATATAAGACTGACTAATTCAAACACTTCTTGTCGATTCCCCATTTTTCCAGTCCCGCCTCGATTCACGGCATTTTGTTTGTTTACCAGAATCGCGTAGGGGTGATCGGGTCAATCTTAGCATTTCGCGGTACCGCAGTCGTCGAATTGGGTGTGAGTGGGGCAAATTCTGTGACACTGCCCCCTCCTTAGGACCGATCGTCCCGATCGGATACACCTCTATACGGGGACAGACGCTCCAGATGGACGACCTTCATCTTACTCCTGGGAGTTCTCTGTATCCGGTAGACGACGTCATTGATTCTTTTAATGACGGTATAGGGGCCCTCCCAACGGTTCTGTAGTTTAGGCGATTTTTCTTTCTTCTACGTGGGGTTGTACAGCCACACCAGGTCACCTTGTTGGAATCTAACTGTATTGGCCTGGACGTCGTATCGAGTCTTCATGCGATGGCTCTCTAGTCGCATTCGAGATCTGACTTGGTCGTGTACGGCTGCAGTCTTCGTTCTAGCTCATGGATATAAGTGTCTGGCTCTGTGGGCTGTTCCGCAGGACGACCAAATATCAAATCTGCTGGAAGGCGAAGCTCTCTTCCAAAGATGATCCTTGCGGGAGTCTTCCCAGTAGTTTCATGGATAGCTGAGCGGTAAGCTAAGGGTAAGAGTGGAATGAGCTTGTTCCAGTCTGTCTGGTTCTCGTTCACAAACATCCTCAGATTGGTTTCTAGGGTGGCATTGAAGCGTTCCACCATACCATCTGACTGGGGATGCAGTGGGGTGCTCCTGGTTTTCCGAATTCCCATAAGCTCGCAGACATTTCGGAACACACCAGATTTGAAATTTCGGCACTGATCTAAATGTAGTTGCATGGGCACACCAAATCTGCAGAACAGGTTGTTGACTAGCACTTCTACTACGGTTGTGGTTTCTTGATTGCGAAGGGGGTATACTTCTTACCATTTGCTGAAGTAGTCCATGGCTACTAGCAGATATCGGTTCCCACTTTAGGTTTTCGGAAAGGGGCCAGCGATATCAATGGCAATCCTCTCGAACGGTGCTCCTACGATATACTGGCGCATTTTGTCTCTGGAACGGGTCTTCGGTCCCTTGCTGGCTGCACATATGTCACATTTTCGGCACCAATCTTCTACATCCGTCCTACAGCTCAACCAGTAGAAACGCTCTCTAATCTTCTGTAGAGTCATATTGATACCGAAATGTCCACCACCAGTACCTCCATGTACTTCCTGCAACACATCCTTGACCCGGGACCTCGGGAGTAGTACTTGCTTCTTGACCTCCGTTCCGGCATTGCTCTTCCATGATCTTTTTAGGACACCGTCTTCCAACACCAGAGAATTCCATTGAGCTCAATAGCTCTTTAATGATGGGCTTTTACTACTGACTTCAGCCCAAGAGCGTCGGTTGTTGGCTTCTTTCCAGTCTAATAACGGCTTGATGTCACAGTCAGCTTGCTGGTCTTCCCGAATCGCCGCTGAACTCGATCTGTCTTCAGGTTGGGCTGCTACCACCTTGCAAGGAACTGATGAGATGTCCTCTTTCCTTTCAAGACTACTACAGTGTTTGCAATTGAAAGAACAGGGTCTCCTAGAAAGGGCATCTGCATTTCCATGTTTCCTGCCGGCTCGATGTTCAACAACAAAGTGATATTCTTGCAACCGTTCCAGCCATCTGGCCATTTGTCCTTCAGGTTCTTTAAACTGTAGCAGCGATTTAAGGGAAGCGTGATCAGTTCTTAGGAGAAATTCTTGGTCACACAAGTATTTATGAAAGTGTTCTAGACTCTTGATGATGGAAAGCAATTCCTTCCGAGTCACACAGTAATTCTTTTCGACTTTTGACAGAACTTTGCTGAAGTAGCCCACTACTCGCTCTTGGCCATCTTGTACTTGGGAAAAAACTCCTCCAATTCGAATGTTGCTTGCGTCCGTGTCTATTATAAATGGTTGTCCAGGTATTGGGTATGTCAAAATCGGGGTACTGCAGAGAGCTTCTTTCAGCGTCTCAAAGGCTTGCTGACATCTTGGAGTCCATTCGAATGGGATGTTGTCTTCTGTGAGTTTATGAAGAGGCTTGGCAATGTCCAAGAATCCTTGGACGAATCGTCGATAGTATGTGCATAGTCCGAGAAAACTTCGAACTTGATGTTTGTCTTTAGGAACCGCTCAGTTGTTTATGCACTCTGTCTTCTCCGGGTCTGTTTTCACACCGTTTGGAGTAATAAATAATGTGCCCTAGGTATCTAACCTCCTGCTGGAACAGATTGCACTTCGTTGGGTTCAGTTTCAGGTTTGCGGCTTTCAACTTTTTGAACATCATACGTCTCTGTACTTGCATTGTTTGCATCATTTCTAACAGTTTTGCCATTTGTGCATCCATATTGACTTGGCTTCTAGTTACAGGCATTCACTCTATCTGGAAAGTTCTAGAATATCCAAGATTGCCCTACGCAAATAATACCGTCCACTTTCTTACGTCACGACAAGTGCGGTGATGTCACACTTGGGTCTTTTTCTCACTTCTGTATAAAGTTCTAGAATGTTCGAGATTGCCCTTCGCGAATACCACCGTTCACTTCCTTGAGTCACGACGAGTGCAGTGATATATCACATTTGGGTCTTTGCCTCACTCCCGTATAAAGTTCTAGAATATTCGAGATTGTCCTTCGCGAATACCACTGTTCACTTCCTTACGTCACGACGAGTGCAGTGATATGTCACACTTGGGTCTTTGTCTCACTCCCGTACAAAGTTCTAAAATGTTTGAGATTGTCCTTCGCGAATACTACCGTCTACTTCCTTACGTCACGACGAGTGCGGTGATATGTCCCACTTGGGTCTTTATCTCAGTCCCGTACAAGGTTCCAGAAAGTTCTTCAAACTTCCACTTAAATCTCACTTTGTGCACAGGGTTCCAGAAAACTCTTTAAAACTTCCAGTTAAATCCACTTACGCACATGGTTCCAGAAAGTTCTTCAAACTTCCAGTTTAATCCCACTTACGCACAGAGTTCCAGAAAGTCCTTCCAACTTCCAGTTAAATCCCACTTGTGACACCAAATTGTCACACGGATTTCCCAATCCGACTTTTTCTACTGCCAGAAAAACAATCTGTTAATTAATCACTTATCTTTATTAACTACTCTGTACACTACTGAATACTAAATACAGTTCAATTAAACACTATTTCACTCTTGATCGCTATCTAAATCGCTCTACACTCCAATCCAAGACTGTAATACAAGACTAACTAACTCGGCCGTTTATTCTTCGTTTATAGACCAAACGAATATTCCAGGTATTTTCTAGTATCTCTAGATCTATTTTCTCGAACGACTCGAACGCTTCTCGTCGATTCCCTATTATTTTTCCAGTTTATCAGAATCGCGTAGGGGCGATCGGGGCAATCTTAACATTTCGCGGTACCACAGTCGTCGAATTGGGTGTGAATGGGGCAAATTCTGTGACAATATATTTTAATAGCCAAGATAAAATTACTCTAGTTTTGGTATTATAATATTTGACGGATTAATATAAGCCAAGGATTAAAATAATACTGTTTGATATTTCGAAGAACAATTTCATAATTTTCTTAAAAAATGTCCAAAGTATTAAATTATAATGTTTCATTATGGTGAAATTTTTACTCTGGCCTAAGGCTGTCGCTAAATAACAGTAATAAAGATCTATTGGATTTACTTTTTTATGTCTAATTTACTTTTAAACAACTACAAAAAATTGGGTGGTACAATTTAAATCTACACAATTTGATTTTTAATGAATCTAATTTTCAGACAGTTCTCAAAATAAATAAATCTGAAAAATATTTTCTTACACCTTATAGTAATTCCAATGACTTTATACATTTTTAAAAATGAACATCACAAATTCTTGGTTATACCTAATTGCTATATGACTTACATTTTGCTTGAAAAGAAGAAGTTACAGGCCTGTGAAAGTAATTTTTTATTTAATTTCTCTCCGATAATTTTCTCATAGTTGGGTTGCACCCAAATTTTGGAAAAGATTTTCTTTGTGAGATAAACACGAATATCTAATTGATTTTTGAGTTCAATGTACCTATATGTGTCTATGCCACTATATTATTCCTCTCAGACTTTTTTTAGGATAGAGATTTATGAAAAATGATTACTTATTTTGAAACAGCCTTCGGTTAGTTTTAAAAAAGATATACTTGTTGTATTTCCAAGCATAACATTTTTGTTATGCTTGGAAATCAATACATAAATTCTAACAAATTATTAATTCAAAAAAACAGAAGACAGCTTGAAACATAACACAGAGAAATATAACAACATGAAACAAAAAGCAACATTTAATAAATAATAAAAAATAACTACTTGAACCTAAATGTAGTAGAAAAAATATTCTTTATTTTAAATTTATATTTGAAATATTCCCTAAAGAGCTACTTACTATCTATCACTAATTTTAATATCTTTTTGAATTAATAATTTGTGTATTGATTTAAGCTTAATAAGTATGTTAAACGCAGTTTTCTCTAAAATGGTGCAATTTGGCGACACACGAAAGTATACCTTTTTTAAAACCAGTTGAAGGTAGTTTTAATTATTGTAATTATTTAAAATATTAAATTTTGAAGCGAAAATACCAAAAGTGTTGAAAATCTGTCAAAATTAATATAACTTAAAAGTATCTATTCAATCATTTGCCCTTTATGCGATCTTTTTATATATTTTTTATATTATTAAACAGTTTCATAAAATTAAGTATATCTTTTTTTGATAATAAATTTAGCTAAAATAATTTTTATTTTGGATATTTATTGGATCCTTCACATACCTAGATATTTGCTATCAGAGAATATACACAATATTAGCTTAAATACATTGAAATGAAATAAAATAATGGAATAGAATAGAAAATCACAAACAATTGTCGTTTAACCTCTATTAAAAATTATATACCTACTATTTAATTTTTACACAACCTAAAATAAAGAAATATGTACCTTTACACGAGTGGTATTTGTTACATTCGAATTAATTGATTAAAATTAACGAAATATAAGCAAAATGTTGAAATATTTGGTATATAATTTCAAAATTTATGTCGATTTTAAAAAATTGACAAACTTCTCATTGCATACAATTAATCAGATGCGCATGTTTTGTTGTATGAGCTGCATATACTTTCTATTTTTTTTTCTTTATTATTCTTTTCCAGATTAGTTATTATTTTTTAAATTTTAGATTTAAATCTCTTTAACTCCAATTTCTAATTGCCAGAAACGGCTTATACGGAGTGTTAATAATGTTAATTTTTAAATGAAGATAAACTCCAAGCAACACATAATCTAAATCAAGCGCCAGAGTAAACTCATATGCAGAAAAATGTTCACTGGTGTAGGTATAGTGGCTATAAAACCGTTATTAGTTTCCGAAAATTCTTCGTATACGTTGGTGATAACTGCGTTTAACCTTCACCATGATCAGTCATAAGTTCCAATATTGCTGAATGGAAATCTGTAAATAAAGATTAAAAAAAATTAAAATGATAACAAATAAAATGTTTTTATTACTAAGAGTGGCACTAACACAATATTGTTAATATCTAATTAAAAAATGAATATAAAAAATAATGAGTGTAGGATATTTAACTTCAAATAATTTTAATTTTTATAATAATTTTTATAGCTAGATATTTGATTCAACTTGAAGGAGGCCACCTGAAGAAGCAATCCTAAAAATGCAGAAATAGGTCAGATCTCATCTATTGTGGTTGAATTGTCGTGTTCCCACTGCCAAAAAGTGAAGTTAGATATTTATAGAGTGTTTGTTTCATTAAAGCAGATTAGTAAATTAGATTAATTTCTTTAGATAATTATTGAATAGAGCTTTGTCTGTGGAATTGTTCATTAGCATACCTAGATGTTTGGTATCAGAGAACATACATATGACTTCATTGATAGGAATTATAGGAGATTTGATTTATATTAGCTTAAAATTCCTTTCTAAAACAGTAAAAAATGTTACAAAAGCTAATAATAAGGAATATATGGGTAGATATTGTGGGTGTAATTCAACGCTGGTTGGGGCTTTTGTCCACAGAGTAGTTAGTTTCACACAATATTATTAATACCTAAAAATATATAAAAAAGAGATAATCTTGGTTAGGTAGTGTAGATGGGTAATAAAAACAAAAAGGTGTTTGCCCATTAAAATTTACTATAGTAATGATTTTTAAAAATTATGCGAAAAGTTCCAATCCCCGATACAACAGAAAAGAATTTTTTTGTATTTTTTTATCATACTCCTACAAAAACAAAAAGGTCACAAGAAAATATTAAAAATCAATATTTATACACACACACACACATAATTATGAGTACTCTGAAAAATTACTGAAAAATTAATCATTAAATAATTTTTATCAATCAAAGTTTTTTTAAAAAAAAATTCTGCCCAGTGTGACAATGTGTGTAATGCCATATACAGTTTTCTCAATGTGCAGTTGATGTGCTATACACCCTGTAGAAAACTTGTATACTTGACACAGTGAAGGGATATTGTTTGTAACTTACTTCCTTTTTTTTAAACTGTCAGCAAACAGCTATAAACGCGTTAAAAATTTGCGTATAAAAATGGTGCTCTTAACAGACAATGGCGTTAAATAATAAATACGCAGTAAGAGTTCACCAGTCAGAACACAAAATATTTTGGTCAATTTAACTAAGAAATGTCATGTAAAAGTTTGATAATGCCATTAAGATAAATATCCTGCATTATATGTAATAGATATTTTGAAATGTCCAAGGATATTTTGTGATTTTCATTAATTAAAAATTCTTGACAATATCCCGCGACTTATACAACACTCTGTATTATGAGGCACTGAAAATTGTATCGGTAAATCTAATTTACAGAGGTTGGGTCTTTCGACATGTTCTATAATTACAGCACGACTACTGCCTCCTGTTTACTATGACAACAGTATCCTTGGTTGATATGTTTTTATAGAGTTCTCAATTTCCTGTGAAACGATGATGAATCCGGGGCAATTATTCTATATCAAAATATATATTTAAAAATAGTATAAAACGGTTAACAAATGAGTCTGAGGTCTGTGTCTATAAATACTGAAGAATTTCAGCGGCAGATGACTGTAAATATGAGGGTGTTTTAAATAGAGTCGTATTTTTGTTCCCGGAAGGGCGACGAAAAAGTCTAAAATCGGACGTATTGAATTTACTTTGTCTGTCGCTGTCCTTGTCGGTTCTAAAACGAATATTGATCGTCGTTTAAAATAAGTTATTTTATTACATTTTTAACAGATAACACCAAGCGGGTCAAGGTCCAATCGTGAGTCTAAAAATGTTATAAATATAAACAAAAACCTTCAGGAATATGACGCAAATTGAATACACTCAACGCTTCAACGCTTTATTGCATTTGTTTACTGGTTATGTAGAACTGACAGGAGTTCAGCGAAATAATATGTCGAAAATTTAACACGACTTCGATAAATAACAAGATTCCATTGATTTGCGTCTTTAATTCTTTGATGCACAACACAATTAATGTGAAATATACAGGTTCGGAAAGTACAGATCTGATCTGATCTTCAATAAGATAGAAAGAGATAAACTCTTGTAATAAGACAGTGGCACAAAAAAATTGATATTTTCATGGTTGTCAGACTTTGGAATGTATATTTGCTAAATTTCATGTAGACTGAAATGGCCCTACTAGAAGTGGGCAGGATTATTTAGATTTTTATTATATCGTGAACTATTGCAGGTCGCAACTATAACATGAGTTTTCCTTCTTATTTCTCTATAAATAAGGATAATCATGTTGAACACTTACAATCCAATCACAATTATTAACAATTTCTAGAAAACATTAGAATATTTACTATATTAAGTTACATAAGTAATCGTCTTACAGATCATTAACATCATTTCTTCAGAATGATCATTGAACATTCAATTCATTCTGAAGTCTTCAATGGCAATATATGCACAATTAGATGTCATTTATATAAATTTCATTGGATAAACTTGAATTATAATATGTTGAATATAGCGATCTGCATCTACATCAAGTGCTCATCAAGGTTCTGTACTGGTCCTTTGTTCATTTAAATATGTGCGTGTGACGATATTGCGCCTGACATATATTGTTTTATAGTGTAGTAATGATACAGAACATGCGTGTGTAGGAAATCATAAATTGTTATCTTTTCTAATTTTAGCCCACCCAGGGCGCTAAAATTGATATAAAATTTAAGCTAGTCCCAAATATTGTGTCCTATTTCAAATAAAGCTTGTATACAAATTTATAATATACAGTGTGACCCATTTCAAATGGAAACAAGCCTGTAAAAATGATGATTATTATCCGATTAATTTCGGTTTTTTTTCCAAAAGATGGAGCAGTAAAAACTCTATTCTAGCACAAAATATTATAATTAATTTTTTGTTTTCAAGGCCTACTTCGAATACTTTTCTCGGTGAATTTTTACAAAAACTATTTGCGATTTTTTTATTTCAAATCTAACTACGGCACTGGATTTAGCATCCCTTAAAACGGTTTTATGCCAAGTTTTATAAATAAATATTTAATATTGAGAGATTTATAACAATTTTAACCTTCCGCGACTAACATCATTTGATGCAACATGCAGATTAACATCGGTCTAACAGACCGATCCCGAAAAAAAAATATTTCTGAATGAAACATCCACCGCTTACTATTTTTTTAGAAGGTATAAGACATATATACTCCACCAAATCATCTATTTTATTTATTTAACATCATAAGAAAAGATTACATTACATTAAAAGGAATGGACTAGTAAAAAAACTTAAATTGCAAAAACATAACAAAAATTATACATATATTTTTCTTACATAAAAGGGAAACATAACAGTTAATACAGCGCACTATAATGTTGCGTAAACGTCATTAAATGTCCCGAATGATTGTAATCTACCAAATTTCTGCATTCAAAGTTAATGCACAGGTTGGGCACATTCTTTGCAGAAAGGAGTCAAACACAAGAATTTTTTGCACCTCTGGCAACTATATCTTGTCTTCCGATTTTTCCTACTTGAACAGTAATGACAACGGCCAAAAGTAGTGAGTCTTGGAGGTTCATTTTCGGTATCACTTATATTATAAATTTCTTTAATTCTTAGTATAGTTGTCCTAGGAAGACCTGGGGAACCTAAACGTTTTCTTATATGCTGTTCAAGTAGTTGGTATCCAAGATTTTCTAAAAATTCTCGCCTTGGAAGTTTATCATTCATATTATTATTCTTATATTTGATATTCGAATTAATACCAGCCACATTTAGTGTACCGTAAAAAATTACCATGGGCCAACGTCGCGTAATTCGTGCACAATCATATGCAGCACATAACTTGTCTGCTGTATCCACACCGCCTTTTGTCCGGTTATAGTCGACTATTATATCAGGTTTACCTGTTTCATTATCTATCGCATTATCTCGATGCATGGTTGATAGAAGAAACACATTTTTATTTCGTCTTGGTATGTATGATACTAAAGTACAACGCTCCTGGAAGCCGAACATAATACTTTTATCAGGTCTCTTTATTTTCATATCGGCTGGAATTTGAGGTTTGTTTTTTCGTAAAGTACCTATAATTGTTAGTCGATGGTCTTCGAGAAGACGATAAGCTAGCTGCGTGCTAGTGAAGAAGTTATCCATAGTAATATTGCGGTTGGACCCCCATATCGGTTCGCATAATCTTGGCACCAATGAAATATTAGAAGTGTTTACTTTGTAGGGACCTGAAGGTTGTTGTCCAACATATATTTCCAGTTTCGCCGTGTAAAACATTTTCGCATCTGTTAGAGCATATACTTTTAGCCCATATTTGTTGGGCTTAGATGGAATATATATTCTGAATCCGCAACGACCTCTAAATGCCCATAACATTTCATCTATAGTGACATATTGAGACAAGCTGAAATATTTGGGCAGCTTTTCGTTAAATTCATCAAAGAACTCCCGCACTGCTGCCAGTTTGTCGTATTCTTACCTTTCTGGTCTAGTACTTGTGTTATCAAAACGAATATTCTGAGTCAAAAATTTAAACCTTTCTAATGACATCGTCAATCTAAAAATTTCATATCCCAAACCATTGGTCTTGAACAAATCAATGATATTTTCATGATTACTTTTCTTCTTACCAGAAATGTAAAGTAATCCAATAAGGGCTTTTAATTCATCAATATCGGTTAGTCGCGCTGTTCGATTACGCTCCGAATATTGTTTTAATTCTATACTCATATTAGTGTAGATTACAATTCTTTCTAACATTTCATTTGTAACAAATAAGCTCCATATTTCAATTGGGCTTTTTTCTCCTTAGCTTCACCTTTTACCCCTGGTAACTGGCGCACCAAATTTTCGGCACGAGTTCGCACATTGCGAGCTTTCCTCAAATGTTTTCTCCATTTGGTTCCATCATCTGCAATGAAACAAGGTTCCCGTAGTTTTGTTGGCTGAGCTTCTACATATTCTAAATTTTCATCGGACATTTCTTGTTCACTGTCTGAATTATCCTCCTGAATATCCAAATTATCTTCTTCTATACTATTGTCACTATCTTCAGCAACTTCCTCATCTGTTCCCACTTCATCAAAAAACTGTAGAAGTCTTTTCTGTTCATTCTCATAATCCCATGCAGACATTTTACGAAATTTGAACTTTAAAAATAAATATTCCATTTAATTAGTATTCAGAAATACATTTTCGTACTTACCTTTTATTTCCTAAGATTGATTACTCTAAAGCTAACAGCGGTCTCTGAGACCGAATCTATGTATTACTGCGAACACGTTTACTACGCAAGACTACCAATTCAACACTGAATAGAAGACATAATATTAGAAAGCTACTAGGGAGGCTTCGACTTCGTCGCGTCCAGTTCGGGAGAAATCGGCGAAGTTCATCCTTGTCGGTCTTACAGACCGCATGTTAGTCGCGGAAGGTTAATGTAGGCTTTATTTTAATAAATAGTTTTATAGTAATTTTCTAAAAATACAAGTGGCTATGAAAAATGATTCTAAAAAGTGAATTATTAGTTTTACGCTTTTAATTAATCAAATTAAATGTAACGATCTATAATTAAAGATTATCAATAATTAGGTATTTTAGTAAATAACTAAAACAACAAAGGAAAATGACTGCATTACACTAAAACTACGATACAAAAATACAATAAGTTTAACGACACATTAAATTTTAAATTTTCAATTTTTGTAGCCTCTACGAGGCCACCGTTGATTTGGATGCACTTTCGAATCACACTTATACACAAAATGCAAGGTACTGGGCTACAGAGACACCAGAGTGAATTATTAATTGTAAACGATAATATTCTCAAAAAGTTAATGTTTAGTGTGGGATACTTAATGAGGGAAATATGAATAGCATGCAGGTTTTTGCAGTTCCTAAGAAATTCATTTTGAAATATGTTACATGAACTTCCAGTACAGGAAAGAGTAATTCTTCATTTTCAGTTAAATTTGTGCTACTTTCCTAACTATTTGACATTTTATGTGGTATCATAACATTCAGTGTTTATAAGTGAAGAGTTGTGTGCAAGAATAAGACAAGTTTGTGAAGAACAACTACAGAATGTTCAAAAAATATTCGTAAGCGATTCGAAAATTACGAAATCAACGGTGGCCTCGCAGATGCTACAAATATGTAAAAGTTCATTATATTGTGACGTTAAATTTATTGTATTTTTGTGTCCTAGTTTTAATGTAACGCGCTAATTTTCCATTGTTATTTTAGTTATTTATTAAAATACCTAATTATTGCTAACCGTTCATTATAAGCTTTTATATTTAATGCGATTAATTAAAATTTTTAACTCATTCTTCATAGCCAACTTGTATTTTTAGAAAATTACTATAAAAATATTTAATAAAATGAAACCTGCATTAAAATTGTTATAAATCTGTCAATATTAAATATTTATTTATGAAACTTGGCATAAAACCGTTTTGCGGGATGCTAAATTCAGTGTCGTAGTTGAAGAAGAAGAAGAATTGAAATAAATAAATCGCTAAACAATTTTTGTAAAATTTCACCGTGAAAAAAATTCGAAGTAGGTCTTGAAAATAAGGTCTTGAAAATAAAAAACAAATTTTAATATTTTGTGCCAGAATAGAATTTTTACTGCTCTATCTTTTAGAACAAAAAACCGAAATAAATCAGATAATAATTGCCATTTTTACAGGCTTGTTTCCATTTGAAATGGGTCACACTGTATAATAATACTCTTTGACACGTTAACACAGAAAATTATAAGTAGTATTTAGGGTGACTTTATTTAAATACTGTTTTATTTTATTATGTTCCCAAATATATAGAGATTGATTAATAATTTGTCAGAATCGATTCTTCAACCACCTTTTGTCGAACAAAAATGATATGATCGATTAGGGCAGAACGAGCCAAACTCTCATATAAGCGATAATTGAATTGAGTTGAATTAAATTGAATTGAATTAATTGTGAAAAGAGTTTACAATAATATAATTCCAGAACAGAGACATAAATTTACAGACATAGCTAATGATTTAACAAAAAAATCAAAATGTTAGTCATTTTACTTATGAGACGCCTAAACAATGAGTTGCTCGCGTGCTGCTCATAAATACCAAACCTATATCAAAAATTAAAATAATACATATATTCCAGAGTATCATATCACATACCTGTTTAAATTCTAAAATTTAACATAATTGATACACAGCTTATTCAGTAATAAGGTAATGAGTAAAGAATTCGACCAAAAAATTCGGCCAAAGAATTCGAGGTTGTCTTAAACATGCATAAACAAATTGAAGCACTAACCTTATTGCTGCTTCTTAAATAGTACATCAAATATGCGCATGCTTAGATGTCAAAATAAATAATAAATTTAATAATGTTTAACCTTATGGGGCGTCCAATAACTCTCTAATATGTTTGTACGAGTATCTAAGCAAATTCATGATTTTTTATGATTTTTACATTAAACACAATATCAAAATTTTGAAATTTATAAAATTATTTCACAAGTAACTAAATTTTTGTTGAATTTAACTCAAAATTATGCATATATAACTCTTTTAATCTGTTATCCGATATGATTAGATTACACTTAATGTATAAATAGCTCAAACTATTGCAAGGCGTCATCATGATAAAGGTAGCGGTGTTGCCATATTCATTTATTTGAAATAAATATACGAACTTTATCACTGGCATTATCTTAGAGAAAATACCATACAAAGTGTTAGAGTTTAATTAGGTATTATGGAAAAACATACAAAATTTGTTACTTGGAAGATTCTTCGTATTCTTGAAATAGTGTTTTCTACAAATACAAATAATTTTAGATATTTAATAACTGACTAATATAGAGCTTAGCAAGTAACAGGAATGTTTCAGACATAGAATTCCAGAAAACAACTACTCTGCGGTATAATGCCTAGATCCTTACATGTCCGATATCAGTAACCAATGGATAAACATGTGCGCTACCGTGATACAAATGGAATTAGCAGATATAACAACAGCCGCTTAAGAAATTGCCCGTATTGTCAAGGGACAAACCTCTCAGAATCTACACAGTTAGTAGATAGTCACTACAGATCTTGGGTAACCATAAGATGAATAGGTGAGCATGGAAATATTACGAGAAGTGGTCTCAGTCGCCAACAGCATATCTATATGATAGGTTAACGGAAGCTATCAAGCGCATCAAGTCTCAATATTTTCGGACAAGGTCGCACCAGTGTGCTTCCATCGTCCACATTTGTTGAAATAATCAAGGAAAACAGAGTTCAGGAAACAGTGGGATCATCTAATGTCTATATTCATAATATAGTACATACGTAAGTGTTATGTCTATGATATATGTATGCACATTTCTTTATCTGGATAAGTGTCAGATAAAATCACCTTTGAATTAATTGTTACACTACATATTATATTCTTTCTATTTTGGGAAAACTTGATTATTTTTAAACAAGAACCAAATTACGAACAAATAATAATGGAAGTTTGAAACAAATACATTCCTTAACATGATACGCGTTAACTTTGGCATCTTCAGTTACTGCAAATTTTTCTCAAAATAACTTATTTACAAAATGGAAGTTAATGTACCTATCAGTCTGACAAATCAAAGTTGTTTAATTCTACTTTATTTGCTCCATTTTAATAGGTTTTGTTTTAATTTCATTTTTATATAAAAAAATAACAATCCAAAAGGAAAAGTGTCAATCAAAGCACTGCATGACTCATTTTAACATTTAAGACTTTTAGAATGAAAATAATAAAATACTTTCTTCTGACAACACTGCATGTATTGTACTCACAGACCACCTAGACTGAACTATAGGGCAAAGCCAGTGAAGCCTTCTGTCGGCCTAACCTCGGCCCAGCTGGCCTCATGCTCTCAGTTAATGTTAGTCGTTGTGGTAACATTGTGATTATTTCGTGAAATAGGTATACGAGTTTTCTCTGTATAATTATGGAGAAGTGCATTGCCGATTTTCGTATCTCTTATAGTTTCCAAGATGCCAGTACACGCATCACCAAAATGTTCCACATGGTATTATTTAATAAACCATTAAATACTTGTTACCTCGCTAACAATAATCGTTAAACATATGGGCACTTAAAAACAGAGCCGATACTGGAAATGTTAGTACAACTTCTGCGCAGAGCCTTTTAATGCCATAAAACATTATTTCTGATTATTACTTACCTAAAAAATGATATTTCATCACTATTCCGATCTGATCGGCTATTACAAATTGTCAACAATGCACTTCCCCATAATTACACAGTGATTAGAGCAATTTCTGAAAAATATGTAGATGTAAGAATAAATCACAAAACAAAAATAATCAATTCCTTAAAAGGCACAAAGCAACAAGTATTAAATAAAGTAACACTATTTAAAGGGCTATATAGATTTTAATATAACTAGAATTTTATTTTAAACCCTGATTTAAAAATATTTCACAAAACAATTAAATATTTTTTGTTAGTTTATTAAAAATATATTCCTTCATATTTCATATTACTTTTAAATAAAAATTATTAACTTTTTTAAAATTTCATCAAATATTATAATA
This sequence comes from Monochamus alternatus, assembly GCA_037114965.1. Taxonomy (NCBI): domain Eukaryota; kingdom Metazoa; phylum Arthropoda; class Insecta; order Coleoptera; family Cerambycidae; genus Monochamus; species Monochamus alternatus. The sequence continues at coordinate 21,575,577 of CM073435.1, read as the reverse complement.
ATATACATTTTACTAAATCAGACTCTGTCAAATGAGGTGGGAGCCAAACTTCCGTACACACTCCACCACTCCCCTGTCGAGGCTTCATTGGTATAGTTGTATTGAATAGCATGGGTACAGTCTAGATGGTCTGTGATTGTACTCGAGACGCAATGTGCATGTGCAGTATGTAGCACTCCATCATCTGAATTTTTTATTCGGTTTTTTTAAAACTTTTTAAACAAAGAGCTGGCAACGTTGCACCAAACGTTGATTGTTAAACACTCTTTTGTATTTATTAAACAGTAATTTTGTTAAGAATCAGTGAATGGAGAGTCTGGCTACTTGCCATGATAGTGTTCAGTAGCGGCGCAGATATGTAATATTATTAACCTTATTGTTATTATTACCATCAACATGAATTGTTTTTATTAGTAAAATTTTGAAATACTTATGTTAGTAAACAAAATTGTTAAATAAAATTTTGTAAAACAAAATAACTTCGGTTGCTTTGACTCGCGTGAGTGACTAGAAAATTTCCAAAACATTTTTGTATTAAGTATATGAAACTAATGTGAAAAAAGATTGACATTTATAATATTTTTTATGTATCTGATCACAAAAATGAATAAGGTAACTGATTTGATTTCTGTTAATATATTTCAATAATTTCAATAATTGAATAAATATTGTCTGTCTTTGTCATAAAAAATCAATAAAAAATTAAATACATTATTTTCCAGCAGAATATTCGCCTGCACATAAACATAAAAGTTAGTAAATGCTTTTACTTAAATTTTTTAAGGAAACAAAGTTTTATTTGTATCTAGGTACAGTGTTTGCTCAATTTTCCAGTCAAATCGTATACAATAAATAAATGTTAAATTAGTTGTATGTAACTAAAATAATTTTATTTACGCATTGGTACACAAAATTATGCTCATGCTTAAGGTAAAATTTGACATTACTGGAAGAATGAATTAATAGCTCTTTTAGTTTTGCGGATATTTTAATATTAATCAGCAATAGGACTTTTCGCGAAGTCAGTTGATTGATGAAATAAAAATATAATCATGCCGAGGATACATTTGAAAGCGACACAAAGAAAAGTTCTAAGTAATATATTTTTCTTATTAACTAACCCATGTACCTTATGCAATATGCAGTATGTCCTAAAAATAATGGAACAAAATAAGTAAATATTTTTTCCTAGTTGAAATTAAAAAAATTACTGAAACAGGTCAATTAATACAGAAGAATTGTCATTTTCTGCAAGGACACTCTATATATTTAGTTTTAGTTCAATATATAAATACATAAACCTTCTGAAGATTAGTTTAGCTATATAAAATTATAACTACTTTTCTATGACATAGTTATCAAAAAGCTTGAGAAATTAACTTTTGTCGTATTTATTATTTTATGGTCCCTTTAAAAAACGTGGGTTTTGAATCGATGCGTTTACGTTTTGCGTAAAAATTTTCAACGTTTATTTTTTAGTTAAAAACTTAAACGTATAAAATATATCGTTTAAAATACGTTAATAATTTTAACATTTCATTCAGTCGTTGAATAGAACACTAGAGTTTACGGTTTTTTTGTTTAATCGACTACCATACCTATACAAACGTAGAAGTTTATATTTTAATATTTAACTGCATGTTAAGTGCAACTTTTATAAAACTTCAAATTAAACATTTTAAATACACACATGAACTTAATATATTAAACGTGTTATCCAAATATTAATAACACGTATTTTACACAATGTTTTAATAAATAACATAAAAATAAAACGTATAAAATACATTGATACTACAAATGTTTTCAACTGAAGGTAGAAATAAACACCGAATTAATATATTTTCTGGAAACGTTTACTTCACGATGTATTTAAACGTTATATTTTAATAATATTAAACTGCGCTTGTGTAGTATTTGTAAAACGTCGAATAAAACGTTTTAAATACATATATGAATTTAATATAATATATGGGTTATCTAAATGTAAATAATTCATTCTCTACACAACATAAATATATCATTAAAATTAAACGTGTAAAATACATTGATACTATACCTATTTCCAACTGAAGGTAGAACAAACATCGAAATAAAATGTTTTCTGGTAACGTTTACTTCACGATGTATTTAAATTATAGTTAGTAGGTACAGGTTTATATTTCAATAATATTTAAGTGCGCTTTAAGAGCAATGTTTTTTTATTAGGATCAATGTATACAATATTAGGTGATACTGAAACTAAACTGTTCCACAGTAATCCATAATGATTGTGGCAGGAGCAAATTATATTATATCATATTGTTGTATTCTTGATTCCAATTTTATTTATTTACATATACTAATGCCCAAAGAGGCACATACGTTTATATAACGTTTTAAAAACATTATTGTGGTTGTTTAAACATTTTGCGTTGAAAGTTAAACATATAAAAGAGGTTGAAGGGAACACTAGAATATTACATTTATTTTATAACGTTTGTGTAATGTGTAATATACGTCCAAATTGGCAAAATATAAACTAATGATCACAAGATGTAGACACTTACATCTGACGCACTCATGATGTCCTTCGATACTTCTATCGGCTAGAATCAAGTAACGGGTAGGTATATGTCTGGTACCACCTGGACTGTGGATCTGACTGCTTGCTATAGATTTTTCTCGTATTAACCCTGAGTAGTTGTTAAAGAATACGTTATATAAAGCGTTATTAAAACGTGACGTGAAACGTATTATACACGTTAATAAAACTCTAAATAAAACGTTTTAAATAAACGTTTATTAACTGTTTAATTCTTGTTATTTAACCCGACACAACTCGCGCCTATCGCGGCCCTCTTAGCGCACGCGCTCGGTCGATTTGACCGATAAATAAAAACCGATGTTTTTATAATATTGGATAAAATAAAACCAAATTAGAGAATTTCTACAACATTTATATTATTATAACCACATAATCTGACAAATATAGGGCACCTAAGGAAGAAAATTCAGTAGTCATTAAACACACTAAAATAAAAATATACGGGTGAATCCTTAATAGACAAAAAATTTAGGTATAAAAAACATTTATAAAATTAAAAAGCAATTTAATCATCGCTACTAGTGCTTATATTTGGTTCTAAACTGCAGGACATACAACTATATGTTGTGTGTTCCTTGCAAATATAATGCGAACATATCTTGCACATCACTGCCGTTTTCCTGTTTTTCACACTAGAACAATAAGCACATCTACCTACAACCCCCGGCTGTCGCAAAGTTTTTGGTTCTTCTATTTTTAGAAAATTTCTCATCTTTGTTTTTAGTGACACTGGCAAATTTTCCTTCTGTACTCGTCTCCTCACGTAATCTGTACATAGTTTCCTAGCAAGTGTCTTTAGAAAGCTCCTCCTATTACAATTTGACTTTGTGTTCATTTCAAATATGACATAAGAATTTATGCCTGCTATGTTCATTATAGCGTAAAATATAGTAAGGGGCCAACGTGCACTTTTCCGTGCTACTGAGTAGGATGCTTTCATTTCGTCGACTTTGTCCACACCACCTTTTGTCTTATTGTAGAAGCTAATAATATTTAGTTTTTTTCGTTCCCCTGAAGTTTCGTCTGTTGTATTATCATGTTTATAAGTTGACACTAATGTTACAATCTTTCCTTTCTTAGGCACATAGGACATCAACGTTGCTTCATTGGTAAATCCAAATAAAGTTGAATATTCTTCTCGACCTTTAGCAGTTATAAATTCGGGAGGAAGTTCCTTTTTATTTTTCCTTATGATTCCGACAACTGTTAATTTCGTTTGTAATAAATTCCTACATAGAGGCACAGATGTAAACCAATTGTCCATCGTAATATTTCTTCCAGAATTTTCAATTGGTTTTACTAAACGGCCCACAACAGAAGCAGCACTGTTATCAATTTCATATGGTCCTGCTGGCTGCTTCCCTGCATATATTTCCATATTCAGTGTAAAGTAACTATCACAGTCAGCAACGGAAAAATTTTTTATCCCATATCTAGCTGGTTTACTTTTTATATACTGCCTGAAACCGCAGCGGCCTCTGAATCCCTCTAGCATTTCATCAATAGTTACGTTTTCTCCTACAATAAAGTTATCTTGACAGTTTTTTGTAAAATCGTTGAAAATATCTCGAATCGCTGCTAACTTATCAACTTTTTTACGGATTTGACGGTCTGTAATATTATCAAATCTCAGACAACGGAGCAAAAATGTAAATCTAGACCTCGACATCACTGTTCTGAAGAAATCTACTCCAGTGCCATCAACTGCCCATAAATCCAATATATTTAGGTGTGATGAACGTAGTACGCCAGTTAAGTGTAGCTTAGTAGTGTTTAATAAACGATTATTTTTTAATTAAAAATAACGTTTTCGTTCTTTCAACCTTTGGATTTAAACCAGTTTTCAATGTATTTGTGCCCATTGGGAAGTTTTCCCAAATCGATATACAGAACCGCTTAAATAAGTTTCACTAAGGTTGCAGATATATAAAGAATATGCTTTTGATTAAGTTTTGAAAGCATTTTCTATTGTTTTTTTTCTTATTTTTTGTAGACTGATAGTATCAGCTTAATAAATATATACAAGAACATAAAACGGAATCAAAAGTGAGTAAATATGGGAAAAAATTATAAATTTCACAATATAATTAACTTATTAACTGTGTATATAACAAATACGTGCAATTTGATGTAAACATGCAATATGGTGTCAATTAAAAACAACAACAAGCAATAATATTAAATCCGTTCTCACTTCCTCGACGCTATCCCATGATTCACTAGATTTACCTCGATAATAATTTAACGACAACGTTTAAGATGACAATTATCCTTCAATTATTAGTTGACAATTAGAATTTTTCCTAGTCATGCCGTTAAGAATCACCGAGTGTAAACAACTGATGTCATTAGAATTTATATCGTTTTATTTTATATTTGGGAATGGGGCAATGCGCGGAACAATTGTGTATGTGGTAAATATTAAATCAATGAATACAGCGTAGGTATTTCATAATTCGACTAACTTTTAGATGTGTTTCGTCTTATCAAATAGGTGATTCAAAAAACCTGACAGAGTTCTAGGGCAGAAAGTGTAACGCATTAACATTTCAATCTCAAATTTGCCATATACAGTTAGCACCTAAATACTAATTATTTGATGTACTACTCAATACTATGTGAATAACAATGGCGTAGAAGCAGTGGCAAATAAAATAGAACCAACAGAACAATTTTAAACGTGTTTTATTTAAAAATGGTTGATTTTATCGACATTTCTCAAGATTTTTTCAATGGCCATCAATTTGATATATAATTGAAATCTGTATGGAAATTGTATCCATCTAACAAAATGAATAATGGCGTAAAAAATACTTTTGAAAACGATTTACGTTGCCCCCGCCTCTACTTCACTGTTACTGGTCAAATATTGAGTAATACTTCAGATAATTAGTCATTATAGGTGGTAAATGCATGAGGAAAATTTGAAAATGAAATGTTAAAGCGTTTTGGAATTATCAAAGATAAGTATAAATTTAATGTAATTTTAAAAATTTATAAAACATTTACTTAAATTTCTGACTTTATTGATATACCTCAACGTTTTTTTATATATGTTTCAAAAATGAAGTTAGATATTTATAGAGTGTTTTCATTAAACTAGGTTAGTAAATTTAGCTAGATCAATTTCTTTAGATAATTATTGAATATAGCTTTGTCTGTGTAATTGTTCATTAACATACCTAGATGTTTGGTATCAGAGAGCATACATATGACTTCATTGATAGGAATTGTAGGAGATTTGATTTATATTAGCTTAAAATACCTTTCTAATACAGTAAAAAAATACCTCAACGTAATAATTAATGATTACCGCCAATAGGAGATTGAGACACAAACTGTTTCCGTAATCAGATAACTAACTTTTTTAAATTAATTTGAATTATATTTCAAATTTTTTGTTATGTTCTTTTTTAACGTGAAATAAAGAATCAGTTTTGTCTCTAAAATGTCAAGTTCATTTATTTGCTACTAATATATACCCCTTTTATTCAAAATTAAATAAACTTTCATTTTGCTTCATCCAACTTAATCATGTTACGTGAAGGATAAAAAAAACATTAGGATCATATTAAAACAGAGTGGAAAAAACTTTTGAAATTCTGCCTCAGGAAGAATGTGTCGTCCTTGTAAACTTATTTCTATCATTATTTAATATTTGGTTCTTAAAATTGCTTGATTTTTTTTTTATTTATATTAATTAAAGTATTTTCTTTCTTCTACAATTATTTATTTGTAATGTTGTACAATAAACTCTAAAAAAAATTCTTAAACAACAAAGGAGTTCAATTCATTAGAAGCTATCTAATAACACCTAACATGAGATTTTTTCTGGAAGACCTCTGAAAACTTACAAATGAAATTTTTTTTTAGTTACCAATAATAGAACAAAGTGGTGCAATCTTATTTAATAAACAAGTATACAATATCATAGTTTGTAACACAAATTTAATCACTTCTTTCCTCGGTAGAGTGTTTCAGGGAAATGTAATAACCATATGTACATATTTTCGATAAAATGCATCAAATTTACCAACCCAGAATGATAACAAAGATAAGGAATATCATACTCATGTACAGGTGGTTCATATTTACTCGTGTTTCACCAAAATCTAGAATTATTGACGAAAAGCGATAACTTTGTTTTTATCTGTTAATATACACAGATTTTCACAATAATTTGTAGTACATGCGTCACATAAATATATTCTTGATATTTGTAAACCTATAACAGTCATAAAGTTTTATTTTTTAAATAAACCTTAAACGCCAGAACAACAGAGAATCTTATTGATCAAATAATCGTATTTGATGATATGCAAGTTTTATTTTATAGGTATTTAACGTATCTTTATTATCTTGCAAAATTTGTTATGTTACGTTATTGCATATTATTTGTACAGGGGATTTAACTAAAAATGAGACGAAACATAATTTAATATAATGTAATATGTTTTACTTTTTTTAGTTAAAAACGAATTAAATCATTAATCAAATTTTTGCAATATTGCAAAAATTAATATTTAAGCTTCATTGTCCCGATATTATATTCTGATTATTGTTCTTACAGAATATTGATTCTTCTGATTATTCTTATTCTTTTATTATTCATAGATTTAGATTGTAATGTTTTTGTATGTTTTATGTGTTATACATATTAACAGAAATGGCAAAATGGTAAACAAAGTGGTAAATTAAAAATTTCAGACAAATACTTGCATCGTGAATCGCTTATACACTCGGTTTATTTTTGGTGATCAGCTAATTAGCAGAGTAGCTTTCAGACACCGTTTAAAGTTCATTAGCGGGTAACAACGGAACAGTCCAGGTTCTAGCAGACATCACAGTTGAAGTAATACGTAGCGCGTTATCGCCTGTCAAATATATCAACAAACTACGTCGCTCTGTTTGACAAATCGCCCGCTCAATAACTGTTTCTTAATCGTTATTCAAACATTGGAACGATGTTTAGGATCGAATGAAGTAATTTTGGGACTAAGTGAAAGTTTTTTAAAATTAAGTACAACTTGTAGTTGTCGTGATTCTGACGATTTATTAATATGATTTCCAATGTTTAGTTGTTTTGTAATTAGTACAACATTGGGATTACTGAAATATCTAACATAACATTTATACTAAACATCTAGCATTAATTATGCTCAATTATGCATATTAGCTTATTTTAGTAATAAAGAAGAGTTGTCTCAAATTTCTTTATATTATTTAACGAAAAATGTTTTGGACAACGCTGGGCATCTGGCTAATGTATTTGTTAGCCACAGCTAAAGGAAAAAGTCATGAGAAATCTTTAAACCGAGGTAAGATAAGAATTTCTTAAAACAATAACTGGAAAACAGCAAACCTACTGAACTAAAGTCGTAGACCAATAAGGGTAATAGGGTGACTGATAACAATACGTTACATACTTAGAAAACATCTGAAAAACATTGATCTGATTGAGGATACAAGTTATGCCAGTAGGATAACCCACCTAGTGTCTCACTAGTACTACTACTCAGGACCTAAGACGGAGATATGTACTGTTCGATAAGGAAAAAGCAGAGGCTAGGAGCTACTGTAAAGCCTAATTAAAAGACTAAATCTAAGAATTCTAAACATAGTGAAGTTCACAATAGATCTAGGTATATTTTGTACCTCACCATATTCTTACATAGAAGGTTAAATCTCTATTGCAATTATTTGGACTCTCCTCTTTCAGACTAGTTTCCATTATAGTTACTTACCTTATTAACACAGGTCTATTGTAAACTTCACCGTGTTTGAAATTCTAAAAGGTTAAATCTATTTCAATTATTCGGTCTATACCTTCAGACCTGTTTCCAATATAATTTCCTAATGATTAAGTACATCATTTGTTGCTTCTTATTGAGCCATTAGATACATTTCTCTGATCTGCCATATTTCCTCTTTCTTCAGTCTCGACGTGTAACTGGTGCAGAATTTTGTCGAAGTTTTCATATTGTTACAATTTTCATGGGAATTAATTACTGAAAATAGAATCCGCTTATTTCTGTCAATGTACTGTAATACTCCACAGAACCAAAAATGGATCACTTTCTTGTTAAATTGTAAAATCAGCCACATCTAATAAAGCAGTAAAATTCAGTCTAACTCTAACATTTATTGCATTATTTATTTAGTCTCTCTTCAGGTTCAAAAAATGGCTTGATAATGAATTAAATCTTGAAGACTGGAAATGGACAATAATAACAATAGACTGCCATATTTCTTCATTTAGAATCTGTTCCTCAGTTAATATAGATAATATATTTTGCAATTATAACAAATATAATACGAATTGTAGGTGTAGAAATATCAGTCTTTGATATTCTTCAGTATACTGGACAGAAAAACATAATGCAAATAAATAAATCCAATGACAATATGAACAAAGTCGTTGAAACAGAACAATACTGAAGAAAATAGATCTGGGGAGAGAGAGAGCTAATAATTGGAATTTATTTTTTCTATGCGGATTAGGCCTACTGGAAAACCAAATTAAAAAACGCACCCAGTACTCTACTTAGCGATGGTGTGGGGTAATAGGTACGTATCTAGCGACCTTAATGGTTCCTTGATGGTGCAGAATTTTATACAGAGTGAGTGGGGTAGTAATTTTAGTATATATCTACTTATTCGAAGAACAAGTGACATGCAAAAAATAGCAAACTCAAACGTTATACGCTCATTTTCGTATTATTAAATTATGTAAGGTGTATTGTAAAATAGTTCACTTACTATTGATAGGTTAAGGTTACACAGAGTATTTGGGCAATAATTTGTAAAATGATTACTTTTATGCCTACTGTCATCAGTTAAAATTAATACCCCACTTACAAAATCACCCTGTATACTATGGTTTATCAGATAACAATTTGCTTCAAAAATAAAGTATCGAGATGCTTGCTAACTACAATTCGTCCCTTAAGGTCACCGCATTTCTCGCCGTAAAATGATCAAATTTGTGGTGCTTCTTAGGTAGAGAAATCTCGAAAAATAAAATACGTAGAGCAAAAGTAATATCAAAAATAAAATCCTTGATGTTTTGTCTATCCACTTTTACTATTTAAATTCCTCCTCAAATAATATAATAAACATAATACACTTTTAAAATGAATTTATAAGACACACATTATTTTGCTATTCTAACCCCACAACAATTATTTTCACATAAACAAAAGTGAACAATCTTATACACAGAACCAAATAAGTTTATGTTATAATAATATTTACATCTACAGTAGAATTTGGAAAAATACGTATTTTGAAAGATTTCTGTACCTAAAAATTTACGTCGATACCTTTGAATATTCGCAGGTAGCATGAGATAACAACTGTTATTTATTAAACTCTATATTATTCAGTTCTTAAACTTCCAAGTTTCCAGATATATCCGACTTGGTCGAACTATTTTGAAATTATAGTCAAATTTCGCTGGACTAAAACCCTCTTGGTTCTATATATCTAATTATGTCTATAACCCTGTTCGAGTTGCAGTAGTGAACGGTTCTAGGACTGTCCAATATAGTCGATCATTTCACCTTTAAAAGAAAACAAAAGAAAACTTGTTGAAGATGTACCTGGGAGACTATTTTAAACCGTTCTGGCACTTTTCGATTTTTGAACATACCTTATGTATGAAGTATTGTGCGGTAGACGAAGTGATTTCTTACTAATAACTAAAATTTGCAACGGCTTTTTTACTGCCCATAAGCGTTTATCAAACGGATGATTTATTATATCGATTTAAATGTCCTAAATAACAAAATATTTATAATCGGTGACTCATAAGAAGTTACTTTTAATTTAATAGTTATTATTATCATCATAGGAATACCGAAACTATTTATGACTGATATTTTAAATACTTTGAACGAAATTTGGAAGAATGACTTCACTGCAGTGTCTTAACGTGTTTCTAAAGATACTGTAAACATTTTTTATCTGCAGCGGTACACCCAAAAAAAACTTGAGAGCATGGGGAATCTGAAATAGTATATATAAATAAATATTGTAGAAAATATGTGCAGCACATGGAAATTACTCTTACTGGAATATACACTTGTAGAGGGTGTCTAGTCTTAATAATTGATTTATTTTGAATATGTAAACACAGTACTGGGAGACTAGACTACAATTTACGATACATGCGATAGACTAAAAATATGAATGCAATAATTATTCCATTGTACTCCTACTGTAGCCGTCAGTTTCTCATGTTTTCGGTCACGCTATTATCAGGTACATTTAAAACAAAACTAAAAATGATAAATAAATTCTTAGCATCTTGTATTTCAGTAAGGAAGTAACTTTTTTTCTAAAACTATCAAATAAGCTTCCGTGACAGTTCCCAATGATTGAACAATTACCGAACTGATTGCCAAATCATCAGTTTTGACGTTTCGAGGTACATATTGTTTCCTCCAAAGAAACTGTAAAGCTAACTAACTTGTATCCTGTAACACACATTAGTATGAAACATGCGAGGGGGTAACCACTAATGGAAATCTTGTCACAAATCTTGCGAAATCGTGCAAAATTGTGACAAATCATTCGAAATTCCGATAAATCACAAGAAATGGTGCGAAGTCCCGAGATATCGCGCGAAATCACGTAAAATTCTGAGTCATCTGGAGGCAAATTTATCGGTAAAGACTGATAATACTGTCACCTTGCGTCATTATTGACGTTATTATACTTACTCCCTTTATTACGCCATGGCGTATGACTAACGTGACCATGCGTCCCGCTTTGAGTGGGACAGTCCCCTAGATACGTAGAAATACACCGCTCTGACAAGATAAAAGCGTAGCAGAAAAGGTTCATATGGTAAGTAATAAACTTAAATGGGCAAATAATAATGATATTTTCATATGTTTTTGAACATTCCGTAATAGTAGTTAGATCTTACTTAAATCTTAAAGAATACCTATTTTCCTTGAATAGCAATAAAACTGGAAAAGGGAAAAATACATACCCTAAATTTGCTAGATCACACACTAAAAACTGACCTAACAACAGTAGAAAATCAAACAAAAATATATCTATAGGTCTTATAGAACATGTGTTTTATTTTTAAAACAATAATAATTTAAGGGCATCTCTCTCTGATGAGAAAAATAAATGGTTACGTTCCGTATGATCGATGAGTCGAAATCATGCAGTGCGATACATACCACAGTTGTTTGGTATTATTGGAAGGCTGCTTGACTTCATAGTTTAATGATTTTTGTTTCATTTACTAACTTTGTGCACTTCAACGTTAAATTATTTATCTAAAAGTTTGTAAACATTAAAATCGAACACCCTATATGTAGAGGGTTGGGGAAGTCGAGGGTTAACTCAAGAGTTAACCTCGGCGCTTTGTACCTTTGTGAAACATTTTAACTATTGTACGAAACTTAGAACAAAAAAACTTCACTTTTTTGGCAGTGGGAACACGACAAATTTAACCACAATAGATGAGAATTTTCTGGCATGAGAAATTGAAATAAGTCCGCGGATTTGCTGTCAGTTGTAGAAAGCGCCACCTACAGTACATCATCACATGCATTTAAATCGTCATAACTTTTTTGTGTCTCTAAAAGATCTGGACAAAATTCTACCAAGTGTTCCTACAGCCAAGATAATATGATGATCTAACCCAATGTTCACCATTTGATAGTACTTAATTAATTAAAAATAACGCTTGTTCAAGACATTCTCTTAAGAAAAAAACGTCAAAGAATAAGAATGATTGATTAAAAAATTAATACACCAGTGCACACATGTGAAGTACTGTAGGTGGCATTCTCTACAATTGACAGCAAATTTGATGCCATATTTTAATTTATTGTGTCAGACAACTCACTACTACCAAGTTTTATGTATTTATTACAATTTATAATAAAGTTACAGAGAAAAAACTAATAAAATCTACAGTACCAACATCGAAAACAGATAATTTGAACCTGCATAAGGACGTTTTACCGATTTCGAATATAATAATAATAAAATGACTTTATTACAAAAGAAGAAAAGATACAACAAAAATAATATTATGGATGGCGAACTTCAACGAAGTTGCTCTTCCACCTAACCACCCAAAAAATTGCATCAAATTAACAAAATATATAATATTTATATTAAATACTCGTGCACAGACAGACATTAGTGAGGGCGTTTTGCAAATAGACTGGCTTTGACCTGCGCTTTAAAGTCATGTACAGTTTTGTATGATTTAATACTAGGAGGTATTTCATTATACAGTACAGCAGCATTACAAGCGAAAGATCTTTGAAATAAACCGGTGCGGTGTTTAGGAACTACGTATAAATCTTTGTGACGAGTAGAACAACTGTGTACATAGCTATTTTTTAAAAGTTTATTAAAAAGATATTTGGGGGTCTTGTGAATGTTAATTTTATAAATTAGACTAGACATATGCAAATAATAACGCTCATTGAGATTTAACCATTTGGATTCATTGAGCTTAGAACTAATATGATCATATTTTCTAAGACCGTAAGAAAGTCTAATGCAAGCATTTTGGATGCTTTGAAGGCTTTCTTTGTCCCTATTAATGATAGCCGGCCAGTAAACTGAATCACAATAAGCGATATTACTAAGAATAAGTGAGTCACATAATTTTAATTTAATGTTGGTACTTAGCGAATCTCGGTGAAAGTAAAGAGTGCGGAGCTTCATAAACGATTTTTGAATTAACGAACTAACATGTTCGGAAAATCGGAGATTTCTATCAAAAAGAGTCCCAAGGTTTTTACAAGAATTAGTAGGAACAAGTACGACTCCATTTAATAAAATAGTGAACGTGGGATTTTGAGTGATGACGTTTTTATGATGACCAAGAACAAGTAGTTGTGTTTTAGATGTATTCAAAATCGGTCCATGCGGTTGTGAAATCTCTGAAATGGATTTTAAATCAGTGTTTATGCTTTCCACAGAAGTTGCCAAATTATCGATCGAAAATTTAAAAAATAACTGAAAATCATCAGTGTATTGGTGAGAGCCTGCAAATTTAATAAAATTAGAGAAGTCAGCAGTGTAAACAATAGAGGACCCAAAATACTACCCTGAGGCACCCCTTTATCAACATCAGAAAAATTAGAAAATACCCCATCAACAACTACTTTTTGTCGCCTCCCAGATAGATATGAATTGATGAGAGTAAGGACACTATGATGAAGACCAAAATATTTGAGTTTAGTAACTAAGGTAGGATGATGAATAGTGTCGAAGGCCTTACTATAATCCAATAAGACAAGACAAGCAGCTTCATTAACATCACAAGCTCTGTAAATCTGATCAGTCACGTGTAAAATGGCTGTAGAAGTATATGATGTCAAGCTTTCGATGTTAGGACTTTGTTCAACTGGCTTGAATACTACGTTATACCAAAAAGTTAATAAAATTCACCGAAATTAACCCCATTTTATTTATGACTCACCTTGTCATGTACGACCAAATATTTTGTTACAATATATTATTTTTAATTAGATAAATATTATTCATGCAAAACATATCAGTCAAATCATTAAATTGTCACAAAACTTTTTAAATTTAACCCGTATCTCAAATACTAGACATGGGATTGAGTAGAGGTTCAATTTATAATTTCTTAATGGATACTTCTTTGTAGCTAAAAATTAGAAGGGACGATTGCACAGTCAAAATAAATGAGATTTTCCCAAACATAGCTATATCTAAAAGTTCACTGTTTCCGAGATAGAAGATAGAGTGTTAAAGATTTCGAAATTTTTATTATATCTTTTATTTACTTGGAAATCTTTCGTGATAAAACAGTAATAGTTCTAGGTCATAATGAAATATATTTAGTCATATTGTTCAGTATGTACTATCACCAGTAGAAACCCTGTGGCACCTTTCTTTTATTTAAAATGAAAATGATAACGCCACTGTCTGAATTATATAAAAACATAAGATACTTTAAATTTTGATTATTTAAAAAAATAATTATTCTTAAAAATATATATCACAATTAGGTATTTTTTCTTTAAAAAATCTGCATTTCGTAGTTTGAGCGTGGTGAGACTTATGCTTCAATAATACAGGGTCCCGGCATTAGTGCACCATAGGGCAAGACTAGATGACAAAATAATACGATATAACTAAACCTACTTAAGTCAAAATTTGATGATTAAAAGGCTTAGCGGCTTAGTGTATTCATCTATTAAAAAAATCGATTCTTGTCTTTTTTATGTGAAAAAGGTATACCTTGCTGGAATCGTTAGGAGTAACCGTTTTCGAAATATTCAATGCACCGAGGAAAAATTGTTCTGATTTCAGGCAAAACGCCTTTTTCGCTGAAAATACAGCAAAATGTTACTGGAAGAAGGCACTCAAAATGGTAACTTATGGCAATGTGCAAAATTTTAAGAGTGTATTTTTAAGTTTCATTCAGCTTTTGATACAAATATGCACAAACTACGAAATGCAGAAACATTTCAAATTAACAATTACTTGAATACAATGCATTTTAAAGAAAATTGCAAAGAATAATTATTTGTTCAAAATAATCAAAACTTAAAGTATCTTACTTTTTTGATAATTAAGACAGTGGCGTACTACTTTTATTGTAAATAAAAGAAGAGTGGCCATGATTTCTACGCCACTGGTGATAATGGAAATATTTAAACATACTGAATAATTAGACTAAGGTATCCCATTACAACCTAGAATTGTTGTTGTTTTAACGTGAAGGATTTCCAAGTAAATAAAATATATAATAAAAGTTTCAATATTTTTGACAACCTGTATCTCGGAAACGATGAACCTTTAAATATAGACATATTTCAATAAATATCATTTATTTTCACTGTATCATCCCTTCCAAGGATGCCATTAATGCCTGAGACACTCTGTATTAAAATCGCTGACTGTATAATTATAATTGCCTCAACTTGTTTCGTATTTAATTAATATTTTGATTCTATTTACGTTTTATTCGATATACAGGGTGATTCATTAATAATTGTACATACGCCAACTTATAATCAATCTTGGGCTGAAAATATAAAGAATTCACATATAACGATAAAATATGGCTCTTACAAGGTGTTTTATTTAAAAAAAAATCAAAAAATCTAAGTCAACTAATGCAATGCAATCTCATGACACAAGACGCTGACTTGAATAATAATAATAATATGATAAATAAATTACATAATATAATAAAAATTATTGTTTAATTTTAAAAATCTCGAGAAATAATGACTTTACTGCTATGAAAGAATAGTAGTTTAATTAAATAGAAAGTATTGAATAATTGAGAAATTTTTTCCAAAATAAAAATTCCGCCAGTGGCGCAGAAGATAGGAATGAGAAACTGCCCCTCTATCCCTGTCGTACGCCTCTGGTATTAGCGATGAACGATTTTGTAGCATTTTTTAATATGTTCTAAAGTATCTAAACTTTATACCAAGTATAATAGGGAAACATCAAACAGGCTTAAAGTAATGGGCAAAAATCATTTAAAGTTTTTTAAATAAAAACCCTGTAATCCCATAAAGAGCCATACTTTATCTAAGCATTATGTGTGAATTCTTCATATTATCTGCCCAGAATTATCCAGTAGCGTATGTACAATTGTTAATGAATCACCCTGTATAAATAAAAGAGCAATCCGTACTGAAGGAGATGCGCCTGTTTGATAATATTTAGATTTTAAACATCGCATAGGTTCAAAACTTGTCGTACCGGTCGACTATTTGTATCGCGGCTAGCAGCCAATCCGGAGAGCCGCCGTAAATCAATTGTCACTATTATAAATCGATGTTCAACTGTTGACTTCAACGGCTAATGCGACCAAAGTACCTACACACATTCTCCGGGAATCGTTTACCTTCATTGCTGCACTCTTCTTATATTGTAATGCAAGAAACTAGCCGCAATGTGGTTGCTTAATCGACGTCTAATGGGGAATGTGGAATGTACGGGGAGGTATGCAAAGTCCATCGACGGGGTGGCGCAGGGTACATTTCTAGGACTCCTTAGTACATATTCGCGTTGTTGGAGTTTCAGTGCTCAATGAAGACTTCAAATTGTCTCGCACTACTTGATCCAACGCATAGTGTTTGTAGTGTGGTATATTTGACAGGTATAGGTAAAATATAAGAATACTCTTATTTTTTAATTAAAATAACGTAAAACCTTAAAAATATAAAAGATTGAATAGTATATTATGTAGCAAGGAACACCATATTCAGCATCGAAGTAATTAATTATTTGATATAAATTATTTTAATATATTTGCTAAAGCGGAATTTCAGGAAACAACAACTCTGCGGGCTAATGGCCGACCAGCATTGAATTACACCTGAAAAACCTATATCAAAGAGCCAAAATCATTCGCCAGTGGTGCCACCACATATACCAATTCCAAGCTTCTTAGCTTTCATTAACATGTTGCCTACGATACGACTAGCTGGCTTAAGTAAGTGTAATGTTAACGTAGACATTGATAAAACTGAAAGAAGGTGTTGTCTTAAGTTTTAGTCGGTCCCCAAATGATTTTTACAGCGGTAAATATTTTTACAAGAATGTGTAAATCAATTTTTTTTTTTTGAATAGCGGACTAGATAATTGATGTTTTACTGACCTGTGTTGTATTAATTATTACTAGGCGGCTCTTAAAAAGCAGATATTCAATGCCACAAAAATTTACAGTTTAGATAATACACAATTTCACTGTAAGAGTTTCATAAACTTATAGTTGTATACTAATATGATAATTTACCTTTTAGTAAATACTTCACCCATTCTCATCTTCGGTTTCCTCTCTTTGGTATGCCCTGTGTAAAATTGGCTAATCAGTGTCAATGATAATTACAGTGTGACATTATTAGGTGAGTTATCACAGAGTATCTTGGCATGCTCTTATTTATTATTAGCTAATTTAGAATTTGATTAATGAATTATATTGAGGTTATGAATGACAGTGTGTTGCTTATTATTGTTTTGTGTTTTATTTGTGAAAGCCGTTAGCCATAGTGCATGGTATGATTTATCTTAGGGCTTTTAGTTGCGTGTGATATTGTTCCTCTATTAGCTGCGTATCACACGAGGGGTAAACATCTAGTCTTGCTATGAACTATGTCTGCAGAGATGATTTGGTCAGTGTGCATTGTTATGATGTTGATATCCAGAGAGATAATATATTTACTAGTTGATCTAAGTAACACATATT
The DNA here is from genome assembly GCA_037114965.1 of Monochamus alternatus. NCBI lineage: Eukaryota > Metazoa > Arthropoda > Insecta > Coleoptera > Cerambycidae > Monochamus > Monochamus alternatus. The sequence continues at coordinate 21,557,764 of CM073435.1, read as the reverse complement.
TATATTTAGCGAATGTGAGAATATTGCATATTTATGTGTTTTTATTTATTTTGCTAAAAAGGTATGTGCTTATTGTAAGGGCTGCATACCAGTGGGCGTGATCATACTGTTTGCACGTCCAATAGTTCACACCCTGTATACGTAGAGACGCCCCTAACAAACATGCCATAAGCAACCGAACACTAACCCTGGCTGTTCGTCTCTGTCAAACCAGATAGAAGGGTCCTGAGTACGCAAGATGTAACACGTAGCACGTCTACATCTAGTGGTCACTGGCTACTTCATGCTGGACCTGAGCGGTCACCACACCAAGCGACCTGCCGTATTGCAGGTACCATTGATATGTTTGTTTGATATGTCAGAAGTATTTAATTTAAGCTTTATGTTATAAACGGCAACAGCTTCTAGAGATTTAAATTGATAGCAAATACCCGTTTGTCTTCCTTAGAGAGGTTCAAAGAACTTTTCTAATCTTCGGATGACTAAACGTGACACTACTCACTAAAATTTAGGAGCTGCAGTAGTAGTTTTAATTAAGAAACGCACTATGCGGTCGCAGTCTAGACGCACCAAGGACCATACTAATCTCATTTTCGTCTAGTGAAGAATCTATTAACTATTTTAAATGTATACGTTGGCAGTAGTAAATCGTGAGCTGGACTGGCTCGCGTTACGGTATCGCTGAAAACTTTGTGGAGAATATCGGCCAATCGTGTTACGTAAAAGAGCTAATAAAAATACATCTTCCACACAATATATTTTGACACCTAAATACAGCATGCACCAAAAGTATGGAATAAATTCAATAAAAACAAAACAATTATTTTTTGGGAAAAATCCTCGAACAGGTCGATTTTTAATTTAAAAAATACATATTTTAGCGTAAAATGCGATTTTCAAATGTCATTTGTTTTCGAGTAATGACGTCATCGATTTTTTTTTAAATGGCAACACCATATTTTTTCCTTGATTCTGAAAGATCGTTTAATTCTCTATCAGACAGTACTAAAATTTTGCCCTTTTACATAGGAAAGTTTTCGAGTAAATGACGATTGAATGTTAGAAAACGTAAATTTTATCCGTAAAAAAGTTCTGAGGTATGTAAAATAAAATACAATTGATTAAATTTTATACTTAAATTAAATGTTCGAATTGCCATCCACCAACTTCTCGACAATGCGCAAGTCTGTGAAAAAATTCTTCTGGGGTAACTCTGCGTATTTCGTCCAGAATGCGATTTTGAAGTTCTTCTAAATTACGTGGTTTATTAATGTACACTTTTGACTTCAAGTATCCCCATAAAAATAGTCAAGAGGTGTAAGATCTGCCGATCCACCTTCCAGGAAAACAGTTGTCCAAAAAATCTCGTACAGGGCGCGCATAGTGCGGAGGTGCACCGTCTTGCTGAAACCATATGGTATCGTCAGGAATGTCAGGGTTATTATCGTTAGGAAAAATTACTGCAAGGGCTGGAACAAGGTCATTTTCTAGAAACTCTAAATATCTTTGTCCTATAAGGGTTCCTTCAAAGAAGAAAGGCCCTACTATTCTGTCGTCAACTATTCCAGCCCACACATTTAATTTCTGAGGGAGTTGGGTATGTGCCTCTGCCATCCAATGAGGATTTTCTCGACTCCAATATCTGCAAGTTTGACGGTTTACTGTACCATTCAGGCAAAATGTGGCCTCATCTGAAAAAAGTATTTGCCGGTGTAAATTTCTATTTCCTTGACATAAATCCATTAGAATTTCGCAAAAGTGTAAGCGGCGATCGGGATCATCTTCATTGAGTTCCTGCACAAGTTGAATTTTGTAGGGATGATATTTTTCCTTCCTCAAGATACGTAGCACTGTGCTCTGACTAGTGTCATTGTTTAATGCAACCAATCGTTAAGAATTATGAGGATTATCCACCATACTTATCAAAATGTTCTGTTTCTGATTTTCATTAATGCTTGGACGTCCAGGTTTTGGAATATTTACAACATTGCCCCAGTTTCTTTAAATTTAGACTCTACCTTCCTGACTGTTGATTGGCTGATAGGGCGATCTGGATATTTTTCATTAAATAAATCGCAAACTTCCTCCTGAGTTCTAGTCATATTCCCGCATCCGATAAGAATTAAAATTTCAATTCTTTGAGTAACAGTTAAATGCGCCATAATACTTTAAATTGAATAATAATTTCTATGTCGCTTACAATACTTATTAGAAAGTCGGTGTGACAATGACACTTTGCAAAGATTTTCACCTACGTGATCCGTAAAAGAACTATGGAATTCGAAAAACTAAACTTGATAACGTTTTTGCTTTATTTTAATTGATTTACGTTTTCTAACATTCAATCGTCATTTACTCGAAAACTTTCCTAGGTAAGAGGGCAAAATTTTAGTACTGTCTGATAGAGAATCAAACGATCTTTCAGAATCAAGGAAAAAAATATGGTGTTGCCATTTAAAAAAATATCGATGACGTCTTTTTTGACGGATATAACTTTTTTCAATGTACTGCACAATCGTAATTTAAAAAAAGTAATTTTCCACTGTTCCTACAAGTAAATAGAATTGTTTGTCAAACTATACCACTTACGCTTACAATACTACCTCTTTTGAAGGTATACGGCTTCCCTCAAATAAAACAATAACATTCAAAATCGTTTGTAAGACACATTATTTAGCCAACCATTTACAGTATAGATAATACACAATTTCACTGTAAAAGTTTCATAAACTAATAGTTGTTTACTATGATAATTTTCCTTTATGTAAAAATTTCACCCCAGAAACTTTTTCTCAACTTAGGTTCCCTCCTTTTGATGTGTCCTCTGTAAAATTGACCAATCAGTGTCATTGATAATTGCAGTATGGCGCAACTTCAATCCTCATTTGAATACAGCGCACTCAGCAATCGAGTTGTGTTTCAATGTCAAAGGATGTTGCAAATCAACTTATGAAAACAATATGTACACACCGCCATACGACCTAGATAATTTTGCCGAGTCCGTCTTTGCTCTCTACATAAATATGTATTAGTCAACGCTGTTCTCGATAGTCGTTTAGGTATGAATTCCTTCAGGAGAGAAGCGTCACCGTGTGTGACCCTTTGGTCGCGGTCTACATAACTAGAAATCGCCGGGTTTTGAATAATAAATTTGAACGGCTTCTTACTGTTAGCTTCTGTTCTCTATAATTAAATGGTGAAACTAAGATAATATTGTTAAAAACTCCATACACACATAATTTTCAATTTATTTCAAAAATTCAACTTGGTGTCATGTCACGAATATGCCAGAAGACAAGTATTCTGTCTTTTTTTTCAAGAAATTATTCGATTCACTTATATGGTACATGGAGCACGATTATTTAACACTGTTGAAACATTAAACAATACAAGGCGATTCAGAACTTATCTGAAAGTTCGCGTAAATATTTGAACAGCAGTTGTTGATGAGCGCCTAATTGGATTGTTTATACTGCCCAATCGTATCGATGGGTTAGAATATCTAACTCTTTCGCAATGACCTGCCCGCCCTACGTGAAAATATACCCCAAGCTATCCAACAACGTATGTGATTTTTACATGTCGGAGCATCTCCTTACTTTCTGCTAGATGTTCGAGACTATCTTCACCAAGTGCACGGAGTACGGTGAGTTGGATGGGGTGCACCGGTAGCATGTCCTTCGCCGTCTTCCGATTTAACTCTCTTGATTTCTTTTCCTGGAGCTATTAAAAAATAATGTGTACCGTACCGAAGTGTAAACCATCGAGGACAAGCGCTAGCGTATCACAGATGCCGCGAATAACTCGGGTTTACAAGAACAGCAACCAGGAGGAACATTAATTAAAATGATGATTTATCGTACCATAAAGTACGGCGTGCCCAAATGTGTGTACAAGTCGAAGGAGAAAATTTCCAACAGTTTTTATAATAGTAGTAGTTTCAAAATTAGTGTAACAAGATTTTATTTACGTTAAATACACGTAACTTTCAGATCTATCTATCTTTAAGTTTATTTTAAAGTAAAAACGCTGTAAATCTTTTTTGCACCGGCGCCGGCGTCGGTTTAATGAAAGTTTAGAGAATAAATATATAAGTTGTATCACTCTCGAACACGCCCAATTCCAATTCCGCTCTCCTCAGGAGCCGTTCGGTACCCAGACATCTACACGGTAGCCGACGCTAGAACTGTAACGTGTTGTGTGCGATTGATATAGTGTGTGACAAACAAACTTTTAATATCTGTTCGTGTTTATTTTATTTTATTTTCCTCCTAAAAATGCCGCTGTGAATAATTGTTCCTCATGGCGTGATTTTTCCTTTTTCCATTGTCAAAAGGATAAAGTAAGTATGTATTTTATATTTCAGCAACTAATATAAAAAAATAGGTCAAGATATACAATTTTAGGCGGTACGCCGATAAAGATTAGAATCTTCATCTAATAGATTGCATTTGAGCGTTATTTTAAATTATAAACAGTTTGTTTTGTCAAAGTTTACGTAACTAAAGATTTACTTTTGGTTTAAACTTTGGTTTTATGAACATATTGTTTAAAATAACAGATAATTGTATTTTTCCTTCTTGACGCACATTTATATGTTTTTAATTTTTTACGGGACATTTGACATTCCCGGTTAGTATATATATTAAGAAAAAAAACGTCTCTTTGCAGATGAAAGATCTGGAAGAATCAATATTGGAAGTCACAGATAAGCAAATATTACTCAAATGAAACATCAAACAATGTATGTATGAACCAACAAGTAAGTTCTTTGTACTGGTATATATTAGAAAAAGTGTAATGTGCAATAATTATGTAAGTAGTTACTTAATTGTGTCATGCAAATTTTAGACTCAAACATTTTTGGTTCAAGGAGAGTTTCTGATAACAATAATACCAAAACTATGTTGGCGACAAAATTTCAAGATGCTGAAGTTCAAAGTGATACACCGATTCTAAGTGTTATCTGTACACAAACAGTATATAATAAAAATGGTATGTACAGTAACATCTTTAAACAAATTAAAATAATTTGTTCCAAATTAATTAATATACGTATAGAAATAGTCAAATCATTTAAATAATATTAAGTACTAAAAAATGACCTGGACATACTTATACATTAGGTTTTCATTTGAACAATGTTTTTACTGAAAAGAATATATAGTATATTAAATTACAAAACAAGGATATAATGCATTTTTATTATATTTCAGGTCAAGATTACCAAACGTCACAAACATTTTCGTGTAGTCCAAGAAAAGCTGCATTTAAAGAGCAAGTAAAAACCTGTATTGCAGCATTTGTAACTTATAAACAATATAGATTATATTATTTCCTATTTTAGTTTTAAAATAATGTATATTGTTTTTTAAATATTTAAGTAGACATTTTATTGCAAATTTTCCTCATGGCTACTTTATTTTTTATATAGTAGAATACGTATATATTTTATTTTAAAATTTACAAGTCAACGACTTCCAAGATTAACTACCAAAATACTTATAAACTTTATACATGTACCTATAATCGTTTTATAATATTTATGTTTATTACATTACAAATATTTAATTTATACAATAAGCAGCCTTATATCACACTTTTGGAATATCCCTCGTATATAAAATTTCCCAATTGCAAAGAAACTACTTTTTTGAGTCCCTCGTAATTGGCCATTTTTTGCGACAGTATTTACGTAGGGCGGTGTGGCTTTGATCTCAAAACATCAAAGTGCCGACAGATAGTGGTCTAACTTATATTTATTCAACTTTGATTTAATCACAGAACTTTGGAGGTTTTTTTCGTGCGGTAAGTGACATCGTCAATTTGTCACTTCATTACAGTAGACTAGATCCTGTAGCAGCATGCAATTAAATTTGTTTAAATAGTTTTCAGAATAAGTTTTTTTTGCGTTACCATATTTGCATATTTCCAAATAATTTTTCGGATAAGATCTGAATGACCCTGTATACATATAAGTTGGTGAGAATTGAAGAATTATTGATAAACCCATTAGAACGCGTCTATCTTATACTACACAGTTGGTCCCACACTGACGAAATTTTCAAATTTATTGTCATTATATACTTCTCTGTATTTTGCTACATCTGAGAGTATTAGAGATTGAAGATATTCAGGATGAACAGTACATCAAGAAGTTTTAAAATTTATGCATTTGAAACGTTTCCCAATATTATTATAATGATCCAAAAAGGAGCATGAAGATTGTAATTTGTAAATATGAAGAATGATTAAGGTTACTTCAAAGAATCCGTTATTTGATAGATCGGGTCGCGAACACCTTAAGCGCCAGAATTGAAAGGAACTGTTTTAAATATTGTAAAGAAAAATCCAGAAACAAGCAGCCGAATAATATTCTCAATTTCACCCAAGCCACAATTTGGAACATTTTGCACTACCAGCTGCTAGCTATATTCATATTGCATTGAACGGTTCTTTTACCATGAGACTTTCTCTATCTCATTAAATTGTCAATTATTTTTGGGAATATTGGCTAAAAATTTGCAATTTTTAAGTCATATACTCTTTATGGACGAGGCAAACTTTTCCGAGAGCTATTATCGATTTTCACAATAATTATATCTAGTATTTGGAAAATCGACAGGCAGTTAGTGAGAAACATTCTTAATGCTAATTCTCATTTAACGTATAAGTACGAATAGTTGATAATTAGGTTTTCAGGTCTTTTTCCCACTTCGGATATAAAACGAACTCCCTCATTAATTGCTCGATGTACCTACCCTTAGAAACTCGAAGACGCATATGCATGACGGAGCTTCTGATCATTTCAGCGTATTAGTCAGGGATTCTGTTTATTGAATTTATCTGAATCGTTAGATCGGCAGAGGAGTTGAAGAAGGAAATCAACCGTGGCCACCAAGGTCTCCAGATTTAATTATTCTTGATTTTTATTTGTGGACACGCTTGAAGTTCAACGTTTATGAAACGCCAGTGGAAAACCAAGAAAATCTAAGGAACCAAATAATCTATGGTTATGAAACAAAAAGAAACAGACCAGTACTTTAATAAATGCTTAAATATTTGATCCATTTAAAATTATTCTGAATATAGACAAATAAAATAATGAATATGCCTGCACAAACCAGCACGGACCTGCAAAAGCCTGTTCATGAAGGTACTCTTGTTATCTAATGAAGCATCACATAATAGACCTGCACCAACACGTACCGTTACCTACAATGGTCATCAATGCAGGTCATATCGGTAGCCTGCAATTTCTATGCCAGGCTGCGCTAGTCCGACGTATGTTATGTTCTCGTAAAAATCTGGGATTGGTTTGAAACTGTTAAAAATATTCAACTAGATAAGTGTGGATGTGTCGCTGAACCGTCGGGCACACTGGCTTATCAATACCCTCTATTTACTTACTTTAAACAAACTGCAAGTTTTCAGTCAGACTGCTCTGCGAAATCTTATGTTTTGATGCTATAGGCGATTCAAGAGCCCGAAGAATTTTTTGTGACATTTAGAAACACACACAAATTTTCATTGGTCTCTCCAGTTCAACAAATAAATGATGAATGTCGCCATACAGTTTTCTCTTTTTATTGATAGTGTTAACGCAAACCTTTCTCATTTTCTTGGTTTACTCCTTCTCCTCCTCTTCATACAAGATCGCTAAAATAAAAATTCCTTATTCCGAGATACACTCAACTACTACTTAAAAATATCAAAACATCTGCCACACACAGAACTTGCACAAAAAGGTACTGGTCCGTGTACTGAACAAGTGTACGAAGTCGTGCAGATTTACAGATTTTGCGCTGCTCTTGTCCGTGCAGGCATAACGGCAATCTTTCATTCTTCAGCCGTTTCTCGAACCAGAAAAACATATTACTGCAAGTAAAATAACAATTCACAAAAATAAAGTTAAAATAAAATATGTCAGCGGCTGTGCCGACGCCACTGCTTAAATTTAAGAAATTTTTGTACTTTTGAAATAAGTATCATTAGATGCTTATTGCATTAACCAAATTTCATAAAACAAGCTCAATGCTCAATAGAAATTGTTAATTAATTTTATAACAATTCAGTACCCTCCATCTCCATAACTGTGTCATCAAGAACCATTATTAACACGCTTATATTAGCTTCACCTGTATGTATGTATGTATGTATGTATGTAACGGAATCTTTCAGCGTAATTTTCACCAATTTCAAGAAGTCTGATCAGCTTGAAAATTTGCACAGGGGTCAAGGACTGATGACAATACAATTATTTAATAACTTTGTTCTAATATCCTGACTAGGATCATCAGAATAAAAACTATTTAGATTACTTTGCAGGTTAAGTGTATACGATCCATCAGTGTTGTTTCCAAGCAGGCAAGGCAGGGGCAGGGGACTGTAATAGATTCGTGCTCTTGCTTTTCACGTATAGATGGCGACCTGACAGAATTAGTTTTCGGTTTTCGCCTAATTTTAAATTAAAATTTTTTATAAATAAATAAAAATTTGATAATTTATAACAAAATTCAAATAAACATTTTGATTTAAAAAATTTCGAAAAAATACAGAATTCAAAATTAAAAAAAAATTCTAAATATAAAATTTTGGAGTTTTAAAAAGTTTTGAAATACAAAATTTTGTAAATAATTTTGGATTGTGGAATTACATGATAAAATCAAATTTAAAAAATTTTAGAAATAAATAAAAATTTGATAATTTATAAAAAAATTCAAATAAAAATTTTTGGAAAAAATTTTCAATTGAAAAATTTTAAAATCCAGAAATTTAGAAAAAATTTCGAAAAAGACATTGAATTTTAAAATTTTGAAGAGCGTAAATTTTCAAATTCAAAGAAATTTTGATTTGAAAATTTTGGCAAGAATTTTGAAGAAAGTTTTGAATCTAAAATTTTGTAAAATTAGAAAGAAAAAAAAAAGATTTTGATACGAGAACGTTGACAAAAATTTTAATTTGCATATTTTATAGAAACAAACAAAAATGAAAAATGAAACTATAACACAAAGAAAGAGGAGACTGGAGAAAAAAAAATGTATAGAAAAACTATATGAAATGGAAAGGTTACGTAAACATGAATGAAATGAATTTAGATTTATTGTCAAATATAAGATATTTTAAAAATTAAGGCTCTTAATTATAATTACTTTTGTTATTATTTTGAGACTAAAAATTAAGAAAATAAATTATAGTTTAAAAAAACTAAAAAAACACGCTTTAATAGTAAACCGAACTAAAAAGTAGAAAATAATTTTGAAGTATCAAGAGTTTGTTACAGCAATAGAAAATTCCGACAATCAATTACGACTAATTAATTGGGAATAAGATTAAATTAGAAATTAAATTATTAATAAAATAATTCAATTATAGTAAAAAAAAGCGTGGGGTGCTTGATATTAAATGTTACCATTATTTCAGTAGTGCAGCTATTTATAAAAATAAAGTCATTATGAAAATATAGTAAATTGCACCCCACGCTTTTTTTTACTATAATTGAATTATTTTATTAATAATTTAATTTCTAATTTAATCTTATTCCCAATTAATTAGTCGTAATTGATTGTCGGAATTTTCTATTGCTGTAACAAACTCTTGATACTTCAAAATTATTTTCTACTTTTTAGTTCGGTTTACTATTAAAGCGTGTTTTTTTAGTTTTTTTAAACTATAATTTATTCATAAGAACATTTTATCCTAGAACTTTTGAATCAGCTTGTGTATCCATTTTTCCTTTATTACAACAAATTCTAATGAATTTTCTTTATTATTAGCAATTATCTCCTAATGAAATATATGCAGCAGTGTTAAAAAAATTAAATAATCATCTACTTATCACAATATGTTTTATAAAATGGAATGTTGTGCTCTGACCTAACCGCTAAATCTGTAAAAATCAATCTTAAAACGATTTCCTTTAATCCATTTACTTGATTAGATATCATTAAAATTACCCATTCACTGACGTAAAAAAATACATTCTATAAATAGCACATGCATAATGCGTTTAGTTCCATAATTTGCAAATTTATTATTTATTCCTCACCAATACTCTAATTTACAATTTGCAGTTTGTTTTGCAAGTTTCGACGAGCAGCTGCTCCTTGTCTTTGTTTCGTCTTGTTAATTACACTGGCGTCATACATCGCACGTGATCAAAACAAAACATGTAATCGCGTAAATATTTTCGACGTTGCCGCAACCATGGAGCGATAGTAAAAATTGGGATTTAAAAATATTTGTGAAGTAATTTTGCTATAAAACAGCCCAATAAATTTTACGGACGTTCCGAGAAGAATGAATGATACTTGCGCATCTAAGGAAAATAAACTCTGTAACTAGGGCTAAATTTAAGAGTGATTTGTTTTCGTACTTCTAATGACGCATCGTGATTGAATTTAAGATCAGCACTTGGTGTGGTCAGGTAGAATACCTAGTAATATAGAATAAATTTATCAGACCGATAACTTTATATTGGTTTCTGAACGCATGCCTTCCAAATTTTGTTGAATACATAACAGTTGAATGGATATCTTAATATCTGTAATAATCATAGAGGGAGCTAGCAAATGCACAACTGTTTGCAGATGCCATTTATGGAAGTAAGACACTTTCAAGAAATAATTGTAGATGGCGCCGCTATCGGCTACCTAATGATATCACATCACATTAACAAAATAAAAATATATATAAACCTGCTGCATAAAAACGAAGTTATTAAAACCTTTTCTAATACTGTTAGTAAATTTATTCAAGTACTAGAGACTTGAATACTATCTCCTATTAAATCTATCAGTAAATTTACAGTTTCTTTCGTTAAGGTCGCCGTATTTCTCGCAATAAAATGATCAAATTTATGGTTTTTTAGGTACTGAAATTTTAAAAAATAAAACGCGTAGAACAAAAGTAATATCAAAAATAAAATTACTGATGTTTTGTTTATACACTTTTACTATTTAAACTCTCTTCAAATAATATAATAACTTTTGAAATGCATTTGTATGACACACATTATTTCGATATTCTAACTCCACATTTTAACAATTATTTTCACATACTTATAAACAAAAGTGAACAATGTTATATGCAGAAATATGTAAGTTTATGTTATAACAATGTTTACATCTATAGCTGAATTTAAAAAAAATACGTATTTTGAAAGTTTTCGGTACCTAAAAATTTGCTGGATAAATCGCTTTCTGACGTACATTGATTTTATTTCGGTACCTTTGAATATTCGCTGGTGGCATGAGATAACATTGTTGTTATTTGCTAAACTCTATATTATTCAGTTCTTAAATGTCTAAAATTACTTGTATTTGTAGAAAACACTATTTCAAGAATACGGCGCCCGTAAACCTCTCTCGAAATTCTGTCGCTGTATTTTTCATACTGGTTTTCTCTTTCACGATAACGTCTTGGCCGTTCAAGATATCTGACTATATTTAAATATTCTTCATCTGAAGAGGCAGACGAATCAGAATTTTCCATTGCACAAAGTAATCGTCACGAAAATATCAAAAAAAGTTGGGTTAAGCCTTACAATAAAGATGTAAACAAGCAATAGCTAAATCGCTACGCGCGTGCGTTAATGTTTATTGGGCAGATATCTTACCATTTTTCTTTGGATATCTGTTCGATAACTTATGCAATAGATAAGCATTATCGAATGGTTCAGAAACCGAATTCATGGGATATCTCCAGTTTATAGAATCGATAAGTTTATTTAATAGATTAATCAGGTGCGTTGTGTAACATAAAATAAATACATATTTATTTGAAAAATGAATGAATTATTAAGAACATAAATTACTGGGATAAAATATGATTTCAATAAATTTTTACCACTTTAAAATATTTGACCAGAAATATTTTTATTCTAACAAAAAGTTTCTCATTGAGTTGGTACATAGTCTTTTTAAAAAGCATAAGTAAATAGGTAACTTTTGATTTTGAAGAGGGTGTATTGCATATAACAGTGACATTTTCTTCATTATCCTACATCCATTTCAAAAATGTTAAAATGGTATGAATTAAGCGACACTTTATCTAAAATCTTATCTTCATATTTTCAGTAGTTCCGAATGTCATAAAAAAAATTGAGCTTTTGGATCATCCTCGCCACCAAAACACAAGATTTCGCGACCAGACATAGAAATTGCAGGTCACTGACATGACATACAGTAACGGTCGTTGCAGGTGACGGTATGTGCCGGTGCAGGTCTATTGTGCGATGTTCCTTCGTGTACAGACTTTGCAGGTCCGTGCTGTGCAGGTCCGTACTGGTCCTTGGAGGCATAATGTGTGCGATTTTCGATTTTTAGTATGTATGAAGTACATTCAAAGGAATGTTCCATCTTTGACAAAAGAAGTTTCTAGTAATATTTATGGAACTTTCCCGCATTCACTGCGTACTTCTAATATGAAATTAAAAATAAAGAACCTATTAATGCAGTTACGAGTCCAATCTGCATACTAAATCTTTGATCGTGAGTGAACAGTCAGTTGCTGCGTTCTGGTAATATCACTCAACATTTCACAAGCAATTGCAGAACCAAAACTAGCTTAAAGGTACGTTTACATCTGACATTGATCGTAAAATATATCGGTCAGAAATTGTATTTAATCTAAACAGCGAAGCGTCTGAGATATGTGTCGACATATCCATATGATTAGATGCAAACGGGTATTATTGCATGTTAGAACTGACTGAGATTGTTGTAGTTGGCATATGGTAGTGTCGGTAGCAAATTAAAAACAATGAGTGAGAAAAAAATGGCTAAAAGACTATATTAATAAACGCAAGATTTTTAAAATAACATTAAAATTTTCGAAAGGTAACATTTACTATTTTTTTTATGTAAACTGAGTATTTTATAAGTTTAATTTGTACATTAATTTTCTAATCATACCTCAAAAATGTATTAGCTCCAATTTTATTAGGAAAATGACCCATATATGCATAGGTTATTATTTCTTGTAAAATGTAATATAAGATTACCACAGAGAGTGGAATAAATCAATCACGAAACAACATAAAAATTTGAAACTTCGACGTCAATTATAAATTTGCACTTTTCCGAAATTTCATCAGCCATGTGCTAAGCTGAATTCATAACAATAAGGCGAAAATGGCTCGTTTGTCGGATAAAATTGGACATAAATCTTTTCTTTGATAAGTGGACTCGTACTACTCGTACAATTAGGACAACAAATGCACTGACCGAATTTTTAAATTTTTAGTGGTGTCTTTTGTCTTCATTATCGCCGATCCTTCTTGGATAACCATTCAGGTTTGCGTGCTTATCAGTGACGGTTTACAGAAAAGTGTCCAAATGAAAACAAGTGGTAGTTCATTATCTGCAAGTGATAGAAAAGGTGGAAATTAACAGGAAAGTTCAGCCTCTATATGGAGAAATAACGGTCTGTTAAGAGAATTATATTTTGTCATTTAATGATCAGGATCTTTAGGCATGCTACAGACTATGCGTGAATTCGGGACTCGTTATGCGCGATTTGTGATATGCGAGGAATTCACGAATACTTTGTAGGGTTTTGTTCGTTAAAAATCCATTCATAAAAACCCTATACACAATGCACGAATTCCTTACAAATCAGGCATCGCGCATCACAAATCGCGAATTCACGCATAGTCTGTAGCGGGCCTAAGAGAAATATTAAGTTAAAATAAAATAAACACCTTACAGTCGACTTAAAATGTATACTGCTCGCGTAATATTTGCGGCAAGAAAAGGAGCTGTTAACGTTAATTTCAATAGTCCAATACAGAGTGTTAAAAAAAGAGTGTAAAATATTTCATGAGGTAATAATATGAACCAAAATAAGCAGAAAAGTCTTAATAAACATGGGTCCGCAAAGTAACGGTTGCAGAGATTCGTTTTTTCAAATATTTTATTTTATTAGGAATAAACCGACAAAGGAAGCTTTTAACAAACAAAAAACAAAGTTACAGAAGATGTTCATTTCCAAGCAGGCGCGACATCTTCGTCTCAACGATATTCGAACTCTTTCGAAATAACCCTCCTTGGTTTGGATTTCTTGACACTTTTGATTAATCCGTAGCTGCAGCTCTTCCAGGCTATTTACAGGAGTACCATACATTAATGTCTTCAAATATCCTCAAACAAAGAAATCTAGAGGGTCCGGCCCTTCCCATCTATGCGGAAAATTTTGGTGTAAATGCTCTCTAACGGTCATGGAAAAATGAGCTGGAGCACCATCATGCTGGAACCACATTTGTTGTCTCTGATTCAAAGGAATGTCTTCCCAAAACTCATACAGTGTGTTCTGCAGAAAGTAGAGGTAAGCAGCGCCTGTTAATCGGTTTGGTAAAACAACAGGACCTAGAAACCTGCCACCCGCAATACCCATCCAAATGTTTAATGAAAAACGTGCCTGATGTCCAGATTCTATTAGAGCATGAGGATTTTCGTCGGCCCAAATATGTATATTGTGAAAATTAAACACTCCATTTCTTGTGAACCCGGCCTCATCAGTAAAAAGAATATTTGCAAGAAAACGAGGGTCTTCAGCATTATGACGTAAAAACCAGCGGCAAAAAACCAAACGTGCTTGATGATCATTTATTGGACTTAAGACCTGTACTCCAAACAAGAGGATCACTAAATTCTACCTCGGCTGATATTCTCCGCACACTCGTACCTGGATTCTGCTCTACCAGTGCTAGAATTTCTTCTTCTGCTCTAGGAGTGGATACCGACCTAGGTCTTCCGGATAAATGGCACTGTTTGATAAAGGAACCGGTATCACGCAATCTTTGGTGAATTCTTCCAAACATACGTTGTGAAGGAATCTGGCGATTTGGATAAGCGTCAACATAAATACGTTCCGCCTCGGTGGAACATAAAACATTGCATATCTCCGCAACCGTTACTTTGCGGACCCATGTTTATTGAGACTTTTCTGCTTATTTTGGTACATACTCTTACCTCCTTAAATATTTTACACTCTTTTTTAACACCCTGTGTAATATATTATATTTGTTCAAAAACATTGGTTTAACTTAAAAAGAATTATATTCCTTTAGAAAATTTCAGTCTGTGGTAATATTTCCAGAAGCTTACATAAGAAATGTATTTTTCTTCCGCCCAAAATAAGTTACAGCTTTTGTCAGTAGTACATAACGCAAACATCTTAATCTTCTTTCAAATTACTATAAAAACAGTAACATACGATACTTACTGAATTTTTTTATTTGTAATATAGTTAGAACCCCTGATATTCTATATTTTGTGGTTTACAGGCACTCTACTACTGAAATTACATTATAATTTAAATTTGAATAATAAGATTTATAAACTAAACATCTACTTAATTATTTAAATAGTAATTATGTCAAACTGGGGTTGTCTTTTAATTAGAAAGACACTTGTAAATTTCGCTTATAATTTAAACATAAGGTACACTTCATTATCTACGAGGCTTTCGTGTGAAGATCTTAAATAGAATAAGATTTTAGACATTTTATATCTAATATATAAAATTCTCGTGCACCGTTTTAGACGCCATACTCCTCGGAAACGGATTGACCGATTTTTATGAAATTTTATATGTATATTCGGTAGGTCTGTAAATCGGTCGTAATCTATTTTTCATATCCCTAAGTAATAAGGGTGGTACACCCCAAACAATTTTTTTTTTATTTTTTGGACAAAATTTTTTATTTTTATTTTTTTATGATGTGACATTAAAAAATACATACAACCTTTAATTTTCATCCTTCTATCACAAACCCCTATTTCTTAATAACCATTTTAGTAATTTAATCATTTTTAACCCTGGTCGATAACTGATAGATTATCACTAGATCAGTTATCCCCGCCGGTGTCATTTCTCACCCAGTAAACAGTACGGAGTAGAGATGAGAACGAAGCCGGTCTCCTGTCTCTCTCACAAAATAAGCCTTCTCTCACTCCCTATACAGTTTTCGACCATTATTATTGTGTGTGAATCGAGCGTAGTAGTGACGTTTACAATTATCATTTTACCTTCTAAGTGTAATTCTCAAGTAAATTTTGTGTTAATTTGCTGGACTATAATTATTTATTTCCTATTTTATAAATAATTAATAAAATTATTAAATTTAAGTGTCGTTCTTATTATTAGTTAATTAAGTGATCTAACCTCAAAAGTACGCAACACGTGTCACGAGCTCCCGCCAACAACGGCTGTTATTTTACTATATGGCTATTTTCTTGTACAGTGAACAATGCCAACAAGACGTAAAGCGGCTAATTTGGGCCGCCAAACAAGTAAAATTGCAGGCACGCGAAATAATTCAAAAAATGATTGTTTCGTGTTTTCTTATTCTTATAGGCCGTCATCATTCACAGTGCTCCATTCCTATTTTAGTCATATACCACATCTCCACACACTTACAATAAGTTATTTTTTAACTGCCAAAATATGTACTAGAAATAATTCATATGGCAAAACAACGTTTGCCGGGTCACCTAGTTTTCATATAAAATTTTAAATATTGAAAGTAAAAAAGAACAAATTTGAAGGTCATCCCTTAATAAGATATGACTAACGTTACGGAGAAATCACCTGCAGTAGAGAAGGATGGCCAATAAGATGTACTTCTTGTCAGAAACAGACGGTTGAACAGGGCCGAACTTGACATCCTATTGCGTTGTGTTGATTCTTCTGTTGTGGTGTGTTTGTGATACAGTTTTAACGAAATTTTAAAATGGCTTATCGTGATGTTTTGAACGAGCAAAGTAGGAAACTTATGTTAAATGTATATTTTGAAAACTTCTTATCTGATCGATTTAAAATGTTCTGGGTTGATCATACATCATAAAGGCTTTATTACAATTAGGAAAACAGTGAAATTTGAGGTTTGACCAAATGACCTTAAATTTAAAAAGGATCAAATATAATGAATTTAACAAGAAGTAATGGATTACATTGTGTATGTATGTAAACTAACTTCATTTGATGAAAATGAACAAAAATTGCTTAAATTACCTTGAAATATTAATTAGGAATGTTTTAAGAATGTGCTGTGTTATAAATAGATTGCGATAATACACATTATCTAATTCGAACGAACTTGGAAAATTGAAATAAATATTTAAAATCATTTACATTTTTAATGAAAAAGGTTCTTATTTGTTTATGAAGTGTCACCTCACTCTTAATTGCAGACTGACACTTTTTTTAGAAGTTTGCCGCTTAATTTGTTTATAGCTTTAAATTCAATTTTTGTTTATCTACAGTCTGGATTAAGTCACGCCGACAAACAATAATCGTCATTGATTATTATAAACAAACTTGTGACATCTAGCCTGCTTCCATTAAACCAAAGTTTACAGAATAAATATTCTGTAAACTTTGATTAAACTAAGTACGGGAAGGTACAGTCTATTCAATAATAATGTTAATATAAGGTATGTCTAAAAATTAATTTGAATTATGAAATTTATTTAGTCATTATACCTGGTATAGTTTTATCCGTTAGTACAATTAAGCAGATTTATTGCATTTAGATATTTATTAAATTCAGCTTTGTCTATGAACTCTAAACTTTATTCAGGTCAGGTTGTCAGGTTTTCGTAAATCTCACAGTACTTCTACTACATTACTCTGTGTAACGGATGATATCATTGGTGCTTGCGATAGCGGTAGAAATACTTGTTTAATTTTACTGGATTATAGCAAAGCATTTGATACTTTGAATCATGCTATTCTTGCAACTAAACTTAAATACTTTGGTGTTAGTGATTTATCCATATATATTTTTTTAAATTATTTAGGTAATAGACATCAAAGAGTTCTTTTAGATAACAAGTTTTCTGAATATATTTGTTTAAATAAAGGAGTACCTCAAGGTAGTATTTTAGGTCCCTTGCTGTTCTCCATATATACTTCAGATTTGTCTAGTCATCTAAAATATTGTCGATCACATCAGTATGCTGATGATACTCAAATTTATTATTCTTTTAGTTATTGTGACCTTGATAAGGCTGTTGAACATATTAATTCAGATCTTGCTGCCATCAGTAGATATTCTAATGCTCATGAATTAATTATTAATGAAAGTAAGACAAAAATTTTAGTGTTTGGTACTCATCGAAATCTTATTCTCTCAAATCAATTCTTTACTATTGAATTAAATAATATAATCTTAGATCCAGTAACTACTGGTAATAATATTGGTCTTAGATTGGATGCAGATCTTAGATTCAGTTCTCATGTATCTAATTTAGTTAAAATGTCTTTTGGCAAATTAAAACTTTTTTATATGTATAAAGATATTCTATCTACTGATGTCGTGTACTGGCCAGCGTTATTAGAAAAAGACAAATATTTTTTACAAAAAATTCAAAATGCTTGCCTTAGGTTTTGTTATAATATTAGAAAGTATGATCATATTTCTACAGTTTTCTGTGACTCTCGTTGGTTTAATTTACATGAACGTTTTGTAATTCATCTGACATGTCTTGTATATAAGGTCTTAACTATTAAACAGCCTCAGATTTATATGAAAAGTTGATAAAAAAACTCCGACATACATGGTTATATTACTAGACATCGTGATAATTTAAATGTACCCAAACATAAGCTAACTTTATTCCATCGTGGCTTCACCTACAACTCTGCAAATGTATTTAATTTGATACCGCTAAATATTAAATCAGTTTCTAGTATCGTGGTATTCAGAAAAACGATCAAAGATTTTCTTGTGTCTAGCCGAGGTCATACATAGTGTTTTAGTATATTTAATTATTGTATATACTTTATGTTCTGTTACCTGTTTCAGGTGACAATTTTTGTATTTATTTGTATATTGCTAATATTTAAATTATATTTTTGCATTAGGGTGGTTGTACTGAGCAACACTGTTGGATACCGCCACTCATTTCGATATAATTATTTGTGTACTATTGTTGTAATGCAATAAAGACCATATTATTATTATTATTATTATTATTATTATTATTATTATTATTATTATTATTATTATTATTATTATTATTATTATTATTATTATTATTATTATTATTATTATTATTATTATTATTATTATTATTATTATTATTATTATTATTATTATTATTATTATTATTATTATTATTATTATTATTCGCATAATTAGACAATTGATATCAAAGAGTATACATTGGTACGAGTTACAGCAAAATTGATTTGAATGAGTTTAAATACAGTTACACACATAAAATTCAACTATTATTTATTTGTGAGATTAACGTTATGTACAATTCTAACAGAAATCTCTGTTGTTTCTTTTGAAGACTACAGCGTAAACAGAAAATTTCACATAACATTTACACAATTGAAATTAGATTTTTTTTAATTTACAATTATTCTTATGTTCATTGCTAAACAATTTAATTATAATATATATAAAATAAGTATATTCAAATTTATGTTCACTATTAAACTAATACTACAAGTTTAAAAATCTTAAGAATTACTACCAAGTAAGCTTTTGACACATGGGAAATAAGTGTAGTTGTCATGGATAAAATAAAAAACTTCATCGTTGGCTATTTAAATTAAAAAACATTTTTTCCTTTTTAATGATACACTTCTGGTGTAGATTTAATTACATTCTATGATAAAACAATATTTGTATATTTCAAAGAAATTAAAATTAAATGTCTGCTTATTTAAGTCAACAACTTATTGCTCATCAACATTGAATTACACCTGAAACATCTAATAGCGAATAGTCAATATAAACCGGTTTCGAGCTTATTAATTCTCATCAGTTAGTGGTGAGTTAACTGACAACTGACCTTAGCTGTTCATGTATCTTAAACCCGACATACCTGAGTACGAAAATATAGCACAGCTACATCTAGCGGGCATCTATTAACAATTATTCTTTATTTATCAGAAACAATTCGAATTTTTCCTTTCAAACAAATACTTTTTTCGACGATACGACTATATTAGGATTTTTAGTAGTTTTTTAAAAGATTATATAATCTAATAAAACTTAATTTAAAAAATGTACAAAAAGAATTAAGTTTACAAATTTTTTTTCCCACATCCTTCTATTAAATATTTGCGTTTTTTTGAATTAAATAAACGCATTATTTGATTCGAAATGCACATTAATTTCAATCAAAAATCTTTTCTTTATTCCAAACTAGAGATAGGCAGTTCCCGAGTGAACTGGTTTAAAAGAACGGGTTTCGACACTGAACTGCTAGAATCAGTTCTCGGGAAGTTGACAAATCAGTTCTTTGCGAACTGATTTGTATTGATTGATGTAAAATACGAGAGATATTTTCAAGTTTAGATGTCAGAAGTCATTAACTAACTCTTCAGTGAATAGTGAACGAGTGTTCACAGCCCATGTGCGCTTGAAAAATCGTACGAGCGATCTGATTCTGAATAACTGATTGGTTATCCGATTCCGGAGCGTTAATATCATTCTTATTTCAATATAATATCCAAAAACTGCATACCAGCACACATAGGCGTCCGTGTCAGATTGTAAAATTAATAAGAACGATATAGGTATGTGTCATTAATTATAATTATATGATGTATAAGAATTAAGAACTGAATTTTATTAACAAAATTAAAGCTTTACCTACACTTAAACAACAGAAAGTAAAATACAACAACTTTACAAAAATATAAATTATATTCTGTAATAAGAAACAAAACATAAATAAAAATCAATATTTAAATGATTCGAGATATTTTGGAAAAAAAAGCTTTAAATATTCTGATTAAGAAACATTATTTCTCTCATTTTTTATAAATTCTTATTCTAAAGTCTAAACGCTAAACGGGTCGCAATCGTAAAACGCAGAAGAAACCGACCGACTGCGATTGACGGAGATGCGGGATTCGGAGAGAAGCGTATATCTGTTGCAGTATTTGACGTAAAATCAGTTCTTAAGAGCTGGTTTTAGTAATCAGTTCTTTTTAGTGATTCAGTTCTCGAGAACTGAATCATTAAAATGAACTGCTAAGCCTATCTCTATTTCAAAGCATTATTTTTATACAGATTTAAACAAATTGTTTAGAGAAATGAAAAAATACGTTATTTTTTAAAAGTTTTGTTAAGATGTTCAAATGAAATAACTATTTGTTTTATTTAAACAAATACTCGTCAAAAAATTAAATTTTCTTACCAAATAAATCAATTTATTTTTGAGTGAGCATTACACCAAAAAAGATTTGTTTCCCAAGAATAAATTATGTTTAAATAAATTGAATTGGTTGCTGAAAAATATGTTGTTTTCGGTGTAAGCAGTATTTACCATTGCAGGACGAGTTTGCGTCCGAGGAGAACGTGGGCAAAGATACTTTGAACTTAAATAATATTTTAAGTGCTTTTAAGTGACATTATTTTGACTCGCCCTATCATTTTTGACTGCTAATTTCTGGACACTCTATATAAGAACGAAGCTTATAAAAACCAATGGCTCGACGCCACGGCGGTTGTTTTCATTTTGTCGTTACTAAGGCGTTATTTGCAAATAACACTGACATAATTTTAACAGTTCTGAATTATCGTCAGAATGAGTGATTTTCAAAAATAATGATTCCAGAACAAAAATGCTGGTGTTTGTGAAATGTCGTTGCTGCCATATTTCATGGACAAATCTGTAACATAAAAGCTGCACACTCACTGAGGACAAGCGACGCAAAGCGAAGGGAAGCGTCATTGTAATCTTACATCCGTAAGCTGACGCGAAGTAACCAAATAAAAAATACCATATGGATTTTATATACCCACATCAATTAGCATCAGAACCACAAACCTCTTAATATCTTTCCTTCCACCGCTTTGTCCTAGTGCGCAGCCACAGGATGAAAATAATGTTTCTTACCGTTTCTCCTCAGTGGACGTGCAGCTTTAAATCACCGGTGAGTATGTGGTGTGAGTACTCTATGATTAAGTCAACTATTTTCAAAGAAGAGGACAGGGATGTGTCTAAAAATCCTTAATAGAAGGCATTTGTGAAGCGTAAGAATGACGACGATAAACCTAAAAAGTAAAGCGCTTTCACATGAGAACAAATTAATGATTTTTTTGTGCAATCTGATGATACAATTCCCGTCTTTTATCAAGTAGATAGATGCAATAAACAACCAATCGGCATAAACCCTTTCTATGATTCCTAACAAGTTAACACAGTCTTTGAATATAGACAATTCGGGAAAATATTCATGCCATTCATTCAGGAAAACATCTATTTCAGTTGATGTATTACCGATCAAGAGACACGTTGGGTGGAAATATACGCGATGATTGCAGAAGGTTATATTGCTGACAATTTGTGCAACAAAAATGAAGTATTTTTTTACTGTTTTAGAAAGGTATTTTAAGCTAATATAAATCAAATCTCCTACACAGACAAAGCTCTATTCAATAATTATCTAAAGAAAATAAACTAATTTACTAACCTTCTAATGAAGCACTCTATAAATATCTAACTTCACTTTTTTGGCAGTGGGAACACGACAAATTCAACCACAATTGATGAGATCTGACTTATTTCTGCATTTTTAGGATTGCTTCTTCAGGTGGTCTCCTTTAAGTTGAATCAAATATCTAACTATAAAAATCATTATAAAAATTAAAATTATTTGAAGTTAAATATCGACAATGACAAAAAGTGACATCCTGTCAATGAATTAAATATGACAATACCTACTTGAAAAATGTTCACCTTTTATGTAAAAGTTTTTATATATTTTTAGGTATTAATAATATTGTGTGAAACTAACAACTAGTCAGTGGACAAAAGCCCCAACCTGCGTTGAATTACACCCACAATATCTACCCATATATTCCTTATTATTAGCTTTTGTAACATTTTTTTACCGTTTTACAAAAGGTACTTTAAGCTAATATAAATCAAATCTCCTACAATTCCTATCAATGAAGTCATATGTATGTTCTCTGATACCAAACATCTAGGTATGCTAATGAACAATTCCACAGACAAGGCTCTACTCAATAATTATCTAAAGAAAATAAACTAATTTACTAACCTTCTAATGAAACTCTCTATAAATATCTAACTTCACTTTTTTGGCAGTAGGAACACACTTCAAGTATCCCCATAAAAAATAATCAAGAGGTGTAAGATCTGGCGATCTTGCAGGCCATTCTATCGGTCCGCGTCTATCGATCCACCTCCCAGGAAAACAGTTGTCCAAAAAATCTCGTACAGGGAGCGCATAGTGCGGAGGTGCACAGTCTTGCTGAAACCATATGGTATCATCAGGAATGTCAGGGTCATTATCGTTAGGAAAAATTACTGCAAGGGCTGGAACAAGGTCATTTTCTAGAAACTCAAAATATCTTTGTCCTGTAAGGGTTCCTTCAAAGAAGAAAGGCCCTACTATTCTGTCGTCAACTATTCCAGCCCACACATTTAATTTCTGAGGGTGTTGGGTATGTGCCTCTGCCATCCAATGAGGATTTTCCCGACTCCAATATCTGCAAGTTTGACGGTTTACTGTACCATTCAGACAAAATGTGGCCTCATCTGAAAAAAGTATTTGCCGGTGTAAATTTCTATTTCCTTGACATAAATCCATTAGAATTTCGAAAAAGTGTAAACGCCGATCGGGATCATCTTCATTGAGTTCCTGCACAAGTTGAATTTTGTAGGGATGATATTTTTCCTTCCTCAAGATACGTAGCACTGTGCTCTGACTAGTGTCATTGTTTAATGCAACCAATCGTAAAGAATTATGAGGATTATCCACCATACTTACCAAAATGTTCTGTTTCTGATTTTCATTAATGCTTGGACGTCCAGGTTTTGGAATATTTACAACATTGCCAGTTTCTCTAAATTTAGACTCTACCTTACTGACTGTTGATTAGCTGATAGGGCTATCTGGATATTTTTCATTAAATAAATCGCAAACTTCCTGCTGAGTTATAGTCATATTCCCGCATCCGATAAGAAATAAAATTTCAATTCTTTGAGTTACAGTTAAATGTGCCATAATACTTTAAATTGAATAATAATTTCTATGTCGCTTACAATACTTATTAGAAAGTCGGTGTGACAATGACACTTTGCAAAGATTTTCACCTACGTGATCCATAAAAGAACTATGGAATTCGACAAACTAAACTTGATAACGTTTTTGCTTTATTTTAATTGATTTACGTTTTCTAACATTCAATTGTCATTTACTCGAAAACTTTCCTATGTAAGAGGGCAAAATTTTAATACTGTCTGATAGAGAATTAAACGATCTTTCAGAATCAAGGAAAAAAATATGGTGTTGCCGTTTAAAAAAAAATCGGTGACGTCATTACTCGAAAACAAATGACATTTGAAAATTGCATTTTGCACTAAAATATGTATTTTTTAAATTAAAAATCGACCTGTTCGAGGATTTTTCCTAAAAAATAATTGTTTCGTTTTTATTGAATTTATTCCATACTTTTGGCGCATACTGTATAACATTTAATATTTCTAATATTTGCAGCAATTATTTCAAATCAAATCAATTTAAAAATGGCATTAAAGAAAACAATTTTACTTTGAGAATAATAATTGCCTCAAGTAATTCTTATCAATAGAATAAAACAATTCTTTGTACAAAGATAACTTCATCTCATATTAAAAGTTTTCTTGATTTCAAGTAATGTTTTATTCTTAAAAGAAGAATATATGTTCTTATTACACAAGAATAAACTAGTGTAAAATAATTAATCTTGACACGATTATAGCTTTTTCCCATGCAGGATATGTTAATTTTGATAAAAAAATATAATTTCCTTGTAGGTGGAAAACGAAGGTATTCGCTTGTAGTGCACTTAAATATCGACAAGGTCTAATAAAAAAATTAGCCAAAATGCAGAGGTTTACCATTTCCCTTCCCATTGCGACACTCGCAATCGTGGAATGCTCGGATCATTTCTATTCAACGCAGAAAAATCCAGTTGATATGGTATGGTTTATATTTAGTGTTAATATTATTTGGAAAAATATATTTTTGAAAATTGCTAGTTAGCTATGTATTTTTTATTGCGTTAGAGGTCATGAGAAGCCCTCCTGCAATTCATGTTAAAAAGAAAATACAAATTACCCATAAGTGTGTCACTAGAAGAATATATTTATTTTATTTCGGAAAATTCTGGAAAATCAGAGGGATTCAATAAGCGCTGGAAAATCTGTATTATCACGTACTTTCAGAAAATACATTTAGATAATATAAACAACTCTATAAAAAATCTCGTAAACTGTGAAGTGTGTGCACTGTTACACGTTTTTTAATAGCACGATACCACAAACCTTGAGAATTTTTCCGTGAATTCGTTGTGGTTTATTAAAACCATATTTCATTTATTCTGTCGTGTGTTTAAAGGAGGAAAATGTGACGGCCACTGTGAAGACCTGTCAGGACGCTTCTTTGTCGTAACCGAAGATCTGAAGCGACGAGTGGATTATCTAATCAAACAGCGTCACGTTTATTGCGCTTTTGCAGTACAATAAATGTATGCATGTCACCTTGAAAACTCAAGAATTGCTTCAGATGGAAGACCATCCCTTGCAAAGTCCGGATTTAACACCAAGTGATTTTTACTTGGTTAAAAATTGACTGCGAATGGCTGTTGCTTGAGAGGAAATTTAAAATGTAAAATTTCGTCCCAACTTACAGAAAACGATTGTTTTTAGATGATGTCATTGCAAAAAATAAATTAATGTTCGGAAAGAAAATTCTAAATATTTGATTTTTTTGAAAAGAGGCTTTACGATAATCAAAAAATAATTAGAATACGAGTATATGTATTATTTTGAAAAAATACTTCTTTGTTATAATTTTTCAGAATGTCGCATATAGTGATGTAAATGGTAAAATAACAAATTGTTACTTATACAACTGTTAATGTAAAATTACCGTAATATTGCATACCACGACACAACTGGTATAATTTATGTAAATTACAGTTATATACTTTCTACCATAAAAAGGCCTATGTTCGAGAAAAACAAATGCTTAAAGAAACGAAATCTGTTTTAAATAGAATTCTTCTAAATGTTTGTCTTTGAAGATAAAATTTATTATATTTTTTACTATTTTTGTTATATTTAGTCCCTTATATTATTTACTTACACGATACACAGTACTACAGCTACACTATAACTATATGAATAAAAATGTACATTTCTAACATACAAACCAACAAAGATTACTATTTTTAATAACGAAATTACAGGAACAGTTTTGGTGGTGGGAATTCTTTAAAATGTCGTTAAATTATAATTTTATAAATTACAAACTAATTTATAATTTACATGAAATGTTACCTGTAAAATTACATATCATAAATTGCATTTAACATCACTAGTCGTATACAAGGTGCAATTTCACAGCTAAATATTACTTCAAATTCACTGACATTTAAAAAAATGAAATAATATAAAGGATATTCCTTTGAAAAAAATAAATAAAGGCTACAAGTGTAGAGTAAATGTGTGCAATTTTTATTTGGAAAAAATAACATTTCAACAGAAACACCTTAAAATTTCTTGTATTTTGTGTTTGTATTTTGCCAATAGCACATTAATTTTTTTTTAATAAGGACCTCTGATAGCCTATTTTCTACAACATTGATAGAACTGAAAATAAAATTTAAAAGATGCATTGAAGTTTTCGAATATTAAAAAAAAATGAATTATCGATCCTGACGGAGAACTGAATTAGAAACTTTCGACGATTTCTATTACTTGAATTTTATTCTCAATAGCCTTCATTGCTTGTGCCCGCCACTGAAGTATTTTGTTGGAGATGATGTATGTTCCAAAAGTAACTAAAATTGTCGTAAATCTTTAGGATCATATTTTCATAAAAATTTTCGATTTCTTTCAACGATATTCAACGATTTTTGAAGTACAGCGTAGCTATATGTCTATTCACTGCTATAATCATACTCTTAATACATAGTTTCCATTGTTATGAATAACAAACAGAACAAAATAAAATCTTAACAAGTTTACAATATACAAAAAAACAAATATCTATTCAAATTAGAGAATAAACAATATACCATCATTTATCTCATATAAAATATGACATATTAATGGATGACTTTGGGGTCAGGATAGATACCTGATAAATAAGATAAGTACTATTTTACCCAACTATAGAGAAAGGCAGTAACTACAAAAAATAAAATTCTGATTCTTTTGGATTGCTCCTTTATACTGCTACTTCATTCTGAATTGAACTGGATTTGTGAATCATCATCACAAAATAGTACACAAAAGTCTCATCTACAAATTAATGAATTCGTAGTTGGGCAATATTACGGAGATCGCCTGGAGAGCTATACCATAGTTGCAGTTGCATTTTTCTCAAAAAGCATACATATTTATTAAGAGCACCTTTCTTGTATAAAATGATGTTTGTAAAAAAAACAAATAACGCCAGAATGTTCGGCACTCTCAAACACGTACCTGTGTAAAATTTTGATATGAAATATTTTAAAACGTTTTCATCCAAATTTTTATTTTATAAATCCTGTATCCTGTACCTCAAAAATAAGACTGGCTCCAGAACGTAATATATTTATTAAGCAAATGTTTTATTAGCTCTAGCAATACAGCTATATTTTTTTGTGAAACATCCTCTATATTATTATTAGTTACATAAACTTCGCTATTAAGTATGAATGACAAACTAGACATGCTAACAAAGTAGAGAACGGGATAGATGTGCAAAATGTAGGGTAGAATCAGTTTAGCTGTGGCAAGAGTAACTTATAAGTTCGTGAGTCTTTATATTAATATTTGAATATAAGCTGTTGGCCACTCGAACTTACACATCGAGATTTTTAGGCAAAATTTAAAGTTCAATATTTTCAAAAGGAATGTAAATTTTTGAACGCGGCTTGCAAATTTTAAGAGCTAGTTTTTTTCGGATTACGCTGCATGACGTATATTTATCGTAGAACCATAGGTTTATTATATACGGGGTGATCAATGAAGTCATGCAAAAAATCAAAGTTTGTATGAGTGAAATTGCCGAAATTTTTTTTGGTCATTTCAATATAATTCGTTACTAAGGTAACATCAATATCTCTAGATTTTTTTGTCAGTTTTTTTTTTATTAAAGCCCTTAGGCCTTGTGCCTTGTACACACTACTCAACATAAAATTTGGGCAGCAAAATTTTTAAAATGCTATAACTTGACATTGGATTGACGGTTCTTGATGATTTTTGCAGATTTGGAATTCTTATTTCACGTAGATTTTCTATGGTCTAAGTATTTTATTTGAGGGTCGAAATTTACACATTCTACCGGGTCGATAATAAACAAAAACGCGCGTATGACGCGCTCTACGGTTTGGCATTAGTTTTTATTAAGTTTTTGTAAAAATAAATTCTCACCTCAAGTTGTTTTTATTTAATGTTCTGTCCGAAACTCACACCCCAGTTTCTTGTCTCAAAGAATCATTCAGTTTTACAGAGTTCTTTGTCCACCCCCATGCTCATAATTATGATCGGGTGTAATTTCAACGCGACGCGTCCATTTCAAAGAAGTTAACATTGTCTTAGAAATAAGTGAGAAGAACATTAAATAAAAACAACTTGAGGTGAGAATTTATTTTTACAAAAACTTATATAATGCCAAACCTTAGAGCGCGTCGTACCCTACGTTTTTATTTATTATCGGCCCGGTATAATGTGTAAATTTCATATAATGAAATAAAATGCTTAAACCATAGAAAATTTACGTGAAATAAGGATACCAAATCTGCAAAAATCATCAAGAACCGTCAATCCAATGTTATTGATGAAAAATGTATATTTTTAATTAAATATTTTTTATTTGAAACCAAAACAGTTTCTATATTCTGATTGTATAATAATTTTCTTAATCTACTACATCTCGGTACACTTTTGGAAAATAACTGATTTTATGACTGAACAAACAAAGCAGCAACCTCCCACAGAATACACACATGCAGGCCTATGTATGCCCTCAACAATGAAGCTTGTATCGTTGCACCATATGACGTCGTATTTTGACTGGATTGTTTATCACTTGATGACACGTGCGTTTCCTCTCTAACCTTAATCATCGTCAATTGCTTTACTAATGCAATAACAGAAAACCCGATGACTTACACTATTTTAGACAGGCATTATGTGAGATATTTCTGGGAAAATAGATTTATTATTATTCATATGAATAACAATTAATACAAACATACGACCATGTCACCTATAAATTTGCAAATAATAATAATTTTCAAGTAAAACCTATGTGTGTAGATACAATATGGAAAAGGGTTTAATATAAATATCGCTGCTGTTCATTATGGATATGTAATTTATTATTTATTTATTTATTACAATTCGATAAAGAAAATGTTGTGTGGTCTATAAAATAAAAATACACTCACTGTCTTGCATAGTGTTCACAGTGATCTATTATAGCATGTTAATTGTTTTGTTTTCTTAACGCTAACATACAGGGTGTTAAAAAAAGAGTTAAAAATATTTCAGGAGGTAATAGTATGAACCAAAATAAGCAGAAAAATCTTAATAAACGTGGGTCCGCAAAGTAACGGTTGCGGAGATATGGACCACTATTCGGTTTTCAAACATTTTATTTTATTAGGAATAAACCGACAAAGGAAGCTTTTAACAAACAAAAAACAAAGTTACAGAAGATGTTCAAAGTGCCCTCCGTCCATTTCCAAGCAGGCACGACATCTTCGTCTCAACATTATTCGAAGTCTTTCGAAAACACCCTCCTTGGTTTGGATTTCTTGACACTTTTGATTAATCCGTAGCTGTAGCTCTCCAGGCTACTTACAATAGTACCATGCACTAATGTCTTCAAATATCCCCAAACAAAGAAATCTAGAGGGTTCAGATCAGGCGATCTTGGAGGCCATAAGACAGGTCCGGCCCTTCCTACCCATCTATGTGGAAAAGTTTGGTGTAAATGCTCTCTAACGGCCATGGAAAAATGAGCTGGAGCACCATGCTGGAACCACATTTGTTGTCTCTGATTCAAAGAAATGTCTTCCAAAAACTCATACAGTGTGTTCTGCAGAAAGTTGAGGTAAGCAGCGCCTGTTAATCGGTTTGGTAAAACAACAGGACATAGAAACCTGTTACCTACAATACCTATCCAAATGTTTAATGAAAAACGTGCCTGATGTCCAGATTCTATTAGAGCATGAGGATTTTCGTTGGCCCAAATATGCGTATTGTGAAAATTAAACACATTTCTTGTGAAGTCCCATCCCAATCTCATCAGTAAAAAGAATGTTTGCAAGGAAACGAGGGTCTTCAGCATCATGACGTAGAAACCAGCGGCAAAAAACCAAACGTGCTTGATGATCATTTATTGGATTTAAGGCCTGTACTCGTTGCACATGGTATGGATAAAGCAGTTGCTCGTAATGGATTCTCCAAACAAGAGGACCACTAATTCCTACCTCGGCTGATATTCTCCGCACACTCGTACCTGAATTCTGATCTACCAGTGCTAGAATTTCTTCTTCTGCTCAAGAAGTTGATACCGACCTTCGTCTTCCGGATAAATGGCACTGTTTGCTCAAGGAACCGGTATCACTCAATCTTTGGTGAATTCTTCCAAACATGCGTTGTGAAGGAATCTGGCGATTTGGATAAGCGTCAACATAAAGACGCCGCGCCTCGGTGGCGTTTCCATTAGCACGACCATACATGAAATGCATGTTTGTTAATTCTGTGTTAGAGTAACCAGCCAAAGAAAAGAAGCGAAAGAAAACTTGTGCACTGAGAACAACTATCAAATACGTACTGTTTATTCACACTAAACATCAACCAACTATTATAAGAAAATACACAACGTTTTACAAAATAAAAAATAGAGCTAAAAACATAAAACATTCCATATCTCCGCAACCGTTACTTTTCGGATCCATGTTTATTGAGACTTTTCTGCTTATTTTGGTTCATACTATTACCTCCTTAAATATTTTACACTCTTTTTTAACACCCTGTATAACGTTCAAAAGCAACATGAAATTAAAATGCAAATTTCATATAGCCTGTACTTATTTTTTTCTACGGAATATGATCTTGTTGTCTTTTATTTTCGAAATTCACAGCGGTAAAGATAATTTTAAGATAAAATACAATGTATAGGGATTGCAGCGTAAACAATACTAGATAAAATACTAATACTGGTGTTCTGATTTTGAGGTGTATAATAAATAGACACACATCCAATAACCATTTCCAATAGTCACTTGAGTGTCTCTAAAGTCCCTAAAAACGTAAATATATGTAAAATATACGATAAAATATTTTACTAATAATTTGCAATATGTCGCATTGTATAGGTAGGAAGATATTTGTATTGGCTTTGGAGTGAAGCATTTTTATTTTAAAAATAGGATTTAGGATTATTTTGTGTATTTTACGTTAAGCACTATTTATCTCCGGAATATTAAATAAATATGTGCATTTTTCGTTTCACTTTTTTTTGAAACCTAAGTGTTTGGTAGGCTTAATACAACCGGAACTATTCTGTAAAAGTAAATTGAACATTTTAAATGGAGCATTATAGACATTAGGTATCTACTCAATAGCATATCATTTAAGTGATAAACTAATATTGATTATTTGTCTTCAACAAAAAGTGTAATAGGCAGTACTGTTCACTATGCCAAATTAACAAGCTTCTTGGTTATAGGTTTTTTTGGCTATATCTTCCTTCTGTTTGAGGAAGCCATATCAAATCTTGTTGATTGTAATTTTAAGGAATTAAGGAAACTTTCCATTGAGATATGTAAAAACTCTAGCAAATTTTTTTAAGTTCTGATTTTGGTTCCGCTACATTTGTCTCTCTTAGATCTATTGCCACAGCCTCTCTCCATTTATCGGTCTAACTCGTTTCTTCATACAGTTAGGATAACTTCCTACTATTTTTTAAACCGTTCCTTCAACTCTCATTCGTTCTAAATGCCCTAACCATTCTCTGGACTCTGGATTTTACAATTTTACCTATATCAGGTGCTCGGCACATTCCATATATTTCCTCATTATTTCTCCAAAACTAGCCGTTCTTCGTCCTATTTCGTCCTAGCATTCTTCTTAAAATCGTGTTTTCCACCTCAACAGGTTTTCTCTTGACTTCTTACTGAGGGTCCAGGTTTCACTGCCATATAGCACTGTCGACTTAAAATTGTTTTATACATTCTAAATTTTACTCCGTATAATTTTTTTTATTTCGTTCAGTGGTTGATTGCTATTTCTTCTTTCTTTTATTATCCTCCTGTATCTTCAATTTGAAATTTGTATTTTGTTTAAATCTCCTATTCTCAAAAACTTACTTTTCACTTGATTTATCTGCAGTCCCACTTTACTTGCCAACTAGCGTTTCTAATTCCCTAATATCTCTTTCAATAATTATGGTCTCATAATCTGCATAACTTATTATTTGGAACTGTTAAATAATATATATTTTTCTCTGTTCAGCTTACTATCTCTTAAAACCTTTTCTGGTATTAAAAGAAGTTATTAAAAAAGAAGTTTGAGAGTGGGTCTTAATCATATGCAAATAGTAAAATCGTCTTATCATTCACTTTTTATTTATACTTTGCTTTTCGTATTTTCTAATGGCATCTTCAATAGCCTCAGTTTAGTTGGTATCCCAAATTGTTTCCTTATTCTACTTACCTACTTTATTTCTTTTGATTAATTCATATGCTTTCCTAATGTCCACAAAAAAGACCATTACTTTAATTCTATATTCTTAGCATGCAGTAAGGACAGCAAGTCCTTACTGAAGATTTGGTCAGTTGTTGATCTCCCCTTTGTAAAATCTACTTGATGCTCTATTTTATTAATGTTGCCATATTTTTTATATCCTATATCCAGCAATGATCCCTTGATAGTTTTTGGAGTCTGTTTCATTTCTCTTTTTTAAATTCGTATAATCATAGCATCTCTCCAATATTCAGGCTTCCTCAAAAGTAAATAATAACAGTTTCCCGGCTGATTGCCACGTTGTTGGTTTAGGTTGATTTCAAACACCATATCGCTCTGCTTTTCAGAAGTAACTTTGAAGCTAATTAATAATATTGATGACATTCTCATCATTTTTTAGTTTCAACACAATTTTTTAATGGTGAAATAGATAAAAACATTATTTTCACCTTCGTTTTGATAAAATGTACCTATTTTTTCATTGACAGTAAAAATACTTCCACCAATTTGTAATGTTACAAGATAGATACAAACAGAAGCTTAGAAATTTTCGATCACCCTGTACATATATATTCGTTCCATTCTTATATTTGTCCTTAGATATTCCCGGCAACAAACATTTTTGTTTTAAGAACAATTTGACCTTAAATATTTTCCTGTTTTGCCTGATACGAATCGATTTGGTCACTAGAAAATCTAAGCACTAGCGAGTATTAATAACTCATGTCATTATTATTAAATTATTCATTCCCGTATATGAAAACATTCATTTCAATCTGTTTAACGCGTTCCTTTTGAGCGACTTTAGTTTAACAAACACAATGCACCGGAGTATGTCAATGACGATTCCCACTCTGTGACAGCTCGTTCTCGGCCAACCTTGACCTGTCCTAGTCTGAACTGGCTTTCTTGGGCGCATCGATTTATTAAAGGAATCATACATACACACATCCGTTAATGAGTTGTGCAGCAGTATGACTGTAACCTTGTTTGTTAGTTTCTCTCCAGTTAAAGGTACGGGGTGACCTGATTGTTTTAATGCAAGCAAATTGCTAACAAAAATGTGGCGACATTGGACTGGCATCAGCGAAATATAACTGATAACATTAAAAATTATTCACAAAATACTACCAACAACTCCTATGTTTATTTATCAGTATTAATGATATTGAGTTGTGACGCATGCACAGGAGGTTTAAAATTAAGTTCAATTAAGTACTGACTAATTTTTTAAATGGAGCATGCCCTATGTACGTAATATTTAAAGTTAACCTTTCTTCATGATTAGATAAAATAAATGGGCACATCTGTAACAGTAAGTGAGATATGGATTTTATAATATGTCGTTTATATAATTTTGACTAGTTTCGTATAAATGTGACTTTCTGTTTATTTTGTGAATTTTAATATGCAGATAAATTGTTGGAACTGAAATATAATAATGTTACTTAAACCGTAAGTATATACGCACTTATTTGCAGTTATAATTATAATATTTTGCCAGTGATACAAACTTGAATATTATTGCAGAAACAAATTATTTCGATTCATTGATCCCAAACTCGTTTGTTGATAATTGAACAATTTACGGGTGGTTGCCACGCCGTTTAGTTTTCTTGGCGTTTCAAACGACGTATCGCTCCCTTCTTCAGAGATAACTAAATATTCTAGGCCCTTGCCTATATTATTTAGACCGTCTGGATTTTAACCGTTTCTTTTAGCCTGAATTTTCTCTTTGATACTAGAATCTTGGTTTTGTCTAAGTCTATTGCATGCTCTGACCAGATCGGATGGTGATGTAACTTTGAATTCAACACATGCAAATGTCAGTTTAGAAATTCTTATATGTTGTTCATGAAATCTTATGATGAATTGTCAACATATCTGAATCAACACTTTCGTTTTAGAACCCCTAACTCCAAGCTCTGTTTCTCGAATATTTCTCTGTAGATGTTTGTCAAGGCTATGGATCAAGTGCGAAGCCGCTCCTTCCTTCCGCTTGTTTATAAAACTGGCTTACCTATCTACTAGATTCTCATCTTTGGGGTCTTTGATGAGTTTTGGATAAAAGTCTCTGATTAGTACGATTATAAACAATGACATCACGGCAAAACTCGCTAGATGTTGTAGTGGGATCTCCTGGATATATTAATGATATTTTCAGCATTCTTGGCATGTTCCACTAGATCTTTAAAGTGAGAGAGTGACTAATTTGACTGCACTCACTATTGGTTGGAGTGGCACGTTAGATTTGTGTGAAGCTTTGGAAGTCAATATAGTTGGGGTGTTTTTTATCCACTTAAGATCAGATTTACTGACTATATATAATGTTGATAACCTATGAACACACTATCACATAATGATCCATATTTTCATGAGAAACGTGGTATATTGTTTGATACCCCATCAGAATCTGTAGGTTATGAGCTCCCAGCATTATATAGGGTGTGAAAAAAAGAGTGTAAAATATAATTCAGCAGGTAATAGTATGAACCAAAATAAGCAGAAAAGTCTTAATAAACATAGGTCCGCAAAGTAACGGTTGCGGAGATATGGACCACTACTCGTTTTTCAAACATTTTATTTTATTAGGAATAAACCGACAAAGGAAGCTTTTAACAAACAGAAAACAAAGTTACAGAAGATGTTCAAAGTGCCCTCCGTCCATTTCCAAGCAGGCACGACATCTTCGTCTCAACGATATTCGAACTCTTGACACTTTTGATTAATCCGTAGCTGCAGCTCTTCCAGGCTATTTACAGGAGTTCTATACACTAATGTCTTCAAATATCCCCAAACAAAGAAATCTAGAGGGTTTCAGATCAGGCGATGATCATTTATTGGATTTAATGTCTGTACTCGTTGCACATGGTATGGATAAAGCAGTTGCTCGTGAAGGATTCTCCAAACAAGAGGACCACTAATTCCTACCTCGACTGATATTCTCCGCACACTCGTACCTGGATTCTGCTCTACCAGTGTTAGAATTTCTTCTTCTGCTCTAGGAGTGGATACCGACCTTGGTCTTCCGGATAAATGGCATAATTTGCTCAAGGAACCGGTATCACGCAATCTTCGGTGAATTCTTCCAAACATGCGTTGTGAGGGAATCTGGCGATTTTGATAAGAGTCAACATAAAGACGTCGCGCTTCGGTGGCGTTCCCATTAGCACGACCTTACATGAAATGCATGTTTGTTAATTCTGTGTTAGAGTAACCAGCCAAAGAAAAGAAGCGAAAGAAAACTTGTGCACTGAGAACAACTATCAAATACGTACTGTTTATTTCACTAAACATCAACCAACTATTATAAGAAAATACACAACGTTTTACAAAATAAAAAATAGAGCTAAAAACATAAAACATTCCATATCTCCGCAACCGTTACTTTGCGGATCTATGTTTATTGAGACTTTTCTGCTTATTTTGGTTCATACTATTACCTCATTAAATATTTTACACTCTTTTTTAACACCTTGTATAACGTTCAAAAGCAACATGGAATTAAAATGCAAATTTCATATAGCCTGTACTTATTTTTTTCTACGGATTATGATCTTATTGTCTTTTATTTTCGAAATTCACAGCGGTAAAGATAATTTTAAGATAAAATTTTAGTTATATAAAATACAATGTATAGGGATTGCAGCGTAAACAATACTAGATAAAATACTAATACTGGTGTTCTGATTTTGAGGTGTATAATAAATAGACACACATCCAATAACCATTTCCAATAGTCACTTGAGTGTCTCTAAAGTCGTGAAGGATTCTCCAAACAAGAGGACCACTAATTCCTACCTCGGCTGATATTCTCCGCACACTCGTACCTGGATTCTGCTCTACCAGTGTTAGAATTTCTTCTTCTGCTCTAGGAGTGGATACCGACCTTGGTCTTCCGGATAAATGGCACAATTTGCTCAAGGAACCGGTATCACGCAATCTTCGGTGAATTCTTCCAAACATGCGTTGTGAAGGAATCTGGCGATTTGGATAAAAGTCAACATAAAGACGTCGCGCTTCGGTGGCGTTCCCATTAGCACGACCTTACATGAAATGCATGTCTGTTAATTCTGCGTTAAAGTAACCAGCCATAGCGAAAGAAAACTAGTGCACTGAGAACAACTGCCAAATACGTACTGTTTATTTCACTAAACATCAACCAACTATTATAAGAAAATACACAACGTATTTGCAAAATAAAAAAGAGGCGAAAAAACATGAAACATTCCATATCTACGCAACCGTTACTTTGCGAACCCATGTTTATTGAGACTTTCCTGCTTATTTTGGTTCATACTATTACTTCCTTAAATATTTTACACTCTTTTTTTAGCACCCTGTATATAGTGCGCTATGAAGTTGTGGTGTCTTGTTGGTTACCATGGTTATGCCAACTAATTTCAAATTAATATTTGTAATTTTTTCCTCAATATTTATTTGTAATAGTAATTGTAATTAGATAGAATGCTGACAAAAGCTTTCAATATATTCTCATCGAAATCTATTACATTTATTGTAACAAAGTCTATCTATCGATATCCATTACCAATTTAGAAATGACATTTGAAAATGTCAATACTTTCAGTATTTTGAATAATTTATTTCTGTAGATTCTTATTGCTTGCTTTTCCCTGCACACTATATAAAAGAAAGTATTATCATCAAGTGAAATATTAATGTAAATTTTTACCCTCCTTGTGGATCTACTATAAGTGTATCTGAGAAATTACAGATACAGTTATATAATAGGTTTGTTTGCAGCAGTTGTAAACTGCCAGAAATATTCGACCAGTTCGAACTGTTTCCAACTGCTTGAATTCTTCTAGATGTTATCTAAATTTTGTTTTAATTACCATCAATTACCAGGTTCGTCACACTAGAGTACAATTTTCATTTTTGGAAAAAAAGCTGTTTGGTGGCCTCTAGTTC
Source organism: Monochamus alternatus (assembly GCA_037114965.1). NCBI lineage: Eukaryota > Metazoa > Arthropoda > Insecta > Coleoptera > Cerambycidae > Monochamus > Monochamus alternatus. Next base: position 21,520,100 of record CM073435.1, on the reverse strand, counting down.
CATAATAACAAACCAAGTTTGTTGTGTAACAAATGATTGAAAATGGAGTTCTTCAGGGATTTATTTGGGGACTACTTTTGTTTTTGTTATATATTGATAATATCGTTTCAAATTTTCCAGAAGACGCACTTTCGTTATTTGTTGACGACACCAGCTTATTCATACGGGAGACTAGCAGAAATAGTTTAATAAGCAAAGCGCAAAATGTAGTAGAAAGAATTTCTGACGGGTTTCCGGCTAATAATGTTTCAATTACATGGAATAGCAGATACTGCTTTAAAATTAAATGATGATCAAATACACCCGGTATCGAGCCCGGTACACTCTACGAAATTTCTTGGCATTTATATTGATTCTCAATTGAACTGGGGTGAACACATTACAAATTTAAAAACAAAGGAAAAACCATATATACATTATTAACCATCAAAAGAAACATTGTTTTTTTCTCAGCAAAGATAGTATGCATATTTTTACAGTTTGTTGCAATATGGAATTGAACTTTCGGGAGGATCTACTAATTTTGAAGATATATTCTTAATCCAAAAAAAAGCAATTAGAATTTTATGTGATTTACCGCATAGAAAATGACGCAGAAGTTATTTTAGGAAAATTAGAATATTCACCTTAACTAATTTATATATTTACAGATTAACTATACTAATTTATAAAAATAAACATTCCATAGATATACCAACTGACTATCACGGCTATCCTACTCGACATATAAACCACATTTTACCAAAATATAATTATAATAGAACTCGTAAAGATGCGTTATATTCAGGAAATAAAATTTATAAAAATTACCATCTTATACAGGGTGTCCATAATTAGCTGCCAACCCTGAACAGGCCGATTCTATGATCAAAAGTAAGTAAAAAAGTTCATATGAACATGGGTCCGGAAATGCTTCCTAAGGGTACAGGGACCCATTGAAGAGTGAGGTATGGAAATAATTTTTTTGCAATATCTCTCAATCGCATTGTGATAAATGAATGAAATTTGGTATACACTGCTAAATGCCCTTGGAATTTTGCGTGTGTAACTTTTTCATCTTTGACTTTTTAACAAATTGGACAGCAAATTCCGTGTTCCCGATCTGTTTTACGTTGAAAAGATACTCTTGTTTCAAATCGTTTTCTTTAACGGTTTCTGAAAAAATCGCTCTTGAATTAATCCCACTTTGGTTAATTTCATAGTAACTTAAACAAAATTATCAAGGTATTCTTATGTCAAAGTACTGTCAACCCGATTGCCAATTTAATAGTTCTAAGCGAAAAAAATGGAAGAGTTTACGGGACAAGAGTTAGTTCATATGACATTTATTTATGTCTTTTGCGATGGTAATGCTTCTTCTTCCCAATAATGAGAATTATGAAAATTTAATTTTCCATTTCAGGTAAAAGTAGCTTCGTCACACCACAAAATTTTGGAAGCTTGCTTGTTGTAAAGCGACAAAAACCAGCGACAAAATTGCATACGTGCAAATCTTCTGGTATCAAGTCATGTACACGATAGTGATAGGCATGTAGACCTTGTCGCTTTAATAATATTCCATCCTGAAATGTTAGTAGCACATCTAATCAATTCTGTTAAGGAAATCTTTAATATATGTAGTACCGTTGGCCGAGGAACATTTATTTACCTTGAAATGTTCTGTATGCAAGTCGTAGGATCTTGTTCAATAGCGTCAAGGACCTCCGGTTCCCTATTAATCCTGGGACGTCGTTGAGCTGGTGCCTTTCGAAAAGTGGCGGTTGCAGCTAAGTTGCGAAATACCGTAGGTAATGTCGTCCTTGATGGCAGCTTTCGGTTTGGAAACCTTCTGCCGTACTCGCGTTCTGCTGCTGCAGCATTACCATCGCAAAAGCCATAAATAAATATCATATCAACTAACTCTTGTCCCGTAAACTCTTCCACTTTTTTCGCTTAGAACTATTAAATTGGCAATCGGGTTGACAATACTTTGACATAAGAATACCTTGATAATTTTTTTTAAATTGCTATGAAATTGACCAAAGTGGGATTAATTCAAGCGCGATTTTTTCAGAAACCGTTAAAGATAACGGTTTGAAACAAGAGTACCTTTTTAACGTAAAACAGTTCGGAAAAATGGAATTTGCTGTCCAATTTATTAAAAAGTCAAAGATGAAAAAGTTACACACGCAAAATACCAAGGGCACCCCCGTACCCACCCCAATGGACCTTGTGGAAATAAATGGATCAAATTGCTCATCAAAATTTAGCTGCGTATACCAAATTTCATTCATTTATCACAACGCGATTGAGAGCAGGAAAGAATTAACACGTCCGAAATATATATTTATGTTAGCTATTTATGTATCTTAAATATACGTATGTATCTTAAGTGATGACTTTAATTTCAAGGGGTGATTTCTTGTCATATTTTAAGCAAAAAAGGGCATACAGGATGTCAAAGTTGGGAAAATAAATCGTATTTTCTTAAATATCTTTCGACTGATTCGAAATAATTTAATGAAATTTCATACACGGGGGTTTTTTGGAATGACAAATTCAAAGCTGTAGTCAATTTAGGTGTATTACTTTGACACCCTGTATCTCGGTAACGAAGCACTTGCGGACCGATGTTCATATGCACTTTTTTCCTTAAAATATGGCAAGGAATCATCCCTGAAATTAAAGTCATCACTTAAGATATACTTACATATGTAATATTATATCAGTCGTTAAATCAATAATTTACTTCATTCATAATTTTTTTTTGCTCAACATATGATTTGGATGTGTATATGTGCAGGCATGTAAATGTTTCCACGACATTACTTTCCTTGCACCTTTAATTAAGTTCTCTATTATTTATATTACATATACAAAATTACAGTTGTAAAAATACATATTGTTATAACTAAAGGAAATAAATGTTTACTTATTTAATAACTACTAAATATTTAACGATATTCGATATTTTTTCCTGTTCATAAGATTAAATGCAATAGTTTCCACCTGGGAAAAATTCGAGGCTGTTTCCATCTGCATGGCGTGGAGCAACGCAGTCCCAGGCTACCCTGTTTTTCATGGCAGTACCCTAGCGGAGTAAATATCACCCACGCACATCGTCTCTATCGCCTCCTACAGTGTTGTTGAGAATCATAAATTATTTACAATTCCGTGTTTATACTTAAGATGGAAGGGAGGAGCATAACGTACAACCGATGCAGAAATAATTGGATTATTGATTAGTAATATGTGAAAAAAAACAAGAAAGCATTCCCTGTAATGAATGTTTTAGACTCAGGTGACGAAATTGGCTTTTCATTGATTTAGCAGTGCCAATAGGTGGACGTGAGGTTTAGTTTAATATGGTATATGCTATTGTTGAACTAAAATATGTATGTGAAATGCATTATCGACTGAGTAATACTAGAAATAATTGTATATTGTACCAATAAAATCAATTTCGAATATGAAAATAGAAACTGATTAAGTTTATACTCATAAATCAAATATTAAAATAAACCTTCTCAGTCTAGTAAAATAGAAACCTACCTGATTATAAGTATATGAAAATTACATAAATGCAACTAAATAAGTAATAATTTATTTGGTGCATTAATATAGCTTTTCGGTTTAAATTCATATATTAATAATTACATTATCTTCCAAACACTTTGAATGTAAAGGGTGATTCAGTTATTATATCATTAATTTTAAAGGAATATGCGTCGAAAACAATGTATTTTCTTAATCATTATTTAAACCCCTTATCTGTTACTGACCACTGGCAGCCTAACTTGATTCACAGCATTCACTTCAACTCGGTGTCGGCTTGATACGATGTTATAAATAATTTTTTTTAATTATGCAATTAATATTGTTACGGGTTTCCTACCCAACTTCTTCTACTACCAAAAAAAAAAAAAACAATCCGTTAATTATTTACAGATCTTTATTAAACACATTGTAAACCACTGAATACTAAACAACTAAACTAATTATTATTTAATAAATCACTATCCAAATCGCTCTGAATCTCCAGTTGATCTTACCGAAATATCCAAATGAAAACTGTCTCCGCTTCGAATAATTATACAAACAAATTTAATAGTGGATGGCATTCTTCTAAAAAGGAGAATATTTTCAAAATTAATGAAAGAGTTATACAAATAATTTAACCAATAATCAAGCAAGATTGACATTAAACTAATTGATGTGAAGTCTTTACAAAGAAAACTGTAAAATATGCTCTATAATATTATATTCTTCCAAGCAACTTTCTCTTATATGTATATATTTATTTATCTGTCTTTGTTTACTTGTTTTTTTTCAGCGTCCACCGTTACTCCAAAGAGAATTATCCTATTAGGAGAAACTTGCGCAGAAGATTTGTGATTTGTTTAGAACAGAATGGGGTATTACAAGTACCTAAGTATGTTTTTCATGACATGTACTATACAAGCAAATTAAAGACCATGTATATATTTTTGGCATCAGAAAAAAGAGGATTTTTAGTGTTCTCTAATCTAGTTTGGTTGTTATCTCAGAAATACAACCTACAAAGTGTTCAAAAAGATGAAAAAGTTAAAAGTTTATACAGAAGGTTCGTGGTGCAAATTTACTCTACTTGAAAACGTCCTCGTAGTTATAATTGAAAAACTAGTACTTCAGGATTAAAGTCGCCAGAAACTGAAGAAGTTTTTTTTTAGATTTTGGACAATGTTCGACTTTCGAGATCGAAGACTTGGATTATTCATTGGGCCAATATCATAAACAACTCGGCAAAAAATCAGTACTACCGAATGTCCCTTTCAGACGACAAGATTACTGGACATATAAGTAAGTGATTTTTTCACACAAGAAATAGATATACTACGTTGTGTAAAATAAATCACTGTAGTATGCTACTTTGTACCATTAATTATATACTTACTTTTTGCCGCATATGCGTATATTAATATACTGTACCAAACAAAACATAGTTTACTTAACAATTTTTTTCTCTAACCAAAACAGATCTTGAATGAGACAACGTCGCTTACATATCAAGTCAGGATTGTCAGGTGTCACATACTTACTGTGGATGGTTTTTCCAGAACTTTTTTAGTAACACATAATATAATGTCAAATAGTTACATGTGTTCAAAATAACTTATGTTGCTTGCGAAAAGCATTTATTGTACAAACGTCTCGTAACCAAAGAGTTTTGTCCAGATTTGCCATAAATTAACGTGTTTTCCGTGGAAATCTATATTAGAACTGGTTCAGTAGAAGGATTTCGACGTGCATTGTGACGACGATTTGGCAACAATAATAAGGGTAATGTGTCAACGCGTCAAATAGTTATGTTTTGAGTTCGTCACTGGCGTGAATGGTTCTATGCAGAGCATTAAAAAACCTGGACGGGGAAGAACGATTCGTAAGTCTGCGAATATTGAACGAGTGACAGCTTCTTTCACAGGTCTGCTGATAGCCAATCACTTACTCTAGGAATATCCAAGGAAATTTTTCACAGAATCTTTCATCACGATTTAAAATTAAATCCTCACAAATACCAAATGGTACAACACCTTACCAATCGTGATAAGGAAATAAGATCAAAATCATATCAAGAAATTTTAAATCGGCATCGAGAAGCAATACAGTTTGTTAATGACCGATGAAGAAAATTTTAATTTGGATGACGTTAACGAACAGAATATTAGATATTGGGGAACTGAAAATTATCGAAAAATGTTTACAAAGAATCTCCATACCTAAATGTCGCTATTTGGCGTGGTGTAGGATCATTTGGTTTCATTGGCCCTTAATTTTTTTGGATAAAAATAACAATCAATTCTGAGCGGTACATAAACATGTTACAAACGTTTTTAACACCAGAACTGATTAGAAGGAGATTATTAAATGATACTCTGTTATTCGAACAAGAAGGATCGACAGCTCACGCAGCCATAAATAGCATGATAATTGCGAGAATTTTTTAATGGCCGAATGTTATGTGAATACCCTGTACAATACTCTACTTTCGAGTTATAGGTATGAGCAAATTATATCAACTGACTTGTTGAATAATATACTCTGGCGATATGAACTTACGTTACCTACAAACACTTACCTACCAAACTTTTGGCATTCTTGACCTTCTAGACGCGACTAATGCTGAATACTAATTGCATTGCTGCCTCTGCCTGAATTCGCGCGCCCATTTCAAGCGTAATGAATTCTATTAAATTGGCTAGACAATGACATCGAAAACCTCGACCCAAAATTAAAAATTTAAGGTAAATTTCACTTTTTCCAGTCGAAACCCGCCTACTTTGAAACAATCGGTGGTGGGTTGCATTTCGGCATTTCTTTGTAAAACAAAACCAGGCAAGATACTATCGAAGCTTTGGCAATGGTTAATTAATTTAATTAGAAGGAATTTTATAAATATCATGCTTATTTCTTAATTTTTTAAGTAGCTGGAAAGGATATTGATATCTACAATTCAAAGTTATTAAATATTACTTTCTATTTTATTAAACATAAAATAGATTATCAGCTTAAAAGCCGGCGAAGTGTGTAAATTGTAAGATTCGGGGCAAGACTGATACGAGTAAAATGTCATTTTATAAGTATTACATTGCTGTCAAATTCATTTATTCATATTTAACTGTTTTTGAGAAAAATTAAAAAACAGAGTTTACTCTCCTCCTTTAAGGGACTCTAAGGGGAGGCTTCAATTTATATGAAAGACCCTCCTTAAAATTTGTCAAGGAAACTACCTCTGAATTTTCTGCATAGACCTATGCAACACTGTATATTATTCATTATTAGCACCACACTCTATATTTAAAAGTATTCAGGGCAAGATTGATAAGAATGTCGAACACTGCCGTTAAATAACATTATACAGGGTGATTCAGAACTTATCTAAAAAAAATTTTTTAATGTACAGGGGACTTACAATTACAATGTTGTAAAATGAAAATCAAAAAGAGTAGATCGAAAATGATTTAAAAATACACTTCTGCACGGCATTGGAAATTGGTCTACTGTAGAACCTGAGAAGGCAAAACATGCAATTGGCAACCGGACAAAAAATTGAAATAAATTCCTAAGGAAAGAAATAAATAAAATTTTATAATACTTATTTTATACAGCAAATTAAACTGTTTTTGCGGCTATTGTAATTAATTATTAATAGAATTAATTTGTGGTTTTAATTAGTAAAATAGTCAGATATACCTGCAAACTAACAGAAATGTTTCTGCTTCTTGTTCGTTTTGAACTCGTAAGTTATTGGTGGCAACCATGATACGTTTCCGTAAATCATCAATAGTATCCATTTAATTTTTTAAACAATCTCCACAAAAGAAACTCCAAAGGATTTAAAATCAAGAGATCGTGGCGGGCATGGTACTGATCCTATTCGTCCAATCTCTTTGTACACTGTACATAATACGAATATAAATGTGCCTCGTGTATTATACACCACACTACAGCAATATGCCATGGACGCTCTGGCTCTTCATTTCTTCCACGATTCGATTACAAATTTCCCGTGTTATGCCCGCGTTGCATACACTTGCGCTCAATGCACACCGCGATATAAGTAGCTACATGTGGCATATACTTCCGGGGAATTGTTCTGCTGAAGCATAGTCACATCACCATAAATTAAAATGATATTCATCACCTCCGAGTTGCTATACACGTAAGCCATTTTGGCACTCGCACCACAAAAACGTTAATACCATAAGTAGTCAGATTTCAATATTCGAAATCACCTGGATAGAGACTACAGTAGTCCAGAAATATAAAGGTTGAAAATGCTACATATTTTATTTTTCCATTGTTATTAAGTGTACCTCCGAATGAGACCGGGATCTACTTATTTACTATAGAGCAGAAGAAAGGTAACTGTTGAAACTGGCCTTTATAGTATTTTGAGGATTCCACATACGATAAATACAAGTTAGATGTAAGATTAATTTTAAAGTAAAATAAAGTCATTTCCGTAACAACAATTAAATAATAAACCCTCAAATACCATTTTTGGCGGCGTTGATCAATTTTACTTATTGACTGACCGACTTTACTGTGTCACAGTGTATCTTGTCTTTGGAATATTACACCATTTGCAGTAGCTGTCATAATATAATAGAAATAGAACATATTAACTGTATCTGGAATTGTGGGGAGAGTATCTTAAGAGGCTACAGCACTTAGACCCCATTGGACCCTTTGTACTGCCTTCCATTAGAAGATCAATCCACCTGAGCCGCTAATAAGCCTAATAAAGAGAAGAAGGTGGTGACGTTGCTCAGGGAGATCTCTCTAATGTAGGCCATAGAAGGCCATTGTTCTCCCAACACGGATTCTCGTATTGACGAAATGGCAGTGCACTCACAGAGTGCATTGAGTACTGTTTCGTCTTCGTATTCGCAACCCCTACAAAGAGGTGTTTCACACTTCCTTCACACCAATAAAGGTGTTTTCTTAACCAACAGTGTCCAGTTTGAATACCTGTCACCAGGCAAAGATTCATCCTAGACATGGCTGAATCCTTTTCAGTGTATCTTTGCAGATATACTCTAGGAACTCCTTAGCCAATTGACAGCTATTTGTTTCATCCCACTGATTTCTAAATGGTTTGTGGGTGTCTACCTATATAATTCCAACAAAAGCTGACAAAAGGAGCATACTGGAGGGACCAAGTCCAAAAATATTGAGACCCGATTCACTCCTAGCTAGCTTGTCAGTTATTTTATTACCATTGATCTTTACAATAAATTTAATCTAATACATTTTTGTAAACTTCCAAAACTAAAAATATTTTACTACATTTTTATTCACTACTCATCATTATTTGTCCTCAGCTAAAATTTTCCAAATTCATGCGTATAGATTAAGAATCACCCTCTACTCACTACAAATTCCTTTAAAAAACAGAACTGCTAAGAAAGATAAATAAATAGTTATTTATGCAACAAGAACAAAACGTAAGGGTTTATTGCACGCGACATGAAATTGTCCAACGAGGCCGTCAGGCCGAGTAGGACAACACGTCGTCAAGTTTTGTTTTTTGTAGGAACGTAGAAAAATATATATTCTTCATAACTTATTGTAACCGCTTCTGTCAAATATGAAATGTATGTCTTATTTACAGATATATAAAATATCTTGTATTTCCTACATTTATTCAATATCCATGATATTTTACATGTCGTTGAATAACAGAAAATATTTCTAACTTTACACACTTTTTGTGATCTATTAACAAATCAAATTTGATTCATTCTTTCTCGAGGACTACAAATTAAACTTATATTTTAATATGGATCATGGGACACCCTGTATCTCAAAAATAAAAGACTGTAGAATCCTATAGACCATAGAAAAGAAACGGTCTCATTTTTTTATGATTTATCACTTCATAAAGTTTTAAACACACTCTCAGAGCCCCAGTATACAACATAAAGTCCCAGAAAACAATATTTCCACAGTGGCGTCAACATAAGCTGAAATTTAATTTTTCCATGCAATTAATGAAACAGCGTAGGCGTGTAGCGCCTCTCCGGTGTTTCTTTTGCAAATTAAAATAAGAATGGAGATAGATAGGATCGGTCTCAACATCCCGGCAGTCGAGGAAAGACGCCGGTGGGCGTAAAAGGAAAGAAAATGTGCAAAGCGCGCGAACCCCGATCATCAACTTCGCGTAGCTTAGCTACCGATATGTAGCAATGTAACGCGTACTCGTTAGGCCAGTGGCAGAGGATAGTAAAGTCATTTGGATATTAAGCGATCTATAAAAAGAAAATCTAAAATTAGAAAAAAAGAAATTTTATAATTGCTTTCAAGAACTATTTTAGAAATACAATAATAAAGGAAGTATGGAAAAGCAGTAGAAAACTAAGAAATAACATAGAATGTATATATAAAGAGAATAAAAAATCAAATGAAAGGAAAAGAGGAGTGCACCATAGATATAAGACGAAAATAAATAAATATATAACAAGTGCAATCTTTAAATATCTAGCAGTCAAAATTCATAAAAGTGGAAGAAACGAGACGGAAATTAACGATAGAATAGAAAATGCAATAAAATTATACTATTCACTTACTTTTATAAGAAAAAGACAAATATCAAGAAACACAAAGCTAATAGTGTGCAATACTAATATTGACGTATGGAAGTGAAAATTGAGTACTAACAAGACAAAATAACATACAAGCCATAGAAATGAAATATTTAAGATGAGTTGCAGGGATTAGCAAAACAGAGAAAATAAGAAATGAAATAATACGGTAGCAATTACAAGTAGAATGAATACATACTTAATAGTATAGAATTATGGTGAGGATGGACAGAGAAAGATAGCTAAAAGCGAAACTAAAGAGGAAGACCCAAAAAAATCATGGGATCAAAGAGTGGTATAAGAATTAAAGAAAAAAGGTACACACTGGCATGAAGCAATGAATCTAGCAAAAAATAAAAAATAATGGACAAAATTTATATAATTTGTAATATTTTTATTATAGTGTGTTAATTAAAATATTTTTATTATTTAATTTTTTAAGTTTTGTGATGTCAAGTTTTGAATATTAATTTTGTTGAGCGCCTGGATATATTTGATGTGTTATGTTTTCTTAGTGTATATTGTGTCTTTGTCATTAAGCTGTAAATTGTTCAATACAAAACTTTTATTTATTTATTTTTCTTACCTTATTTATATATTTTTGTATCCCTTGCTAGACACAGTTTCACAAAATCAAAACAGCAAAAGAAACTTAAACTCAGGAGTCAATTCAAATTGTTTACAGGGTTTTATTTTTGGTAACATATAGTAACACAATTTAAAGATTAATGTTTTTGGTTTTTTTAAATTAATTTGGTCAATAAAGAATATTCTCTTATTATTAAATTTCTCCTCTGTCGATAATTTCAACAAACTAATATAAGGTAGAAGTTTCTTATTGAATTTAATTTAGAATTTTTATGAGTTATGCAAATAAATATTATACTACTTATAATGGTTGTTGCATACATACATACATACAGGGAGTATCTTTTAAAAATGATATTACAGATTTCAACTATATTGCAGCAAAAATGGCGATATTTAGTGACAGATAATAATAATTCTTGTGCAATTTTTGTGAATATTGTTGTTATTATTGCTTGGATTAAACTTATTTTTATACAGGTAAGTCCTGTGGGTTATTTTTTATACTTTGCAAAGATTAGGATAAAATGAAACCTGTTTTATTTACTACAGCTATAGAAATTTTATACTCCACTTTAGTTTTAAAGGTACCTGAGGTTGGAAACTTTATAATTTTCTTTTCTGGAAACTGGTAAACGTCCTGTAGGGTTCTTTATAACTGCAATTTCCCTGGAGATGGTTGAAGTGTTCATGTATTGGCAAAATAACTTTTCTGGAGTATGGAGACTTGTAAATTTTTTTGTAAGTGACTGGTGAGTAGGTATTTTCTTAATTAAACTTGTTTGTTCTGGACTAATTTGCAAATTTTCGGGAGCTATCTCGCGATGCTGCACCTTTTTTTAAACTCAAGCCGTAACTATCAACAATTTCTTTGTTTTTCTTCCTTTCTGTAGATTGCCATATTAAAGTTCCTTTCACATGAGTTTCCATAGTCTTTGGATGTCCTTTTTATGCACTTTATCACAAATCTTTTATAACTAATACATTTTTATAAATGTCCTTTTGTTTTCATGTGCAATTTTATTTATGTTATTAATGAAAATACTCTTTATTTTGTATTGTAGGTCATTTACAAGGGATTTTTGCAAAGTCACCTTTAGTCTTGACAGTTCTGGAATTAATTCTAAAATTTGACGTTTAAAATTATTTTTCATGATATGGTTTATTTTGAATGGATATATCTTCAATAATGTTACTCGTCTGCCTACAATATGTATATCAGATTAATCTATAGATTTTCACCTTTCATTCAATATAAGTTGCTCTAGGTTTAAATTTCTTTTTCTCTATGTACTGAGTGATAACAATTGTCAACGTTATGCAATTTTATGAAATTTTATTTTATACTTATTATTACTAAATTATATCCAGGATATCCATATTAACAATTCATTATATTTTTTTTTATAAATCTACACTAATAATTATTAATTTTATTCAACTTTAAGTTCGGTCAGGTATTACTTTCATGTGATTTTCTACATGCATATTTCAAATTCGTTACAATATATAGTGGAAGAGGTTCACCTGACTAGTAAGTTAAGGAATAGATTTATTTATATTCAAGCCTTTATTGCTTCTTCTTCCGAAAACTACAAAAGTGACTACCGAAAAAGATTAAGGTTATTCATTCATTGCATTTTCATTAATCTCAATCTTAAGAAGATTAAAACTTTTATTTTATTTTATAAAAAATATGATATGAAAACTTAATCACATAAAAAAATACTATAACTAAACTACCAAATCAGGCCAAGAAGTGTACTGTAGCTTGCCATTCTCTTTCAAAACAATCGCCAACTTTCAGGACCAGTATCTGCCAACTAATTTCTTTGTGTTTCTAATCCAAGTAAATTGACCTTTACATACATTTAAGTGACTAGTCGCTACTATTGGCCGTTGTGGTAATGCCAAGTTAACAAACATCATATTAAAAGTATCTGTTCTGAATTTATCAGTAAAAACATCGATACTTCCACTTTCTGAGAAATTCCAGTGAAGCATGCTAAACAAAGAAATAATTATGCTATTTATCGTCTATTTCTTTTATCAAAACGGCTCTTTTAACTTGGTGGTCTAAACTGCTCTACACGCCACTGGCGCTAACAAGGATGATGTCGCGTTGTTGTAGGCAAAAACGAAACAGGTTCAGGTTTTGCGACCCTGGCGGTACACATTCTTTGCTCGTATGCTGCCGGTGCACTACCGTACTTAGCGCTGTTAATACCAGATTAGTGCTGATACGAAAATATTATGAGGTTCGTACCTGCAGCCGCCGTAATCGATTAATTTATTACTCGGATTGTGGAAAATTCGTTACGCTTAAGTGCAAATCATTGCCGTATCTGCATAAATGGTGCATCGTTTTTGTGCTGGGAATTATTGAACTATTTACTGTGGATTTCACTTAGGCTGAAGATGAACTTATACATAGATGCAAATTATACACAATTAGGGGAAAGTCAAATCGTATCATTTTTCAGTCTGTTAATAGGTGCTAGGTATATTTACTTTATATAAAAATTAATTCTTTCTTCAAAACGTCTTTCTTTAATTTGTACAAAAATTGTTCCATGCTTAGTATTTTTAGTTTTATGGAAGTTAAATCAATTTTGCGTGTGATAGGCGGAGGACATTGGAAGTATCGGCACCTGGTCGAGAGAAACAACTTACATTGCATATGGTTAATAAATACTCTATTTACTCTCTCCCATTTATCTCCTAAAACTAATTAGTCAAATCGGCAACGCATATGTGTCGTCCTATTGCTATACTGAACGCTGTCAAGGTTTTATGTTAACTGCTATTAAGAGGTTTGGCATAAAATATTCTATTGTATTCTAAAATGACACTAAAACTGCCTCTTTCGATTTTTTTTACAAAATTATATTTGTAAAAGTCTCCTGTACATTTATTTTTTTTAATCATCCTGTATATTAAGCAGGGATGCGAGAAGGGGGAAATATATCGATGCGTCTGGCTAAGGCAAATTCACGGTCAGTCAGCAAAAAGTCCGTTGAGTAACGCATTATTATTAAACTTTTTCATGCTAAGACGTTCACCGAATTTATACACCGAATTGTCTGCCGACAAAACTCTTTCAAAATTCTAGTTCTATGACTGACGTAACAAATTAAACAGTCGAGAATCAGTGGAAAACGACATGTCCCGGACAAGCATCAATGGGGCGCGCATTCGTACGATACGTGATCTAATTGCAAGTGACCAGTGCAGCGCAGAACAGTTCCTTGCATCCTGGTGGAAAATCAAAAAACAAATCGTATTTTTGTTTGTGAAAGGCTTATGGTGCGCTATCGAGCACAGATTTTAAGTCGCATTATCACCTATGACGAGAAGTAGGTACATCATTACATCCCTGAATCAAAACAAACAAGAATGTAGTGGCAACAACCTGGAGAAGTACCAACTGGAAAAGCCAAAAGTCATCTTTCTGCAGAGAAAGTTCTTGCCACTGTTTTTTTCTGATTGCAGATTTCCTTCAGTGTTAGTGCACAGTCCTGCTGCCAGTTCCATGATCAAAATTCATAAGCAAATACTAGAACATATGCTCTATAGTCCATATATTGTTACATGCTTATTTTATGTACGAATTTATTATGATTCCTTATGCTCTAAACATTTTAAAATATATATATTAATAATAAAACAACAGTGAGGTAGAATTATTTTATTTATCTAGTTGCACAGTATTAATAGACATCTTATTGCTGCTAACCCTGGTCGACGATGCCTGGTCTAATCGATGCTCCCCCAGCCTGAAAACAAAAAGGAAATATAAATTTAATGCTAAGTAATTATCTAGAAACTTACCTTTTTATTCTTAGGAAGTAATCCCGTTTATGCTCTACAGAGGAGAAATGCATCGTAAAGTAACAGCACTTGATTCACTTGTAATTTATTCATTCTTACAACATGCTTCATATGTAAACATAACCCTCCAGAACAATTATGTCAACAAACACCTGTTTTCTGCCCAGACACTTGTCTGTGGCTATATCTTTCTACCCTTATGTGTGTCAAAGAGAGATAGACAATTTAATGATTTACATTCTTAAAATCCCTAAACATTAAGCAAATATTAAAATCTCCCCTCTACTTATTTAAAAATCGCGGATTTTTTAGGAATTTGAGAGGTTTTTTTATGACTTCCAGTTGAAAAAGCACCATTTTGTTTTGGCAGTTTGAAGCCGTGTGGAAAAATTATTTTGCTGATTTATGCTAGCGATATCAACATTTAAACTTTTAAATAGTGTCAATCAAGGATTGCATTCAATAATTATTGGATTTTATAAAGTTATGGTGTGTAGATATCGTTTCGTCAACTTTCACGAGGAGACCGTCTCTTTGGCCACACACCATCACTTGGTAATCTCATATTTCTGTAAAATATATTTAAATCATTTAATCAAAATTTAAACTACTCTTGCAAGTGCTGTACTTTTATGTATTCCTCCTTCTAGGCCAAAATAAAAACCTTCGACGTAACAACTTTTACATATTTAGTAGAAGCTCTTCGTAACGTACATAGCAACCCTAGTTTTCATACCGAGGTAGTACATAAAACCTTCAGTGGGAAACCTGGTATATGTAACCAAAGCACGTACATGGTTACCCAGCTCCTCCGATTCTTGGGTTATACATCGAAGTACCTAACCAGACAGCTCAGTTCCTCTGGATATTTCCTGTTGGCTGCTTTCACCCTGGGGGCAGGACATCGTAGGAATTCTTGTATACTCACTCTTCCGAGTAGACTACCAGGCAACGTAGATTTTAGTACCTACTACCACCTGTTTGCTTTCTTTTCGTCTTTTTTTGTAAATTATTTAACTTTAGCTTGCTTGCTTTGCATGGCTTCTTTGCTTTAGGCCATATATACTTTAGTGTTATCATAAATTACTTGCTGCACTGTATCTGAAAAACTATTTAATTTTAGTACACCTGTTTTGCATGGCTTAAATCGCTAATTTAATTACTTGTAAGCCAAGGTATACCTAGGTAAATGAAGATAATCACTTGTAATTCTTTTTGTTGCAATTAATCCACCGAAATTCCTCATAACCCAATATTTATTTAATAACCACCAGTAGAGGATTTGTTTACTTGTCATTGAACCAGTGAACCAGGGAACTATACAGATTCGGAGAACCAAGGATCGGCTCGTTCTGTCAGAGAACAGAGTTTATTCTTTGGTGTTCTCTGGTCTGGTTAACAGAACACTACATACTGTAGTCCCGTCTTTCATAGTTCACTTCACTTTCATGCACACACTCGTGTTCACTTTGTAGCCGGGGACCCATAATAAATTAAATTGATCATATATTCAGTTTTTTTTCTGTTTAGTTAGTAAATTTGTCACCCCCTGAACCCACGAACTAAACCCCAAACTGAGGTGTGACAATATGAAGAACTGGGAGGACTTCCTTTTTATGAGCGTCACGGTCTGGTAATGGGAAAGGTGCATGAATGTTATATATTTAGGTTGAACTGTATTACAGGGTAATCTTTCAAACACATTAAAAGTTCAGAACTGTGTCTGGCCACAATAATCACATAGGAATAAAATTAAAAGATTAACATTAATAAATTGCCATAGAATAAACAAAGACGCGATATCATTGATGTGACGTCACATACCATTCACCGCAGTTTATGCTTTCGTAGATACAGGTGAAGGTTACGGTGTTGATGATGTAAACAGGCGTTTGTTTATTGTGTTTTTGCGTTTTTGTTGCATTTTTGGTTCATAGGTAGTGTAAATAGTCACCTTAATGCAGAGCTATACCAGACTTCCAAAATTGTAGAGAGTGACTAATGTTATAAACCTGTTCACAATTTATAGCAGTCAACACAAAGAAATATACATGTAGTCTTTATATTTTTCCTACAAAATCGTGTGCCGCATATCTCTGAGGGCATACGCGATTACACGGCTTCTGCTACGCATGCGCTGCGTTAGTACACGTTAGTACGCATGCGCTGCTGGCATTTTATTGGCTGCGACGAATTGTCGGATCCAGCTGTTTCATTTCCAAAGCTAACATTGTATATCGTTCGGGCGGCAAAATTTCGGGTATCTTTTCGTTAATTTAATTATGAATGTAATTAATTTTATTAGTGATTTGATCGAAATGAGGAATATCGGATGATGACATGTATGAAGAGTTTAGTGCACGACGTTAAAATATGAGTGTAAATGATGTTGAAATATATATTTCATTAACAAAATTGTACGTGAATAGCATATGTGTGCAAATAAAAAAGTGGTAAAGAAGTACAACTGTGAAATGGAAAGTGATGGAAACTCACGGAAGGAAGATTGTATTTTTAAAATGAGTTTTCAAAAAAAAAAAAAAAATTCAATTGTTATATCTTACAAGATGAAACTTAGTCCGTATAAATGAAATCGAAAAGAGTATACTGATAGAAAGAACGAAATAGTGATATGGTGAAGAAACTATTTAGAATAAATATTAAAATATAAGAATCTGGATGGAAGGATATACTAAATTTTGACGAAACATGAACGTATGAATGCCATACGGAAAGCGGTACAATATGATTATAATAAGTGTTAATATGTGACCGTTATAGTGACAGTGCTAGTAACTAATAGTAAATAGTGTGTATGTATTCTAAAGTCTTTTGTCCTTTTGAATGCGGAATTCGCAAATATTTGCACGATTTATTTAATGGTGGAAAAACAAATTTTGTCAACTATTATCAGAAGCTCAAAACTAATTTATTAACACCACATAATAAAAGGAGGCAATAATATTTGTAGTGTTTGACAGTTTCGCAAATTGCAATTGTCAAAAGTTGAGATTTTCCCGCCATAAATAATTAAAACAGAAGTTGCAAATTCGTGCAAAAATCGGTAAATTTCGCGTCCATGAGGACAAGGCTTTAGTGTGATATTTGCGAAGTGCGCATCAGGTACGTTTAAGTGGGTCGTAGTGGGCAATCGCCGTCCATAAGGACGGCATTCTAATTTGTAGAGAGGATGACACAGGTGGCACATTTAAAGTAAATTGTTAATGTGCGAGGTTCAGTCGACGCCAACTTATTTTTGATAATTTTCTGCTTTCTGCTTTAACTCTTCTCAAATAGCATGCTTAATTAATAATACTACCCGTATCTTCCGTACTCATATCTTTGTTGTGAATTAGTCACTCTCTATTATTTTCGACCTTGGGCAATTGAAAATATAAGATGAAAACTTTAAATATTGAAATAAATAAATTATTTTTATGATCTAGCGCCGCGAAATTGGTAAAAACTGTTATATCACTGTTTCTACTCTAAAAATAATGGATGTCATGTAATGCAATTATTTTTGTAATTTTTGTATATTTTTTTATATTTGATCGCATTCAAATTTAGTACGCCTATGAAATGTTGCTCCCCGCACGCTTCGCCCGTCGCGCTTGTCCACAAGTTAGCGATTAGTCACTGTCCACAATTTCGTCCGCTCACTATAGCTATGTTAATTTTTATCAAAAATTGATTTTCCATTCTAAATAAACAGAACGAACAGAAAGGCGATGTTTGATAAAAATGAACATTGGACATAGGCTAGTTCTGCATTAATGTGATGAAATACTGTGTAAGTAATGCCATAATTATTAGTGGTGAACTTACGGTGTTATTTCTTTGTTTACAATATAGATCCGCTCGTGGAAGTTATGGAAACAATGAAGTTGTTTACTTCCAGATAAAGGGTTTAACTGAGGTATTTATAAAATTATGCCATTTGAAACTACTGGTTTCAATTTCAAAAATAATAATTAAAAGTAGTGATATTGAACATTTATTAATTGTTTAAATTAATTCTTTTCTTACTTTTTACTACTATTTCTCATTAAATATTTAAAAATTATATTATTTATCATTTTCGTTTACTATGTTTTCAGATAATTTTATAAATGCCTCAAATAACATTCTGCATATCATAACTGGTAGCAAATACAGAACATATTATTTAGAATCAGAATAAAAAGCTGAATAGAATAATAGAAAAAAAAAGTTTGTTTTGCCATTTATTTTTTAAACGCCCTCTATACATTCTGGTGGCTTAATAGAAAAGTGTAATTGATTCTTTACAATTTTACATTATATTTTTTCAATGAACTTAAACTTACCTACTTATGTATTTCCAATTAAATATTAAAATGTTCTTCACAACAATGTTGCAATGGTTCCTTTCGTCGTGCTTCATAACCGTACACAATATTTTTTTTTTCATTTTTTAGACACGGTGAAATATTTTTTATTAGGCGCTGTATTTGTACATAATGGCATAATTATACTTCTTTAATTTACCCGGTGAGATGCCCCTTTTACAAGTTTATTTTGTAACTTTCTTCAGTACCAAAGTTTGTTTAGCACAATAGCACCTAATAATATCACAAACGACAAATTAACTCTTTTAAACGTATGTACTGAAAAAGAAAATCGTATACAGATATAAATATAAAGTAAAACACACTGCTGTAATGTATAGAAGTATACGTGCGAACGTCGTCTGACGTCACAGGTTTTCACTGCGGCGACGACTGTTTTGTGGAGGTGTGGCCAGACAAAATTTTTAAATACCGTTTTTTGGCCTGTATTTCTACAAAATTTTCTAGGAGAAACGATATTTCGATCAAAATTTTGTCTTTCTTCGTATTTGGAAAAATCATGCAATGTGCCCATTGGTTACAGACACACTCTATTTGATTTTTCGATGACGGAATTAAAAAATTTCCAATCCGATGGGAAAAACGTATTAATAATAAATGGAGGCTATGCAGAAAATTAAGATGTATTAATTTTTTATATAACAATAAATTTAATAACAAATTCAGTTTATTTTTGTAAATTTCTAACGTTTGACGATTTCTACGTGTATGCATGCTTGCTAATAAGTCTTTAAAATTGAAAGAGTTGAAATAAAGTCAATAAAGACATTGCGCATTTTAAAGCTTTCATTGTCGGTAAATAAAATAGCATACAAACAACAACATTAAGCGGTTAATAACTTACTTGCGGTCTGATATAATGATAGCGTTCGATTCGAGTAAAAGGAGAAGTTGATCGGAGAAAGAATGGACACGATAAAAATTTTCCTGTCGAAAGTAGCTGTTACTATTTCAATTGTTGCGTTGCTGCAAATAGTATTTCATACCTGCAAGTGGTTGCCAGCGGCGTAGTCTCTTTACGGTTAACAAATTAATTAACTGTAATATTTATTTTAGACTAATTTGACAAACTCGTGGTTTATATTATTTCAATAATTAGATGATATTGTCACTGTATAATTAAAAAATAATTTCTCCAAACAAATATAATCTGTCGACATGTGTGTCAGTTCTTTAATACACTAATAGACAAATAATACCATTATTGATAATAGAATATCTATAGAGTGTTCCAAAATTAGCCTTCCAAAAATTAACTGTGGATTTTACGATCAAATATAAGAAAAAAAGTTATATAAACATAGGTCGCCCCCTAACGGAACTACGACCCCTTAAAGGGACTTCTAAACTTGATTTCTACAAATATTTCCAAAACGGATAAAGTAACCAAATTTGAAATTGAAACTGTGACATACTTAGATTGTGAATGTAATGTTCTGCATAATTAGACACAGCCGTCTGATTAAAAAATTTAAAATTTTGAACAATTTTACGAAAAATAGGTACTCTTGTTTTACTTCCATAAATTGTTTGTTTTCGATTTTCTAAATTTTGTGACAGTAATTTTTTTTCGACCTGTCAGCCGCTAGGTTAGGTATATTACGCATGTCAACTGTATAGATTTACGCCACTTTGAAAGAAAAAAAAAACATTATTTATAAAATGTAGATAATTATTTAATGACTTAATGAGAATATACAATGTGATAGAACAGGGAGGTAGCCCCTAGCTTACTCATATTTATTTGCATAATTTGTATTTGGAGAGACTTTAAGAATATTGAGTCTCTTTCTGTTTTCTTACTTGTTTAAATTAAAACTTGTCATTGCAAAAATTTTTGTATTTGCTGAGTGCTTGCTGGGAACATCTCCTTTCCTCGACCATTATTTTTGTTAAAAGAGATGTAATCGGCCCGACGACCACTAGCAAGTGAATTTCGGGTATCAAAAAAACACACGCAAATGTACATAAAAATACTACCACACGTTTAGCACTAAGGCATTACAGCAGTTATTCAATGTGGTTCAATATTATTACGGAAGCTCACATATATGTTTATTTTGTTAATTATGCTTCTGTTTCCTTTCAAATTTATAATTTGTGTACTACCATTATTTTGACGTTTTCCATAACATTCTAGGCCATATTCTATTTGATTCTCAAGACTGCGGAAACTTTGAGAGATCTAAATATATGTATTTCGCCTCCTCAGTTAAGTTTATGATCAGAAGTCGAACGAGACTGACTAAATGTCAAAGTAAAGATTTGGCAGTTGTGCATTTCTTTGAAGGATATTTGTTGTGTAATCAAGTAGTGACGATAACGTTTGTTTTTCAACGTGACATATTTCAAGGCTAAGTTAACGTAGAGGTTACAATATTTTGTCTATTCGGAAAAACGTCACACTGCCACACGATAAGATGCACTTGTCACACTTCCCATAAATCGACACTTTATCCGTCATCTCGACATTTAACTAGGACATGTTTTGAATATACAAAATCTATGCGAAAAATTAAATTTGTGAAAAGCAAGCACTGAAAAAATATTTCATACCAATTGCGACATTTTATTTTTGGCAGAATCAGATGTAGTCGCCTTCTATTATAGGTCACTAGTGGAAGGTGTACTGCACGCCGATAAATTTTTAAACATCATGTGTTGTTGGGCAATAAATACTAATAATAGCAACAATCTTAGTAATAATCGATAATGTTTGTATAAAATAATTGGTACTATTTTAAACTATCCAAGATACTTGTAGTGTTCTGAAAAAATTCTTCATTTGCCCTTAGAATATAATATTCTAAGCTTTGACCAGTATTTCTTGATGTTTGGAGAGTATGCAACTAGTAGTGCAAAGTTTTATAGTAATCAAATAAAGGAATTTATGTCAGGTACAGATATTTCCCTATAACATGGTTCGCCCTATACTATGTGCTGTTTGTTTTCCTAGACTCGAGGCCAAATCCAATGAAGCTACGGCAATTGTACAACATTTTATAATTACAAACTGACGCGGTGAACGTGCAGTTTTCTATTAGTAGGTATTTTTTACATTTAATTTTAATTTTCTTAGAATAAATGCATCTCATTAACTGAATATGTAGTTTTGGCAGTGTGCAACGAAGGAACGAAGACCGACTGCAAAATTCTGTAGTTAACCGGATTAATTGTTATCTATCAGGTATTATCAATAATAAAAATGTTTATATTCGTCGTTTCTACGTTTGACAATGCTGTAAAAAAAATGAACGCATAGTAGTTGACATATCGGATCGGTCAGTGGTCGCGCGGTTTAAGGCGTCAGTACTTGAATCGAGGTGACTAGATCGCTGTGGGTTCGACTCCCGCAGCCGGTAGACCGTATATGAGCTATATTCGTGGAGAGATTGGCACCCTCTCTGCGGGTATGATAGGGTGGAAGAGTGTTGGCTTGGGTCAATGTGAGAGATTGATACCGGCTGACATTTGACTACCCCCCTAATTAATGAGGTTTTTCCAGGTTTCCCTCATTCCTGCACTGAATGGTGGTTAGGATCTACCAACGTAAGTCGTTCCTGGGCGCAAATGCGGCCTGCTTAATAATAATATGCCGCCCCCTCTCCCGCACAAGTCTTCCACTTCTGGGCTAATCCTTATGATTAGAATGAGGAGTAGAGATATTATTATTATATTATTATTAGAGATATTATATCAGATATCTCGGTTAATGATTATCATAGGCGTCGATTTTCCGGGGAAAAATATGGTTTTGCCCCATTTAAATTAAAACATCAATCTAGAATTCTGATCCGATCCGATTTCCGCAATCCAATATTGATTTTTCTTTAAATATTCAATACAGTATTGCTGAAACTATGGCGCATATTTTCTAGTCTGAAAAACTGATTCTTGTATATACAGGGTGGACCGTTTTTAATGACTCACCATTGGTATTTATGAAATCGTAAAATATATACGGTGGCTCAAATTAGAATAATGTTGCCATTAAGAGGAACCAAACAGATCAAAGATATCTGCAGCCATTGCTGAAATAGTGTGTAAAAATTTAAATAGCAATTTTTGAAAATGTCACCTAGTGTCATTATTTCACAGCAGATAGAGGTGAAATTTGGTATAGGGGGATAAGAATATACGACTAAATTCGGATATATATATATATATATATATATATATATATATATATATATATAAAGGAACGTGGAGATCACCAATGCAAGTGTATCAAGAGGACTCAATGTAAAAATTTATAAAATAATCATCAGGCCAATAGCAAGATCTGTTAGTGAGGTATGGACCCTTTGGAATAGCCGAGCAAACAATGTTAAGAGTGTGGGAATGAAAAATATATGGCGGAAAACAGGTACAGGGAATTTGGGAAAGAAGAAGTAATAATGAGCTGATTGAGCTATTTAAAGAAACGGACATTATAGGAGTGGTGAAAGGTCAAAGGTTAAGATGACTGGGACACGTTACCAGAATGTATGAAAGCAGAATAGCGAAAAAGATACTAACATAGAAGGAAAAAAGGGACATGGAAGACCTAAAGCGAGATGGAAGATTGAAGTTATGAAGCATCACCACCACCATCACCAATTGGAAAGAAAGAGTTTTTTTTATAAAGGACGATGGAAAAAAGAAGTAAATAAATCCATGGGCCTTCTAGGTCTGACGATATACAAATAATAAATAAATCAAATAATATAATATAAATCAAATCTCCTACAATTCCTATCAATGAAGTCATATGTATGCTCTCTGATGCCAAACATCTAGGTATGCTAATGAACAATTCCACAGACAAAGCTATATTCAAGAATTATCTAAAGATATTAATCTATCTAAATTTACTAACCTGATTTAATGAAAACTCTATAAATATCTAAGTTCACTTTTGAAACTGTGGGAACTCGAAAATTCAACCACAATAGATGAGATCTGACCTATTTCTGCATTTTTAGGATTGCTTCTTCAGGTGGCCTCGTTTAAGTTATTTATTAGTCCGTAGAGTAGTTAGTTTCACACAATATTATTAATACCTAAAAATATATAGAAATTTTCTTTCAACAAAAATGAATTTCTCGTCTATTCTGATCTTTCTGTACCAAATGGCAGCTCTTTTTATTGTAAAATAATGACGCTAGGTGGAATTTCTTAAAAAAGCTGTATTCAGTCTTTTCACTATATTTATGTAACGACAGCAGATATGGGTCAATTTGGCCATAAAAATGTGCAACTTTTTTCTTCTTTGAGCCACTTTATATATATATATATATATATATATATATATATATTTTACGGTTTCCTAAATGCCAATGGTGAGTCATAAAAACATACCACCCTGTATATCTACATACTTATTAAAAAATACTGATTAGCTATATTACAAATTGAGGATAAAAAGCCAGAGAATAACACATAAATACCCTCTTTTTACCTGCATATAATTCCCGCGAATTTTGCAGATCTTGATTTAAATTATTAATGGCGGGAAAGTGTCAACTTTTCTCAAATTGCGCAAAACTGGAATATTATCGCTATTTTCATCATTATGTGGGGTTAGTAGGCTTCTGACAATCTACCATGACAGGCAATGGTAGTTTTATGATGCAAAATTCACATCTCTTGTTTAAAACCAATGCCATTATTTTGACGCGTTACCATGACAACCAGAAAAATTTCCGGAAATTTTTTTGAGGCGAGACGATAACTAAGTGAAAATTTTTGAGAAGGTAAACATATATAATCTACATCCATATACGAAATATGGTGGATATACCTGCATATGAATTTCTTCGAAATTGCGTCGTGTTACTTGTACAAAATATATTTGTACAACCTTTAGTGACCTAAAATTTCCAAAGAACGATAGATTGAACTACTATAATACCCATCTGAGTTTTAGCATTTGATGTAACTAAAGTTGGTAATTTTTTATTTAACGCAATATTGTGGATATACCTGCAAAATTCAACAAATTGTTTTCATACACTTGCTTTTCATTTTCTAGTGTTATCTGGTATTATGTTTTGAATGTCTTGTCTAATAACTTGTTGATTTTCTTTATCAAATCGCGACATTTTAGCATACAGTTATTAAACTCAAGGTGCATACTCTTCGAACTAGTAATTGACGTCTACTGTGACAGAACCGTTGAAATAAAAATGACAAACATTATGTCAACAACAACAATATCTTGGCCGAGTCAAATTAATTTAAAATCAGGGGGGGTGCACTTGTAATGTTGACTAGTGCCATCTTCTATGGTATAGTCAACGTTGCCTAGCAACGTTGTTGTTGTTGTTGTTTAAAAGTAGTTCAGTAATCTGTGTGGAACTTTATAGGTTAATTTTGGATGTTTGGTTTTACTGTAAATTTTGTTCAACTCCACCAGATATAACTTATGTTGGAAAAAGAGGGAATTTGTTACATAAAGTAATATAACAGTGTAGTAAATATAGTAAGGGGCATAAATAGTAATGATAAGTGTCATTTGTCAGTTCTATCCATAGACCTTATAAATCATGGACGCGCCCAAAACCGTTTTCTGCCTATACAAATCGTTGATGCTCAGATGTGTGCGACAGAGATAGAGCTAGTTCGGGCAAAAACCCACAGATCATTGGCCGAAAAAAACAAAAACCGTAAATGACAGACGTATGACATTTACGGTGACAGACCGGCTCCACCATAGTTTATGAGTCTTTAAAAACTATGCTAATAAACACAACTAAATCACAAAAGGCACACAAATCATTAACAATAGTAACAGGAAAAGTTTTGTCAGGTTATGTTTATATATTTTTCTGTCATACATCTGTTTTTGCCCGGACTAGCTTCATCCCTCTTGCACACATCAGGGCAGCGGATCTCTCTCTCTAGGGCCGGTCCATAATTTATAAGGTCTATGGTTCTATCAGAGTTGATTGGAATATCTTGAGAATCTGGACGGTTTACAAACGTTAAAAATTTTCCAACAAAGCATAAAAACAAGTAGGTATTGTTCAGTTTTCACAAAATTCTTCATTTTTCTTAAAGTTACAGCATTATGAATTTACAAAAATAAAATTTAAGTATTACATTAAAATTTAAATAAGAATAACTGTGAAATCAATTTTGTGAAATATAAAAAACACTTCATTGCATTTATCTACAACCATTGTGATAATCTTACCAAATTCTTGTATAAGCGTACAAATTATAACATTGTACTGACTCAAGCTTTATTTTCAAAATAAGATCACTCAAATTTTCATTAACTGCATTGCATATATAGATTTTTTTCAACTTGCTGTTATTTACAGTTTCATACTCTATGTTCTTTCCGTTGCAACTATTATCATTACCATTTGTAGAGCGATAATTTAATATTTCAACTCATATACGTAATAGTTTGAAATGCCTTCCATTTCTTTTTTAGATGTTGGACATTTTAAATGTAAAGCTAAGAATAAACTGTTACATTCAAAAAGGATAATAGTATTTGTTAATAGACCTATAGTTTTATGAATAAATTTAAACAAAATTGTAATTTTTTTTTTATTTGCAAGAGAATGAAACCTATCCATTGTTATAGATTTCAAAATTTTATTGTAGAGTCTAATGATGAAGCCGGTCCTGACAAACAAAGAAATTCTGAATCTGATCAAGGACCATTGACCACAGATTTGTAAAGACATATGATCTGTTGATCGCTACAAGCGACATTAATCATAATTAATAGTATTCTCTATTTCAAGTTTCCTGTCTTTTTTTATTTATATATATTTAATCTGTGTTTAAAATGTCAGGTTTGATTTAACTTGGAGTGTGAAATTTTCTTATCGAATACCACACGAGCATAAATTATTCCTGGAATTGCTTAAGCTCTTGTGATATTATAAGTGAAAATTATAGAAAATATTACTGTTAAAAAAATACCTAATACTTACTTTTTCCGTCTTTAAATAATTCGCGTGAATTTTCCGAATTTCGCGTCCATAAAAACAAGGCTTTAGAATGTGTTACAGTGCTTTTAAATAACGTAATGCAAAAATATTTTATTGTCACACATAAGCTGAATTGGTAATTTCTGCAAAAGAATGCGTGGCGTATTGGTATTCTTTCATATTGTAAAAGGCTAAGATTAACAAGAATCCGATGTTATATAGTTATAGCTGATTAAACCCTTTGAACCTGCGCCGCTGGCGAGTGTGGAAGTAAACTAACCTCCATAACTGACCGTGTCAGGCGTGACTGCTCTGGTTGTTAGGCCGGATATGCATTCTCAGCGAACGTACGGATACTATCAATTCCACCGGCATTAGCGATAGTAAATAATATGTAAGGGAACGAGACCTTATCTCTGAATTTATTGTCGTCCTCAATAGAATATCGCCATTAAGCTATTTCGCGCGCCGCCGGCCGTGGACGGGACACCGAAAGGCCGGAGAGGACAAAAATCGGTACACGATCTGATGGGAATCGCCCCGTCGCCGACGTCTTGGTATTGATTCTGCCCACCGAAGCCGCAACGAAATTGTTTCCGTGTTATTTTGGCGTTTTGGAGATTCTCAACAAAGATTGTTTTTGATATACCTACTAGATTATTACTTCTTCAAAAAAAGTTGTTGTTTAAATAGAAATTTTCAGTGTGTAATTCACAATGTGAAAAGTCTCCCTTTCTTTTTTATATGTTTTACATAAAATGTATTGAAATTACCAGTAATATAAGAAAATCCACCTTCAACAATGTCTGATGTGGTCAGATTTGATTTGGCAGCAAGTATTTTTCTTCAAATTTAAATGTCTTAAGTTAGTATTCAAGAAATTACAAAATAACTAACTGGGATCTTGGATCAAATATCAAGTCGCTATTTTATCGTTTGTTAATCCTGGTTACTACGAATATTTATGGCGGTTTTTCGTAAGTTGAATTTAGTAATTTTCTTATAGACTTATATTTTAAAGGTACATTTCCGCAGTGACACACGACAACCACATTGAAGCTGGTTTTACCCTTTATAATCCTGAAAAGAACAATTTTTTAATTCATTTCCTGAACATATTACATATTTATGATGGTTTTAAAATTAATTGTTCAAATTTTATGAAAATATACGAAGAAAAACACTTAATTGACAAGACTAAGTCTACAAGCAGAACTACCGTTTTAACAGAAAATGTTGAATGATGTAGTCCAAAAAATCTGTTTTGCAACTATCTGCTCAAACCTTAAATAAATACCAAATAATTACCAATACCAATACCAATAATTACCAAACTTAAATAAATATAATTTGTGTTATGTCAATTTTAGTGTTAAATTTATCAAAATACAGGATGCTTTTGATTACCTGAACTAATTTGGTAATCGATGCGTCATGAAATATGGAGTCAATATCGTAAAATATTTTTTTGGAAAATCCTTATAGTTTCCGAGAAAGAAATTATTAAAGTCGTAATATTTTCAACTTTTACATCGCTGGGACACTGTAGCCTACCCAGGCAATTCTGAATATTCAATTCCTTAGAGTATTAACGTTTTTGTGATGCGTGTTTACATTTTAACTCGGTGTTGATGGAAATTACTTTAATTTATGGTGAGGTGAAAATGCTTTAGCAGAACGATTTTTCTGTAAACATGTGCCAAGTACAATTACTTTTACCGCAGTGTGCAGTGAGTGCAAGTGTAGCGCAACGCGAGAGAAATTTGAAACCGAATCATGGAAGAAATGGAGGACATCCACGATCTATTGCATCAGTGTGGCGTATCATACACGAGGCTCAATTATATCAGTACCATGTACCGTGTCCAAGCATTAATACCAAAAGATTGGACGGAGAGGACCGGTACCATGGCCGCCACGATTTTCTGACTTTTAATCCAAACTTGCTCTATGAAATAGGTATTATATATACAACGCTATTTATTTCGTTCCTTGGGAATTTCTTTCAATTTTTTGTCCCGTGGCCGATTGCATGATTTACCTTGTCAGGTTTTGCATTGGACCAGTTTGCAGTGCAGTGTTTTTAAATCATTTTCGAATTGCCCTTTTTGATTTTTTTACAAAATTGTATTTGTACGAGTCCGTCTTGTACAGTCAAATTTTTTTTTAGATAAGTTCTGAGTCACCCTGTATAAAACTTTGCAGTTTATTTCACTTTATTTATTGGTTACTCGTAATTTGTCTATAGGTGTGTCACAAGACACTGAAGAAGTATTTGCACATGCATGTCTATACGGTTTCTATTATTCTGGAGTTGGATCCACTTGATTAGAACCAACGAATACAATATTGTGGTTGGTATAATGAACATTTAATAAACGGCAATAATTTATTAAACCTGACTTTTCCTTCTGATAAGGTCACATTTATCTGATAACGCAAATAGTCAAAGCTATAGAGCTTGAGTTGCGGAAAATCCATATAATTTTATTGAAGCATCGTTACATCTTTAAACTATAGATATGTGGGTGACAATTTCAAGAAGACTGCTATTAGGTCTATTTTTCCAAGAAACAACACAACAAAATACAACACAAAAGGAACAAAATCACAACAAAATATGGAAGTATGTACTTATAGTGATACGTTTGTCTCTAGCATATTGTGGTCTGCACGAAGTCCTTTTGCACAAATAGATTTTTATCTGTTTGACTGTATTAAAAATGAGTATTTAAAAATCATCTCTAATCACTTGAATATTTGGAAATAAAACATATAACACCAAATGACCTGAACGTGTTTTTTATTGTTTGAAACATAGAGTAACCTTATGCTTAGAAAAGCAAGATTCATTTTTGAACATCTACTACAAATAAATTTTGATGTGTTGAATAAATAAATTTATTTCATGATGACATAGGTCTCAGACATTGTTAAATACCTACCCTGTAAAATGAATCTGTGCAATATTTACCAATAATGTGTTAGACGTACTCCATTCCATATCAACTTAACACATCCATGCTCTTTATCCTTACTTCTGGCTCGTTGTACAGAACTGCAGTACTCAAGTAGTGTCATCAGCATGTTATTTTATTCGCCTCTTCATGTTATGTTCAGTTAATCTCGTCCGTGGTGTTTAAATGTAGAATTTTAAATTGAGGTTTGATCAAAGAAAATGGTAAATACCTATCTACGTAACTATAATAAGTATTACTGATAGTTATATTCAAAATATCAATACAAAAATATTATCAAAACTGAAACTTGAAAAGTAAGTTGGTTGGGTATCGTCCAAAGAAGACTTTGACGAGAATTGTTTGTTTTATTGTTCGATGTCATTTAACAATATTTTGGTTAACTCTTTTCAGTGATAATTTAATATTAACCCTTACCAGTAATTTAAAATTACTTTTAACACCACCCTCATTAAAGCATTAGATATATAGTACCAAGAGAATATATGTCTAATTCTTGATGTTGCCCACAATCTTTGACATTTGTAAGCCGTCAAGATTCACGGAGGATCGCGATTGACACCGTAAAATTTAAGAACCGGTGCCAAAAAAGATGAATTTTGTTAATTTAAACTGTTATAATAGTAAAAGCAATAAATGTAATGAAAAATAACGATAAATTCTTAATTTGTTACATATAAGGGCGCCGATCGTAATGACATCTAGGTTTAAACTAGAAATTGTTATTGTCTTTGACTAGTAGTGTCTGTTTTAATAATGATTTTAACAATAGTAGGTAGAAATTTTGATAACTCTTATATCTTGTAAATGCAAATTCAATTACATTATTATTGAAATTATTTTGAGATCAATTTTGAGTGAATTTAACATTTAAGAAAGACATGAGATTATTAACACAAATTTTCTTTAACTATACCAAAACATGTGTGAGTGAATACATATTGTGCAAAAATGAATCCGTCTGTAGATATGGTGTAGAAGGAAGGGAGAATACAACTGGTGAGCAGTTGGAATTTTGTTGCCGAAGATTGCTGAACTCTTACCAGTATAACATGCATCATAAATATTTTTTACATTACAGGATGCGTGCAAAAAGTATGAAATAAAATCGAAACTGCATAAAGCTGTAATACAAACCGTTAAGTACCTATTATAACAAAGGCAACAAAATTGTATAACATATATTTGAAACGTTCAAAAAAGTGGTAAATGGCGATACTTTTCTGCTGTCTTATCTGTACTTACAGTGGCTGGTAACAGTTAGGTATTTGTTACTCATGCTGTTCATACCCGACTTTGTGTTTTCCTTCCTCCTAAGAAATGCACAATATGGACAACGAGCAGAGTTACGTTTAAGTAAATGTTCTCTTTCAACGTCAAAATAATTTCGCTCATAAATAGATTTACTTCTACAATGTTAATTTTTACTGGGTCGGAGGCATTTCTCTTCAATATGCATTTTTTGGATTTCAAAATTAGGTAATTTATTATGAAATTATTGATACATGTGTGAAGATTAAAAAAGGATTATATTTATTATACCAAGAAAATATGTTATTTACTGGGAATATTGGTCAAACTGTAGCACAAAAAATCATCGAATTTTACATAGGTACGTTTCGGGTTCTTTATTTATCCATCGTCAGAAAAGCATGTTTTTTACTGAAATAATAGATTATAAATATCTACAGGTTTTTTAACAAATAATAGGTAACCCACAAATTGTAAGTAAAATAATTTTTCACAATTTTTTGGAATTGTAGGTTTTAAATGGGTTAAAAATTGTTTAGTTAACATTAATGTCAAATTTCATTCAGAACTATAAAGTCCTAAGTGTTAACAATAAATATCTAATTCGAATAAATGTTAAATTGTTATTGTTAAAAATTATTTATACTCGCGTCAAGAATTCAGACGACTTACGTCATACGAACAAATGAATAATTCATTATATTTTTATCAAAATATTTAAGAAACTGTAACTGAGAGTAATAAAACTATATACTAGGTACACTAATTGTTTGCATTATATATTGCACTAAATTGTAAAAAATTGTTGTTTTTAACGCGACCAAATATCGAAAATTACGTTGACAATAAAGACAATTGCCTAATGTCAACTATGACGTAAGACGTCTGAATTCTGGACGCGAGTATACGTATAATTTGAGTTATTTGTTTTAAAAAAGAAAACTTGATATGTATAAATTTTATATTGTTTTAGTTAAAAATATATTTTTCTGATGATGGTAAATAAAAAATTCGAAAAGTACGTAAAATTGTTTTTTTGTTCTTCAGTTTGGTCATTATTCCCAGTAAATAACATATTGTCACAGGATTTGTCCCGATCGCACCGAATTTGGTGCCTGTTGGATTCAGGAGCAAGGAGCATCAGGAATATTCGTTAGCCTCTCGAGAATGGGATCCAAAGCTACTAGAAAATACTTAGAATATTCGTTTTGTCTATATCAGGAGAATAAGCGGACGGAGCGAGTTATTCATTTGGATATTTCTGTGCGATCAATTGAAGATTCAGAGCGATTTGGATAGTAATTAATTAAGAACGATTAGTTTTGTTGTATTTAATATTTAGTGGTGTACATTGTGTTTAATACAGATAAGTGAATAATTAACGGTTTGTTTGTTTGTCCTTTTTTTTATAAAAGCAGAAGTTGGGTATAAAACCCGTAACAATATTCAATTATTACATAGCTATGAAGATACTAGATATACCAAGAAGACGTGCGTTTAATCCTTTATAGCATATCTTGTGTAATTAAATGTTACGAGGATTTCGAAATTGAAAAATTTTAATAAATATAAACAATCCAACGAAACGAAATAGCGCAAGGTTTAACGTGTTACTGGCGTGAATTTGTCTATAGTAACAATCAAGGTAAATTTACTATGGCCATCGCTTGTGAACATGGTGGGCACAAACCATATCGCCCGGTGCCCTTTATTATGTTCATATTTATTCCAAAGACTTCAACGGGTCGATTATCTTGAACGCTCGCTCCTTGAGGTATAAATTACGAGGCCGGCGGACACATGCATACCGAATGTATGTTTTATTAGTAAACAAAAATGTTAGATAACGCCTAGTCTGGTTCGGAGAACATTAGTGTCGAGGAATGTGGATATTATATTTTATCTTTCCATAGAACCTGTGACACTAGAATTATTTTGGGAGGATACGCTCACTTTTCTAATAATTTTATGGACTTTCTCTACATAGCCTACCATGTCAAATTTCTATATATCTCTACAGAGTTACGTATAAATTCAATGAGAAGGTAATTTCTACAAAAGCGCTGGGACACGTTTAGTTTAAGTTAAACTGTTTTAGTAGGGAATACTACAAATCACTAAATGATAGAAAAAGTTATCTTAAATAGAAAGGTTTATATGAACGTAGGTAATAAAAAATATTTAAAATAACCCTTAAGGATATTTGACGTAGATGAAACTTTGATGACCGACTTATCTAAATAGAAATAAATTCATTAAGTCTGAGAGTCTCAGAATTTCGACAACACTGAGTATTTTGAAAATTCTATTAGTGCAATTCTATAAAAAGAAAAATCTCTCCCATTTTATCGCAATAATATATCATTTTAAAGTTTCTATATTTTATTTTTATATGAACGTTTTGAAAAAAATGTGAGAATATTTTGCTATTGATTTTAAACAAAACATTATTATTTGAAATATTCAAAATATCTAATAAAATTTTTAAACAAAGCATTTTGATGTACTGTCATCAGAAAAATCCAGTTACAGGGCGAAAAATTGATAAAATATTATGTATATCGATCGACAGGACATTAAGAACGTACGTCATACTTGTCGTAATGAGTAATTATAATAAATAATAATTAAGTAGATTTTTAAGAAATGTTTTTTCCAGATCAAAATGACTAACTTTCGACCCAGTTTGATATAAAAATAAACAGTTTTTTCCTATAAAATTTTAGCGATCCGCTGAAGTAGAGCACTTTTAAATAAAATTGACCACAAACTGAAAAAATATATATCTATAGAAGACTTCTAGGGAATCACCCGCAACTTTTTGATTTTCAGGAATAATTTAAATGTGCACCATATCAAAAAATTAATAAATCGTATTTATTATACTATTTTCAAAAACTATGTCAAAAATATTTAAAATGCTATATTGATTGATTAAATTTAGAGAGAAAATGTATCATTGGTTAACATCCGAACCAAGAAAATAAATCGCAACGCAAACTTGTAATTTTATTCAGATGAAAGTCTTTCAACAAAAAAATAAATGCATACTCAATTTTTTGTCAAATTATTAATAGTCTGATATTATAAACATATGCTACTCTATCCCATTAGTTTCGTAACATTTTTGTTACATGGACAGTTGTAGTAACTTTCAGTGAAATTTAAAATCTAAAAAGAAAAGCTCTCGCATTTCACCAGATTTTCAAAAGTTTTTCTAAGAACTCATATAAGTGCGTTTTACATACCTGTTGCCAAAATGTGAATATATATGTTGTGGTTTTGATATCTATTGTACATTCGATTCAGAGAAATCGAACCAGAAACGTAAACCAACTAGGTTTTTCTTCGAAATCCTTTATGGACGTGTATATAAACACGACACAGGTTGAAAACAACACTGAAATAGTTATTTGGAAACTACACATTAATCATGGACGATCCCTTGTCATTCAAATATAGACGAAGAGATCCGTTTTGTGGTCAAATCGTCTGATGCATTCAATAACGTGACTCAATATCGTCAAAGGTATGTATATTTCAAAAATTCAAAGCAGGACAGTCTGGCGATCATATTAATAATAGTGGCGTGGAATTTTGGTATTATATGGTGCAGGAAATACTTATGACACTTTTGATGCATCATCGTTTTCATAGTTAATGCAGTCAAACACGGTGTTGTTAATATATTAATTTCTAACTAAATTGCTACATTTACTGATCAATTTAACAGCAAAGTTATTGCATTTTTAGATAAAAAAACATTTTAAATTTTCTGATTATAATTTTTTAATTACACGTTATTATTATTTTTGGTATGGTTTTATATTACAAGTGTTACACTTATTAAAATTAATTCCCAACATTTTACTAAATTCTTCCACATCGATATAAAAAGTATATAGGCCTCCAAAGAAAATAGCTCCAAGCCCAGTAACTATCTACTAACTAGAAAATAAATAATAATCTATTAAATTTAAATAGACAAACACAACCTGATATAGTGAAATTATTATACAGTATGCGCCAAAAGTATGGACCAAATTCAATAAAAACGAAACAATTATTTTTTGGGAAAAATCCTCGAACAGGTCGATTTTTAATTTAAAAAATACATATTTTAGCGTAAAATGCGATTTTCAAATGTCATTTGTTTTCGAGTAATGACGTCATCGATTTTTTTTAATGGCAACACCATATTTTTTTCCTTGATTCTGAAAGATCGTTTAATTCTCTATCAGACAGTACTAAACTTTTGCCCTCTTACATAGGAAAGTTTTCGAGTAAATGACGATTGAATGTTAGAAAACGTAAATTCCATAGTTCTTTTATGGATCACGTAGGTGAAAATCTTTGCAAAGTGTCATTGTCACCGACTTTCTAATAAGTATTGTAAGCGACATATAAATTATTATTCAATTTAAAGTATTATGGCACATTTAACTGGTACTCAAAGAATTGAAATTTTAATTCTTATCGGATGCGGGAATATGACTAGAACTCAGCAGGAAATTTGCGATTTATTTAATGAAAAATATCCAGATCGCCCTATCAGCCAATCAATAGTCGGTAAGGTAGAGTCTAAATTTAGAGAAACTGGCAATGTTGTAAATATTCCAAAACCTGGACGTCCAAGCATTAATGAAAATCAGAAACAGAACATTTTGATAAGTATGGTGGATAATCCTCATAATTCTTCACGATTGGTTGCATTAAACAATAACACTAGTCAGAGCACAGTGCTACGTATTTTGAGGAAGGAAAAATATCATCCCTACAAAATTCAACTTGTGCAGGAACTCAATGAAGATGATCTCGATCGCCGCTTACACTTTTGCGAAATTCTAATGGATTTATGTCAAGGAAACAGAAATTTACACCGGCAAATACTTTTTTCAGATGAGGTCACATTTTGTCTGAATGGTACAGTAAACCGTCAAACTTGCAGATATTGGAGTCGGGAAAATCCTCATTGGATGGCAGAGGCACATACCCAACACCCTCAGAAATTAAATGTGTGGGCTGGAATAGTTGACGACAGAATAGTAGGGCCTTTCTTCTTTGAAGGAGCCCTTACAGGAAAAAGATATTTAGAGTTTCTAGAAAATGATCTTGTTCCAGCCCTTGCAGTAATTTTTCCTAACGATAATGACCCTGACATTCCTGACGATTCAGCAAGACGGTGCACCTCCGCACTATGCGCGCCCTGTACGAGATTTTTAGGACAACTGTTTTCCTGGGAGGTGGATCGGCAGACGCGGACCGATAGAATGGCCTGCAAGATCACCAGATCTTACACCTCTTGACTATTTTTATGGGGAAACTTGAAGTTAAGCGTACATTAATAAACCACGTAATTTAGAAGAACTTCAAAATCGCATTCGGAACGAAATATGCAGAGTAACCCCAGAAATCATTCATAATGTGCAAGAAGAATTTCTTCACAGACTTGCGCATTGTCAACAAGTTGGTGAATGACAATTCGAACATTTAATTTAAATATAAAATTTAATCAATTTTATTTTATTTTACATACCTCAGAATTGTTACTTTTTATGGATAAAATTTACGTTTTCTAACATTCAATCGTCATATACTCGAAAACTTTTCTATGTAAGAGGGCAAAATTTTAGTACTGTCTGATAGAGAATTAAACGATCTTTCAGAGTCAAGGAAAAAAATATGGTGTTGCCATTTAAAAAAAAATCGATGACCTCATTACTCGAAAACAAATGACATTTGAAAATCGCATTTTACGCTAAAATATGTATTTTTTAAATTAAAAATCGACCTGTTCGAGGATTTTTCCCAAAAAATAATTGTTTCGTTTTTATTGAATTTATTCCATACTTTTGGCGCATACTGTATTGCTGTAGAATGTTTAAATTTTTCTAAAATAGCATCATTTCAGTAAAGTCCAACAAGAATACTGCATTGGCGAATTAAACCGGGTGTTCCCTCAAAGTGCTTATATCTCAGAAACTATAATAGCCTGTGCAATGAAATTTAGTATACAGATGGCGCGTAGAATCTGGTGAAAACATCAATTCTTATACAGGGTGCTCCATTTTTCAGGAAATCGATTAACTATTAATTTTTTGGTAGTCAACTGCGATAAAACTTATGTTTAAATTGAAATATACTGACATAGGAACATATTCTGATAAAAAAAACATTCAACAATTGTAAAATATAACATAAAAAACGCTTCCAACAAGTGCCCAAATTACATTGTTGTGTCATGCAAAATGTGTATAGGCTTGCGTCAGACTTACACAGAAGACACTAACATCGGTAAACGTCAAAACTATGAATTGTCTTTGAATTGTCAAATTAATGGCATACAGTATTTTATTATACATAAATAATGCTAAGTAATGTGTTGAATTCAATATACGTGCTATTGAGACTTATCCATAAAAACTTGAGACTTGAGTTGAGCTTTAGGAGCATTGGGGTCACTGCTTCCGTTACCGCTTCGTTCGTCGAGAATATTGTGTAAAATATTTGTCGATATTTTTAAATTGTTTCATTGCAATGTAGTAAAACTTCAGTAACTTATTTTTTTTTTTTGTTATTACGTCTACATAACGTTATATACCTACCCGTATTCTTAATCACAAAATAATTTACAAAAACGTGTAAGAAAAGAATATTCCCTTTTTCCAACGGCGTATTTTGATGGCGAGTTGTTCGCGTTTTCCTAGCTAAATTTCTGTCTCTTAGGTGAGTACTCACGCCTAATCTATGATTTTCTGTGTGGGAGCGAGACGCAAGACAAGGCTACTCTTGAAGGAAAATCGAGAAACGTCAGACGAATTGACAGATGCGATGTGAGAATGACAAGCAATGGAAATTCGAGATTTTTATGTATTCCTACATCTATTTCTATAAAATATTATATAGAAACTTTAAATTTAAACCTTCTAAAATGTCAAGCATGCCTTAGGTCTCGATATAAAACACGATTTTATAACGAAAATTGCTTATGTTTCAGTCAACTACGAGGCGCATTGCCGACCAAAATCACCGAAACATCAAACGTATGCTCCGGCGCACAGTGGCTCAAAGCGCCACTGTGCCACCCAAATTACTGTACACCCCTTAGGGTTGGGCCGTTTGAGGTGATTCTTTTTTAAATGTTCGTCATAAAATTGCCTATCGATCCCTCTTTCTCAATTTTCGCTTTGGGTCTTCATTTTCGCGGAATTTGACTCCAAAAATGGGTTTGCATGGAAAAAACTAGATTTTTCGCACAAAAATTACACGGAACACGAGATTGAGATTTTGCTGTACTTTTTATATGGGGAAATGTTCGTCTTGGTAAGCCCTACAAGACTGTCCACTTAGATTTCGGGGAGAAATTTTCACTATCATACATTTCCATCCGAACAGTTCCAGGACAAATCAATCAGTTCTCACTAACAAAGAACTATTGTATCCAAAATGGCCACTTTTGTCAAAAAATTGAATTCCCAAAATCATTTATGGAACCTTTCTGACCCTTTTCAGAATTACGGGAAAATTCGGAAAATCTCTGTATATGGGCAGTTTGGTGTGTGTCCAAAAATGTGTCTAAAAATTCTGAAAAAATTTTTGCGGATTTCTTGAATGTGTGAGATGATATTTTTTCCAATATTTTCCCAGTTTTCAGTAGAACGATTTCTGATATGTGAAAATTTTTGGATGATTGTGGCCATTTTAAGAGCAACGGAAAATTTCTCCGAAATCTAAGTGGACAGTCTTGTAGGGCTTTCCAAGACGAGCATTCCCCTATAAAAAAGTCCGGCAAAATCTCAATATCGTGTTTCGTAGGGTTATTTTTGTGCGAAAAATCTAGTTTTTCCATGCAAACCCATCTTTGGAGTCAAATTCCGCGAAAATGAAGACCCAAAGCGAAAATTGAGAAAGAGGGATCGATAGGGAATTTTATGACGAACATTTAAAAAAAATCGCCTCAAACGGCCCAACCCTAAGGGGTGTACAGTAATTTGAATGGCACAGTTGCCACTGTGCGGCGGTGACATCTCGGAATAAAACGTAGGAAATTTGGAAAAATGGGCCGACTGGAGGCCCGCAAAGACCAAAAACTGTAAATTTGAAGTCTCTAGAAACTTTGCATAAATCGAGTGTGAAAACGTGGTAAAAATGAGCTAGCATCACATAAAGACCACCTGATTCAATATTTAAAATACAGGATGTTGAAAAGAAATTAACCAAACTCGAGAAAACACTAAAAATTACCAAAATATGCCAACCACTCTTCTAAATTATAGAGCGCCGGATTTTCCCCACCATAGAGAGTTCAACCAAAGTCACGGTTACATTTTATTATTCACAGGCGTAAAGCCGTGCGCAGTAATGGAAATTAAGTAAAAGGCACTACGCAGCGGTGGTCATGCCAGAGGGAAAGATTAGTCCAAAGAAAGATCAAGTCGGCGATAGCCGACTTGCCACCTTTCCAGTTATTAAATATTTGTTGGTGATATCTAACCTACACACGGTACGCCTTAAGGTACGTCTTGAGTAATGTCAATATCAGCGGCATTTACCACAAAATTTTCAGAAAATCCATGTGCATTTTTGCAAACCTATGTTCTTGTCTGTTCCAAGGTTACTATGAAATTTTCCACTTCAGATCCAACTTTCATGAAATCAGTTTATTTTATATGTTGTGACTTTGATAATCAATATTCCCAGAAATTTGACCTCCACATGTCATGTGGAGGTTACTTCGACATGTGAGTCAAACCGTACCAAACGTAAAATGTCGGCTATTCGGAATACGTAGTCAAAAATTGGATTTCCCATTTGAGAAAACAAAGTTGACCTTGAAAACGACACAAGGTCATATTGTCGGAAAAATCGGACTCTGTATCCTAAAATATTGATTTTTCATCAGAACACAGTGCTACTACATTCTATAATGTATATTTAATGATGTAGGAAATTTTTATGCAATACCTTCGATTGAAGTGGCTAATTGCAGATATTTTTTAATTTTAGGTTGCAGTAATCTTTGGCATAGTCGATTTGGTGATATCGAATATAATGGAAATTTCAACATCAAAAACTGAACTTTTATTACTGAGACGAAAATAAGGAAAAACTGTGGTTAAAATTTGTAGAAAATACTCGGATCACTAGCAACAACACATAATCGATTGTTTGTGAGCTATACTAGAAATTGTTGTATTCACTGATAACTGAAATATTAATAACTTTGAGAAAATACAAATTGAAGTTACTAGCTATCAATCCAAAGATCTGTACGAGTAATAGTTTTAGATCATTATCTGCAATCATGCTTGTAGATGCAGTGAATGTATTAAAATTGAATAGGCACTCTTTAACATAGAATACTTTGAGCTGTTTGATAAAACCGCATATTTTTTGTTGATGTTAACCAAGCATAACTTCCTCATCGACTGCCGTTACTACTAACTGTTTTTGTCTCTAATTATTAAATTATGAAAGTTCCTTCAACATGGTAATAAAAGCAGCGTTACTTTTTCAGTTTCTGAAGATAGTAATTTTTTTGGGGAGAAAGAAATACATTTAATATCTTCCATTTTCACCAGATTTTCAAATAAAACTAAACTTTTTTAAACTTTAAATAAACTCGACTAACTTGAGCTTGTGACTGTGGATAAAATGTATGACATTCGTGATTTAATTGCGCTTTATCCTTTCGAGTTTAACATTCTTGTGTGAATAAAATGTTGTCTAAAACACTCTCACAATAAATAAAATAATTATTATTGTAACAGGCAATTTTTTCACTGGAAATAATAAATGATTGTCACCTTTGAGTTTCTGTACAAGACACAATATATTTTCTATTTGTCCAAAAAAAGTAATTTTATTAATTTCATATAACAACGCCGTTTACCTTAGGCGTGACCCACAACTTATTAATCATAAATTAGTGTGACAATGGTCGAAACTAGTTCCTAACTCGTCATTGTGACACAGAACGGTACGTATACGTCGCGCTGTACTTAACAGGGTACGTAATCCCATGGTCAAAAAAATATCAACCAACGTCTAACGTATCCTCGGTTGCTGAACGTTTCCATTGTCAGTGTGTGAACTGAACTCCCAACGAATTAATTCTTTTGTCACGGTCTGTTAGGTGAAGTAATAGAAAAATGGCTCGGCAATACCACCTACAACAAAGTGAAGAGGTTAATGTGCCCTTCTCGGCGTGTAACCATCCACTAAATGTAAATAGTTCGGGAATCTGAGATGGAGCTCGTTATTATGTACCCAGGCCGTGATTCGTTTACTTATAAACAATGAGCTGGTGTTCTAGTACCACTTATTTTATAGAAATAAACACAGGTGTAATGCCACAGAGAAAGATTAAAATAAGGAGACACTTGTCTTGAAAGAAACTTCTCTCGGCATTTACAAATTTCTCGTTATTTTTGTAGTAAAAGCCAATGACACGAATTATTTCTTTGCATAACAAAATATGCTCTAATGCACTGATGTTCGGTTTTACCAAGGCAAGGCTTCAAAGCCAACAACATTTTTACAAATTAACATTGAGAACATCAATGTTTAGTTTTTATATATTTTTAGGTATTAATAATATTGTGTGAAACTAACTACTCAGTGAACAAAAGCCCCAACCTGCGTTGAATTACACCCACAATATCTACCCATATATTCCTTATTATTAGCTTTTGTAACATTTTTTACTGTTTTAGAAAGGTATGTTAAGCTAATATAAATCAAATCTCCTACAATTCCTATCAATTAAGTCATATGTATGTTCTCTGATACCAAACATCTAGGTATGCTAATGAACAATTCCACAGACAAAGCTCTATTCAATAATTATTATCTAAAGAATAAAATTTAATTTACTAACCTGTTAATGAAACACTCTATAAATATCTAACTTCACTTTTTGGCAGTGGGAACACGACAAATTCAACCACAATAGATGAGATCTGACCTATTTCTGCATTTTTAGAATTGCTTCTTCAGATGGTCTCCTTTAAGTTGAA
Organism: Monochamus alternatus; assembly: GCA_037114965.1. Lineage (NCBI taxonomy): Eukaryota > Metazoa > Arthropoda > Insecta > Coleoptera > Cerambycidae > Monochamus > Monochamus alternatus. The sequence continues at coordinate 21,478,030 of CM073435.1, read as the reverse complement.
TCAAATATCTAACTATAAAAATTATTATAAAAATTAAAATTATTTGAAGTTAAATATCGACAATGACAAAAAGTGACATCCTGTCAATGAATAAAATATGACAATACTTACTTGGTATCAGAGAACATACATATGACTTCATTGATAGGAAAAGGTGAACATTTTTCAAGTAGGTGTCTGTGGAATTGTTCATTAGCATACCTAGATGTTTGGTATCAGAGAACATACATATGACTTCATTGATAGGAATTGTAGGAGATTTGATTTATATTAGCTTAAAATACCTTTCTAAAACAGTAATCAATGTTTAGATACTAAAATGATTTCTCAATGAATCGGTTAATGAATTTGAAGCAGGTCGCGCATCTTCATGTGTAACTTTAGTAACAATATTTTTCAATATTTTGACAGATTGACTGAAAATACTATTTTTAGAAACTGAAGGTTTTTCTTTAATCGAGGTGCGAGGTAATTTTTTTCGTAGAAATCAATAATTTTCAAGATAAATCGGTTTTTAAGAAAATGAGTACAAGAGCAGTAACAATTAAAGTTGGTCAATGAAATTAATCTACAAAAATTATAATTTTTCTTGCGTCCATAATATTGTTTTTGTTATCACTCGCAAAATAAATTGGATGATTTTCAAATTTTTGTTAACGCTGCGTGACTAAATAAAAGATCTATGCAACTTCCTAAAGAAAAGAACACTTATTGTCGAAAGATTTCCGATTGACTTTTATACAATTCATAAAATTTTAGTTAAAATTCAAAAACTATTGTAATTTTTGATGATATTACACGGCTATCTGAACCTTGGTGCCTTTATACATTTTTAAAAATGACTAAAAATTACACAAACTCTATTTATATAAGTAACCAACAACCTATACTATGTTTTTAATATAGTGTGAATTCATCGCATTACAACAATTGGCTATCTTGAAAATTGTACGGAGCAGAATGGAAGTGTTCTTTTTAATACCTAATAATCCGCTAAATCAAGTTTAATCTCAGTCTGGCCCTATCGATTGATTTACGTTGTTTTATTTAAAAATGCCTTATTGGAATTAAGAATTTAACAAAAAAAAAATTAAGCGGTATTTGTAGAATTATACTTTGTTTAAATTATGACGGCTTAACCACTTGTACGTCACACACGTAGAGAAAAACACGACACGACCTAATCATTGATGCCATCCAAAATTCCTATTATTCCTATTATTAATGGGTGTACATTAGTATATTTTACTGGATACATCATAGGGCAGGAGCCAGTGTATTGTGCCAGATCAATCCAGTCTTAGAGCTGAATATACGCAGACGTACTAGTACAGTAGAGTAAAATTCGACTTGTGTTTAGTGACTATTGTGCCAGGGGGTATAATATTGTTTGGGTAAAATGTGGAGCTTATCAGATTACGTACCTGCTAAACGCGTGAAAAGATGTGCACTCTCTCAGAATGAGAAGATTATTATATTAAATGTATTTAATGCATTGAAACACCAAAATCCTACCAACAGTGTTGACGACATCGTGGAAAAGTGTTCCAAAATGACAGGGATTGGAAAATCGACTATCTACAGACTTTTAAAGAAAACAAAAAATGAACAAGATACTGTAAATCCCCCAAAATCATTTACAGGGAGGTCAAAAGTCGTTATAGATAATTTCTTCAAAAATGTCATTCGCATAAAAGTCATTTTATTTTAAAAAAGAAATACCAACGCTAAACAAAATTTTAAGTGAACTTTCAGAGGACAACGATTTGCCAAAAATCAGTAGAAGCAAATTATGGGTCGTCTTACGAGAGTTAAATTTTTGCTGGGAAAAGCAGAACAGGAAGTCAGTCCTTATCGATAAAGATGAAATTATTTGTTGGGGAAGATTCTACTTAAGATCAATTAGAAAATTCCGTGACGAAGGGAGGAATATTCATTATTTAAACGAAACTTGGGTCAACGAGGGATATACTGTAACAAAAGCATGGCAAGATAAAAATGTAAACAGTTTTCGACAAGTATTTTTGGATGGACTTTCAACAGTGTTCAATGCACGTTCAGGTAAAGGGCGAAGATTAATAGTGACACTTATAAGTAGTGCCAGTGGTTTACTTTTATTTGAATCTAAAAATATAGGTGACTAACACGAAGACATGAACGCAGATGTTTTTAAGATATTTTACACAGATGTTGGATTTTATTCCTTCGGGGTCTGTAATTGCCATGGATAATGCCAGTTACCATTCACGACAGACCGAGCGGACCTCTACGACTGCTTGGAGGAAAATCGATATAATTCAATGGTTATCCGGAAAAACATTTCTTTTGAGACAAATATGGTGAAAGAGGAACTTTTGACACTTGTGAATCTTAATAAAGATCAGAAAAAATATGTTATCGATGAAATGGCAACAAATCGCCAAATAACGGTACTATGGTTACCACCTTATCACTGTGTACTTAACCCAATCGAATTAGTCTGGGCGCAGGTAATACGACGTTTAAATTAAGTGACGTGAAAATTTTGTTAAAAAATTCCTTGGAACGAGTAACTGCAGATAACTGGCAATGATGTATACATCATGTACAAAAAGAAGAGCAGAAAATGTGGGAACTCGATAATTTAATGACGTTACTGTGGAACCTATCGTTATCAATCTAGGAGACGAAGATAATTCATCAGAATATTCAGAGGATGAATTTTAATATATCTACTTTTTTATTTTCTTTATTGTACATTTATACAACACTACATTTACTCACTATAATTTAAATTTTCAAAATACATATATTTTTGTGTGGAATAAAAGTCTATTCATTAAATTTAAATAAATATTTTGATAATAATATTGAATAATTTTATTTGAATTACTAAAAACCCTCTTAACCCGGTTATGATGCTTAAAGTATCCTCTAGTTTTGAAATGCTGTTTTTATATTGTTTACTTATAAGAGAAATGGACCGAGAAATTGAAGCGGCATAGACAAAGACGGATTGTCGGGGATTCAATTTTAGCTACCTGCTACAATTTATTACGGTTCGATCACACAAAGTCTTTTAAAAAGTACACCTCATCTATACCGATAATACATAATATAAAAATATTGAATATAAGCACCAGTCTACATTTACTTACGATTTGCATACATATTAAGTTTTATTACTCTCTTTCATTTCTAAACAGACTATAACAGTCTACCGATTCATCCCTTTAATTGTAGTAAACCTGTTAGGTTGGAAACCTTTAATTTGTGGCCATTGTATATGACCTGCCTGGAGTGCATCAGGCATCATATTTGGACCTGGTCTCTCCAGTATCTTTCCATTGTCAGCTTTTGTTGGCATTATCAAGGAGGACACCCACGAAGAATTTAGAAAACGATGGAATGAAACAAATAACTGTCAATTTGCTAAGAAGTTCCTAGAGTACCCTTGTAAGGATACAATCAAAAAGTACCTACCCATGCCTAGGACGAATATTCGTCTGGTGACAGGTATTCAAACTGAACACTGTCGCTTAAGGAACCACACTCATTATATGAGGAAGTGTGAAACACTTCTTTGTAAGGGTTGCAAACAGGAAGACAAGACATACACGCTATTAGAGCACTGCCATCTCTGTAACAAGAGAATCCATGCTGGTAGAATTATGATCTTCTATGGCCTATATTAGAGAGATTCCCCTGAGCAACACCACCAACTTTTTCCCTTTATTAGGCTGGTTAGCGGTCAGATGGATTGATCTTCTAATGGAAGGAAGTACAAGGGGTCCTAAGTGATGTGGCCTCTAAGCTACCCTCTCCACAATTTCAAATTCTAGATTTTTTTATATTATAAATAACAAGGAAATTATTGAACTTTCTCGCACTAATAGTCCATTCTGCATATGTATGCTGTCGTTGATTTCTAGTTCAATTTACACTTATTTGGGACACCCAGTATACCTATTCTAAAAAACGCGTAAGCTACCTTAGTGACATCATACTTCTCGTCCGTATCTCATACGCGTACCTGTAACTCTTCCAGTTCACTGAGCGCGAATTGTCATATAATCTAAGTAACAAATATCCTTTGAATCTCTTGCGACCTAGATATAGAATGCGGGCTGTTACCGCGTTCAATATAAATAATGCAATTCCAGAATAACGGGGACACACACAGTAAAATGGAAACATCCAAGCTATTTCGATTGGGGATAAACAGGGATTTAGTTAAAACTAGTTTAAATTTTCTTCCTTTGATGATTGGGCCTGATTTAGCAACAGCAGTAAATCCAGAGTAAATTATATTCAAATAAAAAGTCGTTAGTATCAGTATATCATTCTTTGTAATCTACACTCGCACAATTACAGAAAGGACTGTCAAGATTTAGTAAACACCTCTATAATCTTTGTTTCCACAGAGAGAAATGTATGAAAATATTTACTCCAATTGTGCACACCAGTACTTCACACTGGTCCAAAATCGTAACACGAACAATTTCTGCAATCATATGCACTGAAAAAAATAATAGTATTCGCTTATACACTTGTAGATCTATGTATTTTTCAAAAGAAGAAATCCATAGGGTTTATATCTGGGGATGTAGGCACCCACATTAAGGATCTGTTTCGATCTATCCATCGATGAGGGAATACTATTTTCAGCTGTTCGCGAACATCTACAAATGTGATGATGATGCATCGTCTTGAAGCAACAACTTGTTTTTTATTATGTTTATCTTCTAGATAAAATGGAAGTTGATTTTGGAGAAAGTATAGGTATAAATCGCAATTTCAAAGAAATGAGGCTCAATAAGATAATCCCCTATTATCCAGATCCATTCATTAATAGAAAACCTGTGTAGCAAAGCGACAAATTTGGGCAGCTACGATCTCAGGGAGAGGTTCGCTTTGTATTAATAAAAGCCAATAGTCGTATCAGAGAGTGAAATTTAATTTCCCAAAAAATATGTTTTCAAAGTGACTCCTCAATCGTGTGCGGATTTTTATAAGCATATGTGTGCATATTGCGCAAATTTATAATTCCTTTATGAGTAAATTCTGCTTTTGTAAACAGTATGAGGTTAATCATTTCATTGGTGTGTCATGTTTATCCAATAGTTCTAATCATAACAGTCTACCTGCATTAATATTGTTTCTTACCCTTGGTCATTTATTTGATTCTTCCGAATAGAAAATTCATCTTTATTTTGTAGCAAAGTCGCTTTCAATGTTGTAAAGGTTCTATAATCAGAGATGAGGTGCTCTGGATACCTCTCTCATTAGTCGTTTCTGTAAAATACCAAAGATAATACCTGTCCCAAATTTGCACAATTTGAATGTATAAAACAATGATCCATTTTCAAATTCTCCAGTTGTGCCGTGCAGATATCATCTAAGAGATTTCTCTGAGTTTGCACTATAAGATTCAAATGTATATTACTTTTGCTTTAACATTTAAAATTTGGAACGTGATTTTAAAACGCGTGATCTAGTCTTACATTTTTTATTTAAATAAATATTGTTCAAACCGAAATAAGATAATTTTGTAAGTTTGTAGGCCTTGTTTGGCTATTGCTTTAATAATTTGGAACTTTAACGAAATTGCGATCAACTAGTGACCTCAACGACTAATTTCATTTATCCGCTATTATTGCGATATCGTTTGTGGTGGAAAATGAACTATTTATGAAAATTAAATAATGTTTCAAACTGTCATCGTTACTAAGAATCTGAGTCATTCTAGTTGAATTTTAATTAACTTAATTTTTTTAATTAACACATGCTCTTTATTTGGCGTTGCAGTACTTATGTACTGAGGATAGACATTAGTAAAAATGTTCATAAGATTATACAAAAAAAAATAGATATATAGTATTTTGCTGATGATAAGATTAATATCGATGTTATAGACATATGTCAAGACTCAAGAACAATATTGAAATTACACCATTGCATTGCAACAAACGTTCTGCATAACTTACTTTACAGCTAATAAAGAATTTATTTAAAAAAACTGCATTATCCCCTAAAAACAAAGGACAGAACAGAGGAGCATATATTTAGATGCAATTCAGAAAACAAAATCTTACGTATGTAACATTATGTAAATCTAATATAAAGAAACATTGCAACAGTTTGGTACTTTAATGTAGTGTATTAATTAATTCAAATCGAAAATCAATTTTCAATTAAATCAAACTAATTCTGCATACACTTTTAAGAAATAATTGCACATTTATACACAAAAAACAATGACACTATGTAAATCGAGTACTTATAAACTGTTAGGATGGAATTCATAGTCAGTACTTCACTTAAGTGTGACTTTTCATTTAAGGTATACTTAAATAATATGCCTTTCAATATTTTGTTTCATATCTAAACCTAATGAAAACTTATTAACGTGTGATACGATACTATTACTAAGTTGTTATTCTGCATTTTTATCTTGCAAATTGCAAAGCTAAGTGCGCACTTAACCTTAAGTGTGATCTACGAATTCCACCTTTAGTCACAATCCCCTGTGGTAAACTTTACACGTTAAAGTGTTAATTTTGTATAATATACAGGGTGATTCAGTCATAATGTCATTAACTATGTATTCGGAAGGCTTAATAAAGACAGAAAACCGAAAAAAACAATTTTTACTCGACTTTTCAAAAGATCATTTATGCAAAAGTTTTTATATATTTTTACATATTAATAATATTGTGTGAAACTAACTACTCTGTGGACAAAAGCTCCAACCAGCGTTGAATTACACCCACAATATCTACCCATATATTCCTAATTATTAGCTTTTGTAACATTTTTTACTGCATTAGAAAGGTATTTTAAGCTAATATAAATCAAATCTCCTATAATTCTTAAAACACCTTTCTAATACAGTAACAAAAGTTATTATTCATTATTCAAGTAGGTATTGTCATATTTAATTCATTGACATTTTTGCTCACTTTTGTCATTATCGATATTTAATTTCAAATAATTTTAATTTATATAATAATTTTTATAATTAGATATTTCACTAAACTTAAAGGAGGCCACCTGAAGAAGCAATCCTAAAAATGCAGAAATAGGTCAGATCTCATCTATTGTGGTTGAATTTCGTGTTCCCACTGCCAAAAGTGAAGTTAGATATTTATAGAGTGTTTTCATTAAAGCAGGTTAGTAAATTTAGATAGATTAATTTCTTTAGATAATTATTGAATAGAGCTTTGTCTGTGGAATTGTTCATTGGCATACCTAGATGTTTGGTATCAGAGAACATACATATGACTTCATTGATAGGAATTGTAGGAGATTTGATTTATATTAGCTTAAAATATCTTTCTAATACAGTAAAAAATAAAAAATCACCCCATAACAATCGCTACAAATTTGCTTCTGACGTGTACGAGTATTGAAGCTATATAGAAGTCCAGCAGTGCCACTCAGGATAACATACATATAGTAACAGCTTGTTCGGTACTGAAGTGATAGTTTTTTTTCTAATGGCAAACTTCTTGTTGCAATCTAAAATGTATGCATTTTGAATATTTTTTGAGGTACCTTTGTAAATTGTTGCATTCATTAAGCGTTTTGTCAAGTTCCGATGTAAAATTCACTCATCCTGCCCTGCAAGATCAAAAACTCTGTAAAATTTTATACAGGAAATTATTTTCGATAAAACATATTTTTTGTAATTTTTTTGGTATTTTTTGTTTGTTTTTGTTACCCTATGTTCTTGAAAGCAGAATCAAGTTGAGCTCGTACCTTGATATTCCCAAATAATACAAATCGCATTTGATAATGAATATGAATCAGAATCAAATCCATTACTCATGATCAGTAGGTACCGATTAACACAGATCCACACGGAAAACTGACGCAAATGTCTATTAAAATGTCTTTTATAAATTTTTCTACGGCTCTATACAGTAGAAGACAACCACGGTCTTTCACTGCTTCACTTTACCCAACATGAATTTCATTTTTATTCAGAGAAATAGCAAATTTTATGAATAATTTATTATAAACTACAATAGCGACACAAACACACGAATTCCACCAACCTCTACTACGCGAAAATTATGACTGATGGATGAAGAAGGGAAAGAAATTGGGCCGCGTGCATCTGTTCTAGATGCAGTCGACCGCGTTCGTCTACATAGGGAAACGGACCCGAACGATGTTCGACTTATTCCGTCGGGAACGTCTTAAACGGGAATTTGAACTATCAACTTTTTAGCTGTACCGATTACAGTCTATCTGATGTTGACGCTGATTACTGCGGTTGGTAGTTATTATAAAATTCTCATGATTTTCTATTGATTACACCGGGTGATTATAAAAATGAAAATTTAATTATTGTTTATTTCTGTTATTATTTAGCAATTGTCATTGAGTAGACATTAAAAACAAGATTATTGACCTAAATACGGTAGGTCAAGACTCGGGTTGCCGGATTGTTGATCACTAAATAATATGTTTTGGAGTGTTTTTTGTTAACAGCATGAGGATTTTCTTATTACTGTCTGTATTTAAATACAGAAAACGTTACAGTCTCTTAATAATTTAGCCTAGTTAGTATTGGATTTTATTTAATTATTTATGTAATAAAATGTGAATGGTCCATTGGAGTTTTGTAATTTCAATATTAAATATTATTTATGTTGAAACTTAATATGTTAATTGCATACTTTTGTAGTAATTTATAACATTAATTACATATTGCAATACGTACGTACTAGAGGAAAATATTTAAATTTGGCAACGTCGCATCAGGCCGACACCGAATTGGCTTAAATATGCATTTATTTTTCTTTTAAATCGCGTATTGGTATTATATTCATTTTTCCATATATTCTCTTAAAATCAATGATATTATGACTGAATCACCCTGTATAGTACTTACATAATTAAAGTGAAATTAAAGTAAAAGATATTTTACTTTCATAATTTAATTAAAAAAAAATATATCAGTTCAAATGAACAAGAACCAACATAACTACCAAAATAGAACTTTAAAGGAAGCGTATTATTTTATAACTATCGAATAGCATTTTTTAATGAACAATTTGATTTTATAGAGCAAATAATTGTGATAATTTTGTTCCTGAAGAAAGTAATTGTATAAAGTTGTTTTATAATAGTTTTACAGTGTTTTATAGAACAAATAAGTTTCAGATCTGTACAATTATTATGAAAGTATTATAATATACAACATTTAATAAAATATATATAAGGATTGTAAATATATTATGTAAGAGTCGTATACTTGGATAAATGACTTTTAATTACAACCTTTATAAGATAGTTATATTAACGTGTTTTATTACGGATACGTAAGGAAATTAGTAACATTATTTTTTAGCCTAGAAATGCGCTTATTTATAAAAAAGTTTTATAGTTGCTATAAAAATATTCCCGGTTTTAAAAATATGTTTTAAAACAGCCAAGAACCCTTGTCGGCCATCCCACCAGGCATAGACGTAGTATCTGTTCACACAGATACTGCATGTGTAATTCAATGCCGGTCGGGGCATTAGCACGCGGAGTAGTTGTTTGCTGCAGTATCATTTATAGATCTGTTAGGAGGTTAAGCATAACATTTTAGAATGGCGCGTCACCCAGGGCGAGAGGTCTGCATTGAAGTATCTGCTGTAATTAATATTAATCTGGCAGGCTTTTGATCAAATTTTGTCTAATTTAAGCGTATCAACGTCAGTTTGACAAGTGGTAACTTGATCAAATTAGAAAATTTATTTCTATTTCAATGTGCGAAAATTTTCAAACGCCTTTTTACCAAAAACGGTGCATTTTGTCAACATGGAAGCATAGCTTTTCTACACAAAATTAATTTCTCCATCATAATTTTCAGTCAAGCATATCAGAATAGGACCACCAAAAATGATACAATAAAAATTAATTGCAAAAAAACTGCCAAGAGCGCTCTCTGCGATATACGGCACTACATACTCCTTCACAATGCTTGTATTTATCTAAGGCATAACTGTACCAAATTTGAATATGATTGGACGTTTTGCTTCTTAATTATGCCCATAACAACACAACATTTTTTTTTTCTTTGAAGCCCTGAAGCCTTTGAAGCCAACTTCTAAACGAGGCACTTTCGGACTAAGCTAAGTTTGTCTAAATCGGTTCTATTTTATCACAGGAAGCTATGTTTAAGCTGGGTCCCATTACATTCCGGACACCCTGTATACTGATGTAAATCCCTATCTTTCAGAGGCAGTATGTGAACAAATAACTGTACTATCTGAAATGGATGAATCAAACAGTATTTTCCTATTATCGTCAACATTTTGATGGAATATGCGCAAAGTTTCAATTACGTCGTCAATTAATGTGAATATCCCGACCAGTTCATGGGTTAATACGATTTCATACGGCTAATAAAATTAATAAAGCAATCCATGTAATTAATTAATCCGGCCACTGTGGCCGTCTTTTTTACGAATTAAGCTTTTAATTGACTTGATTGTAATTACTCTATTTACAGAGGACTTTTATAGATCGTGGTAGTCATTGTCTGAAATGCTGGTAAACTCTGGAGGCCAGCATTCCATTATAAATTACATTTAATCACAATAAAAGTTTTTATTCAATTAAGGAAGACTTTAGTGCATTAGATCGCGTGCTCAATATAAACAAAATTTCTAAATTCTTAACGCTTACAGTAGAAGAATATACAGGGTGTTTTCAAATGATGTAGCAAAAATGAGACCACAGATTTCTTAGATGAAAATAGATTGATTAAATTAGATTAACATGTCTATATCAAGTCGCATAATAAAATAGATAGAGAATGTCAATATTAAAATTTTATTTTCGATATTTGTACATAACATCTGACTATTGTAACAATCTGTTTTCCTACCTATTATATCTGAAAAATGTATGCCTTGTTGAAGTCGTTGGGAGTAACAGGTTTCGAAATAATCCTATTTGAAATATTCAGTGCACCGATTGAAAACTGTTATCGTTTCAGGTAAAGTGCCTTTTCTACTGAAAATACAGCAAAATGTTACTTGAAAAAGTTGTTCAGAACGGTAAACTATGGAGACATGCAAAATTTTTAAAAAGATCGGCCTGCTTTAATAAAATCTTTGTGCTTTGAATGAAACTCGCCGATATTCTTGAAATTTTGCACGGCTCCATAATTTATCACTTTGAACACCTTTGTCGCATATTTTCATATATTTTCAGCATAAAGTGCACTTTTACCTAAAACCGAAGCAGATTTTACTCGGTGCCTGAGCATTTCAAATAGGATTACTTATTTCAAAAATGGTTACTCCTACCGACTTCAGCAAGGTATATCTTTTTCAAATAAAACAGGTAGGGGAATCCATTGTTTCAATAGTCAGATGGATACAATAAGCTGCAAAATGTTCTGTCATTTAAAAGAAACATAGTGTGCCACAAGTGGCGCCCTCTACTAGTGACGTCATACTTATAAAGAAATTTGAATTGTCGGTCGCAGAAACCCAAGATTTACAAATTTTATGTAAATATTCGGATTTCTTAAGAAGTTATTTGCAAACATCGAAAATTAAATTTTAACTTTGACACCCTGTATCTTTTATTATGCGACTTGGGATATAGGGTATGTTAGGTTAAATCGATTTATTTTCACCTAAGGATCTGTGGTCTCAATTTTGCTACGTCATTTAAATACACCCTGTATACAAGGCGTAACAGCGATGATAGGCACTATAAATTGCCAGGACTGATGACTTTCATCAAAACAAACAACAAAAAGAGTAGCAATGTTCCCTAAAAGTTACTTGTAAGTTCTAGAAACCTACAGGCTGTGGACTCAAAACATTTATCAGGGGATGCAAAACAACTGCATTTCGTGCTGATATTATATGTCCTTAAGATTTATATGCGGAAGGGTGTCAGGATACTAAGAATAAAATGACTATATCTACTGTGATATCTAAGTACCAGTAAGGACTTTGGGAAAATACATAGTCACCTTAAAATTGATCTGACTCTAACCATATCAGCCCTTTCTTGATTCGTATTCATAATATTACACACACATGGCAATGAAGACACAACATTATTCTGGTTATACACTTACACTGCACAAGACACTTCACAAACTACCACTTTAAATAATTACGAAATTAAACTTGCACTAAACAAACTGTAATTCGATTCCAGTACAAACTTACGCAGAAAACTTTTGAAATTATCTACCGTGTTGCAAGATCCTTCTTTTTTTTACCATTCATAATACCTACTCCACACTAAATTCAGCTCCGTATCATTAGAAATCAGACTGCCTGCTATGCTATAGCATAGTATCAAATCAATGCTCCATAGTAGTAGTAATCGCCAGTTGAAACGAGTCGGAATTTGAGTGCAGTTTAAAAAAAATATTATCGATTATTTATTTGATTTAAAAAAAGTAATTTCAGATTAGTATTCTAGAAAGCACGTACTTATCTTCAAAAAGCGAACCCACACTTAAAGTTACACCCTGTATATTAATACTATCAATATACCTAAAACGAAAACATCATATTTAAATATTTTATTATTTAAAAGATACAATAGGAAACAGTAAACCTATTATAATTTATTATCCCATTAAGAAATTTTTAGTGGCTTTTAATATTCATTAAAAAGTGTCAGTTTTAGTTACTACATTCTACGATACACTTGGAACCGTTTTTGTTATTGTGGTTGTGTTAGATTTACATAAGTTATCATATCATAGTTTGTGGTTTAACGGCAACATAATTTATTGGTTTTTATTTTAAACGTTGATAGACTTAAATTCAGTTGATAAATTGGCTAAACTGTAAAAATTTACTGAAGAATCTGTCGGGGTAAAATATAGTCAATGTAATTACAGGTTAATACCAGCATTATCCGTTGTCAATTAGTTTCTAGAAAATAAATAATTCCCATACAGTAATAAAACATTTATATATATTTAGAAAACAAATTATTTGGATTACCACATTAGCACCGGTAATTGGAAAGTTAAATGGAAAGAAAAAGAGAAACTGGAGGGTATCCCAAATATTTCACAAATCCTGATAATAATTAATATATTATCAAAAATAAATGAAAATTAATAATTAAACTAGTAACGTTTTAAACTGTGTATTAATATCAATTGCCTTAATAACAAAAACTCATCTCAGAAATACACGTTTGCAGATTTTGCAAAATTTGGTTAAATGATACAGGTTTATAAAGAAAAGTGAACTCGGGTTTAGGACTATGATAAATTATGGATTTTGACGTGCTGAATAAAAAAAATGGGAGGGAAACAAAAACTCACAACATCGTTGCATGTTTGGGGAGGTTTTTGAAGTCGCTGAACACGAGTCGTTGATCGGAATCACAGTATAGTATACTGTGATCGGAATTTATCTATAACACCATGACTGCTATCAATCAGTAATCAAATGTGAATTTATGAAAATTCTGGAACAGGTCCGGATCCCTATGTTTTCGAGTACACTGAGCACGAATTCCTTCCAGAAAGTACTATCGAGATCGCTGAATACGCACTGGGGCTTAGAATTACGTACTGACGCAATACCAGCTGTCAAAAGCAGTGAAAGCACGGAACAATCAGAATACGGCGTCATACCCGAAATTGTACCAGCAACAGGCAACCCGGAAACACTACCTATAGAAAAAGAAGAAACTTGAATACATGTGCTTAAGATTGGAGATAATAGATTTAGAAGTAACTCTGGACATACTAATTTGAGATATGTGAATACAAACAGTAAAAAATTACATTTACTGTGACGAAAAGAAAATACGCATTAAGACTCAGGATTACCTACTGATGCAATACCAGCTGTCAATCAGAATGCGGCGTCAGATTGTTGATTTTCGCTTTGCTGAGCACACGGTTCAGCAAATTAATCATGATAGCTGCCAATCTAGAGGCACGAAGAATTGTGATAAGGAACCTAAATCTCTAAATAGATGCGTTATAGTGGGTTGGGAGCTTAATTTTTGAGACCTACTCCTGAAAAGGTACCGAGAAAACAACCAGATAAAGACTCCCAGAATAGGAGTTGATAATTTGGCTCTTGGCACAGATACTGCAGCAAGCCATAGTATTGAATGTAGTACAGCCGTCACTACTGTTAATACTAATTAAGTTAAGCCTTTGTAAGTAAATTATAAAAATGCAATTTTCAATTTTGGATGTAAGTAAATAAATGTATTAGTGTCCTCAAACATATAACATTATTGTATTTCTGTGGAAACAACCTCTGTGGCTAGCTACAACATCTGTCCTAAAAGACAAGTTACCCACTACCAGTGCTGTCGCTTCTGGAAACCCTAATCTAGTTATTTTCTTGATACTTTTTCAGATAGATCTTAGTTTTTCTAACTATAGTCTTGAAAATGCCCCGTGACCACGACAAGGCATCTACCAATTCAGGAGAATTAAGTTCCTTATTATAATTCTGTGAGGGTTCAATAGCTTGTACCTTCCAGTTGGCAGCTACCGTAATGTTAGGATTGAATTGCAGAACCGTGTGCTCCGTGAAGTTAAAAGTGTGTATTCAGCGACAATGAATTCACTATCGACAATTCCTGTTCAGCCTAACCTTTTCTTGATATTCCAAAAATTCTACAACTTTTACCAACTGATTGACAGGTGCTATATACAAATACTGACCTCGAACCACCACAGGGGGCGTTGGGCGTAGGATAGAAACGTCTCGTCATAACTATTTTTTTGACACAGGAGACATCACAGTCCCGATCCCCAGTAGAATTTTGTTTGTGGTAGTGATGGGTTGCTAATTAGCAGTTTGTTTTTTTTAACTGTTAATTGATAAATAGTAGTAGCAATTGCTATGGGTCCTTAAAATCTGCTGCTATTTTTTAGCAGTATTTCACGTCTTCGCGATCTGGTCTGGCTGCAGTGTATATTGTTCTGGAATGTACTTACAAGCCACCCAAACTATTAGAAAATTGTATAGGTACACAAATAAAAGTTACATGAAACTTACATTCGCAGCGGTACGATGACAAATGTCAAAAATATCACAAAATAAAGAAATTTGCTAGACAGAAAGGCTTAATAAGTACAATAGTGATGTACAAAGCTAATTTGTTATGAAGTTTTAATGTACAAACATGCAAAATACAAATAAAATATCAACATTCTAAACGTAACGTAATAGAATAAACTTACTTGTCAATAAAAAAGGCAATTTGTATAAAGTAAACTTGTTTTTGATAATTAGACTTTAGGCTGTTTTCTCACATATACAGTTTCAAATTTGGTAGGAATTTGTGGGACAAAATCTTGAAAAATTTTTCAAAATTTGACAGCTCGACAATATTTTTAAATTTCTTTTTTCATAAAAAGTAATACTCATGTAAATATTCTCATGAGGACTCATTCAAGTTCTACTTTATCCTTTTGAATAAATTAGTTCAATTTGTATGATGAAAATCTGAAACATATAAAATGTTATGAAAATGTTTGACGTTGAAATTTATATTTAAGAATTTAGGGAAAAAAATGTATGTAAATAATAGTATTAAGATAGCAGAGATTTAGGAAAGGTGTAAAGAACAATTCTAGTATAGTTTTATAGTATAAAAAGTGAAATATTTCAAATTGAGGACATAAAAGTGAGAAATGGTGAAAAAAACTAAAAAGTAAACGATATGACCTCTAAGGCATATCAAAATATGAGGAAAAAGACTACAGTTGTAGAATTAAGTTTTTATTAAGTATAATGACGCAATTTGCATAAATGAAAATAAAAAATGTTGTTGCTATGACGAAGTGTCAAATATTCAATTTTTTTTTAATTATAAATAGTCAGACCCAGATCTGTCATGAGCTCTATTCAACTTTGTAAGCCAAACAGCCAACATCTCCTGTCAAAGTAAAACAATTGAATATCTTGTAACTAAAACAACAAGTTTGTGATATTGAAAAGTTAGATATAAAAGTGCAAATTAGCAGCAATAAGTAAAATTGTAAAAATGCAAGTAAAGCCACAGTGTTTTCTAAACAAAAGTTTATAGTGAAAAGTAAAAGTTTAACAATAAAAAAAATAACCTAACCTTATTAGGCAAAGTTTGCCAAGGTATAATAAATCAAGTGCAGTGCATCGACAATACGGTACGAGTTTCCAGAAGAAGAGTGCTCAGTCCCAACAGCAGAATTTTGTCGAATATAACTGGTAGAATTCTCCAGACAAACAACGAGGGAAATTCGTCCACCGCTGGCAAGACAAAGAAGGAAAACCAAGCCCGCACATCAACACAGATCAGCAACAATACAAGTAACGTTTTAGTTTAGTTTTTGTTATATAATATTAAAACAGAACAATTTACCTGTGTGTAAAAGTAACGTTATATATGTAAATCTTGTGATAAAGTTGTAAAACATTTCCAACCGCAGGTAGATTTGTTAGATGTCAATATTGATAGTGAAAGCTGATTGATTAGCGTTTTTGACAGCCTCAAAAATATAAATAAAAGTTTCAACAGTTCGAATATCATTATTTCCATTATTTCAAATACTGACAGTAGACAAATTTGAACTAATCCTATTTAAAACCGAATATGTAGCTACAAAAATAATTTGATGAGTAAAATTTAATTTTCACAATATTGAAAATGATAATGATTATGTAAAAATCGAATAAATTAAATGTTCAAATTGTGCACCGTTGACTGCCTGACAGTATCCAAGACGATTAATAAATTCTTTTTGGACATTATCAATAACTTCAGGAGGTATACGATGTATCTCGTGACGAATTCTTGCTTTTAAATCTTGCTTTTTAAATATCCCCACAAGAAATAATCTAGGGGTGTCAAATCAGGCGATCTGGCTGGCCACTCAATCGGCGCCCTTCTCGGATGATACATTTTGGTGAAAATTAAATTTTAAAATCTTCAAACATAATTTTCTTGAAATTTTTGTTATGTAACGCCATAATTTTTCATGATGTGTACGTAGAATAATGCGATACGCTCTTTCAAATGGCATGATCAAAATCGAGGGGTGATATTTAAAAAAATTGTCGATGACGTCATATCTCGAACATGACGTCACAAATATGGATCGTATGTCAAAAAGTGCCTTTTTAAAACAAAATCGACGTGCCAGGGGATTTTTTCGAAAACACTGTATATACATTGCTATAACATCAAAATCACATTAAATAAATAATTAAATACATTTGGAACATATTGTATTTACAATACAAAATGGAATATCTAAATGGTATTCGCAATGTCTCTCAAAAATGAATGATATTAAATCTGTTTTTTTATTTCTTACGTAAAACACTTTTAATTTCTGGTATGGTTATGTTTCACTAAATGAGGTGCAAAATAAATATATATATTAATAAGCAGGTATTTATTCTCATCGAGATAAAATAATAATACCTAGTTTTAGCATTTGATACAATAGAAATGAAAGAAAAACATAGATATGTACGCTGTTTTTACATCCAGCATGTGCGCAAATAACATGATTTACTATTACTGCAACTTGAGAACCGAACTTAAGGTTATACAGCACAGCACCCACAACGTAAATAACAACAAATAACTAATCTTAACGTTATTTCTTTATTTAGTAGGTATATATGATTGTAACCTTGTAATTTCTCAGTAAACGCTGGGAATCGAAACTCGAGTTTCCAACAGTTTTATCCTCCAACAGGAAGCACAAGGTTAAAAACAATAGTAAGTGATACCTTCGGTGCTTTTTTCTTCGATCGCAGTCATAAACATGAGACGAAGGCTATTCGTATTCAGTGCACATGCCCACAGATGCATGTACTAATTTTATGCAAATGGTTTGGTTTTTTTTAAAGTGCCGTGCGAATTATTCTGTTTTGAATTCGAGCCTTGTTTTGTCGCGAACGGCTGATGTTATTGTTATAAATAGGTCTGTCTTGGTTCTTTAATGATTAGTCATCGGAATTTATTAAAAATCAGACCGTTGTACCGAGAACAATTACAATAAAATTAGCAATACGTATATTTACAGGTGCTTAATTATAATCGACGCAATCTGCACAAAATTATTTATAAATTAATAAAATCTTTCGCGATGACGCCAAATTTTTTGACAAATCAAGTAAAAGATAATATTAAATAATATTTTGTTGAATTCAAAATTTAAGTAATAAATAAAAGAACTTATAACATATTTGGAATATATTCTCTTCCATACTGCAACTGAATATCAAGCAAACAATGCACACTGACCTGATCATTTCTGCAGATATAGTTCGTAGAAAGATCAGAATCACACGGAGCTAGCAGCTACCGAGACATCCCTCGTATTACCGCAGCTAACGGACGGATTGTCACTACAGCTAATAACTCTAAGACATCCCATACCTCAAAACTATGGCGTGTCATACGCAGTTAACGATTGATAAATAATAATAGGCCGGCCTCGTCAGTAATATACCGTCATTCATCATCTTACATAATTAATTCATTAATTAAATACTAAATTTGCCGATAAACAAATAATAAACATGACAAGATACTGAGTGATAACTCATCTAATAATCAAAACAACACAAGTCACTAAAACTCGAGTTGTATAGTCTACTTCACTTCAATAACTTAACACAATACTTTGACGCACACATACACCTTTTTCTTTTGGAAATAAAGTCATTCACCACTGCAAAGATCATTTGGGGCCCGACAAAAAATTTGAGATAACGTTCTCTTTCAGTAGCATCAATGTTTATGTTAAAATTACATCTACTTAAGCCGACTAGTCGCCTCTTTAGGTAAATAGTTTCCCTTATTAAATATATACTCCTAACATAAATATATATTATCTTCTATTGTTTTTCTACTTCTTGTCTGGAACAAAAAAAAAATACGGCGGGGGTTGTTTCATATAGAGTGGAATAGATAGAAATTTGATGGAAGAGCATTTTCTAACCAAACTCCTGAATAGAAGTTGCCTTTGTTCTGTTCATTTTTTCTTGATCTCAAGATGACAGTGTTGGCAATAAACCGCGGCAGTGATAATTGATTCATTGTAACAAATTCATAGTACGCAATCCTTGCCCCACTAAATGTTTTTTGTCGGTATGAGCTTCCAGTTCTTAATGTTAATGTAAAGACAGCATTTGTCATCAATCGTAACAATCTGCAACGAATACGATGGATATTCTTGACTACCTAAACCGTGACTAGCCAGGGAGGTACAAATGTTAGCAGACTGATTTTTGTTTCTTCAGAACATACGACATCCGCAACACAGTTTTTGACTTTGCCCATGTAGCATAAATATACCATAGTTGATTGGTCATAATATATCATAACATAACATGCTAAAGTTGTTCGAAGTAATGGGTTATCGTAAATTAAAGCTTTCAGACGATATTTAAAGTGCGTCGAATGTTCATGTTCAAATGATCCTCTGTGGAACAATGTCGAAAATATTCGATTTTGTCTTCATTTTTCTATGCAAACAATTTCCTCAATTTCTGCAAATGGTAGACAATTAATAATTTTAAATATAACGAAAAACTCATAAACAAACTGCTCTAGTGAAACTACAATCTATAGGATATTAAAGATTCAAAAAATAATTTTGGGCAATACTTGCAAACACATTTCACTAGTCAATCGATTCAACAGCTACGTATCTTTACAAAGAGAATAATATTGTTTTTGTTTTCTCTAGTAGAAGGCGCTAGCTACATATGGATCATATATAGACTATACACATACAGATCAAATATTGTCTTGTATTTTACATATACTCGCGTCAAGAATTCAGACGACGCGAGTATATGAAGAAATTTGAAATTAGATTTGCTTAAATTTCAATAAAGAAAGCTGCAGCACGTATTTTTTATATAATATTGTAGCAGTTGTCAATGGCTGAATAATTACATGATTGATTGCCACGTTGACGATTTAGGCTTCTTCAGTCTCTTTTTCACAAAGCACTCTGAAATTAAAGAAGAAACTTGCTTTGCATTAAGAAATCTGAATAACATAGGACGAAGAAGTGAAACTGTTAAGCCAGCTGATATTATCACATTGTCGGGACGAAATGATTATACTTGATTTGTTTAAGATAATATAACACAACCAAATCGACGCAACACGAAGGCGTCCATATACAGTTAGCAATTCAATGCTACAAGTTGGAGAAGAAAGGAATCTCTTGGAAATATATTTCCAGCTTATCGGTAAATTAGACTGCGATACCTGGAATCTATGAACCACTTACAAGGCATTTTATACACATAAGAGTAAATCAAGAACAAGCATAGGAGAAAAATTAAGAAATTATTGCTAGAAAGACATCTCCAATAAGTAAGCCTGGAGTCATCATTAGCTTCGACAAAACTAAATTATGTCACTATGGACGTACTTCAGGCCAGTTGATCATGTACTCATCAATGGACTGAAATAACACCCAGGACAAAGCTAAACGAGAAAATTATTAACGACTTAGAGACGTTTTCTTCATCAAGAAAAAGAAATAAAAGCTGCTGAATATGGGCTGCTTCGCCACTTCTGAAATTAAACTACTAAGATAAATCACGATACTATAAAATATATAAGAGTACCTACTTTCTACCAATAAGCACAAAATTAATAATATTTTTGAAATCTGTACTTTGAAAATATACACAGTGGGTGAGATGTTTCCACCCGATTTTCTCGAGACACGAAAACTTATGCTTAAAACGCCAATTTAATTTAGAAGAAAGGCAGTTTTTCAAGTCATTATTTTCATCCCTCTGACGTAGGGTAAAAATCTTAAGCGGCACATCAAAATAACCCAAATTTTCTTTGCAATGGATCCTTTTAAATGGTCTTTAACATTTAATATTCTATGCAATTAGAAAGAAACTATGTCCTATAACTGTCTCGATATTATATACCGCTAAAGTTTTGAAAAATAGAGTGAAAACTTTTCATTGGCCCGTTCTGCCTACTAAAATGTTTAGAATGATGAAAATGTTTTCAAAATATTACTGAAATTATTTATTTATCCATTTTAAAATTTGAAACCTTGTAAACTGAAGACGAGTTTATTAGCTCAATCGCCCCATTTTTTACTTCCACTCTTAATAAATCTTGTATAGGTAAAACATTTACGGTAGGGATACATTCTTCTTAAAAATAAAAATGTAAACAGTTCCTACTTTTACCAAAGGAACGCAAAAAGAATTATTATTTGTATGGTCTATAATTATAATAACGCCTTTATTTCATACCAGCAGAATATAATAACTATAAAATATAATCAATATAGAATATATAATAAGTATGTGGAAATAAGAATCACAGAGCGAAATTCAGATTGCAGCCAGAAGCTGCATCTGTTCTTCCATTTAACTCCGGTATTCTAATACAAAACAACAGTGCAAGAAAGCTGACACAATATCTCAAATTCAATCAACATGATTTAATTTTGCTGATTTTGCATGTCTTGAAGAAAGTTCCGATAACAAGTTTTAAATTTATATAAACTGTATGACTTAAAATATTCTGGGACTCTGTTATATACTGTAGAAGAAACGTAGGTAAAAGACCTCTCATAGCGGGCGCAGACATGGGAAGGGATAACAAAATTTGCTTTATGCCGGGTATTTATTTTGTGGATATTTTCGTGAGTGACCAAATTATCATATAAGTAATCAGGTTTTTTATTTATTTTAATAGAGTGTATTAGTGAAGCTGTTTGTTTTAAGGCAGTTCACCTCTTGTAACTTATGCGATATATGGTGAAACTTGCTGATGACAAAGATAAACCGTAAACAGGAATTTTGAACCTTTTGAATTTTATATTTATCTGCAGCATCCATAGATGAACCATAAACAGGAAAACAATAATTAAATTTATATAGGACTAATGCCTGGCAGAACATGGCCTTAACATCAATGCTCAAATCGTGTTGATGTGTGTATAGCATTCTTAACGATCCGTATGCAGATTTAACCCATTTAGACACATGAGTGTGAAACCTGAGATAATTATCAAATACTAATCCTAAATTTCTAGCTTCATTTACTATAGTAAGCTGGGTGTTATCCATTACTAAAGGAACATTACTATCACCAATAATTAAAGACTGATTTCGGTTACCAAAAAGCATAATGTTTGTTTTTCCTTAAACCATGATCTTTGGCCGTACATAGAATAGCTTCTAAATCTGAATTTATTTTATTCACAGACTCATCCAATACCTGAAGGGAAAAGAAAAATACAACTGCGTATCATCCGCATACATGCACATATTACAACACGCAACATAAAAAAGTGTGACGTGTAAAGAGAAAATAAAAGTGGACCTAATATGGAGCCTTGTGGGACTCCTTTACCTAATGATTTGAACTCAGATCTGTTATTATCAACTTTCACACACTGTGTACGATTAGATAAATAACTGCATAACATACCTACTGACGTTTTATCAAATCCTAAATATTTTAAGACAGCAAGCAGCACATTTTGATGTATGGAATTGCTGAAGTCCAGCAAGATTAAATATGTTAGCTTACAATCGTCAATTGCTTTGAGTATGTCATTAGTCACATTAAGTAATGTCGTAGTACAGCTATAATGAGGGCGAAAACCCGATTGATCCTGGGTAAAACATTATATGTACCTAAGTATTCACGAATTTGTACGTTCATTATAGATTCTAAATTCTTTGATAAGGTAAGAAGTAAACTTATTGGCCTCAAGTTTTTATATTCTTCAACTACGAGTTTTTTCGGTATTGGTATTACAATAGCACTTTTCCATTGAGAGGGAAAATAGTTGTCCAAGATGCAGCTGTTCATGTTGTTTAATAAATGGAGTTTTATTTTAGGATAATATATAATAATGCAATGTTTCAATATAACCGTGTTTTTATTTACATAGTTAAATAAAATGGAACAAATAATAACAAAATTAAAAATGTATATAAAGCATTTTCTTCATAAACAGAAATATTTTTTTCTCTATGATTGATATCAGTATGAAATAGGAAGCAGTTATAGTATTAACCAGAAATATTTTTAACAAAAAGCAATTTAATTAATCATACCTTAAAGTTGCGATAATTAATTATTAAACTTGACGGTTCAGTCATAATAAACGCTACTTAAAAAATGCGGCACACCTATTATTTTAATATATTTCAATGGCCAATAAGTGTGGTAATAGAAATCTAAATAATTATTTTTTTCTATTTCAGTTTGTTCAAATATCATTCTTCATTGAAATCATGAATTGTGATATTTACAGTCTTATGAGGGTGTTTTTCTAAAATTGGGTTAAACCTACTGTGTATAGAATTAATTAAAATAAGCCTAAAATATACTAAAAACCACCAAAATGTTCCTATTAAAATGTTGTTTAAAACGCACCCTTAGAAATTCACATGCCCTTAAAATGGTAGAAATAAAATTGTTTTTTTTTTCTGTTATTGACAAAACCGCTGAAAATATGTAGATGTCAATTAACATGAGCTTAGCCATTTTCTCGTTATCCAAATCATAAGCGTCCGGTTTTGGGGAATGAAAAGGAAGTTAGGCCCGTAAATTTTTTTACTAAACTCTTTTCGACAAATTCATAATTCTTCAACATTTTTACTTAAAATAGCCGTCTTTGTTTAAATCGATCGAGGTGAAATAATAGTATTTTTCAAACTAAATATACTAGAAAACTGTTGTCAATACCTATTTGATCAACAGAATTTTTTACAATAATATGTTAAAAAAATATGAATTTATCGAAAAAATTGTAAAAAAAATTGAATGAAAAAATTTACATATCTAATACCCTTTTCACTCCTCTAAATGGGACATCTACGATATGCATAACGAAAAATGGACTAGCTTAAATTATTCGACGTAACAAGTTATGTATGTTCCGTAAATATTGGCTATTTACGACCGTTTTGTCAATAACAGGAAAAACCCAGATTTATTTGTACTCCTTTAAGGTAAAGTGACCGTTCCAATTTAGACGGGACAGTCCCGATTTTGAGCCGCCGGTCCCGTTTTAGTCACCCTTTTATAATCCGTATCCCGCTTTTGCCCAGCTTTTATTAAAGAAATATTTTTCAAAATTCATCTCGGTATAGAAACACTAAGAGCTTTAATTACTGTAAAATATAATTATGATGGTGACTGCATTTAGTTTTATAATGAACTTAAAAAAAAATAAATTAATTTTGAATTAAATTCTTCAAAGAGAAAAATATTTTTCCTATTAGGTTGATTAATGCATATTTTCTTATGTATATAGAGGGTGAACCTTAAATAAGTACAAATATTTTAACCAGCAGTGTAGTTTTCTGTGTAGAACACATAATTAATAGTTCTTTTTACAAAAAAATCAGAAATAAAAAAGTCAAATTTTAAATAAATTTCGTGATTTTTCAACAAAAAACTTGTTGAGGACCGCTGACCAGACGATGTTTCTGAGTCACAAGTGTTGCAGATTGAACGCGTTGTTTACAGCGTTGCCAGTATTACATCTTGGCTTCAAGAAAGTTATAACAGAAATTTTACTTTAATATGTTGTGTGAAAACCATAGTATTTCGTTTTCTTTATGCATGTTTATTTTTTTAATCTATGAACAAAGTAACGTCATTAATACTTTAATTGGAAGTTGGTATCAGACCTACCCAATTTTACTTCTCTTATCACTTAAAACAAGTATTTTTTAATTCAATCTATGCAGATTAACGTTAAAAAAATATTTATTTTAAAGACGATAAGGCAAATTCGCCTTGAATGGATCATCTGGTTTATTTTGTTACGTCAGTGCTCTGATTTGATCAGCGACCCTCAAAATGTGGGTATTTTTAAAAAAATTATATCTCCGTAAATATTAGAAAAATTTAAAAATGACTTTTACTAGACTCATCTATATGACGAACTACACCTGCAGTTAAAATATTTGTACTTATTTAAGGTTCACCCTGTATGTAAAACTTGATGGAAAAAAAAATATAATTTTGTGGGCTGCTCTCTTTTATAAACCCCGGTTTTTTTTTGTTCACTGATAAACTGAAGTTTTCATTTCTGTCCCACTTCAAGCTTTGCTTCACTTTACTTTAAGGACATGTAACTCTAAGAATGCCACATGTAACAACTTTTTAGCTCAGTTTAATGCGTTCTATAAGCAGTGTGGAATCCTATTTTAGAAACAACTTGTATGTAGATGGGAACAAAAAAATTAATGTGAAACGTTTAAATTCAATTTTTATTGGAAAAAAAAAACGCTTCAAAACAAGACTGAAAAAAATAATGGATATCACTTAGTAGTACTACTATGAATGAAAAACAGTTGTTGAAAGTCATGTAACTAATGTTTTATTTCAATTATAGACGAGCTACTATATCCAAAAAAATACCTGGTGTTACATTTTTACCGCGGTAAAACATTTTGCTACCATCGAAACTACGTTCTTATTTATAAGCAATTTGTTGTACGCACGTTATGCAGGATGATTCACTTTTATTTCCACAAACTTTGTTAATCATTCTTATATAAACTTTTCCTACTTAGACCTTCGATTTGAAGATACATGGTGTAAATTTTTTTTAAATATTTACCTATATATATTTTTTAATATCTCCTTATATTTCTATAAGTACAATAGTGTTTATTATAGCACAACAAGAGTTAATAAAATTTGAAAATATTAAATTTATCCAGCCATTTTCTACAACAGGCAGTGGCAGAAATAAAATAGTTTTATTACTGCCACTGTCAAATTTTAAAGACAAAGCCTACTACTTGTTGGTTTCTTATTATAAACACGACTAAAATATTGTTTTAATTAATGCAATTTTTCTTGAAAATTAAGTGTTTTGAATTCAATTATGCCTTGATATTATCATTATTTTTAAATTCGATCAATTGAAAAAAACAGTTGGGTATAATTTTAGGGCGGTCCCTCAATGGACGTCTTGTAGTGTTTCAATTAGCTTGAACTCTTAGTCAAATAAGACCAATAATAAACATATAAACCTAAAGTAATTCAGAGATATTAATTTCTTTCGAAATATTTGACCCTACTTTGAAGGCCTGTAACCCCGCCTGTGTGCAACCTGTATGTAGATATGTTTGGTTAAATTACAACATTTTGGAACGCCCTACATGAACCTGCTCTGTGTCGGATCTTATGCGGAACACACCCTGTAGATAATATCTGATATGAATAAGCTAATGCGACCCCAAACACTAATTAGCTATATTATTTAATGCAGTTATTTTTGTTTTTCACGAAATGATCTAACATAATTTGTATAGAACAATGTCAAAAAAAAATTACTTATAAACCCACGCCAGACAGTAAATATAAGTAAACAAAACAATATATTTTGTTAATTTGTAATATAGAGCTCATTATTCAATGGTTTCTAAAACTACTTTTATTTTTTTACACATATTTGAAAATATATCATATAAAAAGCAAAACCCGTTAAAATTTAAAATTCTTGAAACTGAAATAAAATAGGGGAAATTTAATATTACAATAGTGAATAATTATTAATAATTTTATTGTGGTAATTTTGTTTAAAACTAATATTGCTCACTCAGTGTTCAACTAATTTTGGGCACCCTATATATCAGAAGGAAAGCGGAGCAGTCGCATTGAGAAAATGTCACGCTCCAATGGAATCTTGAAACGCATAGCCACCTTTGTACTTTAACGCTGGATATCCACGGCATTACAAGGTTTATTAATTATACGTTTTATAATAATGAGCGTCTCGAAGTTCATGAATGGGCCGACCAAGGCAATGCAGGTTAAAAGGTTATATTTATTTCTTGGCTCACGTAATTCCTTGCTTAATTGAATTTAAGTAGGATATTACAAGTAGGCGATATCGCGATAGATTGACTACATTTTTAGAGAATGTAATACCCAAGGGGAGGTCTATGAGCCTTGGAATTAATTGTAATTATGGATACTTTCGTTGAAACGGATGTTAGGCTTGAGATTCTCGTGTATATTTCACGTGCTGCAGGATTTATTAATCGATTCACGCCGTTGCTGTTGTAGATGGTTTAAGACAAGACAATTTTGCCGTAAACTAATACCAAAAAGATATTATAGGTGTTGCGACTTAGATACACATTCCTAAATGATCATAATATCCATTTGAAAAGCACAATGATCTATTTCTGCCCTGACAGAAAGCAATTATAGAATGGGAAAAAGACACAATACAAGATATTAAAAAATAAAAATTTACAGATAATTTATTAACTAGCTAACAATTAAATACATATTAAACAGTAAAAAATGAGTTTTTAATATTATTCAGATTACAGCAAAATTAGGTACAGATTACAAAATGATTGGTACAACAAGTCCATGCTCCTTAAATTGAGTGCAAGGTTGCAGTTTGTTGTTGTTTAATACTTACTCAAACTCTGTAGGTCAAGGTTTCTTTAAAGAAACACATTTTTCAACATTTAATTATAAATTATTTTGAATACACCTCTGCTCACTTTCTCTAAATCACTCTCAAGATTTATAAATTTATCTCGTGATTTAATAATCGCCAGTATTTTAAAATAATCAACAAACAATAAAATTTTACAAGTTAAATCAGATATGATAGCATTTACAAAAACGTTAAATGGCAGTGGATCAAGAACAGAGCCTTGAAGCACTCCAGAGGAAGCATGTATCTCGACAGAATTGAAACCACAGAGGTGCACACAAAAAACTCGATTTTTTAAGTGTGATTCAAAAAAATTTAAAGAAATGCTCACTAATACCAACAGAAAATAATTTCTTCAGTAAAACATCTTGGTCCATTTTGTCGAAGGCTTATTATTATTGCTCTGTAATTTTCAATAATTTCCCTGTCATGTTTTTTGAAAGGTGGCGTAATTCTAGACTTTTTCCAAATATCAGGAAATGTTATGGATCTAAGTGATACACATAGAAGAATACTGGGATGCCATCAGATCCTGTGGTTTTCTTAGATTTAAAAGGTTTTTATAAGAGCTCTCATAACATGATCCTCAGAAATATATAATACGAAGATGCACGGCATGTTAATAAGCTTGAAGTCGACCTCTGCGTTGAATTCAGGGGACAAAGTATAGACATCATTAACGAAAATAGCAAAAGCATTCACAATATCCTGTGGACGATTCATAACTTAATTATCATTTGACATTGAGTAAGAAATTCTTAGATTCTTTTTTGCACCAATATGCAACCAAAAGTGATTCGAATTAGTTTTTATTTAGTTTTGTATTTCTCTTATATACTCTTTATACGGACGATCAATATCCTGTTTTATTGTGGCTCTTAATATTTTTTAGTTATTTAGGTCATACTCATTACTAGTGTTTTTATAATTACGCCTTATAGATTTACGTTTTATGTTGCTTATGATTCTTCCAGAAAACCAAGACGGGTTATTCGATTTTTTAGGTGCTATTAATAATATTAGATTAAGTCCAAGCTATAAATTCACAATTGGACATAATTAAACTAAATAAGAAAAATATAATATAGTATTTAGGAAGTTATATTAGGCGGACATAGAATGTGTTCTGGAAGCCTAATCCATTTATACTCGAACAGGGTGATTCTAAACATGTAGCTAAACTTATGCGGTGGAAACTAGATATCAAAATAGATAGTTTCAACATAATTTATGTAGATACAATCTGCAGCAGTAACCAGCAACCAAAAGCAAATTTCTCCCAAACATCTGAAGATATGTTATAAATATGACACATCGCTGATAATAGCTAATACTTAGCTATATTTTGAGGTGAATATCAATAGAATCCATTGATACAGTTAATGTAGGGGTAGCCGTCATTTACTTTACCTTATATTTTTTATACTTCATACTCTGTTGCTTGTTAACCTTAATTTGTATCTAGGTAAATTAGGTTCGGACAATCATTTTGACATTTAGTTTCTACCATATAGTTTTGGTCTATATGTTTTATAATCACCCTCTATATTAGATGCAGAATGGAGTCGGTGAGATAGAACATCTCAATTGTCCTTTTATTTCCTGAGCTTATAAGTGGTATGGAAGCCATGAGTTATGAACTAATCAATGAACTTGAATCAAGTCGCTTCTTTGCGGGATTGTTTCAAGAAGAATAATATCCCAAGCCAAGGTGACTAAAGTGGAGGCAAATTCTAGCAGCAACCAGACGTAGGTTAGATGAAGCTCTTTAACTAATAGTGGGTCATGGTTGGCAAAGGTTTTCGCAGTCATGGAAACATGATATGATAAGTTGAGATTATATTTCGGCCTCGCCTCGAAAATAATTTGTAACTCCTTAAATTATTTATCGGATTCAATAATTTTTAAAGATTCCTGTAATACCTACTTGCTGTATGTATATCCGCTTCACTTTCTTTCTTCTTTATGATGGGCGAAACATACATAACTCTCGTGTTATGAACGAGAATTTGTCAATTTAAATAATTTTATTTGTAATTAAATTAATAATTGTTATTGTTGGTAATGCTTAGACACTCTAGTCATAATATGAATTTTAAGTGGATGTTCTTAGGTTGCTGAAATAAATTTAATTCGTTTTATGTTTAAAGGTTATTAAGGATGTGTTAGAGAGTTGTCAAGTTTGATGTAGGAATTTTTGAAGGAGTTGTAAAGATCTGACAATATTAATGTAATTGAAAACAATATCAAGTCAATGTCAAATCTTTTTGGACATACGTAAATTCTTATAAAATTGGAAATTCACTGCCTTCAGTATTAACAAATATTAATAATATATTAATTCAAAAGCTCCAATCGAATTTACTATTAAAATTGTTCAAATCTTACTTGGATAGTAGAGTCAGTGCTAGTTACATCGGACTATAGTGTTCCCCAGGGGTCCATTTTAGGGCCTTTATTATTTGTTGTTTATGTTAACGATATAGGTCAGAATCTTGATTGCAATTATCTCTTGTATGCAGATTATTTAAAAATTTATAGTGATCTTACAACCGTTGATAATTGTGTTAAGTTACAGCATTTCCCACGCCGTATTCGTGATTGGTGTATCATTAACAATCTTTCTCTACTTGCTGGCAAGTGCACTTGTCTTTCTCTAGGAAGCGCTACCCCATGTTATATGATTATAAGATGAATGATGCCATCGTGACCCCTCCTGAAACTGTAAAAGATCTAGGTGTTTATTTTGATAATAAATTAAGTTTCAATATTCATATTGACAAAATCGTTCAGTTTGCTTCTAAAAATCTAGGATTCCTAACTAGAATGTCCTATGGCTTTTCGGATATACAAGTATATATGATACCTGTCAATGCTCTTGTTAGGCCTAAACTCGAGTACGCTAGTATTGTGTGGGATCATGGTTATAAGGTGTTTCAATATCAAATTGAAGATGTTCATAGACGATTTTTAAAGTTACTTTCATATCGCCAGGACGGAATTTATCCTAAGATAGGTATTCCTCACGACATTTTACTTGATATAATTAAAGTGTGTAGTCTGGAACAACGTAGAAATATGCATTCGGTATGTTTCTTTATAAAATTTTACATTATATGTGTGATTGTCCAGAGTGTTTGTCATTAATCTATTTTCAAATACCCAATCAGGCAACACGTAGTAGCAGTTTGTTTTACTTGCCGAGGGTCAGAACGAATTTAATAAAATTTTCACCTTTATTTAAAATGTTGCGACGATTTGTTAAATAGAATTGATATATTTACCTGTAGTATTAATGCAGTTAAGAATGTTTTTCAAGTTTAAACTTTCTATTTTCGTTTTTTTTTTGTGTTTGATTTGTTTATTACTTATATGTAATAGTTTTAGTTTAGTAATTAATTCTTCTCTTTTTTTGTACTGGTCACTTTTCTATTACTTGTTATTTTACTCATCTTATAATTGGATTTTCTGTTGGGTGATGTAAAATACATAAATAATAGTACATTATACTATAAAGGCGTTATTTTGGCAGAGGTGCAATTTGAAGCCCGAGGGCTACAATGCACCGAGGACAATATAGCATCTCTCCCGAATGGTATATACTATTTTTTTCCACGGTCTCATTAACTTAAAAACACATATTTTGTCATTATGAAATAAGTAGCACCAGAATTATTGTATTCGGATTTGAGCATTTATTTAGTAGTCGTTGAGTTATTGTCATGACTACAAAATAAACAAACAAAAAGCATTGTCAAATTAAGGTGCTAGTTTGGTTTAGTTTAAAGTTTGTTTAGTGCACAATGAATAATTGTGAGTCGGAAGAGATTGTGGAGGCTGCAAATATTGCAATAAGCAATTTGCTGCCTACTAAGTCAAGGTCTTTATACGATATAGCCTATAATCGGTTCAAAAAGTGGAGCGCCGAGAAAAATGTTCAAGTATACAGCGAGAATGTTTTGTTAGCATACTTCAGTGAAAATGCAAAGAATTACAAGTCTTCCACATTATGGGCGCAATATTCTATGGTTAAGTCATGCTTGATAATTTATGACAACATAGATATAAGCAAATTCCCCAAGGTGATCGCATTTTTGAAAAGAACCGGTGACAGATATCTTCTGGGGATTGCCGGAGCTTGTCGAACTGATGAAATAGTCAATTTAACTGTAGATGATATTGAGGATGTAGGCTCTTCCTTGATTGTAAAAATTCCAAACACTAAGACAAAGATTCCACGAACCTTTCTGGTTACCGATGTGGGAAATATGCTTGCATTGTTTCGAAAATACCTGTCCCTTCGTCCTCCCCACGTCAAGCATAGGCGCCTTTTTTTGTACTACAAAGCAGGAAAATGTAGTTCACAGGCAGTTGGCAAGAATACCATGGGAAAAATTCCGAGTGTAGTAGCTTCGTATTTAAAATTACCTGATGATGCATGTTATACTGGTCACTGCTTATGAAGATCTTCAGCGACATTACTGGCAGATGCGTCATGCTGGTTGGAAATCAACGACAGTCGTTGAGGGTTATGTCGAGGACTCCATTGAAAATAAGACCAAAATTGCTAATCAGGTTTTAGTAGGTACCACTACTAGCGCAATCACAAAAACTGTAAATGTAAGCGAAAGTAATATTCCTTCTAATATTAATTTTGAAAATTGTACAAATGTAACATTTAATTTAAATGTCAATAAATAATTTCAATGTTATCTTTTTTTTTGCATGAAAAACGTTCTCCATAATGTAAACTCCCTTGGGAGCATTATACTCCCTTGGGAATAATCGACTACTTCTGTTTTAATTTTGATGTCATAGAAACTGATTTCTACTCCCGACCGTGGAAAAAAATATTTAGTAAAATTATTATTGGAAACAAGTGTACTGTTCTTAGTGAATAGCGCTGAGGTAGAGCATAAGAGTCCAGTTCATTTTATTTCCGCCATCTATGACATTCCATTTCATAAACCTCTTACTTAAACCGATTTACAACTAGAATATATTTAAGCAAACACAAGTAATTATTGGCGCAATAAAATAAAACACAATTTTATTATGGTACCACTGAAATTCTTATGTTTAGTAATGTCCGTTATCTCCTATGATTTAGGACTTCTATTGGCATTATCTCCGAAAGTCTGTCGTTCGTTTGTAGTCCACGATTATTTTTGAGATGATACCGAAATATTAGATCAAACGAACTTACCTACGTGATATTTGATCCTAATTTTATGTAGGTCTTATCGAAGGAAATAATCCACCTATACCTAATTAATTTATTGTCCCACAACTAACTATAAAAATAACGAATGCGAAGAAAATATCCAAGAAGCAAGCATTACAGGAATAATTAAAATTGTGAAGTCTGATGTAGAGTGGAGAGAATTACAATTATTTTCTTCGACGAAGCCTACATATAATTAGGATTAAAAATCACTTAAGCAAGTTCGTTTGATCTAATAATTATTTGAAGCTAATACCCTAGATCTGTGCACTGACAAAAGTTTTAAATCATTACTGAGGACCCAATAAAAGATGTTCTAAGATGCCAAAGTATAGGTGATCGGCAATTTTATTTTAAAATGTTTTTTTATTAGTCTGCAAGAGCCAAAATAAAGACGCAGAGTATTCCAATCACAAGTGTATTAAACAATATTTCAGTATGATAATTATTAAATATAAATCTACTACAGATAAAAAATAAAAGCAGCATACTGGAAAATACAGAACGGCGCATCTGCATATAACATGATTAAATAATGGAACATACCCGCCGAGAAATGTTAACGCAGAAATATAAATTAACAAAACAAAAATATATACAAGATGCCCATGAATGAATATTTTACCTTAATCATAATGGTGCACTACCGACCAATTGCAAATGGAAGAAACTAAATATAAAGGATAATAATCATGGAAATATAAAATTGTGTTTTTTCATCTAATGAAGTTTTAGAAAAAAATATATTTTGAATATGATGTTACTCTTCCCACTCATATTTTGAATCGTAATTGTTTACTTTTGATAATAAATTGATATACCTAACTCAAACTGACACTTTTTAAAAAAAAAAATAACAATATAAAAGGTAGTAAAAGTAACATAGCCATAATAAACAACAGTGTGAAATTCACAATTCCTAGCTTCTTGTATAATTAAGTGAAACAAGTTTGTTGTCTATTGAAACAGAAATATTTTAAAATTTGACATTTAGGGTTAAAATTGAAAAATTATATAAATCCATGATTTGCAAGAAGAATAAATTTGTTCATTGTTGAATAATTCAGAACTTACCTAATTTTTTTTTTGATGTACAGGGCTCTTACAAATACAATTTAAAAAATTCAAAAGAGGCAGTACGAAAATGATTTAATAGTACACTTCTGCACGGCACTGGAAACTGATTAACTGTAAATCCTGACAAGGCGGCAAAGCATACAATCGGTGACCGAACAGAAAATGGAAAGAAATTCCCAAGGAAAGATATAAATAACATTTTACAACACCTATTTTATACAGCAAATTCAACTGCTTTTACCACTATTGTTATTAATTATAAATAGAATTAATTTTTGGTTTTAATTAATAAAATAGTTTGATATACCTGATGTTACAACAAAGTTTTGGGTCCGTCTTACCCAGTTTCTACAAACTAACACAAATGTTTCTGCTTATTGTCCGTTTTGAACGTGTACGTAAGTTATTAGCAGCAGCTATGATACGTTTGCGTAAATCATCAATAGTAGGTATCCACTTCGGTGCCATGCAATTCATTTTTTCAATATTCCCACAAAAAGAACTCAAAATGATTTGTCAGGTGATCGTGGCAGCCATGATATCAGTCTTCCTCGTCCAATATATTGGTATTAATGCTTGGACATGCTGTACATGGTACGGATATAATTGAGGTTCGTGTATGATACGCCACACTGCCGCAATACGCCGTGGACGCCCTGGACTTCCATCTCTTCCACGATTCGGTTTAACTAATATAAGACTGGCATCACAAAAACTTTGTTATCTACAAAAAGTTATCGGTTTCAATTGTTATATGAAGATTGAAAATACTACAACTTCAATATTTTTTTATTCTTAAACTATAAGGATTTAAAATTTTTTTTTTTGCGAGATCGACTCCATTTTTCATAGTGCATAGTGCATTCCTAAATTCTTTTAGATATGTTCTGAATCACTCTGTATATTTGAGTCCTCTTTGGCACGTTTATTTAAGTATTTAATTTTGTTCTAATTTCAAAAAAAAAAAATATTAAAAAATTATATATAAAAAATATTATATGTATGTAGGTACTATAATTTTCTGAGGAGGGTATATTGTGAACTGTTCTCCAGAGTGCATGTTTTTATAAGAAGTCCAAATGTACCGCTAATTTATATAAAACAAATTGGCAGCGGAATAAATATTTTTCATATTTTAACAAATATTCTCTTCACACTGTTTCGTTCCAGATTTAACATTATAAAAATGCATAGTTTTGAGATAAACTTATATTTTGTCCTGCCTAATACAGCGTTATGACAATGTAAACAATCTTATCATGAAAATATCATTTATAAATATAAATGAATTATTTGCGGTTCTCAAAGCTTGACAAACAGAATCAGCGACCGATAAATAGGCATGAAATTCAATTTTCAGCGACGGTGTGGCCCTCTTTATAAACCTTAATTTCTTTGTTTTG
Source organism: Monochamus alternatus (assembly GCA_037114965.1). Taxonomy (NCBI): domain Eukaryota; kingdom Metazoa; phylum Arthropoda; class Insecta; order Coleoptera; family Cerambycidae; genus Monochamus; species Monochamus alternatus. The sequence continues at coordinate 21,442,896 of CM073435.1, read as the reverse complement.
TTGGAAATACTATTTATTAGTATGAAATAAGCTGATCAGCGAGAAAAAATCACCACTGATGGTGGTAGATGAAAATTGTCTATATTTGAAACTGATTGAAATATTTAATCATCTTTTGCAGCTTTAAAAGTACGTACATGTAATATGTAAAAAACACTTCTTTCTTTCTACTGGACCTTTAGTTATGTAGTTTAAAAAAGTAAATTTACACAGAAGTAAATTTATTTCTTATACCCAAAAATATACAAAGTGCTAGAATAACGTACCATAAATTTTAGTGCATTATTTTCTATGAGATATCGTAACCTATATTAGATATAAAGATGAAGTGACACGATGAGCTACCTATTAATGAAACACAATATTAATACCATGGAATATGTGCAATACCTCAAGGAAGACAAAGGAAACCTTTCCTAAGGCCAGCTGCGAGAGCAATGTATCTATTTATTTACTCTGGTATAAAAAACGTTTCTTTTATTCTACTGAAACTTTAGTAATGTGGTTCAAAATAGTAAATTTACACAGAAGTTACTATCTTACAGCATGGTAACAGAATTAAAACATTAGTTTCTACGAAATATCGTCATTTGTATTAGGTCATTACTTTTTTGAGGTTAGGATTTTCGAGATTTATTGCTAACTGTCAAATTTTAAAGACCTTCTACTGGCTGTTTGATTTTTTCTTATTAACACTATTAAATCTTGTTTTAATTAATGTATTTTTTCATGAAAGCCTTAATGTTCTTTTTAAATTTAACAAGTAAAAAAGTGTTTTAAAATAATTTCTATGCGGGATATTATCATTCTATTTAAATTCGGTCAATGGAAAAAAAGTTTGGGATCATTTTAGGGGTGACTTACACTCAATGAACGTCTTGTAGTGTTTCAATTTAATTGAATTCATGGTCAAAGAAAACCAATAATAAACCTAAATCATGTACCAAATTTGGTTATTCAGAAAATTTTCTTCGAAATATTTGGCCCCACTTTGTATATAAGTATGTTTGGTTAAATCTCTTCTATGGTTTCAATAACAAAATTGGGCAACGGTGGATATTTTAAATTCAATTTTATTTTTTCATAAGAATACTTCCTTATGTGAACCAAACTGCCAAACCAAACCATTTTGTCAATATTCGATTCCATGCTAATTGCTGTTCGTCAGATTTGCTGAAATACTTTGGTAAAGTTCCTGGATTAAAATGGAGCTGTGAAGATTGTACGTCACTTCAGGATAAATTTTAGCCAGTACAATTTAATAAGATGCTGGACGAAAAAATTGGCAATATTTTTAGTTATATGGAGAATGCCTTTTCTGATTTAGAAGCTAATATAACAAAAATGGCGATGGATAAATTTAATGATATGGGAAGTACTATTACTGTTTCTGAGCAGAATAAGTCTGGAGATGTTAAACTTTATTCAACAGCATTGTAAAATAAACCCGCTGTAATAGTTAAACCAAAAAATTCTGCTCAGAAGAATTCAGCAACCAAAGTTGATGTTCTTTAAGAGATTAATCCAATCAAGTCTAACATTTCGATTTCAAATATGAAAAATATTAGTAACGGAGGCATTATCATCGGGTGTGAAAACGTCAATGAAATTTCAAAATTCAAAGAACTTGCTAATGAGAAATTACGACATTGCTGACATCAAAAGTTTGAGCTCAAGATTACGTGTGGTAGGAATGTCATTCAATATTTTTTTACAGTCTGGTGTTTTCCCTGATTCATGGAAGACCTCTCGTATCAGCACTATATATAAAAAAAGAGATAACGTTGAAAACTATAGACCCATCACTATATTTAGTAATTTTGCCAAAGTGTTCGAATTAGCTTTACAAAGTGCACTTCAGACACACATTGAAAATCAAATTGCTATTTACCACCGCGGATTTATTCACGGTAGATCCACGGTAACAAATTTATTTCACATCACCCAATTCTTAGCTGAAAATTTAGATGCCAACGTTCAAGTTGATGTTATTTATACTGACTTTTCGAAAGCCCTCGATAGGCTTGATCATGGTATTCTACTGAAAAAACTTCAACACGCTGGTTTGTCTTCCCCACTGTTAACTTTCTTCTATAGTTATTTAAACAACAGGAAACAGTTTGTTGAGTACCATGGTGTCAGGTCTGTCGAAATTCAAGCTGTTTATGGCGTACCTCATTGCTCTATTCTTGGGCCCCTTCTATTTGCTTTATTCATTAATGACATTGTACATGACTTGAGCGTTGACATCCTACTCTATCCGATGATGCCAAAATGTTTTGCCCCATACATTCCATATCTGACTGTATTAAATTACAGAACAATCTGTCAAAAATTAAAGAATTGTGCGATGGCAATAAATTTCCCCTTAACTGAAAAACATTTTGTGTGATCTCTTACAACAGAATAAGAATCCTATGTTAAATGCATACAGTATAGATGGTATCACTTTAGATCGCCCTGAGTCTGTCAAAGACCTGGGAGTTACTTTTGACAGAAAATTAACTTTTAATTTCCATGTCGAATCAGTTACTCAAGTATCCTACAGAAATTTGGGATTCGTTATTAGAAACTCCAAGGGACTTCACCGATATTGTGCGATACTGTTTTTACTTTTTAACACCTTCGTAAGATCTAACTTAGAATATGCTTCGTTGATCTGGAATATTCATAGGCGTTTTTTAAAATATGAATCTTATATAGTTGATGGATTTTATCCTCCTCTCGGCATTTCTCAGAATATATTAATTTCTAGATTTTCTGCAGAAAGTCTTAAAGTACGTAGGGAACAACAAGCTATATTATTTATCTTCAAAATTTTGCAAGACTATATAGACTATCCTCCAATATTAGAAAAGCTAACGTTTGCCTTCCCACGATATATGAAGATGTTATATTTGCCTATTCCGAGAATTAATATCTTAAAGTTTTCTCCGTTGCATTTCAGCTGTCATACCTGTAATGATTTGAAGAGCAAAGTTGATTTATTTTGTACAACTTCAAATAAAACAAAAAATATTAGAATTGTTTAGAATATAGAATTTGACATTCAATATTAGATTATATTGAGAGGAGCTTGAGATGTACCCTCGATATTTACTTACAGTAATTTTACAATTTTAAATAACAGTCCGATGACAGATACCTGATGCGCCATCTATTGACAAACATTTTTTTTCGCTCCTAGCCGTGAGATGTCTACTTTTTCGCCTCTAATGGCTCACGAAAACAGCGTTTTCACCTTGTGTAGGATAAAAAATAAATTATTTATTGAGACATGACGCCGCCATTTACACTGGGCACTGACAGTTGTGAAATCCAATATAGTTAGTCGTTTAGATCGATTACATTACGGAATATTCATTCTGTACTTTGTTATAGAATGAAAATACATGCAAATGACACATAAAAAACAAGTGTTTCAGAATAAATATTCTAACTCAAGAGTGAGAACTTTTACATTTTTTTAATCAAAATTACATTCACTAATGGTCGTGGGGAAAAAATAATTCTACTACAGTTGAATAGTTATATATACCTAACACACATTTTTCAACGATCTCCATTGTATCGCATCGATAACACAATTTTCTGTTGCACGTGCGTATTATTATTAATGAATTAACATCTTATCTTTATGAAAAACTATAAAAAATTTTACGAGTGTGGATTTATTATAATTGTGAAACGTACGAAATTTCCGTTGGAACATGGACTTATCAGCTCGCGTTGCGTAATCAATCCGTAATAAAAAAACAATGGACAGATTATTTTCAATGTCAAAGTCAAATAATAAATAAATAACCGATATTACCTGCCCGAGGTTTATTATTTTTTGTTCGCCGTTACAAGGTGCAATGTTCAGCGACTTCTGTAATGTTCGTGGCAACTATATTGTCACTAAACTATTAAATGTATATCTAATTATAATTAATAATGTTTTTTATTACTTACTGTTGCAAACCGGTTGTTTCTTTATATGTAGGATGCACACTGCAGTTCAGTTTAAATTCGATTTAGTTTGCTTTTTATTTATAGTTTTACACATTTTACGATTTACGTTTATATAGAGGAAATTAGGCAACGCATTTTAACATCTGACTTTTTTTCCACGCAATTGATACGAAAAATTTTTACAAATCAAATCACTAAAAATTGTCAATTTATCTATTTCTTCTGTATGTTATTTACACAATACATTTCATAATGTTTATTTTGCTAAATATCTGCTTAAAATGTCAATATTTTGCTTTATTTATGCATGGTTATTCTTAACCTATACGCATAAACTTGAAAAAGTATAGCTGAAGACAAAAATAATGACAAATAGTGAAAAAAATGTAGTAAAATATTTTTAATTTTGGTTTACAAACATTTATCAAGTGAAATTTGTTGTTACTAAAAACTAAGAAGTAAACAAGTCAGGAAGATATGTTTGGTATTTGTAGCTGTACTTTGTTATCAGTTGTAGTCCTATTCGAGTTTAACTCACGCGCATTTCGATCGTGTACTTCCCTGATAGATAGGCCGAGGTGGTCTAATTGGGTGGCCCCCTTGATCGCCCGACCTAAATCCGTTTTACGGTGTATGTTATCGAAGTTAACACTGATCAAAAGTTACGAAATCGCAAACATGTTGCCGCTGGGGTAATTCCACTACAACCTGGTTTGAGTCGTGCGTGTGGGCTCATGGATTAAATGCAATTTAATTTTTTTTAATTCACGTTCTTTTATTTTTATTTGAAATAAATTGTTTGTCTTCAGCTCTAATTTGCCTAATTTAGGTGTATAGGTTAAGAAGAACCACCCTGTATATTTTAACTGAAAAACAAACACACTCTGACACCAAAGCGTTTGTTTTAATGGAAAAAAAAATAAAAATGTCTGAACAGGCCAATAAAAATATATGCAGTATAGGTACAGGTGTTATCATTTTTTCATATTCTCAGGTAAGCACATTCTTCGCTTCATCAAATACCGATAAATGGGAGGGAGAGGGGACCTACGTCACGGCTGCTGTCACGTAATTGTTTTTATTGTCAACCTAATTTTCAATAGTTTGTCGCGTTAAAAATATTCATTTTTTGTAGCTATATAGTGCAAACATTTAGTGTAGTATATAGCTTTATTATTTTCAGTTGCATTTTCTTTAATATTTTGAGATTTTGTGATAATGTCATTGTGTCTCCCTTACATATTTGCGGTTTACGTTATGTTGGTTACTTGACGATAACAATTATGAATATCTAACGTCAGAGCTGTAATGAGAGTTAGTTATGCATTTTACCTCGTAAACTAAATGCGTATTACTGGTTTCACAAAAATACATTTTTAAACACAAGGCTTTCTGGGAACTTTAGCTAGTACTAAATATGACCATGACCAATATTGAGATAAGACGGATGTTTGTTGATAAACGAGTAAATATATTTTAAGGTACCTCCTTCAGTAATTTATTTATTTATTGTATATAAACTACTTACACTGAAAGACTCAGGCATTTTAAAATTAAAATCTGTTATGTTAACCAGGGGATTTCAAATATCCGATTACTTATCGTATTACTTTTTTGTGATGCATTGTATTTACATGAATTTTTCAAATATCAAAAATGGCTTACGGATATAGCAACTCGCAGTTGATGGATATTGTTTTAATTTATGGTAAAGTGAAAATGCTTCAGAAGAACGATTGCCCGGTAAATATGTGCCAAATGCAGCTACTTTCACAATGGTGTGCAGTGAGTGCAAGTATAGTAGAAACATTAGCGTAACAGAGAAAATTTGCAACCGAATCTTGGAAAAGATGGAGGTCCAGGGCGTGCACAGCATATTGCAGCAGTGTGGCGGATCATACACGAGGCTAATTTATATCCGTACCATGTACAGCGTGTCCAAGCATTAAGGGGGTGATTTTGTAGAAAAAAAATTGCACAGCCTGAGTGAGCAAAACGGCGAATCAATGAGGCCTATGAGACAGTATACAAACCGTATAGGCCCGAACCACAAGGTTCTCTGAAGTTTATCGTGCATTTTGACGTACATAAAAGGAAGAAGGAAGAAAGGAAGCCGTGATATATGTTAGGATTTTACTCGAGGATACAAAATGTAAAATTAGCAATAAATATTAATCTGAAAGTGAAACACAAGTTGTCCTATATGTCCCAGCTAGTGAGTGAAGTAATTTGGTGGCTGTGGCTGTGATAATTTTGCCGCCATATTGGCGTAGTAACTGTGTGGCTAAAATTGAGGTATTTTAACGTTTATTTTAATTATTCTTGTGATTTTATGAGCAATGAAAATTATCTCACGCACTAGCGGGAACCTATGTGAATACGTTGATATATAATAATAACCAATTACTTCAATTTTATTGGAGTTCTGTGTCCTCGCTTGAAGCCCTGTTTGGCGGTAAAAATATGTATACAAAATCCCAGCCTTAATAGCAAGGGATTGGACGAGGAGGACCGGTATCATGGCCGCCACGATGTCCTGACTTCAATTATTTGGAGTTATATTTGTAGGGGAGTCCACCGAAGTGGACAATAATTTACAAGTTTAAAACGGACAAGGAGCAGAAACATTTGTGTTAGTTTGTATAAACTGGGTAAGACGGTCTCAAAATTTTGTTGTAACATCAGATATGTCAAACTATTTTACTAATTAAAACTATAAATTGATTATATTAATAATTAATAACAATAGCGGCAGATTCAGTTGAATGTGCCGTATAAAAATAGGTGTTGTAAAATGTAATTTATTTCTTTCCTTAGGAATTTCTTTAAATTATTTGTATGGTCACCGATTATACGCTTTATCAGGTTTTAAGGTGTACCAGTTTCCAGTGCCCTGCGGAAGTGTATTTTTTAAGCATTTTGACCTGCTCTTTTTGATTTTATTTTTATAATATTGTATTTGTAATTTTTTTTAGATAAATTCTGAATCACGCTGTATAAACGTATATGTATTAGCACGAAATGCAAATTTTTTAAAATATAAATAATACGTCAAAAAATAAGTTTAGCTTGCCCCTCCTTGAAAAAAACACCCTGTACAAAATTCGATAGGGATAATCATAACAAACTTCGTGTTGATAGTGACAACTTCTATGTTTACCATATTTTAATCAAACTTAAACATCAAAGTTAAAGGGGTTTATCATTTTCAACAAATAATGTTGTACCTACACATACATCGTTTGTCCCCGCGGTGACGACTAGATTTACTAATGTAGGTAGTCCGACGTGTTTTTCTATTTCTAGTAAACGCTCTTATACAATATTTGACCTTTGCGAGACAGACACATGTCATTTATAATTTAAACTCGTGCGATAGCGGAGGGACGCAGGCGGCTGCGCCGGCAGCAGGAGCGCTAGCGTGTCGCAGGGTCCTTGAGCGTGCTCCACTATCGCCAAGCCGCGCCGCGTCGTCGTCCGCCGCAGGCCGGCAGGTCTCTCTCTCGATCCATTCTGCGATCTGCCACCTCCCCCGTCCCGCTGCTGCCGTTTAATCTGCCTACGCGCGGATTAGTTCTATTACATTGTGAGATATACCTTGCCTGAACGTCCCTCTATCTTATCAGTGCGCTGATCTAACCCAAATATTTTATCTCGATAATGGGATTAGTAGGTTTTGTGGTTCATCGGCAAAATAGAAGAAACATAAATACAGGTCTCAAACTGAGTGGAAAAGTAGCTCGACTAAGGGTTGGTTTATCTATTTCCAGATTTAATTGTTTATGCCCGAGCTTCAGAATAGTATCACACTCAAATGAAGATTGCAGGGGAGAAGATTCCATAGGCGTACCTCTCGAGAAGGGTTTAAACAACACAAAATTTAAAAAAAAGTTGAGATAGCACTTCAATATTATACTTTAAAGTGTTAGGTGTTATGCTCTCCACAATTATAGAATTATTATTTTTAACAATAGTAAAGGGCCGAGGATAATCTATTATGCCCAAGTACATAAAGAGCAGTAAATTTTAGCAGACTCAAATTTCGATACCGCTAGATTTATCTTGATTATATAGCGTGATTCAGAACTTCATTTTTTAATGTAGAGGCGACTCTTACAAATACAATTTTGTAAAAATAAAATCAAAAAGAGCAATTCAAAAATGATTTAAAAATACACTTTCGCACGGCACTGGAAACTGGTTCAGTGTATAATATGATAAAGCGTGTATCGGCGACCGCACAAAAAATTGAATGAAATTCCCAAGGAAGGAAATACATTACATTTTACAACACTTATTTTTATACAGCAAATTCAACTGCTTTTGTCACTATTGTTATTAATAATTAATATAATTAATTTGTGGTTTTAATTATTAAAATAGTTTGACATGTAGTGTTTCAATGCATATCTACTAGGTATTTGTGGACTTACAAATAAATCATTTCACTTCAGTTAACAATAGCTGTATTTTCACAAATAGAAAAATGCATGTGGTTAACAACTAGGAACCAAAACTTGTACTAACTTAACTAAAATACCTAATACTAAATACATGCGCCCACGCATGCGCAAGCACCACACATACAGCCACCACAACACAACATTTTGGGCTCGTCTAAGTCTTCTCGCGAATTTCGCAAAACAGGAATATCGCTATTTCCATCATTATGTGGGATTAGTAAGTTTAATCTGAGTTTCTGACAATCTACCATGACAGTCAATGACATTTTTATGATGAAAATGGTAAAATATATTGCAGTTGGCAAAATTGGCTAAAAGTTGAGACTTTTCCCGATATTAAATAATTTTTGCGAAATTCACATCCATGAGGACACAGCTTTACCCAGTTTCTACAAACTAACACAAATATTTCTACTATTTGTCCGTTTTGAGCTTGTTACTTATTGGTAGGGGGTATGATGCGTTTTCGTAAATAATCAATAGTGTCCACTTCCGTGAAATATACTTCATTTGTTTAAAATCCCCACAAAAATAAGTCTAAATGATTTAAAGTCAGGGTGGCCATGGTACCGCTCCTCCTTGTCTTTTTGGTATTAATGTTTGGACACGTTGTACATGGTACGGATATAATTGAGCTTCGTGTGTGGTATTACACACTGCTGCAATATGCCGTGGACGCCCTGACCTCCATCTCTTCCACGATTTGGTTGCAAATTTCCTGTGTCACGCCAGCGTTTGCTATACTTGCACTCATCGCGCACTGTTGTAAAAGTGGCTACATTTGGAACATGTTTACTAAGCTATTTTTCATATTTGAGAAACTAATATAAATACTTGCATCACAAAAAAGGTAATACGATAAGTAATCTGATATTTGAAATCACCTGGCTAGAGACTACAGTAGCCCAGCGATGTAAAGGTTGGAACTTCTAGAACTTCAATATTTTTTTTATAGGAAACCATAAGGGTTTTAAAAAAAATTTTACGCTATTGACTCCATTTTCATAACGCATCTATTCCCAAGTTTTGAATCACCCTGTATATTTACTTATTATTATTTTGATATTAAAATGTAAACAAATATTAGTTATAGATATTTTTACTTTAACTGTCAGGAAGTCATGAAACAAATTTTAGTTATTTACTATTATAAAATACCCATTATATTTATCTTTATCTAAACTTAACTATTGGTTGACAGGTTACTCTCTGATGGAGTGAGATGACACATCGGTAAATAAAGAGAAAAATAGGTGAGCAATCGGTTCAGAAGTTGTCAGTATCAACATTTTAGTTTACTATATCATCTACTAATTCTGAACTTCTGGTATGTCGACGATAAAAAGGGCAGAATCACTATGTCGTCCACTAATATCGAATACTGAAGGACAGAACACGCAACAGTATTCAAATTGAAATGGCAGCCAAATCTGAGTTCAAAGTGTATTTAATGCGAACCAAAAAATTATGCATTTTATATTAAATAAACAGTGAAGACAATAGTATCAAGTAATAGCATGAATAATACTGATAAAAATATACAAAGTGAAACAGACCGCTCAATGTGAGCGCGTGAACTCACCTTTTGTAATGATAGGTATTAGATAATTACACTTAAAAAACACCTACACGCATATATATATATATATATCATAAAACAAGTAGAGCAAAGCAATTATGCTGTAAAACATAAAAATAATAATAAATATGAGCAACATAATATGCAGTACAATAGTAAATCTAATAATCTACAGCAAAGATGAACAGGTTCTATGAATCCTGACCAACATATAATAATAATATGATATAATAATATCTCTACCCCTTATTCTAATTTTGAGAATTAGCCCAGAAGTTGAAGACTTGTGCGGGGGCGGCATATTATTATAAGCAGGGCGCATTTTTTCCCAGGAACGACTTACGTTGGTAGGCCCTGGGTAGTCAAATGTCAACCGGTATCAATCTCTCACATTGATCCAAGCCAACATACCACCCTACCATACCCGCAGAGAGGGTGCCAGTCCTCTCCACGAATATAGGTTATTTAAGGTCTACCGGCTGCGGGGGTCGAACCCATAGCGATCTAGTCACCTCGATTCAAGTACTGACGCCTTAAACCGCGCGACCACTGACCGATAAACATTACTAATAAAAATGTCCAAATGATTTTTAAAAGCATTTATAGATAATGCGTTTACAATATAGGCAGGAGACGGTTCCAGTCACTAAAGACCTGGTTTATAATAAAATTTGTCTGCGCATCATTTCCTAGTAAGATAAGTGATAGAAATGTGGAACCCATTTCTTTCATGTTTGGACCGTTGAATGAGCTGATTAGAGATCCAGGACTGGGTTCTGCTTCCCCAATAAGTATTACTGTTGCAAAATTAACCGCATCATTTACTTGGTTACGAAAAATAGTGCCATTCCAAGATGTACCATTCAAAACTGTTAAGTTGATTAAAATTAATATTCTTCCAGTATTACGTGAGATATAAGCGACTATCTGGAGATTGAAAAGAAAAGTAATGTGGCGTGATCAGAACAATCAAAGGGAGGGAGATATTCTATATTATAAATCAGCTCAGGATCATTGGTAAGAAGAAGATTAAGTAGTAGCCAATTCTTCCTACCTGATGTGCACTCCAATACACATTTTACCTAACCTACACTACTGGTTACTAGCACTATTACTATAACGTTCACATATTAACTCTTATTTTACACTACAATCAGAATTAATATATACCTGCCGTTTGTTTTGGATATTGCAATTCTGCCACACTTTTGTTACCATATGGTTTTCATTTATCCATGTTTCGTGTAATATTATTTTCGATTCACATTTCGCCCTTTTAATATTTGTCTTAAAAATGTCTACGTCATATCATTATTTTTTATCAGTATAATCTTTCAATTTCGTTTTATAAAACGGAAAATCACGCAAAAGTATCCTTCTTAGATATTATGAGCAAAGTTTAATCTTGTGAGATAGCAACCTGATTTTTTATGATCGGAATTATATATTTTGTGTCGCCATCAACTTCAATCTTCTTTCTTCCACAAGTTTCCACCATTTTCCGTTTCACAGTTGTATTTTATTCTTTGCTATTATTTTACACGATATACACTACTCATAGACATTCTTTCGAAAGAATTCAACCGCATCACTTAAAATCAAATTTTTGTCTCACGATCAAATTCATACACGTTTTTATTATTCGATATTCGTCATTTAGGGCGTTTACGAGTTTGAGAATGTTTTGTAGAGCTGGAATTATTCTCCATTTTTAGGAACACAAATACAAAATCACTAATAAATTAATAACAGTCACAATTAAATTAGCAAAGATTTACACCTTCTCAGACTTTTCCCTTGCGTGTACGCGATGATTATTGGTAGCTGTGTTTCTGTAATACACGTACCATAATTAACGTATTAATTGAAGTCACAGCGTCATTACCAATAGAATAGAGTCGAGCATTATGTGATGCGCGTGCGTATTTGCTGATGCTGAAGGAATAACCGGGTCCCGAAAAATAAAACTGAGGGTAGAGTGAGGTTAAGTGTGCACTTAGATTTGCAATTTACAAGATAAAAATGCATGGCAGCAACTTACTAATAGTTTCGTACTACACTTTAATAAATTTCCATTAAGTTTAGATAGGAAATAAAATATTGAAGGGAATATGTTAATGCTCCTGAAGACGGTAACATCAAGGGGTTGAAGCCTGTGAGTACAGTGGGATGGCAACTACAGTAGGATAACATTATTACTTCTCGCCTTTTCAATTACAGTTAGATTTTGAGCTAGAATTTGAGCTTGCATGCTTTAAATATGTGACATCAATACAACGAAAGGAAATTAAACTGAGTGTCGTGAGTAAATTTTATGTGACCTATATGCACACATTACGAGTAATACAAAATATTGTTAAATAATTATTAAAAAACTTGATTATGCAGTGTCTACAGTCATTAATTTAAAACTCTGTTTCTAATATTTAATATATTTAATAAAATTTTGTCAAGTATTGGAATCAATTGCAATCAAAAAGGCATTATTGTTTCATAACAAAAACTCGTCTCATTACTAAGTACACAAACATGTGTGAACAATCAATCCAGAAAAAATCTTGCAAAACTCTCGGTGTTTTGCAGAATATTCCAGGTTTCTAGAGCTGGATGAGAATGGCATTTCCATAGCATGTGCATTTGTCATATTATTTTTAAGTAGGTCTGGTATACATATACCAGAAGCTCCGATTGCTATCGACAATATAATCGCTGGACTATTATGTCGTGATAATAGTGTTAAACTTCACCATGACTTTAAGAAGCTTAGTCGCAGCAAAGCTTCTATGGACTAAAGATGCCGACGGTAGAGAGCGGCGAAATGTGTGAAACCATGGAATGCGATTTGTTGCAGAGGCTACTATTGGAAGATCACCAACGTCTGGGAAGCAGTACTGACAGCGGAGCCGCCTCCCAAAAAACACGAGAACAACGACATTAATTCAAAGAGATTTAGCTAAGGCTAGGGATATGCATATTAAAGATACTGGCGACAATCAGTTATCTAGGATAACTTGGAAACCATTGTAGATCAAGTAGCACCTCTATTTGTACAACACAAATAAAATATAAATATTTTTACCTATATTGTAATATCGACAATATAGATTTTTAAATTGTTTACTTTTTATTGAAATATAGTTCTCAGTAGTTCAATATCATCCATATACAGGTTCGGAAAGTTCATGTCTTTCCATTATATTGTTTAAGAGGAACAAAGTAAGTCGATAAACATCTATAAGATAGAAAATGACGTTGCGACGTTGTAACGTTTCGCCATTTAATACTGATCTAAATATCTCTCTATATTTATTGAGGATCTCCAGGCGGTCAAATGAAATCTTCTCCCTTCGATTTCCACTTTAGGGTTCAGCCCGGATTATCAGATTTGCACTTTGCAGTATTCATTTGACGTTTAAAGGTGCATGGCATATTGTTAATACAAAACAAATTCTGACTATTAAAAATTATTTCATACACCTAAAGAAATGTATGAAAATAATTACATTTTTCCACGGTCGGGAGTAGAAATCAGTTTCTATGACATCAAAATTAAAACAGAAGTAGTCGATTATTCCCAAGAGAGTATAATGCTCCCAAGGGAGTTTACATTATGGAGAACGTTTTTCATGCAAAAAAAAGATTATTGTCATTTAAATTAAATGTTACATTTGTACAATTTTCAAAATTAATATTAGAAGGAATATTACTTTCGCTTACATTTACAGTTTTTGCGGTTGCGTTAGTAGTGGTACTACTAAAACCTGATTAGCAATTTTGATCTTATTTTCAATGGAGTTGTCGACATAACCCTCAGCGACTGTCGTTGGTTTCCAACCAGCATGACGCTTTATTGTCGTGATATCCATACCAGCATCTGCCAGTAATGCAGCATCAGGTAATTTTAAATACGAAGCTACTACACTCGAAATTTTGTCCATGGTATTCTTGCCAACTGGCTGCGAACTACATTTTCCTGCTTTGTAGCACAAAAAAAGGCGCTTATGCTTGACGTGGGACAGGTATTTTCGAAACAATTCTAGCATATTTCCCACATCGGTAACCAGAAATGTTCGTGGAATCTTTGTCTTAGTGTTTGGAATTTTTACAATCAAGGAAGGGCCTACATCCTCAATATCATCTACAGTTAAATTGACTAGTTCATCAGTTCGACAAGCTCCGGCAATCCCCAGAATTAATCCAACCTATAAAAAATCAAAATACTTAATAATTGAAATACCTAACAACAAAAGTAATCTTACCTTAATCATTAAGAATTCTTTGTCATCTGCACTTGATAGAAAACGGTCGATTTCACCCTTTGTTAATATCTTCGATTTTTTCCCTTGATATCCGTCACCGGTTCTTTTCAAAAATGCGATCAGCTTGGGGAATTTGCTTATATCTATGTTGTCGTAAATTATCAAGCATGACTTAACCATAGAATATTGCGCCCATAATGTGGAAGACTTGTAATGTTTTGCATTTTCACTGAAGTATGCCAACAAAACATTCTCGCTGTATACTTGAACATTTTTCTCGGGCACCACTTTTTGAACCGATTGTAGGCTATATCGTATAAAGATCTTGACTTCGTAGGCAGCAAATTGCTTATTGCAATATTTGCAGCCTCCACAATCTCTTCCGACTCACAATTATTCATTGTGCACTAAACAAACTTTAAACTAAACCAAACTAGCACCTTAATTTGACAATTCTTTTTGTTTGTCTATTTTGTAGTTATGACAATAACTCAACGACTACTAAATAAATGCTCAAATCTGAATACAATAATTCTGGTGCTGCTTACTTCATAATGACAAAATATGTGTTTTTAAGTTAATGAGACCGTGGAAAAAATAGTATATACCATTCTGGAGAGATGCTATTTTGTTCTCGGTGCATTGTAGCCCTCGGGCTTCAAATTGCACCTCTGCCAGTATAATGTACTATTATTTTTAATTTTTGTGTTAATTTATTATCCGGCTTGGTAAAAAATAATATTAACGTTCAAAACTTATTGGAGAAGAAATTTAAAAAATACTGTATATCTTCTGGGGTCCACAATAACCTAATCTATCAAAAAAATCACTATTATTTTATAGAAAAAAGAAAATGCAGCCATGGTTTCTATTAGCATAAAGTCAAACTGGAAGAACAGTCTACATTTGCTGAAACTGAATCATGTTTTCTTTAACTTTGGGAGGAAAATACGTTAGAAAATATGGTTATTCATTTAAAGACAATTAATGAATTGTACTGTTTTGTTTTGTATGGTATTTTGCCAAAAATATTTAATATCAAGGGTTAATGGTTTTTAAAGAATTCTGTGGGGTCTCATTATGTTTATTTATAGTACCGTGTGCGATTTCTTTAGTGTTCAACATCGCATAAAGTATGTAAAAATGTGATAATCATGTATAACAGGTAAAAATATTCTTTTATTCTTATTCTAAATGACTTAGCAGCCTATAAACTGTTTTATACCCTGGAGAAAACCTATATGATTGGCTTAGTGAAGAGATATTATTTCGAACTCACTTAGACTTTAGAAAATAAAAATGAAAGATGATTCATCAATAAGCGAAACATAGTTAAAAAAAATCGTCCAAAACAGCTTTTTCCCCCATAGTCTGACAAAACTTAAGACGATTTTGCTGATCTTCGGAAAACAGCTCTTGACTCTTGTACTTCATACGACTATAACGACTTCTTAAGCGTTTTGGGAGATATAATGCTACTTAATTATTTGTATCTTTACTTATTTTGTGTATGTCGACATGTTTACTACAAGTTTAAATAAGTATTATTTTCTGCGGACACATCAGCTAGAGCTAGAATGATAGTAATGTAGATATCGTGACTCTTAGGAATCGATACATGCTTGATACTCTTTGATGCGGTTTATGTAGACAATAAGTGTGTATGGGCCCCTTTATGGGCGTATGCGCTCTTACCCTCACCTCTTTTTGAGATTTCACTGGCCCGGTCTCAGATGTTATATAGTGGGAGCTAGGTCGTGGTTCGGAATAAATGTATGAATAATTTTTATAAATTTGATTTAGATGTTAATTGTTAAAATAATGTCTAAGTTATCAAACTGTGGTTGGCCAAAAAAAATAACTACCACTCGGACATTAATATTCAACTTAAAAAATTTTTGATATAAATTCTAACAAGCATCTAATATTTTCAGAAAAAAATAGCTATTTTGTCATTTACACTGTTTAAATAATAAAATTAAATAGTTAATTAATAGTGGTTTTACATATGGCTCTTAGCCTCAAAGAAACAATAATATCGTAATGATCAAAATGGTTGCAGATTTTCAATATGGCTCAAAGCCGCAAAACAAATAAATTCTTATCTAAAGAAAATCTGTCTGTCGAATAAATTAATTAATCTTAATGAAAATTTGAGCGTCTCAGCTGTGTCGATCTCACCAAAACAGAAGCCTCCTTGAATGTTAGTGGCCGAGGCACCATCATGAATTGTTTCCGTAGCCCTCGGAAGAAACCTTGATCTCCACTATCTGCCGTCTTATTGTTTCCTCAGAGTTGTTTTCCAACTTAGACCCAAAGTCCAATTTGAACCAGTTTGCCTAATGTATATCCAGCATTAAAACTCCAAAATCTGAAATTACACCCTACTTACAATTTATCTCACACTTGTTGGATAAACCTCCCCGTTTGAACTTATTAATATTTGACAAAAATATTGGTACTAACTCGTTTTCCTTAAATCGGCAATTAACTATGAACATAATTTTTTTTTTAAATATGACCTTATTAATGAAATTTAATATATAACCTATAACGCACGAAATCCTTTATTTTAATTAAAAATTCCCAAAAATATGCTTGAAATCTGAAAGTAATTATTATTTTATAAATTAATTAATCAAGAAAATATATTGCTTTAGATGGATGACCCATATAAACTGTGATTACATGTTTATTTTTACCTCGTGGTTTTGGAGTTCTTGAGTCGCGCTATAGAGGTTAGAAAATTACGCCGACCCGCGTGCCAGCTGCAGAGCAAAAGGCTTAGTGTATTCGTTCTTTCCAACAAGTGTACCTCTCGTGCCAGCTTAAATGAAATCGTTATTGCTAACCTTAGAAATTTACATATTTATGTGATCCGTACTGAACTGATTGTAAATATAAACAAATAGATAATTAACTTGACACGTGTGTGAAATAAATTATGACCAACTACCTGAATGAACCAATAAGATCTGATATTATTTATTTATTCTTAACCTATATTTCTAAACTGATATAATCGCTGATAGAGACAAAATGCCTGCT
This sequence comes from Monochamus alternatus, assembly GCA_037114965.1. Lineage (NCBI taxonomy): Eukaryota > Metazoa > Arthropoda > Insecta > Coleoptera > Cerambycidae > Monochamus > Monochamus alternatus. The sequence continues at coordinate 21,425,593 of CM073435.1, read as the reverse complement.
GATTAAGGTGATCTGTAACATAAAATAAATATCTTTAAATATAATTCTCAAAACAATATCTATCATTTGCAGTAATTATCATAAATAATACTACACTGCAGATTATTATACAGGGAAACGTTCCATGTAAAAATGAACGTTACAAAGTACCAGGTATCGCGAATGCCGAAACTCTATCTGTCCTGTTTTGTTTGATTTCTATTGATATAAATAACTAAGATGAGGCAAACTACATAAAATGAAGGAAACAGTTTGGCAACCACCTACAACAATTTTTGGCTTTCTGTCTTATTGTAGATCAAAGGAAAGGTACGTACTTTCAGAATCTAAATAGCAGTTTTATAAGATATAAATTTAGACTTTCATGAGATATTATTCAGGTTAGATATATCAGTTTCTGTTGCAAATGAAACCACAATATAAAGGTATATTTATTTACAAAATTGAAACAATAAACTAAAAACATAAAATATTAACTAAACGAAATTATATGGTACAATGTTTTCTGGTAATTACTGTACCTACCCACACGTTTCCTCATAAATATATAATTTTACAACAATTCATTTGCTATTTAAACTTAAATATCCTGTCTTTAATTCGACCTTGTTGTTATCAGTTTTCCGTTTTAACTACATTTATATTTTCTAGACACGTGCTTGGATGGGTTTTAACTGACAATTTTTATAGCAAGTTAATATTTGAACTGTTAAAAATAACTGGCCATTCCAATAATAAAGAGTACCAAGTAATTTTGAAAATGACTTGCTTGCTGACTATAAATCATTTGGACTTATTTTTGTGGGTATATTCAAAAAATGAGGTATATTGTTCTGAAATGGACAATATTGATGATTCCTGCAACCGTATCATAGCTGCTGCCAATAAGTTCATAACGGACAAGAAGCAGAAACATTTCTGTTAGTTTGTAGAAACTGGGTGAAACGGGCTCAAAATGTTGTTATAACATCAGGTATGTCAAACTACTAATGAAAACTACAAATTAACTCTATTAATAATTAATAACAATAGCGGCAAAAGCAGGTGAATTGTAGGTGTTGTGTATTTGTAATAGTCCGATGTACATTCAAAAAATTTTTTTTTAGATAAGTTCAGAATCCCTTTATTAAATTATGTGCACCTATTACTACTATTGTGGAAATATGAATTAGTACACATATGAAATAATGTTTTATTCAATATTACGAAATTAGTTGCACAGAACTTATAGGATTTATTATCATGAGTGTTACAAAGGTCGAAGTACAAGTTAATCTCATGGCAAAATTCTTACAAATCAATTAATAATACTCTTTTTAATTTAGTATATTTTACAAAAAAAATAAATAAATAAAATAAAAATTATGATATGTTCGTGCACTAAAAATTAAATTATTTCAAGACTAATCACTTATTTCGACTTTTGTACTTTTATATTTCTCCACAAATTTTTTGAAAGATATATACATCTTCATAATCTATTGATGGGCAACAAAGGATTATAAGATGAGATATTTGCATGAATTTAATATACTTATTGTATTGATGTCTCAAAAACTAGGAAGGAAAGGATATTCTGTGACGACTCGAAATGTTATTTTTCCAAAGGCTAAAACTTTGTGTGCAAATACTCCGCTTATGAAATAAAAAGTATAGTTTTTTGAAAAAACGTCAGACTAATGTAAATATCTGGAAAATTGTTTAACTCAGATTAATACAACACACATACAGGTAAGTTAACTGTATATCGATAATAGTTTACTCAATTTTAACGCAATAAGGATGCTCACAAAAAATAAATTCCGTTTCAACATTATAAAATGGTTAAAAATAGACAATGCTTTACAAAAATTAAAAAAAAATAGTTGAATGGAAAAACCCAAAAGAAATAAATTATCCATGTAAAGAATCTTTAAATTCTGAGCAACTCTTGAAATGTAAATAACTTTCAAACAAGTCAGTTTCGGACTACCTAGTAATTTTTAAAATAAGTAAAGAAGGGCAAGAATCTAAAAAAAAATACTATTCTGAGCCGTACATTTTTTAAAAAATAATTATTTCTGGCATTCGAAAAGAAAAGAAATTTATTCTTTAACAAAGTCTAATTCAATGAAAAAATATATTATTTGCTAGATAATTCAAAGGAATAAAACACATTATGTTAAGAGTTGTTAGACAACTACCCTTATTTACAACTGATTTTGATGAAATTTATGACAGTTAAAGACCCTTATGGTATGATTATTACCTACAATTTTCATTCCATTATCTTAATCAGAAAAAAAATTGTTAAAAAAAATATTCAAATGATAAGTCCCCTTTGGATTAATGTTTATACGAACTTTTTTGAGGCTACTTGTATCGCCTTATGTTTTGTACCAACTTTTCTAAACACCCTGTATAACAAAAATTATTGAGAATTTATACCTCCAAAGCTATTACCATTGAAGTTTTTTTAAAACAAATTCACTAAATGTCTTTCAGAAACTTTAAATATTCGTTTTTATCTTCGTGATATTTTTTAAAGTGTTAAACAGCCTGTATACTGCCAAATTTTTTTTTACTTGTCCGTTAATTATCTACTAAGAGAACGTACGGCTACGGCATTGAAAAAGAAATCTATCTAACACCAAAATAGTTCGTTATACCAACACCTCGGTGGTGCAAATGATAATGTTACTCAATGTTTTAGCAATCTATAAATCGCTCACTGTTGCTTTATATCACCACGATTGACAAATGAACGCGCATGCGGTTGCTTCACCGGTGAAACGAAGTCTTGACTTTCGATAGGTGTTATTTGTATACAAATTTTCTGTTGTTGTGTAACACGTGCAATGTTTTTTTACCGACACCGAGCACGGTTAAATAATAAAAGTGTATTAATGAAAATGATATTCAATAGTCCAGTTAATTGCTATAGAATATTCTTATATCGAAGTATATCGAGGCTCAATTACAATTTATAATGTGAGCTCCCCATAGATTTCGGACAATTTATTATTGAACACCTTGTACATGGCGTATGCAAGAGATAGTACCAAAATTCAAGTTATTGCTCAAAATTTCTAATGTTAAGAAAAATTATTTTCCAATTTTATACTCATTGAATCAATTTCCTTCGGTAAACCAAAGTTTACTGAATAAATATAAGTTATACCACTTTGATGCTTTCAAATCTAAGCCGTACCGCCGCACATAAATACTGTGGCAAAAATCGGCCAATTACGAGGGACTTAAACAAGTAGTTTCTTTTCAATTGGGAAATATTTATATACGAGGGATATTCCAAATGTGTGATGTAAGGCTGCTTGTTGTATAAATAAAATATTTGTAATGTAATAAATATAAATATTATAAAGCGATTATAGCTAAATGTATAAAGTTTTGTTAGTTAATCTTGGAAGTCGTATATATTAACTTGTAAATTTTAAAATAAAATACAAACGTACTCTACTATATAAAGAATCATGTAGCCATGAGAAAAATTTGCAATAAATTGTTTATTTCAATATATAAAAAACAATAAACATTATTTTAAAGCTAAAATAGGAAATAATATAATTTATATTGTTTACAAATTACAAATGCTACAATATATAAATTTTACTTGCTCTTTTACTACAGCTTTTCTTGGACTCCTACACGAAAGTGTTTGTGACGTTTGGCAGTCTTGATCTGAAATATAATAAAAATGCATTATATTCTTGTTTTGTAATTTAATAATCTGTATATTCTTTTCAGTAAAAAAATTACTCAAATGAAAACCCAATAAGTATGTCCAGGTCATTTTTTAGTACTTAATATTATTTTAGTGATTTGGGTATTTCTATACGTATATTAATTAATTTGAGACAAATTATTTTAATTTATTTAAAGATGTTACTGTACATACCATTTTTATTATATACTGTTTGTGCACTGGTACCTATCACTTAGACTCGCTGTATTAGTTTGAACTTCAGCATCTTGAAAATTTGTCTCCAATATAGTTTTAATCTCATCAGAAACTCTGATTGAACCAAAAATGCTTGAGTGCAAAATTTACATGACGCAATTAAGTACCTACTTACACAATTATTGCATGTTACACTTTTTATAATAAATACCAGTACAAAGAACTTACTTGTTGGTTCATACAAAAATAATATTTGATGTTTCATTTGAAAAATGTTTGCTTCAAATTCTTTTTTTTTATAGCATTGGTCAGGACAATCTTTCAAATGAAGATTCTAATTTTTATCGGCGTACCGCAGAACATTTTATATCGTGACCTATTTCTTTATATTAGTTAATGAAATATAAAATACATACCTAGGACAATGGAAAAAGGAAAAACCACGTATTGAGGGACAATTATTCACAGTACAATATATCACGGGCATTTTTAGAAGAAAAATAAAATAAAATAAACACTAACGGATATTCAATTTTTTTTGTCTCACACTATATCGATCGCACTCAACACGTTGCAGTTCTAGCGTCGGCCACCGTGTAGGATCCTGGGTACCGAACAGTCCCCGAGACAGGTGAGGAGAGTGGAATTGGTAGGGTAGGGCGTGTTAGAGAGTGAAACAACTTATATACTTATTCTGTAAACTTTGGTAAAACTATTTATTTTTTGATGTCGATTTGTTCTTGAAAATCTATATGCAATAGTACACGATACAGGGTGATCGATCATAATGTCATTAGTTTTAAGAGAATATAGGAAAAATGAGTATAATACGAAACACGATAAAAAAAATATTTTTAGGTATTAATAATATGTGAAACTAACTACTCTGTGGACTAAAGCCCCAACCAGCGCTGAATTACACCCACAATATCTACCCACATATTCTTTATTATTAGCTATTGTAACATTTTTTACTGTATTAGAAAGGCATTTTAAGCTAATATAAGTCAAATCTCCTACAATTCCTATCAATGAAGTCATATGTATGTTCTCTGATACCAAATATCTAGATATGCTAATGAACAATTCCACACGCTCTATTCCATAATTAGGTAAAGAAATTGTCTATCTAAGTTTACTAACCTGGTTTATTTAAACTTTCTGCCCGCTAGCAGTCCCATTTCATTCAACGCTGCTTCATCTCAAATGCTCGAACGCCATGGCTTCGTCACCAGAAAGTTTGTTGCGTACCAGAAGCGCCGTCTTACTGGAAGTTATAGGTCCATTTGCCTCTCTTTCAATAGTTCAAGTAATTTTTTATCTATCTTTCTATCTAAATCCATGACATTTTGATTGAATCACCCTGTATAATCCATTGATGTAGTACGCTTAACTTCTTCATTTATTGGAGCGTTGTCTTGAATACGCAAGAAAATGATATACAGGGTATTAGTTATTTGTGGATTCTCATCGCCTTGGTCAACTCATAAATTTTTAAGGGTACGTCAATGACTCTCTAACGTACATTAAATAAAATCATAACAAAGGTGCAACTGCAAGAAAAGAAATATCTATTGTATAATTTGAAGTAAACATTGCTAAATAAAACCGTACAAACTTTTTAAAAGATATACCTACTTATATAAAATGTGTAGTTTTGCTAAAGGTGCATTGAAAAAATACTAAAAATTCACAAAAGGATTATATCTCATTAAATACATCTACGTCGAACGCTTTTTAACTAAATAGTTTGAGTTTCAATCTTCGGCCTTCGTAAGCCTAGGCTAGCTTACCCTTTACTCTTAGAAGTGCCTTTTACTCCTTTAGTGAATAATATTCTGATTTTGAAAAATACTTGTAACATTTCTTAAGATATAGATAGGTGACAGCGATTATTCAAATTATTCGTTAATGTTGCTTGTAAATGACCTTCATGTGTAATTATACCATTGCAAAAACCGAAGTCATAAATTTGGTGGCATTTCACTGGTCTATAAGCAAATGAGAATGAAGTAAGCAAACGATTTTACGAGGTTGACTGGCAAACAGAACCACTCGAGATGAAGAAGGTTACGAGATATTTTAATTGCTTAACGAAAATAGTTCAGTGAGTGGCAATGACATTTATTTTTTTATATATATATTCCGTCTGGAATATATCTACAGGGTACATCACAAAGATGTAAATTTCTTTAAATTACATAGGAATATTCATTTCTGGCGATCTCTACCGCAAAATAAATTAGAAATAGAATAAACATGTTTTATATACCTGATCTTTTTGACGTAAAATCGATTATAGTGAAAAAATACTATAATTAGTACCATTTTTATATTTTCATGTGTGTTAACACTGATTTTTATACATTTTACAGAAAATGTGTTAAATGTAGTAATAAAATATTATTAGTGTTAAAGACAAATTTGGCCAATTAGGATTTGTTATATAAGAATTTATGATAGGTAGTTACAGGGTGTTAAATTTGTTTAAATATTATTATTCATAACTTAAATAAAATAAAAGATTATTTGACGATATTTGAGCGGTGATATTTTTCCAAAATGAACAATTTTGGTTTGATATGTTTAGTCAATTTCTGTTTGACATATTCAAATGAAGAATATTTAAATAAATTGAGGTTTGATCTAACAAAATGGGAAGTATCTGTCTATCTATAACAAAATAAATATTGCTGATAGTTGTGATAAAGCTAACTAATATTATAATTCTAAAAAATAAAAGGGGTCTACAAAAATTCGCTCTGAGCCTATGTATGTTGTTTTCCTTTTGATTTTTGAGAATAACATGTTCAGATCACTATGATTTAATTTTGTAAACTTCTGTTTAATAATTCTTAATTGTTCTTTATGATTTGCTAGAATATCATTTGTTTGTAAGTTATTTAGTAGAATACGTTAAAAATTAATTTTGTATATGATATTTTGTTGGTTGTTTGAATATTTGTATAAAATTATTTAATTTTTTTAATAAAATTATAAAAAATCAAATGATTTTTAATTTATTATCACTTTAACACCTTAATTCTGTAAATACCATATAGTGTTAATTATGACTAAGTACAAATATTTGACGAGATGATAAAAAATAAGAATTAACGAAATCGCTGTTCAAAAAATTTCCCAACTGATTTATAAAGCAGAAAAAATCTAAACCGTCACTATTGACACCAGATTAGTAACGTTAAATTACTTGTAAATTATGGAAATGCAATTTTATGGGTAACATTTCGTGCAAATTATAAATTAGCTTAAATTTTGCACATTCTAGAGTGTACTCACTTTCTATGTATAAAACTAATCCTGTAATTGAATGATACCAAAATAATAATATTTGTTGGCAAAAAATTAAAAATTTAATTCATACAAGTACTGTAACATTGTGATTGTTGTAACAACAACTTGTAACTAAATAATATAAGGGAATAACTATAACAAGATAACAGCAAAAATAAAATGATTAAATTTTCGAAGGCAGATATTAAGGTTTCTACTTAAAACAGCTTTCGTTTCTTTAAGCATTTGTTTTTCTCGAACATAACCTTTTTTGAGTTATCTCGTGGTATGTAATATTACGGTAATTTTACAGTAACTACACGAGGCGCGAATTTAATTTCGCATACGTCGAAGGTAGTAACAAAGCGCTGCATTGGCACATGTATCAATTTATTTTTATTTACAAAATGCAGATTATTATTTGTATTTGACAAGAAACATGCATAGCATGGTTTATAAGACAGTTACGCAAAAAATATCCACACATGTGTGCACTTCCTTCTGTTAATTGTAGTAATCAGAAATTTGTAATATTCAAACTGGCTATTTAATTTCTTTTAATATGATACATTTACTTCAACATCACTCCATTCTGGTATTGTGACAATCAAAATATCAGACAGTATCCTGAACCTCATCTATCTATATATGTAACCATCAACAAAAAAATTACATGGATATATCTGGTCAGCTGTAATAGTGAAATGTTTTTGTAATTTTCATGTTGTCAAAATTGTCAAATCATCAGCAGAAATGTATGTATTTGGCATAATTGCATTTTTAGATACTTATATTTTTTCTTCACGATATTGTAGTATTTGTTCCAAATAGATATTTTCTGTGATATTCACCCATATTTATTTTGAATAGTTTTAGTCTAATCTAATGAATTAGCAGCAATATAAATTTTAAATAGCTGCTTGAATTGAGACTGAGATGGGATATAAAATTCTTCAGCGATTCGGAACATCCAATATTAAGGCAACAAATATTTTTTTAATTTTCTATTAGGCCTTTATTAATAAAAATGTCTATTTGCATCGTGTTTACATCTGGCAACGTCGCAAACTGTGGTCGCACACCTGTTCGCAGTTGAAAGCTACCTCAAAAAACGGTTATCATATGCGCCGATTTTCCGGGATAAAAGGGGATTTTGTGTACCATATTTTAAACATAATATCTTTTATTGCCTTTTTGGCCTCCCTGAGCACATTTTTTGTACTTAGTGATATTAAATCCTGTAGATATACAATAAAATTAACACTTTAAAGTATACACGCTACAATTAATAATTAATAACACTGAACAATAGCATTTAAAAAACGGTGCAGTGATTTGTCAAAATTATTCTTGATTGATTATTAAAAATTATCATTTCTGGTCCTAAAAATATTCATAAATATTACCAGTGCAACATTGAGAATAAATTCTGTTTACTTAAATATATCCTCATTAGAAGGCTGTATTTCATCACCATTACAAATTTTCATAAAACCAATGATAAATTGGGTTTATAGTTACAAGATTGTTCAACATAGCTTTCAAGTGAGACCTCAAACTATCAATATTGAGGCCACAACAGAACGTACTTGTATTAATAACTAGACAATAATTCTCTGGCAGTTTATGTACTTTCAATATTTAATTGTTTAAATAACGCTTAGTGATGGTTTATTAAACACTGAACGTATCGCTTTCTGCAGATGGCGGAATAGATAATGCCACAGCCTTCGCTTTAATTTGTTTTTGCATTCTCATGTTTATGTCCTCGTGAAATTATGAGGAAATGCTGTCTGAATATGTAAAATTCGTATTCCTAAATATTCAGGACAATACACATTCTTTTGATAAAAATATTTATTTTTATTGATTGCGCAACTAAAAATCTTTAATTTAACTATCAAATATAGGAACAAAATTTGTCGATGAGAGTCAAATAATGGTAGATTTCATGACCTTTAACATGCTATCGTGAATAGAATAGATTTGCTACAGGTTTTTGTTTTATTTATAGAAATATGAAAAGTTTTATTTTTTAAACAGGGTGTTAAACAAATAGTGTGACAAGTATCGAAGATTGATAGAACTCTAATTCCATTCTAAAATGTTATGCTTAACCTCTTAACAGATCTATAAATGATACTGCAGGAAACAACTACTCCGCGGACTAATGCTCCGACCGGCATTGGCAATTACTCCTGCAGTAGCTGTGTGAACAGCCAAGAACCCTTGTCGGACACACCAGCAGACATAGACCGGTTTCGGGCTGGTTAACCCTCATCAGTAGCCATAGATGAGATGATAGAAAATTGAACTGGCTGTTGCATCATATGTATGTTCACATATAAACGGAGTGGTCGTTTCCGACCGTAGCAATCGTAATACCGACAATAGGAACCGAAATCAATATATGGACGGGCCCAGAGACACCGATAGTGGGTCTGTCCCCACAGAGCCTAGCCCGAGAACAACCAGGGCAAATCCCAGATAATGCTAGAGATGTGCATTTTAATCCAGTTTCTGGCAGCTACCAGTTACCGAGGTCCCAGCACAACAACCCAGAAAATCACTATGTATCAAATGATAGCACCGGCCGTGAAAGCATAAAAACCACTGTTTTAACCATTTGTTTAGTCGCTGAGTCTAGAATTAATTGAAACAATTCAAATATTTGTTATTTATTACAAAAGTGTTCAAGACAGTCTACTATTCACACAAGATCGTTTAAACGAGTAATAGAACGTTTTATTTACAATCACTCAAGTTGAAAGAAAAACCATTTTTAAACGTCAACAAAAATCTCTTCAACCTTGGAGTGCCATGACTAGACGCACTGGTTGCTATGGTGGTTTGTTTATTTTTTCATTTAGTTTTGTTCGAAAAACTGGTGAAAATTTAAGTTGAGTGAATTTCTTTTATTCCTCAAGAAATATCTGTAGAAGCTGAAGATTCAACTCTGGAAGGCAAAACAAACAAAAGATACGCTTATCAATGTGGATGAAATATATGTAAAAGGCTACTTTGAAATTTCCTATTAAGATAAACCTGCTAAAAAACGCTAAATTAACGGTCTTCATGAAAAGTGTCAGACAAGATACCTAACTACGACAAGGAAGTTACTGTAAATTACTGTAAATGTCAATGTCAGTAAGTAATTGTTTAATAAATTTAAATGATTTGCATGTTTTATTCGATTTTAGTATCAACGAAATATGACTAATTTTATTTCTCTAGTGAATAAAATGTAGGCTTTTACGGCTGTAAAATGTAAATAAAGCGTCAGTTATTGGATAATTGTAGATAAATTAAATTTACCAGTCGATATTAAGCTACATAGTAATATTTAAACAAGTATTTCAAATATCTTTACGCTTTACTCAGGTGAACAATTATGGTTTTCAATGACATGCGTTTGTTTATTTGCCAACAAGAGCGAAGAATTTTTCAAAATCGACATAAAAATGAGTGAGAATTTCTTCATTCCAACTGAAATCCAACAAGAAGGCCAAGAAGTACCAAAAGCAAAAGTGTGTGCGAAAAGGAATTGGTGGAATTTGATTTGATTGGTTTGCTGCCTTTTCGATGTGGACAAAATATTCCATGGTAAAATCAATGTTGAAAGTGCACAAAGACATTGATATTTCGAATTATTGTAAATTTACATCATCTTTGAAAGTAAAATCAAGAAATTATAAACCAAAGATACTGGAGAGAAGCCAAATCGAAATTTAAAAAAAGCATTGGATGAGAAATATTTTCAAGTTAAGGTAGAAAATACACAATTTTAATATTTCATTGTATACATTGGGCGTTTTATTTTTAGCTCTTTATGGGTTGCAACGATCATGGGAGTCGTACGTGCTTGTCGATGCAATGAATTAACCTTTTTGGATATCACCCATGCCCAAGACAAAGGTGGTTACCTATACGTACTTGTTCCGGATACGAAAACAAATATTTCGAGAAGATTCACGATCATGCGGTAGAAATTACATCAGTCTACGATATGTGTTTGGACTACACAACATGTAGGCATCAAGACAATTTCAAAAACGTTTTCAAAAGTGGATGCATTTCTTAGGCTCCCTGATTCAGAGAGTTTTACCGAACATAGAATGAGGTGTTCTTCGGCAACACTTCTGGCCAATGCTGGGGGTAATATTACCTCTGAGTGAATTTAAATAATTTCGGTCAAAATGACAAGATTGTTCTTGAGATAAATATTAATGTTAATGTTAATATTAATAATTCTAAATAAAATGCTATAAAATCGAAGCTTGGTATTATGAATTTTAATCCATTAGTGTATTAAGAGGCCTTTAATCCACGGAAAACAGATGTATTAAACCTTTTTAACATAGTGGTCGTGAATAAATAATAAATGGCTGTTCTAGATTTAAATTTAAATTATATTCGTACGTTAGTACTATATCTGCTAATCCTTGGTCTGAATAAAATAAAAAATAATGTTCCTATAAAAATTAATTTCATTTGGCTGAGTAATATCTTTCTTTTATATTTTCCATTATGACCGTTCTGTAAAATATAATCTAATTATCACTATACCTGGATAAACGTGAGCCTGACTATGGAGCAGGATGAAGGCACTAATGTTAAGCAATTACCATTCAAACGCACTGTACATAAGAAGAATACATACAAATATTTCGTTAAGTAAAAAACAATGTAGCTAGCTGAAATTGTCATTAAACTTTGTCCATTTTCTGATAAAGATACGCAACTGTGACCAATAATAATCAGTGGTAACGTTTTAACATAAATTGCATCTAATAATAATTTATAGTCTAGGACGTATTTTTCATTGTTACTGTTTTCTAATATATGAAAATTACAGTTTTATTTTAGAACAAATTTATTGCTTCCTTAGCCTTCTCACAGTCCAATTTTAACCAGGAGCAATTCAGTGTACATGAATAAAATCGTAACATAATTGAGACGTTCCTAGATTTTATTACATTATTTCAAATGCTGCTAAATACAAATAAATTTGTATCTATATCTTGTTTCAAAACATGTTATTTAAGTTAAAAACTTGTGGAATATTTATTGAATGAGGCAACTACTAGAGAAAGGCAATTAAAATTTAGTTTGATAGTTCTAACAGCCATTTAATTTGTTATTTTTTCTCATGTGACACAAATCACCCAGGCACTTAAATATTTAACTGATAACAGCATTCAGAGTTTTCAGTCACTACGGCAACAAGATTGTTTAAGTTTGACAGCTCCATTTTCAAATAAATGTCACGTTTTGGCAAAGCGAATTTTCAATCTGTTAACACTAATTAAAAAAAAATACCACGAACAGTCACAAATACACGTGCGGAATATTTATGAATTTTTATTGTGAAGGGAAATTGAGCGTAGAAGCGTAGAAAAACTGGCATTGATCCTAAAAGATTGGGTGGTAAATATAAGGAACAAACATTCAGAATTCAAAGTAACTTTAACAAGGGAAGTACTATAAAATTATAATAAACCCATTTAACAGCATAGTATTTAAACCTGTCTGAGATGCCCTCAATGCAACCAGAAAAAAACCTACAAACAGATCAATGTAAACATAAGACCAGTTTAGTTTCGTTAAGTTTGAAGTGAACCGAATAATATTGTTCTGGGATGAAAATACCACTGAAAGTCTTATACGTAAATTCTACCATATTACCGATTTAGAATTAGCGTGGAGAGAAGGCGAGGCAGTTGCTTGTCTCTTGGGTATTTTTTCAAATCGAGAAATATAACGATGGATTTCCAACAAATCGCATTGGATACAATCTGATGTTTAGCAAAACTTGCTGAGGCTGTTCAAAAAGCTGTACAAATAGTAAATGGTTGATTGCTAATAGTGAAAGTCAAAGCTGCCCTGCGTTTTTCATAAACTGATATCAAAACGAGGTAAACATATTACCTCACCACGTTTGTTAAACCCTATTCGACACTGAAAAACGGAAACCGATAATTGGTACGACAATGTTCCTATTGGAAAAAATATTATTAATGGATGGACTAAATAATCTGTTGAGGCACTGACCTGAATGTAAAGAATAAAAAGACAACAAACCATTCGAACAGGTCAACTGCGAGTTAGCAAAAAATGGTGTGCAAGAACAACAATTGCTGAAAATTACTGATCATAACAATCCAAATTCTATAAAACCATAATTAAACATGGACCAAGAACACCGCAATGATGATAGTGTTCACAGAACTGGACGCCTTTGCATTATGCTACTTACAACGGTAATGTAGAATTAAGCAAGAGTGTATTCAAAGCATTTTAGAAAAGAAAGGTAATATTAAGCTTTAGAGAGTACTAGTTGCAACAGCGATAGTTGGGAGCTTTTGCACTATGCTGTTCATTATGGTTAGCTTTCTTATAGATAAAGGTGCTAATATGTTAATTAGAAGTAAGGAGGGTAAGACACCCCTGTATTTGACTGTTGAAGAAGCCAAGCAATACATAATTAATCTTCTTCTTGATAGAGATGCTGATATCGAGGCTAAAAACAACGATGGTAGAACACCTCTGTACTTAGCTGCTTACAATAATGACTCAGGTGTAATTGAACTTCTCTGTAACAGGATCAAGACTAAAAGTAATGACGCATTTGAAATGATAAAACAGGTTGAATTTTTAAAGAAGGAAATTGTTAACCAAGCAAATATTCCATCTAATGCAAAAAGATCGGTAGAGTCTTGTATAAGTAGTTTAAGAGATTCAATAAAACATGCAGCCAAAAAGGTGCTAAAGAACGGTATGCTGCATAATCTTAGTGCTTCAACTATTGAACTTGTGGATAGGGTTTATAATTTCGAGTATATTGGCAAGTAGATAAAAAAAGAAATGTTAAAGTTTATACATAGTCATAATAACCCTGGTCAGAATATCTCAGGTTATGTGGCTGTGTTTGATAAAATGCCAAAGAATGGTGGTGCATTATTTGAGTTAGCTCGCTGTATTAAAAATACAGTAGTCTCTAGTAAATATTCTAGTGTCCGTTCAGAAAAAAGAACTGACCTTGAGAAACTAAAAAGTAGATTACCAGAATCAGTGAGGAATGCAGTATTTTCGTCAAAAGTATGTATTAAAAATGTTAAGTATGATGAATACTTGTATGCTGCAGATTCCTATAAGTATGACGACTATAGACGGTACACGTATTTACTTGGCATACAAAGAGGCGAGTAGGAGGCCAAAGTCAGTGGAAAATTGAGCTTGATGGTGGTGGAAATTGTCACATAGAGAACGTTCAATATGGTGAATACTTGTATGCTGCAGATTCCTATAAGTATGACAGCTATCTATAGACAATACGTATTTACTTGGCATACGCAGAATCGAGTGGAAGATCAAAGATGGAAAATTGAAAAATGTGGATCTACTCGTAATAGACGTAGTACACAAGAATCAAATGGTTATATAATCAAATTGCAGTAGACGATAAGTCTGTATTGACTGAACATGATCAGCAAATAGCAAGTAGAATATCTACTATAGTTGAAGATGTTGAAAGGCTGAAAGCTTAAATCAATCACGAAGTAAGTTAGATTTAGATAGTTACTTGAATAATAGAGGAGGAGAAAGCAATGCTGCGGATTTTATGAGGAGAAATATATGTAGTGAACTTAATGCAAGTGAGGGATAAAATATTAAGGTACTATTAATTAATATTACAGATCTGCTTCCAGAAACGAAAGATAATGAGAATAGTGAAGCAGAGCAATTAAGGTTAATAGAAGAATACGAAAATATTAAAAGCCAAGAACTACGTCATGTACTAATAAAATCTCTGTTTGAAAACGTACAAGTTTGCAAAGAGAAAGTGAAGAGAGTAGAAAAGATAAAAATTGTAAGGAGTTTAGTTAAGGAAGGAATTCCTGTCAATATTATTTTAAAAACAGTAGGCATATGTAGACGAAAATCAACAAGTTTAAAAATAAAGAAATCATATTATCTATTAATATCTTTGTAATTTCATAAAAAAAATGATTGAGAAATTGATTTGACTTCACTCAAAAACTATGACTTTATGCCAAGATTGCTATTAATATCTTTATAATTTCATTAAAAAAAAAAGATTGAATAATTGATTTGACTTCACTCAAAAGCTATGGCTTTATGCCAAGACTGATCATAAATGTTATGCGTGGTGATAGACCTTCTATAGGAGAAAAAATAACCAATCTAATGTTGAGTTAAATTTTAATAACTGTACCTTTACCAGCTTTACTTTTAATAAATAAATAGTTGTTTTGTTGTGCTGACACTTATTTGATTTTTTGTCAAAAAATTTTCTGATGAATATCTCTCTGACATTGACAAATGCCTCATAATTTTATGTCAAATTTTTCAAGTACAACAACAAGCAGCAAAGTTCGATTTCCATAAAATTATCTCGTACATTATTAGTGTCCTAAGGATATTATAGCTGGTAATATAATTGGTTCTAATTTTCAATAACTTAAAGACGTAATTTAAAAATATGAATATTACAAAACAGATAAAAGTAAAACTAATAAAAAAATAATATTACCATACTCTTACATGGTAGAGCATCATGAACATCATCAAAAACCGTTTAAGTTAAAGTATTTGAAATTAATATTCAGTAATAATTTGTGGCATTTACCTCGACTCTGTTAAAGTATTAATTTTATCAGAAATTCTACTGCAGCTTTCTCGAAAACTTTTTGTAATTAATCACTAAATAAGAAACACAACTTCGAAGAGTACAAACGTTATAAAGAAATAGTGAGGTTTCAATTTTCAAAACGTGTGACATAATTTCCAGTATCAATAATTATTATTAATCAGTCAGTTCAACTTCTGTGCCGGGTTGCCGTGCTAGGTACGGAAAGGATCATTCATAATTTTGTCATACATGTCATACATCAACATAGATTTTTTCCATATCGATTAGTTTTATAGAATATATTATGTGTTGTCCATAATGGACCATATTTTTGTATAAGCTGGAACGTGGTTTGCCGATAAATTGAACTGTTTTTCCTGAAGAATCAGCAATCTTTAGTTCGTGATGATCCAGTTCCTCTGCACAAAGAAAGGTGTCGCCACAAAATTCTGTTCTTGGATTTATTTTATTTGTGGTATACATTTTTGGACCTTATGAACACCTGTACACCAGAAGTATTATCCTTAAACTATTTTGATCACCTTTTTTACCCCTACAAGATGATTTAGATACAACTGTTGGTGTGTTGAATGAATGATTAATGCCTCTTAATGGTTCTGTATTCTTTTCTTCTATATGGTTTTCTCTATTCCATTAGAAAGAAAGACGACTATCACACATGTAATACACAATATGTTTATATAGCAAAACATGTTATCAAATAATGTAGTGTTAGCACCATCCAAGAGCGGATTTAGCTTTTCAATATGGGGTGGGGGTATCTCAAAAAATCACGTTTTTAAAAAATGTTGTCAATTACCTGTGCAACAGCAAATAGCAAATAAAAGCGTTTAATAAAACATCCTTAACGTCGCCGTATTCTTGAAATTGTATTTTCTACAAACACAAATAATGTTATACATTTAAGAATGGAATAATATAGAGCTTAGCAAATAATAGAGTAAAAAGCGAAACCGATCCGCTTATATAGGTTTTTAGGGTTCTAGAAGTTTTCCGCGGTCTCAAGAATCAAATTGAATGTGGCCGAGAATGTTCCAGAAAACGTCAAAATAAAGGCATCACAAAAATTATAAATTCTAACGTAAACAGAAACATAATTAACCAATGAAAGAGGTAGGTAAGCTTCCGTAACAATAGAAATGTTATTAACTGCGTTGATAATGTGCCAATTTAAAGCAACTTGTGACACATTTTTGGAGTCAGTTCAAGAGAAATCCGGAAATGGAGAAAAATGGGGTGTTCCATTTAAAACAAATAGGTGATGACGTCATTACTCGAATGTAGGTCACCTTGTATATTACATTTTTATTTCAAAAAACAGTAATTAAAATCAAAAATCGACCATTTTTGAGATTTTTAATAATATTGTTTATTAATAATGAATTTATGCGTTACTTTATGGACGTACTGTATAAATATATCGACGTGCCGATATATTTTCACTTCCAAGAAAGTCATGCTGCCGCATTTCGCGGAACTCTTACTGCTACAACAATATAACTGCGTAAAAGTGTGAATTATTTACTGGGAATTTTCACTTAAACCATTTCCAAGTCCAATCATGTGCACGATAACTGTTACGATTACCGTGAAAATCGCCTGCCGTCTAGCCACTCGGCACGTCACTAATCATATTTTTGCAGAATAAGCAAATTATTTTAACATCCTCCTTGATTAAGCGGACGATTACGTCAATTACGACGGACGCAGCAAACAAATACATAAACTGTCCTATTAACCTATTAAAAATATCGTATACAGTTTACGTTCTCAACAGCAGAAAATTAGCCATAAAGTGTGCTCGGTTTATTGTAAAACTCGCTACGTTGGACCTCTGTTTGCTCTGTACAAATATTCTCGCTGGAAGTTACCTTAATTCATTTTTAGGTACATGAATAATAATAGAAGCTGTGTGAACTAGTAAATCTACTGCAATTGAAAGTATTTGTATAATACTAAATAGTGATAGGTTCTTTATAATATACAGGGCGATTCAGAATTTATCTAAAAAAAAATTAGAATGTACAGGGAGTTCTTATAAATACAATTTTGTAAAGAAAAAAATCAAAAAGGCAGTTCAAAAATGATTAAAAAATACACTTCTGCACAGCACTGGAAACTTGTCCACTATAAAGCCTGACAAGGGAAGGCGTGCAATCTGTGACCGGAAAAAAAATTAAAGAAATTCCCAAGGAAAGAAATAAATAACATTTTATAGCTCCTTGTTTATACAGTAAATTCAACTGCTTTTGCCGCTATTGCTTTTAATTATTATAGTGTGTTTAAAAATGAAAGAGAGTAATAAAAGCTTATTATGTATGCAAATCGTAAATAAATGTAGTACTGGTGCTTATATTCAATATTTTTATATTATGTATTATAGGTATAGATGAGGTGTACTTTTAAAAAAACTTTGTGTCATCGAACCGTACTACATTGTAGCAGGTAGCTAAAATTTAATCTCCGACAGTCCGACTTTGTCTATGCCGCTTCAATTTCTCGGTCCATTTCTCTTATAAGTAAACAATATAAAAACAGCATTTTAAAACTAGAGGCTACTTTAAACATCATAACCGGGTTAAGAGGGTTTTTAGTAATTCAAATAAAATTATTCAATATTATTATCAAAATATTTATTTAAATTTAATGAATAGACTTTTATTCCACACAAAAATATATGTATTTTGAAAATTCAAATTATGGTGAGTAAATGTAGTGTTCTATAAATGTACAATAAAGAAAATAAAAAAGTAGGTATATTAAAATTCATCCTCTGAATATTCTGATGAATTATCTTCGTCTAAATTGATAACGATAGGTTCCACAGTAACGTCAATTAAATTATCGAGTTCCCACATTTTCTCCTCTTACTTAATTTAAACGTCGTATTATTTCGCGTTACATCTCCTTTTACCTGCGCCCAGACTAATTCGACTGGGTTAAGTTCACAGTGATAAGGTGGTAACCGTAGTACCGTTATTTGGCGATTTGTTGCCATTTCATCGATAACATATTTTTTCTGATCTTTATTAAGACTGACAAGTGTCAAAAGTTCCTTCTTCACCATATTTGTTTCAAATGAAATGTTTTTTCCGGATAACCATTGAATTATATCGACTTTCCTCCAAGCAGTCGCAGGCGTCTGCTCAGTCTGCCGTGAATGGTAACTGGCATTATCCATGACAATTGCAGACCCCGGAGGAATAAGATCCAACATCTGTGTAAAATACTCTTCGAAAGCATCTGCATTCATGTCTTCGTGATAGTCACCTGTATTTTTAGATTCAAAACCACTGGCACTACCTATATGTGTCACTATTAATCTTCGCCCTTTACTGTAAGGTGCCTTGAACCCTGTTGAAAATCCATCCAAAAATGCTTGTCGAAAACTTTTTACATTTTTATCTTTACATACTTTTGTTACAGTATATCCTTCGTTGACCCAAGTTTCGTCTAGATAATAAATATTCCTCCCTTCGTTACGGAATTTTCTAATTGATTCTAAGTAGGATCTTCGCCAACAAATAATTTCATCTTTATCGATAAGAACTGACTTCCTGTTCTGCTTTTCCCAGCAAAAATTCAACTCTCGTAAGACGGCTCATAATTTGCTTTTACTGATTTTTGGCAAATAGTTGTCCTCTGAAAGTTCATTTAAAATTTTGTTTAGCGTTGGTATTTCATTTTTAAAATAAAATGAGTGTACTTTTCTGCGAATGACATTTTTGAAGAAATCATCTATAACGACTTTTGACCCCCTGTAGATGATTTTGGGGGATTTACAGTATCTTGTTAATTTTTTGTTTCCTTTAAAAGTCTGTAGATAGGCGATTATCCAATCCCTGTCATTTTGGAACACTTTTCCACGATGTCGTCAACACTGTTGGTAGGATTTTGGTGTTTCAATGCAGACAGCGCACATCTTTTCACGCGTTTAGCAGGTACGTAATCTGATACGCTCGACATTTTACCCAAACAATATTATATCCACTGACACAATAGTCACTAAACACTAGTCGAATTTTACTCTACTGCACTAGCACGTCTTCGTATATTCAGCTCTAAGACTGGATTGATCTGTCACAATACACTGGCTCCTGCCCTATGATGTATCCAGTAAAACATACTAATGTACATCCATTACCATTACCCATTATTAGCATTAGTGTTACCTGATAATTACCTGAAACGAAATATTACCACGCCCATGGCCGGTTCTTATCTCGGGATTTTATTACTCTTTCATTTCCAAACAGACTATAATAGAATTAATTTGTGGTTTTAAATAGTAAAATAATTTAATATACCGGATATTTCAACAAAATTTTGGGTTCGTCATACCCAGTTTCTACAAACTAACACAAATATTTCTGCTTATTACGTATAAACATACAGGATTAACGATAACTAAATGCAACCACATGCTTCGAGAAGCCTAAATGACAATACAAAATTATTTTGGAATTCTAGCTCGATGTTTAAAATATTATTATTATTATTACAGATGAAGCTCCGGGGTAAGGAGATTCCTGTACAGCCCTGACAAATATATAATATTCATAGTAAAGAAAAAAAATAAAAGATCAAATATAAAAAAACAGCAAAAAACAATAATAACTAATAGAATGTTAAAATAACAGAATGTTCATCGATCGTATAAGGTGATCCGCCAAGCATCTAGGCGATTCTTGAAAGCATTGATGGAGGGTGCAGAAACTACGGAAGGAGGAAGAGAATTCCATACTGAGAACACTCGGTTTGGTAGAGACGATTGGCGAACAGATGTCTTGAAGCTCTCTTTTCTCAGTTTCAGGTGATGTCCGGACTCAGGGTATAAAGCGAGAAAGCAACAGAAGTGTTGATAAATAAACCATTAAGCGCTCGAAATGTAAATATTAAATCGCCGCGAAGCTTCCTTTCGGTGAAAGAAGACAAATGGGCAAGACGTAGTCTCTCCTCATAGGATGGTCGAATACGTCCATAAGCGAGACGAGACGTTGCACATATTCCAATAATTTCTGATCCCTTACTAGATCAGCACTCCACACTGGACCAGCGAATTCAAGCAGCGGTCTGACATAATACTTATATAGTTTCACGAAAGTTTCCAAACTTGCTCCAGTAAACGACTTTTTCAAAAGGTACACTAGTGAATTTGCCTTTTTGCACCTGGATTGTATGTGTTCAGACCACGACAATATGGGGCAATACTCTCTTTTCCCAGCCTATCTTGGCCTGGAAATGTCACGTACCTACCTGTCGTTTTTTACAGTGTTGTCAAATGTAGAAAAGACGAAAATAAACGTTTTTATTAGTAGGTAACAATTTTTATTAATAAACGTACCTGATAGGATAGATAACAGTTAATCGGATTAGCTGCAGTATTTTGCATTTGTTCTTCGTTGCACACTGTCAAAACTACATTTCACTCATTACAGGTCTGTCAGAAATATGCTCAAACATAATGCGTGTGAAATAAAATACCCTGTTTTTCTCAGAAAATTGAAATTTAATTTAAGGAATACCGTCTAATAGAAAACTCGGAATGAACTCACGACAGTCCAGTACTTGTGTAAAATCTAAAATCGTGTACGATTGCCCTTGACTAGAACACAACAACACAAACAATACACATCATACGGCAAACTATGTTATAGGGAAATATCTGTACCCGACATAAATTCCTTTATTTAATTATTATAAAAACTTTAAAACTAAAAATTAGTCAATAATATTGAACCAGGTTTCGATTACGACAACTGACATTTTGCACTGCTTGTTCCATCGCTCTCGAAACAGCAAAGCTTAGAATGAATATTGTAAGAGATTTTTACTGTAAACATCTCAGGATGTTATATATTAATATATAGCATTAATTATTTTATGCAAACATCGTCGATTATTGTTAATATTGTTGCTATTATTAGTATGAATAGAATTTAATTTCTCAGCAACACAAGAAGTTTAATAATTTATCGGCGTTAAGTACATTTTGCACTATTCACCTACAGATGGAGACTGCAGTGTGCATTAGCACAGACAATAAAAAAATGCATCAAATTCTGTCACAAAGACATCGTATGCAGTAATTCATTTGAAATAATTTTTCAGTTCTTGCCTCCGCAAAATTAAATTTTCGTGTATTATCGTGTGACAAAATATTATGCTGAATCCTCCTTGATCCAACCACAATGCTATAATTCTTTGACGGTAAATGTGTGGCAGTGTTTTTATGTAGTTGTGTACATATGGTCGAGGGAAGGACAAGTTCCCAAAAAAACGAGATCCAGCAAGTAAAACGATCTTTGCAACGACAAGTTTTAATGTAAACAAGTAAAAAAATGATTCAAAATTCTTGCAATCTCTCCAAATTTTAATCCTGGAAGTAAATATCAGTAAGTTAGGTGCTATCTCCTTGTGCTACCATATCGTATTTCTAATTAAATAATTATCTACATTTTGCAAATAACTTTTTTCTTTCAAGGCGACGTAAATCGATACCCGTGACAACGCGGTACCCTGTCACTACTTTTGACACCTTTAACTTGTGGTATATACCTAACTCCGACGCTTACAGTAAGCCATCGTTCGGTAAAAGAAAAATCTTATTTTTCTGTATCCCCTCTTAAAATATTTGTACTTAGTCATAGTTAATCTCGTATAAATCATTAGAAAATCTCTAAAGTATTATTGAAATATTCAGAAAGTAAATTTAATTGTTTATGATTTACATTATTTTAACTGTCTTCAGATGATGTATTATCGTTTTGAATTTTACACATGGAAGAAAATAAAAAGATCAATATAGAGCTTCATGTAAGATGCGAAGTTCAGAATTTGTCTGGTAACCGAAAACAAATCGGGACATTGTAACCATGGCAAAAACGCTATTTGCTTCTGTCTGATAATCTTTCTTGTAATGTATATTATGTTTAATTCATATATTTAAATGAAGTCGGAGGATGTCATTCAGTTTAGAATATTTCCTGGCTGCGATCTCAGACGGTTACTTGTTTTTACAGAAATTCAATTTGTTTGATTGCTGAATAATTTCCTTAGGAGAAGACATTTAGACCTTTCAGCAATAATTTCTGTGAATAAGTTGATACACTGCCAGACGCTGATTGTTATGTGAAAACATAATTTATTTAATTTACTTTTCTAATTCTAATAAATTACAAGAAATTAGAATGATAATAAAATATAACAGTACGACTGTTCCCATACCTGAAAATGTAAATAAAACATTACATGTTATACAATACAGGCTTAATTACTTTATAGCATAATTATTTTTTGCTCCTGTCTGATGGAAAGAATGATTGAAAATTATATGCTTTCTTTATATGGATTGACAATTTTGTAATTTTATTAATATATTAAACAAAGTCTTATTCTGCACGGCAGAAGTAAAATGTAAAATTTTCCAATGTGTAATTCAGAATATGTATATGTTTATCTGTGTTGTTATTCGTGTTGCACAAACTGTGAAAAAATTACTAGTAATACAATGAATCTGTTTAATATTTAGGTACCTACAATCTGAGTTCTGAATACAGACTGGTTGTGTACAAGTGCACAGCTACAGTACGTCAGTAGTTCGTACACAGTAAACACCATTTTGATCGTGTCTCGTTGTTGTGTTCAGTAATACTAATCGGTGTCCAAATGAAAAATATTGCAATGCAAGTACAGGTTTAACTAAAGAAAATAGTAAGTACATGACCAACTATAACAAATATTTCTGAGAGTAGTGATATAGCTAAAACTAATCAGGAGTTAACTAAAAGAGATTTTCAAAAATTCCCTTTCACACAAAAGATTGAATTGCTAGCTTTGAATTTTGTTTTCCTTGGACCTAAGTTTTAGAGAAAAATAATGATATGTTGATATTACCACCTATTTATTTTCGTAAACTGTTATATATATAGTATCTAAATACAACTTTGTTTGACGTTTCTGTTTTATTGCTTATGATTTACTAAAATGTCATTTGTCTTTATATTCTACATTAGAATGTGTTAAAAACTAAAACTAATTTTGTTAAAAGAACTGTTGATAATCATTTGATTTGATTTATATTTATTTAATAAAATCATAAATAAAAAATATTTTTTATTTTGTAACTCTAACACTCTATACATATATGAATATCTTAGAATTAACAATGTAGAGTAAAGTGTAACCTCTACATCTCCAATGACACTCTAAACTGTACACACTCTAATTTATATTATGTGTATAACATTGAAATATGTAAGAGAATATGTATATTTCATCACATAATTTGTTACATTAACACAGTGTATTTTGTTAAATCTTTAACACACTCGATTAACACATAATTGTGTTATTTTGTGTTAAAATGTGTAATATTCACTTACAGTGTAACTTGACGGGTTATAAAAGAACTGAGGGAATACCTTGTTTATAAAAACACAATTTTTCATTTATTAGGATAAGTGATTGAATATAAAAACTATAAATGAAAGGTAAAGTGCCTTGTATGTCTTAGAGGTCTTCACCGGTCCATTTTTTTCGTAAATCATGAAAAAAAGATAGAAGCTATAGTATCAAAATTAATCCATTTTGTTGTTGTTTTTTAAGAAATGGGAAATAGACTCGATTCGAATGCGTATTGCGTATTTAAAATGAAAAATAATTTTCGTCTATGAATTAAAAATTATATTTCACTTCCAAGATATTAAATAACTATAGATCCTTATGATAACTCTCCATAAAAGACAAATATTCAGTTACGTAACAGCGACGCATCTAGTTTGAGTCTGCATTCCAAATATGTGCATATTTATACATCCGATGGTTAAATTTTATTGTTATTATTTGGGTAATAAATATATGAAGCTGAAAACCGGTGGTAGTATAGAGACAAATTGCTGTTTAAGTGGCAGATTTATTGCACCAATATTCTTTTTTATTATGTGTTTATTTAAATTATTCGCATTTATTTAAAAATCTGTGAATGGAATGAGATGTTATGAATTTTTTCTAGCTCTTCTATGCCGTTAATATTCTGTTTTAACTTGTATATATGTTATAGTTATAACAGGTTACTTGTGAAACTAAAGGCGCGTTCACATATGGATCAAGTCACGAGTCAAGTAAGTTAAATTTACACTTGCGTGATTTTTTCTACTTGACTTCACTCAACCACAGCTTATTAATGTAAACGGTCAAGTAGGCGATCAAGCGACAAAATTTAAAGCAAGTTTGCTCGGGTCAAGTAAACGGTCATGCAAAGCGGTAAAGTCAAGTGGTTTTGTACAGCGGACAATAAGCTTAACTTGGCTGTTACCTAGGCTATCAATTTTATCACTTCATCTCCTACTTAACCACTTATTTTGCTAAGATATAGTTAGAGTAGAGTCAAGAAGAATAAAACTACACAAGTTCGGAGATAAGTTACGTAACACACGACTTGTCCCATGTAAACGCGTCTTAACTACTTGACTTCCTTTTAAATAATTATTCGCAACAATGGAGAAATTACATGAATTTTATATTGGTTTGAAATGTATTAGGTACAGGGTTGCAAACATATTGAAAGGTCAGAACATGAGTCTGGCGGCAATAATCAGATAATGATTAAAATATTGACAATAATAAATTGTCATGAAATGCAAACAAAGCCACGTGACCGATAACTCGATATCATCTGTGTGACGTCACAAGATGTTCAGCACGGTATATGTTTCCGTAGATTCAGGTGACAGGTGTAGTGTTACTGCGTATCTTGTGTCTTTGTGGCGTTTTTGGGTCATAGATAGTATAAGTAATTATGTGCAAACTACACGATGACGGAAGCTACTTTTATGTAAGTAAAATCGGACGTTTATTGTCAATTTGCCACTAGTGGATTTTTAATTTTATACTTATGAACTCCATTTGTTCTAATTTCAACTTCATTAGTGTAGTAAAGCAAGTCAAAGCAGGCAGGTGTCTATTATTTTCCATTTTTAACAGTACCATAATTATTAATGGTGATGTAGTAAACGCAACTTATTTCTTTGTTTACATAGATTCGCTCGTGAACATTATGGCGACAATGCTGTTGGTTACACCCAAATAGTGGGTTTCGTTTGAGGTATTTTATAAATGCATCAAATACCATTTTACATATTCAGGGTGATTCAATAATAATGGGACAGAGCTTAAGGGCATGTTAATGACTTCAAAATAGAACGGTTAAGCTAAATATTCCTTATCCGAATGTTGCTCCTTTTCGATTTACAGGGTAAGTTGAAAACATATTTTCCATTTTTTAAAATATCTTGAGCATCTTTGAACGGATTATCTTGAAAGTTTGTACACCTATGTTTTCTGAGGTGATAATTACGAAAATGGTAACTATTTTGCAATTACATCTAGGATGCGCTAACTGTAGTGTTCCGTCGGAGTAAACATATGTCAAACTTTTTTGTCCTTCAAAAATCTGAATTTCCAATAAGAAATTATTAAACTACGTTCAATTGTTTAATGAACAGTTTGATTTTATAGAACAAATAATTGTTATAATTTTGTTTCTGAAGAAAGTAATTCTGTAAAATAGTTTTAGTGGTAATAGTAGTTTTATAATAGTTTTTAAAACGTGTTTTAGGTATAGAAAAAAAAATTCAGTTCTTTAAAATTTTTATGAGAGCATTATAATACGTTATACAACATTTAAAAAAATTATATATAAGGAATGTAAACATATTGTGAAAGAGTTGTATATTTAGGCAAATGACTTTAAATAATAATATAATCTTATAAAGTAGTTGTATAAACGTGTTTTATTAAAGATATAATATATCCTTATATTATAAGGAAATTAATAAAATTATGTTTTAACCTAGAAATACGCTTATTTATAAAATAGATAGAAATATATTATAGAACAAAATTGTGACTTGAGAAAACAAAATTGTACATACCGCATAATAAAAATCCAAACCTAACCTTAATTTTTGAACTCCTAAGGTATAGTGTATTACCAAGCACTAATCAAGAAATAATACAAACAAATTCTTGAAAGTAATGTTTCCAGTCAAACGTGCCGACGTTTAATTTTACTTATAGGTTTTATTTTTTCCACCGGCTCTAAAGAAGTGTTCTTTCAAAAATAAAACATATATAAAACGGATAAATAACGATGGTGCCCATGTTCGAGAACTCACATTAAAAACGCTTCGTGGCTGCGAAAAAATACGAAAAACCAGTACGAGAAAGCAACTTTGACTTAATTTTCTGGTAATGCAATAATTAGGTTAGTTACTTTAAATACCTATTATTATAATTAACTAATAATACTTGGTTAATACCTAACAATATTAATATAGGTAATGATAGTACATAATATTTTAAATTTATAAATTTTTTATAAAACTAGGCAGCTATTTTCGATGCAAACATTATCTACCTGCGCACACAAATTTTTAAATATGTTTAAGACTAATTTACACAAAAATATTTTGTTATGCTTTTATGTGGAATAAAATCATTGTATTAAAAGTCGCCAATTTTAAATATAGATTTGTTGGATCAGCGACTGCTGCCATTATGGAAAATTAGTTGAAAGTCTTATTAAAATTATTTGAAACATAATTATACTATTTTTGGAAGACTATTTTATAACAAGATCATTAAATATAATTACACAACGATATTATAAATTAAAGAAAGCATAATTTTAATATTTTTTAAATTTATTTTTTATAATTTTAAAGCGAGTGTGGTCCAAACTAAAGCGAATAATTTTTTTGCCACAAACATATCTATAGTTTATCAATAAAATTAGCGGAGCAATAAAATTTTCGTTTTTGAAACATTGATTGTTCAAATGATAATATTGTAAGTATTATACCTATCTACCATTTACACAAATGATCGCCATTGAGTGACCGCCGTTTTTAAATATAAGTACAAATAATTATGATTCTGCGTTATAACGGATTGGTCTATATGTTACACACAATACTGGAATTCGGACAATGTCCGAAAAAAATATGCAAAACTAGTTCTGACCTCCAAAAGATTCCCATACCCGAAATTATACTTTTAAACGGTTTCTGCATATTACAAAATACAGAGAACTAGTTCTGGGCATTATAAATTGTTCAAAACTAGTTTTGTGCATTTTGAAATGACCATAATTAGTTCTATTCATTTTATGAGAGTTACATTAATTAAAAGTAGGGTTATGCCATTTTTGTCATTATATTTTCCGAACTTAAAACTAGTTTTGCAAACTTTTTCGAGTATTATGTATATTGTAACCTTCAGAAAATGAAGGAAACTAGATTTTGTCATTTAAAAATGCACAAAACTAATTTTGAACAATTTATAATGCCCAGAACTAGTTCTGCTATTTTACAGTAGTCAAAAGGCGTTTAAACGTTAAATTTCGGGTATGGGAATTTTTCTGGGCTCAGAACTAGTTTTGCATACTTTTTTCGGACATTGTTCGAATTCGAGTATTGTGTGTAACATATACACCAATCTTAAAATGACTTGGTTCTAATATTCTTCACTAAAAAATATAATGTTTCTTTAAATAATACCAAAATACAGACTACAAAACGTTTTTATAGTTGCTGTATAAAATTGTTTTGAAAGTGTTGTATACATTTTTTTATAGAACTGTTACATTACCAAAGTGTTTTATAAAACTGGGCCCTTTTCGATTCTGTAAGTATCGTATAAATGCATTTAACCATTTTATATGAATTTGAAGCTCTTATAAGATTTATATTATAGAAATTTATACAACCTTTATAAAATTTATTTTGCTAGTTACTAAGTTTAATTGCTTCTTTACAATTTTTATTTTATTTTTTTCGATGAGCTTAAACCTATCTACATTATTAATTAAATATTTACATTTAAATATTTAATTGGAAATATTTTGTATTTTGCGGTGTATGCTGTATTCATACATAATGACATAATGCAATACTTATTCCATTTACCCGTTGAGATGCACATTCTATACACATTTTACGAGCCTATTTTGCCACATTCTGTGGGCGTGGCCAAACGAAAATTTGTAATACCATTTTCAGGCTTTTTTTTCTAGAAAATTGTCTAGAACAAACACAATTTTGAGTAAAATAAAACATTTATTCTGCCACATATTTGGAAATACCATGCAATTTTCCCATTATAAAATTTCTGAATTTTCTTTTTAAGGAAAAAATAAATAAAACAGTGTAAAATAGTTTTGTGTTTATTGTCACATCCCTAACTAATTTCTCTAGATAAGAAAAAAAGTGTTGCAGTAAAAGTGAACATATGTGTTGCGTAAACATACCGATTGTTGCGTTCGTTTCTAGATACGAAACATTTTATGTCATTAGGTATACATAGTAGGCGTGGAAGAACATTGACTGCATTCTAACCACATATTTCTGCATAATTCACTTTGTAGCTAGACTGCAAGAAGATATAATATGTTGAAATATAGAATTTAATGCATTTAAGTCGATCAAATATGTGCACCCTTAAAAAACATTCATATACAAGATTTTTTATATAGTATCGAAATATAGTCAGTATTCATGTAGCTAAATACGAAAGATCGACTGACTCTGGACATTGTAAAATGACAGATTGATCTAACTCGATACAATCATTTTATTGCAAGAAAAGATGTAGAGAAAATTTCTCAAAATAAGAGAAAGCTTTACGTTCTCATCATCGGTCATCAAATTTCAATGTTCGAAATAAGTAAATAGGTAAATTGGAACGGAATTCTATAAAAGTAGTACGTTTGCTCTGTTTGGCCTATTAGATACTAATTTTGCTAATATTAAAAAAGTAATAATAACAACGCAATATACTGTAATAAATATTTAGTTTGGTTTATTGAAAAATAAAAAAAATCTATTCATTGTAGTATTGACAACAATAAAAGTTTGCGCAGATTATGCCTGCACGGACCTGTAAACCTGCACGACTTCACACACATGTCCAGCACAAACCAGCAACTTTTTGTGCAGGTTATGTGTAGCAAACATTTTGAGGGTTTTAAGTATGTAATAATTGAGTGTTTTAGAAATTATATATGAAGAGGAAAGAGAAGAATCTAGCAAAGTGAGAAAAGTTTTAAGTTAATCCTATCAATAAAAAGAAAAAGCTATATGGTGAATTCCATCATTTATTTTCTGAACTGGAGAAAGATCAACAAAAAAATTTGTCATTATTTTACAATATAAAATTTTTGAGCTCTTGAATCATCCTCACCTACAGCACTAAAACATAAGATTTCGCAGAGCCGTGTCATCTCATGAAAGACTTACGGTTTGTTTAAGGTTAGTAAATAAAGGCTATTGATAAGCGAGGGTGCTCGATAGTTCAATGACACGTTCAGAATTTAACTGGTCGGATATTTCTAACAGTTTGAAACCAATCCCTGACTTTTGTAGGAAGAGAACTTACGTCGGACTGGCGCAGCCTGACATAGAAATTGCAAGCCACTGACACGACCCGCAGTGATGGTTGTTGCAGGTGACGATACATACAGGTGCTGGTCTAGTATGCAATGCTTCATTAAAAAAACGTAAGAACTTTCATGAGCAGGTTTTACAAAATAATATAATAATTTTAATATTTGGTAATAAAGAGATTTATAATTTTAATTTAATGAATTGACTGAAACAATGGTTTGCCTAAAGAAGCCAATGACAAATTGAGTTGAGTAGATTTATACTAACTATTTGCATTAGTTTTATTAGCTTCGCTATAATTTAATGCATAAATTTGTAGTATTTTAGGTTTCCATAGTAAAAGTACATTGAAAATTAATATATTGCAAAATGCCAAAGTTGTTTTGCTACTATTGTTTAATTGAATAGCCGTTCAACTTGTAAAGTGCAGAGATTGTGCAAATTACAAAGCAAGTGAAGCGTAAAGTAGATGAAACATTTCTATATCCTTTTGCTTTAAGTTCAACAGAGAAGTTATTTTGTAGATAGGAGAGAAAATAGAGTTAACACGTAAATGGTTTGTGAGTTAATTTGAGTCATCTGATTTTGATAAAGATCATAAATGTTTTAATTCATGGTGATCCATGTCCAATTTGATCAGTTGTGTTGATCTTAGTACAATATTTGCATATTACCTAGATGAACAAAGTCCAAAAACTAGATGCATGGGTGCCGTATATTCTGAGCGAAAATAACAAAAATGCCTACAAGAATACGGTCAAAAAGTACTTGTCTATGTCAAATCTTTGTTCCTGGTGGTACCAGGCAAGAAGCCCATTGGGGCGTAAGTCCTATAGCTTTTTAAGACTAAGCTCCCCTCCTACAATTCCCGAATATGAAGACTCTTAGCAAAAGCTGATATACATTCACCTAAACAGATGATGGGATATAAAGGTATAGTGTACTATACATAGCTTCCGATTAACACAACCCTATTGCTAACTGATGCCGAAAAATGAAGATTTTTCGTCAATTCCAAGAAAGAAAAATTGTCCCTAATCGAAAGACAATTAATTATCTCAGCAAAAGGTGATATCCTTAGCATAAACTGATGGTGCGACAAAAAAAGCTTCGGTTCCATGTATAGTTTCCGAAAAATGTAACTTCACTGTTCAAATTTATTGCGAACAACTGTGTTGTTTCGAACAGAAATTAAAAAAAGTCATTCACTGTTTTCCACCATAATAACAGCAGCCCTCACACTGCTAACAGCACGAAAAAGGATATAACAGCTCGGTTGAAGGTTGTCCTGACATTTCTTCATCAGGTTTCCCTCTTTCACTCTATTGAACAACATTTGAAGAATTTTCAACGTGACACTACAAAATTATTGGCTTGATGAATTCTTACATCCAAACTACCGGATTTGTTCAGGCACGGAATAAAAAGATTGTCAGATCGTCGGGTGGTAATTGTAAATAATGGAGAGGAATATATATTTGATTAAGTTAATAAATTTTGTATAAATTCAATACCTATAAACACTAGGAATTTATTCTGTTATTCTTCTTATGTGACGGAACATACATCATACCCAAACAAGTAACTAAAAACCTATTTCATCCAAATACTACTAAGATATGTGGAAAATGACACTTGTTATGTAAATCCACCCGGCATAAAAGTTTTACTACGGCAAGAGAACCATAACGAATCGCGCAGCGTACAGGACTCTGCGCTCATACGGATAGATACTCGAGTTAGTTACATCGACGGTGGTGCATTCTTTTATTCTTTTCTCGCTCTAGTCGGATTCGATCGTTTTGTTCGGCTTTACCGTGTCTCGTGTCTGATGCTTTTGTTCTTACTTCCTCGTCACTCCCGATATAGGTGTACGGTTAATTCTCGTTTTCCTAATGGCTTCATAAACTGAAATTGGGGTTGAACTAAAGTTTACAGAAGTTGGGTCACTTTAAAAAAATCTTTAGTTCACGTTTTAACGACTTAAAAAATACTGTAACGGACATTCTTTACATAGATGAATATAAACAGTTTTTGAAAATGTATCTGTCTTAGCTGCTTAGCTCATGGAAAAAAGCTTTACTAGTATCAAGATTAATACAGTTATACCAAAATTATGTTTTCTTTATTTGAACTTTTAAGTGATTTGAAAGAATCACTGCAAATATTTGAAATAATATTAAATAAATTAATAATAACATTAAGATAAAATGAAACCTACATAATTAATATTTTTGCTTTAAATATATGCAGGGTGATTTAGAACTTATATATAAAGAAAATTTTGAATGTACTTACAAATATAATTTTGTAAAAAAAATCGAAAAGCCCAGTTGATTTAAAAGTACACTTCTGCATGGCATTGGAAACTGGTCCACTGTAAAACCTGATAAGGCGACAACGCATGCAATCGGTGGACAAAAAATGGAAAGAAATTCCCAAGGAAAGAAATAAATAACATTTTATAGCACCTACTTTATGCAGCAAATTCAACTGCCTCTATTGTTATTAATTATTAATATAATAATTAATTTGTGGTTTTAATCAATAAAATAGTTTGACATACCTGATGTTACAACACAATTTTTGGCCCTTCTTATCCAGTTTCTATAAACTAACACAAATGTTTCTCCTTCTTATCCGTTTTGAACTTGTAAGATAGTAAGATATTGGCAGCAACTATGCGTAAATCATCAATAGTAGGTAGGTATTCACTTCGGTGCGATACACTTAATTTTTTAAATATTCCCACAAAAAGAAATCCAATTGATTTAAACTCGGGAGATCGTAGCGGCCATGGTACCTGCCCTGCTCGTCCAATCCCTTGTTATTGATGTTTGGGTACGCTGTGCATGGTATGGATATAATTGATACGCCTCGTGTATGATACGCCATACTACTGCAATACGTCGTGGACGTCCTGGACCTCCATCTCTTTTACGATTCCGTTTCAAATTTCTCTCACGTTGCGCTATACTTACACTTACTGCACAGCGCGGTAAAAGTAGCTGCATTGGCACATGTTTACCGGGAAATCCTTCTGCTAAAGTATTTTCAAATCTCCATAAATTAAATCAAGTCCGAGTTGCTACATGTAAATCATTTTTGTCACTTGAAAATCTATCGCATCACAAAAAGTAATTGGATTTCAATATTTGGAATCTCCTGGCTAGAGACTACAGTAGTCCAGCGATGTAAAGTCAACTTCAATAGTTTTTTACTCCGAAACTATAAGGATTCAGTCTGAGTAGGTATATTATTTTGTGACAAAAAAAAAACATGTAACTTCCTGCAGTAAAAAATGAATTACAGCTTTCTCTACTGATCACCAAAACCCATTTTGACGTTTGCCAAGTAGCACTACTTTGTCTACTTATATCAACAACACTTTGTCCATTTTTTATTAAAAAAAATCGCTGAAAAATCATGATTGCTTAAATGCGTTAGCAATGATGTTTATCAACACAAATTTGGAAGAAAATATTTTGATGAAAAGGTGCAGGATTGATTTCAATTTTAAGAAATAATATGTGTGTTTCTATGTATTTGATTACAATAACAGTGAAGTAGATTTCCAGGCCATAATACAGAATGTTAGGCTTGCTTGCTTCTATGAGCTGTTATGTGCTACATCTTTTAAAATACAAGTATCTGTAACACTGAATCAGGTTTGCAACCGTCACCATCAACTAATTTCAAATTATATTTATTTAATTCTGCTCTTGAAATATGCAATTTCTTCCTAAGATATAAAACTCGAATCTGTTTTGTTCACTTAATTAGTTTCTATGGGAACGAGTGGGTAAAATTAGTGAGTAAAAATACTTTCGTCCATTTTACTGTCAAATTATCAATTGTCAAACTACAATAAAATACATAACATTTATTTGTTTACATAAAAATGAACATCACAATTATTAAAAACAGAGTGGCATAGTTAACATGCCACCAACTTAAACTTTATCTGCCTCACTGGCTCCCGCAAGAATCTCTCAACTTGTACGCGATTTTTTTTACTGGGACCCTCTTCATCATGAATTACTTTTCTCTATAAATCAGTTTTATTCGTTACGTATGATGTTAAAAGTATGTGCTTAGCTTAAGCATCAAAATATCTGCAGAAGCATTAGTAAAATATGTGGCTAACGTTCCCCAAAATCAATGTCTGGTATATAAATGGGCATCCTTCAGCTTCAGATAGTCAGCCACCAATTTGGGTATCTTGAACAGTGTGCAGTGTATTAGTGCACCTACTGATTGCACTGTACATTTCCCTGAACGATACTATAATAAGAATCTTCATGACCAAGATGTGAAGGGCGCAGCATTGGCTGCATATATTCGATAGGTTTCTAAACCATTGAAACTTTCCTTCAGCATCAGACACAACAAAAGAAAGAGGTAACGAGGGAACGAGGTTGCAATTGTTAGTTTTCAAAATATTGACAACCAGTACAGATAAGTTATCTTCAATGTCAGTTGTTTTTAAATTCATTAGCTCATCGCACAGGCAAGTGTCCATAGCTTCCATTACAATAACAACTTTCATAAGTAAGAAAAGCTTATCGGGAACTTCATTTATAAACTCCTTCTTAAGTTGGTATCCTTTAGACTTGCTTTTCAAAATCGCAAACAAAGTCTACAAATTAATTACGGGGTTATATAATAATAATTTCAAAAATATGGCACTATGAAACTTATTTTCTTATATATACTTTCTCAAAAATTGATAACGTTAACTTCACCATCGAGTATGTAGGCCGCAAGGAAGGTGATGAGTACTTCTTATATGCTACCATAACTACTTCCATCACAACCTGTACGCTTTTTGATCGCATTCACTGACAGAATTTTTTTGTTTCATTTAAATACCGTTCTTCAGATTTCTTCGGCATTATATAAAACGTAGCGGCATTAGCTTTATTTAGAATGTCTGCTGGCACAGCTCGTCATTTGCTTTCATAATTTCACAATTTTATGAAATATCACAAGCCGTCACTAGGTATCTGATATAAGGGTGATAATAATTTCCCTGCGATAATTAAATACACTTTAAAATGTCAATTTCAGCCCTTAAATATGCACACTAGAAACTAAAATTATTTTTTAGAAAAATATGGTAATAAATTTTTATAAACATCATATGCTCCTTAAAGTACTGATTCAGAAGGCTGACTGCAGCTCTAAAAGTCCCTCACCATCCGCCATCTCTCTCCCATTCATCGTTATCCATCCGACGCTTTTGCCTGTTTCTCTCCCTCGCCGAGATCGCGTTCCTATGTTCTCACAGAGGTCGCTGACTTCGCCGGCCAGAGGCCACCACAACAAACGCACAAGCAGGCGCTTCTTCCTTTACTCAGAAGCTCCCGATTGGAATGGGCCTCTCTTGATTGCTGATGGACTGTGTCGATTTTTCTGAGTTGCGTTCTGGCTGCGCGTTTCGGTGGTTGGGAGGCTTTGGCGGCGCGATAATTTGGTCGATAGTAAAGCTCGCGAGACCTGCGAAGGTCGCCAGATTGTTCCGGACTTGTTGCGGTTTTCGACGTGGACCGTGCATGGGCACGTCGCGGGAACGTTGCCAGGATTCGTTCCCGAATTGCTAGGATATATAAAATTCAGGATGTTCCATTAATAATGGTACATAACACACAACTTAAAGTGTGCTTATCAGGAACGCCAAATAAAGGAATAATGACGTAATTTGAAAGTTAGACATTAACATAGTTAATGCTATAAATATGATTATTGGAAACTGGAATCTTCTGTTACTAGGTGATAGTGCTTACATTGCTAAAAAAATTCCAGCAATTTGCTTGTCATAATTAACACCAAAGAATAAGTAACATGAGAGAATCCTCAAGTTCAGTCTTTAAGTAAATTTCATTGTCAGAAAAGTGTTATTTGATCGTTTTGTAAAAAATCTCTAGCTAATTTTTCGTTACTTTTTGTAGGGAACCCATGGCCACCAAAGCAGTATATAAAAATGTGAATAATTTATTATTACAAATTTACAATTGAGCACAATCTGCAATAAAAACTTGAGCAATGTTAACTTCTTACTAGAAGATAGAAGTTCATTATAAGAAATCTTGGGTAGACATTTAATAATATTCTCTGCAATTTCGCAGAAGAGTGATATATCTCATTTGGGGCAAGATTCGAACATACTGAGTTAGATTTAGTACAATTATGCTCAAAATTAATTATTTGCCAACACTTTTTTTCTAAATTCCTTGATGTAGTAATAAAATCATCATAAGTCGCCTTTTTATTTCCGTTATTTTTCTACTGTATTGTTTTTTAATTTTTTTTATAAAAATAAATATCATTGGCATTTTTGGCTATGTCAGTTTGAGATTTCGATAGAAATAACTGATCTCAGAGAGACTTATGGTCTGTATTAAACCCTAAACGGGTGACTTACAAGTACTTTATCTAAACTTTCTTAAGGGAAAACATTTCACACACAAATCTCTGCTGATAAAAAAAATTGCGGATCATCATTTCATCTGAACAAAATATCCCATCCAATATTGCGTAGACTCTTGTTATTAGGATGACAGTAATTTTGATTGCAAAAAGTATTAATATATTGTACCGGTAATCTGACAGACAAGGTTCTAATGTGCCAACATTAAACAGTTGAGTTGAGATGTTCGTAAGAATATTATCGATACAATTATAAGAAGTGGCTGTGACTAGTATCATCTTTTATTGTGATAGAAAGACCAAAAAAATACAACAAACATTTTAAATTAGTCAAAATTTACGAGTCTTTTTTAAAATCAACATTAAAATCTCCAAAAATTATAATAAGATCAATACTGCCTCTGTCAGAAATATATACAACTAAAATTGCATTTTTAATATCAAGTATATAAATTGCAGACAATTTAGAATTTTGTTCATTATTGTACGCAACAAAATCAAATGATACTTGTACATAAATTACAATCCTTCTATGAACTAGTTCTACAAAAGAGAATCATTAATTTATAATCATCTAAATTGATTGATTTGAGACATGCTTCACTCTGCCAATGCTCAGCAAAACAAACAATATACAAATTTTGATCAAGCAAGCATTTACCATTTCGATTTTATTTGAAATACATTGCACATTAATATGAAACAAACTCAACACAGATTATTTATTAACATTTTTCAAAGTTATCGAGAAGATGACTTAAGTGTTAAAATCCTTTCTTGTACTTATTTATTTTTTTTGTGATGCCTTTCTATCTTCGTTCGTATTAGCTTTTTGTGAGCACTACTGCCCGGAACGCTCGATTTTGTATTGTTGGTTTTCACATTTTTGCCACGAATTCTTACTATTGACTTGGTAGGTTTTCTTGTTCTTCAGTTCTCTTCTCTAGATGCTATAATAGTTTGGTTACAGCTGCAAGTTCTACCTTAATGTTATTTAGATCTTTAGTTGTACTATTGCACTGATAACGCTTTCCGTCGATTTGCTTATTACTATCAATCCCAAATTGACTGGAATTGCAATTGTACAATTGTAATTAAACACAATTAATATACTTTAATTTTGAATAGAAAACATACTAGTTTG
Organism: Monochamus alternatus; assembly: GCA_037114965.1. Classification (NCBI taxonomy): domain Eukaryota; kingdom Metazoa; phylum Arthropoda; class Insecta; order Coleoptera; family Cerambycidae; genus Monochamus; species Monochamus alternatus. Next base: position 21,387,710 of record CM073435.1, on the reverse strand, counting down.
AATAATAAAACCTTAATTTAGAGTACAAAAGCATACTGGTTGAAAGTTTGTGTGTTAATAATTTTATCTTAAACTGATATGCCTCATCAAACTTTTAAAATAACAGAACCATTATCTAATATGCCTTAAAAAATTGTGGTTGCAACGAAGTATTAGTTTCAAAATAGCTCGTTGCTCAAACGCTAATCTAAAAGTTATTGCTATGATCTTGCAGAAGAAATACATTTATTTCATTCTGAATATGCTTTAGATATCCAAAACAATTCAAATGAAGCTCCAAAGGCAAATATTGACTTAATATGTTAAAAAGAAGTAGATACGTACAAATATTTAAAATTTCAGCAATAAAATGTTTTTAGAATTGTTTCCAAATGAATTTACATCAGTCAAATTTTATGTATTCGTTTATTTATAATACTTATAATAATAAAATTAATTTCAAACTAGAAATGCTAATAATAAGAAATATTTAATTTAAATAATATTTTTTACATTCCGTTTATGAGGAAATGCACCTTAATGATTATGTATACATAATAAAAAAATTATTTATTTCGAAAATTAATAAAAAAATTTAGTCTTGACAACCAGGTTGCGCGACCGTTCGGTATATGCAGAGACGTCAAAACGAAACATGTTTCGTACCGTAATCAAATGTGGCTGGTTCCATTGTGCTATAGACTCATCGTTGCAAAAAAATATTGGCAATCGAGTTTCAAAAGCTGCCAAACCACTTATCGTTTATCTGTGATTTAAAATCAACACGACCTCTGCAAAAATCCTTGTGTTCAGTTTTATGGTTTACCCATAGTCAATGAGATTTTTCGAATCACGGACCAAGAATCTGAGCCATAATGAATCTATATCAAACGGCTTATTCTTAATTACTGACGGCCAGTGGTCGAATATTAAAAATTGTGAGTTGTGGCGAATTACGCTACACTGCGCTCCAAATTTAAAGCAAAATTGAAAAAATCGTTGTAAATACGTAAAATATATTTTTTAAGGTTGTGGGCAATGCTTCTTTTTATATCTTCCTTATTGTCGAGGTTTATCAGTAGAATTGTAAAAACACCTACTTTTTTTTGCATTAAATGGCAAACATGATAAATTTGGTGTATTCAATTTATTGTAGTGCAGTCTCTAATACCATTAAAATGAATTTACAACAGAACTTCAATTTAGCTGAAGCATCAGAATTGTAACGCTTAACGAAGAGGGATATACTCAAGGTAACCTCGCTGCACGGTTTAATGTCAATCAATCAACAATTTCTAGAGTTTGAACGCATTTAAAGAACTGAGAGTAACAGAAGACCTGGTCAAGGTCGTGCAAGGGTTACAACCCCTGACCACGACCACATTTTACAGCTTCGAACACTGAGACAAAGGTTTGTCACCGGAACTTTACTATGCAATGAGTTTTTACATTAGCTCCAATATAATAAGGAGAAGACTTGCAGAAGCCAATCTGAGACCTAGAAGCGCAGCCACTGGTCTACTGCTTACCACCAAAGCACAGAAGACAAAGACTCCAATTTGCTCCTGAACATATTAATTGGAACAATGAAGTTGGGCAAGAATATTGTATACGAACGAATCTAGGTTTTGCCTGTTTTCTGACGATAGGCGGAATAGGGTATACAGAAGTTCAGAAGAAGTGTAACATTGTTAGAACGATGAGTTATGGAAGCGGATCTGTGACGGTGTGGGCAGGATCGATTTGGAGGTCCGTACGGAATTGGTGCGAATAGATAAGGTGCGAATTACAGTAGTACATTTGCTCCATTTGCAATAATTTCATGCTAATGCATCGTTCAGGAGAATCTTCAAGAAGTGGAAATTCCCATCATATGGGACGTCGTCGGAAGGAAGCTGAAGCAACAACCAACCCCACTAAACACATTAGATAACTTTTATGCAACTTGTGGAAATATGGACTCAAACCGATCAGGATCAAATAAGAACATTGATTTTCAGTATGAGGAATCGTTGTCAAACTGTAAGTTCTCTCTAGGGTAGAAAATAACCGCTTTTTATTTTGTTTCTCCCAATATACATTTTTCAAGTTTGTTAATTATTGTTTATTTGCAATATATTTTTATAAACAACAGGCGTTTTCATTTCTAATGTATTGTATTACACTCCAAAACAACAAATTTATATTGAAAAGCAAAAACAAAATACCAAACCGAGTTTATAGCATTATGCGTTAAATTTGGAGAGCAGTGAAACTATGGAAAACTGCTTGTGGCCCTTTGGCTTGTAGTTCGCCAACCACGCGCCATGTAGCAGTACTTTTCGTCATTCAGTATGCTACAGGCTGATACAATTCAGTCAGAGCCTTAACCCATTAAGAGAAGGAGAATTCATTTATATTATCCCCCCTTCTCATTTCCAAAGAGTTATATTTGACACCATTTTTATGACATTTTTTCTTCGACTCGCTTAGATACATTCTGTTTTGAGAATATTATCTCAAGAAACATAACTTTGGACAATAATAAAATGTAACAACGGAAAAAATTTTTCTTACAGGCTTGGTAAATAGGTAGTTTTAATCTTGGTGGACAGATTCCCTACAAAAAATTAGAAAAATTGCTAAAATCATATAAGCAATAAATCATTCTAACAATTACCGATTTTTTTAAATATTTTTCTATTGATAGTAAACTGAGCATTTAACAAAGGATCGTTAGTGGTGGCGGAGAACTGGCTAGCAGCTTCTTTTATTGGTTTTCCCAGAACAATCTTACATAGTTACTGATCATCCGACATGGTATTATAAAGTGATTTAAGTTTAGTTGAAAGGTAGTTAATATGAAAGTGAAAAACTGTAAAATAGAATATCAAAAGAAGATATTAAAACAGAAGAGAATAGGTAACCTTTTTCAAATAATAAAATGTGTATGATACATACCTTTATGCTATACGTTAAAGAATTTGGTTGTAATTACTATGACTTAAATTACATTTTTTTTTTTGGCATAACGTTCAATTTTATTATTTTAGTACTTTAAAAACTACTACACTTTTACATAAGTATATGAGAAAACGTGTTCATACAATCCAATTTCATAGCGAAAATCATAACTGGAGAGGTAGCTAATAATTCCGAATAAACTGAGTTGTATCTGACATACTATAACTTTTATTTACTATCACTATTTCCAATTATTTTGCATAAATAATAACTGTTTGTACCTACAGCTAGTTAGTTCTTTGGAGTAAAAACAAATTTATATAATTAAGGATATTCAAATATGCAAGTGGCTGTATTAAAAATATGTACAGAATTTAGTCAAAATATGCACAAAATATTACATTTGAAAAAAATATATTGTTTCACTTAAAAATAAACAATAAAAACATTTATAACAACAAACAAATAAAATACAGCGTCACTTCGACACAAAACACTATCGACGTGATAACTCAAAAGCGCACGCAGAAATAAAATGTAGAAATGAACTTGGACTACCTCTCACATTACCATTTACCAAGATTTTGTTTTTATTGTCTGAGATAATAGATTTATTCTCACAACACCAGAATCCGGTTTCCAATAGTACATGCGCATTCCAACTAAAGCAATACATTTTCAAACTTATGCGGGCATTAAAAATATATTACGCATGCGTCTAACGTTTCTAACTGTTCTGCGAACAAGACTAATAAAAATAACATAATAATCCCTGATTCTTTATTACCTGATCATAAAATTTATGAACTACTTATATATTCTAGATAGTCCGATCTATTCCAAAATTAAAACAATGAAAATGTCTGCCAAACATCCATGTAATTCTAAATTCTTTCAATTCGATAGATTTTATGCACAATATGTTATTTTTAAGAATGTACGCAAATATTACAAAAAATGCATATAATATACATAATATGCAATATTCCGAGTTTCTTGTCCTAACCAAAATATTAATCAGGAAGGCTCTAAGTAAAAGTGTTACACAGAGTCACCAAATATGGAAACAAAATATTTATAAGAAAAAAATTTGTGAAACTTCCCCCCGTTAGCAAGTTTAAAAAAATAATGTGTTAGAATGTCATGTCACAGAATACTATTTTTTTTAAGTCATATACCATGCTTTTCTTAAAATCTTATCACTTATTTATTTACCATTTTCAAATTCAGAAATGTATGAAATGTTTCAATTTTGTAATAAATATTTAAATAATATAAGTTAAATTTAAAACGAAATTTCTTAATAAAGGAAGATACAAAACTTTAAATTTTGTAATTCGTCTGGTGAGTCTGATTATAGTAATGAAGAGAAAAACTGGGTTTCTACATACTGCCAACGTTTCGGCTTATATTGAAGCGTTCTTCAGGACTCTATAAACGACCAACATATGGTACAGAATATATTCAATGATATAAACGTTATAAAAATACATATAAACAAGTTAAAGTTACATCAAGAATAAAAAAGAGAAGAATAAACAGAAAAACCAACAAAAGGATATTTTAAAGTTATCAACTATTGTTCTAATCAAATGGAGCAAGTTATTGAAAAATTCGATACCGTTGGTGGCGTATTCTAAAAAAAAAACAACTATGAAATGGCTATGAATGTAAATCGTAAGATATAAAATTATAGATACTGAATCAAAAAGTGTTCAAGTTTTTCAAATTCTAATCAGCAACTGGCTTGATGTTCACTTCCCTACAACTGGACACTATGGACCAATATATAATTTTTTTATGGGGATACTTAAAGCATAAAATATATGCAAATGATTTGATGACAACATTGATTTACTTTTAAACAAATAATTCGAAAACTACTACAAGCGACAAATATACGCCTATTTTTTATATTTAATTATGCCACATACTGTATATTCATTCAAATAACACAATACTTAAGAAAACAACAATTTTAAGAATATCAGGTAAAAATATTTGTTAGTCTGGCCACAACTGTCTTGTAAACAGATTTGAAACAAACAGCAGTTATACAAATATTTCTGGTCGGTCTGACCTTTATGACAGAATTTAGTTGTAATTTTGTCTCAGTCTTTGTGTTGACCATATTATTCATTTTATTAAAATAAATAGAGGTTGAAGGTAGGTACATACCCAACAATTTTCCCCCAGACACGGCGTTGCCTTTTTATAAAAAATAGCGCAGGTGAAACTTAAATTTGTGTTACATTTTTAATCTATATTTTTTATGATGTGCATTCATATAGTTACGTAATCGCATTATGGTATAATAAACATTTCACCAGGAAATTAAAAGTACCTATTTCAAAGATGGTAACCATTTATTGATGCTAATCTTAATAAAATATTTCACTAGCATCGCTTACAATGCTTACTAGTAACTATCTAAGTAAAGTGATAACCATTTACCTGTGCTACAAATGGAAACCACACCGAAAGAATGAATCGTTTAAAATTTAAGAATTGTCATTAGGGTGAATGTGCTTTCGAGTTTTTAAAAATGTGTATTTGAATACATATATAAATAGGTAGCTATGTGTGCAATAAGCTATTAAAAGACACTTTTCCTACGAGTGCACATGATTTGTTTTAATAATATAATAATGTGGTGAAAATATCTGAAATATGGAAATGTGATTCAAGAATCCTGAGGGAATGTTGATATAGAAACGAGTTTGTTTATTAGGTTTTCGTTAATATTATTGTATCAATGATTTATAAAAACTGTCAGTTTGAGAAAGTTTTATAAGAAGCAGTTGATAAAACCTAGTTGGTGATAAAGATAAAGTGTAATTTTCACACTTCTTTCCAAATATTGAAATTGTTTCTTAGTTATGTTAGTTTTTAAGTTTACTGACTGTCAAGTTTGTAACTTGTACTCTTATGTAGCACTGATGCTAAATAAATCACTATTATTATTATTATTTTAGATATTTTTGATTATTGATATCAGTGGAGCATGCCGTCATGAAGAACTAACATTTCTTCAGCTTGAACATATAAAAGACGAATATGAAAAGATGATTTACTATTTCTAATGGGACCATCGAAGGAGTCAATCTTGTCAAAATGTTTCGAAAATATTCCTCTCTTCGTCCGTTACCAATTGAGAATTCAAGATTCTTCCTAGGATATAGAAATGGAAAATGTACAATACAATGCGGTAATATAAATTCTATAGGGGATTTCCCTAAAAAATTTGAAGATTTTTTAAATTGCTTTGAATAGTTTTCTCAAGAATTAACACTAGTTACAAATATCGAACTTTTCTAATTCAAATTACTAAATGAATGATGAAGTTACTAAATGAACAACTATTCAAAACACTTTTAAAAAATATATATTTTTTCATATATATATATAAAATGTTTTAGAAAGAGAAACGCAAATACATTTTTAAAGACATGTCATTTTTAACTATGTTTTTGAATTATAAATAACAGAATTCCTTTATTAAGAGTATTGCACTACTAAAGATAACGTTCCTAAATATATTTCACGTACGAAGTTTCCAAATGCCATATTCAAATTTTCATGCCTCCCTTCTTTGTAGAAAAACATTTATATATTGCGTTTTTATATAGACCCATAAAAATATTATGTTACGTTGACGTTGCAATATAAGTTGGGATGGGAATATGTGAGGGTAAGCCAATTTTGAATATTTACATTTTTCCAGTAAATTTACTTTGCATTGTCGTTGTTCTTGCCATATCTTAATGAAAAATTTAATGTTGGTCATCTTGGCAAGCACTTGGAAAATCTATAACTGAATTTCGGATATTATTCGAGATTTCTAAGAGAAGACCAAATCGAACACACTTGATCAATTTACGGATAAGTTCCATTTACCTTGGAATAACGAAACCGTAGAAATCTGTATTGATTTCTCAAATGTAACAGGTCGATTTATTATAAATACAAAATAAAATAATTTTAGTGTATCATTTCCTAAATTCTACAGAAGACATTGATTTATTAGACGGACAAAATCCGTTCTATCAGTGTATCTGTTTACGCGGGTCAAATTAAAAGCAATAGGCATAAAGAGATCAGCGCCGAAAAGAAAGGCGGAAGAATGTCCGTTGCGTAACATTCCTAACGTTTATTGTTTTCAAACTGGACCGTAAATCATGAAATTAGGTAATGGGCATGCCGGCCGGCCACCTCTTCTTCGGCGGACGTCGGTGGTGCCAACGACGCGACGACGGAGGACGAAGACGAAGACAAAAGATGAAGAGGGAAGGTCAGATATGCGCGTGGGTGGGGTGCAACGGTCACACTGGAGAAGGATCGTCGAAATTATTTCATTCACTCTTTAGGAAACGTGTACTGGTTATTTAAATTAACGCATTTTTTATCTTAGGGACTCGCGCGCATGGGTTTACAGCACGCGAGGAAGAAAAGAAGTTGATTACGTAACTTAATGCAATAGTAGATAGTTAAGTTTTTAAACAAATATATATCAAAAGTTTTTATAAAAAAATATATAAATTACATAAAAAGCAGCTATGACAAAGGACCAGGTGTCTATCAAAACCGAAAAAATATATAGTAAGAATATTTGAACTGTGTGTTAAAAAAAAAAGAATTAAAAAAGTATAAGTCATGAAGAGCAATTACTGAAAGCACCAAATTTTCTAATTCGAACGTTAGCTGTCAAAGGAAATTTTCATAATTTGGGCAAGATCTATCGTATTTCATTTTTATATCTCAACAAGTGCGTCATTTTTTCAACCATTTACGTCATCATTTAATTAATACGAGGGGGACCCAAACATAACACAAATTTCTTTGTAAAAAGCATGTAATTTATTTTTGTTCAAATACAATTTAGTACAAAGTACTCTCCACTAGCACCAATCGTTAATTCCATTTTTGTAAGTATTTTTATGACCCAATAGTTTAATCTTCAGAAATATTATTGGAAATGGAGTCCAAAGTTAAAGAAAACCAATTCATTGGCAAGTCTAGGTTTCGGCTGTATTAAGCCTTCTTCAGGAAAATTTAAAGAAAGTTATCCGTATAAAATACAAATATACAAAATAGGTAATAATATTGTTACGGAATCTCACCTACCTTTTTAGTTTGTTAATTATGTTTCTGTTTGCATTAGAATTTATAATTAATGTAATGCCTTTATTTTGTCGTTTTCTAGAATGTTCCAGGCCTTATTCGATTTGATTCTTGAAACGTTCTCGAGACCGTGGAAACTTCAAGAACCGTAAAAACATATATAAGCGGATCGGTTTCGCTATCACAGTTCAGTTTATGTTCAGAATCCGAACGTCAGTTATGCGCAAGTGATAGAAACGTCAAAGTAAAGATTTGACAGTTGCCAAATTTGTTCGAAATATATTCGCTGTGCAATCAAGTAGTGACAATTGTTTTTATACGTGACGTTCCCAAGGCTAAGTGAATGTAGAGGCTTCCATATATTATTAGACACAGTAGTACATAACAATGTTCAGAATAATTAATTATATTCTTGGAAGCATCTTTCTAGTTTGTTCTTTTCTTTGATACTTGCCAGCAGCGTCGTGACATTGGTTTGACGTTGTCGACATTGGCAAAGCGCTTTCCTTTCAAGTCTCTTTTCATCCTAAGGAATAGAAGAAGTCCATGTCTGGCCAATAGGGCGCATGAGTCACGGTAATCATCGTCGTTGATGCCAAAAACTATCGAGCACTTGAGATCCGTGTATGCATGATCATTGTCATGTTGCATGAATTCGCCGGAATTTCACAAAGCTGGACTTATTCACGCGAAAATTCTGACTGTTAATTTAACCCACGCGCCCTATTTAGATTTGTTGTTCTCTAGGATGAAAACGGACTTGAAAGAAAAAAGTTTTGATGACATGGACTGGACGACGTATCAAAGAGGACGAATTTGAAAAGTGCTTCCAATAATGGAATGAAAGTGCATTGGTGCTAATGGAGAGTACTTTAAAGAAGATTAAAGATATATTTGAATAAAAACAAAGTAAAGCTACTTTTGGGACACTCCTTGTATATCTACAAAATTAAAGAAATTTTAGTTCATCGGCTGAATTACCTTTATTAGTTTTAAAGTAAAGAGATATTGCATGCATTACATACAGTAAAGGTTATAAAAAAGATTACCGTAAGAGGAGATTCCTTTATTTTAAATAAAATTACTGTAATCATTGCTTACTGTTTCTTTCTTTTCCAAGCACAAAGGTTTTAAAGAAATATCCAACTTCCATCAGTCACAGCAGTTTGAAACATTGATCGATCAACAACAACTAAACTTTTGAATGGATTAAATCCCAATGCCAAAAGGATTCTAATGGATCTAATCGGACCAATTTCTTTGGATCAGATCTTATTGTTCATTAATTATAAAGAAAAAGTGGTATCTTAGATACCTTCATAGACTTATAGGCAAAGAGAGATCCAACCGTTCATTCATAAATTACTATTTATTTTGTCATCAAACATTGTTCATCTGTATGATCAAGAAAATAGAGAGAAAATTCTGACTCCATGCAACGTATGAGTGTTAACAATTCCACTTGATTAAACTTACTTCATAAAGACAATTCTTGACAATGTGAAGAAAAGTTTTATTTAAAAACGTCAAGCAATAGGAAAAACACAAGTTTCGCCTAAAATTAACACTGTACTTGGTAGCTTCCTATGTATAGCGGTGGGATACGTGCATAGAATAGTAAGCATCTTTGCCATACTTCCTCTATGAGTCTATCCGGAATATGAGTGTCTTCATTTTGCTGCATGATAAATTGCACCACACAAAACACAATTGACTTAAATATTGATTTTCTTTTACCAACGGTATTAGAGTGATGACAGCCAGGTTTTGAATATGTGGCAACGTCGCATGTCTATCATGCCAGATGTTTCTGCATAATAATAAATAAACCTTAATTTGCAGTTTCGTTATACAATTTTGCATTTTAGACTAGTTATATTTCTATTTTTAGAATGTATTTGTAGTAAAACTATTCATTTCGACATTTTTTTTGTTGGTTTTGAACAAGTATAGAAGTCCCTTTATTGGCACTCATATCCCGGATATCCCGTATATTTAATAAATCATATACTAAATTGGTCCAAAAAAGTATTGTATATGGTATTTATATTAGAATTCATCACTTAATTTATGCCAAGCACTAATGTAAATCTGCAAATTACTGTATAAATAAAAATTTGGCTGTTATAACTAAATTTCCTTAAAAACATTCCAGTGACCCAAATTAATAAGTAGAATAAAGATCCCTGATTGCTTGAAATACCTACATCTTACCTTTACTATAGATACTATAGGCATATTATATTATCGCTGCATTTTTGTCTATAACTATATGCTTGCATGTAATAGGAGGATTTATGTTGAGGAAAAGAAAGAGTTACTGCAACAGCAACAGCAACACTGAGATACAATTGTTTATTAAATTGTTTTTTCTAGCAGAAACAATGTTCAAAGATGAACAAGAAAATGAATCGCTAGCAGGAATAGACTAAGCCATTTAGCTTTACTAAAAAAATCAAAAATTAATGAACCTAAATTTTTAACATTTTATATGAATGCTTTTTCCTGTTTTTTTATTTTAGTGGCTCACAGTAGTGGCTTGCACATCGTATGTATTAATTAATAACTCGGATTCAGTTATGGAATAAATCAAGTTCGTATACTAAATAGTTGATAAACATCGGATTAGAATCGACAGATGAAGTACTATTACCGGTCTTTGAACTGATCCGACATAAACAATCCTCCACTGGAAAATTTTTTTCTGGTTTATATATGAACATATCAAATCCTTAAATAATCCGCTAGTGAATGGCCGGTCATTATATGCAGCAAAATTTCTGTATAATATCAACTATTATGAGAGTGTGACCAGAAGAAAGAGTAATATAAGGAGAGGCAGTTTAATTGTTGATAAGACTAAAAGTCAAACAATTCAATCAAGATGTCCTAAATAATAAGATGAGAATATGTACTATTCTGTCGTCCAAGTTAGATAGGTACCTCTATTTTTGGAATTGGAATAGAATAGGATTGTTTCTATTCCAATAAAAGCAAGTAATTCCAATAGATTGGAATAGAACCAAATGTATAATTTTATTCCTAACAAGTAATTAAGAACTATTGTAGATAAAGATTTCAAACCAATTTTTTTTATTATATTCACATTAGATTTTTATGTCAAAAAAAGTTTTTTTTTTACAAAAACACACTTTTTCTAACTAAACTTTCATGCTTGTTGAATTTTTTATTTTTTTTTTGTAACATTCACCACCATTCACGCAAAAAATTTCAAAAACTGCAATAATTTTAGAAAGTGCAGTAGTAGCAAATCAGATAAAACTCAATAATTTTGTTCTAATTTCTATATAATCTGAAATACGTCTTTCATTCAAATAAGTGTTAAAAGTCAAAATTTAATTATATAGCTTTCTATATATGCTGTGCTTTTAGTAATACTCATACTGTTGTTATTATTTTTTGACATTTAACGATGATTGGTGCAATGAGAAGAGCTTATCTCAAAAACTGAAACACGTAATTCCAAGACCGCTTGTCCAATGTATACGCTACGGCGATAAAATCTTTCAAAAACAGATTGATTTTTATTTTCGAAATAAACTTCTTGTAAGTTATCAACATTTATGTGGTACTTCCGGTTTTCCCGGAAATGAAGTTACTTTTCTTATTTTAAATGGAACATAATATTTTTGTTACAGATATCGAATCTAAGGTAAATTCTGAGTCAGATGATATGACATAATGCCTGTCAAATCTTGACAAATCGTTCAAAAACGAAGAAAAATCGTTCAGTCGTTGGATGGAATAACATATTTAACAATACATATGATTTAGTTTTTCTTTTATAACAATAATAATACTAATTTGATGGAGTAAATGTTTGAAATGCGCTTTCTAAACCTCCTGACAATAATAAAATCTGTTTTCCAAGACTTTATCGAGGCACTATATGCCTATATACCTACTTACCTATACAGATTGTTTATCAATTGAATACCGATACTTAAGGGTGTGAATCCTTCAGTTATTTTAAGAAGAAAACTTAATAGCAACATATGCCCTAAACCTTTTAATTTTTGAGCTACAGGGTGTTAAAGTTTTAACTAAGTTTAAAAATTTACTTTTTTATTATAATTTTCTTATCATTCCAGATATTTTTACGAAATTTTGTATACACCTATTAATCATTAAGGAGCATTGTTTGATATAAAAAACGTTTTAAAATCTTTGCCAATGACTTGCGGATAAAAATATCTGGAGTGATAAGAAAATTATAATAAAAAAGTAATTTTTTTCTTAAACTGACCAAAGGATTCACACCCTTAAGTATCGGCATTCAATTAATAAACACCCTGTATAAACATACTTACTGCTTTACAGAGATTGAAGTTTATATCTTCAATTTCTTGATTGAATACTGCGTCTCACTTTCAACGTTTGATTCATATTGTTTCTAGGAAGCATAATGAGAAAAAAATGAAAAAGCTTGTTTTTTGCAGTTTATTTTGATGAGAATAGAGTAGAGTAGAGTAGAGTAGAGTAGAGTACAGTAGTTTATTAATCCAAAAGATAGCAGATCGTGATATAGGAAAGTCATATGTAAAAAAAGGAAAACTATACACTAAACATTTAGGTTAAGTTACAACGAATTACATAAATGAGCGGCTACGAGTTACATATAATATGAGATGTGGATACAATAGTCATTAAAACTTATTCGAATCAAAATATTCGTTTATATTATAAAAACAACCTTCAACCAAAAACCTTTTTAGTTTTTCACTGGTTTCATTTTTAATCCCATTTGGCAAGTGATGTAAAGTTTACTGCCATTGTAGGCAGGAGATTTCCTAAATAATGAAGTTGAATATTTAGGCAATCTAAAGCCACTACCTCCTCTAATAGGGTAACAGTGACAACCAGAGTTGATGTTAAAGGTTTCAACATTATTCCTAACATACATTATACACTTATATAGATAAATTGATGGAAATGTAAGTATATCAAAATGTCTAAAATTGACACTAGATGTTTCCTCGTATGACAAATTAAATATTAATCTAATAATACGTTTCTGACGTATAAAAACTCTAAAGCCGAGGACACATTGGCCTGATGCCACGCCACGCCACCCGACGTAATGTGACATATGTACTCTGTGTGTACACTGTTACTACGCCATTCGATGTCTCGTTACGTTACAATTTATCACTGGCACTGGTTAATGTATAATACAATTTCTGTGGTTCAAAAAGGCAGTGGCCAAAAATTTGGGACACGTTCGTTTCCTGCTACATATTCGAGCAGTCATCCGCAGGCGTGCGTACGGTTTATCACCCAATGCAGAGCTGAAAATAAATTCATGAAACCAACGGAATGGGGTTGAAAAGGCACTGTCAACGGTCTAAGTGTGCAAGGGCAATTGTAGCTGTCGTAAACTTGGGCTGAACTATTCGATCACTTTTACCACTTGCTAAGGTCGAACTTGAAAAGTTGAAGAGCTTATTGACATTGATTTAGAGAATTTCTTGACAGTTGAACTATCGGATGAAGAAAATTAAGAAGCAGAACTGGAGACACTGAGAAAACTGAAGAAAATAGAGAACGTAAAGACCATCATCTTTATGTGCACTCCAAATGTAAATAAACTGAGATTAATTGAATAAAGTAAACAGTTCATGTAATAAATTTGAATAAATAATGATTTAAATATTCCACTTGATTTCATAAATTTATAATTTAATAATATATTCTATGACATATCGACTTTATACCGGGTGACAACGGAAAGTGGGAACACGCTGTAACTTTTTTATGACTGCTGATAAAAATTTGAAATTGGTTGGGCTTGTACTAGATGGTGCCATGAATTCTTTGAGGTCATTTCGGATTTCATGACATTTCCGATTTGACCGCAAATGACCGCAAATTTATATTTTCAAAAGTGACACCCTGTATTTTTTGACATTTTTAGAATCAGCGGATTATTTTACGTATGGCAGGACCAATTTTCTAACACATTTTCTGGATGTAATTTTTAAAAATAAAACTAGAAAGCCGCTTCTGGCAGAAATTATTTTCTTTTTTGACGGATTTTAAAAATTGTTGTACCACAAAATTCAGAAAAAAATTCTTTATTAAAAAATATAGGGTCCACCCTCTTTACATTTGATAAAAAATGAGTTTTGAAGAAAATACATTAAATCGAAATTTTTAGTAGTATCTAAAAAAATTTACAAAAATATTCAAATTTAGAATTTTCTCATAATTAGAAGCAAAAAAGTAAACAATTTCTGCTAGTCGCGTCCTTCTAGTTTTATTTTTAAAAATTAAAAAACTTACATCCAGAGAATGTGTCAGAAAATTGATCCTACCATACGTAAAATGATCCACTGATTCCAAAAATGTCAAAAATAAACAAGGTGTCCCGTTTAAAAATATAAATTTACGATCATTTCCTGTCCAACCGGAAATGTCATGAAATCCGAGATAACCTCAAAGAATTCATGGCACCATCTATTATAAACCCACCCAATTTCAAATATTTATCAGCAGTCAAAAAAAAGTTACAGCGTGTTCCCACTTTCCGTTGTCACCTGTATATTTCATGGATACAATCTATTCCTTATTTTATCGTAAAATAAGTCATTCGTTCAGTGTTGAGACACAAAAAATTAAGATTCCTCCATCCAATATTAACAACATTTTATCAATTTTGTCTGTCATTTTATGTTTGACATGGAATTCAGATGCACACTGTTACCACGCGACACCACGTTACGCCATGCGACATGATGACACGGTGCCAGATCCTTCTGACGTTGCATTACATGGCGTGGCGTGGTGTGGCATCAGAACATGTGCCCCCGGTTTTAGGCTATCGACTACATTTCCCCAAATATGTGTATTGTATGATAGATGAGAGTATACTAAAGCATAATATACACCTAATAACTGGTATGTTGTAAACATGTTTTTTGTACTGTAGTATAGCGTAATAACCATTGCGATTTTTTGCATACGTGGTTCGCATGTGTTACCCAACTCGTATCCGCATCGAGGAAGATGCCCAGAAAATGTGCATTACTTCTGAAGTTGACTGCTTCATTGTTTGCTTTTATGGTATGGTTGTCATTTATTTACGTTCGTGAGTTAAATTGTACACATACTGTACACAAAATAACCACTAGGTACTGAGAGTTTGTTTTAAAGTTACGATTTCACCCTGTGTTGACAATTTCTTGTGACCTTGTTGTCTAAAGTCCTTCAAATTGAGGTCCTAAAACAAGATCTAGAACTAAGTATGACCTAATATTTTTGGGGTACCAGTACACATTATAGGAAATAAAGGAACTGCTTTTACGTCACACTCAGTTCGAACTTTTTGTTTGGCCAGTGACCACATTGTAAGTTCTTAATCTGTACAGAGTGGAGAATTGGAAAATGATCCATTGAATGTTTTCGTTGAAACTGTGAAAATGATTTAAATGGTACTGTCAGAAGAGCATTTTTTTAGGTTTGCAGTATAATTCTGAATAAATAATAAAATTAGTTGGACTTGTTTGTTCGCCATATGTAACAAAGTAAGGGCTTGATTGGATGACGACCAGAAAAAGTACAAGGTGCAAACTGAAAAAAATAAAAGTTAAAAAGTAGGTATATTGTTGGTGTATTCATGCAGTTGTTATAATGGTAAAGTCCAGTCGATCACATAAAGTAATGAATTATGTTAACCATGTACTTTAAGTATGTGTGACGTACGATATATATGACATCCGAAAATATGTACGGTATTCCCGAAAACATGTACGACGTCCGAACAGATGTAATTTGAATATGTATGATGTCCGACATGTACGATGTTCGAACGCATGTAAATTGAGTATGTAGACGTCCGACATGTACAACATCCGAAAACATGTACGATGCTCGAACACATGTAATCTGAGTATGTATACATAGTTTAATTATGTATGATGTCCGATATGTACGATGTTCGAACGCATATAATTTGAGTATGTAGACGTCCGACATGTACAACATCCGAAAACATGTACGATGCTCGAACACATGTAATCTGAGTATGTATACATAGTTTAATTATGTATGATGTCCGACATGTAAGACATCAGAAAACATGTTATGTTAACCATGTAATTTAAGTATGTATGACGTCCGATATGTATAACATCCGAAAATATGTACGATGTCCGACCACATGTAATTTGAGTATGTATGACGTCCGACATGTACGAGATCCGAAAGCATGTAATCTGAGCATGTATGATGTACGAACACATAGTTTAAGTATGTATGATGTCCGACATGTGCTGCATCCGAAAACATGTATGGTATTCATCTACTTAAAAACATGTACGATGTCCAACCATATATAATTTAGGTAAGTTTATATAAATCAAGCATGTATAATGTACGTAAACATGTATGGTATTCATTTACCGGGTAAACGCATGATGCCGTGCTTTAAAGATATATAGTTTAATTTTACTTGTATATATTATGCCTTTCTAATTTACAGGACTGATTGAGGACAATCAGAAAGTCCTAATCTGTTGACAATTTCTTGTGACCTTGTTGTCTAAAATCCTTCAAATTGAGACCATAGGTCAAGGTCCTGAAACAAGATCACTCAGCAATTATTATGATTATTAGTTAGATGTTTGTAAAACAAACGTGGCAAATCTGTTGGATAGATTTAAGTAGAATATATTCATTCCTGTATTAACATTATAACGAACCAGGGTTTTCCAATGAATTGGTCTAAATTTCTTATAAGTATTATTTTTATTATTTAAATAACACACCCCTTCAGAGCTGTTTTCACCTGTATTTCGTTCAGGAAAAACTCTGAAGGAGAACTTGTTATTTTTCTTCTGAAACGGCTGACCAGCGCCACCGTTTTATTCATCGTACCATTTCCCAAGCATCAGGTGTCACGTTCAGCATCCACCCGAACAACGGAGCGTTTCCTGGCGGGCCTCGGCCTTATCGATTTGGCATACGCGAACGGAATGTTACCATATCGGCGGTGCAGAACAACACATCGCCACGCTAAATGACAGTTTGCATTCGCATTTATGGTCAGCCATTGTCGACGTCTATGAGTATCGGAGTGCCCGGTGCGAGCGCATCTCTGTCTCGCTCATTACGGCAGCGGTGATATCTCTGTATAGGCCAGTAGCTAATCGCATAATGTAGTCTGTACATAACAGTTATTATTTCAAACGGCAATAAGTTATTATTTAATATTAAATTAACCCTAGAGCCACGACGTAGAGTTGCTGTACACCCTTCGGTTCACATTTTTGTAATAATAATAATAATAATAATAATAATAATAATAATAATAATAATAATAATAATAATAATAATAATAATAATAATAATAATAATAATAATAATAATAATAATAATAATAATAATAATAATAATAATAATAATAATAATAATAATAATAATAATAATAATAATAATAATAATAATAATAATAATAATAATAATAATAATAATAATAATAATAATAATAATAATAATAATAATAATAATAATAATAATAATAATAATAATAATAATAATAATAATAATAATAATAATAATAATAATAATAATAATAATAATAATAATAATAATAATAATAATAATAATAATAATAATAATAATAATAATAATAATAATAATAATAATAATAATAATAATAATAATAATAATAATAATAATAATAATAATAATAATAATAATAATAATAATAATAATAATAATAATAATAATAATAATAATAATAATAATAATAATAATAATAATAATAATAATAATAATAATAATAATAATAATAATAATAATAATAATAATAATAATAATAATAATAATAATAATAATAATAATAATAATAATAATAATAATAATAATAATAATAATAATAATAATAATAATAATAATAATAATAATAATAATAATAATAATAATAATAATAATAATAATAATAATAATAATAATAATAATAATAATAATAATAATAATAATAATAATAATAATAATAATAATAATAATAATAATAATAATAATAATAATAATAATAATAATAATAATAATAATAATAATAATAATAATAATAATAATAATAATAATAATAATAATAATAATAATAATAATAATAATAATAATAATAATAATAATAATAATAATAATAATAATAATAATAATAATAATAATAATAATAATAATAATAATAATAATAATAATAATAATAATAATAATAATAATAATAATAATAATAATAATAATAATAATAATAATAATAATAATAATAATAATAATAATAATAATAATAATAATAATAATAATAATAATAATAATAATAATAATAATAATAATAATAATAATAATAATAATAATAATAATAATAATAATAATAATAATAATAATAATAATAATAATAATAATAATAATAATAATAATAATAATAATAATAATAATAATAATAATAATAATAATAATAATAATAATAATAATAATAATAATAATAATAATAATAATAATAATAATAATAATAATAATAATAATAATAATAATAATAATAATAATAATAATAATAATAATAATAATAATAATAATAATAATAATAATAATAATAATAATAATAATAATAATAATAATAATAATAATAATAATAATAATAATAATAATAATAATAATAATAATAATAATAATAATAATAATAATAATAATAATAATAATAATAATAATAATAATAATAATAATAATAATAATAATAATAATAATAATAATAATAATAATAATAATAATAATAATAATAATAATAATAATAATAATAATAATAATAATAATAATAATAATAATAATAATAATAATAATAATAATAATAATAATAATAATAATAATAATAATAATAATAATAATAATAATAATAATAATAATAATAATAATAATAATAATAATAATAATAATAATAATAATAATAATAATAATAATAATAATAATAATAATAATAATAATAATAATAATAATAATAATAATAATAATAATAATAATAATAATAATAATAATAATAATAATAATAATAATAATAATAATAATAATAATAATAATAATAATAATAATAATAATAATAATAATAATAATAATAATAATAATAATAATAATAATAATAATAATAATAATAATAATAATAATAATAATAATAATAATAATAATAATAATAATAATAATAATAATAATAATAATAATAATAATAATAATAATAATAATAATAATAATACTGCTTATTCAAATCCAATAGACTAAATTGTCCATAAATAGAATACTTAAAAGTTAATAAATAATACAGGCAAATGATAAAAGAGTACGTAGATATTTATTAACAAATTAACAGGAATAATAATAATAATATCTCTACCTCTCTTATTAATCACGAGGATTAGCCCAGAAGCCGAAGACTTGTGCGGTAGAGGGGGCGGAATAATATTATTAAGCAGGCCGCCCTTGTGCCCAGGAACGACTTAGGTTGGTAGGCCCTAACCACCATTCAGTGCATGAATGAGGAAAATCTCATTAATTAGGAGAGTAGTAAAACGTCAACAGGTATCAATCTCTCACATTGACCCAAGCCAACATTTTTCCACCCTACCATACCCGCAGAGAGGGTGCCAATCTTCTGCACGAATATAGCTTATATATGGTCTACCGGCTGCAGGGGTCGAACCCACAGCGATCTAGTCACCTTGATTCTGACTCCAGTACTGACGCCTTAAACTGCGCGACCACTGACCGATCCAAATCAACTAAACAATTAATGTAAGAAAAAAAAACCAATATACACATAATAGGGAATGATATTTCTAGGTTCAAATATTGAGTTGCTGCATTCTTCACATCTCGCAGAAATGTTGAATATTTATCACAAAAAATATCAACAAATCTTATTATAATGTCTACACAAAGAAAGTTGCGAATTTAAATAAAGAGTGCTATGAGAAACATTAAATTTGAATGATGGGCAATATCTAGCACCAATTCTAGGAACATTAAACTGTACTTGCTCTAAGAACTTTAAGTTATATATTTGTCCGTGAATAAGTTTGTACATATAGATAACTTACGTTAGCAATTTTTCTACATATAAACAGAGGCTGTATATCAAATTGTCTCAATATGTCACTATAATTATAATTATGGTCAGGATATCTTTTACATTTTATACAAAAATATATACAGAATTTACGCTGGATACGCTCAAATTGCTTTATATGGACATTATAATGTTGACTCCAGGCAACACTACAGTATTCAAGACGACTTCTGTCAAATTAATAATACAACATTTTTAGACAATCAATACTAGAGAACTGTTTAGTATTTCTAATTATATACCCAAGTATTTTCATACTCTGATTGTTATATGTTAACAATGCAAATGATCAATATCAGACTACAAAGAGAAACAATCATCTGCATATAGATATACTTGAGACTTCACAGTTTTTACAATATCATCAACAAACATGAGGAACATAATTGGACCCATGTTATCGTTGCACGTTGTACTTTCTACAATCATACAATACAATACTCCTAAACCACTGGATTTCTTGACACCTGGAATTAGTTTACGGATTTTATTTATTATAAATAAATTTTCAGTTCAATAAAACTGCTAGACCTTATGTTTCAGTCCATAACAGATAAGAAATTAGCATAGCCAAAATTGTATGAATAATCACTTCAAATTTGTTCTGTCGCAGCATCTAAATTTGAGTAATACCAAATAAGACAGAAGCATAGAAACGATAAAATATATAGAACGCCAGAAGCCTTTACTTTAGGCACTCAAAAATAGTCAGACTATGTAAAAGCTCAGAAAGCAGCCATCTAGGGAAAATTCAATGTAATCTGTTGATTATACTGCATTTTAATTCCAGCATACAATTGAAACCAAAACGGTATTTTTATAATTGATCCATAGAAATCATGTTTCTACGAATTGGACGTAATATTTTCATATTTTGAAATTCCCGCCCATTTGTATGAAGCTACCCCGTTAGTGCATCAAGCTCATAAAAGCTAAGTTACTGCAATATTACGACTCGCGTTTTCTTCATAGGGTAACTATTTTCAGTTTCTTTTGGCGTTCTATGTATTTTATGATTTATATGGATATAAACCGATTTCAATCAGAAACTCACTCTAAAGAATGTAAGAAAGAAATGTAAGCTACTTGACAAGTCAAAAATGTTTTGTGAAACAGAAAATAAGTAAATGATTTACAAGTATTGTGAACTTATTCTTACATCGTCAGTTTAAATTTAAACGTTAAGAGTGTCGCTTTTTTCTTCAGAAGTAATTCTAGAATTGAGTGTTCATATTTCGAGGACTGGGTTGAAATTACTTGTCTGATAAAATCTGTGTATGAATTTATGCATTAAAAAATTATTTTAATATTTTGACTTAAGCATTAGTGTTTTTTGAATCTTGACCAAAATTTTCTCTTCCTTATTACAATTTTGGTATAACTGGCTTGTAGTTGAATTGTGGTTTCTATTTGATTTCTACCCATTATTATTCTATAGATGATAGTTGTGTTTTTTTACCATCATGATAAGGCGTTACTGTGTCTTGTTTGTCCAATATATGTATATTACACTGATAATATTGTTCGCAAAGTTGTATTTTTTTTTAAGGTATTACAAACGGTATTTTGGGTAGGTAATGTGTTCCGACACGACTAACTAGTTGCAAACTATTTTAATTTGCTGTAAACTTGCGAAGCGTAAGATGAAGAGGGTCAATTTTCACATGATTGTCGTCTACATTTTATATTGTATAAATTATTGAACCAAAGTATCAGCTTTCTAAAAATCAACCTACATTTCATTAGCACAAGTATTATTTTGAACAACACGTGATGTTATGTCGTTGCGCCGCTGGCCTATAACCTGGGAATCGTGGCGTATTACTAATGAATGCGTAAACTGTTTGTTGTTGGCAACACTGGTTGGAATGCGGTCGCGGGCGGCGGGGGTCGGCCGTTTGGTGTCGTCTCTTGTGCCGTTCTGGCGTGGCGGAGGAACGGCGACGGCTGCGGCTGCGGCTGCAGAATCAATCGACGCGCCGGTCCCGACGAAGATGCGCCCTCGATGGATCTGATCCGGCCGCGGTTCGTCGAACAATGGCCAGATTGGAACAGGAACAGACATCGACTCCGTTTTGACTTCACGTTTCACTTTGTGTACATAGTAATCAGATGTTATTATCTAATGAAATAATGAACAACTGTAAGTACCGTATCGTGAGATGATGTACCTCTGATTTTAAATATGTCATTTATAAATGTCAATTGAGCAAAATAAAAAAATTATTTTCACTTTTCTCTTTCTTGTATACAGGGTGATTCAGAATTTATCTAAAATAATTGCATGTACAGAGAACTCTTTCAAATACAATTTTATAAAAGAAAATCAAAAAGGGCAGTTAAAAATGATTTAAAAATACACTTCTGCACGGCGCTGGAAACTAGTCCACTGTAAAACCTGCTAAGACAACAAAACATGCATGTAACCGGACAAAAAATGGAAAGAAATTCCCAAAGAAAGAACTAAATAACAGTTTTATGCAGCAAATTCAACTGCTTCTGTCGCTATTGTTATTAGTAATTAATAGAATAACGTGTGGTTTTAATTAATAAAATTGTTTGACAAACCTGAAATTATAACAAAATTTTGGGCCCGTTTTTGAACCTCAGTTTCTACAAACTAACACAAATGTCTCTGCTTCTTTTTCGTTTTGAACTTGTAACTTATTGGCAGCAACTATGATACATTTGCGAAAATCATCAGTAGTAAGTATCCACTTCGGTGAGATACACATAATTTTTTAAATATCCCCGCAAAAAGAAGTCCAAATGATTTAAAGTCAGGAGATCGTGGTTGCCATGGTACCGGTTCTCCTCATCCAATCCCTTGGTATTAATGCTTGAACACGGTGTACATGGTACGGATATAATTGAGTCTCGTATATGATACACCATACTGTTGCAATACGCCGTGAACACTCTGGACCTCCACGATTTGGTTTCAAATTTCCCTCGCGTTATACTACACTTACACTCACTGCACATCGCGCTAAAAGTAACTGAATTTGGCACATGTTAACCGGGAAATCGTTCTGTTAAAGCATTTTCACATCGTCATTAATTATAACGATATCCACCAACTCCGAGTTGCTATATATGTAAACCATTTTTGACACTTGAAAACCTAATGTAAAGACTCGTTTCACAAAAAAGGTTAATACCTACGAAAAGTTATCGGATTTCAATATTCGGAATCGTCTGGCTAGAAACTACAGTAGCCCAGCGATATAAAGGTTGAAAATACTACAACTTCAATAATTTTTTACTCGGAAACTATAAGGATTTTACAATTTTTTTTGCGATATTGACTCTATTTTTCATGACGCATCTATTCCCAATTTTTTTTAAATAAGTTCTGAATCGTGCTGTATAATTGTTATGGATCATATCGTACCATGATATCCTTTTATTCGGGTATTAATATTTTATTCTATAACAAATTAATATTAAATCCAAAATGCAACGTAATTTGTTTCGTTGAACAATTTCCGAACTGGTGCCACATCGTCAAGCCACAGAAATGACTACTAAAACTGAAACGAATCTCGGAGTATCTTCTGAAGAAGAAAACAAACAATATATATAAACCGACATGACAACTAACCCAGAAACATTACTTTCAGTAACTGCATCTGTGAAAAATATATTATTTTCTATAAACCTGGAATGTCCAAAAATATTAAATTTTTTATATGGGTATAAAATTAAGTTTCTAATATCTCTCTCTCTCTCTCTCTCTCTTACTCTTAAGGCAATATATATTTAGTAGTGTTTTTGACACAATAGTCCAGGGAAGTTAAGAAAAATAGCTGAAATTTTTAGGCACAGCAGATATCGAGATACGGTTATCTGGGTTGTGTTCAGGAAGGTCCTAGGAAAAAAGTTTATATCGTCTGGTTTAGACATTTTTAGAAAAATGCATTTTCCAATTGCATCATTACTTGCACCATTGCCCGCCATTTTATTTATCCATGAACAGAAAATAGAAATAATTATTTTTTTCTGCATGAAGAAAAGTGGATGCAATATATCGTTTGCTTTCAAAGGTACCATAAAGAAAGTGGAAAAGTCAACAGAAATTCATTAATTTGTACTTGTAGTCCAGGGTATTTAGATCAAAATCGACCGGAATAGCGGAAATTTTTAGGCACAGCAGATATCGAGATGCGGTTTTCTGCATTGTGTTCATGAAGGTCCCAGGAAAAAAGTCTATATCGTCTGGTTTAGCCATTTTTTGAAAAATGTCTTCTGGACCGGAAAATGCATTTTCCAATAGCACCATTATAGGAATGACTGGAAACTCGGAAAAATCGCTCAGAAATCGGTACTCGGGGGTTTTCGGGGCTGCCGAACTCGATTCTGGCATTAGAATTACCCGGAGATGCACGGGGGTGGCTCTGTAGGGGTGCACGCTGGTGAATTGGGGGAGAAATGGCAGCGTGCATAAAAATCGCTCCAAACTCGTTACTCGGGGGGTTTTCGAGGATGCCGAATTCAATTCTGGCATTGGAATTACCCGGGGGCTCTTGGACACGGCTTTCTGGCACTCTGGGGAGGGGGGAGGTAGATGGCAGCGTCCATGAAAATCTCTCAAAAGTCGATTTTCGGGGGTTTTTGGGGATGCCAAATTCAATTCTAGCATTAGAATTAGCCGAGGGTATGAATAATAAAAATTTTGATTGAATATTAAATAAATAAATATTACACATATTATAAAAACAATTGTTTTGGAAGTCTTTTGTGCCTCAAAACTGGATTTGAAAAAGGCGCCAAAGCTATAAAGAGAGTAGAGTATCGTTACCACGGGGACCGGCGTGAACAGAAATATTCTGTATCGACTGAAGAGAAAAAATATGGATCCAGTTCCCGCGCGCAGTTGGCGTCTGTGGGGCATCAGTATTACATCTGACGTTTAGGACCACGTTGCTTTTTCGTTGTATGTAAATATAGTGCCACAGTAATCAAGTTTCTTGGATTATTGACCTTTTTTTGGTGTTTGAGTTCTGTCCGGCACTCTTAAACCACGTTGGTTTTTTGTTATACGTAAATAATGCCAATTTCAAGGCCAGAATTAAATTCGGCATCCCCGAAAACCCCCGAGTGACGAGTTTGGAGCGATTTTCTTGCACGCTGCCATTTCTCCCCCAATTCACCGTACATCCCCGGGTAATTCTAATGCCAGAATCGAGTTTGGTCGAAAACCCCCGGGGTAACGATTTCTGAGCGATTTTTCCGAATTTCCAATCGTTCCTATAATGGTGCAAGTAATGATGCAATTGGAAAATGTATTTTCCGGCCCAGAAGACATTTATCAAAAAATGGCTAAATCAGATGTTATAGACTTTTTTCCTAGGATCTTCCTGAACACAATGCAGACAACCGCATCTCGATATCTGCTGTACCTAAAAATTTCCGCTATTCCAGTCGATTTTGATCTAAATGCCCTGGACTGCAAGTACAAATTCATGAATTTCTGTTGACTTTTCCACATTCTTTATGGTACCTTTGAAAGCAAACGATATATTGCATTCACTTTTCTTCATGCAGAAAAAATCAATTATTTTTATTTTCTGTTCATAGATAAATAAAATGGAGGGCAATTGCTAACCCTTGCACTGCACACTAACTGGGTTAAGATTCTCCGTCGAACTAACCGCACACATTGATTTCGAGATCAGCTACGCGACCTATGATCCTACGTGATATTGCGCGTTTTTCAGGAAACGGATTAGGAGTATTAATAGCGTTACCTCTATCACCCCGAACATGTTTAAGGGCACTGGAGATTCCTGCTTTGGTACCGTTTTGTTTCTTGCAGAATGAATCAGGCTAAATAAAGATTACCTCATCCGGCAGACTATTGAATTACTTAATAATGAATCAAAATTTAGTTTACAAATATTTTTCAAAATTTTTTATTCATTCTAGCAGATATTTATTTTCCTTAAAAATTTGTATATATGTTTGACAATACGTGCAATTTTTAAAGTAATTTATCTAGAAAATGTGTGACAATTGACAATAAAATCGATGAATTCATCAAAGTGATATATATTTATTTAAATATTTTTGATCTTAGTATCTGAATGAATATGATTTCAATTTTCCATTAAATTTTATATATAGTATTATGTTAAAAAATTTTAACGACAGCGTAGATGATGAAATTGATGTATATATCATTAACTTATTTTAATTTATATGTTTTCGTGCTGCCAACTGTCCATTGTGGTCGTCCGTTTAGGGTTCTTGGGATGTCTCGAGAGACATCGCCTTCTTTTCCAGAAACACCTCCATAAAATTGGAGATAAGGTCAGGCCCTCTTGTTGGTATTTATATTTGATGTGTGCACTGGTCATGATGCCAGTTGCCTCTGGCTACTGAATAGTATCTAAATTCTCGATAGCACTATGCTTTTATCTCGGTTGAAATTATTTAAATTTTGTTTTACTTCACTGTCGAGTTTTGACCAGAATCTTCTCTCTCACACACACACTAGATTCTTGGTTTTAGAGAAGTCTATCGATCGCCCTGTATCTGACCTATGTCCCACAATTACTGACTTCAGGCTGTTGATATCCCTTAGGTGGCATTTGTGTTATTTTAACCTCGTGCTAACATGCCTCCCTGTTTATCTAATGTATATCTTGCCACATATATGTGCTGTCTCTTAAAAACACTCCATGATGCTATGTGCAACAGACGCCTCAAGAAATATAAGAGCAGCATTTCCTAAGTGCAACTGCAAGAGAAAAATCCTGAAACTTCTGAAGAAGGGAACGATTCGTTGCTCGAGACGTCAAGAAACCTGAATAAAATGAATGATTCATGTATAATTACAAAAATGTGTTTGTTTGTAGAAATATCAGTTCCACGCTAGCCTAGAATTTGATTAATGTGAAACTATGTGTGTAGAATAATAAAATTTATTTTTACATTTTTATTGATTTATTAAAACTTAGGTGTTTTGCGGTACATAAAATATTCTCATATATTTTTATCGAATCTCATAAAATTTTATACAGGCTACCCTATTATTTAAAATCACACATATA
The DNA here is from genome assembly GCA_037114965.1 of Monochamus alternatus. NCBI lineage: Eukaryota > Metazoa > Arthropoda > Insecta > Coleoptera > Cerambycidae > Monochamus > Monochamus alternatus. The sequence continues at coordinate 21,360,485 of CM073435.1, read as the reverse complement.
TCTGGTAACCCTAGATGAGAGTAACAGAATTTACAGGATGTAAAAGAAGTTACTGCCATTATTTTAAAAGATGACAGAATGGACCCAAACAAACAAAAAACATATATAAACGTATGTCCCAATGTTGAACAGCATATTAAGAAGAAAAACACAAAAATTAGGCTTGTAATTGTTTTAATATAAATTGGTGAAGATTGATGCTGTTTATGAATCCACCGATTCATAACGGAGTACATTTGGTAACAATATAGTTGCCGTAGACACTGGAACAGCTACATGACAACAAAAATGACAGTTGTAGATGAGAAGGTAGGTCAAGTGTGATCTGTATTTGTTATTGTTTCGTTTAACTCGTATTTTATCGTTCTATATTTGGTTTTGTGTTACATTAAAACTCGAATAAATAACTCGGCAGCACTGAATACATTACTACATAGATTATTAATTTATGAAGAACCCATCACAATTCGCATGAGAGGCGGCATGTTTCTGCAAATCATTTTACTCTGAGAGTTTTTGCACAAACAAAATAACATTAACATTGAAATATTCTAACGTGTTCTCGACTCCAACAGTGTTCATTCTACATTAATCTTGCTCCAAAATAAAGGAATATGGTAAGTATCCATAATACAGCCTAAACGGTATACGCAATTCTGACTTCAACATTTTCGATTTCTACACTATTTTTAGAACCTCATCAAATGTATAGTTTGTACCACATAAATTGAAAATGAATGCTTATGATTCTCCATAATACATTTTTAATGCCTGCATTACGTATTTGAATAAATTCAGATAATTTCGATATTGGATCGTCCATATAAAACACTGGGGTTCATTTTGAACATGCCACGAGAGATTATGTAGAAAACTCTTTTCTTTGCTGATACTAATACAACATATTAATACTTTACTATGATTTATTATAACAAATGTTAGAATTTACCACCTTCAGCCAAAATACATGCTTCGGACCTTCTTGAAATTGCAGCTCAAACACGTGCAAAAATTCCAGGAGTAACTCTTATCACAATTTGTTGACCTAAGTGCTCTTCAGATTTAATATGAACCTTGAAAACTAATGTCTTGAGTTGTTCCCAAACAAGAAGATCAATAGAGTTCATATCTGCTGATCTGGGTGGCCAAGGTTGAACTGATTCTTTCGAATCTCATATAAAAATTCACGAGCAGTCAAACTAAAATATGTGGGAGCCCCGTCATGTATAAACCATATTCTGTGTCTTAGCGCATGAAGAACATGGTCATGTAGTTTAGGTAAAACCTTTCCAAGAAAATGTCTGTAGGGGCCAGCGGTTGGTGTTCTTGGTAACAAATAAGGCCCAATAAGAAAATTTCCCATAATACCCATACATTCAAAGAAAACTGATGTTGAAATCGATATTCCATTATGGCATTAGGGTTTTCATCAGACCAAACGTGTTTATTGTGGAAGTTCATTACAGCATATCTGGAAAAATTAGCTTTGTTGTAATTCACGCAAGATTTGCAACGATTTTTCTAGTACTGCTACTTGGGTCTTCTCCAATTTCATGTATGCATGTGTGTTTTCCAACTCAGGCATTTTAACATTCAAACGATTTCCAGGAATTGGATCTTTCTGAATTGAGCCTAACTGCGAAAGAAGTTAAAAAACATATCTGAACATTCTTGGTTTGAAGTTGGATGGTTTGGAAATCTTTCCATATAAATTCGCTTAGCTTCAGTACCATTTCCATCTGCAAGTCCTTAAATGTAAGCCACATTGGCCTTTTCAGCATTTGAATATGCCTAAGCCGTCATTAAAATGCCGGCATCTTTTGTATGGCCTTTCTAGGATATGTTTAAGTAATTTAAATAACTGTGCAAAAATGCAGTTGAATTTTGTTGGTAATACGAAAATGTGATACGAAGTGTAAATGAAAAAAAAAATTTAAAGATAATACAATGGCACATATGATGACCAATTGTATTTGTAATATTATACAGACTGATATATTTCTTTTTGGCAAATATTGATCGATGATACCCACACCTTCGCCACTGGTAAGTTTCTAAAGCTAGTAATTTTTTGTTTCATACCTACTGTCATACTAAATATGCACACCGAATTTGGTTCGAGCAGTTTAGAAATTAAAACTGATTTAAAAAAAACATCCCACTGTTATAAAAAAAACCTTTATTTTTGACCACAGAATACGACGCTGGATTTTTGACCTCTACGTAAGGAAGTGATTTGATATCATCCTGTATAGATCCTAATTTAAACGCTTAGAAGAACAGTTAATAAGGTCAAATTGTACATTAGGCCATCTGCTGTATCTGCATGATGGGTAGTTTCTAGGATTCAAGAATTTGCAATTCTTCAACCTCATTCTCGTGTAGTTTCTAGTTTCATCAAGTACTTTGATTTAGTAACCGAAATAGTTTATAGTCGGATTAATATTCAAAATTATTTTGTTAAGATGCGAAACATTTGCAATTAACGACTAGATGATATAAACAAAATTGTATCTGATTTTAAAAGTAGGATGAACATGTAACTATTTATCAGGTCAGATCAGAAGTATTACTTTACTGTTTAATTGAATTTTGTAGAAAACAATCCAGTTTTTATTTTAATTTATGTTCTGGGATGATTTCCGCCTTCAGTTCATGAAAGTAAGATTAGATTAGGTTAGGTTCATTAGAGCAAGGTTCTTGTCTATTTGAATAGAACCGATGGCGTTATCTCCATGACTCGGTCGAGCAGTTCTAAAAATATTTTTTAATGTAAAATTGATACTACTATTTTGCAGAGAATCAATTAAATGATTTTTAAACACTAGCTACACAATAAAAATAATATTTTTTTTTCGGTGGGTGGGTATCAAATACACAAAAATACTTTCTTATTAAAAAAAAAACTCAATTATATATCCATCAATACCTATAATTTTTTCACCCTGTATGTAATATTTTTGAACCTGTATATAAATAGTTATGTACCCATTGCATAAAAATGCTCTTTAAGAAAACCAGAGTCCATTGTGTATATACACAAATTAATAAAAAAAAAAAACAAAAAAATGTAATGAGAAACAAATACACCGACTCCATACAAAGCGTCAACGGCGGTTATGTAACGGTCGTTCACGGGTCAGCGCGAACGATAGGAATATGTGACGTCACATTGCCCGCTGAGCTGACTGAGGGCGGAGCGTACTTTAGGCATTCAAATTTTGTCGTAGGGTCAATTAATCTAATTTTTTCAATATATGCCTATATTAATTAAATCTGTAATAATTTTACAAATTCAGATAAAATTTAAATTATAAACCTCTAAACACTGGAGCAAAATAATTTGAAGAATTCAATTCAGATTAAATTTAGAAATAAAATCGTGCTAAACGTAGTTATTAGAATTAAGTTAGAGGAGACATATTTTTCAATATTCTATAAAGTTTTTATCTTGGTAGACCAAAACCGTAAAAGCTTGTAAAAGTGGAGAGAGGCAAAAGGAAAAGTATAGAAGGTTCAGTGAATGTATGTTAGGATAAGAAATGTGTTGAAATTAATTATTACTATCAGAGACGTTTTATTGTTGTGACAGTATAACTGTTGTTTGTTACGATAGAGCAGAGAATGCTTTTATTGCGGTGTATAATATATCAGTTAATTAATTTACTACATATTTACTGTTATATGACAAACTACTGAAACCTATTAAAAACTTCAACATCTCCTTATTCAATATTATTTAACAATGCCATAGTACGGATCTACCGATTTTGTATGAAATCTGAATAGCTGTGCTTGTTAATTTTAATTTGTTGTCGTTACGGACGGATGGTCAGCAGCGCCTCTTGATCTAGATTACGGATTTAGGATAAAAAAGAAATTCTTTGTTCATCGGAGTGTTGTTCGTGTGAACGGAGAGAAAGAAATGCGTGCATGATGCCCAAAAGGCATGAAATAATGATTTTCAGCACTATTATAGAAGAATAGAATCTTTGAATTCGTAAAGTATCCATTTCTTTTTCTTAAAGCGACAGCTATTCTTCACATAAGCCCGATAAATAAACAAAAAATTGCAAGTGCTGACTTTAATACAAATTTAATACCGTTGAAATTTTAATCTTTTGGGATGCACACTACGCGTACATTTGTAGTCATATAAACAAAGAATTTTCATTTATGATGTAAAAATATATCTACTGTTTTAATCGTATATGAATGTTGTGTACACAACATTCGCATTAGAAAATTATTGACGTAGCCATGACCTAGCACTTACTCGGGTTAAAACGTTTTTAAACGCAATTTTCAACGGTTTCGGAGTTTTCTTTAGAATGTAGTAAAGTTCCAGGCTGTCAAGTTATTTAGAATAAGAAAATATAAATATTTTTACGTTATATTTTATCATTAATTTTTTTTACTAATTTATACACCTGCTGCAAACTAAGAAAATCGCATAGGGTTCTATAAACATTATCACTCCCCGTAGAATTTTTTAAAAACCTTTAAAAATACTTGAATTGATATTATTAAGTATTATTGATGAAATACGATACAAAACGCAATCATACAATTCACTGTCTTTAAATGAGTAGCCATGTTGTTTAACGGGCTTTCCTTAAAGGAATGATTCAAATCAGCAAATCTAAACTTGTTATAGTGTGACTAATAGGAATCCTGAGTGGATTTTCTATTAAACGCCAGCCAATTTTTGTCAGTAGACTGATAGAAATTGTCGAACTTTATTTATATAGAGTGTCCATTGTTTTGCTGTATAAAAAATATTTATATTAAATAATTTATTTTTGTGTTTTCAATCTGTTGTAAAGGATGGTTCAGAACATAACTAAATAATTTTGGAATTAGACGCGTCATGAAAAATGGAGTCAATATCGTAAAAAAAAATTGTAAAATCCTTATAGTTTCCGAGAAAAAAATTATTGAAGTTCTGGTAGTTCCAACCTTCTGTACTGTAATCTCTAGCCAGGCGATTTCAAATATCCAATGAATTATCGTATTAACTTTTTTGTGATGAAAGTATTTACATTAGTTTTTCAAATATGAAAAATGGTTTATGTATAGCAACTCGCACTTGATGGGTATCGTTTTAATTTACGGTGAAGTGAAAATGCGTTAGGAGAACCATTTCCCGGTAAATATATGCCAAATGCAGCTACTTTTACAACGGTGTGCAGTGATTGCAAGTGTAGTGCAAAAGCAGACGTGGCGCGGGGAATTTACAACCGAATCGTGGAAGAGATGGCAGCCCAGTAGCGGCAAAAATAGTTGAATTTTCTGCATTAAAATAGGTGTAAAATGTAATATATTTTTTCCTTGGGAATTTCTATCAATTTTTTGTCCGGTCGCATTATCAGGTTTTACAGTGCGCTAGTTTCCAGTCCAGTTTTTTTTACAAAATTGTATTTGTAAGTCTCCTGTACATTCAAACATATTTTCTAGATAACTTCTCAATCACCCTGTATATTCTAGGAGAAAGATAATGAAAACTTTTTTATCCGATTGATTTAAAACCAGATGGACATTTTAACGAATTATCTAATTCATGATGAGAATCGAACTAGTTGTAATCAATCTTTGCGTCTTTTACTGTATTCAATAATGCCAACTGAAGTCAGTAGTAGTTATATTCTACAATTTTGCTATTTTATTTGTTTTGAATATTTATAGAATAAATTACATACTATAATACCTAGTTAGTTTTATGTTAGTTATTGCTGCTAGCATTTGGAATCAGTAACTTAATTTCGTTCCGGCATATTTTAATAACAATGTTATAGTACGTAAGCAAAAATAATTTACGTTTGATCATTATTCTTACCAGAGAAAAAAATAAATCAAAATATTCGTGTAATAGTAATTGTAAGTAATATTTCTCTTTGGGGGGCGAGTAGCCATGATTCCAGGACGATAAGGGTTCCAGGTCTTGAAAGTCTGCGAGTCTAAAAAAAAAAGTTTCTGTCAATATCATCAAATCAACTGTACAAATAACTAACATTTTTGGTTATATTCATATTTATATTGAAATTTAAACAATTGCTGATATTAAAGGGATTCAATTTGTTTGAAATGTTTGCTATATTTAAATACCTGTTGTTGAAGTTTGGTAATTAAGGTAAGGTATCCAATTCATGTTGATTGTTTTCATGTGACAATTTTTGGTGTTGGCAATTTTAATTCTGTAAGTGAATTTCCTATATATTCTTCAGCGATATTGATAGATTTCCAGCCACTGTGTCTCTATAAATTTATGATATTTCCGCCATTATCATCAAATATACGTCGCCGAAGTTCGACCAAAGCAATCACCTGTGTAATTTTTAGAATTGGGCAGTTTTAAGAATTCTGCAATCTCACTCACTCACTTTCCGAAATAGTAGATGCCAACACGCTGAATCGAACATTTCATTTATTTATTTTTTGTAATTTACCAATAATCTGTTACGTGGTGCATCTGATGACTGTAAAGATAAATATTGCTTACACAATACCAAATTTTCATACAATAAATGTGTGTTTTCGAATCCGGTATTTTCATAAGTTTAATTATTGTCGCTTATATGATCAATTGACATTTTTGTTATATCATCCCGTCTACATGCACCGGCTAAATAAAAGCAAAAACAAACTAACTTAATGCTTTTTTACTACAACCGTGATTTTTTTTTTAAATTACCTTTAGCATTAGGTAGGTTTCATTGTCTGCTTCCCTAATGAATTTGTTGATCTGCTCGCTGCTGAAGACTTCTGATTTCTTTGGTTTGTAACCAACGTTCTTCCTTTTAAGAAACGCGATAATCTTCGGGAATTTAGCTGTTTACATTATTTTTTACCAAAATGATATTTTTCAACATAAAGTATATGCTCCAAAATGTAGAAGATCTAACAATTTTTTATTTTTGTTTCAAATAAGCCAAAATTACGTCCTCTATAATATTTTACATTTTTTATATCCATCTATTTCGTGAACAAATCAAAAATGTTTTCGTACCTACACTTTGATTTTTCTGATAATAATTGTGCTGTGTCACCAGCTACTGTATTGGAAATTTTGTTAGGCACATTTTCAAACTCCCTTTCACTGCTGCTTTCCATTATTTATTGTAATAATCGCGACTACAAACCACGTAAACTTTTAAGAAGCAAAATATCAACTATATTAATGTTAAACTGGTAGGTATGTCGTTATTTTGTTGCTATGGTAATGATCAAATCCATTCGTCTAAAGCATACCTGCCTAGATTTTCATACTATATATACAGGGTGTTTATTAATTGAAGGCCGATACTAAAGGGTGTGAATCCTTCGGTCATTTCAAGAAGAAAACTTAATATCAACATATGTTCTAAACCTCTTAATTTTTGAGTTATAGGGTGTTACAGTTTTAAGAAAAAATTTACTTTTTTATTACAATTTTCTTATCATTCCAGATATTTTTATGAAATTTTGTACACACTGTGACTCGGGGTTTCGAGTTCGTTGGCAATATTTTTTTTTTAAATATCAGGTTGAATTTGGACTAAAGTTTGTTTTCGAGATATGCAATTTTCTTTAATAGGGCCAGGGCGCCATCTATTTCGAGTGAAACTCGTTAATAGAAACAGGGATGATTTTTAGTTTTGATAATGCTAGTCCTCCCCTAAATATTTCCAAAATTTTGCAAGATTGTTGACCGGCAATGAGATTCTTATCATCGGGTAGTAAAGTTAAATTATCTTTTTTTTTTTATACTCGTATTGAATTGGGAGTTGCTTGGCTATGCGTAAACTCAATGGGGTGAATTTCAATAAGGGTGACAGTGTATTTAGAATGTTATTGAATATAAACATGCATTTAGTTACGATATTTACTATAAAATTGCGAAATTTGACGTTTAGTTGACTTAATTTAATATTTTACTCTAAAAGTGTGAAATTTGACATTTGGTTGACTAAATTTAATATTTCTACGTTTTATAGAATTTATTTTTAAATTTGGACTTGTTTTATTTGTAATACTTATGCTGAAGGCTTAATTAATAAACTAAGACGGATAACAGTGCCCTAATCTTGGTTCTGGCTAGAGTCACGAGAGAATAACAGTTGGCTTACCTTTTCGGGCTCGACTGCTTCTTCCTGGCCTTGGGTTAGAACTGCCTTGAAACTCTGCACTGAGTTAGGTGTGGGATTGTTAATGATTTTTAAATAAAACACTGTTTATTCAATATGCAAATCTAACACACTAAGCAGTACTCTGATTTTTTGAAAAAAATAAAACACTCGCTTAGCAAGACGGCTGACAGGTCTGAATTAATATTTTATTTTTTTTTTTCATTATGTCAAGAGACGAGGGTAGCCAACTTGTTGAGAAGCGTTTTTTAAATGTTTTCTTGGGTGTTTCAGAGAAGTAATTTATGGTTGAATGAGAGTGAATGAGTGTTAATTTTTTGGCTTTGAGATTAATAGACTTGAGTGAATGAATTGAGCTTGATAGAGACAATAGATGTCTGTATAAGTTGAGGTGAATAACATTGGAATTCCGCCTCATTTTCATTCAGGCATGTCAGATGAGTCTTATGTTAACACCCCCCTCCTTTTGAAGTGAGTGTTTTCCGGGCGTTTGCTTAGTGTGTGTCGACTGATTTTGTTTATTCAGCTTTTGTAGAACATAACATGAGTATTTTTTGATTTTTCTGATTATACACATACACATAGAATACAAGATTATTTGGTTACAAGAGTTCGTTCGCGATAGTTTCTGATTGACAGTCTATACTTAGAACATTGTCTTTGGGGTCGGTACGGTCGTCTTCGTACGGCACTGCACTGGGTTTCGCGCACTCTTTCATCTCTGTGATGGGAGTCTGTGGGTTAGAGGCGGTGTGTGTTGTCGCACTTTCACTATTTCGCGCACAGGTGGCTCCGGTGGGTTGTCCAGGATGGGGATCCAAGCTCTCCTTCTTCTCCGTTACGGTGTACGTGGTGGTCTCGATGGTTGAGTATCGGACTTACATGTAGGTCGGCTTTCTGGCGGCTGCGAAGTGAGTTGTGTGGTTGGCTGGATTGATGTCGATGGCCCTGTCATAGTGGTGGATGTCGGGGTTGTTGCTGGGAGTGTAGGGCTTTTAGATGTGGTCGGAGTGAAGACTCTAGTAGGATACGTTGTGCTAGACTTCGTCTCTGAAACGGGTTCCTTGTTAACTTGAACGTGGACCTGCTGTCTAATTGGCGGTCTGTCTTCATCACTTTCATCCTCGTCTGGGTCTGGTTGATTTGGTGGGTTGGTCGGAGCTGATCTTATGTCGTCCACATGGATTTGTGGTATCGTACCATTTCGCTCTACCTCGTAAATGGTTGGAGTGATTTGTTTGCGTACCTCGTATGGTCCCTCCCATACAGGAGTGAAGGCGTCTCTACGTCTGTTGAACACTCTGACCATGACTTGGTCTCCCACTTGGAAAGTCACTGGTGGTTCTTCTCCTTCTTCGTGTACATATCGATTTTTGTATATGGTTTGATGTCGTCTGGCTCGTTCTAGGATTTGTTCCCGTTGTTCGGTTTGAGCCCGTTCTTGCGCGTAGGTGGGCACGTTCCAGTCTCCAACTTTTGGTGAGTCGTATCCAAGAATAATTTTGGACGGAGTGGTTTGTGTGGCGGCGTTGGTTCGATTTCTCAGAGTATGTAGAGTCTGAGGTAGGTATTGATCCCAAGTGTTCTCTGGTTTGCCTATCATAAGAGCGCGAAGAACCTTCTTTAAGTCTTGAACCTTTCGTTCTACGGGATTGGCTCTTTGATGATAGATGGCTACTGGGACGGATTGTATTTGGAACTGTCGACAGAATCTGAGGTAGCGGTGGCTCAAGAAAACCGATCCGTTATCGCTGATTATGCGTTTCGGTGCACCGTAGCGGGATACAATTTCTTCCTCTAGATACTGCGTTAGTGTGTGGGCATCTACGTCGTGGAAGGGTTTGGCTTCTATCCACTTAGAGAATATGTCCTCAATGACGATGATGTAACGATTTTTTCTCTTGGTTGACAGATACGGTCCTAAAATGTCTATGGAAATGGTTTCAAAGGGTAACGTTGCTATGTGCGCGTCTTGAGGTGCTGCGGGTTGCGGTTGTCTGGGTTTGACTCTGATGCAGTTTACGCAGTCTCTGACATAGTTTCGAACGTGTCTTCTCAACCCTCTGTGATAGTAACGTTTCTCGATTTGTCTAATCGTTTCGTCGATCCCAGGATGTGTGTCGTCGTGGAAATGTTGAATGACTTGTTTGAGTATTGTGACTGGAAGTACGAGCTTTGGTCGTTGCTCGACTAAACGATAGATATAATGGTCGTCGTCTACCGTATAGCTTTCCAGTAGTTTTTGTTCTACGACTGTTACAGGCTGTTCTCGATTTATCCTCGTCCATTGGCGACGTGTTCGTTGAATGGCTCTGGATTGTCGTTGTGCTTGCCTACACCGTGTGTCTAATTGGTCTGGAGTAATGTTGGCAATCGTGAGTGGTGCTTCTGGTAGAAACATTTTTTCCTCTGAGATGGGTTCTCGAATTTCGTCTACGTCCGGGTGTCGACTCAAGAAATCGGCTAAGTTGTTTAGGCGACCAGGGCAGTGCTCGATTGTATACGAGTACTCTTGCAATAGGAGAGCCCAACGTGTTAACTTCGCTCGCGAATCCTTTTGTTTATCCAACCAGAGTAGAGAACTGTTATCTGTCCGTAGCAAGAATGGTTTGTCTTCGAGATATATACGGTACTTTTTTACTGCCCATATCACAGCCAAACATTCCAATTCATTTACGTGATACTTTTGTTCAGTGGCGTTTAGAGTAGAACTAGCATAGGATATTATGTGTTTATCCCCTGTATCGCTCTCTTGGTAGAGGACGGCCCCTAATCCTATCTCCGATGCGTCTGTTTGTAATATGAATTTTCGCGTGAAATCAGGTCGGTGCAAGACTAGCGGTTGCGCGACGGTCTGTTTTACCTGGTCGAAAGCGTCTTGGCATTCTCTTGTCCAAATAAAACGTCTGTTCGCGTGTAAGAGTCCCGTGAGCGGTTTTGTAAGATCAGAGAGGTGCGGTATGTATTCTCGTAACCAATTACAAGTCCCGAGGAAACTCTGAAGTTTGCGTTTTGTGTTTGGTTCGGGGAACGTTCTGATCGCTTCGATGTGTTTTGTCTGCGGTTGCGTGGTATCTAGACATATACGATGTCCTAGATAGTCTAGTTCGTCTTTGGCGAATTGGCATTTACTAAGAGAGATATTAAGGTTATGAATTTTGAATCGTTCTAATACTAATCGAAGGTGCGTTAAATGTGCATCGAACGTATTACTATATATGATAACGTCATCTAGATAACAATGTACGAAGTGGTGTAGGTATCCTGAGAGTACTTCGCGTGTCATCAGATTCTGAAACGTTTTTGGTGCTGATTTGAGTCCGAACGGAAGCACCGTAAATTGATACGTGGCCCCGTCATGAGTATTAAAGGCGGTATATTTTTTCGAATCTGGGTCTAACGGAATCTGCCAGTATCCAGCTCTCATATCAAGTGTTGTGAAGAATTTCGCGGCTCCGAAATCCTTTAATGTTTCGCTGATTTTTGGTAGTACCGTTGGTTCGTCAAGGGTGAGTCTGTTTAATGAGCGATAATCGACGCAAAATCTCGGTTTTTTGCCTTCCCGTTCTATTATAACCGGCGGTGAACTATATTCGGAGTTACACGATTCAATTACGCCCAAAGATAGCATCTCGAGTATTTGGTCGTTTATGATTTTTTTCTTGGCTGGGGAGGTAGGGTACGGTTTTTCATGTATCGCCCTGTCTTCTTTTAATACAATTTTGTGACAGACAGTAGTAGTGGTGCATTGCGTTGGTTGTTCTGCAAATAGTTCCCTAAATTCATTTAATAACGAATGGATTTGTGCATTAAATTCGTTTGGTACTTGCGCGGCGTTTAGAGGTACTTCGGTTTCAATTTTTTGTGTAATTTTCGGTGGATTTGTCCAAAATACTGTTTCGCGTTTTGTATTACCTATGTACACGCATTTTTGTGAGAAGTCAAAAATGGCTTTGTTTTCCATTAAAAACGGCGTACCCAGTACTACATGTTCGTTTAATTCAGACATTACGTGGAATGTGACGTTGGTTTGCGTTGTTCCGATTATTACTTGCGCGTCTAATCGTCCCTGTGAATAGACTACGTTCGCACCGCTTGCTAGTGTAAACGCGTGTTGCTCGTTTTTCGGAATATTAGTTTTTTCAACGATATCTGCCCTAATTAGGTTACAGGCGGCACCCGAATCTAATAAAGCGACATACGTTTGTTGGTTGATTTGGATTTTTACCTTGGGTAATTCCGGAATTTGTATAATTGTAGCCGCGACATGTGTCAGTGGCGTATCATTTGTATTTGAGTCAAGATTTTTTGGCTCAGATGGAATTTCGTAGAATAGTTGTGTTAAATCGTAATCGGGGTATTCTGTATCAGAATTTAATTTATCCGAATTTATTTTGTCACAGGTCACGCGAGCGTCGCGTTCCTGGAACCGTTCTAGTTTTTTGATTGACTAGGTGGACTGGTGTTGGTCGCGGGTCTGGTTATTCCCCCGTCTACTTTTCTGTATGGGTTTTTATCACACTGTGAATGGTAGTGCCATTCCGAGCAATATCTACATGCCGTGAGTGGTTTCGCATTGTTAGGTCGCGCGGCGGCGGTAACTTGTTGTTGCCCCTGCGAATTTGAATTTGTAGGTGTGGCTTGTGGTGCGGATAAGTTTGTATTACGAGTATTTCTCGCGTTCATCGAACGGAATGTTCCTTTCTCGATGCTTTCAACTATATCTTTTTCTACATTAACGACAGCGTCCCGTAATCTTTCCACATTTGTGAAAATTACGCCTCGTAATCGCGATCTAATTTCGGAGTCGATTTGACCTAATAATATGTTTGCGCGGGTTTCGTCTGGTAAGTCCGGCGATATTCTTTCGAATAAATCTAGTTTACGCGTGATAAACTCAGATACCGGTTCGGTGTGTTGGTGTCTGTCCCCGTACAGCATCGTTGTGGCTATTGCAATACGTTCGGGCGAATTATAGTGAGTCAAAAACCTTCTTTCGAACTCGACGTACGTTTCGCGTTTTCGTTTGTTAGTACCGTTCCACTTGAGTGCCTCATCGCGAAGTAGAGATTCCACAAATGAAATTCGGTCTTTGTCGTCCGTGATTTGAGCTAAACTGAAATATTCGTTAGCTTGATTTAGGAACCATTCCGGATCGTCTGAATCTAGGCCTGAAAACGTGTCCGTCGGTGGTTTTGCATCTAATTTTTTTGTTTCGCGCGCGTCTAGCTTGTTTGTAAATCTTTCTGCGATATTTTCTAACACGTGAGCGAATTGTCCTGTGAGCTGTACTACTAATTCGGTATGCAGCGCGATATCTGGATTTGTAATGGTCGTGGCCGGCGAAGCGCGCGTTACATTTAGCGTTTCCGCGATATGTACTGGATTTTCTGGTCTCTGTATCCCGAATTGGTTTTTTGTTACCTTTTCGCGGCATTTTCGTGTTTGTATGTTTTTGATTTATTATTATTTTTAACTTTACTGCGTGGATTCGACTTTCGTTGCACTTAACGTAAGCTTTCGTGTGTTTCGGGCCTCGCGTTAGGGCGACATGTGACTCGGGGTTTCGAGTTCGTTGGCAATATTTTTTTTTTAAATATCAGGTTGAATTTGGACTAAAGTTTGTTTTCGAGATATGCAATTTTCTTTAATAGGGCCAGGGCGCCATCTATTTCGAGTGAAACTCGTTAATAGAAACAGGGATGATTTTTAGTTTTGATAATGCTAGTCCTCCCCTAAATATTTCCAAAATTTTGCAAGATTGTTGACCGGCAATGAGATTCTTATCATCGGGTAGTAAAGTTTAATTATCTTTTTTTTTTTTTATACTCGTATTGAATTGGGAGTTGCTTGGCTATGCGTAAACTCAATGGGGTGAATTTCAATAAGGGTGACAGTGTATTTAGAATGTTATTGAATATAAACATGCATTTAGTTACGATATTTACTATAAAATTGCGAAATTTGACGTTTAGTTGACTTAATTTAATATTTTACTCTAAAAGTGTGAAATTTGACATTTGGTTGACTAAATTTAATATTTCTACGTTTTATAGAATTTATTTTTAAATTTGGACTTGTTTTATTTGTAATACTTATGCTGAAGGCTTAATTAATAAACTAAGACGGATAACAGTGCCCTAATCTTGGTTCTGGCTAGAGTCACGAGAGAATAACAGTTGGCTTACCTTTTCGGGCTCGACTGCTTCTTCCTGGCCTTGGGTTAGAACTGCCTTGAAACTCTGCACTGAGTTAGGTGTGGGATTGTTAATGATTTTTAAATAAAACACTGTTTATTCAATATGCAAATCTAACACACTAAGCAGTACTCTGATTTTTTGAAAAAAATAAAACACTCGCTTAGCAAGACGGCTGACAGGTCTGAATTAATATTTTATTTTTTTTTTTTCATTATGTCAAGAGACGAGGGTAGCCAACTTGTTGAGAAGCGTTTTTTAAATGTTTTCTTGGGTGTTTCAGAGAAGTAATTTATGGTTGAATGAGAGTGAATGAGTGTTAATTTTTTGGCTTTGAGATTAATAGACTTGAGTGAATGAATTGAGCTTGATAGAGACAATAGATGTCTGTATAAGTTGAGGTGAATAACATTGGAATTCCGCCTCATTTTCATTCAGGCATGTCAGATGAGTCTTATGTTAACAACACCTATTAATCATTAAGCATTGTTTGATGTAAAAAATGTTTTAAAATCTTTGGCAATGACGTCCGTACGAGGTTTGAACTAAACATTTTTGAAGAAAAAAATGATACGCCACTACTTTTTCTCAAAACTAAAATTATTTTTAAAATCTCCATTTATTTTGCAGCAAATTCGGTCCCTAGACTTACTCGTACGAGGCACCATTTTCACATGAAAAAATTAAAACCAAAAAAGTTTTTTCCCCAAGTTCATTGAGACTGCTTTTGATATTTTGTTGCCATTTTGTAAACACCCACTATGCGTGAAAACACTTTTTTTAGGACAAAAATTAATATTCTACTTTAACCAGTGCCCTCCACGTAGGCATAATATTAAATGTTTGGATAGAAAAAAACGGTACGCCTCTGATTTTTTAAATTTATTTAAAAAAATTGCGATTTATTTAGTGAAATGATAAATTCAAAATCTTAAACCTAAAACGAAACGACAAGACAAGAATATACAAACAAAATAAAGAACCCAAATTATGTATTTACAGTAGTTGTTGAAAGTGTCCTCCACCCACACGTATGCAAGCATACTCTTCTTCGCATAGACGCACATTTTCAAAAATTTCTGGGGTGTCTCTTATGGTTTGGCAGCATAATATTATACGATTTCGTAACTTTTCTTCGGCTTAAATCGGAACTGCGTGTACTAAGCTTTTCAGATGACCCCAGAAACAGTAGTCTAAACTATTAAGGTCGGGAGATCTGGGCGGCCATGACTGCGTTCCTTCGCGGCCTATCCACCGATCGCGATAGTTGTGATTTAAAAATTCACGCACCCATAAGCTAAAATGTGGAGGTGCACCATCGTGCATTAGTCACATCTGGTTTCTTAATAAAAAAGGAAGGTCTTCAAGCATTGGCAGCAGATCTTCTTCAAGAAAGTGTAAATACGATTGTCCATCTAATCTTCTTGGGAGAAAAAATGGGCCTATCAAATAATCGTCAATAATACCAGCCCAAACATTTCATGAAAATTGTTCTTGATGATTTGATTTAACAATTGCAAAAAGGTTTTCATCCGCCCACAAATGGTTATTATGGAAATTTAGTATTGAGTTTCGAGAGAAACTAGCTTCATCGGTAAAAAGAATGTACTTGTCAAATAACGGATTTTCCAGCAGGTTTTGAAGAAACCACTCACAGAAATTAATGCGCAACGGGAAATCTCTAGAGAGTAATGCTTGGACTCTTTGACTGTGATATGGATATAACAAATTTTCAATAAGAATTTTCCAAACAAGTACGTGTGAAACATTAAATGTTGCCGCGATTTTCCTCGTGCTAGTTTCGGGGTTCTCCTCAATTTCATGTAAAATTCCTTCTTCAAGTTCCGGTGTTCTTACTGTTTCAGGGACTCCTTTAGCATTGTGGTCTACTTTTAAATTTCCGGTTTCGTGAAGACCTCTATGAATCCCAGAAAATGTTCCCGGATCGGGTAGTACGCGATTTGGATACCGCTCTTGGTATATCCTCCTGGTTTTGTATGCATTTCCGGCAACCCCATAAGTAAAATGCATGTCATCTAATTTACCGATTGCAAAATTTACTGTTTTTTTATGAAATTGTACCTCCTACCCTAATAATAATTTTTTAATAATGAAAAATCAATGTCAACTTTATTGCGAAAAGAAGCGTAAAAAATTATGACACTTTACCCAGCCTACAAATTTTTATTTCATTTGCTTTAAGGGGGCATTTAATGACCTACCGTGTTTTCTATTCAAATATTGAAAGCCCCACAAAAAGTGTTTCCACGCATGGTGGATGTCTACAAAATGGCAACAAAATATCAAAAGCTTTTTTATTTTTAATTATTTACGTGAAATTGGTGCGTCCTACGAGAGTAAGTCTAGGGACCGAAATTGCTGTCAAATAAATGGAGATTTTAAAAATAATTTTAGTTTTTAGAAAAGGCAGTGGCGTACCATTTTTTTCTTCAAAAATGTTTAGTTCAAACCTCGTACGGACGTCATTGGCAAAGATTTTAAAACATTTTTTACATCAAACAATGCTCCTTAATGATTAATATGTGTGTACAAAATTTCATAAAAATATTTGGAGTGATAAGAAAATTATAATAAAAAAGTAAATTTTTTCTTAAAACTGTAACACCCTGTAGCTCAAAAATTAAGAGGTTTAGGATATATGTTGATATTAAGTTTTCCTCTTAAAATGATGGAAGGATTCACACCCTTCAGTATCGGCATTCAATTAATAAACACCCTGTATAATAATAATAATAAAAATAAATTGGTTTTAGAAAAAAAATTTTGTTGTAGGTAGTTCAGTACTATTATTATTTTTTGTCATTTTCTAAACATTATGTACATATAAACTTAAAGTTTTCCATGGCTTCCTTGTTTTAATAATAATTAACGTATTTTAAGGGTCATACAATGCTTTCTTTCTATTTCAAATACAGGTAGACTTATTCCTTTGACCCGAAGAATCACTTTCTAGTTGGTCAGTATAACGCTATTACGTCTTGTACGTATATACATATTTTTTTCGTAATCTAACGATGGCTTTCATAAGATAAAATATTTTTCTTATACTATTACTTTTTTTGAAACATTTTTTGTTACTTACATTCACCTGTCTGCAGCCAAACCTATTCTCGTTCGTATTGTTGAAGCAGTTTTGTAAATCTGAGTACAAATAAAAAAAACTAGCTTGTCTTAATACATTTCTAATTTGTACATTTCTACCATCTCAGTCATAAGCAATTATAACAGCGTTCTCATTTCAACATTTCGATAGAGATGTAACTGCCAATAGCAAAATTAATCGACGTTACACATTTCTCGATTAGGAAAGTGTTGCAACGTTTAAAAACAATATTTGGTCTGTCAATTTCACTTCACCAAGCAAATGCGAGATAATTTTTCGTATCTACATGTTCTGGTAATAAATAAATTAAAAATTGAAGTTGATTAATTACTAACAAATTTAATAAACTCTCAATTAAATTTGTACGAGTACTTACTTCTCAAAAAAGACTAACAAACGCCATCCTGAAGACAGGTAGTAGAGGTAAACGGTTCTCTCAACTAGCAGACAACTGAGCGATGTGCGTGTGGTAATATTAATCTTACCGTTTAGGCACATGTAATTACTTCTGTATAATATTTTCTTGAGTTGCTCGTGGGCTGTTATTACAACAAATAGTAATTGAATTTAATTTTCCGAGGTATGCAGAGCGTAGGGTGTCGTGAGTTAAATGTCAGTCATATAGAACAAATTCAAAAAAGATTTATGAATGAATGATGAAAACTGTTTTATTAAACGTTTGAAATTTACCATGGAAATAAAAAGGTACCACTTAGCGCTCCCTTGCAATTTATTAAGATAATACAAGTGAATTGAATTAAATAATTAATTAGTTTAGTTTTCTTATATACATTTTATTATTATTTTAGTATTAACAATATTGTGTGAAACTAACTACTGCGCGAGCTAAAGCCCCGACTAGCATTGAATTACAAGCATATTATCTACCCACACATTCTTTATTATTAGCTTTTGTTTTTTTTTTACTATATTGTAAAGGTATTTCAGCTAACATAAATCAATTTACCTACTATTCCTATCAATGAAGTCATATGTATGTTCTTTAATACTATATGCTAATGAACAATTCCGTAGAGAAAGCTGTATTTAATAATTATCTAAAATAAAAATTAATTTAGCTAAATTGACTACAAAAAAGTCATACCTGGTTTAATGAAAACTTTCTATAAGAACTTAAGTTCACTTTTGAAAATGTAAGAACTCGAAAATTCAACCACAACCACAATGATATAATTTTATATGTCTTTAATTTATATAATAATTTTTATAGTTAGATACTTGACGCAACTTAAAGGAGACCACCTGAGGAAGTAGTCCTAATAATGCAGATATAGGTCAGATCTCACTTATTGTAATTTCATTACAAGAGTTTGTGATTTTTTCTTTTAAATGATTAATATCTCGCGAAGGTTTTTGCAAACCTTATTTTTTAAAACCCTACCATAAAAAATCGAGGGGTGTTATATCTGGTGACTTGCCAAGCCACTGAATAGGTACATTAAATCCAATCAATTTTTCTGAGAAAGTGTTATCTAAATATTGCTGGCTTTGTGGGGTGGACCTCGTCGTGTTTTATCCATAGGTTTCTCCTTAGCTGCAAAGGCAGATTCTCCAGAAGTGCAGGAAGTTCTTCTTATAAGAAATTTAGGTAATTCATGCTGTTCAATGTATGTTTATAAAAATAAGGCTCAATTAAATGCCTATCAATGATGCTGCACAATACATTTACTCCAAAATGACCTTGGTTTTGGACTGGATTTACAATGTATGGATTTTCAATGGACCAGAAATATTCGTTGCGTTTGTTTGCAAAGCATTACTGACAAACCAACTTTCGTCCGTCCAAAGAACGTGCCGGAAAAGGTTCTGATCAACAGTTCTACATTTACTACAATTTGAACTATAAAATTAAGTTTGTTTTCAATGTGACGTATAGGCGAATACTCCAAATTGTAAATTTTGTAGTCATGATACCCATTAGTCTTTAAAATTCGTTTGAAACGGTTGATTTATCCAAATTCAATTCCTGACTAGTCTGACGTATAGAATTTCGTGGATTTTGTTCGAAGTACTGTTAACATTGTTTCTTAATCTTCGGTCAATTATTTGATTCTTCCGAACTGAAAATGCATCTTCATTTGGTCGCAAGGTCCCCTCCAGTCTTGTAAAGGTTCTATGATCAGGAATGAGGCGTTGTGGATACCTCTCTCGACATATCTATAGAGCGCTTGAATTTTTTTGTCACTCTCCGTAAATTAGCAACATTACAACTTTTTCTGAATCAGAAAACATTTTGTAAGCACAAAAGTTATAGGTTTGACGTTCTTATTGAGCAATGACAAGTATTTTGTGATATTTACGCACTTTATACAACGAACGTTTATTTATTTTCCAACGGCTACTTGATTCTTCCACCGTTAATGAGATTTTTAGGTGGTACCTATTTCTTTAAAGACTCTTTAGAACGATATTGCTTATATATTTTAAACGGAAAGTAATGCAGGAAAATTTCTCTAATAAAGGTCTATTAGAAAAAAGAGAGCTTTTTACCAGGAAAAAAAAAATTGGGTATGTTTCTGGAAAAAATGTAATTGATGACGTCATCAGTCGTTGCTCTCAAATTTCAAAGATAATACTTTCGATTTTAAATGGAGCTTACCTCATTCTATTTAACACCACGTGTCCCAAATTTTATTTAAAATTTTTATCACCTCACAGTAGACCCACACTATCAAGTTTGAGACACCCTGTACAAGGCCTTGTGCAAAAAAGTGGTATAGATCTCCAAACTCAAAATACAAAAGATTGTACTACATTACGAAAAATATTTAAATACTATGTAAAAAATAAGTTATCTTCAAGAGGTACAATAATAATATGTACCTATACTATTAATTGTAAGTAGGTAGTAGTAATAGTAGTTTTGGTATAACACTTTAATTTTAAACATAAACAAAAAAGTTGTAGTTTATAATAATTTATCAATTTTTATTCATTAGTTTTCTTAATCACATTATAATTTAGGTGACGTAGATATATCTATATATTTTGATGAAAATGAAAAAGACGATCAGTACAGTCATCTTGAGTATAAGATGATGTCAGCAGTATGTTCCATTTTGCAGGTAAAGGCGCATTGCCCGACATTTTTCTGAATCATCCTCATAAAGTTTTGAGAAAGCAGTGACATCAGACATGAAGATAGTGTTCAAATTGCTCATGAAATTGTTTCAGATCAACGTCAGAACTTTAACAGAAATAATCTATTAGTTAATTGAGAAGTAATTTACTTTCTACCAGCAATTGAGACAACTTAAAATAGGAAATATATTTTCAACAAGATACCTCAATGTTAATAAATGTATTATAGCTATAGTAAATCAGGTGTTAAAATAATGTCAGACACTAAGTAAATTAATGAATTTTAATAACTAATTAATTTTCATTTAACGAAGTAACATTTATACATATTGACTTTAAAATATGTAGTCAAATTTTACTGTTCAATGATTTCATAAATAATATAGCTTAGTTCATGTTAGAACTATGACGTAATCAACATTTCTTGCAATTAAAAATGTATAGTTATTGTTTTGGAAAATGGGTTTTCAATTAAGGTACATTCTAGATATTAGCTTTCAGAACTCTCTTAATTGTTAAACATAACCAATTTAAAAAATTCAGAGGAAAAGGTTCAAATGCAAATTTTATTTTAAATGAAAAAAATAAGATTTTTTTGCATAGCCTTTACCGTTTAGATTAAATTAGCAAGTACCAAGACGATACATTTATCTAAATTTAATATACATTCATACAAAACAATATATAAAAAATGAAGAAGGGTTTTCCTATATCAAATTTATACAATATTCTCTTATACAAGGTGATTTAGGTTTAAATGAACAAATTTCAGTCAACAGAATACCAGTTCGATCAAAGGAAAAAAGTTTGGTATAATTTTAGGAGTGATTCTCCTAAAATGAACACCTTATAGTGTTTCAATTTACTTGAAGTCGTAGTCAAAGAAGACCAATAATAAGCCTAAATCATGTACCAAATTTGGTTATTCCAAGTTAAAATAATTCAGTATTATTTTTTTGAAATATTTGGCCCACTCTGAACTCCGCCTATGTACAACTTTGTAGGTATGTAAAATTGTAATATTTTGGGACCACCTGCTCTCTTATGCGGAACACCCTGTATCAAACTGGACATCTTTAAATTTTTACGGACCCTCGAAATTTGTTCATTTGAGGTCGCCGTATTTGTCGCCGTAAAATGATCAAATTTGCGGTGTTTTTTAGGTACTGAAATCTCGAAAAATAAAACACGTAGAGCAAAAGAAATATCAAAAATAAAATTACTGATGCATTGTTTATCCACTTTCACTACTTAAACTCTCCTCAAATAATATAATAACTTTTTTCTACATTCACGCAAAAAACAAAACTTTATTGAACTATATTTAGTGGAAAAAGTGGTTCTTTATTGCACTAGTGTAATAAAACGTTTATTGCGTTTATCTGTCATTCTACTACATCGTTTTGTCAGTATGACAAACATAAACGTTCAAATGGACGTCATATTTCCCTACACTTAGTGTCATCTAAATAAAATATTCTTTGGTTTCTGCGTGAACGTAGAAAAGATATTGTATGCAACTCGTACAAAAAGTGTTCATTGCACTCGATGTGTTGTTCCATTCGGCCTGACGGCCTCGTTGGACAATTTCACGTCGCGGGCAATAAACACTTACTTTTTGTACTTGTTGCATAAATAACTATTAAAATGCATTTGTATGACACACATTATTTCGCTATTCTAACCCCACATTTTATCAATTACTTTCACATACTTATAAACAAAAGTGAACAATTTTATATGCAGAACTATGTAAGTTTATGTTATAACAATGTTTACATCTATAGTTGAATTTACAAAAATACATATTTTGAGAGATTTCAGTACCTAAAAATTTGCTGGATAGATCTCTTTCTGACGTAATATATTGATACTTCGGTACCTTTGTATATTCGCAGGTCGTATGAGATAACATTCTTGTTATTTGCTAAACTCTATATTATTCAGTTTTTAAATGTCTAAAATTACTTGCATTTGTACAAAACACTATTTCAAGAATACGGCGCCCTTAAAATCATCAGTGCACAATTGCTTTTGATGCCTTCATATTTTTTGGAGATATTTCCTAATTTTTCACCTAAGGTACATTGAATGATTTTAAATATATATATATATATATATATATATATATATATATATATATATATATATCAAATATGTATAGTCTATTTAAATTTAGACCGCTAAATTATAATTACTAGGATACTATTCTTTTGTTTTACCTAACTGGGATTTCTAAATAAAATGCTGTAGAAAAAGAAATAAATATACAGGGTGATTTGTAAGGAATAGTTAATATTTTATCTTCAGATTCTTCTAGCTGAAAATATTTTGTTTGCTTAATAAATGGTGATTAAATATTAATACTTACAAGGTACAGATTGTTAAAGCTATAAAAATAATTCAGTAATATTATATTTTCATTATTTTTTAAAATATAAACATAAAAGTCAGTGAAATTATGTTTTTCGATGTGAGAAAATCGAAAAAGCTCTCATTTTTGGTGTATCGTATAGAGGGCGCTATGTAAGCTATCTTGGTTGAACAGAATACAATAAGTCATAATATTTTTGTACTTCGTTTATTTATAATTTTATTACAATATATTTGTTTATTCATTATTTTTAGACATTAAAGGGATACTTGTCATCTTCATAAAATGCGTTCTTATCGAGAACTACATTTTAGAAAATCATACTTTTTACAGTGATCCTTTCATCTTTCAAATGTAAAAATCTCGATAAGGATGCATTTTATGAATATGAAATAAGTATTATTTTTTGTTTAAAATAATGGTTAAATAAAACAATCAATAAGATTATAAATGAACGAAGTACAAACAAGTTAAAACGGATTTTATTATACCAAGATATCTTGCGACAAGAAAAAAAAGGACTTACGTCATACGAATAAATGAATAATTCATTATATCTTCATCAAAATATTTAAGAAATTGCAACTGAGACTAATAAAATTACATACTACACTAAATGTTTGCACTGTTATTTACTGTAAGCTATATTATATTTTATATTTTACTTTCACACCCTGTATCTCAATAAGTATTAATACTTGGCCACTACAAGTATTATCAAGCAAAAAAATAATATTTTTTGCCATAGAATCTGCGAGTATAATATTCCCATTCCTGATGAATCCCCCTATAGATATCTAAAAGACTATACGCAATTTTCATTGATTATTTTCGAGCTCAAATGAAGATTTTCTTAATTGTTTTGAATTAATTAACTTTGCGCATTATAACCTTAATTATTTTAATGAGTTTAAATGACATTTAAAAATGGACTTGAAGTATTACTCAACGATGTTGTGGTAAACAAGTAATCTCTCAACCGAAGTTTCGTCATTATTAAAATGACCGAAAACGATACATAAATAAGGATAAACTTTCGTTATTGAAAATACAATTTAATTTCTAATTGTTCACGATTATGAGGAATTTCACTTAGACTTGATTACATAACGAGTTTCGTAAGTTCTGTGTAGCAAGATCATTGCACTATACTACACTTCCACTACCTAAATGAAATATTCCCTCTGTCACAATTCGGCCCATAGCGTCTGTAGTAGGGGGGCGGAGATATCCCAAATTTTAATGAAATAACGTAAAACAATCAAGCTATCATAATTACATATAGATTCATAAATTATTTGGAGTTTCATTAAAATTTGACAGTGTAAAAAAATAATTACACATTTTAACAGAAAAGAACACAATACTGTGTTAATCGAGGTCCACACGGAATTCTGTATATTTTTACACATTTCTCTGTATGTAGCAGTGTGTTAAAGGTTTAACACAATCCACTGTGTTAATATAACAAATTTCATGTGTAACTTTTACATATTCCTAGTGACTAATAATGTTCTAGTAAATCATAAACAATGAAACAACACACAAATATGTATTTAGGCACTACATAATAGGAGTTTACGAAAATTAACTGGTAGTGATTTGAACATATAATTTTCTTTATCTTAAGTTACAAAAAAGTTAGATTACAGAATAATCTAAAACGTCAGAGTAAACTCTTAATATTTTTAATTAGTTTTAGCTTTATTACAATTATCAGTAATATTTGTTACAGTTAGGTAAGTACTTACCATTTTCCTTGATTAAACCTCAATTTAAATTTAAATATTCTCCATTTGAACACAGTGAACGAAAGGTGACTGTACACAACACCGCTACATGACCAATATGGCGTAGTGACGTGTGGTGGATTAGATGATATACTGCAGCTGCGCAGTTGTGCTCAACCAGTCAGGAGTAAGGATATAGAACACAATTAAGTTGTGTGTGTGTTAAGTTTACACAAAATGGTGTACTTTTAACACACAACTGGTAAATATTACACAAATTCAGTATATTTCATTATAATACTAGTAATTTTAACACATTTTGTGTAAAACGTACAAAAAAGCGATAGTGTGTAATATTAACACGGAATTTTTACACATCCTAAATTACACACTTTAAAATCTCGCTTACACAGCAACTTTTTTTACAGTGTAATTATTGCCTTCATTATCCTTAAAATGCAAAGAAGTATTCGTTTCTTAAAGAAATTGGTTCATATGATATTTCTTTCTTTGGATTTCACCTATAAATTTAAAAAAATCAAGTACAGGACGATACATTTTATACAAATAGGTTTTACTGTTTATTCTATACTTATATAAATTGATATTAATAGAAAAATTTCAAATCTATAGCCTTGTCTACACTAAAGCAACACAATTTCCACTCTTTGTTGTTTTTAACATCAATAGCAGTAGAAAGCATATAACCAGCAAGATTTTAGGTACAGGAATCTATAAAAATACCTATTTTAAAAAAAATAACAATACATACAAATACCCTTATAACATAAACTTACTTAGTACTTATATATAAAATTGGTAACTTTAATTTTGGTATCAGGATGTGAAAATATTTGTTAAAATATGGTGTTGGAATAGCAACAAATGTTCTTTGAAAGTTATTATTTCATTTGAGAAAAAATCTCTGTGTTACTGCATTGCCTTGTAAAAAAATTGTGTCAGTCATGGGTTGTTTCTGATAAATTTTGAAAATATCATAATGATGAATAAATCGATTTGTACATCACTACGTCACGTGGTTGACTAACCTTCAGTATATCCAAGGAATGTCGATGTAATTTTTCTAATGACAATAATGTCCTGTGCAAAGTGTTTTTAACGATATGAAAATATTTGTTTATTTCTCACTGCAATATTTCAGTGCAGGGAAAAATACATGCTTATGGTAATTAATACGATGGTAATTAATTATGTTATTATTAGAGGCAATCCCCTTAGATCGCTTCAACCTTTATATTACTGTTATAGCGAAAAATATTTAGAAAGCTTCGCTTCAACTAAAGGCCATAGATAATAACTTTAAAATTTAAAAGAACTAAATTAGAAAGTTATTGGAAGTCTCATAGGGTTAAGTAGTATTTAGGTTTCCCATTATGTTGACATCTAAGCAAGCGCATTTGTGTTGTTTCATTAAGGCAGCAGTAATAAGGATAGTGCTTACCCATATTTATGCATGATTAAGGTAACTTCGAACAATCTCTTATTTGTTAGATCCAGTCGTTCGGCCTAAATCGATCATACTCGTTGTGATATCCTTCTAATCTAAAATAAAATGTGTTTCGGTATTTTAATTAGTTTTCGTTCATAAGTAGCATCCCCATTTTTTCAAAATATTGTCTTATACCTACTCTTTTTCTGATTCACCATTAAATTGGCAAAAAATAAGAGAAATAAACAAGAGGATAAGGCAATCCCATCCGACAAATTATTGACCAATAACTATATTTTTGTGAAGAAAATAACGGTAAGCAGTATTTAAAGAAAGTCGTACTAAATACTGTTAGGCAGTTTTAAAGGGATTTCCAGTAACTCTCTATTGATTCCCAAAATATCTTATGCCAAAGATTTTCAAAATTTTAAAGTAGCATTAACTTCACTATGTAAATTGCCCTAAGGTGCTACTGCAAAGTCATCGTTGAAGGTGTGGATAGTGAACAGTTGCGAAATATTTAGAAGCATGGTATGCATTATGTGTAAGTAGAATACTTTGTCCACGACTATTAACAATGTCTTAGAAAACTTTTTACGGAAAACATTACACAATATTTTGGCACGCACAACATGAACATGACATAACACAATCCAAAACAGTCAAAACCCCTCACTTTAAAGTTTGACATCTGTTGTTCGCTTAAATAAATTCATTTAAAAACGCAAATAAAACTATAATTAATAAACTTATCCATCATTCCGAAAAATGTTAATATTGCTGTAACTGATATAGTGGATAGCGACTGGCTTTCACACAGGAGGTTCAGGAACTTTTTGTTTTGTTAGATCATTCCCAATTCTTCTAAATCAGTGAATAATGATTTCATTATTCACTAGTGAACAGTAGATATTATTATTTAGGAAACACATGCACATTGTATAGTATATATGTAGACAAAGTTTCTGTCCCCAGTACACCATAAGTAACTTTTGGATGACTTATTTTACTGGTTTATATGACAACTCAGACATGATAGATTGCCCAGTGCAAATTATGTAATGAAAATTTGAAATAAAGCTTCCGTTAGATATGAATCCTTCACTGTAATCATCAGAATTCTTCAAAGTTATTACCTTGGGAAATTTCGAATATGCAACATGAAAACATAAGTGTAAATATGAATTTTATATACAAATACCTAACTTATTTAAACAACTTGGACAAGATGGATGATAAATGGGATAAGGATCTACTGTTTCTTTTCTCAAACATACAGGGTGATTTTTAACTTGTACTCATAAACTTGTGAAATTATAGTTGAGGATAAATAATGACAAATAGTGAAACAATAGTAATAGTTATTTTCCTAACAAGCGACTGCCGATACGAGTTCGGGCAAGCAATTAAGTGTGGCGGGAAAGACACTTTCCGCATGAGTTAGGAATAAAGTTTTTTCTACAAGTTTATGAAAATAAATGAAACGTTTAAAGTTTTTAACGCTGTAATACAGCGAACACAAAAATAACGTAACAGGAATGGATACAAATACATAGGTATAAAAGTAGTATTATCTTGTTACTTATTATTAGTGACACTAATTGTAAACGTACAGTTAGACGAGTTATGTATGTCAAGTTAATTGCGGAAGTCAGCATGTTGATTGAAGTGAGGTGTTTTTGGAAGAAAATTGTTCTAATAGAGCGAACAAATATTGGGAAGAAGTTTCTTCAGAAACAGTCGTGGCAAGACGTTAATCTGACTGTAAATTGCAGTTTGAAGATGAGATGAGTGTTCTAATGAAGAATTTTAAGGCACATTTCTTTTTCCGATTTATACAGTCTTCGGAAAGTCAAATCATTATGTACTTTAAAACTAATTGGACAATTTTCGTCGGTCAGTGGTCGCGCGGTTTAAGGCGTCAGTACTTGAATCGAGGTGATTAGATCGGAGTTGGTTCGAGCCCAGCTGCCGGTAGACCGTATATAAGCTATATTCGTGGAGAGGATTGGCACCCTTTCTGCGGGTATGGTAGGGTGGAATAATGTTAGCTTGGGTCAATGTGAGAGATTGATACCGGTTGATATTTGACTACCCCCCTAATTAATGAAGCTTTCCAGGTTACCCTCATTCCTGCACTGAATAGTGGTTAGGGCCTACCAACGTAAGTCGTTCCTGGGCGCAAATGCGGCCTGCTTAATAATAATATGCCGCCCCCCCTCCCGCACAAGTCTCCGACTTCTGGGCTGATCCCTGTGATTAGAATGAGGGGTAGAGATATTATTATTATTATTATTATTATTATTATTATTATTATTATTATTATTATTATTATTATTATTATTATTATTATTATTATTATTATTATTATTATTATTATTATTATTATTATTATTATTATTATTATTATTATTATTATTATTATTATTATTATTATTATTATTATTATTATTATTATTATTATTATTATTATTATTATTATTATTATTATTATTATTATTATTATTATTATTATTATTATTATTATTATTATTATTATTATTATTATTATTATTATTATTATTATTATTATTATTATTATTATTATTATTATTATTATTATTATTATTATTATTATTATTATTATTATTATTATTATTATTATTATTATTATTATTATTATTATTATTATTATTATTATTATTATTATTATTATTATTATTATTATTATTATTATTAT
This sequence comes from Monochamus alternatus, assembly GCA_037114965.1. Lineage (NCBI taxonomy): Eukaryota > Metazoa > Arthropoda > Insecta > Coleoptera > Cerambycidae > Monochamus > Monochamus alternatus. The sequence goes on along the minus strand of CM073435.1, from coordinate 21,331,666 downwards.
TATTATTATTATTATTATTATTATTATTATTATTATTATTATTATTATTATTATTATTATTATTATTATTATTATTATTATTATTATTATTATTATTATTATTATTATTATTATTATTATTATTATTATTATTATTATTATTATTATTATTATTATAATTTTGTAAGTTCGTTCTTTTAATATTTTTAACATTTATTAACTTGTAAAAAAATCTTTTTAGATAGAAACCAATGTAAAAGTTTAACATAAAATTTTTTATCTGAAGATGGGTGCTATCCCGAAACGATCGTAATAATAAATTAAATCTCTATGATTGCATAATATTTTAAACTATGGTTTTATTATCTTGACCAATTCCCAGGAAATATTTTATACAACTTATCATCAGGTAAATTTTATAGGTTGTTTTTTTCGGACGAAATCCAACATTCTGTCTTTTTATAAAGGCCGTTATTTTATGAAATTTGCCAATATCCAAATCTTGGCGGCAAAAAAATATGCCAAAAATACTTCCTTTTTTTGTCGATTTACCTTTTTAGTATTACACCAATTAATAAAGTGGAAGTATTGCTTATCATATCTTTGTTTTGACTGACGGGTAACAAATTCAAACTTGCTTCATTGGCTGCTGCTAAAATTTCTTCAGGAAATTCTTCTTCTGAATTTCCTGATCATAAAATTGAAAATACAGATCCAATTTACTGTAGATTGATATGTCAAGCAACGTCTGTCACAAAAGCAATCTGAACCAAATGTTATTTGTAATTGCTACAATAATTATTAATGTATACCAGAGTTCTACATAGTACAATATTTCTAAATCTATATTTTTTTCGGTTAAATCGGTTAACTGGTGTTTTTTATTTATGCATAATAGTTCACTGGTACTCCTCGAAGAAGTTAATCTCAACGCTAGGCAATACATGTGGTATCTTCAAAATGTGCTACACTACATTTTGGGCGACTAGTGGGATAACATTTAGATCATGTGTTTCCCAAACCATATATCAGTGGCGGCTCGTCGTATGAAGCAACTGAGGCCGGGCCTCACTGTAAAATTTGGTCTTCACTGTATATTTTAATACCCCATAATTTCCAATCCAATTGCCTACTACATTTATCAAAAATCAATGTAACGAAATAAAATAATTGCTTCAATGTTATAACGTACCTCTGATTTACATTTCAATATCCCGCCGTTTCTGTTTCTACCCGCGTGGGGAGTCCGGGTCACCGACCAATCTGACCACAGTAGGCCGAATTTTCGGAGCCTCAAATTACGTCGCACATGTCTATACGTTATGGTTTCCCCCACCACGCGAGACGGTTAGTCGATGTTTTTCGCTCCATGTCTGAGGCCCGATTTCTGGCGCCTCCAGTTTTTAGTTCAACGGCAAATGGACGATGCGATAGTGGCCAGTGACCGTAGGTAACTTGTGAACTGTAGATTATTTACGTGTGTGGCGCGATTAATCGATTGTTCAAGTGTTAATACTTTTATTTATGTGTTTTGAATTTCCAGTGGTTAGTGTTAGTGGTTGATTAGTTGAATGTGACTTCTTAAATATCCTGAAGATTATGTGGTAAGCGCGGTGGTAAATCTTTAGGGACAAGGCAGGTAGGATTAATTTAAAGAAGTAAAAAACAACTTCCTTACAAGGTAAAACTAAATTTAACATAGAATAGGAATCTAATTTAAATATATATTATCTATAGGCTCGTCGATAGTTATTTATGATAATGAATCCCTCTCACGATATTGTTCTGTCTCTGTTTGAAACGCCTTTTTCGATACGTAATGAAGTAGAGAAACGACAAATTTTTAATAATCGGCCAACGCTTTAAAATATCCCGAATATGCAAACAAATTTCCGGAAATATCTTTTGATTGTTTACTACAAATGTACCCAAACATATTTGACATAGATAAGTTGAAAAACGACCTTTATGTTTTGTACAGAGACGAACAATTTTATAATTTAGAAGTTCAGAAAACGGTATAAATATTTTACAAGGAATTTAAAATGATATTTTCGGAAACATACAAATTATTTTGCTTAGTTTTAACAATTCCTGCAATAACTGTTTCAGTAGAACGAAACTTTTCGTTCCTTAAGCTCATTGAGACTTATTAAGAAATACGATGGCACAAGAATGCGTAAACAACTTATCGATGATGGGCTATAAAAAAAGAACTGTTGCAAAGTCTTAGCGCCGATTCCCAATTTTATGAAGACATAAATACATTTGTGAATTTAAGAAGTATAAAGAAGTGAAAGTATTAAAACATTTTTGGTAAAAGTGACTTTGTTTTGTATGTAAATAGATAAGTAGTTGAAAATTGGTTTTAATATTTTTTTTATATTTTTTAGTGTTTTAAACACGTAGGAACAATTTTTTAAATTATTAGATGCTAAAACATATATTTTTTTCTATTATTTATATTGCAAATTAAAATCGGAGTTTTGATGTTATTTAGTTTTTTAATTTACGGTTATAGTAGGGCTATTAGCAAAAACCTCCATAATAAAAAATCAACGTCAACGCGTCAAGGAATATTACCTCAGGGGAGACGTGTAAATTTATTCCTATTTAAGTATTATTTGGGCCTCGCCTCTTGCAGCTACCACGAGCCGCCACTGCTATATATAAATCGAGATGGTTTAATTGGATGGCCCTCTCGATCGCACAACCTAAAACCACTTTACTTTTATTTTTGGGATAACATAAAACTATGCTGTGTGTTATACCATAATTTTTAGCATAGTTCGGTCCGTGCCTGTGAGGACTCATGGATTCAGTGAGTTCAACTGTGCCCTGAAAATCATGGGAATAACTTCGATAAGTTACTATATAAATTAAATGCATTTTCAATTTTTTGTAATTCATTCTTTTATTTTTATTTTAAATAAATTAGTATCTCCGTATATGAAAAACATTTCTCTTTTTCATTTCTTCTCAATTATATTTTCCCAAGTTTATGCATATAGGTTAAGAATTACTCTGTATTTACACAATAACGAGGATTTTTTATTTAGTATTTGAACCTTTGAATGCTAGACCTCCTTGTCGTTGCCTGAATTTGGAACGACCTTCTCCATGCTATTACTTTTATATTCTTTTGTTTAATATGTAAATATTTTAAAAGTCTTAATGAGTTCATCATTTTATCTACAGTTTACCTATTGTTTGGAGTACTTGGTATCATGTGATTTTTGTCTTTTGCCGCTCCTCTATATGAAGTATCCAATGTAACCTGTATCCCAGCGCGGCCGACATGGGCCACAATCGACGTGAGAGCCTATAAAAAAGTAATGGAACTAGAACTGGTATTTACTGACAGATATATTCATTAATTAATCTTTCTATTATATTCATTAGAATATATACACAACGGGTTAACAGCCTCAACGGCCTGGCCAAGTACGGGCATTCTGTTTCGGAATAAATTTATATTCTTTTCGGTTTTAAACTAGGCGGGCGATAAAAGCGTGGGCTCGAGATGACGAGACGATAAGCCACAACAAACTAAAATAGAAATGTCAAACACCAAATTATATCTACTTGTTGTGAGTTATAGTTAACGAAAGGTAAAATAGTATATCCAGTTATAAGTAGAGGGTGAGAAGAAAGGAAGGCATACTGCACTATTATTATCAGTCTTTTACAGTGCTTATTTAGTTCCTTGTAAATAGGAAATAGGTACAACGACTACTCTGCGGACTACTAATATCCCGACCAGTATTGAACATCTAAATTTACAGCAAGCAGTCATTCATCAACGCTAACTGACGAATAACCCTGTTATATATCTGTATACCCCGAAACAAGGAGCCATGGGTACGCAATTTGTAGCAAAGCTACACCTAATGACCACCAGCTATACTCCATGCTGAACCTTATAGGTCAGAGACTAAAATCGTTCTACATTGCAGTAGATACCCCACTTCTATCGCGATTTGGCGATAACGATAAAAAATAGATGTTTTGTCAGTATTATGAGAACAAAGCTTAGTAGGCAAAGACAAAAATTTAAAAAAATAAAAAAAACAACTATTTCACTTAGTGTGACTTATATGTAGATTAAGGTCGGTGACTCGAGAATATTCTATTACTGATTCATAAAAATTTTCTTACTAAATGTAGATGATTATTTAATAATTTAACGAGAAACACGATATGGTAGCACAGGGAGGTACCACCTACCTTACTGTTATTTATTTTCAAGATTGATATTTGGTGAAATTTCAAGAATATTGAATCATTTTCTGTTTTCTTACTTGGTTACATTAAAATTTGTAATTGCAAAGATTTTTATACTGCGTACTGTGGACCTGTGGAGTACTGAGGACCTCTCCCCTCAACCGTTCCTTTATTTAAAGCGATATACTCGGCCCGACGACCACGACCAAGCGGATTTGCTCCATCGCGAAAACTCATATAAATGTATACAAATACATAAAAATACTGCCACACAATTACCACCAAGGCATTACAGCAGTTGTTCAATGTGGTTCAAAGAGAATTCTGCATAATATTTTTTCTACTCGGAAAATGTCTTTGGTATTACTCTGCCACACGATAATATGCACTTATCACACTTCCCATAAATCAGAACTTTATCCGTCGTCTCAAGACATGTTTGCAGATACACGAAAAATAAGGAAAAAATTAAATTTGCCAAGAGCTAATACTTAGTAAATATTTCATGATTTCTTAAAACTTTGGAAAATATCTCTGGAAATAACATATGGGCATTGCAAGATGCATGTTTGTATCCACTGAAGACACTAGCGGTTTCAGTTTTTTGGTTTGCTAGGAAACCACAAAAAAAAAAAATGAAAAAATATCATTTTTCTATTCATATCTAGACTATCAAATTAAATAAACAACCAACAGGAATATATGCTCTGCCTTTCTCTATGTTGATGTCAGCAGCAACAAAAATTATTCATAACCCCAGACGATGTAACTTAATGCCTAGGAAATAGGAACAAATCTTTGAATGTTGCTTTTCTAATATAGTTTCCTTATAAATTCATATGAAAAAGGGAATCAGTACATTTGCGTAATTGAATAACATTTTCAGACTCATTAAAAAACATATACGCCTTAATTTTCGAATATATAAATTTTTTTTTCAATTGGACTCTAAATTGCTCAACCAATTTTATGGTTGCTTACCACATCACCAACGAGAGTCACGTTGTATCTGTATCCTTCTAAAAATGACTAAATTTGTGAGTTGGTGACCCGTATCATTTGATTTGTAGTAAAGCTTATAAAACCAGTGATACATACCAAGATTTTTTTGTTTTTTTTTGCGTTATGTTAATTTTTATGTTATTCTGTTTTTCATAACATGACCTGTGTTCATAAGTATATCAAAAATAGTAAAAAATCAAACTTTTTTAATTATTACATAAACATAAAAATAACTAGTTTTGATCAATCTACAAAAGCCTTGGAAAAACCCACAAATGTGTATGCATGTAGCATTTCGCCCTCGCCCTCGCCCTTGAAAAGACTCTTGTAAACATCTGATGCGTTTTTATAAAACCCCGGCGTCAAAACCATGCTAAAAATCTCTAAATCGGCCTTTAGATGTTTTCTTCATTGGTAACATAACATATCTTGTCAATGCATCCTTGCATACAAGTTCGGAAAGCACAAACATTCCCTTTGGGCTACAAAAAGAAAGAAGTAGATAAACTGTTGTATTAAGGTATTCAAAGAAATAAACACTTCCAACATTGCCAGACCCTAGAAGTATCTGTTTATTTCATATTATTTTGTTTGTTTTATCCCCGTTATTTACATAAACAGAAATCGAACAAAAGATAGATATTGCTGTGAAATTCAAGCAAGTGTGTACGCATTCAACGACCTATTATATTATTGGGATATTTTTGTGTATGTATAGTATTTGTAAATAGCATTTTTTGCTAAATAAATAAATATTCTATTCCATTTTATTCGATTCTATTATATTCCATACGATTCCATTCCATTCCATTATATTCCATTCTACTCTAGTCTACTCTAATCTACTGTATTTTATTATATTCTAATAAGTAATTATTTTGGAGGAAAGATTTCGAATCCTCCTGCTCAAAATTAATAATATTATTTAGATCATGAAGACTTACCAATGATAATGATGCTAGAATCATTATTTATGGCATACATGTCTATTGACTTACTTTGTTCCTCTTACACAAAATAAAGTGTCTGAAATATTTCCGTTGTCAATTTTCTCTGAAAGTTAGTTAATCGTAGATGATGTAGTTCTTCCAACTGTTCTGGTTCACAAATGGTCTATGCTTCATACACACAAGTTATTGAAGATAACAGAAAGATCTTAAAATGGTTGCCATTTTTTACATTTTGCATATAAATATCTTTTTGATAGAAATTTATTGATAGCGTCCAAAATATCCCACTATCAGTGGCGTTCTTATGGAAAGTAATATCTACATTATTTAAATAAGAATACAAATGTTGTTTCAAGTTATTTGAATAACTAATTAATAATAACAAATTAAATTTTAAAATATTTCACTTCGCAGAATTATACTATCAAAATATGAAAACGTTTTTCTCTTTTACCGAAACGGCCAAGCCGGAGTATACCGAATACCCAAGAATTGTGCAAAAAATACTTCAGTAGTCATTTAAAAATAGATACAACACATCTCTTTTTTCGTCACGACCTAGAAATAAAATACATATCGCTACTTTATGAATTATGATATCGAACAGTTAATCGCGGTTAGCCAAGCTTAAAACTAGCTGTACAGAAACAAAGGAATGTGATTTAGTTCACTTAAATCTAACAGTACAAGAATTGCCTAATAATATTCTTTGTCTCGGAATTAAGACTATCGTTGTATAAAAGCAAGCAATACCTGATCGTGTAACCAGGTTGAAGAAATTGGTATAGTGGTTAGAAATTAGAAAACAGAACTATATATTGGCCAAATTGCCTCGAAAAAAATAAACTTTGTTGTTTCAATCTTGATGAAATTAGAATTAGAAAATATGATGCTTTTAAAAAATAGATTATTTGTGAAACTATGGTGTATCAAAAATACAAATATTAACAGCCCATTTTGATGATACTTATCATATTTTCTAAATTAATTCCTAAGAACTATACGATCCTTCAAATATTCATTTTTATTTCCTTTCATTTAAATAACTGCGTCTTATTTATTTTATACTTTTCAGACTAAAGTGATTGAATTTTTATTTTCATTCATCAAAAAAGGAACTGAAGAGATGCAAAATTGTGGTGGAAAATGTCTCTTCTAATATGATTAGATCAAGCTAACTTATTAACTGGATTTAATTCGTTTTCACCATTTCTTGACCAATTTGTTTACTAAACTTCGTGCCCTTTTAAGATACTACAATACATTTTTTATATAAGAGATTTTAGGAGAGCATCTGAATATTAATGTTATTTTTTATCTCAGAATCACTTACCTCTTCTATTTTTATCAGAACTATTCGTTTTTAGGAAAGTCAGGTGTTTCTAGTAACTTAACTTTATTGTGTTTCAGATAAAAATAATTTGACATATGTCATCCAAACCTAAGTGTTGTAAGCTCTGGAACCACTTTTAGGTACCTACGTAGTTTTGATACACGTTTTAATGTCAATAGAAGTTACTTTTTGAAGATGATAGTTATTTTCAGAATTAATTATGTACACAAAGTTGGTTTATTATTATTATTATTATTATTATTATTATTTAGAAAATTCTGGATTCTCAGATTTATATTTTTCATAAAACCGAATATTTTCCAAGAAACGGATTAGACATATAGTTTTCTACGAAAAAAAAACGCGTCAAATGGAATAATGTACTGTCATGCTATTGCATAAACTGTTTAAATATTAGAGAGGATTAATAGCTGGTTACTTTGATAACAAATTTTAGTATTTTAATTTATTTGTTAATTTGACTCTTTTACTATTTTTACTATTGCTTACGTGAAGATGGCGTATTTAAACGATTTGATAAAAACACTTTTATATTTGCATAAAGTTGTGTTCTAGTCTCATTGCAATCTTGAATAAGATTTGTTGAAACAAAAATAGTTGTATATAAAATATAAATATTTGGGTTCACTAATTGTAGCGTTTTTTTCCGAAAATATTACTCTGTTCATTTTATGACAAAAATTTCGGAGCACTTCCTTCGCAAATATTATACGAAAGAATTTATATAAATAGCCCTAAAGTTCACGATTTTCCTATAAATGAATTTCATTATAACTTGCACAATTCTTGTAAAATTGCAGAGTAACTTTACAGGCAGTTGTATAGTTACATTGTAATAATACATTTTATATTATTACTGCAATGTAATTTTTTTATTTATTGTACAGGATGGTCCAATTTAGGTACTTAGGTATAGAAGGTTTCTTCTATTTTCCGAAGAGACAGAAAAAAGTAGCCAAGATAGTTGGAGCATAATTTTTGAGAAAAGTTGAATAGCGCGAATCACATTTCGATATTTTAATTTGTTTAAGATTGACATGATGTTTTTAAATGTTGGTCGTTTTCTATGGTAACTTCTACTTATTATATTAATATTTATACATTGTAGACATTTTTTCGATATGTGTAGTATCTATATATTTTTTAATGAAACATCACACGTACTTATGTAATATGCGGCATCATAGAATAAGCCTAAAATTAAAAAAATCTATATCAAAACTAATCAAGATATCGACATAAAATTTTCGCATCAATTTTTCTCAAAAATTATTCCCGTGACATTTGGACTATCTTTTCGGAGAATAAAAGAAATCTCCTAAAAGTGCCGAAACTGACCTAACCCGTACAGTAAATTTTAGAAAATCTTACTTTAAAGACGTTTACAACACTCGAATTCACTAACAGCGTTTTGACATAGATACCAGAAAAAAACCTGAATAGTAATTCATTTATACCTAATAGATTAATATGCCTACATGAGAAAAATTTAAATATCGTAAGGAATTAACGATTGCTACTTACCTTAATTAACATATCAGGCTTGTCCGTGTGAGTTTCTCAATAGCATCACTGCATCGGAATGTTATTTCAAAAGAAAAATATACTCATATTAAAAAATCTGCTTAACATGAATGCGAATTGCTTCTAATGTTAAGAAACTCCCTTAATAGTAATACTGATTTTTTGATATGATATCCCCAGTGAAGTTAAACATTTCCGAAGCAAAGGATTCGTTTTCTATATACTTTTCAGATTTATATACAAAAAATTAAGTACTATTTAATTTATGTCTCATTTATATTGAAAATAATACTAATTTCTATTATAGTTCCTATGTGCCTTAAAATCAGCAGAATAATCCTTTTTAAATTTATAATTAAAATTTTTGGAAAAATTTTGTGAAAACATTTGTTACACAAAGCCGTACTTTTCCTAACTGATTATATAAGTAGGTATATTGTACTCCGATTACGGTTCAATTAGCTAATTAATAGTTACAGATTTATTATATCTTCAATAGATTAACTGCCCTTTGCTTATTTTTTTAGCTTAGACATGTACATACAGGTACTGAAGTAATAAAATATTATGGTTTTACGGCAATTTTTTATTAAAATTAAAATTTGGTACCTGCACATTTAGGTTATTTGTACAAAACAGAACACTTAACGTTATACAAAACATATATAACAATATAAAACTATATTCATAGAACTAAAGTGAACATTTTATAATATTCAAACGAGATCTATGATGGCCTTATACTAACTATTACAAAGTAATATTAATTATATAGATAAGTAGGTACCCAGAACTTAAATCATGCTAATCCTCCAGAAGCCCCTGTTCTTCAAATATGTATGAAATATAATTATAATAGAAAATAATATATTTTTTACGTATTATGTAAGATGAACAAATCAAGTGGGGTATTCAATTTTTGTAGATACACGAATACCAATGTTTCTTTGCTTCAAGAATTATGTATAACTTACATACCTATTACTTCTTAATCTCATTTAGGTTATGTTAAAAGCAGTACTAGACAAAACTATTTATAGTACTAAAAACACTCACTTGTCACCCTAGATATGATTATATTACTAGTCACTACTCACTAAATTAATTATGTAAGTACCTAGGTCTTAGGCACACGCTGCATTCATCGAAATGAAGCAATTTTTCGCTATTTTTACAATTTGCTCAAAATTTTAAAGGTGTCTGAGCTAAACGGATCACCTGTTGTTTTTAGCGATTTTTCAGCTTTTTCAACGCTATTTCTTGGAATTTTTGAAAAATTTGTGGGTGATGCAGTTCAATAGATTTCAGATTCGAATTCAGCGCACCGAAATACATAAGAAACATACTTGATCGAGCTCAGACGAAATTTTTCCATTTCTTGTTCGCTCATTAACGTGATTTTTTGAGATTTTTCGTAATTTTTTGCAATTTTGCTCAAAATTTTGTAGGTGCTTGAGCTAAACGGCCTTCAGATTTGGATTCAGTGCGTCAACATACATAAAAATAGGTGTCTAGTCAAAAGTACAGACCACCTTTTGTTTTTGGCGATTTTTAACAATTTCTCACCTTTTCCAGCTATTTATCATGATTTTTAGAACATCTGTAGGTAATGCAACTCAATAGACTTCAGATTCGAATTCAGCGAATTTAAATACATAAGAAACACACTTGATCAAACTCAGACATAATTTTTCCAATTTTTTGCGCTCACTAACGTGATTCTTTGAGAATTTTCGTATTTTTTTGCAATTTACTCAGCATTTTGAAGATGTCTGAGCTAAACGGACAGTGCATCAAAATACATAAATTTAGGTAAACCTGGTGAAAAGTACAGACCACTTGTTTGTGTGTCTGTGTTATGTATTAAGTAAAGGAAATTGATTCGGTGTTGTTTTTTAAATATTTTCACATTTCTTTGTACATCATTCGTTATTTTAAAATATGTTTAGTTTCAAACTTTGTTGTGTTTGAAGACTGTATCAATTAGAAATAATGAAACTCTTTTACTTCTCTATTGGTAGCTTCATTTAAATAAGAATTCTTTTGAAACTTTTATTTCTAATTCTAATTGTTATATTTTTTAAACTTAGTAATCTAAGTGGTAATATAGATAATTCTACGATGAGTTTTTAACATCAGTTCGGGCCAACCCTTTCAGCAAACGGTAACGACACCGATCAAGTATAGCATGGCATCTGTAATCTGTTGGACTTGGGTCACCACACATCTCTGCTGCAAGTTCACTCCTCTGACAAGTAACGGACATGAGCTAGTGTTCACTCACGAATTCCATTGTATCTTCATGTGAAATCTCCGTCCGTTTGGTTTTCTAAGCATTCCAACTATAAATACAGTTTAAAATACGTTTCTTGGCCGTGCGCGCGAGTTAATTGCCTCCCGCAAATGATTCGTTGATTCGGGTATTATGTAGATTCGGTAAACGGTGATAATTTCGCAGGTGCTAGCGCGTGAATAAAAATTCATATTTTTAAATACCTCCTACGTAGATTACCTAGCCTGTGGACTGTGAAATGAGTTCATTTATTTAAAAATATTTTCAAATTGAAATAATTATACAGAGTAATTAAAATACTTGGTTAATTGTTATCGGCAGACTCCGTCAGAAATTAAAAGAATAGATAGATATCCAAGTGAACTTGGCCTACATTTATGTTTTTGAGGTAGATTAATCTGAATCGAGGTCTCAGTTGACACCATCAGATCAGCTTCAAGGTTATTTAAAAGTCAACAAACTAAACCTATATATTTCCAAACGCTGAATTCGAATCTATGATTCATTTAACCCTATCACACTAAGTTCAAGGTTATTCCAAGGTCAAAGCAAAAAATACATATGCAAGTGGGCCATACTATCGCACTTTTATGTTTTTGAGTTGTTGAATCAGAACCCGGAATTCATATAACCCCGCCAGGTCACTATCAAGGTTATTTCAAGGTCACATCGAAAGATAAATATGCAAGTGAACCATACCAATTCGGATTCAACGACCCCAAAAATATAGACGTACGATGGGTTTGTCCATTTGCATATCAGTCTTTCTATTTGGACCTTAAAATGACCTTGAAGCTGACGTGACAGGATTAAATGAATCTCAAATTCAGATCTAGCGACACCAAGAACATAGATCTACGATGGTCGGTTTCACTTGCATATCTGTCTTTCTATTTTACCTTGAAATAACATTAAAACAGATCTGATGGAGTTAAGTGAGTTCCCAATTCAGATTCAACGATCCCAAAAACATAAATGTACGATGGTCTAGTTCATTTGCATACCTATCTTTCGATTTCACCGTGAAATAACCTTGATATTGACCTGAAGTGGCCAAATGAATCCCAGATTCTAATTCAACGACTCCAAAAAACGTGAAGGTAGGATAGTCTAGTTTCCTCGCATATTTATTTTTTGCATTGACCTTGGAATGACCTTGAACGTTGACACGTGGTCTTAAAAGTTATAGAAGCTTAAATTTTGCAATCAGTTTCATAATCAAAGTGCAGATGATCCCAACTTTATTAACAAACTATTATGAATGGATGCATATTGTTTTATACATGTTGGCATTTTAAACAGATTGGTACGGTACCAAACTACTTTTTGAAAAGCAATAAGTTCCTAGGTAATAATAAGTTGCAATTACCTAATATTCAAAAACAATGATCCATTTATCCACATTTAACAAATAAATAAATATTTAAGTTAAAATATCTCTCATTCATGTTTCTAGGTAAAAAAATCTGTTTACTCCCTGTGGTTGAGTACACATTAAAAACCCAGTAAAAAGTAAGTTGGTGACTTAATAATGCGGCAGGTCAAGATTCACTGTCGATACTTTTTTATGGGCGTCGAATCAAACATACTACGCCGACTTATTTATCATTGAATGTGACTGTTTTTTTTTCGACAGCACAAGGGTTTTTGTATTATTCAGTCAATATTTATATACGAAAAACTTTTCAGTTTGTCTTAATAATTCACCAGTGAGTATTGATTTTTTATCTCACTGTAAATGAAAATGATTTTGTATTTGATCCGTTGGCGTTTAATTACTTCAAAATGTCCGTTAACTGTATACTTTAAATTTTATATTTTAATATTACAATACTAGGAAAATATTTAAATTTGGCAACATCGCATCAGGCCGGCACTAAGTTAAAGTTGTTTTTTACCATTAGCTGTGAAAACCGCTGTGTGTCATCCCCGTAAATTGTGCCGATTTGGCTGCCGAGACTGCACAAATCGCTGTATCTGTCATTGCCGTTATATTTGTACAAACGTATCATAAAGTTCTATATAAAATATTATTATATGTATATCTATACAAAACATTTTTCAGTTTTCCAATTCTTGGTTATCCTTAAATTTTATGTTATTTCATTTTATTCATATATGGACCCTTGACTCAGAATTTACCTTAAATTCGATATCTGTAAACAAAAATATAAGTATTCCAATTAAAATAAGAAAAGGGACATCATTTCCGCGAAAACCGGATGTATCATATAAATATTGATAACTTAAAATGAGGTTATTTCGATAATAAAAATCGATCTGTTATTTCCCAAAGATATCGTACTATCCATTAACCAGTTTCAATGGGGGTAGCCCCCCCCCATTTATTTCACTTTCTTTTTTGCTCAGTTCAATTAGTAAATTGTCAACGTTTAATAATTAAATACCTACAAGTATTCGTTAAATGCTTTATCTTCATATGTACTACTTTCATGAATAATTTGTCCCACATTTATCATCGTCAAGTCTTTGCTGACAGTATTATAACATTCTTAACATTTAGTATTTTAATTGCAGATAATTTTATATTTCCATAAAAAAAGTTAAATCTCATAACAGCGGTCGTAAACTAAACTCTTCTTTCCTGTGAGCCAACGACTTATAATGCATAGGTGGGAAAATAGATAACAATCGCGAGTGATACATATAGCGTGATAGAATAATGAAAACACCTAAAATAATGTGTAGTGTGGGATTGTTTTAACAGCTTTATTAGTATTACAAATTTGGATCTACAAATTCATTAAAATACTTTAGCGGGCAATTAGTAAACGTTAAACATCGCCGAAGACAAGGTCATTTGAAGAACCCGGATGAAACGGACTACCGAAAAAATGCCGCACGGTTTAATTATCTAAAATAAACTGGTTAAATCATTGGTGGTTTCAGAAAACTCCTCACAATGATGACCACGCAGGTATCTTTGTATCTCATAAGCAGTTCTTGTGTGGGAGAATGACAGAGACATGTTTTTACCGAACAGACGGGCTTTCCGGGAAGAATAAAAGCAGATTGCTTACGTACCTACGACATGCCTGGAGATACTTACCACTGAATGTTTCACTGATACAAGTATTTTTACACAAAAGTAATAAACGCACTCGAATTTAATATATCAGTCTAATGACTGGATAACGTATTTTAATCCTATGAAAATGAAATGATTACATCTCCTAACCATAAAATGTTAAGTCGAAAATACAATACAATGAAAACACAAAATACTGACGTGAGAACTTTCATTAACGCACAATTTTTAGATATCATTTACCTAAGGTTATATAATAGTTAAATACCTACCACTTGCTAATGTGCCAGAAAATGTATGAATTTAGTTTCACACAGTTGGAGTCATGTCTTTCTCTACGGTATTATTATGATTTGATTATTATGATGGAGTCGAATATTTGTTTTTACACTTTTGCCATTTGGAAATGAATATCATATGTTTAGTGGCATTTAGCATTGAGTTAAAGTAACATATGGAAAGTCCAATAAACATTTTTGGCATTTTGCCACTTGTTTAATCACATGTGCAAAATTGGTCAATTAAGTTTTTATTAATATGCGATATGTAGCACGTGTCTACACCTAGTCGTCATTGGCTAATCAATGTTAGACCTGAACGGTCGCTATAGAAAGCAACGTGTCACCTCAAATATATGTCATAATTGGCGATTGCAATATTTGCAAAAGAGGAATTTCAGGAAACAACTACTTTACAAGCTAATGTCCCGACCAGCATTGAATTACACCTGAACAATATATAGCAAACAGTCACGGCCAGTCGTCAGCGGCACCATCAGACATACATATACCGGTTTCGAGAATATTATATGTATACGAGCATTAGCTATAACCTTAGTAAAGAAATCCATTTAACCTTATTTGCATTTTTTTTAACCGAATAATCCTCGGACATTGAGAAATACGAACACCTTAATTTAATTATAAATGTCAATACCATTGGCTTATAACAGCCCCATAATGGTACGGAATTGCATTTGACAACTCTGACACAAGTTTGAAGTTGAATGTTTAAAATTGGCAAAGCATATTTTGAATGTATTGAAATAATCAACTGTAAACAATCCATTCGAGAAAGCGAAAGCATTTCATGTTCGAGATACAAACAATATTTTTTCGAAAACTGCAATAAAATAAGACAATTGTGTAGAGCAATATATTATATATTTGAAATCGGTTGAACCGTGTTTGAATCAAGACGGTTTAGACGCGATGACTATCATAACAACCTAACAAACAATAAAAATTAGTTATTTGAAGAAGTACTGTCAGAATTAGAAAAGTGAAAACGAGCAACCAAAACTCTTATCATATTTAAAAATCAAATCAGTTAGATACCGTCCAGAATTCTAACAAGAGGAAATTGAGAAATTTTTGCAAGAAGTACCTGATAATAGATTTCGACTAGAAAAGGTAATTCAAATTAATATAAATCCACCAATTTAACTAATGTTGGACAACCTTTTAGGAAATTTTATAATTGGTGTTTGTGGAGCTTTGAAAAGAGATGTGCTACAAAAGATAACGATCGATGATATAGAAGTCGAAGATTAAACTATTATTATAAGAATTCCCGATTTCAAAACTCATTTCCATGTTTTCTGATTTTTAAGTTCAGACCAAATGGAGATATGCCGCAGATACTATGCTTTATGTTCGGCAGTTACTACAAGTTGAAGATTTTTTGTGAAGTATGTGTTAATCAAGTGGTTGGCGTCAACAAATAAGGAATGTGCCAAAAGAAATAGCAACTTATCTCAATTTGCCTCATCCGGAAACTTATTCATGTTTTAGAAGTTCTTCCGCCATTAGGGCTGATATTAGCACCATTATACGACATGGGGGTAGCGTTCTAGTATGGTAGTGGAGACATATATAGAAGATTATATATAAAATATAATTTCAATCGCAGATAAATTGTTACCATCTTCAGCAGAGCCTACGGAACTTGTCAGTAATACAAGGTGCGCAGCAAACTTAAACAATAAACTTAAATATTTACAGTAAGACCCTCATTAAACACCCATAACTAAACACTTCTATAACTAACAGCACTGGATCTGGCAGAAATTTAACTTACTGCACTATCAGCACTTTCAATTTACATATAGTGCAAAATAAATTGTAATCGTCCTGTTTATAAAAGTTACTGTTTCATATTGAAATGTTATATTACTTAAAATGTATACTGTTTATTTAATAAAATCATAAATAAGTTTCGACAAAATGACAAATTATTTTGAAATTTGTTTGATGTTCTAGAACGAAAAAGAGTTTGACGTTCTAGAACATAAAAGCATTTCGCAGGAAGGTGACAATCCTCAATGAAAATTTAATGAAAATAGCAACTTCCGATGAGAGTTTTCGAAAAAAATTATCTCGTTTATTTTCAATGCAAGTCGGCGCCTATGATAAGTATATCTGAGATGGCTTAGATCCATGGATAAAACTTCTGTCAACAGTATCTACTACACTACTACCATGCGATCGTTTTTTGCAGCATTTCTAAATGCAGTAACGACAATAATTAACATTCTTATTAATAATGATACCCGATATATATGTAGGTAATAGTTAATACAGTTAGCTCCATTATTTTGCATTCGTTTTTTATTATTTCGTTACAAACTGGCAAAACTACAACATTTTCATTCATTATAACCACTCACTACCGATATTACACACTTCCTGTAGGTACAGCTAGATAAAATACCTATTTATTATAACAAAATCGAACGAAAGGAATAGAGAATAGAATGTACCCGCGGCAGTCTTATCCCATAACCTAGAAAACCAAACCGGTAAACTATATTGTGGGAAAGTATCTGCTCCCAACACAAATTTCTTTATTCAATAACTACAAACCGTTTAAAAATTAAAAAAGGTACTAAAAACTGAAGGAGAACACAAAACTACAACGTAAACACATAGTAAACACAGGAATTAAATTATGACGACTGGAAATTTTACGGTGGTGTTGCCAACGTTACCTACTTTGATTCTGTAAACATATGATGCACAAGTCGCATTGGCGGCGTTAAATAAGAATTTAATATAATTTTGAAAATAATTTGTTTTCGGTTTATAAATAAGTTTGGAATTTTTTTGAAGGGTGATTCATTTAATTCTTAATTTTCTCTATCCCTTCCTAAAATATTTGTACTTAGTCATAGTTAACCCTGTATACAGGGCGATTCAGACTTTATCTGAATTTTTTTTTAATGTAATGTTATGACTTACCAATACAATTTTGTAAAAATAAAATCAAAAAGAGCAGTTCAAAAATGATTTAAAAATACACTTTCGGCACGGCACTGGAAAATGGTCCACCGTAAAACCTCTGATAAGACATATGATTGGCGACCGGACAAAGAAATTCCCAAGGAAAGAAATAAATTACATTTTATGCTTGCTACAGACTATGCGTGATTTCACGATTTGTGATTCGCGATGCGTGATTTGTATGGAATTCGTGCATAGTATTAAGATTTTTATGAATGAATTTTTAATGAATAAGACCCTACACATTATTCACGAATTCCTCATAAACCAAGCATCGTGCATTACAAATCGCGAATACACGCATAGTCTGTAGCAAGCCTTACAACACCTATTTTAATGCAGCAAATTCAACTGCTTTTATTAATAGAATAAATCTGTAGTTTTCATTAGTAAAATAGTTTGACATACCTGATATTAAAACAAAATTTTGGGACCGTCTTACCCAGTTTCTATAAACTAATACAAACGTTTATGTTTTGAAGTTATTGTTTAGTTTTATTTACAGTATTAAAACGTATGTCAAGTTTAATACTTTTACTACTATTTTGAGAATGAAAACAGAGAGTATTTCGAAACGTCAAAAACACGGAAGTGCGCAATAGCGATGTGATTTTTGTTATTTTTTACTTATCTGCTTTTTTCAGTATTAGATTTTTTAGTTAAGCAAACTTGGTTTCAAAAATAACCCTTGACTGATCCGTTTGGAGCAAGGGCTTATTTAATTAATCTTTATTATTTTTTTCAGAAGTGTGGCAAAAAACCCAATAAAACTAAAGAAAAACTAAAATTATGCCACAAATAAATAACTTCAGACAATATTGTAAGTTATTGGTAGCAGCTGTGATATGTGCGTAAATCAACAATAGTATTCACTTCGATGCAATATACTTCATTTTTTCAATATCCCCACAAAATTAAGTCACAATATCGTGGTGGCCATAATGACATACTGTACATGGTACGAATATAATTGGGCGTCGTGTATGATACGCCACACGGATGCAATACGGCATGGAAGTTCTGGACCTCAATCCCATCCACGATTCGGTTGCAAATTTCTCGCGTTGCACTACACTTGCACCCACTGCACACTATTGCTGCAAAAGTAGCTGCATTTGGCACATGTTTACCGTGAAATCGTTCTGCTAAAGAATTTTTACCTCACCATAAATTTAAACTACTATCAACTGCGAATTGCTATACGTAAGCAATTTTTGATATTTGAACAACTAATGTAAATACTTGCATCACAAAAAAGTTAATACGATAAGTATTCGCATTTTAAAATCTCCTGTCTAGAAACTACAGTAGCCCAGCGATGTAAAGGTTGAAACCACTAGAACTTCAATAATTTTTTTCGATATTGATTTCATTTTTCATGACGCATCTATTCCCAAATTTTAGATAAGTTCTTAATCACCCTGTAAATTTTCTCAACAATTGGGTGCTTTGATAAATTCAGGAACGCTGCTTATAAATTACTGTAAAAGTAGCAAATCAATTTTGTACTGGCTATTTTTATCTATAATTAGTGTTAATTTATTATCTGTTAAAGAAATCTATATTTTAAATTGATACTGTTTTATTGGACATATTTACATACACGGCCTTACACTGTTGCTATTTACGTTAGAGATCGATGCTAATATAAAATAATAAAGACATTAATAGCGTATACGGTAAGGAGGCCTACTCTACCACCGTTATGGCATTAGACCCGAGCAAAAACGAAAAAATATATATTATATTAACATTTATGGCAATCTATACTTGGAACATAAAATTGTGTCAGTGTGTTTGTTTTATTACCTTATTTGTAACACTTATTATTGTTAGCAGTGCAAAATAATCACGTTGAGAGCAGAAAACATCGATGTGGCCTACATTCTCCGGCGATGATTCTTCATAAAAATAATAATGTATTTATACTAGCTGCATATTAACGCTCGTGATAGTTTCTCCGGCGTAAAATGGTTTTATGTGTACATAAGGCTACTTGCGAGGTTACACTCCAGTTTTTTTCCGTTACGAAAATGTAACAAACCGCTATAAACTTCGGCAAACTGATTTTTATTGCATATAAAATACCAAGCGCCGTTAGAAGCTATAGGTATTGTAAAGTGGAAACTTTTCATATAGTAGTCAGGGTAAAATAAATATCTACTTATTTAAGTTTGAAATTATTTTTTTAAGAAATTTTGTTTATCTCAAGAATCGGATTGACTGATTCACTGACTAAGCATTTTAGTAAATTTGTATTTCTTAATTAAACTATATATTAAACTATATAGTACTACTCTATTTCATCGATTAGGAGAGAAAATATTGGAATATGTTAATTTAAAATATTGCGAATATCGTAATTTTATGAAAAACTTCAAATAAATATAACTAAACTTTTTTATGTTTTGTTTCCTGTTATTCTCCTATATTTCTACAAACTTTGTCAATCTGTTTTTCTGGCGCATGATGGTTGTAAATATAAATTTTTTCAAATAAAAGAATATATTTAATATATTCTTCAGTGAATATAAAACAAAATTCAGAGACATAATTGTTTATGAAGGAAAACTTGAATAGACAAATTTTAAGAAATATATTAATACGTCGACAGTACCTATATTAATCTCTGAACATTTATTTCTTATAATATCACTCTTGTAAAACCCTGGCTGTAGATTTTGTTGTTGTAATGTATCATAAACGGGTTGATATATTTTTTTCTACATTTAATGCGCCAATTAGAAAGAATTCGTTATTGCAGTTGTTTTATTTAATCCATAAGTTACGAGTTCGTGAGACGTGGCTGTTAGCGTACTGGTCCCAATGGTCAATTGAACCATATATTAGGCTTTGGCTGTTATGACCAATCGCATAAGAAAATCATACACAAGCAAGCATATTGTATCAAAGTATTCTTTAATTTTCGAAATTCTATCACATCTTAAAATATTTGTATCGCATTTTGCATCACCTTACGTACAAATATTGGGTGTCCACATAAGAGCTGATACAAAACAGGTGCATTAAATTTGGTAGACAATTTAGATACATTAAAGATTACAAATAAGCCGACAGTACAAGGTCATTGAGGAGGTGTCGTAAAACGATAATTAGTAGAGACCCACTATTAAACTTTATATGGTTTTATTTTTTGGCCAATCTGAAAATGAATACACTCATATCATCCAGAATGATTATATTACAAAACTTTTCTTCCTCTAGCTAAACTTTTACTTGCTGCTATCAAGAAGAATATGTTTATTTAAAGTATGGATACTATAGTTGATTTCCAAAATTGTAGAGAGTAACTAATGTTATAAACCTGCTCACAATTTATAGCAGTCAACACAAAGAAATATACATGCAGCCCGTACCTTAAGTGATGTTGAAATATGTATTTCATTAACAAAATTGTACGTGAATAGCATATGTGTGCAAATGAAAAAGTGGTAAAGAAGTACAACTGTGAAACGTACAGTGATGGAAACTCGCGGAAGGAAGATTGTATTTTTAAAATGAGTTCAAAAAAAAATTCAATTGCTATATTTTACAAGATGAAACTTAGTCAGTATAAATGAAATCGAAAAGAGTATACTGATAGAAAGGACGAAATAGTGATATGGCGAAGTAACTATTTAAAATAAATATAAAAAATAAGAATCTGGATCGAAGAATATATTAAATTTTGAAGAAACATGGACGTATGAAGGTCATACGGAATGTGGTACAATATTCAAATTCAAATTCAAACTTTATTGCCCAACAGAAAATTCCATTTACAAAATAAATAAAATTCGAGTAAATACATACAATACTAATAACACGTACATAAATATATAAAGATATATAGTAAAATAGTATAAATAAACTAGTAACAACTAACTAAATTAAAATTGTTGAAACCTCTCCTCTACAGCCTCTCCTTATATCACATTGCTCCGAAATAATATTAAAATTGTGAGACATAACATACACTGGCGACTTTTTAAGAGTGTTGGTACTAGCTGACGGTAAATAAAACGTTTCAACTAGTCTAGAGTTAAAACCAGGAACTCTATAATTAAAACATTCCAGTAAAAATATACAATCAATATTATTGTTAAATAAATTAAATAAAAATAGTATGCTGTTTAGAATACGTCAAAATTTTAACAACGGAATATTGAACCTTGATAATAATAACTCGTGATTATAATCTCGGTAGGGATATATACCATTTTTTTTTAAAAGATAGAAACTTTAAGAATTTTCTTTGAATAGATTCAAGCGATAAAGAATGATTTTGGTATATAGGGTACCAGATTAAAGAACCATATTCCAGTTTAGAACGTATTAATGAAATATATAATATGTTAATGCATCGATATTAGTAAAAGAGTTACAATTCCTCTTAATAAACTCAAATTTGAATCAAATAGAATGCCTAAATCTTTTATTGTACGCTCCCTCTCTAAAATAACATCATTTAACGAATAGTTATATAAGATAAGATGATTTTTTCGCGTATAGTTAACTACTTTACATTTAGAGATATTTAACATAAGTTTAAAAGTACCACACCAATTTTCAGTAATATTTATTTGGGACTGTAAAAAGTGACAATCCTCAGTGTTATTAATTTTGTAATATATTTTTAAATCATCAGCAAAAAGAAGTTTGGGACATTCAATTGCTTTAGTAAGATCATCGATGAATAACAAAAATATAAGAGGTCCAAAGTTGGACCCTTGAGGAACACCAGAAGTGGCCTCAAATTTATGAGATTGAAATCCATTAAAGGCAACGTAGTACGACCGTCCTCTTAAATAAGTTGACAAGAACTGAATTAAATTATTAGATAATCCATATTCAGCTAGACTCAGTAATATAATACTATAGTTGATAGTGTCAAAGGCCTTCGAAAAGTCCATATAGATCACATCCATCTGACCTTTGGAATCTAGTACCTCAGCTATATTCTGTGTAACTAAAGATAAATTAGTTATAGTTGAACGTTTATTTATGAAGCCATGTTGATAAGGAGATAATGTATTTTTAATGGACATATAAATGAAATCGTATATGGACCTCTCAAAAACCTTGGAAAAGTTAGGCAAAATGGAAATGGGTCTATAGTTAGCCACATCACCAGAATCACCACTCTTAAAGACAGGACAAATTCTTCCCAATTTCCAACAATCGGGAAATTGCAAAGTTCGAAGAGCTAAGTTAAATAAAATTGACAACGGAGTCACTAATACATGTGAGCAGTCTTTAACTAAAAAATTGGGAACTAAATCATGACCGGCTGTTAATTTGTTTTTTAATTTAGAAATTGAATTAAGTATCACATTATCACAGAGGTGTTCAACGTTAATATAAGATAAGTTGTTAAATTTACTACTATATGTTGAAGAATCAAAATTATCTGGAAGAAAAACACTGCTAAACCATTAACTATTTTTTGAGGGGAATCATAAAGAACTTGATTTTTATAATGCATCCTTCCAGGCAATCGTGAAACTCCTTTTTTATTATTAACAAATGCCCAAAATTGTTTACAATCAGCCAATATATTACCCTCAACATTTTGTATATAGTTTTTGATATTATATAATAAGTGTTAATGTGTGACCGTTATAGTGATAGTGCAAGTAACCAATAGTAAATAGTGTGTATGTATTCGAAAGCCTTTTGTTTTGTTTTGACACAGGTGGCACATTTAAAGTAAATTGTTAATGTGCTAGGTTCGGCCAACGTGAACTTATTTTTGATAATTTTGTGTGCTTTAACTCTTCTCAAGTGGCACGCTTAAGTAATCATACCACCCGTATCTTCCGTACTCATCTCTGTGTTGTAAATTAGTCACTCTCTATTATTTTCGACCTTGGGTAATTGATAATACAAGATAAAAACTTTAAATTTTGAGATATTCTTATTATTTTTATCATCTAATATCTAACGTCTCGAAATTGGTAAAAACTGTTATATCACTGTTTCTACTCTAAAAATAATGGATATTATGTAATGCAATTATTTTTGTCATTTTTGTATATTTTTTATATATGATCGCATTCAAATTTAGTACGCTTATGAAATGTTGCTCCCCGCACGTTTCGCCCGTTGCACTAGTCTACAAGCTAGCGATTAGTCACTCTCTACAATTTCGACCCATGACTAAACTGTAAGTTAAAATCACCGTAGTCAATAGTCAATTTAACAATTAAATGGTAGTAGAGACCTACACTTATGTCCATATAGTTTTTTTCTCTCTTTACGGTTCTTAACAGATTTTTACGTACCACAGTACGGTGTTCCCAGGCGTGGACTAAGGAAGACTGTAGACATAGAGTGAGAAGTACCGACCATCGCAGAGAAAGCAGAGACCGTGAAGATAATCGATTATGACTTTTAGGTCTCAAAGACCAAATTATCAGTAGTCGGATTATTGAAATCAGTGATTTGAATAACATGTAGGGATGGTCGATATGCGTACAGTATATCGCCGAATACGAAGTTTTGGCCTTTTGTGATTATCGTCCAAATTGGGTGCTGTCTTTAACTCGTCAATATTAAGCTAACCACTCACAATGGTGTAAAGTTAGATTCAGTGGGGCTAAGGATGGAATTACTTGATGATTTTTGGTAATAAATCCCGTTTCTGCCTGAGGATGCACGATGGTCGTCATGCAAGGATGAGAAGGTGACGTGGTTAAAGACGCGATCCACAATTTGAGAGAGAGCGTCATGTTTATTACATAGTAGGCGTTACGGTGTGGGGTGCTATCGCGTATGATGACAGATCACCACTAGTTTTCATTATAAGCAACATGACAGTCCAGCGCTACATCCAGGAAGTCATGGAGCCATATGTCAGTCTATATCTTCACACCATCCAAAACGCATTTTCCAGCAAGACCTCATGTTGCCAGACAAACAATAACTTTTATGGATCAACTATTTACTCTGGCCACGAAAATCACCAGATCTGTCACCTATTGAACCAGTCTGGGATATGATTGGCCGCAGACTGCTGCATTTACAACACTACCCACATACTTTAACAGCTCTTACCCATAATATTCAGATAGCTTAATTGAGATTGATTGAGACCCCAAAAACTTATTAACAACTTTATTAGATCGAACCCAGGTGTATCAATGAGTATATATCCAATAAGTAAGTGGTCTTGAACCTGTATACCAAAAATTATTAAAATCTAATGAACATGACATATAGGTGTTTATCTTTCATTTCCACATATTATATTTTGTATGAACACGTTCATAATATTTACATTAGCAAATTAAATTCAGTTATGTCTATCATGCTTGTTTGATTTTACCATGACCTGACTTATTCTAAAAGCTGATTACATTTGACAATTTAAATTGATCAATTTAGTAAAACACATAAAAACGCTTGCTCACGGAGGAGAAGCGTAAATATTAACGCTGTTAGATGCATGTGTATAAAAACTAAGAGGTATTTTTCCTTTGATTTTTCAACCCGGTTTGTGATCAGAATCACGCTTTCCTTCGCGACGCATCGCTTCTACATGGATACAAAATTATGATACAAAATAACATTTTTTTTTTTCATATAAAGCCATTTATTTAACATACCATTACTAAAATGTGTAAAATTTTTGTTTCAGCACTTCCTCACAGATTTCTGTAAAACAGATACTTATTAAGACCGTGTTTACAAAAATTGACATCAACGACACCGTTAAACTTTAATTTCAGTCGCATTCCGAAAATACATTTACGGCCTGTTTATTAGTTAAATAATAATTTGTAATCGCCTTCGAATGACTGAGGTTAATTTGTATGTTTTTGTACTAAAAATGAACCGCCATCAATTTGTTAAGTTTACACATGCGGTGCGAATGTACGAACGTAAAATTTTCTTGCAGCTGACAACTGATGTGCAATTGTCAGCATTTCCTTCGTTGTGGTCAATGGCACAAGTTCGTAGCGCTTTTAGTTCCCGTGGCAAAAGTGCTTTAGAACTTAACCAATTTCATACTATTGCTTAATTGAAACATCTTTGAACTTCTAAAAATGTATTTAAAAAACTAAACATTTCCCATATTGGACACTACTAGAAACATTTGTGGTTTTCTTATTTCAAAATGAACTATTTTGATATGAACACTCAAGAAAATCATCCTGTTTTGATAAAGACCATTTAAATATATTAATTCATGATAATACATATCAATAACTCCGAAAGTTATCCATTAGTATGATGTATTATATTCAGTCGACCATTTGTATTATATGATACAAATTCAAAAATTGATTCTTTGAGTGCCGTAATGGAAGAAAAAATACCAAGAATTCATGATCTATTGATTTTGTAGCGTGATTATACCCGCCCTCATGGGAAGTTTTTCCATGTTAGCTCTGTCCTATTCTCCTATTTTTTGCTTCATCAGATTTCCATCTTTTCCGTACTCTAAAAAATAACCTCTAATGATGACATCCAATTTCAGATTGGCTTGGTGAATTCTTCACTTCCAAATTACTATTGAATAAAAATTCGTGTATTATATATAACACATTAACTTACAATCAATACTCTCCTAAAATTTTAAAATTATTTTAAATGGCGTTAATTTTTTGCTCAAAAAAATATATTGTTTAATGGAAAAATTAAATTTGTCAGTTATTGGTAAGATTGATTATTTTAACAAATTATGTAAAAAAAAATCAAAAATAAATATTTTTTTAAATAGAAACATTGCAACAAGAAAATTTAAAAAAATGGCCCCGTCTGTAACACATAATAATGTTTAAAGATATATTTCTTGCCGTAAAATAATCAAATTTGTGGTATTTTTAGGTACAGAAATCTCGAAAAATATAACAAGTAGAACATAAGTAATATCAAAAATAAAGTTCTTGATGCGTTTTTTTATTAATTGTTACTATTTAAATTTTCCACAAATAAAATATAGCTTTTAAAAAATGTTTGTGAAACACATAGCTGTTATTCTAACCCCAAATTATAACAATTATTGTTACGTACTTATAAATAAAAATGAACAATCTTGTACAGTATCAAGTAATTATGTTATGACAATATTTACATATGCAGTAAAATTTGACTGTTTTTCCCGTTATTTAGTTGATTTTACTATCTTTGTAAATTCGCAGGTGACATAACATTCCTGTTATTTGCTAAGGCCTAAATTATTAATTATATGTTTAAAATTATTTTGATTTATAGAGAAAACTATTTACGGCACTCTTAAATCTTATTATTTTTTCTGACGTATTGCCTAATCTAAAAATGTTTTAAAATCATTTTAAAATGAGATGTCTATTGACTTCATTCCCAATTTAAACAATTCTGAAGTGTGAGTGCCATTATTAGGGAAATAAAGTGAAAGAAGGAATTTATTTCACATGATTTCAAAAATATACGACACTCTATTTCTAAGCCGTCATTATTTAAACAAAATATGATACTACTAAAACTGTTTTAATACTTTCAGTTCATGGAATTATAACATATTCTTTTAGGTTGCATGTCTCCATATGGTTTAATATCTATGAAATCAAGCTCTAGTGAAGCTGCTCAATAAGGAATTGTTTCATTTTGATTCTTTCCCTGGCGTCATATGTATATTTTTGGTTGTTCAATAGAAGGATACTCTCCATAATCAGCGATATTTGATACATGCAACTGTTTGATCTAAAAGCTATAGCCAACTTACAGATAACATTTGCTATTAGAATTTTGCAAACAAGAACAAAACCGGATACCTAGAAGGACTGTAACTTTATGAGATGGAATATCTATATACCTAATTTGAATTGCTCCTGTATCTAAGAGTCTAATTCCAATCAATTTCAGAAAATATACCACGGAGGAATGTAAACACATTAACAGGTTTCTCGAGATCGGATTAGAGCTATATTATTTACGTTGGCCGTTAAAACACTGCATGTTAGAGGTACATAGTAGCTTACAAGCGAAGACCTTATTAGCAGCATCAGCCGCAGCAACACAAAAAGACGCGACCAGCACACAATGGTCGTGAGGATGAATGAGACATGCTCTCTGAACGGGCAAAGACCGGCCCGAGCCGCTGGTCCGCGGGGTGTCACAGCTACGGTGCCAACTGTTGCAGATGACAAATCGCTAACATCTCTACGTTTTTCCGTAGCTTTATAGTCATTCATATTAGAAATAGTACTTTCATATTCAAATAAAAAACAATTTTTAATATTTATTTATTTCTGGTCTTAAGAAATTACTTATTTCACCTTAAAAACTATTGAACTCGAAGTTAAGTGATTTTCTAAATGTTTTACGGTTTCCTCTACTTCTTATATTCTGCCAAATCAGATTGTGCAGCAACGCCCTAAATTCTACTATACTTCATTCCTGTCTTTTATGTCGCTACTTCTATATTCTTTCTACATGCACATTGGTACCTATTTTTATTTTCAGTTTGTTTTGTTTCGATGATCTGTCTCACCAGGCCGACCTCTTCATTGTTGTTATGCAACTCAACCAGCTAATGTGTTCATTTAGTTATTGTAACACTTAAGATATAATTTACATCTGTTCATGATCTATCTTTGGTAACTAGCTGAAAAATTCCATAAAATGGAGTCATTCAGTCTTGATCAATACATAAGGATTTCTCCGACGATTTGACAACGTTGCTCCAGAGAGTTGGCCATGACAAGGCTGCCACATCGGGCGAGGAGCGGTGGGGAGTGCGGTCGCTCTGCCTGCTTGACCTCACTCTCTCACCGAGGCCTGATATGGATATGAGAATAATACGATTTACGCACAACAGGACCGGTTGGATACAGCAGGTATGGCACCAATTATGAACTTTTGGCCGCGGAATTAAGAGCAGACTGGCCGGTGTTATTAGGGCCCATTATACGCGCTACTGATTTTGTTAAATGCGTCGTCTCCATTTCGCTAGCAATTTAAAGCCAAAACTGTGACCTAAGTAAGTCAATTCATTTTTGTTTCCGGTGAAATAAATATGAATGAGTTATTACATAATATTTACTAATACATACTTAGAAAAGTATTTGAAGAACATTTCTTGTTTATCATTTTCAGAAAAAATATCGTTAAAACTGAAGGAATTACGTTGAAGTAATATTGTACTCTGATGTCCACAACAGATACAGTTTTAATTTTCTCCTCTTCTGTAGTCATCAGTATTTTTCACAACATTTGCCACTTAGTCGCGTCAAATTAGCATGAAAAATGTGAAAATACAACTTTTTGCGGAGAAGTCCGATTGAGATGCGGTTTTCTGCAAAATGTTCAGGGAATCTTTTATAACAAAAGGTACATCTAACCTCTGTACGCTCGCAAATTTTTAATTGTTTATTTAACAAATGACCCATTTTTGTTCAACATATGGCAAATATCACACACGATTCAACGAAAATGTCTGAAAAATGTTCTCTCGTTGGTTTTCGAGGTCCCTCTTTATCACTTTGGTGTTAGCTTTATTATTTATTGCTAAATTGTTGTAATTGGGTTAATTAACAAATTAAAAACTCCACCCCCGAAATCACTAGAGAACCGGAATTTTTTCCAGGATTACTGACTTATTAAGGCAAACCATCGGCACAAGATTTTTGCAAATATAATTGTTTATTGTTCGATTATTGCAACTTCACTAATTAACAAATTAATAACTCTACTCTTGGAATCACTAGAGAACCGGATTTTTTCCGGGATTTCTGGCTTTTTAAGGCGAACCATCGGCACAAGAGTTTTGCAAATATAATTGTTCATTGTTCAATTGTTACAACCTGGCTAATTAACAAATGAATAATTCTCATCTGACGAGCGTAAGAGACTTTGAACTTCTTCCCAACGATTCGTTGTAGACCCGGTCTGTACTATCGCTTGGAGATTGCTGCCCAAATTTTTTGCTCAACCTGAAAAACTCAATGAATATAACGTGATAAGCACTCAGGATCAAAATCGTTATTGCAAAAAAATCTGGTTCTCTAACGATTCCGGGAGTAGAGTTATTCTTCATTTTATTTGTTAAGTTTGTGAATACAACTTAATGTTTTTTTTTGCATCAATCCATAAAGCTTTGACAAATTAATAAATTTCTCGAGATTTCTTTGGGGGAAGATTCAAAGATACCTTTTTTGTACAGTCCAGTATCTTCTCAGGTACACCTAAATCTTCATTAGATACAATTTTTTCAAACTTTTCAGCAAATTGAACTACAAATGAATTTAATTAGCAATATGGCGACTAATGTTATCCATGATTACGTCAATATATCCTACTAATCTACTTTTCTTTATTATCCAAATTTGATTAGAATAATTTCAAAGCACAAGGTAATCTTTTAATTCTAATACAACAATATACTATTATTTCATACTGTACAATAATACTTAATGCTTACTTAAATTTTTAGAACAAAAAATTCAACTACGATGGTAACCCATAGATTACGTATTTTTGGGGATATTTTTTGACATTTCAGAAACGTGACGTGACAGTTTAACTCTTTAACTAAAAGGTCATGTAATAATTAACATTGTCGTAAAAATTTGTTCATACCTTTAAAGCTTCACTTCACAGGTAAAGACATAAATAACTGTTACATCTCCAGAAATCTCTATCTAAATAGAAATAAATAAAATAGTGGCTTAGGTGCTCAGAACGCTATATACATTTATTATTATTTCTTTATTTTGCAAATAAGATATTACAAAACAATGTATAGCCATAGTCAAATCTTCTTAAAACTAATTTAAAACAATTAAAAAACGATACAAAACAATAAAACATTTAGCAAAGTACTCAGAAATTGTATAGAAACATTTACTCAATAAAATCTTTTTTATTCTAAAACATGCAAGTTATCAGTTGATTTTAAATTATTTGGTAAACTGCTCATGATTTGGTAAGTGGTAAATGAACGAGATGTTTCTTGTTATGATTTTCTCTATTTAATTTGAACATATCTTTGGTTTTAAAAATATAACCGTACACTTCCAGTATATACAAGGATCGTACTGTTAAAATATTAAAATCTGCAATAATATGTTTACAAGTTTGTGTCGAAGGTGCGCTTGCTATAGTGACACAAACACAGTCTGAGCTAAAACACACAGACAAATACCATATTTTAATTGAGAATCCATTTCAGCATAATATAAATTGATGGCTTTTTTGTTAGGATTTTAAAGGTTTTAAATAAATAATCTATGGAATTTAACGTAGCAATTAAATCTTCACAATGTGTGTGTGTTTCCAATTCAGATGCTCATCAAGTCGCATTCCTAAAAATTTGACCGTATCCGTATATTTCAATAACATGGGGCTGTCAAAACTAATCATCATGGACTCGCAAGTTATTTTGATATTATAGAATCTTATTAATTTAGTTTTGTCTGTGTTGAAATATAGATAATGTTGATTAAACCACTCACTCAGTGATCACAGCAATTTATCACAATTTTCTTTTAAATGTATATTAAATTTGTACCATACAATTATAGACAGATCATCAACATATAAAGCAAAACAGGTATTTGACCTGTCTTACAGTATTCACTTATAAAATGAATAGAACTGGACCCAGAATTGAGCCTCGAGGCACCCCCAAATCCACCTGTATAACAACAATTTAACTCAAAAATGAATAAGATATTTGTGTTTTTGTCACAAAAAACTCGCTTTTCAAAATTTCAGTAACATTACCCAACAAATAAGAAATTATCATAAAAATTAAATAACAAAAGTTACTTTCTCATGTATGTAACTTCTTAAAGAAGCCAAAGTTTACTAAAGCAAATTGATTTATATCACACTATTTTTATCCTAGGAAATTATACTTCTTTACACACCCTATATATAGATTTGAATTATAGAATAATTTTTACACTTTTCACATCCAATTTTACTTAAAACTGTTCATGTTGATTGCTTTTAAACTGTAAAAGAAGCAAAATGGAAAGTTGAATTGCAAAACCGAAAACGCTGGAATTTGTAAAATTATGAATTCAACAGTTACATGAATCTTGGAGTGAATAAAAAAAAAATTGGAAAATAATTTAATTTTGCAGAGGAGGATTGACACGTTCTGTGTTAATTCACTCATTCATTCATTCATTTTAAGAAGCGCTTTTGCAATAAACATAAAGTAATGAATATTTAAAAATATTATTAAATTGATGTATAAATATCCCGGTATCGCAACCGTTTACCTTGTTTCATGTTAAATACATGTTTTAATCATTTTTAAGTGATATTAAGTGCACAAATGAGCTGCTTGATTTATTCCTTCGCGGGTCGTTCACGACTGCTACCCACATTTTATTGCAGCGTTCAGCGCCGCATATGATTTGCCTTTATAATCATAATACTTTAAGGTCTCAATTTGGTTTATGATTAATAGACTTCTGGTGAAGAAACAGTAAACGGCGAAACCGTAATGGATTTTTAGTTGGTGCAACGAACTAACGATGGAATGAGGTATAATAAAATATGCGATAGTAGCTGTACATCTTATTGTCCAACAGCAATGGTTGCTCTTAGAAAAATTAGACAGGGTGTTTCTTAAGTACTGTACAATATTAAAGGATAACTAAATCTAAAGAAAATTATGTGAAAAAACTTGTGTTTCAAAATTCTCAGTTGCAAAATTCTCAGTAACAAAAATTTTAATCACTTGATCAGAGAGGTCTAAAAGACAATAAACAATTTATTTCGAAATTCTAGCTCGATGTTAAAAAAAAATGGGATAAAATTCTATTTTCCCTTGACAAATCGGCGCCTATGATAATCTTTTTACAGCGTTGCCAAATATAGAAACGACAAAAGTAAACATTATTATTAATAGTAATACCTATGTACCTGTAATATAACAGTTAAATTCGTTCTTCGTTTTCTCGTTGCACATTGCCAAAACTACATTTTCACTAATTACAGGTCCCTCAGAATTATCCAACTAACAGAATATACAGTCCCTGTTAAATAAAATACCCATTTATTCTAAGAAAATTGTAATCTAATGTAAGAAATAGGTACCTACTAATAGAAAACTCGGAATGCACCCCTGGAAGTCTTTAATTATAAAAACTTGTACTTTTGCCGTAGCGTCGTTGGATTTGCCCTTGATTCTAGAAAAACAAACAGCACATAACATAGGACGAACTATGTTATAAGGAAATATCTGTACCCGACACAAATTATTATATCTAATTACTATAAAATATTTAAAACTAAAAATTAGTGACTAATACTGAACCACAGCATAGAAAAGCTATGCTGTTGCTAAACCATAACATAACCTAGAATTTTGCATTGCTAGTTGCATACTCTCCAAGCATGAAGAACATTCAATCAGAAAAGCTTAGAATATTATATTCTAAGGACCATGATTTTTACAGAACACTGTAAACATCTGGAGGATGTTATAGGTAGTACCAATAATTTTATGTAAACGTCATCGATTATTGCTATTATTAGTATTAACAGAATTTAATTGCCCAACAACACAATTCTAAAAATTTATCGGCGTGAAGTACAGCTTATATTAGTGGCCTAAGACATACAGATCGCGACTGCATCAGATTCTGTCAAAAATAACATCGTATGCGGTATGAATAATTTTTCAGTACTTCGCAAATTTATTTTTTTGCGTATTTTTTATGTATTTACAAACATGTATCCAAATGCCGAAATGACAAATAAAGTGCTGATTTATGGAAAGTGTGACAAAAGTATATTATCGTGTGGCAGCGTAATACCAACTACATTTTCCCAGTAGACAAAATATTATGCCGATTCCTCTTTGAACCACATTGAACAACTACTGCAATGTCTTGGCGGTAACCGTGTGGCAGTGTTTTTATGTATTTGTGTACGTTTTCGTGTGTTCTTATTACCCTTGAGGTTTTTCTTGTCGGAGGAAATCCACCTGATCGTGGTCGATGGACCGAGTACCTCGCTTTAAACAAAAAGAACGATTCCGGAAAGATGGGGCCTTCAGAAGGTGCAAAAATCTTTGCTATGGCAAGTTTAAATGTAAGTAAGTAACAAAAAAGGAAATGATTAATCATTCTTAAAATTTCTCCTAATATAAATCCTGCAAATAAATATCAGTAAGGTACATACTATCTCCCTGTGCTACCATATTGTATTTTTCAATAAATCATTAAATAATCAGCTGCGCTTTGGAAATATGTTTTTTCTGCTGTGTAAATCGATAAACGTGACAACACGGTGCCCTATGCTCATAAATTAGATATTGCAAAAAAGGAAAGAAAAAATTGACCCGAAACTGGGTTCTTGGATGTCAGGCTGAGACCTTCCTTCAAGTTCCTTCGTGAAGTAGCAAATGAGGACAAATATACATTTCAAAACCGTCTACGACCAACTATTTGGTTATTAAATGACATGACATTAACTTTTTTCCAATATACCACTAGAAGTGAGATCAGGTATATTCATGTTTTCCGCTATTTTTCTAGATCCCAATTTCTAGTACGCTTCAATCTTGT
This sequence comes from Monochamus alternatus, assembly GCA_037114965.1. Classification (NCBI taxonomy): domain Eukaryota; kingdom Metazoa; phylum Arthropoda; class Insecta; order Coleoptera; family Cerambycidae; genus Monochamus; species Monochamus alternatus. The sequence continues at coordinate 21,297,496 of CM073435.1, read as the reverse complement.
AATTGTCTAACCTTACGTTCCATAATATTTTCTCTACCTCATATTTCATTAATCATATGTTTCCTCTATCTGATCATTTTCGAACTTTGATTTTCATCTTTTAAATTTTCGGCAGCATTTTAAAACCGCGTAAGATTCAACTACGACCCAAGTAAATTAGCTACCGTCCTACTCAACATGCATGTGAGTTGCTCATTCAAGAGTACGTGAATGAAATAGTGATATGAACCAAGTAACGTCAAAGTGACGTGTGCGATACATTCAAGTGTACTTGATCCAAGTATACAGGGTGTTCCAGAATGATGGTCAAATATTTTACCAGTGTGTTCCACAAGCGATTTCAGGGGGGGGGGTCTTCATATAAAATTTTTCAATTTGGGTCCTCCCTGTTGAGATATAGATATTCGAGTCTCAAAATGGCGGAAAAAAATAGTTTTTTTATTTTTCCTTAAAAACGGTTGCACTTAGATATTTCAATTTTGGTACACATTATCATCTAATCAAAAGCTATTTTGTGGTGGTGTCTATTGCTTAGCTTATGTTTCTGGAGGGGAGGAATAAGCAACCCCTAGATTTATTTCTTTCAGAACTTTTTCCTGCAATGGCCGATTTCAACAAAACTCTTTTTTTAAATACTTCACCTAATTTTACAACTTTTTTCCCTCTTGTATATTTTTCATACAACCAACAGTTTGCACGGAACCAAATAAAAATAATTTTCCTTACTCTAAACATCTTTTCCTCACCGGTTACTGATAACCGCAGTAGGCGGTTGCTATGATGATGTTTCTCTATTGTCTTATGAAACAAATCAGTCTTGACAGATTTTGCAAATATTTGTAAACAACTGACTCTTCCGTACAAATATTAGCGAATACATTGATGGAATATGCATACGGCAGGATTGGCAACAGTTATAGGAACACCTTTGTTTAGAAATATTTGCAAAAACTGTCATTTATATAGCTAATAGCGATTTGTTTGACAAGACAACATAGAAACATCAACATAGCAACCGCCTACTGCGGTTATCAGTAACCGGTGACGATAAGATGTTTAGAGTAAGGAAAAGTATTTTTTTTCCGCGAAAACTGTTGGTTGTATGAAAAAATTACAAGAGGGAGAAAAGTAGTCAAATTAGGTATAGTATTTAAAAAAAAAAGTTTTGTTGAAATTGGGTATTGCAGGAAAAAGTTCTGAAAGAAACAAATCTAGGGGTTGTTTATTTCCGCCTTCCAGAAACATGAGCCAAGGAGTAGATACCACCACAAAATAGCTTTTGAGTAGCTGATATTGTGTACCAAAATTGAAATTTCTAAGTGTAACCGTTTTTAAGGAAAAATAAAAAAACTATTTTTTTTCCGCCATTTTGAGACTCGAATATCTCAACAGGGAGGACCTAAATTGAAAAATTTTATATGAAGATTCCCCCCTGAAATGGCTTGTGGGACACATTGGTAAAATATTTGACCATCATTCTGGAACACCCTGTATATTGTCAACCCGTCTTAAAATTACTAGAACTTTACCGTAGTATAAGTTTGTTTCCTTAATAAGTTACGTAAATATGACTTATTACTAATTTAGCAAGTAAATTAAATTTTATTGAACTGGAATATTCTCAAATACTCGATTATCAATAACTGATGATTGCATGAGAAAATATGAATAAATTTTTCTTATGAACTATGAATGTTAGCGACGTGAAATAAGTATGCCTTTTTTTACAGTAAAGTAAGCGATATTTTTCCGGGTTTTCAGATAGAGATAGATCAATATAAATAATAATAAATATGAATTACTAATTTAGCAAATAAGTAAAATTTTATTGAACTAGAATATCCTTAAATACTCCATTGTCCATAACTGATAATTTCATGAGAAAATTTAAATAAATCTTTGTTACGAGCTATGCATGTAAAGAAAGTGGCGATTTAAAAAATATTGCTTCCTTAAAACTTAAAAAAACAAATAAATATGGCGCAAACTAAAACACTTTTTAAGCTGTTCCAAGAGACGTACGTGTTTTCGACAAAAATAAACTTATATTCATTTTTAGATACCTGATAAACCCTTTGTATATCTTTCATTGAAACATCTAAAAAATAACAGTTATCACAAAACCATTTCCCAACTATTTATGGTGATGATAATAACTTGATTTAGATTATTTTGACTCATAGCAGCTAGTCTCTCTGAAGGTATGGCATTCTTTCTTAGACGCTCTGTATTTTAATACTTTTAACTAATTTTCTGTGACTTTAATACAAAAAAATCTTTTAATTTTGGAAAACTTATAAAGGAACAACTAAAGACTTGCATCTTGAGGTAATCGTTTTTATGTAATAGAACCAGAAGTACGTTAACCAAAACTGCAGCAATTAAATATAATTGTTAATTGTCTAGTATTAAATGCAAACTGGTAATTTACACTTATATTTAATGAAGAGATCGTGGACTTTCTTTAAAAACAGCCACGGCAGAGGAAATGCTATAGAGAACTACTTCCGCATCCTCACCAATAATGTTGACATTAATTAATACATTTTCTAGCGTAGTAGAAATCTGGTTAACACGCGCTAACTTTCGAAGAGAAACCATTTAAATAATTTTAATACAAGTTGCACGGAATTAAGCGTTTTACCTTTTGAGTGATAGTTTTTGAAGTAAAAGGGTACATCTAATACCACAGGAAGGAATGGGATTATAAACTATAATCCTCTGTAGCTGTTGTCTCTAATAATAAACTATTGTTAATAGAATTTCAAAAAATGTGACGTTGTGAAGGGATCATTGTAAAATTGGTTCGCACATCTACATTTTTAATGATATGATTTGTAATTGTTTTAAATAAAAACTATACCTTTAGGTAATATAATAACATATAACGTAAGTTCATTCGATTTCGATAAAAAAAAATTGTGGAAAAAAAATGGGTATAAAATATATAACATGAGGAACTTTTGCTGTATTTCTGTCTCCCTTAAGTAGGTAAAAAAAAACGGAATTATGTTGAAAATATATTTCCCAAAAAATGAAAGTATTCAACAGACATACATAAATATCAATATCACTTTCGATATCTTGTTCGTCACTGGCAGTATTAGTAACTAAACCTCACAAAAATATGGACATTGCTACTTTTTCTTTGACCCCTCAATTGTTTTTATGTAAAAAATAATAGATATGTAATGTCGTGATTGTAAATATCTCTGTTTAATATTTTTTTATAAATACACTGAAAATTGTGTGGTTTTTTAAGAAATATGGCATATGACGGAATTTTAGGAAGCAACTGCTCTGCGGGCCAAAGAATGCTCTAACTAGCATTGAATTACACTTAAAAATCCTACAACAATTTCGAGCTTGTTAGTTCTTATCAGTCTGCCATAGTCCCCACAATAGTACCCACAGTATATTGAGGCGCTCTTTGCTTGTGAACATTTGAAAATTTATTATTGTCTTCAATTTCTCTAAAAAAAACTGTTGAATATCCAATTCTCTAAGGAATTAAATTATTCATTCATTATTAAGATGTAAGATACAACGCTAGTAATCGCAGCTAGAAAACATCTACAGCCTAGTACCTAATGCTGGAATTTTATGAACAAAGACTCACATCGAAGGATGTACAAAGATAATCCATCTTGGAGTGGACGGTTCTTTTAAACTATATTGCTGAAAATTCAATATATTGTTTTGTGTGTGTTTTGAAAAGTTGTACATTTAGTAACAAATTTGAGTTAGGAAAAGTTCGAAATAAAATCATAATTTTTGAACTAACTATTCATTTATTGTCAACTTAAATTATTTATTATCATTATTATAAATTTTAACTGTAACTTTTTTATAATTGGTGATGAAAAGCTTTGGGCATGTATTTGATGCAGTAGAGGCCGAGTTTGTATTTATATTGATCTCTATTTGACTCAATATTTTTTAGGTTACTTGTTTTTGTTCAACGGAATCCTGTATATATCATTATGCTACGTTCATTGTTTTTCACCCACCAAGGCTTTTAAGAGTGGTGATGTCTGTTTCTGCATGAGTCAGTATCGCAGCAGACGTTCTCCGGAAATACTGGTCGATGTATTTTGCAGCATTCGGCAATTTAAAAAATGCAGCAATTTTTTAAGGAAAACCCTGTCTAGAATTTATACCAATGCATTGTTTTGTACATTTTCCATTTCTATATCATAGAAAAACTCTTGAATACTTAATTGGTGACGGGCGAATAAAGGAATATTTTCGGAATATTTCGACAAGATTGACTCCTTCGAGGTTCCTATTATAAATAGTAAATTCTCTTTCCACGTTCGTCTTTATGTTGGGAATCTCTATCAATATATATTTCCCATTTATTTTGTACGTTCAAGCTGGAGAAATGTTAATTCTTCACAACGGCATGTTCCACTGATACCAATAATCAGCATTATCTAAAATATAAAACAATTTCAGTATTTGGAGAGAAGTGTGAAAACAACATTTTACCTCCATCATCAAGTAGGTTTTATCATTTGCTTCTTTCAGAAATTTGTCAGTTTCTTATTTTCTTAAAATACTACACTACCTAGATGCATATCCTACCGATTTACCTTTAAGGAAAGCAATTAATCGTTTAAATTTCTTTATGTCAGTATTCTTTTTCACTGGCAATGTTATTCTTATCATTCAGTAAACTCTGCAAACGTGAAACTATGGTGTACTCTGAATTTTTGTTCAATATGGGCTACTGGAACTGCCTCAGTGATAACAGTTACTCCCTTTTGATGACTCCAAACTTCAAATAAGCGATGCGCTTTGTCATATTAGTTTAAGATTTTTTCAGCAATAATGATTGAATTGTGATTTTTATTGAATTGCGATTTTTGATGATTCTTCTGTATCATCCTTCATGTTGTCGTTGTAAGCAGAAGATTCTGATATTTTTCGTAAATCACTGACGCAATAATATTAACGAAAATCTGGTACACAAACTCGCTTCTATAGCAACATTCCCTCAGGATTCTTGATTCACATTTTTTAAATTCACAATTTTCATGTGAGCAACCTACACCTGATGCGGAAAAATTCACTTCTCCTAAACTTATTGCACAAATAGCTATTTCTTTTAACTTCGAGAAAAGATGCTCTAGAATATATGTCTCCCCATTGAAAGACCGTGAATGATTTGCTTTGTACTTTATACCGTCAACATACTTAATAATTTACATAAAGTCAAGTGTTACTAGTTTATTTAAAGAATTTTGCAGTTTCTATTAATATTTATAATATTTCTTATAATTTAAATACAATTTCCTTAGAGTGCAGTTGGAGTGTAAAATTCAGGTTGTTGAATAACTATAGTTATTCTGAAAACTTTGATTAGGTGCTCGTTAAAAAATCGACGCTAAAATATTTTTAACAGTAACGCATTCTGTAATAATCATGTTATTTATATTTATGGATATACCTATATCTAATGGAGAGGCCCTCTACTGCCCCACTTGCAGGTGTCCATGGCAGTAATGTGACATGAGAGCAGTTGTACATTATACAAATATACAGGGTGGGCCAATAGTGTGTGGACGGAAGATTATGGTTATACTGATATATATTTTTAAAATCTGCTGTTGGTGGGGGGTGGGGGGTATTAAGAGCTACAAACTGAAAATATTTTTTCTGAAATTTCTAGACGTATACAGAGTGATTCATATTAAAGTTACATTTTTTTAAATGGAACCCCCTGTATATTATTGCATATTTGGATTCCTCGGTCAATTCTAGTGTGACTTCATGTACCATACTTGGTGCCTAAAACGTACCGTTTGGACGTTATTCGATATTTTGTCAAAAAGTTGATGTCAAGAAACAGCTGAATATCAGAGGTGGGCGGCAACATAGGAGGCTGTGATTGGGGGAAATTATTGACCACCCTCCGTACTACCAAGAGCTAGAAATTGAATTATGACCTCTGTTTGTTATGGCTGATATCGTCGCTCTAATTTTGAAAACTTCAATCATGGATAACTTGATTTTTTTAAATGGAACCCACATATTTTGTTCACGTCACCAGATAACACATTTCATTACCTTTCACCCGATATAAAATTATCTGTATTTATCTCTAATACTTTTCTTCTAATCCACAATTACTTTTTACTATGATGGATTTATGCAAACTAATTAATTTAAACTAAATTGAAAAATAAACAAATAAATAAGTAAATATGATGGCAGCATTTATTCATACGAATTAATAATTAAAGTGGAAGGCTGAAAATATGAAAATCAGAATTAGAAATGTTCTTACAACTATCACCCTAGAAATGTTAATGAAAGTTCAAGATTCTTCAAGGTCGTTTGAACATTTACTTTGAAGTTATGTTGTTATTTACTGTTTATTTACTAAACCACTGTAGTTTTTGTGAAGTTTTTTGTAATTCTTGTTCATTTATTTGTGTTACTATTTAATAAATAATCATAATGAAACCTACTGTTTGTTTTCCATGGCCAACTTTACTCCCGAGTGCTTGAAGAAACTAAATGTGATATTGTGGGAACCAATTGAATTAAACTAAATAAACATGTCATTTTTAATAAAAAAATAATTTAATTATTAATTCGTATGAATAAATGCAGCCATCATATTTATTTATTTATTTATTTATCTATTTTTCAATTTAGTTTAAATTAATTGGTTTGCATAAATCCATCATAATAAAAAGTAATTGTGGATTAGAAGAAAAGTATTAGAGATAAATACAGATAACTTTATATCGGGTGAAAGGTAATAAAATGTGTTATCTGGTGACGTGAAAAAAATATGTGGGTTCCATTTAAAAAAATCAAGTTATCCATGATTGAAGTTTTCAAAATTAGAGCGACGATATCAGCCATAATAAATAGGGTTCATAATTAACTTTCTAGCTCTTGGTAGTACGGAGGGTGGTCAATAATTTCCCCCAATCACAGTCTCCTATGTTGCCGCCCACCTGTGATATTCTGCTGTTTCTAGAAATCAACTTTTTGACAAAATATCGAATAACGTCCAAACGGTACGTTTTAGGCACCAAGTATGGTACATAAAGTCACACTAGAATTGACCGAGGAATCAAAATATGCAATAATATACAGGGGGTTCCATTAAAAAAAATGCAACTTTAATATGAATCATCCTGTATATGTCTAGCAATTCCAGTAAAAACATTTTTAGTTTGTAGCTCTTACTACCCCCACCCCCCACCAACAGCAGATTTTAAAAATATATATCAGTATAACCACAATCTTCCGTCCACACACTATTGGCCCACCCTGTATATTAATGTTGTAGTCATTGTGATAATTTCACATAATTTTAAGTATGTTTTAATAAAAATATCTATTACTAAACTTACCTCGTCTGTAGCACGTTATGTATAATACAAAGTTTATTTCTATGAAATGGCACTGAACCAATAAAAATTACTTATTTCTAAAAGAATGACTCACATACCCACGTTTATACGTCAGATTATTATAAATGTTAGAAAACGTAATCTGATTTAAATTGAATAGTGGATGCAAGTTGTTGAACTTACTGTGAAGAAAAAAGTTAATAATAGGAATTGATATGTTAATGCTTCGTTTAAAATTGATACGCTGATGAAAATACGGTGTAGTTTAAATGGATTAACGGATGTTTTATCAAGACGGAACATCGAAGATTTTAAATGTCAAACATTTAATATTTGACAGTGTTAAATTTAAATTTGCACGAATTATGATTCACTTTATAATTATTTATAATAACAATAATTATTACGTATGACTATTGTTAATATTAATATTTTTATTACAAATATTTATAAAATAAACAATAAATTTTCTTTCAACGTTTATTTGGGGTCATAGGCAATCATTCCTAAATATTCTGATACGAAGTCTTCGTTTTCTTCTTTATCGTAGAATCCTAACTATAGATTTCAATAAATTGTTGTTAGAAAGAAAAAGAAAGTATACCTCGGTAGGGGGTGTTTTCATATATTTTTTTAACTAAAGCCTCATTTATAAATTTACAGCCTCTAGTAGTAAAATCCAGTTTTTTTATATTGTCGAACATAAACAAACGAGTTTTGGCAAAACGTAATACTTACTATTCCATGTTTATTTTCCACACTTTGTTATACTCTTAAATTTCTTCATTGAAATGAAATTCTTAAGTAGCTTTATCTATTTAAAAAATGTTTTGTTTTTTACAAAAAGTTCATATCTCTCCCAAAAATATTTTTAGAATTATGCAAAATACATATATCGTAATTTTGAATTTTTATGCAATTTATTTTGGTCGGCTGCTGTAAGAGACAAAAAAGTATCTGGTCATAAACAAAACTACCTTAGAATTTCACTTCGATTATGAAATTTAAAAGTATAAGTAAATTCGGAAAATAATGAAAATGAAAGGGGTGATTTATTTCTTCCCCTTATAGCAAACCAGGAAAACGGAAAATATTCCAGTAAAATATCATTTTATAGGTATTACTTTCCAACCATAATTCAATTGTTTATATGCAACTGATTTTGAGAAATTTGAAAAGACCAGATATTACACCCCTCCTTTAAAGGGATGTACTTTTAAGGGAGGCTTCAATTAAATATATATATATAAACTCCCTTAAAAAAAATAGTGTTTACTTCTTTCAAATTTAAAACTATAAGTAAATTCGGAAAATAATGAAAATGAAAGGGGTGATTTATTTCGTCCCCTTATAGCAAACCAGGAAAACGGAAAATATTCCAGTAAAATATCATTTTATAAGTATTACTTTCCTACCAAAATTCGATTGTTCATATGCAACTGATTTTGGACAATTTTTTTATGAACTCCACTCCACTGTTCACAGGCAATGCTCCTTTTCAGTATATTATTTTTAATAATGTGACATTAGTTATAATGGTTTTAATAATATTTTATAGTTATGTGTAAAAATTTAAGCAACAGCCTGGTATTTCTCTTGTTTAATGTTTTAAGTTTGTATTAGCCCTTAGCACTGTTGACTGCAATCCCAAATACATCTCTGGTCAGTAAAGACTACCCTTCCTGCTTTATATATATACAAACTCCCTTAAAATTTGTCAAGGAAATTTACTCTAAATTTTTTGTATACACTAATGCATATAGTAGCCAACATACGCAACGGATGAAACAGCAGAAAATTGTCGCCACTCACCACTAGGTACTTTCCAATGCTCCAAATCTGTGCTATGCTGTTACCTATACCAGGGTGTGGCGTAATATACTATAGGTTCTTTAATTTTTAACTTAATGTAATTTGCAATAACACTACTATACGCTATTGTTACTCAAATCAAAACAGCAGAACAAACACAACACAATGCAAATCCATAAATACAATAGTTGGTACTTTTTACGGAATTTGACTTGACAATATTTTTTTTACATCTTGACATAACAAAAACTTAAATGGAAAATCGAAACCAACTGGAATGCTTATTAAAAAGCAACTTTGATATAAATGCTCAAAAATTGAGTAGATATTATAGTTTACAAAGACCTATTAACTGTCAAATGCCATTTAACGATCACGAATCGAGCGTCTACTCTACACTAAATAGTTCAAATAACATTTTAACATGACATTAGAACAAAGCATGCTACCCGACTATTTATAAATCGAATAAAAAATATATAGAAAACAGAAAGCTTTAAATAAATGAGAAAAAGTAAATCAGAAAATTCTTCACACTTTAGTAATTTGAAAACATTTTTGGTATTCACAGGGGTCAAATTTTAGGTCAAAATTCTTCAATGTGAAGAAAATATTCACATCTGACTGACCACGTAGTCTCCATTGCATTCCACTCCATATATTACAGTCCGGGGTACGAGACATGCACGATCATAGTACGGCCAGCAATAACTTTTTGTAATATTTTGCTAAATATTTTTAATATTCAAATCTCATAATCAACCTATGATGACCTATATTATTTTACTTCATTTGTTTTCAGGAACCTAGGTTTCTAATATTCCGCATTAAAGACGCCACATTCTGTATATCATAATTGTTATTTATCTGTTTCAAGATAGCTTTATGACACAAAGTTTCTATTTTACTCCATAGTTTTTATACGTAATTGTAATTTGAAAAACTTTTTTTTCCATGTTATGTTGGACAGTGAATAACCCTTTTCGGCACCAAAATTCAAACTGAGCACCTGTTCGTACCTGACTTTATGACCTCTTCCCTCCTACTAATAATTGTGTAATAACTACAACAGATTTAATAATTTTTGCACAATATGTTCTCACTCACGCATAATTTGGTTTCTTGGTAAAAAATTGTGCTGGTAAGCTCATTTCTTTGCTCTATCATTAGATTAATTCAAAATTCAACACCAAAATAATTTATTTCACTCATAACTGAGTTTAAAATTAAACAATGTTATTTTTAGTGCGTGGGGATGCACATACATGTTTAATCGTTTAGATAGAAACCGTTTTCAAATATTCTCAGTTACATTAATTGGGTGTCCTAATTCTTTATACTACATGATTTTAATGATGAACTTCCGTTGAAAAACGAATTCCTCTTTGACAGAACAGTTGTTTTTATGATATATACGAGTACATTCAGCACACTGCCGCAGCGTCTGCTGGCTACAGGAGATTGAATTTAATCTACGCATAAGTAATTTTCTATCAGTTACAAAAATTATCCAGAATGTAAACCAGTGGTAACTATGCTACCACAGTTATTCAGGTACACCTCGAATTATTATCAACTGCAACTGTACAAAACTGTTACTATATTTCTGCAAAAGTAGTGATTCTTTATAATTATAATTATTAATCTGTATCTGTAATTATACATTACTTTTGTCCTAGTTAGATAGAGACATTTATAATAAAACGTCTGTTAGAAGTTGGAAAGTGTACTTCAAAAATTTACACTGAAATTTAACTCAACAATAATTATACGAGGTGTAACTTAATTCAACTGACAGTCAAGCTTCTACAAAAGTTAAAAAAGTTTTCATAAACTAAATGTCAATTATGCATCCTTACCTTGAAGTTGTGCTTTTTTAAAACATAATATTCTTAACCAGTTGAAGTATCAGGACAAAATGTTTGTGTATATTTTTAGGTATTAATAATATTGTGTGAAACTAACTACTCAGTGGACAAAAGCCCCAACCTGCGTTGAATTACTCCCACAATATCTACTCATATATTCCTTATTATTAGCTTTTGTAACATTTTTTTATTGTTTTAGAAAGGTATTTTAAGCTAATATAAATCAAATCTCCTACAATTCCTATCAATGAAGTCATATGTATGTTCTCTGATACCAAACATCTAGGTATGCTAATGAACAATTCCACAGACAAAGCTCTATTCAATAATTATCTAAAGAAAATATTCTAATTTACTAACCTGCTAATGAAACACTCTATAAATATCTAACTTCACTTTTTGACAGTGGGAACACGACAAATTCAACCACAATAGATGAGATCTGACCTATTTCTGCATTTTTAGGATTGCTTCTTCAGGTGGTCTCCTTTAAGTTGAATCAAATATCTAACTATAAAATTATTATAAAAATTAAATTTATTTGAAGTTAAACATCGATGATGACAAAAAGTTACATCCTGTCAATGAATTAAATATGACAATACCTACTTGAAAAATGTTCACCTTTTATGTAAAAGTTTTTATTTATTTTTAGGTATTAATAATATTGTATGAAACTAACTACCCAGTGGTTGAATTTGTCGTGATCCCACTGCCAAAAAGTGAAGTTAGATATTTATAGAGTGTTTTGTTAGCAGGTTAGTAAATTAGAATATTTTCTGTAGATAATTATTGAATAGAGCTTTGTTTGTGGAATTGTTCATTAGCATACCTAGATGTTTGGTATCAGAGAACATACATATGACTTCATTGATAGGAATTGTAGGAGATTTGATTTATATTAGCTTAAAATACCTTTCTAAAACACTAAGAAAATGTTACAAAAGCTAATAATAAGGAATATATGGGTAGATATTGTGGGTGTAATTCAACGCAGGTTGGGGCTTTTGTCCACTGAGTAGTTAGTTTCACACAATATTATTAATACCTAAAAATATATAAAAACTTTTACATAAAAGGTGAACATTTTTCAAGTAGGTATTGTCAATTTAATTCATTGACAGGATGTCACTTTTCGTCATTGTCGATATTTAACTTCAAATAAATTTAATTTTTATAATAATTTTTATAGTTAGATATTTGATTCAACTTAAAGGAGACCACCTGCAGAAGCAATCTTAAAAATGCAGAAATGATCAGATCAGATCTCATCTATTGTGGTTGAATTTGTCGTATTCCCACTGCCAAAAAGTGAAGTTAGATATTTATAGAGTGTTGCATTAGTAGGTTAGTAAATTAGAATATTTTCTTTAGATAATTATTGAATAGAGCTTTGTCTGTGGAATTGTTCATTAGCATACCTAGATGTTTGGTATCAGAGAACATACATATGACTTCATTGATAGGAATTGCAGGAGATTTGATTTATATTAGCTTAAAATACCTTTCTAAAACAGTAAAAAAATGTTTGTGATTGTTGATTACTACAGTTTAGGGTTGAACATTTGTAAACTTGAATATAGAATGATTATAGAAAATATGTAACACAGTAATACTATAGTACAATCGTTTTCGGAAGGCGAAGTGAACAATAAAACGTTGGTGAGACGAAATGTATACATTTATTTCATTTCAACTTATACCTGCTTATGACAGGTATAACTGGGTAGTAGCTGGCGGGCCAGGCCAAATAATTATGCTAGGAAGGACGTCTTTAGGAATGGATGTGCGGTGGAAGGATTAGAGTAGTGCAGGTATGTCGGTACTCAATTATCTCTAGATGTAAATTGCCAGGGGCGGCTGGGAAATTTTCCCATAATCAATGATAGGAAAAGCTCCAAAATATTTAATACAAGTTTTCTACTTTGCTCTTCACGATGAGCCATTTTAATATTTCGTTAAAACTGTATCATAAACACATCACAGCAGAAGAATCAACACAACGCAATATAATGATCAACACATTCCAATTATTCCAAGTTCGACTCTGTTCAATCGTCTGTTTTTGACAAGTACATCTTATTGGCCATCCTTCTCTAGTGCAGGTACTTTATCCGTAACATTAGTCGTACCTTATTAATGGGCGTACCTGACGTATATTACAAACAAGTAGAAAGGGCTCAGAGGTATATGTCGGGTTTCACCAACGTTTTATTGCCTACTTTCCCTTTGGAAAATTATTCTATTATAGATAAGTACTAATGCTAAATACAAAAGTTAAGAAGATGTGTAAAATTGGAAACATCTTCATGACAAAATATCAGTGTTATGTTTACTATACGCTTTTTATGTTTTATATTGTTATAAAGTAGGTTTGAGCAAAACAAATATTTTCTGCTATAGTTGTGTGTTTTAAAGAATTAAATAATTGATGGTGACATAGATCTAATATTAACTTTTTGGTCATTCAGCACAGTAAATGGGACCTTACATTTATCACGCGACTGTGAAATTACAATACATCATGGCATATAGGAGCTACTACTGATTATTAAAATCAGAGTTTGAAAAATCTGATTACTGTTGTAGTAACATTTTCAAGGTCAAAAATAAGGAAGAAGTTTAATTTGTAGGACATAGCAGAATATTAAACACTTACAAATAAAAGAAATTGTAATTACTTGTGTGAAAACGGCAATTTACTTATTAATAGCACTATCACCTCTACTATAATTACCTACTAATGTAATTGAAAAATAACTGTAACTCATCGAAGGCCGATAATTTGCTGTGGGATATTATAAAATCGAAGATTATTATGCCCCCTATTAATTATCCAAATTAGAAATTGATTTATCTATGTTGAAAAATAGTATGTTGTGTGACCAACGCTGCAATAAATTGGCAGATCGTTAAAATTTTATAGGATAGTTCCAGAAACAGAAGCATCATAATCAATTTGGGAAAAAATGGTGTTTACTTCTTTCAAATTTACCCTTGTAATCTGATAGCAAAGCTGTAAACTTATAATTGATTTTACACTAGAAAAAGTATTTATATACAATTAATTCTTAATCACGCGCCTTTTGAAGGATGCCATTATTTTTTCTGCAACTTTCATCCACCATTGGATAACAGGGATTATACAGGGTGACACCAGGGTATGAAAAAATAATAGGAGCCTTTCATATAACATTTTTTCCGACACTTTACTTTACTTGTTGCTAAAAACAAGTATTTTTAAATTAGAAACAACAGCAAAAATTGATAATACGTATTCTATTAGGATACGTCAGTGGTCTATCTCGTCAGCGGTCCTCAAAATGCGGGTATTTAAAAAAAAATTAATATCTCCGTAAATATTTGAAATTTTTAAAAATGACTCTAGACTCAGCTATATGACGAACTACACCTGCAGTAAAAACATTTGTACTTATTTAAGGTTCACCCTGTAGGTATAACTTTTATATATATATATATCAAAATCAAGATTATTATTAATACTCCTATTAACAACAGCACTAATATCATCCTGTAACAGTTTCTGCTCATGATAGGACTCTATTTCTCTGAAAATTTTTAAATAATCAACAAACAGTAAACATATCTGTCAAATGTCCCAAACATGGTAAAAATATGTCCCAAATTCGAACTCTATGGGGCTCCAAAAATGCTCTAAATACGTCAGAATATATATTTACTATATTTAACCATAAAACGCCTAAACTTTTGTGAGGCTGTTCACATTTAATCATCTATCCCAGATAATGAACATTTATTCCTTATTCTCTAATGAATACGCCTCAAACCGTTTTGTTGCTTATTGTTGCCATTATCAAGAAATGTTTTTTCTGAGTGTAGTCAATAAATAATCGGATGTAATCGATTCATGAAAAGATAATTGTAGCGTGCCGGTATGCAGTTCACTCTGACCGCCACACTTGTTTCAGCATAGGCGAGTCTACCTCGGAGACTCTTTGAAAAATAAAGCTGCTGCGCCTCCCTCCCACTCCCCTGGCTACTGCGATCGCACGAATTGACAAAGAGAGAAAGTAAACGTCGACGAGTTAGCGACAGAGACGGAATGCCAGAGCACGAGCGGAAAATAAAGAGCGTTGCGGAGATGTATAAAAGAAAGAAGAGATCGTCTAGAGAACCTGTTCATCTCCGAACAAAGGAGCTGCTGTAGCGTTTGAGCCAGGATTAATTCAATTGTCACAGACCGCTCATTTCTAATTGATTATTTTTCATGGGATGGAATGCGGCGGGTTATTGTTTGTTGCCGGTCGCGAACTTTATGTTAATGATGTGTAATACTAGTTTATGTTAATGTGGACTGAAATGTTAACAACATTATTTTTTAACGACTATTATAAACGTTTGCATGTTAAATGAATATGAAGTTATGTAGAGTGTTTGCTAACGGAAATTTATAAATTGTTTTTTAGTTTTTTTACCATATTTATAGGGTAGTGACGCCAGTCTTGGACATGCGGCCAGTAATGGACACTTTACAATTTAGTGTGCAGTATTAAGATTCAGTGTAAATCAAAGATGCCTGTAAATACATCAAAATCTTCAGTTAACCTTTGGCTTCGTGTTTTTATAGCGACTAGTGCTAATAGATGGCGCTATAGTTGTGACACCAACTATTTTATGGCATGTGACTATTTTCAACCGGTTTAGCGACTTTCGTTAATGGAAATCTTAGTCACTACAGTAATTTATTTAAGCCATCAAACTCAAAGTTATAATTTTTTCTGAAGTTTTATTGTTTATGACGTTGTATAAGGTATGTATTTAAGTCTTTATTTGTGAATGAAGGTGGTTACTTATATTTTAGATATTCTAGGTTAGGTGTCCATTATAGGATCTCAAATTTTATATATCTACCTTAAAGGAAAATTTGTCTTTTAGGTGAATTTAATGTGAATTAAACAAGCATGAAAAATGCTGCAGATTGGTATAAAATAATAGTAGTATATAAAACGGAGATCCAGTGTTGGACATGATGTGCATTTTTGGGACAATTGTTGGTGTCCATTATTAGTTTTTCAATTTCTTTCTTGTCTTTTTACAGATTTAAACATAATGGATAAAAAAAAATTCAGGAGATATACCCGTGAAAGTATGGCAGAGGCCTTAGTTGCAGCAAAGGCAGGTCTTCCCATTGCAACCGCAAGTAAAAGATTCGGTGTTCCTCGCATAACTTTGCGCAATAAACTAAAAGGCATCAGTCCGGAAATTTGCAATATGGGACCTCCAACAATTCTGTCAGCTGAAGAGGAAGACCGTATTGTAAAATGGATTATTGACATTGCAAAGGCTGGATTTCCTGTGACAAAACAATGTTTAATTGATACCGTAGCAAAAATTATAAAAGATTTAGAACGCAAGACTCCATTTTCTGACGGTATTCCTGGTAAAAAATGGTTTATGTCATTTTTAAAAAGGCACCCAAATATTTCTTTAAAAACCTCTGAAAAGCTTACAGGCTACCGTGGTAAACTAACAGAAGGCGATATACGAAACTGGTTTGAAGAAGTTTCTAATTACTTAAAGGAAAACCATTACCATGATATTTTGGAGTATGACTCTCGGATTTTTAATGCTGATGAAACAGCGATCTCATTATGTCCTAAACCTGGGAAGGTATTAGCCCCAAAAGGAATTAAAAATATTTATGATGTGTCAAAAACTTCAGAAAAAGAAAACCTCACTGTATTGCTTACAGTTTCTGCATCCGGAAACATTGTTCCTCCTATGGTTGTATACCCATACAAGAGAGTCCCTGCAGAAATTGCCCAAATGCCACTCATGTGATGCAGCCTCTCGATGTGGCGGTGTTTTTTCCACTAAAAACTAAATGGAAAATTTATGTACGAAAATGGCCCATTGAAAATGAAAATCAACAGTTGATGAGACATCATGTTGCCAGACTACTAGAAACTATTTTAATAGATGCAATTTCCCCAAACATTATTAAAAATGGTTTCCGAGTTTGTGGCATTTTTCCCTTTGATGCCAACAACGTGGATTACTCCAAAATAATATGTAGACAACCTGCAAAAGAATCAGATGACACTCATAATGTAATCAATACTCAAGGAAATACTTATGACATTAAAAATTGCTTAAAGGTTTTAGAAGCTAATATTCCAGCAAATATACTCCAAATTATGAATAAACACATTTTGGAAGATAAATGGAGTGGACCTGAGTCAACTAAAGACTTATATTATGTCTGGAAAAAAATATATAAATTAAATAATCCTAGCATATCAGAGAACAATGATAATATATTTGACGAGAATACAAATTTCAACTTATCATTACAAATCGATGACGATGAAAATGATATGCAGCACTCAGATGATATTCAAAATACGAACGAAGCACAAGTTCAGCGAGACGACTCGGAAGATCTACATGTTGCTTCTCAGAATGAAGACCAAAAAAGTCCAGAAGATTACCAGCTTCATGCTATCACAGCATATGAGAAAGAAAATCAACAAACTCCAGATAATGCAATACCTTCAACATCAAGAGCGGTTGAAGCTGGCATAAGTAATGCGTACTTCCAACCACCTTGTCAAGAAATAGTTGTAAACGAATGTCAGCTCACTGGTGAATCTCCTTTCAAAAAATACCTTTTTTGGCCCAAGGAAGAAGAAAAGCCGCAGAAGAAAGTGAGGGAAAAACCACGTTCAGTTATAACATCTGATTTTTTGTTACATGAACAACAAAAGAAAGAAGCACTTAGATTAGAGAAGGAACAATTAAAGGAAAACAGAAAAAGAGTAAGAGAAGAAAAACAAAAGGAAAGACAAGTGCAAGTTAAAAAAGCAAAAGTTGTAAAAAAGGGCAAAGTTAGCAAGGCTAAAAAAGAACAAGAAATGATAAATTGGAAATGCTACAAGTGCCGCACAGTGTGGAAAGACCAGCATGTAATAGAGAGAAAAGCTAAATGGCTGTCGTGTATTAGCTGCTCAAATAAAGTACACAAAATTTGTGTTTCCCGTAAATATCTGAATAACCTTGGAAACAGTTATTCTGACTCGGAAGAGGAGGCTCAGTTTGTGTGCGAAAAATGTGGTATCACCATTGACAGCAATGGTGGAGATGATAGCGAGAGCATCAATGAGGATGGGAAGGAATGGTGATGACCATAAAAGTACTTCCCATTTGTTTATAAATTTAGATATCATTTGCTTTTTTTTAATTTAGTGTAACAAATAATTTTATATTTTGTACGTGTTTCTATCAAATACCCTTTTCAGTTTCATCGATTTATCATAATCTAACAAAGAAGTAAGGTTTTATAAAAAAATATATGTAAAATAAAATAATGTCCATTATTGGAGGAACAAGTGTCCAAATTAGGAATGGTAAGAAAAATAAGTGTCCACTACTGGGGAAAATACATGTCAAAATTAAATTAAATTTTACATACTTAACGTAATTTCGGAGAAACAACTGCTAAAGCAATGTAAAGGAGTTGTTTTGAGCTTTAATTGAGTATATACATTAGTAGAAAATACTCTTCTTTTGTGGCAGTTTCAAGCGCTTATATACAAATTATATCTTAAAGTATCCATAATTGGTGCCACTACCCTATGATTTATTATAAATTTTTTGAGATTTATATTTATTTATTTATTTATTTATTTTCCAATTTGGCAACCCAACATATTCATAAACAATACAAATTACAGGGTGCACTATAGATAATATTATAATGTAACAATAGTGTGTATACAATACAATTAAATTTAAATGAAGAAAAGCAAGTTAAGACATACACTATTACAATAAACAAACAATTAACTAGTAAGTACCTATCTAATAGAATATAATGGTATAAATTTAGAAGGAAATGAGAAAAAAGAAACAAAATATTTATCTGAAAACCAAACAAGCTTGGTGTCTAACCGAATTGAAAGAAAGACCGAAAATATCAATATGATTAAAAAATAAATTGTAAGATTTTGGCAACATAGTAAATGGTGAATTATTTGCGGCATTTGTGGCATAAGCAATATGAATATATTTGAGAAACGCGAAATATATTGTTTGATATTAAATGATAATGAATCCAAGATGTGACCGCAGTGAATTTTACCGATAAATAATTTATATAGGAATAATACATAAGCAATAGATCTTCTGGAAGATAATTTTAAAAGTCTGTAGTGCTGCAAATGCGAATCATAACTTAGTGTTAACAAGTGCCTGTTAAAACGATAGTTTAAGTTATAGATAAATTTATATTGGACTTTTTCTAAACGTTCGATATATTCGTGGTATTGAGGGTTCCGCACTAAAGAAACAAATTCAAGAAGAGACCAGACCATGGATGTATATAAAACGATTAAAGACCTGGGTTCACGAAAGGATTTAGTTATACGCAAAATAAAAGATTTCTCAAAGCTTTCCGCACAACATTTTCTATTTGAAGCTCAAAAGACAGTTTAGAGTCCAGAGTGACACCCAGATCCCTAATGAAGTCCACTTTTTGTAGCAAAACGTTATTTATCGTATAACTAAAACCAATAGTATGTTTTAGACGGCTGAATTTAATGAATTGACATTTATATCTTCAAGAATAATTTATTAACGTTACAGTAATCAGTCAAACTATTGATATCACATTGAATATTGAGACAATCAGTAAGAGATGAAATTCTTGAGAATATTTTTAGATCGTCAGCATAAAGTGCATACTCAGAATGGCGAAAACAGGAACTAATATCATTAATAAAATGAGAAAAAAGCAGGGGTCCTAAATGAGAGCCCTGTGGTATTCCTGACGTAACGTAAACAAAGTTCGACATAGAGTTATTGACTGCCACACATTGACACCTAGAAGTTAAATATGATTGTGCCCATCTTAATAGATTCCCATGTATACCGATATTCTCCAACTTTACAAACAATGTAGGATGATGTACTTTACTAAAAGCTTTAGAAAAATCGGTATACACGGCATCTACTTGGTTTTGGGTTTTCTATAATTTCAATTATTTTTTGTACATATGATATAAGATTAATGGTAACGGATCTGCCTTGGAAAAAAACATGTTGCTCCTCTATAATGAGATTTTTATAATGAAAGAAGAGTTCCTCTGTAATAATAGCCTGAAATACCTTGGTCCCTAATATATAAAAATATTTGTTTCCTACTTACCTACATATAAAATATAAGCATAATTAATCCTTAAATATGTCAACTAATAACTTTAAAAAATATAAGAAATGTATACGGGGTAACAGCGATGCTGCAGAAAGTTTTCGTATAGTTTCTCAAAGGGTCATTGATAACGATAAGCTTAAATTAAAATGTTTCTATTAAATCATGTAAGATATAGATTGGAAAATTACTCTACAGAGTATTTCAGATGAAATGAAACACGTGGTATAGTATTTTACAACTGCTATTAAATACAAATTTAATAACGTAAAAGTTCATGGTATACCAAAAATTAAATGCGTAAATACAATACAACAGTTATTTACGCAATAGGAGGTATATATACATTATTACCGTACGCACGTATACTATGCCGTAGGTTGAGTCATATAATCACATAACTGCGGTGATGATATAGTATACAACATAATGCGGACAACGTTTTATCTATAACTGTTTGGTTATTATATTATGGATAATTTATATTCTAATACGACATAATGTATATCAAAAAGAATGAGAGGGGTACAAACCTAAAAAGTCTAAAGCAGTTGCAAAGAATGAGAGCGGACGATGAAGAATTTCTGCTCATGAAGGCAGCTATATTACAAATGTATGTTATATGTTACAATATGTTACATTCAATATTTATTTTAGGTTATTTTTATTATTGGTTTCGCGTGCGCATGTCTACGGGAAGAACTCAAAAATCTGCTTGTAGAACATGTGAAAGATGAAGGACTATGCTTCCAAGTCATGACATCTAATAGTAAATCAAAAGTTTCTAGAGAGTTTTTTTGTAACATCTGGAAATAGTGATGGCTTGAATTTAGACTGATGAGAAAATACGTCAAATTAAGAAATGAGAACTGTGATCATGTCCGCTTCTTTCTTCGATATAAAGCTGGTAAATGTACCAAACATCCTATTGGTAAAAATACTATTGGCAATGAGCCAGAACTGATTGCACAATTTCCTAATCCAAATGCGTATACTGTGCACTGTTTTCGGCGATCTTTAACTTCCCTTTTAGCCGATTAAAAAATATGACTAAAAACAAGAAACGAACGGTTATGAAAAATTTTCATTAAAACCCGTATCTGATATATCCTGTATAGTAATTTTCATCCGAGTCTCTAAAGCTTTTAGTCTAAGGTTGTCTAATAATGTTCTTCAAATAAATATTTGGATATCTTTCATTCAAGTAAATATAAATTTAAATTATCAGGATCATCATAGTTATTCGGATTTTATTTGAGCAAGTTGCTGCTAGAGAAGAAAAACAAAAAGAATAGCTGTGCTTATATCTACCCTTGTGATATAATTGATAAAAATGTGCTTGTAGAATATTAGAATAAAAGTAATAGTTCCTTTTAACAGACCAAAGTTTGAAACTGCTTCTAACTTCGATACAGTCGGGTACATTTACTTAACATGCTATATGTAAATAACAAAATCGTTTATTTACAACCATATTTGTAATGTTGATATTTTAAACATACAGTAAGTTAGAAAGAAACATATTTCTGACATGACATTTACTAGGGTGGAAAGTGAGTACTTTGATAAATGTCACTTTCAACCCAGATAAATGTCAATATTGTTTCAAAAATTTTCTTATTATACATCAAAACATTCTCAACCAATTTTATTCGTATTAAGTATTACAAATTATTTTAACTAAATTAATTGTAACATTCGATTGGTTATAATCGGCTATTTTTGTCTGAGAATCTGTAGACTTGTCGACGTAGTCTTCCGTTTGGAAGATTTCCATCCCCTTAATCTCTTCAACTAGAGAAAGTCACCACCGTTATTAACCAATAATGTGGATGCCGTTCTTCGGAAACAGTGTCCTCTGTATGTTTTACAACGCGGAAGCTTTAGAAACACTGTAAGTTTTTTTGGGAAATTGACTTATCGAATTGTGGCCAAATGGCTGGCGAATGGTTTTACTGAATCTTAATTGTAAAAAGAAGTTTTTTTTTAGAACGTTTAAACGAAGTTTGTTTTAATTAATGTTACCCATTCTTCATTACTCATTATAAATGCTCTTGACTGGTAAATTTTTGTAGTGAACCTTCTACGACATTAACATCAGTCAATTAATTTATATAGTTCTTCACTTCGATATGTACCTGATACTAAAAATAACAATTAATAATTTATATTTTAAAAGGTACGCAACATTGCATTTACTCAATTGTTGACCAAAGGGTTGACGGCTTTTTGATTTTGGAAATATTGTTAAAATATGCCAACACAATAGTTTTAGAAACAGCTTTCTGAACACCTTTTTGCGAGTACCTACTTTTGAAAATATCATAAACTTTATTGTACATTGACTCTTTTTAGGTAACAAATCTTTTCCCAAATAACAGTACAAATAATTTCTCCTGAATCGCTTATTGTCTTCGAAAACACTGCTGAGAATCTATCAAAAATCCAGCTAATTTAAGTTTATATGTTTGACTTTTTTAGTACCATAGTAACAATTGTCAAAATGGCAACTTGACTTTTTTTATCTGTAATCTGGTTAAACAGGGCTCACGTGTATTTAAATGGTATAAAAATATCGGTGAAAAGTTTCATTATTGTTTCAAGAAATGGCTCACTTCGGCGCTACCCCATCCTTTTCTCTCGACAAGAATCAGTTTTTTGTCAAATTATTAGAGGGAGAATATTATAACCATTTTTATGTTTGGATCTATAATAGTTGTTTGGTAATTGTTTAACAAATATATTTCTTATATTCTACCATTGAAATATCATAGAACCTGTAGAATAATACGTAATATAATAGCAAATCTCATTTCAGGCATTTAGTCAATCAATATATCAATGATGTAGACAGTGGAGGACAAAATGGTAGATGTACTACTAACAGTTTACTATCTAAGAAGCATTAAAGACCTTTTGAACGTTCGAATGCATTATCAGTTCAGTTTGGTTCAAAAGGCCAGGATGTCTATTAGTTAGTGCTGTGAAAATGGCCCCAAACGTCGAATTTATGAAATTCCTTACATAAATCACTTAGCGCTCCTTATGGAACCTTATCTTTGTGTCCCGAGGCATGGCAATTATCATTCCAGTTTTCAAAGGTCACTAACACGACCTATTAGGTGAAGCCCTCATCAAACTGACGTGGTGTAAAATGTGACGTGTAGTCCCTACAAGTAGCAAGCAAATTAAACATATTAAGTACAGGGTGAAACTCAGTTTTTATTCAATTAGTTACTCAAAAACAACAATTTACACTTCAAACTTCACGTAAATATGAATTTATGGGAAACTGTTCCGATGTTGTTTTTGTTAAAATTTTCCGAAATTTTTAATTTAAATAAGATGTCGATTTGTAAACACGGAATTGCAGGAAACAACTACACTGCGAGCTAATGCCCCGACGAGCATTGAATTACGCCTGGAAAACCTCTAACAACAGCTAAAGTCATTCATCGGCAATCCACCAGAGATATACCGGTTTTGAGCTTATTAGCTCTTACCAGTATGTCGTAGGTGAGGCGACCAAGCAACTTTAGCTGTTTAAGTCTGTCTAACACGAGAGTAGAGATCATGAGTAACGCGTAGTAGCAGAGCTACCTCTAGAGGCCATTCGCTACTCCATGTCGGATCAAAAAGTCACAGACAAGAAGCGTTTTATATCACCATAGAAACCATTGAAAGCTAGCGACCTCTATCGCGAAACGACATGGCTTGGCATTAGCCCGCAGAGTTGTTGTTGTTTCCTGGAATTTCGTGTTTGCAATATAACGTTATCGCCTTTTCCTTTAACGTTGTTATTATTATATTACTTTCCTTAATGAAAATTATATGTATATAGAATTTTATCATAACCATAACCTTACTACCTACAAATATTGAAAAATGATGTAAGTGATATTACAATATGTAGCATAATACAGAGTGTCCATAATGAAGTAATTTGTGACTTTAAAATAATAAAATCTAGCCAAACTTACCTGAAGCTAAAAGCTGACAGTAACCGACTTACAGTGTCAAAATCATAATTTTATTTGCAATTGCCTTTGAAGTAATTTTTACATGTAAGCGAAATTTGGTATAGCGGGGACTTTTGGCATGATAAATTAAAATTTCTTCATAATTTTACCATACATTGTAGAGGGTCTTTGCACTTATAGTTCACAATTTTTTTTTTGTTTCACTGAATTTTATTTTCTGATAATAACATCTCTTTTTCCATCGAAAAGGCATTCCTTCTTAATATCGCTATTAACTAACTAAACTGTTGATGCACTTTATCAAAGTAGTCCTACAAATAAACAGAAATAATGAGAACCGTTTTCAAAACTAGCTTATGGTAAACTTGTTCTTGAATTCGCATTAAAATTTAGATTACTTTTAAATTTCTACATAAATTTCAGTCATAACGTCCCGTCACATTCTTTTTTCTGATATTGAGATGTAGAGAAAATTCTTGTAGCATATGTGCTTGTCGGACATATATACATGAATTCTATTAGGACACAACCTAATCAACAAACTTCTAAAATTATCTTGATTGATTATGACAAACTGGAGAATTTTTAGTTCGTATTGCCAAAATTCTAGAATTAGTACACGATGTTTAGTAGGAAGTATAAAGTAAATCTTCAATTTGCAGAATACTAAATAAAAATGTCATTTCACTCCGGTTCAAAATTTAGTACCTACTCACAGATATTCCCGCCATGACTAGAATTTACAAGATTTCTTCATAATAAACATAGTGAAAATCGCAATTTTTGAAAAACATAATTTTTATGAATAAAGCAACATTCACGCAACGTAACTGGAGAAATTCGAAAAATCAAAACCAACAAAAGCAGGCGGTAATTCTTATTTAAAATTTCCTGCGAGCTGTCACTTGCCTAAAAGAGCTCCAATTCTGGATTATTAAAACTGGCCGTTTCTATACTTTATAACCTCTACCAATCGACCAGCGGGACAGTAGCCGACCGAGAGTAACCACCACTGTTACTAAATTTGTAATAAAGTGTCATGTTTCTCATTCGCATGCAAGAGTCCCACAAGAATTATCCAACAGTCTAGCAAAATTGCCAGAAATCGTAAGACAATACAAGATATGATCTTGCAAGATGAAGCAAGAACAGGACTTTAAAGAAACACTTTCTCAGCCAACACTAACCTTACTTGTTCTCAAAACAATTATTGGGATTGAGATTATCACCATAAAGTCTTTGTGAATATTTTATAAGGATTATAAAATGTGTAGAAGTAAATGGAGATTTTAAAATTTAATAAAATATTTCACGGTTATAAATGTACTATTCAGTTGTGTTTATGTTTACAATTTTGCTTTTAAAATAAATTTTCTTGTCATATATTGATTCTTTTAAATATAAATATGTGTAGCTATGGTAATAGATACTCTGTATATTTCAATGTCCACGCTGTTAGTAAAGCAAAATTTATTGCCACTGGAAAATTCATATTGCACCAACTTTGTATGTATGTACCGTCTAATCGTTTTGTTCCTGTTAGCTATAAATATAATCTAAATATGAGTCGACCAGTGGACTGGTGGCTTCTCCGCGTGACAGCGTGCGTATTTTTTCGCGAAACAAAAAGACGCAGGTGTAACCCGGAGCATCCTTGGGAAAGAGCTCGATACGGGCATTAATATCTAAAGAGGTGAGAAGGTTTGCATGGCCTTGATGTTACACTGGATCCGATCCCTTGGAGATAAAACAGCTATTTCTCCAGCTCCTCCTGACTTTCCATTACGGCCTCCCTTGCTATAACCCCTTAGATTTTCCACTGGAAAGCTTGCTGAATAGAAATCGCTCGTTTGTGTTATCCGCATCTAACATTATTTATGTGGCACGGCAAGTTAGAATATTTTAATTATTAAATTTAACACGCTCCAAGCATTGAATGATTATTATGGTGTATTAAGTCATACCTGTAAAAGGTAGACACTAGCAAAAAGTTAGTTAGCTCTTGTACTTAATTTGTCGCAAGTACATTTGTTCATATTCTACTGAATGATCCAATAACTAACTAGTACTCATTCTGCTTTTAAATGAAAATAATTCTAAATTTTTACGTCATATAAATAAATTTCCTTTTATAAATAGGGTAACTGGTTTACTTACACTAAGGAATGATAAATAACTAGAGGATGACTTCGTCTAGAAAAAAAATAATGGGGGTAGTTATACAGGGTGTCTCAGGTATCACTGGCATGTGCAAAATAAATGAGATTTAACCAAATATACCTACATTTAAAAGTTCACCATTTCCGAGATACAGGGTATCAAAGATTTCGAAGTTTTTATATTTTCTATTTACTTGGAGACAACAATAATTCTAGGTTGTAATGGGATATCTTAAGTCTAATTATTCAGTATATTTAAATAATTCCATTATCACCAATAGCGCGTAGAAACCCAGTAACACGCTTCTTTTGCTTACAATAAAAATGGTACGCTACTGCTTTAATTATAAAAAATGTAAGATACCTACTTGGTTTTGATTATTTTGCGTAAATAATTATTGCTTGATTTTTTTTAAATGCATCATATTTAAGTAATTGTTCTTTAAAAATATATCTGTATCTCGAAATACTTGAATGGTCGTTGTTAAGAGTGCATAAATGTCATTAAAAATAAATAAAAGGATTAAACTCAATAATTCTTTAATACAATTAAAACAAAAGGTGATGCCTTTAATGGAGCATCGCCCAGGGCGAGAGGTCTGCGGTTAAGTACCTACGACAATGTAGGTCGCTTCCTGCAAGTCGATCCGCTTAGGCCGAGCAGGAAGTAGCAGACCAGTTACATCTCACCTGCACTCGATTTATATGTGAACCTACATATGAAGGAACAGCCAGTTCAATTGTCGGTCATCTCACCTATGGCATACTGATGAGGTCTAACAAGCCCGAAACCAGTCTATGTCTGGTGGAGTGGCCGACAAGGGTTCTTGGCTGTTCACACAGATACTGCAGGTGTAATTCAATGCCGGTCAGGGCATTAGCCCGCGGAGTAGTTGTTTCCTGCAGTATCATTTATAGATTTAATGGCGCATCACCCAGGGCGAGAGATCTGCGGTTAAGTACCTACGACAATGTAGGTCGCTTCCTGCAGGTTGAGCCGTTTAGGCCGAGCAGGAAGTACCAGTTACATCTCAAAAGGTGATGATAACAGTAACTAAACTTAAAAAATGAGGCAGACGCCCTCATACTACATACATAATATGTAATCTAATCCAATCTTCGCCTGACTTCTTTGTGGGCTGCGTTTATTAATATTTCGTTGTTTGTCTCATTACAAGCGTTTGAGATTTTTTCTTTCAAATGATTAATATCTCGCGAAGGTGTTTCGTAAACCTTGTTTATTAAAACTCTCCATAAAAAATCGAGGGGTACTAGATCTGGTGACTTTCTGGGCCACTGAATAGGTCCATTAATCCTAATCCATTTTTCTGGGAAAGTAGTATCTAAATATTGCTACACAATCCTGGACTTGTGTGGTGGAGCTCAGTCGTACTGAAACCATAGGTTTCTCCTTAGCTACAAAGGCACATTCTCCAGAAGTGCAGGAAGTTGTTCTTGTAGGAAATTTTAGTAACACACGCTGTTCAATGTATGTTCAAAAAAATAAGGCTCAATTAAATGCCTACCGATGATGGCGCAGCATACATTTACTCCAAGATGGCTTTGGTTTGCTATTCGAGAACAGCGCATCATATCAATATTTCGAAAGGACGCCTCATTCTTCAAATAGCGTGTTCCACAAATACAAATAATTTTAGATATTTAGGAACTGGATAATATTGAGCTTAGTAAATAATAGAAATGTTATCGCATGCCCCTTGCGCATATTCAAAGGTACCGAAGTAAAACTAATATATAACGGAAGAAAGCGGTCTATCCAACAAATTTTTAGGTAAAGAAATCTTTCAAAATACTTATAGATTTAAATTTAATTGTAGATGTAAATATTGTTATAACAAAAACTTACATAGTTCTACATTGTTACTTTTGTTTGATCTTGTAAAAATAAATGTTAGAATATGAGGTTAGAATAGCAAAATAATGTGCGTTTTACAAACGCTATTTAAAAGTAATTAATTATTTTATTTGAGGAGAATGTAAATAGCAAAAGTAGATAAGCAAAACATCAATAATTTAATTTTTGATATTACTTTTATTTTACGTGTTTTATTTTTCGAAATTTATATATACTCACGACAAGAATTCAGACGACTTACGTCATACGAACAAATGAATAATTCATTATATTTTCATCAAAATATTTAAGAAAGTGCAACTGATAGTAATAAAACTATATACTACACTAAAACTTTGCTTTACATTTTGTACTAAATTGCAAAAAAATATTGTTTTAATGCTACCAAATATCGAAAATTACATTGACAATAAAAACAAATGTGTAACGTCAGCCGTGACGTAAGACGTCTGAATTCTTGACACGAGTATACCTAACAATACCACAAGAGAAATACGGCAATCGTAAGATTACCACCAGGTTTCATATTCATTCAGAAATTGGAAAAGTCCAAGCATAAAGTGACTAAATTAAACAATTAAAATTTATCTTCTCACCCCCTTTCAGGGGCGATAGCTCCCTTAAAAAGTGTTTGAAAAAAAGCTATAAGCTTTTCTTCACCTTTTGCCTTGTTCTACATGCCATTGAAATTTTGAATACTCATTTTAGAAACACCTTTTATATATATGTATATATATATATATATATATATATATATAGACTTTTCATAAGTCATTAACAGTTTTTTGTAGATAATTACCTCCGTAAAACCTACTGTTACAGCGTTTTGATATATTTCATGCTGTTATTAAGTACTATGCTAAGTTGTGATGTTTCTGTCTGGCTGGACCGTCATTTATTTTTCGTTGATGTGAGCAATTTGCCATTTCCCACTGCGCACCGCCCATCGTTCTCTCTTCCTTAAAAATGCCCTCTCCGTGTTTCTCTTTCCAAACCGAAACTACAATGAATAAAATCAAATGATGCTCAAATATTTTACCTGGATTCTGTGAGAAACCGACCTTGAATTTGGAAAATCAATGTGGCACTACGCCGGAACAACGTTTTATATCTCTATCAGAAGATTGTATCATTTTATGCAGGAATTTTACGAGCGCTACAGAATTACCGAAAATGAGCGCCTCATTATCCAAATGAATGTTCCCTGGTTCTTTCATAATTACGCACCCACCGACGAGGTTTATTTGCGAAGATATTTTATCAAAATCAGTTGGACGTTATGACTTGGGGAAAAAACTTTTTTGGTTTTCATTTTTTTACGTGAAAATGGTGCGTCGTACGAGAGTAAGTCTAGGGACCGAATTTGCTGTAAAATAAATGAAGATTTTAAAAACAATTTTAGTTTTTAGAAAAGGCAGTGGCATACCATTTTTTCTTCAAAAATATTTAGTTCAAACCTCGTACGGACGTCAATGGCAAAGATTTTAAAACATTTTTTACATCAAACAATGCTCCTTAATGATTAATAGGTGTGTACAAAATTTCATAAAAATATCTGGAGTGATAAGGAAATTATAATAAAAAAGTACATTTTTTCTTAAAACTTTAACACTCTGTAGCTTAAAAATTAAGAGGTTTAGGACATATGTTGATATTAAGTTTTTTTCTTAAAATGACCGAAGGATTCACACCCTTAAGTATCAGCATTCAATTAATAAACACCCTGAATAGGGATATTTATCGTTCGTCATCAAATAATAATTATGCAATATAAACTGCTTTATAACAATTTTATCCACGGCAGTGGCGTTTATTAACAAACTATCTGAGTCGTAAAGGAGGAGACGTATTAGGTGTCGCGGTCTAGGCGCATCGCGGACCATGCTAGTAGAATCTTCTAGTGACTTTAAATATACACGTTTACACTAGTAGGTCGAAGACTGGACTTGCTCACGTCTCGCTGAAAACTTGTTGAAGATTTTCGGCCAAATAAAAGAAATAATTACATCTTCCACAAAACATATTTTGCCATCTAAATAGTAGAAAGTGAATAGAGAACAAGATACAGGGTGTCCGGTCAATTCTGGGAAATCTTTCGGGAGTAGATATACATGAAAAAATAAGATGAAGGACGTCGCTGGAAATCGTTTTCTCTTGAATAACTTTTAAAGTACTTTATATAATTTGACAACAATTTAACGTGATGGACCTCTTAAAATAGTGCCCTTTAAACATAATTAGCTTCTTTAGTTTACCAGAGGCGGGTTAAGCTTTACAACTTAATGCCTAAATTTTTAACACTCTGTACGATAGCGACTTTAAAATAATAAATCTGGGTAGCTTAGACTAAAAAAGGCACTCTTCTTTATTGTCGATAAAATAAACCGTTTACGGGAACATAATAAACGAATTCATGTTTTATTTTTACTAAAAAAGGCCATGATTTATATTTTTTTCTTTACAACAAAGTGCGATACGAAAGTTATTCAAATAACAGGAAAGAAAGAACAATGCTGGGTTATTGTGGCCGATACAGCAGTCCTTAATTCGTCGTGCCCGCGAGTTTATCAGACTTCATGGTGCCCATGTTGATCCCTCTTATGAAGTTTTTGAATAATTTCGTTAAGATGTCTTCTGGGACACCACTGCGTTTTTTTAAATTTTGCATTTCTTTCGGATTAAACATCTTAAAATGGAACTTTCCTGTTGTTTGAGTGACTTTTATCGCATTTTCGATAAAAAAAATAGAAATCATGACCCTTTTTATTAAAAATAAAAGATGAACTCATTTTCTCGTACTTTGAAATTTATTCAAGAAAAAACGATTACCAGCGGCGTTCTTCAGGTACACATATCTCCGCAGGGAGGATCTATAGGAAAATTTATAGGAATTTGTCATCTTACTTTTTCATGTTCTAAATGCATCAGAAAGACTTCTCGGACACGCTGTATGAGACTGATTTTGTAAAAGGTTGTGATCAGCTGTCACAGATGCGATGCGCCTAGACTGCGACCTTATATAGCGTTCTCTCCTTAAATGTAACTTTATCGTCCACAGATTTTATGAATTGCAGACGATAAAGTGACTTTATAAATGCTCCCACTTACTTGCTCTTTGTACTATAAGTATAATTTTTGAGAAGTTTAATTTAGCATGCTAGAAATCAATTTTGAAAGTAGTAATTTTTAGCTGACTGATCCGTTACTGTTATCCACAACAAGGCTCTCAAGTATAATTTTTGACAAGTTTAATTTAGCATGCTAGATTTTATGATAAACAAAGAACGAAAAAGTCTCCTCTCAAAAATAATTACATTTTATGAAGACCTTGCAGTATATTTTTTATTCAAATAGACGATTTCATTATATGTATACATTTAAAAACGATACAAAATTTATAAATGAATGATCTGTAGACTCTTTGTGGTGCAATAAAATATTCATCTGACAATTAGGTAATCACATAAAATACTACATACTAACTGCCCTGAGCTCTTGTCAATAACAAACTATGATCGCTGGTCAAGACATCATGCGCCGTTTAAATTATCATTTAGAAGAACTAATTATACGGGCAATTTATTTCTTGAATAATGCGTTCTTCTAATAATTTTTGTTCTGGTATATAGTTGCCTTTATTGCAATAAAGTTTTACAAATAAATTTAGGTGTTCCACAAGGCTCGGTGTTGGGGCATGTCCTATTTTTACTATAATATCAATGATATTAATAGCATAGCAAACGGGGTACATTTCACTATTTTTCTGAATGTGATTTACAAATACATTGTAAACGTGTTCTACAGGAAATGAGTGAATAGTTTGCTCAGAACTCGTTACATTTTAATACTAAAAAAACGCATTGTTTAAGATTTCGTAATTGGCAGAAGCCCTGTTCTGAATTTACACGAAGAATCAATACTTGAATTGGAAAACTCACTGTGAGTATATAGTTTCCAAAATTCATTCAAATATATATTTATTTCAAACCTTGCGTACAGTGCTCACTAGAAAACAGTTATCCATGGTATACCACTCGCAAGTCGAGTCATTACTTCGATATGGAATATGCTTCTGGGGTTGGTCCACTTTTTCATCGAGGATTTTTATAGCACAGAGCAAGTTTTAAGGTCAATGCTGGGGTTACCTGATACATATAGTTGCAAAAATATTTTTAAAGGTTTTAAAATTTTAACACAGCCCTGCCTTTTTATATTTGAATTATGTGTGTATATTTTTTAAACCGTGATAAATTCATTTTAAATACAAGCATTCATAGTAAAGATACTAGGAGTAAACATAACTTTCATGTACCTTGTAGTAAGTATAACATAACGTATAAGTTTCCGTGTAACATAGGATTAAGGGAATTTAATCAACTACCAACCGCAATAAAGAATGCTGGTTCGCTCATCTACTTAAAAAAAAATAAAAGAGTTTTTACTGGAAAAATGTTTTTATGATGCAGGTGACTTTTTAAATAGCTGTAACTGTGTAATTTATATGTAAATATTATTTATGTATATAAGTAAGGGTTTACATATGCCAGTGTGTTATATTATAAACTAGCGACTCCGGCAAACTGCGTTCCTCCTAACAGTCAATGACAGCAGATTTAGGATTTTAAAATTAATACAAAATTATTAAGTTCAATTTTTTATTATATTAGTATAATAAAATACATGAGAATTGGCGGGTTGCACTCTTCAGTGAAGCACCCTGTGATATACGACATTTGTCGTTTTATATCAGGCGCAAGAACAAATAAAGAAGATAGTTTTCTGACTCGTAAATATGCCACGTACAATTGATCATGAGAAAAACATGCATTTTCTAGATTTAGACCACAAACTTTCAAGGATTGACCTTATGATTTGTTAATCGTCATGGCGAATGCAAGGCGAATCGGAAATTGAAGTCGTTTAAACTCAAACGGCATATCGGTTGGGATCACCATCGGAATGAGAACTTCCTCACCTTTGAATTTTCTTTTGAGTATCGTTGCGTAAATCACATTGATCATCAGCTTAGTTATCACCAAACGCGTTCCGCTGTATAGTTTTGGTTGGTTTAGGTTTCGAAGCATGATTACTACCGAGTCAATCTTTAGTCGTAAATTGTCCGGTGGTAAGCCAGGCACATCCAAGGAGTTTAAAAATTCAGTAGGATAGTTGGTGGCTTCATCTTCATTTGTTACACAGTCAATAGATTTGAATGAATGAAGTGTACCATTGATTCCATTCTAAATTACGAAGTTTAAGTCATCCACATCTTTATTCTTAGCTGCCAAAATTGGTCGTTCATTCAACCATTCGTTATTTTTGTGGTCAGGAATGATGTTTGGGAATACTTTATTTATGAGTTCGTCTTCCGATGAGACAAAATTACAGACATTTGGAGGAAATGAAATCAATTCGCTATATTCGTCGACAGGAACTCACCATTACCGATAGTCAGCAATTGCTCAGAGAAGTCTTCAGCAGATGTATCATTCAGCAATGCAACTCTCATGTGGTTTCATTCGAGATGTTTCGAGTCCTAATTGCATTACGGCTTTGTCGGGAAAGATTAGATCTTCTCGGTCGCGACAATGTTAATAGTAATATCACAAAACCATTATTTTTAATTACCATAACCATAGACAACATAACGTGAACTGTCAGTTGCATTTTGTTATAACAAATGAACGATGAACGTGAGCTGTCAGAATGAATGAGAGCTGTCAGTTGCGTTTTGTTATAACATTCTTATTTTTTTTATTGATTAATATATTTTAATACTTATTATCCTATTCCCGACGAAGACAAATCCAAAAACACAAAAATCATAAAAATTGGTCCAGCCGTTCTTGAGTTATAAACGGTGTAACTAACACGACTTTGTTATATATATATATATATACTAGGTGACCCGGCAAACGTTGTTTTGCCATATGAATTATTTCTAGTGAATATTTTGGTAGTCGGCTTCGTTCTCATCCCTACTCCGTGCTGTTTACTGGGCGAGAAGCACAAATCTAGAAAAAATATATACTGTGCCAGTGTCATATTGCCGGCGACCGCTAATTCATGGCTGCCCTAAAAGGTTCAGAATCACTAAAATTTGGTTTTTATGCCAATTTTCGTTGGTTGTATTGTAGTGTAAATCTCATTTGTTTACTGCGATTGATCACATTCATGTCACATTCTTCAAAGACATTTGAAATGACAGCAAGTTAGTTAATTTCATAGTGCAATGCAGCCACCATATTTGCACAACCGCCAACATAAAGCAAATAAAATATCAATTTTCTGGACCTTAGGTCCCTAGAAAACGCGGCACCTGTCACGTGATCTATATCATGAACCGACGCTGTCTATATTTTTTCTAGGTTTGTGGTGAGAAGTGACACCGATAGACGCCTGGCGGATCACAGATCTAGTGGTAATCGATCAGTTATCGGTTAAAAAGGATTAAATTACTAAAATAGGGGTTTGTGATAGAAGGATGAAAATTAAGGGTTGTATATATTTTTTAATGCCACATCATAAAAAAATTAAAATAAAAAATTTTGTCCAAAAAATAAAAAGAAATTGTTTGAGGTGGACCACCCTTATCATTTAGGGGTATAAAAAATAGATTACGACCGATTCTCAGACCTTCCGAATATACATATAAAATTTCATAAAAATCGGTCAAGCCATTTCCCAGGAGTGTGGCGTCTAAAACTGTGACACGAGAATTTTATATGTTATATAGATAAGTCTATTTTTATATTAATGGTAAATGGACTTTATGCTTGTACATGTTGTATTTATTATTCATTGTTTTAGTATTTAAGTTGTGTCATATTGCTATACAATTTTTATATTGTCAAAAAATAAAAACTAAACTAAACTAAACTAAGCTAGCTAAGTTTGAAATCAAAACGTCAGTTAAACGTCTTTATACACCACAGTACAT
Organism: Monochamus alternatus; assembly: GCA_037114965.1. NCBI lineage: Eukaryota > Metazoa > Arthropoda > Insecta > Coleoptera > Cerambycidae > Monochamus > Monochamus alternatus. The sequence continues at coordinate 21,262,295 of CM073435.1, read as the reverse complement.
ATGTACCTACTCCACAAGTCTTTCGAAGTGGATTGCAGTTGCACACTAGAATAAATGATACTATTTTACAAAGCCTTTAATTTATCTATAGCTTGTAATTTAACACCAAACTTCTACTTCAAATTGACAATTACTGTAATATTGTACTGCAAACAATTAAAAGTTAAGTCGTCTTATGAAGACTTTAATTAACTACTTGATTAATTTAAGAAATAATATAAACTTTTTGAAAACAACGCAAAATGTGTGGACTGGAATTGGTATGTATAAAAGGCTGCACATACAATAGTACATACAAACATTTTGTAAGGAATTGATAAATTTCCTGTATAGATACTATATTTATGTAAATATTGAAAATGACTTCAAACTTCGAGTGAATCACCCCATACACAAATAATCATAAAGTTCCTGTTTAAATTTAAAATAGAATTTCTTATCAGCTTCCTCATACCTAATTTGCAAATTTCTTAATCCGGTTTCCCCACTTTCCATTTCAAAGGTAGCATGCACGTGTGCAGTGCAATTTTCACTTTCGCAATCAATCGCCTTATTATCCCTCCGCGGTATCGACATTGACTAGGCTGTGATATCGAGGCATTAATGTAAATATATGTGGCTGATCAGCAGGTGATGCGTGGTGGTCTGTAATCAGCCATCAGTCGCGATCTGTCGGCCGACAAACGGCTGTAAAAAACCGATCTGCCGCACTTACCGAACGCAGGCCACCAGTCGCATCTGCCCTTGCGGACCATCCGAAGACGTTGCTGCTGGATTGGATTCTTAAGGACAATGGCTAACTGGCCCTAGGTTGTATTCATTCCCAATAGTAAAAAGTACCTAAGAAAATGAAGCTCTAAAAGCTCCAGTTTCGCTCCCGAGTTTGTAAGGATGATAGTAAAGATGACTCCGACAACATTCGTAAACATTATAACTTCTTCTTTCCTAAAGGAGTGGAAAGAGGCAGATTTTGTCCAAATAGAAAACAAAAGAAATGAGGTACAGGTGGAGCTTATACTCATATGTAAATGGGGCACTTCGTTATCAGGAGCGCTCTTAGAACGCTAAGTTTTGTAGCCGAAGTGCATACATTTACCAACAAAATGTGAAAATCAACATTTTACCTTATATATAAAGCTGTTTACAGGCCTTTTGGCCCAGAACTGCGTTATTCTCCTCCACTCCAATCTGTTCTTCGCCTTTCTTTTCCAATCCCTTAGATCTATTGGCACTGCCTCTCTCCATCGCTTCTTCGGTCTCCCTCTTTTTTTCTTGTACGTTACAATTTTTTTAACTGTCCTTTCATATTCCATACGTTCTAGATGTCCTAGCCACTGCATTCTTCTGGCTTTTACAAATTCGTCTATTGTTGGTGCCTGGTACATTGCATATGTTTCTTCATTATTTCTCCTTACATGGCCTTCCTCCGTCTTCTTTCTCCCTAGAATTCTTCTTAAGATCTTCCTTTCTAACCTTAAAAGGATTTTTCCTGACTTCTTATTGAAGACCCAGGGTTTACTTCCATACAGCGCTGTCGGTCTTAAAATTGTTTTATACATTCTAAATTTTACTCATCTGGACAAATTTTTTGATTTCATTAAGTGGTTGACTGCTGCGGAACTTCTGTTTGCTTTTATTATTCTCCTATTAATTTCTTGCTCCTCATCACAGTTATCTGTTATTAGCGCCCCTAAATACACATATTCTTGAATTTCTTCAGATTCCATCTCTCCATGCTATGTTCTCAATTTGAAATTTGTATTTCTTTTGTTCTCCTATTTTCAAAAGTTTATTTTTCTCTTGATTTATCTGCAAACCCACTTTACGTGTTTCCTTCACAAATTTTACCTTATAGCAGGAATTTATAATATCCAAGTTTATCAGTTTACAAAAAAAAAAAAAAAAACATGACTATTCACTTGTAGTACTGTAATAAAATTGAATAACCAGCAACTGCTGTAAATGGTCAGGTGTTAGGCTGTGGCGTTTGTCCCTAATTATATTTCGAAAACGTGTGTTCAAGGTTCGCAGAAGGCATTTTGAAAAAAAGAAAGGGAGCAGTGTGTTTATCGTCGAGATAATGAACTTTGGAGGATAGAACTGTAAATATAGGACAAGGCATTTGTATAAAAATGAAGACCAATTTGTGCTTATTATGACCGTGAAATATGCTGATGACTTTGTTCTAGTAGTAGTTTGTGACAATAATGGCATGGACATCCAATAAATAGGATAATAAAGTGAATTGGAGTAGGCCTACACCTTCAAAAAATCTGAAAAGATGATCTTCATTATTATTTTTTTTTAGAAGGAAAAATTGAAGACTGAAACAATGATGCTTATAAAGTAAAGTTAAGTAAAATGTTAAGAAATTGATTTACAATTTAAAATATATAGGAAGGTCATGGCTTTTAAAGAAAAGAGGTTGATATTCAATCGGAGCATGGAGATAGACAGCCATATAGTAAAAATTGAAGGAAAGGTGAAGAATACAAGGGCGGATCTGAATTGTTAATGCCCAAATAATGGTAACTGCTCCAATGTAATATAAACCGATTGAAGTTTAGGAAGTATGCGGAAAGGTTTATCAAACTGCAAAGAAGATAAGGAATATCACTGTTTTCATAATGTGCACACTTGTGGCTCTCCAGACGGAGCACACTGAGTTTAAATGCAGTAATTAGGAGGAAATTAGAAGACTGTAACATAATTCAGAGAAGAAGCATTCATTCCAGAGAACATTATAGGAAGAAAAATCGAAAAGGAAAGCATCTGAGATACAGAAACTCGAACAGTCGAACTCATAAAGGTGAAGAGATGATAGACATGTGATAAGAAAATGTGCGTTTCCCTGAAGTAGTGTTAATCAAATGGTTCCAGAAAGCGCCATATAAAATTAATCATTATGATTTTTCGAAAATAATAAATATTGTGTAAGGTGGCTAACCTTACCTAGAATTTTTGCATTAAGGGAAAACCAAGTTTCCAAAAATATTGCAGTAAGATCATAGGCAAATGGTAAAAATGTAATATAATATTAAATAACATGTTATAATTTAAAAAAGAAATTGTAGGTCAAAAGTCAATGTAAAGCTACTAAACTGTCATATTTAAAATTGTCTTTGAGTCTTATGTCTTGAACGCATGAGATCAGCTATTTAGAGTACTGAGCTTGAGGTTTGGTGTTTTCATTTTGACACATTTTTAAAAAATATAAGTAGGCATATCGTATTGTTACTAGCTCTAAGATTATCTTAGGCAGCTCTAAAAGTTTTATAAGAACTATCGTGCTATTTTCATCATGGTCTTAGCTTAACAGCGTAATTATTTTGCATTTTCTATTTTTCCTGTAGATTTTAAAATTGTCACCTTTTCTGAAATAGTATTTATTCCAGTGTAACTATATATTTTTTATAAATTATAGTACATTTTATATTTTTACCGTTCTTTAAGACCTGTATGGTTGGTCATGTGTGGTTGTTGCTATATATAAAACGATACTTTATGAAATATTTAACTTCCCTTTTATTTATAAATGTTTAAACGCATTAACTGACCCCTTCTAGAAATGTTTTATCTGTCATGCTACCTCACTGACGATAATATGATACCTGTCCCTAATATGTGATCTTATTGATATTATCATCAAAGTATAATCGCCTATTGTTTTTTTTTTTTCAATTATAAAAATAACGTGGACGTTATGATCTAATTCTTGTTATAGATTAACCAATGTTACTGACAAGAAAACACTTTCTCGTGAATACACGCCCTTCACAATCAAATAATTAATAACGTTTTTCCCTATAAACCATTCAGTGATTATCTCTTGTTTATTATATATGCGTGTAAGTACATGTGATGTCTATATCAGTTCATTGCGAAACAGTAGCAACGGTGTTGCCAACTCTCAGAAAATTTCCCAGTGTCCTTTTTAGCAAAATATATAACAATATGTGCCTTGTTGCACCATGATCATTGTAAAAAAGATACTTGCAATTTATCGAGTAGTAGTTAGCATGTCTTAAAACTAATTTGATCCTTTTAATAAGATTTAAAGTATTTTGTGAGTAACTGGCAACATGAGACAGTAATAAAAATTCATCTACCTCTCGATGGAGGCCGTTTTTGTTTCAGTGCTTTTATAAGGTATCGATTATGAATTACAGATACATACCGATTATCAGTGGCCATGAGTGTATTTCGGTATAAGGTAAACAAAAAATATTAATAATGCTGCGTATATTGTCAAGGCGAACCGAATTTGACATTATTCTCTGCCGAATGTCGAGTGATAATTTCGTGAGCAAATATGTTTAATTACACTTTGAAGCAAAATATATTACGGAGTCAATATTCGTTTCGTAAAAAAGTAATTGCGAATAGGAAATTAATTTAAAATATTGCGTTATAAGATAAGATTACCCAGCAACTAAAAATATACACGAATTTGGATTGAGGAAACAAATTTTGAATTATTTAATGTAAATTTGTAATTTTATTGCAACATACACAGAGTAGTTTAATTAGATCAATATTCAAACCAAATGTACGGTAGGTACCTATACTTGATTTAATACGAAGAAGTTGAATTACTTTGCAGCATTTATTTTATAAATATTTTTTATCCCCACAAAAATAAGTCCAAATGATTTAAAGTCAGGAGATCGTAACGACTCAATTTTCCATGACGCATCTAATACCAAATTTATTTAAATAAGTTCTGAATCGCCCTGTATATTAGAAGGACTGTTAGTTTCTAAACCTTTTTTGTTTAGACGAAATACTGGAATTGCTCAGGTATGCCATTTCTACATTGCTTATTAGAATATTACATTATTTTTCCAATTTCCATTTGAGACATCTAGTCCACTTCTCTCTTCAACCCCTTGACGATTTTTCTGACCAGCTTCCTTTTGCCAAGCGATTGGCAATGCTTTCAATCATTAGTATTGCATCTCCTTTATGAAGTCCATGATATTTCCTTTGAATTTGCACTGTCAATCCACAACACATTTCAGATATTGGCTGCGTGCAGATTGTGGGGTGGGAGTAACGAGGTCGATGGCAGCGCTTGCAGTGGAGACAAATTGCATTAAAGGCTGTCAGTAGTAGGATGTCAGATCAGATCATGTCATATGTGTGTCAGCTATAAACTAGGCTATACTTTGTGATGTGTGTTTAAAAAGTTGTCCAAATTTTGTCAATAATTATTGTTTGAAATATATTCTAAATGAAAATTTCAAAATAAGGAAGGTTCTATGTATGTTTATGTATAATTTTTGGAATTATAATATATAATTAATTGAATAAGGTAAATTCCTAAATAATTTAATTGGTAATATAGAACTTGCGCAAATTCATTTTTAAATCGTTTATGGTAAAGTCACTTAAAATTTAGGTTAATATTACTCCGTACTACGTACACAATTTTACTTTACTTATTGCTTAAAATGAGTATTGTTAAATTAGAATAAATCGCAATCAATCAAGATTTAATTTGCGTTAAACTAAAAAATATATTTATTTTAGAGGCGATACGGTAACCCCGCCTTCTTCAGATTATATGGTATATTAGGTTAGGTCATTGCTCGATCTGGTTAGCAGTCCGTAAAATGTGGATATTTTTATAAAAATTAATATATCTGTAAATTTTTTTAAAAATTACTTTCACTAGAGTCATTTATATGACTTCACCCTGTATAGTACATTTAAATATAGAAGTATTTGTTTTTCCTAGGACAAAATATAAAAATAACTCAGTAGTATTATATACATTTAGTCTATAACTTAAAAAAACTGTACGCCATTGATATTCTACAAAAAAAAAAATGTAAGTCAGAAATGAAGTGTTATGAAAATTTTGTTCTCAATTGTTTCTCAAAAAACAGCACATTATTGCGCAAACTGTTTTGAGCAATCTTCAGTCACTTCCCAAATAGTCATGAAACCATCGGAAATGGGACACATTGTACATACATTGTTTTCTTATTTTTTCAAATTGTTTCTATCGTAGTAGTCGATACCGCCGTTTGTAAAACAAGATGCGTTTAGGTAATTTTTCCAAGAAGAATCGGTGGAACAATAAACTCCTACCGACTTAATATAAACAAATATCCAGAGGAAAATTTACGTGCCTCATAAAACTTAGGTATACCTGTATACTGCTTACATAACGTGATATTTGCAGTTGCGATATCCTAAACTGTTACCTCATTGTTTTCCTAATTATAATAATCTGGCGGTGATGTAATATATCCTCTAATTAGAATTTAGGTGGCCGAAAATCATTGTCAACCGGTGGACAAGTACAAATATTATTTATTAATGGTTCCGCATGGATAAAAAAAATTAACATACATTTTGGACATCTGGATGATGTCATAAGTGTTGAGATTATACATTTAAAGGACGGTAATTATTTGAATATCACTTTTATTTAATTGATCGATTATGTACAATCGTTTGCAATAACGATGACACTCTCTTAAAACAGTTTTTGAACTTCTGGAAGTTCTGAGTAGAAATTTCATTAAATCTCTATCGGTGAGTGAAACAACTAATAACTAATATTAAAAATGGGAAGCAGATTTTATTACAAATACCTACATCAGAAGTTCTAAAGAAATCGCAAAATTCATTTTAATGAGTGTCATTATTATTACAAACGATTGTATTTCCTGCGGTTTATGGAATATATATTTCGATTCACGCAGCTCGTGTTCAAATTTATATGACAATTTCAGAGGCACAATTTTATGAACAATAAATTAATAATTAGAGCTCGGCAGATGCGGCTCTTAACAGAGTCCTACTAGTCGCCATTCATTTCTTCATTAATAAGAGCATAAGTGAATAAAAAAGGTAAATTACTCAATTACTGAAAGAATGAATAGAAACATATTATCTTTTTTGTTTAACTTTTTATTGTACCATTTCTTATAAAAGAGGACACTGAAGCAAGAAACGGGTAGTTCTGTTTCGAAATCGATGTGAAGTTGCAGTGGCGACGAGTGAAATTAAGTGGAAAGCCTAAAGTCAGTACTATATTTACCGACCAGTAAAAAGACAGAAGATCTATCATATTATTGACAAGTGCGAGAGTTTAACGCCCAAAATAGTGACTGGGATATTTATAGGCGTATGATGGACAATTATTTCTTGGTGAATGCTATCTAAGATGACGTCAAAAAGAGGTCTATATTGCTCAACTTCTTAGATGAAGAAGCATACAAATTAATGTACAACTTGTGTCTTCCCAAAATTCTTGAAGATAAATCCTACAAGGAGCTCACGGGCTTGTTTGATAAGTATTTTGAAGATGCCGAATCTCCGTTTGTGGCACGTGCAAAGTTGTTCAGTTCACAGAAAAACTCTCACGAAAGTGCAAATAAATGGGCTGCGAGATTCAGAGGTTTAGGTGTTAATTGTGAATACAGTGAAGAAGTAATAGACATGATGTTACGTGACCGTTTTGTGATCGGTTTCAACAATGGCCAAATCCAGGCCAAATTATTTAAAAAAAAATCACATGTAAGTTTGCTGACGTCATAGAAGTAGCAGTCGCAGAGAGGGCGGCTAGTGAGATTTCCAGTGTCAACAAGGTCGTAGTGAAGAGGGAGCCAACAGTGCATCACGTCACTTCCACTTCCTACGTCATATCCCGAAGTCAACGTCTGGCATCTACTTCATCGGCGCAGAAGTCGTGGAAAAAATGTTCTTGTTGTGGTCGAAATAACCATTTAACCAAAAAATATTGTTTTCGTGTGCAATCTATGCAAAATAAGAGGGCATCTAGCACCTGTGTGTCCAAAGAAGAAGGAGTTAAGAATAGGTAACAGTTCTAAACAAAGAAATATTCAAAATTTGATTGAGAGTCAAGATATTTTTACTGTATTGGAAACAAAGCAAATTATTTTTTCAGCAGAATGTGATGAATTTGGTTATTTTATTTGAAAATATAAGACAGTTTTTTCTCCAGATCTCGGTACATTTAATAAGGGTACAATTTCTTTAAGATAATAAGATAACACTGTTACGCCTAAATTTGTTAGAGCAAGACCATTACCATTTGGTATTAGGGATAAAGTGGAGTAAGAATTAAATAGATTAGTAGAATTAAATATACTTAAACCGGTAGATTATTCGCCTTGGGCTACGCCAATTGTGCCTGTTATAAAAAATCAGGTGCAGTGCGAGTATGTGGCAATTTAAAAATTACAGTAAATCCTGCATTAGAAGTAGACCAGTTCCCATTACCGCGAATTGATGGTATGTTTTCCAAATTATAAGGTGGGCTAATTTTCTCTAAAATAGATTTGTCTCAGGCATACGCGCAGATATGTTTAGATGAAAAATCTAAAAAATTAGTAGATTCTACTCACAAGGGGCTTTTTCAGTATCAGAGGTTGCCATATGGTGTATCATGCGCACCGGCAAAATTATGGAATTTTTAGTTCATGATGTTGAAGGTTGTGTTTATTTTCTTGACGATATACTGATTAGCGAAAAAATGATATTGAACACAAAGTAAGATTAGAGCAGGTTTTAGACAGATTACAAAATGTAGGGTTAAAAGTCGAAAAATAAAAATGTAATTTTTCTCATAGTAAAGTAAGCTATCATTGATAAGCACGGTTTACATACTTCACCAGACAAAATAATTGCAATCAAAAAGGCACCTGTGCCTAAATCGGTAAAAGAGCTTCTATCGGTATTAGCACAATCAATTATAATGAAAAATTTGTACCTAATTTAGCGACTTTATTACATCGTTTTTACGAACTGTTTTAAAAAAGTAAAAAATGCTCATGGACAAAAAATGTGATGAAGCATTTAATAATGTTAAAAATATTTTAACTTCAACTCAGGTTTTAACGCATTATAATCCTGATTTTGAAATTAGGCTAACTACAGACCCTAGTCCTTATGGCATCGGATGTGTACTTTCACATATTTACCTTACGGCCAAGAAAAGTCTATAGCATACGCGGCGCGTACGTTATCCGCAGCGGAAAAAATATACTCAGGTAGAGCGAGAGGGACTTAGTATTATATTTGGTTTATGTAAATTGAATTGAAATATTTATATGGAAGAAAATTTACGTTTGCTACGGACAATAAACCAGTAGTAGCTATTTTCAATCCTAAAGAAGGTGTTCCATAATATTCTCTGAAACTATTTATTTGTGGCATAATTTTAGTTTTTCTTTAGTTTTATTGGGTTTTCGCCACACTTCTGACAAAATAAAGATTAATTAAATAAGCCCTTGCGCCAAACGGATCAGTCAAGGGTTATTTTTGAAACTAAGTTTGCCTAACCAAAAAATCTCACACTGAAAAAAGCAGATAAGTAAAAAATAACAAAAATTACATCACTATCGCGCACTTCCGTGTTTTTTGACGTTTCCAAAATCTCTCTGTTTTCGTGTTGAAAATAGTAATAAAAATATTAAACGTATGTCAAGTTTGACAGTTTAAAATTTGTTTATCTACTTCCATAGAGATGTTAAATGATTTTTATTTTATTGTTACTTACTTCTTCTTGATACAACTGTAGCCAACAATGATCGATGTTTACTGAACAGTTTGATACACACACACCGTTCAACAAAAGAGACCATATTACCTGATTCGTAACCAAGTGACTATTGAGCATAACGTATTATTTTGGAATAACCGTGTAATAATACCGGATAGGTTAAAAGAAAGCACATTTAGGTATAGTAAAAATGAAAAATATTGCTCGATCCTATTTTTATTGGCAGGGAATTAATTAGGACGAAATTTAACAAAAAGTTGTGGAAATTTCGCTATAAATAAAGCTAGTCTTCCTGAAACAACATTACATTACTGGAAGTGGCCTGAAGAAATATTTTCTCGAATTCATATAGATTATATGGAACCTTTTCTTAACGAATACTTATTTGTTATTATATTGCCGCGCACTTTAAGTGGATAGAAGTTTTCCCCACTAATACTATAACCACAGATTTTACAATATCTGCCTTGCATAATACCCTTGAGTATTTACACCAAGAGAGTCAATCCTTAATAAAGACCTAAATAGTTATCATAATTCCTGTTAGATGTCGTACTGTGTAACAATACCCATTTATTCAAACGAAGGAAATAAAGCGCTACTATTTTAATCTGCAAAAAACTGTGAAGGCGTTTCGAGGGCGTGGCCGCGTGACCCTTTTTCATATACCTGCCTAAATAATAAGATTGTGGCAATATATTTATATTCAAACCACAGATCATAAAGTTTGAAACATAAGCAGTTTATTTTATTGCGTTAGAGAAGTAAGAATATGAACTGTAAATTAATTTAAAAAAAAAACAGAAAAATCAGATTGTTAAAAGAGTTTTCAGCGATATACCAAAATTTACATTTTCTGTTTTATTTCCTTTAAACATATTAAGATAATTCAAATGAATTCGACATACCTACTTCTATAAAGAGACATATAGAACTGCAGATTATCGTGTGGGTTTCTCTTACTGCATAAGATGCATTATTATTTTGCGAAAAATTAGTAAAAATTCTAAGACACCAAGTATCTTTTTTCAATGTTTGATCTAAGTATAATTTTGTGATGGTGTGAAATAAATATTATTTTGTAGTCTTTTTGAAGAGTAATTTTTAAATTAAAATTAAATTTAAATTAATTTAAAAATTCAAATAATTTAACATTTGCGCATGCAAATTTAAACAAATTTACATGCACTAACGTTTTTAGTAAAAATAATTTTTCAACTTTACAGGCCTCATCAGAAAAGAATGTGTTTCATGTGTAGTTTATTATTGTAAGTATTATATAAGGTGAACCATTAATGATGTGCCAGAGTAGGAATGACAGTTTTGGAGCAAAATATGAAGATATAGCTAAATATGCCCTACTAAAATGTTGCTGTGGAAAAAGATAAAGGTTTACATATTTTTTTTCGTTTTTTTTTTAATAACTAGGATCGCTCAACCGATTGTCATCAAATTTGGTAGGGAAACATATTTTAAGAAAAGCAATCATAATTTATGTAGTAGGTACCTATTAAAACAGATATTGCCAGATGATGACAATTTCTATCTTATTTTTTGTTAACGAAATTTCTACCGTTTTCCAGAAAACTGATCTAAAACAACCAAATATATTTTTCGACGTGAGGAAATCTCTTAGGAGCATTAGAAAATTGCCATATTGAAAATTTTCTGTAATTAGCTGTAATAATTAGTTTAATTAATTAAGACATGTAGAAGTAGGGAGAGTTTGCTCAAGGGCTAAGTTGTTTTTACTGCTCTGTTGTTATTTTTGTCCATAAAAGTAAATATGTAGATAATTTTTTTTTCAAATATGAGTTTTTTCCCAAAGTTACTCTGGACATTTAAAAAAAGTAAACGACTCATTGATACCTACTAATTTTTTTGAATTAAATTTCAATCAGTTGAGAGATCCTTGCGTTAATACAAAAGAAGAAAACACAAATAAAAATATTTCAACTTTGACACCTTGTATCTTTTTCCACAGAAATATTTTATGAAGATATATTTAGCTATATCTTCATATTTCGTCCCAATGATGTTACTCCTCTTCTATGCCCCCTTATTGATGGCCCACCCTGTATATTTTTATCGACACGTATTGAATGACTTCTTCACTTGAATTTACCAAAGCTGGAGGAGTATGATAAAAGTGTTATCTGGCGGTTAATATATTTTAAGCTTTGACTTTCATTGATACGCGAAAGTGAATATGAACTGGATAACTGCACTTCTGTATTTCTTTTTATTAAAAATCGTGATGAAATTACTATAATTACTTATCAGAATTCAAAATCTATCATTATAGTCGATTTTCGCCTTGCGCGGAAAAGTTTTATTCCTGGAATGTTTCATCTAGTTTTATTACATTTTAAAAATTAACATTTATTTCCTGCCTGCTTCCTCATGACTAACACATTCACTTAGTAATAAAATAAACAGTAATCCTATCGAATGTCATTAAAGTTAGGAATTTTAAGTACATACAAGCTTTTGAAATAACAATGACACTCTCTCAAAACAGTTTTTGAACTTCACGAAGTTCTGAGTAGAAACTCATTAAATTTATATTGGTAAGTGAAACAACTAATTACTAATGTTAAAAGTTGAAAGCAGATTTCATTACAAATACGTCAGCAGTTCAAAAGAAATAGCAAAATTGAATTTAAAGAGTGTCAATATTATTGCAAACGATTGTACATAACATAATATATATGAACCAATCATTTTCGATGGGAGGAGCTTTCAAAATTATATATCCAAATTCATGTCATTTTAGTACCTAATATTGCGCCATCTATTAGCAAATAGCCCAAGCGTAAACGTTCTTTTTGAGATCGTTTCCCATTACGCGAGAGTTGGTTTCCCATTCAGGCCAACAAGGTCTCCCATTAGATTGACTAGTCTTAGTGTATATAGTCAAGGATAATACCTACTTTTACAATGTTTGGTTTGCCAAAAGTTATAGAACAATGCTCGAAGTTTTACCAGTGTAAATTTAAAAATTTTTTTAGAAAAATATGGAATTGAACGTCTTACAATTTCACCATATTAAAGTATCAAAAATGCGTTTAAAAATTGTCTATGCCACAATTAAAATTTAGATGTAAATGCAGCACTCTGTAAATTTTTATTTGACTATCGTAACACTAATCATATTACAACAGGAGTTTCTCCGTCAAGATTAATGTTTGGTCGTGAATTAAGAACACGTTTTATAAAAGTTCAAAATAACGTTTTGGCGGCACAAAAGAAACAAAAATAATATTTTGGTGACAAAAATAGACATTTTAATGTAGGAAATAAAGTAACAGTCAAAGATTATAGAGAAAAGAATAAAGTAACTGGGATACCTGGTGTAGTAGAAAGCAGAGCAGACACCAGGCGTTTCTAGCAAATCATGCGAACTTTATTATAGGAATGGGTACTAAAGCAAGAAACGGACAGTTCTGTTTCAAATTCGATATTTTTATCAACGAGTTGATTAATAAAAGTTTGTGGGAAGTTTCCAATCTTTCATTATACCTACCACTCGAAAAAACCTTGCATTCGTGATTCGCTTTTCCAAATCAATGTGCTTATCTCAATTACAACAAAAATAATTTAATCTGTCAAACGTTAATACCGTTTCACATAAAGCGCAGGACAGATGGTTAGCGTTGACCAAGCGCGCCGATTTTCCATACGCAACGTACTCTCTTCATATGCATGTCGTATAGTCAGATGAGCCATCTACAAAATAAAACAGTTGCCGTAGCTTGGCTGATCAAAAAAATATTTAAGTCATTATTTAGCTAATTTAATTTTCTTTAATTGTCCGGCCGAAACTCTCCTCTTTGGCGGGATTGTGACAAAAATGTGCTGAGTAGTCCAAAAAAACAGCACACTATTCAGCACATTTTTGCCAAAAAAGTGGCTAAATTGTCCATCTCATGTTCCCTATAGGTGAGGCAACCTGCCTATGAGGAACATGAGCTGGGTGTTTTGGACTATTCAGCACATTTTTGCGATAAACCCGTTGAAACCTGAAGTCATTTTAATTTCTAAATTTATGCAAGTCATTTTTTATGAAAAGAAGACAATGGAATATGTAAGTTCAAGGTCTTCTCTCTCTTATTTATATTTATATATTATTATATTTATAAAACAATTTGTCATTAGAAAAAGTATTTTTAATTTTGTTATCCAAAAATTTAGAATAGTTATACAGGGCGATTCAGAACTTATCAAAAAAAAATTTTTGAGTGCACAGGGTGTTCCGTTCTTCGCCTGTTTTTTGTATATAGGTAATTTAGTTAGTTAAATAATAATTAATGTTAACAGCCCTCAGCTAAGTTAAAAATTCATTTTATACATATATATTTTTAAACTACCAAATTCCTTTTTTGCCTCCCTAAAATTATCGTCTTCTACGCGAAGCAAGAATGATTAGTGCCCGGTCGATCGACATACGGTGTGATACATTCTAGACGATAGGCTAAAGTTTTACTTGCATCTTTTGGATTTTACAATTTTCCATTTCCTGCCATTTTCCACCATTTTGGTTATTTTGCTACTGTTTTTTTACAAAACATAAACTTGCATCCGATCTATGAATTTTGCCAATGTATATATAGGCCTTTATTTGACGGCACCTTACATAACAATGTGGTAATGCCACACAGGGGTCTTATAAATACAATTAAAAAAATAAATAAATAAATAAAAAGAGCAGTTTGAAAGTGATTTAAAAATACACTTCTGCGCGGCACTGGAAACTAGTTCACTCTAAAACCTGTGACCGGACAAAAAATAGAAAGACATGCTCAAGGAAAGAAATAAATAACATTTTATAACACGATTTTATACAGCAAATTTAACTGCTTTTGTCGCTATTGTTATTAATTATTAATAGATTTAGTTTGTGGTTTTAATTAATAAAATAGTTTGACATACCTGATGTTGCAGCAACATTTTGGGCTCGTCTTACCCAGTTTCTACAAACTAACACAAATGTTTCTGCTTCTTGTCGGTTTTGAACTCGTAAGTTATTGGCATACTATGATACGTTTCCGTAAATCATCAATAGTATGTATCCACACAAAAAGAAGTCCAAATGATTTAAAGTCAGGAGTGACGGCCATGGTACTAGTCCTCCTTGTCCAATCCCTTGGTATTAATGCTTGAACACGCTGTTTATGGTATGGATATAATTAAGCCTCGTGTATGATAGGTCACACTGCTGCAATACGCCGTGGAAATCCTGGACCTACATCTTTTCCACGATTCGGTTTCAAATTTCCCTCGCGTTGCAATACGCTTGCACTCACTGCACACCGCGGTATAAGTAGCTGCATTTGGCACATGTCTACCGGGAAATCGTTCTGATAAAGCATTTTCACATCGTCATTCATAAATTAAAACGATATCCATCAACTCGAGTTCAAATACACGTAAGCCATTTTTGATACTTGAAAAACTAATGTAAAGACTGTCGCCCTTTTGATTTGACACTTGAAAAACTAATCGTCTGTCTAGAGATACTACAACTTCAATGATGTTTTACTCGGAAACTATATGTATTTTACATTTTATACAATACTGACTCCATTTTTCATGACGCATCTATTTCCAAATTCATTTAGATAAGTTCTGAATCACCCTGTTTGGTTTTTTGAAAAATATTAAAAGTTATTAACTTTCAAAGGTTAATTGTTTATTTGTTTATTGACGTTGATTGGTTAATAATTCCTTGCCAATTTTCTTTTTGACATTTAGTTAAAAAAATGCCACTGAACCGCTTTTGGATAAGAGATTTTCAAACTCTACTCAATAGCAAAGTAATTGTATCTTAAAAGAAAACAAATTAATAGGAATAAAAATATTTTCACATAAAAAAATGAATATGACACTCGTTTCAAATTTTCTTAGAGAAATGAAATATCTGACACCCAATCAACTACATTTAACAAATTTCTTTGAAACTTATTTATACAAATTAGATTCAAATTATTTAAATAAGTTAATAAAATACAGTGCGTCCATAAAGTAAGGCATAAATTCATTATTAGCTAAATAAACAGCATTATTAAAAATTTCCGAAACAGGTCAATTTTTTATTTTAATTTACTCTTTTTCAATTAATAATTTAATATACATTTACTTACCATAGAGTAATGACGTCATCACCGATTTATTTAACCACCCCATTTTTTCCACATTTCCGTATTTCCCTTACTAAGCTGATTCCAAACATGTATCATAAGTTGCTTCGAATTGGTACAGGATGGGCAACAATACCAAAGGTGTCAGATACAATGGTCCTGTCAAATTTTTATCAAAAAAAAAATATGAACCAATTATTGTGTTTCTTACAATACCATCCCACACACCTTTTGTGATTGTTGCGTATGGTATTCTTGCATCCAATGTGGATTTTCCTGAAACCAATAAGGGGTGTTTTGTCGATAAATATGCCCGTTCAAATAAAATATTGTCTCATTAGTAATGAAATTGTTATTTCGATTATTTTGGTGCATCGTATACGCCCACAATTCAGTTCTTCGATCGTCTTCAGTCAATTCATGGTTGAGACGTAAGATCACTAATAAACGTATTTGAAATGCTTTCTAATAGTATATCAAAGTAGTATATGAGTATAATCAGAGTAGTTAGTTTCACACAATATTGTTAATATCAAAAAATATATTAAAAACGATTACATAAAGGGTAAAAATTGTTTTATTAATTAAGTAGGTAGTTATCATATTTAATTTAAATTCAGTGACAGGTTAAAATCACTTTTGAGATTGTCGATATTTAATTTCAAATAATTTTAATTTATTAATATAATAATTTTTATAGCTAGATATTTGACTCAACTTAAAGGAGGCCACCTGAAGAAGCAATCCTAAAAATACAGAAATAGGTCAGATCTCATCTATTGTGGTTGAATTTTCGAGTTCCCACAGTTTCAAAAGTGAACTTAGATATTTATAGAATGTTTTCATTAAACCAGGTAAGTAAATTTATGTAGATTAATTTTTTTAGATAATTATTGAATAGAGCTTTGTATGTGGAATGTTCATTAGCATACCTAGATGTTTGGTATCAGAGAGCATACATATGACTTCATTGATAGGAATTGTAAGAGATTTGATATATATTAGCTTAAAATACCTTTCTAATACAGTAAAAAATATATTAAAGTAGTTATAATAACAATTCATAATTCCATTTAATTTTTAGTACATTTACTCATTTGTAAATAAGTTGTAATTTTGGTATTGTTGCCCACCCTGTATCAATTTGAAGAAACTTGTGATCATTTTTGAAATCAACTCAGCAAGGGAAATCCGGAGATGGGAAAAAATGAGGTGTTCTATTAAAAAAAAACGATGATGGCGTCGTTATTCAAAGGTAGATCACTCTGTATAAATTATTATTTGAAAAACCATAAATAAAAATAAAAAATCGACCTGATTCGGGAATTTTTAAAAATACTGTTTATTTAACTAATAATTAATTTATACGTTACTTTATGGACGCACTGTATATTCAAATAAGAAGTAACAAGGTTGATAGCAATAAAGGGTAAACATACAGCACGATTTTTCATATTTCTCGTCAGACGTCAAGTTGCTAATAAAAACAATTAAGTTAAAATTAAACTCATTATTGCTAGCATTGATATTGTTTTATAAACATTGAAGGAATTGGCCACCTTCAATTAATAGGTATGCTTCCGCCCTTGGTTGAGCCATAGAATCACTTTTCTAAATAAAATATGTGATTTTATAATAACTGGTATAAAATATAACAAAAGAAAGATTAATAGAATGTAACACCCTGTAGCAAATCATTTAAACCATTGCTGACATGTTCATTTAAATTATTCATAAAAATGTCTAAGAAATCATACTCTGAAATATTAGCACGTCATAAAGGAACACCCTATAAGCTAAATCCATATAAAATCAAACTTTTCTGCAATCTGGAGATGTTTTATATTTGGCACTATTTCGGTTAAAATTATCCTTATTGTAATCAAGGCACGAGTGATTGCTAAGGTAAGAACTGTGTTAAGAACGCCGTATTCTTGAAATAGTGTTTTCTACAAAAAAAAAATAATTTAAGACATTTAAGAACAGAATAAAAAGAGCAAATAACAAGAATGTTATCTCATGCTACCTGCGAATATTCAAAGGTACCGAAGTAAAATACAACGTTAGAAAGAGATCTATCCAGCAAAATTTTAGGTACTGAAATCTTGCAAAATACGTATTTTTTTAAAATTCGACTATAGATGTAAAGATTGTTATAACATATACTTACATAGTTCTGCATATAAGATTGTTCACTTTTGTTTATAAGTATGTGAAAATAATTGTTAAAATGTGGGGTTAGAATAGCGAAGTAATGTGTGTCATACAAATGCATTTTAAAAGTTATTATGAGAAGAGTTTAAATAGTAAAATTGGATAAACAAAACATCAGTAATTTTATTTTTGATATTACTTTTGCTCTACGTGTTTTATTTTTCGAGATTCCAGTACCTAAAAAACACCACAAATTTGATCATTTTACGGCGAGAATACGGCGACCTTTAAGGTAAACTAATTTTGCTTGTTTCACATTGTGTTGTTCTTGAGAATAAGTAGTAGTGTAAGGTAAAGTAAGGTTGGGCCTTGTAATCAATTTGTCACCAATTAATTGGAACTCATGCATTTAGAAGCATGACGTTATAGTGCTTCTAAAGAAATTAAACATCAAGTTACTGCAGAGTTACACGTTATAGTAATTTTATTTGATTACATCTACTATTAGAGTGATTAAGACGTTAATTAATTATATCCACATATTTTAAATTGATTGTAAAACATCTTTAAACAGTAACAAACGGCATTATTGGTGTTTTCACTTTAGTCGATATAGAGACAGATGAAACTTAGACTGTTGCCTATACAGAATGATTTTAAAATTGAAAAAATAACTTTAACAAATGATTTCTTGGACCGTATTGTATGGTGAAGGTACTCTTTTTCTACTTCTTCTTCCTTCCTCTATTTATATTTATCTTTTTGTCTTTATTAAATAGTATCTTGAGAGTATGGTTCTGTCCTTACACGTCCACGCTTACAAACATTGTTTGTATTTCTAATAGAAACAAAACTTAAATATGTTTTTATTCGAGTTATAAATTTGTGTGTGTATTAGCCGAAGCTTTAAATAGTTTCATTCATCTCCAAAAATTCGTACAGTTTATTTCAGCTGATCTTAATGGTGACGTCAAGTTCTACTTACCGATTACAAAACTTTAGATGTACTAATTCACGGCTAAAATGTGCGGTTCATCTTTCAATAACCATGTTCGATTTTACATTTAAAAGTAGGTATATCTATTTATCAGCAAACCAGGATTAAAATAGATGGCCCAGTAGATATGTCAATTACAGAAAAGTGTTCTTGCTGTTTCGGTTTAACCTACGGATGTAATATGTATGTTGTACAAAGGAACCCACTGCTCTAATATAAAAACATCTCGGACCGGCGACTACAAGTCGTTATTTGAATGCAACGTTGCAACATTTCATAAAACAAGGTAACCGCTCTCTGTACATTACGGAAATGGGTCCTTATCTTCATAAAATTTAGTCTTTTAGCAGGTATCAAATTTGTACATATGACATTTCGAATTATCACTTCGCAAATTCGTAATAATGTTTTTAAGAAGTTTAATCTGATGAATCGTATGCAACAAACTTGGCAACAATGCAGAGACTCTTGTCTACCAACTTGCCGACGTACGTCGTTCTTGAACAGCGTAAGGAAGACGAAGAGGGCAATGCAACTTAGATTATTACTTGTTGACTCTGCTCTCAGTGCAGGACAGTACTTTTCAGTGCTAAGTGATTTCGAGTGTGTTATTATAATATTCGCTTTACTGATATCCTGGGTTTTTTTTAATTACTGTTATCGTTGGCTCATTATAAATTAGCGTTGTGAATATATAATTGCTTAAACAGTATTGCCAACAATACATTAGTGTTATGAGTACTCAGTGTTGTGCTGCTGTATGTGTTTGTTTTAATTTAATAATCTGACCTTGGGAGGATTTCTCAGAAAAACCTCAACCTGGTACATGTACAGATCAAATAAATAGTGATAATGCGGAGGTTATGATGGACGATGAACAAGCTCAGTTAATTAGATATAAAGTATATAAAAATATAAAGCACAATTATATTTAATAATAATATTAGACAACGCTCCATACCATTCAAGACTTTCAGAAAGAATTCCAGACACTGGCATAAAAAACAATATTCAAGAATTTCTTAATCCATCAAATTACCTACGATGCTAGTTTCAAGAAAGATGAGTTGCAGCATATAGTCAAGAGCAATAATTTTGCAAATAAATACGTTATTAATAAGGTGGCTACGGTTCAGAGACATACCGTTCTACTATTGCATCCATACTACTGTGTTCTTAATTCCATTGAATTTATATGAAGCCATTAAAAAGATATATTCAAAGAAATAATAGCTTTCCAAAATTTGATATAGATTATAGTTGTTATAAGATGCGAAGTGAATAAAATTATATCAGCTAATTGGAAAAAATGCATCGAACATGTCATAAACATTAAGGGTGACTATATAAAGCTGCACCAATTGATTGAGCTAAATAAAAGTGATTTCAACATAAACAACATAGATAAAGAATTGGTGACGTTAGTATTGACTATGACGAATGTTACTGCTAGTGTGTGTGTGTGTATCTTATTATAATGTATAAGTAAATTTTTCACTGTGTTTTTATGTTGTCGTTGTTATGTAGTATATGAAATATACTCGCGGCAATTGTTTTTATTGTCAACGTAATTTTCCATATTTGGTCGCGTTAAAAACAATCATTTTCTGCAATTTAGTGCAAAATACAGTATGCGCCAAAAGTATGGAGTAAATTCAATAAAAACGAAACAATTATTTTTTGGGAAAAATCCTCGAACAGGTCGATTTGTAATTTAAAAAATACGTATTTTAGCGTAAAATGCGATTTTCAAATGTCATTTGCTTTCGAGTAATGTCATTTTTTTAAATGGCAACACCATATTTTTTTCCTTGATTCTGAAAGATCGTTTAATTCTCTATCAGACAGTACTAAAATTTTGCCCTCTTACATAGGAAAGTTTTCGAGTAAATGACGATTGAATGTTAGAAAACGTAAATTTTATCCATAAAAAAGTAACAATTCTGAGGTAGGTATGTAAAATAAAACACAATTGATTAAATTTTATACTTAAATTAAATGTTCGAATTGCCATCCACTAACTTCTTGACAATGTGCAAGTCTGTGAAGAAATTCTTCTTGCACATTATGAATGATTTCTGGGGTAACTCTGCGTATTTCGTCCCGTATGCGATTTTGAAGTTCTTCTAAATTACGTGGTTTATTAATGTACACTTTTGACTTCAAGTATCCCGATAAAAAATAGTCAAGAGGTGTAAGATCTGGCGATCTTGCAGGCCATTCTATCGGTCCGCGTCTGCCGATCCACCTCCCAGGAAAACAATTGTCCAAAAAATCTCGTACAGGGCGCGCATAATGCGAAGGTGCACCGTCTTGTTGAAACCATATGGTATCGTCAGGAATGTCAGGGTCATTATCGTTAGGAAAAATTACTGCAAGGACTGGAACAAGGTCATTTTCTAGAAACTCTAAATATCTTTGTCCTGTAAGAGTTCCTTCAAAGAAGAAAGGCCCTACTATTCTGTCGTCAACTATTCCAGCCCACACATTTAATTTCTGAGGGTGTTGGGTATGTGCCTCTGCCATCCAATGAGGATTTTCCCGACTACAATATCTGCAAGTTTGACGGTTTGCTGTACCATTCAGACAAAATGTGGCCTCATCTGAAAAAAGTATTTGCCGTTGTAAATTTCTATTTCCTTGACATAAATCTATTAGAATTTCGCAAAAGTGTAACCGGCGATCGGGATCATCTTCATTGAGTTCCTGCACAAGTTGAATTTTGTAGGGATGATATTTTTCCTTCCTCAAGATACGTAGCACTGTGCTCTGACTAGTGTCATTGTTTAATGCAACCAATCGTGAAGAATTATGAGGATTATCCACCATACTTATCAAAATGTTCTGTTTCTGATTTTCATTAATGCTTGGACGTCCAGGTTTTGGAATATTTACAATATTGCCAGTTTCTCTAAATTTAGACTCTACCTTACTGACTGTTGATTGGCTGATAGGGCGATCTGGATATTTTTCATTAAATAAATCGCAAACTTCCTGCTGAGTTCTATTCATATTCCCGCATCCGATAAGAATTAAAATTTCAATTCTTTGAGTAACAGTTAAATGTGACATAATACTCCATAAAAGAACTATGAAATTCGAAAAACTAAACTTGATAACGTTTTTGCTTTATTTTAATTGATTTACATCTTCTAACATTCAATCGTCATTTACTCGAAAACTTTCCTATGTAAGAGGGCAAAATTTTAGTACTGTCTGATAGAGAATTAAACGATCTTTCAGAATCAAGGAAAAAAATATGATGTTGCCATTAAAAAAAAATCGATGACGTCATTACTCGAAAACAAATGACATTTTAAAATCGCATTTTACGCTAAAATATGTATTTTTTAAATTAAAAATCGACCTGTTCGAGGATTTTTCCCAAAAAATAATTGTTTCGTTTTTATTGAATTTATTCCATACTTTTGGCGCATACTGTATAGTGCAAAGTTTTAGTGCAGTATATAGTTTTATTACTCTCAGTTGCAGTTTCTTAAATATTTTGATGAAAATATAATGAATTATTAATTTGATCGCGTGACGTTAGTCGTCTGAATTCTTGTCGCGAGTATATATGATTTATGTTATACAGGGTGTCCGGAAAGTCCGTCAGAAAACTCCGTGGCGTGATTCTACGGGTTAAAATAATAGCAGTTTGTAAGGATTTTTTGAAATTTGATTTTTAATAAAACTTTAATAGCGATTTTCTGCTAAACGGTTACATTTATCGACTTGAATAAAGAGTACATAATTTTTTATAAAATTGTTGTAAAAAAGTTATGAATAATACAAATTTTGAGTTCTAGGTAAAGTGCCCCCTAGCGGCGTATAATGAAACTCTTCTCTCAATGTTTCAATAGAGCTTGATGTACTTAGTGGGTTTACCAAAGGAGAGATTAATCGAATTTGAATTAACTAAGTTATTTAGAATTTAAAAAATTGAACTTTGACAAACTGTAACTTGCAAACAATTGGGAATTCGAAAAAAAAATCCTTACAAACTGCTATTATTTTAACCCGTAGAATCACTCCACGGAGTTTCCTGACGGACTCTCCGGACACCCTGTATATTGTATCTAAATATCGCCAGGAAAAAATATTTTTCTATAGTGGTTTTCTGTTATTATTTTTTTATTCTGTATACTTACTAGTTATTTTTTTCTCTCTATATACCCAATCATAATCCCATCCTCCTGGCAGAGAACGTTCCTATCTCTTCGTGGTCCTTGGTGAAAATAATAATTTAAAATTACATAACAACATTTAATCACAATATGCATTTAACATTTGTTTATCTTTTTCAGTCACATTTACATTCATTATTATATACCTACTTCATTTTATTTTTAAATTATTATTGGCGAAGTTGAGCGAATACTGGTATCGTAATGTAAATATAGTCCTGTCTGCAGCTCACCGGATGCATGCGGTGGCCTTTGATGTTTTTCTGTCAGTTCCTTAAATCGTTTTTTATTCTCTTATATCGATGGGATAAACCATTCATTTACAATTCCAAAAGAAAACAGTGAACCTGATTATAGAACAGTTTTAAGCCAATAGTAGTGATGTCTCCGAGACATTTTGACTGAAGTAATATTTTTTCTAAAACTACTGTGTAAAGAATGACTGATAATATGCTTAAACAGTCCTATTTACACGGAAAATTCGGTCCGAGTTCGGAATAAAACCTTTATGCCTTTTGAGTTTGAATGAAATACGATCAGAAGTAGATTCAACTTTTCCATAGCTATAATTACTCTTTACTATTGTCTATGGTCTTCTGCTATTGTCATGGATTCTGTAGATAAATCAGCTATGAAGCTTGGTAAGTTTATTGCAAGGTCGTTATTTAATACTGGAGCTAAAAATCCTATATGTATTTTTACTATGTTTTTTATTTCAGGCGACTTACCGAAATTCTTCAAAAAGTTTTCGGGGAGATCGCGACGCGAGAGAGTCTACCTCTTGACCTGCTAGTACAAACGTGTACATTTAAAAGCATGCATTGGAAGACTTTACGGGTACAACACTTGCCTAGTCAGCGGCTCGCCTAGACCGCGACCGCCTAGTGCGTTTCCTCCTTAATGCTGCTCGCTTACTGGGGAAAGCGACGCAAAACGAAGGTAATCATCATTTTGCTTCTGTCTCCATACAAACACGACGCAACTGAAAAGAAAATACCATGTGGTTTTTATACACATTCATCGATCAGCGTCAAAAGTCATGTAGTATTTTCTCTTCTATTATTTTGTCCCAGTGGCGGATACAGGATCAAAATGTCTTTTTCCTTCGCTTCGCATCGCTTTTCCTCAGTGAGCAGCACCTTTAGTCTATTTAGAGCTTAGTAAATAACAGCCAACTCGGCTACAGAAGCGATAAAACCGCTGTGCGTGTCATCTCTCCAATGTTGCCATACCTACGGATTAATCCATAGATCTACGGATTTCTGTTACGATCTACGGACTTACAGATTTTGTTTCTCAATCTACGGATTTTTAAAGTTTTGCAACTTATTAATATTAAATATCCAGATAGTTAATTTGTCCGAATATGTATCTATTTGAAAACCTGCTAGGTGCGTATGCATTGCTGTCTCATTGAAATGATTCATGTGAATAGATGTTTCACAAATTAATTTGAAAAACCGTTTATCCACTAAAACAATGCTACATAGCCACAAATTATGTAGATAAAAATAATTTTAATTAGCCATTGTTTTAATTTATCTTAAATGCATTTTCCTAAAATAATAAAAAGTAAATTTTGTAAATTTTTTGTAGATATTTTATTTTGTTACTTATTTTTATCTAAAAATTTATAAGATAATTGTTAAGTTTTATTTTTTATATCTTCATTTCACGTATGCATTTTTATTAGGGTTTATATTCTATTATTTAACTGTATTAATTTACGTATTTAAATCTAAATAAAACTATTTTGAAATTTTTGTTTCTTGAAATTGATCTTCGTCCTGTTGAATCAAGAAAAATTAAATTAAATTGGATTCTAGGTATATAAAAAATTTAAAGAAAATTATTTATACCTCTGTACGAATAGAAGTAGATTCTTCTTCTCACGTGTTTTATCTTTCTTTTCTCATCTTCTTCATCTATTTACGCTTATTTTCAACAGTAATGAATTCCGTAATTTGAACTGTATTTATTGGGTGTTAAATATTGTATACTTCCATGGATACAAATGTACTATTTCGTTTCCATAATCTGTAAAAACTGTTATGAATCGATAACCTTACGCTATGCAGTGTCCTTACAACTATAATTTAAAATAATATTATGATTTCTTTCATATAATGGGAAACTTGTTTACGTCTGTCTTTAATTCAGACCTTACACAAACAAAATCCTAGTAAGGCGATGCCCATATATAAATAAAAACAAAAGAAACAATAACTCTTGAATGCGTCTGGGAATCGTGGTAAATCATCTTTTTATCATCTGTCGAGACTAATATATTTACGCCTTTTAACCTATTTGTTTAGATATAAACTATTTAATCTCTATATTTCGAATAAAAACCCGATATTTAAGAGGCTCGATATCACCATCGTATCGCCATAAATTATAACGATAATTAAGTTATCTTTTTCAATTTAGTTTTATCGATTCAAGAACAGAAAGCAATATATTATACAAATCGGATAAATCCTAATGAAATATTTATTATTTTGCAGATTATTTCTTTACAGTGTGGAAGAATAATGTCAAAATAATAAAAAAGCTTCTGTGGTGATATGGATTCATTTTGATAAACTTTTTGTAGGTAAATTAAATTTTAAATAATTTTTCTATTAATTAACAGAGAAAGTTTTACTTATTTGAATTTATAATGAAGGTAGAAACAGTGTATACTTACTTAATTTTTGTTCAAACTTTTATCTACCGTTTTCGTAAATCATTAATAGTATCCACTTCGGTGCGATACACTCAATTTTAAATATCTGGGGATAAGAAAGAAGTCCAAAGCATTTAAGTCAGGAGATCGTTGCGGCCAAATGTCGAACAGCTAAGGGCACATCTTCCAGAAGTCCAGGTAGATCAATTTGAGGGACCTCGAGATACTGAACTCTATCTATTTGATTTATTAATATAAATGATCCAATCAAACAATTATCGACAATCCCCATCCAAACATTTAACAAAAAGCGTTGTTGGAAATGACCCCGTTGAATTTTATGCGAATTTTGAAAATACGAGTAATTAATAATTAATAATATGAGTATAAAGTTTGTTATTGAAACGTTCTTTCATTACATAAAATTTTTTCATTTCTTCCACTACGTGATATCACTATTATATCTTTCCAAATGATAAATAAATCCATGTGTATGTACAGTACAAACATTTCCCGCTAGGTATGGACTCAGGTATGTAATAATAGTTAGCTGTGCTTCTCACCAATAAAGATGCTCACATTTGCAATACATTAATTTGAAGTTAAATGTCGTATTGAAAAACCAGTTAAATTTACCACCAGCTTGGCATTCATGATTTATTATATATTGCACGTGTGTAAAATGGCTTACCTGTTCCTAGATATTTCCTTAAATTAGTCGATAACTCTAATGAATAAAATACGGTTACGTTTTATTGGCGACATTTAAAAACATTATAATATATTACAATCATGTATATGAGTTTCATTACAAGTTTGCTAAATAGAACTTCAAGTCAAGTAGCTGTATTTTTAAAAAAAATACTATTTGGTTTTTTCTTAATAAATTTGTATTAGTTAGGTATCAATAATATTGTGTGAAACTAACTACTTTGTTGACTAAAGTCCTGACAAACGATGAATTACACGGACAATATCTATCCACTATTATTAACTTTAGTAGATTTTTTATATATTGTAAGGGAGTTTCTTCATTTATTAATATAAATCGATTTTCTTACAATCCAATACCACGGAATTTTGTTACGCAAATTCTCTGCTTTTAGATTAAACTTACTTGTAATAGACGTTTGTCAGTACATTGCCATGGTTTTAGTTCTGGCAAAATAAAAGAGACTTCAGGAGTTCCTCAAGGTTATGTACTTGGTCCCCTATTGGTTAATGTGTTTATGAATGACATCACATACGACCTATTTTGTCGATCATTACTGTATGCCCATGACTTGAAATTATTTACGACAATTGAATATTATGCAGAATGTATTCTACTACAACGTGATATTGCAGTGACTAATCAATGATGTATACATAATAATGTATTTCTTAATATTAATAAATGTAGTGCAATAATATTTACCAGAAAGCTCCTATTAAATTTGATTATAAGCTAAGCAAACAGATACTTAACTCAGTCAAACAATATAAAGATCTCAGGATGCGTTTTTCTTCTAAATTATCGTTTACTGATTATATTGACAATATGGTATCAAAAGCTATCAAGAATTTAAGGTTTATAATACGTAACAGTCATCAGTTTCAAGAGCAGAGTACTCTTGTAGTATTGTATAACGCATACATAAGATCTAAGATTGAATATTTTTCTGTTGTGTGGAAATCTTGCTATGGACGCCATTTAAAGAACATTGAAAGAAGATTTTTTGTTAAATCTTATGGTTTAAGTATGAGGGGTATATGTCCCAGTTAGTTTTCCCAATGAACAGCTGTTATCCAGATTTAATATATTTGAATTGCCTTTACGTCGCAAATACTACTCTTTCTGTTTAAGTTATTAAATATTTTGGTAATTGCTCAGAACTCTTTATTATATTAAATTATCACCACCTAATTTCGTAACGCGTTCCCAATCTTCTGTATTTCATATTCCTACTTGCAGGACTAATGCTCCAATATTTGTTATATGTTGTTACAGTTATTTCTTAGCCCATAATATCTTACATATATATTTTTTGTAATGTTGAAAATATTAAAAATGCATTTTTCCATTGACTTTAATATGTACGTAATCCTGTGAGTTTTTCCTGAAATCGAATTAAAATTTGTTCAATGCAGTGTTGTGTCTTGGCAAGTTTAATTTCGTAATAATTTAAAGTGGTATATTCTGATGTGTCTGGTGCTGTGTATGTATACATAACTTTATAAACGTGTTTCTTTCTTGCCAAATGTAGATGATATTATGACAAAAACATGTAAACGAATAAGAAAGAGCTACTATGGTTACAGCCCACTTTTTATCAAAAGAAGACAGCAGCTGAAAGAAGGCGATAAAACATTATTATCGCCGTAGAAGTGCGCCCTAGTTACATAAGTAAACAAAAATATGTATTAATTTATTTCTTATTGCTTTTACCGTTTCCTGTTAATTAGTTGATTTGCTGCTCTTTTACAGTTTATTTTACGTAAAATAATACATTTTTTGTTCATATGTGTTAACCTGACGAACACCCACTCAATAAAAGTAATATGCCAAAGAGCAGTACCTCACGAGTGATGTGGAATTTTGCTTTTAATAGTAAAGTTCCTCATATTTCCTCATCTTACACTCCAGCTAGCAAAGTAGTACTATAAATTTAGAGTAATAGGAGTTTTATATTCTGTTAATATTTTATAGTTGTATTTAGAATACTAAATTGTTGAATTAATGTGGCACATGAGACAATTTTGCCTTCAAAAATTGAATTGTTTTTTAAATTTATTGCAAGAACGTTCTTAGAGTATAATGTATAGAGCATTTATAACATAACTGCTAATGTAGCCCTATAAGTGTGTACAATAACACAATTTTACAGCAACGGTGCTTATAGAATTAAATTACTGTAAAACCGATGCAAAATACTGCTTTATAGAATTATACCATCTCCTGTGACACTCTTATAAAATTATTCCGTAATGTCTCTTATAGTTTAATTATAAAACTATTGTATAAGGCGTTGTTAAGTTATAATTCTGCTGCGGAAACAAATTACAAAAATGGTTGCTATCAAACTTAAGAGAAAAAGCTCTTTAAAGCAGTTATAGAGAATAATAATAGTTGTTATAAAATCATTATAGAGTAAATAAGTAACAAAAGCCGTTTCGTTCCATAAAGAAACGCTATAGGACTATCATTTATATATGTAGGTTTCCCATACCCCCCTCTGACGAGACCTGCCTGTAAAAGTACGAAACATTTTGATCAAAGTATAATGGGGAAATGTGTATAACACAGTCGTGACATGTAAAAATTATTATCTGCTAGCAGAAAGAAAATTTCATTACGATAGATAAGATTTATTTGATTGATAATAGAAATTGATTTTCTTATAGCAATTTAGTAACATATTTAATTTAGACCATTCCAAACCTTATCCACTTGCATTTCTAGATGTTGAAGTTAAAGAATTTTATTAGATTTATTAAATAAGATTGAAATACCACAATAAAATATGACGACACTGTGGATATTAAGTGGCATAGATCTGTTATAGTAGTTACTTACCAAGCATATTTGCTCTATAATCATTGCAATCGACACAAAAATGTCATATTAGTGAGAATCTGTCGCCATATTGTGAACAAAGAAAAAAAATCTTAATTAAAAATATATACAATATAAATAGATGAAATGATAATAATATATATATATTACTTTCTGACAATTTTATATACAGTTGGTTGTTAAATTGACCAATATAGAAAACATTTTTTTTAATTAAATTTCCAGCAGCATATGAAATATACGGTTAACTGAGGGCGCGTTAAAAAATTATCATTATGTACTACATATTTCACGATAAAACTTTTTCCGCATTAAAATGTACTGCTCCCTGATGGACAAACCAACTAAGCAATTCGTAATGTGAGTACTCCTATGCAGGGTGATTAGGTTCATCTTATTGGTTCTTATTTGGGAAACATTTTGTTTTTAGAAGATATAGTTAACCGATTTTAAAGTTCTCTAAATAGAACACCACGCAACACAAAAATTGTATAACGAAGTGCTATAGAATTTTTATGATGATATTTTGCTTTGTAACTGTGTTATAAAAATTCTTTAAGACCTATGAAAACGTTTATTCAACAATTCTATAAGTATTTCCTGCAAACCTTACAGAACCGCTTAAAGAACTAAAAGGTTCTATAGAACGGTGCCCATTTTTATGGTATAAGTGTTGTAAGAACGTTTTGAAAATGTTCTTAGAATAAATATTGCTCTATAAAATTTGCTCTGGAAACGTTCTTACGATTTTTATAGAACAGGAAATTGTTAGCTGGGACTTCAGTAATGCAATATGACAACAATGCATGAATAAATTAGTTCAGCGCTAGCTTACCCAGTAGCGGACTATGAAGATAAGAAAACTAGTTTTTGTGACGGAATTTAAAAAACAAACTTATATGTGTTTGTAAAGGTCACAGGTACCGTCTCTCCAAACCGAGACCCCATTCAAAGTTACACCCTGTATAATACAGTCTAGTATCTTGGGAGTCCTGTTCGATAACGAATTGACGTTTATTCCACACATCCGTTTAATCGTTAGTAAAGTTCTAAAAATGTCTGGTTTTCTGGTAAGGTAATCCCAACAATTTCAAAATATTCCAGCAATTATACTGCTATATAATTCTTTGTCGCGCAGTATTGTGGAATATGGAAGTATTGTGTATTGTGCAAAAAAAGATTGTAAAGTTTTTAATGTTAAACTTAACTTAAACCATGGAAATGTATTTTTTATTACGAAAAATAACCTATTTGGTCTAGAAACTGGAGCTTCGCAGAAATAATATAGATAAAATATTTATGTTCAAATTATTTAATGGTATGATATATTGTCCATATTTTTGTTAAATTTATTCAAGTTAAATATGCCCATGTATAATACAAGATCAAATTAACTTATTCATATTCCCTTTAGTAAAACGAATTACGGTCAGTTTAGTGCAATATCTAGATTAAGCAAACATTTGAACGAATGCGGTGATGACATGTTTTGCATTGGATTAACGTCTTTCAAAAATAAGTTGAAACGTGGTTCCTTTACTTAGAACAAAAAAAAAAAAAGATTTATAATACAAATTTTCTAAACGCGTAGGTACTTAGTTTTTATTATATGTTTGTATTTTGTGTTTTCAATATTTTTCTTCTGGTTTTTTTTTTGGTGTTGTAGGTTAACTATTTTGTTTAACTGTAATTGCATATGATTTTTTGGTATTTTAAGTGTAAATCTTAAATTTCATATTTTAATTATATTTCAACTTTAACTCTTTTGCCTGTACTATTTGGGTTGTTTACCAAATAAATAAATAAGTCCATCTAAATAAAAAAAATCGGTATACCACTGCGGAACATCATGCTGACAAAACAATTAAATATTTATAGGTTACAATGATAATTTTTTTGAAATATTCGTCGTCACGTTTTTAAAAAAACAATTGAAAAGCCAACATTTCACTACTGATGATGAACTTGCTAGGGGCATATTCAAAAACATACGTATACCTTATAATGAATTACACAAAACAAATTTGGCTCGTCCGTTTGCTAACACCTGCTAATATTATCTCTTCTTCATTATAGTAAATAAAGTATTTATAAAGGTATCATTACACTCGAGGTCGATAATATACCGTCTCCGATGGCATATGGGAGCTTCCCAAGAAAATTAATGTCCTGCTAGTTTCTTATTTAATTCGAACGTTTTTTGACATTGATAGTAATTTAATAATTTTGTTTATTTATCAATAATGCAACCACCATTTAGTGGCTTCACAGTGAAAATATGGCTATCTGGACTATTGTTTTTACAAACAGAACAAGTAACCAACTTTCTCAAACTTCTTTAAACTACATTTTTCATGTTTTGAAATAGTAGGCAATTTGTTTGATATTTAATCTGATTTGACATCAATAAAGGTATTTTCATGCTAATATATTTAAATTAATAATTCCCTAGGACGTTATAGGTATTCATAACGTCCTAGGGCATTATTATTAATTGAAAATATCACATAATAGTCTGATATTGTAAATCAACATACCTGTGTACTATTAAAAGGAATAATTACTGCAAAATTTAAAAACAGTTTTAAAATTGCCAACAGCAAATAAAGGAATAAAAACACTAATCTATATTTATTTTCTGACATTGATCTAAATATCAGGTGAACATAATCCACAGTAACGCGAAAACTGGCAACATTATAAGGTAATGCTAAAAGTACAATGGACAATAATTAGGTTATCAAGTAAGTTTATATAACAGTAAACTTAGCAAATAACAGTAAGACCCTCACCGTTGAAATTATCTAACAGAGTAGAAAGCTGTGTCGATATTTAATAGCGCTAATTTATTTGTCGATCGGTATGAATACCTGAAGAGGTTTTTAAAACACATAAATAAAAATTCAAGGTCGCGTGTGGTGCGGACATGAGACACAGTCCATTTGAGCGATATCATTTTTATAATTATTACTACAGTATATAAAAACATTAGAATGTGAGACCGCGCGCTGGCTAGACTTCCGGGATTGTGCGATTTTACACAGGTGTTTGCATCCAGTTGGTTGTTTTTGCTGCTGGCCTACAGCTGCAGGTGCGGATCACCCAAAAAGTGGGTATCTTGGATTTAATGATAAATTACCTTTCCGAAAATAATGGAATTTCTGTCGGTGTGGCGTATTTGAGAAAGGCAGAGTGAGACAAATCAGATTCATACCAGCCATGGGCGTACATCCTTTGTTATATATGTTTATAAAAAGTATACCTGTCCATAATTAGATCACCCATGTTAATTTGTTGTCATATTACAGATGTTCTCGAATACTGCACGTCTGTAGACACTAAACATTAAATACAAAGGAATATCTAATTAAATGGATATTTTACATGTCAGTGTGATAGAAATACATATTTTTTGCAATTTATCACGGTAACAGTTGTCGTATTAGACATTACCTCGCCTCTTCTAATCCAGTAATAATTCACTAAAATCCAATTTGTTAAATGTTAGCTTAATACAGGGTGTTTGTAAATAAGTGCGAAATATTTTAGGGAGTGGTTGCCGAAGTTAGTTTGTGAAAAAAAGTTCAAATAAACGTAGGTCAAAATATGCTTCGTTTCCGAGATACAGAGTGTTTAAATGTTAATTTTTTATTTATTTTTGTTAATCATTTCAAGTTTTAAAGCTATTGATTCAGAATTTTAAAAGCGCTTTGGAGGGATAAATGTGCATTTTTTGGGGTTGTTCGAATATTTATGCTTGCACCAGTGACATTCGAGAATGCCACAACCTTATTTAATAAAAAAATGGTACGCCACTGACTTTTTCCCGTTGTAATATATTTTTTTTAAATCCGCCATCAATTCTGAATGAAATTGGTCTCCAATTTTTTTCGTATGATGCACCGCTTTTAAGGAAAAAAATGAAACATATTTTATTGCGAGTTCTGTATTTTTAATTTCTATGGATACATTATCTAATAGGTTGCTGTCAATATTTCAAAATAAAATACAACCATCTCATCAAAATGTCAAATTAATATTTTCTCATTATTTATTTGATACAAAATTAATGTCAATAAGTGAGTAATTTTTGTAACTTCAAAAAAAAAATGGAAAATTTTACAAATACGGAAATGGCAGATATGCATTTTGTCTAAAGTCGAAGTAATGCAAATGCTCTGCAAACTCGACGACTGTATGCTGAGTTGTACGAATATCAAGAACGTAGGATACCTCATCACACAATATTTGCCCATTTTAGCATTAATGTACGTCGTCACTTAGACACAGTATAGCCAAATCGTTGAATAGATAGAGGAGGTACGCAGCAATGGCTAGCTCGCTCTTGGGATTTAAATG
The DNA here is from genome assembly GCA_037114965.1 of Monochamus alternatus. Taxonomy (NCBI): domain Eukaryota; kingdom Metazoa; phylum Arthropoda; class Insecta; order Coleoptera; family Cerambycidae; genus Monochamus; species Monochamus alternatus. Next base: position 21,228,693 of record CM073435.1, on the reverse strand, counting down.
CCTTAAATTTTTGCATTTGCGGTCAAGTCAAGTTCAGTTTACTCAAATTCTGTCGAAAATATTGAAGACCTGAGGAATCAAATCACAGCCGGCTGTGAGACAATAAAAAATACAGTAGGGTTATTTTAGCGAATACGACAGTCAATGAGACGAAGAGTTAACTCTTGTACCATTTGTGAGGGAGGTCATTTTCAACATCTGTTATAGGTTTGCGACTATTAAAAAATATTTTTGTTACTGTTGTTTTGTGTTATTGTTTTGGTTTAATGTTTCTGTAGATATTAGATAACAAAATTTTTTTGAAATATTCAAGAATCGAAATCGAATAATTTTTTTAAATCAACTTTTTATTTTCAATGTTTTATTGCATTTTTACCTTGACCATAATAACACTTTCGTAAAAGAAACCTTTAATTAAAAGGTGAACAAAACCTGCAATAAAATATGTTTTATTTATTTCCTCAAAAATGGTGCATCCTACGAAAAAAATTGAAGAGACCGATTTCATTCAAAATTGATGACAAATTTCTAAAAAAATATCAAAACCGGAAAAAAGGGTGGCGTACGATTTTTTTATTAAAAAGGTTGTGGCGTTCTCGTACGAACGTCACTGGTGCAAGTATTCAGATCAAAAAATGCACATTTATCCCTCCAAAGCGCTTTTCAAATTTCGAATCCATATCTTTAAAACTCTTTCAAATAATTAATAAAAATAAATAAAAAATTAAAATTTAAACACTCTGTATCTCGCAAACGAAGCATATTTCGACTTACGTTTATATGAACTTTTTTCACAAAATAACTTCGGCAACCACCTCTTAAAACATTTCGCACTTATGTACAAACACCATGTACAACTTTATAAAAATGTACAGAGTGTCCGGAAACTCCGCGCAGAAAATTTAGGGGGTGATATTACTCGAAAAATAATGTGTAAAATTCATGTAATATTTTCTCGAAAAGTCAATATTAATGTAGCTACGTAACCTCAAACTTATATTTGTAATTTGTTTTTTTGGCTATAACTTTTTTAATACTGAAATGATTTTTTTTAAATTTGGCACACCTGTAACTTTTATAGAGACGCAGTTTTGGGGTAAAATATTTCTAGAATTGCAGCGCCCTAAACGGGCCAAAGGGTACGTGCTAGGTGAAGAAATGATCATAACTTTTTTGTCTTTGATTTTATTAAGATTTTGATGGCATTCTTTTAAAGAGTGTCAGTTTATCTAAAAATTTGATACCTACTCTTGTTTTGAAAGTAAAAAAACTAACCGCTTGCGAGAAAATCAACATTTAATTATTTTGAACATATTGATCAACCTCATTTAATTTATGAGTAACCAAAGTATAATTTAAAGACAATTGAATGATAGCTGTCATATTGCATTGACGATAATTTCAAACCTTATGTGCTTCGTTCATACAAGATAAAAGCAGAAACGCAACATTTTATGAGAGAATAGACATTTAACTCATTTATTTTAATCTTGGAAAAATAAATTTTTGGACTGGTCGCCACGTCGTGGGTTTAGCTTCCTTACGTTTCCAGACACATATGAAGAGGCTACGGGAAATGCAAAATTGTCTATAATGCGTATTTTAATATTAAATTCTGTAATGTAACTAAATTAGTCACGGGTATAAGCAAAAACTATAATATGTAACTATCCAAAGTGTTATCTTTATGATACAGCATTTTGCTTCAAATATAAAATAATTACCAAATATTTTTGGGAATAAGGATGAGGCGAGTTTTCTAAATTGAAAATATGTTTTATCATTACAGAAAGGTTAATAGATAACTTTATATTAATATTACAATACACCACTGAAAAATTCTGATGCATTGAACATGTTACCTAAAAAGAAATGTTATCAACACTTTTTAGAAAATAGTTTACCTTCATATAGATAATTTGGGAGCTTGAATTCAATAGTATACGGTATTTGAAATATATAATTCTATGAGATTACTATCAATATTCTCGTTTAGTTAAGTATCAAAATAGAGGGCTCTCTAAGAGGTGTATAATGAACAGTATATCTCCATTCTCCGAAACTTTGAACGTTCATCGTTTTTCCCTTGGTCTTTCCATATGATAAGGTTAAAGTAAAGTTTCAAAATTACTTCTGAGGTAAATAACAATATGTCGAACACGTCAAGGAAGCTAAACCGACGACGTGGCAGCCAGTACAAAAATTGTTCTATCAAGGTTAGAATAAATTAGTTAAATGTCTATTTTCTCATAAAAGGTTGAATTTCTGGTTTTATCTTGTATGAATGAAGCACATTAGGTTTGACATTACTGTTAAAGTAATATGACAACTATCCTTCAATTGTTTTCAAAGTATACTTTGTTTAATTGTAAAAGAAATACAATTCATCAGTATATCCAAGAAATTTATACGTCGATTTCTTCGCAAACGGTTAGTTTTTTCGATTTCAAACAAGAGTATCAAATTTTTATATAAATCATCAGTCTCTAAGGAAATGCCAATAAATTTCAATAAGACTAAAGATAACAAAGTCATTATAATTTCTTCACCTAGGACGTGTCCTTTCTGCCCTTTAAGAGACTGCAATATTAGAAATATCTTACCTGAACTGCATGACTATAACAGTAATAACTGTGCCAAATTTGAAGCAAATCGTTCCAGTATTAAACGAATTACAGCCAAAAAATTTATTTCAGCAGCTCCGTTTGGAGCGAATAAGATCCGAAGCACCATACGTTCTGGTTAAAGACTAGGACTACAAACTTATTCTGCTACAGCCCTTATCGAAATCTGCAAAGTGCACCATTGATATGTGGTTTCTCCTTTGTAATAATTAGAATAACCTTGGAAGAAAATTTGGTAGTTTTGCCTATTTGGGCCCCTAGTCCTAGATTTACTATCGAAAAGTCTAAGCGTTGCTCCAAAATTGAAAGATGGTTTGAACTATTTTATCCTTAAGTGAACGGCTGAAGTGCTTTCTTGCAGCTAACCGTTTCATTTTTAGGGTTAGATTAGGCTTCTGGTACTTTATTTCCTATTATTTCTTCATCATTCATCTCATGAACTCTATACCCTCGCTCCTATACTATCCGAATCATATTAAAATGGAATTAACCTCAGGATCCATAACCTTAACAGCCATTTAATATCACAAGAAGCCATGGTCCATAACAGAGCACCGAGGATCATGGTAAGGCAAATATTCTATGGATGGATGCTATTCCAGAGGCTCCGCCAAGAACGTTCATTATGTTAGTACGGTATAGACCATTCAAGGTCTTACTTCCCATAATTTAATTAACGTTTCTCGCTTAGTTTCATACTGTTTAATTTAAGCAAATCCACATTGAGCAGATTGTGGTGTTTCATGCAACGACGATCCTGAGAGTAGTTTCTTCAAGAGATTGCGACATACTCAGCTTTTTAGAAGTAATATCGTATTTAGTAGAAACATGTTTTCAAAATATAACACAGCCCCACAAAAAAAAGTTCATACACAAGAAAGTGACATATCGATCTCGAGCTCAGAATTGGGCCTACACGTTTGGAATTGGCCCCAGGGGCCGAAAATGGTCTGAAATGCGGTTCTCGGGATAAGGCGAAGTCGACGCTGAATTTTGGAGTAAATCCGGATTTGTGATCGAAAAGGTTATGCCAACTGAAATTCCGGATTTGGGTCCGGGAAAATGACCCCTTGGGGCGGAAAATTCTGTTTTGGACGTCCCGGTCGCGACTGTGGTATTTTCGTGTGTTTTTCAATTCTGGACCTGAGACTGGGTGTGAAAAGTGTTTGGTCAGCTGAAATTCCCAGTTTGGGTGCGGGAAAATGGCCCATTGGGGCCGGAAAATCATATTTCGGACGTACCAGTCGCAAAAGTGGGATTTTCATGTATTTTTCAATCCTGGTCTTTAGAATATGCTCAACAAGTTTTTGGACAGCTGAAATTCCCAGTTTGAGTTCGGGAAAATGGCCCATTGGGGCCGGAAAATCATATTTCGGACGTACCAATAGCAACAGTGGGAATTTTATGTACTAATTCCTGTAGCTTAGACTGTGCTTGACAGGTTTATGGCCATGCGAAATTCCCTGTTCGGGACCGAGAAAATGACCCTTAGGGGCCGGAAAATCGTGTTTTGTACGTCTCAGTTGGGACATTGGTATTTTGATGTACTTTTAAATTCCGGAACTCATACCGTGTTTGGAATGCCTTTGGTCGATTGGAATCTCTCATTTACTTATATATGGTTTACTGGTATGTCCAAAATATGATTTTCCGGTCCTAATGGGCCATTTTCCCGGAAATAAGACATTTTTACAGGTCACTTTTTTATGGGAATTAGGAAATCTGTTTGTTAGTTGAGCAAATGCTCGAATAAGTTTCCATTTTGTTCAATACAATATCTAGACCGGTGTAGAATAGTCTGCAAGGCATGAAGTATTTTTCGGGTCATATTTGTAGGAACTTTTTGACTTATTTTCACATGTATAATACATGGCAGAAATATTGCTTGCTAATTTTGGGACACCCTGTATATGTTTCTAATATTATCTTTGACTTGTTGAATATCAAACCAGTTGAGACCTTTGTTACTTCGTCAATTCTCGTCATTGAAATATTCTATTTGTTTACCTTAGTTAGTAATTTTGACCTTACAATAATACAACTTGTATGTAAATATGTTGATCCATGAAAACTTGTTTCTTATAAAAATACTAGTTTTTGCAATACCTATTTGGTTATACTACAAAAAAGAAATGGTAGGTATAATTAAATTTGAAACTAGTAATGAAAGTATTATTGTCATTCATTATTTAAATTCTTTTATTCGCAATTGCGGTTTATAATGAACATTCGAAAGTATATTTACTTACACTGTTGTTGTACAGGGTGTCTCAAACTCGATAGTATGTGTGAGGATACAAAAAGTAAAATAAAATTTGGGACACAAAGTATTAAATGGGATAAGCTCTAATTTCAATCGAAAGGGATTTTACAGAAATGACTAATGACGTCAACAATTGTATTTTTTCCAGAAAAATACTAATTTTTTTCTACCAAAAAAGCTCTATTTTTTCTAATACACCTTTATTAAAGATTTTTTTCTGTTTTACTTTACCCGTTTAAAAGTTATAAGCAATATCGCCCTAATAGACCAGGGTCGATAATTTTTGAAACCAAAAAAAATAATAGTAGGATGAAATCCATTGGAAAAGGAAGAGAATACAACAAAAATGAAAAGAAAAATAATTTACGGGTGATCTGAGGTCGGGAAGTGGAAGGGGGTGAGTTTTTAAGGGTAAGGAACGGTTTACCTTGATTTCTGGCAAAACTGCAAGTCCTATGGAAAAAAGCTAAATAGCAAAGTTGTAGGTAATAAAAAGATCTACAACTTTTGTATTTACCCTTTTTTCACATAACCTCAAAATTTATGTGAAACATTCAAATAACCAAGTTTTTGGTTTTTTATTTTTATCCTTTACAAAAAATTTTTTTTCACGAAAATTGGTGAAAACTTATCTTTCTATGTCCCAAATACACTGTAATTTAAAATATTTATTTTTTCACCTTATATTGACTTAATATTGAAAAAGCACTCTAATTTTCAATCGAAAATTCTCGCGCCAAAATATCTGCCTTTTTAAAAAAGTCGGTCGGCTTTTTGTTCGTTGAAATCTCTACTTTCTGATGGTGTAAAAAAAATATACATTACTATGGTAAACGTTCTCAGAAAGTGCAAAGAAACGAAAAAATATTGAAGATGTCTTATTAAATATTAACTTTATTAACTTATTTAGTTGTTAATTATAGTAGTATATTTCGACTTGCAATTTTTTTGTTTATCAATGCAATATGGAATCTTACGTTTTTCGAGTAATTAAAGTATAAATTTTAATAAATAGCTCAAAATTGTACATAATGATTAAAAAAAAAATCGGATTCGAGTTTGTCGCATCATTTCTTTGTATTTTCTGAGAACATTTACCATAGTAATGTATATTTTTTTACACCATTAGAGAGTAGAGATTTCAACGGACAAAAAGCCCACCGACTTTTTTTAAAAAAGTAGATATTTTGACGTGAGAATTTCCGTCGTTTAACTCATTACAAGCGTTTGTGATTTTTTCTTTCAGATCTGGTGACTTTTCGAGTCACTGAATAAGTCTATTAATCTCAATCCAACTTCTAGTGATGGCAGTTATACTGATTCAGAACTTGAAAGTGAAATCAATACACACTTCAAAAATAATTTAAAAATATACTTCTGCATGGCAATGGAATCTGGTTCACTGTAAAACCTGAAAAGGCGAGAAAGCATGCAATCGGCGACCGGACAAAAAATTCCCAAGGAAAGAAATAAATAACATTTAGTAACACCTATTTTATACAGGGTGTTCAAAAAGAGTGTAAAATATTTCAGGAGGTAATAGTATGAACCAAAATAAGCAGAAAAGTCTTAATAAACATGGGTCCGCAAAGTAACGGTTGCGGAGATATGGACCACTATTCGTTTTTTCAAACATTTTATTTTATTAGGAATAAACCGACAAAGGAAGCCTTTAACAAACAAAAAACAAAGTTACAGAAGATGTTCAAAGTGCCCTCCGTCCATTTCCAAGCAGGCACGACATCTTCGTCTCAACGATATTCGAAGTCTTTCGAAAACACCCTCCTTGGTTTGGATTTCTTGACACTTTTGATTGATCCGTAGCTGTAGCTCTTCCAGGCTACTTACAGTAGTACCATGCACTAATGTCTTCAAATATCCCCAAACAAAGAAATCTAGAGGGTTCAGATCAGGCGATCTTGGAGGCCATAAAACAGGTCCGGCCCTTCCTACCCATCTATGTGGAAAAGTTTGGTGTAAATGCTCTCTAACGGCCATGGAAAAATGAGCTGGAGCACCATCATGCTGGAACCACATTTGTTACCTCTGATTCAAAGGAATGTCTTCCAAAAACTCATACAGTGTGTTCTGCAGAAAGTTGAGGTAAGCAACGCCTGTTAATTGGTTTGGTAAAACAACAGGACCTAGTAACCTGTCACCTACAATACTCATCCAAATGTTTAATGAAAAACGTACCAGATGTCCAGATTCTATTATATCATGAGGATTTTTGTCGACCCTAATATGCGTATTGTGAAAATTAAACACTCCATTTCTTGTGAACTCGGCCTCATCAGTAAAAAGAATATTTGCAAGAAAACGAGGGTCTTCAGCATCATGACGTAGAAACCAACGGTAAAAAACCAAACATGCTTGTTGATCATTTATTGGATTTAAGGCCTGTACTCGTTGCACATGGTATGCATAAAGAAGTTGCTCGTGAAGGATTCTCCAAACAAGAGGACCACTAATTTCTACCTCGCCTGATATTCTCCGCACACTCGTACCTGGATTCTGCTTTACCAGTGCTAGAATTTCTTTTTCTGCTCTAGGAGTGGATACTGACCTTGGCCTTCCGGATAAATGGCACTGTTTGCTCAAGGAACCATTATCACGCAATCTTTGGTGAATTCTTCCAAACATGCGTTGTGAAGGAATCTGGCGATTTGGATAAGTGTCAACATATATATGTCGCGCTTCAGTGGCGTTCCCATTAGCGCGACCATACATGAAATGCATGTCTGTTAATTCTGCGTTAGAGTAACCAGCCATAGTGAAAGAAAACTTGTGCACTGAGAACAACTATCAAATACGTACTGTTTATTTCAATAAACATCAACCATTATAAGAAAATACACAACGTGTTTGCAAAATAACAAAGAGGCTAAATAATATAAAACATTCCATATTTCCGCAACCGTTACTTTGCGGACCCATGTTTATTGAGACTTTTCTGTTTATTTTGGTTCATACTATTACGCCCTTAAATATTTTACACTCGTTTTTAAACACGCCGTATAGTAAATTCAACTGATTTTGCCGCGATTGTTATTAATTATTAATAGAATTAATTAATAAACTAGTTTGATATACTTAATGTTACAACACAATTTCGGGCCCTTCTTACCCAGTTTCTACAAACTGACAAATGTTTCTGCTTCTTGTTCTTTTTGAACTCGTAAGTTATTGGCAGCAATTATGATACGTTTATTTAAATCATCAATAGTAGGTATCCACTTGAGTGCAATACACTTCATTTTTAAAATATCCCCATAAAAAGAATTCTAAATGATTTAATATCAGTAGGTCGTGGCGGCCATGGTACCCCGGTCCTCCTCATCCAATCCCTTGGTATTAATGCTTGGACAGGCTATACACGATACGGATATAATTGAGCCGCGTGTATGATACACCATACTGCTGCAATACTCCCTGGACCTTCATCTCTTCCACAATTCGTTTTCAAATTTCCTTCGCGTTGCACTCATGCATTGCACACCGCGGTAAACGTAGCTGCATTTGGCACATGTTTACCGGGTTTTGCTAAACAATATCCATCAACTCCGAGTTGCTATACACCTAAGCCATTTTTGACACTTGAAAAACTATTGTAAAGGCTGACATCACAAAAACTTTTATAGATACCTTTAAACATACTTGAATTTCAATATTCGGAATCGCCTGGCTAGAGACTACAGCAGCCTAGCGATGTAAAGGTTGAAAATACTACAACTTCAATATTTTTTTACTCAGAAACTATAAGGATTTTACGATATCGACTCCATTTTCTATGACGCATCTTTTCCCAAATTTGTTTAGATAAGTTCTGAATCACCCTGTATAATAAGTATAAAAAAAATAAAAAATATTCGTTATGGAAACGCTATAAGAGTACTGGTGATGCGCTCATATATAGCGAATTTCAAGCAATCTAAGAAAAATTTAAAAAAGACATCAGCGCATACAGTTCAACATAAGAAATGATGTTCTGGGGCTATATTAATTCAAAGAAGCCAAGTTCTAATATTCCTGACAGTCTAAATTTTGAGGGACAAACCTTTGACACTATGCAGGATTTTGTTGAAGATTTTGCCAACTTTTTTTAGCACTGCTTTTACAAAACCTTAACCTAATGGTAGTACTACTTTGAATATGCCAAAACATGTCAATAATAATTATTTACACTTTACTCAATTCACTGAAACTGATGTACTTAATGCTCTATTGAAGTTAAAACCTAAACATATCAGAAGTCCCGACAATATTCCTGCATTGATTATTCGTGATTGCGCACATGTTCTAGTAGTACCACTCGCCATGTTATTTAATTTGGCGTTGAGCACGTGTTCACTCCCCAATGTTTGGAAGCATTCACGAATTTGTCCCATATTTAAGAAAGGCGATAAAAACAGTATTGAGAATTACATGCCTATTACTATTATAAATAACTTTGCCAAAGTTATGGAGATTGCTTATATAATAAGATATATCCATACATTCGAGGACAATTTTCTATTTATCAACATGGTTTTATGGTAAATAGGTCAACAACAACCTGCTTTGTGTAACTCAATTTATTGCTGGAAAACAACGTTCAAGTAGATGTAGAGTATACAGATTTTTCCAGAGCTTTTGACAGATTGGATCATGGCATTTTACTTGAGAAACTTAAACATGAGTTTTTTGAGTCTTTATTAAAAGGGAGGAAACAATATGTTGAATGCCATGGTTTTATATCTGAAGAAATATCTGTAACATCAGGAGTGCCCCAGGAATCGATTCTTGAACCACTTCTTTTCATAGTTTTCATCAATGATATAATTGAGGAAACAGATGTATCTCATTTACTGTATGCGGATGATGTGAAAATTTACTGTGCCATAGATACTAATTCTGATTGTTTGAGGCTTTAGCACTGTTTAAATGGAATAAACGGTTGGTGCAATTTAAATAACCTTCCCTTAAATGCAGCTAAATGTAGCGTTATGACATTTACGAAAAAAGTGTTTACATTTGTTTATAACTATAGTATCGGTGGTACAGTTTTAAATCGACCTGATTCTAGTAAAGACCTGGGGATTACGTTTGACTCTAAGCTAACTTTTAACTTGCATGTAAATGAAGTTATAAAAGCGTCTTTTAGGAATTTGGGATTTGTCATCCGTAACTCAAAAGGTTTCACTGATACACAAACTTTAATGCTGCTCTCCAATGTTTTTGTCGAGTTCAAACTCGAATACGCGTCTCTGGTATGGCAACATACAATATGTATGTGGAAAGTTTAGAAAATGTTCTACGACGTTTTCTAAAATTTCTTTCTTATAAGCTGGATGGTATTCCTATCTTTTAATATGAACCCCTCAAAATGAGCTCTTAAGTAGGTTTTCTGTGGTGAGCCTAGAAAATTGCAGGAAAACTCAATCACTGATTTTTCTCAACAAACCGATAAGTAATAGAGTGGATTGTCCTCAGTTACTCGAGCAACTCAGATTTCACGCTACCTCAATGACAACCCGACGTGACAGTTTGTTTTATCTTCCCACCCCGCGCACTAACGTATTCAAATTTTTGGCATTGTGTAGCAACTGTAATAATTTGCAGAACGTTGAGTTGATAAATTTAACTGTTCCTACAATTCATTAAAAAATGTTTTTGTAGCCTATTAGTTATATTTCATAGTTAGTTTGTTCTTTACATTATACTTTTACTGTAATTTATTTCTTGTTTATTTGTTTTTGAATGTATACGTAATTATTATGTTTGTTTCTTCTCATCCTATAAATGGTTTTAGTACTGTTGAGTATAAAAGAGTTAATGTGTGACTGTTACGGTGGTAGTGCCAGTAACCAGTAGTGTATAGTATGTATGGATAATGCAGGGTATTATAAGTGTTAGAGTGTGATATCTGTGAAGTGCACATCAGTTAGGTGTAAGTAAGTGGTGGTATTGCCGTGAAAAGGACTGCATTTTATAATTATAGAGGTGACACGGGTGAATTTATAAACTTTTTAAAGGAAACCTTTACAGTGTCAGTGGTCCCTAAATGTCAACTTATTTTTGGTAATTTTATATTCTTTGAACACTTCTCAAGAAGTACGCCTATGGAATCATGTCCTCTGCACCCCTCACCTCCATACTCAGCTATGTGCTGTAAATTAGTCACTCTCTACTATTTTTAATGTCGGATATAGATTATTATTAATTATTTTACTATAATTTTACAAGGGCAAATCTGTGAAAAAATTTTAAATAAGTATACTTATTTTCACCGATACTATACAGCCTAAAAAAAGAAACAGTAACAAATTTAGACTGACAATGATCTGCTAAACTATTAAAACAATGTTTTTTGCCAAACAAATATAATTAAAGAATATTTGCTTTAACTCAAGTCTATAATGTTAATATTAGTTTAACTAAGTCCATAAATAGTAATTAAAATGTATAAATTTGTAGCGAAGAGTTAGTATTTTAGTAAAAAATTGTCTCAAAAAATTATTTGTTTAAACTTGGGTATATTATAATGGGCTAATAAACATCTGTCTATTTATTTTTGACATCAAGGCCGTCAAAATAGTGCTTCCTACGGATCATGAAAACAACCTTGCCATTTAAGAATACTAAAATTGGCATATCAACTAAGCATTTTTATTTAACAAAAAATATATGTATATATATTTATCACAGCAATGTAATGACATCATAGTCATTATGATTTAATGTTAAGAGTATTCCTTTTGAACTTACATTTGAACTCTTAAATAAAAAGAATACCGTAGCGAACAATGAACGCTGATGATTTGACGATATTAAGACACAATTTGCTTGCAGAATTAATTAGTGTTTAAATTTCAGCAGAAATTAATTACTGCTAGTGACTTCAGTTTATTCTTACGGTAAAAATTCTGCTTCAACCTAAAAAAACGCAACTGTGGAGATAATACCGTTTTTATTAAAGCCACTAGTTAGAAATCTAATTATTGTTTATAGTAGTATGGATTCATTAATCATTATCCTAATGTTGACAGTTATTTATTCTAATTGTGTATCAGATATGCAATGGTTGCCCGTAGCCGGCTAATTTGCCCAGTGTAATCGTAAAAAACAAATTAGTGTGACAGGAATCGTTATCAGTCACATCAGAAAGTTACAGTTGTTGAAATGGCTGCCAATTTATGTACCTAAAAAAATGCACGTCCATTTGTGGGTATCCTATATCTAATACAAGTGGTCCAAAAAGTGGGATTTTTTATTCTAAACAGGACTTTCTATAATTTCCTGGAAATTATTTATGACGAATATACTCTCTAGGACAATTCAGATTTGTAGACGTATCAGAGATAGTGTAAATGTATATGAGGATTTATAGTTCTAATTTCAATCAACAGATTGCGCTATAATTATATATTGTGATAACTATACATACGTTATTCGGATTCTTCTTTTGGGACAAGTATAATTTTGGGACGAAATGACTACGGTTGATTTCTCTCAACAAAAAAGAAAGTCATCATAATTCGTTTAGATGAATATGATGAGATCACTTTTATGGTTGTTTTTAGGCTTTCACGACCTCTGTTATTTGATCTATAGTAGTTTTCCGCATTGTTATGCCATAACCTAGGTAATTGGCCGCTGTCAGTAACAAAATTAAAGGTAAAGCCTTAGTTGGGATTCTTTGATCTGACCTTGTTGTTATCGGGCTAGACTCTGTGTCTTTACTGCTAAAATGACATACATAGTCGACTAAATCTACAACTGATCTCTTCTCATAAAAAATATAAAAAAATTGAATATTTATGTTTTAAAAATTTTAGTAATTTTTGTTCGTCTGAATATGAAATAACTAATATAGCAAAAACGGAATTTCAGAAAACAACAGGTTTTAAACTTGGTAGCAGAAGTGCATTTCTTATGTATTCGACATACTGAACTTTAGAAAAATGTTTTCTAGATTGGATTGAGTGTTCTTCTCATGTATATTGGCGAGTTTGATTCTGAAGTCTTCTGAGACCCAAAAATTTTATAGAAATCGCAAATGAAGACAGGTAAGTCTTCATCATCCTCGTTATCGCTTTCACTTTCTTCTTCGGAGGGTTTGTCAAATTCTATTTCTTCCTCTTCGCGAGAGTGAACTACGTCCATAGGTTTGGGAACCACAGCTTCATTCACGACTGTTTTTTTCTTGACTGAAAAGACATTTGCATATGAAATGTTAGCTTTAGTAGTCGAGTTAGACGCTGCGATGTCTGTCATACAGAAATAGTAGTTTCCATGTCATCGACTTCGTAAATTTCAGCTCAGTCCAAAAGTGAATTAGAATTTTAAATTATATTTAATAATTTTATTATGCCAGCAATTTGATGCAGATTTTAAGGTTATAATATTTTCTTTACAATTCGTATAAAACTGTAAAACATACGAAACATACAGGGTGTAAAATATTTAAGGAGATAATAATATAAACCAAAATAAACAGAAAAGTCTCAATAAACATGGATCCGCAAAGTAACGGTTGCGGAGATATGGAATGTTTTATGTGCACCCTTTTTTTATTTTGCAAAAACGTTGTGTATTTTCTTATAATAGTTGGTTGATGTTTAGTGAAATAAACAGTACGTATTTGACAGTTGTTCTCAGTGCACAAGTTTTTTTCGCTATGACTGGTTACTCTAAAGCAGAATTAACAGACATGCATTTCATGATTGGTCGTGCTAATGGGAACGCCACCGAAGCGTGACGTCTTTATGTTGACGCTTATCCAAATCGCCAGATTCCTTCATAACGCATATTTGGAAGAATTCACCACAGATTGCGTGATACCGGTTCCTTGAGCAAACAGTGCCATTTATCCGGAAGGACAAGGTCGGTATCCACGCCTAGCACTGGTAGAGCAGAATCCAGGTACGAGTGTGCGGAGAATATCAGCCGGGGTAGGAATTAGTGGTCCTCTTGTTTGGAGAATCCTTCACGAGCAACTGCTTTATCCATACCATGTGCAACGAATACAGGCCTTAAATCCAAGAATCATCAAGCACGTTTGGTTTTTTGCCGCTGATTTCTACGTCATGATGCTGAAGACCCCCGTTTTTTTGCAAACATTCTTTTTACTGATGAGGTCGGGTTCAGAAGAAATGGAGTGTTTAATTTTCACAATGCGCATATTTGGGCCGACGAAAATCCTCATGCTCTAATAGAATCTGAACATCAGGCACGTTTTTCATTAAACATTTGGATGGGTATTGTAGGTGACAGGTTTCTAGGTCCTGTTGTTTTACCAAACCGATTAACATGCATTGCTTACCTCAACTTTCTGCAGAACACATTGTATGAGTTTTTGGAAGACATTCCTTTGAATCAGAGGCAACAAATGTGGTTCCAGCATGATGGTGCTCCAGTTCATTTTTCCATGACCGTTAGAGAGCATTTACACCAAACTTTTCCACATAGATGGATAGGAAGGGCCGGACCTGCTTTATGGCCTCCAAGATCGCCTGATCTGAACCCTCTAGATTTATTTGTTTGGAGATATTTGAAGACATTAGTGTATGGTACTCCTGTAAATAGCCTGGAAGAGCTGCAGCTACGGATTAATGTCGTGCCTGCTTGGAAATGGACGGAGGGCACTTTGAACATTTTCTGTAACTTTGTTTTTTGTTTGTTAAAAACTTCCTTTGGAAAAAAATTTATAATGAAGCGACACCTCGGAGACCTCCTGTATCAGCCGTCACTGGTACTGTGACTTGTGCTGTCTAGTTCCATATTATACTTTTAAATGTATTTAATTAGATTTAAATATTAAACTACTCATTGTAAATATTCAGCATTATATTCATGCAATATGAATACTTGAATTCAAGTATTCACGATTTAAGTATTGTTTGAATGTTGTAATCATGAATACTTTTTTAGTATTCAGTATTCATGGACTAAATATTTTTCCTGTATTCCAGCTCTTCCTGGAATACCCTGAATGAGGATGATATAGGAAGCAATGGGTAAGTTGCATTAATTTTATATTAAGTTGAAATGTATTACAGGGTAATATGTCAATCGTATTGAAAGGTCAGAACAAGAGTCTGGTGGCAATAATCACATAAGAATTAAAATATTAACATTAATTGTCATAGAATGTAAACAAGACCACGTGGACGAATACGTGATATCATTGATGTGATGTTACACGCCGTTCAGCGCGGTTTATTTCTGTGGATACATGTGTAGCATTTGTGGTTCATAGATACACAGTATAAATACTTTGTAGGCGGTGGTATAATTATTAGTTCTGATGTGGCGAACTTATGGTATTGTTAAACTTATTCCTTTGTTTACAATATAGATTCGCTCGTGACGGCGACAATGCTGTTGGGCAAGTACCAGATAGATGGTTTTACTTGAGATATTTATAAAATTATACCATCTAACTTTACATTAAACTATTTGTTTTAATTTGAAAAAGTATAGAATAATGATATTTAACATATTTTTGTTGCTATTTACTGATCTCATTTCTCCTTCAACAATTTAAAAAAAGTCCTTATCTATTACTTTCGTTTATTTATTTATTTATTTTCAAAATAAAACAGGTATTTTTTTACTGATATTTATAGAGTGTTTCATTAACAGGTTAGTAAATTAGATTATTTTCTTTAGATAATTATTGAATAGAGCTTTGTCTGTGGAATTGTTCATTAGCATACCTAGATGTTTGGTATCAGAGAACATACATATGTAGGAGATTTGATTTATATTAGCTTAAAATACCTTTCTAAAACAGTAAAAAAATGTTACAAAAGCTAATAATAAGGAATATATGGGTAGATATTGTGGGTGTAATTCAACGCAGGTTGGGGCTTTTGTCCACTGAGTAGTTAGTTTCATACAATATTATTAATACCTAAAAATATATAAAACAGGTAATTTAATACAGTGAAGTCAGATAGGAAAATTTTATAAACAACTGAAATAACATTTTACATCAAGTAAATGGTAAGAGGAAATACGTAAAGAGAAAAAATGTAAGTTTGCTTTACCATTGATTTTCCACACGTCCTGTATACATTCTGGTATCTTCATAGAAAAGTTTAAATGATTCTTTACAACTTCATATATTTTTTTCGATAATCTTAAACCTACCTGTATTTCTAATTTTTACATTCTTCACAAACAAACAATGTTGCTATGCTTTCTTTCGTCGCGCTTTATCATCCTACATCATATTTTTCGTTTCATTTTTTTGTATTCATAAATAATGGCATAATGCAATACTACCTCCATTTTTCCGGTGAGATCCACTTTCTGAGCCCATTTTACGAGTCTATTTTGTAACTTTAATCAATACCAATGTCTATTTAACACAGCACCTAATAGTATCAGAAATGACAAATTAACTCTTCTAAACGTATGTACTTCGTTGTACAAAACCATGGAAATCCTATACAGATATCAACTAAAGCACATTGCTATATTTGGGTATACACGTGCAAACATCATCTGACGTCACAGGTCTACGCTGTGGCGGCGATCGTTTTGTGGGGGTGTGCCTTGACAAAATTTTTAAATACCGTTTTTAGACTTATTTTTCCACGTAATTGTCTAGGACAAACGCCAATTAAATTAAAATAATATATTCTCTCTTCTGAACGTATTTGGAAAAATCATGCAATTTCCCCATTGTGGAAAAACATATTTTTGTTTGTTTATTGTCGAGATGAATCAGCAGAAAGTTTGTTGCAATGCTACAGTTACACCCTGTATGTAACTAACAACAATGTTTTTACTGATGTTTTTTTATATATTTTTAGGTATTAATAATATTGTGTGAAACTAACTACTCAGTGGCGTTGAATTACACCCACAATATCTACCCATATATTCCTTATAATTAGCATTTGTAACATTTTTTTACTGTTTTAGAAAGTTATTTTAAGCTAATATAAATAAAATCTCCTACAATTCCTATCAATCAAGTCATATGTATGTTCTCTGATACCAAACATCTAGGTATGTTAATGAACAATTCCACAGACAAAGCTGTTAATCAATAATTGTCTAAAGAAAATAATCAAATTTACTAACCTTCTAATGAAACACTATAAATATCTAACTTCACTTTTTGACAGTGGGAACACGGCAAATTCAACCACAGTAGATGAGATCTGACCTATTTCTGCATTTTTAGGATTGCTTCTTCAGGTGGTCTCCTTTAAGTTTAATCAAATATCTAACGATAAAAATTATCATAAAAATTAAAATTATTTGAAGTTAAATATCGACAATGACAAAAAGTGACTTCCTGTCAATGAATTAAATATGACAATACCTACTTGAAAAATGTTCACCTTTAGTCTGGTAATAAGTCAATTTCAGTAGAAAAACAATGTTTTTACACATTGCCAAGGTTTCGGCTTATATTTAAGCCATCTTCTGGGCTCTAGAAATGTAAATGTGTTACATAACTAATATAAAATTACAATTGTCAATACTTTTCAACAGACATTTTTAATAAACAATTAATTTTTATATTAAATTGGACGAAGAAAAAATTAACTACAGGTAATTTTTAAAATTGTTAATTGTAATTTGTTTTCAGCTTAATTTATGTTTGCCTACATTGTCCTTTTTCTTTTAAAATGAATAGAATAAAAATAAATATTACTAGATACTTAGCTTGCTCTAATATTAAGCTAAAAATTGTAATTTTAATTTGTAATTTTCAATGTGTTTTTTTTTAATTTATTGTAATTTTATATTAGTTATGTAACACATTTACATTTCTAGAGCCCTGAAGATGGTTTAAATATGAGCCGAAACTTTGGCAATTTGTAAAAAAATTGTTTTTCTACTGAAATTGACCTATAACCAGACTAAAAAAACATCAGTTATTTATGAAAGGTCACTAGATACAAAAAAAACTATATTTTTCGTTACAAAAATGAAATAATTTTGTGTATAATACTATAAAATACAGCAGCAACAATTAATCGCTATGATATAATTTGCTGGTTATGTATAATTTAATTTCGAGTAATTTTGCGCCTACACGTTACTAATGTAAATTAACACCGGCAGTGTCTAGAAACGTCTGAGAGAAAACGATTTGGCTGCGGTTAAACGTATACATAATATAAATGAAATGATACTGTTTCTGAAAGTGCAATTTTTATGATGTGATTTTTAACCTAGGATAGACGTGAAAGCTTCCCTTCTAAGTACGAGCAAATGGACTTTCACCGGCATTTCTGTTTCAATTTGTTTTATGCAAAATTAGGAAGTACACAGCGGTGTCACACTTTAACATATGCTAAGTGAAGTGTGATTGGTGCCACAATAGCGAAAAAGCATGCAACTGACTGCATGCAGTTAAGTTTTTATCCATTTTAAATATGTAACGTAGTATTTATTGATCATTTCGGTACCTGTCTATCAATAAATCAGTCAGTAAAATATTAATATCTACAATTTAATTTCTTCTATTGTAGTAAAATGCAAGCTTCTTCACGTACAGGATGTTCCCATGATCGTAAAGCTACGCCAAAATTCTTCTTCTAAAGTAACGTTTTTTGAAATCATAAGTTCAAAGTAGGAGAAAATAATAAGTCCCACAAAAAATTACCAGCACTGAACGCCAAAACTTCAGTAGATAGACTAAGATACATACAGCAGTTATCGCCATCTCGTTTTTTTTTAAGTCTTAACCAATGATATGAACCACGTGCCGCAGCGGTGTGTCATCCCCATAAGTTGTGCCAATTCGGCTGCTGACGCGGCACAAACTGTTGTGTGTGTTTTTGCTCTTAGGGTGATTAACTAACAATTAGGGGTCTTGACCGATACAACAATTTGTACTGCATCGGCATAATTTATGGGGGATGACAGACACAGCGGTTTTCACAGCTAGCGGTGCATGGTTCATATCGTTGGTCAAGACGATTTAAAATAAATGAAGGGGCAAAAACCGCTTTGCTATATATGCATCTGAAATTTCAAATATTCCGCCGTATGTTTTGTTATATTAAAATTTTCATACTATGACTTACTACAAATATTTTAAGAGGGGATAGGGAAAAATAAGAATTAACGGAATCACCCTTCAAAAAAATTCCAAACTTCTTTATAAAGCCAAAAACAATTTTTTTCGATATTATTTTAAATCCTTATTTAACGCCGCCAATGTTAACTTGCTTGTTGGTTGCCTACTCTACAAGCATGCAACAGTCCCTCGCTCAGTCGGTATCGCTGTCATTATGACAATTCAATTCCTGTGTTTACGTTGTAATTTTGTGTTCTTCTTCAGTTTTTAGTGCCTTTTTTAATTTTTAAACGTTTTATAGTTATTAAATAAAAACGTTTGTGTTGGGTGCAGATACTTTCCCACAATATAGTTCGCCGGTTTGATTTTCTAGGTTATGGGACAAGACTGCCGCGGTTACACTAAAACTTGTCTATTATCTGTTCCTTTCGTTCGATTTTGTTATAATAAATAGGCATTTTATCTAATTGTACTTACGAGAAGTGTCTTTTATCGGTAGTGAGTGGCTGTAATGAGCGAATATGTAGTTTTACCAGTTTATAACGAAATAATGAAAAACGAATGCAAAATACTGGAGCGAACTGGATTAACTGTTACCTATCTATCAGGTATTATTACTAATATGAATGTTAATTTTTGTCGTTTCTACATTTAGAAACGCTACAAAAAGACAACCGCATGGTAGTTGACATTTTTGACAGATGTAAGCTTTATCTATGAATCTAAGTCATCTCAGTCGATTCTTATCATAGGCGCTGACTTTCCGTAGGAAAAAAGGGTTTTGCCCCATTTTTTAAATATCGAGCTAAAATTCTGGAATTTTTTTTTATTGTCTTTTAGGCCTCCCTGAGCACGTGGTTAAACTTTTTGTACTTAGTCATAGTTAACCCTGTATAACAAAGGTGTTAAAGATGCCATAACTAAAGCCAAGTCTTTCTGATAAAGCAATTCCTTATATTTAACTAACATAGTGGGAATTTTTTCTTAAGACAAAAATAAGTCCAGTACATCCGTACAGTCTATACTAACAAGAATTTATCTAAATTGGAGAAGCCAGATGTAGCGTGTATCACTACTCAAAAGCTGCAACTGTCGGATCACGCATATACGAGGGTAGCGAGCCGTTTCTAAGGACAAAAGTTTGAGCAACCAATTTAAAGCAGTTTTAAAAACTGGGAAGGACAAGCTACTAATTCCGGTCTGAAGACGTACAATGTATCCGGAGATGGTAGGAACAATAATCTTCTAAAAAAAAAAAATAATTTGTATTTTTTTCAATATATCGATATAACATATACCCCAGACTGACAAAAAATTGGTTAAAGAGTTAACAATGATGGAATTATATAAAGCTAACCATGAATCCCAAAAGTTAATTTTAGACTTCGCTATTAGAAAAAATATCTCCTAAGTACGTAACACAATTGACACCACGCTACAGGCTGACTATTTATTAGAAAAAAGAAGGTATTACAGCGACTAGAAAAACATAAAAGCATTTTTGTTTGAAGCGGCTATGTCTGTCATTGCCCCATGTATTTGACAATGAGCCATAATGTTCATAAGAAATTGGTTGATATGTTGTCAGTATGCAGAGGTGACATAATACCACCGCAACTTCACGATTATACGTCGAGCCTTTTTCATTGCAAGTTCATCCTGGAGCTCGTAGGAAGTTCTAGGCCTATATTGAGGAACATGTTGTAGATATCGTTAACAAGATTCAACAACCAGTACCAAACACATATCACAGCAAATTGATGCATTTCAAATGACGATGTGACGAATTTTAAATGAAAAATAACTTCATTCTTATCAGGTGCAACGAGAGTTAATACTACAACACCATTCCCAAAAAGCGCTCTCGAGAATGGCTTTTCCAGAAAAATGCTCGGAATGAAAATTTTACTAAATTTATTCTAGGTATGGCTGAATCAGTTTTACTAGTAACTAAATAAATAATTCTCGAGAAATGCACGTATGGGCTATAGAAAATGCTCACACTATTCACCGAACTAAGTTTCAACGGAGATGTTCTTTAAAAATGTTTTGGCCAGTGTTGTTAATGGTATGTGCATTTCTTCTTTTTTCTTCCAGATCGAATGGCTGGCTAGACTATCTTCCCAGGTGGATAGGTCTCGATGGACTGACAAGATAGCCTGGGATAGTCTTCTTTGTAGGATTGCATTGTATTAGTTGAATAAGGTTTTGCACACCGATTAGGACACATCGACTTAAACAATAATAATATGACAAGTAAATAATAATAAAATAAAAATTATTGTGCAGTTTTATGTTTAACTTTAAATATGTCGAGAAATGATGACTTTACCGCTATGAAAGAATAGTAGGTTAATTGCACTGAAAATATTGAACAATTGAAAAATTCTATCAAAATTCTGCCTTTGGCGTAAATGTACGAATGGGAAACTGCCCCTCTACCTCATCGTACGCCTCTGGTAGTAGCCTTGAACGATTTTATAGCATCTTTTAATATGCACTAAAGTATTTTAACTTTATACCAAGTATGGCAGGGATATATCAACAGGGTTAAAGTAATGGGCAAAAATCATTTAAATGTTTTTAATAACACCCTGTAACTACGTAAGGAGCCATATTTTATCTAAGCATTATGTGTCAATTCTTCATATTTTCAGCCCAGGATCCAATTAGTGCATGTACAATTATTAATGAATTACCCTGTATAAATGTAGTTTCAAATTATTTAATTATTGGTTGTATATATTAGTGAAATATAATTATAATTAACAATTTACACCTTCAGAGATTCACATTATAGGCATAAAATTTTATATAATAATAACTTTAGCTATATTTTATATATTTATTTGAAACAGTAACTCATTCTCTGTCGGACAGGTGCCTGATTACTATTTACACCAATTGTATTAATTATTAAAGTAAATAATACTTTACAATCACGAGTGCTACAAAGTAAGTAACAAGTGATATTAAAATAGTAAATCTTAATCTGAAATCAAGAGTACTTAGCACCTGTTCTCAACCACTGTTTCGAAACACCACACAAAAGAAAATGGCGCATGGCAAATTTAGTAAATGACCACCGAGTGTGGCGCTCCCACCGGTTATAGGGCATACATATAACTTCCTCTTTTGTGTATATGTATGTATAGGATATTGACACAACGAATTTAAATAATATTACACCAATTACTGTCATTCATTATAATAATACTTTGGTTTAATATTTTCATCTAATAATGAGGCATTGCTGGTTTAATCGAATAAATCTATATGATTTGTCAAGATAAGGCCAATGTTTTACCAACCATTTACTCTTAACGACATACGTAATAATAAAGGGCGTAAGTACATTGGCCTTTTGTGTTTTACATAATATACACACTGACTTTAAATAATAATGTTATACCAATGACCTGGATAATATAATGGAATATTGTAATTTAATTAAGAGCCAATGAAATCCCTTAAAAATATATTTTTCACAAAGATAAATCCAATGTTATACCAATATTTCTAACCAATAAAAACAGTTATTTTTATTAACATAGTGGTCTAATATTGCTTCATATAGTTTTTGAATTATTGGTTCACTAAATGAAACCATTAATATATCAATAATGATAAATTCTTACGAATATTGGGCCATTGTTTAAATATTTTTCCAATACTGGTTCATGTGGTCCCTAGGACAGGAAAATTACAATCCGCTTTGACAGCATTGTTATTGGTTATATGTAAGATTCCATCTGATGGCATTATTTATCGCATTTGATTTCTTGAAGAAAATTTGTATTTTGTTTTGTCTCACAAATCGTTTAATTCAATGTAAATAAAATTTGATATGGTTTCTATAAAAAAAAGAAATATTTTAGTTGGTTAGTGATGAAATAATAAAATGTTCCAAAACAATATCATAGATAAAGTAATGTTTAAAATTTCATGTTTACTGTATGTATTAGAAACTATTTTATTATGTGTATGTTTAAAACTTGTTCAATTTTAAGCTTTAATTATTTACGCAAAACATTATAAAATTATGCATAACCAACTATTGTCTCTATTGTTTGGGTGTTTTGTTGAATTTCGGTTCTCGTAACATAGTTTTCTATATTATAGTCCTTGCCTAGACATTACAGAATACACAAGAAAGTGGTTTGCGTTCTTAATGTAAGACGTTTTAAATATAAATTAAAATAGCATAAGATATAGCAGTATATTACGATGGTACGCTACGGCTATTATAACCTATTAAGAAAGTTTATAATGGCAATCGATGATTTAAATATTACATGTTTGTGGACATTTTTTCATATATTAGTTATTTAAATATTCATATTTTGTAGAAATAAAGTTAAATTATATTTCGATAGCTGTACCAGTTATTTGCTTAATTTGTAGGTATGTATTTAATAAATGATTACGTTCCAAATAAACGATTTTAAAGTGAAACATGTCTTACGCAAGAATTTGACACAATATTTGATATTTCAAATATCTTAAAAAACATCAGTTATTTCTCTGCTTTAAAAAAAACCTAATTTATTATACACTTGTTAAGCATTTTAATTATTGCGATTTACAATAATTTTATAATTATGAAATGTTAATTATTCAAAATTCCATGTGCTGTGCGTCGTGGGAATGCAAAAAAAAACTGTTACCTCAAAGTGACGTCGGAGAGTCGCCAATGACGCGTTAGTTTTTTATCTGGAATACTTGACGTAAAAATGTAAAACAAGTGCTATTTAAACAATCGTTACACTACGGCCAGCTCAACTATAAACAACTAAAATTACGTTATAATTAAAACATTTGTCACCAGAGTTGTCGTCATTATGTCTACAAGAGGTTGAAAAATATTTGGCTAGAAATTTTCGTAGACACTACAGAGAGAAAAATATTTTTTTGATTTTAATAAATGTTTATTTAATGTATGTTTCCATTAATAACAATACCTTTTTATATTAAATATTTATTATGCACCTAGTTGTAGTTTGACTAAACATATTCTATAAAACAAATATACAAGGTGATAATAGAAGTAGTACCATAAATTTAACTGTGCATTTTAGACCCCAAAATAAGATGAAAAGTGAATTGTATCCAAATTTTCTTGTGTATGGGTTTTTGATAATTTCGTAAGAAAAATAAAGTTTTTTACATAAAAAAGGTACTCTTGTTGAAATTCGATGTCGGTAATTTTTGAGAAAAATGGATTTTAATATCTCGGTTTCATTGAAAATCTATGGGATTTGAAACATTGTTACAATAGTTTTAATATGAAAGAAAATAAATAATTTTGATATTTCCATTCATATAAGCATTGATTAGTAGATTGTGTATTTTTTGTTGTTACCGTAAAAATGTTTAGTAAAAAGCGATAAGCAATTTTGAAAAAAATTTTCAAACGCTGAATTGTGTCAAAAATTGTATTTTTTGTAATACCTTTATTTTGACGTTATCTAGGCTATATTCTATTTTATTCTCGAGACGCTCTCGATGTCACCGAAACTTCGAGAATCCCAAAAACATATATAAGCGGTTCGATTTCGCCGCTGGAGTCAGTTTATATTGAGCAGCCAAACACGAGTGAGAGAAACGTCAAAGTAAAGCGTTGTGTAATCAAGAGTGACAATAAAGTTCGTTTGTCTACGTGACGTGTTTCTACGCTAACTCAACATAGAATTTACAATGGTTTCAGAAGTGTGACGTTCCACAAAGGAGACTTTTGAAATAGAAAAGTGAATGTCAGTGACGAGATCTAGAGCAACAGAAATGGAGGAAACATTCAAACAGTTAATGGGGATGATGAAAGAGATGAAAAGGAGCCAAGAATATATGAAGGAAGACTTAAAGAAGGAAACGAAAAACAGTCAAGATGTAATGATGAATAGCCAAGACGAGATGATGGACAATTTAATAAAGGAGATGAAGAACAGTCAGGATGAAATAAATATTAACCAAGACGAAATGATGAAAGATTTGAAAAAGGAAATGAAGAACAATCAAGAGAAAGTGAAGAATAGTTTAGAAGAAATAAAAAATAATCAGGAACAGTTTAAAAATGAAATGAAAACCATAAGAAGTTAGAACAGGCAATTAAAGCTAAACTCAATGAATTTAAGGAAACTGTTGAAGAGAAAATTAATCAATTAAGAAGTGAGGTACAAGATAAGGTCCAGGTAGTAGAAGAAAATATGACCAACTTACAAAGGGAAGTCTCAAATCTGAAATCCCAGTTGTCCGCGAAGGAGCCCATTGAAACAGAGTAGTTTTCTTCCATCAAAGGTTAAACCACCAACATTTGATGGAAATGTGTCATGGAACTTACCTTAAACAATTTGAAGCAACTGGTCAGAAGGAGAAAAAGCTACCTCACTAATAGTGGCTCTACGAGGTGAAGCTATGGAGATATTAAGAACGCTAGCTGAGGAAAAACAAAAATACTATCAAACTGAAGAGTGCTTTAGAAATGAGGTATGGTGAGGCTCATCTACAAAACGTTTACCAGGAACAATTAAAAGGCCGAAGACAACGCTTCGAAGAAAATTTACAGCAATTTGAGGCAGATATAGCACGTATGGTGAAGCTAGCCTACCCCACCGCACCGACAGAATTCCAAAAACAGTTAGCAGTGAGTAGCTTCATTGATGGCCTGCGAAACCCTGAGATCAGTCAAGCGTTAAGATTGGCCAAACATAAGAATATATCCGAAGATTTAGACCTGGCTCTGGAAATCGAAGCCGCACGGCTAGAAATAGTCAAGGCAGAACAAGACAATTAAGATTCAAGACGGAAGGACGACGTGAAGCCAAGAAAGATAACGAGGGATTGATAAAAAACTTGAGAAATGTATTGAACAACTACCAGAGAGGACAAGTTCGTACCGATTCTACGGTATACAGTAGACGAAGACTCATCCTGTGTTGGAACTGGGAAGCAAAGGGACATCACAGGAATCAATGCTCTAGGAATATTTCCAATTGAAATCGAGAAGAGCCTGACAACTGGAGAATAAGCAACAAAAGAGTCCAGTCAGAACTCAGTTCTAATATTGAAACATAGAAAAAGCGATTATTAAAATTGAGACAGGAGAAGGAGAAGAAAACGATCTAAATAACCAGAATAAAACTTTGGAAGCTACTAATGTCGAACTCTTCAAGCAGATAAAATTGATTCAGGATCAAATGAAACAAAAAGAAGCTCAGTGAGTTAAAGAAAATGAGGAACTGCTGAAAAAATTAAAATGTAAAGATCAGTTGCGGCGGAAGTTAAATACCGATAAAAACAAGTTAGAAACTCGGTTGGAAGAAACAGAAAGAGTAAAATCGTCAGTGGAAGAGGACGCACAAAGGGGCATAGTAACTTTAACAACTGGACTGAATTAAATTGAGAGAAACGGAAAACTTTTGTGCCAAAGAACTAAATTGCAGAGCCCGAAAGAATGTGATAATAGAACTTTTGCTAAAGAACAGAGTGAATATTCAGACTTCGGAGCTATATGCCAGTGGAAGATTAAAAACTTGGATAGACCTAAGTGAAGTGACATCTCCAACAGATCTTCGTCTTTGAAAAATTACTGGACCCTATGGGATTCTTGGGTAATACAGAATGGTGTATTGAAAAGAGTACTGCAAAGTCCTAATGGTAAAGGAAAGATTTACCAAACTGTATTACCCCGAAAAAGAGTGCCAGAAGTTCTTGAAGTTCTTCATAGTGGTATAAGTGGCGTGCATTTATGAAGAAATAAAACTTTGAATAAATCCAAAGAACGATTTTATTGGCTTGGAAGTCGTACCGATGTGGAAGAATGGTGGCGACATTGTAGTACTTGCACGTTAAGTAAAGAAAGTTATGCAGTGGAGTAACCTGATCGGGACGATCAGTTCTAAGAGGGGGGCAGTGTTACGGAAGCTCACCTACCTTTTTAGTTTGTTAATTATGTTTCTGTTTGTGTTAAAAATTATAATTTTTGTAATAGCTTTATTTTGACGTTATCTAGAATAGTCCAGGCTATATTCTATTTTATTCTCGACACGTTCTCGATGTCGTTGAAACCTAAAAACATATATAAGCGGTTCCATTTCGTCGCTGGAGTCAGTTTATATTGGGCAGCCAAACGCGATTGATAGAAACGTCAAAGTAAAGCGTTGACAGTCGTGAAATTGGTTCGAAGAATATTTCTTGTGTAATCAAGAATCACAATAAAGTTTGTTTGTCTACGTGACGTGTTTCTACGCTAACCCAACATAGAGGTTACAATATAATAATAATATGTCCACCCTACATTTTAATCATGAAGATTAAAACCTAGCAGTGGGAAACTTGTACAGGAGAGGGTGCGGCATATTATTATTAAGCAGGCCACATTTGTGTATAGGAACGACTTACGTTGATAGGACCTAACCACCATTCAGTGCAGGAATGAAGGAAACCTGGAAAACCTAATTAATTAGAGGGATGGTCAAACGTCAACCAGTATCAATCTTCCACACTGACCCAGACCAGCATTCTTTCACCCTACCATACCCGCACAGAGGGTGCTAATTCTCTCCTCGAATACAGCTGATCTACGGTCTATCGGCAGCGGGATTCGATCCCACAGCGGACTGGCCACATCGATTTAAGTACTAACGCCTTAAATCGCTCGATCACCGACGGATAAGGATATGTAAAAGCATTTTACATCGCCGTAGAAACAATTGAAAGCTAGCGACATCTATCGAGAAACGGCGATAACGTTATGTTCAGCGAGTGGAGCGGCGAATGGCAGTTAGAGGTAGCTCTGCCACTGCACGTTATTCATGGTTCCTACTACCGGGTTAGATAGACTCAAAACAGCTAAAGTTGTTCGTCAGTCGCCTCACCTATGGCATACTGATGAGAACTAATAAGCTCGAAACCGGTGTATGTCTCGTGGGCCGGCGACGAATGACTTTAACTAATGCTATAAGTTTTTCAGATGTATGCTAATACTGATGAGGCCATTAGCCCGCAGAGTAGTTGTTTCCCGGAATTCCGTGTTTATTGTCTTCTAAGACTCCTAAGCACGTAGTTAGTGGCAGTTAACCCTGTAAAATAAAATGTTTTTAACTTTTGTTCTTTTGCAACCTTGCATTTCTCTACTTGACCATTATTCGATCGTTACCTCTTTTCTTTTGTTGGTAGTATTTTTGACTTCTATATGTGTTAAAAATAAATATATGTTTTGCTTTCTTTTCTTATAATATTTACTATTTTCTTTAGTTAGATTAAAAATTGTAATATATATTTTCTTACAAAGCTGCAGTAACACTATCAACTACCAGTTAATGACACTTTTAACATTTGACAATAAACAGTAGACGTTAGCATATTTTATTTTTGACAGTTATAACTCGCGACAAGAATTCAGACGACTTACGTCATACGAACAAATGAATAATTCATTATATTCTCATCAAAATATTTAAGAAACTGCAACTGGTAGTCATAAAACTATATCCTACGCTCAAAGTTTGCATTATATATTGTACTAAATTGCAAAAAATGATTGTTTTTAACGCGAACAAATATCGAAAATTACGTTGTGAAATAAAAACAAATGTGTAACGTCAGGCGTGACGTAAGACGTCTAAATTCTTGACGCGAGTTTTTATGCATTATGAATAAACGCAATTTATTATGTTGTCTTGTTTTACACTGGGTATATTCATTTGAGTATACATTTTGCGCGGCTTTAATCTCACATAATATCCAAAGCTTCCCGAATGTTGCAACTATTTGTGTACAGAAATATATGAATACATTTTTAATCTGTCGGTAGATCAGCTATCAGCTAGAGAGGATTGGCATCCTCTCTCCATGTAGAGTAGGGTGGGAGAACGTGGGCTTGGGTCAATGCGAGAGATTGATACCGGTCTGCGTTTGACCATCTTTCTTATTAATGATATAAGTTTCTTTAATTCCTGTACTGAATGATGGTTGTTCTTGGACTCAAATGCAGTCTACTTAATAATAATATGCCGCCTTCTCCCCATACAAGTCTCCAACTTCTGGGCTAATCCTAGCGAATATAATGAGAGGTAGAGATATTAATATTATCATATTATTATTTTATTTAATTTTTGTAATCTTAAAGTGAAGGTCCGACGTAATATTAAAGGTGTTATTCCCTTGCGATACATGTCATCCAGTCCTTCACGACATTTGGCAGTAACGGTTTTAGCAGTCGTTTTAAAAACTGGAAAATAAAAAAATCTTATAAAAATGGATGTAAACAGATTTACATCATTGCTTCTGATAGAAAATGACTTTGTTGTCCATATGAGACGAAAATCAGGAACTACATAAGTTTAAACCATTTATTTTTATTTTTACTTCGGTGGTATTAATCTGGATATTAATTTATAACTGCAGAGATATGATTACTTTTATATTATTATGTTCCCAAATAGTGCCGGATTGTGGTTGGCGTCCGTTTCCGACATGTTTTTGAGCAGTCAAGAAGTAGCAATCGACGGCGAGCCGCTGCATTATCAAGACCACTCGCGGAAAAGAAATCATCATCATAAGGAAATCACACATTAAGGACGCCAATGAGAGATACTGTTGGACGTCCCATAGTCATCCATAACTGGTTCTGATACGTAGCGACCTAAAATGCACTTTCGACAGACGTAATATTAAAGACACTGAGAGCTACACTGTTGGACGTCCCATGAACGTCCATAGCTATAACTAGGACATACCGACCTAAAATGGATGTTCAACAAACTTAATATTAAGGACACACTGTTGGGTGTCCCATGGACGCCTTTAACTGATACTGGGACGTAATGACCTAAAATGAAGATCAACGTATGTAATATTAAAAGTGCTGCTGACAGTTATTTCTTAGACGTTCTTAACTGATATTTACCCACCTAAAATGGATATTCGACAAATACTACTCAGAGTTACACTGTTGGGCATCCCATGGACGTCCATACTAGGACGTACCGTCCAAAAATGGACGTTCGAACGACGTAATATTAAAGTCCTTGATTAGTATAGCAATGTTGGACGTTTATGACTGATACTGAGACGTTACTGACCTAAAATTAACTACCTGTTAGACGTCCCATGGACGTGCATAACAAATACTAGATCGTACCGACGTAAAATCAACGTTCAACGGACTTAATATTAAGGACTCTTCTGAGATCTACACTTTTGGTCGTCCTATGGACGTTCATAACTGAGACTGGGATATACGGACCTAAAATACTATGCCATGTGGTGAACTAAATCAGTAAAAAAAGTCAGTTTAAATACGTAATAGTAAAAAAATAGGTACGAAAAGTAAGCTTCTCTCGAGTAAGAGGTCATGAAAACAATATTTTAAAACCAATGTAACAATTTCAGAATTATTAGATTATTAAAGCAACAAACATAATTAATAAATTTGAACGGCCGAAATGAGATTCGCGATCGCGTATGAAATCGTACATGAGACGACGCCTCATTTATCCGAGTTCGCCGCCGTAATTCGCCACCGCGTTATTAAAGCTAACATTAAACCAATTATTTTAAAATAGAAATCGGATTCCGTGCTGAAATATTTCGAAACACGTGAAACGATCCGGCGGCGCGCGAGAGTGTGGCGGGGCCTGTCCTTAAGTTTTTCGCTCTAAAGTAAACTATGTTTCTATTAATACGGTTTATGAGCGCGTAAATTAGAATAGTAACTGCTGAGTATCGCAACCATTTACATATAAAGTGCGGTAATAATAACGACAGCAAAATTTCCCAGCGACCGGGTTTTACTCATACACACTACTTAAAAATATCTTGGCTATATGTAATTACTGGATTTTTATAAGTTTTATGGTTATTTTATTCACAATTATTTTTAATACTATGTGGAGTTTATAATTTGTAAAAAATATAAGACTAGAAAAATATTTGAAATAAAAATCTTATTATATATATTTAGGTATTAATAATATTGTATGAAACTAACTACTCAGTGGACAAAAGCCCCAACCTGCGTTGAATTACACCCACAATATCTACCTTATTATTAGCTTTTGTAACATTTTTTTACTGTTTTAGAAAGGTATTTTAAGCTAATATAAATCAAATCTCCTACAATTCCTATCAATGAAGTCATATCTATGTTCTCTGATACCAAACATCTAGGTATGCTAATAAACAATTCCACAGACAAAGCTCTATTCAATAATTATCTAAAGAAAATAATCTAATTTACTAACCTGCTAATGAAACACTCTATAAATATCTAACGTCCCTTTTTGGCAGTGGGAACACGACAAATTCAACCACAATAGATGAGATCTGACCTATTTCTGCATTTTTAGGATTGCTTCTTCAGGTGATCTCCTTTAAGTTGAATTAAATATCTAACTATAGCAGTAGTTTACTTTAGAGCGAAAAATTTAAGAAATTGCTGTTCTCATCGAAAATTCAGCTAAGGAAAATGATGAATACTGGGCAATTTAAACGATCATCAACTCCATTCCATTACTGAAATAAAACTTCCGAATTCCAAAAAACTCGTACAATAGCTATAGATTACAATAGAATTAAAAAAAAAAATCGAAGAAGCGAGTAACGTCCTGAAAAAAGGAAAAAAATAATTGTCAAATTGAAATTGTAAAAGCTGCTTTTCAAAAAAAATTGTCTTAGTAAGAAGATAGACTGGATTGAAGAAGCTTAGTTAATGTCTAATAATACTAATAATAATTTATTTACCGTATGAATTATTTTATACACTGCAACAATAGCAATAATACAAAAAAGGTAAATGTACAGAAATCCCACAGAAGAGCCCTGCATATCAGCGAGCTGAAATAAAATATATAAGCATACACACTGTAATCTTTTGTAAATAGGTAAGTAATTTCAAATTTAATGTTATCTATAAAATTGTATATATCCATTCTAGCGACATTGTTTATCCATTTTTTTAATTCTCTTTTAAAAGAAGAAATTAATTTTATCTGTTTTAGTTCTTTATGAATCAAATTATAACATTTAGGTCCCAAATAAAGGTAAGTCCTTTGAATCACACTCTTCTCAGCTCTGATTACTTGATACACTTCATTAATTTTGTACCTCGTACTATGAATATGATCAACAGGTTTTACCTCAGATTTGTTAATATGCTGGAAAATTATAGTTTTTAAAAAATATAATTGCCTGATATCCAAAACCTGAGATTCCTCATATATTTTAGTAGTAGGGTACCTTCTCGACTTATTGAATATTACTTTTAAAATTAGTTTTTGTATAATTTCTAAATTATAAATTGTATTATTATACGCAGCACCCCATGACATAATGCAATAAGTTAGATGACTTTCCACCAAAGATTAATAGATAATTTTAATTTGGTCGGTAGTATAATAATTCATCAAAAACTTTATTTTGTACAGAACTGTTCTTAGTTTTTTTAATAACATAATTAATATGTACATCCTATTTCAGATGAGAGTACGATGGATGGCCTACGATGTGCTGGGAGAGGTCACCTATTGATGATGATCCTGGATAAAAACAGACCTCGTTGTGTTGGTGAAGGTTGCACTACAAACTACAAGTGCTACAACTCAATACACAAAATGTGACATTGGTCTCTGTATTGCGTGTAATTTTTTTCGTACTAAAACTATGTAGATATTAACTATAATTTACAAATTCAACAATATGCGACTACTTATATGATTTTCTTTCATTAGTGAAAATTAGGCAGATAATGTCCTAGCATTACATATATGTAACATTTTTTTTTTAAGTGACTAAAGACTGCACTTCAAAAACTAAGCCATATTTATGTAAAAAATAACAACATAATATAAAAAAATAAAATCTCAGGTCATTATGTTAATGCTTATCTCTGGTTTAGTATTTTAACTAATAATTTCATCTAATTAGATTCAGATATATGAAAACTCGGGTCTAATTTTATACTGGAATACATATCTGCTACAAAAAATACATATAATAATAATAATATCTCTATCCCTCATTCTAATAACAGGGATTAGCCCAGAAGTCGGAGACTTGTGCGGGAGAGGGGGCGGCATATTATTATTAAGCAGGCCGCATATAGGAAAACTAACTCACAGTACCTGTAGCAATATATTTAATGTCTATACTGTCAATATGTTTTTTACGCTCGACTCAAACGTTACAGTACCAATTAGGAAAACATTAAACAAACTGAATAATTTTATAGGTATAAATGACGATTTATGTTGATATTCTCAATCTCTGCCTTATGCACGTACCAAAGTGACAAGCTTAAGTAATAACTTAAAAGATATTGTTATGACTCCCTCAAGATCATCTTGACGTTATAAAGCCCTGAATATGCTTTATATGAAACGGGTAAAGCTGTTGTTTGTGTGTGTTCGCGTAGTGTTTGCCATTCTTTGTGACGACAATAATTCCTAAAATTTGTTTCTCTACCTGTAACATATGAAATGTTTTACTTACGCTGCGTGACTTCCGATATGATATTGTACTGTTTGGTATCTAAGACTTGTTATTTGATGTAAACAAGTCTCAACGAGGCGGAACAGAATCTCATAACGATGCGATGTATTTACAGCATTTTGCTAACATTCACCGAAAAAGTATAGCAAGTGTATTATTAATATAAATAGAAGACTTTTTATAATAGCTATCATTAACTCAGTAGAATCTTACATAACAATATGGAACTTATAAATAATATAATAAGTAATTAACAATAAAAGTGCAATAATTTTCTTAAATTTTCCTTTTCGTTTATTAGAACGCTGTTTAAGAAAAAGAACAGAAGGGGAGAGTGGGGTAAGTTGACTAGCTTAAGGGAAATATATATGCTTAATAATAATATGCTAACAAAATTAAAAAACAACATTCTATAACATTTATTTCACGGCTTTTAACAACTTTCTGTTTTTTTTTTCATCTTATCCCACCCATGATGTAAGATGATGAACCTATTGGGGTAAGATGAATATTTGTGGCATAGGACACAGAAATTGTCCTTGGTCATAATTTGAGCAGGCTTTGTGCAACCGTACTTTGAATGATACACGTTGTATCCAGTCTTCAATCGGAGGATATGAAAACAGCTCTAAACAACCAGGGCACACAGTACAGTACATTATTTTGCTCCTTTTCATTGTTAGCTGAACGTGATTTCTTACTCATCAAATTATTTTTTTTTTTCCCTTCTCTTCAGTTTATCTTTCTTTTTTTCCAACATGGATTTAATAGGAGTAGAAATAGTAACTAATGACTTCTGGCGTCTTCTTGGTTGATTTGACACACAATCCTGTCTCGGAAATTTTTAATAATATTGTTTATTTAGCTAATAATTATGTGTTTCGAATTCAACTTCTGCAATAAATTTATTTTCGAATATTATTTACTGAATTTAATATGAACCTGTTTAAAGAACGCAAAAACAGTAGTTTTTAAAAATCCATAAAGGTTCTTTGGAGCATACAAGTTGTTAAGATTTTCAATGTGCCTTATAATTTTGCCACATAAAGTCAGTCTGAATAAAATCTTGTGCATTTGCTATTGATCAATTTATTGTGCAAAGTGCACGATTTATTTGAATTCACTTTGTACGCATGTAAACAAAATAAAACAAAAGTATTTCCAGTCTCGTCGTCTTTATACTTCAAGTTATACACATGGTATACTCCACAACAATTCAGAGGGAACGATCCCGATAGAAAACATCCATAGGCATTCAGCACTGTAATCCATTCTCTAATCTGCATCGTCAATATTCCCGTGCACGCTGCATTTGTCACGGACGTATCAGCCGGCCACCTAGTCCAAGCTGGTGCATCTTCGCGGTTCGCTATAGTCTT
The DNA here is from genome assembly GCA_037114965.1 of Monochamus alternatus. NCBI lineage: Eukaryota > Metazoa > Arthropoda > Insecta > Coleoptera > Cerambycidae > Monochamus > Monochamus alternatus. The sequence continues at coordinate 21,193,908 of CM073435.1, read as the reverse complement.
TCATTCTGCTGCCTTTTAATCGACGCGGCAACGCCGCACTCCTACGAGCTTGATATCTGTAGTCAAGCTCAAAAAAACAACAAGTCTGAGTTATGCAGTGATCAGCTTTGGCCGTGCTCGCTTCTGCTTTTCTCTGTATCGATCCCGAACAGAGCCGTACCTATGAAATTCTAAAATCATTAAAATATTCCTGGTTTGGTAAAATTTGTATCCTTCGTTCTAATACAAAACTTGGCTAGCAGTTGTATCATATAAATGAAGATCTGTCACATGTAATAGATTAAGACCATCTATAATTTTGTATAATTTTAGCCCAGTACTTAATTCAACTTAGATCAGTTATAAGCACGCACGTACACTACAGTATTTGGTAACTGTACATTTTCATTTTTAACATTGCCATTTTAATAGACAAATTAATTGCTGTTTGTTTAGATAGCCTAAAAAAAAATCTGAGTGAGTTAGAAAGAATATCTCTTCACTGTGTCAATTATACAAATTTTTCTCAGGGTGTATAACTTGACAAAAACGTTTATAGTTAGTAACGTTTTGTTTGTTTATTGCTTGGGGGCAAAGAAAAATGAACGGAAATGGGAGTTTCTGATCCGAAACATTTGCGGAACAAAATATAAAAACATGAAAATTCTCCTAAACATAAAAATAACTTCGACTTTACAATATTTATTTTTTCTACTGTTAGGAAAAGTAAATATTGCTTCCTGTTTAAGTAGTGCTTAGGTGAGTGCATTTAAACAATATAAATAACTGTTTTTACTAAAATAGTACCTAAATATTAAATTGTTTATCTCACTCACCAGAGTAAGCCACAAATAGTCAAATTCACGAGCTATCACTGCTCTTAGAGCACAGCAATAAAATCTAAGATCTGTAAAGTACTTTACATTTTGTTTCTATAAATTTTAAATATTTTTTATACAAATATTAAAACCGGTGGTTATTCATCATCAGCAATTTATTTCATTATTTTCAAAATATGTACTCTTAGAGCTAGATATGTGTATTTTTGAAAATATTGATCCTAAGCATATTTAAAATTTATTTCTGACAAAACTGTTTAAATTTTATTGTCATGTTAATTGTCAGCGTATAAATAAATACATTTGAACATTATTCGCAATTTAATTCAAAGCAGACTTCTGTCCAGGTTCAGCAAACCGAACAATTTATTGGTCAAATTAAAATCTATAAACATTAATATAAAAGTTAATCACAATAACACCAAAACCGTAAACTGTGATAGTCATATTTTATACTAGGCATAGTAATTACAACAAAGTTATTAATGCGTAAGTATAAAACAGTTTGCGAACAAAGATTTATCTATTCTTTAACGCTGACTATATTTTTAGCAAAGGAACTGCACTATGTCATGTTTGAAATCTATGTGATGTATGGAGTAATTGGTAAAAAATATCACGGTCAATTGGATGCTTAGGAGTCGTTGTAAAAATCGTTACTCTTGTTTCCTTTTTCTTCTAAAGGACGAAGAAGTCCCAGTAATTTTCTCATCTTAATTTTAAAAAATTATTCATACTTTCGAATGAACTTAACAAAAGTCTGATTATGTATATCTATTACACATTCTCAAATGCAGCAAACAAAGATGTCATGACACACCTGGTGTATTGGTAAATCCGTTCGATATAACGTTTTAGTACATTCTGATATAGCTTTCTTATGGCAAATGTCATCTGAAATAGTTGTAGATAACAATTTGATATCTATCGAAAATCCAAGTTCCGGCTCTGTCCCCAAGCTTCACTTACTGCTGGGTTTGTGTTCTTACCTCTCTCTACACTTGCCTGGGATCACCGTCTCTCTATTCTATTAGAAACGGGCCGGATGGTATATCAGCCGAATATCTTCCTCGCAAACAACATGAATTTCCAGAAACTTCGAGGACCCGGGAGCGTCAGGAAACCCTTCCACTGAAACCAACTCCCAAATGTAGTCGAGGTATCGTTCGCTCGGGGTCATGTGCATTTTGAATGGTTACTTTTATAGCAGTTTAGTATAATTGGATTTGTTTCATATATACGGCAATTATATTAAATATTGCATTTGTTACTTGTTAAAGGCAGTCACCTTTATAAGATACTGTCTGATGTAAAAGAGTCTAATGACAAAGAAAAATTAAATAGAAATATCTTCCTTTTTTCTTTCTTCTGATTTGGATTAGTTTATTACTAGATTTCCATTCACCATCACTTACATGTTTTCCTATATTCCATCATTGTTTTCATCTTCTCTAGCGTCTTCCCTTTTATTTTGATCACCTCTGCTGTTTGTTGTATCTATTTTTTCATAGCCCACCTTTCTTTTGTATTACATTGTTCTAGCCTCATCAGATGTTCTTATCAATTATGTTGCTTTTGTTATCTTGTTCGTTGTTGGTTCTTCTTTTAATATTTCTATTACTGATCTGGAAAATTTAGAGAGTAAAGGATTTCTGCAATGAAAGAAGACAATTTTTGTTAAGTAAATATAAAAAGCAATGAACTGTTGAAGTTAATAAAGGCGGCAAAAGCTGGAGTACTTAGGAGAATTTTTAATTTAAACTTGAAATTCTTCACCAATACCTAATAGTTGAAAGACCATAGTAATTTCATTGAAACTAAAAATATAACGATGCATATTGGAAATAAATTCAATAGGATGGTTTTTAAATTATAAATTTCTTATCTTTATTTTTATCCCTTATAAATATTTAGATAAATTCCTACAGAGTCGCCTCCTAAACCTAAATATTTTTTTGAAACTCGAGACCAGGTTTCATTCATCACTACTGTTAAATCGCTTTCCATGGTTAAGATTGCAAAATAAATAAAAAGTATTTGGTGCTAACTAGATCCAGGCAATGTGCTCGATAATCCGTAATCTCTATGATGAAACAATCATTGAGTCTTCACAGAAATATGGTGCAACCACATCAAATTATAAAATGATATTCAACATTTAATGCTAACCTAGCTATTGCTATATTGGGTTTGCATATGATTATAATTGAATATAAAAGTAAGTTTTAACTGGAAAATAAATATGTATCTAATCTATTCTTAAAAATGTTCACAAATGGTGCAGTAACGAATGATATTGGTAAATTGTTCCAAACAGAATATTCTGTTTGTTAGAAACTGTCTTGAAGTTTTCTTTTTTCAATTTCAGTTCATGACCACGTAATGGACAGTTTTTGTTGAGTGTATATAGCAGAAACAGCTTTCCATGAATGTGTCTTAAAATTATAATTATTATAACTAAATCATCAGGAAAACGACGCTGTTGAAAATTGGTAACCTTGGCCTTTGACAAATCTCAACCGTCAAAATGAAAGCAAAGCCTTGTTGCTGCGCATTGAACATTCTCTAATAAGTAAAATTTTGAAGGAATTTATTACATTTTTATTTGAACAGTCTCACTAAAATATACAAAACAGAGCAACTTACATGCACTTCCACATGATTTTTCTGCTAAAATTGACATTTCCTATCTTCTATTTCAGAAATATCCTTCACATATAAATCTCTTATTGTTATTAAGATAAAGCAGTTTTTATACATTCGACCTAAGTTTAGACTATAACTATTTACATTTTTTTATATAGATTAATTTTCTTTAGAAAGAGACTGCTTAAATATTTAAGTTTCCTGAAAATCCCGCAATATGATGCTGTTACTGATCATAAAGTAGGGCCTGTTTTAGTTCTAAATACAGCTCCATAATGTAAATATTATTATATATAGATCTGACACTCTTGCACGACGTAGGTCTAACTCAATAAAACTAGCATATTTGTTTCAATTCAAATCATTAGATAAACAAACCCTATTTTTAGAGGAAAAAATAAACACAAGATCAATAAATCTATTCCTAAATATCGTACTATTTTTAAGTACGCCGCTCATGCAACGTAAAAATAGCGCCGAGTTTATTAATAACCGAGTAACAAGGACCAGCGCACAATTTCATGTAAAAATAAGAGGGTGCCAGATTTGTCTTGAATTAAACGATGATCTGGAGAGTGCTTCTGAAAGAAGGGGGACGTAAAGGCCAATCCTTTGTCGAAGCTTCTAAATATGTTCCACTGCTTTTTGCCGATTTTAACATGAAATAAAAAAAAATTGCTGTTTAGTCAGTGATATAAATTTCTCTAAATACACTCGTATTTCTCAACACAGTTATTAATATCATTCAGTATCATTTTCCACTGTTTTCAAAAAATATGAGAGAAAATAGTAAACCTCTATATTAATTTTTATTTATTTATTGGTGAACAATCTACAGATCATAGTGATCCAATTACAGACTGCTGTTTATTATAAAATAAAAACTTAATATAGTATGTACCTAACCTAAATATAAGTAAAAAGAAAGTAAGCAAAACAGTAGAAAAAACAGCAGAAACAAAAGAGTACAAGAGACATAAAATAAATTAAGTTAATGGGCCAAACAACAGTCTCAGTATCCAAACAAGATTTTAAATTATTGACAAAAACTTTAAAAGTATCACCATATATGTCACATTTATTTTGTACTAAGTTACAATTTTAACACATGTTGATTAAAGGTGACCTCAATTGGTAATTCAATGCAATCTTATAATGAAATACGATATTGCCGAGTATTTTGGCAGTGAATAGATATATTAATTTTGCCTAATAACACTTCATCCTTCACCATGTAGTTGTAAGTTTATATAAATATAGTATTTGTTGGAAGGAACGCCTATTGTATAATGTTAATAAATTGTTACTAACTAAATCTTGGTGATAATTGTGACTTCTGCATATTGCCCAGTAGTTATATATTATGTAACATGCTTGACAAATCTTTTTTGTACATTTTCAATTGAATATATTCGCATAACACGGGTTCCATACTACTGAGAAATATTCTAGTTTTGACCCAACTCTCAATTGAAGAGCGATATTAAAGTTTTCATAGATACACAATTTTTGCGAATTTCTTATAATTAATCCTAAATTTTTGACTGCTTGATTTACAATACCAATAACTTGTTTATTGAAGGATAATTTAGCATCAAATAGTATACCCAGATCCTTTGTCTGTTCCACCGCCTGCAGATGAACTCTGTTAATGCTGAACACAAAGTTGATAGGATTCTTCTGTAAGGCCCGCTGGTTTGTAAAGAATTCGTGCATCGTGTATAGGGTTCTTATGAATGGATTTTTAACCAATAAGACCCTACACACTATTCGCGAATTCCTCGCATATCACGAATCGCAGATAACGAATTGCGAATTAACGTATAGTCGGTAGCGGGCCTAACGTGTATGTCATTTGTTTACATTTGTTTATATTAAAAGATAATTTATTTTTTACTGACCAGCTAAAAACGTTATTTAAATCTTCTTGCAATTGTATACAGTCTGTTAAATTTTTCCCTTCTTTAAATATTTTTAAGTCATCACCAAGCACCGAAGTAGTTTAAATCCATAAGTAAAATTTACTGTGTAGAACATGTAACACACAGTTCCTTTCAAGAAAAAAAAGAAATACAATTCTTTAAATTTAAAATGAATATGCATGAATTCATTTGGAATGTTTCTATGTCAATCTATGTATAAAGTTTTGGTCTTCAGAAAATATGTATAACATGTAAACCGCCATATTTCACTGTAATACACTATAGTTATAGTAACTTGTAAATATGCAAAAATATTTTTCAATAATTTTTTGTATACCTCAAATATATTTGGCATTAATAAGCGTTGACTAAAGTAATTATACAATGAGAAGTGTTTTATTTTTATTTGAAACAGACAATAAGAACAAATATAATTTAAATTAGAATGTACTGTAGTTATAGGTTATGTATTTACCATGAAAGTCAACAAAATGCAACTGTAACTTTTGAGTTTCCTGTTCAATACTATTTGCAGTGCGCTATGTACATGTACAGGGTGGTCACGGGAAAATTGCCTGCCCCCCGTTTTCTCCATTACCGTTCGAGATACAAATAGACATATTTTATATAAATTAATGTTTAGGACATTTTTAAATATGTTTTTATGCATAAAAAGACAATTCAATACAGCATTTCAGAAATGTAGGTCTAGCTTCTGCTTTATGAATGGTATACCCTATTTGTTTTTAAAATATTTGTGTAATATGCCATTGGAGTTTCAAAAATATATTTTCGAGACACGGTATCTTCTCTACTCATCCTTTTCAGTGCAAAGTTTATATATTTTTACTAAATGGAAGCAGTTGTACATATTAGTCTAATCGACTCTTCAAAATTGCTGTGCTTTCAGTTGTTCCATGATTTTATTTTTTAACTATGCTCAGAAAAATGGATCATTCCGTATACTGGGATGATCAACAAAGTATTAGGTACTGACATCTATGAAAATACCAATTTTTTTTAAAATTTGGTTCTAGATGTAATAAACCTAATTAGTACTTGATATAAAATTATTTACTTTTATTTCACGTACAAATATTGCTAAAATGTGGTGTTAGCATACCAAGAAAGGCGTCTTGCAATCGCTTATTAAAAATTATTATTTTACTTGAGGAAAATCAAAATAGCTGCACTGAATAAACTAGCCAAAAATTTTATTTTTGTGCTTACTTATATTTTAAATTTTTTTAAATATCAGAACTTTGATCATTTCACGCTGAGAAATATTGACCTGAAACTATGGTTAAGATCTATAATTGAAAAATTATATATACTTATAAAATTATAAGTGGATATTAAGGCCTTTAAAGCAAGCGATTTTTAGAACAGGACAAGTTAATCAAATGGATGGAAGAGCAAAAAGTAACACATACAGATACAAATGAACGAGTTGAGCTTGCTTACCTTCAGATAATGTCGGAGTAGTACAAAACCTCTACTAGATGGGCTATCCATTCGAAATTGCAAAGTGTGTTGAAAATAAACAAAGGGGTTGATTTAAAATTATTTGTGAAACTGAATGCATTCATTCATGAAGGAAATTAGTAAGAATGATGTAGCCAAGAAGGCATATGTATTCAAGGAAGACGAGGATGCATCGAATATTACGTATTTATTTTTGAAGGTAGTAGCCATTTGCGGTATCTTTGGCTGTATTGCTTAATACTAACCGACCATCTAAGACAATGAAGGCGCGATGTTTTAATGTTACCGACAGTGATGGAATCAGTTATGTGCGTTTGGTGAAACAGTGTTTATCATTGAGTAAAAAAAATGTAAGTACAGACCGAGTTTTCTTACGATATGATAAGAACAAGTGCACCAATCAAGTCATTGGTAACATGTCTCTTGCAAATTGCACGTTATCCTAAATTGGACAATCCTGATAAATACACTGGACATGCGTTGTGACGTATGTCCGCTACCATTATGGCGAATATTGGCATGACCATAGATCAAATCCAACGACAAGTAGGATGGAAATCGGCAGCTGTGGTGGTTGATTACGTTGAAGAGTACGAGAGTATTAGCAATAAGGAGAATGTTTCAAACATTATTGGAGTGCCATTAATGGAAGTGCAACCTCATTGCAACCGAAGTATTAATGTTTCAGACAATACCCATTGCACTTTTCACATTAATTTAAAAAATTAAGATTGTTCAATAAAGATTTTGATTTGTTAGTAATATTTCATTTGACGCTACTCCTGGCAGACCAATATTTAAGAAGGTGACATTTAATTGGTTTTAAAAACGCTGATGTTGTTACGGATTCGGATTTTCTGAAAAGAAAATCTGCGGTGAAGTCACCTGATATTTTTTTTGTTTCAAAATTGAATCACAGCGTAAATTTAGTGACAGGAGAGATAAAAAAAGAAAGTGACAGTAATTGACAGTTTACGGAAAATAAAAAGTGTAATCTTAGTTGTGGTGTCTCATTCCTGTGAAGAACAGGAACATAAATTGCTAATAATCCTACCAAGACTATACTGGGTGACACAAAGTAGAATACCTAGTAAATAACCTGCATCATGGATGAAGATCAGCGATCGTTAGCGCGAGCTCTAGCGATGCCTACTCATGAGTTAGTGCGCAGGATCGAATCGCCTTCCGACACGATATTACTGGAATATGTTTTCAGGGGGTTTCCGAAGACTGAGAGATCTACCGGAACGGAGGAAAGGATACGGAATTCTATACGAGAAGAAATACCGGAAGCATGCACAGAGTCAGAAGATGTGGCAAGTGATGCGCCGGATATGCGACATTCGCAGTTACAATGCGTGTTTTAAATAAGCAAAATTGGGTACTAATATATATACATACACCCCGGACATTCATAATGCTCGCTGTCATAGCAGCCGGCAAAAATGGATCTTTTCACGTCCGCTACCATGACAACCAGAAAATAATGACGCGCATCAGTCTAAACCACAAATCAAGAAATGCCAAAGCTACTACTTTTTATAATTTTTATTTCGTATGAAGTGAAATATAAAACGTTGTATGCACCACGGCAGACACTAGGATGATTCTGCCCTTAGGCATACCTGTCACCTGCGGGCATAATCATTCCTGTATCTCTCTTGAATGAAATATTTCCTGGGAATTGGTCAAAATAATAAAACAATAGTTTAAAGTACTATGCAATCATAGAAATTTATTATTACAATCGTTTCGGGATAGCACCCTTCTTCAGATAAAAGACGTTTTAAAAAAAAATTTGTTTACATATTTGTTTCAATAAATTCGTCGAATTGGTTTTAAGCTACATAAAGACTTGGCTTGCCGAAATATATATAATTTTTACATTTTTGTTTAAAATCAGACCAGTTATTAACAACAAGGTCTCTCGCAAAGTGTATCCCTTCCCTCCCTTTGTACATAATAACTATTTTATTATATCTGAAAAACACCTACCTTATAATAATGTAATAGTTGGAGTATGACTTTTTACTTCCGAGTAAAAGCCATAAAGCCGTATAAGAGTTATCTGTGTACACAATAGCACTCCCTGTTTGCTTTAACATTTAATATGCGTTCATACGAAGTTATGAGATGAAAACTTGTACTTAATAGACAGAATTGTAAAAGAATAAAGCAGTATTCGACAAGCCTTCCCCTACCAGTCTTCTGTATCGGATTCTTGTCCAGCAAACTATTTTCAGGCGCTGTACCCGGACTACGATGCGCGGGGCGACCAGTCATTGCTCCAAATGCGCGATTTCAGAGAGACATCCTTGCTGAATCCTCGGCCACCGGCTCGCCCTGTGACAGAGAAGGAAGTACCTGCTAACGTGTAATCGAAAGAGATACGATGACACTTGTTACCTTTTGCTAAGGGCCGGTCAGCCGCGCGCTATTGTCTCTCAGTTTTATGTGGTTGAAATGCTCGGACATATGAGGTTTTATTATGGAAAGCAGTGGCGTAACCAGCACATCCATTCTTAATTAAAGAATTCTAGAAAAGTAGCAAATAAATACCTGCGCCACAGGAGTTAACAAGGGGTTGTTTTAACAAATTTATTTTTGTATATTTTTAGGCATTAACAATATTGTGTGAAACTAAGTACTCAGTGGACAAAAGCCCCAACCTGCGTTGAATTACACCCACAATATCTACCCATATATATATATTCATTATTATTAGCTTTTGTAACATTTTTTTACTGTTTTAGAAAGGTATTTTAAGGTAATATAAATCAAATCTCCTACAATTCCTATCAATGAAGTCATATGTATGTTCTCTGATACCAAACATCTAGGTATGCCAAAAAGTGAAGTTATATATTTATAGAGTGTTTCATTAGCAGATTAGTAAATTAGTTTATTTTCTTTAGATAATTATTGAATAGAGCTTTGTGTGTGGAATTGTTCATTAGCATACCTAGATGTTTGGTATCAGAGAACATACATATGACTTCATTGATAGGAATTGTAGGAAATTTGATTTATATTAGCTTAAAATACCTTTCTAAAACAGTAAAAAAATTAATTTTTGCCTACTTTACCAAATCACAATGTTAAGTAGACAATTTTTTCATTAAAAATATTATATATCACCAATTACTAATTAAAGTACGTTTTTTTGCTTAACAGTAACAATAAAAAGTTGTCGTTTATTGAAGAGTGTCACATGAGTGTCACTTTATTGCTTGTCGAGCGATAATAGTTATTTATGCAGCAAGTGTAAAAAGTAAGTGTTTATTGCACTCGACGTGTTGACAATTTCACGTCACAATAACACATTTTGTACGAGTTGCATACAATATTTTTTCTACGTTCTTGCAAAAACCACCAAATTCTTATTTGTAATTCAGTTGATATTCAAAGGAAACTAATTTAATTTTTAATAAATTACATTTTCTAGTAATTTCTTAATACAGTATGTAATAAATATGATTGAAAATAATATAAAATATGTAATTGTTTAAAACATAATACAATCTCATAAAATGGACTAAAGCATAGACGTAAAAAACATGTATGAAAATTTAACAATTGTCAAATTTTGAAAAATTTACGCAGTTTAGTTGAGATAATTTTAGTTCAAAAAATGATGAAATTGAAAATAATAACAGTGATATCCCCGATACACCTCCAGAGATTAGAAATTCTGCAGAAATTGTAACTTTTATGTTACAATATAACATATTTGTAACATGGTGGAAGTCGAAGGAAATTTATTAATATTCTTATTTGTAATCTTTCTAGTTCGATTATTACCGGAAAAATTTTCGAATTCACAATGTTTTGAAAATTTTCCCGAGTCGAACTATTTAGTACATTACAGAAAAAATGCGTCAACCAAGTTTTCTAGAATTTGTAAAGTTAAGTTTAACAGAATTGTTTGAAAATATTATATTTATTTACTTAGCATAGACATTTGATGTTTTGATACTTTAATACGAGTTTTGTACTTTTTTACTCACCACTGAGAAGAAAAGCCTTTTTTGTAGATTTTCAAAACACTGATGTAATTAATAATAAAGGAATTTAAAAAAAAACAGAATAAAAGATGTTTTAATTGTTTAATTTCAAGTCTATCGCATGTCATTTTGACAAATAATTCCACTTATTAATATCGCCCACGGTACCCTGGAGAATGAATATTTCTGGAAATATTTTGGGTTCCATGCTAACCAAACGAAAAACGAGTCCTTGGTTGTCTTAAAAATATAGGCGTAAAATTTTCGTTGTAATAATAATTGAAAAGTTTTATTTTGTTAAGTGATTATTAAGTGACATTACCGCTCTCGAGTGCTGCTCGTCACTCTCAAGCAATAAAGTGTTATTTTTCGCTCTTAATACATAAATAACTATTACACTATTTCGTTTTCAAAACAATTTTTTTTTACTAAAATTTAGCTTTGTCCATAGGAACAAATTTCTAATGATACGGTAATTCATTATGAATTATATAAAACTGTTTCCAGTTACGCGAAATATAGCAAGCTAAATCTAGTGGTCACTAGCGACACCATGCCGAACCTGACAGATTGAAGCAATGAAGCTTCATACATGCTGTAAGTATTATTCAAAGTCGACATTAATCACGTGTCGGCGATAACAATATTTGCTAAACGTGATTTTAGGAAACAACTACTCTGCAGACTAATGCCCCGATCAGCATTGAATTACACCTGAAAAACTTATACTAAAGTGCCAAAGTTATTCGACAGCGGCCCACCAGACATGTTCGTCGGGGGAGTAGTTGTTTCCTGAAATATTGTTATCGTAAGGAATATTTGTCAGTTGGCCTCACCTATGGCATACTGATGAGAACTAATAAGCTTGAAACCTGTATATGTCCGATGAGCCGCTGACGAATGACTTTGGCTGTTTACTATAAGTTTTTCAGGTGCAATTTAATTTTGGTCGGGGCATTAACCTGTAAAGCAATTATTTACTCTACCCTGTTCTGTCTTGTCAAATGAATCTCAATTGTTATTTTATGAGTTGGCAACTTAAGGCTAATTTTAGTTTTTGAATTATTGTATAGTGTAGTATATGATTTTCCACTTTTAAACTTCATGCATCCTAAAACTCATAAAATGCAGTATGTTACAAATTTGAATTAATGTTTTTTTCACAGAAATTCTAACAAATGTTCGTTTTCTACATCCAGAATCACTGGAGGAACTGATCCACATTTCTTCGTTTATCAAATCACCCAACATCTTGGTATTTCATTAAAGGTTAGATATAATAGAATCGTTTTTGGAAGGTAATAAAACGTTGGTAAAACCCGGCATATACCTCTGAGCCCTTCCCACTTGTTTGTAATATACCTCAGGTATGCCCCTTAATAAGGTATGACTAACGTTACGGATAAATTATCTGCACTAGAGAAGGATGGCCAATAAGATTTCTTGTCAAACACAGACGGTTGAACAGAACCGAATTTGGAATAGTTGGAATGTGTTGATCATTCTATTGCGTTGTGTTGATCCTTCTGTTGTGGTGTGTTTGTGATACAGTTTTCACGAAATTTGAAAATCGTTTTGATGGGGCAAAGTAGGAATCTTGTGTTAAATGTTTTGGAGCTTTTACTATCATCGATTATGGGAAAATTTCCCAGCCCACCCTGGCCACTTACATCCAGAAATAATTGAGTACCGACATACCTGCGCTACTCTAATCTTTCCACCGCACATGCATTCCTAAAGACATCCTTCCTAGCATAATTTGGGCTGGCCCGCCAGCTACCACCCAGCTAAACCTGTGATAAGCAGGTATAAGTTGAACTGAAATAAATCTATACATTTTGTCTAACCAACGTTTTATTGCCCACTTTGCCTTCCGAAAACGATTATACTATATTTTATAAGCCAACCAGAAATACAATTTAAAACACAAATAGTAGACAATGGCGGTTCGAGCACTTAATAATATGCGAAGGGGAAGAACAAATTGTACAAATTTGTCGTTTTATATTGCAAAAATACCCATTTACTTTTTAAATATACTACTTAAGGTATAATTTTTTATATTTTAAAATTTATCGATGCCGTCGTAATAGTCTTATGCACTTACAAATTCATTTAATAGACATTTCTCATTTGAAATTTTGCCAAATCTGTCAGGTTTCTATCCATGAGTTACGCAGATAAGTTTTAACTGTTTTTAGGTAAGATAAACTTGGCATTTCGACGAATTCGAATATTCACACTGCCGTTCTAATAAAAAGTTCTAATTGTATAAACAGGTAAAGCAGCTCTCAATCTCCGCAATACCCAGCAATTCAGGTCACTTATATGCGTCCCCATTGTCATAGCAACAGCCATAAATAAGGTGGTTCAGATTATTCTGATAGTTGGAAACTGTTTCAAAACGAACAAGGTACTGTGAAAGCAAATTATTTATCAGAATCAGAAACTTTTTCCAATTTTTTAGGAACTATTACAGGAGAGCTTTTTTTTTCAACCTCCGATTCACTGTGAATTGGCCTGCGCATTGCACAATAGCGCACCTCTCCCACCATAACTTATGTCATTGTCAACTCTTACTTTTGCTACATGTTACAGCTGGGCTGTAAGTCAGTAAAGAAGGCTGTGTCTATTGACGTAGGGTAAACTCTGAAAAATGAAGGAAATAAATATTAATATGGTTTAAATATAGTTTTGTCCAATAAAGATTATGAACATATTTTCGTAACATATATTTAGTATTCAAGTATTAATATTATCATACTGACATATTTTTATTGAATTTAATAAACCGGCACTCTCTAGATGACAAGGTAATAAAAGTTTGGATCCGACCCTGATTGGGCTATTGGCCGATAGCAATTATTTTTACGAGGTGAATTTGTTTAAAGAAACCAGGAGATCTAGATGTGTCAGTCGCAGAAACCAAACAAGGAGTCGTTCCGCTGACAGAATAATACCATTTACGAAATATCTGATAAAATAATGTCTTCTTTCCATACTGACGTAACTTCTATCGCTTTCACTTTAAGTGGCATTTTAAATGACAGAAAAAGTCGCGGTGCGGTTTTGATGCACTACATAGTATGATTTTTCTCGGTTTATGTAAGAAACTACTTAATGTCTATCTTTCACTAGATCTGCGAAATTAAATAAGAAAGTTTGCATAGCCTGTCTTACCATATTAAACAAGAGAAACATTTTCGAATAAGACATTGTCTGAATTGCTTTTTTACTCTAATAAGGTATTTTTCCAACATTAAAATACGAGGAGTTTCACAACTTTTACGACAGTTTTTAACTATACAAAGAAAATGGCAGAAATAAATAAAATAGAGAGATTTCTGAAAATGTTTGGAATAAAAAAGTATTGTATCAAAAAGTCGTATATTCACGTTCTATCAAGAATATTAAACTTCAATTTTATAGTGGAAAAATAAATTCTAGTACGGCGCTGGTCAAAATGTTACCGTGTCACAGCTATGAACCTAGTTGGCCTATCCAAGCCCAAATCAGTTGCCAGATTGTATAATTTTACGGAAATTTGTAAAACAAACAAATAAAGAGTTAAAGGGTTTTCACATAGAAGATATAGAAGATAAATCGACTTTAAATTAATAAAAAATACTTTTGATGTGATTGAATATCCTCTGCTACATTGTGTTAATACTTCTCTAGATAAAGGTTTTTTCCTGATATATTAAAAACGTCTACAGTCATACCTGTTCAAAAAATATCAAATGCAAAACACATTGAAGAATTCAGGCCAGTTAATACTCTTGCTTGTTTAGAAAAAATAGTTGAACTCGCTGTTTACAGTCAACTTACTAATTACCTTGATACGCAAAAATTACTTTGTCAAAATCAGTCTGGTTTTCGAAGTGGTCACTCTTGTGAGACAGCTTTGCAGAGAGTAATTAATGATTTCAAATACGATATCGACGTAGGTCAGTAATTCTAGTAGTTTTTTTAGACCTTCGTCGAACCTTTGAAGTAGTTAACAGGGATATTCTTTTATATAAACTAAAAGAATATTTTGGGATAGATGGAAATGCATTTAATTAGTTTAAGTCATATTTACATAATAGATACCAGCAGACAAAACTAAACAATTGTTACTTTGAGGTAAAGAGCATACACAATGGTGTACCACAGGGTAGTGTTTTGGGTTCTCTTCTGTTTATATGTTTCATAAATAATATTTTGCATTTGAATTTGGGCGAGTGTAACATTCATCTAGTTGCTGACGATACTATTCTATACGTTTCAGGTGTAGACATAAAAATATTGGCAGTCTATATGAATCTAGCTCTTCAAAGAATTAGTGACTGGTTTTAATAAAAATAGAATAGTTGTAAATGTTAATAAATGTAAATATATGGTTATAAAAAGTAAAAGAAGTATAATTCAAGATAATATTTTGGTCAAGTTTGATGATTATAATCTTGAACAAGTCTCCAGTATAAAGTATCTAGGAGTTATAATTGATTACAAACTCATCTTTAGTGAACATATAGATTACCTTGTTAAAAAAATTGCTAAAAAGATTGGATTTGGATACCGAGTCAGTAAATACTTGTCCCAGTATAGTAAATTTCTAATATATAACTGTATCATCAAACCTCACTTTGAATATTGTTCCTCTGTTTTATTTATGTGTCACGAATCTGATATAAATAAACTACAGATCTTACAAAATAGATGCATGCGTTTTCTATTAAAATGTAACAGATTTGTTAGTATTAGTAGCATGCTACAGCAACTAAACTGGTTGAATATAAAAAAATTAATCAAAGCCAGAACACTGATTTTTATTTTCAAACTAGTTAATGGCATGCTCCCTGATTATCTGTCAGCTAACCGGTACTGCAAGTACCGGTATGACATTCATACATATGCCATAAAGGGCATTTAAATATTAACAGGGTAAGGCTCATGACTACCAAAAAAGGTATATTCGATGTCGGAATAAATGAATTTAATAAACTTCCATCTAATATTAAAGAATCTAGTACTCTTGCAATTTTCAAAAGAAACATTTTTGAACATTTGTTGTCATAGCAATTATACGTTTTTTATATATTTTTTCTTTTTTTATACTTTTCATGTATTTGCTTATGTTTGTAACTGTTCTCTTTGTGTTGTCATATGCTTATAGTTTTGTTAGTATGTATTTGCAAACAGTTTGTCATCTTTTTTTATATACACATTTATATACACACTTGTATTGTAAACATTTCTGTTTTTTTTTTAATAAATTTTCAATTCAATTCAATATATGTATTTAAGTAATCAATTTAGAAATGGATTTTTTACGAAAATTTATGCTAATTATTAATGAAAACCTAGTGTAACCATACCGACAATTAGTTTTATTGTTTCTTCAGGGTAAGACTCGAATCAATAAAAATTAATTGAGAATGGTCGGTAATCTTTAACAAAAGTGTGTGTTTTTTCAAAGACAAGCCTAAATTTCCTTAAGAAATGCAGTTCAAAATCAATGTAATTGTGGATGTTAATTAATAATTTTAGACAGTTTAGTAAAATTATCGTTTTAATATACAGATATAAAGTGTAAAATTGAATTAGTTACTTCTCTGTAAACGGTAATGTTTGATTCGAGTTAAGATGTGAAACAAAATATAAGAAAGACTACTATTACTTTAAGAGATGATGTGCTAAATTTCCACAAGAAAAATTAGGTGCAAACTTACTGTTTTCATAGAAAATGTTGAAAACTATGTATATTGATTAGCGCGCAGGCAAACCTGGCAGCAAAGCATCCAATTTAGGCGAACAAGTAGCACCCGATGTTTCTTATTTTTTTAATTAATGCAACTTACAATAACACTATTATACACCGATTCTTTTCACAGAATTTGATAATTTTAACATTTCTTCACATAACAAAAACATCAATGGAAAAGCAAAGCCATTTCAAATGCTTATTAAAAAGCAGCTTTGGCATAAATGTTCACAAATTGAGTAGATATTATAGTTTACAAAGGCCTATTGTTCAAAATAATGTCATTTAACGATCATGAATTAAACGTCTATCCTACACTAAACGAGTAATAGTAATAATATTTTACTGTGACACACTACATTGACAAAGAGCGTGATATCGAATAAAAAATTTAGAGACAAATTTTAAGTCAAAATTCTTCAATGTGAAGGAAATATTTACATCTGGCGGAAGTTGAGTTTGTTGTTGTTTACTAAGCGCGTGACAGACAAAGACGCACTGCTTCTGGTCGCCGCCTCCATTTTTAAAAACGCTTTGGTCAATGTTATGAACCAGAGTGTATGGGGAATGACATCACAGTTTTCATAGCTAGCAGTGCATGGTTCATATCAGTGGCCAAGACATTTAAAAAAAATAAGACGGGAAAACCCGTGTTTTGATCTATCTAGTCTATCTAGCTTAGTAAACAACAGACGCCTCGGTGACCAACTCGGCTGCCAAGGCGGCACAAACCGTTGTTCCTATTATTGCCTTAAAATTTTGTGCAGTATTAAAAAACAACATTTGAACCTTCTTTTTGTCACTTTTATCATGCAGTGTTTACTTTACTACATATAGGACGTGATAAAACCGAATCTAATTTTTTATATACAGTTATTGTAATTTAAACAACCTTTCTTGTTTTCTGTTTTACCTTTATTACATTTTTTCCGTGTAAGTCATATATTACAGTCAGACATATCATTTAATTATTAATTAACTAATTAATTAGATAATTACATTAAAAGATTATTCTCTAGAATAATGGTTTGTCTGAATTATAGTATACCATATATTTTAAATTAAATTCACGCAATGAGTTTGAAATGTTCTGTAACAAACAATGCCATAATGCCATGTATTTTTTTAGCATCGAAATTGATCATAAAAACAGTTTTCTATTGCTCCCACAAAAATTGTAACATTGACTTTCAATATGACTTTCAACTTTATCACTTATAATATTGCAAGTATAAAAACAACAACAAAATTTGTTCCACTTCGATGCTTTCCGTTATTTGGTCAAATTCATTTATAGATTTTAAAAAATGCTTAATACTCATATAAATGATGACATTACTTGTCGTTGTTAATGATCGCGCACATTATGACTGCACGGGCCAGAATGGACCTGCGCAGCACGGACCTGAAAAGCCGGTTCATGAAGGTCTCCATGTTATTAAATGGAGCATCGACACCGAGCAACACCGGCATGGACTGGCACCTGCAACGACCGTCACTGCAGGCCGTGTTGGTGGCCTGCAATTTCTATGCTTGGCCGCGCTAATCCAATGTAAGTTCTGTTCCCACAAAAGTCAGGGATTGGTTTCAAAATGTTTGAAATATTCGACCAGTTAAGTTGTGAATGTGTCGCTGAACTGTCGGATACCCTCGCTTATCAACAACTTCTATTTACTTACATTAAATGAACTGCAAGTATTTTATTAAATGACATTGTGCTATAAAATCTTGTGTTTTGGTGGCGAGAACGATCCAAGAGCTCAACATTTCTTTTTGTGACGGAAATCCTGAAAAAAATTTTGTTGATCTCTCTTCAGTTCAGAAAATAAATTATAAAATTCACCATACAGCCTTCATTTTTTATTGAAAGAACCCAATTTTTTTTTCATTTTCCTCCGCTTCAGCTACCTAGCGAACTACACTCATCTACTACCTAAAAACATCAAAATGTCGGCCACACATATAATCTGCGCAAAAAGTTGCTAGTCCGTGCTGGACAAATGTGCAGCAAGTCGTGCAGGTTTGCAGATCCGCGCTGTCCTGGTCTGTGCCAGTCCGTGCAGGTTCATGTAAGCGTAATGTGTTTTTTAATGTTACTGAATTAACCATTTCGCCTTTTGTTATTGAACATGCATTCTCTATTTAATTGAATCAAAGGTCATTCAGTGGTCGAGCGGTTTAAGGTGTCAGTACTTAAATCGATGTGGCCAAACAGCTGTGGGATTGAATCCCGCGGCCGGTAGACCGTTTATCAGCTATATTCGTGGAGAGGATTGACACCCTCTCTGCGGGTATGGTAGGGTGGAAGAATGTTGGCTTGGGTCAATGTGAGAGATTTATACCGGTCGACGTTTGACCACCCCTCTAATTAATGATGTTTTCCAGGTTTCCCTCATTCCTGCACTGAATGTTGGTTAGGGTCTACTAACGTAAGTCTTTTCTGGGCGCAAATACGGCCTGCTTAACAATAATATGTCGCCCCCTCTCCCTCACAAGTCTGCGACTTCTGGGCTAATCCTCGTGATTGCAATGAGTGGTAGAGATATTATTATTATTATTATAAATGCTAAACTCCATTCTTTATCCATATAATAACAACTAATATCAACAAATTTTTCTAGTAGTACACTCCGTATATTCACTAGAGTAAATGATGAACTAAAAAACAAATAGTGAGTGACAAAACATGTACAACATTTTTTCAAATTTCACATTCCGCATTCAGGCTACTTCTGCTCGTACTTTTATTCAGTGAAAGTACGAGCAGAACTATTTGTAACGATTATGTTGCATCTTTAATAATACCATGCTAATGTAAATATTTTTAGCAAACAGATACCTACTTGTACAACAACAATGTATATAAGTTCTCTTGTGTTAGCTGGTAGTAATCGACGAGTTTGTTTGCGGAACAAAAAAGCGTATAAATTACTGCTCTTTCAAGAGACATGCTCTAACTGTATACTAATCAGTAGTAGTTTTTATAAGATTCCAAGTTACGTTCTTTAAAATGTAAAGTCTCTCTGACCCTGACTCGAATGGTGGGAGGATATTACCGCTGCGCTACTCGAACTTACTGGAAGGCAATCGCATTTCTGAGCACGTACAGTTGGTTTAGTTTTGTGAGAAATTGTGGTTTTGCTATTGAAATTCTTTATTAATATCTAGATTTTTATCGTCTTCCCCTATCATCATTAGTTTGTCTTTTCGTAACGTTGCCACAGGCATCATAATAAAAAATAATAAGATTAAAATATAAAAAGCTATGTGAAACCTTATTTATTATATGGCGTAATAAATGTTATGTAATAAATATTATTACATTGGATCGTTGCGAGGCAAGTCATTGACGTGAGCACGTTGGGCGTGCGATTCATGCAATAAAAACTTTCTGTGCTGTTCACAGCTACATACAATTACGATGTATAAACTTGCCTATATTATTTCTTACCTGTCGATGACGGTTTGTTTATCCTTGCACCAAAATAATAATGTTCCAATTGTATTGGCTGACAAGCACGTTCAGCTTGAAAACATTATTGCTTGTTTATTATGAAACTTCTGGTAATCATGCCGCAATAATAGATGAATTGCTGAAACTGAGTATATGATAAAAGCAGGTACATAACAGATACATAAATAAAAAAATCGTCAAATTCAAGAAACATACATAATTTTGAAACTAACCCTGTTATGTAGCGGTGTGTAAGCGAGAGGAGTGACACACTGATATGCCACATACAAGTTCACACCCAACGGCAAAATGCTGTCCTTTTGGAAGGCGATGGCCCACCCCCTTACACTGATGCGCACTCCGCGGATATCTTACTTAAGCTTTGTTCTCATGTACTCGAAATTGTATGAAATTTGTAACTTCTGTTTTAATTATTTATGGCGGGAAAATCTCAGCTTTTGACAAATTTTGCAAGACAGTACAAATATTATTGCTAGTCTCACTATGAAGTGGTGTTAATATGTTCGTTTTGAGCTTCAGACAGTCATATGTCCAACTGTTTGGATCTGGCGAATGCGTATTTACTGCATGTTCTGCACTCTCTGAGAGCATAGTAATCGAGTATGCCCTCAGAGATATGCAGCACACGATTTTATAGGAAAAATATACGACCTGCTTGTATGTTTCTTTGTGTCGCCTGCTATAAATTGTGAGCGGGTTTATAACATGAGTCAGTCTCTAGAATTTTGGCCTTTGAGTTTAGATCACTGTGAATTTAATATCCAAAAAAATCCATAAATGGTCTCTTCTCTTCCATGACATGGGTTTACTTCACTGCATTATCCAATTCTTTTATGCATTGTCAGTAGGCTCTGAAATATAAGACATAATTGAAGGTAAATCTCAACAATTTCAGAGTGATCAGTTTTCAATTTTGTATCTGATCAGTGTCGCGCTGACCAGTCTCTTTAACTACTATTCATTCGTTACTTTAACATTTTCTGTGGTTTATAATTGCTGATTATATTAAGTGAGATATATCGTACAAAGACTGCTATATCTTAAGTTATAATAAGTACGCCTTCAACAAGGTACGACTGGCAGAGAGTGACCTGTTATTTCTACAGGTACTATAATAACAAGACATGTGATTCTTTTTAATTTACAAAATTGCTGATGACTGAATGATTACTTATTACTACCAATATTATGCCGGAGATGATAACGTAAAATGATTATTCAATCAATAAGCGCTTAAAGCATTGAGTGCAGCTAGTAAGGTTAAATTTTTTATTCTGCTTGGTAATACGTGCTATGTATAGCCCGTTACTGAACGATATTCTGCCAGACATTTTGATCCTGTGGGTTGAATGACTAAGAAGTCTAAACCTGCGGTTCAGAGGCTCTAGAAAGTGAAAACAAAACTCCGTCCGGCCGATAAAAATAAATTTGACTCTAAATATGCACCGACGGCTGAATAATAATTTTTTGGTGGGGTATTTAAAATTCTGTGCCACAGATAGCCATCAAGGAGGATATACAAACATATATATGCATCAGACTATGGCCAGACGTAACATTGGCATAAAAACCTCACCATTTGAGAATCCCATCACGCGTCGACCAGTCATTTCACTTGTTTTAGTTGGGACGCGCATATGGTCATCTCAACGAGTCGAGATTCTCATAAAAAGTGATTTGCGACGACCGTACAAGGTTTGACAACTCGGTCCGGTACGAGTGAAGTATCTACCTTCAAGGTCACCGCGAGAGTGGGTGCGAGTCCGTTGGGACCATTCACTGATCGGACCCGTATTTACATAAAAAACAAAATTTAGGCGCAAAGTCGCTCAAAACCAACAGAGGTTAAGGTTGAGATATAAATAGAAACGATTTAATCAATAATAACTTTCAATGGGGTTTTTCCTATTTAAATTATATCCAGAACACGTTTTTTCGAGACACATGTTACTTTTTGAAAATGTTTAGAAAAAGAGAAAGAGAAGAAAACAACAAATTTGTATCACATGCTATTCCTGCAACATGAGATCATAAAACATGTCATTTACAATAATATTTAAAGCAAAATCAATTTTCATATATTACTCTCTTAAACAGACATTTCTATAACTATTCTAAAGAAAATTGTTCACATTTTTACAAAAAAAAAAGAAATAATAATTTCTCTAGAACATATCTGATGTGTCCGATGATCCAACGTCTTCCGTTAGACTTTCTATTTTTCCAGGATAATGTCAGTATCAATTGATTTCCATTTATCTAGATTTAGATTATCTTAATTAACCTAGGCAATCTAATGAATAATTATATTTTGGTTGCATGTAAACATTAGATTTGGATTTGATATATTTCTCTCTTGACAATTTTCGAATTTCATTTTTAGTTGGTAGACAGACTTATCTTCAAAACGAACTAATAATTTATGGTAATTTTATTGAAATATATAAGAATAAGTGAGTATGAGTTTGAGTATGCGTATGAGTGTGAGTGAGTGTGAGTGTGAGTCTGAGTATGAGTCTGTGTGAGTATATGAGCATAAGTATGAGTACGAGTATGTTTATAAGTATAATATGAGGAACTCTCTAGTTATTTAAAAAGTGTTTTTTATTAATAAGGTTTCTGTATAACCTGCAACTGGCTATATGTATTGAGTTAAAACTGATCAACATAGATTAGATGCAAATACAACGTATGTCCTTTGCCTTTTTGAAAGTAATGTCAATAATTAGATGGATCTTCTTGGACCTAAAACATCTCATAATATTGCCTTTATTACCTATCATAAATTTAACATGATAATAAAACACATTGATCAACTACTAGCTTATCTTGAAAAAAAAAGAAAGATATATTTTGTTTTAAAAATTTTTATTTTGACAAGTATTTTTCTGTAATTTTTTGTTTAATCTACATTTATCAGCACCAAACTGGTACCTATTTCTTCAGCAATTGAATCCATTTGATACTTCTAATAATAACAAAAAATTGCAATATTGCTCTAAACAGTAGCTAAAAAAAATTAAAATTCAAATAGTGTTTTATTAAATATACCCTACAGATGATCACATTTGAAAACGATATATTTTTCAAAATTGAAAATTCTACTACGACTTTTGTTATGCAATTATAAAACTTCTATGATAGTTGAGAAAATTAATCCAACGTTATTTTGGTCCCCCTAAATTTGTGAAATAATAAAAGTAATATAATGTGTAACGTAATTTCAAAATTAATATAGAAAAACAAATAAATGTATAAAACATAATTAAATAAATTAAACTGTAATATATTTAAATTGGAATAATGTACTATTATATTTCTGTTAAAAATTAAATTATTTAGTATTTATTTATGTTTTAATTGTTTTGTAAATATATTCTGACATCCTTGTACAGGACATCCGTAGTATATTTTTAGGTGTTAATAATATTGTGTGAAACTAACTACTCAGTGGACAAAAGCCCCAACCTGCGTTGAATTACACCCACAATATCTACCCATATATTCCTTATTATTAGCTTTTGTAACATTTTTTTTACTGTTTTAGAAAGGTATTTTAAGCTAATATAAGTCAAATTTCCTACAATTCCAATCAATGAAGTCATATGTATGTTCTCTGATACCAAACATCCAGGTATGCTAATGAACAATTCCACAGACAAAGCTCTATTCAATAATTATCTAAAGAAAATAATCTAATTTACTCACTCTTTAAAAATCTAACTTCACTTTTTTGGCAGTGGGAACACGACAAATTCAACCACAATAGATGGGGCTTTTGTCCACTGAGTTAGTTTCACACAATATTATTAATACCTAAAAATATATAAAAACTTTTACATAAAAGGTGAACATTTTTCAAGTAGGTATTGTCATATTTAATTCATTGACAGGATGTCACTTTTTTGTCATTGTCGATATTTAACTTCAAATAATTTTAATTTTTATAATAATTTTTATAGTTAGATATTTGATTCAACTTAAAGGAGACCACCTGAAGAAGCAATCCTAAAAATGCAGAAATAGGTCAGATCTCATCTATTGTGGTTGAATTTGTCGTGTTCCCACTGCCAAAAAAGTGAAGTTAGATTTTTATAGAGTGAGTAAATTAGATTATTTTCTTTAGATAATTATTGAATAGAGCTTTGTCTGTGGAATTGTTCATTAGCACACCTGGATGTTTGGTATCAGAGAACATACATATGACTTCATTGATAGGAATTGTAGGAGATTTGATTTATATTAGCTTAAAATACCTTTCTAAAACAGTAAAAAAATCCGTAAGTATATCCAAATAATATTTTTCAATATATTCAGTATTGAGAATGAGTGATATTACACTATTTTGGAAACAAGTTTCTAAAAACTGCGTTGCTTTAGAATCCAGAATTGCAAAAACACCCTCTCCCTATATTCCCATTATTCCCATCTGTTTGGTAAATAAAGCGTGGACGTCACAAAGTGCCATAGAATTCCCTAATAATAATCGTTCGACATGATGGGATTAGTGGGCTTAACTATTACGTCTACAATTTCTCACAGCGAGTTTATACATATGACTACCTGTTAGGCGAACATCTAGATATACCTAACAAACATTCATAAATCATAGCAGGTAACATCGATCTATCTGCCTCTGCCGTAATCTACGATTAGGTATGGGCGTATGAATTGCCCAGCTCGAGCTGAATTGAATTATACGGGGTGTTGAGTGTACGTCCTTGAATTTCAAACAAGCTAGGATATTCCTAAATTTACTTTTAATTTAAGAAAGATTACTTCTAAATTATCACTTAAATCGAAGTTATTAGAAGAGCTTACTTACTATATTTTCAAGTTCTTTGATTCTAAATATCTAGACATGCTAAAGAAATAACGCCATACAGTACCTATGCGCCAAAAGTATGGAATAAATTCAATAAAAACGAAACAATTATTTTTTGGGAAAAATCCTCGAACAGGTCGATTTTTAATTTAAAAAATACATATTTTCGCGTAAAATGCGATTTTCAAATGTCATTTGTTTTCGAGTAATGACGTCATCGATTTTTTTTAAAACGGCAACACCATATTTTTTCCTTGATTCTGAAAGATCGTTTAATTCTCTATCAGACAGTACTAAAATTTTGCCCTCTCACATAGGAAAGTTTTCGAGTAAATGACGATTGAATGTTAGGTAGGGTAGGTAATAGGGCCTTTCTTCTTTGAAGGAACCCTTACAGGACAAAGATATTTAGAGTTTCTAGAAAATGACCTTGTTCCAGCCCTTGCAGTAATTTTTCCTAACGATAATGACCCTGACATTCCTGACGATACCATATGGTTTCAGCAAGACGGTGCACCTCCGCACTATGCGCGCCCTGTACGAGATTTTTTGGACAACTGTTTTCCTGGGAGGTGGATCGGCAGACACGGACCGATAGAATGGCCTGCAAGATCGCCAGATCTTACACCTCTTGACTATTTTTTATGGGGATACTTGAAGTCAAAAGTGTACATTAATAAACCACGTAATTTAGAACTTCAAAATCGCATTCGGGACGAAATACGCAGAGTTACTCCAGAAATCATTAGTAATGTGCAAGAAGAATTTCTTCGCAGACTTGCGCATTGTCAAGAAGTTGGTGGATGGCAATTCGAACATTTAAGTATAAAATTTAATCAATTGTATTTTATTTTACATACCTCATAATTGTTACTTTTTTATGGATAAAATTTACGTTTTCTAATATTGAATCGTCATTTACTCGAAAACTTTCCTATGTAAGAGGGCAAAATTTCTCTTCTTCCGGAATCAAGGAAAAAAATATGGTGTTGCCATTTAAAAAAAAATCGATGACGTCATTACTCGAAAACAAATGACATTTGAAAATCGCATTTTACGCTAAAATATGTATTTTTTAAATTAAAAATCGACCTGTTCGAGGATTTTTCCCAAAAAATAATTATTTCGTTTTTAATGAATTTATTCCATACTTTTGGCGCATACTGTATATGTAATAGCCTAATTACATGGAGTACTATTTTTTTACAAAAAAAAATATATAACCTAATCTAAGCAAGCACGAGTACAACATATAGATCAATGACCTAAAAAAGCGTACATATACATACATTTAATTAAATAGAAAATGCCTGGAAATGATCAACTAGATAATTTTGAAATAGTCTTTGAGAATTCAAAAAATCTAAATTAGTAAAGTCATTTATTTAGTTTGTTAGTCGGAGCATTGCAACAAGAGGGACGCGGACGGAGGATCCTATACTAGGAACATGAAACATTACAGATGAACGGGTACGAAATGGTGGTACATTAAAAGGTATTAATCGCAAAATATTTGGTTCATTTATCAGATTATTAATACGTTTATACAGGGTTAACTATGACTTAGTACAAATATTTTAAGAGGGGATAGGGAAAAATAAGAATTAACTGAATCGCCCTTCAAAAAAATTCCAAACTTATTTATAAAGCCACAAAAATTTTTTTTCGATATTATTTTAAATCCTTATTTAACGCCGCCAATGAACTTGCTTGTTGGTTGCATACTCTACAAGCATGCAACAGTCGCTCATCAGTTAGTATCGCTGTCATGTCATAATTGAATTTCTGTGTTTACGTTGTAATTTTGTGTTCTTCTTCAGTTTTTAGTGCCTTATTTTAATTTTTAAACGTTTTATAGTTATTAAATAAAGACATTTGTGTTGGGTGCAGATACTTTCCCACAGTATAGTTCGCCGGTTTCGTTCGGTTATGGGACAAGCTGCCGCGGTTACATTAAAACGTCTATTATCCTTTTCGTTCGATTTTGTTATAATAAATAAGCATCTAATCTATCTAATTGTATCTACGGGAAGTGTCTTTTATCGGTAGTATGTGGCTGTAATGAGCGAATATGTAGTTCTACCAGTTTATAACGAAATAATGGAAATCGAATGCAAAATACTGAAGCTAAGTGGATTAAATGTTACCTATCTATCAGGTATTATTACTAATAATAAGAATGTTAATTTTCGTTTCTACATTTAGAAATGCTACAAAAAAAAACGACGATGGTAGTAGATATTGTTGACAGATGTAAGTTTTATGTATGGATCTAAGCGATCTCAGTCGGTTCTTATCATAGGCGCCGACTTTCCGTAGGAAAAAAGGGTTTTGCCCCATTTTTTAAATATGGAGCTAAAATTCTGGAATAATTTTTTTATTGTCTTTTAGGCCTCCCTGAGCACGTGGTTAAATTTTTTGTACTTAGTCATAGTTAACCCTGTATAAAAACATGATAAGTGAAACTTTGCGTCTAATCTCCAAAGAAATTATATCAAATTCAATTCGAAGTTGTTCCGATCTAATCAAATTGTAATCAGGACGTACATGATATTTTTTAAAGTAAAGGTATTCCAAAAATTTATTTTGTATTTTTTCAATTGTGCTCAAATAATATTGGGGCTGTGTTTGCCAAATAATTGAAGCAAATTCAAATTTAGGTCTGACTAATGTAAAGTATAGAATTTTTAATGTTTGAATATTTGTAAAAGCTGCAGTTTGTCTGATAATAAATCCTAACATTTTATTCGCGGAATTTATAATACTTTGAATATGGTCTGCAAAAGAAAGATCATTGCTATATCTCAGGCCAAGATCCTTAACACTAAAAGTTCTGTTTAATAAGTTACCATTCATAGTGTAATAAAAATAATGGAATTTTTGTTTTGCGACAAAAAGAAACTGTATGGCATTTATTCAAGTTAAAATACAATTTATTACTAACACTCCAATTAACACTCTATCTATATCTCTCTCTGTAATGCCACACAGTCTCTAACTGTTTTAAATTTTTTATAAAATTTTAAGTCATCAGCATAAAGTAAACATTTTGAATGCGCACAGACAGAAGGAAGGTCATTAATAAATAATATGAATAGTAATGGTCCCAAGTTGGAACCCTGAGGCACCCCAGAATTGGCATGACGCTTGCCTGAAGTATTTCCATTGTGTTTAACAACAAAAAGTCTGTTCTGGAGATACGTTTTAAGTAAATTTAAAGTGTTTTGAGAAATACAGTGCATATGCAACTTTTTAAATAGTAAATCATGATTAACCTTATCAAACGCTTTTGTAAAATCTGTATAAATTGCGTCAATTTGATTTTTTCCTCAAATGCCATTAGTAAATAAAAGTAAATTCGTATTAATTGACTTCTTTGCAATAAATCCATGTTGCTGCTCTGATATGTTTCTACATGCTGATAAAAGTTTAAAATATATAATGTGTTCAAATAATTTAGCTGGAGCCCATAAAATTGCAATTCCTCTATAATTTGATATATCTGATTTATCACCACTTTTGTAAATTGGAGTATATAGAGCTAACTTCCACAAATCCGGAAAATTTCCTGATTCTATAATTAAATTAAAAATATGAGTCAAAAGCAATCTTAACCATTCCTGACATCCTTTCAAAATATAGAGTTTTATACCATCACTACCAGCTGCTTTTTTCGGTTTCAGTTTTTTTATTGCTAAACTGTAATCTAAATAATTCAATCAATTTTATTTAAATTTAGAAAAATATTATGATAAGCCTTGTTTGTTGCGAGAAAACTAGTAGCATAAGAAGACTTATCAGTATCATAAACAGATGAAAAAAATTGTGCAAAACCCTCAGCTGTTTCATTTTCAGCAATATTTTTATTATTAAGGTAATATGATCGAACATCGCAGTTGCTATTAGCTCTCCTATTATTGACAAATGTCCAAGATTGCCTAGAGTCAGAGAGTAATTTATTTTCCATATTGCCTATATAATTTTTATGAGCTGTACAAATCATAGATTTTAATTTCCGTCTTGCTTCAATATATTTTTGCATAAATGTATTAGAAAACAACTTTTTTTTCCAATATCATTTTTTTTTTCTTTCAACAAATTTTTTATTTCATTAGTGAACCAAATAGGATGCTTTTTAAAATTAGGATTAAATTTATACTTAGGTACACATTTTTCAAATATTGCATTTATAATTTAATAAAAAACTTCTAACGCTAAATCCACATTTTTGCTATTTAACACCGTCCCAGTTTGCGCCTCTAATATTTTGACTAAGTAGTAAAAAATTTTAAAATTATAATTATAATTCATTTTATTAGTTGTAATATTTTCTATGTTATTTTTTATGTCTATTTTTATCTCCACTGCTGGATGGTAACTATTTTCTTTAGTAATAGACATAAAATCCCGAAAAACACGCAGTTACATTATATACTGATCCTAGCACAAGGTCAAGACTTCTGACTTGAAAATTTGTTATATCATTATACAATTTAAATGAATTAAACATTAAAGAATCGTTTAATATATTTTGTTTTTGGTTTCTGTAATCTAAAATTGTATTTATGCCCTTAATTTCAGGAATATTAAAATCTCCAAAGATATAAACATTACTTGAACTCAATTTTCCTTGACAAAATTGAAAAAATCTTCATAAGCATTTAAACTAGCAGTAAGTGGTATATAGACAACTATTATACAAAATTTTATATTAGCTTTAATCCGGAAATCAACTATTAATGCTTCAAATTCAGACTTTTTTTCATGAACTTGTAATACCTTGAATTTTTTACCAAGTGCTACCAGCACCCCTCTGCCACGAGACTTCTGTGTTAATTCCAAATCCCTATCGCATCTGAAAATATTATAAGTGTTAGTATCTAACAATTCTCCATCCAAGATGTCTTCACTCAACCATGTTTCAACAGTCACAATGATGTCATACTGTTGATCAACAGAAAAATTATTAGTTTTAGTTCTTAAGCCTCTGCAATTCAAAAAATATATAGACAAGTTAATCATTAATCACCTATTAATTTAAAAACAAAATTACAGACAAAAAAGAAAAATAAGTGAATATATACATATATAAAAAACAAGCATAGCTAACTAGATGAACAATTTTATAAATCGCAATAAGAAGCAGTAACACTGAAAGATTAATAAAATAAAATAATAGCAATAATACCAAAATACCTACATATTTAAAAACTATACTATAAATTAATATATATTCTTAATTAGTATCCACGTATTGCTTATTAACAGAACATACAAATAAACTTGCACACGTAAATATAGGTATCTATGAAAAATTGTTTGATTTTTCAAAGTAACAAAGAATTCTAATACCTATTCAACTAATAGAAAAAATAACAAATTAAAAATAAGCAATGTAAAATTATATTGCTTCATCCCTATGGCTAACGGATGGAGTTTCATTTTTATCCCTTATATCCAGATTTCGAACTTGCTCTTCTGAAGTTACAATAATATTTCTTCCATTATGAAATAAATAAACTTTGGCCATTTTTCGTCCAACATGCTGCATTAACTTCCTTCGCCACCTTATAGATTTTGAGATTTTTTACAGACAACATCTCAGTCTCATCTCAACACCTCAGTTACTAAAGATTCCGCTATAATTATTGATACCAACCTTGTATATGGAATTAATTGTTAACATACCTAGATATTTGGTATAATAGAACATACATGATTTAATGTGATAAGAGTTATAGGAAAAATTATAGATAAAACTTCACTTCAACAAAAAATTTCTAGTAAGGACTCCTATTTTTGAAAAGATAGAGAATAAGTAGTTTTTGCATCTATATTCTGATGTTGATGCTCTTGATATATTTTAGAGAAAATTTGTTATTCATGAATATCTTAAATAAATCTCATAATAAGCTATGTATTGGTGTCAACAAAATTCGTGTGACTAAACTTAATTCCTAATTCTCTAAATATCAAAACTTATCTAATTAACTACACTCTACGTCTTTATATTTTTGCTCTACGATCGTCCCAATACTCTTCAACTATTTCTGTTACTAACTGACTACTTGCCACCTATGCACGATTAGCTGTAATCGTAATATAACAATGTAAAACAATAAAATAATAATAATGCAAGAACATTGTCAATTTTTTTCATTTCAGACAACAGAACTATGAAGTTACTTGAATATTCAATTTCAAAGTAGAGTTTTATTTAAGGTTTTTATAAAACTACCTTTCTCCTAACCCTGATCATCTCTGTGTATTTTTGCCACCATTTTCATGCTCTTAGTTGGTAATAGTCTAGCCGATGTTTCTTCAGTATGGGGATACAAGGATTTCTTTATAGACAAATGTCAAAATGTTTAGCTCGTGGTCAATAATACAAGCTGAAATATTAAATTTTAATACAGTCATTCTCGAACTGCGCTACTTAATATTTTTTATGTACATCTGGTACAGATTCATATCTTCTTTGTCCATGACAGGCCCGCTTGTCCCGTCAGCGAGAGCAAACTTATCCCTTCACCCAACTGGTGCCGGTGTCGAAAATAACAGTTATTATTTTGTTTGGACATTAGCTTCGACCACAAACCCCAATTTATTGCCGAATCGCTTATTAGAACTGTAGAAGAGATTTCAGGGCTATAATTGATTTAACTAACATTCATACTGATTCATGAACGACTTTACTTTAGAATTTTCTTTTTTTCTCTACAAAAGGCTGTAAGTTCCTTAGTCGCATGTACAACTGAGATATCAAACTTTCACATCTTTTGAAATTTGCCAGTAAACGTAGAACCTTATAGAAGGTGTTTACTGTAAGGTGTGCGCGACGTTTATGATTACGCATTGTTAAAAGCTTTTAGATATATTATTTTCTGACACTAACAGTTCTGATTAAGTTTGCTTTCAAAGCTTAACCATATCCTCTTCAGTAGACCGTTTTCTACTTAAGGATTAAGGATACTTCCAGATACAGTCGCTGAAACATTCTAACTTGAGGGCGCCGTATTCTTGAAATAGTCTTTTTTATAGATACAAGTAATTTTAGAGATATAAGAACTGAATAATATAGAGTATGGCAAATAACAAGAATGTTATCTGATGCCACCTGCGAATATTCAAAGGTACCGAAGTAAAATTAATATATAATGTCAGAATCTATCCAGCAAATTTTTGGGTACTGAAATCTTTCAAAATACGTATTTTTTAAATTCAACTATAGATGTAAACATTGTTATTACATAAACTTACATAGTTTTGCAAATAAGATTGTTCACTTTTGTTTATAAGTAAGTGAAAATAATTGTTAAAATGTGGGATTAGAATAGCGAAATAATGTATGTCATACAAATGCATTTTAAAAGTTATTATATTATTTGAGGAGAGTTTAAATAGTAAAAATTGATAAACAAAACATCAGTAATTTTATTTTTGATATTACTTTTGCTGTACGTGTTTTATTTTTCGAGATTTCTGTACCTAAAAAACACCACAAATTTGATCATTTTAAGGCGAGAAATACGGCGACCATTCTGCTTTTAAAGAAATGAACCGATTGACTATTAACAGGAATTGTGGGACAATGATTTGAGAGTGTCATAATTGGGCGCATGTGATATAACTCATATAGACAAGCAGTTACGTCGTCATAATTAAAACAAAATATGATTTTGTTTGAAAACCTTTATGTTGCGGCGAGTAGTATGTACTATGCAGGTAAATCTCTTGTTAGAAACTACCGAGGTTAGTACTAAAATACATTTTCTACTTTTTCCTATGAGTTTAATTAACTAGTTTTCAACTGATCGGACTGATGTTGACTTCCACTAAAAATTTCTTAATTTAGGTGAGTGACACCATTGGTTAATTATTGCAATCCTTAGTTGAGGTAATCTACACTTCTAGAGATAGAATGAGAATTTTGCTATTTTCCTAAATTCTTCAAGTAGTGGAAATTATGTACTTTAACGACTTTCTCTCGATGACAATTGTTCTCCTAATTCATCTAGCACCACTGCATATGTCGCATCACGTGTACCGGACGTTTAATTTCAGTCTATTCTGATTTGAACTTTGGTCGTTGTCCAAAAACAAACTTCAACGCTCTACTACTATTGGTAAATGGTTACTAATTACTGACTGCTTATATCCTAGGTACTAATTTTTAATAATTGTAATGCAATAAGCACTGTACACTGTACTATAAAAACTAAATTCAAAAAATTCAGCAATTGCCTACAGGCATGATATAACTTCTACAATAAAAAGTCCAAATTATATCGCCGAATACGAAGTTATAAATCTGATGAATGATGAATTTGGTTTCAGTCTAGGGATGTACAGTGATCGTGTAAGAATGAGAAGACGACGTGGTCAATGTCATGTTCATTACCACACAGTAGGCGTTATGCGATGAGGTGCTACGCGTATGATGGCAAATCAGCACTAGTTTTCATTAGAGGGAATATGACAGCCCAAAGCTACATCCAAAACATGGTGCAGCCATATGTCGTTCCATATATTGCCTGCCTAAGCATAACTGGAGCTATACGTACGACATCCAACATAGCAATGGAGGTGATGCTATGTCTGCCACCGATGAATATTTATCTAAAAGAAGTAGTTGCAACAACTATACTTCACCTCAAAAATACTGGTAGTATACCTGATGCAGGATGTGGAGAAGTTAGGAGTCGTCTGTGGAATGGGGTCGTCAAAAAGATGCTCCTTTTGCAGGCAGACTCTGACAGTATTTCTCAGAAGTTTATGTTTGACACACCCTCCACGGCACTTATTAGGAATGAGGAGACCGCCAGCGAAGATGTAATCAACATCTTTACAGATGGATAAAAATGAAGGAAGGTGCAGGATGTGGGATTTTTTTCAGATCCTTACATATTCGATATCAATGGGCAATGGCTAGGCATGCTACCACTACCGCCAAATAAATTACCCGTAGACATACAACGGACAAATTCATTAGAATCTACACAGATAGTAGACAATCACTAATGATCTTACGTAATCATAAGATAACTAGATCAGCATGGAAACGCCACCAGGCACTGGTAATCGCCTAAACCAACAAAAGCGCATCTGCATGCTGGGTAAAGGGACACGAACGATGTAATGGCAATAAAATAGTTGACAAGCTGGCTAGGAGTACATCGAGTCTCAATATTTTTGGACCTGGTTCCTCCAGTATGCTTCCGTTGTGAGCATTTGTTGAAATTATCAAAGAGGATAACCACAAAGAGTTTAGGAAACGTTGAAATAAAACAAATGGCTGTCAATTTGCTAAGGAGTTCTTAGAGTACCCCTCCAAGGATACAGTCATAAAGTACCTGGCTATGTTTAGGACAAATTTCGTCTGATAACAGGCATTCAAACTGAACACTGTTGGCTAAGAAAGCAAATCTATTATATGAGGAAGTGTGAAACACCTCTTTGTAGGGGCTGCAAACAAGAAGACGAGACAATACTCCATGCACCGAGCAACGTCACCACCTTTTTCTTCTTATTAAGTTGGTTGGCGATTCAGGTGCATTGATCTCCTAATGGGAGGAGGTACAAGGGGTCCAATGGCGCCTAAGTGTTGTAGCCTTTCTGCTACCTTCCCCACAATTCCATATTCCAGACCTGTATCTTCTCCACGCTCTGTAGTTCCTTTAGGGCGACCGGGACCTCTCGCTCTGTGTCCATGACCTTCTTGAGTCCACACCTGGTAACACCGTACTATGGTAAGTATGAATCTATTAGTCCTTCTAGAAATTTCTCTCACCGACAAACCTGCTTCGCGCAACCCAACAGTCGGCCCCTTCTCAAAGTCATTAAGCTGGGAAATCTGCCTAAATTTACGTACTCTAGGCTGCAATCAACTGTAAAATAACAAGCTTAAAACGCTCCACAAAAGCTTAACAGATAAACCTGAGCATTTAACCATTTTTTTACCTTTACGAAAGAAGTAAAAAAAATATCGAAATAAAATGATTTTTAATGGGCGTTTACCTTTCTTTGTCATGTAATATAGTTTTTAAAATAATTATTAGAAATATATAATGTTTACTAAAACTACAGCATTTAAACACAGAACACCGTGTAGAGAGCTCAGTTCTAAACCGTTTTTTTTTCTGTTGCCACCAAAATCGTGATCAGTAACAGCGCAATTCAATAAGGCGCCCGATTCGTTATTAAATGGGAAATTACAGTCGTTAAATTCGATAGCGCTCAATAATTTTTGAAACTGTACATCCCAAGCAAACTATGTTGTTTACAGAGCGGGAATTACAATGATAATAAGTTTATTAACCACTTCGTAAATATTGTTAAGAGGAGTTGCCGGTCGTGTTTCTTTTGTTAACACGATCTCAGCTCCCATTGCGTGTTTAAGATTCTTTACGCCGCCTTATATTTCGTTCAATTGAAATCTTAAACCGTTATCTCTTGCGAACTATAATAAACAATACGTCAGTTAAGAGGTCTCGATTTTTTATCAAAGGGCATGGTACTTTGTTATTCTGACCTGGGGTATATCATTTAGTCAAAAAATGAAATAACTTTATGTTTGAGTAAAATAACAGTAGAGTTGGCTTGGAACTTCATAAAAATGTATTCTTATATATACATGCATACTGTTGTAATAATAATTACACATTTAAAATGAATATAGCGACTTGTTTTCGATCCGTAATGAAATCTATTGATGAATAGAACAACTAAGAATTAATACTTTGTTAATATGCCAGCAGTTCAAAACAAGTCGCTAAACTTATTTTAGAGAGCTATTATTATTGCAATAGTATGTACCTATTTTCCAATTTAATATAAAAATATAATTTAGTTAGAAATTATACAAATATATTTAGAAAATGCGGTACTTACTCCTTTAGATAGACAGAGTAGCATATTTGGCTAATATTGCAAGATACAAGCTAAACAATAATATCTAGACAGAACTCATATGAATAAACCAAGTTTAATGTAGTTATGTAAATAAATCCTGACCAACTTATTTTGATTTCGACATACAAATGATTTTTTCCACGGTCGGAAGTAGAAATCAGTTTCTATGACATCAAAATGAAAACAGAAGTAGTCGATTATTGCCAAGGGAGCATAATGCTCCCAAGGGAGTTTACATTATGGAGAAAGCTTTTCATGCAAAAAAAAAGATAATATTGAAATTATTTATTGACATTTAAATTAAATGTTACATTGGTACAATTTTCAAAATTAATATTAGAAGGAATATTACTTTCGCTTACATTTACAGTTTTTGTCATTGCGCTAGTAGTGGTACCTACTAAAACCTGATTAGCAATTTTGGCCTTATTTTCAATGGAGTTCTCGACATAACCCTCAGCGACTGTCGTTGATTTCCAACCAGCATGACGCTTTATTGTCGTGATATCCACACCAGCATCTGCCAGTAATGTCGTGAAGATCTTCGTAAGCAGTGACCAGTATAACATGCAGCATCAGGTAATTTTAAATACGAAGCTACTACACTCGGAATTTTTCCCATGGTATTCTTACCAACTGGCTGCGAACTACATTTTCCTGCTTTGTAGTACAAAAAAGGCGCTTATACTTGACGTGAGGAGGACGAAGGGACAGGTATTTTCGAAACAATTCAAGCATATTTCCCACATCGGTAACCCGAAAGGTTCGTGGAATTTTGTCTTAGTGTTTGGAATTTTTACAATAAAGGAAGAGCCTACATCCTCAATATCATCTACAGTTAAATTGACTAGTTCATCAGTTCGACAAGCACCGGCAATCCCCAGAATTAATCCAACCTTTAAAAAATCAAAATACTTAATAATTAAAATACCTAAGAACAAAAGTTATTTTACCTTAATCATTAAGAATTCTTTGTCATCTGCACTTGATAGAAAACGGTCAATTTCACCCTTTGTCAATATTTTCGATTTTTTCGCTTGATATCCGTCACCGGTTCTTTTCAAAAATGCGATCAGCGATGTTGTCGCTATCAAGCATGACTTAACCATAGAATATTGCGCCCATAATGTGGAAGACTTGTAATTCTTTGCATTTTCACTGAAGTATGCCAACAAAACATTCTCGCTGTATACTTGAAAATTTTTCTCGGCGCACCACTTTTTGAACCGATTGTAGGCTATATCGTATAAAGATCTTGACTTCGTAGGCAGCAAATTGCTTATTGCAATATTTGCAGCCTCCACAATCTCTTCCGACTCACAATTATTCATTGTGCACTAAACAAACTTGTCAAATGTCAAATCCGAATACAATAATTCTGGTGCTACTTACTTCATAATGACAAAATATGTGTTTTTAAGTTAATGAGACCGTGGAAAAAATAGTATATACCATTCGGGAGAGATGCTATTTTGTCCTCGGTGCATTGTAGCCCTCGGGCTTCGCCCTTGGGCTTCAAATTGCACCTTTGCCAAAATAACGCATTTCTCTCCCTTATAGTATAATGTACTATTTCGAATTTACAGTAGTTCTAACAGCAAATCTCGAAGTTTTTTATAACTCACAATCTGTTTGAAGCAAACGCTACTGAGATCACAAAAATATATGTCTAAACTAAGACAAGTGTTACATAGTTCCACATAAATTTATATTTATTGTCAATGCCAACACTGTCAATTACTAACCTTGAAAATATCAATTATATTAGTTTAAGATTAGTGTTGCTACTTCGTAATATTATTTGTTTATTCTTCTTCTTCGTTAATCCAAATGCAAATAAAATGGTTCTTTTCATAACTCAGAAACGAATTGCATTGGCTTTTGTGCACTTTTTCTATATTTTTCAAATTTACCGCCAAAATGATTTAGTTATATTTTCTAGTTACTTTTCCCTGTGCATATATGACTTATTATTATATTATTTCTTTTAGTCTAAAAATAGAGTATAGTAATAAATGACCATCAAGTTGCGATGAGAAAAAATATATCAAGCGCAACAAGTAAATTACTTTGTGTTAATATTTTAATGTAATTTATTAATAGTGCCGTTATAAGAATACCATAAATTGTTCGTAACTGATTAGTAATTTATAGAATTTTTCTGTGATCGTATATATAACATCTCATTAATAAATCCTTGTTGGTAATTTACCTTGCTTTGCATTTTTATTAACGTTTATTGTCGTTTGTTATTATAGATTTATTCACGCAATAGTTAGGGACTAGTTTAAAACTATTGTTATAAATGTTAGGTCAACTGCTTTTTGCATTGTGCATACTGTCAAACGCGTTCTTCACATAACTGGTCGAGTATTTCCGACAGTTTGAAATTTTTACGTTCCATTTAAAATAAATCGAGACAATAGTCATAAAATCAAACTTGTTTTGCTTTATTGTAGATTGTAGATCATAAATTGTAGATTGTAGTTTGTAGATTATGAATTGTAGATCGTAGATTGTAGATTGCAGATTGTAGATTCTGGATTATAGAATGTAGACTGTAGAATTTAGATTGACTGTAGATTTTAAATTGTAGATATATTGTGGATTATATACTGTAGATTGCATATGATAGATTGTAGATTATAGACTGTAGAAAAAAAACTAGATAGCAAATTCTAGATGCTAGATTGTAGAGTGTAGATTGTAAACTGTAGACTATAGGTTGTTCAATGTAAAATGTGGATTTTAGTTTGTAGATTGTAGATTGTGCTTAAAGTTTCAACTTCAGTTTTATCCTTCAAATTAGGTCTCACAGCCTCGATAGGCTCTTTTGCATAATAGCTGTAAGCCTCCGGATTTTCCCATTTGAATAATAGGTATCACAACTACACTTTAGTTGCTAGACTCAGAAGGACTGGAAATCATGTGTGTGAAGTTAGAAACGTTTTTGTTCAGAAACGTTTCTGGTAATCGCGGCCACGGTGTCATTTAGGTGGAGCGGCAAGTGCTCAATTTAAGGAATAGGCCTTTTGCGCCACCCGTAACTATAGGACAATACTACAACATTATTACTTTCTTAGATATCTCTGCTATTAACTTAACTTCAGACACGAATTTTCGCTTCATAATAAATATTTTTTTTCTCAATAAGTATAGAGTGTGCCACCTTGAATTTTTCACAGAATATGTAAAAAAAGATGCCGTTTCGATCCTTGCAATTAGTTTTTTGCAAAAATCCGTACGAGACGTAGAATTTAGGCTTAACTTCAGAAACGAATTTTCGCTCCATAATAAATATTTTTTTTCTCAAAAACTCTAGAGTGTGCCACCTTGAATTTTTCACAGAATATGTAACAAGAGATGCCCTTTCGATCTCTGCTATTAGTTTTTTTCAAAAACCCGTACGAGTTGTATAAATTGCGCTGAACTTCAGAAACGAATTTTCGCTCCATTATAAATATTTTTTTTCTCAAAAACTCTAGAGTGTGCCACCTTGAATTTTTCACAGAATATGTAACAAGAGATGCCCTTTCGATCTCTGCTATTAGTTTTTCTCAAAAACCCGT
Source organism: Monochamus alternatus (assembly GCA_037114965.1). NCBI lineage: Eukaryota > Metazoa > Arthropoda > Insecta > Coleoptera > Cerambycidae > Monochamus > Monochamus alternatus. The sequence continues at coordinate 21,154,507 of CM073435.1, read as the reverse complement.
ACGAGTGGTAAAATTTACGTTTAAAATTCAGAAACGAATTTTCTCTCCATAATAAATACGTTTTACTCAAAAACTATAGAGTGTGCCACCTTGAATTTTTCACAAAATATGTAAAAAGAGATGCCCTATCGATCCCCTGCTATCAGTTTTTTTCAAAAACTCGTACGAGTTGTAGAATTTGCGCTGAACTTCAGAAACGAATTTTCTCTCCATAATAAATAATTTTTTTCTCAAAAACTATAGAGTGTGCCACCGTGAATTTTTCACAAAATATGTAAAAAGAGGTGCTCTTTCGATCCTTGCTATCAGTTTTTTTCAAAAACCAGTACGAGTTGTAGAAATTGCGCTGAACTTCAGAAACGAATTTTCTCTCCATAATAAATAATTTTTTTCTCAAAAACTATAGAGTGTGCCACCTTGAATTTTTCACAAAATATGTAAAAAGACATGCGCTTTCGATCTCTGCCTTTAGTTTTTTTTAAAAATCCGTACGAGACGTAGAATATAGGTTTAACTTCAGAAACGAATTTTCTCTCCATAATAAATAATTTTTTTCTCAAAAACTATAGAGTGTGCCACCGTGAATTTTTCACAAAATATGTAAAAAGAGGTGCTCTTTCGATCCTTGCTATCAGTTTTTTTCAAAAACCCGTACGAGACGTAGAATTTACGCATAAACTTCAGAAACGAATTTTCGCTCCATAACAAATATTTTTTTCTCAAAAACTGTAGAGTGTGCCACCTCAAATTTTTCACAAAGTATGTAAAAAGACAGGCGCTTTCGATTCCTGCCTTTAGTTATTTTCAAATACCCGTACGAGACGTAGAATTTACGCATAAACTTCAGAAACGAATTTTCGCTCCATAATAAATAATTTTTTTCTCAAAAACTATAGAGTGTGCCACCTTGAATTTCTCACACAATTTGTAAAAAGAGGTGCTCTTTCGATCCTTGCTATCAGTTTTTTTCAAAAACCCGTACGAGACGTAGAATTTACGCATAAACTTCAGAAACGAATTTTCGCTCCATAATAAATAATTTTTTTCTCAAAAACTATAGAGTGTGCCACCTTGAATTTTTCACAAAATATGTAAAAAGAGATGCCCTTTCGATCTCTGCCTTTAGTTTTTTTAAAAAACCCGTACGAGACGTAGAATATAGGTTTAACTTCAGAAACGAATTTTCTTTCTCTCCATAATAAATAATTTTTTTCTCAAAAACTATAGAGTGTGCCACCTCGAATTTTTCACAAAGTATGTAAAAAGACAGGCGCTTTCGATTCCTGCCTTTAGTATTTTTCAAAAACCCGTACGAGACGTAGAATTTACGCATAAACTTCAGAAACGAATTATCTCTCCATAATAAATAATTTTTTTCTCAAAATCTATAGAGTGTGCCACCTTGAATTTTTCACAAAATATGTAAAAAGAGATGCCCTTTCGATCTCTGCCTTTAGCTTTTTTTAAAAACCCGTACGAGACGTAGAATATAGGTTTAACTTCAGAAACGAATTTTCTTTCTCTCCATAATAAATAATTTTTTTCTCAAAAACTATAGAGTGTGCCACCTTGAATTTCTCACAAAATTTGTAAAAAGAGGTGCTCTTTCGATCCTTGCTATCAGTTTTATTCAAAAACCCGTACGAGACGTAGAATTTACGCATAAACTTCAGAAACGAATTTTCGCTCCATAATAAATAATTTTTTTCTCAAAAACTATAGAGTGTGCCACCTTGAATTTTTCACAAAATATGTAAAAAGAGATGCCCTTTCGATCTCTGCCTTTAGTTTTTTTTAAAAACCCGTACGAGACGTAGAATATAGGTTTAACTTCAGAAACGAATTTTCTTTCTCTCCATAATAAATAATTTTTTTCTCAAAAACTATAGAGTGTGCCACCTTGAATTTTTCACGAAATATGTAAAAAGAGATGCCCTTTCGACCTCTGCCTTTAGTTTTTTTAAAAAACCCGTACGCGACGTAGAATATAGGTTTAACTTCAGAAACGAATTTTCTGTCCATAATAAATAATTTTTTTCTCATAAACTATAGAGTGTGCCACCGTGAATTTTTCACAAAATATGTAAAAAGAGATGCTCTATCGATCCCTGCTATCAGTTTTTTTCAAAAACCCGTACGAGTTGTAGAAATTGCGCTGAACTTCAGAAAAAAATTTTCTCTCCATAATAAATAAATTTTTTCTCAAAAACTATAGAGTGTGCCACCGTGAATTTTTCACAAAATATGTAAAAAGAGGTGCTCTCTAGATCCTTGCTATCAGTTTTTTTCAAAAACCCCTACGAGACCTAGAATTTACGCATAAACTTCAGAAACGAATTTTCTCTCCATAATAAATAATTTTTTTCTCAAAAACTATAGAGTGTGCCACCTTGAATTTTTCACAAACTATGTAAAAAGAGATGCCCTTTCGATCTCTGCCTTTAGTTTTTTTCAAAAACCCGTACGAGACGTAGAATATAAGTTTAACTTCAGAAACGAATTTTCTCTCCATAATAAATAATTTTTTTCTCAAAAACTATAGAGTGTGCCACCTTGAATTTTTCACAAAATATGTAAAAAGAGATGTCATTTCGATCCCTGCTCTCAGTTTTTTTCAAAAACCCGTACGAGACGTAGAATTTACGCATAAACTTCAGAAACGAATTTTCTTTCCATAATAAATAATTTTTTTCTCTATAGTTTTTGAGAAAAACATATTTATTATGGAGAGAAAATTCGTTTCTGAATTTTAAACGTAAATTTTACTACTCGTACGGGATTTTGAGAAAAACTAATAGCAGAGATCGAAAGCGCATGTCTTTTTACATATTTTGTGAAAAATTCACGGTGGCACACTCTATAGTTTTTGAGAAAAAAATTATTTATTATGGAGAGAAAATTCGTTTCTGAAGTTAAATTTATATTCTACGTCTCGCACGGGTTTTTGAAAAAAACTAAGGGCAGAGATCGAAAGGGCATCTCTTTTTACATATTTTGTGAAAAATTCAAGGTGGCACACTCTATAGTTTATGAGAAAAAAATTATTTATTATGGAGAGAAAATTCGTTTCTGAAGTTAAATTTATATTCTACGTCTCGCACGGGTTTTTGAAAAAAACTAAGGGCAGAGATCGAAAGGGCATCTCTTTTTACATATTTTGTGAAAAATTCAAGGTGGCACACTCTATAGTTTATGAGAAAAAAATTATTTATTATGGAGAGAAAATTCGTTTCTGAAGTTTATGCGTAAATTCTACGTCTCGTACGGGTCTTTGAAAAAAACTGATAGCAAGGATCTAAAGAGCTCCTCTTTTTACATATTTTCACGGTGGCACACTCTATAGTTTTTGAGGAAAAATTATTTATTATGGAGAGAAAATTCGTTTCTGAAGTTAAACCTATATTCTACGTCTCGTACGGGTTTTTAAAAAAAGCTAAAGGCAGAGATCGAAAGGGCATCTCTTTTTAGATATTTTGTGAAAAATTCAAGGTGACACACTCTATAGTTTTTGAGAAAAAAATTATTTATTATGGAGAGATAATTCGTTTCTGAAGTTTATGCGTAAGTTCTACGTCTCGTACGGGTTTTTTAAAAAATAACTAAAGGCAGGAATCGAAAGCGCCTGTCTTTTTACATACTTTGTGAAAAATTCGAGGTGGCACACTCTATAGTTTTTGAGAAAAAAATTATTTATTATGGAGCGAAAATTCGTTTCTGAAGTTTATGCGTAAATTCTACGTCTCGTGCGGGTTTTTGAAAAAAACTGATAGCAAGGATCGAAAGAGTACCTCTTTTTACATATTTGGTGAAAAATTCACGGTGGCACACTCTATAGTTTTTGAGAAAAAAATTATTTATTATGGAGCGAAAATTCGTTTCTGAAGTTTATGCGTAAATTCTACGTCTCGTACGGTTTTTTGAAAAAAACTGATAGCAAGGATCGAAAGAGCACCTCTTTTTACATATTTTGTGGAAAAATCACGGTGGCACACTCTACAGTTTTTGAGAAAAAAATTATTTATTATGGAGAGAAAATTCGTTTCTGAAGTTCAGCGCAATTTCTACAACTCGTACGGGTTTTTGAAAAAAACTGATAGCAGGGATCGATAGGGCATCTCTTTTTACATATTTTGTGAAAAATTCAAGGTGGCACACTCTAGAGTTTTTGAGAAAAAAATATTTATTATAGAGCGAAAATTCGTTTCTGAAGTTAAACCTATATTCTACGTCTCGTACGGGTTTTTGAAAAAAACTAAAGGCAGAGATCGAAAGCGCATGTCTTTTTACATATTTTGTGAAAAATTTACGGTGCCACACTCTATAGTTTTTGAGAAAAAAATATTTGTTATGGAGCGAAAATTCGTTTCTGAAGTTTATGCGTAAATTCTACGTCTCGTACGGGTTTTTGAAAAAAACTGATAGCAAGGATCGAAAGAGCACCTCTTTTTACATATTTTGTGAAAAATTCACGGTGGCACACTCTATAGTTTTTGAGAAAAAAATTATTTATTATGGAGAGAAAATTCGTTTCTGAAGTTAAACCTATATTCTACGTCTCGTACGGGTTTTTTAAAAAAACTAAAGGCATAGATCGAAAGCGCATGCCTTTTTACATATTTTGTGAAAAATTCAAGGTGGCACACTATAGTTTTTGAGAAAAAAATTATTTATTATGGAGAGAAAATTCGTTTCTGAAGTTTATGCGTAAATTCTACGTCTCGTACGGGTTTTTGAAAAAAACTGATAGCAAGGATCGAAAGAGCAACTCTTTTTACATATTTTGTGAAAAATTCACGGTGGCACACTCTATAGTTTTTGAGAAAAAAATTATTTATTATGGAGAGAAAATTCGTTTCTGAAGTTCAGCGCAAATTCTACAACTCGTACGAGTTTTTGAAAAAAACTGATAGCAGGGGATCGATAGGGCATCTCTTTTTACATATTTTGTGAAAAATTCAAGGTGGCACACTCTATAGTTTTTGAGAAAAACATATTTATTATGGAGAGAAAATTCGTTTCTGAAGTTAAGCCTAAATTCTACGTCTCGTACGGATTTTTGCAAAAAACTAATTGCAAGGATCGAAACGGCATCTCTTTTTAAATATTCTTTGAAAAATTCAATGTGGCACACTCTATACTTTTTGAGAAAAAAAATATTTATTATGTAGCGAAAATTCGTTTCTGAAGTTAAGTTAATAGCACAGATATCTAAGAAAGTAATAATGTTGTAGTATTGTCCTATAGTTACGGATGGCGCAAAAGGTCTATTCCTTAAATTGAGCACTTGCAGCTCCACCTAAATGACACCGTGGCCGCGATTACCAGAAACGTTTCTGAACAAAAACGTTTCTAACTTCACACACATCTGGAAATCTTTCATTAGCCAGATATATTGCAGATTCACTGAAAAACACAGGGGTCTGTCCCTGAATCATCTGTACACTAGACTTAATTGGCTTAATAGGTCTCATCTCCCAGGCCTTCCTGGTATTATTATATTAGGTACATTATTTTGAAAGTATATCGGAGCTATGTAATCAACTTATATTTCTAAACTCGGATGTGCTTTTTTTCATATAGACGTTATGTTGTTGTGATATCCTTGTTGTTGTTTGTAAATATACAGATTTAGAATACAAATGTTCAATGGTAGGAGGCAAGAAGGTTAAGCAGTTTAGGTGTGGTTTTCATGTCTCTCGTGATATTAGCCTTTGAACAGCACTAGGAGCCTTTCTGCCTCCACTTGTAGCGTCTTTAGTTGTCAAACTACCGCACAACTTGTGTGTACAACCAAGGCTATTTCAGTCTCAGATAGTCACATTCAGAGTTATTCTGGTTCTATGCGAAATTTTTTCAATGCAAATTCCACGTAACTTTTAATCAGAAAATTACTTGTCCTCTTTTGTGCCTGAACTTTTTCGACTACGTATTTGTTTTACCTCTCCAATCAGGACAGAAAATATTTCCTTATATTTATAAATCACTTTTTTCTATATAAAACAATAAGGGGGAATAATATTACCTAATTATGCTTGTACACTCTTCAACTACTTATAGAATCAACACGTCAATTTTTGTTTCAAATACACACCTTGCAACGTGCTCGTGGGTAGCAATAATAAACAAAATGTTCTTTCCTTTTAAGGGCTTCCAGAACTCTCCGTAACTAATAGTTGGCCCTAGCTCAGCAGAGATGAGAATGGGTTGATAGTTTTAAATTTTGCTTATATAGGTGCCCGTTTTCCAACCCGATGGATTATGCATATGAGTACTGGAGAGATATTCGAAATTATTACCTTTATTAATTTAAATGACAAAAAAACGGGAAAAATATACAAATAAAACGACCCTTAGGGTATGGTGCAATGTGCAATTAACTTTAACCAATCAATCAGCTTTAATTATTATTTCGTATGCAATATGCAATATAAACCTTTCAACAGCGCTATTGGTTCGGCGTACATGTTTAAGGAAAATAAGAACAAAAAAAAAGTCTACCTATGCGGGCAATATGTAATTTTAATGTAGGCTTGAAATTTAACCAAAGGCTCAGTATCAAAGTATCAATAAATGTCAACAGCATTCTACTAAAGAGTAAAATGCAGTACTCAGGCAAGCAACAAAATAACTAATAAAAGCGGCTAAATTTTTGTTAATTAAGCTATAGGCAACATTACGAGTTAACCAATAAACTACTTGGTAATAATAAAAAAAAATAAGTTTGGTAAGTTATTATAACTATAAGCAATAATTGGACCACCCTAATGGGTAGCAAGCAAATAACTACAAGCAAAATAAAAATAAAACAACTACTTATGCGTTACATACTAGGAAATCAACATGCTTAAATAATAAAAGGCTTATCTGTTGGGTCATGCAGCTCTAGTGGCAGGTGATTAGCAAGCGAGTTCTCCGGGTGTCGAGGATGCAGGCAGGAGCCCCTACAGGAACAATGGCGATAACACGTCGAAGACGATAACGATAACAACAGTGACATCAACAACATCAACGAGATCAACGAGACCTAAAATAAATAAATAGATAGGTCTAATATATACGGTTTTACAACAAGGTAGGAGTACTATAACAGAGAAGTTATTACTTAATGCAAAACATTATCTTAGTTGTAAGACGGCCTCGTGGTAAAATATTGCTTAAGGGGTCAAATTTAGGGCACAAATATAACCAGCACTGGTTGACACTAAGATTATCAGAACTATAAACAAAATTTACCCAGCAAATGCAGCTAAATCCGCAAAAGTGATATGTTCTTATGTATCGTGCACACGTTGTCGATTCAACCTTCCCAATCAGTGTCCAAGAAAGAAAGGAAAGAAAAAGAGGCCATCAAAAAATTCGTTTGGAGGTAAAGAATTAGGGAATTTTATTCAAATTCCATTGACCAATGAAATGTCAGATTAATGATTACATGGAAAACATACAAGACAAACCATAATATTAAGAAATAAATAAATGTATATTGACTGTTATTTTAGGCATATTATTTTCAATATAGGCTCCTGATGAATTTAAACAACTTACTAAATAAATAAACATAAGAAAATTCACAGTTGATATTTGCAGTTAGGTTAGGAGGTTTGAATTCACTGCAGATCAGCAAGTATCACTTAGTTGATTCTAAACAATTACTTGTTTGAAATTCAAATTTAAAATATTAAATAAAATAAGCTCGTAACAACCTAGTCACAATTTTCCAAGTAAATATAAACACTATTACTATAATTATTAAAATAGATAACAGACGAATGTAAGATATTTTAATGACGTTGATATTGTCAGTAGCTATACGTGCTTTCGATTTGACTTATTCATATCCGTATATTTTAAATTCTTAGTTGTAAACTCTAAGAGGAACACCCAATGAAAAATGTTATCTGTTACAGAAACGAGTGGGCGATTGTTGGTATTGTAATCACTTCTAATCACTGCATTTTTATACCTGTAACTTTCTCCTCTTTATATAAGTATAGGTACTATGAAAAAAACATTTCGTTATTATATAATACCTACTGCAAAGGAAAAAGGCGAGTACATATTATACAGGTATGGTCAGATATATGGAATAAAATTCATATCTTTTGAATGAGTTACTGTTTTCCATAACGCCGAAACACGTTAACTGATCTTGATTTTTTCCCATATTTTGGTTATATAATAATTTTTTTTTCAACCCCATAACCCCCAGCTAACCTTACTTTTTTTTCAAATGGAAACATAATGCATGAGGGGGCTCCTTGAAAAGCTTATAGAAAACCGAATCCACCCATACCAAATAAACAAGTTTAGTTTGTTCAATAGAAAGGTTTTTAGGGTTGTATAAAACACCTACTTAACAAGTGAAATAAAATTTAGTTATCTTCAGCGTTTTTTTACTGTTTTAGAAAGGTATTTTAAGCTAATATAAATCAAATCTCCTACAATTCCTATTAATGAAGTCATATGTATGTTCTCTGATACCAAACATCTAGGTATGCTAATGAACAATTCCACAGACAAAGCTCTATTCAATAATTATCTAAAGAAAATAATCTAATTTACTAACCTGCTAATGAAACACTCTATAAATATCTAACTTCACTTTTTGGCAGTGGCAACACGTCAAATTGAACCACAATAGATGAGATCTGACCTATTTCTGCATTTTTAGGATTGTTTCTTTAGGTGGTCTCCTTTAAGTTGAATCAAATATCTAACTATAAAAATTATTAGAAAAATTAAAATTATTTGAAGTTACATATCGACAATGACAAAAAGTGACATACTGTCAATGAGTTAAATATGACAATACCTACTTGAAAAATATTCATCTTTCTAAAACAGTAACAAAAATGTTACAAAAGCTAATAATAAGGAATATATGGGTAGATATTGTGGGTGTAATTCAACGCAGGTTGGGGCTTTTGTCCACTGAGTAGTTAGTTTCACACAATACCTAAAAATATATAAAAACTTTTACATAAAAGGTGAAAAAAATCTTCAGCCTTATCCTCCATGAATTTACAAAGAATAAAATACAGAATTTGAAACTGTACCTATCACTGCTAATGCAAAAAAGATGTCTCTTTTATGTTGCGTTTTTTTGGTACCACTTACTTGGCCAGGCTTTCTAGTTAATTTTTAGCTTTAGTTGTAAATTGAAGTTCGAAACGTTACTATTGTGTCAAAATCAAGTTATTTACTGAATCGTAATGGTATTGTTGGAAAGGCAACGCATCGAAATCTTGATATTGCTTAGATGTGGAGACAAAAGGCTGAAGTGAGCGATTTATTTAATGCGAAATATTCCGGAAACCAAATCTCGTAAAGGACAGGTAGTAAAATATTTCACAAATTTGAGGAACACGGTACAGTAAAGACTTTGCACAAAACTTGACGGGCATGTGCTTTGAATGAAGAAGAAAACTTAATTAGACATTGCATTAGAACTTGTTGAAAATCCTCAAACTTCAACTGTTTCATTGACCCACAATCACGATGCTTCTCGAATGTTTTTGAAACAAGAGAAATATCGCCCCTATAAGGAATCTCTTGTTCAAGAGCTTTTGGAAGACAATTATGATAGGCGATTACAATTTTGTGAGGAAACGATGAGACGGTGTGACGACAATAATGGTAGACGAACTTTTTTCGGATGAAGCTACGTTTTATTTAAATGGAGTAGTTAATAGGCACAACTACGGTTTTTGGTCCCAGGAAAATCCACACTGGACATGCGCATCGTATACGCAGCACCCAGAGAAAGTTAATGTATGGACAGGTATTATCAACAACAGAATCTTGGGCGCATTCTTTTTTGAATAAAATCTTACTGCCGCACGCTACCTGGATTTCGTAACATTTGACCTGATATCTGCTCTAGCTGTAATTTTTCCTCATGAAATTGATCCAGATATACCAAACGAAAGAATTTGGTTCCAACAAGATGGCGCTCTCCCACATTTTGGTATTGATGTTTGAAGATACTTAGATGAAATGTTTCCAAATCATTGGATTGGTAGACGGGATACAGTTAAATGGCCGCCAAGATCCCCCAACTTAACGCCCCTGGATTATTTTCTTTGGGGATATTTGAAATAAAGAGTCTACCAGGGCAGAGCAGACAATATTGAGAATTTAAAGAATAAAATTAGGGCGGGGATGCTTAATTTACCAGCTGAAATCATTCGGAATGCTGTGGACAGCTTTTACTATTGTTTTAGAGAATGCCAAATAGTGAATGAAGGACATTTTCAGCATTTGCGGCATTGACTTTAGTTTTGTAAATTATTTAGTTGTTTCAATATCTAAATGAAAAAAAAGTGTTAATAAAAACTTGTTTATTTGGTATGGATTCGATTTTCTATATGCTTTTCAACGAGCCTCCTCATGCCTTATGTTTCTATTTGAAAAAAATAGGGGTAGCTGGGGGTTAAGGGGTTGAAGAAAATTATTTATTATATAACCGAAAGATGGGAAAACATCAAGATCCATTAACGTGTTTCGGCGTTTAAAAAAAAAAAATTCATTCAAAAGATATGAATTTTATTTCGCACTTTTAGCCATCCCTGTAGATAATAGATGTATGTCCTATAATATAAAAACTAGACTTTAGAAAAATATTATAAAAAAGAAGGATTAATGAATTTATATTTGTTTTATATTTTGAAACAACAGATAATCCAATTTCAAACCAATACCGAAACCAATAGATGCAAACAAACATTTCATTTTTCCCAAAAAATTTAGTGAATATATTAAATTGCCTGACAATGTCACAGTCAAATTCAAAACTAATTATGTCATTATATTTTTAACACGAATTTAAATGGGTAATTCATAATTTAATAAAAGTACTTCTTGGTTACCACGATTTCATCTATCACCATTCGTCTATAACTATGGAACCCTTCTAAATAATCATTTTATCGTATAGCATATATTTTTAGTGAAATTGATTATTGGAAAAACTATATTTTTCTCCTGATTTTACTTAATTGTTTCTCGATATATCGCATCATGCGTGTATTTATATGCATATCTCGAGGTTCTAACTCAATGACGTGGAAAAGTAAAGAATAGAATAGTTAGTAAATGTCATCTGGTAATGATTGATCGACTCTGTGTGTGTTATCAGATAATATACATCAATTAAATAATTGAAACATAATTTATACAAATTAGTTTAATTATATTAATCAAAAATTAATAGCGGCTGTCAAAACTTATTAATTGTAATTCAAGTCTCAAATATTTTAAGCGGAGCCACTTTTATAGTAAATAAATAAATATTATAAGCAAATAAATGAACCTGTCAATTGCATTCTGAAGATTCATTATTTATTACGACTCCTTTTTGCTTGTATTCATTCATGATTCCATTGTATTCTTACCAAGAGATTTAATTTTTTTTCTGTATATCTACTTTGTAATCTTTTTTCTTATATTTTTTCTTTTTTAATCACAAATTAAACAAATTTACTTATCTGTATTTATTTTATTAAAACTCACTCAATTAATTTAATTTATAATAATCCCCAAACCTCAGAATGTTTACATAAGCGTTTTCGTTTAAGTGCAATGACTGGTAAGTTTTTTTTAGTATATACACTCGAAACATTATTAAATTAATAGTGCAATTACCGTGTTTGAACCGCGTATTAAAAGTCAGTCGGTCTTACCCAAATCGTGATGTTGGCTAATTAATTCATAAAAAGCCATTCTTATCAATTTGAACCTATTTATCCAAATACGATCGTTAAATACAGCATCTAAATAAAGTATTGTGCATTTCATTAATTTATAAGTGAATTAATCAACAATCTACAATTTATTTTTGTCAAAAGTCAAGGGCAAGGCACTGTAATACTTCCTAGATATATCTGTATGGATAACAGGAATGTCTGAATGGTTTAGTTGCTTCGATTTGCGCATTGTACAGAGTGTAACAGCGACGTTACAACCAAATTTCAATACTCATTTTTATCTAAAATATTTTCTAAAACCTGCAGATATGGTTCTTCCAGAATGATACTGTAATCCAGTTTACATCAAATTGGGTATGGTGTTGTTTGTTGGTATACTATAAATATTATTGATTTGATAACTTCTGTATTCACTATGACAATGTGTAGAGTCATATAGAGCTTAGTATTCTTAAGATATACATTTGTTGGAACGATCTACATATGAACATAAAAGAGTGTATAGTTCTATGTTCCAAATGCAATTTAGCAACGTAGTGCAGCGGGTGTCCACCAAGGAATTCTAACCCCATTTTAATTACCTAATACATATTTACAATTTCACGTTTCAGCTAGCACGTTGTGTTGCGGCAGTCATTTTGTGTAAACGACGTCTAAACAGAAATATTTGGACAAAAAGTTGAATACAGCAAAGACTAGTTTAGGCTGCTTGTGATCTATTGATAGTGGATTTGAAAGAAGGATATCTATAAATATACAGAAACTTCCTTTACATGTCAAGTACTAAGTTTGAATATTTTCTACAAAAAGTATCTCCTTTGATTACAAAACAAAATATAAAATTTAGAATGGCTATGTCTCCAGATGAATGGTTAGCTTTAGCTTAGAGATTTTTAGCTTCAGATAAAGCAATATGAAAACATACTTTCAAAATTATCGTTCTAGTTACAAATTTCTCACTATAAAATTTCGCAGTCTCGCTAAATCGTGGCGGCACTGCTCTATAGAGTGTATATACAGACATTTGATATACACACTCAGTGTCTAGATTAAAATATCTAGTGCGTACTGTTATTGCAATAAGTGTATACATTTGTGCAGACAAAGAGTCCAGATGTATGTGAAGGAGAAAACGCACTAGGTGGTCGCGGTCTCGTCGCGCCGTGGACCATGTTAGTCTCGTACTCTTTTAGTGAAAAATATTCTAAAGCTTTTAAATGTACACGTTCTCACTGACAGGTTGCGAGCTTAACTCATTCACGTCGCAGTGTCTCCGAAAAGTTTTTGCTGAATTTCGACCAGTCGCGTCAAATAATAGAGCTAATAAAATACATCTTGCACAAAACATATTTTACATCTAAATAGTACAGTAGAACAAGTTGAAATCGCATAGAGAACGACATATACGACTAATTTTTAATGTAAAAGTCAGCGATCAGTTCGGCACAGAGCAGTCCGCGGTGCGACGAAACCACGACCTCATAGTGCATTTTCACCATTAGAATTTCTTTTTTAAGCCTTGTTCTGATTATGCTCCAGAACCTTTTGTGGAATCACGAAGTTTCCAGTTTTCTGTTTTCTACTCTATTCAGTAAAGTTGCTTAGTTTACATAATTGCTTAATACGTAGACTGCGTTTCTTCATGCTGGCGGAATTTACATAGTCTGATTGTCGTTTTCTAAGCCTCTGAAAGCGCTTTTACAATCTTCAATTCTTTCTGCAAGTTGTAAGTCTCTTGCACGTAGGCATGCGCGTTGAACAGTCTTTCAAAAGCCGTCGTATCTGGAAGACTCTTGCACTCTCAAAATATAGGTCTTTCTTGATTATCATTGCTGTTTTTCTGCACTTTTGGGGAATAATTTAGTAATTTGTATGGTTGTCACCATACGCACAAATTCCTAAGCTGAGCTATTAAGTTCAAAATGCTTTTTTCGCTTCTACTTGATTATTGTTGAGCTTGCAAAATAATAATATTTTAAATGAAATCTTTGTTTTATATGTAAATGTTTGTTCTTGCTACTTGTCAAATTTGGATAAACAGTTTAGTTTTTAGTGTGTATTCTGGTTGTTGGTATCATTTCCATTGCAACTTGTAATGTGACAATAATGGATTCCTATGTTGTGAGTTTTCCGATGTCAATAGGCTAAGGAGAATAATTTAATTTGAGATAATTTTTTTGTTATGTCAATATAAAAATGTCACGAATGATACTGGTAATTTTGTGAATATATTGTGATACCACACGAGAATAAGCAGTTTTACTTGAGTGACCCGCATTGGCAGGGGCCTGGGCTGTTCATCTTTGGCAAGCTGTGCAGCTTACCAAGGTAGGAAATAAAAATAATTAAATGAAACGACGGACATTTTAATAAATTTGCAATCATCTCTGTATCCCGACTCAATCAGCAGTTGTGCTGTTTTCAAACTGCAACGACTGTAATGACGACTGTCAAACAAACTGCAAGTCAGAAAGATATTGCAGGTGCAAGGGCTTGCTGCAAAAATAATTGCGGACTATAAAGCAGCTGTAAGATCCAGTTAGCCGCGTTAGCCAACAGTTTCTGACCTTACTATTGCTGTACAGATACCTAAACGTAAATAGCAATGACGTAGAAGGGTTATAGTTTCTGCAGGATACTGGATGAGCCTACTTTGGCTAACTAATCAGCTTTCTGCGTAGATGGTCCGGGTAACTCCTTGATACCAATCTTAATTTGTTTCTGAGATAAGGATTATGGAATGCTTCTTCATAGTCGATCAACTGGTGGTAGTCTTTATAGTAGTCTATAGTTGAAAACTTAACATTTCTGCTTGGATGAAGATACATTTTTTTAATGGTAGATTCAACAGGATTTCTATAATGGTATGGGAGTGTCATAAACCCTGTAAGACTCAGGCAAGCTAAGCTGAATTCCATTTAAAAGCTTTTTCACTTATACGGAATCTTAATTGTGTGTGCCAAGAAACCAAACTCTCTAGTAGCCATAGCTCATCTAAAATGATTTGAAGTTCGATGCCCTTTGAGTGTCATAGATCCTTAGGCAGAGACGTGCCTGATATATTTTAGAAAAAGTTAGAAATAATCGGTTTATGGTAAAACGTATATGGAAACGTATATTATAGACATGCTTATAAAAACTAGGATAGACAATGCATATTCTTAAAATGGTGTCACTTTTTTCAATAGTGAAAATGCCTTAATGATTTTATGGTATGCCATTCAATGAAAGATAACCTAAACATCTAACGTTTATTTTATATTATTGCATCGTTTAGGCAAATACAAAATAACTGAAAACATTTTCAAATTTCTTAAATAATGCGATATGAGCAGAACTAGATTACTAACTATGACAAATTTACTACGTAGTAACCTTCGTAAAATTTGTAAAGAAATAAGTGGTATCGAAATAATGTAAAGTGGTTTGAAGGATTTCAAAAAAGTTCTATGTTGCAGATTGCAGAAAATATTGTTTTACAGATTTTGCCAAACTATTTTATGAGATAATTTTTATACGTTTTCAGCCAGTTTTCACTGTTTGGCTTTTGTGGATTAACTAATAAAAGTGCCAACAGTGAAAAGAGGTGATGCGTTTAGAAGAATTTTCCCGACCAGCTTCAGAGGTCACTACGTTCTGGGAAACGGTTCCGACCATGCAACCGTATTACCAGCAATATGAACCAACATTAATATACATGGACCTGAAATTCTTATAGCGGGTGCGTCCTCATAGCTTAGTACAAGTACAACAAGGACAGGTCAAAAATTATCAGCTAAGTTAATAAAATGCATATTAATTATGTGCCTAACAGCGATCAGTTACCTAGTCCATGGCCATAACCCGAAAACATATCAGTTCAAATATCAGGATGAGCAGTAAAAACCTTAAGACTACTATAGCCCATCTAAAAATTGTTTGAGTTGAGTTGAAAGAAGTTGAAAGATCTACTAACCCCGTAAACATCTAATTAAAATTTTTCGCTAATTAGGAAATGTGTTAATTTTATCTTTTATTTCGTGGATACTTTATGCAATATACAAAATAACAGTTTTATCACTCCTTTGTATTTAATTCGTTGTTTTTATTGAATAGCGTATAATAAAATAATGAAGATATTTTTGTTATTGAAAGAAAATTCTCATCTTACAAATGCATATGTATAACTCTATCTTTCTCGCATGTTGATTCGTTTCATATTTGACATTTGGCGTTACGATACATTGGCGTAGGAGTAGGTTATCTACGGAAACTTTCTCCTGCAGAGGTATGGCTGTGTATTAATTTATATACAGAGTTAATTATGGTCAAGTACAAATATTTTAAAAGAGGATAGAGAAAAATAAAAATTAATGGAATCACCCTTCAAAAAAGTTCCAAACTTATTTATAGACGACTTTGGGCGCCTGTCCACAGCAAGGTTATTTATTTGGCATGTTCGACGTTTGGTGAGTACGTCAACCAGCAATACAACTTTGACTGAGAAAGAAAAATGGTAAAATTCTTTGTTATCGGATAAGATTTTATATTTAAAGACTAAGGCGGGTGCATTCGAAATTTTTTATTAGTATTTGTTTTGTTGTTAGTGGGTAATTCTGATGGACCTGTAATGAGTGAAAATGTAGTTTTTACAGTTTGTAACAAAATAAATTATAGTTTAAAAAAACTAAAAAAACACGCTTTAATAGTAAACCGAACTAAAAAGTAAAAAATAATTTTGAAGTATCAAGAGTTTGTTACAGCAATAGAAAATTCCGACAATCAATTACGACTAATTAATTGGGAATAAGATTAAATTAGAAATTAAATTATTAATAAAATAATTCAATTATAGTAAAAAAAGCGTGGGGTGCAATTTACTATATTTTCATAATGACTTTATTTTTATAAATAGCTGCACTACTGAAATAATGGTAACATTTAATATCAAGCACCCCACGCTTTTTTTTTACTATAATTGAATTATTTTATTAATAATTTAATTTCTAATTTAATCTTATTCCCAATTAATTAGTCGTAATTGATTGTCGGAATTTTCTATTGCTGTAACAAACTCTTGATACTTCAAAATTATTTTCTACTTTTTAGTTCGGTTTACTATTAAAGCGTGTTTTTTTAGTTTTTTTAAACTATAATTTATTTTCTTAATTTTTAATCTCAAAACAATAACAAAAGTAATTATAATTAAGAGCCTTAATTTTTAAAATATCTTATATTTGACAATAAATCTAAATTCATTTCATTCATGTTTACGTAACCTTTCCATTTCATATAGTTTTTCTATACATTTTTTTTTCTCCAGTCTCCTCTTTCTTTGTGTTATAGTTTCATTTTTCATTTTTGTTTGTTTCTATAAAATATGCAAATTAAAATTTTTGTCAACGTTCTCGTATCAAAATCTTTTTTTTTCTTTCTAATTTTACAAAATTTTAGAATCAAAACTTTCTTCAAAATTCTTGCCAAAATTTTCAAATCAAAATTTCTTTGAATTTGAAAATTTACGCTCTTCAAAATTTTAAAATTCAATGTCTTTTTCGAAATTTTTTCTAAATTTTTGGATTTTAAAATTTTTCAATTGAAAATTTTTTCCAAAAATTTTTATTTGAATTTTTTTATAAATTATCAAATTTTTATTTATTTCTAAAATTTTTTAAATTTGATTTTATCATGTAATTCCACAATCCAAAATTATTTACAAAATTTTGTATTTCAAAACTTTTTTAAACTCCAAAATTTTATATTTAGAATTTTTTTTTTAATTTTGAATTCTGTATTTTTTCGAAATTTTTTAAATCAAAATGTTTATTTGAATTTTGTTATAAATTATCAAATTTTTATTTATTTATAAAAATTTTTAATTTAAAATTAGGCGAAAACCGAAAACTAATTCTGTCAGGTCGCCATCTATACGTGAAAAGCAAGAGCACGAATCTATTACAGTCCCCTGCCCCTGCCTTGCCTGCTTGGAAACAACACTGATGGATTGTATACACTTAACCTGCAAAGTAATCTAAATAGTTTTTATTCTGATGATCCTAGTCAGGACATTAGAACAAAGTTATTAAATAATTGTATTGTCATCAGTCTTTGACCCCTGTGCAAATTTTCAAGCTGATCAGACTTCTTGAAATTGGTGAAAATTACGCTGAAAGATTCCGTTACATACATACATACATACATACATACAGGTGAAGCTAATATAAGCGTGTTAAAAAAGGAAAAACCAATGCAAAATACTGTATCTAACTGGTTTAACTGTTACGTATCGGGTATTATTATTAATAAAAATGTTCATATTTGTCGTTTCTATACGTGTTTGGCAACATTATAAAAAATACCGGTATAGTATTCACAGATCTACGCCATCTTGGATCATGATTATCATAGATAACGATTTTCCGAAGAAGAAAGAGGAGGTTTTTACTACAATTTTTATGCATCGAACTGCGCTCTCGTACGAAATTTTTAAAATAGAATATTTGGATAGAAGCTGAAAATATGATTAATTTTTGTTTTCGATTTTTTTACCACGTTCAAGATGAAAATAATAAATTTGTGTTAAGTCACAATGTTTAATTTGCCATATGGCAACGTTGTAAATTCATTCAAATGAATGGCATATTTAACTTTGACGAGAGAGGGGAGCACCATTGTCAATTGTCAAATATTCAAATGTATTGAAGTAAAACGAATATGTAGGTAACGACAGAGAGCGGTCTAATCAACGAATTTTTAGGTACAGAAATCTTAAAAAATACATATTTTTTAAATTTAACTGCAGATATAAATATTGTTATAACATAAACTTACATAATTTTTTATATAAGATCGTTCATTTTTGTTTATAAGTATGTGAAAATAATTGTTAAAATGTGGGGTTAGAAACAAAATAATGTGTGTCTTACAAATGATTTTTAAAAGTTATTATTTTATTTGAGAAGAATTTAAATAGTAAAAGTATATAAACAAACCATCAAGAATTTTATTTTTGATATTACCTACATTTGTTCTACATGTGTTCAGTACCTAAAAACACCCCAAATTTGATTATTTTACGGCGAGAAATACGGCGCCCTTAAAGCAGTTGGAAACCTTTAGTAAAAACATTTACACAAGTATTGATGTGAGGATCATTTTGAGGTAAGATAATAAACACTAACAACTTGTGTATTATATTTATGTCAACAATCAGCACAGTTATCAAATGCAAAGAAATACACGAAGCTACTTGAAACACTAACGTCAACGTGAACCAATAAATAAATATACCTACACAAAATATAAAGAAGAAGAAATCCAATATCCATTATCCATTAACGGTTGGCAACAACTGCGACAGCTCAGCGCCATCTACTTGAATAGTCGGATTGATGAATTAAAAATGACCGCGGGAACTTCGAATATTGTATTTGTACACATTTACTTTTTTAATACGACAATATTTTAAATATTGATCACTAGAAATGGAAAATTATATAGAATCACAAGAAAAAATGGAATAAAAATGTATATTTTTAAAAAATATAAATTATAATTAATTTACCGTATTCTTTATATTCGACAAAAGTAGTTAACGGGAAATTTACCTACACATTTCTGGAAGCAATCCAATATTTCAATTTTATGAACGATGATAAAAAATATTTCTTTTTTCGCTTGTTCGCATACAGATTTTCAGTATAGAGCAACGAAATTTGAGATACTTCACTTATTTATAAATCCATACAATAAAGAACATATTTGTCTCGAATGTGCTGATTGACAAAGCAAAAATCTATAATAAATAATGAAATGAATAGAAACACTTCAGGCATTCCATTACTTATAAATTCAAAGACAAAGAATATATTGCATTTGTCTTGAATATCTTCGTAAATCTTCCTTCGGGATGATCTGATAGACAAAGCAATAACGAATCAAAGTAATCTCCACGTATATTAACAAATATCATTATTGAAACTCTTCCTGAAATATAATAACAAATTAATGCTATGAAGCATTTATTAAAGATCTTAATTTTGTATAAAAAGTGGGTAGTTTTACTAATACATACCTACATTTCCATTGAACTTTTCTACTTTTTCAAACGTTCAAGAGGATATATTTTTTTTAATTAACCACTTGGATAGTTATAAACTGCTATGATAAAATAAGAATAAAAATATTTTAAGTAAGTAAAAGATTGGGTTAAATTCAAATTTCTATCTCGCTATGACATAGTATTCAGGTAAAAAGAAATTTTGAATAATCAAAACATATATACAAAATAATGAAGAATATTGAATTTTATAATATGTTACCTTCAAAATTTTTCATAAATAATGAGAAAAAAAGCTATAAATGCTTAAAACATCCTTATATTATTCTACCAGTAGCCGCTAGCACTGATTTTGGTTGGTAGGGTTACTGATTTGAGAAGAAATATTGCATAGACGATTGTTACCGGTTTTGCTATACGATTTGGCTACCCGTGTATAACTATAACTTGACAGGATGACCATAACCTACAATATCAACAATGCAAAAGCATTGAACAGTAGAAATCAAAATTACACAGAGCTACCAATATCTATGTTAAAAATATACCAATATATTGTTTCTCGAATATTTATTAACAATATCTTATGAAGTAACCAAATACCTTAGAAAAATTAATAATGATATATTTCACACGTTTTACTTATTATACTAACTTTTTTAATGACTAAAAATTTTGCAGCACATTTCGAAAAGTAACTGAATGTAACGTTGCCGAAATTAATCGACTGTAACGTAACACAATTTGTAACAAGCTTTTGGCAGTAATTTAAAATTTGCAGTTAGTAAAGGAGGGCTTTTTATGATGATTATTTTCAGAAAGAAATATTATTTCTGAATTTTAAAAATAGTGCGCCGGCGCGTTCCAAAATAATTTTCTATTGTCTTTTAGGTCTCTCTGAGCACGTGGTTAAAGGTCTGTACTTGTGGTAGTTAACTGTATATGTGGTTGTTGAGTATTAATGAATGCTATGGAAACTTTATTAAAACAAAAAGTTTGTCATTCATTTATTTAGTATGTACTGATTATAAAAAAGTAACATGCACGCTTCTGCCCAAGGATAAATCTCTGATTTTTCAGAAATCACTGTCGATAATTTTTTAATGGATTTTAGTGACAAATAGTTCATTAGCTCGAAACGTCCATTAAATTTCAATTGAGAGATACAGTGTATAAGCCATGTATAACAAACAGTACAAATAACCGATCAGGTGTCCAAACTGTAATGGTAATCAGACGTTAGGATATGAGCTTCCTGTGTTATGTAAATGGCGATGAAAGACTGTATGTAAACCTGCCCATTGGATCCTTGCGCAAACTGAAAAAGCCCATAATTTATAGGCACGTTTAGCCAGCGATATGTCAATTTAGTCAAATGATGGATTGGGAAAATCGAGTTCGCGCGAAATATATACTGCTTACCGTTAAAATTCTGATGAATGAATATATATGAAATCATATAAAAAAATCTATGGCCTCACTGTATAAAATAAGATGTGGGGGAACATTTTTGGGTGTAATATTTTACATGCACGTGAATAGGATAATTAAAACTGAACACGATGTTAAAACAAATTTTAAATGTAAATTTACCAAAATAATAATAATAATAATAATAATAAAGATTAAGTATGTATGTGAAACACATTTTATTTGATATGGTCGAATATCTTTCAGAAAATTATAAAACCCTTCAAAAAATTTGGAAGACCTAATAAGGACAGAAAATCGAAAAAAAATGACCTTTTAAAAGAGAAACAGACCAACTCATAACCCCCAGTAATGCGACGCTCCTGGTACGTTCGAGCGTGGAAGCAGCAACGTGTTGATTTGGGAGCTGCGAATGAAAAGGAGTTTTTGTAATCGCATATTCGTATTATGATGATGATGATGACTGAATCACTCTGTAGAGTTATAATAATGTTATTACAGCGAATCATCTAAATAAGTAGGTAAGTAAAAGAGAGTTTTATGGCAATTGACAACTAAATTTAGCTATAAATCGCCTATCTATCTTTCCATACAAGAAATAAAAGCTTTAGTTAAAATCACATTGTCCAAATTATTTACATCATCTTTTTAGTAATACAAAAGCTGCCGCATAATAGAGTTTACTATCGTTTTCATGTTGTTAACACATAGTTAACATTTCTTAGTTAGGAATACTTAACCTGTTGTTATCAGGTTAGACTATGTGGATGTGGACTTGACTGTGTATTGATTTAGATTCCGATTGTTGATATAGCAGCTGCTACCATTAGAACAGCTTTTCAGACAATGGTTATCCTCTGCGACGTCATTGTATCCTATGTATCTAGTCGCTTTTCATGCTTCGCTGTCGGCATATACAGTGGTAATTCTGTAAAAGATTTTCCGCAATTGAGCGATATCCAGTCTGTGACTGGTAACGACCAGTTAGTTAGATCACGACATAGTGACAATACAGAATGAATAACAGCATGAACTGTGAAAGCCCTAATCCACTATAATAGTCATTTTCGTTCGTGAAATTCTTAGAAAATGTTATAAAGGATACTGTTTATATCCGCGTTCTAACTTCAGAAGATTATACTTTGACTTGTTTAGAGTCACTGATTTTTGAGATATAGTGTGCTAAAGTTTAAAAAATGTGTTCATTTGAATATCTTTGAAGAAACAATGCAAATAACGAATAGCACGAAACAGTATTTTAGTGAAATATCACCAAATTAAAAAAAACGTTCATCTCTTGGGAAACCAAATACGTGAACTTTAGGACCATTTTTATCACTTTTTTGTAACAGTGGTTTAAATTCACTGATTTAACGTTACACAAAGACTTAAACACTTTCTTTAATTAATCCTGTACAAGTTGACCATATTTTGGTTGTAACATCCTAAAATATTGAGGTATTAAATTTTTAATTTAGGTAGCTATGGCAGAATATAGTTTGAACATTGCATACGTCAAATTTGAATTTTATATTCTTCTTCTTTATAGCCTAATTAGGAGTAGGAGTAGAATAAAAATTAAAATGTAGGTATCTCCATTCTATTTTAAGAAATGAGTTTACCTACTTGCTAATCTTAGATTTGACGCGAATAAAATATCATTGCAGATGACAGTTTCGGTATTGTTCTTAAAAAGGAATATAATATCGCGTTGATATTATTTATATAGACTTCTCCAAAGCATTTGACAGGGTACCAGTAAGAACACTCTTATACCATAAACTTGAACATCTAGGAATTCGAGGAGACTTGAACTGATGGATTGGAAATTCCCTATCTTTCAATTTTAGAGTAGGCGATATGTAATCTGAAAAAAACACCGGTTATGAGCGTTGTCCTCCAAGGTTCTGTGCTAGGTCCACTGCTTTTCTTCATTTACTCCAGTGACATCCAACATCTCACCGGAATAAAACATTTTTTTACCCGGATGACACCAAGATATACGCTAACCCGATCATTTACCATCAGTCTCTTTAAAATTATTTAAACTTCCATCAGTAACTAAAAAAGTGATTGACTTCTTAAATTAATTATTTTAAACATATAGTGCTTCTTCTTGGCAAGAACAATCCTGTCTAATCATATCATTTAAATAATCAACTGCTTAGCACAGTGTCAATATAAGGATTTAGGTGTCACAGTCATCTTTAAACTCAAACTATATCAACTCAGTTGCAAATGGATTAGCTTTATTTCATAAGACTTTTTCCTATATATCGTTCGAAGCCTCTGGTAAATTATACAGTATGCGCCAAAAGTATGGAATAAATTCAATAAAAACGAAACAATTATTTTTTGGGAAAAATCCTCAAACAGATCGATTTTTAATTTAAAAAAATACATATTTTAGCGTAAAATGCGATTTTAAAATGTCATTTTAAAATGTCATTTGTTTTCGAGTAATGACGTCATCGTTTTTTTTTAAATGGCCACCATATTTTTTCTTTGATTCTGAAAGATCGTTTAATTCTCTATCAGACAGTACTAAAATTTAGCCCTCTTACATAGGAAAGTTTTCGAGTAAATGACGATTGAATGTTAGAAAACATAAATCAATTAAAATAAAGCGAAAACGTTATTTAATGACAAATATCGCCCTATCAGCCAATCAACAGTCAGTAAGGTAGAGTCTAAATTTAGAGAAACTGGCAATATTGTAAATACTCCAAAACCTGGACGTCCAAGCATTAATGAAAATCAGAAACAGAACATTTTGATAAGTATGGTGGATAATCCTCATAATTCTTCACGATTGGTTGCATTAAACAATGACACTAGTCAGAGCACAGTGCTACGTATCTTGAGGAAGGAAAAATATCATCCCTACAAAATTCAACTTGTGCAGGAACTCAATGAAGATGATCCCGATCGTCGCTTACACTTTTGCGAAATTCTAATGGATTTATGTCAAGGAAATAGAAATTTACACCGGCAAATACTTTTTTCAGATGAGGCTACATTTTGTCTGAATGGTACAGTAAACCGTCAAACTTGCAGATATTGGAGTCGGGAAAATCCTCATTGTATGGCAGAGGCACATACCCAACACACTCAGAAATTAAATGTGTGGGCTGGACTAGTTGACGACAAAATAGTAGGGCCTTTCTTCTTTGAAGGAACCCTTACAGGACAAAGATATTTAGAGTTTCTAGAAAATGACCTTGTTCCAGCCCTTGCAGTAATTTTTCCTAACGATAATGACCCTGACATTCCTGACGATACCATATGGTTTCAGCAAGACGGTGCACCTCCGCACTATGTGCGCCCTGTACGATATTTTTTGGACAACTGTTTTCCTGGGACATGGATCGGCAGACGCGGACCGATAGAATTGCCTGCAAGATCGCCAGATCTTACACCTCTTGACTATTTTTTATGGGGATACTTAAAGTCAAAAGTGTACATTAATAAACCACGTAATTTAGAAGAACTTCAAAATTGCATTCTGGACGAAATACGCAGAGTTACCCCAGAAATCATTCATAATGTGCAAGAAGAATTTCTTCACAGACTTGTGCATTGTCAAGAAGTTGGTGGATGGCAATTCGAACAATTAATTTAAGGATAAAATTTAATCAATTGTATTTTATTTTACATACCTCAGAATTGTTACTTTTTTATGGATAAAATTTACGTTTTCTAACATTCAATCGTCATTTACTCGAAAACTTTCCTATGTAAGAGGGCGAAATTTTAGTACTGTCTGATAGAGAATTAAACGATCTTTCAGAATCAAGGAAAAAAAATATGGTGTTGCCATTTAAAAAAGAATTGATGACGACATTACTCGAAAACAAATGACATTTGAAAATCGCATTTTACGCTAAAATATGTATTTTTTAAATTAAAAATCGACCTGTTCGAGGATTTATCCCAAAAAATAATTATTTCGTTTTTATTGAATTTATTCCATACTTTAGGCGCATACTGTATACTAGTTATATGTGACTAATTATTGAATATGCCGGTTCGGTGTGGTACCCCGATTTCATCCGTGATCAAAATTTATTGGAGAATGTTCAACCTGCCGCAACAAAGCTTTAATTTGGAAGGTTGAAACCCTCATTATACCGAATATTTGTCCATGGCCAAGGTTACCAATTTTCAACAGCGCTGTGTCCGTGTGATTTAATTATAATTTTTAAAATTTTGACACACAATTTTGGAAATCTATCTCTGCTGTATACACTCAACACCGATCATGAACTGAAATTGAAATTAGAAAATTTATAAACCAGGACAAGACAGTTTTTCCTAAGAAACATAATGTCCGCCGTCACAATTTACCAGTATCGATCGTTACTGCACCATCTATGGAGATTTTTAAGAACATATTAGTTGCATACTTTTCTGCTATGCTACCATGCCATACACTTTCTACCATTTTCCAAATAAAACTACTAATCATCACGCAATGTTAGTAGGTTAGTCTAAATGTTGTACGTCCTTGTATAATTTGATGTATACTTTATTTTCATTTTTTTGGACATAATAGGTTTATTAAAAACCTCTGCTCCATTCCGAATTGTAATAATAATAAAACTGGAACTTTCTCCGTACAAATCTAAAGGCCAACGAGTGGAGGTGTTACACTTTCTGTGTCGCGCAGCATAAACGTGCACTACGTTAAATATTACGGAGAAGGTCGTTCTTGCTAGCAATTATTTCTGTGGCAGAAAGAGGACATCTGTGTCGCGCCGGTTCGGATTCTCGGAGTGATTTACTGTTTTTATTATCAAAATGTTGTAATTTCAGCTATTATATTGCAACTGTTTTAATAAAATTACGATTGTATGTTGAAATGACGTTATTCGCGTTTGCAATTGATGGTGCCGCTACACATACGACCCAAATATGCAATAGTGCATTTTGAGGTTCTCGAGATTGGACTAGAATACCGTTACTTGCGGAAAACTTAATATTCCTTCTGATAAAACGGTTTTAAATAAGTTTAAAGTGTTAAAATAAAGACATTATGATGCTTCCTGCTTATGTTTTTTATAAGAAGAAAATAGATAATTATTTATACAGCTTGTTTTTTATTCAGTTACGATGCACTTCGATGTAAAAATATTTTCCCTGATGTCCTTTATTGGAAAACTACAATATCAATTTTTATAAATAACTGTATATAGGTTAAGTGACATTTATTTGACACGAATTAAAATTGTCTATTGAAATATATTTAAAAATATTAACATTTTGACAGTACAAAAATTCTAAAATACCTTTTAAAATTATTTATTTAAACAATATTGTTTTTTTGTAAATATGAACAAAGGTATCTCTAAATATTCCATTTGCATTGTTTGATAAAAATGAAATCTTCAGGGTGATTAATAAAATCGTTGTCATACTTCAAGGGTAAAAAGGGCATTAAAAATTATGGAAAAAAGAACTTGATAATTATGGGGTCACAGATATCTCCTTTACAAGGTGCGGGGTTAAAGTTTCTTTAAAATTATATATCATCTGGGATAACTCCAAACAGTCTTAATATTTCTATTACAAATTTGACATTTGCAGTTAGCAGAAAATAATTTAGTTAGCAATAAACATGTCCATGGTTATCGAAAAAGTGGATCATTAGCAAATTTTAGCCACCTTAAATGGAAATGTACCAAGATCATGTGAAATTTATAGATTATGAAAATCTCTCGACTCCTCCTAAACTCAATAAAGCTGATTCCAAAATTGAATTCGATGATGTATGTACATATTAGTGAAACCGAAGATTCCGATGATCCAAGAAGGAAACTTAGATCCGGTTAATCATGTCAGAGCAGAAGAATCTGATAATGATGATATATTTTTAGCAAAACGGAAGGTAGTCAAAAAGAAAATTTTTGAAGTGAAAGAAATAACTTGTCGAAAAAAAGGTAAAGGTAACACATAGTTGCAATTGGCAAAAAGTTGCAACGGCGCAAGAGAAAAGAGAAAGCTTATACGTTAACATGCCTTATTATTTAAAAGTAATAAAATTTTACCCGTTGAAAAACGTACAGCAAATGTATAAAAATAAGAAGCAAAATAGGTACAGGTAAAAGTTTTGTGCGAGTTGCATACAATATTTTTTCTACGTTCATGCAAAAACCAAAAAATGCTTTATTTATATGACACTAAGTGTAGGAAAATATGACGTTTATTTGAACGTTTATGTTTGTCATGATGACAAAACTCTGTAGTAGAATGACAGGTGAATGCAATAAACATTTTATTGCACTAGTGCAATAAAGAGCCACTAAATATGGTTCAATAAAGTTTTGTTTTTTGCATAATCATAGAAAAAGATTCTTTAATCAGTTTAGCAAAAAATAAAATAAGATCATAAGTTAAAAGATGGACAATGTGCTCAATTACTTAATCAGATGGAACGCCATACGTCTACACCAAACGTCAGTATTGTGTACCAGTTACATTCGCAAGAATGTGATGCTGGTGGGACCATTAAACTTCTTGTGATTTGGTCAGACTCGTATTCTGTTCAAAACAAACATTTTAATATATTAGCCCTTTACCCGTATTTTATTATAAACAGTTGGTTAGACACGACTGATTATTCATTTCCAGAAGTGGGTTATTCGTATCTTGATTCTGATAGAGACACTGGTAATTATAGATATGAACAATTGTTGTCGAAACTAGTTCAAAATCTTTATTTTGGTAAATTAAAAAAAACAATCTCGACAATAAAGTTAATTTTTGACACAGTATTAAATGGGTGAGAATTAATAAGTTTGAGGTGAAGTTATAATAAAAAAAACTCTAATAAAAAAAGTTTCATTTGTCAGATAGTTTTATGAAGATATTTTACCCAGAGACATGACATAATATATAGGGTGTCCGGAAATTATGCGTCAAGACTTCAGGAGGTGATTCCTTACAAGAAATTAGGTTCACGAAGTCCCATAATAATTTTTCGAAAATTTAATATTAACGGAGATACAGGGTGTGAAAGTTAAAATTTTATTTTCGATATTTGTAAATAACTTCTTAAGAAATCCAAATATTTAAATAAAATTTGTAAATCGGGGGTTTTTGTGGACGAGAAATTCAAATATGTTTCTAATTTTGACGTCACTAGTAGAGGGCGCCACTTATGGCACATCATGTTTCTTTAAAATGACAGAATTTTTTTGATGCTTAGTGTATCCATCTGACTATTAAAACAATCGATTCTCCTAGCTGTTATATCTGAACAAGGTATACCTTATTGAAGTCGTTAGGAGTAACAGTTTTCGAAAAAATCTTATTTGAAATATTCAGTACACCGAGTAAAAACTGTTTTGATTTCAGTTAAAGTGCCTTTTCTACTGAAAAAACAGCAAAATGTTACTTGATAAAGTTGTTCAGAACAATAAATTGTGAAGATATGCAAAATTTTTAAAAAATCGGCCTGCTTTGATAAAATATTTGTGCTTTGTTGAAAAATGGTTTCATAAAACCTCGCCGACCTTTTTAAAATTTTGCACTTCTCCATAATTTACGATTCTAAACAACTTTTTCAAGTAATATTTTGCTGTATTTTCAGCAAAAAAGGCACTTTACCTGAAACCAAAACAGTTTTTACTCGGTGTACTGAGCATTTCAAATAGGATTATTTCAAAAATGGTTACGCCTACCGACTTCAGCAAGGTATAGGGTATAGGTATAGGTAGGAGAATTGATTGTTTCGATAGTCAGATGGATACATTAAGATGCAAACAAGTTCTATCATGTAAAAGAAACGTGACTACTAGCGACGTCAAAACCCTTGGTATTTTGCGTGTGTAACTTTTTCATCTCTGAGTTTTTAACAAATTGGACAGCAAATCCGTTTTTCCGAACTATTTTACGTTAAAAAGTTACTCTTGTTTCAAATCGTTATCTTTAACAGTTTCTGAGAAAATCGCTCTTGAATTAATCCCACTTTGGTCAATTTCATAGTAATTTAAACAAAATGATCAAGGTATTCTTATGTCAAAGTATTGTCAACCCGATTGCCAATTTAATTGTTCTAAGTGAAAAAATGGAAGAGTTTACGGGACAAGAGTTGGTTGATATGATATTTATTTATGGATCAATGGACCTTGTGGAAATAAATGGATTAGTCCATCAAATTGCTCATCAAAATTTAGCTGTGTATACCAAATTTCATTCATTTATCACAACGCGATTGAGAGATATTGCAAAAAAATGATTTCCATTCCTCCCTCCTCAATGGGTCCTTGTGCCCTTAGGAAGCATTTCCGGACCCATGTTCATATGAACTTTTTTACTTAGTTTTGATCGTAGAATCGGCCTGTTCAGGGTTGGCAGCTAATTATGAGACACCCTATATATATCAAACGAAATGCTGTTTAGTAATAAGTTGTACTATTTGTTTAAAGTAAGAAAATGATTTAAAATGTACATATTACGTCTATCAATTATTCTTCTATAAATATATAAAAACATGATATGGTAAAGGTATTATGTACCTACACACATTTTGTAAAAATAGAGACTAAAGTTAGTCTTTTCTAAATTTTGTAACCTGTACATGAGCACTTTATCTGTATTTGTGTTTCAGTGCAAATTTATGTATCCTATCGACACATAACAAAGTTCCGATAAAAACACTCTCTTTTCTCCAAACTCATTAAATCTGACATAACACCTTTATCCACTCAACACTTCAATTATTACTGTACAATAATTTAAATACAGAAGATTATTTTCTGTAGATGGTGTTTATTTTAGGAATTATCATAATTTTTTTAGTTAACTTCATTTAAGTATGGCAACCTGGACAACAAAGTGAAACTTTGCAGCAGATTGTGTTTTATTTTTATGTCCATGGCTGACCCTATTGTTTTATCAATTTGGACCGCTATTTTCGCCATAATTTAGATATGAAAACCAGCTTATGAGAATTTATCATAGTTTCGATCTACTAGAAAGAGTACTGTTAAGACTCGAAACGCAAATACCACCCGTACGAAAAATTACGGTAACACTCGAGTAACTGTTTCCCAATGTAGGATGTAATCGTTGACCCACAAGTGTCCGTAAGTCACATGTATAATAGTTTCTCTAATTGTGCAATAAACAATATGTACCACTAGGGCTTCTCTGGCCGCTGTTGTCAGATTTACAGCATTATTTAGAAACAAAAAAATTTAAATATAATTTTCTCTTTTTGTAATTTAGGAAATAATACCACCAATGTGATTATGAGAATAACAAAATAATGTTCTATATATGCTCAGTAATAAATTAAAAAAAAAAAATAAAATTCAATTCTCTTCCACTTTTTATATCCAAATGAACACATTTTTATTGATGTATCAAAGGGCAATACTTCTGTATAATACCTATATCAATTTCCTTCAAATAGCAATGATGTACCGATTCACACATTTTTCAATGATAATTCAGGAAAAACTATTGACACATTCTTTTCCCGATTTTCAAGACAGTTACTACCAGATCAGAAACGTCAATTTTTTATTTGTTTTTGACTTACAGGCATAATATCAATCATATGTAATTTTTACAAAATATTTGAATTTTTGCTGCAAGACTCAATTTTTCCTCTAACAAAAAATCAACTTTCACCATATCATCATGGTTTCTATAAGTTAGCTCTACGACAACAAACCTTATGATTGTTAGAGAGGATATTGCTGTACCATTGGACGACGGTTATCAAATGGGCGTAATATATTTAGATTTCACTAAAGCGTTCGACCGCTTAGGCCACTCTATGACGATTTAATAACATTATTTCGGTTTTATCTCGACGGTCGTGCTCAATATGTTTATGGCTTTAGATCAGCCCAATATATTGCTACATCAGGTGTACCCCAGGGTTCGTTATTGCGTCCTCTGTTATTCAATTCGTTTATCAATGATATTGGCAACAAACTGGATACTAACTTTTTATTATATGCTGATGATGTTAAATTGTAAAGGATCGAGTGTGTACAGGACTGCATCGAACTTCATAGAAATCTTGAGTTAATTAGTGAATGGTGTATTTCAAACAATCTTCAACTAAACATAAAAATGTGCAATGTTATGTCTTTCACAAAAAAAAATCGACGCCAATTGCTTATCACTACTCACTAAATGCCGTTCTTATTTCGCGAGTGGTGCTCAGAGACCATGGTTTTTTATTTGACAGCAAATTATCGTTCTACTCACGTAAATGCAGTTTTTTCTGAAACTTTGAAATCTTTTTGTTTTATTATTCGATGTACACGGGATTTTACAAATAGTGCTGCAATTAAGACTCTTTATACGTCATATGACGATATAAGCTAGAATATGAGGCTATAATGTTCTCGCTGATAACTGAAAAATACAGCGAAAGTATGACTTTCCATATGAGCAATTGCTAAGAAGGTGTAATTTTTCTTCCTTCAAGAAAAGAAAAGCATACTTCATGTTGGTAATGATATACAAAATAGTTAATAACTTTGTTGACTGATCAGACATTTTTACCGAGACTGAATTTGTACGTCAATCAAAGACATGTTAGTGTATTTTATTTACCAACGCCGAGGACAAATGTTTTGAAGTTTTCTCCGTTATATTCAATATGCGATATGTACAAAAGGGAATTTAATTTGGATATCTTCAGCTGTTCTTTGTTAACCATCTCTAGAACATTATTGAACTGAGAACTCTGAGATTCATTCAATTTCATTTTATTTGTTTGATTATTACTTTATTTGTATTTATCAATTTCATGTTTACCTCTCTTTGATTGTGTTGTGTGTTCTCCTTTTGTTTTTAGTTTTCGTTTATTTGTTATTTTTTTCTTCATTGTACTTTTGTTGTTTTAGTTAAGATTAGTTTAGGTTATTATTTATTACGCTTGTTTTTTTTTATACCGAACGATAAATTTTTGGAATGTTCTCTTTGTTCTTGCCTTGTAATTGGGTGTATACCTGTAAGGTAGGGATTTATTAAATAAATAAATAGATAAATAAATAAATATGTTAGTTCTGATTGCAGGATGCGCTCCTACAGCAGATCGTATTTTCTGTATATAAACTCAGATCGCAGAATGTCACACAGTGAATTGTATTGAAAAATAAAGTCCGCCGTGCATTGTGCTGCTAAGTTAAGTTTGATCAATGTTTCCAGATTTTCATGTGTAGGTTCAAGCCAGTGACAGACAGATTTAAAACTACCTGAAATATTCAACCAGTTGACTTATAAACGCATTTCCAGAAAATGTAATGGAAGAAATAGTTGGATCAACATTTATGACAGTTTGAAACTATTCCCTAACTCCTGTTTGAACAAATTTAATATATACAGTGCAAGCAACTTGCAAGCAAAGTCGGACAGATTCGGTAGTGAAAAAGTAATTTCCACATCTTCTAGTTGTCTAGCTACTTAAAGTAGTAGTATCGACTATGAACAAATTTGGACATGAACATGGAGTAGGTACATGGATGCTGAAGAGTTTTCGTTCAATAATTTCTGGACTAGTTGCCACGTCACTGGTTTTGTTTTTTTTTTAAGTTTCAAGACGATGATAGAGCTCTTCCTCATAAGAAACCAAAACTAACGACGTGGTAACCAGCCCGAGAAAATTTATTATTTAAATTGACAGTTAATGAAATAGCTATATATCACTATTAAGTGAATATTTTCAGATTTTTTAAGCAATTAAGAAGATTCTATAAATATTATCGTATGACTCATGATTATACATGGTACAAAAAGCAGGTAATCCCGTTAACTGCGTATTTTTGACGGCAAACTATGTCGATTTAACCCTACGTATATACAAAAATGCTTCCTTTAAAAGATACAGGGTGTTAAAGTAAAACCTTTAAAATTGTTTTTTTGCTATAATTTCCTCAGAATTTCACGCATCACTTTGAAATATTATAGAGATATTTCTTGTTATTAACCAAATGCTCAAGGGTATTATTGTAAACGACTCCTAAAAAACAAACGTAGAAACGGGGGGAAGGAGTTATTTTGTCCCCTCACATTTTTCTGATGTACGCCTATGGGCGATTTTTTGACGTCATAATGTAGAATTTTGTTTAGTTTCGTAAAGCTCTTATTTTCGAGATAAATTCGATTTTTGAGCATGCAACTTTAGAGGATTGGAGACATATGAGAAAAAGGTAAAGATAAAAGTAGTTCAAATGAAGTGAATTGTGATAATCCAAGAGATTGGGGAGTATTGGAAACTTGAGGCAAATGTGTTGAGAGGCCTGAGGAGGACATATTTGAAAAATGTTAAATGTTGGAATTAACAGTTGATGCAATTTAACTGTGTTAACTTTTTTTTTATTTCACATATTTAATATAGTCTAGTAAGTAAACCGATTAAAAAATAATTGTAAAAATGTGTCTGCTCCTATATCTCCATTTTCCTTTAAAAATTCAACTTACCTTCTTAGAGTCCTATCATTTTATTCTGAACATCACACGGACATTTTTAGTAGTTTGTTATTGATTCTTCTGACTTACTAGTAATATATAATACGGTTGATACTGTTATTATTATTGCGGCGAATAAAACAGTTCTTCAACGATTTCATTTATTTAAAATAACATTTGATAACAAATTGTTCTGTCATATACAAAAACTTATTAATATGTCCAAACAAAATTTACACATTATACAGAGTGTCCCAAAAGAGAAGGCCATTAACCACATATTCTTTGGACAAAAATAATGCAATACACATTTGTAATTTTGTACGTACTTTTATCTAATTCCGGCATGCTTTCCATGTAATTTTGGCGAAAAAAATCGAAAGGCGAGTGGAGGTAACTGAGAGTACCACCCTTTATCCCCTCCAATTATTTCTAAGTACGCCTATGCAGTTTTTTCTTGAAATATCAAACGCGGACTTTTCTTCTGATCATTTTATCTCTTTTGTAACTTTTGTTTAAATGCCCCGTTTTGGAGAAAAACGACATGTATTGAGGGGTTACAAATGTCTTAGCGGCCGATGAATGTCAGGAAAAAATAGTGATCTCTGAAAACAAATGTCTATCTTATCCACATAATGATATTAGTTACTATTAATTCTTTGATTGGGCAAATCGAGAAGTGGTTATTAAGTTTTTAATTTAAGGCAATATGGGTGACTGTAGTTAATTTGACTTTTGCAGATATGGCAGACATGCATTTAATGTTAATTAAATTTTGCACTAACGATCATTTCATCATCAATTACTTTTACGAAAAAGTCTTACCACATTGTAAGAAAATGATTTCGTGAAATATTTTGACAGTACAAAAAAGTAACAAAAACACTGTTTTACGTTTTGCTAGTTTATAATTTAAAATTAAAAAATAAATTAAAAATATATTTTTTTAATTATAATTTATTATGTTTATGAGGAAAATGCAAGCCTAGCGGAGCGATGTTAGGCGCAAACTTATACCAACAGGCCACATCCTAAAAGGAAGTTTTTCTTAAATTTGGATCGACATCTTCATGAAACCGGAAAGTTTATGAATCAGAAGTCTGGAATTTGCGGCCGACATAGAAAATTAAGCCCTGAACAAGAAGAACAAACCTTAGCACTGGTAGAAG
Organism: Monochamus alternatus; assembly: GCA_037114965.1. NCBI lineage: Eukaryota > Metazoa > Arthropoda > Insecta > Coleoptera > Cerambycidae > Monochamus > Monochamus alternatus. Next base: position 21,119,732 of record CM073435.1, on the reverse strand, counting down.
AAGAACCAAGCACAAGTACAAGGGTTGTTTGTCGACATATAGAAAATTGTACAAAAATGGATGTTCATCGGACATTAAATATCCAACCTCTGCACCCGTGTCACATCCAACGCGTGTAAAATATTCATCCCCAAGATTTTGCTTCTAGGATGCAATTTAGTCGTTGGTTGTTAACACAGCATGATGCAGATAGGAATAAGAAAAATGGGAAGAGAATAGGGAAAAATTCTATTCACGGATGAGGCAAGTTTTGCACGAAATGGATTGACAAACATGCACAACAGCCACGTATGGGCAGATTTGAAGCCTCATGCAACCATTGTAGCACTACATCAATTTACATTCAGGATTAATGGTTGGGCGGGAATAGTGGATAATTTTTGTTGGGTCCCCTTTTCATACCAAATAATTTAAATTCAGCATCATTTTAAAATTTTCTGCAAAATGAATTCCGAGATGTTTTACATGATTTACCTGTTATCGTACGTGACGATATGTAGATACAGCTTGACGGTGCCCCACCCCATTATGGTAGAAACGTCCGGCAGTATTTAAATACCCATCTATTTCCCAATCGTTGGATTGGTCGAGGACAAGACGCATCTATTTAATGGCCACCACGATCTCCTGACCTTAATCTATTGGATTGTTTTCTGGGGTTCTATGAAAGATATGGTTTATACTGCAGAAATAAATGACATTAACCATCTCAGAGAGAGAATAGTAATTGCAGCTGATGAACTTAGGCAAAAGGAGAATATCTTTCAAAAGATAAGGTTTTCGCTACTTAAAAGGGTACGTACATGTGTTAAGGAGGAGGGTGGGCAAGTAGAACATTTGTTAAATTAGTAGTAATTAATTAATTATTTAATTTAATGTTATTTAGGTATTATGTTGATCCTTCTTTATTACTATTACTAAATGAGACTATTATTTTTTGGTTGATAATAGAACCGTATTACAGATTTTAATGCCATTTTATTTTTTCAATTCATAAGTATTCCTCATTTCATAAAATTTTAGAATTATCCATTTTGTTTTAATTAGCAAATATGCATTCAGTATTACGATTTGCTAAGTTGCCCCGGTAGTGAATGATAGATTTATGGCCACTACAAATTGCCATTTTTCTCCAAAACAGAGCATTTAATCAAACAATTACAAAACAGATAAAATGATCAGAAGAAAATTCTACGTTTGATACTTCAAGAAAAAGCTGCATAGACGTACTTAAAAATAATTGGAGGGGATAAAGTGTACTGCATCCCTCAGTAACCTCCATTCGCCGATTTTTTTCACCAAAATTATATGATAAGTATACCTGAATAAGATAAAAGTACGTGCAAAATTTCAAGTGTGTATCTAACAAAACAATGGCATTATTAACAAAAATAGTTTTTTAAATGTAACTTTAACATCCTGTATATTGAAACAGGGACGCCCAAATAAAAAAGGGCATAAGGAAAGTCGCATTATTTTTGTCCAAAGATTATGTGGTTAATGGTATGGCCATCTATTTTGGGACACCCTGTATATATATTTTATACTTTATACAAAATATTTCTAACAGATCCATCTTTCCAAAACTTTCGTGATTTGCAGTCCAACAAGTAGCATTTTATCAAATACCATAAAATCGGTATTCATATTAAAATGTTTATATTATAAACAAAATAATTCCTGGAATAGTCGTTCGTATGAAAGACCTGGTTGAGCTTCTGGTTTTAATAGACTGGCGCCAGTTTGTACTGTTCAAGGCATGATTTGAGCTTAATTTTTATTTCACTGATCACTTTTTCGTTACGATGTTCTGGTATGGGGAGCAATGTATGAGAGTCCTTTGCAAAAACTGAACATATTACAAAATTATATTCTAAAAATAATTTTGAAGAAAAAAAGGTCTTTTCATACTAACATTATATATACAGAATATATTGGTAATATCCGAACATTATATTTTCATAGTGTATGTATATGCATTAAAAAATAAAATGCTTCAAATTTCCATTCCCGCAGTTTATACCACTAGAAGCATGACAAAATAATTGTTACCCACTCCAAGATTCAACAAAAATGTTTGCCATCGTTTTTTAATTTATACATTACCTACCTATTTTTGTAAGAAATAATACGTATAAAAAGTCTTTTCGAGGGAATCAAAAAAATTGATCTTTAAACATCACTTTAAATTTATTAAAATATTAGAACAATAATAGTTACACTAACAATATGTAATATCACTTATTTGTTATATTGCTTTCTACAACTATAATATTACATCGATTAATACTGCTTTGTAGCACAACACAAGTGTTAAGTCACTTAGGTGTTAATTCTGTACACAATCTATATCCTGTACTTCCTTTATATATTGTATTTCATTTGTATTTACTGTCTTTTATATTTGTTTGTTTTTTCTGTTTGTTGTTTTATTCTTAAATTTTTGTATTTTTTGTGTACCAAATAAATAAAAAAATAAAAATATTAAAAAAATTATTTTAAATGACAAATATATTAATAAATGTGATTTTCTTCGCATGCATAATCTGTAAGTAATTTTAACATTTCAAAAAATTGGTCACCATTATATTTTGTAAAAAAGTTGAAGGAACAGCTAAGTTGCCATCTAGGATAAAATCATCTTTTATTTGCAAAAGGCTTCATCTGATGCTATCCTGTTAGATTCTCGTATCTCTATATCGAAAAAGCAAATAGGGTTGTTACCTAAATTAAAATTTAGCCAGCTTTATGACTGTAACTATAGATATATAATTGTAATTCCGATTAATTAATTTGAAGTATAAATTTCTTTGAAATCGCACTTATTAAATGCATCAGATCGGTTTTCTCCGTCCAACTGACGTTTTTCTAGATCTGGTGAAAACCCGGCAAGTTGTCAACGTTGCGCTGAATTCCGCGCTGGCCTGGCGCAGTAGCACGTGTGGATTCGTCGCAATCTGCAGACGTTCTCTGACCTCTTTCCACCCTCCTTTCACCATCTACTTTCTCTCCGCTACGCCGAGTTTTATTATTTCCCCGGACGGATCGCCGCCCGCTCTCTCCACCGGCTCGATACGGTTTCTTCTTCGAGAAAAACTCGGGGAAATTCTCGAGAGGATAGACATAATTCTCACGGTTAGGGTTAGACGGAATATCAGGTAGAAGGCTATTCGTGTAACGAAGCAATTATTTCGTAAAGGACAATATGAGAATTTCAACTTCGCAATCTGCAGCTGGGACATTTATTCTAAATACAGAGTGTCTTTAAATTAGTGTGTAATATTTTACCACCACATTCTGCTACTAGAAAAGAACAGATTTATGTAAACGTATAAAAGCTCTTCGTTTAGGGACATCTCCAGAAATTTTAGTCAAAGACATCACTACTTGGGAACAGGAGTTGAATATATTATTTTTTTATGTATATAAATCTGTTTAATAATATTAACGCAAATATAAGACATTTTATACAAATACATAAAGAAATGTGTTTGTAGCATTTAATTACCCATGATGTTTCAGCTTCTCATCATTTTGTACAGGAAGGCCTATTTTTTGTGCTAGAGTTGTTATGCCATTACTGTTATTTTTACTGTTTTTGTGATTCTTATGTGATTGTAAAATTCACAGAGTTCCTTTATTATTAACAACTAGTTAGAGCAGAAGCTGGATGATGATGATGGTGATGGTGATGGTGATGATGATAATGATGATAATTTTAATGATAATGGGAATGGGAATGGCAATGGCAATGCTAATGGAATGGGAATGGGAATGATAATAATGATAATGATAATGATAATGATAATGATAATGATAATGATAATGATAATGATAATGATAATGATAATGATAATGATATGATAATGATAATGATAATGATAATGATAATGATAATGATAATATCTCTACCCCTCATCCTAATCACGAGGATTAGCCCAGAAGTCGAAGACTTGTGTAGGAGAGAGGGCGGCATATTATTATTAAGCAGGCCGCATTTGCCCAGGGACGACTTACTTTGGTAGGCCCTAACCACCATTCTGGGGAAATCTGAAAAAGCTCATTAATTAGGAGGGTAGTCAAACGTCAACTGGTATGAATCTCTCACATTGCCGACATCTTCCACCCTACCCTACCTACAGAGAGGGTGCCAATCCTCTCCACGAATATAGCTTATATACGGTCTACCGGCTGCTGGGGTCGAACCCACAGCAATCTAGTCACCTCAATTCAAGTACTGACGCCTTAAACCGCGTAACCACTGACCGATTCAAATGGCTAATAACACAGTAAAATAATAAAAAAACGAAAAAATCAAAGTACATTATACATCAATACAATATTTATTTATTTTATTAATCTAAATAAGTATCCAACAGACCTGTGCCTATTTACAGGATACAAGCACAATATATTAATATAGGTTATACATTTATTTTTATATGTAATAAAAAATAAAACATAAGTCATAATATTAGTCCTTATAGGAGGAATATTAAAAATATTATGTGTTCGAGCCCAGAATCTTGGCACTTTAATTCAGTTAAGCTGTTTATTGTTTTATATAGAAATCCTACCTGTTGAACTGACTTACGCTTTTCTAGCGTGGAATATTAAAGCCTGCAAGTAATATATCTTGTGAGAAACCTCTTTCAGGATAAATTTCGTCAAGAATGTACACTGCTGATTTCAAGAATCGTCTCTGAATCTTTTCCAGTGTGTCAATATGCACCCTATAAATAAGGTTCTAAACGGTAGCTGCATATTCTAATTTTGACCTGACAAATGATTGATGTAATAATTTCAAAAAATGCATATTGTTGAATCCTTTAGAAATGCAAATAATAGTCCCTAAAGTTTTGTAAGCTGAAGACGTAACTACTTCAATGTGTTTATTAAAAGATATAACGTCAAGGTCTTTTAAATATTCTGGTCTTTGCAATGAAGAATTCTGAATTTTATAGTTATATCTAATGTAATTTATTTTACGTGTGAAAGTCATAACATTACACTTATCTGCATTGATAGGCAATCTGTTTTTAATGCACCAAAGATCTATTTCCTTTAATGTCCTTTGAAGAACTACACTTTCCAACACACACTTTATTTCCGTATATAAGTCATGAGCATATAGCAGATAGTGTACATTATTAAGATTTGATGTTATATCATTAATAAACATAATAAATAGGAGAGGACCCAAAACAGACCCCTGGGACACATCCGACCCCAGCAAGAATCTTTCAGACCCGAAACCATGGAATTGTACAAACTGATATCGATCTATTAAGTATGACATTAATATATTTATGATAGAGATAGACAATTCAAATGAGAAAATTTCATAAGAGATCAATCATATTGGATGTTGATTAAAGTGATGGTCAAGTCTATCTTCAAAGAATTTATAGATGGTGCTGCAACGACGTTATCTGAAAAGTTGTTTTATAAATCGAATATCCTATTTGATAGAAAATGTTGTCTGTTATGTGAGTAAAAGTTTCCTTCGAAAATCCCAAGAACCATGACTGATCGAAATACCCTGTTACCATTTTGTGGTGTAGGTAGTAAATTATTTTATCTATACACACACAAATGTTTTCTATTGCTATTTCTGGCCACTTGCCTTGATTCTGTCCACATCTTTCTTCTTTTCTTTAATATGTCTTAAATTACCTGGTTCAATGTTTTTCTGGATTCCTTTTCTTTTCATGTCACCTTACTTCCCATACTTTCTTAAATGATGTTGTGTCATTCATCCTTCATAGATTTCCCCATCAGCTCAACTGTTTCTCTTCAATTACTTTCAAAATGGACTGCATTTTCAAATCCTCTTTGATTTTGTTATTTTTTGTGTCTGTCCAGCTTTGTTACACTCTTTATTTGTTTAAATTATGTTGGATATTTTTCTTTGCTCCTGCCATTATTATTACTAAATCATCAGTAAATGCGACCTTCTTTGATGTAATCAAAATATCTAAATATAAGCATATATCCATATAAATTATTGTAAAAATTAAATTTCTTTTATAAACCTGTTCGATTCATATAAATTGAAAAATAGCCAACTTCATTCAGTCTTTCTACTATACTAATGAAGTCACACTAGGTACACATTTAAATAAATGACAACAGAGCTTTTTAAATTATTTCACAGGCAATAAGCGTGTCTACCTCTGGTTGTCAGAATTTACATAGAACAAACTATTTGAACTGAAATAGTATTTTCTACAAATACAAATAATTTTAAAATTTATTAACTGAACTATATAAGGCACAGAATATACTTGAATGTACACAAATAAATAGCAGCAAAAACATCCTAATAAAGTAAATTTTATAAAATATATATATAAATTTTATTTAGATAAAAAGATAAAATATACTTAGCTGTAGAGATAAAATTGTTTATATTTATTTATAAGTACGTGAAACTGATTGCTAAAATTTGGTGTTAGGATAACAACAGATTTGTGACTTGCAAACGCTTTTTAAAATAAAAATTTAAATAGTAACAATGAATAAACAAAATATCAATGATTTTATTTTTGTATTCACTGTTGTTCCACGTATTTTATATTTCGTTCTACGACTGATAGCGATAAGGAATTACACGCTATTAAGGTCCATTTACATACATCAGTGCCGTATCAGTTCCGTATCAGTATTAGTGAAAAGTAAAAAATCGTTGCTGACATCCGTCACAGTGCCGTATCAGTGATGTAAGTGCTGCTTCAGTGTCCGTTTAGTGGCTTTTAAATACGCCGGCGATGATATTTTTGTAATTCTACTGACGAACTGACCAGATTTTTTTATTGTTTAGAATGGATGAAAAGCTTATCGAGTTGGTACGAAATGTTGATCAACTGCATGATAAATATATTCAGATCACTTTGTTTGATCGTCTACTAACTTCTTTTGCGTACAATGGACGGATATATGTAAACTGGCATCAGTGACCGACCACAAATAACACTGATACTGAACTGATACGTCACTGATGTGTGTAAATGGACCTTTATAAGGGACACGTTTTACACTGAATGGCTAAAAATTCATTGAGGCATAAATCTGGAGATTAAAATATTTCCATTGTTATTACCTAATCGTACAAAAGTAGATTAGCAATATTAGTTAATTTCGACAAATACATATACAATTCAACTGATTCTACTTACAGATAAGGTTTATCGGTTTCTTAGAAAATCGTTAAATAGTTACAGCAGCACCTGATCCGTGTTAACATTCACCACAAATGTTTTATTCAAAAACACTTGTTGACGCGTCAGAAAAGCTCCTTCATTCTGTCCATTTGTTTTAGGATTGATATTGAGTAGATACAGTAATTTTATTTATTAGTATTTTAACAATTAACCATATAATTTCTTAAACATCAGCAAATATATATACAGGATGTTGTTAATATCAATATCTTTGTAGTGTAATTATTTTCATAAAAAATGAAATCCTTGTGAAAAGTAATTTTAGTTTTACGATATCTCGCGGGATCACCATGTTTACAGGTTCGGAAAGCTCTGGTCTTTCCATTGTTTTTGTGTAAGCGGATCAAAGTAAATTAGACATCAGTGCAATAGACAATGATGGCTGTATTGGGCGAGTTTTCATGATCTTAATAATATTGTGCAAATGTTTGCTCCACAAAATGAAATTTTCCACACCCATTGTCCGACACACAAGCTGATGTAACGAATCACCGGTAAGCCAGACATAGATATTGAGTGCGTAAGCAAGAAGAAGAGCAGCGGTAGAAGAGAAGCTTTAGGTGAAACTACAGAGTGAAACTTAGTAGAATATCATTGAACGGTGGTCGTGTACACTCTAACTTATTTTTCATTTCTATTTATGTGAATAACGAAGAGAGAGCGGACAAAATAATATGAAATAAACAGATATTTCCACAGTCTGACAATAATAATAATATCTTTACTCCTCATTCTAATCGCGAGTGCAGGAATGAGGGAACCTTGGAAAACATCATTAATTAGGGGGATAGTCAAATGTCAACCGGTATCAATCTCTCAAATAGTTCCAAGCTAGCAGTCTTCCACCCTACCATACCCACAGAGAGAGTGCCAATCGTCTCCACGAATATAGCTGATGTACGGTCTACAGGCTATGGTTATCGGTTCTCAATGATAAATTTAAATTGCACTAAACTAGACTGATAAATGTTATTGAAAACATATCTCAAGCAAACCACTTTCTGGATTTTATTTCTTTATAAATGTCTGCCCCGTAGATTCAATTTCCTTGAAGTTTTATATCATAAAGTAATTAAAGCTTAAACATATTTAGTAAAATGTTCCGTAAATTCAGCCTTCTTTAACTAACTTTGTCCTTTCAGATAACCGAGCCAACAATTTATAAAGTAATCAACGGAAGTCCTGGACTGAATACACGATACAGCTGGCCCAGTTATCCAGACAGACGGAGTTAGGCGTCTGAGCGCAAGCATATTATACAGGCCGAGTTCACTTCCATTAAATTAAGGGTTTTGGTACATCCGCAGCAGTATCACCCGGATTGTTAACCAAAGATCAAAGATGAATACACAAATGGCTGTCAAAGTTACACTCCAGTTCGGCTCCATTCAATACAAATTGGACTCTCTACGCCTGCTTATCTGCCTGTTGTCCGTCCTTGTCGCTCTCTCCTTCCAGAAAACCGCCCGGAGACGGTCTCATCTTTCCTGGACGCATAGTGCCAATTTAGAAGTCTAGACGATTTTAAAAAAATTACTCTGCATATAAATTTTTACTTACAGAAAAAGTTGTGTATTACTTACCTTCAAAGCCGACAAAAATGTCATTTCATGAATGTCGTTTCTATTCAACTTGTCATGGACCTAATTGTACTAGTCAGCTAATACGTATGATTGATGAGTTTTAGTATGCAATGAAATCTATAAAAAGAAACATTGTTGCAGAGATTTAGTAGGATTGCTTTAAATCAAATGAAGTGTATAAACTTAAAATACCTTAAATCCTTTGATTTACTATTTATCTCACTTTACATCTTAACAGAAATCTTAAATCTTTATTCCATCCACCCTCTGCCAAAGCCACTTATTTATTAATGAAATTTATTAGCTTGAAATATGCGATTTTATTTTCTAACCCTATTTCTTTTTCCAGAACAGATAGATTTCCAATGGTCTTCATCTACATTATGAATTGCAATATACAATGTTTGTTATTTCCTGTTCAATAATGGTTTATAGTTATTGAAATGTTTGGTACCGTCATGCTTTTTAACACCAGATTATAGAAACCTTTACTCGTACAAGAAGTGATCATGAGATCAATCTTGTCGAGAAAAGGAATCGTAGGTTATTCACATACTGAAGTTGAAGCAATATTTTGTATGTACCCAATCCTCAGGTACGAACAGGTTTTTCAGCATATCCACGTACCGATTACTTAATTGAAGATAATAATAGTCATTATTTCTGTGAGAGAAATTTGTGCTATTTTGTTACAACAATATAACCTATTATTGAAAAACATGTGGTTTGTTTGTTGTTAGCCACTAGACGATATTTTATGTGTTTCATTAGCCTCGTGCTAACATCAGTTTTTACATACTTTACTGCATGTACATACATACATGGCAAGTATACATCGGATTGCTTTTGCAGTTCGTCGTAGGAAATGCCAACAGCTAACTCAATTTTCTTAAGATGTTATTGATAATATGATTACAGTCATTTACACATTACCAGTACATCTTTGTATATAGAATAAATAGATTGTTGGCACATATTCCAGTTCTTCTTTGTTCCACTAATAGAAATATTTCTGTCAGGATCTTCGTTTTCCCTAACAGTTGATTGTAGGCAATGTAGTCTCTTATTATAGGAAGCACCAAGATTCTCTGTCTCTGGACTGAATGGTGATCAAACTATATTAGTATATGAGCGTATGAATTGGATTCCTTAAAATGTTATGTTCCAAGATGCTTCAAGATTCATATTAATATGGACAAAAGAAAAGGAAACGCATCATTTTCTTCCAACGCCATTGATGCAGATCAAATCTTTCTATATTATTATGTCTATGAGACTAAATGGCAAGCATATTAACTGCACATTTACACTAACACTTCGTTTTAAAATTGCTGATCAATAAGTTTTTTTTGTTACTGTTATATGTATGGGGAAGAAGACAATGCGATTTGAAGGAAAGGCAGAGAAAAAGTTCTAAATCATAATTTTCTTTATTATCGTTTTTTATTAATCAAATGATAGATAAAAAAATACAATGGAAAACAAAACCTAAACTTATTCATTTTTAATCAAGTACGAGTGGAGTGTAATATTTGTTTATTATAAAGGAAACGAAGGTAAACTAGACTTAATGTAGAAGCGAGATCTGGTTAGAAGTTTAATTGGTAAGTTCCTCTTGAATTCCTTATATATGTTGTTTCCAGAAAATTACCAAATCGATAAAGAACAACTTTTTTTGAAGAGCCTAGAAAAAGACGAATTAAACCCCAGTGGCTTTACTTAAAGATGGATCCTAAATCCTTTGTTGTGTGTTTACGAGGCAGTATAATTTTTAATCCAAAGGACAGAGATAAAATAAACAGAAACATGTTATATTCTAAATCAGATAAAATATTCTTTATTGGCCGTTATAAATATATCAAAATATAATAATTATATGTTATGCAGGGCGATTTAGAAGTTATCTAAAAAAAATGAGAATAGATGTATCATCAAAAATAGAGTCGTACAAACATTTTTTGTAAAACCCTTATATTTTCTGAGAAGTTGTAGTAGTTTCAAACTTTACATCGCTGGGCTGCTGTAGTCTGTAGCCAGGCGATTTCAAATATTTGATTACTTATCGCCTTAACTTTTTTGTGATGTGAAGTATTTACATTTGTTTTTCAAATATCAAAAATGGCTTACGTATAGCAACTCGCAGTTTATGGGCATCGTTTTTATTTATGATGAAGCCAAAATGCTTTAGCAGAACGATTTCCCGGTAAACAAGCTCATAACGGAGATGAATCAGAAACATTTGCGTTAGTTTGTAGAAACTGGGTAAGACGGAACCAGTATTTTGTTGTAACATCAGGTATGTCAAACTATTTTACTAATTAAAAAAAAAAAATAAGTCTATTAATAATTAATAGCAATAGCGGCAAAAGCAGTTCAATTTGCTGCATTAAAATAGGTGTCGTAAAATGCAATTTATTTCTTTCCTTGGGATTTTCTTTCAATTTTTTGTCCGACCGCCGATTATACACCTTATCAGGTTTTACAATGGACCAGTTTCCAGTGCCGTGCGGACGTGTATTTTTAAATCTTTTTTGAACTGCTGTTATTTTTACAAAATTGTATCTGAATCACGCTGTATATAATAAGAGTGAATTCAGTACGTCTTGCCGAAAAGGACAAATACCTACTATTGCGAGTAACGTGTGTAGGCATTGACAATACGCCGCCAGTACCAGGCTCTCTCCGGCTCTGGAACAAGGATGGAGGATCTTTATGTTGATGAAATCGTATCGTTCTCGACGGTAGTTTTGTGCTCGCCAACAATTGCGGCTCCGGCTCTCTCTCACAGCCGCGCCCGGGGATTCACCCTCTCTTCGTGACGCTCTTAATTTCTTAAATTATTATTTCCCTAAAAGCCTACCAACATAATGTATATCAGTGTTGAGGCCCTGACATTTATCTTTACAGTTTTAATACGGATTTTGAAGTTCAAATTTTGAGATGCAGTTGCAAGAAGTTATTTCTTATGAATTTTACTGATTAGCATTAAGAAAAATAATTGTTTCGAATAAATTGCATGGTCCTTATTTCTTATGATTTAAAAGTGACTAATTTTTAGTTTAGACTGATTCTCATCAAAACACAGAAATTTTAAAGGTTCTATGGTCTTTCGAATTTTGGATATCAAACAATCAGTTACCGAGGAACCACTGAAGCTGTTTCTGATGGTAGTCTTATAAAAACTTTTGTGTTTTTGAGTTATTTTGAAGAATGCATGACATTTTTAGCAGAAAAATGTAATTTAAATTGTTTGCTCTTATTTGAATGATATGGATTTCCATAAATCGTACATATAATTGATGAGTTGAATTGATGTATGAGCTTTAGTTGTAGTAGATAATTATAGTCTAATGCTAAAGGTGTAGATGGCATATCGGCAGATATGTTTAAAAAATGTCTTCTGTTGTTTCTCCACTACAGAGGAAATCTAATATTACTAATTTAAATAATTTACGACCAATCAGTATATTATCAACAGTCTCAAAGATTTTAGAAAGATTTGTATATTTTCAGTTTAAAAATCTTATCATGTTCTTCCGCTAAGACAGTTTGGTTTTAGTTCTGGTTATAGCACATTCACATGTTTGCTGCATATAAATGATAATATTTACTATTGATGACCAGATGGCTACAGTAACTGTTATATTGGACTATTCGAAAGCTTTTGATTGTCTTGATCACAGTTTGCTTTTAACAAAATTAAATTATTATGGGGTCTCTAACGATTTGTTATTATGATTCAAAAATTATGTATGTGATCGTAATCAAGTAGTAAAAATAAAGAAAGATGACCAGTAATTCTCTAATGAAGTAAAAATTAAAAGTGGTGTACCTCAAGGGTCTATCTTAGGTTACAGCTGATGTTCATTCGCATATTCAATGAAAAACACTACACGGATGATGCTCAATTCTTTAAACCAGGTGAACAGAATTTTTATTTCAATGAGATAAATTTAGATTTAGAACCTAGTACTCAAGAGTACTTATAAAAATCTTGGCTTAACCTTAGATAATCATTTAACTTTCACGTGTCATACAAATAATGTTATAAAATCTGCATATTCTCGCTTGCAATGTCTATATAAATGTTTTAACAACTAATGTTAAACTGAAATTAACAGCCTTTGATTCTATTTTTGTTTGATTATTGTGATATTGTTTATGGACCGTGTTTGTAAGTTTCTGACTCTTATAAAATACTAGTTCTACAAAATTCGTGTATGAAATACGCAGAAAAAGTCAAGAGGAGAAATCACATCACTCCTCATTTTATTAAAAATGGATGGTTCAAAATGGAAGTGCGTAGAAGTATTCATTATATCAATTTAATACATATGATCATAAATACGAAAATTCCGCCATATCTCAATTCAAAGTTAATATTCGGTAATCATACACATGATAGAGATCAGATAAATGAACTTTTACTACATGTATCTCTGCACTCATCCTTTAAATCCTCGTAATCTTATTTAGCTGCACATTTTTATAATATATTATCAAAGGAATTTAAATTACTTGTAAGTAAGCTTGTTTAAACATAAACTTAAGAAATATTTTAAGTTAAGTTACCAAAATAAATAGATAGAATAATTATAATTGGCGAATACATTTTTAAATTAGTTATCATTTGTTGCTATTAGAATTAAGTTCTTATTTTTGTTGTTTCTTTTACTTCATTCTGTTTAATTTTGCTAATCAGTATTGTAATAACTTAATATTTATCTTATTTAAAAAATGTTCATTGGTGGTTGGGTCTAAGCAGCCAGAGGCTGAGCCGCGCCAAATAAAGACTTTTTAATTTTATTTTATAAGTTTTCAATATAATAGCAGTTTTTGGGCTACTTATGATTAGAGTGTTTACGAAAAAGTTTTTACTTGAAATGATATATTTAAATAATATTTATCCTTGTCACAAATAACTTTCTTAGATGCTTCATAATTTGGGCATCACTGGTTGGTCTTTGCTCAAATATTTACTTTGACAGATAGTATAACACAAACATGGTTGCTCTTTCTTTTTTTATTCTAATGGTAGATATCAATTCTGAAACTTTGTTTAATTAATCTGTGTGCACTTGTAATACAGATAAGTACATTTTTTTAAAATTTTAATTACGAATTTAGTATAAAAATAAAATGACCAAAGAACCAGCTGCAGTTCATAATACTTGTAGATATTCTACTCAAGTTTCCTTAGATTTCACATCAACATCATAAATATCTATTGTTTACTGCTTGTCATGATTCAGCATTTAGTTACAAGTAAGTATCATTCTGCTTACTTACTCAGTTTGAATAGTTTTCCATAAGTTATTTGTGGTTGATACTTGAAGTTACTGATTGATTAATCATTCTTTATTATATATTGAGTAATTCATTTTTTTTATCAGCTAATTTATAAATATTTAAATTTCATAACTGAATTGAAATTGAAAACAATTTTTAAGTTTGTTCATGTATAAACTTACTAAATTATATACCCATATCTGTTACAATAATTCATTTGCAATAATAAATATTAATTAATTTTAATTAACATCAGACGTCACTAAGACTGAATTTTTTTAATTAAATTATCTTATTTCTATACACTTTTTATCAAATTTCACAGAGAAATATATAGGGTGATTCAGAACTTATTTAAAAAAAAATTGAATATACAGGGGATTGTTACAAATATAATTTCATAAAAATAAAATCAAGAGGAGCAGTTCAAAAACGATGTAAAAGTACACTTCCGCGCGGCACTGGAAACTGGTCCACTGTAAAACCTAATAAGGCTTATAATCGGCGACGGGATAAAAAATTGAAAGAAAATCCCAAGGTAAGAAATAAATTACATTTTAGAATACCTATTTTAATGCAGCATATTCAACTGCTGTTGCCATTATTGTTATTAATTACTTATAGTATTAATTTGTGGTTTTAATTAGTAAAATAATTTGACATACCTGATGTTACAACAAAATTTTAGGCCCGTCTTACCCAGTTTCTACAAACTAACATAAATGTTTCTGGTTCTTCACCATTTTGAACTCGTAAGTTATTGGCGGCAACGGCGTAAATTATCAATAGTGTCCAATTCGGTGTAATATACTTCAATTTTAAGTATCCCCACAAAAATAAGTCCAAATGATTTAAAGTCAGGAGATTGTGATGGCTATGATACCAGTCCTCCTCGTCCAATCCTCTGGTATTAAGGTTTGGACACGCCAAAAAAAATGGACAGGACATTAATTTTGACCTCTGTTGTTAATTTTATAAAAAATTTATAAAATTTTGAAATAACTTTTCCTGTAACAGTTGAAAATTATTATGGATAGTTATTATACAAATATTTTATCTAATTCAAATAATTACATTCGAAAAATGTTAATTTCAGACTAGACATACTATATTTTTTAGATCACGATGAAGTAAGAGTTATCTTAATGTTCGTTCAATGTCATTAATTATTTAATTAACCTTAGTGGTCAATACTGAAGACAACAACAACTAGAATCAGATTCTCACTATGACCCATGTCAAAGTTCTTCCGTTTCTCCATAAAGTTGCTTAAACTTCCTCTATGGGCAAAGATACACGAGTCTCGTGTGTCTGCCATAGACAGACGAGCGTAGCAGTAGAGACTATTAGCCGAGTGACCACTGCTCACTGAACGACAAATATATCAGTCAAGTCTAGTCAAATGTAGTCAAGTGCAGTCTAGTGTAGTCAAGTCTAGTCAAGTCTAGTCAGGTCCAGTCAGGTCTAGTCAGGCCTAGTCAGGTCTAGTCAGGTTTAGTCAGGTCTAGTCAAGTATAGTCAAGTCTAGTAAAGTCTAGTCAAGTCTAGTAAAGTCTAGTCGAGTTTAGTCGAGTCCAGTCGAGTCTAGTCGAGTTCAGTCGAGTCTAGTCGAGTCTAGTCGAGTCTAAATGAGTCTAGTCGAGTGGAGTCCAGTCTAGTCGAGTGGAGTCCAGTCTAGTCAAGTCTAGTCAAGTCTAGTCAAGTCTAGTCTTGCAATACGATGTTTTTGTAAAAGACTTTTATGTTCTTTCTCTTCTCTTCATAAAATCGTTCTCCCTTACATTATTGTGCAATTATTTCTTTATTTGAAAATAAAATTTTAAATTATACAGTATTTTCTAAATAGCCTTTTCTTTTGATAAAGACGCTTTGGCAAATTTAAGAATGATAAATCAATAAGAGTTGAAAGAAGATATTTCTTCTAGTTTAATATGAAAAAGTAGTGTGCTTAGCATATTGAAATTGTGGCGCAGAATATTTACAACATTTTTTATTCAAGTTTGCGATGTACTGACTACAAGCGTCAGCTCTTGGAATATCAGAAACTTTTTATGGAATATCAAAACACACTATATATTTTCATTTGATGAGACTTATTATTATATTTTAATTCTCTTAAAGTGGAAAATATCTAACTGGGTTACGCTCAACTCCAGTTTTCTTATTAGTTAATTGAATATTTTTTTAATTTGAAAATGTTTGCAAAGTGTTTGTATGAATTTCTGCAAGGAAAACTACCTTTAACGTAGATGAGAATTTGTTCCTGTAAAATATATTTAAAAATTTATTCTCAACGAACAAGCAGTTGCTCCACCAGCAGTGAGCTTTATTCCACCTGTCACAAACTTAGCGGTGGAAAAAAAAGAATTAACGGCCCTCTGGCCGAATTTCTGGAGTGCGCCGTTGGCTTTTGCCTGCTCGGAGGTGCGCTCTGCGCGACGAGGAGAGCGATACCCAGCGTAGTGTCAAAGGGGATGTAATCTTGTTGGAGATCAATACGGCCTGTGGCGTTTAGCCAGGCGAGGCAGGACTTTGGGACTTGATACAAAGTTTATACAGTTCGTACTTCTATTTCCAAACCTACTGCGATACGCTGCCGGCCCGGGCAGGGACGCATCGAGGACGACTGTGGGCTAGGTCTGGCAAAAAAAAAAAGACTACTATCTGCTAGGAAAGTATACGGGTAGCTATTTTGGGTGAAGTTGCAAGGTACGGACGAAACTGATTATAGCTCTTTATAAAATAGTACTTTATTAGTTTCATGCTTCAAACGTATGTAAGTCGGATATTTTTTTTCGTCAACAGAAAAAATTAATATAGGTGTTCTATATGGTTTTCATCAAGTTTGATTTAGAGAAATCTGACTAACTTAATTGGTTCTCAATGTACAGACGAATTCTATAAACAAAAAATTAAAGTATTGTGTAACTCTATGGAATCCTTTATTTTGTTCTTAATTTAATATTTGCTAAGAAATGCTACTGAAATGTGGTATTTATATTTCATATTCACTGATTTCCTCTTCCTCTTACCTTTCAAACAAAATTGATTATGATCTATATATGATATTCGGAATATAAGTGACTTTTTTGTCGACTGTATACCGTATAATGTCACATCCTTTGATGTGATGCGAAAATACCGACAAGTGTTGGGAACGTTACGAACCTCGATGCGAACACCCATGTTCGCTGTGATCTGACGCCACGAGATTTCTCCGAGGGCTCCGTCTACTCGGACGTTACAAGTATGTATGCAGGCACAGAAAGGACAGCAAACACCTTTTCAATATGTGACAACGTCGCAGACTATGTCAGGTGTTTCTACAGAATACTCAGAAGCACCCCTAAACATATTTGCTGTGATTAGTTCTTTTTACAGTTTTTCTCAGTTATAATAAGTATTCAATATTACCATAGCTAGAGAGCCAGCTTCGCCGTAAACTAACATGGATACTAAAATGTTTCATTTTTGTTTATATACACTCACAAACATCAAATAAACACTAGTTTGAAAGAAAAGAAACGCCCTAGTCAGAGTACAAAGTTATATATACAAATACGTTTGATGCACAACTATTTATAATTGTCTAGTTTGAGGTTAAAACAGGGTTACAATGGTTTGTTATGTTGTCGCACGTTACAGTACGTTAAAATTTAAAAGATTTTTGGAAACGTATTATTTACTTTATTAATACTGATGCAAAAAACAAATTAAGTTCAAAGAATTTTTACTTAGTATCAACTGTGGCTTAGTTTGCAATTTTGTAACACATTTTTGCAACTTATTGCTGTTGTATTTTTATTTTTTAATTATATATTTGCAGAAAAAATTCGTCATAGATATATCGAATGACTGTTTTGCCGTGGTGGATGCGTAACTGCAGACGTTTCGCCATTTTTAACAGATGGCTTCTTCAGTGCTTCTCGCGGCTGAATTAACCATTCAGCCGCGAGAAGCTGAGGTCTCCAAACCGAACTTTTATACTAGTCGGTGCGTCAAGGTTGGTTAGTTGGGTGTTCAGGTTGACGGCTTCAGGCATGCTACGAATGGCTGATTCTGGTACGCTCTGGTTCACTTGTTTGTTCTTAAGCAAAGACTTCCAAGTATGACTAATATTCATTCCTTCGTCCCTATTCATGTTGTTCGGGTATTATAAAATCTCCAAAGCCTCCCTTCGTGCTAGAATGTAATACCCATTAGTACGAACCAGTACTCTAGTATTCCCTAGTGAGATTCTGTGTCGATCTTTCCAGGCATGTTCGGGAACGGTGGATTTTTCGGGCTGGTATATGCCTTTCGTGTTCTTTCTTCCAGCTTTTTACAGTTCATTTGGACATGTTTTACATGTTGGTGTGAAAGTAGTTTGCACGTCTTTTTTTGCGAAGTATTTTCTCAATTATATCTGCCATGTTGGGGATGTATGGTAAAGTGGTGTTTGCAGGAAATTACTCCTTGGGCCTTGCTGTTTGCTCACGCTCTATCGATGCCATTCTTAGAGTATCTATTTTCTAGGAACATAGATCGGAGTGAATCTATTTCTTCCTGTCGATGGTCCTTATCAGCCAACGTTAATGCACGGTGAACTATGGTCTTCAGAACCAAACATTTTTGTGTCAGATGATGATTAAACTTTCCATGGAGATATCGGTTAGTATCTGTCTTCTTCCACATACTTTATCTGAAATAGACAATTCTACGAAAAAAGGGGTGTCCAGTCACTACTGATCTTACGTAATCATAAGATAACATCTAGATCAGCACGGGAATGCCATGAGGCACTGGTAGTGGCCTTAGCTAATAACAGCGTATATGTATGCTGGGTTAAGGGACAAGAAAGGTTCAATGGTAATAAAGAAGTTGACAAACTGGTTAGGACTGTATCGGGTCTCAAAATTTTTACAATCACGAAGTACCTAGCCATGTCTAGGACAAATTTTCGTCTGGCGATAGATATTCAAACTGGACACTGTTTTTTAAGGAAACACCTTTACTATATCGTTGCCTCAGAGCAACAGTAGGATATCTAAAAAAGCAGTTTAGAGATATCTGTATTAAATAATTTGGAAATAACGCCTCTGTTCAATGAAACACTAAGATATACCAAAAAATAAAGTGTATTGCTTAAAAAATCACTTATCTTTGTGTAGTCTAAATACTCTAAACCAACCTTATAAAATGTAACACTAGGATAACACACATATCCCGCTATTTTTTGCTAATACCCATCGCAAATAATGCAACAGTAAGTTACAATATACATATCTTAGTGTTCCGTTAAAATTATTGCGCAAACGCAAAAGATATCTTGAGTATTCTTACTGTTCTTGTCAGTCACCTAACCTATAATTACTGCTGTTGCTGATTAATTTTTGTCTGAAAATGAATAAACCGAAAGTTCTAATTGAGCGAAAATGTATCGTATCTAGCAGAAGTCAATTTTTAGTTTATTTGGCAAAAAAATCCAATTAAAATAGAGAGAAAGAGCAAGACAAAGAAAACGATAAGTAAAATATTATTATTGTATTTACATGTAGGGGTTTCGTTTTAGCGGCGGTTCCACCCACAAAAGTTTTACATCAATAATTACTATTTTGTTGAAATTAAATTAGTTGATTTCTGAATTATGCTTAATGTACAATATTAAAATTTAACTTTTTGAATGCTTTTTTTACCGTTAGAATTAAAAACGTTTAGGTGTTTTTAATGATATGATAATATCTGTGAAAATTTTAGATTGTAGTCAGACAATATTACATTGCGGTATTGCCATGAAAGAAAATATTAAAATACTTTTTTCTCCGTTCATGCAAAAAACAAAACTTTATTGAACTATATTTAGTGGAAAAAGTGGTTTTTTATTGCACTAATGCAATAAACTGTTTATTGTATTCATCTGTCATTCTACTACAACCTTTTGACATCGTGACAAACATAAACGGTCAAATCGACGTCACATTTTCCTACACTTAGTGTCATCTAAATAAAACATTTTTTGGTTTTTGCATGAACGTAGAAAAAATATTGTATGCAACTCATACAAAAAAAGCTTATTGCACTCGACGTGTTGTCCTACTCGGCCTGACGGCCTCGTTGGACATTTTCACGTCGCATGAAATAAACACTATTTTTGTGCTTGTTACATAAATAACTATTAAAATCAAATTTATATTTCTCTATATATAATTATTCAAGTATATTGTTTTTAGTTTTTGAAATTGAGACCCAGGCATTTACGTCAAGTTTGCTCATTTATTATAGTAGATAAGGCTACAAAAAATTACAAATAATTTCATCATTTAATTGATTTGACAGATACAATATTAAATACACAGTGTTTAGGGATGCACTAAGATATCTAACAAAAACAGGAAGATACTGTATGGAAATTAAATATTCTTTGGAGCAACAGTAGGATAAAGCAACATTTTTCTAGTTATTTTTCTTATATTTTTTTATTAATAAGCATATTCTTATAAAGCTTGAAAATCTATGAAAGTAACCAAAAATGTGTGTAAGTTCATCAAAAAATGACGAAATTATTAGAAACTGAATTTCAGTTAAATCTTTAATCTAAGTTTCCTCAGAATCGATTTTTTTGACATGTTCTACTGTTGCTCTGAGGCGACGATATGAGGAAGTATGAAATATCTCTTTGTAGGGGTTGCGAACAGGAACACCAAACAGTATTTCATACACTGTGATTGCACTGCTGTCTCGCCAACAAGATAATCCGTGTTGGGAGAACGATGGCCTTCTATGGCCTACGTTAGAGAAATCCCCTTGAGCGACGTGATCATCTTTTTTCTCTTCAATAGGTTATGTTGATCTCCTAATGGGAAGAAGTACAATGAACTCAATGGGACCTTTTAAGCTACACACCCACAATTCCAGATTCCAGCTGTGGTGGAGTGCCATCGTGCACAAACCAAATAGTTCAGAGGTAAGTCCTGCAGTAAATCTCACATTTTATGAAGTGGAAATAAATGTCTGTTGTGTCTGCTAAATAATGTTCATACATTTTTTTTATTTGTATAAAAAATGTTGAATACATATTTTCATCTGAATAAACGTGTGCAGAATGAAGATTTGACACACCTATTGTTGTGAAACATACTTAATCAGTAAGCAATATATTGGTGCATAAGTTTACATCCATTTCTCTTTGCTTGTTAACAAACCGACAAACACCCAAGAACAGCTCTGGATCATGGGGTGAGAGATCTTGAACTGGCATCTTATAGTATGGATTATATGCATTAAACCCCATGTTAATGACATTTCTGGAAACTCCTGTTTTCCTACCTGTACGTCTGTTGTTTAATTTCATAACTTCTCCAATATGCTTTAAGATTTGTTCTTCAAATGGAGAAGTTCTTATGAAACAGTACCTTTCGTAATAAACGACTTTGAAGCGACTAACCTCCTGAAGACATGTCTCAATAACAGCAAATATCAACCATTTTCTTCCAGTATTCAAAAACCAATAACATGTCGGCATATCCTGAATTGGTTTCAGCATATAAACAAAGAAAAAAATAAATTGTTTTCTAAATTAATGCAGTATTAGATAAGAAATTTTTGAATCTGAATAAAATCAATCTGTCACATGTGCCATTGCAATGGGAAAACCATTGAAATGATCCCAATAACGAAAGGTAGTATTTATAAAAGATGCTGCTACTGGTATCTTAAAAGAGCTGAAAATAACCCGCTATTGACTTCTTGGTGTTTATGTAACGGCTGCCACATAGATTTGTTATGACGGGTTACTTATTTTATGGTGTACTTCCACAAAAGTATGCACGCAAAGAGTACGTATGCGGCATAGATAGAATTAATCTGATAGACGATTCCTCGATATTTTACTTATTTATTTATTTTTTTTGTGAAAATGGCATCTTTCTATCTTTTACCGTCTTCGAGCTACAGGGAGTTCACAAAACCGAATGATACTGAAAACAGATATGGAGATATGGTTTCCGCCATTGATATTTTGCAGATTTGGTCTATCTATGACAGAACCACCTGTAACTTTCAAAAACATATCAATTTGAATCACCCTGTACATATTAAAATTTAATCAATGGAACGAAATATGTAAAAAGTATATTTAAATACAATGAGAACAAAATTACTTACAATAATCAGTAGATATAGCTACCCCTCTATTCGGCAAGGCAATAAAGAATGTCCTTACTTGAAAATGTGGAAAGGTCTCAGTTCCAATAAAATTCAAGAAAATGAAAAATTTTTTTTCTAATAAAACTGTAAAAGCTATCGAGTTGCTTAAGGACGGTTTAGTGCTATAGTTGTATTAAGTGTAGATGTATAAATAAATAAATATGGATGTTATTTGTAATTAAAAACTACGTGCGTACCCTTACGCGCTCCTACCCTACCTTACTACAAATCATACCTACTGTTTTTCTTGATTTATCAAAGTTTTGGAAAAGCAAAAAAAGAGTTTTACATTAGAATTCGCTATAATATGTGTGTATATGCTTTCATAAAGTGAGAAAAGTATGTATGAAGTTAAGGATGAATCTCCATTAATTTTGCACTCTTGTGATATCACATTGGTGTTGAAGTTATGGTTAATTTATAATGTATCTTAATTACGAACAAATTTAGCACTTTTTAGCCTCATTTTGTGGGCTTGAGGTAAGTAAGTATAGTTGGTTAAATTATAATATTTTGGCCACCTTCAGTTGCATTTTTTAGAATATATACAATTAAGTTAAAAATCATTAACCATGTCTCTTATAACCAGTGAGAAATACAGGTTATGCGAAACCACTAAATTCAAGTAATTTGCAGTATATTGGAATTCAATCAAGTTGACTACTAAATTAAGCTCAACAAAGAGCAAAGGGCATCTGTATTATTTTTTTTTAAATATACCTATCTAAAGAGTGATTCTAGCCGATGCTTAAGAGATGGCATCTTCAGTGATTCTAGCCCAGCTTTTGTATGGGTCTGTGTGTCAAGGTTGGTTAGATCAACGTTTAGGTTGACTGGTTCAGGCGTGTTACGGATATCTGGTTCAGGTATGCTCCGGTTCACTTGTTTGTTCTTAAGCAAAAGCATCCAAGTATGACTAATCTTCCAAGTATGACTAATCTTCAGTCCTTCATCTCAGTTCATGTTGTTATCATGTTGAATCTCCAAAGCCTCTCTTCTTGCTAGATTGTAAGACACATTGGTACGAACCAGCATTCTAATGTCCTCTAATAAGATTATGGGTCCCTCTTTCCAAGCATATTCAGCAACGATAGATTTTCAGGCTGGTATAATCGTCTGTGCCTTTTGTGTTCTTTTTTCCTGGTTTGTATATTTCGTTTAGACATACCCATGTATATATACTTTGTCACAGTCGCTGCATGACACCAAATACACTCCCGCAGGTTGAAATGGACTCAATTCATCTTTCGGGTTGTTGACTTATTTTTCAGGTTGGTATGAAAGTAGTCCGTACGCCTTCTTTACGTAGTATTTTCGCAATTATATCTGTCACATTAGAGATGTATGGTATAGTATGATAGTTGTAATGATTTCCTCCTTGGACCTTTCTGCTTGCTCACGCCGAGGTCTAATGGCTGGTTTAATGGAGTATCCATTTGCCAGGAATACAGATCGAAGCGAATCTATTTTTTCCTGTAGAGTGAAATAATATGAAATTAGGCACATTGATTTATGTAAATATTGTCCAAAATTGAAACGTTTTTCTAAAACTTAGATACTTCACTGGCGGAGATAGAGGATATTGTTAGCATGTTTTGTAAATAACAGCCCATTAAAATCGGGTGTTGAAATCAAGTTGCCATGGCTATTTCAAAACCGGCTCAAATTCAAAACTTCAATGTTTACATGAATGCAGTTGTGTTAAAATGTCATTTTTTGACCAATTCCACTCGTTATCACGTCATAGTAAAAATAAGATTGAATAATATAACCTCTGCACATTCATCAATTTTTACATACTTAAAAATTGAGAAGAAAATTGATTTTGATAGCACTGTTCGAAAGAAAATGTTGTTATCTCTACACAAATTCCGAAATGTCTTCTAGTTTTCGTACAAAACAATAAAATAAAAATAAAGCCAACATTTCAAACCTATTATTTTCGGAAGGAAATTTTTTGTAGTAGGTTTTTGTCATTTTGGTTGTCTGTTGTCATATAAGTTACAAAACCATGAAAACTTGATTTCAGCAATTACATTTGCAGAATTGCACCTTTTTTTCATGAAATATTGCTACTAAAATTGGCTACTGTTCCGAGCAAACTTGTATTAAATGTTTTGGAGCTTTTACTATTATTGATTATCGGAAAATTTCAATTATCTAAAGATAATTGAGTACCGACATACCTGCACTACTCTAATATTTCTACGGCACATGCATTCTTAAGGACGTCCTTCTTAACATAATTTGGGCTGGTCCGCCAGCTACCATCCAGTTATACCTGTCACAAGCAGGTATAAGTTGAAATAAATAAATGTATACATTTCGTCTCACCAACGTTTTATTGTCCACTTTGCCTTCCGAAAACGATTGTTCTTTACATTCATGTACCTGAAAACTATGCAGAAATAATGTTAAATATTGATCTATACAATTTGCCCTTCAAATTCAATCTAATGCGGTCCTGTGCGCTGCGCTACAGCATGCTCTTCGCGCCGCTTTTGCGAAGGGGTTGTTTATCAATTACTTAATTGCTTTATCTAGCACGTTCCTCCTGCAGCCTTACTAATAATTATTTGCCTGTGACCCTGCCCCACGACGCTCCTTACGACTTCCTACCGCGGTATTGTTGATCGCCGGATCGGTCGCTATATAGGCATTATCTGTTACGATACTTACCTCTGCTACCATGGTAGTTTAAGTATTTATAGTACATTAACATATAATGGATTATACATGTTTTCTTTTCAGTTAATATATTTTTATGTTTTCCATTTCTATTTATTTATTTATTGGAATTTAAGTTCATGATTAGCACAATAATTCATAAGTAATAATTATGAATGGCATAAAGCTGAAACATTTTTATTTTATTTTTAATACAGGGTGTTCGAAATATATGAAGTACAATGAAATAAATTGTTTATACTTCCTTAAAAGCACTATAAATATTCGTGTTCAACTTTGCCCAGAAATTAGGGATTCAGTAACTTTTTTGATCCACTGGTATTATTTAATATCAGGCGATCTTTCATAAATTATATGAATCAGGGCATTGGGGTGAATGGTGGACATGTTGAAGTATTTCCTGTTTTTCCTTACACATTTAGTTATTTACTTATTAAATTCTTGATCAAATCTTAGTTTTGTTTAATTACATTTCCCCTTCAACTGATTTTATAAATCACATTTATCTACTTTCATTTAGTCATATGAATTTTACAGTTCTATATATAGTTTTGTAAGGGCATTCATTCGAGTACTAGTGCAGCAATAGATGCTCTTACAGCTCTAGTCCTGTAATGAAAAAAAAACATTTTTATTAATATCTATTTTTCTGATAAATAAAACCTGGCCTAAAAGTCCCTATCATGCATATACATTTGTATTTTAGGTAGAAGTGCTAAAAAAGTTTTCTCATTTTATATTTCCGATTATTCCATTAATCACATTTTAGCGAATCAAATTATATTTCGTTTATCCAAATTTGAACAATCAACTCATTATTATATTTCATTACATTATATAAAATTAAATGTGTTATTATTATATGCTACTCGTAATAAAACTCGAGTATACTTACTAAAATTCTGTGACTAGTGAAACTGTACAGTGCAATTCAGAAATACAAGGGGAAAAAATTGGGTACATAATCAACTAGAGAAATTATTTGACCCGTATTGTTTGTTTTAGGGTTTCAAGGCATATTACAAAATAAAACAAAATTTTAAATTCAATTTCAAGAGAACGAAAGAAAAGACGGATCACATAATTCCTCAAGTTGGTTATTATATAATTTATTTTCTAATATTTCTAAATCCCACTGATATAGCTGTTTTTAGGCTTCCACGGCATATTATATTATTTGATACATAGTGATTTTCCTGGTTGTTATACCGCGACCTCGGTAACTGGTCACTGCCAGTAACAGAATTAAATTCCGTAAATCCTGTGAGTCTAGCCTGAGAACAACCAAGGCAGGTCAAAGATTCCCAGCTGAAGCTAGGAATGTGTGCTTTAATTATGTTAATCGCAGCGACCATTTACTGAGGTCTGGACATAACCACCCAGAAAACCACTATTTATGAAATACTCACTGGTATAGTTTTATCGGTAATAAAAAATCTGTATACCTGTCTTCGAGCTTTAGGAAATATGGAATGGACCTAACTTGATATTCTGAATATATTTCCCATTCACTCACTGTATCAAAAGAAACCGTGCCCTGACCATGAATCACTATTAAGTCTAGCACCACGCTGGAAACATTTAAAGCCACTTTGCAGTCCGTACAGTCTTTTTGTAATGCATTGCAGCAAACCTAGCAACGGCAATTAAATTCCTAAAATTCTGACTTGTACTTACAGCCGTCAATTCGCAATTGCAATAGAAGTGATACCAACACCTCAACCCGAATGCACACAAAAAACTAAACTGTTTATTCATATTTGACAAATGATAATAACAAACAGCATAACATATAAAATAAAGGTTCCAAGGTTCCAGTTACATTTTGCAAGCTCAACAAATGAAATAATAGCCAACTAGAAGCAAAATTAGGCA
The DNA here is from genome assembly GCA_037114965.1 of Monochamus alternatus. Classification (NCBI taxonomy): domain Eukaryota; kingdom Metazoa; phylum Arthropoda; class Insecta; order Coleoptera; family Cerambycidae; genus Monochamus; species Monochamus alternatus. Next base: position 21,092,890 of record CM073435.1, on the reverse strand, counting down.
ATTTGAATTTGGAAGTGCAGCCTAGAAATTTTTGTGTATGGTGGTAACCATACCAGTTACTAAATTATTCTCTAAAATTGCAGAAAAGCTGCAATAAGAATCAAGCAAGACCTATATTTTGAAAGTGCAGAGTCTTTCAAATGCGACGCCTTTTGCAATACACTACTGTACAGAGCGTATGCCTACGTGCAAGAGACTTGTCATCCTTAAAAGAATATAGTGACATAAAAATCACTTTTTTTATCATTCGTTATTAGTAAGATAGTGAAACTAGGAAATGTGAACAATTAAGAACTTTGAACGCACATAATGATACATTTTACACACAGGCAACATGACACTGAAGCCTAGATGTTTGCGTATTTTCATACACTTTTATGTTATATTGTGACGGTGATTGGGGAAAGTCGCCACAAAACTGAGGGTAGTTCCAAAATTTTGGGTAGCTAGTGGACAAAGGGGACAGATAATATCCACAGTAGGGGTTGGCCGGTTAGCTTCAATGGAGGTGGGGTAGGTATAAAGCATAAATGAAAATTTTAAAAGCGCCACCCGTTTTTGCAACCCCGGATATTGTTTCTACCCTATAAAGTGGTGGATTTTATCTGCCACAATGCCATCGCTCTTACTATATTCATATAAAAAAAAAACGGGAAAAGGCAGGTCCACTAAAATGATACCAAATGTTTTCAAACTATAAGTATATTATAACAAAATAACCAGGGTACGGCACAAGTGATCGGATCACTTTCTATACCAGTGGAACGCACCTAGTGCCTAGCGGGCAAATGTCAGTGTTACCTGGTTCACAGGCTAATAGAAGAAAGTCGACCGTGTTTTGTGGTCGATGGCCAAAATAGGTTAGTTCTATTATTCTAGGTTCTATGGTAAATGTCAAACACAATAACCCTAGATAAAATATACCTAAAATAACAGAACAAGACAAATGTTATATGCTATTACTGGGAAAAATTTATGAACGAAAAGCAACCCAAATTACCATTTACTACAGCGCTGTACCACAGCTTAAATAACAATCAGCTCACAGACTCGTATGAGCGGGAACGTTTCGCGCAGACCTTCGCGGATGCCATCCATTTGAGGATACAACATTGAAATAGCGGCAGGGGCGTGTGGTTGCAAAATATGCCCTTATACCCATACCGTTCGACGACTGCGTTATTGGCGCACGAGTGCTGTATTTTGTGGTTTGTTGATTTTCTTGTATTTTATACTGTTATGTTATTTTATTTTTAAACAATTTCACGTAAAACAAATTTATATTTCGTATGTTAGAAAAATTGAGGTGTTCCATTTAAAAAAAAATAAACTTTTATTAGTCTTGTAACACCATGTACATAAAATTTATTCAGCATTTTGTAGTTTATATCTGTACCTACAACTTTGATATATAAAAACCTTTTTTATATCTGCCACAGTTCTCAAGATTAATACTGGTCAACTCTATCTTGGGCATTCAATAATGTACAATTTATTCTTGTTATTTAGGTAAGTATATCGCTGTAATACATATTATGTTTTCTGTATTTTTTTGTTTCTGTATAATGTAATATTTCGAAAACAAAACTGGCTTAATAAATTTCACTTTTATTTTGTTTTCTTTTTTAGTCATTAGCAACGTACTGTTAATAAATTACCTATACGTAGTTTGAAAAGTAATTGTACATTTTATGTTAATAATAGATCCACGTAGGTGTGGTATTTATATTAATCAAGCTCCAAAATTAGGTAACATTTCCTATATCTATGTTTTAGTAAAACAAAAAAAAGTATTTTGAAATTCAAGTAGGTACACAGTGCAGTTAAAACACTTTCTAAATTGGGACAACTATTTTTAATCCGGTCCTGACGTGTATCCTGAGCGAGAGAGGGACAATAAGCTTCAAGGACAAATTTTCAGGTTTTAATACTTCAAAGGTGCCGCCGTAGATTCTGTTAGCTGATTGTTAATTAAGCTGTGGCTGTACTATAGGCTTACACAGGTAAACTTGGAATTTATCAAATTTAATATTATTAAATAGCCTCTATCAAGGGATTAGATCACTGAAATGTTAACAACTTATCTACCTTATACTAAATCTTATAGCTAATCTTATCTGAGAGTGGCGTGTGTTAAAGTTGCACAGTTTCAAGTCGGGTTCCTCTGGGGTGGTAGATATCTTAGATGCAACGGAGAGTAAAGCAATACATGCACCAATCACTAGGTCCGAGCGGATGCAAAGCGGAATATAGCAAAGGGTACAGCAAGCACAAAATATTGTAGTACTACTTCTGTCATGCAAGCATGCCGCAGCCAGCAACAAAGCAAGTTACTAGCGTGGCAAGAAGACGATAGCTTTGAAGTTGATGCGTCAAGGAGAAAAGCTAACAGAAGAAAATAAAAGACCTGAAAGGAAAAGTAAATGCTACAAATGTCTACTAATGGTTCCAAAAGCAATAAAGTAAGCAGTAAAGTACAAGCATATGTTTTTCATATCCTAAAGTTCTTACCTTTGTTGTAGGTCGGTCTTAAAATGTAAATAATTGGAAAAGTAAGTAAGGGCCCTGAGATCCAACTCTTAAAGTTGTAAAAATGACAAAACTATTTAATTTTGCCCAATAATTAATACTCAAAATCCGCAATTTGCGCGAGGTACAAGCATGGCCAAGAATATAAAATGAAGAGGCTTTTTTCTCTAATTTCTTTACTTTTTAATTACTTTAGGGGAATTTCTGGTAGACCTGTTGGCTTGTCAATGACACTTATTTAACAGAGTAAATATTGATGGAGAAAATATGCCATTTACATAAGTTAAAAATTTATTAATTTTACGCAGCTAATAAATGAAATCCAGTGATACTCTTCAGATACAAACTAATAAAAATTGAACCCGTAACAACATTACCTAAATTTAGTAGGTATTCCAAGTCCAGTTCTGTTAAAAGCTGTAATTAGCTGCCACAGTTAGTTTTTGTTAAAAATGTTATTTTGATTTTCCCACATATTAAATTTTTTCTATGAGTCATTAGAATGGAATAAATATTACAGAAGCCGTTTTAGAACTTTACCGAAAAAAAATTAAATCTATTAAAATTATAATGCGATTGAATAATAAAAAAAGAGATCGATAAAATATTTTAAAGCTCAGATTTTATTACAATCATCGAACAAACGTCCATAAAGTTGTATGACATTAAAATAAAAATAGATACAATAATTAAAAATACATGTTTTTCAAATGTCGCGCTATAAACAGCATATCAATTAACGCTGCAATTGTTACCGTGTTACGGCATTGCCGCGGGCCACATATAACATTTTTACAAAAACGACGTGGGAATGTAATTGATGTTTGTAATAAACAGAAGATTAGATTTATATCGCATAAATCGCACCACATAATCGCTTTGCCAATGAACATATTGTTGAATAGCGATGAGCAGTTGCCAATTTATGAGACAGAACGTTTTTTTTGCTTATTGTTATCCATTGTTGTGATACCATGTACTATTTTTTCATATTTTTCCTGTCATAGTTATAACCTAAAGCTTGTCGTGTTTTCCATATAGTGCTATATACATAGTGTGTCATATTGAGAGACACCGACACTGGAAATCTTAAAATTTCCACAATTTTATGTTTATTTCAAGATTTAGTGAATCCAGTTAGAAATCGGTTTATCAAGCAAATTTGAAATATATTTTTGTTTAATCCAATTTGAAGTTAACTATGACGCAGTCGTTTAAATAACCCGCACCAGTAAATAACTTAAAATGAATAGCTTCAAAATAATTATAATTATTTATGACGCACCCAAGCAGCATTATAGTAACCAAACTGGTACCGCAACTTCAATTAATTGGCTATTACGTAGTAATCACTAAATCTATAGCAAAAATAACTAAACTTAACTAAATTTATGTTAGCATAGTCGTAAGTATGTCTGAAACGTTATGAAAATTAAGCAGAAGGGCTTAAAGTTTTTGACCAAACTTTAAAGGGATATATGCTATATCACTTGCATGTTACTTAGAAGTGATAGTAGCTTTAAAGTGTTTCTAATAGTTTTGGTGACGTATTGGGAACAAACCTTTAAATGGCAGCACTTGATTATCAAAATTTGGCAATTATCGCCACATTATTGCTTCATCCATAAGTGATTTCCACATTTTACATGGAATTAAAATTATTACAAAGGTCAACAAATTTTCAGTGGACAACGTAAATATTGTCGGAAATTTCCAAATAGATTGCAGCCTGGTAATCGACTATATCAAAACCTGTTATTTTAGGCGTAATTGGTTTATCCCGTATACTAAATTTAATAATTTAGATCGACCAAAAATTATAACGTCTGACCAGGAAGACAAAATACTAATTCACGTTGCGGACGATCTACAAATTAGTTCAAGGCGATTAGATGAAGCCACGGGAATTAGTAAAACATCAATTTTAAAGACATTGCATGAAGAAAAATACCATCCGTATCATTATACACCTGTTCGCTTCAAATCATCAATTTGCAAGTGATATCCGGAACAAACCAAATACTGGCCATGACATTCGTCAACAGAATATTATTTAGGGATGTGGCGGCATTTAATCGCCGAGATATTTTCAATTTAAGGCAATTGTGGCAATTATCGCCTCATTGCTTCATCCTTATTTTACATGGGATCAAAATTACTACTACCTTCAAAATCCACTAAGGAGTAACCTTTACCCTGTAGTGGCCTGCTTTCTACATAACCTTCTTACGTAGAGGAAATATATTAGATCAAGTTACTCATTGTCCGCATGACCTTCTTGATAAGATGTCAATGGATCGATGCGGACAATCTTCATCTTGGCTTGAGAATTCCTCTAGATCCTATACACCACGTCATTCAATCTTGATACGACAATATCAGGGTCTTCCCACGATTTATGCAGCTTCAGAGATACCCTTGCTTCATTTTGGATTATACAGTCATACTTTCTCATTCTCTTGAAACCCACTGTTGTTGACATGCACGTCTTATATGGTCTTCATTATGTCGTTTTCAATTTTCAGTTTCTCTCGCACTTCTTCATGTATCACCTTTATTCGATCTTTAAGGTAGCTGAGATAATCACGGTAACTGCTTCCTGATTAGTCAAGGGATATAATTTTGGCCACTTACTATAGCTATTCTCTCATATATTGTATTTTTTCTTTATATATTTCTTACCTTTATATTTGGCATTATTATTTAGTATTAATAATTGTTGTTTTGCCAGATATTTTCTGTGGTTCATATTTACATAGTAAATCAGGTTCTGTTAAGAGCCACATATATCCTACCTATAATGTGATGGTGACAACATATACATATAATCAAAAGAAACATAAATGAAAACCACAGAAAATTATGAAAACTAAGAAGTTACACTGCTTGTGTCTTTTAGGGAAGATGCCAGTCAACCGTAATTTAACGAATTAATATTTTACTCAAACAAAATGTCAGATATTCAAAATTGAATTTGTAGTAGTTAAGTGAAATAAATTTTGCCTTTGATTTTAACATATTTGCTTGTTTCATGTAACAAAATTATTGTTTTAATTAACAAAATATTTCGTCTGAACTATTATGTATATTGTTCAGTCTTTATCAATAAGACTATAAAAAACACCCACAGTTATAAGTTCTTTGTATTTCCAGATACTCTAGAAGAAATATCTCACACAATAGATCTGTTTGAAACTATCAGAAATATTTGACCAGTTAAGTTGACAACGAGTTACCCATGAATTTAACGCAATAAGGAGAACATTTCTGATAGTTTCAAACCGTTTCCAACAGCTACAGGAACAGACCTAATAACTACTAATAAGTAATAAGCGTGGTACAAAGAAATATTTGTTTAATGGAAAATAGGTACTATACTTCATTAATTGACAAGTAGTCATGAACATATTTGATTAGGCAGCCCATTTACGATATATTTGTTTACATAGTATGTTTGATAAAACATACTTTTCATCCAGTAAGCAGATGGGTACAGAACGGCTTCAATTCGAATCTTGTGCTATTAACGACTCTTTCAAATTACAAAAAGTATTCTTTGAAACAACTTATTTCCTTTTTACCATTCGATTAGAACAAGTTCCATGTTACGTTTTTATGAAATTATTTTGTCCATTCTGTTAAATTTAAAAAGAAAAAATGTTTCTAACCCCATCAGTAAGAAATATGTTTTTTTTTAAATTTACTTTTCAAGTTATTCTCAACTCACTCGCCGTTTACGCGAATGCATTGAGAATTAGGCAAATAATATATTTTTTTTTCGAACCTAATTCAGATTACTTTTACACCAAAGTATATACTTTTGTCGAATGAGAGAGAGAGAGGAGTACTTATTTGCAAAAAAGTTAAATATACTGTAACAATTTGAAATATGCATGTAGAAAATTACATGAAAGTAATACCTGACCGAACTTAAAGTTGAATAAAATGAATAATTATTAGTGTAGATTTATAAAAAAATTATAATGTTAATGTATAAATTTAGTAATAATAAATAATATTACATAGCATAAAAATAATAATTTAATGATTTTATTATCAAGTATAAAATAAAATTTCATAAAATTGCATGACGTTGACAATTGTTATCACTCAGTACATAGAGAAAAAGGAATTTAAACCCAGAGCAACTTATATTGAATGAAAGATGAAAGTCTATAGATAAATCTGATATACATATTGTAGGCAGACGGTAACATTATTGAAGATATATCCATTCAAAATAAACCATATCATGAAAAATAATTTAAAATTTAAAGCATAATAGCATCTCTCCAGAATGGTATATACTATTTTTTCCACGGTCTCATTAACTTAAAAACACATATTTTGTAATTATGAAGTAAGTAGCACCAGAATTATTGTATTCGGATTTGAGCATTTATTTAGTAGTCGTTGAGTTATTGTCGTAACTACAAAAAAAACAAACAAAAAGAATTGTCAAATTAAGGTGCTAGTTTGGTTTAGTTTAAAGTTTGTTTAGTGCACAATGAATAATTGTAAGTCGGAAGAGATTGTGGAGGCTGCAAATATTGCAATAAGCAATTTGCTGCCTACGAAGTCAAGATCTTTATACGATATAGCCTACAATCGGTTCAAAAGTGGTGCGCCGAGAAAACTGTTCAAGTATACAGCGATAATGTTTTGTTGGCATACTTCAGTGAAAATGCAAAGAATTACGAGTCTTCCACATTATGGGCGCAATATTCTATGGTTAAGTCATGCTTGATAATTTACGACAACATAGATATAAGCAAATTCCCCAAGCTGATCGCATTTTTGGAAAGAACGGGTGACGGATATCAAGCGAAAAAATCGAAAATATTGACAAAGGGTGAAATCGACCGTTTTCTATCAAGCGCAGATGACAAAGAATTCTTAATGATTAAGGTAAGATTACTTTTGTTGTTAGGTATTTCAATTATTAAGTATTTTGATTTTTTATAGGTTGGATTAATTCTGGGGATTGCCGGAGTTTGTCGAACTGATGAACTATTCAATTTAACTGTAGATAATATTGAGGATGTAGGCTCTTCCTTGATTGTAAAAATTCCAAACACTAAGACAAAGATTGCACGAACCTTTCTGGTTACCGATGTGGGAAATATGCTTGAATTGTTTCGAAAATACCTGTCCCTTCGTCCTCTCCACGTCAAGCATAAGCGCCTTTTTTTGTACTACAAAGCAGGAAAATGTAGTTCGCAGCCAGTTGGCAAGAATACCATGGGAAAAATTCCGAGTGTAGTAGTTTCGTATTTAAAATTACCTGATGCTGCATGTTATACTGGTCACTGCTTACGAAGATCTTCAGCGACATTACTGGCAGATGCTGGTGTGGATATCACGACAATAAAGCGTCATGCTGGTTGGAAATCAACGACAGTCTCTGAGGGTTATGTCGAGAACTCCATTGAAAATAAGACCAAAATTGCTAATCAGGTTTTAGTAGGTACCACTACTAGCGCAATCACAAAAACTGTAAATGTAAGCGAAAGTAATATTCCTTCTAATATTAATTTTGAAAATTGTACAAATGTAACATTTAATTTAAATGTCAATAAATAATTTCAATGTTATCTTTTTTTTTTGCATGAAAAACGTTCTCCATAATGTAAACTCCCTTCGAAGCATTATACTCCCTTGGGAATAATCGACTACTTCTGTTTTAATTTTGATGTCATAGAAACTGATTTCTACTCCCGACCGTGGAAAAAGAGTATTTTCATTAATAATATGGACATTTATAAAAATGCATTAGTTATTAGTTTTGTGATAAAGTGCATCATAAAAAGACATCCAAAGACTGTGAGAACTCATGTGAAAGGACTTTTAATACGGCAATCTACAGAAAGGAAGAAAAACAAAGAAATTGTTGATAGTTACGGCTTGGGTTTTGAAAAAGGTGCAGCATTGCGAGATAGCTCCCGAAAACTTGCAGATTAGTCCAGAACAAACAAGATTAATTAAGAAAACACCTACTCACCAGCGAAATTTACAAGTCTCCAGACTCCAGAAAAGTTATTTTGCCAATACATGAAAATTTCAACCATCTCCAGGGAAATTGCAGTACCAGAGAACCCTACAGGACGGTTACCAGTTTCCAGAAAGAAAAACTATAAATTTTCCAACCTCACATACCTTTAAAAATAAAGTGCACTATAAAATTTCTATAGCTATAGTAAATAAAATAGGTTTTATTTCATCCTAATCTTTGCAAAGTATAAAGAATAACCCACAGGACTTACCTGTACAAAAATAAGTTTAATCCAAGCAATAATAACAATATTCACAAACATTGCACAAGATTATTAGTATCTGTCACTAATAGCGCCATTTTTGCTCTGTAATATCATTTTTTAGAGATACTCCCTGTAGGTATGTAACAACCATTATAAGTAGAAGAATATCTATTTGCATAACTCCTAAAAATTCTAATTTAAATTCAATAACAAAGTTCTACCTTATATTAGTTTGTTGAAATTATCGACAGAGGAGAAATTTAGTAATAAGAGAATATTCTTTATTGACGAAATTAATTTTGAAAACCAAAAACATTAATCTTTAAATGTGTTACTATAATGTTATAACAATAAAACCCTGTAAACAATTTGAATCGACTCCTGAGTTTAAGTTTCTTTAGCTGTTTTTGATTTTATATTTTAAAAAAATACGTAAATAAGGTAAGACAAAAGAAAAATTTAAATAAAAGGTTTGTATTGAACAAATTACAGTTTAATGATAAAGACACAATAATATACACTAAGAAAACATAACACATCAAATATATCAAGGAGCTCAACAAAATTAATATTCAAAATTTAAAACTTAAAAAATTAAATAATAAAAATATTTTAATTGACACACCGCAATAAAATATTACAATACCTTTCGAACTTTATACTTATAAATTACTGCTTCTACAAATTTCAATTTGATTGCAGGACTAGTAGATAAAGTATAATTTACTTCCTTAAAATGGTATGATGAAATTAACATAAGTGTGGCAGTTAAAAAAGCTATTTCATTCTGCAAATTGGTTTGCTAACTAATCGCGAAAAGGCTTCGCGGAAATTCTATCCTTTCCGCGGAAAATGATGCGGGAGCGATAATTGCGTCCTAGCATGTGAAGATAATCGCGACGCACAAGCCCAAGCGCGGAATCGGTGCGCGACCGATTAGGTTTACAAATCATACACTCCATATAAGAAAGGCACTAGAGGAAAGAGCGAGAACCAGTTACCACGGCATCGAATAACTTCATTTTCTTTTTAATAACTGCTTCGACGCGATGGGAAAGAGAGAGGGCAACACGCCGAACAGAATGTTAAATGTCGAGTAACATATCTCGCTAACGCCCGTTAAAATCTGATCGCTCGGTTCATTGGCTCCGGTGCATGCTTTGTAATAAATCACATTCTTCTGCGCGGCAAGTGGATGTCGTGTTCCAGCCGCGAGTGGCTTACTGTTTGCTTTTCTCCCGATATTAAGCTTAGGTGTTCCTAATGTAGAACGGATTATTTTTGATATTTTTGCTTAGAAAATAGTCGTTCAGTTGTTCGAGACGCAAGGTGTGTTTGATTACATATATTTAGATTTTATGACTTAAAATACAATCTTTCAAATGACCACCATTTTCTGCAATACAAATTTGAAGACGTTGACGGAAGCTCAATATTCTCTGCATTTCTGATGCATTCATTCTGCATGATGTATTCTTCTGCATACATCCTCCCATCCATTCCTTTTTTTATTGTGAACGGATCCTTTATCTTGCCATTTCCTGATCCATCTGAGAATGGTCAGTCGAAATGGTGCAACACCTGCGCCTATGTTTCCAAATTCCACACGAAACACACATTCTACTGCAGCTATTGACTGTAAATTTTCAAATTTCTCGACAAAAAAAATGTGTGTACAAATTTCAGCGATTCATTTTTTTAACCATCACTACCGACATCAAATTCAAAGATATGTAGACCAAGTAATGAATTAAAAATGTATTATGTTCTGTTCATAAGATATTTAGTTTTATTAAAAATGATAACATTGCTATGCCAAACCCTGTATTTGAAAAAAATATTGTTACAATCCGGTGCCGAAGTTTTAGTCATAAATAAATAACTATAATTTTTACGTAATTTGTTGTTGTCAATCAAATAAAACATTTTTATATACAAACCATTGACTTACCGGCAAAGGGAGGCTATTTGTTTTGTGTAAAACATTATGCGTGTGTGACTAAGGAAGCCGAGAGAGAGAGAGAGAGAGAGAGAGACAGAACGTGAAAATTCCGACTCCATGCAACGCAGTATTTGTCGTAAATAATTTCAGAGCGCATGTTGCCAATTCCTATTAAAAAAACATACCCATGAAAAAACAATTCAAGATGAGAAACACTAAATTTTCCACAAATTTGACACGTCATTTTATCACATTATCATTTTCTTAACATTTTGTGTAAAAGTTTTATTTAAAAAGGTCTCTACAAACACAAAAAAAAACACAAATTCTGACTAACAGCAACACTGTATACCGAACCTTACTATGGGTTGTGGCGGGACTAGTATACGAAGAAATGTAAACAGTATTGCTGTATACTTGATCTACATTTGTTAGCATTGAATGGCAAAAAAGAAATATATTTAAAAAATTATATATTACATAGCAAAAAATCGACTTTACACGCAACTATTTTGCGAAATAATGTGGTGTGCATGTTGAAGGTATATTGAAATATTTACAAAAATCTTAAAGGGTAAAATTATATAATTTTAGTTATCCCAACTATAACCGCCGTTTGCTATTAAATACGCATGCGAGTTACGATCACGTTACTACTAAACACTTGTCGCAGTTGCTTACTACACTTCATATTCACACATTCATATTGTTAACGGTTGAAATAAATTATATAATTTATTGTGTAATGGTAAATATTTGCGGCAAGAAATTCTATACAATCTTCTAACGTGATATAATTTTGGAAATCCGAAAACTATTTTCTAATTATCTTCTCCGATACCGATCTCTAAGCCTTGGAAATTATCTCAGAACTTATTCTTGCTATCTCTGGATGTCTCTGTAAAAATAGATGCAGCCATTCTTTTCCGGGTCCATCGCCATGAAAAGGATTTTCACATCATAGAGAATTCATTATTTTCTGTACTGCATCCTTTACCTCGATTGGGGAAGCCCAATTTGATGAAATCCAATGTTCTATGCGATCTTCCTCCTTAGAAAGCAGTACGGATGAGGATCTCATTCTTTTCGATTTTGTTACGGATTTTCATATTGAGTGTTGACTTTGGAATTAATAATGTCCTGCTAGCCTCATTCAAGCTCATTTCACTAGCTGCGATTTTATTTGCTTTGGCTAAGGTTTCCTCTGAATCTTTCGTACGATTTATATTCAACTTTTTTTCTAATTCAATGAAATAACACTTTATGATCCCGTTCATTTACTAGATAATGTTTTAACCGTTTGCACCATAGACCTTATAAATCATGGACCGGCCCTAGAAAGAGAGGTCCGCTGTCCTGATGTGCACAAGAGGGATGAAGCTAGTCCGGGCAAAAACAGATGTTCTATGACAGAAAAATATATAAACATAACCTGACAAAGCCTTTCCTAAATAATTAAAACCTTCCTTACAAATCCTTCCTTACAAATTGTTATTATCAAAATGTAATTATAAATTAAAATTCTGAATAAATGAGTAAATATCCAATATAATTCGGTTTGCCACACGTCTGTCATACGTCTGTCATTTACAGTTTTTGTTTTTTTCGACCAATGATCTGTGGGTTTTTGCCCGGAGTAGCTCTATCTCTGTCGCACACATCTGAGTATCAACGATTTGTATAGGCAGAAAACGGTTTCGGGCGCGTCCATGATTTATAAGGTCTATGGTTTGCACATATAAAAGGTGTACCAATAGTAGTTATAGAACTTTTGACGGATATTGCCGCCATGTTGGATATGTCACTGTCAAGTGTCAATGTTTTTCTTATTCAGTAAGAACAACGTTTCTTCAACAATGTTTACAAATTGTTAAAATATTTACCAAAATCAAGAGTCGATCCGCTCGACGCACCGTGCTTTACGTGCAGTGTTTGGTAGGCACAATCGCCTAAGTGAATTGATGATTTGTCGTATTGTTGAACGTTTCGAAGGAAGTTACATATTACATCCCCAAAATCCACCGATTTGAAGAAGAACTGCACGTTCTGCAGAAAATATCGCAGCTGTACGAGCCAGTACGGATGAATCTTCTTCGACAGCTAAGTCTATCCACAATGTCAACGTGGCGTATTTTGCATAAGGATTTGGGTCTACATTCTTAAAAACTGGTGCTGAGTTAAAGCCTGCCCACCATCGGTTGGGTCGTGAGTTTGCGGATTGGGCTCTAGAGCAGATCGAAGCCGACGAGGAGTTTTCGAGGAAATTCATCCTCAGCGGCGAGGCCCATTTCTGCTTCAATGGGTACGTCAACAAACAAAATATGCGCTATTGGGAATAAAACAATCCTCGACAAGTGCTAGAGAAACAATTATACCCCCAAAAAGTTACTGTTTAGTGCGGCTTGTGGGCTGGCGGCATTATCGGGCCGTACTTCTTCGAGAACCACAACGGTGAACGTGTTACCGTTAACGGAGAACGTTACCGATTAATACTAACAGATTTTCTTTGGCCCCAACTGGATGATTTAGACTTGGATGGCATGTGGTTCCAGCAAGATGGTGACACTTGCCACACAGCGGCTGAAACAATCGATTTATTAGGGACGAGGTTTGGTCGCAATTGGCCGCCGCGTTCCTGTGACTTGACGACCCTGGACTTCTTTCTTTGGGGTTACTTAAAGTTGCTCGTGTTTGCCAATAACCCCACAACAATCGAGCAGCTGAAAGAAAACATAACCTGCGAAATTCAAGCAATGTTGCATTGGATATGTTGACACGAGCCATGCGAAATTGGACCCATCATATACGCGTCTGCAGGGTATCAAGAGGCAGACATTTAAATGATATTTTGTTCAAAACATAAATGGCATAAAATATCTTTTCAATAAACACACAATTTATTTTTCTAATTTAAAAAGTTTGTATTTTATTCACAATTAAAGTTCCATCACTGCTATTGGTACACCTTTTAGTTTATGTAAATTACTGGGTTAATATTTAATTTTTGTACCATTTTACATCAAAATCTAAAAAAGCAAAACCCCAGTAAATGATCAGACGTTCATTAGCTAGCATGGTTTTTCACAAATAGGATAGTCGATAGACTAATATTCTGACAGGTAGAAGATTTTGATAAAAATTACAAAGAGACTTGAAATCGAAATAATTTCAATCTAGAATTACCCTAACCTTAAAACTACCTGGAGTTTGGAAAGGATTTAATACTCTGGTATGTCCCGGATCAGTTCACATATCCACTATCATAGTTAAGTGAATGGGGTATGACTTTGCATGGTAGACCGATGGACCATTTTTTTAATTATTAGTAGGTTACAATATAAATTATTTTTCGATGATTAATACCTTATCCGTATTGCCATATTGTGTGTCGTGCTTGGTAGAATATCCAAACTGTAGTAGTCGCTGTTATAAAGTGTACAACGGATACGTCTATCCAGCCTGCAGTTCCATATTAGGTGAAATGTTCTCTTTACTTCTGAAATAAGAGAGCAATATGTCTCTCAAAACATCAAGCAAGCTGAACCAATGGCTATCAGTTAGCATAGAAATTGTTTAACAACTGCAATAGAAGCCTGCAAATCAAACACATTTATGATTTGATATATCACATAGGTATTAAAATTTTCCGGTAAAACTAATGTTTGAATGAAAGCTGGAACAGTCAAACATTTTTTTTTTAATTTCAGTAATTCATACAATTTTTCTAACCTATTGCAAACTTTCTTTGGCATGCACTGCATTAAAAAATGTTTCTAAAAATGTAAATATAGTATAACTTGACTGGTAACGAAAAAAAAAACGAATAGCGGATAACGAATCGCGAATTCACGCATAATCTGTAGCGGGCTTAAGACAACCCAGTTTGCACCTCTTTTGTCAATATTCTGATTAATTAACCTGGTTTCCAATAAAAGAAGCGTAGACCTCTTTAGCCCTTTTAGTTCATTTTTAAAATGTGTCAAAAATATATATTCAGTTGACAATTTATATACTATGTATGTATACTAGCCGTTAATTTGATAATATGTATAATTATGATAATTTTGATAATGTAAATGCTTCTGATATATTGTTCATGCTGTGGTGTTTTTTTTGATACTTGTAATTAGGTATTAAAGCCTGTTTGGAAGTAATAAATAAATAAATACATAATTAACTTGATAATGATAATTCTTAAAATTGTTTAATCAATTATTATTAAGGGGCCTGTTGTATTGTATATTTGTAACTACTTTATTTCGTACAAACGAAGTAACTTAAGTATTTTAAGACAGCTGGAACTAATAAAATCAAATAAGGAAAGAAGGTGATCGTGAGCGGAACTCCTGCTGCGTGGGGAATGTCAAAAATGAAAAAAATATAATCCAGTTAACGCGTATCCTTCAAAATATTTATTTATATTAGCCGTTCCGAATGAAATCCGTTAAAAGGGCACTTCCGCGATACAATCTCTATTGTGACGTTGTTCTTACAAACAAAAACAATTTAATGCATTATGCGAGCACCTCCTATGAAGACCTTGAACAAAAATATTTATTTAATACATATAGATTGCAGGAGACGTATTTTGGTTTGTTGATTAATGGTTTAGATACAATTACATTAAATGAGCTGTTTATTTTTACACATTATCCATAGAAAAATATGTTAGTAATATGCATTTCGTTGAGGTGCCACAGTTTAGAATCAACACGAAAACACATCATAAAGATGTTAAAATATACACCCTCGATATTTTTAGGAAAACATCTAGAGCAGAGAATAGAATTCTTTCTTGTGACTATAGCGATCGGTAGAGTTTATCGTCTGATGAATAAATATATAAATATAACGTGTTTGGGTGGACCTGCGTCATGGCGCGTTGGCATGGTATGGGTCCTAAACCCAACTATTCTCTATAAAAAAAACAAATCTCCAATTCCACGTACGTTAGATGACCATAAAATGTCATGTACTTCTGTTTCGTTTTAATACAACATTTTTTTCCTTAATCAATAAAATTCGGTAAAGTCGAAATCGGGGGGTGTGGCAACACTCAAAGACTGGCCGCAGTGCAGGTCAGTTGGTATCTGAACTGCGAAGTGTTAATAGGTTTGCTTAGCATACGTCAGTATTACGATATATTACTAATTTATGGAGAAGCTCGCCGCAATACTGGTAGAGCACGACGTATTTATTTAAATCGTTTCACCCAACGCCAGCTGCCTAACAGAAGGACATTCGTTGAAGTATCTTAACATCTTCTTGATACTGGTAGTGTTGTTCCTCGTCCTGAATATCATGGCCCAGATCAACAGATCGATGTGAAGAGGACCATGCTGTCTGTCGAAAGAAATCCGAGACGTGGCACACGAGGTATAACTCAAGAAGTCGGAGTGTCTCACTGGACCATCCATAGCACTCTACGGCAACAATTATAGTATCCATATAACCTACAGCTGGTTCAAGCATTGTTAGCTGGGGATTTCGTCCCTTGGTTAAATTCTTATAAATGGTTTTTAACTAAAGTTGACATCAACCTCCGTTTTATTTCAAGAATTTTAGCAACTCATGAGGCACTCTTTACTAAAAATGGCATTTTCAATTTTCAGAATATTCTTAACTGCTCAGAGGAAAACCCACATACCATATAAATTTCCAATTTCCATTTTCGTTTTTTGATTAATGTTTAGTGTGGGATCATGGGAGATCATCTAATAGGGCCGTTTGTCTTATGAGCCAGATTGACAGGAGATGTATATTTGAATTTTTTGAAGACCGGCACTCAGAACTCGACGTGACGAAGGAACGCTCCACATCATTGGTCAGCCCGTACACCTGAGTTAAATCCACTGGATTTCTATTTATAGCGGCACATGAAGACTTCAGCTTATGCCACTGAAGTGGAAAGAGAAAATGAAGAACGCATTTTCGCCTTTGCCTATGAAATAACGACAAATTCGGGTATTTTCCAGCGAGTGCGCAAAAATTGGATCTGACGGTGCATGTATGGAAAATATCGGTGGACATTTTGAACATATGTTGTAATTATGTGTTATGTTAGTTAGGCATTTAAACCTATTTAAAAATGGCACTGTATTTTGATTTTCCATAAGTACTTAAATAAATTTTCTCGCATTCGCATTTGGAAGGCAATCCGCAAGCGTGCTTAGCTGACATAGCGAACTAGTTCGTGTAATCATACTGTTGCCACATTGTGATAAAATTCCTTGATATAATAATTCGATATATTTTAAGAACGGCTTGAGTTATGCCCTTGAGCTATTTAACTTTTTTGTTCATTGATACTTTATCTATCTTATACTGCAGTTATAACAGTCATATTTTTAACTTAAACACCATGTATATGCAGAACTTATTTAAATAAAAATATGAATGTAGAGGGGACTTACAAAAACAATTTTGTAAAAAAATCAAAAAGTTCGAAAAGATTTAAACATACACTTCTGCACGGCAATTGAAAGAAATGCTCAAGGAATGAAATAAATAACATTTTTTTATAACGCCAATTTTATACAGCAAATTTAACTGGCTTTGCCACTGTTGTTAATAATTATTAATAGTTTTAATTAATAAAATAGTTTAATATACCTGATGTTACAGCAATATTTTGGGCCCGTCTGACCCAGTTTCTACAGGCTAACACAAATGTTTCTGCTTCCTGTCCATTTTGAATTCGTAAGTTGTTGGCGTCAGCTATGATACGTAAATCATCAATAGTATGTATCCACTTCGGTGCGATACACTTAATTTTTTAAATATCCCCAAAAATAAGTTCAAATGGTTTAAAGCCATGGTACCGCTCCTGTCGTCCGATCCCTTGGTGTCATTGCTTGGACATGTTGTACATGGTATGGATATAACTGAGCCTCGTATATGATACGTCACACTGCTGCAATAGGCCGTGGAAGTCCTGGACCGCCATCTCTTCCACGATTCGGTTTAAAGTTCCCTCGCGTTGCACTGCACTTACACTCACTGCACACCGCGTTAAAATTAGTTAGATTTGGCACATGTTTACCGGGAAATCGTTCTACTAAAGCATTTTCACCCTGTATAGACTATTACAAATTCAAGAATAAAAAGTAATTAAATTATCAAGGTCTGCCAAACAAAATGTCAATCTGTACACAAATATTCAAAACTTTCCACCGTAATCACATGCAGCTTACCTCAAGGACGATACAAATTTCCAGACATTTTTGGAATTACTATGGTAACAGAACAAAATACCGACTTCTAATTGGTTAGAAAACCTTGATGTGAAATTTTCAACATATTAGATGACGGTATACAAAGAAATAGTTTTTCCTACAAAGTTAAGGCATATTCAAATGTAGATTCATCATTCATCAGAATTGAAAGATCAAAGCTTACATCAAGATTAAAGATAAGATTTATGAAATGGAAATTGGGAGGCAAAAATTTGTTGGAACAAATATTTCGAGCAATTTCTGTACTACTAGATGAAGGTTCGTGGTGGGAATTTAATTTCTCTTATCTTACAACTTATCATTCAAAATTTAAAAAAATATATGTTTTTATCAGATTACACTTGACACAACTTGATTGAGTATATCTCTAAAATATGTACTTCTCAAAACAACTCAACTCCAAACGTTTTTCTTTTTTTTTAGTTTTTGAATTAAAACGAAGAAAACCTTACTGACAAGTTTCCAGTTACCACTGCATATAAACTATTATACAATATACATTTTGAATGCACTAATTTTCTCTTTATTTATTTATACTTGAATAATGATTCATCATTTATATGTACAACATTTTTTTATAACAGGAAAAATATATTATCAGTGCCTTTAAGTTAAACTAATACCTGAAGTACAAATATCGATAAATAACTTTCTGTTACTGTCTATGTCCCATCTGACACTATAAAACCATATTTTCCATAATTTATTTTTAACAAATTAGGTATCTTTCACAAATATAACCTCGAAATGTTTATTTTAATTGAATACGGTTAGAGACGCATCCAATTGTTTTTCGGCTACACAATTGACGGATCTGTCGAAATAACATTTGCACATCGACCGGCTGCTTAGATTGTCGTATGGGATTGCCTAGCGTTTCCTGTAATTGAAACATTCGATTTCAAAACGGCAAAACTCGCAACCGATAGCGACACTGTCATTTATTTGGGTTGCGATTGCGATATCATACAGCGATTCTCAACTTTTGCAAGGCTCGTATTGTACACATGGCGTTCAATTTTTGATAGCATGCCATTCTGGAAATTGTTAATGAGATAATGGTGCATATTAAACGGCAGAATATATGTATTAAAAATTATAATTTCAAAAGCAAACAGGAACATAATTAACAAGGTAGGTGAACTTCCGTATCAATATAAAGAAATTTCTGAATTATGGTGTAATTATAAAGTAAAAGATATTTTACTTACTTTTTATGATTTTATTAAAAAAATAAAATTCTGGTCAAATGAACAACAACCAAGACTCCTAACAAAATATGTATGTATTGAAATTAATAGTATAATAGTACATATTCTAATAAGGGACTAATAATGTTCTAGTAAATCATAAACACTGAAATAACAAACAAAGATGTATTTAGGTACTACATAATAGGAGTTTACGAAAATTAACTGGTAGTGATCTGAACATATAATTTTCTTTCACTAAAGTTACAAAAAAGTTAAATTACAGAGTAATCTAAAACGTCAGAGTAAACTCCTAATATATTTAATAGTTATATTCTAATTAGTTTTAGCTTTATTACAATTATCAGTAATATTTGTTATAGTTAGGTAAGTCCTTACCATTTTCCTTGATTAAACCTCAATTTAAATTTAAAAATTCTCCATTTGAACACAGTGAACGAGAGGTAACTGTACACAACACCGCTACATGACCAATATGGCGTAGTGACGTGTGTTAGATCAGCTGATATACTGCAGCTGCGCAGTTGTGCTCGACCAGTCAGGAGTAGGGATATAGAACACAATTAAGTTATGTGCGTGTTAAGTTTACACAAAATAGTGTACTTTTAACACACAACTGGTGGTCAATATTACACAAATTCAGTATATTTTATTATAGTACTAGTAATTTTAACACATTTTGTGTAAAACGTAAAAAAAGTTATAGTGTGTAAAACTATTAACACGGAATTTTTACATATTCTAAATTACACACTGGAAAATCTCTCTTACACAGCAACTTTTTTTACAGTGAATCCATTATGTGGTCAAGATGTTTCGGAACTGCTGAACCACTTTCGTCGCGGTACGCACCTACGCCTGGCATTCGCGTTATTGTTTTCAATTTTTTTATCCAGGCGCGAATTACTTCACCGAATAGACTAATTTCTCCTTGTGTATATGTATCACTGTGCCATAAACGGTGTGGTAGTTAAGTTAACCGTCACAGTATTTTTTTCGATCCTAGAGGTGTGGTTCTTATTTGTTCTTTTTTTAGGTATACTTAATACTAGTATTTCTATTTAAATATTAATTACTGCTGGACACATTTTCGTTGTATATTAAATGTTGTACAGTGCGCCCGATTTCAGAAGGTACTCAGATAGGTACTCGTATCTCGGAAATTATTGAAGATAGCTCAAGACGGTTTCTTACTAGAGTGTGCTACATTTTGAGAAAAAATATTTTCAATTTCTATAGCCCTTTTCATTTCTAACTGCCGGGGGAAGCTTTAAACAGCTGTATTAATATTATTATGCTTAGTACGACATATATTTTCTAAAAATGCATTATACCACCTTTACTTGAGAAATGGTTTGAACCGCAATAGCTTAGATCCAACAAAAAAAATAACAAGGTTCCATAGTGAGTCGGATACCACAAAACATAGAATTAGGTCAACAAGGACAGAGCAAAGATTCCTAGCTAACTAGGGAAGTTGTTGGTAATTTTGTGACGGGCAGCAATGACCTATGTCAAGGCATAACAACCAGAAACCCACAGCAGTATCTTTCAACATATTGACAGCAGGTACAATTAGAATGGAAAATTGTAGATTGTCTGCAATATCGTTTTCAGTCTGTCAAGGTCTCTGCTGCGTTAGGTGTCACGCAGGGTTCTATTCTGGGATCATCATTGTTCCTCATTTTTATTAATGCTTGTTATTTCTTTCTGTAAATTCCATTCAGGATTGTCATTTACTTCAGGATGATTAAATAACTTCAAATATATGGTCTGTTCAAAATAAGTTATTCCTTAACATTCAAAAATGCAACGTTGTCACCTTCTCCCGTAAGAAAGATCAGTTAGTATACAGGGTGATCCAGTCCATATCGTAAACAAATTTTTTGTAAAATGCTTATAGTTTCCACGAAAAAAATTATTGAAGTTCTAGTAGTTTCAACCTTTACATCGCTGGGCTTCTGTTATCTCTAGCCAGGCGAGTTCAAATATCCGATTACTTATCGTATTAACTTTTCTGTGATGCAAGTATTTGCATTTTTTTTTTCAAATATAAAAAATAACTTACGTCTATAGCAACTCGTAGTTGATGGATATCGTTTTAATTTATAGTGGAGTGAAAATGCTTTAGTATAACGATTTCCCGGTAACCATGTTCGAAATGCAGCTACTTTTATAACAGTGTGCAGTGAGTGCTAGTGTAGTGGAAACACTGGCGTGATTCGGCAAACGTGCAACCGAATTGTGAAAAAGATTGAGGTCCAGGACGTTCACGGAGTATTGCAGCAGTGTGACGTACTATACCCGAGGCGATTATATCCGTACCATGTACAGCGTATAGAAGCATTAATACCAGGGGGTTTGACGAGGAAGACCTGTACCATCGCCGCTACGATCTCCTGACTTTAAATCATTTGGACTTATTTTTGCGGGAATATTTAAAAAATGAAGTATATTTGCACTGAAGTGGACACTTGATGATTTACGTATCATAGCTGCTGCCAATAACGTACAAGTTCAAAACGGCCAAGAAGCAGAAACATTTGTGTTAGTTTGTAGAAACTGGATAAGACGGGCCCAAAATTTTGTACAGGTATGTCAAACTATTTTACTACCTAGAACCTCAAATTAATTCTGTAATAATTAATAACAATAGCGACAAAAGTTAAATTTGCTGTATAAAAATAGGTGTTGTAAAATGTAATTTATTTTCTTGAGATTTTTTGTCCAGTCGCCGATTATACATACGCCTTGTCAGGTTTTACAGTGGACCAATTTCCAGTGCCGTGCGGAAGTTTATTTTTAAACTATTTTCTGCTCTTTTTGATTTTATTTTTATAAAATTGTATTTGTAAGAGCCTCTGTACGTTCAAAAAAATTTGTTTTGAGTTCTGAATGATCCTGTATATGTATAATATTGATAGCATAAGGTTAACTCGTTAGCAACTTTAAATATTTGACTCAATACTGACTTTTATACCTCTTGTAATTAATATGGATAGTGTCTCAAGGGGTTTGCGTTCTATTTTACGAAACAGCAAAATAGTTTAATGGTATTGAAACACTAAAAGAGGAAACGCACTAGGCTGTCATGGTCTAGGCGCATCGCGGGCCATGTTAGGTTTCGTTCTCGTTTAGTGACTTTTTGAAAAGTAGCTAAGATGTTTCAGATCTGATTTATAAAAAAATTAAACGACAAAAACTAGAGAGAAATGTTTCGATGACTTGATTCCATTGAAAAATATAGAACCCTTTTTATTTCTATTCATTCTGTATGATATAGAATAGATTATATTATTATTTGTAAAATGTACCCAGTGTTTTTAATAGATGTAGCACAAATGATACCAGTGAATCTACAGCAAAAAAGGAGACATTTGCATAAAAATTACCTTAGTAAAATGTTGACGCCTTAGGCCCGCGACAGACTATACGTGAATTCGCGATGCGCGATGCGTGGTTTGTAAGGAGTTCGTGCATCGCGTGTGGGGTTTTTATGAACGGATTTTTAACGAACAAGACCCTACACACTATTTGCGAATTACTCGCATATCATGCATAGCGCATAACGAATCGCGAATTCACGCATAGTCTGTAGCGGGCCTTAGGAGATACAGCCGTTCAAAGTTTCCTAAAAAAACATGGAATAGCGGCTGTAATTCGAAAACCAAAATAGATATAATAGTTAAATTCTACACAAATTTTCTACTAATGCATGTTCAACAATTTTTCGAAATTTTCTGCCTGCCCCTTGGAAGGGGTTGATATAAGCATCCCCAAAGTGATTTTTTGCTACAAATTGTTTGTTTGAAAAAAATTGAGTGTTCAAAAATACGTGTCATATGGCCTGGTTTATTTTAAAATTTTTACCTCTCTTACTTTTTTGCTTTAAAACTAACCATTTATTAACAAGAAAATGAAATATATTATCATTCGCGTTACAATTCACACGATTGCAACTCAGAAATTTTTAAATAGGCAGCTGTCATGCTAATTTCTGTCATTAGACTTTCTCTGATTTTTCTTCTTGGTGCAGCATTCAA
Source organism: Monochamus alternatus (assembly GCA_037114965.1). NCBI lineage: Eukaryota > Metazoa > Arthropoda > Insecta > Coleoptera > Cerambycidae > Monochamus > Monochamus alternatus. Next base: position 21,069,673 of record CM073435.1, on the reverse strand, counting down.
AAAATATCCGTAGCATAGTCAACATATTCATTATTAGTAAAATTATTGGTCAAATAAAATTTTTAAGTAGCAAATCTAAGGAAGCACTCACAAAAGTTGCAAAACATATAATGACAGAACGCCTACTTACATATTACACAAATACCTTATAATCGAACATTTATCCTCATATATGAACCGTCTAAAGTGATATTTTATCCACTAGTGGAATAAAGTAATTTTATTTCATTAGTAGAATAATGGCAAAAGTAATACTTGAACTTGTAATAAATGAAATTTAATTTATTTACTTATTAAAATTAACATTTATAGTAGTAGAGATTTCGTTTTTTGTTTTATCACATTTAACTTCCTTTCTGTTAAAACAACGCTTGTAGCATTATTGCCATCATTTTCGGAACGCATGACATTTGCCGAAGTTTGTGAAGAATTGTACAAGTTACGAATGTCTCTTCTTGTCAGGTACATCCGTTTAATGATTATATAAGATCAGCACCTTTATTGACCAATAATGTTATTGAAGTGCGCCTCATACAATTGCCAGTATATGCTTCAGGATTTACGATATTCAGGAATTAAACAACTATTGAGGGTATCTTCCCCATTGTGTTGATTCCAATAGGTTGAGTAATTCATTTTTAATTGACGTATCTTAAAAAAAATCGGTCTTGTGTTAAGCGAACACAGAAAAATATTTTTTCTGCATATTTCAACAGCATTCACGCAAAATTCTTCTTCTATAATTATTGTAAATTTTTTTTGAAACATCCGTCTTGGTGTCAGGTATTGAAACAAGTAAGTAATTTCCAATGTCCTGTACGTCAGTAATTTGAAAATGTGTCAATTCACAGCATCGACAGACACTAGTGCCCATTATTTGGGCAACCTAAAATAATTTGAACATGTAAAAGGTAAAGAAATATTACCTTAATTATTAAATATTCTTTATCGGAAGCCCCAGTCAAAAATTCTTCAATATGTGCTCTTTCCAAAACTGCTTTTGCTTTGTCATTCACTATTCAAATAAGCAGTAAGCTTGTTATATTTTCCAATATCTATATTTTTGTATACCTTTATAGTAGCCTTCAAAATCGAATACTTCGACCACGTAGATGAAATTGCATATTTTTTCTTCAAATTTAAAAATACGATAGTATGAATTCTTGATTTATTGTCATTGTCTTTTTTTACCTCCATTCGATAAATTTGGCGAACACTTTTTCGTTTCCTTAACTTAGCTGGCAATAAATCGAAAATTGCTTCTTGAGCTTCTTCAAAAACAGCCACAGAACATAATTACTTTCTTGCATTTTTACCAAATTCAGACAGAACTGTTTATTAAACAATTGAAGTAAACAACGTACCATAGCAACCAGTAGGTATAACAAAACCTACCACGTTTCATTAAGTACCAAGAAATATCAAGCCATGCGAATATATTTTTTTTTATTAAATTCCAATAATTCTGACTCACAAATATAATTGTGATGTGATTATGGATAAAACGTTGCATTGCATTCGTGTACACTTATACAATAAATAACTATTATTTTTTTGTTAATAAACGGTTAGTTTTGTAGCAGAAAAGTAAGAGAGGTAAATGTTTTAAAATAAACCTCGCTATTTGATACGTATTTTTGAATACTTAATTTTTGTCAAACAAATAAATTATAGCAAAAAATAACTTAGGGGCTTATTTCATCCCTTTTTAAAGGATAGAAATTTTCGAAAAATTGTTGAGAAGTTGCACATGTATTAGTAGAAAGTTTGTGTAAAATTTAACTATTATTATACCCGGTTATCAAATTACAAGCTATTCCATTTTCTTTTTTTGGAAACTTTTAAGGGCTGTATCTCCTAAGAGGTGAACATTTTACTTAGGTCATTTTTATACAAACGTATTCTTTTAGTTGTAGATTCACCGGTACCATTTGTGCTACTTATTTTGCTTTTGCTAAAACACCTTATACACCTACATATTTTGATATTTACGTAAAATTTCCGTTCAAATGATTAAACATCCTTGTCAACTAAGATCTTAAGTTTATCTAAAAGTACTGTGTTACACATTATATTTGACGCAAGGTAAAACACCTAACTATAATTTTTCCACAGAGACACATTATTTTCTTCATCCCTCCCACGAACCGCTCAACTCTGCCCTTTTTCTCCCACCCATCATCCTTTAAATAATGAAACAAAAATTTTACGTATTCTCTCTCCTACGGCTTTACGTTTGTACAATTCCAGAAGCAGCAAGTGATGTAATAAATTCAACATCTTCATATTTACATTCGCGTCACAATATTTTAGGGATAAGTTGGCGCTGGCAGGTGACGTAGGTGGAGGAGAAATACGTCACGGGAGAGAGGGTGGGGATGCTCCCTCTTTTCGCCAGCGGTAAGCAAATAGCGATGACGTTTACACGTTAGATAACAGACGGCTCCCACTTGAGATATTTTTAGAATAACGTTTTAAGGAAGAAATAATAAAGAATATTAAATATTCATTCGGGATTCTCAATTTCAATCAATAATTTTGTAGCAATTTGAATAAGATTATACGCCAAATTCTTAAAATATTCTTTAAGTAGTAAAATAATGATTCAATTAAAAAAGATCATATTAATAATTAACAGGTTTTGAAGGAACCTTAATTAGTAAATTTGACAAACCCTCATTTCACAAGTTTTTTTTTAAGTTGAGGAAAAGCTGCGAAATTTGGTTCCAATTTGTGTTCCAATTTGGCTGCAATTGGAGTGTATCTTGGAAACTACAAGAGATAAAAGGATGCGGTTTTCACAGCACTGGACTATTATTTCAAAAAATTTAAGGTGCCGCAATCAGAATTTTCATATACTTTTTCGCTTTTGAGATACAGAGCAAAATTTAGAAAAACTGCTTCTAAGATATTTTTCGAATCTCATAGATTAGCTGATGTATCGGAAAGGTGAAAATTGCTTCTGATAGACTTCTTTATATTTAGTGGCTTATTTAATTTTTCTACAGGATGTATGTTTCTAAATATCCCAAACATACATATACAATTTTTTTAATGTAATACTGATATATTTTTATTCAGTTCAATTGAATTATTTGCTACTTTATATTTCAGAAATTGTAAAAAATTCGTTATATTAATAAATCTGTTGCACCACGCAACATAGTTGGCAATGCATTTTTATATAATTATATAAAATTGACTTATGAATTAATTCACTTTAACAGTTCAAAAAATAATTTTAACAAGATAATTATATTAACCAAATAAGTAATTTTTAATTATCTGTGATTGAGTATCAAAAACAAACACAAAAAATAAGATAAATAAGAAAATTGACGCTGTCATTAAAAAAAACTGTTGAAAATTATATAATATTGAAAACATATTTAGAAACTGTTTAAATTTAAGATTTTAAATATACTCATGAATATAGTCAGTAAATTATAAAACAGGTATACATAGAAGTATGTATTTTGTGTTTCTATTTTTTCAATATTAATAAATATTATTCTTAAATCACATCATATTATTATACCTATAGTATTATTAATAATGGTGCTACTAGATATGAAAAAATAATCGGGTATTTATGAGTAGGTGCCCAAAAGCTACATTTCGTCCGTGGTACATACAATATTTTATTTTATAATGTACTCAATATAAATAATCGCAAATATTTTTACAATTTTTCGTCTAACTTCTATTTACTTTTATTTTTCATTTCTTGCTCCTCGTCACACTTTCGTCTTTTTTTGTTCTATGCTCAAAAACTTAATTTTCTCTTGATTATTCTGTAATCCTGCTTTACATGCCTCCTCCACAAGTTTTCTCGTTACTTTTTTATGAAAATAAATGCAATGAATAGCAAATAATTGCCACACATAAACTGCAATATTCATATACAATATAGTAATATAAATGCATAAATCCATTTAATATAACTAATGCTATAACTAAATAGACTGAAATCTTCCTCCTCCTACTCTAAATTTTTGTCCGTCTCTGCCTTCTATATCTGACAAATCAGTTCCATTTAGTACATCACACGATTTTGATCTAATCATTAAAACTTGTCAATCTAGTTATACCAATACAGGTAATCGCTAATACTAATAATCAGAAAGAAACGATATGCATAGCATACCATTAAGGAACCCGAATATTTTATCAATGATATATTAGATTTTTAAATTTAAACAGTGAGTAGAAGTAGAAAATTGGAAAATATATAAACTTCCTTTGGTAAAACATGAGTTACAGAGATTTAACTGGTATTTTCACTACCAGGAATAGAACATCCAGAAACCGTATTGAAAAGAAAATTTAACACATAAAATCTTAATAAGTACTAATACGCGCTAACGTTAATAGTAGTTATTAATTATATGAGAGAATTAATAAGCCTTTAATCCGCGAGAAAAAATGGACACTCGACACACTTTTTAGAGGTGATTAAAGGCTGGTTAATTTCCTGAGTGTAATTCAAGATTTTATCCACAGCCACGGCCAAAACCGGATAATTAGATTAGTAAACGTTGTGTGAGAGCAGGTGTGAAAAATTATGGTTTTGAAAAAAGTCATATATGACAAATTTTAATCTGAAAAATTGATTGTCAGGTGAGTACTAGAAAGTCTTCAAATCGTTTTATGACATGCGTTTGCTTATTTGTCAACAAGAGTAAAAAAGTTTGCTAAATCTATACAAAAAAGAGTGAGAATGTTGCAATTTCTTCATTCCGGCTGAAATCCAGCAAGAAGCAAAAGTGTGTACAAGAAAGAATTGGTAGAATTCGATAATTGGCGAAAAAAGGGGTATAGCAGAAGGAGCAATTATAGAAGAGGTGCTACTATCCTACTTTTTCAATGAAACGGTTTGCTGCCGATGTGGACAAAATATTCCATGCTAAAATCAATGCTGAAAGTGCACTAAGGTATTTCGATATATGGTAAACTTACTTCATATTTGAAAGTAGAATCCAGATGGTGGAGAGAAATCAAATCAACAAATTTTTGGAAAAAGCACCGGATGTGGAATATTTACACGTTAACGTAGAAAATATACGATTTTAATATTTCAATTTATACATTGACTGTTTTATTTTGAACTCTTTACTGGTTGCAATGATCATATGAAAACAAATATTTCAAGTAGTTTCACGATCATGGAAGAAGCTTTTTTAGTCAATGCTGTAGAAATATGTCGAACATACATCAATTTGCGACCTAAAAATGCCGGTGGGAGATTTTTCTTATAATATGTGGCTGGAAAATGTACTACACAACATGCAGGCAGCAATACAATTTCGAAACGTTTTCAAAAGTGGCTGCATTTCTTGGGCTCACAGATCCAGAAAGTTTTACCGGACATGGAATGAGACGTTCTTCGGCAACATTACTGACCAATGGTGGTTAGAAGTCGACTACGGTAGCGGAAGATTCACTGTCCAGCAAGATGGCAATTGCTGAAAAAATCCAGGGCCTACCTGGTGAAATTGTACGTCCCTCTAGTCCTTCAGAAACTCTTTATCGAGTGAATTTAAATAATTCTGGTCAAAATACCAAAATCGTTCTTGAGTTAAATGTTAATGTAAATGTTAATAATAATAATTCTAAATAAAATGCTATAAAATCGAAGCGTGGCGTTACGAGTTCTAATCTACTAGTATGTTAAAAGGCCTTTAATTCACGGAAAACAGACATAGTAAACCTTCTTAATATAGGGGTCCTGAATAAAATGATTAATAAATTTGAACAGACAAATCTCCACTCACTCCCACTCATAGATTTCAACAAATACCAATGAACAAGTTACAAACAAAGGGACAGTACATACAGAGCTGACTATCACATGAGTAAAAATTAAAAAACAGACTTGTTAAATAGCAAGATTGATCACTGCTTTGTAAAAGTTCTTTCTCTACACTTGTACACGCAATATTATTAATACTTAAAAATATATAAAAAAAAGTATTGCATAAAGGGTAAACATTATTTAAATAGGTATTTGTCACATTTAATTTAAAATTCATTGACAGGCAACATTTTTGACATTGTCGATATTTAATTTCAAATAATTTTTATAGTTAGATATTTGACTCAACTTGAAGGAGACCACCTGAAGAAGCAATCCTAAAAATGCAGAAATAGGTCAGATCTCATCTATTGTGGTTGAATTTTCGAGTTCCCACTGTCAAAAGTGAAGTTAGATATTTATAGAGTGTTTTCGTTACACCAGGTTAGTAAATTTAGATAGATTAATTTCTTTAGATAATTATTGAATAGAGCTTTGTCTGTGGAACTGTTCATTAGCATACCTAGATGTTTGGTATCAGAGAGCATACATATGACTTTATCGATAGGAATTGTAGGAGATTTGATTTATATTAGCTTAAAATACATTTCTAATACAGTAAGTCTGGTAAAGTTATTTTATTCTATAATTAAAGCCACGGGCATTATAGCATAACAGTATTTAACATTTGACAGTAGTAATTAAGACCACTTCACCCTTTGTGTACCACCCTGTACCGTCTTTTTACGTCAACGGTAATGGAAGACGATGACGTATAAATATTATATAACAGGGAGCGCCTAACTAAATTAAATGTACTTAAAGGAAATTGTTTGGGGCCCTGGAGGAGCTACTTTGCGGAGGGAATACATTAACGAAAAACTTCATTAGCATGTTTGGAAATCTTACCCTAAATCGTTTAGTTTCTGTAAATTTGCATATTATGAAGGTGTGTTTATATTCTGTTTAATGAAATTACTTGCAAAGCTTTTCTTCTTACTGAAAATCTTTGAATTATAACAATGCTTATTTTTAATATCTTCATTCCAAAGAAGATTACTAAATAAATGATATGAAATCGATTTTTCACCTTTAACAGTTTTGGATTCCATAATAAGAATGAGTCCAGAAATGTTCACAATTTACCCACTATATTTACGGCGTCCATATAAGGTATCTCTGATTTTTCGCCATTAACTCTGATAAAGAATTGAGCATAAAAAAATAATAGGTATCTATCCTACAACATTTTCAAGATTTTCTTCTTATTGAAAATTTTTGAATTATGACAATGTTTAGTTTTAATATCTTTTCGGTATATCCCAATAAAGATTATTAAATAAATTCCATAATAATCATGAGTCCAGAAATCTTCACAATTTACCTACTATATTTACGGCACCCATATAAGGTATCCATATAAGAATGGAGCATAAAAATAATAGGTATCTGCCCTAAAACATTTTTCCACTACCACTACAATGAAAACAAACTTCAAGGAGGCCACCTGAAGAAACAATCCTATAAACGCAGAAATAGGTCAGATCTCATCTATTGTGGTTGAATATTCGAGTTCCCACAGTTTCAAAAGTGAACATAGATATTTATAAAATGTTTTTATTAAACCAGGTTAGTAAATTTAGCTAGATTATTATTTTTAGATAATTATTGAATAGAGCTTTGTCTGTGGAATTGTTCAGTAGCATACCTAGATGTTTGATATAGAGCATACATATTGTTTTCATTGACAGGAATTGTAGGATATTTGATATACAAGGTTAACTATGACTAAGTACAAAAATCTTAATCACGTGATCAGGAAGGTCTAAAAAACAATAACAAAATTTTTCCAGAATTTTAGCTTGATATTTAGAAAATGGGGCATAACCCTCTTTTCCTACGGAAAGACGGCACCTATGATACGTATATCGACTGAGATGGCTTAGATCCATGGATAAAACTTATATCTGTCAACAGTATCTACTAGACTACTACCATGCGATCGTTTTTTGCAGCATTTCTAAATGCAGAAACGACAATAATTAACATTTTTATAAGTAATAATACCTGATAGATAGGTAGGTAACAGTTAATCCAGTTAGCTCCACTATTTTGCATTCGTTTTCATTACTTCGTTACAAACTGGCAAAACTACAAGATTTTCATTTATTATAACCACTCGCTACCGATATTACACACTTCCTGTAGGTACAGCTAGATAAAATACCTATTTATTATAACAAAATCGACCGAAACTAGAAAACTTTTAATGTACCCGTCGCACTCTTGTTCCATAACCTAGAAAACCAAACAGGCGAACGATATTGTGGGGAAGTATCTGCACCCAACACAAATTTCTGTATTTAAAAACGTTTAAAATATAAACTATGAAACGTTTAAAAATTAAAAAAGGCACTAAATACTGAAGAAGAACACAAAACTGCAACGTCAACATATAGTAAACACAGGAATTAAATTATGACTTGACTGGAAATTTTACGACCGTGTTGCTAGTTGCCTACGTTACCTACTCTGATTCTGTAAACGTGTGACGGACAAGTCGCATTGGCGGCGTTAAATAAGGATTTATACAATTTCGAAAAACATTTTTTTTTTCACTTTATAAATAAGTTTGCAATTTTTTTGAAGGGTGATTCCGTTAATTCTTAATTTTCTCTATCCCCTCTTAAAATATTTGTACTTAGTCATAGTTAACCCTGTATATTAGCTTAAAATACGTTTCTAATACAGTAAAAAATAAATTTTGTCATCTCAAAAATCCCCTCAGTGCCAATTTTGAAGCAAATATTCAGAAAACTGTTTGGAATATTAGCAAGACAAAATTTAATTTTTTATTTTGACACCTTGTAAGTTGGCAACCTCTAACTTGGTAAGTTGACTTAAATAGCTACATTTTTCCCTAAAAATACAGCCATAAAATTTGAACCATTCTTTACTGAACAACCTATATATTACATTGACATGAGTTTGAAGTTTGATTTTAATATTTATGCACTGGTGAATAATCTATTGCAAAGTTGTAACAAATAATTATTTTAATCGTTCAGTTAACTTTATCAATTTACAATACTAACCATTAGCAAATAAATGCATTGTGTTTTTGTCAAAACAATCTCAAATTCATCAAGCAAGTTACTTTTAGAGATCAACCCTTCATAATCTATATAAGTAGCAGTAACAAGTCAGTAGCATGTATGTATGTAGCAACATTATATTTAACTTGTCTCACCAAAATACTCAACTCTACTCAATACTCAAGAAATCAATTGAATATAAGATAAAAATTAGTTTTGGCCATATAAAATAAAACTTTATTTTTGGTCAAAGTTTGATTAGGTGAACCGTTAAATACTACATGTTAATGTCAAGATGATTAGAAAAATTATAAAAATCAGCTCCTATTATTTGGGACGTAGGTACTTTAATTCTTCGCTCAGCTTCAAAATAAATTCTTGTAAAAACATATACATTGGAAAAAACCCTTGGTCAAATTCCGAGTAAATTAAGGAGCCAACAACCACTTATCTCCGATTTTACAAACAATACCGTTGGTATCAGAAATTAACATCACCGCGCATTGCTAGTGCCGAATACCTCCGAAGAGGCACTCGGTTGTTATCGCCGCCGTTGGTAGGAGGGCTTTATTGTTATGAGACGTCACGGAGGCCGCGTGGGTGGGAGCGGTGGCGGCGGAGCGGGAGCAGATTGTAGCGCCCTGTAAATCAGCGGACGAACAGTGCGAAAGGGAATAGCGAAAATGAGAAGGGAAAGGGATGATGAGAACGGGCGAGCCGAGGCCTGATGGGATTCGGGAGCGGCAGCGGTGGCGGCAGGCCGGGACCCCACCGGGACGCGTAGTTCTACGGATCACGTGGGCAGTAAGTACTTGGTAAATATAGTTTCTTTGTCTCCTTTTACTCGTTTGTTTCTCGATATTTTCGGAATACGGGAATTCTTCAATGCCACGGTAACTTTGATATTTTGGATGATCAAGACGGAAAGGATTTGGACCGCAAATATCGCATCTAATTTATTGCTTAAATTTGATTTTCTAAAAAGTACAAGTACCTAACCTTTTTTTTTTCTGAAATATAATGATAATTGGTTTATTTTGGTTCTGATAGCAAATTTTCCCAAAACGATTCAAAATAATCGAACGTTTTATTAATGAGAACTTCAAGCTCATGATGCAACTGGATGACTATTTTGAATTATTCTAGAATCTAATAAAATTATAAATTAAATTGAAGGAACATGAAGTACCATAATAATTGTTCGAAATTATTTTCTTCACTTTCAATGTAGATTTGTTCACATCAACAGCCTAGACCAGGCTGTTGTAGAATTGCCTGGATAGCAGCATGTTGCGCTATTTATATAACTTGACTGAGTAGATCAGACAATTCAACCTCCTTGCCCTATCAATCTTCCCTATCAAATACGTTGTTCAAATACTGTCGAACTTGTTGCACAGAATATGGTGGAGCACCATGGTCAAGAAACTATTGCTATCGATGTTGAAGCTAGGTCCGGATTCCGTTTCTTGAGTCAATACATGGCGTATCAAATGGCGCGATTCTGTAATTTTTATTGCACCAATAAATAAGGGTCACTAAGCTGTCAAAATTATTGAATCGCTTCAAATTGAGAAAACGGAATTCAACCTCTGTGTTCCATAATTTTTATTAGTAACAAACTTTATCGACATGTATGCCATGCATTACTATCACGTGTACTGCGTAGTTCTTATAAGAACATATTTAATTGTTTCACTTATTTCTACATATCTTATCTACAAAAAATTACCAGATTTTTCATTATCAAACGCTAACATTTTGTGAGACGTATTGTTCTATTTTTCAGATCAATACTTATATTTGGCGGCCTTACAGTAATTGATATTTATATGTTTGAGTAGTTTTAGTTAGCACTTTTATTACATTATCCTCGTGTCCCTGTTTGCCCAATTTATATGTTTTGTCGTATATACAAAGGATCCTTTGGACACTGCGGTCTTAATGAAACATATTTCTGTTGCAGCTCGTTTTGGGAAAGGCTGATCTTGTTTTCTTTGAAGTAAGTAATGCGTTTTATTCATAAACGAACTATCTTATCAGTAGGGAGATAGTTTCTTATCAAATTCCTTATTTATTTTTGTTTTTAAATATTCTACTGATATCTTCAATATTTTTGTTAGTATATTTACTTCATCTGGAATTATTGAGTTGACATCTTGCTCTTAATGATGATCAGCATTGAAATATTTAATCATGTGGATAGGCTTTCTGATAACTCTGTGGGTTAAAATTGTTAACCAGTTTCATCTTATTGAGGGTATCTAGAAAAGGAACCAATATGTAATCTATTAATGTGGTACAAAAATAATTTTATGTTGTTATATCCATAAGGTTTGATGTATTGGCAGCATATTTGAACCAACAGTTTAGTTTCAGAATCTCCATCGTTTATAAATATTTTTAAAAAAAATTATAAATATTAAATGTTTATAAATAGGTAGCTTAAAGCTAATACATGAATTTTATTTAATATATTTACTCTAAGAAGTAATTATATTATACACCAGACCCATGTTTCTAAAAATGTATAGAATTCACAAAATGACTAGTGAAATTACAAGGAAAATTTGAACATAATGTCACCCTTTCAAAGGAAGCACCAACAACTAAAATTTAAATAAGCAAAAAACATTATATAGACAAACGCTACATTGAATTAACAAATGTTATGAAAAATTAGTCCTAAAATGTTGCTTTTCTAGATAAATGCAAAAATTGATAAAAGTTCTACCCCAGGTCAGCTTAATTTCAGAAAATATCATTTCAATTTAATCTTAGTAAATGTAATTTTGGAAGGCTTTATTTGTATTTCGCCTTAGTCAATTCTATTTGAGAAATTGTTAATGAAATTAATGTATTTATCTTTTAAAAGGCAACAAATATATTATCAAGCTTTATTTTATATTGTCTGAAGCTATTTATTTGTAGCATAATTATCCTATATGACGCTATAAAACTATAATAACATTCACGACGAATGACGATAAAGGTCGATGGCTTTCAATGATGCCTAACTTCTATGTAGAATGTTCGTGTTTGTGGTTTTCCATTTCGGCATGCGAAGGGTCGCTAGATGTAGCTTGTCAACACCGCGTACTCATGGTCACATCTGTCGGATTAGACAGACTTAAAACAGCTAAGGTGATACGTCGGTTACCTTACCCATGGCGTACTGATGAGGGCTAATAAGTTCGAAACCGGTATATGTTTGGTGGTCTGCTGACGACTGGCTTCAGCAGTTTGCTATAGATTTTTCAGGCGTAATTCAATGCTGGTCGGAGCATTGCAGAGTAGTGCTTCAAAAAGTGCAAGAATACTCTGTTGTAAAAATGTTGAAAACCTTTTTTATTACATTTTGACAGCTCATAATGCAAAATAAAAAAAAACTATAACTATTCATTATTTATTTGCATTTACAGTAAATGACAGTAAATTGTGATAATTCATAAGCTTCTGGTTTGAAATGTATTTTATAAATATTTGACTTGTATTACACGTAGTCGAACTTCCATCTTGTAGAACCTGGTTTCGAATATTTGTTTTATTCTGCAAGGAATCTTGTGTATAACTTTCAGCTACTACTGTTGATCTCCAATAAAAAGGCAAGGGTTTTTATAGTCGTAATGTCAGCCCCTGACTTCGCAAGCAAAGTGGCTGAGAACCTGCGCAAACAGTAACTGGTATATGATAATGGGTTGAATAAATATATTTAAGATATTTAACCACATCTGTTTTTATCTATTGGCTGACATGTACATTTTTCTCATTTATAAAATAAGAAAAAGGCGACGGTAGTTGACATAACTATGTCAAGTATACAGAAGTTTGTCCTTCTGCATATTTGCTATATAAACCATCAAAATCTAACTTCTTTTCATTATTAGTATTGTCCATTGTCCACTATCATGTTAGTCAATTCATCTGAATGACAGCTATTAACAATTCCAAATATTAGAGCAACCTATATAATGAATAAATATTTTATAATTTTCTTATGAGTAATCTCACTTAAATCATTAAATTCTATTTGTTATTTGCATTTGTCAACAGGGTTTCTATCTGGTCCCTCGTTAAGACTAGATTTTTTGTCTTGGTAGCCGTTCGAATTCCTTTTTAGAAAGGCCTCAATATTTAGATATTTACTTATATCAATATTGTCGTTGACTTGTAGACATGACCTTACCATGAAATGTTGCACCCATAACATAAGATTATTTGTAATATTCAAAGTTTGCGCTTTTTTGTCAGCATACCATTTTCTAAAACGGTTATCGTATAACTTTATTGATTTTGTCGGTAATAAATACAGCACAATCGTAGTAGCTACATCAAGAATTTCTTCAAAGTTTCAAAATCTGCTAATTTATATAGTGCAGATAAATATATTAGAAATGACAGTCACCATTGTCACAATTTTGCAAGTCTGGAAAAGTTATGCCTTTCTCTCTGTTAATGTCTAAATCACTTACTTATGTATAGTTTCTGCCTTTTTTATAGTACACATAATGTTATACACGTTTACAGTTTATATAGATTTTAGTAAGTAAGTATAATTTTAACCTTCATTTCTGCAGAATAAATTTTCAGATGCGATTTGCTGAAAATGGCCCTGAAACGGAAATACGCTCCCGCGGTCTGGGAGAGAAGATGTTTGCTCCGGGCGCAAGACGAACGGTCAGATTAACTTGATGCACGGGAAAAACGACACAGTTCTCTCACGATAAGTTGACCGACAGATGAATTTATACTTCGGTCGGCCGGGGTTTTACAGCGAATTTATTTTTCGCCGGGAAGCCCTTTAGAAAGCATTTTTTCGAGTGCAGTATTCATGGCGCTGGGTTACGAACCCTAAAAGCTAATTCAATTGACAATAAGTTATTTTTCCAAAGAGAATAGTGGATTAAGATTTTTTTATACAATCATATTCATTTTATTGAAAGTATTTCACTACTTCTAAACCTTCAGTTAGTCAAAAACAGTCGAAAGATTTCAAATTTGTCACAGCTAAGACTAGGAAGTTATTTGAGCTATGTCAAAAACATTATTTGACTCACATAAAAATAAATTTCCGTTACACCTCTACTTTAAAACCAATAAGATGCCTTTATTTTGACTCGTTACCATGCAACCAGAAATTTTGCACGTCTCCATAATTTACCATTCTGAACAACTTTTTCAAGTAACATTTTGCTATATTTTCAACAGAAAAAGGCACTTTACCTAAAACCACTGAGCATTTCAAATAGGATTATTTCTAAAATTGTTACTCATACCGACTTCAGCAAAGTGTATCTTTTTCAAATAAAACAGGTAGGAGAATCGATTGTTTCGATAGTCAGATGGATACACTAAGCTGCAAAAAAGTTACACACGCAAAATACCAAGGGACCCCCCGTACCCACCCCAATGAACCTTATGGAAATAAATGGATTATTCCATCAAATTGATCATCAAAATTTAGCTGTGTACCAAATTTCATTCATTTATCACAATGCGATTGAGAGATATTGCAAAATAATGATTTCCGTTCCTCCCTTTTCAATGGGTCTCTGTGCCCTTAGGAAGCATTTCCGAACCCATGTTCATACGAACTTTTTTACTTAGTTTTGATCATAGAATCGGCCTGTTCGGGGTTGGCAGCAAATTATGAGACACCCTGTATACGAAATATGGTGGATATACCTACATATGAACTTATTCGAAATTGCGTTGTGTTACTTGTACAAAAATATATTTTTACTACCTTTAGTTACCTAAAATTGCCAAAGAACGATAGATTGAACTACTACTCATCACGTACATACGCTTCAAACTAGTAATTGACATCTACTGTGACGGAACCGTTTAAATAAAAATGCCAATAACAACAATACCTTGACTGAGTCAAATTAATTTAAAATGTCAGGTTTGATTTATATTTGGGGTGTGAATTTTCTTACTGAATACCATACGAGCGCAAATTATTCCTGGAAATGTATTAAGCTCTTGTGATATTATAAGTGACAATATTTGTTTTTTGGAGCATGTACCATCTATAGATTCAAAAACCCAAAAACAAATCCAGGGGAATAGTTACACCAAATCACACCAAACTGAGTGAAATTTCATTCCATTGATATGAGGAATATTATTGTAGTTGTATAAGTTAAACTGAATAAATCATATGTAAATATATGTATGACAGAATTTATGTAGTATAATACATAAAATTACAACGCATCAATAGAATGAAATTCACTCAATTTAAATTTGGTTTGGCAAATTATTGAGTAGATTTGATCAAATTTTTTACTCTGTATGGCAAAATTTTTAAAATTTTTTAATAAATTTAAATTTGTGCAAAACTACCGATTTTCAAGTACAGCCTTTCACTGATGATGCACATAAGCTCATATTTTAGTTGAAAATAGTATATCGAAATGTACTAAATAACAACAACCAGATTTTTAAATTCCTTAACATTAATTTTCCATCTTTGGATCTTTTGAGAGCAGCGACTCATGATTGATTCATGGTAAACATAAACTGGGATAGTTTAAATAGTCTTAATTGTTAAATCTAATTTAGTATGATAAAGAATGATTAAGGTAGAGGATATAAGGGACTTTGGAAAGGATTAGTCTATACTATATCCATACCATAGTCTTCCAGATAGAAATTATTGTAACTGAATACTATACAACGTTAAAATACATCGTCAAAGGCAATTACCCCATACCAATTTACCAAGGCTAATATGGAGTTCTTTGAGCTTCGCACCAATATCCTTGACTGGATAAATGACCTCGGACGAGCGGGGTCGAGAGGGACTATCTCTCTTTACCCACTTCATCGCTGTAGGCCTGGACGCCTCGTAGAGGTGGGTTCCCTTCTCCGGTCAGCCTCGGCCGCAATTACGGCCGATACCGGCGGCTCGAGGACTCTCTTCCTGTCCTGGCAAGCCCCGTCGGCAAGGGCTTATCTTCTGGTGCTCTTCTGTCTTCTCTTCTTTCTTCGCCGACTCGTTAACCCCCGGGGGTAGTCATGTTTTGGTCGCGGCGCGAACGCCTCCGACCAGGTAGGGGTTTGGGTTAAGTCAGGATTAGCACTGTGTAAAGGCCCTCTCGTCCAGCGTCGCGGAAAGGATAGGGCTAGGGTAGGGAAAAGTCAAAGTCTCTTCGTGGTCCTATTCTTGATCCTGGCGGTCCTGAAACAGAAGAAACGTCTCAACTTACCCCGCGACCCGGAATTGAAACCTTGGCCTCATGTACCTGGCGGCCGCATCGGGTCGGTAGTCCACCGCCGCTTGGATCAGCTGATTGCTGTGGACTTCTGCGCGTGCAAAGAAAGCCTCCGCTCGCGCTTTCATCGCTTCCAGGGCTGGCGTGAATCCCAGATCCCGGCGAATATCGCTGTTGCGGACGAACCAAGGGGCCCCCGTCGCGCAACGCAGGGCGATATTCTCGACGGCCTGCACCCTTTTCAGGTGCGTCTTCGCTGCGTATTCCCATGCTGCTACGGCATACGTCAACTGTGGCTGCAAGATAAACTTGATTAACCTTACCTTGTTGCCAAGGCTCAGTCGGCTATCCCAATGGAGTAACGGATAGAGTTTCGCCCTCACGAATTTGCCTGTGCGAACTTCTTCGTCGACGTGTGGCTTCCAGGTCGGCTTTCTATCTAGGGTAACCCCTAGATATCTGGCTTCATCGGTCCACTGGATGTCCTCGTCGTTGAACGTCACGCGACCTCTCGGCTGTCTTTGAGCTATTTGGTAAGAAGGTTAAAGTTGTGTGATCCTAGTCTAGACCATAAGAACCATCGGATAATAAGCAGACTGATCTAACTAGAGTACATTCACATATAACCATATTGGGACTATAAAATTCTTATCCTGTAGTATTATTTGCTGCATTGCAAAGGTATTCGTAAGGGTTGGATGAAAAATAAAAAACCCGAAACAGAGACAAACCAAGAAATTCTTAAGAACAACATGGAATGAGTTGACAACATATCTAATCGTATTGCATCAGACTTGACATTGCAGACTCAGGAAATATTTTACTAATATTGTCTGGTAAGAAACGGTCCAATATGGTTTTATTTAAATAAATAGGAAACCTCACTCCATGCATTGTGAACAAGGGTGTCTTATCTGTTGTTGTGAAGGAGTCACTATCAAAGCTGTGGAGCCTAATTAGAAAGCTGAAATTAGATGATTGATTATAAGATCCTAGAAGTTAAAAATAGACCTGTGTGTCTATATCTAGTCACAAGTAGACATTATGAAAGCCTTGGACCTGTATCGCCAGCTAAACAGCTACTCTGCAGGTTGATACCATGACCAGCATTTAATTACACCTGAAAAAGCTACGGTAAGTCGTCAGAGGTGCCATGAGACATATAACGGTTTAGAATATAGTGCATCTAGCGTACTCATGCTCTTCTGTCTGTTATAATAGAGAGCGAACAGCCAGGGCTTTTCGATAATTGACTCACCGATGGTAAACTGATGAGAGCTAACAAGCTTGAAACCGGTATATTATGTCTGCTGTATGCTAAAGGTTTTTTAGGCGTAATTCAATGCTAGTCGGGGTATTAGCACGTACTCCTGAAATTCCGTTTTTGTCCTTTTAATTGTTTTAATAAAAAATAAATAATATTTGTTTATTATATGAGAATAATCAGTTCCTAAAAGTTGTTGCAATTTTTTCTTAAGTTCTTAGAGGAGGGATACAGCTTATTACAAATCAATCTGTCTCTATCTTTGCTCCTGTTTCAAGCATATTGTGCTTTTGCCATTTAAAAATACCAGTGCGATGTTAACTTAAGTATTGAAATACACCTATAAACAAGTTTCTTTATTTTAATTCATTCAATTCAATATATAATTATTAATCTACGAGTAACATGTTATAGGTTTATTCAAATTTAAAGCACAGAATAACTTCTATTATAACTTCCTTATAAAGAAGCTATTGTGTTACTATAAAAAAAAAAGAACTTTGTCTTTCCATTTTTAGACTAATCTGAGCTAAGCACATATCGAAGCAACGCCACAAATAAATCCTAATTAATGAAGTATGTTAATTTGAATGGTTTTAAAATAGACAGAGGGATGGCTGTCGTAACTCGTTCTTTAAATAAACACGTCGCGTAGTCTGTAGGAGGAGTATTTACATACAAATTATCAAATACGGTAAATTATTTGAGAGACATGTCACAAGCTAAGCAGTTTAGATATCTGTAAGTAGTAGCTGAATCTTTCTTGCTTGCGCGGTAGTTTCTAATTTTCATAATATAAGATACATCAGAATAACTTAATCAAGTTAATGTTTTCATAAAGAAATGGATACCGAAGGGAAGTATTTTGAGGAGTATGGATTGAGCACGAATTCAGAGAGTAGAAAGAATAATTTCTAAAAAAGATAATTGTATCGAAATATTGAAACAAAGAGTAATTTATGTTTTTATAGTATAGTAGTAGTTTCAAGCTTACTTATTTTCGTCAGTATAAAAAACGTCAATTTTTTATCTTATTTTCATGAGACATACTATGTATAATAGTCGCCGTAACTTAAAAGCCATTGTAATTTGTAGAGGTAAGCTGGTGGACTATTAATAGGAATTGTGAGAGGCATCAATGATTAGGACGTGTCATAATTGGTCACACGTGTGACAACCCATATAGATAAGTTGTAACCGTCATAATTTATTAATATTTTTTAGTTGGAAACCTTTATGTTGCGGGGTGTCTAGCTCTTTTTTATTAAAGTAGAAAGAATTACTGACAATTTATTTTAATTTGGCTACTTTTTATGCCTGCTGCCCTCATATTCATTTTCACGGTTTTTGGACAGATTTTTATGAGTAGGTACTCTTAAAACTGATTCCTTTGTAAAAAAGACAAACAGATTATATTTATATTTAAATAAGATAAAGCTATGGGTAGTCTCAATTTTGTTTATTTTTAAAATTAGGTTGCTATGCAGAATTTTAAGTTTACATGTACAGGATGTTTAGATATATACTGTTAAAAAGTTGTCGTAAATAAGATTTCAGAATGTGTAAAATTTCCGTGTTAGCTTATGCATTCTGACTTTTTATATTTTTTACACAAAATGTGTTAAGTAAAAGTTACTATAATAATAAAATCAAAACAATAAATCTGGGTAATATCAAAGTTTACAGAATAAATATATAAGTTATTTCACTCTCGAACGCGTCCCTCCCTACCAATTCCGCTCTCCTCATCCGTCTCGGGGACCGTTCGGTACCCAGGATCCTACACGATGGCCGACGCTAGAACTGTAACGTGTTGAATGCAATCGATATAGTGTGAGACAAAAAACTTTGAATATCTGTTAGTGTTTATTTTATTTTTCTTCTAAAAATACCCATGATATATTGTACTGTGAATAATTGTCCCTCAAGACGTGGCTTTTCCTTTTTCCATTGTTCAAGGTATGTATTTTATATTTCATTAACTAATATAAAGAAGTAGGTCACGATATAAAATTTTACGCGGTACGCCGATAAAAATTGGAATCTTCATTCGAAAGATTGTCCTGATCAATGCTATAAAAAAATTAGAATTTGAAGCAAACATTTTTCAAATGAAACATCAAACATTGTTTTTGCACAAACCAATAAGTAAGTTCTTTGTACTGGTATTTATTACAAAAAAGTGTAATATGAAATAATTATGTAAGTAGGTAGTTTAT
Organism: Monochamus alternatus; assembly: GCA_037114965.1. NCBI lineage: Eukaryota > Metazoa > Arthropoda > Insecta > Coleoptera > Cerambycidae > Monochamus > Monochamus alternatus. The sequence continues at coordinate 21,050,078 of CM073435.1, read as the reverse complement.
TTTGTCATGTAAATTTTACACTCAATCATTTTTGGTTCAAGCAGAGTTTCTGATAATACCAAAACTATGTTGGCGCCAAAATTTCAAGATGCTGAAGTTCAAACTGGTACACCGATCCTAAGTGATACCTATGCACAAACAGTATATAACAAAAATGGTATGTACAGTAACATCTTTAAATACATTAAAATAATTTGTCTCAAATTAATTAATATACATATAGAAATACCGAAATCACTAAAATAATATTAAGTACTAAAAAATGACCAGGACATACTTATACATTGGGTTTTCCTTTGAGTAATTTTTTTACTGAAAAGAATATATAGTTTATTAAATTACAAAACAAGAATATAATGCATTTTTATTATATTTCAAATCACGACTGCCAAACGTCACAAACACTTTCGTGTAGTAGTCCAAGAAAAGCCGCATTAAAAGAGCAAGTAAAAACCTGTACTGCAGCATTTGTAACTTGTAAACAATATAGATTATATTATTTCCTATTTTAGTTTTAAAATTATGTATATTGTTTTTTTAAATATTTAAATAAACATTTTATTGCAAATTTTCCTTATGGCTACATTATTTTTTATATAGTAGAGAACGTATATATTTTATTTGAAAATTTACATTTACCTATAATCTTTTATAATATTTATATTCATTACATTACAAACATTTTATTTATACAATAAGCAGCCTTACATCACACTTTTGGAATATGCCTCGTATATAAATATTTTCCAATTGGAAAGAAACTACTTTTTTAAGTCCCTCGTAATTGGCCATTTTTGCGACAGTATTTCCATGCGGCGGTACGGCTTTGATCTCGAAACATCAAAGTGCCGACAGAGAGTGGTATAACTTATATTTATTCAGTAAACTTTAGTAATATTTACTAATACGAGTCCACCATTATGTATTCTGTACTGCCAACATACAGCCCGCCATTTTGACCACACTAATTCTTTGAGTTCAATTAATTATTGTTCGCGGTATTCAAATGAAGAATATTTGAATAAATATTTAATGTTTTAATGTTATAGTCTCAGGAGTTTGCGAAAATTCACTCACTTTTGTTTGTATTGTAGTTTTAGAGAATGACGTATCATTACGAATTAATTTCCTTAAATTCTTATTATGTAGTTCCTACACACATCTGTGGCTTAATAACTTTTGTTTTGTGGTTTATTATTGTTAAAAAATAAAACTAACTTTGTTAAATATTTTTTTATAGAATTTGGTTATTCGTTATTCGTTTCTTCTTTTGGTTTTTCTTTAGTTTAATTGGGTATTTTGCCATACTAACACAACAACGCCAACGGCTAACGTGAGTATGTTCTCAAAATATTTTAAAGGCGTAAGAAAATTAGAAAATTATAATATTTTTATTATTGCAGTCAATTTAAAGCGTTTAGAAGAAATTAAATAAAACTGTTAAGGAGTCGTAATTCCTTAAGGGGGGCTCACATCGGTTCTACCCTCAATTTTTTTGCACATTATTTGAGATCACTCTGTATATTAACACGGTGAATTATATAGTGGTTTTAAGGCTTTCACGACCAGTGTTATTATTTGATATATAGTAATTCTCCGGGTTGTTATGCCGTGACCTCGCGGTAACTGGTCGCTGACAGTAACAGAAGTGCACATCCCTAGTTATAGTTGTGATAAATTGACCTATCGTTGTTTATTTATTTACTTTAATAAAATATTCAATGAGCACAAAACCCAATTCAAGGATAAGTAAGACAAATACAATGTAACAGATATAAACAAAAGAAATTAAAACGGATATTATACAATACAATAAAATAAAATGTAAAAAGTATGAAAACAGAACAAAATAAAATCGAAATAGCATCTAAAGAATGAAATACAAATATAAAACAGTAAATATATGCCTGTAACGAATTAAAACATTAATAAAGATTGAAATGTCTAACAAATAAAAGCTATTTAAAATAATTTTTATATCATTAGAAGTATATGAAATAATGTCAAGACCCATAATGCAACTGCAGTTGTACAACGTTTGATATAAAGAAGATTCAATTAATAAATTTGTACGGGCAAAAGGTAAATAGAACAAAGGATTGTGTCTAGCATTCCGTTTGGGATTTTTTTTATAATAATTCATTAGTAAAACATTTACACTTAATATTGAAATCAATTATATTTTTAATTATCAAAGCGGTTATAAAATAAGTCTTGATAGGTATCTCGAGCAGGATAAACTTCATCCAGCAAAAAGCTAGCAGATGTATAAAACCTTCGCCGAACTCGTTTTAAAATTGAGACACGTGTAACATAGATGGGGTTCCAAATAACTGAACCATATTCAACTTTTGATCTTACAAAGGTAGTATACAGTAACTTGAGGGTAAATAAATTCTGGAAATCCTTACAGCCGGATTCATGAAACGGGCGTAGCGTTAGTCGGACTAACCAGCTTTGCGCCCGTGTAAAGCGCGTTAGTTGGTCTAACCAGCCTTGCGCCCATTCACGAAACATGCGTTGCTAGGTAGCGAAACATGCGTTGCTAGGTAGGCTGTTTATTTACGTCCATATTTGCGCCAAAAGTTAGACCCAGTATTGTACCTGTCTAAAAATCGCGTAACTTCGGGCTCTAGTTCCTTGCGTTTCCCATTGTATATTTAGTATTTATATTCAAAAACAGTACTTTTCAGTGCTACGGATTAGTTAACATATTATAAAGTAAGTATTATACATAGTAGTGAATAGGAGTATGCCTTTTATTTAAATTGGTGCAACAGACGCGTAAATTTTTCGCGTAACCTCCGCTAGTCTGACTAACGTTACGCCTTGTTGATGAATCCGTATGTTAGAGTTTTGCAATACAGAACCCAAATTCTTATAAGCATTGGCTATTGAGACATATGCTGCGTGAAACTCAGTTGGCAATCAAAAAGTATGCCTAAGTCTGTGACATAATCAGGGCTATTAGGAATCTTGTCATGTAAAATATAATGAAAAAATATAGGAGTTTTTTTCTAATCAAAAGACATAATGTTGCATTTGTTAATATTTAGCGGTAACCTATTTTCAATAGATCAATCATTAAGAGAAACGAGATTTCTTTGAAAGTTCTCACAATCCGAAGAAGAATTAATACGACAAAATATTTTTAATATCATCAGCATACAGAAGATACTGTACATTTAAATCTTCAACTATGTCATTAATAAAATTCACAAAAAATAGAGGACCGAGTATGGATACTTGAGGAACACCCGAAGACTGAAGAAAGGAGTGAGATTTAAAACCGCAATATTATACATATTGATGCCGATATTCAAGATATGATTGAAATAATTTCATGAAACCGTAGCAAAGTCCTGCAGTACCGAATTTCCCCAATAATATGGAATGATCAAGTCTGTCAAACGCCTTCGAAAAATCTGTGTATATGACATCAACTTGACTTCCAGCATCGTTCTCCGGCTAGACTCTGTGGGGAGCAGACACGCTATCGATATCTCTGGTCCCGCCCATATACTGATTTTGATTCCTGTTGTTCGTATTACGACTGCTACAGTCGGAACCGTTCCTCAGATAATAGTGGTCTTCCAAAACGTTCCGTAGCCGCCTCTGTAACTGGTATCATATGCTTCCAAACGTTTCGCCGCTATTGACTGTATTCATCTTCAGTGATGACTTAGCAAAAGCTGAGGGAGTCTGTCCCCACAGAACCTATCCCGAGAACAACAAGGGCAGATCAATGAATTCCAGCTATAGCTAGGGATTTGCACCTTACCTAATTCTGTTACTGACAGATACCAGTTATCGAGGTCACGGTATAACAACTCAGAAAATCACTGTATATTACGGTAAATTATGTTAAAAACCTTTAACACTGCAGTGAAATATGTAAAAATATACACAATCTCATGTGGACCCCGATAATGTGTTAAAATGTGTATTGTTTAGTATAGTCTTTGATATTTTGTCTATTTAAAAAATCTTTTTGGTAACGTAGAGTAGTTTCGAGGATAGGTTAAACGTTCTTTTTATTGACCAATATGTGATTTTGCTTACACTATTACCTTTGTCTTTTTAGAGTTAGGTGACAGGCTAACTGCAGCTACCATGTCGGAGGCATCAGGCCAGGGTGAACGGTTTGCAATTTAAGCAATCGGAAGAATCGAGTACTTGAGAGGCATTGAAGGAAGATAAATTTAGATTTTAGTTTCAGCGCCAACCTATATAGAAAACAAGAAACTACTGTCTCTTTCAGTACCTCCGTTCCCTATAGATTGAGAATGGACCAGTTAACGGTATTAATAAAGTAAAATTCACACATTTCTCACTATGAACCCTGGTAGTAGATATGACAGGAATTGGTAAAAGTTGACGGAGCTGACTTCAGATCTACATACATGTTCTTTCTCTTTAGTAACTTTAATTATTTATTTGAAAACAATTTACTTAAATAGTCAATTAAATAAAACAGATATTACCTGTTAAGTTTTCCTTACTGGGAAATATTCAAATTACCAAAAAAATAAAGTTATTACAATCAAAGAATTATTGTAAATTATTAAACTGTTAATTATCATTCTGAAAATTATTTTCCAAAAATTATTATTACACTTTTCTTTTCGAATAATTATTCTAGTCACTAAAAACTGAGATATTAAAAATAGAAAATTTTTGATAAGCACGTGATGGACAAAGTTGCAGGTTATAAAAATGAATTTCAATTTAAAATAATAAAATTATTAAATAGTAGTATACACTGATTTTAAATAAATTTCATACTAAATAATAAATAATTGTGTATAATAAATAATTACCCCCCAAGACGGAATATCACTTTTCAATCGGTTTTCACAAAGGTGTACTTATAATTGAAATCGAAATGCAGTAGTGATTACTACCAGAAACAAAGCAGGAAAAGGGTAGTTTGCTACTTCCCTTCTGGTTTTATTAGAATTTTCTCTACAACAAATTTAAACAACGTGATTGGCTATTCAATTTTAAGTTGGTAATCATTTAGGGAATTCTGAAATGTTAAGTTTAAATATAAAAAGTATCAGTGCTGCTACCTTGCAACTACGTTGAATGCAAAACCACGCGTTTGACACAAGAAGCAAATAAAATTAACTAACATTCACACAGGATATTTAAATTATCATGGTTTACGTTTCATACATGTACATATACATATACAGTCATCAAGAAGTAAACACAAGTAAGTCGAAAGAACAATAAAAATTATGCTGCAAATAAATTATACAATTTGAATCATTTCAAAATGTACAAGGTTACAAGTGAAATTTAGTTTTACAAATATACAGTATGGTTGCATCTTAATTTATGTTGACAACGGTGTATGAAAATTCCACAAGTTGTAGAAGTCTATTGTGAGTATGCAAAAGTATGAAAAAACATTAGAATATTCTTAAGTGCAAATTAAGAATATGCAACACACATAAATGAAATCACAGGAAGGTTTATTAAATACATTTTAATTCATAAAAAAGACCTAAAACAGGTTCCATTCAAATTTATAATGTTATGGTCATTCCTAATTAAACCGGAAGTGGCAAAACATAATTTTCTTATAAAATAAATAATTATAACTTGAACCTATATTATTCACCACGCGGTATATTTAAATCCATTTTTCACGGCGTTGCTACAAACAAGAGCTTTTTCCACGACAACCTGTGTTCGCTCCCGATAACCCGAGCCGCTCGAGACAAAGAAAATTCCTTCGTGCGTGATATATTAGGACAGTAGGCAAAGCCCTTACGCAACACCGTCAAAATCGGGCCCCGAAAACCTGGAAGGTGGAGTCGATGTCAATGCGACGCCTACGTCGGCTCTTTGATACAATGGAAGAGAAAGCGTCCCGTTACAAATACATTAACCGTGTGATCGTCTTGCGTGATCTCAGTGATTTATAATGATTAACGCGGACACGTGTTGTATAATAGAAACCGTGGCGGCTAATTACCATAAAAACATTAAAATATTATAACACATGTAGATATATTAGCAGAAATATTTTTATTACTCATTAAGCGGCATGGGCGGAGACGACAGATGGGCTACTGCAAATAATAAGTTTCCGCGAGTTTTGATTTCTATATCAAAAAATGCAAAAAAAAATCGAATTATTTTTTTTTTAATATCACAGTTTTACTTTGTTGAATACTCCTTAAATATTTTAATATTAAGAAAATTTGTGTTAATTACTGCATGAAAAACGGGTAATAAGTGTTAAATGGTATATGTATTGCTACGGAAGTTTACCTGATTATTACTTAAATAAATTCTTGATTATGTGTAAATGGACGAATATCTTAATTCTGACGTAGAACATTCCAGGCTATATTCAGTTTGGTTTAAGATGTGTTCTCGAGAACCATGGAAGCTTTAACTTCAACCCAAAAAGTATATACAGGGTGTCTGCAAATCAAATATTGAAATGTATAGACCTATTGTAGTCCCTCCTCCTTCTGCTAAAGTTTTTGAATAAATACTGTATTCTTTGCTATGGAATCAATTTAGTAGTATCATTAGCCTAAGACAGCATGGATTTATTTGAAAACTTTCGATTTCTACTAATTTGCTAACTTTTACCCATTATATTTGGAGGCCTTCGAGCGGGGAATACAAGTGGATGCGATATACACTGATTTTATTTAGCAAGACCTTTGATAAAGTTGACTATCACGTATTAATAAATAACTTTTGTGTACATATATGGGGCTACGGATTGTGTGATTGCATTAATAGTAACATATCTTCAAGAGGGTAAGTTTATTGTGAAGTACTCTGTTTTTTTTTCTGATGAGTATAGATCAAACTCAGGTGTTCCTCAAAGATCTAACTTGGGGCCGTTCCTATTCTTTTTTTTTATAAATCGTTTAACAAATGTAATACACAATTCAAATTGTTTAATATTTGCAGGACCTGAAATGTTACTAGCGTATCGAGTGTTCCAATGATTGTATATTTCTCCAAAGTGATCTTAACACGACATTTGAATGGAGTTATATGAACAAACTTGACATTAATATTCAGAAATGCAATAAATTTTACTCGTAATAAGCAGATAATATCTTATCCGTATAAAATGAACATTGTGTTAAAGAAAAAAGATTATATCAACGATTTACGTGTAACTATTGATTCCAAACTTTCAATACAAATTGCAACTTTTTCCAAAAATTAGTTCAATTTTATCATTATATAATAGTATAGTCAGACCTAAACCTGAATATACTTCTCTGCTATGGCATTAACAACCTGAGATATGTAAGGTAAACAGAAAAGATGCAGAAAAAGTTTTTAAGATTTCATTATTTTAAAAAATATAATAGATTTCCAGATGTCAACCTCACTCGAAGTATTCATTTATGTAAGGAGTTTAAAATTAACATACTATGGAATCGACGTGTTATTGCAATGCTCCTGTTTGGATACACATTACTAAGCTCTCTTGTTGATGATTTTTATTTGTTCTCTATATTCCCATTTGTAAGAAAATCCAGTTTGCACCTCTAGTCGATATTCCGATTAATTAACCTGGTGTCTGGTAAAAATAGTGTAGACCGCATTAGCGCTTCTAGTATATTTTTAAAATCTATCAAAAATATATATTCAGTTGACAATTGAAGGGTGGAAAAGCTAGAGAGCTTAAGTGTCAAAAATCAAGATTTGATCTTCTCTGCGTGAAACAGACCTACTTACTGATATCAGTGTCCCATAAGAGACCTAAGTCCATACTCCTATGTAAACGTCAACACATACGTATAAAATTGACAGGGGGCCTATCTCCAGGCAGTTCCAACGACGCAAAACAGTATTAATACAAAAACAGTAATAATATAAAACAGTATTAATACAAAACAGTATTAATGCGAAATAGCATTAATACGAAACAGTATTAATACATAATGTATTTTTTATGTAAAATTGTCGAGAATTAATTTTTTAAACTTTAATTGGCAATTTATTGTGTGAAATGCCCAATAATTAAAATGGTACTTAAGCCCTTCAATTTTAAACCTTCTTAGCACGTAAAAGCTAGGGGATCTAAGTGCAAAAACTTAAAATTTGCTGCCCTGTAAAATTATATTTTTGGCAATTAGGCTCTCTAGCTTTTTCACCCTTCAATTTATAAATACTTTGTATGTCTTCTAGCTGTTAACTTAATATACATATATCATAATTCTGATGTGAATGTTTGGAAATAATAAATAAATAAATAAATAAATAAATATGAGTGTCTTTATTATGCAAACGAAACATAATTGACTTAAGGGCGCCGTATTCTTGAAATAGTGTTTTCTAAAAGTAATTTTAAACAGTTAACAACTGAGTAATATAGAATTTAGCAAATAACAAGAACGTTATCTCATGCCACCTGCAAATATTCAAAGGTATCGAAGTAAAACCAATATATAATCTCAGAATTCTTAGAGACTGAAATCTTTCAAAATACGTATTTTTTAAAACCAACTATAGATGTAAATGTTGTTATAACATAAACTTACATAGTTCTGCATATAAGATTGTTCGCTTTTATTTATAAGTATGTGAAAATAATTGTTAAAATGTGGAGTTACAATAGCGAAACAATGTATGTCATACAAATGAATTTTAAAAGTTATTATATTATTTTAGGATAGTTTAATAGTTATTTATGCGAAAAGTGCAAAAAGTAAGTGTTTATTGCACGCGACGTGAAATACGTCGAGTACAATAAGCACTTTTTGTACGAGTTGCATACAATATTTTTTCTACGTTCATGCAAAAACCTTAAAATAATATTTAGATGACACTAAGTCTAGCAAAATGTGACGTCGATTTGAACGTTTATGTTTGTCATGATGACAAAACGCTGTAGTAGAATGACAGGTGAATGCAATAAACATTTTATTGCACTAGTCTAGCAAAATGTGACGTCGATTTGAACGTTTATGTTTGTCATGATGACAAAACGCTGTAGTAGAATGACAGGTGAATGCAATAAACATTTTATTGCACTAGTGCAATAAAGAACCACTTTTTCCTCTAAATATAGTTCAATAAAGTTTTGTTTTTTGCATGAACGTAGAAAAATAGTAAAAGTGGATGAACAAAACATCAGTAATTTTATTTTTGATATTGCTTTTGCTCTACGTGTTTTATTTTTCGAAATTTCAGTACCTAAAAAACATCACAAATTTGATCATTTTCAGACGAGAAATACGGCAACCTTAAGAATTTTTCTTAGATGTTTCTACATAATAGTAACAAACACCTAAATGGTTTTCTTGGAGTTTTTCTCACAACAGAATAAACGTTGAAAAAATTATGTGTTCAAAATGATTTATAATTAAACAAGGTTTAACCATAAGAACTGTACTATCGGTCGGTGGTCGAGCTATCTAAGGCATCAGTACTTGAATCGATGGGGCCACTCCGCCCGGGTTCGAATCCCGCAGCCGGCAGGCCGTGAATCAGCCATATTTGTGGTCAATGTGGAGTATGGTAGTTTGGAAGAACATTGGCTTGAGTCAATGTGAGAGATGTCGGCGTTTGACCATCTCTCTAATTAATGAGGTTTTCCAGGTTTCCGTCATTCCCGCACTAAACGTTGCTTAGGGCCTAGCAATGCAATTCGTTTCTGGGCGAAAATGTGGCCTGCTTAATAATAATATGACACCCCCTCTCCCGCACAAGTTTCCGATTTTTATACGACTGATATTATTGTTATATAAAATTACTTATTTTAATTGAAAAGCTGTTATTGAAAAATATGTAAGGTACTATTTAAGATACCTATTTATTTCCTAACTTTTAAAACCTCACAACTTTTTTGCTTCTCCATGTATCGATTTCTTTTATACATATTTTGTATTTCTATCTTCCTGATTCGACATAAATTTACATTACAAGTGGCGCTACAAGTAACAAAGTTTTGAAATATTTTACTTTTAGGAATATCAATAAATTTTATTTTTACTGTTTACTACTTGTTTGCCAGCATTTTATACATTGTTTTGTGAAAATTCATGTTAAAACAAATTTTCTAACGTAGGTAAACAGTAGACCCTTTTACTACTACTTTAACACTACTAAACTTTAAAATTTCTCTTAATAATTTTTCTCATACAGAAATTAGATAATCGAATTAACGAGTTTTAAAAATTTATTACAGTTAGTCTAAATACCGTTGCAGTAAAGTAAAAGTAGATACAGAAGCTTTAATAAGTACATTTCAAAACATATGATGTAATATTTTTGACAAACATAAACAATACTTCCAGCGTTTTTTAGTTTCATGAAAAACATACTATCGAATTGTTTTCTACAATAAACAAAATAAACATTCTCAGGCGGTATTTGTGCTAGTTAAATATTATTAAAGGTTAAACTGACGCTGATTTCACGTTCTCCTGCTAATTGATTCTGATATATCGAAAGGTAGAACAAAACACAATACTTCTATTTTAGTTGGGATATGTCATTTTTACGAAAAAAAAGGGCGTTGCTTGTAAGTATCTTACACCTACAAATACACCCACAGTAACAGAGTTGGTCAACGAATATATTTCACACATATTCCTGCTGGAGAATCAAACTGGAGGTAGGATATTTTTCTGTGCAGGTTTTTATTATCGTTATTAAAATTTCGGCAATATTATATGACACTCGATTAAATATTGCCACAAAAGTAGTAATGTGATATCCTGCAGACATAACATATTTAATATTTTTTAAATGTCGAGAATAATATTCTCAAAGCATTCTTTTATTTATATGTTTACTGATACTGTAAATTCTAATCTAAATCATCGAACTGAAAACTTCTTTCTGAATTCAGTGGCATAGTCAATGACTACACATTAAAAAATCTTAATAAACTATTAAATTTGATAGTGAAAATTAAACAATAGGTTGAGTAAAGAATTCTTAAGCAACCATGTAAAAAAAAACGGAAACAAATATTTTTTTAACTTTTTGCCAGGGAATGTAGAAATTTGAAAATTTAAATTTAGAATCTGGAAAGTATTTCTAGTACCTACTTTCATACATGCTTACACTGTAACACATTGAATAGAAAACACGTACATCACTGTCTATAAATAAACCAATTAGTCGTTTACAATAATTACCCATTTGAAGTCATGTGGAACACACAATTTTCTCGATTTTTATTCTAGGTTAACACCCACCTTCTCTGGCGTCTGTTCTCTATAGAAAGTGTTTGTTTCAATTGTCTGTCAATTAAGAAACGCTTAAGACATTACTGGAAAGTATAAATAACAATCACCAGCAATACAGGAATATCGACCTTTTGTACACACTGAGTACAATGTTAAGCAAAGGAAAATTTTCAACAATCTGTATCATATATTAAATGTATAATTAGATTATAATTCAAGAAGTAATATGAACAAAATTATAGGCTTTGATTAAATTATACAGGACAATCGACTCTGGTGATGTATTTCTTGCATTTAATTAGTGAGCGATACTGATCCACTTTAAAATGATATTCAAAATTTCTTTTTAGAAAGTTATTTTATATCTCCAAACAGATATTTCATATATATTAATAAAATAGTTCTCCTAATAGTGGGGCAAATGTATATTTTGCTAAGTTTTTACAATCTATTTATAAATAATAAAAAGTTAAATGACTTTTTATATATTTTTAGGTATTAATAATATTGTGTGAAACTAACTACTCAGTGGACAAAAGCCCCAACCTGCGTTGAAATACACCCACAATATCTACCCATATATTCCTTATTATTAGCTTTTGTAACATTTTTTTACTGTTTTAGAAAGGTATTTTAAGCTAATATAAATCAAATCTCCTACAATTCCTATCAATGAAGTCATATGTATGTTCTCTGATACCAAACATCTAGGTATGCTAATGAACAATTCCACGGACAAAGCTCTATTCAATAATTATCTAAAGAAAATAATCTAATTTACTCACTCTATAAAAATCTAACTTCACTTTTTATAGAGTGAGTAAATTAGATTATGTTCTTTAGATAATTATTGAATAGAGCTTTGTCTGTGGAATTGTTCATTAGCATACCTAGATGTTTGGTATGAGAGAACATACATATGACATCATTGATAGGAATTGTAGGAGATTTGATTTATATTAGCTTAAAATACCTTTCTAAAACAGTAAAAAAAAGTTAAATGACTTCTAAAAGTGAGATATTCATCCTTAGGCAGGGCAAATAACAAAAGATCAAATAACATATAATAAATAAATAACAAATAATCAAAAGATGGCACATAAATCTATAGATTATTTTGTTTTAATACCATACTAATAACAGCAATCCATTAATGATTTACTTTTTGCAACTGTAGAAAAATATGTTGACATTGAGTGAATCTAGCACCTTAATAATTAACTTTAAAAAGTTTATACTCACCTGCAGAATGCCGTCCTTTTAGATGGCGATGGTCTACCACCACCTACATGAGGCGTCCTCCGCAGATATTATACTTTAAGACTAGAAATTGAAACCCCGTGGCTTCTAACGAAGTACTACAGTATTCGAGTAGATGTCGCTACAGAAAATACGTTTATAGTAAAATAGTACTATTATTTCATTCATGTCAAATTTTACCAGAATCCGGGCAAAAAAGGAAGACACTGCAAGCGAGATGCATGATCTTACATCTCGCTCGCCGGTCACATATTTGGATTAAAAGGGTCGTAAAACCTTCCTATTAGCAATCGCCGCGCCGGCTTATTGCTTTGAAAATGTTTTTGTCCGGTATGACGTATTTACACAAAAAAGAAGACACGTGGTTAACCATCCTAGAGCTTTTTATTCTATATTTTATTATTTATCCGGACTCAAACTAGAGTAGGTGAGAACGTGCGGATCTCTAAGTAGGCATTTTTATTGTGTTATTGTTGTGCTGTGAAAAAATTGAAAAATATGAAGAATTATGGAGAAACAAATTACGAAAATTGTATACTGCCAGAAATTATACAGTATGAAAGAAAAGTATGGAATAAATTCATTATTTCTAAAACAACAAAGTTTCATGAAATTTCCTCGGACACGTCGATTTTGCTTTTTAAAAAGACTCTTTTTTATATATACTCGCGACAAGAATTAAGACGACTTACGTCATACGAACAAATGAATAATTTATTATATTTTCATCAAAATATTTGAGAAACTGCAACTGATAGTAATAAAACTATATACTACACTAAAAGTTTGCATTATATATTGCACAAAATTGCAAAAAACAATTGTTTTTAACGCAACCAAATATCGAAAATTACGTTGACAATAAAAACAAATGTGTAACGTCAGCAGTGACGTAAGACGTCTGAATTCTTGACGCGAGTATACCAACGCATTTCCGACGTTCATTTGTTTTCGCGTGATGACGCCATCGGATATTTTTTTTAATAGAGCCCCTATATTTTTTCATCGGATTCTTGTATAGCTTAACTTGCTGAATTCAACTTTCAGAGATAATAATAATAATTTGTTGTTGTTAAATTGTTTCAAAGTAAAGAGTTCTATTTTGTTTCTGCCAGTTTCTGAGGTGACTTGATTTAATTTGTTGTTTTTGCTATCAAAAGATGTAATATTCTAACATGCAATCTAATAAAACAAAATAATAAATTAGGGGGTCAAATACGATTAAGGCAACCAGAATTTAATTATTAATTAATTAATTATTAGTTGATTATTGTTAAGTTGTTTTAAAAATAAAGAGTCCTTATTTTGTGATACTGCCGATGAATTCACTATATCCATTTTACTCTCAACCAGCCCATCACAGACACAAATGGGATCCAATTTTATTGGATCGGTTATTATTTTTTTCTCGGAAAGTTGAAGGAATAAAGTATTGAAATTATAAATTTTTGAATTCAACAAGTTAAGCTCTACAAGAATCCGATGAAAAAATATAGGGGTTCTATTTAAAAAATATCCGATGACGTCATCACGAGAAAACAAATGAACGTCGGAAATAAGAAAACAAAATCGACGTGTCCGAGGAAATTTCATGAAACTTTGTTGTTTTAGAAATAATGAATTTATTCCATACTTTTCTTCCACACTGTATACAGAAATATTCCTAAAGGAAAAAGATATATAAAGGATGCACAAATTAATAAAAAAAGTAGTTATATTTTGTGATTTTTATCTTCATCCCTTACATTTTTTAAAATCTATTCCAAATAGATTACTGTAAACTCTGCCACGAAAATAAAAAAAATAAAAATTTTAATTAGATTTTTATTTATTTAATTATTACATTTATTTATTTATTAAAAACTATTCCATAAGAATTTTTAGCTATGGAATAAATAGTAACCAAGACAAAGAATGTAAGTACTAAAAATACTATAAAATCGATATACCTATGCTTCCAATAAATAACATCCAGATATATAAACATGAAAAAATGAAATACACAATTACAACTATATTTTCCACTCCACAAGGGACACGACAGTTTGTGGCTATATGTAAGACGATGTTTATTTTGTTTTACTTTAATCAACTGAAAAGAAAGCCTATATGCAACTGAATACTTTTGGCAAAAATTACAAGTTTAAAAAATATTAGATTTTTAGTAATTAGAAAAGCCCATTAATGCATTCCTTAAGCATGTAAAGCAATTAGTAAACTAAAATATGGAATTAAAATATTAATATTACTATTAAATTGTAGCGTATATCTAAGTGAGTTTCACTAGCCTATTTCTATTTTTTTTTATTCATAATGAAATTAGTAAATCTATAAATATGGTTCAACCCTAGATTCAGAGACGCCCTATATAATTAGAGCATTTGAAACATCCTTTAATTATTTACACATTATTCATAAAACCGTTTCTTTGGAAATTGAAATTTATTTTTTTTTCTCTGCTATTGTTTCTAACCTTGCATAACTTTTAAAAATCGAAAAAATGGAACCGGCGAAGTATCTCCGTTCCCTCAGTATCTTTATTTTTTAGGCGTTGTTTACAAAAATAATGATTCGATCAACCATAAAAAATATCTCTTTTAAATTTCAAGCTGATACGTCATAAATTGGCGTTATTACGGAAAAACGATTTTATTAGTTCAACTTTAACACCCTGTATTTTTTAAATGATGCATTTTTGTATATAGGTAAGTAAAGTTAAATCGTTATATTTTACAGTAAACAATACGCAGTTCACGAGATGACTTGCTTTTTTGTTTCACTCTGCATATGATATATATGTGTATACTAATACATATTCGAAAAACCAAAAAAAAGCTTTTTTTCATATACATTTATTTGAACTTTGCGAATTACAATTAGCCCAAGACCCATTAAAATAAGGACATAACACTAAGTAACACCCTGTATATAAATTATCGAGAATAAATGAATTTATAAATTGTTACAAATAATATGAGTTTGCATTATTAGTTATAATTTTGTACGTTT
Source organism: Monochamus alternatus (assembly GCA_037114965.1). NCBI lineage: Eukaryota > Metazoa > Arthropoda > Insecta > Coleoptera > Cerambycidae > Monochamus > Monochamus alternatus. The sequence goes on along the minus strand of CM073435.1, from coordinate 21,034,617 downwards.
TAATTGAAATAAAATATAATTTTGCGGTATAAAATTAACATGATTTTGTTTTAGTCATCAATAAATATGACTACCAGTTAATAATTACGTTATACTAAATTAACCGCAATAACTGGTACTTAGTTCGTGAAAAATACCCTAGCGCATTTGTGAGTTCATTCATAAAATTAGATTTAACGAGTGCGACATCTATTTCAAACTAAGCCAACTAAGGGTCAAACGAATTGTAAATAATGAATGAATATTTTATAATAACTTTATTCCAATATAACTTTTTTAATAAGAAGATGCTGGCGAAACTATGAATTAAACTGTGACCAGCTTACTATTTAGAAGACAACGAAGTAAAATATATCATAATTCCTTAATAATCTGAAGAAATAATCGTTTGTTTTTAAAACGCTAAAAAACGTACATGTTTAGAATTTAATGTCTCACAAAATAATTACATATCTCAAATTATTTTTGCTTTGTTATCTTTACCTATACTTTGTCAAATGTGGTGTAAAATTGTATTACTTGTTTTCAGTGTTTTAAAAAGATATATTGGATTAAAAAAAGGTCTGTTTTCTATTAGTTTTCTATATAAACTAGGCAACCAGTAATTATCGGTTTCTGTCCTTAATACATAATTCACTGCACTATTCACATACACATAATACACTACTAGTTAGTAGCACTGTCACTATAATGGTTACACATTAACACTTATGGTCGGCTATTATGGGGTGCATCAGGTTCCATAAATGACAAAACAGTACCACACTTTTGTCACCGTAAGTCCATTTATCCATGTTTTTCAGTGCAATATATTCTTCAATTCTAATATTCATTTTACACAATTTTTCCCCATATCACTATTTCGTCTTTTTCTCCTTTCAGGACACTCTTTCGATTTCGTTTCATAAAATGGAAATTCATGTCACACATAATTGACAAAAGCATCTAGATATTCTTGGCAATATTTCATCCTGTGACATAGCATTCTAATATTTTTTACTGTCGGAAATTCATTTTTAAAATACCATCCATGAAGTGATCTACGAATCGCGTATTTTGTATCATCAACATCTATTTTCTTTCATCCGCTAGTTTCCAGTGTTTTTTGTTTCGCAGTTGTATATTCTATGCCATTGTTTATTGCACGATATACACTTCTCACAGACGTTCTTGAATGTATTACACATTTCAACTGCATCACTTAGATACACTCACATTTTAGTCTCGAGCTCTAATTCCTTCATACAAGTTTTTTATCATCCGATATTCCTCACGTTGTACAGCCTCAATTATTCTCAATTCTTAAGAACACAAACACAGAATCACTAATAAATTAATTACAATCAGAACTAAATCAGCTGAAAGATATACCCAAAGTTGTCCCACGACCACGCCCATAGCAGCGCTGCAGATGAAACAGATGGATCTGTCATAACCAATAGAAAAGGAACGTTTTGATTTGGCGCATTCAAATTTGCTGCAACAGAAGTTGTGTAATCTGGTATGCTTTGCCAGAATATGCGGAACATAAATTCAGTACAATTTTATAGAAAAACTAGGTGACCCGGCAAACGTTGTTTTGTCATATGAATTATTTCTAGTGAATACTTTACTTTGGCAGTTAAATAAAAAATAACTAACTTATTGTAAGTGTGTGGAGGTGTGGTATATGACTAAAAGAGGAATGGAGCACTGTGAACGGGATGACGGCCTATAAGAATAACAAAACACGAAACATTCATTTTTTTCAATTATTTCGCGTGCCTGCAATATTACTTGTTTGACGGCCCAAATTAGCCATACTGTACAAAAATATAGCCATATAGTAATATAATAAATAGCTGTTGTTGATGCGAGCTCGTAACACGTGTTGCGTACTTTTGGGGTTATGTAGATCACTTAAATTAACTAATAATGAGAACTACACTTAAAATTAATAATTTTATTAATTATTGATAAAATAGGAAATAAATAATTATGGCTCAGCAAATTAATAATAAATTTACTTGAGAATTACACTTAGAAGGTAAAATGATAACTGTAAACGTCACTATTACGCTCGATTGATACACAATAATAATGGTCGAAAACTGTGTAAGGAGTGAGAGAAGGCTTATTGTGAGAGAGACAGGAGACCGGCTTCGTTCTCATCCCTACTCCGTGCTGTTTACTGGGTGAGAAGTGACACCGGTAGATGCCTGGCGGGGATAACTGATCTAGTGACAATCGATCAGTTATCGACCAGGGTTAAAAATGATTAAATTACTAAAAAGGTTATTAAAAAATAGGGGCTTGCGATAGAAGGATGAAAATTAAGGGTTGTATGTATTTTTTAATGCCACATCATAAAAAAATTGAAATAAAAAATTTTGTCCAAAAAATAAAAAACAATTGTTTGGGGTGGACCACCCCAATCACTTAGGGGTATGATAAATAGATTACGACCGATTCTCAGACCTACCGAATATACATATACAATTTCATAAAAATCGGTCAAGCCGTTTCCGAGGAGTATGGCGTCTAAAACTGTGACACGAGAATTTTATATATTAGATATATGGACAGCATGTATTTCTCTTAATGTTGACTCCTATAAATTGTGAGTGGGCATATAAAATGAATCATTTTCTGCTATTTTTAAACCCGACTGTAGTCATTCATTTTTTAATTGGACTATCCGTTCAAAATTTTTAATTTAGTCCTAGTCAAAAATAATTTGGATTTAAATAAAAATTCATTTTTCTAAGAAAAAATATGCAAACCGCATCGAAATTGAATAATTATTATAGTAGAAGTTGTTTGAAAACGCGTTATGGAATATCTGTTGGTCTCTTAAGTAAGTACTGATAGGTAAAACAAATTACAAACCAGAAAGAAATTTTTTTAAAAAGTAATGTTCCAAAATACATCCATTGTGGAGTTTTATCATACTAAGCATGCTTATAACTTATAATATTCTTTTAGAATTGAAGTATTGGAATGACAGGGGTAAATAATATACATGATGTCTGGAGTGGTTTGCTGCATAAAAAATTATACAAAATTAAATATAATTGACTTAATATATTTTTTCTCAATCAAGAGTAATTAGAATAGCAAAAAACAGGTTTAAATATGTGATAACGACGTACACGTACCATGTCAGGTGTTTCTACATAATAATAACAAATACTCCTAAACACACTTAACCGTGAGTGGTATTCTTATAGTTCATCTCACAGCACAGAACTGAGTTTTGGAGATGTAAAAAATCATTGCAGGTCTTAGATTACTATTTTAAACCCCGTGGTAGGATCAGAAGAAATGATTTTCGATGTCATTTAAAACAAAAAAATATTTGCTGGATTTGTAGACAAATAAAACTTTGAGATTGTGTATAGATTTTGTTGAAAGTTAGAGCATAGAGCTTTAGAGGGGTCCTGATTAGCACTACTTTCTCAAATTTTAAATTAAAAAATCACTAAGCGTTTTTATTGAAATTCAAGAATATAAGAAAATCATAGCCAGTCTTGGATCGTCATCTTAAAAGTTATGGTAGAATCAGAAGAAGCTGGTTTCGCTTCGATTTAAGAGAAAAAGATATTTGATAAATTACCATGAACAATAAAATTTTTACAAACTTATACACAGACAAAAGTAGACACGCTGTACATAGATAAGAATTATTTTTAACGTAATAACCGTCATAACATATTAGACACCGTGTAGGTGTGTCTTAAAAATATTAGGTAATACCTAGTCGTATTCTAAATACAAATTATAGTAGATAGAAACGCAATATACGGTATTTCGATTATGCGAATTTTGCTACATGTTATGAAAGAAACATAAATTTCCTGAACTACCTATTGGGTCATCAAGCAGGATCTATGAAGTATCTGATTCCAAATCCTATATCCGTACAAACTGATGAATGCATTTTCTTGATTGTGGATAGGCGTTTACTAAATATAAATATTAGCATATGTTTCGACAAAATAAGTCTATTGTTTTTACACCGTGGTTCCTTAAACAATTATAGAAATGTTTATTTATCATATTCCTAAAATTACGCACATTCTGACCTTCGTAATGCGGATACACAAGATCTACACTCGTAATAAGTATAAGGATACTGTTTTATATTTATAAATGTAGGTGATACAACCTGATTATTTACAGAGGAACGTATTGTATAAGCAACGTTTAAATAAAAAAAATTGTTACCATTGCCTAGAAATAAATAGAACAACAAACAAATTTGTCACTTTCTATTCTTCAGGATATTTGAGTCCCTTTAATAATAATAATAATTTATCATAGACACAGGCGGTAGAGAAGCTATAGCTTGGAAACCTTCTCTACATTCTTCCAAGTAGATCTGTTTGCTATACATATGTTTGTGGTTGCTGGGTAATTTTCGCAAATAAGTACTTTAAGAGTCAAACAAGGTTTGATTGTGTTGGGTGTCGCAATATAAAAGAAATAAATACAATCTCTACAATATGAAATTTGAATGGAAGTTAATCTAGAATTATCGGTTAATTAGCTTATGCGCTTTATACAAAGAAAAATATTGCTAAATGAATAACCCAACTAACATTTAAGCATAATTTACTACTACATAAGAAAAATAAACCTAAATTGATCCAGATTTACTACTTTCCGCCATAAATAGTCCTCAATGTTACAAAATCTTATATCAAAATTTTAGAAAAAAATTTGTTATGCAAAAGTAATATAATGATTTCCATATAAAATGAAATATATAACCAATTTATATGGTTCGAAATTACATAATGTATATCTACCTTCAAATGCTAATATTCCAAAAATGTGTAAGACGAAGTTATAATTTACTTAATTTCGCCTTGAAATCTGACTTTAATATCCAGGGATTTTTTAAATTATTACAATAAGTAAATATTTATTACAAAATTGCAAAACTTATTTTGTCTTAAAATAGTATTTAAAAATAAGGTAATATCTAGTTATAACTTCTAATAAATATTATGATCATTTCAATTAAATTAATAGAAACATTACTTGTTAACAATACTTACAGAGCTAAAAAACTAATTAAAAGATAATTATTCTGTTCATATTTTACTTACAAAAATCAAAGCCAACGCTGCAGATTGTGTAAATCAAGCTAGTGATAATATACAGGGTGGTCGCGATGTAATGGGCCAACATTCATGACTAGATTCCTGACGTGAAAATATTGCAATTTAGACAAACTCACCTTAGTCCAAAAGTTGATACTTACAGAGATACAGGGTGTTTAATGCAAAATATTATTTTAGTTTTTTCTTATTTATTTCATAATAAATGCTCATATCGAGATGAAATTTTGGTGTTAGGGGTTTTCTGTGGCGAGAAATTGAAATATAACTTTTTTATCTTTCAAAAATCTAATTCTGATTTTACAACTTCGTGCTCGTAAAATTTGCCATTGAAAATTCCAATGTATTTGCATTCAATTACAAATCGGCAAAAATTTTCAAGTAGGCTTATGTTAAAATCCAATTTTGACATTTTCCACTTATCTTAGTGCTGTCAGTAATATTACAGTATTATTCGTGCCTTATTAAAAGTATTCTTTATTTTATGATCTAAATCGTAGTGCATGTCACACATGCCACGCCATAATTTATTTTCAAATGGAGAAATGCGCGATATGGTTTACGTTTATGCGCAATCAGATTATGTTGGACGTCGAGCGCTTCGTCGGTATTCAGATTTGTATCCGAATAGAAGGCAACCAAATCGGAAACTATTTCAAGAACTTTTTAATAGACTTGGAGAAACTGGTAGTTTCGTCATAAAAGAGACAACGCCGAGCGTACTGTTACAGTTCACCAAGAAGAAGAAATTTTAGTAAGAGTGGCAGGAAATCCAGAAGTTAGCAGCAGGCAGGTAGCTAGAGAAACCGGTGTTAGTAAAACAACAGTTCTCAAAATCTTTCACAAGGAAAATTTATTTCCCTACCATTTTACACCCGTGCAAAATCTTTTAGCAGCAGACTTACCAGCTAGATTACAATTTGCTCATTTTATGCGCAATCAGCAAAACCTTGACCAGAAATGTTTGTATAATGTACTATTCATTGATGAAGCGACCTTTACTCGTCGAGGAATTTTCAATTTTAGAAACAAGCACATATGGGATAATGAAAATCCTCACGTAGTCAGTGAGCGTCACTTCCAACATGAATTTAAGATAAATGTTTGGTGCGGAATCATAGGAAATCACCTTTTGGGTCCACATGAGCTTCCTCCAAATCTAAATGGTGACTTGTACTTAGACGGCAAAATCTATTTTTCATGCAAGATGGAGCTCCCCCTCATTATTCTGTCAGAATACGGAACTATCTTGACCACATTTTTCCGGATCATTGGATCGGTCGTGGAAGTCGAATATTATGGCCTCCTCGTAGTCCTGACTTTAATCCTATGGATTTTTATTTCTGAGGCTACATGAAATCAGTTGTCTATAAACTATAAACACCCGCCAAGAGCTATGGCAGAAAATTGTAAATGCCGCCGAATCATTTCGTAACAAGAATCTCTATTTTAAAATACGGCAGTTTTTGAACAAACGCGTTAATAAATGTATTGAAGTTGGAGGCGGACATGTTGAACATTTAATGTAATATTCAATATTCAATTGTTCATCATAATTTATAATTTGAAACAAACTCTTGTTCTTTTTGACATTCGTACCTTATTTTGATTACTCGAATTACCAAAGCTAAATATCTTGAGAACGGTGCAAGATAGCGGCTATCAAAAAGTATAGCTTTTTTGTGTAAAAGAAGTTGTAAAATCATAATTTGCTACCTGAGAATTAGATTTTTGAAAGATAAAAAAGTTCTGTCGTTTTCAACGCATTCGACCTAGCGCAGGTGGCGCTCTCAATGAGCTACAAGCAAACCATGGATATATTTCAATCTCTCGCCCCAGAAAATCCCTAACACCAAAATTTCATCTCGATATAAACATTTATTATGAAATAAATAAGAAAAAACTAAAATAATATTTTGCATTAAACACCCTGTATCTCTGTAAGTATCAACTTTTGGACTAAGGTGAGTTTGTCTAAATCGCAATATTTTGACGTCAGGAATCTAGTCATGAATTTTGGCCCATTACATCGCGACCACCCTGTATACATAAACACAGCATAAGTATTTCTTATGAACACTGTTATCGCCTGAGATTAATTCAGTACTGCATGTGAATTGAAATTTGAATTGAGTTCCGTTTAGAAATTTTTATTTTGCTTTTGTTTATTTGATTGGATTATACGCACACATGTTATTGACTTCAATTACAATTTTCAATCACAAATAAATCCAAGAGTAGAATTTTATATGTAGGTACATAGTAATAGTAACAAAAATTGTATAAAATCCTTATAGTTTCCGAGTAAAACATGATTGAAGTTCTAGTATTTTCAACATTTACATCGCCGGGCCACTGTAGACTCTAGACAGGCGATTCCGAATGTTGAAATCCGATTATTTTTTGTACGCACAAAAGTTTTTGTGACGCCACTGTTTACATTAGGTTTTCAAGTATCAACAATGGCAGTGGACCAGTTTCCAGTGCCGTGCAGAATTGTATTTTTAAATCATTTTCGAACTGCCTTTTTGATTTTTTCTTTACAAAATTGTATTTGTAAGAGTTACTCAGATTTTTTTTTAGATAAGTTCTTAATCACCCTGTATAGGTAAACTTTCCCTTTACGTAATAGGTCATAAAAATTGTTTGACCAATTCATTCAAATTAACATAATTTTAACTTTAAATATTTTTTGGTCGATATTGATAAGGAAAATATGTCAGAACTGTTGTGAAGCCCACAGGACAAGAAGAAAAAAACAGATTTGTATTTTTAATATATTAAAAAATGTAAGTAAAATTGGAGACAGGTTCAGTTGAGGCGTAACTTAAGGTGTCTGAATTTGGACGACCTTCATAATTTAAGTCTATAAATTTGTTTCCAACTGCTCCTAATGAAAGAAGTATAGCTTATCAACAATTCAATGAATCAACAATTATTTATTTGACATTAAAAATTTTGCAAAGCACGTCCAATTATGCCCGCCGAAAATTAATTTATCATGCGACTAACACGCTAGTTCGTCGTAGGACTCACCATTTCCGTCAGCGCCATTTAAGGAGCCACTGGCTCGCACCACAATTATGATTATCCCCAGGTTAAGTATTTACCTTTCTCATTATCCGCCGGCGGCCAGTGACATCAGATTAGAAACGAACCGGTGCGGCATATCTATAAAAGACAATAGTTCCCCAAGTCGCTGGTACGCCCATTCATCGACGTAACCCGCCGAAGAGGACAGACGCAGATATCGATAGAGGAGCGGATAATATCACAAAAAATTTAACGAAGTACAACATTAGACATTGATAGGGAAGCTCACCTAACGTTTTAGTTTGTTAATTATGTTCCTGTTTGCTTACAATTACAATTTTTGTAATGCCTTTATTTTGACGTTTTCTATAATATTCCAGGCAATATTCGATTTGGTTCTAGACGTGTTCCCGAGGACCTAGAAAGCCGTTTAAATTTAATTATAGGTGTTCTATTAAAACAAAAATGTCTTTGTAGCATCATATACAGGCTACGCAGTTAATAGATTAGATAAAATTTTAGATTATTTCAGGAAATTTCTTTTTTCTGTTAGAATAATTATAGTCGTAGAGCTGCTTTAAGAACATGCCAATAACCTTTGCAAATGCCCGTGAACTAGTGTGAAAATTTCGTGAAACTGGATGTGTAACAAACAAAAAGAGGATTATCCAAAATTCACTAGAAAATAAAGCAGTCCGATACCTGAGAGACAATTAAATTTTCAAGTTTATCTGTTAAGTTTTTCTTGGGATTTGCATAGGTCGTGCTGTGATACTGTAGCATTCTGTTTTAAAAATTTCTGCTCACATTTGTTTTGCAAGTGTTGTGTTGTTACAAACAACATTTTTTACAGTTGATTATGCCTAGACTACGAGATTTGGGCAGATTTTCTAGCTTAGTGACTTTGAGAGAAGGCGGATTGTTGGATTGGATTACGTGAAGTAGGTTTGTCGCTGAGAAAAATTTCAAGAAGGACTAGCAGTTCCTTACGTACCATTCCCAGGTATAGACTCTGAAAGGCCGTGGACACAGAACGAGAGGCATCGGCTGTTGTAGAGGAACCACAAAGAGCGAAGATTGTCGATTGCGACTTTTATCCATCAGAGATAAATCAGTGGATTGAATATCATGAGTTGTTATGCGTACAGTATATCACCGAATACGAAGTTTTGGTTTCCTGTCTTATCGTCCACATTGGGTGCTGCCTCTCACTTGTCAACATCGCTTACAATAGTGTAGAGAGAGGATTCAGTGGGACCAAGAATGGAATCAGGTGATCTTTAGTGACGAATCACGTTTCTGCCTGGGGATGCAAGAGTAAGAAGACGACGTGGTGAAAGACAAGATTCACAGTTCGACAGAGTCTTGTCTATCACACAATAGGCGTTATGATATAGGGTGCTATCGTGTCTGGCAGCAGATCACCACTAGTTTATATTAGAGGCAACAATACAGTCCAGCGCTACGCCCAGGAAGTGGTGGGACCATATGTCATTCTATATCTTGTCACCATTCAAAACGTCATTTTCCAGCAAGACAATGCTAGACCTCATGTTGACAAACAATATCTGTTATGGATCAACTGTTTACCCTGGTCACGAAGGTCGTCGAATTTGTCACCTATTGAACATGTATGTGATATGATTGGCCGTACACTGCTGCATTTAAAACGTCCCCACAGATTTTTGCAGCTCTTACCCAAGAATTTCAGATAGCTTACAATGAAAACTTATCGGCAACCTTATTAGATCCAAGTCCTGGTGTATCAATCAACAAACTATTGAACCAATTTTTACAGTAGGTTCTCTGATCTTGCTGCAAATGTAACCATGCATTAAGTAAGTGGCCCTGAATCTGTGTACGAAAAATTATTAAAATCTAATTAATATATATAGGTGTTTACTTTTCTTTGTGTAATAGAATCATTACAATTATTGTTTTTGACATATAAACAAGAAACTAAATTTGAAAAGATGCAGTATAGCTTTTGAAAACACTACAAGTACTTGATGATATTAAGTTAAACAATATGAATTCTAAACGATCAGGAAGGCTTCCAGCTAAATGTATTGATTCCATATTAATTCAACAAATTCTTTCTCTTGAAGATAATAGATTCATTCCTAAAGAAATGATTTTAAAACTAAATTATATTTTTATCACATTATTTCAGAAATACCATCTGGTATCATTTATTAAATTTAGAATATTTACTTACTCTCATTTGAAAATGAGACAAAATTATTATTGAGAGGTATGAAGTAATAAATAATATTAAAATTAAATTTTAACAGATTCCACACTTCTTTTAGAAGATTTTATTTTGTCCTCCATTAAATAAATAAATTGTGTAATATAGAAATGACAGTACCATTGTCTAGTACAAGTTGTGAGAGATCTTTTAGTTTATTAAAGAGAATTAAATATTATTTAAGAACAACTATGTGCCTATATAGGTTTTCTCACTTGGATGATTTTTATATTGAAAAAAATATTGTAAAACATTTGGATTTTTGCTTGTTTCTGGCTAAGCATAATAATGGAAGAATAACACTGTTTTAGTAGCTACTCTACATTCTAAGTACAATCGTTTACAACTATAATGGCACTCTTTAAAATGAATTTTGCGATTTCTTTCGAGCTGCTGACGTATTCGTAATTAAATATAATTCAACTTTTAACGTTAGCTCTTAGTTGTTTCACTTACCGATAGAGATTTCTTGAAATTTTTACTCACAACTTCCAGAAATTTAAAAACTGTTGTGAGAGAGTGTCATTATTATTGCATATACATGTTTATCGATTTGTTATACTGTTTCAGTATCGTTAACGTTTACTTTTCAGTTTCTGTTAATTCCAATAAATATTTGACATTTTATTGGCCGCAAATTTGAATGTTGTTGTGTAGTAATCAGCTACCTCCTCCTCTCTGTTACGAATATTAATTATCTGCTGTCCACCCAGTAAAATGTTCTGCCAGTTTTTGCCCAACTAAAAAAATATTCTGACGCCGCCACTGGTTGATACTGATATCGGCGAATATAAAGACATAGTTACATATTTGTAACCTTAGCCGCTCTACTAGCGTGACGACCAGGACATGCTTTCCTGAAACGTCGAGTAAAATCACGCCTTGGCAATATTTCCCGTCGGATATTGCATTAACATCCGCCTCCAGTGCACCCACGCTCGAGGTCATCACATGGCGTCGCTTCAACCAGCTAATCAAGTAGATTATTGAACGATTATTGGCTTCTTAGATTTTCCACGAAGCTACTTAAAGAAACTAACTGAAACTTTTTAGAGCGACATAGTTTCTAAATACCACATACGGTTTTACGTTTCTGTAAGATCTAATAAACTTGTCTGCAAGTTTTTCTTGAACATGTTTCGCAAAATGTGTCGGACACATTTGTAATGTTCGCATATTATTAAGTCTTCACTTTCACATTTGAGTTGTTCAACAAGTAATAAGCAATTATGTACAGAGTTGAACAAAAGGTAAGCGAATACTGAGTACTGAGTCTGAGTACATTATTTAGTATGTATTTAATAAGTACAACATTATGAAAATTGAATTTGTATTCACATTTAATAAATACGAAAATAAATACCGCTAGCATTCTTGTTCATGCATATAGTATTCGCAATCGCCGACCTTCTGCCAGCCTCGGGGTTAGGTAATGCTACGATTCAAAAGTAATGACAGCGTGCTGCGTTGTCTTATGCATCGATTTAGGTCGTTTTAAAAGAAAAAAAATCATTTGCACATTGTAACAATTATTTAATGAGAAACACGATATGGTAGCATAAGGAGGTAGGTAGTACCTACCTTACTGATATTTATTTCCGATTGATATTTGAAGAATTTTCAATAATGTTTTCTTACTTATTTATATTGAAACTTGTCGTTGTAAAGATTTCTTTACTTGCTATATCTCGTTTCTTGGGGACCTCTCCTTTCCTCGACCGTATGTACACAAATACATAAAAACATTGCCACACAGTTACTGCTAAAGCATTACAGCAGTTGTTCAGAGTTTTCAAAGAGAATTCGGCAAAATATTTTGTCTACTCAAAAACGTCTTTGGTATTACGCTGCTACACGATAATATGCAAAATTAAATATGTGAAGGCAAGTACTGAACAATTATTTTAAACTAATCACCGTTTACGATATCTTATTGTTGACAGAATCTGATGCAGTCTGCAGTCGCCGTCTGTAGGCCATTAGAGCAATAGAGCATTACTTCACGTCGATACATTTTTAAACTTCTTGTGTTAGGATATTAAATTCTGTTAATAGTAATAATAGCAACAATATTAACAATAATCGACGACGTTTGTATTAAATAATAAATACTATTTTAAACCATATCCTAAGATGTTTACTTTTTTCTGCAAAAATCCCTTAGAATATTCCTTCTAAGCTTTGATCACTGTTCTTTGATGTTTGGAGAGCATGCAACTAGCAATGCAATATGTCAAGTTGTCGTCATAATCGAAACCGGTTCAATATTAGTAACTAATTTTTAGCTTTGAACGTTTTATAGTAGGTAATTAAATAGAGGAATTTATGTCGGGCTCAGATATTTCCCTATAACATAGTTAGGATTTTAGATTTTACACAATGACTGCCGCGGGTGCATTCCGAATTTTCTATTAGTAGGTATTCCTTATATTAAATTTTAATTTTCTTACAATAAGAGAATATTTTATAGATCTGCGTAAATACTCTGTTAGTGGATAATTCTGACGGACCTATAATAATTGAAAATGTAGTTTTAATAGTGTGCAACGAAAGAAAGGATAGCGAATACAAAATACTGCAGCTAACCGAATTAACTGTGATCTATAAAGTATTATTATTATTAATAAAAATGTTTATTTTGTGGTTTTTACATTTGACAACGCTGTAAAAAAGCAACAGGTAGGTAGTTGACATATCTAAGCCATCTCGAATGATGATTGCCATAGGCTTTTACCACATTTTTTAAACATAACAAGATAGAATTCCAAAATATTTTTTTTATTGTCCCTAAGTAAGTGGTTAAAGTGTTTGTACTTAGTCATAGTTAACCCTATATATGTAATGCAATTATTTTTAATCTCCTAAATAATGGATGACATATTGGATAAAAATAATATAATGTACAGTCAAGATGTTAGATCGTATGAATTTATTTGTGACTGATTTATTATTACTTTTTTGTGATGCTCAGTAATGTATCCACTGAATTTTTAATATAAGATGCATTGTCTCAATTGTTTAGTAGCAGACATTAACAAATTAGTGAAATTAACACTGAACAACTTGAAGACTGATGTATAAGCTGCTGACCTTCTGCTGCTTGACAATGACCCAGCTTATCGACAAACTCTCTCTGCAGATTCCTTATTGCCTCAGGTCTTCAATTTTTCCGTCTGTCACGATACACCTCGCTTTTCAAGTATCCCCATAAGAAAAAGTCAAGTAAGGTTACCTTGAAAACCCCTTAAATTTCCCTCTGCTGCCAATTCAACGATGTGGAATTTGATAGTTCAAATAGTTTCTTACAAATAAACGCTCTTCTTTGTATTGATGGGAAGGAGTTTTAGAAACTATTAGATTCAGCTGCTCTGTCGAAAGAGAGAAATAGCTTCACCAAAGTTTAAGCCTCATAAAAACAAAATTGACCTGTTCGAGTAATTTTTGAAAAAAATACCAGTTTCCGAAATGCGCATGATTTTTGAGGCACACTGTATAGTGTGATCAGATTATTTGTTACATTGTATTTATTATATGTAGTTATCTTTTCTGTAAATAATGCAAGTTTACGCGTGTTTACAGACGACTAATATATGGTCGTGATTTGTTCAGTATCATTGCAGTAATCATGCATGTAAAAATGACCAAATGACTGTGATAACAAATTTATGATATATCAGCTCACACGGAAGTACTTGTAAAGTTTTTCTTCATGTTCGGGTAATTATTTGCAGTATATAAAAAAGGTAAATATACATAAAAGCATTTACATAAATTTTGTTTGTAACAACAATCAGACAATTCACAACATACTAAGACTACTTTGGCCATACTATATGTTGTGTGTACTATTCATCGTGCTATGGTCATGGCATATTGCCGTGAAAATTACTCTAATGACAATGTTATAATAGTATTTTATAATTTGGTCAATAATGAGGGGGTGGATTGAAGAGCCTGACTGTATTTTAGAGGCAGAAGTACATTATAAAGAATCATCTTTAGATAAATGTGAAACTGTTTACAACTGTACAATTCTGGGATGCTACAATTTATGATGTTGTGTATTGGTGGTGAGGACAAATTATATTCGTACCCTATTCAACGTGTACATTGTTGCTAGCAAAATATCATCTAACTCTAGTTGTAAAATAATATCGAGCATTCTCTGTTTATGGTAGATGCTGGTGGTAAACGAAGTTATATTTACAAAAAGGGTATGGAGAACAACGCAGATCTCTGGACAAATACTTCGACACCATTTTCAGTATCGTTTTTCTATACACCTTTGGGTAGGAATTGTCAACGATAATTTAATTGGTCCATTTATTTTAGGAAACTTCAAAGTAAGTGTCTCTTGCAACATAAAGAAGTCTAAACCGATGACGTGACAACTAGCTCGGAAACTGTTCGACCACAACTGCTATGGAAACATGCAAATCAAACTAATGCATATACGTACCAGAATTTTATGATAAAGTCACTGGCATCAATTAGGTAGGTATTTCATCTTCTCTCTATCCATAGATTCTTTATAAGCATTTTGCTTGGCATTTGTTACATTTAAATTTTAAAATGTCTATTTATATCTTCATGTCAACTCGTTTTTACAAAACAATTATATTCCACGCAAAATTGTTAAACGTTTTAATTTCACAGTGAAATATCCTCACTGATCATTCATTGACAAGAATATAACTTTCTTCTGAACTTTATAAGCTCATTTAACATAACTTTTTGGCTTGTTGCAAGTGGAAAATGTATCCCAAATATACGGTATAATACAGGTATCTTAAAAAATATATATATTCCTAGAATTAATGCTATATGAAATTTAGTTTAAATTTTATTAAGTTCGATACTTAGTACCAGAACTTACTCTAATACGTCATTATATATTCCACTTTTTGTATTTCATATGCGAATACTATGCTATACCATCATCCAAAGATATTCTCACTATGATTTCTTCAATGTGGTCGAATATGCCGCCGTTTTTTTCAGCAAGTCGTAAATCACTTTCCACCAGTTGTATTCCAAGTGCTAGAATAGCTTGTTACGTTACTGTTTAACAATACAAAATTAATAACAGAGAAAATATACAGTTTTGAAAATGATACTTTATATTACTTTGACAATTTTGTATATTAATATTCAATAGACAATATTTGTGGTAATTAAAATATAATTTTGCTGGTGTCTTTTACAGATAAAATCAGGGAATAACAACATAAATAAGTAATACATTTTTCTGACATTTTTCGAAAGGATTTTGTAAAATTTTTAGTTTATTTTTCTTTTCTATAACTTTGAGATTCATTTATCTATTATTAAATTTAAGAGTAAGTATAATAAATTCTGATTCTTGTACTTATATAATGAGAGAAATATTTGTATGGAAAATTTGATCATGTCTGCTCCAAACTTTACTTCAGAAATTGTCGATACAAAAATTATTAAAATAATCAGTAAATGTTTTCATCACAGTCTTCGTAAGCTTTAAGTTGATTTAAATTAGATGAATTGGAATTCCTAAACAAATGGTGCATAATTGTACAAGATATTTACGCAAAAAATATCCACTCATATAGCATCGCATTTTCTTCTGTGAATAGTTTTGGTAATATTTTACTTTATTTTTGTTTTTTTTTGTTTCCTTAAGAAATTCGCTTTTTTAACAATCTTGCACATTAATTAGCTTTTTCCACAGTCGGGAGTAGAAATCGGTTTCGATGACATCAAAATTAAAACAGAAGTAGTCGATTATTCCCAAGGGAGTATAATGCTCCCTAGGGAGTTTACATTATGGAGAACGTTTTTCATGCAACAAATAAGATAACATTGAAATTATTTATTGACATTTAAATTAAATGTTACATTTGTGTTTTTGTGATTGCGCTAGTAGTGGTAGGTACCACCTGATTAGCAATTTTGGTCTTACTTTCAATGGAGTTCTCGACATAACCCTCAGTGACTGTCGTTGATTTTCAACCATCATGACGCTTTATTGTCGTGATATCCACACCAGCATCTGCCAGTAATGTCGCTGAAGATCTTCGTAAGCAGTGACCAGTATAACATGCAGCATCAGGTAATTTTACATACGAAGCTACTACACTCGGAATTTTTCCCATGGTATTCTTACCAACTGGCTGCGAACTACATTTTCCTGCTTTGTAGTACAAAAAAAGGCGCTTATGCTTGACGTGGGGAGGATGAAGGGACAGGTATTTTCGAAACAATTCAAGCATATTTCCCATATCGGAAACCAGAAAGATTCGTGAAATCTTTGTCTTAGTGTTTGGAATTTTTACAATCAAGAAAGAGCCTACATCCTCAATATCATCTACAATTAAATTGACTAGTTCATCAGTTCGACAAGCTCCGGCAATCCCCAGAATTAATCCAACCTATAAAAAATCAAAATACTTAATAATTGAAATACCTAACAACAAAAGTAATCTTACCTTAATCATTAAGAATTCTTTGTCATCTGCACTTGATAGAAAACGGTCGATTTCACCCTTTGTCAATATTTTCGATTTTTTCGCTTGATATCCGTCACCGGTGCTTTTCAAAAATGCGATCAGCTTGGGGAATTTGCTTATATCTATGTTGTCGTAAATTATCAAGCATGACTTAACCATAGAATATTGAATGATATGGAAGACTTGTAATTCTTTGCATTTTCACTGAAGTATGCCAACAAAACATTCTCGCTGTATACTTGAACATTTTTCTCGGCGCACCACTTTTTGAACCGATTGTAGGCTATATCGTATAAAGATCTTAACTTCGTAGGCAGCAAATTGCTTATTGCAATATTTGCAGCCTCCACAATTTCTTCCGACTCACAATTATTCATTGTGCACTAAACAAACTTTAAACCAAACCAAACTAGCACCTTAATTTGGCAATTCGTTTTGTTTGTTTAGTTTGTAGTTATGACAATAACTCAACGACTACTAAATAAATGCTCAAATCCGAATACAATAATTCTGGTGCTACTTGCTTCATAATGACAAAATATGTGTTTTTAAGTTAATGAAACCGTGGAAAAAATAGTATATACCATTCGGGAGAGATGCTATTTTGTCCTCGGTGTTCACTTCACTTACCGGCTGCCCTTAGTATATCACTCACCCGGAACACTGCATACCAAAATGACACAACGAATCACCGGATAAGCCGATGATCGATATTGGGTTGGTGGTAAAGGGAAGTGCGTCGGAAGGAGGGAGCCGCGCAATATGGAGAGTTATTACGACTTATTAGAATTTCTTAAATCGGTGACTATACCTACTATATTTTGACATATTAAGTATACCATGTAACTCCGCAAAAGTATGTTACGAGGAACGGTTCTGACTGTAGCAGTGTTAATACCAATAACACGAGCCGAAATCAATATATAGGCGGAGCCAGGGATAATAATCCGCTTCCATGCCTAGTACACGAACAACAAGAGCAAGTCAAAGAATCCTATATAGGGATAGGATGAGCAGCAATTGTGTTGCTGATAACGACCAATACTAATATGATGTTGTTCTTTAAAATGTTTTCGTATATAATAGGAAGCCAGTCAGTTTAGACAAATTAAGACAGACTACATGAGAACTTTAAAATGTATCTTATGGTTGGTACAGACTATGCATGAAATCGTGATTCGTAATGAACGAATTCGTGCATAGTGTGTAGCCTTTTTTTGGACAGGCTGGAGCAACAATCTAAAAAATTGTACTATTTTTTTATTAGCAAATAAAACCTATTCAAGAATTTAAGGTACAGTATTGCTTAAAACATTAAATCAAATATGTTTCTCATATCCTTGTTCAAAATTGGTGAACTGGAAATCGATTTAAATTAAAACTGCGCTAACCCCTGTTAACATCAATCGAAGGTTTTTCCTTAAGAATGTTTTACTTCTTTCCATCGCTTACAAATATAATGTATCATCTTCACACTTGTCTCCACATGAGGAATCTTCTGTTTTTTTTCGGAAACCACATAAGCGGATTCGTCGAACTTTGCACATCATTTGATGGAATATTTCTAAATTTTCATAACGAAAAATCACCAATTCATATTTATAAATATCAGTCATTTCAATTATATCTAACCTTCACATCATATTGTTCTCAACAATCTCATTGTAAATGTAGCAAGAAATTGGTATTAGTCTATTTACATTATTTAAAACTATTACGTTACACGTTACCATTTAACTAACCATCTTAATATTGCTTCTGGTAACGAATCAAACAATCTGGTATTATTTATATCAAGTATGTATTTAACATAGACAATTTAATAGTGTCTTACTGAGCATTCTCGATAGTAATACCAACAACGGCCGATAGTAGCAGCTGGCTGCTTAAGTGCAAATCCACATTACACTAGAATTAAGCAAGAAAATGCAAACGCAAATATCTATTTGTATTTCCAACTGATGTAATTTGCGTTCCATAATCGTTGATATACAATATAGGCTATCAAAAACTTGCCTGGCAGGTTTTCTACGTCTCTAGTTCCCCAAATTACAGTAGAGTCATTTAAAGATAAATTTATTTACACAGCTTCAATCATTACAAGACCGTGTTGTACACAAGTGTAATCTTATTACTCTACAAATACTCCATGATGTTACACAACATTTTGAGAAGTGTCTCTTCTACCATATCTACTAAAGTAAAATTAGTGGTAAATGAATTTGATCATCTAAAGTTTTCAGCTTTAATTTCTCGAGAATTGAACGTCCTAAATTTAAAAAAAAATGGATGTGTGTTGTTTTCATTTAAGATGTTAGGGGTGAAGTCTCCTCATAGAGATACAAATTTGGGAAATGTGTAAATTCGTAAGAAATGTCTTCCTCAAAACAAAAGATGACAAGTTCGAACAAGTCACGGCATAACACCCAACAACAAACCACTGATATATTAAATTACCGTAAAAGCCTAAAAACCTGTATATTAAGACACAACTTTCATATTGATTCGCCCGATATAGTATCGTCTTACATCTAGTAAGCAGTTATATGCAAAAAAATCCACACGATTTGGAGTATAAGCCATATGTAAATCAACAAAACGAGTGTCAGTTAAACGTTTTTTTTTGCCAGAAACTGCCAAATTAATGGTATCCCGGCACAGTCCATTCACCGCCAACCGGCTAGCTACATTCTTCCAAAGTCGTGTGCAATTATCTATAACCCAGCTGGTGTGTATACCAACACCCAGCCTGCTGGCTATGACCCTGCCGCCGTAAAAAATTCAGTTGTGGCATTCGTGCGGAGTGTCTATTAAAACACATTAAATCCTGCATTAAATTGATTCAAATCCGTGTAAAACGATACTTAATGCAAATTGTTAAAGCTGTGCTATTAAGATTAATATTTGCAGATAATAAATAATAGTAAATTATGCATTTTATGTGTATAAGGTGCATATCATTACTGATAAATCGTTTCAGAGCAAGAATAGAATGTTTCAAACATATATTTATGTATTTTTATATGCTCTTTTGAAGGCATTCAGGAACTAAATACCCTACTGTCAGATTCTGGAAGTTGCGCGTTTTTCACATTCTTGATAAGGATAGAATTCTTTAAAGAACAGCAAAATCAAAAAGAACGAAATATCCTCATTCCATGGGTTTGCATATGAGTCCTTTATTGCATTGATACATGTCTGTGTGAAATAATAGTTAATGTGACTAATTTATGGGGCTTATTAATGGGATAAACTTGCTCTTAATACAGTTTTTAAGAAATTTCAAGGCATAAGGAAGCTAATATTCGCAGTGGTATTGAAAACGGCAATTAATTATTATAATGTTATTTCCAGTAAAATGATTTGACTCATTAGTAATACAAGTTGATAATGTTTTTTAGCTGTTTAGCCTTATTTTCTTGGAATCTATTAACTAAACCTTAACAATTTAAAGCAAAGCTATTTTTTATTTACGACCTACTCGAAAAACGGTTAAAGAGGTCAACTAGTAAATCATTTTCCTGTAATTTTAATGCATTAATGTCAGCTGTCCTTGCCAGTACGGCGAATTGATGGCAACACTACACATTTTTTTAATTTCGATTTCTACAGAAACGAAGAGCGAATCTTTATAAATTCATAAATGCTCCGTTATAGTACAAGATCCGAACTAAGATCGTCTTTCACCCATCTGCTTACCAGATGAAAAGCATTTTTTTATCAAATATAGATATTTTGTAAACAAATATATCGCAAATAGGTTACCTAATGAATTTTTAATATTTCGCTCACTTACCTAACAAACGAATTTAATACCAACTGAAAGTACAAAGCATAAGAAACATGTAAAAGTTAGGTTGCCTACCTTGTTCAGGTCCTTATTTAAATATTTTAAAGTAAACATTTCAAAAATATTTCTAAATAACAATATGTAGATGATTATTTAATGAGAAATATGATACTTATGGTAGCACCTACCTTACTGATATCTCCAAGATAGATATGTGAAGAGAAACATTTTATGTTTTTTTATTTGTATATATTAAAACTTCTAATTTTAAAGATTTTTGTACTTGCTGGAACCCCTTGGTTTCCCTCAACTCTTTTTGTTTAAAGCATCAACAATATGTAAGTATCTTTCTGTACATATGTCAAATTGTATTATGCAAAGTATTGGCATATTGGTTAGTTGTTATCTGTTGTTTCCGTTTTTTTATTAAATCAGGGAGAAATGTTTTTGGTTGTCTTCAACCTGCTTTTTTAATATCGTTTTTGTTGTTCCAAAGCATTTTTCAATCCAATAACGTTTTAATAACAATTAAAAGAACCAGAGCTGTACGAAAAATTAATTAATCATCATATAAATTTTCGTGCTTCGACACCTCCTCCAATAGTCATTTTCCAGTTGCTCAAATAGAGTTCTTCCTTTCGTCTTTATCATAATAATGTAATATATTATATTATATTTATGCATCTTTCAAGAAACAGGTTGCTGCGCAGTAGCAGAAATCTTGCATTTGAACTTCTATTATACAGGGTGATTCATAATTTATCTAAAAAGATTTAGGAATAGATGCGTTGTGAGAAATGGAGTCAATACCGTACAAAAGTTTTTTGTAAAAACCTTATAGTTTCCAAGAAAAAAAATATGGAAATTGTAGTATTTTTAACCTTTACTGGTTGGGCTACTGTAGTCTCTACCCAGACGATTCCGAAAATACGATTACCTACTTATAGTATTAACGTTTTTGTGAGTGTTTACATTAGTTGTTCAGGGGTCAAAAATGGTTTACGTGCATAGCCACTCGGAGTTGATGGATATAGTTTTAATTTATGGTGAAGTGAAAATGCTTTAGCAGAACGATTTCTAGATAAACATTGTAACAAATGCAGCTACTTTTACCCCGGTGTGCAGTGAGCGTAAGTGTAGTGCAATGCGAGCGTGACACGGGAAATTTTCAACTTAATCCTGGAAGAGATGGAGGTCCGCATCCGCAGCGTATTGCAGCAGTGTGGCGTATCATAAACGAGGTTCAATTATATCTTTACCATGTAGAGAGTGTATAAACATTAATACCAAAGGACTGGATGAGGTACCATGGCCGCCTCGACTTTAGACAGCCTTTTATGGAGATATTTAAACAATTGTAGAAACTAGGTAACACGTGCCCAAAATTTCGTTGTTGTAACTTCAGATATGTTAAACTGTTTTATTAATTCAAATGATAAATTAATTCTATTTATAATTAATAACAATAGCGACAAAAGCCATTGAATTTGCTGTAGGTGTAAAATAGGTGATTTATTTCTTTCCTTGAGTATTTCTTTCAATTTTTTATCCAGTCGTCCATTGCATACTTTGCCTTGTCCCGTTTTACAGTGAATCAGTTTCCAGTGATGTTCAGAAGTGTATTATTAAATCATTTTTAAACTGTATTTGTAAGAGTCCTCTGTACATTCAAAAATTTATTTTTTAGGTAAGTTCTGAATCGCCCTGTATAAGACTGCATCTGTTGGACAGTTCGCCTCTGCGAGTAAAAAATAATTTACAGGGGTCAAAAATGCGTTAATTTTGTAATACCCTCGTATTCTCTAGTAGCATACTTAGATGAAATTTGTTGCGATATTTCCCAAACCTGTCAATTCATCACAGCATCAATGAGTCGGTAACGATTTATAACTTACCGCATTAATATTAATCTATTTTATAGAAAGTAGGAGATTTATTACCTCACTCCGACTTTTATGTAATTTAATACACAACAATATCGATTATCCAAATACACTTGCCCAACTCGCTGCTGTCATGCTTCGGCAGGTCGAGACACAGTTTTGTTTTTCTTTGAAACGACAAACCTTCCGTGTTCTAAATCTCAGACAAATTTCATTTTTATTTTAAAAATATCGATCTATTCGAAGAGACTTGATAACAGTTTGCACTGTTTTTTGTCACGACAGATATAACTTTTAGACCCTACAATGTTATGACTACATTTTTTCTTAATTTTTAATCGCCTTATAGTTTCTCGATTTCAATGCAATGCAATTTTGTTTATATATTTAAAGATTAATTAATTTCAAATTCAGAAATAATAGACATGCGTTGAATGTGCAATGTTGCTAATTGCAACTGGGTAAAGGTCACTTTACGAAGAACGTTCTCAATACATGAATGCTTAGAGCAAAATTGTTTTAAGAAATTCATCTGCTACCTACAAAGTAAAACAAGGTCATTTAAGGCTGAAATATTGGATCGTAATAGACCAACTACTACAATTCGAACTACGTCATAAGAAGATGTTCATAATGGAATGGAAATTATATTCACTCTAAACTTGAACAAAATCCACAAGCATGAAATGATTAGCTACTATTTTTTATTAAATTAAAGACTTTGTAAAATGGAAATTTAAGAAACAGCTACTCTGCTTACTAATACTCAGACCAGTATTGAATTATACCTGAAAACCTATAGCAAACAACCAAAGTCATTCGTCAGCGGCCCACCAGACATATGCCAATTTCGATCTCATTAACTCTTATCAGTACGCCATAGGTAAAGTAACTATGAATAACACTGGCTGTTTTATATCTGTCTAATTCGACAAAAGAGACCATGAGTACGTGAAATATAGCAAACTACGTCTAGTGGCCACTAGCTACTCCATACCGGACTTACCAGGTCGAAGCAATGAAGCGTCCTACATGTTGTAGGTTGAAAGCCGTCTCGTATCGGCGATAACGATATTTGAAATATCGATCAATATCAAACATTTTGGACCGTTGACGAATGACTTTGGCCATTTGCTACATCAATGCTGGTTGGAGTATTAGCCCGCAGGGTAGTTGTTTCCTGAAATTCCGTTTTACAAAAGGCTACTAGATGTAGCTTGCTACATTTCGCCTACTAATGACATAACAAATGCTTAGTAAAATACACAAATTTGTAAACTAAGCGTTTAATATTACATATTTATTAAATATAATTTTTGAGTGGATAGGTATTACAGATTTTTGGTAAAATACCAATGTTAAAATAACATTGTATCGACGAATGAAAAATTTAATTCATGAAGAAGATATAATCGGCATGTAGAATATTCTCTCTTTCTCTCTACAGTAAATTTTGAAATAAAATCAATAATTAGTTACTAATTGAGTCACATTTTAACATCTCAGTGGTTAATTAAGATTACTAGGGAGAATGCGTGGCAATGCAATAAATACATAACTACTGTTTCAGTTCTGCCTTATTTGTCCTGTACAAAGTAAGAGCAGAAATGTGCGAAATCTAATTTGAAAAAAAAACTCTCCTGGAAAACGATACATTATAAGCTATGGCCATGGCATTATTATTGTTCAAAAAATCAAAGTTGATACTCGTAAAAGAATATACGGGTTTCCAGAAATGGCACAGCGCTAAAAATGTCTATGTTGTGAATGAAAAGTTATTTCTGGCATACTCTTTACAGAAATTTGTGACAGTATAATTCGTTGCTAAAGAGCGCTCCATCATACATCGCTTCGTATACTTTTCAAATACAGCAAATTAATTTCAATGCTATGGCTACAAACCTAAAAAATCTAAATTGGACTGGATATGTTTCAATTTTGGTTGGGCAAAACAAGGACACTTATTACAAAACATAGCCTCTTTATTCACATATATAAAAATATGTAAAATATACACAGAACAAACTCTATACTTTGGTAAAGTTTAAAACTAGACTAGTGCAATTTTAAAATGTGAATATTAGAAAAACTGAAGTTTTAGATTAGTCCATCTATCCTACTTTAGCTAAGGAGATGGGTCAACAACTGTAGGATAGATGGTTCTCAAAATCCATTTACTTCTTCTTCGTTGCACTGGTACTGCACATTTGACAAACATTATTAGAGGATGTGTAGCCTTCATATAACCATCTCGAACACAATAAACACTTAATCCAGTCATCTTTTCCTTTCGTCTGGTTAGTCTTTATTATAACGCACTCATTCTCTAAACGACTAAAATATTTATTTTCATTGGATTAAATATTCAAAACTATATCATTCGACTCTGAAGATGAGGAATACTATTTGGATTTTTTATGTTTTCTAATGATTTTACTTTCTTTGTGTTTGTCAGATTTGTACCAATCACAGTATATTAATCAAATCAGTACGGAATTTTAAACAATTGAATATGAATGAATTACGTCTGGCAGTTTTTAAATACCCCCACTTTAGAAAAAGCCGATACGAATATGGCGGATCCCACAGAACATACGGACACGAACATGTCACAAGAACCCATGGATGATTTATAACCATTACTTTGGGTAATTTTCAAATACCAGCCCTCTAGAAAAAATAATTTTGTCGAAAAATATGGCGGTCTTATGGTGTAAATATAACCAGTTGTTTAGTAGTTTTAATTATTTTAATTGTATTAATTCTTAATCAACTGTTGTAATCCAGTGTAGTTTCATGTAAATTGAGTTTATTTTATCACGGAAAGTTTACATTTTTTCTTAATTTAGGTTTCTAGCAGATATAATTTGAATTTAATTATAAAGTCGATATGGATTGGAAAAGCAGAATGAGCGCAGCAATTTACTATATTAATTATTATTAATATAATTATATTTATTCTACAAACAGCATTAAAAAGAATTAAACTGGGTAGAAATAAGTTAAGTTTTAAGTAGCATCGTGGGCACTATATCAAATTTTCGCAAGTGGGCACTTGCCAATGATATATAGGAACCATGGTGGCAACCATTGTTGTATTCATCATTTACGAAAAGTTAGAAATCTTTGGATTTATCACTATTAAACGTTGTGTCTTTTTGCCCTTAAAAAGTATGAAGAAAATATGGAAAAGAACAATCCATTTCAAGAAATCGATGAAGTGGCCAACCGAGCTACTTTGGACTTATTAAAAAGGACATCTCGGATTCGATATGAAATTGCATACAATAAGTTTGTGAAGTGGTGTGAAGAAAAAGGCGTTCCTGGAAAATATACTGAAAATGTATTCTTGGCCTATTTTGAGGAGAAATCGAAGGTTTGGAAATCTTCATCTCTATGACGATTCACAGTTAAATGCCGCAGTTAATGAACTTAAATTAGAAAATCAAAAATTAAAATCTAAACTGGATATCCTGGAGACCAAAATTAATATTCTTGAATCACAAACCCGACAAAATTGTCTAGTTTTTATGGAATAAGTGAAGAGGAGGATAAAGAAAAATATCATTCATTTGTCAAAACATATTAAAAACATCTATTTCATCAACAGATTATCCAAGGGTACTCAGTAAAAATACTAATTTAAATAGACCAGTCATGGTCCAGTTTGACAATCATAAATCTAAAAATTTGATGTTCAAGAATGCCAGGCAATTAGCTAAAACAGGTTACGCAATTTCACCTTATTTTTCAAGTTATGACCAAAAGCAACGTAACTTATTAAAACCATATTTGATTTTGGCTAGAAATAAAGGAGACAAAACATTCATAAAACATAACAAACTTATTATCGACAATAAAAAATTTTCATTAAACGAGTGTAAAAATCTTTTCCAAATTAATAATCAGGCTATATTGTGTGAAACTAACTACTCAGTGGACAAAAGCCCCAACCTGCGTTGAATTACACCCACAATATCTACCCATATATTATTAATAACTAAAAATATATAAAAACTTTTACATAAAAGGTGAACATTATTCAAGTAGGTATTGTCATATTTTATTCATTGACAGACTGTCACTTTTTGTCATTGTCGATATTTAACTTCAAATAATTTTAATTCTTATAATAATTTTTATAATTAGATATTTGATTCAATTTAAAGGAGGCCACCTGAAGAAGCAATCGTAAAAATGCAGAAATAGGTCAGATCTCATCTATTGTGGTTGAATTGTCGTGTTCCCACTGCCAAAAAGTGAAGTTAGATATTTATAGAGTGTTTCATTAAAGTAGGTTAGTAAATTAGATTAATTTCTTTAGATAATTATTGAATAGAGCTTTGTCTGTGGAATTGTTCATTAGCATACCTAGATGTTTGGTATCAGAGAACATACATATGACTTCATTGATAGGCATTGTAGGATATTTGATTTATATTAGCTTAAAATACCTTTCTAATACAGTAAAAAATGTTACAAAAGCTAATAATAAGGAATATATGGGTAGATATTGTGGGTGTAATTCAACGCAGGTTGGGACTTTTGTCCACTGAGTAGTTAGTTTCGCTCACTATTATTAATACCTAAAAATATATAAAAACTTTTACATAAAAGGTGAACATTATTCAAGTAGGTATTGTCATATTTAATTCATTGACAGGCTGTCACTTTTTGTCATTGTCGATATTTAACTTCAAATAATTTTAATTTTTATAATAATTTTTATAGTTAAATATTTGATTCAATTTAAAGGAGGCCACCTGAAGAAGCAATCCTAAAAATGCAGGAATAGGTACTGTCGTGTTCCCACTGCCAAAAAATGAAGTTAGATATTTATAGAGTGTTTCATTAAAGCAGGTTAGTAAATTAGATTAATTTCTTTAGATAATTATTGAATAGAGCTTTCTCTGTGGAATTGTTCATTAGCATACCTAGATGTTTGGTATCAGAGAACATACATATGACTTCATTGATAGGAATTGTAGGATATTTGATTTATATTAGCTTAAAAAATCTTTCTAATACAGTAAAAAATGTTACAAAAGCTAATAATAAGGAATATATGGGTAGATATTGTGGGTGTAATTCAACGCAGGTTGGGGCTTTTGTCCACTGAGTAGTTAGTTTCACACAATATTATTAATACCTAAAAATATATAAATGTATGTTCCTTTATGAAACTTGGCTGCAGGACACCGAAGCCTTGTGTATTATTTTGAATGGTTATAAAATTAGGTATATCCTCATCTTGTAGAAGTTTGCATTGTCATGGCGGTGTTTCTATATTTGCTCAAGAGAGAAGTGACCTTGAGGAACTGGGGGATTTGGATGTGGTTAATAAAGATATTGATTTCAAATATACATTTGCGATAAGTAGAAATTTAAAAATGGTGACAGCTTGTATTTATAGCTCTCCTAAAGGCGAGCTAAATGCATTATTTTCCTTATTTTTTGAGTTACTATATAATTTATGCAACCATTTTTATCAGTTTCAGTTAGTATTATGTGGTGATTGTAACATTTATCTTGAAGATGAAAATAATCAAAAAACTGATTTTTTTAAATATGTTCAATTTAATTATTAAGATAAATTCATCTATAAGAATGGCAAAAAAGTCTTCGTCGACATTAGATAATATAATAGTAAAAATTGACTATCTCTATAATTTGCCTAACATGGATAATGGAATTTCAGAATTTTCAATGCACAAATATTAACTATATTAAATTCAAATAAATCTCAGTTGCCTAAAAATATTTATATTAATCAAAGAAATTTCAATACAAAAAACTAATCCACGTTTCTAAATTTGATTAAAAATACAGATTGGCATTCAGTGTATGGGGAAAGTGAGTGTGATAATGCATTT
This sequence comes from Monochamus alternatus, assembly GCA_037114965.1. Taxonomy (NCBI): domain Eukaryota; kingdom Metazoa; phylum Arthropoda; class Insecta; order Coleoptera; family Cerambycidae; genus Monochamus; species Monochamus alternatus. The sequence goes on along the minus strand of CM073435.1, from coordinate 21,006,197 downwards.
GAAACGTTTTATGTCATATTTAATTGCTCTTTTAATGCTGCATATCCTGTAATAAATAAAAAAATAAATTACCAGAAAGGTAAAAAATGGATCACAAAAGGCCTTAGAATATCTTGTAATAAACGTTGCTTGAGGATAATAAAGAAATTTACTAATAATATAAATAATGTAAGCTATATAAATGATTATTGTGAAATTTTAAAAAAAATATAGCTAAAGCAAAACAAATCTATTTCACTAACTCTTTAACAAATTCAAATAACAAAACTAAAGCTACATGGAAGCACATTAACACATATATAACGAAAAATAAAAATGTTTCAGAAAATATTTCACTAAACAGTAATAATACTATTATATAAAATCCATATGAAATGACAAATATATTTAAAAATTTCTTTATTAACATTTGAAATCACTTAACAAAAAATTTATTGTGTTCAATCAGAAAAACAATTTTTTATATATTTTTAGGTATTAATAATATTGTATGAAACTAACTATTCAGTGGACAAAAGCCCCAACCTGCGTTGAATTACACCCACAATATCTACCCATATATTCATTATTATTAGCATACCTAGATGTTTGGTATCAGAGAACATACATATGACTTCATTGATAGGAATTGTAGGAGATTTGATTTATATTAGCTTAAAATACCTTTCTAAAACAGCAGAAAAACAATATTTAAATATTACAAATTTTATAATATGCATTCGTTTTATTTTGCAGCTGTTACAAATTCTGACATTTAAAATCGTTAAAAGCTTTAAACCTAAAAATTCATCAGGTTACAATGACATTCCAATGCCCCTCATTAAAGAAAATATTGTGTGTTTAAAATCAGCTATAGTGAAACATAAATAAGGAGATATGAGCTTGGTAGAAAATTATAGACCAATTTCACTGCTTACCTCTTTCTCAAAAATTATAGAAATAGTACTTAAGGAACAAATTTGGAAATATATTGATAAACATAAAATTATAACGGACTCATAATACGGTTTCCGCAAAAACTTTAACACATCTGGTGCTGCATATAATTTAATTAATCTTCTGAATTTAATTATTCAGCAAAAAAGTATTTCTCTTTGCAACTTATATAAAGCTTTTGATTTCGTTGACCATAAAATTATCTTAGAGAAGTTGGAATTTTATGGTATAAGGGGAATAGCAAATGATTGGTTTAGATCATATTTAAAAAATCGAAAATTGTCAGGTGAAATAAATCATTTTGAAAATCAAAAATTGCAAAAAATTTGCTCACCACCTAACTTAATGACTTGAGGAGTTCTTCCTCTATATAAACGATATAGTTCAAAATTTTCCAGAACTAAATTTCTTTATATTTGCTTATGATACAAGTATTCTGTTTCAACATCATGATAAATCAAGCTTACTTAAAAAAACTAAAGATACTGTTGACAATATTTTAGATTGGTTTGCAGCAAGTAGATTAGTTTTAAATTTGGAGAAGACTACCTGTATCTTTTTCCAGTCACATAAAAAGATTGATGTTGAAAATATATTTTCAAGCAACGATAAAATTATTTCTGTCACACATACTAAATTCTTAGGGTTTTATGTAGATCAATCTCTTGACTGGAAAAAACATATACTAGAATTAAATAAAAAATTGAGTGAGTTTGTATTTGCTATTTTATCAATTAGAAAAGATTTCGGTTTTGAGGCAGCCACGCATACTTTTATAGTATATTACAGTACGGCATTGAGTTCTGTAGAATTTCTATAAATGTTGAGAGTACATTCATCATCCAAAAGAAAGCTAAGTATAAGGTGTTTATTTTCACTGACGCCAAGACAATCTTGTAGAGCTTATTTCAAAGAAACGCAAATTACTGTTACTAATCTTTTTATATTTATAAATAAAGGCGATTTAAAATATTCCTGTGATATACATGATTATAATACCCGGTATTTTATAACATTTATGGATGAATTAATAAAAAAATGTGCATCAGAAGTAAAAAAGTTAAACATCGGATACAGAAACCTACAAAGGGTCAATATTTCAGAGGGAGCATTTGCCGATGACATAGTCTTGTCAGGAAGTAAGAAAGATTTGGAGCACAAGTTGAATGTATGGAACTCGGTACTCGAACAAAATGGAATTAAAATGAACAAGAAGAAAACGAAAGTCATGATGCTAGGAGACAAACAAGAAATAGTTAATATAAAAATATGAAATGAAAATATAGAGCAAGTGGATGTCTACCAGTATTTAGGAGTGGAGATAGAAAAAAAAAATGGAAAACAAGAGGCAGAAATAAATAGACGAATTGAAAAAACAATAAAACTATATTATACAATGAGTAATAAGTTTATAGGAAAAAAAGAAATCTCACAGAAAACAAAACTAAACGTTTTTAAATCAATATATCGTCCAATTCTGACATTCGGCTGTGAATCATGGGGTCTATCTAAAAAGTGAAGTTAGATTTTTATAGAGTGAGTAAATTAGATTATTTTCTTTAGATAATTATTGAATAGAGCTTTGTCTGTGGAATTGTTCATTAGCATACCTAGATGTTTGGTATCAGAGAACATACATATGACTTCATTGATAGGAATTGTAGATTTGATTTATATTAGCTTAAAATACCTTTCTAAAACAGTAAAGAAATGAAATACTTACGAAGAATAAAAGGTATAACAAGGGAAGACAAAATAAGAAATGTAAAGGTTAAAGAGGATTTAAAAATACAGTCCATATTAGAATTTATAGAGAAAAGGCAACGCAAAAGTTGGTGGGGACACTTACAAAGGATAGATAGTGCTAGACCGGTTAAGAAGGTATGGCAACCTAGGACACAACATAAAAGGGGAAGAGGACGACCAAGAACAACATGGGATCAAGCAATTGGAAAAATAATACAGAAAAGAGGAAAGACGTGGACAGAAGCAAAAGACTGGCAAGTAATAGACAAGAATGGAGAAAATTTGTGCATGATTAAGAAAAATTACTACCCACATCACAATGTGGTAAAGGGGTATTTTGATTATATATATAATACTCGGTATAATAAAATTTTGCTACTCTCGTATAACTATAATATTTCTAGAAAAGGTCCTTTGTATGAGCATAAAAATTTTAAACCAGTTACCAGACAAATTGAATTCAATTCAAAGTCTAAAAAAATGCATTTAAATGTTTTTTATGATATCCATGAATTTTTGGGGTCATTTTAACTGATCTAGTTGCGTTAGAGTCACCAGTTTCTTCGAAGTTGCGTCTCTCCTTCTCTTTTATGTGTTTGTATTAGTTTCATATTAGTTTATATCCTACAGAAATGTGTATTGGATCTTTTCAAAAATCTGTACTTATATGTGTGTGTACATATGAACTAGATAATAAATCTATCTATCTATTTATCTACAGTCTAATTATTCAATAATTAAAGCTATGTTACGAATAAATAGCGACGGAGATATCAGCAAGCATTTTAAGCTCATTGCGTTTCTGAAGCGTCAAGGAGAATGTTATCAACCCAAAAAATCAAAGATCTTAACCAGAGAGTGCGCACCGGATGACGAGTATGTTATGATGAAAGTAGATTTTGGGAATATTTGGTGCCTGTCATAGAGAGGAGCTTTGTCAGCTGACTCTCGACAACTTGGAAATTATGGGCATTTCCAGTTCAATATTGGTTAAGATATCAGATACCAAATTCAAGGTTCCACGAAATGTCACTATCGTTGAAGAATTTTATTTGGATTTTTACCGGAGATACATGGCTCTTTCTCCAGCAAACGTCGGACATCGGAGGCTTCTCCTAAAGTATGTGAAAGCAAGTGTACGAATTTGACATTTACTTTAAGACTTGTGTCATTTTTACTAATTATTTTTTTTAGGAAATGAATTTAAAACATGCGTATTAGGTACGATTTATTTTGAGGTTTACAAAATATATATGTATATATAATCAAAATCCCCTGTTAGTCTATTATGTGTATGCTTTTTCGTATATTGAGTTAAATCTTTTGCTTCCTTCCGTATTTTAATTCTTCTTTAGGATTTTCCCAATTAAGCTATCCCACATCTAACTTGGTCTCCCTCTCTTCTTTTTGGCCACAACTTTCAATTTCCAAATTCTCCTCGTCGGTCTCCTACTGCTCAGGGCGGGTTGTAGAAAGGATAGTTAAGTATTAAACAGTTTTTTACCACACATTTATTTCCTCCCATAATTTATTTATTGGAATATAGTTTCACTAATAAATAATCGCTAATAAAAAATACGTACAATATAACTAAACACCAAACCAAACATGCAAAGCTGGAAAAGACAATACCGATGTGACAATGTCAAAAAACATAAATGATACAAATCACACAGAAATTGTAGTAATAACTGTAAGTCGCCAACAAAATGGTGGATATCTGGATGACGCGGGAAGTCTAACTTTCCCTACTGAATTGATTAGCATACTGTGGTACCAATGGCCGTCTTCTTTTCTTTGCTTCCATTTTTTTTTTCAATATACAATAGAGTGAAGCTAAGACTACTCCCAATTGGCTTTGGCTTTCGTACATCTTACTTGAGGTACAGGTGATATATGATGCAAGGTTTCTCCTGGCGTGGTTTGCTATTCATGTTTTTCGGAATTCTGTGGAGTTACTCCTTTTCTGCGTTTTTTATATAGACTTGGTGGTGGTATTCTCGGGTTTTAAATATTTCAATCCAAGAAACTTTGGACCATCTATCTATGCGTTTACTGATCTATCTCTCTTAAAGGGATATGAAAGATGGAACAGATAACATTTATGAAAGAAAATATTACAAACGGGTAGTTATGTACCTTACCGAATCGGGCATTAAAAATATTAGAAATTGTAGTAGTAACAAAATTTCTAATATTCATAATCATTGAGCAAAACAAAATATAAATGGGATAATAATATAATAATAATAATAATAATAATAATATCTCTACCCCTCATTCTAATCACAGGGATTAGCCCAGAAGTGGGAGACTTGTGCGGGAGAGGGGGCGGCATATTATTATTAAGCAGGCCGCATTTGCGCCCAGGAACGACTTACGTTGGTAGGCCCTAACCACTATTCAGTGCAGGAATGAGGGAAACCTGGAAAAGCTCATTAATTAGGGGGGTAGTCAAATATCAACCGGTATCAATCTCTCATATTGATCCAAGCTAACATTATTCCACCCTACCATACCCGCAGAGAGGGTGTCAATCCTCTCCACGAATATAGCTTATATACGGTCTACCGGCAGCTGGGCTCGAACCAACTCCGATCTAGTCACCTCGATTCAAGTACTGACGCCTTAAACCGCCACCACTGACCGACCGAGAAATATTTTGACAAATTAGAATATTCTTAAGATGTGAACACCGACACAGAAATAATAACACTACTGGTCTCATAAAAACTCAGCTCTAACCTATCGTCCTTATTATCTTATCAGCGGCTGTGAATATGGACAAATTGTAGTAGATTTTGACCATTATCCATTCCGTAGCACTTCTTGCTTATGCATTGTAGGAAATTGGTAGTCGTGCTCAATGAAGGCAATGTTTCTTTGAGAAGGCGTTCCACGCGTTACGTTTTATAATAATTTTTCTCTAACACGATTTTAGAAAGTACACGTTTCACAACTAAAAATTAGATTGCAATACATGTCATTCCAGTATACTGTGTTAAAATGTTATTCTATGTCATTCCAGCGTACTGTGCTAGAATGACATTCTATCACACTGTGTTAGAATGCTATTCTAACATACTGTGATGGAATATGTACTAATAAGCAACTTTTTTGTATGATTTCTAAAATCTTGCTAGAGAAAGTATAGTCTAAAATACGTTTAGAATGGCATAGTCCACAACTTGTTGTAGAATATACTATTCTCATTTTTCACATCTACTTATTCCGAGAAAGTATGCGATAGACATACAATATGTATTTTTATCTAACAAACAGAATTCTAATATCCACATATAAATTACAAAATTTATAGATATTTTTTAAATTAATTTAATGTAAGTGGTACGTACAGGATGAGTCACTATATTTTGACCCCTGTTTACTTTTTTTAGAGTTATAAACAAATGTGAAATATAAAAGCACGATTTTTTATAAAGTTCTCGGAAAGGATAGTAAAGAAACAAATTAAGTTCAAACAAACTGGAGCAGAAGTTAACTTTGTTAAGTTAAATAGAACCCACTACACAGGGTAATTCAGAAATTTTCTAAAAAAAGTGGGAATAGATGCCTCAGGAAAAATGGAGTTAATATCGTAAAAAAAATTGTAAGCTATAGCTTCCGAGTAAGAAATTATTGGAATAATAGTATTTTCAACCCTTTACATCGATGGGCTACTGTAGTCCCTAGCCAGGAGATTTCGAATATTGAAATTCGATTACAGTTTGTAGGTATTAAGGCTTCTGTGATGCCAGTCTTTACATTAGTTTTTCAAATGTTAAAAATAGCTTACATGTATAGGAACTCGGAGTTGATGGATATCGTTATAATTTATGGCGATGTGAGTGTTTTAGCAGAACGATTTCTCGGTAAACATATGCCAAATGCATGCATGTGCAGCTACTTTTATCGCGATGTACAATGAGTGCAAGTGTAGTGCAACGAGAGCGTGACATGAGTAATTTGCAACAGAATCGTACTAGATATGGAGGTCCAGGGCATCTACGGTGTATTGCAGCAGTGTGGCGTATCATACATGAGGCTCTATTATATCCGTAGCATGCATTAATACCAAGGGATTGGACGAAGAGGACCGGTGCCACAGCCGTCCCGACATTTTGACTTCTGTTTGCGGGGATATTTAGAAAATGAAGTGTATCGCATCGAAGTGGATACCTACTATTGATGATTTAATACCCAAACGTATCATAGTTGCTGCCAATAACTTACGAGTTCAAAACGGACAAGAAGCAGAAACATTTGTGTTGGTTTGTAGAAACTGAATAAGACAGGCCCAAAATTTTGTTGTATGGTGTGTCAAACTATTTTATTAATTAAACCAAAAATTAATTCTATTAATAATTAATAAAAATAGAAGTTCCTAAGGAAAGAAGTAAACGATATTGTTATAACACCTATTTTATACAGCAAATTCAAAAAAACAGTTGAATTTGCTGTATAAAATAGGTGTTATAAAAATTATGTTTATTTCTTTTCTTGGGAATTTTTTTCTATTTTCTGTCCGGTCGCCGCTTGCATGCTTTGCCGCTTTTTCAGTTTTTACTGTGGATCAGTTTCCAGTTCCGTGCAGTGTATTTTGAAATCATTTTCGAACTGCCTGTTTTTTATAAAATTATATTTGCAAGACTCCGCTATACATTAAAACATTTTTTTAGATAAGGTATAAATCACTGTATATTTTTACTTATTTGGACAAAATGTTTCCTGTCTGGCATAGTTAGTTATATAGGGTTTGATGGATTAAGACATCAGGGGTTATTGTACTATAATTTTCGAATACTTAGAAAAAATCGTGCAATATTTGCATTTCATGTATTTTTTATTACTCTGAAAACAAAAAAATTAACAAGAGAAACGAAATGTGGAGAGCCACCCTGTATAACCGCCATTGATGTATATTACACTTTAGAATTAACTATAGAAAACATATTTTAAGCAATTTTTTAAATTAAATTATAAAAAAATACATGGTCCTACCCTCAAACTCCTCCTGCAGAAGCCGCCAGCATAAACCTCCAGGAAGCTCCAAGAGGCACTCCATACATTATCCTCCGTAAGCCGTTCGGAAACTCGCGGACTGTTGCGTGAGGTGGTCGGGGGCGGCGGGAGGCAAGCAGGGACGGCTCCGGGTCGCCCGTAATTTAAGCAGGGTCCGGGCGAATGCGTGTGGGCTTACCCGCATATCAGGTGGGAGGACCATGGGTGGCGGACGGCTTCAACGAGCCGTTCTTTGACGTTCGGAGACCTTGGTGCGTATTAGGAATGCGGGGTGAGAGGAGGAAAGGAAATTATGCATGAATGGGGCCGAGGACTTGGATAAGACGGTGTGATGGTTTTTGTTTAAGGAGATAAGCCAAAAAAGCAATGCAGACAAGTATAGGAAATATTTTTCACGAGGTATTATTAATCAGCTATTTAGAATTTTTTTGTATTCTATTGTGTTTAAGATTTTCAATATCTGCCAACCTAGGTCAATCTTATTAGGTACTATAGAGTTATCTTAAAAATTTTGTATACCTACCAGAAAAAGCCTGGAGATTTGAAGACTAGAATAAAAGCAGGATGTGCTGCTATTCTTCTAAATATTCTGAAAATTGTACTAAATACAAAATTAATACAACGTTACAATTTTTTAATTGTTGAGAATAGGGAAAACTTTGAAGACAACGTATGATTTTAAAAGAAAACTGATAACAATTTTTTAACTTCAAATAGAAGACTAAAAATTCATAAATACGTCGCAATAGTGTTTTGTTAATTATATTTTAAAGGTCAAACGTGATCCGTTAATTTTTAACAAAATTACAGTAACAATAGTTATATAAAATTAAAGACAGTACTTTTCATGGGTTATTCGATGGCCTAAAACCTAAAAATACATTTTCAAATCATCATTTGAATCAATTTTCCATTTAGTCATTTTGTAAATACATATTTTTTATTAAATGGTTAGCTTAAAAAGTATTTCAGGGAAATAGTAGCTATAGATTTAAAAAATTCATATAAATAAAAATTATGGCAGTAAATTTTGGTAAACCATAAATCTGTATGAAACTGAACTGAGTACATTTCATTCTGAAGAAGAAATATATGCGTATGGCTTGATTGTCGTAAATTTAACTGGCGATAGTATACATCAAAGTGAATAAAAAAACTTTAAATGACATGGCTAAACCCAACCATATTTGAGAAAAAAATTAACAAATTTCCAATTTAATGTATAAAAATTTGATTAATTCTAAGCTCTCCATAATTTTCTACATTAAATGATCATAAAATGCAATGTTTACTCCTTATTTCGATGTATTTATGTTTGGTTTAAATAAAAACATTTTTTTCATTAATCAATAAAATTCGTCAAACTCTGAATAACACAATGTTTGTGTTAATAAAATTGATATCACGGAATGTGGCAACAACGTAAATATGTACTCAAGGACCGACCAGGAGTACAGATCAGTTGGTATCTAAACTATGAAGTGTCTGTTCCTTGTCGCAAATTCTTTTATGCACCACTATTTCCTTAATTTTTCTTTGTTTGTTTAGCATATGTGAGTATCACAATATGTTACTAATATATGGAGAAACTCGCCGCAATTCTGCAAGAGCACGACATATTTCCCCCCAACAGCGGCTGTCTAATAAGGATATTTGTTCAAGTATCTTAACGTCTTGGTAGTGCTAGTGCCCATTTTATAATTATACATTTTTTTGGTAGTGTCGTGCATGTGTGGATAATAACGGCGGAGATTTTGAAAATATTTGGTAATTATGTGTGTTAGGTATTTAAAAATGACATTGTATTTTGATTTTCAATAAATACTTAAATTAGTTTTATTTGTACATAAATATGATTATTTCGGGATTGAATCTTTTTAGAAGTTTGTATTACTTATTGTTCAAATTCCTATTTGGTTTAAGTTATATTATTGTTTCAAACAATTAAATATCACGAAAATTTAAACATTTAATATAAAAATATCATTAATTCTACCATTCTCTGTTCAAAAATAAAATTGCAAAACAGTTGTCTAAACTAAATTAATTAATTTTTACAATAGTGCTTTATCTTTGAATTTTTTGGTCATCACTAAAAAACAAGCTGACAGGTGGTAGGCAACCCACAAACCGCTCGCCTGGCACAGCGTGTATGCGTACTGTTGCCACGTTGCGATAATATTTCTTGATATAATGACTCAAATTATTTTAAGAACGACTTGAGTTATGCCCGTGAGCAATCTAACTTTTTTTGTTCATTTATACTTTACCTATCTTATACTGAAGTTATGGCTGTTAAACTGCTAACATCCTGTATGTATGTAGTTCTCTCGAATCGCTTACCGACGACATTGCAACTAGCTCGGTAGGAAGTAGCCCGCTTGCTCACCAATGCACCATATTATTTTTCCAAAATAGAAGAGGCAGAACTGGAAGTTATTAAGTATTAACATATTACTAAAGCTTTCCCTATTTTGCATGAAACAAAATATCTTGGGAAAATTGTGGAATTGGATAAGAAGTATTAAACAAATATAAATTATTGCTTCGGAAACTGTGGGACTCGAAAAATCAACCACACTAGGTGATAATATATTAGTAAACTTATATATTTATAAAATATGTTCACTAAACCAGATTAAATTTAGCTAAATTAATTTTTATTTAAGATAATTATTGAATAGAGCTTTGCCTGAGGAATTGTTCATTGGCATACCTAGATGTTTGGTATCAGAGAGCATACATATCGGTTCATTAACAGGAATTGTAGAAGGAGATTTGATTTATATTAGCTTAAAATACCTTTCTAATACAGTAAAAAATGTTACAAAAGCTAATAAAAAAGAATATATGAGTAGATATTGTGGGTGTAATTCAACGCTGGTAGGGGCTTTAGTCGCCAGAGTAGTTAATTTACCACAATATTGTTGTTGTTGTTGTGCCTAAAAATATATTTAAAAGAACCCTGTATTTTATTTCAAAATCGGAAAGAGGGCTAGAAATGCATTCCAAAAATATATACTTTACTTATTATTTGTAGTGTAAATTTGTGGAAAATATAAAATTTTCACAAATTAAAAATAGGTACAATTTAATAATAAGTTTTAATCTAAGAAATGAAAATGCAGAGTTAACAAGGGATCTCTATTTTCAAGTGTAGGTATTTATAGTTAGAATGTATTAAAATTAACGTAATAGGTTTGACATATTAAATTTTAAAGTATCCAGATAAACCACAACCGAGATTGTGAATTTTCGAAAAATTTAAATTTTTTATTTGTGTTAAGACGTTTCTAATAATTTGAAATGTCAATTTTATTTATTTTCAGGGCCTTATCAGTCAGAAAACTTAAATGTCGTTGGTATTTTGAAAATTTTATATTTTCCGCAAATCGTGTAGATAGACAAATAATAATAAGTAAGGTTTATATGCATAGCCCTCTTTCCTTTTTTGAAATAAAATACATTGTGTTTTATATAAAAGAAAAACAAAAGTTATGGTCATATTACAAAAATTAAAAATGTTTTTATGTTATCGAATGCATCTCAAAAAATGTCTTTAGAATGTTCAAACTGTTTTAATATATCTCGAAAGGGAAACGAGAAAAGGGCACCAGCCGGTTTAGCCAAAAATCGACAAACGCCCTGTAGCTCGATATCTGTAACAAATAAAGTCGGTTTGCCCTTGAAAACCAACCAATTTGAACCACCCTATACATATTGATACCAAATATCTTCATATAGTAACACAATAATTCCTTAAACAATTATTCCAAAGCAATAATTTATATTTTTTTAATATTTATCCAGTTCACAATTTTCCCAAGATATTTTGTATCATGAAATATTTTCTGAAAACCTACTATTGTACCGTTTAAGACAAAGTAAATTATACAGTATTTATTACAAGCAATCAACCGGATTCGTTTTCTAATAATTAACCTGGGAAAATAATGACTAACAAACAATGATTATTACCTTGTTTATGATGGTGTATCATTTAGATACGTTTACGTTTTTCCTTTGGTGAATCGTTGGTAGTCTTCTAATTTTTTTCGATTTAATTCATGTTTGTTGCTTTTTGTCCTAATACGTAGTTATGCATAGCTAATTTTATTCATTCATTCATTTACGTTTTTCTACGGAGCAGAGATTTCTTCGTGGAGCAACGAACTCAACAAAAACATGTTTGTTGGATGTAGACATTTATACAGGGTTAAAACTTTAATTGTATTGCCAAATTAATACCTAGGTTAAACGTAAAGTATTTTAACATTACTAATCACAGGATATGTTTCATGATTTTAATGAATCTTGACTTCTCCGGCTGGTAAAGGTGTGATTTCCTTAGGATGTCCGCTTTCCACCGAGACATTCTGATAGTAACCAGATGTTAGTGCGGCTTCACATAAGACGATATTATCGGTGTCGGTATCCGATCCGTATACGCACATAGCGAGAATTAGTCTGTTTTTTTTAATTAGTCCAGTTTTCAAAACGGTAGATAAATCAGATATCCATAGTTACAGACCTATTGCAATTATTAGGAACTTCTCTAAAGTATTTGAAATTGCTCTACACAACTTGCTTTATTCACATGTCCAAAAGGTTATCAGTCCTTGCCAACATGGGTTTATAAGAGACAGATCAACTGTGCTCAATTTGATATTTCTCACAATCTTGACTTAAATATGCTAATTGCCGTATTATATACCTACTTTTCGAAGGCATTCGATATGCTGGACCATAATACCCTAATCCAAAAGCTGAAGTTTTTTGGACTACCTGACTTGCTTCTGCAGTTGTTTAAATGGTACACAGCAATTTGTCCAGTGTTTTGGTTGTACGTCTGGGTCAGTATCTGCTACATCGGGTGTGTCCCAGAGGTCGATTTTAGGTCCCTTATTATTTGTGATTTATATCAACGACATGGTCCAAGATCTCGACTGTCACTACCTCATTTATGCAGATGATGTAAAAATATATAGTAAGATTAATGATTATATTAGGCTGCAGCATTGTTTAACTCGGATTCTAAATTGGTGTACTGCTAATAATTTATCTCTAAATGCTAGTAAGTGTAGCGTGATGACGTTTACCAGAAGATTGAATTCTATTTTGTTTAATTATGACCCTAACGACATTGTCTTGACACAGTGAAAGACCTATTTTGACCATAAATTAAGTTGTAATTTTCATATTGATAAAACAGTTCAATGTGCATACAGAAATCTGGTTTTTTTAACAAGAATGAGATATGGTTTTTCAACATTCAATTATACATATATCATAACACCTACCTAGCCAGCGACTACTAAAAATGTTATCGTTTGACTTGACCATTTGGTCATTGCACTGAAATGTTTTAATTTGTATATGATCATATGAATCCATTTTGAATTGCCGTCTAAAACAGAACAAAAAGTGAATCGTCTGATCCTACAGAACCATTCATCATGGACAGCGATATTGGTGGCGGATACTTCTGTCATATCGGACACTGTGTGAATATTTCTATTTGACACCGATGCCATTCTGTGCTTAGTTCGCATAGTTTGCTCAAAACGTCTGGCGTCTGCGTTTTAGCAGTCGGTTTCAAAATTGGAAAGAAAATAGTTTATATAAAATGAAAGATATCTAGGATATTATAAAATACTTCAAACCATCTATTTTTTAATTTTGCTTTGATCATAGAATAATACTCTACTCTAGGTTTTAATTGATAAAATAACTGCAGGGAAAATTTTACTTTTATATTATTGCGCTGACATTAATAGTAGTGGTTAGCATCTACATCCTATGATTTTAAGCAGTCGAGACTCTAACGCCAGATGTCGCGTCGCGTCGTCAACAATCACACCTTAAGTTGATGTGCCTCTGTAATTCTGACACTAAATATTGAATTTAGGAAGAGTTCATATCCAGAGACTTATACTACGTCAATGGTCTACCATCGCCCATTTACATCTACCTGATGCGCACTCCATGGATATTGCACTTTAACACATATACTACACTATTTACATAGATGCTACCACTGGTTACTAGCACTGTCACTATAAGGGTCATACGTTAACAACGGTAAAACAGTGTTTACGATTTTGAGATCACGCTGCAGAGCTTGAATTATTTTCCATTTTTAAGAAAAAAACACAAAATCACAGTAAATTAATTACAATCACAATTAAACTACAGGAAATATTTGTCCGGCATTTGTCCCAAGCGCATACGTTTCTTAGTTCTGCAGATGGAACAGATGGATCCGTCAATTCGTCACTATTAGAAATCGAGAACTCTGATGTGGCACATGCGTATTTGCTGCATCAGAAGCTGTTATGCGTATAATCTGCCAGATATGTGGAACATACACTTCAATACAATTTTACAGAAAAATATACGGACAGCTATGTTGACTGCTATAAATTAAAAATTGTGAGCGGGGTTATAACATGAATCATTCTCTATTATTTGGAAACCCGACTATAGACAATGTGATATGTAAATCTTATATTAATTTAGTTTATTGCATTAAAATAAAGTTTATGTGACATGCCGACGTCTCAGTTTCTGATCTTAAATTTCTTATAAAAATTATTCGAAAAATGGCTCTATTGGAGCTATAATCTATTTCAATAATAAAAGCACTTCCTCAAATCATTTTTTAAAATGCTGTAAGTTCTGAGTAGAAATTTACGTTGGCAGTTCGAAATAAATCGCCAAATTTGTTTTAAAAAGTGCCATTATTATTGCAATAGATTTTACGTCTCGGATCTTAAAATCTGTTGAAAATATATTGTTTAAAAAAAATCTCCTTAATATATGTCATGTTGAAAAATTACATTCATTGGGCTCATTGCTAAATGTACTTGCACTTAAAATATATGTACGTACAGACGCCGCAACATAAAGGTTTCTAACTTAAAAGCTATTCATTCTACTCTTAAACTGGTGAGCTGGTGGACTATTAGGGTAAACTCGGGTGAGATGGCTCAGTGGGTTAGACGGCGCACTTCAATTTCTCTTAATTTGAGGAGCACTTGGCAACGTTGCGCCACTTGCGACCATCAGTTTCATTTAAACGTATGTACGCGCAGTGCATCGAGTCCGTTGGAACCAAGAAAGGTAATTATATTTTCATTATATGCTTTCACAATGCTTTATTTTTGTCCTGCATTAAGAGCTTATAATGTTTAAAAGCCAAATTTCCTAAACATTTCAATTGCATTACTTGCCCTACGAATTAACATGTCTCTATTCGTTTCCTAACCTTAAAATCAAGCTCAAATATTCAGTTGTAAGAGAGTACGTACCTGAGTCATCTCTCCCAAGGTGAGAGGAGAGATGGCGTGCGTCATCTCACCCTATAACTGTACAGTCAATTTTGTTAGACATTTTGATAATAAATTATGTAAATCTGTTTTTAGATGCCAACCGAATATAAAAGAAAAGGAACCTGCTCCAGGGCCATATCGTCTGAAGATACGCTACTTTCGGCAATGGAAACTGTGAGATCTGGCAATATGGGAGTCAATGAAGCAGCTAGACAATTTCAAGTACCTTGTACTACACTTCGACGAAGGTTAGCGACAGGTAATACTAAGCAGAATAGCTTAGGTCTTCGATTCTGGGAGATAAAAATGAGAGAAGATTAAAAAAATGCAAAAACGAGGATAGCATATCAGAGAAATCAGCTTACATCAACACAACTATTTTTTGGACTGGCTCCAAACACAATTTATGCCGCGAAAACCACAAGACCCAGTGGTTCTCATTTTAGATGGTCATACATCAATTGCAGTTCAATAGAAATTATTGAAAGCCAATGGTATTGTACTACTCTGTCTTCCTAGTCATACCACCCAATTTCTGCAGACGCTAGACCATGAGTTTTTTAAAGCACTCAAATCATACTACTATGCGGCTTGCAATAACTTTTTTCGAACTAACCTAACAAGAGCAATAAATAAGCTATAATTTGGAAAATTGCTAGCAGAAGCATGGACAAAATCGGCTACAGTTAACAATGCAACATCATCGTTTCGTGCCACGGTCATAATTATTCCTTTTAATAAAGAAGCTATTCCAGAGTATGCATTTCTTAGTGAGAATCAAATTCAAAGCCTTGACAACAACGCCAACCGGAGTAAAGACTTCAATATTGAAAAACTGACTGAAGACAGCAACCCTGGCAAAGACACCAACTCTGACTTAGATAATAACTCTGCCGAAAATATTAACCATGACCAAAACATGGACTTGGAGAATGACATAGAAAAAGATACGAATCCTGAATGTGACAAAAATGGAAAAGGCGAAATTAAAATCCCAGAAAAAAGAGAGACTACAGGAACAATTTTAAATGCCGTCTGCCCTGTACCTAGTACCGTCGTAGGTCGTCAGTTGGCTGAAATTTTAACATCTCCTGAAAATATTTTAAAAAGAAAAACACTATCAGAAAAGAAAAGTAAATTGTCTTCTCAGACGAAAAAGAAAATAAGCTACAGTGACTTCCTCGAATAGTGATATAGATATTGATTTCCAAAATGATTCTGATAGCAGCTTCCATTTCACAGATGAAGAATCTGAGTGTGTTGGATGTGGCGAGATACATGAACACTACAAGTCAAGAAGAGTGGTTGAAATGTGTTTCTTGTCAGAAATGGCTTCATGAAGGATGCACATCTTTTCCAAATCACTGCTTGCGATGCGGCAGGAGAAACAATATTTAAATTTATTATATTTTCCTAATTTTTTTCATGTGCGCCGTCTCACCCAACCCCGTGGGGTGAGATGGATTTTTCAATTAGTAGAAATATTATAGAAATATCTTTTTTTAATTTTTACATTATTTATTTTTATTTTGTATTGTAATATAATAAAAACATATTTTTTAATTAATCTAAATAATCTGATTTTTTATTGAAATATCAAAAAAGTGCGTCATCTCTCCCGGGTTTACCCTAATAGGAATTATGGGAGTTGATGATTAGGGTATGCCATAATTGGACATGTGCGACAATCCATAGAGGAAAGGATATGGAATACGATCTTAATATGGCATACGGTATTATTGAACAATCTATTAGTGGCAACACCGCAACGGCAACGTACGCACACAGCTTCGGTTACGGCCCTGTATTAACAGTAATTTGTTGGTTCCTGTTATAACTCTTAGTATTTTTCTGTAATAAATACTTTTCCTCATGAAGTCGAACATTTGTAAGGTAAGTATTTAAGAGTTAAATTTACAAGCTTAAAAGTAACTCTTACATTTCTCAATTTAAAATAGAATTGTGCATGATACAAGCTTTTAATTTTTATATTGCAATTTGAGGTTAGTTCATTGCAAACGTTTGCATTTAGTATGTAATTTGCCAAATCCATTTTCAAAAAATAACGGAAGCGCTGGAAGAAAATGGTTAAAATATTTTTTGGGGTGTCACAAAGACAAGATTTCTCTCTCTACCTAGTTTTAAAATAAAATAAGGTCCTCAAAGAGGAAGGACACCCGGAAAGGCAGCAATTATTACTTCATCTCCCTATAAGAATGAATTAGAGACTTCCATAAATAATATATCTTCAAAAAGGGTAAAACCGTAAACGTAAAGTTTTATTGGATTCGTTATGCGAAACTGATTAGCCGTCCTGTAGTGGTCTTAATAAACGTCAGTCAACGGGATCAAAATCAAAGAAAGTGGCATCACAAGATTCTTCTTTAGAAGAAGATTTCCTAAGTTTAACCGATAGTTCTTCTGAAGATGATAATATGCAAGATTTGACGACAAATACACCACATGAAAAGAATGCCATTTGTTTTTATTGCGACGGAAAATTTCTGGACGACAAAAAGGATGAAAAGTGGATACAATGTATTTCGTGCCAGCAGTGGTGTCACGTAGAGTGTTCACGATCTGAAAGTGTTGACTGATGCGAGTATTGCAAAGCAATTTAAATTTGTATGTAACATTTAAAGAAAATATTTATATATTATTGTATCTTTCCTAGCACAATTAAAAAGCTGTTATATTTGTGTTTTTTTTATATTTTTTAATAAAATACGTTGATTTTCAGTTATTTCTAAATTGTTTGCTTTATATATTTTAACTCTTCTTATCCCATATTAAGGGCATGTCATTACCTCAATGGGCATGTCCTATTCCATATTAGGTACTGATTCGATGTTAGGTACAAAATGTCACCATTTCAAATTTTGTATTAAAAATGGCCCTTTAATGACCAATATGTTTTTAATATGAAAGTTCGATAAAGAAAACTATGACATATTTCGTAAAAAACAGAATCAAATTTTATTATCAAAAACTAAATTTTTTATAGGTACGAAAAAGACAAAAAGGTTTTCCATATATGGCGTTTCCTCTATAAACAAGCAATTAAGCCGTTATAATTTAAAAAAGTATGATTCAGATTGGAAGCCTTTATCTTGTATATTTTGAATAGAAGAAACTAATTTTCTTGAAAACACAATCTAAGAAAAAAAGTAAAATAATTTATCTCAGTTTAATTTTGTCTACACTAATGTATTCGAAATAACACTAGTTTAGTTCAGAGTTTATATGTAATAATTTCAATATATTCAATGTCATTTTTTTCAATGTTAATGTTTATTTATTATTTACTAGGGTATTTTCTTAGCACACCTAGATATCTGATGCCAAACAAAATTTTAGAATTAATTTAGAATGAACTTAATATCTTCAAAATAAATGAACACGAATAATAAACTTTTTTAGCAACCAAACTATTAACGTTAATGGGCCGTATCATTATCAACAGATAATGCACAATTCAGCATTGATCGGTCTTTGATTTAATATATCACTTTTTATAAGATAAATATACGTTGAAGCTGACAGCTAAATTAATGCAATCTTCAAGGTATTCTCCCGTAACAGGATACAATCATGTCCTAGTGATCGTATTTTCCTTACAGTGTTTGCCTAATACCTACTAATGAGTTATGGGTTTTTTACTCGTTTTTATAGATATCACAATAACTTTGATAAGATACCGAGCTGTTTGTTACAGATTCGTTGTTAGTATACAGTATGCGCCAAAAGTATGGAATAAATTCAATAAAAACGAAACAATTATTTTTTGGGAAAATTCTCGAACAGGTCGATTTTTAATTTAAAAAATACATATTTTAGCGTAAAATGCGATTTTCAAATGTCATTTGTTTTCAAGTAATGACGTCATCGATTTTTTTAAAATGGCAACACCATATTTTTTTCCTTGATTCTGAAAGATCGTTTAATTCTCTATCAGACAGTACTAAAATTTTGCCCTCTTACATAGGAAAGTTTTCGAGTAAATGACGATTGAATGTTAGAAAACGTAAATCAATTAAAATAAAGCAAAAACGTTATCAAGTTTAGTTTTTCGAATTGCATAGTTCTTTTACGTAGGTGAAAATCTTTGCAAAGTGTCATTGTCACACCGACTTTCTAATAAGTATTGTAAGCGACATAGAAATTATTATTCAATTTAAAGTATTATGGCACATTTAACTGTTACTCAAAGAATTGAAATTTTAATTCTTATCGGATCCGGGAATATGACTAGAACTCAGCAGGAAGTTTGCGATTTATTTAATGAAAAATATCCAGAGAAACTGGCAATGTTGTAAATATTCCAAAACCTGGACGTCCAAGCATTAATGAAAATCAGACACAGAACATTTTGATAAGTATGGTGGATAATCCTCATAATTCTTCACGATTGGTTGCATTAAACAATGACACTAGTTAGAGCACAGTGCTACGTATCTTGAGGAAGGAAAAATATCATCCCTACAAAATTCAACTTGTGCAGGAACTCAATGAAGATGATCCCGATCGCCGCTTACACTTTTGCGAAATTTTAATGGATTTATGTCAAGGAAATAGAAATTTACACCGGCAAATACTTTTTTCAGATGAGGCCACATTTTGTCTGAATGGTACAGTAAACCGTCAAACTTCCAGATATTGGAGTCGGGAAAATCCTCATTGGATTGCAGAGGCACATACCCAACACCCTCAGAAATTAAATGTGTAGGCTGGAATAGTTGACGACAGAATAGAAGGGCCTTTCTTCTTTGAAGGAACCCTTACAGGACAAAGATATTTAGAGTTTCTAGAAAATGACCTTGTTCCAGCCTTTGCAGTAATTTTTCCTAACGATAATGACCCTGACATTCCTGACGATACCATATGGTTTCAGCAAGATCGGCAGACGCGGACCGATAGAATGGCCTGCAAGATCGCCAGATCTTACACCTCTCGACTATTTTTTATAGGGATACTTGAAGTCAAAAGTGTACATTAATAAACCACGTAATTTAGAAGAACTTCAAAATCGCATTCGGCATGAAATACGCAGAGTTACCCCAGAAATCATTCATAATGTGCAAGAAGAATTTCTTCACAGTCTTGCGCATTGTCAAGAAGTTGGTGGATGGCAACGCGAACATTTAATTTAAGTATAAAATTTAATCAATTGTATTTTATTTTACATACCTCAGAATTGTTACTTTTTTATGGATAAAATTTACGTTTTCTAACATTCAATCGTCATTTACTCGAAAACTTTCCTATGTAAGAGGGCAAAATTTTAGTACTGTCTGATAGAGAATTAAACGATCTTTCAGAATCAAGGAAAAAAATATGGTGTTGCCATTTAAAAAAAAATAGATGACGTCATTACTCGAAAACAAATGACATTTGAAAATCGCATTTTACGCTAAAATATGTATTTTTTAAATTAAAAATCGACCTGTTCGAGGATTTTTCCCAAAAAATAATTGTTTCATTTTTATTGAATTTATTCCATACTTTTGGCGCATACTGTATATTTATAATTAGTTATATTTCCAGGAACTCAGTGGAGCAGAATTTCATGATTTTTTTATCTAGATGAAAATACTGGAATTCCAAAGTCTGAAGCAAGTTATGTAATCACCTATTTATACATAAAATGTTTGATAAAAAATTTGACGAAGTATTTATGTAAGTCCTGTGGACATGACGATAATAAAATATAAATTGAGTTTTCCAGGAAATCATATAACTCTATTTCCGCAGATAGGTATAAGGAAGTGGGTGAAAGTTGATTGTTATTTATATTACATACTTTTATAGAATTTTTTTATATACTCATGATATAAACTGTAACGAATGTGCAGCCTTATGAATAAAATATTTACATTAAGAAATTGGGATGTTGCATGAATTTTATATTGGTTTGAAATTATTACAGGGTAATCTTTCAAACATAAAATAATTAAAATATTAACATTAACAAATTTTATTTATGTTTCCGCATATACAGATGCAGTGTTACGGTGTTGGTGATGTAAATGGGTGTGTATTTCGTATGTTTTGAGTCTTTGTGACATTTCTGGCTCATAGATAGTGTAAATACTGTGCAGGTAATGCTGTGCAAATTCCACGATGACGGAAGAGAGTTTTGTGTAAGCATAATACGACAATTTGCCACAGGTGGTTTATTTAATTTTATGCTTATGAACTTAATTGGTGCGAATCCCAAGCTTATTAGTGCATAAATATGATCGAGTTAAAGCAGGCACTTGTCTATTTTCCGTTATTAATATTACCATAACTATTAATGGTAAATATACGGTATATATATATATAGATTTTCTCGTGAAAATTACGGCGACAATGCTGTTGGTTACGTCCAGATAGAGGACTTTACTTGAACTGTTTATAAAATTATATCATTTGACTTCACATTAAAATACTTGACTTAAACTACTACTTAAAAATAATAAATACAAGTAATATATAATTTAACATTAATTATTATTTTTTAATTAATTTTATTTACTACTGAACTCATTTCCTTTTATACATTTTAAAAAATTCTTATATATTGATGTGAATTATACATTTTTCTTTTAATTTTTTGTACATGGTGAAATATTCTTTATTAAGGGCTGTTGTTCAAACAACGTGAGATGACCGACAATTGAACTGGATGTTCCTTAAAAAATATATATTGGCTTTGTAAAACACTTAACACTGTAGATGCGCTTGCTGTTTATAAAAAGGCCAAATTAGATTATAACAATTTTTTAACAAAAAGCAAACAGGATTATTACAACAAATTAATTTAAGAATATGATAATAAAAACTTTTGGAGTATATTTACAAATGCCTTGACAGTGATAAGAGGGCAGTGGGTCTTTTCTTCGATTTAACTCGCGTATTCGATTGCTTGAATCTAAATTTTATTGAGAATAAAGTATTTGCCATGGGATTCAGAGGTGCGATCCTGGAATGGCTTATAAGTTGGGGGAAGTCACATCTGAATGTTGTAAAATTGGTACCGGTGTACCTCAGGGGTCTGTGCTGGGACCTCTTATATTTTTATTATTCATTAATGACTTACCACAGAGTATACCAAGTGATGTTATTACATTGTTTGCTGATGACACATCTCTGATGGTCCCAGCGCAGACATAAGAGGAACTAACTTTGTCTATTCAGGAATGATGCAGGGTCAATGGTTTGATAGTGAATCTAGAAAAGACCAACTGCATATTTTTTAGTAATACTAAAGTACATAAAGATTTCAATACACCAAGCCTAAACTGCGGTATACCATGTGTTGACAACGCGAAATTTCTAGGAATTACAGTGGACGAAAATTTAAATTTGTCACACCATATTGATACATTGAGTAAAAAATTAAATAAGTTATACTATGCCATTTCTCGCATTATTGATTTTCTGCCCCGACACTCAGTCGTTTCTGTCTATTACAGCATGGTGTATAGTCATTTATGCTACTATGTTATATTCTTTGGTAATACGACTGAAAGTCAGAAGGTTTTTATTGCACAGAAACGTATTATAAGGAAAATGTTCTCATTAAAGGCTATGGAGTCCTATAAACAATTTTTTATTCGACATAAGTTGTTTACATTTCCCTGTATTTACATATTCAACATGTTTTGTACACTAGAAATAATATCAACCTGTTGCCAAAAAATAACTTCAATCATAGTTACTTAACCAGAAACATTTATGTGTACCTAAACATAGAACATAGAAGTTTGAAAATTCCCCATTGTATAAGGGAATTGTATTGTACAACAACTTACTCTGTCTTCTTAAAAATAGTAGTTATGTCTGTTTTAAGAATGGTATAAAAAATTATTGTTAGAAAAAGCCTAGTATAGTATCAACGGACATATTGAAATACATTGTAGAGTAGTAGTTGCATGTTCCTGTTTGTAATCATTGACTTGTCCTATACATTTTATTTATATATAATTTAATTTATATTTTATTATTATTATTGTTACTATTACTATTACTATTACTATTACTATTACTATTACTATTACTATTACTATTACTATTACTATTACTATTATTATTATTATTATGCATCTTTACATATAAACTGAATGCAGGTGGCATATAAACGGTCTGCTACTTCCTGCTCGGCCTAAGCGGCTCGACTTGCAGGAAGCGACGTACATTCCAGCAGACCACTCGCCCTGGGCGACGACCCATTAAATCTATAAATGATATTGCAAGAAACAACTACTCCGCGGACTAATGCCCCGATCGACATTACAGATGCTGCAGGTGTAATTTTCGGTCATCTCACCTATGGCATACTGATGAGGGCTAACACACCCGAAACCGGTCTATGTCTGGTGGTGTGGCCGACAAGAGTTCTTGGCTGTTCACACAGATACTGCAGATGTACAAATACACTACATACCCCTCATAACCTGAAGCCTTCAAGGATTTAAAGTGTAATTCAGATGCGGAAATATGGGAAAGTCGCTGCCTTTTTTCCTAAATATTTCTACGCCACTGTTGAATTTCTAAATTGCCCGCAAAAAGTGTTACTTTTATGTACTTTCTTTCGGGCGAGCATTTGTTCTCCAGTTATTTGATGTACGATGAAAAGACCAGTTTTGCTTCAGTACATTTCTAAGAAAAAGATTATGTTTTATTCGTAGATTATAACATTTATGATGAGTATGTAGTTTAGGATTCGTACCAAATTTAGCATTATTCCCTCCTAACGTTTTCAAAGTCTATGAGAAAAAAGTTTTTTTTACCTTTCAAAGCCCTCTATCTCCTCAAGGCAGCAGTGTAGGTAAAAATTTTATATGAAGTACTCCTGTTTTATATGTTGACTGTAACCTTATTTTTGTTACATGCTAACAAAAGTATCCTCTAATTGTCGATATTGCCCACAACTTTTGACATGTGTGTGACATCAGAATACAGATACCATAAGGTCAAATTACATTGTTCAATAAGGTGGCCTGCGAGATAGCCAAACCAAAACCAATATAATTTTTATCTTTGTGATTATATGAAAAGTTTGAAGTTTACGACTGAAATTAGCACAGTGGAAATCATTAAAGGAAAAAGATTTCTTATAAGAGCTTATACACTCATAGAAAAGGTGAGCCATAATTTGTCTGAACTAAACCACTTGGCAACTGTTAGAAACACTTGGGTGAGACGAAAGAATATGCATGAAAAATGTACTACCAAATTGATATGAAGTTTGTTCCTGCACACAATCCATGACAAATCATTGACAGTCACAGAATTTTAAGAGAGGGACAGAACGGAAATATCTGACAACTTGTACTAGTTGCAACTTTCTTGCTGGAACAGTGGATTGTGGATTGAATGAATGATGGAGCACGGAACAAATATAATGAATGACCTATAACGGCGACAGTAGCTATTTTGAAGTTCTAAACTATGATAACAAAAATTTTAAATTAAGGTTAAAGTTAGGTTATAACAGAAACAAAGACAACTATCCATAAAATTATAGGTTAATGTTAGATGCCTAGTAAGCGTAGACAGCTCGCAGACTAATATGCATGCATCGGATTATCGGTTTACGAAGAATCTACGAATTTTTGAAACTGTCAGCAAATTGGTCTTGATCATGCTGGAACAGCGGCTTAGGAGTTATGGATTGTAGTTGGATTTTTGCTGGAACGCTTACTTCCATACTGCGCATGCTTCTGATAGTTATGGATAGTTGCAGACCGTTGCAGGAACAAACCTATTAAGTATAATAAATTGTAATATACGTAGAAAAGGGTAGTAACCTAATAAGCAAGCACAAACTCCCACAACGACAATTTTGAACATTTTTTATAGTTAGACAAGAACTGAATAATAATTGAAGATTTGTTTTTTTTATTAATATTTTTTTACTTCGGTTGTTATTGAGATTTCGGAAAAATCTTTCTTGCAAAAGTGGCTTAGTTTTTTAGGTTTAAGATTAACCCTGTATACAGGGTGTCCAGAAACTCTCCTGACAAACGAAGACCGGAGATTCCTCAGATAATTTTAAGACAATTTAACTCAATTCACCTAGTCCAAAAATGCTTCCTAAGGGAACTAGAGCTCTTTGAAGATGGCGGCTTGTAAATAGTTTTGTTTAAATACCTCCAGAACGCTTCTACTTAGAAAAACAAAAACTGGTATGCTTGTTTAGCCTTCAGAGATGAATCGATTCCATCAATTGCGAATTGATGGAAGTTTCTGGACACCCTGTATATACTGTCCTTAATTTTTTTTTGAAAATATGGTTTCGAATACAATTATATTACTATTTATTGTTAAAGTATTATAACTCACTGTTATCACAATTTTATTTTGGTCATTTTCTTTCGTTATGTTTCATATGAACGTCATCTTTTCATAAGAACACCTGTACTACTGGCATTTATTCCGAAAGGTGCTCGCAAAGAATATCAAATACTCTCTGTGGCCTCTCGTCCTTTACGTGCTGAACAAATTGTAGTTTAGGTTTATTAAAAATGACAAGTTGTCGTACAAGATCCAGTCCTGTAACGCAGCCGTAACGGTGATCGTTTAAGTCACGATTATGTTGACGACAGGAATGTGCATGTGCAAAAAACGGTTGACGGTCTTGAATTTAAGACGTGAACCAGATTGGAATTGCTCGCTTTGTCACGAGATTTGATATGTTGCGTACTTGTGGTTTCGAGAACAGTTGCAAGTTTTGATTTGCATTTAGAATTGGAAATGAACGTGAATATTTCGTCACTATTGGTTAGAAGCGAGTCGCTCTAAGAAGACAATGATATAGAGAAGATATAAAAAAAAGTAATTTTTAATAATAATATTAAAATCATGCGAAAGCTTAGTGAGGCCACCATGAAAAAAAAACAAATACAATATCAAATTTCTTCTTACTAAATAGAAATGCCTGCTTACTAATTATAAATTTCTAGGTAATGTAACTAAGATTACTAATAATTTAATATGTAGAAACATCAAAGAATTATACTAATGACTTCTAAATCACAAAACCTTTTCTTGATTTTAATAATACTTCCCTAGACCTAATCTAAATCATTGTGTAAATATTTAAGATATTTACAACAAGCAAGAAAATTCATTTAACGTGAAAATATTTTCAGATAGTAGATATTTTTACGGAAGCACATTGGAGAAACTATGAAAAATTAAAAAAAAGATACAATTTTTATACTTATAAATTAGAAAGTCTAGTTACTTAAACATGGAAAAAAATTGCTGCAAATATTCATGCAATTATAAACTACACAATGTAGTATAGGCGCAAAGCACACGTAGTATAGTAGAGAAAATTAGTTAACCAAGTCAAAGAAATTTGATTATTTCTGTTCAATTCGAAATAAATCTTTGGTTGAGACAATTATACAGGGTGATTCACAACTTCTCAAAAAAAAAATTTGAGTGTACAGGGGACCCTTACAAATACAATTTTGTAAAAAAAATAAAGAGGGCAGTTCGAAAATGATTTAAAAATACACTTCTACACGGCACTGGAAACTGGTCTACTGTAAAATTTGAAAAGGCGGTATCTGTAACCGGACAAAAAAGGGAACAAAAATGCTCAAGGAAAGAAATAAATAACATTTTATGACGATTTTATACAGCAAATAATAATAATAATATAATAATAATAATAATATCTTTATTCCTTAAGACAAATATATACATTTGTATCGGAATTGTCAACAAAAAAGAAAAAAAAACATGTTAAAATATAATATAACACAAACATTTAAATTAATAAATAAATTTAATTATTTACATTTAAAATAATCGTCAACAGTATAAAAACATTTTTCTAACAGATAAGTATTAAGTTGTTTTTTAAAACATGATAGATTTGGAGAATCTTTTATAAAATTTGGCAACTTATTATACATATATAAACCCAAGTAAGGTGGCGACTTAAAAGTTACATTGTATTTAAAATGTTTAATATGATATTTGTTTTTTTGAGGTGTATTTACATTATGTATATCACTATTTAAAACAAAATCCTTTCTTTTTGTAAAAACAAAAGTACATAGTTCATAAATAAGTATACAAGTTAATGTTAAAATATTAAATTTTTTAAAGAGCATCTTACATGAAGTGTTCTGAGAAGCTCCATAAATACATCTTAAGATCCTTTTTTGCGCCTTAAATACACTCAGTGACTGAGCTGAGCTACCCCAGAAGGATATCCCATATCGTAGCCTAGAAGACACTTGAGCATGGTATACCTGAACAAGTTGATCAATTGTCAGTACTATTTTTAGGTTACGAAACAAGTAACAAAGTGAATTCAATGTAGAAGTCAATTGAGTACAATGTAATGACCACGAAAGGCAATCATCGATCATGATGCCCAAGAATTTGATATGATCACAAAATTGTAGTATATTGTCGTTTAATTTAATATTTAATTGAGAACAATTCTTTTGCCTATTATGAAATCTCAGGAGATGAGTTTTATCACAATTAAAGTAAAGATTATTTTCATTGTACCAGTCACTAATAATTTTAAAAACATTATTGCATTTCAATTCTAAAACATCATCATTTATGGCAGAAATTAACAAACTTGTATCGTCCGCATACATAACACAAAATTCATTTGGTAATTAACCATATCTAGCTCATTTACATACAACAAAAATAAAATAGGACCAATAACAGATCCCTGAGGAACTCCTACACTGACATTAACCTGTTTCGATTTGCAATTTCCTCTGTTTGTAATATTAACATATTGTTTACGGCAATTTAAAAATGAGGCAACCCAATTATAAGCTACACCACGGATACCATATTTATCTAGTTTACATAATAATTTTTCATGGTTAACACAGTCGATTTAACTGCTTTTGCCGCTATTGTTATTAGTAGAGACCGTATACCGTTCGCACATGACGTCATTATCAGGGGCGCACTTAGGACGCTAACGTTTGTGGAAGTCAAGTAAATACGTACATTTATTGTCAAATGCAGTTAATATCAACGTCTTACTTTGTACTGGTAATATGTATGTTGTCCAATATAGTCCATATTAAGTTGTGTAGTTTACAAAACACTATACTATTCACTTTTAGTACTGAAATAAAACTGAATAACCAGCAAATGTTGTAAATGTTCAGTTGTTAAGTTGTGACGTTTATCGCTTAAAATCGATTTCAGTTTTGAAAACGTACGTTCAACGTCCACAGAGGTAACTCGGGCATATTTAAAATATGTATAATTTTTCACTGATGGAACATTTAGGGTGGCAAAATCTACTCCTTTACCTTCAAAAAGGTCTACTATACGGCATACAGTTAAACATCCCGGATTGTTCTGCAAAACGGTATTAAATTTCTTCTTCACACGTTCAGCACGAGATCCTAGTACCTGAGAAATAAACTGTCGCAAGTCTAAAACACTATTTACGGCATTATTTATTGAATAGCTGTATTGATGCTGTCACAGGTTCTTCAACATTACATTATTGTACTTTCCATTAACACAGTTTTGCAAAAAATTGTCTAAACTCTGCATTATTTAGTTCATTTAAAGGACCATCACTTTTACCAAGTCGTTGTTAAATTGTTTTTGACGTTCACGGTTTGTCATACTATTACTCACATGAACTTTGTATTGTTCCGAGCGCATATGTCCCACAATATGTGTTTTGCATTCTAAATCTGGATAATCTTTAATCCATTTCTCCACAGTAGAACGAGTGGGATACCGACGGAACATATTCAAGCACCGAAACAGACAAACCAACAAGAAACTAACATTTGCTAATAACGCGCTATCGTCCCTACAAAGATCCGACACGCACAACGTTTCACTGCGACCTTGACACATGCCGGTAAATAAACAGGACGGGGTTCGTCAACACTGGCCATTATTTTGAAGATGATATTTGTGTTTAATTAGGAATATTTAAATATTACGATTTTCAACCGACGGACCTGAGTACGGACCTGAGATGTGCGAACGACATACTATCTTTAGTTATTAGTTATTAATAGATTTAAAAGTGGTTTTAATTAATGAAATAGTTTGACATACCAGATGTTACAACATTTTGGGTTCGTCTTACTCAGCTTCTACAAACTAACACAAATGTTTATACTTCTTGTCCGTTTTGACTCTTAAGTTATTGGCAGCAACTATGATACATTTCTCTAAATCATCAATAATATGTATGTAATCGGTGCGATACACTTCATTTTCTAAATATCTCCACAAAGAGAAATCCAAATGATTTAAAGTGGCGGCCATGATACCGATCCTTCTCGTCTAGTCCCTTGGTATTAATGCTTGGACGGATATAATTGAGCCTCGTGTATGATACGCCACACTGTTGCAATAGGCCGTGCAAATCCTGGACCTCCATCGCTTCCACCGGTCTAGTAACGTATACTTTTTAACTATCCCCACAAGAAATAATCGAGAGGTGTCAAATCAGGCGATCTGGCTGGCCACTCAATTGGCCCCCTTCTCCCTATCCAATGATTCGGAAACAGCTCATCTAAATAAGCACGGACAGGTGTTGCATAATGGGGAGGTGCACCATCTTGCTGAAAGAAAATATCATTTTTTGGAAGATCATGTCCCTCTATATCTGGATATAAAGTTATTAATTCAGGAATGAGGTCGTCTCGAAGAAAATCCAAATATCTTGCACCAGTTAGGTTGACGTCAAAAAGATAGGGACCCAGAATTCTTGGGCGACCGTCGACTATGCCCACACATTTACTTTCTGGGGACTTTGAGTGTGATACTCCATCATCCATCGGGGATTCTCGGTAGCCCAATAACGGCAGTCTTGCCTATTGACATGACCGTTGAAAACAAACGTAGCCTCGTCAGAAAGAATTACGTTTTTTTACGAAATTATTATCATTATTGCATTTGCTCGCAAAATTGATTTCGCCGATCAAGGTCGTCTTTCATACCTTATAAGGATGATACTTTGCTTTTTTCATAATTTTGTGAACTGTGGACGATGCCATATTGAAATCAGAAGCCAATTGGTTAAGTGTTGAGTGATGATTTTCTTGTATTGCCAACAAAACATTAAGCTCATCATCTACTGATTTTGACGGTCGACCATATTTAGGAAGATCACAAACATGTCCAAAGTTACGGTATTTAGACTAAATATTGCTTAGCATGCTTTGGCTACTGGGATGTCGATCAGGATGAGTTTCATTGAACAATTCAACTACTTCTTTTTGGGTGCACATCCTGTCTCCAAATCCGATCATGCAAAGAATTTTAATTCGTTCTTGTTCAGTTAATTTAATAATTTTTTTTTATATAAAATGACAAAGTTTCTACTCAATAAACACTTCAGACGCACTGCTTTTGCCAAACAAAAGATAAGAACTAAAGAAATAACTCAAAAAACAAAAAAAAAACTTGAATAAAGTTACGATTTCAAGTTTTTATCTGACAGCAATAAAAAAACATTCTCGGTCTCTAAGGCTACTTTCAGGCAACCATGATTTTTGACGATGCGTATGTAGAATGATACGCTCCTTCAAATGGCATTGTCAAAATTGAGGTTTGCTATTTAAAAAACGTCTCAATTTCAAAAATAATGAATTTATTCGCTACTTTTCGGGAGCACTGTATATCAAATTGGGTCAACTTTAAACTGCTAGATATAACATTTTTTTTAAATGGAGAACCCTGAATGTTGTCCGTATTTTAATAAAGGTGTGCCTGTGTCAAACGTACCTATACTGTCTTCGTTTTTCTTTTTACAGTCAGTTTTAAATTACAGTCTTGAATTAGAGAGATGTTATTTGGATATTTCGGAGAGATCAATTAAAATTCAGAGTGATTTAGATAGTGACTAATTAAATAGTGTTTAGTCGAGTTGTAATTAGTATTCGGTAGTGTACAGTGTTAATAAATATCAGTAAAAAATAACTGTTTGTTTTTTTTTTTTGGTAGAAGAAAAGGTCGAGTTGGGAAACCCGTGACAATGATTATTGTATTAAACACTATAAATAATAAAAAAAACGTACTTAAAATTCTTTATTTGCTTACGGAAAATATTCAGGGCATTCCAAATAACAAATTTTGCTGATTTGAAATTAACACAAACTAAAGATGAGATAACTCAGCAATATTTAAGATATGGTCGGTAAATATGTTAGGCTTGTTTTATTTGCGATAGTGAACTGTTCAAAATACCCGACTATTTCATCAAAAAGAACTACCACAGCCTGTTATGTACATTTTCCGTGCTATGTAAGCCGCATACTGCCTAATTTAAAGGTTCTGCATTTGAATGCTTCTAGGGCAGTTCTAAGTAGTGAGTCCAATTGACAACTGATTGTCACTTGGTATGGTTATTTATTTTGAACCGTTTGAATATAGTAATTACTAATGTGTAGTTATGGTTTTCAATCAAATTTTTACTGATGAAATTCTGTAATAATGAATATGAACATTATGTACAATGTACAAGTAAACTAAACTATACTACTATACTAACTATACTATACTCGCGTCAAGAATTCTGACGCCTTACGTCACGGCTGACGTTACACATTTGTTTTTATTGTCAACGTAATTTTCGATATTTGGTCGCGTTAAAAACAATCATTTTTTACAATTTAGTGCAATATATAATGCAAACTTTTAGTATAGTATATAGTTTTATTACTATCAGTTGCAGTTTCTTAAATATTTTGATGAAAATATAGTGAATTATTCATTTGTTCGTATGACGTAAATCGTCTGAATTCTTGACGCGAGTATATATACTAAACTATATTTATCAGACAGTTGAATATATACTTTGTGACTGTTCAGCTCCAGAATACAAATCAGTTAAGTAATTGTTGTTTATCTTATAGATATCACCAGAGAAAAATTGGACATCTGAAAAGGAGGAACACTAGTTTGCAGGTGTAATGAATACATTTCTAAATTTGAATCACTTTGCTTAATTTTCCCACATAGCCAGCGTTAAAAACTGCCTCTGATATACAAGAGTTTTTGTTGGCATTTTTAAAAGAAATATATTTCACAGGGAATATATCCATAATTATATCCCAAAAAAATGTATATTAAATTGAAATGGTTGAAAATTTATTAATCAAATATTTTAAAACCTATAAAATAGTACACAAAAGTCAAATAACAATGATGTATTAACAAAATTACTAATAATACAACAAATGTCCAAACTGAATGTTTAACATGAACGTCAAGATCAAAATTACCTTGTCTGAGAGCTTACCTCTTTCACCGTTTGGTGCGCTACAAAGGTAACACACTAGTGACTGAAAAACGCAGTTTATTCCCGCGGTTAAACTGTAAGTATGTTACTGGGTTTAAATGTGAAAAATAAGAAGGGAAGCAAATATAAAATATAACACCTAGAAGGTTGATGTGTTAACTTAACCAACCCATTCTCACTTTTTGGTTATGTATAAAATACATAACATTTGGCAGTAATTGAACCTTTAGAGAGTAGTGTATACAGGGTGTCTGGAAAAGACGTGTACAATGGGAGACCACAGACTCCTTGGTTCAAAATAAGCCGAATTAACCCAATTTACTTCTTTCCAAAATTGCTTCATTTAGCCGCTAGGGAGCGCCAAAATTCGCGAAAAATTTTTCTTTATTCCGAATATCTCGAAAACGACTATATCGATTTTAACCATTTTTGGGCTTGAAAAAATCATGTATCATGCAAATATAAGCACATATTTTTTTAACCCCCTGTACAATTACTCTCAGTTTTTTTCTATTAGTATCTGACTTTATTTAGAAACTTTTTGTATGTTTTCAAAATTTTGAACAGATGAGTAGTTTAGGCAGAAAAAATATTTTTCATATGTCAACAATATCAGCATTCGTTCTGCAACAAATAACGAAGTACCAGAAGTTGGCTCTGATATTTTAAGTATCAGTTGTGTGTCAAATCTAATCAGCTAGTGAAGTTAGTCTCGATTTATTCTTCTTGCTCAATTACTTAGTTACTTTAGATCTAACTTTATTTGTTGTTGTTATTGTTGTGCTTGTTTCTGTTCCTCATTTTTCAATATTTCATCGTGGATGCTTATACATATTCCGAACAAGTAGATATGCTTTTTGTTTATGGATTTTGTCAAGGTAACGGCCGCAAAAGGTTCTACATGGACAGATTTCCTCATCGACGAGTGTCAAATCATCAAACTTTTGCCAACATCGAAAGGCGACTTGGCGAATTTGGTTCCTTCCACCAAATGAATACGGTTCAAGAGCGTCAACGTACCACAAAAACTATAAAGGTGGAGGAACAAATCCTAGATAAGATAGAAGAGAACCCAAAAATTAGTGCAAGACGCATTGGACATGAAATAGGGATACCAAAAACCATAGTTCATGATGTTTTGAAGGAGCAGTTACTACATCCGTACCACATTCAATCGGTTCATAAATTGCTACCCATTGACCCTGAAAAACGTTTAGCATTTTGTAATTTTATACAAGATCAAAGAGCCCATGATATCAATTTCAGCAAAAACATTTTATTTACAGATGAAGCATATTTTGCTAGGTCAGGAATTATTAATAATCATAACAAACACGTTTATACTGATGAAAATCCACACTATATTGAAATAAGACATTTTCAATATGAATTCGAAGTAAACGTGTGGACGGGAATTATCGACAACTTTATTATTGGCCCGATTGTGCTTCCACATCGATTAAATGGGGTCAACTATTTAATTTTTTTACAGCAAGTATTACCTAATTTATTGGACGATTTACCGTTACTACATCGTCGTAACATGAGGTTTATGCACGATGGTGCACCCCCCATTTTACAATATCCGTTAGTCAGTATTTACATAATTTATATCCTAACACGCGGATTGGAAGGGGAAACGATGCTATAAAATGGCCGCCTCGAGCACCAGACTTTATCCCCTTGCGATTATTTTTTGTGAAGTATATGCCTATGCAGATAATAATGAAGAGGAATTTTTTAGGCGAATTCAAGACGCAGTTAACATTTTACGAGAAAACGGTGGTCACTGACCATTTATTGCAAAGAGATCATAACTTTTTTTAATTATATTAATATCTTATTATCTCGTATTTATTAAATAAAATATAAATGAGTTTTGGAATTTTCGTTATTCGTTGCAGAACGAATGTTGATATTGTTGACATACGAAAAATATTTTTTCTGCCTAAACTACTCATCTATTCAACATTCTGAAAGTATAAAAAAAGTTTCTAAATAAAGTCAGCTACTAATTGAAAAAACTTGGAGTGATTATACAGGGGGTTAAAAAATATGTGCTTATATTTGCATGATACATAATTTTTCTTATATTTCTAATGACTGCAAAAGATTTTCAATAATGTCAAAAAGTGTCGGTTAGACTTATAACTACGTAGTCCAAAAATGGTTAAAATCAATCAAGTCGTTTTCGAGATATTCAGAATAAACAAAAATTTTTCGCAAACTTTGGCGCCCTCTAGCGGCTAAACGAAGCAATTTTGGAAATAAGTAAATTGGGCTAAATCGGCTTATTTTGAACCCAGAAGTCTGTGGTCTTCCGTTGTATAGATCTTTTCCGGACACCCTGTATATCAGATAAACAATACTTATTTTTGGAAAAAATAATTTACACATCCAGTTGTTAGTAATTCAACATAAACATATTGATTTGAAAGAAGCAATCATGCGATATTATGGATAACAACTGTATTGTAATATGTCATAGCCTGTGATGTGTGTATAATAAAATCTAGTGGTTAATGATAATGTTATTTACAAAGAATAGGAAACGGCTGTGAGAAAATTTATTCGTTCAGATGTAAGAATAACTCGATGCTGGCAGTAAATCTACTTCACCATAAACACTGAATAAAAATAATTTGTAGTTACATAGTGCCTGGCTACTACATTGTAGCACTGACTACACTTAATACTTTTTTTTAAATGAACAGTTTTCACAGTAATGAAAGAATGTTTTAATAATTTTTAATATCTGTTGGCACTAATAAATTGAAACACCTTTTTCTTTTAAAATGTATGTTTTTCTTAGCTTTGCAAATTGTTATTTACTGTTTTAAATATATGCATAAAACAAACATTCCTGTTATTTTATTTATATTGTTGCTTTACATTTACCACTAATTTACCGTTTATGTTCTTTTATCAAAATCAACGAGAAAATTGAATATATCAGACAGTTTTGACGAAGAAATTTTCCATTTTCCTCTAAATCCAAGAAATTCTACGAAGAAACCCATGTTGCTTACATAAATTGGTGTAAAGAGAGTAAACAAATATTACGAAAATGTATATTGGCGTATTTTAATAAATTAATTTGTTGCTTTGGATCATATGTTTCATGCTGAGATCAACCATAAAGTAGAGATGGGCAGTTCCCGAGTGAACTGGTTTAAAAGAACGGATTTCGACACTGAACTGCGAGAATCAGTTTTCGGGAAGTTGACAAATCAGTTCTTTGCAAACTGATTTGTATTGATTGATGTAAAATGCGAGAGATATTTTCAAGTTTAGACGTCGGAAGTCATTAACTAACTCTTCAGTGAATAGTGAATGAGACACAGACTATGTGCGCTTCAAAATCGTACGAGCGATCTGAATTCTGAATAACTGATTGGTTATCCGACTCGGAGCGTTAATATCATTCTCATTTAAATATAAAATACAATACAAAAACTGCAGCGTCCGTGTCAGATGCTAAAATTAATAAGAACGATATAGGTATGTGTCATTAATTATAATTATATGATGTATAAGAATTAAGAACTGAATTTTATTCACAAAATTAAAGCTTTACCTACACTTAAACAACAGAAAGTAAAATACAACAACTTTACAAAAATATAAATTAAATTCTGTAATAAAAAACAAAACATAAATAAAAATCAATATTTAAATGATTCGAGATATTTTGAAAAAAGGCTTTAAATATTCTGATTAAGAAACATTATTTCTCTCATTTTTTTAGAAATTCTTATTCTAAAGTCTAAACGCTAAACGGGTCGCAATCGTAAAACGCAGAAGAAACCGACCGTCTGCGATTGACGGAGATGCGGGATTCGAAGAGAAGCGTATATCTGTTGCAGTGTTTGACGTAAAACCAGTTCTAAAACAGCTGATTTTAGGAATCAGTTCTTTTTAGTGATTCAGTTCTCGAGAACTGAATCATTAAAATGAACTGCTAAGCCCATCTCTAGCAAAGACGCGAAGAAATTGATGTTAGTAAATTTCTTAGTATACCTACTCACAAGGGTTTCTGACTAGAGCTAACAGCATATTCTTAATAGGATAGGAACATTTTGAAAAATATATTTATTTCTTTAAATTATTAATGTCTGTTTTCTAGAAATATTTTTCGGTTTAAGTCTTTACTTTTATTGTTACAGGTTATCCTAGGCAATATTAATTATCTTGAGGTTGTCATGCATACAAGTCTTCGACCTGCCAAAACTTCGTGCTAACGGTTTTTTTTTAATTATGCCAAGTAAAAATGTACAGTAATAACCAGTAGGTATCTACAAAACTGGCAAAGTCCCGTGTTGATAGCTACATATTTTGGAGTTAAAAATTCGTCTTTATATAAAACTGGCTCCAATGTAACTCAGATTTTTTCATTGGTTAATACAGGAGCTGATATGAAATGTTTTAAAATGCATATAGATTGGCGCTCCACCACAGCTGTAGCAGGATATATTGAACAATGTGAAAATACTAAAATCCATATCGCGAAAAAGATTTTGGAGGAAATATATATCGAAAAACCTTTCTCTTCAATGAGCTTTTAGGCGAAAGGTGAAGAAAACATTGCAGGAGCTGAAGAAAAAAGTAAATAAACTTCAACTGTTGCTATATTAAATAATAATAACTGTACAGTGTGTCCCATTTGACAATTGACTATTATATCAGAAATGCCATAGCACTCTTCATTTCTGACTTACAGGAGGAAATGAAAAAATGCTATTTTGAATATCTATCACTGATTTACTCAGTGTACAAGAGCGGCCTACATATTATTATTCCACTCTCAAAATCACCCTGTATATCTAGAAGTCATACTTTCCTTACTTAAAGTTAACGGCCATGCTGAATTTAATATTTTTAACTTGTAGAGATGAAATAAGTTAATTTTGACTATTCCTTAAATGTAAAAAGCAATAATGTGAAATACAAAATCCAACACAATTGTCAAAAGAGAAGTTATATATATGCTCGGGATACGAGAAGCACTGAAGATGACATCTGTTAAGTATGGCGAAACGTCTGCAGTTAAACATCGACCACGGCAAAGCAGACCAGAAAGTGGTCATTCAATCAGGTAAAAAGCTTGACATATAAATAATTCTTTGTTTTCATAGTCTACTAAATACAATAATAAATTTAAAAATACGAAAGTGTTGATTTCGACGAACGAACGAAACTTGAAAATAACTCCATAGTGTTATATGTATTTCATTTGAAAGAGAATTTAAGCAGAATTAGATTATATACATATACCTTACACAGGGTGATTTAGAACTTATCTAAAATAATTTGGGAATAGATGCGCCATGAAAAATGGAGTCGATATCGTATTTTTTTTATATATAAAATCCTTATAGTTTGCAAGTAAAACATTATTGAAGTTTTTCAACCTTTACATCCCTAGACAGGCGATTCTGAATATTAAAAACCAGTGCCAATTCGGAGTTGACGGATATCGTTTTAATTTATTACGCTGTGAAAATGCTTTAGTAGAACGATTTTCCGGTAAATATATGCCAAATGAAGCTACTTTTACAGCAGTGTGCAGTAAGTGCAAGTGTAGTGCAGCGCGAAGGAAATTTGAAATGGAATCGTGGAAAAGATGGAGGTCTAGGACTATTGTAGCAATGTGACGTATCATACACGAGGTTCAATTATATCCGTACCATGTACAGCATGTCCAAATATTGACAGCAAGGGATTGGACGAGGATGACCAGTACCATGGCCGCCACGATCTCCTGACTTTAAATCACTTGGACTTATTTTTGTGTCGCACCGAAGTGGATACATAGGTACTATTAATAGTTTACGGAAGCGTGTCATAGTTGCTGCCAATAACTTAAGACTTCAAAACGGACAAGAAACAGAAATATTTGTGTTAGTTGTAGAAACCGGCCCAAAATGTTGTTCAGGTATGTCAAACTATTTTATTAATTAAAACCACACATTAAATCTATTAATAATTAATAACAATAGCGACAAAAGCAGTTAAGTTTGCTGTATAAAATCAGCGCTATAAAATATATTCATTTCTTTCCTTTAGCATTTCTTTCCATTTTCTGTTCGGTCGTAGATTGCCACCTTATCAGGTTTTATAGTGGACCAGTTTCCACTTTAAATTATTTTTGAACGTCTCTTTTTGATTTTATTTTTACAAAATTGTATTTGTAATAGTCCCCTGTACATTGAAACAATTTTTTTTTAGATTCTGTAGTAGTTCTTATCTGAATTTACAAACTAATCCCTTTAGAAAAAAAAAACTGAGCACGTCACTGGAATCAGAAAACTATATAGAAGTCAGTGGAGATTTCAAAATGTTAACCGTAGATATATTACAAAAGTTAAAGTTAGGGTTAAAAAATGTAATTTCAATTTCTCTCTGTAAATCATAAACGAAGATGCTATGAACATTCTGTTAACAGTCAATTGTTTCTCAAAAAAGTAGCACATTATTGTGAAAACCGTTAAGCTATCTTCAGTAATTCCTGAGATACCCATAAAAACCATCGAAAACGGGACACATTGTACAATTAACATAAATCACTGTTTCAAACACTAAGTTACGTATGTACTGTAAATTTTGTATTATAAAGTAATCGATGTGTAATATTGCTTTTCTAATTTATAATATTAGTACCATAAAGTGTTATTTTATCGCAACCAAAGCGTATAATAAAAAAGTTTATATACAGGTTTAAATATTATGATTAAGTACAAATATTTTAAGAGGGATAGGAAAAAATAAGAATTAACAAAATCGCGCATCAAAATATTTTTATAAAACAAAAATTACGAATCTCTAATAAAATATAAATAAAGGTTAGGTATCCGTCGCGGTCAGGACACCGCGTTGTCACGAGTCTCGATATACACCGCTTTGCAGGAACAATTTTATTTAAAAAATGTAGATGATTATTTAATGATTTAATGAAGAACACGATATGGTAGCATAGGGGGTAGCACCTACCTTACTGATATTTATTTCCCGGATTGATATTTGGGGAGATTTCAAGAATGTCATTTTCTTGTTTTGTTTGTTTTGTTTCCTTGTTTGCATCAAAACTTCTCATTGCAAAGATTTTTGTACTTGCTGAGTGCTTGCTGGGGACTTATCCTTCTCTCGACCGTTCTTTTAGCTTGAAGGGAGGTATCTCCTCGGCCCGATGACCACGACCAGGTGGATTCTCTCCGTCAGGAGAAATCACAAAGAGTAACAACAAAAAAAACCAAATATACACAAATACGTAAAACACGTTAACCACCAAAGCATTATAATAGTTGTTCAATGAGGGCCAACATAGGATTTGGCATAATATCTTTACATAAATCAGCACCTCATTCATCATCTAGGCATTTCAATGCGATATGTTTGTAAATATAGAAAATATAGGAAAAAAGTTAAATTTGCGAAAAGTAAGTACAGAAAAATTATTTCAAACACCGTACCGTATGCGATACTTTTGGACAGCATCTTATGCAGTCGCCATCTATAGGCCACTAGTGCAAGGTGTACTTCACGCCGATAGATTTTTCAACTTCTTGTATTGTTGGGGAATTAAATGTAAATAAGTACTAGTAATAGCAACAATAATCAACAATGTTTGTATAAAATAATTTGTATTATTTTGCACTATAACATTCCGAGATGTTTACAGTGTTCTGTAAAAAATTCGTTTCTTGGACCGTTAGAATATATTATATTCTAAGTTTTGATCAGTGTTCTTTGATGTTTATAGAGTATGCAACTAGCAGTACAAATTTCTAAGTTCAATATTAGCACAGTTTTAGTAATTAATTCTTAGTTACGAATGCAATATACTGCAGCTAACCGGATTAACAATTATCTATCAGGTGCTTAGTTATTTTTTTACTGTTTTAGAAAGGTATTTTAAGCTAATATAAATCAAATATCCTACAATTCCTATCAATGAAGTCATATGTATGTTCTTTGATACCAAACATCTAGGTATGCTAATGAACAATTCCACAGACAAAGCTCTATTCAATAATTATTATCTAAAGAAAATATAATAATATAATAATATAATTTACTTACTCTATAAAAATCTAACTTCACTTTTTTGGCAGTGGGAACACGACAAATTCAACCACAATAGATGAGATCTGACCTATTTCTGCATTTTTAGAATTGCTTCTTCAGGTGGTCTCCTTTAAGTTGAATCAAATATCTAACTATAAAAATTAAAATTATTTGAAGTTAAATATCGACAATGACAAAAAAGTGACATCCTGTCAATGAATTAAATATGATAATACCTACTTGAAAAATGTTCACCTTTTATGTAAAAGTTTTTATATATTTTTAGGTATTAATAATATTGTGTGAAACTAACTACTCAGTGGACAAAAGCCCCAACCTGCGTTGAATTACACCCACAATATCTACCCATATATTCCTTATTATTAGCTTTTGTAACATTTTTTTTACTGTTTTAGAAAGGTATTTTAAGCTAATATAAATTAAATATCCTACAATTCCTATCAATGAAGTCATATGTATGTTCTCTGTAATTCAACGCAGGTTGGACCTTTTGTCCACTGAGTAGCTAGTTTCACACAATATTATTA
Organism: Monochamus alternatus; assembly: GCA_037114965.1. Taxonomy (NCBI): domain Eukaryota; kingdom Metazoa; phylum Arthropoda; class Insecta; order Coleoptera; family Cerambycidae; genus Monochamus; species Monochamus alternatus. The sequence goes on along the minus strand of CM073435.1, from coordinate 20,965,287 downwards.
ATACCTAAAAATATATAAATACTTAGTTATTATTATCATTAATAATGTTTATTTTCGTCGTTTACATTTGTCGTCTCGAACGATGATTGATTGTCATAGGCGCCGATTTTCCGAGAGAAAAGAGGGTTTTGCCCCAATTTTTATACATCAAGCTAGAATTCCCAAACAAATTTTATATTGTCTTTAGGCCTCCCTGAGCACGTGGCGGAAATTTTTGCACTTAGTCATAATATAGTGAAATGGTATATAAACAATTGTCTGGAAAAAATATTTAAAAAACGGGAACAATCCTTTGGTTTCAATTATTTTTTATCTGTATTCTTCATCCTGTTACCGTTCAGATAAAAATAAAAATTACTAACATCGCTTTACCTTCAACTAAAACAAAGACGGGCTTAATCGAACGGAAATTGAAGTCGCAGCTTGCTGCTGCGTGCTCCCAACACAATCGAACAGTTATTATCGCAATTCAATGAGCCGGGCTTATTAAATGAAATTACGGAGATGATTAGATAATTAAATTTGCAAGTGATCCTTTTAATTTGTTTACATGACTTTGTTTATGTAACTAGTAACAACGGAACGCCGTTTCAATGCCAAATGTGTCTCGTCGCATTAGCAATGTCACTTGACACGGGACACGTGTCTCCAGCAGCAAATAATGCGAAATTACTGGTTATTACGGTGGAATACGATATTCGATGCACCTACGTAAACCATCATTAAATGTAATTTTTTATAGGATGTGATCTATTGACAATAATTATAAAAATAAATTATAGTTTAAAAAAAACTAAAAAAACACGCTTTAATAGTAAACCGAACTAAAAAGTAGAAAATAATTTTGAAGTATCAAGAGTTTGTTACAGCAATAGAAAATTCCGACAATCAATTACGACTAATTAATTGGGAATAAGATTAAATTAGAAATTAAATTATTAATAAAATAATTCAATTATAGTAAAAAAAAGCGTGGGGTGCAATTTACTATATTTTCATAATGACTTTATTTTTATAAATAGCTGCACTACTGAAATAATGATAACATTTAATATCAAGCACCCCACGCTTTTTTTTACTATAATTGAATTATTTTATTAATAATTTAATTTCTAATTTAATCTTATTCCCAATTAATTAGTCGTAATTGATTGTCGGAATTTTCTATTGCTGTAACAAACTCTTGATACTTCAAAATTATTTTCTACTTTTTAGTTCGGTTTACTATTAAAGCGTGTTTTTTTAGTTTTTTTTAAACTATAATTTATTTTCTTAATTTTTAGTCTCAAAATAATAACAAAAGTAATTATAATTAAGAGCCTTAATTTTTAAAATATCTTATATTTGACAATAAATCTAAATTCATTTCATTCATGTTTACGTAACCTTTCCATTTCATATAGTTTTCCTATACATTTTTTTTTCTCCAGTCTCCTCTTTCTTTGTGTTATAGTTTCATTTTTCATTTTTGTTTGTTTCTTTAAAATATGCAAATTAAAATTTTTGTCAACGTTCTCGTATCAAAATCTTTTTTTTTTTCTTTCTAATTTTACAAAATTTTAGATTCAAAACTTTCTTCAAAATTCTTGCCAAAATTTTCAAATCAAAATTTCTTTGAATTTGAAAATTTACGCTCTTCAAAATTTTAAAATTCAATGTCTTTTTCGAAATTTTTTCTAAATTTCTGGATTTTAAAATTTTTCAATTGAAAATTTTTTCCAAAAATTTTTATTTGAATTTTTTTATAAATTATCAAATTTTTATTTATTTCTAAAATTTTTTAAATTTGATTTTATCATGTAATTCCACAATCCAAAATTATTTACAAAATTTTGTATTTCAAAACTTTTTTAAACTCCAAAATTTTATATTTAGAATTTTTTTTTAATTTTGAATTCTGTATTTTTTCGAAATTTTTTAAATCAAAATGTTTATTTGAATTTTGTTATAAATTATCAAATTTTTATTTATTTATAAAAATTTTTAATTTAAAATTAGGCGAAAACCGAAAACTAATTCTGTCAGGTCGCCATCTATACGTGAAAAGCAAGAGCACGAATCTATTACAGTCCCCTGCCCCTGCCTTGCCTGCTTGGAAACAACACTGATGGATTGTATACACTTAACCTGCAAAGTAATCTAAATAGTTTTTATTCTGATGATCCTAGTCAGGATATTAGAACAAAGTTATTAAATAATTGTATTGTCATCAGTCCTTGACCCCTGTGCAAATTTTCAAGCTGATCAGACTTCTTGAAATTGGTGAAAATTACGCTGAAAGATTCCGTTACATACATACATACATACATACATACAGGTGAAGCTAATATAAGCGTGTTAATGATAATGTGTTCAACCTATTATAACGTGAACTTTGAATATACAGTACCACCAGTCACCTAATGAAAATTGTACGAGGTCTGTTAAGAAAACAACTAACTTTCGAAATTGCTCTCGAACCGTTGTGTTCATCGAGTTACCGCAAAAAGTAGCACCTGGTGTCATTTTTTGGCCACAACAAATCGCTTGCCGCATCGGACTAACATAATAAATGCAGTGGCTCTACAAAGTAGTGACAAAGTGAAAATGAAGAAGATTTTGAAGCAATATATAAATCTTGATTTTTGCTTTTATTGTAAATCTGGCCAAACTGATCTTAGTCCAAAAGTTGATAGTAATCGACTTGCAGAATGTCAAGATCAAAATTTTATTTTCAATTTTTTAACACCTTCGAAGTACGATTAAACGAAAGGGCTTAGCAGCATAAGTATATGCCAGCAGTAATATAAGCTTAAATCTTCCAGAAGGTCTCAAAAATATTTTTAATTATACGGGTTTTATGAAAAATTAAAATTATGTTTTTTTTTGTTTTCTTTAGAACTGCTTGTCCGATTTTGTCCAAAATATATTTCATATGTAAAAAAAATTTACATATGAAAAAAAAAAAAATGTAAAGTTTTTATGGGATAACTGATGGTAAGTACTATCACTATGTTCTACCATAAACATGTTTGATTTGTCTAGTTTGAGGTGTCTACTTTAGGAAAAGATAGAACATGAAAAAATAATAGTTGTCTTTCCTATAACATTTTTCTCTATAACACTCTGTTTTCCTGATACAGAGTGTTCAATTTAAAAAAATATATATATTTTATTTTTGATCTACTAAACAAATTAATATTTTTCTTCAAATGGTAATATTTTGACGTGAACTAAAGACAGTGAGGTAAGTATAGGTCTTCTTCGCCCTTGAACACCCTAAACTTCTATGCCACTGGTGAAAAATATTTACATTTTATTCTATTTTGTGACAAAAGTGCTCTTGAGGAAATTCACTAAGCAGCCTTGCTTTTCAGACATTTTGACTCGCTAATCAGAGTTATGTTATGGTATTACCAAGACCTTACAAAAATTATAGAATTAAATAGGAATTGCTTGTTTCAAAATTTATAGCAATAGTAATGACAGATGTCATGTCAAATCAGTTTGTTTGTAGTGCGGTTAGTGTACATTGACTAAATACAAGCTACAGGAAAAGATGGATTGGTCCGAGTGGTCCAGTTCAATAACCTGATCTCAATCCATTGGACTTATTTCTTTGGGGCTTTTTAAAGAAAAAAATCTATGCAGCTACGGATATAATAGAAAAAATCGTAATCTAAGATTTTGTGGGGAAATAAATAACAATGACATGCTAATTCAGACAAGACGATCCTAATAAATTAAGAGGGCGCAAAAACTTGTAATTTAATTAGTATTAGAATTTAAATTACTGTTGCGTTTCTATAAAGTTTTTTATTCCTAGTGTCCCGCCGCAACAATTTTTCTAATACTGAAACGCAAAACATTATATTATGCGATTGTGTACAAGAAGATGTTTGTGGCAGACGTGATTATCGAACATACATGCATACGGTTATATTCTGATAAGATTCAAATCATCAAACTTTTAAAAATATGTTTGATCGATTGGGACAAACTGGAGAATTTGTCCAAATATTATTAGTTTTAAAGAAGACAAAATTTTATTTCATTTTGCTCAAGATTCTGAACTTAGTACATGTTTATCATTAGGTAGAAGTAAGGGAATCTCCCATAACAAAAACACTACATACGAGAGGATATTTTAAAATCGTTTCATTTCACCCCGGTTCGAAAATTTTTTACTCACAGGTCTTCCCGCAGAATTTTCAGAATATCTTCATATTAAGTAAAACAATAGTCAGAATTTGGTGATTCGTTTATAGGTTTAGGAGTTAACAGCTTGGGTCTCGTGTTTAAAGTTATAGTTATAGGGTTATATGCGTTTAATAGTGCTGAACAGCCTCGTGAAAAGCCTAAATTATTGGGGTTTTTGAAGTTATGGCGCAAGCCTGCCATGATGGGGTTAAATAGACCCCGGATTCGGTCGGATTCAACGACCCCAAAAACATATAGTAAATATGGTTTGATATCCAGATCTGAGAACAAATTTTTTTAGTGGGGTTGTGTAAACATCTACGTGAATAAATGTTTTTATTTAAAAGCGCATAAATTGATACATGTGTCAACACGGTGCCGTGCTAGGGGTTTAATATGGTGTTACGGTTATTTTTCTATTTAATAACTTAATATTTAACTTATAGTTTTCATACAGTCTTCTAAGTATTTTAAAATTAGTTTATTGGGTATTTAAGTCATTTAAGGTATAACGCTAACGTCTAAGTATGACGGTACTTAAAACTTCGACAAGTGGCCAAGCGCTACCATCTCGCAAGTAGTAACCTCATTAGTCTTCACCCGCGATATGTCGAACAGAGGTTTCTACCCGTGATTTAGTCAATTAAAGAATCTTTACTTCCTTTTACATTTGGTATGTTTCTTGGATGTTTTTTTTTCTTACAACGGGTATCCTGTGTGTGATATTTGCGAATCTCTTCTATAATGTGATTTTTGTTAATCATCCTAACGAGGGATAAACCTAGAGGTGATTTATTTGTAATTGCTGACGTAATTTCGAGTGCTGCATACGATGGTTATGGTATTTTTCTGAGAAGTTACCCTTTTCTTGGGGATTAGTTTAGATATCACAAGGCAGAAACCCAGGATTGTTGGCTTAGAAAACCCTTCAAAGAAGGTATGTCTTTAGGTATATTTCTTAATTATTTGCTTTTTTTCTGGCTGTGTATTGTTATAAATGTGCAGTGTGCAATTTTGGCCCCAGATTAATTTTTAATATTATATTAGGGTTCTTCCTACGAGTGGAAAATTGATCCTCTTTTCACAACCAACTTGTTCTGGAGATACGAAAATCAGGCTGAGATAACATCACAGAATTTTGGTTTCGAGTTTGTTATTTCCTACACCATTGGTGCAGGGGCGGCTCGTGCGAGGACTAGCTAGAATTCTCCTGTTGAAACGTGCTTTGGAGGCCAGGATCACCTGCTAGGATACCTGTTCACGCAAGTCACATATCCACCCTATTTTCCTTTATCTCCTGGTACAATAAAAGTCAATTTTGAACGTCTATACTGCAATCTGTTAAAATCTGAAAGAGATACAGTAAACTATTAATTATTAGAGTTAGGATATTAAGTAAATTTAGTTAGTAAGTAAATAGTTCCTTAGTTAGGTGTAAAGAGCTACTGTCTGATAAATTTTCTATAATAATTGATTAGTCTTTCTGATCGACATACCTATACATTCTTAATTTATGTATCTATTATTGAGGGTTCTATTATTATTTTTTTATTTTGGCAAATCAAGTCCAAAAAATAACGAAAAATAAATTATTTATCAATTTTCAGTACCATACATTTGTTCATTTACTCACCTTGGTACGTAATAAAACCGGTAACTTACATAGTAAATTCTGGATTCATAAGTGTTCTGTTTAGAATTTGCTGTGCTGGGCAGGACCTGAAACAAAACAATAAAGAAAAATTAACACAGTTGTCACTATTTATATTAAATACTGCATTATATTATTTGGGTAAGCGTTGTGAACCCACATATAGCTATATACAGGGGGATACTGAAAAATCATTGTTGATGATTATAATGGAATAAACTGTTAAATACTTACCTCAATTACATTTCATATAACTGAATGATAAATCTATGTATATTGATTATTTCCGCTGACCTCCTGTAATATATGACATAAAATTGATAAAGTTTAATTTATTTTTTTTTTCCAACTAACAATTGAACAGTAACAATTGAAAGAATTGTACTGCAACCAAATATACCAACGAGAGGGATAGTGACTTGGATTCGTGGCTATTCAGGTTGTACTTGCAAGGAAGACTGGCTAGTTGTAACCATGTGGCGCCCTTTATTTTAACTTAATGAGATTTATTGAACCTGCCCGTCTCCATTGTAGTTAGCAGGCCAGCTAAGCCAGTCCAGGGGACTAATTCTTTTTTGTTAAGTTTTGCGTCACAATGGTTTCTAAAAAATTTTTTTCGCTTTACAAGTAAGTTTGCATTTTTTTATAGCGATCCGTTAATTCTTATTTCTCTTTATCCTCTCTTAAAATATTTGTACTTAGTTATAGTTGGAGGATATAGATTATTAGTATATACCTAGATTGGAGGGCTTCTCATGGCCAAATGAGGCTGCTAACTAATTCACATAATAACTTTCTTTAATAATGTTCATGTTCATAAATGTATTACTTTTAACAGACAACATTTATATTTTTTATATTAAAATAAATCTTCTGAGATAGATAGATTTTAAATGCCTAGGTCACTAATTTCGTGCCGACATTATTTGCGCAATTTAGCGTACGGATTTCCGGAATTCGCCTCTGCCCTCCTTAAATGCTAGCTGGTTTACGCTTTCGACTAAGCGCCGAGCAATATATATAAAGAAAGAATGGGAAGTTAGCTTAAAATAGTACTTATTATTTTATGCAAACATAGGCGATTATTGTTACTATTATTAGTATGAACACTATTTAATATCCCTACAACACAAGAAGTTTAAAAATTGAACGACCGTGAAATCCGTTTTACGCTAGTGGTCTAGATATGGCGACTACATCAGATTCTGTATTTTATCAAACACTAAATATATAACAGTGTTTTAAATAATTGTTCAGTATATTTGTTCTTCACATATTTTTTATGTCGTATTCAAACGTCGAGATGATATTGTGCTGAATTATGGGAAGTACAAGTACATATTATCATGTGGCAGCGTAACACCAAAGACGTTGTCCGAATGTACAAAATATGCACGATCCTGTGTGAACCACATTGAATAACTGCGCAGTGCCTTAGTTGAAAACGGTGGCAGTGTTTTTATGTAATTGTGTAAATTTGCGTGTGGTTCTTGATACTCGTTGTGGTTTACCAGACGTTGATCCACCTGGTCGTGGTCGTCGGGCTGAGTACCCACCTCGCTTTAAATAAAAAATAGTTAAGCGAATCAAAGAGGTATCTTTATTAGTTTTAAATGAATAAATAAGAAAACAGAAAATTGTTCAACATTTTTTAAATCTCTCCACATATCAATCATGGAAATGTCAAAAAGAGAGGTGCTACCATTGTGTACATGTGACAACAGGTGCCCTGCAATTACCTTTAACTATAACTTTGTGCCTGATGGGCCATTGACGCCAATAACTAGTGGTTTAATATGGCTTCTAAAAAAAATGTTTCTCTTTCAAATAAATTTGGAATTCCATTAATTCTTATTTTCCTCTGCCCCATCTTAAAATGCATGTTCTTAGTTATAGTTAACCCTGTATAGTGAAAACTAGAGATCGGAGGACCTTCTCGTGGCTAAAAGACTGCTAACTAATTCACATAGTGACTACCTTTAAATGTTAATTTAAATGTATTACTCTTAATAGACAACATCTACATTTTTAATATTAAAATATATCAATGTCTTGAGGTAGATAGATTTTAAATGCCTAGGTCACTAATATCGTGGCGGTATTATTTGCACTACCTAACATACGGATTTCAGGAATCCGCCCCTGCGCTCCCTGCCGCCGATTCACGTTCTCGACTGAGCACTGAACAATATATATATAAAGAAATAATTTTTATACAACACTGTAAAAGTCTTGGGAAGTTTAAAATAGTACTTATTGTTTCATGCAAACATCGGCGATTATTGTTATTATTAGTATTAATAATAATATGTAATTCCCCAACATCATAAAAGTTAAAAAATTGAACGGCCGTGAAGTACGCCTTATGCTAGTTGCCTAGAGATGGCGAGTGCATCAGATTCTGTCAAACATAAAATATAGCAAACAGTGTTTGAAATAATTTTTCAATAGATTTGCTTTTCGTATATTTCGCAATTTAGTTTCTCGTGTATTTATCAATATGTCGTATTTAAACGCCGAGATGAGTGATATTGTACTAGAGATGGCGACTGCATCAGATTCTGTCAAACACAAAATATCGCAAACAGTGTTTGAAATAATTTTTCAATAGATTTGCTTTTCGCATATTTCGCAATTTAGTTTCTCGTGTATTTATCAACATGTCGTATTTAAACGCCGAGATGAGGGATATTGTACTAATTTATGGGAACGCCAAACACATTTTCCTAATGCAAAATATTGCACATTGACATAACCACTATAAACGTGTGACAGCATTTGCGTGTATATTTGCGTGTGTTTTTGATACCTACCCTTTGTGGTTTACCCGACCGAGTTGATCCACCTGGTCGTGGTTGTTGGGCTGAGTATCTACCGCGCATTGAACAATACATAGTTGACAGATCTCCACCAAAAATCTAAACAAATAAGAAAACATAAAATCGTTGAAAATTCTTGAAATCTTTCCACATAACAATCCTGGAAGTATCAGCAAGGTAGGTACTAACATATGTATCGTATTTCTCATTAAATAATCATCTACATTTTGTGAATAAAAGTTTTTATTTAAAAGCGCGCAAATCGATACATGTGACATTGACTATCACCTCGCAGTTGACAGACGACCATTGATGTAGATAAATAGAGGTTTAATATGGTTTGATATTTCGCTTTACAAGTAAGTTTGGATATTTTTTGCAAGGTGATTCTGTTAATTCTTATTTTTCTCTATCCCCTCTTAAAATATTTGTTGTTAGTCATAGTTAACCCTGTATAATGAAAACTACAGATTGGAGGACCTTCACATGGCTATGTTAATTTAAATACAGGGTGATTCAGTCATAATGTCATTAATTTTAAGGGAAGATAGGGAAAAATTAGTATAATGCGAACATGCGATTTAAAAAAAAATATATATTTCCTCGGAAAAAAATATTTTCAAATCATTATTTAAACCCCCTTTTCAGACTACCACTGACTGCTGGCGGAAATTCAACTCCGTGTCGGCCTGCCGCGACATTGCCAAATTTAAATATTTTCCTGGAGTACCTACTTATTGCAATAACTTACTGCTATAAATATATTTTTTAGAAGTATGCAATTACCATATTAAGTTTCAACATAAAAAATATTTAATATTGAAATTACAAAACTCCAACGGATCAAAATAAACCATTCACATTTCTTTACATAAATAGTGAAATAAAATCCAATATGCACTAGGTTAAATTATTACGAGGGGCTGAAATATGTTTTATATTTAAATACAGATAGTAATAAAAAGCCCTCGTGTTGTCAACAAAAGACATACCTATTCAATGATCAACAATCCTGCAATCCGAGTCTTGATCTACCGTATTTAGACCCGGCGAGGTTGTTTAATTATTAATAAAATTTGTATTTGCTTAAATAAAAATGCAATTCATGTTGGGTTAAGTAAAGCAGTGAAAGACAGCAGTTGTTCTCTGTTGAACAGAGCCATGGAAAAATTTATATGACATTGTCGTGTTACCGTTTCTTATGAGGTGATTTGTTTATCTTTTGAAAGGTCAAGTAAAATTTTGTTTTCGATTTCCTGTCTTTATTAGGAGTAGAATAGCTATGCCGATCCTGCTCCACAATTCAAGATGGCGACTGGAGCAGGATCGGCATAGCCAGTGGCGTACCTAGAACTTTTGCCGCCCGGGGCGGTCTCCAATTTGCCGCCCTAGTCAATCAAATGGTGGTTTTTATAATAAACATTAATAAATAATTGTAATGGAGACAAACTATATGTGGGGAACTTTTTTTACCATTGGATGCCATATTTAAATTAGGCAGTAATAAAGGAGGCCGCATAAGTTGATATACCTATAAATGCAACTATTATAAAAATACAAGATCCTTTTTTAAAGGCCACAAGAAACTTACGGAGATCAAAGGTTCCGCACCTATGACACAAAACATAATTTACAAAATATTTTTTATTTTATATTTATAAATAAATAATTTAATTTCTTTTGGATAAACAAAGTGTACACATATGTGTATGAAAACATATTTATATATTTATTTTTCTAACTTTGGTAGTAGAAAAATCGTGTATAATGCTCTCAAAATTTATTTTTTTTTGTAATTTCTTGTTCTATGGATAATATTGCAAAATTATGTCTTAAATAACTAATTGTGGAACGAAGATAATTTTTTATCAACTTCAATTTGGAGAAGCTCCTCTCGCAACTAAATACACTGATAGCAATTGTTAAAAAATTTTTTAGCAAAATTACAATGTTGAATTAAATTTTAGTACATCAAGTCAAAATTTTTAGAGAATATTTTCAACCTTACATTGACTTAAAATGAAAAATATTCAAAATCATATAGTAGAAATCGAATAGTAAACTTATGAAGTGAACAAGTTGTTTTTTACAACTAAAACTAAATATAAAAAATGCCGCCCTAAAATATGTGCCGCCCGGTGCGGACCGCACTCACCGCCCCCCTCTAGGTACGCCACTGGGCATAGCTTTCAGCCGTCTACGTCACAGCGGCTGGCACCTGCGCGGTAGAGGTTGAGGACCGTTTGTGCTGAGCGGAAGTATATAGTCGGTTTCTGTCGAGTACGTCAGCTGGGTTGATGACCTGCTTATCATTATTATGTAACTAATAGGGTTAATTATTAAAATTAAAAATCGAATATAGAATGTATATCATTTATTATAACTCTTATACAATATAACATGCTACAATACATTATTTTTATCAATCCAAGAATTATGTTTGTCATCGTAACCTAACCATTTGACAAAAACTTTATTTCCTTTTTTTCGTAACACCTTTTCAACTAAGTGAGCGTCAGGATGTTTTACTCTTTGTAATTCCAATTCATAGAAGCCTCCTGTTATTTCATTACCACTCTCATCTTTCAATAAATATGTTGTAGGGTTGGTTAATCTTATTTTCCTCTTGATAAAAATCTCGATAGACCAGTTTGGAGTGTATCCTTTCTTAAAAGCTTCTCTATATTTGCTAATTCTCACATGGTCGCCTACTTTAAATTTTGTTATTTTATTAGCAATTTTTAAATGAGTATATGTTGATTTTAATAATGATCTCACATTCCTTGATGTAACTTTAATTGGTTTCATCCTTGTTGTAGAATGGACTGTATTGTTGTATTTGTCAACAATTTTATCTAAAATATGATTCTACTTATATTCTCCTCCTAAGCTGAAAGCACGCCAAAGCATATTCTTTATAGTTCTAATGCAGCGTTCCACAATCGAAGCATTTTTTGTACTATAAACGCTGTAATGGTTAATGTTATATTTTTTCATCAGCTTCAGAATACGTGGTTAAAATTAATGACATTATGACTGAATCTACCTGCATATCACTTTTAATAGACAACATTTATATTTTTAATGTTAAAATATATCAATGTCCTGAGATAGATAGATTTTAAATGCCTAGGTCACCAATTTCATGTCGGCATTATTTGCGCAACCTAGTACGGATTTCCGGAATCCGTCCCTGCCCTCCTTAAATGCTCGTCGGTTCACGTTCTCGACCGAGCGCCGAGCAATATATCTTTCGGTTTCCCAGCAAAAATATGCTCACGTAGCCCCGGCGTCTTTGTTTAGTAAATTGCCAACACATCAATGTGTTCAGCATTGGAAGGTTATCCCGTACCGCGGCCGTAGCCAAACATTACCTCATTTGCATGTAGATGAGGTGTCGTACGGGCCGGGTTCCGGGCCTACCGGAATTAAATCCGATAAAACGCTATTTTCGGCTGGGCCGGAGACTGGAACGCACTGCGACTAACACTCCGGGGCGGTCTCAGAAGCGAGAAGGTAGCGGAATCGACGAGGAATGGAATTTGCTGGGGATACGACTCGGGCCAAATTGGATGATGTGACCCTATCATGTGATTCATCACCAGCGGTTACAGTAAAGAACCGAGTGTACGTTTTGGATATATACAGCACAGAATATTTACAAATCAGAAGTTTCGCTTGACTTCGCCTTGCTGTTAAAGATTTTTTTATATTACAGCACAATTTAGATCTATCAGCAAATAGAATATGTTTGCTCACAATTTTTTAATTAGATCATTAAAATGTTGATGAGGTTTATAGCAATCTATATAGCAGAAAGTGGCCTAAAATGGCATATTTTTTGTATATTAGTCTATAATATTTTTATTAAATATATTACTACATTACACTTTTCATCATAGGGGTTGATATCAGCTGTCATTTTAGTAAAATGAGAAATTAACTCAAACCAAAATTTTAAGTTAGTTTACAAACCTCATAGTATGCTATTTAAGGCTTACCTTATGGGTAAAATGACTCACCATTGCTGAACAAAACTTGTTCTATACCGGGTGACAACGGAAAGTGGGCACACGTAACTTTTTTATGACTGCTGATAAAAATTTGAAATTGGGTGGGTTTATACTAGATGGTGCCATGAATTCGTTGAGATCATTTCGGATTTCATGACATTTCAGGTTTGACCGGAAATGACCGTAAATTTATATTTTTAAATTCAGGGACACCCTGTATTTCTTGACATTTTTGGAATCAGCGGATCATTTTACGTGTGGTAGGACCAATTTTCTGACACATTTTCTGGATGTAAGTATTTTCTTTTTAATTTTTAAAAATAAAACTAGAAGGCCACGACTGGCAGACATTTTTTTCTTTTTTGAGGTATTTTAAAAACTGTATACCACAAAATTCAGAAAAAAATCCTTTATTAAAAAATCAATAGGGCCCACCCTCTTTACATTTGAAAAAAATTAGTTTTTAAGGATATACAATAAATCGATATTTTAGTGGTAATAATTAAAAAATGTACAAAAATATTCAAATATAGAATTTTTCCCATAATTACAAACAAAAAAGAAAAGAATTGCTGCCAGTCGCGGCCTTCTAGTTTTATTTTTTAAACTTAAAAAAAAATACTTAGATCCAGAAAATGTGTCAGAAAATTGGTCCTACCATATGTAAAATGTGATCCGCCGATTCCAAAAATGTAAAAAAAAACAGGGTGTCCCATTTAAAAATATAACTTTACGATCATTTCCGGTCAAACCGGAAATGATCGTACCTAATGTCTTATTATGAATATTAAATTTGTAACTTACGGTTCACACAATTGAATTTTTCGGTTTTTCTTACCTGCACATTCTGCATCACACATTTTCCTGTAAATCTGGCAACGCAACTACTATGAATATAAAATATATACATCTTCAGTTCAATATTATACTTCATCTTCATCGTCAGCATTAGTTACGGTTAAATTTTGTACCACATCTTCACAAATCAGATTATTTTTCACTGTCTGTCTTTGATTTTCTTTAAAGAACTAAAAGTTTTCAACCTCTTTAGTTTTAAGTTGTTCAACCTTTGGTGTTGACGTTAATATCATGGCGCCTTGCTCCTTTCGTTTTCTTTTGCATTTGACCAATGGTAATGTTTCCTTAAATAGTGCTAGTTCAAGTTTTTTTCATATCCATCATCAACAGCATCACACACAACTGTTTCTGAAACGGACTTAAGTGTCTCTTTTCTAGACGTTGAAGAATTTTCATCTATCAATTTTATGTTGCATGTTGATGACTCTGGCGCGTCTTCTCAAATCCAATTGTTATTGCAATGAACATCGCAAAAACTGTAATTGTTCGCCACGCATTGCTTTTTAACCATGTAATTGATAATGGATCAAAAAAATAAACATTCAAGGACTGAATCTTCTGGGTGCAGTGGAGGAAAGGATGAATAAGAATAACACCATGCTGTTTCGTAAATTCAAGTATTAGGCCTTCTTATATTCACAAGAGTTCTTGACGTGCAATATTTCATGTCTTGTCTTGCAATTCGAGCTGTCAAGTCTTGTCTTGGTCTTGTATTGTCTTGTCTTGTGAGACCAAGGGAAAGCAAAACACGATTGCCAACACTAATCAATATTTAGTGAATTTAGGTGTGAATTGTATCCGACCCAACCTTTTGGAACCATTCGTACTACCACGGCCACTTAACGGAGAAATTTATTTCAATTTCCTAATTAATGACTTACTACTCAGTCGTATTTTGCTGAATATACGACTGAAATTCTGGTTATTGATTTTGGCATCCCCGACGAGTAAAATAATATCTTTATAAAAGTTTTCCGCATCTTTAAATTGGTGGCATGCAACAATGAGGAAAACTTCCTTTCTCAGCCTACACAGAACCCTGATTTAAATTCTCTGAATTTTTACTTTTTATAAATCTTTACTTTTCAAAGACATGTTAATAGTCAAGACTCAGTTGATATTATCAAGCAACATAAAACTTTAGTGTTTATATACTCGCGACAAGAATTCAAACGACTTACGTCATACAAACAAATGAATAATTCATTATATTTTCATCAAATTATTTAAGAAACTGCAACTGATAGTAATAAAACTATATACTACACTAAAAGTTTGCATTATATATTACACTAAATTGCAAAAAATGATTGTTTTTAATGCGACCAATTATCGAAAATTACGTTGACAATAAAAACAAATGTGTAACGTCAGCCGTGACGTAAGACGTCTGAATTCTTGACGCAAGTATATCATAGACCGGCTAATTTTCTAATTTAACGCTCTTGGCACTAGTACCTGTACTCGACACATAACAATTGATTAAATATTAAATAGCACAATCTCGACCAAAGCTGTGTGACTTTGGAATGTTAATGGCCAATTAGCTATGTGTAATAATCGCATAAAATGTTTGACATTTTTTTTACAAAAACATATCTTAATGTTCTTGATATTTTATCAGTAGTTAAAACGAATATGTACAATGCTGTGTGAATCTATTTGCTGACTTCACTATTTTTTTATACAGTACCTATTCATTCAAAATGTGTTTTTACTTAATAGTGTTGACCTTTCTGACTTTCCGTGGTTCATTTTCTTACAAAGTTCGGTATGACAATTACAAACTATTCAGAGTGGTTCCGAGCACACAGCAGGCCGTACAAGCTTTGTTTGAGTTAGAACAGGCGCCTCCAACAGGATATAGTTTTTGGAGTGGTGTGAAATCAACTGGAGAATCAGTTGATATTATGGTAGCCCCTAATAAGGTAAGTGAGCTACAGGAGATAGCGAACAGAATGGGTATGCGTTCGGAGATGATGATAGAAAATGTTCAGGAAAAAATCGATGCTGAGATAAGGCCACGAACTCAAAGTGGATTTGGATGGACTTATTATCACACACTTGAAGAGGTAGGCCTAATTTCAGTTATTATATAAACATTTTATGAGCTATAGATAGTTTCTATTTAGCGGTTTTCTTATTGAAAATTTCTTCGATACAGCTGGTGAATATGCTTATTAGGAGCCCTATTAGCCATAAATCAATATAAAACTTACAGTCTAAAAAGTTTTCACCTTAAGTTGAAAGAATTTTATTAGTACTATGCTTTATTTTTAAACTAGGAGGAGTAAACGAAGAAGTCATATTTACACAGGGAAAAGTGACTAGAAAATATACTACACCATTTTGGCGGTAAATTTGAAAAAAGAAAGAAAGAACGAAGAAAAAGCAATATAATTCGTTACTGAGTTAAGAAAAGAACTATTTTATTTGCTTTTGGATGAACAAAGAGGAAGAATAAAACACAAAATAAATCTTTGAAGTGGCCACGTTAATCTTAGACTAATATAACTGACATTTTACAGGTTAGTAGTAGTGTTAATATTGACAATAAACATAGATTTATGTGGGGCTGTGTTAACTCGATGATAAGTTAACCAAGAACAAGCTAGTGTTTAGGCGCGAAAAATTTAAATCACTCCTCTTAGTTTAGAAATATAGTTATGATATCCTCATTCCCCTTGATAGGGTAACAAAACCAAAGGGAAGATAGGCTATTGAAAAAAAGATATATTTTTGAAAACTGTATTGGTAGGGTCAAGTCACACATCTAACAAAAGCTCTTTATAGTGGTGTACTATTTTTTTAAATTGGATTGATATTCCAGTAAGTAAACTGTATCTATGAGAATTGTCACTGACAATTACCTACATTAATTTAAAGTGTATTCTTATAAAGCCATGTGTAAAAACATTGATAATATCGGGAGATTATACCGGTCATAATTTATCTCAGTGCAGAAGGACTCATCGATTTTCCAACTAGATTACCATTTGGCTTTCAATTTCTAAATTTGTAAAATGAAGTCTAAAGTTTTTAAATAGTGCTGTTTACAGACGAATAATAATTCACTCATCGGGGTGTTTTCATCTATTAGACAATGAATTACCGAAAAAGGGGTGTAGCGTACAGTGTGTGAGTAGGGGGGGGGGGGA
Source organism: Monochamus alternatus (assembly GCA_037114965.1). Classification (NCBI taxonomy): domain Eukaryota; kingdom Metazoa; phylum Arthropoda; class Insecta; order Coleoptera; family Cerambycidae; genus Monochamus; species Monochamus alternatus. Next base: position 20,948,609 of record CM073435.1, on the reverse strand, counting down.
AATTTTTCGGTGCAGGAATATATTGCAGTTAGGACGCAAACATATTAAAACTTTCCGCTCCTAACCCGTCCGCTTCAGGAGGGAAGAAAGGGTTGAAAGATTTGAAAACCTAAGGAGAAGGCTATTGTATAACAAATGAGTAAATTTGCTTTTTATTTTATAAAATCTAATAAGGACAAAATGTAACAAATGAAAAATTTTAACAAAACAACCTCTTGGGCCTGCTTCTGACTCCACCATTGATACTAATCGCAGCACGAATTGCGAATCACCCTCGTCTTCGTCATTATTGTCCAAGATGTAGGAATGAGCTCCAAGTCTTCTTCATTCTTCTTTTAAACTCATCGCTGTCTTTTTGGAGCTTCACCTTCCACTGCTACGATTTTTCGTGTATCTACAAAATATGAGGTCTATGGGTGCTGCTTCATTTTTTGCCATGACATGAATTAGGATATTGCCTTTACGTGCATAATCCCATAGGTATAGAAGTAGTTGGTGTCCTAGCCAGAGCTGCACCTGTTGGAATGTGAGAAATGCGTGCTCTTAAACTGCTTAAGTGATGAGAAATCTTGTTTTATGTTCAGTGCCGATTTCAAAAATGAATTGTAGCATGCCAGGAGAACGGATTATGGAACACTTCAGCTGCTTTTTGTATGTCAGGATGTTCTTGGTAATTTTTTACGAAAACAAGTTTACACATCTGGAATGTCGCGCTAGTAGAATCACAGTTAGAGAATGTGTGTAAGAACAAAATGTCCCAACTGTGGTATTTGATGTGTGGAGTAAATGTTGGTTTGTACTTTTCCTCTGCCAGGTTTTATGAACTGAATGTTGTGGTCAGGTGGCGGTTTTGCTGTAAGTAGCACATCGAGATCGACATCTTTCCTTTTAACACCCCTTAAGGACTGGTCAATATATGCTTAAAATCAACAAATTAGCATCATGTGATGATTGATAAGTTGTGATGCCGTTTTACTGGAGAAGTCAATAGGTTGAGCAGCCTATCTTTATTCTGGTCGTTGAAGAGAAATAATTTTTGAGTTACTGAAATTTCAGATTCCAGGTTAAAGTTGATGTCGACACACTTTTATCTGATAGCGCCTTTCCTGTTATGCCGACTTAGTGCTATTGGAAGAGCTACTATGTCCATCAAAAACAAAGGTACATTTTCTGCCTGGATAGTGGGTCGTGGCGAAATTCACCTACGTATCACAAATTGTAGAAACTAGGGATTCTCTTTGCTAGATAACTTTATCTAAAATAAAGTCTTCATCAACCAAATAAAGGTTTGGTAGATATCCTAATTGGTTTAATCAGCTTGTAAAGTACAGCTTTTTCTGTTTTCCTCACACCATCTCCATTCAATAAAGCCAATGGAAATTCGTACTGCAAATAATTACTGTAACTTCTGACCTATTGCAGATAAATTAACATATATATATATTTATAATATTGAACAAAATTTATCGCTGTAAAACATTCCCTTATGGAATTTTTGTGAAAAACAAACGACCAAAGAGTTACCAGTCGAAATGTGTCATTTTTTTCTTGTCAACTTTTGAGAGCAGATATCTCGGAAACTATACATTGTAGTGAAAGAATGGATATAACTAAACTTGTAGGCTCTCAATTTTATGAAAACAATTTTTCGCTTCGACCCACCGTTTTCGAGTTATAAGGAAAAAACAAAAAAGGGGACCTTTGTATCCCCCAATCCCCCTGAAGCGAATGGGTCAGGGGTGGGAACTTTTATGTTTACGTCTTATCTACCCCAAACACATTCCCGCAAATGACTCATTTTCAACATGAAATGAACATGCGTTATATCTGTTGAAAGGACATATGAGCCCATGAAAGCCAGAGTGGTCCAAGTCAAAAAATTATGTTCTGAGATAAATAGATCTAAAGTAATACTGTTATTGGAAAATCCCAAAGTCAAATTTTGAAATTTTATTCCAAAATAGTTTTAGGAAATATATCAACTTAAATTTCTCTTAGCAGAGATAGTCTATTTAATTTCAGTTTTGTTACTTATTTTGCCCTTTTTTGACTTAGACCACTATGGCTTTCAACGTTTCTCAGAATTCAGTATATATTCAGGATTAATAATTAAGACAAAATAATGTGAAAACATAATATATTTGCTTTTTTTAATGCTTTGAAAAAATGGAAATAAAAGACAAAATCTTGGAAAAACATCAAAAAAATTACAAGAATGATTCATCTTTAGTCGAATATATCATACATAAGAGGTTACAAACAAATTGATATTGATTATGAATCCTCTTCTACTTGCTCGAGTGGACCACTATCTTCGACATTTCTATCTCCAATAATATCTCTGAAATACTGCTGATAAACAGGAGGAATAAATTGAAAAAGTTCCTCCATGTTCTTTTTCTTTTTCTCGTTTACTGCCAAGGGAGATGAATACAGCGGTTCTAGAGGAATATTCTTAAAATTTCGTGGAGAACCTTTGCGCTTTGGAAGTAAGTTAATGACTTCGAATGGAAACTCTTCGTTAAGTGTTTCTTTATAAAAAATCTTGTAAGGTTCTTCTTTCTTGAAATGTAGCCACTGAATTTTCAACCAGAGTACAGGCCCATCAGCTTCATTCTTATTTCGGCGTGTTGTTGCCTGTTCCAACAACTTTGAAGAATGAAAATCAGTTTGTTTCATCTCACAAACAGAAAATGGTTTTTTGGATCTACATTTTTTTATTATTGTATACCAGTCTTCTGGTACATATTTTATTCGATTCTTAGCATACTGCTCTATCTGTCCGAAATCCCTATCATTAGGCAAAAATGAATGTCCAGAAACCATGAACTTATGGTCTATTTTTTGCAAAGTATCTGCCAGAAGTTTGAGCCAAAATAAGCACTGCTTATAGTTTCTATTTTGACCGCCGCATGCATCACTGAACGCAATTATACGACTTGTTCTTCTTGCTTTTTCTAGGATATGTTTCCGTATGCATGATCCTATTTCCTGTGCACCCCGTGATGCCGTAGTCTCGTCCCAAACATACATAAAACTGTTTTCTTCCTCACCTAATTCGTGTATGCCAAGATTATAAACATACATGTTTCTCTTATAATATGCAATTGAGCATGTCAAGGTTGGATATGGTAGAGCTTTCTCTAGGTCGAAAGTAAACCCATACACTTTACCCTTTTCAATAATACACAAAGCTCGATCATCTGTTAAATTTTGTCTTGCTTTCTCAGCTTTCCGTAGGTGCAACTCATGCTGCGTTTTTAAGTCCTGCCTTTGCTGTTCATCAGTCACACAATCTAGTTTTCCTTTCAACAAATCACATGTTACGCAAGTGTCTTTAGAAGGAGTATGAAAATGAAGATTGAAATCTCGATGAAATATGTTCCTGTAAATTGCTTCTGATACAGGATTGCAGTTTTCTTGTAGACATTGTTCTTTGTACAAATTATACATCAATCTAATGTTTAAGCTTGAATCCAAATATTTCCTATTAGGATTGTGGCTACGCGTGTAATGAGATGTATAGGCAGGAAAACTGTTTATGTGGTTGAAAACATTTTGAACTTTTTCTTCTGGTGTTTTATTTATTGGTTTGTGCTTTCCTCGCAAATCCTCGCCTGGAGATGAAACACGTGCACGTTTCAGCGCCCTTTGGGGGCGCCCATTCGATATTTGGAATGTTTGGAGAAAATATTCCTTACATACATTCTGAGAAGTATTACCAGTATTTACATAATAGGTATTTGATATACTTTTGGCAGTTCTACTTTCATTTCTTGGACGATGTGTTTTGACTTCATTTTTTTTAACCAAACCACAGAGAAAAGCATTTTGTGTAGAAAACTCTCCCATTTTCCAAAAATTTTCAAAGGCGGTTTTTCTATCATCTTCAGTTATTCTTATTGAGCACTTCTTTCTACAGTTACAGTTAATGTTATGGAAACTCTTAGCAGGCACTACCTTGTTTGAGGTATTAACATATTCCCGTCCCATATTTCTATTTCGTTTACGAATTGACTTCATATGTTTTTCGGGTTCTCTGAAACGCTTTCTACCTTGACGTTTATGGCGTTTTTCAATAAGATTAGATTGATTATTCTCATGTCTCGGACTATGTTCAACTTGATCGTCTGCAATAAATTTTAGGTTATGTTTTACATAAATAGAGCAATTTTGCACACTAATACCTGATAAAGATGATTCCGAATCTTCAAAGTTTCCTGGCTCATAGTCACTTTCACTTGCACTAAATGGTTCTTTTTCTGACTCACTAAAACTCATCTTTTAACGAAATTCGGGAGTAATAAAATAACGAATGTAAGTCGACTTTCAAAGCTAGAGTGGTCTAAGTCAGACTTGTATCATTCTGGCTGTCAGTGAAATGAGGAAGTCATTGCGCACATGCAATTGTAACGACATCTATGGATAAACTACTGAAAGATTATTTCTCATATTTGTGTACAGCATAGATTCCTATATCGTACAGTTGCAACTGTCATTATCTCACATTTGCCATTTTTTGACTTAGACCACTCTGGTTTTCAAGGGCTCATATAATCTGATTGGCCATTCGTACTTACATAATTTTCTTGAACTCCCTGATCATTTAAATGTTGGACACAATATGTTCTTTTGATAATAATAATGGCAATGACTATCGTAACGGCAATAATAACAATTGATTTTTGTTATTAAAACCTTTGTCATTTACGCTATTGTTTTCCTTTCTTGAAGTTTGGACCTGGCTTTTTTTAAATGCCGTAAATTTAACATGCAAGGCTCATGTGAAAACGCCGAATCATGGTTACTGTTGAACATCAGAGTTTGGTAACGTGTAACGACGCTGTTTAGGCTATGTTTAGTCCGCCCGTGTCCATAACCAAAGAATAGAGATATAAAATAAATCCCAGCTTTTTTGCATTATTTAACGTATTTGTTTATTTGTAGGGTGAGAGTTTGTAACCTACGTATTATTTCTTGTGTGTTTAAAAAAGTTTAATGAGATAATAATAACAATGCTTTATTGCCCAACAATACAAGATCAATAAACAGAACAATTACATATATAACAATAGGTAAAGTAATACTACAATCATAATGAAAAAAAAAAACAAATATAGAGGATCACTTGTATAATTATAAGGGGGATATTTTCGTTTAAAGACTTTAACTTTCTCAAAAAAAAACTATTGAATATGGGATAAATTTGATTGCTATATCATATTTTTATGAAAGGTCTGTTTCAGATCAATAATTGGCTTAGAAGTCTACCAAAACAATATCCCTCCATTGTAAGCCTTATTGAACTAAAAAACGCTACTTACGAAGGCCGCGTAATTTTGGGAGTGAAAGTGTCATATGGTTCCAGCAAAGATAAAAAATCTATATTTGTGGAGGCAAACATTCATGCTCGTGAATGGTATGGAACATATGTTTACTATTTTGTATTTACAATATACAGAGTGAGAAAAATTTGTGGTACCAGCGTGAGGTGATAGTACGTCTCCCTATATTGTGATAGTACTGATTAAAATAAGAAAATATAAATCCTTACGAAGTAATGCTTATGAAGAGTACCTTATGTATGGAAAAAGGTCAACATTTTTCTTATCGTCAAGTCTATTTAAATAAAAGAGCTTTGTGAAAGTCAACAACTTGCAATTACAACTGTCCCTTCTAAACGGATATGTTTTTTTTATTTCACAGTCGGTTTCTTTATGAAAATTGATAGTAAAATACCAAATTTAGAGAATAAAGTTTAAAAAAATTAAAGCTATTCTTTTTATCCATCTTCAAAAGGAAGCAACTCGCTTAAGAAGTAATTTAGAGCATACTATCAGCTCCCGAAGCCTGGTTCGGTAGTTTTCTACACCCTGTGTAATATAAAATTAAATAAATTAGGCTAAGAATTTTTAATTCATATATTTTTTATATTTTTCAGGATAACATCTGCAACTTCGACTTACATATTAAATCAATTATTGACAAGCACTAACAGTACTGTGCGCAAATTAGCAGAAACTCATATTTGGTATTTTTTCCCCGTATTTAATCCTGATGGTTACGAATATTCACAGTCAATGGTGAGTGAGAAAGATGCATAGGGAGTTGAAATCGGAGATGGTTTGGTAGAAAAATTTCAGACAAAAATAGTGTAATCTTTTATAAATACACAGGGTGTCGAATATGGAAGGAATAATGTTTATAACTTTTTATAAACTTCCTGTATATAGGGTGGTCGATTTTTCATGGTTGGCGTATCAAGAAACATATAATATACAGAGTGGCTCAAATTACGCCTTTTGATGACCATTTGCTAAAATATAGTAAATAAAAACCAAAATAAAGATTTTAGAAAATGCCATCACAACGGAAACTGCTGAAATTTGGTACCGAAGGATAAGAATATATATAATATTCTGTTATGCAACATTCCATTGTTTTTTTCTTATGGGGATTGTATTGGATCTTGACAGTAACAGATGTAGAATAAAATTTGAACACGTTACACTACTATTTTATTTTACGAATAACCCAGTGTGAAAAGTGGTTCATAATTTTGTTTGAATGGAGTTCGTTGAAAATGTTATTTCAATTTGTGTTATTTTGCGATTCCTGTATCTGTTAAATTTTTCGCACTGACAACACTCACATTGACATCGCCCTTTTATGGCAACGTTCTTGAATTTGGATTTTTATATTTTTGTATGTCTCTTACAGGATTTTATAATATAACCCTACACTCGGCGAAATCCTATAGTTCATATTCACATTCTGCACATTTTAACTCTGCAAATCACAACAATAATAAAGGATAATAGCATAATTCGCATTTAATTTCACTAGCTTTACCATAAAGGATTTTCTAAAATTATTTTGTAAAGTTTTGTATAAAATTTTCCATAACTTATTACTTATTCAACGTAATAGTCTAAGTATTATCTTCGTAAAGATACATATACCATTTTATTTCTAATCAGTTTGAGCAACTGTTTAAATAATTTACATAACAAAGACGCCAAGTATTGATTCGCCAGTGACCACCAGATGTAGACACTACTCGCGTATACTCATGTCCTTTTGTCGATTATGACAGAGAGAGAATATCCGCGGTTTTGTTTTGAAATGTTTGGTGGTACTGATGACGACTGGTTATTGTCATAGGTTTTTAGGTGTAATTCACGTAGTTGTTTAAAAAATTTCGCCTTAGCAAATATTCCTAATCGCCAATGGTGATACAGGTCCAGGGCTCCCTACTTGTGGCCGTATCTCATACAACATCCCACGAAATGCGGAAGCCTCTTGTTTAAAAATTATGTCACTTGAATATTAGCTATGCATATTTAGTCATAATGTAATTAAAGGACAATGTTAAAAACAGCCGATTTAAAAAAATAAATCATAAAAAAATCAATTGATTATTGTTAATTAACATTAGAAATGGCCCAGAAATATGTCAGATAGCTGGGGAAATGTCGCTACTGCCCCTAAATCTATATAAACTACCCTTAAATAGCTTTAAATGGATAATCATTAATTATTGTTATAAAATTCGTGTAAAATGAAAAAAATGCTTGAAAATGATTTGAACAGACAGTATGTAAATATAAAAAGTGATAAATTACTGTAAAAGTGCCCATTCAATGGCGAAATAGTGCCAATTGTTCTCACTTTGCGAGCGCGTACTGAAAAAATGTAAATTTATCCTTGCGCCCATTTTTCAGGTCGCAATAGTATTAATGAACCTTAAAAGTGATTTAAGCATTTTTTTCATTCTAAACGAATTTTACAACAATAAATAATGATTATCTATTTTAAGCTATTTAAAGGCAGTTTATATAGATTTAGGGGTGCAATTAATATTTCCCCACTTACTTAATGTACTCTAGTATCAGTTTTTGCATTTTTTGACAGTAATCTATAATTTTTTTTCTAGCAATAGGCGTTCTCTTGAACATTTAAGCATTATCTATTTTTGATGTCGAAGTAAGCTCACCATTAGCTTTTGAAAGTCGTTTTTTTTATTTTTAGGGGTGGAATGGACATTTTTACAGTTATTTATCACTTTTTATATTGACATACTGTCTGTTCAAATCATTTTCAACCATATTTTTTATTTTACACGAATTTTATAACAATAATCAATGATTATCCATTTAAAGCTATTTAAGGGTAGTTTATATAGGTTTAGGGGTAGTAGCGACATTTCCCCAGCTATCTGATGTATTTCTGGGTCATTCTAATGTTAATTAACAAAAATCAATTGATTTTTTTACGATTTATGCGTTCCCCCGGATAAGCCAAAAATCGGCTATTTTTAACATTGTCCTTTATCCACATATTCGAAAGGCCTAATAAAGACAAAAAATCGAAAACAAATTTTTACTTGACGTTTTAAAATAGAAGCAAATCAACACATAACTCCCGGCAACATGGCACTCCTGGTACGCTACTGATTTTCTGATGATGTAGCCATATGACGCGAAACAGCCTTGCTATGTTAACATTACATGCATATCAATATTGTATAACTAATACTTTTGCGTCTTATTAATATTTACCACCGTCAATCGTATTTAGCTCCTGCAAATTTGCAAATACGCCACACATTTGGAGGGATCGTGCAAAGAACAATGTTATATAATCTGCAGTATTTGCACCCATGGTGACCCATTAGTTTATTTCAAATTATGTATGTTTTTCGAATATGCGGATGTGTGATTGTTTCATTGTCTTTGCGACATCCGGTCTTGAACATGATAATAATATGTTGTTTTAAATTGAATTGAGTTGAATTTTTTAATTGGTTTCAAGATCAAACTGCAGCTGATTTCAACTTTATTAGTGCGTTTTTCCGGCATTTTTTAAATTTCCTAGATATACGCTATAAACTGAATGATTAATTGAACGTAATACTAAAAATTTGTATTTGTATAATTATCAAACGTAGTGAAAATTATAATAACATTAAACCTGAAATTCTAAAACAATTGTAAAATTGAAACTAGGTTTTGACTTAATAATACGGAAGATCAAAATTCACTAGGGCATGGAATCAGAGGCGTCTTAGATTATTTATCACTGAATATGCCTATGACTATTTTTGTCGACAACGCAAATGTTTATTGTATTACATACAGTCAGTATTTAAATACGAAAAAACTTTCCAGCCTCCCCTTAATAATTTACCTAGCAAGTATTGATTTTTTTATCTCTCTATGTATGCAATGAAATGTAAATAGTTTATTATTTGGTTCTTTGAAGTTGTGTAACTTAAATATATTTTAATATGAAACTTATTAATTTCATACTTTTAAAAAATAATTTATATATTTATAGCATTCATTAAATAGTTTAACATTTTAAATTATTATTGGCTGAAGTAAGCAAGAAAAAACATAACAGTTTCAATAGTCAACATAACTGTTTGTGTATAATGTGCAATATTAGGAAAATATTTAAATTTGACAACGTCGCATCAGATCGACACCGAGTTGAATTTGAAAACTGTGAATTAATTAGGACTATCAGCGCAACGGTCAGTAATTGTCTGAAAAGGGGTTTAAATTATAATTTGAAAATATTTCTTTCAGCCTAAATATGCACTTCATTTTTTATTAATTACGTATTCGTATTATATTAATTTTTCTCTATCCTTGAATTGAAATTGATGACATTATGTAGTGGATTTTGTATAACATTTAACAAATTATGGAAAAAGTATTACTGTGCAAAAATAGCAATTTTATTCATAATTCAGTTTAAGTAATGTTTAAATTTGTAAGAAATAATCACACAATAGTTACAAAATGCACAAAGATACTGCTCTAAATATTTTTTACACAAATTGTTGCTGTCACTATGTTAGAACCAATTTAAAGTGCAGTTATGCACAATTGGAGTAAAATTTTACATACATTTCTTTCTATGTATGCATTTTAAAATTCCATATGCACATAAGAAAGTTGATTTCAAATAAGAACATAAAGTAGTGTGATGTCAGTTAAATGAATAAAGTTACTGAATAATAATTATTATAAACAAGGTGTTTTTGAAAAGTTCTAAACATTATTCCATACATATTGAGCATCCTGTACAAATATTCTACATTCCCCTTGAAGGCGCAATATTAAAATTACCGAAAATATCGCACATTTTTTAAATCACAGTTCAGTAATCACAGTTCTAGATCATCTTATTCTAGCATTCGATTTGCGTTTCTATTGATGCGTGAAGCCATGTCTTGAAATGGGAAAAATTTTGTTTTTTCAAGAGATTACTTCTTGAGTCGTTTTTGACAAAAAAAAACTTAATGAATACAAGTACAAAGCCATTGGCTTTATATACATAAAAAAGGTGTTGAAGAAAAATATCACATTTATTTACTTGTCTTTGAATATATGGTTTATGGAAACTTGGATTCCAGATATAATAAGGTAACAATTAATTGAATTGGTATACAAACTTGCCAACCAATTTCATAATGAATTACAAAATTTTAACTCCATTGAGTAATTTTTAAATTGAATAACTGCATTTATTTTGTTTGCCAAATAAACATATTTGTTAATTTTGTTTTTAAATAGGTTCCTCAGTATTTCTATATGTTCTGAAAAATTAACTTGCTGTCAAATTCTTCTATTGAACATGTTTCTTTCAATACGAAAATGAATGTTTAGAGCATTGCACATGCAACATTGGATAATCATTAGGGTTGAATAATCTGAAGCAATTGAAAGTGGACATGTAAACAGTAAATAACCGAGCCTTAATGGCTGTAAGAATGCTACAGCTACGTTTTAACAAGAACAATCAGTCCTTAAGAATTATACGGCAATAGACTATAACAATAAAGTTCTTAGGGCCATGCAAGTAGTAGAATGGCTAAACATCTCTAACTTGCTATACAATTAGATGATTCGATAGTGATGACTGCCCAAACTGGCTCGCCTTATAAGAATATAGTAATAAGTATTTAGACGTATATATCACAGTTCAATCCATCCTGTTTTCAGGACCGCATGTGGCGAAAAACTCGTGTTCCACACAGTGTACTTTGCGCTGGAGCTGATCCTAATAGAAACTGGGATTACCACTGGAATACAAGTGGTGGTTCAAGCGCTAGTCCCTGTGCAGATACTTATCGTGGACCTCAACCATTCTCTGAACCTTGTACCAAAGTACTGTCCGAATATATTAAAACCGTTGCCAGTGAACTTGTGGCATATATCAGTTTCCATTCTTTTTCACAAGTTCTGTTGTTACCTTACGGCCACACGCCAGAACATTTAGATAATTATGATCTAATGGTAAGTTAATTAATTTTTTTATTATATAGTGTGTGCCGTTTTTCAGGTTAACACCTCTGGAAATGTAAGAAGGCTGTGGAATTTGGATAAGTCAATTTACTAACAATTTTATTGTTGTGACAAACGCCAAACGTTTTTCTAAAAAGTACTACTATTAGGATTATTAAGATAATACACAATTGTTAAAAAAATACAAAAGCTTAATATAAACTAAATTTTACTTTTCTCCACCATACCTGCATCAAGCCAAACACATTTTTTCAATCATCTTCTTAAATTTAAAATTACTTTACATGGCTAACAATGTATAACAACTTGTATTAATAATTCAATACATTTTTTGTAAATTAATTGTTTTTACTGTAAATTAATTTTAAATTTAAGAAGTCGATTGGAAAAATGTGTTCGACTGAAAGCATAATGAACAAAACTGTAAACTTTTGTTTAATAACAGGATTCATAATTTATTACATTTTCTGTATATTTATTATTTTTACTGTGTGGCCGCAATTATAAATGATAAACTTGTAGAGTATGTGTTTTTTCTTTGTCCTATTAGTATTTGTATTCACTGTCTTGGTAATCTTTCGCCTTATTATAATTTTTAGTTGTCTGATTTTTCGAAGTTTGGCACCCCATAAAAAAACATATAACAGATATTTTTCCATCAAATTTGGTATATGTGTAGTTTGATGGGTGTTGAATAGCCTGTTAATATTATGTTCTTGATAAAAAAATGCCTAATACCACTTTCTAGAAAAACGACCCTTATAAAAAATCGTAGTAGGTCAGGTTTTTGTCACATCAGTAAAATGGTTATTAGAATATAACCTCCCTTCAGGGTACTAAATGAAAAAAAAATGGCTCAAGGAAATTCCACAGCCTTCTCCCATTTCCAGAGGTGTTAACCTGAAAAACGGGATACACTAACTATATTACATTTCATACAAAACGATTTAACAATTAGGAACAACAGATTTAGTTGTATCAGTCAATAGATAAATAGGACTCTTTAATGTGTCCAAGCAATCGAGTAATTTATTGTCTCTTTTTTAGAAACTCTATGTAACGATTACATGTAAAGAAACAATTTTAAAAATGTAATCTAAGAAAAAATTAAAAAATATTGTTATATTCCTAAAAACATTAGTATTCACGTACTCTGTTGGCTTAATTATTAATTTCATTCAGGTCGGTCAGTGGTCGCGCGGTTTAAGGCGTCAGTATTTGAATCGAGGTGACTAGATCGGAGTTGGTTCGAGCCCAGCTGCCGGTAGACCGTATATAAGCTATATTCGTGGAGAGGTTTGGCGCCCTCTCTGCGGGTATGGTAGGGTGGAAGAATGTCGGCTTGGGTCAATGTGAGAGATTGATACCGGTTGATATTTGACTACCCCCCTAATTAATGAGGTTTTCCAGGTTTCCCTCATTCCTGCACTGAATAGTGATTAGGGTCTACCAACGTAAGTCGTTCCTGGGCGAAAATGCGGCCTGCTTAATAATAATATGCCGCCCCTCTCCCGCACAAGTCTCCGACTTCTGGGCTAATCCCTGTGATTAGAATGAAGGGTAGAGATATTATTATTATTATTATTATTATTCATAACAGCCTTCTTTGAAGAAGCAGTACATTTCATTATTCATAAAATATTAAAATTAGGTTAGATTAGACACAGCATATAGACTTAATAATACGCATTATAATAAGATTCTCACAGATAGGTTTCATTACTTATGCTCTTTATTTTTTAGTATGATATTGGACTAAAAGTTGCAGATGTATTGGCTCAGCGTTATGGAACACGGTATAGAGTGGGCGCAACCTTCGATATTATGTGTAAGTTATTTGATCATACATGATATTTTTCATGAAATAATGTTAGGTTTTTCATAAATAAAACTTGAATTAGAAAATTATTATTACTATTATCTTTACCTTTGCCTTTGCCTTTGCCTTTGCCTTTGCCTTTGCCTTTGCCTTTGCCTTTGCCTTTGACTTTTTGCCTTTGCCGTTACCTTTACCTTTACCTTTACCTTTACGTTTACCTTTACCTTTACCTTTACCTTTACCTTTACCTCCACCTTCACCGTCACTTTCACCTTCACCGTCACGTTCACCTTCACCTTCACCTTCACCTTCACCTTCACCTTCACCTTCACCTTCACCTTCACCTTTACCTTTACCTTTACCTTTGCCGTTACCTTTACCATTATCTTTATTGCTTTCGTTATCGTTGTCTTTATCGTTATCTCGTTATTGGTATCATTACTGTTGTTGTTGTTGTTTGTTTTGTTTTTTGTAGATGGGTGAAATACGGGCAATTGTCAGAAAGGGCGCATCATATTTTAAAAGAATGTATTTATGAATGTTAGCCACACCAGTTCCTAGTTTCTGCAAACGTTGCAGTTACTTTCCAGTTGTCATTACAATACGCTTCATCAATATTACAAACAAAAGGTATGGCACGCTGCTAGACGGATGGGCAAGAGTGTTTATAGAAAACTTTAGGTTATTCTTTAAGTAAATAGTTAAGTAATTCGAAAATGATATGTATTGTTGCCACATATGTATGGAGTTAGTAAGCTAAGGTTCTTTCAATTTTCTTCTGAGAAACATTTATCGACAATTCTAGGCCAACAGTGTCAAAGTGCATAGGTAAATCTGATTTTTGAAACCAGTTAGCTACACAGAAAGAAATGTTCATAGTATTATACTAGGCTTTATAGTCTGCTATTAGAAGTTGGTGGATTACGTACCATAACAATTAATTTAACACAAACATGATTGTATGATTCTGTTTTGATATATGTGTAAACACCACCACCTATGCAACCAACTCGATCACAATTATATAAATCAAAACTAGGGATGAACACAATAAAGGCATGTTGGGAGATAGATTTGTTTCCTTGAGCAAGATTATAGAAGGATCAAATTGAAACATGCAGTACCTCACAACAAATCATTATATTTCACAATGAAGCTATCTATATTCAAGTAACGAATATTAAAATAGTAAACTGAGATGATAGGAAACAGTTAGTTTACTGTTTGTTCTCGATGTTATTTTCTGTGTGATCCTGGAAGTTCATGTCGGCTGATGCTGATGCTCGATACGACTGATAATCGTTTTGGTGCTTGGTCCTGACCATTTTCTATCTCAGCATATTTTGTGACAATCAATTTATTTTTATTTTGTAATATTTATGTGACAGCATCTACAGATGAATTAGAGAACTTAAGAACGGCTTACAAACGTTTTTTTTACTAGTGTTGCCTCTTGTGTGTTTAGACACCACAGTGAGAATTAAATTATTTTAAATTTTATGTATTGTTATTGCTTTTTTAACGCCTTGAACGCAACTGTCAAATATTTTTTTTTATCAAATTTGGAAGTATTATAGTGCAACTGAGATTCGAGTTTCTAATTTGTTATTTATACTGCGGACAAGATTATTTTTTGTATTTAATTTTTCTAGAGTCCAATTGACTTATTGCATGCTATACAAATAGCTTTGGAGGATGCTTTACTTATTTTAAATCACTCAGAAACCAGTCTAAGAATTCTAAATGAATAAAACATTTACAGTCCCTGCAAGATATTTTACTTATTGGATAGCTCGAAGTCTAGAAGAACAATTGAGACAATTCATCGTAAAATCCTTCTAAAAACACACCAGCAAAGTGGTAACTAAGCTTCGTTACTTTGAAAATGTCACAAGGGACGTGTGTAGGCCAGCACTGTTTACCATTGTTTCAAATAGTTCTGAGCTCATTTAACAAAACGACTAGGCACTAATTTATTATTTGGAACAAAAACTCAGCAAACTTATTTGTTTCTCGTAGAGCACATACTTATTTTCTTTGTTTCCTCGAAAAATTAAAATTGTATAAATAATAAATATTTGCAGTGAATCTCAGAAAAGTCCAATCTGTGAGAAGATTAAGGCATTTTTGTTGAAATTAATACTCTCTAATTAGGCTGAAAAATTACAAATTGACAGACGTGACTAAACCTGCGTAAATAACTATAGTTATACTGTTTTCGCTCAAACATTATTGAATTACATGCACAATATCTCACCCGCATATTTGTCGTCCTTAACCATCCTATAATGAATATCAAATGGAATCATCCACGTTTTTTAAGGTCAAATTGTAGTAAAATAAAATAGCTCCATCAACAAAACTGCTGTCAGTAATCTAAAATATCTTGTCGAACTTTTATATTGGTCGGTGTGCCAAGGTTGGCTAGTTCAGGGTTTAGGTTAACTAGTTCAGGCGTGCTAAGGATGACTGGTTCAATTACGCTACGGTGCATTTGTTTATTCTTAAGCAAAAGCATCCAAGTATGATTAAATTTCAGTCCTTCGTCCCTGTTCATGCTGTTTGGATATGGATGAATCTCCAGTACTATAGTGTGTGTAGGAAAATTCTGTGTCCCTTTTTGCAAGATTGTTCAGTAACGGCAGATTTTTCAGGTTGGTATAACCATATGTGCTATTTTCTCAGTTATATTTGTCACATTGGGGATGTATGGTAAAGGGGCGGTTGTAGTGACTTCCTCCTTGGATCTTACTGTTTGTTCACGCCGAGGTCTAGTGGCCTTATTGATGTCCTTCTTAGGAACACAGATTGGAGCCAATTTATTTTTTTATGTCGATGGTCCTCATAAGCCAATATTAATGCACGGTGAACTAGAGTCTTCATGACTGAGCGTTTTTGTACTGGATGATGATTTAACTTTCCATGGAGATATCTATTAGTATGTGTCTGTTTTGTGTAGATATCGTGTCTGGAAACACTGCTTTGTCTTGTTCCACTTCCATGGTAAAGTTGATCTTGTTGTGTTGCTGCTTAATATTATCCAAAAATTTTTGTAGGGAGTCTATTCCATGCTGCCAAACGATGAAAGTGTCGTCCACTTATCTAAGCCAGTACTTAGGTGTCTTAGGATCTGATGAGCTTTCATTCGTAGAACTGTCCACTTCAGACGATGTCAGGCATAGCTTAAATAAAGCGATAACTTCAGGGGTGAAGTGTTCATCCATAAGTTGTAGACTGTCCTAGATCAAACAGAATACAATCATAAAACAATAATAAAGAAGTATACAACAAAACAGAACTATTGAGTTTCATCTGAAGTTCCACCAATAAACGTCAATTTTTACAAATATGTGATCGTGTTGAAGATGTTTTAAAATTATTTGTATTATATTTTAGATAGAGCTGTTGGAAGCAGTACTGACTGGGTTAAAGGGACGTATGGAACTCCTATAGTTTACACTTATGAACTTCGTGATACAGGAATGTATGGTTTTAGCCTTCCACCGGAACTAATCATACCAACATCTGAAGAAACCTTTGATTCATTTGTGGCTATTTTTGAAGAATATTACAAAGCAATCAAGGTATAACTTTCATGTGGACTTTTAATTGACAGTGTCTTGTAATAAACATTTTATTAATAAATTCAATCTTAATGCGATTAGAAAAATAAATTACTCAAGTCTGTATTATTTTTATCCTGTAACTCTTATGTCAACAAGTTACTTCCCCACCTTGAAAAAATAATAAAATACCTAGATCTCTTCCGTCGGAGCACACAAACGTACAGCAGCCAGCAGCCAGCAGTCAACAATCAACAACCACTTAAGCAGATCGCTCTGTCTTCGTTGTCGAAGACGTGGAAGAACGGAAGTCTCTAGAAGATACCCAGCAACAAAATGAACTGGAACTGCTTGCCCTATCCAGTAATAGGGCGCTTCATATAGTCCAATAGTCTGCAAAAATGATGGACACCTCAGCAACGGGACGAATAGCTTCTTGTCCAACTGTAGGACGTACGTGTGTAGTCCAGGAGACAATCTGGATTGGACGAACTGCAGCAGAATACACCACAACGCTCTCTATACCACATGACTATGGAAGAGACTGTAGCCTCAACTTAATGACTGGTCACACAAAGTCTAGGTAAAGTCTGGCTGGAACATCCTAGAATATACCCCACTGATATATAGACCATGTGAATATACATAATTTCCCCTGCCCAGGAATAAACTTAAGTACAATTAGCTCAATTTGAAGAGGTAACCCAATATAATGTAATTTAATATAATGTAATTCAATATAATGTAATTCAATATAATAATCCAATAACGTCTAACTGCAATGTGCAACATGCAATAAATGGAGTATTCAAATCGTGTAGTCGCAGAAAATCTTCGTTTTTTGCCACAATATCACCGTCATGGTTAATATACACCAATCTTAAGTCGAAGAATGTGGAAACATGCACCAAATAAACTATTCCACAAAGGGTGGTTTATTAGTAATTAATTATCCGTGGATCATCATGTCAGTTATTGCTCAGATGTATAAAAAACAACGACATTCTAAATGGATAAAACATTGGTTAAAAAAATTTACAAATATATTATCATATGCACCTAATAAACGAATTACAATCCTTATGGCCCAGAGCTGTGTTATTCTCCTCCACTCCATTCTGTTCTTCGCCTTTCTTTTCCAATCCGTCATATTTTTCTCCCTTAGATCTATTGCCACTTACTCTCTCCATCGGTTACTCGGTCTCAGTATTTTTTTCTTGTAATTAGGTTTACTCCCTACTATTTTCTTAACTGCCCTTTCATATTCCATACGTTCTAGATGCCCTAGTCCTGCACTCTTCTGGCTTTTATAACTTCGTCTATTGTTGGTGCCTGGTACATTGCATATATTTCCTCATGGAGAGATCGAGTTTGAAGAAGTTCAAGAATATGTGTATTTGAGGAACTAATAACAGCTAACTGTGATGTGAACTGTGAAGAGCAAGAAATTAATATGAGAATAATAAAAGCAAACAGAAGTTCGGCAGCATGATATCAAAATATTTGTCTACAGGAGTAAAATTTAGAATGTATAAAATAATTTTGAGACCGACAGCGCTGTATGGTAGTGAACCTGGGTTCTCAATAAGAAGTCAAGAGAAAACCTCATAAGGTGGGAAAGGGAGATTTTAAGAAGAATTCTAGGGGGTAAGAAGACGGAGGAAGGCTATCTAATGAGGAAACCCTTATGATTATATTAATTAAAAAAACACATACCTATACGGAATTACTTAAACATGTTTCTCTCATTACTTCAAAAAGAAAATACTCCATCTGCTGTATTTTTCATTTGTCCACCAAAATATTGGAGGCAGTTAATTTCAGAGAATTAATATTAAAACTTTACAAGAGATCTTTTTTGTAGATAATGTACCATTAGTTTCTGGGGCGATTCAAAAAACGATTTGTTTTTTTTTAAATAAAAATTATACGTAAACGGATTTCTCAAATTATCTTGACTCATTTATTTTGTAATTAACTAATAATTTAATGTAAGCTTACAATGAAATGCGTAGAGAAGCATACCATACATTAATGTACTGTTATTATCGTGAGGCGTAAAAGCAAACTGAAAAATAATCCAGCATCACTTATGATGTGTATAATTGTATGTTCTCATCTGTATTCAATTACAGAGGACGCCTGTTTCATATTCAGACGTTTTTTGAGTTTATCAAACGTAGAGGGAAATAAAGACATTATGACGTCTAGTATTCTGGAATATTACGCTATACAGGTCATATAGAAAATCTTATTATAGCGAAAAAATGAGACGTGTTTAAATTAACAATGGGATTATTATCAATGTGGTTCATATTTATCCATACCTAACCACGAATGTAATGTAATAATAAGTATACTCAGCCTAAAAGAAATGAATAATAAAACCGTACCCTCTATTTGGGATTTAAATTATCATTCACTGATATTATTAAAGACACGTTAATATTACTCAGGTGCCAATGAATGGTAATAGAATGAGAAAATGGGAGTTAGATAGCTAAGAAAAATCTACAATAAAATATCTGTTTCAGTTGTGGCAACAATTTGTTGTGTATAAAAAGTTCAAAATCTTCTAAAATATTTTTTTAGTAATAGTTTGTTTTTAACCTAGGACTGGCTCTCATTACCGTACTATATTGGGAAATATATGGGAGTCACATTTAAATAATATATGTTTTTTCTCCAGTATACTCTTTCGCATGGGTTAGTTCCAGAAAAGTAGTAATTTCTTGTGACATTTTACCAAACTTGTGAATGCCAATAAACTATTGATGTGCTTTACTGTTCACATACTTCACGCTGTTATTCAAAATCTAGGGCCTGGAAGATATTTTCTACAAATGCTTAAATTTTTTCGTCTTAGTATTTGGTAGCATAATTAGCAATTTGTCGTCTATATCATTTATATTATCCGTTTTCATTTGCAAAAGAATTTGCATCTACAAGCCCCAGCGACTGCAATAATAAGTACAACTAGGCTAGTCAATGAATGGCCGAAAAGAGGGTGTAGTCCATTGAGAGGGAGAAAATGTTTCGGTCATGTGTTGGGGGTAGTTAGATCATAAATATATTAAAAGTCCTCACCACTAGCTCGTCCGCTTCAGGGGGGGAGGTATCCTTCTTTATATATTAATTTACTAATTGTAATTGTAATTGTGAAAACTTGAACACCTAAGGAGAAGGCAAATGTGTAAAAAATGTATAAATTTTATTTTTATTTTATAAGAACTAATAAGGAGAAATCGTAACAAATGAAAAATCTTAACAGAACAAAATTAAATGGGTCTGCTTCCCTTGAACCAAATTGCCAATCACCCTTGTCTTCGTCATCAGTATCCTGACGGTTTTAGCATAATCAAGAGTAACCCATTGCTGCTTTTTGCAGCTACACCTTCCATTAATATAATGCATCTACAAAATATGAGGTTCAAAATTTATCTGGGTGTTGCTTCGTTTTTTGTTAGCACATGTGCTAAGATATTGTCTTTGCGTTTCCAACCTCACAGGTCTGTAAGTAGCTGGTTTCTCAGCCAGAGCTGCACCTGGTGGAATGTGCGTAATACGTACTCTTTCGTTTCCCCCTCGCTGGATAGATGTAATGAAATATCTCGTTTTATATTCGATGCCGATTTCAAAAGTGAATAGTACTTGAAAGTGTTCAGAGAACTTATCTTAGCAGGGACACCGTACCATTTCAGCATACAAATTCTCTCAGCTTTCTCAACATCAGCATGCGAGTTGTGGAACACCTCACTCAAGTTTACTCTTCCGGAATGTAGTGTTGGTAGAACATTTGATGGAGTAAACGTTAGTTTGTACTTTTCCTCTGTCAGGTTTTATGAACAGGATGTTATGCTCAAGTGGCGTTTTTGCTGTAAGTAGCACAGTAAGGTCGAAGTATTCCCCTGTAATAACCACATTGATTGTTTCACTTACGGACTGGTGCTTACAATCAACATGTCAGTATGATGTGATGCTTGATATGTTAAGCTGCCATTTTCCACAAATTTAGAGCTCAATAGATTGATCAGCCTATCTTTGTTCTGATGGTTGCAGATAAATAATTCTTGAGTCACTGAAATTCAGTTTACAGATTGAAGTTGACGTCGACACACTTTTTCATCCAATAGCACATTTTTTGTTCTATAGGATGTTCGACATAATGCTGTTGGGAGAGCTGATATACCCATCAAAAACAGTGGTACATCTTATGCCTTATGTTTCTATATGTCAGTTGTGGAAACTGAGGATTCTCTTTGTTCTCATACCACCCTTATTGAATAAGATTAAGGCTAAGGGAAATGGAGCGAATTTTTACTTCAAATAATCCTTCAAGCCGACATTACTTTTTTACTGATGCAAATACATTAGAAAAGCAAGAGAGAATCTACTACAAAATTTTCATCGCGGAGCTTGATAGATGAACTGACAGGATATTAGAGAGTTCTGTCTCTATAAAACGCCTAATAAAAGTTTCTCGATTTCTTCTCTTTGAAAAACTCAGGATTTTTTTGCATGAAAACCATCTGGCTGCCGCGCGCCGTTTCAAAAAAGCTTGTAATTGCAGATATTTTGTCAAATCAATGTTAAGTTTTATATTCAGGGTAGCTTTCAACATCGAATAAGTAGATCATAATGTTAAAGGCTTAATGTTCTTTCAAATGTCGGGAAAATAGGCAATCCACACATTTTCAGAAAAAGATCCTACATTTTTCTTCTGTCTATATTTCATGAATCTGCTATATGTGAGTGTTCTTGACTTACGCATCTCGAACCAGGTCTCTTATCTCAGGTGATGTTAATGGTAATAACTCATCCTCACTTCCATTTACATCCATTTCGGACAGTTACTTGACAATTTTTTAAAATTCACAATGACATTGTCTGTTTGTCTAAATACAAACAATTCAACAAACGTCGTCAGCGGTAAACATAGTAACAAAAAGCTAGATTTGGATATTGATAATAAAACGTAATTAACAAATATAAAAATTATGATTTTGCGTGAAATTGGAACAAATTTTGATAAAAAATTATATGTTTAATTAGGCAGAAAAGCAGATTTAATGCTTTGCCTGGTTTCCAAGCCTCGGCTATGAACCACCAGCCTTTTGAAGAAGAAACCTTATGTAAATTTAAAATAGTATATTACAGAACAATTGAAGAAGTTAAGAATTTTGCTCGCACTTGTGAACGTTTCTCAAGTGCTGTATAGTGTTTTGTTTAATCCCGACATTGAAATTTTAAAAAATATTAAAATTTGTAATAACGGCTACTTTGGTTTATGGTTATGCATATAGTGCAAATCAACATAGACGGCAGGTTGCGTTGCTATGGTTCGTGTAAGTATAAACATTTACAGTTATCAAGAAAATTATACACCCAAAGCCCTGGATGCGAAATTCGCAAAAATTCTCACTAAAGATTTTGATTTCAATTATTAATAGTGAGAAAGTGTCTTTTCGCGAATTTCCTAAAACAAAAATATTGTCACTATTTTCATTATTATATGGGATTAGTAAGTTTAGCTTGAGCTTTTGACAATCTACCATGACAGTTTTATGATGAAAATGATAGAAAATCTTACAATTGACAAAACTGGATAGAAGTTGAGACTTTTCCCATCATTAAGTAATTCGCGCGAATTTTCGCGAATTTTGCGAGAGAACAAGGTTTAACGCGTAGTGCACATGTTTTATAAAATGTGGAATTATGGAAGTAAACGATAATATTACTGTGCCAACACATATTATAAATAAAGCTAATGCTGTTCAGTTTTATATGTTGCCGGATAAATCTAAAGAATGGTGTTTAAAAGAAATAAAAAA
Organism: Monochamus alternatus; assembly: GCA_037114965.1. Taxonomy (NCBI): domain Eukaryota; kingdom Metazoa; phylum Arthropoda; class Insecta; order Coleoptera; family Cerambycidae; genus Monochamus; species Monochamus alternatus. The sequence goes on along the minus strand of CM073435.1, from coordinate 20,926,078 downwards.
ATTATGTCAGTGGATGCGATCAAAAAACTGTACATACTACCTTCCTTGTGGTCTATACAGGGTGAGTCAGTCATAATGTCATTAATTTTAACCACGTATTCGGGAGGCCTAATAAAGGAAGAAAATCGAAAACAAAATTTTTTTACTCGACCTTTAAAAACATAAACAAATCACCCTATAAAAATCAGTAACACGACGCTCCTGGTGCGCTACGAACTTTCTGATGACGCACCCGACGACAATCTAATGCCGTATCAAACCATCGATGCCACATCATGTTTACATACATAATATCGTCTAACACATCAGCGTGTTGTTTAAATTTACCTCCATTTAGCACTCTGCATTTCCCGCATTTTTTTCTCCCTAAATTTGTAGGTCATTCCACACATTTGGAGGGAGGATGGAGAGAATACAAGCAGTAAGCAGTAGTTTGTTTATTTCGGTCTCACCTCACGTATTTGGCGTAAATTCACAACGCATAATTTTACAAATTCCGAATATGTGGAAATGGTAGTGTTATACGGAGAATGTTTACGGAATGCGACTGACCCTAATTTTATTAATAAAGTGCTATGGAAGGATAAGTGCAGATTTACGTGAACTGTGAGCTGTAAACAGGTTAGTACCATACTACTTAAAAAACAATAAATTTATAGGTTAGATGTACGTAACTATAAACTGAATAATTAATTGTACTTACGAGTAATACTAAAAATTCATATTTATTTGTAAAACGTAGTGAAAACGTAACGTAAACGTAAACGTAAAACGTAACGATGTATGTAATCAAAATTATTAAACTGTAATAACCTAACATTCGAAAACATTTATTTGTTTTTATTAACAAATAAATCAACATTTAAGGAAAATGCATTCATGTATCTAGATTAAAAAAAAAATAGTTTTACTCCTTGTCATTAAATAATAGTACAAAAACTAGGTAACTAGGTTATTGACCTAATAATACGGTAGGTCAAGATAACTTAGATTAGCGGCGTGCCATTTCGGTCTTGGACAGTTTTCTGTCGACAACACGATAGTTTTTTATTACTTAGTATTTAAACACGAAACACTTTTCAGCTTCTCTTAATAATTTACCCATTGGGTATAGGTTTTTTATGTAATGTACGTAAATGGTTTATTACTCAGTTTATTATTAGACACGTTGGAGTTTTGTTGCAGTCATAACAGCTACATTTGCTCAGAGAAGAATCGACACGCGAGTGTACGGGTATCGTTTGATTGGGCCGTATTTTCTACCGGAAAACATGAGTGGACCGCGTTACTTGCAATTTTTAATAGAATTATTTGATTATTATTATTTGAGTTTATTGGATATTAACATTTTAAATTATTATTGGCTTAAGTTGAACTTAGCAAGAAAAAACGATATTCTAAAATAGTCAGTACAGCCGTTTATTTGTGATGTCTAAAACCTAGGTAGGTAGGTACTCTATAGAAAAATATTACAACTTGACAACATTGCATCAGGTCGACATCGAGTTGAACTGTGAGCTGTAAACGACCAAGGTTGTCAGTGGTCAGTGACAGTCTGAAAAGGGGGTTTAAATAATGATTTGAAAATATTTTTTTTCTCGGCGTAAATATGCATTTAGATTTTTTTTAATCGCGTATTCGCATTACTCATTATTTCCTATCTCCTCTTAAAATTAATGACATTATGGCTGAGTCACCCTATATACTCGATGCTCAAGTCAATGTTATTTAATTATTAGAAAGTATATATTAGCAAGTAAATTTCATAGTGTCATATTTTTAAAATTATTAAATGTAATCGTATGATCAATTTGTGGGTTTAAGACCTTGTTGCGGTTTTGACAAGCAAATCTAAAGGGTATCAACCTAAAGAAGGCGAATATATTTAGTTTATAAATAAAACTCTCGATGAGATTTTTTTACTTATAAAGGTGGTTATTGTAATGGGTGTACCGAATACCTCAACCACTTAAAAATAAACTAAATTGGATAGAGCTATGGAGGGAGTAAAGTGAGGTTCCCCAAAAAAACAAAATAAGTTCATTTGCATCGATCGCAATCGATTCCCCGATGCTAAAGAAATAAGCCTATTGAAGGTAATGGGTAATTGGTTGTCAATATTTTACAAGCCTCGTTTCTATTATTATGTGTTCCTCGTCAATTGAATCTCGAGAACATTTGTGGAATCATACTACGAATAAATGTAATGTAATAAATGTAATGTTAAATCATCATTTATTAGACAAAGCAAATTTCAATTTTCGGCTAAGTGTAAAATTATATATAATAGTTTCAGGTAAAATGGTGCCCATTTTGAACATTTTTTTATTTTTATTTTAACACTTTGTAATGTCAATAATAATATTATTTTTTTTAACTTATTTATTTTGAGATGATGTCTCTTGGGTGTTAAATCTACTCATGTGCGTGTAAAAATTCACACTCACATATTTTACCATAGCTAATACTCCATATGTCATATTTTAACTATATGTAATTTCTGTCACATTAGTAAATTTCCAGCTGTAGTGAAATTGTTTCTGCATTAAATAATTTGGCATAACAAATGTTGGCTGACTTCTGAATGGCAAAAACTAAAATATTTAGCAGCAACTTCGTGCCTGTCCAACAAATTAATTACGACTGTAACGTTTGTAAAAAGCTAAACAATTGCTATTCTGGCAGTCTTCCCGCATTTATGCTGTTCAAACATTATGGATTTTAAAGTTTTATTAAAATGATTAATGATGTGTTATTATGGCAGACATTTAAGTTAATTAAGGGGGATTTGTCAAGTAAATGAGTCTGTTAACATTGCCGGGAACAAATTTGTACGGATTTTGCATTAATTATTCGCTTCTGTTGCGAATATTTCGATAATGTTCATGTAAAACATATTTTTTATGAGGATCAGATTTTAACAGAAATTTCATAGCCAGATTATCTGCTAATTTTTCAAATTAAATTAATCCAAAACAATATTTATTGTGTTACAAGTAGTTTACACTGAAAATAGTCTTAAAAAGACGGGCGCAAATATAACTCAAGAACGTTATTGCTAGATTGCTATTGTTAAAATGCAGTAGAAAGCAATTTATTTTTTTTTTTTTTGTAGAATGCTTATCTTCTTTCTCTTTCTAACGCTTTATCTTGTAGATAGTGTTCTAATATCGGTCGGTCAGTGGTCGCGCGGTTTAAGGCGTCAGTACTTGAATCGAGGTGACTAGATCGGAGTTGGTTCGCGCCCAGCTGCCGGTAGACCGCATATAAGCTATATTCGTGGAGAGGATTGGCACCCTCTATGCGGGTATGGTAGGGTGGAATAATGTTGGCTTGGGTCAATGTGAGAGATTGATACCGGTTGATATTTGACTACCCCCCTAATTAATGAGGTTTTCCAGGTTTCCCTCATTCCAGCACTGAATAGTGATTAGGGCCTACCAACGTAAGTCGTTACTGGGTGCAAATGCGGCCTGCTTAATAATAATATGCCGCCCCCTCTCCCGCACAAGTCTCCGACTTCTAGGCTAATCCCTGTGATTAGAATGAGGAGTAGAGATATTATTATTAGATATTATTATTAATATATTATGCTAGTTCAATATTAAGGACATACCTTCAAACTTTATAGTACAATAATTATGAAATGAATAAACCTTTGCCACTACATGATCTACAAGCTCTATGGCAAACTTTAGCAGATGATAGCTGGGTTAGTGTCAAATATTTTTTCTAATATGAACATAGATCCGATTCGGTTTTGTTTAGAAGGTACAACATTTAAAAAAAATATCATTTCATATTTCAATCAAAATAAATCATAAGAGCAAAATTAAAAATTTTGAAAAAACCACGACGGTTAAATTGTAATTGAAAAGGGATAAAATAATTAAAAAACCCCCGACTTAAAGAATTTATGTAACTAGAGATAATAAACGTAAAAAGGTTTTATAAGTATATTTGACCTCTCGCAGAGTCGAACATATGAAAAACAGAGTATCAGTTTTCATAGCACTTCCCTATGTACCTATTTGGTTCTCGAAGACATAGATATGACAACAACATATTCAACTCCCTATGAACTTAATAATAAAACAAAGAAAATCCATTGGGGGCTGTCATTAAATGAACTAGTTTTGTAGTTTTATAGTAACGTGAATAATTTGGAGATATTTTATTGCTATAGTTATTTATATTTATGTTGAAATTTAAAATAGTGATGACAGCCACCGGCGGATTCCCTTTGGTTTTTTATTAAGTTCATAGGGAGTTGAATATGTTGTTGCCATATCTACATCTTTGAGAACCAAATAGGTACATAGGGAAATGCTATGAAAACTGATACTCTGTTGTTCATATGTCCGACTCTGCGAGAGATCAAATATACTTATAAAACCTTTTTACGTTTATTATCTCTAGTTACATAAATTCTTTAAGTCGGAGTTTTTTTAATTACTTTATCCTTTTTCAATTACATTTTAACAGTCGTGGTTTCGTTAAAAAATTTTAATTTTTTTTTATTTCAAAATTTTAAAGAGCATAGCATCGATACAGTTTATTTTAATATATTAATATATAATTATAATGAGTATTTACAACTAAACTTTACCGGGGGCTTTGTTGTAACTCAACTCGATATCATTATGTAGAATGAAAGTAACAAGTTGATTGGTATGATGTAGGAAATATTGAGCTCCAACTCTAGAACATTCGTTAAAGAGAAGAGAAGATAAAAATGACGGTAGAAAAGACATTTTCAACTAATGCCGGATGACGTGATGAATGTTTTGTTTTTTAAGTTTCTTCTAAAATTTTTACAGTTTCTGTATCACCACGTTCAACAGAAATACTTACCTATCGAGTTCTATCGATATTTTTTAAATATGTAGTAGCTATAAAATAAAATATATTACTGCAGCGCCTACTAGTGATTTATCACCATAACACCTGTTTAAGAACCTTCACTATTCAACCACAAACCCTATACTGAATACCGCATCAAAATCGGACTAGATATTAATGCAGCGCCACCTATTGAGTTACTACCGTAACAGCTACTTAAGAATCATCACTAATCAACCACAAACCCATTATTGAAAACCGCATCCAAAACGGACTAGTAGTTTTGGTTTTGCACAAACAAACTGCAGCGCCCCCTGGTGAGTTTTCATCATAACACATATATAATAATAATAGTAGTATAGTTTATTTCACCAATACACATAAAAATATTAGAAATTACATAAAAAGGGAAACAAAACATTACACAAAAATACATGGAGAGGGTAAAATAAACAGAGAATAGATCTCATCCGCCATTCAATAGCAATAGCCAAGTATATAAGAACATACACCAATCAATCCAGAACCCATCACTGAAAACCGCATTCAAATTGGACTAGTAGTTTTGGAGATAAATGGCAACATTGGTTTGTACAAACAAATGTTAACTGCAGCGACCCCTGGTAAGTCGTCACCGTAACACCTATCTAAGAACATGCACCAATCAAATCCAAACCCATCACTGAAAATCGCATCAAAATCGGACTAGCAGTTTTGGAGGTAAATGGCAACATTGGTTTGCACACACATTCTCTCACCCCCAACGCATATACCGTCTCCGTTCCGTCGTGGGTAAAAATGATGGTTGCTATAACTGTCAGTTTATTTGTTTATTTGACACTTAGCATTAAAGTTCTAAATAATACATTTATTTACAACTGAAGAGCATGCAGATGTTGTTTTTGTATATGGGTATTTCAATGGGAACGGAAGGCAAGCAGCCCGAGAATGCCAACAAATATACCCAAATAGACATCAACCTACCCACATGCATCATTTTATAGACTCCGAGAGGAAGACAACCACGCTCCAAAAAAGTAATTCGTTCTACAGATGTGAATGTACCGAATTAGGGAATAATAGATGGTGTCACTGACAACTCTTCAATTAGTGTTGTGTGAATTTTGTATGGCGTCTATTGAACAGAGAAATATTATATCCCCTTCATCGCTAACATTTACAAGCGCTACATGCTGGAGAAACTCCTCAGCAATTAGAAATTTGCTCACTAGTTACTTCAACAACATACACAAAATGATTGATTCATTTCGCTTGTCATGTTGTCTGATGAAGCATGTTTTACTAGAAACGGCATAAATAATAATCATAATGAACATATCTGGGCGTTACAAAATCCGAAAGAAATTCAGGATGCAGCATACCAGATAATCTCATCCGTCGAGTGGCGGGATTTTTAGTTCGCCAATGGTTGCGTTCGAGCCGAGAATGGACATTTTCAACAATTATTATAGTTTTTTTACGGTTTTAGGGAGGTATTTTAAGCTAATATAAATCAAATCTCCTACAATTCCTATCAATGAAGTCATATGTATGTTCTCTGATACCAAACATCTAGGTATGCTAATGAACAATTCCACAGACAAAGCTCTATTCAATAATTATCTAAAGAAATTAATCTATCTAAATTTACTAACCTGGTTTAATAAAAACACTGTATAAATATCTAACTTCACTTTTTGGCAGTGGGAATACGACAAATTCAACCACAATAGATGAGATCTGACCTATTTCTGCATTTTTAGGATTGCTTCTTCAGGTGGTCTCCTTTAAGTTGAATAAAATATCTAACTATAAAAATTAAAACTATTTGAAGTTAAATATCGACAATGACAAAAAGTGACATCCTGTCAATGAATTAAATATGACAATACCTACTTGAAAAATGTTCACCTTTTATGTAAAAGTTTTTATATATTTTTAGGTATTAATAATATTGTGTGAAACTAACTAGATGTTTGGTATCAGAGAACATACATATGACTTCATTGATAGGAATTATAGGAGATTTGATTTATATTAGCTTAAAATACCTTTCTAAAACCGTAAAAAAATGTTACAAAAGCTAATAATTAGGAGTATGGGTAGATATTGTGGGTGTAATTCAACGCAGGTTGGAGCTTTTGTCTACTGAGTAGTTAGTTTCACACAATATTATTAATACCTAAAAATATATAAAAACTTTTACATAAAAGGTGACCATTTTTCAAGTAGATATTGTCATATTTAATTCATTGACAGGATGTCACTTTTTGTCATTGTCGATATTTAACTCCAAATAGTTTTAATTTTTATAATAATTTTTATAGTTAGATATTTTATTCAACTTAAAGGAGACCACCTGAAGAAGCAATCCTAAAAATGCAGAAATAGGTCAGATCTTATCTATTGTGGTTGAATTTGTCGTGTTCCCACTGCCAAAAAGTGAAGTTAGATATTTATAGAGTGTTTCATTACCAGGTTAGTAAATTAGATTTTCTTTAGATAATTATTGAATAGAGCTTTGTCTGTGGAATTGTTCATTAGCATACCTCAGTTTGGTATCAGAGAACATACATATGACTTCATTGATAGGAATTGTAGGAGACTTGATTTATATTAGCTTAAAATGTCCACTTAGTAGTTAGTTTCACACAATATTATTAATACCTAAAAATATATAAAAAATTATTATAGTCTTAAGATTTGTTAATTTGGTTAATAAAGATTAACTAATGTTTAAACACAAATAATAATTGTTGTTCCACCATCATTTTCATTTATCAGACTACTTTGAAATATTAAATTATAGTTTTAAAATGCTTGTAAATTCTAAACAAAAACAAATCGAACCTATGTGCAAAGCTTGTCATAGGACTTGTAGAGTACCCTGTATATATTTTTTGGGTTCTAAAAATTTTATCATAAAATCAATCAGAAACTCAATTAACAAATTAAAAGGATTGGTTTATTTTCTTACCCCTTTTAAAACTGATCGTCTCGATCAAGTTACTCCATTGATATCATAGCCTTCTTGACAATATGTAAACAGATCTACGTAAACAATTTTTATCTTTGCCTGGGGATTCTTCTAAATTCTATTCACCATGCAATTTGGAGGATTTGTCCCTTGGTTCTTCAGGCCCTCAAGATGAACGACTGGAAATAGAAATAGAAACTTATAAGAATGTAACACACAACACATGTTACTATGGCAAGAAACTTTCTTCTGGTTACACAATTGTTCATTTCTTGCTTAGAGAAGATTTTGGGAAAATATCACCTTCTACTTGCAATAACCAACCCTCCCCTGGCTTCAGTACTAACGGCTTTAGTATCTACAAAGTTTAAGAAATCTTTCCGGGCATGAGATATGACAGATGCAGAAAAGAACACATCCTGGTAGCGCCTTAACAAATCTTCCAAATTAAGAACTTCTCGAAATATCGAAATAATGTTGGTGATTCTATATAGCTGAAAATTGATTCAATTGTTTGATTTAACTCTCAGAGATTTGCATTTCTTGATCTGTTGTGGGGAATCCTTCAGATTTAACATTATAACCAATACAAAGTTACCTTTCATATATAGGTTGATATTCAGTCCCGATTCAACAATTACAGTTTCTTCATCCTTAGTCTTCAATGTTATTCGAGGAAGATTAACACATTGTGTTCATCTCTAACGTTAAGTCTAGGAATGATGTCATTAGTATATCTGCTACTAGGACATTTATTTAGAAAGAGTATTTTAGCTGGATGGACAGGTACCTGTCATGGTTATGACTTTTCCATTCGCTTTTTCGAATATTTAGTTCATCTCAGGTTTTTGTATCCCTACAATGGGGGATGATGCTTAGCCTTACTATGGTATAACTAGATCCGGTATCAAGGACCATTTAACAAGCCGGTCCGTATGTATGTCTGCTATATATAGTGGAACCAGTACAATCCTGTTCTTCCTGGAAGCTATCCAACATATCTTGCAAACCCTTTATAAATTATGGCAGTGAGTTTTTTCAATTCTGTTCAACAGTCTAAAACATATACTTATAGAAAGGATGTCTTATACTCGAATTTTGACAGCCTCTGTTGGACTGTATATTTGGTCTACCTGTTCATAAACTTACGCTCTTTATAAAAAATATGTTTTGATTCAGGTTTTAACATACGTTTCTCCATCATCTGTCAATTTTTGACCCTACAAATGTATTTGAAAAGTCTAAACAAATAATAATTCGAAGTTTGGACAGTAAGATATACAATATTGTAACGCTTATCTATGAGTAATAATGCTAACCCTTTGGAGTGAATTTTTAAGCTGTTTCAGTGGCGTAACATTTTCAATGGACAAGGTAACTGATGACGAGTGGTTACACATATTCCAATGATTATTTTTTATATATTTTTAGGTATTAATAATATTGTGCGAAACTAACTACTCAGTGGACAAAAGCCCCAACCTGCGTTGAATTACACCCACAATATCTACCCATATATTCCTTATTATTAGCTTTTGTAACATTTTTTTTTTGCTGTTTTAGAAAGGTATTTTAAGTTAATATTAATCAAATCTCCTACAATTCCTATCAATGAAGTCATATGTATGTTCTCTGATACCAAACATCTAGGTATGCTAATGAACAATTCCACAGACAAAGCTCTATTCAATAATTATCTAAAGAAAATAATCTAATTTACTCACTCTATAAAAATCTAACTTCACTTTTTTGGCAGTGGGAACACGACAAATTCAACCACAATAGATGAGATCTGACCTATTTCCACTGAGTAGTTAGTTTCACACAATATTATTAATACCTAAAAATATATAAAAACTTTTATATAAAAGGTGAACATTTTTCAAGTAGGTATTGTCATATTTAATTCATTGACAGGATGTCACTTTTTTGTCATTGTCGATATTTCACTTCAAATAATTTTAATTTTTATAATTTTTATAGTTAGATATTTGATTCAACTTAAAGGAGACCACCTGAAGAAGCAATCCTAAAAATGCAGAAATAGGTCAGATCTCATCTATTGTGGTTGAATTTGTCGTGTTCCCACTGCCAAAAAAGTGAAGTTAGATTTTTATAGAGTGAGTAAATTAGATTATTTTCTTTAGATAATTATTGAATAGAGCTTTGTCTGTGGAATTGTTCATTAGCATACCTAGATGTTTGGTATCAGAGAACATACATATGACTTCATTGATAGGAATTGTAGGAGATTTGATTAATATTAGCTTAAAATACCTTTCTAAAACAGCAAAAAAAAGAAGATTATTTTTTACTTACTGGTTCGTAGCGATAGACCCAATGTTTGTCTGTAGCTTAAGGATTTACTTTAAAATAGAAAATTTGTAAAATCCTCACCTAGTTATCTATAATTGCGACATTCACAAGTCTGTGTCTTTAGATATATTCAAAGCAGTAAGACAATGTAGAGAAATGGAGCACAAATAATTTCTGCAAGCGCTCTTTTATATTTGAATCGTGAAGCAATTTCAATAAAAATAGCCGTACTTTTAAAATTTGAAGAAGGTCGTTGTGCTGGAAACACTTGATGACAAAATTTAAAATTTAAATTTATAGCATATAACTGCTTCAGAAACTTTCATATACAAAATTTTATGGAATGAAAAAAAAAATAGCAAGAAGTAATTCGAAATCGATTTATTTTGACACATTGCTTTAAGCTATACCTAAACATGTAAAAAAGTTTGGTTTGGTGATTAAACTAGCAAATTTCCTAACGAAAATGTTTTCGATATCTGAATTTTATTTAAATTTTTACCTTACATCGTTTTGAAATCTTGACAAATTTTAAATATTGCTTTCTCATTTTTACATTACAAACCTCCATTTCCATTGGAATATATAATTATAATGTTAATATTAACACGAAATCAATGTTCTTCCGGCATAATGCTGACTAGCTACAATTTCTACTTTTTAAACATTTTATCTCAACTTAATTCATTACATTTTTTATTATTTATTAATTGTGTGTAACATATTAGTTGCTATTCTCATTCAAAAATAATGGGTCAATATCCCAGAAGGCAAAACTTGACCAGCAGCAACATTTTACTTTACCTAACTTTCCAATTCAGTTGTTACTTTATCACTCTTGAAAATGGAACGTGCCACACACCTGCCGGCAAGTATTAGGTAAGTACACAGTTTGATTGCCATGCCGTCTGATTCTGTGCCCCTTCGAATACGCCAGAGGTGCAAATAGTTGGGAAGTTTGCAAAGGCATTCTAAACTCTTTCACTTGACAGCTAAATTGCTGGGATAAGGCTAACTGACTTTTAAAGCGAGCAGTAATAAATTCTCTGTACCTATCATAACAATTAATCGTTTTTGCTACGTTATCGCGAGAAAAATCAATAAATTATTTCGCTAGATAGTCTTCGAAGCTACTTTCAGAAATGCCCATGCCAGTGTGCATACGTTTCTAAATCATTTCTTTCTCTCGTAATTTTTAAAATTATGTGTCGATTGGTCATGCGATTTGAATTTAAATGAACTTTCATAAAGTCTGTACATAATACTGGAGAAATTCAACGCTCATAAATAATAAGCATCTTTCTAATATTATATCCTTTTTCAACATATAGAATGAACTAGACAGACAATAGTTGTTATTTATTTATTGAAATTGCATAAATTATATTTATAGCCTATACCTAAGAGTAATTCCGGAATTTAAAAAAATAAATACATAATTGTGAAGAAAAATGCGTTCTATTGCTAAAAGCAGTTATGTCTCAGTTAATGAAAATGGATGGAATATGATGTCATCAGTTTACCTTATTGACAGGAACTGTCGATATAATTATGTCAAATTAAACCAAAAAGTAGTTCCCTGTTGACCTCTTCTTTTTTCCCAGTTTTTGATGAGTTTATAATATAACAGATATAGAATATTACTTCAGTGTGACATAGCTATAGGGGAATAATACAATGTTTTAAAAGGTTCTAAAATTTATAGACTCATTTTTGTAGGTGTTTGGACAAAATATATGGTAATTTCCAATTGTGGTTCCAGTTACTTGTTTTAGATTTCGACGGTCTATTGAGATTGTGTGACAATCCTAATTAGCATGTTGAATTCCAACTTGTTTCGGCTTATAAGCCTATATCGCAAATTAATTCATATATCTGTTTTTTCACTGATCGTTTTATCCACAAATCATGTTAAATAACATTGCAATAGACATAACAATTATTCTAGTCCTATAAATTAACTATTAGAGCCTTTTCTGCCCCACATGTCAGCTCTTTTATTGTTCGTGATGTAACTGTGATCAAGAATCTAGGCCAAGTCCACAAAACTGATGTGATCTTGCCAGGCAAAATACGTTTAAAGCCGCCTGACTATCTATAAATATTTGAAAATGCTGGTTCATGTATCCTCTACTAAAACTTTCTTGTGCACAAGTAAATACAACAAATATTTCATCCTGGAAGATCGTTGCATATTTTCCCCGAAACACATTCACCTATGGTTGTATGCTATAGATATCTACCCCCTGAGTCCTCACTTATTTGGTTAACCAACTGCTGTAAAATAGATGTTTTTAGGTTTAATTAAGGAATTCCACCATAATTTTGAGCATTAAATACCATAAAATGAATCATGTGGCTTTTCCACAACGGGGTCCCACACGCAAGTCGACGCGTAGTTCAGTATCTAAATCATATTTTTGAATATCGCTGGATATGCGGGAATGGTCCACGTCGTTGGCCAGGCCATACACCTGAATTAAATCTACTGGATTTTTATTTATGGTGACGCGGAGACCATAGTTTATGCCACCAAAATGGAAACAGAAAATTACTAGCGAGAACAGATTTTTGCTGCTGCCTATCAAATAAAGAACAAGATTTGGTTTGGGTCTGTCAGTATATTAGACAAACTCTGGCCATAATATATCTTTTTGCTAATAACTTCAAAAAACTTATGTCCTTGTAATAATTCTTTGGGGGCTAGCATAATGTAAGTTCCATCACAATTTCTGCCTGACAACATCCACCACTTCTTCAGTTGTTTTCAAAGTAACGGGAGAGCCTCTAAGATCTATGAGAACTGTGAAATGATAAAATATTACGTAAATATACGCAAATATGCAATAGTTTTTTGTACTATTGATACATCAATATTAATATTTATTGTGAAAATACAATACAAATATATTGATATTTGAAACAAATATAATCATTAATGTTGTCTTTAAAATTTTTACGATGGTTTGTAAATTGCTCTAATAGTTACCTAAGTATATAAATTTCTGCATTTTCCCACTTTTTTTAAATATAGCTGTTTCCCGCAATAGAATCAGTACCTAATAAAAATGATTTCGAATTGATTACAATATATGCCTATTATATCTTATTATAGAAAGACATTTCTACCTATTCTTCCAGTAGTATTCGCTTCGAGCAAGTGGTCTATTTCTCAATTCGAGTACGTGCTATTTAACACTTTTCTAGTAATATAATAATTCAACACCAATTCAATTAATGTTTTTTTTATACATATATATTTATACCGCAGTCATTAAAACGCATTGTGGACCTCATTATTCACACGTGGAGATATTTGAAATTTAATTGTGATGTTAGCATAGTTAAAATTGTCAGTTGATTGCTATGAACAAATTATCGAAATTTATTGTTACTAGTTTAAATGTTCTATTTTTGTTTTCCCTCTGTGAATTTTTGTGGCTACTGTTAAATATTGTTTTCTACGTTCATGCAAAAAACATAACTTTATTGAACTATATTTAACGGAAAAAGTTGTTCTTTATTGCACTAGTGCAATAAAATGTTTATTGCATTCATCTGCCTTTCTACTACAGCGTTCTGTCACCATGACAAACATAAACGTTCAAATCGACGTCATATTTTGCTAGACTTAGTGTCATATAAATAAAACATTTTTTGGTTTTTGCATGAACATGAAAGAGTTTATTGCACTCGACGTGTTGTCCTACTCGGTCTGACGGCCTCGTTGGACAATTTCAAGTCGCGTGCAATAAACACTTACTTTTTGTACTTGTTGCATAAATAACTATTAAATTACTGTTTATGATACATAATACAGTCTTCAAAATTTGATAAGTGGATATTTAGGCAAAAATTAATTATTTAATTTTTCTACCTAATCCTATTTACTTGCTGATAGCATTATTTTAATTAATTTTGTTTTTACATTTTTACTGTCTTCGAATGTATGCATTTTTCAAACTTATAATGCTCGTCTTTCAGTTGTTATTCATCGGCTTTACCATACTAAAAATACAATAGATGCTAGTAGTTAGGTAAGTAATTTATGAAAGCATATTAAGGCTAAATCTTGGCTTTTCGTAATTGCTAGATCAGAATTGGGACTGTAAACTGTGTCATCAAATTGCATTTGTTATATTCGTTATCTACATGAAAAAAAAATTTTTGTCAGGAGTTACATCTGTTGACCACAGTAATTTGCTAAAGATGTAGAAAATCACAGTGTTTTGTTGATAACTACTTGGATTAATTACAAGCTGCTTTTCAACATTCTCATTCCTGGGAAGAATAGAACCCAACTTTTATTAGGACAGCTGTTGGTGTTCAGACGGCTCCAAAATTGAATAAGATGTTGATGTTTTAGATAGAAATCAATGCCACTGGGTTGTGTTAATATAAATTGGAACAGACACAACATACACAGTTTTGACATTTTTTGCATATTAGGAGTTGCTCAAGAACGGTATAGTAATACCAGGAAGCTCTGATGTGGTTAGGACATAATAACATAGTAACCATAGTTCTGAAATTTAGTCATTCAGATACCCAGGAGATGAAACTTTAGTAAAGGATGGTGCTACGTTAACTATGCACCAGAACCAACCCTTACTATAGCTTCAGTTACTACCAAAACAATGTTTTCTGATTTCAGTTGGTGAACAGGGATGGAGGTATTATACTGATAGCTTTAAGTATCTAAGAAATATGTTTGTGGAGAGATTAAAGACTTACACTTATAATTACAACAAGGAGGTTCAGAGAGGAACAGAAAAAAGCTACGGGGTGGTGGGTTACTACAGCTAAAGCAAGCAATGACAGAGAGGACGTCTTCACTACTTTGATTATCCTGCGTGAAAGGTTGGTGGAGAGAGATAGAAAGAAAATGATTTTGTATCCCACTTTAACAGATCTCGAGAGCAGTAGTATTTTCAAGATTTTGGAATGTGTCATCAGGGATACAAAACTGTTTGGAAGAAGGGTTTCCGAAAAGGGGCGCGTGAGTAAGGAAGTAGTAAGAAACATTGAGGCCATCGTGGTTGGGGAAGAAGATAAATCATATGCTGATCTCCTTAAAGTAACGAGAGAAAAGATCTCCCCGTACTCTATAGCGGCTAGGAACATACGCACGCAGCATATTGGCGCTCCAGGTATAAACTCAAGAGGAAAGATAAGACAGTAGTGGGAATGGCGAAGAAACGATGGGACAAAACAATGATCTCTATCAAGGAAACTAACGTGGTAACCACCAGAGAGAAGACAATGCTACACTATCCAAAGAACTGAGTATTGAACCTGACGAATGTCGCATGTTTCAATACATTGAAGATGGCAGAACAGCCTGGCCCCTGATATGCGTAGATAATCAGAGTTCATTACATAGTAGTTGTTCTAACAATTAACTTAAATATAATGTCACTGTGATCTTGTGTTTGAAGCAGCACATTTCTCAAAGGATAACCCTTCTTTCGAAGGCTGTTAAACGTAAACACAATTTTATTCGATCACAAATCAAGAGCGTGAAGTGGTTTTCGTGAGAGGTATTCTCAGCGAGTGAACACAATTAGGATATACAATACGTAGCACTATGAAACTGCGCCGTAGACCCGTTCTGCCAAACAACTGCCAATAAAAAGGCAAATTTAGTAATTTAATTTTTCTAAATACTTATGTAGGTAACCAAACTTAACCGATGTTGGCCATGCTTAACTTAAAATTTTAATTTGCAAATCGTATTTTATTTTAAATATACAGGGAGTCCGGGAAAGTGTTGGAAATCTCTCGGGTGCAGAGAGAACATGAAAAAATAAGATGACGAACACCCTGTATGATAAAGACATTAAAGTAATAAATCTGGGTAGCTTCAATCTTAGACAAAAAAAGGTAATCTTGTTTATTGTCGATAAATTGAACCGTTTACGAGCAGATTTCCCACATTTTCCCGAAAACCCTATATATTTTTAAGTTTTACGTACAAAATATTTACATTACAATAAAATATTTTTACAAAACGAAATTTCAGGAAACAATTACTCTGAGCTAATATCCCGACCAGCACCTGAAGAGCATATAGCAAACAACCAAAGCCATTCGTCAGCGGCTCATATACCAGTTTCGAGCTCATTAGCCCTCATCAGTATGCCAGAGATGAGGTAACTGACTGGTTGTTTTATATCTGTCGATCCCGACAGAAGGAGCCATGATTACACTACATCTAGCCACTAGATGTAGCTAGCTATATTTCGCGTAATATATTTTAAATTCTTATTCCACAATTCCACATTTTTTATAAATGTCTCAAATAATTAAAACTTCTTATTGAATGTATTCAATAAATGTTTCTATAAGGTGTATTAAATTATAAAATGGTAAGTAGGGTCTTTTTTTGTAATATTTAAATGTTAATGAAGTAAATTATAGTTTATTTTTCAATGCTGACATAAACATAAATAAGTTTATTTATTCAGCAAATTAAAAGATATTATATTTAGGTTCATTCATCTTCTTTTTCTAAAAATAATTTTACTATACGTTTCATGTATTCAATAACACTTTTAAGTTCATTTGTAACACCAAACAATTCTGATACCGAGAAAAACATTTTTGAAGCGTCGTTTTGTTATGAGGTTATGGTTCATTATTTACCTTAATTTCAAGTCTTAGTCAGTCCATACAAATGCATTTCCCATGATAAAAAATCACTCTGTACAAGAAATTCTTTGTTATTTCATAAACTGACACAAAAATTAAACGCAATCATTGTTAGTTCTTCGTGTACTATCAACATGACATATTAAAAAGTGGAAAATAACCAGGGAGTATTTTCCTGAGAGAACGCGACAAATCTGAAAATTTCCAATAACTATTCTAGATTAGTGACCTCGAAATTTTGTTAGTATATGGCATACAAAAAATAACTTCATTGCCACAAATGTGTCAGAAGTTGGTACTGCAACAAGTGGTGTTAGTGAAACGAATCACCTTGTATGTCCATAAATTTTGGTCCTAGAATTTCTTAAGCTGAACATGATCATTTATAGCACCAGTTTATATTACACTATGTTGATCATCTTAAAACATTCTCTAAATTACTCAAATTTTAATTATAATAACAAAGAGGATAACTATTATGTGTCTTTAATAAAACAGTAGGTAAATAATATTTCGCAAATATATTTCATTGTCACAGCTTGATGATTTATTCACCAAGGTCACTAACAAAAATGGCAACTAGATCTAGACGGCACGCCTACTCCGATGGCCTCATAAATCAACGATTTTACTTATTCTATTTTAAAATACATTACGGAACAGGTTTTATTACATAATTATTCAAATTGGAACTATAAAATTATCGAACTACATAACCACAACAAAATAACTTTTTTTATTGCAATTTTTACATTGTTTACTGTATTTAAATGTTAAGGTTGAACTTGGAACACATATAGTCGTAAAATAATCAGTGTTTCCTTAATTGTTTTCTGTGCATTACCTTTTTATTAGAAACAACTATTCAATTGTGCAGAAAAAGTTAAGCCTTCAGACTAATCTAAGTAGAAATATAAATTTATCTTATACAGATTTATAAAATGCAAACAATTCCTCTAAAAAGGAATACATTTTTGCGTTAAGACAGCACTGGTTAAAACCATAGTAAATTTACACATAGTTGTTCACATCAAGTATTGCTGTAAACATGTCATACCAAATGCATATAAGACAGTCCAGGTAAATACAGTAGTATTTCATATTTTATGCCAAATGACATAATTTTTATTAAAAATACCTACGTACATGTTATTCTCATGAAAACATACTTATGATCGTTTTTCATGCTGTTGTGTTTTATTCATTATTGTACATTTAGAAAACAGTTTTGAGAAATACAGAAGAAAGTAATGTCACAGCATGTAATCCTGTCTGAAAAAGGCAGAAGTATTGGTTCATCTTTATTTTATGTTGAATTTAATGTTTCCAAATTAGGTAGCAGTAATGCTGGACATGCTACAACGTTTTTATTCAAAACCCATCCGGAAATTTATAGTAATATATGTATAGATGAAAGTTATGTTACATTAGTTTAGGCAAAATAAGGAAAATTTGTTTTCTGAAAATACAGGGTGCTTTTAAATGAAGCAGCAAAAATGAGACTTCAGATTCCTTACATGAAAATAAATCGATTTAACCTAACATACCTATGTCAAATTAAAATTTTATTTTCGATATTTGTAAATAACTTCTTAACAAATCCAAATATTTACATAAAATTTATAAATCGGGTGAAATTCAAATTTGTTTCTAATTTTTACGTCACTAGTAGAGGGCGCCACTTGTGGCACACCATGTTTCTTTTAAATGACAGAACTTTTTTGCAGCTTAGTGTATTCATCTGAATATCGATTGATCGAATCAAAACAATCGATTCTCCTACCTGTTTTATTTTAGGAGTACCTAACCATTTTTGAAATAATCCTATTTGAAATGCTCAGTGCACTGAGAAAAAACTGTTTTGGTTTCAGGTAAAGTGCCTTTTCTGCTGAAAATACAGCAAAATGATACTTGAAATAATTATTCAGAATCGTAAATTATGAATACGTGCAAAATTTCAAAAAAATCGGCTAGGTTTGATAAAACCATTTTTCAACAAACCAGAATGATTTTGTCTAAGCAGGACTAGATATTTTCAAACTTATCAACTAGTTTTCTTTATTTCATTTTTACTTTTAAATTTTATTAATAATTAATATCCAAAATTAAATACTAAGTGGTTTTCTTATGTTTTTTTTTTGTAAAAAATAATGCCTAAAAGCACGAATGCAAAACTACTATTTTTGGTTTGATATGAATTTCACATTCACATTACAGGGTAGATTGATTAACGTTAGGGGTTAATAATACAATGAATTTGGAAAAATAAATATAAATCTTCATGGAAATTTTATAGTAAAGTTAGTAAAACCCAGGGTAATAATACAAAAGAAATGGAGAGTCACATGAATTTGACATAGAACTGGTAATAGTACTTTACACTTCAAATAGTAATTTTCTATTAGAGTTGTAACTTTACATTCTGCTGTGGTATTTCACACTATTAACTTAAGCAATAAAATGAAATTTGTTCGGATTTTTTCATGCAATTAATGTTAATTATCGACTTACACAAATGCCGTAAACTGGTTAGCTCAGTTAAAAAAAATATATTAATTTTTTGTGTGTATTACCTGAAACAGTTAACGATAAGTACGAGGTATGTTGCATAAAAAATACTTACATATTTCATGGAAAATTGAATAAAAATACAAAAGGAGTGTTTCCATTTAAAAAAGTTGACTATGATATTATTTTTTTTTTGCTTCACTCTGTATTCATAAAAATTGGTTTAAAAAATGTGCAACAATTAAAAATTGACTAAGCAATTTTTTCAAAAAAATTAACCTGATTTTTAAATAAATTTATTCTATACTTGCCGTTTACTGTATATAATTGAGATTAAAATAAATCAAAATTAACACTACCTACTGTTCTTGCAAGGCCCATCTGATCTAAATTGACGATTGATGTGGTAAAGGAAATATTCCAGTTACACAATAAGTGGTCTAAATTTTTTGAACTGTTATAAACACAAGAAAGAAAACTTGAAATTAAATGTTTATTCAATATCCGTAAAAAAATGATATGCTTCTGAGAAAAAAAATCTGCGTCGTTTGACTTTTCATTATTTACCTTAAGGTCACCGTATTTCTCGCAGTAAAATGATCAAATTTGTGGTGTTGTTAGGTCCAAAAATCTCGAAAAGTAAAACACGTGGAACAAAGGTAATATCAAAAATTAAATTCTTGATGTTTTGTTTATCCACTTACTATTTAGATTCTGCGTGTAATTTTAAATCAGCTTTGTTAAATATACTATATGTCAAAACTCAAAATTTGTTCAGTTATTTCTTTCGTTTCTTTATGTTTTTTTTTCTTTTTTCATGTCTATAAATTATTCAGTCTACCTTTGGTAATTAGTGATTTGAAAAAATAATCACAGGACACAATATCCAGAATATGCTCTGGTTTCTCCAAATTACACAGGATGCTTAGAAGTGGACGGCCTATAGTGACAAATTCAAATCTCAGTAACTCGCTTATTTGATATGAAAACATCGTATTTAATTTTACCATATTTTTAAGCATACTGAAAGGAAACAAAATATAGAAAAGGTTAGGAAATAAGCGAATTACTGGTATTTGAATTTGTCACTATAAAGCCCCACTTTTCAGCACCCTGTGTAATCTAGAGAAACCTAAACCTATTCTGAATAATGTATCATATCAGTATTACTCCCACAAAATTGTTTTTCAAATCGCTAATTACTTGAGTTAGACTGCATAATTCATAAAATGAAAACGAAGTAACTCAAAAACTGCTGAGTTTAGTCATATAGTACCTACTAAATTCGTTTAAAATTATACGCAGAATCTGAAAATTAAAGAAAAAACACCCTGTTCAATTTAAAATAAGCGACGTCTACTTCCGCTTACACCGGAAATGCCACGTCACTAAATAATTTGCTTCTACTCAATAGTGTTGAAAACTACTAGAAAGGAAAATTTAGATTTATATCTTATTCGATTCCTGAAATATGTCTAATACTCGTTATGGGACACTTTGTATGACATAACAATATACAGTGCTTTCGCAAAGTAACGAATAAATTAATTATTTTTGAAATTGAGAAGTTTTCGAAAAAAATTTCCTGACACGTCAATTTTGTTTTTAAAAAAGGCACTTTTTGACATACGACCCACATTTGTGACGTCATCGTTGTTGGAGATATGACGACATTGACAATTTTTTTTAAATAGCAACCCCCAATTTGCCATGCCATTTGAAAGAGCCTGTCATTGTACATATATACATCATGAAAAATTATGGTGTTACATAACAAAAATTTTAAGAAAATAATATTTGAGGATTTTAAAATTTAATTTTCACAATACGGAAAATGATAATGATTATATAAAAAATCGACTAAATTAAATATTCAAATTGTGCATCGTTGGCTGCCTGACAGTAGCCAAGACGATTAATAAATTCTTTTTGGACATTATCAATAACTTCAGGAGGTATACGATGTATCTTGTGACGAATTCTTGCTTTTAAATCTTCTAAATTAACCGGTCTAGTAACGTATACTTTTTTGCTTTTTAAGTATCCCCACAACAAATAATCTAGGGGTGTCAAATCAGGCGATCTGGCTGGCCACTCAATCGGCCCCCTCCTCTCTATCCAACGATTCGGGAACAGCTCATCTAAATAAGCACGGACAGGTGTTGCATAATGGGGAGGTGCACAGTATTGTAAAAATTAAATTTTAAAATCTTCAAACATTATTTTCTTGAATTTTTTTTTGAAACACCATAATTTTTCATGATGTATGTATGTCAAAATTGGGGGTTGCTATTTAAAAAAATTGTCGATGACGTCATATCTCGAACAACGATAACGTCACAAATATGGGTCGTATGTCAAAAAGTGCCTTTTTAAAAAAAAAATTGACGTGCCAGGGTATTTTTTCGAAAACTTAAAAAATAATGAATTTATTTGTTACTTTTCGAAAGTACTGTACAAAAATCGCAATACGAATATTTGCAGGTATATGAACTCTTAGATGGTCTACGTATACATATTTTGACCAGTTTTTTTAGTGCTACTTGATTACATATCGTATACATTTCGAATCTTTCTTCCCAGTTTTTATGATTAGTTCTTTGTATTTTATTGTAATTCAATGAGGTTTCATGGTACTAATTAATGGTTCCAGTTGTTATTATGTCTTGTAGGTAACCAGTATGATAATATAAACTACCACTTCTGTGCTGTTATCGAAAAATATGAAAATTTTGAAATGAATACCAGTATACAATCACTAATTTGTACAGTTTTACGTCTTATCGAGTTTCATCAAGCTTTAGTTATCACTATCGTGGTTTTCTGTTTAAGTTTTCTACTAAAATCTGGTCATTTTGGTAGACATTACACTACACTTTGTTTTCAAATATCTCAAGAACAGTCTGTCCAAATTCCAGTCACTATAATATACTCAATTAATTAATTGATGTCTTCCAAATAAAAATCACTATGCAATTAACTATTTCAAACTATCAGGGTCGTTGTTTTTTAATTATTATCTTATACTTGAAAAAACCTCTACTAATGAATTCATAACTGGAAATAAATTGCAATTATCCGTTTAATTGTTTGATGAACTTCTGTCAACAAAAGCGACAGTTTGACGCTGCTAATATGTAAAACAAAGATAAATATTTAGACCAATAAAGAAGCTCACACAGAAGGCGTTCATATTAACCTCTCAATTGTTCCTTGTATCAATAATAGCAGTATATAGCAGCAATCCATTAACGAAGCAACGAGCCCAGAAGATTTTATGTGATCATACAAAGTGTATACATAGCGATGACATATCCCAGAACAATTTAAATAATTCGTAATCATGACATTTTGAACGGCAGAACCTTGGCTATCGATTATTTGAAATTAAAATTGAACGCTTCGGAAACGAGGATTGTTCTACCTGCCACTTTCATATTTCTATTGTAAGAGCTAGATGAAATTGATATCTACTGCCATATTAAGAATAGGTCAAATACGAATTTTAATTGGCCAATGCTCAGTTGACGGCACATTGCGCAAGTAGGCTGTGACTGCGGCCTGAGGACGATTTTTTTAATGTACTACCTAGAATAGTTATCATTAAAGCTAGCACTTCGTTCGCAGATCTCAGGTCCGAACTTGACGACGAGCTTAATATTTAAATATACTTTATATTAAAACAAATTTAATCTTATTCAGGTAGTGTCAGGTAATCGACAGAAACATTCCGTTTATTTAACTGCAGGGGCTGGATTTTTGAGTTTAGTGGAACACATTCCCTCAAAAAGTTATGTAAATTCTCATGAAAAAATTCAAATCTGTATTCTTGGCCATTCTCATTGTAATTATTTCCCATAAAATATAGGGGAACTATTTCAAATGGTTTTTGCTAAAAGCATATATGCACATAGAAAATGACATGAAATAATACCTGACCGAATTTAAAGTTGATTAAAATGAATAATTATTAGTGTAAATTTATAAAAAAAATATAAAGAATTGTTAATATGGATATCACGGATATAAATTTAGTAATAATAAATAATATTACAGTAAAAATTAAATTTCATAAAATTGCATGACGTTGACAATTGTTATCACTCAGTAGATAAAGAAAAAGGAATTTAAACCCAGAGCAACTTATAATGAATGAAAGGTGAAAGTCTATAGATTAATATGATATACATATTGTAGGCAGACGAGTAACATTATTAAAGATATATCGATTCAAGATAAACCATATCATGAAAAATAAATTTAAATGTCAAATTATAAAATTAATTTCTGAAACTGTCAAGACTAAAGGTGACTTTGCAAGAATCCCTTGTAAATGACCTAAAACACCAAATAAAGAGTATTTTCATTAATAAAATAATTTAAATTGTATAACAAAAACAAAAGGACATTTATAAAATGTATTAGTTATAAGTAGTGTTGTGATAATGTGCATTAAAAAGACATGTGAAAATACATGTGTAAGTACCTTTAACATGGCAATCTACAGAAAGGATGAAAAACAAAGAAGTTGTTGATAGTTACGGCTTGGGTTTTGAACAAGATGCAGCATCGCAAGATAGCTCCCGAAAATTTACAAATTATATTAGAACAAACAAGTATAAATTAAGAAAATATCTACTCACCTGCGAAATTTACTAGTATCCATACTCCAGGAAAGTTACATGCCACTACAGGAAAATATTAACCATCTCCAGGAAAATTTGCAGTTCCAAAGAACACTACAGGACAGTTTCCAGTTTCCAGAAAGGAAAATTATAAAGTTTCCAACCTCAGGTACCTTTAAAATAAAGTGCACTATAAAAATTTCTATAGCTATAGTAAAATAAAACAGATTTCAATTCTTTCAATCTTTGCAAAGTATAAAGAATAATCCACAGGACTTACCTGTACAAAATAAGTATAATCCAAGCAATAATAAAAACAATATTCACAAATTTGAACAGGAACCATTAATATCTGTCAAAAATACCGCCATTATTTTAGTAATATAGTAGGAATCTGCATTATCATATTAAATAAATACTCTCTGTAGGTATGCAACTACCATTACAAATTAGAGAATATCTATTAGCATATTTCCTAAAATTTTAATAAAATTCAATAACCAAGTTTTAATTTATAGTGGTTTGTTAAAAATTATCAGCATAGGAGTGCTAGAAATAAGAAAATATTCTTTATCGATCAAATTAATTTAAAAACCAAAAACCATTAATCTGTCAATTGTGTTACTATCTGTTATAAAATAAAAGCCCTGCAAACTATTTGAATCGACTCCTGAGTTAAGTTTCTTTTTGCTGTGTTGATTTTGTGACACTATGTCTAGCAAGGGATAAAAAAAATATATAAATAAGGTAAGATAAAGAGTGAAAAAAAAGAATTTAAGTAAAAGGTTTGTATTGAACAAATTACAGCGTACACACCACATACACTCGTAAGCATAATACATAAAAAGTATCAAGTATCGCTATTTGTAGCTTCGTGTCACACAGCCTCTGTTTAGAGGCCAAGAGCACCATTCGCCGCGGAAGAGAATCCAGCAACCACTGTCAGGGTCTCAACCAGGACAAATATAAGAAAGGAAGGAGCTTAGTGGATCAAATTCTTACAAGACACAGGTGGATTTTGATGGCTAAAGTATCCAGAGAAAACAGATGGAAGGAACAACGAAGCAACTGCGGACAACGTTGTTTCTGTTTTTTACCCTTCATCAGCGCAGTGCAGCCTAAAAACAAGAGATGGAACAAGAAGGAAGGGTAAAAAACACGAACACAAGAGAATGACAAGTAGGAAGCCTATCTTGGCTCTTGGCCTCTAAAGAATACCCACAAATAGATATAGACCCAGAAACAACGTTGTCCGCAGTTGCTTCGTTGTTCCTTCACACACAATCACTACATCAAACGTTTACGGTTTTTCGATTGCTCTTTCTGTTTTTACCTAATGGCAGCCGAGCACCCTGTACACTCAAATGATGCTACTTCTATTTTATATGTTCAACGGATATTTAACTATACTAGAATTCGCATACATATATTTTAATTATTTTTGCAGAACACATTTCTTGGCTTTATGCCTTATAATAGATCTTTTTGATGGTAAAATACAGTACATGTTTCTGAAGCCACCCTTAAATTGCCATCCATGAAAAATTGTATATATTTTAAATATGCCCCAGTCACCTCTCTGGACGTTTAACAAACGTTTTCGAAACCGAAATGGATTATTAGCGACAAACGCCACATCCATAACATCTGAACATTTTATTTCAGTACTACAAGTGAATCGTTATGTAGAGTGTTTTGTAAACTATGTTTTGTAAACTAATAAACTTAATATGAATAATATTGGATATTATAAATTACCAGTAGGTACTCGGTTTCCATAAACATTAACTAAGAGCGCCTCTGATAATGATGTCATCCGCGAACGAAGTGCAGGTTTTAGTTATCCCATTACACATCGCAGTCATTTTTAAAGTAATGATAGTAATTCATGTAATCAAAATATCAATTATCTATTTGTATTTCTTGCCGCAAACTTACTAAATTTCTGGAGTCTTTAGATGCCGAAATATCGAACAATAAAATATATAGAGCAAAAATAAGCACAGAGACAAAATTCTTGATGTTTTGTTTATTCATAGTTATTATTTAAATTTTTATAAAATAAACAATAATTTAAGAAAACTTACTTTATTAAAATACATCTCAAACAATCGTGCACAAAAAGTGAACAACTTTATATTTATTACAAACTTTATGTTGAAGTATTAAATCTCCAGTTAAAAGTAACACTAAAAGTCAAAATTAAACATTAAAAACAATGAAGTTATTTATTTATTATAAATTTTAAAGGTACAATTTTATAAATTGTTAAAGTGAATACTAGATGCATCCAGCTTCTGTTATTTAACAGCAATGTAAATATTAATAGTCTAAATGAATAAACTACTAGTAGTGCCAACACTGCTAGCTTTTTGCTTCTGCGTGAACTTCTTTTAATTTCTTATTTGGTGTATATTTCTGATGTATGATTTTTTGTGCTGTTTCGTTTTTCTGTTCAATGAAATTTTCGATATAACCCTCAGTAACTGAACTTGATCGCCAATCTCAATGTCGTTTTAAAAGTGTCATGTCAGCTCCAGAATCTGCCAACATTGTTGCAGAGCTGCACCGGAAGCAATGGCCAGTATATTCATTGGCGTTGGAGAGTCTAAAAAATTTCACCATCTTTTTTGGCATACACACAGCATTTATCATTTCGATATGTCAAGAAAAATCGTTGATGTGTCGTATTGAGTGGACGAAGTTTTGCGTACTAAATACATATATCTAAAAATTGATCCCTCAGTAATCGTAAACATTCTTCGAAGATGAGTTTTTGTGTTCGGAATTTTGACGCTAATAAATGACTAATAATCTTTTATGGCATCTACTGTCAAAAAATTGATTTCTTTCCTCCTACATGCTCGAACTATTAAAACAACTTTCGTCAGCTTGTTTCATAAAGCGTTCTATTTCCAGGTTTGTAAATATTTTTTATTTCTTTGACTTACATCAGAAAGCTTTCCTTTTAAAAAATTAGGTTTATAAATTCACTAATATCTACGTTTTTGTTCAGGAAAATCATGGTGCAAGGCATCGAATATTTACTCCACAAAGCTGCACTGTAAAAAATAATTACAGTAAAAATAGATGGCAATTTATTTACCATTCATTATTGCTGTAATTTTCTTATCGAACGTGACTTTACAAATAAAATGTAAAATTACATTGTAAATTTATTTTGCAGTGTAATTTTAGGTTTTGCAATTGTAATATTACTTTGTGATTTTACAATACAAAAAGTATTTTTACAATGTAACTTGCACAATTACTTGTAAAATTGCAGAGTAACTTTACAGGCAGTTGTATAGTTACATTGCAATAATACATTTTATATTATGACTACAATGTATTTTTTTTATTTATTGTACAGGATGGTCCAATTTGGACAATTAGGTATAGAAGGTTTCTTCTATTTTCCGAAAAGACAGAAAAAAGTAGCCAATATATTTGGAGCTTAATTTTTGAGAAAAATTGAATAGTGGGAATCTCATTTCGATATTTTGATTTGTTTAAGAGATACCTACATGATGTTTTTACATTTTGGTCGTTTTCTATGGCAAATTTTCTATTTATTATATTAATATTTATACATTGTAAATACATTTTTTCTCTATGTGTAGTATCTATCTAGTGGTTTGAGAATTTTTTTTTATAACTTCTAGTTTTCCGTTACTATAACAAACATATACCGGGTGTTCCCTCTAAGACTTTCAGTGCGAATATCTCAGAAACCATCATAGCCAGTGCGACGAAATTTGGTATACAGGCACTAGATGGCGCGTAGAATCTGATTGTAACATCAATTTTTATACAGGGTGTTCCATTTTCCAAAAAATCGATTTAATTTTGATTTTTTGGTTGTCAGCCCTGCTAAAACTTATGTTTAAATTGAAATATACTTAATTATGAACACATTCTGATAAATAAACATTCAAAAATTTCAAAATTTAACATAAAAAACCGCCTCCAAAAAGTACCCAAATTTCATTGTTTTGTCATGTAAAATGTGTATAGCCTTGAGCCAGACTTACACAGAAGAAACTAACATCGGTAAACGTCAAAACTATGAATTGTCATTGAATTGTCAAATATTAATGGCATGAAGTATTTTATTTTACATAAATAACGCTAAATAATGGATTTAATGCAATTTACGTATGCACAATGGTGTTATTGAGACTTGTCCATAAAAATTTAGACTTGAGTTGAGGCTTTTGGAGCATTGGGGTCGCCGTGCCGGCGCAGTCTACCGCTACAGCTAGAGTTACAGCGTGAAGATTGTGTAAAATATCTGTGAAAATTTTTAAATTATTCCATTATAATGTAATAAAACTTCAGTAAATTGTTTTTTTATGTTACTACAGTGTACAATAATAATTAGGTACACGTATTTTTTATGACAAAATAATTTACAAAATTGTGTAAGTACTAGTAGGTAGGTACCTATCAAATAGTCGTTTAAAGCTAGATAATAATTTGTAATTATTGTTTTTATCTATCTTTATCTACCTACTGGGTATAGTACATTTGCAGGTGATTCTTCCTAGCAAAAACCAGTTGCTTTATTTCAGTTCTGTATCATAAAATACAGAAATTGTAGTTCATTGTTTACTATTTTACAGATGTAGAGTTCTTCTTAAACATAAGTACATAAGTAAAGTGCTGAAATATGTGGATACAAGAATCAATCATTTCTAGGTTATGATTTCGTAATATTTTCTTTTGTGGGGCTAGGATAGGTCAGATCTGACTTTCAACGACAAACACGTTCACATTATAATTAAAAGTTTTAGAAATGGTTTTGTTTGAATTTATTTGTTGCTAAATAAGTAATCAATAATTATTACAGCAGTTGGAAAACAGGGATATTCTTTAAGTACTTACACAATTTTGTAAATTATTTTGTCATAAAAAATACGTGTACCTAATTATTATTGTACACTGTAGTAACATAAAAAAACAATTTACTGAAGTTTTATTACATTATAATGGAATAACTTAAACATTTTCATAGATATTTTACACAATCTTCACGCTGTAACTCTAGCTGTAGCGGTAGACTGCGCCGGCACGGCGACCTCAATGCTCCAAAAGCCTCAACTCAAGTCTAAATTTTTATGGACAAGTCTCAATAACACCATTGTGCATACGTAAATTGCATTAAATCCATTATTTAGCGTTATTTATGTAAAATAAAATACTTCATGTCATTAATATTTGACAATTCAATGGCAATTCATAGTTTTGACGTTCACCGATGTTAGTTTCTTCTGTGTAAGTCTGACTCAAGGCTATACACATTTTACATGACAAAACAATGAAATTTGGGTACTTTTTGTAGGCGTTTTTTTATGTTAAATTTTGAAATTTTTGAATGTTTATTTATCAGAATGTGTTCATAATTAAGTATATTTCAATTTAAACATAAGTTTTAGCAGGGCTGACAACCAAAAAATCAAAATTAAATCGATTTCTTGGAAAATGGAACACCCTGTATAAAAATTGATGTTATCATCAGATTCTATGCGCCATCTAGTCTTTGTATACCAAATTTGGTCGCACTGGCTATGATGGTTTCTGAGATATTCACACTG
The DNA here is from genome assembly GCA_037114965.1 of Monochamus alternatus. NCBI lineage: Eukaryota > Metazoa > Arthropoda > Insecta > Coleoptera > Cerambycidae > Monochamus > Monochamus alternatus. Next base: position 20,896,562 of record CM073435.1, on the reverse strand, counting down.
AAAGTCTTAGAGGGAACACCCGGTATATTTTTTAATGAAACATCATACGTATGTAATAACTAATCAAGAAATTTTCGTTATTTAATTTTTCTCAAAAAATATTCCCATGACATTTGGCCCGGTTATATGACGCTTCGCCTGCAGCGTTTAGCTCCCACTGTTTTGCCCCCGCCGTTTCGCCCTTGGACGTTTCGCTCCCGTACCGTTTTGCATTGCATTGCATAGCGATTGTTGTTTTCTTAGTCCATTTATAAATTGGTATATGTTTGAAAATAAATTAGCGCAAGTACTTTGATAGCCCCAGTGCCAGTCTTCAACGCTCTTATTTGTTCTGTGACGATCGTTTAATGTTCTATCTTATACCTGACTATCTATCATAGATTAAAAATATAAATAAAAAAATGGTTTATTTCCTTATTTCATGAAAGCATATTTATTTATGAGGGCAAAACGGTGGGGGGCCAATCGGCACTGAGGAAGAAACGGCAGGGGCGAAACGGTGGGGGCGAAACATCACTATCCCATTTGGACCATCTTTTCGCAGAATAAAATAAATCTCTTAAAAGTGTCGAAACTCACCTAACCTGTACAGTCAAATTTAGAAAAACTTACTTTAAAAACATCCTGTTTACAACACTCGAATTCCCTAACAGTGTTTTGACATAGATACCTAAAAAAAATCTGAATAGTACTTCATTTATACCTAATAGATTAATATGTCTACGTAAGAAAAATTAAAATATCGTAAGGAATTAACGATTGTTACTTACCTTAAGGAACATATCAGGCTTTTCCGTGAGTTTCTCAATACCATCACTGCATCAGAATGTTACTTCAAAAGAAAACTGTACTCATATTAAGTAACCTACTTAACATGATTGCCAATTGCTTCTAATGTTAACAAACACCCTTAATAGTAATACTGAATTTTTGATATGATATCCCCAGTGAAGTCAAGCATTTCCGAAGCAAAAGATTCGTTTTCTATATGATTTTCAAATTTATATACAAAAAATTAAGTACTATGGAATTGATATTTGATTCATTTAGATTGAAAATAATACTTATTTCTATTATAGTCGCTATGTACCTTAAACTCAGCAGAATAATCCTTTTTAAATTTATAATTAAAATTTTTGGACAAATTGTGTGAAAAACATTTGTTGTTTGTACTTTTCCTAACTGATTATATAAATAGTTATTTTGTACTCCGATTACAGCTCAGTTAGCTAATTAGTAGTTGCAGCTTTATTATATCTTCAATATATTAACTGCCCTTTGCTTATTTTTTTAGCTTAGAAAGACATGTACATACAGGTACTGAAGTAATAAAATATTATAGTTTTACGGCAATTTTTTATTAAAATTTGGTACCGGCACATTTAGGTTATTTGTACAAAACAGAACACTTAACATTATACAAAATATATATAACAATGTAAAAATATATTCATAGAACTAAAGTTAACGTTTTATAATATTTAAACGAGATCTATGATGGTCTTATACTAACTATTACAAAGTAATATTAATTATATAAATGTGCATAGATAAGTAGATACCCAGAACTTAAATCATGCTAATCCTCCAGAAGCCCATGTTCTCTAAATATGTATAAAATGTAATTCTAATAGAAAATAATATATTTTTTATACACTATGTAAGATGAACAAATTAACAGTGGGGTTTTGTAGATGCAAGAATACCAATGTTTCTTTGCTTCAATAATTATATATAACTTACATATACTTACATATTCTTAATCTCATTTAGTTATGTCAGAACCAGCACTAGACAAAACTATTTATAGTACTAAAAACACTCACTTGTCGCTCTAGATATGATTATATTGCTAGTCACTACTCACTAAATTAATTATGTACGTACCTAGGTCCTAGGTACACGCTGCATTCATCGAAATGAAACAAGAATAAAGGCGTCACCACCCAACGCTCTCAACAGTTAGGTTAGGTTAGCGCGTTTTAAAATTAGTAGAACATTCACATACATATTAGGCATATTTTTACAGTGAATTATATATTAAATTTGGTATTTTCAGTAATTTTACAATGTAAAAATGGATTTCACATTGTTAATTATAAATGTATTACAATATATTCTATAAATGTACACATTATATTATAATTACATAGTTTACAGTTTTGTTTTATATTGTCAGTTTTCTTGTAAAATTGCAAATGTCAGTGTAATATCATTATTTTTAGAATTATTTTAAGACGATAACGATATTCTTACAAAGTATATTTGTAAAGTTACTGGCCTTTTTTCAGTGTGCCGGCTTACTGGTTAGCTTCAGGCTAGTTATATCTTTTCTGTAAAATTCTCAATACGTTTTTCTTGGTTTCTCTGGTCCAGGTTTAAAAGTTGTTGTAGAAGTTTTCGTATAAATTTTGCGATTTTTTTCGAACTCTAACGTGGATAGCGCAGCTTCAGCAGCTTATTCAATATCTAAAGACTCGCCATTATCACTTATTTTGTTTGCAATTTCGCAAAACTTTGTAGGAAATAGGGCGACGCACGACTTTTGAACTTGACAAAACTTTGACATTAAACAATACATAAACAATGCCTTATAATCAGATTGCCTGTCCACTTTTTAAAATGCTTAAAAAAAGTAGAAGCATAAAAATGTCAAATTCTTCAGTTTCACAAAAAATCTTGTATGAAATCGACGTATTTGAAACACTGTTTAAGTCCTGTGTGTCCACTGTTTTATGGCACTGACGCAAAAAGTAAATGACGTGATGAGAAGTAACAAGTCTAAAATTTTTGCTTATGTCTTAATTCTTTATGTTCATCATCGCTTTCAACATAAAGTAACTTGAAAACGTACATATGCCAAAACCACTCCTTCACTGAACTTGACATTTTCAGATCACACCATGTCAAGAAACAATTGTACGAAAACTTGTTCTGTTACTTTGACTTACTGGGCAATAATCCTAAAGTTGCTTTATTTAATAACGTAAGAAATGCGTTGATTTGTACGTTTAATAGTGTTTGTAGAAACATAGTGTAGATATGACATATGTACTAAAAATAATTTTATTTTGTTCGAAAAGGTGGGACACTCCACCTTCGACGTCGTGTGCCAAACTTCCTTTCTCACAAAATAAGATGTCTCTTTTAGCATATATATCATAAATAATTTGAAGATAATGTGATACTGATTATTTGTAAATATGTGACAAATACTGGAAGTAATAGTGTTAGTGAACATATCAAAGGTATACTAAGTGAGTTCATTCATTGAGTAACATTTTGACAATGTAATTCAATATTCATATGAAAATACTTAAAATATTTTCTTTGATTTTTTCCTTTACTGAATGTCTATATCATAAATTTTTTGAAAACCCGCAAATAGATCCAAAAATAATATTGTGGTGATGGGATTTAGCAACTGTAATAAATAAAAACATGCTACTTAATTTCAAACTATTTAAAAAGCAGCTAGTTAATATTTGTACAAGAAATTACCTTCTAGAAATTTGTCAAAAATAAGATAACATTCTGATTTTTTTACATTATATAATTTCAAATTCTCTATGTTTCCACATTAATTTATTTGATTGCATTAATATTAACGATCATTTACCATCGCCTGTCAACAACAAAAACAATATAATTTTTGAAATACTGAAACATTTGTATGCTGGAATTATCAATTTGCTTAATGCAGCTGGTCTCAAAGTTTTTCGATAGAAAATTCCTTTTTAATCTCTACTATTCTTCCTGTTATATTTCCATTCCATTTTTAATAAAATAACTGCTAAAATGCTGGATGCATTATTTGAATAAAATCTGGAACATACTAAAAATATAATTTTATCGTTATTAGCTTCACCTTTATAACTGTGTAGGAATTTAACAATGTTGCTGGCGTGCTGTGCTGCTGTAGAGACTATATACGTACTAGAATGCACATAGTGGATTCATTCGTACCGAAAGGCACGTTCAAAAGCCAGCAAATCTCCATAACCAACAGTCGCGTTGTATAGGAAGATAACTGATACCTGAGAATATGGTGCGCGACTATCAACTACCACGTAGCGGTCCTCCCGACGTTTCCGCGTTCGTTCGCTGACTGTCACATCGAATAACGTTATTTAATAGTAATATACGGACACACTTTGCGGAATGCATAATTGTTTGGAGTCAAAGTACTCGCCTCTCCATGCTGAAGAGCGCTAATCTGCCAAAGTGCCCACTTCAGCTGGTGCGTTAGGTCTATTAGCGGGTTTTTGTTCTGATACTGACACTTACTGCTTAATATCTTGTTTTTATGAGATACATTAAGGCGAGGATGCAACCGTTATTACGAGGAGAATTCAAATATTATTCTTTTTTTTTACAAATAACAATGTAGATACCTAAATAATTTTTAAAATGCTTTTCGTAAGATCGTTGTATAATAATGACATTTCGATTGTCATTTCAGTATCGAAATGACAGTCTTTTAGACACATGTGCTTAAAAAAATCTTTTTTACGCACATGTGCGTAAAAGTAAAATAAAATAATAAAATATTTACTTATTATAAATATTAATAACACAATGTTTCAAATCGGATAATTGGACATTAGGTGAACAAGTATTTTTTTCTTCACTTCGTATCACTTCAATATTGGAAGAAGATTACACCTGCATCCCGGTGCAACTGGTGCATTGAGTTTTTGGTATGAAAGTGGTATTTCCTTTCTCCCCGAGAATTTTCCTTGCTATCGCCTGCTTATTTTGTATGGAATTTTCTATATACTCCTCTGCCACAGAAGTCGGAAGCTAACCTCCGTGTTTCTTGACTATTGATATGTTGGCTCCTGCATGTCCAAGGAAGACTGCAGAACACCATCTAAAGCCAATACTGAGTTACATTGGGTAACCTAAAATATTTGGCAATCTTTTAGGAATTGAACCTAGGTTATTTATACCCACTGCTTGTGTAGTACATTTTGAATTCCTGTACGTGATAAAAAAATCGGTTGTTATCAATGGTGGATGGACGTAGACTTGCATATTTGCGGAAAATTTCCCAAGAATTGACTCCTTCCATATCTCCTACTAATATTGTAAATATTCTAGGAACATTAGTTTTGGTATTCATAGTCACTTTAATGACCGACTTAACCTCTCCAATGTTCTCTGTACGTAAATAAGTTAATTCTTCTCCCCTCCAGGCTTCAAATACACAAACAATGAAGACAACTGTTTGGAATAAGTACTATTCATCATCTGCCTCTTTGACAAACCTTTCAACCTGTTCCTTGGAAAATATTCTGCATTTTCTGGGTCTGTAACCACTTGATTGCCTTTTGAGGAAAGCAGTAACATTGGTATACTTACTAATATTCATATACAGTATGCGCCAAAAGTATGGAATAAATTCAATAAAAACGAAACAATTATTTTTTGGGAAAAATCCTCGAACAGGTCGATTTTTAATTTAAAAAATACATATTTTAGCGTAAAAGGCGATTTTCAAATGTCATTTGTTTTCGAGTAATGACGTCATCGATTTTTTTTTAAATGACAACACCATATTTTTTCCTTGATTCTGAAAGATCGTTTAATTCTCTATCAGACAGTACTAAAGTTTGCAGGAAGTTTGCGATTTATTTAATGAAAGATATCCAGATCGACCTATCAGCCAATCAACAGTCAGTAAGGTAGAGTCTAAATTTAGAGAAACTGGCAATGTTATAAATATTCCAAAACCTGGACGTCCAAGCATTAATGAAAATCAGAAACAGAACATTTTGATAAGTATGGTGGATAATCCTCATAATTTTTCACAATTGGTTGCATTAAACAATGACACTAGTCAGAGCACAGTGCTACGTATCTTGAGGAAGGAAAAGTATCATCCCTACAAAATTCAACTTGTGCAGGAACTCAATGAAGATGATCCCGATCGCCGCTTACACTTTTGCGAAATTCTAATGGATTTATGTCAAGGAAATAGAAATTTACACCGGCAAATACTTTTTTCAGATAAGGCCACATTTTGTCTGAATGATACAGTAAACCGTCAAACTTGCAGATATTGGAGTCGGGAAAATCCTCATTGGATGACAGAGGCACATACCCAACACCCAAATTAAATGTGTGTGCTGGAATAGTTGACGACAGAATAGTAGGGCCTTTCTTCTTTGAAGGAACCCAGGACAAAGATATTTAGAGTTTCTAGAAAATGACCTTGTTCCAACCCTTGCAGTAGTTTTTCCTAACGATAATGACCCTGACATTCCTGATGATACCATATGGTTTCAGCAAGACGGTGCACCTCCGTACTATGCGCGCCCTGTACGAGATTTTTTGGACAACTGTTTTCCTGGGAGGTGGATCGGCAGACGCGGACCGATAGAACGGCCTGCAAGATCGCCAGATCTTACACCTCTTGACTATTTTTTATGGGGATACTTGAAGTCAAAAGTATACATTAATAAACCACGTAATTTAGAACTTCAAAATCGCATGCGGGACGAAATACGCAGAGTTACCCCAGAAATCATTCATAATGTGCAAGAAGAATTTCTTCACAGACTTGCGCATTGTCAAGAAGTTGGTGGATGGCGATTCGAACATTTAATTTAAGTATAGAATTTAATCAATTGTATTTTATTTTACATACCTCAGAATTGTTACTTTTTTATGGATAAAATTTACGTTTTCTAACATTCAATCGTCATTTACTCAAAAGCTTTCCTATGTAAGAGGGCAAAATTTTAGCTAGCTTAGCTTAGCTTTAACTGTCTGATAGAGAATTAAACGATCTTTCAGAATCAAGGAAAAAAATATGGTGTTGCCATTTAAAAAAATCGATGACGTCATTACTCGAAAACAAATGACATTTGAAAATCGCATTTTACGCTAAAATATGTATTTTTTAAATTAAAAATCGACCTGTTCGAGGATTTTTCCCAAAAAATAATTGTTTCGTTTTTATTGAATTTATTTCATACTTTTGGCGCATACTGTATATTTATTTCAAATAAAATGTTGTTCGCAGCATGGAATAATTACTTTATAATGTAGAGGGTGCACATTTTAAAGATAATTAGCTTACAACGAAGATGCATTATGTACTCTCTAATGTTTCTACACAAAATTGTTAATAATTTTCTAAATGCCCCTTCTCTGGTATCTAGAATGGTTTCTCGAGTTCCAAGATTAAATTCTAGATTTAGTTCTGTATTGCAGTTGCCAACTGCTCGTACTAATGTACTTACGGCGTCCCCTCTTCATCAAATGATTGCTAACTACCAATCGTATGAAGATTAGCTTGATATATTTTTTCACTCAATTAATTTTATTAAATCTCTATTTGTTTAGTTGTTTTTTTTTTGTAAGACATATTTGTGACTTTTTTATTGCTTCTGTTATATTTTTGCTAATTACTGTTTGTTTGTTATTTGATATTTTGTTCATATTCTAGTTAGTAGTTCTATTTTTTTCCTCGTTCTGTAACTGGGATTTGTCCCGTTGGACACTGTATTGAAATAAATAAATAAATAACTAGGAGAAGTACGCCATTCCTCCGGAATATTACATACCTTTTATTCGGCACAGCAAATATCAAATTTTGCATAAGTTTTTTGGTACAATTTCTGAGGAATTTTCGATTTCAGAATTTTCAGAATCACTAGAATTTACGTCACACATACTGAAGTTTTATGAAGAATTAAAACCGAATTTAATTATTGGGGTTTAATGTTCACAAACGTTCACAGATTTCAGAATTTTTCAAAATGTTTGCATAGTTTGTAAACATCGTAGCATAGCACCTACTCCATAGCACAACCTTATAGGCAACTTATTTAAAGGTGTTTAAATAAAATAGTCTAGCGATCATATTAACAAATGCAATCGAAGATTATGTCGAAACTATATTGAATATTTATTTGTAGATATTTCTGAAACTTATTCACTTATTCACTTCGCGTGTCTAAAACACCATTATTACGCAACTTGTATCGAAAATAGCTATTAAATAAAATCATTCAGTTAGGTACGTTATATTGTATAAAAGGAGTACAATAACGAGGTAGTAAATTTTTTCGCGTAGACAAAGCACAATTTTTCAGTAATTACATAACAAAATATATATATATTGTAATATTATTATATACCTGTGTGTTTTTTTATTTTTAATTTGAATTTTATTATTTATTGTTTATTTTAATTTTTAATATTTTATTGTGTATTTGATGTTAAAGTTAAATATTAAATTTTTGTTGGGTGCCAATGTTCTATGTATTATGGTTTGTGAGTGTATGTTGTGTTTCAAATATATTTCGTTCAATACAAACCTTTTATATAATATATTTTTTTTTATCTTTATCTTACCTTATTTATACCAAATTTTGTTTATCCCTTGCTAGACACAGTTTTATAAATCAAAAGAGCAAAAGAAACTTAAATCAGGAGTCGGTTCAAAATATACAGGTTTTTTATTTTATATTGTAATAACTAGTAACACTTTTGAAAGATTATCAATATTTTTGTGCTATAATCAATTGTAAAACAATAAAGAATATTTTCTTTTTAATATTACCTTTCTGATAATGAATTTTACCAAACCAATGTAGATTAAAACTTGGATATTGAATTTAATTGAAGTTTATAAATTATACTCAAATATCCTTTATTTTTGTAATGTTGGTTGCATTCCTACAGAAACATAATATATTCTAAAGTAAAATGGCTTCTCTTTGGATGACAGATATTATTTGCTCCAGTGAAATGATTGAATGTGGATGTTATATTTGTTGAGTTCGACTTGGTTTTGTACAGGTAAGTCCTGTAGTTTATTTTTATACTTTGCAAAGATTGACATTGTTAAAATCGATTTTAATTTACTATAACTATAGATATTTTTTAGTGCACTTTATTTTTTTTTAAGGTACCTGAGGTTAGGAATGTTTTATTTTCCTTCCTGGAAACTGCAAACTGCCTGGAAACTGGAAACTATCCTGTGGGATTCTATGGAACTGCACAATTTCCCTGGATACGGATGATATCTTCAGTTGTGGCAATAAAAACTATACTGGATGATGTACAAAATGGTAAATTTTAACTGGTAGGTTGATATTTTTTTGATTTTTCTTGTTATTTTTAATCAATTTTTTTATAATTTCAGGAGCTCTCTTGCAATGCTGCTGCTCTTCTCTAAACCCAAGCCGTAACTAACAACAAATTCATTGTTTTTTTCCTTGCTGCAGATTGCCATGTTATAAAAGTCCATTCACATGATTTTCTTGCAGTCTTTGTATGTCTTTTTTATGCACAATTCACAACACAACTTATAACTAATACAAATTTAAAATGTCCTTTTATCTTAATTATACAATTTTTAATTATTTTATTTACGAAAATAGTCTTTATTTTGTGTTTTTGTTCATGTTCAAAAGATTCTTGTAAAGTCGCCTTTACTTTTGACATTTCTAGAATTGATTATTTTAATTTGACATTTCAATTTAAATTTTAGGACATGATTTATTTGTAATTGGAATATCTTTCATTATGTTACTCGTTTGCATACCATATGTATATCAGATTTTTCTGTAGACTTTCTTCTTTTATTTTCTATATGGTGCTCTGAGCTTAATTTCTTTTTTTTATGTTCTGAATGATAATCGTCATGCAAATTTTTGAAATTGATTTTTAAATTTGATAATAAAATTATTAAAATTAGTATTTTATGTTATGTAATATTATTTATTCTATGTAAAATTCATATCCAAGGATATCTATATTAACAATTCTTTATATATTTTATAAATTGATACTAATAATTATTAATTTTTATTTAACTTTAGGTTTGGTCAGGTGTTATTTTCATTTGATTTTCTGTGTATATTTCAAATTGTTACAATATATATATATATATATATTGAAAAGATACATGAGTAGTACCAGTTTTATTAAATTCAGTTATTAAACAACATGAATTAATCAAGGATACATTATTCTTCCTTTGTCTGAAAAAATCCGATGATTTAGAAGTGACTAATAATTCAGCAAGATAATGTTATTCAAGAAGATTCTTCGAAAATGACGAAAATCTGATAGATCAATATCAAAATGGTGTTGCAAATGTTGAATAACCTTATAACGCTCCTTTATACTCGAATTTCCATTATTAACAGTATGAGTGCGGGCGTCTACTTCAATCGCGGCCCTGAAACAATGGAGTTGTTAGCAATAAACCTCAACAGTAATGCTTGCATTCCTTGGAAGGAATTTGTAGCAAACAACGCCCCTTTGTCATACCAGATGCTCTTCTGACGTGTCTGTCTGTCTGCCACAGCTAGGTCAATTTTTTCTATTCTCAGTTATCTACCATTTACCAACAGTCTGGAACAAAAATGGTTATAGTTGTTGACCAGTTTCGTTCTAAACATGCAACAAAAATGAGTGAGTGAGTTTACAAAGACACACACATTGTGGTGTATAGTGATAAATAGTCAATTATAAGTGGTTTATAACAAGTAATTTATTTGCAGTCATTGATAAAAGCATAAAAACTTTGGTAAATTTGTGTGCAGTTATACTAAGAACACCCTGGAAGCCATATTTTGTTTGTAATTTGCAATTAGTTGTAAATTAAACGGTGATTAAGTGCCAAAGTTGCTCGTTTTTTGACGCATTAGGTTTTTGTTTTTGTTTGCTGACCATAAGAAATAAGATATTTATCCTGATATTAAAATAAGGCTAAACACACACTACAATATTTACAGGAAAAAAATATACCGATGTATTTTATGAACAATGGATGAAGACAGCTGCTGTTGTGGAATATGTGAGATTGAGATAAGTCAAAATGAAAATTACATATCTTGTCAAGGAAATTGCAAAAGAAAGTTTCATTTTAAATGTGCAGAAATAAACAACAAAGATTATCAGTCACTACAAAAATGTAAGGGAGTTAAATGGTTCTGTAAGAATTGCCTGTTATACTTAGAGTTGGTAATAAATATTCAAAAACAAATGGATGAAATAAAAAATCAGGTTATGAAAGAGTTGTCATCTTTTAAAGAAATATTAAACAAAAATTGCGGAATTTTAAAAGATGAAAATAAAACAGGAAAACATAGTTATGCTGAAGCAACAACTTCAGATGAGGTAGTTATTATAAAACCTAAAATGAAACAAGAATAAAAAAAAACTGTAGAAGCTCTGCAGAAAAATATTAAGCCGGCTGTGTTGGAAGTAGGTATTACAGCTGTGAAAAATATCAAAGAAGGAGGGGTTGTTATCAAATGTAAGAATAAGGAGGAGCAGGAAAAAATTAAAAAGGCTGCTGAAAAGAAATTAACTAAGAATTATGAAATAAAAGCGCCAGAACTAAAAAATCCCTGCATCAAAATAATAGATATACAAGATAAACTAGAAGCTGATGAATTAATAAACTGTATATTAAAACAAAACGTTTATTTGCAAGATATGAAGAATATTTTTCTTAAATTGCGAATTATTAAAAAAATGAGAAGAAATTATATGGCTATAGTGGAATGTGACCCATTAGCCTATAAAAAAATAATATCAGAAGGTCACTTATGTATAAATTGGTCCAGATGCAGATTGTTTGAATATATTGGTGTGTTCAGATGCTTTAAATGTGCGGGATTTGATCACCATGCAGAAAATTGCAACAGTGAACCTAGATGTCTGCATTGTGCTAGTAAGGATCATCAAACCGAGGCATGTGAAAATGATACTGTGAAGTGTGTAAATTGTATAGATTCCAACATGAAATTTAATATAGGGTTAGATGTTAATCATAAGGTTTATGACAAAAGTTGTCCGGTGTATTTAAAAAAAGTACAAATTCAGAGACAAAAAATTAAATGTATAAATGAAGAATAGCAACGAACGGATAAAAGAAGTACAATTTTAAATATACTACATCATAATGTACAGTGCATTCGAAATAAACTTGATGATTTAGAAATACTCTTGAATCAATACAATATTGATGTTGCATGCCTGACTGAACATTGGTGTACACTTGAAGAATTATATTGTGTCAAGATTAAAGATTATAATATTATAACGTATTTTTGTAGAACCAGATATAAAAATGGAGGCACATTAATTATTGCAAAAAAAGACATTAAATTCTACATAAGTGAAATATCTAATATAGCGGAACTGTCAATTGAAAAAAAATTTGAACATTGTGCTGCATATATAAAAGTTGGTGGTATGATTATAAATTTAGTAACTGTATATAGATCTCCAAGTTCAAATAAAAGTGATATTTCTGATTTTATAACGTGCTTAGACAGCCTTCTTAATAAATTATGTAGAGATACAAAAGTAAAAACAATACTATGTGGTGATTTTAATATTGATCTTCTTACTGAATCTTTTGCGAGAGACAATCTTTATGATTTGTTACAGGCATACAATATAGACATGTATATTAATGAGCCAACTAGATTTGGGAGTGTTTCTAGAACTTGTCTTGATAATATTTGCTCAAATATGGATAATCTTACGTGTAAAGTTATATTTACAGGTATATCGGATCATACTGCTCAGTTATGTAAGTTTAGTATAGAGGATCAATATTCAAAAAATCCGGAATTTAAATTAAAGAGATATTATACCGACAGTAATTTCAGGGAATTTTTCTTTTATTTAAGTAGGGAGCGATGGTTAGATTTGTATAGTGCTGAAACTGTTGATGACTCTTTTTTAATTTTCATAAATAGTTTGACATATTATATCGATCTGTGTTTTCCATTACAACAAGTGAAAGTAAACAATAACAAAAAGAGATGGGTTACAAGAGGCATAAGAATATCGTCTGGGAGATTGAAAATTTTACATAGACGTATGAGTTATTCAAATAATCCGGAGGATGTTGATTTTTATAAAAAATATAAAAAAATTTACAGACGAGTTTTGAAAGCAGCCAAAAAAATGCACAATGATGATATTTATGTAAATGCAGTAAATAAATCTAAGGCTCCATGGTCTATCATTAATGAAAATTTAAATAATACTAAAAATAAAAAAAATCCCATACAAGAAATACAAATTAGGAATTATAGGGAAAGCGACCCATTTCAAATTGCACAACATTTTAATTTTGAATTTATTGATAAACCAAAACAACTAAACAAGAATATCACTAAGCCGAATAAGGAATATAAATGTACATCAAATGTTAATATAAAGAATACTATATTTGTAGATCCAGTGACAGAAACAGAAATCTATAATATTATTTTCTCTCTTAAAAGGTCTTTTTCTAGTGGGTTAGATAATATAACTTCGGATTTAATTAAAAAATCGGCTTTGTTTATAATTGAACCGCTTACGTATATAATAAACTTTTCAATCTCACTAGGGATTTTTCCGGATATACTGAAATTAGCTAAAGTAATTCCGCTTCATAAAAAAGGAGACGTTTTATTATCGGAAAATTACCGGCCAGTTGCTCTTCTATCTACATTTTCAAAAATTTTAGAAAAAGCTGTGCAAAAAAGAATATTGAATTTTGCATATATGAACAATGTTTTTTCAAAATCACAACATGGTTTTCTTAAAAATAAATCAACAGAGACGGCACTAATGAATTTTCTTAATACATTATATGACAACTTGATTCGAGATAGGAAATGTTTGGGTATCTTCATGGATTTAAGCAAAGCGTTTGATTTAATAGATCATTCCTTGCTAATTGAAAAAATTAAAAAATATGGTTTAAGGGGAAAGATGTGTGATTGGATAGTTTCATATCTTTCAAATAGGAGACAATTAGTAGAGGTAAACGGCATGAAATCAGAAGAACTATTAATAGATATAGGAGTGCCTCAGGGATCCGTTCTTGGGCCTCTTTTATTTGTATTATATATAAATGATTTGGCTAAACATATAAATGAAGATACCTTGACAATTTTTGCTGATGACACATCTCTCATTATGTCGGAAAAATCGGTAGCGGAACTAATAAAATCATCTCAAAATATGTGCAATAGTTGTTCAGATTGGTATAATGAAAACAAATTATTCTTAAATATTTCCAAGACTGTTTTCATTAATTTTACTCCACGCGTTTCATCATTTGATCAGAGTTATCTAATAAAAGTAAAAAATATGTCTATTGCACAAGTTAAACATACAAAATTTTTAGGGGTACATATTGATACTGGGCTAACTTGGACTGAGCATGTGACCGTGTTGGCAAAAAAATTGTCGTCAATCTGTTTTGTTTTGTATAGGTTAAGAAATGTTTCAAATATGTCAACTGTAATGTCTTATTACCATGCAAATTTTGTGTCTAGAATTAAGTATGGCATAATGTTCTGGGGGGCTTCTCATAATTTTGAAAGAATATTTAAGATACAAAAGAGAGCCGTTAGGACCATTGTCGGTGCAACAAAATATGCATCCTGTCGAAATATTTTTAAAATGTTGCAAGTTTTGCCGCTGCCGTGTATTTATATTTTAGAAATATTATGTTATGTTAAATCTAACATAGACACGTTCCAACTAAATAACTTTAATCACAATTATAATACTCGAGAAGGCCAACTTTTGTGTATACCAATACATAATAAAACAATATATGAGGAGTGTCCTAGATATATGGGAATAAAATTATATAATAAGCTTCCTGCTAGATTTAAAATAGAATCAGATCTAAGAAGATTCAAAAAATCTGTGTCAGATTTTCTTTTACGGAAGATTTATTATAGTGTGAGTGAATTTGTAAATGATCAATGTTTTTAACTTTTTTAATGTGAAATGTATTTGTGTGATTTATAACATAAATCACACAGCAGAGCACAAGTTTCTAAAATTATGTGTTCTACTTTGTGACTAGTCCTATACCACCATCAGAGTGGTCTTTTTCTGTACTTTGTACTTACTTGACAATAAAATTATTATTATTATTATTATTATTATTATTATTATTATTATTATTATTATTATTATTATTATTATTATTATTATTATTATTATTATTATTATTATTATTATTATTATTATTATTATTATTATTATTATTATTATTATTATTATTATTATTATTATTATTATTATTATTATTATTATTATTATTATTATTATTATTATTATTATTATTATTATTATTATTATTATTATTATTATTATTATTATTATTATTATTATTATTATTATTATTATTATTATTATTATTATTATTATTATTATTATTATTATTATTATTATTATTATTATTATTATTATTATTATTATTATTATTATTATTATTATTATTATTATTATTATTATTATTATTATTATTATTATTATTATTATTATTATTATTATTATTATTATTATTATTATTATTATTATTATTATTATTATTATTATTATTATTATTATTATTATTATTATTATTATTATTATTATTATTATTATTATTATTATTATTATTATTATTATTATTATTATTATTATTATTATTATTATTATTATTATTATTATTATTATTATTATTATTATTATTATTATTATTATTATTATTATTATTATTATTATTATTATTATTATTATTATTATTATTATTATTATTATTATTATTATTATTATTATTATTATTATTATTATTATTATTATTATTATTATTATTATTATTATTATTATTATTATTATTATTATTATTATTATTATTATTATTATTATTATTATTATTATTATTATTATTATTATTATTATTATTATTATTATTATTATTATTATTATTATTATTATTATTATTATTATTATTATTATTATTATTATTATTATTATTATTATTATTATTATTATTATTATTATTATTATTATTATTATTATTATTATTATTATTATTATTATTATTATTATTATTATTATTATTATTATTATTATTATTATTATTATTATTATTATTATTATTATTATTATTATTATTATTATTATTATTATTATTATTATTATTATTATTATTATTATTATTATTATTATTATTATTATTATTATTATTATTATTATTATTATTATTATTATTATTATTATTATTATTATTATTATTATTATTATTATTATTATTATTATTATTATTATTATTATTATTATTATTATTATTATTATTATTATTATTATTATTATTATTATTATTATTATTATTATTATTATTATTATTATTATTATTATTATTATTATTATTATTATTATTATTATTATTATTATTATTATTATTATTATTATTATTATTATTATTATTATTATTATTATTATTATTATTATTATTATTATTATTATTATTATTATTATTATTATTATTATTATTATTATTATTATTATTATTATTATTATTATTATTATTATTATTATTATTATTATTATTATTATTATTATTATTATTATTATTATTATTATTATTATTATTATTATTATTATTATTATTATTATTATTATTATTATTATTATTATTATTATTATTATTATTATTATTATTATTATTATTATTATTATTATTATTATTATTATTATTATTATTATTATTATTATTATTATTATTATTATTATTATTATTATTATTATTATTATTATTATTATTATTATTATTATTATTATTATTATTATTATTATTATTATTATTATTATTATTATTATTATTATTATTATTATTATTATTATTATTATTATTATTATTATTATTATTATTATTATTATTATTATTATTATTATTATTATTATTATTATTATTATTATTATTATTATTATTATTATTATTATTATTATTATTATTATTATTATTATTATTATTATTATTATTATTATTATTATTATTATTATTATTATTATTATTATTATTATTATTATTATTATTATTATTATTATTATTATTATTATTATTATTATTATTATTATTATTATTATTATTATTATTATTATTATTATTATTATTATTATTATTATTATTATTATTATTATTATTATTATTATTATTATTATTATTATTATTATTATTATTATTATTATTATTATTATTATTATTATTATTATTATTATTATTATTATTATTATTATTATTATTATTATTATTATTATTATTATTATTATTATTATTATTATTATTATTATTATTATTATTATTATTATTATTATTATTATTATTATTATTATTATTATTATTATTATTATTATTATTATTATTATTATTATTATTATTATTATTATTATTATTATTATTATTATTATTATTATTATTATTATTATTATTATTATTATTATTATTATTATTATTATTATTATTATTATTATTATTATTATTATTATTATTATTATTATTATTATTATTATTATTATTATTATTATTATTATTATTATTATTATTATTATTATTATTATTATTATTATTATTATTATTATTATTATTATTATTATTATTATTATTATTATTATTATTATTATTATTATTATTATTATTATTATTATTATTATTATTATTATTATTATTATTATTATTATTATTATTATTATTATTATTATTATTATTATTATTATTATTATTATTATTATTATTATTATTATTATTAACACCCATACCAATATTGGAGGGAAATTGGAATTTGATTTATTTCTCTGTTAATAGATGTATTTAAGGGATATCTTTATTATTTGCTAACATTAGACCAACTATTCTAACTAAAATACTTTAAATTAATTATTTAAAAAGTCTTCCTGCTTCACCAGTAGCAAAACATAACTGAGCTCAATTTGATCACCTATTTTGGATCATCTAACAGAAATAAATGGAGGAATGTGGCAAATAAATGAAAAGGAAATGTGATTCAGTAACGAACACATAAGACCTATCTATTAATTTATCGAAATTAAAGAAGGTCAAATAAATCTGATAATAGTGATGTTACTGAGAATCCTCTTCTACAACTTTCAATAGACCATTTCCAAATAAAACTTTTGTGCATCTTCAATCTTTTTTTCAATAATTAACTTACTGTTAAATTGTTTAAGTTCAAAGTATCTGACCTTTGCGACCCGCTAGCACTTAATGCCACTATAGTTTTTAAATCTTTATTCTTAAACAATGAATTCTACGAAAATACTCAAGAGACATAAATGATTTAATTAAAAATAGTCCATCCCAAAATTCGTACTTTTTAAGGTAAAATAACTGACTGACTGACAATTGAAATCTGTCAGATATCTCCTAACCTCCAATGTCACTGATTGGTCTTTGCTCAGACCTTATATGAGGGATATGTATCAAATTTAAAGTAATTTTGTGCAATGCAATCAGTTCTTCTAATATTTTTGATAATTCAATTGCTATTGTAGAACCTAAAAATACCGATTCTTGAATTTAGTCAATTGTTTCTGTCAGCCACCGTAACGCCACCGTCGCCGTTCCAGTTTTATTGACAACTTGCCCACGTATCTGTCCAGCTGAGCTGCATCTCCATTCGGCATTATATTACATTGAACAATGCATGCAGTTGCAAGATTTGCCGATGCACTCATACACTCCAGCCGAGATATAATGCGATGTCGTTACTTTAAACAAATGTTAGTCGTGTTTCTCTAGATATTGTGTGGAAAATTCTACTTGGAGCTGAACAACGAATAACTATGATTAAGTAAAAAATTTTAACCACATAAGTAGTTAGGTAGTTAAAAAATGGGGCAAAATCTTCTTTTCCCAGAGAAAATCGGTGCCTATGACAATCAAACATCGTCCGAAAATGGTTTTCAAGACTTAACACCAAATGGTGTTTTTTTTAATTAAAACTGCCGCTTTTGATTTAGCGCATCAGTGGCAAGTAAAACTAGAATTTTCTGCAAACATAGAGAGATTTTACGAATTGAAGAATCATTTTCGAACTGAAACAAATGAAGATTGGTTGAAAATTAAGATTTATTTTTGTTTTCAAAACAATGGATATAATAATAATTGTAGTAGCAACTTAAATGACATTAATGCCAATTTTATATAATTTTAAATTCAGAAATATTATGCAATGCAATAGATGACGAATTGGGTCGACAAGGTCAACAATGTTATTTAAAATATAGTAATGACGTAGATAACGCAATTTTAACCCAACTGCTGTCTTTTGAAGAATGTTTTAAAGATAAATAATTAAAGTCAATTACTTCCGTTATAGTACCAGCAAATTCAATATTAAGGTCACTGTTTTCATATACAAATTTTTAACTTAGCTCTTTGTGAAATAGTGAAAAAAAAAATCTGAAAAATTTAGAAAGAACTTCTCTTCACTGTGTTAATTACACAAATTTTCTCCAGGGTATATAACAGTTTCCAGATCGACAAACCATTTAAAATAAGAAAAACATCATAATTTTCACCTGTTATACTTTATCATAATTTGTCACGTCACCTGCACTTGAGAAAACTGTATATGGCTTTATAAATATTGTCACATCCGGCAGAATTCTTTTAAAAAACTAGTAAACTTTAAATTGATGCAAATTATTAAGTAATTTCATATCAGCATTATATTTTAGCACTAAGTGTTTTGTGCATCTTTAGGTACAATTCTGTATTCTTGAAACGCCAGCGTTAATTAAGAATTTCTCAACATCTAGTAGCTTTACGGAAATCTTATCGTTATGTTTTTTTATTTTTGATAATCCCTGTATCCATAGCATCTGTTGAAGGCGTCGAATCCAAAATTAATAAAATGAAGTTTTAAATTCAACGGGGCAATAAAAATTTACGTCTCTGCCTTAATTACTGCTGAAAATAACGTAAGATACATAGACACATCGAAAATAATTGGAAAAAAGCTGCCAAAAAGGTTGCTAGTTTTGACCACAAAAATGTTTGAATATGGGCCTACAGTTACGGCACTGTTAAAATCATAAAACAACAAAAATATATATATTTTTTTGTAAAAATACTAACAATTTATTACGACAATAATTTTTTTGATTAAATTAACCTGCTTTTGTCAATTATTAAAACATCAAACTTAAAAATACGATAGGGAACAGTTGCTATGAAGTTTTTAAATATTGACATTATACAGTACATCTCATCGATATTAAGGAATATAAAAATTTTCAAAAGACGCCGAAACTAAGCCATGGCATAGAGTGGTGTAATTTCAAGTGACATAAAAATCATTAGAAAAAGTGGATATATGTATCATATATTATCATAATTCTGTAGATGATATTTATTTTAGTCATTCAACTCGATATTATTCAAAGCGGGGTGGTTATTAAGAAAATAGTTTATATCTCGTCTTCAAATCGGTATTATTTTACCTCAATTGAACCCATTGCTGGAATATAAAATGATATCGGAATGGTGGTTACAAGTCGTTATTTGAATGCAACATTGTAACATCTTACAAAACAAGTAACTGCTTTCTGTACATTACCGAAATGGGCTCTTGTCTTTATAAAATTTAGTCTTTTAACAGGTATCAAATATGTATACAGGGTGTCCGGAAATTATGAGCACAAAATTCAGGGGATAATTCTAAACTGAAAATAAATGCTACCTTTTTCTATAACATTGTTTCCAAAACTGATTATTAACGGAGTTACAGGGTGTTAAAGTTAAAATTTTATTTTCGATATTTGTAAATAACTTCTTAAGAAATCCAAATGTTTACATAAAATTTGTAAATCGGGGGTTTTTGCGGACGAGAAATTTAAATATGTTTCTAATTTTACTAACGTCACTAGTAGAGGGCGCCACTTGTGGCACACCATGTTTTTTTTAATGGCAGAACTATTTTGCATCTTATCGACTATCGAAACAATCGATTCTCCTACCTATTTTATTTGAAAAAGGTATACCTTGCTAAAGTCGGTAGGTGTAACCATTTTTGAAATAATCCTATTTGAAATGCTCAGTGCACCGAGTAAAAACTGTTTTGGTTTCAGGTAAAGTGCCTTTTCTGCTGAAAATACAGCAAAATGATACTTGAAAAAGTTATTCAGAATCGCAAATTATGAAGACGTGCAAAATTTCAAGAAGATCGGCGAGGTTTGATGAAACCATTTTTCAACAAAGCACAAAGATTTTATCAAAGCAGGCCGATTTTTTTAAATTTTGCACACCTCCACAATTTACCGTTCTAAACATTTTTTTCAAGTAACATTTTGTTGTATTTTCAGTAGAATGCACTTTAACTGAAACGATAACAGTTTTCAATCGGTGCACTAAATATTTCAAATAGTGCACTAAATATTTCAAATAAGATTATTTCTAAAACTGTTACTCCTAACGACTTCAATAGGAGAATCGATTGTTTCAATAGTCAGATGGATACAGTAAGCAGTAAAAAAGTTCTGTCATTTAAAAGAAACATGATGTGCCATAAGTGGCGCCCTCTACTAGTAACGTCAAAATTAGAAACATATTTGAATTTCTCGTTCGTAAAAACCCCCGATTTACAAATTTTATGGAAATATTTGGATTTCTTAAGAACTTATTTACAAATATCGAAAATAAAATTTTAACTTTAACACCCTGTAACTCCGTTAATAATCCAGTTTTGGAAAAAATGTTATAGAAAGAGGTAGCATTTATTTTCGGTCTAGAATTATCTCCTGAATTTTTTACTCATCATTTCCGGACACCCTGTATATGACATTTCAAATTATTAGCAATAGTCAAGAGCAATAATTTTGCAAACCGTTCTACGATTGGATCCATGCTACTGTGTTTTTAATCACATTGAGTTAATATGGAGCCAATTAAAGAGACATTCAAAAAAATAATATATTTCCAAAATTTTACAAAGCAGTTAAAGATGTTATAAGACGCGATGTGAGTAAATTTATTTACATCAGCTAATTGGAAAAAATGCATCGATTTCATAAAAATTGAGGGACTAAATAAAAGTAGTTTCATCTTAACTGTTGATGAAGAATAGGTGATATTAGTAGTGGCTCTGACGCACGTCAATGATCTGTGTGTTTTTTATTAGAATGTATAAGTAAATTTTTTTCTGTTTTTTATGGTGTCGTTGTTATGTAATATATGAAATATATGGGAAATATATTATTTTTGCCGCTAGGATATAAATATATCCAAAAAACGTCGTATAATTGTTTTCTGTTATCATTATTTTTTTATTTTGTTTTCGTTTTAAAGGGATATATTTTAATTTATTAGTTATTTTTTTCTCTCTCTTATGTACCGCTAGGGAAGTGCATTTTAACTCTGTTTCTGGCAGCTACCAATTACCGAGGTCACGGCACAACAACCCGGAAAATCACTATGTATCAAATAATAAAATAACATTCGTCAAGTGGAATGTACAATACAGATACCAGTTTTAAGAAATACTGGGTGAAAAATATCTCTTGTGTGTTAATTTTTATTCACATCATTATTAAATTTCATATGGAAATATGTTACTCTATCAAATATGCTTCCACTTTTAATGTTTTACTGCATACGCTTTGAAATTATGATTCAGGGAAAACCACATTGACTTAAGTTGATGTTTCCCTTCAGTGCAAAAAAGTTTCTTTCTCTAAGAATTTATGTGAGTAGGATTATTTTTATAAAAAAATGTAATTAGCGTGTTTTATACCTACTTGATTTTTCAACGCCATACCAAATTGATTACTAACTGTAATATTATATAACAGACTTCAGATAATGTATTCTATTTAATTTGTTTTTTTTTCTAGATATATACTCGGCAGGTTTTTCCAGATGTTGACACAGAAGTTGTACGCTATTCGAGGAAAAGTATGTATCATTACAGTTTAATCAATTTTTTCCTTGATTCTAATTTGCTCCGGGTACTGGTTGATACAAAAATCAAAGAAATCTTATTTATAATAGGTCTAATATCATACCTCTAAATCTGTGCACATCTCAATGACACCAATTAATCAATTTATTGGTTAATTTATATGATAAAATTGATAATTAACCGAATAAGGAAGTTTAATGTAAAAAGAGACGACTGTTACTACGGCATGATTACCATGATATCATTGTTTAATTCTCACAAACATTATAAAATAAAAACTCGATTAGCTTTGCAATTACCACTAACTGTGTCGTCACATGATTCTCTGTGTAATACGGATGTTATGATTACCAACGGAACACAATGAGCAGAATATAGTGTCGTCCGCGTATCTCACTAATGAATAACGGTTGATTCGTTTAATGCTAGGCTAAAAATTGAGAACTACTTTAAATACGCGCATTGGATTAATACAAGAAACAATTTACGGAAGTGAAGTTTACAATGTCCAAATAATTCAGATCGAAAAATTAGAAAAAGAAATAGATGTTGTGTTTCGAAGATATAACTAATCTTTTATCCTCCTTAATAGAATATCCTGTACAATTGTTGCGAAAAAATTGCCGGTTCAAATATTGGTTATTGTATAATAGTTAAAATAAAGAAAGTATATCAAGGGAAACCATATGTTTTAAATCGGGATATGTCTATTGGTTGTATTGAATAATGATCTAAGTTGTTTATTATATTCTATGGATGTAAATCAATGTTGACTATGACACTTGTCCGCAGAGTAGTTGAAATTCTAAGTTATTAGTAGATTTCTAGTGTCAAAATGAAACGTTGTGACTAATTATTTCTAAAAAAAATGTTTGACATTAACCCAGCTACTATCTGCCAAAGTCTGTCATAGAGCTTGTAGAACACCCTATATAGGTAAGGTGTTACAAAATTTCAATGATTGCGTATCTCATTTTTAACCTACCTATTTCTTTCCATTCTTGTTTTTTCATTCAGATAGAGATTATTTTTCAAGCATTTTTTCTTCTGATTCTTAGCAACGTATATTTCATGCAACATTGATTTAATTGTCATGATTTACTTGACAAGAGGAAACAATGTTTTCTGAAATTGATAAAATTGAGTGTTTAATGAAAATTATTGAAAATTGTCAATACTGTTAATAACACCTAATTCTGTAAAAAAAGAAGTGTGAATAACTGAGGGCCCTAGAATCAAACGCGGCAATTTCCACTTTTTGACGAAATCGAGTTAAATACATGATATTTTTCGGTTTTTCACGCTCTGTCTAAATATATGGTTTGCGATTATCAAAAGCGGCTTTATTCCATTACAAAACTGCATTAAAACATCATCTGAGAATCAAATCCAGCAATCTCCATTACCCGCTTAGAATCAGAGTCGGCAATATCCGTTTTGGCCAATCAGATGGCTGTTTCAGAAGGGATCAAAAAGTTAGATGTTATAACGCAGCCAGAAACCTTTATAGAGCTATTTTCCAAAAATGGGACGGTTGTCCATTTGGAACAAAATTGCAACGTATTTAATTGGAAAGAAACCATCTCAGATGTATTAAAACCCAAGGTAAATTGTATTACCAAAATGATTTACAAACCTTTAAAAGCGTCCTAAGGAAGGGAAAAAGTCTTCACATGTTCAACCTTGCCATTATAAAAAGTGGTTCCCAAAAAGTCAATACGCTGAAGCTTAGAGATGTTAACAAACTTCTTACAAAACACTTTGGGGCTACTTGGAGATCTCTGGAAAAACTCAGTTTTTATGCAACTATTCTCCCTAATGAAATTTTTAAGCCAGAGCAACCAGGTTAGGAAGAAGAAAAAGAGTTGGTTAACGTGGAAGAAATGGCAGGTAGCTTACCTGCGAATTTATTGAAGAAATGTCATCTCTACGTGTATAATGTGTATTATGTTCAGTCAAATATTTTTGATTATACATTTTGTTCAATTAATTTTAATATTTTATTCTTTTGTCTGTAAGTCTATTCCAAAATACTTGGTATTTATTTTACAACTCATTTTAGTGCAACCTGTGCAACAAATTTTGCAAACACCAACTGTTAGTAAACACGACATCTCCATTTATTTTTGTACATTTTTTCAGAAAAGATAAAAAAATTAGGTACATTGACCTTAGAATCTGATGTAGTTTTTTCTTTTCTTGAATTGAAAACTATGCTTCCTTTGAATGAAGCAGTGGAAATGGTGGATATTGCCGCCTTTGATACTAGGGCTCTCAACTATGCTAATCAGGAAGAAGTATTTCTGTTACGCCTTCAGTCAGAATACACAATTTCCTATGCGACCTCCCAAATATTCTTCAAGTGTTGAAATAGGTACACGCTGACTCGTAGGGGAGCACAAGCAGAACAGCGTGGAGTAAGTACGATGTAGGTGTAGGATCTGTTATTTTTCTACAAACAGAAGATGGGAGATGACTTCAGTAGTTCCTGGCTTCGGTACTTCCTCCAAATCTTGAGAAAAATAAGTGAATTTAACTTCTTTTTGTCGTTTTGAAAATAAGTATCGCAATGATAATATGGAAACCCTCCTCTATTAGTACAGTTTTGAACTTTTAGTGTGAAATCGATGACAACTACCATTTTAGTTTTTCCGAACAAATAATAACTTCAAAAGAGGGGACAGTCAGTTTCCAATTCTTACCGTTGTCAAATATGATATTATATGTTATCAAAAATTTTATTGAGTGCATATGTAGTCTAGTGGATGAACGAAACTAAAAACAAAACAAGAATTAATTCAAAAACACATTTTGTACGATGAATATTCTGTCTATTACATTATTCATCACCTTTTCTTGATTAAAATGTCTAAAGATTATATTTCTACTTACAATTTATATCATTGTAAAATTATGTAAATCTTTGAAAATTCATGTACGGTCTTATTATTCAATCAAATTAGTAGTACTACTGGTGTGGTGTTGAATTTGAAGTACGTACACGGATATGTTGATGTGAAACGCCTAGATGAAGGATAATGGTTGTGGGGTTAAAAATAGTTTAAAATTATTTTGTTAAGTGGATTTAACGCGAAATTGGCATCTAAACTTCATTGAAATTGCATCGATTTGAAACGATTAATATAGCTTTAAAATTTGGGTAATATATAGTACCCAATGGGAAGTTTTGATGCTTAAAGTTGGAAGCTAATCTAGTAATGGGAGCTTTGCATACATATTATTATTATAACCTGCCACGCTTTTTGGTGTAAAAATTGGACTATACTAATTGTTAACAAGAGAAGGTCTAACGTGATATTGGCATGGTGTATAACTGTATAAATTCGTAACGTATTTAGTTTCTATGGCAGAAGTTTCTTTGAAATCAAAGTACATCAGTTATTTTAATAATATGCTATTGTTTAATTAAATAGTTTTCAATTATGAAAATATGTATTACAACACTTTGAGTTTAATAGAATCATTTTACTTAAAAATGATTTTTTAGTTACAATACAAAAATTATAGAAAGTATCTTACTACTTTAATTAGAATAACAAAAAATAATTATTATACCACAACACTAAAGGAAAATAAAAATAACTATAAAAAGATATGGCAGCAACTAAATGAATTAACTAATAGCAGAAAAACAGAAAAAGGATATGTTTGCATTATAAACGATTCAGGTGAAGATATAAAGTCAGATAAAGAAAAAGCTAATTATTTTAATAACTTTTTTATTAATATGGCAGAAAATTCTGAATCTATACATTTCAGTAGAGACCCTGAAATCACAAAGACACTGTATCTTAATCCTGTAACAAAAAATGAAATAATTAATATAATATCTACATTAAAAAATGATGCTTCACCGGGACCTGACGGTATTTCAACTTTTTTGATAAAAAAATATCATTTAAATATCCTCTGTGTCATGTTTTCAATATTAGTTTTTTAAATGGATATATTCCAGATGCTTTCAAGGTATCAGTTACTATTCCTTGTTACAAGTCTGGAGAAAAAAAGTTGGCTACAAATTATCGTCCCATATCTATTATAAATAATGTTTCTAAAATATTTGACAAATGTATAAAAAATAGGCTAGTTAATTTTCTTACTAAGAACAATATTCTATCCAACTGTCAGTTTGGTTTTCGTGAACATTTGTCCTGATGTATTAACTCAATAAAAAAGATTGATTGATCTTTCTAATATTGTTCAGAATTCTGATATTCTTGGTCACTTAGCCTTATCTAAAGTCATACAATCAAGGTAAATGTTTCCTTTTTTAATTACTGAACTACACTGAAATATACTGTCACGGATTTCCTAACCCGACTTTTCTTTTACCAGAAAAACAGTCCGTTAATTAATCACTTATCTTTATTAACTAAACTACTCTGTACACTACTGAATACTAATTACAGCTCAACTAAGCACTATTTCACTTTTAAACTCCAGGAAATTTCCACTAAACACTCCAATTAAAGACTAACTGACTCGGCTGTTTATTCTTCTTTTATAGACCAAACGAATATTCCAAGTATTTTCAAGCATCTGTAGATCAATTTCCCGAACGACTCTCGAACGCTTCTTGTCGATTCTCAATTTTTCCAGTCGCGCCTCGATACACGGCATTATTTGTTTGTTTTCCAGAATCGCGTAGGAGCGATCAAGGCAATCTAGCGTTTCGCGATACCACAGTCGTCGAATTGGGTGCGAGCGAAGCAAATTCTGCGACAATACCTTTAACTTCTTGGCAAAGATCGTTCTCGAGATAAATGTTAATAATAATAATTCTAAATAAAATCGAAGCGTGGTATAATGAATTCTAATCCACTAGTGTGTTAAAAGGCCTTTAATTCACGAAAAACAGACGTATGGTCGTGGATAAACTTATTAACCTTACAGCACGTAGATAGAAGTGAAAAATACCAGTGTTGCTAAAAAATCTTTGGTCACTGTATCTGGTTCATAGAAACGTGTTCATGTTCAAATTGATTTTTTTTTAAATTGCGACTTGTTTTTGTTGCTAGAACTCATCTACGATACGATGGTGTAGCAGTATCAATTTTTCTTAAAAATGCTGTTTTTACACTTGTAAATCGTATCATCAACAATATTAACAATAATAAAAAGTGTCTAGCAGTATTCTTAGACTTGGCTAAAGCATTTGATACCGTTAACCATGCACTTTTATTGCAAAAATTAGAGAAAATTGGTGTTAGAGGGATAACATTAAAATTATTTGCGAATTATTTAAAAAATAGGAAACGAGTTGTTAAAATCGATAATACTGTAAGTGATCCCTTGATTTTGTATGTAGGCGTACCTCAAGGTACGGTGATAAGGCCATTACTCTTTCTTATATATATATTAATAGCGTCTACACCATAAACATTGAGAATGGACATTTTGTTTCTTACGTTGATGATACAGCTATTATTTTCACCGGTGATACATAGGATAATGTATATGAAACCGCTGAAAGAGGTCTTCATCTCACTTATAGCTGATTGAATGAGAGTTTTTTGAGTTTTAACACTACAAAAACTAAATTTGTTACCTTCAGTTCGACAGTAAAAGACCTACCAAATAAAGATACAGTCAGGCTCCATAAAATATCATGTAGAAATAAAGCAATTTGTGAAAGTTTATATATATATATATATATATATATATATATATATATATATATATATATATATATATATATATATATATATATATATAAACTCAATATATATATATATATATATATATATATATATTGAGACAATATGAAATATCAGCTTCAATACTTATGGGGATTTACATGTTTATTTAAAAAAAAAACCATAAAATAGAATAGAAATTATTATTGTTATTAAAATTAAAATATAGTAGAATTAAACAAAATAATATAAAAAGTGACAATGCAGAACATATAAGTAGTTATTATAGTGTAAATTAAATAAATTAACTTTCTTGAAAATAAAATATAGTTAAATTTCATTAAATATTGGGACATGATCTCATATTTATCAATAGTTCATAAACAAAAAAGGAGTTAAACCCAGATCAAAGTATATAGAAAGAAAAAGAAAAGATCATTTAATAATATCATACACATATCGACAGAAGTCAAGCGAAGATAATTAAAATATTAGCAATTTAAATAAATAAAAAGGTATAAAATGTTGAGAAATGTCAAATAAATATCATAGACATGGACAAATGTCAAGTCTAAAGTTGGCTTCACAAGAGATATAACAATGTATATAAAAAGAGTAATATTGAAGAATATTTAATAATTAAATATAAGTAAAATTGTAATTACATAAAAAAATTTTGTAGTAGATTTAAGTAGTTCAGTGAAAACATAAAAAAACAGTGCATCGAAAAACTAAATAAGATCATATGTATGAACCATAATATGTATGCAAATTTTACAACAAGGAATCAAGATATCAAATTGATAGAAAAATATTAAAAAAAACAAAAGTTTGTTGATTAGAGACGAAAGAATAGAAAGAAAAGCAGCGTGGGTTTTTGAAGAAAGGTCCTAGAAAAATAAGAAATTGAGCAAGAAAAAGTAAAGTAATAGTTAAAAGTAATACTTACGTCATAAGAAAAGTGTCGAGTAACAATATAAACAGAGATCCAGGTCCAAGCTAGGAATTTGGCAGTACCATATAGTGGGAAAACCAGCCATCAATATCAGCAGCCCAATCACAAGTTAAGAGGGATTTCTAGTAGAAGTCTTATAAAAAGAAAATTAACATCAGAAAGGTATTTTATGTGCACATAAATTCACAGAAATTTACGTAAATTTAATAAGAGACAAGAAACGCTAGCTAGCCATAAAATTCACAAAATAGACAGTCACAGACTCTAAGACTTATTAAAATAATAAGTTACTTACCTTAGTATAGTTAATAATATTTACTTTTCTATTTAATATATTAAAACTCGTTATTTAGTGGACCATCTGTCAAATAAAGTATGATTGGCAAATATAATACATCACCAGCAATGAATATCCATTAGAAGAATGCCACTGAATCACGAATTTTAAGAATTAAAAATATTAAAGATAGGCAACTTTTAATACGCAACTGCCTTTAAAGAAATTTTATCTGTTACCTATAAATTATGTTCATAAAACTTTAAATAATTTTGAATAAGTAGTAAACAAATCTCTTATGAAATAAAAAATTGTCCATTTTGAATTGATATTTATTTGATGAAGTAAGATACAGTGTGTTAAAAAAAAAAAGGAATTGACTTGATGAGCGAACCGACTACCAGAGTCTATGTTCTACAAGCAGCCAGGGTAATTGAATAAGAATAAAAAAAAATATATAAGATACAGGTTTGTAGTCCAATAAATACAATTTTCTTTTACACACAGAAGACATAAACACAAATCATTAAAGAAACACAAATACAATTCAAACATAAATATTATTTGGCGCCCAACAAAATTACATAACATAGCAATATATATATATATATATATATATAGGGTGAAAATGATAAAATATTTGGGAGTCATTGTGGACCAATTTCTGCGGTGGAAAGAACATGTAGAATATACAGCCCAAAGATTAAGAAAATTAATTTACAAATTTTGTATTATTGTATGGGGTGATTTATATGAGGCAAATTTGCAAATGCTACAAGTAACACAAAACACATTACTAAAGATAATATTTATAAAAGACAGACAGTATTCTACTGAGCTTTTATTTAAAGAAAGTGGAGTGTTTGGTGTTAGAAAATTATATATTTACCAAAGTCTTTTATGGTATATATCATCAGAAATATTGTATACAGAACATTCATATAGCACCAGGGCTGTGGGAAATTCTTCTGCAGTTATTCCATTGTGTAGGTTAACTCATACCCAAAGATTTGTCTCGTACCTTGCTCCAAGAATATTTAATTTATTGCCTACAGACATTAAGAGAATTCAGAATAAAAATAAGTTAAAGCAGTATGTAGATAATAATTATAATATATTTAAAAATATTCTTCAATAATAAGTACATGTAGAATAATGTAATAATAAAGTAAGCAAGTTTTTACCGACTTGCTCGTCCGCTGACTGCTGTTTCCCATCTCATCAAATAGTATTTTCATTCCTTTTTTTCATTTAGCTTTAAAACAAGTGTGTTTAGTATAAAGTCTTGTATTGTTTGTTTGGTTTTAAATATTATATTGTTTCTTAATTGGATGATCCACAACACAAGCCTCGCTTATAGTGGGCCATCTTAAACTTGTAACATATACATAAGCATTTTGTAAGAAAAGTTCAATTGTATACCTGCGTATGTGAAATAAACTTACTTACATGATTAGTTTCAAAGACATGAACAATTCCTCACGACCAGAAAGATCATCTGACTTTGATGAAGATAGTTTTAATACTTTAGTTCTTGATGATCCACATCAATCAACCTGCAAATTGGCTAGTATAATATTTGGAAATTTCAATTTGAGATGAGTTAGGTCACTAATAACTATCATTGGTCAAGGTACGGCAAGATACTTTCTTATTTCATAATGCAATAAAGTAATAAGTAGTAAAGATATATTTTCAATGTTTTTTATTATTTTAATATTTAAAGTTGTGGTTTAAATCGCCTTAAAAATTAAATCGGGTAATTGTTTCTTAAATGGAACACTCTTCATATTTTTACGCCATTGAAATGACCGCCAATTTAACTTTTCAGAAATATATTATAAATGATATTTATTTTTTACGATTTTCGATATATTACAAGTTTATTGTTAATATGCAACTTCATATAACTGACATATTTTTGTATTATCGCGTGTAGACCCTGTATAAAATAATATGTTTATACATATGTAACTACAACTAATCGAGTCTGACTGTAGAGAGCCACTTTCATTTACGTTATGTCTTTAGAATATATTTTTTATTTTTATCTAAAAGAGATCTTGATCTATTACTCAGCATTTGGTATATGATTTAAAATATATGCTTGCATTGTTCCAAATGAACGGAACTAATATTTTGCCAAAATAAAAATATTTTGTTTATTTTCTATTGAGCATTTTTCTACAGGTAGTATTACATTTAAATAATATTCAGTAAATGGTTAAACAAAAATCCGTCAAGCGCCGTAATGTGTAATCGATTAACCATTTACTACGTTTGACGAAAATTAAACAGGCAATCCGTAAAATTTCAGTCAATCAAAGGAATATTCATTTCATTACAGCCTTTGCCGGTAATACAGCCAATGACTAGGCCTTCGACGAATTACACCCAATGACTACGATATGACGTTTTTTTTGTTTGTACAGCTTGGTGTTTCGTCAATACGGAAGTCTTTTCTAATCTAACAAGAATAACCTGTTTGTCTTAGTATTTTCCATATTTCTTGCTTCAAATGTATTGCATGTAATTTTTCTTAAATGCCATCAAATATAAAAGGAAACCAAACAGTTTATACAAGTGAAGACATACTAGATGCGAACTTTGATATGTATGTTGGAGAGAATGGGTGTAACTTAATGGCAAAATATTTAATAATTAATTAGGCTATCGATTTGCATTGAGAAAGTTGGAAACTTATATTATGTTAGGAACAGTATAACTCAAACTTTATTTGTAACTCAGTTGATATTCAAAGAAGAAAGAAGAATTTTATTTTAATAAAATTGCATTTTCTAGTAATTCCGTAAATGTGATTGAAAATAATATAAAACATGCAATTGCTTAAAACATAATACAATCTCACAGAAAATTAACTAAATATGTATGTCGTCGGTTTGAAGGGTTATCTTTGTCATGATCACAAAACACTGTAGTAAAATGACAGTTGAGTGCAATAAAAAGTTTATTGCACTGGTGCAATAAAGCCCCAGTTTTTTTACTAAATATAGTTCAATGAAGTTTTGCTTTTTACATGCACGTAGAAAAAGTATAAAATTGCACTGTTTTTTTTATTATTATCTAACCTATTTAAGAATTTAAGGTACAGTATTACTTAAATCATTAAATCAAACATATAACTCAATAACTCGACTACTATTTACAAACGTGTAAAATAATGTATGTAGTACAATTATTTTGATATATACAAGTATCTAATAAGCTCTTAAAGAACCTGTTTAATTGATGAATGTTGTTTCAGCACTTGTCAAGGCATGTTTATACATTGTTCATTGTTTGAAAAATTGAAACCGGTAACTTAAGTAGTATTAATAATACTGCAAGATCTCTCAGATTCTATTTATAAAGCGATGATTTGCATAATAATGGTTAGATTAGCTACTGAATATCTGTATGGAGGAAATCGCATCGAACTGTTTACAGAGCAAACTGATTATAAATTTAGATTTGATTCATTAATACATACTGTTTAATTAAATAATGTCACAATGCTACAGCAATTGACATCAATCATACAAACAAATGGCAAATATGATATTTAAATACGGCGTGTGATAGAAAAGGGAAAAATAGAAATTGTACGAGAATTGGTTTGAATTAGCTTAAATCCCTGTACAATGCTGTATAGGTACTAGGAAATGTTAGCTGAATAGAAATGGTCCTAATGGTGGGGATATTATCGGAAAAATTGTGGACAAGAATATCCTGCCTTTCTTAGTATTTTACATATTTCTTGTTTAAATACATAGTGATTCAGAAGTTATTTAAAAGAATTTGAGAATAGATGCGTCATGAAATATGGAGTCAACATCGTACAATTTTATGCAAATAGTAAATAAATGTAGTACTTGTGCCTATATTCAATATTTTTATATTATGTATTACCGCTATAGATGAGGTGTACTTTTAAAAAAAACTTTCTGTGATCGAACCGTACTAAATTGTAGCAGGTAGTTAAAATTTAATCCCCGACAATCCGTCTTTGTCTATGCCACTTCAATTTCTCGGTCCATTTCTCTTAAGTAAACAATATAAAAACAGCATTTCAAAACATGAGGCAACTTTAAGCATCATAATCGGGTTAAGAGGGTTTTTAGTAATTCAAATAAAATTATTCAATATTATTATCAAAATATTTATTTAAATTTAATGAATAGACTTTTATTCCACATAAAAATTTATATATTTTGAAAATTCAAATTGTGGTGAGTAAATGTAGTGTTGAATAAATGTACAATAAAGAAAATAAAAAAGTAGGTATATTAAAATTCATCCTCTGAATATTCTGATGAATTATCTTCGTCTCCTAGATTGATAACGATAGGTTCCACAGTAACTTCAATTAAATTATTGAGTTCCCACATTTTCTCCTCTTCTTTTTGTACATGATGTATACATCTTTGCCAGTTATCTGCAGTTACCCGTTCCAAGGAATTTTTTAACAAAATTTTCACGTCACTTAATTTAAACGTCGTATTATTTCACGCTACATCTCCTTTTACCTGCGCCCAGACTAATTCGATTGGGTTAAGTTCACAGTGATAAGGTGGTTACCGTAGTACCGTTATTTGGCGATTTGTTGCCATTTCATCGATAACATATTTTTTCTGATCTTTATTAAGATTGACAAGTGTCAAAAGTTCCTATTTCACCATATTTGTTTCAAAAGAATTTTGTTTTTTCCGAATAACCATTGAATTATATCGGCTTTCCTCCAAGCAGTCGTAGGCGTCCGCTCGGTCTGCCGTGAATGGTAACTGGCATTATCCATGACAATTACAGACCCCGTAGGAATAAGATCCAACATCTGTGTAAAATACTCTTCGAAAACATCTGCGTTCATGTCTTCGTGATAGTCACCTGTATTTTTATATTCAAATAAAAGTAAACCGTCATCTACAAAACCACTGGCACTACCTATATGTGTCACTATTAATCTTCGCCCTTTACCCAAAGGTGCCTTGAACCCTGATGAAAGTTCATCTAAAAATGCTTGTTGAAAATTTTTTACATTTTTATTTTGCCATACTTTTGTTACAGTATATCCCTCGTTGACCCAAGGTTCGTCTAGATAATAAATATCTTAAGTAGGATCTTCGCCAACAAATAATTTCGTCTTTATCGATAAGAACTGACTTCCTGTTCTGCTTTTTCCAGCAAAAACTCTCGTAAGACGGCCCATAATTTGCTTCTACTGATTTTTGGCAAATCGTTGTCCTCTGAAAGTTCACTTAAAATTTTGTTTAACGTTGGTATTTCTTTTTTAAAATAAAATGAGTGTACTTTTGACATTTTTGAAGAAATCATCTATAACGACTTTTGACCTCTCTGCAAATGATTTTGGGAGATTTACAGTATCTTGTTCATTTTTTGTTTCCTTTAAAAGTCTGTAGATAGTCGATTTTCCAATCCCTGTCATTTTGGAACACTTTTCCACGATGTCGTCAACACTGTTGGTAGGATTTTGGTGTTTCAATGCATTAAGTACATTTAATATAATAATCTTCTCATTCTGAGACAGCGCACATTTTTTCACGCGTTTAGCAGATACGTAATCTGATAAGCTCGACATTTTACCCAAACAATATTATATCCACTGACACAATAGTCACTAAACACAAGTCGAATTTTACTCTACTGCGCTAGCACGTCTTCGTATATTCAGCTCTAAGACTGGATTGATCTGTCACAATACACTGGCTTCTGCCCTATGATGTATCCACTAAAATATACTAATGTACACCCATTACCTGTTAGCATTAGTGTTACCCGATAATTACCTGAAACGAAATATTACCACTCCCATGGCCGGTTCTTATCTCGGGGTTTTATTACTCTCTTTCATTTCCAAACAGACTATAGTTTCCGTGTAAAACATTACTGAAGTTGTAGTATTTTCAACTTCTACATAGCCGGGCTACTGTAATCTCTATACAGGCAATTTCGAATATTTTTTTGTAAGCACTTAAATTTTTGTGACGCCAATCATTACATTAGTTTTCAAGTGTCAAAAATGGCTTACGTGTATAGTAGCAACTCGGAGTTAGTTGATAGATATCGCTTTAATTTATGACGATGTGAAAATGCTTTAGCAGAACGACTTCCCGGTAAACATGTACCAAATGCAGCTACTTTTATCGCTGTGTGCAGTGAGTGCAAGTGTAGTGCTACGCGCGGGAAATTTGAAACCGAATCGTGGAAGACAGCTCAATTATATCCGTACCATGTACAGCGTGTCAAGGCAAGCATTAATACCAAGGAATTGTTCGAGGAGGACCGGTACCATGGTCGCCACAATCTCCTGACTTTAAATCATCCGGACTTCTCTTCATGGGGATATTTAAAAAATGAAGTGTATCGCACCGAAGTGGATACATACTATTGTTGATTTACGGAAACGTATCATGGTTGCCAGCAATAACTTACGAGCTCAAAACGGACAAGGAGCAGAGACATTTGTGTTAGTTTGTAGAAACTGTGTAAGACAAAATGTTGTGTAACATCAGATATGTCAGACTATTTTATTACACAAATTAAATCTATTAATAGTTAATAACAATAGCAGCAAAAGAAGTTGAATTTGCTGTATAAAATCGGCGTTATAAAATGTTATTAATTAATGACCATTTCTTTCCATTTTTTGTCTGGTCACAGATTGCCACCTTATCAAGTTTTACAGTGGACCAGTTTCCAGTGCTGGGCAGAAATGTATTTTTAAATCATTTTCGAACTGCCCTTTTTGATTTTTTTTTTACAAAATTGTATTTGTAAGAGTAAGAGTTCAGTAAAGGAATTAAGGCATTGATACGTTTAAAGCAATTGTGCTATTTAAGGAAAGAACACCATTGAAGAAAGAACAGAACTAATATTGTTTTTTCTATTTTGACATACACGTTTACATTAGGATGTCTATCTGATAGATGAAGATTATTTGAATGCTTTAATTTATGATAGTCCACGCCGATTAACTCGGGGGTTGGCAATATATTGGATATTTGTATTACATGGGTCCACGTTAAAGATTCAGTGCATATCGTGAATGAAAACAATAAAAAAAGCTGAATTTGTGCCTCTTTGATAGTTCTTCATCGACTATTGCTATCTCATACATACTGGTGACCAAAAAGGATACCTTTAGTCAACATCAAGAACAGAAAATAATGGTACCTCCTCCGATAGTTAGTTCTGCTAGCTGATCTGATGGCATATTAACGAACTGCTTCCGAGGAGTGTAATAATCACTGCTGAGGTTTATTGCCAACAAATTCACCGTTTTGGCATCGCAATGCAATAAAAAGACCAGGAAGACATCACTAAGTGATCTCACAGCCATAAAATTGTTAATATTACAAATTAGGTTCTTCATGAGCTCTATAGAAAGTTTTTCCACCTCCGCTATATTTTGATTGGGCTCCATTTTGGATTTCTATCTCTTATACTTTATATCGAAAAACCATCGAGGATTTTTATTCAACAATGTTGTATGTGTTACAAGTTAGTTTGGAGAATTCTTCAGTACAAAACCACCGATTTTCTTTAGCTGCAGTACAGCCATTCAATAGCAATTCATTAAAAAAGCGTAGGAGACTTCACTAAGAGATTTTACTGCTATCACATTGCTAATATCACAATTGACCCTCTTCATGAGTTCGATGGAAAGTGTTTCCACAAGTACTTAAAAAAACTTTAACTTCTTAAGGAAGAAAGTTGTAGCAAGGTATGTTAACTTAAATCTCCTTATTTTCATCCGAGGAAGTAGTCTTAAAGTATGGCCCACTGTTTAATAAATATCCGAATATCCGAATAATTTATACATTTACAGCGCAACCTTTAAATGCAGTTCTCCCTAAAATGGTGCTTTTAGCGACAAGTAATAAGTAGAGTTTTTTTAAAAAAAACTAATAAAATGCTGCTTCAATCAATCAGATATTCGTGTCATTCAAAAAAACCTTCTCCTACAAAATTTGAATACGAGTAGCCAAGAAATAAATAAAGTAGCATAATAAAATGAAATAAATAAACTAACTTCTCGGACTTATAACTTCTTATGGAAGCAAGATTGTATTAACGTAAGTTGACTTTTAAGTCATCTAATTTTTCTCGAAGGAAGCTAACCTTAAAGCATGGCCCAGTCTTTAATAAACACCCTGTAAAACTACTAAAAATTTAGATAGTGCGTATATGCAATCATTGTACTACACAATTAAACATATCTCATATTTTCATAATAATAGGATTCTGATTAAATGTCAAGACTGCCAGGTATTTCAAAGTGCGGCGGCTCAACCTACTGTTGTAATTAAGTCATTATACAACTCAAACAATATTTATGATAGTTAGTTTTATGTGGGATAGGAGCAGTAATTACCGAGGCATTACAGATGTCAACAACACTGGTTGAATGACAAAACGAGGCGTATTGGGATTGTAGTCTGCAGTCACTTCGAAATTCTGTTAGTCATTCATATTCTTATTTAATATTTCAATATTTTGATAGTCAGAAAGTTAACGAAATGGACAAATTCTTATATAGGGTGTTTGACTAAAAGTAACAGGGAATTCCTGAAGTTAAAGTAGGGCGACTGAACAAAAAATAGTACAAATTTCCAATTCAGATATTCTTCTTATTAAAAATATATACAGGGTGTCCGGTTGCGTTATGCGTTAAGGCTTCAGGAGATGATCCCTCACAAAAAATTAGGGTCACAAAGTCTTATAACAATTTTTCGAAAACTCAATATTAACGGAGATACAGGGTGTTCGATATTTTTAAATAACTTCTTAAGAAATCCAAACATTTACATATAATTTGTAAATCGGGGGTTTTTGCGGACGATAAATTCAAATATGTTTCTAATTTTGACGTCACTAGTAGAGGGCGCCACTTGTGTCACATCATGTTTCTTTTAAATGACAGAACTTTTTTGCATCTTAATGTATCCATCTGACTATCGAAAGAATTGATTTTCCTACCTGTTTTATTTGGAAAAGGTATACCTTGCTGAAGTCGGTAGGCGTAACCATTTTTGAAATAATCTTATTTGAAATGCTCAGTGCACCGAGTAAAAACTGTTTTGGTTTCAGGTAAAGTGCCTTTTCTGCTGAAAATACAGCAAAATATTACTTGAAAAAGTTGTTCAGAGTCGTAAATTAGGTACAGAGACGGTTGGAGACGTGCAAAGTTTTAGGAAGATCGGCGAAGTTTGATGAAACCTCGGATGAAACCATTTTTCAACAAAGCACAAATATTTTATCAAAGCAGGCCGCTTTTTTTAAAATCGCATCTCCATAATTTACCGTTCTGATTTTTTCAAGTAACATTTTGCTGTATTTTCAGTAGAAAAGGCACTTTAACTGAAAAGAAAACAGTTTTTACTCGGCGCACTGAATATTTTAAATAAGATTATTTCGAAAACTGTTACTCCTAACGACTTCAATAAGGTATACCTTTTTCAGATATAACAGGTAGGAGAATCGATTGTTTCAATAGTCAGATGGATACACTAAACAGCAAAAAAGTTCTGTCATTTGAAAGAAACATGATGTGCCGTAAGTGGCGCCCTCTACTAGTGATGTCAAAATAGGAAACATATTTGAATTTATCGTCCGTAAAAACCCCCGATTTACAAATTTTATGTAAATATTTGGATTTCTTAAGAAGTTATTTAAAAATATCGAAAATAAAATTTTAACTTTAACACCTTGTATCTCCGTTAATATTGAGTTTTCGAAAAATTGTTATAGGACTTCGTGACCCTAATTTCTTGTGAGGAATCACCTCTTGAAGTCTTGATGCATAATTTTCGGACACCCTGTATAATTCTAGATGACTAGACTTTTAAGTGCAATCTAAATAGAAAATACAGTAACTACAATCCGTGTCACACATATTCAAAAAATGTGTGTACACATTTGTGTACACACATGTAAAAACAGTATATGTCTACGAACGAGAATAATGTAACAAATCAGAAAAATTAAGTGGTATTTAAAGTTACCAGTATGTGAACATTAAACTAACAATAACTGTATACCTACGAGTATATTACAAGTAATAAAAACTCTTAATCTATCATTGTTATAATTAATGGTGGAGGATCAGTTTACAGCATTTTGCACATTTATAGCTAAACTTAACTGTTGTTGCAATTTGCTGTTCCCCAAAGTGGGTTGATTTGAATGTTCGGTTGAAAATGAAAGATGAAAAATAGATGCAAATAAGCTGCTACTTCGGAAGGCATTTTTTCCAAAATTGTTGATTCCGACGCACTGAGCATTGCATTTTCCCTTTATATACTAAATAAAAAATGATGATGTGAATTGACTGGCGATGGCAAGTTCGCATATTTTCTGTACAGTTGTAAGAACGATTGCTTTTTGCAATATTACAAAAGATGTTGCAGAATAATTTTTATAACCTGTTATTTTAACTATTTTGAGATTTCCTTTGTCTTTAATTTTATCAACAGTTATTTGTGTAAGTTCCACCTAACGAAAAGTAGGTAAATAGGATATATCGATGTAGTCATGGATATTTTGTCAAACATTAGTCGCCATATTGCTAATTGAGTTAATTTGTGGTTGTTTGCGGTTCAATATCCTGAAAAGTCTGTAAAAATAGAATCTAATGAAGATTTAGATGTATCTGAGGAGATACTGGAGTGTGCGAAAGAATCTTCTCCCAAATAAATCTCAAGAAATTTGTGAATGTGTCTACCAATGTTTTATGAATTGGTATTTCTCAAACTTAGTAAATAAAATCAAGCCGTCAATGCTTTGGTCACAATATTCAATGTTGCGGTCAACGTTGGATATAAAGAATGGAATTGATATAAGCAAATATTCGAAGGTACGTGCTTTTCACAAGATACAGAGTGAGGAATATGTACCATATACCAAAATATTTCATGATGAAGGTAAACGCTTTACAAATAAAAGAACAAAAATTAAAAAGCTTCTTTATAGGTCGTCCTAATATTGGGGGTTGCAGGCGCATGCCGTTCTGATGAATTGGTTAATTTGGCAATTGATAATGTTGAAGATGTGGAAGCCACTTTAATTATAAAAATTCCCGATACCAAAGCCACGTTCTTTTACTGTGCTGGGAGACAATTATTTAAATTTTTAACGAAGATTTACATCAATCCGGATTGGTAGAACGTCGATTATTTCTCAGATATGTTAGTGGAAAGTGTCAGTGAATGGTGTCGGTATTCATAAAATTAGTGCCGTCTCGCGAGAAGTGGCAAATTTTTTGTAGCTGGACAACTGGAAAAAGTTCAGTATACACGCGTTACGACGACATCTCCTGCCCTTTTAGTTGACGGCGGTAGTGACCCAACTAGTCAAAAATGGCAAGCACCGTTGCCAGTAAAAAAATGTCATAGTTTTGTGACGGTTGGAAAAAAATAACATAGCTTTAATGTAGATGTACCTACTTAAATAGGTAGCCATATTATAAAGATTAAAATAGATTATAAATTACACAAGAAAAAGTTATTCTTCGGCACTAGGAAAAATGCTACTTTCGAAATTAAAATGCACGTGCAAAAATATCCTTTTTTGAATACGCTCCCAAATAGCTATTTCGCGAATTCATGTGAGTCCCTAAAATGAGTCATTTTCAGACTCAATCCCAAAAAGTTGTCATGACACATTTTATACAAATAAATTATTTTGTGTTTACATTAGACAATCTAGTTATTATGGTGGCATGGTGATTAAAATCCGAAGCTCACTATTTTCGAGAAATATTAGCTCTGATCACATGTTCAAATGTGGTTTTTGAGAGTTTTAACAAAAGAGTGTTGTTTGTAATATGTATAATAGTTTTAATATTAGTTTTTAGTTGTTTCTCTCACCAATAGAGATTTAATGAAATGTTTCAAAACTTCCAGAAGTTCAAAAACTGTTTTGAGTGTCATTATTATTGAAGAAGCATGTACCTAAAAAGTTTTTAGGTATTCGTGATAAAAATAACTATTTTCACATGCTCGTAGAAAAAATATTGTGCCAAATTTCTACAAAAATATCAAATCGCCACCAAATTACGCAATACGTTTTAGTTCATCGTGGGAAATAATATCTAATATTAATCATTAATCAATAAAACTGCGAAGTGAGGTTAAAAATATCTGCCTCACCTTGATAACAGACAATTAACTGAATAGAATGTAGAGAAATACCATAAAAACCGCTTAACATTTAAGCAAATCAGACGGCTGATCTAAATATTTCAACTATTTGTTTAATAATGAAAATTACGCTATGTGAGTTTTCTAATAAGATACCATGGCTGCCCTTATACGGCATTCGTCATGTAACTTCTGAAACTGCAAGGTAAATAGCTGCAAGGAAAAGTAAAAGTAGGTGCCACTCAACGTTCATAATAAATAATGGGGACAAAACAATATCGGTATCGTTATTATTGAAGTGTACCGCTTATGAGTTTATTTTTAGCGATACGCTTATAAAACTTGTTGTTTTAACCGTTTGTGTAAATGATCCTGCTTTTCTTGATAACGATTCTCATTTTAAAATCTTCTTTACGCAAAGAGATAAAATAACTGAAATAACGAAACCACAACGTGAACTCAATTAAGTTAATTGATTTTTCTCATATGTCTAATGTAATATGTGCAAAGTAATTTCTTTTGACGGCATCAGTATGTTAGAGAGCAAACATATCATTTTTAACTATTCATATATTCAAATGTATAATTGGAACTTGGTTATAATTAATACATTGGTTATCTAAACTTCGCTATCATCTAAGTCAAAGTAAGGTTTTACTTTTGGCGACAAATGTTGACTCTGTAGACCATTTGAATCCAGAGCGTATTGTGATCGATGTTCTCAGATCAAAAAAATTAAGCATTTCTCATTTATAGTCCAAGCGTCAGATATTCTGTTGACTGTAGAATTCCTACTGAATGAATGACTTCTTTTTTGATGAAAGTAGGCATAGTTGTACCATTTGAATATATAAACCAGATAATAGAATATGGAAAGAAATTATAACTGAACGGAATCAAGTGGAATATTTAAATCGTTATTTATTCAAATTTGTATTATATAAACTGTTCTTTATTCAATTAATATATATTTTTGACGTTTGGGATGATCTTCAAGGTAACGTGACGTTGGTAACCGGCAGTTCCTACATTTCCTGTTTTCTTCAATTTCTTCAGTGTTTCCAGTTTCTTCTGCCTCTTCATTCTCCGCATCGTTCAATCGTCAGAAAATTGTCTAAATCGATGTCAATGAGTTCATCTACGTTTCAATAAGTTCGACCTTTGCAAGTGCTACGAATAATCGAATAACTCAGCCCAAGTTTACGACAGTTTGCAATTGAGTAATGTTGGTGGCACTACTTCTTTTTCAGTGGTTACTGGTAGTAATCCATTGATAGTGCGTTTCCAACCCCATTCCGTTGGTTCCAAATGAATTTCTTTCCAGTTCTGTATTTGGTGATAAACTACGTACGCACACTGTCATGCAGTTCCTCGAGTAGTTTGAAGAAAACAAAGGTTACAAACATTTTTGGCCACTTCTTTTTGAAACACAGAAATTGTGTTATGCATTAATATCTAAGTACTAGTGATAGCGGGGTATGCACCCTTATACAAAAATATTTTACAAACTATTGCCTCAATGAAAATGAGGCTTAATAGAATTTTATTTCATACATCGTTATTTTCCGGTTTGTTATGCCGTAGTCGCGGCAAAGTTTCTGCGGAGTCACCACCGAATATGTCGACAGTGAAGAGCGGTGAAAACTTTGGAAGCATGGGATGCGATCAGTTACAGAGGCGGCAACGAAACGTCTCGGAAGACCACCATTATCCGAGGAATGGTTCCGACAGTATTAGTCGTAATACCAACAATAGGAGGCGAAATCAATATATGGGTGGGCCCAGAGATACCGATAGCGGGTATGTCCCCACAGCGTTTAGCCCGAGAACAACCAGGGTAGGTCAAAGAATACTGGTAAATGCTAAGGATATACACTTTAATTCTGTTCTGTTTCTGGCAGCGACCAGTTACCAAGGTCATGGCATAGCAACCCAGAAAATCATTGATAGCACCGACCATGAAAGCCTAAAACCGCTATAATAGAATTTTGTTTAATTCTATATTTTTTCCTAAAATTAATATCTTCGGATGCACAACATGTTGAACATCA
Source organism: Monochamus alternatus (assembly GCA_037114965.1). Taxonomy (NCBI): domain Eukaryota; kingdom Metazoa; phylum Arthropoda; class Insecta; order Coleoptera; family Cerambycidae; genus Monochamus; species Monochamus alternatus. The sequence continues at coordinate 20,852,722 of CM073435.1, read as the reverse complement.
AATTTTGCTGTCTATTTTAAATTTACGCTTACAAACATCAAAATATATAGGTAACCATATTCCTATTTACCAGAATAATCAATCTATAAATGTAAATGATAAGAAAGTCGCCGAGTTAAGTTACTTGTTAAGTCTTGTTTAAGTAATTTTGGTTATAAGGACTAAACAGTTTTGAAAACCAGAATCAGTAGTATATTATTAATACTATTAAAAACTAAAAAAATATATACTTTTATTTGATAACTCATAACTTTACATTTGCTGATCTTCAAAGATAATTTATTGATTATGCACCATGTACTTAAGGCTTAAGGTCATTTTCTAGCAAACACAATCTGACATACAATGTACTTCTTTATATATTTTCCCTTCTTTACATAGTTGCCTATAAAAAGAAGAAGAAGATCACAGAACATTGCATATATTCGAAATAAATAGCAAGAACTTTAATGGTCTCAGATTTGACCCTTGCGGTATAGCAGAATCAGCAATAAACTCAAATGATTTAGCAATTTGTTGAAATTTAAGGTTAATTTCAACAAATTGCTTTTCTTTGGATAAATATGAAATGAGTAAATTTATAGTTCAGCCAGAAATTCCAAATACGAGTAGTTTTTCCAAAAGTTTGACGAATACGAATCGCAATCGAAAGCTTTCTTGAAAACAGTGGATATAACATCGGTTTTTTACGAATTACATTCGAAACAAATTCAGTAAAAATACATAGATGACTTTCCGTGCTATGTGTGTTAACAAAACCATGTTTTTGTTGAGGTATCATGTTCCTTATATGGGCATATTTTATATTTCCTAGTATTATTCAAAATAACTTCCTGTTACAAGGTGATATTAAATACAGGGTGATTTAGAACTTATCTAATATAAAATTTAATGTTCAGGTTCTTACAAATACAATTTTGTAAAAATACCACTTCGGTGCAATATACTTCAGGAGATCATGGAGGCTATGGTACCGGTCCTTCTCGTCAAATCCCTTGGCATTAATTTTTGGACACGCTATACATTGTACGAATATAATTGAGCCTCGTGTATGATACTCAACACTACTGCAATACGTCGTGGACGCCCTGGACGTCCATCTCTTCCATAATTCGGTTGCAAATTTCCCGTTGCACTCGCTGTACACCGTGGTAAAAGTAACTGCATATGGCACATGTTTACCAAAAAATGGTTCTGTTAAAACATTTTCACTTTGACACAGACTAGAGTAGCTCAGCAATGTAAGGTTTAGAAACACTACAACTTCAATATTTTTTTCTCGGAAGGACTTTACAATTATTTTATACGATATGACTCCATCTTTTAGATAAGTTGTGAATCACCCTGTATATAATACAGAGGAACTAACTTATTACTACATTTATTCTCCATTTGGAATCAAATTTATGTAGTGTGCAGGCTAGAACATGAAGGCCTTTGGCTGATTAAACCCAACCAATAGTTTCCTAATAGCCTTGTTGGTGATCATCGCCCCTCTGGCTCGATGAAGCGATCTTCCATTGTTCTCTGCGTAGGTACAGTAGGCGGCCATGGCCACCTTCTCCGAGATTGTCATCCCAAATCGCGAGACAATGGACGGACTACCACACTTTAATGGATGGAAGATTTCCCTCATCGATGAACCTTCACCCGTCCCACTTGCGCGACCTCGATAGACATGTTTTCTTATTTTTTATTTGGCGAATATATTTTACTATATTGTGTTTTAAAGAAATAAAAATCATATTCTTTTCGAATAGATTTAAACAGGTCAAATAATTACTGTAAGTGGAACTGGAAAGTAATATTTTTTGTTTAATGTTACTTTTATTCCTATAAAATAGTTTTTGTAAATCTCATAATGTCGGTAAAGAGTAGTTCACTCGGTAATACAGGGCGCTTCACATATAATGTAATAACATTGCTACATCAGAAGCTGTAATCAGTCACTTACAATATCTTTAAATAGCCTTTCAAAGTATCCAAATATGTATTCGCATAATTTATGTAAATAAAGAGTTTTTTGAGGTGACGAGTTCGAATCTGATTAGAACTTTGCTGTTACGCTAAAATATTATCTATACACAGCTGCCTTGTAGGTTATAAGGTAACTGTCAACCAGAAATTGTGTGATAATGAAGTAACAGTTCTACAAACAACAAAAATTTTCATATCTTATCTCCAAAGATATTAACATTTTGTCTAATGAACACATCTGGCAATATTTTTGTTAATTAAGAAACAATTTCTCTTCAACATCGATATTTTTGCAATCTTACGTATAATTCAAGTGAAGCTAAATTCAATGGAACATGTGCGTTCCACTTACACCTTTCCAAAACCATTTTTAACGTCCCCTTCGATGTGATTATCGGTTTTACCAAACATTTTTAAACTCTTCCGCTAAACATATTTTACGTTCACCTGTTCATATGTACAGCGCACTTACAAATTACCCTGAAATTACCTCGAATTTTTTGACCTCAATACGTTCCTCTTCATTCCTTCAATATGAAATTCTTAAATCTGGTGATTTAAACTTACCTGTATTATTTGTGCCGATATTGTTCGACACATGTTAAGAAATGTTTCCGTCAGGTATGATCTGTACCTACTTTCTCGTTTGTAATTATCATTATTACCTGAACACGAATCAATACATCGATATTTGTCTGATATACAGGGTGGCTGTCCGTCGATTTCCTGATTTCATCACCTCTTTCTCAAGAACTACTGGAGACAGATAAAAAAGTTAAGGTCATTAGATGGTGATACCCAATAGCAAGAATGTCTTCTATTTTATAATAATTATTATTGCTATTATTACTATTATTAATAATAATAAAATAGCGACGAAGAGAATAAATACGGAGACGACGACGATTTAATGATAATGGTAATGATAAAAACATTGCATCTGTTTTACATACTTTTAGGAAATTCAATTAATTTTCTCCATTTTATATGCAAGTTTTAGTAAACAAGTGTTGTGTATATTATATTTGTTTTCTGTTATTTTATATAATCAACAAGATTGTATGCAGTTGATGTCAATATGATTTGGTGTACATAATAATATAAGAGTAACAATGTTAGCATTAAATCAGATATAGGATGCGGCAGTCAGGAGTGGCCTATGGAATGGGCTTGTCAGGATGATGCCCCTTCTGCAACCAGATACTGACAGTATTTCTTCCAAGTTTGCGTCTGACAAACTTTGTACAGTACAGACCAGAAATGAGAAGACCGCCAGTGAAAATGTAATCAACATCTTCACAGACGAATAAAAAAAGAAAGAAGGTGCAAAGTAGGTCCAGGTCCCTACATATCCGATATGAATGGGCAATTGATAGGATCTGCCTTATAAGTAGTGGGAAGAGTTTTAGTTCTCTAGATATCGGCAGAGATTAGTTAGAAACTGGAGTAGTTACAGAAATGAACTCTGACTCAGATCATGACGTACCATTGGAAATACTTTTCCCACGAGCAGGTAATAATATACATGTAGGAGGTGGCTCAGATGGAATATGGGATAGATATGAAAATTTTAGACTGTGAGGAATTACCTGATCAAAATCTGCCGAAAGTGATGGAACTCTGAATATTTTAAATATCTAGTTAAAAATTTTGATATTCCATTAATATTAAGATCTGTTGCATAAACTGGAAAACTTTAAATTCAGTCATAATTTTAAAAGAAGATAGAGAAAATGAGTATAACATGAATACGCGATTTAAAAAAAATTGTAAATGCATATTTACGTCAAAAAAAATATTTTCAAACCATTACTTATGTAAACCCTCTTTTTAGATTGACATTGTCAAATTTTAATATATTCCTACTTATTATAATATGATTAATTGAATATTAGGCTGAATCGTGTTTTGTATTTAAATACAGACAGTAATAAAAAACCCTCGTGCTGTCAACAAAAAACTGTCCGGGACATACGTCGCACAATGAGAAACACTTTACAATTTTTGCAAGAATATGTAAAATTACATCCATCAGATAATAATAAGGCAATAGTTAAATCTTTTAAGTTTCGGTATGTGAATGAATTACGTAATCATAAAAAACAGGCTCATGATGACTATATATCTGGTCATAGGAATCCAATTCGAGCTATGTGGAAAATTATAAATAGAAAGAAAACAAAATCAAATACCGCTTCAAACAATATTTCACCTGACGATTTTAATACCTATTTTGTCAATGTTGCCACAAATATAATTGGAAATCTGCCAACCAGTAACGTTACTTAAACAGATTATATGACTTATAATAATCCTATACTAAAGTCTTCAATTGCTAATTTAAAAAACAAAAAAATAAAGATGTATATGACATGGGCACGGAAATAATAAAATCTGTGCAATTCGCAATTATAGACCCTTAACAGCATTAATTAATAGTAGTATATCTCAAAATGTATTTCCAAATTGTTTAAAAATATCAAGAGTTGTTCCAATATACAAAAAAGGTAATACTAATGATCCATCAAATTACAGGCCCATTTCTGTCATCCCTTATTTCGCAAACATTTTTGAAAATGTATTAAAGATACAAATAACTAATTATCTTGAAAGAGAAAATGTTTTCAACCCTAACCACTTTGGATTTAGGAGTAATCTTTCTACAATTTTGGCAATAGAGAAGCTGATTAGTATTATCAATACTGGTTTTGAGCAAAGGCAATTTTTATGTTCACAATTCTTAGATCTTACTGAAGCATTCGATTGTGTGTCTCATGAAATATTTGCAAACAAATTGCGTTTCTTTGGTTTAACATTTGAAAGTAGTACATTAATTAAATTATATCTTACTAATAGACAACAATATGTAACCCAGAATGATTCTAGGTCAACTTGTCACCCTCGGAGTAGGAGTACCGCAGGGATATATGCTAGGCTAGGCTATTCCTAATGATTTATCCAGTTCTGTGGATAATTCTTTGTTGACTATTCAGTTTGCTGATGATACAAATATTACTTGCCAAGGTTTTGCACTGGATGAGTTGCTGGATAAAACCAAACGAGCAGAATTAATGATGCAGGATTGGTTTCTCTCGAATCAGTTAAATTTAAATACAACCAAAATAGAAACAATAGTATTTGGCTCACATGATGTTGGAAAGACAGCAAACCCACAGTTTGTAAAATTCTTGGGCGTATATTTAGATCCTAACTTATCTTGGAATCACCACACAACGTACATTTGTAATATGGTTTCAAGAAAGTTATATTTGCTTCGTAGTCTGACTCACCAAGTATCGCAAGCAACCTTGATAACAGCGTGGTATTGTCTTATGCTATTCTAGTATGGGGTCATGCTTCTTCAGCTTGCAGTGTGTTTAGCTTAAAAAGAGTTTAGGATTTTGACACTTCCTTGCATATATATTTTACAATGTTTGCTGTACGTAAAGAATAATACAGAATTATATTTATCACGAAATGAGATTCACTATCAATTTACCAGAAATAGAGACATGCTTCATAATTTTTACCACCGGCTCAGTAAAACAAGAAGTGGAACTAGATATTGGGGTGTTAGATTTTACAATATCCCGAAGTAAGGGCTTTCAAATATACAAGTTTTAAGCGCAGAGTAAAACAGTTTCTATTAAATAAAGTCTTTTATAGTATAGACGAATTTAAAAAAAATGATATTGTAATATAATTATGTGCTGTTTAATTGTTTATCGTATTAATATATGTTTTTACTATTTTGGTCAATATGTTTTAATCATTTAACATTATATAATTTGAACGTATATATGTGTATACCTCTATGTATATTTATTTTATTCTCGTTAGTTTTGAATTATACTTGTATTTTGCTTGATTTTGTGTATTTACATGTTTTATATATATGTATGTGTATATGCATATATATTTATCTATTTTTATTATTTATATCATTTAAAGTTGAATGCTGGATGTTGAACATTGTCTTCATTGTTATAACATATATAAACACCAATAAATTAAACTATACTAAACTATTTAGTGATAAACAATCCAGCAGTCTTGACCTACCGTATTTAGGTCAATAATAATAACAGAAACAAAAAATAATTAAATTTGCATTTTTATAAACACCCAGTGCAATCAATATGAAATCATGAGAATTTTATAATAAATGTCCAGCCACAGTAATCAGCACCGTCATCGGATAGACTGTAATCGGCACACTCGGCACAGCTAAAAAATTGACACTTTATATTCCCGTTTAATACGTTACCAGCGGAATAAGTCGGACATCGTTCAGGTCCGTTTTCCTATGCAGGCGAACCCGACGTCGACTGCATCTGGAACAGATGCACGCGACGCGGCTTCTCTTCCTTCCCTTTCTTCATCTCCATCCATCATTTTCGCGTGGTAGAGGTTGGTGAATTTTATGTGTTTGTGTTTCCAGTGTAGTTTATAATTATTAATTAAATTTGTTATTTGCCTAATTAAAAATGCAATTCAAGTTCAACTTGATTTTGCTTTCAATAACATAAATGAAAAGTGATCAAAATAGGTTTTTTTAAATTATATTAACCGATTAACTATGACTAAGTACAAATATTTTAAGAGTAAATTCCAAACTTATTTATAAAGTGCAAAAACTTTTTTTTTCGAAATTATATTAAATTCTTATTTAACGCCGCTTATGCGACTTGTCCGCCACACGTTTACAGAATCAGAGTAGGTAACTAGCAACACGACCGTAAAATTTCCAGTCAAGTCACAATTTAATTCCTGTATTTACCATGTGCTTACGTTGTAGTTTTGTGTTGTTCTTCAGTTTTTAGTGCCTTTTTTAATTTTTAAACGTTTTATAGTTATTAAATAAAGAAATTTGTGTGCATATACTTTCCCGCAATATAGTTCACCGGTTTGGTTTTCTAGGTTATGACACAAGACTGCCGCGAGTATATTAAAAGTTTTCTATTATCTATTCCTTTCGTTCTATTTTGTTATAATAAATAGGTATTTTATCTAGCTGTACCTACAGGAAGTGTGTTTTATCGGTAGTGAGTGGTGATAATGAATGAAAATGTGGTAGTTTTGCCAGTTTGTAACGAAATAATGAAAAACGAATGCAAAGTAGTGGAGCTGACTGGATTAACTGTTACATACCTATCTATCAGGTCTTATTACTAATAAGAATGTTAATTTTTGTCGTTTCTGCATTTAGAAATGCTACAAAACAACGACCGCATGGTAGTAGATATTGTTGACAGATGTAAGTTTTATCAAAGCCATCTCAGTCGATGCTTATCATAGGCATAAATAATGTTACACTAATTTATTTTGTTTTATAATTTTGAGTGGAGTCTGACGAGGCTACAAAGATATCGATATTGAGAAGGATATATATATATATATATATATATATATATATATATATATATATATATATATATATATGTATATATATATCGACGCATGGTAGTAGATATTGTTGACAGATGTAAGTTTTATCAAAGCCATCTCAGTCGATGCTTATCATAGGCATAAATAATGTTACACTAATTTATTTTGTTTTATAATTTTGAGTGGAGTCTGACGAGGCTACAAAGATATCGATATTGAGAAGGATATATATATATATATATATATATATATATATATATATATATATATATATATATATATATATATACTGGAAACTTAAAAAAATAAGGGTTTATGGAGTTTGATTAAGCACAACATCTATTATACAAAATTTCAAGAAAATCATTCCTTATAAACTGAACTTCGTTCTCAGAGCCCCGTTAATAAATTGTAAAATTGAATGAAATAGCAAGGTACGAATATGGGCGCGCGGCACCATACTGGGCAATTGAAATAATTCATCTGTAGTCAAAATAATTAGTCAACCTCTCGCTGTAAGTGTCGGCGCGAGAAATATTTTGATAAATTGTTAGCAAGCTTAAAGAAACAATAAATTATTACACCTTGTTCGAGAGAAACTATAGCGTTATGCACAGTGTTAACTGTAAATCTTGATATCGTTTATGTTTTAAAATCAATGTCGATGCATAGGGAAGAACTAGATCTGGTCAGCTATAGCCTAGAGTGGTTATTTTGTTGCAGAAATAGTTTTTCTTGAATGGTGAAATAACTTCTTCTTCAATGTACCGCGTGTTCCCTCTAAGACTTTCAGTGCGAATATCTCAGAAACCATCATAGCCAGTGCGACGGAATTTACAGACACTAGATGGCGCGTAGAATCTGATGATAACATCAATTCTTATACAGGGTGTTCCATTGTTCAGTAAATCGATTTAATTTTCATTTTTTGGTTGTCACCCCTGGAACACGCTGTATAAGAATTGATGTTATCATCAGATTCTACGCGCCATCTAGTGTATGTACACCAAATTTCGTCGGACTGGCTATGATGGTTTCTGAGAAATTCGCACTGAAAGTCTTAGAGAGAACACCCGGTATAATTTGTATACTATAACATGATGTTGTTATTATGTAGATTATATTAAAAAAATCAATGGTATTCTAACATTTTTCACCTCAATGGTCGTAAACATCATCTCATTATAATACATGTTGACATCAAGTGTACATCACAAACAGCATTTGATTATATAAATTGATTCTTTTAAATACAATTCTTAGTAGTCCTAGTCTGAGTAATAAAATTATTCAATTAACCCGCGTGAAAAGATAGTGGGTTTTTTTATAAAAAAATATTTCTAATACATTTTGTATAATTACTATTTCCTAGTTATTTTAATGAAAGTAAAGAAGTACAAAAAATGATTGCAATTTATTATTTCGAGACTTTGCTCTTTGCTATACCGAAAAAAATTTAAAAAATGCTTATATTTTGATGAGGTACAATGTAAAAAAAATGTTTGTAACACAACGTTTTTTCATATTTTTTCTGAAATAAATAGTTCCCTTTTTAATACTATACAGAAAACTATGAAATAAAAAATAGTTTTTAAGAAGAAAAAAAAAGGAAGAGAAAATTGATAATGGTATCTATTGATTATCTATATTATATTTGTAAATATACTTCTTGAATTAATTAAATAATTTTTCATGTTTTAATGATCTACATCAAACATCTTCAGCTATACAGTTCAATTCAGAACTTATCTAAAAAAAAAATTTGGAATCTACTCTGCAAATACAATATTATCAAATAAAAAAGGGCAGTTTGAAAATGATTTAAAAATACTCCTATGTACGACACTGGAAAATGCTCCACTGTAAAACCTGACCTTGTGCAAAGCAAAGCAAGCCGGCGACCGGCACGGCCGCAGTGTAAAAAATATTAAAATTTCGTAACGGAAAGAATATTTTTTCCTTAATTGTCAAAACCAATAAACTAGTAATATTGCCTAGCTACATTTTCATGGAGTTTTTTTATCGAATAAGATATCAAATTATGATAACAAATTTTCTTAAAATTAATGTTTTTAAATGCTTGTAACTAAGCGATTGTTAATAAAATAGTATACATACCACGCGGGAAGGATCATTCCAGCAACGGCTTTTAGCTGTAAAGGTATGGATTCGCTGGTGCGACTGCGACTCGTCGCCGACCAATAGGCAGTCTAAATGCTGGAGTTGATGAGAACGTTCAGACTGTCTATTAGTTGGCGACGAGTCGCAGCTACGAGCCGCAGTCGCAGTCGCACCAGCGAATCCGTTCCTTAACAAAGCCTGGGATGTAATGATCTACTTCCCCGCTAGGTATGTAATATATTATTATATCAGAAAACTCAACAGATTTTGCCGCCATTGTTGTTGTTAATTAATAACATTAATTTGTGGTTTTAATTAACAAAATAATTTGAAATACTTGAAATTACAACAACTGTTCAACGACTTATCCACTGACGTGTAAACACATTTAGGCCCGTATTACTCCGTCTCTATGAACTAGCACAAGTGTTTCTAGTTCTGGTCCGTTTTCAATTCGTAAGTTATTGACAGCAGTTAAGATGTTCGCGTATATCATCACTAATGTCCACTTCGGTGTGATACATTTCATTTTTGAAATACCCCCACAAAAAAAAGTTCACAGGATTTAAGTCTTGGAGATCGTGGCGGCCATGGTACCGGTCCTCCTCGTCCAATCCATCGAACCTTTAAACTTCATTAAGAACATTTTGCCGAAAATGAGGGGGAGCACCATCGTGCAGAAACCACAGCTAAGGGCACATCTTCCAAAAGCCTAGACAGATCATTTCTATGAAACTCGAGATACTGAACCTTATGTATTCGATTTGGTAATATGAATGGTCCAATCAAGTGAAAATCGACCATTCTTTCACAAACATTTAAGGAAAGGTGTTGCTGAAAATGATCTCATTGAATTGCGTGCGAATTTTCAACATCCCAAACATTAATAATGCTATACATCCCATTCCGTGAAAAATATCTTCATCTGTGACTAATACGTCAGCTGTAAGTCTGATTTTGAGCATATACAGTATGTTCAAGCAATGAATTCGGACTGGTTTCAAACTTTCAGAAATTGTGAAGTTATGAATTTTTTTCAGTAAACGTCGTGCAAGAAGATGTTGGACGAACGTTTTTGACAGTTTGGATTCTTTGCTTGAACAGCTCTTGCACTGTTAATTGAGAAATTCCTTGTACTTGTTGAGCGGTTTACCTGATACTTATTCGGGAATGCTCTCTGCTGCAATATGCCGTGGACGCCCTGGACCTCCATTTGTTACGCGATTCGGTTGTAAATTTTCCGTGTCATGCTCGCGTTGCACTACTGCGGTAATAATAGCTGCATTTGGCACATCTCTACAGGGAAATCGTTCGGCATGCAGACGAAAAGATGCCTTGCTTCATCATAAACTAAAACGATACCCATCAACTCCAAGTTGTACGTACCTAAGTCATTTTTGACACGTGAAAAACTAATGTAAGCACTATCGTAAAAATGTTAATATTACAATCGGATTACAGTATTTGGAATCTGCATTCTGATGACGCTAGAGACTACGGTAGTCCAGCAATGTAAAGGTTGAAAATACTAAAATTTCAATTAATCTTTTCTCGGAATCTCTAAGGATTATAAAAAAAAATTATTTACGATATTGACTCCATTTTTCATGACGCATCTGTTCACAATTTTTTTAGATACATTATGAATTACCCTGTATATTAGAGAAAATATGATATATTCATTTTTCACCCTCTATATAAAGAACAGTGGCTCTAGTTTATTGGATCATTAAGGCTTCTGAGTCTAAAATGATTCAAATAATTTTCGCCTGAACTTATGACGAAGATTTAGAATGTACAACGTGATGACAACAAATCTGCAACGCTCTGTACAATATGATAACATGAAATAATTTGCAATTGGTGACAAGTCTTTCGTCGATGTTGATTATGAGACAGCTGTTCAAGCTAAAACAAATCCAATGAACAACATTGACATAAATCTTAAAGCATTCCCGGAAAAATTGTACCGCACGGAGAATACAGATTCTTGCGCAATTTTTCACTCGTATACCTCTAGTTACTATATCCTAGTGATTATCATAAAACAAGGACATTTCAGAAGCAACATATATATTTTTAACATTCTCTGCTCATGCTAAAAAACTAAAATAAAATATTGTCAGATTCACCTGCATTTCCAAAATCAATGTTGTGTAATGATAATACTTTGAAATAATAGTACATTGTACTATAAGAGAGAGAAATACGTTATTTTGGCAGATGTGCAATTTGAAGCCCTAGGGCGAAGCCCGAGGGCTACAATGCACCGATGACAAAATAGCATCTCTCCCGAATGGTATATACTATTTTTTCCACGGTCTCATTAACTTAAAAACACATATTTTGTCATTATGAAGTAAGTAGCACCAGAATTATTGTATTCGGATTTGAGCATTTATTTAGTAGTCGTTGAGTTATTGTCATAACTACAATATAAACAAACAAAAAGAATTTTCAAATTAAGGTGCTAGTTTGGTTTAGTTTAATGAATAATTGTGAGTCGGAAGAGATTGTGGAGGCTGCAAATATTTCAATAAGCAATTTGCTGCCTACGAAGTCAAAATCTTTATACTATATAGCCCACCGATGTGGGAAATATGCTTGAATTGTTTCGAAAATACCCGTCCCTTCGTCCTCCCCACGTCAAGCATAAGCGCCTTTTTTGTACTACAAAGCAGGAAAATGCAGTTCGCAGCCAGTTGGCAAGAATAACCATGGGAAAAATTCCGAGTGTAGTAGCTTCGTATTTAAAATTACCTGATGATGCATGTTATACTGGTCACTGCTTACGAAGATCTTCAGCGACATTACTGGCAGATGCTGGTGTGGATATTACGACAATAAAGCGTCATGCTGGTTGGAAATCAACGACAGTCGCTGAGGGTTATGTCGAGAACTCCATTGAAAATAAGACCAAAATTGCTAATCAGGTTTTGGTAGGTACCACTACCAACGCAATCACAAAAACTGTAAATGTAAGCGAAAGTAATATTCCTTCTATTCCTGTAATTCCTAATTTATCAAAAACTGTATCTGGCTTCCAATATTTACAAGATTTCTTAGCCCCTTTGGTTTGTACACTTCCGTGCCTGTTGTTAATGGTAAAATAAATTCCAGACTGATTGCCACGTTGTTGGTTAGCGGTGTATCACTCTTTTTTTGCAGAAGTAACTTTGAAACTATTATCAGTTGCAAAGCTGCTGCAACTAATCTGGAACACAGTTTCACTATGGAAACTACTTTACTTATTTGTTAGGCAGGAATATTTTATCATATATAGAGTTAATCTTAAGCAGGTGTTTTTGTCTTAAAATGACATAAACATTTTTCGAAATCTCAAAAGACTATAACACGCGCAAACCTTTAATTATTCTTCAGTCCAGGGGGTCTGGCTACGAAAGATGTTGAGAATAGTCGCTATTGGTTTAATTCACACAAGTATCTGTCGAAACCTTATTCAAGACTTTGTACATAGATATTTTTTCGCAAATTATTTTAATTTTACTCGTAAACACAAAACTTCTCCAAATAATCGCACAGATAAAAAATACACCAGTTTCTGTTGTAATTATAAAACCGCGAATTAAATGTAAGTACATTTAATAAGCCGTGCATTTTCATAATTCAAATAACACGTTCAACTATAGTGACACCTAATTCATTGTCTCTAAGAAACTCTGTTAAAATTTTACATAACGTGTTAGAAATAACATGACCGTTATTTCTTAGCGGTTACAAGATCATACATACTACAAAAATTGAAAGTGATGAAATTTAACATTTAACCTTGAAATAACGTAAATGTTATTATGACCAATATGGAATACATACTTGGGCTGATTGTCAAAATCGTGATCATCAAATCGTCTGGCGTTTTTACAATACTGATAATTTTTTTGTGTGACTTATTATTTCTTCTTACATTCAATTTGTGATAAGACTGATCAAGAATAATTTGACTTCGTTTTAATAATTTCATAATTTAATTCCAGAAATTTTTTGGAGGTATGCAGTATTTTTTCGAAAACTTAGCGGAGTTACAGAGCATAACAATTTTTTTTTATGGAATTCTTCTAATAACATTTTTGTGAGTCTACCGATGTTTTCCTAATTTTGAACACGTATCGTATCACCATCATCATCATTTAATTCCAGAAATTTTTTGGAAGTATGCAGTATTTTTTCGAAAGCTCAGGGGAGTTACAGAGCATAACAATTTTTTTTTTATGGAATTCTTCTAATAACATTTTTGTGAGTCTACCGATGTTTCCCTAATTTTGAACACGTATCACTAGTATTTTTGTATCGATGTTCTTAATTTGACGCAAATCCTCCAACGCTAAAGGACATAAACTGTCCTTGACCGTGAAATAATGGCTTAGAACTTTTACGTTTGAACATTTTTATAAATCTAGATAGAACGTCAAAAAATCTTTAAAAATAGTCCTCTTGCTATATTACGTTAAAATTAGCTGTTATTGAGAAAAACGAGTTTAAACATTTTTATATATATATATAAAGCTGTTCACAGGCCTTTTAGGCCCAGAGCTGTGTTATTCTCCTCCATTCCATTCTGTCCTTCGCCTTTCTTTTCCAATCCGTTACATTTTTCTCCCTTAGATCTATTGTCACTGCCTCTCTCCATCGCTTCTTCGGTCTGCCCCTTTTTTTCTTGTAGTTAGGTTCTTAACTACCCTTTCATCTTCCATACGTTCTAGATGCCTTAGCCACTGCACTCTTCTGTCTTTTACAAAGTCTTCTATTGTTGGTGCCTGGTACATTGCGTATATTTTCTCATTATTTCTTCTTACATAGCCTTCCTCCGTCTTCTTACCCCTTAGAATTCTTCTTAAGATCTTCCTTTCGCACCTTAAAAGGTTTTCTCTTGACTTCATATTGGGAATCCAGGTTTCACTAGATTACAGCGCAGTCGGTCTCAAAATTGTTTAATACATTCTAAATTTTACTCCTCTGGACAAATTTTTTGATTTCAATAAGTGGTTGGCTGCTGCCGAACTTCTGTTTGCTTTTATTCTTCTCCTATTAATTTCTTGTTCCTCATCACAGTTTGCTGTTATTAGCGCCCTCAAATACACATATTCTTGTACTTCTTCAAACTCCATCTCTCCATGCTCTGTTCTCAATTTAAAATTGGTATCCTTTTTTTATTCTCTTATTCTCAAAAGCTTACTTTTCTCTTGATTTATCTGCAATCCCACTTTACGTGCTTCCTTCACACGTTTTCTCGTTACCTCTTCTAATTCCCTACTATATCCAGCAATAATGGCCACGTCATCTGCATAACTTACTATTTGGTGACCTTTAAACAATATGTGTCCTTCTTTGTTCAACTGACTATCTCTTATTACCCTTTCTCATACTAAATTAAAAAGAAGCGTTGAGAGTGGGTCTTCTTGTCTTAGTCCTGTGTCAATAGTAAAGCCTTCAGAACATTCACCTTTTATTCGTAATTTGGATTTAGTATTTTCTAAGGTAATTTTCAATAGCTCAATCAGTTTGGTTGGTATCCAAAATTTTACTTAGTTTATTCCTTTTTATCGAATCATATGCTTAAACATTTACCTTTGCTAAATGAACAGCCAGTGACTCGAATTCATTTTCAAAATTAACAAAGCACGCCTTGAACACAAAAACGTGGATACAAGGGAACGTGTGTATAAAATTAGAAAAAAACACAGACTCACAAAAAGTTATTAGAAGAAATTCTAAAAAACATTTTTTGGACACTCTGTAACACCGTTAATTTTGATTTTTCGAAAAAATATTATAAGCAGTTGTGGCATTAATTTACATCGTGTTTGTGTATGTTGTGTAAAAACATTGTCTTATTAAACTCCATTCTCATTTCTTTCATATCCATCTTTCACAGACTCACAGAACCAGTACACATAGGTGCAACTATTATGTCCATGAGAAAAATATTCCTTTGTCTCTCTCCTATGACATATTTTCCGCTATTGGCTTCGTCACAAATCACCTATAAATCATTTCCTCTTTACGATCCCGCCATCCTTCAGTTTTTGCGACGCACAAGCCGAGAATGTCGCATTTTTCAATAAGCCGGCCGTGCCGATCTGATCTCATGAACTCAATAGTGTGCACCCGATACTTCCTCATCTCTGTCTATAATTAGAAACAAATCATTTAATTATGCGTTTGTGTACATGCACAGGCCTTGAAAAATACAATTAGCAGTGATTGAAATGCTGGTAGTGACACACATATACTCGACTGCTATTGATTTCATCAGTCGCGAACAACTTAATAATTCCTCTGGAATGTTTTTAGTTGGGTGAATAATGCGCAGGGAAGTGTAAAATTTCAACACAATGTTTCTATGACAGACTTTAGAAAAAATATTCATGAATATGACCTTAAAATCACAATAAAATAACTTTGTCGAATGTTAATAAGCAATTTTACAATAACAATGTAATGATTATGCTTGAATATACCTTCGTTCATATTTGAAACTGTTAAGTGACATTTAATAATTTTGTGAAACCTTTTCTTCTTCTGTCAACAATAATTCTAAACAAATTTGATAATATGGCAATGGTTTATGATATTTTGTGATCAGTACTGTTAGGAAAAGATATCGAGATTACTATTTTAGAAATTGAATCATGCTTTAATACCTAGTAGTATTTGTAAGAAAAATTATATTTCACTATATTCAAAGAAAGAGCATCTTTAGAATTACGATTTTATTATTTTATACTTAACTGAAAGTAACTTTTTCTTCTACAAGCGTGCGTATTTAACGTCTTTATCACATGTATTTTAGTTCGGAAAGTGTTATTTTCCAAAACGCATACTTGAGTATAAGGAAAAATTTAGGTGGTGACAAAATATGAAAGTTGTTTCTTCATAAAGTTGGAAAATTTGTTTGATATAATCCACTAATTTGCATATTTAAAAAAACTAATAATAAAATTAGGAATATTTTATTATAAAGAACCCTCGTATAGGTACATTAATAATTGTTGCTGTAACAATTAAAAATAACATTTGGTTCTGATTGTTTAAGTGACACACGTTTCTTAACATAACAATATACAGTAAATTCCGATCTGTGTTTTCAGTTTTATGAAATCGACAATGAATTCATCACATGAAGAACTTGGGGAAATTTTAGTAGCAGGTAATGAAGTAAGTTTGAATTTGTTACCCGTGAAGTCAAAAGAAAGATATGAGAAGTAATACTCCCATTTTATTGATTAATAATACAAAAAGGTAAAACAATAATAAAGAAAGATTTAGCATATTTTTTGGAAATGTCCAAACCCTGGAAAGCAAACACGTTATGGTCCAGATATTCAATGACAAAAACGTATTTGTAAAGTTAAACAAGATTTGGATATTGGAAAATTTTATAAAATAATTGCCTTTATAAAAAGACAGAATGTTGGATTTCGTCCGAAAAAAGCGAAACGAACGATGAAATTTAGTTGATAGTCGGTAAGAATTTTAGGATTCGCTGGTGTCTACAGACGGAAAGAAATAACGAAAATCATCATCGACGACATAGAAGATAAAGAAGACCTGATAATTGTCAATATCAAAGGCTTCAAAAATCATTCTGTCAGATATGATATGATTCGTGATATGATGTAAAGAAATAAATAATTGATATTTTTTTAATGTATACAGAAAATGTATAAGCTTACATTCAAAAGAAATTCCTCATTACCGATTATTTATACAGTACAAACATGGAAAATGTACTGTACAACCTGTAGGCATTAATTCAATAGGAAAAATACCCTTCTAAATTGCAGCCTATTCACATCTTTAAAATCCGGAACTATACACGGAACATATACATATACACAGTTTTAGGTGGTCCTTGGCCACTTTTCTTGCCGACTGTGGAAAAGGTATCACAAATATTAAACGTTTAGGAAGGTGGAAATCAACTTCTGTTGCTGAGGGTTACTTAGAAGACTTTTCAAATCGGAAAAAAGAAATGTCCAACAAAATTCTTCATTTGAACACTCCATCATCTTCAAACTGCAATTTACAGTCATTAACGTCTTGTCCAGATGTACCATCAGTAATGAACATCCACGATTTGACACTTTCTAAAGAAACTTCTTCTCAATATTTGTTCCTCGGATTAGAGCAATCTTCTTCCAAGAAGTAGCTAACTTCAACTTACATGCTGTCTTCTGCAAATAAGTTACATAACGCATTTAACTGTACATTTACAATTAATGCCACTAATAATAAGTAAAAAGAATCTCTTATTTCAATGTACTTGTATTCACACTTGTTATGTTTCCGTCTGTATTAGTAGTAGATTTAAGAACATTAACCTTTCTATTTATTTTCATGAGCTTGTAGAAAAAATTTTGTTCCGAGCTCATGCGGAAAGTGTCTTTCTAGCAATTGACTGCTTGTCACCTAAGCTACGTTTTTAAAATGACATTTCAAAGCACTGCAACTTCTTGATTTTTTTGAGCACATTTACTATTTAAAGCTATAATACTATGATACACTTTACGATCTATTTTGTGTATATACTGGGTGTTTTCAAAACAAATAGTACAAATGGTACCGATGAATCTACAGTTAAAAAGAACACGTTTGCATAAAAATGACCTTAGTAAAATGTTCACTCCTTAGGATATACAACCTTTCAAATTTTCCAAAAAAATATGCAATAGCAGCTGTAATTTGAAAATCAAAAAAGGTATTACAGTCAAATTTTCTATTAATACATATACAACATTTCACAATTTTTCAAAAATTTGTGCCCCTTGGAAGGTGTTGAAATAAGCATCCCTTAAGTTATTTTTTGCTATGACTTATTTATTTGACAAAAATTGAGCATTGAAAAATACATATAGGATAACCTGGTTTATTTTAAAACTTTTACCTCTCTTACTTTTTTGCTTTAAAAATAACCGTTTATTAATAAAAAAATAAAATTCATTATTATTCGCATTACAAGTTGCAACTAAATATGTAAGTAGATGACTGTCATACTAATTTCTGTCACTAGACCTTTTCTGACTGCTTTCTTGGAGTTCTTACTTAAAATTTTTATTTTTTTACTATAACAGAATATTGTTTGAATGTCGGAAATACTGTGCTGCAGTAAAAAGAAAAGTCACAAAAGGCGTAATGACAGAAATTAGCAAGCAGCCGCCTACTTAAATATTCGCAGTTTCAATCGTGTGAATTGGAATGATATTGAATTTCATTTTTTGTTAATAAACGTATTGACTGATGTGTATTTTTGAATACATAATTATTCAGAAATAAATAAGTTGTAGCAAAAAAAAACTTAAGGGATGCAATCCCTTGTAGGAAATAGAAATGTTCGAAACATAGTTCAGAAATTGCACAAGAAAATTTGTGTAAAATTTGACTATCATACCTTTTTTGGTTTTCAAATTACAGCCGCTCTCCCAATTTTTTGGAAACTTTAAGGTCTGTATCTCCTAAGGGGTGGTAATTTTACTAAGGTTATTTTTATATAAACGTGTTCTTTTTAGCTGTAGATTTACCGGTACTATTTGTGCTACTTCTTTTGAAAACACCCTGTAGAATTACATATTTTCAATTATCAGAGAACCGACTGGTCTATTTGTTTTAAAACTAAATATTTTAGAAAGGAATCATTTATCACAAAAGAAGAAACTCGCAGTTATTGTGTCAATGCCATAAATTGAATGGACAACAAGTACGGAAGTAACGTTGAATTAAGCTTTAGTTGTTGCAATCGTTTCCAAAACAAATCAAGTCATGTTTAGACATGGAATCCTAAAAGTCGTAGTAAACGTGGTTCCGAGAAGCACACCTGGCTCACCAAATTTATATCTCATCCGTCTTGCCTTTTAAAAATATGTTTGCGGTATGCAAATTGGCTACATAGAGTCGTATTAACTTGTTTGGATTATTCAACGTTGTTATTAACAAATAATAATTAAGCTATTTGTAAGCTGAGAAAAACGTTCGATGAATATAGAGTGGCTGATTTCTTCCGTTTTTTTGTGTTGTGTATTTTATTACGTTTCATCAGATAAGATAGTTTTCAAATTTGGAGTAATCACTTAATTTAGAGTTTCAATTTACGATTGGGATTATACATCGCCATTGAGTTTTGGGTACCTTAAATATTGCAAATATAAATTTCTCCAGTAGGTATCAAATTAAATTCTATCATTTATATTTTTCTAATTTATGAAGTATTTGAATACATTATTGTAAATTTCAAAATTTTTTTAGGAAAATAGTGCCGGTATACTTAATTTTTTAAATATCCCCACAAAAATAAGTCCAAATGGTTTAAAGTCAGGAGATCATGGCGGCCATGGTACCGATCCTTCTCGTCCAATCCCTTGGTATTAATGCTTGGACACGCTGTACATGTTGCGGATATAATTTAGTCTCGTGTATGATACGCCACACTGCTCCAATAGGCCGTAGACGCCCTGGACCTCCATCTCTTCCGCGATTCGGTTACAAATTTCCCGTATCACGCCAACGTTTTCACTACACTTGCATTCACTGCACACCGCTGTAAAAGTAGCTGCATTTGGCACAGGTTTATCGGAAAATCGTTCTGCTAAAGCATTTTCACTTCACTATAAATTAAAACAATATTCATCAACTGCGAATTGCTATAATGTAAGTCATTTTTGATATTTGAAAAGTGTAAATACTTGCATAACAAAAAAGTTAATACGATAGGTAATCGTTGTAAAGGTTGAAACTACTACAACTTACACAATAATTTTTTTCTCGGAAACTAAGGATTTTACAAACAATTTTTTTACGATATTAATTTTTCATGACGGAGCTACTCCCAAATGTTTTAGATAAGTTCTGAATTACTCTGCATAGTTAAACCAATATCAATCAAAATGTTAAATTAAACAATTCACTCGGTTTTATTTAATTGAAAACTACTAATTCTCCAATTGAACTCCCAAATGGATTAAATTTTGTGCTTTTGGAAAAAAAAATATTGACTAGGAATGTAACACAGTTTACTATGTATATAGTCGAGACTCAAAATACTAGAGAGCGATGCATATCATAAATCCGCTCACCATTT
Source organism: Monochamus alternatus (assembly GCA_037114965.1). Classification (NCBI taxonomy): domain Eukaryota; kingdom Metazoa; phylum Arthropoda; class Insecta; order Coleoptera; family Cerambycidae; genus Monochamus; species Monochamus alternatus. The sequence continues at coordinate 20,832,144 of CM073435.1, read as the reverse complement.
AAAGCAGTCAACACATGCTGTAGCAAACACGCATGCGCCAAATCGAAAAGTTCGATTTCTATTGGCAATTATATCATGACAGACCCACCACGCCCACATGCCAACTACCATGAAGTATACGTAGGAACATTTCCAGTATATTTTTCTGCTAATTTAATTGTATGTGCTTAGGAATGGAGAATAAATAGTTCAAGTTCTACAGCTTATTCTTAAAATCGTAAAACGCCCTAATCTATCAAGTAGCCAATATCGGATGGTGACGTAAATGAAGGGATGTGATGTGGTTGAAATATGTAGTTTCTTATTAAAAATATCTGTGAATAGTGTATATAATGCAATAAAGAGTGGCAAAGAAGAATATATACCTGCAAAACGGAAGATAGTGGGAACTCGAGGAAAGAAGAAAGAGAGGTTGATGTTGCAAAATACACGAACAATAATTGTTCATGAAAGGTATTTTAAAAATGAGCTTCCAACACTAAAAAAATCAGGTTACTATTTCACAGAATAAAGTTTTTACTAGAATTTCTGCATTTGCGAATTATATGATATGAATTTTCGTTTTATAAATCGAAATAGAAAGAGTATACTGATAGAAATAGACAATAGTAATGTGATAAAGAAACTATTTCCATATTTACTACATTTTACTACATCTAAAACAATGCATTTTCAACTTTTTATGGGCATTATAAACGCAATGTGCGTGCGTCTGACGGTTCTGCGAACAGATCTGATAGCCGACGATAAGTGTTAACGTGTAACTATTATAGGGACAGTGCTAGCAATTGGTAGTGTATAGTGTGTACGTAAATAGTGCACAGTATTTTGTGTCAAAGGGTGATATTCGCAGAGTACGCATTAGGTAGGTGTAAGTGCGTGCTGGCAGACCACTGCCATATAAAATAACGGCATTCTACAGGTAAGTATACACTTGTTAAAGTATTAAAACTAAACTAAGTGTTAGGTTCACTCGTTAACCTATTTTTGGTAATTTCAACACTTCTCAAGTGGTACGCCCATGGAATCTTGTCCCCTGCAACTCTCACCTCCCGTACTCATCTACGTGCTGTGAATGAGTCACTCTCTATTATTTTGGACCTCGAGTATAACATGGCTATTGTAGTAGTAGTCATTTTTAAATGTTATTATTTGCAACAACAGTTTTAACATTTTGATTACCTTAGAACATTTTCCCATTTCAGAAAAATTATACCCTAGAAATGTGTAGCATATTTTACTACATGTATTTAGTATGACTATTATACAGTCATTTTTTAATTTAATATAATTAATTTGTCGCAACAGTTTTAACGTCTCGATTCCCTTAGAATCTACTCCTATTTCACACATTTGCCTTGTGTCTCTCTACTTTTCATCACTATTCCTATTCGAAAAATTATTTGTTTCTTTCGCAATTATAGTTTTAGCTCTCAATTTATCTCTTCATTATGTTGTTGTAGTGAATTTAGTTTAATTGATTTTTATAAATAGACTGATTTGACTGAAGCCATGTAACAAACTGGATTAATTTTCGTTATACTTGTCACCAAAGTTCGATTCTTCAAATTGGTATTTAATATGTATGACTTATTTGGTACCTACTGAATTTGGTATCAAACGAGGAGATTCAGCTGGAGACATAATGACACAGATGGCTGTAACGGTATCAGTTAAGTTCATATATAATAAGTATAATAAGTGAAATGATCTTACGACAGTGCTGTAGGTACTTAAATTAAAAATAATGCTTTCTTCACTGAGAAAATCTGGAATGATTCTACTGAATAAAACTATGATATAACTAATCAAATCAGAAAAAGTATGTAAGTTCAAACTATCCTAACAGGAGAAAAATATAGTTACCGTTACCGCATACGCAAGCAATATGACAAGCTTCTAATTCTTGAAAACAAACAAACTGTTGAAGGCAAACAAAATTTTTATAGATACCTGTAGTAACTATTTTCACGTAAAATATGAACAGAAAAAACTTATTAGTGGTTTCAGAATTCTATCTTATGAGAAAACTAAACTTTTTTGCTCCTTGAGATTTTTTCATGTATAGATTATGAATAATAGTCCCAAAATTATAACAATGTTCTGCTGCTCGATAGCAGCCGAGCATACAGATTCAAAAAGTTCACTCTGATCTGCAATAAGAAAGAAAGAAATAACAAGTATGCTAGACATAGACATTTTCATTTTCAAAGTTGTCAGACTGAACATTGAGAAATTGAACAAAATAGTACAGACAGATTGATACAGCAGGTGGAAGTGCACACATTCACGAAATTAACACCTCTCCCGATTACCACCACCACCGTTCAAAAATATTCTTAATAAGTCGGTTAACCCTCCATTTCTCGGTTAAAGTTTCTCTGCCGATACACTTCTCCTTGACTACCAATCGATCTAGCTCGCAATTCATATATATTTTACGTAGTGGCAATGGAAGTTTTAACTTTATCGAAGTACTGCAGATGGGTATTTTTATTAAATGTGAAACATGTGAAACAATTATTGTCTATAATATAATAGATGTCTATTGACTGATATATTGAAAATATTATGTACGTCCAAATTGTATCAATTAATTTATTAATGATGGTGACAGTGCAACTTATTAGTTTGAAAGATAATATTAGACTATAACCATGTACAGTGCAAGTTCTAAGTTTCATATATGTTCCGTTGCTAGAAATGTGTTTAAATTCGTCATTACCTTTAGACTGTGAATGATACATTCTACGAAATCTCAAGCGGTACAAATTTTCTATAAAAGACAAATAATTTTGGTTTGCCAGTCGAATCCCTTCAGATTTCTTTTAATTTCGACGCCTCTGATTAATTTTTATTAATGGTACATGGCATATACTATGAGAAAGCTGCACTGTACCAAATTCGGAGATATCGGTTCTTCAGTAACTAAACAAAACCTGCATCTTACGGTTCATTTCTGAAGATTGTTTCTGCTCTTCGGTATTTTTTGAGATTGTAAGCACCGTTACGACGGTTCATTAATCGAGCAGATAATGAATAAATTTGTATAAAATAAATCAGTTTATGCACAGTTTAGCCATCTGTTCAGGTAATCAAGCCTTAAGCACGACTGAAAATACATGCTTAATATACAGGTTGTCTTACTGTGACGGTCCATTAGAATATTTCAGAGACTACTTCGATTTAAATTTAGAAAAGTTAGGCCTTGGGGTTTTCCAGGGTGCTCTTTTTGAATAAAATAATGTCATTCTTGTTGCACTTCTGGTTATACCGAAAATCGCTTTCTGCTTGCTTATTTTAAATGGATGTATATTTTTGCATATTTGGATTCTAAGCGCAATTTTATGAGTAATTTTATCAAGCTGCCTTATCCTACATATCCTTATTATCTATCTCTAATGGTCTTCAATAATATTATTTGCTTGATAATTTAAAGGAACAAACAGTTTCGCAAAATATCTGTTAAGGGTTAAAAAACTACCCTTATTTATAACCGATTTTGATGTAATTTATGTTAGTTAAATACTCTTACGGTATGATTATTACATTAAATGTTCATTCCATTGTCTTAATCAGAAAGTCATTTTAAGAAATATCCAAATGATAAGACTTTTCCAAACACCCTGTATGTATTATGGCATTGTTTAGTAAAAATTATAATACAAGTAAGTGTTTTATGATAGATATTTATAAATACAGGGTGAATCTTAAATAAGTACAAATATTTTAACCAGCAGTATAGTTTTGTGTGTAGAACACATAATTAATAGTTTTTTTACAAAAAAATCAGAAATAAAAAAGTGAAATTTTAAATAAATTTCGTAATTTTTCAGTAGAAAACTTGTTGAGGACCGCTGGCCTAGACCGACCCTTCATACTTTTATGAGTCATAGTGCTGCAGACTGAACGTGTGGTTCACAGTGTTGCCAGTATTACACAAATGTCTTTGCTTCAAGGAAGAAAAAATCTCAACTTTTAGCGAATTTTGTCAAGTGTAACATTTTGTATTATTTTTTATTATCAAACTGTCATTGACTGTCATGACAGATTATCGGAAGCCCAAGTCAAACTTGTTAACCCCACATAATGCATGAAAATAGCAATAAAATTTGCTAAAAGTTGACATTTTTTCCATTTTAAATAAAAAACGCGTGCATAGTTTTTCGTTATTCTTCATAAAATAACTTAAGGAAATTGTGTTTTGTGTCCCTTTCTAACAGTGTACAATGACATTTAACTTGTGAAATGTGGATTACTGATTAAATAGTTAAGTTTTTAACAAACAGGTAAGCTTGTGTGCACGTTTATGTATAATTTTTGAACATTGCACATAGTAATATCACGTAATATCTTCCTAAATATTTTACGGTAGTATTGAACTTGCGGAAATTCATTTTTAATCGTTGAAGTATAGTAAGGGTAGTTCAGATGTTAAAATTTATGTTAATATTGCTGCGTATCATACTACATACCCAATTTTACTGTACTTATGCTTAAAACAAGTATTTTTAAAATAGAACTATTACGTTAAAGGAAACGTAATATTTATATTGGAGGAGATATGGCAACCTCGCAACAAATCATATGTTTCATTACGTTGTTGGATGAAAAATCAGCCAGCGGTCCTCAAAATGTGGGTATTTTAAAAAAAAATTAATATCTCCGTAAATATTAGAAATTTTTAAAAATGGATTTCACTAGACTGATTTAAATGACGAACTACACCAGCAGTTAAAATATTTGTACTTATTTAAGATTCACCCTGTACGTAAATGCATTATTTTAAAACATGCATGACAAGACAATGATTTTAATGATACTGATTTACTTCTTACTTTAACAAACATACCTAACTTGACTTTAAACAACTGAGTATACAGGCTGTATCACATAAGAGGGCTCCCATGTATCTCGCTTAATATTCGAGACACGTTAAAAATCTTTAATTGTTTTTTTGTTGCATTTTTGGAGGCCTTTATGCTCGTAAAATCCATGGCCAACTTTATGAGTAATAACAAAAAAACCTGTAAAGTGCCCAAACTTTAAGGCTGTCTAACTTGCTTATTTTAAGAGATAGAGAAAACTTATTGGTAATAAATTTATATTGCAAAATTAATACCTTCCACATGATATAAACAGATTTTTGAAATATCGTATGTGGTTCGCTGCGCCCTCTAGGCGGATAATTTTTTTTTTTTATTGAAGCAGGCTATGGCCAAAAAAAATTGCCTGTTTTTTTTGTCTTTCATGCAATATACTACATGTTGCCCTCTTTCGTATTTATTACATTTTTTTCAATTTTAGTTAAAAAAAAAATGTACGTAAATATTTTCTTGTTGTTCAAGATAATGTGGAACCTGTTTTAAAGACGCCAATTGCAAAAAAATAATAAACAGAATGTACTTTTTTATGCAAAATACAGATTTTCTGATAATATTATTCTACCAAATACCCAAAATAATACTTTCGATTAAAAATGGAGCTTGCTTTATCCCATTTAATACCACGTGTCCCAAATTTCATTTACAAAATTGTTATGCAATTTACATAGCTTTACACTGGTCACAAATTGCCAACGTAAAGTTATGTGAAATTACAGGCAAATTTTTATCAGCGTGATGGTGCTGGTGAAATATATTCCGTTCGGTAGAAAGTGTGCAAATTGTACAAATTTTAATATCGACTGTCGCATTTGGCAAACACTTAGACGCCTTCCAGCCAACAGGCCGGCTCATAATTACATGACGGCCGCCGTCACATGCGGCCCAAGATGTTCGCGGCTCGGTGTCGGGCGGCCACTACGGCAGGTGCGGCTCACCTGGGGCCCCTCGAACAGGCGGGCCAGGTGCCCCGCGCGGCACGAGCCGGGCCACATCTGCCGCCCAGTTGCGCATCGGCGGGCCACTTTTCGACGACGCGGTCGCTGCCGGAACCGCCGCTTTTTGTCGACTATCGATGACGCGATATTGGTGGGAAGTGTGTCTGGCAATGGTAATTTGTAAATCGTACCAGTTTTTACACTTTCTTCCTGGCTCCGGGCGAACCAGTATTTGTATGTAACTGCAGTTGGAACTACTTAAAAAAGAAGATATGGAGGGATATCCTGATTTATAGTAATATATGTGTATCCATCATTAACATATTCAATAATGAACGGATGTAGTTCATAGTTATTTATTATATAAGTGTTTTAAGTAGCATTTTATCCACGCAAGAATGTTTAAACGCGAGAGCCTTGTTCGAACGTTTAATATTCTTAAGTGGATAAAACGTAATTAAAACACAAATGCAATACAACGTTTTATCCATAATCACATCACAATCATATTTATGGAGTCAGAATTATTGGAATTTAATAAAAACACGCACGCAATTTGCACGAATTATTTACTAAACAGTTTTATCTGAATTTGGTAAAAATGTAAGAAAGTAAACGTGTTCCTGTGGCTGTTTTCGAAGAAGCTCAATAAACAATCAGCAGTAATAAGCAATTTTATTTATTGTCAGAGAAATCCAGGGAACATTAAGAAAAAGTGTTCACCGAATTTAACGAATGGAGGAAAAAACGGAGAGCAATGACAATAAATGAAGAAGCCATACTATTGTTTTTTTAAACTTGAAGAAAAAAGTATTCGATGTTGAAGGCCTACAAAAATATAGATATTGGAAACTATAACAAGTTCTCTGCTTATTTGAAGAGTGAATCGAGAGGATACAAAGCAAACAAGTTGCATTATTGGAAAGAGCACATATTGCAGAATCTTTGACTGACGCTTCCGATAAAGAATATTTAATGATTAAAGTAATATCTCTTTACCTTTTAAATGTTGTTAAGTATATAGTGAGCCTGTCGATGCTGCAAATTGACAAATTTGAAAATTACTGACGTACAAGACGTTAGCAGTTACCTACTTGTTTCAATACCTGACACCAAGATGGACATTTTAAGAAAATTTACAATTATAGAAGAAGGATTTTGCATGAATGCTGTTAGAATATGCAAAAAAATATATATTATTTTTAAGATACATCAATCAAAAATGTACTTCTCAGCCTGTTGGAATCAACACATTGGCGAAGGTACCCCCAATAGTTGCTCTAGGAGTATAACTGGTCATTGTATGACGTGCACTTCAACTTTTTTGGCCAATCAAGATGCTGATCTTACAACCATTAAACGGTAAGGTGAATTGAAGAGCTCCTGTGTAGCAGAAAGTTATGTTGAGAAATCCATATTTAACAAACGTGATATTGCAAGGAAAATCCAAGAAAAATATAGAAGAGACATCCGTAACTTGTGCAAATTCTTCACAAACCTCAACAGATACTATACGTTCCGAAAATGATGGCAACAATGCTACAAGGGTTGTTATTAACTGAAAGGAAGTAAATGTGATATAAAAAACGAAATGTCTTTTACTATAAATGTATATGTTAATGTTAATAAGGAAATAAATTAAGTTTGATTTATTATAGTTTCATCACGTTTAAATCATTAAATAAAAAAGTTACTTTATTCCACTAATGGATAAAGTATCACTTTGGACGGTTCATTTGTGTGGATAAAAGTCTGATTGTAAGGTGATTGTGGATAAAACATTTTTATAGACTTCATGAATAATGTTTGGGCACTATAACTGTCGCAAAATTGCAAATTTAAAGCATATAACGATTGTTTAGGTGTATGGGAAATTATAGAACTATAAGAATGACAGTCGTAATACCAACAATAGGAGCCGAAATCAATATATGAGCATGCCCAGAAATACCTACAGCGAATCTGTCTCCACTGAGCCTAGCCCGAGAACAACTAGGGCAGGTAAAAGAATTCCGGCTAATACTAGGGATGTGCACTGTAATTCTGTTTCTGAAAGCCACCAGTTACCGAGGTCAGGGCGTAACAACCTGGAAAATCACTATGTATAAAAAATGCGATAGTTAATGATGTTAACTTAATGTTACTGATACTGAATATTTTCAAAAATTGACAGCTATTAATTTATTATTTTATCTGCATACGTATAAATGAGATCACCCTGTACTATGTGACTATTATTTAATTTTGGTACCTATTCATTGAATAATAATAGACACATCATAAGTTTCTTTATTAAGGACAAACGTAAAACCTAATTGTGTAATTATTACTAATTAGTTTACAAATTGTACTAGGACCACACATAGCGCGGACAGTAATCGCTATATGCTTATCATAAAGACTGCATGCCACCTGTAGGTACTACAATTATAATACCTCTTACAATACCAAATACAGCAACAGTGTATTTTTTACAGATTAATTTTTTTGACTAATGTTGTGTATCTTTGTCCTCAAATACTACATTCTAACATCTTGTAGGAACAACAAAATTAAATTATCAATTAATTTCTCTTTTCATTTAGTACCTAATTGATCTGTTTCTTAGTCCTCAATAAATTTTGCAGTAACAGTAACAAAAAGCAATGTTTGCTTTTTGTTTAATTTAATTTGTAAATATAAATAAAAGTTTGTGGATTAAGTCGCTATCAAATGAACTTAATTTTAAAACAATAGGCCTACGTTGAAAAATATTTGCAAGAGGGAAAGGTGCTGAAGACCCATGTATAGGACTATAAATAATATTTTTTCCAAGATTTTTTCCAAAAAGGCAGTATAGATTAAAAAATGACAATTTTAAAATTTTTATCTAGCATTTTTTGTCTAAAAATAGTTAAAATTTATCTGCGTAACTCAATGACAGAAATTAGACATTTTGAATATAATATTACAAATTCTGCGTTTCATTTATTAGTAAGTCTGCGAGCCGCCACTGTTCTGAATATGAAACAAAATAAACATAGCAAATCTCAGCCACAGCATAAATCTCAGCGCTTGTGTGTAGTGTTCTAAAAATTGACGTACAACCCTACAAAATTAAAGTCTTTATCAAGATCTCGTCGAAGAAAATTCCGTGGCGAAGGGTAAAATAAAACTCGGTTATAAATAGGCTTTCGTATCCGGAAACCAAGGTCGAGTGTTACGTAGAACTAATAATAGAGTTTCGGAGGAACCTAAAAGCTGATACCGACCCGTTATATAGACGTTCTGGGGCTGCGGAGCATAAAAAATCATTCAATGGCGGGTAAATGCTGAAGACGGTGTGGAGAGTGGAACCACGGTACGACCGGGCAAGTGTGAACTGATTTTACACTGAGAAAAGGGTTTATTTAAAATATTTTTGTCCATCGTGCTAGTGTCCAGCAGCATTAAGTTTGCAAGAATTTCTAAGCAGCTGCTCAACTCGGTGTCGGCCTGACGCGACGTTGCCAAATTTATATATTTTCTTATTGTCCCCACTTATTGTAATATGTAATTAATAACATAAAAAATATATTTTGTAATAATATTGAAATTACGGAATTACAGCGGATCAAAATAAACCATTCACATTTTATTACATAAATAGTGAAATAAAATGCAATACTAACTAGATTAAATTGTTAAGAGGGATTGAAACGTTTTTGTATTTAAATACAGACAGTATTAAAAAAGCCCTCGTGTTGTCAATAAAAAACAGTAAGGGACATACTTATGCAGTGATCAACAATCCGGATGTCCGAGTTTTACCCTACCGTATTTAGCTCAATAACTTTGTTTTTAATGTCTACTCAATGACAAACGCTGCAGAGCTGCAGAACCGCTAAATAATAACAGAAACGAACAATAATTAAATTTGCCTTTTTATAAATATCCAATGTAATCAATAGGAAATCATGAGCATTTTATAATAAACGCCAACCGCAGTAATCAGCGCCGACATGAGATAGATTTCATCAGAACGCTGGGCACAGCTAAAAAGTAGGCAGTTCAAATTCCCGTTTAATACGTTACCGGCGGAATAGTCGAACATCGTTCAGGTCCGTTTTCCTAAGCAGGCGAGCCCGCCGTCTACTTCATCTGAAACAGATGCACGCGGTCCGACTTCTCTCACTTATTCATTCATTAGTAATTATTTCTGCGTGGTAGAGGTTGGCGAATTTCGTATGTTTGTGTCGCCAGTGAAGTTTATAATTATTAATAAAATTTTCTATTTGCCTAAATAAAAATGCAATTCAAGTAGGGTAAAGCGAAGTATTGAATGACCGCGATTATCATCTGCTGAACAGAACCGTAGAAAAATAAATAAAAGACATTTTAATAGACATTTGCGTCTGTGTTTTTCGGGTGCGCCTGTGTTATTTGATATCTACTGATCATGTGTAATAGATTTGATCAACTGGATTCTGTTTTCAGTACCATAACAGAAAGGTGAAAAAAATAGGTATGCTTTATCCAAAATTGTTTACTGTATAAAATTTTGCATAGCTTTTGAATTTGACAAAACGCTTAATGAATACCTTAAAGAATGCAACAATGTTTAAAGGTACCTCAAAGAATATACAAAATGCATACATTTTAAATTCCAAAAAGAAGTTTGTCATTAGAAGAAGAATCTATCACTTCTTCACTGAATATGCTGTTATTATATGCATGTGGTCCTGGCAACGCTGCTGGACTTCTATATAGCTTCAATACTCGTACGCGTCATCAGAAAATTTGAAGAGTACCTGGAGCGTTGTGTTATCGATTTCTATGGGATGATTTGTTTATCTTTTGAAAGGTCGATTAATATTTTTTCGATTTTCTGTCTTTATACGTGGTTAAAATTAATGGCATTATGACTGAATCACCCTGTATACTGGTCATAGATTAAAAATTATCTGTTGATATCAAGCCTCAGGAAGAAAAGCGTTAATTTATTTTTGAATTAGAGCAATAAATATTTTCTAGATAATACAACTGAATATAGGAAAATTGATTTATTTTAGCTTAAATACCTTAGCAATACAGTAGATATCTAAAAAAGCTAATAGTAAAGAATATATGAATCAACAAATAGTTTCAGAGTTTTAAAGTGGCTTATAATCTAGTATTCAAAGACGTTTTCCATACACATATAATTAATATACAAAGAATTTGTATTGAATAGTTGATTAAGTTTGGAAGTGTCAAAAATATACAACATACAGGGTGATTTACAACTTACTTTAAAAAGTTTGGAATAGATACGTCATGAAAAATGGAGTCAATATCCCAAAAAAATTTAAAAAGCCTTATAGTTATTGAGGTTGTAAGTTGTACTGTAGTTTTTTGTGTCATTGAAATGAAATTTTATAGTGTTTAGAATAGTCTATTCATTTCTTTTATTGTTGTTGTTTATTCATTGCTCTTTCGCAAGGTCAGGTTTTACAGTGGACCAGTTTCCAATGCCTTACAGAAATGAATATTTAAATCATTTTTGGACTGTCCTATCCTATGTAAGTTTATGTTATAACAATATTTACATCTACAGTTAAATTTACAAAAATATGTATTTTGAAAGATTGCTGTTCCTAAAGATATGTTGGTTAGAACACTTTATGTCGTTATATATTCGTTTTGCTTCGACACCTTTGAATATTTGCAAGTGGCATGATATAACATTCCTGTTATTTGTTTAGCTCTATATTATTCAGTTTTTTAAATGCCTAAAATTATTTGTATTTATAGAAATCACTGTTTCAAGAATACGGTGCCCTTAAAATAATACCTATATGTATTAAACATTAAAATGATATGTACTATTTAACAATGGATATCCATAAAGATTTGAATTAAAATAATGTAAATTTGTAGAGCATATTATAGAATATTTATAAAAACATCAAACTCGTATATATTCAACTGTCAACTGTAAATAGTTATTTGGTGAAAATTTATATATTTTAGAGTATTCTGTTTTCATTAGGTATTATTTTGTTAATAATATTTAATTTAGACGTGGTAAAAATCAACGACATCACGCAGTTGTATACTACATATTAATGGTTTTAATTTAAATATCAATTTTTTAATTGTCATTTTAAATTTTTTTAATCCTTTCATGACTTTGGCACCTCGTAATTAATTGTAAAAGTTTTAAAATATTTCTTCATTGTACATAATTAATAAAAATATTAGAAATTAAATAAATTAATAACAATAATAATAATAATAATAATGATAATAATAATAATAATGATAATAGTAATAAATAATAATAATAACTAATAACAAATTAATGATTGGAATGTTACATTTATTCAATTCAAGTAATCATTTATTTCAGTATATAAGACACTATGAACAAACGCGATCAAGAAGGCTTCTAAGAAGGTAACTGTCCAGGTGCAGGTAATGCAGCTGATCGACAGGTGGCGTCGCGTAACACACACGCCTCAATTCATTAGCGCCGCGTTTAAATTAAATACTTATAATTCGATTAATCGACTTCAGTCGGCGAGCAATGGCGTGCGCTGGATGGTGGATTTTCTTCTTTGCTGAATTTTATATGAGGATGCCATACATTGGATTGCCATCAAACAAGAAGTATCATAGGGGTGAAAATAAAGAATATGAATTCGATGAAAAATGCATGAGTAATGGTCTATTTTTTCACCGTAAGAGACTTAAATATTTATAATAAAATAATATTTTCCGTTTTATAAAAAAAGTCCTTGAGTCCTATTAAATGATTAAAATATTAACAAAAAATATGTTTTTTTCAAACTGGTACTGATATATTACAGTGAAGTTTTAGAATTAGTTATGAGTTTTATTGGAATTATTAGAAACATTTAAAATATGGTCTAGAAAATAGAATAAAATTACTTTTAGTGGTAATTGGAATAGCTTTGTATAGCAACATTGTTTAAAACCAAGTTCACAAACTGCGTAGCGCTGCTACTATACGGATGGTGGTAAAGTTCCGCACAATATTCATAATTTTCTTAGAATTTTCTTAAAAAGGGTTTACTTGACGTAAAAATGATATTTTTCCAGATTTTATGTAAGGGCTGCTCCATTTTCTTTTCAACATAAATGAACGTATTAAAGTTTCTTCAGCAGTACCAACGGTACCCAACATGAAAAGACTTTTTTCACCGTTATGACTGGACATTCAGGTTAGTGTAACCGATGGCAGTTAAGTTACAGTAACTTGATGAAAATAACTGGGTTCGTAACCGAAATGGACATATTGGGGTGATTGAATTACCAGTTTATTTATGCCTGTTATAGTTGTTTATTTAAATATTGGAAACATTGTTATATATTAAAACTACCATAATTATTTAAATTTATTCAGTTTTATTTATTCCTGAGAACTATTATGATTCTCTATATTAATTCCTGAATGATCTTGAGGTGCCACTAGTTCTTTCTGATAAAATATACTTTTTGAAATGTTCTTATTGACGATGCTTTCGTTGATATAACCTTCAGCCACACTAGTTACCTGCCAGTCTTTTAAGTGTTTGAATATCCGCTCCACCGTTAGCGAGGAAGGTGGCAGACGTCCTCGTCAAGTAATGGGGAATTTTTGCAAAACTGTTATGTTAACAGGTTATACTGTGCTCTTACCGTGGTTATAGTAAAGGAAAAATCTATTGTTTTTTACTTATTTGGGTGTCAATCGTAGATACTTATGATAAATTTCATATTCATTGCACGCTGATACTACGATTTTGGTATCATGTAGAGTTATAACCAAAATTTCCCCTTGTTTTATATCTTTTACAGCTAAACTGCATAATTCTGCTTGCCAATGTGGGATTTAAACCAAGAAAATTTTTACCTACCATTAGTGAATTTTTTTCGTACTGTAGAACTGCTTACCTCTTAAATTTGGTCCTTTACTGCTACTCTGATTATTATCAAATGGGTCACTAACATTATAGATAAGGACTGCAATTTAACGCGTTTTTAGAATAACTAAAACATGAAAAATAACAACTCTTTCCCACTTTTCATCCTATGATGCGTTGCAGGTATAAAGTTAGAGACGTCTGTATTTCTCATTATGTACAGGGTGTCTCAAACTCTATAGTAAAAGCCCACTGTCAGGATAGAAAAAATTTAAAGAAAATTTGGGACACGTGGTGTTAAATAGGATGTGGTAAGCTCCATTTTTAATCGAAAGTATTATCTTTAGGATACGACATAAACAACTAATGGCGTCATCAATTCTATTTTTTCCAGAAACGTACCTAAATTTTGTTCTTGTTGATAAGCTCTCTTTTTCTAATAAATTTTTATTAGAGAAATTGTTCCGTTTTTTTTTCAAAAATTATAAGCAATATCGTCCTAAACAGTCTTTAAAGAAATACCACGTAAAAATCACATTAGAGGTGGAAAGATCAAGTAGTCGTTGGAAAATAATGGAATGTGTGCAAAAATCTCATTAAGAATAATAAAAGGATTAAACCTGATAATTATTTAACATAGTTGAAACAAAAGCTTCATACAATACATATTACAATCTATTCTATATATGACCTCCTCTCATTTCAAGACACATATTCAATCTCCATCTGACTTCTTTGTGAGCTTCGTTTATTAACATTTCTCCATTACAAGCGTTTGTGATTTTTTCTTTCAAATGAGTAATATCTCACATCTCGCGATGGTGTTTTGTATACCTTATTTTTTAAAAGCTCCCATAAAAAATCGAAAGGTATTAGATCTGGTGACTTTCGTGGCCACTGAATAGGTCCATTAATCCTAATCCGTTTTTCTGGAAAAGTGTAATCTACATATTGCTGCACAATCTTGGTCTTGTGGGGTGGAGCTCTGTCGTGCTGAAACCATAGGTTTCTCCTTAGCTGCAAAAGCACCAGAAGTGCAGGAAGTTCTTTTTGTAGGAAATTTAGGTAACTCACGCTGTTCAATGTATTTTCATAAAATAAGACTCAATTAAATACCTACCGATGATGCTGCGCCATACATTTACTCCAAAATAGCCTTGATTTTGGACTGAATTACAATGTGGGGATTTTCAATGGTCCAATAGTGTTCGTTGCGCATGTTTGGTAAACCATTACTAACAAACCGACTTTCGTCCATCCAAAAAACGTGCCAAAAAAATTCTGATCAACAGTTTCTACATTTACCACAATTTGAGCTATAAAATTAAATTTGTTTTCAATGTGACGCTCAGGCAAATACTCCGAATTATGAATTTTGTTGTCATGATACCCATTAGTCTTTAAAATTCGTTGAACGGTTGATTTATCCAAATTCAGTTCCCGGCTAGCTTGCCGTATATAATTTCGTGGATTATATTCTGAATACTGTAACAGTCTAGCTGTATTAACATTGTTTCTTACCCTTCAGTCAATTATTTGATTCTTCCGAACAGAAAATGCATCTAAATTTCGTCGTAAGGTCGCCCCCAATCTTGTAAAAGTTCTATGATCAGAAATGAGGCGCTCTGGATACCTTTCTTGATATAACTCTACAGCTCTTATTGAATTTTTTCTTAATGAGAAAACATTAGAGTAGTAACATGTATTTATTGACATTTATGCACTTTAAACAACGATTCAATTATTTTCCAATGACTACTTGATCCGTCCACCGCTAATGTGATTTTTGGGTGCAATTACTTTTCAGACTCTTTAGGAAAATATTACTTAAAACTTTTAAACGGGAAGTGACACAGAAAAAATTCTCTAATAAAAGTTTATTAGAAAAAAGAGAACTTATTAACAGGAAAAAAATTGGGTATGTTTCTGAAAAAAACATAATTGATGAAGTCATTAGTCCTGCCAAATCCCAAAAATAATACTTTCGATTGAAAATGGAGCCTATCTCATCCCATCTAACATCATCTAAATTTTCAAAATTTTAATTTTTTTGTATCGTCGCAGTAGGCCAATGCTATCAAATTTGAGACACCCTCTGCAGGACAAATACAGAACTCATGAATCTATAATTTAGGTATCCGAGTATAATTCTGCTGGCACGTAGTCAAAATTTAAAAACTTATTATTCTGTAAATGCAAATTTAAAGTAAAGCATAATTTTTCTGGATGAAAGAATTACTCTGTACAGTAGTTTCAGTAGCGGTTATAATTAATTTGGTAGCGGTCGGTACGAAGTAACGTTTACGTCCGTACACGCATTTGGAATTCGCCCCGAAGAAAAGCTTCTGATATCCAGTGAAAAGTCGGCGGTTATGAATTATTTATAAGACCAGCTTGTGCTTAATTAACACTTAGTGCACGCGATGAAGCGTATTCCTACCGGAGCGGTAGCCGGACGGTCGCATCGGCCAGCGAGGCTGCTATTTATAAACAAAACGATGTAAATGGAACAAATTATTAAAAAACCGAATCGATCTCGGCATCAAACGTCTGCTGAGATTAGTATTAACTAGTAAAACTGGTTTACTAATTACCTAGTGGATTGAGGCCGTTTATAATGCGAGTCTACTCGTTCGTTTTGTTAAAAATCTGACTACCAAGAAAGAGCAATGCATCTATGAGTTTCCATTACTGTATTGGAGGAAGTCCTTGGAGAATAAGTCAAAGAGAAAAAGTAAAGGACAATGTTAAAAATAGCCGATTTTTGGCTTATCCGGGGAACGCATAAATAATAAAAAAATCAATTGATTATTGTTAATTAACATTAGAAATGGCCCAGAAATACGTCAGATAGCTGGGGAAATGTCGCTACTACCCCTAAACCTATATAAACTACCCTTAAATAGCTTTAAATGGATAATCATTAATTATTATTATAAAATTCGTGTAAAATGAAAAAAATGCTTGAAAATGATTTGAACAGACAGTATGTCAATGTAAAAAGTGATAAATGACTGTAAAAGTGCCCATTCAATGGCGAAATAGCGCCAATTGTTCTCACTTTGCGAGCCCGTATTGAAAAAATGGCAATTTATTCTTGCGCCCATTTTTCAGGTCGCAATAGTATAAATGAACCTTAAAAGTGATTTAAGCATTTTTTTCATTCTAAACGAATTTTACAACAATAAATAATGATTATCTATTTTAAGCTATTTAAAGGCAGTTTATATAGATTTAGGGGTGCAATTAATATTTCTCCACTTACTTAATGTACTCGAGTAACAGTTTTTGCATTTTTTGACAGTAATCTATAATTTTTTTCTAGCAATAGGCGTTCCCTTGAACATTATTTATCTATTTTTGATGTCGAAGTGTTGTCAAATGTAGAAATGATTAAAATTAACACTTTTATTAATAATACTACATGATGGATAACACGTAATACTGTTAGCTGCAGTTTTTTTGCATTCGTTTTTGTGCCAAAACTTCTTTTCACTTATTGCTAACTAACATAATACACAGAATGAAGTTGATGATAATTTATAAAAATCGAAATGTGGCAGGTAATGTTTTTTAGACATTCGAGTAAAGAGAACAAAAAGTGGCCCTAAGAATGTTTGTTCAAATTCGAACTTAAAAGAACAATGATGGAATCATAAAGAAAAAATTAAAAATAATTTTTTTTGTTTTGTCAAATATCTCAAAATTAAAAACGATAATAGCCAGTTCGTTTACAAACTAACAAAGTTTATACTTTAGTTGTGACATATAATACATTCACCATTAGCTTTTGAAAGTCGTTTTTTTAATTTTTAGGGGTGAAATGGACATTTTTACAGTTATTTATCACTTTTATATTGACATCTGTTCAAATCATTTTCAAGCATATTATTCATTTTACACGAATTTTATAACAATAATTAATGATTATCCATTTAAAGCTATTTAAGGGTAGTTTGTATAGGTTTAGGGGTAACTGGTCGGTGACAGTAACAGAATTAAAGTGCGTACGATTAGAATTCTTTAACTTACCTTTTTTACATAACATCCATTGTTTTTAGTAGATACAGTGATATAACAGGTTATGCTAATTTTGAGGCGTTCGATAATGAAAATGATGGAGTTAAAAAATTATCAAAAATAAGTTAACGTCTAGGGAACTTAGCATATTAACAGGTTACTTTAAATGTCCCTTCTGTTCCATCCTCTCCGCAGTAGAATGCCGTCCTTTAGGACGGCGATGGCCCAGTACCACCTACTTACACCTTTCTGATGCGCACTCCGCAGATCACATTTAAGCCTTGTCCCCATGGACGCGAAATTCTCGGATTTTTCCATAAATTTTGCAAAACAGTACAAATATTATTGCTACTTTTATTACCATGTGGTGTTAATAAGTTTGTTTTGAGCTTCTAACAATTTACCATGACAGTTTCATGATGAAAATGATAGAAAATTTTATAATTGACAAAATTCGTTACAAATAGAGATAAATAATAAAAATTTTCACGAATTTTGTGTCCATAAGGACAAAAGTCTTTAGAATACATTGCAGTATATATACACATTATTCACTATTGGTTACTAGCACTGTTACTATAACGGTCAAACATTAGCTCCGTATGACCTTCATATATCCATGTTTCGTCAAAATTTAATATATTCTTAGATTCATACTCCGACCTTTTAATATTTACGATATATGAAATAATATCACCAGTCGTGAAAGCGTCAAAACCACTGTTTAGTCACGGTACAATGTGTTTGTGTGTAGCAGTAGAACAGAACAGTTGGTGTAGAAATTTGTTTTCCAATAATAATATTCTCGACTTTGTCTTAAGTTTTGATATGTGACAACAACGCAGTGCTTGTAGTTGTTTGACACAATAGTATGTCAAAAAATCAACTTTCGCGACTAAATTTGGGGAAAAAATATGATAGGTATATATTTCAAAGATCAAAGGTAACCTGCATATAAATGTAGCTCCTATTATAACCTAATTATTCCAGAGAATATTATTTTTTAAATTATTAATGTGAACGAATTTTGTATAGTTATATAAAAATGCATGGTCAACTATGCACCACGCAATACCAATTTTATCAAATTAACATTTTTTTACAATTTCCAAAATATAGTATAGTAACTATTATATTATCTTTATGAAAAAAAAAATAATGCAATTGAATGGCATAAAAGTACACAAAGTGTTCCATTTAAAAAAATATATGTTTGGGTCTTAGTTTAAAAAAAAACACCCTGTAAAGAAATTACAAGTACGCCACTTGACTTTACGTAAAAAACTATCAGAAGTAATTTTTACCATTCCGATAGCCTCCATCCGTCTATCTCTTGTAGTTTTCGAGGTACCTTGCAATTACAACGTAATTGGAACATACTGTACAACATAAATACTAGTAGGCTTCTAATATAGAATTTCTAAAAATTAGTTATTTTTTTTGAAACGGTCTGTATATGAATCATTCTATACGTGGAAGAGAAGTAAACTTGATGGTAGGAAAACCTTTGACAACAAAAGTTGATGGATTTGTTGTAAAATAATCTACCTGACTTATTGGCAAAATAATGTTGTAAATATTTGGAGAGATGGCTTCCGAAACCCATCCCAAATTGAAAGATTTATTATCATTTTTAAGCAACTTCTCAAAAGGTATAGAGGCTAGGTTATGGACAATAACAAGGTTTCAAAACAATTTACTGAACAATTTAGAAAAATAGAGTTGTTTGACCGGTCACGGTTATTATTAAATGTATGTTTTCTATTCCTGTTCAGTGACTATATTTTCTGCTACACTTTCATTATGCTTCCAGAAAATTGCCGTGAACAAAACAAATTTCTTTCAAATGTTTTGATACTTTAGTTAAACTGTGCAATTTCTTTTAGATTCTTGGCTTTCCAGCGTTTATACTATTTTGTTATAAGTTGATATATTTTCTGGGAAAAAAGTACAATATACAATACAAAAATACAATATAAATACAAAATATAATTTATAAAAAAGTTTTTTCTTGATCTAAATAATAAAAAATCATAAAAAGGTATCTTGATGGTCTAGGGAACTACTGCTTTTAATATTTAATGTCTTATTAGTAATTTTTTGCAGCAATTTCTTTACTTTGAGATAATCACATTACATGAAACTTAGCGCCGTCGGGCATTACAAGTTGAAAGTTTATTATCATAAAATATGTCAATTCCAAAAAAAGTTAAATATCATTAAAAAAATCAGCCAGAACGTAAAAACTGTAATTTTCAAATTGTCCAGAAAAGTAATACTTTTACGAAATACAAGTGTATGGACTATTTTTACAGTCATTAACAATATTTCAGATTACAAATTCAAATATATAATACAGGTTTGCGGTTTCGTCAGTAAATTTTTATCGATTTTATTTATATCCTGCTAAAAAATATACAAATACACAATATTTTATCTTTCATACAAAGATATGCCACCCGAAAGAAATAAATAAATTTTATATTTTTTGGTATGTCAGAATATATTTTTGATTAAAAATCAGATAAAAGTCAATATTTAATTACATTACATTAAATGGAAAATGGCACCTAGAGCTTTATGCATACTTGTAACGTCTTCAGAAATAGAGATTTAATGTCATACAAACGTCATAAACATAAAAAGTATGACTTTTAAAATGTATGAGTGTGTTAGCTAATTTTACAGTTGTTAATGACTTAAATTTTTTTGAGTTTTTGTTTCTCCTGGTAAAAAGAAATAAAGATACACAAGTTATTTTGTCTGCTTGGTCTCACAGCTATCTAAAATTATGGATATAATTATAAAATCACACCAATTTATTTTAAAAATACTTTCTAAACTAGTACATTAATGCCGTTAGAATTATAATTTTGTTGAAACTATTAATTCAAGAACAATATTCCATTATATTCCATTCTCTAAGATTACTGGGTTCATTTCTAAAGAATTAAACATTTCTTAAAGTGTGGCAAAAAGCAAATCATGTAATTTATTTGATTTGGTTTAATATACAGGGTGTCCGGAATATGAATGCCTTAATTTTGCTGTATGATAAATTGACCAAAATATGTGACCACGTCGCTCACATACCATGTTGACCGTTAGATATTTGTACATAATAATTACAAATAGGTATACTTGAGTATAAGTAGTTACTATAAATGGTTTCCTTAGAGATCTTTTCACAGCATAAAATAATAGTTACAAGGATTCAAAATGACTTCTGTTGCTTGCAACAAGCGTTTACCGTACAAACGTTTCGTAGCCAGAGTTTTGATTAGATTCGCCATAAACTGACATGCAGCTGGTAATTTTATTCCATTTTTGTTTATGTACACTCACAAATATCAAAGAATAACTAGAGGACAACGAACCGCACTGCAATACAATGACTAATATTACTTTTAGGATATCAGCAACAGCCTGACATATGACAACATTGTCGAACGTTACAGTGCGTTACAGTTTTAACGAGTTTTTCTGAATGTTACTGATAAAAAAAGTACAGTAGCTTCTGCTTAACTTAAATTATACCTTAGTTTGTAATTTTGTAATATAGTTTAGCATGTTATTGCAGTTGTACTTGTATTTTTGATATGTACTCGTTTTGGACATTTTTTCATAAGAGTTTTTTGTACCTAGATGGATTATGCGGCCTGAACGTAGTTTTTGTATGCAAAATCAATTTGACTCTTAATTATTGCCCTTAGACCAATAAGGTAATATTCAGTTTTATTTTTTTTAAATTCTTATATACTGCTTCTTTAGATCGCAAATTATTCTTAATTTTCATAATAAACCAGGATGGAAAAGAACGGCTTGTTTTTCTAAATTTTGGCACACATTCGTCCATAATGTTATGTAGTATTGTATAAAATGCGTTATAAATAATGTATAAATAGAATCATCAGCATCAACATAATATTTCAATTGTGACCAGTCAGTGTTATAATATTCGATTGTATAATTGAGGGAAATTGGCTTGTCTGAAATTATAGGCCTTAGAATCCTATTAAAAGGAAAATTCTAAGAACTGTATTCAACTTACAACCCATATTTAACGAAGGATGATGAACCTCTTTTGCAACAAATGGTAGTTTATCCCTACTAACATCACAATTGAAATTTCCAAGGATCAAATACAATTAAATTACTGTATTAAGTTTTACAAAACTGTTAGGTTTTGTTACTTCAATTTCCATTTAATATATGATTTTTTTAAACTGATATTGAAAAACAGCTTTCCAACAATATACCTTAGATAGAACAATGACGGTATTTTTTCAAATTCACTATTGCAGTAGGTGCACCTTTTATTTATTACTCCAATGTGATTCCAAGAATATCTAAAATTACTATTCGGATACTTAAAAGTGCCTGTACAGGCCTGAAGGAAAACGACATTTGTCCACAAGCTCCCTTGCAACCCTTTGAAAGTGATTTCCGAACTGACCGATGGCCATCATTCCGGGAAGACCCTTCACGCCGCGTTTTATTTTAGGCCAACGTGCGAACACAAAACAAGTCCTCCTGAATAGCCTCACCGTTTTGTAGGAACGACCGCTGCAATTTGTTTGATAAATACAATAACGGAGAGGAGGTAGCGATTTCGGAGACATCTTCCCTACAATAGGTGCAGATGTGACAACTCGGTGTCCTGTTTAAGGAATAATAGATGGCCAAGGTTAAGACTGGAGTCAGTGCCTGCTTGGGAGTAGTCAAGATTTTGTTAAGGGTAAGGTCACTTGTGGTGGTTTTTAAGACCATTGGCTTGAAACATTTTAATTTGTTTTTAAAAAAATCAGCTAATATCAAAAAAATCTTTAGCATATTAAATCTACAGGGTATCAGAAAGAATGGGTCAACACTAACCTGGAGATACTAGGCACCAAAATATTATGTTTGAGCTCATCATGCATGTATTAAGAAATACAGGGTGTTCAAGGTTTAAATTTTATTCTGAAATTTCTCAATAATTGAGGAAGTTTTGATAACATGACTTAAAATTGATAGTGTTGGGTGTTTTGGTGTGAGAATTACGAATTTGAAGCTTATTTTTGACGTTTTTCCTAAAGGGAGCTAGTTTCACCGTATTATTTAAGTAAATCAAAACATATTTTCTTATCTGTTGAGCTATGCAAATGTACTCCTGTTTAGATTGCTTAACTTTATCGGTTTCTGAGTTATTTGTATTTAAAAGTTTCAGTGTATTTTGTGATGGTTTCCTTTCAGGCGCTGATATTGCTATTTCTTTTCTAAGTAGACTTGTGTCAAATTTTCATGTTAATAAATATTGGCGCATTTTGCGTGCATGTGATTTATTATTCGTGTAAAATTATTAGCTAGTGATAAAAAAATTCCACTACTAATATTGAAAGAAATTCTTAAGGTAATAAATACATAACATTTTATAACACCTCTTTATACAGCAAATTCAATTGCTTTTGCCTCTATTGTTATTAATAATTAATAAAAATAATTTGTGGTTTTAATTAATAAAGTAATTTGATACACTTGATGGAAGAACAAAATTTTAGACCCGGCTTATCCAGTTTGTACAAACTAACACAAATGCTTCTGATTCTTATCCGTTTGAACAAGTTATTGGCAGCAGCTACGATACGTTTAGGTAAATCATCAGTAGTATCCACTTTGGTGCGATACACTTCATTTTTCTAAAATCACGATAAAAAGAAGTGCTAATAATTTAAAGTCAGGAGATCGTGGCGGCCATGGCATCGGTCCTCCTCGTCCATTCCCTTGGTATTTATGCTTGGACACACTGTACATGATGCGGATATAATTGAGTCTCGTCTACGATACGCCACGCTGCTGCAATACGCCGTGAACGCCTTAAACCCCTTCCACGATTCTGTTGAAAATTTTCCATGTCACGCCCGCGTTGCACTACACTTGCAGTCACTGCATATCGCGGTAAAAGTAGCTGCATTTTGCACGTTTACCATGAAATCGTTCTGCTAAAATATTTTCACTTTACCGTAAATTAAAACAGTATATATCATCAAGTTCGAGTTGCTATACACGTAAGCCATGTTTGACACTTGGAAAAGTAAACATTTTTTTTACAATATTGGCTCCAATTTTTGTGACTCATCTATTCCCAAATTTTTTTAGATAAGTTGTACATTGTACACCCTGTGAATTATTTTCTTTATTATCTACTAGACAAATAAATATTATTATTAAAACATGATATGCATTAATTATGATCAAATGTTCATATTTTGAACTAAAGCCAATGGCGTAGATATGAAGTTTTGCTCACTTTTGAACCCCCTAAACTTCTACGCCAATGGTGAAATGTATTTTTTTTGTCCAAATTTTAAAATTTTATTCTATTTACTGAAAAAAGTTTATATGTTGCCAAACCTGTTTGTTTGTTTGAAACTAATTTATCTACATATCAAAAAGCCCCCTTAACATGTTACAACAGTATCTTGAAATTTAATTAAAAGCGTTTTCCATTATTTTTATGTTACAACTTGAGGGATCTAGTGAAATCTAGTAATCTAGTTAAATTAGATTCAAATAATCTGTTTTGACCTTTAATTTTTGTGGCATAAGATTGGCTACACATTTGATAATAGTAATGAACAATATTAAATGTAGTATGATGAGTACGCTCTATTTTATAGTTTAATAATAATCGTGTCAAAAATTGTCAAGCGAAGAAAAAACTTTTAGAGTTAAATGAATTTTATTAATATTTGTTTCAAAATATGATTATTCCTTAGTATTGATCGTGTGTCAAATGTAAAACATATTTAGAAAAAATTGGTATTTTTATGTTTTTATTTTACCTGCAAGCAACAGTAAAAATAAAATTTACTGTCACCGCATATATTTTTCAATTACTTCTTTTTATTTATCGATATGCGTGACTTTTGATAACATAAGGATAATTAATTATGTACATATAGTAAATAATTGTGTACAGCAAGTGTATGTATTCAAGAATTAGTTTTTGCAAACAGGAAATATGCATAAACCTTAAACTTGTACTGAATCAGATAGTGTTCCTTCCTCATGATTCAACAAATAAAATATTGTCCTACCAGCCTCCTAGGACTACTCCCATGATTATTGCAGTTGTTTACTAGTCGATGGCAGTTTGTGGTAAAGCAGGGTGCGGGTTGTGACAACAACCCCGCCCGCACACTTATGGAATAGCCGCTTTTGCCTTTTAGGTACCCTTCAGCCACTAGTAAACTCGTCCAGTCGTTCGTAAAGATTAGATGCGCATTTTATTAGATGTTATTTGTCCATTTAGATACGCATCCATTGTTTTAGTATAACTTTAAGACATGGCAACTGGCCAATAATAAGAGATTATTTTATAATAGAATAATATCATTTCATAACTTATCAGTTGTAAGAATTTCTAATCTAATAATTTATGCTAATCTTGTTCTTAACGTTGACACACAGGTGCCAGTTTTCGCCACCACCACGTTATTAAAACAGTAATAAAATAAAATGTTAATATCTATTTTGCAGAAAATTATATAGTGACATTTATTGTGCTCACAATATTTATACAATCCACTCCGCTTGAAAATCTATAGTCATTTCAGTGATAACTTTATACATTTTTAAATCATAGGCGTATAAAGAAAAATGAGAATGTACAAAACATACATCAATATCAATAATAATTAATGAGAAAAGTAGTGGCCCTACATGAGACCCTTGGTCTAAAGTTATATTAACATAGGAAAATGTACAACTGTTAATTCTAACAGACTGCTCAAATGCAAAAAAACGGTAAAAATTTAAGGTCTCATAATTTTTTAAAATTTTTAGTTAAATTTTTATAATTTGTTTAGCAAACTGTAGATAAAAAGACTAATTTTAACTGTCTTTTGTTAAATGCTGGCGTTTTAGTCATAATGCAAGGTTAATTAAAAGGTATAACCCTAATTTTAAAACACTCCGTGAAATAATTTTCTAACAAAATGATTTCAAAATATCAATTTTTATTAAGAACCATTCCTTTCCCATATGTCGTTTTTTATGCCATGGCTTTAGGTGTATTGGTTCATCTTTAAGAGTGAAATGAACCTATCACCAACAGTTTGCTATATATATATATATATATTGCCACTGCCTATCTCCATCGCTTCCTCGGTCTCCCTCTTTTTTTCTGTCCCCTAGCCACTGCACTCTTCTGGCATTTACAACTGCGTCTACTATTGGTGCTTGGTACATTACATGTATTTCCTCTTTTTTTTTCTTATATAGCCTCCCTCCCCTTTTAAGATCTTCATTTCCCACCTTTTCTGTTGACTTCTTGTTGAGTATCCAGGTTTCACTGCCATACAGCGCTGTCGGTCTCAAAATTGTTTTATTTATTCTAAATTTTACTCCTCTAGACAATTTTTTTGATTTCATGCTGCCGAACTTCTGTTTGCTTTTATTATTTTCCTATTAATTTCTTGCTCCTCATCACAGTTAGTTGTTATTAGTGCCCTTAAATACACATATTCTTAAACTTCTTCAAATTCCATCTCTTCGGGCTGCGTTCTCACTTTGAAATTGGTAACTTTAACAGTTTACTATAAGGAGTGTTATTATTTGGCGAGGTGACTTTGCTCGTTGTTGTCCTAATGTTTGACAGTCATTTTTCTTTACGTAAGACCTATACTCTTATCATGGTTTTCAGTGCGGAAAATTGTCCAAAAGCTACTGCTCTTATTAAAGATGGACGTACTTATGAATATGGTGCAAGAATCCTTCATGTTCATCGCTCTATCATCAAAAGAGTAGTCGAACTACTAGTATTAATGACAGATTTTTTCAAATACGAACATTGCAGGATCGTCATTTAACATCAGTGCAGTCAAGAAATCAACTCCAAGAGGTCCTAGGTGGACAGTTCGCCGAAGATTGAAAAACTCTGGTTTGAAAGCTTACAGACCAGTAACTGGATTCAAATTGCCTCCGCGTTACCGAGTAGTTAGACTGCAATTTACCACTAAACATTTACATTGGAACTTAGGTCAATGGAACAAATTTCGTTTTACAGACGAATCCAGATTCTGCTTGCATTCTCTAGATGGACGGAAAAAAGTATGAAGAAGGAATGGAGAAGGATTTGCATAGTACACGTTCAGTCCCCGTCTGAGCTATGGAGGAGGTTCAGTAATGGTATGGGCAGGTATTAACAAAATGAACTGGCCAGCATGTTCATCTGATCTCAACTCCATAGACCATGTGTGGGACGTGCTTGATAGGCGAGTCAGGATCGTGAAGTAGCCCGGCTAAGGTAAATGCACTTCGTTTAGCACTTCAGGAGGAATGGCAAAATATTCCTCAATATGTTATTCGCAACCTTATTGGCAGTATGAAATGACGTATGCATGACCTTTTAATTAACCCTGTATAATGACTAAAATGCCAGCATTTAACAAAAGACAGGATATATCATCCACAAACATGTCGGATTTTGCAAATTTCAAATGCGTGACAAAACGCACATAGCCTGCTCCATAGATGAACACTCAGTCTAGTTTACCCTTTCCTGGATCAAGCCTCCCGCTGATACCGAATGCGGCTCCGTCGACGTTTGTCGTTGTGCGGTTCTCCGGTGGCCTTGCGCATCCGGCCTCTGGCCTGCCACCGCTCCAGCCCTACCCGCCGCCGATGACATCCTTGTTAGAGGCTCTGCACATTGTAAGACACTGCACTTGAAGTTTATATTTGTTCCTTTATGAGGACTGAGTAGGCCTTGAATAGTGTAATCCGCCCCGGTGTCCTCAGATGCGTCTTTGACCGAGCAGTGGCGTAGGTTCAACTGCCGATGACGTGTACTAATGCAGACATTTTGTGTTTTTTTTTTCAAGGTTTACTCAGACTACAGGGATACTTATTTTATTAACTTATTCCTACGTAACCTAGACATATATATTATCGGAGAACGAATGAGCGATGCTTCAAGATGAAGGTGAAAATAATAATAATAATTTCGGTATAAGATTGCTTTTTTACAAATATTTAATTGTTATTTTTATCATTAATATCTTGTAATAAAATATTTCATTAAAACTACACTAAGAAAACTAAGAGTAAACTACGTTGCTAAAAAAATAAGTATCATAAATATTTTTTTTATCTGGTATATATGTCTTCAATATTACACAGGTAAAATAACATTTCTACACATGCGTACACCTGTATATGTGCAGCATTGTGCGTTATGTCTGTATATCCGATTCCGTTTTCAGACAAAGCAGTACATACGTGTAGAAAAGTTAATTTCTCATTTGTGATGATTTAATAATAAGTGTTTTTGTGTTAAACAGGCATTGGTATTGAATAAATTTACAAAATAGACTTGTAAAATGAGCACAGAAACAGAATCTCATCGCGAAAACGGAAGAAGTATTGCATTATGCCATTATGTATGTACGAATACAGGTATACAGGGCCTAATAAAAAATATTTAATCGTGCCAAGAAATTTATAGAAAAATGTCTTGTAGGGCGATGAAGCGTGACGAAAGGAAACCTTTAAGCTCTCCACATTGTTTTAATGTAATTTTAATTGAAAATACATAAGTAGGTTGAAATTCATCGAAAAATTAAAATGCAATGTTGTAAAGAACCAATTAAACTTTTCTATTAAGCTACCAGAATGTATACAGAACGGTTAAATAATTATGGTAAAGCAATTTTTTTTTATTTATTGTATTTAGGGCTTCATTCTGATTCCAAATAACATGTGCTATATTTGCTTCTACCATTTACGAGATGCAGAATGTTATTATTGAGGCATTCATAAAATTTTGCTAACTGACTACATTACATTATTACCTGTTTTATTCTGAAAACACAATAAACAAAAGTAATAAATAAGGATTTTTTTAAAATCTTTAAAGAGGAATGAAGACAATACAAATTCAATTTAAAAAAAATGTTATATATAGTTAGTTAGTTATAGTTATATTACTTTTATTTATCATTTTTCAAATTAAATCAAGTAGTTAAATGTGAAATTAGATGACATGACATTTTATAAATACCTTAAACAAAACCCTCTATCTGGACGTCACCAACAGCATTGTCGCCATATTTTTTACGAGCGGATGTAGGTACGTATATTGTAAGCAATGAAATAAGTTAGGTTTAACCACATCATCACTAATAATTATGGTAAGAAAACTTGATTTACCTGCTACAATTGAATTGAAGTTTTTTGATAGAGCAAGTGAGTTTTACCTACTACTACTTATTTTTTTTTCTCAGTGTATATAGATATACTCGCGACAAGAATTCAGACGACTGGTCATACGAACAAATGAATAATTCATTATATTTTCATAACAATATTTAAGAAACTGCAACTGATAGTAATAAAACTATAGACTACACTAAAAGTTTGCGTTATATATTGCACTAAATTGCAAAAAATGATTGTTTTTAACACGACTAAATATCGAAAATTACGTTGGCAGTAAAAACAAATGTGTAACGTCAGCTGTGACGTAAGACGTCTGAATTCTTGACGCGAGTATATGAAAGAAGTTTTCAATTACTTTATTTTTGTTTGTAGAGATTTTTAAAGTTTAAAACATTTTTTAAATCGTCGCATTAATTATTTTGAAAATATATTTACGGAAACTGTAATAGCAAGAACCAGTGGCAGAGGAAACTAAAGGTGAAATTTTATTGACATTCGTTTGAATTTAACGTGCGAATTTCTACATTGGGTACTGGTGAGATAGTTTGTTGTTTTTAAGATGTTACTCTAAGCTTCTACGTCTTTCTAAGGCCGCCTAGTAAATTAGAAAACTTTTCTTAACAGCTCTTTTAACTAAGTACGATATGTGTATTCTGTAACACACTCAATTTTATTTAAATGTAAAACTACTTCAACATTATGTTAAATTATTCTGGGCATACAGGACCAGAAAATTTTACACCAAAACTATGTCCAGAAATGCAAAACTCCCAGTGTTCAACCAAAAGAGAGGTAGAAAATATCCAAGAAAAAAACAATTAAGGAATATCAAAAGGATTATGATGACAATGTGTTTCACTTCTCACCTTCACATCCTTGTAAAATTGTAGAGGGTAGTGCGATTTTAATGATTATTTTGTTTTACAAAAGAACCTTAATTTCCTTAATTTACTTATAGAATCAATTCTGAAATTTTTACATCGCTGTTACACCCTGAACATACACACATTGTATTAAAGCTAATTTGAAAATGCCAGCCTATCATTGTTACTTTTGAAAAATTAAGAGATTACGGAGCTTGAATTATACAAATTGTATTAATGGAAGAAATGCAGTATCATTGAGAGGTATTTTATTGTACCAATAAATGCCAATTTTATAATTCATTTGTCTTTGAACTATTCCATTGTGCAAGTATTGGTATTTGCAGTTGCCAATTTCGATGTTAATTATGATCGACTGCAGATATGCATAGCTTTTAATTAAATCATTGCGACATTGCGGTTACATTGTTTTCTGAAGGTACGATATTCAACGGGGAATTAGCCAACTTAATCATCATATTTTGAAATTCATAATGCGACGGAATGATCCTTCAAATGTCAGCCGATGGCTGTAGCAGAAGCGTGGCAAAGTGATTTCCAGTTACTTTGTATGGAGCCTATCACACCTCCGCATCTGTTAATGAAACGTGAGGTACCTGCTACTTTTCAATGTAGTATCAGCTGTCTCGTTTTAATGGACTTAAGACCAAGAGTTAACATATCAAATCCAATTTAAGATATATTTTGTAACCAAACATTTAAGAAATATCTACGTAACGATATTTTTAAAATATAACTAGTGATTCTTATTTGTTTATAATAAAAACAAAATTTAAAAAATGAAAGAAAAAGTTTTTATTAACATAAGTGAAGGAACATCTATCTCTTGTTCTGCACAAGAGATATACGGATAAAAAGAAATGTTCAATCAAAAACTTTTAAATTAATAAAACAATTTATATGTGTTGTTCAATAAGATTTATAATAAATAATATATTAATAATATAGTTATGTAGAATGTATTCTAGATTTTTAGTTTAGTTAAGTTTAAGTTTTTTACACACATATGGCTACGTATCTCTAAAGCTAAACAACATAGAGGGTGATTCAGAATTTATGTAAAAAAAATTGGGAACGATTTCCCAATTTCAGTGAGTGCAAGTGTAGATCAACGCGAGGGAAATCTGAAACCGAATCGTGGAAGAGATGGAGGTCCAGGATATCCACGGCGTATTTCAGTAGTGTGGCGTATCATATACGAGGCTCAATTATATCCGTACATGTGCAGCGTGTCCAATCATTAATACCAAGGGATTAGATGAGGAGGACCGGTACCATGGCCGCCACGATCTCCTGACGACTTTAAATTATTTGGACTTCTTTTTGTGGGAATATTTAAAAAAAGAAGTGTGTCGCATCGCATCGGAATGGTATACCCCTGATGATTTACGCAAACGTATCATAGTTGCTGCCAATAACTTACGAGCTTAAAACGGATAAAGAGCAGAAACATTTGTGTTATGTTGTAGAAACTGGGTAAGACGGGCACAAAATTTTGTTATAACATGAGGTATGTCAAACTGTTTTATTAATCAAAACCACAAATTAATGTTATTAATAATTAATAACAATAACGGCAAAAGCAGCTAAATTTGCTGCATAAAATAGGTGTTATACGTAATTTAGTTAACAGATCCATTAGGGCGGAAAAGAAAGCGTTTCTGCAATTTCAATTTAGAGCAGATCCTAAAACCTTTTGGAAAACTTTTAAATATTTGAATGTTACTGAAACTAAAGTTAATATCACTTATATAACAATTTTTTAGCGGACAATTTGCCTCAGCCTTCAGATTCTGCAGATATGGATAAAATGTTAAAAATATAATACAAGACCGCATGATTTTAATCATGAATTTGTTTTTAACCCTATTACTGCTAGTCAGGTGGAAACAATTATATTTAGCATTAAGCCTCAGGGGAAAGGTTGTGATAGTATTGACATAAGAATGCTACTGTATGTTTTTCCATTCTTAAGTGATCATTTTACGTATATTTTAAATACTTGCTTAACAACTGGAACCTGCAGTCTGGAAATACTCTAATGTGATTCCATGTCCTAAAAAGAATAATACTGAAACGCTCTCAGACTTTCGCCCAATTAGCATTTTGCCAACGTTATCAAAGGTGTTAGAAAGAATCGTGCGTGATCAGTTAACAGTTTTTATTAATGATAACAATATTTTACCTTCTTTTCAGTCGGGTTTCCGAGAATTTCATAGTACTACTACGGCTTTACTTGATGTCACCGATGACATTTTTAGAGAAATAGATAATAACAATAATGCATGTCTTATATTGTTAGATTTCAGTAAAGCGTTTGACACCATTAACCACTCCATTTTGGTCAAGAAATTGAAATATTTCGGAGTTAGCGATAATGCTCTTTCTTTCTTTACCAATTATCTTGGAAATCGTCGTCAAAGGGCTTGTCTTGGTAACATATATTCGTTGTATAGACATGTTAAACAAGGAGTACCGCAGGGAAGTATATTAGGTCCATTACTCTTCTCTATTTAACTGCAGATTTTCACACATACTTAAATCATTGCAGAATTCATTAGTACGCTGACCATATTCAGCTTTATTTTTCGTTTACTGGGGAAGATGCTTTAGTTGCAGCTAATCTTATTAACATGGATTTAAAGAATATCGTTGCCATAGATTGGTATTAAATGAAAAGAAAACCGAACTTTTCGGTAAAAACAAACTAAGTTTAATGGTTGATCCTAACTTTGTTTTAAAAATAAATGATCAAATTTTAAATTAATTAAGATTATTGATTAAGTTAATTATTGTAAAAATTTAGGACTTACGATTGACAATAATTTGAGATTTACTAATCACGTAAATAATTTGGTTCAAAAGTCATATAGCATATTGAAAATATTATATATGCATAAGGAATTTTTAAATGAGACTATAAAACTGTATTTTTGCGATGCATTAATTTTATCACATTTAGCTTACTGTGACATTGTATACTGGTCAGCCTTAACTTGTAATGACAAATATACTCTGCAAAAAATACAAAACAGTTGTATAAGATATTCCTTTAATTTGCTAAATTTAGATGATGGATTTATTTACCATATTTCATGTCCTGTGTATAAAATAAGTAATATGTGTCTACCCAGGTATCTGTTTAATAAGTTGATTAGAGGTTGTGATATTTATGATATGCCTACTCGACATCGTGGTTTGTATTCTGTACCTAAACATAGTACAGCTTTGTCTGAGCGATCTTTTACTTACAATGCTTGTAAAATTTATAATAGTATTCCAGATAATATTAAGTTTGCTTCTAGTATGTTTATAATCCGTAAACGAGTCAAGGCCTGGATCCCATTGAATCATTAATATAATAATACCTTTCTTCAATACGAATTGTTAGTTTTAGTAATACATATGTTAAATACATTTCGTCAGTCTACAATTTGTTGAAGTATAAGGCTGTTTACGTGGAAGAGCGGCCTTTTGCCGAACGGCACCAGTAATTTACTTTGTTCTTTTATGATTTACTGTTTTGGAAAATAAAAACAATATATTATTATTATTATTATTATTATTATTATTATTATTATTATTATTATTATTATTATTATTATTATTATTATTATTATTATTATTATTATTATTATTATTATTATTATTATTATCATTATAAAATGTTTATTTGTTTCTTCCCTGAGAATATCTTTCCATTTTTTGTTCGGTCGCCGATTGCATGCTTTGCCGCCTTACCAGGTTTTACAGTGGATCAGTTTCCAGTGCCGTACAAAAGTATACTTTTATATCATTTTCAAACTGGTCTTTTTTATTTTTTG
Source organism: Monochamus alternatus (assembly GCA_037114965.1). NCBI lineage: Eukaryota > Metazoa > Arthropoda > Insecta > Coleoptera > Cerambycidae > Monochamus > Monochamus alternatus. The sequence continues at coordinate 20,798,528 of CM073435.1, read as the reverse complement.
CAAAATTGTATTTGTAAGAGTTCCTTGTGCATTCATATATTTTTTTTTAGATAAGTCTGAATCACCCTGTATATTCGTATTAAGCAGTCGCAGATAGAGCGATCTCAAGTAAGTATATACCGGTTTCGGGCTTGTTATCCCTCATCAGTATGCCACAGGGGAGTTGCTGACAAGGGTTCTTGGCTGTTCACACAGATACTGCAGATGTAATTCAATGCCGGTCGGGGCATTAGTCCGCGGAGTAGTTGTTTCCTACAGTATTATTTATAGAAGTATAAGCAAATTTTTACATCATGATAAAAAATCGCCGATAGGCCGTTAAAAAAGTGGGGAGATAAAATATCCCCTTACCCCCAGTTTCTACGTTTGTTTTTCAGGAATCTTTTACAGTAATACCTTTGAGGGTTTGATTAATCGTTATTAAGTAAGCATATCTACAGAATTTCAAAGTGATATGTGAAAAACTGAAGAAATTATAGCGAAAAACAATTCATTCGGCTTTAATCGATGTCATGCCTTTTGGCTACACCCTATATCGAACTTCATTTAAAACTGTTTCAGCTGTTAATTTTCTGGTCACAGTTTGTAACCGTACCTATATATTTAAATATGACAGATGGTAGACTATTTACAAAATAAGGAACAGATTACCCGTATTTGTGAAAACATACCATTTTGTGTGAAACGAAAATGCCATCGACGACGGCAGTTTCGCCGAAGTTGTATTATTATGAACTAAATTTCTTAATGTGCAGGTACATGGGGTGCCGTGTAAAAAACACCTTACAAAAGGCATTGATTTTAAATTCCTCCAATTTCTGTTGGTGGAGAGGCTCTTCACCCAGGCGACTGGTTTGGCCCAACTTAAAAATTCTCGGAACTAGGGTGCCACAGAATGAGCAGTCGAAAAAACCGGCACAGTATTTTACATTTATGAGTGCGATAATCCTATAAAGAGAGTGGAATATAAAATACAGGGTGAATAGATGATAACTTTATATTTCCAGTAATAATAATAACTTATCGTGTAAGTGTTTTAAGTAGTTTTTTATCCACGCATAATGTTTTATGGCGATTACTTAGTTCGAGCGTTTAATTTCATAAGTGCATAAAAGGCAATTAAATCACGAATGCAATACAATATTTTATCCATAATCAGATTACAATAATATTTGTGAAATCAAAAGATTTTTGAAACGTCAAAAATACGGAATTGCGCGATAGTAATGTCATTTTTGTTATTTTTTACTTATCTGCTTTTTTCAGTGTGAGATTTTTTGGTTAAGAGTCATTCCATATAAAATAGTCTGAATATAAAAAAAATTGTTGCCGACCCATTTTAGATTTTGGTGTAACTTTGAAAAACTCTACTCTAGGGTCCCAAACAACAAAATTTACACGAGTTTGATTTTTACAAGTGCTTGTTTCCGCCTATTTAAATAAAGACTCTTAAAAATTGCTATTTTTAAGCTTTATTAATTTTTGCTGTCAAATTTTTCTGTTCGAAGATATTTGAATGATCAAGACGGAATTCAGAGTAGGAAAAATAATAGTTTCAGTGTAAATGAAGATAATTGGCTAGGACGATCCCTTTCAATAATAATAGCAGCGTGCTGAAAATGAGTGTTTTTAGTCATTTTTCGTGAATTTCAATCGACTCTAGCGTCTTAACTGTTGAGAGTTAAAAATTCGTGCTCCGCGGGAATTAAGTATACATATCATAGACAAAATTCAGCCAGAAGTTGACCTAAGTAGCCCACTCTTTATAGAAGAAAACTTTGCTTGAAGCTTTGAAATTTTTAAAAATCCCAATATTCAGGCTATGAAACGAGCTTGTTGACTGCGAGATATAAATTTGATACTCACAGAATCTACTGTTCTTACCTTCAACTTTAAATGACTATATCACTTGTATGCTGTAAAAAACGGCTCGTACATGCACTAAACATGAAAATAACAAAACAACATATTTACCAAACTTGATATTGAAATTTGCAAGAAAAATCAAAGAAAAATATAATTGCTCCTTACAAGAAGAGACATTCGTAACTTGCAAATTCTTCACAAACTTCGATAGATGTTATGCATTCCGAAAATGATGGCAATATTGCTGCAACGGTTGATATTAATGGAAAGGAAGTTAAATGTGATAAAACAAAAAACGAAATGTCTATTACTATAAATGTTAATGCTAATAAGTAAATAAATTAAATTTGATTTATGATAGATTTGTTATTTTTTCATTAATACTACTAGTGAAATAAAGTTACTACTAGTGGCTAAAATATCCATATCATCTAGGTTCATATGTGTGGATAAAAGTCCGATTATAAGGTGATTGTGGATAAACGTATTTAATTTAATTCTACATTTTTTAAATATTACTTTTGCACTCTATGCATAGTTGTTCTATGGCGTTATTTTTATATTTGGTAGTAGAAATCAATACTTTTGTATATCAAAAATAATTGTCATTAAACAAAACAAATTAATTTAATTTTAGGATTTTTAGGATTTAATACAACGGATATAAATTTTATACCACATTTAGTAATCCAAAATTAAACAATGTTTAACAACCTCAAAATAATAAACAATACCCAACTAACATTTAGCATAATAGACTACTGCACAAGAAAAATGAACCTAAATTGATCGAGATTTACTACATTTCGCCCTAAAAATAGTCTTCAATCTTACAAAATCTTATAATACCAAAATTTTAGTCAGAAATTTGTTAACTAAGAGTAATATAATGCCTACCAAGTAAAATGAAATATATGTCAATTTATACAGTTCGAAATTACATATTGTTTACCTTTTCTGTGTTCTCAAATGCTAACATTCCAATAACGTGTAAGACGAAGTTATAATTTACTTAATTTCGCCTTGAAATCTGTCTTCAATATCTAAGGATTTTTTAAATAATTATAATAGGCAAATATTTACATATTTATTACAAAATTGTAAAACTTATTTTATCTTCAACTATAGTGGTTAAGAATAAGGTAATAACTAGTTATTTTTGCCATATTAAATCCTTCAATTTAATAAGTTCTATTTTTATTACAATATAAAATATATTCAACTTTGTTGATAACTTCTAAGAAATATTTGATCATTTCAATTAACCTAATAGAAATATTGTTCTATATTATGGTACAAATTTACTTATTAATAATACTTCAACGTAAATGTTTCTTAAAAGGATCTTTTAGGGAGCAAGCTTCTTGTTATATGTATTCAGATAGATATTTTCATGCAATAGGGTGCTGAAGTTGTTTTGTGTTTTGATGATGCAGTAAAAACCTAATTTTGTCGTACAATATTTCACAGTTGTAAAAAATAATTATTGGGTTCATATTTCGCCTACCAAAATCGAAGCCAACATTGCAGATTATACAAATCAAGCTAATGATAATATTATATCGACAAACACATCATAAGTATTCCATATGACACTGTTATCGTCTCAAATGAATTCAGTAGTGCATATGAATTGAAATTTGAATTGAATTCCGTTCGAAAATATTTATTTTGTTTTTGTTATTACACACACATAATATTATTGACTTTAATTTGAATTTTCAATCACAAATAAATCCAAGAGTAGAATTTCTTTATTTGGAGGAAATTTCAACCACAAAGTTAATATTTTGCTGTGACGTCAACATTGGTATAGGCAATCTGTCCTATAGGTTAAATTTCAGACAAATTGACTTCAAAGTTGATTTTATTTGAGCGGCCATGTTGTAACAAATGCTAGATGTTTTGTTTATTATTTCTAATTGAGTACTCATTAAAATTACGTTAATACAGATAATATTATTTAATACATTTATGACGAAAAATTATTAAACACTTTTTATCACGAAATACATCCAGTTTTTATTTTAGGTTATTTTTCAGGATAATAATATTATTAAGAAGCAATAGTAAAAATGTATATTTATAAGGCGCGTTATTTTTATGAAAGTTTGGTCATCACATTATACGAAAAAATTTCCTGGGTTGTACAATTTGTTGAATAGGAACCAAAAATACAGACTTTATATTATATTAAAATCTAAATATCTATAAATACTCATATATTAACTCCTACTCTACTTGTAGCTTTGTAGCCTGACTTATATTCTTTCTTTCTCTTCCTATCCCTGTTCGCTATTATAATGCAAACATATAATGTTGTCTCTCTCTAGCAAAAGTAGGTCATATAAAGGGCATAATTAGGGTATATTTTGGTAATAATGTGTTGAAATTTTAACATAAAATTGGTCCGTATTTCTTTTAGGTCCAATTGTCTTATTGAAATAAAATCCTTGCCGACCAATTATTAAGTTCCATATTACTTTAGTTTTTTTCCCCACATAAGGAAAAAGGCCAACGAATATAGGTAAACTTTCCTTATGCGGAATTGGTCATGAAAAGTTTTTGACCAATTCAGAGGTCAAGTTAACGTAATTTTAACTTTAAATGTTTGTTGGGTAGACACAAGCTAACAATGAAACTAAATGACAAAATAAAATTAATATAACATAAGGTAATAAGATAGTTACGAAAAAAATCATGTACGTTGTTTGAACTGTAGCCAATTTTAATATTGAAATTGATCTTTCTTGAATTTGGGCGAAAGCCCTGTGGGTCGCTCTCGTCATTCATTAATATTATTCTGGATGCGATATAATATAATTTCTAGAAATATTTCATAGTTTTCAAAGTTAACGAATTTAATATTTTTTGTAACTAACTTGAAGAACCGAACCAAGTAAATTCTCAAAAGAGGAGAAACAATCCGAAAAGAAAATTGACATAAATAATTCTTTTTTTAGACTATGAAGTCTAAAAAATATAATGAATTTATAACAAAAAGTAAGTGTTGTAAATGCCCCGTATACAATGACTGCCTTGTTTTATTAGCATACATAATTTGTTCCTTTTTTATTCATACCTATAAAGCATTTCGTTCTCATACCTACTCTATTAAAAACCAGTGTTACTGCAGTAACTGTAACTTTACACTTGATTGAAATAAATAATTAATCACCCGTGTGTTCGTAAATCAAACAATTTGGTGAGGTGTCGTCATTATGGTGATTTGTGTGATGACTGGATTGATGGAAAGCGGTGACATAAAAATGTGCTGAGTTTACAGACAGCCCAGAAACACCATAGTTTTTAGTTTTTTTAATATTGTTGGCAGCAGACTGTTAGTAGTGTGCATATATTTTTAACTAAAATAGCTCAATTAAAGCGAAATAATAAAATACTTATTAAAATATTCCATATGTAAAATTGTTTTTTATCTTTATTTTATTTATCAATAAAAAAAACCGTATAAACTGTATTACTGGCCATTTGTGAAACGATCACAATGACTATCATATTAGTAAACAAAATAATTCAAAATTTCTTTTTACTGTCAACTGTCATGATCATCCACCAAACACCTAACCACATACATCATATTTGTTTTGTGATGGATTGATTGCTCATCAGATTGATCAAACGATTAATTTAAAAACACCTATAACTTATACCACGTATACTTTTGGTTGATTTACATACATACTTCTTTCACCAGTAAGTAGTTGTTAATAGACAATAATTATTGTTGGAGAGATTTATTGAAACTAGATACTAAACTTTTATTTTTCCTTTGTAGCGTTGTAGTCACCTTTGTTAAGAACGAAAATATCAAATCTTACTAGATACTTTTATTGATAATGTTAGTAAGTATATTTCTTACCCAATCGTTTAATCTTGAGATATATTATTAGGAATGAGTTCTAAGGTTAAAGAAAACCAATTTATTGGTAAGTCGGTGTATTTAAGTCTTCTTCAGGATAATTTACGAAATTTTTTTCGTATAAAATATAGATATATTTAATGGGGAATACAACATTGTAGAAGACACAGTTGTACATAACTTAACAATGTTCAGAATAATAATAATTATTATTTTCTTGGATTGTCCTGAATAAGGCTTAAATAAACGTAGATTTGTAAACAAATTGGTTTTCTTGAACTTTAGACTCCATTCCCAATAATATTTTTGAAGTTTATTGATAATAAATATAATTTAGCCACACTTAATTTTCAGGAACAATAGATGTTTGAAGTATAATTTTTTGAATATCGAAAAATAAGGAGAAATTTCCACTGAGATAATTTAGATAGGCCGCTGGGTAGTGACAGATTCCTGTCGAAAAGGCATATGGGTTATTATTTAAAATGTTGCGGTCACCGCACGGCTGGTCAGTTGGGTGGGTTTTATTATTGGGATACAATGTGCGAGTTGGATGTTTTCATCCGCCTGATCTCGAAAAGTTCCCAATCTTTTATGGACTGTACCTTATCTGGTCCAAGTTCCAGGAAAAATATGAACGTAAGACCTACGGTAGATGAAATATAATACTATGCGTTGAACATAAAATAGTTATAATTCATAAACAAGATCTGCATATATTAGCTGCTACAGGGTGTAAAGATGAAATGATACTGATACACTGAGGTATCAGCAGCTCATATTTATTTGTTTGTTTGTTTGTTTGTTTGTTTGTTTGTTTGTTTGTTTGTTTGTTTGTTTGTTTGTTTGTTTGTTTGTTTGTTTGTTTGTTTGTTTGTTTGTTTGTTTGTTTGTTTGTTTGTTTGTTTGTTTGTTTGTTTGTTTGTTTGTTTGTTTGTTTGTTTGTTTGTTTGTTTGTTTGTTTGTTTGTTTGTTTGTTTGTTTGTTTGTTTGTTTGTTTGTTTGTTTGTTTGTTTGTTTGTTTGTTTGTTTGTTTGTTTGTTTGTTTGTTTGTTTGTTTGTTTGTTTGTTTGTTTGTTTGTTTGTTTGTTTGTTTGTTTGTTTGTTTGTTTGTTTGTTTGTTTGTTTGTTTGTTTGTTTGTTTGTTTGTTTGTTTGTTTGTTTGTTTGTTTGTTTGTTTGTTTGTTTGTTTGTTTGTTTGTTTGTTTGTTTGTTTGTTTGTTATTTATTTATTTAATTTATCTAGAAATACCAACTGAAGATCACATTAGCGGTGGAAAGATTAAGTAGTCGTTGGAAAATAATTGATCGTTCTTTAAAGAGCATAAATGTCACAAAATATTTGTCATTAGTCAATACGAACGTCAAACAACTTTTTTGCTTGCAAAATGTTTTATCGTTTACAAAATGTTGATATGTTGCCAATTCACGGCGAGGCACAAAAAATTCAACCGTACAGTTACCTATATTGAGAAACGTATCGAGAGCGCCTGATTCCTGATCATAGAACCTTTAGAAGATTGGAGGCGACCTTACGACGAAATGAAGTTGCATTTTCTGTTCGGTAGAATCAAATAATTGACCGAAGACTAACAAACAATGTTAATACATCTAAACAGACACAGTATATCGAATAAGTCATTGGAAAGTAATTGAATCGTTGTTTAAAGTGCATAAATGTTACAAAATACTTCTCACTACTCTATACGAACGTATAACTTTTGTGCTTATAAAATGTTTTCTCATTCAGAAAAAGTTGATATGTTGGTAATTTACGGCGAGTCACAAAAAAATTCAATAAGAGCTGTAGAGTTATATCAAGAAAGGTATCCAGAGCGCCTCATTCCTGATCGCAGAACATTTACAAGATTGGAGGCGACCTTGCGACGAAATGAAGATGTATTTTCTGTTCGGAAGAATCAAATAATTGACCGAAGGGTAAGAAACAATGTTAATACAGCTGAACTGTTACATTATTTAAAACAAAATCCACGAAATTCTATACGGGAGACTAGCCGGGAATTGAATTTGGATAAATCAACTGTTCAACAAATTTTAGAAAACAATGGGTATGACTACAAAATTCACAATTTGGAGTATTTGCCGGAGCGTCACATTGAAAACAGACTTAATTTTATAGCTCAAATTGTAGTAAATGTACGTTTTTTGGACGAACGAAAGTCGGTTTGTCAGTAATGGTTTGCCAAACAGATGCAAAGAATTCTACTCGTCCATTGAAAATCTCCAAATTGTAAGTCCAATCCAAACCATCAGTGTGAATTACCTAAATTTCCTACAAGAAGAACTTCCTGCACTTTCGGAGAATGTGCCTTGGCAATTAAGGAGAAACCTATGGTTTCAGCACGACGAACCCCTCAAGGTCAGGATTGTGCAGCAATATTTAGACACTTTCTCAGAAAAATGGACGTATTCAGTGGTCCGGCAAGTCATTAGATCTAACACCACTCGATTTTTTTTATCAGGGATTTTAAAAAATAAGATTTCCAAACCACCTTCTCTCCTTCCTTCCTGAGATATTAATCATTTGAAAGAAAAAATCACAAACGCAGCTCACAAAGAAATTAGGCGAACGTAGTAAAGAAAAGTAAAGATAAATAATGCATACATTGACTGAAATTCTGTCAAATTGCGTATAATGAAATACATATTTCTGTGGGCATGTGCAACGGTAGCGTAAATATGATGATCAAATGAGAGTGCAGGATCAACGGTAACTCCTAGATCTCTTTTTTGAGTCTAAGAAGAGCAGTGTCTTTAATGTTATAAGGAAAGGCTAATGTTCTTTGTTTACGAGAAAAGGAGAACATATTTCAGTTTTTAATGTTTAAGTTAAGAATAGCACCAGTCACTAATTCGTTGTAGATAATGGGGAACGACAGATAAGTATAGTATCAGTAAGTACCTTTATATGATATACAGGTAACATACTGTAATGTAAAAAATTAAACACAGGTCCCATTTGTTTGTAATCACCTTATTTTTGGAGATGACTCATATTGGATAATTTTCACAAAAATAAGAAGGAAACAGTTTTTTAAAGATTAAAATAAATACGAGAGTCTAAATTATTATTATGTAGGTATGTAAAAATGGGTTGGATTGCACCTCTAGTGAGTTACAACCCTAATATATTTCTTCTAAATGTTTGAAGATATTTTTAAGTTTGACACACGTCGAACGATGTTTTGAAGTGAATATCAATAAAATTCATTGATATTATGATGGTAATGTAGGCGCCGTTATTTATTTCACTCTGTATTTTTATGCTTCATATTTTTATGCCTGATAATTTCAAAAGTTTTTTCTTTTGGACATTTTTTTATACGACAAATATGAACCTAGGGCAGATTCATGACACTGCATTTAATATTATTAAAGATTATTATGAATTTCCAAAATATGTAGCCAGACTGATCCGGTTGAAATTACAGATAGAGAATAAACACGAATCTCTATTTTAAGGGTATCGTTTTTATATGCAATTTTTCAGCGAATGTAGGAAACAATTCTCTTCACCATGCCAATAATACAAGTTTTCTCCAGTTCGTATAAAAGTTTGCAGGCTACAAGTCATTGAGAATAAGCAATAAGCATATTTTCATTTGTTATATTTCATCATAAAATTTCTTAATTTTACACACCAACTGAACACTGAACAAAACTGTGTATGGCATTATAAACATTATCAAACTCCGTAGAATTTTTCTAAATACCTAACTTGAATTAATGTAAATTATCAAATATTTTTCACGGTGCCAGGTACAAAGTAAAAGTGTACAATTAGTGATTTGTAAATAAAGGATAGATATATTCAAACTGGACATTGCTGGTTAAGGAAACACCTCACAAGAGAATCCGTGTTGGAAAAACGATAGCCTTCTATGGCCCATAATAGAGAGATGAACAATGTCACCACCTTTTCTCTTTATTATTCTCGTCAATGGAAGGAAGTACAAAGGACCCAATGGGGCCTAAGTGCTGTAGCTTCTAAGCTACCCTCCCCAAAATTCAAAATTCCTAGGCTACTCTTCATCAGCATGTCATTTAGTGGGGTTGAAGACGATGAAAATTTTGGGACACATCACCGACACTACTTGACATTCTTCTGTTATTTTTACTTATTGAACAATACTGAATATAGTAATCAATAGTAATTTTTTTTTCTAACACGATTTTTTGAAGAAGAAAATATATCCATGTCATTCTACAGGTTCGTATACGGAACAAAAATTTAAGCTGCTTTTGTAATCTAATACCAAACGTTAGTATTAAATTTTGTTTCCATTTTAGGTACCTACTGATACAGGGTGTCCGGGAAAATATGGGAAATCTGTCGGGTGCAGATAGAATATGGAAAAATAAGATAACAAGTTCATATATTTGTTTTTCCTACAAGCCCTCCCTACGGAGATATGTTTCCCTGAATACGTTATATATTTATGTATATATGTATATATGTTTCTTGAATATCTTTTAAACCACTTAATATAATTCAATAAAAATTTAATGTTATGGACATTAGTAAAGACCTCTTAAGATACTGTTGTTGAAACATAATAAATCTGGATAGCTTCAACCTTAGACTAAAAAAGGGTACTCTTATTTATTGTCGATAAAATATACCGTTCACGAGAAAAAGTATAATAAACGAATGCATGTTTTATTTTTAATAAAAAGGGTCTACTTTTTTTCTCGACAACAAAGTGTGATACGAAAATCATTCAAACAGGAAAATAACAACAAAAAACGCAGTGGGGTCCCAGGAGGCACTTTAACAAAATTATTGAAAAACTTCATAAAAGAGTTCAACATGCGAACATAAGTCGAACTTTTTAAACGGTTCATTTTATCGATAATAAACAAGACTACCTTTTTTAGTTCAAGGTTGAAGCTACCCAGATTTATTATTTGAAATTCTTTATCATATAGGGTGTTAACAATTTTGGCATTAAGTTTAAAGCTTAGTCCGCCCCTGGTAAACTAAAAAAGCTACATATGTTTCAAGGACACTATTTTAAGAGGTTCTTACTAGTGTCCATCGCATTAAATTTTTATTAAATTATATTACATTTAAAAAGTTATTCAAGAAAAACCGATTTCCAACGTCATTCTTCAGGGACACATATACCTGTACGTCCATATTTAGAGTTGTGACATATCTGAGCAATAATTATTGTATACAGAAATAATAGGCATTGTTGCTCATAAGACATTTTTTTGACTTAATCATATAGGTACTTATTTTGACTATACGGTTATCTGGAATATTTAAAAAAATATGAACGATATATACCTCGTTAACATTTTTATGAATGTGTTAATGATGGTTTCAAATAAACAATCGCAGTAGAACTAAAACAAAAGTTGATACAAAATCCTGTATATTTCTATATATTTATTGCTAGAACTCTAGAATAGCAGGTTTGATAAGACTAATCAAACATTAACGAAATTTTGCCGAAAATATTGATGATGTGAATAAATATTGGGGAACAAAATTGTGTTGATTTGAAAATTCCAGTAGACATAACAGTACAATTTTAGAAAAACCTGTGCCTAATGCTAAAACATATTTACTGATAATGTATCATATGATACCAATGACAGAAAATCTCTGAAGAAAAGGGTAGGCATAAGCAGCAATAGATCGGATAAATTTAAAAAGCAGTGACGTTTTCAACAAAGATCTACTCAAAACGAGTAGCTGTTCATTACCTCATATGAATGTAGCAGTTATCAATCGAAAAGTTCATTAGAAAACTTTGAAATTACTTATTTGAGAGTAGTTAGATGACATTCCTGACATTGACACAAAATCTAATAATAATCGTGACAATAATTTTATAGTGATGTTATAAATCATATATGACGTAAAAGCGACACGGATCTATCAGGGAAATGAATAAATTACGTCATAACTTCCAAAATTCCTGTCCGCTTATTTCCAAATACATTTGTTTCTTAATTTGTATTTCGATTTTGTTAAACTTTTCTAGAACCTCAATTAAGATGTTTAACTATGAACAGAAATATAAATAACCGTAATATTGCAATCAATCAATACATTGCATTGGGTGGTTTCGCATAATTAGACTAAATTAAAAATCTATTCATTGTATTCATACATGCTTAGTGATATATAAAGCCAATACCAAGGACACTATACTAATCATTATTCAGCAATTATCTGGTCAAATAGTCCATTGTATGAATTCCAAAGAAATCCATATATAATGCGGCTGACATGATTGGCATTCATTCCACAATTATTAATAGAGTTACTGACATATCAATACAAACATTATTAATTAAGTATAAGGCAAAAATTAATTTGTCAACTACCTGTTTCTGTTGCATAACGCCGTTCGCATCGTAATAATGGAATTAGCGGCCTAATAGTTTGCATAACCGCCTTAGTTTGGACAAGTTATGATTTATTGTTTTTCGAAGGCTATTAGCATTTATCGCTAGTACTTAGACCTTGAGATAGTTTTTAGGCGTGTATACGTTTGAAGTGTTGTCCATAGAATTGACTCGGATCTTGTTGGATCTGGTTCATTTAATTTGTAGAAAACATATAAAAGATTGGAAAACTCTTTAATTGATACCTAATTAATTATGAAAAAAACAGTTGAATAGTTATAATGCTCTATGTACTTAAATTCTGAAGTAAAATAATAGTGAATTGGTACCCAAAATGCTGTTAAATATTCGAAAAACTGGGATCATCTGATGTTTGTTAAGAAAACTGTTATTTCAATTAAGCATTTTTAGTTGAGAACTGTGACTACAAAAGTTAACTGATGAAAGTTTATAATAAAATTTCACTCCTTTATCTTAAATTTACCAGCAAAAATATGTTCAGTGTCCAATTTTAATGTTTACACATAATATGAAAGTCTTTATATACTGAAGATTTAATAAATAGTTTTCAAAATAAGACTTGACAGCTCGAATTGCATGAAAGACAAGATATAAAAATAAACTCTTGTGCAAATAGACGGGATAATATTTAAGTGACCATTAGCTGAAAAAATAAATATTGCTTTTCTATTGTAATATACTGTATTTAAAAGACATCCAACACATAAAATTATTTTTAAAATCAAAGTTTGCTGCGTCTAGGTCCAGTTCTGCTGAACTGGAACTAATTATAAATTCACTATCACTTGAAAGAACTCCGATTCTATTTTTGCCTATTTCGTCCTTTACTTATTATGTAAAACTAATAATGTCTTCCAATCGATCACTGTCGATGATCGACCATATCGATAGTTACGTGTGAGCTCCGAGCGGGATCGTAGCCGACCGAGAGTAATCACCACTGTTACCAGATTCATAATAAAATTCCATATTTGTCATATGTATGCAAGTCTCGCAAGAGTCATAAAAGAGTCTTGCAAAATTGCGAGACAAGAAATTACAAGACAAGACATAATCTAGCAAGATCAAGCAGAAACAAGACTTTAACGAAATTCTTCACAAGATTTTCTCAAGATTTAGGTGATTTGGCAAGATTTCTTGCCTCAGCGAACATTATTCTAAAATACTAGGTAATTAAGAAAAAATATCATATTTCGATGTTTTAATAAGAAGGAAAGTACATTGACAACTAATAAACGGCCAAGAACGATTTAATATTCAGTTCAGCACAAAATAACGAGAAGTGCAATCCTTTAATAATTGTTATAATAATGTGTAAATAAAATAAATACAATATCTTTCATAAGAGGTCACTTTCCAGTAACAGATATATAATAGTTATTTATGCAACAAGTACAAAAAAGTGTTGTCTTACTCGACCTGACGGCCTCGTTGGCACGTCACGTGCTATCAACACTTTTTGTACGAGTTGCATACAATATTTTTTTCACGTTCATGCAAAAACCAAAAAATTTTATTTAGATGACACTGAATCTAGGAAAATGTGACGTCGATTTGGACGTTTATGTTTGTCATGATGACAAAACGCTGTAGTAGAATGACAAATGAATGCAATATACATTTTATTGCACTAGTGCAATAAAGAACCACTTTTTTCCACTAAATATAGTTCAATAAAGCTTTGTTTTTTACATTAACGTTGAAAAAGCAAATTTAGATAATTTTGATACCGACTGGAACTTTTATAAGAAATCTCTCTTCCTTAAACAAACTGATTAATTGTTCCTCTATAGTTACTTTCTAAAAAGCTACAATAATTATTATGCTTACGATAGTTTAGTTTAGTTTGTTTATTGGTGCCCAAGTATTTGCACAAGTCAAAAAAAAAATAATAATAAAAATCAATACAGTAGTAATATAACACTAAGACAATTTATTTTGTAGTAAACAATATATAAACAAGATACAAATAAAATAATAGACAAACATATTCAGTTAAAACAGAGATAAAAACTAAAACAAGGAAAAGAAAGTTCTAAGACATCATCACTGGCAAATTGCTGTTTAAAAATTCCTGAGGACTGTAAAATGAATTTCTTTTGGTAGGGTGTTTATTCCCCAGTAACAAGTACCATCTCCAGTTTTCGCAGGTCTCGAAAAACTTACTTGTAAGATCGTACTATTTCTTGTATGGTGTGCATGAATCTCATTCCTCATAGTATATAGGGATTGAGAAAATAAATTTATATCAATCAATTCAAAGAAAATATTAATTTTGAAAGTCGGTATTTTTTTACCATCAAGTTTTATCAAAATACTATTTTAAATCGACCGTAATATGTAATCAAGAGATTCTTTCCGAATTTCTGTTGCTTCTCTGCAGAATCTTGGCCAAAGTTTATCACGTGCTTTGTATTATCCTAATGGTTCGTTCAATGTTTCTGTTGGTATATGCATTTCCATGTATTTCCTCCGTCAAGTGATGTGGTTCAAAAACGATTTGTATTTGATACCCTAAGGTGTTGATGATGCTTTGTTTCTAGGCCAGATGATGTGAAGCCGATGTCCCGATCCATTCCAATCATGTTCTTTATAAATCTTTGTCTGTTTGTATATGATATATCTAAAGCGGCATTTGGCTTTAGAACCACTGACTCCAAGATCTGCTCCTCGAAATATGCAGATATTTGCCAGGACTGGTTATAACGATGAACTCATAACTCATTGCGCTTGTTTATAGAACTGATTCCTAAAAAGGGTCAATTTGAGGCATATCATATCTACTAGATCCTTGTCGTTGTCTTCTGTCATGTACCTTCAACGAAACTCTCTGATTGGCACTTTTGTGAACAATGATGTCATAACAAAATTCATTAGAATAACATCTAGTTGTAGTTGGACTCCTTCCACCTTTGGTGAGACCTCCAGTGTTCTTGACACGGTGTTCTGTATTTCCCACAAGATCTCTAATTTGGTGTGACAAGGCGGAGTAGTATGGCAAACTTGTAGTGCATAGTTGGTGAAAGACAATAGAGTTGTGTGTTTCGCTTGGAATTAGGTCCGTATGAAGTTTTCTGGGAATAATAAAAGCTTGAACTGCAGACACCACTTCTTTTTCTACTTTCTTGATCAGATTGTTTTGTTCTTATATATCATGTCCTCTAGTAAGTTCTTCATCTAGACGACATATTCTGCTGTGCCGAAAATGGCTATTTGTTTCCCTTCGTCAACAAATGTGGTAATTATTTCATTGTTCCACAAATCTTGGATGGCCTTTCTGATTTGGTTTCGGAGGTGTGGCTGTCCAGACCACTTATAATCCTTTTATAATCGTTCTTGATGCTAGGTAAAAATTAAAATCTTTGGTTGAAGTTGAAGCTGTTTTTGAATTTAAATAGTCATACTTGTGTTTTACTACACACATAACAGTATTCTCTTTCGTAAATATTATCTGGTGCATCTTCCTTACCCATTTAGAAGAAATGTACTAGCAAATGCAAGGATAGATGGTCCAATATTTCTTGAATTAGAAATAACCAAAAGTCAAAAACGCTACCACCAATACCTTCTGAAAAAAATGCAGAAAAGAAGCAACTTCCATATTCTGAAGAACGGGAAATTACATTAAGAAAGCTCTAGATTACTCATCTTCATCGATAAACAACTCAAGATATACGAAAAAAACAGATTCAATTGAGACGCAGTTTTAATTTGACTAGTGTATATTGAAAAGATAAAAGAGACAGAACCAAAAAAGAAGACAGCCAAAGGTATCAAGCTGAAAAACAAAAAAGCCAGGTCTTTAGAAATTATCAAAAAATATAGATACTATTAAAATGCATTTAAAATAATATTCATTAGCGCGGAGGCAGACCTGATAGCGAAGCATCCAATTTAGGTGAACAAATAGCACTTGACGTTTTTAATTTTAAACTTAATGTGATTTACAATAACACTATTATACACTCTTCTGTTACTCAAATCAAAACAAACACAACACAATGCAAATCCATAAATACAACAACGTAACACACTTATTTTTTTACAGAATTTTACTGAAAAATTTCAACATTTCTTCACATAGCAATCCTCGACAAACCTCAGTGGAAAAGCAAAAACAATTATTAGAATGCTATTTAAAAAACAGCTTTCATATAAATGCTCACAAATTGCGTACATATCATTTCACGATCACGATTCGAACGTTTGCTCTACATTTTACATATTATAACACACTACATTGGAACAAAGAGCGTGATATCTGACTATTTATAAATGAGAACATTCTTCATATTTTAGTGACTCGAAAAAATATTTTTCTAATGTTGACATATAAAGTAACATCTTTTGTTATCGAAATAAATGTCAAAACTACTTTATGTAACTAGTTACATAACGAAAACCATTATGCAATTGGTTACGAAAAGTTCGTTATGTCAGTAATTGAAAAAAAGAATTAAACAAAATACAACAGAAAAATAATAAAGTAAATTTGGTACAGCTAGTGAAACTAATTCCAGAAGAAATCTTATTTGTTGAACTTGCAATAATATTCCGTGATATGTTATTGGTATTATTCGGTTCTCCAAGAATATCACTGGAAATTGTTTTTTATTTTCTATAGAATTTCCAACATATCCTTCTGCAACAGAATTTTACTTCCAGTTGCCGTGTTGTTTTATTTTTAAAATATTGGCCCCAGAATCTGCAAGTAAAGTAGCCGAAAATCTGAAACAGTGTCCCGTGAGTAATGCACAATTTGACAAACCAATCATTTGATCAATCATCTTTGGTGACTGGTCAATAGTATTAATTCCTACTTTACCATTTCTATATGTAACAAAGAATCTATTGTGTTTAATATGTTCCGGGCGTAGGTTTCTATACTTCCTGATAACGTCTCCCGGGGTGATTACAAATTCACGAATTCCTCTAGTTTTTGTATTTGGAATATTTACTCGAAAATATGTCTCCTCATCTGTAACATCTTCATGCACCGGCTATTCCCACAACCAATACAACCTAAAGCAAAAAATGCGAATTAGTAAACTGATTAAAAATTTTATGTCATCCGCCTCCGTCAAAAACTTCGCAATATTTACTTTTGAAAAAACGTTTGATTTCTTAGTGTGGACTGCCTTTTCAATCAAACTATTGTATGTTTTAATGTCTATACCTTTTTTTAAAGACAGCTCAGTTCTCAACATGGACTACTGTGTCCATAGCGTAGAAGCCTGTAAATTCTTCTTACCTTCAAAATATGCCAGTAGTACTTTTTCATTGACGTGTTCTACTTTCTTCTGTTCACGCCATTTCTCAAATTTTTCGTAAGCTAAGTCATATACTGCTTTGGATTTTTCAAATATCGTTCGGTATATCGTCAGAATCTGAATGCAAATCACACATTTTTCTTAATAAATAGTAATAGCCACCACAGAATAGATCAGCGTCTATTAAATATCAAGTTAAATACGAGAAAATTTAAACTGACACTGACCTACTAGATAATTGTTATTTAAATTATACTTGTAAAGGATCAAAATTAAAAACTTGTATTTCCCATTTTTCGTCAAAATTAGAAAAAATCTTGTATGTAATACGTTATGAAACATGATTTTATAAATCATACTTTTCATAACATTACATAAATAACTATTTCTTCGCAGAGGCCAAATTTTAGGTCAAAATTCTTTAATGTGAAGAAAATATTCATATCTGGCACACCGATCTCGTAGTCTCCATTAGACTCAATTTCACAGTCTGTATATTTTTATTTATTTAAATAAAGGAGATATTTTATGTTTTGCAAAAGGAGATTCTTCTCCTAAAATCGTTTGTTACTTAAAAGCAAACTGAATTTTTTTGAGTCCACTTTCAGCATGTAAAAATCTGGAGCTTTCTATTAATATAGGTATTGATAGATAAAACTGGGGTCACCGGTGTCTATCAGACAGCCGACCGACCCCGGCCAGGCGAAAATATGTCGGAACGCCGCAAGTGCGAAACCCTGACCGTATTGGGAATGCCTCTTGCATACCGGACGTTTCTCACGTTCACATCTTTTCAAACTTTCCGGGCTGCCTTTGTGTCGCCTGGGAAGTGAATAGAAACTTCTAGAAAATAGACGCTCGGCTCGCCTTCCATTCAGGGTCGCGTCGTCTGAAAGATGTCAAAACCCTGTTTTTTACCTAGACTAACATATTTAGCGCGTGATGCTCCGTCCTCTGTTGTATCTGGGCCACAATGAGGACACAAAAAGCGTTTGTGAAGGGAATTCTTCATCTGAAAGGGAGCGCTCCATTAAGGAATATCTCCTTTGTACTGTGATATAGTAATTTCTGTACAACAAGGCCAGGGGCGTTCTTATTTTTTTTAATGGGTAGGTATTTACATTAATGTTCAACTGCGATTCGGGCAATAGTTTAATAATGAAAATTATGGAGAAATACAGAGCGGCATCATGAATATATAAATTTTCGTGAAATTATCTTTGGGATTTGACAGAAACGACTAATGACGTCATCAATTATATTTTTTCCAGAAACATACCCAAAACTTTTTCCTGTTAAGAGCTCTCTTTTTTCTAACATACTTATATTAGATAAATGTTTCTTTATTACTTCCCGTTTAAAAGTTATAAGCAATATTGTCCAAAAGAGTCTCAAGAGAAACACCACCTAAAAATTTCATTAGCGGTGGAAGGATCAAGTAGTCGTTGGAAAATAATTGAATGTTTGCAGTTTAAAGTGCATAAATGTCTTAAAATTCTTGTCATTCAGAAAAAGTTGATATGTTGCTAATTTACAGCGAGTCACAAAAAAATTTAAGATGGGCTATATATAGTTATATCGATAAATGTATCCAGAGTTCTACATTCCTGATCATAGAACATTTACAAGATTGGAGGCGACCTTGCGACGAGATGCATTTTCTGTTCAGAAGAATCAAATAATTGATCGAAGGGTAAGAAACAATGTTGATACAGTACTGTTACAGTATTTCGAATAAAATCCTAAACGGAAGGCTAGCCGGGAATTGAATTTGGTTAAATCAACCGTTCAACGAATTTTAAAGACCAATGGGCATCATTACTGTAAAATTCAGAATTTGAAGTATTTGCCTGAACGTTAAATTGAAAATAGACTTAATTTTATAGCTCAAATTCTAGTAAATGTAGAAATTGTTGATCAGAACCTTTTTCGACACGTTCTTTGGGCGGACGAAAGTCAGTAATAAATTGCCACATAGACGCAACGAACACTCCTGGTCCATTGAAAATCCAGAAGTGCAGAATTTCCTGCACTTCTGGAGAATGTGCCTTGTAATACGCATGTAGTAGGAGGGCGTTTGCCTTATTTTTTAAATTTAGATACTGTTTTGAGGAAGCTGAATTCAATTCTAATATCAAATTGGAAAAATTGATTGAATTCAGCGACCTCAAGACCCCAAACTCTCAATGTCAACAGATAATATTTACTTCTCTATTCTTCGTTGACAGTGAATTGACAGCTGTCAACTGTCAATTTTTCCAATCTGAGATTAAAATTGAATTCAGCTCTCTCAAAAGCCCAAACTCCTGATGTCAACAGAGAATATTTACTTTTCTATTCTTTGTCGACAGTGAATTGACAGATGTCAATGGTCAATTTGTTCAATCTGACATGAGAATTGAATTCAGCGACCTCAAGAACCCAAACTCTCAATGTCAACAGAGAATATTTGCTTTTATATTCCTCGTTGACAGTCAATTGACAGCTGTCAACTGTAAATTTTGCCAATCTGGCACGAGAATTGAATTCAGCTCCCTCAAAAGCCCAAACTTTTAATGTGAAAAGAGAATATTTACTTTTCTATTCTACGTTGACAGTATATTGACAGCTGTCAACGGTCAATTTGTCCAATCTGACATGAGGGTTGAATCCAGTGACCTCAAAAACATTACCCTATATATTAGAATAATTAAAATATGCTTTTGACATCTGTAAATAGTATTGAAAATGAATAGTTTTGCAACGGGTCAGGGGAGCTTTGGCAGCTCCGTAGCTGCTAAAATGTTCATTTTGGCACTTTGTGCCCATGGAGACTTTTGTTCAGGATGACAAAATCTACAACATATCAAAAATTCAGACAATTTGACAGAAACCCAATTTCCATAAGATTATTGCGGGGTCCTTTCTTACAAGAAGAATTTCCTGCACTTCTGGAGAATGTGCGTTGTAATACGCATGTAGTATGAGGGCGTTTGCCTCATTTTTTAAATTTAGTTACTGTTATCATCATCTTTTTTAACTGTATTAAAGAATTATCGCGTTTAGTCCTTTTATTCATTCTTAATGACACTTAAGCACTTTATACAAAGAACATTCAATTATTTTCCGACACCTACTTCATTCTTCCGCGTTACACGTAGACCGTGACCTCACAGTGCTTTCTCTATTTAAAAGGTGCTACTAGAAAAGTAGTTGGTGTAGCTCTTTCATGGAAAATGAAAAACATAATGAAATTTAAAGTGAGTAGTCGGGACATTAGGAAACCAATGAATAATGTGATATGAATGTAATTAAGAGAACGTAGTAATGTATTTCTTATCACCCTATATCGTACTTTCTACTAAAAAACTCTAATGCTATACTAAATAACGCAAGGTTTTTAGAAAAAGTGCTCCAGTATTATTTACAGACATTTCTTAATCTTAATCTTTTAAAAATACAACCAATTCCAAAATGTTTTTTTTAATTAAGTAACTGAAGCAAATCTAAAACATTTTTTTTATAATAAATGTTAAAATTGATCTTATTTATCCCTTTGTATCTACAGGGGTTGCATAAACTAGTGATTTTGCGTCATAGCGAAGCCTCTTACCGTTGGTCCTAAATGACGAGAGAGTTTTATATCTTAATCTTTTAAGAATACAACCAATTCCAAAATGTTTTTTTTAATTAAGTAACTGAAGCAAATCTAAAACATTTTTTTTATAATAAATGTTAAAATTGATCTTATTTATCCCTTTGTATCTACAGGGGTTGCATAAACTAGTGATTTTGCGTCATAGCGAAGCCTCTTACCGTTGGTCCTAAATGACGAGAGAGTTTTATATCTTAATCTTTTAAGAATACAACCAATTCCAAAATGTTTTTTTTAATTAAGTAACCGAAGCAAATCTAAAACAATTTTTTTTATAATAAATGTTGACATTGATCTTATTTATCCCTTTGTATCTACAGGGGTTGCATATATTAGTTATTTTGCACCATAGCGAAGCCTCTTACCGTTGGTCCTAAATGACGAGAGAGTTTTATACAAATTTAAAGCCAGGTTTTTTGAAGGCGACATTGATGGTTTTGCTGGAAGTAGGTACTCAAGACAACTTCTGCACCAAAACCATCAATTTGTCTTAAAAAAGGCTTAAATTTATAAAAAACTCCTTCGCGTCATTTGTGACAAACGGTCTTTTAATGTCTGCCAAGTTCTTTGCAGATATTTATTTTCCGTCAGGATACAATCGTATCAGTTGAGAATCAAACATAACTCGTAAAGGTCTGTCTCTTTTAACTCTATCTATATGTCTTTGAAATTTTCTCTTTCATCATGACTGAATTTCAAAAAATCGAAAATGGTTTCCCAATTTAGTACTCGTGCCAATTTACTTCTTCACCATTTGCAAATGTCTTTCTATTGACAATCATGTTTTCCAAATTTTTGATAGACATAAAATTTTCGCTTTTTATTTCATTAACAAAAAAATGGATTATTCTTTCTAATAATAATGCACCTTGAACCTTGACAAAAAATCGAAAGGGAACCAAATCACTTTTATTCTGAAATATTGTTTGTTAAAAGAGAATTAAGTAGTATTCGGTTCTTTTTATATAGTTCAAGAAAACTATAAATAAAAATACCTATATGGAAATTTTTACAATAGATATGGACATGATACTCCAATTACTTGGATCTTTTTATATAATTCAGGAATTCCAATCTCTTGGTGCCCTTTATTGAAAATCAGTAAAATGGTGATTTTACGGTTTTTTATCATTTACATAATAATAGAAAAGCATCACATTAATTTTATATTCAAAGGAATAAACTAAATTAATGTAACATAAAAAGAGTTCTGCATAACATCTCCAAAACTACATAGTTGATCTCTAGAATGAAATCACGTATACAAATTAAGTTACACGTAATACCACAGTACAGGTATTGATTATTTTTCATTATTTTTATTTTTTTGCATTAATTACATTTTTCTTACATTAAATGGGTCTACTTAAAAATATATACACATTTCAGATTCATCCTGTACAATATGGAAATATTATTTACTATATAGGAAAAATCTACATCTGCGTTGGATATGCATTTATATTTCAGTTTCTAATTATATCAGGCTGAATTCCTATTAAAAATTCGCATTTCATATACCTACACGACTGCTCTATAACATCTTGATAGCCGGTCACGTTAACCAATTACCTCTGGCGCAATTGTTGACGACCATCGAAAAAAGAAAGCTATTATAACGTGAAAATAGAACAATAAATATAAATACTATCACGTGCCACCGCACATTCACTTCGTTCTGCCATAAATATGCCGCGGGCATGTCTTAGAAAGGAACATAGAGGATATCTAAGATTCCAGGATATTGTGAATTCCTCCAAGTTCTCTCTACAGAGAACTTTATGGAGCTATCCACTATGGTTTTCCATTAAGTAATTTAATAAATAATGTTTTAGTAATAATAATAATATCTCTACCCCTCATTCTAATCACAGGGATTAGCCCAGAAGTCGGAGACTTGTGCGGGAGAGGGGGCGGCATATTATTATTAAGCAGGCCGTATTTGCGCCCAGGAACGACTTACGTTGGTAGACCCTACCACTATTCAGTGTAGGAATGAGGAAAACCTGGAAAACCTCATTAATTAGGGGGGTAGTCAAATATCAACCGGTATCAATCTCTCACATTGATCCAAGCTAACATTATTCCACCCTACCATACCCGCAGAGAGGGTGCCAATCCTCTCCACGAATATAACTTATATACGGTCTACCGTCAGCTGGGCTCGAACCAACTCCGATCTAGTCACCTCGATTCAAGTACTGACGCCTTAAACGTGCGACCACTGACCGACCAATAAATAAATCTTTATTTTAGAGGATGTTAAGTAAAACCCACACTCGGCGACGACCTTAATATTTAAATATACTTTATTTATAATAAAACAAATTTAATCTTACATTTCATTTATTTACCTGCAAGGGTTCGATTCTCGGGTTTAATGGAACACATTCTCTTAGAAAGTAAATTCTCATAAGAAAATGCAAATTTGTATTCTTGACCATTCTCATTGTAGTTATTTCCCATAAAAAATTAGGGAATTATTTCACATGATTTTTGCTAAAGGAATATAAAGTTTCAAAAATTGTAAATATACACGAATAGATAATAATATACTCAGGATTTTTTTAAGTGGAATGAATTTCCACTCGAATTTATTTAACAACATTGGAGACCCAGGTGTGTTATTTTTATTTAGACACGTTTAGACACGATAATTAGAAGCAACGTCATATTACTATGTTCATTATATAAAAAGTATTCAACAGCGACTACACTCAAGTGATGCTACTTCTATTTTATATGCTCAGCGGGTATTTAATGATTCTAATATTTGCAACGATTTAGGATACATACAGTATAATTATTTACGGATACCTTCAGTTATTCGCCGTCTTGAAGCAACTGTGACAGCATCAAGATATTCAATAAATAACACAGTAAATAATGTTTTTTATTTGCTACAGTTTATTTCCCTGTTATAAGGACCTGGTGCTGAACGTATGAAGAAAAAATCGATACCGTTTTGCAAAACAATCCGGGATTTTATGCTGTATAGTAGATCTTTTTGATGACAAAGAAGTAGATTTTTCTGAACCCATGCTAAATGTGTCATCCATGAACAATTATATATACTTTAGATATTCCCCAGTGACCTATGTGGATGTTGAACACACATTTTTGAAACCGAAATAGATTATTAGCGACAAATGTCATAGTCTAACACCTAAAAATTTACAATTAGTTGCTGGTTATTCAATCTTATTCCAGTACTACAAGTGAATAGCTATGCAGAGTGTTTTGTAAACATAATATGAATAGTGTTGGATTATTGTAAATTACCAGCACAAGGTAATATGTTGATATTAACTTTTTGTAAGTATATGTTTGCACCTCAGCTTCTACAAACATTAACTTAGCGTCCAAAGTGCGCCCCTGATAATGACGTCATCTGCGAACAAAGTGCAGGCTTTAGTGATAAGCGAAATCTCATAAAAAAATAAAAAGATTTTCAATTACTTCTTGGTTATGTTCAAAGGAAATAGTTTTTTCACAGAAATTCTTCCAATGGTAACATATTCGATATGTTTTTAAAATATATTACAAAAATTATTAGGTATTTTCAAGCAAAGGTTTCGAATTGGTTTGAAAGTTCAATTAAGTGTTTTTAAAACGTCATGCAAGAAGTAGTGGATGTCCATTTTCAAACCAATCCCGAACTGCTTGAACAAACATATCAATTTCATTTATACAAGAATTAATAACATTTTTAGTTCACATTAACTGACAAATTATTCAAACTAACACCGTATTTTTGACACGATATGATGCAGTCGTCATCTGTAGATGACTTCACGCCGATAAATTTTTAAACTTCTTGTGCTGTTGGGAAATTAAATTCTGTTAATATTCTAAGCTTTGTCCAGTGTTCTTTGGTGATGTTTGGAGAGTATGCAACTAGTAATGCAAAATTCTAGGTTATGAGTTATAATTCAGACTCATTTTTTAAACATCGTGGTAGAATTCCGAAATAATTTTACGCCTCCCTGAGAACGTGATTGAAATTTTTGTACTTAGTCATAGTTAACCTTGTATATATAAGCTCTTAAAATTACGGTACTCATATTCCAGACACTCTATATATAACACATTTGTTATTGTGAATACTTAAAACATTATTAACGACCAGCTCCTTAAAATCTGTATAAAAAGTTATAAAATTTTAAATACTTGAATAAAAAAAAATTATGCAGTTGCAAGTAAATACAAAGCAGGTCAATTTAACAGCGACGTCATTTTTTTGTTCTTTTTTTCTTCTTTGTATAAATTTGAAGTAGGAATAAGAATAAATTAAATAAATTCATTATAACGTGATTTCAGTTCAGTACTAATTTAAAACAAAGTTTTTCAGGTTTTATGAGCAAAAAAAAAATGAAACAAACTCTTCGAACTTTTCGATATCAAATAAATTGTCATATTTCTACAACTTATGTTTGAAGTGTATAACAAACGTAGGAGGTGACATCTTGAGCTTTTATGTACTTCGCTAAAGAAAGTCCATCTATAAAACCCGAATAACTTTACGATTTGGCAATAAAATAACAACAGGTCACGGGAAATCTGAGAATATGGTCTTTTTTACTGCCATAAAAAACTTAACCACCTTGTTCAACTTAATCTGATAAAGGTTATTTTCAGAAAATATATATGGTTGCTTTTTATATGGAAAACTTTGAGCAACAAATCAGTTCATTTTCTTATATATAATATTTTGTAAATTCATAGTAAAATTTTATTTTGTGAAAAAAAGTAAGTATACCTGTATTAATTAATACAAAAGAAATGATTTTTAAATTATTATTTAAATATTAGTACAACAAATATTCTCGTACTTATTACAAACAACTATAAATATATTTTCTGAAGCCATTTATATGTGGCATAATTTTAGTTTTTCTTTCGTTTGATTGGGTTTTTGCCACACTTCTGAAAATATAAAGATTAATTAAATAAAACCTTGCGCCAAACGGATCAGTCAAGGGTTATTTTTTAAATTAAGTTTGCCTAACCAAAAATTCTCACACTGAAAAAAAGTAGATAAGTAAAAAATCACATCACTATCGCGCACTTCCGTATTTTTGAAGTTTCAAAAAACTCTCTGTTTTCGTTCTCAAAATATTAAATGTAATATAATAATCACGGTCTCTTTTATTTTGTTGAACGGAGATAAGTGTGTGTCAAACTGTTCAGTAAACATAGATCATTGTTGAGTACAGTTGTATCGAGAAGTAAGTAACAATAAAATAAAAATCATTTATAGTCTGTTTAGAAATGAAAGAGAGTAATAAAAACGTATTGTGTATGCAAATCGTAAATAAATGTAGTACTGGTGCTTATATTCAATATTTTTATATTATGTATTGTCGGTTTAGATGAGGTGTACTTTTAAAAAAACCTTCATCGTCATCGAACTGTACTAAATTGTAGCAGGTAGCTAAAATTTAATCCCCAACAATCCGTCTTTGTCTATGCCGCTTCAATTTCTCGGTCCATTTTTCTTATAAGTAAACAATATAAAAACAGTTTTTCAAAAGTAGAGGCTACTTTAAGCATCATATGCGAATTAAGAGGGTTTTTAGTAATTGAAATAAAATTATTCAATACTAAAATATGTATTTAAATTTAATGAATAGACTTTTATTCCACACAAAAATATAAGTATTTTGAAAATTCAAATTATGGTGAGTAAATGTAGTGTTGTATAAATGTACAATAAAGTAAATAAAAAAGTAGATATATTAAAATTCATCCTCTGAATATTCTGATGAATTATCTTCGTCTCCTAGATTGATAATGATAGGTTCCACAGTAACGTCAATTAAATTATCGAGTTTCCACATTTTCTCCTCTTCTTTTTGTACATGATGTATACATCTCTGCCAGTTATCTACAGTTATTCGTTCCAAGACATTTTTTAACAAAATTTTCACGTCACTTAATTTAAACGCCGTATTATTTCGCGCTACATGTCCTTTTACCTGCTCACAGACTAATTCGATTGGGTTACGTTCACAGTGATAAGGTGGTAACTGTAGCACCGTTATTTGGCGATATGTTGCCTCTTCATCGATAACATATTTTTTCTGATCTTTATTAAGATTGACAAGTGTCAAAAGTTCCTTTTTCACCATATTTGTTTCAAAAGAAATGTTTTTTCCGGATAACCATTGCATTATATCGGCTTTCCTCCAAGCAGTCGTAGACGTCCGCTCGGTCTGCCGTGAATGGTAACTGGCATTATCCATGACAATTACAGACCCGGAGGAATAAGATCCAACATCTGTGTAAAATACTCTTCGAAAACATCTGCGTTCATGTTTTCGTGATAGTCACCTGTATTTTTAGATTCAAATGAAAGTAAACCGCCATCTACAAAACCACTAGCACTACCTATATGTGTCATTATTAATCTTCGCTCTTTACCTGAAGGTGCCTTGAACCCTGTTGAAAGTCCATCCAAAAATGCTTGTCGAAAACTTTTTACATTTTTATCTTGCCATACTTTTGTTACAGTATATCCCTCGTTGACCCAAGTTTCGTCTAGATAATAAATATTCCTCCCTTCGTCAGGGAATTTTCTAATTGATCTTAAGTAGGATCTTCGCCAACAAATAATTTCACTTTTATCGATAAGAACTGACTTCCTGTTCTGCTTTTCCCAGCAAAAATTCTCTCTCGTAAGACGATAATTTGCTTCTACTGATTTTTGGCAAATCGTTGTCCTCTGAAAGTTTTTTAAAATAAGATGAGTGTACTTTTGCGAATCACATTTTTGAAGAAATCATCTATAACGACTTTTGATCTCCCTGTAGATGATTTTGGGGGATTTACAGTATCTTGTTCATTTTTTGTTTCCTTGAAAAGTCTGTAGATAGTCGATTTTCCAATCCCTGTCATTTTGGAACACTTTTCCACGATGTCGTCAACACTGTTGGTAGGATTTTGGTATTTCAATGCATTAAATACATTTAATATAATAATCTTCTCATTCTGAGACAGCGCACATCTTTTCACGCGTTTAGCAGGTACGTAATCTGATAAGCTCGACATTTTACCCAAACAATATTATATCCACTGGCACAATAGTCACTAAACACAAGTCGAATTATACTCTACTGCACTAGCACGTTTTCGTATATTCAGCTCTAAGACTGGATTGATCTGTCAGAATACACTGGCTCCTACCCTATGATGTATCCAGTAAAATATACTAATGTACACCCATTACCTGTTGGCATTAGTGTTACCCGCTAATTACCTGAAACGAAATATTACCACGCCCATGGCCGGTTCTTATATCGGGGTTTTATTACTCTCTTTTATTTGCAAACAGACTCATCTCTATGGAAGCAGATAAACAAATTTTAAACTATCAAACTTGACATACTTTTAATACATTTACATTTATTATTTTGAGAACGAAAACAGAGAGTTTTTCGAAACGCCAAAAATATGGAAGTGCGCGATAGTGATATGATTTATTTATTTTTTACTTATCTGCTTTTTTTCAGTGAAACTTAGTTTCAAAAATAACCTTGACTGATCTGTTTGGAGCAAGGGCTTATTTAATTTTGTTTATTTAATTTTTTCAGAAGTGTGGCAAAAAACCCAATTAAACTATAGAAAAAATTATAAAGATTATTTTATCATTTTGTTATGGCCAAATTGTTGCATACAAACTAATAGACATAATCACTCACGACGACCTTAAATTAAAGGTATATAAAGGATCAAGTGAGATATAGATTTAACAAAAAAAATCTACCGTTGAAGAGATACTGGCGTCTGAAGATGAGTGTTAAATTTAAAAAAAAAACAAAAATATTTTAGCAATGACTCGACATAGAGTAACCAAATTTGGTACATGATTTACGTTTATTGTTGTCGTTAATTGGTAAAAGTATGAATTTTTTGGGAGCCCAAATGAGGACCGGACTAGGAGTAGGGCGCCCTTGAAATAATATCAATTTTTTATCAGTATGACAATTAATAGTTTTACCATTATTACAGGAAATTTAATTGTAAAACTAAACTAAAAGTTTCAATAATAATTATTTATGCAACAAGTCCAAAAAGTAAGTGTTTATTGCACGCAACGTGAAATTGTCCAACGAGGCTGTCAGGCCGAGTAGGACAACACAGCGAGTGCAATAAACACTTCTTGTATGAGTTGCATACAATATTTTTTCTCCGTTCATGCAAAAACCAAAAAATGTTTTATTAAGATGATACTAAGTCTAGGAAAATATGACGTCGATTTGAAAGTTTATGTTTCTCATGATGACAAAACGCTGTAGCAGAATGGCAGATGAATGCAATAAACATTTTATTGCACTAGTGCAATAAAGAACCACTTTTGCCACTAAATATAGTTCAATAAAGTTTTGTTTTTTTTTTGTATGAACGTAAAGAAAATAAATTTCCTACTGGTAAAACTATTTAAAAATTGACATATTGTTAAAAAAAATCAATATCATTTAAGTGGCGTTTTACCCCTAGTCCGGCTCTTATTTGGGCTTCTAATAAATTCATATTTTTACCAGTTAAAAATAAACGCAAATTAAGTACCAAATTTGGTTGCTCTATATTAAGATATTACCGAAATATATTTTTTTTAAATTTAACACTCATCTTCAGAGACCTATATTTCTTTAAACGTACACCTCAGAAAAAAATGTTACATAATAAAGCGACATATTTTAAGATCCTCTACACGTGCTTGCTCTGCGTCGGTAGATTTATGAAACACCTGTATGGGCATCCTAAAAGCAGCGAATAATTTTATTAATTTATACAGTGTGTCTCTAAAAGGTCTGTACAAAACCCTAGCACAAATTCCTAAGGCTAAAATATGATAATCTAGCCCAATTTACTTTATAGTCCAAGACCCCACTGCAAAGTACCTTCACTCAAATGTTAATAGATAGAATTGCATTTAAACATGTGTTTCATGTATATCCTAACACGAATTGGCTAGGTTGGCTAACCAAAGCCGGGTCCTAGAGTCATGAATTATGCATTAAAAATATTAATTTGAAAGTGAACTACAAATTAGTTTAATGCAACAAAATATAATATACCAATAGAAAATCCATAGTGTGCGTTTTAAGAATATATAGAGTTGTCTGTATATTATCTGATCTACAGTGTGACAACCCTTCACGAAAATTTAAAATTTTGGACGCCGTTGTTGTTTTTAATTATATAATGTGTTTTTTTTTAAGAAAAAGTTATTTTAATTCCCAGTACGTACAACATATGTCAAGATTAATATACTAACATCTTTATTAGAGTTTACAAAATGAACATTTACATTAAAAATTTGTGCCTACCGTACGCCAAGAAAAAAATATTTTTTTTTATTTAAATCAATAATTTTTTTATTTTTTAAATAAAAATCACGTTTTATCCAACCCTACTAAAAAAAAACATATATTTTTCAAAAATGTTTTGAGTGGACACATGTATAATGTAAATAAATACTGTATTGGAATAATTATAGAAATAGATAAATATATTTTCTTTTATTAAATAATATAATTTCTTGTCAGTGTCTTTTTGCGACTAACAGTGTCTGTTCTGACCTTTTTTTATATCAAACTGTTGGTGAATAAATTCTTGAATAAATCTCAAACAGTAAATAATGCCCATGCACGTACATGCACAATTTCAACAGATACATGGTGTTAAAAAAAGAGTGTAAAATATTTAAGGAACGTCTTTATGTTGACGCTTATTCAATCGCCAGATTCCTTCACAACGCATGTTTGGAAGAATTCACCAAAGATTGCGTGATACCGGTTTCTTGAGCAAACAGTGCCATTTATCCGTAAGACCAAGGTCGGTATCCACTCCTAGAGCAGAAGAAGAAATTCTAGCACTGGTAGAGCAGAATCCAGGTACGAGTGTGCGGAGAATATCAGCCGAGGTAGGAATTAGTGGTCCTCTTGTTTGGAGAATCCTTCACGAGCATCTGCTTTATTCATACCATGTGCAACGAGTACAAGCCTTAAATCCAACAAATGATCATCAAGCACGTTTGTTTTTTTACCGCTGGTTTCTACGTCATGATGCCCTCGTTTTCTTGCAAACATTCTTTTTAGTGATGAAGCCGAGTTCACAAGAAATGGAGTGTTTAATTTTCACAATACGCACATTTGGGCCGACGAAAATCCTCATGCTCTAATAGAATCTAGACATCAGGCACGTTTTTCATTAAACATTTGGATGGGTATTGTAGGTGACAGGTTTCTGGGTCCTGTTGTTTTACCAAGCCGATTAACAGGCGCTGCTTACCTTAACTTTCTGCAGAACACACTTTATGAGTTTTTGGAAGACATTCCTTTGAATCAGAGGCAACAAATGTGATTCTAGCATGATGGTGCTCCAGCTCATTTTTCCATGGCCGTTAGAGAGCATTTACACCAAACTTGTCCACATAGATGGGTAGGAAGGGCCGGACCTGTTTTATAGCCTCCAAGATCGCCTGATCTGAATCCTCTTGATTTCTTTGTTCGGGGATATTTTAAGACATTAGTGTATGGTACTCATGTAAATAGCCTGGAAGAGCTGCAGCTACGGATTAATCAAAAGTGTCAAGAAATCCAAACCAAGGACGGTGTTTTCGAAAGAGTTCGAATATCGTTGAGACGAAGATGTCGTGCCTGCTTGGAAATGGACGGACGGCACTTTGAACATCTTCTGTAACTTTGTTTTTTGTTTGTTAAAAGCTTCCTTTGTCGGTTTATTTCTAATAAAATAAAATGTTTGAAAGACGAATAGTGGTCCATATATCCGCACCCGTTACTTTGCGGACCCATGTTTATTAAGACTTTTCTGCTTATTTTGGTCATACTATTACTTCCTGAAATATTTTACACTCTTTTTTTAACACCCTGTATAACTGCGATCTGTAAAAAGTGTTTTTTTTAATTAACATAATAAATATCACATAATATTATTCTCCCTGACAATATAAAACCGGTCTGTATTTGTCCTTGACTCAGTAGCGTAGATTACTCCCCCATAGATCCCGTGGGTGGTTGGAGGAATCTAAGCCTAAGCCTAAACAATCCACTGCCATAATAAAAATATAAAAATGAAATGTTAAAATTAAATAGTTAATTAATTTAAAATCATGAGACTGTAAGTTTTGTATTGCGGGCATTGAAATAAACATGATTATTTATCTATTAGTTTAATTGTTTAATTTAAACAGATGGCATCAATAAAATGGTCAACACACTTACAAATCATTTAATAAAAAGAAAACAATGTTTATTGGTTTCGCACGTTTTTTATAATATAGTATACCTAAGTGCACCCTCATAAGTAGAATGAGAAATCGAGATCTGATCGCAGTTTCCATGTACATTGCAGAGAGCGCCATCAGCAGCGTTCCACCTGCATCTAAAGCTTCATAAATTTTATGTGCCTTGGTATATTAAATTTTTTTAAAAATTCTAGTTCCTTGGCGTCTTTTGTCTGTATTAAATTTTATTCGAAATCATTTATCAATAATATATTTTTGCAAAAAAATATACAGTTGTATCTGAGAGAATCTGCTATGTGCATTCTATTGTTGTATCTGAGAAGTTATCTACACGTAGCAGCACATACAAGACATTTGATATTTGACAAATGTGACATCATTGATGTTTCTTAGTAAAATATCTCCTTATTTTTAAGATTTACATGACAATTCACCTTACTTACCTTATCTTTTAAGTGAGGATTCAATATTATTTTACATTTCAAATAAACCAAATATTTTTTCCATGATTATTTTTTTATCTACCTGAATATGAAACGTTTCCAAATTATTGTTCGTTATTGCAAAAAATATGTGAGGCCATTCAAAAAGTGGAAACTTGAAAAAGATTTAATTAACAATAGAAATATTTTTACTACAACAATCAGTGACATAATATAAACGTGATGTATGTACGCAAAAATTTTAATATCTTTATTCATTCGTTTATTTCAAGAATAAATTGGCCATAACCAGTTCCTAATTGCAAACGACAAAATCTTATTGTTTACCAAAACGTGTACATAATCCTACCTATAATAATATATTTTCTCCTCAATCAATTATATAATGCAACCGACTATGTCGTAATTGAATTACATAATGAACCACCAGGAATGTAACCTTTGTCAAACTAATTACGTTGGAATGGACATGATATTCGTATTAGACATAATTTCAACCTTTTTAATGGAGCAAAAGTAAAACTGATTGTTTATTAGCTCAAACTGTAATTTCAACCTACAATTTTCAATGAAACTATTAATCACGCTGTTCACATTTTGAGTTGTAATTAAGTTATTTCAGCAACTGGTTGTTCGATACTTTTACGCCGTGCAATAACGTACACATTTCGATAATGAAATATCAACTGCTAACGTATTACTTTCTGAAGCTAACTATTTGTAATTATTTTGAAACCTCCTTCTATACAATGGATATGTATAGACAGGTTATGCTAATGCAACTATAATGGCTCATTACGAATTTATTCAGTGGTGTAACAATTTTAAAAATTTTAGTTTTTAGTTGCTATTAAAATCAAGAATATTGGATAGAAAATTTATATACTTCTTCCTGGTAAGAAGCTCTGGAACTGGAGATTGTCATCTAGTTGGTATTTATATTTGATGTATGTACTGATTTATGATGTTCTATCCCTTGATTATACGAATTAATTGTTTCCTAACTACAGGTAAGTAAGTCTAGATCCTCATTTTGGTTGAGATTAATTCGATTCTTCTGCATTTCTATTACTTTTCTGTAAAGTATATGTTACAAACGTGGTTGTTTCAAATACTAAGTTGTTTTTAGCATAGCAAACCTTTACAGAAAGAAGCCAAGTCCTGTGAAGGTCTCTTAACGCGTTGTGCTTATGCAATGCAACACACATGCAGTAAAGGTCTAGGTAAGCTCTGTCTATCCTTAATGTATCAATATGCATGTCTGATTGTAGTATCTACCGTCTATTTGTATTGCTTCTAGATATAAACTGCGATATATATGCAGCCAGAATCTTGTACATGTATACAAAATACTGTATACACACATTATGGCCTGCTGCCCCCATCTCTCAAAAGATCAGATTCCTTATTTTCAAGTTTTATGGGTTCTTCTGGATCAATGTATTGGTATATCAACTTCCTCTTAGAGAAGATCGTAGACGATATTGTCACGGAATTTGCCCCACTCACACCCAAATCGACGGCTGTGGTACCGCGAATTACTAAGATTGCCTCGATCGCCCCTACACGATTCTGTTAAACAAACAAAATGCCGTGGATCGAGACGGGACTAAAAAATTTGAGAAACGACGAGAAGCGTTCGAGTCGTTCGAGAGATGCTAGAAAATAGATCTAGAGATGCTAGAATATACCTGGAATATTCGTTGGGTCTATAAAAGAGAAATAAACGGCCGATTAAGTTAGTCTTTTATAAGTCTTGTATTACAGTGTTGAATTCAAGTGTTTAGTTAGAGAGATCAAAGCGATTTAGATAGCGATTAATTAAAAAAGTGTTTAGTTGAGTTCTAATTAGTGTTCAGTAGTGTACTGAGTACAGTTAATAAAGAAGTAATTAATTAACGGATTGTTTTTCTGGAAGTAGAGAAATTCAGATTAGGAAATCCGTGACAATATATTTATTTTTCCAAGTGTTATAGAACAACCTTATTCCTGGATTGGTCGGTGATGCAGTGCCTAATGTGTTACCTGTTTTTTTTTTTTTTTTGGAAAGGTCATTTAGATAATTTGAATAATAACACACAGAAATCCTTGAATCTGGATAATAATCCATAAGACCACATAATAAACTTATCTACATATCTACACTAACACTTAAGTTTTAGAACCACTTATTCCAAGGTCTGTTTCTTGAAGGTTTTCAAGTAAGTGTTTACTAAGACTGAGGATAAGTGTGGTGATATAGCTCTTCCATTCGTTGGTTCATAGAACTGTCCTTTAAAGAGGAAGATAGCTCAGTTGCTGCACACTTTCTCTAAATCTACAAAATTCTTATACTTACCTTCTCATTTTACTAAAGATCACTGAAACGTTCATCCACGTCAATCTCTCAAAAAATTGGCAATGGATATTAAATGTATGGTATGTCATTGTTTAGCTCATCAACAACATTGATTATTCTTGTCTCGACTTCTTACTGGTGACAAAAAATTGTAGCTTCACAGCAATGTTAAAACAGAAAAGCATGACATAATCTTATCAGCAACGCAACTCCTCCAGGAAAAGCTCGTGGTCATCTGCAAGGGGTGTTGTGCATTTGGTGGAACTAGTGTAAATTGCTTCTGAGGAATGTAATCAGCACTCCTCAATCTTATTGCTAATACTTCGTCGCTTTGAAGCATAATATGCCCGACCTCATATTGCTGATAGCAAGACAACGGTTATTTAGGAGCTCAGGGGTATACCACATCTGCCTTATTCTCTCGATCTTGCTCTATTAGATTTCCATCTCTTTCACTTTCTCAAAATATTCAAAAAAAGAAAGCTGCGTAATTTATGGACCACATTGAAAGACAGAACAATACATTCTTGATTAGTGTATGTATTTCATTTACTGGTTGAGGTTTTGTTTGTTAAAAATAAATGTATATTGAATCAATAAAAATGTTATGAGCTTATACATCAACCCAGTAGTTCAATATTCTTATTTTTAATCTTAACAAAAGTAATAATGCCGTATCTGGCAAATACACCCAATGTTTGAGTTTTCACTTGATTTTGACGGAAGTGTTACATTAAATTAATCCGGAATAAAAAATAGCAGATCAAAGTTCTCTATCAGGAAGCTCGCACTTTTAACACCCTCGCCTCGAGGCCGACCAGAAACCAAATATACACTCCTCACTTTAAACCGAACATTAATATTTTCCCTCAAATTTGATTCAGTCCCCGGCCCCCTTCGGCAGTATTTACCCCCGGAGCTGACACGTTATAAGCGGGGTTAGAGCGGATGATGAGAATATGGCACCTCCTCCCACAGTCACAGTTAAAATGGGGCTACAAATCATAACAACCCTCGCCCTGTCATCAGCGGCGACTCGTGCTCGCGAGTAATGATTTGATTTCTTTGTCCCCGCGGCCTTAAGGAGCTTAGTTAACTATGATACCGTTATTAGACGTAAGCCTTTTGATTATATCCTAGTTGAGCAGGGGGTTATTAGGGGAAATCCTGTTTTCCGGGATGAATACGCGCATTTGTTTGTTTATTATGTCATAGACAATTTTAATTTTCTAAGTCTAGCATCTTTACTACTATTTGTTATAAGAATCATACACTGTAAAAAGATAATTACACGATACTGTGTTTTCGAGGTTCACAAGGGATTGTGTCTATTTTTACAAATTTATCTGTATGTACTATCGTTTGCAATAATAATGACACTAACTCAATCAGTTTATAAACAACTGGAAGTTCTGAGTAGAAATTTCATTGGATCTCTATTGATAAATAGAACAACTAAGTACTTGAATCTTGAAATTCGTTTTAAAGTGTGTCATTAATATTGAAAACGATTGTACATGGAGTAGTGACGTGTGTTGGAATAACTGATATCAGTCTGAAGTAGGAATAATAATAATAATAATATCTCTACCCCTCATTCTAATCACAGGGTCTAACCCAGAAGTCGGAGACTTGTGCGGGAGAGAGGGCGGCATATTACTATTAAGAAGGCCGAATTTGCGCCCAGGAACGACTTACGTTGGTAGACCCTACCACTATTCAGTGCAGGAATGAGGAAAACCTGGAAAACCTCATTAATTAGGGGGGTAGTTAAATATCAACCGGTATCAATCTCTCACATTGACCCAAGCTAACATTATTCCACCCTACCATACCCGCATAGAGGGTGCCAATCCTCTCCACGAATATAGCTTATATACGGTCTACCGGCAGCTGGGCGCGAACCAACTCCGATCTAGTCACCTCGATTCAAGTACTGAAGCCTTAAACCGCGCGACCACTGACCGATATAGAACACAACACAAGTTTATTGAGCTAACACAAAATATTGTACTTTTAACACATCACTGGTAAATATTACATAAATTTGGTATGTTTTATAATATAATGTGTAGAACTATTAACACGGAAATTTTACACATTCTAAATTACACACTGGAAAAATTTCATTTACATACCAATTTTTTTTACAGAGAAACAATCATGGTACTAGCTTTGAATATTTTAGCTAAAATGTTAAAAACCGATACTGATTTGTTCACTGTAAAACGGCACGGAAGTAATAATCGTAGCAAAAAATTGCAGAGAAAATTTTATCGAATAGAGAAAATGATGCAATTCTTGGAGATGCTAGTAATATGAATTTTTATGTGTAAGAAAATTAAACAACTACGAGTTTATTATCAAAATCTACCATTAATTTAACAAACTGTAATAATTTGTATTATTTATACTAAATGGTTTAGTTCAAATAAAATTTAAAGAATTAATATGTATTTTTTTATAATAGTGCTAGTATGAGCAGCCTAATGGTACTGAAATTCAGTGGTATCATGTATCTGTACATAAAAGAAAATCATATATATTGTTATATTAAGTTTATAAAAAATCACTTTCATATACTCACTAAAGTAGAATTGCGTTAAAATATAAAAATGGGCTCAAAAGCATACAACTTTTTCTCCGACAACATTACTGGCCAATACTGGGGGTGATACTACCACTGTGAAGCGTCATGGTGGTTGGAAATCAACAACAGTAGGAGAAAGTTATATTGAAGACACTGTCCACAAAAATGGCAATTGCTAAAAAAATCCAGATCCCACCTGGTGAAATTGTGGGCCCCTGCATTTCTTCAGAAACTTCTTATCGAGTGAATTTAAATAATCCCGGTCAAATGAACAAGATCGTTTTTGAGATAAATGTTAATAATAATAATTCTAAATAAAATGCTATAAACTCGAAGCGTGATATTATGAATTCTAATCCAATAGTGCGTTAAAAGGAGTTTTATTTGTGTAAAATGAAGTTCTATATTTTTATGTAAACCAGAATGGGAAAAACCGAACTTAAAAAAAATTACAGATTAAAATATCTGCGGAAGTGCTAGCAACTAACGCCCTCTCCTTTGTGTAAAATAAACTGATAACACCAGCTTGTTTAGCATCTCCAAAACGTACCTGTGTCAAATTATGATGTGCTTTAAAAAAAGTACATCCAAAATTTGATTTTATGAAATTATCATCATCATGTTCCTCAAAAATGGATGACTTTAGGACATACGTTTATTAAGCAAATTCCACTTATTTTTTATTTTTTTATCAGCTCTAGTAATATTGCCATGTTTCTGAAACACCCTGTATAACATTTGTCTTATAAACGAAGTCTCAAAGAGTAAATATTCTAACTTTTTCATTCTTCTTTGTACCATTCTTAATTGTCCACGGTGTTTGCTATGCACAGCACACTACACAATTAATGCTTGGCGTTCAACGTGTTGACAGATATAACAAGATATTGTCAATTGTTTTATGAATGGTGTTTCCATGCGTCAGCCCGCGATTATCGAAAATTTGTGGGTGTTGTCGAGAATTTTAAGTTGACTATATATGGTCATTGCTATGCCGCAGACCGCTTTGTCCGGTCATTACTGGGCTATTTTAAATATTGACGGTAATTGGCTTATCCGCGAGTATTAAAGGTGAAGTAGGAACAGTACCTAATATCAATTTTGAGGCTATAGGAAACGGAAACACTTCGATAGTTGTCAGAAGTGTACGGAAGTAATATTTTATTTATTTTATGTATTTACTTAAATTTAACATTATGAGCAGGTATTTTTTGATGCTTACTTTTTGTTATAACAAAACCGTTCGAAACATGTTTGTGATAAAGTAAAAATAAAGATCAAGCTATAATTTATTTAGTATCTCCTTCAGTCTCAAAATCATTGAATTTATTTTGAAATGTTATATCGAAAGGGCATAAATATATACCGCGTGATCACGTAACTTTTCAGTCTTGGTGATTAAATATATTTAAAAAGAATCTAAAAAGTAATACCTACCTTTTATAAAATAGATGACACGTATAAACCGATTGATTTAAAAAATCAATTTGCAAACATTTTTCAGAAAGTTTTTTGTAATGAACTTAGCGATTTTTTATATAAAAATAATGTCAAATATCAACATAAGTTTTCTAGAACATTCCAGGCCATATTCGATTTAGTTCTAGAAGTGTTCTCTAGGACTTAGGAAACTTCCAGAACCATGATCGACTTTGCATCCACAGTTTCAGTTGATGTTGAGAAGTCAAACGTAAATGTGTGAAACGTCAAAGGTAAATATTTGACAATTTGAATTGTTTGAAGTATATTTGTTGTGAATCATGTAGTAACAATAAATCTTTGTTTTCTTTCTGTGGAGTATTTCAAAGTCAAGTCAATTTAGAGATTACATTGGTGTCAGATGTGAATCGTTCTGCAAAGAAGGAGTTTGGAGTAGAAAAGTGAATGCCTGTGACCAGATCAAGAATGACGAAAATGGAGGAAACATTCAAGCAATTAATGGAGATGATGAAATATACAAAAGAGAGAGAAATATTAAATGAAGGAGAAAGATGACTTAAAGACTGAAATGAAGAACAGCCGTGATGAAATAAAGAATGGCCAAGACAAGAGAAATCAGAAACAATTAAGAAGAAATGAAGAACAGTTAAGAGGAACTGAAGAATAATCAGGACGAATTGAGAAACGAAATAGAAACCAGTTTGCAAGAAAACAATAAGAAGAAGAAATTGGTTAAACTCAATGAATTGAGAGAACTGTCGAAGGAGAAATTAACCAATTGAGAAGTGAGGTTGAGATAAGGTGAGGGTGTAGAAGAAAATATGATCAAGTTACAGAGTGAAATCTTAAATCTGAAATTCCAGTTATCCGTGAATGAGTTCATTAAGACTGAAAGTAGTTTTGTTTCGTCCTCAAGTATTACACCGCCAACGTTTGATAGAAGGGTGTCATGTAGCAATTACTTTAAACAGTTCGACTACAACACGTTTTCTAAGCGCAACTAACAGGCCAAAAACAATGTTTGGAAGAAAATTTGCAGCAATTTGAGGCAGATGTAGCACGTATGGTGAAGTTAGATTAACCCACAGCACCGTCAGAATTCCAAGAACAGTTAGCAGTGAGTAAATTTAACATCTACGGCCTATAAGACTCTGAAATCAGTCAAGGTTAGCCAGACATAAAAATCTATCTGACGCTCTAGTTCTAGCATTTAGAAGTGGTCAAGATAGGGCAAGGCGAATTAGGGCTTCAGACTAAAGAACAACGAAGAGTCCAAAAGAGTGTAGAAGAGTTTGTGTAAGATTTAGTGGATAATTTTTATAAAGGACGAGGCGAAGACCTATCCAGTGTTGAAACTGTGGAGAAAAGGGACATTTCAGGAATCAATGTCCTAAGAATATATGCAATAAAGTTCAGAAAGAACATGACAACTGGAGAACAAGCAACAAAATGGTCCAGCCAGAACTGAGTTCTAATATTGAGACAGAAGAACCAATTATTAAAAGTGAGTTGAGATAGGATCTGAAAAAGGAGAAGAAAACGGTAATTGATCTGGATAACCAAAATAAAACTTTCGAAGTGTGCCGAACAAGATAAAACGTATTCAGAGAAACAAATTAAACAAAAATACACTCAGTGAGTTAAAGAAAAAGAGAAATTGTTGAAAAACTTAAAACATAAAGATCAGCTGCTGAGGAAGTTAAGTACCAACAAAAACAGGTTAGAAACCTGGTTGAAAGAAATAGCAAGAGAAAAGTCATCAATGGAAGAAAAATGACGAAACAGCATAATAACTTTAACAACTGAAGTGAATGAAGCAAGAGAAAAAACAAATATTTGTACCAAAGAACTAAGTTGCAGAGCCCGAATGAATGGGATAATACAATTCTCGCTAAAGAACAAGGTGAGGATCCGGACTTTGCACTAGTTTTCTAGTAGAAGATAAAAAAACTTGTATAGACTTAATTAAAATTACATTTCTATCTAATATTCGGCGTTGAAAAATTGTTGGACGCTATGACATTCTTTAGGAATACAGGATGGCATATTAAAAAGAGTCCTAATATCAAGTACAAGGTTTATCAAACTGTATTACCCCCCAAAAAGAGTGCAACTTCGAGAAACTCTCTATAGTGGTATAGGTGGCGACTATATAAAAAGAAATACGACATAGAACAAAGTCAGAGAGCGATTTTATAGACTTGGACGTCGTTCCGATATGGAATAATGGTGTCGACACTATGGTAATTGTACGTTAAATAAATAAGTCGTGCAGTGGAGTAACCTGATCGGGGCAATCCGCTCTAAGAGAGAGGCAATGGTACGGAAGCTCATCTACCTTTTTTTGTTTCCCGTTTGCTTTCGAATTTATAATTTTTGTAAATACCTATATTTTAACGTTTTCTAGAACATTTCGGGCTACATTCGATTTGGTTCTAGACGCGTTATCGAGGAAGTTGATGTTGAGAAATCAGACGCGAACGACTGAAACGTCAAAGTAGATTTGACAGTTTGAACTGTTTAAAGAGTATTTGTTGTGAATTAAGAAGTGACAATAAAATTTTGTTTTTCTACATTGAGTATTTCAAGGCAAAGTCAACATAGAGGTTACAATACTTATGGTGTTTTTTTAGACTTTAGTACTGCATTTGATATTATAGACTACAATATTTTGTTTGATAAACTAGGATATCTTTGTGCACCGCCATCTGTCGTGAAAATAAACTAAAATTGTTTACGATACCAGTTTTCCCAATCTCTTTGAAATATCTCTGAATTAAGCTATTAACAGTTACAATAAACTAATGAATACAATTTAATTCTTAATCGTCTGATATATTCCATTCTAGTCACCGTTTGTTTATAACGCCATTTCCTACCAACCCCGTTTTATGTTCATTTTTATGTTTCTATATATAATTTTTCAAATCTCTAGGAGGGCAGGGCAGCGCCCCTATCTACCCCTTCTTGGTGACGCTCTTGCACTCCATTGAATCCAATACAATTTTGGCAGCTTAAAACTTCAGCTATCATACCAAATCACTATAGTTGACAATATCGTGTTATATAAAGTTAAATATAGCATAATTACATCACACAGCGCTCAACCACATTGTTTTTACTACAGCCGAAAACCACCCCAGTCAACTGGGTGCTTAATTTTCACTAAGCGTCATAGTCCAAGAGCATTGGAGTTTATACAATAGTTACATTGAAATTAAATAAAGAAAATATTGTTTCATATTTTAATGAAATAAATTATAATTGACTAGAGAAATAACATTTTGTGTTATAAAGCGGCGATTTTTATACAGGGTGTTTTTAAATGAACTAGAAAAAATAAGACCACATATTCCTTAGGTGAAAAAAAATCGATTTAAACTGTTCCGTTTTCATTTCGTTTTAATAAGTATTAGTTAATTTCATATTCAACTTATTTAATATTTTTCTTAAATTAAAATTTTCGCCTTATTCAAATACTGAAATCCGCATAGTTTTTATTTTATAATTTTTTTTTTTTTTGTAACCAATGAGATTGTTTTTGTGACCTACTCACCGAAGAAGAACAGATTCGATTCAAACAATTGGGTGTGAATAGTTCGCTGCATTCGCTATATATCGCTACATATACATGGTGTTAAAAAAAGAGTGTAAAATATTTAAGGAAGTAATAGTATGAAAATAAGCAGAAAAGTCTCAATAAACATAGGTCCGCAAAGTAACGGTTGCGGAGATATGGAATGTTTTATGATTTTTAGCCCCTTTTTTTATTTTGCAAAAATGTTGTGTATTTTCTTATAATAGTTGGTTGATGTTTAGTGAAATAAACAGCACGATTTGACAGTTGTTCTCAGTGCACAAGTTTTCTTTCGCTATGGCTGGTTACTTCAACGCAGAATTAACAGACATGCATTTCGTGTATAGTCGTGCTGACGCTTATCCAAATTCCTTCACAACGCATGTTTGGAAGCATTCACCAAAGATTGCGTGAGACTGGTTCCTTGAGCAAACATTGCCATTTATCCGAAAGACCAAGATCGGTATCCACTCCTAGAGCAGAAGAAGAA
Organism: Monochamus alternatus; assembly: GCA_037114965.1. NCBI lineage: Eukaryota > Metazoa > Arthropoda > Insecta > Coleoptera > Cerambycidae > Monochamus > Monochamus alternatus. Next base: position 20,755,323 of record CM073435.1, on the reverse strand, counting down.
ATTCTAGCACTGGTAGAGCAGAATCCAGGTACGAGTGTGCGAAGAATATCAGCCGAAGTAGAAATTAGTGGTCCTCTTGTTTGGAGAATCCTTCACGAGCAACTGCTTTATCCATACCATATGCAACGAGTACAGACCTTAAATCCAATAAATGATCATCAAGCACGTTTGGTTTTTTGCCGCTGGTTTCTACGTCATGATGCCGAAGACCCTCGTTTTCTTGCAAACATTCTTTTTACTGATGAGGCCGGGTTCACAAGAAACGGAGTGTTTAATTTTCATAATACGCATATTTGAGCCGACGAAAATCCTCATGCTCTAATAGAATGTGGACATCAGGCACGTCTTTCATTAACCATTTGGATGGGTATTGTAGGTGACACGTTTCTAGGTCCTGATGTTTTACCAAACCGATTAACAGGCGCTGCTTACCTCAACATTCTGCAGAACACACTGTATGAGTTTTTGGAAGACATTCCTTTGAATCAGATGCAACAAATTTTGTTCCAGCATGATGGTGCTCCAGCTCATTTTTCCATGGCCGTTAGAGAGCATTTACACCAAACTTTTCCACATAGATGGGTAAGAAGGGCCGGACATGTTTTATGGCCTCCAAGATTGCCTGATCTGAACCCTTTAGATTTCATTGTTTGGGGATATTTGAAGACATTAATGTATGGTACTCCTGTAAATAGCCTGGAACAGCTGCAGCTACGTATTAATCAAAAGTGTCAAGAAATCCAAACCAAGGAGGGTGTTTTCGAAAGAGTTCGAATATCGTTGAGACGAAGATGTCGTGCCTGCTTGGAAATGGACGGAAGGCACTTTGAACATCTTCTGTAACTTTGTTTTTTGTTTGTTAAAGGCTTCCTTTGTCGGTTTATTCCTAATAAAATAAAATGTTTGAAAAACGAATAGTGGTCCATATTGTTTATTTTTTATTAAGACTTTTTTGCTTATTTTGGTTCATACTATTATCTTCTGAAATATTTTACACTCTTTTTTTTAACATCCTGTATACCATATACATTCGCAAATATCCAAAGTGCAAATAATAACTCAATGAACTTTTAAATAATTAATTTTAGACTTTAGTGCAAATTTAGTGCAAGAAACCAAGCTACATTTTAGTTCTCCATACTCCGAGAGGCGCCTCTCTAAATAGGAAACCAGGAAGATCACGGTGAATCGCATGTTACGTTTTCTCATTGGTTATTTATTTTCAAATTATATTTATTTCGTTTAATATTTTTTAATAAGGCGCTCCCGGCTCACAGTCCATTTTTCTGAGGTAAAGCTATTACTAAACATACCTACATCCGAAGTCACATAATAAAAAAGATACAGGGTGTCAAAGTTATATTTACAGTTTATTTATATATTTACATTAAATCTGTAAATCGGGAGTTTTTGTGGGTGAGAAATTCAAATTTGTTTCTAATTTTAATGTCACTAGAGGGCGCCACTTGTCGCACACTATGTTTCTTTTAAATGGCAGAACATTTTTGCAGCTTAATAAATTAAAACGATATCCATCAACTCCGAGTTGTTACTATACACGTAAGCCATTTTTGACACTTGAAAAATTAATGTAAATACTGGCCTCACAAAAATCTTAGTGCCTACAAAAAATAATCGGATTTCAATATTCGGAATCGTCAGTCTAGAGACTATAGTGGCCCAGCGATTTAAATATTGAAAATATTACAACTTCAATAATGTTTTACTCGGAAGCTATAAGGATTTTATAAACAATTTTTTTACGATATCGACTCCATTTTTCATGCCGCATCTATTCTCAAATTATTTTAGATTAGTTCTGAATCATCCTGCATAAACATATTATTGTTCCTATTTTGGGCTTATCATATTTCATGTTAGCTTTTCAAATGTATTCCAAGTGTTTTCATTTGAGTAGTTTGTCATTCCTATGTTTTACTTTTCTTTTTATCTCCATATTGTATCACTATTTGACAGTATGTACCACGTCATTGGTATTTAGAGTGTTTGTTTTCAAAAATATTGTTACTGTACTATTTGTTACTGTTATAAAATTTGATCCCGAAATGCTTTACTTCACTATTAGTGAGTTGCTTTAAGAAAGCTTCTAATGTTGAAAATATTACCATTCCGTCAGTTCAGAAGTTATTATTTCAGAAGAAATACTTTATTTTTTATTGAAAATGATTTTTGAGATAATATTTACTGTTAAAATGCGCAGTTAATCTTTATTTTTTTTATTAGAAAATTGTTAATGTTTCATTAATTTCTTAAGTTTTTTTTACTCTGGCCTGAATTGTATATATTCTGCTTCCTTCGTTATCTTTATATGTGATGATAAAATATACAAACACAACATTTGAACAGGTAATAAATTTATAGTGCAAAAATAACACATTTGAATAAGTAGTATTTTTCTGATATTTTCAAATAATCTTAAAAGTTATTTACCTAAACAGCTTTTTATTAATTAACTTGCAACAAATCCTTTTCATAGGTGGGAAAGTTTTTAGTAAATTTTATACATCCTAGTAATTATTTAGTAAATTCTCCTACATGCCAGTCATTCTTAGAGTAATTTCGTTTACATTTTTTTATTAGGCCAAAATCGTATGAGATATATTATTAAACAAATGAAAGAACAAAACAAAAGAAAAAAGGAAAGTATAGATATATGCATTTATATTTGTACTATAAAGACAATATAAAAAGCAAAAACTGGAATCAGTGAATAAAAATAAAAAAAAAGTATTATACAGGATTAACAAGGACTAAGAACAAAAATATTTTATGAAGGGATAGAGAAAAATGAAAATTAACTGAATCACTGAAAAATTTCCAAATAGGCAAAGGTTATTTATTTTACAGGTTTGACGTTAAGAAAGTACGGCAACCAGCAACACTAAACGGTAAAATTCGTTGTCATAATTGAAAACCTGTGTATTTGGGTTGTGATTAAGTTCTCATTCAGTTTTTATTGCCTTTTTTCAATTATAAACGTTTTATGGTAATTAAATTAAGGAATTTGTGTCTTACTCATATAATATAGTTCGCTGATTTGTTTTTCTTAGGTAATGGAACAGAAATACCCGGGTGCATTCAAAGTTTCATATTATCTATTATAATAGCATTCTTTTAGTTCGATTTTCTTAGAATAGACGGGCATTTTATTTAACTGTACGCGAATATGTGCTTTGCTGTTAGTGTGTAATCCTGACGGATTTGTAATAAGTGAAAATGTAGTTTTGGCAGTTTGGAACGAAAAACGAATTGAAAATACTACAGCTAATCGGATTAACTGTTACCTATCAGGTATTAATATTGATAATGTTCGTTTTCGTACTCTGCATTTGGAAACTGTAAAAAACAACCGCATGGTAGTTGATATATCTAAGCCAAGTCGGACGATGTTTGTCATAGGCGCCGATTTTCCGAAGGAAAAGGGGGTTTATGTTTACAAAAATCTACCAAACATATATTATTTACTGATATCTTAAATTAAAATTAATTGATTAGTATTAGGTCCAAATAGAATTGTATATATAAATAACTTAAATATATATCAATAATATTATAGTTATATAATTAGTACAGTGGTAATTAAAACTGTTTTATGTACGTTTTATCTACATGTGTGTTACACTGCAAAAATGTTGTGTAAATCAAATGTCCAAGTGTTTTATTTTAGTACGTGTAAAACTTCCGTGTTAATAGTTTCACACACTGGCTTTTATACGTTTTACACAAAATGTGTTGGTATAATAAAATGAATATGTGTACTATTTAGTAATAATGTGTAATGTTTTCATGTTAACTTAACACATCTGTATTCTATACAGGGTGTCCGGAAAAGTGTGGGAAATCTCTCGGGTGCAGATAGAATATGAAAAAATAAGATGACAAGTTCTTATAAAAAAAAGTTTCTACAGGCCCTCCCTATGGAGATATGTGTCCCTGAAAGACGTCGCTGGAAATCGTTTTTTCTTGAATAACTAAGGACCTCTTAAAATAGTATCCTTGAAACATATCTAGGTTTCTTAGTTTACCTGGGGCGAGCTAAGCTTTTCAACTTAATGCCTAAATTTTTAAAACACTGTACACACACTGTCTGATACAGTCGCAGGCACGACAATAAAAAGAATACCTTTTTTTATTCTAAGGTTGAAGCTGCCCAGATTTATTATTTTAAAGGGTTTATCATATCAGAAAAATTTTATAGGAGCGTATCTTATTATGTCATATTCTATCTGCACCCAAGAGATTTTTCAAATTTTCCCGGACACCCTGTATACATACTTCTGACTGGTGAGCTGCAGTACATTAGCAACTTCAACACACTATACGTCATTTTGATCGTGATCAGTTAATCCTTGTTCACTGTGTTCAAATGGGGAATATTTAAATTGAGGCTTGATAAAGAAAATAGTAAGTACATACCCATCTAAAAATAATGCCGATAAAAGTGATAAAGCTAAAAGTATTCAGGACTATAATAGCTCTTAAAAATATTTTGTTACCGAAAATTCATTCCAGGTTTTAGATTTTAATAAAATCATAAAAAGTAAAATATCTTTTATTTACAAATAACATTTCTTACACAACACAACAGAGCAAATCTTTAACACACTGGTACATACATATAAATGTGTAAAAATATACACAAAATTCTTTTATTTATTTATTTAGGAAATACACTGACCCAACAGAAAATCCAATTATAGGGCAGAAAAGAGACACAATACGGAACATATTAAAATGATTAAGAATGCCAAACGTTACGTACAAGTTCTACAGTAGTAAACAAAACATCTAAAAATATAGTATTATGAACAAGGTATAATACAGATATTAAACAGTAAATAAATGCATTTTTAATGTTAGCATGTGTATTACCTAAGGCTGCTTTCTTAACAAGCAACATGTCTTATCTAGGACTTTAATAAAAAGAATTTGTTTTGATTTCAGCTCAAAGTAAACTCAATTTTCCATAAATTGAAATTCTCATACCATACATAATCTTTGAGTCAAGCACACAAATCATCACAGAGACACAAACAATAAATAACATTAACATAATGCATTGGATCAAGTATTTCCCTGGTAAATCCTCGACCTAGTATCCTAGTAAATCCTTGTTCATCTTCATAGGTGTACAATATAAATCCTCTTGTGTTCATCCCTCGCTTCTACTTTGTGGTAAGCAACATCGCTCAGTATAGACTTTGTTGTTAATAAGTTGAGATGCAATAATTAAGTTTAATTAAAAGTACGATTGTTTACACTCCTTTTGTAAAATGAAGATATACCGTGTTGCATTTCTACATCATGCTCCGTAACTATGGGCTTTTAAACTCATAAATTAGAGCATAATGTGATGGACCACTACAATAATTTAACGGTCCTGTCATTTATACGGGACTTGTAATCAAATATACATCGATTATGGAGTCTCATTCGGTGAATCACCAGCGGTGGGGTCACCCTATGAAGTGGGCCTTGATTTATAGAGGGCGCTCGTCGACATCAATCATGCGGCATAGGTGTTCGCCGAAAATTGTTTGACCGAACATGTTCCGATAAGCTTTACAGATGGGAGCTTGGTATTTTAAGTGCCGAGATGTTATAAATACAACAGCAATAAATGAATTAAATAATTTTTCTCTTAATAGTAGATTTCAAATTATTTCCACATCTGCTTTGAAATATTCGTGAAAACTTGATATCAATCCTTTTCTCTAGTTTAGTGGATAAACTAGCCTTAAATGATTCATTTACGGTAATATAATAACTTTATTAGCTGAGAACAAGGATACGAATAATAAAAATAAAGGAATGTTTATGGGTACATGGAATTTGCAAGAAGTATGGGTGGAAGGTACTGTAAAGCATTTGATAGAGGAAATAAAAAATACGATAAGGATACTATAGCCCTACAAGAGACACATCCTCCAGATAATAATATTCAAAAAGAGGATATCTACATACTCTATACTAGTGGCACACAACGAAGAAGATTTGGGGAAGAATTTTTCGTTAAAGAATCAATACAAAATATGATTACCAATTTGAACCAAAAGACGACAGAACCAGTACGTAGTAGAAGAGTTAAATATAAAGAAAGCGCATATGACAATAGTGAATACGTATGACCCTACAAAGAAAAGAGGAATGAGATAAAGGAGTTCTACGTGGACTTAGAAAACTAAATAGATAGGATACCGAAAAAGATGTAAAAATGGTAGTAGATGATATGAATGCAAAAGTAGGTAGAGAGGAAATATATAGAATAGATTACAGAAAGTAAACATAAGGAAACTAACAATAATTGTATTAGACTGATTACATTAGCAATTGAAAAACAAATGAGAATTATGAGTACTCACTTTAAAAAAAAAGAAATACATAAGGGGACATGAACGAATGAAATATAAAAAAGAAATGTAAATATGATTACGACATGTCATATCGAGAAGCGGATGCGGATTCAAACCATTTGTTGGTGGGAAAAATAACAATAAAGCTTCCAAGATTTAAAGGAATAGAAAGAAACAAGAGGTGCATGGAGATACAATGTTGAATATCTATAAAACGAAGACGTTGGCCGAAGTTATTAAAGGTGTATAGTCAATAACTTGCTAATTAACCATAGTGAGTAATTTGCGGATATAAATGTTAAACAGAGGAGATTATTAAAAATGCCAGAGATCGAAACATACCAAGGAGAAAGAAGAGAAATATAAATGACACGTGCAGTGAGGAATTAAAAAAAAAAGAAATTATAGTAACATTAAAATTTTTCCAATCGGAGAAGGATGAGGATAAAATGGAATATCAAAATCAAAGGCGAAAAAGTAAGAACATATGTAAAGGAACCAAGAGAAAACATAAAGACGCAGAATTAAACGAATTGGAAAATAAATTACCATCATTTGAACTTTACCTTTGGGTGTAATTCCTACTGAAGTAAGATCATATTGCGAGATCGTGTTTACTACACTACTCAAAAATATAAAACTGAACAAAACCCAATGGTTAAATAATAACATGTATGCCACAGTCGAAAGCTTAACAGCCGGATGGTTGGCACTGAGATAAATCAATCAATAAAAAAGTTTCTTAAGATAGTCTGTACCATGACTGGAGATTTTTTTCTTATTAGTGATACAATGTCATATACTAACCACAATAAAAAAAATATATTAATCCGAGTATATTATCTTAAGTCGACGTTATGCAGAACATAGAGCATTTTCTTATGTTCATAGGTATCTGTTTTCTATTACTTCTTCTAGTAAAGGTAACGAGATAATTCACTGCAGTAAATGATGCAGTAGTTGAGAACTACTTATTACTGGTTAAAAATAATTCACCTATAGTTATTACGCTTGAAACTATGCATTTCATAACAATAACTATATATTTTGCTAAGGTGTAGATACTACCCGTAACTGATATACCTAAAATTACAAGCACGCACTGCCCGTTATTCGTATACAGTGCTTTCGGAAAGTAAAGAATAAATTCATTATTTTTTAAATTGAGTTTTCGAATAAATCCCCTGGCACGTCGATTTTGTTTTTAAAAAACTCACTTTTTGACATACGACCCAAATTTGTGACGTCATCGTTGTTCGAGGTATGACGTCATCCACAATTTTTATAAATAGCAACCCCCAATTTTGACCATGCCATTTAAAAAGCATGTCATTCTACATACATACATCATGAAAAATTATGATGTTACATTACAAAAATTTCAAGAAAATAACGTTTGAAGATTTTAAAATTTAATTTCCACAATACTGAAAATGATAATAAATCGACTAAATGAAATGTTCAAATTGTGCACCGTTGGCTGCCTGACAGTAGCCAAGACGATTCCAATTCTTTTTGGACATCATCAATAACTGCAGGAGGTATACGATGTATCTCGTGACGAATTCTTGCTTTTAAATCTTCTAAATTAACCGATCTAGTAACGTATACTTTGCTTTTTAAGTATCCCCACAAGAAATATTCTAGGGGTGTCAAATCAGGCGATTGGCTGGCCACACAATGGGCCCTCTTCTCCCTATCCAACGATTCGGGAACTGCTCATCTAAATAAGCACGGACAGGTGTTGCATAATGGGGAGGTGCACAGTATTGTGAAAATTCAATTTTAAAATCTTCAAACATTATTTTCTTGATGATGTATGTATGTGGAATGACACGCTCTTTCAAATGGCATGGTCAAAATTGTGGGTTGCTATTTAAAAAAATTGTCGATGACATCATATCTCGAACAACGATAACGTCACAAATATGGGTCGTATGTCAAAAAGTGCTTTTTTTAAAACAAAATCGACGTGCCAGGGGATTTTTTTCGAAAACTTCTCAATTTCAGAACTAATGAATTTATTCGTTACTTTTCGAAAGCACTGTACAGTATGCATCAAAAGTATGGAATACATTCAATAAAAACGAAACAATTATTTTTTGAGAAAAATCCTCGAACAGGTCGATTTTTAATTTAAAAAATACATATTTTAGCGTAAAATGCGATTTTCAAATGTCATTAGTTTTCGAGTAATCACGTCATCGATTTTTTTTAAATGGCAACACCATATTTTTTTCCTTGATTCTGAAGATCGTTTAATTCTCTATCAGACAGTACTAAAATTTTGCCCTCTTACATAGGAAAGTTTTCGAGTAAATGACGATTGAATGTTAGAAAACGTAAATCAATTAAAATAAAGCAAAAACGTTATCAAGTTTAGTTTTTCGAATTCCATAGTTCTTTTATGGATCACGTAGGTGAAAATCTTTGCAAAGTGTCATTGTCACACCGACTTTCTAATAAGTATTGTAAGCGACATAGAAAGTATTATTCAATTTAAAGTATTATGGCACATTTAACTGTTACTCAAAGAATTGAAATTTTAATTCTTATCGGATGCGGGAATATGACTAGAACTCAGCAGGAAGTTTGCGATTTATTTAATGAAAAATATCCAGATCGCCCTATCAGCCAATCAACACTCAGTAAGGTAGAGTCTAAATGCCAGCACTAATTAGTCATCAACTTAAAAATTCTGTTTTTCAGTGAAAAGCGAAGAATGATTGATTCTGTGGTAATCATAGATACGTTGCATTTTTCTTGAAACATTTTAAATGAAAAGAAAGTTTATAGACAAATTTAACAGTTTGCTCTATAGTGGTTTTCGGATTGTTATGCCCTAACCTAGGTGCAAGTACGCCCTGCTAGTATCAGAATTATAGTGCGCATACCTAACCCTTACCTGGAATTCTATGACCTGCCCTTGATGTGATCGGGATAAACTCCGTGGAGGCGCAACCGCTATCAGTACTAATCCATTATTTATTTATTTATCATTTCGGAACCAAATAGTTAATATCGATAATAGTATGTTCAGGTCACCTTCTACGAACAGGAACGACCAATATACAATTCAACTCCCTGTATATATACATGTGTGTGTTCACATTCTTGTAATACCAAAAATTAATTAATATTTATTAGCTGGCAGTAAATCTGGCCCTGTTAAATCTATAAAAATATCCACATATCTTTCATTTCTATTTCTGGATTAATATACATGACGGATGAAATAACAATATCTATAAATAATTAATATGTTGACATGAAATATTATCAGCACATTTTTTTAATATTCCCGGTTAATAATTTTTTTTAGAGCAGGAAAATGACGACAGGAATACTGATGTAACTGACTACTAATAAATTTAAGTATATATTTAGCATACATAGGAGCACGTTTTTTTCTGTTGTAGGGTACAGATATGTGGGCAGTAACACATATTATACAGTGCTTTCGAAAAGTAACGAATAAATTCATTATTTTTGAAATTGAGAAGTTTTCGAAAAAATCCCCTGGCACGTCGATTTTGTTTTTAAAAAAGGCACTTTTTGACATACGATCCATATTTGTGACGTCATCATTGTTCGAGATATGACGTCGTCGATATTTTTTTTTAAATAGCGACCCCCAATTTTGACCATGAAAAATGATGGTGTTACATAACAAAAATTTCAAGAAAATAATGTTTGAAGATTTTAAAATTTAATTTTCACAGTACTGTGCACCTCCCCATTATGCAACACCTGTCCGCGCTTATTTAGATGAGATATTCCCGAATCATTGGATAGGGAGAAGGGGGCCGATTGAGTGGCCAGCCAGATCGCCTGATTTGACACCCTTAGATTATTTCTTGTGGAGATACTTAAAAAGCACAAAAGTATATGTTACTAGACCGGTTAATTTAGAAGATTTAAAAGCAAGAATTCGTCACGAGATACCTCCTGAAGTTATTGATAATTTCCAAAAAGAATTTATTAATCGTCTTGGCTACTGTCACGCAGCCAACGGTGCACAATTGGAACATTTAATTTAGTCGATTTTTTATATAATCATTATCATTTTCAGTATTGTGAAAATTAAATTTTAAAATCTTCAATCATTATTTTCTTGAAATTTTTGTTATGTAACACCATAATTTTTCATGATGTATGTATGTAGTATGGGGTTACTATTTAAAAATTGCCGATGACGTCATATCTCAAACAACGATGACGTCACAAATGTGGGTCGTATGTCAAAAAGTGCCTTTTTTAAAAACAAAATCGATGTGCCAGGGGATTTTTTCGAAAACTTCTCAATTTCAAAAATACCGAATTTATTCGTTACTTTTCGAATGCACTTTATACAATGAAAGAAAATACATTTTCGTTTCAGACATTACTGTTTTTATTAATACTTTATTAACACTGCTAATATTGAGTACCATTTGAAAAATGTGTCATTTGAAATTGATGGTTTTGATTATTGTAAGATTAGATACAAGTTGAATCAAATTAGAACAAAATTGTATGAATTAACTAGTCACAAAAATTTCACCAAAATCTATTCGTTTGCAAGTTAACATTGAAAAACAGAAGTAGAAACAAAGCTATAGATCCCTTTAAAGCCTGTTCTCATGGAAGCCAAATTTGCAGATTTTGATTTAAATTATTAATGGAGAGAAAGTGTCAACATTATGAGAATTTCACAAAACAGGAATATTATCGCTATTTTCATCATTATGTGGGATTAATAAGTTTAACTTGAGCTTCTAATTATCTACCATGACAGGCAAAAACAGTTTTACGATAAAAATAAAGCAAATTATAAGAAATTAAGCTTAATAATTTTTTCTCCACAATATTACAACCTTAGTGTTCTATAAGTGTAAAAGGGCATTATAAAACAAAATGTATTGTAGCTGCCATATGAGAACGCTTTATTAATATATCACGCACACTAATAAATTTATTAAATCAGCATTTATACAACTATTATAAAGCACTTCAATAAATATGTTTATAATTGTCATATTTAAGACTAGTTACTACTGAAAGCAACCAAAATATACTACTTAGTGAAACTATTATAAACATTCTGTAAATTAGATCTCTTATCTGCAAAAATAGTTCTCAGCATGTTTTTCCGATAAATTTTTACTTTCCCCTATTATCATTTACTTTTAGATTAATAAATAACCAATTTTAAACATGAAAAAAATTAATTTTCGAATAATACCAGTAATACCAGTTTACATTTATTGTTAAATATAATGGGCAAACAAAAATGTTTGATTTGAACTTAATTAAAGATAATATTTTTATGATTGATCGTTATGTCGACAATATACAAAATGGATCGACATGAAATACAGCCGAAATGCTTTGTAATTAATAACTATATGAAAATTTTTCTGTTTAAAACACAGTTCTGAATATTCTGTATTATGTAATAATTAAAAAATAGGTAGGTTAGGTATTATAGACGTTATTAGGCTATTATTAAGAAAATGTAAATTAGTGATTTCATTAAAAAGAGACACAATTATTGTATTATTACCTCGCATCTACTCATTCAATAATTTTAGTTTCTATATTTCTTCCAATACCAAAAAAAACTTATACTCAATTTCCGAAGAATGATGTGGCGTAGCCACCGAGTATCTAGTGTCTATAGTGCCAAATAAAACCATTGTTGAATCTTATCTACAGTTAATCTTATTTTAGTTTTGTTGTTTATATTGTTTTATTGCTTAGCTTTACAAATACTTTTTTTTATTATTTTTTCTTTGTGTTTTCTGTTTGTAGATATTGTTAACCGTATGTAAGTATCTATTCTCGAGTTTATTCTGCTGATCTAACTGCCTTTATCAGATTTCTATCTCTTACAGCCGTATTAATCATTCTTGCATAGGTATATTCTTAAAGAGAGTATTAGGTAAAAGTTGTATTCATCAAAAATAATCATAAGTGGTTAGACAAACAGTCTGTTAAATAAAAATCACCAGATTTTTATATTGGCAACAGCAGATTTTAAAGTAATCCATGGATAATCCCCATAGACAAATAAAGAAATTTCTCTATTTGTATCACTGAAATGTAATTTTATATTATGATGATCGTACATTTCAGTGATTTGTATCATAGACCTTATAAACCATAGTATTTCTAACCTATATATAGAATATAAATTTATTTACTTTCTTTTCCAACATTTTCATGAAGTTGAAGTAGGTCTATTTTATGCAAGAAGTTGAGATTTGATAATAGTTATTATAAGAGGTAATCATTTTGTAAGTACCTAGATAGATAAAATCAAGAACATTTTCTCATTTTAATTTAAACTGGATAAAATGAAAAAAATAGACAGAAAAGAATCATCCAATTACACAGAGAGAAAAAGAAATATTGCTTTTATTAGTTGAAACGTACATACATGTGATTGAAAACAAAAAAAACAATGCTGTATATAACAATATTTATAAATTCAATGTCATTTAATTGTTCATATAAATTATTTCGCACTATAGGGTTTCTAACAACTTGAAGGGGTTCTTCCTCATTATCTGATAATACATATGACAAAATATTTAAATTAATTTGTTCAAGTCTATCCATTTGAATTACAAACTTAAACTACAGGTTCAAAATGTGAAAGTGCCTTACAACCAAAATACTAGGTTTGTGCTTATAACCAACGAGTTTTGCCAACACAATTACTGCTTTTAATAACAAACACAAATCCAGGAAAACAAGGCAAAGTATGGATTCCAAGTTACAAATTACCATAACCTAATTTGAAACATTTAACCCTCCTTTAAAGTTTGAACAGGTCAAATTTCTTCAGTTACTGTAACAGTCGTTTTAACAGTTTGATAAGGATGGTGAATACCAAAAAATAATTTAACCGACTGATAACTGACTTAACAGTTTGTTAGAAAGGTAACGTCTGTTGGTGAATACGGCTGTTAGTCAAACAACCCTCGAGAAATCTTCATTAATAACAATGATAACCTTCAAAAGTGTGGTTCGCAAACTTTGTCAGATTGTTGAGAAATATTAGTTTATTAAAATTTTTTTAAATTTTTTATTAAAAACAAATTCATTTTACTTACGAATCAACCTCTATTTTTTTTAGTATAGTACTGTTTGCATAGTCAATTTTGTGTTTTCCGATAGGTCATTATTAGCAACTAGTGACTAGAGTGCCCATGCAGATTTTTAGATATTTTATATAATAATTATTTATTGTATAAGTGTTTTAAGTAACATTTTATCTAAGAATGTTTAAACGCAAGAACCTTGTTCTTAGAGTAGTCAGAATCATTGGAATTTATTAAAAAAATATTCACACGATTTGATATTTTTTAGTACTCTATGAAACACAAACTTGATATTGCAAGGGGAAATCTAAGGAAAATATAGTTGTTCCTTACAAGAAGAGACCGTAACTTGTGCAAATTATTTACAAACTGCGGCAGATGTTATGCGTCTCGAAAATAATGGCAACAATGCTACAAGGGTTGTTATTAACGGAAAAGAAGTTAAAACAAAAAACGAAATGTGTATATTACTACAAACGTAAATGTTAATAAGTAACGGTTCGTATGTGTGAATAAAAGTCCGACTGACTGCGAATAAAAAACTTTTATACAACTTCATTTTATAATTTAAAAGTGATTTATTCACAGAACATATTTTTTATTAAGATTATGTATTTTTTGTTTTTAACCAAATGTTTAATTATCAACTTCTTTTGAAACTGTACACGTGCGATTGTTATCTAAAATAAATTTTTTTAATACAAAATACTCTGCTAAAACTACTACTGCATATGCTTTATGGTTTAATTTTTGTATTACTTTATATTTTTTTAATTAATTTTTTATTTAGTAAACTGATAGGGATATCTATTGTTATATTATTTTTATTAAATTGAATACATGCATATTTTAGGATAAAGTTAATTCAGTAGTGTATTTAGATTTAAAAAATCACTAATTCAATTTTTTCCCCGAAAATGATGCAATAGACATTAATTTTTGTAAAAAATAATGCTTTGTATCAAACTACAGGTTTTGAAATAATTCAGAAAAGTTAGTCAAAATCGCACTTTAATTATAAATATTAGACAGATGAAGAAGCCAATTTTGTAATAGATCACACTGTATCGCACAGACATCAGATAATTCAGACATGCTTGCTTTGTCATGTTATCACTAAAATAATATGTTTATTTACAGTATAAAGTGATATCTTTCCTAGTCCATTTTTAATGAAAATAATTTTAGCAGAATTCCTCTCCTAGCAATAAAAGAAAGCAAACCCAGTGAAAACATTAAGCCAGTTTCACCAGCCTTCCTTTTCCTAATTGCTTAACTTCCAAAGGGCACCTATCGATTGACTGATTTGTAATTTTAAGTTCTCATTAATATTTATCTAATTTGCTCCTACAGCCATTAAACTACGCTTTCTGTTCGCGCTCCTAGCTGGTGGTCGATCGCAAAGGGCGACCAAAATTGATAAATGCCGAGGGTAAAGTCAATTAATTCGGCACTGATTAGGACTGGCTGCTATTAGTTGCAGGTTAAACTAATTTTCTTGGTAAATAGCTTGACCCGTCCGGCGCTGCATATAAATAGGTCGGAATCAGATCTACAAGTGTGGCGAATGGGATTGTTGTCAGAGCTGCAATCAACAGCAGAGAAAATCGTTGGATATCGACCACAAATATGACCAAACACCGCATTAATATGGTGCGCCATTGTAGATTTAAAAAGTTCTAGCAAAATGCACGTGGTCATGGAGGATCTGATTTTATGCATTTAAGAGCGCCGTTTTTATACATAAATTTTCAACGAATTTTATAGCTATATGTTCATACAGTATTAAAGAATCTGAGTAAGCTAGAAATAATATCTCTTCACTGTGTCAATTATATAAGTTTTCTCCAGATTGTACAGGGGCCGCTCCAGACGGTGAGCGTATTGAGCGACCGCTCGGGGCGCCACAATTGTAGGAGCGGCATCTCTGTCATAGACCTCGAACCCGACAACTGCGCAGTATGCGGAGTTGCAGCATCTACAGCGCAGATCCATTTGCGTTCGCGTGTATTTCTGTGTATGTAAGTGTATACAATACTCAAAGGTAAGATGTGTCATTTTCCTATTTAGGGTGTATGGTGTAAAATTGTCATTGAATTAGTCTTTACTCCAAATGTTATAGTAGCACTTAGAATCCTGTTAACACTACCTGTTAGTGTGGCAAGCTGCGAAAGAAGTTTTTCTAAATTTAAACGGATAAAAACTTATTTAAGATCTATGTGTCGCGAATTAACTATGATATCTATAGAAAGTGAATTCAGTAAAAATCTGAATGAGGATCAGTTAATAATTATGATTTTGCTCATGCTAACGCAAGAAAAGTTGATTTCATTTAATTAGTAGCAAATTTACGATTACAACTATTAAATGACTGAGGATTCGTTTTTATTTTTTTGTTTTATTTTTATTTTTAATTTAGTGTTAATAAATGGCCTTTTTTCTTATAATTACTCTACTATTTCACAGGTAAATTAATATGTACTTGTATGTGCTTGTATAATATTAATTATTATTGTAATTAGAACATTATCTATATTGTTTATTTATCACAGTCATCACGAAATTTCTAATAACTGAAATTGACCCAAGATATATCAAATTATCTTATATTTTTTAAACTTTTATCTTAATTACTGTTATGTTTTATCATATATAAACATTGAATGTATATCAAGGATGGAATAAACTAAAAAAGCTGTTCTCAAAAAGTGCTATAGAAGTATGTGGAGTTTATAAAGTATCTAATAAAAGGAAACAAACAGCGTGGTCGACAAATGAAATAAAAAATAAGTAACAGATAAGAAAAGGAAATACAAATGATATCCTGCAATAAGAACAGTAGAAAACAGTGAAATATACAAACGACAAAGAAAAAAAGTAAAAGAAATGATAATTTTGACAAAAGAAAGAAAAAGGAAATAATTCAGAAAAATTAGAAAGGGATGGACACGGAAATCAAAACTTATTCTAAAGAGTCTTAAAATTATTTAGGAAAAAAATTACGGAACAAATATATAAAAATATTACTCCTGGAGAAAATAGTGAATGGATCCAATATCATGAATAGACGGTAAGAATATTATCAAGATTTATTTTGTAATAACCTAATTATAAATGAAGATGTAATAGAAAGTGATGATGACAATGAAGAAGAAGAAGAAGAGGAACAAGAAGGATTTAAAATAGATGAATTAAGATATGCAAAAAACATGGGAGAGGCAGGTACAAATATATTATTAGAAATTATTAATAAAGCTTGGAAAAATTAAGGCATAGAAATAGAATACAAAGTAGCATTAGTATCTATTTTTGAAAAAGACAGCCCAAAAGAATGTAATACTGTAGAGCTATAACGCTACTAAACACAACGGTCAAAATTTATGAACAATTAATAAATTTGAAGTTAAAACCAATAATTGAGCCTAGATTACATGAGACACAAAGTAGATTTAGATCTATACGAAGTACACAGACCATATTTTTACAATAAAACAAATATTTGTAAAACGAGAATTTAGAAATTAAAATATATTTTTTTACTGTTTTAGAAAGGTATTTTAAGCTAATATAAATCAAATCTCCTACCATTCCTGTCAATGAAGTCACATGTATGCTCTCTGATACCATCTCCATCTAGGTATGCTAATGAACAATTCCACAGACAAAGCTCTATTCAATAATTATCTAAAATAAAATTAATCTGACAAAATTTACTAACCTGGTTTAATGAAAACATTCTATAAATATCTAAGTTCACTTTTGAAACTATGGGAACTCGAAAATTCAACCACAATAGATGAGATCTGACCTATTTCTGCATTTTTAGGATTGCTTTAGCAGCTTTAGTCCGCAGAGTTAGTTTCACATATAAACATTTTTTTGATTACTTAAGTAGGTAATTGTCATGTTTAATTTAAAATTTATTGACAGACTAAAGTCACTTTTGACATTGTCGATATTTAATTTCAAATAATTTTAATTTATTGGTATAATAATTTTTATAGTTAGATATTTGATTCAACTTAAAAGAGACCACCTGAACAAGCAATCCTAAAAATGCAGAAATAGGTCAGATTCCATCTATTGTGGTTGAATTTTCGAGTTCCCACAGTTTCAAAAGGGAACTTAAATATGTTTAGAATGTTTTCATTAAACCAGGTTAGTAAATTTATCCAGATTAATTTTTTTAGATAATAATTGAATAGAGCTTTGTCTGTGGAATTGTTCATTAGCATACCTAGATGTTTGGTATCAGAGAGCATACATGTGGCTACATTGATAGGAATTGTAGGAAATTTTATTTATATTAGCTTAAAATACCTTTCTAATACAGTAAAAAATGCTACAAAAGAAAATAATAAAGAATATATGGGTAGATTGTGGGTGTAATTCAACGCTGGTCGAAGCTTTAGTTCGCAGGGTAGTTAGTTTCACACAATATTGTTAATACCTAAAAATATATAAAAAATGAAAATATATGTAGCATTTATCGATCTTGACAAAGCGTTTGCCACCATACCGAGAGAACACATGTAGAAGAGTTTACAAAATATAGGAGTAAATAAAAAAAATATTAGAAAGATACAAGGAGTCTATTAAAATAAAAAAAACTATACAGAATGGTCACTTTTACGATGCCGGGAAACGGCAATATATACAGAACGAAAATGTACTTTTCAGTTTCCTGCCGCTATTTCAGGAAGTATGCAAAATATAATTACTTTTCATACCACTGAATGACATAAAAATTCATATTTTTTTGTTAATTTAAGCCAGGCTATATGTGTACATTACCGCATCCAAAAACCGTAAACTGAGCATCGCAAAAGTGACCACCCTGTATAATAAGGAGAAACAGGAATTCACAATAAATATTGATTGAAAGCAGGAAGGAGAATTGAGTCCAGTCTTATTTACTATCTACATAGATAAATTTATAAAAAAAATGTGCCTTAAGATGTAGGATGGCTATAAGAATCTACAGATTAGATGCGACTTTTGCAGATGACGTTACTTTAATAGCAGATAGTAAAAAAATTATTCAAGACAACTTAAATGTATGGAATTAAGAACTAAAGAACAATAAAATAAAATTTTATAATTTCATAATAAAAGAAAAGTTATGATATTAAGAGACGAACAACGTAATATAGAAATTAAAGAAACGAAGATTGAACAAACATGCCATATGTCAAATATTTAGGGGTAATTATAGACAACACATGAAAACAAGATCTAAAAACAACAAAGAAGTTACAAAGCAAACTAAAATATGTGTCTTTAAAACCATCTGCAGACCAGTTGTTACTTACGGCTGTGAATGTTGGATGCTAACACAAAAAATTAAAAACGTCAGAAATTAAATTCCTAAGATGATCATCGTAATAGGTTCAACAAGTACATCTAGAAGTCTAATATGTACACAATTCGTTAAAATCGCGTGATCCAAAAATTTTTTAAAGGAGTGTCCTAATCTTGAATCTGCCACAATGTATTTGAAAACCGATTCTTTGTACAAATATAAATAGTGATTAGTCTTATTTTCATTTTAGTTTTAGCTATTTAAATAGAGCCATCTCGTCATGTACTCTAATAAGCCAAAATAGAAATTAAAAGCTGTTCAAAGTAGCTTGTCAGTCAATGATTCCGTTTATTTAGGTAAGCTGTGCATATTTAAAGACACGCTCCGGATTATGACACTCCGACTCCGGGCTCCGGGTGAGACGATTCTCTCCTCTCGCATTCGAGAGCCAAAACCGGTAAAGTGATTCCGCTACCGCATCGCCAGATACACGCGGTCGTCATGGCAACTGCACCGGAATCCTCGACATCTGAGCATCGCTCAGGATTAAACAATCCTTAAACAACAGAGAGAGACGGCGCGAGATGTGTGCTCAAACTTGGGGATTTCCACTTTTCGGGTGAAAACTCCACTTGCCACGGCGCCCGATGCGCGATCCAACACAGTATGTTTTTGCAGCGGTTCGTATTAATTCTTTGCGACTCTCGTGGATTAAAGAAAGCTTGGACTGTAGGTAATAGTAAAAACTTCATGAAATTCATAATAAAGGATATAACCGACAGTTCGACGAACGTTAAGGAGTTACTGAATTCTCAAAATAAATACAGGCACTTGAATAACAATTGTATTGAAACATTTCCAACCATTACTATGATACTAATAATAGTAATAAAGACAAAATGTGAAATATTGTTTTAGAAAAGTTACATATGATAATTTAGACAACTTCATATTTGGTACGTGGTTACTCTTTCACAGTAGCTGCAGATTGTAAAGGCTATTAACTGTCGAAAAAGCAGTTATTTGATATAGAAGAATATGAAATAACATGAAATATTGTATTTCTTGACTCTCTCTTCATAAAATGCCCATGTTCATGAGTAAAATATTAAAAACCTGTACCTACCTACTCATTTATATAC
This sequence comes from Monochamus alternatus, assembly GCA_037114965.1. Classification (NCBI taxonomy): domain Eukaryota; kingdom Metazoa; phylum Arthropoda; class Insecta; order Coleoptera; family Cerambycidae; genus Monochamus; species Monochamus alternatus. The sequence continues at coordinate 20,735,417 of CM073435.1, read as the reverse complement.
AGGATAGCCTAATGAATGGATTGAATAATTTCACAGAATTGCTAGAAAGATTAGCAAAATCTCAACAGCGTCGCAAAAAAAATCCGAATCCGTTGAACCCCATCACGTCAGGGTTTTGCCATAACCACAAAAAGCCCAATAATAATTTAGGCTTTGCAGCACTATTAATTGCATATAACCCTATAACTCAAACTTTAAATACAAAACCCAAACTGTTAACCTACAAACCCATAAACCAATCACTCCTATAAACCCATAGCCTTGCAACCTCATTACCAATAAATCCAATAACTGCGTTACTCAATACTTGAACTTATCCCATATCATGCGATTTGTCATAAATCCATAAATCTTATGTGTTTAGTAGTGCTGAAAAACCTAAATTATTGCCTTTTTTTTTGTAGTTTTATGATATAGTAAAAAAATATATTAAACATGTTCCTAGCTCAAGACCTGATATTTTTTGTGGGGCTGTTATTCTTTTAGATGCTAGTGTTTTGATGTTTTGGTTGCATAGTATTGACAAATGCGTCTTATTTATGACACACTTGTTAAATATGTATAGTCTATGTATTGGCAGCAGTGACGTGGAAATATTTATGGAATACGTACACCACTGATTTATAGCAAAAAAATATGAGAATATGAAAATATTGATTTTTTACGACATAGTCTATGTCAAAATTCAAATTTGAAGTGGAAGGTGAAGTGAGGTGGAATGATTCAGGATAAATGATATTACTATTTAAGGGGTGAAGCCAGATATTAAAAACATATTAAAATTCCTGTTTCTCTAAGAGCACAATAAAGGAGAAAATGCTCCATGCGGTCACGTTCTAGGCGCATAATAGACCATGCTAGTCTCATTCTCGTTTAGTGAAGAATCCTTTAATGATTTTAATGTACGCATTTGCACTAGTAGATCAGAAGCTGCCGAACTGATCATACTCTTTTATAAAGTCAGTCGCATATGTCACTCTCTATGCGCTGGCGACTGTACTATTTAGATGTCAAATTATGTTCTGTGTGTTTTCATTAGCTCTTTTATTTAATGCGACTGACCGAAATCCTTTCGGAGAAACCGCGATGCGAGCGAGTTCAATTCCCGACCTGCTAGTGCAAAAGTGTACATTGCATTAAAAGATTCTTCACAAGATGAGTACGATACTAGTCTCGTCCTCCTTTAGTAATTATACAATACAGAGTGGACCATTAATAATAGGCCATAGAGCAGGGGCGACATCTTTGGCACAAAATATGAAGATATGGCTAAATATGCCTTTTTTGTGGAAAAAGATACAGGCCCATTGTTAATGATCCACCCTGTATAATCAGTAAAAAATTTGAACTTAAATTCTAATCAATAATTTGCCAAACCAAATTGAATAAGATTTTATTCTATCAATATGAGAAAGGTAATTGTAATGTTATGTGTTAGAAATGCTGTCATACCGATATTTACTTACATATGATTTATATAGTTTAACTTAAAATTATATTGCTCATATCAATAGAAATTTCAGTTTGGTGTGGACCTAACTTAACAAATTATTGTATTATATTAAGTAAATAATTTTTTACAATGTATTTTATACTATTGTTGATGTAGAAACTGTTGATGTAAAAATCCTCATACCCACTTCACGTCTAAAATATTGGCTTTACGTACGTACATCTTCTGAAAAATCAGGGTATATAGTGTTGAAAAAAATTAAGTTGTCTAGTTATTAGCAAATAAATAAAAACCATTCTTTTTGTCTGTCCCTTTAAAAGATGGAATTACGTACATTTTAGAGCATATCATAAGAACATTTTCTTTTACTTTGATCGGTACTACCTATCACTTTCCTCAGTCCGGCACACTATTTCTTTACACCTTGCACATTTAATTAATATATCCCTACCTTTTTACCATCTCTGCAAAAAAATTATTCGTGTAGATACTTGATTCACACATACACATTTGATAAACAAAAAAGTTGTCACTTAATGTTAAGTTTTGCGCTCTTTAAATCATACATATTTTAACTGGCCAAATTGCTGGAAATGCATCGTGAAATTTTCCCACAACTCACCCCTGCCGCCTTTTGCATCCGTCGAAACGGAGCAGTTATTTACAAAGGGATTAAAGCATCCGACAATCTTACGCGGAGAGGCAGGAAAATCAAAAAGCCTCGAAACTTTTGTTTCGAATCCAATGATGCGCCGCCTTTGTTCCATTGTGAACCGCCACGGCAGCGACTCTCAACTGCTGGGACGCGGCGAATTCGAGAGGGAAAATCCGGCCGCTTTATTTTTCGCTTAGATTTTTTTGTAATTTATGAAGCTGAATATTTTACAGCATTAACATCTGTAAAATATAATTTAACTGCAAAAATATGAATAGAATATGTTTATTTATAACTAATTTGATATAATATCCTTTAAACATGCGTAACTGAATTTCGGGTTATATATAAAACCCATTTTATAGTTCAAAAGTTTTTCTTGAATGAATGTTCTTGTTCAAGTTTCTTGAGTTTCTGGTCGAATAGCATTACAGTTGCATTACAGACTAAAAAGCTACAGACAAGAAACGTTCTACATCGCCGTAGAAACTATTAAAAGCTAGCGACTTCTATCGAGAAACGGCGATAACGTTATGTTGCAAACACGAAATTTCAGGAAACAACTACTTTACGGGCTAATACTCCGACCAGCATTGCATTACACCTAAAAAACCGCTTCTTATCTGGCTTTTTAGTCTGGCATGTAGTACTGAATGGCAGCTAGAGGTAGCTCTGCTATTACGCATTACTCATGGTCCCTACTGTCGGGTTAGACAGACTTAAAACAGCTAATGCTGTTCGTCGGTCACCTCACCTATGGCATACTGATGAGAGCTAATAAACTCTAAACCGGTATATGTCTGGTGGGTCGCCGACGAATGATTTTAGCTTTTAATAAAGGTCCGTAAAGTTGCTGTTTCTTGAAATTCCGTGTTTGCAGTTCACAATTTTCTTGAATTTATTGGAATGCAGCCAACGTCTGAAAGCGAAAGTACTCTAGAGGTTTCATATGGGACTTTGTTTCACAAAATGCATGGACAAAAATTATTATGGTATTCTATCCATATGCACATTTTTAACATTTCCACTCGGCTCTCCATAATCTAGCATTACTAAATTCACCAGACTTGTTCAAGAAAATTGTCCGACATTTTTGCTGATCAGCTGATCGCAATTTATCTTCAGTGCACATGCTTAAGACAAGAAACATGGGACTTGAGCCAAAACCTTTGAACTGTAAAATGATTTTAAGAAAATATCTCTTACCTTGATTTCACAGTTCCTTTATTTGTATATCGATACTTAATATTTGGATAACTTAATGTATATATGAGCAAGAATGTAATATTTATTGGAAAATGTTTAGTAGATTTGGTCATCTTGATAAATCAATCAACATAAATCTTGGTTATATACCATGTAGGTGGTATAAAGATATTCTATATTGGGGCAATTTAAGACATGTATGAGTTCATACTTTTTTTGAAAATAAATAATATACATATACGGCCAAATACAAATGAGTCAATAAAGCAATGCCCATCACAGATTCATAATATTTCATTGATCTTATGTTTATTCAAGTCAGTTAATCGACTTCTAGACATAACTAGTTTACTAGAGACTTTCAGAAAGGTACACCCGCCTCAACATATAGGTTTCCAGTCCAAATCAGTATCATATTTTATTTAAACTATGATAACTTAAGGTGGTAACAAAATATGAAAGTCTCAAGTTGTTTCTTCATAAAGTTATAAAATTTGTTTGATATTACCCACTAATATGCATTTATTTTTTAAACAAAAAAGAAAATTTAATTAGAAATATTTAATTATGAAGAACCCTCTTGTACATTCATAATTGTTGCTGTAGCAATTAACAGACGTTGTTTGACATATCAGTCTGCATTAAATTTCGATCTGTGTTTTGAATTTTATGAAATCGGCAATGAATTCATCAGAAGAGGGACTTACTGAAGAAATATTAGCAGCAGTTAATGAAGCAAGTTTGAATTTGTTACTCGTGAAGTCAAAAGAAAGATATGAAACGCAACATTCTCATTTTATTGATTGGTGAAATACTAAAATGGTAAAATGAACAAAAGAGGAAGTAATTTTAGCACATTTTTTGGAAATATCCAAATCCTGGAAAGCAAACACGTTATGGTCCAGATAAAAAGTATTTGTAAGTTAGACAAAAATTGGATATTTGCAAATTTCATAAAATAACTGCCTTTATAAAAAGATAGAGAATATTGGATTTCGTCCGAAAAAAGCAAACAATTTTTAGTCAAAAAAACGTAGAAAATGTATGAATGAAGCACCCGATGAATCTTATCTGATAATTATGTTGGTAACGATTTTTGGATTGGCTGGTGTCTGCAGACAGGAAGAAATAACGAAAATTGTCAATATCAAGGACTCAAATAATAATTCCGCCAGATCCTTCATGATATGTAAAGAAACAAATAATGGACATTTCTTAATATATTCAGAAAATATACAAGTTTACGTCCAAAAAAAACTACATCGCCGATTATTTATATAGTACAATCATGGAAAATGTGCTATCCAACCTGTAGGCATCAATTCAATAGGAAAAATCCCTCGAGACTATTTATGCCTCCGAAATCCAAAACTATTCACGGGTCACAGTTTTAGATGGTCCTCGATCATTTTTCTTGCCGGTTGTGGAGAAACTATCACAAATATTAAATGATTGGAAATGCATCATCTTCAAACTACAATTTACAGCCATTAACGTCTTGCCCAGATGTACTATCAGTAATCAACAACCACGATTTAACGCTTGTTTCTGAAGAAACTTCTTCCCAATATTTGTTCCCCGTATTAAATCAATCTTCTTCCAAGAAGCAGCTAACTTCAATCCACATGCTGACTTCCGCAATTAACTTTCATAACGCGTCTAACTGTATGTTTAAAATTAATATCACTAATAAGTTAAGAAGATAATACTTCTCTTATTCCAACGTATTTTTATTCACTCTTGTTATGTTACTTTTGTTTCCATTTGTATTAATACAGATTTAACAACATTAGACTTTCCATTTAGTTTCATGAGTTTGTAGAAAAAATAACTATTTTCCGTAAACTGTAAAATGTAAGGAGTAGATATGCTAATTTGATAATTTATGCTGTAATTTTATATTTAAAAATGGCATTTAATTGTTTCCTTAACACACTGTGAATGGTGGATTTTATATCCACACTAATGTGTATATGGATTATATCAGATCAGTAGACTGATATCGCCTAACTATCATTTTAGCAAGTTGTAATAAAAACAGTGGGTATACATGTGGTAGCAGGAAAAACAATTACTAATCGTATTGACATGACCTAATCATTGACGCGTCTCAAAATTTCTATTAGTACAGTCCACTAATGCACCCCCTTAAAAGTGGTATACGTGTTAGGTTGGAAACCTTTATGTTGCGGCCACTGTACCTGCTTTTTAGAACATAATTGGTTACTCCTTCATCGTGATCATTTAATTCATTCCATCTAACTGTACAAAACCTAATAAACTGTTGCAAAATGTTTACTGAAGAGAATATATTTTTCAGGAAATATTTAAGACACGATATATTGAAAACCAAACTTGTATTACACATACAGTATTCCTTATTTATTTCACCTATCTAGTTTTTTTTGGCATTATCACTTGGTGGCGGATGAAGGTTTGGTCTTTGAATATTTTCAGCAGTAAAAAAAATTAGATGAGTAACAACTCTTAAAGTTCTCTAATTCCTGAAAGTGCATATTGAAGATTGTCAGTTTTCCTGAAATTATTACACTTACCTACACTATGGTACTATAATAACTTGGATTATTTATGTGTGAAGGTATAAAGGTAAAGGTAAAAAACCGTTTATTTGTAAAGCGATAATTAATAATCATTACTAATTAATGTGCTCCTTTTGTATATAAAGAGGTTATTGAGAAGCGCAGAACACTAGTTTTAGACCTTCGTATAAAAAAATTGTTTTTATCTATATGAAATTATTTTACTATTATTTACAAAACAGACAGCTTTCTTTAGTGAGCCATTATATCAAATATGTATCTAGAAAGTCTGGTATATGTATCCAATACGGAATGGGATATGTTTCTAAATGGAGTACGATAGAGTTAAAATACATAAAAGAGGTAATTTAGGATCTAATGAAAGTACGTTTATTTTCATTTTTATTAAAAATTTGTAAGAAAAAATAAATCATATTGTCAGGGAAAACGTGTGACTCTATAGTAGGCAAGCCTGAGACTCCACCAAATGTCACGTAATGAGTGTGACTGTCCTGCACTACCTATAAACATATCTCTTATATTTTTGGGGTATTCGCTTGGCTCCTGCGAGAAGTAAAGAAACTCAACCTTTTAATAAAAATACATATTTATTAAAACCATAACAACAACCATACTTACAATAAAGTGGACTTTTGCGCTGGGGAGTATCTCTTCTAGAGATCAGAGCCAGCCAACGGCTGACCGCCGCCCTTTGGCCATGGAATGACTCTCATTAGCCCAGTTTCAATAGTATTTATACACATTCGGAAAATGCTGAGTCCATCAGAATTATACTATCTATTGAAACAATGGGAATAGCCAGCAAGTCTATCGCTTGGTTCTTTGAGAGAGCAAGAAGGATATACATAGTTTGGTTTGATAGTAACCTTTGCAACTGGACACTTTTAATTGTTTTGATTTTCACTTGTGTAACATTGACACACTATCAATTGTAAATAGGTTTATAATTTTGATTCAATAAAATAATTTGATATTCGTATGTACGCCAAAAAGGTTTTTAATTTAAAATAATTAACATATGCGCTCAGCTGTAAACCATCTCTCTAAGATCCTCTTTGTTGGCAATATCAGCATTTTAAATGTTTTTGCAAACATAAAGTAATATATTTTTAAATGTTTATATTAAATTTATTTGCAACATTTGTAGATAGTGATCACTTTCAAATACTTAACGGTCATATCACTGCTGACAAGTACTGACGGTCTCTATGAAAGTGCAACAGACACAGTGTAATACAGTTTGCCAGTTCATGGTTCCTTCTCCGTTATAAATAAATTATATTTAAAATTTCAGTGCACTGTAATTAAAATTGTATTGTCGTTACTGATTTGCTTTACTTGTTTTAGATGTGTATACCGTAGTGTGAAATGGTAAAGTTCGGAAAAATCGTCAAATTTCAAATAATTCTGTATTTATATTTTCTGATTTACCTAAAAATAATGATTAAAAAAAAGTTTCTAAGAAATTTTAATTATGTGGATCATATAGTCTTAACTAGTTTAAAAAGTCTACTGTTTACAACTGCTTGTTTTAAATTAAAAACGGATATTTAAATCTTATTCCTGCCTTATACAATTCTATTTTGAAATGATAATTTTGTAGTTAGTTAGCTAGCAAGAGTATATTTACGAATAAGTTTACTTACACCAAAAATGTTTGATTTATGGAGCAAAACTACTTATTATACAAAATTAATTAGAGAGATGTTCAAGGAAAACAAGTTTTTTTGACATAAATCCATGATCGAATCTAGGAATGTATGTTATCGTTGACGTGTTGCTCCTAATTGATTGTTCAGTTCTGTTGTATTTTATGTTAAGGTCGTATATCATATTTAGCGCTTCTGCTCTATACATATATTTATTATATGTTAGTTAACTTGTATAAGATTCAGTTATTTAATAATGAATAATGGGAGAATTGCATTTTATAGTATAATATATATATGATATATTAAAAAGTAAGGATATCATTTTATAAACTTTTTTCCGAAAATGTATAATAAGGAGTGTATATCCCTTTAAAAGGTGACGATCCATATATATCTTTTAATATCTTAAATGTCGTTCGAGATATATATTTTACACTGTGAATAGGAGTATCAAGACAATATTCTATACAGTATTATTCAAACACCATATACTTAGTAAGGGCTAGTTTATGTAGTTAAAATAAATGTTGAACAGATTTTAAATTTCTAATTATCAATATTTGTAAGAAAATTGAGTAGAAGCGAAAAGTTGGACTAAAACTAGGTACCTTTTATGATTCATCAAATTCCATAATATACGTAAATTAGTGCTCTGATGCCTCATATCTAAGTTTCGACTACGAATAAGATATCTCGAAACATTTTTAAGATATCATAAAACACCTAATGTCTATCACCTTTCTTTAAAGGAGTATATTTGCCTTATTCTCCATATTCAGAGATTAATTTATATACTGGTATACAATATATACTTTATATTTAGGTACTGTTATCTATTTTTTTACATTCATTGGGATTCTTAATTTTTCTAATGTGCTATCCGTTCTGCAAATATTAGGAAATAATTTCAAACAACTTTGTATAATCTAATTGACTCAATGTTTTGAATGTAGCCCGATACTGTTAGTATATTTACTTCATTGTACCTGCAAAGACAACATTTTTTTATAAATTCTGTTCAACGCTTGGGGAAAGAATTGTTTATTAGTCAATTTTAAAGAGTCGGATGGGGGATGGGCGAAGTCGCCACACGAGCACCCTTCCTAATTTGCGACCGGGGGCAGAAAAGGTTGGGAATCACTGAGCTCCGACCCGCGACTGAGGAAATCTTCCGCATATCGATCGCTTCGAGCCGCTGTTGCCGGGCAACCGGAGTCAATCTGGCCAACACAGGGAAAAGAAGGATATTTTTTTATTTATTATCCTCCATTATCCCTTCTGGGTCGGGCGGACTCGGTCTGCGTCGGGCGGCGGTACGAGCGCTGACAGCGGGGAGATGATGAAATATGGGACACGTGGTTAGACTTGAAACGACGTCACTCGGTGCTGGAATCGACGTCGCGGCGCCCGTATAATGCTGCATTAACCGGAGGCCAAGTGGGAAAAGGGCCGCTATAAGCCATTCCGGGCCGACACTTGTAAATATGACGTAAATATTTATGGCCGGCAAGGTTGGCGCGGTCGCCCGGCCGCCCCGAACGGCTTTCTGCAAATAATGAACCCTCTCGCTGCTGTTTGACTTTCTTGGAATTCGACAACTTATCGTTGCTGCTCCCACTCGCTGAGAAATTATTTATCAACGTTTGTCTTTATTAATTTTATCCAGCGTTGGACACAGGTTTCTCTTTATTTAAGTTTTTTAACACAGCTATTACAAAATAGTATAAAACCACGAAGGTAAGGTAAGTAAAAAAGTTTCCGGAAAAATGTGGGAAACCTCTCAGGGGCAGAGGGAACATAAAAAAATAAGATGATAGGTTCGTATATATATTGTTACGAAAGCTCACCTACTTTTTTAGTTTGTTAATTATGTTCCTGTTTATGTTAAAATTTATAATTTTTGTGATGCCTTTATTTTGATGTTTTCTGGAACATTCTCGGCCACATTCTATTTGATTATCGAGACCTAAAGCCTATATAAGCGAATCATTTTCGCCGCTGGAATCAGTTTACATTGAGCAGTCGAAGGCGATTGACAAGCGTCAAAGTAAAGTGTTGACAGTTGTGAAACTAGTTTGAAGGATATTTCTTGTGTAATCAAGAGTGACAATAAAGTTTGTTTGTCTACGTGACGTGTTTCTACGCTAACGCAATTTCGAGGTTACAATATTTTTTTTCCTGCAGACCCTCCCTACAGAGACGCCTGAAGGACGCCGCTGGAAATCGGTTTTTCTTGAATAACTTTTAAAGTACTTAATATAATTTAATAAAAATTTAATATTATGAACACTAGTAAGGAATTATTAAAATAAAGTCCTTTAAACATATTTACCTTTTTAGTTTACCAGCGGCGGGCGAAGCATTACAACTTCTGCCACTCATAGCTCAACAGATATGTTCTCATTTCCTTAGTTATATAATACAGTGAAATTAGCGCTCTCTAAGAGCAACGTCAAAATAACCTTCAAATTCGTAATTATCACACCAAAAAGCCCAACACCAATTTTCAGAGTCATGCTATCAAAATGTTCTCAATTATTGAGAAACGGAATAAAATTTAAACCATGAACACCCTGTATTTCCTAAACCAGCGACTTTCATATAAGGCATGATGAGCTCAAACATAATATTTTGGTGTCTAGTTTCTCCAGCTTAGTGTTGACCCATTCTTTCTGACTCACTCTGTATACTGAAAATAAAGTTCTATGTATATCTGGCGAAATTTCTCTTTCTATTTAACAATGCAAACTTCTCACTGCATCTTTAATAATTCTAACAATATTGTATTTGCTGAATTTTTTTATGACTATAAGAGGATTGCATTAAACTGAGTTTGGTATTTATTGAACTGTTTTTGAATAATTGATAAGAAATAAGTATTTGAATAATTATAGAGGCCTTTGTCATAATATTGACATATATATTATTATGTGTAAAATGACAATTGTGTAATGTTTTATTTTGTTTTAATAATTTGGTTTGAGCTTGGGTTTGTAATTTATTTGTATATCTAATTTGTATTTTGATTATTGAATTTTCGATAATGTAATATGTAAAAATTCTCCTTTGCTTACCTTTCCGTTTTATTCTGTCAGCTTTACTCAATCTCATTCACAACTTGAAGACTTTTTGTACTTATTAATTTTTATTTATTTAATTATTTATATAATGAATTAAATTATTATTTTTTTACTTATTTCTTTTAGAATTTTATTTTGGACTTTAATTTAATATATAAAAATTTTGTAACGAAGTGATTTTTCATTAATAAAATATGTTACCTGATCACCTAAATTGTTTAATTACTCTAAAAACACCTAAGTCAAGCGTTTGAATGAACGCGCAGCCGCTGCCACTTCGCAGTGAAGAGACACGTCGCGCTAAACAGCCAGACAAGTCCCATAGCCGTAGACCTCTCCAGCAGCATCTAGGTCTTCCAACTACCAAGTTGTAGTCCTGTGCGTCCGCTACTCCAGTGCCAGAGGAGCTGCTCGGAAGTTGCTGACGAACTCACCAGCAGTGAAGAAGGCGGTTTTGGTAAGACCTAGGGACCAGTGTGCAGCTGCCTACCTGACAGCAGCATTACGTCTTCCAAGCAATCCGAATAGCGAAGCTAGTTGCTGTGCAGCCGGCATAGAGAGCAGTTCTGCCTGTTTGTCACATAAGTACCAGAGGAACTGCTAGAAATATTCTATTCTCACTGGCGGACTTCCCACCCAGACCGCCAGAAGTGGAAGCCGTTGGGAATATTTCCCAAAATCCAGCCTGGAGAACAATGCGCAGCCGCCAATCGGTCAGCAGCATTAGGTTTTCCAAACACGAAGCCGCAGATACAGTTCTTGACCAGTCAGCATCGCAAGTAAACCAGTTCAGCACCAGCATAAGTAAAGTGAGCACAAGCTTACTGCGTAAGTAAGAGGTGTAGTCTTAGTAATAGTTAGATTTTGAATATATAAGAATGCACTCAATAAATGTGATTATTTACTAAGTGTGACTTTTATTCTTGAATACCGAAAGTTTAACTCCTCCCTTACGACCCTCTGGACATACCGTGACTTTACTGCAGTCGCCCGAGTAGTGATGTTTCTGCATTATAAAGGAAACTGGCGCGGAGGTAACCCACTTCTTTATCTAAGAAGCGGTTCGAGTGAGTTTTGATTGTGTTTTCTTAGAATCAAAGATTATAATACAAAATAATACTAACTAAAATATTAATTTAAATTGATTGGTTAACCAAATGAACAAACTACTACTAATAGTCGTAACCTAATTAACACGTTTTTGATTATTATACAATTTAGTGATCCTTGTGTAAATCTTTAGGTCTATAGATTATCGTTTCTTTTCTCTTTTTAAATCTCTACATTTTAGTCACTTATAGTTAATTTTCCCTTTTCTTAATATGTGAAATGTTTTTCACCATCATCATTTAATTATATTGTGCATTGTCCTGACCTTTATATTGAGTTTTTCTTCTCTGCTTCTGATGAAACTGCTTTCTGGCTGTCAAATGTCCTTTTCGGTCTTATTTGGGGCTGTCAAATAGCAGTTGAGTTAGTGTGGCACTTTTAATTTTACACTTTCTTCTTTGGCTGCTGTGATGTTTGTTACTACACAATTTACGTGTTATTGTGCATATACAGTATGTGCCAAAAGTATAGAATAAATTCAATAAAAACGAAACAATTATATTTTGGGAAAAATCCTCGAACAGGTCGATTTTTGTTTTCGAGTAATGACGTCATCGATTTTTTTTTAATGGCAACACCATATTTTTTTGATTCTGAAAGATCGTTTAATTCTCTATCTGGCAGTACTAAAATTTTGCCCTCTTACATAGGAAAGTTTTCGAGTAAATGACGATTGAATGTTAGAAAACGTAAATTTTATCCATAAAAAAGTAACAATTCTGAGGTATGTAAAATAAAATACAATTGATTAAATTTTATACTTAAATTAAATGTTCAAATTGCCATCCACCAACTTCTTGACAATGCGCAAGTCTGTGAAGAAATTCTTCTTGCACATTATGAATGATTTCTGGGGTAACTCTGCGTATTTCGTCCCGAATGCGATTTTGAAGTTCTTTTAAATTACGTGGTTTATTAATATACACTTTGGCAATTCGACCTGTTCGAGGATTTTTCCCAAAATATAATTGTTTCGTTTTTATTGAATTTATTCCATAGTTTTGGCGCATACTGTATTCCAAGCTAACTGTTCTCCGGAACTCCTGGGCTTACTCAGTAAACTACATTGTTTTTTTACTCGTTGTCCAGAATGTTCGAAAATGAAGCTACTACTATAATTTATAAGTATTTTAGCATTTACTATCTTGCACTTCATTTATTAGAACTTTCTAAGCAATGCACTAAAAACATATTAATAACATTTTTTACATATCTTTTGTGCTGTAAAATTGTTTTACAATATGTTAATAATAATTTCATATGCATAAATTCGTTTAAGTTTGTCGTAGTATAATTCCATAATTAATTGAATTTTACTTTAATATTATTTCCTGCTTTATTTTTTGTTCCTTATATAAAGTTTGTAATTTCTTCGTTCTATGTTATATCAATAATTTTAATATTCCAGTCATGTTTTCTTTTATATAATTTATTGTATGCAATGTTGTTTTATATATTTTTTATCCGTGTTAGGTTAGGTTAGGTTAGGTTAGGTTAGATTAGGTATATAAAATTTATATCTAAAAAATTTTAGTTTTATTTGAAGAAATTGGGAAAAGTTGTACATACATGTCACTATTAGATACCGATAAACCAGTACAAACATAACGTGACCGATACCTTAACCTAATCAAATATTTGTTATTATTTCAACTTCGTAATCATCTATTATTCTATTAACCTCCATCAGTTCCATGCCTCACCACTATTAGTTACAATAATCTCATATTTTATTTACAGTTGCTTTTTTCCTCGACACAAACGATGAATATTTCCTACGAAAATTGTTATCCAAGTGGAGTGGAATCAATCTGACTAGATATTGAAGGGGTGCTTATTTAATTTCACCAACGCTGTGCCAGCCGTCACTTTCACGATGGCTTCGGGCGTTTCATTAGAAAAAGGCAGCGAAGTCAATCACTTAAATCTGTTAATACGAAGTGTTTTATTATTTATCTTCAGCTGTTCACCCCGAACAAAATGATGTGGACACTACAAGTTTTTATCAATATAACACGGTTTAGTATCGATAATAATTACTATTTTTGTACTAAGTTTCCACTTTATATCGTTTTGTACTAGATTTGAACCAAAGGTCTTTTAGAAATCGTATACTTTAAAAATATTCATACACTTTTCTTCAAAGGAACATAAGACAAAAAGAAGAAAAAAATATTATATTTTCCGAGTATCCATGAATAAAATAAATCAATATGCACTGCGATTTTTAGCTAAACATTTTAAAACTAGTTATAGAATTGTATCTATTTGGTCACCTCAACAGACACCTATAACAAAATAGCATGATATACGTTACTAATAAAGAATTTAACTCAAGATCAATTTTTGTTAGCAATTTTTAGAAAATATGATGTTAAACCTCTTGAAACATATTGTCCATTTAAGAGGACTCATGATTTTAATACGTAAAAACTTAAATTTGCTGACTTAAAACGGTCCAGTAAAGTGGATATATAAAGTTAACACACAGAAAGAAGCTGAAAAATAATTAAAGTTACCTTAAAGTTACCCTTTACTTATAACAGCTACTACGATGGCGTCACTCGGACAAACTAGAATTGTATATTGAATACATGTTATCTGACAGCTATTAAAATTGTTTTAAATTCTGGTTGTCTATTTATTTGGTGTTGTTACAGTGTTTCTTTTGTAGCTTTTTATGGCCGTTTTAGCAACATTAGTCAAGAAACAGATTTACGATCGGAATAAATTGATGAAAAATTATTACAGTTCTTAGAAAACTCGACAGATATTTCGGATGAAAAAATAAATTCTGACACTGAATTATTTCGGTGAAGAATTTGATCTAAATGATCTAAATTTGAATGAATGACAATAGAAGATGACTTAGAGTCATAAGTAGGAATGTACTTTATTCCATCACACACATATTTCTCAGACTGTACAAAAACCATAATTGAAAAATGAATTTAGAAGATGAATGATGAATGATTATATTTTTAGTATTTCTTCGATTTTTTTATGATTTTGACTTCGGAACCATGTACAACTGTACAAATGTTCGATGTTAAAAATATCTGCAAGTTAAGGTGTGTTGTGGTAAAATGATGAGTTAATGCAATACAAATTTTATGACAGACAGACAGATTATTGCAATTAAAGAATTATTTAAAAGTAAAAAAATAAGAGAAACGACAAACTTCTTCATTGCATGAACAAATTAAAAATGGTTGTTTTTCATTTCTTAGGCCAGACCAAACGGCTGTTGAACAAAAAGTCACCTTTTTGAGTGTCTGTTACATGAGACATTTTGTAAAAGGATAACCAAATTCGAAGAATTGAAAAACTTTGCATTGGATCTTGATTTTAAGGGAAAAAGACGTTTTTGAACGATGACGTCAAGAATTTGGAAATTGGGCCTTCTTATACTGGGTGACGTTAAATGCGACTAGACTAAAAATAGTAATGGAGACTTTAAACTTAAATTCCTTCACTGGCGACAAAAACACGTCTGGTCCGAGTTCATCAACGTAACTTCCTATCTCTACCTTCCATTGGCACAGAAAGAAGAGGTCAACATTTTTCAATTGAAGTTGAATTTAATAATCTGCTTCTGACAATCTACCATAACTATATATTGCAAAAATGGAGAGGATTAGGTACAAAGTTATTTTTTTCTATTTCGTGCCATTCTACTCATTCTTTTTTTCTCGTGTCCATTCATTTAGCAAAAAAGTAATGAAGTTAAAATTGATCTTTTTATATAATTTATATTTATAGGAAATAGATATGAAAAA
Source organism: Monochamus alternatus (assembly GCA_037114965.1). Taxonomy (NCBI): domain Eukaryota; kingdom Metazoa; phylum Arthropoda; class Insecta; order Coleoptera; family Cerambycidae; genus Monochamus; species Monochamus alternatus. Next base: position 20,719,921 of record CM073435.1, on the reverse strand, counting down.
TTTTAAAAACAAAATGAGTTATTTTATGACGTCTAGTAAGACCACCGTTATCGGAGGCGCAGTGCCGACCGTAGCAGCCATAATACAACCATATGGAATCGAAATCATTATATGAGAGAGCCCAGGGGTATCGAAAGTGGGTCCGTTCTCCACAAAGCCTAGCCCGAGTACAACAAGGGCAGATCAAAGAATCTCAGCTAAGACTAGAAATGTGCAAGTTACTTGTGTTACCGGCAGCGACCAATCACTTAGGTCACAGCTTAATAACCCGGAAATCTCTATAAATTAAAAAACAGCACCGGCCATAGAAGCTTCAAAACCACCATTCGAGATGAACTAAAATTTCAGTTAATAATTCTTCTATAACGACGATATGAAACGTTTCAGATTTCAATTATATGCTCCCATATTTCATGGGTTCAACCTATATTTAAAACAAATACTAAACAAAGTAATACTTATAACAAAATCCTATGCCTTTGTCAGATACAAAATCAGATCAGCTTTGCACGTTACCATGCTCTTCTTTGCTTTTGGCCCATTGATAAACAAATAAATAATTTTTCTGATGCATTTTTATTTGTATTTTTGCATTCACACTGAATCAAACAACACCGAAAATGAATGTAACTATCAGCGAGTCGAGCGCAATCGCTGGGCTTATGCGTAACGTGACGTAGCGCCTGGTCACGCCCCATTTTCACTTGCTGGAGATTTAAAGTACTAAACGTGCGAATAAATTTCTAATATTTTGCAGATCCATTATTTTTCACTTATACTTTCAATTTATGAAATAAAAAAAAATGCTGAACAAGCCCATTCTAATTTGACCTCGTATATTTCGAAAACTGGTTATCAAATCAACTTAAATTTCTCAAATTCTCTGGATTGAACAAACATCATAGATGTTTCATAAAAATTAGAAACTAGTGTAATTTGAGGTTTGACTTAATTACCCTATCCTAGATTTGGATAAACTCTAAATAAAATCAATCTGCAGTAGTTAAAATATGAATGAACTAGAAGTCCATTGAACAAATTTGGTTTAAATTATGTGTGATAATCCTTCATTCATTTTCTGGAATATATGGCACTCTAAACCACTGCACTGGTTGCTTAATTGAAATTGTGTATTTATGCACTGAAGACCATAATAATACACCACTTCTGCTTCCTGACAAAGAATAATTCCGGTGGTATTATGGTTAGATATTTTACTGCAAATAAATGCTAATGGCCTACGAACTACGTAGTATAATTATGGAAAGAAAGAACCGAGTTACTTTAACGTTTCTAATAAAATGGCTGCTTAACTTTATTCTGAAGGCATTCGTCGCAAGTGTACTTAATTTCCAGCCCAACTCAAGGATTTATCTCCTATCTGGGCCAAAGAAAAAGAAAAAGCCGTGACAAAGGCCACTCTGTGGAATTTATTCAATAATTCCAAAGTCAATCTGGTCGTAAAGCAGAGAGTTATGGATGATCTTCCCCGTTCCAGCCTCCCATCCGACCACTAGGAATTCTCCTCCTGGAGGCGCAGCAAGTGGTTCCCAACGAGCTACGGCGGGATCCCGGAATGGATGGGAGCGTGGGAGGGCCAGGTGAACCCCCAGTTTAAAGCATTCTAAAAATAAAATGGCAATTTTTCTAGTAAATAACAACCAATCGGTTCCAGTGATTTTACGTCCTACGTTCGATATATTAAAAATATGCCTGTACATATAAAAAATCTTAATTTAATAAATTATTTGATTTTCATTATGTTACACGCCAAATGGCGTAATGGGCAGGTGGCATAGAAAAAGTAAATATTATACTCGAGTTTAAAAATAGTAAAGAATTACTAATTTATAGCATTTAGATGAGTAAGGGATGTAAGGATTGCATGGGACAAGATTCCATAGGCGTGCCACCTGAAAAGTGTTAAAAAACAAAATCACCGGAAATAAGTTGAGGTCGAGTAAGCCTAGCACTTTAATAGTTTACTTTAAAAAGTTTATAAACTTACCCGCCTTTTTCTCTCCATAATACTTGTAGAATAATGCCCTTTTGGATGGCGATGGCCCATCACCACCCACTTACCTGATGCGTACTCCGCGAATATCACAGTTATATTACACTGCACACTGCGAACATACTATACAGGTGATTCTTAACTAAAAAAAAATTGAATGTACAGGGGACTCATTACAAATACAATTCTGTAAAAATAAAATAAAAAAAACAACAACAACAAAATTTTGGGCCCGTCCTACGCAGTTTCTATAAACTAACACAAATGTTTCTGCTTCTTGTCCATTTTGAACTTGTAAGTTATTGGCAGCAGCTATGATACGTTCGCGTAAATCCTCAATAGTGTCCACTTCGGTGCAATATACTTAATTTTTTAAATATCTCCCAAAAATAAATTGAAATGATTTAAAATTAGGAGATCGTGGCGGCCATGGTACCCTTACTATTAATGGACACACTGTACATGGTACGGACATAATCGAGTCTTGTGTACACTCCACACTGCTGCAATACGGAAGCTCTGAATCTCCATCTCTTCCCCGATTTGGTTGCAAATTTCCCGCGCGACACCTGCGTTTGCACTACACTTGCACTCACTGCAAACCGTTGAGAAATTAGCTGCATTTGGCATATGTGTACCGGGAAATCGTTCTGCTAAAGCATTTCCACTTCACCATAAATTAAAACTATACCCATCAACTGCGAGTTGCTATACGTACGTAAGCCATTTTTGATATTTGAAGAACTAATGTAAATACTTGCATCACAAAAAGTTAATATGAGAAGTAATCGCATATTTGGAATCGCCTGGCCCAGCGATGTAAAAGTGGAAACTACTAGAACTTCAATAATTTTTTTTCTCGGAAACTAAACATTTTAGTAATTTTTTTTTTTGCGATATTGACTCCATTTTTCATGACCGATCTATTCTCTATTTTATTTAGATAAGTTCTAAATTTAACTGTATACACACTACTGTATACTAATACTGCCACTATAATGGTCAAACGTCAACACTACACTTATTATACAGTGTACTAGATGGATTCACGAGCTCTGTACTGCCATTGTCATCACTAGAACTGTCGTACTGCACACTGTGCAGTGCATTTACTCCATGTTTTGCAGTAATTATTATCAATTTCTTCGTGCAAAAATAATTTTATATCGCAATTTAAATGTCGTATTCTTTCGTGCTACTCGATTTTTTATCTGGGCTCTAATTAACTCAATGGGATTCAGTTCAGTGGTATGATGGCAACCGAAATACTGAAGTCCCATGTATTGGCCTTTTTCTCTTTCCGTGATTTTGAGTAATTCAGGTTTTCAGCTTTCCTCCATGCTGATACTGGAACCTCTTTAATAGTCGGCCGTGATAAGGTACAATATCCATTACAACTACAGCACCATATGTGGAAAAATATATTCAAACAATTTTTAAAATACTTGACTATCCATATCCTCATGATAGTCCTGTTCGTCGTAATTAGAGTAACTGAACCCTATTTCAAAAATTCAGTACTGCAGTACTTTCATCCTTTTCCATAAGGTGATTTTAATTTAGTCGAAAATCCTTCAAGATATGCCTGCCGTTTATTTTGAATATTCCAATCGTGCCACACTTGTCATTTTATGGCCTCAGATTTCGACCTTCTAATATTTGTTTTAAATAGTTTCGCCATATTGCTATTTTGTGTATTTGTATCAACATACTCTTTCGCTTTCGTTTTATAAAACGAGAATTTATGTCTCGCATAATTTGCAAAAGCACCCTTCTAGATATTCTAGGCCAAGTTTGATCCTGTGAGATAGCAACCTATTATTTTCGGACAGCTATTTTTAAAATACCATCCATGAATTATTCTTCCAATCTCGTATTTTGTGTCGTCATCAACATCTAGCTTCTTTTTCCGCGACGTTCCATTCTTTATTGCACGATATACACTACTCACGGATACTCTTATTAATGAACTACATATTTCACCGCATTACTTACACTCATATTTTGAGCTAATTTCTTCATTCACGTTTTTTCATCCAATATTCCCCACTTGTTAGACTAGGGTGTTTACGATTTTGAGAACACGTTGTAGAACTTGAACTATTCTCGATTGTTAAGAATATAAACACGAAATCACTAATTACAATAATTAAATTGGCTTTTCTCGCGTGTACAGTACTGGTAGCGGTGGGGATAGAATAGCCGAATCCGTATTAATGCAAACAAATTGACGTCATGGCGTAATTGCCAATAGAAGTCGAGCATTATAATATGCTCATGCGTCTTACTGCAAGAAATATCTGGTTTCCGAAAAAACAAAACGAAACCACCGTATAGATATGCTTTATAAGGTATACAGAACACACAATTCTATACGAAGAATTTACGGACGGCTATTATTCCTCTTTATGTTGACTGCTATAAATTACGAACGGGTTTATAAAATAGGTCACTTTTTAACCCGACTATAGTAGAAATATAATGATGAAACAGATAGTTAAAATACACACTTCGCTTTTTTCTAATCCAAGCTTACCATATCGATGTTTTTTTGTAAGTATACTCGCGTCAAGAATTCAGACGTCTTACGTCACGACTGACGTTACACATTTGTTTTTATTGTCAACGTAATTTTCGATATTTAGTCGCGTTAAAAACAATCATTTTTTGCAATTTAGTGCAATATATAATGCAAACATTTAGTATAGTATATAGTATTATTACTATCAGTTGTAGTTTCTTAAATATTTTGATGAAAATATAATTAATTATTCATTTGTTCATATGACGTAAGTCGTCTGAATTCTTGTCGCGAGTATAATATGTTATTCTGCATTACTTACTGTCAATACTTATACAATAATAATAATTATTGTTATATCTTTCTTAAAGCAAAAATAAATCTGGTTATGCATTGATATCCCTGAAATCATCAATAGAATTTGTGAAAAAAAAAAGAAATCATAGATTATGATATTTGCCAACACTATTGACACTAATGTAGATTATGGTGACTAAGATGTTGATGGTGATGATGATGAGGATTGACGGATACAAATGTACCCCAGTCTATAGGCTGTATAACTTTTATAGAACGGTAGGACAACAGCTAAATTTTCACTACAAAAAATTGTATTATCTTTAATTAAAGAGCTGTTTTTTTTTAATATGACAAGATAACCTGAAAAAAGCAAGACATATTTCTAGTTACATAAGTAGCCAAAAAATATCTTCAAGTCAGGAAAAGAACAATATTTAAAATTTTAAATTTGTCTGGATCCAGAAGAAAGTATTCAGAATTTCTTAAATTTGAAATGGCACTTGATTGACCACATATTTCATTGTCGCTATGTACGCCAATGGTTTTACGCTTCGTTCCACCGTTTTCCTTTGTACACTTCACGTCTCGCTATATTTCTGTTGTTTTCTGAGTGACCCTAAGCTCCTTTCTTTTCATTGGCCGTTCGCAGGACTAGCTTATCAGCTCTTTGTGCACAACAGGTCAAGCGTTCCGTTCCTAAGGATTATCCAATTTGCAGAAGGATAATAATAACGCGTGGGAAGCGCTGCCCTATTTTTTTCCGTGAAAAAGAACACTGGAAATGATCAGTCTATTACCCACATTTAATTTAATCGCTAGATCGGCAATTTTTAAGTTTGAAAGCATGTCATTAAAAAGATGGAAAACTTGATAGCGTTTTTCTTAGAATTGCTCGTAAAGATAATGCAATGAAATATTGAAATGGACGTTATAATGTTAAATAGGTATAATTTAACTGACAACAACGCGCTATATACTTTAGACTGTACCATCAACAATGTCCAAGATCCACATGACCAGAAGCATTAGGCATTGTTTTATATACAGGATGGTTGAGTCATAATGCCATTAATTTTAATCACGTATTTGGAAGATTTAATAGAGACAGAAAATCGGAAAAGAAATTTATACTCGATAAACAAATAACCCTATAACAATTGGTAACACGGCCTCTTGATACGCTACAAATTATCTGATGACGTAGTTATATAACCATTGAATGTTAAAGAGAAACATCGTTGCCACATTTGGATCACATACATATTGTCTAACGGTTTTATTTTTTTTATCGAGTCGCCTAAGAGTATCGTTTATTTATTCCCTCTACGAGCCAAATTGTCACACCATGTGTAAAACGAGAACGATGTTGTCCACACAAATTTCCTAAAATAAATAAATAGCCAGGTTTGTTTTTTTTTTTTGTAGTAAATTACCTACCATACCTAGATATTTGGTGACAAAGAACATATTACGTATGACTTGATTAATATTAATTGTAAGAAAATTGATTTATATTATTAGTGTAAATAAATTTTCAGCATTAATTAAAAATTATTTAAAAGCAAGAGAATTATTCAGTGTATTTATTACATTTTTTAAAGAAAATAGAATTTTTAATCTAATGTCAAATAAATTAATTGTAATCTAAAATTCTATTTTAATTTGAATAAAGAACATATGTTTCTAAATCATTATTATAAGGTCTCCAAGAACTGTTTAGAGCATTAGAGAATTAGTCAAATTAAGAACGTTAATATTAAGGAACATTAATGATTTTACACGCATTGTTACAATGGTAACATAAACACAAATAAGTATATTTATTCAATTACAGATGTTCAAAATCACCAATTGGTTCAACTAAACGGTTAAAAATCTAGTGGTGTAAGATAAGGACTTTATGTGAGCTATAAATCCCTAATAAATTAATCTACTGTCACACAATTCATACGGATATGTCATAGTTTCTTACGAAATTATGTTGAAAATATCTATCACAATGCACTGTTTCTAGAACTTGCTGTACAATCCAATGGTTCGTCACTGTTTTCCTTTTAGGCCCGCTACAGACTATGCGTGAATTCGCGATTCGTGATGCGCGATGCGTGGTTTGTAAGGAGTTCGTGCATCGCGTGTAGGGTTTTTATGAATGGATTTTTAACGAACAAGACCCTACACACTATTCGCGAATTACTCGCATATCAGGCATAGCGCATAACGAATCGCGAATTCACGCATAGTTTGTAGCGGGCCTTAGGCAAGGCGCATATTGAGACGCGTATGACACGTGTGAGGTGACGTGACCCGGCCAGCATGACACGAATGCGCGGCACGCGTAGCGTTGTCTTCCACATATTGCAAGACAGTTCTTCTCACGACTTTCGAACAGCCACGTCGTTCTAATTTTTCTTGTTTATTATAAAAATGAATGATTTAAACAGAAAACTGGATTTATAAATGAAATAGATCCCTGAGTTTGGAAGCCGATATTAGTTCGGCATTGTTCATTGTCGTTTTGTTGCCGTTTGTGAGTGCCTTATTTTTATTCTACAGCCCACAAAGGTGAAAATTTGAATGTAAGTTTAGTGCTCGTAGAAATTTATCATGAATTATTTTAGATAATCTTGAGGACGTAGAAATTAGACAGTATAATTTTACTGAATATTCATCATAATTGGACAAGGTACATGTTTGTGTTTATATTTTCTAACCTATCTTTACAAAGACATTGAGCAACTGGAGGAAATACCAACAATCCAGAAACCAATATAGTTTGGAATCAAAAAGGTAAACTAAATCAAATATAAATTACGAAACATTAACAGGTAGTAAGTATTGTTTTATTTCAGAATCAGTATATTTCACAGATCCAATACATGAAAATATGGTAATGGTTGAGACTGTCAATTAGCATTATAATAACAAGAAATCGTCAGAAAAATCCTATTGTAAATAAACCTTAAAATGGAAGAACGGATTTTAATAAAATCATAAATCAATCTAAAATGTAGTAGTCAATATTACTTACTACCCCTGGTTAAAGTATTTGTAGTTAAAAATATTTGATTAATAAATTTATTTAATTTATGTAAAATTTGTAGGTCCATACTGAGTGATTATATTATTAACTGCAATTTAAACATTTTATCCTTTAATATTTTGCAACAACATGGGGCAACTTGTAACAGTGTTAAGATGTTAACAGAAGATGTCTTTTCGGTTTGTAGTCTTCAGTGGTCAAGTGGAATAATTTTCGGATTGGTTGCCATATTGTTAGTTTAGGCTTCTTGACATTTTGAGAGAGATCTATCACTTCAGAAATAACTGAAAGTTACTTGAAAGGTGAAGAAAATGGCAATATGTCTCTAAATGTTAAGATACCTAAATCGACAACACAGCAACCAGTCCAAAAATTGTTCATCAATTAAAGAGGTCTATTTAATTTCAAGCTTAGAACAGAACTATACTACTGCAAAAGCCATTAGAAAGTCTACAAGACCATCCATAGACCTTTCGTTTAGCCGTAATATTAACGTTAATTAGATGAAACTGTGTTGCCTGGGGACCGTTTCTATACTTTATAATCTATCAATCGACCACTGTCCATGATCGATCACAACGATAGTTACGTGTGAGCTCTGAGCGGGACCATAACCAACCGAGAGTAACCACCACTGTTACCAAATTTGGCTCTATGTTTCAAGATGTATTCAAGAGTCTCGCATGAATCATGCAACAGTCTTGCAAAATTGCGAAACAAGAATTTGCGAGACTCTCGTAATACAATATAAGACATCTTGCAAAATCGAGCAAGAACAATACTTCTAAAAATTTTTCCCTTGTTATGCAATACAAGACAAGACTTTTTTCAAATTTTGCTAGATCTCTTGTTTCATCAAACACACATCAACCAACTACACATCTATGAGTATATCATCAACATAATCATTTGTATTTGTAACATACAGTAATAAACTTCATAAGCTGCAAGCTTTTGGGGTTTAATAAGTAACTAAATAAAATATTAAAATAATGTTTAAATTTAAAATTATTTTGAGAACTATGTCCCAAATGGTAGATCTTCATCACGTTTTGATAACATGTTTTATGTTTTTACCAATTCCAATGACAATTTATATATAAAACCCACATGCCACGTAATAAAATTATTGAATAAACCGCCACTAACTCAATATTAAAAAAATACTTTCTTAATAGACTTGTTGATTGTTTACTAAAGCGCTACGAAATATTTGATATTAAAATTTGTGTATTTGTGTGTAAATTATATAGTCGTGACAAGAATTCACACGTCTTACGTAATGGCTGACATTACGCAATTGTTTTTATTGTTAACGTAATTTTCGATATTTGGTCGCGTTAAAAACAATAATTTTTTTGCAATTTAGTGCAATATATAATACAAACTTTTAGTGTAGTATATAGTTTTATTACTACCAGTTGCAGTTTCTTAAATATTTTGATGAAAATTTCACAATAGTATTTTTCAGCCAATTAAAGGCCTGTATTTTGTAGCGTTACTATAGCAACTAAGAAAATTTCCGGAAATTTTTCTCTTCCTTAGGGTAAGGAGCATGAAATTACACTAGAAATTTTTTGACATTTTAAATAAAATGACATTTATATTTAACTTGAAATTTATTCTATCATAATTTAATAAGTACAAATCATTTATAAATAATTATTTACCAAGTATGTACTTTTAGTAGTTTTAATTAAAGCATCCAAATGTTGCTGAAATTCCTCAGCCACGTCTTCTTTTCTTAATGGGGAATAAACAAGCACACATTCACTAAAATTTATAAAATGTCTATGTTTCAAAAAATAAATTTAGTACTTTGAAACAATCTTATTCTGCTGTGATCCACGAAGAGCTCCATATTTCTTACACACCAGAAGCAAATGATTTTTAATAATCCCAAAGAAGTTTGGTGAATAAATTTCTGGCCCGTATTCTTGTAAGAAATACATTAAAAATTTTAGGTTCCGATGATACATTTTAATTTCACTAACTTTTTTGCAAAACTTGCATAAAACGTATTTCTCAAACCGCTCCATTTTTCAATTGTACAACACAACGATTTTAAAGAAAATGGTCAAATAACGTCAAAAGTCACGATTACATTGTTTGACATGGATTGCATGGCCTTCTTAATAATATATACATATGAATTTTATTGATATTACATAGTGCTTAAGGTTCTTTGTAAGAAAATATATTTCTACCAACTTTAGTAAAATGAGTATGTGGAAAACTGAGAGATTGATCTACTATTGACTTATTTTTTATTATTTTGCTTAACTAAAGTCGGTTAGTTGTATTTTATTTAACCTAATGTTATATGTATGTAAGTTACTTTGATTATATATACTGCTTCAAGTTTTTTTGCAATAAAATATATTTTTACCAACTTTAGTACACTAAATTTTTAGAAAACTGAAAGATTGAACTACTATCAACTTATTTTTTATTATTTCTGTCTCTTCAAAACAATAAAAAAATTTTAATATCTTTATATTTTTGTCGATATTTTTTAACACTTCATTGTGAAATTTTCTTACCGAATACCACTCTAGCTTCAATTAAAAACTGGAAATTTTCTCTTGCACACGAATATTTTTTAGAAAATTCGTCGAAGACTCGGGAGAATTTTCATAATATTCGTGTGCTCGAAAAAATTTACAGTAATAATTGAAGCTCTAGTGGTATTATAAGTGAAAATATAATGAATTATTCATTTGCTCGTACGACGTAAGTCGTTTGATTTCTTACCGCGAGTATAGGTGACATACATGTCAAATAAAGTAATTTTAATGTAAAAATTTTCTTCCCATATTTTTATTAATTTTTGAACTGTGCGACATAGGTTTCGAAAAAATATTTTTTGATACAAGAATGTGAAATTCTTATGCATTCTCGTATACAACACTTACATACATTTACCAATCTAGCATCAAAGATAACTATTTTCCAATTCGATTTGTATTTTAGAGTAAGCTATATATTTTTCAGAAACACGCATTAACAACTCATACTATATAGTTCTTTATGAATTATATTACTGATGTAAAAAAATCAAAAAATAATATAATTATGCAATTAATTTCTTTAGTGTACCTTTAACTACAAACTAGATCGCTATATGTACTTTTTCTCAGAGACTTGGTGATTATCCTGTTGAATTAAACACAGGATATTCTTTTGAACAAAAGTATGATTAGTATAATTTCATCTTCAACTTATCTTAGTACCATCTTAAATATATTTTCCCCGTATTGTATTCCAAACAACCGACTAAGGTTAAAATTCTTTATATGATTCTTGATGGGAATCAGTAACATGAAACAAATATAAGTATGTGAGTCTAGATAAAGTATAAATATCTTAATTAAAGGAAATCATCACTTTTGAATAATATACGTAATATGTAACTAAATATATCTGATCTGTCTACACTATAACTCTCTGTACAGCAAACATATGAGATTGTGTGCATTCAAATATATACATATGTGTGTATGTATAAATATATATATATATTATTGAAAATATTGGTTTAATTTTTATGAGAAATCCCTAATACTATACTTTTTTTTGTGCAGCTACAGCGTGTCAAAAATAAAAAAAAAAAACAGTTTTTAATTTCAAAACCGCATTTCGGTGTACGTATTTAGTATGACAATAAGTGTGAAACAAAAAATTACCAGCTTTAGAAACTTACCAGCGGCGGAGGTGTGGGTATCTTAGATTATTATTATTTGTCAAAAAATATATATCACCCTGTATAATATTACAAATAAAATGAGTCATCATATGCGCTATTGTATTATCTTCATTTTTTGTTTCTTTACACTTTTTTGTATTTCAAAACTATTAACAATAAAATTACTTAAACATATATTAGGGAGGCTTTCAAAACAATAAAAAGCTGTCATCTTATTTAATATTATGTATTGTCAAATTAAGCTTATTTTTTAAATTATTAGGTTTTAATAATAGCTTATGGATATTCAAATGCTGAAACTAATACTATGCTAATATAGATTACAGTTATGGCCTTGCAGATGGATATGGTACTGAGGTTAGGCTAATTTATATGGAAATATTTTCAAATCATCCAACTCCAAATCCAAGAATGTTCAGAAATGTTTTTCAACATCTTTCAGTCAGACTCATTTCAGAAAGGTCCAATTCTTCAATATGTGTTCTTTCCAATACTGCAACCTTTTTACTTTGTATCTTCTCTATTCGCTCTTCAAATAAGCAGTACGCTTGTTATATTTTCCAATATCTATATTTTTGTAGACCTTTATCGTAGCCTTCAACATCGAATACTTCAACCACATAGTTGAAAATGCATTTTTTTCAAATTTAAAAAATACGATAGCATGACTTCAGTTACTTCATGAGCTTCTTAAAAAACAGCAACAGGAATACAATTATTTCTTTTTTGCATTTTTACCAAATTCAAATAGAATTGTTAATTAAATAATTGATAATAAGCAATGTACCATAGCAACCAATACGTATAACAAAACCTACCACGTTTCATTGAGTACTAAAAAATATCAAGTCGTGCAAATATTTTTCATTAAATTTCAATAATTCTGACCACAAATATAATTGTGATATGATTATGGATAAAACGTTGTATTGCATTCGCTTTAATTGCCTTTTACCCACTTAAAAATATTAAACGCTCAAATTACGTTCTCGTGTTTAAACATTCTTGCTTGGATAAAATGCTACTAAAACACTTATACAACAAATAACTGTTATCCATGATCACTCATATTTGATGTTTTATTATAATTTATATATTAATTCTAATAGTTAGAGATATATGATTCAAATTAAAGGAGGCCACCTAAAGAACAATCCTAGAAATGTAGAAATAGATCAGATTTCATCTATTGCAGCTGAATTTACGTGTTAGAATATGCTTAAAAGTTAATTTGAGTTTTTAAAGTTATTGAATAATTTCATCATGATGATGATTTTTATTTTAGATATTTATTGAATTCAACTTTGCCTATAGAAGGTTCCTTAGCATTTCTAGATATTTGGTATCAAAGAACATACTACATATGACTTCGTGAATAGGATTTGCAAGAATTTATGTATCTAGGACGAAAAGTGAAGTTTTAAGGTATGCTACTCTAAATATTTTATTTCATAATGCATTCAAAGTATTCAAATAATCCAAAATATTCCACATATTATTTTCTGTTATTTAAACGGATCTAAAATACATTTGAAGCTAGTGACTAGACACCAGTATTCTGAACTTCCTTACTTCTAAAGTGACGTCATAGTCTTGACAATTTAAGTTAATATGGTTTATCTATATCACCTGAAGGACAAATATAACAATAATATTAAATAATAATTTATATAGTGTATCCCAATATGACAAAAAAAAATCATATTCTTTTTTCTAGTTGAGATTGAGATATCCACAAAGCTAGGTAAAAGTGAATGTTTGGGTTAGAAGAGTGTTTATTTATCTCTTTGAAAGCATGTTATGAGGCATTTACTTAGAATGTTTACGTTTTGAACCGATTCCAGCCCTCAAATAATTTTTTCCTAACCTAAATGAGTACGATATGTCTGCTCGTGACGTCTAATTCTTCCACATTTTTGCCTCGATATAAAAAATAATTACTTTAATAAAGTCTCTCAACTCGATGGATAGGCAGAAGAGGATCACTTTAGTGGGCACCACACTTCCCTGACATAACTCCACCACATTTTTTATGGAGTTATCTCAAATCTCAAAAATAAAGTGTGTGTGAACAGACCTGACACTATCAAACTATTGAAAACTCGTATCAGATAATAAGTTCACTTTGAACAGTTGCTGTAATGTAATGAAAAGTACAACTAGTACAAAAACTATTGATTTCGTTTAATTTCTCCATTTATCAAAAAGTAGACATAACCTTATATCGCTGAATTTGGTTTTACAAGAATTTAGAAAATGTATATAATATTATAGATCGGACAAATATGACCATATATTTTATTCTAACAAATGAATTTCTCTTCAAACATTATCTGAAAAGTAGACGTATATATCAATGAAGGGGGAAAAAGGAAAATTGAGAAATTTTGGTCACGCCAGCAGGAATCGATCCATCATGTATGCGAATTCTATAAACATGGCAAATCCGTCGTTATTACTGCTTCGGAAAACCGATATCTAGCAGAGGGAGGGTCCCGGGACACGAGGGACAAAACCAATCGACTCCGTAATGATCTAGAAATGTGAATATATCCTTTTCTAAACTAAAACCAGGGGCTGATTTCAAGATGAATGGTATCAAAGAAATAGAATATACTACGTCTGGAATATGTATTCTTTAGTCTAAGATCGGCGAAATAACGTTGCAAATATAAAATATTCTTTTAAATTAAAATTCCCAAAAAAAAAATTATAATATGCATTGTTGCCTCTTATTTAAATAAAGGTGATACAATTCAACAGTGTAGATCCAAAACGTTCTTCGTTTATGCCAGCTGGATATTTTGAAGACGGATTTTTCACTTCTTTTTAGATAATATTCCACATTAAAAAAATCCTGGCTGAGAATCAACAAATTTAAGAAATATGTGCAACGTTTAAATGAAAATTATATATAATAAATAATAAAAAAAAAATCAGAGACGTTTTGGAGAGAGACCGCCGTAGTTCAGTTTTTCGCACTCGGCAAATCAAAAAATAGTTTTTTAAAATGTAACTTAACACTCTCTATACTGAAACAGGGACGCCCAAATAAAAAATGGCATTAAAAAAGTAGCATTATTTTTGTCCAAAGAATATGTGGTTAATGGCATGGCCTTCTTTTGGGACACCTTGTATTAAGACAACAACAATTACCAAACAAGATTTTTCATATATATTAGAGTTCATAAAATCTACGAGCAAGATAACTATTATAATCACACATATTATGAGAAGAAGAATATTTGTCCTAAGAGGTGGCAAATAAAACATGTTAAATTATCTAGCTTCTACTCTAGGAACATGAAAGCTTCACATTATCAAGATGGCACTACAGTCAATGACATTGTGCATTATTATGTATGTAAACAAATTAAAGTACCTGCTGCAATGTACGTCGCTTCCTGCAAGTCGAACCGCTTAGGCCGACTTAGGGGCTGGAAGACCACTTATATCTCACCTTCACTTGATTTATATGTCAACATATATATGAAGGAACAGCCAGTTTAATTGTTGGTCATCTCATCTATGGCATACTGATGAGGGCTAACAAACCCGAATCCGGTCGATGTCTGCTAGTGTGACCGGTAAGGGTTCTCGGCTGTTAGCACGTATACTGCAGGTGTGATACAGTGCCGGTCGGGGCATTAGTCCGCGGAGTAGTTGTTACCTATCATTTATAAATTTCATGGCGCGTCGCCCAAGGAGAGATGTCTGCGTTAAATAACTGCTGCAATGTAGGTCGCTTCCTACAAGGCAATTTTCTAAACTTTCAAGACCTAATCTATTAAGATTTTTAATTGAGGGAACCCAACAAAAGGATACTCTCCATCAGCATTAAAACTAATGAATTTTAAGAATTTACGCTAAACATTTTTAAAACCAAACAATTAATGCATATTCACAGTTGCACCTGACAAAACTAAAATCAGTGAATCAATAATGAAGAAATCTATAAGTACTTGCAGTTACATAATGTAAATGACTATTAAGAGACAATTTTCTGTGAAATATATCACACAAGTCACAGAAGGTCTAGAAAGCGTATGTTCTTCAGTGGAATAGTCAAAAGAGATAAACTGTTTCTTTGTAGAAAAATACAGTTCATGATACTAGTAACATTTATTGACAGATTGTTCACCCTGCACCATTCATGAATGATATTTAGATTATACTGAAGTTCAGCAGCATTGTCAGAGTTCGGGTCTCAAATTAGACCCTTGAGGGACCCCAGAGGTGGCTCGTATTTCAACAACTTGCAACCGCTGTAAATAACATGAAGACTATTAATCATTAAGGAGCATTGTTTGATGTAAAAAATGTTTTAAAATCTTTGCCAATGACATCCGTACGAGGTTTGAACTAAACATTTTTGAAGAAAAAATGATACGCCACTACTTTTTCTAAAAACTAAAATTATTTTTAAAATCTCCATTTATTTTACAGCAAATTTGGTTCCTAGACTTACTCTCGTACGATGCACTATTTTCACGTAAAAAAATTAAAACCAAAAAAGCTTTTTCCCCAAGTTCATTGCGACTGCTTTTGATATTTTGTTGCCATTTTGTAGACACCCACCGTAAAAATTAGTAGGCTGGGTAAAGTGTCATAATTTTAGACGCTTCTTTTCGCAGTAAAGTTGACATTGATTTTTCATTATTAAAAAATTATTAAAGTAGTAGGTTTCATAAAATACGGTAAATTTTACAATCGGTGAATTAGCTGACATGCATTTTACTTATGGGGTTTCCGACGGAAATTCATACAAAGCCATGAGGATATACCAAGAGCGGTATCCAAATCGCGTACTACCCAATCCGAGAACATTTTCTGAGATTCATAGACGTCTTCACGAAACCGGAAATTTAAAAGTAGACCACAGTGCTAAAGGAGTCCCTGAAACAGTAAGAACACCGGAACTTGAAGAAGGAATTTTACAAGAAATTGAGAAGAACCCCGAAACTAGCACAAGGAAAATCGCGGCAATATTTAATGTTTCACACGAAAATTCTTATCGAAAATTTGTTATATCCATATCACATTCAAAGAGTCCAGGCATTACTCCCTAGAGATTTCCCGTTTTGCATTAATTTCTGTGAGTGGTTTCTTCAAAAGCTGCTGGAAAATCCGTTATTTGACGACAAGTACATTCTTTTTACCGATGAAGCTAGTTTCTCTCGAAGTTCAATACGAAATTTCCATAATAACCATTTGTGGGCGGATGAAAACTCTTTTGCAATTGTTGAATCAAATCATCAAGAACAGTTTTCATTATATGTTTGGGCTGGGATTATTGGCGATTATTTGATAGGCCCATTTTTTCTGCCACCAATGCTTGAATATCTTCCTCTTTTATTAAGAAACCAGATGTGGCTAATACACGATGGTGCGCCTCCACATTTTAGCTTATGGGTGCGTGAATTTTTAAATCACAACTATCGCGATTGGTGGATAGGCCGCGGAGGAACGCAGTCATGGCCGCCCAGATCTCCCGTCCTTAATAGTTTAAACTACTTTTTCTGGAGTCATCTGAAAAGCTTAGTGTACGCAGTGCCAATTCAAGTCGAAGGAAAGTTACGCAATCGTATAATAGTATGCTGCCAAACCATAAGAGACACGCCAGGAATTTTTGAAAATGTACGTCAGTCTATGCTTGCATACGTGTGTATGGAAGACACTTTCAACAACTACTATAAATACATTAATTTGGGTTCTTTATTTTGCTTGTATTTTCTTCTCTTGTCGTTTCGTTTTAGGTTTAACATTTTGAATTTATCGTTTTACTAAATAAATTGCGATTTTTAAAATAAAATTTAAAAAAATTAGAGGCGTACCGTTTTTTTCTATTCAAATATTTAATAATATGCCTACGTGGAGGTCACTGGTTGAAGTAGAAAATTAATTTTTGTCTTAAAAAAAAGTGTTTCCACGCATGGTGTGTGTCTACAAAATGGCAATAAAATATCAAAAGCAGTCTCAATGAACTTGGGGAAAAAACTTTTTTGGTTTTAATTTTCTTACGTAATAATGGTGCGTCGTACAAGAGTAAGTCTAGGGACCGAATTTGCTGTAAAATAAATGGAGATTTTAAAAATAATTTTAGTTTTTAGAAAAAGCAATGACGTACCATTTTTTTCTTCAAAAATGTTTAGTTCAAACCTCGTACGGACGTCATTGGCAAAGATTTTAAAACATTTTTTACATCAAATAATGCTCCTTAATGATTAATAGGTGTTTGCAAAATTTCATAAAAATATCTGGAGTGATAAGAAAATTATAATAAAAAAGTAAATTTTTTCTTAAAACTGTAACACCCCGTAGTTCAAAAATTAAGAGGTTTAGGACATATGTTGATCTTAAGTTTTCTTCTTAAAATTATCGAAAGATTCACACTCTTAAGTATCAGCATTCAATTAATAAACATCCTGTATATTACTAATTCCGTCGAGGTTAATTTGCTAAGGAATTCCTAGAGTGCTTTTGCAAGGATACAGTCAAAAGGTACCTGGTCATGTTTAGGATAAATCTTCAGCTGATGGCAGGTACTCAAACTGGACACGGTTGGCTAAGGAAACACTTTGGCTATATGAGGAGGTATGAAACACCTCTTTATAATCTTTGATCATCGCAAGCTACTAAGTCCAATAGATGATTTACTGAAATTCGAATAGTCAGTACGTCTCTTCGAGCTAAATCGAAAGCGCCAAACTTTATCCACACCGTGTCAGTAAATTCAGTTTACTTGTTCATCATTGTTCAGTGAGTATGGAGGTTTGAAGCATTCGTAATGT
The DNA here is from genome assembly GCA_037114965.1 of Monochamus alternatus. Taxonomy (NCBI): domain Eukaryota; kingdom Metazoa; phylum Arthropoda; class Insecta; order Coleoptera; family Cerambycidae; genus Monochamus; species Monochamus alternatus. The sequence continues at coordinate 20,701,549 of CM073435.1, read as the reverse complement.
TCGGATCAATTTAATTAATTGGCTGTGATTTTGGATCATCCTGCATTGTAGAATTCAAAACATGGATTTCATTATAATAAAATTAAAAAGTCCGATGATTACCCAATTATAGCTGAAGTTGTGGGATGAATTATCGAGGAAGCCAAGAAGAAGATAGAAATCATTAGTTCTCTCGAGTTTATTTCGAGATGTATGCATGTCTTTTAGCAATGTCGTTTCTTTACTACTTGAAAAAAGGTGGTGCCTCATTCAAATTTTTGTTGGCTTATTATTATTCTATGTTAAGTAATGTATCCGCATCCCGCATCTATGATTTTCGACGAGCACTGAAACTGACGGGAATACCGCGAATACAAGAAACACTTTAAACACACGAGCTTTGTTGCTACACACCTTAATATCAAAAACTATTTTATTAACATTTTTAGAATTTCGATAAAATAATACTTTATTTCAGCATTTTCTGAATTAGGTACTTGATACAACCAAGTAGTTGATAATAGCTAAAATTCAAATCATTTCATAAGAGAATTTTTAGAATAATTTCAAGGCAAGTGAAGTAAAGTTTCTAATAACATTAAATTATTAGATTTGTTGAATTCTAGTCTAAAATGTTTGTTGAAATAAACATTTGTTTACGCCCATTTGAACAGTAATTATAACCTATTTTTCATTGTAGACTATGGAGTCAGTTTTTAAGTTCTAAACACTTATTTGGTATCAAAAATTGGGTTTATTTAATGATAGTAAAATTTTTGGTACTAATATAAACTACATACTACTAAAAATGTTGCTATCGTCAAAAAGATGTTTAAATAAATTATATCCCTTTTAAAACTTACCAAACCGACAGTTCCTTTAGTGTTAAGTTTTTCCAAATCAATGAAATAATGAAGGTGGAAGACTTATTTGAATCGACTTGTACAGATTAGCTCATTAACTCTTCAAGCGATTCCTTCTGGATCTCGGAGCTGCTCAGAATAAGTTCAAGTTCACGTTTGCCAGCTAGTTAATTTATGTGGCGCCCGAAGCGGTGTATTTTATGGTGTATACATTTATTTACTTAGCGTTACGGATAGGTGGATTTGCGGCAAGATCCACGACTGTTATATTATTGTTTAAAATAGTTGCTCAGCCCATGCTGCTCGCGTACAAGACCAGGCGATGGTCAAAGACCTACGCGGAGTGTTTGAACAGGAAACATCGACGTGCAGCGTGTGACTGCAGCAAGTGCTATTGAATCACGAATCGTTTAGTTAAAGCCTGTTTGGAGCTTGGTTAGATATTTTTACCTCTGTAAAATTGCTGTAAAAACAACCTTTGTTTAGAATGGTTTACAATGATATTTGTTTACGTCTACATGGCACAGAAAACTAATACTGCGATCCTCTCTACAGGCAAAGATAAATATAGAATAAGTTGTGGCACTCCGTATACTGGTTGCTATTTTGAGATATGTAAAGCCAGAAAATTTAAATTAGTAGAAATTGTACACATACAAAATTGTCAATAGTGCTTGTGCTTATTTAACAAGTTTCGATCTTATTTTAAAGAAATGGATTAAGTTTATTTTATTTTAAGATTTTCCTTAAATATTTCAATTAATAATCAACTTCACCATCATCGTTAACTAAATATCATCAACTATGTCAACTTATTATCATAATCATCGTTATTGGCATCTTCATAGTCTTCGTCATCCTCATCGCCATCGGTGTCGTCATCGTCATCATCACCATCACTAACCCCATCAGCGTCATCGTTATGGTCATAATATGGTCATTATTATCATCCATTATCATTACCACCTTGCCATCATTACCACGATTATTGTCTCAATTATTATGATCATAATTCTGATCATTTTAATCATTATTATTATAAACAATCTGTCCAATTCTTAATTTCGACAATGTTCAGTTTTATTAAACACTATACGTATAATACAGATATTTGTTTCATGCCACCGTTTCCTAAACTCTTTTTGTTGTGTTCACCTTTATAGTCTCAACAAAAGCTGACAGTGGAAGCATACTGGAGAAACCAGGTCCAAAAATATTGAGAGCCATTGCATTTCCGGCCAGCTTGACAGTTTCTTTATTGCCGTTGTATCGTTGCAACAAAAGCTGACAGCGAAAGCATACTGGAGGAACCAGGTCCAAAACTATGGAAAGCCGCTCGTCAGCTTCTTTATTGCCATTGCACCGTTCGTGTTCCTTAACCCAGCATACAAATACGATGTAACTAAGGTTACTACCACTACCTGGTAACAATCCCATGCTGATCTAGTCGTTATGATATAATGACGTAAGATCAGCAGTGATTGTCTACTATTTGAGTAGAATCTGATAGTTTTGCCCATTGTATGGCTACAGGCAATTTCTTTGGCGGCTATGGTAATACCTGCTAATTCCGTTTCTATTACCAGCATGCCTGTGAAGATTGTTGTTGATTCCATTTGCGCTGACGTTCTCCTCATTTCTGATAATTCCCATGTAAGTTCTGTCAAAAGCAAATTTGGGAGAAACACTGTCAGTGACTGCTTGTAAAAGGTGCATCTTTCTGATGACCTTATTCCACAGACGACTGTTAACTTCTCACATCTTGGATCTGATTTAATACCAGTATTCTTGAGGCGAAGCATGGTTGTCGTCGCCATTTCTTTGGTATATCTCAAGGATGCCGACATAGCATTATCTCTGTGCTATGATAACTGTTGTCCGTTGGAGTTTTGATCACCAAACAACGGCCCCGTAGGCAAACATTAGTGTCACAATAGCAGTGTATATCCATAAAACCACTTTTGGTTTCATTCCCCAGGTTTTACTAATGATCTACGGCACTGCTCATAGGATATACAGAGTGTCCCAGTGAGCGTACACAAATTTACCAGGGGGTAGACGAGACCAAAATAAGAATAAAATTCTTATAAAAAAATGTATCTGATGTACGCCTAGCGAGTTGCAGGGTGTTATTTAAAAAAAAAATCCGCAATAACTTAAAAACCGTTTCGTAGATTTAGGTAGTTTTTGCTGACGTGTTCAATTAAAGGTCATTAAAATTACATGGTGTTTGTTTAAATCTGACACTAGTGGTGGCCTAGGCCTACTATTTCTTATGATTTTGTCTTCATAACTCTTGCATATCCTACTCTTACGTTAATTGACTAAGTTCTTCTTAATCAGTGACTAATTCTGAACAAAAAAGGTGCTCTTGTTACACAGCTCTAAAATCAACCATTTTCAAGTAAACTGAGTCCAAAGTACCGACTGCATTAATTTATGCAGAAAAATACATGCAAAGATTTTATTTGTTGTCATCTAGTAAGTAAAATGAACTAAAGATAAAATTAAAATAATGTACCTATATGTTAGCAAAATAACAAGATTAACAATAATTATTTCAATAAATGTTCGAAATGCTGATCATTTTCTTCAATGCATGCTCGGCATCGTTTTACCAAGGAGTTGTAAATCCTCTGTAAGTCAACGGTTGCTTCAATTTACTCGGCGCCGGCATTAATTTTTTGAAGTAATTCTTCCCTCGTATTACTGGGTTCAGCATATACCAGCTGTTTCATATGTCCCCAATAAAAAAGCGGGTTGAGATCAGGAGATCTGGGAGGCCACATAATAGGTACATTATTCCCGATCCAGCGTTCGGGAAAGTGCAAATTGAGCCACATAGATACTTGCCTTCCATTAGCAGGCATTAGCTCCATCTTGTTGATAGTACATTTGATTTACCAAATGTAATGGAACGTCATATAAAAAGCCAGTCTACAATAATTTGAGGAGCTACAATGACTCTATTGAAGATTCATTCCCAGATATTTATTGAAAACCTCCTTTGAAACGCTGAGGGTCGTATATGTGGATTTTCAATGGACCAGACATGAAAATTTATTGTTAATTACTAAAGAAACTTCTCCTAAGAACTGCCACTTTAGATTTTATTGTTAAATAATTTAAATGATGATATTGTAACACTTGGTATAGGTATGTTTGTTTCAATCGACTCAAAATCACGTATTCTATCATCTCTTAAAATTATTGTAACGACTTGCAAGACACCCTGTATAATAAAGTAAAATTAGATGATTTCAACTTTCCACTTTTAAATTCCCAAGAACTGATTACTTTGAATTAATTATAATTAATTTTCTGAAATTTAACTTGCCTGAAGTCAAGTCAAATACTTGAAAGTCAAGTCAAACAATAGTTCAGTCATTTTAGGCATTTTAAACCTCAATCTACGAAAAATTCCTAGTGAGCTGAATTTTTGTATACACCTTTATTATGGCGTTGTATTGAAGATGTGAAAAATCGACATTGATATCGTGCCGGCTAAAAAAGTTATAAAGGTCAAAAGGTTATGAAAATCAGTTTTTCGCAAATATCTCGCCACTTATTGCTCGGAGGCCAATAGATGAGAGATGAGACAAAAATTATTTGTCGTGAAATTATCTACAAAAAATACCTTTTGCATTTTTCTGTAAAACTAACGGTTTTCGGAGTAGAGAGCTGAGAAAGCGACTGTCGTTGTATATGGTATACCAAGGCGTAAACTCTATTGCTTTTTATTCATGTTTGTAAGTGTCTTCCAAACTTCTATCTATTAGAGTTTTGGGAAGGATAATCTACTAAATATTATACAAACGACCTACACTGGCCGATGTTCCGTATTTTATTGTCCCTTTATACCTGCTACTGCCTATCGGACTGTGTTTAGCTCAATTGAAAATTATTTCTTGAGTGTTAAAGACGTTATTTTAGTAGTTTCATGCTCTTCAACAGTTTGCATGAGTGATACATGTTTTATATGCAATGAATTGTTATCGGATGGTGATGTAGTAGAAGTTAGGTGTGGTCTACAAACATTAAAAAATGTTAATATTGCTAGAAGTGATGCTAATATTGAATATTTAAGTACTTTGATTTTTGTAAATGTTCATAGTAATTGTCGTAAAAATTATACGAACAATTTGAGTATTGCGACAATAACAACTTTATTACCACCAGCACCCGATGATATACTGAACACAATCTTTTGGAATTGTACAAAAGGTTGTGCCGGCAAATGCGGATGCAAAAAAATTGGATTAAGATGATCAAAAGTTTGTGGACATTGCCGGGGCCAGTCATACTTAAACGCAGAGTCAATCAGTGATGAAAATGATGAAGGAATAATAATAAATATAGGAATAAGTCCACTCGACGTTTTGTCAGCAATTGTTATTGATATAGAAACTGAAGATATCGACAATGAATGACAAAAAAAAATTATATACTTAAGTTTGTTTCTTCTGTATTTTTCAGTATTCAAATAAAAAATTATCCACTCTTCAATAAAAAAAAACCTCTTATTACATATCATGGATTATGCCTACATGGGAAACCATGTAAAAAAAAGCGCCTTGCATTCTACCTCGTAGGTGGTGAGGAAACGAGTGCATTGTCATGATATAGTCGCTTTCTCAGCGCTCTACTCCGAAAACGGTTAATTTTACAGAAAAATGCAAGAGGCATTTTTGTAGATAATTTCACGACAAACAATATATAATGACCTCTATTGACCTCCGAGCAATAGGTGGCGAGATATTTGCGAAAAACTGATTTTCGTGACCTTTTGACCTTTATAACTTTTTTAGCCGGCACGGTATCAATGTCGATTTCTCACATCTTCATTACAACGCCGTAATAAAGGTGTATACAAGAATTCAGCTCACTAGGAATTTTTCCGCAGATAAAACCTTAAATGACTGGACACTAAGTAAATTTCTATTTTAAACCTTCTAAAAAGGAGCGGAATATATGTCAATATTTTGTCGCTTTATATACCAAAAAACTTCTTTCGAACATATACCTCCACTTTTTATTATATCCTCAAAAATTAACAAGGTTAATAGGACGAATCGAAACATTCGTGAATAATTCAAACAACCGTCGTGCTACGAAAATGGCTCCCTCACCTCTAATTGTATAACGAAGAGGTCACATAATAACTAGATCGATAAAGGAGCTGTCCTTCCACAAATCCTTGATCTAAATAGTAGGGTTTAAGCCGTACACGAATTGTTTTCAGGTGAATATAATTATGGGTAGCATACATAATTGAAATTAGGGGTGGATGTTTTACATGTACCTACTTTACATTTCGTGTGATTCTTATGTGAAGGAATGATTCAATTTGGTAACAAATTTTGTAGTAAATTGTTAGTAAGGTGATGTTAGTATTATAATTACATGAAGTACACTTAATATTATCTATCAGCTTCTATAGATCGTTGACGGATTTGAAGTTAATTTGAAAGAAGTGATGAAAAATTTGGTTTTAAGTAAGCGTATCTTACAGATGGAATTGAAAATAGGGAATTACTTTTTGTTTCTTATTTCATGGAAAAACTCATCCTCAATGATGTAATTATACTACTTGTAAAACTTTTATCATTTTTGGTGTTTCATATACAGGGTATAGGTCAAAAATCAGGGGGCTTATTTTGTGGCCAAACATAAGGTTTTTTGTTATATATAAAGGAGTAAACAGCCATTGTCCAGATGCAGCGTCTCATAAATTAAAAAAAATCTGTTATTAATTCAAAATTTCTAAACCGCTTGAGCTATTTTAACCAAATGGGTAGGTGTGAAAAAAATTACCGCTATAGAAACTTATACAAAAAATATATTACTCTGTATAATATTACAAATAATATAGGTCGTAATATCACCACTTTTTGTTTCTTTGCAGTTTTTTGTATTCCAAACCGACAAAATTGATTTATTTGATGAAGTGTATTTTTGCGATACTTACTACTTTACTTAAAATAATGAAAAAATAATTAATTAACAATGAAATTACTTTACTATGATTATCACAAATGTTAGAAATGGAAATATTCAGCCAAAATACTTGCTACTTAGATCTTCTTGAAGATACAGCATGAACACGTGCCACTCTGGAAATTCCCACTATACATACTATCAACTATAGTTTGGTTGGAAATGAAAGACAGTAATAAAACCCCGAGATAAGAACCGGCCATGGGCGTGGTAATATTTCGTTTCAGGTAATTATCGGGTCACACTAATGCTAACAGGTAATGGGTGTACATTCGTATATTTTACTGGATACATCATAGGGCAGGAGCCAGTGTATTGTGACAAATCAATCCAGTCTTAGAGCTGAATATACGAAGACGTGCTAGTGCAGTAGAGTAAAATTCGACTTGTGTTTAGTGACTATTGTGCCAGTGGATATAATATTGTTTGGGTAAAATGTCGAGCTTACCAGATTACGTACCTGCTAAACGCGTGAAAAGATGTGCGCTGTCTCAGAATGAGAAGATTATTATATTAAATGTATTTAATGTATTGAAACACCAAAATCCTACCAACAGTGTAGACGACATCGTGGAAAAGTGTTCCAAAATGACAGGAATTGGAAAATCGACTATCTACAGACTTTTAAAGGAAACAAAAAATGAACAAGATACTGTAAATCCCCCAAAATCATCTACAGAGAGGTCAAAAGTCGTTATAGATGATTTCTTCAAATATGTCATTCGCAGAAAAGTACACTCATTTTATTTTAAAAATGAAATACCAACGCTAAACAAAATTTTAAGTAAACTTTCAGAGGACAACGATTTGCCAAATATCAGTAGAAGCAAATTATGGGCTGTCTTACGAGAGTTGAATTTTTGTTGGGAAAAGCAGAACAGGAAGTCAGTTCTTATCGATAAAGATGAAATTATTTGTTGGCGAATATCCTACTTAAGATCAATTAGAAAATTCCGTGACGAAGGGAGGCATATTTATTATCTAGACGAAACTTGGGTCAACGAGGGGTATACTGTAACAAAAGTATGGCAAGATAAAAATGTAAAAAGTTTTCGACAACCATTTTTGGATGGACTTCCAACAGGGTTCAAGGCACCTTCAGGTAAAGGGCGAAAATTAATAGTGACACATATAGGTAGTGCCAGTGGTTTTGAAGATGGTGGTTTACTTTTATTTGAACTAAAAATATGTGACTATCACGAAGTCATGAACACAGATGTTTTCGAAGAGTATTTTACACAAAAGTTTTTCCTCCGGGGTCTGTAATTGTCATGGATAATGCCAGTTACCATTCACGGCAGACCGAGCGGACGCCTACGACTGCTTAGTGGAAAGCCGATATAATTCAATAGTTATCCGGAAAAAACATTTCTCTTGACACAAATATGGCGAAAAAGGAACTTTTGACACTTTTCAATCTTAATAAAGATCAGAAAAAATATGTTATCGATGAAACGGCAACAAATCGCCAAATAACGGTACCACGGTTACCACCTTATCACTGTGAACTTAACCCAATCGAATTAGTCTGGGCGCAGGTAAAAGGAGATGTAGCGCGAAATAATACGACGTTTAAATTAAGTGACGTGAAAATTTTATTAAAAAATTCCTTGGAACGAATAACTGCAGATAACTAGCAAAGATGTATGCATCATGTACAAAAAGAAGAGGAGAAAATGTGGGAACTCGATAATTTAATTGACGTTACTGTAGAACCTATCGTTATCAATCTGGGAGACGAAGATAATTCATCGGAATATTCAGAGGATGAATTTTAATATACCTACTTTTTTATTTTCTTTACTTTACATTTATACAACACTACACTGAATTTTCAAAATACATATATTTTTGTGTGGAATAAAAGTCAATTCATTAAATTTAAATAAATATTTTGATAATAATATTGAATAATTTTATTTGAATTACTAAAAACCCTCTTAACCCGGTTATGATGTTTAAAGTAGCCTCTAGTTTTGAAATGCTGTTTTTGTATTGTTTACTTATAAAAGAAATGGACCCAGAAATTGAAGCGGCATAGACAAAGACGGATTGTCGGGGATTAAATTTTAGCTACCTGCTACAATTTACGGTTCGATCACACAAAGTTTTTTTAAAAGTACACCTCATCTATACCGATAATACATAATATAAAATATTGAATATAAGCACCAGTACTACATTTATTTATGATTTGCACACATAATAAGCTTTTATTACTCTCTTTCATTTCTAAACAGACTATAGTCTTTTGCTCAGTTTGCATAGCAGTTCCATTGTACACGGGTTTTCTTCAAAAATGATGATCACTTAATTATTTTTCACTTTTGGAAAAAAGTTTCGTATTATAAAAGTTGGATGGCCCGGTGACGACTTCAATTTTTGATATATAAAAAAATAACTAGACATTTCAAATGTAACTTTCAAATGTAAAAAAATATTTTTTGTTTTAAGAATATAAAAATATAGCGCATGTGTTTGCCTCAGTAATTTTAAAAAGATAATAATTTATATGGAAATTCCACCACTGAACTTTGTCATCTCATTAGTTATTATAAAATTTGAACCAATAAAATTAAAATGGTAACAGTTAAATTCATATTTAAAAAACTGTTTTATACAGGGTGTCCGGTAATTACGGGGAAAAAATAAAAGGTTATATAGAGCAGGTCAAAGAGTGCTAGTACTTCACATAAACTTTATACCCAGGTGCCATTGTTGAGGAGTTATTGTCACTCAAAGTAAGAAGTTGAAAAATGAATATTGTCCATAATTTCTAAAGGGTTACTTTGATCAATTTGAAATTTGGGGAATCAAAGCAACTCATTGAAATGTATTTTTGTACATTTAAAATTGAATCAAATATTTTTTATTATACAAGGACGGTCGAAATTATGTTCTAAAATTTAAGCAACTTTGACGGAGCTGTCAAATTTGACATTTCACCCTCGCAGGCAGATAGCCCTGTTACTTTTCTGCAAAAGAGGTATACTTGATGACTTATGAAAAAATAAAAGGTTGTCAAGGTTTCTTCAGCGAACATATACCCATTTTAAGCGTATTAGCTTTCATTAGTAGTTCCGTGTTTGCAAAATATCGTTCTCGCCGAATAGCGATATAAATCAATAGCTTTCAGTGGTGTCTACTGTTATGTTTGCTACACCGCGTACTGTACATGATATCTCGGAAACTGCAAAATATATAAATCTGCGCACACTGAGCTATTTTTTTGGAATGCTTAAGATGCCGCACTTAGAACTTACATAGAACATAGACCTCTTCGTTTTTGAGATACAGAGCAAAAATTAAAAAAACTACTTTTAAGGAATTGTTGTTGTAAAAATGACTTCTGATAGACTTTTTTTACGTAGAATTTAGATAGGTACTTGTAATCTACAGAATGTCTCGTTACAAATATGACCTAAATATAGGTACAATTTTTTTAATAGAACATCTTGTATATTTTTGTGCAAATCAATTAAATTGGTGTTTTCCTTTATAACGATATATTATAACAGTTGCTACTTTATAGTTTGAAAGTTGTCAGAAACGTTAAATTAATATAACTGACGTTGAGTGGTGCATAGTGGGCCAAGCGTTTTTATATAATTATACAAAATTAGTTTATGAATGATACCTTAGTTACTTAAAGAGAAATGTCTATAAAATATATAGATATTTGTATAACAAGGGAGCAAAGTGCATAATTTTCTACTGGGGATAGTTTATCCGCGGGAGGAAATAACACTTAGCTCCTGTATAATACATGTGATATTTCTGCGATCATTCACAGTGCTTTACATATATTTTATTATATTTTCTTATGCATGACAATCAAACAACCAAATATGTCAAAATCTCATAATAGGTATTTAGAGATAGATTTAAATAAATGTTGTTAAAAATCAAAGTACATGGAACGTTGCTAAGGTTGCTTCTTGTTTTCAAAATAAACAAACTTCCCAAAAGTTTATAATAATGTATTCCGAATGTGAAGATGAAGTTCCTCAAGATATTCTGGAAGAAACAAAAATATGAAAAATAGCACCAGCTATTTAAATGTTGGATGAAGACTAGGCAAATCAGAAAAATATGTTAAATTCACCAACATTTTAAATGTTTTATTCTGACGGAAAAAATCTCAAGATACGAAAAAGCAGAGCAATTTTTACCCACGGCCCTCCAGTTTACCAGGCCCAGTGAAAAAAAAATTGTTTTGAAATTGTGTAAGTTATGCTTAGCTGCTTTGTTTTGTGAAGATGTGGTCCTATTTTATTTTTCCAAAAATACTCCGGTTTGAAGCCTTCAACATTATGGAGCAAATACAGCATGTTGCGATCTACAGTACAAATTAAATACAATATCGACATTAAGTTTCCTAAATTAGTGGCTTTTTTAAAAACAAAATCTGCCGGATATAAAACCAAGGAAAAAGTTTATTGCAGAAGCTCCAGAAGAAACTTACTTACATATGAAGGTAAGATTCATCGTTATTGTTGAATAATAAATAAATACGTAACGCAGCATTTTTTATTAAAAAGCATATACAAAATTATAATTAAGTAACATTTTAGGTTGTTCTCATAAGTGCATTTTTCCTTTTCCAGGTCATGCTTATATTTGGAATTGTTGGGCCATGCCGTAGAGATGAACTAGTTAATATGGTACTTGAGGATATCAGTGATAAAGGCGACACTTTAGTGATGCAAATACCTGACTCAAAAACTAATACCAACAGGACATTTACAATAACAAATGAGATTGTAAGCGGAGTATCTGTCTTGGATATGTATAGCAAATATATGGACAGTAGGTCCAATAAAACATGTCGTTATAGATTTTTTTTAACTTATGCTAAAGGGAAATGTACAAACCAGGTAATTGGCAAAAACACAATTACCAAAATTCCGTACAGAATAGCAATATTTTTAAATTTGTAATTGTACCATAAATTTTAACAATATTTAGTTATTGATGTAATTTAAACCTCAATTTTAACTGTTTTCAATTTTTATAAATAAAAATAAATAATAAAAAATCTGTTTGAAAGAAAAACATTATTATACATTTTTAGGAAGTTTGTGTATCAATAATAGAAGTCTATACACTACTCTTACAGCTACAGTTTCTACTTGTTTGCCCTCCCGAAGAAGCAAAAGTATGTTCCTTCCAAGGGAGGAAAAGTACTACTTTCCTTCTTGAAATGAAGGAGTAAAATAATATTTTCCATGTAGGGAGTAGAAAAAGTTGTTTAAATAATTAGATTGTATGAAAAACAGCCGACATATTTTATGCTTGCGGATATTTAGCACCATAATTAATAATACTATATAAATAAGTAATACGATGTATGTTCATTAATGGGTACCGAAAAAATGGGAATTGCAAGTTTTTATTAATCAATATTTTATAATTTGCTGCTATTTTCTTGATTATATTTAAAATCTTTACCAGAGCGAAAATTTAAACAATTTCTAAATATTTTTTTAATATTAAATAATTTTCAACAGTTATTAATAACGTTTTTTTGGCAATTTCCAAAATATAAAGTGGCTGTTAAAAATTGTGCAATTGAATTGCATAATGATACGCAGGATGTTCCATTTAAAATATTGTATATTTGGATCATACTTTAAAGGAGACTACAGAAATTTTAAGAATGCTACTGAATTCTACATAAAAAAGGATGTCAAACGCAATTTTTATTATTCCCATATTTCAGCTATTCTCTGAGATACAAAGACTTTCTTTTTTTTTCAAATTTGGCCCTGTATTTTTTAAACGAAGAGGAAGTATCTCTCCAGCATTTTTAATAATTTTTTTTTTATAAATTTTACGTTTTTAATAGGACTTACGTGTTTCTATGTCCCGAATATAAAGGAGCATATGATAAAAAACGTAAGACATAAAGGAAGCTATACAGGTAGAATTGTTTGGGGCATGAATGTAGCTAAATATGTAAACATTTCCTGAAGATAAATGGAAAATACTTTCGTTAGCTGCAAATTTAGTGTAGGTATTAAGTTTGAAATTATTAATTTTATTATTAATAAAATATATTACTCAAAGTACAAATAAAAATACAAATCATTGTTTTCTGTATAATAAGTTTGTGTCCAATAGCTGATATCTTCCAACATTCGAGTATTGTTACCCTAAATATTTCTCACATTGGAAAAGATAGCTGCTCAAATTACATCCCCTTGTTTACACAAGAGTGCTGATACTGGAATTATATCAGCTTGCTTGTAATAATACAGGAAACCATAGATATATGCACTGAGGGATCATGAGATATTCAATTTTTGTTTCGAAATCTGCACGGTTTTACTTAGAACAGCCAAAGTAATTGCTGCTAAATATAAGACTAGAAAACTCATTTTGTCATCAAGATGGTTTATAAACAATCATTTAATAGCTACTTATTTATTTATATTTTTATTTGTATTACACTGAAAAGAAACAGAAGAATTTTAATGTAGGGTGTCTTGCAAGTCGTTACAATAATTTTAGGTAATAGAATACTTGATTTTTAGTCGACTGAAACAAATATACATATATACCAAGTGTTACAATATTGGTCCTAATTAATTTTTTAATATTTTTTAATTTGATTTTCTACATTTATTGAAGTGTAGAAGAAAAACACTTTTTTATAACAAATATTTCTATACTTTTTTATTAGGAATGAATGGATTATTTAAATTATTTATCCAATAAAATTCAAAGTGGCTTCGTTACTTACCTAGAACTTCATAAACATGGTTTTTCTACTTAATAAAAGCGAAGAGTTAAATTTAAACGTAGATTTTATTTTAACGTTTGTGTGTAGGTTTACTAAGATATTATTAAAAACTTAGTTTCTTGATAAATATTCTAAGAATTATAAAATCGTATTCTAAGAGGTTGTATTTAAGTAAACAATGACATGCTAATTCGCAGAAGACGTTCGTTGCATATCAATTTGAACATTATCTAAATGAAGTTGCTTATAAACTGTTGTTTTTATTTCTGTATAAAATTGGACCTTAATTTATAAAATTTCATAGGATACCCTGATTACTAAAGCCAAAATATCTCAAAAAGGAAAGGTTATTAGTGCATTTTATCAGCAACCGTCTATTAAAAAATATAAATTTTAAAATTATGACAAATTCCAAACATCCGTTGAGTGTACATTTCTGTTTACACATATTTGCTAAATTTATAAATTCATACAACTTAAAAGAATAACGTATTATGTTTTCCAAGTAAAGGAACAGTCCATTAATATGTATGTACTCAGTTTTATTAGAAATGTAAAATATTTAGACAAAATCATTTTGTGTGGAGTCTAGGAATGTCGCATATAGTAGATAAAATATACATTTTTTATAAACCAAATCAGATAAGTAATATTAAATGGTAAGCTTTACAGTGTCAATATCAAATGTCAGATTCTGACATAAAGAATGGGGAAATTGCATGTATTTTTTCAAATACATGCAGAAGAAAGTATGTATTATTTTAATCAAAATGGCGTTTGTCCTAGACAATTTCGTGGAAAAATAAACCGGAAAAAATGTGTATACCTAAATACAGCAGTTTGCTTTAGTTCATATCTGTATACACTTGCTTTCGGATAACATTAAATTACCAGTTTTATTATATATGAAAATATAATAAACAAAAGTAATAAATAAGGACTTTTTAAAAATATTTAAGGAAAAATGAAATCAGTAGCAAATGTCAATAAAAATTTATTAAATTAATTTAAAAAAAATAAATGTTAAATATCATTATTCATTACTTTTACTTATTATTTTTCAAATTGAAACAAGTAGTTGAATGTAGACTCAGATGGCATAATTTGATACATACCTCAAGTAAAGCCATCTATCTGGTACTTATCCAACAGCATTCTCTCCGTAATTGTCACGAATGGATCTTTACTGTAAACACATGGTTAAGTTATGTTTAACAATACCGGATCACCACTAATAATTATTGCATTACCTACACAGTATTTACACAATGTATCTATGACCTATATATTCCACAAACACGCAAGAAATAAACGACTGTTTCACCAACACCGTAACCTGCACCTAACAAATCGCGCTGAACGGCATGTAACGTCACACTAATGATATCGCGTTTTCGACCACTTAGTTTTTTACATTCTATGGCAATATATTAATGTTAATATTTTTATTATTATGTGATTATTGCCGCCAGACGCATGTTTTCATCTTTCAATATGTTTGAAAGATTACCCTGTAATACATTTCAAACTAATATAAAATTCATGTAACTTCTCCATTCTATTTTGAAATTCAGACAAGTATTATGCAGGCGACGCGATTTAGCAGATGAAGACATTATATATATATATATATATATATAAAACTGTTTACAGGCCTTTTAGGCCCAGAGCTGTGTTATTCTCCTCCATTCCATTCTGCCCTTCGCCTTTCTTTTCCAATCCGCTACATTTTTCTCCCTTAGATCTATTGCCACTGCCTCTCTCCATCGCTTCCTCGGTCTACCTCTTTTTTTCTTGTAGTTAGGTTTACTCCCTACTATTTTCTTAACTGCCCTTTCATCTTCCATACGTTCTAGATGTCCTAGCCACTGCACTCTTCTGGCTCTTACAATTTCGTCTATTGTTGGTGCCTGGTACATTGCATATATTTCCTCATTATTTCTCCTTACATAGCCTTCCTCCGTCTTCTTACCCCCTAGAATTTTCCTTAAGATTTTCCTTTCCCACCTTAAAAGGTTTTCTCTTGACTTCTTATTGAGAACCCAGGTTTCACTACCATACAGCGCTGTCGATCTCAAAATTGTTTTATACATTCTAAATTTTACTCCTCTGGACAAATTTTTTGATTTCAATAAGTGGTTGACTGCTGCCGAACTTCTGTTTGCTTTTATTATTCTCCTATTTATTTCTTGTTCCTCATCACAGTTAGCTGTTATTAGCGCCCCCAAATATACATATTCTTGAACTTCCTCAAACTCCATCTCTCCATGCTCTGTTCTCAATTTAAAATTGGTATCCTTTTTTTGTTCTCCTATTCTCAAAAGCTTACTTTTCTCTTGATTTATCTGCAATCCCACTTTACGTGCTTCCTTCACAAGTTTTCTCGTTACTTCTTCTAATTCCCTACTATCTCTAGCAATAATAGCCACGTCATCTGCATAACTTACAATTTGATGACTTTTAAACAATATGTGCCCTTCTCTGTTCAACTGACTATCTCTTATGACCTTTTCTAGTACTAAATTAAAAAGAAGCGTTGAGAGTGGGTCTCCTTGTCTCAGTCCTGTATAGTAAAGCCTTCCGAACATTCACCTTTTATTCGTACTTTGGATTTGGTATTTTCTAAGGTCATTTTCAATAGCCTAATCAGTTTGGTTGGTATCCCAAATTGTTTCAAAATTTTATTTAGTTTATTCCTTTTGATCAAATCATATGCTTTCTTGAAGTCCACAAATAGAACAATTGCTTTGATCCCATACTCATAGCATGTAGTCAGAATTTCCTTCACCATGAAGATTTGGTTCGTTGTTGACCTTCCTTTTCTAAAACCTGCTTGATACTCCCCTATTTGTAGTTCTGCTATAGGTTCTATTCTCTGTTTTATTAACGTTGCCATAATTTTATACCCTACATCTAACAATGATATACCCCTATAGTTTCTGCAATCTGTTGCATCTCCCTATTTTAAGATTGGTATAATCAAAGCATCTCTCCAATCTTCAGGCATACATTCTCTTCCCCAGATCATTCATATCATTTCGTATATTCTTTGTCTTAAATCCTCTCCTACGTACTTAATGTTCTCTGCTGTTATTCTGTTTTTTCCTGGACTTTTGTTATTCTTTAAAGCTTCTGTAATTGTATCCATTTCCTTTTTTGTAGGTTTTTCTATATCCACTTCCTCTTCCCTTCCCGGTATCATCTCCTCGTGCTCCTCTCCTTCCCTTACACTCTCTTCATTCAACATATCTGCAAAGTATTGCCTCCATCTTTCTCTCACTTCTGTTTCCTCTGCAATTAGATTTCCACTTTCATCCCTCACATATATTACTTCATTCTTTATCTTTTTTCTCTTTTTTATCTCTCTGTAGAAGTTACGTATTTCCTTCCTCTTATAATGTTGCTCTATTTCATCTATTTTCTTAACCTGTTCTGCTCTCTTCTTTTTGAAGACATTCAATACAAATGAAAATTTACATGTTTATTAAAAATCACAAAATATTATTAAAAGTATTATTGTTATTAAAATTATAATATAGCAGAATAGAACAGAATTGTATAAAAATGGACAATACAGAGTATATAGGTTGATTTTTATAGTGGAAATTAAATAAATTGAACATATTAGTAAATAATATATAGTAAAATTTTATCTAATATTGGGACATGATCTCACATTTATGATGAGTACATAAACAAAAACGGACAAAGTATATCGAATGAACAAGTAAAGATCATAGATTAATTTCATACATATATCGACAGAAGTCGATCAAATATAATAAAAATATCAACATGTAAATTAAATAAATTTTATAAAATTTTCAGAAATGTCAAATAAATTCCACAGCCATGGACAAATGTCAAGTATTCAATTGGCTTCACAAACCTATCACAATTTACCTAAAAAGAGTAGTATTGAAGAATATTTTAACATTTAGCTATAAGCAAAATTGTTAAGACATTTAAAAAAATTTAGTAAGTTAAGCAATGCAGTGAAAAACATTAAAACAGTGCATCGAAAAACTCAATAAAGTCATATATATATATATATGAACCATAATGTGTTAGTAAACTTTAAAACAACAAATCAAGAAATCAAAATTATATATAAAAAAACAAAAGTTTGTTGATTGGCAACGAGCTAATGAATAAACGTGCAGCGCTGGTTTATAGCTCCCCGAAAAGTAGACAAATTAGCAAGAAGAAGCCAAAGTTAAATTTAGTACTCACGTTAAAAGAAAATTGGTTGTCAGCTTTAGAAAACGATATCCAGGTCCAATCTAAAAAAATTGGCAGTCCCATTAGTAGATGAAGTATCCTCCAACATCTGCAGCCCCATATCACAGTTATGAGGGATTTTTAGACGATTTTTTATGGCAGCTTTCGAAAACATATTTATTGGTTTAACAGATTAATATAGAAAAGAAAATATTTTTTGTACAGCTGAATCACAAAACGGATACTATGAGAATAATATTATTGGAAAAACCCCTATCATTTTTTCGCGTTCTATCCCTTACCAAAACTAAGAATCCAAAAACGAGAACACTCTGTAAATGCATTATAAAGTAACCTGTACAATTATTCATACAAAAAATTGTAAATTCTATTTAAAGTTTCAGTAACTTAATGACCTCCAATTTTTATTATATTGGTCGAATGGCGTCATAATTTAAGGACATCAATAGCCTGTCAGGATCTATCTGCAGTCCGACCTAGGTATGAATTTATATTAAACTATAAAAGACAGGTAACAATAGAAGTCGTAATAAATATCAGTCAAACAAAAGCATGTCCAATTGTTGTAACAATGCATATTTATTTATAACACTTTAATGGCCATGATTATTGATTATGTACGCAAATAAAGAAGTTCCTTTTCTTAGAAAAATTATGTGAAACCTTGCAATAAAATATTAATAAACATAACTTATGCTTGTTTTATTGATATTAAGATGAGTGCTGTGACTAAAATATGTTAAGTGAATTCTGCACAGGATGTTCTGAAATTAATCTGTCGCATTCTGCAACTAAAAATGAAGGTTTTATTGTATCATAAGCGTAGAAACGCCTTCTGAGGGAACTAAAGCAGTTAAATTTAGAACAGACTGTCATTTTGCTCCTGTCTAATACATAAATATATATCATTAGTAAAGGCATAGATTCAGTATATTCAGCAATTTTTAGGGCCGGCACAAGTATAAAAGCACAACAAAAATATATCTGAAACGTCTTTAAAAAATTATTAATAACCATCTTATTAGACACAAATACTTTTTTACGAAAAATATAAAAAATTCAAATTTGATTGTATAAATATTAGGTCTGTTCAAGCAAGCAATCCGGAATGGATTCAAACTGCCAGAAATATTCGACCAGTAAATTTATAAATTTGTTTTCAGTAAATATCGTGCAAGAAGTAGTTGAACGAACGTTTCTGACAGTTTGGAATCGGTGTGGATTCCTTGCTTGGACAAATCTAATAATATTCTTAAGAGAAATAAATAAAAAAGTTTCTTTTTATAACTAGATATTGAGCAGCATAATTCATTTATTATGTTGATCAGACATTGTGTCCTTGTACTCTTATTTATTAATTCTTCTTAGCTTTATTTTTGTAACTACCTCATTTCCTAGAGCGTTCCAATATTGCTGTTTCTCACAATTTTTTTACTACAAATACGATCATTTTTTAAGTTATCCTGTTTTTATGACCTACGAGCAATTTAAATGAAACAACTTTGATCCGAAATGAAACACCGTATCAAAATAATAAATTGTCGATAATTTTTGCACCAAATATTGTGGCAGTCCGGGAAAATGTGGGGACATCCTGTATAAATGCCAAAGTATTTCACGAAAATTTAAATTTGCTAGTCAGTGAATTGGAAGAATAGAAACAATTGAATGGCTGGTTCGATCACTAGACCCAACTCCATAGACCTTTTTGGGATCATTTTAAAGACAAATTTTACAATCCAACCTCTATATATCTTTGGATGCGAACGTACTGTGATTGCAGTTAATTAAGTCATTAAATAAGTATTTTAAGGTAATGGTCGTCATTATAAGCATTTGTTACAGTAATTTTAATAATAATTATGAAAACATCAAAATTTTGTACGCTTTATTTTTACTACCATATTTCTTACATAAAAATGGATAAATATAAAGAATGAAATATTATTGTATTGAGAATATATTATGTACTTTTATCATGATACACAAGGTGGCAACTCTGATGATTCCTTGCAACAAAATTACGTATTTTTTGCGTTTAAACTTATCTTCCAACAATTTTAAATGTACAACAACAAAAAAACACGTAAACAAATACGTGCCAATTCTCACCTGCTACTGTCTTAATTCATTTTTAAACAACCATCGGTATTTAATTCGATATTTATAATCACACTTCACATATTATTTCAATAGTTTTTATAGTTAGTAATAAACGATAATGATTTAGATATTTCAAAACCTACACAACTGGCCGAAACAGTAATTGTAGACGCAGCGGAAAACCATTGCTTTCTCGACGTTTTTTGAAAACAATCGGAAATATTAATTTTTTGGCAACCCACCCGGAAGGTGCCCTCTTCCTGGATGCTCTTTCTTTTTGCGGCCTTGTCCAGGACATACGTATTTCCGGGGTTAGACCCTAAATAATTACATCATTGTTATCATTATAATAATCAAATGATAGTATGAAAATCTAGGTAGGTATGCTTTAGAAGAATGCAGTTAATTGTTACCATAGCAACAAAATAACAAGGAGCTGCTATTACATAATTATTACATGAAAATCAAATCTAGGTACGAAAATGTTCAGGCTTTGTTAAAAAAAATGTGAAACTATTACACAGAATATAATTTTGGCATAAAAATCAGAAATTGTTAAATCGTCTCCCTGTGGAGCATGCACTCTATGTTGGAAAGAAGCATTTTAGTAAAGAATAACGTAAACAGCCAAATTCGTGAAAGAAGCATTTCTTAAAAGGAAGATCGTTGGTTATAAACCAAAGAAATCAGAAATCTTCAGCAGCGAACAGATCAGGTTATGGAAGAAAACGATGACACCTACCTAATACTAAACGCAATTTTAACAAAAAGTTACGATTGTAGGAAAAAAGTATCAACTTAGTTTGTTTTTGCTTTCAGGTAGCAACAATTATTGGGTTGGGCGAAGCGTGTAGATGGGAAGCACTAACAAAAATGTCAGTTGGACATATAGAGACAAGGAAGGCATGTTGTCTTTGAAATTACGTGATTGCAAAACACACATTGAGAGAACGTTTGTTGTAATTGTGCTAGAAAATTTGATATTCTATAGGTAATATTTATCTTTATCGCTATCCCATGATCTTTTTATAAATTTTTAGGTATTAACAATATTGTGTGAAACTAACTATTCTGTGGACTAAATCCCCAACCAGCGTTGAATTATACCCACAATATCTACCCATATATTCTTTATTATTAGCTTTTGTAACATTTTTTACTGTATTAGAAAGGTATTTTAAGCTAATATATATCAAATCTCCTCCAATTCCTATCAATGAACAAAATAATGAACAATTCCACAGACAAAGCTCTATTCAATAATTATCTAAAAAATTTTATCTAACTAAATTTACTAACCAGGTTTAATGAAAACACTCTATAAATATCTAAGTCCACTCTTGAAAATGTGGGAACTCGAAAATTCAACCACTCAGCAAAGTATTTGCAAATTATAAGAAAGGAAAATGTTCAATTTAGCTTGTTGGTACGTGTGTTGGAAATCTACGACGTAGAATAGCAGGATTTTTAAAGCTACTCCTAAAATTTAAACAGGTCATTGCCTTCGTCGAGGTTCGGCAACGTTATTTGCTGATAACGATGGAAATATCACAAATTTAAAGAGGCACGGTGGCTGGAAATCTACCAAGGTCGCTGAACTATACACATATAGACAATTTACTTACAAACAAAATTAAAATTGCTAAAACCATTATCACATTGCCAAAAATTATCACATGGAGACAATCAACCTGAATTGGATACCTAACCTTCATGATCTAACTTCAACAAGATGCATTTACAAAAGTATACCAAACATTTCAAACAAATTGAATTCCTTTAATAATAGCAATTGTTAGAATTTCAATATTAATATAAACAATAATTAGAATTTTATTGCACAAATAAATATAATAAGGAAATGTCCTTTATTGATTTGCTGTTCCACACGGTTACCGAAGGAATAGTATACGTAACTACGAGTATTTTCTGAACTAGTACTGTAATAAAACCTAACGGACGTGATTGTATTATATTTTATTTCATACTATCTTTATAATCGTTTTCAAAATGAATAAAAAGTTATAATTATTAGAAAATACTATTTGGTAATCTTTCGCTTACCACTGTCAAATAAAATAAAAATATCAATTTTGTATCATTTTGTATTATTGAAATTTCGGAGATTTTAAATATATCTGCAGAAGCAAAGTGACAATTAATCCAGAAAAAATCATATTACAAATAGAGGTACATGCATTCCTATAAATATTTAAAAATATTAATATACTTAATTCTTACTTACATAAAATTAAGCAAAATATTAAATAGTATTGCTAGGCAATACACATTACGGTATCAGATACTGTAATGTTCTATTTCCCGGCTGCAAATGGGTAATAGTTGTTTAATGGACAGTATGAAATAAATGTAGTATACGTTTTTCTTTTACCTGAGTGTTAGCTTGTTAGCGGCCATATGCCATAGGTGAGGCAACGACGACTAACCCTGGCTGTTCATGTCAAATCCAACAGAAGGCAACCTGAGTACGCGTTATGTGGCACGTAGCTACATCTAGTGGCCTTTTATGATAGCAAACACGCTCAAAACCTGTATATGTCTTTTGGCGCCGTTGACAAATGACTTTGTCTGTTTGCTCGGGCTTTTCAGGTGTAATTCAATGCTGGTCGGATTATTATCCCGAAGAGTAGTTGTTTCCTGAAATTCCACCTTTGCAATATCGTTATCACCGACGGCGATAGAGGCCTGAAGCTTTCAATGGTACCTGCAGTATGGCAGCTTAGTGTTGTGACAGCTTAGGTTCATCATGGAGTAGCAAGTGGTCGTGTTTGTCAGACAGCTAACAAAATCGAAACCGGTATATGTCTGGTGGCACCAATGACGAATGGTTTTGGCTGTTTGCTATAGGATTTTCAGGCGTAATTGCTAGTCTCTTATGAATGTTACGAATATTTTACTTATTTCTTGAAAAATATAAAATCTATAAAAATATAGTGTTTCATAATTTACTACGGTGATCAGGAGCGTGTTCTGTGGCCAAAAATAAGGGTATTTTGTTATACAAATGTAAGGTCTTAGGACAACCATTGTCCAGCTACAGCGTGTAAAAGGTTAAAAAATGCAGTTTTTAATTTCTAAACCCTAAAGACGATTTAACCAAATTCGGTGTGCATATTTAGTATGACAGTAGGTATAAAGCAAGAAATTACCAACTTTAGAAACTCAGTACAGACTAACGCTAACGCTTTAGTTACAAATTTAGTAGATTAAACTGGACTAGACGTTTTTAGACTAAATATGGATTTTATAATGGTGTCATTAATAAATTTTATGGTTTACCTAAAGTGCATAAACCACAGTTGTCCTTACGTCCCATCATCTCGGGTGTTCATAGTCCTAAAACGGGGGTGGCTCAGCTTGTCACTGACACTTTGGCAGCAGCCTATAGTAGTGATAATCCTTTTTTTGTATCCGACTCTTTTCAATTTTCACAATTTATCAATGATTTTCAATTACCTAATAATTATATAATACTTAGTTTGGATGTAACTTCACTTTTCAATAATATTACACTTCAACTTGCAAGTGACAGTATAAACAAGCATTGGGGGGATATTTGTGCAGTGACTTCGATTAGTCGAGTAGAATTTATTAAATTAATAACTTTTTTCTTTGATTCAACAATTTTTTCTTATAATAATACAGTCTATAAACAGATACTTGGCATGCCTATGGGCAGCCCTGTTTCACCGATTTTAGCTCAGTATGTGATGGATGATTTGATTGAAAACTGCTTAGACAAGCTTACATTTTTTAAAAAAATATGTCGATGACATTCTGTTGAGTATTCCACTGGGTGAGGTAGAACAACTTTTACAGATTTTCAATATCTACAGCGAAATGCGTTCCCTTCCTTGACACAAAGGTCTATAGGACTGGTAATAACAAATTATTGACAACTTGGTATACCAAACCAGGCTCGTTTGGAAGATATTTACATTATAAATCCTTCGCGCCAATATCCTTGGCTGGATATATGACCTCGAATGAGCGGGGTCGAGAGGGATTATCTCTCTTTACCCACTTCATCGCTGTAGGCCCGGACGCCTCGTAGAGGTGGGTTCCTTATCTCCCGTCAGCCTCGACCGCAATCGCGGCCGATGCCGGCGGCTCGAGGAACCTCCTCCTGTCCTGGCAAGCCCCGTCGGCAAGGGCTTATCTTCTGGCGCTCTTCTGTCTTCTCTTCTTTCTTCGCCTACTCGTTAACCCCCGGGGGTAGTCATGTTTTGGTCGCGGCGCGAACGCCTCCGACCAGGTAGGGGTTTGAGTTAAGTCAGGATTAGCACTGTGGCTCTAGGGAGACGCTAGGTCGAAGAACCGTAAAGGCCCTATCGTCCAGCGTCGCGGAAAGTATAGGGTAACGGCACCCGCCTGGGCTTCTGCCTTGTCCCGCTTGGTGTAGACGATCCCGTTCTCGCCGTGGATCGGAGGTATCGGACGGCTGGGAGCCCTCAGCGCCTTCTGCATCTTCCACAGACCTACGTCTCCAGGATTCAGCGACTCCAGGTGTCTATGCCACCGCTCCTGGTAGAGTTCGTCCAGGGCGGCTTTGACTCTCCTGTTGAGCTGCTTGGCGACTTGCCTATCGCGCGGGTGGCCGGTTCTCATGGCCCGTCGCTTGGCCGCGCGTCTCTCCCTGATCTGATCCTGCAAGTCAAAAGGTAACTCACCTGCATAGTCCGCGCGTCTCCTTTCCGTCCTCTCGGTGGTGCTGCTTTCCAGAGCGGTGCGGATATCCGTCTCAAGACTCACGACTGTTGCCTCGAGGTCCGTTTCGTCCTGGATAAAGTGATATCCAGCACGTCCGGCCTAGCTGCTCCTTTCTGGAGGTTGGCTCATCGGGTTCGTACGCAAGCACGTCGTCGTGGTTCCGCAAGAACTGCAGAAGCACCCTGCCTCGAGTTGAGGTGGTCGTGCTGTTCCACTGTTCGCTCTTCGCCTTTGTCACCTTAGGAGGTTGCGTATACTCAGCTATCTCTGGTGAAGCTGCTGGTTCGTTGCTGCAGGTTTTGCTGCTCCCGCCGTATTCTTTCCCACGGTCTTCCTGGGGGCCTGGGGACAACCCCTATAACTCGCGGGATGAGGGCCGCCGCAGTTTGCGCATTTGGCTGGCGCTTCTCTCGGCTTCTTGCAGTCAGCCGAGTGATGTCCCTCGCCGCACTTGACGCACTTGACCAGCGCGGTGAAGCGGCTCTGGCCGTGGCCAAACTTTTGGCAACGGTGGCACTGGGAAGCCACCGCTGCCGCCCTCTGGGGCTCGACCCTCACTACAAGGGAGCAGCACCTGGAAACCTGCAAGATACTTACCTGATCTTGCGGCACCTGCACCAGGACAAGGGGCATCTGCCTGGTCCGCGGCTTCGTCTTCCTGGTGACGCTCGCGGGGGTGAAGTCTTGGCCTCGGAGGTCTTCCTGGATTTCCTCCAGCGGGGTGCCGCAGGGGATCCCTCGGATGACTACCCGCAGTAGTCTATCCTCTTGGAGGGAGTACGTGTGGTACTCCTCTCCTTTCGCCGCCAGCAGTCTGGTGAGCCGCATGTGATCTTCCTCTCTTCCTTCAAGAGGAGCGACACGGCGGTCCACCGTTCGCCCTTTCTCAGGATGACGGGCGGGATTTTTTGAAGTTTTTCACCCGCGGTGGAGGTGGTGGTGGCGGCGGTGGCGGCGGCGGCGGTGGTTGCGGCGCTCGTGGAGGGTGCCGGGGATGGCGCGGCCTTCTTCACCACTTTGGGCTCCTCGTCTGAAGAACCCGCATCCCCTGAAACAGAGGAAGAAGTTACTTTCTTCCTCTTACCGCCCTTACCTTTTCCGCTGCTTGCAGTGGGGGCACGTGCGGTGGGTGCAGCCGTGGCTGGAACTGGCACAGGCGATTCCTCCATCGCCTCGGGGGTGGTCTGGTTGGGAGCTCGAGAGCCGGCCGACAGGCTCCTTATAAGCTCCTCCAGAGCTCGGTGGCGGGCTTCTGCCGCTTCTTCGCGGGCTTTCG
The DNA here is from genome assembly GCA_037114965.1 of Monochamus alternatus. Lineage (NCBI taxonomy): Eukaryota > Metazoa > Arthropoda > Insecta > Coleoptera > Cerambycidae > Monochamus > Monochamus alternatus. The sequence continues at coordinate 20,675,613 of CM073435.1, read as the reverse complement.
CGGCCTCCTCCTGGTCGCGGAGTCGCTTAGTGAGCTCGGCGATGCTCTGTCTGAGCTGCTCATTCTCGGCCCTAAGCCTGGCCAGCTCCTCGTCAGGGCGAGGAAGAATTCGCCCAGCGTCGGATAGCGGGCTAGGGCTCCTACTGTCGCAGGAGCTCCCTTCGCTGCCTTCGCTGGGGATCGGCGTTTGCGATCGAGACCGCATTGCGTCGTCCTCCTCGACGCCGTTCACTTTTCTCGCTCGACGCACACCTATAACACAAATGTCTGGGACCTGACTGCCTAGGCTGAAAGATCTCAGACGGTTAGACAGTGCGAAATTTCTTTTAAGAGTAGCCTTTAAAAAGACTAGAGATTTGTCTTGTAAAAGACAAGGTTTTGTGGGGCCTCCACTTCACTGTGCTCACACACTGGTTTGCACTACTTTCACCACTCACTCGTACACTAGTAGGGTAGTACCTACTCGCGTCGCTGCTGCTCGTGGACTGATTTATAAATCCTTCCATCCACAACAACAGAAAATCAATCTGATTTTGGGAATGAAAAATAGAGTTCTTAAAACCTCGCACCCGAGCAAGGCTCAACAGGGTCTTAGTAAATTGTCTAAACTTTTAATTGATTGTCAATATCCGAAGAAATTAGTCAATAAGTTGCTTTTTCAGAGTAGATCCACCACAGACCGGCCAATTGAAACTGATACTCAAAATTTAATTTATTGTTCTTTACCTCATTTGCCTAATGTGACGTTTAAATTAAACAACAACAAATTTAAAGGAGCAGCAAAATATAATAAGATTATGATATGATAAATCAAATCAACTAAATCAATTGTCATTGAACTATATAGATAAGTAAAATATTAAAAGTTCCTAAAACTTCCATTATTACATCTCTTCCTATCTCGAACAATCACGGACCAAAGGGGGACAATTTTTACGTAACCACCCTGTGTGTATCTACAATAAACCATCTAAACGTGTTTATAACTTATATAATAGAAAAAGGAATCAATAATGTACCACAAATTGAGACACTGTAAATTTGTTAGTTAAACCACTATCAAAATCGAATTTCCGTCCGCGAACGGCAAAAATTAATAAGCGCGATGTACCGCTAACTGAATTTTTAAAACTGGACCAATAAATTTTCCACATGTCAAAAATAGTCCCCCCAATTTGTCGGTCGGTAGAATGGTAATACAGTGAACAGCATTTTAACGGAATGTAAAAAAAAACACAGAGAACGCTACGTACCCTTCTCATCCCGTGATATATCGCCCTGGATAGGATATTTATTGATTTTGTTGGTCTTGGCGAATTGGTTTATGTTACCAAACCCACTGCATTATAGTCTGCTTCCAGGATGCGCATTTCCACTGCGTATTCGATAATACTGATATAGATTTGCTATAATACTGACCTCTATTGAAAATGAACCGCCAATAAAGGTTTAAAGAATGTGTCTAAATTATTTGTACACTATAAGTATCAGGCTTTACGCATTTAAGGTAAGGACCTATGTTTCACACATTTTATTTTTGTGGCTAATTTATATTTTCAGACTTAAAGAAGTACTTAAAGTAATCAAATACTTGTTTATTTTGTACCCTTTTTTTCAGCGTAAACGTGGTTTATTCAAAATATAAAATGATTGCCGCAGCACAACTTACCCATCGAAACAAGAAATTATAAGTGTATCAATTATTGTTTATATCATCGATATAAGGGAATATAAAAAAATCAAAACACACCGTAAATAGTAGAATAAAGTGATGCAATATAATTTCAAGCAAGTGGCATAAAAATCATTAGAATATGTGGATATATGTACAGTATAGTAACATAATTCTATATATTATGCCTATTTAAGTAATCTAATTCGATATTACTCAAAGTGGGGTGGTTATAAAGCAAATATATTTTACATCTCGTCATCAATCAGTGTTTATTTTACCTCAATAGAACCCACTGTTCGAACATAAAAATTTATATCGGTACGGCGCTATTTGGAATGTGACGTTGTAACATTTCACATAAACAAGGTAACCGCTTTCTGTATATCACGGAAATGGGTACTTGTCTTTATAAAATTTAATCCATTAACAGGTATATATGACATTTCAAATAATTGGCATTTCGTACATTCGTAATAACATTTTTAGAAAGTTGTTTAATTTTATGAATCGTAGGAAACAAACTACAACTATTCAGTCTCTAGTTTACCAACTCACCGACATAAGTAGTTCCTGAACACTGTAAGAAAGACAAAGAGGACAGTTAACGATGCAACTTAGATTATTACTTGTTTACTTTTCTGGCAGTACAGGACAGTACTTTTAAGTGCTAGGTGATTTTGCAGGCTCGAGTGTATTATAATTTCGTTTACCGAGTTGGATACCAAGTCATTTAAGGTAACATTTTAAAGCTTTGGGATTTACGTCCCCAAAGTGGCTTGTATCAAACATTTAATAATAGTATTAGATAACGTTCCATACCATTCAATACTTCCGATACTGGCACAAAAAAAAGAATATTCAAAAATTTCTCAAAATCCATAAATTTGCGTACGATACTAATTTGAAAAAGATGAGTTACTGCATATAGTCAAGAGCAATAATTTTGCAAAGAAACACGTTTATGAGATGGCTACTGACGGCTGTAATTTAAAATTATAATAATAATATAATAATATATTTACCCCTCATTCTAATCACAGCGATTAGCCCAGAAATCGGAGACTTGTGCGGGAGAGGGGGCGGCATATTATTATTAAGCAGGCCGCATTTGCGCCCAGGAACGACTTACGTTGGTAGGCCCTAACTACTATTCAGTGCAGGAATGAGGGAAACCTGAAAAACCTCATTAATTAGGGGGGTAGTCAAATATCAACCGGTATCAATCTCTCACATTGACCCAAGCCAACATTCTTCCACCCTACCATACCCGCAGAGAGGGCGCCAAACCTCTCCACGAATATAGCTTATATACGGTCTACCGGCAGCTGGGCTCGAACCAACACCGATCTAGTCACCTCGATTCAAGTACTGACGCCTTAAACAGCGCGACCACTGACCGATTTAAAATTACATAATAACATCCAATATTTAATCAAAATATGTATTTACCATTTTTTTCCCAAATAGTCACATTTACATTCTTTATTATATACTTCGTATTATTATTTTAAATTATTATTGACGCAATTGAGCGAATACTGGTAACTAAAGTAAATACGGTCCTGTCTACTGTCGTTTTCTTATTCCCTTATATTGATGATATAAATTGTAAAGTATATCCTAGTGTATATGTGAACATCCGCTACACTACGTTGCTAGATTGCATTTGAAACATCGATCTATACACTTTTTTGGGCTTATATATAGACACTGTTGCAACAAGTGTATACATTTGTGTAGCCACTCAGTGCAGATCTATACGTGCCTTTATGCCAAGTACAGTCGTGGATATTTTAATGTCTAATCAAGATCTCTAAATCAGATGTCTTCGTATGTACACTATGTAGAGCATTATCGTTAGATCAAACACTTGTGTTACGAAAACTGCTCAAGCAAGTATGTAGACTTCCGCCTGAATACATGTTTTGAACGTATCGAAAGACATGAACAAATGTACTGACAGGATAAAAATTTATTGCTAGATTACAGACAGTCTTCAACAATTATAAATTACAATACATAAAAAATAGCTTAGCAAGTTTACTGGTCAATAGAAAACAAAAGTACTAATAGAAATTCTACAAGTCCTGAATTCAGGATTATGAAGATCTACACTTTATAAAGATATAAAGAAGGACAGTAACTTAGAATATGCGCATTGGTTATTTGTCTTTACTATCCACTCTTTAAGCAAGCATTTTTCCGTTCGCTTCTTTTATGGGTTTTGTACATAGATTTATTAGCAAAGAGAGATTTAATTGATTATATTTTAAATCAATCAGAGACCTTCATTTTACATATTAATTTGGGCGACTGGAAACTTTTTTATGGAGATTGAGTTGCCATATTTTTATTTATACAGCAAATTGCAGATTTAAATTAGTGCTCAGCATAAATTAATTAATGATTTCTAACAAAAATATCATATGGTACTATATTGTAATTATGATTTAAATATAATTACGTATACCAACACTTCTTTACACCAAGGTAATATGTGATATGTTATTAAATATATTTATTTATTTGCCATTTTATATTAACAAAATGTAGAGGAAGTATGGATGGCAATGTTGCTTACTTTACACAAGTGTTCATTGATTTATCCGTCCCGCCATTACACATAATAACCCTCGGTGTACAGTGTTGCTGTTAGTCGGAATCTATATTTTTGTGGTTTCTCGGCGTTTTTTCATAAAGCATTTAATCAAATTGTCGAAAATTTTGTTCTTCTCATCCTGAATTATGTTTTTATAGATAAGTTTAGTCAATTGGAATTGTCAACACACGCTCGGAAATTATTTGCGGCAAATATGATGAAGTCGGAATTTTCACGTTGTCTCCCTTTCATTTCATTGTCAAACACATGAACAATGTTACAAAATGACTAGAAATTTATGAATGAACGGTTCGATCTCCCTTTGTTGACATGTCTATGGTTTTTCAAAATATAGATAATCAACACTGCGGCCGCTAAACCGAAAACCTTTTGTGAAATTATTAAAGCTGTGAATGATTACTATGATTTCTGTCTAATTTCAAGTATGTATAATACACAATAGATAAGTATATAAATAAAAATGTACGCAGTCTACTGGAGAGCTCTATATACTGCTCTACGTAAATAATTTATTACATAATATGAATACGCCTGAAGAGTGATCTAGACACAAATGTCGACAGATTGATGTCCACGTCTGTACCTAGCATTACACAAGGGAAATTAAGAACAATGAAAAGTTTCCAGTTGCAAAGCTTGTTACTGATCCGTACAATATCTATCCCTCTTGCTCTATTTAGAAACTAAGCTGCTCTGATTGTTTCAATAGATGTTACAACTTTAATGCACTAAACATTTTGCAAATGTTAGCCAGTCTATGTCCAAAGAACGGAGTTTAACATTCGCAGAAGCTAAATACTTTTTAAGAATTATTATTTTATTTGACGAAATTTATGAAATTCAAATAGTAACAATGAATAAACAAATTATCAAAAATATTCTTTTACGCTTATTTTTGTGAGTTGTTGTACATCAGAAACGTTATTATTATGGTGACCTTAAAAAAGAAGGGTTCAACTGTCGGCAATGATACAACGCAGCCTGGCTTATGGTAAAAATCAATGTATCTCGTTTGCAAAGCAAGGGTGAATGGTCTCTTTATTACAAAATGTAGTATGGCAATTATTAAGTATTCGCTTAGTGTACTGCAGCGGGAATCGTACTCTTCCTTTTTAGAATTGTTGAAATTCTCGGCCTACTGTAAATACGTATACACGACGCTTTAAGTGAAGCTTTGAGATGTTCACTGTTTAACATTTCTGCATAAAGGTTTACTATAATAATAATTAAAAACATACAAAATGATGCTTATTAGAAAAAAATTGTATTACAGGAAATGTCGTAATATCTTGTTCTATCCAGGGTTCAGAGTTTTCAGTAGTAGGTATATAATTTGTTGGCTATCTACTTGTTCCATTTACCTAGTATCTTTTACACATCTTTGAATGATGATTTTTGTAAATTGACATAAATGGAAACTCATACATACTTACATCTAAAATACATTTTGCTTATGCTTGTCGGTTTCCATAGTTTTCCTCTAGGACAAACATAATAAATTCAGAATTAAAATACACCTAAAGGATAATTAACATACAGGCTTGTCTCACAGCCTATTAGAATAATTCAGACTACTTCGATTTCAATTTTAAAAATATAGGCTTTGGGGTTTTCAGGGGCGCTCTCTTTAAATAAAATAATGTCATTTATAGCGCCGAGTTATATCGGAAGTCAACATCTACTTGCTTATTTTTAATGGACCACCCTGTCCGTTGCATATTTGAATTTTAGGCGTATTTTTTTATCAAGCTTTCTTATATTAATAATCGTCGAGATATTTCAATTCTATAAAAAGTAGCTTTTCGATAGCTTAATTCAAGATTGCCTATAATTGATTTAAAAGATAAATAGAGAATGCCTATATTTTATTACAGATATTTTAAAAACTGTTTATTTTTACGAGTGATGAAAATTCGATTGAATTTGCTTAACTTCGAGCCGCCAAAACTTGATTTTTCTAAATGAAACACCCTGTGACCCTGTATATTTAATCAAAAACTGTTGTAGAATTTTACTCTTTATATTACATTTTTCTATACCTACCTTTTTTAATTTTTCTGTTATTGGCGGTTTTTGTGATACATAATTAAAATGATCCAATTTTTTGCGAGGACGGCAGTGAAATTGTTTAGCAAACTTAAAAACAAACCAACCAATATGTCATAAGTCATCATTATTTGCTTGGTTGGTTTGCTTCTAAGATTGCTAGCAATTTCACAACAATCTGCAACAAATGATAGGCATCCTCCTATCTCTCCTTCAAATATCAATACTTCAGCTTGCAGGATGTAAAAAATAGGCAATTTTGAAGAAGACCATTAAAAACTTTTTTGACAGAACTAAAACGTCTCGAAGACCATTAGAGACGGAAGCTTGATAAAAGTTTTCCTAGCAAACTTAAAAAGAAATAACCAATATGTCTTAAGTCATCATTTGCTTAGTTGGGTATACAAACCCTATAAACATTAACCTTTATTTTCGAAATATATCATCTATAAAATTTAAAGAAATTAAACATTTTTATTAAAGAATTTTATTTATAACATATTTTTTTCTCCTTTAAAAGTGCATATAATTAGTTTATTTGGGGCACAGGGATGCCAATTTAAATATGTTTGGAATTCTGTGTTTGTAACATATTGTTATAGTCGTTTCGCGATAGAGGTCGCTAGTTTTCAGTGGTTTCTACGCCGATGTAGAACACTTCTTGTCTGTGACTTTTTAGTGCGGCATAGAGTAGCGAAAGGCCGCTAGATGTAGATGTAGCTCTGCTATTGCGCATTACTAGATGAAGTAATGGTTATGTTTTATAAAAGATGATAAATTTTATCGTCGGCCAAAAAAGATTAATTCATGAGCCATAAAATCGCGAGAGAATTAATTTCGGGGGACGACGAAATTTTATCATCGTGTGTAAAACAATAATTTTTCCCATGACCCAAATATGGTTGCGTTTGTTATGAAGAAACATTTAGAAATTATTTGAAGCTATTTTAAACTTGGGAAGCTTTTGCATACTTTGCATTGGTTTCTATGGAATTTGATTATTAAACAAAGTCATCCCTTTGGGTTGTCATTGTGCGGTCATTTGTAGTGTCAACATTTGGTGTCGATTTGTGTGGTTGTTGGAGGCAGACATGTCTTGAAATGAGATGAAAGAGTAATTATTACCATCCGATATTCGGGCTGAGGCGTCAAAGGACATATCCAAGCTATTACCATCAAAATCTATTGATTGACCTATCAAAATTTACATCTAAGTGAGAATGTATTATTGGCATATTTTTCAAAAAATCAAAAAAGTGCAGCCTTCAAGTTTATGTTTGTTTTATTCAAAGTATGAAAAGTAAATGAAAATATATATATTTCAAGATAAAGATACATTGTGGAGCTGCTTAAAATCACGTAGTATCAATTGAACTTTTTTTTGTAGATACAGCAACTCATTGCTTTCCTAAAACAGTCAACTAGCGGTTATAGACAAAAAGTCCAATTTTTTAACCGGAAGATGTGATCAAACTTCTACGAACTGCAGTAGTGATAGGTAAATATCTTCTTGTCAAGGTAAAACTCAGAGCAACCTCTAAAATAAATGTGTATGTTACTCGCTAGGCTTACAGGTCGTAAGTATAATGGGTTTACATCGGCTGTGCCGTCCGGATGAGTTGCACAGATTAGAAGTTAGAAACATTGACGATTAACAAGCTGTAATGTTTGTTTCTCTTCTCGATACCAAAGCCGAGAAAGACTGGTTCTTCTATATTACGAATAAAAAATCTGGAGACAGCGAAGATTATACGAAAATACATAGCCGTACGCTTTCAGAACGTGCTCCATAACAAATTCTTCATCAACTATCGACAGATGAAATACACTATTCAATCTATGGGGGTACAAAATTCAACAGAAGATAGCTGAATTTTTAAAAATGCCAAATCCAGAAATGTATACTGAACAATGCTTCTGCCGTTCTGCAGCTACGATGGTTGTATGTTCTGGCGTAGACTTGGTAATAGTAAAGCGGTTAGGCAGTTGGCAGTCTTCTTCCGTAACAGAGATATATATTTAGAAATCAGTAACTAACAATATTGATTTATTAGAATGCATCCTTAGCAGCGCGGAACATCAGATCATTGACGCCAAATCGGTATCTTGGTCGAAGCAAAAAAGGATTGTTCCCTTCCCATGCATATTTCTAGGAATGTTAATTCTAATATTATATTCACAAGTAATGGGTAATAATTTAAATTAGTGGTTATAAATACTTATTAAAACATAAAGATCTTTATCTATCTTTGGTGTTAAAGTATAATTTTATCTACAATCTTTAGTAGATGAAAGGCAACTTATTTTATAGAAAATTTATATTTACAGCTAAAATATGATTGTTTGATATCCAAACGGTGCCTTGTGGAACAACCCCACAACGATTAGTTAATAGTTCATTGTGGACATTGTATTTCTCGTATTAATTTAAAACAATTGTGAACAGTAGACGTAATCGAGGACTAGCAGCGCGAACAAAGCAGTCTGGCTTCGGTAATCAACTCAGGAATTGGGGGATTCACTTAGCAGGGGTTATGGAGTGCGGCGTAGGGAAACCCGTGAGTATTGTCTCACATATGGGCTCCCTTCATTTGTTAACAACTGAACTAAGACTCATATCGGGATATCGCTATCGATTATCATTGTTTGCTTGCCAGGCTTGAGCTATATTTACGCACAATGAATACGAAAATATTATACGTGGGGCTGCAGTGTTGCCACTGTGCCTTAAATGCATTTAGAAAATAATACGTGATGCATATTTCAGTTTCCTAATTAATAGTTGTGCCTTTTATAACTGAATTGTATGGTTATGGTAATGCTATTAAAACATTTGGATTAAAAGAATTGATACTGACATTTCTCCAATACTGACATTTTTTAAATATATTATTACCATTAATACTTTCTGTGTTCTTTTACTTTTTACTAGTATCGGAATACAGGGTGTTCGAAAGATTCCGTCAATCGACGGATGAGATTTGGATTATTTCTTATCTAGTTAGCTGCATCCTGAAATATTTCAAGTAACTGCTGACGGATAGTGATTTCAATATGGTAGACAAGCTGCTTCATATGTTCCCATAAATAAAAGTCCAAGGGATTTAGTTCTGGGAGGCGCGGTGGCCATGCTATTGGAAATTGTTGATCTAAACATTTATTCATGAAATGAAGATTTAACCAATCTGTTACTTGTCTCCTTCTATAACATATAAATAATATTCCAATAATTATTACCACATCGGTTAAAAATAAATAAATAAAAATTTTAGAAATCAAATATTACTCGACACTCATATTAATCTGAGAGAAAAATGAGAAATATTTTATTTGTTTCTTCAAGGAAAATATTTGAATTATTTCAATAAATCTAAGCAGTAATTAGATTTATTCAGTTTCAACCACTGAATATTTTTAAATGATTTGAAGATTTACTTAAAATCAGAACTTCTCAAACGAAAATGATGGATTTTACAATCTTTTTACATGATATCAATAATTAAGTCAAGAAATTGAGAAATGCAATTAAGACAACCACCACAGTTCAATCCAATTATTTTGTTATTTGATGTGTGGGTGTCAATTTTAATTTTCCTCTAGTTACGCCTATCATAACATCTCGCCTTCAGTTAAAAAGCTGATTCAGCTTATGACGGAAAATTTATGTTATAATCAACCTTCTAGTTAACCTCTAGTGCTGAACAAATTTTCTACAATAAGAATATATAAATAAAAATTAATCAGTCCACGATAAGTTGAGAATGCAATTGGGTAAGTATTTAGAACCTTTTAATAACTAACACTTTCTTAATATCATTCCGTGACTATTGTTTTACTACTTCTATATTTATTAATTGTTAAATAGTATTAAGTAACTATTCTCCTGTTCTTCTACGGTGAAGTGGTATTCTTACCAAAAACGCTGCCACTGAGCCGCTCTATGCTGGTAAGTGGAATTCAGAGATCAAAATTTACACACCTATCTCAGTACGAAAAGTTCAACTGATTGCTACCAACGTTTTCACTCAAATGAACGCTAGATCTATGTTATAAATATTAACAAAGATCACCAATTGCTCGTAGAAATTATACGGTATACCAGAAGCTATATGATTTGAAGAAATATTCGATGCGTGGAACATTAATGAACCATTTAAGTAAAGACCTCAAAGTACAGATATCCAAAGAACTTTAAGATAGTAATACTAGAAAGAGAGGAATGGGAGAAGAGGCTAGGAAACTAATGCAGTCTGACGTGGTGATGACTCAAAAAAAGACAAATATAGAAGGTGAGATATATGAAGTTGTTAAAGTTCTCCTTAACAGTAGTCTTTCAGGCATATGCTCATGATGACCATTCCTTATTCTATAATACAGTTAATGAGGCCATAAACTCATGTCAAGCTACGAAATAAAAATATGTGATCCTGACATTGATGAGAGTCGTAAAGGCTGACTTAACCACTGTAGGGTCATTTACAATACTATAGGGGCCTAAACCTTCCATGACACTGGAAGTTGCGTTATTAAAAGACTCACATAAGAATTGATAATGGATAGGACCCAAAAATGGTGGTAAGAGGCATCATGCAGGCAAATTAAAAAGTTCTTTAAAAAACCATCGAAGAAGTTGACAGCGAACTTACTGATCCAAAGACAAAAATCAATAATGACATTAAACATTAAAAACTCAACATTACAGCTGATTAATATTATTAGATAGACGACCTGTTTAAATTTTGTCACAATATTGTATGCATGTGAAGGTTACACTATCCATTGTATAGAGGAACTAGAAGTCTAAACTGGAGGCATTATCAAACTAAGTTAAAATAACAGTTACCTGTGATCATTGAAGATTATGAAGGTCCACAGTAGAAACAAATATACCAATCTAACTGAACTTGTGGTCTTACTCTGACGATTCAGGTAGAAATTTTGATTACTACAATTATTATTTCATATTTAAAAAGGGGGGAAATGATGATACTATTAATAATAGCCTCATAAGTTATTATTTTCAAAATCAGCTACTCGGTTAAGATATTGTGGTGAGCCGTCGGCCTATATCTCGGCACCAGGACGCTAGATATGCTGTGACGAGACGAAAATGTAATTCGACGCTCTCCGAAATGCGTCATAAGCCGTTCACGTGGCCACCTACCCTTATTCGACAGATTTTAAATTACGCCCCTACACGATGATTTCCATGCAACAATCATTTCAAAAGGATGAGAGGGCGAATATTTTAATTGACTATTGTTAATATGCACCATCAATTTCCTTTTAGAATTAGAGTTCTCAAGCATTAAATGGTCGCGTTTTGTTGAGCGTGTGTTCTAGAATATTGATTATAGTTGGGATTTTCCGGAAAGAGAGAGGCAATGATAAAATTTCAATGTATCCAAGGAATTAAAGAAATCAATACCAGTCTTTTTATTTCAACTTCAGCTTCTTTTAACATGAGACGCCGAATTTAAAAATGCTAATTATATAGAAAATTGTTATTTTCAGATCTGTATATTTTTTCGTATATTCTAATTTTGACCTGTTGAATACAAATCGAAATTTAATTTCAAGAAGTTAAATACTATTTTCTAAAATATTACTAATTTTTCTACCTTCATGTCAGGACGGTTGTAAAAAAAATCTATCTATCTCATTCATTCTTTATCTAACCAAATTTTTGGCAAAGATCGAATAGACACTTTGAAGACTAATTTGAAGGCTTTGATTTAAAAAAACTATTATTTGCCTAATAATTACGTAAATAAAATGCATTTTTTTTATACAAGAAAAGTTATTGAAGATAATTTCAGTTACATACGTTGTGTTTGATTGAATTAATTGTACAACTATTACCTCAAAGAAACTTCAGAGTCGTATTCCAAATTTGAAAATAGTTTCCTGTCCTTTGATACTTTTAATGTGTAATTATAAGCTATGAAACTATGGCATTGCATATATTCAAACATAATATGATGTGATGTTAGCTTAGTGTGATAATGAAAATGGTGTTATGGATGAAGATGGAACTCTTAAGATGCGATGATCAAAGAAACAAGAGAACAGTAATAAAAACGTTGTCTATTGTAATGAAACAATTGAAGCAATGAGAGGATCAGTGATCAAATAAGACTGTCATTTTAATCTGGCCACATTAGTTGCATGAAACTGAATCATCTGAATATCATAGAATATACAGGGTGTTACAGAATGATGAAAAGAAAATCTAGAGGGAGGTTCTATGTTTAAAAATAAAAAAATTATGTAAACATGTGTTTGGAAATGCCTTGTTCTCGAGATACATGTTGTTCCAAATTTTCTATATTAAATACTATAGTCTTCATTTCTCGAAAATCGATCGAAATATTGAGATGAGATTTGATACACAACAGTGAATAGTGAAGGGCTACTTTTACGTGTATAAATATCTCTTGTAATATACTAGCATCAGTGGCGTTCGTGCCGGCAAATACTCATTTTTAGAAGAAAAAAAAAATATGTGTCACTGATGTTTGGACAAATTGGTATCACTCTCTTAAAACCAAATAAACTCTGCTAAAAAGTGTCTCTTTCCTCCTGACGCAAAATTAATTTATTAATCGTTACAATAGACTGATATGCTAATTAAAAAACAATAATCTAGGCGGCATGTATCAGTTTGTCATAAATTCCATGTCAGAATTAAACAAAAAAAGATAATACAAATTGTCGAGCAACTCTTTTGAAGTGTTTAAGTTAGTTTTTAATACAATTTTTTACAAAATAGGTAAATATGGTGAATTATTCCTTTGAATAATTGGCCGACATACATTTTATGTATGGAACAGCAAACGAAAAATCGAATTAAGCAAGGCATCTCTATGAAGATGCATTCCCTGCCCGCCAGTTACCTTGTGCAAACACTTTTTCGAATGTTCATAGACGTTTGAGGGGAAACGGGAAACGTAACGGGAATTTTGTAGATTGTGGGGTGCAAAGAATTGCATAAACAGTGGAAAATCAGGAAAATATTTTACAAGCGGTTGAACAAAATCCTGCAATAAGTATAAGACGTTTGACAACTTAATTAGGGAATATGAACCATGTTAATATATGGCGAATTCTATCTGCAGAGGGTTCAATACACCAAACACCTGAGTTATTTCGAAGAGTTTAGAGCATGTATTGATGCACAGGGTAGTCATTTCCAGCATTTAGTTTAATACACTTTTTTCCAAACAAATAGAACAAAAATAAACAATTTGCTATACGTTTAATTGTATCCTATATGTCAAAAATTAATGTTACAGTAAGTGTTCTTCACACTAAGTTTTATCTTTTCTTGGTAAATTTTGACACGAAATATAAGACTGATATTTACGGATTATTTTTTATGTATCTGAAGATCATTTCTGTATTGTAATGATTAATAAATTAATTTTTATCTTACAAATGGTGCGTCAGTAGGAAAAAGTTCAAGAGACACTTTTTAAGCAGCATTAACTTGGCTTTCAGAGAGCGATATCAATTTGTCCAAAAAGAAGTGCCGTACAATTTTGTTTTGCTAAAAATTAATATTTAACAGCACGAACGCCACTGATGCTAGTATATTAAAAGATAAATTTATACACGTAAAAGTATCCCTACACTGTCGTGTACCAAATCTCATCTGGATCGGTTTTCGAGAAATAAAGACTGCACTATTTAAAACCGAAAATTATAAACACCCTGTATCTTGTATATCCGGAGACACATAAGCTTTTTAAGTTAAGATTTTCTTAACTTCATTCTGAACACCCTGTATATCAAAAGGGTGAGTATTAAATTATTAACACACAAAAAACTGTTCGATTTCTGAGAGATCTCAAGCACTACTGGAGTTTTCTGATCGATTTAGAATATGAGTTTTACTTCTCAGAATAAACATTATTCATTGAAGTAGTATCTTACATATCCACTAATTATAATTCAACTCCCAAACTAAACAATTTAGGAAATGCCCAAAAACTTATGGCTGAGGTTCACCAAATAAGTAACTATCAGAAATCTGAAATTGAAGCAGATTTAAATAAAAATAAAAATTATGTGTCAATTTTTGTTTTGATTCTAAATTGTGTTAACTGCTAAAATGGTCTGATTTGTAAAATCAGACGTTCTGATTTAAACAACACAATGAACGGACCTATTTTCTGCATTACCTACACATTTAAAATACCATTTATTTCACAACTGGCTGCCTATAAGCCGACGCTCAGCACATCTCGTGTTCCAACGTCGTGAGTTAAATACGCAGCAGTAACCATGGAGTAGATTACAACAAAACTACCATCTTGTTTTCCCATATTCCGAATTTCCCTGTAGTGCTATCAATCGTAATATTGTATAAACCTTGCGGTCTATTATTTTGATGTTTCAAGGAGAATCAGGCGGCGTTGCGCCGTATATCAAATCTTTATTAGATTTGATAGAAATGTTTCCCCGAGGGCTTGGCAATGATGTTTTGGATTGAGGATTTGGGCAGAGGATACCGATAAAAAAAATTAAAACATTATAAATACTGAAAAACATTACCAATGAGCTAAAATATAGTATCAAGTACATCAAAGTACAGTTCCTAATGACGCCGCTTTCATTGACAATTTTCAACAAATTTACAGACCTGTTTTGAGACAATCTATGACTAAATACAAAAATGTTAACCACATGCTCAGAGAGGCCTACAAGGCAATAAAAAAATTATTTCAGAATTCAAGCTCGATGTTTAAAAAATGGGGAAAACCCTGTTTTCCCTCGGAAAATCGACGCCTATGAAACTCAATCATCGTCCGAGATGACTAGATATGTTAGCTACCATGCGGTCGCTTTTACAGCGTTGTCAAATGTCGAAACAAGGAAAATAAACACTTTTATGAATAATAATACCTAAGTGCCTGACAGTAACAGTTAATCCGATTAGTTGCAGTACTTCGCATTCGTTCTTTTGTTGCACATTTCCAAAAATACATTTTCGTTTATTGCAGATCCGTCATAATTTTCCACTAACATACCACACGTAATTATAATACGGTTAAAATTAAAAATTAGTCACTAACTGTTCTAAAATGACCTAGAATATTGCGTTACTAGTTACATATTCTTTAAACATCAAAGAATATGGTCAAAGGTTAGATATAATATTCTATCTTTAGAGAACTACAGACCGATAACTATTAATTCAGGCTTTTCCAAAGTTTTTGAATACTATTTCCTGGATAGGTTATTAAAGTTTCTGGAAAATGTTAGTGTACTGTCAAATAGCCAACATGGTTTTAGATCTGGAAAATCCACTAATACTGCTTTGTATGAATTTTATGGCAATTTAATCAACTATATAGATGATGGGGAGTGCCCTGTGGGCATATTTTGTGACCTGAATCGTGCTTTCGACTGTGTCGACCACAATATTTTGATCTCGCAATTATATGATTATGGTATCAGGGGTGTGTGTTTGGAATGGCTAGAGTCTTCTTTAAAAACTAGAACTCAATATGTCCAATTAAAACACAAAGAAGACAATTCATTGTGTTCCGTCAGAAACTCAGAAAGAATTCAAATAGATTTGGGAGTCCCACAGGGCTCGATTTTAGGCCCGGTGCTTTTTATTGTATATGTTCATGAAATTAGTAACATTTTGCCTGACATAAAACTAACGATGTATGCTGATGATACATCGTTAATAGTATCTGATAAAAATATTAATAGGTTAAAAAAAACTGTGAAAACACTCTAAATAAATTAAGCAATTGGTTCCTACGTCATTCTTTGTTCTTTAACACAGAAAAAACTAAAATGTTGCATTTTAATTCAATTCGGAGAACCCCAGAAAACATGAAGATTATTTTGAACGGCAATATCTTGAATTTTCATGAAGACGAAAAATTTTTAGGTCTTGATATAGATTAATTTAAACTGGAGAAGTCATTATACTTTCCTCATCTCTAGACTCACATCCTTGTCCTATATGTTTAGAAATATAAAATTAATTCTTGAAAAACTAAAATTAATCAACTTGTACTATGCTGAGGTAGAGAGCAGGCTGAGGTATGGTCTGTGTCTTTGGGGCGACTCTACATTATCTTCCAATGTGTTTATTTGACAAAAAAATTTATAAGATGCATAATTGGACTTAGGCAGGATGAATCATGTTGTGATGCCTTCCAACATTTAAGAATTCTCACTTTATGTGCTCTTTACATCTTTGAAATATAAATTTATGTTAGAAAAAACAAAAATCTTTTTTCTCAAAATAAGGAGATACACGGATATAAAACACGAAACAATAATAACATACATCTCTCTCTCAGCAGGCTAAATATTTCATATAAAGCTTCTAGCAGAATTGGTGCCAAAATATATAACCACCTCCCACTAGCGGTGAGAAGTGTTGAGGCCTTGCAAAAGTAGCCTATAGATGGCGACATCGGACATCATATGCTGTCACAAGGTATCGCATACAGGTGATTAATTTGAGATAATTTTTCGGTACTTTTATCAAGTTTAATATTTCGCTAATATTTTGTATATTTACAAACATGTATTCAAATGCCCAGATGACAGATAACAGATGAGATGCCGATTTATGGCAAATGTGAGAAGTGCCTATTATCGTGGCAGCGTAATACCAAAGACGTTTTCCGAGTAGACAAAGTATTATGCTAAATCATCTTTGAACCACATTAAACAATTGTTGTAATGTCTTGGCGATAAATGTGTGGCAGTGTTTTTATGTATTTGTGTACATTTGCGTGTGTTTTTTTGTTATCCTTTGTGGTTTTTCCCGTCGGAGGAATGCACCTAGTCGTGAACGTCAGGCAAAGTAAGTCGCTTTAAACAAAAAGAACGGTAGAGGAAAGGTTAGGTCACCAACAACAACAATCTTTGCAATGACAAATTTTAATTTAAAGAAAGGAAACATAAAATGATTCAACAATCTTAAAACCTCTCCAAATATCAATCCTGGAAATAAATATCAATAAGGTAGGTGTTGCCTCCTTGTGCTACCATGTGTTTCCCATTAAATCATTAAATAATAGATAATCTACATTTTGTAAATATTATTTTTTTTATTTAGTCATAGTTAACGCTGTGTATCTTTTAATTGTGTTAATTATATAAGTTTTCTCGAGGGGGTGAACAACAGTTTATTAGACAGAAATAAAAAAAGATTATTTCACATTATATCATAAAATCTTCTGAACTTTACATATTTACATACAACTCTACATATTTAGAAATTTGTATACGGCATTATAAACATTATCACACCGAGTAGATTTTTTTAAAACTATTAACACTTGTATTAATAAGTATTATTAGTAAGAATGATAAGGTACAATTCACGGTATTTCATGTTCTCTAGCGCATTTTTTTCCAAAAGTTAAAGGAAATTATTTAATTCTGGCATTATAATTTAGCATTATGTTAATAAGAACTTCAACCTACTGGGTGGATTTTTGTGCATCTTTCGATACGATTCTTTTGCCTTGAAATGCTATCTTTAAGAAGTAAAAGCATAAAAATTTTATTTTAACAAGGAAAATGAAAATTACAACGTTACGTAAACATATAAAGATGAAATAAGCGCCTGACATATTTATACAAATATATTTGCATATAGATGTTTTGTAATATATCACCTGTTTACAACTTATAGCAAGTCATTAAATAATTAGTTGCATTATTTATTTGTTTTAGAGTTGAAAAGTAGTAAACATTATTAGTATTAGTATTTTTTATGGTATATTCTTTGTATCACTTATACGAGTTATTTTATTGAAACTATATTTTATATCCAGAAAAGAAAGGATATGGCCTCACCTCTTGCAGCTACCACGAGCCGCCACTGACTCCTGATAGTCAGAACTATGACATTTTCCTTACTGAGGAAAAAAGGTATCTTACCATTAGAAAATATGGTATCTTATTAAGATGGTTAAGGAGCTACGACCCCTTAACTTTTTGATTGAAATAAAATTTTTTGAGTGCCTTTTGAATTTAGAATGTCTTTTGTCTCTTGCAATTTTTTGATAAGTAGTAGTACAGTTTTTCAATAAAAATGAAGTTCATGACCCTACACGCACATAGATTCCTTTCCAATATCTAATTTATACATCAATATCTAGTAGGTTTATCAATATCTAGTAGGTTTACATCATTTTGCATTATCACCCCTCAATATCATTTAGTCAATGAGAAAAAAGTTTAGTACAATTTTAGAGGTGAGTTGCCCCCCAATAAACACCTTGTAGTGCTTCAATTAACTTTCATCTCATGTTAAAAGAAGACCAGTAATGCTAAATCATACCAAATTTGGTCCTTCTACGGTAAAGTGTTGTATAGATATTTATTTTTTCGAAATTTAAAGGCCACTTTGGGGATTAATCACTTTTAAGGAGTGCAACTTTGTATAAAAGTAGATTTTGTTAAATTACCATATTTTGGATACCCCTACATGCTCCTGCCCTGTGTTGATTTTTATGAGAAACACTCTGTATATAAATTATTAAAATAATTTAACATCTTGTCAGAAGAATAAGATATCGAATCTAATATAACGAATAGTTATGACTACCCAACTATAACTTTTATTTTAAAATATATTTTATTAAAAAAAGGAAACAATACAAAAATAAAATGGCAGATAATACTTAAATTTGAAATTGTGATCACAGAACTCCAAGTTAAACTGAACACAGAATACATTTGTGAAACGTTCGCGTATTCAGAACTGATTCACAATATCGCATGCGCATTTGCTATGTTTGGTATAAATTCAGTATTAATTCAAGATATATACCTATGGAATCACTACCGCGAACAAAGCTATTATTACCTTCTTAATATACGAATATATCTTTCCATTCAATAATGTTCAACTTCTACTCATTAAATTGTTTTTGTAATTTGACACCGCCACACTGTCTGCATTTCATGAATGAACACCTTGTTAAAACGATATACCTTTTATTTAAATTATGCCTTCAAGATACCACTATAAAAACTAAATATAAAGATAATAAATGTATCCTCGGAAACTGTGCCCTGTCTGTCGTATATTAATCCTCGTACAACAGCCCAAACGAGTTTGTATTTAGCGCGTGGTATTATAGGGGGTGTATTATTAGTCCCTGATTGGGGTCGTTCCGTCCTAACATATTCTTCAAAAATGTTTGCGGCTACATGTAAACTGGCCTGGCTCTAGGATTGAGAATAAAGCGCCATTAACCCTATTAATTTTATTTGGTTTAATCGGGTATCTTGCCACTCGTCGAAAAAATAAAGATTAATTGAATAATAAATAATAAACAAAATTAAACGTGGGATGTGTAGTGGAGCTACTGAATCTATGTATAAAGACAACATATTTTCAACTAAACAATGAATGTTATAACAAAATTTCGGAATCGCAATGGGCTTGTCATTGTCATCAAATTTAAGTATATATTTTTATAGATTTTTTTGAAAAAACTATATTCAAGATGTAAATAGAAAACCTACTGTCTCATGGAGGTATATAGATGACATTTTTGCAATTTGGCCTTTTTCAATTGCACATTTAAAAGAATTTTTAAATGATATTAACAATAAAGAACCAACAATAAAATTTACTTTTGAAATATAAAACAATATGCTACCATTTTTAGACGTTTTAATTTTAAAAATATTTTAATAAATAATGGATGCTCTCCAAATTTTGTTTATAGATCATTAAAAATATAAAGATAAAACAAACACTTTAAGACAAATAAGAGGAACTAATCAATAATGGCACAATAAAAATTCCATATATTCCCATCTTATCAGAAAGATTAAGAAAAATCGATAATAAATTTTATATTAGAACAGTTTTTCAGACAACTAATACGTTACGATCCTTCTTATCAAAAGCAGGTCCAAAAATTGATATTTAAAAAATTGCTTTTACAGAATACCTTGTGAATGTAATAAACTTGTTGGAGAACATCTCGACCTATGAATGTTAGAGTTGAGGAACAACAATTATATATAAAAAAAACGGGAATTTTAAAAATCAAAAATTGGCAAACACGCTTGCGAAAACGGTCATTTGATTCAGTGGGGTTCGGCAATAATTTTAGAGAAGGAAGATAATGCAACAAAAAGAAAATTAAAAGAGACCGCGATTATTTTTTTTGAACGGGGATAAGTGTGTGTCAAACTGTTCTGTAAACATTGATCATTGTTGGCAACAGTAGTATCAAGAAGAAGTAAGTATCAATACAATAATAGTATATTAAACAACAAGGTTTGAAAACGACTCTTTGCACATGAGCGAGACATATTGGCGGACCGAGCCAAAGGCGAGGTCCACAAGTCGAGCGAGTGTGCAAAGAGGTTTTCAAACGAGTTTTTTACGATACTTTTTATACGACTGCAAACAGAGATCACAACAATCAAATTTTAATTTAAATCGTTTTTATTACTAAAATTGCCAACGCATTAACAAAATAAATTAAATACAACTTTTAATTTAACTCGTTTTTATTAAGAAAATTGCTAACGCATGAACAAAAGAAACTAATATTTAATATTTATGGTTACATTTGAACATTCCTTCAAGGTTATGCTGGGAAAAGCAGTACTATTGTGCACCTTGTTTTCGGTAATAGAGAATATTTTTGGTGTCGTGTTTTTAGTGCAGTTTTTCAGCGTGCGGTCGTTGTTTTCTTGTTGTATTCCAGTAGAAGGTCGTTGTTCTGGTTCTGTGACAGCAGAAGACACTGAAGACTCTATCTTTTTCGAAACATCCATTTTATTTCTCAAACAGTCATCAACGTAGCCTTCGGCAACTGTACTGGATTTCCACCCTCCATGGCGTGTGAGGGCAAACAGATTTGAGCCAGAATTGACTAAAATTGTGGCCGGCATAATTTGGGTGACAACATCTAACAAAAATCACAATCTGGAGAGGCGTGTGCAAGGATGACATAATCGTGTGCAAAATGTTTAGCACACGGTGTGTGCAAAATACCGTTTTCAGAGCGTGTTTTCCATGTGCAAAACCCCCTTTTGCAAAGCAGTCGTATAAAAAAAAGTTATTTAACATCTCTGTGGAACCAAATACACGATTTTTAAACTGTAAAACTTGACTTACGTTTAATACATTTGTAATTTATGAGAACGAAAACAGAGAGTTTTTCGAAACGTCAAAAAATACTTAAGTGAGCGATAGTGATACGATTTTTGGTATTTTTTTATGTATCTGCTTTTTAAGTGTGAGATTTTTTGGTTAGGAACACTTAATTTAAAAAATAACACTTTACTGATCATTTTGGCGCAAGGGTTTATTCAATAAATCTTTATTTTTTCAGAAGACTGGCAAAATACCCAATTTTTATCATTAGTAGACTGAGAAGTATTGCATGCGTGCAGGCAGTTAGATGATTTTTTGTTCCAATAATGAAATTTATATCTTCAAATCCTTATTAGTTATTTCACTAGTAGAATAAGGAAAAAAATAATAAATCACATTTAACTACCTTTCCGTTAACAACAACCCTTGCAGTATAGTTGCCATCATTTTCGGAACGTATAACATCTGCCGAAATTTGTGAAGACTTTTCATAAGTTTCGGATGTTTCTTCTTGTAAGGAACAGCTATATTTTCCTTGGATTTTCCTTGCAATATCAAGTTTGTTAGATACGGACTCTTCAACATAACTTTCTGATACAGACGAGCTCTTCCATCCATCATGTCCTTTAATGGTTATAAGATCAGCATCTTTATTGACCAATAAAATTGTTGAAGTGTGCCTCATACAATGGCCAGTATATGCGTCTGGCTTTGCGATATTTGGGAATGAAGCAACTATTGAGGGTACCCTCACCAATGTTTTGATTCCAACAGGCGGAGATGTACATTTCTGATGGATGTATCTTAAATATAATATGTCTTGTGTTAAGCGAATAGGGCGCAGGAAATATATTTTTTTGCATTTTTCAACAGTATCCACGCAAAATACTTCAATAATTGTACATTTTCTTGAAATGCCCCTCTTGGTGTCAGGTATTGAAACAAGTAGATAACTGCCAACGTATTGTACATCAGTAATTTTCAAATTTGTCAATTCGCAGCATCGACGGGCACCAAAAACCCCCATTATCAGTTTAACCTAAAATAATTATATACCTGCCAACATGTAAAAGGTAAAGAGATATTACCTTAATTATTAAATATTCTTTATCGGAAGCCCTAGTAAAAAAATTCTTCAATCTGTGCTCTTTACAATACTGCAGCCTTTTTACTTTGTGAATCACTCGATTCACCAGTAAGCTTGTAATATTTTCCAATATCTATATTTTTGTAGATCATTGTAGTAGTTTTCAACATCGAATACTTCGACCACATAGATGAAATTGCATAATTTTACTTCAAATTTAAAAAATACGATAGCACGACTTTTTTATATATTGTCGTTACTCTGCGTGTATCCCTTCATTCGTTAAATTCAACATACACTTTTTTGTAATATTCTCTGAATTTCACTGGCAATAAATGGAAAATTCCTGGAGTTCACCACCATCTAGCAACCCAACGATGCGCTGCAAGCCGCTTATTTCAGCAATTGCAATACGTTAGACGATGATAAATCTGTTGCATTCTGCTTTCGTTTCCAATGGTTTTCAGTAATCTACGTTTTGACGGTTAGTTAGTTTGTTTGTTTTTATAACCTAAAAATACAACAAAGTTCTAAGAAATATTCGTAGAAAAGAAGTGCTACTGTTACTGCACTTATGTTACATTTGTTTCTGTTTTCATTCATTATCGTGGATAATTCAGTATGGAACATGGGATCGAAATTATAATGGGTTTGTTTATGAACGATTTATCAGAAATAAATAATGTGATTACAACAGTGTCCCAAATAGTACAAGTTATTGCTTCTCATAATGAAATTTTTAGAGGAAACTTCAATATTTTGCTATGGAGTGGGACTACAGTCAAACATTATTTTGAAGAAACCGTCTCTCACTATACTGACTGAGTTTTAGAGAAACTTTAGAATGTCCAGAACAGCAGTAGATGAAAAGTTTGATTTACCATGTTTTATAGTGACGAATAATGTTAATAATTGTTTTAAAGGCATTAATTACATATCTTAAAAGAAAATGTACTGGAAACCTAGATAGATTATAAATTTTGAGAAAAAAGTTCATGTATTCAGCTTGACTCTAGCTAACAAAGATTCATATAGAGAGATTCGTAATTTATTTGATTTAAATAAATCTACAGTGGAGACTGCAGATGTCATTTGATTCAATGGCCAGATAGAGCAGAACAGGACAATATCAAGAAAAGAATAACACATCCCCTAATTATGTTGGTTTCATCGATGGATATCATATTCAAATAAAAGCCCCGCCCCATAATCCCACCGATTATTTCAACAAAAAAGAAGTTCACTCAATAATGCTGCAAGGTGTTTGTGATGATTGCATGAAATTTATAAACCTTTACAAAGGACAAACAGGACGAGCTCACGATGCTTGCGTCTTTCGAGAAAGTCGTCTTTCAAGAGAAATTCATAACCTGATTGGACCACAGGATCACATTTTAGATTCTGCTACGCTCTAAAAATTAATTTTTTGTTAACACCATCCAGAGATACGGAAAATTTAACAGAAGCGAAAAAATTTATAATAAAGCACACAATACTTAGATTTAAATAATACAGTGTGTTCCAACTATTATATGTGCAGCTTGTGTGTCACACAATTTCATTTTACACCATGAAGATGACATTGAGAAGAATGAAGAAAGCGACATTCTGGAAATAGATCCAGCAGGTTTGACTTCTGAAATAATGAGGGATTTAATTTGCTAATAATTTCTAATTTATTCTTTGTTAAATATAAAGTTATTTTTGTTTTTATTAACAGACGGGAGAAAAAGCAGCAGTGAGGATGTTTTATTGATATTTATTGACTCTTCAGAATACTAATTTCTGGTTTCAGTTATCCAATTGCCGTCTCCGAAGCATTCTCAAATATTATCTGTAGATCATTTGTGCAAAATTTTATAATTTTTAATGTACTTTAGCTTCAGACACTTATCAATATCAATTTGAGAATATAGTACATTTAAAACAGCGGTAAAAGGTCGGGAAACGCCGGACTTGACGAAACCACTTGTCCCCTACGTATTTTGGGGCGCTGATTACGAAAATGAGGGTTAAAGTTACCTGCAATTCTTGGAACACCCCTAAAATTGCAAAAAACACTCCTAAATAGGGGTGTTTCTCGACTGTACTTGTTGTTTTGCAAATTTAGCCATTTTATATGTTTTTTGGGACGTTGATTACGAAAATGGAGGTTAAAACTTGCAGCAATGGCTCCAACCACCCGCAAAATTGCGAGAAAACACCCCTAAATAGGGGTGTTTTTCGACTACTTGTTTTGCAAATTTAGCCATTTTATATGTTTTTTGGGACGCTGATTACGAAAATTGAGGTTAAAACTTGCAGCAATGGCTCCAACCATCCCCAAAATTGCAAGAAAATAGGGGTGTTTTTTGACTGTACTTGTTGTTTTGCAAACTAACCCATCTCATATGTTTTTTGGGGCGCTAATTACGAAAATGGGGGTTAAAACTTTTAGCAATGGTTGAACCACTCCCAAAATTGCACAAAACACCCCTAAATACGGCAATTTTGG
Organism: Monochamus alternatus; assembly: GCA_037114965.1. NCBI lineage: Eukaryota > Metazoa > Arthropoda > Insecta > Coleoptera > Cerambycidae > Monochamus > Monochamus alternatus. The sequence continues at coordinate 20,650,576 of CM073435.1, read as the reverse complement.
GGGTGGTTGGAACCATTGCTTGTTCTTCGTATTTCAGGATTTAATAATTTTCAGAGGTAACAATTTTTTGTCAATAACTAATAAATACATTATACCTTGCAATGTGACAATAATGGGTTCCTATGTTATGAGTTTTCCGATGTCAGTAGGCTAAGCAGAATAATTTGAGATAATTTTTGTCAAATGTCACGAATGATACTGGTAATTTTGTAAATATATTGTGATACCACACCAGAATAAGCAGTTTTACTTGAGTGACCCACATTGGCAGGGAGCTGGGCTGTTCATCTTTGGCAAGTTCTGCAGCTTACCAAGGAAAGGAAAAAAAAAATTAAACGAAACGATGGGCATTTTAATAAATTCCCAATCATCTCTGTATCCCGACAACCCATATATCTACTAGATATATTTTATTGTATTTTCAAAATTATAACTCTGAATATTTGATGCTATGATATTAACTCAATGTTTTCATTGGTATTAGCTAGGGGTAGTAGTAATTTTCCACAAATATGATTATTGTGTGATTATGGATAAAACGTTGTATTGCATTCGTGTTTTAGTTGCCGTTTATACACTTAAGAATTCTTGTTGGATAAAACACTTATACAATAAATAACTATTACTTAGATAGGATTTATTCTATTGTGATTCAGTTTGGCGCAATGAGCAAGTGTCCTTCCGTAGACCGTGCCATGGCTCGCCCTTCTGTCGCCCCTGGTAGACGGGCATCTCCGTCTAATTTTACATGAGGAAGGAAGCAGTTCCAGACTCCGTTCGAACAGTGGTGTATTATTAGACGCGTTATTTATTAGTTTATTACCATTACTTCACCGAGGCTGAGTAGGGGCTACATTTTTAGAAATAATTTAAAATAACTCGCACCTAAATAAATCCAGCTACAAAGGAATTTCTTGGAATCCTGAGATTTCTCTTGCGTTAATCATTAGTCTTATTATATTGCAAGCGTAAACACAGAATGACTTGTCAATGGGGCGTTAAACATAGTTTTAGGTTTTGAGGGTATTATACTGGGTTCCTTTATTTATAAACGCCACAGAAGAATTCAGTTGCGGAACGGAACTACATCCATTATTATGACAGAAATAACACACTTAGCACTGTTTTTATTTCACCTCATAATAAACTTATTTCCCAATTAAATTTATATATATCTCATAAAAAACATAAAATTACTTGACAAATTAATTTATATGACAGAAAAACTGGCTCTAAAAAATAAATAATTTATTTTAATTTCTTTATTTGCTTTTTGTTGGACCGGTATGGTACCTACTGATTCACTATATTTGTAGCCAATCACTAAATATAATTTATATTAGGTTTGTTTTTGAAGCAGTTGAAAACGGTTTGAAACTATGAGAAATGTTTGTCTTACTATTTGCTGGTCGAATATTTCTGACAGTTTCAAATCGTTTCCAACTGCTGCAAAAACAAACCTATTGTTTTTATTACTGTTATAGCTCAAGATGTTAAAATATTTAGATTTAAATAATACAGTGTGCTCCAACTATTATCTATGCAGCTTGTGTGTTACACAATTACATTTTACACCATGAAGATGACATTAAGAGGGATGAAAAAAGCGATATTCTGGAAATAGATCCGGCAGATTTGACCTCGGAAATAAAGAAGGATTTAATTTGTTATTATATTGATAATTTATAATTCATTCTTAGTTAAATAAAAAGTTATTTTTGTTTTTATTAACAGACGGGAGATAAAGCAGCAGTGAGGATGTTTTATATGTATTGTTCTAAGTAGAACTCTTCAGAATACTAATTTTTAGTTTCAGTTATCCAATTGCCGTCTCCGAAGCATTCACAAATATTATCTGTAAATCATGTATGCCAAATTTTATAATTTTTAATGTACTTTGGCTTCAGACACTTATCAATATCAATTTGAGATTGGTATTTTCAAATGGTGATTGGTGTTCTGTGTAACTTAATATTTAAATTAATTAAATCAAGTATCGGTACCAGTTCTTCGTGTTTCAGGATTTAATAATTTTCAGAGGTAACAACTTTTTGTCACAATAACTAATAAATACATTATACCTATGTATTAGATATATTATACTGTACTTTCAAAATTATGGCTCATGGCTCATGATTGGCCGTTATATAGTGAATCTGCGTAGGAGGTAGATAATGGGCATAATAACTTGTTCGATGTAAAGAGTAACCGCAAAAAACCCATTTTTTCATCCGTTTTTGCGTAGTGTGTAGAAAGAACGGGGAAGGGCTTAAATTAATCGTCATGAAAAATCTAGGTGAGCATAATTCAATTTTTCCAATATTTGTCCAACTTACCATTACTTAAGGGGTGGAAAATGGTCGATTAATTCTTGGTAAAAATTGGCGGGAACGTGAATTGCAAGGAAGAGATCAGGGATGTTCTTCCAAAATTGCTCAAGGTGAAAAACACCCCCCGCGTGGCGGTAAAACCACCCCTTTTGCCGAAAACCGGCGGCAAATGATGTTCCCTTCATGAATTGCCTTTTTTGTGCCACTCTTCCTTATAACTCCAAATGATATGAAATACATGCCCCCATAATTCGTTCTTCTGTCGGATTCTGATCAGTTACCCCTACTGAAGGGTGGAAACCACTCCTAAAACAAGAAAACAGAAAAAAATGGTCACCAAAATCTGGGTAAAAATTGGAGGAATTCCACATGGCAAGGGTAACATCAAGAATGCCCTTCTAAAAAAGGTGAAAAACACCCCTCGCGTGGGGGTAAAACCACCCCTATTGCCGATATCAGACGGGGAATGATATCCACTTCATGAAGTACTTTGTTTCCCCCACTATCCGACAAGTGATACGAAAGACGGGCCCTATAATTCGATCTTTTGAGAAATTCTGACCAGTTTTCCCCGACTTCAAGGGTGGCTTAAGTAGGGGTAAGTCGGTAAAATATTGGAAAAATCGAATTATGCTCACCTAGATTTTTCATGACGGTCAATTTAAGCCTACGGAGATCTCTGTACAACCTTCCCCGTTCTTGCTACGCATTATGCAAAAACGGGCGGATTTTGCGGTCACTCTTTGACAGGTCATATTCTCTGGTATGCGAATTAATGGGGTGCGGCTATTGAACATTATTCTACCCCAAAATATTACGGTACCTCCTTGATACGGAGTAACTTCACGGGGAAAATGAAGTAGCTGTTGAGGACCTGGTTCTCTCCAGACTCTTTGTCGATTGTCATCAGTAACGAGCCCAATTCTGGTTTCAGCTGGAAATAAGACCGACCGCCACTGGTATAAAAGGCAACCCTTGTGCTTTCTCGCCAACTGGAGACGGGCAGCATAATGCCTTGGAAGTAGAGTGGGGACCCGTCTACGAGCATATTGCACCAAATACCGATCCTCCCTTTCTTTAAATACTCGAGGACGTCCACTATATGATTTGTTTTCCACTGTATTAAATTCTTCAGATCTGTATACATTATTTGTACAACAGATGATCTAGGAATGCCCAAAATGTAAAGCAGTCATTTTTGCTCGGGTCAGCGCAGAAATTTTACGCCCTGGCATTATAGTATACAAAAATTCAAAGGAACACTTAGCTGAATGCACAACCAAACTGACCAAATTTGTAAAAATATTGGTAATAAAGTGAAGGTCTGCAATTTTTTGTTGTCTTTTTGGTTCCCTAAGTTCATGTACTTTTTTGTTATATCATCATCATTTTATATACAGGGGGTCCAGGACTTTTGACGTTGTGTGTATTTAATGAAATAAAGGATTTAGAGTAAATCACGTAATATTCCCCGGTGAATGACTTGATGAACGAAAGAAATATTTTGAAGTTATAAAACCCAGTTGATAAAACTACTCGATGACGTGAATTAAAAACACAAGTATGTACCAGTTTTCTGAAGTAAATTGTAGATGGGGCTAGGGTCAAAAGAATATTTTGTTTCGTAAGAGCTTTGAAAGGTAGTTTATCCTTCTAATTTTTTTAAGTACTATGTAACAAAATTAAAACGAACTGAAATATAGTTTTGAATAAAAATAACCAAATAATTACAATATATCCCATTTAAAATTGAAGTGACTCTACACGGTGTGTTCTGTCAACAGTAAAATCACAAGAGCTTTTGTTTTTATCAGATAAATTTCTCTTTGTAACAAAATAATTTTGCTAATCCAAATAAATTTTTGCTCTATCATGCCTCCTTACAAAATGTTGAAATTTAGGAAAATGGAATCGTCACTATAGTGAACCATTTTGTAAAAAATATGTTGCGCTACTGAATAATATTAAAAAATTTTAAATTAAACTATTTTTTTAGTGCAAAAAAGTTTTTTTACATATTTGCAGTAGATAGCTCCCTTTTGGAGTATATCAACTTTTTACGGAAATATGCATGTATTTGGTAATTTTTAACCTGCTTTTGCTGTTCTCGGACTAGGGTCTGTGGGGGACAGATCCGCTATCAATGCCCCTGGATCCGATCATATATTCATTTCCGTTCCTATTATTGACATTACGATCGAAACTACTTCTTAGAGAAGAGTGATCTTCTGAGATGCTCCATAATAACGCCCACATTGGTCGCATTCAATACTTTCAAACGTTTCATAACTCTCCACTGTCGGCGTCATCAGTGGTAAAAGCTTCATCATAAGAAATAATTAATATGAAGAAAAAATAACTTGCCCTGAACCTATAGCAGAAGGTTCATCATTCTTGAGACACTAACTACTATATCACTATTCACTTCTACCGCACAAAAGCTGGCAAATTAACATTATTCTCATAAATGCCAGCAAAGTTTAAAATCTACACTTCAAAAAACTGTAAATGTGGTTGTGAATATTGGATCTTAACGGTCACAACAAAAACCGACCTACCACGTTGCTGCTAGGTCGCTGAACATCAATTATCTAGCAGAATAGTTGTTTTCTGAAATTCGTAATGACAATGGCAATGGGAATAATAATAACAATAATAATAATAATAATAAGCTGATGAACTTGGTTTAGTGTTCGATACTGAGCGGGAAAATCCTGACTCTCTCACCGAGTCGGATCCTGCTCAGTTAAAAGCCCAAATTAAAGCTGCAGAAACGCGTCATCTTCTGCAGCTACATAAGGGTAAGCCTTGGTGCATGGTCTCTTCTACCGTCATCTAGAGGGGCTTGGCTTATCTGAAAAGCTGACCTTCGCTTTTTTGAGGTTAGCTGGGCTGAACTCTGAGACCGAGGGGTTCATAATGGCTTGCCAAGATGGTTTTATTAACACTCTCGTCTATCGTAGTCGTGTCTTGGGTATCGAAGTACCTGATACCAGCTGAAGGGATTGCCGCGAAGCGCCGGAGACGTTTATGCATCTCCTGTCTGCCTGTCCGGTATATGCGGCCACAGCGTATATCCGAAGACACGATGCAGCCTTACGGGTGTTGTATTATCATTTACGACACTCGTATGAGATAAACAAGATGCCAGTGCTGCCTTATGCTTCGGAGGATATAGAATACGTTGTGGGGAATGAGAAATGTCGAATTTATTGGAACTATTCATTCCCCACCCTCAAGCAAATACAAGCCAATAAGTTTGATGTAGTTCTCCTTGACCACCAGCTTAGGACGATGTTTGTCATTGAGTTTTCGGCTTCCGCGGAGAACAATATCGTCCTAAAATAGGAGGAGAAACGGAGGAAGTATCGAGATCTTCTCTCCGAGCTCCGCAGGCTGTATCCGAACCGCTCTCTTAAGGTTTTGGTGCTAATTATAGACGTCCTGGGTGGAATGAGACATACGCTGCTTTCTGAGTTAAAGATCATACTGGCTTGCCGAAACTCGGCAGAGATCTTAGCCAACAAAATGGTTCTGCTCAGAACACACGATCTACGGGCTCAATGAATACTGACTCCATGGAGTGGAGAGTGGTCATTGTTTCACTCTTCAGAACACCTCCAAAAGTGTCGAAGATTCGAAAGGTGTGACTGAAAAAAAAAATAATATCTCTACCCCCATTCTCACAAAGACTAGCCCAGAACTCACTTGTGCGGGAGAGGGGACGGCATATCATTACTAAGCAGCCCGCATTTGCGCTCAAGAACGACTTATGTTAGTAGGCTCTAACCACCATCCAGTGCAGGAATGAGGGAAACCTGGAAAATTTCATTAATTAGGGGGTAGTCAAATGCCGACCAGTATCTCTCACATTGACCCAAGCCAACATTCCTCCATCCTACCATACCCACAGAGAGGGTGCCAATCCTCTTCACAAATATAGTTAGCTAGAATATAGCTGCCTACCAGCTGTGGAGATCGAACCCACACCGGTCTAGTCACATCGACTACTGACGCCTTAAACCGCGCGACCACTGGCCGACCCAAGCGTAAAGATCGTAATCGCGCATGGAGATATATGACGGGGGTTTCAATGGTATCTGTGGTGGTCTTTGATTAGCCAGTCACCACCAGGTGTAGACACATGCTACATCTCACATACTCATGTTTCCTTGTGTTGGTTATGATAAACACGAACAGCTAGACTTGGTCGTTGGTTGCTTCACTTATGATTTACTGATGAAGGTTAACAAGCTCGAAACCAGTATATGTCTGGTGGTGTCGCTGATGACTGGCTATAGCTGTTTGCTATAGATTTTTCTGGTGTAACTTAATACTCATCGGCACATTAACCCGCAGAGTAGTTTGTTATTTTCTAAAATTCGTCTTTTGCAAAATATCGTAACCGCAAATGGCGACAGAAGTCAAGTGCTTTCAATGGAATGTACAGTATGGTAAATAACTTTTTGTTATGACCGTTCAGGTGCAGCATTGAGTACCCAGTGGCTACTAGGTGGAGACAACTTCTACATTGCGTGTGATGAGATTATTATCTCGCGGCAAGAATTCAGACGTCTTACGTCACGGCCGACGTTACGCAATTGTTTTTAGTGTCAATATAATTATCGATACTTGGTCGCGTTAAAAATAATCATTCTTTGCAATTTAGTGCAAACATTTAGTGTAGTAACTGTAGTTATTATTCTCAATTGCAGTTTCTTAAATATTTTAATGAAAATATAATGAATTATTAATTTGTTGGTATGACGTAAGTCTCTGTATTCTTCCCGCGACTTTATTTTATTTAGCTTTTCCTTAGTTATCTTTTTTTTAATTCACTTAATCTTTGTTGATCATATTGAACTCAAATTTTGTCAAAATATTTTCCATGCTTTTCAAACAGTGATTTTTTCTTCCTATCTCCTCAGAATAATATTCTTTTTGTTAGATTTACCACGAGTTTATATTTTTTGAAATCTTTAAAATTTTTAGATGATTGAGGAACTTTAAAAAGTTTTATAAAACCAGTTGTAGTTCTAACTCGATGACTTCACTGTACTTACAATTAGTTTCATCATTTGTAAGTAAAACTTTAACTTACTGAAATTTACTATTCGGGTTTCATTAAGAGAGCATCGCGTAAATATATCTTTGAACCCTTTTTATGTTCCAACAGTCATCTGAGCGTAACTGGTAATTTATTTATTTAATTGCTGACATAACTAGGTAGGATACCGGATTCAGAAATATCATTATTCTGAACATTGTTAAGTTATGGTGTACTACTGTGTCCTTTATAATATATTATACTACCTTATTTATTCCTCATTTTATATATTTATATTTTACATGGAAAGCTTTCCTTGGCTTGTCCTGAAGAAGACTGAAATACAGCCGAAACGTAGACTTCCCAATAAATCGGTTTTCTTTAACTTTGGACCTCATTTCCAATAATATTTCTGATCTGATATGAAAATTATTTTTATGCATTTCCAAGTATGTGAAAATAATTATTAAATATGACAATTTAACCCTACTTAATTACCTACCTTAAAAGATACAGAGTGTTGAAAATTGTTTTTCCTCAATAACTGTCAATTTTTCACGTATCAGTTCGAAATTTAATAAAGGTATTTCTTGTAGCTCATTTTTTCTGTCGTGCGTTCGTGGACAAGTTCTTCCGATATTGTAGTGTAATTTTATTTTAAATATTTTGTTACTATTAATAATTTCCTAAAACCTTTCTTTTTCGAGACAAATTCGATTTTTAAAAGTCATGCAACGTTAGACAACGTCACATTTATAAGACATTCATTTCAGTTGATTAATATTCTCCATAAATTCAGAGTAAACATTGTTTTACATAAACCCATAAACTTAATGGACTAAAATTAAGGAAATGTAGTGGCCACTCAATGACTGCTTGCGTCTCTTCTATCAAAAATTATTTTTGAATTAAAATGTATTTGAAATAATGCAAAATAATCGTTTAGTTCTATGAGTGGAAGTATACAAATGATGTTGACAAATTTTGCCAAAATAATTAGATTTTATATAATTATAAAAGGTCATTTATGCATTGCTAAGACAGGCGGATATGCTCATAGCTATTAGTGTAAGTGTGTTTAACTAATCTGTTTCTTAAATAGTATTTTAATTTTTCTTAGTAAACGAAATTACATAGTTATAGTATAGGATCCCACTATAAAACGTCCTTCACCGAGCTGATTAATGGATGAAAAGTATTTTATATCCAATTAAATATGTCAATAAATACATTGCAAATGGGTTGTCTAAAAAATTTCAGTCCAGAATATGATTAATTAACAATTAAAAATTATTATTTTTTTAAACATTTCACTGGTTTGGTTAATAGATAAATTCCATACCAATCGAAAGTATGAAGTCAATAGAATATGCAAACGTTAGGTTGACTATTTTTTTCCCGTCACAACTCTTGGGTAGGCAGGTATAAACAGGTAAATAGATACTAGTAACTTGCACCGGTGTGCTTAATAAATTAAAGTTAAATTTAAATAAAGATTATTTTATTACCAACACGGTGGTATAGGGTTGTCTGCGAAAATTCAGTCCTAAATTCCGGTTGTCGAGTTTTAAAAAGTGAAATATTCCCCAGCGAACCATTCCATCCGATAGAAGAGTACACAGCATTGCAGCTGTGTGTAGTTCGTCCATACCGAAAACGAAGACGATCCGTTTATCAGTTTCTCCATAAAATCGAGTGACGTCCGGGGGCGGCGGTACCTATTATTATTAATCTGCCCCTAGGAACCCCTAACGCCCTTCAATGACACTAAAACAACATTTTCGACCCTACTAATGATATGTCGAAATCTAAAACCCGTAAAGAATAAAATTTTCTAATAATCCATTTGCCGCCCCGAATTACGTTTAATTCTTTTTAAAGAAACGATACATATTATAATCAAAAAAATTTATTAGACTTTTCGATAGGTAAGGTGGAGAAGAAGCCACAAAAAATTTCAATGATTTTAGACAAACTTCATGTTTTCAAGGGCCGCCCCGGAGGGGCGGCAGGAACGTCATAATATCATTTCAAGTCACTACCAGGAAATAATAGTCTATACCGAAAATGAAGACAATCCGTTTATCCGTTTCTCCAAAAAATCTAATAAAGTCCGGGGGCGGTGGTATTTTGCCGCCCAACTCGTAAACCATTGTTTGTACAGAAAATTCTATAGAAGCATTTTTTCATATTTTCATAAAAAACATTCGAATATGTATTCGAAATAAAACACAAAAGATCGATTTCTCGAAATCGTGACTTCGATACTCCACCCCTTAGTTATGAATTCCGGAAACCTCCGATCCCGCCCCACAGCCGCCGTTTACCTAGCCTCATGTTCGTCGTTAGGAGTAAAAAAAAATTCCGCACATCTCACGGCCACAAATCGAATCCGATCGACCTCAAATTTTATGTATGTATACTTTGCGATAAGGCGGGGGCACATCCGGTAATGTACCGAAAAAATTTAAAAAAACGGGATGCCGCCCCCGAAGCCGCCTCCCCCAACCGATCGAATCGAAATTTTAAAGACACGTACTCTTTGAGACGTGGAATCGAAAAAATTAGCCCGTCTTCGCGTTAGGGGTTCCTAGGGGCAGGTTAATAATAATACCGCTGCCCCCGGACTTTATTCGATTTTTTGGAGAAACGGATAAACGGAGTGTCTTCATTTTCGGTATGGACGAACTACACACAGATGCAATGCTGTGTACTCTTCTATCGCATGGAATGATTCGCTGGGGAATATTTTACTTTTTAAAACTCGACAACCGGAATTCAGGACTGATTTTTCGCAGACAACCCTATACCACCGTGTTGGTAATGAAATAATCTTTATTTTAATTTAACTTTAATTTATTAACCACACCGGTGCAAGTTACTAGTATCGATTTACCTGTTTATACCTGCCTACCCAAAAGTTGTGACGGGAAAAAAATAGTCAACCTAACGTGTTTGCATATTCTATGGGCTTCATACTTTCGATTGGTATGGAATTTGTCTATTAACCAAACCAGTGAAATGTTTAAAAAAATAATAATTTTTAATTGTTAATTAATCATATTCTGGACTGAATTTTTTTAGACAACCCATTTGCAATATATTTATTGACATATTTAATTGGATATAAAATATTTTTCATCCATCAACCAGCTCGGTGAAGGTCGTTTTATAGTGGGATCTTAGACTATTATAAAACATCTATTGAGTCGGTCAGTGGTCGCGCGGTTTAAGGCGTCAGTACTTGAATCGAGGTGACCAGATCGGTATGGGTTCGCGCCCGGCTGCCGGTAGACCGTATATACGCTATATTCGTAGAGAGGATTGGCACCCTCTCTGCGGGTATGGTAGGGTGGAAGAATGTAAGCTTGGGTCAATGTGAGAGATTGCTACCGGTTGATATTTGACAACCCCCCTAATTAATGAGGTTTTCCAGGTCAGAAACAGTCTATATAAGATCAGTCATCAGATATTTGAAGCCTCGGTAAATATTTGAAATTTAAAAATGTTATTAAGTCCATCCTAGTATTCTGCGACTATTTCTAATTAACCTTGCATGATTTTCAAAAATCGAGAGCTAATACACGATCTTCGTATACTTCTTATCCTCTTCAAGTCCAAAACAGCCTGTAGATCGCGTCCGCACGTCTCCGTCGATGAACCTTGACTCCAAACCGCAGTGAGCGCGAATTTGTGATCGTCGCAGAATGGCATAGCAATCTCGAAGCTAACGAATCGAATTTTAATTTTCCTACACGGCGACGGTGCCCACGTGGGATCGCCGCGGACCTGCGCTCCGCTCCAGAAAGTGGTATGCAGCGGATAGCGAGCTAGTCTGGGCCCTTATGCCAAGTAACAGCAAAAGATCCATATGGCGCGTGTAAATTTTTACTGGCTTTAGACAGTCCTAAATAGTCACATAGCTACATCATCAACATGTTTTCACATAGTTGTACATATTAATGAAATTAAACGGTCAGTTACTTGAATCGCTTACTATTGGAACCAAGAAAAGTCCACACTTTTTTAAGGCTTGTATTTTGAGTTCTGGTTAAGATTACTAAAACGATATGTGCACAATCTAATCGAAGGGCTCTATGAAATCATTTTAAAATCCTTGTAAAGCTGACTGTAGTCTGACCGTAGCTAAAAAATAATAATTACCTACTGATGAAATCACCCATAAAATCAAGTGAAATTATTGGTGAAGCTACATTATGCATTAAGTGATCACTTCAAGTCAATAAGAATCAAAGCAGAATTGTTTAAATAACCTAGTTTAATTATCTGATAGTTAAAATAGTCTTAATATGGTAATATGATATTATAATAATTAATTTTGTCTATGTGTACAGCGTGAGACAGGGAAAATCAATTTAATGAAAATTAATGAGACTTATGGAACCACAGAACATTGTATCCACTGCTTCATGAAACTGAAACCTTTTGAGAGACGGTCAAATAATGTAGATTAATAATCGTTTCGTTTGATGTTGAAATTCATTAATGGAAGAAATGATATCATATAACTCTTTGCAGTCAAATTTTAAGTCATTCTGAAAAATCGTGAATATTCATTTAACATAGAGTTATTGTACTTTTTTGGGGCTTTCAAGATCGTAGTACTAGGTGTACATTGAGAATGATAATCCAGGTTTTAATCGTTATTCATTCTGCAACGCTCATCATGTTCAATGCTTATGGTATGTATCATACAAACTAAATCCTGTCAATTATTTTTTACGACCATATGACACGCTTTGGTATTTACCATTTTCTAAATAGAAAAAGTGCCGCAAACACGTAATAGTATAATATGAATATCCTGATTATACATTTCGCAAGAGAAGTACAGATTTTGTGAAATAATCTTCAAAGCTTCGCTCGTCTGCTCTTTTATATTATTTTCTTTATATTTGATATAAGATAAACAATGTGATTCATATCATTGAAAAGGTCATCATTCACATTCTCGATATATTGTTCAATGCATGGATAGTGACTACCACGGAATATACGTATGCACCTACTCTACTATGAGTTTAATAGTGCCTACAAGCGGTAGTGGTCTATGGTGCCTACTGTGAAGGTAATCAAGTTTAGATGGTCAATGGTCCGATGTGATGTAGGTGACCTAATTTTCATAATAATTATCTGTCACACACCACAATGATTACTGGAGAACAACTACATGCGCACGTGCGCATACCCCATATGTGAAAGTAAGCATAATAAACTTGTCATTAAACAAATCTGTGTATGAAAAATTCCTACATACGATCCTGACGACAGTTGTTTAGTATAATTTGCTGCATCGTGGTTTCAATTCCTCGACTTTTGCATTTCTATTGTTTCTTTGTGGAGTTCAAAACATGTTTCTTACCAAAAGCTTGGTGTTACTTAAGTCAGTTGATGGTTCTGCATACCTTCTGCTTTCCCAAATTATTCCCTTTTTTATTTTCTTTAGGTGACACTTATGTACAGGGTGTCTCAAATTCGATAGTATGAATCTACTATGATGATACAAAAAAAATTCTGATCCGAAGAATCAAATAACTAACCGAAGGGTAAGAAACAATATTAATAATACAGCTAGACTGTGTATTTCGAACAAAATCGACGAAATTCTATACGGCATGTTAGCCGGAAATTGAATTTGGTTAAATCAACCGTTCAACGAATTTTAAGGACCAATGTGTATCAGACTACAAAATTCACATTGAAAACTGACTTAATTTTATTGCTCAACTGGTAGTAAATGTAGAAATTGTGGACGGTCGAAAGTTAATTTTTTAGTAATGGTTTGCCAAACACTACTGGTCCATTGAAAATCTCCACATTGTAAATCCAGTCCAAAACCAAGACGATTTTGGAGTAAATGTATGATGCGGCATCATCGGTAGACATTTGATTGGGCCTTATTTTTATGAACATACATTGAACAACGTCCTACAAGTAGAACTTCCTGCTCTTCTGGAGAAATGTGCCTTTGCAGTCAAGGAGAAACCTATGGTTTTAGCACGACCGAGTTCCACCCCTCAAGACCAGAATTGTGCAACAATATTTAGATGACACTTTCTCAGAAAAATGGCTTGGGATTAATTGACCTATTCAGTGGCCCGGAAAGTCACCAGATCTAACATTCCTCGGTTTTCTTATGGGAGGGTTTTAAAAAATAAGGTTTACAAAACACCTTTGCGAGATATTAATCATTTGAACGAACAAATCACAATCTTAATGATATTGATACGCTTTAAACAACGAAGATTCAATTATTTTCCAACGACTACTTGATCCTTCTACCGTTGCCATTTTTAGATGGCATTTCTTTTGAGACTCTTTAGGACGATATTGCTTATAACTATTAAACGGGAAGTAACACAGACAAATTTCTCTTATAAAAGTGTATTAGAAAAAAGAGAGCTTTTTAACAGGAACAAATAATTGGGTAAGTTTGGGGAAAAAATATAATTGAAGACGTCATTACTCGTTTTTGTCAAATCCCAAAGATAATACCTTCGATTGAGAGTGACCTCAACCCATTTAACACCACGTGTCCCAAATTTTATTCCTTACAGTAGGCCCATACTATGGAGTGTGAGACATCCTGTACACTTACATAATCTTGTACTTCGTTTTTGCTTGGAACAAGCGACCTTATCTATTCCCTTGAGGTTTTATAGACTACATTAATTAATATTTCCTAAGGCGGCTTATCAGTATATCCTTTCCGACTCTGCTTGAAATTGAAAATACAGTTTGGTAACTGTTTTGAACCGTTCTAAAACGGTTCCTTGTCAGGAGTCGACTGAACCTGTGACAGCATATCCAATGCCTGGTTTGTCGTTAAGGACTCGCACTAATTTGGCGTGTTCGCAACGTCTCGTCCGCTCTGCCTCCGCCGCCTGCGGACGGCGCGCTGCGTAATCAAGCGGGCAGTTAGTGTTGGGAATGAGAGCCGCCACACGTTGCGCCGCGCATTCCTGAAATGTCGCAAAAAGCCAAGAACTTCTGCAATTTCGACCGGGAGATGGACGAGAAGCTGATAGAACTCGTATCTAAGAACGAGGTCCTGTACAATACTGGCCATAAGATGTACAAAGACATGACGGTCAGAGACGACGTTTGGCTGGCCATCTCCACAGTCGTCGGGAAGAATGGTGCGTATGTGTCCTTGAATTTTTATTATTGTCAGTCATTTGTTTGCTGTTACAGGGTAATTCAAGTCAAACATGACTGTAAACTGTATGTACCTACAGATACGAACACAAAAGTTTCCGACTTAAAACGATTACAGTTATTTAAAGAAACTGGCAAAACCTTGTTCTATAAAGCACCAGAGACAAGTTTAGCATGGATACTTTTTGCTGTTTGGAACTGTTAGGTTTATTCACGTAATAATTGTTTCCAGAATATAGAACAATGGTAAACTTGCTACAGACTATGGACGAATTCGTGATGCGTGGTTTGTAAGAAATTCGTGCATAGTGTGTAGTTTTTGTGAATGGATTTTTAACGAACAAGATCCTACACATTATTCACGAGTTCTTCACAGACCAAGCATCGCGCATCTCGAATCGCAAATTCACCCATAGTCTGTAGCAAGCCTACCATTGTCCTATATTCTGGAAATAATTGGAAAAGTTTGTTAAAATTAATTTTCAAAATTCTGAGGTTTAGTGGCATAACATTTTTTTTTTAAATTCTCAATGGCAATGTAACCTTGTTTCTTCTCCATTGCTGGGCATAAATGTGTAAATTATACACGTTCAATGAAATTTTATCGAATAATTTCCAGATTGGTTGATATCGTGGGAATACGTTCGTAAAGTATTTTGAATCTTTGTATTATACCTATTCATTATTTCGCCTTTTTACGTAATTTAATAGTGTGTATAGAAGACATGATATATAACGTACGTGCCAAAAATTTTTGGTTCTCCAAACTTCTCCCGAAGAAGGTATTATTTGATTTAATTGTAATAAATAGAGCAACCATTGGTTAAACAATTTTTGGACCACGTCGAATTTAGACTTCTGAGCATTTTGTGAAACATATCGCTTCTTTCTACAGGAGAAACTCTGAAGCTGAGCTTTGAATCTGAACCTTTTAAACAGTCTCTTGTAAGATGGAAATCCTAACCCAACAACCTGGTAACCTTCCTGAAAATTGTTGAATCATTAAAAATTACCAGAGTAATTTGCAAATCAAGGTATAGTTTCTGTAGTTCGTAGGTTTTCACGGTCGGTGCCAATTGAAGGATGTACACCTGAGCTGTTTTTCCGTGGTCAATGCTTAACTGCAGACGTTTCGCCATACTTAACAGATGGCATCGTCAGTGCTTCTCGTATATTGAGCGGCGGTTGAATGGTTACCACGGTGTTTAAGCAGAGTTTTTATACTAGTCGGTGCTTCAAGGTTGGTTAGTTCAGTGTTTAGGTTGACTGATTCAGGCCTGTTATAGATGGCTGGTTCAGCAACAGATTAACTTTACCATGGAAGTGGAGCATGACAAAGCCTTACCATTTCTAGACATATTTGGTAAAAAGAAAGACCTCTGTTATCTTGGGACATGGTATCTACAGAAAAAGGACACTACTAGATATCTCCATGGAAAGTCTAATCATCATCCGGCACAAAAACGCTCGGTGATGAAGATCCTAGTTCACCGTACATTTATGTTGGCTAATGAGGATCAGCCACAGAAAGACATAGATTCGCTAATCACTGTATCCCTAGCAAATGGATACTCTAAGAAGGACATCGATAGAGCCATTAGACCTCGGCGTGAGCAAGCAGCAAGGCCCAAGGAGAAAGTCATTACAACCACCACTTTACCATACATTCCCAATGTGACAAATATAATTACGAAAGCACTATGCAAAGAAGTAGTGCAGACTACTTTCACGCCAATGGGTAAAATAAGTCACCAACTTCGCAACCCAAAAGATCAACTGAGACCGCTACAAACCCTGGGAGTGTATTTGGTGCCATGCAGCGACTGTGACCACGGCAAAACAGCCCAGAAAGTGTACGTCATTCAAGGTATATAGTTTATTTTTACTTGAATAAGTTAGTAGCTCAAGTGTCATCCATCCACGTCAAATATCATTCGATATATTTCCAGAAATTGAATATTTGAAAAAACGCATCACCTATCTCAAAAGGTTATTTACATTAAAGCTTTTGTTGCTACAGTCATACAAAGAATACATTCTTGAAATTATTACATAGGTTCATATTATATTTAAATAAAACAATTATTTCATATCAACATACATACAATATTTTCTCAATTGTTAAAGTTTGCTTTATCATAATATGTTTATTAATTTAAAGCTCGATTCAGCTCATTAATAACTATCAGCTAATGAATTAAAAAAATTGACTTATGAAATTTTCATATCAATGTTTTAAATACGTTGGCAACATTAGCTTAGTTAATTTTTTGCGGCTGCAGGCGCCAAAAATGCATAAATATGTTTCATCTTTTGCAGTACTTAGAAGCTCTGGTAACCCTCTGAATGTCGTTTCAAAAATGCGATTAGTTGAGAGAATCTACTTATATATTGTCTGAAGCTATTTATTTGTGGCATAATTTTAGTTTTTCTTTAGTTTTATTGGGTTTTTGCCACACTTCTGAAAAAATAGAGATTAATTAAATAAGCCCTTGCGCCAAACGGATCAGTCAAGGGTTTTTTGAAACTAAGTTTGTCCAAACCAAAAATCTCACCCTGAAAAAAGCAGGTAAGTAAAAAATAACAAAAATCACATCACTATCGCGCACTTCCGTATTATTGACATCTCGAAAAACTCTCTGTTTTCGTTCTCAAAATAGTAGTAAAAGTATTAAACGTATGTCAAATTTGACAGTTTAAAATTTGTTTATCTGCTTCCATAGAGATGTTAAATGATTTTTATTTTATTGTTACTTACTTCTTCTTGATACAACTGTAGCCAACAATGATCAATGTTCCCTGAACAGTTTGACACACACTTATCTCCGTTCAACAAAATAATCTCGGTCTCTTTTAATTTTATTTTTTGTTGAGTTATCTTCCTTCTCTGAAATTTTTACCGAACCCCATTGAATGAATGACCGTTTTCCCAAGAGTGTTCGCAAATTTTGAATTTTTCAAATTCCCGTCTTTTTATATATTTTTTATGTTCCTCAACTCTAACATTCATAGGCCAAGACGTTTCTCCAACATAATGTTTATTGCATTCACAATGTATACTGTAGATGCAAATTTTTGAATTTTGTATATCATTTTTTGGACGCGTTTTAGACAAAAATGATCGTAAAGTATTAGTTGTCTGAAAAACTGTTCGAATATTAAATTTATTACCAATTCTTCATAGCCTTTCTGATAATACAGGAATGTATGGGGTTCGGCAAAAATTTTAGAGAAGGAAGATAACGCAACAAAAAGAAAACTCAAAGAGACCGTGATTATTTTGTTGAACGGAGATAAGTGTGTGTCAAACTGTTCAGTAAACATTGATCATTGTTGGCTACAGTTGTATCAAGAAGAAGTAAGTAACAATAAAATAAAAATCAATTAACATCTCTATGGAAGCAGATAAACAAATTTTAAACTGTTAAACTTGACATACGATTAATACTTTTACTACTATTTGAGAACGAAAACAGAGAGTTTATCGAAACGTCAATAATACGGAAGTGCGCGATAGTGATGTGAGATTTTTTAACTAGGCAAACTTAGTTTCAAAAATAACCCTTGACTGATCCGTTTGGCGCAAGGGCTTATTTAATTAATCTTTATTTTTTTAGTATAGCAAAAACCCAATAAAACTAAATAAAAATCTACTTATATCTTCAATCTTAACTGAAATCATAGTTCCCAACATTGAGTAGTGAGTCGATAGTGTAGATGGTTTCTGGGAGCGTTGCTTTCCGGATTTTCTCAGACACCTCCTTTGACTTGTTAGCTTTGTCTTCAGACTTTTGGTGCTCCAACTTATACCGCGTCTTGGATTTTGTCGGAACTAGACTTGATATCGCCCCGTTTACCGGTCCTTCTATATCAACTTTCATCAAAATCAGTCAGTTTAAAAAGCTTTTTCTATGGGTTTGTTTAACAGTAACCATGCGAAGAGTAACATAAGAAAACTTGATCCATAAACTTAGCAGGGGCCTACTTTTTCTATACTAGCTTATTGTCGCATCATTTGATACTTTTCCTGCAGTCATCCAAAGAATGAACTTCTGAAGTTAAAACAAAGCTTCATTTCTGTTTAGATAATCATATCAACATGCATATAATATTCTCTTCAATTGTTAGACTTTATCATAATAGGCTTATGACTTTAAAGTTCGATTCAGCTCGTTAATAACTCAGCTAATGAATTGAAAATAGTTATTTATGCAACAAGTACAAAAAGTTAGTATTTATTCTGCAATAAGCACTTTTTGTACGAGTTGCATACAATATTTTTTCTACGTTCATGCAAAAATCTAAAAATTATATTTGGATGACACTAAGTCTAGGAAAATGTGACGTCGATTTGAAAGTTTATGTTTGTCATGATGACAAAACACTGTAGTAGAATGACAGATGAATGCAATAAACATTTGCACTAGTGCAATAAAGAACCACTTTTTCCACTAAATATTGTTCAATAGTTCAACTTTTGTTTTTTGCATGAACGTAGAAAAAGTGGTTTATGTAATTTTCATACCAATATATTAAATAAGTTATTTAGTTTAACCAAATGTATAAAATGTTTCCTGGTATTCTAATAGATAACCTGAGGCTAAGTAAAGCAGGAAACCTTGTCATCACTGAATCCTTAAGACTTTATAAAATCGGATATAATTTGAACTAAAATTATACGTTGTTTCATGATATACAAATACATTTTATTCTGTTGTGTACATTATTACTATAATTATTAACTAATTTGATACTGTTACTGTCAAGAAAACAATCTTTCACGTTCTTGACTAGAACATTTAACATACTAAATGGACATATAACAAAATGCTGCCATATATGAATTTTTAAATGGCCATATCAAATAAATGATAAAAAGAAGTTTCTAACTATTTAACAATATTTGTAAGTCAGAAGAATTTAATTTTGTTTTAAACCATGTAAGATAAATCTTAATGGGCAAACCTGAAAGCACTTTTCTTGTGGCAGTTTACATCTATTATTTGTTATGATCATAAGAAATATACTGATGTAATATTTTGTTTTCAGTAAATGAATGCAAGACCAGATGGCGAAGTTTGCGAGATTTGTATCATCGAAAACGGAAAGATGTGAAGCAGGGCAAGAGGTCTCGTTCTCAATGGGAGTATATGGAAATGTTGTCATTTCTAGACAACTTCACGGGAGAAAAAAAGTAATTAAAAAGTAGTACTCTCTTTTCAATAGGGCTAACGTTTTTTTGTTCCAGAAACGATAGGAGGACTGAAAATTGTGGTGAACCAAAAGAAGATTCCAATGAAGCCAAAACCAGCGATCAATTTCCATCTAATAACTATATGAATATAATTGCTTTGCCATTCGGAATGAATGAACAAAGTACATTTAAAATACCAGCGCCAGAGGAAAGCAAAATAGGTAAGCTTCATCTGTTATAGATTATTACAGAAATAGGTACTTAATTAGTTAAACGAAAATTGTTATTTTTACTAGAGTAATTATGATAACATATGCAGTATAGTAACTACTAATGGAATCATTTCAATAATTTAATAATAATGTTTAAAATATGAGGTGTTATTCTTCTAATTTCTGTGTAGTTCGTTTTTTAAATCAACTAAAATAATTTAGTTGTTTAGTAGTTTGGTAATTAAATACTTTTCTTATAAAAACCCCAAAACAATATTTCATTGGAGATGTAGATCTAGTTGGCCGTTACAGGAAACCTCGTTTTTCAATCAATCAATTAATATTATGTCTAAATAATCATAAACTGAATATAAATAAGCTGGTGTTAAGACACAAGCAAGGCAAGGCACAATATGCCCACAAAATTGAGTGAGAGATTCTGGATCGTCCTCTTTTAACTCTTGAACGTATTGACGTTGATACGGATGAAGTTTTCCTTTTTCTTGAAATATTTTAACACAGTTTTATGACTGTCTGCAGCTATTTGATGTAAAGAAACTGTAAAATTTTCTTGAATACTTAAAAGTAAGTTAATTTTTATCATCTTCAACAAATATCGGTTCTTTTGGCAATGGTGATCATATTCCCACAACTGTGCTTCAAATTTTGACATAGTTACTTGTGAAACGGATGGTAAGGTTGGGTGTTTTCACGAAAAATTTGGACTACTTCAGGATGAGTCCAACATATTTACCTAGGTATCATCATTGAAAACGAAATACTACGTATGTATTAATAACTTGTAAATGGCTTCTAATATCACTATATTAACAATATATTAAATATACATCTAAGAGACAAAGATACCTAACAAAATATTCTAATACATATAGCGTAACAAAGAGTATTGAAGACGCCATAAAATATAAACAGTTCCATTGAAAAATACATATGACGTTGTAACTCATAACCTGATGACATTACAGGCATTTAAAATACCATTAACTTTAGCTAGTTTAGCTAGTAGTTTCCATACTGTATATATATAGGACTGTTTTGCAGTGTACTTTCAGCATCCATTGTTTTGTTTTTATGTTAAATAAATTTGAGACTTATGTGCAATAAATACATTCAAAGAAAATCAGTTAGTGAAGTGCACAAAGTTTTAATATTTTCAGTCAGGCATGCATTCGAGAAAACCATCATCCCAAATAATTTTCTTTAAATTTATTTTTTTTTTTGTGAAGTATATCCAAGCTGTTAGCAGCGAACAAGAAGTTAATTCTTGTGACTGTCCGTGATTGAAATAATTTTCAAAAGTGAAAAGAAACAAAAGTTGATTGTTACTGGTCAATCAAAATATGTAAAAGAACATTCTCTATTACTAGTTTCTTCAATAGTTCTCTTCCGAATAATTTCAGCGCCATAGCGTTTTTATTTATTACACAGTCCCATAAAAAGAAAATTTCAGATCTAGAGGTCAGATCGACCAATGTTAACTATATGTTTTTCGAGTTGCTGAATATGAATTTGGTTTAACCCTATCAGGTCAGGATTTTGCCTCTCAAAAAATCCAATAATTTAGGCTTTTAAGCACTATACACATTTAGCCCTATAACTCAAACTTTAAACTCTAAACCCAAGCTGTTAACGTCCAAACCCATAAACCAATCACCTCGTAACTCCACAATCCCATAACCAATAAACCCAATAACCGCGTTACTCAGTACTTGAACTTATCTTACATCACAAAACATATCCTACCCCACAAATTTATAACCCAATAACCCCACACCTCAAGAACCTCATAACAACACAACCCTATAAACAATAACAGTTGTATTTTCTTTTCTGGAGCTGTGACATATTTTCTTTTCTTTGAATGATCTGTGAAGAGGATTTCTTTCACGAAGAACAAGGTGAAACCAAAACATAAAAATAATGGAAACTCGTTACAAAGGAAGGGGGGACGTAAATATGATGGCTAATTTTTGTTGAATCTCCTGAAAGGAGATACAGGGTGTTAAAAAAAGAGTGTAAAATATTTAAGGAGGTAATAGTATGAACCAAAATAAGCAGAAAAGTCTCAATAAACATGGGTCCTCCACAAAGTAACAGTTGTGGAGATATAGAATGTTTTATGTTTTTTATCCCCTTTTTTTATTTTGCAAAAACGTTGTGTATTTTCTTATAATAGTTGGTTGATGTTTAGTGAAATAAACAGTTGTTCTCAGTGCACAAGTTTTCTTTCGCTATGGCTGGTTACTCTAACGCAGAATTAACAGACATGCATTTCATGTATGGTCGTGCTAATGGGAACGCCACCGAAGCGCGACGTCTTTATGTTGACGCTTATCCAAATCGCCAGATTCCTTCACAACGCATGTTTGGGAGAATTCACCAAAAATTGCGTGATACCGGTTCCTTGAGCAAACAGTGCCATTTATTCGGAAGACCAAGGTCGGTATCCACTCCTAGAGCAGAAGAAGAAATTCTAGCTCTGGTAGAGCACAATCCAGGTATGAATGTGTGGATAATATCAGCCGAGGTAGGAATTAGTGGTCCTCTTGTTTGGAGAATCCTTCACGAGCAACTGCTTTATCCATACCATGTGCAACGAGTACAGGTCTTAAATCCAATAAATGATCATCAAGCACGTTTGGTTTTTTGCCACTGGTTTCTACGTCATGATGCTGAAGACCCTCGTTTTCTTGCAAACATTCTTTTTACTGATGAGGTCGGGTTCACAAGAAATGAAGTGTTTAATTTTCACAATAGGCATATTTGGGCCGACGAAAATCCTCATGCTCTAATAGAATCTGGACATCAGGCAGGTTTTTCATTAAACATTTGGATGGGTATTGTAGGCGACAGGTTTCTAGGTCCTGTTTTTTTACCAATCCGATTAACAGGCGCTGCTTACCTCAACTTTCTGCAGAGCACACTGTATGAGTTTTTGGAAGACATTCCTTTGAATCAGAAGCAATAAATGTGGTGCTCCAGTTCATTTTTCCATGGCCGTTAGAGAGCAATTACACCAAACTTTTCCACATAGATGAGTAGGAAGGGCCGGACCTGTTTTATGGCCTCCAAGATTGTCTGATCTGAACCCTCTAGATTTCTTTGTTTGGAGATATTTGAAGACATGGGTTACAGGAGTACCATACAAGGTGTATGGTACTCCTGTAAATAACCTGGAAGAGCTGTAGCTACGGATTAATCAAAAAGTGTCAAGAAATCCAAATCAAGGTGGGTGTTTTCGAAAGAGTTCAAAGATGTCGTGCCTGCTTGGAAATGGACGGAGGGCACTTTGAACATCTTTTGTAACTTTGTTTTTTGTTTGTTAAAAGCTTCCTTTAACGGTTTACACCTAATAAAATAAAATATTTGAAAAACGAATAGTGGTCCATATCTCCGCAACCGTTACTTTGCGGACCCATGTTTATTAAGACTTTTCTGCTTATTTTGGTTCATAGTATTCCCTCTTGCAATATCTTATACTCTTTTTTAACACCCTGTATATCAGAAGTGGAAAAAAAATGTCAAAAAATCCTGTGTGCAGATCAATCGAAGACAAGAAAACCCTTTACAGCTCTAAAAAAGAAAATGAATAAAAAATAAGTAGGTATGTTGACAATAGGTCTTAGTTGCTCCACC
The DNA here is from genome assembly GCA_037114965.1 of Monochamus alternatus. Taxonomy (NCBI): domain Eukaryota; kingdom Metazoa; phylum Arthropoda; class Insecta; order Coleoptera; family Cerambycidae; genus Monochamus; species Monochamus alternatus. Next base: position 20,626,957 of record CM073435.1, on the reverse strand, counting down.
CACCAATAGAGATCTAATGAAATTTCTACTCAGAACTTCGAAAACTATTTTCAGGGAGTGCCATTATTATTGCAAAAGCTTGTACAAAATCGGCTCGTGCAACCTCCTCGTGATGCGCATTGGGTAACTTTAATGCCAACAGTCCCATTTCTTTTTTTGGGAAAAAATATAACTGTTATTGTTTATGGGGTTATGGGGTTCTTATATTCTTGGGTTATATATAAGTTCAAGTATTAAGTAACTCGATAATTAGGTTTATTGGTTTATGGGGTCATCGGTTGATTAGTTTATGGGTTTGGGGGTTAACAGCTTGGGTTTTGTGTTTACAGTTTGAGTTAAAGGGTCATTTGCGTTTAATACTGCTGAAATACCTAAATTGTTTTTGAGGTTGTGGCCAAACCTTAACATGATGGGGTTAAACGAACCTCAGATTCGGATTCAGGAACCAAAATCATGTAGTAAACATGATCTGACAACAATTTTTTCTTGTGGGACTGTGAACGAAGTATACATCTACTTTATTTACTGTTTTAGAAAGGTATTTTAAGCTAATATAAATCAAATCTCCTACAATTCCTATCAATGAAGTCATATGTATGTTCTCTGATACCAAACATCTAGGTATGCTAATGAACAATTCCACAGACAAAGCTCTATTCAATAATTATCTAAAGAAAATAATCTAATTTACTCACTCTATAAAAATCTAACTTCACTTTTTTGGCAGTGGGAACACGACAAATTCAACCACAATAGATGAGATCTGACCTATTTCTGCATTTTTAGGATTGCTTCTTCAGGTGGTCTCCTTTAAGTTGAATCAAATATCTAACTATAAAAATTATTATAAAATTAAAATTATTAGAAGTTAAATATCGACAATGACAAAAAAGTGACATCCTGTCAATGAATTAAATATGACAATACCTACTTGAAAAATGTTCACCTTTTATCTAAAAGTTTTTATATATTTTTAGGTATTAATAATATTGTGTGAAACTAACTACTCAGTGGACAAAAGCCCCAACCTGCGTTGAATTACACCCACAATATCTACCCATATATTCCTTATTATTAGCTTTTGTAACATTTTTTTACTGTTTTAGAAAGGTATTTTAAGCTAATATAAATCAAATCTCCTACAATTCCTATCAATGAAGTCATATGTATGTTCTCTGATACCAAACATCTAGGTATGCTAATGAACAATTCCACAGACAAAGCTCTATTCAATAATTATCTAAAGAAAATAATCTAATTTACTCACAAGTAGGTATTGTCATATTTAATTCATTGACAGGATGTCACTTTTTTGTCATTGTCGATATTTAACTTCTAATAATTTTAATTTTATAATAATTTTTATAGTTAGATATTTGATTCAACTTAAAGGAGACCACCTGAAGAAGCAATCCTAAAAATGCAGAAATAGGTCAGATCTCATCTATTGTGGTTGAATTTGTCGTGTTCCCACTGCCAAAAAAGTGAAGTTAGATTTTTATAGAGTGAGTAAATTAGATTATTTTCTTTAGATAATTATTGAATAGAGCTTTGTCTGTGGAATTGTTCATTAGCATACCTAGATGTTTGGTATCAGAGAACATACATATGACTTCATTGATAGGAATTGTAGGAGATTTGATTTATATTAGCTTAAAATACCTTTCTAAAACAGTAAAAAAATGTTACAAAAGCTAATAATAAGGAATATATGGGTAGATATTGTGGGTGTAATTCAACGCAGGTTGGGGCTTTTGTCCACTGAGTAGTTAGTTTCACACAATATTATTAATACCTAAAAATATATAAAAACTTTTAGATAAAAGGTGAACATTTTTCAAGTAGGTATTGTCATATTTAATTCATTGACAGGATGTCACTTTTTTGTCATTGTCGATATTTAACTTCTAATAATTTTAATTTTATAATAATTTTTATAGTTAGATATTTGATTCAACTTAAAGGAGACCACCTGAAGAAGCAATCCTAAAAATGCAGAAATAGGTCAGATCTCATCTATTGTGGTTGAATTTGTCGTGTTCCCACTGCCAAAAAAGTGAAGTTAGATTTTTATAGAGTGAGTAAATTAGATTATTTTCTTTAGATAATTATTGAATAGAGCTTTGTCTGTGGAATTGTTCATTAGCATACCTAGATGTTTGGTATCAGAGAACATACATATGACTTCATTGATAGGAATTGTAGGAGATTTGATTTATATTAGCTTAAAATACCTTTCTAAAACAGTAAAAAAATGTTACAAAAGCTAATAATAAGGAATATATGGGTAGATATTGTGGGTGTAATTCAACGCAGGTTGGGGCTTTTGTCCACTGAGTAGTTAGTTTCACACAATATTATTAATACCTAAAAATATATAAAAACTTTTAGATAAAAGGTGAACATTTTTCAAGTAGGTATTGTCATATTTAATTCATTGACAGGATGTCACTTTTTTGTCATTGTCGATATTTAACTTCTAATAATTTTAATTTTATAATAATTTTTATAGTTAGATATTTGATTCAACTTAAAGGAGACCACCTGAAGAAGCAATCCTAAAAATGCAGAAATAGGTCAGATCTCATCTATTGTGGTTGAATTTGTCGTGTTCCCACTGCCAAAAAAGTGAAGTTAGATTTTTATAGAGTGAGTAAATTAGATTATTTTCTTTAGATAATTATTGAATAGAGCTTTGTCTGTGGAATTGTTCATTAGCATACCTAGATGTTTGGTATCAGAGAACATACATATGACTTCATTGATAGGAATTGTAGGAGATTTGATTTATATTAGCTTAAAATACCTTTCTAAAACAGTAAAAAAATGTTACAAAAGCTAATAATAAGGAATATATGGGTAGATATTGTGGGTGTAATTCAACGCAGGTTGGGGCTTTTGTCCACTGAGTAGTTAGTTTCACACAATATTATTAATACCTAAAAATATATAAAAACTTTTAGATAAAAGGTGAACATTTTTCAAGTAGGTATTGTCATATTTAATTCATTGACAGGATGTCACTTTTTTGTCATTGTCGATATTTAACTTCTAATAATTTTAATTTTATAATAATTTTTATAGTTAGATATTTGATTCAACTTAAAGGAGACCACCTGAAGAAGCAATCCTAAAAATGCAGAAATAGGTCAGATCTCATCTATTGTGGTTGAATTTGTCGTGTTCCCACTGCCAAAAAAGTGAAGTTAGATTTTTATAGAGTGAGTAAATTAGATTATTTTCTTTAGATAATTATTGAATAGAGCTTTGTCTGTGGAATTGTTCATTAGCATACCTAGATGTTTGGTATCAGAGAACATACATATGACTTCATTGATAGGAATTGTAGGAGATTTGATTTATATTAGCTTAAAATACCTTTCTAAAACAGTAAAAAAATGTTACAAAAGCTAATAATAAGGAATATATGGGTAGATATTGTGGGTGTAATTCAACGCAGGTTGGGGCTTTTGTCCACTGAGTAGTTAGTTTCACACAATATTATTAATACCTAAAAATATATAAAAACTTTTAGATAAAAGGTGAACATTTTTCAAGTAGGTATTGTCATATTTAATTCATTGACAGGATGTCACTTTTTTGTCATTGTCGATATTTAACTTCTAATAATTTTAATTTTATAATAATTTTTATAGTTAGATATTTGATTCAACTTAAAGGAGACCACCTGAAGAAGCAATCCTAAAAATGCAGAAATAGGTCAGATCTCATCTATTGTGGTTGAATTTGTCGTGTTCCCACTGCCAAAAAAGTGAAGTTAGATTTTTATAGAGTGAGTAAATTAGATTATTTTCTTTAGATAATTATTGAATAGAGCTTTGTCTGTGGAATTGTTCATTAGCATACCTAGATGTTTGGTATCAGAGAACATACATATGACTTCATTGATAGGAATTGTAGGAGATTTGATTTATATTAGCTTAAAATACCTTTCTAAAACAGTAAAAAAATGTTACAAAAGCTAATAATAAGGAATATATGGGTAGATATTGTGGGTGTAATTCAACGCAGGTTGGGGCTTTTGTCCACTGAGTAGTTAGTTTCACACAATATTATTAATACCTAAAAATATATAAAAACTTTTAGATAAAAGGTGAACATTTTTCAAGTAGGTATTGTCATATTTAATTCATTGACAGGATGTCACTTTTTTGTCATTGTCGATATTTAACTTCTAATAATTTTAATTTTATAATAATTTTTATAGTTAGATATTTGATTCAACTTAAAGGAGACCACCTGAAGAAGCAATCCTAAAAATGCAGAAATAGGTCAGATCTCATCTATTGTGGTTGAATTTGTCGTGTTCCCACTGCCAAAAAAGTGAAGTTAGATTTTTATAGAGTGAGTAAATTAGATTATTTTCTTTAGATAATTATTGAATAGAGCTTTGTCTGTGGAATTGTTCATTAGCATACCTAGATGTTTGGTATCAGAGAACATACATATGACTTCATTGATAGGAATTGTAGGAGATTTGATTTATATTAGCTTAAAATACCTTTCTAAAACAGTAAAAAAATGTTACAAAAGCTAATAATAAGGAATATATGGGTAGATATTGTGGGTGTAATTCAACGCAGGTTGGGGCTTTTGTCCACTGAGTAGTTAGTTTCACACAATATTATTAATACCTAAAAATATATAAAAACTTTTAGATAAAAGGTGAACATTTTTCAAGTAGGTATTGTCATATTTAATTCATTGACAGGATGTCACTTTTTTGTCATTGTCGATATTTAACTTCTAATAATTTTAATTTTATAATAATTTTTATAGTTAGATATTTGATTCAACTTAAAGGAGACCACCTGAAGAAGCAATCCTAAAAATGCAGAAATAGGTCAGATCTCATCTATTGTGGTTGAATTTGTCGTGTTCCCACTGCCAAAAAAGTGAAGTTAGATTTTTATAGAGTGAGTAAATTAGATTATTTTCTTTAGATAATTATTGAATAGAGCTTTGTCTGTGGAATTATTCATTAGCATACCTAGATGTTTGGTATCAGAGAACATACATATGACTTCATTGATAGGAATTGTAGGAGATTTGATTTATATTAGCTTAAAATACCTTTCTAAAACAGTAAAAAAATGTTACAAAAGCTAATAATAAGGAATATATGGGTAGATATTGTGGGTGTAATTCAACGCAGGTTGGGGCTTTTGTCCACTGAGTAGTTAGTTTCACACAATATTATTAATACCTAAAAATATATAAAAACATCTACTTTATAATTGATATAATTTTGAATTTAGTTAACTTGTAACTAACTCCTCGATATATAGACAGCATGTAAATAGCAGCAGCTTAATTGATTTGGATCGTTTTCTTAGCAGACAGATTTGATATTACAATTTTATTCCTAATTGAACATTTTATGTAAAATTCTGCCACCATACATTTTCAGTTTTAAAACATCTGCTTCTGCATCGAGATTTACTGGTTTTTGACATAAATTTTCACTATCACTACCAATAATCTCCACACCACCAATGTTTATTTCATGAGACTCGTCTCATTTACAATGGTATTCATATTTTATTCAACACTACTGTTGCCTCTCTACAAGTCACACCAGTGCCACAATTATGCCATCCTATACAGCACTGCTATTTTTTTTTTTTTTTTTTCAGAGAACAAAAGGTTGAAAATAGATAACACTGAAGATAGCAGTAAAACAGAAAGTGACGTTGTCCACCTCCTTCGCGACATCAGGGACGCCACTCTGGCCAAGCAGCACCCGATAAAGCTGTTTTTCGACAGCATGGCCAGCACAGTGATGGGTTTCCCACCCGCAATGGCAGCCGAAGCGAAGTTGAAAGTCTGCCAGATTGTTGCGGAGCTAGAGTGCAGATTGTTGAATGAGACAGGTTGCATCGATGGCGAATCCGACATAAATTTTTGATGCAATTATATATTAATTCGTGAAAATGCAACGTAAAAAGTTAAACGTGTTGAACGGTTTACATAATTTTATCAATGGATCATCTGAGATTATGGAAATGTAATACGTGCCTCACATAGAGCGCCAAATAAAATTATAGAAAATTTAAAATTATAGCATTCAGAAGGCATCGTAGCTTAATGAGATAATTTCAAGTCAAAATTGGGTAACTAAATCAAGCATAATTAAGTTTTGCTTCTTTTCTTTCTGCGAAAAAATTAGAATACTGTCAGAATTTTGAAAATCATTCTACCAATTAGACTGATTTAAATAGTAATTTCAAGAAGAATCTCGAATCTTTTAAGGCAAACGTATTTAAAGTGAGTCCGTTTCAACACCGGACCCGAATATATTGATAAAGGTTTTCAGAGTGGATGATGTTATTTGATCTTTAGTGATTTTTAGGGTTAGCTCTTGTTGTTCTTGGGCTAAGATCTGTAGGAACGGATGCGCTATCAGTATCCTTGGGCCTGCCCATATATTGATTTTGATTTCAGTTGTTTGATATTCGGCTGCTACCCTCTCTATCGTTCCTTGGATAATAGTGATCTTCCTTAGCCGAATCTATAATTGGTCGCATGCGTTGCTTCTAAACATTTTGTCACTCTTTCTTCTCGGTAGCTTCAGTGGTGACTCCGCAAAAGCTTTGACGTGACTCATAGCCAACAACCAATAAGAAGAACCGAAATCAATATATGAGCTTTTATCAAAATGCTCTATTATAGATATATGACTTTTGAAAACTCAGACGTGGTAAAATGATATAAATTTACATACAATTGTATCAACCAGTGGCGGAGATATTGGAAGATTTTCTCGCCAGCAACTTTAAAATTTCGACCAATGAGTACAATGTGTTGTTTTATTTTTAATTGCAGCAACCTTTTTATTACAGTATAAAGAGCCTAGATTTTTCTGTTTATTTTGGTGTGCAACGTGTTAAGGGTTGGCAGGAAAAATATTGGAGAAAAATCGAAAAAAGTGTCTTTATCAAGACGAAGCCACTTGTAAACAATTATTTAAACTTTCAATTTTCGAGTCGTTAGATTGATAGAAGAGAGGAATTTGATGGGCTTGTAAGGTCTCCTGATTTAACCTCAGTTGATTTTTTATTATGGGGATACTTGAAAAGCAAAGTTCATCATAACAAACCGGGCAAAGTTGAAGACCTGAACCAACGCATTCGTCATGAAATCAGGCAAGAAGCATATGAAACAATCAGGAATGTGCAGAGAGTTTGCCGAGAGGCGGGGTTATTATCAAGCTCCAAAAGGTCAGCAGTTTTAACCCTTGATCCATTTAAATCAAATGAAAAGAGCCATTCCAACAAAAATTGATTATGTTCAGGCGCATAAAGTCAACTATTCTGTTAAAAAGAAAAATTTTGTGTTTACGGTTTTTTTTCGATTTTTCTCCAAAATTTTTCCTACCAATACTCAATATGTGCACACCAAATTAATCAGAAAGACCTAAGCTTTCATACGGTGTATTAAAAAACATGGTTATAAAAACAACCTTATCCCCTTCCTGCCGCAACTGTATACATTTTTGAAAATTGAACTTCCCCGAAGCTAATATGCCATAGGTGAAATGACCAACAATTGAACTGGTTGTTCCTTCATATGTAGGTTCACATATAAATCGAGTGCAGGTGAGATATAAGTAGTCTGTTACTTCCTGCTTGGCTTAAGCGGCACGACTTGCAGGAAGCGACATACTTTGCAGTAGGTACCGCAGACATCTCGCCCTGGGCGACGCGCCATTAAATCTATAAATGATACTAATGAGGGCTAATAAGGCCGAAACCGATCTATGTCCGGTGGGAGGGCTGATAAGGGCTCTTGGTTGTTCACACAGATACTGCAGGTGTAATTCAGTGCCGGTCAGGACATTAGTCCGCAGAGTAGTTGTTTCCTGCAGTATCATTTATAGATTTAATGGCGAGTAGCCCAGGGCGAGGTCTGCGGTTAAGCACCTACTAGAATATAGGTCGCTTTCTGCAAGTCGTGCCGCTTTAGCAGACTACTTATATCTCACCTGCACTCAATTTATATGTGAATCTACATATGAAGGAACAGCCAGTTGAATTGTTGGTCATCTCACCTATGGCATATTAGCTTCGGGGAAGTTCAATTTTCAAAAATGTATACATAAGGGCTAACAAGCTCGAAACCGATCAATGTCTGGTGGGAGGGGCGACAAGGGTTCTTGACTGTTCACACAGGTACTGCAGGTGTAATTCAATGCCAGTCGGGGCATTAGTCCGCGGAGTAGTTTCCTGCAATATCATTTATAGAACTCGACCGAAGTTTATGCACAAAAAAAATCAACCTGTCTGAACGATTTTTTTCAAAAATTGCCAATTTCCGAAATGCGCATGACTTTTGAGACACACTGGATGAAAAAATCGACAGTAACTTTAAAACTACTCTTTATATATACTCTTTAAGAATTTGTTGTGATAAATATAACAATCGATTAAAACCACTAAAAATTTCGAACTTTCTACTTGGTGTTTTTTTTTAACTGTTAATGACCACGTCATTTTTATTATTATGCTTTTAACAAAAAAAAAAGAAAAATGTGTACTTCAAAATATTCAATATATTAATGAAATGTTATTTCTTGAGTATTTTGTCCAATGGCTCTATCTTGCCAGCAATCTCCTTATTAAGCTATATTCCATTCTTAACATACATACAAATTTTAAGGAAATTTCTCAAGAAATTATTAAATTTTATGGAAGCAGAATTAATGATTTTTAAATGTTAAGAGACTAAACGATTTTTTAAAATTAATTTAAAGGACCATATCATGTACTTTTTATTTAAGGAAGTTGATATTCTTCATAGCATACTTTCTCGTAGGACTGTATATTTCAATGTTAATAAATGTGATGCTCCATTACATTTTTCTCATTTCTTGAATGAATTAGAATAAAATATGTTTTGTTTCACAGATTTTTAAATGCACGGTAGTGTATTTGTAACGTTTAACATCTTAATTTGTGTAATTTATTTTTGTAAAAACGTTTATGACTTTATTCTACGTACTAGTATTTTTCTACTTCATTATTATGCATTGACAATAGTACTAACCATTTTAATATCTTTTTGTTTAGTAAATAAATGTAAATATATTGTGAATATCTGGCGTACTTTTATTTGTGGTAAACAAATAGCGTCATCGATCGATTCTTGTCCAAACATATTGTTAAACGTGAAGTGTTTTTCCGAAATGAGAATTTCAATGAAAAACATTTGTAATATAAATGTATCAAATTAAAAATGTTTAAATTTATTGGATAACTAATTTAAATATAACTGACGGGTTTATGCGTTGCAGTATAATAAATTTAACGCGAAAAATTTACTTTTGGAAATTTATGTAGGTATTGGTATTGGTATAACCTGAAATAAAATAAGTTTTTACTTAATACTTAGTCCGACAAAATTTGACTCAATGAATTTAAGAAATCTATAATCAAAAATAATTCGCGTTTATATGCAAAATTTCAATAAATTATCACTGTAGGGGTAAAATTGGGCCTTCTCTTTGCAAATATAGGATGATTTGATATTCCTGTATAAGAACGTACAATCGTTTGTAATAATAATGGTACTCTTTAAAATTAAATTTGCGATTACTTTTGAACTGCTAACGTTTTCTTAGTTGTTTCACTTACCAATAGAGATTTAATGAAATTTCTACTCAGAACTTCCAGAAATTCACAAACTGTTTTGATATTATTGCAAAAGCTTGAACAAAATCCGCACGCGCAATCTACTCGTGGTGTACGTGGGGTAACTGTAATGCCGACGGTCCCATTTAGTTTTTCAGGAAAAATGCAACTGTTATTATTCATGGGTCGTGGGGTCATTAATATTGAAAAACATGTACATATATCTTGAGCCAAAATTACATTTAATAGATCGTAGCCGGCAATCTACAGTATGCGCCAAAAGTATGGAATAAATTCAATAAAAACGAAACAATTATTTTTTGGGAAAAATCCTCGAATAGGTCGATTTTTAATTTAAAAAATACATATTTTAGCGTAAAATGCGATTTTCAAATGTCATTTGTTTTCGAGTAATGACGTGATCGATTTTCTTTTAAATAGCAACACCATATTTTTTTCCTTGATTCTGAAAGATCGTTTAATTCTCTATCAGACAGTACTAAAATTTTGCCCTCTTACATAGGAAAGTTTTCGAGTAAATGACGATTGAATGTTAGAAAACGCAAATCAATTAAAATAAAGCTAAAACGTTATCAAGTTTAGTTTTTTGAATTCCATAGTTCTTTTATGGATCACGTAGGTGAAAATCTTTGCAAAGTGTCATTGTCACACCGACTTTCTAATAAGTATTGTAAGCCACATAGAAATTATTATTCAATTTAGTATTATAAGTATTATGGCACATTTAACTGTTATTCAAAGAATTGAAATTTTAATTCTTATCGGATGCGGGAATATGACTAGAACTCAGCAGGAACATTGCGATTTATTTAATGAAAAATATCCAGATCGCCCTATCAGTCAATCAACAGTCAGTAAGGTGGAGTCTAAATTTAGAGAAACTGGCAATGTTGTAAATATTCCAAAACCTGGACGTCCAAGCATTAATGAAAATCAGAAACAGAACATTTTGATAAGTATGGTGGATAATCCTCATAATTCTTCACGATTGGTTCCATTAAACAATGACACTAGTCAGAGCACAGTGCTACATATCTTGAGGAAGGAAAAATATCATCCCTACAAAATTAAACTTGTGCAGGAACTCAATGAAGATGATCTCGATCGCCGCTTACACTTTTGCGAAATTCTAATGGATTTATGTCAAGGAAATAGAAATTTACACCGGCAAATACTTTTTTCAGATGAGGCCACATTTTGTCTGAATGGTACAGTAAACCGTCAAACTTGCAGATATTGGAGTCGGGAAAATCCTCATTGGATGGCAGAGGCACATACCCAACACCTTCAGAAATTAAATGTGTGGTCTGGAATAGTTGGCGACAGAATAGTAGGGCCTTTTCTTCTTTGAAGGAACCCTTACAGGACAAAGATATTTAGAGTTTCTAGAAAATGACCTTGTTCCAGCCCTTGCAGTAATTTTTCCTAACGATAATGACCCTGACATTCCTGACGATACCATATGGTTTCAGCAAGACGGTGCACCTCCGCACTATACGCGCCCTGTACAAGATTTTTTGGACAACTGTTTTTCTGGTAGGTGGATCGGCAGACGCGGACCGATAAAATGGCCTGCAAGATCGCCAGATCTTACACCTCTTGACTATTTTTTATGGGGATACTTGAAGTCAAAAGTGTACATTAATAAACCAGGTAATTTAGAAGAACTTCAAAATCGCATTCGGGACGAAATACGCAGAGTTACTCAGAAATCATTCATAATGTGCAAGAAGAATTTCTTCACAGACTTGCGCATTGTCAAGAAGTTGTTGGATGGCAATTCGAACATTTAATTTAAGTATAAAATTTAATCAATTGTATTTTATTTAACATACCTCAGAATTGTTACTTTTTTATGGATAAAATTTACGTTTTCTAACATTCAATCTTCATTTACTCGAAAACTTTCCTATGTAAGAGGGCAAAATTTTAGTTCTGTCTGATAGAGAATTAAACGATCTTTCAGAATCAAGGAAAAAAATATGGTGTTGCCATTTAAAAAAAAATCGATGACGTCATTACTCGAAAACAAATGACATTTGAAAATCGCATTTTACGCTAAAATATGAATTTTTTAAATTAAAAATCGACCTGTTCGAGGATTTTTCCCAAAAAATAATTGTTTCGTTTTTATTGAATTTATTCCATACTTTTGGCGCATACTGTATAAGTAAATGATTATACCTGAAATTTTGCACAGTGAGTCTCTTATACCTATCGCTCATGAGGTGAGGACTCGCTAAGCCCGGCGAGGCCGACTCAAGAGTTACTCAGGTGCGAGAAGTATGAAAATGTAACCAACTTCGTTATTAAATGAACAAAGCTGCTCTTTGAAAATTTTGAAATATACAATTATTATTATATAAAAATAACAAAGGCAGACGATTACAGTGCTTCCAAGGTCATGGCAGACACTTGTTAAATTGGCAAAAATTATAAATTTCAGAAGTATTTCATTAAATCTGATTTTTGACGTTAAAAAACTGTCAGAAATGTCAAGCATTTTAATCGACATCACCAGATCTCTGAACCTGTGTCAGAAATAGAGGTAATTTGTTACTTATATTATTTTAATATTAAACGGTGCTAAATATAATAAATAATAAAAATAAATGCCTAATTTGTTAGATCTGAGGGTGTTGATTGCAATGCCCGTTTAGAAAACCAATGGTAATATATCGAAGTTAACAAAAAGATGTGACTATATGCCGCCTATACATACGTACGCTCGGGCAGTAGATAAGGTTTTGCTGTCTGCCGGCATGTTATACTCGGAAAAAACGTCTGCCGTGATAAATATAGGTTTCTAGTACGTTAATGAACAACATATTAAAAAATCAGATTTAATCAAATACTTTTGAAATTTATAATTTTTGTCAATTTCACAAATATCTGCCATGACCTTGGAAGCGCGGTAATCGTCTGCCTTTGTTATTTTTATATAATAATAATTGTATATTTTAAAATTTTCAAGCTGCAGCTTTGTTCATTTAATAACGAAGTTGGTTAAATTATCATACCTCTCGCACCTGAGTAACAGTTGGGTCGGCCTCTCCGGGCTTAGCGAGTCCACCTCATGAGTGATAGGTATAAGAGACTCACTGTGCAAAATTTCAGGTATAATCATTTATTTATAGGTTGCCGGCCACTGGCTCTTAGACTATCGGGTCAGGTTGATTTTACCGACTTAGAATAAAATGACAGCGTGCTAGCAACTAGTGCCCTCTATTTCAGCATCACCAAACAAAAACGTGCCTCTGTCAAATTTTGATGAAATAGATTATGCTTTAAAAAAGTTATAGCCAAAATTTGAGTTTATACCATTATTCTACACGCCATGTATCTCAAATATGTGTGACATCCTAATTATTTTTCAATGTTTTATCACCTCTAGCTATACAGGATGTTAGTTTGAATCATAATTTTAACAGACGATAGTGCCTATATATCAAAATAAACAAAAAAATCTTCAGAAATATTGTTGGGAATGGGGTCTAAAGTTAAAGAAAACCTATTATAATTAGCAAGTCTATATTTCGGTTGTATTTAAGTATTCTTCAGGACAAGCCAAGAAAAATTTTCCATGTAAAATACAAATATATAAAATGGGAAATAAATAAGGTAATATAACATATTATAGAAGACACAGTACTTCATATCTTAAGAATATTCAGAATAATGACGTTTCTGAATCCGGTAGGGAGAATGTTTGTTTGTTAGATTTTATTTTTGATTTTAATTTAAAATAAATTAATTGTAATATTTTTTTCTCCTTTAATATATGTGATAATCATTTGGTATGTAAGTGTACATACGTATAAGTGCATATGTTTGCATTCCTACATACGGGACGATTCAGAACATATCTAAAAAAAGTTTGAATGTACAGGGGATTCTTACAAATACAATTTTGTAAAAAAATCAAAAAGGGCAGTTCGAAAATGATTTAAAAATACACTTCTGTATGTCACTGAGAACTGGTTTACTGTAAAACCTGAAAAGGCGACAAAGCATGCAATCGGCGATCGGTCAAAAAGAAATTCCCAAGGTAAGAGATAAATAACATTCACCTATTTTATAAAGCAAATTCAACTGATTTTCACGCTGTTGTTAATAATTATTAATATAATTAATTTGTGGTTTTAATTAATAAAATAGTTGATTACAATACAATTTTGAACCCGACTTACCCAATTTTTACAAACTAACACGAATGTTTCTGCTTCTTGTCCGTTTTGAACTTTGAAGTTGTTGACAGCAACTATGATACGTTTGCGTAAATTATCAATAGTGTCCACTTCGTTGCGATACACTTCATTTTTTAAGTATGCTCACAAAAAGAAGTCCAAATTATTTCAAGTCGGGGGATCGTGGCGGTCATGGTACCGGTCCTTCGCGTCCAATCCCTTAGTATTAATGCTTGGACACTCTGTACATGGTACGGATATAACTAGACGTCGTGTATGATACGCTACACTGCTGCAATACGTCACGGAGATCCTCGACCTCTATCTCTTCCATGATTCGGTTTCAAATTTACTTCGCGTTGCACTACGCTTTCACTCACTGCACACCGCGGTAAAAGTAGCTGAACATCTTTACCGGGAAATCGTTCTGCTAAAACATTTTCACATCACGATAAATTAAAACGGTATCCATCAACTCTGAGTTGCTATATACGTAAGCCATTTTTGACACTTGAAAAACTAATGCGACTTGCATCACAAAAATGTTAGTATCTACAAAAAGTAAACGGTATTCGGAATCGCCTGGCTAGAGACTGGTTCAGCGATATGAAGGTTGAAAAAACTACAACTTTAATATTTTTTTAACTAGGAAACTATTATGATTTTACAAAAAAAAATCATTTTCCATTTTCCATAACGCATTTATTCCCAAATTTTTTTAGATAAGTTCTGGATTACTCTGTATATACACGGTGGGCCAATAGTGTGTGGACGGAACATTGTGGCTATACTGATATATGTTTTTAAAATTTGCTGTTGGAGAGGGGTGGGGGGTAGTAAGAGCTACAAACTGAAAATATTGTGACTGAAATTCCTAGACATATACAGGGCGATTCATATTAAAGTTACATTTTTTTAAATGGAACCCCCTGAATATTATTGCATAATTGTATTCCTCGGTCAATTCTAGTGTGACTTCGTGTAGCATACTTGGGGTCTAAAACGTACCGTTTGGACGTTATTCGATATTTTGTCAAAAAGTTGATGTCTAGGAACAGCTGAATATCAGAGGTGGGTGGCAACATAGGAGGCTGTGATTGGGGGAAATTATTGACCAGCCTCCATACTACCAAGAGCTAGAAAGTCAATTATGAACTCTGTTTGTTACGGCTGATATCGTCGCTCTAATTTTGAAAACTTCAATCATGGATAATTTAATTTTTTTAAATGGAACCCACATATTTTTTTTCACGTCGCCAGATAACACATTTTATTACCTTTCACCCGATATAAAGTTATCTGTATTTATCTCTAATACTTTTCTTCTAATCCACAATTACTTTTTACTATGATGGATTTATGCAAACCAATTCATTTAAACTAAATTGAAAAATAAATAAATAAATAAATAAATAAATATGATGGCAGCATTTATTCATACGAATTAATAGTTAAAGTGATTTTTTATTAAAAATGACTTTGTTTATTTAGTTTAATACAATTGATCTCCATAATATCACATTTAGCTTTTTCAAGCACTGGAGAGTAAAGTTGGCCATGGAAAACAAATAGTAGGTTTCATTATAATAATATAATAATAATAATATCTCTACTCCTCATTCTAATCACAGGGATTAGCCCAGAAGTCGGAGACTTGTGCGGGTGAGGGGGCGGCACATTATTATTAAGCAGGCCGCATTTGCGCCCAGGAACCACTTACGTTGGTAGGCCCTAACCACTATTCAGTGCAGGAATGAGGGAAACCTGGAAAACCTCATTAATTAGGGGGGTAGTCAAATATCAACCGGTATCAATCTCTCACATTGACCCAAGCCAACATTCTTCCACCCTACCATACCCGCAGACAGGGCGCCAAACCTCTCCACGAATATAGCTTATATACGGTCTACCGGCAGCTGGGCTCGAACCAATACCGATCTAGTCACCTCGATTCAAGTACTGACACCTTAAACCGCGCGACCACTGACCGACATTATAAATATTTATTAAATAGTAACACAAATAAATGAACAAGAATTACAAAAAACTTCATAAAAACTACAGTGATTTAATAAATAAACAGAAAATAACAACATAACTTCAAAGTAAATGTTCAAAGTGACGACCTTGTTGAATACAAATGTGAATTCTTCGGCGAAAATAATATTGAACTTTCATTAACATTTCTGGGGGATAGTTGTAAGAACATTTCTAATTCTCATTTTCATATTTTCAGCTGTCGTTGGTTGTTCAATACACACTTTTTCCTTTTTCCACTTTAATTATTAATTCGTATGAATAAATGCTGCCATCATATTTATTTATTTATTTTTCAATTTAGTTTAAGTTCATTGGTTTGCATAAATCCATCATAGTAAAAAGTAATTGTGGATTAGAAGAAAAGTATTAGAGATAAATACAGATAACTTTATATCGGGTGAAAGGTAATAAAATGTGTTATCTGGCGACGTGAAAAAAATATGTGGGTTCCATTTAAATGAATCAAGTTATCCATAATTGAATTTTTCAAAATTAGAGCGACGATATCAGCCATAACAAACAGAGTTCATAATTGACTTTCTAGCTCTTGGTAGTATGGAGGGTGGTCAATAATTTCCCCCAATCATAGCCTCCTATGTTGCCGCCCACCTCTGATATTCAACTGTTTCTAGACATCAACTTTTTGACAAAATATTGAATAACGTCCAAACGGTACGGTTTAGGAACCAAGTATGGTACATGAAGTCACACAAAAATTGACCGAGGAATCCAAATATGCAATAATATACAGGGGGTTCCATTTAAAAAAATGTAACTTTAATATGAACCATCCCGTATATGTCTAGGAATTTCATAAAAAATATTTTTAGTTTGTAGCTGTTACTACCCCCACCCCCCACCAACAGCAGAATTTAAAAATATATATCAGTATAACCACAACCTTCCGTCCACACACTATTGGCCCACCCTGTATATATAGTAGTAGTAAAACTGCCTCTTCCCGACGTGCAATACTTTACATTTTATTTTTTAACGCCGAAACAGTTAATTTTATCAAACAAATATAAGACAGAAAAAACTTTCTAAATGAATCGGCTTCACCTAATTTATTTTTTATCTGCGTCGTTAAGGAAGTTTTTTGAAAGTATAGTTAAAAAACTGAAAGGGGTAGTTTATTTCAACCCTTTCTAATTATTTTCAAAAAGTGAAAAAATATGTCGCAAGTGTCTTTTGATGATGGTAACACTTCCATAAAATTTTACTATTCCCACGCTTTTCGTTTCCGAGACAAACAATAAAAACACTCTTTTTTCGCCATCTTTGCAACGCGATATCTCCCTAATGGTTGACTTGTGACCTAACGTTTATATAACAAACTACGTTTTATGTTCAACAAGGAAGCAACCCCTGAAATTTTTCGCCTTTGTTTTGAAACACCCTGTATAAGACATTTTTGTATTTTAATATGTATATACTATCGCCTGTTCAAATTTTGACAGTCACACCTCTAACATCTTGTATGAACATATCATTTTGAAACGCCCGTACAGGTAAAATTTCAAGAACTCCAGAAAAAAATCAACCAGCTCCTTGTCATTTTGTATTTTGTTTAGTTTTGGGGATTCTATGGTGGTGACCATCCTGTATCTGCTTTAGGTAGATATTGAAAATAAGTTATGGATTATAGAAGAAGCTCATTTGTTTTCTATTATTAGACAACAATATTTCATATCACTTCCGCGTTTTGGGTAAAGAAAGGGCATCATGTTATTATGAACAAATAACCTGAGAATAAAAATTCCTTCATAAACGTTTTCCAGACAACCGCAACAAAACAGTCGAGCCATGTATATATTGTAATATTTTTTCATGGGATAATGGCGACCGACATTATATTCCTTCTCCTATTCAAGACACTTCCGGCTGACTACCTGCCTATCCTCGGCCCATTCAGATCGAACTGTTGATACGCCGCAGATTAGAAAATAGAGTCGAGAACGAAAAACAAGTCTTCTTTGTGAAATTGCCGATTGTGTTGTACTTGATTGTTGATTTCCCCTGTGAATGGAATTACCACAATAAAGAGCCCCGTAAGAGCTGTTTAAGAGTCCTAAATGGGGTGAAGATCGGCAGGCGAATACTTTACCAAATCAATCAAATTCGAATTAATAATGGGTTTATTAAAAGACGGCTGGATGCTAACGGAAGATTTGTGCTTGATTGATGATGCAGTAACTAGCAGGAGTGTGAAATTAATTTGTAATCTGATTAAAAATTTGTTTTCTTTACAACGCAGTCATAGAAAGATTTGTATACTAACGGAAATGTTTTAGCTACTGTAGTCGCTACGGTTTTTCTACTCCCTACTATCCAGTTGCTGTCATCAATCCCTTTGATACCGATTTACGATTATTAATTATTATGTTTTATTTCTAATAACACAACCCTAAAGTTAAAGTAGTCTCTTATAAATAAGAAATATTAAATATAAAAATTGAAAGTACTCTATTTAAATTGTAGTAATCAAAAAGTATTAGTCACTAGTCCATAACTCAGTCGTACATGCTTTTATAATAGAGTTCAAGATTTGCAGTTGTAGAAGAGGCACAAAAAATATAGAAATATTCTTTAAAAATGAAAATATACACAAGCTAGTAATTTCTGCACCAACGAAGAAGTAATGAAATAAAATAACACATACATAGGTTATGTGACATCACTGGCGATGGAAAAACTGCCGCAACGAAGTTACTGGAACTGGAACATTAGAGGTCTCGCTGGACCGCTCTCATATATAAGAAGTTTGAGTCAAGCGGGACGAGCAGAATTAATAGCTAATAGTGTTGAACAGAAATTCATAGACAAAAAAAACGTTGAATACTGTCACGTATTTGTACAGAGGGCGATTTAAAAAATTTAAGTTTCTATAAATTTATACATTCTCTTCGACAATTCTAAAACGCCTTAATATTTCAATCTCAAATTTGCCACGAGCAGTTAGCACCTGAAGACTAATAAATTTGAAGTACTACTTCTTTGTTAAAAGTATTTTTACGTAACTGTCAATTTTGTTAAATGGATACAGATTTATTTTAGTTTCTCATAGTAGGTTTATGCCATTGAAAATAAAAATGAAACATCTCAAAAAAGTATGATACTGGTAACAAATACAATTTTGCAGCTTCTTATGAAGTAGCCCCCTATTTTTGAAGATGTAAATAAGTTGATATCAGACTATGGGGGATTTGATAAATGTTGCTGGATGTATTGTCACTGGTGGAGACAGACCTACGCAAGGAGATTCCCAAATTCTTTAAAAATGAAGTGAAGTCCGACACTACGGAACTGAAAAATCAAATTGAAGATGCAAAATTTTAGACCTTGCACTTTTTTTAACACACCTGACATTTAATTTTAAAGAATTAAATCTGGAACTACAAGGAAAGCAGCAGAAAATTACTAATTTATATGGTCACATAAGAGAATTTAAAAATAAAATTAAGTTGTCAGGTCTTCACTAGAAAAATATGATTGTTAATTTTTTCCAAGCTGTAAAGATCACTTTGGTGAAATGAATGATTTTGAGAGAGTTTCATATTTAACATACATTGACACAATTGCAGTATCCGAAAACCGATTTAGCAACTTTAAGAAAATTGAAGGAGAAATTTCAGTTTTTACTAAGCCATCCACTATTTCTCTAGAGTACATAAGAAGAGCAGAACTACAACTGGAATTTTGTGATTTGTAGTGAGATTATTTTTTATCAGCAAAAAATCGAAATAGCATTGGACTTTTTTTAAGTTACTTCCAGGATAACGTTACCCCAATTTGCAAATTTTAGGCCTTATGCCTAACAATAAAAAACACTACTGCCTAATCTATGAATTGAGTGACATTGAGAGAAACAATATGATATTGTAGTGACAGCTATCTACTTATTATTTTCAAGCTTACTATTTTGGAAAAAATAATTTTCTAATTTAATTCCCGCCGAATCTCAAAAACTTAAATCGTTTGTTTCTCAAAAACGGTTGAGTTTATCGATTTGTAATAGGAATACCTTTTCTATATATAATTGAATGCAGTTCAATAGTCTCTTAGTAAAAAATTCAAAAGTGTAAAATACAAAAAGTTAGTCATATTTTTACATAGGCAGTACAGTCTAATTAGCGCTCCCTAGTCGTGACCTCAACACTGTTTCCATATTTGTAATTGCCATCTCAAAAAGCATAGGACTAGAAATGTTCAAAACAATCGACCCATACGTTCTTAAAATATAGCAAGAAAATCTAAAACATTTTTTCAACTTTAACACCCTGTAAAATAAAAAGGAGCAACAATTGAGTAAGGCAGTTGGGCTCAATCACTTTATTTCGACGTTAACAATCTGGCCTTAAGCTATGTATCATTATTGATGACTCACCCTGTATATGCAAAAGGTAACGTAAAGTACACAAATAGACCTAGGACATATTGTTCTGAGTGCACCCCTGATTTTGACGGCACCGACAGTTCACCCATGCTCATTATCACATTGCAATTATTAAATAATTCCTATTTCTTTTTATGAATGTTGTATCAGAGTTGGTTCAGAAAAAGTTAACAGGTTTTTAGTATTTTTCTAAAAACGTCTAGTATTTTATAGTCTAAAAATACATGTGCATACCTAAACAAAAAGCAAAATTTAGCGGAATAATACCTCCAATGCTTCCTTTTTCTTGGAATCTGATTGACTAAATGAATTCTGAACGAAGTTCATCATCATCATTATTATTCTGGTTCTCGTTTACTCTGAGATAGAACAATTAAATATACAGTATGCGTCAAAAGTATGGAATAAATTCAATAAAAACGAAACAATTATTTTTTGGGAAAAATCTTAATCAATTGTATTTTATTTTACATACCTCAGAATTGTTACTTTTTTATGGATAAAATTTACGTTTTCTAACATTCAATCGTCATTCACTCGAAAACTTTCCTATGTAAGAGAGCAAAATTTTAGTACTGTCTGATAGAGAATTAAACGATCTTTCAGAATCAAGGAAAAAATTATGGTGTAGCCATTTAAAAAAAATAGATGACGTCATTACTCGAAAACAAATGACATTTGAAAATCGCATTTTACACTAAAATATGTATTTTTTAAATTAAAAATCGACCTGTTCGAGGATTTTTCCCAAAAAATAATTGTTTCATTTTTATTGAATTTATTCCATACTTTTGGCGCATACTGTATAACCATTCATACTTTTTCTTCTTCAATATTTAAGCAACATTTTTGTCCCAAATTGTAGGTTTTCTACCATTTCTGTTTTTTACCATTGCTTCTAGATTTCCATATCCATTTTCCTTGCTTGTTATTTATTATCAATTCAACAATGATGTATCAATTTTATTTTCCTATATTACATCATATGTTTAGCCAATATTTTTCAATTATCATTAATATTTTTGTATTCGACAATTCTCATTGTGCTTTTTCCTTTCAACTTTATTTCTGCTTTATAATTTCATTATCTTGTGTATCTTTAATTTTAATAATTTTCCTAACAGTATTTCTTCCATTCCAATATTGATATTAACATTTCCATTTTGCGAGTAATAGTCGCCACCTTTTTCTCTCTATTGGACTGTATAACTTTATGAACAAGACAAATTGTGATTATTTTCATTCTCCAAAAAGCTTCGTACATAATTAATATTGATTTTGACAATCCAGAGTCATATACGAAATGATTTTCCGCCTAAAAATGGATATTGTTTGCATGACCACAACCCACATATGTTTTCTCTTAAACGTAATTAGATTAATTAAATGGATTTTATTAATACACTACGCGTCCCTTTCTGGTAGGGTGTAATTAAATTAGGCATTATTGATCAATCCAAGTCTATTAATCAGTAAATTTGGTGCCCTCATAACAACGTAGTTTAATGTAATACCCTTTATTTCCAATTATGGTATTTAAAAGTTATTTTATTCTTTTTGTCTAACGGCTCAATTGTTAAAATGGCATACAGGGTGTTTCGTAAGAATAATATGTGGGACATCTTAATGAAAGACTATATCAAAATGAATAGTATATATATGAAAATAAAACCGAAGGTTAGATTAAGTTAGGTTACTTTACTACTGGTTTACTCAGGATCATGCGTTCTGATCCTTAAGAGTACGCATATTTAAAGTTTAAAAACATCCATTATTTTTTTCTGATAAAACCTATTGAGGTTTTTAGTTGCTTAAGAACGGTCTAATATTATTGTCATGCGAAATGCAAGTGTATAAATAAGTGAATGTAATTTGTAAGTAAAAATTAAGTGCGTACTCTTACATGTCTACCCTATTATCTAAATCCCTACCCCTAAACGTGACCTCCAACCGTAAAATCTTAAGCAAAAAAATGGAATTATATACATGATTGTAAATGGCTTTTAGTTATCTTTTCAACGCCATCTCATTCTTTCATTTTTTAATAAATGTAAATGTTCAAATCATAAAACTCATTTTCCACGAATTTTACTTAATGTTCTTTAACATGATGAAGCATTTGTGGAGTAATACAGTTGTATTACCACAAGTATTGTAGTGATTCAGATTGTAGGTCTTTAAATAGCCCCACATAAAAAAGTCCAACAGTGACAAATCCGGTGGGCGTGAGGGTCATTTTCAACAGATCAAAATATATTTTTCTAGTTAAGTTTCCAGATAAATAAAATATTCCAGCAGAGCGATCCCAAAAAATTCATAGTCAAACATTTTCCCTTCTCCATGAGTTTTTCCTTAAGGGTAGTACAAATTTGGGGAACGAGTACATTTGGGGAATGATGCAAGTTTTCACTGACCTATATTGTATGTTACAAAATGTTAATTAAAATAATATTTCTATATTAAATGCGTTAGGTTATAAGAATTAATAGTGAATCTTTCTTTAGATTCACTATCAATTTCTAATGCTTAACGCATTATGCATGCGAATAATAATAATAAGTAATCTTTACAAATCATAGTTGAGTTTTAATACCTTAGAACAGAGTTACTTTGTAATGATCTTTGATGTTTTATTTTTATTTTACACACATTTTATTGAACAGTAAATTGACAATTTATAAGTTATGTGTAAAAAAACTGACCAATTTCACAATTTATTGATAACTGCTTTACACATCAAAATATTTACAATAATGTATCCGTCATTTCATTTCTACCAACCTCGATCCTCGTGAACTAAAATTTAAATATACAAATACTTGAACCCATCATCTTCAAATTATTTTTTTTTATTAGTTTCAACTTTGAAAAAAGATACCATTTTGACATTTTAACAATCTTCTGAAATATTTGATCATATATTCATGAATATACCTAATTAGGTTGGTATATAAATATAAATACAAAATGTAACTAGATGTCCCTAAAATTGACCAATAAATTAGAGCATGTTTTAATATCTACAATTTATTAAAATCACAATCAAAAATTGTATGTAAAACATGTATAAGGACTGCTTAACACATTTTAACATTTATAAAAATATAGAGGCGAATTTGTTTGATGCCAACATCCAATCACGTTATCAATTGGAATGTAAATAGACTATACTCATAATCATCATCATAGTTTACCTTTTTTCAATAAAATTCGATTTTTTTTAAAATGAAATACCCTGTATATTTTTACACATTTAGATATGACTTTCTTTTATGTATACATTATTATAAAGTTTGTACAATCCTATTTATCGCCGTCTCTGATCTGTTAGCCAAGTCAAAGATGCCAAAGTATCGATTAACGCCGCTTTGAAAAAACAATTATTTCCTACCTTACTGATGTTTATTTCCAGGATTGATATTTGGAGAGATTTCAAGAATGTTTAATCATTTTCTGTTCTTAATTGTTTATATTAGAACTAATGATTTTTGTATTCGCTGAGTGCTTGCTGGGGATATCTTCTTCTCTCGATCATTCTCTTTGTAAAGCAAGGTACTCGATCCGTCGACCACGACCAGGTGGATTCCCTCCATCGGGAATATCACAAAGGGTACAAAAGCACACTAATGCACACAAATACATCAAATTACTGCAACATGTTTACCGCCAAAGCATTACAGCAGTTGTTCAATGTGATTCAAAAAGGATTCGTCATGTTTTTTCTACTCGGAAAACGTATATAATGTTACGCTGTTACATGATAATATGCACTCGTCACATTTCCCATAATTGAGCACCTTGTTTATAAATACACAAAAAATACGCGCAAAATTAAATTTGACAGAATCCGATGCAGTCGCCATCTGTATGAAGTAGGTCACTATTGCAATCTATACTTCACACCGATAATTTTTTAAACTGCTTGTTTTGTTGGAAAATTAAATTCTGTTAGTACTAATAATATCAACAATAATAGACGATGCTTGCATAAAATAATTAGTTTTATTTTAAACTATAACGTCCCCAGATGTGTACAGTGTTCTGTAAAAATCATGGACTTTAAAATTAAATATTCTAAGCTTTGACCAGTGTTTGAGGATTACGCAATTAGCAATGCAAAATTCTGGGCCATGGGGACTAACTTTTGATTTTAAACGTTTTATAGTAATTAAATAAAGGAATTTATGTCGGGTATAGATATTTCCCTATACATGGTTTACCATATGTATGTCAGTCATATCTCTGTAATCGATCCCAATATGTGCAATATCGTGGATTCAAATCTGATACGTTTCTCCAAACATCAGGTGTTCCTCAAGGGTCCATACTTGGACCTTTTTTATTTGATATATTTATTAACGATATTGCGGAGGATTTTAATATACAATACCTATTATACGCTGATGACGTAAAATTATTTTGTCAAATTAACTCTGTTTTGGATTGTGCAAATATTCAGAATAACCTTGTTTCACTTAACGGCTGGTCTAATAGAAATATGTTGCCTCGTAATATCAGCAAGTGTAATGTTACGTCGTTTCATCGAAAAAAAAGTACCTATTATGTTTGATTATATATTGCAAGACAGCATTCTCAAGAGGCCTGATAGCAATAAAGACTTAGGTGTTATTTTTGATTATCAGTTGAGTTTCTTTACAGCACATCCACAGTTCCTTATCCAATGCATACAGGAGTTTGGAATTTATTTTACGAAAGATTTCAGGAATCAGTCTATTTTGCGATTATTGTATACAACTTCTGTAAGATCCAAAATTGAATACGGTTCAGTTATATGGAATCCAATTTATATTACATATACGTCATTACTGGAAAGAGTCCAACGAAGATTTTCTAAGTCTGCCGCATATCTGTTAGTTTATCCTATTCGAGGTACTCCACAAAAATTGTTTTGTGTCCGTTTTAATCTACAAAGTCTTGCCAGTAGACGTACAATGCATGGTATTATTTTATTATATAAAATTATCTATTTTAAAATTAGATGTGAATCTGTTACCAAAGATTTATTATTTAGAGTTCCCAGATTGGACTCTAGGAATTATGATTTGTTTATGTTACCCTTTGCCCGTACAAATATGTTGTTAAAGTCGCTTTTGTATCAAATGCTGAACAATAGCGACAATATGGAGGGTTTCCATATTAACTTTTGTGGTGTACGTGATATAAAAAAATATTTTCAATAGGTGCACGTGCATATTCTTGTTTCTTTTTATATATTTTTATTTTGTTTAGTAACTTTTATTTGTCCTTTAATTCTTTTGTGTTTTTTATATTATCTGAGAATTTAACTTTCAGGTTTATTATTTTTTATTTTTACTAGATTTTAAACTGTTTTTATATGTTTAGACTTTTACACTAGGTACTTATATTTTATTTTATACAATCGATTTTTAATATATAGGTATCTTTTTTAAGTATTTTTTTATATTTTATTGCATTTTTTCTAGTTTAACTACTTATCCTTTAAGTGGGTTATACCCGTTGGATATTTTAAGAGTAAATATGTTTTGTGCTGTTTATTTTTTTTTAAATCAAGGGCATATTCAATGGAGCTGCGGCAATCCTACAAGATTTTATAATTAAAGAGTGCCGCCGATGCATTCCGAGTTTTCTATTCCTATTCCTTGCATTAAATTTTAATTTTCTTAGAATAAATGGGTATTTTAATTTATACGGGCTGTGTATTCTGTTAGTAGATAATTCTGACAGACCTGTAATGAATGAAAATGTAGTTCTGGCACGAAGTAGCGAAAAACAAATGCAAAATACTGCAGCTAACCAGATTAAATGTTCTATCTATCAAGTACTTATTGTTAACGAAAATGTTAATTTCCGTTGTTTCTACATCTGACAACGCTGTAAGAACGACCGCATGGTAGTTGACATTTCTAAGCCACCTCGGTTGATGATTGTCATTGGTGCCGATAAATTGCCTAATATACCTATAAGCAAAAATTAAACTATTTCTATTTTATTTTTTTATGAATTACCTAAATAAATCAGTATTTGGCTACCCGTTTATTTTCTTTTTTATTTTTATACCTTACCCTTATCTTAAATATATCAGCATTCTTTTCTCCACAGTAATATCTCTACGAAAATTCGTATCCTGTATGTTTCATACAATCAATAAGCTTGTGGAATATTTCTCTTTCCATCCTATAGAAGTTTTGGAATTTCTGAGGATGAATTTGTAGCTGCTGAGAAACAATCAAAAGCACTGTATCAGCATTGCCTCGTAAGCATAAATGAATCCAAAACCTCCTTATTTTTTTTTTCTTCCTTGTATTCGCCGCAGTACTATATCGTCTTCTTACAACGACATTATTAAGAATATAATTGTTTAACTGAGCTCGAACTATTGCTATGTCTGACGGGATTTAGGTGTAGCAGCATGCTATGCGACTTTGATGTGAAAATACCACAAGAAGACGTATGATGCGACATGCTTCCTGCTTCCACGTAGCAAGTCGCACTGGCATACAACTTTGGCCTGAAATCACACTTATGTTTCCTTGAGCACGTGGTAAAAATTTTTGTGCTTACTCATAGTTAAACCTGTATAATACGTAGGTATTACAAAAATGTTGTCTTTTCTAAGGGATCCGTGTAGTATTCTGAAAAACGTAAAAACCAATTTCTATTATTACAGTTTTATGAATTCGTAAGGTGCCACTTAAAATAGCACGTAAGTGGCTGTATTTAAACAAATATACAAACCTTCCCATCTATTCGAAACCAGCAGTGGGTCGACTACATCAACAAACACCGAAATTATTATCGTGGCTGCTTTATTTAACATCTTTTAAAAATGTTTTCCAGTACTTAAAACGAGGTTTTGTTTTCGTGAATCACGCTTAAATACTTTTAAAAATAAATCATTGTTTATACAAAGCGGTATTTTTAGTGGATTTTCCTATAATAAAACCAGCTGTACAAGAGAAGATTACCTAACCGGCACTAGCGGCGACCTTAACATATTTATTCAAAAGTAAATGTTACTGCGAAACGGAATTCTACATTTCGAAATATTTCCTAAATATACACGATGCGAGAGGAAGCTTATATCAAACAAATCGATAGTAGGGCAGATATGTATATAAATTTATAATTTTAATGCTGAAATTGGCATTTTATTTTGTAAAAGACATGTCGCTATAAATAAAACAAAAACTGTTTTACTGTATTAGAAAGGTATTTTAAGCTAATATATATCAAATCTCCTACAATTCTTATCAATGAAGTCATATGTATGTTCTCCGATACCAAACATCTAGGTATGCTAATGAACAATTCCACAGACAAAGCTCTATTCAATAAATATCTCAAGAAATTAATCTATCTAAATTTACTAACCTGGTTTAATGAAAACACTCTATAAATATCAATATATCAATTTGATCTATTTCTGCATTTTTAGGATTGCTTCATCAGGTAGCCTCCTTTAAGTTGAATCAAATATTTAACTGTAAAAATTATTATACCAATACATTAAAATTATTTGAAATTAAATGTCGACAATGTCAAATTGATTAATCTGTCAATGAATTTAAACATCATAACGACCTACTAAGTTAATAACAACATTTTACCTTTTATGTATCGTTTTTTATATATTTTTAGGTATTAGCAATATTGTGTGAAACTAACTATTCTGTGGACTAAACCCTCAACCAGCGTTGACTTACACCCACAATATCTACCCATATATTCTTTATTATTAGCTTTTGTAATATTTTTTACTGTATTAGAAAGGTATTTTAAGCTAATATATATCAAATCTCCTACAATTCCTATCAATGAAGTCATATGTATGTTCTCTGATGCCAAACAATCTAGGTATGCTAATGAACAATTGTTGACAAATCATCAATCAAATTTTAATTTATTGGTATAATAATTTTTACAGTTAGATATTTGATTCAGCTTAAAGCAGGCCACCTGATGAAGCAAACCTAAAAATGCAGAAATAGATCAGATTTTATATACGATCTATGATTTCTATAGAGTAGACGTGTGTACGTATCACTCCAGTAAAATACAGTTTTTGGATAGTTGTAGTGCAAATTATTGCTACATTTTTCGTCTGTGGGTGAGTCAATGCATTCCTAGTTGACTAAAATTGATGAAAGTTGCTACACGTATTTGATTAATTGTAGAAATCAATTTATTGATTTCAATAATGGTTTTAAGTAAGGCTCAAGAAGCAGAATTTAAAAACCTTTGTAAAGATATGGTAAAAGAACTCCTTGGTGATAAGGATTTTATAGAAGTGTTTTGTGATAAAATTATTTCTGTAGTAACTAAAAAGTTATCTGCAGATACTGATAAATTTAAAAAACAAATAAGTTCCTTAGAACTCAAATGTACTAAGATACAGGGTGATTATAATACTTTGAAACAAGATCACGAAACTGTCAAAAATGAGTTAAATGTGATGAATTTGCATATGACTGCAAAGATGGATGATCTTGAGCAGCATTCCAAATTACATCAATTACGGATGTTTGGTGTTGAAGAAGTTAGAGATGAGAATTTGAATAATATATTACCTGATATTTTTGAAAGAAACTTAGGAGCACCAAGTTGTTCAATCGAGTATTGTTATCGCATTGGCACCCCCAATAAAAAGAGTAGAAGGCCTCGGCCTATTGTAATAAAATTTCAGAATTTGGCAGATCGTAATAAAGTGTTTTATAATAAGAGGAATCTAAAAGGGAAGAAAATATCTTTAGTTGAAGAACTTACAAACTACAGATATAAACTGTTTCAAATGGCCAAGGAAAAGTTTGGTAAAGATAAAGTATGGACGAAGAACGGAAAAATATATACTAATTTGGGTGGAGTAAAGCATTGCATGAAAACTGTTGAGGACTTTGGAAAAGTAACAAATGGATGATATTCTGGATGTGTTATGTACCATTTTCATACAGTTATATTCATATATAATTTTGTTTTTCATTTCTTTTTTGTATTATTTTTAATTTTACATATAAATTGAATTTGTTTCAATTTATTAATTTTTTATTTCTTATTTATAGTATTAGTATAGGCATTTTTTCTTGTTTATTCTTTTTTAAATTTAAAATGTCTCGCAATATGAGAGGTTTAACTATTGCATATTTTAATGTAAGGTCACTGGTATTACATTATTTGGATCTTAAAGAACTTATATATCAAAACAAATATGATGTTGTTGGTATTCAGGAGACACGTTTATCTGATGATATTCCTAGTGAATATGTACACATTGATGACTATGATTTTATAAGAAATGATAGGACTACATTTGGAGGTGGTGTTGGATTTTACATAAGTACGAGGTTGAGGTATGAAGTTTTAAAAAAGCATGTGCATGAAGCATTAGAACAGTTATGGGTTACTGTAACTTTACTTAAAGATACTTTTGTCATTGGTACACTGTATAGGCCACCAAATAAAAATGTTATTGATTTCGTGAACTTGTTTGAAGATACGGTCTCTGATTTAATGCCGTCCTTTTCCAATTTAATATGTGGAGGTGACATTAATATTGATATGCTAGATATACATGATCGTAAAACAGTATTGTTTAATAACTGCATTGAATCTTTTGGTGTAAAACAAATAATTAACTCACCAACACGAGTTACTAATAATACGGCTACTCTTTTGGATGTTATTTTAATATCAAATGATTTACATTTTAATAAATCTGGTGTTATGCATATCCCACAAGAACAATCTGATCACTTTTTAGTTTTCTGCTCTTTTGTCAATGAAAAACCATGTTATGATGACAGTGTTGTAAAATTTAGAAATTTTAAGCGCATTGATCGAGAATTATTGCATGAATTATTGTTACTAACACCATTTCATGATATATTTACTATACATGACATCAATAAAAAAGTTTCTTATTTTAATAGCATAATAATAAACATTTTTGACACTATTGCTCCAGTAAAAGCAATTTCAATTAAAAAACAAAATCCTCCATGGTTAACCGATAATGTAAAACTTTTAAGAACTCTACGAAATAAAGCATATAATAAATTTAAACTGTCAGGAAGTATTGTCCATTGGGAGTATTATAAAAGTTTGAGAAATCAGACCAATATATCAATAAGAAATGAAAAAAAGGCTTACCTTCATAGTTTTGAAAATGTAAGATCTAGTAAATTGTTATGGAAAAAATTAAAAAATTTAGAAATCCATGGACCTTCCAGTTTGAAAATTCCTGAAAATCTAAATAAACCAAATGATATTAATAAACAATTTCTGCAATACTCAGGTTCTACTTTTATACCGAATAATGAAATTCTACAATTTTATTCTAACAATTTTAAATGCCCCTTTAATACTCTGTTTGCTTTTAGCACTATATCTGAAAACACGGTTTATAAGTTTATATTAGAAATAAAATCTAAAGCTACTGGGTCAGATGATATGAATATAGAAATGTTGTTATTATGTTGTCCATTTATTCTACCATATTTGACACATATTTTCAATTTTTGTTTAATAGATAACATTTTTCCAGAGTCTTGGAAAATTTCACGAGTGGTTCCTATACCTAAAAAAACTGATGCAAGTAGCTACAATGACTTGCGACCAATAAGCATCCTTCCAGTTTTGTCAAAGGTCTTGGAAAAGATTATGCATTCGCAAATATGTTCGCATCTGGCAAAATATGATATATTACCAATGTATCAGTCAGGTTTTCGTAAAGGATACAGTTGCGCAACAGCATTACTTAATATAACAGATGATATTTTTAAAGATATAGATAAAGGAAAAACTACAGTTCTTATACTCTTAGATTATTCCAAGGCCTTCGATACAATTAGTCATGAAATTTTATTATCTATCTTACATTTTATTGGATTTCAACACAATGCATTAAAATTATTAAGTAGTTATTTAAATCTTAGGTCTCAATTTGTAGAAACATCGAGTGGTAAGTCTGATACAGCATTTATAACCTGTGGGGTACCCCAGGGTTCCATATTGGGCCCATTGCTTTTTAGCATATATACATGTCACATTGTTTCTTGTTTAGAGCGGGTTAAATACCATTTATATGCTGATGATACCCAAGTATACGTATCTTTCATTGCTTCGGAATTGAACGATATTACTTCAGTCATAAATAGTGAAATGAAAAAACTTATTGAATTATCTGAAAAACATAACTTAAAGTTAAATTCAGACAAGTCATCGGTTTTGGTATTTGGTAAGTGTCGTACTGTTATAGAAGACAATATTAATATAACCATAGGTACTACGAAGTTACCTTGTTCTAGTGTTGCAAAGAGTCTTGGAGTTTATATTGACACAAGTTTACGTTTTAAAAATCATATTTCAAAATGCCTACAAAAAGCTTATATAAATTTAAAAATGCTGTACCCTCATCGTCATTTACTGTCTACTTCTTTAAAATTGATGTTAACTGATTCGTTAGTTTTGAGTCATTTGAATTACTGTGACGTATTATATAATTCATGTTTAGATAACCTGGACAAAACTCGCATTGAAAAAGTTCAGAGATCATGTTTAAGATTTTGTTATGGTGTTCGGAAGTATGATCGCATTTCATACAAGTTAAAAGAAGCAGGCTGGTTAAATATGGAAACAAGACGTAAACTTCACTCGTTAGTACTTTTTCATAGAATTATAATAACAAAATGCCCTCCATATCTTCATAATAAAATAAAATTTCGTACTGATGTTCACACCTTAAACCTCAGATTTAAAGGATTGATTTCACCACCGCCTCACAAAACAGCCATTTTTCGTAGATCTTTTTCATATAACATTTACCGCTTATATAATGGCTTATCAGATCATTTAAAATCATTGCCTGTTTCTCTATTTAAGGTTAAACTCAAAGAAATTCTTTTAAATCCTCCTACAAATTAGACACAATTTCATATTTCGTTTTATTTTATCCCCTCATATTGTCTAAAATTTATTGCCTAAAATTTTTGTTATCTTTTTTATGTAATGTAGTTTTTTTTTCTTATCTCTGTATTTCCTCTATAGAACGATTTGTACAGTTGTTATTGATGTTAAGGCTGAAACTTGTTCAGCAGGTAAATTTTGTTTACCATGTTGTTTTCAGTCCTTTTTGCAGGCTATAGGATAAGTAATTAGTTCATTTGTTAATGCTCGTAACTGCAAATAAATCATTATTATTATTATTATTATTATTATTATTTCATCTATTGTGGTTGAATTTTCGAGTTCCCACTGTCAAATTGAAGTTAGATATTTATAGAGTGTTTTCATTAAACCAGGTTAGTAAATTTAGATAGATTAATTTCTTTAGATATTTATTGAATAGAGTTTCGTCTGTGGAATTGTTCATTAGCATACCTAGATGTTTGGTATCAGAGAACATACATATGACTTCATTGATAGGAATTGTAGGAGATTTGATATATATTAGCTTAAAATACCTTTCTAATACAGAAAAAATATTACAAAAGCTAATAATAAAGAATATATGGGTATATATTGTGGGTGTAATTCAACGCTGGTTGGGGCTTTAGTCCACAGAGTAGTCACACAATATTGTTAATACCTAAAAAAAAACTTTTTTAACACATATTATGTTTTGCATTTAGGGTTAATTTACCAAAAGAAGTTTAAATTGGATTTAATTTAATCCTTTAGCGCCAGCCAGTAAATGCCTTTAAATTTTAACAAATAAGGTTTAATTAGTTACATCAGTCGTTTAACTACTATTTTATTACTAGTAGTTGCAGAAAAACTGTAACAAAATAGAAAAAAGTTCCTTTTAACAGATAATACAGCAAGTCAAGCGAACACAAACCTATTTCCGGAAAGAACAGCAAATAGTTATTTATCTAACAAGTGCGGAAAGTGATCCTGCACGTGTTGGGTACAATATTTTTCCTACGATCATGAAAATTATAATCAAGCGAAACAGTTTATTTAATTATCAATTTATAACAATAACAAGTAATTATAAAGTAGCTATTTAAACTAATAGAATGAAAAACATTGAAATTAAATGTACAATTTGTAACATTTTGTAAATTCAGTGCTGAAGTAATAGCGACTTGAGGATGCTTTTCAATTCTCAATTCACTGTTGACAAAGTATGTGCCACAATATTAGCTTGTAACTTCAATGATGATGAAATAACTGCTAGATGCTGTTCTTCAGTTACGGAACATGCTGTTACTGTTGATGAACTACTTGCTTCAGCAGGGTTCTCTTGGATGTTCTGATGAGGGATTTAATGCTTTTAGAATGCTGTGTGTTATCCAAACAATCCTCAATGTATGACTCAGCCACCGTTGTGGAGTTCCACCCACAACGCAGTTTTATATTTGTAATATTGGACCCGGAGTTAGCTAATAATGTAGCAGAAGAGTGCCGGAAACAATGTCATGTATAAGTTTCCGAGTTTGGGAGGCCTAAGTAACCAGCGATGTTAGATGGCATTTTCCCGAAGCTGTTGACACCCACACATTGCTTGGTATATTTTCCTGCTTTATAGAATAATAAAAATAGATCTTGACTTCAGTAGATATCGACATATTTAATTTTTTCTTGAAACATTTGGTAGTTTTTCGCGGCTCACAGTGGCGCAAAACGCCACTGTGCCACCCAAATTACTGTACACCCCTTAGGGCTGGGCCGTTTGAATTGATTTTTTTTTAAATGTCATAAAATTGCCTATAGATCTCTCTTTCTCAATTTTCGCTTTGGGTCTTCATTTTCGCGGAATTTGACTCCAAAAATGGGTTTTCATGGAAAAAACTAGATAGTTCGCACAAAAATAACCCTACGGAATACGAGATTGAGATTTTGCCGGACTTTTTTATGGTGCAATCGTCTTGGAAAGCCCTACAAGACTGTCCACTTAGATTTCGGGGAGAAATTTGCCGTTGCTCTTAAAATAGCCACAATCATCCAAAAATGTTCACATATCAGAAATAGTTCTAGTGAAAACTGGGAAAATATTGGAAAAAAATCTCAAATAATGTTTACGGGCATGGTTCAGCTAGGTCTATAACATCCAGCATTCTTTGACCCTGATTATTACTGATTACGAAAAATGATGCCTTTAAGTTAATGCCATATGAAAAAAACAATGATTTTAGTTATGGCAATATATAATCTAATATTCAACAGACGGATTACATGAACTCAAAAAGCGTTTGTTATATTCAATGTCGTTCAATGTTGGTGGATTTAGATGATTACCATAAATTGTCAGCGTGAGATTACATACAGTTTCAATAGAAATAAAGAACAAAGTCGAAAACAGACGTTCCAATAATAATATTTAAATGATCACCTACGACGCACTTCAGCATCAAGCGCCAATGACATATTAATCAGCTTCTATTAATAATGGAACAATTACTTGAATAATAAATGGAATATGGATCAACTCCCACGTTTCTTTGACCCTGATTATTACTGATTACGAAAAATGATGCCTTTTAGTTAATGCCAAATGAAAAAACAATGATTTTAGTTATGCCAAAAAAGTACGTGCTTGACCAAAGCTAAACAAGGCGTCATCTACTATGAATTTCTTCTGAGAAATGTAACTGTTAAGGTTTGTTGATAACAATTTTGTAGTTGGAGGATAGTATTTCTGAAATTCTCTAATTGTAGGAGAGTACCTTAAAAGGCTATAGCACTTAGGCCTCATTTGACCCCTTGTAGTTCCTCCCATTAAGAGATCAATTCACCTGAGCCGCTAACCAACCTAATAAAGAGAAAAAGGACGTTGCTCTGGGAGATCTATCTAATGAAGGCCATAGTAGGCCATTGCTCTACCAACACGGATTCTCTTGTTAATAAGATAGTAGTGCACCCACAGAGTGTTTTTAAATGCCTATCATTAGGAAGATTCATCTTAGACATAGCCAGGTACTGTTTGGTTGTATCTTTAGCAAATTGATAGCTATTTGTTCCATCCTACCGTCTTCTAAATTATTTGTTGGTGTCTTGATCTTACGTAAGATATCAAATTTCTTTAAACAACACAATCTAGCACAAATCCGGCACAATTTAACACAACTGTTATTTTTTATTTTGTCAGAAAATGGGGGTCTAAGTTCACGTCTAAATATCGGTTTTTCCGGATTATCCGGAGAACGAAGGCAGATATCAAATTTTTTTAAATGGCACAAGGATCGGAAGCACAATTCAATACATTAAGGAAAAATACGATTTTCGCGAAGTACAGTAAGATCACGTTAAAATTTTCGGTTTTTTGTATTTTTCGGAGAACGGAGGCAGACATATTTTTTTATATGGCACAATGTTCGAAATTACTAACACAACTCAGAACATCGAAAAAAATTGGATTGTAGTTTGGTGGGCTAAGAAATACCGGTTTCTTCGGAGAACGGGGGCGGGTAAATTAAAGAAAGTTACGATTTTCACGAAGTGGAGTACGTTGAAAACACGAATTTTACATTTTCTAGGAAAATGGCTATTATTTTTCTTTCAATTTTTGCGGCACAATGTAGCACAAATCCGGCACAATTCAACACAACCCTAATTTCTTATTTTAACAAAAAATGGGGGGCTAAGTTCACACACATGCATTTAGCGCCTACTGCTATACATTTTAGTTGTGTCGTTTACAATAGTATAAATATTTGCGTCAATTTTTGTTTTCCGTGTATGTTGATTATCGTATGCCTTAAGGGAATATTATCCAGCCGCCTGAACGATCCAATTTCCAAGCTTAAAAATCAATCGCACGTAGTCTCTCAATCACAATTTGCAATTGTAATGGAATTGGTTGAAGCAATAGGAGAGGTAAACATATTAGAGACCGATTAAAGTCCGAGAGGGAGCAGCTGCAAGTGTCTAAAGGTTGCAGATGCAAATCAAACACACACACAGTGCGCTAGGGTCGGTAATTGTCTTTCGAAAAGGGGTGATAAAACGGTTGTAAACTTCGCAGATTATAAACGGACACGCTTTACGTGTACGTTGCACTAATTTACTCCAATAACTGTCCGTAATTGCGTGACAGTTTGAGCTATTGCTTACAATATTTTTAAGCTGATCTGGAAAAATTATTAATTTAATAAAACCAAATCGAAAATGTAATCAGTCAGTAAAGATATTTAGCTCAAAGTAATTTAAAATAGAAATAATTCGATTTAAAATAATAATAGGTTAAGCTTTTTTGCTTATCGTCAATAAGTATTTGCAAAAACAGAAATAACAAATTAAACTTTTCTATTACCAAGAATTACTTGGAATGTTTGCGGCTCAACAAGATGTTGACATTTTCAAAAAAATATCTACTAAGTAACTGGAATAGACTAAGTAACTAGAACTATTCCACTGTTGTTAATGACCACCATTGTATTGTTGTTGATGACATTTCTAAATGTATAATTAAAAACAAAAACTGATTTTGACTTGTTTTTATAGGTTATGGTTAGATGGCAAATTTGATTTTTCCATTAATTTCAGTGTTCCTGTAGAAACACTTATAGTTATAACAATAATTATTATTCCCTGATACTAAATGACCAAAACGACGACGCCAAGATTTAATAGGAAAGTGTCCGAATTTGGGAAACTGTATTATGATTTCTTCATCCTTAGTCTTCAATAGTCTTCGAGGAAGCTCCAATATAAAATTATGTTCAGTCATGGCATCAAGTCTAAGAGTGACATCGTCAGTTATATCTGCTATTAGGACGTCGTGTTGGAAATTGGTTACCACCAAGGTTATTCTAGCTTGATATATACCATTTACGTTATCATTTCTCCATTTTGTGTCTCGAAAATGTAGTTTCGTTCTGATTTTTGTATTCAGTAGTAGGCGGCGATATTCGGTCTTACTATGGTGTGACTAGAGCCGGTATCAAGGGTCATTTCACAATCCCGTCCGCATATACGCCCTGATACTACCAAACTCGTTCCATTATTTTGCAGACGGGTTACCTTGATCGTAACAGTTGATAGGGCTTAGTAGCACCTATCCAGCTTTCGCCTCCAAAGTTGACTAGTTGGCGTTTCCCAGGTTGTGACTTGACGCATTCTTGCACAATTCCAACATTCAACTGATATCCGCCTATTAATTACAATAGAGTGGGTACGAACTTGTCCTCTCTGGTAGTTGTCCAATAAAATTCCTTTATTAATCCTTTGTTGTCCTTCTCGGCTTCACGATGTTCATCCGTTCTGAATCTGAATTGTCTTGTTCTGCCTTGACTACTTCTGGAAGCCTGCCATGCGACTTCAATTTCTAGCACCTGGGCCAAAGCTTCAGATATATTTTTATGTCTGGCTAACTTAATACTTGACTAATCTCGAAATCACGTAGGCCATCGATAAAGCTGCTTACTGCTAACTGTTTTTGAAACTCCGCCGGTGCGGTGGGGTAGGCTATCTTCACCATACGTGCTATATCTGCCTCAAATTCACCCCGTAGAGCAACTATAAGTGATGTGGTTTTTTATTCTTCTGGTCAGTAATTTTCCAAGGTAGTTGCTTCAAATTGTTTAAGGTACTCCATGACACCTTCCCTTTAAATGTTGATGCCTTAATCCTTGATGAAGCAAAACTGCTCTCGGTCTTAATGGGCGCCTTTGCGGACAACTGGGATTTCAGGTTTGAAATTTCACTTCTCAACTTTGTC
Source organism: Monochamus alternatus (assembly GCA_037114965.1). Lineage (NCBI taxonomy): Eukaryota > Metazoa > Arthropoda > Insecta > Coleoptera > Cerambycidae > Monochamus > Monochamus alternatus. The sequence continues at coordinate 20,589,004 of CM073435.1, read as the reverse complement.
ATAATTTCTTCTACAACCTCGACCTTATCTTGTATCTCAATTCTTAATTAATTTCTTCTTCACAGTTTCCTTAAATTCATTGAGTTTAATTTTAATAATTGAATGTTCTAACTTCTTATTGTTTTCTTGTAAACTGGTTTTCATTTCATTTCTTAATTCTTCCTGATTATTTTTCATTTCTTCTAGACTGGCCTACATTTCCTCTTGATTGTTTTTTATTTCCTGTTTTAAACTTACATCATATTATCTTGGCTACTTTTTAAATTGTTCATCATTTTGTCTTGGCTATTCTTCATTTCATCCTGGCTGTTTTCCATTTCTTTATCTAAGACTTCTTCACATTTTCTTGGCTCCTTTTCATTTCTTTCATAATCTCCATTAACTGTTTGAATGTTTCCTCCATGTATGTAGACTTTGCTCTTGAAACTGGCATTCACATTTCACTCAAATTCCTTCTCTGCGGAACGTCACAATTCTGAGACCAATGTAACCTCTACGCTAACTTAGCCTTGAAATACGTCGCATAGAAAAACCGTGTTCGGCTTCGTAACTTAGAAATTACTTAAACTGAACTGTGGTGGCACAACCGATCTGCTTATATATATTTTTAGAGTTCCAGAAGTTTCTGCGGTTTCGAAAACGTGTTAGGAATCAAATCGAATATGGCTTGGAATATTGTAGAAAACGTCAGAATAAAAGTATCACAAAAATTATAAATTCTAACGCAACAAACTAAAAAGGCATGTGAGCTTCAGTAACAATATGGTAAAATTGCCCTCTCCTCAGGTTAAGAAGCTAATAACAAAGGATTTAAAAAGTTGTAAGTAATTTTATGTCAGATATCATTGTTTATACTTATTCGGTTTGATACGTTAGTAGTTTCTTTTTGTCTGAGGATAAAGGGAAAAAGAAGTTGTAAGTAAACTGCAGTAACAGTACACGCGGTACGAACTACATCTAGCGGACATTCGCTGCTCCATGCCAGACAAGAAAGGTTCTACATACCAGTAGATACCAATGAAAGCTGTCGACCTCTATCGTGTTTGATGAGAACGATATTTTGCAAACACATAATTCCAAGAAACAACTACTCTGTGGGCTGATGCCCCGACCAGCATTGGATATTACATCTAAAAAACTTCTAGTAAACAGCTAGTCACTCATCAGCTCTAATCAGTATGCCATAGGTGAAGTACCTTAGCTGTTTTAAGTTTAAACAGCAATGTCACTTATTATTGAAAATTAAAAATATGCCATTATTTCTGTTTTACGTAAGGGCGTTTATTTGCTTTAAAAAAAAATTTATACCTGATGATGGTGGTTTGCTATGAGAAAGTGGAAGAAAATGCCTAATGATTTTTTGTGATATATACAGGGTGAGTCAGTCATAATGTCATTAATTTTAAGAGGAGATAGGGAATAATGAGTATAATGCGAATACGCGATTAAAAAAAATCTAAACGCATATTTACGCTGAAAAAAAATATTTTCAAATCATTATTTAAACCCCCTTTTCAGACTGTCACTGACCGCTGAGAGCCTTGGTCGTTTACAGATCACAGTTCAACTCGATGTCGACCTGATGCAATGTTGTCAAGTTGTAATATTTTTCTATAGAGTACCTACCTACCTAGGTTTTAGACATCACAAATAAACGGTTGTATTGACTATTTTAGAATATCATTTTTTCTTGCTAAGTTCAACTTAAGCCAATAATAATTTAAAATGTTAATATTCAATAAAATCAAATAATAATAATCAAATAATTCTATTAAATGCAAGTAACGCGGTCTACTCAGGTTTTCCGGTAGAAAATACGGCCCAATCAAACGATACCCGTACACTCGCGTGTCGATTTTTCTCTGAGCAAATGTAACTGTTATGACTGCAACAAAACACCAACGTGTCTAAAAATAAACCGAGTAATAAACCATTTACGTACATTACATAAAAAACCTATACCCAATGGGTACATTATTAAGAGAAGCTGAAAAGTGTTTCGTGTTTAAATACTAAGTAATAAAAAAACCATCGTGTTGTCGACAGAAAACTGTCCAAGACGGAAATGGCACGCCGCTAATCTAAGTTATCTTGACCTACCGTATTATTAGGTCAATAACCTAGTTACCTAGTTTTTGTACTGTTATTTAACGACAAGGAGTAAAACTTTTTTTTTAAATCTAGATACATGAATGAATTTTCCTTAAATATTGATTTATTTGTTAATAAAAACAAATGTAGATAATAAATAAATGTTTTCGAATGTTAGGTTATTACAGTTTAATAATTTTGATATTACGTTTTCACTACGTTTTACAAATAAATATGAATTTTTAGTATTACTCGTAAGTACAATTAATTATTCAGTTTGTTGTTACGTACATCTAGCCTAGAAATTTATTGTTTTTTAAGTATACTCGCGACAAGAATTCAGACGACTTACGTCATACGAACAAATGAATAATTCGTTATATTTTCATCAAAATATTTAAGAAACTGCAATTGATAGTAATAAAACTATATACTACACTAAAAGTTAGTATTATATATTGCACTAAATTGCAAAATATGATTGTTTTTAACGCGATCAAATATCGAAAATTACTTTGACAATAAAAACAAATGTGTAACGTCAGCTGCGACGTAAGACGTCTGAATTCTTGACGCGAGTATAGTATGGTACTAACCTGTTTACAGCTCACAGTTCACGTAAAACTGCACTTATCCGTCCATAGCACTTTATTAATAAATTTAGAGTCAGTCGCATTTCGTAAACATTCTCCGTATAACACTACCATTTCCACATATTCGAAATTTGTAAAATTATGCGTTGTGAATTTACGCCAAATGCGTGAGGTGAGACCGAAATAAACAAACTACTGCTTACTGCTTGTATTCTCTCCATCCCCCTCCAAATGTGTGGCATGACCTACAAATTTGGGGGGAAAGAAATGCGGGAAATGCAGAGTGCTAAATGGAGGTAAATTTGAATAACACGCTGACGTGTTAGACGATATTATGTATGTAAACATGATGTGGCATCGTAGGTTTGATACGGCATTAGATTGTCGTCGGGTGCGTCATCAGAAAGTTCGTAACGCACCAGGAGCGTCGTGTTGTGTTGTTTGTTTTTTTTATGTTTTGCTAGTGTTTATATTTTTTTTACTGTTTTGTGTGTATGTATGCCCTTTAACAATAAAAAAACAGTATAAATTGGGTTACAAACCTTTGTAATTTCTTTTATAGCTTACCTTAATATACCTTAGCTGCTTGTAGAACATCGACTCTAATAGTCGCTTCCCTCGTCAAATAGTATTACAACACACTGTATAATCTTTGAGAAAAAAAAAATATCATTCCAAAAAGTAACAATATTAAGAATATTTCAAATTTTCTATACATCTAATTTATAACATAGAATTTTATAAATGCAACTGCATATTAAGTGTTGCCTATCTTTAGGAATTTACAATTCTTAAAATAAAAAACATAACTTCTAAAAATATTACTATTCTGTAGTATTCTATTAACTGGTTTTCGCTGATGATAAACTAAATTGTAAAATGATCCCTATTCTGACAGGTGTTCCATAAAATAACAAATTTATTTATAGTAAATGGAAAAGTGACTATTAGTAAAACTATATGGTAAGTATCTTTATTGTTTTACGAAAGTAGTGAGTATATTTGACTGTATTTTTGTTGACTTTAATGCCTAGCTAGCTCTTTTAAAATTTTGTGCGTACGTAATATGTATAGGTCTTCAACTGGAAATCGTCTAGAAATTCCTCATAACTGTGATATGGGCTACAGGTGATGGAGAATGCTTCACCTACTGATGGTACTGCCAAATTTCTAGATTAGACCTGGATCTCGTTTTCTAATACTGACAATCAATTTTATTTTTGCTTTTTCTTACTAATTTGCCTAAATTTCAGGAAGCTCTCTAAACCAACGCTGCACGTTTCTTCTTTAGCTCGTTATCAATCAACAAACTTTTGTTTTTTCTTTTCTTTTTATCCTTTTGATATCTTGATCCCTTGTTTTAAAGTTCACCTACACATTATGGTTCATATATATGATTTCAATGAGTTTTTCGATGCACTGTTTTAATGATTTTCACTGCACTGCTTAACCTACTATATTTTTTTAAATATATTTACAATTTTACTTATAGCTAAATGTTAAAATATTCTTAAATATTACTCTTTTTATGTAAATTGTGATATCTCTTGTGAACCCAACTTTATACTTGACATTTGTCTATGGATATGGAATTTATGTGACATTTCTGAAACTTTTATAGAATTTATTTACTTTAAATGTTGATATTTTTATTATATTTGCTCAACTCCTGTTGATATATGTATGAAATTAATCTATGATCTTGTTAATTCGATATACTTTGCTTTGGGTTTAAGTCTGTTTTTGTTTATGTACTCCTCATAAATAAAGATAAGTTTTCGATTTGAGCCCTACCTGCAGAGATATTCGCGTTGGTGGGGTGAACCTAAAATTCGGTTTTCATTTTTCTTTTCAAAAACAGCTCAACTTAAAATTTTGAAATTTGATACACGTGTTCTACTGATGGAACTACGTTTCAGCAATAAATTTTTATTTACATCCTTCACTTTGAAGTGGTTGAAATAAACAACCCTTCCTGATGTTTTGGCCAGAACTTTTTTCTACCATGGAACTGTCAATAAGACTCCACAACAATTAAACATTAAAGTAACACACGCCTCCTATGTGTTTTTATTTATTATGATTTTTAGTTTTAAAGGGTGGTAACTGATAAGAAATATTTCTTTTACTATTACTATTTTTTAACTTTTTGAAAAAATTTAAAATTCAAGAAAAGTTTATAAATTCATAGGTCCATATAACCGTAATTTTAATTTTGATCCATAGCCATCTAGAAAAAAGTGCTGGCCTAAACATCAGGAAGGATTGTTTGTTTCAACCACTTTGAAGTGAAGGGTGGAAATAAAAATTTATTGCTAAAACGTAGTTCCATCAGTAGAATACGCGTCCCAAATTTCAAAATTTTAGGTTGTCGTTTTTGAAAAAAAAATCAAAACCGAATTTTAGGTTCACCCTACCAACGTGAATATCTGCAGGGAGGGCTCAAATCGAAAAAAATATATAGAAAAGATAATTTACGTGGAATTACGGGACACCCTGTATATTAACCCTTTCAGGACGCCAAAAAACAATTTATTCCCATCGTCCAGGAGCGGAGAGCCGGGGTAGCACATAGGATTTTATTATGAAAAAAAATTGTCCTTTGCATTTTCGGAAAATTGATCAAATTTTCTGAAAAATAAACTAATATGTCACAGAAAAGGTACTCTTGTTCAATGTCGCCAACATGAACCGTTCTCTTTAAAATTTGCAAAATTTATTGTCGTGCACCCGACAAGATAGAGGTAGCAATGGCAGTTCGTCATCATAGTAGCTATAAAATTTAAAATAACCTTTTAGTTTTCCTGTCAAAAGTTAATTGTAAGTTTTGATAACATAAAATTTAGCTGGCGTTACTCATTAAAAGTTGTTATGGCAGAACAATACACCTTTGGAGAACTTGCAGATGCATTTAATTTACGGAAAATGTAGCTGTAATACAAGAATGGCAAGTAGATTATATGAGCAAAACTATCCAAATAGGAGAATACCTTCTCGAAAATTGTTTATGTCCATCGACCGGCGCCTTAGAGAAACAGGTACTTTTAAAAAAAGTCATTATGACACTGGGCGTCCCAGAACGATCCGAACTCCAGAGGTTGGAGGGCGTGTTCTCCAACGTTTTGAAGAAGATGATACTTTAAGCACCAGAAGAATTGCTTTCGCCGAAAGTATGCCACATTCCTTGGTATGGAGGATTGCTAGGGAACAACAACTGCATCCATATCCTATGACTATGACTAAAGTACAAGAATTGCTTGCTGAAGATTTGCCAAAACGACTACAATTTTGCAACTGGATGTCAGAAAAGGTTCGTGTTGATGCGATGTTCGCCAAACGTATTTTGTTTACTGATGAGTGTTGTTTCACGAAAAATGGCATTTTCAATTTAAGAAATAGTCATCACTGGAAAGATGAAGATCCAAATGCAATAGTTGTGCGACATTCACAATACAAAATTAAAATCAATTTATGGGAGGGAATAATTGGCAATAAACTTTTGGGTCCAACTGAACTTCCTCTAAATGTGAATGGGGAAAATTACTTACATATTTTGAGCAAGAACTTGTTGAAGTTTTGGAAGACCTTAATTTGGAAACCAGAAGAAATATGTGGCTAATGCAAGACGGGGTCCCTCCTCACTACTCTCGACAAGTAAGGCGACATTTAAATAATATTTTTGCAAATAGATGGATTGGTCGTGGATGGAATGCTCCTCAACCATGGCCACCAAGAAACCCAGATCTAACTCCTTTAGATTTTTTTGTTTGGGGATACGCAAAATCTAAAGTGTATGAAATTCCAATAGAAGACGAGGATTATTTAAGGCGAAGAATAACGGACACTTTCAATGAAATAAAGACGAATGAGGAAGTTTTGAATAAGCTTTCATTTCTTAAAAAGAGTTAGAGCATGTATTAGAGCTAACGGTGATCACTTTCAACATATGCTTAAATAACTTTTTTTTGTAGTAAGTAGTTTTGTTATGTTGTAATTTAAAAATAAATGTTATTTGTTATAACAAATTTACAAACCAAATCCATACCCAGTTACCACATAAAGCATAGCCTTCTTGATTACAGTATTCTTGTTGTCGGGTGCACGACAATCAATTTTGCAAATTTTAAAGAGAACGGTTCATGTTGGCGACATTGAACACGAGTACCATTTTTGTGACATATTAGTTTATTTTTCAGAAAATTTGATCAATTTTCCGAAAATGCAAAGAATATTTTTTTTTCATAATAAAATCCTATGTGCTACCCCGGCTCTCCGCTCCTGGGCGATGGGAATAAATTGTTTTTGCACGAAATTGTTGCATTTTAGTGTCTAAGAAACTGCACCAAGTTTCATTTAAATTGCCTAACTTTTGTAGAAATTATTGCGAAAAATTTTTTGTCAAACTGTACCATTATCACCCTGTAACTTTTTTATTATGCATTTTCGGACCTATGTTTACATGAAACTTTTTGCTCAAAATGACATTTTCTATCTGTCATATTCATTTGGTACCATAGTTTAGAAACACCCTGTATAAATTATTAATAAAAAACAACAAAAACGAACATTGAAAACTGAAACAAAACGAGAATATTTCAGAATAACCTAAAACATAAAATTTTTAAAACACATAACACCCACACACTTGCAAATACGTACTAAATGCGTAAAAGACGGACCCAAACGACACTGACAAAAATGTCTTTTTAGCAAGTGGGAGATGACAACCAATTAGAACTAACGGTGTGAGGAGTTAAAAAAGGGTTGGACCAATTATATGCAATACGCGGATGCGTATGATTCCCATATGTAAGTGTATCTCTTGCGGTGCGTAGATATCCGGTTCCCGGTTACACATCAAAAGAAATTCTTGCGGATTCGTCCGGTTCCAGGTGCGAAAGAGTTAATTGATTTAGTTTGATGAGACTTAATAACATAATTAAAGACAGAATTTCGCTGAATTTGTGTACGAAATTGTCAATGTCAGTGAGATCAGTCGCATAGCTACGAAGGGGGGGTTTTGGGGGTCAGAACCCCCCATGGGTTGGGTTGGTTGGGTCATACAGGTAATGTCTATAAACCTGCAATCACTCTATTCTCCAAGATTTAGCAACGCGGTCAGTGAACTAGATCTCCTACGGAAACCTTACATTAGGACCTGCTACTAAGTTCTAATCTTATTTTTGTCATTTTTGTAACAAATATTGTTCGTACCTGTTTATTATTTACATGTTTATGATGGGATTGTACTTTTATTTACTTTTTATTGTTTCAATTTATTAAAAATTATTTATTTATTTTATTGAAAAAATCTAGTTTGAAATACTTTGTGTGAAAAGTATAAATTTGGTATAGATACAAAACCTGCGACCAAAGACAAAGAGCATGCTAGGACTGTACAACCCGTTGTACAGTAACGCCGATTCATCTTCCATATTTAAAATAAAATCCAGCCAGTAAGTTGGGTTTCGAGGCGATGCTGATCGTATGCTAACACATACACATGCAGTAAAATATTGCTACTGTAGCCGAGCTGTAAATGGCGTTGCCAGCGGCTCCTCTGTCACGGCCACGCAAATGATTTATTTCAAGTCGCTGGAGGGACTTATGACTAAATTATAACAGTGTGAATTTCACTATAATTACGTGTGCCGGGTTTCCAGAGTCGCCACCGACATTACTCTTGAATTGGAATAATGGACTTTTAAGAGAACTGTTAATTAAAATAATTATGGTAGAACTTACTTATAAATGGAAGCCGAATCATAAAACGTTTCACTGGTTCATTTTGTGGTAACGGATGATTGATTGCTTTTCAACAGAATTGAGGTGTATCGTACGCACAACATACAAACAGTATCTGTATTTTCTTTATCGCCAGATACATCCTATCTCTTACTATTTACTCAAATTAAATGAATAATAGTACATTATACTATAAGCGAGAGAAATGCGTTATTTTGGCAAAGGTGCAATTTAACTACAATGCACCGAGGACAAAATAGCGAATGGTATATACTATTTTTCCACGGTCTCATTAACTTAAACACACATATTTTGTCATTATGAAGTAAGTAGCGCCAGAATTATTGTATTCGGATTTGAGCATTTATTTAGTAGTCGTTGAGTTATTGTCATAACTACAAAATAAACAAACAAACAGAAGTAATTGTCAAATTAAGGTGCTAGTTTGGTTTACTTTAAAGTTTGTTTAGTGCACAATTGTGAGTCGGAAGAGATTGTGGAGGCTGCAAATATTGCAATAAGCAATTTGCTGCCTACGAAGTCAAGATCTTTATACGATCTAGCCTACAATCGGTTCAAAAAGTGGTGCGCCGAGAAAAATGTTCAAGTATAGAGCGAGAATGTTTTGTTGGCATACTTCAGTGAAAATGCAAAGAATTACAAGTCTTCCACATTATGGGCGCAATATTCTATGGTTAAGTCATGCTTGATAATTTACGACAACACAGATATAAGCAAATTCCCCAAGCTGATCGCATTTTTGAAAAGAACCGGTGACGGATATCAAGCGAAAAAATCGAAAATATTGACAAAGGGTGAAATCGACCGTTTTCTATCAAGTGCAGATGACAAAGAATTCTTAATGATTAAGGTAAGATTACTTTTGTTGTTAGGTATTTCAATTATTAAGTATTTTGATTTTTTATAGGTTGGATTAATTCTGGGGATTGCCGGAGCTTGTCGAACTGATGAACTAGTCAATTTAACTGTAGATGATATTGAGGATGTAGGCTCTTTCTTGATTGTAAAAATTCCAAACACTAAGACAAAGATTCCAAGAACCTTTCTGGTTACCGATGTGGGAAATATGCTTGAATTGTGTCCCTTCGTCCTCCCCACGTTAAGCATAAGCGCCTTTTTTGTACTACAAAGCAGGAAAATGTAGTTCGCAGCCAGTTGGTAAGAATACCATGGGAAAAATTCCGAGTGTAGTAGCTTCGTATTTAAAATTACCTGATGTTGCATGTTATACCCGTCACTGCTTACGAAGATCTTCAGCGACATTACTGGCAGATGCTGGTGTGGATATCACGACAGTAAAGCGTCATGCTGGTTGGAAATGAACGACAGTCGCTGAGGGTTATGTCGAGAACTCCATTGAAAATAAGACCAAAATTGCTAATCAGATTTTAGTAGGTACCACTACTAGCGCAATCACAAAAACTGTAAATGTAAGCGAAAGTATTATTCATTCTAATATTAAATTTGAAAATTGTACAAATGTAACATTCTCTGGATCCATCAAGCCGCTGTGTGACACGAAGCCGCAAATAGAGATAGGTAGGCTACTTGTCATTCTCTTGTGTTCGTGCCCTTTGCCCTTCCTTCTTATTCCATCCTGTTTTTAAGCTGCACTGCGCTGATGAAGGGCAAAAACTCAGAAACAACGTTGTCCGCAGTTGCTTCGCTGTTCCCTCCATCTTTTTTCTCTGGATCCATCAAGCCGTAACATTTGATTTAAATGCAATAAATAATTTCAATGTTATCTTGTTTTTTTTTTGCATGAAAAATGTTCTCCATAATGTAAACTCCCTTGGGAGCATTATACTCCCTTGGGAATAATCGACTACTTCTGTTTTAATTTTGATGTCATAGAAACTGATTTCTACTCCCGACCGTGGAAAGAATATTTTAAAAAATAAGGCATTTACAATTTAATTTTATTTTTCATTAATTTATTAATGTCTGTCATATAATACCGCACCATTTTCTCCACGAGTTTTCGAATGTTGAACTAATTACACAAAAACAATTTCTTATATCATCAATAATTGTATTAGTAACACCTTTACAAATTCTATAAGGGACAGCAATTGTAAATAATTAATTTTCTTTTATTTTAAGCATGTTATCAATTGCATTGATTGAACATTTCTATTCGTCTAAACATTTTCGCTGATCTCCATGTAATAATAGTTCTTCGTTCCGTCATTCCTCTCCACAAGAATATAGTGGTGAAGCTGATATAATAATAATGATAATATCTCTACCCCTCATTCTAATCACGAGGACTTGTACGGGAGAGGGGGCGGCATGTTATTATTAAGCAGGCCGCATTTACGCCCAGGAACGACTTACGTTGGTAGGCCCTAACCACCATTCAGTGCAGGAATGAGGAAAACCTGGAAAATCTCATTAATTAGGAGGGTAATCAATTGTCAACCGGTATCAATCTCTCACATTGACCCAAGCTAATATTCTTCCACCCTACCATACCCACAGAGAGGGTGCCAATCTCTCCACAAATATAGATTATACCCGGTCTACCGACTGCGGGTGTCGAACCCACAGCGATCTAGTCACCTCGATTCAAGTACTGACGCCTTAAACCGCGCGACCACTGACCGATATCCTGATATAGATATTCCATTAATAGATCGAGAAATTCTTTTATATTATTATATCCATGACGATGAATGTGATGTCAAAATATAAGAATATTTTTGTTTTAGAATTGCCATGACTTTCCTTTCAAAGGCTTCCATATGAATATTTTCCAGATATTTAGTTTAAGGGTAAACTCACAACTATTCCTCCAGTTTGCTCATAAAATAGATCCCTATAAAAGAAGAAGGTTTATTCTCGTCTTCGATGAGTCTTCAATAAAGTTCTTCCAAAGCTTCGTTAATTAGCACTTTTGTTAATAATGATTTTACTTCAAAATTTACTACTATAATCATTAGACAAGATTACCGCTAGGTCTTTAATTTTATGTTATATACAAGTAATATGGGAGATTTTTTACTGCATTGTAATAGTTATTTACGTTCTAGACGAGTACTTTAATGACATTGCACGGCCGTGTATCGTACAACGTTTTATTTCATACAGTGTTGTATTAAAAATTAAATTTTAATGTTTTTTTTTTACATAACCTGCCTGTATGTAGGTGTTAGCGTGGTTTCGATTCTTGTTTTATCGCATAGCTTTTGATTTAGCTTATTGATGTAGAAACAAAAATAACAAATTTGACTGTCATCCCGTGCGTATTTTGTGATAATTTTCGTAAACAATGGAAGAAATCGAGCTAAAATATGCTGCAGCAACCAGTAAATTGGTGCCTACGAAGTCTTCTGCTCGTTATGAGAAGGAATACCAGCTGTTCAAAGAAAAACCTATAAGGTGCAAAATGGCCTGAATGAGAATATTCTTTCGGCGTACTTCTTGGATATCTCCAAAAAGATGAATCCTGCGTCAATGTGGGCAAAATATTCGATGCTCAAGTCTATGCTGATGGTAAAAGAAGGAGGTGATATTTCAAAATATCCAAAACTGGTGGCTTTCTTAAAAAGGGAAGCAGTTGGTCATCAGGCAAACAAATCAAAAGTTCTAACAAGAGAAGTTAATAGATTCATGAAGGAAGCCCTATCAGAAGAGTATCTTTTGATGAAGGTAAACAAGTTTAACCTTTTCATTAGTTTTTAATTAAACAATGTGCAACTTGAATGATATAGGTACTCAATGTCAATTAATTACAAAAAATACATTTCTTGGCTTCGTTAGTCGAAATTTCATCAATTTGACAATCATTTTTAAACCATTTTCTCGATTGTTACAGGTAATCGCAATGATAGGCATTGCTGGTGGTTGTCGGCGAGAAAAGTTATACCATATGACCCTAAAAAACATTGAAGATTGTGGCACCAAATTAATTATAACCATTCCCATTTCTAAGACGAATACAAAACGGATATTCACTGTATTGAGTGACGACAATGAAGGAATAAACTTTCTGGAAATATTCAGAGAATACGTTAAGCTCCGACCTAAAAATATGAAGGAAGATTTTCTTTTTTTGGGTTATAGAAGACGAACATGTGTTTTCCAAAGAGCGGGCATACATACCATTGGGGGGGGGGGCGCCAAAAAAAATTGCGGGATATTTGAAGTTGGAACACCCAGAAAAATATACGGGGCATTGTTTCCGCAGAACATCTGCCACTTTTTTGGCCAATGCGGGAGCTGATTTATCAACACTGAAGCATTATGATGCATGGAAAAGCTCATCTGGTGCGGAGCAATACATTGAAGATTCCTTAGAAAACAAAACAAAAGCAGCAAGGATGATTCAAAATGGAGAAAACTTTATACAGATTCTTCAGACCAAGCAACAAACTATATCCACCACCACTACCGTGTCTAGTGAAGATTCTCTCCCTAAAGGTATTCCTGCATTCAGCCTGCAAGGAAATTCACATTGCACAGTTACTGTTAATTATAATTATAATTAGCTTTTATATGCTTGATTATGTAGTTTTAAAGATAAAATATTTTAAATATGTGAATATTGTGTTTTTTTAAAGCAGTCCGGGAAGTAAACATTTTCCGGACTCAGTACTGTAATGAGTTATTTCCCGGACTTAAATGAGTCTTAAATGAGTTGAGAAAATATTGAATTGTGTACAGGAATACGGTTAGTTTATCTTTGTCGCCACATGGAGAAGAATAAATTGACGGCTTGGAAATAATTTCTATTAGATAACGAATATTAATATTAATAGCTGTTAAAGTAACAGTAATCATATTCTTTCAACTGTTGAAGACATATGTTTCAAACTACTTCATCTATATGTCTATAGATACATGACCTATAACTAAGTACAAGCATTTAAAAGGGGATAGATAAAAATAAGAATTAACGGAACTGTCCATCAAAAAAATTTCCAAACTTATATATGGTAGCACTTACCATATTGATACTTATTTCTAGGATTGATATTTGGAGAGATTTCAAGAATATTTTCTTACTTGTTTACATTAAGACTTGTCGTTGCAAAGATTTTTTTACGTCTCGTTTCTCAAGAACCTATCTTTCCCTTGACCATATGTAGACAAATACATAAAAACACTGCCACAGTGTCACATGTTCACTGCTAAAGCATTGTTGTTCAGTTGTTCATTGTGGTTCAAAGAGATTTCGGCATAATATTTTGCCTACTCGGGAAACGTCTTTAATATTACATTGCCACACGATAATATGAACTTGCCACATTTCCCATAAATTATATTGCGAAAACAAGTAGTGAAAAATTTATTCAAACTAACCACAGAATACGATATCTTATTATTGACAGAATCTGATCATAGACTTCTAAGGTCTATGAATCTATGATGTCACAGTCAATAAACTTTGGTGATGCAGTCTGTAGGCCACTAGTGCAAAATGTACTTTACGCCGATACATTTTTTAACTTCTTGCATTGCTAGGAAATTAAGTTCTGTTCTGGTCTGTTCTGTCTTACTAATAATAGCAACAATAGTCGACGAAGTTTGCATAAAATAATTAGTACTATTTTAAACTATAACATCATGAGTTTTCTGTAAAAATCCTTTGAATATTCCTTCTTAGCTTTGGTCAATGTTTTTTGACATTTAGAGAGTATGCAGCTAGCATTGCAAAATGTTAATTTGTCATAATCAAAACCTGGTTCAATATTAATGACTAATTTTCAGTTTTAAACGTTTTACGAAAGTTTACAAGTTGAAGTTGAAAACTCATCTCTTGCTATTATTTGGTAACACATAAATGCCAGACTAACCCACAAACGATCTCCTTTTTAGAAATCCTTTGTATTAAGTTGTACAGTTGTATGAGTTGTTTAAAATAATAGGGATGCATTTTACGCAGTTTTAGTTTTGCTTAGTTTATGTGTGTATATGTAATAGAAATTACTAAGTAGTGAATTTACTAAGAATGTTGTATCCTTTATTCCACACGAACTTCGATTCCTTGATACTTTGCTCTCTCTGTTCTGTCGTGTTTATTCAGTCATCTATTCTCACACATTCCTTGTTTCTACTAGTGTTTGTGTTGCTGTGTTGCAATAAGTAATTACCCATTATGAAGAAATAATATTAGCGAATATTCTATCTGCCAGTAGGTGTCTGAAGAAAGATCTGAGTTTTTTCGCGTGATTGCTGATCGTTGCTTTGTGAGTTCTTATCAGTACCAAATTTAAATTATTTATATTACCATAAATGTGACAAAGAGCAGTTGCAAAACTTTAATCATGTAACTCTTTAGATCAACATACGAAAAAAAGTGGCTGCTGAGTGTGTTATTTTTTTTTACCTAGATAAAAATGGTGTTATTTTTTAACATAGTTGATCAATTTATTAACGAAAGGCCTTCAATATGTTACTAACAAAACAATTAATATTCAACAGCATTCGTGAACTTTACGTCACAAATAATGTTTCAGTAATCTGTTTTCATTCTCTAGATCCCTTAAAGACCATGTTGAATTAACAAAAGCAGCCATTAGGCAATCACTAGAAGCAGAGCGTCTTTGTAGCAAGTGCATTACCGGTTCCTATGAAAAAATGGAAAAGCTTGCGATACGAATGGATACATAACAAACAGGTTATTAGATGTAGCTGTAATTGAATTAAAGTTTTATTACGGCTGAGTGGGATTTCCAGTTTGTATAAAATATTAAGCAGTGTATCGCGTGTTATCGTCTATTAAGTCAGGTGTAGTTGAATCGCAAGGACCGTCCATTACGCTGTTAGAAGGAATAGGGGACGATTTAGTGGTTTGCGAAGGTGGTGTTGAAAATACCATGTACAGGACGTATTATTTTAGGATTATCAGGATGTATTTTTTCCTTTATTGCCTTAGTGTGACGCACTAGGGAGATAAGTTAGCTTGTAATGTTTTATTAATGATCCCATTCATGCAATTTTGGAGCCGAAAAAGTAAACAATTGGGAAAAGACGATTCATTTTAATTATTCAAGGAATAGGTAAGGGAATGAGAAAAGCTTCAAAACCAGCACAGAAAGAAAACAAGAAAGTGAATAGTTGCTAATTTTACCAGAACTATTTTAAGCAATAAAGCAGTGGAGTACAAACATATCCAAAATATATAAAAAATATAAATTACAAAGCCACAAAAACAAAATAACTGAATTGAAATTGTCTGCATAAAAATACTAAGAGGGGAAAAATTTAGTAAATTGATTGTTATATTTACTGTAATTTTTTCATATCGAGAAACGTTTAGAATAAAAAGTTCTAATTAAAAAAACAATAGAGTTTGGCAGTTGATACCCTTGTAGACATTTGGTAAAAATAAATATCATACTCAACAATGTCACTTAATTAACTAAATCTAGTCACCGATTTCTAGATTTATATGTTTAACCGTTTTTGAGAAAAAATAATTAAAACCGAAATTTTTCAATTTTTTAGGAGCTCTTATCTCGTCAGGGAGGGCTCAACATTTTATAGAAAGAACCCCCTCTAAAATGACCCAAGAAACTCCAAAGGAGCCCACATCATTAATGGACACCCTGTATATTCAGCCTAGTTACGGTTAAAAAAGAAACAGCTGGAATTTCAAATACCTTTAAAATTATTAATCAGTTTTATTTAATATCTTTCAAAATAACTACTAAATTATATGACTATAAATTTTCAATAAATCGTAGTAAAGGAATAAACAGTAGTCGATATTGGGAACTAACATACAATATACAGATTATAAAATGGAAAGAGGCACGAGAATAAAATTAAAAATAGTGGGGAATTCCATTACAGGTTTTAAAGTTTATGCAATTATTATTATTACAATTATTCAAGTATCTATTTCCAAATTCCATGTTCGGCGTTATGTAAAAGTTTTTTAAAATTATATGGGTGTAATTTCAAAGATCTGAAATAAAACTATTTTTCAAAATAATGCTTAATTAAATGTTCTGTAATAATTTTCCATCCACTTCGACCAACTTAACATCAATTGCAGCTATTAAGACATAACAAATAAGCACTAGAACAGTCAAATTTCATAATTTTATGTTTAGTGTGCACAAAAATATACTTTTTTCTTGTGGAATTTCTTGCATATTTTTAGATATTTTGTCAGAACATTTCCACCTATTATAATAGGTCTAATTTGGTGGATCTATCTTTACTAGTACTACAGATATCGTAAGAATAACATTTGTTTGCCACAATTGTACGCCATATGAGTATGAGTAGTATGTAAGAATAAGATTGTACATTTGTTTTTCCACATCTCTTATGATATTAAAGATATACAAGATCCAACAAATCCTATAGGTATCATTATATTAAATATTCTAATCGAGCATAAAAAACTGATTTCATATCTATGCAAGTTTTTTTTATGAGGCATTAACTTTGATGGAGTTTAATTTTTAAAAATGTAAACAATAGCAGCGGGATATGAGTTTTTTTAAATGGCTAGCACCTATTTTTTTAAACTGTATGAACGCTTAGGTTTTTATGATTAATTTGGTGTGCACTATGTACGAGGTAGATATAGAAAGTTTTGGAAAAAATCGAAGAAACCAGAGTGCTTCATACGTCATGAGCATTTTGGAAACTGGCAATTTTTGGAAAAATTGGCCTGACAGGTCAACCTGGTTTTTTGAGGCATTAACTTTGATGAACTTCAATTTTCAAAAATGCAACCAGTGGTGTCGGGAGGAATAAGGTTGTTTTTTTAAATGGCAACCACCTTTTGTATTGCATCGTATGCAAGCATATACATTTCTGATTAATTTGATATGCAACATGTTGGGAGTTGGTAGCGATAATTTTGAAGAAACATTGAAAAACTTGTAAACTCAGAATTTCTCTTTTTCAGCAGAATAGCTGAGTGTAGGCTCCTGAATACAATCAATTTTTGTTGATTTCTGTTTTAAAGGATCAAAGCTGCAAACTGCTTGACAATGAGCCTGTCGACAAACTGTGTATGCACATTCCTCATTGTTTCAGATGGTGCTTGTCTGATTTCATGAAACATGTGTTGCTTGAGGTCTTCAATTTTGTCCGATCTGTCACAATACACTTTACTTTTCAAGTATCTCTATAAGAGAAAGTCAACTGAGGTTAAATCAGGAGACCTTCCAAGACCAATTCACCTCTTCTGCCAATCTAACTATGTGGAAATTGATTACTCAAATAATGTCTTATAAATGGCTGCGTGCACACACTCCTACGTATTGATGGTTCTTCCAAGTATTAAATTCAGTCGTCGCGTCACTTAATACCCTGTACCTACCTTTTAATGGAGGCACTTTTGTATATAGCTAAGTAGAGTTAAATCGTCATATTTTGCCGCCAAAAATACGCACTTAATAGGATGAGCAGCTTATTCGCTCCACCCTGTACAATATGTATAAAAAAAGTCTTCTGAAATGAATAAATATATGATTTTTTCCTTTTCTAATATCAATCATTTTTTTAAATACTTTTAATATTGAATATAAAAAACTGTTGAATAAAAATGTATATGTCTGTATTCTTCCAATTTACCCTTTTATTATTATTTTTAATAAAATTTCATTTCTATTTTAAAGAATAAAATCAACTATTTCATAAAATGTGTTTTTCTTATTTTATAATCTTTATTATATAAACTCATGTTACCTATGTTAAGCTGTGCTCTGAATAATTAACACTAAATTCAAAATACAATCCTTTTTACACTGCAATATTTAATTTGATGAAACAACAAAAATATTAAAGACGACCTTAGTTTAATGGGCTTAGATTAAAAACAATTAAAATTATAAATGATCAACGGGTGACAATATTATCCCTGAAGATAATATACGTTAAAATGGTATCGTAAAATATTACCTACTTCTTTGAAACACCTTGCAATAGCCCCCTTTGTGTTCATCCAAAAATAAGCTTGCTAATATACTCGTGGTGTTCGTTTTGTGGTCACCGCAATAATTTGTGGATATTGGCTAATTCCTTTGTCTCCATGCCACAATAACAGTCCACAATGAGCAGCTGATGGCGATCCGTAAAAAAATAAAACTTAATTGTCGCTAACGTGAATCACTTGTTTTGCATATTGCCGGACATATTTACTACTTCTGTGAAGCAGTCGCACAAGTTTAATACTTTCATTTTTTTTTTCACTTTTTATGTATTAAAACAGATTCTTGAGGGTTCCGAAATGTGTACAGAAATTGTTTTAGGATACATGTGCCATTTCCAAAGCTCTGTAATAACTTGTGGTGAGAAGTATTTCCTCGTTATAAATAGTGTTTTGTTTAGAAAGTCTATACAGTTTTATTAAAGATTTTTCAATTCAAAATACGACTATTGAGCCAAATAAATATGTAATATCCAATATTTTTCTATTTTGCAATGGAAAAAATATTGATTCAATTTAGTTATATATTTTGTTATTTGCTTGTAAACTAGTACTAATAAAAAACTAACTTCACAATTTTTTCAGAATTTTTATCAATTATAATTTTTTAAGACGTGTGACTTCATTGCCTCTTAGATATTTATGGGACGATAAACTAACCACAAGAAAATTACTATCCTCAACTGGCTCAGTTGAACTGCTAACTACAGTGGAGACGGGGCAGGTTCAATTAAAGATAATTTAACAAAAATAAAGGGTGCCTGTACCTGTTACAACTAGTCAGTTTTTCGAATAATTACGAATCCAAGTCACTTGTCATCTCTTTGGTCATTGGTGTATTTGATTGTAGTACAAATTCTTTCAATAGTTAGGTACTGTTCAACGACAGAAGAAACATAAGTAATTACACACTTTAAAATTTGACTCATATATTACATAATGTTATAACTATGTCAGCTGAAATCATCAATATATATCGATAGATTTATCATTTGGTTTGGGGTGATTTTTCCAATCAAAGTTTGTTTGTGCTGACTAAGACTTGGAGTTAAGATAGATAACGAAACCATAACCGAACGACGCTGAGCATCGTGACATTCCAATTCTTTTCTCAAAAGCATATTACTTTTTACGGATATTGAAACAACTTTTTGTTTTAAACTTTTTTCCAAATTCTTGTGTTTATAACAATTCAAAAGATACAGATCATTTATTGTGTAATTGGAAATTTTCATTTACCATGTCAGTCATCGATATGGATCAGATCGGTCTTACAAAAATATAAGGTAGTGTTTTAATTTAATTCAATTCAATGTAACCAAAAAGTTACAATTGATGTGGTAAAACAAATATTTCAGTTACAAAATAAGTGGTCTGTATTTTTTAACTGTTATAAACAAAAGAAAAAGTTATTTGGGAAAAATCTTCAAATAAAAAGTTCTTTCAATATCCGTAAAAAAAGTGAGAGCTCCTGAGAAAAAAATTGGAACGTCACGATGCCCATTGTCGTTAGATTATAGTATCGTTATCTACCTTAATTTCAAGTTCTAGTCAGCCAAAACAGATTTTGATTAGCAACGCTCGCTCATTTTGCTTCAACCGTCTACAAGGACACCCATTTCCCATGATAAACATCAGTCTTACGTAACTTAGTAAATCAGGTATTAAATTAACAACAAGTGTTTTCGACATTTCCCCGTATATGTGGGTTTACAACGCATATGTAATAGGGATAGTATTAAATATAAAATAGATGAATAATAGTGTTATGTATTTACCAAGGTATATTCACCCAATACCGTAAAACAACTAATATATTAACATCCAGTAGCAGATCTACTACACTATTAAAAAGCCACAGACAATAAACGTTCTCCATTGCCGTAGAAACCATTGAAAGTTGAGTGACCTCTATCGCGAAACGGCGATAACGATATGTTGCACACATGCAGTTCCAGGAAACAACTACTCTGCGGTCTAATGACCCGACCAGCATTGAATTATACCTAAGAAACCTCTAGCAGCAGCTAAAGTCATTTGACGGCGACTCACCAGATATATACTGGTTTCGAGCTTATTAACTCTCATCAGTATGCCATAGGCAAGGCCGACTGATAAAAGCTAATAACAACATTAGTCCTAAAATATTGTAATAGAATTTACTAAAAATTAAATGCTATGAAAATTTACTTTAATAACAAATCTAAAAGAATTATCATTGAAATATTTGTTATTATTAATGTAAAATATATGTAAATTGTTAGTTTTGAAATTATGGAGTATAAAATATATCTAAAGAAACTTATTACTATATTTAAAGACAAAATTTTGCGCATTTCATTAAATTTATTTCAAAAATTTTATCAAAATTGTTGGACATGACTACATATAAATGGACAATACATAAAGAAAATGAATTAAAAACCCAGACATAGATACATCAATAGAAGATTAATTATATATGCATATCGCTAGACAAAAACATCAGCAAATAAAAATATTTGTATAATAAAATGAAAATTTCCAATATTAGAATTAATGACAAATAGAACTGCCAAATATTAAGATGGATATACATAACAAAAATCAACATATCTGACCCAAATAAAGGAATATTTGACAATAAAGATTAATAAAAATTGTTATAAATTTTGTAAATTTAGTTTATGAGATAAAATAAAAATAGTGAAGTGCAAAGTGCTACGAAAAGAATAATTTAAATTTAAAGTGAAACATGTGTATTGACCTTAATAAAAACTGTTAGGAATCAAGAGAGTAAAATTACATGGAAACAAAAGTTTATTTACTTAGTTACGAAGAAACTGTGAAAACGAGAAGGTGTACAAAGTTTGGGCAGAGAAGAAATTTAGTTTTAAATAGTAAAAAAATTAGTTAAACAGTATAATTTCATACTCACCAGTTTCACATAATTATTCAAAGAAAAGTAACTCCAATTTAACATCTACAAAGACAAAATTCAAGAATTTTGGTGGAAATCATCTCCATAGCTAGAACTGGGGCTTGCAGAAGGTCCTAGGCACATGTCTCCAGTGGAAAATAACTTCCAAAATTATATCAAAAGTATCACCAGGTAGAAATTCCATAATTTGAACATCATATCCAGTCCAGGTTATCAACGGCATCCTGGGACTACTACGACTTGCAGAGAGAGGAAATCAAATTTCGAGGCATTGTCTACAGAGAGTAAAAAATTAATGTGTACACAAACAAAAATTTAGCTAGCTAGCATGCATAATAACCAATATTCAACGTCTCAGATGATAAAAGTAAAATGTAACATATAAAGACTTACCTCTATAAAAATTTAAACCATATTAACAGTTCAAACTTTAAAAATTTGATTATTAACTGTTTCACGAAACAACACAGTCATTTAAAACGGCCATTTTATAGGCAATTTTCACTACACACTTGTATATTTCTAGTTGCATAAATTAAAATAGCAATGCCAGAAAACATATAGAAGTCACACATCAAATTTAACATAAATACAATTCTACAGAAATTAAATAAATAACAAAACAAAACAAAATAAAACATTGGCGCCCAATAAAAATTAAAATCATATAAAATAAAACAAACATAACATATCAAAAATTATATATTCACGTCACAATAATATATTCTTTCTCAAATAAGAATGTGTTTTTTACTTGTTTATTAATTACCATTACCATTACCATTTTAAAGATCTTAATTGAAGAACTGGATGGAATGGATCAGTAAAATTTTAAATCAATCCATTTAAGCACTTTAAATTTTCAAAATTTTAATCATCAAATTGCATTGGTGTGTGTTGTATATGTGAAGATGAGAACAAATTTTTGATAAGAAAATAAATATAATCTACTTTTCCAACACTGCTTATGACGAAAAACTATTCCTCCATGAGATACAAAAACTAGTTACATTTTGATATGACAATTCGTTTAATCCGAGTTACAGTCTACCTTTTATAACCCTGCAATTTTTTTACTTCTTATTAAGAATGTCTTGATCCATATTCATAGAAATGTTTTGTCTATATTACATTTTCTCTTTTCAGTATCATCTTGGCATCATAAGTCTAAGAAACCCTCTTAGATTAGAACATCCGTAGTTTAATAGACATTTTTTTGGGGTAAAATTACAAAAATAGTTCATTTTGTGCCCATCGATATAGAGGATGCTACCTCCCTCACCCGTGGGGTAAACATTAGAGTTATTTTTCTCGATTATCTACAGTTTTCCTGACTTTCAACTAATGTACATGGTGGTTCTTAAGTAGTGATCCATGAAAACATACTAGATCCTTTACATCAAAATATTACGCCAACATGCACATAAAATGTAGATAATAAGAAAGATAATGTCATAATTGAAATTTAATAAATTGTATTTAGGGTAGGCATAACGTTTCTGAATTTATCAATGTAGCCATTTTATGTTGTTAATATGTGCGTAAATTTTTTACCTGTACAGTTATCGGTTTTTTTATTCTAAGTCTTAAACTTATATCTTATTTTAACGAGGAAAAATATTTGTCATTAGTTTTAATCCCGGTTTACACCTAACGTTTTGTCGTTAGTCTTGCATGATCTGGAAAAACTGACCAATAAATCTGACATAAATCGCGCGTATGGAGGAAAAAGTGTTGACGATAATTGCATTATGTGCCTAAAAACTGAAGTAAACGGTAGTTCTGGGTGTGGTTCCTGAAGAGAAGGATATTCTCCCAGGCAAACCTTCTTCGAGAATTACAGCAGGAATCGAAATATTGGCGTCATTACTTAAATATACATAGACACTGTCAACCCTTATAACATCAGAAACAGAAAAACAAGACACTGCCATGAAGACAGCTATCAGCCTCCACGAGAGGTTAACTGGTAGGTTATGGTTTATAGTGACTTGCAGGGGCTACAAGGATCTTTACAATCTACTTCTTTGTACTTATTAACTAAAGCAGCGTATGTCTGATTTTTCTTGAATCAGATGTTGTAATCCTTTGATTTTATTTGCCAGTGACAAAGAAACCTTTGGTACAATTCTATAAACTATGCTATGCTGTGCAACGTGAATGTGATCGAAGATTTACAAACAGATTATAACCTAGTAATCAACTATTTCAAAATCTATTGAGAAATTTAGACGAAAATGGACCCTTTCGTCCGCAGTCAACAATTTATGTCGATCAAAGTTATTTATTCTGACTAGGAAGGCCAAATAATAGTTCACGGATAATCCACAAACTAGTTCAAGATGATCTAAAGCCGCGGGAATTATACATCAATTTTGCGTCCATATCGATTTGTATCAATGCAAAAGTCAAATGTTTGTCGATTTTCCTTCAAGATATTAGTTGAGCATTCATTCTCCAATAGAATACTGTTACGGAAGCTCATCGATGGACTCATTTCGCCGCCACAGAGCAGTTCTAAGTTCAGTTTATAAAAGCAGCCGAACGGCAGTTGTTAATTTGTTTGAGGTACGGTTGTCGTGTAATCAAGTAGTGAAAATAAAGTTTGTTTGTTTACGCAACGTGTTTCCAGGTCAACGTAGAGGTTACATTAGAGATGAAAAGAAGGCAAGAAGATAAGGAGGAAGCCTTTAAGAAAGAAGTAAAGAGCCAGGATGAAATGAAGATTAACCAAGACGAAATAGACAATTTAAAAAAAGAAATGAAGAACAGTCAGGATGAAATGAAGACTAATCACGACAAAATGATGAAATATATAATGGAAGATTTGAAGAAGAAAATGAAAAACAGTCAAGAAGAAATGAAGAACAGTCAAGTGGGAGTGAAGAATAGTTTAGAAGACATGAAAAATAATCAGGAAGAATTGAGAAATGAAATGAAAACCAGTTTATAAGAAAACTATAAGCAGTTAGAAGAGGCAATTAAAGTGAGGTACAAGATAAGGTCCACTTCGTAGAAGAAAATATGAGTAAGTTACAAAGTGAAGTCTCAAATCCCAGTTGTCCTTGAAGGAGACTGAGAGTAGTTTTCTTCCATCGTCAAGGGTTAAGCCACAAACATTTGATGGAAAAGTGTCATGAACTACTTACCTTAAACAATTTGAAGCAGCTGGTCAGAAGAAGAAAAAGCCACATTACTTATAGATGATCTACGTGGTATAATAGGAAAAGTGGTATCGTTATGGGTAAAAAAGTACGCTCTAGAAAATAGATACTTATATTGAAATAAATATCAAATGACTTCACGCATCCAAAAACATCTAGTCCTGGACTTTTGCATTCATACTTAAAATAATTATTATTGTTACTAAAATGCTACTTTTAAGTATTTATAAGTTTGACGTTCCGTACTTTTTTATAAATACGTCATATACCATTTTCGACGGATAGACCTCTATAATATTTCCTAAAAATTATGAAACTGTATAATTATAGATCCAAATTATTGATGATATCTCTAACAAAAAAAACGAACATGTGTATTACTTTAGAAATTATCGCTAAGAGACGTAGTTACTGAAATTATTTCAAATTAATTGGTGTATTTTTAAATGCTGTAAAAATCAAGAAAATATAATGTTTGTAGCTTGAAAATTGAAAACGCACAGCTATTAATTGAGAGGATTTTGACCTCAAGAATCACTTTTAATAAACTATCCTGTATAATTGCTGATGGGCCTTACTATCGATGACTTAACTTCTATCAAATTTTCCAAAGATATTTCGGTGTGGTAAAACGTGTTTTCAGTTATAGACCGGGCATGATTTAAACCGGGTTGATAGTCTCTAATAGCGCATTTAATTAAAAATAAATAAGAATAAATTACAGTTTTACGGCGCCATTAATAAAGCTAAACTGTTGGTGTGAGCGGTGACCATTTAACGCAATAGCGGCAATAACATTGTAAACTGCAGATTGTAAACTGTTTTGACACTTTTTATGGAGCGTAAAATTGCGTGAATACATGATCTTTGGCGCACATTTGTTGCTCTATGGACAAATGTACACACGTGGCGCTAAAAACGCGCGCCATATTTTATAATTTCATTATGGCGTGGAAAGATTCCAATCTGCTGTTAACTGTGAAACTTTGTGCGCTTTTTGCGCCACGATTTAAGCCGTAGCGGACTTGGAGGTTTTCCAAAACTAACGATCCAAGTTTTTAATCTAATCATGAACTCGTTATTGGACACAGGGATGTTTTTGCATTTTAGACGGGAGTATCAACGGTTGAAATTGCAAGAATATCGATGCAGTTTCAAAACTAAAGAGTACCTCAGAAATTATAGATAATAATGATGCATTGTTGGAAACAGGAATGCCCTATTTAACAGTTTTTATACGGAAATAAACCTATACCAATATCAAGATTAATACAGTTATTCCAATGTTATCTTAGTTTCACTGTTCCTCAATAACAACACTTTATTGAAAGTTTAACTTATTCTTGTATAATAATTTATAATCTTGATTTAAGGTCACCGTAAAATAATCAAGTTTCGGTGTATTTTAGGTACAGAAATCTCGACAAATACAATACGTAGAACAAAGGTAATATCAAAAATAAAGTTCTGATATTTTGTTTATCCACTTTTACTATTTAAGATATGTGCAAAAGAAATAATAACTTTTAAAAAGCTTGTAAGACACACATTATTTTGCTAATCTAATCTTACATTTTAATAATTATTTTCGCATACTTATAAACAAAAGTGAACAATTTTATATACAAAAATATGTAAGTTTATGTTATAACAATATTTGCATCGACAGTTAAATTTTAATAAAATACGTATTTTGAAGGATTTCTGTACCTAAAAATTTGTTGGTTAGATCGCTTTCTGTCGTTACGCATTTGTTTTACTTCGGTACCTCTGAATATTTGCAGGTGGTATGAGATAACATTCCTGTTATTTGCTAAGCACTGTATTATTCAATTCTTAAATGTCTAAAATTCTTTATATTTGTAGAAAACACTGTTTGAAGGATATGGCGCCCTTAAGAACAAAAATTACTCGAAATCAAGAAAACTATTATACTTAATATGAGTTTGGTTTATTTAAATAATATAAATTACTTTGGTGAACAGTTGTTATTCTCAAAATAAAGTTATATTTTCTATATTTGAAGTTTTAAGTGACTTAAAAGAATTATTGCAAAATATTTCAAATAGTATTTCTTAACAAATTTTGAAAACAGTAAGTAATAACATTGCAGTCATAGAAAAAACATAACTAGTATTTCAGTATCCTTGCTGGAGTACTACTGTTACTACCGCTAGAATTTCTGGAGTACTTACTATATAAGGTCATAGGAAAACAGATGTCTCTCATAAGCGGCACACCAGATATACCTATCGCTTTCGAGGTTATTAGCTCTGCTCAGTATGCCAATCGACAAGGTGAGGCAATGAACGACTTATCCGGCAAAAGAAAACCTGAGTAGGAGTGATGCCACATGTAACTACATCTTGTAACTACATACTGCACACACTCGTAGTAAATAATACCACAATTCTGTCTGTATGGTTTGAAAATGATCACAACAATTGCTGTATTAATATTGTTAATTTGCACTATAGCCGCATTCTAAAATATGACATTATTATATTACAATCATATTAATTATATTAATAATTTTAATTCGTGCAAATATATAAAAACATAATTTAAGGAAGAATAACATATAGGTAGATACAATTGAGTGAAGTTTAAAATTGTAAGTACAGTGTGTCCCGTTTTTCAGGTTAACACCTCTGGCAATGTAAAAAGACTGTGGAATTTTAGCAAGCCATTTTTTTGCAATTAGCACCTTAAAGGGAGGTTATATTCTACTAACCACTTTATTGATGTGGCAAAATTCTGGCGTTTTTCCAGAAAGTGGTATAAGCCATTTTTCAAAAAGATCAAAAAGATGATATTACCAGGCTATTCAGCACCCATCAAAATACCCATATACCAAATTTGATTGACAAAGGTATATTGAAACTTTCTTTATGGTCTGCCAAACATCGAAAAATCGCACAACTAAAAATTATAACAAGCAGGTCAAAGATTGCCATGAAAGTGAAAGCAAATACCAATCGGGCGAAGAACACATACACTACGAATTTAACACTTTAAATTGCGACAGTAAAAATTATTAACGTACAAAAAAAGTTATGAATTATGAATACTAAATTGTTTAAAAAAATGACAAAACGTTAATTTAAATTAAGTTTAAATTTTTTCCACCACATCTTCTTCCAGGTGAACATATTTATCTAATCGTCTTCTTAAATTTAAAATTACTTTTAATTGTTTAACAACTTAGCATAAAATCGCACTATGACCGCAATCAATAGTATTAAACTTGTAGTGTCTGTGTTTTTTCTTTGTCCTATTGGTATTTGATGTCACTTTCATTTCAATATTTGACCTTACTATAATTTTTAGTTGCCTGATTTTTTGAAAATTGGCACCCAAAAAAAAACATACAATAGATATATTTCGATCAAATTTGGTATATTATGTGTATTTCGATGAGTGCTGAATAGCCTGGTAATTTTATGTCTTAACCACTTTCTGAAAAAACAACACAAACACATAGGTTAGTATAATATAACCTACCTTCAGCCTTCTCACATTTCTAGAGGTTCCTGAAAAACGGGACACACTATACTTAAATACAGATCAGATTTTTTCCGTGTATTGTTTACGTTGCGAAAAGTGTCAATTTTTATTATATTATTATTTCATGGAGTTTAAATTAGCAGCAGCAAATAATGGACATATTTAAAATGAAAAATAAAAAACAAATACAATTTACATTAAAGTTTATTTTTTACATATATTCAATTTTTATATATTTTTAGGTATTAACAATATTGTGTGAAACTAACTACTCTGTGGACTAAAAAAGCCCCAACCAGCGTTCTTTATTATTAGCTTTTGTTTTTTTTTACTGTGAAATTAGATATTTATAGAATGTTTTCATTAAACCAGGTTAGTAAATTTAGCTAGATTATTTTTTTTTTGTAGAATAGAGCTTTGTCTGTGGAATTGTTCATTAGCATACCTAGATGTTTGGTATCAGAGAGCATACATATGACTTCATTGATAGGAATTGTAGGAGATTTGATATATATTAGCTTACAATACCTTTCTAATACAGTAAAAAATATATTCCATTGCCATTAAATAAAGTGACAACTGCTGTACAACAAAGAAATATAAATTTAAATATATTTGATAATTGCTAAAATTTTAGCAGTGTCCTGAGGATGAGGTGCAAAGTTTAGACCTCGAAACTGGTCGTCATATTTAATATCAAGGATTGTGATATTGAGAATAATTTCTTAAAACTATTAGTATGAACTCATGTTGACCAGTTTCAAAAATATATATATATTTTTTAAATTTACTGCTGCTATTTTTAGGATATCGTATGCTATAATATGTGAATTTTTGTTATATTTGGCAAAAGGCTTATGTATAAAGATGACATACAAACAGAAGATCTAAGCTGTGTTGTTGAATAAAAAAAATTGAGACTTTCTCTACTTTCTAAATTAAATTGGTCTGATATTCATTGTTACGTAATTGTGATATATCTCGGATGACAATCTTAGATAATTAATTTTTACTTACTAGCAACAATGAAAAATCTGACGTTTTTAATATTAACATTTTCTAATATTAAATACCAGCTTAGACAATAAATTAAAATTAAGTAAGTCCCTATTAGATTCTTATCATACACCGTTCATTGTTGCTAAATCTAAAAATTTCCTTCAATGATAAATCCGGACACATTTGTCGCAGAATGCGGTGTTTACCATTAACGTTATTATATAACATACAGCACACAGCGATGTAGCTGATAACCGGTAAATATGTTTTCTTTTATTAAATAATCTTATGTAAATCTCGCATGAGAACCAAAAGTCACGAATGCAGCGACTGTCGCGAAGTGCATTTGCAATGATTTAAAGGCTGAAACAAAAACGACTACAGTTCTTTCCCCCGATTTTGCGAAAGTGTCCTCGTCGTCTGATTTTCATATGAGATTACTTATTTGCCACATACAAGGTGGACCAGATAAGGTAAAGCATCAGTTAGACTATTTGTGTCGTTAATATTATTACGCGGAGATAAATGTATTTCCTCTGCAACTAATACTCATTGATTTCAAGTGAAGCATATTATATTTATATATTACCAAATAAATGAAGTGTTTTCTTTGAGAATTATGTTTTGTTAGTTATTTCAGTATTACAGGGTGTCCGGAATGTAACTGCCTTTATTTTGCTGGATGATAAATTGTAGAAAACAGAATATATTTTCTGTATTTGTGGTATTTGTAATAAAGGAAGTCTTATACGAAAAAATGTATCTCTGTATTTTTTTTCCTGAAAAGTTAATTTCAATTAGGTATCGAAAAATTGTCATCAGAACATACAGTAAATACTATACAAAGGTGAGTAGAATAATACATTAGCCCGGGCATTTCCAAGATAGAACAATGATGCGGAACTAGTTGATCTGGTAGATGTTTAGAAGTTAATCATCTGAAGGAATTGCGGGCAGTCAATTAGACCAATTAAGTATTTGTATAAAATTATTTTACTTTGCATGTTTCTACGTCGTTGCTGCACTCAAAACGATTTAATAATATACTAGTATTATGATCGAAGCCAATTAGTGGATAGAAGTGATCTATTTTAAAGCTAAAAAATTTTCAGTAAGGGTTCCAAAGTACTAGCATATTCCAGTTTAGGTCGTACTAAAGTATTATGCAATGTCTCAAGGGTACACAAATAACAAAAAAAAAATTGAGTTGAGAATAACTAAACCTAGCATTTGTAAGGCTGATGCTGTAATACTCTGAATGTGATCTCTAAAAGAAAGATGAGTATCGAAGGTTACTCCCGGTATATGAGACAAGATTGCACTTATTTATGTTCAGTTGTAATTTAATTTTGTTGCACCATTTTTGAATATTATTTAAATCATTCTGAAGACACACGGTGGTATTCATAGTCTGTCTCCGGTCGCCGGAGAGCGATCTCAGTCCCGAAATTATGCGAATTTTAAAATGAAATTCAAATAATTTCGAACGGACAATGAATACAGTGTACTCTAACAGTGGTATCTTACATCTTCTTCTCAAAATTATATGAATTTAATTATGAAATTCGCATAATTTCGGTACGGAAACCACTCTCTCGAGACCTAAGATGGACTATGAATACCACTGATAGACAATCAACATAGTTAATTATTCTATTATATCTTCATATCGTCAGCGTAAATAATAGATGGACAATTTAGTTCACTGACAATATCATTAATAAATAAGATGAATAATAAGGATCCAAGTACTGAACTTTAAACGACATCTGACGAGATTGTATAATAATTTGACTTATATTCTAAGTATTGAATAATTTGACTTCTGCCACACAGATATGAACGCGAAATCCAGAGGAATACAATTTAGTGATCGTGATGAAGACATTCAAAAGCCGTGCAAAAGTCAGTTTAAATAACGTCTACCTGACTACCCAGATCTAAATTTTCAGCTAAATACTGTGTGATGCATATTAAATTGGAAGTAGTTGAACGTTTTGGTACAAACCCATGTTGATTAGTACATATACTATGTTTAAGTTGAGGTTAAAGATGCAATAAAAATTCAGATAATTTACTGAAGTTGTCAATAATCGCAATAGGACGATTATTCTGCACCTTTGCCTTATTACATTTCTTCAAAATGGGGCATGTCTTTGACACTTTCTATTTATCAGGAAATTTGGTAGTCCTAACCGACAAATTAAATATATTAGCTAAGGTCGCAATCTTTAACGAAAAAAGCGAACAGACCATCTGGTCCAGCAGTAAACTTAGATTTAAATCTTTCAAAAGCTTTTAAGACATCTGCTTCAGTCATTAAATTAATTGTTATGTCGGTATTAACATTATTTTCATTTAAATAGGCGTTATTTGATTGTACATGAACAGAATTAAAGAAATTGGCAAATTCATTAGCGATATCCCCAGGCTTGTCCAAAACGATATTATTATAAATCATAGTATTAGATGCCGAGGTTGAGGTTTTCCTATCAGAAACCTGTTGGACTAAAATATAGACTTCTTTCGAGAGTTTGTAGATAATTTCTCAAAGCAACTTCAATACCTTTTTTAGTTTTATTTCTTAAGTACTTAAAAGTTTTGTAATACTCAGGACACAAAGAAATTTTACATTTACGAAAAACTGCCTCCTTGCTACGAATATCACCTATTATGTCGCATCCACACTCTCGTCGAGAGCAGACGAGAGTGTGGATGGAGCCCTCGCCTCGTCTTGTATCGCGCTAAAATTGCAGTCGTTGCCTTTAAAGAACTAGATTTACAGAACGCCATCTTATTTTTGGTAATTGTGTGTTCTTTGAATCTTGTTTCCTGCAACCCTCACTTCCTAATACTCATCTAAGTTATGTGCCTACTGTAAATGAATTGTTATCCATTATTTTAGATCTTTGGTATAGACACAATAACGTCATGCATAGCCAAAACCATTACGAGGGAATACAGTGTAGACATGTACACTGATAAAAATATTAGTGATATTACACGCTGAATTGTTGGTTATTTATTGCCTAGGTCAATAATGTGAAAGGACACAGTAGAATGTAATGTTACAACTCTAACAGAACATTACTACTTATGAATATGTATTTTTTCACAGTAAAACCGTGTTTATTACTTGAAACATGTATGGTATTTTTTCGTGTCCCAAATACCGACTCCGAAGCAAGCGCTGTCAAGAGGGAGCGAGACATCTCGAGGCGAGACAAGTCCATTGTCCACACTCTCGTGCTCGCTTGATCTCGGCGAGAATAGACAGCATTACACCCGTTTCCCAAATACCGAGACCCAAGCGAGAGCTGGCAAGAGCAAGTGAAACATCTCGAGGCGAGACAAGTCCTTCATCCACACTCTCGTGCTCGACTGGTCTCGCACTGTCTCACCGAGAGTATGGATGCGGCATTATTGCTTTATTAAACCAATAAGGATATTTACTTTTATATATTGTTGTTCGTGGCACAAACATATTAACCTAATCATTTACAACCGAATACAAGTAATCTACAGCGTCATCCACATTTCTTATAGTATAAATGTCACCGAAACGAAAATTACATAATTCTCCGTACAAAGATTGGAAATCCGAAATCCGAAATAATACAGGGTTGACCTTCATTTTCGTTGAATAACACTTTCTATTACAAATATCGTCATGAAGCTGTATTTTAAATTTTATTCTCATATTATACACATCACGCCTTGTATATTAGGTGGGGATATAAGAAGGTGGAGGGAATATATCGACGCAGCTCGCCAAGACAAAATCACTGTTCTGTCAGCACCATATCTGACGAAGAGGTATACACGTTCGTTGAGCAATACATTATTATTAAATTTTATGATGACTAACTATACAATTTGGAGACAAGATCCAAGTCTATAACTGGCATATCCAATTCTTAAATCGCCGAGAATAAGTGGTAAATAACGAGACTCATTCACTTTGCCCCCAGACAAGCATCAACGAGGCGAACATTCGTACGATCTGTGATCTGATTGGAGATGACTGGCGTAGAACAGTATGGGAAATTGCTGCGATATTGCAAAATAGAGTTGTCGAATATTGTGCAAGAAGTGTTCAATCATTTCTGATGACTTTGGTTACCGAAAAGTCTCGGCAATATGAGTTCCTCGCCTCTTGATGGAAAATCAAAAAGCAAATCGCCTTACAGCTTGTGCAAATCTTGTGATGATCTATCGAATCGGGGGGAGGTGATTTGTTAAGAACAGAAGGATCCGATTTATTTTCCAAAAAATGAACACATGATTTATTCCATACTTTTGCCGCTCACTGTATAATAATAAAAGTAGATATTATGTACCAAAATAGGATATATTTAAATATTCTTGTACTGTAACAATGAATTTAATAAAATCAAATTCCACTTTACACTTGATCCATCCTCATATATCGTAGGAGTTAGTTTGGTAGTCGACTAGAAAAGAAACGTAATAATGCCAGATAGAGTCTGGATTTTGCGAATGCATTGAAAATAGTATTTTTAAGCAAATCACCGATTTTTTTTTAGTTGCCGAGCTAACAATATGATTAAATTCATATATATGAAATTCCTTAAATTAATTCAGGAAAGAAGTATATCGATAATAAAGTTAACAAAATATTATTCTTACGGTAATAATTTATATATAAAAAATTAATTACTTAAACAGAATTGATAAAATTGAAGAGAAAAGAATATTTAAAAATTTTATTCAGATAAAATTATAAGTGTATATCAAATTAGAGAAATCAATTATTTTTTTAATATAAACAGTATAGTTAGTTATTTAAATGTTGATTTAACATAATAATAACAGATTTTTGGGGTGTTGCAAATAATTTATGAATTATGATTGTTAAGCGGAAGCGTAGGCCACCCTGTACACTTTCACTGCCATTGTTCGTTAGCGATATGTTTGTGAATCCGAAATGGAATATTAACATTTTTAAGTTCGGTGTCGTTGCTTCAGCTTGGAGAAATCGAAATCTCGTTACATAAATCTAGAAACTCTTACTTTGCACTAATTTCCTTGTACTCGAACCAAATATCTTAGTTTTAAGTGTTTTCTAATATTTAACTGAGTGACGACAGCTCTTTATGTAACTGCTCCAGTTTGAAGGATTGCTTAAATGACCCCTACACAGAGAGAGTGCGTTTTGTAATTATTATCAAAATTCTATACAGGTTGCTTGCTATTTCGACAGTTTTTCTGCTTATGTTTAGAGCTACTACAGCCTAGAAATGAAATTGACAGAAAGGATGATATCAAAAAATAATAAATAGATAAAAATATAGTTCAAGATATTCATTTGTTACGAATTGTTGCTTGAATGAGTGTCAACAGTTACTGTTCAATCAATAATTCTATAACAAGTATTAAAAAAAATCTGGTACAGGATGATTTTAAAACAAGCTGTGGAACTGAAATAGTGTTGGCTGAGACAAGACATTTTGTAAAGTCTTGTCTTTCAAAACAAGACGTAGAAGACGAAAAGTTTGTACTTGTACTTGTACTTGTACGCTAGATTTTACAAGATTATGTCTTGTGTTTTGCGAGAGTTTAGAAATTTTGCATGACACTTGCATGATTCTTGCGAAAGTATTGCATATAAATAAGAAACATGGAACTTTATTACGGATTTGAAAACAGTGGTGGTTACTCTCGGTTGGTTATGGTTTCGCTCGGAGCTCACACATGTCTATAGATATGGGCGATCGTCGACAGTGGGCAATTGGTAGACGTGATAAAGTATACAAACGCCCAGTTTTAAAGCAATGGACGAAATAGATAAAATAGAATCGGAGCAGAGCTCTTTGAGTATAGCCGCAGTGAATTCATTTCTGTTGAACAGCACAACCTTGGACCTAAACTCAATAAATCTTCATTTTAAAAATAATTTTATATGCTGGATGTCCCTAAAGTATAGAGCTACAGCAGAAATGCAATATTTATGTTTTTAGCTAATGTTCAACAAGATTTCTTGCTGTAACAATATTACTTGTCTCGTAAGACTTTCTTTCTTTATACCTTGTCTTGTTTTGCAATTCAAGATTTTTTGAATTATCTATTCTATTTCAATAATCTCATGGAGGAACTGCTTTCCTCTTATCGGTAATATAGGAGATAATTAAAAACTATGTTATCTCTATCCAAAGTGTAAAACAGTAACTTATTTTGAAGGAGCAAATAAGATGTTTCGTTTTCTAGAAAATTTATTTTTTTATGAGCAACCTCTGAATTTCATGAGGCCATTGATTGCTTCTAATTGTACTTATACATTACATTAAATAAAAAATATTTTCTATGTAACAATTATTACCGGATATAAAGTACATTAAAGAAGGGTGTAATTTCGCATATTGATTAGTATATAGTTTTTGTCACTAACGTTGGATGAATTTGTTTGAAATGAGTTTTTTAAAATTATCTTGTTACCTAAATAAGATAAAGATGTCAAAATTTGTACACAGATAAAATTTATCTATGTATAAATTTAGTTAATATTTAACATTAACTGAAAAATATTAAAACTATTTTATTTTTAATTGCAGTGGCGTAAATACAGTTAGTTTGAAGGGTATATTTGAATAAAATAAATTCAATATCCTAACTTCCTTGCAAAATCAAAAGATGTCACGGAAATTGCCCCACTCACACCCAAATCGACGACTGTGGTACCGCGAATTACTAAGATTGCCCCGATCGCCCCTACACGATTCTGTTAAACAAACAAAATGCCGTGGATCGAGACGGGACTAGAAAATTTGAGAAACGACGAGAAGCATTCGAGTCGTTCGAGAGATGCTAGAAAATAGATCTAGAGATGCTAGAATATACCTGGAATATTCGTTGGGTCTATAAAAGAAAAATAAACGGCCGATTAAGTTAGTCTTGTATAAGTCTTGTATTACAGTGTTGAATTGAAGTGTTTAGTTGGAGATATCAAACTGATTAAGATAGCGATTAATTAAATAAGTGTTTAGTTGAGTTCTAATTAGTGTTCAGTAGTGTACTGAGTATAGTTAATAAAGAAGTAGTTAATTAACGGATTGTTTTTCTGGCAATAGTAAAATTCGGATTGGGAAATCCGTGACAATACGCAATCCATATTTTCATGTTAATATCTTTAAATTTGCTTCTACTGTTTTATATCAGCAAATAGCTTACCTTCATATATCCTAAAGACTGTACATCTTATCGATTTTCAACTGATATGCTATTATTTTCAGGGTATTACA
Source organism: Monochamus alternatus (assembly GCA_037114965.1). Lineage (NCBI taxonomy): Eukaryota > Metazoa > Arthropoda > Insecta > Coleoptera > Cerambycidae > Monochamus > Monochamus alternatus. The sequence continues at coordinate 20,552,807 of CM073435.1, read as the reverse complement.
GAACCATTAGGTATTAAATATTTGCGCCCCTCAAACTACCTACATCCTCGCCACTGTTATCGAAATATAACAAACGTTGTTTGTAAGACATATTTCATATATATTCGGGTACATCTGTATCTTCAACCGATCTAAAAATTGTTAAGAAAAACTATCTCCAAGATAACAACTTACAATAATAAAATAAATGTAAGAAAAAAATTCTTTGAAAACCTGAAAAGATTTCTTTCGTACCTTTTTAGCTATGACTGTGGTGTGTTTATCAGATATAAAGGCAAATATATCCAATATCCGATAAACACCCAGCCATAACTAAAAAGGCACGAAGGAAATCTTTTTCAGTTTTCAAACAATTCTTTTCGGACATAAAAAATAAAATAAATGTTCTATATATCTCTTAATCTTTTTTTACTAAATATGTGAGTTCCTAAGTATAACTCAAGTTTTTTTTAATTGGCCAAAACTTCTTATTTTTTAAAACTGTGATGAATGTAATAATTTCTTTTTTGTGAGTTTGTGCAAACATGCAGCATCAGTATCCATAGACGACGTATACCACATATGATATTTCAGAATTACCAGTTTTGTGGTTTATTAAATTTTATACTGTGAATCTAACATCATTCCAATAACCTGGAGAGGGTGTAATTCGTCAGATCAGTACATAAGAATAATAGTGAGGCCAGTATAGATCCCTAAGAGACACAATTCACAACATCAATAATAGTAGAGTAAGAAACATGCATTCCATCACTAAACAATTTTCCTGAGAAAACTCTTCTATCTAATGAAACAGCTTCAAATGCCATCGTAATTTAGCCTTAACAAAATTCTCGCCAGTGTTGAAGGATGTATAGGACATCAAAAGCTCAGACTGATTAAGTCTAAGTAGTTTAATCATTCCGTCAAAATTAATAATATTAGCCACAGTAGAGCGATCCTGCAGAGCACCAACTAATACTATTACGAATAATGTAATTAGCAAGCAATCATTTTTTCATTAAGTATTTTAGTTCATTTTATTATTACATAAAGATAGTAGTGGGACCATCACCAAGAATAGCAGAATAAGAATCACCCATTTCAACACTAGTCCTGAGATAATCTTCTATGCAATGAAATAGTAGTGGTAGTTTCAAACATTACGATAATCTAGTTTTATCAAAATCTTCGCTAATATTGACGTACAGAACATCAACTGACTCAGTATGATCAAGTGATTTAATATCATTCAGGCAAAATGAAGAATATTGATGATAGTAGGTCTAACCCATCACCATTAGGAATAACCTTGTTGCGAAACAAATCATGTTTTTAACTCTTTAACAATATTACAGTTAGTTACCGCCAGTAAAGCAAATTTGTTAGTACTCAATACTCTTTTTAAATATTCACAACTATTTTCTAAGAATTGGAAGGGGCAAAGTCAGCTCTATATAATTATAGAAATCAAGGAAAAATCACATTTCTTCAAAACAGACAGGATTGCCAGGATTGTTTAGGTAAACAGGCTTATCGTGAACTTCTCATGAGTAACATTAATAAATTGTCGAAATTTTCTCAGTTTGTTTTAAATTGGAATCTGACAGAATACGTGGTTTATTAGTTATCCATGATTAAAGTTGGCTAATGTAATATCTATCTATCCTTAAGAGATAATTAAGATACACCCTATATAAAGAGCTATCAAAGTGACTCACATTCAACTAGCAACGTCTTATTTGCAATCACGATTAAGACATTCCACGTAGCTCACCAAAAAATTAGATATGAAGTCAGATAGTGCTTAATTGTTGCCATTTATTAATGAACGTTGCTCATTTCGGTCATGGCTAGCAAACAATAATACTCCACCTAAAAATGAATGTTGAAATACATCTGTTACAATCTGTGCCATTTTAGATACACTCGATATGTAGGCATTTATAATCAGAAAAGAGAATGTAAGCGGCGTGTGCAGTAGCTACAGAGATGATAATTATGTTTAAATTTGCCGCCCACATTTTATAAGTCTGAAATTTTCCTAGTAATAATTTCTACTGCCTAGTCAGTGTGCAATATATTATTAACATTTCAAAAAAATGTTGATAATTGTTTCTTTATCTTAGACAAATTTATTTATTTATTTATTGTTACTCTGTTCTACAGGTTACAAAACTCCCATTTAACACGCGCTAACTTTCGAAGAGAAACCATTTAAATAATTTTAATACAAGTTGCACGGAATTAAGCGTTTTACCTTTTGAGTGATAGTTTTTGAAGTAAAAGGGTAAATCTAATACCACAGGAAGGAATGGGATTATAAACTATAATCCTCTGTAGCTGGTGTCTCTAATAATAAATTATTGTTAATAGCATTTCAAAAAATATGACGTTGTGAAGGGATCAATATGTAAAATTGATTCACACATCTACATTTTTAATGATACGATTTGTAATTGATTTAAATAAAAACTATACCTTTAGGTAATATAATAACATGTAACGTATAATCAAAAGTTCATTCGATTTCGATAAAAAAAAATTGTGGAAAAAAATGGATATAAAATGAGGAATTTTTGCTGTATTTCTGTCTCCCTTAAATAAGTAAAAAAAAAACGGAATTATGTTGAAAATATATTTCCCAAAAAATGAAAGTATTCAACAGACTTTACATAAATATCAATATCACTTTCGATATCTTGTTCGTCACTGGCAGTATTAGTAACTCAACCTCACAAAAATATGGATATTGCTACTTTTTCTTTGACCCCTCAATTGTTTTTATGCAAAAAATAATAGATATGTAATGTCGTGATTGTAAATATCTCTGTTTAATATCTTTTTATTAATACACTGAAAATTGTGTGATTTTTTAAAAAATATGGCATGACGTAATTTTAGGAAACAATTGCTCTGTGGGCCAAAGAATGCTCTAACTAGCATTGAATTACACTTAAAAATCCAGCAACAATTTCGAGCTTGTTAGTTCTTATCAGTCTGCCATAGGTCTCGCAATCGTCGACAGCGGTAAAAGTCGGTACTTTAATAGTACCCACAGTATAGTGTGGCGCTCTTTGCTTGTGAACATTTGAAAATTTATTATTTTCTTCGTTTTCTCTAAAAAAAAACTGTATATCCAATTCTCTAAGGAATTAAATTATTCATTCATTATTAAGATACAACGCTAGTAATCGCAGAAAACATCTACAGCTTAGTACGCTAATGCTGGAATTTTATGAACAAAGACTCACATCGAAGGATGTACAAAGATAATCCATCTTGGAGTTGGCGGTTCTTCTAAACTATATTGCTGAAAATGCAATATATTGTTTTTATTGTGTTTTGAAAAGTTGTACATTTAGTAACAAATTTGAGTTAGGAAAAGTTCGAAATAATTTTTGAACTATTCATTTATTGTCAACTTAAATTATTTATTATCATTATTATAAATTTTAACTGTAACTTTTTTATAATTGGTGATGAAAAGCTTTGGGCATGTATTTGATGCAGTAGAGCCCGAGTTTGTATTTATATTGATCTCTATTTGACTCAATATTTTTTTGGTTACTTGTTTTTGTTCAACGGAATCCTGTATATATCATTATGCTACGTTCATTGTTTTTCATCCACCAAGACTTTTAAGAGTGGTGATGTCTATTTCTGCATGAGTCAGTATCGTAGCAGACGTTCTCCGGAAATACTGTTGACCGAGTTGACTCTCGGAACAATGAAGTTAGATTATTTAAAATTTTAAACAAGACAAGCACACTGTGACATTGGCGCCTGATATCAAGACTCATCAAAGCATGTCTTTGTAATAATTCAGATTGGGGAAACCCAATAGGAGGAAATACCCCATCCATCCTAAAATTAAGAAATTTAAGAAACTTTCTTTGGACTGCTTCAATATTTTGTATATGAAAATTATTAAAAGAGATCAAACAGAAACGGCATATTCGAGTTTGGATCGAACAAAACAATAATATAAGATTTTAAGCGTCTTAATTTGAACAAAATTACTACTATTTCTTACTATAAAACCATATGACTTATAAGCTTCAGATACAATATTTTCAATATACAAATTGAAAGACAACTTATCATCAAAAAGAACTCCGAGATCGCGGAAAGTGTTAGAACGTGATAAAACAATGTCATCAAAAGCATAGTCAAACATGACGGCCCAAGAACAGATCCCCGAGATATGTTATTCCTAAACGGAGTAGAGAAGTAATATACCATGATCCAGTTTGTCAAATGCCTTGGAAAAATCAGTGAAACAACATCAGTTTGCAATCGTCTGTCCATGGATTCAGATATAAATTGTATTATTATCATTAAGTTAGAAGTTGTAGACCTGCCTTTCATAAATCCATGCTGACGAATTGAAATTTTATTTCTAATGTTGTAAAAAATGTTGCACAAGATAAACATTGGCCGGAAGTTAGTAATATTCTTATTATTTCCTTTATAAATCGAACGGACTTTAGAGTGCTTCCAGATTTCAGGAAAGGTACACGTTTTAATGCATAAGTTAATTAAAAAAGTAAGAGGATATGACAATACACTAGCACAGACCTTTATGATAAAAGCTGGCACTAAATCCTGTCCAGTAGTCATTTTAGGTTTGGTATGTTTCAAAGCTGTGAGGACCTCACCATGTGAACTGCGGGACAAAATTCAGTAGAAAAATTTTCAAATGACATATCATGATCCGCATAAACTGGTGTAAAGGATGCACTAAAGAAACTGGCAAATTTTAATAAATTAAAAATGTATATGGTGCATACGGATATTTCTGAAACAAAAAAGTAAAAAATGAGTTTATCTCTTTTAATTAAGCATTTCCAAAAAAGATATTTTGAGGAAAATTTTGTTTAATATTATATTACTGCATGTTTCTGTTCCGCAGCATATTTTGAGAAATGCAGTGTATATTGAATAAATTTAAAAAAGTATTTTGTAATCGTCAATTATTCTGAAAAGATATAGAAAAATGTCTGAAAATATTTACAGAATTTAATTTTGACACTAAACAAAGTGTAAAGTCTAAAAATAAAAATAAATATTTGTAAATAATGTAATAATTGAAAATACATTAAATTTATTGTAAAAGCACATACAATTTTATAATAATTCAATTTAAATTTGAACATTGTGTGAGAGAGAAAGTTACACTGGAAAATATTCATGGTGAAAGTTAATTTGCCTAGAAAAAAATAATTTTGAACAATTAAAAAACCGTTACTGTTCTTATAAATTTTGTGAGTTTACACGTTATTAATTATATTGTTTTTAGTACACTTTCTTATGATATGTATGTATCTAATGCTGCAGACTGTGTGATGCGTGATTCTCGATTTGTAAGGAATTCGTGCATACTGTGTAAGGTTTTTATGTATAGATTTTTAACGAACAAGACTACACAGTATTCACGAATTCCCCACAAATCATGCTTCGCAAATCACGAATTTACGCATGGTCTATAGCAAGCATATTTCAGTAATACTTTTGAGGAATTGTCGCCATGATAAGAGATATTTTTGCACAAATAAGTATTTTTCTAATCTTTAGGTAATATTTTTGTTAAAATACACTCAAACTACATTACAGAATGAAATTAGATAAAGTCTAGAAAAAATTGGACACTGTATAATCGAATTAATTGAAAGTCTCATGTTTCGGTTTTGTGCTTATATCTCTGAAACTATGCGTCCTACCGACATGACTGCTCTATACAAAATGAAAGCTGATTAAGTTTTTTGTACAAGTTTTACTCAATCAAGTTTTCGATATCTTGTATAGTTTTCGAGATATCGGCTCTTGAAAGTCTGTAATTTTGGAATACAGAATTTTTCTTCAGATTTTTGCTCTTTTTGACCGGATAACTCTTCAACAATGCACCGAAAAACTAAATGCTGGCCATAGAGTTGTAGAGCATTAAATTCCTTTCAATAATATGTATTACTTTACTATTTTATCTATTTTCTTTCAAATGTTAAAGCAGTTTCACTGTTGAGTGCGAAGTTTTGCGATAACTGTCGACTAATGAATCTATCAATTTCACACCATTCTCGGTCAACGTATTGGCCTCGGTATTGGTCGAAATATGCACCATTATGTACACATATGCAGTACTGGATGTCTAAATAGCACAGATACTCATTTTAGGATATATACTTGTAGACCCGCTGACCAGGTTTCTCACATTTAATTAAAGAAGATCTATACCATTTTAATGGGAAAATATGTTGCTATGACCATGTTTGTGCATATATGAGTGTTTATAAGACATTGCCATGGTTTTACGAAACACAATCATTAAGTGAAATCGAAGTTTAGTGACATAGAAGAGTGAATTAACATAAAACATTACAGCAGTAGGAACCATTCAGTCAATTTCTTGCTCTCTTGGGGTTGGAAGGACCTTGATCCCCGTCTTTGTTTTCATCTTCTTTTCCTCCATCATCTTGTCCATCGGACCCCTATAGGGAAAAAGTCAGCTGTGGCTGGGAAATGACCTGCCTCATCAGATGTGTGGGTGGAAGATTGAGAACAACTGTCTGGTCCCAGTGCACAGTGAGTTAGCAGCTGCACCGGACGATATCCTGAAAATGATTTTCTACCGATGCACGAAAGACTGTGCCAGCGCGAAGTGTGCCTGCAAAAAAGCAAGCCTAAAATGTTCCTCAGCATGTCAAAATTGCCAAGGGAACTGCCTGAATGGGGTCCGTCAAATTGACTCCGAAGATGAAGAAGAATAGAAGGATCCTCTGACTGTTTTCCTACAAGGGTCCGATGGAGAAAATTATAGAGAAAAAGAAGATGAAAACGAAGACGAGGATCAAGATCCTTCCCACCCCAAGAGAGGAAGAAATTGATTGAATGGTACCTACTGTTGTAATGTTTTATGTTAATTCACTTTTCTATGTCAATAAACTTCGTTTTCACTTAATGGTTGTGTTTTGTAAAACTATCACAATGTCTTATAGACACTCATATTTGCAGAAACATGGTCATAGCAAAATATTTTCCCATTAAAATGGTCTAGATCTTCTTTAATTAAGTGTAAGGAACCTGGCCAGCGAGCGATAGATTCATTGGTCGACAGTTATCGCAAAATAGATAAGATAGTTAAGTAATATATATTATTGAAAGGAATTTAATGCTTTACAACCCTATGGCCAGCATTTAGTTTTCGGTGCATCGTTGAAGAGTTATCCGGTCAAAAGAGCAAAAATGTGTTTTTTTTTTAAATTTCAGACTATTAAGAGCAGATATCTCGAAAACTATACAAGATATCGAAAAACTTGACTGACTAAAACTTATACCAAATTTAATCAGCTTTTATTTTGTATAGAATGGTCATGTCGGTAGGACGTATAGTTTCCGAGATATAAGCAAAAAACCGAAAAATGAGACTTTTCTATCTTATACGTTCATGTCTTGAGCTACAGTTTCACACATATGACACATATGACTGCCATCGTTGAGCGAGCAATAACTGGCGTGATAATCAATTGCGATCAAAGTAGACTATTTCACATAGATAAACATATGGTAGTATAACCACGCCCATCTAACAATCGCTGCGATCATAGTCGAGTATTATGCCGCTATACTATGTCCCAAAGTTTGTAAGCTTTTTTTAAACTACGTGTGAATTTTTAGTTTATTAATATATTTTTTTAATATTTTCAGTTGCTAGTTATTATAATTATGATAAATAAATAATTGCAAACAATACCTATATAACATTTATGTATGTATATTGAATGATTAGTTATGTATAAATTCTGTAACATATTGCCAAGTCATACCTGTAAACTTTCTTTCCCACACGCTTTCTAATAGTCGATAGAGTTACAATGTAACTCCTACCAGAATTATTTGTGGTAAACAAAAAATTGTGTCACTGATTTGCATAGTTCTAATAAACAAATTGTGGTTAATAAATGTATCTATCATTTTTCTTTTGGCATTCATTGCAGTGCTTTCAAAATTATTCAAATTGGCTGTGACAAAATACAAACTAGATCCGAAAGTGTTACGCACGATGAATACATATATTATTAAGATGCATTAAGCAAATATAAAAACATTGTCAGTGGTGCTCGTATAATAAATAAAATTAAAATTATTGACAACTTTGGAGAAATTTGCAAATACGCAGTGCCTTATTCAGTTAAACTTTTGAAAGAATATTGCAAACTTATTTTATGATTATTATCCATAGATATGAGCCATTGTCGGTGAGTGGTCAAGCGGTTTAAGGCGTCAATACATACTACTACTACTTTGCTATGCAGCTCAGGTTCGACTCCTGCATCTGGTAGACAATAGATTAGCTAAATTTGTGGAGAGGATTAGCACCCTCTCCGCGGATGGATCAATGTGAGGGATTAATACCGATTGGCGTTTGACCATCCCCTTAATTAATATTATTCAAATTTTCCTCAATCCTACACTAAAATGATGGTTAGGACTTACTAACGTAGTCGTTCCTGAATGCGAATGCGGCCTGCTTAATAATAATATGCCCCCTCCTGTCCCGCACAAGTCTCTCGACTTCTGGGCTAATCCTTGTGATTAGAATGAGGGGTAGAGATTTTATTATTATTATTATAACACTCTGTGAGCAAATTATGTTTAAAACAAAATGATACTACACACATACTACCAAACACAAAAAATAATAACGATAACACGATTACAAACATAAAACGGCACTGTGAGTGGAAGTCCACAGCGGTAGCAGAGTCGTACATTAAGAATTGTTTGGATAACAAAAAGAAAATAGCCCTCAGCATTATCAAAGCATCAAATCTCTCATCACAACTTCAAGAGAACCGTGCCGACTGAAGAACAGCATCTAGCAGCCATTCCCTCATCACTGAAGTTACAAGCTAATCCTGTAGTACATATTTGTCAACAGTAAATTCCACGACTGAAGAATTCAATATTTTTCGTGAACATGTGCGTAATAGTTTAAATAATTACTTGCTAATGTTATAAATTGGTAATTAAAATGAACTGTTTAGCCTAATTAGAAATGTCATAAGCGTAGGAAAAATATTGTACTTAACATGTACGGAAAGTGTCTTTTCTGCACTTGATTACTGACCGAACTCCGTTTTATGTCGTTCGGTAAACTGCAATCAGCGTCCCTATAACTTGCCGGACTTATTAGCTAAATAACTATTTATAACTTTTGAAGTATCAATGAAATACTGTTTGATCTTATATTATTTTACATTAGTTTTTCAACAAATTTCTTGTACTTACATTTCAACAATTTGATGTACCTAATTTTTTAATAAATATAATAGCTTCTATCCAAACAAGTTTTTTACTAATCATCATGCTGTTTCAAAAAAATCCAAAGTGAATGGTTAAAAGTTGAATCATTTAAATATTGCTACCTACTTGTGCTGCTTATTTTCTACATCTGTTATACTTTTTTTTATTTTAAAGGTACCTGAGCTTGTGAATTTATATAGAAAAGTGCAAATTTATATACAGGTGTGATTTTCAGTCCTCAGTCACAAATTTTACTTCCGACAGGTTACGTTTCAAAAAATCTGAAGGAGTTTCACGTTGACATTTGAGTTTCCATAACTTTTCAAAAAAAAAAAATCTAAATCATGTTTTTAATGATTTGTGGTGTATTGAATCTGAATATGACCTCATAATCGCTTTATCACTTCAAGTTTTCGAGATATTCTAACCTAAAATTGCAAAAACGCTGTATTTTGCTATATTAGAAGTTATTTTTATCAAAAAAAATTTTATAGTACTAATCTTCTCCTTCAAAATAAAATTATGTTTGCTCGAATATCTTTTCCATTTTCAAGACATCGTTCACTGGAAATTAGTTTGGCATTTTATCGATATATTAGAAAATAACCAAATTGGTTGTTTTCCATGGATAAGGCATATCAGATATGTATATATATTAAAGTTATCGATAGCGCCGATTTCGAATCCGAGATTGCTTATTAATACTCGCCTTTTCAGGATAGTTGACGGATTATTATATGCGTTCGCGGCAGTTGGGGATTGTTTCCAACAGTTCTTTTCTGGATAGTTAGCAAGTAACTTCATTTGCAGTGCATAAGAACTGCTTTCCATTAGTCCTTTTCTGGATATAGTTGACGAGTTATACCATTCGGTGGTCACACATAAGGATTGCTGTAACTGACGTAATAACTGTGACGTTTGAACTGTTAAATATCAACGTATGATATCTCAAAGAGGAAGAAAGATGTTAGAACAAGCTCACTTTAATATTAGAGGGGAAAACTGGTAGGTACTTCAAGATGCAATTTTTACTTTTGTGAAGGAATTTTATCTTTTGACAAAAAATAAACTCAAATATAGCGTTTTCTGCTCTTTTAAATTAGAATATCTTGAAAATTGACGCGATAGAGCAATTTTCACGTCATATTTGGATTCAGCTAATTAAACATAAATTAGTGTTTGTGCGATATAAAAAAAGTCTAAATTCGTTTATAGTCTGTTTAGAAATGAAAGAGAGTAATAAAAGCTTATTATGTATGCAAATCGTAAACAAATGTAGTACTGGTGGTTATATTCAATATTTTTATATAATGTATTATCGGTATAGATGAGGTTTACTTTTATAAAACTTTGTGTGATCGAACCGTACTAAATTGTAGCAGGTAACTAAAATTTTATCCCCGACAATCCGTCTTTGTCTACACTGAAAAAAAGGCCAGTAACTTTACAAATATACTTTGTAAAAATATCCTTATAATTGTCTTAAAATAATTCTAAAAATAATGATGATATTACACTGACGCTTGTAAATTTACAAGAAAACTGCAAACATACAACAAAACCGTAAACTTCATATGTAATTATGATGTAATATGTACATTTATAGAATATATTGTAATACATTTACAATTAGCAATGTGAAATCCACTTTTACATTGTAAAATTACTAAACATACCAAATTTACTATATAATTGACTGTAAAAATATGCTTAATTTGTGTGTGAAGATACTACTAATTTTAAAAAGCACTGCCACTAACTGTTGAGAGCGTTGGGTGGTGACGCCTTCATTATTTCTTGCTTCATTTCGATGAATGCAGCGTGTACCTAGGACCTAGGTACTTACATAATTAATTTAGTGAGTAGTGACTAGCAATATAATCATATCTAGAGTGACAAGTGAGTGTTTTTAGTCCTATAAATAGTTTTGTCTAGTACTGGTTGTAACATAACCTAAATAAATCATGCTTTATTTCGACAAATGCAGCATGTACCTAGGACTTAATACATAATTAATTTAGTGAGTAGTGACTAGCAAAATAATCAAATCTAGAGTGACTAGTGAGTGCTTTTATTACAATAAGTAGTTTTGTCTTGAGTTACTTATAAGATAACCTATATGAGATAACGTAATAGGTATGTATTTTATACAGAATTATTGAAGCAAAGGAACAATGGTATTTTTGCATCTACAAAAATCAGATACCAACTGTAGATTGAACTCTGTTCATCTTACATATAAACAATATATATTATTTTCTACGTTAGAATTATATTTAAATTGTAGGTACCTAAATTACACATTAGATCGCATTTGTATATTATAAAATATTTATTTTTTTATGTTTACATATACAAGAAACTTTATTATTTGATATATACGATATATAGATTTACTTTGTTATATATGTTTTGTATAACATTAAGTGTCCTGTTTTGTAAAAATGGCCTAAATGTACAGGTACCAAATTAAATAAAAAATATCGAAAGACCTTAATACTTTATTTTTCATAATCTAACTATATTTATTCTAACATTATAAACTTTTATTCAAAATTACATAACATACTAGAAAAAATAGTAAAATTATTGTTGGAGCTGTGAAACCAGAATTTTTGTAGTCGACAATAATATGAACCATTACCTACGTTTTTACTAATCTATCAAAAAGTAAAATATATTCGTTATATTCGTAGCGTACCACTTAGGTGTATGTACCTACATGTTTTTCTAACTTTAAAAAATTAAGCAAAATAAGGTAGTTAATTTATTGAAGATATAATAGGTATAGCTGTAACTACGGATTAGCTAACTGAGCTGAATTTACATAATCGGTTAGGAATAGTACGATTTTGTAAATGTTTTTCACACAATTTGTGCAAAAATGTTTAATAGAACGAATATTTAGTTTAGAAGATTTTTCTTTTTAAATAACATCCTGATGCAGTGATGTTATTGAGAAACTTATAGAAAAGCCTGACATGATTGTTACGTAAGATAAGTAACAATTGTTAATTTTGGAATTACTATTCAGAAAATTTATTAGGTATCTATGTCAAAACACGTAATACGTAGGTATGCATAAAAATATTTTTAAGTTATAAATATACTAGCAAATTCTTTTTGTAAATAAATATTATGAAAATATTCACATAAGATGAAATAAATTACAAGTTGAATAAAAATAAATTAAAACACATATGTTTGATTAAAAAAATATGACAGTTTGTTATAACGGAAAACTCGAAGTGATAAAAAAGCGTAAGCCGCTAAATAATTTTATAAGTAGAAAAGTTTCACAGTTATCATAGAAAACGGCCAAAATTGAAAAACATCACGTAGGTATTTTTTAAACAAATCGAAATGTGATTCTCGCAATTCAACTTTTCTCGAAAATTAAGCCCGAAACATCTGCTTAACTTTTTTCTGTCTTTTCCGAAAATAGGAGAAACCTTCTATAGGTACCTAAGTATCCAAACTGGACCATCCTGTACAATAAATAAAAATTACATTGTAGTTATAGTGAAAAATGTTTTATTACAATGTAATTATACAATTGATTGTAAAGTTACTTTGTACTTTTATATGTAATTATATGTTACATTGTAAAAATTTTTGTATTGTAAAATTACAAAGTAATATTGCAGTTACTAAACGGAAAATTACATCGCAAAATAAATTTACAATGCAATTTTACATTTTAATTGTAAAATCACAATCTATAAGAAAATCACAGCAATAATGAATGGTAAATAAATTGCCATCTATTTTTACTGTAATTATTTTTTACAGTGTATGCCGCTTCAATTTCTCGGTCCATTTCTCTCATAAGTAAACAATATAAAAACAGCATTTCAAAACTAGAGGCTGCTTTAAGCATCATAACCGGGTTAAGAGGGTTTTTAGTAATTCAAATAAAATTATTCAATATTATTACCAAAATATTTATTTAAATTTAATGAATAGACTTTTATTCCACACAAAAATATATGTATTTTGAAAATTCAAATAGTGGTGAGTAAATGTAGTGTTGTATAAATGTACAATAAAGAAAATAAAAAAGTATGTATATTATAATTCATCCTCTGAATATTCTGGTGAATTATCTTCATCTCCTAGATCACTAACGATAGGCTCCACAGTAACGTCAATTAAATTATAGAGTTCCCACATTTTCTCCTCTTCTTTTTGTACATGATGCATACATCTTTGCCACTCGTTCCAAGAAATTTTTTAAATTTTTTATAAATTTTCACGTCACTTAATTTAAACGTCGTATTATTTCGCGCTACATCTCCTTTTACCTGCACCCAGACTAATTCGATTGGGTTAAGTTCACAGTGATAAGGTGGTAACCGTAGTACCGTTATTTGGCGATTTGTTGCCATTTTATCGATAACATATTTTTTCTGATCTTTATTAAGATTGACAAGTGTCAAAAGTTCCTTTTCTACCTTATTTGTTTCAAAAGAAATATTTTTTTCGGATAACCGCTCGGTCTGCCGTGAATGGTAACTGACATTATCCATGATAATTACAGACCCCGGAGGAATAAGATCAACATCTGTGTAAAATACTCTTCAAAAACATCTGCGTTCATGTCTTTGTGATAGTCACTTGTATTTTTAGATTCAAATAAAAGTAAACCACGATCTACAAAACCACTGGCACTATCACTATTAATCTTCGTCCTTTACCCGAAGGTGTCTTGAACCCTGTTGAAAGTCCATCCAAAAATGCTTGTCGAAAATTTTTTACATTTTCATCTTGCCATACTTTTGTTACAGTATCTCCCTCGTTGACCCAAGTTTCGTCTAGATAATAAATATTCCTCCCTTCGTCACGGAATTTTCTAATTGATCTTAAGTAGGATCTTCGCCAACAAATAATTTCATCTTTATCGATAAGAACTGACTTCCTGTTATGCTTTTCCCAGCAAAAATTCAACACTCGTAAGAAGGCCCATAATTTGCTTCTACTGATTTTTGGCAAATCGTTGTCCTCTGAAAGGTCACTTAGTATTTTGTTTAGCGTTGGTTTTTTTTTTAAATAAAATGAGTGTACTTTTCTGCGAATGACATTATTGACGAAATCATCTATAACGACTTTTGACCTCCCTGTAGATGATTTTGGGGGATTTACAGTATCTTGTTCATTTTTTGTTTCCTTTAAAAGTCTGTAGATAGTCGATTTTCCAATCCCTGTGATTTTGGAACACTTTTCCACGATGTCGTCAACACTGTTGGTAGGATTTTGGTGTTTCAATGCATTAAATACATTTAATATAATAATCTTCTCATTCTGAGACAGCGCACATCTTTTCACGCGTTTAGCAGGTACGTAATCTGATAAGCTCGAAATTTTACCCAAACAATATTATATCCACTGGCACAATAGTCACTAAAGTCGAATTTTACTCTACTGCACTAGCACGTCTTCGTATATGCTCTAAGACTGAATTGATCTGTCTCAATACACTGGCTCCTGCCCTATGATGTATCCAGTAACATATACTAATGTACACCCATTACCTGTTAGCATTAGTGTTATCCGATAATTACCTGAAACGAAATATTACCACGCCCATGGCCGATTCTTATCTCGGGGTTTTATTACTCTCTTTCATTTCCAAACAGACTATAACCTATGTTATGAATATTGTACAGAACTTTATCACCACCTGCTAGCTACAATGTGCGTACTATTATACAATACCTGGATATAGCCTAATTAATATAAAATTTTAATTTTTTTTATATATCTACTTCGTTAATTAAGTACCAAATTGCTATAAATCTAAATTAGTCAAAATTGATTAAAATATGAACTAGTGTCACAATAACAAAGGCGACATTCCAACCCGTCTCATAGGTATCTGCGAAAGCGATTTACAATTTGTAGTACTTAACGCAGCAAATGAGTACCAGCAGACTTCTAGAACGAGTTTCTTTTATTAATTTGCAATATAGCGTGGTTAATATATGGAGTGAATAATTGGACGTATACCCGTAGTTTGTGGCATAGAACGAGCCAAAGTCGACCTTCACGGGATCCTGTCTTCGAGTCATTTAACCAACATTTTAAAATTTCTTTGTTTTGCCGTCTGTAACACTTTTTTGCGTCGTCTCCCTCGCCACTGCCAAGCTTCATAGGAGAGCAGCTCAACCGCAATTTATCAAGTCAATTATTCAATACAGAGTCAAAGAACCATACACTCTTGGAATGCTATGCGAATTAACAAATGTTTATCGTAGATACGTCAATATATATTTGGTACAAATGCTTAAACTTTATACAGTAAGTTTATAATAATTTGCAAACTCTTTCTATTACACATGCGTGATTGTGGACTATTTGCTTAACATTGAGGTTTTGCAATGCAATAATGGCTGTTTGGTTTGGCGTTTTGATTTTTACATATCATTTAGTATACCTTACACTAAAAATATTTAAATTTGTATCAAACAAAGTGCCTGTCTATCAAAAGTTAATCAAATATTAAATAAACAAAATAAAGAATTTTTGATATGATCCACATATATTTATTATGTTATAATATTTGAAATGTAATAAATTAATGTACACAAACATATATAGCAGCACATAGCCTTAGGAGACCTATGTAAATAGTTGACAACGTAAAAACTACCTTAAAAGACTGGACTTTTTTAATACAGGGTAATTCAGAAATATTAGGGAAAAATGGAATGCTTTATAAATAAAATGTGCTAATAAATAACATTTTAGACCCAATATTCAAAATCTAGAATTCGGGAAAACAAAAGAAATGGGACAAATAAGTTCTTAGATAGATTATGTACCCAATTTTTTTGCCTAATATTTCTTAATCATCCTGTATATAATCCAACATAATATTAAAATGCATTTGGAGAAGCTTTAGTAGTACTAATACTTTGATATACTACTATACTTAATTATTACTATTTTTGGGAAAAATACGAATAGGAAAATATTCAGAATATGACTAAAAGGTAAGTTAAGTTTACAAAATAATCACAGAATCCAGATTTCTAACTCTACTGCGTATGCGTCGGATATGAAATTCACATATAAATCTCCATTTGGCCCAACTATCAGCAAATCGTTTGATGATAGTTTGCAAAATTCTGCATGGACACCAACCAGATTTTGTTTCTACTGTTACTTTTAATAGAATTTGATATTCGTTGAAAGCGGTCAACTTCGATATCTGGAATGAGAAACCCGATAGTAAAAAATAGTATATAACCTCTTTGCTTAAAATTGAAATCTGAATTAGATTATTAATTTTTCTCCTCTAGGTGTACTCTTCTGTATTCAAGTACTAAATTTTCTTTCTACATTGCATCAATATGCTGAATTCTCATATACATACATTCAATACCTATTTATTAATATTATTGACAAAC
Source organism: Monochamus alternatus (assembly GCA_037114965.1). Lineage (NCBI taxonomy): Eukaryota > Metazoa > Arthropoda > Insecta > Coleoptera > Cerambycidae > Monochamus > Monochamus alternatus. The sequence goes on along the minus strand of CM073435.1, from coordinate 20,536,116 downwards.
CGTGTTTTTTTTTGTTGTTTTGAAAATGTAACTTCTTCTTCTTTCAATCGTAAAAGTTGCATTCCAGGAGTAATCACAGACCAACGCGGATTAGCAGCTTTTTGTTCTATGTGCGACAGACGTTTTTAAGTAGTAGTTGAGTGTAGCTCGGAAGAAGAAATTTTAATTTTAGCAATGTTGTATGGAGAGAAGGAGGAGTAGGAAGAAGCAAGGAAAATGAGAAAGATTTGAGTTCACCCTATCAACAAACAAAGAAAGCTGTAAAGTGAAGTTCATCCTTTATTTCCTGGAACTAGAGAGAGATCAACATAATTTGTTTCAGTATTTGCAAATGTCACTGCAGCGTAGTGTCATTTGACGACAAATTTGTAGTTTGTTTAAAGTAAGTAAATAGAGGTTGCTGATAAGCGAGTATGCCCGACAGTTCAGCGATATATCGAGAACTGAACTGGTCGAATATTTCTAACTGATTGACTTTTGTGGGAACATACCTTACGTTGGACTAGCACGGCCAGGAATAAAATTTGCACCTAGTGTGTGCTACTCCAGTAAATAACGTGAAGTTTATTCCTACAGCAGTTGGAAACGATTCAAGACTGTCAGAAGTATTCAACCAGTTAAGTTGGGAACTCGTTCCCAGCAAATTGAACGCAAGAAGTAGTTAGACGGACATTTCTGATAGTTTCAAGCCGTTTCCAACTGCTGCAGGAACAAACCTATGGACACCTTCATGAGCTAGTCCTTGCTGTGGTGGTTCATGCTGGTCCGTGCAGGTATAATGTGCGCAATCGTTAAGACGTATAAACATCTTAGCTTTTGCGACAATTGTCAATGAATTTGTAAGCTAATTGTCAGGTCATAGATTTAGAGTTGATGAATGGTGAGACGTATTGAAATCACGGGCTCGCGATAACTTAGTCCTTGATCTTCTATATAGAGACATTTTAGCGCAAATTTGAAGAAAGAAAAATGTGATGTAAACAATAAAAACAGGAAAAAGTCAACAGTAGTAAATAGTCAGCAATTGTAAAGCACGAGACAGATACAGAGCCTTCAATATACCTAAGTAAGATTCTGATTTTGGCCAAGATTCTAGATGATGCAATAGAAGTTCACAAAAACCCAAATAATTTTGTTTGGGTGAAGAATTTGGAAAATATTCATATGCAAAATATTGAGAATTGAAGAGCCACATGCGAGTGATCGTGTCAATACCAGAGCCTCAATGACCAATAAGTATTAATTACCAACTTTAGAATTTCTAAAGAAACTATTTGTATTTCTAAAAATCATGAAGTCTAAATTGTCGACATGGCAATCAACCCTAAAATTGTTCATCTGCAAAATCTTATTTTAAAATTCGAAATTCAAAAGAGTAGTAAAAATTACATGTAGGCATCTACTACAAGGAAATTGGACTGTACCAAATTATATCTTAAATAATTGATCAAATACTGTGTTCCTACTTTTAGGGTAAGGATTTCTTCTAAGTATAAATTGTTTAATAAGTTTTTCTGAATAGTACTAAACTTTTTTGTTATCCATCTTCAAAGGTTTAATATTAAGCGACATGTACATTCATATTCAGGATTTTTGTTTTAAGGTTATTATAATGTTTTTATATACATATTTGAGTAGAAAATTATTAGTTTAAATTATTAAATTCTTGCTTACATTTTTGATCCAATTTTCTTTAATGCATTATCACATACGTACTGCATCCACCGAAAATTAGACACGAATTGTAGGCAACGGCCATACCACGATGTAAAATACCAGTTCTCGTCCGATCACTGAAGTCAAGCATCGTCGGGCGCGGTTAGTACTTGGATGGGTGACCGCTTGGGAACACCGCGTGTCGTTGTCATTTTTTTTTAAATGATGACAAAACATCAACAATTCGAAAGAAAAAACACTGCTTATTTTTCGATATTCCATTTTACAGAAAAAAGTTGCTTTTGTATTGTTATATAATTGTGAGATAAGTGCCTTTTGCGTATAATATTAAAATGAAATTTGAAGCTACTTAGAATTAAAATTTATGCATATGTACAAAATTTGATGACAATAGATTATGATTTTACAGTTATTACATAAAAAAATATGAAAGCAAGACGATTGCCGTGGTATGTAAATTTTAATTGTGGATAAGTTTTTCTGATAACATTTTTCGATAGCTTATGAAAGCAAACTTTTATCTATACAGAAAATATTTTTTTATTCTTGACAAAGCTTTCTTAATTTTTCAAAATTAAAAATGTTACAAATTACTTTCTTAATGAATATGTTCCTTTCTCAAAATATCAAAGTTAAATTTTAGCGTTATTTTTTAACTATTGTCAATTATTGCCAGATTCAGTTATCGTGCACCACAATAATTATTTACTATCTACGCTAAATTAACTATGAACACATCTACTGTAACTGTATAAAATGAATGATGTTAGTTATGTCTGCTGTTGAAAGCAGACATTTTCAGGCGAGAAACAGGAATCGTAGCGTTGACAATAATTGATAAGAAACAGAAGCAGAAGCGATCGAATTTCACATCTTTAAAATTTAAATACCGCTTTAGGTTTTCTTCTTCCAAGGATGATCGAACCTTTAGGTATTGTTTTACTAGAAAATGTTAACCTTGTTTTGTTTTTCTGCTGCAAGATTATTAATAGTTATTTATCCACAATCATTCTCTAATTGATGTTTTTCCCTCTTCTCAGAATTGTATTATCGAAGACACAAACTCATTTTGGACATTTGTCAATAGCAAAAGAGAGAGCAACGCCATACCTGGTACAATGTTTGCTTCTAACGGTGGCAAAACCAACCTTTAAACTAACATGACGTCCCTATCCAAGCTAAGATCAACGGTACCTCCTATCATACTCCAATTTCTAGTATTTACGAAACTCTCAAAACTAAATACCATTAAGAACCCTGATGCTGACGGTATTCTATCGTTATTCTTGAGAGCATTAGCTTCATTCTTTCCCGCCCTCTCAACGTTTTCAATAGATCTCTCTATACTGGCGAATTTGCTTTCATGTGTAACCCCTACATACAAATCAGATAACAAATCTGATATTAGAAACTATCGTTGTATATCAATTAACAGGTTGATTTCTAAATTATTTGAAACTTATTATCTCAGTTGCGATTGCTCCAGCATCATAACGCCTAATCAATTTGGGTTCTCAACAGGCCGGTCGACTGAGCTGAACCTTGTTGCGTTTGTGGATCGATTGTCGGAGGTTTTGGAAAGAGGTTTGCAAGTTGACATACGGATTTTTCCAAGGCCTTCGATAAAGTGAACCGTAAACTCCTACTACTTAAACTTCGCTTGCTTTTCTGGTATTGATGGATTTGTATTGAGATGGATTCGTAGTTATCTGACGTAAAGAGCAATATGACAGTGTTAATCATTTTTATTTACACACGTTTCGGTGGCGTCAGGTATCCCCCAGGGATCTCATCTAGAACCTCTCCTGTTCAATCTCTTCATTAACGATATTGTGAACTGCCTTTCAGTTAGTGATGTCCTGTTTTTCGCGGATGACCTGAAATATTACAATGTTATTGGTAATGATAATGATGCCTTGCAATTGCATGCTGACTTAGACAGTCTTTCTAATTGGTGTTCTCTGAACGACATGATCACTACTCTCATAAGTCACCCATTTTAACTATAGTCTAAATGGTGATCTTGGTGTCACTCTTGGCTGCCACCTTAGATTCGATACCTACATTGCATCCATCTGTCTTTAAGCAATGAAAATGCACAGTCGTTAAAACCTTATACTGCTCAACGTAATTCAACGTTTTATCCACGACCACGGCCTAAACCGGTCAATTAGGAGAGTGAAAGCCGTGTGAAAGCAGGTGAAAAACTATGGTTTTGAAAAACCTCATATTTGACAAATTTATTGTAATTAAGTTGACTGTCAGCTGAATACTAGAAAGTGGAATCGTTTCTATAACATGCGTTTGTTTAGCTGGCGAAAAAAGGCGGCATAGGAGAAGAACCAATAACAGATTATATGCTACTATCCTACTTTTTCAATGTGGAAAAACGGTTTGCTGCCTCTTCGATGTGGACAAAACATTCCATGCTAAAATCAATGTTAAAAGTTCACAAAGTTATTGATACTTCAAAATATGGAAAACTTACTTCATATTTGAAAGAAGAATCAAGAAATTATAAGCCAAAGAAAACAAAAGATACTGGAGAGACACCAAATCGAAGAATTTTTTAAAAGAAGGTAGATAATATGCAATATTAATATTTCCTTTTATTCATTGATCGTTTTATTTTGAACTCCTTACAGGTTGTAACGATCATAGGAGTTGCAGGTGCTTGTCGATGCAATGAATTAATCTTTTTGGGTATCACAGATGTGCAAGACAAAAGCAGTTACCAATACGTACACATTTCAGATACGCAAACAAATATTTCAAGAAGTGTCACGATCATGGAAGAAGCTTTTTCATTGAATGCTGTAGAAATGTATCGAAAATACATCAATTTACAACCTAAAAATGCCGGTGGGAGATTTTTCTTGCGATATGTGTGATACGTTTTCAAAATTGGCTGCATTTCTTGGGCTCCCTGATCCAGAAAATTTTACCGGACATGGAATGGGGCGTTCTTCGGCAACATTACTAACTAATGCTGCATGCAATGCAATTCTAATCCACCAGTGTGTTAAAAGGCATTTAATCCACGGAGAACAGATGTATTAACCCTTCTTAATATAGTGGTCGTGGATAATAATTATTATTATGTTCTCATTGCAGCAGTTTTTATTTTTTCTTTTCATCCCAACTTCTTATCGCTAAATGAAATTTATTCCTCGCTACATACGAACTTATTTTGGCTGCTGAAAAGGTGGCGTATTAATAATTTGTTAGTCACTATAATCGCAATCTGTGAGTATTAGATATGTACATTCATATTTTTTGATATACTGCAAACAATGCATTTAATTATCTTCTATCTTACTGAGGACTAACGGCTGGCCTATCCACCAAGCCATACGTGTGTGATACGAATATCAACGGTGGCACACAGGGGCAAAAAACTCCCGGCTAGCGAGCATCGCGCGAGCTTTCGTACTTTTTTTGGTCTGTTTAGCGATCGACTAAGGTTCAGCTTTTATTGTTTGATTGCGCTGTTATTTTGTTAAAAGCCGCACGAAGCCGGTCGGCTCTGTAAAAAGATACCAACCGACGGCCGAACCGCCGCCAGCGGATATTAGCGGACTGGTTGCCTCTCCGGATTTTTGTCTTTTTGAGTTACTTCGTTCGATCAATACCCTCGCAGAATGGTGCTTTATGTGACCATATTCATATTTCTATATAAAAACAAGAGAAACAAATGCATACAATAGGGCATCTCTGGGGAAGTGGTAGACCTTGTAAAATTAATACAATATGAACATATACACAGGGTGAATCAGAACATATCTAAAAAAATGTTGGCATAGATACGTCATGAAAAATGGAGTCAATATCGTAAAAAAAATTGTAAATCCTTATAGTTTCCGAGAAATAAATTATTAAAGTTGATGGGTATCGTTTTAGTTTATGGTCAAGTGAAAATGCTTTAGCAGAACGATTTCCCGATAAACATATACCAAATGCAGCTACTTTTACAATGGTGGGTGGTGAGTGCAAGTGTAGTGCCAACGCAGGTGTGACACGGGAAATTTGCAACCGAATGGTGGAAGAGATGGAGGTCCAGAGTGTCCACGGCGTATTGCAGCAGTATAGCGTATCATACACGAGGTTCAAATATATCTGTACCATGTACAACATGTCCAAGCATTAATACCAGAGGATTGCTGCATTAAAATAGGTGTTGTAAATATATATTTTATTTCTGTCTGAATTTCTTTCAATTTTTTGTCCAGTTGCCGATTATACGCCTCATCAGGATTTACAGTGGACCAGTTTCCAGTGCCGTGCGGAAACGTATTTTTAAATCATTTTTAAACTACTCCTTTCGATTTTATTTTTACAAAATTGTATTTGCAAAAGTCCCCCTACATTGATAAATTTTTTACATACATATATTCACATCATGAAATGAGAGTTAACCAAATTATGTGTAAAAAAATTTATTTTGAACAATTTCCGTAATGGCTGTAATTACCAAACTAAAGTTCTTCCTGTAAGGAGATCCACAAAACGGTTTTTAATTGGTCTGACGTCACAAGCCTACTACAAGTTCTCTCCGACTCGGTAACCGCGCTTATCTGTCAAAGCGGGAAGCAAGCAGGATTAAAAACAATTAAATAACTGTTAATTTAGCTTGTGTTTATTAAAATTTCATTGTACATAAAATATAGGAATATCAGAAAGTCGATTTGCATTAATTTGCCAGTAGCATATGTACAAATAGTGTTTCATTTTTAAACGACCAACCCGTACAGTGTTCAACCAAATATGTCACCTACTAGTCACAGTATTCTGCAACGTAAAATAAAAGGAGATAGAAATTTACTAAAGTGCTTGTATAATACAATGCTGAATTTACAGAACATTTATTTTATTTCACAGTTGATTTTTGGAAAATTTACATATTTCCAATATAGGTAAACTATTTGTAAACATTTATTTAATACATACAAGCCTCAGTTTATTTTTTTTATTTTTTTTTTTTTTTAGAGCCGTCCGACATTGTCCCCGGAAGCACCGCAGCCTATAGACTTATTGTGCATCTCTCGACGAGCACAAACGTCCATGGTACTACAGTGGGATTCGAACCCACACCAACATAGCCGATACAGACTGGTTTCACAAGCAGTCGTCTCTCAGCCACCTCGGCTATCGCGGCGCCCAAAACGTCAGTTTACACAAATCACTGAGTTTTGTTTTCATGGGTTGCTGTAACGTTAAATGAAATTTACGCGGCTGGTGCGCTACACTGTCACCAATTTCTTTGAATATCTCAGAAACAAGACCAAACGTCGAAAAAAAACAGGAGACGAAAAAGTTTCGAAATAAATCAGGTCAAAGTCATGTGTAGATGTTTTGTTGAAATTAATTATTTTTTTTTGTAGTTTTGAAATAAAATAAGAGGGGGGTAGCATACAAAATACACTTCTAAGAGGGGTAGGTAGTTAAGAAGCTTATGTAAGATCATAAAGAGTGTTTGTGTTCTGAATTTCGCTTAAATCGGATAAGTGGTTCAAAAGTTATAAGGGAAAAACGAAAAAAAATTCCTACTTCAATGCCCTCTATCTCGGAGACGATGCGTTTTAGGAAATAAGTTTATATCACATATGAACATTATTTGAACCTGTTCTATCGATTCCTGAAGTTATCAAGATTAAACCTGAATCACCCTGTATATGTATTAGCATATTTAGTTACAAAACATGATTTTCTTCAAAGCTACTAATTTTGATCTTAAATTTGATAAGAGAGATTTTTTTATTGCATATTCAGTTGATTTCAATAAAATATAAAAATTGCCGAACCTGCCTATTGTATTGCTCTGTGGTTAAGTCTAATTTGAAATATAGGTACTGGTTTTAATTTTTAGAGCAAATTGAAATTAAATATGCCATGACTTAAGGTATATGTAGTCTTGAAATAGTATTCTGTACAAGCACAAATGATATTAAATATTTAATAACTACTATGTAATGTATGTATTTCATGACACCTTGATGCTTTGAAGGACACCGAAAAAATACGAATAAATATGTAATAGTCCAAAATCCGACCACATGATTACTATATCCATATGTTTTTAAATTAAAACGCAATTTAAATAGTTGATTATTACTAAAGTAATATATTTCTGCCGGGTTGCCGATCAAAATATTGGCCGCAAATATTTTTAATTAATTTTATCCACGACCACTGTAGTAAGAAGGTTTAATACGTCTGTTTTCCGTGGATTAAATACATTTTAACACACTAGTTGATTATAATTCATAATACCACGCTTTGATTTTATAGCATTTTATTTGGAATTATTATTATTAACATTTATCTCAAGAACGATCATTTTGACGGGGATTATTGAAATTCACTCGATAAGGAGTTTCTGAAGGACTGAAGGGACCCACAACTTCACCAGGGAGGATCTGTATTTGTTCAGAACTTACCATATTGCTGGACAGTGAATCTTCAAATACAACTTTCCGTTACCGTAGTCGATTTCCAATCACCTTAACGCTTTACAGTGGTAAATATCACACCCAGAATTGACCAGTAATGTTGCCGAAGATCGTCGCATTCCATGTACAGTAAAACTTTTTGGATCAAGGAGCTCAAGAAATACAGCCATTTTTCAAAACATCGAAATTGTGGTGATGCCTACGTATTGTGTGGTACATTTTCCAGTCACATATCACAATAAAAATCTCCCACCGGCATTTTTAGGCCGCAGATTGATGTATTTTTGACTGAAAAAGCTTCTTCCATGGTCGTGAAACTTCTTGAAATATTTGTTTTCGTATCTGAAATGAGTACGTATAGGTTTGTCTTGGACATGGGCGATATACTCGCGGCAAGAATTCAGACAACTTACATCATACGAACAAATGAATAATTCATTATATTTTCATAAAAATATTTACGAAACTGCAACTGAGAGTAATAAAGCTACATACTACATTGGTACTGCAAGAAATCATTAAACCATCATTTGGGTTAACATAAAGTTTGTGCTAGACCAGTTTAGCAAAAATTAAATGGCTAACATAAAGTTGTATGACTGTTGAGAGACTGTCGTTGAGCCGTTGAACCAAAATAGAGGTGACGAATTTGTAGGAAATTAAACGAAAAAGGTTCCATATACTCGGGTTAACTTGTCTTGGTTCGTCAACTGTTACTCAAAATAGGTGCATAGGTAAAAATAAGTGGGTTTATGTTATGTAGCAGATCGAATTCTTATGGTTAAGGAATTGTATCTATAATACTCATTAACATAACACTTCATTTCTAAAAATAAACTAATGGACATCATTGATTAACTGAACTATGGTTACAGTAAATGCACTCTCTGATGAACCAGCCACTCAGAACTCACAATATAAACTATGGTTAAAGTAAATTTGTGTTCTATCCCTAATAGTGTAATTAAAAAATATGCGTTTTCTTTTATTTAAATTTTCGATATGATTGTCAGAATATTACTTTATAATAATGGCCCACTCTATAAACTTACTGCACTGCTAACATTCTCTGGGAAAGTATTTCTTTGGCTGATTTTAGAGGGAACAGTAAATGTAGGTGGTTATTATGAAACTATTTGATAATTGGAAAAGAAGAAGAGGAAATAAACGCCAAAACTTAACCAAGAACTTATATTTAACGATCTTTTTGTACAAGAACTCTTGTCGTATGTTGCTGTGAAGACTCAAATAGGAGGTTACGGATTTCCAGTGAATTAAAAATTTCAACTTTTAAGCAACTAAATTCACTTTGAATATATGACTGTATAACTAGGTGGTATAATTTGCACTTACTACAATGAGGTAACTGATAATTTTATATCATGTGGGATATACATTAAGTAACTCTTTACTTTAACATTTTGTAGATATTTTTATATATTTCATGTAATATAATATTTTCTAACAAGCTTTTCGATAAATACACACAAAAAATCATAAGTTTTCACCACCATTTAATTTTCTTCAGTACAATCAAATATTTACAGCTTTCATCAAATTAAATTTAACTTTATCTGATCCACCCATTTTCACAATTCAAACATACAACGTTGAGATTAAAAAATCGCTGAAACAGGTTATTGGTCTAGAAATTGTCACTTTTCTGCAATATTTCCAATTTTTTAGCCATAACAATGCCAATTTTTTTTAAATAGGACTTTCTATAATTCATAGTTCTAAAAACCAATTCAGAAATATGAGGAATTGAACAAAAATTATGATTTTTGTACTAGTACCTACCTACTACGTATTAACTTACTACAGCAAATTTTCAGAGTCACTCCCCATTAACCATTGCACAATGCCTAAATTAGTTAAATTCATTTTCATATTTATATTTTGTATAAGGTCTGACGTTATATTTAGAATTTCTTCTCGATTACACACATACATTTTGGAGATAACTATACAAAAAATATCTAGTGGGGTTATGTCAGGGGAGCGTAGTAGTCATTTAAGTGGCCCTCTTCTGTATTATAGTTCGACTAATTCTGATCTGGATACTTATGGTGAAATAAGTCACATACCTCCCGTTAGCTACAGATTTTATCACCGCGTCGTAATTAAAATTTCGACGAGACGTATCGAAAGGCCGCTGTTATCTGAGGAGCGGCTGCAGCATTAGCAGTCATAAAACCAACAACAGGAACCAAAATCAATATATGTGTAAGCCCAAAAGTACTGAGGTGGGCTTACCCTCACAGAGTCTAGCCTGAGAACAATAAGAACAAGCCAATCTCAGTTAAGGCTACAAATGTGCACTTTAATTATGTTACTGATAGCGACCAATTACCTAGGTCACGACATAACCCAAAAAATCGTTATAGATCAAATAAGAGCACTGTTGGTTTTATATATTTATGTAATAAAAAAATGTCTTAAAGTAATCATTTAGAACTTTCGATAATTAAATAGGCGTACATTATATTTATACATGGAAACTATTTGATATAACACGTTAAAGTAATGTAAATAGTCTATTTGGTATTCCATGCAGTCACGTGATACGTTAGTACCATATACGTATAAATTTTTGTAAACGTTTTTTAATTTCAGTTTTGTATGTGAGACTTCTAAAAAACATTGCCACTAATCAGATTTGAACATACAATCCTAAATAACGCTGGAATTTATGAAACAGATCAGCTCGCGCAAAACCTTGTAAACACCCCTATAAATAATCATATTACATCGAAAACACAGGTGTATGATTTTTCAAGACTGCTTAAAAACTCTGTGGGTATAATATAAAGCACCTGTTTATACGCGGCGAAGACGAACATTTAATTCTCCCGTTCTCGAGAACATCTATTCGAGGGCAAGTATACTGCAAGGCACAGGTGCATCTGGGTCTAAAAGAAAATTAAATAAATATGTTTATAATTTTACGAGGTAGGCAGATGCACGGCCAAACGGAGAGGACCGTGTAATGAGTTTCTCGATTGTTATCGCGATTTCGGCATCCTGTCAGGGTGCTAACATTTCATACTCGAGCATAACGTATATAACTTATATTTATTTTCAATTACGTAATGTTTCAATACGCAGGGAACATCAATTCGATGATATAAAATTGGAATATAATTTAAAATGTTAAATCTTTGATATAGTTTGTAGGCTACCATGTCAGTTGTGCATGGTTGAACAGTTTGAAGATTGGTTGCCACTTTATAGGTTTAGGTCTCTTAATAGTCTAAGAGCTAATCTTGGAAGAAGGCACATGCATAAGTTCAAACAGGGCACTAGAACAGAGATTAGCCTGATTAGGTGCACCAGAATGTGTGACATCAATTTCAACGGCTACCTTCGGAGTCCTGTTAAATCTGCTGCCACTGAATATTGTGCTGGAAGAAGTAGAAATGGTGGTCTACCGGATTTGAAATAACAATTTGTGAACAATTGCGTCTTACAATAAGAGGTACTCCAAGATCATAAATTCATTACTGTTGAAGTCAGAGATGAAATCTGACGAAATGATTACAGGATTCAATTTTCATAAACCATTCGAAAGAAACTGGTGTTGATTTACAATGCGCTGGAAGAATAAAGCCTGATATAGTTCACAAATGACTCCAAATACAGTAGAACTGGAACTGAAGGCACAGGTGCCTGGAAGCATTTCCTACAGCTTTTCCGGCAAATTTTCACATAAATGCATGTTTAACTGCAAAATTTTAAGGATATGCTACACGCAAGCTCATCTATATTTTCTCAGATAGTCAGGCTGCAATAAAAGTCTTACATTCAAACAAAGTGTGTTTAAGACTGGTTTGGGATTGTCTGCAATGAACTGGCAAGCGCCAATACAGTTAGCTGTACCAGGATATGAAGGAATTGAAGGAAATGAAGAGGCAGATAAATTTAAACGAAAAGTGTCTGAAACATATTTCCTAGGGCCAGAGCTAGGTTTTGGAATTCCTTGTTGTGCTGTAAAGCAGATTCTAGAAAGATGAGTACAAAAAAAAATTGCGAAAGTTGAGTTTTGAGATAAAGAGCAAATAAAATGCTTAGTATGAGTAAAATCAGGCTCAGACAAATTACAGGAATGTTAAGAGAATACTGTCATTTGAAAAAACATTTCTATACCATGGATTTATTAGAGAATCAAGTTTGTTTGTGCTGTAACGGGAAGGAAGAGATCGCGTAGTGCTTCAGGATTATTAGAGAATTGACTTACAGGTAACGCGACTCGGTGCAGTCCAAACTGTACCTGTACTGGATAAAGATTCTATTCTTGTCGGTAAAGTGAAAGCCTGTATACCAGAAGGCAATCTGAAAGATTAATGTTGATAAGATATAGTATTGAACTTTTCGCTGAATTATAGAATGTAATATAAAAGAGCAGGCAGAAAGTCAATAGAGGTCTGAATGGAAGATAAAGGTTTGTCAGATGGCGCCAGTCACCGAAAATTCAAAAAATTTACGTGCCGAGGTGCAGTTCTGGCAATTTGCGTGCTTGATTGATTGTTTTAAGAAAATATAATATGTTGTACATATCAAAAGTCTAGGTGACGGAGAAAAAAACAAAATCCGATGAATAATAGAGAATAACCTTATCCATTGATTGATCAACCACATTTCTTTCTACACTTTTGAGGATTTACTGGCATAATTTCGATATATTCAATAGGTTGTCATTTGCCCTATATATGCTTATTGTTTCTGACGTTAGTTCACGTAGCCCCACAGAAAAAAGTCAAATCTGGACTTCATACTGGGCATCTAACGGGTTCCTCTCTCCCTATCCATTTATCTGAGTATTCTAGGTTTAAGCGGTGAGTGAGAAATTATAAAGAAGCGCAACCTTATAGTGAAATGCGTCCATTTTTGGGCCCGAGATAGTATTAGGTAATAACAGCTCCTGGGTTCTAAGGTTCGTCAATTTATCAACCTTACTTATTGTTCACGGAGGTTTTCTTTGCTTGTTAAACCATTGAATCACACAGAACACTCAAAATTGACTGTCGTTAACAACAGTCCTCGACAGACGGACAAATCTCGGGCCCAAAAAACCCCTACTGTAAAACACGGTGTAACATAACGGAACGTCAAACAAGATGGTCCGACTTTAAAAACATTTTGCCTTATAGATATTTTCTATTAGGGCCTTTGTTTTCAAGATACAGGGTGTTAAATTTGTAGATGGAATACGCATTTCACCATCAAGGTTGCGCCTCTTTCTAATTTCTCACTCAACGGTTTAAGTGAATTGAAATATGATGGGGCTCGGTTAAGGTATAACCACACTTTCCGAATTATGGTTAAAGGAACATATTCCAACAAGTCACTCGCCTCACAAGGCTCAGGTATCAAAATTACACATTTTCGGATAGCAGCCTCTATCTTACATTTTCTTTAGTATGTCTCAAAATTTGTAACATTTTTTTTCTAAACACACTATTTAAAAAATTTTGACGGCCATCAGAGTGACTAGATCTCAAGTTCAAGTCATTTTTCTTCATAGGAATTGGGTAAAATACAAATTATAAAGAGTAAGTAAAAGAAAAGGCGCAAAACATATTTCATTTGTAATGAAAAGTTTTAGAAATCGCGATTATACGTATACGTTCCATATTGAAAAGTTAAAGTTTAATTTAATATTAGGAATAGGATACGTTTTACCATTGGTAGATATATCGTGCCATCTGTTAGTGTTTTAACTAACTCAGAAGAAGTACCAAGTAAAACCAAGTTGCAAGTGTAGATACTATTAAAAATAAAAATGCAGATATTTATAGAAATGAAGTTTCTCCAACTGACATCAACCATATCTTTTATAAGCAAAACTGGATGCTGAGAATGTGAGCTTTAAAACAAATACCATCAAAATTTATTAGTATGACAATTTAAAGTATCCCTGTTGTTAGGTGGACACTAATGGGGACGATTTAAGAACGTACCAAGAACTCGGGTAGATTATAATCGAGCCGATCTTTATCAGCGGATGGTGGCAAATTGCTCTAAATCAATGTATATTTAATTTCTTTAAGTGATGTTATAAATGTAAGGATTTATTTTCTTAGGAGATAGAATAATTAGATCATGTAGTCTAAACAAGCGATTTTTTTATTTTGAACTCTATACTTACTAGAAACAGAACATTTTATCAAATATATATTTTGCTTATTTTATTTAGAAAATTTACATTTGGATACCACTGAATCAATACTAATATACTATCTAAAACTCGATTTGTAATATATTAAATGTTTTTCTAGTTACCGCTGATCTCTGCCGTCTCGAAAAAGATAACCGATTGTTCTTTATCTCTTTGTCATTCACACGTCCTCTTCCGTTAAGAAATTCAGTTAAGGACTTTTAAGACAGTTTATTTTAAATCTGCCATTATATGCTCTAATATTATTTTAACCAGTTAATTTTCATGTAAATCAATTTGATGGTTTTTCTGTCCATTTTTTTTCCTTTCGAGTTTTCCTTTTTCACCAGCACATCTTCTGACGTCTATTGTTTTCCAGTAAATTATATACTTGATTTATCATTATCGATATTTTTAGTCGATAGTACTGTATTTAACAAATTCTTTCTTTACCTGAATTTTTTCTTTGTCTTAATTATTGAATCTTTAATCGTGTGCGCTGCACTAAGATTGTCTTTATCATTGAATTACTTTATTTCGATAGTTGAACCACTGTATAGATGAAGTCATGTATATCTTTCTATAGTTTTTAATTCATTTTCTTCTTAGAGATTTGACATGATGTCTCTAATATATTTATAATTATTACTAATGATCTTGTGGAAATTAACTATTACGACCCAACTGATACATTCGAAGCAACAGTAACCATAACACAGTTTGTGTGTAGATAGGCATTATACTTATTTAAGTATCAAATGCGGTACCTAAGAGTTGAACCTGGTCGAAGGTAAAAGTTTGGTGGTCGAGGGTACCGAGACCTACCAATTTTTTTTTAAACCGGAAGCCCTTAACTCTAATACTTATTAAGTTTTTTGCGCAATCCATGCAATAACCAAATTATATGCTTTTTCTACGTTCATGCAAAAAACAAAGCTTTATTGAACTATATTTAGTGGAAAAAGTGGTTCTTTATTGCACTAGTGTAATAAAATGTTTATTGCTGTCATTCTACTACAGCGTTTTGTCATCATGACAAACATAAACGTTCAAATGGACGTCATATTTTCCTCGACTTAGTGTCATCTAAAAAAACATTTTTTGGTTTTTACATGAACGTATAAAAAATATTGTAATGTGTAAATAATAATTAAATGATTTTTATATTTAAATTTGTTTAATGTCAAAGTAATAATTCTATGGCAAATATCATTTACTAAAAAATCTCAAAATTCCATTATGAAAAATGACAGCACACACAATTAATTTGGAGACTTATAGACTGCGGTAGCCTTAATTGAAAAAATTATCAGTTGACTCTTTTGAATAGTTAGTCTTGAGGTTGCGTGGCGGATAGGATGTTCGGCTGTTATACCAGAGAAGTCGAGAGAACGGTATGAAAATGCTTTCAAAGTTTCCAAAGAATGGCGTAATGAGAAAAATAATTATGACCATATTAAAAGGTGGTATTGGCTTATATTATAGGAAGTTAAAAGCTTAAATCACCAGGAAGTTTATGAGTGGAATGTTGAAAGCTACAATTTTCCTTAAATATGGAATTGATATTTCAAAATTTACAACATTAATTGCTACAAGAGAATTTATGAATAAGTTTCTAAATGAATTTCCAGATGAAATTTATTTAAATGTGAAAATGGGAGTGATCATGGGAATGCCAGAAGATATCCAGGATAGTGAATCATTTATTTCAGTCCACATTCCCAATACCAAGACTAATATTGAACAAATTTTTACAATAACCAATTCAGATAAAAGAACAATTCATTATATGGAGTACTTCAGTATGTGCAATGGAAAAGTCACCAATCAAGTAGTGGGCCCAAATACAATAGGAAGTTGGCCTTCAAAGATCGCAAAATGCTTTAATATTGCGGATCCGTATCTTTATACTAGGCATGGGTTTAGAAGAAATTCAGCTACCCTTTTGGTGAATAAAGGTGATGATATTTTGGGCCTTAAAAGACACGGTGCGTGGTGTTCGTCATCTTTTACAAAAGGTTACGTAATTAATTCGTTGGTGAATAGAATATAGTTTTCACAAAAAAGTTTTGCATGAAAACTCACCCGGGGAATCTATCGTTTCTAGTGACGTAACGACTACTCTTATTATGGAGAAGAACACAGGAAACAATTCGACACTAAATGCACCCAAAAATTTTATCTTCTCTGGAACCAGAAGTCCAGAACAATTGCACTAATTGTACTATTAATGTTGTAATAAAAAATTATTGTAAATAAAATTGCACATTTTTCATATTTGATAATTTACTGCCTTCCGATCGGTAAGTGACTGTTTTTACCGATCTGACATTTGTAACATTACGTTAAATTGACGGATCATGCAAAAAATATAAGCAGATACTTCCTTGGTCATCTGATAGAAATAATAATTCTAAACCAATATATGTTTGATGGTTCCACTGACTAATAATTCAAGCTTTTGACTACAAGATAACTGTTTCTCATAAGTTATTAGAAATTATAAATAAGATCAAATAACCTTTAGTCAATATAATGTAATGAAGAACCACTTGCTCATCCTTTTAATCTTAGTCCCATTTAGTCGGTTAACCCACATAAATGAAAAGGAAGTCGCAAAGAGTTTGGACTTAATAGCTTACAGCAGCATAGGTCTTGTTTTTGTAATACCTATAAATATATAAGTTCGTTCTTTGCAAGTTGAGCCTAGGGATTGAGTAGAATCAGTGAAAAGTGAACACACTATGCTATATTTCACATCACATAAATCTCTTAATGGTTGAATAGACGAAAACTAAGTAGTATTTTTATTGAAATGTTTTGAAGCTAAGGTAAACACTTAAGGAATAAAAGTTTCCAATTAAATAACTTTTTAAGAGTAAAAAACATTTTGTTGGGAAGCAACATATATCTCTAAAAACAGTGTCTCTTAGCATTAAGGCACAAATGAGGAGATTATATCTATATCCAGTTGATTACTTATTAGACCAGTTTACCTGCGGCTTCTACAAGTGCACAAAGGAGTTAAGCAGATCGCAATCGTTGAGATTAACTCGATAGTAACTATCACTGCTTGTTGTAACACCGGTCTGCTGCATTCTTCGCGGGAACTTGGGACTCTAAGAATTAATTTTACACCCGGAGAAGATATTTTAAATAGAAATGAGAGTTTACACACAACGCCAACACCAGGTTATCGAATACATGTTTTGTTCGAGAAGCGTCTACCCATCTGACCAACACGCTGTAAAGAAAGTTGTGAAGTTATGTGAGGTATGAGGCAGTATTATAGTATTTATTATATCTGACAATTCTTAAAAAAACGTATTTATTTGTAAAATGTGTTCTAGTATTATAACGTGTTTTAATTTGCTAGTATTTTTGTACAGATGTAATTTTTGATACAATAACTAATAAAATAATTGTGTTCTCAGGCAAAAGGCAAAATATATCACCAATACTAAGCAAGGATCAGTACCTTTTGCACAAAATTTGTATTGAAATAGAAGATTTGATTTATTCATCGTAATATTTGCCATAGAAGTATCATAAAATCACTTTATAAGACAATTTAACAGGTTTGCTGCCGGTGGCAGTTTCGATAACATGTTGTCCATGCCAGTGGTTTTTTTTCTATAAAATTTGAAATTTAATAGTTGAAAACTATCTAAATTATGTCTATATGAGTTGTAATAGCGAATTTGCTGACTGGACTGTAATTTTAATTTCGACGGCATTTTCCGTCAGTGGCACTGCACGTCTAACTAAATTGAAAGCTATACGCCAGTGGCAGTATTTTACGTTGCAAATATTGTCTGTCTAATTTCTCAGTGAATTACTTTGAAAATTTGGATTCGGGGATTATCTGAGACAAGAAAAACGAATTTGTGCTTAACTTTGTCTAAACGCTAGTGGCCACTACAAAATGTAGGTACCCTTGGTGGTGGAACATTTTCCTGATTGTATGTATCAAAGTAGAATAATATTATTCTCTTTTGTACACAAATATGATATAAGTACATACTAATTTCAAATCGCTAAATTCAACCGTTTTCAATTTATTTGCTATTTTTCCATTTTATCTAATTTAATTAAGATAAGAGTATGTAAAATTATTTTATTTATATTAAATTTCGACTTATTTAGTAAGTTATGTGATACTAAATAAAATGTAAAATTTGTATTAGGTATATTAAAACCAACGCTGTATGAAAATTAAATTGCAACAAACAGAAAATGGTTAAATTTAACGACAAAAAATTAGTATGAGAAAAATATTATGACCAATCTTTATCCACGTGTACATTTTGTAGCGCCTTTTAGCGTTTAGAATAAAGTACGGATTTGTTTTTCAAAGCAATTCATTGGGGTTGGTTGGATTGTACTTTTTTGGATGGAGACTCAGAAGACAGTGCTTGAAGAAACCTGCAAAAACCATCTGGTCAGCCTTTTGTGAACCATAATAAGTATAGTAAATAAAAACAAAATAGCAAAAACCACAAAGGTGTCGAAACTTATTTTTTGGTTGAAGACAGCCTTTCATTCACTATAAAAAAAATCAGCTTGTTTGCATTTATTTTTTTGAAATATGATATCTTTACAGAGTTAATATTATCACTGATAATTTTATTAATTTAACTAAAAAAAGACAATCAAACCGTACGCAAAAAACTATGTTATAAAACCTTTTCATTGTGCCTATATGTAAATCACCGTTCGTCAAATGCTGTGCTGACGTAAATAACCCAGCTATAAATGACACCAGAGAAGTGACGGAAAATTCCGTCAGCGGCACCAGGGTGATAGCGACTCCGACGGATTTTTCCGTCACTGGTACTGAAGGTATTAAGGGATCCGCTGTAATAGTTATTTATAAGTACTAAAAGCGACATTTTATTTTGTGAAAAAAGAAATTTCGGACACGACGCCGATTGTGGACTGTTTTGAATAAAATAAAATCACTCTTAGCATATATACACTATTCTTTCTACAAACACACCTAAAAGTGCAAAAAAACACATTTTTTATGTTATTAAATTTATAAAATATAGTTTTGAAATCCAATTCTCCATAAAGTTTATTGTTGTAAGGTAATGAAAGTTTGATCGTTTGTTGACAAATCTCGTGACATGAAAGCGATCAAGAAAATTAATTTCTCTTCGCGGAAATCGAAGAAGCTGCTAATAAAGTCACTTTTGACTGATTCCTTAGTAAGTCAAGGCAACAGTACGAGTTTTCGTACAAGCGTTTCTTGAGATGTGACCTGAAAAATGTTAGTTGTAAATTCAGCGAAAAAGTACATTTGGCATACTTTGAAGAAAAGTTCAAAATACGGAAAGCGTCAACGCTTTGGTAAAATTACTTCATGTTGAAGGCGATAATGAACATAAAGGGTCAGGACATAAGAAAATATTACAAGCTTGTTGTTTTTTTAAGCGAAAAAATATGGACCGCAAAGGTCAAAAGTATTGGTCAGATAAATTGTACGCAGAAACGCAAGATGAAACATCTGATGCAGAAGGTTACCATAATTTTCGACGTATTTGTAGCATGTTGTCTCGAAAAACTATGCAACTTGACATTTAATAATATTGAAGATTTGGGAACTTCACTAGTTGTACATACCAGTCACATAAATTAATGTGCAACGAATTTTCATTATTACTGTACATTGTATTTGAAGTTTTATAAAAAATGCATAATCCTTCGTCCAGCGAACACAAAATACATATGCCATTCCTATTGAAATCAACACATTTGGTAAACTGAATTTCTAAATTTGCCTGATTCTCACCTCTATCATGATCATTGCTTCCAACGATCTTTGACTAATTTGTTGACAGACTCTGGGACTAATCTTACTACAAATAAAAGACACGATGGATGGAAGTAGCGGAGGGTTATATAGAAGATTCGATACAAAACAAAAAGAGGACTACGGACAAAATTATCCAAAACCACGGCGGATAACATTGCTCCTTACTTTAGTACGAGTTTCACAGAGATAATTACTACTACAGCTACCAATGAGATTGGCCATCGAGTTACTTATTCTAATTGTAGTTTCTCTGTACATTTAATTATGTAAATAAATATTCTTTTGATTTAAAATTTCTTAATTGTTTTCCAGTTGTTTTCCGTTATTTGTAATTAAGTAGTTAGGTAAACCAAATGTTTTTGATGCTATTACAAAATAACGAAAATTTCAATTTATATGCTTTTACTTCACAAATCACAACGGTTTGGATTTGGAAGTGAATCATGAGCAACTAAGGGAGCACTATACAGGTAAGGAGCACCATATTTTATATGTCTAAAGAACACAATTCCATCAAGTTGAATAATTAGCATTGCCTATACAGTATGCGCCAAAAGTATGGAATAAATTCAATAAAAACGAAACAATTATTTTTTGGGAAAAATCCTCGAACAGTTCGATTTTTAATTTAAAAAATACATATTTTAGCGTAAAATGCGATTTTCAAATGTCATTTGTTTTCGAGTAATGACGTCATCGATTTTTTTTTAAATGGCAACACCATATTTTTTTCCTTGATTCTGAAAGATCGTTTAATTCTCTATCAGACAGTACTAAAATTTTGCCTTCGTACATAGGAAAGTTTTCGAGTAAATGATGATGGAATGTTAGAAAACGTAAATCAATTAAAATAAAGCAAAAACGTTATCAAGTTTAGTTTTTCGAATTCCATAGTTCTTTTATGGATCACGTAGGTGAAAATCTTTGCAAAGTGTCATTGTCACACCGACTTTCTAATAAGTATTGTAAGCGACATAGAAATTATTATTCAATTTAAAGTATTATGGCATATTTAACTGTTACTCAAAGAATTGAAATTTTAATTCTTATCGGATGCGAGAATATGACTAGAACTCAGGAAATTTGCGATTTATTTAATGAAAAATATCCAGATCGCCCTATCAGCCAATCAACAGTCAGTAAGGTAGAGTCTAAATTTAGAGAAACTGGCAATGTTGTAAATATTCCAAAATCTGGACGTCCAAGCATTAATGAAAATCAGAAACAGAACATTTTGACAAGTATGGTGGATAATCCTCATAATTCTTCACGATTGGTTGCATTAAACAATGACACTAGTCAGAGCACAGTGCTACGTATCTTGAGGAAGGAAAAATATCATCCCTACAAAATTCAACTTGTGCGGGAACTC
This sequence comes from Monochamus alternatus, assembly GCA_037114965.1. NCBI lineage: Eukaryota > Metazoa > Arthropoda > Insecta > Coleoptera > Cerambycidae > Monochamus > Monochamus alternatus. Next base: position 20,514,643 of record CM073435.1, on the reverse strand, counting down.
AATGAAGATGATCCCGATCGCCGCTTACACTTTTGCGAAATTCTAATGAATTTATGTCAAGAAAATAGAAATTTACACCGGCAAATACTTTTTTAAGATGAGGCCACATTTTGTCTGAATGGTACAGTAAACCGTCAAACTTGCAGATATTGGAGTTGGGAAAATCCTCATTGGATGGCAGAGGCACATACCCAACACCCTCAGAAATTAAATGTGTGGGCTGGAATAGTTGACGACAGAATAGTAGGGCCTTTCTTCTTTAAAGGAACCCTTACAGGACAAAGATATTTAGAGTTTCTAGAAAATGACCTTGTTCCAGCCCTTGCAGTAATTTTTCCTAACGATAATGACCCTGACATTCCTGACGATATCATATGGTTTCAGCAAGACGGTGCACCTCCGCACTATGCGCGCCCTGTACGAGATTTTTTGGACAACTGTTTTCCTGGGAGGTGGATCGGCAGACGCGGACCGATAGAATGGCCTGCAAGATCGCCAGATCTTACACCTCTTGACTATTTTTTATGGGGATACTTGAAGTAAAAAGTGTACATTAATAAACAACGTAATTTAGGAGAACTTCAAAATCGCATTCGGGACGAAATACGCAGAGTTACCCCAGAAATCATTCATAATGTGCAAGAAGAATTTCTTCACAGACTTGCGCATTGTCAACAAGTTGGTGGATGGCAATTCGAACATTTAATTTAAGTATAAAATTTAATCATTTGTATTATATTTTGTTACTTTTTTATGGATAAAATTTACGTTTTCTAACATTCAATCGTCATTTACTCGAAAACTTTCCTATGTAAGAGGGCAAAATTTTAGTACTGTCTGATAGAGAATTAAACGATCTTTCAGAATCAAGGAAAAAAATATGGTGTTGCCATTTAAAAAAAAATCGATGACGTCATTACTCGAAAACAAATGACATTTGAAAATCGCATTTTACGCTAAAATATGTATTTTTTAAATTAAAAATCGACCTGTTCGAGGATTTTTCCCAAACAATAATTGTTTCGTTTTTGAATTTATTCCATACTTTTGGCGCGTACTGTATATACAAGTATGTATACCTGTAGTACGCTACGTAACTAAGCGGACAGAGTAAAATGCCAAATATTTTTACCAATAGCTGTTTTACACATATCAGAATTACCTATAGCGAAAATTATAATGAAATTTATGGGAAAAATAATAACTATCAGAAAGCAAATAGTAACCACTAGTGGTACAACACAATGTTAGTTACTGTTCGCAGTTAATTTAGGTACTGTTTCTATATTAATCTGGTCTTTTAATCTTATTCAGTATTTGTTTACTTGTGGTGTAATATGCGTATTATTTCTTGTGTGTTTTTAGACTGCAAAAGTTGAATAACAATGAAAAGGAATGAAATTAAAATCTAATATTTAACAATATGAGTTAAATCCAGTGCAAGAACAACCACAATCCTTAGCATTCATTAATACTCCAGTAATCATGAATCATTAACACTCATGAGTGTATTTATGATATTTACGTCAAATAAAAGTATTCAATACTTGAATACTTAATACACAAATATTGATTGTATTAGATACTACTCATGAATACAATGTATTTAAGTAATTCCCAGCTGTGTCAAGAAGTTCGCTTACTATCTCCTTCTATACTTTTTGTACATATTTTTGGACTATCTATTGATAAACAACTTAGGTAGGCGAATTTAGTTTAATCATTTTATCTTGATCCCAAGAATTTGTGGTAGTTTCATGTATAAAGAACTATGGGACACTGTAGATTTTCCGAAATGAGTCTACTCCCAATAATAAGCCGATTTAAGAAAAACAATTTTTATTTAAAAATGTAATGATGAATGCTTTGTCTAGAATGTTACTTAGAATAGAATTTGTTTCGTAAATAGTTAATAAACTACTGAAACTTAACCAATATGGTGAAACACTCAAAAAATTACGAACTAAGTAAGTTCTAAGTGTAGATAATGAGGACTGATACGTTCAAAATCAGGATCTGGTCTGGTCTGTCTGGTGGTTCTGTCGGCTAAAGATATTGGCTATTTACTAGACATTGTAGATGTAAATAAATACATGTTGAGGCACGAGTTGTCTTTGGATATACATAACATACATGCAATAATAATTATAGAAAGCAAATCACATTTGGACCATTTGGTAGACCATGAATTTCAGATTGCCTATTAGGTTTGTTTTTAAAATTTTCATACCGTTAACAAAAATAATTTTAAAATCACTTTCACCACCAACTGATGATAACCAGCACGGGACTAGGTTTTTCTTTAAAAACTATTGTATTAATACATATTTATGCATTCTTTCTTTCGCGTGGCGTTCGTGTTGGTGTTGGAATAAAACAAGCCGTGGATTAGTTAGTTGCTTTATACTGATATTAATCTGTGTAGTTTACAATAAAATGGTAATGGCTGTTTTGGTGTAATATATCAAAAATGTTGTTGACTACAAGTTTTAAACATAATTATAATTATGTTGATAGTTATCAGCATCAGATAGAGTCATTATTTAAATTACAATGTGAAACACTTTGTGTGGTACTTATAATGATTATTTTTTTCTAAAATGTCTATCTATTCGAGTTAATTTTAAAATATTGAGAAAATATAAAGTTAATTCAGATATATATACAAAATTTGAAACTGATTTAATGAAAAGCTATTAAAATGATGGTAGCATTAGATACATTATTTTATCTTTTAATTATTTAATTTTATTTTTGCGCAAAAAGATAAGGTGTCTACCCTTTTTGTTACGCTATATAATACTTAATTAACAATGAATAAATCTTAGTAGACCAAGCTTAAAATTATAAACTAACATCGTTTTCAATTTAGGATACTAAAATAAAAATTAAATCGCTGTGTCATGATATCCAATATCCAAAAAATCTGTGAGAGAACTTCAAGATTTACTGTAGAAGACAAGGATAAAAAAGTGAAAAAAATATGAATCTGAGTTGTATAAACAAGAACAAATAGCTATAGGGTCCACTCTGACCTCTATCCGTGCAAACATTTTCGTGTAACCTTTTGCGTAGTAGATTTTAGAGTCGACAGCACTTTAAAATTATTTTTTTAATGATATACATTTATCATATAGCCTTATGGATATAATATACAAAAATTTCTGGATCAGTGTTTTCTTCTATGGCATGATCAAATATAGTGACTGAAATCTTCTAGGACTTACAGATATTTAAGTCTCATCATCATCCGACCCAGAAACAAGGCATTATGTCAACAGTTTAGTGCGTGGCTCTTATGAGAACGCTATCGTCTATGGCAAAAGATATGATTCAGACATGTTTGTCCAAGTTTGAATAGACACAAGTACCACCTTAAGCAACTGAGAACTCAACAGTACAATATTTTTAAAGATGACGTTGTTGGTATTTAATTTGTTATATTAATTTTCAGTCGGTTAAATAATTATTATGTGGATTATGTTCTAGACAATACTGTTACAATATTATTAACAGCTTAGAATATATAGCAAAGGTTATCTTGTAAAATATAACGAACTAGTTAGGTTTACTAAGTGTTTTCAAATCATAACTTTATGATTTACTTCCAGCATGAGCAAGTTATTCTTACTAGGAGGAGTACCATGCAGATACTAGAAGCAACATACTTTTACTTTTTACTTCTATAGAAATTACAAATTCATTGAGTGCATGTGCAGCAGCACAATTAGCATTACCTATACATACAAACATGTGACCTTGAAAGATTTATTTATTTATTTAGACCAACAGCCTAGGTCATTAACAGGGTGGGAAAATACAATACAAAAAGATAAACATATACTAAATCGTAGTAACTAATACATAACATCAAGAATATAACAAAATTATTAAATGAATTACTAATATAAACTGCACACCAAGGAATGAATGATGAATGAAATATGGTACATAACTCAACATATATAGTAAATTACCATATATTTTTACCCTCTAAGCGATAAAGCGTCATAAAAATTCTTAACCTTATAAATTTTAGTAGCACGTTTCTGCCAATTATATTTTTATGTAGATCGAAATTTTGATGACGTAAAAATATATAATATAGATCTCGTAGACCTCATCTGTACTTATATATAATAATATAATCAGAAAAGAAATATAACTTTTACTTATTTGCTTAAGAAATATTACACAGAAGAAATGCAATATGAAAATAGGTATGCTAATTGTCACAAACAAATAATAACCACAAGTGGTACAACACAATCTTAGTTACTGTTCAGTATGTCTGTACCTATATTTATCTTATTTGATTAAATAATTTGAAATTACTTTGGTAACTGGGTTTATGATGTCAAAATGTTTTGTTATAACTTTCGACTCGAGAAGTCACCTACTAAGTACCTATATATCTTTTTTTATTCTTTTCGCATGGTGTTTTGGAGAGCCTGCCTACTGGTAGTAGTACTTGATAGAACGGTCTTTACGGAGTAATTGCATGTAATAGCTGTATACAGCACATGGCACGAATTTATACCTGTAGATTATAACATATTTGAAGCTAAGTTTATTTTTTTTCTACAACACATATCTTTAAATTCTTCTGTATGAAAATGTCTTGCTCTTTTCTTAATTAAGGTTCTTCTGGGACCCTATGAGATTCGCCAGTTTCCTTTTTCAATTTTTGTTTTACAAGTAGCCATGCCACAATAAAAATTGTGTCCCCATAATTATAAAGCAACATAATTTGAGATTTGACATAAAAGTATGTTTTATCAACAGCACTTAAATAACAACCAAAACGTAACGGTAATAAATACCAGAACAACAATTATTACGCCAAAACACGAAAATAATTCCAGTAACACAAAAATAATAACACGAGGCACGGGGATACTTCTAAAATACAATTAGAAGCAAAAAATATTTGACATTTTTTATATGAATACCAGTGACGTCACTCGTAAGTTTCTAGGCGGACGGAGCGAACAGAATGAGCAATTTGTAGGCAGCCTCCTCTGCTTAGGGAACCTGAATAAGACCAATATTCTGGTAAGAGAGAAGAGATTCTGGCTAATAATTTATAGGGCGGTCACAGAAATTCATAAAAATCGAAATAATATGACGATGAGAGTAAATTGTGATATAAAAGTTTTATTAAGCATTATCATTTAAAGCAACAATTCCTAAAATTTTGTGGATGAAGAATAGTAGCTAACAATACTAAAATATGAATCTTGATTGCACTATTATATTATTTGCAAAGTAGTAAACCTCAATCATAAGCTTTATTGTAAATACGATTTTGTATCAATTTTATGAACTAGCAATAATTAAATTAATTAATTAATTAATTAAATAAAGTTCATTGGTAATATTTTGTAGCAGCAATAACAACCAGTTTTGTAGACAATAGTTTGTGTCCTTTCAGGTCCAGCATAGAGTAGTTAATGACCACTAGATGTAGCTTTTCTATATTTCGAGTACGTAGTTTATGTCATTTGCACAGACCAGCTACAGTTCTTTCGATAACCCAAACAAAATCGGTGGCGTATCTCTCAAATCATTTATTTATTTATTTGATATTGTTCTCTAGATTTCTACCCAACTAATGAACAATAGGGTGCACAATGTAAAAATAACAGTGATAAAACAATCAAAAATCATCTAACAAAAACTATTTAAATTGTTTAAAATATGATTTGGGATCATTAAGGTTATAATTAAAAATATATATTGTCACTGAATTTGCTCCACTCAAACCCAATTCGACGACTGCGGTATCGCGAAACGCGAGATTGCCCCGATCGCCCCTATGCGATTCTAGTAAACAAACAAATAATGTCGGATATCGAGGCGTTACTGGAAAATTGGGGAAACGAGGAGAAGCGTTCGAGTCGTTCGAGAAAATGGATCTAGAGATGCTAGAATATATCTGGAATATTCATTGGATCTATAAAAGAAGAATAAACGGCCGAGTTAGTTAGTCTTGTATTACAGTCTGAATTGAAGTGTTTAGTTGGAGAGATCAAAGTGATTTAGATAGCGATTAATTAAATAAGTGTTTAGTTGAGTTGTAATTAGTGTTCAGTAGTGTACTGAGTAGTTAATATAAGATAAGTAATAAATTAACGGATTGTTTTTCTGGCAGTAGTAAAAGTCGGGTAGGAAACCCGTGACAATATGTTCTCGAAGTTCTTATTATAGATTCTACACATAAAAATATATAGAAGAATTTTGCAGCACGTTTGTTCCCGCTACTTCTAGATGGAACGTTTTTATTTGTCTCAAATTATCCCACAAAATATATAGGTTCAGGAAACGCATATTTTGCTACGTCCAGACAGCATTACATCCTAAAATTATGGTTTTTGTAACTCTAAGCGTCCACATGAAAATCTGCTGCAAAATTAGAAAATACTACAGCACACCATTTGATGTAAAATGGAGGAAACTTTATTACTACGTGTATTTGGCACCTATACTGATATATAGTTTATAAAAATAAACAGCATTTAAGTAAATTATATTTAAAATTCAAATGAAAAAAACAACTGGAAGCACGTATACTAGTAGAAACCTGTTCATTGGAGCAACAGGTTATCTAATCTAGATGCAAATAAATACCGCAGCACATAAGAAAACATGGAAATATATCATGAAATATGTTACAGTATACAACTACAAATTAACCCGATCATAGCAAAATTACAACTACAGTTTTAATGAATTTATTTTAATTGTAATATTGTTCATACGAGTAATTTTATGGAATTTACTAAACTGCTTCAAAATGTCTTGCAAGGTTGAGATATTGAAATAATTAGTTAATCGGTTTAATTGAATAATGGAGCTGTCTTTATCACAATTTGCAATTATTCATGCTTTTCTTTCTACTACATGCCTCACTAGACGTATAATATTTGTCTTGGAAAACCATAAAAGGTCCTTTCACGGTCCTTCATCTATTTCGCTTACACGCACACTTTATGCTTACCATACTAAGCTAAGTGAACTACCTACGCTTTACATGATAGGTGTTCCGAACGAAATGCCATGGCAAACTTTATAAGGAATCACATAGTACACCAAAAGTCACGATGCCATATCACTTCTATCAAAATGTTATTAATGAAAGAGTTTCACAGGACTAATAGTATCTAGTAGCTTAAGATATACATAATTAAGTACGCTATTTCCATCGTATAATGTTTTCTGCAAAGACACAAGATTTTAACCATTTAATAACTGAAATATTTGAGTTAATGACGTGTAACTGAAAATAAGAAGACCTGATTTGCAGTTGAAAAAGTATGCCTATATCTTTCTTGAGGTATTAATATAGCATTCTCGTAAGAGATGACCAATTTTGTCAGTACATATTTTCTGTAAATAAAGTAAATAAGATATTGGCGGATATTATTCGTTTAATTTGATCTTAGGTATGATTCTAATCCTTTGAGGGTTTATGGTGGACGATTTTTTTCCATGTGTTCAAGTTATTGACGATATTATTTCTGGACTGGATAGTGAACATACTTAGCACTCAAATATTCGCCAGGGTGAGTATGCCAGTCTGCAAATATTGTGCCCTTACTACGACATCTAATAACGAGGTTTTCTTTCTTCGAATTCATGCCTGGATATATTTCAGTTACTCTGAAACTCTTCATGAGGCCATATATATCTGAAGCAACATTTTGCTTTAAGGATTGCCGACGTCAATGATCGGAGGTTTCCATGTGAACGATTGCTTAGATTAGAAATAAGAGTGAATCCATACGTTCTTCGATTAAATTGAAACTGATTTCTAAATTAAGAAATTTCATCTGGTGTACACTTTTATCAAATTTACTAAATTTTCGTTCTTGCTTTTCCTTAAATGTTTGCAGGGATTGTCGATGATCACTGATTGGACCATTCATATTACCAAATCGATTGGATGGGGTAAATGATCTGCCTGGACTTCTGGAGATATGTCCTTAACTATCCGATTCCAAATGTGGTTCTTGCACGATGGTGCTCTCCGTCATTTTCGACTAAATGTTTGGGAGTACCTTAATGAAGTTCAAAGGATACGACGGATTGGGCGAGGTGGATCGGTTTCATTGCCGCCACAATCTCCTGACTTAACCTCTTGGATCTCTTTTTGTGGGGATAGTTAAAGAATGAACTGCATCGCACCGATAGGTAAGACAAGTATAAATATGTTTACAGGTCGGTGTACACAATTTTGACCAGTTCAGTTGAACATTAGGTATGTTAAACTATTTTATTAATTAATAATAACAATAGCGGCAAAAGAAATTGAATTTGCTGGTATAAAATAGAAGTTATAGAATTTTATTTACTTCAATTTTTTATCCGTTCATTTTTTATTACACTTTGCCACCCTGTCGGTCGTCTATTGCATGCTTTGCCTTGCGCAAAGTCAGGTTTTACAGTGGACTACTGTCCAGCACCGTGCGGAAGCGTATTTTTAAACCATTTTCAAACTGCCTTTTTGATTTGTGTACAAGAGACTCTTACAAATACAATTATGTAAAAAAAAAACAAAAAGAGCAGTGTGAAAATGATTTAGAAATACACTTATGCACGGCGCTGGAAACTGGTCCACTGTAAAACCTGACCTTGAGCAAGGCAAAACATTCAATCGGCAACCACAATGATAAAAATTAGAAAAAAATCCCCAAGGAAATAAATAAATAACACTTATTCTATATCAGTTTCTGCACAAATGTTTGTGGTCGGTTTTGAACAACTCGTAAGTTATTGACATAATTGAGACTAGTGTATAATAAGCCACACTGTTTGTTGGGATATTCCTTGTACTTGTTGATCGATTTGCTTGGTACTTATTAGAGGATACTCTTCAACAATCACTAAAATGTATTCCTCAACTACTGCAATATGCCGTAGACGCCCTTGTCCTCCACCTCTTTCACGATTCGGTTGCAAATTTTCCCCGTCACGCCCGCGTTGCACTAACGCAGTGAAAATACTACAACTTCAATAATTTTTTTTTCGGAAACTATAAAGATTTAAAAAAAAATTGTTTTACGACACTGACACCATTCTTTAAGACACATCAAAAAATAAATATTTTGCACATAACAAGTTGGATCATTTTAGCGTCAGAAAGTTCAATTCCCTTGTTTCATAATACAGACAAATATACTTATATAAAAGCTAGGATAAAAATGGGGCATTCTAAAAATTTCATTTTGTAAATGGAGTCACCGTACATTTTTAAGCATATTTCTGGGAGAATTCTGTATAACGCAATGAAAACAGTTTAACGTTTCTATAGTCTGTTTAGAAATGAAAAAGAGTAATAAAAGCTTATTATGTATGCAAATCGTAAATAAATGTAGTACTGGTGCTTATATTCAATATTTTTATATTATGTATTATCGGTATAGATGAGGTGTATTTTCACTTTCTGTGATCTACCGTACTAAATTGTAGCAAGTAGCTAAAATTTAATCCCCGACAATCCGTCTTTGTCTATGCCGCTTCAATTTCTCTTATAAGTAAACAATATCAAAACAGCATTTCAAAACATGAGGCAACTTTAAGCATCATAACCGGGTTAAGAGGGTTTTTAGTAATTCAAATAAAATTATTCAGTATTATTATAAAAATATTTATTTAAATTTAATGAATAAACTTTTATCCCACACAAAAATATATGTATTTTGAAAATTCAAATTATGGTGAGTAAATGTAGTGTTGTATAAATGTAGAGTAAAGAAAATAAAACAGTAGGTATATTAAAATTCATCCTCCGAATACTCTGATTAATTATCTTCGTCTCATAGATTGATAACGAAGGTTCCACAGTAACGTCAATTAAATTATCGAGTTCCCATGTTTTCTCCTCTTCTTTTTGTACATGTATGTGCAGTTACTCGTTCCAAGAAATTTTTAACAAAATTTTCACGTCACTTAATTTAAACATCGTATTATTTTGCGCTACATCTCCTTTTACCTGCACCCAGACTAATTTGATTCGTAGTACCGTTATTTGGCGATTTGTTGCCATTTCATCGATAACATATTTTTTCTGATCTTTATTAAGATTGACAAGTGTCAAAAGTTCCTTTTTCACCATATTTGTTTCAAAAGAAACCGGATAACCATTTAATTATATCAACTTTCCTCCAAGCAGTCGTAGGCGTCCGCTCGGTCTGCCGTGATGGTAACTGGCATTATCCATGACAATTACAGACCCCGGAGGAATAAGATCCAACATCTGTGTAAAATACTCTTCGAAAACATCTGCGTTTATGTCTTCGTGACAGTCACCTGTATTTTTAGATTCAAATAAAAGTAAACCACCATCTACAAAACCACTGGCACTCTACCTATATGTGGCACTATTTATATTCGCCCTTTTCCTAAAGGTGCCTTGAACCCTGTTGAAAGTCCATCCAAAAATGCTTGTCGAAAACTTGTTATATTTTTATCTTGCCATACTTTTGTTACAGTATATCCTTCGTTGACCCAAGTTTCGTCTAGATAATAATATTCCTCCCTTCGTCACGGAATTTTCTAATTGATCTTAAGTAGGATCTTCGCCAACAAATAATTTCATCTTGATCGATAAGAACTGACTTCCTGTTCTGCTATTATCAGCAAAAATTCAACTCTCGTAAGACGGCGCATAATTTGCGTCTACTGATTTTTGGCAAATCGTTGTCCTCTGAAAGTTTACTTAAAATTTTTTATAGCGTTGGTATTTCTTTTCTAAAATAAAATGGGTGTACTTTTCTGCGAATGACATTTTTGAAGAAATCATCTATAACGACTTTCGACCTCCCTGTAGATGATTTTGGGGGATTTACAGTATCTTGTTCATTTTTTGTTTCCTTTAAAAGTCTGTAGATAGTCGATTTTCCAATCCCTGTCATTTTGGAACACTTTTCCACGATGTCGTCAACACTGTTCGTAGGATTTTGGTGTTTCAATGCATTAAATATATTTATAATAATCTTCGCATTCTGAGACAGCGCACATATTTTCACGCGTTTAGCAGGTACGTAATCTGATAAGCTCGACATTTTACCCAAACAATATTATATCCACGGGCACAATAGTCACTAAACACAAGTCGAATTTTACTTTAGTACACTAGCATGTCTTCGTATGTTCAGATCTAAGACTAGATTGATCTGTCACAATACACTCTCCTGCCCTATGATGTATCCAGTAAAATATACTAATGTACACCCATTACCTGTTAGCATTAGTGTTACCCGATAATTACCTGAAACAAAATATTACCACGCCCATGGCCAGTTCTTATCTCGGGGTTTTATTAATCTCTTTCATTTCCAAACAAACTATAATATATTGTTGTCAAGTTATGTAGAAAATACTTCAAATTTTACAATCGAAAAAGTATTAACACATACTCCTAACATTTGTAGCGAAAATATTTGACAGAGTTATAGACAAATGTTTGACAAAAGCTCCTATATTAGTTGTTATCGACTATTTTGTCCACCTCATTGTTCATATGCATCATTAATAAAAAAATGACCAATTAAATATTCTGTAACCGAAACTGTTGAATAATAACTTATCTAATGATTTTTCCGGGTATCGCAAACCTTTCATTTACTACTAGTTTGCTAACAAGTCAGCGATATATCCGTCACCAGGACCAACCCGACGACAAAAGGGCATGAATCATATTTCGCCAGTGGAGGAAGGCAACAGAACACCCCTGTACGAAAGTCATTCCCACGGATCCTCGATTGAAAAGTGTGTGGTGGTGCCTCGTTCTCACGGGCAGGATGAGACGCGGGTATGTGTGGCGGTATACGCATCGACAGACAGAACGGTGGGTGGTGTGGGGGCGATCCGAGCAGCGATTCATAACAGGAAATTTATCTTAAAAAATAAAACGATTTTATATTTCACTTCCTTATAATTTAGTTATAACACCTAGGATACGAAATATACAGGGTGACTCAGGTATTACTGGCATCCTTGGCAGGGGTGATTGTACGGTCAAAATAAATGAGATTTACCCAAATATACCTATATCTAAAAGTATATATATATTTTTATTTTTATTTGGGGAATGTAACCATTTCCGCAGCCATTTCTATTATCTTTTAAGAATTGCGCATCCTAAATTATTTCAAGTCCCCATAAATAAAATTCCAATGGATTTAGATCTGGGGAACACGATGATCATGCTATTGTACCTTGTTTATTCCGGAAATGATCATTTAACTTAACATTTACTTGTCTACCTCTATGTGGTGGTGGTGTATTAAGCCCTACGTCATCAGTGAAGTCAAAAAGGTTGTCTTCCAAGAAAGTTTTATACAGATCTGCATTTAAGCTATCATGTACAGGCTGTAAATTATTGTTGAAAATGCTACCTGTAACGTTGACACTGAAACGTTGCTGAAATCGTCTTAACTTAACGCCCATATATGTTTATTATGATTATTATTACCATCCCTAGTAAAACACGCTTCATCAGAACACATAACAAGTGAAATGGATCTATCATTTTGTGCATATTGTTGAAGTATTCAACGACAAAATTTTAACAAAAAGTGTTAAACGATTAAACAAAAATAATAATCATCGTCATAGCAACCATCATTTTTATTTATCGGGCTACTTTAAGGATAGAAAGCTGAAATTATATTTTTTAAAATGCTTGTAACTTCTAAACAAAACTGAATACGACCCTTGTTCATATAAGATAAAATATTTGGCATTAACTCAGCTACCATATGCTAAAGATTGTCATAGATCTTGTAGATCACCCTGTATATCATTATAAATTGTATAGGAAATATATTTTTTGTAAATGTGTTATACTAGGATTTATAAAGATTAGGATTTATTTTTAAAAAACGAATTTGAAGTACAATAAATATTTTTTCGGATTATTAACCCGACATTTCAAACAGCTAAAATGCTCTGGAAACGTCATTAAGTAAAAATTGTATAAATCTTGTTTATTACAAGAAGAATATATCTAAAATTTATCTGCATTTGCTTACAGAAGCTTCAGAAAAGTAATAAAATAAAAGATTCCTTACTCATCATGCATCATGCACAGAAAAAATCTAATATAACTAACTTGTAGGTATGAAGACACAATAAAAAAAAACTATAGCAACAAGCCACAAAATAAAACAAATATATTTATAAGTAAAGGGACACAGACATTATCATTCATCATCGACGATTTTGCTCGTCGAACAAAATTGTTCTAGAAACATTTTTCCAATACTGATCCGATGTATTTATTTCAGACAAATTGTTTCAAACACTAACTTGGAAAGAAAATTTGTTAAATATCATAATTTTAAGCTTGACGGTACTCAACCACAGCACTACAGTGTTGGAATTATTTAATATATTTAATATATTTAATATATTTAATTTAAAATATTTAAACCTATGTCACGATTACTGCTTCTTAATTATTTATATTATAAATTTTTGTATAGGGACGGGAAAAGGGATGCTCCAGTTTTTTTTACAGAGTATAATTTCAGTATTATTTTTGTTCAAACGCGTTCAATTTTTGATTTGTCTAGTTCATAAACGAAAATATTTATGCAGGGTGTCCGGAATATGAGTGTATTTATTTCGCTGTATGATAAATTGTACCAAACAAAACATATTTGACTTAACAATTTCTCATCTCTGATCAACGGTAATAGAATTATGACAGGTCTGGAATATGTGACAACGTCGCTCAGATACTATGTCAGAATAGTGAGTGAACAGTCTTCTAGAGCTCTTTTCACAACACATAATAAAATGTGAAATAGTTATTAGTGTTCAAAATGACTTGCTTGCGAAAAGCATTTATCGTATAAACGTCTCGTAGCCAAGAGTTTTGGCCAGATTCGCCATAAATTAACATGTCATGCAGCTGGTCATGGCTACTAAATTGTTTTATTTTTGTTTATGTACACTTATAAATATCAAGCAGTCAGTAAAGAAAAATGAAACTAGCCACAATACTATAGACGTCACAGCTGACGTTACGCAATTTTTTTCATTATCAATATAATTTTCAATAGCTTGTCGCGTTAAAAACAATAATTTTTTGTAATTTAGTGTAATATATAGTGCAAGTCTTTAGTGTAGTATATAGATTTCATATTCTTAGTTGCAGTTTCTTAAATGTTTTGATAAAAATATAATGAATTATTCATTTGTTCGTATATCGTCGTCGTCTCTATTGTTGCCACAGCTATACACTATCACTAATAATACTTTTAGGTAGGAGTTGACAGTTTGCAATGTCAATGTCGAATGTTACAGTACGTTACAGTTTCAAATATTTTTTGGGAAACTTCAATTGTTTACTTCATTAATACTAATACAAAAAAAAATTTCGAACAAATTACGTTACAGGAGTTTTTACTTAACCTTAATTGTACCTTACTTTGTAATTGCGTAAAACAGTTTTGCATTTTATTACAGGTGTATTTTTATTTTTGAAATGTATTTGCGCAAAAATTATTGGTTTCAGACATTTTTTCACAAGTTTTTTTGTTGCTTTTGGTCGAATATACAGCCCCCTTGATATCGTATGTTCCATTGGTATTAGGCAAAACATGTATGTTCAGCATGATGGTGCCCCTGCCCATTTTAGTCGTGTTGTGATCAATCATCTAACAATCGCTTTCCACAACGCTGGATTGGCCAAGGTGGTTTCCAAAATTGGCCACCAAGGTTGCCATATTTGAATCCCCTTGATTACTGCCTTTGGCGATCATTAGATTGGATTGAGAAAATCACCGTGCACTTCAACGAGCTACCCGTGCAATCTACAAATGAGGTGATGCATGCTTCGGCAGACGGTGGTATATTTGAAAATGTAATTCATCAATTTTGGTTTACTAGATCTTTAATGAATGTTATAGTTTATAATACCTACAGAATAAACACTTTTCTCTACTGATGCATTCCAATAATTAACTCGGTTAAAAATATTTTCAGTGCTATCTCAGTAACCGTTGATATTGAGGGTTCCTTCCCAATCACCCTGTATAGAAAAAATATTTGTTTTAGACATTTTTTTCATTTTGGCCTCTTTAGTATCAACACTTAGATATATTCCAGATACCCTGTATAGTTTTACCATCCGCCAAGATTTTAATGTTTTTAACTGTGCCACTAATAATATTATATAAATTACGTAAATATATAAACAAGAATAAGTTTAAATAATTTGTTTTTTAATCATTTTTTTCTTTTCTATAGGCCATATATTTATAATTTTAAATTATAATATACGTATTTTTTTAAACAGCTTGCACCACTGTTTTTCATTAATAACTATTCTTATTTAAAATAATGAATTTTCATGCCCTATATCTGGATTCTGACTGATTAGGCAGTGTTCCAAAATAAATAAATAAAATGAAGCGTACGATAATCCGGAATGCAGTTAGGTATATTTATAAAACTGTATGTACTAGGAAGAAATCATTTAACTAGTAATACAGCAAATCTGTTAAGACTCCATAAATTATGATAATGATAATATAAATAATTTATTATTAATTACCAATTAGCAAATTATATCTAATTATGTTTTCAATGAGATATAATAAATCGCCTCCGTGTCTGCAAAAAAATTGGTGCCCCTGGGTCGCAACACAGAAATGTTTATCGGTATGAACCGTTTAGAATAACCACAATTAAAAAATCATTATGAGCGCCGGTCTCCCCCACAACCGGCCCCACTGGTCTGGCAAAGGGTGCACCGGAAGGAAACAGCTACCTCTACCACAAAGTGCGCGTTGCTTCGATCTCCGTTCCACTAAAGCGGTGTTAACTAACGACAGCTTATATTTTATTACGGGTTAAGTGGATACGCTCTAATCACGATAATAATCTCCTACCGGCGTAGCATTAAGCCAATTAATATGTTAAAATTAAACGCTAATAAAATATTTACAGTCAATGGTCGTTAAACGGGTATTAGTTTTTCATTGCTATCATATCGCGACTCATCCAGATAATCTTCAGGTACATCCAATTAAAAAGGAGTGATTGATATTGAAGATGTCCTATTTTATCCTATTTTGAGACACATTGTACTTTCTACATGTTATTAACAATTGTAAAAATTCCTAGAAAATATTAAAATTTCAAATTTTAATAAATTTAACTAATTGTTTAAGTTTTTATGAGCTTGTTGAAGGCACTACACCAAAATATATTTTATGTTTTCAAAATATTGTCCGAACATTTTATGTGGATATACAGGGTGATTCAAAAAGCAAAAATTAAGGCCTTCTTAACGAAACTTTAAAGTTTAAAAATTTTCGGGCAATAAGTATCACTTTAACGCCCGACTTACTCTCCTATTTTTTTATTGAAGGAAAATATCATTTTGTGTACCACATTTTATGAAAAAAGATAATTTAATCACACTAATATAATTATGAATTACATTTTTATGTTTTCCATATTTTCAATACTATTAGTATTTATTATCAAACTTCAACTATGTTAACTGTTCTTATTAACAATATATACTTCCCTAATGGCACAAGAACGTCCTATGAACATCCAAAGGATGTCCAAAGTCGGAAGTCTGGACATCCAGTGGACGTCCGTTTTTTGTCCGATGGACGTCCATTGGAAGTCCCACGGACGAAAAAATGTCACAACTTTGTGCAACCCAGGGACGTCCACTACTGTACCACTTTCGGACTCACAGATGTCCGCCTCTGCACCAAATTTGTGCTACCCTTAGATGTCCTATTTGAACATTTAATGGAGGTCTGCATTGGAATTATAGAAATACTTTTTGATAGTATGTATTTATTGTTTTTCTAATTATTACATGCATAACAAATACATAAATAATTAAGATACAAATAAAACAACTATATAACACGTAACAAGAGCAAAACCGTATATAATTCTTTAACAAAACCATATAATTACATTACTCAACTTAACCTAGAATAGCTAAAGACGAGAAAACTCAACAACTAGAGTGAAAATGAAAACTTCTTTATCTAAAAGCCAAAACGACTGTTATCGGTTGTTAGTACATAATTATATGGTGAGTTTATAAAAAAATCTTAATCCTAAAATTTTAACACTGTTTATAAATATTTAGTCGTAACTTAACCTTTATTTTGTCTCTACAAGTCCCGGCCAATCGCTGACGCCGTAGAAGGCATGTAGAAGGAAATGGAGCACATTTGCGCATGCGTACTTATTTGGTCTTAGTCTTAGTCCTAAGAAGTTAAAAGATAGGAACTTTCAAGGTCAGGTCTTAAAAACTCCTTAGGACTAAGACTAAGTTACGACTTTTATAAACGTGCACATGGAAATATGGGCATTTAACTTCTTAGGGTAAAGACTAAAACTAAGTTAGGGTTAAGACTTTTTTATAAACTCACCAATACCGTAACATAATTGTCTACATAAAGATGTTATGAATTTAGCCTAGCCAACAAATAATTCAATTATTTATTAATAGACTAAAAGTAGAAAATACAAAATGTGATTTATATTGTTTCAGTTTCTTAATTTATTCTTCTATAGGGTTTACTCATCAACGTTTATCACTTTATCAGTGTCACCAAAGAGAACAGAACAGTTTATTTAAACTTTAGAGGTTAGCGTTACATCTGGATTGTGGACTCAGTTTTTTTTTTCAATACACATGCGCTGCACGAATTTTAGCGGCAAATTCAAATTATAACAGAACATGTACAGTGCTGGACATCCATCGGATGTCCACATATGTACTGTAAAAATATGTCCCACAAAGGATATCCATTGGATATCCAATATATGTACCAATAAAATATATCCGATAAAGGACATCCATCGGATGTCCAATGTATGTTCTATCAAAATATGTTCAAGAATGGACATCCATCGAAAGTCCATTTATGGTCCATGGACGTCTGTACGTTAAATTGACGTGCTATTATAGTTAAATGAACCTTAAAATTTTGTAATGAAGAAATGCATTTTTTTGTTAAAATAATTACATATTAAATGATTAAAATATATAATAATATGAAAATATATTGGTAAAAAGCTTTTGTTGACGCAATCTGATTGACACAACTTATGTCTCTTCCAAAATGTTATTAACTTGTATCGTTTAGTTGCAAAAAAATCCCGTTCAGGCAAATGAGCTACCTGACCTAACTCAACATTTACTGGATAATGAGGAGGAGCACCATTTAACTACCATTCATTTTCTTCTAATTCAGTGGGTATTATTTATTTGTAGGAAATTCAGATGTTTTCCGTTTAAAGCGGTTGGTAAACTTACTGCAATGTGACAACCATGCAGTAACCACTTTACACGTAGTACATGTAATTCTTACAATTTTAAATGTGCCTCAACTCACAACATGTGGTTTATGCGCGATGGTGCTCCTCTTCATGTAAGGACTCATCTGCATGAAAATAATTTTTTGTAACTAAACAGAATTTAGCATAAATCGTCGTATCCTTAAGAATCTAATGTGGCTCGCTGGTGCACGCATTTCAGGGACAACTTATATTTAGAATGTTCGACAGCCGGAATTTGCACTACTATTTGAAAAACTGAGAAAAAAATTATTTATGGTGTATGCCACCAGTGTACTTCTAACAGTATCATTCTTACTTAATAAGTTTAACTTTTTCCAGTGACACGGTGTGAATCTATGATATAGTTAAAAAAACTAGTAAGTAATTTGTTAGCAAATAAGATTTAAGGATACTGTTAGAAGAACTTCTTTCGAAATGCTTTTTACAGGGTACTTTCTAATTGTGTAGATAATTCTTTGGTTAAAATCAAGTTAATTTTATTAAATAAGCATAGGGTCCTAAGAGCGTTGTTTCCAGAATATAGGGTTTCTAAAGTTGATAAAATTATCAATTTAAAATTCATGACTTCTAGACCCTTTGAAATATTTTTGGAAAATTTGACATATTTTACATTTTATTTAGGCGCGGGGTTATTGGTCATCATGATTTTTTTCACAATAAAAAGCTTATCTCTCTATATAATCATGCAAAAAAATGGTTTTTATATGCTCCATGGCATTCTCATCATTTTTGTATCTGCACATTTTCTTGTGTCTCTAGCCATTTAGGGACAAATTTTAGTTTCTTAACGGGTGCACGCCACTGGTATTTTATGTAAATTTTATATTTTAGACCTACCAATATACTAAAAAATTATGTCAAACTTACCAAAATTATCTCAAGGGATTGAACAGTTATGAATTTTAAATTGATTTTTTTATAAAATTAGGTCCCTTATGCCCAACGCCCAAGCAACACATGATAGTCTAAAAAACGTTTAATATACGAAATAATGGTTTAAATTTCGTTATCGTTTATTTAATAAACGTTTATGGGTAACATTTATTTTCTAAATGTTTTTTATTCGTATGCTTTAAACGTATTTCTTTAAAACTTGTATAAGAAACACATAATACTTGGGTAATATTTAATTATAACTGTATTTTTGTTGTAGAATTACATTGATCTTAACTTAATTAACTGAAAACGGTATTTTCATTTTTTCATATCATATTACAGTTTTTTATATATGATTTTTAAACGTATATACTAAATGTATATATATTGTAGTTTTCATTTATGTTTTTTAAACGTATATACTAACTGTATATATAGGCAACGTTTTTTATAGGTATGTCATAAACATTTGAATATGCAGAGAATATCTGAGAATTTATTTATTAGTAGCTATTCATTTCCAACCAATGCCAATGTTGTAATGACTACTTCCAAATATAAACATACTGATATGTTTCGTGAAAATTCAATCTTGACAGATATGTTATGTAAATTTTAATAGAAGTTGATTTATTTATTTGTTATATTTTATTTGCACTGAAATATCTAGTTATACTTTATAACAATCATATTTTCTATGACAATAACCCGTTATATAATAATTAGTAGGTACAAATGTTTCATTACTTTAGGTACACCAATACGTACACCTAGTAAATAAATCAAATACATGTCTATTATTTCTAATTTGAAAATTTATCTGTTATGTGTGTGTTATATCTTAAACAAAGTTTAAGTATGCAGGTTTACATCATTTATAAAATCTGGTACAATTCTAGTAATTTTATTTCTACGGGTTGGTACAATCGGCCTGATCAAAGTTAGCAATACTGAACTCTGCCGGCTGACATCGCACATCGCTGTTTGGACTTCGCTTCTTCGCAGTGCAACAAAAACAAAATAATCGCCGCTTTGTATTTTTATTCCCAATTTGTTTGTAAGCTGGAACTAGGTTTCGTTTTAGTTTGTGCTTACCGTGTAATAAGAATACAAGAAATATAGGTAGGTAAGATAATAAACGTTAATGTTTGTATTTAATATAAGTTAGGATTTGTGTGTTGTAGGTAAGTTCCGAATAGAAATAACTTTAAATTTTTCAATACTCATTATATTCATACCTACAAAATGGGTAAAGAATTGTATTTGTGATGCCACATATCTACTTATGCATTTATACAGTTTTATTCGCATAGGTTTTGTTTTATTTACTGATCTGCTGTTACAAAATGGCCACCAATCCAACCTGCCTGTTTTCATATACTTTGGTAACAAATGTGGATATATTATGTAATATGAAACAATAATAAAACAGTATTTAAACAAATCCGTAATAAAGACTGAATAGACGTGTGGAAAATTCTAATATCTTAGGCCTACAAAATGTTTTGCTTAATTTTAAATTTTTTGTAATTAAAATTTTGCACAAATGCTCAGTTTTTCATTCTGATAAATCTGAGTAGCATTTTGTAGTATCTCATACATTTTACTAATATATAAAATTCTCTTAATTTCTAAGGCACACTGAATATTACAGATTTGAAATCATGGCAGAGTTTGTTTCATAAAAGGGAAGAGCTAGATCATAGATGACCATATTTCAATGACATGTAAAATCACCTATCTGAGGACACCCTATATGTAATAAAATATTATAATAATTAATAAATCTGTGCAACACACAGTCTGGTAGTATTTTATAGATATATTTCCCTCGCCAAAAATATTTTAAATGTTTATTACCTGTATGCACGTATGTGTGTGTAATTTTTTCTACTTTTTTCAACTTCAAAGGTTTACCTATAAATATCATATACAAACAAAAAATATTTTTATATCATGATTCGTAACAAGGTAAGTTGATTTTTATTTTTTAATGGGCATCTAATATCTCAAAAACTAACTGCATTCTTTTTTTTTCAGGACGTGTGTTAGTGCCATCAAATCAAGTGTGTTATGTGTTTTTCATAGCGTAATTTTGCTTGATCCAACGAGGTTCCATATCTTTTCTAGTTTGAAAGATATACAAAACTGAAAATAATTTTTTAAATTTTTTTGAAATTTCAAAATATTTATAAATTCGTGAGAAGATACTATACTACATAGTATTTTCTCACGAGTTTTCTTAAGTCTATTCTCATGTGTTTTCGAAACATATGGTTAAGTATATTGAATTTTCTAAAAATCTAAAAATTTGTTCTTTACACTTTCGTATATCTCAAATTGAAAAAGATATGTAGCCTTATTGAATTAAACAGGAAACGCTATATATACTAATACTAAAAACGTTTATTATCGCTTTTATATAAACGCATATATTTAACATATGATACAACAAATATATACGTTTTCTGTAATATATAATATATGAAATATATACGTTTTTTGGATGTATATATGTAGAATACTGTATACCATATACATACCAGTTTTAAACGTATATATTTTATATGTATATGATACACTAAATATATACGTTTTTCGTAATATATAATACACGTTTTTTGCGCGGACATTCGAACGTTAAATATAATTATGTTGCGGTAAGCATGATATATACTACTGGTATAAACGAAATCGAAACGTTTAATAAACCATTTGGTGTTGCTTGGGCGTCTTTGGACCCTATGCTTATTTAATTACTTTAATTTTAATCATACAATACGCCCCTAGACGCAATTAGAAAACAACATGTATATTTATACAATTCTAAAGTTCTATGATATTTATCTAAATTATTTAAAATCTATTGTTTTTGTTGATAAATAGATTTTTTCCATGAATGACGACAGCGTATCATGTTAATCTTGAGTATTTGTATACTAACAAAACTCGTACTAACAGCGTCACGTTAAGCAAACTAATTAAATGATTAGTCGCCTAATTACCGCCTTACTGAGGGAGGTCTAGAGTCCAAGTCGCAATTTGCTTCTACTTGTCACTCCAAACATGTACAAGAACGGTCCTTTTCAGAGTTTGACTATACATGAACGTTACACAAGATGAAGGATATGACTTGTTATTAGACTAATTTAATTGAAATCTAACATTTAAAAATCCAATGCGTACATACAGAGTGTATCCTAAGTCAATTTCATAAATTAAGATGATTTTCGGGTCATTTTAGGCCCAAATGGATGAATAAATCAGGAGTTTACTGTTACTGGCTTCCAAAAGAGGGAGTGTTAATGTGTTTTAAGAATATACAGTATGCGCCAAAAGTATGGAATAAATTCAATAAAAACGAAACAATTATTTTTTGTCAAAAATCCTCGAACAGGTCGATTTTTAATTTAAAAAATACATATTTTAGCGTAAAAACGATTTTCAAATGTCATTTGTTTTCGAGTAATGACGTCATTGATTTTTTTTTAAATGGCAACACTATATTTTTTTCCTTGATTCTGAAAGATCGTTTAATTCTTTATCAAACAGTACTAAAATTTTGCCCTCTTACATAGGAAAGTAAATAAAAAATACAATTGATTAAATTTTATACTTAAATTAAATGTTCGAATTGCCATCCAGCAACTTCTCGACAATGCGCAAGTCTGTGAAGAAATTCTTTTTGCACATTATGAATGATTTCTGGGGTAACTAACGTATTTCGTCCCGAATGCGATTTGAAGTTCTTCTAAATTACGTGGTTTATTAATGTACACTTTTCACTTCAAGTATCCCCATAAAAAATAGTCAAGAGATGTAAGATCTGGCGATCTTGCAGGCCATTCTATCGGTCCGCGTCTGCCGATCCACCTCCCAGGAAAACAGTTGTCTAAAAAATCTCGTAGAGGGCGCGCATAGTGCGGAGGTGCGCCGTCTTGCTGAAACCATATGGTATCATCAGGGATGTCAGGGTCATTATCGTTACAAACTCTAAATATCTTTGTCCTGTAAGGGTTCCTTCAAAGAAGAAAGACCCTACTATTCTATCGTCAACTATTCCAGCCCACACATTTAATTTCTGAGGGTGTTGGGTATGTGCCTCTGCCATCCAATGAGGATTTTCCTGACTCCAATATCTGCAAGTTTGACGGTTTACTGTACCATTCCGACAAAATGTGGCCTCATCTGAAAAAAATTATTTGCCGGTGTAAATTTCTATTTCCTTGACATAAATCTATTAGAATTTTGCAAAAGTGTAAGCGGCGATCGGGATCATCTTCATTGAGTTCCTGCACAAGTTGAATATTGTAGGGATGATATTTTTCCTTCCTCAAGATACGTAGCACTGTGCTCTGACTAGCGTCATTGTTTAATGCAACCAATCGTGAAGAATTATGAGGATTATCCACCATACTTATCAAAATGTTCTGTTTCTGATTTTCATTAATGCTTGGACGTCCAGGTTTTGGAATATTTATAACATTGCCAGTTTCTCTAAATTTAGACTCTACCTTACTGACTGTTGATTGGCTGATAGGGCGATCTGGATATTTTTCATTAAATAAATCGCAAACTTCCTGCTGAGTTCTAGTCATATTCCCGCATCCGATAAGAATTAAAATTTCAATTCTTTGAGTAACAGTTAAATGTGCCATAATACTTTAAATTGAATAATAATTTCTATGTCGCTTACAATACTTATTAGAAAGTCGGTGTGACAATGACACTTTGCAAAGATTTTCACCTACGTGATCCATAAAATAACTATGGAATTCGAAAAACTAAACTTGATAACGTTTTTGCTTTATTTTAATTGATTTAAGTTTTCTAACATTCAATCGTCATTTACTCGAAAACTTTCCTATGTAAGAGGGCACAATTTTAGTACTGTCTGATTAGAGATAGAGAATTAAACGATCTTTCAAAATCAAGGTGTTGCCATTTTAAAAAAAATCGATGACGTCATTACTCGAAAACAAATGACATTTGAAAATCGCATTTTATGTATTTTTTAAATTAAAAATCGACCTGTCCGAGGATTTTTCCCAAAAAATAATTGTTTCGTTTTTATTGAATTTATTCCATACTTTTGGCGCATACTGTATGTATGTTAATTAAATATGCCGACATATTATGGAGAATATACAAAATTGATATATTTAATAAGCATCGTTTGCCTGTCTGGCCTTTGCGACTCTATCGGTATCAGGCGTATGTCAGCCCACCGGCCGTCACCTACATCAATCCGTCCGCGATTGCCGGTGGCGTCGGTGTCAAGTCGGAGAGGCGCACGGACGCAGTGCAGCGTCGCGACGGCCGCGCTGGCGCCTCCTAGCGCCGCCACCCGCACCCTCTCACACTTCTGCCACCTTCCCGCCACCGCCGCGATTAACAATTGATTGTTTTTTGCGGGATGCCCTGCCTCGGATAAGGAATTTGCGTTCGCCAAATAGCTGTTCTACTTTAGGGACAAACAACCGTTCTCTCACTCAGAACGATTACGTCGGATAGAACTCATCAATATACGGAGAAATAATTTTGGTAAACGGATTTAAAATGTAAATCGCTTGATACTATTGCAAGATATTTTAATTAATTAGCACCCAATATAGTGGATTGTAAGTGTATGTCAAGATGTTTCTTCATAAATAGCTGATAAAATCAACAAATGTCTAAAGCTGTAGGTTTTAAAATAAGCTTGTCAAACTTTTAAATAAGCCACACGCGCAATTTTAGACTTTTTACAACGCTAATTTGTTTATAAAGGATTTTAGTGCACTGAATACGAATATTACTTCAGAGTTGCCTCCATCATGTCAGATTTTCAAGTTATTCTATCCTAATAGAGCCAAAAATGATGCTTTTTTCGCTATAATTGAGCCTATTTTATGCCAAAATATATAATTCCACCACAAAAGTAAAAAATTGCAATTATTTTCCAATCTACATTAAACTGATTTTGCTCAAATATCTTCTTTTCTCTTTGAGATATCGTACATTTATAAGTTCAAACCCATAAATTACATATTCCGTTCCCCATACTGCCCTATATTCCATGAACCCTCACATCCTATTTCTGACGCATTGTAATCAAACTGTAAATTACATCCCCTAGGGCCTAGAGTGATCTATTCCCCGTAACTACTTATTTGCTATTTCAGTCGCACTGTACTTCAATTTCATACATTCACTATCAATTGATACCCTCAGATCCCCCCGTACTCTTTACACACACAAAGGGTCCATAAGACCAATATCAATAAACGCCAAAATCTACAACTCACAAAACTATACACAAAAACCTATAAATCTCAAAATTTATACATCCCCAAAACTGTAAATCCTGAAACTCATAAACTCAAAATTCCATAACTTCCAAAACTCATAAACCCAAAATTTCTTGAACCCTGAAATCTCAAATTCTATAAACCCATAAATATCGAAATCCATAAATCCCAAAACCCATAAATCCTAAAACGCATAAACACCAAAACTATAAACACCAAAACTATAAACACCAAAACTATAAACTTCGAAATCCAAAAACCTATTAATCCCAAATTCCAAAACTTCCCCAAGACAACTGAAAGTTGAGAAGATCTCTAAGGTCCCGGTGCATACAGTATACCTTGTAAATGTGGTAAGATGTACATAGGGTAAACGGGTAGACACATCAGCACGAAACTGAAGGAGCACAAGAGCCATCTTAAGAATAACCACGTGGAGAAGTCAGCCGTTGTGGAATATAGAGCTGACACAGGACACAGGATAGCAATTGAAGAAACAAAAATTCTGGTGAAGTAACGACGATTCTGGTTCAGACTTTACAGGGAAGCCATCGAGATACACAAAAACCCCAGCAATTTCAACAGAGACAGGGGGTAGAATTACCAGGAGTATGGAAACGAATCGTAGGAGTGGACCACCAGACCACCGAACAAGCCAACCGTGAAAACCACCCACCGCAGCAGAACGGTCCAGTGAACACGACCTATATAAATACCGACTAGACATCATATTGCCCAGTTTCAGATCTTCTGAAGAAGAGAGTGACATGTCTCTCGAAACGTCAAGAGTCTTAACCCGACGACGTGACCAACAGCCCCGAAGCAGCCAAACCATATCATTGAAAAGCTTACTTCTGAAAAAACACGTGCTCATTAACAAATTTTTAGCGTTACCGCCAATAAGGAGATACTACTAATTTTGCTCATTTCACTCATGTATGATCGTGTTGTAGTAAATTTAATAGTCTTTCCGATGGTATGTCTAAATTTGATGTGGCTGTAAGAATAAAAGAGATATTTTTGTTTTTATGAAAAAAGGCACAACATTTTTTGAAATCAAAAAATGTTAAATAAGAGCAGCTATTAACTTTCCAAAAAAATCGTATAATACTTTTTTGTTGAAAATTACTTGTATAATAACCCCCTGAACATTTATAATTTACGCACCTCTTATTGGAAACCAAACATCAATATTGAAGTATCAAATTTGGTTATAATGTATTTATTATTGCATTTAGAATACTTACCTTTTCATGATTCCCTTAACGTTCAACAGACATGTATTTTAATATCTACTTCTTTTATCAGATACGCTTTAAGATGACCTAAAAGTTAGTTACTGTAACTCCAACCCTGTTCCCAAATAATGAAAAAATTGCTCTACATTACAAGACGTCACGATTCTGTTACACTTGACATTTTACGATATTCGCGTGGTATGTCATAGGTTATACAAAAGTAACGATTTACTGACTTTACAGTTTATTATTAAACAAAGAAAGATTAAGATTGCTTTAACCGTAAGGTTAATTATTAAAAATAGAAAATATTATTTGCTCGTCTACATTGTACAGGGTTGATTAATTTTTTATTGTTTACTTCAATAGATTTGCTTAAAAAATTTGACATGTATGATTTCTCTATTTTTTATATTTTTGATAGCGTCATATCAAAACGAAGATACAGCATAATAATCTGTTTGGTTCTGCATAAACATATATAAATCAGTACAATATATTCAGAGAAACATTGCTATATACACCCATGTTCAAAAGTGTATCTACCAGAGCAAATGTTTTCATACTTTCAGTTATGTATATTAATTTAAATGAATTACAAAATCTGTATTTCTATGAAATGTATACACAAGATTTAGTAATTTATTTTAAAATTTGATAGATTATTTCTTAAACATTATACATTGATGGAGATAAAGAAAATTATTAAGCTTGGTCCAAACCGATATTATAGGATACTAAATCCACTGGTTATCTATCAAAAGTGTTTGTAATAAATTGTGTCCGAATTTTACAAAGAAGAAAGTATTGAGAAGCTTTGATATAATGTAACGTTCATTTTTACATGGAACGTTCCCCTGTATAATAATTTGCAGTGTAAAATGTTATTTATGATAATTACTGTAAATTATAGATATTATTTTGAGAATTATATTTGAAGATATTTATTTTATGTTACAGATCACCTTAAGCGGCAGGCATTGTCTCTATCAGCGATTATATCAGTTCAGAAATATAGGTTAAGAATAAATAATTAATATCAGATCTTATTGGTTCATTCAGGTAATTGGTCATAATTTATTTCACACACGTGTCTAGTTAAATATCTATTTGTTTATTTACAATCAGTTCAGTACGGATCACATAAATATTTAAATTTCTAAGGTTGATAATAACGATTTCATTTAAGTTGGCACGATAGGTACAAGCGTGATTTTCTAACCTCTACAGCGCGACTCCAAAACCACGAGGTAAAGATAAACATGTAATCACATTTTATATGGGTCATCCATCTAAAATAATATATTTTCTTGATTATTTAATTAATAAAATAATAATTTCTTTCAGATTTCAAGCATATTTTTGGGAATTATTAATTAAAATAAAGAATTTCATGCGTTATAGGTTACAGGGTGGAAAAAAACATAATGTATTAATTTCATTAATAGGGTCATATTTTAAAGTTTTTTATGTTCATAGTTAACTGCCAATCGAGCCTATGATCGAACACATCCAGTTAGCATTAACATGCCTGTTAACGATAACTGGTAGGTTAATCAGAAATTCGTATGATTGACACACCTGTCAAGTTTATTTTTCCCAGTTACTTAACTTGAGAATGATCACGTGACCCAGTTATGAAACTGCTTGAAATAACCTGCCGTTAAATGTAACTGGAGCTTTTTATTAGTCAGAAATTTTAATTTTATTTCTGGCAATTGACGTATGACATTTGGCATATTAATATAATGTATAATTTTATTATTATTTGTCTATAGCACAATTTAGTATCGATTTATTGCCATATCATAAGTTTACATAATTAGTAATATACGGTATTAAGGTCTATTTACACACATCAGTGCCGTATCAGTGTCAGTGAAACATAAAAAATCGTAGCTTAGATTTTAAATTGCCGTGTTTATACACATCCGTCACAGTGCCGTATCAGTGCTGTCAGTGCTGCTTCAGTGTCCGTTCAGTGGCTTTTAAATACGCCGGCGACGATATTATTGTAATTCTTCTAACGAACTGACCAGATTTTTTTACTGTTTCGAATGGATGAAAAGCTTATCAAGCTGGTACGAAATTTTGATCAATTGCATGATAAATATATTCAGATCTCTTTATTTGATCGTTTACTAACACCTTTTTACGGACTACGAACGGATATATTTAAACTAGCATCAGTGATCGACCACAAATAACACTGATACTGAACTGACACTGAACTGATACGTCACTGATGTGTGTAAATGGACCTTTAATAGTTTGACAGTAAATACAACCTAAAAAAAACTAAAGTTTGTTCTAAGTGGGATTACAATTTTACACAATTAAGATTGCTATTCTGAGTATGATAATGATACCTAAATGAATATTAACAAACAAAAAGAAATACCTAATTAATTATTAGAATTACCTAATATTATTAATAATTAATTTATGAATAGGAGAAAGCCACAATGACAAAAGTTAGGTATCTAGTTTTTAATTACTGGTAATAATTTAGATTCTATAAAGAGTAGGTATAAATAATACATTTTATCTTTTTTAAATATTATTTTTATTAGATAGTTATGTGTTTTTGACAATAATTTCTAATGGATTACTATTAACACTGCTGCATCCTCCACGAAGGCGTAGTAAATTGTAATTAGCACAGTAGCACAGATCGCATGCCTAAAGGTACATTTTTGATTAACCACGTAAACTGTGTATAAATATTGAATATGTGCATCCACGTTTTACTAGTTTTTGATCCTGATGAAGTTTTCTGCTCTACCTTTTTACATTCTGCTTTCACTCTGCATGAATCTAAAATAATTTAAATAATTGTATCAATAAGTTAATATGAAATATTTCACTTACCTGCCACCACTGTTGGGGATTTGTTTGCGGTCCATACACTACTTCAAAAATTTGCCAAAGTACCTACTTATATTAACATGCGTTGGGTTTACTTTGCTTCCCAACAATATGTGCCCTAAACTTCTTGCCACTTGTACCCACTGTTAAGTACCTATGATTTAAATTTTGGCATATGAGCGATGACAGATGACGCACGTGAAAGAATTAACTGCCATGACAGGGTTATCTGGCCATAATAACAGGCACAGATAACTGCTTGTTCGATCATAGCGATCTTTTCATTTCGGTTAAGAGCTCAGTTATGAAAATCTAACTTCACTTTCATAGAGTGAGTAAATTAGATTATTTTCTTTAGATAATTATTGAATAGAGCTTTGTCTGTGGAATTGTTCATTAGCATACCTAGATGTTTGGTATCAGAGAACATACATATGACTTCATTGATAGGAATTGTAGGAGATTTGATTTATATTAGCTTAAAATACCTTTCTAAAACAGTAAAAAAATGTTACAAAAGCTAATAATAAGGAATATATGGGTAGATATTGTAGGTGTAATTCAACGCAGGTTGGGGCTTTTGTCCACTGAGTAGTTAGTTTCACACAATATTATTAATACCTAAAAATATATAAAAATTGTAGTTAGTTTCACACAATATTATTAATATCTAAAAATATATAAATTGTAAGTACGGTATAATTTCAGATTTTGGAGTTTTAATGCTGGGCATACATTAGTCAAACTGGTTCAAATTTGACTAAGGCGAAGTGAAGGTCAATGTTTCTTCCGAGGGCTACGGAAGCAATTCCTGGTGGCCGAGGCAGAACTAACATTCAAGGACAGAGACAAGGTAGCTTCTATTTTGGTGAGATCGACACAGTTGAGACACTCAAATTCATTAAGATTATTTAATTTATTCGACAGATATATTTTCTTTAGATAAGAATTTATTTTTTTGCGGCTTTGAGCCATATTGAAAATCTGCAACCATCATTACGTTTTGATCATTACGATATTATTGTTTCTTGAGGCTAAAAGCCATATGTAAAACCACTATTAATTAACTATTTAATTTTATTATTTAAACAGTGTAAAGGACAAAATAGTTATTTTCTTCTGAAAATATTAGATGCTTGTTAGAATTAATATTTAAAATTTTGTTAAGTTGATTATTAATGTCCGAGTGGTAATTATTTTTTTGGCCAACCATAATTTGATAACTGAGACATTATTTTAACGGTTGGTGGCGCTCAACAATTAACATCTAAATAAAATTTATAAAAATTATTCATACATTTATTCCGAACCACGACCTAGCTCCCCCTATATATCTGAGACCAGGCCAGTGAAATCTCAAAAAGAGGTGACAGTAAATCTGTTGATAATCTACACAAATGTTCTAAGGTGTATGAACAAGTTTTACGCAGACCAAAGCAGATCTTGTCATAAATACATCTTAAATGATTTTTCTTTAGTTTAATTGGGTATTTTGCCACACTCCTGAAAAAATAAAGATTAATTGAATATATTATCTTTGTGCCAAAAGGATCAGTCAAGGGTTAGTTTTTAAACTAAATTTGCCTAACCAAAAAATATCCCACTGAAAAAGCAGATAAGTAAAAAATAAAAAATCATTATCGCGCACCGTATTTTTAACGTTTCGAAAAACTATATTTTCGTTCTCAAAAATTGAAATTATATTAAAAGTTGTGTTAAATGTTTATATATGATATAGCATAATTAATTTCATCAAACAACAAAATTCTTAACAACGAACTAAAATTTATGTTTTAATAGATAATGAATACCCTCCAAATTTTGTTGATAGAACATTCAAAAATATTACAGATAAAGTAAACATTTAAGGCAAATAAGAGAAACTAATCACACAATAAAAATTACATACATTCCTATATTATCAGAAAGAACAGTTTTTCAGAAAACTAATATTTTACGATTCTTTTTGTCAAAAACACGTCCAAAAAAATTAAAAAAATTGATTCTATAGCATACTGTCACGTTCGATAATAAAAAAAAACTTCACAAATGAAGGATATTATGCCCGACTATGAAACTACCTAATAATGGCATAATTGGTATTAAAAATAATAAATAGTTGAATATTAATAAACAGAGTGTAGTTTATTTACTATATCAACAGGAAAACTGTAAATAATAATCTGCAAAACAAATAATATAACCTAACAATTAAATTACCTGTTGGCGGTAATATTATAAAAAAATATATATACAGTATGACCCATTTCAAATGGTAACAAGCCTGTAAAAATGGTAATTATTATCCGATTTATTTCGGGTTTTTTCCAAAAGATGAAGCAGTAAAAACTCTATTCTGGCACAAAATATTAGAATTAATTTTTTGTTTTCAAGGCCTACTTCGAATTTTTTTCTCGGTAAATTTAAAAAAAAACTGCGATTTTTTACCTTCAAATCTAACTATGGCACTGGATTTAGCATCCCTTAAAACGATTTTATGCCAAGTTGCATAAATAAATATTTAATATTGAGAGATTTATAACAATTTTAATGCAGGCTTCATTTCATTAAATACTTTTATAGTAATTTTCTAAAAATACAAGTTTGCCGTTTACATGCATGGAAATGCACATATTCTTATTTGATAAATAATTTTGATAAGATTGCAATATATAGTGTAAGAAATAGTAGTTTAAGTAAGTAAATCTAATGTAATATAGGTTAAATTTAAGGTTTTATAGCTTCTTTGCTATGAATAATTATACACAAAAAAAAATACAGATGCATATATATAGAATACAATTCTTGAATTTCCTAGTTTAGTTGTTGTTGGCTCCACGTTTTTTAAAAGAAGAACGGTATCTACAGGTCTGAGAGCTCGGTTTTCTCTAAAAGACGTTTATTTTATTTTTCATAAATTCAAAGGGTAGAAAAGGATCCTCGTATAGGCAACTTGGTAAACTATAGAATTCGGCTTCACAAGAAGAAGGTAGACTTGGTAACGGCTACTTCAGTCGATTTGGCATAGCATAATAGTCTCAATACTAAATTGGCAGGAGTTTCAAAATTTTAAATATTAACTAAGTATCCTAAAAAAATTGTAAAGAAAAATATTAATTAACTTACTGTTTTAGTTACCTCTTCTGAGGATACCCTAATGAAATATTTATATACATGTTATCAAGCTTGTGGTGCTTGCGTTACAATGGTTCTCTCAGCCTGGTAATAATTTGTTTAAATCCCCTTTAAAGAAAAGGATTTTCTTGAAAAATACACAAAAATACACGATACTGCAGTTCATCTAATGAAAATCCACTATTGTCTTATAATAAATTGATTTATCCCTGCAGGATGAATAGTAAAATCACTTCAATTATTTCTCAGATACTATTTCTCACGAGACCAAACAGGAAATCCGACATATTTCTTTTTTTACCAATATTTGATATTTTGATACCAAACTTTTACTATGAAATTACCATTAAAATGGTTTAGGAAGAAGGCATAGCGGTAGTTAAAATATAAATAATATGAATAGAAAATAAATTATTTAAATTAGAAGAATTTGCAAATTAACCAACCAGCAGCCTAAATACATTAATAAGAAACAGAATGAAGTTAATTGGATTGTGTAAATATACTTAATAATCAAGATATTGATTTTTAAAGGAAACAAAATTAAATAATATCCTCGGCACGGCAATGTCCAGGGAGCGATAGTACAGGGCGCAAAAAAAGTAGAGAAGTAGATAAAATTCCTATTTAATCCTATTGCCCGCGAATATAGAAAATATTTTAATCTATATTGCAATAATATTTAAAACAATGATAATAGATAATTTATAAAATGTTATTTATATTTAGTAGCAAATTTAATTTGATTACGAAGTAAGTTTACGAGATACGGTTTTAGTTTAAATTGACAGGAAATAATCCGAATATTTTACACAAATGAAGTGTTTAAATATTTGTATTATTTTAAGAAATTCGTAAAAATACTGAAATAAGAGTTTTATTATTTAGCTAATTGGTTGATAATTAATTGGTTATAAATATTTAACATTATACAATATAATTTGCTAAAAATAATTTGAGTAATGAAGTAAGTTTGGTTGTCTATTTTAAGAAATTTAAATTACTCGATTTGTTGAAAATTAAACCATTACAATACGTTGTGATTGAAATAAATATTATGTTGGAGAAACGTCTCCTGCTATGAATGTTAGAGTTGAAGAACATAAAAATTATATAAAAAAATAGGAATTTCAAAAATTAAAAATTTGCGAACATGCTTGTGAAAACGGTCATTTGATTCAATAGGGTTCTGCAAAAATTTTAAAGAAGGAGGATAATGCAACAAAAAGGAAATTAAAAGAGATCGCCATTATTTTCTTGAATGAAGAAAAATGTGTGTCAAACTGTTCAGTAAACATTGATCATTGTTGGCTACAGTTGTATCAATAAAAAGTAAGTAACAATAAAACAAAAATCATTTAACATCTCTATGGAAGCAGATACATAAATTTTAAACTGTCAAATTTGACTTTTAGTGCATTTGCAATTTTTGAGAATAGAAACAGAGTTTTTCGAAACGTAAAAAATACGTGATAGTGAGTGCACGGTAGTGATGTGATTTCTGTTATTTTTTACTTATCTGCTGTTTCAGTATGAGCTTTTTTGGTTAGGTAAACTTATTTTCAAAAATAACAATTTTGGCTCAAGGGTTTATTCAATTAATCTTAACTACTGGTGAATTTTTATACATTTTTAATAGGGAAAATCTAATATATAAAATTCCCGTGTCACAGTTTTAGACGCCATACTCCTCGGAAATGGCTTGACCGATTTTTATGAAACTTTATATGTATATTCGGTAGGTCTGACAATCGGTCGTAATCTATTTTTCATACCCCTAAGTGATAAGGGTGGTCCACCCCAAACTATTTTTTTTATTTTTTGGATAAAATTTTTTATTTTTATTTTTTTATGATATCGCATTAAAAAATACATACAACCCTAAATTTTCATCCTTCTATCACAAACCCCTATTTTTTAATAACCATTTTAATAATTTAATCATTTTTAACCCTGGTCGATAACTGATCGATTATCACTAGATCAGTTATCCCCGCCAAGCATCTACCGGTGACACTTCTCACCCAGTAAACAGTACGGAGTAGGGATGAAAACGAAGCCGGTCTCCTGTCTCTCTCACACAATAAGCCTTCTCTCACTCCCTACACAGTTTTCGACCATTATTATTGTGTATGAATCGAGCGTAGTAGTGACGTTTACAATTATCATTTTACCTTCTAAGTGTAATTCTCAAGAAAATTTATTATTAATTTGCTGGGCCATAATTATTTATTTACTATTTTATAAATAATTAATAAAATTATTAATTTTAAGTGTAGTTCTCATTATTAGTTAATTAAGTGATCTACATAACCTCAAAAATACGCAAGACGTGTCACGAGCTCCCGCCGGCTGTTATTTTACTATATGGCTATTTTTTTGTACAGTGAACGATGCCAACAAGACAGAAAGGGGCTTATTTGGGCCGTCAAACAAGTAAAATTGCAGGCACGCGAAATAATTCAAAAAAATTAATGTTTCGTGTTTTGTTATTCTTATAGGCCGTCATCATTCATAGTGATCTATTTATCTTTTAGTCATATACCACATCTCCACACACTTACAATAAGTTAGTTATTTTTTATTTAATTGCCAAAATATATACTAGAAATAATTCATATGGCAAAACAACGTTTGCCGAGTCACCTAGTATTTCAATAAAATGGACAATGTGACGGAAACTGTCAGGGTTCTTTTGGCTATGAAAGTACCGGATAATCAGAATACGGCGTCGCCTCTTTTCGAGCTTCGCAGAGTACACATCTAGCAAAATTTTACTAAGGACAAAATTTTTAAAAATGATTTTCAAAACTCAAAAACGCTTTTACAATAAGATAAAAGAACTACAAAAGCTAATATTAAAAAGTAGTATTTAGTTTCATACAATATTATTCATATTTATTTAAAAAATTTTAAAACAAGAGTTTGTATACATACCTATGCGTTTGATTAAAACATTTGAAACAATTTTACATTACGTTCAAATCCATAAATTTGGATAAAAAATTCACTAGCTCGTTTGAGCAATAATTTAACTTTATCTCCAAGTTACCCCTCACATAAAGCCATATAAACCATGAAAAATTCAGCAGCTAATTGTTCGTCGCAACGGGATTTACGCATAAAAAATTTGCGATCGCTCCACCTAAGATTTGAATACATCCGCGGAGTAGCTGGGGGGTTTCTGTAAATAATGAATACCTTAAACATGTCAGATTTCTTCGACGTGCCTGCCCCGCCATGTTTCTTCCAGCTTTATCAATTATTAGAGTCAACTCTTCAATAATTAAAAGACTTGCTCTACCCCTTTGTCACTTCTCGACGTTCCTAACTTGATTTAACTCTTATAATCGAGAGCTTGCACAATGGTGTTAACCTCGGCAAGTTCGACTAATTTTGAAAGTAGTTCTGTCGGAGTTGCCTTCGTTTAATACTTTGGTAAACTTGCGAAAATTTGTATTTAAAATAACAGAAACTATTTCTCGTTCCATTAAATCACTTGAAGCAGGTTTGTGAAAAAATTGGGTAGCTATTTTCGTCAGACACGCAACTTCAAAACATTAATCCATAAAACGTTTATTTTTCTACAAATGTTCTTTAATAACACATTTATGAAAGTAACTGATTTTATTCATTTGTTAACATGGCAGCAATAAATATTTATAATTAGCTGGCTATGTGTGGTTGGTATGAGAAATTGTTCCTATTTGAATTTAGAAGTTCAAAACTTACTCAGGTAAAACATATCCTTGATAAATGTATGCATTTTCTTTATTGAAAAAAAAAATAATAATAATAAATTTTGAACACTACGAACCTTATAGGGTGTTTGTAAATAAGTGCGAAATATTTTAGGGAGCCGAAGTTGTTTTGTGAAAAAAAATTCATATACTCGCGTCAGGAATTCAGACGTCTTACGTCACGGCTGACGTTACACATTTGTTTTTATTGTCAACGTAATTTTCGATATTTGGTCACGTTAAAAACAATCATTGTTTCAAATTTAGTGCAATATATAATGCAAGCTTTTAGTGTAGTGTATAGTTTTATTACTATCAGTTGCAGTTTCTTAAATATTTTGTTGAAAATATAATGAATTATTCATTTGTTCGTATGACGTAAGTCGTCTGAATTCTTGTCACGAGTTTATAAGCGTAGGTCGAAACATGCTTCCCTTCCGAGATACAGAGTGTTAAATTTTTTTTATTTATTTTATTAATTATTTCAAAGAGTTTTAAAGATAGGTATTGATTCGAAATTTGAAAAGCGCTTTGGAGGGAAAAATGTGTATTTTTTGGAGTGATCCGAACATTTCTACTTGCTGATACGTCTTAATAAGTATAATTAATTATTAACTAATGATAATATAGTTTTC
Organism: Monochamus alternatus; assembly: GCA_037114965.1. Taxonomy (NCBI): domain Eukaryota; kingdom Metazoa; phylum Arthropoda; class Insecta; order Coleoptera; family Cerambycidae; genus Monochamus; species Monochamus alternatus. The sequence continues at coordinate 20,477,504 of CM073435.1, read as the reverse complement.
TTTGATTTTCAGTTCATTTACATTCATAATTTTAATACCGATGGAGACATCTATTAGTTTAGGTACAAATTATTTAGTCGCGTCAAATTAGCATGAAAAATGTGAAAATAGACAACTTTTTACGGAGAAGTCCGATTGAGATGCGGTTTTCTGCAAAATGTTCAGGGAATTTTTTATAACAAAAGGTACATCTAACCTCTGTACGCTCGCAAATTTTTAATTGTTTATTTAACAAATGACCCATTTTTGTTGAACATATGGCAAATGTCACACACGATTCAACGAAAATGTCTGAAAAATGATCTCCCGGGCGTTTTTGCGGTCCCTCTTTATCACTTTGGTGTTAGTTTTATTATTTATTGCTAAATTGTTGTAACTGGGCTAATTAAAAACTCCAGTCCCGAAATCACAAGAGAACCGGAATTTTTTTCCAAGATTTCTGGCTTATTAAGGCAAACCATGGGCACAAGATTTTTGCAAATATAATTGTTTATTGTTCGATTGTAGCAACCTCGCTAATTAACAAATTAATAACTCTTCTCCCGGAATCGTTAGAAAATCGGATTTTTTTTGCAATAATTCTGGGATCAATTGAACAATAAACAATTATATTTGCAAAAATCTTGTGCCGATGGTTCGCCTTAAAAAGACAGAAATCCCGGAAAAAATTTCAGGTCTCTAGTGATTCGGGGAGTAGAGGTATTAATTTGTTAATTAGCGAGGTTGCAACAATCGAACAATAAACAATTATATTTGCAAAAATCTTGTGCCGATGGTTTGCCTTAATAAGCCACAAATCCTGGAAAAAATTCCGGTTCTCTAGTGATTTCGGGGGTGGAGTTTTTAATTTGTTAATTAGCCCAGTTACAACAATTTAGCAATAAATAATAAAGCTAACACCAAAGTGATAAAGAGGGACCTCGAAAACCTACCAGATAACATTTTCCAGACATTTTCGTTGAATCGTGTGTGACATTTGCCATATGTTCAACAAAAATGGGACATTTGTTAAATAAAAAATTAAAAATTTGCGAGCGTACAGAGGTTATATGTACCTTTTGTTATAAAAAATTCGCTGAACATTTTGCAGAAAACCGTATCTCAATCGGACCTCTCCGCAAAAAGTTACAAGTGAAATGCTAATTTGACGCGACTAATTATAAGTAGGCGAATCTTTTTGCGGGATTAAAAAGTAGGAAAAAAGTAAGGTGGAATGGTTGATAGCGAAAAACTTCAACGTGCGTTGAAACTTAGAATACGGTGACTAGTGAAATTTTGGAAATAATTTCGTATATCGGATATATCACTACTTTGACATACTAAAGATTAATTTTGTGGTATCAAGATGAATACGTTTATGTTTGAATGGTCTTGTATCCGTCAATTGGATAGAAAAGACGCCTTCGGGTATAGCATAGGGTGTTTCGCAACCGAGGTGACCTTATTAGTCCAGTCATTTAAGGTTTTATCTGCGGAAAAATTCCTAGTTAGCTGAATTCTTGTATACACCTTTATTACGGCGTTGTAATGAAGATGTGAAAAATCAACATTGATATCGTGCCGGCTAAAAAAGTTATAAAGGTCTAAAGATCACGAAAATCAGTTTTTCGCAAATATCTTGCCACCTATTGCTCGTAGGTTAATAGAGGTCATTATAAAAATTGTTTAGGTGACTCCGAAACTATATCGAGAACTACTTCTTCTAGTTGCACAGTTCGTACTTCTCGAGGGTTCATTCTCATTAGTTCATTTCATAAATGTACAATTTTCGCGCAAACGTGCGAAGGCGAGCAAATATTGCGTGATGAGGTATCCTACGTTCTTGATATAACCCTTGACTATATACACTAAGACTAGTCAATCTAATGGGACACCTTGTTGGCCTGAATGGGAAACCAACTCTCGCGTAATGGGAAACGAACTCAAAAAGAACGTTTACGCTTGGGCTATTTGCTAATAGATGGCGCAATATTAGGTACTAAAATGACATGAATTTGGATATATAATTTTGAAAGTTCCTTCCATCGAAGATGATTGGTTCATACATATTATGTTATGTACAATCGTTTGCAATAATATTGACACTCTTTAAATTCAATTTTGCTATTTCTTTTGAACTGCTGACGTATTTGTAATGAAATCTACTTTCAACTTTTAACATTAGTAATTAGTTTCACTTACCAATATAAATTTAATGAGTTTCTACTCAGAACTTCGAGAAGTTCAAAAACTGTTTTGAGAGAGTGTCATTGTTATTTCAAAAGCCTGTATGTACTTAAAATTCATAACTTTAATGACATTCGATAGGATTACTATTTATTTTATTATTAAGTAAATGTGTTAGTCATGAGGAAGCAGGCAGGAAATAAATGTTAATTTTTAAAATGTAATAAAACTAGATGAAACATTCCAGGAATAAAACTTTTCCGCGCATGGCGAAAATCGACTATAATGATAGATTTTGAATTCTGATAAGTAATTATAGTAATTTCATCACGATTTTTAATAAAAAAAATACAGAAGTGCAGTTATCCAGTTCATATTAACTTTCGCGTATCAATGAAAGTTAAAGCTTAAAATATATTAACCGCCAGATAACACTTTTATCATACTCCTCCAGCTTTGGTAAATTCAAGTTAAGAAGTCATTCAATACGTGTCGATAAAAATATACAGGGTGGGCCATTAATAAGGGGACATAGAAGAGGAGTAACATCATTGGGAGGAAATATGAAGATATAGCTAAATATATCTTCGTAAAATATTTCTGTGGAAAAAGATACAAGGTGTCAAAGTTGAAATATTTTTATTTGTGTTTTCTTTTTTTGTATTAACGCAAGTATCTCTCAACTGATTGAAATTTATTTCAAAAAAATTAGTAGGTATCAATGAGTCGTTTACTTTTTTTAAATGTCCATAGTAACTTTGGAAAAAAACTCATATTTGAAAAAAAATTATTTACATATTTACTTTTATGGACAAAAATAACAACAGAGCAGTAAAAACAACTTAGCCCTTGAGCAAACTCTCTCTACTTCTACATGTCTTAATTAATTAAACTAATTATTGCAGATAATTACAGAAAATTTTCAATATGGCAATTTTCTAATGCTCCTAAGAGATTTCCTCACGTCGAAAAATACATTTGGTTGTTTTAGATCAGTTTTCTGGAAAACGGTAGGAATTTCGTTAACAAAAAATAAGATAGAAATTGTCATCATCTGGCAATGGTCTATCTGTTTTAATAGGTACCTACTACATAAATTATGATTGCTTTTCTTAAAATATGTTTCCCTACCAAATTTGATGACAATCGGTTGAGCGATCCTAGTTATTAAAAAAAAAACGAAAAAAAATATGTAAACCTGTATCTTTTTCCACAGCAACATTTTAGTAAGGCATATTTAGCTATATCTTCATATTTTGCTCCAAAACTGTTATTCCTACTCTGGCACATCATTAATGGTTCACCTTATATAATACTTAAAATAATAAATTTTTAAACACATTCTTTTCTGATGAGGCCTGTAAAGTTCACAAATTATTTTTACTAAAAACATTAGCGCATGTAAATTTATTTAAATTTGCATGCGCAAATGTTAAATTATTTGAATTTTTAAATTAATTTAAATTTAATTTTAATTTAAAAATTACTCTTCAAAAAGACTACAAAATAATATTTATTTCACACCATCACAAAATTATACTTAGATCAAACATTGAAAAAAGATACTTGGTGTTTTAGAATTTTTACTAATGAATTTTTCGCAAAATAATAATGCATCTTATGCAGTAAGAGAAACCCACACGATAATCTACAGTTCTATATGTCTCTTTATAGAAGTAGGTATGTCGAATTCATTTGAATTATCTTAATATGTTTAAAGGAAATAAAACAGAAAATGTAAATTTTGGCATATCGCTGAAAACTCTTTTAACAATCTTACTTTTCTGTTTTTTTTTTAAATTAATTTACAGTTCATATTCTTACTTCTCTAACGCAATAAAATAAACTGCTTATGTTTGAAACTTTATGATCTGTGGTTTGAATATAAATATATTGTCACAATCTTATTATTTAGGCAGGTATATGAAAAATGGTCACGCGGTCACGCGTTATTTTTTATTTATGCCATTTTCGCATTTGTAAACTTTTCCATTTTTTGTTTTTTTTTTAAGACAAATTTTATTAACTTTTTGACATTAATTTTGTAGCAAACAAATAAAGAAAAAATAAATGCTAATTTTACATTTTGACGACAGGGTTGTATTTCATTTAGAAATATTGACAGCAACCTCAATAACCAAGAGAAATTAAAAATACAGAACTTGCCATAAAATATGTTTAATTTTTTCCTCAAAAACGGTGTATCCTATGAAAAAAATTGGAGAGACCAATTTCATTCAGAATTGATTATGAATTTCTAAAAAAAATATCAAAACGGGAAAAAGTCAGTGGCGTACCATTTTTTTTATTAAAAAAGGTTGTCTCTCACGAACGTCACTGGTGCAAGTAGAAAGATTCGGATCACCCCTAAAAATGCACATTTACCTCTCCAAAGCGTGTTTCAAATTTCGAGGCAATATCTTTAAAACTCTTTGAAATAATTAATAAAAATAAATAAAAAATGAAAATTTAAACGAACCATATTTCGACGTTTTTACGTTTATATGAACTTTTTTTCACAAAATAACTTTGTCAACCACTCTCTAAAATATTTTGCACTTATTTACAATCATCGTGTATATAAACATAATGGTGGTACGACCACAGAAAACTTGCCATCCAGGTTTTCATCGCTTTAAGGCAAAAAAAAACTCTCGGACTCGTCAACTTTCGTTTTGGTGACACATTTAGGAAAATCAATAAATTTTTTTACCATTAATTTTACTTTGTTATGTTTGCTTATATTGAAAATGCCCAGCACATATCTTCATGTAGTGTTAGAGACATTGCTGCAAACGTTCTCAAACATTATAAAGCATTTGTGGAATAATAAAGTTGCACTCATGTGTTGCCGTCAGTCTTGTAATAATTTAGGCTGTGCAATCGTAGAAACATATCCAACGAAGATAGATCTGGTAAACATGGAGTCCTTTCAGCAGGACCTCTTCTACCAACTTATTGAAATGTTTCATATAAAAATTATCTCACCGGCATCGCAAAATGTTGACGAGATTCGCCTTGTTGAAAAATTATGATACCGATTGTCTTGCTCAAGTATGTTAGTAAAAACAAGATTAATAGCACATTTCAAGTGTATGGAAGTTTTACATACGATATCGGTGAGTACTGTACCACATGCCATGGATGTTAGTTTTAAGGACAAGAGGGTACCAAAAGCACCCTGATATCAGGACAGACGGTACAAAACAAACACGAGTGTATGGAAGACGCGCACATCAGGCGTAATAAATGGTACGTACTCAAGTTTGTGCAATTTATTTCAACTCCAAAAAAAAAGGGGGGGAACCAGTCAATAAATTCAAATATAGTACACCGATTCCTCGTTTCGCTGACCCACTCAAGCTCAAGACCCAATACCGTTGTGCTATCACACACCAACTGATCCAAATATATTATATCGGTTAAAATTCCGTATAGAAAAAATTAGCCAATAACGCGATCTTCAAAATTTTCTGCCCAAACGTTGAGTCTCTCGCGTGTATCTCACGAAATATTCTTGGATTGTTATTCAACCAGTAACGGCAGTTATATTTGGACTGCCAATTGAATAATTGGTTGAATGATGACCTCACAAAATTACAAACCTTTACAAAAATTTATCAGGTTAAATTTGTAGTTTATAAAATAAATAAAATATATGTTTATAAAGAAGTAAACAGGTTATGACGTACGTTTAGTATTGGTTGCTGACGTAGCAACCACTCACAAAAGTTCACTACAAGATCCCTTGGAAGTAAGTCTTGCACCCGCTGTACGTAAATGGGTAAAGTACGTCTTGCCCTAACATTCACCAAACTGTGGATTGAGAGATTCCAAATTGCGCAAAAAAATTTCACGTTTCGGATTATATCTTTGGGGAATATTTGGGCTTAAAAATGCGCTGCATCACTGAATATTGATTCCCCTTATGCCAGTATCATGTTCATTTGTCGCGTAAAAATAAACTCCAATAGGACCATAACAGATAGCAAAGTACTGCTACAAATCACAAACAAATTGTTTTGACTTGTTTATTTTTTATAAATAAAAAATTTCATCTGATAAATTTTTGTAAACTTCCGAAATTATTTGTCCTCAGCATTAATATCCTAAGTTTATGCATAATGGTTAAGGATCACTCTGTATAGATGAAATTTAAAATATTTTAATATTTTTCAAGCGTGAAGCATCTAACACTTTTGTTGTACGTAGAGTAGATTCCATTACAATGATGTATGCTAAAACAGCAACTTGCGCTGTTTCATTTCTTACTGGATTTTGGGTAACCTTTTTTTCTTCACCACAAATTCAGTTTCATGAAATTTTCTTACTGTTCCGACGTAAGACACATCACCGATTGTTTATTAAATAAATTTGCAGCACAATCCTCAATCTGAAAGAAAAATTTCAATTCTTTCTTGAATAGTATACACCACAAACAATAATGTTTGATCATAAACAAATGCGGCACTAAACTGTTTATTATTAATTTGAGAAATTTTACCTAGATGTTTGAGTCACATTGTTATCTTCTGCTACATTTTTTACCAAATTACATTCTTGTCGTTTCAATTTGTGAACATTAGCTTTTCGAGAACTGATTACCTAAAATTAAAAAACTGGATGTCATTAAAATGATAATTCCCTTTTAAAATGATTACATCCAGAAAATATACCTCCCTCAAAACAAAAGTTGATGGAAAAGAAACCGAAGAAAATCTAAGTGACAAGTTTTCCGTGCCTCACATTATGTGCATGAAATTCCTAAGTGTGAAGTAATTCTTTCCAATAATTCGTGTGCAGTTCGTATAAATGAAATAGAAACAACTAACCTGCTTCTCTTTTTGAGGTTAAATTAAATTTATTTTAATTTAAATAACCATCATCACATGCTGATATTGCCAGCATTGCCACCCTATATTGCTGTATAAATACTATAGTTTCAATGGCCAAGCCACAAACCACATATAATTTAGAAGCACTATAGAATGAATAATGGACGTATTAAGGCCAACTCTGGAACTGTTTCGGAAACAGTGGGGTGACACATTTGAGCTACTAACCTTAAAAAATCTAGAGCGTTCGTGACGACTCATATTATAGAAGTTATTGACATAATTATTTTGGTAACAGGTCAAAGGTCACGTTGTGAGATTCCACGATAATTAATCCGAATTTATATAGGTTGCCTCTGTTATAAACTGCAGTTACAAAATGAAGGAATAGCTTTTTTTCTACAAATCTGAATGAATGGAAAAATAGTAACGAAATATGTATTAAATAATAGTAGAAACTATCAAAAACAGCTCCTATAATAACACTTATCTTTTTACATCTCATAGTTTATTTTGTGTGTCGAATAAATTACATACAGGGAGTAACAGTAGCGTAATTATTGAAGATTTATTCAACTTATAAAACAAACAAAAATAACTAAAATAGTTTCAAAATACGATTAGTATTTTGAGATCAACATCAAGTGGAGGCTTTGAATTTGATAAACTGTAGTTCCCCCATAGTAGATACTTAGCAGTAGTAGTAGTAGCAGTAGTAGTAGTAGGTGAGATGTAACTGGTCTGCTACTTCCTGCTCGGCCTAAGCGGTTCGACTTGCAGGAAGCGACCTACATTATCGTAGGTACTTAACCGCAGACCTCTCGCCCTGGGCGATGCGCCATTAAATCTATAAATGATACTGCAGGAAACAACTACTCCGCGGGCTAATGCCCCGACCCGCATTGAATTCCGCCTGCAGTATCTGTGTGAACAGCCAAGAACCACTCCACCAGACATAGACCGGTTTCGGGTTTGTTAGCCCTCATCATTATGCCATAGGTGAGATGACCGACAATTGAACTGGCTGTTCTTTCATATGCAGGTTCACATATAAATCGAGTACAGGTGAGATGTAACTGGTCTGTTACTTCCTGTTCGGCCTAAGCGGCTCGACGAGCCGTCGGTCATCTCACCTATGGCATATTGATGAGGGCTAACAAGCCCGAAACCGATCTATGTCTGGTGGAGTGGCCGACAAGGGTTCTTGGCTGTTCACACAGCAACAACAACATTATCTCATAGCTTTAGATAAACCATTTATAAAAACAGCTTTTACTATTCGAATTTTTTTTATAGAATTCACAATTTAAAAAACTACGGAAAAGTTGGACCTATAACAAATTATTTTACTCTTATGTCTCAGCAATTAGAGGTATATAATTATACAAAAGTTTATTTAACTATATTCTAAATGCTCTACGACAAACTTTGGCAGATAGTATACTCGCGTCAAGAATTCAGACGTCTTACGTCACGGCTGACGTTACACATTTGTTTTTATTGTCAACGTAATTTTCGATATTTGGTCGCGTTAAAAACTATTATTTTTGCAATTTAGTGCAATATATAATGCAAACTTTTAGTGTAGTATATAGTTTTATTACTATCATTTGCAGTTTTTTAAATATTTTGATGAAAATATTGTAAATTATTCATTTGTTCGTATGACGTAAGTCGTCTGAATTCTTGTCGCGAGTATAGCTGGGTTAATTTCAAACATTTTTTCTTATATGTAAACAGATCTAAGTCTATTTGGGTATCTTTGTCGGTATTCTCGGCCTGCTTGTCAGGCGTTCCCATCGGAATGTTCATGAACAAAGACCATATCTGCGAAATTTTTAATTGAAGAAGGTTTATCCAAATTTTCCATGGAAAATCTTTTACAGTTGAATTTAGACAGATTACTCCAAATCTGCCATGAGGGAACTGTACTTTGCCAACTTTGAAGTACTTATCGATGTTTTTAATAGCTCATAATTCATCAAAAACTGAAATTCACATTTAATATTAATAAATGTTTTACCAAAAATTTTATTTTAGATGAAAGTAATAGTAAATGCAGTTTTCAAAACTGTAGAAATTTGATGTTTTAAAAGGAAATAATTATTTACCTCGTTAGTAAGTAATATCAAAGAATACATTTTTATAAATACTTTACTGTTAGTAGTCAGAGCTCAGAGTACATATTTGTTATAAACTAAAAATCTCCTCTAGGTTTCATTTTTTTTTTTATAAATAGTTACTTATGTGCAAACACGGAATACCAGGAAACAACTGTTCTGCGGGCTAATGACTCGACAACCATTGAATTAGTCGCTTGTCACCAGTCTATCAGGCTTATACCGGTTTCGGGCTTATTAGCTCTCATCAGTATGCCATAAGTGAAGCATCTGACGAATAACCCTAGCTATTTTAATCTATCTAACCCGACAGAAGGGACCATGAATACGCGGTCTAGACAAGCTACATCTATGGGCTGTTTTCTATAGGTTTTCCGATTTAATTCAATTCTGGTTGAAGTATTAGTCCGCAGGGTAGTTGTTCCTTGGAATTCCGTGTTTGTAAAATATCGCTTCTCGCCAAATGCGATAGACGTCGACAGCTTTTAATGGTGTCTACTGCATGTAGAACGCGTTGTGTATGTGAATTTTCAGTTCGGCATGGAGTATCGAATGGCCAATAGATATACCTTGTCTACACCGCGTATTGATTTATGTATGTGCGTCAGGGTTAATCAGCTCAGTTTTTTTCTACCATTAGTGAAGTTATGCGCTGCTGAAGGCAACTTAAAAAAATATAATAAAATTTTTGGACACCAACCTACTAAAATATGAATAAGTTACCCTCACCAGTGAGCCCTGTAAGTTAGGGTAGTAGAGATAATTGAAATAAAGCACAAAAATTATCAGTTTATTTGCTTTCCATCCTGTGGATGATGGTTGGTAGTTGAAATATGGAAACAGGTGACACTTGTTCTGAAGTTGCTCTGGAGTAGTTCTGGAGTTGTTACATCTAATCCTACGTTTTAAGTAGATTCCATACTTACAAGATGAATGTTGAAATCTGTGATACAGAATTCTTGTTGATTGATACTGCACGTTGTTGACTCCTAAATTAATATGTGGCCTCTCAATAGACTTAAATTTATAGAACTTATAGTTTAGTTTATGAAAGATTGTAAAATGTCAGTATGTGAAAGCTTCTGTGAACAAGTTTTAGCTAAAATATTGAATTTTTAGTTAAATTTTGAATTGAAATTTTGAATTCATTCTGGAATATTGTCTGAAACGTAAAAAATAAGTAAATTAGTATTTGTCAGTCATTGTTTAGATTATTAATAAACAAAACAATTGAAACAAACAAAATTTCTCAAAAATATTGACGTGTAAATTTAAAAAAAATGTTTATAGAATAGTTATAAAATGCAATTTACCTTCGATAATTTATCGTAATTGGCATGTGATTTATCAAAATCTGCAAACTACACTTTTCCATAGATATCACTTTTTATTGCAGCGCAAATTTTACCAAAAGACAGAAACGATTGAAATTCGGCCGTTCTTAGAAATTTATTAAATATTTTGTTGCAAGAAAAACCTAAAGCTTTCTAATTGGCTCTTATTTGACTGCACTGAATAAAAATTGAAAACATTAAAATAACTAACCACATTATACCAAGTCAATTTCGCATTTGATTTGATATCCAAACATATTCAAGAGTCAAAGGTTTTGACAAATAGGTACCAACTTTTATAACCGTTGGAAATGATATCTTTGGTGCAACAATTCTTACAATGTGTTAAATATATACAAACATACAATATTTGATCATATGAAGTTACATAAAAATGCTTAATATCTACGTCGGTTTTATTCTGTATATAAAGATGTAATGTTGAATTTTCTTCTTCTTCGATAAAGTTTGAGCACAACAGGTGTCTAGTGTCAGATTATGTTTAATGTTTTAACACTTGAATGGCAATGGTTAATTTTATAAAGAAAACATTAGAATTAGCAAGATATTGACCTACACATTACAATCCTAAATACAACTTAAATAATATGTACAATCGTTTGCAATAATAATGATCCTCTTTAATATGCATTTTGCGATTTATTTTGAACTTTTGATGTATTAGTAATGAAATCTACTTTCAACTTTTAACATTAGTTTTTAGTTGTTTCACCCACCAATAGAGATTTAATGAAATTTCTACTCAGAACTTCCAGAAGTTCAAAAACTGATTTGAGGGAGTGTCATTGTTACTGCAAAAGCATGTACCTACATAAAGTTATTTAAGAACATTAAATCACAAGAGTACCTATACCATTAAAGAATTATAAAAGTGTGTAATTTTAGCTGTAAATGTAAGTTGGACTATTCGATCTTACCAATATCGAATGTTAAAATTTCTCCATTTCTCCTAGGAAGAAACGGTAACCACTACTTTCCTTGATTAAAGAGATAAATACGTAAATAACAGATGTAGTGGTTATAGAACCTCAATTTAAAAAAATATTTTATTTATATTGTATTAGGTACAAATTTTCCGGAACTGGTAAATTGAAAAATGTAATATGTAATCCATCCTCAAGAAACCCTGATTATGCTGTAGAAAGTAACATTATCCTTAACGAAAGTATTGCTTAAATTGACAAGCATTTATTAGATTTAAATCCAATTGATAATAATCCCACCTAACAACAATTAACAAATAAATAGAATCATGCTAGATAGAACAAAATGACTGGTAAAATCCTTAATACCATGGTCTCATGTCCAAAAGCCCCTTTGATAAGACATAAGGCGATATCAAATAACGCCTACTTTTCATCTAATATTAAAAGGTGTTCCTAAAATAGCTACACTTGCTTCTTTGTTCGCACACTATGTTGGAGCCTTCTTGATTGTTCTCATTACCATGTTGTTTATAAATGGACAAAAACGATCCAGCCTCGTAAACCGTTCAAAAATAGAATTAAATGATTGGAGAAACAAGGCATCCCGGCGCCTTTGCCCGTAAACCAGTCTATGAAGACCTCGGCCAGCATAGCAAAACGGCAGCATCTAATATAAGAGCAGTTTAGACGACGATAGCATCACGTGACCCTTAATTAGCCGGTAAGCGCAGCACAAGGGCGGTTTAAGGGCTACGGGTCACGCCATCCTTAGAGGCATTCCCTCATGGCCTGTCCGACACGACCTGATCGATACCAGAGCCGGACTCGAGGTCTTTGAAGAGAGATACACAGCTAGATTATAAACAGAGCTACATAAAATATAGGCACGTAACATTTTGATGAAACATTACATTTCTTTTCTAAATTAAAATATCGCTATCGTAAGCTTGATTTACATACTCTTATAGTTTATCTGTTACCTATTATTTACATTATACATTTCTGCAGTTCTTGATGTTGGAAGTCAAGTCGATGTTATATACACAGATTTCTCTAAAGCATTTGACATGCTCGACCACTCTAAATTGTTAAATAAATTTAACAACGTAGGCCTCTGCACTGGTTTAGTAAAATTATTTTAGTCATACCTCTGTAATCGATCCCAATATGTGCAATATCGTGTATTCAAATCTGACACGTTTCTCCAAACATCAGGTGTTCCTCAGGGGTCTATACTTGGACCTCTTTTATTTGATATATTTATTAACAACATTGCGGAGGATCTTAATATACAAAACCTATTATACGCTGATGACGTAAAATTATTTTGTCAAATTAACTCTGTTTTGGACTGTGAAAATCTTCAGAATAGCCTTGTTTCACTTAACGACTGGTGCAACAGAAATATGTTGCCTCTTAATATCAGCAAGTGTAATCTTATGTCGTTTCATCGAAAAAAGTACCTATCATGTTTGATTATATATTGCAAGACAACATTCTCAAGAGGCCTGATAGCATTAAAGGTGTTATTTTTGATTCTTAGTTGAGTTTCTTACAGCACATTCACAGTTCCTTATCCAATGCATACAGGAGTTTGGGATTTGTTTTACGAAACTCTAAAGATTTCAGGAATCAGTCTACTTTGCGATTATTGTATACAACTTTTGTGAGATCCAAACTTGAATATGGTTCAGTTATATGGAATCCAATTTATATTACATATACGTCATTACTGGAAAGAGTCCAACGAAGATTTTTTAAGTCTGACGTATATCTGTTAGTTGGAGTTTATCCTATTCGAGGTACTCCACAAGAATTGTTTTGTGCCCGTTTTAATCTACAAAGTCTTGCCAGTAGACGTACTCCATGGTATTATTTTATTATATAACATTATCCATTTTAAAATTAGATGTGAATCTATTACCAAAGATTTATTATTTAGAGTTCCCAGATTGAACTCTAGGGATTGTGATTTGTTTTTGTTACCCTTTCTCCGTATAAATATGTTGTTAAAGTCGCCTTTGTATCAAATGCTGAACAATAGCAACAATATGGAGGGTTTCGATATTAACTTTTGTAGTGTACGTGATATAAAAAAATATTTTCAATAGGTACATGTGTATATTCTTGTTTCATTTTATTTATTTTTATTTTGTTTAGTAACTCTTATTTGTTTTTTAATTATTTTGTTATTTTTATATTATCTGACAATTTAACTTTTAGGTTTATTATTTCTTATTTTTACCAGACTTTAAACTGTTTTTATATGTTTAGACTTTTATATTACTTATATTTTATTTTATAGAATCGATTTTTAACATCTTTTTGTAAGTATTTTTTTTCTCTGTTATTGCAATTTTTCCAGTTTAACTACTTATCCTTTAAGGGGGTTATACCCGTTGGATATTTTAAAAGTAAATAAATAAATAAATAAATAAATTATTTTACAAAAATTTGTCAGAAACGACTAATGACGTCATCCATTATATTTTTTCCAGAAATAAACCCAATTTTTTTCCTTGTCGAAAACTTTCTTCTTTCCAATAAATTTTAATTAAATACCTAAATTTTCCTGTATTACTTTAATAATAATAATAATGTTTATTTTCCTTTTAGACAATATAGTTCACACATTGTATAGGAATAGTAAAAAAGAAGGAGAATCAATGTGCATACATTTTAAAAAAACAAAACGTACACAAGTATTAGGTCAGATAAAGTACAATATTAAAATAAATCAGACATTCACATATTAAAATATTCGTCCATATTATAAAAAGTCTTTTCTATTAAAAAATTTTTCAGTTGTTTTTTAAATGAGAATAAACTTTCACATTTTTTATTTCTATAGGAAAAGTATTAAATACTCGTAAATGTAAATAGGCGATTTAACAGAAACATTCTTTTTATACAAAGGGAGCAAAAATGAATTTTTATGCCTAGTATTGATATTATGGACATCTTTGTTGCACAAAAAATTATGCCTGTTTTTAAAAATATGGACACTTATTTCTAAGATTAACACAGATGGAAGAGTTAATATCTCATAATATTTAAAGATATTTTTACAGTTCACTCGCATTGACAAGCCTAACATACTTCGTACAACCCGTTTTTGAGCCAGAAACACTTTATTAGAGAAGGTGGAACTACCCCAAAATCCAATGCCATACCTTATCCTGGAATCAACCTGCGCAAAATATAGATTTCTTAACTGACTGATATCAAGTATATTTCTAAGATTCTTAAACTGATAAACCACAGAATGAAGCTTTGATATCAAAAACTCACAGTGACTTCTCCAATTCAGCACATTATCAATATTTATACCCAGAAATCTAACATTTGAAGTATTGTAAGATATAGTTACATTGTTTAGACTTAATTCAGGATATTCACAATTCTTAGATTTACTATGAAAAGTCATTGCTTGAGTTTTTTCAGGATTCAAATATAAATGATTCTGGGAAAACCAGTTACCCAAGTCATGCAATAACTCACAGCATTCAATTTTCCTTTGGTCAATATTTTTATCTGAAACTATAATAAATGTGTCATCTGCATACAATGTAAACTGCACTGAATCATTTATATGGTCTAAGTCGTTAATATATAATAAAAAAAGAATAGGGCCAAGTATTGATCCCCGTGGCACGCCTATGTTAATTTCAATTATTTCAGTGACGATTATTGATACCATTATTTTCATTATCCAGTAGTGATACATATTGCTGTCGTTGTTTTAAATAGCTTGCAATCCAGTTGCATGATGGCAGTCCTCTTATACCATATTTATTGAGTAAAAGCAGATGGTATTGTGACTGGCCTCTCATTTGCAATATTAGTGATATTATTCTTTTTGTGTACCGGAATTACCTTCCCAATTTTTAATTTGTCTAGAAATGTACCTGTGGAAAATGAAAGATTTACTAAGTAAACCATAGGCATCAATAATGCATCAAGGGCCCCTTTTTTAATAAGAAAAGACAGTATATCGTCATATCCTGCTGAATACTTATTTTTAAGTTTGCTAGTTATAATGTCGCAAATTTCATCTTCATTCATTCATTCATTGTATGGCATCAATATATCTGATGAAAAAGGGCAGTCCACAGTTAGTCAGCATGCAGTCGAGTTCTGTCTTTTAACATCAACGACCCACTCAAATCACTGCTCCTCGTTACTTATACCGCAATTTTCAATATTCAGAATTTTATGTTACGTTTTGTTAGTAAATATACATTGTTGTGTTGAGTTCTTCAGTGCATTAATGCCACAATCCGCAACCCAAAACAGGTGATCTCGACGTGATCTACAAGGCATCGACCTACTGAAGAATACGATTAGTGAAGTGACCAACAAGATGGTTTTCACAAGCCGAAGCACAATTTGCGCTTAACAGTCACGCAAGATGAGACGAAATTGCATTACATCGTCGCGTATCTAGACCCACACATCGCCGAAGAGGTCGGTGACATAATTCATACACCGCCAAACACGGGCAAATACGAGAAAATAGAAACAGAACTGATTGCCCGTCTATCGGCCTCCGCCGAAATGAGAGACAGACGCCCATCGCAATTTCTCCAACACCTTCGTGAACTTGCAGCAACTACCATGAATGAGGCAATCCTTCGTTCCCTGTGAATGAGCCAACTCCCAAGCCATCCTGGCCATAGACGATGATGTAGCGCTTGATAAAGTGACGCAAAAAGCAGATAAAATAGTCGAAACTATCAGACAAGGCCAACCGCAGGTAGCAGAAACACAGAGAAGAGAACCTGTATCAACAAATCAATGTGTTGTGAAAAGAGGTATCGAGACTACTCAACGCAAAGGAAAGCCCTAAACAATCACGAGCACATCAACAGCCGCGACAAAGAAATCGTTCTCGACGGAGTTGAAGATCGTGGGGAATTAACGATCAGGATAGGATGTGTTGATATCATAACCGTTTTAGAAGTAGTGCTAGAAAATGCCGCGCAATCTGTAAGTATGATCAGGGAAACGCGTGGAACCGTCCTTGATAAAAGCTAACAACAAAGGACCCTCGACGTCACGAAGAATTTTTTTAACTGATGAACATTCTAAAATTTGGTTACTAAAGTTTAAATAAAAAAAATCTGAAAACCAGATATTCTTTTACAACTTTAATTTGTATAAGGTCTATCCAAGAAATTGCCCATCATTTTATAGAGACCCTGTGCATAATAGCAAACAGCACAAGGTCATACAATCAACATCTCATACAATATAACAAGACACCTTCAGCTAACTTAAATCTAATAGGGAGAGTTTAAAATGACATACAGTATAAAATACCTATGAAAATTGTATTTATTTTTCAAAAATAATTATTCTTTTATAACAATCTTCGTATCAATATACAGTTTTAATAGCTCTTTTTATTTGCAATATCACGACTTCTTTGCTTGGCTTGACGATACACTTATTTATACATTCTTCTACTTCGATTGAGGTTATTATAAAATTTAAGCAGAATGTAAAAAAACAAATTACTTATCAATGCTAGAAGAGAAGTTTTTTTGCAGAAATTTATGGAAACACCAAATGGTGAATTTCTTTCAAAAAAGAGCAAAAATTAAATTTTATTATAAAATTCTGAAAATGGAATTTTGGAGATATAACCTTTCTACGATCTTACAAATGCTATTTTAATCTTCTTTTAGCATTATAAAATTTAAAATAAACAGTTACTAACTTACCTTAGATTTATAGCATGTACATACACAACGGCAAAACACCACCAATAATCAACAACGAAGACAAACATAAAACCTGTACCCATCTTTTTGTCTAATAAAGGAAAAACAAGTAGCGTGTTCCGATTCATACATAAACTGTTTGCCGTATAGTGCATTCAGTCGCATTCATACAGTCCAAAACGATTTTCTTCAGGCATTCAACGCATATACTTTTTAAAAAAAGATAAAATTTAGTAATGGTTTAAATATGCTACATTTCCTAACAGTTAAAATTGTGTATTGATAGACATAAAATGAACGTTCAGTCAACGTCCATAAAATGCAGATAGGATTGAACATATAATGTACGTTCATTTTTTTTTAGCTTTTTATGGACGATTCAACCACGCTACTTGCAACTTCAAGAAGAAAGGTAAACGGAGATATAGTTTAGATAAAAACAGTAGGTCGGCAAAGTCGGAATATCACCGCTTACTTAGCGAATATAATGAAATTACCTGACTCACGGAAATTGATCACACTAAATAGCAAAACATTCACCACAATACTGCCTGAATTCCTCACCCTCAACGTCTAGCTCCTGACCGTTGAAAATCCGCCAAGTCATTTTTTTTCTACATTTGACCTAGTAAGAGCATACCACCAGATACCCGTAGCAGCAGAAGATATAGAAAAAACTGTTATTACTACACCGTTTGGAGTTTTTGAATTTCTCAAGATACCGTTTGGATTGCGCAACGCCGCTTAATTTCAACGACAACGTGCTTAGAGGACTGGATTTCTGTTACGCCTACATCGACGACGTATTAGTTGCTTCGGGAAGTGAAGAGGAGCATCGACAACATTTAAGAACGCTTTTCAAACGTTTTAGTGAATACAAACTCATAATTAAGCCATTAAAATGTGTGTTTGATGCAAGAGAGGTTAAATTTCTAAGATATTTCATGAACCAGCATGGGATGAGGCCTTTAGCCGAACGCGTACAGGCAATTACGGAATTTCTTAAATCAGCAACAGTGCGTCAACTCTGAAAATTTCTCGGTATGATAAACTTTTATCGACGCTTTATACCAAAAGCAGCAGATTTACAACAACCTCTTAACGGGTTATTGAAGGGGCCAAGAAATTGAAACGCACCCGTAGAATAGACGGACGTCGCAGAGACAGCATACAAAAGCATAAAAACTGGCCTCGCAAATGCTACAATGCTCGTCCAAGTACAACGCATACAATCACAAATTGTTTGCAATTTACTTCGCCGTAAAACGATTCCGGTACACGTTGGAACGTCAACAGTTCGTAAATTTTGCAGATCACAAACCGCGAAGCTTTGCGTACCAACAGAAACTAGAAAAGTGTTCCCCAAGGCAATTTAGATATCTTGATTTTATTTGACAATTTTCTACAGACATAGTCACATCGCGGACGCATTATCGCGAGTGGAAGCTATTTCACAGGTCGTCGATTATCAGATAGTGGTTGAAGCTCAAAACAATGATCCAGAACTACATACAGTTCTCCACGATGAGACAAATTCGTTGAAGTTGCCGAATTTCAATTACGACTTATATTGTGATGGTGATACGAAAATAGCAAGAATTTATGTACCTGAACCATTACGACGATAAGTATTCAACTCATCGCATGGTCTTTCACACTGTGTTCGAGAAACATAGAAGCTGTCACGTTTCGTATGGATGTCAATCAACAAGGATTGCCACCAATGGTCTAGAAGCTGTATTCCATGCCAGCGAGCTGACGCAAGCTATGCGACATGTGACCGCACCGGTCGGGAATTTTACAAAACCAGGAAGCAGATTTGAACACGAGCATATAGACATCGTAGGATCTCTACCGAGTTCACAAGGTTTTCGCTATTGTCCTCCGTCTGCAGGCTTTGGTCAGAAGTTAGTCATGAGACCTGAATAGCACGATTTGGAGTACCTCTCAGAGTTACGACATATCAAGGTCGTTAATTTGAATCTAAACTCTTTAAGAAGCTTTCACGTCTGACTGGAGCAACTCACCTACGAATAACAACGTACCACCCCGCAGCCAATGGCATAGTGAAGAGATTGCACCGACAGCTAAATGCTGAAATTAAACCTGTCGTGTTACTCGGAAATGGCTGTGAAGGAAACCTTAAGGTTTCAATAGCAGAAATGGTTTACGGTTCAACTATTCGTTTACCAGAATTTTTTAGATAGTCTAAAAAGGTCAGTAAAGTGGATTTCGTCGACAGCTTCGACGTAAAATCGAAAAGTGTGAAGTGTGTGAGATGGAAAGTATCACGATACCCTCTCACAATGACAATCTACCAATAATAATCACGACGATTTATCACGATCACCGATGAAAAATCACGAGCTCTGTGGAGGGCTTACGTAAGCCAGTTTTCTAAGGTCACATAATTTTCAAGTTTTTACCGCTTTGAATACTCTTGAACAGAGCACGGTAATACTCGAACACATTGTATTCATGGGTAAAATTCGATACAATATTCATGTAATCAATATTCAAATACACAAACAGTACGTAAATTGTTTATTCGTACTGGTATTTCGACAGTCGACAGTACATTATGCTATTTTTTAGTGAGCGGCTACTTTATCTAAATAATAAAAACCTTGCTGCAAAAATCGTTGATTGTTTTCTTTGTTAATAAATTAAGCTCTCAAAATGAGAACTGTATGATCCACAGTGTCTTTTTTTAGACCAAAATCCCGAAAGGAAACTTGATAAATTGCGTTTCAATCTTATTTTATCTAGTGTATGGTCACAGATGTTTGCCTTGAATTCTAACGTGTCTTAGAAATTTCTTTAGCTCCATCGTCAGATGATTGCTCCCAAATATCAGCAAAAGAAATTGCATCTAAGCCTAGTTCAAATAGCCTAAACATATTCGGTACAAATCTTATTCAACGGTTATATGATGACTATACTTCTACTATTGAATCTAGGGTTCAGTTTATTTCTGTATTTTTAAATATAAAATGATAGTACGAGATCCGACCGCGAGATGACTATGTTTTTTGATACAAATGCAATTTTAATAGATGATTATTAATAGAGGAATACGTTTTTGTCGGGTTGCCTACCAAAATATGGCCGTAAGTATTTTTATTTATATTTTTTAATTATTTTTTTTTTCACTTATCCGACAAACGAAACATCAAAATTGACGAAAAAAGACTTTGTAGTCGAGGCTTTTTTTCGTGTCGTTCACACGACGAGTGGTCGTTATTTTGCCATTCCGACGATATTGTAAATAATATGAATCAAATGAATCAAAAGTTATATGTATGAAGGTCTGTATATGGAAACCTCCAAAAAAGCGTAGTTTTAACAGATGGCTCAGTATCTTGGTTTATAACCTGCCGGTTTAGTAAACCTTAGATCGGTGGTTTGATTCCCGAATGGGTCAATGTTTCAATTTATTTGGATCGGCCAGTGGTCGCGCGGTTTAAGGCGTGACTACTTGAATCGAGGTGACTAAATCGCTGTGGGTTCGACCCCCGCAGCCGGTAGACCGTATATAAGCTATATTTGTGGAGAGGATTAGCACCCTCTCTGCGGGTATGCTAGAGTGGAATAATGTTGGCTTGGGTCAATGTGAGAGATTGATACTGGTTGATGTTTGACTACCCCCTAATTAATGAGGTTTTTCCTGATTTTCCTCATTACTGCACTATTTATTAAATACTTATTGATTTTTTTATTAAAAAACGTGTAGGTATTTACCAAACATATGCCTTTATAACACTTATTATACGTAGTGTTTCACAAAATTGGACCAGGCTACAATTAAAAGTTTACTCTTTGTATTTACCAAAAGATTTAAAAAAATTTATATCAAAAATTTATATTAACATAAAAGCATTAAACATTATAATAACGTTGCTCTTCGCAAAATTTTATCCTCGCGCCCATATTTTTTAACTTTTTTTAGTTATCTTTTCTTTTTTTTAATATAAATTTCTTACTAAGGGTGCCTTTTATGCACATAAAACAAGTATCCATTTTTGTTAATAAATAATGGGTGAATAAAATATTTGGAAAGAGATTATAAATGAATAAAGTACAAAAAAAGTGACGGATTCTGTTAAACTAAGATAGTTTCAGTAGTTCTCTCTATGCGATACACAAAGTATGATGGTTTATATGTCAAAAACATAATTGCATCGACTTTTGGAAGAATAACTGAAATATAACAACATTACTGAATTATTTTTATAACTTTCACATCAGTTCCAGTCTACTTGTCTCACTAGTTTCAAAAGTCACGAGCCGTCACTGGTAGCGCCATCTATGCGATACAGCAAAAATGATATCTTATTTGATATTCTTACATTTATATTTCTGTGTGAAAAAATAACTGAAATATAACAATTATTAAACAAAACATTTATATTTTCGGGTATACAATCTGCCGGGGAAATATTACTCATTTCCTATGGGTTAACCTGTATGAATAACAGTTTTGCAATGAAAATATAGTTAGAAAGCTAGACAGTATTTGCACAATGACCAAAATCACAACCAAAGAACGCATTTATAAAATACTATTTCAGTTAGTCATTATATTAATTGCTAGGCAAACTGCGGTGCTATAATCTTAAAATTAAACGATTAATCGATGAGTAATTCGTAACCCATAATCATAATTAACATCAGACTACTGAGAATCGAATTGCTGCCATATATGAAAGTAAACATTCTCTAAATGCACGAGTCTCTTCCGTTGCCAATATAAATATCAATATGACACTGCAAATTCGTCGCAATTGATTATCTACCCGGCAAAAACACTCCAGTGCAGCGTATCCATGAGTCGAGGATGACGTAATACAAACTGCACGTGGCTAGTGCCGTACAGTGTACAGATGGTCGCATATGCCCTCCAATATTTACTTCTAGCGTTCGCTTTGTCTGCATCCTCTCTTTCCATCGCTAAATAGGTATAGGGTGAGACAAATTGAAGGAAAACCTTGTAATTTTAATTGTTAGTCACTCTCAGTTTTTTTCTAAGAAGAATAAAGATAATAAGAATTACTATTAAATACTCATGAATTATCCACCCATACCAAATAAATCATATCGTCAAACCAATCAAATAAATTTATTTATTTCTAAATTTATCCAATAATGTTATTAAGAGTATAAAAGCTATCATCATAAACAGTGTGTCTACAGTTAAACACTATAAAAAGTTTTAATTGTATTTAAAATGTGGTTTACATGGAGTAGTTAAGCATTTCATGTATGTAGCAAGAAATTCACAGCTTCATCTAATTTTTTCTACATATGGAATGTTCAGTTTCTCTAATGCGTTGTATTAGTTGGGTCGATATTATTGTCCAGAGGACTGTTATGCACTATCTGTCTGAGCCGGCCCCACAAGTAAAAGTCCATGATTATTAAATTTAGACACCGTGGGAGCCATGGATATGGACCATTCCAGGCAATCGGAAATATGTCTTGCAACAAGTTCCTAATAGTTACTGTAGAGTGAGATTGACAACCGACTTGCTAGAAATAAAAAAAAGTAGTAAATTTTCCAGAGAATTAGGTATTCAGTTAGCTCTCCTTGTTGCCTTATCTTCAAAGAAGTATGGTACTATTATTCCATTAAGAAAACCACACACCAGAAATTTATTTTGCAATAGTGGCACCTGATGGTAATGTAAAATGAGGTATCACTACTACAATAACGCGAATGCTGAGAAGCAATAATGAAATATATGGAAAAAGTGCATTCGTCCGAAAATATAATCAGTTATCTCCGTAGTTTAAAATATGGTATGTATGACAGAAAACAAGACAGTATTAGTATCTTCATCATCAAAGCTTTTCTTTTGGTTTAGTGTTCTTAACAGTTGTTGATTATTTTATGTAAAGACCACTGTGCCATATAAACTCCCGGATATTATTTGTTCAAGAGCATTAGGTGAAAATAGTTATTTATTTTATAAGTGTTTTAAGTAGCATTTTATCTACATAAGAATGTTTAAATGCGAGAACGTAGTTCGAGGCAATTAAAACACGAATGCAATACAACTTTTTCAGCATACTACATCACAATCATATTTATTGAATCAGAATTATTGGAATATATTAAAAATATATATTCACACGACTTGATATTTCTTAGTACTCTATGAAACATGGTAGGTTTGGTTATACCTACTTGTTGCTATTATCAATTATTTAATAAACAGTGTCTAAATTTGGTAATAATGTAAGAAAATAATTGTGTTCCTGGGAACATTACGAACAAATTTTTGCCGAATTTAACGAATGAAAGGAAAAAGGGAGACCAATGACAATAAATGAAACAGTCATGCCGTCGTATTTTTTAAATTTGAAGAAAAAATATGCAATTTCATCTATGTGATTGAAGTATTCGATGTTAAAGGCTGCTATAGAGGTCTACAAAAATATAGATATTGGAAAATATAACAAGCTTCCTGCTTATTTGAAGAGTTAATCGAGAGTATACAATGCAAAAAACTGCAATATTGGAAAGAGAACATATTAAAGAATTTTTGACTGGGGCTTCCGATTGCGAAAGAATATTTAATAATTAAGGTAATATCTCTTTACATTTTACATGTTGTTAGACATATGGTACACATTAAATTTTTAGGTTTCACTAATAATGGGAGTTTCTGGTGACTGTCGATGCTGCGAATTGACAAATTTGAAAATTACTGACAGTTACCTACTTGTTTAATACCTGACATCAAGACATGCATTTTAAGAAAATCTACAATTATAGAAGCAGGATTTTGCGTGAATGCTGTTCTTTGAGCCTAATTCGCTTAAAACAAGACAGATTCTTTTCAAGATTCAAAAATGTACTTCACAGGCTATTGAAATCAACACATTGGCGAAGGTACCCTGAATAGTTGCTGCATTCCTGAATATCGCAAATCGAGAAGCATATACTGGCCATTGTATGAGGCGCACTTCACAAACTTTATTAGCCAATAAAGGAGCTTATCTTACAAATATTATACGCCATGGTGGATGAAAGAGCTTCTCTGTAGCAAAAAGTTTTGTTGATAAATCCATATCTAACACAAGGAAAATCCAAGGAAAATACTGTTGTTGTACAAGAAGAGACATCAACTTGTGCAAATTCTTGACAAACTTCTGCCGATGTAATGCGTTTCGAAAATGATGGCAACGATGCTACAAGGGTTGTTATTAACGGAAAAGAAGTTAAATGTGATAAAACAAAAAACGAAACATTTTATGAAAATGTGAATGTTAATAAGTAAATAAATTAAATTTTATTCATTATAGGTTTGTTACTTTTTGCATTATTCTACTAGTGAAATAAAGTTACTTTATTCCACTAGTGTATAAACTACCACTTTTGACGGTTCATATGTGTGGATAAAAGTCCGATTATAAGGTGATAGTGGACAAACCAAATAAATAAAATAAGACAATACGGAAATAACTCAAGTGATAGATATTTGAACGATCGTTGATGTGAGAGAAAGATCCTAAAGCTATGACAAGGATTTAGAAAAGATTGCATATAATTAAACGAAAATCATAAAAGAAACAAATTACCCAATCCTCTACTGCGTATGTCCATTACTTTTTTGGGACACACGGTAGACAATAGAATGATACAGAGCCCTCATAAAGAACGCTTTCCTTACACACAAAGTGGTGTTGAGTTTGTCAACAATAGACGGGGGTGGGTAATCACTGTTCGAGGTATTTATTTCCTTTTATAAGAGCTAACTTAGCCATTGTGAATGAGCTAGATTAATTTTTATCAATGGACAGATTTTAGTTAAGACAGGGATGAAATTTATGGGACGTCCTAAGATGACGTTTGCAGAGAAATAATTTTATACTGCAAAAAAGTTATTCAAGTAATTGTTTCCTCTGTAGTTTGACAGTTTGATTCAATGGTAGGTTTTCAAGTGATGTACAGTAGCTGTTGCTGGGAAAAACTTTTTGCAGTTCATTTATAATTAATTTTAGTAAAACTCCATGCATAAAATTTATAGTTATTACTCTGTCAGTCAGTTGAATTAATTAATAATTAATCAGTACAGTAGTTTTCTTTGGATGCAACAACCGTATATCATAAGGTAGGATATAAGTGTAGAACATCACTAAGCTATTATTTGTACTAATAAATATAAATACCTAAAACAAACTTTCAAATAACATCCATAATAATGTTCTCTCTTATGGATGTGGCTTTTTTCCTTGGAAAAACGTATTTTTTTCTTTTGAAACAGCCAAATAAACACTTTTGTCCTTTAATAAATCAGGAAGGTTTGCATATTTGCATACAGAATAGGAATTGTAAGATTGCCAAATCATGTGTCAATAATGACTTAAAATTAAATATATTAAGTATATCTTCGTTATAAAGAAAATTATAACACAAATTTTAAAACTGCAGAAGTAGACGAGAACACTATGCTTTGTTAAATTGCTAATTTTAATAGTTAATACATAACCTATATAGCACCATAAAAATTTTGTACTATGCAGCAACAAATATTAAATTTGCAATGAGAAATACGTATTTTGATTTGGAATAAATATATTTAAAAATAAAATATTTCGATTAATACAGAATGATTTTCAATGTATTTGTCTTATAGTTTATTAAACAAAAATATATTGATATACTCGCGACAAGAATTCAGACGACTTACGTCATACGAACAAATGAATAATTCATTATATTTTCATCAAAATATTTAAGAAACTGCAACTGATAGTAATAAAATTATATACTACACTAAAAGTTTGCATTATATTTTGCACCAAATTGCAAAAAATGATTGTTTTTAACGCAACCAAATATCGAAAATTACGTTGACAATATAAACAAATGTGTAACGTCAGCCGTGACGTAAGACGTCTGAATTCTTGACGCGAGTATAAGCAAAGTGACCCCCAGAAGTCTATTAAAATTATTTTCCACTGTCAAATTTAATTTGACATTTTTAAAACTGCTATTTTCTTCATAAATATACCTCACTAATCAATAGTGAAGGTATGTTATGTTGTAAATTTTTAGGCCATCTTTTATTAACAGCTTAAAAATTGTTTTTTTGACTTTTTGTTCTTTCTCTTAAAGTAAAGGAGGAAGGTGGAATCAAATTGCAGAATAAGTTGGACTATATCACAGTATACTAAGCAATCAGTACGGAATCTTAGACAATTTATGAATGAAATACGTCTGGCAGTTTTTAAATACCCCCACTCTAGAAAAAATCGCCAAGAATATGGCGGATCCCAGAGAACATACAAAAAAATAGCTAATAATTTGGCGTAAACATAACCAAAGTTGTTCGTAGTTTTAATACTTTTGCATTAATTCGTAATTAACTGTTGTAATCCAGTGTAGTTTCATGTAAATTGAGGTTTTGGTGACATTTTGTCTTAATTTAGGTTTCTAGCAGATATAATTTGAATTTGATTATAAAACCAGTATGAATTTAAATTTATTTAAAAAATTTGCGAAAACATAGAAACTAGGTCAACTAGTAGTGTAGTTTTATTTTATATTTTGTAGTACTTTTGCCTTATTTTGTTAGCAGATTATTAAATTTTTTTTAGGAAAGTACGAAATGAAATTAAAACGTGAATATTAGGTACAATTTATTTTGAGGTTTACAAAATATATATATATATATATATATATATATATATATATATATATATATATATATATATATATATATATATATATATATATATATATATATATATATAGGTAAGATAGATAATCAAAAACCCCCTGCTCTATTAGGTGTATGGTTTCTTTCATTCATGTATGAAAGCAGTCTCTTTCCTATTTGGAGTTAAATTCTTTGCCCCCTTTCATGTTTTAATTCTTCTTTAGGATTTTCTCACTTAAGCTATCACGTCTCCCATATATAAAACTGTTTACAGGCCTTTTGCGCCCAGAGCTGCGTTATGCGTTAGTTTTTTACAACACATTTATTTCCTCCCATAGTTTATTTATTATTTACTGGGTATAGTTCCACTAATAAATAATCACTAATATAAAAACACAAATAACTAAACACTCAACACTACATACAAAGCAGGAATATAAGTACAATAACGATAACGAGTGGATAACCATGTAATAATGCCAAAAATTCAAAAACCTAACTGACACACAGAAATTATAGTAATAACTGTCAGTCGCCAACAAGATGGCGGATTTTTGGAAGACGCGGGAAAGCTGAGTTTCCCTACTGATTGCTTAGTATACTGTGGACTATATTAACTGATTTTAGCGAACTTGCTTTTGTTTTAAGACTGTCTTATGAGGATAATATTTTTAGTTTTAGGAATAATACTGGGATCTTTTATAAAATATTCTATCATATCCAAGTTTGGAAAATAAAAGGTGCTTCTGGTTTGTGTATTTTTTTGGAACAATTTTATGAGTAATAAACAACATCTAAACATACCAAACAACTCATGTCATGGAGAAAATTTTCTGCTTATTAATATGTACAAAAGTACAGGTTTAAGTTAGTCATTATAATATGCAGAATATCTCTTAATAACAAATTATTAGAAATATAGTAGATTTTATTATTAGAATTCAATAATACAATAATACACTATGCTCCTTCTCTGTAGATGTTCATTGTTCACCTATCATCCAAAAATGTATTGCAATGAAGATATTTAATTTACATTAGAAAATATGTTGAATATTTTTGGTTTTTGCAAATATTTGTAGATATACGTATATCTATGTGAAAATAAATATTTTTAACTCGAATTTTAGTTAAGTTTTCTACCCGTTAACAACACAACTAAAACGTCTTAGGTTAGAGGTTAGGTTGATGTGCCTCTGTGCATGTGCAACAGAAATCACATGAAAACTTCTGTAAAATTTCATAATAAATTTCGTAAAAGTAAATAGTTCCATTGTAGTACATTATATTACCACACTATTTCTGAAATTTCCTAATTTTATTATGCAAAACACATACATTTGATTATTTCTTAATTATAATGTAAATTAAAATTTTCCAGTAAATATGTAAAAAGGCATAACAAAACATAGAAATTTCCACCCACTGTTATCAGTGTGGGTTTGTTTTTTAAGACATTTTGTACCTATCATTTCTTTAATAAATAGAAATTATTTTCTAATTTTTCATCAAATTCTTGTTTGAATGATTTTTCAATGAAACTCTTAAATAACACAAGATGGACAAGAATACGTTATTTATTTGCTCAACTTTTTTCTTCTTATGTCAAATGAAAAGTTAGAGTTTAACGATTCTGTGTAACGGCAGCATGGCATAAGAATGAAATTACGTAGACAAATTATGTTAGGCCTAAATGCTATAGTGAAGTCAGCATTTGTCAACAAGTTTTATACTAAACAATAATACATATTTACTAAACAAATTTTCACAAAAAGAGAACTGGTATCAGCGTCAGTACTAACAACTGTGTCCAACACATAGAATACTTCAGAAGGTGACACATTACACTTTTTTCGATCTCTCTGTATGATAGTTATATCAGCCTGAAAAATACGCCGTTGTTGAACATTCTTGGAAAATGAGACATAAAATCTCACTAGAAGATACTAAAATGAATAACGAAGCTTATAAAACCAATGCTAATATTAATACTTCTAATTTGACTTGTGTGACGCAATATATTGCTAACTGTTTGAATGTTTCATCCTAGGTGTTACACTGAGTTGTCCAAGACTCGTGACAGGCTTGGTTGGCCATGGTGTGTTTCTTAATAAATTTTCGAACTTTGGTTTAGGTGATAACTTAGTTTTATTTTTTCAAATGCTCAAATGCATCTCTTCAAGAGATCATTATTTGTTCAGTATCATGATTTCAAGTGTGTCAGTTTTATTGCTAAGTCAAGCATTCCGCAAGGATCTGTCCTAGGTTCCCTTGTTTTTAACTTGAATGTGAATGACATTTGCCTTAGGAAAAATTCTGAAGTTCTTTTATATGTCGATGATTGTAAACTATTTCGCGAAATCACTCCCTGTGACTGTCTTTCAAGACAATATTAATAATTTGTTTTATTTGTGTGACATTAATGTGTTAAACCTTCATAATAGTTCTAAATGTAATATTTTATCTTTTACCCATAAAAAAACATTAATTTTGCCTATAATATTAATGACATCAATATTTACTAATGTTACCAATTTAATGATCTTAGAGTAGTATTTGATAGCAGATTAACGTTCTCTTATCACATTAAGATTGTTTAAGAATCTTTTACTTTAGGTTTTGTTATAGGGAAATCCAAGTGGATTTTACAAACTGACTCAATTAAACTCGTTTTTAATGCTTAAGTTAGAGTATGCTAGTGTTGTGTGTTTTTCGTCACCACACATATTAATAGTGTAGAATTTTTATCAATGCATACGATTTTAAATAATTTTAGTTTCGCACAGGCTATCATTGAAATGTTTGCTTGCAGATCTGGAGATATTAAAGAAATATTCTATGGCCCTCCAATGTAATTGTTTAGTTATAAATATATATTTAATAATTGTATTTATATTTTAAAAGCTTTTATTAATTTATATATTTTATTAATAATAATTATGACTATCAATAACATATCTTAGCAACTATTACAATATTAAAAATAATAGTGGGCTTACAAAACATTATAAAATAATTATTTTATAAACATCTCCCTCTTCTAATTGGAACCCTTATTTGTCTTAATAAATTTAGAATTTCTCCTAAGTATGTTATTATAATCCATCTTAACTAAATAGGATCGCGGTGTTTCACATTTGTCAAGTACAACCCCTGGATACCAGTATTTGGTTATAATATCTTATATAAACACCGGGAACACAAATTACATTTCTTTCCAAAAGCTGGACAATTGCCTCGATCATGTTGTAGACCACATCGATAACACACAAATTTAGACTTGTTTTGCTTTCTAATTGGGTTGTTTTCACGTTTGACATTGGCGACTAATTTGTTGTTGACATTAGTTTCTGTAATAATTTTTAAATTTTCTTGTGTCATTTCTGAAGTTTTACATAAATTAATAATTTTTTCCAGTTGATAATCATCTCGTAAAAGGCGTTCTTGTAGTGATTTTGACCAGACTCCTAATGTTATTTGTGCTTTTAATAATTTATTTTCTTGATCTTCAAAATGGCATTGTTTTATAAGATATTTTAGATCAGCGAAAAATGATTCAAAAGATTCACCTTCTTGTTGTATTCTTTTTAAAAAATAATATACATTCATTATCATATTTTCTTTTGGTAAGCAATGATTTTCTAATACTTCTAAAATTTTGTTGACTGTTTCTTCATCATCTTTCAATTTTGTGATTGATTTGTACAGTTTTAAGGCTTCAGTGCCTAGTAAGTTTTTTAGTCTTGCTACATGTATTTCTCTTGATTTTTTTATAGTTTCTGTTGCTATAAGGTATATTGTAATTTCTTCTTTGAATTCTCTAAAGTTTTCTGCTACATTTCCATTTATTTGTAGTTGTCATGGTTTATTAAATTCCATTTTTCTTTCTTTCAATTGTAATGTAGGTACTTTTCGTCTTTAGTACGACTGCGCCATGTTTAGTTATAAAATATATATTTAATAATTGTATTTATATTTTAAAAGCTTTTATTAATTTATATATTTTATTAATAATAATTATGACTATCAATAACATATCTTAGCAACTATTATAATATTAAAAATAATAGTGGGCTTACAAAACATTATAAAATAATTATTTTATAAACAGTAATAACATATATTTTTTAACAAATTTGTTGATTGACCTTGTAGATCATTTATTTGGGTTGTTTTTGCGATTCATTTAATATTTGTTGTATTCTCAATGTTACTATATTTTTTGTCTATGTAGTAATTACTGTGATATTTTTATATTTTCCCACCATGTTAATGGCCTGCATGTTGGATGGTGTATTTTTATACAAATAAAGTATGTATTCGTCAGTTTATATTCTTCAGATCTGTCCAGTTTACAAGTGCCTGCCAGTTATTAGAAAACTTTAACAGTAAAACAAAAGACGATTTGTCATCCGTCTGTCATCTGCATTCTGTTTGGATTATGCAAAATTTGTAGAAATCGACGCGCCTGTGTCAATCAAAGCCGAAAAGATGAATTGGGGGAAGAAAATGCGGATGAATTCCCTACGCAGCGATGTTCTCATGTAAGGGGATACTTTCATATTACTCGTAGGATTAGAAATATGATTCTTTTAAGAATCTGCCACGTGCCCCGATACTTTTTATATAATCATATTTTTTCGGTTATGAACACGGTTTATTTTTATAAATTGAAAGTACTTTCGACATTGCTATGTAATGTAGATATGCATTCTCTTATATAATGTCTATTCTAATATTCATCAGATGAATTATATGGACTCTAAAATAGTTCTAATATTTAATATTGGATTACTGCTGTATCATCCAGGACGTTTTGATAATGTAGATGTGTCACAAATGGATTCCATTTATACCATCCATAAAATCCGAAGCATCCACCATGACTAGATAATTAAGATATATCAGTTATATTTATTCACTTAACTAATTTTTCAATGATATTACCATTGTCCTCACTGGTATACAGCCTAAGTAATAAGGAAAAAGCACGTGCTACAATCCATATGTTAGAAACTAAAGCTTTGAAATGTATAATTACAGACCTCTGCATTTCCTCTGAAAAAGTTTTCAGGCAACTATTTTGATTTATTTCTAGGAGGACCTATTAAGGACAGAACGCTCTATGCGGTCGCGGTCTAGAAGCATCGCGGACGGTTCTGTGCTGACCACTGCCTTTTACAAAATCAGTCGCGTATGTTGTTCTCTATATGCTCCCGACATATTATACGGTACTCTGTAGGTTTCAAAATATGTTGTGTGGAAGATGTATTTTTATTAACTGCTTTATTTGACGCGGCTGACAGTTTTCTGCGAAACCACGATGCGAGTCCAGCTCTCAACATACTGATGCAAGCATGTACGTTTAAAATCATTAGAAGATTCTTCACTAAACGAGAACGAGATTAGCATGGCTTACGATGCACCTAGACCTTATCCTTTATTTGACTTATTTTATGTAAAACTGGTAGTAATAATACAGAAGGGGCTATTATTATTTAGGTATATAATAAATTAGTGGCCAATGATGAATCATTGCTTTGCTGCAGATTTTCAACATTGAAGGTCAGTTGATACAGTGGGAGCAAATAATAAAATAGTTTGTTCTGCTTACTACTGAGACCTATCCTGACCTACCAGTGTTGTTTTGATTATCATGTGAGCAGTGTTTGTTTTGGAAAGGTTGTCTTGTGATTTACTTCTCTAAACATAGATAAAAGAGATAGAGAGATACAGTTTCCGTCATTGATATTTTCTTGAAGAAATAAACCAGGACTCGTCCATCAGATTTACTCTGTCTATAACAGAACTACCCGTAACACCTCAAAGGCATTTAAACCACTCTGTATATCTTAGGGGAGATCTTGATCTGATACCTTATGGAATGGATATAATATAATCTTACAAAAGGCTCTTCTCCCGAAGACATCTCCACACAGCAGCACATTTTAGGTGGTTTGGTGTATATCTATTTGGAAACTGTTCGGGTTATACACTCTCTACTATTCCCTACAGTCTCCAAAAACAAATAACTTATGGAACTGTTTTGGAAAGAAATA
Source organism: Monochamus alternatus (assembly GCA_037114965.1). NCBI lineage: Eukaryota > Metazoa > Arthropoda > Insecta > Coleoptera > Cerambycidae > Monochamus > Monochamus alternatus. Next base: position 20,444,649 of record CM073435.1, on the reverse strand, counting down.
AATATATTTTAGCTATGTGTTCTGAATGTAAAAATAAGTAAGTGCGAGATAGAGAATGTCAAAAGAAAATTAAAAATTCGGTTTTGTTATAAATATCTCGAGAAGAATTTAAGATATTTCACAGATCTTTGGTGTGTGTAATGTAGTAGCAAATACGTTTTTTCAACTTTAATGACTTTTTACAGTTATGACAGTAAAAATGTAACATTTTAAACGGGAAAAATTTGACTTTTTTCCCTAAAAGGTAGGTCTCCATTTCTTACTCAGCAAGAAATTCTAAAGATTAAAAAAAGTCTTGGGCGTTTTTGGTAGGACAGTCGATTTCTGAGTAAGTAAGTAATAATTAAAATACCTGTTTGTTGCTCTGCTGTAAATTGTTACTGTCACGCTGGCCATTGGTCGGTAAGTGGTCGCGCGGTTTAAGCCATCGATGTGGCTATACCGGCGTGGGTTCGAGCCCCGCAGCCAATAGACCGTGTATCAGCTATATTCGTGTAGAGGATTGGCACCCACTCTGCAGGTATGGTAGGGTGGAAGAATGTTGGCTTGAGTCAATGTGAAAGATTGATACCGGTTGACATTTGACTACCCTCCTAATTAATGAGGTTTTCCAGGTTTCAATCATTCCTGCACTGGTAGTTAGGGCCTATCAAGGGAAGTTGTTTCCGGGTGCAATGCGACCTGCTTAATAATAATATGTCGCCCCCTCTCCCGCACAAGTCTTCTGGGCTAATCCTCGTGATTAGAATGAAGGGTAGAGATATTATTATTATTATTATTAATGAGTATGAAGTATTTAGTTACTTTGAATCAAACGTCCTTAAAATTTTTCCTTTTCTTCCTGATACAACTTGTATTGTTTAGTCGTAATAAACAAAGAGCATTGAAGTTTTCTCAATTAGTTCCGTATTAGTCAAGAAACTTTTGAATCTGCAAAAGAATTATGTGTCACATTTGATACTGGAATGAAAAGATATTGAATTGTGCGACACAAAAGAGATAGTATTCTAGGGTACTCTCATGGGCTGTTTTTTAATTTGATCATATATTTTACGAAACATATACGCATGTTTGTTAAAAATAATAATAAATATTTAGTACAATTTGATATGATGTAACTTCAATTTTCCGCAAAAATTATTAAAACAACAACAAAAAACACTAGAGTAATTGATTCATCCTAGTATCTTTTTGTAGTTGATCTAAATTTTATACTTCCAACCCTTTTCATTTATTGACGTAGAAATTTTATATATTCAATTATGAAAATTCCTCGGTTCTACGCATATGGAATGAAATTTTTCATAGATTTATATGTCGGTTACCTTACACATGCTGCTGACGAGTGACGTTAGCTGTTTACCATAGGTTTTCCAGGTATAATTCGAGCCCGTAAATTGTTTCCTGGAGTTCCCTATTTTAAACCTCATTGATTTTTCAGTGTTTTATTAGGTGCAACATATCGTTATCGCCGAATCGCGATAGACGCCGCTAGCTTTCAATGGTTATCTACAGAGATGTAGAACGAAGCGTCTGTGGCCGTTAGTCTGGCATGAAGCAGCGAGTGGTCGCTAGAGGTAGCTGTGCTCCTCCGCGTTACTCATGGTCCCTACTGTCGGGTTAAACAAGATTAAAACAGCTAAGGTTACCTCATATAAGGTGTACTGATGAGAGCTAATAAACTCGAAACCGGTGGGCTGCTGACGAGTGACTAACTGTTTGCTATAGGTTTTTCAGGTGTAATTCAATACTGGTCGAGGCATTAGCCTGCAGAGTAGTTGTTCCTGGAATTTCGTATTTTAAACCTTATTTATTTTTAAATGTTTTATCAGCTTTATCAATACCGCCACGTCTATTTGAAACATTCTCTATAATATTGACTATTGAGCACTCTGTATAATAAAATGAAATAAATACAATCTGTAGCAAAATAAATAATACCAAATCAATGACTGAGTGAAACAAAACCATAAAGGTTTCAAAGTATAAGATGTTTCCTCGGGTAATTCACGTTTAATAAAGAATCAGTGGATCACTTAAACGAAATTAGAAAAAAGTTCAACTTTCCTCTATAAAACATCGATTAATCAAATTATCCTGAGGAATCACCCCGGTCTTCCCTTAAACTGGAACAGGCCGCAGCCCGAATTGAATTCTACTTCCCATTAGCACACCCTTATTTAATTACGCTTAAGCAAATTAAGTCATTTCTTGATACAGACAAATAATATAGATTCCGTGACTAAATTACCCAAAAGCAATACTAATTGATTGGAGTGCTGACGTGTGGAAAAATAAGGATCGGAACGCTGGGCGAGTTAACAGGCTCCTACATACGTACGGATATCGCGCGGTAGATAAGTGGCAGCGTCCTTTAGTGGAGCGGATACACTTAATTAAATTTAGTTATATCTATACAGGGTTAACTATGACTAAGTAGAAAAATTTTAACCACGTGCTCAGGGAGGCCTACAATACCATAAAAAAATTATTCCAGAATTTTAGCTCGATATTTAAAAATTGGGGCGAAACCCTTTCTTCCTACGGAAAATCGGCGCCTATGAAATGGCTTAGATCCATAGATCATGCTTACATCTTTCAACAATGTCAACTACCATGCAGTCGCCTTTTTGCAGCGTTTATGAATGTAGAAACAACAAAAATTAACATTCTTATTAGTAATAATACCTGAGAGAGTTAGCTCCATTATTTTGGATTCATTTTTCATTATTTCATTACAAACTGGCAAAACTACATTTTCACTCATTATAACCACTCACTACCGATAAAACACGTTAGATAAAATGCCTATTTATTATACGAAAATCGAACGAAAGAAATGGGTAGGTACTAATAGAAAACAGAAAACTTTTAATACACCGGCGGCAGTTTTGTACACCCTATATATACATATACAGGGCAATTTAAAAAACGGCTGACAGAGTTCTAGGGCAGAAAGTGTATCAAAGGTTAAAGCTCAAACTGATACTAATTATTACTACGTTACTATGTTAATTACTACTCAATATTTTACGAATAACAGTGGCGTAGACACAAGGGCAACGTAAACCTTTTTTTAAAGTATTTTTTCAAATAGATATAATTTATATAGATTATTCAATTATCAATTAAATTGATTGAAAATTTTGATAAAATTAACCATTTTTAAATAGAACACGTTGAAAATAATTTTGTTGTTTCTAGTTAATTTGCCCCCGCCTCTACGCCCCTGTTGTTCGTAAGTATTGAGTAGTACATCAAATAATTAGTCTTTATGTGTTAACTGTATGTGATAAATTGAGATTGCAATGTTAAGGTGCTTTGGAGTTATCGAAAATAACCTATAAATTTAAAAAAAACTTTAACGCCCTGTATCTCGTTAAGAAGCCATCTGCGACCCCACGTTTATTAAGATTTTTTGCATTAGCTTTTGATATACTCTCTGTTCTAGAACTCCGGCAGCAGTCACCCAATCACCCTGTAGATATTGCACTCGATATTCCATGTTAAAAGTACCTATATAATATTAAGTAGGTAATTTAAGAAGTTACAAACAAATTCATATACATATTCGGATATATCTGCAATTTTGTAAACAATAAATATTTCAGGCAAATTTAATATTTTAGATCATTATCATCATCAATTTTAGTAAAGATTGTTGAGGTTAAATAGGTTTAAACATAGTATTAAATTTATACACGTAATAATTGTTATTGTATGTCAATGTTACGCAACTTAATCTAAAACCAATGTAATGTTCAGTTGCAAAAATTGCATAAATATTAAACTGGCCTTACCACGTGTATGAGATTCTTCCTCGTGACCCTCTTTTTCGGTCCTTGAAGAGGTAAATAGAATAATTATTATTGCTGTTCATTAGTACCTAATTATTATATTATTAAGTACAGTCAGAGTTTTTTACATAATTCCTTTTATATCTGCATATATAGTTTATGAACAATTTATATTTACAAACACTTTCAACGTTAATTAATATTTCACTAAAATTTTAATTTCTGAAAAATGCACATTCGTATGTAAAATGCATATTTTATATTTATTAAATAAAAAATAAACAAAGAAATGAAATTTCTCATTTTTTTAGTAAAATAAAAAATTTCCTTTTTCCTTAGAACAACACTGTGAATTAAATGTAATATTTTGAAATCCTTAATGATAGTTTTTCTACTATCTCGTATATTGGATAACAAGTTTGTATCTGGAAGGATTTATTTTATTTAATTAGTTAAATCGTTCACCAACGTCATTTTAGGTCAAATATAGTTAGAACAAGGTGTCCGGAATATGACCTAATTTTAAGGCCTTATATATCTGGCCAAAAGTAACAAAAAACTCTTTTGAAAAAAAAGTCAACATGAATATTTTGCAATAATATGCAAAATTATGTTACGAAATTACAAGGTACAATTAAGGTTAAGTAAAAGCGTCTGTAACGTAATTTCTTCGTAATTTGTTTTTTTGGATCAGTATTAATTGTATACAATTTTCGTTAAAATTGTGACAACATTGCAATATGTCAGGCTGCTGCTGATAACCTAAAAGTAATATTAGTCATAGTAGTACTGTATCTAGTGCATTTCATTTTTCTGTAGTTTTTCTTTGACGTTTGTTGGAATTTTCGTGAATTTCTCGTCCACAAGGACAAGGCTTAAGCCAAATTTCAAGGATACATTACACAGGTCCACAAAAAAAAAGTGGAGTGTGTTGAGGGTCCCATTACATTTTTTCCATGTATTTTTTCTCGCTGAATACGAATCTGAAGTCAAAATGGAGGGTCGCACAGGAAATTTTAGAGAAAACCTATAAAAACGATAAAAATCACATCAAAAGTTTAAACAGGTCCAAAAAAAAAGTCATGTGTGCTGGGAGTTAGACTATATTTTTCTTTTGTATTTTTTCCCGCTGAACATGAATCTGAAGTTAAAATTGGGGGTTACACAACAAATATTTGAGGAAACCTAAAAAAATCGATAAAAATCACTTCTCGTAATTTATTCCATATGATACCCTCTAAAACTGAAACAATGAGAAATTCTGTGAATTAGTGAATATTTACTATTTTACAACTATAACTATACCAAGATAGCTGTAAAATAGTAAATATTCACTAATTCACAGCATTTCTCATTGTTTCAGTTTTAGAGAGTGTCATATAGAATAAATTACGAGAAAGTGATTTTTATCCATTTTTTTTTTCAAATATTTGCTGTGTAACCCTCAATTTTAACTTCAGATTCGTGTTCAGAGAGAAAAAATACAAAAGAAAAATATAGTCACACTCCCAGCACATAAGACTTTTTTTTTGTGGACCTGCGTAAACTTTTGATGCAATTTTTTATCGTTTTTATGGGTTTTCTCTAAAATTTACTGTGCGACCCCCCATTTTGACTTTAGATTCGTGTTCAGCAGGAAAAAATACATGGAAAACATATAATGGGACCCTCAGCACACACCACTTTTTTCTTGTGGACCTGTGATTATTATTGAATAAAAATAAACCGAAAAAAGATTTTTTAATAATTCTTTTATAGCTATTTGTGCAATAAGTTAGGAAAAGAAACTTTTTTCTGCATCCGGTGTAGATTTTACGCCATATGCGGCGAATACACTTTTCCCACGAGTTGCATACATAAACTTTTTAAATATTGTTTTGGAAATAGCTCAAATAACTATAGTTATCATAATTTTTTATTGAAAATTGTGAACTTTGAAAATGTGAATCAAGAATTCTGAGGGAATGTTGATATAGAAACGAGTTTGATTATTAGGTTTTCGTTAATATTATTGTGCCAGTGATCTATGAAAAATTTCAGAATCTTCTGCTTACAACGATAATATGGAAGATGATATAGAAGAATCATCCAAAATCGTGATTCAATCATTATTGTCATTATTGATAAAATCCAAAGTTAAATATGAAAAAGTGTATCGCTTATTAGAAGATTGGAGTTATGTTATTACTGAAGCTGTTCTACTCGCCTATTTTCTATAAAAATTCAGAGTATACCAGAGTTTTACGCTGTTGAATATTTACTCAATGACATTGTCAGTGAAAAAGAATATTGACGTAAAGAATTTTCCAAGTTTAACTGCTTCCCTTAAACATAGATCGGTAGGACATAGATCCAAGAAGTCTAGTGTTTTCAGAAAATCAGAAGTTGAGACATTCTTGAAAGAAACAGATGATAAAATCTGCTTGTTGATAAAGGTAAAGTGTAATTTTCACACTCCCCGCCAAATAATAAAATTGTTCCTTATTTTAGATAATATTGATTATTGGTATCAGTGGAGCATGCCATCGTGAAGAACTAACATTTCTTCAGTTTGAGCATATAAAAGACATGGGAGAATATATATTGATAGAGATTTTCAACACAAACACGAACGTGAGAACAGAATTTGCTATTTCTAACGCGAACATCGAAGGCGTCAATCCTTTCGAAATGTCTTTAAAATATTCTTCTCTTAGTCCGTCACCAATTGAGCAAAATTGAGAATGTTTGCTACGATACTGACTGATACAGGAGAAGACATCGGCACCATCAAAAGGCATGGTGGATGGAAAGCAACTATTGTGGCAGACGATATATAGAGGATTACGTTCAACAAAAACTTCAAGTAGCATCAAAAATATTGGGTCAAAGAGAGATCAATATAAAAACAAACTTGGCCTCTACATCATCAAAAACATGTGCATGGCTTTCCATATCCAATTGCAAAAAAAATTACAGTTAAAATTTATGTATCAAGAATTATGATGTACTTTTGTGGGGAGGGGGGAATTTTTTTCCGCACTAGTTAGGAAAAATCTAACTTTGCCTACTAAAATTAGTTACCAGATGTTTCAAAACACTATTAAAAATATATATTGTTTGAACGGTACATTTTAGCGGTGGATAAGAATACATTTTTCAAAATAATTAATGACAATCTGAAATTAATTACAATATCTTAACGTCGGATATTTAAGCATTCTATCTTTGCCAACATAAGATCAAGTGTCTATACATTTTGTACACCAAAACGTAATCAAAATCAGATGATAATTACCCATCACTACTGTAAAAATCATGAATAATAATTAATTGTTTCTACATCTAAACATTTATTCCATATTTTACTGGATAATAAATAGGTGATACTAATTAATGATTTCGTCTCCAAAGAAATCTTGTATACTTTCAGCTGATATTTTTGTTCGGATATCTGCCCCACTAATAGGGGTAAACACAGATATATGACACAGAGAGAGCGGGCAGGGTGGCCCACCCCAAATCATCTGCTCGTCACCCACAAGGCAGCTGGCGTGGCTGACGCATAGAGCGATTCGCGCTGTTCCGTCTTTATTTTGCTACACCCCGACTCTGGATCAGGTTGTCCGGGCGAGCGCAGGTAAATTGCGCTTTTTTGTGCGACCACCGCTCATTTCTCACCCGAGGATCTGGTTTTCAGCGGCGGAGCCCAATTAAATGAATTCTGAATAATTTAACGTAATTCACAAAGAGTTGTTCTGCCGGTTTAATCGTTTATTTCACTAATTTTAAATTTTGACTGAATAAAGTCACCGACTAAGGATTATTATACAGTATTTGCTAATTAAAAATAATAATGCTTACTTCGACCACTAGTTGTCTCTTTGAAATTTATTTTAATTACTTTACAAGATTTGTTTGCAGTTGGACTACCTCGAAATATTGCGTATATATATTTATTCACTTTATAAATTACTTTAACCCTCGTTCAGCCAATCGCTATGTAGGTGTATTTTACAAATTATCAATAGTCCTAATATTATACAGGGTTCACAACTTATCTAAAAATATTTTTTTGAATATACGAGAGACTTACAAATACAATTTTGTTGTTAAAAAATAATTTAAAAATACCCTGCACGGCACTGGAAACTGGTCCACTGTAAAATCTGATAAAGCGTATAATCAGCGACTAGACAAAAAATTTTAAAAAATTCCCAAGGAGAGAAATAAATTACATTTTCCTTCACCTACTTTAATGCAACAAATTCAACTACGTTTGCCACTATTGTTATTAATTACACAGCCCCACAAAAAAAAAAAAAAAGTTCATACACAAGAGAGTGACATATGTATTCCCATGTATTTTTCAGCGCTGAATCCGATCCCGATCTCAGAATTGGGCCTACACGTTTGGAATTGGCCCCAGGGGCCGAAAATGGCCTGAAATGCGGTTCCCGGGATAAGGCGAAGTCGACGCTGAATTTTGGAGCTAAAGCCGGATTTGTGCTCGAAAAATTTATGGCCAACTGGAATTCCGGGTTTGGGTCCGGGAAAATCCTGTTTTGGACGTTCCGGTTGCGACTGTGGTATTTTCGTGTGTTTTTCAATTCTGGACCTGATACTAGGTGTGAAAATTTTTTGGTCAGCTGAAATTCCCAGTTTGGGTCCGGGAAAATGGCCCATTGGGACCGGAAAATCATATTTCGGACGTATCAGTCGCAAAAGTGGGATTTTCATGTATTTTTCAATCCTGGTCCTTAGGGTATGCTCAAAAAGTTTTTGGACAGCTGAAATTCCCAGTTTGGGTCCGGAAAAATGGCCCATTGGGGCCGGAAAATCATATTTCGGACATACCAGTCGTAACAGTGGTATTTGTGGTTTCGGAAGTAGTCCGTGGTATTTTTGTTTGTATATGATTTCCTTCTATTTTATTGCACGATATTCTTTTGTTCCGTTTTTGTATTTGATTTTGTCCTGTTTTGTTGTATGAACATATTTTTTCTTGTTCTTGATTGTTCTTGGTTGCACTTTGTTGATCCCTTTTTTGTTACAATCTACACTTTTTTAAATGCAAGTTTTGTTACTGTTAATTTTCTTATTCTTCTTATCTTATGTATTTTTTGCAAGTTTTCTTATTTTTTTAAATATTTCGTTATATATATATATATATATATATATATATATATATATATATATATATATATATATATATATATATATAAGTAAATGAGAGATTCCAATCGACCAAAGGCATTCCAAACACGGTATGAGTTCCGGAATTTAAAAGTACATGAAAATACCAATGTCTCAACTGAGACGTACAAAACACAATTTTCCGGCCCCTAAGGGTTATTTTCCCGGTCCCGAACAGGGAATTTCACATGGCCATAAACCTGTCAAGCACAGTCTAAGCTACAGGAATTAGTATATAAAAATCCCACTGTTGCGATAGGTACGTCCGAAATATGATTTTCCGGCCCCAATGGGCCATTTTCCCGGACCCAAACTGGGAATTTCAGCTGTCCAAAAACTTTTTGAGCATACTCTAAGGACCAGGATTGAAAAATACATGAAAATCCCACTTTTGCGACTGGTACAAACAAAATATGATTTTCCGGTCCCAATGGGCCATTTTCCCGCACCCAAACTGAGAATTTCAGCTGACCAAAAACTTTTCACACCCAGTCTCAGGTCCAGAATTGAAAACACACGAATATACCACAGTCGCGACCGGTACGTCCAGAACAGGATTTTCCCGCCCCAAGGGGTTATTTTCCCGGACCCAAAACTCGGAATTTTAGTTGGCCATAAACTTTTCGAGCACAAATCCGGCTTTAGCTCCAAAATTCAGCGTCGACGTGTAGGCCCAATTCTAAGCTCAGGATTGGATTCAGCGCCGAAAAATACATGGAAATACATATGTCACTCTCTTGTGTATGAACTTTTCTTTTTGTGGGCTGTGTTATTAATATAATTAATTTGTGGTTTTAATTAGTAAAACAGTTTGACATAGCATAGATGTAACAACAAAATTTTGAACCCGTCTTACCCAGTTTCTACAAACTAACACAAATGTATTGCTTCTTGTCCGTTTTGAACTTGTAAGTTAATGGCAGCAGCTACAATACGTTTGCAGTACAGTAGTGTCCACTTCGGTACAATTTACTTTATTTTTTAAATACCCCCACGAAAATAAGTTCAAATGATTTAAAGTCGAGATCGTGGCGGCCATGGTACCGGTTCTCCTCGTTCAATCCCCTACCATTAATGCTTGGACACTCTGTACAAGGTAAGGATATAATTGAACCACGTGTATGATACGCCACACTGCTGCAATACGCCGTGGGGGTCCTGAACCTCCATCTCTTCCACGATTCGGTTTCTTTTGTCCCGCGTCATGCCTGCGTTTTCATTACACTTGCAGTCACTGTAGACCGTTGTAAAGTAGCTGCATTTGGCACATGTTTACCGGGAAATCGGTCTGCTAAAGCATTTTCACTTTACCATAAATTCACCCATCAAGTGCGAGTTGCTATACGTAAGTCATTTTTGATATTTGAAAAACTAATGTAACTACTTACATCACAAAAAAGTAAATACTATAAGAATTTTACAAAAATTTTACATATAGATAGTCATTAACAACTTTCTCTCGTTGTTTTATTACTCTTAACTTAATGTGAAAAATTGGAATCAGGACTTTAGGAAGAGAAACTAATGCTTCTCTATTGATGTTCTTAGTACCTGAGTGAAGCTGAAGCTCTTCTTTGCCATTTTTTACTATATATTAATTTTTTCTATCTCTACTATCCCATTCACATAAGAAGCATGTGAAACCTGATTGACGTCTTAATAAAATAATGACAACTTCCAAATCCCCACAAAATTACCATCCACATTTGTAGTTTATTTTTTGAGGAACTGGCTTGATGCTCAGTCTTCTTTAAACAACTGAATGGGCTACTGACAGTATATATCAGTGTTATGAAAAAGGACGGCTTATGCAGGGTGTCCCAGTGTGAGCGTACAGAAATTTACCAAGGGGTAGACCAAAATAAGAATAAAATTCTTATAAAAAAAATTGTCTGATGCACGCCTAGCGAGTTACAGGGTGTTCTTGTTACATAGCTCTAAAATCAACCATATTCAAGTAAATTGGTCCAAAATACCGACTGCATTAATTTATGCAGAAAAATACATGCAAAGATTTTATTTGTTGCCATTTGGTAAGTGAAATGAACTAAACATAAAATTCAAATAATGTACCTATTTATTTAACATGAAATGAAATTATGTTAGCAAAATAACAAGATTAACAATAATTATTTCAATAAATGTTCGAAATGCTGTTCATTTATTTCAATGCATGCTCGGCATCGTTTTACCAAGGAGTTGTAAATCCTTTGTAAGTCAACGGTTGCTTCAATTTGCTCGGCGGCGGCATTAATTTTTTTGAAGTAATTCTTCCCTCTGTTACTGGGTTCAGCATATACCAACTGTTTCATATGTCAAATCAAGCGGGTTGAGATCAGGAGATCTGGGAGGCCACATAATAGCTCCATTATTCCCGATCCAGCGTTCGGGAAAGTGCAAATTGAGCCACATTGATACTTGCTTTCCATTAGCAGGTGCTCCATCTTGTTGATAGTACATTTGATTTCTCAAATGTAATGGAACGTCATCTAAAAAGCCAGTCACAACATTTTCTAAAAAAAATGTGTATCTCTCTGAATTTAAACGATCTACATTAATTTGAGGAGCTAGAATGACTCTATTGATGATCCCTTCCCAGATATTTATTGAAAACCTCCTTTAAAACGCTGAGGGTCGTATTATATGTGGATTTCCATGACCAAACATGAACATTTTTTAAGTTATTTATTCCATTTCTTGTGAAGGTAATTTCATTGCTTCACAATATTTTCTGATGAAAATTTTGGTCATTTTCGATATTTCCATCATGTGCAAAATTGTACCCTTTTTTCGGCATCACCAGGATGTAAAGTTTGCGTTTTATGTAGGTTGTAGGGGTGCAGTTCTTCGCGGTTTAAAATTCTTCAGACACTGCTTTGTGGGATACCCATCTGCGTTGATATTCTTCGAACACTGGTAGAAGGATCATCAAGGACAGCATCTATTACGTTTTCTTCTAAAATATTTACATTTTCCATATTACCTCTTACCCTAGCATTTCCAGACTCCCAGTCTCGCGAGGTTTTTGAAAAACTCATTGAAATACGTGTCGTGAAGGTCGTCTTCTGTTTGGGAATCTGCGTAGATATTCTCGTGAGGCAACCAATAAATTTCCATTACAGACACCGTAAACGTGTATCATATCAGCATATCCATTATTGGAAAATTCCGTAGTAAATAATAACGTACTACTTATTTTGTGCTTTTGTGTTTGACTTGACTTCTAGTAACTGCAACTTACTAGTATAATAATAATAATAATGATAATAATAATAATAATAATACTCCTTTGGAGTAGTGAAATGGACACAATAAGAGCTGAAGCAACTCGATGTAGGGACCCGCAAAATGATGCATCTCCATCGGAGTTTGCATCCAAGATCGTCCGTTCCGCGGTTATACTTCCCAAGAAATCGGGGAGGCCGTGGCCAAGATGGTGTAATTAACACTCTCTCTATCGTAGTCGTGTCTTGGGTATCGAGGTTCCTGATACCAGATGCAGGGCCTGCCGCCAGGCGCCAGAGACGCTTATGCATCTCCTGTCGGCCTGTCCGGTATATGCGGCCACAGCGTATATCCAAAGACACGATTCAGCCTTACGGGTGTTGTATTATCATTTACGACACTCGTATGAGATAGACGAGACGCCAGTGCTGCCTTATGCTCCGGGGGATATAGAATCCGTTGTGGGGAATGAGAAGTGCCGAATTTATTGGAACTATTCATTCCCCACCCTCAGGCAAATTCAAGCCAATAAGCCTGATGTAGTCCTCCTCGACCACCAACTTAGGACGATGTTTGTGATAGAGTTCTCGGCTCCCGCAGAGAACAACATCGTTCTAAAAGAGGAGGAGAAACGGAGGAAGTATCGAGATCCACGGAGTGGAGAGTGGTCATTGCTTGACTCTTCAGAACATCTCCGAATGTGTCGGAGCTTCGGAAGGTGTTACTGAAAAATAATAATAATAATAATAATAATAATAATAATAATAATAATATCTCTACCCCTCATTCTAATCACGAGGATTAGCCCAGAAGTCGAAAACTTGTGCGGGAGAGGGGGCGGCATATTATTATTAAGCAGGCCGCATTTGCGCCCAGGAACGACTTACGTTGGTAGGCCCTAACCACCATTCAGTGCAGGAATGAGGGAAACCTGGAAAACCTCATTAATTAGAGGGGTAGTCAAATGTCAACCGGTATCAATCTCTCACATTGACCCAAGCCAACATTCTTCCAATCATAAGGAATAGTAGGCCTAGGCCACCACTGGTGTCAGATTAAAACAAACACCATGTAATTTTAATGACCTTTAATTAACACCCAAAAACTACCTAAATCTACGAAACGGTTTTTAAGTTATTACGGAAAATTGTTTTCTTTTCAAAATAACACTCTGTAACTCGCTAGGCGTGCATCAGAGAAATTCTTTTTATAAGAATTTTATTCCTATTTTGGTCTTGTCTACCCCCTGGTAAATTTTTGTATGCTCACACTGAGACATCCTGTATATAGGCTTGGACAATCTCCATTTATTAGGCTTGTACCGTCCACATTTAAATTTGTTCACTAATATCTTAATATCAGTAGACTGAAGAAAGTGCACCATCTTCTGAAAAATAATCCAAGAGCTCACTGATTCAGTGATGATAAACGGCAGACCTGATTCTACTCGTATTTTGAGCAATATTCTTCAACAACGACATAAAAACTGTGAGACCCCAAACATTATAAATGTATGATGACTGTGCCGATTTGACCGACCTGACGGGACTAAACTAATGCCGAATTCAGACTCATCGACTCCAAACATATAAATGTACGACAGTCTGGTCCACTTGCATATCTATATTTCGCTTTGACCTTGGAGTGACCTTGAACCTAGGGCGATGGGAGTTAAATGCACCTAAAAATTGGATTCAGCGAGTCAAAAAAACATAGAATAAGATCTAGTCCGCCGGACAGACGACTTCTTTTTTTGTGGTGCTGTGTTATACTGAATTTGTACATAAGTATTTTGGTTTATATTATTAACTTTTGTACATTTAAATAACCTTAAATATACCTATTTCTCTTCTTGAATTTAGGTTTCATTTAATTACTTTCCATTCATTTAATAAGAGCTTCAGGACAATTTTTATAATTAATATCAATTAGTGGAATTAATGCCTTCGAAGTCGCCGTATTCTTCAAATTGTATTTCAGAGATACCGAAGTAAAACTAATAAGATCATTTGAAGAATGCCCAAGAAGTTTTTCAAAATTTGAGCAGCCTCAAGTTAAGTCCTAAGAAATGCTTCTGCTTTCAAAAAGAAGTCAAGTATTTATGACAGATTATATCCTCTCTTAGAGTGAAGAGTGACCCGAAGAAAACTGAAACCATCTGGAAATGACCAGTACCGAAAGACAATCATGAATTATTAATTACTATGCAAGCTTGTGAAAAATGTTGCCGAGATCGCCAACCACTTACATCGACTCACGGAAAACATCAGTCATTTATCTGGACGGAACAATGTCAACTAGTTTTTGAAAGATTAAAAGAAGGTTTATGTTCTTCTCCGATCCTGTCATATCCCAAGCCTGGAAAGAAATGCATCGTGAACAAATAACCAGTAATACTGGAATTGGAGGAATATTGTCACGAGTTGACGATGGATGCGAAAAGGTGATTTCCTACTTTAGCAAAGTCCTATCTAAGCACGAAATGAAGTACTGCGTAACCAGAAGAGAGTTGCTTACCATAGTTAAAACTGTGGAGGCATTTTCTTAAGTATCTCTATAGTTAATCGTTCGTCTTGATGACCGATCAAGCTTACTTGAAGTGGCTACTACAGTTTAAAAATCCGGAAGTTCAAGTTGCAAGATGACTTCAACGGTTACAGGAGTACGACTTCAAAATTGGACACCGGAAATAATCTAACGTAATGCTGATGCCTTATCCAAAAGTGCGACGTTTCACGAAGAAATAATTGGAAAGTGAATGCCAGTGACGAAATCAAGAGCGACGGAAATGGAGGAAACATTAAAACAGTTAATGGGAATGCTGAAAGAAATGAAGAACAGTTAAAATGAAATAAAGGAACACTTAAAAGAAATGAATGAAAACTAAGATCAAATGAAGAGTAGCTAACATTAAATGATGGAAGATTTGAAAAAGGAAATAAGAAACAATCAGGAGGAAATGAAGATCAGTCTAGAAGAAATAAAAAATAATCAGGAAAAATAAGAAATGAAATGAAAACTAGTTTACAAGAAAACAATAAAGTTAAACTCAATGAATTTGAAGAAAATGTTTCACTGCAGATCGCTTGCCAATGTGTATGGGTACTAAGTAGTGAAAAAAGTATTTTTATCAATGAACAAAGCGCTAGCCGGTAAAAGCACGCGGCTTGCTCATTGATAAAAATACATTTTTCACTACGCATCGCTCATCACCCACTGTACACCGCTCATCGCTTGCCAATATGCATGCGCACTAAGACTTGTGGACCAAAATTGCCTAATAACTACTTCCTAAAGCTATATGAACACTTATGTTTACTTAAATACTTACTAATTAGTATTTTCACGTTACAACATATTAGCTGTAGTTATTTTAAAAAAGTTTCTGTTGGTAGTCAATCTACTTTTTATGATCGAGTAAGCTCTGAGGAATAATATGATATATTTCACACGTCCAATTCTTTGGACCCTTACAATAAATCCTAGCCAAATTACAGTCATCTCAATATTTCATTTAACACGACATATTTCTCAAAGAACTTTCCTTCTAGACATATTCATACCATTTTTTATTGCTTGTGTCCCCGGCGTGTCCTGAAATTGTCACATAATTCACATACCTTAACTGTTACTAAGTGAATATTGCAGGCATATGCTCCGTGCTACGCTATAGCAGAAACTTTCTCTAATGCAGTCGGTTTACTAATATAATGCAACATAAACTTCAGTTTGCTCAAGATGATTAATTTGCGCCAAGATTTATGACGTCGAGACCTGCACAAATATCAGCGGAGCCGTGTATTTAATTCAAAACGGCAAGTGTAACTTTAGTAGAACAATCTACTAGTTGTCCGGATTGTCAAATCATGCTAAGAGTCAAAAGCAATTAAATTAGGATGAGAGTTACTATAATAAGGTCTGTTATAACTTCTCTTGCAATTTGCATTCTGTCTTCAGAAATGAGTTCTAATTCACGTTTACTGTCAATATTCTTTCTTGGCTGGCTTGTTTGTATTCAGTATTGCTGCTTCTTTAATTTTTTCTAACTTTCGTGTGATCAAATTCGCTTATTTCCATTGTCCTTCTTTGGTTATCATATATTCTGTTCTCTAACTTCATTTTCATTCATTTTGAAGTGGATTGTTTCACCTATTTCATATTAGCTTATGTGTAGAAGGAAAATCAAATCAGATAATCTGGAATCGAATTAAAACAAAAGACTGAAAAATGTTTGGACACACTCGCTAATTTTTAATATACAGGGTGGTTCAGAACTTATCTAAAAGAATTTGGGAATAGATGTCATAAAAAATGGACCGTTAAAAAATGTTTGTAAAATCCTAGTAGTAAAGTTCTAGTAGCTTTATCGCTGGGCTACTGTAGACTCTAGTCAGGTGAACTTTCTTGTGATGCACGTATTTACATTAGTTTTTCAAATATCAAACATAGCTTACGTCTATATCAACTCTCAGTTGATACATCTCGTTTTAACTTATGATGAGATTTGTGAAATGCTTTAGCAGAACGATTTCCCGGTAAATATATTCCAAATGCAGCTACTTTTACAACGATGTGCAGTGAGTGCAAGTGTAGTGCAAACGCTGACGTAACACAGCATATTGTAGCAATGTCAATTATATCCGAACCAAGTATAGCGTGTCCCAGCATTAATACCAAGAATTGGACGAGGAAGAGCGGTATCATGGCTAACATGATCTCCTGACTTTAAATCATTTGGACTTATTTTTGTGGGGATATTTAAAAAATTAAGTATATTGCACTGAAGCGAACACTTTTGATGATTGACGGAAACGTATCATAACTGCTGCCAATAACTTACAAGTTCAAAACGGACAAGATGCTGAAACATTTATGTTAGTTGTTTATAGAAACTGGGTAAGACGAGCCGAAAATGTTGTAACATCAAGTAGGTATGTCAAACTATTTTACTAATTAAAGCCATACATTAATTCTATTAATAATTAATAGCAATAGTAGCAAAAGCAGTTGAATTTGTTGTATAAAAATAGGTGTTGTAAAATGTAATTTATTTCTTTCTTTGGGATATTTTTTTCAATTTTTTCTCGAGTCGCCGATTATATGCCTTATCAGGTTTTACAGTGGGCTAGTAATCAGTGCCGTGTGGAACTGTATTTTTAAAAGATTTTTGAACTGCCCTTTTTGATTTTATTTCTACAAAATTACACTTTTAAGAGTCCCTGTACATACGAAAAATTTTTTTTAGAAAAAATCACCCTTTGTAAACAATACATTACAAGGGGAGAAAGTGTCATTTTTGTTTCACAGATTATTGATTAAAATCTGATGAAGAAAAACGTATCTCTTGATATGTCTTTTTTGTACTATCTTTATGGTATGCCACAGATGCAGGATGTTCAACAATCAAATACGAAGACATTAATAACATATTGAAATAAAAACCAGAGGCAAGTAATTGAATTCATATAGATAATGTACTATTACATATGATTTTACCACTTTCCATTATATTATGTCTCAACATACATCATTCTTGAGTATAGAAGTTTTAGTACAAATCTTCCTCGAAATGTCCCATTCATATTTCTTTAGAATGTGGATGAAACTGATTTGAAATACTATCATTGTATTATAATATTTATAGAGTTTGATGTAACCTTACTTATCATGAAACTGAATCTCTACCTGAATCCTAGAAGAGCGTCATTTTATTGCATTAATATGTCTATGTTGGACTACTACAATTTTGAAGTCCTTCATATAAATTTAGCCTTCAGAGATTCACAAGAGGTCTTCTTCTGCCTATACATCGATTTGAAAAAACTTTATTAGGATATTCTCTTACATCAAGGCGAATATGTGGAGCAACATCATCTTGTTGGAATTAGATATCGTGCTACTCTAATGGGATTAGGAAAAGTTAATTCCAGGATCGAAATCAGCTGAAAATGCAAAAAAAATAATAACCTAATAAATGATCACTTATGACATATTGATATATGAAATGGGTACACCTGACCAAACCTGACCAATTACAAGAAATAATACTTTACATCCGATCCAAGCAGCAATAAATTTCGAGCTAATTATATTATTATTACTAAAAAATGTCGCGGCAGGTATTAAAATGATGATTGATATCATTTCCTATACAATGAAATAACAAAATGATTAGAAAAAATGTTTGTAATGAAAGTGTTTTTCAATTAGTTTTACTCGAAAACCAAGTTTTTTTTCGGCAAAACATAAATAAGTTAAAAATAAAATGAATGCTGCAATAAATCAGTGGCGTACTATTTTATTTAGAAAATTATGCCATCACGCTGTACCTCCATCGTTGGAGCACCTAAATTTTAAGAGAAGACTATGTTTACACAAATGCATATGCCCAATTTCCAGTTGTTTAATTTACTCGTTTTTAAAATATTAAAAAATATATAAAATAATTTTAAATAAATAAAATTTAACACCCTTTTAAAGATTAGGTTTCGGTTTGGTCACCGTTTGTAAATTACCCCGTATATCACAAATAAATTAGATTGTCTAGAATTAGTCAATTAAATTCCAAATGCGCTGCTTCAATTTCTCCGTCGTTTCATGGTAAATCGTTCCAGTTAATGGCACCCTACAAAAATTTTTACATAATTTAAACCCACAATTAATTCCCTATCCGTTCAGCAGCCTCAAACTACCAATTAATCCCCGAACAACAGAATCGAATTGTATTCCACCTCCTCAGCCTGCGCGGCCCATAAATTACTTCGAGTTGTTTATTAAATGGATGCATGCAGTGCTCACTGCGATTGTTCAGTGGGAGAAGCCAGCAAGGTCTCAGTCTTGAGTGTGCATGTGTCACGGGCGACCATGATCCCAAAATACAGGAATGCAGCAGGCCATGCCTACTAGACAGACGGATAACGTTTCGATCAATGTGATGCGCTCGTTGCAGACTGTGATCTCATGATATACAGGGTGATCCAGAACTAATCTAAACATTTTTTTAATGTACAAAGGACTTTTACAAATACAATTTTATAAAAATGAAATCAAAAAGAGAAATTCAAAAATGATTTAAAAATATATTTCCGCACAGCACTGGAATCTGGTCCACTGTAAAACCTGATAAGCTGTACAATCGACGACCGGATAAAAAAATTTAAAGAAATTCCCAAGAAAAGAAATAAATTACATTTTGCAACACCTATTTTAATGCAGCAATTCAACTGCTTTGGCTGCTATTATTATTAATTATTCATGAAATTAATTTGTAGTTTTAACTATAGAATAGATTGACATACTTGATGTTACATACAATAACATTTTGGGCCCGTCTCACCCAGTTTCTACAAACTAACACAAATGTTTCTGCTCCTTGTCCATTTTAAACTTATGTTATTTACAGCAGCTATGATACGTTTTTGTAAATCATCAATAGTATCCCCTTCGGTGCAATATACTTTTACATTTTTTAAATATGCCCACAAAAATAAGTCCAAATGACATAAAATCAAAAGATCATGGTGACCATGATACCAGTACTCTTCGTCCAATCCCTTGGTATTAATGCTTGGACATGCTGTACATGGTACGGATATAATTGAGCCTCGTGTATGATACGCCATACTGCTAAAATACGCTGTAGACGCCTTGGACCTCCATCTCTTCCACGATTCAGTTGCAAATTTCATGTGTCATGTCAGAGTTTGCACCCACTACACACTGTTGTAAAAGTAGTTGCATTTGGAACATGTTTACTGAGAAATCGTTCTCCTCAAGCATTTTCACGTCATCATAAACTAAAACGATCAACTGCATACAGGGATGGCCAGAAGTACGGAATGAAATTCAAATATTTTGAATAAGTTATTTTTTTTTAAACGCCGAAACGCGTTAATTAATCTTGATTTTTCCCAACATTCAGTTATATAACAATTCATTTTTCTTCAACCCCCTAACATCCAGCTACCCCAACATTTTTTTTTCAAATAGAAATATAAGGCATGAAGGGGGCTCGTTGAAGCTTATAGAAAACCGAATCCAGCCATACCAAATAAATAAGTTTTATGTTTTCATTAACAAGTTCTTTTCATTTAGATATTGAAACAACTAGATAATTTACAAAAATAAACTCAATGGTGCAAATTGTAAAAATGTCCTCCATCCACTATTTGGCATTCCCCAAGACGATAGTAAAAGCTGTCCACAGCATTCCAAATGACTTCAGCTGGTAAACTATGCATCTTGTTCTTTAAATTCTCAGTATTATCCGGCCTGTCCTGGTAGACTCTTTCTTTCAAATATAACCAAAAATAATAATCCAGGGGCGTTAAGTCGTAGGATCTTGGTGACCATTCAACTGTACCCCATCTACCAATCCAACGATTTGGAAACATTTCATATAAGTATCTTCGAAGATCAATACCAAAATGTGGGGGAGCGCTATCTTGTTGGAACCAAATTCTTTCATTCAGTATATCTGGGTCAATTTCATGAGGAAAAACCATAGCTAGAGCAGGTATCAGGTCAAATGTTAGGAAATCCAGGTAGAGTGAGGCAGTAAGATTTTCTTAAAAAATGAATGGGTATGATTTAGCGATGTAGTATGAAGAGGAGATGGAAGAAGCCAGGGAAATGAGAGGTTTGGGTTCATCCTATTAATAAAAGGAAGAAGCGGAATGGCGAATTCCACCATTTATTTTCTGAACTAAAGAGGGATCAACGAAATTTTTTCCAGTATTTCCGAATGTCGCAAAAATTTTTTTTCGAGTTCTTGAATCATCCGCGCCTACAACACCAAGACACAAGATATCGCAGAGCAGTCATCTGACTTGTAGTTTGTTTAGATAAGTAAATATAGATTGTTGATAAGCAAGGGTACCCGACAGTTCAGTGACACATTCACAATTTAATGTTTCTAATAGTTTGAAAGCAATCACTGACTTTTGTGGAATAGAGCTTACGTCTGACTCGCCCGGCCAAGCATAGAAATTGCAGGTCACTGACACGATCTGTTGTGACGGTAGTTACAGGTAACAGTACACGCCAGTGCTTGTCTAGTGTGCAGTGGTCCATTAAAGAACATGAAGGCTTCATAAGCAGGCTTTGCAGGTCCATGCTGTGCAGGTCTGCGTATACATTAAGATCGGGATCTTTTAATCGTGTAAATTCAGCTTTTGTTACAGTAGAACGTTGCGCAATAAATTCATGCTGGTTGGGAGAAATACAGCTCATTGCATTGATGTAGATATATGTATATAAGAACATCTCAGAGACCTTGGCGAGATTTGACAAAATGGCTATAAGTCGATACTTTTTAATGTCAAAAGAATAACCACTATTTAAAATAGGACAAACTCTTGTCACTTTTCAAATAGCAGGAAATATGTTTGTTGCTAAAATAAAATTATACAACCTGAAAAGTGGCACAAAAAATACTCTAGCTAGAAATTTGATCGTCACCACAAGTCATTTTATTCTTTAATCTGGCAAATATTGAGTTCAATAACATTCTGCACATTAAAAGCTAGAATGTTATTAAAATATGTGTCTGTAGTGTTGAAATACACAATAGTAAATAGTTCCTTAATCCAATGTCACAACTTTATGAAGCTATTCCTTATAAAACTATTTTGGGTCCAAATGACTGAAATATTTAGATAATAGGTCTTCATTAGAGATTTGAAGCATTTAAAGTTTGATATATAAAATATATTCAAAGATATTTGACGTAGACTGATAAAACTTGTCTAATGACGTTTAAAATGTAATAATTTGATATATAAATCTAATAATCACTGATTAAGATCCAACCGAGCTTACTCCAAGAACAACAAGAGTAGATAAAAGACTTCTAACTATAATATATAATAATTCCGTGGCTAGTGACGATCTAAACTAGGACATAACAATCCGGAAAGCAGTAGTTTGATCAAAATCTTCATTGTAACCTGTATTTTCTTAAAGAAGCAAAATTATATGAAGGTGAGATCTAATCTAATTCGGTTTATTTTCATCTAAGAAAGCCGTCCTCGAAACATGATCCCATTTTATTTAAAACACTATCATGTATTAGTGAACAATAATTACCCCTCTTTGTGATATTAAGGATTAGTCAAGAAGTAGGAGAGTGAATGAGATTATTAATATTTCATAAACCGCATTTACATTGACTTGCATTAGTAGACCTAACCAACATTCAGGATACATTTTTTAATTAGAGAAATGGTCAAACGATGACTGGTATCAGTCTCTTATGTTGATAGAAGTCACCTTCTTTTATTCAACCAAGTACTGACAAGATCCTGTTCAAATACCCACTGACCTTAAACCGTCTGGCATCTTCTTAAGAATATATGTAATAATATATGTAATTTGGATACTGAAAATAATTTCTCATCATAAAATGTTTTCTTCAATTCCATTATTTAAGGTTTCCTCAGTTAACTTTTGAGATATTTGAGTAATGTCATATTTATCCGCATGTCGAAAACCAGTTGCTCTTAATTCATCTAAATTTTTACCCTAAACTAGTTTAAGGAACAAACTCTTGTCAAACACAGTAATAGTAACGGCAAATTAGTCTATTTGTGAAATTTAATAGAATACTTACTTATTTCTATAATTTTTCTTATTGGATTTGATAGAAAGTTCAGAATTATTCGGAACAACGGCATCAACTTTATGAATATTACAGAAAAAGACTCTTGCTGTCAACAAAAACATTGTAATCAGCAGTATGTATATTTACCTTTGAATAGTTTATTATTTCACAAAATAAATCAAAGCATTGTTATTGTGCTGACCATATAAGAACATATTTACAAGATTCTTGATTGGCTGCGGTACTTTCCACTGGATTAAGTAGGCCTCCCACCAAGTTGGCGCCTGAGATTAGTCGCATATCAAATTATAAATGAACAGTTTCTTCATGATAGAGTGTTGAAATCTATCATTCTTTCAGCAGTGTTACAAAATCGGCGGTAGATATTGCGTATGCACCGTGAAATTATGTGTAGGCGGGTTATTTTTGTACTGCCTCTGCATAATGAATGTTGTTGATTAAAAAAATACGTTTTTGTCGAGGCTTGGGCAAGTGAACATTCATAAATTTGAAGGATAACGGCTGCAATCAAATTATTTCCGACTTAGTTTTAAACATTTGTTTCCATTGCAGCAATTGTTTTGTTAAATGAATTATAAGTGGATCATTTCTAATAATTTTTTTTACTGGGGAAGGGGACAAAATTTTTATATGTATTTCATTATCAGGTATAACGAGCTAAGGATATTGGCAATAGACTAGATAATTTAATCACAAACGTTTGAAAGTGCGTTACTTGGTTGTTGCCTAAAATGAACATGCTTTAGAAATTTATTATTAAAATATGCGCTATTTATCACTGTCCGTGGGTTATTTTGTAAGAAAATTTTTTGAAACCAAGCTAGGAAGCATTTATTTAGTAGTTATTTATAGCCAGTACATAGGGTGAATTAAAACTAATCTAAAAAAAAATAATAATGTACAAAGGACTCTTACAAATACAATTTTATAAAAAATAAAATCAAAAAGAGCAGTTCAAAAATGATTTAAAAATACACTTCCGCACGGCACTGGAAACTGATCCACTGTAAAACCTGATAAGACGTTTAATCGGCGACTGGACAAAAAATTGAAGAAAATTCCCAAGGAAAGAAATAAATTACATTTTACAAAATCTATTTTTATACAGCAAATTCAGATGCTTTTGCCGCTATTGTTATTAATTATTAATAGAATTAAATTGTGGTTGTAATTAGTGAAATAGTTTGTCACAACATTTTGAGCGCATCTTACCCAGTTTCTACAAACTAACACAAATGTTTCTGCTTCTTGACCCTTTTGCACTTGTATGTTATTGGCAGCAGCTATGATACGTTTGTGTAAATCATCAATAGTGTCCACTTCGATGCATACACTTCATTTTTTAAATATCCGCACAAAAATAAGTCTAAATGATCAGTCAGGAGATCGTGGCTGCCATAGTACCGGTTCTCCTCGTCCAATCCCTTGGTATTAATGCTTGGACGCACTGCACTGTACATGGTACGGATATAATTGAACCTTGAACCTACATCTCTTCTAAAGAAAATCAAAAAAAATTTTACTCGACCTTTAACAAAAATAAACAAATCACCCTATAAAATTCGGTAACACGACGCTCCTGGTACGCTACAAACTTTCTGATGGCGCAGCCATACGACAATCGAATGCCGGAGGAAGCATCGTTGCCACATCATGTTTACATACATAATATCGTCTTAACACTTCAGCGTGTTATTTAAATTTACCACCATTTATTTGCACTTCCGGTTTGATTTTGAAACCATTTTTCAACAAAGCACAAAGATTTTATCAAAGCAGGCCGATCTTTTTGAAATTTTGCACGTCTCCATAATTTACCGTTCTGAACAACACTTTCAAGTAAAATTTTGCTGTATTTTCAGTAGAAAAGGCACTTTACCTGAACCGATAACAGTTTTCAATCGGTGCACTGAATATTTCAAATAGGATTATTTCGAAAACTGTTACTCCTAACGACTTCAACAACGTATACCTTTTTTAGATACAACAGGTAGGAGAATCGATTGTTTCGGTAGACAGATGGATAAAAAAGTTCTGCCATTTAAAAGAAACATGCTGTGCCATAAGTGGCGCCCTCTACTAGTCAAAACGTCAAAATTAGTTAAAAATTATTTGCCAAAAAACATAATTGTGCCAATTTTTTTTAATACTCCGACAGGTTTCATAGTTATTGAGATATTTCAAAATAAAATTTTAGCATTGAACACCCTGTATTTTTTAAACCAGCAACATTCGGATAAAGCATATTTGGCTCAATCGTCATATTTTGGTGTGTAGTATCTCCAGTTCAGAGATTGCCCATTCTTAATGAATCACCCTGTATTGAACGTGTCTAGTATTAGTTCAGTGCCAATTTCTTTAGAATATGTATAATTATAATGAAGGTTTTACTGAAAAATAAATCTAAAAAATATGTATTGCAAAACTTTATTATTTTAACTAGTTACTTACACATTTTTTTATTAGATATTAATAATATTGTGTGAAACTAACTAATGTGCGGACTAATGCCCGTACTTTTTAAACTCAAATTCGATTTTGAACATATTCAAACACAGAAATAGTCCACAATAGATCAGATCTGATCTATTTCCGTATTTCTAGGATTGCTTCTTCAGGTGACCTTTATTTTAAATTGAATCAAATATCTAAATATAAAAAATTAAGATATATATTAAAATTATTTGAATAAATCCATTTTTAATCGACAATGGCAAAGGTTTTGATAATATGTCTAAATTAATATTATTTGCCCTTTATGTAATCGTTTTTATGTAATCATATAATGATTTCATAAATGTGTGTCCGCTACCATAACTTCAAAATCTTACTCAAATTTTTAACGATTTTTTTTGCTCACTATTAAGTGTATAATTTAAGAAAACTGTTACTTAAATTACAGGTGACATGGGTAGGTTGTTCTTCTGTTATTTTTATCTCATATTACATTACAGGTTAATAATCGATGTTTTCAGCTAACTTTACCATATAATGATATATTATACGTGAAATTTTCTTGATTTATTCGTATATGTTGATGTTCTGTGGCAGGGTAGAACCGAGTTTGTAATTTGAATATAACTTTATAGATTTATGTCAATCAATACTGTGTAGGTATTCTTGCTTTTAATATAATTAGAAACATGTATATATGCATACAGTAACTTATAATTACGAATAACTGTTGATTTAATTACAAAAGTTCCATAAAATAATTTTCATCTGTTGAAACGGTTTAATAAATTAGGTCTCTTACCAAATTTATTAAGCCATACAAAGTGTTCTACAGGCCCTATGGCATACTTTGACAGATGGTAGCTGGGTTAATGTTAAACATTTCTTCTCATTTACCTACATAGGTCCGTTTCGTTTTTGTTTAGATGTTACAAGCATTTCAAATATATACTTTCATATGTCAACGTAGTCGCGGCAAGAATTCAGACGACTTACGTTACGCAATTGTTTTTAGTATCAACAAAATTTTCGACATTTGGTCGCGTTAAAAATAAACATTTTTTGCAATTTAGTGCGCACTATATAGTGTAAACATTTAGTATATAGTTTTATTATTCTCATTTTCAGTTTCGTAAATATTTTGATTGAAATATAATGAATTATTCATATGTTCCTATGACGTAAGTCGCCCGAATTCTTGCCGCGACTGTATAATAATAATTATTATTTGTGTTTAAAGTTTAAACATTAGTTAACCTTTATTAATCAACTTAACAAATCTAATTGCGTTTTGTAACGTCCAGATATGTTCATTATGATTATTATTTATGCCGTCTCCCGACAAGCGAAATCATTTTGTGCGTTTTATTGAAGTAACTAACAAAATTCTAATCGCTGAGAAGGATGTCCAGCATGTAACGCTTCTACATTTTAGCGATGAAACAGATGGAACATTTCTGTGTTTGTAAATGATACTGCAGGAAACAACTACTCCGCGGACTAATGCTCCGCCGGCATTGAATTACTCCTGCAGTGTGAACAGCCAAGAACAGTATGCCATAGGTGAGATGACCGACAATTGAACTGGCTGTTCCATACTGATGAGGGCTAACCAGTCCGAAACCGATCTATGTCTGGTGGTGTGTCTGACAAGGATTATTGGGTGTTCACACAGATACTTCAGGAGTAATTCAATGCCGGTCGGGGCATATCATTTACAGATTTAATGGCTCGTCGCCCAGGGCGGGAGGGCTGCGTTAAGTACTTGCTGCAATGTAGGTCGCTTCCTGTAAATCGAGCCGCTTAGGCCGAGCAGGAAGTAAGCAGACCACTTATCTCACCATTTCTGTGTTTAATACACGCCATACAAAATTCAGTGATAAATGAAGATTGCTTGCTATGTACCGAACACTAATTGAATAGTTGTCAATGACAGCATCTATTATATCTTCTTAATTTTGTACATTCACTTCAGTAGGACCAATGAAGTTTTTGGAGCGGGGTTATCTTTTTTTTGAAGTCTACAAAATGATGCACTAAGGACTGTGTGTGCAGGTTGATATCTATTTCAGAATATCGACGAATTCTCGGGCTGGTTCTCTGGTGTTCCCTTATACAAAAACAATATCTGTATATTCTTCAGTGGTAAATAAATGCATTTTTTATTTACCACTTACCACTGATAAATGTCAAATGAGTAAACAAAATGACACAATAATTATTGCTATAGCAGCCATCATTTTTATTTTTCAGACTACTTTGATTGAAATATGAAATTATATTTTTTGAAATGCTGCCATCTGCCAAAGTTTGTCGTAGAGCTTGTAGAACACCCTGTGTGAAATAGAGATATTAGAGATTTCTAACGAATATATACTTAATAGCATAATGGAAGAGTAAAAAATTCCAATTATTATTTTATACAGGGTTATTCAGTATTTATCTAAAAAAAAAAATTAGGAATCGATGCATCATAAAATTTCTATACGATATTAACTCCATTAATAAAATATCGTAAAATTTGTTGTAAAATTCTTATAATTTTCGAGAAAAAAAATGTTTCAGTACTAGTACTTCGCCGGGCCACACCACAAATGAGTTCTTTTAATAATAGCGGCAAAAGCAATTGAATTTGTTGCATTAAAATAGGTGTTGTAAAATGTAAGGCAGACCTTTCGGTTAACAAACCTGCCGGTAAACCGTAACGTTAGTGGCTGTATTGCCCGGAAGGCCCAGCTTGAAGTCTGGGCCTCCCGAAAAACTACTTCTGCTACGTCTGCTTCCTTGCGTGAAAGTGGAACCGTGTATATGTGAGGAGTGGGTACAGACTGAGAGTTAGAACGACGGGAAGCAGTCTAGTTAACATATGACGTAATCTTCTGATATGGAAATACTTATTTATTTAAAAAAATGCGACGTGAGAATTTTTCTTCTTTTTTTCTTTTGTAATGTCGCTGCTACCAGGGCTCAGGTTCTTCGGTGAGAAGAGACAGGAAGCAAAGCAAACTCGCATTTTCCTAATATTTATTTTAACCTTCTACTAGTAAGTCTACATGACAACTACACCTTACCTGAAATTACCTTTACTGAAAACTACTGCATACTAATTACTTATTATTAATCGTAAAAAGCTGTGCTGGACTGTTTCATATCCTGCTTTAAAGTTCAAACTTATTGTAACGCATTTAGATTATGAGATCTATAAATTTATCAACGAATCCAGTACACTTTCCTCGAAGCTTTGAAATTAACTCGAATAAAAGGTGAATGTTCGGAAGGCTTTACTATTGATACAGGACTGAGACAAGGAGACCCACTCTCAACCCTTCTTTTTAATTTAGTACTAGAAAAGGTCATAAGAGATAGTCAGTTGAACAGAGAAGGACACATATTGTTTAAAAGTCATCAAATTGTAAATTATGCAGATGACGTGGCTATTATTGCTAGAGATAGTAGGGAATTAGAAGAAGTAACAAGAAAACTTGTGGAGGAAGCACGTAAACTTGGATTGCAGATAAATCAAGAGAAAAGTAAGCTTTTGAGAATAGGAGAACAAAAAAAGGATACCAATTTTAAATTGAGAACAGAGCATGGAGAGATGAAGTTGGAGGAAGTTCAAGAATATGTGTATTTGGGGGCGCTAATAACAGCTAACTGTTATGAGGACAAAAAATAAATAGTAGAATAATAAAAGCAAACAGAAGTTCGACAGCAGTTAACCACTTATTGAAATCAAAAAATTTGTCCAGATGAGTAAAATTTAGAATGTATAAAACAATTTTGAGACCGACAGCGCTGTATGGTAGTGAAACTTGTGTTCTCAATAAGAAGTCAAGAGAAAACCTTTTAAGGTGGGAAAGGAAGATCTTAAGGAGAATTCTTGAGGGTAAGAAGACAGAGGAAGGCTATGTAAGGAGAAATAATGAGGAAATATATGCAATGTACCAGGCACCAACAATAGACGAATTTGTAAAAGCCCGAAGAGTGCAGTGGCTAGAGCATCTAGAACGTATGGAAGATGAAAGGGCAGTTAAGAAAATAGTAGGGAGTAAGTCTAACTACAAGAAAAAAAGAGAGAGACCGAGGAAGCGATGGAGAGAGGCAGTGGCAATAGATCTAAGGGAGAAAAATGTAACGGATTAGAAAAGAAAGGCGAAGGACAGAATGAAATGGAGGAGAATAACACAGCTCTTGGCCTAAAAGGCCTGTAAACAGCTTCATATATATATATATATTGGTCGAAATATTACAGATGTATATTCTTTATGTAATGGAGAACAGTATATTATTCATGATATAATAATGGCTGCAATTTCAGCCATTATGTGCAAGTAGAATACTATACTTTGTCCACAACTAATATTATTTTAGCTAACTTTTTACTGAAAACATTACACAATATTTAGACACTCATAACATGAACATGACATAGTATACCATTCAAAATTGTCAAAACACATTATTTTCAAGTTTAACATTTGTCGTTCACTTGATAAATTTAAAAAAGCAAATAAAACTTTAATTAGGAAACTTCTACCACTATTCGGAAAAATGTTAATATTGTCGTAACTGGTATAGTGAGTAGCGTTTGGCTTTCATATGGGAGATTCAGGTTCAATTGCTGACACCGGAGAATTTTCGTTTTGTTAGCTCATTCCCGATTTTTTGAAACTAGTGAATCATGATTTCATTATTCACTAGTGAATAATGGATATTTAGAAAACACATGTATAATGAACGTTTTATACAATAGTCGGGGACGAACATGTTTAAGTAATTCAATATATGAATTTTCGTTCATACGCAGATAGTTTCTATAATTATGAGGCATCATTAATAATTAATTCGTTTATTAGGTGCATACGGAAATAGATTTTTTAACCAATATGTTATCCATTTAGATCGTTTGCGCTTTATCTTTGGTGGTAGGTACATTAGAGCAACTATCGTTCTTATTAAAGTAAGATCATATTCGGAGATCATGTTTACAACACTACTTTAATATAAACAACATATATGCCGTACCAAAGAGTACAGGTTTAGCCAGACTTACGAGAAAGAAGATTCGGCTCGTGTATGGTCACCTTTAATATAATTATTGTTACATCATGACGATAACACCCTTTTTGACATTATACGCCATTTGGATAGTTATTTTTTTATTTTAAATTATTTTTTATAACCATGTTCCTTTATATCTAAATTATTATAATCAAATTGGATTAGCTATACTATACCTTTAAAGTAACGAAAAGACGATCATTCCGACATATCCTTTATCTTAAATTAATTTGCAGTGGAAAGCAAAGCATGGTAGTTTCACACATTTGACACATTGTCGTTTAATAACATTCACAATTCATATTTAATCCAGTATTCATTAACGTATACTACCGGATTACTGATCCCTCTATTTAGCACTTATGACGGAAGGGCGGGAACTCAATAACTTCCTTTCACGTCTAACAGCTTTCATTAATTTATTTCACCCTTTGACGGATTATTTTTCGACATAATCAGTGTGACGAAAAGATCCCCATTTTATTTACATTATATTTACACTTCTGAGTTGTGCACACGTTGTGCACGATTTTTATTATTGAGTTGAATTAGCTATCGCCATTAATATACAAAGAAAAATGTTTTCTAAGACTGCAATAACACCTTATAGAAAATTCAATACATTTATAAAGAAAATTCTAGTTGATTTAGCATTTAGCATTTTTCTAAACTTAAAACTGAGAAAGCTAAGGTGATATGACAATATATTCTAAAAGCGTAAATATATAAAAATACTGAACATCCATAAAAAAATATATTTAAAAAACATCTTTACTTGTCATTTTTGAGCAGCAACAACCGTTTAGATGAAACATTTTTCCATCACATAGAATAAACTTTCTATAATCTATGTTCATTAAAACAAATTTATTTGGTGTTTTGTAATAATCTCCTTCTAAAAAGGTAACAAGTTAAATACAATAACACAAAAAAGCCTCATAAAGTGTGCCATGCTACCATACAAAAAAATCAATGGTACATTTCAACTTTACCACCCCACATGCTGACACTAATGAAATACACAAGCTCAAATACTGTAAGCGTAATATACATGTGCGTCAATGAATGATATTCAGACAGAGACATGATAATGCATGGAAAATACATTTACTGCTACAATTATATTTTTAACTCTATACTGATAAGTTTTTTATATATAAAAAAAAACAATCGAGCATCACGCTACAGAAATATATATTGATTTTAACTTTTTTGTCTTCCCTTCTTGTCCTCTATATCTAGTGCTTCCAGTATTGAGTTGGTATAATTAATGTCATACTACTATTTAATTGAATACTTAGCCCTCAAATTTGTAACAATATTTTGTAAATTATTTGTAATACAAAATGAAATACCAAGTAATAAAATGGGAATTTTCGACATATCTTCTTTGAGTTATCGTTTTAAAGAGGTTCATTTTAACATCGACTATTCTCTACGTTCAGTAAGAACATTTGAAGATCATTTGGATGCTTTCTTTCATAATACGAATTTTGATAGAACAACACCTTCCATAATTTTTGTTGTAGATTATTATTGATGCCTTTATATTAATCTCAAGAAGAGAAAAGAACTGATTAGCTCTAACAGACAACTCAAACAAACGTTGCATTCATGTTGCGCATCTGATGAAAAAAAGGTGATATCTACACAACTGCCGTCTTCAGATTGCAATTGAAAAACAAAACGGCAAAACATCCAAGACATCATCGAGTGATTTTACAGCAAGTGACGCACATTCTTGTACTACTAACATCACAAAGCCCAGTTGGTTACTTCTAAAAAAAACTTCTCTTTACAAATGCAGATGATTATTTAATGAGACATATGATTTGGTAGCACCAATAGTAGTATCTACCATTCTAATATTTCTAGGATTGATATTTGGAGAGGTTTCAAAAATGCTGAACCATTTCCTGTTTCATTTCCTACAGCACTACAGCAGTTGTTCAAAGAGGAATCGGCATATTTTGTTTATTCGGAAAACGTCTTTGATTGGTTAGTTATTTAAAAAACCATTGCGATATTTTGTCTTTGACGATGTAATGCAGTCGCCATCTGTAGGCATTAACGCACTTCTTGTGTTGTTGGGGAATTAAACAGTGATAATACTAAAATAGTAAGGATCTTAACAATAATCGACGATGTTTGCATAATTATTATTATTTTAAAATGTAATTTGCCGCAATATTTACGTGTTCTGTAATATTTTATTTTAAACCTTTCCTTTCCAGTGTTCTTTGACAAACAGACTTTATCGTTTGAAGAGTACTGCAACCAGCAATACAACTGAGGCTGGAAGAAGACTGAACAACATTCGTCAATACAAAATTTGTTGTCAAAACTGAAACCCGGTGTGTTTACGTTGTGATTGTGTGCTCTCCTGAAGCTTTTAGTGACTATTTCTTCAGTTCTAAACGTTTTATAGCGATTAAATAATGGAATTTACGTCGGATACAGATATTTTACTATAATACGGTACGCTCTATGCTATGTACGATGCGTATTTTCTAGAGTCGAGGGCAAATCCAGCAGAGCTATGGTTAGCAGACAAAATTTTATAATTAAAAGCAGGGGTGCATTCTGAGTTTTCTATTAGTCCTTTCATTAAATTTCGATTTTCTTGGAATAGGTACCTAAATGGGCGTTTTATTTAACGGACGCAGAGGGTGTGTTATGTTGCTAGAGGGTAATCCAGACGGACCTGGATTGAGAAAAAGTCTAGTTTTAACCGCTTGCAGCGAAGAACCGTAAAACGAATGCAAAATACTGCAGTTAACCGGTATTAATATTAATACAAATGTAATTTCTACTTTTGGCAACGCTGTAAAAGACGACCTCATGGTATTTGACAGTAAGCTATATTCGGTTATCACAGGCGTCGATTTTCAGAGAGGTAAGGGGCTCTTGCTTCATTTTTTAAACATTGAGCTAAAACTTCGAAATAATTTTTTTATTGTCAATTAGACATCTCCTGTATAAATATTCTTCTTGGATTAATTTACCTAAATCTCAAGATATTGCTATCGATATAGCCTTGTTCGTTTTTTTTTTTTTCAAGTGTTCAAGCAATTATTCGTTAATCATATGAAGAGCTTTACAGTGGAAAAACAAAATACCCCTGGATTTGAGACATGGAAATTTTATGGTGGCACTTTATTATTATTTATATTCATTACGAGCTGTAGAGGATCATCAATTGTGAGCGCAATAAAAATTGTTATTTTGCAACATTGACTTCAAATAAATAATTCTGAAAGTTTGTTTTGACGCTTGATCGTTTGTCCACAAATTAGATGACTGTGCTGTTTTTGTATCTACCTTTGAAAAAATATTAAATTGTCTTTAAGGTTGCTGTATTTCTCGCCGTAAAATAATCAAATTTGTAGAATTTTTTAAGTTCAGAAATCTAAAAATAAAACTTTTCAAATGCATTTGTATGAGACATTATTTTGTTATTCTAACCCCATATGTTAACAATTATTTTCACATACTTATAAACAAAAGTGAACAATGTTATATGCAGAACTATGTAAGTTTATGTTATAACAATATTTACATATACAGTTGAATCTTAAAAAAGACGTATTTTGAAAGATTTCTGTATCTAAAAATTTGTTGGTTAAACCGCTTTCTAGCGTTACACATTTGTATTTCGGTATCTTTAAATATTCGCCGGTGGCATGAAATAACATTCCTGTTATTTGCTAAACTCTAAATTGTTCAGTTCCTAAATGTCTAAAATTACTTGTATTTGTTAAAAACACTATTTCAAGAATACAATGCCCTTAAACTTTCTTATATCTATTTGTGATAGATGTAAGAAAGATTTCATTGTTCGATACCTTATTACATTACGTTATGTAATATTGTAACAACAGTTAGCTTTCAACAATTATGAAATTAGTTTATTTTTCTTAGTTTTATTAGTTTAGAAATGTTAAAGCCCACGACAGACAACAACTGAATTTAATGTCTTATAGAATACTCTTCAAAGTGAGTTTGGGCCATCTTTATAACCATCATTCCATGTTTAGAATTAATTCTAAGAAAATGTGTGATATTTTTTGCTTATTTTTTTGGTGTTCTGGTGTTCGATGTACTATAATACAAAAATTATAGTACAGTGTTTACTATTTTACAGCTGTATAGTCCTTCTCAAACATACTTTATCCATCAGAAACAGTTTCTAGGTTATGTATTAGTGATTAGTGATATTTCTTTAGTGTTTGTGTGGCAAGTTCATTTCTGACTTTCAGTTCGAGGGCAAATACGTTCACATTATAATCAAAAAAGTTTTAGGAGTCGTTTTGTTCGAACTTATTTGTTGCTAAATAAGTAATCAATAATTATTACAGCAGTTGGAAAAAAGAAATTTTCTTTAGGTACATACACACTTTTGTAAATTATTTTGTGATAAAAACTACGGGTACCTAATCATTATGTACACTGTAGTAACATTTTACTGAAGTTTTATTACATTATAACGGAACAATTTAAAAATATCCACAGATATTTTACACAATATTCACGCTGAACGGGTCTGTAATGGAAGAATGCGCCGGCGCAGCGACCTAAATGTTCAAAAGCCTCAACTCAAATCTAAATTTTTATCGACAAGTCTCAATAACACCATTGTGCATACGTAAATTGCATTCAATACATTATTTAGCGTTATTTATGTGTAATAATACTTTATGCCATTAATATTTGACAATTCATAGTTTTGACGTTTACCAATGTTAGATTCTTCTGTGTAAGTCTGGCTCAAGGCTATACACATTTTATATGACAAAACAATGAAATTTGGGTAGTTTTTGGAGGCGTTTTTTTATGTTAAATTTTGAAGTTTTTGAATGGTTATTTTTCAGAATGTGTTTATAATTAAGTATATTTCAATTTAAACAGAAGTTTTAGCGGGGCTGACTACCAAAAAATCAAAATTAAATCGGTTTCCTCAAAAATGGAACACTCTGTATAAGAATTGATGTTATCATCAGATGCTACGCGCAATCTAGTGTCTGTATACCAAATTTCGTCATGATATGATAGTTTCTGAGATTTAAGCATTAAAATTCTTAGAGGAACACCCGTTCTTAAATGTCTAAAATTACTTATATTTGTAGAAAACACTATTTCAAGAGTACAACGCGTTAATAAGAGGATGTAAAGTTGATATGAAAATACTAAACGCATCAATTTCGCCAAATAACAGGATCCCACCTCAAGGCGCGACCTCTGACATCCGCCTAAAAAATGCGTGTAGTAAGACGGCCAGCGCAGTGCACTTGCAGAATGCAGTGGTAACAATTTGAGACAAGATCTCGATTCTCTCTATTTGCAAGCGAAATGGTGGAAACAACGACCGGGAGTGACCGTGAGGCTGTCACCGGGTCAAATTGGGACGTCTCTTATGTGGTTCTCGACTTTCTAGAAACAATGATTTTAATATTAAACGAATACGAAATGAGAATGAGAAGAATTGTCACCGCGTGATGTAGGCCGTCGGAAAAATACAGCTGCGTTTAAAATTGTATGAAAATAGATACAGTGTGGTATGCTAAGAACCAGAACTCTTGAACTTTATTTTATTAATGATTTGATGTGAGTAATTTTAGTGACTAAATGTATGTTTATTGGTTTGTGGGACAAAATAAACTGAGTTGAACTGATCCTAATTAAAAATTTGTCAATATTTTTTATAAATAATAATGAACTATTTTAGTGTGTTAAAATCCATTTTCGCTAATGTTCCACTGATGTTACCTAGAAACTGTTCTTATCCTCCTTGGTTCTCTAGAGACGTTATTAAAAATATTAAACAAAAATTGTGCTATTGGCAAATCTATAAAGACAATGGTGTCTTTCTTTCTCGATAATGTTAGCATTAAGGCGTCTGAAATTATTGTTATATATATTGCAGTTTGTTCCAATCAGCTTATATTTTGATACATGGTGATTTTCCGGGTTGTTATGCCGTGACCTCGGTAACTGGTAGCTGCCAGAAACAGAGTTAGCATTAGCCGGGAGTCTTTTACCTGCCCTGGTTGTTCTCGGGCTAGGCTCCGTGGGGGACAGACCCGCTCAGCTGCTTTGCTGGTCCGTCGCCGCGAAGCTTTTGCAGAGTCACCACTGAAGATGCCGACAGTGAAGAGCGGCGAAACGTTTGGAAGCATGGGATGCGACCAGTTACAGCGGCGGCTACGGAACGCCTCGGAAGACCACCATTATCCGAGGAGCGGTTTCAACCGTAGCAGTCGTAATACCAACAATAGGAACCGAAATCAATATATGGACAGGCCCAAAGACACCGATAGCGGGTCTGTCCCCACAGAGCCTAGCCCGAGAACAACCAGGGCAGGTAAAAGAATCCCGGCTAATGCTAGGGATGTGTATTTTAACTCTGGTTCTGGCAACAACCAGTTACCGAGGTCACGGCATAACAACCCGGAAAATCACCATGTATCAAATTGCAGCACTGGCAGTGAAAGCCTAAAAACCACCAGCTTATACTTCTTTATCTTCATTTGGTACAGTTGACTTAGACTCAAATTGTAAGGTATGTTGAATATTCCTGTGGTTACTGATGATGTTTGAAAAGCTCTAAACAATTTGACAATTAATTAACTAAAGATTTCGTCTTTTTGCTGAAAGATTGTGTAATATTGTTGACAATTTTGGCAAGTTGATTAAAGCTATTATTCATAATTTACTTCACTTACATATTAAATCACAAACTTGCCTGTAGATCTACTTTAACTAATCCTGTTTGTATTACTGGTTTTATTTCTAATACATTGGAGCGCAGTGAACAGGTTGACGTGGCTTACACAGATATGTTAAAAGCTTTTGATAGGCTAGACCACTTCTTAAAATTCATTGAATCTTACCTTTCTAATTGTTCGCTAAGCGTCCTATATCATGGTTTTACTTCATTTGTATTTTGAAATCATCTACATCTAGGGTACCTCAGGGTTTAGTTCTATCTACTGTTTAACGTGTTCAATAATGATATCTGTTTCATCTACAGATGATTGTGTAATACTTCGAAATAATTTAACTGTAGTTAATGAATGGTTTCTTCGAAACAGGTCGCCTTTGAATATTTCTAAATAATTTATTATGACTTACACAAGGAAAATTTATTCTACTACTTATATGTCCAACATTCGTTCTCAAACTATCGCCCGTTGCACTGATTTGGAATTAATATCGTATTTCATGCAATTAAAAATCTTGGTTTCATTATAAGAAATGTTAAACACCTCAGCGAGGTTTCTGCAATATATATTATACAATGCGTTTGTCAGGTCATGCAACTGACAAACCGTTGAACATGCAACTATTATTTAGAATCCTGTATATTCTACATCTGAAAACAGTTCAGAGAAGATTTCTTAAATATCTATCTTTCAGGCTAGACAATGTGTACTCTGTTAGAGGCGCATACCTCAATCCGACTTATTGAGTAGGTTCAACTTAAATGATCATCCGACACCTCGATGCACTTACTTTTGTTATTTTTGTTTAAGCTAATGCATTGATTGTTCTGATGTTCCCTTAGTCATATAGCATTTAAGGTCATTGAATGTATCTGTTTATGTAGTTTTCTTTTTTATGCTTATTTCCTTGTAGTCCCGCTCTATAATTGGAATTCTAATAAAATACTAATTCTTTAATTTAAGGTAGATAAAATTTTAAATTTATTATTTTATTTAATTGTTTGTATAATGCAAATACATTTTTTTGATATTTTGTTATTCCGAAAGATTACATAGATGCATCATTTCTGAAATGGTTAAAACAGGGCAATCGTTTGCTGTGTAGTCAGTTCGTTATGAAAACATATTTACAAATCAATTTCGTTTTGAAACAAATGAGCAGACATTCATCGTCGCCCGCATTCATTAAAAATCTGGATATTTCTTTCTTTGTTAATACCTTAGATTTTTTAGGTTTGTTACATTTCTGATTTTCATTATACAATCAACAGTACAGTCTTTTTTTATATCCTGCGCAGTTGATTGAAATATACTAATAACCCTTTCTCGTTAGTTATGTTAATTATCTATTTTTTTCTAAACCATTTTCCATAGCGCCCAAATGCTTGTTCGTATTTTTTACGTAATAAAGTACGAGATGGAAAACAGCACTGGAAGCTTAATTCTTAATATCTGATGGCAAATTATGGTTATGCGACTCAGTCTATGGCTTTGTCGTACAAACTTCACATGCGTACGGTTATAGTTTCTATATCCCATTTATTGCATTTACTTATTTATTTTTTCAGAGTTATGCAAGAATCTAAAGACGGAACTATAGTCTGTTTGCAAATGAAAGAGAGTAATAAAACCCCGAGATAAGAACCGGTCATGGGCGTGATAATATTTCGTTTCAGTTAATTATCGGGTAACACTAATGCCAACAGGTAATGGGTGTACATTAGTATATTTTACTGGATACATCATAGGGCAGGAGCCAGTGTATTGTGACAGATCAATCCAGTCTTAGAGCTGAATATACAAAGACGTGCTAGTGCAGTAGAGTAAAATTCGACTTGTGTTTAGTGACTATTGTGCCAGTGGATATAATATTGTTTGGGTAAAATGTCGAGCTTATCAGATTACGTACCTGCTAAATGCGTGTAAAGATGTGCGCTGTCTCAGAATGAGGAGATTATTATATTAAATATATTTAATGTATTGAAACACCAAAATCCTACCAACAGTGTTGATGACATCGTGAAAAATGTTCCAAAATGACAGGGATTGGAAAATCGACTATCTACAGACTTTTAAAGGAAACAAAAAATGAACAAGATACTGTAAATCCCCCAAAATCATCTACAGGGAAGTCAACAGTCGTTTTAGATGGTTTCTTTAAAAATGTCTTTCGCAGAAAAGTACATTCATTTTATTTTAAAAAAGAAATACCAACACTAAACAAAATTTTAAGTGAACTTTCAGAGGACAACGATCTGCCAAAAATCAGTAGAAGCAAATTATGGGCCTTCTTACGAGTGTTGAATTTTTGCTGGGAAAAGCAGAACAGGAAGTCAGTTCTTATCGATAAAGATAAAATTATTTGTTGGTGAAGATCCTACTTAAAATCAATTAGAAAATTCCGTGACGACGGGAGGAATATTTATGATCTAGACGAAACTTGGGTCAACGAGGGATATACTGTAACAAAAGTATAGCAAGATAAAAACGTAAAAAGTTTTCGACAAGCATTTTTTGATGGACTTTCAACAGGGTTCAAGGCAACTTTAGGTAAAGGGCGAAGATTAATAGTGACACATATAGGTAGTGCCAGTGGGTTTGTAGATGGCGGTTTACTTTTATTTGAATCTAAAAATACAGGTGACTATCACGAAGACATGAACGCAGATGTTTTCGAAGAGTATTTTGCACAGATGTTGGATCTCATTCCTCCGGGGTCTGTAATTGTCATGGATAATGCCAGTTACCATTCACGGCAGACCAAGCGAACGCTTACGACTGCTTGGAGGAAAGCTGATATAATTCAATGGTTTTCCGGAAAAAAACATTTCTTTTGAAACAAATATTGTGAAAAGGGAACTTTTGACACTTGTCAATCTAAATAAAGATCAGAAAAAATATGTTATCGATGAAATGGCAACAAATCGCGAAATAACGGTACTACGGTTACCAACTTATCACTCTGAACTTAACCCAATCGAATTAGTCTTGGCGCAGGTAAAAGGAGATGTAGCGCGAAATAATACGACGTTTAAATTAAGTGAAGTGAACATTTTATTGAAAAATTTCTTGGAACGAGTAACTGCAGATAACTGGCAAAGATGTATACATCATGTTCAAAAAGAAGAGGAGAAAATGTGGGAATTCGATAATTTAATTCATGTTACTGTGGAACCTATCGTTATCAATCTAGGAGACGAAGATAATTCATCAGAATATTCAGAGGATGAATTTTAATATACCTACTTTTTTATTTTCTTTATTGTACATTTATACAACACTACATTTACTCACCATAATTTGAATGTTCAAAATACATATATTTTTGTGTGGAATAAAAGTCTATTCATTAAATTTAAATAAATATTTTGGTAATAATATTGAATAATTTTATTTGAATTACTAAAAACCCTCTTAACCCGGTTATAATGCTCATGTTTTAAAATGCCATTTTTATATTGTTTACGTATAAGAGAAATGGACCGAGAAATTGAAGCGGCAAAGACAAAGACGGATTGTCGGGGATTTAATTTTAGCTACCTCTACAATTTAGTACGGTTCGATCACACAAAATTTTTTTAAAAGTACACCTCATCTATACCGATAATACATAATATAAAAATATTGAATATAAGCACCAGTGCTACATTTATTTACGATTTGCATACATAATAAGCTTTTATTACTCTCTTTCATTTCTAAACAGACTATATATATATATATATTTGCGGAAGTAATGAATTGTCGCCAAAATTCTTATTTAACAAATCTTGCATCTCTAAAAATAAAAATACTTTGATGCATAGAAATCGAAAATGGTCACTTGTATAAAAGAAACTGTTAATTAATATATTTTTCTAATGTAATTTTTTAACGGATACCAGGCATCTTCAACTATTGTTGCCATTCTAAGAATTTGTGTTGTAACAATTCCTATAAATTTATAAGCAAATCTTGAAACATTACACTAAGTATGCCACCTGCAATCCACTCTATGTCTAGAGAAATTGTATTTCTCATTGACTTGTCTCATAATGTAATGCAATACCGTTTGCGTAAAGTAATTTAATAATATTTATTTCTTTGTCCTAATTGAACAGATATTAAATGACAATTGTGAAATTAACAGCGATTTTGTAACTTTCCCTTATATGTGTTGCTGAAAGAAAGTATGAAAATTTCTATATTGGCAAAGAAAAAACTTAACAATCAAATGGTAGCAGAGCAATTTGTTTTTTTAATATTAAATCTTGTGAAATGGGATGATGATAATAAAAAAGAGAAGAGTATGTATACAGTGTGCCAATATGACGATACCAACCTGTTGGTAAAGATAAATTATTTGTACTATTTTCCAATTAATTAAGAACCTAAAACAGAATATCAGTAGCGCCACATTAATGGTTTGCGGCTTGACTTGATTTTCAAATGACATAAATTGCCTAAGATCAAGTTAAGTCAAATCAAATAATAGTAATACAGTTAGTTACATGACTAACAACCTATGACTTTATTATTTATATCTACCAATTAAAAGCACATGGAGCTTTTAATAGAATTATTTGTTAATGTATTATTGGTGTTTGTGAATTTATCATGAGTGAGAAAACATTTCGCTATTGCAGCTAAGTTATATGACATTTTTAAGCATTTAAACCAATTTTCATATTA
Source organism: Monochamus alternatus (assembly GCA_037114965.1). Lineage (NCBI taxonomy): Eukaryota > Metazoa > Arthropoda > Insecta > Coleoptera > Cerambycidae > Monochamus > Monochamus alternatus. The sequence continues at coordinate 20,402,923 of CM073435.1, read as the reverse complement.
AACTAAATAACCCTTTAAACCAAAATAATATAGTAAGAGAGCTAGGAGATCAATCCACCTAAGCCGATAACCAACCTAATAAAAAAGAAAGAAGAAGGTGGTGACGTTGCTCAGGGGGATTTCTCTAATGTAGACTTTAGAAGGTCAGGTTTCTCCCAACACAGATTCTCTTGTTGACAAGCTGGCAGTGCAGACATACAGTACATGAAATTCTATATCGTCTCTCTATTCGAAACTCTATAAAGAGGTGTTTCATACTTCCTCAAAAGTGTTACCTTAACCAGTTTGAATACCTGTCACCAGGCGAAGATTCTTCCTAGACATGGCAAGATATTTTTTGGCTGTATCCTTGCAGAGGGGGAAATCTTTAGCAAATTGACAACTATTTGTTTAATCCCACAGTTTTCTAAATTCATTGTAGGTGTCCTATTTAAAAATACCAACAAAAATTGACAACTGTGGCATACTGGAAGAACCAGGTCCAAAAATATTGAGCCCCGATGTATTCGTGACCAGCTTGTCAGCTACTGTATTGCCATTGCACTGCTCGTGTCTCTTTACCCAGTACACAGATATGCTATTGTCGGTTGAGGCTGCTATCAATGCCTGGTGATATTTCCATGCTGATCTAGATGTTATCTTATAATTACGTAAGATTGTCTACTATCTGTGTAAATTCTGATAGTTTTGCCCATTGTACGCCTACGGGCAATTTTTTTGGCGGCTATGGTTACATCTGCTAATTTCATTTATACCACGGTAGCATAACTATACTTTGCCTACTGATATTGGATATGTAAGGATCTGGAATAGATCCCACATCCTTCACATTCCTTGCTCTTGATCTCTATGTAAAGATAAGTACCGTGTAGGGTAAACACTGTCAATGCTGCCTGCAGAAGGGACATCCTTCTGACGACCCCATTCCACAGGCGACTACTAACTTCTCCACATCCTACATCTGGTATAATACCAGTATTCCTGAGGCGAAGCATGGTTGTCGCGTTCAGTTCTTTTAGATGAATATTAAAAGTTTGGAAATATAGCATAACCTCCATTGATATAGTGGGTTTTGTTCGCATAGCTCCTCCTTCCATAATCCTTTGTACCTGGTTAAGCTTTTTTTAGCTCTCGTCTGTTGAACTTTCGGTCACCAGATAATAGGCCCATATGCCCATAGGCTAACATTGGTCTCACAATGGAGTATATCCACATGACCACCTTCGGTTATGTTTCCTTTTTTAGTCTTTTTTCGAAATAAGATTCTATATTAGCTTTGCATCAAGTGTGACTCCAAGGTATTTCACATCTGATGCAAAACTTACTTAGTATTTAGGAGAGTTTGTGCCTTTATTGCCCCATTTTTCTTTTTATTATGAAGAGAACCATTTCTGTCTTCCTAGAGTTGATGGGCAGAACATGGTCCTCACATCATATTGTTCTCTTTACGTTTTAAACTTATCTAGATTTTTTTCTCAGATAACTGGTGTAAGCCGAATCGAAATCGAATTATTACGGGAGTTAGTTTGAAACTAGTTTCAAGATACCTAAAGAGGCATCTTAAATTAAGCAGTTTTAAAAATATATCTTAACTACAAAGCATACACACAGATTACATAAAGTGGAATTTTCAATATTAAGTATTTTTTTAGTAAGCTCGTGATACTGAGGATATTTCATTTTATTTAGTGTAAACACATATTTGTAAATGTTTTGTACATTAAAAAATTAATAACGAAATACTTACATTTTTTTTACATTAATGGTCAGCCTTTTATCTGAGGATTGGTTACGCATCATTAAAGTGACCGCTGCATTTCAAGGTTAAGTGACAGAATGGTTTTGACGTATATCTGTAAAATCAATATTGACAACTGCAGTGAACCTAATCATCTAAATGATACTTCTTTTTTATATTTCTGCGACAGGAAAAGGAGATGAAATTCCTTGTAATAAAAGTAGCGCCTAGCAAGGGCTCAGATGATTGAAAAAATAAAATGTATCATAAAAAACATAGTGGATATTTAGAATTTTAGCTGATTTTTTTATAGAAAATTGAAAACATAAACTCATTTCTAACACATTTCTAACAACACGTAAAAACACTCGTGAAAATTCACAAAACTATAGGTAATAAAGCCTTAAATACAAATTATGTCGGATCTTGATATTGTACTATGTATTACGATTTGTAGTTTACATTCTAGTAATATAGTAGCAAGGTCTGACATCTTGTATTTGGACATATGTGGTACAGTTTTGTGAATTTTCATAACAATATTTTTCCGTGAAATCTCCGTCTCGTTAGTCGTGGAGAATTGCTCTGTTAAAAAGGATATGAAAAGCTTAACAAGAAGGATCTAACTAAAGTGTTACAGAAAAGTGTGAAAAACGGTTCCAAAAATTCTTCAAGCGTTTTGGAAATAAGAATTTTCATAAATCGATTGATGCTCTATCAAGAAGATCACGCAGACAAAGAAGTAACCTATCTTATTAATTACTTAATTAGGTTTAATGTTTATAAATTTGGCGCTATATTTGATTTGATTACGTTTAATAAGTTAATAAAGGCCTGGAAGTTTTAAGGATATAAAGCGAGCAAAGATAGGCGAAATAATTGAAAAAGGATTTTATTTCTTTTTATTTAAAAATTCTAATTATGTGAAAATAAAGCTTCTTAGTGAATAAAAAAAATACTTTTTACCCTTGGGGTAGAAGCTTAGGAGATCAATATTTAAAGAAACTCATACCTACGTCACTGGCTTCAATTGAAAACAGTTATTTATGTCAAAATTTTAACCTTTATTATGATTACCACACACCAAGTTTGAAGGAAAAATTTTTGATAAAAAATAACATATATAAGTTAAACGGAGAGCCATAGAGAAAAATATTATACGAAAGACTAATATTATTCTTCTATGTTCTATATTTTTCTAGAGTTAAGATGAACAAAAAACCGGGCACACCCTGTATTTGCACTTCTCGTGTTTTAATCTATGAAATTATCCTTTCAATTAGTTTGACAATTAGTCACTTTATATTACGTAAATCAAACATTAATGTAGTTCTTTTTTCAAAGAATGTTGAGAAATTTTTTTACAGCGTTGCCTTCAAATCCCATAACATATTTTTTGGGCATCACAATCGAACAGGCAAAATATAACGTTACATTATTGCTGACCACAAAAGATTTGACGTAAATCGGTGCCAAGAAAGCTCATACATATAATTATCCTTTTGATTAGCATCACTTCTGTGATGATTTATTTAACTAGCCTCACCACTTCTATTGAGAAAAAACATTTTGCATGTTTTTTTTTTCAATATTCACAATTGATTATAAATGTTGATATCTTTATCTTCCACCGATTTAGAGATAATTAAGAAAAACCTTCTTCAGAGACTTTAACACTCAGTTTCTAGAAAAAACCTTAGTGCTGCCTTAATAAAAAATAACGTTATATAAATTACACTCATTTTTTAAGTACATAACAAATTTTCAGACGAGAATGTCAAAATTATTGATAATATGTCTGTAATGCGTATCAATATAAATTAAAAGCATTCACCTAGTATATTCAAACATTTGCCCTTTTAAATGGCATAGATGAATGTTTTTAGTAACCTAATAAAACACATATATAGACTTGAAAAATTAATTAATCAAGGTATAGTAGTCACATAGGCAAGAAAAGGGACTTACAAAAAATATTGAGATTAATAAAAATGCAATGGAACCATTCATCAAAACAGAAAATTTCAAAAAAACATTGGTACACTGTCACAACTTCTTACATCACTTGAAATATTAAAAAAAAAACTATTGAGCCCAACAGGTTGTCAAGGAAGTAAAGTTAGGTTAGAACAAACAAAAAATCTTAAACTAATGAAAAGAGTTGAATCAGCTACAGGCTGACCAACGTCAAAATAGAATAATTGAAAAATATACTAATGCCAACCTAACAAATTCGTTGGTATTACTACCAAAATTGAATAAGAAAAGAAAAGAATTAAAAAGACCATCCAAAACCCAATACCTTATAAGAAAGTCCACAAAAGGAATACTGGAAAAATATAAAACCCAACTGGCTGTTGGTAAAGGACTGACCAATACCAACGTCACTATTATTGTTAAAATTATTATTAAGAGTAAGCAAAAAAGTATAGATCACACTGGCCATCAATATCTTTTCTGGAATTAATAGAATTATTGTCGGTATAAATATGAAGCATCTCTAAAAAACTTCTTTTGAACAAATTATCTTCAGAATCCAAAATCCTGACGTGATCGTAAGAAAAAGAATACCCATCATCAATTACATGTTTCACTAAAGCACAGGAGGAGTTACCAACTCTTACATCACTCTTGTGAGTAACAATCCTGTCTTTCAGACATCTGCCTATATATTTTATTGCAATATGCATACATTTCATTGTCGTTTTGCGGATATAACATATTATTTCCTCTGTCCTGGTCTAAATTGTAATAATTCTAATAATGTATAAACTTGATGAGTTTAAATGTCGGTAACTTTGTAATTTGTGTTTTTTCCATATATAAATTGGTATTTAAAAATGCATATGAAAATTCAGACGCACGCCGCTGAGCATACGACATCGGGGGAGCTTCGACCACGTCTCCTCATATTGGCAACATTGAAATTCAATAAACTGCATCGATGATGTAGCTATATGTCGTATTGTGGACTCGCTTGTTCACCCCTAGATGTATTAACCACCGAGTCGAGGGAGGGCCACTTGAAGGGCTTCCAGCGAAAGGAACTGCGTCTGGAAAACGTGTATATCTCGGATTTTGACACACAAATCGTATTACTTTTTTATGGCGCCAGGTCTCCAACCAACAAAGACGTTTTTGTGGGTTTGTTTGCCTGGAATCTGAGGGAATATTAAATATCTGGAGGGCGGATCGCGTGAAGTGAAATATATACTTATATTATTTTTTGAATTTTTACAGGCCAAGAGGCTCCTCAAGTGTGTCAATTTACAGGAAATTGTACAATTTAAATGACTATTCAAAAGGTGTAGTTTTAATATATTATTTACAAAGCGTTAATTTTAACATCAAACATTGTTCTTATATGAACATAATATGTCATATTTCCATTAAAGTAGCCTAATAAATAAAAATTACGGTTGTTTTAACACTAATTATTATTTTTGCCATTTTGTTTATTCATTTCACACTCAAAGTGCTAAATAAAAATTGCATTTATTGACAGCTGAAGAGTATACAGAAATGGTATTTGTATATGCGTATTCCAATGAAAACCCCAGACCAGCGGCCCGAGAATACCGACGAAGATATCCTAATAGCCCACACAGTATTTAGTGCATCGTTTAGTAGACTTCCACCTTTCTGAAAAGGACGAGGCTTGTATCAGCCTGTTGAAAAGCCCAATTACGTACTCTGGTACGCTCTCCACAACAGTCCTTACGAACTCAGTAGTTACTCTGTTCATACCCGGTGCTTGTTTTGTTTCAAAACTGCCACTTTCAGTTCTTCCAAATTAAATGGAAACGCCTCTTCTATGGTACACTTTCTTCTATCCCAAACTATCCATTAGCTTCAAGAAAAAGGTTCCTGAAGATCTCCATCTTCTTCCCATCATGTATCTGTTGTGGTTGTCCTGCTCCTACCCTTTTGGCCGCTATTTTATACGCATCTCTCTACACGTTCAGTTGCCTTGAATTTCATAATCAATTGTTTCAATTGCCTCTTAATGATTATCTTTTTTTTTGGGTATATTTGCTTGAACAGAAGAATGGACCAATTTAGAATATATATATATATATATATATATATATATAATTACCTCCTTCTAAACAGACATTTTTTTACAAATGTTAAAATAGAATTTAATCTCGGTTCAAACAACATGTTGCCACTAGGCATCATTTTGGCCAGGGTCGGAAATATACCGAGTCCCAATAACGTGAAAATTTTTCAAGATGTAAAGTCACTGTGCCTTTTCTTTAAATTTATGAAGTATTTAAAGCATTAAAATATTGATAATTCGTGAAATCTGGTGTCAATATGTTGGGCCCGATGATGTCAACAAAAGTAGATGAGCTGTGCTGATTCTGCTCCAGGTCATTGGCCTCGGTCTATAAATAGAAATTCTGATACTAGCATCAGGTCCATTGATCTTGGAACCACGTGATGTATGAACAGCATCCGGTGTCAGGTTCAAGGTCACCGTCTGTTACAGGTTATTGACCTTAATTTATAAATAAAAACCACGTTATGTCTGGACAGCATCCGGTGTCATACTCAACATGTTTAACAAATATCTAGGTATACCTACTTATTTTGTCTACTACATTTTGGATTTATTTGATTGATTAAATAGGTTTATACAGCGATAAAAAATGAAAATTCGTACATTCAATAACTCATTCATGTTTTTAAGAAATAAACATCAAACATAAACATAATACCTTAATACAAACTTTAATAATGGTCTATGCATATTCAAATGCTGAATGGACAATATGGTCTACATTTATGACCACGCAGAAGGAAATAGTACTGAGGCTAAGCAAATTTATATGGAAACAATTCCAAATCGTCCAACTCCAAATCCAAAAACGTGTAGAAATGTTTTTCAACGTCTTTCGTAGTCAGTCTCATTTCAGAAAGGTTCAATTTCTGGAAGACCCTTGAGTATTACAGCGCCTGAGTTTTAAGAAGATATTCTACACGAAATTGAAGAAGACCCAAATACTAGTACTAGGAAGATCGCGGCAAATCTTAATGTAAATAATAAATTAGTTTAGCCCGTTCTGAAGCATCGACAGTTATACTCGTATCACATACAAAGGGTTCAAGTCTTACTGCCGCAAAACTTTCCTGCTAGTCTACAATTTTGCCACTGGATTTTGCAAGAAATTGAACAAATTATTGACTTCCACAATAAACACGTTTGGTTTGATGAAAATCCAAATGTCATAATGGATTTTAACATCAGTTTCCTTTGTATGTATGGGTGGGTATTATTGAAAACTTTCTTGTGGGGTCTTTATTTTTTACCAATAACTTTAACCGGTGTCCCCTATAAACATTTTCTTGAAAATGTTTTTCCTGAATAAACTACTTGACGATGTTCTTTATATTCTAAGACAAATATTGTGTTTTTTACACGACGGGGCTCCCTCACATTTTAGTTTGACTACTCGTGAAATTTTGAACCAAAGATTCGGTAATAACGTGACGAGGCGTAAATAATTTTTTGTTTCATACCTACTGCTTTACTAAATATACACACCGAATTTCGTTTAATTATCTCAAACGATTTAGAAATTAAAAACTGTTTTTTTTTAATTTTTGACACGCAATGGCTGTCCTAAGACGCCATATTTATATAACAAAACCCTTATTTTTGGCCACAGAATACGCCTCTGGATTTTTTATCTCTACTTAAAAAACACCCTGGATTTTGTATGATTTATAATAAAGTTATGTAAAAAAATGTGTTGGATGGGTCTAGAAAATTTGCCACATAATTTAAAATTATTCTGTACTACCTAAGATCTAAGTAAATACCAGTGCCAATGTTGCTCCAAATCATAAAAAATAGCAGCATAAGTAAATACCCAACTAAACAGTCTATTGTCTGTAAATGTCCTTTTACGGGTTTGGAAATAATGAGGCTGTTATCGGTTATGCAACGAAACTATGTTCCACAGGTAATTGTGGTGACGACCTGAGCAACGTATAACTGTATTCATATGGAACGGCCGATTGCCGCACTAAACTGTTTATTTTTATAATAAAATGTACGAGTTCAACAACCCGGTCTGAATGGGATACATTTGTAATGATACTTGCGAGATCACATGTTTCGGGTTGATCCACATGAGACGGCTGCAGTTTCCTGGCTTTGTCGCAGAAAAAATATCAATTTAAGAATAAAGCTACTAATCAGGGGTAGAAAAAATATATCATAGAACTTTTATAAAATGTTATCTTTACTATCGATTCTACAATATTTAAAATAAAGATACTGTATTTTGCAATAAAATTAATGAATACAATCTTTGTTGCAAAAACAAACTGTTCAAGAGTAGGTAATAAATAATTAGTTTTTTTTTATTTAGTGAATTTGAACTATTACAGATGAAAAGAAGAATGGAGAAATGTAATTAGAAGGGCAGAAACCTGTAGAAATTTAAAGAAAATAAAGATAAACGAATGTGCTTTTACAGATGATGTGGTAAGCATGGCGGGTAGTGAATGAGACTTGAAAGAAAAATGATTTGGAATGAGAAATGAAAAATGCGGGAATGAAACTAAATAAGAATAAAATAAAAGTGATGGGTATTGAGGACACAATCCTAGAGTTAAATATAGTAATAGATGACACACAAACAGAACATTTCAGCTCAAGTATCTGCTTGCTTAGAATGAAGGGTAGAGATATTATTATTATTTTTACTTCTTCATTTACATGGTATTTGAACTAAAGAAACTAGAATTTCTATATCTAGTATATTTATAGTCATCCTTGATGTTAGTTTATAGTTAGTTTATGACATATCGCTATACAGAGTGTTTTACAAGGTCTATGACACACTTTGGCAGATTGTAGCTGGGTTAATGTCAAACATTTTTTCTTATATAAACATAGGTCTGATTCGTTTAGAAGTTACCAGCATTTAAGAAAATTTAATTTCAATCAAAGTACCTTGATAAATAAAAATGATGGTTGCTAAAAAAATAATTATTGTTTGTGTCATTTTATTTATTGGCACTTAGCATTAAGGTGCTAAATAAAAATGATTCTGGCATATTCCAAAAGATATGGTTAAATATTCCCAGGTTCTTACCGCGCTCTGCTGTTACGTTTCATCTTCCTGTTCCTCGAACTAATATATTAATCAAATCTCCTTTATTCCAGTGTTGCATTAACTATAATTTGATAAGTAGGCAGCTTGATATATTTAACACAACTATTGCTATTGTCTGAAGTTATTTATTTGTGGCATAATTTTAGTTTTTTTTTAATTTGATTGGGTTTTTTCCACACTTCTGAAAAAATAAAGATTAATTAAATAAGCTCTTGCGCCAAACGAATCAGAAAAGTTATTTTTGAAACTAAGTTTTCTTAACCAAAAATCTTGCAGAGCAAGCAAGTAAAAAATAACAAAAATCACATCACTATCGCGCACTTCCGTATTTTTGACATTTCGAAAAACTCTCTGTTTTCGTTCTAAAAATAGTAAATGTATTAAAATTATGTCAAGTTCGACAGTTTAAAATTTGTTTATCTGCTTCCATAGAGACGTTATATGATTTTTATTTTATTGTTCATAGAGCATTTACATGTAGGCGGCGCTGCGATCAATATTAGGTATTAAATCTAACCTCACAAATATTTGTTATTTAATTTTTGTTGTGTTTTAATTTGTGTAAAAAAATAGCCATATAGCTGTTGTGTACCGCAGTGTTTATCTGTTGCTAATAAAAAAAAGATTTCATGTTTCGTAAGTTCCCCAATAATGCTGAAAAAAATGGTTAATAGCAATTGCATCCAGCAAGAAACCAACCCAGTATACAAAGATCTGCTCAAAACATTTTACAGAAGATTGTTATACTATTACTAGTATGGGTAAGTACAACCATTCATGATCTATTTTCGGTGTATATTTTCATTATTTGATAAGGTTTCATTCTTATTTTTAAGACAATGGATAATTCTCAAAAAACAGCTGTTTCAACATTATATTTACCCGTACACGAAAATACGACACCAATATTGTAAAAAATAATAAACGCATGAAACGGTACTTGAAAAGGCGAAAACAGAATGAAAATGTAGGCAAACTTGCAGATGGAAACAAAGTAGAAATGTGACACGAGTTCATAGACTTCTAAACTGAGAAATGTGACAATACGATTCCTCAAATTGCAGTGCATCTAGTAGTAACAAGTTATTTTACGATATGGCGATTCAAAATGTTATTAGTTATTAAAGAGCACAACTAATATCACTCAAATTTTTTGATGAAAACCATTTAAAACACCTATCAGGGTTTTCAACTTTTATGTATTGTACTTATACTGTAATAAAAATACCAATTAAAAACTGCATATGTTTATTATTTATTTATGTCACATGTACATTATTTAAAACACTGTTTTTTTTTATATATTCGTATTTTTTCAGAAACTGGGTATTTAATGTACTTTTATTTACTAGGCATATTACATGCAACATTTTTGCAATCTGAGGGACAACTAACCATTTTTCTATCGATTTGTAATATATAAAATTTCAATTCTTTAAAAACAAAGGGGTTTAAATTAAGAATTACCAGGAAATTCTTTAGGCACTCCAACGTTAAGAATTTCTGTGTTAAATAACGTTTTATTACGTCTCCTTCCAAATTGCTAATGTAAAATTCAGATAAACAAGGTTATGTGAGGTTAACATAAATAAAATTTAATATATCTTTTCAAGTGATTTTTTTCGTGTTGTCTGTGTGTGTTTACAAACATTTTATTGATTTATTATAAGTTATATTTTGATAATACGTATGCAAATTAGATTTACAATCACTATTTGATTTACACAAATTCAAATAAAAAATTATCGAATCATAAACTAGACCATAGAACATTAATATTAGTACCTAACTTTGACGCTAGCGCCCCTAGCGGAATTTAATGACACTGAGTTAATGTAAATGCTCTATTCTTCTTGATACAACTGTAGCCAACAATGATCTATGTTTACTGAACAGTTTGACACACACTTATCTCCATTCAACAAAACAATCGCGGTCTCTTTTAAAGCCCGGTACATACATACCATTTTACTTTAAGTCTTACCTGTTCAGTTAAAACGGATAAAGTAAAACATCATGTGTAGACCAAAAAACGGACGTTTACTTGAACTGAATCGAGATGGACGACCGTCTAAAAAACTGATGGGTCAGGGCATTGTTTGACCGATAAAACTATCGTTTTACCTTACAATTTCAGCATGTAGACGCTTGTCTGTTTTTAGTTGTTTATTAGCTCAGTTACGTTTGTCATCTTTGTGTGAAATTACACACAATTATTAAGTTTATTTTAATTTATCGGACTTACGTCAGTGGTCTCATGACTTTTTTACGGAATTTGTTGAATTATATCGGAGTTATCCTTGTCTGTGGCAAATTGAGTCAAGGCAAAAGTACCAAGAGGTGGATCCTACAGCGGCGAAAGATACTGTCTCCAGACTTTTGTTGACAGGCTTTTCAAAGCCAGTTCTGGTAGGACCCAGTGCAGCCAATGTCTTTCAGCAAAGGATGACCGGGTCATCCAATGCAACAACGAACACTGACTACCCGAATTGTTCTTCTTCTGAAACTATTGGTCACTATCTTACTACTTTTGATGAAAATACGTCACAAGTTTAATGAACTACACATACATAGAATAACTTTTGTTTTCCACTTCTACCATTATTAAAATTTCATTATATCTTATTTAAAAATTAAAAATTCATTTTTAAGAGCATTGTAAATAGCTTCACAAGTTTCCAGTATAATACGACTTGTTTCAATGTAATGGTGCTAAATTCAAGATCTTTGTAACTTCTGCCTGTTGCTAAAAACCGAGAGATTAACAGCTAAAGTTCATGGGGTATAATTACTTTCCTCATGTGAGTCTCTTTTTTTATTTTCAGACTTACTAACCGCAGCAAGTATGTATATGTATCCACATCCATTCTTAAGTAATTACGCCAGTTTTCAGGTTCATAACGTAATTCTCGAAGTAAATTTACATGGAACCTCTCTCTTGACCATCGTGATCGCTTAATTTTTTTTTTCTTTTAAAATTCATTAAACACATTAACATTATTGATAAAAGTAATGCTTCATCCATGGTCAACCATTAAAACTGATTTAAAAATATATGTTGAAACTGTTTAGAGTAGACAGCAGTTTTCAGACAATCTTAACTGTCCCTTTTAACTGACATGCAAAACGTAAGGCAAAATGGTATGTATGTACCGGACTTAAGACTAGAAATTGAAACCCCGTGGCTTCTGACAAAGTACTACAGTATTCGGATAGATATCGCTACAAAAAATACGTTTTTTTTACTGTTTTAGAAAGGTATTTTAAGCTAATATAAATCAAATCTCCTACAATTCCTATCAATGAAGTCATGTATGTTCTCTGATACCAAACATCTAGGTACGCTAATGAACAATTCCACAGACAAAGCTCTAATCAATAATCTAATAATTTACTAACCTGCTAATGAAACACTCTATAAATATCTAACTTCACTTTTTGGCAGTGGGAACACGACAGATTCAACCACAATAGATGAGATCTGACCTATTTCTGCATTTTTAGGATTGCTTCTTCAGGTGGTCTCCTTTAAGTTGAATCAAATATTTAACTATAAAAGCTATTATAAAAATTAAAATTATTTGAAGCTTGTCTACCATGTTGAAACCACTACCCGTTGAAAGAATGCAGCTAACCAGGTAATAAATAATCCAAATCTCATCATCATTGCATTCGGACTGAGGGTGGACATTTTGAACAATTTTTATAGTCTTAAAATTTGTTAATTTGGTTAATAAAGGTTAACTAATGTTTAAACACAAATAATAATTGTTATTACATATTTATTTTAATGGCTATCTAAAGGCTATTTTGGTTGAAATATGAAATTATATTTTGTTAAATACTTGTAACTTCTAAATATAAACGAATCGGACCTATATTCACATAAGAAAAGATGTTTGTTATTAACCCAGCTATCATCTGCTAAAGTTTGTCATAGAATCTGTATACTTTTTTTTATAGTGACTACCACTTAATTGTTACTTCGTGGAAGGAAAAATGATCATTTAACAATGAGAAAGAACAGTAACTTTGAGGAGTTGTTAAGAAGATCTACAGGATGCCCAGAATATGAGTGCCGTAATTTTAAGGACTTATATATCAGACTAAAAGCAATAAAAAAACTCTGGTGAAAAAATATCTAAAACCAATAGTATATCTACAAATACATTTAAAAAATAAAAACACAACTGCAATAATACGTAAAACTATGTTACGAAATTACAAACTAAGATACCATTAAGATTAAGTAATAGCGCCTGTATCGTAATTTGTTCATGATTTGATTTTTGGATCAGTGTTAATGAAGTAAACAATTGAAGTTTCCGAGAAACACGTTAAAATTGTAACGTACTGTAACGTACAACAACGCTGAACTGTCAGGCTGCTGTTGATAACCTAAAAGTAATATTAGTCATAATGGTTTAAGTACAGCTAGTGCGATTCATTTTTGTCTAGTTTTTATTTGAAGTTTGTGAGTGTACATAAACAAAAATTGAACAATTTATAGTAACCATAACCAGCTGCATGGCATGTTAATTTACGGCGAATTTAGACAAAAGTCATTTTAAACACTGTAACTATTATTCTGTGTTGTGAAAAGAGCTCTAACCATTCACAGTAAGTACCTATGTTTAGGTGTACCTATTTACAATTATTATGTATAAATAGAGCACAATCCTAAGATAGAACGTGAGCGACGTTGTCACATATTCAAGACGTGTTTGCTGTCAAAATTCTGTTACCGTTAGTCAAAGAAAAAAATTGTTAAGTCAAATACGTTTTGTTTAGTACAACTTATCATATGACAAAATTAAGGCACTCATATTCCGGACACCCTGTATATATAATGTTTCATACTAACTCACAAAATCTGCCAGTCAGAATTTTCCACGTATTCCAAAAGGTATCCAATCTATGTACTAAGAAATTGTAGTATTTATTATTTTTTTATTAAATCACAAATGATTTGATTCTTCAGTAATTTCAGCAATTTATTTGTACAATGCTATTAAGATGTAGATTTTATAGTTGACAAAACAAAACAATATTTAGTAACATACAAAGCAATCTATGCTATTTCAAACAGACGTTTATTAAAATTATTTAAAGTTACATATTAACAAAATGCACATTTACCATTTTTTCGGAAAATTGTTTCTTTTATATTGGTACATATAATTTGACAATATTTATTGATTCCATTAGAAAAAGATTAGTTAGGGAAAACAAATTTTAAAATGCAGGCTTACTTCTATCATGATCCCTGCTCATATTAGGATTAAATTTTAAAAGGATTAAATTTCAACAGACAAGTATATATTTTTCATCATTACATATACCGTTTCATTTTGTATTATTTTATTTGGCACATTTTTATTTATTTATTTTTAAATTAGTAAACAAATTTCTTGTGTATGTAATCTGCCAGTCACTTAAATATCAATTTTTTTAATTAAAATAAACTATATATTTTTCTTCATACAATTGAAGAGTGGAAATTAGAAAGGGCCTAAGTGCCATATTTTCCGAAATCAAGTTTTTCACGTAGAAACATTCTATGTACCATGCTTTATGTCCTATGAAAAATTCTAAGTACCAAGAATAAAGTTTAACCTTATAGGAACCTTTCGTGTATGTCGATAGTTGCATGTGAGTGTGTGAAAAATTCAAATAGGTTATAGCATCAATAATGTCTAGACATGTGCACGTGTACCTTGTGTCTCACAACATCTGAATTTGTATGTAGTATATTATAATGGAAGAAAACCAAAAAAAAAGGAGAAGAAAAGGTAGTGGTTCAGTCCAAGCAGAAAGCAAAGTATCAGAAAATAAAAAAATCTCTTCAAAGTATGATTCCTTATCTTAACAATCCAGAACATCAACGCTTCTATAAACAGTTACTTCATATTGAATAGAATGATTTAGTATCACAAGAAGAACGAACAGGTGTTTTATGTATGTTTCTTTATTAAACATCAGTAGTTATGACACTTGGCATTTTCCTAATATCACACTTTTAAACATGTATAATATGTTGTAGTACAATGTTTAGTTTGCCAAGTATTGTTAATAAACCTTCATTGTTTATTGTTTTAGTTTGTTATGTCCATAAACGTTTACGTATGAAAGTTATCCGAGTTTTATTTAGTTTTTCTTCATTATCTCAAAACTTTGTTTTTGGCACTTAGGCCCTTTCTAATTTCCACTCTTCAATTATTAGCAGCCGTTAACTTTTTTCAGCGCAGTAACAATCACAAGCAAAGAGACAATTATTGACTATTTCGTTCTTATCAACGACGCGACTGTAATATAACCCTTTTCCAGAAAGAGATCGGGAAAACCACGTCATTATAAGTGGTCAGTAATAAGTAAACAATTGATAAGAATTCCAGGGTCAGAGGTTTTCTCGTTTATATACAATAAATACTCGAAGAAATGTCAACAGATATTATTTATTGTCGTCCATTCAGTACTTCAATAACGGTAACTGCTTTATATTATCTTATTAGTAACATATTATGCCATTCATAAATTATTAAATTTGCTTTCATTTATTCTAAATAGTATTTCATATCAAAACTCGTCAAATTTTATTATTAAATGTTTTTCCTTTTACTTTTCAAAGAGTAAAATTATTTTAAGATGTAATAATGAATGTTTTATAGTGCAAGATAATAAACTAATCTCAATTCTTAGACTGTAGCAAATTTAATTCAGTGTTTTGTATATATTTCAGATAAATCAAGATGAAATTCTTCAACCTTTTCTTCATCGTTGTCTTCGCCCTTGTGGCTCTCCAGCAGACAGCCTACGCTTGCATAGAAAACGGTAAACCTTGCGATCGTTACTGGCACGATGGCTGTTGTTCTGGATACTGTCACAGGAGTCGTGGATTGGTCGCCAGATACTGCAGAACCAGATCAAACCGCTCAATGTTCTAGTAGCATATTAATACAAAATAGAGTTAAACAATTAATTTTAGTGTTTCGCAGCTATTGATAATATTCCCAAAAGATATTAAAATATATTTTCCTTTACTTATTATAAGTTCTCATTAAATTTAGTTATATGTATATGGAAGTTAGTAAAGACCTGATTATTTAAATTTAAAAAGCATGGATATTAATTATGTACTCCAGTTTTATTCTTTATGCAATGTTATTATTTACTTTAGTCAAAAATTATTTATTATCCTTTCAAATATTTGCAGTAATCACTTAAATGTTCAAATAAAGAAAACATAACTTTGTTTTGAGAGTAAAAAATGTTAATAATAACATTTAGTATATTTTGCTGTCATCAGGGCACATGACATCAATTTATGTGTTTTTATTAATAATATTTAACTAAATCATTATTTATTATTTTGCATAATAATTAATGATAACTAGCTCATCTATGGAGATGATTCATTAGCAGACCTAGATATATGGTAGATATAAAAAAGCATATATGATTTTATCTGATATGGAAAATATTTATAATTAATTTGAATAACCTAATAATGTATTATAAGTTCATTTGTGGTTAATTTTCTAGATTAGTTGTCAAATAATTTAAAATTATCTAGATACATTTAAAAAAGCGGTGTAATAATGTTATTTTTACTATATATATTTCTTGGTGATAGTTTCAGGTAGGGTTTACCTAACGTGGACTGCATGGATTTTTTTAAACTTTGATTGAATTCAATTCTAAAGCACATTGCATAGCGGATACGCAGTAACTTTCTGTCTACTTGGTTGAGCAATTCCTAGACTGGTTGACCATCGTCGATTTTGGTTTCTTGACGTTTCGAGAGAATATCGCTGTCTTCCTCACAGGTAACTCTAAACTCTATACTTATACCTCTCAACAATTGTTGGCGATTGCAATGATACATGTTAGTGTTACTGAAGTGCAAGGAACTGGAAAATATGATTCCTAAACTAAAAGATCCCTTCCATAGAGTGATAATGATGTAGGTATACTATTTTCAGTTGGTTCAATACGAGTTATTAAATTATATATAAAGCAATCTAATTGACCCAAAATAATTTCAACAGAACTAGCCGAATTGATAAGGCCCTAACCTAACTTAAAGCTCATTGATATGATATCGTCTGATTTTATCGATCTGACCTGTACATTTCTGAATTCTGCAGTCGCTGCACATATTTCCATATGATTAATTAGTTATTCGAACTTGATCAATCCCCATGTGACATCTGTTGATATTTATTCCAAAATTCAGCAATTCTTCTCTGCTAACCGGGCTTGATGTGTATATGTAGATGTCTGAAAATTTTATAATTTTATTTATTAGTAGGGTAGAGCTGTAAAGACAAGGCTAAAATGCAAATATGATAACGAACCGGTATGAATAGAAGAGTTAAAGGATCGGATACCACTAGAATTATTTGTGTTGTTTATGCAGAAAGCAGTACTAAGGAATTCATGGTATTATAATAATTTTCTCATGCTAGAAGCCCCATGTACAACAGGTAAAACAGTGATCCACAAAATAGAAATTGGTGTACAATACTGGAAAGAAAAAGAACAAAAAAAAATCAATTAAAAGAAAAAAACTACATTATATTAGAAGAAATAGTTTACAAATTTATAATAAAATGATTCATAATATGCATTTTGAAAATACCTATGGTAATATTAAAAATATCTACATTAGAAGAATTCATATTAAAAGACTTACATATTCTACTAATTGGAGCATTCTGTCCAGATCTACAGTTCTATAAAAAATTATTGAAAAAGAGGTGTTCTAAAATTGCAAGGATGCCCATAAAAGCAATATAAGATAATCTCTGCAGGGTAGTTAGTTTCACACAATATTGTTAATAATAAAAAATGTATATAAAAAATTAAATGTAGGTTGTCTGAAAAGGCTTAAAAGTACAACCCATTTACTTTATAGGTGCGTACAAAATAAATGAAACATTAATTCAAATTATCGTATACGGCCGTAAACTACTAAAATATTTGTATTTATATTTGAACAATGTTGGATAGCTTGGGTAATTACTGCTTACAAATGTGATTGAACACTTTTTATTCGCCACTAAAGACGTGCCAATTTTGAACTACTCCAAAATCATTTTACTAGGAAGATAAAACATGAACATTGAAAGTAATTACCATATTTTCATATGTATCACACCTTCATATATATGCAAATTTACTAATTATTTGGAAATAATTATTTACTATATTAGTGTTGTAAAGACGACAGATTACAACACTTCATGTTAAATGAGGCTTCAGCCTAATTTGATAAAACATTGAGTGTAGTAATATGAATTTATAACAAGAATTTTGTACAAATTTTCATTTACGAAAAAATATATTTGGTGAAAAGTGTCAAATGATGCGAGGTGGTGTATTTTCTATACACTATGAACAGGAAAATGTATCTGCTATTAAGTTTACGGATCAAGTTTTGTTATGTTACTTTTCAAAATGAGTGCTTCTAATGGAAGTTTACTCTCTGGTATAGAAGTAGCGGGAAAAGGAGCGATTTCAAGTCTAGCGCCGATAAAATTCAAGGCGCCCTGTGAGTTGGAGTACCAAAAATTGGAAAAATGGTGCAAAGCTAACAAGGTGAAGGTGTCTGAGAAAATCCTTTTGGCTTATTTTTTCGGAAAGCAACACTCCCAGAAACTATCAGCACTGTGTACTAGACTATTCAGTGTTGAGAACTATGATTTCAGATAAGAAAAATCAATATATAAGCAGATTTTTCAACTATTGAATTTTTGAAAAGAAGTTCAGAGAGGTACAATGCCAAAAAGTCCAGAATTTTTACAAATGAAGAAGTATACAAGTAGCTAAGTACAGCAAATAATGAAACATATTTACTCATGAAGGTTGCTATGATTATTGGCGTTTTTAGGGACTGTCCTCGCGAAGAATTAGCTGAACAACTATTGGATCATATTCAATACAATGACCTCTATATCAAAATTGTGATTCCATGCACGAAAACAAAAATGGTCCAAGAATTTGTTACAACAGAAGAAAATGTGGTAGGTATCAATTGTTTTTGTAAATATGTCGAAATTTCTCCTCCTAATGCAACTCACAGGTGTTTTTTTGTACTCGACAAGGAAAATGTACCTCCGAGCATGTTGGAGTTAATACTTTTGAAAGCATTCCAAAAATGATTGCAGAAAGCTTAGATTGAAGAATCCTGAAGAATACACTGGACATTGTTTTAGAAGGTCTTCAGCCCTCATTCTACTTAATATTGGTGTAGATTTGCAGAGGTTAACGCATCATGGAAGCTGGAAATATTCTTCTACGGTATACGGCTATGTTGAAAATTCTTTAGAAAATGAGAAACAGATAGCCAAAAAGATCATGAGGTCGAACACAGATTTAACAGTTTCATCACATCTACTTCTGGTATAGAAATTTCTAATTGTAAAAAGTGTATTATTAACGTTTATAATAAACCTTAGGTTTTATAATAATGAATAAATCATTCTTCTAAAACGCGGTGTTTTATTTTAAAAAAAATGGTAATAAAAAACGGTTTTATTTTTTCATTACAGCACAAGTGCTGTAAACTATTTATAGAACTGTAAAATTCATATTACTAAATGAAAGTAGATAAATGCATTTAAAGTTTTTAAAATTCTATTAAGTAAATTACATAAACAATTAGTATGTTATTATTGTATTATATAATCGTACATACGTAACAGATCAATCATTTTTTATATTAATAGGGTCTAATTTTATACTAAATATGACTCAAACTGATGAAACTATGCGCTTCTACTTTAAAGAAAACCTGTCGAGTTTGCACCTGCCGATAGTCGCCTCCGAAGATCAAGTAGAAACCTTTATAATATATGCTCTTCTGAGAAATAAATACTTTTACATCTCGTTAGTTATTAAACCAGTAAATCAAGTTTTTCCTTTGTCGTCCTTAATCGAGGCATCGCTTTGAAGAGGCCGTGAAATATCGGGTGGTCTGAAAAATGGTTTTATTTCATCAGCGCTAAGGCCCGTTCTCGGTCTTATAAGAGCGCTAATTAAACGATCTCTTATAATCGTACATATTCACTTTAGGTTTATTTTGAAACATTTTTCATAAAAATGATAACTGATATATTTTATTTTTAAATCCAGGGTTAATTTTACACTGTCAGAAATATTGTGGAACTTTTTACCGTTTAATAAATATAATTAATGTATGTAATTTTACCTTTAGGACATAGTTGTGGCGTGAATTGAAGCAACTTACATCAGAGCTGGCGTTACGCAATTGTTTTTATTGTCAACATAATTTTCGATAGTTTGTCGCATTAAAAACATTTTTTGCAATTTAGTGTAATATATAATTTTATTGTTCTCAGTTGCAGTTTCTTAAATATTTTGATCAAAATATAATGAATTATTAATTTTTCCATATAATGTAAGTCGTCTGAATTCTTGCCGCAACTATAGAAATATTAAAGTTCTTGCTAAA
This sequence comes from Monochamus alternatus, assembly GCA_037114965.1. Classification (NCBI taxonomy): domain Eukaryota; kingdom Metazoa; phylum Arthropoda; class Insecta; order Coleoptera; family Cerambycidae; genus Monochamus; species Monochamus alternatus. The sequence continues at coordinate 20,382,576 of CM073435.1, read as the reverse complement.
ATAATTCACTATTTCAGGGATTAGCACTACTCCTGATTATTTTTGGAAATACTAACTTAGCATCTTAATAACAATAACATTAGATATGTAGAAGCAAGAAGGTTGCTTAAACTGTCATTTGATGTACAGGGCGTCCTTAAAGGTCTATACAAAACGCTAACACAAACTGTTTTGCCTGAAATATGAGCATCTAGCCTAATTATTTATCTTAGTCCAAAAGTTGAAGTTCCTAAAATACTGGATATGTCAAAGTCATTATTGTTTAAAACTTTTTTGTAGCATGATTTGTATGAAATTGGGTTTTGAAGATTTTTAGGATGAGAGATCGAAATCTGATCTTAGTTTCAATGTACATTGTAGAGAGAACCACTAGTAGCACTTCCACTACATGTAAATCTTCATAACTTTTTGTACCTTGGTATTGCAATTTTTAAATAAAAATTCATATTGCTTGACATTTTCTGCCCAAAAAATTTATACCTATTAGGTGACGCTCCGAACAGCCATTTCTAAGATAACTGCATTAAATTTTTTTATTGCGCACTGAAACTATCGTTATTTATTACAAAAGGATATTGTCAAACGATTCAATCTGAAAAACCATCGTTTAATTATAAAATTTTTCATTTAATTCTTAAATTTGTCGCTATGGCCGTACCCTATACTAATACAGAAATATTCATATATTTGTTTACGGTTATTACCAAGGAAATGGTCGGGAGTCAATGAGAGTACTTATATAATTTCAAATAGATGCGTACGTTCTAATTCTGGCACTATCCAAAGAAAATGTCATTATTTCTGCACCTTAATATGGTTTTAAATCAGTATCGGCTCGTCGTATGAAGCAACTGAGGCCGGGCCTCACTTTAAAATTTGGCTACCACATTGTATATTTTAATACCCCATAATATCCAATTACCTATTACATTTATCAAAAATCAATATGATGGAATAATATAATTATTGCTTCAATTGTAGCCTTCGTAAGTTATAAATAACAGATCTTGATGACGTTTCAATATTCTGCCGTTTCTAACAGAGCGGGAAATCACGAGTCATCCGCCAGTCCCATCACAGTGAAGTCCAATTTGCCGGGCCTCCAATATCTTCATACATGCCACTGAAATGTACGATATGGAATGCGTTTAGTTCATTTGACATACTTCATTGGTTATGTATGTGGGTGCGAGAGAGAACCATCTGCACGTACGATATGAACTATGTCCTTAATTTCCCATTATTTTGTTTGTAACTACGTCATTGGCGTACAGTGTGGTTTCTTTTTTTTCATGTCCAGAATTCAATTTCATTTGAATTCACAATCAGCTAAGCCCCTACTGCTCCGCCATTGCTAGAGGCACAAAACAAAATATGGCGCTGATCATGAATAATCCATTCGCGCAGCTTCTAGCGCATATAAAATTACATTTCAGTGATATATGCCTATAATACGTTATGGCTATCTCCATTACGTGATACGGTCAAAGTCGATGTTTTCCGTCCTAATTTGAGGCCCACTCTGTTTTCCGGAAAATTGGATGACGTAATGTGTGTAATAGAATTAATCGATTGTTTGAGTGTTAATATTTTTAATTGTATTTAGAATTTCTAATGATTTGAATGTCATTTCTTAGATATTCTCAAAATTAGGTGGTAAGGTTTTAAGGACAAGGCAAGTATTAATTTAAAATAAATAAAAATTAACTTAATTTCAAGGTAAGACTATAGTTACCATATCTAATATAAATATATGGTATTATCGATAGGTAATAATGAATCTGTCACGATATTTAGATTTTTAAAACAATTTGAAGATATTCAATTTGCAATTTGATCAAGATATATAACGATATTTTAGCGTGCACAGATTTATTTTGCCAAATTCTGCAAATTAAATAATTAAATGTAAACTACTGCTCTAAACAAATTAAGGAAGAAAAATTTAAAAATATTTTTCATAATGCGAAAAATATTACTGAGAGTAAAACGGGGTAAAAGTTGCGACGAATTAGAAATAATTTCGAGCTATTAAATGCTATGCTACGAAATTATAAATTGCATTTCCCTTCAGCTAAGTAATTGTTTTTGAAATTTACACAATTTCAATTTCCTTGCTTTAGTAGATTTCTCAAAATTTACGAATATTGTTTAAAAGTTTACTACAAATGTATCCAAACGTTTTTGACAAAAACTTGTAAAACGAACTTTATATTTTGTACAGAGACGAACAATTTCGTAATTTAGAAGTTCAAAAACGGTAAAAATATACAAGAAATTTAAAATGGTATTTTCGGAAGCATACACATTGTTTTGCTTAATTGTAACAACTCCTGCATCAAGTGTTTCAATTTTATGAATACATATAAATTTTCAAATATAAAAGACAGTCAAGGAGATCTGTTTTATATAAAGTAAGTGTTTAAAAATATTTTGTTAAAAGTGGAGGCAAATGAAAATTTGCCGCCCTTGTTTTATATGTAGGAATAGATAAGTAATAAGTAATAGATCTACCTTGAAAATTGGTTTTTAGGTCTTTTCTTATTTTTTAGTGTTCTTAAATGAAGTATAGGAACATTTTTTTTAATTATTGGATAAATATATTTTTTTCTATTGTAGGTAAATAAAGTCATTAATTTTTTTAATTTATGGTTATAATAGCGCTATTGGTAATTTCTGATCTCTATATTAAAAAACGATAAACTCGTCAAGGAATATTAGGGGTATCGTGAAAATTTATTTCTATTTATTATTGAAAAATGGGTTGAGCCTCACCTCTAGCAGCTACCACGAGCCGCCGCTGTTTTAAATAATTTGAATTAAACATAATAAACAAAAATAAAGATGAATTGTTCTTCGACTTTTTCCGACTTCTTCGACTCAGTTTAGTAATAGCACAGTTTTGAATGAAAACCATTTAAAATATAAACTTTAAATAAAAAACGGAATTCATAAGAACATACACCACCAGTTTATTTAAGAGCCTTTTCACACGGGCCACCGTGCAGCGCTTCTCGGAAGCGCCGTTGAGGGGTCCGTTTTGACGAAACATTATTTTATATAGACTTATTCGCAAGGGCGCGTCACAGAATTAATAGCGCCACGGTGGCGCGTAGTCGCCGACTCCAACCGAAACGTCAACCATAAATTAGTGGCTCCACTCAGCAGCGCTGCACAGTGACCCGTGTGAAAAGACTCTAAGGTATCTTCAACACAAAAACAGAGTCTGTTTAACATTTACAAAAACAAACTATACGTGTACCTGAAAATATCTCAATATTGTAACAAATTGACTAATTTATTATAGTACTAGAAATATTTGTTTTTAAATTTGTAATACACAGAGCAGAGTTAAATTGTCAAAATGCTCAATACTTTGATTATTTTCAGTTTATACTGCCTATTAAATATTCAAAAATAAATCATGGTTTGCGAATAAAGGCCCAAAAACTCATAATATTAGGTGTTCATCAACAACATTAAAATCCATTTATTTTCAGTTTCACAGCAACTGAATAATTGAAATTGAGACTATTCCAATAACTCTCAATTCTGCTTTTGGATACATGTTTAGCTGTATTTGAGAAGAATTCTAGAACATAGCAACAATAGATTCCACTTTCACCACAACCCTCAACATTTTTAGAAAAAATTCGAAATCAGTATCATTCATCATCACGCACTTGGTTTATAAAAATACTTGATAATAATGATTGCACGCCACTGACCTTCTTTATTAATTAAAAATTATTATATTACAAATAGTTATGCATATAAATATCACTTCAAATTTGACTGTCACTCAAAACAAGATACTGTAATCATTGACGCTATCAGATAAGTTGACGAGTTGCTCAGGTTGAAAACAGTTTCCATCAGAAGCATGCGCACAAATTTATATGCCGTTATATCATCGAAGCATGCACTATTGTCTAACAAGCTATGCATTTATCAATATTAATTATTTCGTTTAATACTTTTATTATATCATATAAAAGTTACAGTAACAAATATCTCTATGAATGTTTATATTATATTATAAAAAAACAACTATACAGAGTGTCCAGGGGATATACCAATGTACCAACACTGGAAGGGCTTATATATCTGTGCAAACACAACAAAAAAAGTTCAAAATATGTCAAAAATTAATAAATTCGTTTTAAAAATTAAAATATAATTACTATAAAATGGAAAATTGTGTTACGAAATTGCAAACGAAGGTACAATTAAAACTAAAACCAGCTTGTAGCTTATATATATATATAAGAAGGAAAGGAGCTTAATGGATCATAATCTTAAAAGAGACAGGTGGATTTTAAAGGCTAAATGGATCCACAGAAAACAGATAAACAGATGGAGGGAACAAGGAAGCAACTACGGACAATGTTGTTTCTGGGTTTTTGTCCTTCATCAGTGCAGTGCAGCTTAAAAACAAGATGGAATAAGAAGAAAGGGAAAGGACTGTTGCTCCTGACCTCAATACCGAGGCTGTGTGACACGAAGCAGCAAATAGAGATAGGCATGCTACTTGTCATTCTCTTGTGTTCGTGTTCTTTGCCCTTCCTTCTTATTCCATCTTGTTTTAAAGTTGCACTGCGCTGATGAAGGGCAAAAACCCAGAAACAACATTGTACGCAGTTGCTTCGTTGTTACCTCCATCTATTTTCTCTGGATCCATGTAGCCATTAAAATCCACCTGTCTCTTTTAAGATTATGATCCATTAAGCTCCTTTCCTTCTTATATATTTCCTGGCTGAGACCCTGACAGTAGCTGCTGGCTGGACTCTCTTCCGCGGCAACTGTTGCTCTTGGCCTCAATACCGAGGCTGTGTGACACGAAGCCGCAAATAGAGATAGGCATGCTACTTATCATTCTCTTGTGTTCGTATCCTTTGCCCTTCCTTCTTATTCCATCTTGCTTTTAAGTTGCACTACGCTGATGACGGGCAAAAACCCAGAAGCAAACAAGTATTATTGATGTAAACAATATGAGCTTTCATAGAAATCCTTGAAACTGTAACGTACTGTAACATGAAACAACATTGCAACCCATTATCTATAGCTGCTAACCTCAAACTAGTTCTTTAGCTTTCTTCGTATTGTGTGTTTCGTTTTTTTGTGCCTAGTGTTTGTGAACGTATAAACAAAAGTGGCGAAACTGGTCAAAATTCTCTGGCTACGAAACGTTTTCGGAAGCTGCGACATCATTTTTAACACTAATTTATAACTATTTTAAACTTTATTCTGTGTGGCGAAATAAACTCTAAGAAAATCATTCCTGCATGTATTTTTAGGGATACTTGCGATTATTATGTAGAAATACGTTACAATGTTATCATGTATTCAATACCTGTTTGCTGTGGTAGTGAAATAAAAGCTCACCAGACACCCTGATTACAATAAAATACCATCTACCTCAAATGTGAAACTTCATTAAATACAAAAGTAATGCTATAGAATCATTTTTTCTATGGGCAGTTTACAATATAATTAGATAGCCTCGCTGATACTCTATATCAATGTCCAAATTGGAAACAACCCTTCCCAGAGTATACAAAATATACTGTAGCGGCCACTAGCTACTCCCTGCTGGACCTACTGACAGGCCGAATTCAATGTTGATCGGGACATAAGCCCGTGCAGCAGTTGTTTTCTGAAATTCTGTTTTACAAATATTGTTATCATGTACACGTAACAAAGATTGACGGCTTTCAATAGCACCTACAGCATGTAAGACGCTTCATTGCTTCGGCCTGTCACCAGGTCCGGCATGGAGTAACTAGTGGCCACTAGAATAGCTTGCTACTTTTCGTGTATCCATGGTCTCTTCTGCCTGGTTACATAAAATAGTCAGTATTATTCGTCGGTTACCTCATCTATTGCATACTGATGAGAGCTAATAAACTCGAAACTGGTATATGCCTAGTGGGCCGCTGACGAATGACTTTTGGCTGTTTGCTTTTTCAGGTATAATTCAATGCTAGTCGGGGCATTAACCCGCAGAGTACTTGTCTCCTAAAATTTAATTTTGCCTTCTCACATTGTTTGGAAAAGTTAACTAAAAATAAAAAAAGTTTAATACATTATCTACATCTCTGAAAACTGTTGTGAGTGGATGTATAGTTTTTTTGGCCACCTAGTAATTGTTTGTAACTAACTCTGATCGACTGGTGGGTGTTTAGGCAGAGGAATTATTTACGACTTATTTCTTTTTAATTCAACCTATTAATATGGAAATCCCTTGATTGGCTGCTTATTAGTCGTTAAATAGTTGTGTAGAAATCATAATGAACCGTCGGCAAGAACAATCACGAAACCGTATGAAGACATTGTGTAACAAATCCAATCTATCGCGCAACAAAAATGTGTGGGTTGGTTTGAGTATTTTTTTTAGTAGCACACAAACTCGGCGTAGAATACTCGAAATCTGACTGTTGTCGTAACCAATGTATTGTCTCAATATACAAGTAGCGTTCCCAATTAGTAAAATAAATTTTATAAAGATTGTATAAATTGTTATAAAATAAATTTTATAGGAGCTTCAAATTCATATAACGTGGGTATAATTTATACGATACTTATAAAATCGAAAAAGGCCCACTTTTATAAAACACTTTGGTAACAGGTCTATAAAAAACAATACTTTCAACTAATTTTACATAATGACTGCAGTCGCTGATCCCACAAATACTCATTTAAACATGGCCACTTATAGTAAATCGATTTTATTCCACACATTATTCTAAAATTAAGATTAGGTTCGAATTTTATTACACAGTTTTTTCAAGCCACAATTTTGCTTTTCAACATATTTATAAAACAGAATATTTTTATAGATTAAACACAACTATATAAAACTTTTTTATAAGTAAGCGCATTTCGAAGCTAAAAAATAATGTTATTAATATTCTTATATATCCTTAATAAAACACGTTAATATAACTATTTTATAAGGTTATAATTAAAAGTAATTTGCCCAAGTATACGACTCTTACACAATATATTTACAATCCGCTTTACAGCCCTCAATTCATTCTGCAATGGCTTGCAGCAAGTCCTTACACTTGCAACGCCTTTCCTGATATTCTAACTTGCAATTTGTTTTACAGTCAAAAATTTGCAATTTTATTGAAATTAGAAGTCACACCAACAATGATCAAGAAAGGAGACAGTTTGAATTTGGCAGTTCAGCCTAAAAACTGTATGGTGGATTTGCAGAAAAGCTGTAATAACTATAGATCCAAACTTATTTTCTGAAACGGCAATAAAAATTGCAGTAGCTTAAACAGCCACCAAATTGTGAGTAAATCGCAAAAATAGAGGAAAATCGCAAAAAATCAAGTTATTAAGCTAAAAACAATTGCGAATTTTCTGTTCTGACCTGGAGCAAATGCGTTTCTTATGTATTCGATACGCTGAATTCAAATCTGAAGTTTATTAAGCCGCCATCACCCACAGACTTTGCAAAAATCGCGAAAAATTGCTGGAAAAGGCAAAAATATTATTAATGAGTCACAAACTTTAAAACAATGTTTTCTAGATTGGATCAAGTGTTCTCATATATTTTGAAAGTAAAATTTGAATCTAAAGGTTGTTGAGCTCCCATCACTCAAACATTTTGTGAAAATAGCAAAATATTAAAAAAAAAATGAAAATCAGGTATATCAAAAAATCGTGAATTAATGTCATAAATATGAATTACTTAGGAATAAATTCTGCTGACTGGAATTAGGCTTTCTATGTTATTGCTCTTACATATTTTTTTTCCTGTAGCGAACTTTTTCCTCTTCGAATTACCTCTGCAGCTTCTGATTCGTTTCCCTGTTTAGTATTCAACATAAATCTGTCATGTTAATATCCCATCTATCCAGGTATCGATTCTCCATTTCAATTATATCTTGATGAAATCGTTCTTCACTGCAATCTCCGAGATTTTGAGGAAAGTAATCAAGGTGAGAATGCAATTTGAGACTCTTCAATCAAAAATCTTCTTTGAACTCTTCAATCAAAAATCTTGTAATCCCATCCTATCTTCTCATTTACTAAAAACTTCTGAAAGATATTCTTGAAACTTTGATATCCTGCTTTTTCAGTATCATTAATCTTTGTAATGAAATGTGCACAATGAGTACGAATTTGAAGACCATCGAAAATCTCTTCCTTGGTTTGATTTAGTTTTGAAATAGCCAACCAGGATGTAAAATTAGTGTCACATATAGTTTGTGGCCCGTGTAATACGATAATAGAAAAAGAAGATAAGATAAGATAAGAATTTATTCGTTTTTGAAAGTTTATACAAAAATATAATATACATATAATGTACAAACCTTAATAAACTAGTCATCACACACACATAAGTAAACTTACATTCACAAAATCCATTCATACAAAATTCCACATATATAACAAAACAATAACACACCATTAGTATAAAAACTTTTAAAACAAGTACACAAAATGATTTTCAAAAGTTGAGAAACTCATCTACATCATAAAATGTTCTATCACAAAAAAATATAAATACTTGGTTTTTAAAAGACCTGCTACCTGTATCGATAAATTGACTTATTTTGTTAAAGCATTTAATACCCATATGTTTTGGAGAGTTTTCTCCCAATGCAAGACGAGAATACGGCTGATATAGGTCGTCCTTATTTATTGTATTGTATGCATGAACGTCACTGTTTCTAAGAAACTAGGATTCATTTGCTTTAATGAAAAGTATTAGCTGGTAGATATACAGACTCGGTAAGGTAAGTATTTGTAAATTCTTAAATAGTGGTTTACAGCTAGTCAAGGGATGGGTCTTGCACATAGTCCTTAAGACCTTCTTTTGTGATTGAAATGCTTGTCTGAAATATCGTGAATTGCCCCAGAAAATGAGCCCGTACTGCAACTGTGATTGCACTAATCCATAATAAAGAACTTTTAAGGTGTCCATTAGAACCGTGTCTCTCAAATTCCTCACTATGTAGCAGATTGTACTTAATTTTGAACAAAGCATGGTTATATGTGCCTCCCATGTAAGTTTTTGATCCAGGATCACTCCTAAAAACTTACTAGTTTCTGTACTTGGAATGGATTTGTTTGAAATTTTCAGGTGGAGATCGTAATTTGTCACGCTGTTTTTTGGTAAGAAGCACATATAACATGTCTTGTCTATGTTTAAGTTTAGGCCGTTATTATTGTAATACTGACTCATTTCCTGCGATGCTGTATTACTTGTAAGGATAATTTGTTCAACACTATCATGAGACACTAACATATTTGTGTCATCAGCATATAGGAGGAGCTGATTTGAGGTGATGCATGTCTTTTGTATATTATTAACAAATACTATAAAAAACAAAGGTCCCAAAATTGAGCCCTGAGGTACTCCTAGGTTTATTTTTTTTATTTTAGATTTAGTTCCATCTATGACAGTGGTTTGAGTGCGATTATCTAAATATGAGACGGCCCAGTCGAGTGGTGGTCCTCGTACACCCATGCCTTCTAGTTTCCTGAGTAATAAATTGTGATCTACAGTGTCAAAAGCACGCCTCAAATCATAGAAAAGACCCAAGACATGACTCTTGCTGTTCAGTGCATTATATATAAACTCCACACATTCTAGTATTGCAGTATTGGTGGATTTGTTCTTTCGAAACCCATTTTGAACATTGGATATAAATTTATTATTTTCTAGATAATTAGTCAGTCTTGTCGCGTAAGATGCTTCAAAGACTTTAGTGATTTGACTTGGTATGCAGATAGCTCTATAACTCATAATGTCCATTTTGGGGCCCTTGTTCTTATATACTGGTATACATTTAGTTTGTTTTAAATCGGGAAATACACCAGCTGAGAATGATTCATTCACTAAATATGCCAATGGCTCATTTATCAAGTCTTTTACTGATTTCATCACTTTTCCATTGATATCATCAACACCAGGTACCGGTTTAAGAGTAGTTTTGCTAATTATTTCACTTATTTCCTGCGGCGTTGTTGGTGTAAGAAAGAAACTAATTTTCGATTTTTCAATAGTAATATTATAATTAGGTTTAGAGTGATGCGAAGAAAGATTAATGAAGTGATCGTTTATAAAATTACTTTTCTCTTTAGGGTTTGATATCAGGACTCCCTGGTTATCACATATATCAATGGACAAGTGATTTGTGTTCCGTAATTTGGATTCGTTGATAATTTTCCAACTTTCCCGCATTACGTTGTTGGATTCTATTAGCCGTTGCTCATTGCATTGTTTTTTATGATGTTTAACAGAGTCATTATATATCTTTTTAAACTGCATATATCTTTCAGTGTAGGCTGGATTATTTAGTTGTTTTCTAATACTGTTTATTTCACATAGTTGTTCAGGCATTGATTTAATCGCGGGTGTAAACCATTTTTTATTTTTCGTTTTGTTAATTGACCTCATCATTGGAAAGGCACAATTATAATGAAATAAGAAGAATAAGAATCCAAATTTTGATTGGGTGCATCAAAATCATAAGAAACAAACTTCGAGATTAGAAAAAAGTTTTCCTAATTTTCTTTCTCTTACTAATTTGATTATCACGATTTCCATCGATTTCTCCGCCTTTTCTAGCTATTTTTCACGATTTTTGCAAAATCTGTGGATGATGCAGCTGAATAAGCTTCAGATTCAAGTCCAGCGTATCCAAATACATAAGAAATGCACTTGATTAATATCAGAAAAAAAATTGCGCATTATTTTTGCGCCCATTAACGTGATTTTTTCGAACTTCAGACTCGGATTCAGTGCAATACAGAAAGGTAGGTGGGTATTGTCAAATGTACATGTTTTTGCAATAATAATGACACTCCCTCCAAAAAGTTTTTGAACTTAGTAGAAATATCGTTAAATCTCTATTGGTGAGTTAAACAATTAAGAACTAACGTTCAAAGTTAAAAGCAGATTTCGTTACGAATACATCAGCAGTTCAGTAGAAATCGCAAAATTCGTTTTAAAGAGTGCCGTTATTATTGCAAACGATTGTACATACCACTTTTTTATGTACAGAAGTTATGTGTAATATGCACTATTTTTACATCAGTTTCTAAACTAACTTCTCTCCTCATATTTGAATATTATATGTAAACTATCTGGTAGTAAAACAATATTTTGAAGTATTTCTTGGTAACTAAACTACATATTTGCACCTCAATTCATCCTGCACCACATTACCTCGTATAATGTAATTACTTTCAATAATAAATGAATATCTAAATGTAATATGCTTCGATTTCACTGTTCTCAATTATATATAGAGTTTAATGATTAACTAGAGTACATTACCATTGTCAAATTTCAAGGATCACACAGAATGAATCAAGCTATACAGTCATATTACTTTGTACGTATTGTTCGATTTACAGAACATAAGAAATATTTATAAAATTTATCAAATTATTAATACGAGGGTAGACCAAATATAAACTGAAATTTGTATTGTAATCTTTACTATGTTACGGTTATTTTTCTATTTAATAACTTAATATTAAACTTATAAGTATTTTAAAATTAGTTTATTGGGTATTTAAGTCATTTAAGGTATAACGCTAGCGTTTAAGTATGACGGTACTTAAAACTTCGACAAGTGGCCAAGCGCTACCATCTCGCGAGTAGTAACCTCATTTGTCTTCACCCGCGATATGTCGAACAGAGGTTTCTACCTGTGATTTAGTCAATTAAAGAATCTTTACTTCCTTTTACATTTGGTATGTTTCTTGGATGTTTTTTTTCTTACAATGGGTATCCTGTGTCTGATATTTGCGAATCTCTTCTAGGATGTGATTTTTGTTACTCATCCTAACGAGGGATAAACCTAGAAGTGATTTATTTGTAATTTCTGACGTAATTTCGAGTGCTGCATACGATGGTTATGGTATTTTTCTGAGAAATTACCCTTTTCTTGGGGATTAGTTTAGATATCACAAGGCACAAACCCAGGATTGTTGGCTTAGAAAACCCTTCAAAGAAGGTATGTCTTTAGGTATATTTCTTAATTATTTGCTTTTTTCTGGCTGTGTATTGTTATAAATGTGCAGTGTGCAAATTTGGCCCCAGATTAATTTTTAATATTATATTAGGGTTCTTCCTACGAGTGGAAAATTGATCCTCTTTTCACAACCAACTTGTTCTGGAGAGACGAAAATCAGGCTGAGATAACATCATAGAACTTTGGTTTCGAGTTTGTTATTTCCTACATCATTGGTGCAGGGGCGGCTCGTGCGAGGACTAGCCAGGATTCTCCTGTTGAAACGTGCTTTGGAGGCCAGAATCACCTGCTAGGATACCTGTTCACGCAAGTCACATATCCAACTTATTTTTTTTTTATATCCTGGTACAATAAAAGTCAATTTTGAACATCTATACTGCAATCTGTTAAAATCTGAAAGAGATGCAGTAAACTATTAATTATTAGAGTTAGGATATTAAGTAAATTTAGTTAGTAAGTAAATAGTTCCTTAGTTAGGTGTAAAGAACTAATGTCTGATCAATTTTCTATAATAATTGATTAGTCTTTCTGATCGACATACCTATACATTCTTAATTTACGTATATAGATCTATTATTGAGAGTTCTATTATTATTTTTTTGTTTTGGCAAATCAAGTCCTAAAAAAACCGAAAAGTAAATTATTTATCAATTTTCAGCACCATACATTTGTTCATTTATTCATCTTGGTACGTAATAGAACTGGTAACTTACATAGTAAATTCTGGATTCAGCATAAGTGTCCTGTTTAGAATTTGCTGTGCTGGGCAGAACCTGAAATAAAACAATAAAGAAAAATTAACACAGTTGTGTTACCAGTGAATACTTACCTTACTAAATACATACAGCACTGTTCCTCACTATTTATATTAAATACTGCATTATATTATTTGTGTAAGCGTTGTGAACCCACATATAGCTATATACAGGAGGATACTGAAAAATCATTGTTGATGATTATAATGGAATAAACTGTTAAATACTTACCTCAACAATTACATTTCATATAACTGAATGATAAATCTATGTATATTGATTATTTCCGCTGACTTTCTGTAATATATGACTTAAAATTGATAGAGTTTAATTTATTTTTTTTTTTCAACTAACATTGACTGCAACATTTGAAAGAATTGTACTGCAACCAAATATACCAACGAGGGGGATAGTGACTTGGATTCGTGGTTATTCAGGTTGTACTTTCAAGGAAGGCTGGCTAGTTGTAACCATGTGGCGCCCTTTATTTTAATTTAATGAGATTTATTGAACCTGCCCGTCTCCATTGTAGTTAGCAGGCCAGCTAAGCCAGTCCAGGGGACTAATTCTTTTCTGTTAAGTTTTGCGTCACAACTATACCCATACCGCCAAAAATCTAGAGAGTAACCCGCCACAATTTATAGCACGACAAACGACATATTTTTCCTGTAAAATCGTGTGCCGCATATCTCTGAGAACATACCCGATTACACACCTTATGCTGCAGTAAATACGCATGCGTCAGATTGCGGAAGTTAGCCTTCTGTTGGATGTGACGAATTGACGGGTCCACCTGTTTCATTTTCAGTGCTATCATGGGCGTGTATATATTTCGGGCTGACAAAATTTCGCATATATCTTTTCGCTAATTTAATTATAAATGTAAATAAGTTATTAGTGATTTTATGTTCTTAAGAATGGAGAATAATGCAAGCTCTACAGCATATTCTCAAAATGGTAAACGCCCTAATTTAACAAGTGAGGAATATCGGATGATGACATGTATGAAGAGTTGAGGGTGCGAAGTCAAAATATAAGTGTAAGTGATGTTAAAATATGTCGTTCATTAACAAAAATGTGCGTGTGCAGCATATATATAGTGCAAAAAAGAGTAGTAAAGAAGTATGACTGTGAAACGGAAAATAGTGTAAACTGGCGGAAGAAAGATGGTATTTTGTTTTCGACAAAAAAAATTGGGTTGCTATATCTTACAAGATGAAACTTTGCTTAGAACATACACAAGGATGCTTTGGCGAATTATGCTTAATATTTGAATTATGGTATGTGAATTTGCGTATAAATGAAATCGAAAAGAGTATACTGAAAGAAAAAGACGGAATATATGACGAAGAAACTATTTAAAACAAACGGACTGTACGATACGATATAATAAGTATTAATGTGTGACCGTGCTATAGTGTAATGTATTCTAAAGCCTTTTGTTCTTATGGATGCGAAATTTGCGAATATTTGCGAGATTTATTTAATGGTAGAAAAACATCTACTTTTAACTAATATTGTCAACTATAACATTTTCATCGTAAAACTGTCATTGTAGTTTGTCAAAAGCTCAAAACCAACTTATTAATACCTCATAATAATGAAAGTAGCAAGAATATTTGTACTGTTTATAAAATTTCTCAATAGTTGAGATTTCCCCATCACAAATAATTAAAACAAAATTCGTTCATAAATCCACGAATTTCGTTTTCCTGAGAACAAGGCTTAAATGTTATATCCGCGGAGTGCGCATCAGGTACGTGTAAGTGAGTGGTGGTAGACCACCGCCGTCCAAAAGGACCGCATTCTAATTTGTGGAGATTATGGCACAGGGGATGAATTTAAAGTAAACTGTTAATGTGCTAGATTCACTCGTCGTTTCTGATAATTTTGTGTGTTTTGAACCTTTCTCAAGTGGCAGGCCTATATAATCATGCAACCCTCACCTTCCGTACTCATCTCTGTGATGAGAATTAGTCAGTATTTTCGATCTTGGGTAATTGATAATGCAAGATAAAAACATTGGAAATTACTCTATCATTTTTATTATCAAACGTCTGGAAATTGGCAAAAACTGTTATACACTGCTTCTACTAAAAATAATGGGTGTTATGTAATGCAATTATTTTTGTCATTTTTGTATACTTTTTATACCTAATCGCCTTCAAATTTAGTATGGCTATGAAATGTTGCTCCTCGCACGCTTCGCCCGTCGCGCTTGTCTACAAGCTAGCGATGAGTAACTCTCTAGAATTTTGGCAGTTGGGTATAGGTAAAATGAGTGACGCGATGTCTTGGGAGAATTTATAGAAAAAGGAGCTTTTATCAACGCAGCTCGCCAAAGCCAATTCACCGTTAGTAGCACAATGTCTGAGAAAGAGGTACACACATCCGTTGAGTAAAGCATTGCTATTAAATTTTTGTCACCCCTCAACAATTTACGACAACGATTAACTGAATCCTTTCATAGTTCCAAATCTGTGACTGGCATAACAAGTCTGTAAGTGACCGAGAATCAAGAAGATGAGAAGATGAGTCACGCATGCCAACTCCGGACAAGCATCAATAAGGTAACTGATTGAAGGTAACTGGCACAGAACAGTATGAGAAATTGCTGAAGAGGTCAGGATATCGTACAAAAGTGCTCAATTAATAAGTTCCCATGACTTACGTTTCAGCAAGTTGTGTTTCTGGCTTCCTTATGGAAAATCAGAAAGAAAACCGTTTGTGAGAGGCTTCTGGCACGCTATCGAGTTGAGGGAAGTGATTTTAGGTCGCGTTATCATAGAATAAAGACTACGTACTATTGCAATATCAAGATCAAGCAAAATTTGATTTTCAGCAAAGAAGAAGGGATGTGTCTGTCTAAAGTGTGATTCATCATTAAGACAATGGTCAGCACACACAGCTGTTGTCGCTCAATAAAAATTGGAAAAGGTTTATTGACAAACAATGAAACATTTGATCTATAGTACAGATTTGTCACCATATGACTATCACATGTTAAGAATATTCAAATAACTGGGAGGACGCCATTTTGATGACGATCAAGGTGTGGAAGGGTTTCTGTGTAATTGGTTACAGACATACACAGCTTCATTTTTCCATGAAATAATTAAAAATGTCCAATCTGGTGGGAAACATGTATTAGTAAAATTGATAGATTATATAGAAAAATAAAATGTATTATAATTTTCTTTTATTGTCACAACAAATTTAATAATAATACTCTAGAGTAAAACAGGCTCGATTTGATTACCAAAACACAGACTTCAAAAAAAATTATGGTTATTACTCTTTTTCGCTAAATACAAGTCTTATCCACTATAGTATTCACCTTGCAGATGTTCACAACTTTATTCATGATGTAGTAGCAATTAGATACCATACACATTGTAAAATATTAAAACTCTCGTGAAACAGATTTTTATAATGCGACTCTTTCTTTTTACTTTTTTAAGACCTGAAACTACGTCAGAGAATAAGTTCAGAGAAATTCATTTTTATTCATAAAAACTCACTTATAATATTTTCGCATATAAAACTGTATCAGTTTAAATCTCAAAAAAGTCATATTGCGTAAACTATATAGATTACAGCTTGCAATGAGAATAGTGAAACTGAAGATACAGACTAAACAACTCAGAATCAATTCAATTTCAAATAACATTTATAATCTTCTTGTTAATTCGCGACACCATATACTCCATCACCTTCAAGGCAACCCACGATTATGATGGTTAGTTCCGTAATTTATGTCTTGTAGAACAGAAAATATTGTAATATATTCACCATTTTACTGACCTGTATGGCATTGCCAGTAACAGTATAAATAATTCATTGTTATTAACAATACCCTGCTTGGAGATAAACCATCATCTTCGGCAGTGTTTTAAATTACAAATTATGAATTGGAAAAATACTACGACTGCTGTTGCCGAGTTGATATTGATACCTACTTAGGAGAGTTAAAAATAGTATAGACGTTGTTTGATTCGTGTAAACATCTTACGTTACCTTTTAAGAGGGCATACAAATAATATGTCACACGGGTATAGATATACAGTAATATGTGTACACCACTCGACCAAGGCTGCTGATTTCAAAATATATCGATTGAAGCGAAGTCAGATGTAACCGGAATTGTTTCATTCAACCGCTAGAGGGCTTCAACTGTTTGCAAATGAATAGATTTTTCTGAAATTTCTGAAAAATTTCCTCGTGGATTTTAATGAATTTAGTCTAGTACTATAAAAGAAGAAGTCATTTTATAGTAGAAAAATTTCCATGGAATATGTGGTTAAAATTATTCAGAAATATTTCTTAAAGTGAATGTCTTAAAATCTATTTAACAAAAATTTATAAAATCTAGGTAATTAACTACAAAAAATAAATTCATAGAACATTTACTCAAATTTTAGAAGTCTTAACATCCATTAGATTCCTAATCGGCATTTTACCGAACAAGATCTCTCAGATAATTTTAAATATAATAAGATTACTGTAAATAAAAAAAGTTTTAAAATGTTTCCTTTTGTTAATCCTTAAAACATTCAAAATTACTATAATAACTTTTTTATCTTCTACTGGTGACAAATATCTGATAATTAAGGTAATTTTTTAGACAATATTAGGTAACATTTTTTAATTATTTCAGGTTGCATTATAATAGGAGTCGTAGATGCATGTAAATTCTGTGAATTGACGAACTTGAAAATCGTTGACGTACAAGATAGTTGCTCATTTTTATTGGTTTCCATAAATGATATCAAGATGAATGTTTCACTGCTAGGTCCACCATTGTAAAGGAGGGATTTTCTATTAATGCCCTAGGCCTCTGTTGGAAGTACATTTTGTTACATCCAAATCAGTTATCGCGCCGCATATTCTTTTTAAGCTATATGAATCAGAAATGTACTATGCAACTTGTTCGAATTAATATAATTATTTTTGAAGCTTTCTAACGTGGAAACCTACACGTGCCACTGCATGAAACGGGTCGCTAACATCGCAACGATCAAACGACACGGTGGATGGCGGTCTTCAGCAATAGCAGAAAGTTACCTTGAAGACTCAGTATCAAGTAACTTTGATATAGCAAAGAAAATTCAATATGAATCTCTTCCAAATAAACGGATATATAAGACATTGTGCCACGGAAAACACCGTCAGGAAAACTCACGCAATGGGGATATTGTATATTTTTTTCAAATACGTACAGAAGAAAGAATGTATTTAATCGAAACGACGCTTGTCCTACACATTTTTGTTAAATAACTAACCTAAAAATTGCAATAAAATGGTTGCCGACACAGCAACGACCTGTGACGTCAGACGAAGTTTGCACTTGTATAAAACATGATTTGCTTTATATCTTCTACGACTTCCATGTTTTCGGACAACGCAGTACACACGCTTAGAAGTGTTAATTCGTCGTTTGTGATATTATTAAGTATTATTATGACATTGATGTTGAATAAAATAAATAAAATAAAATAGTAAAATAAAATAAAATAAATAAAGTAAAATAGACTTAAAATGATCACAGAAAGTGCATCATCTCCAGGCAAATAGAAGAAGTATTGTGTGTGCCATTATGTCCAAATACAGTATACAGCGCGAATAACTTATATTTCAACGTGTCAAATATGAAGTTGTAAATAATCAATTAAACTTTTCTGTAAGCTACCAGAATAT
Organism: Monochamus alternatus; assembly: GCA_037114965.1. Lineage (NCBI taxonomy): Eukaryota > Metazoa > Arthropoda > Insecta > Coleoptera > Cerambycidae > Monochamus > Monochamus alternatus. The sequence continues at coordinate 20,364,116 of CM073435.1, read as the reverse complement.
ATACAGGCCGTTTACAAAATCAATGGCAAAGCAAACTAACATTTATTTTCATTTAATGTATTTACTGCTTTAATCCGATTCCAAATAACATATCCTGTATTTGCTCTTACCATTTGTGAGATGTAGAATGTTGTTTGAGGCATTTATACAATTTGTATGCAAATATAAATGAAGAATGGATAAAGATCGAAAATGTCATACAAACAGCAAGTGAGAAAGTAATACCAAAAAAAGAGTTTGCAAGGAGGAAAAGATGGTGGGATGAGGAGTGTATAAGAGACGCGGAGAAGAGAAATAAGCTAAGAATTAAAGCACTTCAGTCAGTACAAGAGGAAGATAAAGAAAAATACAGGAAACAAAGACAAAAGGCAAAGAAAGTGTTTAGACAAAAGAAGAGAACCGAACAGGTTAAGAAAATAGATGAAATAGAGCAACATTATAAGAGGAAGGAAATACGTAACTTCTACAGAGAAATAAAAAAGGGAAAAAAGATAAAGAAGGAAGTAATATATGTGAGGGATGAAAGTGGAAATCTAATTGCAGAAGAAACAGAAGTGAGGGAAAGATGGAGGCAATACTTTGCAGATATGTTGAATGAAGAGAGTGTAAGGGAATGAGAGGAGCACGAGGAGATGATACCGGGAAGGAAAGAGGAAGTGGATGTAGAAGAACCTACAAAAAAGGAAATATATACAATTATAGAAGCTTTAAAGAATAACAAAAGTCCAGGAAAAAACGGAATAACGGCAGAGAACATTAAGTACGCAGGAGAGGATTTAAGACAAAGAATATACGAAATGATACGAATGATCTGGAGAAGTGAATCTATGCCTGAAGATTGGAGCTTTGATTATACCAATCTTAAAAAAGGGAGATGCAACAGACTGCAGAAACTATAGGGGTATATCATTGAATAGAACCTATAGCAGAACTACAAATAGGAGAGTGTCAAGCAGGTTTTAGAAAAAGGTCAACAACAGACCAAATATTCATGGTGAAGGAAATTCTGACTACATGCTATGCGTATGGGATCAAAACAATGGTTTTATTTGTGGACTTCAATAAAGCATATGATTCGATCAAAAGGAATAAACTAAGTAAAATTTTGAAACAATTTGGGATACCAACCAAACTAATTAGGCTATTGAAAATGACCTTAGAAAATACTAAATCCAAAGTACGAATAAAAGGTGAATGTTCGAAAGGCTTTACTATTGATACAGGACTGAGACAAGAAGACCCACTCTCAACGCTTCTTTTTAATTTAGTACTAGAAAAGGTCATTAGAGATAGTCAGTTGAACAGAGAAGGACATATATTGTTTAAAAGTCATCAAATTATAAGTTATGCAGATGACGTGGCTATTATTGCTAGAGATAGTAGGGAATTAAAAGAAATAACGAGAAAACTTGTGGAGGAAGCACGTAAAGTGGGATTGCAGATAAATCAAGAGAAAAGTAAGCTTTTGAGAATAGGAGAACAAAAAAAGGATACCAATTTTAAATTGAGAACAGAGCATGGAGAGATGGAGTTTGAGGAAGTTCAAGAATATGTGTATTTGGGGGCGCTAATAACAGGTAACTGTGATGAGGAACAAGAAATAAATAGGAGAATAATAAAAGCAAACAGAAGTTCGGCAGCAGTCAACCACTTATTGGAATCAAAAAATTTGTCCAGAGGAGTAAAATTTAGAATGTATAAAACACTACCGACAGCGCGTTGTATGGTAGTGAAACCTGGGTTCTCAATAAGAAGTCAAGAGAAAACCTTTTAAGGTGGGAAAGGAAAATCTTAAAGAGAATTCTAGGGGGTAAGAAGACGGAGGAAGGCTATGTAAGGAGAAACAATGAGGAAATATATGCAATGTACCCGGAACCAACAATAGACGAATTTGTAAAAGCCAGAAGAGTGCAGTGCCTAGGACAGCTGGAACGTATGGAAGATGAAAGGGCAGTTAAGAAAATAGTAGGGAGTAAACCTAACTACAAGAAAAAAAAGAGGTAGACCGAGGAAGCGATGGAGAGAGGCAGTGGCAATAGATCTAAGGGAGAAAAATGTAACGGATTGGAAAAGAAAGGCGAAGGACAGAATGGAATGGAGGAGAATAACACAGCTCTGGGCCTAAAAGGCTTGTAAACTGTTTTATATATATACAATTTTGCTATCTGACTTCACCACATTAAATCACCTGTTTTACAAAGAAAACATAATAAGCAAAAGTAATAAATAAGGACTTTTGAAAAATATTTAAAGAGAAATGAAATAATAATAATAGTAAATAGTAATAGAAATTAATAAATAATAAAAAAAGAGTTAAATATCATTAGTTCATTACTTTTATTTACTATTTTCCAAATTAAAACAAGTAGCTTAATGTAAAGTCAGATGACATAATTTTATAAATACCAGTAAAACTCTCTATCTGGGCATAACAAACAACACTGCCGCCGCAATTTTCACGAGGGGATCTTTATTGTAAACAAAGAAATAAGTTACGTTTAACAACACTGTAAGTTCACCACATCGCAACTAATAATTATGGTAATGTTAAAAATGGAAAATAGACACCTGTTTGCTTTGATTCCTCGTTTATCTGCACTAATGGAGTTGAAATTGACACAAATGAAGTTCATAAGCATAAAATTAAATGAATCCACTCATAACAAATTGTCCGATTACGCAAGACCCGTTCCCGTCATCGTGGAATTTATACAGTATTACCTACACAGTATTTACACTATCTATGATCTAAAAATTTCCAAAAAACGCAAAAAACAAACGCCTGTTTACATCAACATCGTACCACTGCACCTGTATCTATGCAAACATAAACCCAGAGTCACCACTGAAGATGGCGACAGTGAAGAGAGGCAAAATGTTTGGAAGCATGGGATGCGACCAGTTACAGCGGCGACTACGGAACGCCTCGGAGGACCACCGTTATCCGAGAAACGGTTCCGACCAATATGAACCGAAATCAATATATGGACGGAAACACCGATAGCGGGTCTGTCCCAACACAGCCCAGCCCGAGAACAACAAGGGCAGGTAAAAGAATCTCGGCTAATGCTAGGGAAGTGCATTTTAACTCTGTTTCTGGCAGCTGTCAGTTACCGAGGTCACGGCACAACAACCCGGATTATCACTATGTATCAAACAATATAAAATTCATGCCACTGCAGCTTATACAAATCATGTAAGATCATACCTGTTAGTACATTCCAGTAGTATTGTAGCAAGATCTGACACAATTTGAATTTGGACTCATATGTATGAGCTACAATTGTCTGAATTTTCACGACACTAACAAGGAAATTAAAATTACTGTAAATGTCAATGTTAATGATGCAATTTTTCAATAAATTTAAATGATATGTATTAATTATTGTTCGAATTTTATTTTTTTTTGTGAATAAAGTGTAGGTTTTTACTACTGTAAAGAGTGCATAAAACGTCAGTATAATTTAATTGTGGACAAAATTATAAAATTGTTTCACAACGTATTTACCGAAACTTCCAATACCATTGGAGGTAAGCTATTATGAAACAGATGCATTCATGCGCTTCTAAACTGTCATAATTGTGTCAAATCACTTACAAGATAACGGATAATTGTTTTTAATTTCCTATCCATAGTCATCCAGCCATTACCAAGAAGACGCAGTCCAGTAAGTTTCATAAATATCATCAGTCTCATATCTCTCAACGCATCAGTTTTACTGCTTCATGGCTACTAGATTTAAATGACGAAGCACGCAGAGTCGAGTCGCGGAAAAAATTGAAGGTGTCACACTTAACCCAATTCATTTCTTGGTCCGATTACGATATCGCTGTAGTACCAGGATGTTTTGCTTATCGCAGTGGTAATCTCGTGATTCTCTTGTTAGTTATTAGTTTTTTCATGCGATTGTTACACGACATTTACAATATTTTTAAAAGTATAATTATCTGCTGGTTTACACGCTATCGCCAGCATAATATATTGCCATGTGGACGGCCGCTATTAATGTTTTGCTCGAGTTAGCGGTTTTATTTGAATATTATGTTAATCAAGTAGGTTTTAGAGACGCGAATTATTTATTGTTGCTACCCAGTGCTTCCTTATTCTTTAATTTCGCAATGTTTTTACAGATACTAATATTAATAATAATGGGATAAGAAATAATTGGGAGTTATCTGAGCACAAGGAAGTGTTTCGTTGATTGGAGATGGGCATAAATTAATTTTATTCCTAAAACGTTCAGATCGCTAAGAATAGGGGAGGTAGTGGTCTAGTTGCTACAAATTTGAATATAAATGGAATATTTTCAAAATTATTGAAATTAATAATATCCCAATTTTTTATTAAATAATAATAATAATAATAATAATAATAATAATAATAATAATAATAATAATAATAATAATAATAATAATAATTACTATTATTATTATTATTATATATTATATAATAATAATAATAATAATTATTATTATTATTATTTCCAACAGGTTACACCCAGTTATAGAAAATACAAAATAACGCTACCTTATATATGCAGCTTAAAATTATAAAATAACAAAGGATTTATATAGAAAAATATGATAATATAAAATTAGAAGGCTAATAAAAAAAATAAATATAAACAAAAGTAACAAAAAGTAGTAAAAGTAAAATTATGATGAATTTATCAGTACTAGTGTTACGGTTTATTTTTGTAAACAATAAATGAATAGACTGTAATAAAGTAGCATAATTTAGACAATTAATGAACTGGCTTTACTAATGAGTCAACTCATAAAGGTTCATATTAAAATTGCGGCCCTGTATACTGAAATCTATTTTGGATACATTTAATTGTTCGCACTTTTTATTGACGAGAGGTCACTTTTTGCGGGGAGATTTCTTTTGGCGGGTCGCTCGTGGAACAACGAATCGAGTCCATTTTTCCGAACCCATTTTTAAGTGCTGTGAAGCCATAAATTAACGCTATATGCGGAGTTAATTGGTGATAATTTGGGACGATAATTAATTTGGCATTTGTGTTGCCGGTGATTATAGCAACTTATGTTGGATTTATCCCCAAATTCCGGAAAACGAAGGAGTTTTAACGGTTACCTACGAGGCCGCCCAAGAACCAAGGTATTAAAAATCTCTTTGCTTAACAATATGATTTTTTCTTGTTGATCAATATATTTATACGCTTAATTTTAATTTAGGCCTCTAATTGTATCCTGTCAGTCGCCTGCCTGTATGATTTCCTGTCTATTCTTCAGTGTTACCAGATCAAACACGCAATTGACCACTAAGGCGGCCTGTACCTTGTCGTTCATCCTCTAGTTCTTCCAAACAGAGGAGTTCTTATTGAGGACGCTAATAGTCCGAGGGCCTGCCGTTTTGGAGCCGATCGGAAAGTGCAGTTCTTCAAAAATGACCAGATAAGATTTGTTTAAGATATTTTGCCGTCTTGCACCTTATATATTCAGATTTAGTATTAAAATCGTCATGTTAGATTAATTTGCGAGAGTATTTGAGACACCAATTTAAAAATTTTACTAAAATTACTATCCAGTGTTTTCTACTTTATTGTCTAATATTTATAACGTTATTTTCATCACCGCAACACCACCTAATAATTGTAAAATATACATTAGCATATTACATTCTGTACACCGATCTATAGTACTATAGAAAGGGTTTAAATTAATATTTTTATCATTTATACTAAGTACTTACATATCGTTCCGTAGAGGGGCGTATAAATGTTGGGTTATTGAATCCCTAATTTTGCGTTAGTAAACATTGCTAATTCCGTGGTTTATGAGTATCACTTAGTACCTTTTTCCCGTTTTTTTGTTATTTGCACTGTTAAGGTAAAAATAAGCCAGCACCTCTCTTCAGCCCTCTTGTACACTGTCCACCGGGTTGTAAAACGGGTGGCGCCTTATAAGTTTCTACAGCATCACAACCCACGCCCGTCTCCACTGAGCTAGGGCCAACCCTACCGCTGAAGAGAGCCTGAAACCCCCGGATTTAGTTATCCACAATTTAAAGTCCTTTTATCGCCACCCACAAGCACGTAACACTAGAACACTATAATAATCTAGACACTGCAGTATTCAAAATTGTAGGGATATAATCATTGTTTATATCACAAGAACGGCATAGATTATTAAAATTCCGACACATTCTATATATAGGGCAACAAAGCATTATGTTGCTATTGATGCCATGATTATAGAATTAAAATAAAGTAACATTCGTCAATAACATTATCTATATATAAGGGAACTAAACATTAAAAAAATGTTTTTCCATTTTTTTTATAAGCGATGCATATGTGACAGCTTACCCCAGGAAGTGGTATATTTTCAAATTTGTTGATATTGATAATATCTCAATATTTTTATTAAAATAAAGGAACATTCGTCAACAGCATGTATACAAAAGGTAACTGAATATTACACAAAAAATATTATTCCATGTTTTTATACGCGATGCATACCTATGTAACAACTTACCCCGAGAAAATGACTAGTCACTATAGTCCTCACACTTGCTAAATAGTAGTAAAAATTAAAAATAATAAATACATATAGCGGAAAAATAAGTTGTAGGAAAGTGATACAATTTGGTTTCTTCTTCATCAGAACTGTCTTCTTCCTCCCCGTGCTTTTCTTATATGACCCAAGTTCACTGTGACAACTAACCTCCGTCATTGAATTGATGATTTATTTTGAAGTTAGACAATAAAACATGACACAAGAAAAACTAAAAATATACTCGTATTTCAGTGTACAATGCTACCTACACGATCATACTACTATAATGTTTGGATGCCTTAGTTGAGAGGAGATAAATGATGAATAATAATTTTCTAAAAAAATTTTTATCGGTATCAGTATTATATAAGAATGTCTCTCATACGCAAATAATGGCCGTATTGTAACAAGGTGTGCCCTTCTACCATGTAGATTTACCGGCCTAATTATTTGCTTCATGATTATATCGCAAAATGGAGTTTTGATACTTGTGACTACTAATATTTGAGACAATTAACCCCCTCCTTTCCTACATGAAACGGTTTGGGATTTTGAAAAAACTCAGGTGGTGTTGCCAAGTTTCTAAAATATGTTTTTTAAAAGGCGCATATGATACTAAAAATAATGTCAAAGTTTGAATTAAATACTTTTTTCTACGTTCATGCAAAAAAACAAAACTTTATTGAACTATATTTAGTGGAAAAAGTAGTTCTTTATTGCACTAGTGCAATAAAATATTGCATTCGTCTGTCATTCTACTACAGCGTTTTGTCATCATGACAAACATAAACCTTCAAATCGACGTCATATTTTCGTAGACTTAGTGTCATCTAAATAAAATATTTTCTGGTTTTTGCATGAACGTAGAAAGAATATTGTATGTACTCGTACAAACAGTGTTTATTGCATGCGATGTGAAATTTCACTTTTTGTATTTGTTGCATAAATAACTATTATAAACATCGTTTATATGACGTATTCAATAAACACTAGGACATCTCTCATACCACAACAATTTGTAGCACAATATGATACGTAAATTTAAAATTTTCAGAAGACAAAATAATATGTTTCATCACAAAATTCTATATTTTGGATAAAACTTTATTTTAACAGCCTTAAATTGTGCTATTGGATATTTTTAGGCATACGTAATTGATTTCAGGAAAACTATTTAATGAATTATTACGTAAAAATACCGAGAACATTTTTATTTCTACGCGGTGTAGACAAGCCACTTCTATTACCTAATGCCCCGGCTATTATTGAATTGCAACTGGAAAATCTATAACAAACACTACAGTCACTCGTCAGCAGCCCACCAGATATATACCTGTTTCGATCTTATTAACTCTCATCGGTATGCCATAGGTGAGATATTTGACGAATAACGCTAGCTGTTTTAGTCTGTCTAACCCGACAGAAAGAACGCGATGTAGACAAGCATGCTGGACTGAGAAGCCGTACTTTTATATCTGTTAATCTACGCGACCTACATAATTATTTGCTAAATTCAATTAAAAATTATTGTATGCTAATACTTTTCTTGTTTTAAAAATTAAACCTAATATCCGGCTCATTCTGAAGTATAAATTAGGATATGAACAAATTGATGAGGTTAAAATACAAAACACCCATTATTACCATACCTTGTAGGTAAATAGAGTGATATCTATCAGTATATTTAATTTTTACGCCCAGGCAATTTGTGGGAGTTTGACGTGGATCGCGTATTAACCACAAATAATGACGGCGCATTATAATTGATCGTATATAATTACATCCTTATGTTTGTTTGTGACCAGTGAACTATTGTTTCCCAACGATAATATATATATTTGTGACCTTTTATTATATAAGCATCCGCGTAGTTGTATACAATAATTTTATTATATGTGTACGATTTAATTACTTAATTTGCAGATATCAGAGTGTAGGCAGACCCGTGGAATTTTATGGTGTCATTGAAAATATTCACGTATTTTTAAATACTGAACTCAATGAAATGTTACTGGTAAAAAATATTATACCTATACAGCGGTTCGACTTTATGAACATTTAGATTTTCAGAAATAGGTAAATCAGAAAATACAAATACAGGATTATCTGAAATTACTCTCTTTGTTAGGCGATTAAATTAATTTTTCTACGTTCATGCAAAAAATAAAACTTTATTGGACTATATTTAGTGGAAAAAGTGGTTCTTTATTGCGCTAGTGCAATAAAATGTTTATTGCATTCATCTGTCATTCTACTACAGCGTTTTGTCATCATGACAAACATAAACGTTCAAATCGACGTCATATTTCCCTACACTTAATGTCATCTAAATAAAATATTTTTTGGTCTTTGCATGAACGTAGAAAAAATATTGTATGCAACTCGTACAAAAAGTGTTTATTGCACTATACGTGTTGTCCTACACGGCCTGACGCCCTCGTTGGACAATTTCATGTCGCGTGCAATAAACGCTTACTATTTGTACTTGTTGCATAAATAATTAAGAATATTTAAACTGACGATTTTCCCGAATTTTCAAATTAATTAATTTTTGCTTTCTATTTGTCCTTATAATATTTTATTTATTTGTACTTAACAAGGTTAATTTGGAGTTTGAAAACATACAATGAGTAATGTTGCGACAACTTATTAAATCGGAATATCCATTTAATGTCAACATTGAAAAAGCGCGCTTATTTATTAAATAATTAATAATATCGTTAGTATATTCCTTACTTCTTCCTGTTCTTCGATGGTACTTGAGGTCCAGTACACACATCTGCAACTTAACAAAAACTAATCAGAAACGTCAATAAAATTATAATTACTGTGCACTGAAATTTATAATAATATTAATAACGGAGAGAACCACGAAACGACCTTCTAATATGGCAAACTATAATATTAGGCTGTCTCTGTTGCAGTCTCTTAGAGACGAGGCAGGCCTCTGAAGAGCCTCTCTCCCGCTATTGGCTACCAACGGATTCCATGCCCTCCATTTCTTTCTCGCCTATATGTTATTGGTATGAGGCATGCCTCAGATGCGTCCTTATTTACCTAATTGTGCTTTGGAACGTATTGAAGATTGCCTATACATATCATTTCACATTAGCTATTACCGTTATTACGATTCGCAGAGGCAAATTCAAAAATGCATCAACGTCGCTGTTTACAAATCGCGCCGCCATTAATACTGTTGGTGTAACATTTGTGTGTACAGAAATTTTTAGATATACATAGGAATTACACAGCCAATATATTATAATATTACTGGATGTAATAAATTAATGAGATGATTAGTAGTGAGCAGTTAGTGATTCTTATTTGATACTTATTACTACAATTTTTTTCTGAGACACTGCCTCGTCATACCGGCGGCCACTAGTTATAGCATGGTGTTTTCTTTGTCACTTCGCACTGAGGGCATTCGACAATTAAAAAAGTTTTTCTAAAAAGTTGAGAAGGTGAGAGTTTCAGGGGATAAGATTTCATAGGCGTATAACTCGAGAAAATAAAAAAATTACCAAGAGTAAATTGACGTTGAATAATATTTAATTTAATAATAATAAATAATTTAATTTTGTATTCCTTGAACCCTTTATGAGCCATTGACTTTTGTTTTAGAATTATGCTCCCTCGCTAATCTTCAAACTACATTTCTACGTCAATGCTTTTTGGACTTCAGACGATTACACTATATTTAAAATCATATGAAAATTGAGAAATCCCGTACAAATTTTTATTGTGATTTTTGTTTTTTTGGATTTATTTAACTATGTGAAAAACTTATTTTAAATAAAATATTCTTAAACTGGCTCATCTTAGAACAATAGTAAGAATAAAATTTTTAAAGTTTTGATATACTCCCTGACACGGAAATTTTGAAGTTTCTCGTGACAGTCTCACAGTTTATCTGCTTCTCCATTACTGGTCGACATAATTTACTTTATGTTTGACGGTTTTATTCGGTATTATGTCGCTTAATATATTAAGCATTTTAGTAGTCGAATTGAGAGACACTGTATAAATATACTTGTCATAAAATTCTGATATATTTCTCCAAATTCCCATTCATTGGGTTTAAGTATTACTCAAAATTTCCAATTGGATTGCTGTTGCTGTAATTTTCAATTTACAAAGTAATACATTCGTAATTATTATTAAAAGATGTAAAAACTCACATCATAATGAAGCTTTACATTACTCAAAATAATAAGGTCACAGAGGTGAGATTAGGGACTATTGATACACCTCACCACAAGACAAAATATTTGAAAACAAAATCCTACAGAAATTATTTACTTATCACTATATTCATTATCAACAATTTGTGTTCTGTAAGCATTACAATTTAACTAATTGTCATTCTGTGGTTAGTGTGCAATTTTGTGAATTTCTGTCCTCTTTAACTTAACCCCAAAATGCATTTCGAATATAGCATACTAATGAGAATGACAAAGAAGCACAACGTCTTTATGTCGCAGGTCAGTATGATTGTTTGCAAGATTGCACCAAAGATTGCATGATGCTGATTCATTTGTGAGAATGGTCCATTATGCCGGAAGAACAAGATCGGTGTATACAACTAAGGTGGAAGAAGTTTTTTTACTAGTTTACACAGAACAGCAGCCGAGGTAGGAATAAGTACTTCTTTTTGTTTAGAGACTCCTTCACGAGTAGCAGCTTCACCCGTACAACGAATCCAGGTCATCAATCCATCTACCAACTTTGGTTTTCTGTTGCTACTTACAACGCAATGATGCAGGAAATCCCAAGTTTCCGTCAACATTCTCTGTACCTATGAAGCTGGGTTCACATGCAATGAGGTTTTTAATTTCCACAATACACATGCGTGGGCTAACCTCATGCTATTTTCCAAAATCCCGATTTCATGTCCTTTTTTCACTGAACATTTGTATGGGTATTCTGGGAGATCGATTACTTGGTCGTTGTTTTACCAAATTTATTAACAGGCGCTGTTTGCTTAATCTTGTAGATGATGTACCTTTGATGAAATGGCAACGAATGTGGTTCCAATTCATCTTCGCTTCGCTACATTTTACACTTGTGGTTCGAATACAATTAAACACAACATGAGCAAAGATGGATAGGCGAGGCGGGTCTGTACCGTGACCTGTAAACTCTCTAGATTTGAATCCCTTAGTGTAACCTAACCACGGCTACTCAATGCATTCTAATGCGAGTGTTTATAATGGAGCACTAAAGCGGAGCCAAGTGCTAGAGTAGAGAATCTAGCAAGGTATTATTTGCGCGCGGCGCGTTGGTCGATGTACTATACCCGAGGTCCAAAATAATAAAGAGTGATTCATTCACAGCACTTAGGTGAGTGATGAGGGTTGCAAGGAACCAGATTTCATAGTTGAGTTTTCTGTTTTCTAAGTATAATAAAGATGTTTCTCTTTTATTACTACTATTAGATAGATTTAATGGAACCACAAAAAATAAACAATCTTTTTCTTCCTTTGGGTGAAGATGATACTTTCCAAATACTTTTCATTACCAGTTTATGGGATGTACGAGATGGGACAATTTCTACACTTTTGGGGGGTTTCTATTATTTCCCGAAGAGATAGAAAAAAAGTATCTAAAGTAGTATGAGCTCCATTTTTAAGAAAAATTGCATGGCGAAAATTGCATTCCGATTTGTTTAATAGTGACACGGTGTTTCTCATTTCTTTTGCATTTTCTATGAAACTTTATAACTTCTTTATTTGTTAATATATTATATTTTTATAAAAATATTATATACAGGGTGTCCGGTAAGTACCTCCTAATCTCTCGGGAGTGTATAGGGGAGGTCAAAATAAAACTAGTCCTAAAACTTTTGAAAGGGTTGATCGTAGTTTAAGAGAAACAGGTAAAAAAAATAGTGAAAAACGTTAGTGAAACTAATTTCTTCCGAATTATTTAGGAAGCTTTTTGCCACGCCGTGGTGGAGCAGGAGTGTTATTTTTAATTTGTCACTACTTGCTCATAAAGTATAGCTAACCCGTTCAAAGATTTCTGGACTTGATAAAGTTAAAGAAATTAAATGCATGAAATAATATGTAAAAAAAATAAATTTTAATTGTTGTTGTATTTGTTACCAATTTTTTTCAAAATCGATTTATCTCGCAAACCGTTCATTTTTTCGAAATAAATAAAGAGTACCAATTTTAAAGAAAAACCTTCATAGTATCTAATAATAATATTTTCAGTTAGATAAAATTACTTCTGTCAAAATTTTGAGAAAAATTGTGATAGGGCCAGTCCGTTTCTGGACACCTGATAATAGCAAAAAGTTGACTTTAGCATCAAATCGTGGAGCTCCATGTGTAATACAACGTACAAAAATTTTATTAAAATATACAGGGTGGTTTCAAAGTTATAACCCTAAACGTTAATTTCTAGGTACCCATTTGACCCCCCATAACTCCGTTAGGGGGCACATTAGGAAAAAAAATTATAGGAAGGACTAGTTTTATTTTGACCTCCCCTATATACTCCCGGGAGATTAGGAGGTACTTACCGGACACCCTGTATATTCACTTTTTTTACTTTAATTTCAGTGGTTTACGCGGTTTCTTAAAATACTCTTTATTTTTTGAGTTACAATGCAAAGTAATGTTTTTTTAATGAAATGTCCTAGTTGGATAGCATTTTTCTATGGCTTTACGACAATGTAATATATTTTATATTTATTTATAGTAATATGTGTGGAAAGTCAATGTTTTCTTATTTATGGGCAATTTCTACTGTTAACCAGTTTATAGTTTATGGTAAAACGCGTAAAATCATTTTTAAGTAATCTTAGTAATGGACTTGTGTCATTATCCGTTTAACTTAGCTTAGCTTTAGCTTTATTGGTAAAAAAATTGAATCCAGCATCTAACAACTATCAAAAAATAAAAATAATGTTAGAATTTCTATACGAATTTAATTATTTTTCAAAGGTATTGATACAAATTTACACAGTAATTCTTGTTGAAGAAAGAAACATTTATTTGGATACATAGTACATATTTAATTTATACAGGGTGTTTTATCCCGTCGATGATTTTTGAAATATGCAAATATTTTACCGATACAAGCTTAACAAAAATAAAGTAAGAGTAACAGCTTATTCTTTAATATATGATTAAACAAAATGGATACTGATATAAGTCCATTACTAATATTACTCAAATATAAACAAAAGCAAAAGATTTTAGCTATCGAATGATATATTACATTTAATTTTTTTAAGTGGGGGTTTATGGGGATGAGAAGGTGATTCAAGTTGGCCCCCTAAAAATAAAAATTTACTTTTTTTGGAAATTTTTTATATTGCAATCGTTTCGAGATTTCTCGAGAGGAAAGTTTTCAAAAAATCGCCCTGTATATACATCAGTTCAAACGGAATCCAACGAAACAGATAACGAAAACAAATAAAGTGGAACATATTTGCCTACGTTCACGTGCGCTTTACGATGGGTCACCTGTATTATTGATTAACATTAACTGTCTACTAAATCAGGTTAACGTGTGTACAGTACCGATGTTGTTATGTATCGAAAAGTATGAATAAATTACCGTATGAAACTAGTCCAGTTGACGGTAATGTAACTGATATGAGCTATTGCTCCACATTTGAAGTTACTGTGGTATAGGCCAGTATATAAACTATTTACGAGTGTTTTAAAAAATAAACCAAAAGGATACCACAACTTTCCTAAATGAAGAAAGTTGTTTTAACCCTTGAGTGCATAGGTAACATAAAATTCCGTAAATGCATAAGTGGGATCCTTAACGGACCTCGGATTAAAATATGTTTAATTGAGAAAACAGAGAAATTTCATTTAAGGATCTTTATTGTAGAAGTAAAAACAAGTATTTTAATCCAAACATATAATCGGAAAGTCATAACAGAACAGAGAAAACTTTTTATTTTTTATTATGGCACACATTGCACACAAAACCTTCAACCTTTCTGTGCCTCTCGCAAACAAAATTATCACAAAACTTGCAGATAATGCGCGATTTTTTGTCTACTTTTCGAGAACACAAGTAGCATCTTCTTCGCTTTTTTAGGCTTGTTTCTTGTTGATGATTAGATGGTGTAGATTGCTCTGGTTCAACTCCACAATCCCTAAGTGCCAATATGCCAAAATATGTGAAAAATATATTTTGGCATATTTGAAATTTTAACACGGCTTTCCATATGTTTCTGTGCGAGCTACTGTCCTAGTTGCATTAGAAACATTCGACGTCTGCCTTGGTGACCTTTTAACTAATCGGAATGCTTCAAATCAGTTCAAATTCAGTTTTCAACAAATAGTTCCCAAATTTCTCTTATTGCAGCAAGTTTGTCATGTGCCTTCCTCTCCGCACGGGTTGTTTTATCGTCAAATCTTATAAATTTTGAAATTGATTCAAATTTGTTTACAGACATGGAAGCTGTAAAGAAACTGCGTCGGATCGATGCATCCCTTGTCCACATTTCACGTGTAGATTCCCTTCGACATCGCAAGGCGCCTGCTTTGATGAGAATTTCTATGAAGCAATCCAATTCCTCAATTTGCAATAATTTCCACTCATTGGCTGCATCTGGATGTTTTGCTTTCCAATCCGCATAGAATTTAACAGCCTCCTCATTTATATGACGACATATGACGTCTTTCATGTCAGGAGTTATAAAAAGATTGAAAATTTCTAACACTGTGTCGGTACGATGTGATAAACCAGACTTTGTATTTACATAATTTTTATGAGATCGCTTAGATGTACCATTTCATTCCTGATTTGGCTACGTATATTAACATTATCAGCATCCAGTTCCCAGTCTGAGTCTTCCTCGGAATTATCTTTCAGATTGTCTTCCGATTCCGACACAATTTCTTTCAAAATCTTTGCATCGTCATCGATTTCAGAATTGTCGTCACCATATTCCACCTCAGAGTCGGATTCACCAATGCTTTCAGCTAATTTTCTTAGCTCTTCTTCTGTTAGAGGTTTATTTTTTCCTAGTTAGCCATTTTGTGCAAAATCTGCAAAAATATATGTACAATGAGATACTAAGTATTAGAAACATGAATGCATACATGGGGTCTATTGAGGACCCCACTTACCTAATTCCTTGCTGACTTTGATCTGTAGACTTTGTACCGTGCTATCTGATAGGGCACAATGAAGAAAACTTTCAGAAATCCGTATAATATAGTCATAAAACCATATGATAAATACTCAGCGATTCTAAATCAACAGTTTAATTTTAGCATTGAAGTTTTTCATGCGAATGTTTACCAAAGTTGGGGAAAATAGTAAACATATATAATTCATATATCGGATGTTTGATTTAACCTGACAAATCAAAATAACCTTAAAAATACATATCAAGAATTGTCTCAAATGAAAAATTAACACTTCTTATTTTATTCCAGATTCCCCGAATTTTCTGACGCTGGTCATTTATGAATTAATAAAACTGTGGTTTGCTGAACATAATATACGTCAGTGGCGGCTCATCGTATGAAGCAACTGAGGCTGGGCCTCTAAAATGGGTTGGGCCTCACCTCTAGCAGCTACAACGAGCCGCCACTGATATACGTGTATATGAATATTATTGAAAATGTTTGGCACTACATAAAAAGATATTTAAGAGATCATCTACAAAGAACTGTACGAGCGTTGTAACAAAAAAAAGAGATATCTGGAATAAAGTTTAATCAGATTACTTGGAAAACTTTGTTAAACCAATTCCTGTTACAGTTGATTAGGACAAGTGTCCAAATAATTAGTTGTCAAATCAATTACAATACTTTCAATTTCTACCTAATTTTAAGGTGATGATAATATTGTGAATATGTTTATAATCGCAGTTTTTACTTCATATATTCTTTAAATACCAAAAATTTCAATGGTTATTGATTTAATTAAATATTTTCTGAAAAAAAAATACATCTGCCCAAATCATTAATTGTTAGGACATAATACAAAATGTATTTTATTTTGTATTTATATGATGGAATATGATGTTAACTAAATCTTGGAATTGCGACACTCAATTGTTTTTAGGTATGCTTTAAAAATATTTAAGTACCTACAACATTCATTCTTAAGTCTTGTTCTCATGGAAGCAAAATTCGCAAAAAATTTCGCGAATTCCGCAAAACATAAATATTATTGCTATTTTCATATTGTGTGGGGTTAGTAAGTTAAACTCGAGCTTTTGAAAATCTACCGTGACTGTCAGTGACAGTTTCGTAATGAATATGATAGAAAATATTGCAATTGGCAAAATTTGATAAAACCTGAGACATTTCCGGCCATTAAATAATTCGCGCGAATTTTCGTCGTCCATGAGGATAAGGCTTTACATCTTTTTCGTATCTCAAACAATAACGAAGAAAAGGGGGAAAAGCAATTTTCACATGACCACCCTGTATATGTTTTAATCATTTTTATATGAATCATCAGTAACCATTTTGAAAATATTACCTACTGTAACATAAATTACAAAACTAAATGTGAATATTTACATCCTGTATAATCAGCAATACATTTAGACAAGTCGCTTTACATAATATGAACAAAAAAAAACGTTTAATAAAAAAAGTACTGAAAATATATTTATTAACCTACTTATTTTTAGCAAAATGTGCTTATGTTGTATCCTGGCCTATACATATATTTAAGTATATGTAGATATACGAAAGTGTCTTTAGCCATAGAAATTCAACATGAATTGTATCGTGCAATGTCACGGATAAAACGAAAAGGCATTTATTTCCTTCAAGTCGACTGACTTTCTTGTTGAATTAAGCAGCAACTGTAAATATAACTTTAGCTTCATGCGTACTCGTAGCTGTTCTAAGGCATAATTATGAAGATAAGTAAGTGAAGTTAGTTGGCTAGCGTCACATGCATCTCAATGATTTTAATATACTATACGCAATAATAAAACTTTATACAGGGTAATTCAGAACTTATCTACAAAATTTGGGAATAGATGCGTCATAAAAACTGGATTCAATATCGTAAAATATTTTTTTTGTAAAACTCCTATAGTTTCCGAGTAAAAAATTATTGAATTTATGGTATTTTCAACCTTTACATCGCTGGGCTACTCTAGTCTAGATATTAACATTTTTATGATGCGAGTATTTACATTAGTCTCAAAAATGGCTTACGTCTATAGGGTGTTAAAAAAAGAGTGTAAAATATTTAAGGAGGTAATAGTATGAACCAAAATAATCAGAAAAGTCTCAATAAAACATGAGTCCGCAAAGTAACGGTTGCGGAGATATGGAATGTTTTATGTTTTTTAGCCCCTTTTTTATTTTGCAAAAACGTTGTGTATTTTCTTATAATAGTTGGTTGATGTTTAGTGAAATAAACAGTACGTATTTGACAGTTGTTCTCAGTGCACAAGTTTTCTTTCGTTATGGCTGGTTACTCGAACGCAGAATTAACAGACATGCATTTCATGTATGGTCGTGATAATGGGAATGCCACCGAAGCGCGGCGTCTTATTTTGACGCATATCCAAATCGCCAGATTCCTTCACAACGCATATTTGGAAGAATTCACCAAAGATTGCGTGATACCGGTTCCTTGGGCAAACAGTGCCATTTATCCGGAAGACCAAGGTCGGTATCCACTCCTAGAGCAGAAGAAGAAATTCTAGCACTGGTAGAGTAGAATCCAGGTACGAGTGTGCGCAGAATATCAGCCGAGGTAGGAATTAGTGGTCCTCTTGTTTGGAGAATCCTTCACGAGCAACTGCTTTATCCGTACCATGTGCAACGAGTACAGACCTTAAATCCAATAAATGATCATCAAGCACGTTTGGTTTTTTGCCGCTGGTTTCTACGTCATGATGCTGAAGACTCTCGTTTTCTTGCAAACATTCTTTTTACTGATGAGGCCGGGTTCACAAGAAATGGAGTGTTCAATTTTCACAATACGCAAACGTATCATAGTTGCTGCCAATAACTTACAAGTTCGAAACGAACAAGATATAGAAAAATTTGTGTTATTTTTTACTGTATTTGAAACGTATTTTAAGCTAATATATTGTAATGTGAAATTTGACGTGTGTAATGTGTATTTTCTGGATAGCTCAGAATTAATTTACTTACCTTTTCTAAAGCGCCAGACTGAAGAGTAACACTTTTACCTTTAAATTTTAACACAGTTCCTGAATTATATTTGTTTTTTATTTATTTTTAAAATTTTTTTATTGCTTCAGACACTCTTACTCTTTATATATATATTTTTTAAACAATTTAATTTATTGTAAGCATTAGAAACCTTTATCTCAAGGGCGGTTCAGTGATGTTTTTTTATATTAATTTAACTTTTAAATAGAAAAAGGTAATACAATTTTTTTTAAATTATAGATAAATTTCAAATTTATTAAGTTTTCTTTTTAGTTTTCTTAAAAATTACCCTACGTAACCTGCTCTGACTTAGATTCTATAATCAACATTATCTTTCATAAATAAACAATTTTTTTTTAATATCCCTGTATTAATGTCCCTTAAATGAGTTGCAAAACACTTTGAAAAGTTTATTTACTGAGGCTGGGCCTCTAAAATGGGTTGGGCCTCACCTCTAGCAGCTACAACGAGCCGCCACTGATATACGTGTATATGAATATTATTGAAAATGTTTGGCACTACATAAAAAGATATTTAAGAGATCATCTACAAAGAACTGTACGAGCGTTGTAACAAAAAAAAAGAGATATCTGGAATAAAGTTTAATCAGATTACTTGGAAAACTTTGTTAAACCAATTCCTGTTACAGTTGATTAGGACAAGTGTCCAAATAATTAGTTGTCAAATCAATTACAATACTTTCAATTTCTACCTAATTTTAAGGTGATGATAATATTGTGAATATGTTTATAATCGCAGTTTTTACTTCATATATTCTTTAAATACCAAAAATTTCAATGGTTATTGATTTAATTAAATATTTTCTGAAAAAAAATACATCTGCCCAAATCATTAATTGTTAGGACATAATACAAAATGTATTTTATTTTGTATTTATATGATGGAATATGATGTTAACTAAATCTTGGAATTGCGACACTCAATTGTTTTTAGGTATGCTTTAAAAATATTTAAGTACCTACAACATTCATTCTTAAGTCTTGTTCTCATGGAAGCAAAATTCGCAAAAAATTTCGCGAATTCCGCAAAACATAAATATTATTGCTATTTTCATATTGTGTGGGGTTAGTAAGTTAAACTCGAGCTTTTGAAAATCTACCGTGACTGTCAGTGACAGTTTCGTAATGAATATGGCAAAATTTGATAAAACCTGAGACATTTCCGGCCATTAAATAATTCGCGCGAATTTTCGTCGTCCATGAGGATAAGGCTTTACATCTTTTTCGTATCTCAAACAATAACGAAGAAAAGGGGGAAAAGCAATTTTCACATGACCATCCTGTATATGTTTTAATCATTTTTATATGAATCATCAGTAACCATTTTGAAAATATTACCTACTGTAACATAAATTACAAAACTAAATGTGAATATTTACATCCTGTATAATCAGCAATACATTTAGACAAGTCGCTTTACATAATATGAACAAAAAAAAACGTTTAATAAAAAAAGTACTGAAAATATATTTATATACCTACTTATTTTTAGCAAAATGTGCTTATGTTGTATCCTGGCCTATACATATATTTAAGTATATGTAGATATACGAAAGTGTCTTTAGCCATAGAAATTCAACATGAATTGTATCGTGCAATGTCACGGATAAAACGAAAAGGCATTTATTTCCTTCAAGTCGACTGACTTTCTTGTTGAATTAAGCAGCAACTGTAAATATAACTTTAGCTTCATGCGTACTCGTAGCTGTTCTAAGGCATAATTATGAAGATAAGTAAGTGAAGTTAGTTGGCTAGCGTCACATGCATCTCAATGATTTTAATATACTATACGCAATAATAAAACTTTATACAGGGTAATTCAGAACTTATCTACAAAATTTGGGAATAGATGCGTCATAAAAACTGGATTCAATATCGTAAAATATTTTTTTTGTAAAACTCCTATAGTTTCCGAGTAAAAAATTATTGAATTTGTGGTATTTTCAACCTTTACATCGCTGGGCTACTCTAGTCTAGATATTAACATTTTTATGATGCGAGTATTTACATTAGTCTCAAAAATGGCTTACGTCTACAGGGTGTTAAAAAAAGAGTGTAAAATATTTAAGGAGGTAATAGTATGAACCAAAATAATCAGAAAAGTCTCAATAAAACATGGGTCCGCAAAGTAACGGTTGCGGAGATATGGAATGTTTTATGTTTTTTAGCCCCTTTTTTATTTTGCAAAAACGTTGTGTATTTTCTTATAATAGTTGGTTGATGTTTAGTGAAATAAACAGTACGTATTTGACAGTTGTTCTCAGTGCACAAGTTTTCTTTCGTTATGGCTGGTTACTCGAACGCAGAATTAACAGACATGCATTTCATGTATGGTCGTGATAATGGGAATGCCACCGAAGCGCGGCGTCTTATTTTGACGCATATCCAAATCGCCAGATTCCTTCACAACGCATATTTGGAAGAATTCACCAAAGATTGCGTGATACCGGTTCCTTGGGCAAACAGTGCCATTTATCCGGAAGACCAAGGTCGGTATCCACTCCTAGAGCAGAAGAAGAAATTCTAGCACTGGTAGAGTAGAATCCAGGTACGAGTGTGCGCAGAATATCAGCCGAGGTAGGAATTAGTGGTCCTCTTGTTTGGAGAATCCTTCACGAGCAACTGCTTTATCCGTACCATGTGCAACGAGTACAGACCTTAAATCCAATAAATGATCATCAAGCACGTTTGGTTTTTTGCCGCTGGTTTCTACGTCATGATGCTGAAGACTCTCGTTTTCTTGCAAACATTCTTTTTACTGATGAGGCCGGGTTCACAAGAAATGGAGTGTTCAATTTTCACAATACGCAAACGTATCATAGCTGCTGCCAATAACTTACAAGTTCGAAACGAACAAGATACAGAAAAATTTGTGTTATTTTTTACTGTATTTGAAACGTATTTTAAGCTAATATATTGTAATGTGAAATTTGACGTGTGTAATGTGTATTTTCTGGATAGCTCAGAATTAATTTACTTACCTTTTCTAAAGCGCCAGACTGAAGAGTAACACTTTTACCTTTAAATTTTAACACAGTTCCTGAATTATATTTGTTTTTTATTTATTTTTAAAATTTTTTTATTGCTTCAGACACTCTTACTCTTTATATATATATTTTTTAAACAATTTAATTTATTGTAAGCATTAGAAACCTTTATCTCAAGGGCGGTTCAGTGATGTTTTTTTATATTAATTTAACTTTTAAATAGAAAAAGGTAATACAATTTTTTTTAAATTATAGATAAATTTCAAATTTATTAAGTTTTCTTTTTAGTTTTCTTAAAAATTACCCTACGTAACCTGCTCTGACTTAGATTCTATAATCAACATTATCTTTCATAAATAAACAATTTTTTTTTAATACCCCTGTATTAATGTCCCTTAAATGAGTTGCAAAACACTTTGAAAAGTTTATTAGTTTACCTTCTTATACTCAGTTTTCTTTCTAGTCGGTGATTGTTCTTAACTGCTCGTCTTCTTCTTCTCTATATACCTTGTTGAACTGCTTACTGTCAGATTTTGATGTTCACCCGGTTTGCAAAGTCCAGTGTGTGGTTTTCATGCTTTGGAACAGTTTATTATTAAATTAAATACCTTTTATAGAGTTATATATGTTCCTTGTGATGTGGCAAATTTTAGATATATCCCTCACTATTGTTTTCTTCCGCTCTGCGACCTTGGATTGTATCATAGCAATGTTTATTTGTCTTGAAGGTTAAGTTTATTAATTCAGGTAATGTTTTTATTAATAATTTCTTATCAAATTTCATCTCTTCGCAAATTCTGCATCTACTTCTTTATTTTCAAAATCAACAACTTTTTATTTTTCTTTCGTTCCTATGCAACGTTCTCAATATCTCACAAAGAGTTTTTAATACACTTCACATTAACTATATCTACTAATTATAAACTAGATTGAACATAATTTTCTTTTTTACATTTTATTTTGATATCTATCTATATTTTCTTTATAAACTTTCAAACTTTTACTAAATAAATATTTATGTTTTCTATAATACACCGCCCACTCTCAAAACTGTACACATGTATACAAATTTTACTAAATATACCAATTATGATAAATTTTATTTTTAAATTCCTCCTTTTTTTAATAACTGAAACTTTTATTTATATTTGCTATTATTTTGGCCTTTATGTTCATTACAATATATCAAATCTCCTACAATTCCTATCAATGAAGTCATATGTATGCTCTCTGATACCAAACATCTAGGTATGCTAATAAACAATTCCACAAAGCTCTATTCTATAATTATCTAAAAAAATTAATCTATCTAAATTTACTAACCTGGTTTAATGAAAACATTCTATAAATATTTAAGTTCACTTAATTAAACCAGGTTAGCAAATTTAGTTAGATTAATTTTTTTTTAGATAATTATTGAATAGAGCTTTGTCTGTGGAATTGTTCATTAGCACACCTAGATGTTTGGTATCAGAGAGCATACATATGACTTCATTGATAGCAATTGTAGGAGATTTGATATACAGGGTGGTCCACTTTCGAAAGCGGAAACTTTAGAGGCAGACAGAGAATGGCAAAATAATATCAGTTTGTATTATAAATTATATTAGAAAAATGCTTCGTTACAAATATACATAGTGTCAAAATTTTTATCAAAAATTCAAAATTTATTAATATTTTTAAAACTACTTTAGATATTTAAATGGGAACCTTTGAATAGGTAATCTAGATAAATATTTTTTCGTAAAAAATATTATTTTTCTTCCACCAGTGTCGTGCGTACGGACAGATCTTCGGGAAATTTTAATGAAAAAAATGGTACGCCAATGCTTTTTTAAAAACAAAAACAGTTTCTAGAATCCTTGCTTAATTTACAACAGAAAAAGGCTCCTCAGTTTTTTCGTTTGACACACCATTTGCCAGTAAAAAATTAAATTACTTAATGATTTCTGAAGAGCAATTAATTAAACAAAAATCGAAAATGAAAAGTTTAATTAGTGTCTTTCAACAACAACAAAAAGAAAGAAAATTAAGGATAAAATCACAAAAATTGCTGGAAATATAGTCCACCCACCTCAATACATTTTCGACATCTTCTCACTAACGCATTTATTGTCTTATCTTTTTAAGTCTATTCTGGATGAATGTTTTTTTTTACATTAAAGAAATTGTTTCAGATTCGGTCTGGATTACTAAAATTGAGGTTACCCAAACGGGATCATTGTTTATGTACCCATGAATCCAAATTTTATTTATATTGTAATTATACGTCCTGCTAGACATTCAAAATAGGCTATTTTTTAGCCTATTCTGGATGAACGTTTATTTTACATTAAGGAAATTGTTTCAGATTCGGTCTAGATTACCAAAATTGAGTTTTTCGAAACGAGGTCATTGTTTATGTACCCATGAATCCAAATTTTCTTTATATTCCAACCATAGCAGGAGGGAAACAATTATGTTTGCTTCAGAAAAGTGTTTTCTGCATAACCTATTTCTTGACTATAAATATGAACTGAATTTGTTACTAATATTGATTTAGAAGATATTTAAAAAATCATCATCAACAAATCATCTTCTGATGCCTCTCAGCAATATTCCAACCAACTATGCACTTCAGTATCATTGGATTTCGATACAGTCTAGGGTAGTTTGTTATTTTCAGTTTTTCAGCATTATGAATTTATTGTGGAAGCTTAAGTTGTAATTTTATAATTTAAGACCATTTTTATAAAGTAAATAGTGAAATTTTACAAATCATCACAAATACTGTAGTATAGTAGATTGAAAAAATAAGATTTGGTATGATGAACGTCCTAAACCCATGCTGTTCTGAGATACTCAAATTAGATAAGTGATGTGAAATATGGTTGTGAAGATTATTTCAAATATCTTGCAAAAGACAAGTGTGATAGTGAACAAAGTTTAGAGGATTTCCAAATAAAAAATCTTTAACTTATTAAAATTAGATTAAATAAAATATATAGTGAACAATGATACAGTCCTTTAATAAAAAAAATTGAAATTAAACCAGTACTCAATCACATATTTTCTATAGTTTACCGCGCTTTAGTTTTTTTAGTTTAGTGTAGATACTCTACTAAATTTATTGTATAAGCACTTATTATTATAAAGCACTTCAGTAAATATGTTTTATAATTGTTATATTTATCGCTAGTTAATGCTGAAAGCACGAAATAACTTAAAACTTCTGAAAGCCTGTTTCTGTTTTATTGAATTCTCTGGCTATTGTTTATAAAGCTTTCAATACATGTCTTAAAGAAATCTTAGAAAGCAGCTACTAGGCAATTATAAGACAAAAAATTATAGCTTAAGAACAGATTTACGTTATTAAAAATGCGTATAAATATTCTCCGCAAAAATTCAGCCTTCTTAAATCAGTTTTATAGTTTTGCTTCAAGAACATTCTTATGACATTATAATATAACAATTCTGCTCTCAGGGACTAAATTGTGTTATTTATAATATTTATAAAAGCAAACGGCATTTCTAGTGCTCTTTTAAAACATCTAAAACATTGTCTTGCTTTATAGTGAAAGAAGTGTGCTGATTGGAATAGTACTTAGTTAAGGTTAAGAAAATGCACAGAAATTAACCGTTTATAAACCCAATAGGAAAAACCTAGTAGATAAAGGAATGCAAAATCTGTTATTTTAAATTTAGACTAAGCATTTTAGTAACCCTCTGTTACATTCTATTGTCATCAAATTTGTATTTCAACAGTAAATTTCTTTCTACAAAATCCAGTATTACAAATGTGTTACTTCCTCATTGTATTTTATTTGTGCATCATTGCGCAGACCCTTCAGGATCTCCTTCAAAATAAAATTCAGCCTCGAATTGAGGTACAACTGCCACTACGCAAACGCGACGATCCGAGCCCAATCATTAATGCCATTAACGTTAATGGAGCGAAGTCCGGCCCTGCACACAATAATATAATTAATGTGTTATGATGGTTTTCATTACGACAATGTAGCTAGCTTGTTGTAATCAATGCTAACAGTAGATAGCAGAGCGGCAACCCTAATCAATACACTTGATCCTCACGCTATTGACAACGTGAACGTTGCCAGCTCAGTGGCGCACCGCTGGGAGGAATCGCAAGGGATCAGTTTCCTAGCTTTCATTAATATTACAGCAAACTTGCAGTGGGCATTTAAAGTATATTTTCTTAAATAGGTATACAAAACAACAAACTGTATGCGGCATTTTTTTAAATATTTAGTTATAAAATTGAATTAAAATTATATCAAAAGTCAGTCTTCAAATTAGCATTATAAAATTTCAACATATAGATATATAACTGGATTTTCGTTATTTGAAAGAGGATGATTCAGAACTTATCTAAAAAAATTTGGATATAGATTCGTCTATTTGTCAATATCGTAAAAAATTTTTGTAAAATCCTAAAACTCCTACTAGTTTCAACTTTTATATCGCTGTAGTCTCTAGCCAGACGATTTCATATATTTCGATTACTTATAGTATTAACTTTTTTGTAATGCAAGCGCAGTTGCTATACGTAACGATTTCCCGGTAAACGTTTCCCAAATGCAGTTACTTTTACAACGGTGTGCAAGTGTAGTGCAAACGCAGGCGTTACGGATAAGCGGAAAATTTGCAACCGAATCGTGGAAGAGATGGAGGTCCAGGGCGTCTACGGCGTATTGCAGCAGTGTGGCGTATCATACACGAGACTCAATTATATCCGTACCATGTACAGCGTGTCCAAGCATTAATACCAAGGGACTGGACCAGGAGGACCGGTACCATGGCCACCACAATGTCCTGACTTTAAATCATTTTGACTTATTCTTGTGCGGATATTTAAAAAATGAAGTATATTGCACCGAAGTGCACTATTGATGATTTATGCAAACGTATCATAGTTCAAATTCAAAATGGACAAGCGGAAACATTTTGTGTTAATTTGTAGAAATTGGATAAAACAGGCCCAAAACTTTTTTGTAAGGTATGTCAAACTATTTTACTAATTAAAACCACAACTTAGTTTTATTAATAATTAATAATAATATCCAATTTCCAGTGTCGAGCGGAAGCGTACATTTAAATAATTTTTGAACTGCTTTTTTGATTTTATTTTTACAAAATTGTACTTGTGAGAGTCATGTACATTATTTTATTTTAGATAAGTTCTGAATCTGTATTTCTAATATTTACTACAAAATATTATACAAGGTGAAATGTAACAACATATAATCTGAGTACCATTGATGAAGAAAATTGCTTGTAATAAATTCAATTAGTAATGACATAAAATCAGATAACAAAGACAGCTTGATTTAATCATAATTTATTTTTCTTAACAACGAAGTTTACGCGTACTTTTTAAATTGCCAAAAGTACTCTTAAAATTATCAACCAGAACTATTTTAATAAAAAAAATTCTTTAGAATAGTATCGTTTGACAATAACATTTTACACTCCTTTTGTCTTTAAATTAAATTGTACAGGGTATCCCATAACTGATGAGCCATACAGCAACAGGGTAGAGTAGACGTCAAAATAAGCCATCTCTGCTTAATATCTAATAATAAAATATTTACGATTGAAGATATATGGGGTAACTCAATTCATTCATTTAATTTGTTAAAGGGCGTTAGTTACATATTGGATTGCTTACTTCTTACAGATTTTTTTACCTCTAACACTTTTGACAGCTATACCTCAAATTATAAAATAGGAAATATTTATAACTAAAAAGGTGTACATCATTCATCTGGATATATCAATTCGTTTTAGAGATATTTTGGATTAAAAATTGCCTGACAAAGCCAACTTTAATTGATTTAACGCAGGTGACTATGGATGAACTACGGTAACATGTCATCATGACAATTACTGTTGTCATTTAACGTTTAGAATAACAATTTATGATTGTAACACCGTGGGTTAAAACAAGATTAATGCCGAACGAAAATACTGTTAAGAGCAGCCAATTGGTATGAAATATTAATTAAGGAAGTTACACCTTCTAATAGCAGATTTCCAAAAGTGTATGGTTTACCTAGGATCCACAAGGATAATATACCCCTTCCACCAATTGACAGCACCATTGGAAGCCCCACATATAAACTAGCATGCAGCTTAATGAAGTGACTGGTAGGAAAGTTCGAATATCATTTAAGAAACTCCCCCGGACATTTTGCTCAGCTTCGATATAGAGTCTCTTTCACTAATATTCCGATCCGACAGTCTGCAACTGTTGGATAAACACTACTTTACCCCTGAAGTTATCGCTTTATTTAAGCTATGCCTGACTTTCACTAACATTCCGATCCGACAGTCTGCAACTGTTGGATAAATACTACTTTACCCCTGAAGTTATCGCTTTATTTAAGCTATGCCTGACTTCCACATACTTCGTCTAGAACGGACAATTCTACCAACAAATGAATGGTGTCGCGACGGATAGTCCACTAAGTTCTAAATAAATTTCTTTATGGAGAATTTTCAGAAAGAAACAATTCTATCAGCGCCTAAAACTTTAGTGCTGAGAGAAAACCACCTTTAAAACGTGGACGGCACTTTTATCGTTTGGCAGCATGAGTTAGACTTCCTACATGAATTTGTGAATCATAATAACCTCTGGCGTCTGGGGACACGGTATCTATCGAAAAAATACACATACTAATGGATGTATCTATAGAAAGTCTATACATGATCCGGTACAAAAAGCTCTGTCATGAAGACCCTAGTTCACCGTGATTAACATTGGTTGAAGACCATCGACAAGTAGAAATAGTTTCGGTGAAATCTATGCAATTAATACCCTAAAAAAGACATGGATAGAGACGTTAAATCTCGGCGTGAGCAAACAGTAAAGCCCAAAGATGGCGTCACTACAACCAGCACTTTACCATACATCCCCAATGTGGTAGATAGAATCGCGAAAATACTATGCGAAAAGATGTGCGGATTAGTTTCACACCAACATGTAATATAAGTCAGCAACGCGAAAGATCCGTTACAAACCCAGAAAATGTATTTGGTGCCATGCAGCGACTGCATACTGTATACAGTATACTTGGCAATGTCCAAACAAACTCTAGAAACCAGGAAAAAAGAACATGAAAGACGCATACCGTTATACCAGCTTGAAAAAAATCGCCGCTTTTCAATATGCCTGGAAGGAGTAACACAGAATTGCACTACTAGAAGCTGCAGTCCTGGATCGTACCAATAGGTATTGCAACTGCAAAGGAAGGCTCTGGAGATTTTACAATACCCGAGCAATAGGGACGAAGGACTGAGGATTAGTAATACACTGAAGGTGCCATCTTATAAATATGGTAAAACGTATGCAGTTAAACATCGATCATGGCAAAACTGATCAGTAAGTCTGACCATATAATTATTTCTGAATTTCTTTAATGGGACATTGGTCAATTAAAATAACTTAGTTTATATATATTTTTTCCAAAAAGTTTTATTTTTGCTAACGTTTTGGGTTTACCCCTTCTTCTGAAAAAAGATCTTGATTTATTACAAAACAAATTTTGTTCCAAATGTTATGTCAAAAATATTTTTCTATTTTCTTCCTTCGCCAATTAAAAATGTTTGTCACAGTGGTTAGATATTTTTCTCGTGCGTACTTAATGATGGCTAATATAGGCAGACGTATGAATTACAAATTCATTTTGTAGCCAAACCATTACGACAGGATAGAAAAGCTACTATATCAAACTCAGACAAGTAAGAATATCCAGCAAGATCTTGTGATATGTTTATATTATATATGCAGAGAAAAAAATGGTATCTAAAATATTAGAGGATCAATAATAATTATTTATGCAACAAGTACAAAAGTATACGTGAAATTGTCCAACGAGGCCGTAGGCCGAGTAGGACAACACGTCGAGTACAATAAGCACTTTTTTACGAATTGCATACAATATTTTTTCTACGTTCATGCAAAAAACCAAAAAATGTTTTATTTAGATGACACTAAATGTAGGAAAATAAAACATCGATTTGAACGTTTATGTTTGTCATGATGACAAAACGCTGTAGTAGAATGACAGTTGAATGCAATAAACATTTTATTGCACTAGTGCAATAAAGAATCACTTTTTCCACTAAATATAGTTCAATAAAGTTTTGTTTTTCGCATGAACGTAGAAAAATAAATAATAATACATGAGAGAGTATGTGTAGTTCCAGTGCCTATAGTATTCATTAGTTGTCAATGACGACTAAAAATTAAAAAGTAAAAAGCGACAAATGGATAATCTTTTTCATATTGTCGGTATCTTGCATTTTAATTTTTAATTTTAAAACGAATGTTTAAAAACAAAGTTGATCATGTGCAATGCCAAACAAATAATTTAATAATGACTGAAGTCGCTTAAGTATTTAAAGTAAAAATAAATAATATTTTCTGTTATTGCTATAGAACTATTCACCCTAGGATCGTTGAGTGAATAAGAAACTTATTCACTCAACGCTAGGATATAAGCCTAACAAGCTGAAATACATACTGCTACTGTAATAAGATTGCAGCAATACATTAAAAGTTAAACAAAAATATAACCACTAGTGGAATCTTTTCGTATTTTTTTTATTATGACTAACATAACCGTTTTCGACCTATTTAAAGCAGATATTTTTCTGGAAATAATAAATCTACTACTGGCTAATTTATATTTCCCTCAGTGTACCTCGCTGAGAATGAAAATTTTTCCCTAGAGAAAGTAACTACCGAATTTTCGAAATATTAACAAAATATGATTTTTTTAAATAATTTGGCATCTCGTAAATTAAAAAACAATAACATTACACTACGTTATGTTTGACTAAATTGCTCTAGAGCCTGTCAGTAAGCTGTGTTTCATTTTTATTGAAATGCCTTGGATACAGCACAAGTAGTGCCGTGTGAACAGAGTAAATTGTGATTATATTAAATGCATGGATAAATGGCTACTATTTATCCTAATGTGTATAGTAGGCATTATTATGAATTTTGCTAGGCATTTTGATATTGGACATCGTATTATGTTCTGTATACTAACTAATATTACATATTTTTTAATACACATCGTATATAATAAGCATAAAATTATAATAAAGAACATATTTTTCATAAACTTGCATAATTATAGAAACCAAACATTGTTTAATAACAATGTTTCCTTTCTTTGACAGGCACTGTATATAACTTTGAATAAAAATTACCTATATAACTAATTTTCGTTACAAAACGTAGATTATGAAAGTTGTTTATTTACATTAACAGTACACAATTTCGGTCCCCTTATCTGCTCAAAAGTGTCACGTGACACATAAATAGAAACAACCTTCTGGCACGAACGGAAACCTTGCCGATACACTTTTAAATTATGAAATTCCGTCCTGAATTTAAAGATTGTCCGGACTGATTACCGATTAGAAATTGGAACACGCATACATATCTAAAATTAATACACACGTACACACGTACTCCACCTATTTCTCGATTTATTTTCGGGAGCCAGAGAGCTATTCGTTTCGGTTTCGATCACCCACAAGTTAAAATTATTTTTCAACGCATCCGGTAAGTCCCATAGAAAACGTGTTTGTCGACACAATAATTTAAAAATCGATTAATCTGTGTATTTATATCGAGAAAATGTGTAAATAGAGTAATTAGAAGTTACTATTTATAAGAGAAATGTGTGAAATGGTAACATTATGAAAGAGATTGTATTTAAATTGTAGGAACATTTTTGCTGAAATATTAAGGTCGCCGTATTTCTCGCCGTAAAATTATCAAATTTGTGGTGTTTTTTAGGTACTGAAATCTCAAAAAATAAAACACGTAGAGCAATACTAAAATCAAAAATAAAATTACTGATGTTTTGTTTATCCACTTTTACTATTTAAACTCTCCTCAAATAATATAATAACTTATAAAATGCATTGGTATGAGACACATTATTTCGCTATTCTAACCCCACATTTTAACAATTATTTTCGCATACTTATAAACAAAAGAGAACAATCTTATATGCAGAACTATGTAAGTTTATATGTATAGTTGAATTTAAAAAAATACGTATTTTAAAATATTTCAGTACCTAAAAATTTGCTGAATAGATCGGTTTCTGACATTATATATTGATTTTGTTTCGGTACCTTTGAATATTCGCAGGTGGCATGAGATAACATTCTTGTTATTTGCTAAACTCTATATTATTCAATTGTTAAATGTCTAAAATTACTTGTATTTGTAGAAAACACTCTTTCAAGAATACGCCGCCCTTAATATAAATGCTAACATGTTAATTGTCCAAAATTGCCCCGCTATGGGGTCATAGGGACACAAGTGGACGTATTAAACGTCTGTGAAAAAATTCGAATTTTCACATAAATAGACCACTAAAGTCAACTAAAATATATATTTTCTTATTTAAACTACAAAAATCCTTGTACATAAATAACTATATTTTATATAAAATTAGTTACTAGGAAAAAATATGCTTATCTAGCCTATATTATATCCACCAAAGCTCACATTAAATGTATAAATTGGAGCAGCGCGAAGAGTTCCACCTTTGTTATTCGGCGTAGGAAGTTTGAAGATAACCATCTTTTGGAATACGGGATTCGTCTTTTATTTGTGGAAATACAAAATTCTGATTTTCAGTTATCTTTAAAAAATTTATCAAACATTCAGACTCAGTTGTTTCAATGACTTCCTACAAAATATTTTAATGATTTCTTCGTAGCAAATCTGACAAGTACGAAATCATGTACTTCGATACTATTTGCTTTCGGATAAGGCCTTACTTGCTCAGCAGTTAATTTTATATCAGAAATTATTTTAATCTTTGGTTCATCTATCATCCTATCTATATTTGGTGGTGGAGCAACGGTTGAACTTGTAGCCACTTCTTGGACATTGGGTTCCACATTGATATTCGATGACGGTGAAGAAGTCTGCAGATCTTCGATATCGGTAACTTGTAAAGCCATAAAATCCTCGTCGGAGAAAACATTTTGATTCATAGGATAACAACTGGTTTTAAGGAAACCAGATATAATATTCTGTCTACTGAAACTTTCATTAAATGCCGAAGCGCTTAAACTTGCGATATCGTAAATTGTAATTACTTTTCCAGGCATCCAACTATTAAAAGTGGAAAGGTGGAAATGTTAGAAGATTTAACCCATTATCCCTACAATATATTATTAAATCAATAAAAGCATGAGTGTCATGGTTATCTAACAAAGTCAAAGCTGCCACTAGCCGATGATAGTCCTATACTTTCCTCTGGTGCCCCAGTTAGAAAAACTTCTTTGTAGCGGAAAATAACATAGGCAGGTGGAATAACGTTTCCATCAGCAATTATTATGCCACAGAATGTGACCTGCTCTCCTCTTTCAGCAGCTGTCCAACTTGTTTGCAGCCTTTATTTGTAATGATTATTGGCATTTGTATAACAGTATTTATGCCACTTTCATCCACATTTACTATTCTGTCATTCGCAAATTTATATTTTTCAATATTTTCAGTATATATCACAAGTAAAAATAGCACAAGAGTGGAGAATAATCTAAAGTAGATGTGGATTGTTTGCCGCGTAGTTTCGTTAACAAAGAAAGTTTACTTTTCAAAGGCTTCGTAGATTCATAATCATTGCCATGGATAAACAGTTGATAAATTCACTATTGGTATTATCCACAAATAAAGCATCTTAATGCCATCTAGTGAACATGATATGAACCTCCTAAAATGAATTTAACGCGGGTAATTTAAATTTTCCACTTGTGCCCCTGTCCACAACTGCCTCCCGCTCCCCTACAGGGGACTCTTACAAATACAATTGTGTAAAACAAAATTAAAAAGGGCAGAGGGCAAATGATTTAAAAATACACTTCTATACCTCACTGGAAACCGATCCACTGCAAAATCCGACCTTGCGTAAGGCAAAACAGATATAAAAATGAATAGACAAAAAAAAAGGAAAGAAATAAAATTTTATAGCACCTATTTTATATCAGCAAATTCAATTTTTTCCACCAACATTTGGGTCTAGTTTATATGAACTAACATAAATGTTTCTAATTGTTGTCCGTTTTGAACTTGTAAGTTATTGGTAACAGCTATAATACGTTCGTGTCATGTCCACTTCGGTGCGATACACTTCATTTTTTAAATATCCTCACACATAAAAGTCTAAAGGATTTAAGTCAGGAGATCGTAGAGCCATGGTACCAGTCCTTCTCAATTAATCAATCGTACGCCTTGAACTTCATTAAAGGAGGACCATATTCGGAGACGGACAGCCACCAGACGATCAGGTAGATCATTTCGAAGGAACTCGAAAAACTGAATCCCATTCATTCAATTTGGTTATATGAATGCTTCAATCGATCGATCATCGACAATCCCTGCCCAAGCATTTAAGAAAAAGCGTTGGAAATAATCTCGTTGAATCGCGTGTGGCATTTCAAAATCCCAAACATGAGTATTATGAATGTTATATATCCCATTCCGTGTAAATATATCTTCATCAATAACTAACACGGCATCTATAAATCTGTAATTTTAAGCAATTATTGTACATGATATGGATATAATTGAACCTCGTGCTGATACATCACACTGTTGATTAGGACATTGTACTTGTTGAGCGATTTCAACAATCTCTAAATTGTGTTGATCAGCTGCTACAAAACGCTGTGGACGCTCTGGTCCTCTCTCTTCCACGATTCGGTTGCAAATTTCCCATGTCATGTCCGCGTTGCAGTACCGGGGTAAAAGTAGCTACATTTGGCACTTTTTTACCGAGAAATCGTTCTGCATAGAGACGAGTAGCTGCTAGATCAATTTATCTTACTTTACCATAAATTAAAACGATATTCATTAACTCCGAGTTGCTATGCACGTAATCCATTTTTTATAATTGAAAAGCTAATGTGAATACTATCGCAAAAACGTTAATTCTAAAATCAGATTTCAGTATTCGGAATCGCCTGCATTCCGATGACGCTAGAGTCTACAGCAGTCCAGCGATGTAAAGGTTAAAAAA
Source organism: Monochamus alternatus (assembly GCA_037114965.1). Lineage (NCBI taxonomy): Eukaryota > Metazoa > Arthropoda > Insecta > Coleoptera > Cerambycidae > Monochamus > Monochamus alternatus. The sequence continues at coordinate 20,329,389 of CM073435.1, read as the reverse complement.
TACTACAACTTCAATATTTTTTTTCTTAAAAACTATAAGGATTTCACAAAAAAATACGATAATGATTCAATTTCTCATGATGCATATATTCCTATTTTTTAAAAAATAAGTTGTGAATCACCCTGTATAGGGTGGAACTGTGAGGAAACTGCAGTGGACTTTGTGTGAAGTCGTATTCCGTATTTCAATAAATCAGTGAAATGAAGAAGTGCTACCCATTTGCTGTTTAAATGAAAAAAAAAGAAAAAACGTCGAAGACTTGTGCGGGAAAGGGGGCAGCATATTATCATTTAGCAGACCGCATTAACGCCCAGAAACGACTTGCTTTGGTAGGTCCTAACCACCATTCAGTGCAGGAATGAGGGAAACCTGGGGGAAAGCAGGAAAACCTCATTAATTAGGAGGGTGGTCAGACGTCGACCGGTATCAATCTCTCACATTGACTCAAACCAACATTCCTCCACTCAACCATACCGGCAGAGAGGTTGCCAATCCTCTACACGAATATAGTTGATATACGGTCTGCCGGCCGCGGGGATGAGAACCCACAGCGGTGTGACCACATCGAAACTATAAACAAGTTCCTATGTGAACCAATAGAGTAGTTTAAACTAAAAATATAAAATGTCGTTTTTTTGTGAAAAATATTTAATACTAAAATATGTTTATAATAACTTAAACAATTTTGGGTTATAAGCAAAACTGGTGCTAACCCTCATATATTTGGGCAGTTTGTAAAATGTTAAAACTTGCGATCTATCATTTCTAGTGTTTAAATCAGTATCCTCTGTAGCGAGGTCTGCAATATTTAATGTAACCTGTCAAAAAAACATTCAGATAACACCTTTAATAAAACGCAATAAAGATTATAAGGACGCCGATCGCAATCGAAGGTGGAGAAGATTTGTTCAGCTTAAAGAATTACAGCGATTGGCATTTTCCTTGGATCAAATGAAGAACATACAAAAATAATCCCAGGAATCATAATACAAGTCTTCTCCAACATCTGTAACGAAAAATATATCAATGAGACAAAATGAATCGTGGCATAAAAAATAGAATATTTACAATAATATTAACTGCACTAATAATATACGTTACCAGGAAACAAATTAATTTAAAAATTATATATTTTAATATGTTGTTATATTTTTGTTCATGTTTAGAAATAGTCACTTTCTTAATTTGTCCAAAATAAAGAAATATACTATTTTTCATTATTCACCAATATGTTTTTCTTATACTTACAGGACTAAATTTGTTTGAACTGATAATGATCCAGGGTGTCCCACCGCGTTCTGCATCTTTTGTTATATGGAAAAATACTGAAATATTTAAAAATTTGGCAACATAGCAAAGTCTCTGGGCGAACTAAAATATCTAGAACTGTCCACCATTTTGAATTATACCGGAACTCAGCACCAACTTAGTCCGTTTATGGATATTTTAAATAAAATACCCTGTATATTATCGCATTTTTGAATTCTACAAAAAATGTTAAGGTCGTTTTGTATAATATTTCCTATAGATTAGTTATAGATTTTGCGATATTTATTAATTTATTATGTCCGTAAATTTGAAAATATTATATGCCAACTAACTTATTTTTATATCAAATGTAACCATAGTTTTCGCTCTCTCTTGTACATATTATATTGTCTTTGACCCTATATAAGCATTATTAGAATTAGGATTGCTTTTGAAGATATTTATAGAAATTTCTACTATTTTGGTAGTTTTCGTCATATCTAGAATGTTATCAAATTTACCTAATATGTCTAATATGAACCGATTATTAAAAAATAACCTGATATTACAAATGATCATAAAAATGTTTAATTCCTACATTAATCACAGCAAATGTAATGTTTGCATTACTTTGTTGCGTTATTTACCTATTTGGTATCTTGGACGTACAAATCCCTGGATAAGAGATGCCGATTTCCATCAAACTTGGCCAACCCGCGGTCTCGATTTGAATCCTATAAATATTTTTTTATGAGGCTAGCTAAAGTCTCTTTTGTACAAACATCTATATTATATGAAGGTGAATTGAGAAATCAGGTAGTTAAAGGTTGTGTTATAGAAGATACTCCAGAAATGTTTGGATGAACGAGACAGTCAATGATGAAACGGTTCAGTGGAAGGTGGTGATCTTCAACATTTGCTGATTAGTATAGGAACTGAATATTTTTATGATTGCTGTTTGTAGTGTTCGACCATTCAGTTAATATCAGTTAGTAAGTATTAGTAGTAAGACATTGTTTGTTGTTGAAAGCATTTGAAAATAAAGAAAATTTAAAAAATGTTAGAAGTTTTATTTTTTTGAGAAGAAAATGTCAACTGACTCACGTCTAAGTACACCACTGTCTTAAAATAAAAATTAACTTTACAGTAGCAATGTAGCTCTTTACTGATGTAAATTAACTCCAAAATTTTGAGGCAGTAGCACTGACTGTTCCAAATTTATTTTAAAAAATATTGATTCCACTAACATTTTTAATACGCTCTATTTTTTATATAAGCTGGGTACATGTTTATATAAACTATTGCTCTTAAAATATCACAAATTACACCCTGTAGTTATGGACTGTACTTAGGTAACACCCTAGACTATTATAGGTTGTAATTTTCTTTCAGTTTTTGAAAATCATTTTGCTTTTACACATTTATTTTGTTTTCACATCCGAATACCTATTACTTTCCCTCATTGGAATGCGATCTAGCGTAACTCTACCTCTTTAGAAATATATATAACACATAAATTAAAATAAACGTAACCTTAACCTTTCCCAGACCGCTTCTCTATCGAGAAGATTCCAGCGATGTCTTCGGACTTCTGTCCTTATTACCGGACTATTTGAAGGAGGACAGACAATCTAGTAGAACCGTACCAGATAAACTAAAGGCAACGGCGGTGCGGAGTAGTCTGTGGCGCCAGACACCATACATGCACATGTTCGGCGTGTACTTGTCTATGACACTCTTTCCATATACGATACTGCTGCGACCGATGAAAAAATGAAGCTTAGAAAGCGGCAAATCGAATACCACCACGGTATATGCGTGGGGGCCGAGCCGATGCGTAAGATTTGTTTAGAGGTGTCTCGAGGAATGCTGCTGCTAGGGCCGTACGTACAGGGTGATGAGTTCAAATGGCACATTGGTCATTGGAAAATACAGGATTTTACAAATTCCCATAATGTTAGAAAAGTGGTTAATGTGTCAAAATTTTGTAGACGAGCATGAATGTTTGTTTAAAGAATTTACATGATAGAATAGAATAATTTATTTACTAAAAATGTTAAAATTATAAAATATAATGCCTAAACTGGTAAATAAACAAAAGATTCGTGTGTATAAACACACTGTGCATGAAAGAGGTAAATACAAACAAAAATTACTTAGTTTAAGTTATTATGACTATTTATATAAATAATGTAACAGTAACAAACAAACAAACATTACCTAACATGTTTATTAACACTTATTGCCTATTGCTAAAAGTTAAATGTACATACAAATAATACAGTCGCATATAGCAGACAAAAAAACAAAAAACAAAAACGAAAAACAAAAAATAAAAACGGGCTTGAAACTCGAGTTAAAGCAACTTATTAAAATATTGTTTGGGATTAATGATGTGAATTTCCGTTTTTCACCGCTCCAACAAATATATCTTAAGTTTTTATAAAAAATGTTATATCCCTAAGCCCACAAGTTGATTTATATTTTGGTATTCGTAACAAATTATTTAAATTTCTCATTGTCTTTTTCAGGTTTGATTTTTATTTATTTTTTCATTGAAGGAGAACACACTGATGCAAATATAACATTCTTTTTTCCATTAATTTGATATCATTAAATAAATCACTAGATGGGTAAGTACGTTTTTTCTGAAGTATATTTTTTAAAAGCCGTATGGTTGTATCTAGTACCCTTCCCTCATATTTCTAAAACGATATAAAAGCTTCCTAGTTAATCAATATGTTTATCCCATTTTAATTTAGTCAGTTTATTCCTAAATACCTAATATCTTTTTCAGTCGATATTCTTAGATTTTAGTCCACAACAAGTTGATTAAAAGGAGGAGCAAACGTTTCATGCAGATATAATGTATGAAAGGTTCTGATTGCTATGATTTTTATTCATTACTCCTTTGTAAACCTCAATTTATCAAAACACCGTATTAAGTTTATGTATCTACAACTGGTTTATAAGAGGCTCATTACAGTTTCAGTGGAATAATGAAGGTTACTACACCACTATTGGAGTAATGTGAGATATTACCCCACTAGTGAAATATTAAAAAATATATATCACTGCTTAATGATTATTTTTATTAAGAACCAACAGGAATTACTTGTTATAAATATTAACAACACAACTGGCAATTCGTAAGATTAACCAGATTAATGTAGCTGGTCTGTATTTATATTAACAATGCTTAGATTTCCTATGTAAGCACTTCAAGTAGTTTCAATGACGGCAATCTCTCCTCCAAGAACTTATGTGGAGTTTTTTTCTTGTTCTCAAGAGACGTATCAATATAGCCTTCATACGCGGTGTTGGGCTTCCAATCATCATGCCGTTTTATAGTTAGAAGGTCTGCTCATGTGTTGGCTAGAAATAAAGTAGATGATCGTCGAAAACAGTGCCTTGTATACTGTTGAGGCTGTGATAAAATGAGAAAAAAGCAATCTTCTTTGGCACTACACTAAAAGTATTTAAACCAACAGGTGTTTCATGCATTTACCACATCTGCAACCAACAAAAATCTTCCATGATTAAAATGACTAGGGCGCAGAGCGAAGTATTTTCCTATTACTTGGACCATAATCACATTTTAGATTCCTCCAGATGTGATAAAGAATTCTCGGGAAACTTTGGTTTATGCATTTATAAATTTCAAATAGCAAACATTTTCTTGTTCTTACCTTTGTTAGCAAGAATTTTGTGTCAGTGCAGCAGCTTCAATTTCAAGAGGCAAGTTTTCTGTTTCTAAATCATTATTTCAATCAACACCACTATTTTCACAAGAAAATGTATAAACAAAAACTCAATTTTGTTTATAACAAGTTTGATCGGTTACCATAATAATGCCTTTGCTTTGCAATTTTTAGCACTCCCTTGTAGTATTAAAAATATTGCACCAGTGCCTTAAAATGATCACATTAAAGCACTAGTGCCTTAAAGTAAATGTCAAATTGTAACATTAAATTTGCAATACATTTAATTTGTATTTTCTTTATTAACATGAACACTTATATTACAATTCACACAATTTGAAAAACCGCTTTATCGATTTCTTTAAATGGATTGTTCTTTTCCATATTTTCTTTATACTTTTTAAGGGCAAAAAACACAACGTTTAAAACTGACAAATCCAAAGCTTTCAAACTTCTCGTAAATGAAAAATACAACACTGGTTGCCACCATGGTTACTATGTATCATTGGCAAGTGCCCACTTCGAAAATTTGATATAGTGCCTACGATGCTATTTAAAACTTAACTTATTTCTATCCGGGTTAATTACTTTTAATGCTGTTTGTAGAAAAAATATTGTATGATATTTGTGTTAAAAGTGTTTTTAAGGCACGCATGTAAAAGTTTCAAAATTACATGCACTTTTAAGTTAGTTGTTTAGTTTATCACATTTCCAAAAATCATTTTTCTAGCCAAAGGAACTCTTAAGATCACTACTATCTAATATCTGTGATACAATGCATTTGTCAAAAAATAAAAAAAAAGTGGATTACTCGAAAATAGCTGTTAGAATAATGTATCGCAGGTTGTAATTGATGAATTACTCACTAAATTGACACCTGATATAATGTAGATACTAATGTAAACAGTTTTTGAGAAAAAATAGGCTTGTGCATTGGGTGTTTTGCATTTGAAAAGCTCTTAGAAAATCAGCTGGATGATGATAAAAGTGTTGACTGTTGTAGCTGAGGTCGAGTGTCTTGTGTGTTTTATCTCGATTAATCGTTAGCTATTTTTTTAGTTTTTTTGTTGTTTTTATGCTATAATAATGTTCCATATTTAGCAACGTTGATATGTTATTAATTTATGGAGATAATTGCTATAATTCACAAAGATACAACGTATAGTCATTAGTTCTTGTTGCAGTCATAGATTTTGGGTAAATATTGAGGAACGAACCATAGTACTCAAGGTCTTCAGCATGCAGTGTACCCTGCCAAATCTTAGTTTTATTTTTGTTGCTATAGTATAGATATTGAACTGAAAAAGATCTTCAACAAGGAATTTTTAACCCGTCACAATAAATATATGTAAATCTATAGTCGCACTTCAAAACAGTACAGTCATTTCAAATCCGGTCATAATTTGTGGCAGTCAACATAAAGAGAAATACAAGCCGTCTGTAAATTATTTGTATAAAATTGTGTGTGCATTACCCAGCTTGGGTTTCGTTTTTTTGGGAATTATCTATTTCTTTTGCTGCAGCAAATACGCATGCGCACATAAGAATGCTCAAGTTCTATTGCTACGGACGCCGTGACATCAATTACGCTGAGTTAATTTGAGTCCGACTATTTCATCTGCATGTGTACCAGTACCATAAGCGTGGGAGAAGTCCGAGTATATCTTTCCACTAATTTAATTATAATTAATTCATATTACTCATTTTGAGTTTGCGCTTTTAAGAATGTAACATAATTTAAGCTCTTCAGCATGTTCTCAAAATCGTAAACGCCCTAATCTAACAAGTGAAGGAATGTCTAAATATGAGTTTAAATGTCAGTGAGTAGTGTATATAGTGAAACAAAGAGTGGCAAAGAAGAAAATGCAACTGTGAAACGGAAAATAGTGGAAACTGGCGCAAGGAAGAAAATAGAGATTGATGACGATACAAAATACGCAATTCTTACCTATAAATAGTATTTTAAAATGAGCTTCTGAATATGTAGAAGGGTGCGTTTGAGAATTGAGCGTGGCATGAATTTCAGTTTTATAAAACGTAATCGAAAGAGCATGGTGGTAGAAAAAAAAGAAGTAATGATACGGCCAATAAACTATTTAATTCAAATATTAGAAGATCGAGATCTTAATCGAAGAGTATATTACACTGACGAAACATCAATAAATGAAGGTCATACGATGACAAAAGTGTGAGAAGACTGTAAAATCCCAATATCTGTAGGCCTCTTTAAGTTAAACAAACGGTCAAACATCATTTTCACAGTAGATTTCAAATTCAATGACAGATTGGAAATGCCATAATATACATGTTGTGTGTGAGAGAAGTAAGTTAGAAACCCCCCAGAAGAAATGAAACACTTTATATGACTTAAATATGAATATGTACATTTTTTTGTATTATCCTTTATCGATCGATGATATAATCACAAATGCTGAAGAATTCGTTTCAAGTGGGGATTCCGTATACGAAGTGGTCACTTGTATGAAACTCAGTACAGTAATCTCGGAAATAGTAATGCCATATACAGGGTTAACTATGGTTAAGTACAAAAAATTTAATCACGTGCTCAGGAAGGACTAAAAGGCAATAAACAAATTATTTCTGAATATTAGCTAGATATTTAAAAAATGGTGGCTTAGATCCATAGACAAAACTTACATCTATCAACACTACTTACTACCATGCGGTAGTTGTTTTGCAGGATTTCTAAATGCAGAAACGACAAAAATTAACATTCTTATTAGTAATAATACCTGATAGATATGTAGGTATCAGTTAATCCAGTTAGCTCCACGATTTTGCATTCGTTTTTCATTATTTTCTTACAAACTGGTAGACTACAACATTTTCATTCCTTATAAACACTCACTACCGATAAAACACACTTCGTGTAGGTACAGCTAGATAAAATACCTATTTATTATAACAAAATCTAACGAAAGGAATATATAATAGAAAACTTTTAATGTACCTGCGGCAGTCTTGTGCCATAACCTAGAAAACCAAACCGACGAACTATATTATGGGAGTAAGTATATACATTCAACACAAATTTCTGTATTTAATAACTAGGTATAACACGTTTAAAAATTAAAAAAGACAGTACTGAAGAAGAACACAACACTACAACGTAAACACAGGAAGTAAATTATGATTTGAGTGGAAATTTTATGGTCGTGTTGCTAGTTGCCTACTTTACCTACTCTGATTCTGTAAACGTGTGGCGGACAAGTCGCATAGGCGGCGTTAAATAAAGATTTAATATAATTTCGAACAAAAATTTTTTTTCGCTAGTCATAGTTAACCCTGTATAACATAATATATGTTTATTTGGATTTTTTTTCCATTTTTTTATCATTAACTCAACAATTTTAATTGTTTTAACAGGAATTATTGCTATAGCAAATGTAATGTAACAACAACTATACAAATCGAAAAAACTAAGTAACATTATTATATGAATGGAGAGATAACTTCATTAGATTTTAAACATTACAGTTTGATGCAATGAATATTTTATTTATTATTTTAACAATCGGAATGTCTTGTTACCAACCATAACAAATAGTAAGTTTCATAAGACACTCAGAAATCAAGTTAGCATGAAATGTTATAAAGAAACCATCTTCTGAGCAAATCGTATAAATTAAAATGTAAAAAAGAAAAAGGTAAGTTCTCTATAAAAATGACAAGTTATATTTCTCAGAAAAAAGACGAAATACGACAGTTAGCAATATTATTTTCATAACTTGATTTTTTCAAATAAATTTAAATTGTGAATTTTTGAAAGACAAAAATTTCCAAATCCACTTGCTATACATGAATGAATTCGCTATCAAAACTAAATATGGATGCCATAAGAAAACAAAAAGTTGACCGTGGTTATTTAAGCATCTAGTTGGCGTAGATTTTTTTTACCTCCGTTGAGAACTATCCTGTATATCTGATTATTGAAATACAGCTGTAACTGGTTCAACTACCTGCAGTCTTGCTACATAAACTGCTACATCCTTATTTTGACTAAGTTGAGGTACGTATACCTGAAAACTATCAGCCTCTTATCTAATTTCACGGTCCATTTCCTAGACTAACATCCAAGTGTGTTCACGAGATGTGATTTAGCGGTAGATGCTCCAATCAAAGAATAGCCTCGACGCAGTCGTTCCCTAGACACGTGGGAGGCGATGAAATTACGGTCCCAATTAAATATTATGTATGACTTCAGCGGTCACCGGAGTTTCACTTTACGACAACGCGGTGCCTGCTTGAACGGACCTTGTCAGTTGCAGGCGACGTTGCCAGTTTGCCAAGATTTCTTCAAATTTGTGACTGAGTACAATCGATTTCATCACTTTGATATAGTTTATAGGGGGGCTGCATATGGCATTTAAAGTTTTCATCCGCATACGAAAATTCATAATTAAAAAATTATTTATAATTTTGTTAAATATGGTCACATAGAATATTATATCCCAAAGTATGTTTTTTGACACATCATTTTACTTTTTTTTAGAAAAATAAAGACAAACTGAATTTTTAAGCTAAATCTGGTACAAGGTTGATGGTAAAACATATCCAGCCTTAAAAATTTTAGACTAGACTTATATCATAGAATTTGCACCTTAAGAAGCTCTTGTCCAAGATCCCTAAACAGAGGAGGATGCCTACAAACTTTCGTCCAATAATACTGCAGTATTTTTGACACCGGTGACTTAGAAGGAATTTAATTAATACTAAAATCATAAAACAAACGGCTAATTTTATTGTATTATCTTTAACACATCTAGCTAATGATTATTTTAATACAGGCATTTTTCCTGATATATTGAAAGTTTCTAGAGTTGTGCCAGTCTTTAAAAAAGGGAATATCGAAAACGTAAATAATTATCGCCCCATATCAGTTACACCATTGTTTAGAAAAATTTTGAAAATTTTATTAAAAAATAGGCTTGAAATATATTTTGAAAAATTCAGTGCTATCACAGAAAATCAGTTCGGATTTCGAAAAAATCGATCAAGTATTGGTGCAATTCTTAAACTTGTTGATAGCGTAGTCAATGGTTTCGAACAGGGTATGTTTACAGCTGCAGTTTTGTGTGACTTAAGTAAAGCCTTTGACTGTATCTCTCATAAAGTTCTCTTGGATAAACTTTATTTTTATGGCATACGTGGTATTTCTTTAGAACTGATTAGTTCGTACTTAACCAATAGAATTCAATGTGTTTCCTACGGTAATAGCTTATCAAATTACACACCTATTCGGCATGGAATTCCTCAGGGGTCCGTACTGGGGCCACTGTTATTTGTTATTTACATCAATGACTTATACTATCACATGTATCCGGATGGGTGTATCTTATTTGCAGATGACACGACATTGACATGTTCTAATAAACATAGAGATACAGTCTTGAGGTTGGACGAAAATGATTTAATTAAAGCCGAATCATGGTTTACTTCAAATAACCTTAAATTAAATAAATATAAGACACAAACTATTATATTTTCTAGTAATCACTTACATAATGATATGCATGTAAAACTGTTGGGGAACATTATTGATAGTTCTCTTAAGTGGGCACATCACATTGAAGGTCTTTGTAAAAAACTTTCAAGTCAGATATATTTAATAAGGAAACTCAGGTTGTGTCTGGATAATGTAACATTGGTTAACGCTTATTATGGTGTTATACACTCATTTTTAAGTTGTGGAGTGGTTTTGTGGGGTAATGCTCCAATGGCTAATCGTGTGTTTAAACTTCAGAAGAAAGCTATACGCATAATCTGTAGAGTCGGACCTTTTGAACATTGCAAGCCTCTATTTAAAAAGTTAAAAATTATGTCCCTGCCATCGCTTTACATATTTTATTCTTTGATTGAAATACATAAAAAATCTAACTCCTATCTAACTAATTCGGATGTTCACAATTATTTAACAAGAAACGCTTCTAAATTTAGGTTGCAAAAATCGCAACGTAATTCATTAAATTTAAATCTTTACAATAAGCTACCAGTACATGTAAAACTGCTAAACAATGCTCAATTTAAAAATAATATTAGGAGAATTATGCTCGATCACTGTTTTTATTCTGTTCGTGAATATATGGATGCACCCACAGTTCATTTTTAATTATGTTTTAACTTTTATATTGTTATTTGTTGTTAATATGTTCTATAAAATTTTTATTGTTACTTGTTTTACCTTTTTTAAATATGACTTATCACTATATACTTTATGTACTTATTATGTGATCAATAAATATACTTACTTACTTACTTACTAATTATGGTTTTCGCCGGTTAGTTATATTTGAATTTTCAGTCATTTTAAAAATTTCTATATGGATATATGTTGTTAAACTACTACACTGTTGCTACGATTGCAATTTTATTAAAAGTATAGAACATATAACAGAGAATCACAAACAGACAGTTTATTATGTAACCTATAATTAAGTAATTAGGTAGGTCAAGTGTTTTCGCTGCTGCTGCAAAATATGACTCAAAATTTCGGTTAAGGTTTGCCTTACAAATCATAACATTATGACTTATTTCCAGCATGGGCAAATTAATTTTACTAGAGAAGCACCATCTAGGTACGAGAAGAAACATATTTTATGCCTCTAAAAGTATGACAAAAGTTTATCGAGTCCATATACAGCATTACAATTTGCATTACCACTTACAAGTACAAGTATGTAAGTAGTAAGCATACAAGTATGTATACCTGGAAAATGGTACATAACAGATATAAAATACCGTATATTTTTACCGTCTAAGTGATAAAACACCATAAAAAAATAAAAAGTATTAATCTTAAAAAGCTATGTAAAGTATTTTCGATGCTGCTACAGAATATAACTCAAGATGTCGGTTACTACTACTACACTGTTGTTACTATTGTAATTTTATTAAAAGTATAGAATATATAACAGAAAATCACAAACAGACAGTTTATTATGACCTATAATTAAATAGTCAATAGTAGTAATATGTCAAGTGTTTTCGCTGCTGCTGCAAAATATGATTCGAGATTTCGGTTAATATAAGTTTACTTTACAACTCATAACATGACTTACTTCCTGCATGAGCAAGTTATTTTTTCTAAGGAAAGCACGACGTTAAGTATTAGAAGGAACATATTTTACACCTATAAAAAAATTAACAAGTTTATCGAGTGCATAGATAGATAGATATGTAGATCGTTTATTATCCATTTTGGAGCAATACAATGCTATAGGATTCGTCTATAAAATACAGGCACATACATATAGTATAAGTAAATTACATAAGATACATAGTAAAAAACAAACAGTTGCTAAAATAACATTAAAATAAAACACACATTGTGACAACATTATTAAGATATATACACACATATATAATATATATATATATATATATATATATATATATATATATATATATATATATATATATATATATATATATATATATATATATATATATATATATATACACAAATACCTGCACACAATACACATAAGATATAAATGAGAGTATATGAACACAAGAAAAAAGAAAGAGAACTTTTATAATCACTTGTATTCTAAGAATTCATCCACAGACAGAGTATGCATTAATTTGAAGAAGATACTTTATAACTTGACTTTTGCAGTTAGGAAGGGTTGGTGAATTTTTATATATGTCTGGTAAATGATTATATAACTTCAGTGTATGGACATCATGAGCCTTCGAGGTAATATTGAGGTGTCTAAGGAACACAAAATTTATTTTTGTTTCGAGTGTCATGGGTATGATAAAAACAATTTTTTGTAAATTTTTGTTTATTCGCATGGATGTAAACCAAAATGTGAAATATATATAAACTTGGAACAGTTAGAATGCCATATGTTTTAAAATATGGGTCTACAGGATTCTATCGCAGAAATGTATCAGCGATACATCTAATTATGCGTTTTTGAGTAATAAATACGTTTTGTGATTTCGATGATTTGCCCTATAAGATAATGCCATATGCTAATTTAGATTGAGCGTAATAAAACAATAATAGACAAGATATATCTAAAACACTTTTTAGTATTCTAATTTGGAAACATTTGGAGTTCAATATATTAACCATCGTATCACATTGGGATTTAAACGATAAGGTATCGTCAAATACAATACCTAAAAATTTAGTGGTGTCCGTTTTTTTCAATTTCTAGGTTATCTGACTTTATATTTATAGTAAAATCACTGCGATTTTGAGCAGTATGGAATATCATACATTTAGTTTTAGAAAAATTCAGAAATGGTGAATTTGTTTTACACCAGTCACACAAATTAGTGATTTCTGCATTAATTTTACTGTGAAGAAAATCTTTGTTTGAATTAGAAAAAAGAAGGGTGGTATCATCTGTGTATAGAGTAGCGAATGCCTGGTACATTAAATTTGGTAATAGGTTGATATATATATAATAAACAAAATCGGTCCCAGGACTGAGCCTTGTGGAACACCGATGTTGTTATTTAAAATAGAGGATGTACAGAAGGACTGTTTGAAGTTATTATTATGGACTATTTTTACCATTTGTTTCATATCTTTAAGATAAGATCGAAACGAATCAAGTGGCTTACCTCTGATACCGTAGGAATATAACTTAGTTAATAGTAGATCATGTTCAACACAATCAAACGCGCGACTAAAGTCGCAGAAAATTCCAATTGGGCTACATATGCAGCAGCCATAGACCTTATAAATCATTGACCGGCCCTAGAAAGAGAGGTCCGCTGTCCTGATGTGTACAAGAGGGATGAAGCTAGTTCGGGCAAAAACAGATGTTCTGTGACAGAAAAATATATAAACATAACCTGACGAAACCTTTCCTAAATAATTAAAACTTTCCTTACAAATTGTTATTATCAAAATGTAATTATAAATTAAAATTCTGAATAAATGAGTAAATATCCAATATAATTCGGTCCGTCACACGTCTGTCATTTACGGGTTTTGTTTTTTTCGGCTAATGATCTGTGGGTTTTTGCCCGGACTAGCTCTATCTCTGTCGCACACATCTGAGCATCAACGATTTGTATAGGCAGAAAACGGTTTCGGGCGCGTCCATGACTTATAAGGTCTATGGCAGCAGCACAATTAGAATTACCTATACATAGAAGTATGTATGCCTGAAATATGGTATATATCTTAGAAGTAGTAAATTACTATTAAACTACTACTAAATTTTTATCGTCTAAATAATATAACACCATAAAAAAAATAAAAATTTGTAACCAAAAAATGTTTTCATGCTTCTGCCAATTTTATTTTTATCTAGATCGAAATTTTTATGGCGTAAAAAATATTTAACTCTTTGTAACAAATTTATACAGAAATATTATGCTTGGTTTTAAAAGAAAAGATTGAAGACTTTTGTAAATGTATTTAAATAAAAACTTCCATTATAATTACAACTTTCGTAGACCTCATCTGTAATTATATCATGTCATAAAGAAGGAAGTTGAGGCAATTAAAACATCATAATCTTCTTGACAAATATTATTTATTTGCTTAAACATTATATAAAAGAAATAGTAAAAGAATAGTAACTACAATTGGTACAACGCAATCTCAGTTACTGAGTTAATTTTACATACTTACTTATCTGCACGATTTTGTGTTTGCATTTATCTATTTTGATTAGATAATTTAAAATTACATTGGTAACTGGAATTCCTGGTTACCATACTTGTCTTATTGTGGCATTCGACTCCGGAAGTTCACTTACTATCTTTTTTATACTTTTTGGGCATGGTATTTTGGACAGCCTGTGTAATGGTAGTTGCACGATTTAGACTTCAAACTAGACTGTTGGTTATAATTTCTATGAAACTGCGTTAATTTTTCTTCTGTAATATACCTATATCTGTAAATTCTTCTGCATGAAAATGCGTAATGCATTTTCTTTGACTATCTAGATAAAAAGTATATTTTCGATTGCATTATAGCACCTTCCAATCCGCCCTCTTCTTAATTACGGTTCTTTTGGGACACTATTGGAAGTAATAGAGTTGCCAGTTTTCTTTGTTAATTTTTGTTTTACAATAGGTTTGTTCCAAGAGTCAGTTTGAGACTGTTTCAAACTATCACAGATATGCGACCAATTATGTTGCTACTATACTTTCACCGATTTCAAATCAATATTCGCCTGGTCAAACAATCTCTGACAGTTTGAAACCAATTGTTTGCGCTCTAGGAACAAAGCTATTATAAACTGTGCTCCCAGAATTATAATGCAACATAATTTGAGATTATGTATGTTTTCTCAACATCACTGAAATAACGATCAAAACGGAACGGTAACAAATACCGGAACAACAATTATTACACCAAAACACGAAAATACTTCCAATAACACAAAAATAATAACACGGAGCACATGAATACTTCTAAAATACAAATAAAAGCCAAATTTATTAGCAAATAATATTTGACATTTTCGTGTCAAATACTGTTGATGTCACTCGTGAGTTTGTGGGCTAGCGGAGCAAAGGGAATTACGAGCTTGTAGGCAACCTCCTCCTTAGGGAACTTGGCCCTCATCCACCAATTTTCACGAGAAAACTGCAAAACTGATTCTTATAAAGGAAAATAACAAAAATGTACTTTAACTTTCATACCGTATGCCAGCTGGCTATCAGCTTTGCTAGTACCCAATGCTGCATAATATATTTTTATTTATCACCATTTCATTTAGGCAAGGCTAGGTAAATATGAATATTGTGGGTCCTAGTATAGGTATGTATATATTTGGATTACATTGATCTAGTTAGAGATGAAGAAACACAGTACAGTATACAGATTCGGAAAGTGCAAACATTTCCTAGGTCTACAATAAAAAAGAAAGAGTGACAAAAACTCTTGTTTTAAAACGATTAGACAAAGAAAAAGGCACAATCAACTTTGCCAGACTGTGAACTTGTCTATGGTTGAACAATTTCCGGCCGTGCCAACCAAACCTATAAACCAAATAGTGGAATTGTTGGTTTCTTGATTTTATTTTGATTTCTCCCTCTTTATTATTCACATAAACAGAAATCCAACAAAGTAGGATTGATATAGGCAAGCTTAGAATGCAAATAGGAGTGTATGCGCCCACCGTTTAATGATATTCTAATAAGTCGGTTCACTGTTTACTTTTCTTCTAGTTTTTCTTCAGCTGACTCTCTTTTTTCTAATCAACCCAATATTGATTGTGCAAAATTTTATTTTATTGAGTAAAAATTTCAGATCCTCCTACTAGAAATGGTCAGTATTACGAGAATTGTGAAGCCATAGGAGCATAGTCATAATTGTCTATCGCACAGATGTCTATTGTTTTACATTTTTTCCTACAATGGAAAGACCTGAACTTTTCAAACTTGTAGGCGCCTTTAATGCAGAAAAAATAAAATACCTGGGAATATTCGGAATAAAAAAGTTTTAAAAGAAAATTTAATTTCAATTCTGTAGTGAAAAAATAAACCCAAATACGGACCTGGTCAAAAAGTTACCGTTTAAAAGCTAGGAACCTAGCAGTTGCCTATACAAGGGCCGCATGAGTGTTGCCAGATGGAATAATTTTACGAAAGTTCGTAAAACGAACAAATAAAGTAATAGAGAGTTTTCATATACTAATTAATTTTGAACTAGATTTTTGAAGGAAATTTAAGATAATTATCAATAAAATCCTGGTGTAACCTTACCGACATCTCACAGTTATTTGTATTGTTTCTTTGGGGTTACACAAGCCTAAATTTTCCTAAGAAATTCAGTTCAAAATCTATATAAATGTGAACAATAACTAATAATTTTAGGCAGCTTTAATAGAATCCTCGTTTTAATAAAGAGAAATAAACTGTAGAAGTGAACTGGTTACTTCTCTGTAAGCGGTAATATATGATCCGAAATAAGATTTTTTTAGAAACAAAATACAGAGCACTGCAGAAAAGATTAGTATTATTTTAACAGGTGGTAGGTTAAATTAGTTTATTCTACACTAAATACTCCTAATAACATTTTATGACGCACTGTATTGGAACAAAGAGTGTGATATCCGACTATTTATAAATCGAATAATAAATTTATACGAAACAGAAAACTTTAAAACTAAGTAAATCAGGAAATTCTACACATTTTCAGTAGTGATTTCAAAAAATCTTTTCTTCACAGGAGTCAATTTTTAGGTCAACATTCTTCAAGTTGAAGAAAATATTCATATCTGGCCACATTGTCCTCACTGCACTCTTCTCCATAAGTGTATCTATCACAGTGCAGAGTATGAAATCTTTATTTTACTTCATTTGCTGGCAGGAATCTAGCTTTTTCTTGTATAACTAACTAGTAGTAATAGTAGTTATAACTTAATAATTTACAATATTAGAAATATAAACAACAATAGAAAAAATAGACGCAGTTAGTAGTAGCTTAGTAGTTAAAATGTGAAATAATTTTGTTAATGTATAAAAAAACAAAATAGGTATAAAATTAAAAAAAATAATAATACTAAGTTGTACTAAGTACATATTTAAACATATTTTTGATATGTTGAACAAAACAAAGGAATGTACGAAGCAAATTCTTGACATCAAGGTAATCTTTGATTATTTAATATAATGGTGATGACTTGAAGTCAAAACCATGATTTGAGAAACAAGTGACTCAAACAACAAATATCATTAATAATTAATATTAATTTGTGGAAAAATCGATTTAGCTTAAATACCTTTATAATACAGGGTGTTAAAAAAATAGTGTAAAATATTTCAGGAGGTAATAGTATGAACCAAAATAAACAGAAAAGTGTTAATAAATATGGGTCCACAAAGGAACGGTTGCGGAGATATGGACCACTATTCGTTTTTCAAACATTTTATTTTATTAGGAATAAACCGACAAAGGAAGCTTTTAACAAACAAGAACAAAGTTACAGAAGATGTTCAAAGTACCCTCCCTCTATTTCCAAGCAGGTACGACATCTTCGTCTGAACGATATTCGAACTCTTTCGAAAACACCCTCCTTGGTTTAGATTTCTTGACACTTTTGATTAATCCGTAGCTGCAGCTCTTCCAGGCTATTTACAGGAGTACCATACACTAATGTCTTCAAATATCCCCAAACAAAGAAATCTAGAGGGTTCAGATCAGGCGATCTTGGAGGCCATAAAACAGGTCCCTTCCTACCCATCTATGTGGAAAAGTTTGGTGTAAATGCTCTCTAACGGCCATGGAAAATGAGCTTGAGCACCATCATGCTGGAACCACATTTGTTGCCTCTGATTCAAAGGAATGTCTTCCAAAAACTCATACACTGTGTTCTGCAGAAAGTTGAGGTAAGCAGCGCCTGTTAATCGGTTTGGTAAAACAACAGGGCCTAGAAACCTGTCACCTACAATACCCATCCAAATGTTTAATGAAAAACGTGCCTGATGTCCAGATTTTATTAGAGCATGAGGATTTTCGTCGGCCCAAACAAATATGCGTATTGTGAAAATTAAAGGCTCCATTTCTTGTGAACCCGGCCTCATCAGTAAAAAGAATGTTTGTAACACCATGGCACTGTTTGCTCAAGGAACCGGTATCACGCAATCTTTGGTGAATTCTTCCAAACATACGTTGTGAAAGAATCTGGCGATTTGGATAAGCGTTAACATAAAGACGTCGCGCTTCGGTGGCGTTCCCTTTAGCACGACCATACATGAAATGCATGTCTGTTAATTCTTGCGTTAGAGTAACCAGCCATAGCGAAAGAAAGCTTGTGCACTGAGAACAACTGTCAAATACGTACTGTTTATTTCACTAAACATCATACACAACGTTTTTGCAAAATAAAAAAGGGGCTAAAAACATAAAACATTCCATATCTCCGTAACCGTTACTTTGCGGACCCATGTTTATTGAGATTTTTCTGCTTATGGTGCTTATGGTATTTGGTATTTAGATACTTGTTAATGTCATTAGCAAACAATTTAAAACTCCATGAATAAAGTCTAAGATACTCATGACGTTTATTAAACTTTGTTATATTTAAATTCCCTAAGTTGTATGTTCAGTTGTCAATTTGTAAAAGAGACGAAAGGTTGATTAGTGAATATAAAACATTATAGTTACGTTGTTTATCTGATTTATTCTATAAAAAATTTCTCTGATTAATTGAATGGTCATATATAATTTATCTCTAAACTAAACTTCACCTAATCCAATCTAATCTAGTCCAAAATGGATAATCATTGGGCAAGATACGTGAAAATTTAAAACAAATATAAGTACTGAATCATTTTCAAGTACATTATTATACATTTCTTGACACGTTTTTCCTTACAAATCTGTTACATATTTCATGTTTTCTTTATCCTCGCGTTAATTAAAAAATTTGACAACGTCGCTCTCCAATTATGCTGTTACCATACGCACCAGTTTTATATGAGATCACCGAAGGTCAGCGTCGTTTTGATTAATTTGAACCACAGCAAAATATGTTGTTGATGTAATTCTGTTTTTAATAATACCTACATCATATGAATATCATTCAAAAATATTATTTTGGCTATAGTATCATTGCCGTACTTGATATGAATTAAAAATTAATCGATTTTCATAGAGCCGCTACCTTGAATTTCTTTTTATAATTAAATTATTTAGGAAATCTTCAAGTTTAACTTGAAGAAAATTATCTAATTCTATATGTTACTTAGAAACTTCAATTATAAATCTTTTAATATTTTGTAGTAGACACAATCATCTTAAGCCATTGCTTTGTAGAAGATCTGCTTCTTAAAATAACTTAACATATAAACCATATCAGGAGAATATTATTAAGCATATTCATGTGCTCCAAATCTTAGATACTAGTATCACCGGTAAAAAATTTCTAATTCTTTGGTGGCTACTATTAACTAGTGCAGCACTATGATCTCATTTAAAAAAAGAATCCTCAAATTAGACATTATACAATCTACTTTATGGCAATATCATTAAATAGTTTTTTTTTTTAATAATTTAAGTTCTTTCAAGTTGGAAACTAACTTATAGTCAAAATAAAAAGACTTGTAAAAAAAAGTTTACGATCTTTACATATTCTCATGAAAATTAATTTTCAATTTTTACAACGAAAAATTTATTGTATAGGAGTGTTTTAGGCAACGCAAGAATGTTTCAAAGTGGGAATTTAATTCGTCTGGAAAAAACACAACTAATACACGAATGCAATACAACGTTTTATTCATAATCACAAGTTCAAATTAGTCATGTTTTATTAATAGAAAACATTTTTAAATTTCAACAAGAATGTTGCTTCCAAACTCGAAGGTGCTAATTCAATGCTGGATTCTGCAGTTTTTCGTTTAGTTTTGTTCGAAAAGCTGGTGAAAATTGAAAATGTCATTGCTCAAGAAATATCTGCAGAAGCTCAAGAAACAACTTTACGTTTATAGCAGGGAAGTTGAAAAACTTTACATAAAAGAATTTGCAGAATTTAAGAGTTGGAGAGAAAAACAACTAGTAAGGGCAGTCACGCTTGCATGTTTTTTGAATGTCAACGAAAAGTACCTTCATCAATGTGGACGAAATATTGTACGCTATTCTGAATTTTTTTCTGAAAATAACCCTATCAAAATGAGGGAGATTTCCTAAAAAATGTTTATACATGACATAAAACAAAAAAAGTAAACGTGTTGGATAGGGAAAACACAGAACACAGAATTTTTAATAAGAGCTGCTGATAAAAAGCTTCTCATGATTAAGGTAAATTTGCATTTTTAGACAATTTTAGGTATACATTTTCAGTTATTTCAGGTTGCATTATTATGGGAGTTGCGGATACAGGTAGATCTTGTGAATTAACGAATTTGAAGATCGATGGCGGATAGGATACTGATTCATATTTATTGGTTTCTATATCTGATACTAAGACGAATATTCTACGTAGATTTACCACTGTGAATGAAGAGTTTTCTGTTGATGTTCTGGGCGTCTGTAGAAAATACATTCCGCTACATCCAAACGAGTTATCATACACCAGTTTTTTTTTACAATATGTGAATCAGAATGCAACTACGCATTCTGTTGGGGTTAATAGAATAGTAAAAGTGCCACCAACAGTTGTTTTTGTTTTTTAAGCATTCTAACACGGGTCACTGCTTGAGACGTAGTTCAATAACTTTGTTAGCGAATAAGGGTGCTGACATTACAGCAATAAAACGGCACGATGGTAGGCGGTCATAAGCAGTAGCAGAATGTTGCATTGAAGACGTAAGAGAGAAGGTGAAAGAAGCGAAACAGTAAGTGTGGCAAGAGTTTGGGGATAAAATGGAGCAAGACAATAAAGGCAATCAAAAATGTTAAAAATGCAATGAAAAGATAAACATAACAGGAATACTTACATAAAATTACTAAAGGGAGAAATACATAATGAAGAGATGGAATCAACATTTTGAACAACTATTTAATGCAGAGTAATTAAATTGGAAATAATAGAAGAAATAGATGAACAGACAGAAAATATAGAACAAGAAGAGATTAAGAGAGATATAATAGAAGCCATCGATATGTTGAAAAGAGAAAAAGCGGCAGGACATGATGGTATAGCAGCAGAAACGATAGAAAAACACGGTTAAAACAAAGCTAGAAATTTTAGAAAAGTCATTTAATACAATCTAGAATGAAAAAAATACCAAAGTACTAACCTAGGGGGTGGGAATATTACTGTCTATATACAAAATAGGTGATAGGAGAGAGTGTGGGGTCAGCATTATATTAAAGATACACAGAAGAATACTGAAAAAGCGACTAAAAATAATAATTGTATTTAGAAAAGGAAGAGCAAAATCATATATTTACCGTGAAGCAGATAATTGAAAAATTGTAGGGACGATAATACAGGGTGTTAAAAAAAGAGTATAAAATATTTCAGGAGGTAATAGTATTAACCAAAATAAGCAGAAAAATCTTAATAAACATGGGTCCGCAAAGTAACGGTTGCGGAGATATGGACCACTATTCGTTTTTCAAACATTTTATTTTATTAGGAATAAACCGACAAAGGAAGCTTTTAACAAACAAAAAACAAAGTTACAAAAGATGTTCAAAGTGCCCTCCGTCCATTTCCGAGCAGGTATGACATCTTCGTCTCAACGATATTCGAACTCTTTCGAAAACACCCTCCTTGGTTTGGATTTCTTAACACTTTGATTAATCCGTAGCTGCAGCTCTTCCAGGTTATTTACAGGAGTATCATACACAAAGGTTTCAAATATCCCCAAACAAAGAAATCTAGAGGATTCAGATCAGGCGATCTTGGAAGCCATAAAACAGGTCCGGCCCTTCCTACCCATCTATGTGGAAAAGTTTGGTGTAAATTCTCTCTAACGGCCATGGAAAAATGAACTGGAGCACCATCATGCTAGAACCACATTTGTTGCCTCTGATTCAAAGGAATGTCTTCCAAAAACTCATACAGTGTGTTCTGCAGAAAGTTGAGGTAACCAGCGCCTGTTAATCGGTTTGGTAAAACAACAGGACCTAGAAACCTGTCACCTACAATACCCATCCAAATGTTTAATGAAAAACGTGCCTGATGTCCAGATTCAATTAGAGCATGAGGATTTTCGTCGGCCCAAATATGCGTATTGTGAAAATTAAACACTCCATTTCTTGTGAACCCGGCCTCATCAGTAAAAAGAATGTTAGCAAAAAAATGAGGGTCTTCAGCATCATGACGTAGAAACCAGCGGCAAAAAACCAAACGTGCTTGATGATCATTTATTGGATTTAAGGCCTGTACTCGTTGCATATGGTATGGATAAAGCAGTTGCACGTGGAGGATTCTCCAAACAAGAGGACCACTAATTCCTACCTCGGCTGATATTCTCCGCACACTCGTACCTGGATTCTGCTCTACCAGTGCTAGAATTTCTTCTTCTGCTCTAGGAGTGGATACCGACCTTGGTCTTCCGGATAAATGGCACTGTTTGCTCAAGGAACCGGTATCACGCAATCTTTGGTGAATTCTTCCAAACATGCGTTGTGAAGGAATCTGGCGATTTGAATAAGCGTGGACGTCGCGCTTCGGTGGCGACGACCATACATGAAATGCATGTCTGTTAATTCTGTGTTAGAGTAACCAGCCATAGCGAAAGAAAACTTGTGCACTGAGAACAACTGTCAAATACGTACTTCACTAAACATCAACCAACTATTATAAGGAAATACACAACGTTTTTGCAAAATAAAAAAGGGGCTAAAAAACATAAAACATTCCATATCTCCGCAACCGTTACTTTGCAGACCCATGTTTATTGGGACTTTTCTGCTTATTTTGGTTTGTTACATTACCTCATTAAATAATTTACACTCTTTTTTAACACCCTGTATATATGTAGCGTTTATAGATATAGAAAAAGCCTTAGACAGTATACCGAGAACCAGAAGTATGGAATAGCTTAAGAAAAAGACGAGCGAGCAACAAACTGACAAAAGCTATATTAACAACATATCAAAAATTAGAAATTATGTGAGAACAGCAAATGTGAGATCGGACGAGCTAGAAACTAAGAAGGGATTGAAACAAGGAAAACTCGGAGTCCGCTACATTTTATTATAATAAATAATAATGTTTTAAAAAATATAAAAGTAGCAACAAACAGGTAACAAGTGAAAATTTCAGTTCATTCGCTGACGACTGGATAATATACTCATAGGAAGAAAAAGACTTACAAGTAAATTAGAAGAAATAAATAAAATACAAAATGCAACAAAGTTTTATTATACACTAAATCGCACATTTATAAGAAGAAGGGAAATAATGAAGAACACAAAGATTACAGTGTTTAATACTGCGTAAAAACCAATTTTAGCATATGAACGTGAAAGTTGGAATTAAATAATCGAAGTAAAATCCAAATCATGGAAATAAAATATTTGAGAGTAGTAAAAGGAGTTACGAGGAAAAACAAGATAAGAAACGGACTACTAAGGCAAGAGTTAAACATACAACCTATTCTAGAAAGTGTCAGAAAATAACAATTAAGGTGGTTTGGACATATGAAGGAAAAAAATACATGCAAAAAAGCTGTAGCTAGCAAACAAATCACAAAATAAAATTAGAGAAGGAGACGAAAAACATGGAACAGGGAGATAGAGGAAAACATAAAGAAAATAGGAGTAACAGGAGCGAAGGAGCAAGACACAGAAAGGAATGGGTAAGATTTATCAATAAAAGAACTGTAAACAATGTATAGTTACTGTATATGTGTATCTATAGATAAGTGATAGGGGGTAAATATCTTAACAACCAAGGGATAAGATTAAGGATTATAATATAATAAAATATGTTGAAGAGTCAGTATTAAATAAGCTGAAACTGAATATATGAATAGCAATGAAAATTCAATACGAATCTTCTACTTCCAACCAAGCAGATAATATATCACATATTTAATTTCCAAAGATAAAGACAGATAAGATGTCTAGCAGTGACAAGGAAATGGAAATTACTGTAAATGCCAATATTAATAAAGAATTATGCAATACATTTAAATGATTTATATTAATTATTATTTGATTTTAGTAACGGTCAGACCTCTTTAGTTTTTATGAATTAAGTTAATTATAGGGTGATTGTCGAAACGCAAAATGATGTTACAAACAAATAATTTTAAGTATAGTTTCTGCAGCTAGCAACTTTTTACGCGAGGAGCTTTCAGTTTCCCTGCAAATACGCCGGCCGGCGTGTAGTTCGGCCGAGCCCGAACAAAGGGACAGTAGGAGTAGCCAGCCACATTTGCGGCGCAACTACCGTGCCGTGGAGTGTCCACCGAGCTGCTGCTATTGATTAAATGTCACCAGGCTCTTCACGGCCGATTTACCATGCACCCACTCCACCGGACCCAACATATCTATATCCACAATGGACTACGGCAGTTACGCTGGCATTACTCACGGATACATAACATGCCCCGGCCGGCCGGCGACCGGGCTCTGTGCCGCCCATTACGGCATCTCCGCTTTTCAGATAACGCTCTTCTAACTGGAGGAGTCTCCGAATTATTCAGCAGATGGATGCCTGGCAATGCGGAAATTGCTCCCGCGATGCCGGGTTTCGACTCGATCTTCTCTTTGTCTCTCGGAGGACTTATCGCAAGCCGCAAATTTATTTCGTTTAACGGAATACCGGGGCGGTTCGAGTGTGAATCGAAATTTGCTTTTAGTCTAAATTTAGTCAATAGTTTTCAAAAGTTTGGTATTGTTTTAGTTAAGACATAAAAAATAGAGCAAATCCCTGTAAACATAATACATGATTTACAAATAATTTGTAGGTAGTTTCCTTGGTAAATTTGAAAAAGTTACAGTCCCTTAAGGGCGCCTTATTAAATAATTTCAGACATTTATGAACTGAATAATATAGAGTTTAGCAGATAACATGAATGTTATCTCATGACACCTATGAATATTCAAAGGTGCCAAAGCAAAACGAATCTATAACGACAGAAATCGATCTAACCAACAAATTTTTAGTTACAGAAATCTTTCAAAATACGAATTTTTTAAATTAGAATAAGAAATGTTCGCATGTGAACCAAAATTTGCTTTTAAAGTCTAAATTTAGGTAAAAGTGTTCGGAATTCTTTTAGTTAAGACGTAAAAAATGGGACAAATTCTTGTCACATATACAGGATTTACAAATAATTTGTAGGTAGTTTCTTTGGCAAATTTGAAAAAGTTACAGCTCCTTCAAGGATAAAAATCACATCTGCACTGACAAAAACATTCACTAGTGGTAGGTAAAAATACACTGATAAAAATTAGTGGAAATTTCCAAGTTTTGTTATGTTCTATTCACATAATATTTACTGGAAAATTTTAATTTACATTATCTGTTAAGGAATAATCAAATGTATGTGTTTGTACCATAGGAATCATAAAATGTATAGAACGCCAATAGAGGTAATAGTCAACCTATGCAGAAAACGTAAACTAAACCATGCAACATTCATTTCAAACAACATATTTATCTTTATGACAGTAAAAGTAGTAACTCCTTACAACATTAGATGTAGTTACGTTAATTATAAATATACTGTAACTAAAATTATACTTATATCTGCAAATATTTGCAAAACCAAGGATTATATATATAATTATGTAGTATTTTCAGCGAAAATATTCAACATGTTTTCTAATGCGAATGAAATACCTACATTACAATACGATTTTAGATGATGGATGAACAATACATTTTTACAGAGAAGGATGAATAGACAAATTCCACTTAAAAAATCTTCCTACACCGAAGTTATTTCTGCAAGGCCTTGTTAACTATTTAGAAATAAAAATGTGACGGGTAGCGTATTTATCATTGAATTCTAATACCTAATAAAATCTATTGTATTTCTATTAATTTGTTACTAAGAGATATCCTGCATATTGTATTGACTATCTTAAACCTGTACTTTTGTACATTGTAACAAGCAGATTTTTTCCATGACATTAAAAGTAAAAACTTTTCCCTCTTTTCCCACTGTTCAGGTTAAACAACATGAAAATATTTGAACTGATTGATGATTTCTTTGGTATATTCATTTTTTTTTAACATGTGCATATTATTATTTTTTTGCTCGTTGATATTCAGTCATATATATAAAATAATATTAGTTATTGAAAAAGTTTTCTCTAGGCATATTTTTCAATGTTGTTATATGTAAAATATAAGAAAATTTAAATTATCTGCTCAGTAAAATTACATATACAGTATGCGCCAAAAGTATGGAATAAATTCAATAAAAACGAAACAATTATTTTTTGGGAAAAATCCTCGAACAGGTCGATTTTTAATTTAAAAATTACATATTTTAGAGTAAAATGCGATTTTCAAATGTCATTTGTTTTCGAGTAATGACGTCATCGATTTTTTTTAAATGGCAACACCATATTTTTTTCCTTGATTCTGAAAGATCGTTTAATTCTCTATCAGACAGTACTAAAATTTTGCCCTCTTACATAGGAAAGTTTTCGAGCAAATGACGATTGAATGTTAGAAAACGTAAATTTTATCCATAAAAAAATAACAATTCTGAGGTATGTAAAATAAAATACAATTGATTAAATTTTATACTTAAATTAAATGTTCGAATTGCCATCCACCAACTTCTTGACAATGCGCAAGTCTGTGAAGAAATTCTTCTTGCACATTATGAATGATTTCTGGGGTCACTCTGCGTATTTCGTCCCGAATGCGATTTTGACGTTCTTCTAAATTACGTGGTTTATTAATGTACACTTTTGACTTCAAGTATTCCCATAAAAAATAGTTAAGAGGTGTAAGATCTGGAGATCTTGCAGACCATTCTCATACCCAACACCCTCAGAAATTAAATGTGTGGGCTGGAATAGTTGACGACAGAATAGTAGGGCCTTTCTTCTTTGAAAAAACCCTTACAGGACAAAGATATTTAGAGTTTCTAGAAAATGACCTTGTTCCAGCCCTTGCAGTAATTTTTCCTAAAGATAATGACCCTGACATTCCTGACGATACCATATGGTTTCAGCAAGACGGTGTACCTCCGCACTATGCGCGCCCTGTACGAGATTTTTTGGACCACTGTTTTCCAGGGAGGTTGATCGGGAGACGCGGACCGATAGAATGGTCTGCAAGATCTCCAGATCTTACACCTCTTAACTATTTTTTATGGGAATACTTGAAGTCAAAAGTGTACATTAATAAACCACGTAATTTAGAAGAACGTCAAAATCGCATTCGGGACGAAATACGCAGAGTTACCCCAGAAATCATTCATAATGTGCAAGAAGAATTTCTTCACAGACTTGCGCATTGTCAAGAAGTTGGTGGATGGCAATTCGAACATTTAATTTAAGTATAAAATTTAATCAATTGTATTTTATTTTACATACCTCAGAATTGTTACTTTTTTATGGATAAAATTTACGTTTTCTAACATTCAATCGTCATTTACTCGAAAACTTTCCTATGTAAGAGGGCAACATTTTAGTACTGTCTGATAGAGAATTAAACGATCTTTCAGAATCAAGTAAAAAATATGGTGTTGCCATTTAAAACAAAATCGATGACGTCATTACTCGAAAACAAATGACATTTCAAAATCGCATTTTACGCTAAAATATGTATTTTTTAAATTAAAAATCGACCTGTTCGAGGATTTTTCCATACTTTTGGCGCATACTGTATATTTTACAATTTCAACCTAAAAATCACAACGTATAGGTAAATCAATACAAATTATAGGACGCAGATTTACATAATAGTTGTAAAATTACATAACATGGATAATATGAAGTATCCATGTTTATTTAGAAATAATGAACATGGATAATATGGAATTTTATCCATGTTTATTTCTGTAATATTACAGTGCACTAATTTGATTTATAAAATTATTATGTAACTTTACGCTGGTCACAAGTTGCCAAGGTAAAGTTATGTGAAATTACAGACAATTTTTTATCACTGTACACTTGCCCCAGCAAAAAACTTGAGGACAGATAAACAATTCAATTGTATCAAGTTTTCTGAGAACCAGCCACAATAAGTGAACAGGTCATCTAACTGTGGCTAGCAGCAATGACTAAAATTTCTTCCTGGAGTACCTGAACTGTGTTCCTATAGTTACTAAAACTTTTAACTAAATGTATTTCTGATCTTTTTTTAAGAGAAAATTAATGGTCAAAACCAAAATGACTAATTTTTTTGTTTTAGAGTACTAAACAAAATTTCAAATTTTCTACTTTTCGATACATATCTGTGACTTGGTTGTTTGTACAGTTAGAAAAAAATAATTAATACGTTCTTTAGACACTTTTTTGAGTGGACTCCAGTGGCGTGCCTAATATTTTTGTAACTTTATTAATATTTGAGTTATAACCTAAAGTTGTGTTTCTGTAAACACAAACATAGGTGGCCATGGGAAAGTTGAAATCATTATTTTTTTCTCCTTCCATTAATATACAATATGTGAGGTTAAATACGATTGAGAGAGCCTATAAAAATATCGAAATTTGCCCACCCGTACATTAACGGTTAGTATAATGCAGTAATAACCGAACATGCTATATTGCTACAGAAGTACTCTTTTATTAGCCCATCACAGACACAAATGGGAATATTCACATTTTTTTTCAAGCCGATTTTATTGGATCGGTTATTATTTTTTTTCGAAAGTTGAAGGAATAAAGTGTTGAAATTATACATTTTTGAATTCAGCAAGTTAAGCTCTACAAGAATCCGATTAAAAATATAGGGGTTCTATTTAAAAAAATACCACGCAAAAATAAATGAACGTCGGAAATGCGTTGGTATAGAAAAAAGAGTCTTTTTAAAAAGCAAAATTGGCCTGTTCGAGGAAATTTCATGAAATTGCGTTGTTTTAAAAATAATGAATTTATTTCATACTTTTCTTCCACGCTGTATATATATTTTTTAAATTAAGAACGATACGATTTTTTATAAGAGACAAGAATAACAAAGCTACCTTAGAATTTCATTTTGATTAAACTATTTAAAAGTACAACAAAGTTAGGAAAATAAATATGGGAGGTTTATTTCACATCCTTACAGCAAATCAGGAAAACGGTATAATATTTGATAAGTAGCTATTAAGTTCTGTCATAATTCATTTGTATTTTATTAACAATTTTAAAATGGGTTTGCATACGTTAATATTTTATATTATAAAAATATATATGTGCGAATGAATAAAAAATATAGTTCATGGAAACACAGCGCATATAACTCAACTTGTTCAGGTTCAGGTTGAGTTATTATCTGTATGAACTCACGGATGAACCTTTCATTATTTGTCTGGTGTTGACTTTCTCAGTGGGTCGATCACAAGCCATTGTATGCAAATTTTGAAAGTTTTTAATTGGAATTTTTTCTGTAGTGTAACTGATATGAGTAATTTGGTATACGTGCATAACATCCCACTTGCATTCGTATAATAAAAATTCCTTTTATTACACATCATATTTTTTTTCGCAACAGGTCAGAGGCTTTTTAAAGAGCGCTAGGTGTTTAAATAGCAGTATATTTGTTTTTAATATTGTTACAATAAATAAGTACTATTACAAAGATCGCATAATTGATTTTACGATGTATTATTAACAAATTTAATATATTATTATATACTCGCGTCAAGAATTCAGACGTCTTACGTCACGGCTGACGTTACACATTTGTTTTTATTGTCAACGTAATTTTCGATATTTGGTCACGTTAAAAACAATCATTTTTTGCAATTTAGTGCAATATGTAATGCAAACTTATAGTGCAGTGTATAGTTATATTACTATCAGTTGCAGTTTCTTAAATATTTTGATGAAAATACAATGAATTATTCATTTGTTCGTATGACGTAAGTCGTTTGAATTCTTGTCGCGAGTATATTTAATGGGCGTTGTATGTTTTAATTTTAATTAAATTATTTTTGATTATTTATAATTATTTAATTTTAATTTTTAAATATTTTATTATGTATTTAATGTCAAAATTTGAATATTAATTTTGTTGGGCGCCTTGATCCTTTTATGTATTATGTTTTATGAGTGTATGTTGTGTTTAAGCTATACTTTTTTAGTACAAACCTTTTACTTTAATTTTTTTTATCTTTTTTATCTTACCTTATTTATACAATTTTTTTATTTATCTCTTGCTAGACACAGTTTTATAAATCAAGCAGCAAAAAGAAACTTAACTCAGGAGTCGGTTCAAAAGTATGCAGGGTTTTTATTTTATAACAGGTGGTAACACAAATAAAGATTAATGGTTTTTGGTTTTAAAATTAACTTTAAAACAATAACGAATATTTTCTTATTAAGGCTACTCCTCTGATGATAATTTTACCAAACCACTATCAGTTAGAACTTTGTTATTTAATTTAATTAAAATTTAAGAAATTATACTAATACATATTCTTTAACTTGTAATGGTGGTTGCATTACTACAGGAAGTATTTATTTAATATAATAATACAGAGTCCTAATATATTACTAAAATCATGGCTGTTCATGACATATATTATATAGTCCCAGTGAATTTTTGTGAATATTGTTGCTCATATTGCTTGGATTTGACTTATTTTATACAGGTAAGTCCTGTGGATTATTCTTAATACTTTGCAAAGATTGAACTAATTGAAATCTGTTTTAAATTACTATAGCTATAGAAATTGAGAGTGCATTTTATTTTTTAAGATGTTGGAAAATTTATTATTTTCCTTTCTGGAAGCTGGAAACTGTCCTGTAGGATTCTATGGAACTGCCAATTATCCTGAAGATGATTGATATTTTTCTGTATTGGTAAAATAACTTTCCTGGAGGCTGGAGACTGGTAAATTTAGCTGGTGAGTCGATATTTTCTTGATTTATACTTGTTTGTTCTAACAAAATTTGTAGATTTTCGGGAGCTCTCTTGCGATGATGCCCCTTGTTCTCCACCCAAGCCGTAACTATCAACAACTTCTTTGTTTTTTTATCCTTTCTGTAGATTGCCATGTTAAAAGGTCCATTCACATGATTTTTCCATAGTCTTTGGATGTCTTTTTATGCACATTATCACAACACTACTTATAACTAATACATTTTTTAAATGTTCTTTTGTTTTTATTGTACCATTTTAATTATTTTATTTATGAAAATAGTCTTTATTTGATGTTTTAGGTCATTTACAAGAGATTCTTGTAAAGACACCTTTACTCTGGAATTAATTCTTATAATTTGACATTTAAATTTATTTTTTATAATATGATTTATTTTGAATGGAAATATCTTTAATAATGTTACTCGTCTGCCTACAATATGTATATAAAAATAATCTATAGACTTTCACCTTTCATTCAATATATGGTGCTCTGAGTTTAAATTCCTTTTCTTTATGTACTGAGTGATAACAATTGTCAACGTCATGCAAATTTGTGAAATATATCTTTTTACTTGATAATAAAATTTGAAATTATTATTTTTATACTATGTAATATTATTTATTCTTATTAACTTTATATCCAGGATATCTAAATTAACAATTCTTTGTAATTTTTTATAAACTTACATTAATAATTATTAATTATATTCAACTTTAAATTCGGTCAGGTATTATTTTCATTTGATTTTCTATGTGCATATTTCAAATTGTTACAATATATATTTGCATATTATCACGTAATTTGGAATGATAAATAGTTACCTTAAAATAGTTACAGAATAAAATATCTAGAGTCCTTTATTTTGTACAGAAAATTTCAATTATAGAGCAATTTAATGAATAGTTTATAAAAATTGTCTTACTTTTCTATGCAAAAACTATGACGTTTATCCAAATTATTTAAACAATTATTAATCATTTTTTGATGTTGGTTTATGTAATCTATAGTTTTTTGTTTTCTATCTTGAATTTCTAAAATAGTGGTTGATCTATTTTTATAAACACTTTTCTTTAAATAACCCCACAAAAATGTATCAAGTGGTGTCAAGTCTGGACTATTCGCCGGCCATCGTATATTGCCAAATTTTCCTAACCATTCTATATAACTATTATTCAAATATTCCGTAACTTATCTTACATTATATGATGGAGCTCCATCTTGCTGTCATGTCATCCTATCGATCTTTCAAGTTGAGTAATAAAATCATTTATTTCGTGACCTAAAAGATCTAAATAACATTGGCCATTTAAATTCTCCTGTAAAAATATGATTCGGCGACTAGAGAGAGATCCACGTTTTCAAAAATATATATTGTAAGCAGATTTTGTCACCCTTGCCACAGCTTTATCTTTAATAAGGAAAACACCAGGTTTTGATCAGTGGAGAACCCGCGAAAGATTAAAGAAATTAAGAGATAAGGACGATATCGTTACATGTTACATCTAGTATAACGCTAATATTTATATAAATTAGATTCGAACGTAGTTTTGTATTCTCTATAATCAAAAATGAAAATTATAATTATGCTCGTATTAAATAATTAATATTTTTCGCAAACAGTATAAAATAACCCATTATGTGTTTATATTAATTCAATCAGAAAAAAGTGGGAATTCAAAAATATACAGGGTGTTTCATTACAAAAAACCAATTTGATATCAATATCTCAGTAGTGCGTTGCTGGATGGTTTTTTTGATAATTCCTTATAAAAAATTAGTCAATGAATGCAATTTTCTAAAATTATCTTACACGCCCTGTATCTCTAAAGTGAGTGGTTCTAGGACATACGCTTAAGTAAACCCCACTTGTTTTTCAATGTTTTATCAGCTTTAACAATATCGCATTGTCTTTTTGTAACACCCTGTTTAAACAGCGGTAAATTGATTTATTAGTTTCTTGAATCCTATGACTTAAACGCACTAGATAGCTTACGACCACATATGACCAGTAAGTGAGATATAAAGGGTATGCAATACTTGATTTAGGTATATGTGATGTGAAATGGAAATCGAGTTGTTTAATTCGAAAAAGAGCACCTTTGAGTTTTAATAATTTTTTTTATTTAGACACCCCGGCACCTTCACCAGAATTTGAAATTTGTACAAAATTAATAATATTGTTTATTTTTTCTATAACATTATTTACATAAATACAAGCAAATATAATTATACCATTAGATATTACATTTAATTGTTTACACGGACCTATTTTCTTAACTTATATCTATCCAAAATTGTGTTATTCATTTTTTTATATATTTTTAGGTACCAACAATATGGTGTGAACTAACTACTCTGCGGACTGAAGCCCTGACAAGCGTTGAACTACACTCACAATATCTACACATATACTCCTTGTTATTATTTTTAGTCATTTTTTACTGTGTTGTAAAAGTGTTTATGATATAGTCGCGTCAAATTAGCATTTCACTTGCAACTTTTTACGGAGAGGTCCGATTGAGATGCGGTTTTCTGCAAAATGTTCAGGGAATTGTTTATAACAAAAGGTACATCTAACTTCTGTACGCTCGCAAATTTTTAATTGTTTATTTAACAAATGACCTATTTTTGTTGAACATATGGCAAATGTCAGACATGATTCAACGAAAATGTCTGGAAAATGTGCTCTCGGGGATTTTCGAGGTCCCTCTTTATCACTTTGTTAGCTTTATTATTTATTGCTAAATTGTTGTAACTGGGCTAATTAACAAATTAAAAACTCCACCCCCGAAATCACTAGAGAACCGGAAGTTTTTCCAGGATTTCTGGCTTATTAAGGCAAACCATCGGCACAAGATTTTTGCAAATATAATTGTTTATTGTTCGATTGTTGCAACCTCGCTAATTAACAAATTAATAACTCTTCTCCCGTAGTCGTTAGAAAATCGGTTTTTTTTTTGCAATAATTCAGGGATCATGGGGAGAACCATCGGCACAAGGTTGTTGCACGAAATTGTTTATTTTTCTATTTTTGCAACCTGGTTAATTAACAAATTAATAACTCTACTCCCGGAATCACTAGAGACCCAAAATTTTTTCCGGGATTTCTGTCTTTTTAAGGCGAACCATCGGCACAAGATTTTTGCAAATATAATTGTTTATTGTTTAATTGATTCCAGAATTATTGCAAAAAAAATCGATTTTCTAACGATTCCGGGAGAAGAGTTATTAATTTGTTAATTAGCGAGGTTGCAACAATCGAACAATAAACAATTATATTTGCAATTACTTTGTGGCAATGCTTCTCCTCATCATCCTAAAGTTATTGCAAAAAAATCTGTTTTTCTAGTGATTTCGGGCGTTAACTTATTAATTTGTTAATTAGCCAGGTCGCAACAATTGGAAAATAAACAATTACATGCAACAACATGATCCCAGAGTTATTGCAAAAAAACTGGGTTTCCAGCGATTGCGGGAGTAGAGTTATTGTTAATTAGCGAGGTTGCAACAATTGAACAATAAACAATTATATTTGCAAATATCTTGTGCCGATGGTTTGCCTTAATAAGCCAGAAATCCTGGAAAAAATTCCGGTTCTCTAGTGATTTCGGGGTTGGAGTTTTAATTTGTTAATTAGCCCAGTTACGACAATTTAGCAATAAATAATAAAGCTAACACCAAAGTGATAAAGAGGGACCTCGAAAACCCCCGAGAGAACATTTTACAGACATTTTCGTTGAATCGTGTGTGACATTTGCCATATGTTCAACAAAAATGGGTCATTTGTTAAATAAATTAAAAATTTGCGAGCGTACAGAGGTTAGATGTACCTTTTGTTATAAACAATTCCCTGAACATTTTGCAGAAAACCGCATCTCAATCAGACTTCTCCGCAAAAAGTTGTTCATTTTCACTTTTTTCATGCTAATTTGACGCGACTACTAATAAAAATCAATTCTCCTATAATTCCTATTAATGAAGTCATATGTTTGTTCTGTGATACCAATCATCTAGGCATGCTAATGAACAATTTCATAGACAAAACTGCATTCAAAAATTGTTTAAAATAAAAATTAATCTAACTAAATTTATTAGCCCGATTTAATGAATCTTATCAATTTCTGCATTTTTAGTATTTCTTCTTCAGGTGACTCCTTTCAAGTTGAATCAAATATGTAATTATAAAAATTATTATACCTATAGATTAAAATTATTTTAAATTAAATACATGATGATGTTGACCTCTTAAGAAATTTTAAATTGCATCACATCACCTATTTATTTATCTTAAAAAAAATACCTCTTACGCAAACGTTTTTTTTTATAAAAAAGAAGTAAAAAATATCCCTGCGTAATCTCAAACTCACTTATGAGTGACATTATTTTAGTGATGAATTTTGAGTAATTAAACATTTTAACAAAAAATGAGTTTATTAACACACTTTCGGGTTAGAGAGATGGTTTGTGAAATAAACAACAAAATATATTGGTAATATAACTCAATTTTGTGTTTGTAGTAACACATAGTTCAGTGAGCTAACTCAAAAGTTACTCGATTTTTAACAAAGTAATTGAGTGAACATAGTACAACGAATGGTGTGTTGTGTTATTTCAACAAAATCTGGGTCTCATTTTAACAACCAATTATGTTGATTTTGAGTAAAATTTTACTCAAAATTTTTTACGGCGTATCTAACTAACAAACTGGTGGTTCAGACCCTTAAGGAGCCGTATTCTTGAAATACAAATACTATTAGACTTTAAAGTACTGAAAAGTTTAGCAAATAACGGGAATGTTATCTCATGCCACCTGCAAATATCTAAATCTACCGGAGTAAAACGAATATACCTATAACGAAAGCGGTCTAACCAAGAAATTTTTAGGTAGAGAAATATTTCTAAATACGTATTTTCTTCAATTTTGTTTGTAGATGAAAATTTATAGTAGCTCCATGTACACGGAATATTACGATGCTGTCTGAGTGGGTGCTGAGACATTTTCCAATGCCTCAATTTCAATCCTTTTAAAACACACTTTATAAACAGATAACAGATAACAAACTAATTTCTAAATCATCACAGAGAATTCTCTTATAAGGCAATCCCTCACCTGCAACCCGCAACGCGACAGCAGCACTTATTGAAACTGTAGTCCCGGAGCAGTGTCGCCGTAATAGAAATAATAAATATATTTTGCGAAGTTAATCAATCATTCTGTCGGCGGCGAGCTTTAATTTATAAGCTTCTTGTCGCTAAACGGCGCTGTCGTCAGACTGATCCGAATTTCAAGGGTGCAAATTGTTGATGTAGTACAGAGTAGACGGCGTGGAGCTGTCATGATTGTAAAAAAGTTGAGACGCTGTTTGTATACAGTTGTAAGATTATTTCACATATTTAGATTTAGGATTTGCGTAAATAATTTTATGCTGACATATCATGTTAGATAAATTATACAGGGATTATACAGGGAGTTTGTAAATAAGTGCGAAATATTTTAGAGGGTGGTTGCCAAAGTTGTTTTGTCGAAAAAGTTCATGTAACCGTAGGTCACAATATGCTTAATTTTCAAAATGCAGTGTTAAATCAATTATTTCAAAGAGTTTTCAAGATATTTACTCGAAATTTGAAACACGCTTTGGAGAGATAAATGTAGTGACGTTTGTGCGATAATGCCAACACCTTTTTTAATAAAAAAAATGGTACGCCACTGACTTTTTCCAGTTTTGGTATTTTTATAGAAAACTGCCATCAATTCTGAATGAAATTGGTCTCTTCCATTTTTTTCGTAGGATGCACCGTTTTTGAGGAAAAAATAAAACACATTTTATTGTAGGTTTTGTTTCTTTATTTAAAGGTCTCGTTTACTAAAGTGTTATTATGGTCAAAATAAAAATGCAATTAAACATTGAAAATAACAAGTTGATATAAATGTGGGTAAAAAAATTTTAAGATACAGGGTGTTCAAATTTTAATCTTATAATTTTTTTCTCTTCATTGTTTCAAAAGTGAATTATTATCTAATACAGAAACATTGAACCAAAACAATAACACAAAACAACAGTAATAAAAATATTTGTTAATAGTCGCAAACCTATAACAAATGTTGCAAATAACCTCCCTTTATTGACTGTCGTATTCGTTGAAATAGTCCTACTGTATTT
Organism: Monochamus alternatus; assembly: GCA_037114965.1. Classification (NCBI taxonomy): domain Eukaryota; kingdom Metazoa; phylum Arthropoda; class Insecta; order Coleoptera; family Cerambycidae; genus Monochamus; species Monochamus alternatus. The sequence goes on along the minus strand of CM073435.1, from coordinate 20,291,891 downwards.
CTTATTGGCTCACAGCCGGCTGCAATTCGATACCTCAGGTCTTCAACATTTTCGACAGGATTGGAGTAAACTAATAACTTGAGAAAACCCCAAATGAAAGATTTAAATCTGGACAGCGAGCTGACCATTGTTGTGTACCTCCTCTACCTATCCAACGATTTGGATATATTGTATCTAAGTGACGACGTACATTAATGCTAAAATCGGCTGGGGCACGCACCGTCGTGCATGAACCATAAATTTTGTCTGAGCAGAAGAGGAATTTCTGCAAGAAGAACAGATAATTCTTCCTGTAGGAAGTGATGATAAGATTCGCCATTTAATCGTAATGTGAGGAAATATGGACCAATTAAATAGTCATTAAGTACACCAAGCTATACGTTTGCTAAAAACTGATGTTGAAAATGGGCTAATGAAAATCCATGTGGGTTTTCATTGGCCCACAAGTGATTGTTATGAAAATTTCGTATAGAATCTCTTGAAAAACTTGCCTCGTCAGTAAACAAAACGCCATTTAAAAAATTAGGATTTTGAGCGGTTACATAAAGACTCCATTGGCAAAAAACTATACGAGGTAAAAAGTCTCGAGGTAGTAGCGCCTGTACACGTTGAATATGGAACGGATACAATTGTTACTCTTTTAGAATTTTAAATACGGTGAAGTTGCTTACATTCAATATGTTGGCAATTTTTCGAGTGCTAATTTCAGGTGACTCCGAAACTATATCGAGAACTGCTTCTTCCAGTTGCACAGTTCGTACTTCTCGAGGGCGCCCACAGTCAGCAGTTCGTTACATAAATGTACCATTATAGCGCAAACGTTTGTAAAGGCGAGCAAATATTGTGTGATGTGGTATCCTACGTTCTTGACAACTCAGTCTGCCGTCGTCGAACTTGCAGAGCATATCCATTACTTCGAACTTAACCAAAATGCATATCTGCCATTTCCGCATTTGTACAATTTTTTTTTAAGACAAAAATTATTCACTTATTGACATTAATTTTGTAGCAAACACATACTGAAAAAATGCTAATTTTATATTTTAACGAGATGGCTGTATTTTATTTAGAAATATTGACAGCAACCTACTACATAATATATTAGTAAAAATTAAAAATACAGAAATTTCAATACTTGTTTTATTTTTTTCTCAAAACAAAAAAAAATTAAAGATACCGATTTCATTCAGAATTTATGGCGAATCTCTAAAAAAATCATAACCCGAAAAAGTCACTGATATACCATTTTTTTTTTATTAGAAAAGATTGTGGTATTCTCGCAGGAACGTCACTGGTGCAAGTAGAAATATTCGGATCTCCCTAAAAATTGCTTATTTATCCCTCCAAAGCGTGTTTCAATTTTAGAGTCAATATCTTTAAAACTCTGAAAGAATTAATAAAAATAAAAAAGTAAAATTTAAACACTTTTGTAACAATTATTAGATGTTGGAGAAGCTGGTCAATAGATAGTAGACAGATCGAGAAGATTGAGACTGCTTGATTGAGACTGAGGGATCGACACAGTACCTCCAGATCGACAGGAAGCATTTTTCTGGGAAAGATAGGCCATAGAATCACAATGCGTTCCGTATATCGCCGTAGTTGTCCGATGATGTAATTACATATCGGCCGAGATTTGTACTCCCTCTAACCAATCGTCATCGTGCCCTTAGATTGGAATGGTGCAATACATGGACAAATTGGGTTGGAGAATGGAATAGTGTCATGTTTACTGACGAATTTAGACACGACAGTCGTAGACGAGTCAGGCGTCGAAGACCGATGATGTAATTACATATCGGCCGAGATTTGTACTCCCTCTAACCAATCGTCATCGTGCCCTTAGATTGGAATGGTGCAATACATGGACAAATTGGGTTGGAGAATGGAATAGTGTCATGTTTACTGACGAATTTAGACACGACAGTCGTAGACGAGTCAGGCGTCGAAGACAAGAAAGGTGGTTCTTGTAGTTTGCTGTGGAACGTGAAACAGCTTTTACCAGAGGATTGAAGGTGTGGGATGGAATCAGGATAGGTGGCAGAACTCCTCTAATACTTCTTCATGGCCAATTGAATGCCGAAAATATATTCATGGAGTTCTGAAACTGTTTGCTATACCATACATTCAAGAGTTAAATTATGTCACGTTCCAACCAGATTAAGCTCTCCCTCATATTGCAACAGTTACATTTCAGTACTTGGAAGAGGCCAACATCAATATTCTCCCATGGCCCGTACATTCGCTTGACCTTTCACCCATCGAACATGTCTGAGATATGATTGGTAAAAGGTTGGAAATATTTCCAAATCCTCCATTGAACTTACAACAGCAGCATGATGCTCTACAAGTTGCTTAGGATGACCTTCCTCAGAAGTTTATAGATTCATGCTCAGAACATTCGTTTAAATGAAGGGGCAACCCATTACTGAATTTGGACTCTATAATGCGATTTTTTCAATAAAAATGTTCTCAATTGTTATTCTTAATATCATAAACACATATAGAAAATTTGGTTATAGAATATACACTTTTACTAGGCAATGCGTATTTTTTGTCACAGTATATATAGGGTGATTCTTAAAAAAAACATAGATTATTCATTTAAAAAATATGATTTATGGCATCCTAGATTTTTTTGTAAGAAAACTGGTGCAACCTGTATGAAATCGGATCATTACGGCAGTTATTTTGAAGCTAGCTTGAGGATACCTAAAGAGGACTCTCAATAGAGCTCAATTGAATGAATATGGAAATACAATGAATATGTGACTCAATATTGCAAATCCGCTTGTTTCTTGATGGAAAGAAACTAGCTTCATTGTAAAAAGATGTTTTAGTTTCACTAATAATGTGAATGCTTCAATAAAATGATTTTCTCAAAATGAGGGAATATTATTTGAAAAGATTCGTTTATTTTTGCCTTGGATCAAGAAACAGCAGTATAAGATTACCAACATTAGTTGACGGAGATCGTTATGAATTAGCTTTCAAATGGTCTTCGTTGAAGTCAGATGATCTTCCTGGACATGAAGAATGGTTCGTTTGAAAATGACTCTATTTGATGTATCTTTCCATATGGCGTTCTCACAGCACAAATCCAATGCTTTACTCCTGTAACGAACTCTAATGAAACACAAATTGTATTTGTAAAGGTGAAAAGGGTAATGGAGAAATTAACAAACTGTAGCATTAATGCATCCTAATAAAATAATTACCCTAGTAATGTTATTATCATTGTAGTGATTTTAACAGTCAATAATTTATTTTTGGTTGTCAGGTTTGCATCACTTGTTCATAAATTTGCCATCATTAGTAGAGGCTCAAGTTGAAAGTATGCATGTGTAGTAGCATTGGGTAAAGGAATAGTTACTACTCAATGGTAGCATTAGCTTTAATTAAGGAAATTTTGTTGCAACTGCACACAGTCTGGCATAAACGTATTGTTAATACTTCTAATTATTTATTTATACTTTTTAATAATCTTTCAAGATAAAAATTTCGTTTCCTGTTTCAAAGGAAGGATACAGCAATTAACGAGAGTTAATAACTGTTTCATTCGCAGAAGAACAATCGCGCCTAAGTCGACCAAGTTAATAGTTAGCACGATTCAATCTTTTTTTGTGTATAGTCTGGGACTTTAGCTTAATTACGTTTTCGCCAGGCGCCGCGCTTGGGTAACCCGCTAATAATTAATTGCAGTTATTAAAATATAATCATCATCTGCTGGTTTTTTGCACTTTTCTGATAACATATTGCATATACTTTATTTCCAGAATAAAGCTCCTTCTTATTTTTATTCGAATTTTCACAAATTGATATTATTATACAGGATGTCCCATATAAAATTTTCCATCTGAATATTACGTTCAACATAAGTTTTGAAAAAATTCCAAAAATACGTCAATTTGAGGGGGACATTGACTTACATCAATACTTATTTAGTAGTTGCCACCCCTTCGTAGATCGAGGTATCAACTGAAGTTTCAATTGATTGATTGCCATCCGTAAAAAAGTCATTTTTCGTTTTCAAGAAAAATACATTGAATTATAAATTTTTGCAATTTTGTATTTTACATTTAAAATTGTTTAATCTTAATTTATAGCTTGTGTTAAGTCGGTTACCGACGGCGAGCGGTAATACTGTATATCTATTTTTTTGTAATGATATATACTGCTACAGACAAGTAAACCGCATAGATATAAATATATATTACAGCGCCAGTGCGTAACGTTCTATGCATTTTAATCACAAGCGATATTTTTCTAATATATACAGATATACAGGCTGTATCACATAAGAGAGCCACTCCCATGTATCTCGCTTAATATGCGAGACAAGTCAAAACTCTTTATTTGTTTTTTGTTGCATTTATGGAGACTTTTATGCTCGTAAAAGCAAATTTGAGATCCATGGCCAACTTTATGAGTAATAACAAAAAACCTGTAAAGTGCCCAAACTTTAAGGCTGTCTAACTTTTTTATTTTAAGAGATAGAGAAAACTTATTGGTAATAAATTTTTATTGCAAAATTGATACCTTCCACCTGATATAAACAGATTTTTGAAATATCGTATGTGGTTTGCTGCGCCCTCTAGGCGGATAAAAAATTGTTTTATTGAACCAGGCTATGGCCACAAAAAAAATGTCTGTTTTTTGTCTTTCATGCAATATACTACATGTTGCCCTTATCTTTTATTACATTTTTTTCAATTATAGTTAAAAAAAATGTACCTAAATATTTTCGTGTTGCTCAAGATAATCTATAACCTGTTTTAAAGACGCCAACTGCAAAAAAATAATAAACAGAATGTACTTTTTTATGCAAAATACAGATTTTCTTATATTATTTTATTGGTTTTCACATTAGAAGCAATTGGGTCTTTAAAATTATTTTGACACAGACAATGTGATAAAATAATATTATAAGAAAATCTGTATTTTGCATAAAAAAGTACATTCTGTTTATTATTTTTTTGCAATTGGCGTCTTTAAAACAGGTTCTACATTATATTGAGCAACACGAAAATATTTAGGTACATTTTTTTAACTAAAATTGAAAAAAATGTAATAAATACGAAAGATAAGGGCAACATGTAGTATATTGCATAAAAGACGAAAAAACAGGCATTTTTTTGTGGCCATAGCCTGCTTCAATAAAAAAAATTTTTATCCGCCTAGAGAGCGCAGCAGACCACATACGATATTTCAAAAATCTGTTTAATTCAGATATCAATTTTGCAATAAAAATTTGTTACCAATAAGTTCATAAAGTTGGCCATGTATCTCAAATTTGTTTTTACGAGCATAAAGGCCTCCAAAAATGCAACAAAAAACAATTAAAGATTTTTGACGTGTCTCGCATATTAAGCGAGATACATGGGAGTGGCCCTCTTATGTGATACAGCCTGTATATTATAGCTCACCCTCCGTTACCGGCTTTAACCATTGAGAAGATTTTCATACATTACATAATTATTAAACTGCAAAAAGGTTTCTACGTCAGACGATAAAAACAATAATAAACGAAACGTAAGGAACGTTGATTTATTATTTTTTATTATCTTAATTTTGTATGAATTCCATTTTACCTTTTTGTTTGATATCTTTCTATCGGAAATGTGTTATTGTATTTGAGCCAATTTGACCGAGAGCCAATTCCCATAAAGTTTGTGCGGAGTCCTTTATATTTAATTTTTTTTTTCTTGAAAACGAATAATGATTTTTTATTTTTTTTACGGATTCAGTCAGTATCAAAAGAGCTTTCAAACGATGTTTCACACGCCCAGAAATACAAAATTCCAAAGATTTATACTTCAATGTTTTTTTCTTGAAAACAAATGGTTTTTTATTTTTTTACGGATTCAGAGTCAGTATCAAAAGAGTTTTCAAACGACGTATCACACGCCCTGTAGTGCTAATTGAAATTTCCAAGTTGACACCTCGATCTACGAAGGAGTGGCAACTACAAAATAAGTAATGAAGTAAGTCGATGCCCCCTCAAATTAAAAATCGACCTGTTTTTGGAATTTTTTTAAAACCTAATATTTAACGAAATTTTCAGGTAGAAAGTCTTATATGGGTCACTCTGTATACAGTCTAACAACACATGATTCGACGTGTTTTTGGAATTTTTTCAAAATCTTATATTTAACGAAATATTCAGGTAGAAAGTTTTATATGGGCCACTCTGTATACAGTCTAACAGCACATGATTATTTGCTGGATTCCCGACGTCTAAGAAAAATCACAAAGACTCAGATATCTCAAACATACAGAAAGTATATACAAAATGTTAAGGGTAATATTTTGGCTGATTGTAAACAATTAGGCATTTGTTAATAATAAAAAAGGAGTTCCTCGGTTGTCTGGAAGGATGCATTATTATGGAAAAATTAATATATGATTCCCCTCAAAACATAGTTAATGGCTTTTCACAATATCATAACAATGTTTTTCTTCCAGATAATTTTGATTCTTCCACATATAGTAGTAAATTTAATAACTTACCTTATATTAACGTTGAGCAACTCTCTCAGAATATGATACTTAATTGAATTTGTCCTGTTTTTAAGAGTGGTGACTCTGTTTCCACATCCATTTTGCCTAACTTTTCCAAGGTTTTTGAGAGGTCTCTATACGATTTCATTTATCTGTTCATTAAAAATACATTATCTCCTTATCAACATGGTTTCATAAATAAACAATCAACAACAACTAATATATCCTTAGTTACACAGAATGTAGGTAAGGTACTAAACTCCAAAGGGCAGATGGATGTGATCTATATATGGAGGTTTTTGACACTATCAACCATAGTATTACATTACTGATACTAGCCGAATTCAATTTTTAACAATTTATTTAAAAGGCGGTTGTACTACGTTGCTCTCAATGGATTCAATGGATTTAAATCTCATAAATTTGTGGCCACTTTTGGTGTTCCTCAAGGGTCCAAGTTTGAACCCCTCATATTTTTAATTATTTATCGATGATCTTACTAAAATCATGTCTCAAACTCCTTTTTGCTGATGATTTAAAAATCTACTACAAAATTAATAACATTGATGATTGTCACTTTTTGCAGTTCCAAAGAAGAGTTATTGAAAATTGGTGTGATATATTTAAACTTACGTTAAACATCTCTATGTAAAGTAGTTAACTATGCGCGAAAAAATCATCCTATCTAATATAACTACTCATTAATAGTTATATTTTTTCTACGTTCATGCAAAAACCAAAAACTGTTTTATTTAGATGACACTAAGTGTAGGAAAATATGAATTTGAACGTTTATGTTTGTCATTATGACAAAACGCTGTAGTAAAATGACAGATGAATGCAATAACCATTCTATTGCACTAGTGCAATAAAGAAACACTTTTTCCACTAAATATAGTTCAATAAGGTTTTGTTTTTTGCATGAACGTAGAAAAATAATGTTATTTTCGAGAGGAAGCTTACGATAAAAGATTTAGGCATTCTGTTTGATTCAAATCTAAGTTTTTCGCAGCACATACAAAATATATCGTTTTTGAATATACATAGTAAATATACAATGGGAAACGCAAGGAATTAGAGGCCGAAGTTACGCGATTTTTAAACAGGTACAATACTGGGTCTAACTTTTGGCGCAAATATGGATGTAAATAAACAACCTAACTAGCAGCGCATGTTTCGTGAATGGGCGCAAAGCTGGTTAGTCCAACTAACGCTACGCCCGTTTCATGAATCCGGCTGTTTGAGTTTATTGTAACTCTTTTACTAATATCGATGCATTAACAATGCTATATATTTCATTAGTTTTCCAAACTGAAATATGGTTCTGGTATCCTATATATACCAAAATCATTCTTTATCGCTTGAATCTATGCAAAGGAAATTCTTAAAGTTTCTATCTTTTAAAAAAGGTGATATATATTCCGACCGAGGTTATAATGAATTATTTATCATGAGTTATTTTATCAACGTTCAATATTTCACTGTTAACATTTAGAAGTATTCTAACCAGTATACTATTTTTATTTAATAATAATATTGGTTGTATATCTTTACTGGAATGTTTTAATTATATAATTCCTGGTTTTAACTCTAGACAACTTAAAACGTTTTATTTACCATCAGCTGGTACCAACACTCTTAATATATCACCGGTGTACGTTCTGTCTCATCATTTTAATTATTATTATTTCGGAGCAATATGATATAAATTTTTCATCTATCGTTATATGAGAAAAGCTGTAAAGGAAAGGTTTCAACAATTTTTATTTTAGTAGTATTTACGTTATTTTACTTTATATATTTATGTATGTATTATTATTGTTATTATAGTTGGATGTAATTATTCGCATTTTATTTTATTTTATTATTTCTTTCTATGACATTGTCACGAGATTCCCAACCCTACTTTCTCTTTTACCAGAAAAACAACCAGCTAATTATTAGTGATGTTTATTAACACTCTGTACGCTATCGAATACAATTCAACAAAACAGGATTTAATTAGTCACTATCTAAATCGCTTTGATCTCTCCGAAATAACAACTCTCTAATTCAAGAATGTAATTGAATACTGACTGACTCCGCTGTTTATTTTTCTTTTACAGACCAAACGAATATTCCAGGTATTTTCTAGCATCTCTAGATCCATTTCTTGAACTATTCTCGTCGATTCTCCATTTTCCAGTCGCGCCTCGATACATGGCATTATTTTGTATAATGGATCATAATCTTATAAGAGACAGGTGGATTTTAACGGCTTGATGGATCCAGAGAAAAAAGATGAAGGGAACAACGAAGCAACTGCGGACAACGTTGTTTCTGGGTTTTTGCCCTTCATCAGCGCAGTGCAGCGTAAAAAACAGAATGGAATAAGAAGTAAGGGCAAAGGACACGAACACAAGAGAATGACAAGTAGCCTGCCTATCTCTATTTGCGGCTTCGTGTCACACAGCCTCGGTATTGAGGCCAAGAGCAACAGTCGCCGCAGAAGAGAGTCCAGCAACCACTGTCAGGGTCTCAGCCAGGAAATATACATGAAGGAAAGGAGCTTAATGGCTCATAATCTTATAAGAGACAGGTGGATTTTAACGGCTTGATGGATCCAGAGAAAGAAGATGAAGGGAACAACGAAGCAACTGCGGACAACGTTGTTTTTGGGTTTTTTGCCCTTCATCAGCGTAGTGCAGCTTAAAAACAGGATGAAGGGCAAAAACCTAGAAATAACGTTGTCCGTAGTTGCTTCGTTGTTCCCTTCATCTTTTTTCTCTGGATCCATCAAGCCGTTAAAATCCACCTGTCTCTTATAAGATTATGATCCATTAAGCTCCTTTCCTTCTTGTATATTTCCTGGCTGAGACCCTGACAGTGGTTGCTGGACTCTCTTCTGCGGCGACTGTTGCTCTCAATCCAAGAAATTCCCTATACTGAAAATTGTCTCAATCAATATAATCATCAAATTACTTTCATAGAATCATTAGATTCATCTGTTGCTTCAACTCTATTTAAAACAAAAATTCGACAATTAGTAACACTTAGAACTACAGCCCCAGACCAAGACATAATTAAATTATTAAAATCTATAATATCCCCACAAGTTACATATTGTCTACATTTTAAAACCTCCGAAATTGAAAGAAAAGTTACCCTTATCATTCAACAAAATTTCACTAACTTGAAACTATGTATCTCACGAAAAGTCCAAGACGTACAAAATTTAGACGATCAAACTGAAAAATTAAAATATTACCATGAAGGAAAAACCAGAGGAATCAATGAAGTAAAAATGTCACTACTCAAACGATATTATTACTTAATTAACAATGTTACAAATTATATAAATTCTTGTAAAATATGTCAGAGAGCAAAATATGAAACACTATATGAAAGAATAAAATTCCAAATTTCGCCCACCAAAAGACCTTTCGAAATAATTCATATGGACTTATTTTTTGCAGAGTCAAAAATATTTCTTACGATTTTAGATCCATTTTCAAAATTAGGTCAAGCCTATGACATAAAATCCAAAAACGCACTAGATACTTATGAAGCCCTATTGACGTTCATATCACATTTCGGTATTCCCAACAAAATAATTTGTGATAGTGGTAAAGAAGAGTGGATAACAATATAGTTAAACAATTTTGTAACTTGCACCAAATTGACTTTAATAACTACTCCTAAAAATTCAAACTCCAATGCTCCCGTTGAACGCTTTCACTCCACATTATTAGACATGATACTTTGTGTTAAATTAGAACATCCCAATAAAGATTTAAATCAGATAATGAAATTAGCAATTATAGGATATAACAATTCCACACATTCAGTAATAAAATTAATCCATTTTGAAATAGTATTTGTAAACCAAAGAAAAATTCCACTTGACATTAACGAAACTGAAATTCTAAATGACTATATTAATTTCTAAAAAACTATATGACAACCTCAATCAACAAATTTCTCAAACTAAAGATCACAATATTTCCAAATTAAATCAAAAAAGAGACGAACCAATAACAAACAAGCCTGTTGAAACAGTTTATTCAAAAACAAAAGATAAATTTACTTCTAAAATAAAGACAATTTATAAATAAACTAAAATAGTTTCCGATAAAGAACATTTAGCGCAGATAAAAATTAGAGACATACCATAAGACTTTAATTAAAAAACCAAAACAAAAACTAAAAGAACCTCCTTTGTCACAGGTTGCCGACGAAAATAACTTTGAAGACCTTATCACTGCTTATCGCATTCAGTGGACTGACGATGACCAGTCAAGCAATTAACAACCCCTTGTTTCAAACAATAACTAACCCTATCCTACCAATACAACTACGACCTACAAAATTAATCGAATCGACACACAAATTCGTATAGCAAATAAATACATACATTAATGCTCTTGGAACACGCAGAAAACTTATACAAAACTTTGTTCTTTGATACTCGATGTCCCGTCCCACCGTTAGTAAATTTCACATTAACCAAAGTAGCTTTAAAACTTAATTCCTTACCTTTAAATAAAAAGAATAAAAGAGGATTAGTGGATGGTATTGGTAAAGTATCAAAATTCCTCTTTGGCACTTTAACCGAAGATGATAAAACAGAACATAACTGAACAATACAAAATCTTAAATAAAAACCAACAAAATTTAGAAACCCAATTAAAAACAATTATTCATTCTTCAGCCACTTTCTAAGATTTTTAACGAGACAATATCAACTTTATCAGATAATCAGCAACAAATTATTGACAACGGAAATTCTCTCTTAACGCTAATTGATAAAATATATATAGCTATATCTTTCCCTGCTTTAAAAACAGTATATAACCCCATAGTTAGTATCAACGAAGTTTCATTTATGAAAAACACTCTTTCTCAAGTATATGGTAATTTTAAGCTATTACCTTTAGAAAACGATTCTTATCTTATTTTAAACCAATGCATCAAGATGTATTTTTCAAATATTCAAATTTTAATTTTATTATAAGATTACCGTTGTTCTCAAACGAAAATGTATTACTTTATAAAATCTACCCAATTCCACAAGCCAATGTTACCCTTATTCCTTATAAACCAATAATAATGCTTGGCGAGAAGAATCAGCAATACTTAGATAAAGAATGCCCACAAGTCGAAGGTTACTACATTTGTGATAAGAAACCACAACCCATTGAGGACGATTGTATTTCAACAATAATTCATGGCCAACAACCCACAAATTGTCAATTTTCAAAAATAACAATCACTCAAACAATTGCCTATCAAATCAATCCAAGTCAACCAGTGTGATACCAATGGAGTCGAACGAATGCAATCTCCCACATTAATCACTATTGATCCAAATTGTGAATTATGGATTGACGATAAACCATACTTACTATCATCCAATCCCACTACAGTCGCAGGCACTGGTATATTATTACCACCACTACAAGAAGTTAATATATCAAATATCATTTCCCATGCTCTCAATTTAAAAACTGTCCATTTCGAAAATATCAATAAAATTATCCAATCGAGCCATTCACTGTCTTCAGTCACTACAATAGAAGCATTACCAGAAAAGAAGATCAAAATATTTTGAATCCTCTTTGCTGTCACGTTAATATTCCTGGGTCTGATGACAACGTGCATTTGTTTCCAAGATAAAATATCCAAATTCGTAAAAACTACAAGGTCCAGAGGCAATTCAACCAATGATGTCCCAAGGCCCCCATGCGCCATTTTAATGAGGGAAGAGTTATGTCCCCTGTATATTATATATTTTTGCTGCAAGGTGTTCTAAGAAACATAATATAAACGTTAAGCTTTTGCCATATCTAGTTGACATAATAAAAATGTTAATTCATCAAAATTCCTTTATTATAAAATATGTAGAATCTTTTTGTAAGCTCAGTAACTTGGATTTGGTCGTAATAACGCTTCGCATTAAACATCATCTACTCAAAAAAAATTGTTTTATTCCAAAGACAACTAGTGTTTTATCCATGTTTCATCTAACTTACAAGCTATACTCGCGTCAAGAATTCAGACGTCTTACGTCACGGCTGACGTTACACATTTGTTTTTATTGTCAACGTAATTTTCGATATTTGATCGCGTTAAAAACAATCATTTTTTGTAATTTAGTACAATATATAATGCTAACTTTTAGTGTAGTATATAGTTTTATTACTATCAGTTGCAGTTTCTTAAATATTTTGATGAAAATATAATCAATTATTCATTTGTTCGTATGACGTAAGTCGTCTGAATTCTTGTCGCGAGTATATGGAAATATTCTAGTGTCATTTGACAAACGAAATCACTGCAAAAAATCGTTTTTCCTTCACTTTACAAAATGATTTGATCGTTCTCTCAATTAACACTTCTATGATGTAAGACAGCATTTACTAAAATCCTTCGTTATCTGTTACGGCTTAGTCTAGTCCATCGTAACAAAACGCAGCAAAATACTCAAAAATGTATAATTCAATATTCGAGTTTATAATCAAGTGTCAAACCGTTGAATTGCAGTTCACTCGGTTAAACGGCCAAGATCGGTCAGTCAGTTTAAACTATGATTTGATCGACGTTTAACGTTTATACAACCTGATTTTGCCTTTGTTTTAGTACAGTTTAACTTTAAACTTAAGTTCAAAATCTTTATTTATACAACCGACCCTAAGAAACAGTAACAATTAATGACATTGACATTTATTTGTACGGATTCCATTGCAAATAACAGGCCACTAGATCTTTCGGCAAAATACACTAAAAATGCATTGCGATACATTTACTTTTTTATAAATCCTTAACTTTTCGAAAAAGCTTGAAGGGATCAAAAAGTTAGTAAATGAATGGGGATTTTCGACATATTTTTTAAAAGGAAAAATATATATAATAAAAAATTGTCATCCAAAAATACTTCAGGGTTGAAAAAATTTCAGAAAGTGCAGTTTTGTTGACAGGCAGAAACCAAACTTGATGAACATTATCAAGTTTGGTTTCTTTAGCTTCATATGTGTGGAAGATAAAAAAGAAACACAATTTTTTTTGGAGGGGCGTACCTTTTCAGGGATGGGTTTTTCAAACAATTTTATACCGGAGATCTTTATTAATTTTCATCAGAGAGTCGCTCCTTACATTTTTCAGTGTTATTTAGATACAATTTGTTTAACAAATATACTAAATATAATTTTACCATTTTCCATATTTATAAAAATATTTTAAAATTTCGAGAGATGCGTTAACAACGTTATTCATATTTAACTCACGTTTCACTTTACATGGTAATATGTATTTAGGAATAATTAATTTTGTTTTTTAAATAAAACATTTTAGCAATTTTTTTGTGTATTTGAAAAATATTTATCACCTATCTGTCAAATCGTTTAACCGACGTATTTTTTTGTTGGTATTAGTTGTTATATGGGCTAAACTACTGCTGGTATTTCTTTCAGTCCCTTTGAAACCATTCTCCTCCGAGATACAACATTGAATACCTATTGATTTTCTCAATGCCACTAAATCAGCTTGTATAGATTTATTGTCCTGATCTGCATCTGTTATCGTGGATTCTAAAAATACATCTTGTTCTAACAGAATATGTGAGTCTTCTTTCTCTTTTTCAGTATTTAAACTAGTATCTTCAGAGTAGAGTAAAACTGATACCAGTTGCTGATCTGGGCAAGTCTTCATCTTCATCATCTCTTCATTATTCATCATCTTTATTAAATTTGGCTTTGAAGCACTTGCAACTGGTTGATTATCTTGACAGTTGAAAATGTGGGGTACTACACCTGGCTTTAATTTCATTATTCCACAGTTCATCATTTTTACATATAAATAATTCTCCAAATCTTCTTCCAACTAAAAAAAAATATATATAAACACATGAAAATAAATGATTACTTGCTATGCAGACAAATATTACCCATTAAAATTAAAAATTAATTCACATTGTCTGTTGGAACTACATACTTATAGAATGTTGAAATGTTGTAAGATAAACCATACGCACATACTTCTACAATATACAGCTTACATGCAAGCGAAACTGAAGTAAAAAAATACGGAGTAATTAAGGGGTTTCGTACTTGATGTGCTGATTTGTATTGCCAGATTTCATACCAATTAATTTTTAAACAATTTTTTTCTAATTAATTTTTATTATATACTATATTTTTAGATACGTTAATATATAGGGCGTAACTTTGAAGGGGGGTCCGGTTTGGAGGGGGGGGTACACGTGACCTTTACAAACACATATCATGTTTTGATCTTCTTTTGCACGTCCCCATAATTTACCGTTCTAAATAACTTTTTCAAGTAACATTTTGCTAAATTTTTAGTAGAAAAGGAAGTTTACTTGAAACGCTAACAGTTTTTAATCGGTGCACTAAATATTTCAAATAGGATTATTTCGAAAACTGTTACTCCTAACGACTTCAAAGGGTATATCTTTTTCAGATACAACAAGTAGGATCGATTGTTTCTATAGTCAGGTGGATACACAAAGCTGCAAAAAAGTTCTGCCATTTAAAAGAAATGTGATGTGCCATAAGTGGCGCCCTCTACTAGTGACGTTAAAATTACTGAAAAATTCTTATTTGCCGTGTCAAAACACATAATTGTGGCAAGTTTTTTAATACTCCGACATTGAACGCCCTGTATTTTTGAAACCAGCAACATTCGGATAAGACATATTTGGCTCAATCGACTTTTTTTGGTCACCAGTATCTTCAGCTCCGAGATTTGTCAACCTCTCAAAGACACCCTGTATATTGTACATTTGGCAACGAGGCGGATCATCACGATGGATGTGATTGGGATTGACGCCATTTTAATCTGTGTTCAGCTTCGTGTCCAAATTTTTGTAGATAAATAGTTCTACTTATTGCTTTGCATGGTGTGAAAAAAGTCAATTATATTTCTCTGCAAGAAATTTTGCACTAAAGTACTCATACTTTGAACATATTTTTGCCTAGGCAGTTTGAAATTATGATATAGACAAAATACACATCGCTTGAATTATAAAGTAATTTGCTATACAATATTATTTTCCTTTTGTATTATAGTGTTCTGTATTCATTTTATATTACAGAATATTACCAATACAATGAAAAACGCGTTTTGGTTTTTATTTAATTATATTTTATTTACATATGTTATTAGAAAATTATTTTAAATTGAGAAGTATCAGCACCGTTAAATGTTTTTAAGAATATAATTAAAAAATGTTTTTAGAGTACCTATGTACTGAACACTTAAAAAGTGTTAACATCATATTAAAATCGCAATTATTGAAAAGGCTAGTCCAAAATATATACATAACGATAATTCATTATTATTTTTATCATAAAACTAATAATATGTGTGATGGTGAATCAGTAGGTACTCCAAGGATAGACACAGAGTGGAAGCAGGTTTCTCGCTTTCCGGTAACTCTCGCTTATCGGCGCTATTTCCTCACGCTGAGATCGCGCACAGTAGAAGCTGTTAAAAGCGGGAAGAGACAAAAATGTATTCAATACGTTTTAGATACTTCCTTGCAAAATATCAGCATAATTACTAAGTCAACGAAAAAACAATTTGGAGTAATTGCAATAGAAAAAATTATGAGGAATTCATCATTTATTTAAAATTTAAGAAACGTCAAAGAAACTTCTTTTTAATCTACAAGGATGACACAAGAAATGTTTTACTGCGTTTTGGATAGTGAAATGCCGTATAAAGGAAAATTGGTGTAATCTAGATAAGCAAGCTATTCTATTGGAAGGAAGACTTGTTACTTTAATTTAAAGATACCTATTTAAGAAAATTCAAATATTTTTTTTTAAACTTCTATTAATGAAGTCACATGTATAGTTGCAAGGTTGCATACAATAAATATCTAAATTATAAATTAATTTAGCTAAATTTTCTTACGAAAAAATACATATTTGGTATATTGAAATCATTAAATGATTTTCGAAAAATTCACTTGAACAAAATTATACCCACATATTATAATCAGCCACATATATCCAGCAAATTTAATAAAAAAGTTCTTGGAAACTACTGAATTATTAATATACAGAATGTCTGGAATATAAGTGCCGATACTAAAGGGGCATGTATATTTGGCCAAAAGAATCAACTCTTATGAAAAAAGATAAATTAGGGATGCTCATTTCAACACACTCCAATGGGCAAAAATTGTTGAGAAGTTGCACATGCATTGGTAGAAAATTTCTGTAAAATTTGACTGAATTATATCTTTTTTGATATTCAAATATTTTTTTTGGAAACTGAAGGGCTCTATCTCCTAAGGGGTGAACATTTTACTAAGATCATTTGTGACCTTTTTTACATTTTCATTCAAAAACATGATTTACGTTTGTTTTTGGTCGTCTTTGACTTTGACTATGAGTTTAAATAACACTACAAGGTGTTATCCCGCGCAGAATTTAATTTGAAATATTTTTACTCTTGTTAAATTGAAACAATCTTTAAGGCTTTCAAGAAAATATGCATTAATTGAAACAAGATTTTAATAGTGTTCATTAGAAGAAATCAAAAAATCAATAGTAGACTTTGTTTTTAAAATTTAAGAGTAATAAAACTATGCACCTTTATATATAAGTATGTTTGGTTAAACTGCATTTGGGACCCCCTATATCACGTCCTACATGCACCTGCTCTATGTCTGTTCTTATGCAGATCACTCTGTATATTCTTTACAAAATATTTGAATTATCAATAAATAAATCATTAAAACAGCTATATATTAATAATAATTTTTCGTGCAAATTTGCATTGTCCACTTTTGTCAATTTAATTTTTGAACCATATCTATCCTATTCAACATTATATGGATAAATAATCAGTTACTAAATGACAATTATTACTATAAAAACTCCATACTTTTATTTGATTGGACTACTGAAATTTTTGTGAAAAGCTAAATACTACAAAAATAAAAAAATTGTATTTATAAACTTCTAAAATCAATTCACTTCCTTATTCAGTAATAATTGATTACTGTAGGCAGCAGAACAGTGATGAAGATAGTTATTTATTTTTGTGTGATTGTTTCTTTTCAATTCATAAACATATATTCTTGTACTAGTGGTACAGGTCGTGGTCTACAAAATTTTAAAACTGATCCTTCTGTTAATTTTAAAGCAACTTCAAACTTATTAAATGTACCAATTTTTTTTGTAAAAATATCCGCATATTTATTAATCAATAATATATCAATATTATTGGCTGCATAATCTATTTTACATAATTTACTAGCAATTTTACAAATACATAAATTAAGCATTGCTAAACCATTTCTACCAATAACTGGCGGACCTCCATTTTTTATGACATATGTTTTTAAAACATGAAATATATCTTCAAACATAATATTTAAATTTAAAAATCCTATTGGCTCAAATGTCACACCAACATAGTCTTGCAATGACAAGTCATTTCTATGTAAATTCTTATTAGCAAAATGTTTTCGATATAATTTTTCAGAAATTGCTGATTGGACAAATCCTGAATCGGCTTCGAAACTTATCGGTACATTATCTACAATTAAATTAACAAATGTAGGTTTGACATTTTTTGTATCATCAATTAAATTATTATTTAAACAATGTAAATTAAATATTGACTCATCTAAACTTTCGTTTCTATTACCTACATCATTAAAAAAAATTTTAGAATTTTAGAATTTTTTTTACATTGCGGAGCTAAATGCCCTTTTATGCCACACTTATGACATAGAATTTTTATAAATACAATCAGTACTCTTATGATTTTTTCTACCGCACATAAAACACTTACGCATCTTATTTTTAAAATATTTTCTCCCCAGCGGCTGTTCTTGTCCCTGACTCGTACCTGCGCGTACGCTGCTGGATGCCCCTAATGGAACTGTACGGCGTGGTGGAACTCGTGGCTGCCTCACAGTATGCTGACGATGAAAATTCATATCGGCTTCATTTTTCACTTTGACTGCACCCAGATTTTCTCTTGCTGAATGTTCTCTCATGGCACATTCCTTAGATAACGCAATTTCTGCCACTTTTTTTAAGTTTAAACCGGAGCTTGATGTATCTTCTTCAAAAAGACGGTCCATGATTTTTTTGATTGCTAGACTTTTTACTCTGGCTTCCCATTGTGACACACTTTCATTTAAATGTCACTTTGCAGTGTAAAATTTGTCTCTCCAAAAAATAATATTTCACTGGTGAAAAATGTTCAACTAATAATGTGATTAATTGTTCATAAGTTTTGGTTTCGAGTAAATTTGGGAAAATATAATTTACGCATTATGAATTTAATTTATATTACATACAATATTAAGTTAATCATTACATGTAGGTATAGATAAATAAAAAGAAATGGTTATCAAATTACCGAATTGCGAATTTTACTACAAACATGATATAATTGTAAAAATCACATAAAATTCGAGAGGCAGGCGTAAACGGGCGCCGCCGGCTCTGGTACAACTAGACTCCAACTCTCCATAATAGTGAGGAGAGCTAAGCCGTTTAATAAGATTATTAGAAATATCTGGATTCATAGAATAAAAAAATTAAATAACTCATGATTTAGAATCTGCAATATATTGCTGAAGTCCGATTTCACTGGTTTCTTTGTCTAATGGACGTAATTAAATAAAAATAGTTTAAAACTGGTCCTCAGCGCCATCTATACGAATTTGATTAAACTACATACATGTGAAATTATGTATTTGATTAAAAAGAAACTCGTTGATATAATCTAAATAAAAAATAAAGGAATTAATCCTTGAATAGTAGTACAAGTCCGAAAATTGTTAGATTTTCATTATTTATCTCCGGTGCATCAAAAAAAATATATATTAAATTTGGCGTTTATATCATTGTCCACTCTTAAGTATGTGTATTATGTGCACAAAACCGGTTTGCTCTCATATACTGTTGGTCAGATAAAATTGTTAAATCAAATATGTTTTGTTTGATACAATTTATCATACAGTAAAGACACTCATATTTCGGCACCATGTATATTTTCATACTTACCCTCTTCATTCATTTCATTACTGATCTCTTTCCTATAACTGTCTACTATACAGGGTGTTTCAGAATGATGGTCAAATAATTTACCAGTGTATTCCACAAGCCATTGCAGGGTGGGATTTTTATATGAAATTTTTCAATTTGGGTCCTCCTTGTTGAGATATTCAAGTTTCAAAATGGCGGGAAAAAATAGTTTTTTTATTTTTCCTTAAAAACTGTTACACTTAGAAATTTCAGTTTTGATACACATCATCAGCTAATCAAAGGCTATTTTGTGGTGGTGTCTATCCTTGGCTTATGTTTCTGGAGGGCGGGAATAAGCAACCCCTAGATTTATTTCTTTCAGAACTTTTTCCTGCAGAGAAATATCAACATATCAACCGCCTACTGCGGTTATCAGTAACCGGTGACGAAAAGATGTTTAGAGTAAGGAAAACTATTTAAATTTTTTCCGCGCAAACTGTTGATTGTATGAAAAAATTACAAGATGGAAAAAAGTAGTAAAATATGTGTAGTATTTAAAAAAAAAGTTTTGTTGAAATCGGTGATTACAAGAAAAAGTTCTGATTGAAATAAATCTAGGGGTTGCTTATCCCCGCCCTCCAGAAACATGAGCCAAGGAATAGACACCACCATAAAATAGCTTTTGACTTGTTGATAATGTGTACCAAAATTGACATTGTAACCGTTTTTAAAGAAAAATAAAAAACTATTTTTTTCCACCATTTTGAAACTCGAATATCCCAACAGGGAGGACCCAAATTGAAAAATTTTATATGAAGATCCCCCCTAAAATGGCTAGTGGAATACACTGGTAAAATATTTGACCATCATTCTGGAACACCCTGTGTATCAGTTGCTGTGGATTTCGTCCTATATAGGTAACCGAGAAACTGAAGATATTACTAGTACTCTGTTCATTTTTTACACGCGGCCGGCGTGTACACATAAATTAAATTTGAATTCTGATAAAAGCAGGCTCGCAGATTTCCGGCACTGACCTGCTTCAATTTGCTTTCACTGTATACTTGTCCAATTAAAAGTATAATTTTCAAAGCATATAAGCGCAGACCGGCGCAGAGTACCTACCAGTAAGCGGAAAACCACTTCCACTGTGTTCGCTTTAGCCTGCTGTTTTTATATCAATTTAAATATACAATTATAAATTTCATAGCATATAAGTACGTGTTCGGCTTCGGCGCTGGTTACCATGAAGCGAAAACCTGCTTCCACGTCTGTACTCTGTACCCCATGTTTAAAGTTGAAGTCACGCCTAAGAATGGAGCATGCGCAAATAATACAAACTAAGAATAAGTCGCTTATATTCACTTAACCTTCGGGAACAACGTCATACATTGAAATAATATAAAGTGCGCGGCATATTGTAAGTATGCGATTATACGTACATTAAAATGATCTTCACAAACAAATTTCACAGTCTTCACCGAATACAACCGGGGGCGTCGCATAGCTTTCTGCCACAATGTCCTAATTTTCTCGTCCCTTGGAATGGTAATGTAACGTTTGTTGGGTGCTGTCACACTTGTATTTCGACAATTTGGCACCATGCAATACTTATATGTTTTCTTTTCACTCATAATTGGATAAATTACGATACACTGAACTATCAGCTGCCGTCAGCGTGACTGACTACCTCAGCGCTGGCGTGGCAATGCAGCCGATGTGCCGATGGCGCGCGGTGCACGACCGTTGGGATCGCATGACGTAGCAGTTAGCCGCGCTTTATGCTGTATGGCCGCGCCTTACTTTCAAGAACACAAGTTTTAACGGTGATTCTTGAGGTGAAGTTGTAGACGGAAAAATCTAATATTTTGCACATAGGCTTTTCTGATAAAATACTTACCGTTTAGTGAAATAGAAAAAAATTACTCCTTTTAATTTTAACTTTAGGAAAAGAAAAAATATAAACAAATCACTTCGGTGATTCAGAACTTATCTATAAAATTTGAGAATAGATGCGTTGAAAATGGAGTCAATATCGTAAAAAAATGCTGTGTTACTGTAGTCTCTAGCCAGGCGATTCCGAATATTGATATCCGATTACTTTTTGTAGATATTAACGTTTTTGTGATGCGAGTCTTTGCATTAGTTTTCAAGTGTCAAAAATGGCTTACGTGTATAGCAACACGGAATTGATGGATATCGTTTTAATTTATGGTGATGTGAAAATGCTTTAGCAGAATGATTTCCCGGTTAACATGTGTCAAATGTAGTTACTTTTACCGCTGTGTGCAATGAGTGTAAGTATAGTGCAACGCGAGGGAAATTTGGAATCCAATCGTGGAAGAGATGGAGGTGCAGCAGTGTGGCGTATGATACACGAGGCTCAGTTATATCCGTATCATGTACAGCGTGTTCAAGCATTAATACCAATGGAGTAGACGTGGAGGACTGGTGCCTTGGCCGCCACGATCTTCTGACTTTAAATCATTTGGACTTATTTTTGTGGGGATATTTAAAAAATGAAGAGTATCGCGCCGAAGTGTTTGTTTGTTCGGTCGTCAATTGCAAGCTTTGCCGACTTATCAGGTTTTACAGTAGACCAGTTTCCAGTGCCGTGCAGAAGTATATTTTAAAATTATTTTCGTCCTTTTTGATTTCTTTTTACAAAAATTATATTTCAAAGAGTCCTCTTAGAGTAGAATTATTTTGGTGTGATTAAATACATTTATTAATTTTTACGAATTGCTTATACTGTTTTCAAGAAGTTCTTATTTTATACATTTTTTATTAGGTATGTAATTAATAATATTATGTGAAACTAAGTACCCTGCGGACTAAAGCCCTGTGCTGAATTACATCCACAATATTTCCCTATACATTCTTTATTATTATATAGCTTTAGGTATTTAAGTTAACATAAATCAGTTTTCTTACAGTCACTATATTAATGGTGTCATATGTATGCTTTTTGATAGGTACCCAATATCTAAATATGCTAAGGAACAATTCGATAGTTAATTTAGCTAAATTAGTTTTAGGTATTTTTGAAGCTAACCTTGTCTATGTAACTGTTCTTTACCATTCTTAGTTATTTGGTATGAAAAGTTTGTATTTTATAGTGCATTGTATTGCATTGCATTGTATTGTATTTTGTTTTAAACCCATTTAGCTAACCCAAATTAGTTCTAATTTTTTTTTTATCAAATAAAGTCATATTGGTCATTGAATAATAAGAGTGAAAATTACTACGTCAGTATTAATTTGGAACATAAATTCAATACATACGAAGAGGTGGAAGATACTATTGATAATTATTCCTATAAAAATCAGCTAGTAAACTAAAGAGAATCGTCGAAGAGAAATTTTGTATGAGCTTTTGTGTTCTGGAATTTAGATATTTAGACATAGGTAATCTAACAGGCAATTCAATACCCAACAAGAGGATTACATAAAAATATATTATATCTATGGTCGGTTTACAAAGCAATCATTGCAGTGAGTGTGAAATTAATTTGTACACATTGAATCTTGGAGAATTACTTGAATAATTAGTTCGACACAATGAAATAATAAAAAAAGGTTAGCATATTAAAAAAAACGTGAATGACCATTAAAAGAAATTTGACTAGGAAATTAAGGAGAATTAACAAAATTGGTAAGTATTTTAAGTAAGTATACAAAGATATAACAGAAAACATTATTTTCCTTGTGGCTAGTTTTTTTAAAACGGTTATGCGACACTCCTATATCATATGGTTCAGAATAAATTTCCACGAAATCTAGTTCTGCCTTAATTTTATACATATAGTTTTATTTTTTTATGTGAATTTTATTTGTTTTTCTATTATTATATTATTTGTATATTAATTACTAACTACTCATCTTATAATTAACCAAACTTTCAACTATCATTATGCTTTTATAATTGTCCTGTAATCGGATTAGTCTGTTATTATTATAGTAGAGCATATCAACTAATCTTTTCTGAACATTTTCAAGTCTATCTATGTATTTATAATACAAAGCGCTCCATAAAAGACTACCATTTTCCAAATTATTTCGAATTATTTAATCCATTATACTAAATAGTAATTGAAGAAAGGTTAGTAAAACACCGTATGGTGTAATAACTATAAACTTAGAGTTCCATACGTTTTTGTGCCACTGATCCAACATTTGCCTTAAAAGGTAAAAGGTAAGATATATTAAGCTCTTTTGTGGCACATGCTATTCTATGATATTTATTATTGCTATATGGCTAGCTACATTTTTTAACTATGAAGCTGGGTAATGTAACTCAATAAGAAATTACATGAAATTATACAAGTGTATATACAATTTACTGTAACTAAAATTCGAATTAAACATATTTATTTTCACACAGATATGTGTATATTTACAAATATTTGCAAAAACAAAGGAATATTACGTATATTAATGTTTCAAGAATAATTATACAGTATTTTCAGTGAAACAATTCAACGCATTTTCTAATGCCAATGAGACACCTACATGGCAATATATTGTCACGGATTTCCCAACCCGATATTTTCTACTATCAGAAAAACAAACAGTTAATTAATCACTTATCTTTATTAACTACTCTGTACACTACTGAATACAACTCAACTAAGCACTATTTCACTTTGAAAGTCCAGGAAATTTCCAACTAAACACTCTAATTCAAGACTGACTGACTCGGTCGTTTATTCTTCTTTTATATACCCAACGAATATTCTAGATATTTTGTGCATCTCTAGATCCATTTCTTGAAAGATATTCGTCGATTCTCAATATTCCCGTCGCGTCTCGATACACGGCATTATTTTATTTGTTTACCAGCCTCGCGTAGGGGCGATCGGGACAATTTAGCGTTTTGCGATACCACAGTCGTCGAATTGGGTGCAAGTGGGGCAAATTCTATCACACTGCCCCCTCCTTAGGACCGATCGTCCCGATCAGATACACCTCTATACGAGGACAGACGCTCCAGATGGACGACCTTCATCTTACTCCTGGAAGTCCTCTGTATCCGGTAGACGACGCCATTGATTCTTTTAATGACGGTATAGGGGCCCTCCCAACAGTTCTGTAGTTTAGGCGATTTTCCTCTCTTCCACGTGGGGTTGTACAGCCACACCAGGTCACCTTGTTGGAGTTCGACTGTATTGGCCCGGACGTGTATCGAGTCTTCATGCGATCCCTCTCTAGTTGCATTCGAGATCTGCTTTGGTCTTGTGCCGTTTCGCCAGTTGTGCATACCTATTGACCTGAGTTCTAGTTACAAGCATAGACTTTATTTTCTTTGGAAAGTTCTAGAATGTCCACAAATGTATTTGTAAATATCACTGTTGACTTCCTCACAACGAAACGAGTGCAGTGATATGTCACACTTGGATCTTTGTCTCACTTCCGTATAAAGTTCTAGAATGTTCGAGATTGTCCTTCGCAAATAACACCGTTCACTTCCTTAAGTCACAAGTGCGGTGATATGTCACACTTGGGTCTTTGTTTCACTCCCGTACAAAGTTCTAGATTGTTCGAAATTGTCCTTCTCGAATAACACCGTTCACACACGCACAGGGTTCCAGAAAGTTCATCAAACTTCCACTAAATTTCATTTCCGACACGGATTTCCCAACCCGACTTTTTCTACTATCAGAAAAACAAACAGTTAATTAATCACTCATCTTTATTAACTACTCTGTACACTACTGAATACTAATTACAGCTTAACTAAACACTATTTCATTTGGAAACGCCAGGAAATTTCCAACTAAACACTCTAATTCAAGACTGACTAACTCTGCCGTTTATTCTTTTATAGCCCCAACGAATATTTCAGGTATTTTCTAGCATCTCTAGACTAGATCCATTTCTCGAACTATTCTCATATTCCAGTCGACGCCTGGATACACGGCATTATTTTGTTTGTTTACCAGCCTCGCGTAGGGTGATCGGGGCAATCTAGCGTTCTGCGATACCACAGTCGTCGAATTGGGTGCGAGCGGGGCAATTTCTGTGACAATATTTTTAAATGATGGATGAACAATACACTTTTACGGAGAAGAATGGATAATTCACATTTAGAGGATGAATGGACAAATTCCACTAAAAGAATCTTCCTAAGCAGAAGTTATTTCTGCTCCTAACAAGAAGGACCTATTTAAAAATGTGACTCGCGTAGTATATTTATAATTGAATTCTAATAATAAAATCAATTGTACTTTTAGTATCTTGTTAGCAAGAGATATCCTGCATATTATACTTGCTAGCCCAAACCTGTACCATTGTACATTTTAATGAGCAGACTTTTTTCCATGATATTAAAAGTAACAACTTTTCCCTCCTTTCAACTTCATCTGTCAATACGCTTCATATGGCTACAAAAATAATATAATATATTTTTAAATTGGCTTCTGTTACACTATTCAGCTTAAACAGAATGAAAATATTTGAACTGATTGATGAACTCTTTGGTATATATATTTTTTTAGCATATTGTGTGTGTGTGTGTGTGTGTGTGTGTGTGTGTGTGTGTGTGTGTGTGTGTGTGTGTGTGTGTGTGTGTGTGTGTGTGTGTGTGTGTGTGTGTGTGTGTGTGTGTGTGTGTGATATTCACTCATATATGTAAAATAATGTGATTGTGTGAAATGTGAAATAGTTAATGAATAAGTTTTCTCTATGCATAGCTTTCAATGTTAGTTATAAAGGTAAATATAAGAAAATTTAAATTATCAACTCAGTAAAATTACATATCTATATTTTACAATTCCAACCTAAAAAATACAATGTATATATCAATACAAATTACAATGTCGGATATTTACGTTGGAATTTACCATAATAGTGCTAAAATCACGTAAGGTGGTATGGAATTATATCCATATTTTTTTTGTAATATTACAGTATACTTATTTCATTTACATAAATATTATACAGTATGCGCCAAAAGTATGGAATAAATTCAATAAAAACGAAACAATTATTTTTTGGAAAAAATCCTCGAACAGGTCGATTTTTAATTTAAAAAATACATATTTTAGCGTAAAATGCCATCGTCATCGCTTTTTTTTTAAATGGCAACACCATATTTTTTTTCTTGATTCTGAAAGATCGTTTAATTCTCTATCAGACAGTACTAAAATTTTGCCCTCTAACATAGGAAAGTTTTCGAGTAAATGACGATGAATGTTAGAAAACATAAATTTTATCCATAAAAAAGTAACAATTCTGAGGTATGTAAAATAAAATACAATTGATTAAATTTTATACTTAAATTAAATGTTCGAATTGCCATCCACCAACTTCTTGACAATGCGCAAGTTTGTGAAGAAATTCTTCTTGCACATTGTGAATGATTTCTGAGGTAACTCTGCGTATTTCGTCCCGAATGCGATTTTGAAGTTCTTCTAAATTACGTGGTTTATTAATGTACACTTTTGACTTCAAGTATCCCCATAAAAAATAGTCAAGAGGTGTAAGATCTGGCGATATTGCAGGCCATTCTATCGGTCCGCGTCTACCGATTCACCTCCCAGGAACACAGTTGTCCAAAAAATCTCGTACAGGGCGCGCATAGTGCGGAGATGCACCGTCTTGCTGAAACCATATGGTATCGTCAGGAATGTTAGGGTCATTATCGTTAGGAAAAATTACTGCAAGGGCTGGAACAAGGTCATTTTCTAGAAACTCTAAATATCTTTGTCCTGTAAAGGTTCCTTCAAAGAAGAAAGGCCCTACTATTCTGTCGTCAACTATCCCAGCCCACACATTTAATTTCTGAGGATGTTGGGTATGTGCCTCTGCCATCCAATAAGGATTTTCCCAACTCCAATATCTACAAGTTTGACGGCTTACTGTATCATTCAGACAAAATGTGGCCTCATCTGAAAAAAGTATTTGCCGGTGTAAATTTCTATTTCCTTAACATAAATCCATTAGAATTTCGCAAAAGTGTAAGCGGCGATCGGGATCATCTTCTTTGAGTTCCTGCACAAGTTGAATTTTGTAGGGATGATATTTTTCCTTCCTCAAAATACGTAGCACTTTGCTCTGACTAGTGTCATTGTTTAATACAACCAATCGTGAAGAATTTTGAGGATTATCCACCATACTTATCAAAATGTTCTGTTTCTGATTTTCATTAATGCTTGGACGTCCAGGTTTTGGAATATTTACAACATTGCCAGTTTCTCTAAATTTAGACTGTACCTTACTGACTGTTGATTGGCTGATAGGGCGATCTGGATATTTTTCATTAAATAAATCGCAAACTTCCTGCTGAGTTATAGTCATATTCACGCATCCGATAAGAATTAAAATTTCAATTCTTTGAGTAACAGTTAAATGTGCCATAATACTTTAAATTGAATAATAATTTCTATGTCGCTTACAATACTTATTAGAAAGTCAGTGTGACAATGACACTTTGCAAAGATTTTCACCTACGTGATTCATAAAAGAACTATGGAATTCGAAAAACCAAACTTGATAACGTTTTTGCTTTATTTTAATTGATTTACGTTTTCTAACAGTCAATCGTCATTTACTCGAAAACTTTCCTATGTAAGAGGGTAAAATGTTAGTACTGTCTGAGAGAGAATTAAACGATCTTTCAGAATCAAGGAAAAAAATATGGTGTTGCCATTTAAAAAAAATCGATGACGTCATTACTCGAAAAGAAATGACATTTGAAAATCGCATTTTACGCTAAAATATGTATTTTTTAAATTAAAAATCGACCTCTTCGAGGATTTTCCCCAAAAAATAATTGTTTCGTTTTTATTGAATTTATTCCATACTTTTGGCGCATACTGTATAATTTTACATTACTTTACGCTGGTCACAAATTGCCAACATAACGTTACGTGAAATTACAGACAAGTTTTTTGTAAAAGAGGCTATATTATTGTTGTAAATTTACCTGTAAATTAATGGGTAATAATATAGCTTCTTTTACAAAAAACTTGTCTGTATATATATATATATATTTCCGTGTGTCTGTATAATCGTCATAATATTGACTAATGTGTTAATAGTTAATAAGGAGTTTTTTAACATTCTTAGGAAGTTTTACAGATTTCCAAGTTTTTTTTTTAAATTCTCTTAAAATTCTTTATACATTTTTAAACAATTTCATGAAATTTACCCTTCTGGAATCGTCTAGTACAATTAATATTAAAAATACTTGTAGCAAAAATGCCATAAAATTATATTACTGTTGTTGCACTTAGGTCTACAATACAAATTACAAGCAAAACATTTCCAACCTATAACCAAAGCATTAATTATCGAATTAAGGGCTTTTCACTCCTTTCGTGCCCCCACGGCACTGATCGAGGCCCTAAACAATAGCCCTGTGCTGGGTAACGCCCCACTACATGTCAATCCACTGGTTATACAATCATATGGGCAATGTTGCGGGCGGGCATGCGCACTCCCGATTCAATTAGCGTTTAAGTGTTATATAATGTTTCGCATCTTTGTTGCGGCTGTAACGTTAATTATTGGTACACCTATTTGTACGCTGCGCTTTACGTATTATACAGGGCAGCGCATCACATCGCCGACCTTTGCGCCTGGGTGGTATTGTTTTTGTTAACACTTCTTATTAATTTTTAAATACGTTTTAAACTCTTGCTCTCACCATACATTGATAAAAATTTGTTTGTAATTTCACATAACTTTAGGTTGGTATTTTGTGATCAACGTAATGTTATGTAACACTACGTAATAACATTGCAAAATTCAATTCCATATTATATTGTGATTCTATAACTATTATGATTTATGCAGTGTTATTTTTGAGGTTGGAATTGTAAAATGTATGTAATTTTACTAAGTAATTTAACTTCTCTAACTTACCTTTATAACTTCAATTGAAAAATATGCATAGAGAAAACTTTTTCAAGAATTAACATTATTTCACATATTCCTCTGTTTGAATATCAGTGTGTAAAAAAATAATAATGAACAATATACACATGTTAAACAAGTGCATATATGTTTAACCTGAATAGTGTAACAGAAGGCAATTTAAAAATATTCATATAATTTTTGTAACCATATAAAAAGTGTGCCGACAGATAAAGTTGAAAATAGGGAAAGCTTTGTACTTTTAATGCCGTAGAAAAATGTGGCTAGGTTAAGAAATTCTGCTTCTTAAAATGTACAAAAATAAGCAAAATATACAAGTTTAAGTGAGTGAATATAATATACAGGATGGTCTCTCACTAACAAATTATCAGAAATACAGTAGATATTTTTATTAGAACTCAATGATAAATATGCTATGTGAGTTAAAAATACATAAACAACTACATTTTTGTTTCTAAACAATTAAGAAGGCCTTGCCAGGAGCAGAAAGAACTTCTATGTAGGAAGTCTTTTTTAGCGGAATTTGTCCATGTTTCCTCTAAATGAGAATTATTCATTCCTCTCTTTAAATGTATATTGTTCATCCATCATTTAAAATTATATTGTAATGTCTTTCATTACAGATATTCATTAAAAAATGTGTTGACATGTTTTCGCTGAAAGTTACATCGTATTCTGGATACATTAATATAGGTATATTCCTTGGTATTTGCGAATATTTGTAGATATTCACATATTTGTGTGAAAATAAACACTTATTATTAGTCCGATTTTTAGTTACAGTAAATTTGCAATTAAAGTATGCACAACTAATGTTAATATCTGGTGTAAACATGTTGTTTGAATTTTAGATTGATACACCTTAAAAAAAAATTGAGTAAAATTTCACTCAAAATCAACACAAATGGTTGTCAAAACGAGTCCACACTCGATTGTGTTGAAATAATAACACAATTCTTTACTGTATTAGAAAGGTATTTTAAGCTAATATAAATCAAATATCCTACAATTCCTATCAATGAAGTCATATGTATGTTCTCTGATACCAAACATCTAGGTATGCTAATGAACAGTTCCACAGACAAAGCTCTATTCAATAATTATCTAAAGAAATGTATCTAATTTACTAACCTGCTTTAATGAAACACTCTATAAATATCTAACTTCACTTTTTGCCAGTGAGAACACGACAATTCTACCACAATAGATGAGATCTGACCTATTTCTGCATTTTTAGGATTGCTTCTTCAGGTGGCCTCCTTTAAATTGATATTTGATTTATATTAGCTTAAAATACCTTTCTAATACAGTAAAAAATGTTACAAAATCTAATAATAAGGAATATATGGGTAGATATTGTGGGTGTAATTCAACGCAGGTTGGGGCTTTTGTCCACTGAGTAGTTAGTTTCACACAATATTATTAATACCTAAAAATATATAATAACACAATTCTTTAGTAATGTTCACTCAGTTATTTGTTAGCTAAATAAATCTTTTAAGGGTAACACTCAATAATTTTTTAGTTAGTTTTTTGAACTATGGTTATTCCAAACACAAAATTGAGTTATAATATCAATCTAATTCGTTATTTTTAATAATTTTAGAGTTGTAACATACTCAAAATAGTGATGATTTTTCATTATACTCTGATGGTTCTTACACAGTTTTTATGAACATTAAACATATTGTGTTAATATTTTATATAAAATTATTACTTTACAAATATATATAATTATTATTATTACTATTAATAATATTATGACTATTACAAATAATTATAATTAAATTAATAATAATAATAGTTAATAATAAATAATTGTGTCATAAGAATTACAGCCTATAAAAAGAAAACCTGTTTAGTTGGTATATAATATAGGTTTAATGGAATTGTGGAAGCAACCATATCAACAATTAAAATAATAATCATTGTTATTATTATATTATAATATTTATTACTACTACTAACTACACACTATTTGAAACAAAAGTTTGCTATAACAAGTTAAATAAGGTAAAGGTTGATATTCTATTTGTAGATGATAACATGACGCAGTATGTAAAAATGTTTTATTTGATTATAATATTAAACAATACATTTTTTCTAAATTTAACAAAATACTCAGAGATGTTAACTGATTAATTTCAAGCGGATCTTTATTGAATAAACTGTTTAAATCAATAATTTCCAGGTATGATCTATTTTTCAAATTTATGTAGCTAAATAGTTGACGATTAAATGAAATGGTAATCCTGGAATGGCATACAAAATATAGGTTTTCTGAAATAAGAAGCAAATCAACAATTTTTTTGGTCATTGTTACTTACCTAACTCTATCACATCTTCATGACACAAAATTAGTTTGAACTTACTCACTGTTATTTTTACTGTGTATGCTTCTGCACATGTGCAACACAAATCACATTCTGTAAAATTTTATAATAAATTGAGTAAAAATAAATAGTTCCAAAGTAGTAGGTGCATTGTATTATCACACTATATGATAATAATTATGTCATTTAATCATAGTCACATTTATTAACGGACCATACATATAATGATATAGGTCATTAATAAAATATAAAAATATTCTAAGTAAAATCTATTATGTATACAGTATCTAATAAAAGGTCCTAACTAAAGTACAAAACTATAGAAGAACCATAGAAGGTACCATTTAAAAAAAATACACATAGGAAAGAAGAACGGTACCTAATATGAATTTATGTCATCGTGATAAAAATTCTTCCACAAAATAAAAAGTGTTTAATACTATAAATTTATCAACTTGGTCAAGAAGAATTTTTTAGAACTGGAACTACTCTATTGTACAATGCAGATTTCATATACGGATCAGATTTATATAGTTCGTCTGTGAATTTCATGTTGCAAATCCCCACCATGCCGTGTTTCATAGTTATGACTTTGGTTTAACAAATTAAAAGTATTAAAATGAATTTTAACAAATGTTAATATTTATAGAACATAAAGTGATGGTAACGTTAATATTTGTTGTTGAATAAATTTTTGTTTACAAAATTGTCTAATTGTTAATACAAACATACAACGAACAGAATTTCCCCAAAAAAATAACACCATATCTAATGCGTGATTCAAAATTTGATAAGTAGGACATTTTTAAAATAAAACTGCTAGTTATATGACGCAATCGTTTTAGAGTGTAACAGGTTACATATATAAGAAACATGAGATTTCCAGTTTAATGACAAATCTAAATGAATAGCTAATAGTTTATATGAAATAATCTGTTCAATAGATGACAATAGATGTATACTGGCATTATAATGTGCTCCAATACGAGGAAATTCTAACGAAAATGTTTCACTCTGATTTATCACAAATTTTTTATTGTATGTAAAAATAATTCGATATTATATTTAAGTTATTATTAGGGAATCTAATTCTGTCTTCCAGATTACTTCCGTTTGCAATAAAAAATCTGCAAATGACTTAAAAAAGTTTCAAAATATAATTCTGTAAATCATATGTGTATAGTATAAATAAAAGAGGACCCAAGACACTTCCCCGAAAAATGCCAGAGTTAATAGGTTAATATAGTTAATACATTAAGAAGACATCGAAGAAAGTTAACAAACTGCTTTTTGTTTCCTAAATATGATTTTAAAAGATCATTGCACGTCCCTCGTATGCCACACTGATCTACACAGTCAAATGCTTTTGACAGATCAAGAAATATAAAAATAGTATTGTGTCCACGTCTAAATTCTTATAAACAAAACGTAATAAGTCTGTCAATACAGATATTGTTGATCTCCTTAAATTCTCCAAAAATGTAGTTATACATTTTGATATTAGTTTTTCAAATAATTTAGAGAAAGTAGACAAAATCGCTATAGGTCGATAATTTGAAAATTTTTTTACTATAATCATTGTATCAAGGTATAATTTTAGCAACTTTTAATAAATTCGGAAATACGCTAGTAGTAAAACATACATTAACAATATTAGTTAAAATGGGAGCTAAATTATCTGCATAATTTTTCAATATTTTAATGGCAAAATTGTCAAGACCAACAGGGTTTTTATGTTTTAAAAATTTAATGGTATTTATTAATTCTATAGATGAGACAGGTAGATACTAATAAAATTGCCAATAAATACTGGAGGCAGAAGCGGTAATGGCATAGCTTCATTATTATGTTGATTTCGGACTAACAATTTTGGAAGGTTTAAGAAAAAAGTGTTAAATGCATTCGAAATCAACAACTTCTCTGTGACGGTTTTATTTGATTTGAATCAAAATATGTAATTTTACTGTACCTGAAGTTCCTTGTAACGTGTAAAATTACATAATTTTTATCATTGTATAGGGTGTCTCAAACTCAATGGTATGGGCATACTGTGAGGATACAACAAACCTTAAGTAACGTTCAGGTAAACGTTACTGCAATGGCACTGCAGTTGTACTGTTGTATTGTAATTGTATGGTGTTAAATATTATTTACTCTGTCTACATAAAATTACTGCAGACTTAAGAAGTTGGGGAATTTATCCGCTGTAAGTTGGCGACATGCAAAAACTCAAGATTCTTGACCTTCAGAGAGGTTATGTTTATGTTTTGTCAACTACGTCCCTATCTACGGAAATTGTTGGTTTTTATCATTTACCGAATAGTAATTAAAAGCCTACCCTAGATAAAATATAAGCCTACAATCTGCAGGAATAGATGGTCTATTTGAATGTTTGGTTAAATCACAGTGTACTAGTATACTGTGGGTTAAATGAGGCCCCACTAATTTCAGCAAGTCATCAAACACTGCCACTGTCATTCGGGTGAAATGAAAAAATAATCGGCATTCTCCTTTCGCATTTCTTTATATAAATTATAGAAATCACCTTGTATGTGCTATCTGCGGTTAATAGGTCGCACCCACCATCTCCGAGATCTTCTTTTCATTTTTTTTTGCATGTATAGTTTTAATACATATTGACGTCGCTGCGAATAAGAGCAGCATAAGTAACTGTTTCTAAACCAAACAGTCCTCTTCATCCATTTTTTAGAAACAAATCAATTCTAAACTAAATATCTAAATTAGAATCTAATTTAAAAACTTAATCTGCAAAAATGTGAATCTTCTGTTTGCTGTAAAAAAGCAGTTTTCTGATTGGTCCTTGTATGATTGTTGGAAAAGGATTGGTAAAAGCTGAAATGCTTTTAGCTTTTGCCATACAACTGCAGTACAAAGGCGTTACTGTTAAGTTTATCTGAACGTTACAAAATTCACCCGTATTTCTCGCCGTTTTACTTCAGTATCTTTGAATATTTGAAGGTGGGATGAGTTAACATTCCTATTATTTGCTAAACCCTAGATTATTCAGTTATTAAATGTCTAAAATTATTTGTATTTTGTAGAAAACCCTATTTCAAGAATATGGCGCCCTTTTTATAACTTTTCTGCAGTACCAATGCAACCGCAGTAATCTTATGTGAATGAAGCTTTACTGGTCCATTGAAAATCTCAGCATTGTAAATCTAGTTCAAAACCAAGACCATTTTGGAGTACCTACATGTATGCTGCGACATTATCGATAGGAATTTAATTGGACCTTATTTTTATGAACATACATTGAACAGTATGACCTAAATTTCCTACAAGAAGAACTTCCTGTACTTCTGTAGAATGTCTCTTTGCAGCTAAGGAGAAACCTATGGTTTCAGCACGACGGAGCGTCATTCCACAAGCCCAAGATTGTGCAGCAACATTTAAATAACCCTTTCCCAGAAAAATGAATTGGGATTAGTGGACCTATTCAGTGGTACTGAAAGTCACCAGATCTAACACCCCTCGATTTTTTTATGGAGGTTTTAAAAAATAAAGTTTACAAAACACCTTCGCGAGATATTAATCAATTGAAAGAAAAAATCACAAACGCTTGTAATGCGTTAAACGGCGAAATGTTAATAAACGCAGCCCACAAAGAAGTCAGGCAAAGCTTGGATATGTATCTTGAAATGAGAAGAAGCCATATAGAAAATAGGTTGTAATATTTATGTATTATGAGGACGTTTGACTCTTTTTTTAAGTTTAGTTATTATCATCACCTTTTATTTTAACTGTCTTAAAGAATTATCGAGTTTAATCCTTTTACTTATTCTTAATGACATTTATGCACTTTAAACAATGAATATTCAATTATTTTCCAACGACTACTTGATTCTTACACCGCTAATGTCATTTTTAGGTGGTATTTCATTTCAGACTCTTTAGGACGCTATTGCTTATAACTTTTAAACGAAAAGTAATACAGAAAAAATTTTCTAATACAAATTTATTACAAAAAAATACATATAGCTTTTTAACGAGATGTTTCTAGAATAAATATAATTGATGATGTCATTAGCCTTTTCTGTCAAATCCTAAAGATAATACTTTCGATTGAAAATGAAAGTTAACTCATCCCATTTAACAACACGTGTCCCAAATTTTACTTAATTTGTTTGTATCCACACAGTAGGCCCATCCTATCGAATTTGGGACACTCTGTACAATAAAGGAAGAGGTATCCTAAACATTTTTAGATATATGTTTCAGTTTTGTTTCAAAAATTGATTTACACATTCATTCTTCTCTGATAAATATAATATCACACAATTTTAAATTACGTTGGGAATACTATAAATTTTGAATATATGTGTATTTTGCTGTTATTTTATTTTGTATTTTAATGTGTATTTTTTTTTATTGTATAGTTGATAATGGATCAATATATACGTGATTTTAATTACAATCAATATCAAACGTATTTACTGCAAAACGCAGTTGAGTGCAATGAGGTTCTACAAGTAAATGCGAATAATTTCACAGTACTGCATACCAATATTAGAAGTGTTTCAAAGAACTTTGATGAATTACTAGTATTTATATACGAAATCAAGGCGAAAATTGATTGTCTGGTATTGACCGAAACATGGCAAATTAAGGAAATATCATTCTATAATATACCAGGCTACAATGTAATTTATAATAAAGGAGTATATAATCAGAATGATGGTGTGTTGATATATGTAAAGAATAACTACTGTTGCTCCCATAGTATTATAGACTTTAATTTTTCAAAAATAATACAATTACAAATTATCTCTCCAAAAAATAAAATTAAAATAACTGCAATTTATAGGTCCCCTAATACTGAAGTTATGAACTTTAATAATGCTCTACAAATATATCTTGAACAAAATGTAGACAATCGTGATGATTTTCATATAATAATTGGAGACATGAATATTGACATTTTGAAAAATAGCCAAGAAGCAGCAGTATATTTGGATACAATGGCTGAATTCAATTTCATATCTACTATAAATGAACCAACTAGAGAGAAAGCTTGTTTAGATCATATATTTTTGAAAGGTAAAGCCTTTGATGAAAATGTATTGCCTCTAGTTGTGGAATCTAATATAACAGACCACCATACTACTGTGCTACAAATAATATTGAGTGGATCTAACTTGTACTCTGGCCCTGAAAGTTTTAAGAAATATATTAATAATAATAAATTAAAAGAGCAACTTGATAATGTGGTATGGGATGATATATTTAAAAATTGTAATGATACAGAACTAATAACAAATAACTTTATAAATATAGTACTTGATAAAATAGATTTATGTACCACCAAAGTTAGAAATAATCATTTAAAGCGAAAAAGAAAACTCTGGATTACAAACGCAATTATTGTTTCTATAAATAATAAAAATAAATTATATAGAAGAATGAAACAAAATCCTCAAAATCAACAATTGAAAAATG
Source organism: Monochamus alternatus (assembly GCA_037114965.1). Taxonomy (NCBI): domain Eukaryota; kingdom Metazoa; phylum Arthropoda; class Insecta; order Coleoptera; family Cerambycidae; genus Monochamus; species Monochamus alternatus. The sequence goes on along the minus strand of CM073435.1, from coordinate 20,254,723 downwards.
CATATAGTATGTATAAAAACAATTTAACATCCTTAATTAGAGAAACTAAAACTAATTTCTATAAAGCACAAATCTATGAAAATGCTGGAAATGCTAATAAATTATGGACTACAATAAAAAACATAACTTGTCTCAATAATAAAAAAGAAATAAATTATCTAAAAGATAATAACAATAAAATTATCAATGATATGCAGCAAATAACTAACATATTTAATAAAAAATTTGCTGCTGTAGGAAAAACTTTAGCGTCAAAAATAAAAATTAACAATAATTATAATCCACCCAGTAAGCAGTGTTCCAGTACTTTTACTTTATGCTCTACAAATGAACGTGAAGTACTTTATATTATAAATGAATTAAAAAATAAAAAAGCTCCCGGTATAGATGGCTTGAAGGCAGAAACAGTCAAATCTATAGCCAAAGAAATTGTGAAACCACTTACATTAGTGCTTAACAAAATAATTGAAACTGGTCACTGTCCCACAGCTTTCAAGACATCTATTATAACACCAATATATAAAACTGGAGATGAACTAGAAGCATTAAATTATCGACCCATTTCACTAATAACAACGTTTTCAAAAATTTTTGAAAAAATTGTTAAAATTAGACTGGACGAATATATTAGAGAAAATAAACTTATTTCAAGTAGGCAATTTGTGTTTCAGTCGGGAAAGTCTACCCAGGATGCTATAGAGAACCTTACCTCACTAATATATTCTGCTCTTGATGAAAGCATACCATCGCTATGTGTATTTATAGACCTTACTAAGGCCTTTGACACAGTTAGTCATTCCCTCCTTTTAAAAATCCTAAATAATATTGGAATAAAAAACGTAGCGCTTGATTTGTTTAAAACTTATTTATCTAATAGGAAACAATATGTTAAAATTAAAGATCGAATTAGTAATTCTGAATGTGTCGAATATGGAGTACCGCAAGGAACGGTATTGGGACCAGTACTATTCACGCTGTATATTGATGGATTATTTTTAGTACCCTTAAGTGCAGAAATAATTAGTTTTTCTGACGACACTGCCTTATTTTATAAAGCTGAGACTTGGGTTGAATTAAAAAATATTGTAGAAAGCGATCTGATTCTTTTAAAAAAATGGTTCGATAGTATGCTTCTCACAATTAACCTGGATAAAACTTGGTACTTGCCATTCGCTTGCGAAAATAGATCACTGCCTTCGTTTTCTAATATACTCTTAACTACTGGAGAGAAACACCACAAAATAAAACCTGCAAAAAAGTAAAATACTTAGGTATAATATTGGATCCTTTGCTAAAATGGGACGAACACATAAAATATATAACAAACAAATTAAGATCTATTATGTACAGAATAAAATACTTAAAGAATATACTTACTTATAATGATTTGAAAACTGTATATTGTGCTTTAGTTGAGAGTCACATGATTTATGGCATAATCGGATGGGGGGGAGCATATGATGTACATCTTCGAAATCTAGAAATAACGCAAAAAAAAATTTTAAAAATCATGTTAAACAAGTCAATGTTATACTCCTCAGACTTAACTTACCAAGAAGCCAAAATACTTGATATAAGGCAATTATATTATATGATTTCAAATATTCGTCAATATAAAAAAATGCAATTATTGCCAACACTTAATCATGGATACAACACCAGACATGCAAATTACTACTTACCGCCTAAAATGAAAAAAACTGTTGGTCAAAGGTCAAATCTTTATCTTGGACCGAAATTATTGAATAGTGTACCCAACATCATATTAAATGTATCTTCATTAAGTTTATTTAAAATAAAACTTAAAACTTATTTATTGCACTCACCACGAGAAGTAATATGTAACCTAATTAATAATCCTTACCAATAGGTAAAATACTTAATATGCAGTTATGCTATATTTTGAATATTGCAATGTGTGTTAGTAGCATCTTGTAGATTTCTTTCTTTGTTGTTCTGTTTTATATTTATCGTGTATTTATATTTTATATCATATGTTGTATGTATGTTTGTTTTTGTTTTTATCACTAGTTGAGTTATATACTTAGTATGATTTTATGTATAATATTATTATTGTTATATTTTAAACATGTGTAACCCCAGACAAGCTTGCTTAAGGGGATTATGTTTATTTGCTGTTTTTACTTTAATTGTATCATGTATTGTAGTCTTAATAGGTAAATAAACTTTATTATTATTATTATTATTTATTATTATTATTCTACAATTAATGCAAATGTAATTTCAAATTTGGCCTAAGAACTCCATAAAAATTTTTGAAGCGTCAACAGTTTCATTCCAATTATTGATCATGAAACTTGCTGCCAACTCTGAATATAAAGTAATTTCCTCTTTTAAGCGATTAAAGTGGCATTTTATGCCTGTTTTCGTAATTCTACCCCAATTTAAAACTAATCAAATTTTGATCCTCCTTCTTTTCCGAAGAACACCAAAATTCCCCGGTAATTACAGGTAAGTACACACAACTTGCAATTATCCCAGGCTATCGGCGTGAATCCCCACAAGGCGCCGGAAACTGCTAAGTTGGAGTAGCAACCGAAGTTATTTTGGTAATGCACTCCTTCCATTAAGTTTAGCCGCGGCATCGTAACTCTTTGGGGTTGTTTAGGTCGGCCGGAGCGCCCTTCGCACCGCGCCCCAAGACAAAAGCCAGTTCGGTACTTGTTTGATAATAGGCTGGCAGTCAAGCCCCATAATATTATCACTTCAGTGATCATTTTATCAAAAATTCTTGGTTGATGCATAATTAGGTTCGTAACGTTTTTAACGAATTCAAAATTATTTCTTTTTAATTATTAAACAACAAATACTATGTGGTAGTACTTATAATAGCTATTTATTGGACAATACGTCAAGTGCAATAAACACTTTTTGTATGAGTTGCATACAATATTTTTTCTACGTTCATATAAAAAATAAAAAATATGTTGTAATTCAGTTGATATTCAAAGGAAACTAATTTTATTTTTAATGTTCTAGTAATGTCGTAGTCCAGTATATAATAAATATGATAAAAAATAATATAAAATATGCAATTGCTTAAAACGTAATACAATTTCACAGAAAATAGACTAAATATGACGTCGCTTTGAACACAGTAGAATGACATATGAGTACAATAAAAATTTTATTGCACTATTACTACTTTCTCCACAAAATATAGGTTTGTTTTTGCATGAACGTAGAAAAAAGTGATTTTCCTAATTTGTCCCATTTAAATTTAGATCTACGTCTATGGGGTCATGATTTTAAATTATAGAAAATATTAAAGCTTCTGTACATTTTTTTTCCAAATAGATTGTTTACCAACAGGAACAACTTACCTTCATCAGTTGTGTCCGTACCTTCCGTAAATGTCTTTAAAAATCGACTGGATGAGTTGATGTCACGGGAGTTATTGGAAGTGCACGATATGTGTACAGGGTGATTTTGAATGGAGTAGCACAAACGCTACCAGTGCATCTAGATGAAAAAATAAGGCGAATGAACTAAATATACCTTAGACAAAAGTTGCACTCCTGAGGAATTACAGGCTCTTGAATGTTATAGAGCCAACCAATATTCCCTTTATCTTAAACGATGTGGCGTAAATCATGTATATTTGGTACAGACATTTGTCCAGTGCTGACACATACTTTCTATTAATATTGTTTAAATATATCCAATGCTGTCGACTACATGCAACATATTACTCAAAAGGATTTTTCACCCTGTATGAAAATACATATATTATTTACATTTTCGGACATAACAACTAAAATCAAACATTTTTTGCCTCTCGCATTTTTCCGAATAACGCGATAGTTTTTTTAGATAATTTACGAAAAACAAACTTTACAGCGCCAATGGTTGCAGTCAGGTTGCAATACAAAAACATCAACACACCACTCATTAATAGCTAAAGGAAAACGCGTTTCTGGTAAAGTAACTTTAATAAATTTATTTTGAAAACACAGTAAGTATTCGTTATGTAACAAATCAAGTTATTTTAAGTGTCTAATTTAAATAATGAATTTTAATTTAAAACTACCTACTGTAATCTCGAATGTAATACAAAGGAATATAGCGTTATTTTAAAGTAAAAAGTTTATAAAGAATATTTGCAAAGTAGTTACCATTTTTCTGTAAACACAATCTAACACGACGATTGAAATTATGACGTACTCTTGCAAATATTTCTGGGTTGTTACGAATATCGTCAGCTGAGAGAAAGATTTTTTGACGCAATTCTTCAACAGTATTAACAGGAGTAGCATAAACAAGACTTTTCAGTTATTCCCGTAAGAAATAATCGAGTGGGGTAATGTCTGGTGAACGGGCAGGCCAAGTAACGGGTGCATCGACACCACGACCTAAGGTACTATGTGCCACATACACCTAGTGGTATATCCTCCAATAATATTTGGAGATTTTCTTTAAAATTGTGCTGAAATCTTGATGGACATATTTCATGGGAGTTTTCATCAGACCATGTATGACTATTACGATGGTTAACTAAGCCATGTCTTTGAAAACATGCCTCATCGGTGAACAAAATATGAGATAAAATTAAGTCGTGTCTGGACATGTTAAGATACCACTGGCGAAAAACAATCCTTGCAGTTAATTCTTGAATCGGCTGGTGGTGAAAAGGTTATCATGAATCAAGTTCCAAACAAGACTTTGCGAAACGTTGTACTGTGTAGCCAGTCTTCTTGTACTTGTTTGAGGATTTTCTTCTAAATTGATAAGTATAGCTTCTTCAAGGTTTACATTTTTGATATACCGTCTTTGTTCATTACCCTCACGCTTAGGTTGAATTTGGCCAGTTTCTCGCAACCTTCTTTCCACAGCTGAAAAAGTTTTCCTGTGGGGAATCCAGCTATGCGATTTGGATATCTCTCATGGTACAATCTTGTTGCGGCATCACAATTTTTAGGACATTCAAAAAATACTTGGAGCATATCAACATACTCATTGTTAGTAAAATTTGCCGTAATTAAACAACTATTATTTGAACATGTTGATGACACTGACACATCAACACAAAAATAGCATATTGTGTACTCAGCAAATTTGTTTCAGATTTACCAGGAGCAACTATGATGTTGGCGAAGTATTCCCATAATTATCAATTTAAACAGGAAATCCTCAAACAAATCGTGTTAGATTGTGTTCAAAGGAATGTGGGAACTACTTTCAAAATATTCTTTATAAAATTTTTACTTTAAAGTAACGTTATGTTGTAGTATTATATTCGAGGTTACAGTAGGTAGTATTAAATTAGATATTATTACTTAAATTAGACACTTAAAATAATTTTATTTGTTACATAAAGAATACTCCTAAATAAATTTATTAAAATTACTTTACGAGAAAGACGTTTTTTTTTTTGCTATTACAGAATGGTGTGTTCGTGTGTTTGTTTTTTGTAAATTATCTAAAAAACTATCGCGTTTATCGAAAAAAATGCAAGTGAGAAAAAATGTTTGTTATTAGTTGTTATGTCTCTTCTTCTGAAGAAGAGAGCGACATGTCTCTCGAAACGTCAAGAGTCTTAAACCGACGGCGTGGCCAACAGCCCGGAAGCAGCCAAACTATCAAAACAGAGGATTAGTTTGGATGATGATAAGTTTAAATAGCAGTCCAAACATTAATATACAAAAGCCATGGTTACAAAATGTAGTTATTCTTCTTATAAAGCAATATGCAAAGTGATAAATTTTTTCAGTAGCGTCATCAACTGATACATACGTTTAATCAGATTTTATTTTCAAGTACAACTGATAACCTGTGTCAGAGATATTAGATTTTAATTAAATATTAAACTTTAATTATAGAGGAGCTAATATGAGAATAATAATTGTTACCCTTCTTCCACAACTGGAGAATCATGATGTGAAAATTTGAGACATAGTCAGTCAGTATCCAATTTGGTCATAATGACATTTACGTTATTTCAAGCTTAAATGTTATATTTCATCTTAAATACCTTAAATTTTTGTAGTATGTAACTGTTAAGTTACAGGGGGATACATAAGTTTCTTAAAGACAAAAAATTAGGTGTCGCTATAGTTTAACATATATGTTAAATTGAATTGTGAAAATGGACGGCTTATTAAATTTACATTTAATTCGTGGTTTTATAAATGCACATTGAAGGTAAGTTGTAATATTTAAATCTAACGAAGGAAGATAAAAGACTTAAGTTATCCATTTGATTTGCTTGATGAAAAACTAAAAAAATATTTAGATTTAATAAAAGCAATACGCTAAAGGTAAAATTTTATTTTTTGATACGTGGATTGGTTCTAGTATTTGCCACAATATTATTTTCAACATAAGGTAGTTACGAGGCATATATTGTTGATAATTTAAATTTAGGCCCGTCAATAATCAGTTAATAACTATATTACACAGATAACCAATGCTGCTACCGAACATTTGTTAGAGAGATAGGTATATGATGTTTAAATAAATAAGGAACCACATAAAAACTAAGCAAGCTGTATCAAGAACAGTTTAGTTTAAACAGTAAATTAATTATTGTATTTATATAACAATAAAATTAAAACAAAGAATAATCGAATTGTCAATAATCATTTAAGCAGGGAATACACAAGGAACTACAGAAAGCAACTGTGTTGCTCAATAAACTGCCGTATTGAACCTCTACTAAATCTAAATATTTTTTTAAATTCTTCATCAGGCAAATCAAATTCATTTTTTATTCTTCTTCGTTGGATGTTTTGATTTAAATTTTACAACTAACTTATTTTCTATGTGCATTTATGCGAATTAAATGTAAATGTAATAAGCCGTTCATTTTCACAATGCAAATAACACATATGTTAATTCCTCGGTTTTAAGAAACTGTTAAAATTCTACATAACGTGTAAGAAATCGCCGTTATTTCTTACCGTTACAGGGGGGGTACATACTACAAAAGTTTAAGGTGATGAAATATAACATTTAATCTTGAATTAACCCAAATTATAACCAAAATGGAATACATACTTGGGCTGAATATTTTGGGTATCATGTTTCTGTTAAACCTCTTGTGTTTGCCTAGAATTGAACGTGAACCGCAGGACTATAAGACGAAAGCAACTTAGGGACTTATTGAATAAAGCTTGTATTGTGTGGGCTCTGCGCAGCTGCCGGAAACTCGTACGTCCGCACCGTTTTCACCGTAACTTGGTCAACGACTGTATTATTTTCACATGTGGTGCGAATATACATCCGCGATTTCAACATAAACGATTAGTTGAAGGGGTGGTAAGGGTGAATTAAAGAACAAATGTTCTTACGCCATATGGATTGTCTATTTAGATACAATATTAGAAATTATGAAAATACTTCATTGTTATTCCAACTCACAAAATCTGTATCAGACACATAAATATCATAAAAACAACTGATATTACAAATTCTTAAAGATAGAGGGCATATGCTATAGCAGTAGCTTGCATAGAAGTTTAAAGTGAACGCACTTAACACTCTTAAGCTACTGTCCAGTCAGTTATTTGCTAGCTAAATAAATATTTATTAGGTGCATTGAATATTCATTCTTGGAACCTTTTTTACCTGTTGATCTAATATCTTTAATAAAGAATAAATTTAAAAAAGTATTCGTCCGGATTTGATCTAATACCTGTGGTATTAATAAAAAAAGTTTTAGATGTAATTGTAAATCCCCTCAAGTATTTTGTAAATTTATCTTTTGAAACAGGTAGATTTCCACATGCATAAAATTTAGGAAAATTTTACCTGTACATAAAAAAATGATGTTGACTTAATGAATAATTATCGACCGATCCGTGTCACATCAGAATTTTCTAGAGTATTTGAATACTAGAATAGTATTATTAGTTTTATCGAGGTAGGTAAGCGCGGTGCTGGGATCTTATGTGATCTCAGCAGGTCTTCGACTGTGTTGATCATCAGAAATTGTTAAGAAAGCTGCTTTCATTTGGATTTAGAGGAGTGGCTCCTGACTGGTTTGAATCATTTCTGTCAGATAGGAGCTAGTGTGTCAGTGTGGCATACTGGCACAATTAATTCCAGTTGTCAACGAGTACACATTGGAGTTCCGCCGGGTTCAGTTCTTGGCCCTATGCTTTTCTTACTCCTTTCTAACGAAATTGGTACTTTGACCTTTGAAGCAAATTTCTCGATGTATGCCGATGACATGTCCGTTATTATTTCACACAAATAGGATTTACTATTGAAATCTAAGTGCGATAACGTTTTAAATACATTAAAACTGATTTCATTAGATTTAATAATAGTCTTGTGATAGATGAGTGTTTAAAGTGGAAAGGACATTGCGACTTTGTTTCAGCGAAACTTAATTCGCTTTCTTACCTTTTTAGAAACATAAAGTATATTCTTTCTAAATCGGAACTCTCGAGTTTGTACTATTGTCAAATAGAAAGTAGATTGAGATATGGTACATGTTTCTGGAGTGGACCTACCTCATCGTCACATATCTTTATTGTTCAAAAAAGAATTTTACGTTATATAGAGGGAGTTGTCAAAACGCACTCATATTGAGATATCTTCCGCAAATATAATTTGTTAACTATTCTCTATTTATATATTTGAATTATGTGTATATCAATAAGGATTCTTTTATTGTGAATGAAAAGTTTCCCCCTTTTAATACACGAAATAATAAGGATATTCCCTTTTGTAAATACAAAGTCTCTTTTAACTCTCCTAGTTATATAGGCTCTAAGATTTATAATACCTTATCCAGTAGTCTCAAACAGATACCTACAATCATTGTTTAAATTTAAAAAGAATCTTAAGGACTATTTGGTATAAATGTTTTTTTAGCATGGATGATTTAAGTTGCTGTGTACGGACGAACGATATATTTACTGTTGCAATGACAACACATAAACACAAAATTAAATTATCAATATACTACTTTTTCACAATATGTTCTCACTCATACATATTTTAGTTTTTCCAGTCAGCTGCTGATAAACTTATTTCTTTGTAAAATGTAAAATTCACTCAGACTTCAACGTTAAATTAATTTCACTAATAAATGAGTTTGAATTTACATTGTGCGATTTTTTATTCATTTTGATCTATTTCAATGTTACATCGTTTGGCCGTTAGAGAGCGTCAAATTTGGAAAAAATATTTTGTGATTTATCCAATTTAAATAAGGGTTAAATAAAGGTTAGTGGTGGGGTGCCAGTAGTAATAATGTATGCAGTGCGTCCCGTTTTTCAGGTCAACACCTCTGAAAATACGAGAAGGCTGTGGAATTTCCGCAAGCCAATTTTTTACAATTAGTACCCTGAAAGGATGTTATAAGTATTCTGCTAACCATTTTGTTGATGTAACCAAAACCTGGCCCACTATGATTTTTTAATATGATAGATTTTACAGAAATTGGTATTCAACTAGGCTACTCGGGCTATTCAACATCGAGTACTCATATACCAAATTTGATCGACAACTGTCTATTAACCGTTTATCATGGGGTGCCAAACTTGTCAATACTGAGTTGTTAAATAAAAATGCAAAACAATCTAAATTAAATTTTAGTTTGCTCTACCAAATCTCCTTTCCAATCATCTTAAATTAAACTTGTAGTGTCTGTGTTTTTCTTTGTCCCATTGGTATTTGTCTTCACATTCAAGGTAATCTTTAACCTGCTTATTATAATTATTAGTCCTGATTTTTCTAATTTTGGCACCCCATAAAAAACACTGAATAGACATTTGTCAATCAAATTTGGTATATGAATATTTTGATGGGTGTGGAATAGCCTGGTAATATTATATTTTTGATAAAAAAAATGCCTAATACCACTTTATGAAAAAATTATACAAATAAAAACAACAATTTAATTTAAATGTAGCTCAAAGAATACTCATTACTACTCCATATTTGTGACGTCATCGTTGTTGTAAAAATTAAATTTTAAAATCTTCAAACATTGTTTTCTTGAAATGTTTGTTATGTAACACCATAATTTTTCATGATGTATGTATGTAGAATGACACGCTCTTTCAAATGGCATGGTCAAAATTGGGGGTTGCTATTTAAAAAAATTCTCGATGACGTCATGTCTCGAACAGCGATGACGTCACAAATGTGGGTCGTATGTCAAAAAGTGCCTTTTTTAAAACAAAATCGACGTACCAGGAATTTTTTTCGAAAACTTCTCAATTTTAAAAATAATGAATTTATTCGTTACTTTTGGAAAGCACTGTATATTTCACCCCAAGCCCTTCGAATACGATGTAGGTAATAGATTTTCTTTATTATACATTGGATATATACATACATTGCATATAAATATTTTTTAAAAAGTTCCGAAGAAACAAATCTAGTGGATCGAAATCCGGTGATCGAAATGGTCGAGCCACTGAACCGCCTCAACCAATCCATCTTTCTCGACAGATCGTATTTAATCAAATTATAATTTCACCTCGTTCTAACTGCACAACTAACAAACTGACATCTGTCAATATTATTGTTGTAAACTTAGAGCAATGCCTACTTAATCCTACAATTTTTGTAAGATCTTTGTAATTCCATAAGATCTGATTAGAGAAAGTCAAAATATCTGAAAAACAAAACTTCTTAGTGAACTTCCTCAAGAGCACTTTTTCTCAGAAAGTAGAATAATATTTGCACTGAAAAAATACTTTTTACTATTGGCGTAGAAGTTTAAAAGGTTCAAGTGTGAACAAGACTTCATATGGTGTAGACCACTGGCTTTAATTCAAGAAAGTTATTCACGTCAAGATATTTTATTATGATTACTGCATACCAAGCTAAGTTCAACGCCTAAGATCAGGAAAACGGAGTGTTATAGAGAAAAATGTTATAGAAACGATCCTTATAATTTTTACATGCTATATCTTTTCTCAAAGCTAAGATCGAAAAAACGGAGGTACCCTGTATCTGTTAAAATATAGTTGAAACGTAGATAAATTTTGCAAGAAATTGCCTACGTTTGCCTAAATCCATGATTAAAATCTTATTATCATCAATGTTTGCCATTTGGCAACTAATTTTTGTCATCATATCTTTCAATAAAATTATAATCACGTATATAACAGCTAATTTGATAAATTGTATTACCTACATGCCTTAAAATGTGACCAATTAAATATAAGTTATGTATAGCCCCGAAGTTTTGGCAACGATAATGAAATAAATTTACGAATTGTGAAAATAGATAGTAATAAATTAAAAATAATTACCAAATTAGTTGTAAAGTAATAAGAAATTGATTTGACAGACACACAAATAAAGCAATTGGTATTTAGTGACTCCATGTAATGAGGACATTATTGAAATGTCAGCAGCATCGTGACCGCCATGTTTAGAATGGACCGCATTCTGGATTGACTTAGTGGCAAAATACTGTTATCCGTTAATTTTAACAAGGAACTAATAGTGCTGGCCTATCTGAACCAGGTTTTAAGCAATTTTTATATTTTCTGATAACAAGCCTCAAATTAATATGTCTGGTAGGGCACTAAATTTTCATTATAAATATAGATGTGAAAGAAATTAGAAAACACTCGTTCCTTTTTTTTAGGAACGCTTCCACTTGCTTGTAATTTATTATTTTAACTGGCACTAAATTGTGGACCTTTTTTGTAATAATCGTAAACATCTTGAGAATGACTGATGCAGAGAATTCAAACGTTATATTATTTAAAAACTCCTTAAAACCAGATTTTGAAAGACGTTTCGTTTAGAATAAAGGTTCCATATACAGTAACAATTCTGTATGATGAAGGAAGATAGATTTCTCATCCGTTTGGATTTGATTGTCACACAGATCGCGTTAAATTGAAATCACTTCTTACAAAAACTAATCCACCCAAAATCCAAAATCTGTGCTACTCCATCTTACACAGAATATCCTCTAATTCCACTGCCAAACAACTGCATTTTCATATACCACATTCAAATCCTTGTCGATCTGTTTAAAATCTAAAATTATTAATATGAATATAACAAAGCAGTGGTCATGTTTTCCAGACATATAAACTTAACATTTTATAAAATAGATTAGATTAAATATATTCGAAATAGTTTTTACTTGTAACTAAAAATAATAATTGAAATGAATTGTTATACTGACAGAAAATAAATATACTCTCCTACAAAATTACAAAATATGCGCACTCACCTCAAACATGTTCAGTATTCTCGATTGTTTTGAATCAGGAATTAGTAACGGGGTGAAGTTTAAAAACAACAATCACCAAAATCGAGCTGAGAGCTATCCCACATTTCTACAAACAAGTCTATCCAAATTATTGTTAATAGGGTAAAGCGAGGAGACTTGAAGAGACGAACAACTGGTTATATATATATTTTTTTCGTGGCAACAAGACCCTATTAGGTTAGGTACATACAAATGTAATGATCAGTTACACTTAGTGAATGGTACAGTTTTGTAATTTTATGTTATTTTTAGAATCTACAGAAGAACATAACTTTCGGCGACATGCAAAATTTTGCGTAGAATATTTTGACTGAAAGTTAATCCTGTTTACGTTAAGATTTAGCAGAAGTTTTTTAATTTAAATGGTCATGCACGTCTTCTACTACGCACATAGCCTATAAACATCTGTTTGCAACGTTTTATTTCATAAATATTATCTAGTTTATCCTTCCTACCTTTTTAGGAGAGTTGGGCCAGATGCAAGGAGAGGTGGTCCAAGGTGTCTTGGATTGGAAGTATTCGAAAGCCAAGAACACCACCTCCAAATTTACCTGAAAAAATACAGGAACAACTTCACAGAATCGCGAAGAACATAGGAAGTTACGAAAGGAAAAACTGTGGATCATATGTTGCATATGCGTTAGTAAATCAAAGTATAACCTAAAGCCAATTGAGAGTAGTATGCGACTTCACACTAGCGTATATTAAAAAGAAACAGTAGGAACAAAAACAAGGAGACATGCAATGATACAGAGTTAAAAAACCCAAAGAAAGCCAAGTCATTAGAAAAATCCAAATGCAATTCCTCTTGTTCAGAGTCATGATATGGTTGTGAGTAATTCATCCGATGGAGATTAACATTTTCACCACTTAGAGACTGAATGCGTTAGATGTAATAAAGACTAACCAGACGAAAGGAAAAGATGAGTGGATTCAGTGTTCATTATGTTAGACATAAAGGTTGAATATCCTGTAAATACTTTTGTCAAATGTGCGGTACCTGTGCAGTGAAGAAAAAATATTAAAATCTGAAGGAGAAGATAAAGAAGATATTTATGTTTTGTAAAAGGTGGCCCATCTCTCATCGCTTTAGCCTATATATAAATAAATGATTGCAACAAGTACAGTTTGCAAACACGGAATGTCAGGAAACAACTACTCTGCGGACTAATGCCCCGATCAGCATTGAATTACACCTGAAAACCCTGTATCAAATAGCTAAAGTCACTCGTCAGCAGTCCACCAGACATATATTGGTTTGAAGCTTATTAGCTCTTATCATTATGCCATAGGTGAGGTAACGTGAAGTAACTTAGCTGTAGCAATTCGTGTCTGTGGAGTACCGAATTAATCAATATTTAGCTAATGTAAAAATATTGATTAACATGCTAATACATTGATTAGACGAACACACTCATTAGGTAATCAAGAATACGTGTACGTTATATTAACAAATAATCATGTATTTAATAAACTTCTATCCCATAAACGGCACCCAGTAATACTATTATGAACCGTATTTTTGTCAGATTTTATCAAATCTATATCTTACTTGATTGTCTAGAAACCTTTAGTCTAAGGTCGTTGTATCTGACCCTGTATGTGTAACCCCTACAGAAATCTAAGTGAAGCAGCCCTTATTAATTTCTTTTTACTTTCATAGTTCGTATGAAATGTGTTGTTTATTGTGTGAGCACATAATTTCCTAACCAACGGTACGACATGGTATCACTTCATGTTAAAGAAATGGTCACTTTAAATATACACACCACTATTTGACTTGATACTAAAGAATTTCTAAAGAGACATATGGAAATTACAGAAGGTTAGGCAAGCATGTATTTAATATTTATTCATACAATATGTTTCTTATAATGGTTATGATTCTTAAGTGTTTTTGGCGAAGTCGGGAGTACTTCAAGGTTTGAATTTGAGTCCACTGTTATTCTTCTTATTTGTTAGTTACCTTACTACCACTCTGGACTGCCGGAAACTTATGTATGCTGATTATTTAAAAATTTGTTCAAAAATTTTCTCCATAAATGACTGTGTGTCATTTAATCATTTAAGTGCTAGGAAATGACTGTGTTGCTCTTCAAGGAGAGAAAGCTAAAATAGAAGCCTGGTGTAATTTAAATCATTTAATCATTTAAGTGCTAGGAAATGAAATTGCAATAATAAAGATTAAATTTGGTAACTAATAACTCAAGTGTCAAATATTCAATTGTTTTTTTTAAATCCTATAAATAAGCACCATGAAATTCGTCAGGAGCTCTGTTCAATTTTGTAAACCAAAGAGGCAACAACTCAAGTGTCAAAAATAAAACAATTGAATATCTCGTAACCTAAAAACAAGTTTATGAAAAGTAAAAAGTCATATTTGGAAAAGTGTAAAGTAGCAAGAGTAAAACAAAAAGCTAAAAAGCCAAATTGTAAAAGGCAAGTAAAGCCACAGTGTTTTTTGGAACAAAAAATAAATAACATAACCGTATTAGGCAAAGTTTGCCAAAGGGGTTTGCCAGTGCATCGAAACTTCAGTAGGAGTTTCCAGAACCAGTGCTGGAGTTCCAATAGCTGAAATTTGTAGAACACAACTATATTTTTCCAGACATCTAACGTTGGAAATTTCGTCCACCGCTAGAGTGAAAACATCGAGGGAAAAACAGGCCAGTGCGTCATCAGGGATCTACGGAAAAATAAGTAAACTTTTGACAAGGCTTTTATAATCATTAACTTCGAACAATTTACCTGAGAGTAGAAAGAACTGTCAAATTTTAAATTTTTTAAGATATCTTTATTAAATGTTAACCTTATCAGGTGTTTTTTGTCAAGTGACTTTGATATTTCTAGCTCATTGGCTATTGTAAAACTCTCATTTAGACATCTTTACATATTATAGAATTTTTTAAGTTAGAATTTCTTTTATTTAAAAAAAAAACCTCACACAGATCAAATTGAACTATCTTTTTAAAAGGAAAGTGAATAAACTAATTTAAATTGAAAGAGAATTTTCTAAAAAAAAAAATAATAATCACTTTAAATAAAAAATTTAACCAAAATAAAAATTTTTGACTTAGATTTCATTCGTGAACTCGCGCCGGAGATAAAAGCAAGGAAAAGTAGGTACATTCAAATTTCAGAATAATAATAAATTAACACAAAACTACATACTTACTGTCGACGGTTTTTTTTATTCATTACACAAAACATAAAACTTTTACTACAGAAATATTACAATTTTTAAAATTGAATTAAAAAAGAATAAAATATTTTTAGAAATTTTGTTGTTCAGCACAAAACTACATACTTACTGTTGACGGATTTTTTTTATTCATTACACAAAACATAAAACTTTTACTACAGAAATATCACACTTTTTAAAATTAAATTCAAAAAGCATAAAACATTTTTAGAAATTTTGGTGTTCAACTTTGATATTTAAATAAATAAAATAAAAATAAATATTTTTTTTATATAACACAATACATTTCAATACATATTTATTTTGCAACAAAAAATATATTTCTATTAGAATATACTGATATTTTTATAGAATAAACACTTTATATAATACCAGTATCGAGTTTTATTAAAAATATTAAATTAGAGTCAAGTTATTACAACATGGGACATATGACACGTAAAACTGAATGCAATATTACTTTTTTTAGTCTACGATAAATTAGTTCCTTCTAAAATTTTACTATTTTTACATTAACCTCAATTTAGCTATTTTTAAAACGAACTATTTTTTAATGAGGGTGCCTCTTACATCCATCGCCTAACTAATGGCACTATTTCACAGATGTCGTAGTTCCTGTTCGATGGAAAGGCAGAAACATACCTGCCGCAAATGCAGCGACAACCCCTACGTGTCCACAGATGGCAGAAAATAAAAAAAAAACGTAGAAAGTCGAGGAAACATGCCGGCTTTTTATGTGGGTTAAAACCGGGTAGGGAATGTAAATTAATGAATCATTTATTCAAAAAGCATGTTTTGCGGAGGAATGCTCGTGCTGAGGGTTAATTATGATTTTTAAGGATTCCCTGCCATTACACACTTCCACAAATTCGCGTCATTTTTCACAAAGGGTGGAGTTGGTCGGTATTTTGCCTTTTTAAGGAAACCCTCTCTTTATAAACACTAAATGCAATCTCCATACAGAATGAACTGTGCCTATACTTTATGAATGTCTTTACTCACTATTAAGGCAAGATGTAAGCTAGTAAATTGTACATAATCACGAATAAAAAATATGTAAATGTAAATTTATACTTTACTACTACTTTATTTATGAAGTGTGTCCCACGGGGAAAATACTTATCCAAAAAATTTGAAAATTTGACAACATGGCAGAGTCCCTTGACACAACTAGACTTCGTTATTTTAAATGAGGTATCCTATACCGGGTGTTCCTTCTAAGACTTTCAGTGCGAATATCTCAGCTACTATTGCAGCCAGTGCGACGAGATTTGGAGTACAGACAGTAGATGGCGCGTAGAAATCGATAATGGCATTAGTTTTTATACAGGGTGTTCTGTTTTGCAGAAAACCGATTTAATTTAGATTTTTTGGTAGTCAACCTCGGTAAAATTTGTATTTAAATTGACATATCTTTAATTATGAATACATTCTGATAAAAAAAGTCACGAAAAATTTTTATCTTGTCATAAAAAAACTCCTATGGAAAGTTCCCAAATTTCATTGTTTTGTCATGCAAAATGTGAATGGCCATGAGTCCAATTTACACACACGCAACGTCAAAACATAAAGTGACAGAAACTGTCAAAGCAAGTACGAGTATTTTTGATGAAATTTTATTATAAATACATAACACCACAAGACACATTGAATATATGTACCTATTTTTTATGATGCGATAGTCTTATTCGGAAGAAAATTGCAGCTTTGAGGAATTAGCGACTCGCGTGTGCCGCGTCTCACCACCTTGCCTGTAATGAATACCCAGAACACAGAAACTTACAGTTACTTTATTTTAATTCTGTATCATATGAAATACAGAAATTGTAGTTCTTTGTTTACTATTTTACAGATGTAGAGTTTTTCTTAAACATATTTTATCCATTAGAAACATAAATAAAGTGCTGAAATATGTCACACAACAATCAATCATTTCTAGGTTATGTTTTAGTAATATTTCTTTTGTGGGGCTGGGGTAGGTTCAGTTCTCACTTTCAACGGCAAACACGTTCACATTATAATAAAAAAGTTTTAGGAATCGTTTTGTTCGAATTTATTTGTTGCTAAATAAGTAATCAATAATTACAGCAGTTGGAAAAGAGGGATATTCTTTAGGTACTTACACACATTTGTAAATTATTTTGTGATAAAAAAACGGGTACCTAATTGTTATGTACACTGTAGTAACATAAAAAATACAATTTACTGAAGTTTTATTTGATTACAATGGAACATTTTAAAAATATCCCCAGATATTTTACACAATATTTACGCTGTAACCCTAGCTGTCACGGAAGATTGCACCGGTGTAGCGACCCCAATGCTCCAAAAGCCTCAACTCAAGTCTAAACTTTTATCGACAAGTCTCAATAACACCATTGTGCATACGCAAATTGCATTAAACATATTATTAGTCTGGCCCAAGGCTATGCACGTTTTACATGACAAAACAATGAAATTTGGGTACTTTTTGGAGGCGTTTTTTTATGTTAAATTAAAAATTAAAATTTTAAATTTTAAAATTTTTGAATGTTTATTTATCAGAATGTGTTCATAATTAAGTATATTTCAATTTAAACATAAATTTTAGCAGTTTGGCTGACAACCAAAAAATCTAAATTAAATCGATTTCTTGGAAAATGGAACACCCTGTATGAGAATTGATGTTATTTTCAGATTCTACGCGCCATCTAGTATCTGTATACCAAATTTCGTCGCACTGGTTATGATGGTTTCTGAGATATTCGCACTGAAAGTCTTAGAGAGAACACCTGGTATATTATTGCATTTTCGGATTCTACAGACAATTTTAGGATCGCTAGGAGCTAAAGATTTTGCGACACTAACTTACTAAAAGAAAAATTGCTAGTGATATAGAACTTCTTTTAAAAAAATTGGCAATAGATGCGTCATTAAAGATGAAGTCAATATCGTATTTTTTTTTGTAAAATCCTTATAGTTTCCAAGAAAAAAAATATTGAAGTTCGTCCAGGCGATTTCAAATATCTGATTACTTATCGTATTAACTTTTTTGTGATGCAAGTATTTCCATTAGTTTTTCAAATATCAAAAATGGTATAACAACTCGCAGTTGATGGATATCGTTTTAATTTATGGTGATTTGAAAATGCTTTAGCAGAACGATTTCTCGGTAAGCATGTGCCGAATGCAGCTACTTTTACAACGGTGTGCAGTGAGTGCAAGTATAGTGCAAACGCATGCGTGACGCGGTAAATTTTCTGCTCAATCGTGGAAGATATGGAGGTCCAGGGCGTTCACGGCGTATGGCAGTATGGCGTGTCATACACGAGGTTCAATTATATCCGTACCATGTACAGGGTACACATTAATACCAAGGGACTGGTGCCATGGCCGCCGCGATATCCTGACTTTAAATTATTTGGACTTATATTTGTGGGGATATTTAAACAATGAAGTATATTGCACCGAAGTGGACACTATTGATGATTTACGCAAACATATCATAGCTGTTGCCAATAATTTACAAGTTCAAACGGACAAGGATCAGAAACATTTCTGTTAGTTTCTAGAAACTGGGAAACTGTTGTAACTGTTAGAAATATTTTGTTCTGTAATATAGAAATCTGATGTCACTCGTACTATAAATTAATATCTAATAATAATGTGCAACTTTTGTTTAGACATATAAATAAGTTTTTGTTCATGACAGTACAATTTGTTATCCAAAGTTATTCTAAATAAAGGAAATCGTTGAAGACCTATTTTATTCGCCGCAATAATTATAACAGTAACTTCAGGTATGTCAAACTATTTTACTAATTAAAACCACAAATTAATTCTATTAATAATTAATTAATGGCGTTAGCGGCAAAAGCAGTTGAATTTGCTGCATTAAAGTATGTGTTGTAGAATGTTATTTATTTCCTTGGGAATTTCGTTCAAGTTTTTGTCTGTTCGTCGATTATACCCCATATCAGATTTTACAATAGTGTCCACTTCGGTGCCTTACACTTCACTTTTTAAGTATCCCCACAAAAATAAGTTGAAATGATTTAAAGTCAGGAGATCGTGCACACACCGCACACCGCGGTAAAAGTAGTTGCATTTGACCCATATTAAATTAAAACGATATCCTTCAACTCCGAATTGCTATACGCGTAAGCATCACAAAAACGTAAATATCTACTACCAGTAATAGGATTTTAATATTCGGATCGCCTGGCCCGCCCGGAAACTATAAAAATTTTACAATTTTTTTTATGATAATGACTCCATTTATCATGACGCATATATTCCTATTTTTTTAGATAAGTTGTGAATCATCCAGTACATTTCTAGGTAACTCCAAGAGTCTCTATGCTGTGGTATTACATTTAACGACCCCCAAGTATTCCAACGAATTAATTTTAATCCACTTTTGCCCTCAAGCATTCTTAAAAATTACAAATTTTCATACCAGTTCAAAAAAATTATTTCTTAATGGATAATCTTGAAAGTACAAATTATTTTTTTAATTTCTCGCTTGACATATTGATTTCCTGTATTTGATACATTATTAAATATTTATATACAAATGTCGCGCGTTACAATCTAGCAGCTATAATTGTAATCGTTGAATATTTATTTTTCCGTAAAACGAACATAGTTTAATACGCCGTTTCATTCAACTAATGGAAATTTAAGACCAAACTCACCGTTGTACTATTTTGTAATCACTGAAATGGCATTGAATATTATCTTCATGTTCCAATCTAGTTAAAACTGTAAGACCTTGACTTCGGGTATTTGGAAACAAAAAGAAACGTATTTGTTTAAAATAAAAATGACGTGTCAGATGCGGTAGATGGCAAACCGAAAACAACTAATGAGGTTCTCGACTTGTTTCCTAATACGTTTTTTTTGTGTTACCAAATAAGCATATATCAAATTTCAAATGTAGATTGATTATATCTGTGAAGAATATCGCGCGGATATTGCAAAAAAAATTATTGTATTTTACACTAATGTCCTGTAAACGTGTTTCTCTTCTTCCAACTCAGCTGTATCTATTAATATTATCATTCTAGCATCATGCCCGAGCCTATAAAAGTATAATTTTGCGCTTAAAAATTTACTAATTGTAATAGTATATTATGAAATTAGTTCAGTTGGCAACAGATTTAAGTTTTAAAAATTATTATTGGATCAATCGTAGAATGTACGCATATTGTTGATATAGCATTATGTACATGCTTTCGCAATAATAATGACAGTCTCTCAAAACAGTTTTTCAACTTTTAGAAGTTCTGAGTAGAAATCTCATTAAATTTCTATTGGTATGTGAAACAACTAAGGATGTTAAAAGATGAAAGTAGATTTCATTACGAATATATCAGCATTTCGAACGAAATCGCAAAATTCATTTTAAATAGTGCCATTATTATTGCAAATGATTGTAAACAAAGCAAATTTTTCTCTAAAAATATATATTCATGTGAAGAAATTCTTTAAAAAGCCGAAGAAGTTGAATGAAGCCTTATTCCAAAAAAATAAGGAAATCTTTAAAAAAGAAATGGATAGGTTTTCTCATTGGATGCGGGTTAATAATATGCAAATTGGGGAAATTGATACCAAGAAAACTTTACTTACGTATTTATTTGACCAGGTAAATTAATTACATTAATGTTTATAGCTGCAATAAATAAATTAATTGTATCCTATTTTATTAGTCAAATAAGTACAAGTCATTGTCGTCATGATGTATGTATTCGAAATATATGTCACGAATCAAAAATTACATTACTAAATTTTCTACACTTACTGCATTTTTGAAGAACCGCTCTATTAGCTATTTACTGGAAAAAGTTCAGTATTTTTAAAGGAATAGTTAATGGATTGTCTACTCCATGCTCCAGATGACAAATATCTGCTTATGAAGGTCTGTTTTACTTTCATTTTCTTTTAGAAAGGTTTGAAGTTAACAAAATTAAAGTTTTAGTTAGTTGCTATTTTTGGTTTATTTGGTGGTTGTCGGCGTATAGAATTCTATAATTTATGTCTGATGATGTTAAGGAGGAAGGCACTGTTTCTGTGGTTTATGTGAGAGAGACTAAAACATATAGACCCAAAACATTTACAATTTTAAATACTGACGATAGTTCAGTGAATTATACTGACATCATTAGGAAGCATATCAATATAAGACCGAAAAATATGAAAATTCAGATATTCTTTTTATTTTATAATGTGAGTAAATATACCTGCAATCTTATTAGGTTAATACATTCGGCTTGATTCCCCGAAATATTACAAAGTATCTAAATATTCGCAATGCTGATCAGTATACGGTTATTCACTTCGGCACAACGGCAACATTCGCTACAAATTTTAGCAAATAGTTCTGGTTATTAGAACTATTAAGTGGCATGGATATTAGAAAAGTGATGCTGTTGCCGAAGGATATGTAGCAGATTTTCACTACATAAAAACAAAATTGCCAGGACACTGGAATCTTCAAGTCACGTAGAAAACGTCAATAATCAAATTTGTACTTCATCTATGAGTGCATGCTCAAGTGTTCTTGAAACTATAGTTGACGGCCAAAATTGTAGAGTGACTCATGTTATAAACCTACTTACAGTTTATAGCAGTCAACACAAAGAAATATACATGCAACCCATATATTTTTCCTACAATATCCTGAGAGCATACCCGATTACACAGCTTCTGTTGCAGTAAGTACGCAGGCGCTGTAGCTTGTGATTGGCTGCGACGAATTGTTGGATCCAACTGTTTCATTTCCAGCGCTATCATAGGCGGATATATCATCCGGGTGGGCAAAATTTCGGGTATATCTTTTCGCTAATTTAATTATGAATGTAATTAATTTTATTAGTGATTTTGTATTCTTAAGAATGGAGAATAATTCAAGCCCTACGACGTATTCTCAAAATCATCCTAATTTAACAAGTGAGGAATATCGCATGACGACATGTATGAAGAGTTTAGAGCGCGAGGTCAAAATATGAGTGTTGTTGAAATATGTATTTCATTAACAAAATTGTACGTGAATAGCATATGTACGCAAATAAACAAGTGGTAAAGAAGTACAACTGTGAAATGGAAAGTGGTGGAAACTTGCGAAAAGACGAAATTGTGATATAGCGAAGAAACTAGTTAAAATAAATATTAAAAAATAATAATCTGAATCGAAGAATATATTAAATTTTTTATATATTTTTAGGTATTAATAATATTGTGTGAAACTAACTACTCAGTGGACAAAATCCCCAACCTGCGTTGAATTACACCCACAATATCTACCCATATATTCCTTATTATTAGCTTTTGTAACATTTTTTTACTGTTTTAGAAAGGTATTTTAAGCTAATATAAATCAAATCTCCTACAATTCCTATCAATTAAGTCATATGTATGTTCTCTGATACCAAACATCTAGGTATGCTAATGAACAATTCCACAGACAAAGCTCTAATCAATAATTATCTAAAGAAAATAATTTAATTTATTGACCTTCTAATGAAACACTCTATAAATATCTAACTTCACTTTTTGGCAGTGGGAACACGACAAATTCAACCACAATAGATGAGATCTGACCTATTTCTGCATTTTTAGGATTGCTTCTTCAGGTGGTCTCCTTTAAGTTGAATCAAATATCTAACTATAAAAATTATTATAAAAATTAAAATTATTTGAAGTTAAATATCGACAATGGCAAAAAGTGACATCCTGTCAATGAATTAAATATGACAATACCTACTTCCACTGAGTAGTTAGTTTCACACAATATTATTAATACCTAAAAATATATAAAAACTTTTACATAAAAGGTGAACATTTTTCAAGTAGGTAGGTAAATTTATAGAGTGTTTCATTAGAAGGTCAGGAAATTAAATTATTTTCTTTAGATAATTATTGATTAGAGCTTTGTCTGTGAAATTGTTCATTAGCATACCTAGATGTTTGGTATCAGAGAACATACATATGACTTCATTGATAGGATTTGTAATAGATTTGATTAATATTAGCTTTCTAAAACAGTAAAAAAATATTAAATTTTGACGAAACATGTACCTATGAAGGCCATACGAAAAGCGGTACGATGTGATATAATAAGTGTTAATGTGTGACCGTTATAGTGACAGTACTAGTAACCAATAATAAACAGTGTGTATGTATTCTAAAGCCTTTTGTCCTTTTGAATGCGGAATTCTCAAATATTTGCGCGATTTATTTAATGGTGGAAAAATCTCTATTTGTAACAAATTTTGTCAACTACCTATAACATTATCTCATTGTCTGTCATTTTCATTATGAAACTGCCATGGTAGATTATCAGAAGGTCAAAACAAATTTATTAACACCACATAATAATGAAAGAGGCAATAATATTTGTAGTGTTTGACAGTTTCGCAAATTGCAATTGTCAAAAGTTTCCCCATCATAAATAATTAAAAGAGAAGTTGCAAAATTCGTGTAAAAATCCGTGAATGTCGCGCGAGAACAAGGCTTAAGTGTGTGGTGGTGGGCAGTCGCCGTCCAAAAGGACGCCATTCTAATTTGTAGAGAGGATGACACAGGTGGCACATTTAAAGTAAATTGGTAATGTGCTAGGTTCAGCCGACGTCAACTTATTTTTGATAATTTTGTGTGCTTTAACTCTTCTCAAGTGGCACGCTTAGGTAATCATACAACCCGTATCTTCCGTACTCATCTCTGTGTTGTGAATTAGTCACTCTCTATTAATTCGACCTTGGATAATTGATAATACAATATAACAACTTTAAATTTTGAAATATTCTTATTATTTTTATTTCTAACGCCTCGAAATTGGTAAAAAGTGTTATATCACTGTTTCTACTCTAAAAATAATAGATGTTATGTAATGCAACTATTATTTTGTCATTTTTGTATATTTTTTATATTTTATCGCATTCAAATTTAGTACGCCTATGAAGTGTTACTCGTCGCATGCTTCGCCTGCCGCGCTTGTCTACAAGCTAGCGATTAGTCACTCTCTACAATTTTGGCCGTCAACTATAATTCAGGTATTTCTATATCTGTACTATAGTATTAATATAAATATAAATAAATAATTTGTGTTTTAAGTTTAAATAACTTCTAGATTGGACTTTGTGGCATACAACATAACAATATGTTAAAAATTTTTTGTTTTTTTATTTATAAAATAGAGAAAGTCTAATAATTTAATATCAATATCGAATTTCAATACCCAAGTAATTCAATTTAAAAAGTTAAAATCTACTATTTACTATAATTTGTGTCTCTTGAATTATAGAGAATTCTAAACATATCAGCTCGAAAATTCTTAATCAAATTACAATAATAATTATTATGTGTTATTAGTACTACTCTTGATTTTAAAATAATTTTTGTGTAAATCTAAAGTGCTAAAGCATAATGTCATATCTATATGCACAATGTATAACAATTCCGTAACGTCTCAAACAGTACGTTACGAGGGTTATGACCTACCCTTGATCTGTACCGGAAGTTATGCAGCCTCTGCCACATTCCATAGCAACCTCGGACCACCAGAACGATGATACGACTGACTGACACCAAACCATGAATAAATACACATTGAAAAAACGATAAGCTTAATACTTTTCCTTCATAAAAATGTTAAATTTAAATGTATCTGTTTAAATACAATACTGCCAATATTACATTATATTTAGTATTGTTATTACACTGAAAATGGAAATTTTAATACAACAGAATGGAATTCTGTATTAATCAAAGTCCACAAGGAATTGTGTAAATTTTTATACATTTATCTGTATGTAGCAATGTGTTGAAGCTTTAACAAAAACTACTGTGGTAATATAACAAACTTTATGTGTTAATTTTATTATGTAATATATATTATTTATAAATTTATGTGTTAAATTGATAATAAATTGAATGATGATGATTTCACTTTTAGGCAGATTTAGTATGTTTTACTATATTACTAGTAATTTTGACATATTTTGTGTAAAACGTATAAAAATTCCAGAGTGTGTTACACTATTAACACGGCAATATTGTATATTCTGAATTACACACTGGAAAACCTCATTCACTCAACAACTATTTTGTAGTGTATCAGGATTATGACAGATATTCTGCTAGAAAATTATTTTTCGCATTTCTAAAAATTATATCAATATTATTTTACGGAAATTTAAAAAAGAGATAGGGATGAACATCATTTTTTCAAGATGTTTTAAAAACTGTTTTATTTTACACAGGGTGGTGAAAATTTGTTATCAAATTTGCTTAACTTTAAACCGCTCAAACTTGGTACCTATTTTTAATTGTAACACCCTGCATATTAATCATAAAACTGTTATAATAATAATAATAATAATAATAATAATGCATTTATTGCCCAACAGAATAGACATTCCAATTACAGGACAAAACATGTTATAACAAAGTAATGAAGTAACAGTGTACTTAATTTTAATTATTAATAATATTTAACATTTACTAAACTAAATCAGTCTGAAAGCTATATCATAATATAGATAAGGCCAATTAAACGCCTCCAAAAAAATTGAGAACTAACTGATAATAATTGTTTGAGTGTATCAAAATTTAGGTCACATAAATGAGAAATTTGATCAAAATTAATTGACATGGTGTATACAGGGGATTTTGTAAGGACATTTGTTCTAGCATTACGACAGTAAAACATGTAATCATCACGAGATTCAGGCCTAGGTACACGTAAGTAGAACTTTTTTAAAATTTCTGGTGAATCAATGAGGTTATGAAATAATTTAAACAAGAAAGATAGACTTGTGAGAACTCTCCTCAACTGCAACGATTTAAAATCGAATCTCTGCAACAGGAGGCCATGATCAAATCCTCTAGCAGGATAAATATTATCAACGCGATATGCCATGAATTTTAAAAAGCGACGTTGAACACCTTCAAGATGATGAATATTAACTTGATAGCATGGGTACCAAACAAGGCTAGCATATTCTAATCTAGAACGGACTAAAGAATAGTATAAACATTTCAAAGCACTAATATTGTTGAACGATGTGGAATTACGGACAATAAAGCCCAAAGTTTTAAAGGCGGTGCTTGAGATTGTATTAATATGTTCATAAAATGAGAGTTTAGCATCAAATATTACCCCTAAGTCTTTAATATTACTGCTGCGTGTCAATGGCTTTGAATCAAGACTGTAATCAAATAAAATTATATTTTTCTTTAAATTGAAAGAACAAACTTTACATTTATCAATATTAACGGAAACCATGTTTTCTATACACCACACAGATCATCTGCAAAAAAAAGGTGATTACACTGCAAAGATGACGATAAATCATTTATATAAAGAATAAACAGAAGTGGTCCCAAGTTAGACCCTTCAGGTACCCCAGAAGGAGCTAAAGAAATATGAGAACGGTATCCATTATATGACATATACAACTCACGACGGTCAAGATAAGATTTTGTGAGTAGTAGCAAAGAATCATCAAAACCAAATGATTTCAATTTCTGTATTAATATGGAGTGATTTACCTTGTCAAAAGCCTTCTCAAAATCTGTATATATTACATCTACTTGGCCTTTTCTATCAATATGGTCTGAAACAAACTGAGTAAATTCAACTAGATTAGTCACAGTAGAACGCCGTGCAACGAACCCATGTTGATTAGAAGAAATGCAGGTGCTAACATTGTTATAGATATATGCATATAATGTCATTTCAAAAACCTTAGCAAAATTTGACAAAATGGCTATAGGTCGATAGTTCTTGATGTTAGAAGGGTTACCACTTTTTAAAACAGGACAAACTCTTGTCACTTTCCACATGGCAGGAAAAGTGGCTGTTGACAACATGAGATTAAATAAAATAAGAAGTGGAGTACAAAATACGCCAGAACAGTCCTTAATTAAAAAACTAGGGATCAGATCATTGCCGCAAGTCATTTTATTTTTCAATCTCTTAATAGAATTTCGAATATCCATCTTAGTAAATTTTTCCACATTAAAAACTTGAATGTTATTATACGGTAAATCAAAGTCATTAGCTAGATCAGTAGAGTATACACTAGAAAAATAAGTAGCAAAATTATTTACTATCTGAATAGGATTATCAAAATTCTGTTCATCTAGGAACATGTTAGATGGCATACGTGTAGTACGTCTTTTATTCTGAATAAAAGACCAGAAACACTTTGGATTAATTACAAAATTGTTTTGTATCAAATTCAAATAATTTATATGCATTAGATAATTGATTTTTGATATAAGATCTTAGTCTCTTGTATTCTTGAAAAAATAAATTATTTTTATATTTATTATAATAATAAGCTTTTAGTTTAATGTTACTAATGATCTCAGCAGTGTACCAAGATGGATATCTACGTTTATACATTTTATATACAGGTACATATTGATCTAAAATGCTATAAATAACTTCGTAAAAAGCAGTACAGGCAGAGTCAATATCGTTAAAATTGCTTAAGAATTCCCAGTTTGTATGAAATAAAGCTTGATAAATACCAATAAAATTTGCTTTTTTAAAATTATAAGATCTGTTGCTATTAATATTTGTGGGGAAATTTCTTAACTTGCTGCTTAAATTGACTGATATTGATAGCGACGGGTGATAATCATCCTCATTCACAATAGGTACAGAATCACGAGACACATCACATTCCATGTCAGAAATACATAAATCTAATATCCTATTAAAAGCATTAAGAATTGTGTTATATTGTTGGAAGTTATTAAACTCCAGAAAGTTTAAAACTGTCTTAGTTTTGAAACCAGTTATATCTAAATCAACAAATTTAGAAACGTTGAAATCGCCCACCATAATACACTTATTAACATCTATAAGACTAAGCTGCAACATCTCTAGAAAAGCCTCAAGGTCTAAATTGTTAACTTGAGGTGTTATATAATTTTACTCTCTATCTATTCATATTATACTTTTCTATACATATCTCTTTTAATTGTTCTGTTATTGACAAATCTTGTGACAAGTAGGTAATTAAAATTATCCATTTTCTTGCCAGGATGGCAGTGAAATTGTTTAGCAACTTAAAAACAAAACAACCAATATGTCGTAAGTCATAATTATTTGCTTGGTTGGTTTGCTTTTAAGATTAGCTAGAAATTTCACAACGATCCTACAACAAATAATATTCATCCTCCAATCTCTATTATTTTGAATTAGACCATCGAAATGCAACTTTTTTGACAGAACTAAAATATTTCGAAGACCATTAGAGATAGATATTCGGAAGCTTGATAAAAATTCCCTTAAAATTATGCGTAGAATCCTAATATGTATTGTATGCAATAATATAATGGGTGTTTCATTTAAAATAAGCAAGTAGATGATGACTTCCAGGATAATCGAAAGTGCTACAAAAATGGCATTATTTTATTTAAAGAGAGCACCCCCAAAACTCCCAAATCCTAAATTTTCAAAACTGAAATCGAAGTAGTCTCCAAATATCCTACTGGGTCGTCACCGTAAGACAACCTGTATAATAAACCGTGTTAATATTTCCGATTAAATTATATTGAACAGCTGAAAAAATGTGTGTTGCTATGAGCATGAAATATCCTGTACATAGCATTCATATTGAGACCTATTCAAGAACCGTCAACTTTTAGAATAATAAGACAAAGACACACTTCCAGTGCATCCAAAAATAGAAAGTATTTTTCTGCTACATTTAACAGAAGAAAATAAGCTCGTAAATACTGCACGAAGAACACTAAAAATACTATAATTATTTATAGCCTCATGCCTCATTGTCGAAGAATTTCAGTGATGAACAAATAACTTCCAACGGTTCATTGCAAATAATTTATTTTTTATTTCCAAAATATATTGTTAAAAAGACACTATTTTCTATAATTAAGTTTTTGGTAACAGTCAAGCAAAGTTCACTTATATGGCAGATGCGAAAAGCGGTCGAAGTTGAATTGAGAACACGTGGGAACCAATAAGAAAATTGAAATTCAAAAATTAACAAATTGAAAATAATATCGAGAATAGACCGGTAATGAATGGCAATGGCTTTGAAAAAAATATAAGATGGGAATGTGAGGCAAAGATGGGTAATTTTCAGAGAAACAGTAAATAAAAATGAAGAAAACGTTTGCGGTGAAAGGAAATATAGCATGAATTTAGAAAAAGACCCATTCACATGCAAATATAAAAGAATAAATAGAGAGTTTTCAGTCCCTTGTAAGATGCAGAAAAATTAACCAATAAAAGTTTGTCAGGTTAATGTATGCAGATAACACACTAAAAACGAAACATACAAAAAGGAATGAAATATTGGAAAAACCAAGATGATGCTGATAGAGAGTAGACAGCGGAACAAACATAACAGAATTACGTTGGTAACATAGAAAGTCACTATATTATGTTAGCTTATTACAGTATTGAATAAAATTCCACTTCACGTCTATTATCCTGTCAATCCAACTTGCCACCAAAAACACGGCGATGGATGTTTTGTTGCTAATTTGTACCACCAATTTCGATTTTGTAGTTTGTGCAATAGTCGACAAAAATGGCGGCTTCTAGAGCTACCACTAAATTACTCGACAACTAAGAACGATAGTAAACCGATTTTTGCACCATATCTTGTTGCTCAACGAGTACGAGGTACCTTCAGAGACGTATATTTTTTTCAGAAATAATAATGTAGCCATTCATCTCATAAACAATTAAAAATTTGTTTCTGCAATCCACTTGTCTAGAAATGAAAAATTAAATAGTCATTAGCTAAATTCCAATAATATTAGTCATTTTTTGCATCATTAAAATCAATTTGGAAGCTGTTCTTGACAAGGAATTAAATTATTTGTTCTCTCCATCTTTGAGAAGAAATTCGGTGATATTACGTTAGCAGCCACCGTCTTTCTCGAAAACGACACAAACTGGTAGAATAAATTAGCGACAAAATATAGACTTGTTTTTAGCGGCCGTATTTCATTTTTCGTTTTTAGACAAACATCAACTATGAGTTGCATGACCATTTTTTTTAATTTTTAAAAAACACATAATACATTCTCTGAAAATACTCGAAGAACAACAAAATATGACGCAAAAGTTATTGTTCTATCATTCTTAGTTGCGGAGCAATTCTATTGCTTACAAGCGTAATATTTCGCTAGCAGCCACTATTTTCTTGAAACGGCATCATAAGCTACAAAATCGAAACTGGTAGTAAAAATATATTAAGTATACAGGCTTAACTATGACTAAGTACAAATATTTTACGAGGGGATAGAGAAAATTAAGAATTAACGAAATCACCCTTAAAAAAATTCCACTTATTTATAAAGCGAAAAAAATTTGTTTTCGAAATTATATTAAATCCTTATTTAACACGGCCTATGAGACTTGTCCGCCACACGTTTACTGAATCAGAGTAGGTAACGTAGGCAACTAGCAACACGGTATCGGTAGTGAGTGGTTATAATGAATGAAAATGTTGTAGTTTTGCCATTTTGTAACGAAATAATGAAAAACGAATGCAGAATAGTGGAACTAACTGTTACCTATCTATCAGGTATCATTACTAATAAAAATGTTATTTTTTGTCGTTTCTGCATCTAGAAATGCTTCATAAAAACGACCGCATGCTAGTAGATATTGTTGACAGTTTTATCTATGGATCTGAGCCATCTCAGTCGATGCGTATCATAGGCATGGAATACATTTTTTATTGTCTATTAGGCCTTCCTGAGCACGTGGTTAAAATGTTTGTACTTAGTTAACTCTATATACCTATAATTTATTTATAGATTACTTTAGCCAAAATATAAAATAAAATGTTCCAGGGCTAAATTATTTATTTGTTGCATAAATTCTTACTAATGAAAATATAAAGTACGTAACAAAACAAAAGACAATAAAACATAAATCACAAAATAAAGAAACTGTTTCGAATTATAGTAGCCTTGTAACCGCTTTCGCAACTTCTCAACAATGGTATTATTTTAAAATCTTTGAGTTAGGTACTTACGACCTTTGTAAAACACGCCGGGTGGGGGAGCTCTGCCCCCCTTGCAGATTTGCTGAGAAG
Organism: Monochamus alternatus; assembly: GCA_037114965.1. Taxonomy (NCBI): domain Eukaryota; kingdom Metazoa; phylum Arthropoda; class Insecta; order Coleoptera; family Cerambycidae; genus Monochamus; species Monochamus alternatus. The sequence goes on along the minus strand of CM073435.1, from coordinate 20,223,228 downwards.
GGCAAGCGTCCCTCTTGCTCCCGTTAAATCGGCACCTATGTACAAGGTTTATATAAAATATGTTACAAAAAAACATTGAAAAATAAACATAAAACAAACAAAAGCAACTTAAGTAGTAAATATGAATCCACCATCTAACATTATACATATATTTATATTTTATATTTATATGTAGCATTTTTATTTGAATTGTATTTACTTCTTGTATATAAAATCTCCATAAAAAGGTACTAAGTATGAGGATACCAGTTTCCAGTGAATTAATTAACAGTGCTTTCTTATCCATTATAAGGCGAAAATTTCATCTAGCTAATTGCGTACTATTCTGGAGTTATGAATGTGTGGTGACCCACACTATTGTATTTGATTGGAAATGTAGAATCAGGACATAAGCAAATGTTACCTGCTTGTTGCATTTTAGAAGCGAAAGGGCGAAGGATATCGACCGAAAAACAAATCGACAAATTTTTCAAAGAAGCTCAAGATGAAACGTATCTCATGCAGAAACTTGCCATAATGTTCAATTTGGAGCCTAACGTCGCGAAGTACTATGCAACTTGACATTCAATAATATCGCAAATTCGATAAGTTAGATTTATACATACGGATTCATCAACAAGGCGTAACGTTAGTCAGACTAGCGGAGGTTACGCGAAAAATTTACGCATCTGTTGCACCAATTTAAATAAATGGCATACTCCTATTCACTACTATGTATAATACTTACTTTATGATATGTTAACTAATCCGTAGCACTGAAAAGTACTGTTTTTGAATATAAATACTAAATATACAAAGGGAAACGCAAGGAACTAGAGGCCGCGATTTTTAGACAGGTACAATATTGGGTCTAACTTTTGGCGCAAATATGGACGTAAATAAACAGCCTACCTAGCAACGCATGTTTCGTGAATGGGCGCAAGGCTGGTTAGACCAACTAACGCGCTTTACACGGGCGCAAGCTGGTTAGTCCGACTAACGCTACGCCCGTTTCATGAATCCGGCTGATAGGGTTTTAATTTATTTTGCTTAAGTAGCCACCATACCTTTTGAAGTATTTAATTACAATGCTAATCGTCAGACATTTACCTTGAGCATGCAATGTATTTATTATCAATTTATCAGATACTGGGTCAACCTGATTATTATTTAGATGCTCTGGATTTATATTATAAAAATTGATCAAATCAATAAAACTTCATAAATTAATGACACCTTGGCGCAATGGATGATAGAGAAGTTGGAGAAGAAAGAAATAACTACTTTCCAAAGGTGTACATATGTGTCTCCCAAAAATGAAATGGATCTGCTTCAACATTTTCCATATTTTCCAATTATTCAGGTAGTACTAGAGATATAACCACCCTATACGTTATAACTTTTTCCTTTTTACAAGAGATTTTGATGAGATATATATTTATTCAAACTTTAAAATATATGAGATGAACTCTTTCACTCAAAGCTAACAAAACTTGATCCGATTCGAAATAATCAGAAAATTTGTTCATGGGTTATACAGGGTGTTTATTAATTGAATGCCGATACTTAAGGGTGTGACTCCTTCGGTCATTTTAATAAAAAAACTTAATATCAACATATGTCCTAAACCTCTTAATTTTTGAGCTACAGGGTGTTACAGTTTTAAGAAGAAATTTACTTTTCTATTATAACTTTGTTATCAGATATTTTTATGAAATTTTGTACACACCTATTAATCATTAAGGAGCATTGTTTGATGTAAAAAATGTTTTAAAATCTTTGCCAATGACGTCCGTACGAGGTTTGAACTAAACATTTTTGAAGAAAAAAATGGTACGCCACTGCTTTTTCTAAAAACTAAAATTATTTTTAAAATCTCCATTTATTTTACAGTAAATTCGGTCCCTAGACTTACTCTCGTACGATGCACCATTTTCACGTAAAAAAATTAAAACCAAAAAAGTTTTTTCCCCAAGTTCATCGAGACTGCTTTTGATATTTTGTTGCTATTTTGTAGACACCCACCATGCGTGGAAACACTTTTTGTGGGGCAAAAATTTATTTTCTACTTTCATAAATGACGTTCACGTAGGCATGCTATTGAATATTTGAATAGAAAAAACGCTAAGCTCATTAAATGCCCCTTAAACCAAATGAATTAAAAATTAGTAGGCTGGGTGAAGTGTCATAATTTTTGACACTTCTTTTCGCAATAAAGGAGACATTCATTTTTCATTATTAAAAAATTATTATTAGAGTTGGAAGTAAAATTTCATAAAAAATGGTAAATTTTACAATCGGTGAATTAGCTGACATGCATTTTACTTATGGGGTTGCCGACGGATATGCATACAAAGTCAGAAGGATATACCAAGAACGGTATTTAAATCGTGTACTACCCGATCCGAGAACATTTTCTGGGATTCATAGACGTCTTTACGAAACCGGAAATTTAAAAGTAGACCACAGTGCTAAAGGAGTCCCTGAAACAGTAAAAACACCGGAACTTGAAGAAGGAATTTTACATGAAATTGAGGAGAACCCCGAAACTAGCACAAGGAAAATCGCGGCAACATTTAATGTTTCACACGTACTTGTTTGGAAAATTCTTATCGAAAATTTGTTATATTCATATGACATTCAAAGAGTCCATGCATTATTCCCTAGAGATTTCCCGTTGCGCATTAATTTCTGTGAGTGGTTTCTTCAAAAGCTGCTGGAAAATCCGTTATTTGACAAGTACAGTTTTTTACCGAGAAAGCTAGTTTCTCTTAAAACTCAATACGAAATTTCCATAATAACCATTTGCAGGCGGATGAAAACTGTTTTGCAATTGAATCAAATCATCAAGAATAGTTTTCATTAAATGTTTGGGTTGGTATTATTGACGATTATTTGATAGGATCATTTTTTCTCCCAAGAAGATTAGATGAACAATGGTATTTACACTTTCTTGAAGAAGAATCTGCCGCCAATGCTTGAAGACCTTCCTCTTTTATTAAGAAACCAGATGTGGCTAATGCACGATGGTGCGCCTCCACATTTTAGCTTACGGGTGCGTGAATTTTTAAATCACAACTATCGCGGTCCGTGGATAGGCCGCGGAGGAACGCAGTCATGGCCGCCCATATCTCCCGACCTTAATAGTTTAGACTACTTTTTCTGGGGTTATCTGAAAAGCTTAGTGTACGCAGTGCCGATTCAAGCGGAAGAAGAGTTACGAAATCGTATAATAGTATGCTGCCAAACCATAAGAGACACCCCAGGAATTTTTGAAAATGTACATCAGTCTATGCGAAAAAGAGTAGCTGCTTGCATACATGTGGGTGGAGGACACTTTCAACAACTACTGTAAATACATAATTTTCGTTCTTTATTTTGTATGTATTTTCTTGTCTTGTCTTTCCGTTTTAAGTTTAAGATTTTGAATTTATCGTTTTACTACATAAATCGCGATTTTTAAAATAAAATTTAAAAAAACCAGAGGTGTACCGTTTTTTTCTATCCAAACATTTAATATTATGCCTACCTGGAGGTCACTGGTTAAAGTAGAAAATTAATTTTTGTCCTAAAAAAGTGTTTCCATGCATACCCATGCATGAGTGTCTACAAGATGGCAACAAAATATTAAAAGCAGCCTCAATGAACTTGGGGATAAAACTTTTTTGGTTTTAATTTTTTTACGTGAAAATGGTGCGTCGTACGAGAGTAAGTCTAGGGACCGAATTTGCTGTAAAATAAATGGAGATTTCAAAAATAGTTTTAGTTTTTAGAAAAAGTAGTAGCGTACTATTTTTTTCTTCAAAAATGTTTAATTCAAACCTCGTGCGGACGTCATTGGCAAAGATTTTAAAATATTTTTTACATCAAACAATGATTAATAGGTGTGTACAAAATTTCATAAAAATATAATAAGAAAATTATAATAAAAACGTTTTTTCTTAAAACTGTAACACCCTGTAGCTCAAAAATTAAGAGGTTTAGGACATACGTCGGTATTATGTTTTCTTCTTAAAATGACCGAAGGATTCACAGGCTAAAGTATCGGCATTCAATTAATAAACACCATGTATGTACGCATACAATTCTGCCGTCATGCTAAACCTTGGTGCAATAATAGGTGTAAATACCAAAGAAAAAAGAAATACTCTTTTTTCAATAAGTGTCTACATGTGTCTCTCAAATATTAAATGAATTTGTTTCAGTATTTTCCATATATTCAGGTACGTAGATACTTTGAGAGATTGAACCACTCTATATATCATAGTTTTTTTCTTTTTGGAAGAGATTTTGATGAGATACATTTATTCAAACTTTAAAATATATGAGACGAACTCTTCCGCTCTAAACTATCAAAACTTTATCCGATTCGAAATCAACAGAAAATTTATTCATGGGAAATATGTACGCATACAATTCCGCCGTCATGCTAAACACACTAAGTGTAATCTTAGGCAATATTATGGATTTCAGTCAGGGTTTGGAAGGGCAAATCGGTATTTCAGAGACGTTTCAGAATATCACAAACCCTTATTACCAATTTCACTTCATTGCCTCATTTCGTATTCTTCATCTTTACAATCCAGATTTCTGCTCTCTATCGATTTTATTGAAACCTACAATTTAACATTTTTGCACTGATTTTAGATAATGTCAGGATACGGCGGCCGCAACAGGGTGGTTTCTTTGTACCAGAAAATGTGCTTTTCTCGTCAACCCGTAAGGGTTCAGATTAGCATAATAAAAAAAACGTTAAATTGTAGAATGCTCCGACCACCGGTTTCTGGTATTGTTTCGAATATAATTGCTTTTTTAATATGTATTTTGATAATATTATGTCCGGAAATGTATTGTTTTCGAGACACAGGTTTTTAAAATTTTCTGTCTTAAATACTATACCTAGTCTTCATTTCTCGAAAACCGATCAAAATGTTGAGATGAGATTTGGTACACAACAGTGTATAGTGAAAGGATATGTGTATAAATTTCTCTTGTAATATACAAGCACCAGTGGCGTTCGTGAACAAATTGGTATCGCTCACTTAAAGCCTAGTTAATTCTACTTCTGCTAAAAACTGTCTCTTTGATTTTTCCCTCCTGACTGTAAAATATTAGTCTTAAATTTCATGTTATAATTCAGCAAGAAGAGATAGAACTTAAAGTGAAGAACACTTTTTGTAACATTCGTTTTTGACATACAGGATACAATTAAACATAATATAGCAAATTGCTTATTTCTATTTTATTAAATTTATAATTTAAATAAACTCTTTGGAATATTCCAGATGTTTGTCGTATTGTTTCACAGGCATTGGTAATACGTTGCATTAAATACAGCTCCACTTACTATGCGGATCCCCAGTTGCTTTAGATAATCCCAAAGGAAGAAATCGCATGGATTTAAGTCGGATGATAGGGGTGGCCAAGGAATAGGCCCACTCCGACCCACTCAATTTCTTTGGAACGCAAGATTTCAATAGTCTTTCAATAGTAAACCATAAACGGTAGCCAACATTAAGTGGGACAGCTTCTAGAAGAATAGATAAATTTTCCTGTAAAAAAATCTAGATCCATCTAATTTTCTCGGCAAAATAAACCAAACTTTTTTAATAATTTCTGCTCGCACATTGAAAGAAAACTGCTGCTGGTGTTGCGATTTGGATAATATATGGAGTTTCAGCCGCCCAAAAATGTTCAATGTGACTATTAAAAAAACCGTTTTGCTTCATCCGTGAACAAAATGAAACAAATAAATTGCCGATCTTCTGCATTTTTTTTTACTTCGCCATTGACAATACTAGAATCTGTCTCGAAAATGAGTTTCAGAGAGGGCTCGAACTCTCTGCAGATGACGAGGATATAGCTGCTGCTCTTGAAGGATTCGCCATAACATGGTTTATTCCCTAATTAATTTGCCAGCCGCCTTGTACAGGTGTTTGTTCAACGGGTTGTAATTTTCCTGATTTTCCATTGTTCTTGCAGTTCTTTGCTCTCCACAATCCACAAAATTCGCTGTTACTTTTCCCGTTTCCCTTAAACGTTTATGAACATTCAAAAAAGTGTTTGCAGAATTGGCGGTCAGGGAATGTATATATAAAGACGCCTTGATTTATCCGAACTTCCGTTTGGTTTTGCATACAAAAATGTATGTTGTCCAATTCGTCAAAGGAATATTTTACCATATTTACTTATTTTGTAAAAAAAATGTATTAAAAACTAACTTAAACACATCAAAAACAAGTCACTCGATATTTTGTGTTATCTTTTTTATTTATGTCGGACATGGAATTTATGACATATGCATAGTTCTTTGTTTTTTTCCAGAAACGGCAAAATTTCAAACGTGGAAGATCTGCCTCAGTCATGGCATGTATATATATATATATATATATATATATATATATATATATATATATATATAAATATATATGGCCTTTTAGGCCCACACCTGTGTTATTCTCCTCCACACCATTATGTCCTTCGCCTTTCTTATCCAATCCGTTACATTTGTCTCCGTTAGATCTATTGCTACTGCCTTTCTCCATCGCTTCCTCGGTCTGCCTCTTTTTTTCTTGTAGTTAGGTTTACTCCCTACTATTTTCTTAACTACCCTTTTATCTTCCATACGTTCTAGATGCCCTAACCACTGCACTCTTCTGGCTTTTACAAACTCGTCTATTGTTGGTGCCTGGTACATTGCATATATTTCCTCATTATTTCTCCTTACATAGCCTTCCTCCGTTTTCTTACCCCCTAGAATTCTTCTTAAAATCTTCATTTCCCACCTTAAAAAGTTTTCTCTTGACTTCTTATATGAGAGAGTCCTGGCATGTACTTTTTGTTAATGATACGGGTGTTTTAGTTGTTCTTGGAGTATGTTATATATTGTAGATGTAGGAATACCTGACGCCAGTGACAATTTTCTAGTAAGTACTTATTCCAAAATCTTCATCCATTAATTCCAAAACCCGTTCTTCAGCGTCAACAGCCCGAGCATGTCGAGGTCTTCCACCATATTTGTTTTGGTTTGAAGGATCCTAGACAGCGTTAAATTTTACAGTACGTACCATATTCATGTAACCTCCAATCAACTCGTTTAAGTGTTCTACAATCTGAGAACCTCATATTGGATTATCGAGTGACATAAAATCCAGCCGTTTCAAAAACATTTACTTCAGCTAAACTATAGGATTGAGAATTTCTGACAGATACTTATAAAAGCTTATTTATTGTAGCTTAAAGGAAACGTAATTTTTATTATTAGATTAAGAATTGCCTACTAATGGATATATATATATATAAACTGTGGGATTAATAATAAATAATGTATTGTATTGTATGTAATGCATTTTTGGTCTAATAATGAAAAATCAAATATTTATGATCGAAATTGGTTTTATTGTTTTTCAAAATATTCTCTGAAGATCAATACATTTTTGCATGTGTTTGAATAAATTCCACACCGATTGAGAAACACATGCATTTAGACACACTTCTTCGGGTGTCGAAAATCGTTAACTACGTAATTTTTTTATGTACGGTAATAAAAGAAGTCATTGAGTGCTAAATCAAAACTGGACGGCAGATTGCTACGGTCGGTGGTAAGCACGCAACAAGCAGAAAAAAAGAAGACGGGCCAGGTGATATGGTAATTTCCTGTATGACAATCGGAGCTTGAGTGAGGGATTTAGCCGATAACTCAATCAGAGATTGGCGGTGGAATGCCCGTCTCGATCCCTGATTATAAACCACCATGATAATATAGTTAAATAGTTAATTTTTACAGTACCTATTATTGCATTGGTTCAGGTGGACCTTGGCAAAAGTTGGATACAGCCCTGTAGCCACCAGTTAGTGAAGCTGACAGTGTTATTATTTCTAAACTAAGGCGATGCTTGTTTATTTAGTCTATTTAAATTTGGTATGTGATTGCAAAATTACCTAAAATACTGGACCCAGTACTATACAGGGTGTCTCATAATTAGCTGCCAACCCTGAATATGCCGATTCTATGATCAAAACAAAGTAAAAAAGTTCATATGAACATGGGTCCGGAAATGCTTCCTAAGGGCACAGGAACCCATTGAAGAGGGAGGAATGGAAATCATTTTTTTGCAATATCTCTCAATCACGTTGTGATAAATGAATGAAATTTGGTATACACAGCTAAATTTTGATGAGCAATAGGTATATATACCTATTAATCCCGGGACGTTTTTGACCCGGTGCCTTCCGAAAAGTGGCGGTTGCAGCTAAGTTGCGGAATGCCGTAGAGAATGTCCTCCTTGATGGCAGCCTTCGGTTTGGAAACCTTCTCCCGTACTGGCGCTCTGCCGCTGCAGTATTACCATCGCAAAAGCCATAAATAAATATCATATCAACTAACTCTTGTCCCGTAAAGTCTTCCATTTTTTTCTCTTAGAACTATTAAATTGGCAATCGGGTTGACAATACTTTGACGTAAGAATACCTTGATAATTTTCTTTAAATTACTATGAAATTGACCAAAGTGGGATTAATTCAAGAGCGATTTTCTCAGAAACCGTTAAAGATAACGATTTGAAACAAGAGTACCTTTTCAACGTATAACAGTTCGGGAAATTTGCTATCCAATTTGTTAAAAAGCCAAAGATGAAAAAGTTACACACGCAAACTACTAAGGGGCCCCCGTACCCACCCCAATGGACCTTGTGGAAATAAATGGATTAGTCCATCAAATTGCTCATCAAAATTTAGCTGTATATACCAAATTTTATTCATTTATCACAATGCGATTGAGATATTGCAAAAAAATAATTTCCATTCCTCACTCTTGAATGGGTCCCTGTGCCCTTAGGAAGCATTTCCGGATCATAGAATCGGCCTGTTTAGGGTTGGCAGCTAATTATGAGACACCCTGTATAAAGAGTGGACACAAGCCAGTACAATTTATTTTAGTCCTTTTGGTATATATACGCAAAGGTTACAGAACGAACTGCAGGTAAGTATTAATAAAATAGGCTACTAAACATGCCTTAGAGGTAAATGGGTAAATGATTCAACGTACAACTCGTTGAGTACTGTAGGTATAAGTAAGTTAATTAATTTATCAGTATATTTTTAGGAAACCACTAACTCATGGGTTTTTATAGGCATGCATCAAGTTAGTTTAGAACATAATAATATATTATACCTGACTGAAATCCTCCGGAGCCGCAACTGGCAGTGAAGGAGGATGATAACGTCCCGTGCGAGACCTAGTGCTCCAGACCACGTGGAGGTTGTCGGGGTGAGGTAGCAGTGAAACTTATCTAGTAATTTTCCTAGCCACAAGCAACGGGCATGACAGGAGGAGGCAGTAGATAAAGCATTATGGAGAGGGAGACATGCAGCACAATTTACGCCCATAAACGGAAAAAGGCCTAAAAATTAATGATTTGCTGTAGCTCGGAACGAGTAAGAAGTTACCGCTTGACTATAAAAATGCCAGTACATACCTTTGCGATATTAGGCGGCCTTAAAGAGGTACTCTGCCGTTCAATCGAGAATTATTAATTGCTATAAATCCCAAACTGCAGGAAATCCTTCTCGGATATAAATCAGCACAAATAATCTCAATTTTTATTACTTCTTAGATATAAAAGCCACAACAGTGTACAGTATTTCAAGACTATTCATTCAATGACAAACAAGACATTTTTTCCGTATCCAGAGCAAAAACCATAGAAGAAGGACAGAGGTTGGAATGTTTTATTTTGTAAAGATAAAACCAATAACAGATTGTAAATAGGCTGAATGCCAGAATTTTAAGGAGGAAGAAGGGAGAGTTCATGAAAAGAAATAATAATAAAGTAATTTAAAATTAAAATTCATTAGGCAATGGTATGATTTGGCATATGAGAATTAAATGAGCATACATTCATTTTTAGTCATTTAGAAGCTCAACTACCTTAGGTTTTATTGGTTCCTCAATGTGATAACACATTTAGTGAATTTTAACCGATAAATATACTATGGGGCATTCGAGCTAAGTAAACCATAACGGGACCGTAACAAGATGACCCATCAATTCAATGTTTTGGCTTGTTAAATCTTTGTTTGAGCCGATAGGTGAGAGCTCGCATTGTCATGATGAAGAATGATTCGCCTATTCTTATGCTTTTTTGGAATTTGTTGGAAAATTTTTGGCAACAAATAATCGTGTACCATTCAGAATCGTACGTTCACATGCATGATTCATTACCTGTGTAGATATTATACACAGCCCTTGGTGCACCTTGAATGTATTTTTTCAACATTTCCTAGCTCCAATCGACACAAGCCTTCTTTTGAGAGATTGTCAGATTATGCGGGATCCAACACAAACAAATCATTTTTACGGCCAACTTTGCATGCAATTCATACTTGTCATAGTAATTTCCAAAGATTTCTTTATCTCACGGTATAGAACATGACGATCTTACTTTATCCGTTCACGCACAGCATCGCTGTTTTCTGGTACAACAACCGACAACAACGTCGGCTACGATTGAATTCGTTATATCAGTTTTATAGTGCTATAGAATGGTGCTTTATCGCCGTATAATGAATTAAGTTAATCGGTGTACTCTTGTCTGGATAATCCACGTCGAAAGTTATGAAAAATAATCGCAAAAAAAGGTTAACGAGTTAATTCCATTTTTTTCTCGAAATGAATTTTTCAAGTTACTGTAAATAACACAAATTGCGCTTAAATGGCAAACTGTTCTGATGAAGGTTATGTTCAACAACGTCAGAATTCCAAAGGAAATGTCAAATGGCGTCTGACAACACTTGCTGTTACTAAAGCCAGAAATATAGAGAGCTGAGTATGGTTTCAATATTGGATACTGTAGATAAAACGGATTTATCTCTAAAACGGCAGAATATATCAAATAAAACAACAAACAAATTGATAGGCGAATGCAAAATGACAAATTTGGCAATACCGTCAAAATTGTATAGATTTTAAAACTTAATTTTGACCGTACCTGTATAACGACCCATGTCAGATTCCAATTTAAATAGTAAAAGTTGTATCACCATGAGTTCCTACTACCACCCAAATTTTGAGATTGTCAAGGTAACGGTTTAGAAATTATGACTGACATTCAATATTTAACTTCATATTTGGAAGCCTTGTATATCCGTAAGGAAGGGTGTATAGGTATGAAGTACTGACATTATTTTAACTTCTCCTGTATGATCTTTCATTTTCTAACCAATAGTTCCTGGACGCCCTATATACAAAATCAACACCAACTGAGATATAAAGGATCTTCCAATAAGGACATCCTAGTTTCGTCTGCGCCTAGTGCCAATATTTGTACTGATATTAATCGACAGTGCATACAAATTGTTAAAATGTAGATAGTATAAAATAATTTAACTGGTAATGGTGCAAATTAGGCTTTGATAACCAAATATTTGTGACTAAGATTAGATTAGAGAATTTTAAAGCCTCTTGGTTTCAATAAAATAGTATTGGGTGCCATACTATGCATGAAATCATCATATCATTAGAGGAAAAATTTCAAGTTTTCGTAATTTCGCATGGTAGTGATGTTAACTAGTCATCAGGGTCAACAGCTTCAGATGTTCTGTTATGGGATTTTCTGAAAGCCAAGGCATATGCCAATGCACCTCAAACAACTTCATATTTAATGAGCAATATTAGAGTTATTGATCAAATTTTACCAGTTTTATGTGACTGCATTATCGAGAGCTGGACGGAATTTGTGCTATTAAACGAAGGCATAACGGCTATTTGCCCGATATTATTTACATATTACATAATGGTATCGATTTTACTTACAAATATAAAATGAAACAATAACATTTACATAGGTACTTTGTTATACAGTATGCGCCAAAAGTATGGAATAAATTCAATAAAAACGAAACAATTATTTTTTGGGAAAAATCCTCGAACAGGTCGATTTTTAATTTAAAAAATACATATTTTAGAGTAAAATGCGATTTTCAAAAGTACTAAAATTTTGCCCTCTTACATAGGAAAGTTTTCGAGTAAATGACGATTGAATGTTAGAAAACGTAAATTTTATCCATAAAAAAGTAACAATTCTGAGGTATGTAAAATAAAATACAATTGATTAAATTTTATACTTAAATTAAATGTTCAAATTGCCATCCACCAACTTTTTGACAATGCGCAAGTCTGTGAAGAAATTCTTCTTGCACATTATGAATGATTTCTGGGGTAACTCTGCATATTTCGTCCCGAATGCGATTTTAAATGTGGTTTATTAATGTACACTTTTGACTTCAAGTATTCCCATAAAAAATAGTCAAGAGGTGTAAGATCTGGCGATATTGCAGGCCATTCTATCGGTCCGCGTCTGCCGATCCACCTCCCAAGAAAACAGTTGTCCAAAAAATCTCGTACAGGGCGCGCATAGTGCGGAGGTGCACTGTCTTGCTGAAACCATACGGTATCGTCAGGAATGTCAGGGTCATTATCGTTAGGAAAAATTACTGCAAGGGCTGAAACAAGGTCATTTTCTAGAAACTCTAAATATCTTTGTCCTGTAAGGGTTTTTTCAAAGAAGAACGGCCCTACTATTCTGTCGTCAACTATTCCAGCCCACACATTTAATTTCTGAGGGTGTTGGGTATGTGCCTCTGCCATCCAATGAGGATTTTCCCGACTCCAATATCTGCAAGTTTGACGGTTTACTGTACCATTCAGATAAAATGTGGCCTCATCTGAAAAAAGTATTTGCCGGTGTAAATTTCTATTTCCTTGACATAAATCCATTAGAATTTCGCAAAAGTGTAAGCGGCGATCGGGATCATCTTCATTGAGTTCCTGCACATGTTGAATTTTGTAGGGATGATATTTTTCCTTCCTCAAGATACGTAGCACTGTGCTCTGACTAGTGTCATTGTTTAATGCAACCAATCGTGAAGAATTATGAGGATTATCCACCATACTTATCAAAATGTTCTGTTTATGATTTTCATTAATGCTTGTATGTCCAGGTTTTGGAATATTTACAACATTGCCAGTTTCTCTAAATTTAAACTCTACCTTACTGACTGTTGATTGGCTGATAGGGCGATCTGGATATTTTTCATTAAATAAATCGCAAACTTCCTGCTGAGTTCTAGTCATATTGCCGCATCCGATAATAATTAAAATTTCAATTCTTTGAGTAACAGTTAAATGTGCCATAATACTTTAAATTGAATAACACTGTGACACTTTGCAAAGGTTTTCACCTACGTGATCCATAAAAGAACTATGGAATTCGAAAAACTAAACTTGATAACGTTTTTGTTTTATTTTAATTGATTTACGTTTTCTAACATTCAATCGTCATTTACTCGAAAACTTTCCTATATAAGAGGGCAAAATTTTAGTACTGTCTGATAGAGAATTAAACGATCTTTCAGAATCAAGGAAAACAATATGGTGTTGCCATTTAAAAAAAATCGATGACGTCATTACTCGAAAACAAATGACATTTGAAAATCGCATTTTACGCTAAAATATGTATTTTTTAATTTAAAAATCGACCTGTTCGAGGATTTTTCTCAAAAAATAATTGTTTCGTTTTTATTGAATTTATTCCATACTTTTGGCGCATACTGTATTTTAATTAAAAAGTAGGGCATCTTTATTGAAATACCTTTTTAAAGTATGGTACCTCGAAACAGCAGCTTCGAATGTGAAACTGTTTCGTTAGAAATTTCTTGATTATTATACATCTTCATTATTTGTGTATGTAATATACAGGGTGATTCAGAACTTGTCTAAAAAAATTTAGGAATAGATGCATCATGAATTATGAAGTCAATGTCGTAAAAAAATGTTTTGGAAAATCCTTATAGTTTCAAAATTATTGTAGTATTTTCAACCATTTCATTGCTGGGTTAGGATAGTATCTAACCAGGCGATTCAGAATATTGCAATCCAATTACTTTTTGTAGGTAAGTATTAATTTTTTGTGAAGCAAGTCTTTAAATCATTTTTTCAAGTGTTAAAAATGGCTTACGTTTAAAGAAACTCATCGAGTTGATGGATGTCGTTTTAATTTATGGCAATGTGCAAATGCTTTAGCAGAAAGATTTCCCGGTAAACATGTGCCAAATACAGCTACTTTTGCCGCGATGTGCAGTGAGTGCAAGTGTAGTGCAACGCGAGGAAAATTTGAAACCGAATCGTGGAAGAGTGGAGGACCAGGACATTGCAGCATTTTGTAGCAGTGTGTCGTATCATACACGAGGTTCAATATATCCGTACAACGTGTCCAAGCATTAATACCAAAGGATTGGAGGAGAAGGACCTGGTAATATGGCCGCCACCATCTCCTCACTTTAAATGATTTGGACTTCTTTATGTGGGGATATTTAAAAAATGAAGTGTCTCGCACCGAAGTGGATACATACTATTGACAATTTACGCAAATAAATGTATTATACTTGCAGCCAATAACTTATAAGTTCAAACCGGACAGAAACATTTGTGTTAGTTTTTAGAAACTAGGTAAGACAAACCCAAAATATTGTAGTAGCATGAGGTATGTCAAACTATTTCATTAATTATAATCACAAATTCCATCTATGCATAATTAATAATAATAGCGGCAAAAGCAGTTGAATTTTCTGTATAGAATAGGTTTCCAGTTTCCAGTACCGTGCAGAAATATATTTTTAAATCATTTTCGAAATGCCCTTTTTAATTTTTTAACAAAATTGTATTTGTAAGAGTCCTCTGTACATTTCAGTCTCATATTACAACCATTCCAGTACTATAAAATTAAAACCCAGATTAAAAAAAACTGTAGTATCACTTGAAAGCATTTTAAGAATCATGTTCATATCAATTTTTTTTCTTATATGTATATCTGTGGTATTTGGGATATATATGATAACTCCAAAAATGTACTTTTTCTGTTAACTCTATTGTCCCATATGATTTTTTAAAATATTTGTATTAGGTATAATGCTTAATGTCCAACATTACTAACAAGCCCGCTATTTTGTAATCTGAACATGATATGTCACAAACATGTCAGCTTTGATTGGCCGTTTGAGTCATATATGATATCTGTTATTATTTCTATAACTAAAAGCAAATGTCGTTTTTCTTATATTACACTTAAAAACACTGAAAATAAATATTTGAAAGCCAATGTTTGGTTTTTATTAAAATTCTGGCTGATTTACATAATGTATTTAAATATTTAAATGCGTTTTCTGAAAAACAATATTTTTGAAGTTATCTCATGTGTCCCAAATACCACATATATGTATATGTATAATCGCTCATTCCGTTACAAGGACGGTATTCTCGATTACCCTATATGCCACTATATCTGACTCCAGTTTCTATTCGAAATCCAATGCAGCCGTACAGTTTTTATAAGAAATAAAAAAAAACCTTGACATATTGACATATTCATGCGCATACAAAATTTCTTATGTAATTAACAGGTTACACAGGAAAAAATAATACACTATATATAACTTTTTTACAAGAATTATTTATTTATTTAATTACGCCATCGTACAGTAAACTAAGGACAATACAAAAAATAATATTAAAAAAAATAAAGACAAAATTAGAACATTTACAAAGCAAAATTAATAACCGTTATACAATCTTCTGATAGACTTAATACTACAATTAAAGATCAGCCTGAATAGAATGATAATTACTACACATAGTGGACACAGGTGAGAACGAAAGCATATTAACATTTCGAGTTGCAAATGAAGGAAATTTAAAATTAATTTGTGACAATATAGAACGGTAATAAAGGGAAGTCTTAGTGATTTTGAAGAGAAATTGAAGTGTCTCAACAAAAGGTTATTGCAAGGCGAGCGAATATGTGGCAGAGCCCATCTACTTTAAACGATATAAATTTTAATTTACTGTGCATTCAACACTGTTAAGACGGATCTGATACCCAGGATTCCAAATAACATATACATACTCCAACTTAAGTAGAACAAACGCATTGAACAATAGAAATAAAGTTTTTATACTACTGAAACCATTCAAATTGCGAAAAACAAATCCTAAGCTTTTATATGCGAGGAACGTAATATCATCAATATCCTGACGAAAACTAAGACTTTCTGCAGACGCTAAAAGTGATCACGTGGCAGTTTTGTATGATAAACGGCAACTTGTTACTGTTACTGTATTATTGTTGCTTCAAGTTTCAAAGAGTATTCTTAGGAACAAATATTACAAAAAACTTTTATATAATCAGCATAAATAAAATAATCAACATCAACTTTATCAACAATATCAATAGTAAATATATTAAAAAGTAAAAGTACTAGTTCTGAGCCTTGGTCTAGAGGTGGCAATATATTCAAAAGATCTAAAACCACCGTATTCAACGTACGGATTTAAAGAATGTAAATAAGAACTGAAGAATCTAATTAGTTGGTTGGAACAGCCGACTTGTTTAAGTTTCAGGAGAAGGTCATGGTCAATTTATCGAAGACCTTGCTGAAGTCGCTACAAATAACATCGACTTGGTTTCCCTGCATCAAGCACTTCAGAAACATATTGAGTCAGACAAAACAGAATCGTAACAGTTGAACGTCCCTACATGAAACCATGTTGATAATGACTAATTATTCCAAGAATATTAAAGAATATTTTTTCTTTCTGCAATACACATTTAAATATTTTAAAGAAATTACATATAATAGTGATGGGCCTATAGTTAGTGACATCCTTATTATTGCCTTTCTTGAAAACAGGGTATACCCTGCAAGTCTTCCAAATGTTTGGAAAGACACCAGATATTAAACAAAGGTTAAACATATTTTAAGGGTGGTAAGCAATTACTGAGGCACAATCACATATAATAAAGGCAGGTAAACCATCAGAGTCTGGGGTAAATTTAGGTTTTATTATTTTTTAAGGCATAATTATCACTTTCAGAAATGGAAAAAATTGAAAAGGAATTATTTTCGAAATTATCTTCAGTGGGGGGTGGATCATGTGAGTAATAATTGTTAGAAAAATTAGTTAAAAAAAATACGCAAAAGTATTAGTGCTAGGAAAATAATTTATGTTTTTTACCATTCATATAAGACCAGAACTTAATGGAATCAAGGCAAATATTGAGTTCAATGTTACTCAAGAAATTAGCATGAGCAGCACATACATCTTTTTAAATTTTTCATTTGTGTGCTTTTATTCCCTCCTAAACTTTGCCTTTTTTGTATTTAAAACGATGTCATTTTGCAAAACACTATTTTCACTAAGCAACATGTAGTCAAAAATTTAATATTTTTGCTCCGCAACCTTGTATTTTTGTGATAAATAAGATGCTCATGGTGCATTTCAAAATACTGATATCCACTATAATAAAACAAAATATAAATGAAATAAGTCATTATTTTCACAGATCTGATAAAGAAAACTATTTATTTTAATAATATCCTCTGTACTTTTTACCCTACTGCATTGACAACCTTTTATTTACTAATTATTTACGTGTTTCCCATTACAGCCATTGATTCATGTGGCGCTACATAGTGCCACCTAATTTCAGATCGAAAGCGTTAATTATTGTCAATTGCAAATTCCAGTTTTGACAATATATCAATTATGCTAATATTGCACTGTAACAATATCCATTACTAAATGCTAACATGTAGGATTTCATCAAACTATCACGCCAACTGACAATATTGTATTTTAATAGTTTATCGAAACTACTTCATTAAAGGACTGACTTTTTTATAATGCTGCAAATTAGCGACACCGATGCAAAATACTTCTGTGTCTCTTTTAACAAACAACAGAAAGATAATGCACTGATGGAGTTGAATAATGATTCTAAACACTAAAACATAATTTACAGTACAAGTGTAATGTGATGGCGATCTGCAACGTTCCTATAGTTTACAATTGCGTCCATGTAGATTATTACTAACATTTAAAATATATATGCCAGACACATTTACCAAATAGCTGCCATGAATAGCATTATATAGGTAAATATGAGATCACATCTTGTCTATCTTAATGTCAAATGCAACTAGAAAGATCTGATATACAAAATATGAGAAAAAATACAGTTTGTTAATAGATGTTATAGTCCTTTATTCCATAGCTTCCATATATTTTTTAATGTATGGAGCCTAATATAGAAACAGTCTTCCTTCCTTCATTTTTTTTCTCCCTCATAATTTTTACTAGTATCCCACTTATCCCTTTCCACTTTGTTTTATTTCTTAATAAGTTCTCCATCATATTATTACCATATTTTCAATACCACAATATATGCGTCTACCGTTATCCGCTAACTTAAACCTAAATCAGTATGGTTTAAAAGCATTTGCCCAGTTAAGATTTGTGTTAAAAAGTAATTTGTTTCGTCCATACTACTAAGTCCGGTATAAGCCTTCTTGTCTGTCTCGCCACTCCAGTCTTTTTCATCTATCGTGTCATTTACCCAGTGTATCCACTCTTCTCTCTGCATTCGTCATCTCCGGTCTTTCTCTTCTCATGATTGATTCTCTAACACTTATATCTACGGGCAGATTGTCCGCGATTACCTGTAGTGCCTCTGTCGACAGGACTCTGTTGGCACTAACCTCTCTTATCGTCGATCTAGATTCGTCTTAAGGCACTGCCTCCTACCAGATCCCGGTAGAGGATCTTCGAATAGATCACGGAAGCTACAAGTTTTCTCCTGTAATAACTAACAGCCTCAACATTTGGAAGCTGTCCATACATTGTGCCCGCTTTCTCTTCTAAGCTAGCGTTTGATATTCATGTTTCAGCCTAGCATTACCCCTAAGTATTTGGCCTCTTCTCCAGTTGTAATCTTGACATCTGCAACATCTAAACATAATTCCGTTATCTTTAACCTCCTCACTAGTATCACCGCTTCAGTTTTCTCTGCTTCCAAGTGTAAATCTTTCCCTTGCAACCACTTCCTTATATTTTCTACTACGATCGCAACGTCCCTTTTTATGTCCTCTTCATTCCTCCTGCTGACTATCAGCGCGAGGTCATCTGTGTAACCAATTGTCATTACTGAATCTGGTTGTCGACCACTTCCTCGTAGCACAGGTTCCAAAGCATCGGCCTCAATATCGAACCCTGTGTGACACCCCATTCTTATACCTATCTTTTCTCTTCTATTTCACTGGCCCATATACCTAATCCTATCTTCCAACTAATTCTTCCAGAACTGTAACTATTCCGTACCAACTCATTTTATAAAAGATGTTCACTGATAAATAATTCTAGGGAAAACGATGAGACAAATTAATGACAATTTATTTTCGCATCCTGATGATGACTTTGTATAAGTTGTGACATTGACGAATAATGTCTATTGATTATCTCATTCCAATTGTTACATTTAAAAACTGTACTGCGTTGTGGAGTATGGAGTCTGCCTCTTGAAAAACATAAATAATAAACAAATTCCAAAATTAAAAGTGAGCCATATTCTGCCCCCTACTATATATGTTGCAACCTCTACTACTGCAGGGCAGGAGCTCAACAACTACCTCATCCTGTGAGTTATTATCCCTTTTCTATCAATACAAGTATCGCTAACATCCATCTCTTCGGAGAGCATGAATCTTTCAATGTTCTGTTAAAGACTCCCAAAATATGTTCAGGGATTGCCTGTGCCACAACTCTAAAAAACATAGGGGTCATCTTATTCACATCTGTTGCTTTTTTTCCATTTCAGTTTCGACACTGTTGTCTGCAGTTCCTCTATTCCAAATGGAAGTACCTCTTCCGTGGTGCACCTTCTTTTAGTCTCTAAGCAGTCACCATCCTCCTCCTCTCGTCTATTTGTCTTCCTTCTACCATTTTAACTTATATGTATGTATCCCCACACAATCTCGTTTAACTCCTTTTGTAAAACAAAAAAATCTTACCTCATTTTGAAAATTATCTTTCTTCTAGTAGTTTTGGTTTGAACTCTATGGAGTTTCGCTGTAATTTAAAGCTTACTAGTGCTTGTTGTCGTGAAAAAATATACGTTTACTGAATTTCTTTCTTTTAATCTACACTATTTTTATTTCTCCTTCCCGTAAACACACACAAATAGATGACTCTACCAACACAATTTGGGTCAAATGTAGATTTTGCAAATTTTTTAAATAGGCTTATATTTTCAATGCGTTAAAAATAGTCCTAAAGAAACTCAGCTAAATGTTCTATGCAAAATACCTATTCTACATAGACTGCATATTTTAAAAGGTACACCCTGTATAAAAATTGCAAGTACGCTACTGAACTATACGTAAAAAACTCTAGTAGCAATTTTCACCATTCCGATATCTCAGTTATTCTCTGAGATACGAAGAAACCCTTAAAAGTATTTTTTTTTAAATTTCGTCCTGTATCTAAAAAATAGAGAGGTCTATGAAAATTCAGATTGCGGATATCCCTATCTCTTGTAGATTCCAAGATACCCTGAAATTATGGCGAAATTAGGACATCCTGTACACCAGCATCTTATGTCGCATCCGAGTTTAAAGTAATAAACCAAGCGTAAGAATACAGTTGAGGGTAACGAGTTAATCACATAATGGATCTCTCAGTGTTTTCCCTCCGCTTCTGCATGGAATAAATTAATAGTTGGGTTATGAGTTTCTTGTCTGCCATTTAAAATCTGTCGTAAATGGCGTTAGGATGCCGACAGGTTGAGCTGAACCGTTGTGTGCTCTCTCTCGTGCAATTAAATAACTGGAATAACTTCGCAGCCGGCTCGATATTCTTTGCGCTGTAGCTGATCTACAAAGGACTTTCCATTTATCTTATAAGGGCGTCTGGCTGCGTTAAGTCGGCTCGTAAAAATATATTATTTGTATCGAGTTACGGCATTCCTAAGTAAATTAATGTGGCCGGGGGAATATTCGCATAGCGGGCGTTATTGAGACACAAACTTTGCAGGAATTTTTACACCGTCGGCGTTGAGAAACAAGGTTGTTTAATGTTCTTTCTTCAATGGCCTACGAAGGGGTTAACAATCTAAAAATGTTCTTACTAGAAAATAATCTATGTAGGTTTCTTTTACTTTTATTTCAAACTAGTAATTTTAAACATACAAATGCATAGGAAATTATTTAATACTGTTCTAAACATCTTTATGAAACATATTTAGTGCAACAGCAAACTTGTGGCAAAAAAGTTCAGATATCATTTTCGTTGAAAATGAAATTGATGGTGTACCATACATAGTTTTTATAAAATGTAACCTGCATGCCTCAACTTGGTTTGTAGGCTTCCCTGGCAAGTGTCAATGGTTGAATATATGAAAAAAAATATTGAACAAACCATCAGAAGGATTCCTAAGTTTAAGAGAAATGAGGAATGCCAGCTAACAATCTATCTACTCTACATACAAAGATGCTTTGTCAATATAGACCGCCTCTTAAGAAAGAGCAATGCTAATGCCGCCTATAACACTTTAATGAAGATAGGGGCAGCCTTTCTCAAGACCAGGTGCAAAAACAACATATTTCAATGCCCTAGTGTTTACAACATCCTTTACATTGCCTATCGCATGCAGTGCCTAGAAAAAAACAGTTATTGATAGGTATTGACTTGACCTACTCATCAAACAATTTGCTATTAATAGTCCACCTGCTGTGGTCTCGTAAGGAGGACCAATAATAGCAAATCAAGGATAATTCTCAGACAGCAATATGTTTCTTAAAACGAACAAAAGAAGCTTAAATCGACGGCATGGTGAAATATGTTGTTCATCCAGCAAATCCTGTGTACAGTATGGAAACTACTTATGGAATAAATTTATAACTGTAAATACCTACTGCAGAAAAACGCTTAGTGTTGATCTTTCACTTCACATTTTTCAAAGTATGTTATTTTTTATTAACACACTTTTGATCGATTATTTTAGGTTTTTAGATACCTAATCATTAGTATATCTATGAAAGCATATTTACTACATGACAAAGGTAAAAACCCATTAAATATGATTTTATTTAGTTATTTTTTTGCATATTTACTTCTCTCGGTGAAAGAAAAACAATAATTAAATTTGGAGAATTAAAATTGGAGTTTGCATAAGTCGTACTTTGATAATATAGCATTCTGTTTTAAAATTTCTGCTCACGTTTGTATTGCATGTGTTGTGAAGCCTGTTGCAAACAACAATTTTTTTCAGCAGATTAAACCTAGAATATGTAGATTTAAGCATATTTCCCAGCTTATTCACTTTGAGAGGAATTGTTGGGTTACGCGAAGCAGGTTTGTTGGTGAAATAAATTTCTAGAAGAACTCACAGATCCTTACGTACTACAGTATGATATTATAAGACATGGATTCAGGAACGTCTTGAATATAGAACGATAGTCACCGGCCGACGTAGAAGAATCACAGAACGTGAAGAAGATGTGGAATGACATATGGCTCCACTACTTCCTGGATGTATCGTTGGGCTGTCATGTTGCTTCAAATGAAAACTAATGGTGATCTGCTACCATACACGATAACACTTCATACAATATCGTCTACTGTGTGATGGACATGACGTTCTCTGTCAAAATGTGGATCGCGTCTTTCACCACGTCGCCTTCTCACCTTTGTACGATCATCGTGCATCCCCATGCAGAAACGAAATTCCCCACTACTTGACTCATCACCTAATTTCATTCTTGGTCCCACTAAATCTTCTCTCTACATCATTGTAAGCTGTTAGCTCGATGTTGACGAGTGAAAGGCAGCATCTAATGTGGACGATAAGACAAGAGGACAAAACTTCATATATACTGTACGCATACCGACCATACCCCCATGATCTTCAAACCATTGATTTTCAA
This sequence comes from Monochamus alternatus, assembly GCA_037114965.1. Lineage (NCBI taxonomy): Eukaryota > Metazoa > Arthropoda > Insecta > Coleoptera > Cerambycidae > Monochamus > Monochamus alternatus. The sequence goes on along the minus strand of CM073435.1, from coordinate 20,200,437 downwards.
TTGTCCCGTTGCTGTTAAATCGGTCTCTGAGAGCTAAAAGTCGCAATCGACAATCTTCACGATCTGTGGTTTCACTACGACGGCTGGTGCCTCTCGTGTCTACATCTGGTAACACTGTATCAGGGTACGTAAAAATCTGTTAGTCCTTCTAGAAATTTCTCTCACCGACAAACCTACTTCGCGCAATTCAACAATCCGCCTCCTCCTAAGGTGACGAAGTTGAAATCGAAGTTGGCAAATATGCTCAAATCTACGTACTCTAGGTATAATTAGCTACAAAAATATGTCGTTTACAACAAACTTTGCAACACTTTCAACACAAATGTGAGCATAAATTTTTAAAACAGAATGCTACGTTGTCAAAGCTTGTATATGCAAACTCCAAAAAAACTTAACAGATAAACCTGAAAATTTAATCATTTTTTACTTTCACTGAGAGAAGTAAACATGTATAATATTAACAGAATAAAATTATATTTATTATGATGAGTGTTTACCTTTCTTTGTTACTTAGTATAATTAATATTTTTAAACAATATGAATTATATACATTTTAAAATAGTGCAGAAGTCTACACAAATTATACCTTGTTCGTCTCTAAAATAAAATGGTAATATTTATCTCATACTGACAACTCGTATCGCTTATAACCAATTATTTTCTAAAATTGTCATAATTTTCTACGTCTATTGACAACACTAATATTTATATTACATACTAGCAATCTGGTGCAAAATTTCCTTATTAATAAATCTTTTCAAAGAATAACAATAATAGTACTTACTCTACAACCAGAGCCACCTCTGACTTCAATCCACTCCTCCAGCTATTTACTGATAAAGACCTTGATGCATAGCACTCACGAGCATAAGAACCTTCGACTTCATTGATTTATTGAATACTACAAAGATTGCTAGCCTTCCGGCGATGAGGTGGAACAATGACTTATGTTTGCGGGATGAACGACCATCTGTTTTTGCAGTTAATTGGTCTATGATCGTAGGTATCAAGTAAAACCAATAAAACTTTATTTCGATACTTGACAATTTGTTTACTACTACTATTTTCGTTTTTCAATTTTTAAATATTTTCTTTCTATTCAATTTAGGTAGACATTACAAACATTGAAACTGTTTCAAGACCAATATTTGTTTTTTTCCCCTTTTTTGCTCAACACAGAGACTTGTTTATTTTGGAAATATTGAACAAAGTATTAACCACAGGAATTGACAATTATTATTAGTGGTTTGTCTAGCTCAAACTATTAAATTAATAACACCTACAGTTCATTTTTAATAGTGCTAGCGACATAATATTAGAGATGAGTAAAATAGGAAACAGTTGGGCTAATTTCAAAAGAATCAGCGACTATTTTTCTATCACTTCTGGTCTAACTGGAAATGGCTACAATTCTAAATGTTTAATATTCTGTTTATTTCAGTTAAACTCTACATTTTTAACAGTTCCACGCATTTTTTGTTAAACATTCTTTCAGTAATTAAAGAACTTCTTATTTCACTTAATAAAATAAATCAATAATTCTTAACAGTCTAATCAGTAGCATTTTTAAAAGAAAAATAAGTTATAATATATTATATTATATAATAACCTTATTCTGAATGAGTTGTTACCTCCATTAAGTGACCATTTCCCAGATTCATTAATATTTGTTGCAATTATCAGAGATATTTGATTAAATGCGAAATGTATAAGAACCTCAACTACTCACACTTTGAAAGCAATAGCTCTAAATGGTTTAAAAAAACCTTTCCGCCATAACTGATCAGATAAATCTAAAACAATTGTGATAACTAAAAAAAACTTTTAAAAAGCGATATAAGATTAATTTTTTGTTTGTTATATAAACATATTATGGTTTAAAAGTGTGAACAGTTGTTTGTTGCAAAATAATTACTTTGGTAGATAAAATTCTTCGATTTAAACAACCTGTATCATCATAACTCATTAGTAATTTATATACAGTATGCGCCAAAAGTATGGAATAAATTCAATAAAAACGAAACAATTATTTTTTGGGAAAAGTCCCTGAACAGGTCGATTTTTAATTTAAAAAATACATATTTTAGCGTAAAATGCGATTTTCAAATGTCATTTGTTTTCGAGTAATGACGTCATCGATTTTTTTTTTAAATGGCAACACCATATTTTTTTCCTTGATTCTGAAAGATCGTTTAATTCTCTATCAGACAGTACTAAAATTTTACCCTCTTACATAGGAAAGTTTTCCAGTAAATGGCAATTGAATGTTAGAAAACGTAAATCAATTAAAATAAAGCAAAAACGTTATTTAATGAAAAATATCCAGATCTCTAAATTTAGAGAAACTGGCAATGTTGTAAATATTCCAAAACCTGGACGTCCAAGCATTAATGAAAATCAGAAACAGAACATTTTGATAAGTATGGTGGATAATCCTCATAATTCTTCACGATTGGTTGCATTAAACAATGACACTAGAGCACAGTGCTAAGTATCTTAAGGAAGGAAAACTATCATCCCTACAAAATTCAACTTGTGCAGGAACTCAATGAAGATGATCCCGATCGCCGCTTACACTTTTGCGAAATTCTAATGGATTTATATCAAGGAAATAGAAATTTACACCGGCAAATACTTTTTTCAGATGAGGCCACATTTTGTCTGAATGGTACAGTAAACCGTCAAACTTGCAGATATTGGAGTCGGAAAAATCATCATTGGATGGCAGAGATACATACCCAACACCCTCAGAAATTAAATGTGTGGGCTGGAATAGTTGACGACAGAATAGTAGGGCCTTTCTTCTTTGAAGGAACCCTTACAGGACAAAGATATTTAGAGTTTCTAGAAATTGACCTTGTTCCAGCCCTTGCAGTAATTTTTCCTAACGATAATGACCCTGACATTCCTGACGATATCATATGGTTTCAGCAAGAGGATGCACCTCCGCACTATGCGCGCCCTGTACGAGATTTTTTGGACAACTGTTTTTCTGGGTGGTGGATCGGCAGACGCGGATCGATAGAATGGCCTGCAAGATCGCCAGATCCTACACCTCTTGACTATTTTTTATGGGGATACTTGAAATCAAAAGTGTACATTAACAAACCACGTAATTTAGAAGAACTTCAAAATCGCATTCGGGGCGAAATACGCAGAGTTACCCCAGAAATCATTCATAATGTGTAAGAAGAATTTCTTCACAGACTTGCGCATTGTCAACAAGTTGGTGGATGGCAATTCGAACATTTAATTTAAGTATAAAATTTAATCAATTCTATTTTATTTTACATACCTCAGAATTGTTACTTTTTTATGGATAAAATTACGTTTTCTAACATTCAATCGTCATTTACTCGAAAACTTTCCTGTGTAAGAGGGTAAAATTTTAGTACTGTCTGATAGAGAATTAAACGATCTTTCAGAATCAAGGAAAAAAATATGGTGTTGCCATTTAAATGACATTTGAAAATCGCATTTTACGCTAAAATATGTATTTTTTAAATTAAAAATCGACCTGTTCGAGGATTTTTCCCAAAAAATAATTGTTTCGTTTTTATTGAATTTATTCCATACTTTTGGCGCATACTGTATTAATTTCTTCTATTTATTAATTTTGAAAGAGCGTACATTTCGTTATAGTAACCCTGGACTGCAGTCTTCTTTTTAACAAAATGACATTGACAAAATGACAAATTTGAAATTTAAATTCTGAGGAACTGGTTTTTCCATGTCTAACAAAATCATTTATTTGATTTATCAACATAATAACACTAGAATAATAAATAATCGAAAAAATAATACTATTATCACTTTTTGAGGTGCAGTATATTTTTTTTTTGCGAAAACAACTAAGCATCCGGTTAGAGAGTCTTTTTTCTACATTGAGAAGTGCTTAATAAAAGCAGTTTCTTTCAACAAGTTTTTACACACTCTAAGGACTTTTTAACAATACAAACCGATACAGATTTTAAACATATTCTAAGCCCAGATTAGAACATAGGATTAGCTGAGCAATATGGTACTGAGGGTACAGACAGGGTGGAAGTAGCTTTTTCCGCCGATAACCAGCACCTAACAGGAACTTATCGGCTATGTAAGTTGTAATTGTGTATTTAAATTAATATGAAAACAGCAGGTTAAAGCAGGCTGAAGCAGACACAGTGGAAGCAGGTTTTCTATTTACTGGTACCCCGCGCTGATACGCGCTTATATGCTTTGATTATAACACTTTTAAATGGATATTTACACAGTGAATATAGATTGAAGCAGGTCAGCGCCGAAAACCTTTTTTTTTGTACGCCCTGGTCGTTTGTAGAAGAATGGACAAAGAACTAGTAATATCTTCAGTTTTTCGAAGATTTATATGGGATAATATATATCGTACAGAAATGTTGAAGAGCGATTAGTAGATGAGATGAATTAAGAGGGTAAGTATTAAAATATGCAGTGTGCAAAATATGAGTGCCCTTATTTTACTGTATTTAACTTAACAGGTTTTGAATATGCGACAACGTCGCCCACCTACCATGTCAGGTGTTTGAACATAATAAACACAAATACTCTTAATAAACATATTTACTGTGAATGGTTTTCTTAGAACTCTTTTTACAACACAGAATAAAATGTGAAATACCTATGTAGATATGTATACACACAAATATCAAACAAATACTATCTAATATTTATTTGATATACAGAAAAGGAAAGGCAGTAATAATTTGAGGTTAGCAGCAGTAGGTAATTGATGCAATATTATCGTACGTTATAGTTGTAAGGATTTCTTAGGAAACCTTTCTTGTTTATTTTATTAATACTGGTAAAAAAACAAATTACCTTACAGGAGCTTTTGCTTAACCTTAGTTGTGAACTAGTTTGTAATTTTGTAACACAGTTTTGCATTTTATTGCAATTGTAATTTTATTTTTGAAATGTATTTGTAGAACTATTCGTTTTAGACACTTTTTTATAAGAGTTTTTTTTGTTTGTTTTGGTCAGATATACATACCCCTTTAGTATCATCACTTATTTTCCAGACATCCTGTATATCAATAATGTAGTAGTATCCAAAAGCAGTTTTAATTATGGTTACTGGATATATGCGGTTGATTGTATGTTGGAGGTAGTAATTTTGTTAATACTAACAGTATGTTTCTATACCCTTTCCTAGAAGAAGAATTGGTCACTTTGCTCAATACAAAAATAAAAAGTAAGAGATCATGTGGTGAAGATGATATCCCTGTATTTTTAATAAAAAGAGTGTTAAAATTAATCATAAATCCAATGACATTCCTAATAAATTTTTCATTCAGTTCGGGTCTATATCCTCAAAATTTTAAATTAAATAAAGTGGTACCGTTACACAAAAAGAAAAATCTTTTATTATTGGAAAATTACCGACCTGTATCCATGCCCAATAGTTTATCAAAAATGTTTGAATATGCCTATTTGGACAGGCTATTTAAGTTTTTGGAAAAAAATAATATATTCTCAGACTGTCAACACGGATTTCGACCACTAAAATCAACAAGTACAGCTATGTTTGCTTTTTTCAATCAAATAATTGAAGTTTTTGACGCGGGAGATAGCCCGGTCGCAGTACTATGTGACTTGAGCAGAGCTTTCGACTGCGTCAACCACGATAAACTGTTTAGCATTCTTGAAGACTATGGGGTCAGAGGAATTACTTTAAACTGGCTAAAATCATTTTTACGTGATCGTCATCAATTTGTCTCTTTAAATATGACAAACAATAACCAGACATCGCAGTTTAAATCAAAAATTTTAAATGTTGACATTGGGGTCCCACAAGGGTCTATCCTGGGCCCTATACTATTTATCTTATATATTAATGAAATTAATTCTGCTGCAAAGTGGTGTCATCTTACTGCTTATGCAGATGATGTTGCGTTGGTAATTTCTGACAAGAATCATGACGTTTTAACTCGTAAATGCTCTGACGCTTTAAATAATATTATAAGCTATCTTAATAATTATAACCTTTTTTTTAATGTCGAAAAAACTAATTTATTACAAATTCATAATTACCAAAAAAAGTAGATAATATTACTATTAAAGTTAATGACACTTTTTTGTCTTCTTCGCATGATGCAGTACGATTTTTGGGTCTTTATGTCGACGAGAATTTGAATTGGATACATCACTGTGATAAGTTAGTTTCCAACTTAAATAAATTGATGTTTATGTTTTTAAATTTACGAACAGTACTACTGCAAAATCAACTTTTAAATATTTATTATGCAAAAGTTGATTCTATTTTAAGATATGGCATATGTTTCTGGGCTGGCTCGGCTTCTAGTTCTACTGTATTTGTTGCACAAAAAAGGATTATTAGGTCTATTGCTGGAATATCTTCCATTGAATCATGTAGACCTTTTTTTAAGAAATATAGAATATTGCCGTTGACATCCTTATATATTTATGAATTATGTATTTATGTATTTAACAATGTTCACTCATTTCTATTCAATCAAGATATTCACAGTTACAATACACGTCATAAACACGACTTTTATATTTCATTAGTTAATTTTAATGTAACCAAAATGTCTCCAAATTATATCGGGCTAGAAGTATTTAATCGTCTTCCAAATTATTTAAAATCGGCTGAAAACATAAAAAAGTTTAAAAAAGATTTAAAAATTTATCTGATAGATAAGGCTTTTTATTCATTGTCAGAGTACATGTAATTTTATATGTATATGTGCATTAATCTCTTAAATGTCCCGATCTGTTGATATTTTATATATGTACTGACTTTAGAAAATATATTTTATATATATACGTATGTTTCTAATTCTTATTTTTATTATATGTAATTTATTGTTTTATCTTAATGTGTGTATGTTTTGTACTTTGAATACAGTTAAACTGTATTCACTATTTTGTGACTATTCCTATACAATGTATATTGTCGATATGGAAAATAAACTATTATTATGGTATAATTTTGTTCAAAAATGAATTTTGAAAATCATTTAATAATTTAATAATTTTTATTACGCCAAGTATGTCTTTTCTCGTTAGAAAATTTAGCTAGATTAACTTATAATTGAGATATTCATTGTATGCAACCTTGCAACCATACCTAAGACTTCATTAATAGAAATTTTAGAAAAATTGATTTGAGTTTTTTTAAAGTAAGATTTATTTACCATAGAATAGGTTGCTTATATAGATTATATCAATTTTTCATTATACTGCATTTTACTTTGTCTAAAATATAGTGAAAGATTTCTTATATTATCCTTGTATGTTGAAAAAATCTGTTGTTTCATAAATTTTAAATAAATGATGAATTTTCCATAATTTCTCCTATTGCGATTAATAGGAAGTACTTCATATTAATTTCTCTTTGATTTAGTAATTACAGAATCCAAAACGATCAGATATTAACATTTTGCAATAAATTAACTTAAGGTGTATTGAATAAATTTTTGTCCGTTCCCGTTTATAACAGTTCTAACTCTGTGAGGTCTCAGCGTTAGAAAACAGCGCCGATAAGCGCAAGTTACCGGTAAACAGTAAGCCTGCTTCCACTCTGCCTGTACTCTTAGTACATTGTCTGCCAACTAGATGGCGCTGTGTGTCGTAGCAATAGTGTGGGGATGTACACCATAAATATTAAATATAATATGAATAAACCAAAATCTATTAAAGTCATTTCAGTAGAAATCTTCTCTTTTTATTTTGATGAATTTTGAAAGTGCGACAATGCCTCTGTAGCACCCTGTACAAGCATATTTCTCATGAACAGTGGTCGATAGCCCATCTGCTTCTGGAGCAAAACAAAAGAACCGACCCTGTACTACACCAAAATCAATGACCTAGCACAAATTATTGGTTGCCGCGCTGCACAGTCGGCGTTGCGTCACATTATTATAAATCGTGAGTTCGTACTTAGGTACTACCTGCTTTGCTTTCGCGGAATATCAACACCACCGCCATGCACGCCACAACGATTTGTTATTTAACGTTCACTCATACGGTTATTTATTTGCTACATTCATGACATTCTATTCCAAGCACGAGATCCTTACCGCCTAATAATTTTGTGCGATATCTTTACTCGTATATCTCTGACCAAATACTGTAACTAGACGGAGTTTATTTAAAGTTGTACAATAAAATTATTAGATGCAATAAGGCTACCCTCAACTACTCCTAGGGAACGAATGGGGAGAAAACCCAGGGTCGCATTATATGATTAAATTTGAGGTAATTTTGTTAAATAAGCGTAGGGTCTCAAGCGCGTAGTTTCCAAACTTGATAAAAAAAAACAATTTAAAATTCTAAACCCTAAACCTAAGATATTTTTACTAAATCTGTCATAACTTTTTAGAACACTGAAAATAATAATGGGCCTAAGACAGAGCCCTGAAAAACACCACTCACAACATCTAAGGTAGCAGAGTAAGAGTAACACTAAACTTTCTTCGAGATAAAAAGTCTGCTATCCAATGAAGCAGATTGTCACGAACATTACAATAGTCCAACTTAGCAAGAAACCTCCTAGTAGCAACCTTATCAAAAGCCTTGCTATAATCCAGATATAACACATCAACGAATTAAAAATGGTCAAGTGATTTAGTCCAATCATTGAGACATTGAAGGATATTGGTCCTGAGAATAAACCATGTTGATTTAAGTACAGGAAAAATCTCGTTGCTAACAAAAAGAAGTTTTACAAATCATAATAACGACAATTCCTCCCATAATTTTACATTCAGCTGCAGTAAGACCAATTGGCGGTGGTTTTCAACAATAAATGTATTACCTTTTTTAGATATTGGAATAACATAAGCCAAATACTGGGAAACGAAGATGACTTGAGTGAGTTTTGCATAATCATAGCGGCAAAACCAGGGACAAAGAATATTTCTTCAACAAAGAAGTAGAAAGGCGCTCTGGACTAACAGTTGATTTAGATAGAGCAACTAACTTTTCATTAACCTTTTCGCGAGTTATATTAATAAATTATAAAGTTGACTCCAATGGATTTTTAAATTTTGAAAAAATATATATATATGATAGAGGTAGGGTAGGTTTCTGGACGCCAATAATAAAAGATTAATTTTAGTAGGAGGAAGTAACATATGTGAGGGATTAAAGCGGAAATTTAATAGGAGAAGAAACAGAAGTGAGAGAAGGATGGAGGCAATATTTCGCAGAGATGTTGAATGGAGGCAGCAAAAATAAAACAGAGAATGAAGAAGAGATGACATTGGGAAGGGAAGAGGGAGTGGAAGTAGAAGAACCTACAAAAAGGTAAATAGACAAAATTATAGAAGCTTTGAAAAATATAAAAAGTTTAGTGAAAAACTGAATAACGGCAGAGCATATTAAATATGCAGGTGAGGATTTAAGACAATGAATATTCGAAGATAAAGATGTCGAGAAAAGAATGCATGCCTGAATATGATTATAGTAATTTTTATAAAAGGAGATGCAACAGAGTGGAGAAACTATAAAGGTATATACCATTGCCAGACATAGAGTATGAAACATATTGTGACGTTAATAAAACAGATAATGGCGCGATAATGGCTTAAACTTAAAGAAGAACTACATAGAGAAGAATATCAAGTAGATTTTAGAAAAGAGAGATCAACAACGGACCAAAGGAGGAAAGCATATGATTTTGTCAAAAGGAATAAACTAAATAAAATATGGGCAAACAATTTGAGATACCAACTAAACTGATTACGTTATTGAAAATGACCTTACAAAATACGAAAAGCAAAATACAAATAAAAGGTGAAAGTTCACATGGTTTTACCATTGACATTGGACAGAGATAGGGAGACCTACTCTCAACGCTTCTTTTTAATTGAGTACTAGGAAAGGAAGGGGTAGGCTGTCGAACAGAGAAGGACATTTACTATTTAAAAGTTACCAGATAGTAAGTATGCAGATGATGTGGTCATAATTGCAAGAGATTATGATCATATCCAACTCTACAATAAATTTTTAATATAAACATACAAAACAGTTAATTAATGATAAAAGAAAAATATATAAACATTTCCGAAAGCTCGATGTTTTAACGAAGAGTGTTCTTCTTTCTTTTTTGGCCTTTTTTCCAATGTTTTTCGACTGCAACCCTAAAAAGTTTTTCCGCAGCTTTTATATATATATTGTAATATTGTCACGGCCACCTTTGAAAGGAAAAATACTTATGGCTGGAGAAAAAAAAGTAATTACTTATCGTGGGGCAAATTTGCTTTGCCTCTGAGGTACAGAGAAGAAAACTCCATCAACAAATAAGTCATCTATTATTAAAAAAAAACATTCAGTTATTATACTCACTTCGGGGGCGCCATGGTAGGAGCTTCTGTCAACCAGCAGTTGTAGGTGGCCATGAACTGGCTGGCTTTGGCCATTCGGAAAATGCTGACTCCGTCAGAATTATACTATCTATTGAAACTATGGGAACAGCCAGCAAGTCTATCGCTTAGTTCTTAGAGAGAGCAAGAAGGATAGACATAGTTTGGTTTGATAGTAACCTTGCAACTGGACACTTTTAATTGTTTTCAATTTCACTTGTGTAACATTGTAAATATGTTTATACTTTTGATTCAATAAAATAATTTGATATTCGTATGTATGCCAAAAAGGTTTTTAATTTAAAATAGTTAAAATATGTGTCCAGCTGTAAACCATCTCTCTAAGATCTTCTTTGTTGACAATATTGTAATACTTTAATGTGGTATGTTAAATTTTTTTATTATTTTAATTTTTTATATAATTTTTACATTTGTGTAGTTAAATTTTGAATATTAATTTTGTTGAGCGACTTGAAATATTTGATGCGTTATGTTTTCTTAGTGTATATTGTCTTTATTTTTAAGCTGTAATTTATTCAATACAAACCTTTTTTAAATTTTTTCTGTCTTACCTTTTTTTTATTCTGATTATCCCTTGCTAGACACCGTTTCACAAGATCAAAACAGAATAAGAAATTTAAACTCAGGAGTCGATTCAAATTGTTTGTTTTTTTTTACATATAGTAACACAATGCAATCAATTTTTTTTTTAATTAAAAGAGAAAATAAAAGTTTACAAGGTTTATTTAAATATGGATATTTTAATTGATGACAAATTTAACACATTTAAAGATTAATATATTTTTTTAAAGATAAATTAGTTTAATAAAGAATATTTTCTTATTAGTCAATTTCTCCTCTGTTGAGAGTTTCAACAAACTAATATAAGGTATAACCTTTGTTATTATTTAATTTAAAATTACAATTTTATGAGTTATGCAAATTATGATGCTTCTCCTTATATTTGTTGTTGCCAATCTTCCAGGGAATATGTCTTAAACTAATATAACAGATTTCCAATTTTATTAAAAGTAATATGGCTACTTGTGTGACAGCTTTGATTATTCCTTGTGTAATTTGTGAAATTATTGTTGTTTTATTGCTTAGATTTTACTTATTTTTGTACAGATAAGTTCTGTGGGTTTTTATTTATACTTTGCAATGATTTGGAAGAAAGAAAACCTTTATTTAATATAGCTATAGAAATTGTATAGTGCACTTTACTTAAAAGGTACCTGAGTATGAAAATTTATTATTTTCCTTTCTAGAAACTGGTAGACGTCCTGAATATTACCTATAGAGTTCCTTGAAACTGCAATTTCCCTGTTGATGGTGGAAAATTTTCATGTGCTGGCAAAATAACTTTTCTAGACTTTGGAGACCTGTATAATTAACTGGTGAGTAGGTATTTTTCTTATTTAAACTTGTTTTTTCTGGAATAATTTGCAAATTTTCAGGAACTGTATTTCAACTCTGCACCTTCTTTAAAGCCAAAGCAAAACAAACAACTTCTTTGTTATCATCCTTTCTGGAGACTTCCGTGTTACAGGTTCTTTCACATGAGTTTTTGCAGTTTTTGGATGTCATTTTTTACACTGTCACAACACTTCTTAAAACTAATACATTTTTTATAAATGTCCTCTTGTTTTTATGTACAATTTTATTTATTACTAATGGAAATACTCTTTATTTTGTATTTTTAGGTCTTTTAAAAATGATTCTTACAAGGCCACCTTTAGTCTTGACAGTTCTGGAATTAATTCAAAAGTTTGACAGTTAAAATCATTTTTCATGATATATCTTCAATAAGGCTACTCGTCTGCTTACAATATGTATATCAGATTAACATAAGAAAATATTCTTTATTAAACTAATTTATCTTTTAAAAAAATATATTAATCTTTAAATGTGTTAAATTTGTCGTCAATTAAAATATCTATATTTAAATAAACCTTGTAAACTTTAATTTTCTCTTTTAATTAAAAAAAAAATTGATTGCATTGTGTTACTATATGTAAAAAAAAACAAACAATTTGAATCGACTCCTGAGTTTAAGTTTCTTATGCTGTTTTGATCTTGTGAAACGGTGTTTAGCAAGGGATAATCAGAATAAAAAAGGGTAAGACAGAAAAAATTTAAAAAAAGGTTTGTATTTAATAAATTACAGCTTAAAAATAAAGACAATATACACTAAGAAACCATAACGCATCAAATATATCAAGGCGCTCAACAAAATTAATATTCAAAATTTAACTCCACAAATGTAAAAATTATATAAAAAATTAAAATAATAAAAAAATTTAACACACCACATTAAAGTATTACAATATTACAATATATATAAAAGCTACGGAAAAACAATACAATATAGCTCCAAAGTTATAACCATACATGAAAATTTCTAGGTATTTTTTTGACGACCCCGTAACTTCGTTAGCATCATTTTGAACCTCCCTTTTACACTCCCTAACGATTAAGATATACTTACCGAACACTCTTTGTAAATGATACGAAATGTAAAAACAGTTAATGATTAGCGCTAAGGATATCTCCAAATAAATCTAGACTTTAATTCTATTTTTTATTTCAAAATAACTGATATTAGGTACTATTGTAGCAACAATTTAAAAAATAAGTCAAATAAATTCTAAATTATGGCGAAGGCGCCAGTTTCTTAGTGTAACAACAATATTCTGACCATACAATTATTCCTAAAATCCTTTACAAGGACAATTAAAATAACTTAGTTTATATATTTTTTTCTTCTACAGAAAAAAACATAGATGATTTATTATAAAAAATTCTAATTATTAAATAAAATACTGTACAACATCAAATATCAATTTGTGGTAAGTAGTTTGTTTATATTTATTTATTTAGTTTCAATCCCCCCGATGTTTCAAACTAAAAATTTCTGCTTTCAAGAAATGTTGTGAGGCGATTGCGTTAAAATAAATAAGATAGTTGTTCTCCACATAACAGAGCCTGGTTCCAAGTTTTCTGTTTCTTGAATTAAACAATTAAATTATTTTTTTTATTTCCACGTTCTCTATTACCTATCTGAAGAAACGCATTTATTTTTTAAACGTGCATATGGGAATAAAATTTTACATGATCTGAATAAAACACATTGAAAAGAGCCAAGAAAGTTTTATCTATAGTTTGTTATAAATAAGTATCAGTTGTTATAATAAAAAACTGATTTTTAAAAACGCAGGGTGTAACCATAACCTTTATTGCTCCCACCAGTGCCTATCTTCAACATTTTATTAACCAATACGATAATTGACAGTTACCCTTGGTGATAAAATGTGATTAAGCCGAATGGCCAGACGAAGCAAAGCCGAAAATCGGCAGCGAAGGTGAATGTGACGATCTCGATCGAATTTAATTGGAGAATGCGCGAAATCCCTCCGGGACTTGTTGCTGGAAAGTGGCTTTGTGTGTTGTTTTTCCCCTCTACTAGCCTTATTAATTTAAAAATTCCCAGCTATTGTGATGTTAAAAAGCTGACTCTACAGGAGATAGATTAAATTCAGGGAAAACTGTTATTTGTTAGGCGGCGGCGGGAGAGAGCTCTCCAAACTATGCAAATGTAATAAGCGTAAAAGCTGCGCCTTAATCCGGCAATCAGGACACGCTTTGAATAAAGCATTCGGTTAGCTGGATGCCAATAATATGGGAAAAAGCTAGAAATTCAATTACGCTCCTCCACTGCCTCGGAAGAACGGAAAAATGAACTAAAAGCTTATGCGACTGTAGTACCTTTTGTTATATCTAAAGATATCTATTTTGTTGCATATAACACGTCATGCTTGTATTAGCATTTCCTTTATTTTCAATGTCAAAACTACACTGACAAAAATGAAAGAAATTCTTCATAATTACAGGATGTTCCTTAATGATATGCGGATATTTAAGGGGGTGATTCTACATCGAAAATTAATGATAGTTTGCTTTATAAACTATGGTCCAAAAATGTTCCGTTATAGAAATACGGGGTGTTAAAGTTTTAGGGAAAAAAGAAAAATAAGCACTGCCTTTAATATTTTTAAAGAAAAAAATGGCACGCCAATGGTTCTCTCCCAGATAAAAATTATTTTTTCATTCCCCGTTCATTTTGAAAAATTAGAGCGTTATTGAATTTTTGGACTACAATGCGCCGTTTTTGAGAAAAAAATAAAAACCGTTGGATTGTCACAATCACACAAACACAATTTTGATAGAAAACAACAACAACTAACAACATAACACATTAACATAATATTACAACTACCTAAATTAAAACTAATAATTTCTGTAACAATGGTAACAAATCGTTATTACAGAAATTGTTGAAAATGGCTCCCATTACTTGGGATGCATTCTTCCGCTCTCCTTTGCATGGAATTGCGCACTCGTTCAAATATTCCCGGAGTATGTCTATTCTATCACATACTGCAACTATTCTTTGTCTTAATTCCTCTTCAGTGTTAATGGGACTTGTGTACACGAGTGTCTTAAGGTGGCTCCACAAAAAATTTAAACTATTGAGGTCGGGGGACCTTGGTGGCCATTCATGAAGCCCATCGCGCCCAATCCAATGATTTATGATAAAATGTTTATAAATAATTACGTACTGTTATACTGAAATGTGCTCGTGCTCCATCGTGCATGTACCACACTGGATTTCTTATTCCTAAAAGAATATCCTCAAGCAACTAAGGTAACTGTTAATAATAATAATAATATCTCTACCCCTCATTCTAATCACAAGGATTAGCCCAGAAGTCGGAGACTTGTGCGGGAGAGGGGGCGGCATATTATTATTAAGCAGGCCGCATTTGCGCCCAGGAACGACTTACGTTGGTAGGCCCTAACCACTATTCAGTGCAGGAATGAGGGAAACCTGGACAACCTCATTAATTAGGGGGGTAGTCAAATATCAACCAGTATCAATCTCTCACATTGACCCAAGCTAACATTATTCCACCCTACCATACCCGCAGAGAGGGTGCCAATCCTCTCCACGAATATAGCTTATATACGGTCTACCGGCAGCTGGACTCGAACCAACTCCGATCTAGTCACCTCGATTCAAGTACTGACGCCTTAAACCGCGCGACCACTGGCCACTGTTGTTGAAGGAAATTCAGGTAAGATTGTCCGCCAACTCGTCTCGGAGGTAGAATGGTCTAATAAAATAATCACCAATGATACCTGCCCATACGTTAACCGAAAATTATTGTTGGAAATGGGTTTCAGTTATAGCATAAGGATTTTCATCCGCCCAAATATGATTGTTATGGAAATTTTGAGTGAAATTTCTTGAAAAGTTAGGTTCGTCAGTGAACAGAATATGCGATCTAAATTGCGGATTTTGGGCAACCTTATGAAGATACCACTGACAAAATATTACATGCTTTGGAAAATCTGCGGCAAGTAACGCCTGCACTCTTGAAATGTGATATAACAAAAAATCCACTAAAATTCTCCAAACAATTTGGTGGCAAATATTCAAGTTTCTAGCGATCTTCGTCGTACTCGTTTCAGGATGTTTTTCGATAATGTGCAACACCTCCTCCTCGGTTTCGGGCGTTCCTACCTTCAGATGCGCCTTTACGGACACTACCAGCTTCAAGAAGACGACGATGAATATTAGAAAAAGTGCGACTATCTGGCAGAGCACGATTGGGATATCTCTATTGATAAATACGTCTAGCTTGCTTTGCATTACCGTCAGCTAGCCCATACACGTAATGCATTTCCAAGATTTCCACATTTAAATAGTTCACCATTATTAGTGACTTTGTAAAAATAAGATATTCACAGCAAACAGATTTTAACAACAAAAAGTTGATTGTATCCATAATAATTACATGAATTCTCTCGGACAATCCAACGGTTTTTACTATTTATTTTTTTTCAAAAAACGCGTATTGAAGTCCAAAAACTCAAGAGAGCTTTTTTAATTGAACGGAGAATTCAAACATAATTTTTATCTGGGAGAAAACCATTGGCATACCATTTGTTTCTTTAAAAATATTAGTCAGTGCTCGTGCGCACGCCACTGTTAAAAATAGAAATTATAGAATTGTTATTACAAGTAATATACAGGGTGATTTTAAATAAAGTAGCAAAAATGACACCACATATTCCTTAGGTGAAAATAAACTGACTTAACCTAACATACCTATATCCCAAGTCGCTTAATAAAAAAGATACAAGGTGTCAAAGTTAAAATTTTAGATTCGATATTTGGAGATAACTTCTTAAAAAATCCAAATATTTATTTAAAATTTGTAAACCAGGGGTTTTTGCGGGTGAGAAATTCAAATTTGTTTCTAATTTTGACGTCACTAGTAGAGGGCGCCACCTATGGCACATCATGTTTCTTTTAAATAGCAGAACTTTTTTGCTGCTTAGTGTATCCATCTGACTATTGAAACAATCGATTCTCCTACCTGTTATATCTGAAAAAGATATACTTTGTTGAAGTCGTTAGGAGTAACAGTTTTCGAAATAATCCTATTTGAATTATTCAGTGCACCGATTGAAAACTGTTATCGTTTCAGGTAAATTGACTTTTTTACTGAAAATATAGCAAAATGTTATTTGAAAAAGTTATTCAGAACGGTAAATTATGGAGCTGTGCAAAATTTCAAAAAGATCGGCTTGCTTTGATAAAATCTTTGTGCTTTGTTGAAAATAATGGTTTCATCAAACCTCGCCGATCTTCTTGAAATTTTGCACGTATTTTTTACTAAGCGACTTGGGATATAGGTATGTTAGGTGATTCTGGAATGTCAGAAGTAGTTATCTCCAGAATTAGATGACATCTGGCCATTGAATGCGATTTTAAGATGTGCTTTAAAAGGGTAGTATACTGCCACGTCCAAAGGTTGCAATCTATGGGTTGTATGTGGGGGAAACGAAAGTATTGTTATTCCGAGATCTGGGAAAAATACTTTATTCTCAATTATACAGTGGGATTTTACCAAATATTTCTCGAAATGAGATTCCTCTTTAACAAAGAAAAGTGGTATATTTAGAGTGATATTTTTTCTGGATGGAGAACAATATTTTCATACATAGAGTCATCTGAAATCTCTGGATTTACATTTTGACTGAACTTATCAGAGAAAAACAGCCATCAGCGCATAAACCAATAGAAGTTAAATTTTTATTAATTTTAGTTAGTAGAAAATTAATTGTTACATATTCACATTTGTTTTTTTATTTATGAATAAAACTGTTATTTAATTAATAAATAAAATGGTTGGTGTTAGTAGGTATTACTATTTACTTTTTATTTTTCAAGAAGGAACATATCTAACCTATACCTGCTATTATTTTTCAAAATTAAAATCAACATATTTTTTATTTCCACGCTTGAGCAAAAAATAACTACTAAAATAATGGAGCTTTTCTTACGCCATTTTTTATTTTGAAATTTTTATTGATAGATTCAGTGATTTTAGAAATATTTGTTTGAAATTTGGCACATTTTTTTATCTTAAGTCGGCACATTTTCTGTGTAATTGTAGTCTAAACACGTATGGAAGAAAGGAAGGTTGTAGTAACCACGAACCCTCATTTTTTTGGTACGCCTATGGTTTCAGAATATTTGTTTTTATATACAACTTGTTTTTATTCAATTTTTTTTTCACTTTTATAAGATTTTGATTTAAGGCTTGGAAATATTGTAACTTCTTCGGATATGCTAGGTTTGGCACAAATTAAATATCACTGAGTATAAAATGGTAATTTCCATTTTATTCAATAAATTGAAACAAATAAAATGGCACAACTAAGAATAAACAGTAGAAAAGACAAAAATTCCACTCCACTCAATTAAACGAAATGTTCAATATAAGTCTGGGGCTCTTTTATTGAGAGAGTAACGAATATTTTGGAAAATATATGGCTTGAGTGTACACCACCTTGTACAATTCATTCGCTTTGCTGTTGTTCAATTGGTATTGGAATCATATAAACGAAATATTTCATACTTCAGAAACTAATGCCCAACAGGTTGAGGTCGAGGGAACCGTGTGGCCATTTAACAGGTCCCAATCCATCGATTACGAAAGATTTCATTTAAATGGTTCTGAACATATTGAGCATAATACGAAGGTGCATCGTCAAGTTGAAACCACACATTTTGATGAGCCACCAGAGGCAAATCATCAAGCCCATAAAAGAGAAAATAAAAAATCAAGAATTTATGAAAGATTTCATTTATATAGCGCCAGAATGAAGTAAACGACGTTTAAGGGAACGAAATGTACAAGATATAAAGCACTTTATGCTGAAATAACATATTTTCCATAATATTCGTTACTCTCTTATTAAAAGAGCCCGAGTATTTATTCGTCACGGTGGTACCCATATTGAAAATTTAATTAATTTAAATTTTTGTCTTTTCTTACTGTTTGTTGTTAGTTGTGCCGTTTTATTTATTTAAATTTACTAAAGTAGTGTAGTAAGTGGAAAACCATTTAATATTTCATTTGTGTCAAACATAACATCCAAAAAATTATGCCACAAATAAATAGCTTCAAATAAGATCTAAACATCCAAAAAAGTTGCATTATCTGATAAACCGAGCCTCAAATCAAATTCCTATAAGAGTGAAAAAATCTGAATAACACTCTCTATCTAAACGAAATATATTCTGAAACCATAGGCGTACTGTAAACCAATTGGGTGGTCCTTGGGTACTGCAGCCCCTCTTTTCTCCCTTCATGCTTTAATATTTTCAACTAAAATTACACAGAAAGTGTGCCAATTTAAGAAGAAAATATGTGCCAAATTACATTCTAAAATCATCGGAACTATGAATAAAAATCATTTTAAAATATTTTATTTGATAATTTGTAATACCCTGTATATCACTCGCACTGACAGACTCTTCAATTCAATTCAATTCATTTTAATTAGCATGTGCTATTACATATTACAGTTTATAAAAAATAACAAAAAATTAGAAATAAGCAAAATATTTAGTGCAAATACAATTTCATCAAATTTTTTACAAACATATTTATATTGACAGAATTTTTTACTTCATCTGGCAGCGAATTGAACAGCCTAAGACCATCTCCAAGCATCTGTTTCTGCATATAAGTTGTTTTCGAAAATGTTATATTATAATTTTGTCCAGAACGTATATTAAATGAATGCAGTTCAGCACGTGTGATTAGATGTGATACTAAATAACTTGGTCATATATTTTCCTCATTTTATATATTAAAATCAAATTAGACTTTTCAATCAGCTTCCAAATGGGAATCCACTGCAATGTCTTAGTATAATTCTCATACACTTATTTTGCAAATTTTGACGCCTATCTATACCTGCCTTTGTACATGATAGTAAGAGTGATGCGCAATATATAAAGTGGGGATTGATTAGTGTATTATAAATTAAATGTTTAGTCTTCGTAGTTAATGTGCTAGAAATCCTATTGAAAAAACCAATTTTTTACCAATTTTTTTACATAGATAATCAGCATGACAACCAAATGTCAACTGAGGATCTAGAATCACTCCCAGATATTTAAATTGTGTTACTTTTTCAATTTTAGTGTCATTAATGTAAATATCTAAGTTCCTATCTAAATAATTTTTACAGTTTTGTTTTGTACCAAGTACCATACATTTAGATTTACTAGAATTTAATTTTAATTTATTAGTACACAACCAATTGTATAAAACATTCAGTTCATTATTCAGTCGGTGGGTGATGTCATCATAATCCCTACCCGATATTCCTATTAGCGTATCATCTGCAAACAGACTCACAAATGATTCATTTAATGCCTTATTCAAATCATTTATATAAATAACAAATAACAAGGGACCCAAAACACTACCTTGCAGAACCCCTATTGTGCTAACAACGGTATCTAACAAATTATTATTAATCCTCGTTTTCTTGAACCTATTACTTAAGTAATTACTTAACCACTGCAACGCCCTGTGTTTTATACCGTATAGCTGCAACTTTTGCAATAACCTTGACCTATCAATGGTTTCAGTCGCACGTTGAAGATCAATAAAAACACTTAACACAACCTTTCCATCACCAATTTCTTCTTTCCATTTGGCACAAACAAAATTTAGTGCTGTTTCACACGAATGCTTTTCACGAAAACCTGACTGTCCTTCATAAATAAGATTGTTCTGTTCAAAATATGTTCTTAACTGTTCACAAACTATGATCTCTATAATCTTGTCTACCACCGGTAACAAATTAATTGGTCTATAGTCACTTGGTTGTACAGGTGAACAAACTTTTGCCACGGGCACTGCAGTACTTGTTTTAAGATGCACAAGCTGTAGATAATGATGTATTTATCAAATAAAAAATCCTTCAGCAGTTTTATAGTGAGGTCATTATCAGATGATGCTTTATTTTTTAAGTTCATGAAAGTTTTGTATAATTTGTTAAAGGAAATTATATTAAATCCATCTAATTCGTGTTTATTGCATGCTATTGTATTTTAAAAATTGTCTTTAACATTTGGTATGCTTTCGGCTATTGATGTAACACTTATGGCGTAAAAATTGCTGAAATTGTCTTGTTGGTTACCCAACTCGTTTTCGAACTTTATTTTCCCTATGTTATCTGTACCTTCCTTTTCCCACCGATCAATTCCTTTAATGTTCTCCACATCTTTTTGCTGTCTCCTTTACACATATCTATCTCATATTTTTTCTATAATATTGGGACTTCTCATATCTTATAATATTAACTAATTGGTTTTTTTTGTTTATAATTAGTCCAATTTTCATTTAATCTTGTAATTTTGAACCTTTTATATGCAAAATCTCTTTCTTTTTGAGCATTTGTTACGTTATTATTTAACCAAGGTGTATTGTTACATTTTACTTTTATAACGGGAGCTATTTTATCGAGCGACTCTGTAATATTTCCAAGAAATTTACTATGTATCAAATCTACATTTGTTGATGTATATTCCCATGACTTTTCATGTAAATCTAAAATTATTGCGTTAATATTTTCTTTGTAAAGATTTCTGGATAGTCTAAACTCATCCTCATTTTCTTATTTTCACAACCTAAATAGTATCCGAGTGATTTGCGGATATATTCGAGGTATTTCCTGTAAATGATAATCATTTGTGAATATAAGGTCAATTAGTGAACTAATTATGTGTTTCACTTAATTTGCTCCAACTTTTGCGCACAACTCATAATGCTCGTCTTTCATTTATATTAATAACATTTGTGAGAAGAGTGGAAATTCTGATTTGTATATATTTTGAGATTGAACCAACTGTCTTTGTAGTTTAACAGTCAACTACGTCTAGTTCAGAGTCATGTTTACACTCTTAATATTACTTTAAGCAATGCCGAAATGTGATGAAGAAAAAAATAATTATGTTGATTAGTATGTAAGTAGTTTATGTTTATATAACATATTTTTTCTAGAATTGTACTTATTGTAACCACCAGGACAGAACAATCAAGTTAAAAGTCCTGCCAACGAGTCAACAAGCAAATATTCTGATATCCATCTAGAGAAACAAACGACGCCGTATCACGGTAACTGTAAATTATTAAACAGGGCACCTTATCGTAACCAAGGCACCAGAATATCAACAACGATGACAAAAAAGTTATTCTACAGTTTCATTGGTAATCGATTGTTCTTCCAGATCCTGCCCCGTTTTGTTGCAGAACATATGTTCGCCCGTCTAGTAATAATTGGATTCTATTGAATTATTGATCAAGTCAACTAGAAACAAAAACAGCGGAGATATAAGAACATGTGCCTAATTAAATATTGAGATTGGCTTCGCGTGGTCTACTGCAAATGTGGAGCTGTCAAAGATATCAAATTTCCAATTTACATGAAAAATTCAAGGTCCTATTACTTTAAATAGTCAATTTTTGAGAAAAAACACATTCAAATAATAGAGGTTGATTGTTTTATACGCGGCTATAAAGATTGTTTCATTTACTTAAACAGTAGCAATATTTAATAAAATTTTTACTTGCACTTCCTGCAACTCAAAGTGTTAAGAAATTTTCTGCGTAATTATAATTAATATAAAAACAGATACTTGCAGTGTAGATGGAATAATTACTCAAATGATCAAATTATGTTTACCATTTTGTTGTAAGGATATTACACATACAATAAACTATTCGTCAAGTAATAATGGTATACCAATGCGATGGAAGCATGCATTAGTAACACTTATTATAAAAAAGGAAAATATAACTCAGTTAACCGAATTAAAGCCTATAAGTGTTATTCTTTTTTTTTCTAAAGTACCTGAAATAATAGTATATAATCAATTAAAAGGACATATTGAAAATGTCGACATATTCCCCTCGACACAATCTATAGTATACAGTATACGCCAAAAGTATGGAATAAATTCAATAAAAACGAAACATTTATTTTTTGGGAAAAATCCTGGAACAGGTCAATTTTTAATTAAAAAAATACACATTTTAGCATAAAATGCGATTTTCAAATGTCATTTGTTTTTGAGTAATGACGTCATCGATTTTTTTTAATGGCAACACCATATTTTTTTCCTTGATTCTGAAAGATCTTTTAATTCTCTATCAGACAGTATTAAAATTTTGCCCTCTTACATAGGAAAGTTTTCGAGTAAATGACGATTGAATGTTAGAATTTGAATGTTAGAAAACGTAAATCAATTAAAATAAAGCAAAAACGTTATCAAGTTTAGTTTTTCGAATTCCATAGTTCTTTTATGGATCACGTAGACGAAAATCTTTGCAAAGTGTCATTGTCACACCGACTTTCTAATAAGTATTGTAAGCGACATAGAAATTATTATTCAATTTAAAGTATTATGGCACATTTAATTGTTTCTCAAAGATTTGAAATTTTAATTCTTATCGGATTCGGGAATATGACTAGAACTCAGCAGGAAGTTTGCGATTTATTTAATGAAAAATATCCAGATCGCCCTATCAGCCAATCAACAGTCAGTAAGGTAGAGTCTAAATTTAGAGAAACTGGCAATGTGGTAAATATTCCAAAACCTGGACGTCCAAGCATTAATGAAAATCAGAAACAGAACATTTTGATAAGTATGGTGGATAATCCTCATAATTCTTCACGATTGGTTGCATTAAACAATGACACTAGTCAGAGCACAGTGCTACATATCTTGAGGAAGGAAAAATATCATCCCTACAGAATTCAACTTGTGCAGTAACTCAATGAAGATGATCCCGATCGCCTCTTACACTTTTGCGAAATTCTAATGGATTTATGTCAAGGAAATAGAAATTTACACCGGCAAATACTTTTTTCAGATGAGGCCACATTTTGCCTGAATGGTACAGTAAACCGTCAAACTAGCAGATATTGGAGTCGGAAAAATCCTCATTGGATGGCAGGGGCACATACCCAACACCCTCAGAAATTAAATGTGTGGGCTGGAATAGTTGACGACAGAATAGTAGGACCTTTCTTCTTTGAAGGAACCCTTACAGGACAAAGATATTTAGAGTTTCTAGAAAATGACCTTGTTCCAGCCCTTGCAGTAATGTTTCCTAACGATAATGACCGTGACATTCCTGACGATACCATATAGTTTCAGCACCTCCGCACTATGCGCGCCCTGTACGAGATTTTTTGGACAACTGTGAAATTTAATCAATTGTATTTTATTTTACATACCTCAGAATTGTTACTTTTTTATGGATAAAATTTACGTTTTCTAACATTCAATCGTCATTTACTCGAAAACTTTTCTATGTAAGAGGGCAAAGTTTTAGTACTGTCTGAGAATTAAACGATCTTTCAGAATCAAGGAAAAAATATGGTGTTGCCATTTAAAAAAAATCGATGACGTCATTACTCGAAAACAAATGACATTTGAAAATCGCATTTTACGCTAAAATATGTATTTTTTAAATTAAAAATCGACCTGTTCGAGGATTTTTCCCAAAAAATAATTGTTTCGTTTTTATGAATTTATTCCATACTTTTGGCGCATACTGTATAATAGATGACTTACCATGTGATATTGACAAATCTATGTTTTTATTTCGAATACATTAAATATTTTAAGTGGAGAGATGATCAGTCCTGGGGTCTTTACTTTTTGTAAATTTATACTGATGATATTCCTCAGATAATAGAAAACAGTAATGATTGCCCGCTATATTTACCTTTTCTTACAGACGATGCTGAAACTGCTGTTGAAAAAATTAATAATGATTTAAATAGCATCTATAATTGGTCTTTAAAAAGTGATTTACATTTGAATCCATAAAAAACCAATATGTTATTAGTTGCAACTAATACTCAGTGTAATGTTAATTTACAAAATAAATGGTTTTTGAATAACATATCTTTACCTCTAGCAAATAAATGCAAAAGTCTTGTTATAACAATTGATCAAAACTTAACTTAGTTTCAAGGCAATAATTTACTTAAAACTGCATATCCATATCCTTATTTTCCACCTTTCTTTTAAAGTAAACTTTAAAAGAAAACTTTTTTATACTTTTAACTATATTTGCCTCGATATCAATAATTAATGTAGAGTAGTATTCGCATAGTGAAGTTTTTAATGCACACATTTGCTGGCGCCGACTTTGTTACTAATTTTCTCGAAAAGACTAATTTATCAAAAATGTATGTGTACTGTTAGAAGCGTTATAGTTTTTTATACAATTTGTGAAAAAATTATGCATAAGTAAAATCATTGATTTAAAAACGAAATATAGATTACGAAAAATATAATTGTCAAATAACACCTGAAGCATCGAAAATTCGATTTTAAAAAGTTCGTCACCGTCTCTACTGTAAAAAGTTGTAGAAGTCCATTTCAGATGCTAATTGTCCCTCTACAAGATGGTAAAGGTTTAATATACCTTCTTTAGAAATAACGGCATAATTGAGAACCGATTTTACTCCACTATTACGAGTACCCAGCGAGTGCAAATTCCCCTGCCACACACGTCGGTAGGGCCTCTACATATTTGCATGTGCGTGACCTTAGCCTCCCATTTTTTGATAAAATGAAAAATAAATGTTTTTCTGAATTGTGCCGAATTTATGCTGCATTGTGTTTTAAAAGTTTAAAGAAAAATAATAGCCATTTTCCTAGAAAATTTAAAAATCTTGTCTTTGCGAAAATCGAATTTTTCTTTAATGTGCTAGTTGTTCCAAACATTGTGCCGCTTAATAAAATTTGATATCTGCCTCCGTTCTCCGGAAAAACCAGAGTTTCCTAATCCCTCATTTTTCTACAATCCAATTTTTTTCGATGTGTGTGCCTACTAGATGTTCCGAATATTGTGCCGTTTAATAAATGTTGCTATGTGCATCCGTTATTCGGGAAATTAAAAAAAAAAATGGAAATTTTGTAGCTCCCCACATTTAGTAATTCTATTTTTTTTTTCAATGTGCTGTGTTGTGCAAGTTGTTTCGAACATGTGCCGTTTAAAGTCATTTATCTGCCTTCCGTTCTCCAAAAAAAATCAGAAACCGGAAATTTAACCGTGAACTCGCCCTCCATTATTTTCAAAAATGAAAAAATGGAGTTTTACTGAATTGTGCCAGTTCCATAATATTGTGCCATTTAAAGAAATTTATTACATACTTCTGTTCTCCGGAAAATCGGGAAATTTTGACACAACCTTACTGCGTCTCCCGTTTTGCCTAAAAATTAAAAAACGTGATTGTGTCGAGTTGTGCTAATTATGGCAAACGTTGTACACTTTAAGAAATTTCATATTTATCTCCGTTCTCCGAAAAAATCGGAATAACCGAAAATTTAGGCGTGAACTGCCTCGCATTGTTTTCGGAAATTGAAAAATGGGGTTGTGCTGAATTATGTTAGTTGGGGGGCTAAGTTCACAATTAAATTTTCGTTTTTTCCAGATTTTTCGGAGAACGGAGAGAGATATGAAATTTATTTAAACGACACAGAATTCGACACAACTAACACAACACAACGCTAACACTAACGTTTTTTAATTTTCGGGCAAAATGTTAGACGCATAACGACTGTGACGAAATTTATGGCTTTTCCCGATTTTCCAGAGAATGGAAATATACATCATATTTGTTTAAACGGCACTATATAGCATAATTCCGGCACAATTTAGCACAACCGTTATTTTCTATTTAATCGAAAAATGGAGGCTAAGTTCACGCCTAAATTTAAATTTTTCTGGATTATCTGAAAAATGGAGGCAGATCAAATTTCTTTAAACAGTATAATGTTCAGAACAACTAGCACAATTCTGCATAACCATGTTTTTTAATTTTCGGTAACAATGGGGGGGCTAAGTTCACGCGTTTCAGGTTTTTCCGGAGAACGGGGGCAGATATCAGATTTCGTTCAACGCGCACAACTCGGCACATTAAAGAAAAACCGGAGTTTCGAAAAGTAAGGGTAACAGTAAGGTCACGCCAAAATTTACGAGTTTTTGAGTTTTCTGGAGACCGAGGGTAGATATCAATTTGTTTTAACAGCACAATGTTCGAAAGTGACAGCACAACTCAGCACATTGAAAAAAATTGGAATTTCTACATGTGGGGGTCTATCAAATTTCCGAATGGAGACAGATATCAAAATGTTTACCTCGAAAAAAAAATGGATTATGGTAAAATGGGGGCCTAGGAATTTCCGGTTTTTCCGGAAAACGGAGGCAGATATCAAATTTCTTTAAACGGCACAATGTTCAAAACAGCTTGCACAATATAGGACATTAAAGAAAAATACGATTTTCGTGAAGTTAGGGGCTACTTGAAAAGCACAATTTTTTCATTTTCTAGGAAAATGGATATTACTCTTCTTTAAATGTTTACGGCATAATGTAGCACAAATCCGGAAAATTCAGTCCAATCCTTATTTTTCATTTTATCAAAAAATGGGAGGCTACGTTCACGCACATTATGTTTGCAACATGTTTGATACCGACTATTTAGTCCAAGATCCCACTGCAAAGTGTTAATAGAACGAATTGCATTTAAACGTGTTTCATATACTTCCTAACACGAATTGGCTAGGTTGGCTAAAGCCTGGTCCTAGAGACATTAATTATGCATTAAAAATATTAATTATGGAGGTAAACTACAAATTAGTTTTAATGAAATAAATAATGTACCATTTGAAAATTGACAACCTGATAAGTAAAAATGTATAGGGTTATCACTCCTTAGGGGGTTCTCAACATTGGTTGTTTAAACATTAATGTTTATATTGTTGGAGTACAACTTCACCGGCTGTGAAACAAAATATATATCAATCGAAAGCTCATAGTCTGCGTTTTCAGAATATATGGAGTTGTCTACATATTTCCAGGTCTAAAGTAAGACAACCCTCCCAGAAAAGTTTAAATTTTGGGTGCACGAAATAAAACGAAACTTGCCTCTATGCGGCGTAACACAAAATCACATGACCCCCTCGCAATATGACAAAATACAAAACGCTGACGTTAATTTTGTTCGTACTTGTACATATTTCTACAGGTAGGTAGTTAAAGGTATACTTATACTATATTATAAAAAATGTACGAAATTACTGATGATCCGTTGACCATTTTATTGACGCCATTTGTCATAATGTCATAACACTATATAGATAATTGGGTGCAATTTTTCTTATGCTATATAATTCGGTTCTTTGTTTAGAGCCCGGGCATATTATATATGAGTACACTCAAAACATTATTGAAAAATATCTGTTTCTTTAAGGTTGGACAAAACGTGATTTTTATTTAAAAAGCTAGGTGACCCGGCAAACGGGTAGTTGGTAGTCGGCTTCGTTCTCATCCCTACTCCGTGCTGTTTACTTACGCCTGGCAGGGATAACTGATCTAGTGATAATATATCAGTTATCGACCAGGGTTAAAAATTATTAAATTACTAAAATGGCTATTAAAAAATAGGGGTTTGTGATAGAAGGGTGAAAATTAAGGGTTGTATGTATTTTTTAATGCCATATCATAAAAAAATAAAAATAAAAAATTTTATCCAAAAAATTTAAAAAAAATGTTTGGGGTATACCCTTATCACTTAGGGGTATGAAAAATAGATTACGACCGATTCTCAGACCTACCGAATATATATATAAAATTTCATAAAAATCGGTAAAGCCGTTTCCGAGGAGTATGGCGTCTAACACTGTGACACGAGAATTTTATATATTATAGATGAAAAAATCATTGATTTAAATAAAACACATTATTTGTTCCTTGGCGCACGATAGGCACAATTTTTAATGTAAATGTTCATTTTTGTAAATTATTTTAATTTTGTGTTTTTCATATTAGCGAATTATTACCATTACTAATAAATTTAATGCGCGTTCTCTGCCTTTCGTACATGTTTACTTACTTTCATACAAGAATTTACAGAAAATAGTGGTTGTCACAAACTGATGCTCATCCAGAAATAAAAAAAACACGTCCCTGGGTATAACAATTTATTTGCGCAACTGCTTCTTCAGCTTCGGTTAGACCTTTGGACTGGTACACTACGAGTTTTATTTTTTATTTTCCAGTATATTATTTTTATTTGTCATTGCACTATGAAATTAAAAATGTTTGTTTCTTTTTTGGTAATTAAAATTGATTAATTCATTATTTATTTTTCATGTAATAAATTTGTCAACATCATTTGCTTTGATTCAAATTGTGTTTTTTATAAGTTTAAGATTTAAATCATGATTAAATTCATAATTTAAATACCCTAACTCTATTTTTTTCATCAAACTATAAATCATATACTATAATATTCGGTTATATTGTAACTAATAAAGATAGTGTATTAATCTTGAAATATGTATATTGGGAATAAAAATAACTTTTTCTTTCAAAAAAACACATATAATTATAAAAAATAACAGACAATCTGGAACTGAATTCGTCATTGTACGCATAGCTGCACGTTTCGTTTTATTTCGTGCGTGCAAAACTAAAACTTTATCTAATCTGTAGTTCACCTTCATAATTAATATTTTTAATGCATTATTAATGCTTCTAGGACCCAGATTTTATTAGCCAACTTAACCAATTTGTCTTAGGATGTATATGAAACACATGTTTAAATGAATTTCTTTCTATTAACATTTGGGTGAAGGTACTTTGCAGTGAGATCTTGGACTATTTAGAAATACATGGCAGGTATACAGTAAGGATGCTTAGAATCGTAAGTGAGTGATATAAAATAGAAATCTAAAATATAAATACTAGTTCATAGTAAACAAAATTTATAAGAAATTATTCATTGAAACAACAAATAACAGTTCTATTTGCTAAGAATGAGAAAGCTTAGTCTTCTTTGCCTTCTTTGAGGCGCCGGAACTTCATACATTGTATTGAAATGCATAGTTTAGAAACTGTAAACATAAAATAGATGGAATATAATTTGTAAATTTCCCTCCATCCAGTATTTAAGCTGTCGGGTTGCGTAACTAAATACAAATAAATAAATAAAAGTTGTAGAATTTTCCAGGTGTTTTACTTGAACTGAACTCAAGTTTTCTCAGTATTAATCTGCCCGATCCTCGTTCTGTTGCTCGCTTTCCAAACAAACACCCATTAATTCACACGTTGAGCAGCGCCGACTGCAAGAAGCACCGATCTCCTAGTTGCAACAAGCGATTCCTGGGAACGCTCAGCATTGACCTTATGCGTCATCCTGCAGAGCGCGCTCGATCGGTGCTCCGATACGGCCCAAACAACAAAAATGAATTCAAATATATCTTTTAGTGGCGCAACGTGTATTGAAAGCTATGCGGACAAGTGGTGAGAACCAAAGACAGCGTTCGAGTCGGGGATATAAATCAGAAGTGACCTTAGCTCCTTAGCAGCTTAATTTTTCAATCGGAGAGCGGTTGCTCCTCCGCAGGCCGAGCGTTGGAAGAGTTAGGACCTTGTCGCACGGATTCTGAGGAGCGGGAGTGATAAAATACTTATATCGGATAGAAGACAAATTAGGAACTTCATGGACGAGTTAAATTCAAACCTCTTCAATTGTTTTCTAGACGTAAACTATTTTTCAGCTATTATTTCAACTAGACTGTCATAATGAGCATACACTACATATTTATTTATGATCTTTCTGATTATTCGAATAAAGCTAGGAAAACTACCCCCATTTTTATTTATTATTACGAATTATATTATTATTAAATATCCAATTGCAATTCAATTTGAATAGAATATCATGACCCGATCTTTCGATGATATACAAGTGGTTATAAAATAAATAAATAGTTCTTTATAGAAAAACTAATACAATTTTTATTGTCAGAATGAATAAAAATTATCAGAATAAAAATCTCCATCAACAAAATGAAAGTTACTAAAGTGGGACCAAAACAACCAAATTCCGCCGAGTATTGCCAAAGTCTCCATTGCAAGATTGCAGCTGTACTCGAGATTTGAGCACGACTTGGGTAAGTTGTTCTCAAGATTGAGGCTAAATAACGACTATAGGTATGGGTATTATTTGCAAAATGAACTGTACAACTGAAAATGTCTTCACTAGTTCTGACGTTAACAGGCAGTCAAAATTTGAGTGTAAATATTAAACATATATCTGTTGAAGAAATAGATCAGGAATTTGACCGACTTGACATTAATAAAAGTGCTGATCCGGATGACATTCCTCCTATATTTCTATAAATCTTGTAAACAGTCTCTAATTTTGCCGTTGTTCATTATATTCAACAAATCCTGAACTTTTCGTTGTCTTTCTAATTTTTTAAAAAGAGCAGTAGTACTTCCAGTTTTTAAAAGTGGGTGTAAGGATGAAATCAGCAACTATCGTCCCATTTCTTTCCTTTGTGTATTTGGTAATATTTTTGAATCAATAGCTACTAAGGAACTTTTTTTAAAATTAAGCATTTAATAAATGATAATCAACATGGTTTTTTGCAGGGTAGATTTATTGTTACTAATTTAATACCTATTTTACAAACGACTCTTGAAGATATGGACAATAAAATGCAGGTGGACGCTGTGTATACCGACTTTTCAAAAGCGTTTGACAACGCACATCATCCGACATTATTAATTAAACTTGAAAATTTCCGTATTCATGGGGAACTGCTTCGTTGGCTGAAGTCTTATATCACTAATAGAAGCTAATGTGTCAGATTGAACAATTACTTTTCTGAGTACCATAGTATTATCTCTGAGATACCACAAGGTTCTCACATGGGACCTCTTCTTTTTTGTCTTTATATAAACGATATTGGTTCTCGGTTCAATTCTTCAAATTATAATGTATTTGCTGATGACCTTAAATTGTCAATGACTGTTCAATCTGTGGATGAATGCATTAAACTTGAGGAAGATCTGTCCAGATTAAATGAGTATTGCAAATCTCATAAACTTTTCCTTAATATTAATATATGCCATAGTACAACATTTTCCAGAAGAGAACTTAATATTGCTTACAATTTCACCATTGGCGGTAATACTTTGAGAGTCGTTCGTAAAGTTAAGCACCTATGTATAAGTTTAGATAGTCAATTATCTTTTGAGACACATGTTGATTCAATAGCACAAAAAGCAATGTCTCTAGATTTTATATTACGCAATACAAAGCATTAGTTAGAAGTAAATTGGAATATGGTAGTCTTTAATGGAACCCTTTGTATTATAAATACATAAATGGACTTAAAAATGTTTAAAACAGATTTTTTGATGTGCTCAATTATAGATTTAACAAAAATTTATATTATGAACCATATGTCAGACTGTCGCACTACCATTTAAAAAATTTAGTCTAGGAAAATAATTTTTTCTGCTATATTTTTGTACAAATTACTTACCAGTGTTGTTGATTCTCCTTATATTCTCAGTAAGAATTATAGTGATTACTTTATTCATATAGATATTTTTAATTTATCATTATCAAGTTTAAAAATCTTTACTACATTAGTGTTAATTGTCCTCACTGTTTCTTTAGGTTTGATGTAAGTATTTACCACGAATTTGTATTTTTTTGCGTAATCCTGTTATTGGGCATTGAATTGCCTGTTGGATTACCCATGTCTAAATAAATAAGCTAGTAGGGTGCCATTTGTGTATAAAAAAAATGAGACAAGCTGCTGTTTAGAAAAGTTATCAGAATGAAATATGAAATAAGTATAAAATATCAAGGTCTTAGACGTTTTGACTATTTCTGTATAAAATACCACTAAAGTTATATCAAGAAAAGTTTCTCAAAATGATAAATTAAGGCTCAATATTTTATGTTTTCCATAAAAGTCTCACTGTTGTTCTTCTTATCTTACCGCATGTACAGTTAGTGGTATATACACAATGCATTGGTGTATATTGCTACTGCAGTGTATCTTAAGAAAAGCTCTTATTTTCCTTGAGGTGCTATAGAAGGTATTGACAGTGTGTTTTCTTATGAGGCGACATTACGTGTTTTGTCAGTGCATCACTGTATACAAAGCAGATAGATTGTTACTAGATATTCATTCTTCCCTGACGATAAATAATTCGTACATCAATTTGTTCTAGGAATTTATTATAGATCTCCTCCAAGTGTTCTAGCTCATAGTCAGACAAAAAAGAGTAAAACAGCTTTATCCTTCGTAATCACCATGATTCCACTCTTGAAAATAATCTTGTGAGAAATAAATTGTATATACGTATACACGAACCTAGGAGGAAATACATTTGTCATATTTTATTTTGTTGGAAATGACGATCTTGAGTAACAAGCACCGTATTATCTAGAAATGGAGTATAAATTATTATCTACAAACAATTTTATATTAATTTCAATTAGCGATAAAATGGTGTTACTTACCCTCTTCTAAATTATTTAATCATTTTAACGTGTAAGTGTGTCTATTTGATGTAATTTAAGAGTTATTATATTACTTACTTGTGTAAACATTCGCGTTAGGTATTTGTCTATACATAATTTAATATAGTTTATTAATGCGACTGTTACATGGGGATAAAAATATAACATAATTTGCACCTATATATAATTTTTTATTAGTGTATACTACTTACCAACTCATTTTTGAACATATCACATGGTATTAATCTATATGTATATAATTTATAACTTAATACAGTCTAATTTTTGTAATTGAATACTATATCATTTCGTTTCATTAAATTTATAATATTAATATTGTTTATCTTGTGCTCCCTTCCTTGTCGATTTTATCGGCTAGCGTTCCTTGACTTATAAAATTACAACTTAGTGTTAAAGAACAAATAAATTAGTGTTGGCACATATCCGGACGTTTAAGAATTGGACAAATTTTATGACATTTTAGGCACTTATATTACTTTTTTATACACTTATATCAATATCGTATTTTTTTTCTAAAATCCTAGTTTCCGTGTAAAAAATGATTGAAGTTGTAGTGTTTTCAACCTTTACATCGCTGGGCTACTGTAGTCTCTAACCAGGTGGCGATCCCGAATATCGAAATCCGATTATGTTTTATGTATTAAACGTTTTTGTGATACGAGTCTTTACATTAGTTTTCAAGTGTCAAAAATGGCTTACGTGTATAGCAACTCGGAGTTGCTGGATATCGTTTTGATTTATGGCGATGTGAAAATGCTTTAGGAGAACGGTTTCCCGGTAAATATCTGCCAAATGCAGCTATTTTTACCGCGGTGTGCAGTGAGTGCAAGTATAGTGCAACGCGAGTTAAATTTGAAACCAAATCGTGGAAGAAAGCGTGTCCAAGCATTAATACTAAGGGACTGGATGAGAAGGACCAGTACCATGGCCACCACGATATCCTGACTTTAAATCATTCTTTTGTGGGGATATTTAAAAAATTAAGTGAATCGCACCGAAGTGGATACATACTATTGATCATATGCGCAAACGTTATCATAGTTGCTGTCAATAACTTACAAGTTCAAAACGGACAAAAAAACAGAAATATTTGTGTTGGTTTGTAGAAACTGGGTAAGACGAACCCAAAATTTTGTTGTAATATCAAGTATGTCAAACTATTTCATTGATTAAAACCACAAATTAATTCTATCAATAATTAATAACAATAGTGGTAAAAGTAATTCTATTTGCTGTATAAAATTGGTATAAAATGTTATATATAACGAATTTATTTCTTTCCTTGGTAACATCTTTCAGTTTTTTGTGCAGTCACCGATTGCATGTTTTGTCGTCTTATACCTGATACGACGGTAAAGCATGTTTACAGTGGATTAATTTCCAGCGTCGTGCAGAAGTGTATTTGTAAATTATTTTTGAACTCCTCTTTTTGATGTTTTTTTTTTTTAATTGTATTTGTAAGAGCCCCCTGTACATGTTTTACATTTTATCACAAAGTTAAGTAGTTACAAATTTATTTTTCTTATCTTTAAGCTAGTTTTGGTTTCTAAAAATTCTTTTTTAATTTTTTCGATCAATTTTTACATTTCTTTAAATGCTTTACCATTCTAGTAGACTGAGTAATGTACCATTTATCTTAAAATGTTGTGTCCACAAACATGCAATTGACAATTATTGACATTTTATTATACAGAGTGTTAAAAAAAGGGTTTAAAATATTTCAGAAGGTAATAGCAGTAGCACCAAAATAAGCAGAAAAGTCTTAATAAACATGGGTCCGCAAAGTAACGGTTGCGGAGATATGGACCACTATTCGTTTTACAAACATTTTATTTTATTAAGAATAAACCCACAAAGGAAGTTTTTAACAAACAAAAAAGAAAGTTACAGAAGATGTTCAAAGTGCTCTCCGTGTATTTCCAAGCAGGCACGTTATCTTCGTCTCAACGATATTCGAATTCTTTCGAAAACACCCTGATTAATCCGTAACTGCAGCTCCTCCAGGCTATTTAAAGGAGTACCATACACTAATGTCTTCAAATATCCCCAAACAAAGAAATCTAGAAGGTTCAGATCAGGCGATCTTGGAGGCCATAAAACAGGTCCGGCCCTTCCTACCCATCTATGTGGAAAAGTTTGGTGTAAATGCTCTCTAAGGGCCATGGAAAAATGAGCTGGAGCACCATCATACTGGAACCACATTTATTGCCTCTGATTCAAAGGAATGTCTTCCAAAAACTCATACAGTGTGTTCTGCAGAAAGATAAGGTAAGCAGCGCCTGCTAATCGGTTTGGTAAAACAATAGGACCTAGAAACCTGTCACCTACAATACTCATCCAAATATTTAATGAAAAACGTGCCACATAGATAGGTAGGAAGGGCCGGACCTGTTTTATGCCCTCCAAGATCACCTGATCTGAACCCTCTAGATTTCTTTGTTTGGGGATATTTGAAGACATTAGTGTATGGTACTCCTGTAAATAGCCTGGAAGAGCTGCAACTACGGATTAATCAAAAGTGTCAAGAAATCCAAACCAAGGAGGGTGTTTTCGAAATAGTTCGAATATCGTTGAGACGAAGATGTCGTGCCTGCTTGGAAATGGACGGAGGGCACTTTGAACATCTTCTGTTACTTTGTTTTTTGTTTGTTAAAATCTTCCTTTGTCGGTTTATTCCTAATGAAATAAAATGTTTGAAAAACGAATAGTGGTGCATATCTCCGCAACCGTTACTTTGCGGATCCATGTTTATTAAGACTTTTCTGCTTATTTTGGTTCATACTATTACCTTCTGAAATATTTTACACTCTTTTTTTAACACCCTGTAGTATCTCCAAACCGGAGTTTCTGATTTAACCATCTCTAACCCAAATAAATGGAGTAACAACCACAAAAAAAACTATTATAACAATTCCAAGAGTTTGTGACAATTCTGAATTGAAGATTTTAAGACACATAACACTAAATAAAATACTTAAACGTGCCAACGAATATATATAAAAAGCATTTGCGCTGGACGAATGTCGTAGTATACATTAGTGTATACATTAATTACTATTTATTTTGAACACTTAATGACTTCTATTATCATCATTTATTTATTATTATTATTTTTTAGAAATCTATGAAACAAGTGTTTCAACGATATTCGTTTTAATATCTATATTTAGATCATCTAACTTGTAAAATGTGTGGCTGGCTACATCTTATATCAATCGGTGTAAGAAGCCAGTATAAGACATATACATGTATGTTATGATTCAGCTTTTATATTATGTGTTTGTATTTGGTCCCATAAATAATTTCTAGCAACCATGCTGTCGCTAAGAAAAAAGGTGTCATTTTAAACAGATCAGATGAGAGGATCCGAAAACACCACAGATTAATATCAGATAAAATTAAAGTGAAACCATATTGTACCAATTACAAAATTGTTCTGGAAAACAACCGGTGTAGCTTGTTTGAATTTGCGACTATATTTAAAAATCTAGTTTATACATTAATTTAGATTTATGTGAGGCTAGATAAAATTAGCCATTCTATTATTAAATTGTGGTACATACTTAAACTGCGAAGGCATCAAAATCCAGTCAATACAGTCCAGGGACGTAGTTAAAATCAACTAATTGCACAGAAAATATTATTTCTTGAAGGTGAAATTAGATTTTCCTCAGTTTGTCATATATGTTCAAATCATAATAAGCAAAAATAGATTAATAAGGTCCTATGACTCAATACAAAGAAAATAATTCAAAATTTGGTCACATACAGAGCATTTCCTTTAAACTCCCCAGTTCAATATCTCGAGTATCGAAAAGAAAAATCTTAATCTCGTAAGAAATGCGTAGTGAAATAAAAATATGCGACTTTAGATAGAGCATAAATGGCATTAGTTGTCATAGTTGAAGTTTCAAATGCGAGGAAGCCTGTTTTAATTGGTGATGGAAAAAGAAACTTTGATGTAACTAGGTTTGTTCAAACAGAAAACATTTATTGAAAATATTAGTTAGCAGTTATTATATTTTCTTTTTAATTACATATGTATGCGTGTCAAAATATTTCCTTTTAATATGTACAATTTCTGTAGAATTTTCATAAGTACAAAAATGTAATGTATCTTATGAAATTTTGGTTCTTAAAAATTACTGTAATTTGTGCTAATGGTGTCTTTTTCAATTTCAAAAAAGTACTATAAATTACATACTTTGCAGAAGTTTACGTAATTTATAGATAACTTAAAAACTTCTATCTTGTTTTAGTGTAGTGTTTGAATTCAATATATTAATATATCTACTCCTCATTCTAATCGCGATGCGGATTAGTCCAGAAGATTAGATTAAACTTATGCGGGGGAAGGAGTTACATATTACTATTACGTAAGCAGTATTTGCGCCCAGGACTTGCGCTTTGCGGACAATCGAGAATAGACACCCTAAAACAACTTACGTTCCTAACCATCATTGAGTGCAGTAATGAAGGACACCTAGAAAACCTCTTTAATTAAGGGGATGGTCAAATGACGCCTAAGATCAATGTCATACATTAACCCAAGTCAACTTTCTTCATGATTGAAACCGGGCCAAGATCGAGCATTGATTCAAGCTCTAACGCCTTAAACCACTCGACCGGTCAGTGACAGCCTGAAAAGGAGTTTAGAGAATGGTTTGAAAATAACTTTTTCAGCGTAAATATGCATTTATTTTTGTTTTAATCGCGTCATCGTATTATACTGATTATTTAAAAATGTAGCTTATTTGTGTTTTAATAACATGGTTACAGAGCACATTTTACCCATATGTACATGCTTTTGCAATAATAATGACATTCTCTCAAAACAGTTTTGAGTCTTCTGGAAGTTCTAAACAGAAATTTCATTGAATCTATATTGGTGAGGGAAACAACTAAGAACTAATGTTAAAAGTTGATAGTAGATTTCATTACAAATACGTCAGCAGTTCATGATAAATCGCAAAATTCATTTTAACGAATGTCGTTATTATTGCAAACGATTGTACATCTAATCTTAGAATTTGAACGTAATGTAATAACATTCATATCCAATTCCCTTCAATGTGTCATAACCAAATTTTATTGTAAATAGCACAGCAGAAGGTCCGTAACATAAATTTTGGAAAATGGTCCACATGGTCTGAATAACTTTTATTGAATTGTTTTCCATTTCGTTTATTATATTACTTACATTTATAGTATTTACTGCTTTGTGCTGTATTCAGTTAGTAATGGACCAAACATCACTGGATTTTACTATACTTAATAAAATTAAAGGAGACCCAAAAAAAAGATGTGTAGAAAAATACTTAGTTTTCACATACAAAATGTTAAAATTAAAATATTTTCCAATATATTTCTAATATTTGTTAATAATTATTTTTTACAAGCTTTTATTTAACAATAAGCAATGTATGTATGTTTGTCCGGGTGGAATCTTGCAACTAAATTTTAAATCAGTTATCTTTAACCGATTGAGCTGAAATTTGCTATACACGCTTATTTTGTATGACAATGCATGCTTAGCTATGTGACGTCATTCTAATTCCATTATGGCGGATCATACAAGATGGCGGACTAGTTATTTTTTCTGCACTACCACAGTACGGGTATCAAAATGAAAGGGCTTGCTGAGGAGAACACGAAAACTAATACAACGTCACATTAAATCCAGATTATGGGGGACCATCGAAGATGTATACTATAAATCCAAGATGGCGGACAAGTTATATTATGCATTTCTACGATATGGGTATCAAATGAAAGGGGCACAGAATAATACGAATAAGACTGAAAAGAATACGAAAAATAATAAAACGTTACAAAATGTAATTTTTTCAGAAGCTGAATTTTAACAAAAGTATGCCATGGTCGACATCATACTTTGACTTGTGTAATTTGGCGAGATAGGCGTCAATAGCATTGGTTTGCAATCTATCTAGAAAGATACGCCAAAATCAAACCCGGAACTGTGTTTCGTTAGGCACAAGTAAGCTTCAAGCTGAAATAAGTGGCGCTACTACTAAACTGTCAATTCAAGGTGAGGCAGTGCCGAGATTTGAATAACATTATACCGTCCGATATAAACAAAACAGGAGGGCTACCTAAGGAGTTAGAAATATTCGTTGGAGCCAAAGAGATGTTATGTTATAATGTGGATGTGTCCAAAGGCCTGATGAATGGTGCCATTGGACACATTACAGAAATCATATGGCCCTGTTTCCGGAGAGCACAGATGTACGACATTCCATCCGTCCATATAGACTTCAGTAAAGACGGTGTTCATATCATTCAACCCTAGACTGTGCAATTTCCCGCAAAATATAGCCACGATTCTGAAGAACGAAGAATGTTGCCAATCAATATCATATCAATCATATTATGCTGGGCTTGCACAGTACGTAAAATGCAGGGAAGTACTGTCGACGATACAGTTGTCTACTTAGGCTCAAAGTTCTTCGCTGCAGGTCAAGCATACGTGGCCTTAAGTAGGGTCAAATCGTTAGAAGGTCTAATTATTGAAAAATTAGACTGTACTAAATTAATAAGCAAACAACCATGGAACAATGACGCATTAAATGAAATGCACAGACATAACTAAAAAATAGAAAATAAATTAAGTGTAAAAAGAACTTTTTAAAAGCAAGCTTTTATTTAAGTGACCCAAAAAGAAGAAAATAAACTTTCAGTTAAATCAAACCAATCAATTTAGTACATGTATTACACAATTTATTAAATGATATAAAAGCTTGTCGCGAGATTTACCTGTGTTTTTTTATATATTTTTAGGTATTAACAATATTGTGTGAAACTAACTACTCTGTGAACTAAAGCCCCAACCAGCGTTGAATTATATTGATAGGAATTGTAGGAGATTTGGTATATATTAACTTAAAATACCTTTCTAATACAGTAAAAAAATTACCTGTGTACTAACTAATCTTGCTTGATATACTTATTATAAGTAATTCTATGAAAGAAAATATTCGCTATAAAATATGCAAATCTCTTTAATTTAAAGCTTATTTTCTTCTTTTTGAGGCACTTAAACAAAATCTTGTTTTAACAAGTTTTTTTTTACCATTAATTTATTTTTAATTGGTTGGACATGCAGTATAATTTTATGCAAATACAAAAATTGGTGAGTTAACTTTGTTCCCGGGCTCCTTTTGTAAAAAATAAATATTACGCCACTGTATAAACCAGACATTCAACATTTTTAATGATTTTTCATTATAAATGCACAATTTCAGGAAAATATAGATTTCAGTTTTCAACTTCAAGCATTATAAATTTGACAATATTATAGATATACATATTTTTTAAATAAGCGGAAAATACTATACTATAAACTTTAAGCAATACTGTGTAAACATTTTAAGCGTTTATGGGGAGTGATAAATACAGAGTGTCCGTAAAAATGTAGGAAGTATCTCGAGTGCAGATAGAATGTGAACAAATAAGATGACAAACTCCTATAAATTTTCCTACAGACTCTCCCTACGGAGATATGTGTCCCTGAAAGACACCACTGGAAATCGGTTTTTCTTGAATAGCTTTTAAGGTAGGTACTCAATATTATTTAATAAAAATTGCATATGCAGGACAGTAGTAAGGACCTCTTAAAATAGTGTCCTTGAAATATATTTAGCTTTTTTAGTTTACTAGAGGCGGGCTAAGCTTTACAGCTTAATGCCTAAATATTTAACACCTTGTATGATACAGACTTTAAATAAATAATAAATCTGGGTAGTTTCAACCTTAGACTAAAAAAAGATACTCTTGTTTATTGTCGATAAAATGAACCGTTTATGAGAAAAAGAATAATAAACAAATTCATGTTTTATTTTTAATAAAAAGAAATGATTTTTATTTTTTTTTTCTCGACAATAAAGTGCAATAAGAAAATCATTCAAACAGAAAAGTTTCATTTTAAGATGTTTAATCCGAAAACATACAAAATTTAATAAAAGCAGTGGTGTCCCAGGAGGTACCTTAACGAAATTATTGAAAAACTTCATAAGATGGTTCAACATGCGAACATAGGACGAACTTTTTCACGTAAACGGTTCATTTTATCGTCAATAAACAAGAGTACCTTTTTTAGTTTAAGGTTGAAGCTACCTAGATTTATTATGTTAAAGTCTTTATTATAGAGGGTGTAAAAATGTTAGGCATTAAATTTTAAAGCTTAGCTCGCCTCTGGTAAACTAAAAAAGCTAAATATGTTCCAAGGACACTATTTTAAGAGGTCCTTACTAGTATCCATCACATTAAATTTGTATTAAATTATATTAAGTACTTTAAAAGTTATTCAAGAAAAAACGATTTCCAGCTGCGGCCTTCAGGGACGCATCTCCGAAGAGAGGGAAAAAATTGTATAGGAACCTTTCATCTTATTTTTTCATGTTCTACCTACACTCGAGAAATTTCCCACATTTTTCCTGACACTCTGTGTACACTCAAAGCTTTTGTGCATAAAACACCAGTTTACATTTACATTTATAATATAATTTTATCCTTTGTATCAATTTACACATTTACGGCATAAGTAAGCAATGTTTCACACTTCAATCAAAGTCTCATTTCAACTGTAACCTGCGCCTCTGGATCACATTCTTGCCAATCATGTTGCCTCACTTGTATTCAAGCTATTTATATTACGCTAACTATAACACTGCAAAGTAACAGAATTATGCTCGAGGTATAAAATCGAAATGAGTTGATATTTTTCTAAAATTCCATGTGCTTACATATTTATCTTTATAATATGAATATTTTTCTTCCCCAAATCATGACAGCATAAATAATAGCCATACACCATTTCATAGAAGACAAAGTAGGCCAAGCTGGTTATATGCGTCGCAAGAAATACATTCCTAAGTATAGGTACTCTAGATTTACTTTGTTTTGTTAAATTTAATTCAAAATACCACAATAAATTTTAAATTTGCTACGTTTGACGAAAATATATTGTTACTCATAAGTACCAAAAATAATATAACATTTCGAATATAAACAGTGGCAATATTGACTGAACCTAGAAGATGTATATTAAACAAGAATAACATTTTCTTGGCATGTTACGACAAAAAAATCATTACTTAAAGATCGCTATATTACTTGCCACTATGATCAAGTTTCTGGTGTCTTTATTGGGTATACCATGTTTAGTAGCTATTTATTCGTATTTCTTCGGTATTCTTGAAGTTCAAGTGACGTGAGATAACATTCCCGTCATTTGTTAAGTCTTACATAATCCAATTATTAAATAATGAAAATAATTTGTCTTTGGAAAAGCACTAGTTGAAGAACTCTAGCAACCCTTTACTCACTAAATTGACCGAGAAATTACCCTTAGCAACATATACAGGATTTTACTTAAGTAGAAGTCAATAATCCAGGGGTGTATTCTGTGGCCAAAAATAAGGATTTTTTTGTTATATAAATGTGCGGCCAGCTACAGCGTGTCAAAAAAAAAACAGTTTTTAATTTTTTGTTTCTAAACCGCTACAGATAATTTGGCTAACCAAATTTGGTGTGCATATGTAGTATGACAATAGATATGAAACAAAAAATTACCAGCTTAGAAAATTATCAGTGGCGGAGGTGTGGGTATCATCAATCATTATTTGCCAAAAAAATATATCACCCTATAGAATATTACAAATAAAATAGGTCATCATATGCGTCATTGTATTGTATATATTCCAAGCCGATTAATAGCAAAATTGATTTATTTCATCAAGTAAAAATAATAACAAAATAATTAATTAACAATGGAATTGCTTTGCTATGATTTATTATAACAAATGTAGAAAATGGCCACCTTCAGCCGAAAAAGATGCTTCAGATCTTCTTGAAATTACAGCTCAAACACGTGCAAAAATTCCAGAAGTATCTCTTACCACATCACAACCAGTTATACTTTGTTGACGTAAGTGCTCCTCAAATTCAATGTGAACCTTGTAAACTAATGTTGTGAGATGTCTCCAAACAAAAAAATCAATAGGGTTCATATCAGGATGGCCTGGTTCTTGAGTGCCTCATCCAAACCACATTCTTTATTTTAGCGCATAGGAAACATCGTCACGTAGTTCAGGTAAAACGTTTTCAAGAAAATATCTGAAGAAGGCACCGTTTAAAGTTCTTGATAAAAAGAAAATTTACAATAATACCCAATCATACATTCAAAGAAAACTGAAAAAACTGTTGAAATCGAGATTCTATTATGGCATTAGGGTTTTCAACTAACCAAACATGTTTATTGGGGACGTCATTATAGCATCTCTGGAAAAATTACCTTCGTCGGTATACAATATGTCAGCGGTAAACTCAACATTTTCTTACATTTTTTGCAAAATTCAACAGCAAAATTGTAGGCGAGGAGAATAGTGTTGCGACAGTAAAGCTTGAACCCTTTGTATGTGATACGGGTATAACTGTTGATGCTTCAGAACGGATCAAACTAATTTATGATGTACATGCTTTTGCAATAATAATGACACTCCTTTAAAATAGTTTTTGAACTTCTGGAAGTTTTTGCGTAAAAATTTCATTAAATCTCTATTGGTGAATGAAACAACTAAACACTAATGTTAAAAGTTGAAAGTAGATTTAATTATAAATTCGTCAGAAGTTCAAAAGAACTCGCAAAATTAATTTTAAAGTGAGATTATTATTGCAAACAATTGCAAATTAAAATTTGCCTCTAGTATTTTTTCAATTTCGTGTAGAATAGCTTCTTCCAACTCAGGCGTTCTAACACTCAAAGGTCTTCCAGGTATTGGACGTTTCTAAAATGAGCCTGATTCCGAAAGACTTGAAAAACATTTCTAAACATTCTTGGATTTGGAAATCTTTCCATATAAATTCGTCCAAAAAGTAGTACCATTTCCATATGCAAGGCCATAAATGTAAACCATATTGGCCATTTCAGCATCTGAATATGCATAAGGCATTATTAAAACTTAATCTTTTTAAAAAATAATCGTAATTTGACAATACACAATATTTTAAATAAGATGGCGGCTTCTTCTTATTATTATTGTTTTTCAGGGCCTCCCTAAGATACGTTTAAGTAATTCAAATAACTAAAAATGCAGATCAAATAAATCAATTTTGTTATATAAATATAGATAAATGTATCAATTTCAATTATTCAAGGGTTGGAGACAGTAGATTTGATTAATTAATTTTGCTGGAAAATTGTAGACATTTTGTGACTATTTTTAATAATAACACTGCCAAAGAGGCGTTTTTTAGTCAACAATATGGTTAATCTAATAAATTAAACTTCTATAGACCATCTGTTGTCTCATCAGTCAAGATGAATTTATTTATTATTAAAATAGAAAAAAATAAATAAATATGAAATATACTCTTTCCCAAATAGAGAAATGTATTTTAGCCACAAGCTTTAATAGGCATTAAATGTGGCAGTACAATATTCTACCACCAGTTTTCCTAACAAACTCAGAACGAATTTTTTTAAATGTTCACCTTTATTAAAAATGTGTTTAACTTGCGACGATCTGTTAAATAGAATTGATATTCCTGTATTAATACCT
Source organism: Monochamus alternatus (assembly GCA_037114965.1). Taxonomy (NCBI): domain Eukaryota; kingdom Metazoa; phylum Arthropoda; class Insecta; order Coleoptera; family Cerambycidae; genus Monochamus; species Monochamus alternatus. The sequence continues at coordinate 20,155,697 of CM073435.1, read as the reverse complement.
GTAGTATTAATACAATTAAGAATGTTTTTCAAGTTTAAACTTTATATTTTTTTGTTTTTTTTCTGTGTTTCATTTGTTTATTATTTATATGTAATAGTTTTAGTTTAGTAATTAATTCTTCACTTTTTTGTATTGGTCATTTTTCTATTATTTGTTGCTTCACTCACCCTATAATTGGATTTTCTGTTGGGTGATATATTAAATTAAATAAATAAAAAATAAAATAATTTTTGGATTGCGTACAATTTTTTCGTAATGGCTTCATCAACGAACTTTTTAAAGAACATCTTATATGCACTTCATTATTATTAAAGTTTGCAATACAAGTTTATCATACTTAACAATTTGCTGCTATTGTGGTCAGTAGCCTTAAATTTGTCCAATAAATTAGCCATCATGTAAAATAGAATCACAAATAAATTGACAAACTTTTCATGTTTTACACTTATAACATAACTTGTTTTTTTATTTTGTAATAGAAGTCGTGTCAATGTGCAGTTAAACATTGCTGCGGAATTCAAAATATTCCTTGGCCAGCCACGACTTTGACTGAAGTAGCAGTTGTTAAACAAACTTTTGTCTCGTTACATCATAAAAGCAGGCGAAGACGCTTAAAGCCGTTGCCTGTGAATTAGTAAAGGTAATCGTGATTGACTTGAAATATGCGATAAACATCCAGTAACCAATTTGATCAAACAAAAGCCGTGATCTGGATTAAGAGTTTAAACATGATGTAAGACACTTATACCGATCGCTGTGAAATTGGACGTCAATAAATTGCGCTATTATTATGTACTATAGATTAGAAAAATAAATATAAAAAGTATATTTGTTACTATAGATTAGAAAAATAAAGCCCGTAAAGACAGAAGAAGCGTTTGACTACTGATAATTCCTTACAAAGATATAATATGATTCTTCTAAACCTACTGCAGCCAAATTAGGTATCTACAAGTTCATGCCCTTAGAAAATAGATTTATAAGCATCAAAAACTTCTTTATTTGGGCATTTACTTAAGTGCCCTTGAAGCACCTAAATAGAATTACTTTACTTAAATAAATTTTGACTGAAGCAGAATAACTTAATTTAAAGGTAGATATGCATTAGATAGCAAAGCTTTTATAAACAACGGTATATTATGCATTTAATATGCAAGATAAATTTTAACTAGGAGGTTATCCTTTTATCACGATATAAACCTCAAAAATCAAAGTAAATTCTTCAAGTAATATTTCTTCGAACGCCCGAAAACAACCGGAGTACGGGCCTATGTCATCATTAATAAAAAAAATACATTCCTGTATAAAATTCACCACAATTTCAATGTAAGAGGAAATGCAAGGTGATTCAGAACTTATCTAAAACAAAATTTTTAATGTTCAGGGGACTCTTACAAATTCAGTTTTGTAAAAAAAACTCAAAAATTGCAGTTCGAAAATCATTTAAAAATACACTGGAAACCGGCCCACTGTAAAACCTGATAAGAAGGGGACCGAGTAGGCAATCGGCGACCGAACAAAAAATGGAAAGGAATTCGCAAGAAAAGAAATAAATTTTATAACACTTATTTTAAACAGCAAATTCAACTGCTTCTGCTGTTTTAATTAAAAATAGTTTGACATGGTTTGAATAGTTGTAACCTGATGTTACAACCAAATTTTGGGCCCATCTTACCCAGTTTCTATAAACTAACATAAATGTTTCTGCTTAAATTATTGCAACGACTATGATACGCTTGCGTAAATCATCAATAGGGTCCACTTCGGTGCGATACACTTCATTTTTTTAATATCCCCACAGAATGTTCAAATGATTTAAAATCAGATCGTGGCGACCATGGTACCGGTCCTCCTCGTCCAATCCCTTGGTATTAATACTTGGACACGTTGTACATTGTATTGATATAATTGAGCCTCGTGTATGTTACGCCACACTGCTGCAATACTCCGTGGACGTCCGAGACCTCCATATCTTCCACGATTCGGTTTCAAATTTTTCTCGTCTTGCACTGCACTGCATACCGCGGTAAAAGTAGCTGCATTTGGCACCTTTATCTGGAAATCAATCTGCTAAGCGTTTTCACATAGCTATAAATTAAAATGATATCCATCAACTCCGAGCTGCTACATGTAAGTCACTGTTGACACTTGAAAAACTAAAGTAAAGACACACACTACAAAAACTTAATACCTACAAAAAGTAATCGGATTTTAATATTCAGAATCACCTGGCTAGAGACTACAGTAACCCAGCGATGTAGAGATTGAAAATACTACAACTTCAATAATTTTTTAAATGGAAATTATAAGGATTTTACATCATTTTTCACGATATTGACTCCATTTTTATGTTGCATTTATTCCCAAAAGTTCTGGACCCTGTATATTGACTATCGGTTAAGTATTTGACAATGGCTCCTAGTTACTCTAATTCCAACGACTGAATTGGCTCATATCGTCGCTGATCTGACAAAGAGCCGTAAGTGACATTTTTTCCGTTTTGGAGTTAAGTTCACACAGTGATTTTTCACGGTTGCATCTATCATCTAACAAACGGGCGTATGTCCAACTGCAACAGTTTTCATAATACATAGAACTAGGTACAGGCGTAACTAACACCGCAACGATATATAGGATCTGGCTATTGGGCGTATGTCATGAAAATGGGCTTACGCCATTTTGTCAGATCTTACCTTATCAATAGTGGCTTATATGCCTACATTTACTATTCACAAGTATCAGTTTGGTGATGTTCCCGTAATGTGCATTTTGTTGACATGTTTTCTGGAAAGTTAAGTTGCAGCTATTACACATATCACAGAGTATTTAAATCCTTAAAATTATCTTTTCACCATCCCAAAAAGGACCAGTGTTCTCCTGCAAAAGAACTTGAAGATGTCTACAATGCCCATACTGCTGAAAAAATTGCCGTACGACAAAAAAAGGAAAAGGCCAAAGAACTGACTAAAAATTATCCAAATATTGTGGCTACTACTGTTTTCGATCTACAGCAGGCAATTCAACTTCCTATCAGCAACGAAAGTGCTATATTCTATAAAAGTAGATTATCAGCTTTTAATTTTACAATTTACAATATAGCAACTAAGGAGTGCTTATGTTTTTATGGGACGAAACTATTAGTAAATGAGGATCTAATGAAATTTCTAGTTGTGTGGCTTAATATCTCTACGAACTTGATAACCGCAGTTTACGAGAGGTGAAGCTGTTTGCAGATGGGTGTGGCGGACAGAACAAGAATACCATTGTAATATCCATGTTACTCTATGTAATAACAAACGCTAAAAACCTTAGAAACATTTCATTAAGTTACTTTGAAACAAACCACGAACAAAGTGAAGAGGATTCTGCCCACAGTTCCATATCAACCGCCATATCCAAAGCAGGAGATATTTTCATACCTGCACAACTGCCTCCAATTATAAAACTGGCCCGTCGATCATTACCATATACTGTCACTATAATGGAAAGTGCAGACTTTTCCGATTATAAATCAGTTGCTGAGAAAATTCGCCTTCGATCCATTCGCAAATTCGATAACGGCAAGGACATTGATTGGACTAAGGTCAAGGAAGTTAAGGTTGACAAAATTAATACGACACAACTACTAGTTAAAAATAGTTATCTTGCTGAAAACTACGATACATTGTCTCTACGGAGAAATGCCATAAAGGTTATGACGCAGCCTGTAGAAAAATGTAACAAAGTACCAGTTAAGCTTAAAGCTGAAAAATACAAGTGCCTTATGGACATCTGTAAAGGACCAACGCCAGTTGTGAAGGACCTGACTTTCCAAAAATATTTTAGAGATCTTCCACACGAATAACTTTTTTATTTTTTTATATTAGGGAATGTTTAGAAAACGTTTTTTTGTTATGTATAGTATTTTGCAAAATGTTTCATGTTGAGTTTTTTACCGACATACCTTCTTTGTTATTTTTTGTGTTTCTAATTTTTTTATATATATAATAAAGCTACAAACACAACCGGGCTGGTTTGTTACTATTTTTATTAAGCGGATGATACTGGCGTACGTTTCTAAATTATTTTTACATAGATCTCACAAAGGGGCGTATGTCCATTTGGTACTCTTTTTTTATGATACCTATAATATTTTAATATTTTTGATATATCATCTTAAAATTATGACAATTATGACTTTAATAAAAGCTAGAAAGTACTTAGTTAATATCCTTTCAGAGTTACAGCGGTTGATTTGCCACTACCTTTCTTTAAATGGCTCTCCTGCAAGATTATCGTATTGTTCTTTACGCCTTTTTGTCAGATCAGCGACGATATGTTCAGCTTCGCAATTATACGCCGTGTTTCTCGTTGCGTGTTGATTCTGCAGTCCATAGGTTTGTTTATATTTTCGAAATACGTATGCGGCTATAGAAAATCTCCATACTATTTATTCGCCGAACAATTTCCAACAGAAATTTTCTTTTAATGTTTGAGCTGGTATTGTTAACGGTATACTTAATGAACTTTTTTCTTCCATACCGAAGGACTTAAATTATCTTCATTTGGAACATAACTACTTGAGAATGTGTTCTTATATGATCCACGTGATTTTTACACGGTGGTGCTCCACCTCATTTTAGACACGAAGAATGAAACTATTTCTATAATCCATTTCCTACTAGGTGGATAGGTTGCAACATACCAATAAGATGGAATCCGAGATCACTAGACCTAAACCCATGTGATTTTATTGTTACGTTAACTGTTTAAGTTAATAAAAATAATAAATATAATAAGTAATAATGATAAATACTTAATTTGTCAGATTTGAGAACATTGATCGCAATGCCTTCTGGATTTAGACGGCCTAACAGTTGTGGACAGTGTAATAAACAATAATTATTCCTAAATTTGTATCTAATTTAATAGTATATCCATTAGAAACAGAGTCATATTGAGCGGGGTATTAATTTTAACTGATGGGAGTAATCATTAAAATAAACCATTTTGTAAAAATTGGTTTAATAAATGTTTTTCAATAATTGAAATAATTAGGTTTAAAGTTATTGCAAGTTTTGAATCCGGCTCTATAACCCTAACCTATCCTAATAGGTCAAGCAACTCTATTTCATGATACGTCATGGGTAAAGGACATGATAAGCTGAGTCTTTGTTGAATGTCACGTTTTCTTTAGTTAGTTTTTAAAGTTCTGTTATATCTGTGTTATAAACGAATTGTGTTATCGTTACTAGTTTTTGTGGCTTGTAGTGTCTGTAGTATCATTTTGTGTTAAACGTAATATGCTAACAACAATGAACCATGTGTATGGATAATAATGCAGTTGTGTTATTATAGCGTACGGTGAGTGTAATGAAAACTAGACGGAATACACAGAAATTTCTTGTATATTTCATCACTCTGCACGACGATTTATTAATTTAACATAACGACCCCGGGATACAGGAAAACGGCGAAAGTCTGATATAACATTTACTGAGTGCCAGTCCAATTTACTTCTATCCGCAGTGTACCTTACAGTTAATGAAGCTAAGAATGGACAAAACATGATCAGGAATTTATTCCTAATACTTCTCGATTGATCCCTGCTTTCACTTAATATCGATGTAATCCGATACACCTACATCATTAGGATAATACCATATTTGCTTGAGAACTTACAACAAAAGTGATGCTTACAAAATTGTTACGAAACTATGGTGACTAAACACAGAGAAGTTACGGACCGGATTTTTTAAATTATTTGAATTGTCAAGAGATCATTATTGGCATATGGAAAGTCATAATATTATTACAGTAAACATGGACAAATAAGTAGTTAGATGTTAGCTTTCATCTTTAACTAGTCAGTGCAATAGTTAAGGAAACTCTTACAATCATAAACACAAATTTACCAGTAAATCAATTTGGCAGCAACTCAATACTAGGGTTTTACTTTAATGTTTATAATAATTTATGTCGAACATATAAGCTACAATAAAATGTCAAAAGAAGGAGAAACAAATCCAGATAAGTCACATAGGTACTCATTAACAATATTTCCCAGTGCAGATATAGTTTTTTAGGTTAGTTTTCTGCAGACGTTACACTCATTTGTAAATAATATCTACTTGGCTTAAAATTAAATATTTTTGTTCAACGGTTTTACGTCCATCAGCATAAGTCTATTTGATAGAGAAAAATACGAAGAAGAAGTATTTCTACAAGTTATACACGTCGTAATGATAGACATATAATCATTGGTATTTCAAAATTGTTTAAATTGTTGTAAGAATAACTTGAAGATTTTATATTGTGCAATATTTCTTGTGCTAATCTGGGAATTATAACATAATCTCTAGTAATATAACTTTTTCCAATTTTGGTTCTCTGATGGATGCCCAAACCAAACCTTTTCTGATGTGAACATTATCCATTTCCACTGATGAATTTCAATATACAGGGTGGACCAGCTTTTTCATGCCAAACTTTAAGGGTATGTTCTACGTCTAAAAATAACCGCAGTTTGCTATACAAACAACAGTCCAAAATTGCTTCGTTACGAAAATACATGGTGTTGAAGTTTATTCTGAACAGAAAAATACATTTTTTGTTTAAACCACTCGATATAATTAAATGAAATTTGACAGGTGTCAATAGAAATGGAAGACTTAAGTTTTGCAATGCAAAAGTTTCTTTTACTGTCACCAGTGGCGCGAGTAGCGGATCGTCAGTGGCTATTTTGCAACAAAAAAATGGTAGATCCCCCAAAAATTATGTTATTTTTGAATTTCGCGTTCAATTTGATAGAAAAAAACTCTCTTGACTTTTTTTGTACGATGCACCGTTTAATAAATTGCTTTAAAACTTATCAAAGTGTTTTCCTTCAAATGGATTATTATTTGTTAGCTGCATACCAGATACACTTGCTGCAACCACCAGATAAACAAATTTACAACGACAAGTTGGCATCGGTTTTCATGTCAACGTTGGACAAATCTTAAATAGACTTGTCTTCTGTGTAGTAGTATCAAAATGCCGTTTAGATTTTCAAATCAAGAAATAGCGGATATCCATTTTGTGTATGGATTTGCTAATCGAAACTCAAGGGTGGCCGCCAGAGAATACATAAGAAGATATCCGCAGAGACCACATCCTAGTCGTAGTGTGCTCACAAGAATTCATCAGCAATTAATGGAGAATGGTTTAGGAAATTTACATGGAAATCGAAATAATCCCAACCCAAACCAACAACAAAGAAGAATTTCTCGACGGATATTAAACGAGTTTGACAGAGATCCAACAACAATTTCCCGTATAGTTTCTTGTATGATCGGCACCTCTAAATCCAATGTACTTCGTACTCTCAGAAAGGAGCACAGGTGTCCATTTCACCTACAACCTGTTCAAGGTTTACATCCAAGAGATGAAGAGAAAAGAGTGACTTTTTGTCGGTGGGTCTTTCACTCAGTTCAAGAAAACAGGGATTTTTTGAACAAGATACTGTGGACTGACGAATTCTGCTTTACCCGTCGCGGTATAGTTAATTTCCATAACTAACATGTGTGGTCACATGAAAATCCTTACGCCATTAGACCACGAAATTTTCAAGTTGAATTCAGCGTAAATGTTTGGATAGGGATTTACAACAACAATCTGTTTGGACCCTATTTTTTACCTCGACGCTTAAACGCAGAATACTTCTTACAGTTTTTAGAAACGAAACATCACAATATGTGAGTTGAAATACCGATAACTTTAAGACAGACTTCATTTTTTCAGCTCAACGGTTGTCCGGTGTTTTTTTCTACTAAATTGATCAAAGAATTCAAAAGTAACATTAATTTTTAGAAAAACCAGGGACGTACCATTTTTTGTTGGAAAATAGCCACTGACGATCCGCTACTCGCGCCATTGGTGACAGTAAAAGAAACTTATGCCTTGCAAAACTTAAGTCTTCCAATGCTATTGACACCTGTCAAATTTCATTTAATTATCTCGAGAGGATTCAAAATTAAATGCGTCTAATATTTTTTTTTTAAACTCCATTGGCGTAACTTTTCTGAGGTTTTTAATAATACGGCTAACCCGAATATCCGTCACTGGTTGACAGATTAACAAAGAAATATACCAAATTATTCCATTAGTTATATAATTTTGTCAATCTATGCCCTTGATGGTTTTGGAAAATTAATCATTTTTTAAATTTTCACTTCAACACTACATAACTCTGAAAGGAAGCCATTTTAGATAAAATGACTTCTCGTATTAACTGAATACCCTGTTAGTACATTCAGAAAATGTTGTCAATAGATAATTGGGTATCGTAACCTCTTTATATTGTCTTACTTGTGAGCAGAATCGTTAAATTTTTGCAATGGTGTATTTCAATATGCCAGTAAAAATTGTTGCGTGAATAAATAAATTCTGCTGCATTGAATATATTTAATAGTTTTAAGGGCCCTCTATAGTTTTGCATTTATAAATGTTTTGTCATAGTTTTATAATTTTTAAATTTACTAACTCTTCTTCTTATTAAATTACAATTTATACAAAATATAATACTTACCAATCACAGTCGGTAAAAACTTACTTTGTACTTCATGTGTTAATTATGTTATTTTGATATGAAAATGATTATGTATTATTATTTATTACAAGAATGCATTAAGCACGATAAATTTGGTTAAAAGTTGCGACTTTAGCAAAATAATAGATTTATTGAAATCGGAAAGTACAAAAACTGTTATGTGTTTGTTCCGTTGAATTACACCCACAATATCTACACATATATTCCTTATTATTAGCTTTTGTAACATTTTTTACTGTATTAGCAAGGTATTTTAAGCTAATATAAATTAAATCTCTTACAATTCCTATCAATGAAGTCATATGTATGTTCTCTGATACCAAACATCTAGGTATGTTAACGAACAATTCCACAGACAAAGTTCTATTCAATAATTAATTAAAAAAAATAATCTATCTAAATTTACTAACCTGGTTTAATGAAAACACTCTATAAATATCTAACTTCACTTTTGACAGTGTGAACTCGAAAATTCAACCACTATAGAAGAAGCAATCTTAAAAATGCAGAATTAGGTCAGATCATCTATTGTAGTTGAATTTTCGAGTTCCCACTGTCAATGTGAAATTAGATATTTATAGAGTGTTTTCATTAAACCCGGTTAGTAAATTTATATAAATTAATTTCTTTAGATAATTATTGAATACAACTTTGTCTGTGGAATTGTTCATTAGCATACCTAGATGTTGATCACTGAATAGGTATGTCTCGGACTATTTTTCGTTGACAACACGAAGTTCTTTTTTATTACTGTCTGTATTTAAATTTAAAAAAGGTTTCAGCCTCTTAATAATTTAACCTAATTAGTATTGAATTTTATTTATTTGTTTATGTAATGAAATGTAAATGGTTTATTTTGAAGCGTTGGAGTTTTTTAATTTCTATTTCAAATGTTTTTTTATTTTGAAACATTATACATTAATTGCATACTTTTTAAATAATTTATAGCATTAATTACATATTACAACAAGTAGGTACTATAGGAAAATATGTAAATTTCGCAACGTCGCATCAGACTGACACCGAGTTGAATTACCGCCAGCGGTCAATGACAGTCTGAATAGGGGTTTTAAATAATGGTTTGAAAATATATTTTTTTGGCGTAAATATGAATTTAAAACATTTTTTCTACGTTCATGCAAAAAACAAAACTTTATTCAACTATATTTAGTGGAATAAGTGGTTCTTTATTGCACTGGTGCAATAAAATGTTTACTGCGTTCATCTGTCATTCTACTACAGCGTTTTGTCATCATGATGAACATAAACGTTCAAATTGATGTCATATTTTCCTACACTTAGTGTCATCTAAATAAAACATTTTTTGGTTTTTGCATGAATGTAGAAAAAATATTGTATGCAACTCATACAAAAAGTGCTTATTGCACGCGACGTGAAAGGTCAAGTTACACTGACTTTTTGTACTTGTTGCATAAATAACTATTAAATCGCGTATTCGTTTTATACTCATTTTTCCCATCTTCCCTTAAAATTAATGACATTATGACTGATTCATCATGTATATGCATAATTCAGTATGAAGCTATTTAAACAAATAAATCCAAAATCGTAGTAGACAAAATAAGTGTAAATATTTGTTTAATAGTTCGTTGTCGTCATGTTCATTGAGACCCAATATACTGATACCAGACCCTACGAGTTATGAATATTTTAATGCCATTATGTAGCCTTACATAAATTTAAAGAGGACACAATAACCTTGAACTTTCTGAAAAATGTTTACGTTATTGGAGCCCGGCAAAAGTTTTTGCCCCGGGGTCCGCTCTGGCTCTCTACGGTCCTGAGTATACATTCTATAGAAAAAGTAACCCCAAGTAGCGCAAAAAACCTTGAGTAATCCAGTGTACGTTAAGTTACTTTGGAATTAGTCTTATGGATAAGAAACTTCCTCTCTCTTATCTACAATTGAAAATTCTCAAAATATTATATGAGTAGCTCTGCAGTACATAAATTATGGAAATCGATTTATCCTAATAGAGGAAAGGGATAAATGTAATATGTACGTAACTTATGCAAGTTAATCAACTTCCCAATCACCATCGGTCACGCCATCTGATGTAGAGGATTCGATAGTATCGATCCGACCCGGAAATCGTACCTTTATGAATTTAGTAATTTCAGTCCAGTAATCACAATAATTATATATAAACGTAAAGGAGACGGTCTGCTGAGAATGTGCAACGGTGAGATTTGTCGGCGAGCGTTTAATGCAGCAGCAGCAGCGCAAGTGTCGAGTTGGCTTCGCCATCAGTCGGAACATGAAGGTGTATTTATGGTTAATTTAATATGGACACACTTTGTGGTCAAAGCGCGAATTTTATTCGTACAGAATTGTTTTATTTGAGCTAGCCAACAGCGCAAGTGGAAAATTGAATCAGGCCGTGCCAATTTAGAAGATGCAGACACGTGCGCGTTCATAAGGAAATGAACATGTATTTAAAAACGATCAGAAATACAAAATTTTATATATACTTATACGAGCACTAACAGTCGGAAATCTGGTTCTCTAAAAGCGTTATTCCTGTTTTTTTTTACAGTGTGGTTTAAGATAAAACACTTTCGTGGAGAGGATATTGTTACGGAAGCTCACATACCTTTTTAGTTGTTAATTATGTTCCTGTTTGCGTTAGAATGTATAACTTTTATAATAATTTTATTTTGACGTTTTCTAGAACATTTCAGGCCATATTCGATTTGGTTCTTGACACGTTCTCGAAACCGCAGAAACTTAGAGAACCTAAAAATATATCCAGAATGATTCAGAACTTATCTAAAAATAAATTTTTGAATGTACAGGGGACTGTTACAAATACAATTTTGTAAAAAAGGGCAGTTCGAAAATGGTTTAAAAATATACTTCTGCACAGCACTGGAAAATGATCCACTGTAAAACCCGATAAGGTGGTAAAGCATGCAATCGACGACCGAACAAAAAATGGAAAGAAACTCCCAAGTAAGGAAATAAATAACATTTTATAACACCTATTTTATGCAGCAAATTCAAAATTGCCGCTATTGTTATTAATTTTAATAGATTTAATAATTTGTGGTTTCAATTAATAAAATAGTTTGACATACCTGATGTTACAAACACATTTTGGACCCGTCTTACCCAATTTCTATCAATGTAAGACAAATGTTTCTGCTTCTTCTTCGTTTTGAACTCGTAAATTAGTGGCAGCAACTATGATATTTGAGTACAATTCCAGAACTTGGAAATTGTCCAAGTCTGTCCTGTCTGTCCAAAAACGGTGAACATGTTCACATCTCAATTATTTCTAATTTTTGCTAAGTCTTTGAAATTATTTTGTAATTGGCTTTCTCAACATACCAGCAGAATGTTAACTATGCATCAGCATGGATTTATAAAGGGACATGTTACTACTAATTTAGTAAATATCACACAATTAATTTCTGAATCTCTGGACAAGCAGTTCTAGGTTGATGTCGTATGCACTAACATGTCGAAGATATTCGACATACTTGATCAAGTCATATTGATACGGAGATTATTATGACGTTTTTAAATTTAATTAAACTAGTCACTTCTTACCTGAGGGGGCGAAAATAATATGTCATATTCAATGGATTTAAATCTACTAAATACGTAGTTTCATCTGGAGTAACTCAGGGAAGCAACCTGGGACCTTTGTTATTTAATATTGTCAACAAAGGAGATCTTAGAGAGATGGTTTACAGCTGGACACATATTTTAACTATTTTAAATTAAAAACCTTTTTGGCATACATACGAATATCAAATTATTTTATTGAATCAAAAGTATAAACATATTTACAATCGATAGTGTGTCAATGTTACACAAGTGAAATTCAAAACAATTAAAAGTGTCCAGTTGCAAAGGTTACTATCAAACCCCACTATGTCTATCCTTCTTGCTTTCTCTAAGAACCAAGCGATAGACTTACTGGTTGTTCCCATAGTTTCAATAGATAGTATAATTCTGACAGACTCAGCATTTTCCGAATGTGTATAAATACTATTGAAACTTTCTCAAAGCCAGCCAGTCCATGGCCAAAGGTCGGCGGTCAGCCGTTGGCTGGCTCTGATCTCTAGAAGAGATACTCCCCAGCGCAAAAGTCCACTTTATTGTAAGTATGGTTATTGTTATGGTTCTAATAAATATGTATTTTTATTAAAAGGTTGAGTTTCTTACCTCTCGCAGAAGCCAAGCGAGTACCCCAAAAATACAAGAGAGGTATTATTTATATATGTTTATAGGTGGTGCAGGACAGTCACACATTTTCCGTGACATTCGAGGGAAGCTCTAGACTTCCCTACTAGATAGTCACACTAATTACGTGACATTTGGTGGAGTCTCAAGCTTCCCCGCTATAGAGTCACACATTTTCCGTGACAATATTTTTACAAATTTTAATATTATAGATGTCCAATGTCTTCTTTATACATATGACTTAAAATTTTATTGCGAGAATTACTCTGAAGTCAACTGTGTTTGATTATATGATAATTTGAAACGCGTTGAAGAATGGTGCTCTTTAAATCATTTCAAGCTTAATGTCGTACTGTGTAAAGTAACAGGATAAATAACACTATTATTGAAAGAGCAGAAATCATATCTGATCTAGGTGTAATCTTTGACAAACATTTGTCTTTTAATGCTCATGCATACGTTATACTTCGCTACAGTAAGAATTTTTCTAATAATAATAACTACGCTTATGTGAGGTCAAAACTAGAAAAAAACTCAGTAGTTTGAAATCATCACTATCAAACACAATGTATTAAATTGGAAACTGCTCAAACTGTTGTCTTTTAAAACAGATGGCAGTTACTCTAACATTGGTATACCTCATAATTCTTTACTTCACACATGGGTTTAAAAGCTTAAGCGCTCGTAGACAGTGTCATTCAATACAATTTTTGTTTAAAGTGAACAATTCTGCTAATGAATCTGGCAATAATTACAATTTAGTAACCAGTCTGACATTTAACACAACTATTGCCCATATTAAAATTTTCATTTTGCATTTTATTGTAAATTACGGTAATTTACTAGATTTTCATTATTAAAAGTATGGGTTGTTTCTGGTGCACTACAGGATGCTATTCTAGGTCCCTTTTATTTTATTTATCTAATGTATGCCGAGGATCCTAATATCTTTTCTTCTATACAGTATGCGCTTAAAGTATGGAATAAATTCAATAAAAACGAAACAATTATTTTTTGGGAAAAATCTTCGAACAGGTCGATTTTTAATTTAAAAAATACATATTTTAGCGTAAAATGCGATTTTCAAATGTCATTTGTTTTCGAGTAATGACGTCATCGATTTTTGTTTTAAATGGCAACACCATATTTTGTAATACTTTGTAATAAGTCTTGTAAGAGACATAGAAAGTATTATTCAATTTAAAGTATTATGGCACATTTAACTGTTACTCAAAGAATTGAAATTTTAATTCTTATCGGATGCGGGAATTTGACTAGAACTCAGCAGGAAGTTTGCGATTTATTTAATGAAAAATATCCAGATCGCCCTATTAGCCAATCAACAGTCAGTAAGGTAGAGTCTAAATTTAGAGAAACTGGCAATGTTGTAAATATTCTAAAACCTGGACGTCCAAGCATTAATGAAAATCAGAAACAGAACATTTTGATAAGTATGGTGGATAATCCTCATAATTCTTCACGATTGGTTGCATTAAACAATGACACTAGTCAGAGCACAGTGCTACGTCTTATCTTGAGGAAGGAAAAATATCATCCCTACAATATTCAACTTGTGCAGGAACTCAATGAAGATGATCCCGATCGCCGCTTACACTTTTGCGAAATTCTAATGGATTTATGTCAAGGAAATAGAAATTTACACCGGCAAATACTTTCTTTCAGATGAGGCCACATTTTGTCTGAATGGTACAGTAAACCGTCAAACTTGCAGATATTGGAGTCGGGAAAATCCTCATTGGATGGCAAAGGCACATACCCAACACCCTCAGAAATTAAATGTGTGGGCTGGAATAGTTGACGACAGAATAGTAGGGCTTTTCTTCTTTGAAGGAACCCTTACAGGACAAAGATATTTAGAGTTTCTAGAAAATGACCTAGTTCCAGCCCTTGCAAAAATTTTTCCTAACGATAATGACCCTGACATTCCTGACGATACCATATGGTCTCAGCAAGACGGTGCACCTCCGCACTATGCGCGCTGTACGAGATTTTTTGGACAACTGTTTTCCTGGGAGGTGGATCGGCAGACGCAGACGGATAGAATGGCCTGCAAGATCGCCAGATCTTACACCTTTTGACTATTTTTATGGGGATACTTGAAGTCAAAAGTGTACATTAATAAACCACGTAATTTAGAAGAACTTCAAAATCGCATTCGGGACGAAATACGCAGAGTTACCCCAGAAATCATTCATAATGTGCAAGAAGAATTTCTTCACAGACTTGCGCATTGTCAAGAAGTTGGGGGATGGCAATTCGATCATTTAATTTAAGTATAAAATTTAATCAATTGTATTTTATTTTACATACCTCAGAATTGTTACTTTTTTATGGATAAAATTTACGTTTTCTAACATTCAATCGTCATTTACTCGAAAACTTTCCTATGTAAGAGGCCAAAATTTTAGTACTGTCTGATAGAGAATTAAACGGTCTTTCAGAATCAAGGAAAAAATATGGTGTTGCCATTTAAAAAAAAATCGATGACGTCATTACTCGAAAACAAATGACATTCGAAAATCGCATTTTACGCTAAAATATGTATTTTTTAAATTAAAAATCGACCTGTTCGAGGATTTTTCCCAAAAAATAATTGTTTCGTTTTTATTGAATTTATTCCATACTTTTGGCGCATACTGTATATTGGGTATTAGAATGCATCAAATTACAAATAATAATAATACTATCATTTCATATATTTTTTTGTAATATGAATAAATTAGATAAAGTTGCAATGAATGTGAAAACATATCTCTTATTGAGTTGTTTTGTAAGTAGATTAGGTTATATCCTCGCGTAATGGATAACGTTGACTATTCATGTTGTCTCCGTTTTTCTATTTTTTGCTTTAAATAATAGAGGCCTTCCCTAAATATTTTTCTCTATGGCACCCCTTTCCGCCATACAGCAAAACTTTAAAAAAAAATCGATGGATGTGATCGAGCAGGCCAAGTAATTGTACCACCTCGATCAATAGTCGTGTAACAATGGTACTGTGATTAGTCGACCACGAAGAATACATGGAAAAGTTTTAAAATTTTGATGTATGGATATGTATGGATTTGATGGATTATTTTGAGCAAAAGCAACCAAAATCAGCGTGTCGATATTTGTACCTCTTTACTGCCAAAGGCAGAACATAATTGTTTTGCCAACAATTCCGTTGTCTTGAGGCCCAAATCAAGAATAAAGACTTCATCCACTTTATTCTCCCAATTTTGCAGAATTCCATAACTTCCACTCTCTATAAAGCAAATTTGGAGGATCATGACGACATCGTTTCTTAAGATTGACCACCAATTTTACTCAGGCGTAGAATAGAAAGATTATGGAGAAGTTCAATAAAAAAGCTACGAATGTATGCATTAATCCTACAAACATACGCATACTCAATCATAAACCAAATTTTGGGCGATAAACAGAGAGCGGCCAAGCGTATGTCCCCTTTTTTATTGCTTCGCTTTTACTTCTTAATGTTTTCTTATTGTTGAATGCATTCCTTCAATATCTTTTGCTACGTCGTATGATTATTTTTCGTTTCAACTAATCTCTTTGACAATATGGATATGCTCATTTTATCATTTCATATTGCAACGATTCAAATAAATGGTCACAAATTGAAGAAAATAGAAATGCTGATATGTGGAAAAATAAATCTAAATATTTATTTTATGGTGGTAGCATATTTGATTCGGAATGCATATAAAACAAACAAAATTACTTATTGATTACTGCGACACGCTCAATATATTATTTAGCCAAACCGCGAAAGCAATAACTGACTACTAAAATTCTCCCTTAACTGGAACTTTATGGTGGATAATCATTTAGGAGGCCTAAGTTCTAAATATGAGCGAAACAGAAGTAAAAAATAATATCGTTTACATTTACTGCATTTCATGGTAAAATTATTTCGCCTTTTCCAAAGAATATTCTTCTTTCAGTAAGTACTGAAATCTTATGGGAAGTAAAAAATAATATCGTTTACATTTACTGCATTTCATGGTAAAATTATTTCGCCTTTTCCAAAGAATATTCTTCTTTCGGTAAGTACTGAAATCTTATGGGAACAAAAAACACTTTCGCTATTTGACATAAAAGAACGATTTTTTTTCTTAATTATACATTTGCAAAACAATCTTTAAATGAAAACATTAGTAGTAGTCGTTCGCCACGATAACAGTTAAAGTATTTTAGCTTATCACCAAACTGAAATACCTAGTCATACTTTTTCATGTATTACTTAAGTGATTTTAAATCATTTTGGCTGATGTTTTAATATTTAATCGGACATGCCTCTTTGATCTGCCTAGCTAATCTTTTGTTTATTTTCCATTACTATTTTCTCTATTTATTGGTTTTATATTGCTCTTTGTCAAAATAAAATGAAGTGAATCTGTAAATATATACTTCTTCTAATGAAACATTGTTCTTTATTTGTGCCAACAGCTGTAGTATCTAAACAACTAAAGATTTAAAATTCTATTTCAATATGGACAGAGCCTTGCTGCTCGAACATAGACCCCTTAAATCGAATTGGTTAACTAACACTTCGTGCTGGAAAATTGCTTAACCGTGGGGATACTATCCATGTCCTGTACACTCGTTACATTGTTTATCACCTAGTTGCCATAGTAATTAGCGCCATGTTACGACTAATTAATTTCACCAGGGCTTCGCACGTTCGGTTAAGTCTCCTCTTCTATTGGGCGTTATACCCCCTGATACTTTTTCACCAGATAACAAGTTATTTTGCCTTGAAGTCTTCTTACATTTTAGCAGTGGTTGATAAATTTTCAAGAATGTTTTATTTTATTTTCTATATTAAGGTGGAACAACGTTACTATATCGAATAAATTTAATTAAACATTCTAAGCCAAGACAAACTCAAGACAAATAACCAGATACGACCATCGTATACAGGGTGGGAAGTTTATCATGTATAGAAATTATGAGGCACTTTCTTGGCAAGACTTATTTTGATCTTTTTGGTACACAGGTTCAGGGCTACTTGCATATTGAACGGTTACATTTTCAGCATGATCAGAGAAACTATTGTAAAAATTGGTTCAATACTGTGTTGAGAATCCACGAATAATACTCTCGTTGATACGTCTGACCTCTGATCTAATAAGGTTGTCGATAAGTTTTTGGGATATCTCATTCCAAGCTGTCTGAACTTCATCGGTAAGAGCTGTTAAAGTATGTGGGTAGTGTTGCCAATGCAGCATTCTGCGATTAATCATGCCCCAAAGATATTCAATAGATTACAGATCCGGCAATATTGATGGCCAGAGTAAACGTTTGATCTGATTTTGATCCATAAAAGCTATTGTTTGTCCGGCAACATGAGGCCTGGCATAGTATTGCTGGAAAATGACGTTTTGGATATTGTGAAGATATGGAATGACATATGGCTCCACCATTTCCTGGATGTAGCGTTGGGCTATCATATTGCCTCTTAGCACCCCGTACGAATAGTAGGTCACGTCTTTCACCACGTCGCTTTCTCACCCTTGCACGACCATCAAATATCTCCAAACAAGCAGAAACGGATTTCGTCACTAAAAATCACCTGACTCCGTTTTTGGTGTCACTGAATCCTCTCTTTACGGTATTGCTCGATCTTGACGAGTGAGATGCAGCACCCAATGTGGACGATAAGATGAAATACCAAAACTTTGTATTCGACGATATACTGTACTGTTTTTCAAACCACTGATTTTCAGTAGTCCGTCTGCTACTAAAACGGATCTGTTAGTTCTTCTTGAAATTTCTTCTCTCGCCGACAAACCTACTTCACGCAACTCAACAATCCATCACCTCTCAAAATCACTTAGCTATGAAATCTGCCCAAATCTACGTACCTACTCCAGGTATAAACAGCTGTAAAAAATGTCATTTGTAACAAGCTTCAACGTAAATGTGAACAGAAATTTTTAAAACAGAATGCTACGTTATCAATTACGAATTATGTAAACTCCAAACAGATAAAACTAAAACTTTAATTATTTTTTACATTCACAAAGAGAAGTAAATATAAATAAATAGTTATTTATGCAACAAGTCAACGTGTTGTCCTACTCGGCCTGACGGCCTCGTTGGACACGTCGCGTGCAATAAACACTTTTCGTACGAGTTGCATGCAATATTTTTTCTACGTTCATGCAAAAACCAAAAAATATTTTATTCAGATGACACAAGTCTAGGAAAATATGACGTCGATTTGAACGTTAATGTTTGTCATGATGACAAAACGCTGTAGTAGAATGACAGATGAATGCAATAAACATTTTATTGCACTAGTGCAATAAAGAACCGCTTTTCCACTAAATATAGTTCAATAAGGTTTTGTTTTTTGCATGAACGTAGAAAAAATAAAATTTAATGGTGTTCTTGAATTTTTATGTAAATTAAATGTTTAGAATTTAGTACGGCTCTGGATTCAGAGTTGTTTATATCCGTTTGTATCAGTAGTATAGACTGCATATGGGCTTTGTAAACGATTTTTTACTCTTTAGTGATTATTTATGACAATGTACATCGTTCAACATTTATAGAAATACCTAGTATCCATTTAATGAAGAAAAATTATAAAGTAGTATTCTATGACGTCTAAAAAGCTATAGTAGTTTTAATATTAACTTCTAAGTATTGAATACTTAAGAAGGCTACTAGATTAATTATAAACAGTCCTTCAGTTATCGGTTAGTTTTAATTTTTAGAACAACACACTTGCAAAGGTAAGTTACTACCAAATGAGATGCTGAGTAAGATAAGATGACAGATTGTTACATTTTCGAAAATGATGCAACGAATTATCCTTTTCATTATCACTACAGTGTAACAAAAAGCAGATCATCTCATTAACTGCATATTTTCGGATGTCATAATATGACTATTTAACCCTACTTACCTATATACAAAACTACCTACCTCCCTTAAAAGATTACAGGTGTTAAAGTTAAACTTTTAAATTGTTAATTAATAATTTTAAATTAAAATGTTGAATTATATATATAATAAAATTCTCGTTATACCGATACGTGTTATTTCCTAGTTTGTGTAAGATCCTATGTCTCCTTCCATATTTTGTTCTTCTTCTTTAGCATTTTCCCAATTAAGCTCTTTCACGTCTCCCTTGATCTCCCACTACTCTCGATTCCCAAATTCTCGTCGCTCTGTCAGTGCTCATTTTGTTTAAATATCCCCAACAGCTCAATTGTCTTTTCTCTACGAACTGTAGTATTGATTCGATTAGAAATTCTTCTACTAAATTATTTTTTTTATTTCTGGTAAATATCCATGATTCACATCCATGTGTCAGTATCGGCCTGTAAATTGCTTTATATGCCTTAATCGTTATTGCTTTTGTGACTTCCCTTCTATTTATACATCTTTAAAATTTTCTCTATTCTGCCTTCAATTTCCAAATCTTCTCGTCCTCGCTTATCAATTATTGCACCAGATACTTGAACTGATATACTTATGCTATTTTAATAATATCTATTGCTATATTTAGCTCTCCCGCATTTTTCATTTCCTCGTTCCAAATTATTAATTTTTCTTGCAAGTCTCGTTCACTATCGGCCATGACTATCACATCATCTGCAGCAAATTCATTTATCCCTATTTTCTCCAAATTCCTGTATCCTACATAGAGGGTTTCTGTCCTTCTGATTATATTTCTTTATATTATACCATAACTCTCCCTTGTCTTTAAACTTCCGTCGTTCTAAGAATAGTCGACCTCATATTTTTAGTAATTACATAATTATTACAATACAAACTGCGAATCGATTTTATCAACTTCGATTCGATACCTTTCTTTCCTAAACTTTCCCATATTTTCCCTCTCGGTACTCTGTTAAAGGCTTTTTCTATGTCCATAACTTACTACTTTTTCTGATATGTGCTTAATAATAAATATATGGACTTGTGTGCTTCTGCTCTTCTGAAAACCACTTTGATACTCAATGCTTTACATCAGTACTTTCTCTAATAATCTCTTAAATAGTTTCAACTCTGTATTAAGTAGCGTAAAGGCTCTATAATCATAACAATCTTTATTGTCACCTTTTTTTGAAAATCTAGAGTATTACTGTTATTTCCCAATACTCTCCATTGTCTCCTACATTTGTAATAGGGGAACCATTATTAACAGCCTCGACGACACGGAGAAGATTCTCTTGAGTCCATGAACCTTAAGATACTCCCGGATGTAATTGATTGACACCTGAAAAAATAATACAGATCGCTACGCTAGTTTTCAACCGTCATCTCGATCATCTGAATATGAAATACAGTTTCTTCCCAAATGGATATCAATATTATGGATATTACCGAGTACGATAAAATATCATATTTTTTTAACGACAAATTTGAGAACTTCATGGAGAAGTGACTTTTTAAAAATAGAACTCGTTTCTCATGTAAAAGAAAAACATATCAACATTTTTACTCAACACTATCTTTATGTTCATGTTCTGTATGACAATTGACGTCTGTATTGATTTCGCTTGATAGCTACTGACGTTCAATTAGTGGCAAGTTTCCCATTTCACATTTACAGATCGAACCTAAAAAAATATTTTGTATGGTAGAAACAATAGAAATATCAGTCTGCCAATTGAGCAACAAATAGAAGGAAACAATTTTATTTTCAAATGTATTACAGTATATATTCTGTGCAGGTTCTTCTAACTAAATTCAAATAATGTTTAAAAATTGCGATAAAGGACTGTAATTTTATATAACAAGTACTACGTTAAGTCTACTATGTTAGTTATTTCAGAATATTATGTACTAAAAGTCAATTACGATATCACATTGTAATTATTACTGTACATTAAAACATATTTACTGCATTATTGCAATAAATTTCGACATACCTGAAGATGGTTTTTAATATTGTCTGAAGCTATTTATTTGTTGCATAATTTTAGTTTTTCTTTAGTTTTATTGGGTTTTTGCCACACTTCTGAAAAAATAAAGATTAATTAAATAAGCCCTTGCGCCAAACGGATCAGTCAGGGTTATTTTTTAAACTAAGTTTGTCTAACCAAAAAATCGCACACTGTAAAAAGCAGATAAGTAAAAAATAACAATAATCACATCACTATTGCGCACTTCCGTATTATTGACGTTTCGAAAAACTCTCTGTTTTCATTCTCAAAATAGTAGTAAAAGTATTAAACGTATATCAAGTTTGACAGTTTAAAATTTGTTTATCTGCTTCCATAGAGATGTTAAATGATTTTTATTTTATTGTTACTTCTGAAGGTTGTTCAAGGTGTGATAAACTATCACTATTTTGCTTAATTTAATTCTTTATCTGTGGTTTCAATTTTAAAGAACTTTTATGTGTAACAAATAAAATACAAAGAAAATCTTACCAAAATGCAAGATTTACTACACTTAATGAGAAAAGAGAAGACGGTAACAATGGAAATATTGTATTAACGCTAATTGACTGATGCCATAAATTTGAACACCTACACATTGCAAAATCCATTCAACTATTCAACTACCATACAGGATGTTGTATAAGTGTACACAAAAATTTACAGGTTGTCAAATTTGAAGGGGGAATTTTTTATATATATTTTTCTTAGGACAGCTGAATATAGACAAATGAATTTTGGCAGAAATGCATTTTGACATAAGGGGATAAAATAAACTAAGAATAGGCTGAAAACTTTAGGATATCATATTTTGATATTTCTAAAATATTTTTTTCTCAAAAACTAAGAGTACCTAATATGAAATTTTTCTAAGAGACAAACAAGTTTCTAATCTAACAAACAACATATTCGTTTCAGATTTTTTTAAGGATACAGATTTTTGGAAAATAATTAGATTTTTTGAAACAGCGATCGATTAGTTTTGAAAAAGGTATAACACTTGTTGAATACAATTTCTGAATTTGAGACTGTAAGTAGTTCTTTGGTGATTATTTCAAAAATGATTTTAAAATAGAGAGTTTGCTATTGCGTTTAGGTTTGAGTGATTATTATTTTTTAAAATTGTCTTTCATGTTGTCATATCCCTCTGTATATATTGTGTTTCATGCTGATTTCCTTTTCATTTGTTACTAACTATAATAGCTTTTTCAATTAATAATTCATTGTAATTTATGTATTGGTTTCCAAGGTTAACAAATACGTTTTCTATAAAATGGAGAAATTTAGAGACATGCAACAATATCTCTTTTAAAACTAATCTAACGCTGATTCAAAGTTACTAATATTTTTTTCAAAAATTTCTATCAAAAAAAAATCTGAAGGGAATAACATATTTTTTCCAAAATTTGAATACTATTAAAAAATATATATGTATCACTAAAAAAATTAAATAAAAATACTTCCTCAGGCCTATAATTTCTTAAGGAAGTAAAATTGTACGGTAAGTTGATTTAAATCACCTTATTCTTGTCAGAGAAAACTTGCCTTAAAGTGTGACCCATTTGTTACTGTATCCCCTGTATATGTAGTTCTTTCTGTATGATTTTCCCTTTTTCATTACGATTTACAGCAAAATTTCAAATTTGAACTTAAAACTTCTAGTTAGAACAGGAAATTTTAAGTTTCTAGGGAAACACGAAATTTTGAATTGGAACACGAAATTTCTACGCGGTGTAGAAAAAGCTACATCTGTCGGCCGGCCATTCGTTACTCCATGCCGGACTGAAAGGCCAGAGACACGAAGCGTTCTACATGCAGTAGGCACCATTGAAAGCTGTCAACCTTTATCGCGTCCGACAAAAAACGAAATTTTTCCTTTAAGAAGAAGATGGTGGACGCCTTCGTGAGATTATTTAATCCAATTAAGTTAACATTTCCAGCAACCCACACCTAAATGGAAAAGTCACAATTGGTGGAAAACACTAGAAATCCCCAAAAAGGCAGATAGATACATTTAATAGAAATTTCCACACTTAAAATTTCTCACGAGGCACAGCTTTGCCTTCCAACTTAGGTCTTTTTTCAGGCCTCTGGTCCTAAGTTTAATTTAGGCGAACAGGTACTGAGCAGACACATTAGCGAGACGCATTAGTCAATTAACATCCAAGACAATAATTTTCCCAGAACCATTCCTTCCATTTCTCGCCTGAAGCTTGTGCGGAACTCTCGGTAATTAACAGGTTCGCTACCGGTGGCAGTTTCGATAACATGTTCATGCCAGTGTTTGTTTTTCTATAAAATTGAAATTTGATAGTTGAAAACTATCTAAATTATGTCTACATGAGTTGTAATAGAGAATTTGCTGACTGGACTGTAATTTTAATTTTGACGGTATTTTCCATCAGTAGCACTGCACGTCAAGCAAAATTTGGATTCGGGGATTATCTGAAACAAGAAAAACGAATTTGTACTTAACTTTGTTCTAAACGCTAGTGGCCGCTACAAAATAGCGTAGTAGGTACTCTTGGTGGTGCAACCTTTTTCTCATTGTATGTATCAAAGTAGAATAATATTATTTTCTTAGCTTGTGTACACAAATATGATATAAGTACATACTAATTTCAAATCGCTAAATTTAACCGTTTTCAATTTATTTGCTATTTTTCCATTTTATCTAATTTAATTTTGAAGATATGAGTATGTAAAATTATTTTATTTATATTAAATTTCATGTTTCGATTTATTTAGTAAGCTAAATAAAATGTAAAATTTGTATTAGGTATATTAAAACCGACGATGTCATAAAAATTAAATTACAATAGAACAGAAAATGGTTAAATTTAGCGACAAAAAATTAGTATGATAATAATTTTCTTTAAAACATTGATACATACAGTGCGAAAAATGTTATGACCAATTTTTATCCGCGTGTAAATTTTGTAGCGCCTTTTAGCGTTTAGAATAAAGTATGGATTTGTTTTTCAAAAATTCAAAACTTTCCATTTGAGATCCTGTGTCCTTTGGACTAAGATAAGTTGAGTAAATTGCATTATTTTGTCGCCTGCAAGAACCTGCTTATTCACCGCATCTGCATCATCTGCCTCATCTGGATACCAAGTGTCGCTTTCGTCTCCGTCGAACAGCTATGTTCTGAAAATTGCAAGAACCCTTCATCTGTATGGTAATGGATTATTCGGGTTCTTTTTGAGGTTGATATAGTACCAGCCTTGCCAGTTTTCCAGTCTTTTTCTAAAAAGACAGGAAATTCGAATTATGTAAACCTATTTCTTAAACCCTTTTCTGAATGCCTGTATAAACTGCCGTACTTGCACAAAATACTCATATAGTGCAAAAAATACATGTACACAACCTGATTTTTTCAGGGTGGATGGAGGGCTGTCTCCAACCAAAAAATTACACTAGAGACCCTTGTGCGTTTTTTGCAATAGGGGTACTTTCTTATTTACTTTGTTTTTGGAATTTGTTATCCAACTTGTACATAATAATATTATTATATTAACTTTTTTACATATTTGACGCTTCACCGTCCATTAATTGATAAAAAAACGATATTTATTTATTATGATTCAGTAAAAATACAATCAAAAGACTTAGGAACTGGTTTTTGGAGGATTCTTAGAGGACTGTCTCCTGAGTGGATACCAAAAAAAGGACAATCTACCCCTTAGATAATTTGCGCAATAAGGGTGGTGGTATGTGTGGTAAGGAAATGAGTTCAATTAACAATTCACAGCACTGAAAATACAAAGTCACTTGGATATTACATCCCATTGGTTCAAACTGGCGTACCACAAAATACCTATTTAATTTGAACATCCCTATTAAATATGCTTAAATGTTTTTAAAACAATAGACCCTCCGGAACAGAAGTAATGACTTTTATTAAGTACATGTACACAAAATGTTTTAGAGATGACACAATAATAATAAACCACCCCTATTGCACAAAACAACGAGGGGGTTGAATTGTGCTTTTTTGGATGGAGACTCAGAAGTGCTTGGAGAAACCTGCAAAAACCATCTGGTCAGCCCTTTGTTGATCTTTACTGAACCATAATAAGTATAGTAAATAAAAGCAAAACAGCAAAAAACCACAAAGGTGTCGAGAGTGATTTTTTGGTTGAAGACAGTCTTTCATTCACTCACTCAGCGGCACCAGAGTGATAGCGACTCAAACGGATTTTTCCGTCACTGGCACTGAAGGTATTAATATTGTATAGATTTTTTATTACACGCGCCTATGTGTTTTGTCTTGTCCTACTCAACTAGTGAAGTTTAGTCAGGTGCACTGCCGAGCAGAAATAACTAGTAAATAGCGGTAAAAGAAATGTCTTTGATTACTGATTTAAAAAAAAATTATAAGAAAATAATTGATAAAAGAATACGATAAAGAATTTTAAATTATAAAGTGGAAAGGAATTGATTTACAAATTATTTTACGTTTTTGAGATATAATCTCCGTTAGAAAAAATTTTGCGAAGCATAATTTAACAAAACTTATAACCCAATAAAAGCAAGCAGTAATATTTCAGCACCTGATTAATTTGGATTGTTACAACTAAATAGCTTAAATTCAAAATTTAGTAGGAAAAAAAACAAGAAATATGAGGTCATTTTACACTTTCGTGCATTTAATGATTTTATTATGAATTAGATAGGCTAAAACAGCTAGAATTATTCGTCAGACAGGTACCTCACCTATGGCATACTGATGGGAGCTAATAAGTTCGAAACCAGTATATATCCAGTGGGCTGTTGACGAGTGACTCTAGCTGTTTGCTATAGGTTTTCCAGCTATAATTTAATGCTGGTCGGGGCATTAGACCGCAGAGTAGTTGTTTCTTGGAATTCCGTGTTTACGAAATTTCTGGTTTGAATTAAAAACTTAGTACGAAAAAATAGCACTTTTTACACTTTCCTGCATTTACATTTAATAATTTTATTAATCCTAACTCTTCCCAAACCGGTCGGACTGCACCACTGCTAAATATAAACAATTGCCACTGCAAGTGAGCGGGTGACCCTCCAATAGCGTCGCGTGTGGCGCGATGGTCGGGTCCTTCTCGGGTGCATTTGCATGGGCGCGCGGCCAATGTGTCGCAATGCGCGATCAACCGGAGGTATTAATAAATGCCTGGCATACGTGCGTTTCGCCACCTCACTCTGGTATGCGACTTTCGCAAACCGCGCAAATGCTGCCCGAATAGCGATTACATCCGCGAGGGCCAATTTGTGCCGGAGGTGAAGCGCGAACGAAAATTCGCCGGCGGGAAGAGCAGGAAAATAAAATAGATTGAATGGCCCATAGGCGCGCAACAGATATATATCAATACAAAAGAAAACAAACACTGAAATTGTAATACAATATCATTATAATTTTGTAAGCTCCATGTTGACTTAACCTTGAAACACGTCACGTAGAAAAACAAACTTTATTGTCACTACTTGATTAAATAACAAATGTACGTCAAACCAATTAACAGCTGTCAAATCTTTACTTTGACTTTTCAGTTATGTGCATTCGACTGCTCAATATACACTGAACTATGACGGCGAAACCGATCCGCTCATATAATTTTTTAGAGTTCTCGAAGTTTCTGCGGTCTCGAGAACGTGTCAGGAAACAAATAGAATATAGTTTGGAATGTTCTAGAAAAGGTCAAAATAAAGGTATTACAAAAATTACGAATTCTAACACAACAGAAACATAATTAACGAACTGAAGGTAGGTGAGCTTCCGTAGTATTGCCACCCTCTTAGAACTGATCGTCCCGATTAGGTTACTCCATTATCCGCATGGTTTTCTTAATAAGGTGTGAAATCTTGACACGATGGCTTAAGGGTCTTCTCACGATTTTTGGAGCTTCGGAGATTTACCCTTGCCTTTTTTTGGGTTATACAGCCATACTTTTTCATTCCCTTGAAACTCGCTGTTGTTGGCACGCAAGTCGTATCTGATCTTCATTCTGTTGTTTTCGATATTTAGCCTCTCGAACTTCTTCATGTGCCATCTATATTCGATCTTTCAGATGGCTGAGATAATCATCTAAGTTTTCCTCGTGTAGGTTCATAATTAGATCTATTGTTAGACGTAATTGCTTGCCAAAAATCACTCAGGCTGGTGTTTTACCCGTGGTCTCATACTTGCCGAAGTCAAAAGAGAAAGACAGGTTCTCGATTGGTTTGTACTCGTTGACGGCCGTTCTCAGAAAGTTTTCAATGGTACGATTGAATTTTCCACCATTCCATCTGACTTCGGGTGAAGAGATGTAGGTCTGCATTTGGGGATTGCAAGCCTATAAACATTCTGAAATACTTCAGATTCGAAATTCCGTCCTTGATCGAAATGAATCTCTCTAGATACCCCATAACGGCATACCCAATTTTCAAATAAAGTTTCGGCTACGGTGACTGCTTCTAGATTAGGCCACGCATATATTTCTGTCCACTTACTGTCCATGACTACCAAAATATAACGATTTTCACTGCTACTATGTAAATAGCTATTCTCTAGAATGGAGCTCCAACACTATACTGCTTCATCTGTCCTCGATTTCGAGTCCTGGATCCTTTACTACTTTACTACACTATCCTTCCACATTGGATCGACTGCCAAGCCAGTAGAATCGCTCTCTAACTTTACCAAAGTTTTACTTATTCCAATCTCCCCACCGACCCCACTATACAGTGTTTGAAGAACTTCTGGGGCTGTTTGTTAAATCTTTTCTTTACCGTCGGGATTCTCTCAAACTCGTTTTAACAGGTCGTTCTCAATAATTAAAGAATTCCATAACGCCCAGTAGCTTTTTAGAGACGGCGATTTATCAGAAATGTCCTGCCATGTGAGTCATGTTTTTAACTTTCAATTGGTCCAAAATCCGGGTCTTCACTTTTTTGTTAGCAATAGTTTTATTACTCCAATCCTTTGGGCACTGAGAAGACCTTGCTAAAGTAGGAAATCATGTTTTCGCGCCCATCTTCAATTTGGAATAATATTTCTCCAATCCCAGTTTTGGCATATAACAGGATCGGAGAAGAACATCAAGTCTCTTTTAATCTTTAAAATGGTTTAAAAATACACTTTTACTGGGCACTGGAAATTGGTCCACTGTAAAACCTGATAAGACGGCAAAGCAATCGGCGACCTGACAAAAATTAAAGAGAAATTCCCAAGGAAAGAAATAAATAACATTTAATATCATCTATTTTCTACAGCAAATTTAAAGGATTTTACCGCTATTGTTATTACAAACTAACACAAAAGTTTCTGCTTCTTGTCCGTTTTAAACTGGTAAGTTATTAGCAGCAGCTATAATACGTTAGCGTAAATCATCAATAGTGGGTAACCACTTTGGTGCGATACTCTTCATTTTTCAGGAGATCGTGGCGGCCATGATACCGGTCCTCCTCGTCCAATCCATTAGTATTAATGCTTGGACACGCTGTACATGGTACGGATATAGTTGAGCCTCGTGTATGATACGCCACACTTCTGCAATACGCCGTGGACGTCCTGGACCTCGATCTCTTCCACGATTCGGTTTCAAATTTCCCTCGCGTTGCACTACACTTGGACTTACTACACAGCGCCGTAAATGTAGCTGCACATGGCACATGTTTACCGGAAAATCGTTCTACTAAAACATTTTCACATTACCATAAATTAAAACGATATCCATCAACTCAGAAGTTGTAAATCACCTTGTATACTACCTTAACTTTTACTTTACTTATTCAGTCTGCATTTAACATTCCATTCCAATATGGTGCCTAACTATTAACAACTGCTTAACAGTTATATTTTTCTCCTTATAATCTATTATGTTCTTTATAACATCACTGTCTATATTTATTCTTTCATTGTTGCCGATCACATAATTAATGTGCATATTCCTAGCCTTAGGTGGGACTACCTTGTTATTCTTGATCTACGCTCGGTGTGGTCAGTCCTTTTGTTGACACTACGGCTGCTACATTCATTCCTCAGACAAGGGTGAGGCGTCTTGTAGTTTTTCACCGTAACTCACTCAAGGTGCCGACAATGAAGAGCAGCAAGACATTTGGAACCATGGGATGTGACACCTTAGAAGCCTTTATTAGAATCTAATGAGCGATTCCAACCGTATTAGTCGTAGTACCAACAAGAGGAACCAAATTTGATATTTAGGCAGAGGTATGTACTGAATAATGCATCCGCTTCCATAGAGTTTAGTTCGGGTACAGAAAGGGCAAGTCATAGCTTCCAGCTAAGGCTAATTCTACATTAATTCTATGACTAGTAGCGACCATTATTTAGGCCAGAAAATAACAACCCCGGGTTGTGAAAGCATCAAAACCACTCATCATCATTGTATTTCCATTTTTTCTTTCATTATGGTTTTTAAATTTAAAATTATTTAAGAAAACCTCGTTAAGATATTACATAGACATATAAAAATGTTAATATTAGTAATAGATAAGGTCAGAATTTCAAATCAATCAGGATTCTGAACGTACCTTTACGTTGTTAATGTAAAGATAAAAATTGCGTTACAGGTAGAATTTGAGGTTATGTGCATTTTGTAACTGATGCACGGTTCCTTTATATCTACAAAACCAGTCTTGGGAAGCAAAAAGTATGCTGTTAACGATCTCGACGTGGAGTCGGTCCTTGGAAGAGACGTATTTGCATATAAAACGCTCTAGTTCGCGCCTTCACGTTTCATCAGACTCGCTTTGACTTCGTTTGCTCTATGATTGCGAGGGACGTCCCTCCATTAAAATATTACCAGTAGTCTTCCGCGTTTTACGGAGACAAAGTGCTTCCACACCTCCAAATTAAACGGAAAATTGGTCAGTAAGCCTACAGTCGCTTACTATTAGAGATTATTAGAGGGGAAGTTATGCAGCATTAAATTTTCCGTTCTATTATTAAAAACATACCAAGAACATATTAAACTTATTAAGCCTGCGTGACATTGACTAAGTAATTTTACTGGTATATTGGTGTGTACACAGTAGATCAATTTCTATATTTTTGGAGTTTGCTGCCTACAGAAGATAATTATAATAATTATAATATTAATATAATAATAGCGTTTATCCACAATCACCTTATAATTGGACTTTTATCCACACATATGAACCGTCTCATGTGATACTTTATCAACTAGTGAAATAAAGTAATTTTATTTCACTAGTAGAATAATGAAAAAATAATAAACCTATAATAAATCAAATTTAATTTATTTACTTATTAACATTAACATTTACATTTATAGTAATACACACTTCGTTTTATCGCGTTCAATTTCCTTTCCATTAATAACAACCCTTGTAGCATTGTTGCCATGATTTTTGGATAACATCTGCCGAAGTTTGTGATGTATCTTCCTGTAAGGAACAGCTATATTTTCCTTAGATTTTCCTTGTAATATGAAGTTTGTGTTTCATTGAGTACATTGTATATTAAATTTCTATAATTCTGACTCTACAAATATGATTGTGATGTGATCATGGATAAATATTAAACGATCGAACTACGTTATCGCGTTTAGACATTCACTTAAAACACTTATACAAAAAATAACTATTATCTGCAACTATCACATAATCACTATAACTTCGCACTGATGCGGATGTTATATTGACTTATGCCCACGATTTCTTACACTGCCTAATCCATCCAAATGCGTATACATTTGGATTAGGCAGACGCAGACCTCTCGCCCTGGGCGACGAGCCAATAAATCTGTAAATGATACTGCAGGAAACAACTACTCCGCGGACTAATGCCCCGTACCGGCATTGAATTACTCCTGCAGTATCTATGTGAACATCCAAGAACCCTTGTCGGACACAGTTCGAACATACATATGAAGGAACAACCAGTTCAATTGTCGGTCATCTCACCTATGGCATGGGCTAACAAGCCCGAAATCGGTCTATGTCTGGTGGTGTATCCAATAATTGTTCTTGGCTGTTAACATAGATACTGCAGGAGTAATTCAATGCCGGTCGGGGCATTAGTTCGCGGAGTAGTTGTTTCCTGCAGTATCATTTACAGATTTAATTCACATTGTCTAATAGCAAAACATTGCTTGAACACTTACACAATAATTACGACAAATAATTCCATGACGGTCATGTTTATGCCCGTTGCTTCTTAATAGATGATTTTACATTATGTTGAACTAGAATAACCACAACATATGTAGATAAAACGTTGTACAGTTGAGTGATTATGTTTTATAATCACTCAACGGTTATACACAAAATGCGTATGGAATTATGTGATTACAAATTTCACATGCGTGCGGTAGTAATGTCGATATAACACTTATTGCTTAAATAATTATTATTTCCAATATGTCACACCCAGTTACAAAAATTGAGTGGATAATAGCATATGCAGTAAATTAACGAATACTCATATATATATATATATATATATATGTAACGTAACCTCAGACATAAACTATACGTTAACTACAAAAGCTTTACAATATACAGAGTGATTCAGAACTTATCTAAAAAAATTGAATGTACAGGGGACTCTTACAAATACAATTGTAATGAAAAAAGAAATGATTTAAAAATACACTTCTACACGGCGCTGAAAACTGTTGTGTGATGTAAAACCTGACAAGACAAAGCATGCATCGGCGACCGGACAAAAAAATTGAAAGAAATTCCCAAAGAAAGAAGTAAATAACATTTTATAACACCTATTTTATACAGCAAATTCAATTGTTTTTGCCGCTATAGTTAATTAATTATTAATAACATTAATTTGAGGTTTTAATTAACAAAATAGTTTAGCATACCTGTTACAGCAACAAAATTATGAGCCAGTCTTACCCAGTTTCTACAAACTAACACAAATATTTCTGCTTTTTGTTCGTTTTGAACTCGTAAGTTATTAGCAGCAGCTATGATACTGTGGAGGCTCATATTTTTGTGTACACATATTTCTTTCTGAATATAAATTTATTTCATATTTTGTTAGTTCTGTGTTAAGATTTGAATGTCTGTTTTTAAGAGCCAAATGTAGATATCATGTTTTGTAAATATTATAAAAGTAGATAGACGATCGGCGTCCCCATAAATCTTATCTTAGGGTTCTGCATGGCGAAAGTTAACAGACACACTTATTTTAAAAATTACCTAGATTACGGGGACAACGGGGAGTCACAAATTTGTAACCAGTCAATAAACATCGACTCATAGTGTAACATTGTGGGTGCTAACCAACCGCAAGCAATAATAAATAGTAGTACACAATACACTATCCTTATTAAAATCACACTACCCCCACAATATTGGTGACCCCGACGTGATCGTCATCGGACAGTGTACAAAGAAAGTACTTTTAACGGTCTTCTTTAAGTTACAAAAAACTTATAAGAATAGCAGGCAATTCAGTTTTTCGTGCCGCCAGTGACTATTTTAGTGTTGTGTGCAGTGCATAAGTGCAAATTATGGCTACTCACAGAGATGTTAGTGAAAACGCGTTATCCGTTGACCGCGTGGCTTTTAAGGTGCCACCATTTATCGCATCGGATCCGGAACTGTGGTTCTCCATATTAGAGGGTAACTTTGATTCTGTAGGTATTACGCAAGATAACACCAAATATGGCTATGCTTTGGGAGGATTTGATCAAAAATACGCCCTCGAAATTCGCGACATAATAGTGAAACCTAAAAGTGAGCGATCCTATGAAGCTTTGAAAACAGAATTAATTAAAAGGATAGGCTCTTCTCAAGAACAAAATACACTCAGGCTGTTAGAATATGAACTGCTGGGCGATCGAAAAACCCTCTCAGTTTCTTCGACACCTTCGCGGTCTCGCGGCAACGCCGGATGACGTGTTACAAACTCTGTGGATAAGTCGTTTACCCAAACATATGCAAGCACTACTCGCCACACATAAAGATTTAACTTTGGAAAAGCGGGCAGAAATTGTAGCCGATGTGTATGATCCACTGAGGAACATTTCAGAAGTTGGAACTACCAGTGTAGCGACTTTAAGTGCGCGAATTGACTATATGGAAGGTGCACTTACCTCAGCACTTCAGGAGATCGCGGCTATAAAAAATAGCAATCAAGCTCCACAACAACGCCGCCGCTCGCAAGTGAGGTTCAGTTCGCGTTCGCGTTCGCGTTCACGTTCACGGTCGCAAAATCGCCAGGCTGGAGAACATAGCATGTGCTGGTATCACTGGTGCTTTAGAGAATAAGCTAATAAATGTGAACAACCGTGTAGTTTCAGCCGTGATAGAGCGGAAAACGCGAGGGTCAGTCGTTAATGACGGCAAACGACATCGTCCCAGCCACATCACGCCGCTTATTCATCACCGATAGTTTGACAAGGACATCGATACCGATGCGGACTTATGTGTATACCCGTCTAGTCAACTGCCAAAACCGCGAGAAAATACTAGTTATAAACTTTCCGCGACCAACGATACAATTATCGCTACCTATGATACAATTTCGCTAACACTAGCTTTGGGTCTACGGTGGCAATTTAGCTGGACATTTGTGGTACCTAACATTTCCAAGCCAATCAATCATAGGTGCTGATTTCCTAGCGCCTTATGGACTCCTGGTAGACATACAAAATCGCCGACTGCTAGACCAAACTACTCATCGTACATCTCGTGAAGAAGTGACTGAGTGTATGATGCCTAGCATAAAAACTGTCTCAAGCTCATCAGAGTTTCATTAATTATTGCAACAATTTCCTGAGATAACACGACCAGGCGGAACACCTAAATTTGTCAGCCATACTACCAGGCACCATATCATCACTACACCTGGACCACCAGTGGCGCAAAAACCACGTTGCTTAGCACCAGACAAGCTCCAAATGCTAAGAGAGAATTTGAAGCTATGACTCACCTAGATATTGTGAGCCCGTCGCAGAGTTCGTGTACATCGCCGTTGCATTTAGTGCCTAAAAAAGACGGCGGATGGAGACCGTGCGGTGATTATAGGATTTTGAACGCGAGAATACTTCCGGATCGCTATCCTGTGAGGCATACAAGACTTTTCACAGTTACTACAAGGTAAAACCGTTTTCTGTACCATAGATCTTGTTTGCGCGTTCAACCAAATTCCTGTAGCCGAGGATATCCCAAAAAATAGCCATTACACCTTTTGGACTGTTTGATTTCTAATTTATGACCTTAGGATTACGTAATACAGCTCAGACATTCCAAAGATTCGTTGATGAGGTCCTACAAGGCTTAGATTTTTACTATGTCTACATAGATGCTATCCTAGTGGCGTAACGAACATTTGAGGCATCTATAAATACTGATTCAACGTCTAAAGAAGTTCGGTG
The DNA here is from genome assembly GCA_037114965.1 of Monochamus alternatus. Taxonomy (NCBI): domain Eukaryota; kingdom Metazoa; phylum Arthropoda; class Insecta; order Coleoptera; family Cerambycidae; genus Monochamus; species Monochamus alternatus. The sequence continues at coordinate 20,120,642 of CM073435.1, read as the reverse complement.
TAATCATCAATTCAAACAAGTGCGTTTGCGGTCAACCAGAAGTGAAATTGTTTGGGTATTTAGTGGCCGGAGCTGGTACCAGTCCATTACCCGAACAGCTGGAGGCAATCGTGTCATATCCATGACCAGATACCGTGAAAAAGCTCCGACAGTTTTTGGGTATGCCAAACTTCTATTCTAGAAGATTCCTACCCAAAGCTGCCCAAACTCAAGCACCACTAAATAACCTTCTGCAAGGCAACGCTAAAGGAAAAACAGCAGTCAACTGGACACCTGATGCTCTTCACGCTTTTGAAGCATCCAAAAACAGCTTTGTTCCAGCTAGTCTCCTGACTCATCCAGAACCCAGTGCACGCTTAGCAATTTTTAGTGACGCATTTGATTATGCAGTAGGAGCTGCTCTGCAGCAATTTGTTAATGGCGCTTGGCAACCGTTAGAGTTTTTCTCTAAAAAGCTGCCGAACGTAAATACGGAGCGTATGACAGCGAGTCACTAGCCATATACCTAGCAATCAAACATTTCAGGCACATGGTTGAAGAACAGTTATTCACCATCTACACAGATAAACCGATTACCTTTGCCTTTCATCAAAAAAAAGCAGCAAAGTTCTTCACGCCAGTTTCATCATCTAGACTTCATTTGTCCATTTACAACCGACATTCGTCACATTTCGAGAGAAGGCAACGGCGTTGCCGACGCTCTTTCACGTGTTGAAGAACTCGAGCATACACTCGATTTTGAATCCTTTCCAGCCTTTCAACAATACGATGAAGAAATGGACGGAGGGCACTTTGAACATTTTCTGTTACTTTGTTTTTTGCTTGTTAAAAGCTTTCTTTGTCGGTTTATTCCTAATAAAATAAAATATTTAAAAAACGAATAGTGGTCCATATCGCCGCAACCGTTTCTTTGCCGAACCATGTTTATTAAGACTTTTCTGCTTATTTTGGTTCATACTATTACCTCCCGAAATAATTTACGCTATTTTTTAACACCCTGTATATTTTAGAGTAGCAGGATTTCTGATTAAAGTTTAAATTATTTATGATATAAATACATTTCTGGGCTTAATATAGTCCATCTCTGATGGACAGTATACAAGGTGTCTCTTTAAGTCTATTACAAACTTTGAATGGTGATAATACATGCAAAATATCTAATCTAATCTTAAAGGGCACAACCAAAAAAGTATATTTTTGACGTACCTAACATTTTGTTGCTAGTTATCTTCAGAAGTAAAAGAGATGTGTTACAAATTAGTATTCATACCAGAGAGCAAAACAACATACTGTAATTTCTGTTATACAAAATGTGACAATGTGACAAGAGTTCAGGTTCTGACACATACACTCTTAATTATAATTAATAATGAAATTACTATTACTGGCTGACAAATTTACCAAGAGCACTTTTTTGTGTAAAACGAAGTTTTCATAATATCACATGACCTAGAATGGGAAAGCATATAAGTTAAAAAAATACAAAACAAAATATCAGTTCCATCAACTAGCACCTATTTTGTACAAAAAAAAAATTATAGCAGCGTGTTTAGCATCACCAATAAAAAATGTACCTGTGTCAAATTTTTATGAAATATGTTGTGCCCTGTGTTTCAAAAATAGGTGGCATTCACTAAGCAAACCTCATATATTTTTATGTCTTTTTGAAACATCCTGTATAAGCTTTCAAATTTTACAATGTTCAAATGTTTCTGAAAATGGATCTGAATAAAAATTTGATTGCCTCCTTCACTTGTTTTATCCAACTACTGGTCAATTCAACTGGATACGGAATAATAACAGTATAACTTGCAAAATGATTCATGACAAGTTTTGTAATATTTTCAAAAACATTTTATGACACATTTATCTACAATTTTGCTACACTAAAAAACAAATTATATCTTGCTAACATTTATCTGCTTACATAATAAACATAATGATAGTCTTAAATTATATAAAATTTCTTCACTAATAATTTAAATATAGGTTTTCGCGATGAAAGAGAACTTTAATTCAAGATTATAGAAGGCTCATGTATACACAAATCAATGTTATTCTTGATTGCTGATGATGTCGTAGGTGGATCAAGAATATTGCACAATTATATAATATTTGAACGTTAAAAATATACAAAAAATTGTAAAATAAAAGGGAAACTTTCTGTTGTGCTGGCTAGATAACGACAATTTAAAGGAGAGAAAGTGCAACTTAACAGCTAAATCAGCTCCGTCGCGATACCTCTGACGTATTCCGAATATTTTTAAAATCTCCAGAGATAATTCATCACTAATAAAAATACCTCGGCCGAGATACACCGATATAGACGTCTAAACTTAGGACATTCCCCATTTAAAATCGACCGTCAATACCCGAGCAAATCGTTCTAAATTTAGTGAAATCCAACCAAACTCGCACTATTGAAGAACGGCAGAGCAGATCTAAATTTACCAGCTGAAACGTAACGTGAAGTTATGCTGATGTTTTGTGAATCATAAAGTTTAGATCTATATATAATTCGCCCTATTCATATTGTACACTGAGAAAAATATTTATTTTCCCCAATGCTGCGTATATGTATTAATTAGTAATGAAAAAGTAATAGTTAACTGATTTGAAGATCGTTCTGTGTTCTGTACTTGTTTAAATTAAAACCTGCAAAGATTTTTGTACTTCCTGTGGACCTCTCTTTCCCTCGATCGTTCTTTTTGTGTAAAGCGGGGTACCTACTTGGTTTGGCGGTCTTGACCAGGTCGATTACTTACGTCGGGAAAAAGCACAAAGTATAACAACAAAATACACGTAAATGTACACAAATACATAAAAACACTGCCACACGTTTACCGCCACGGCATAAAACAGCTCTTCCATGTGGTTCAAAAAGTATTCAGCAAAATATTTTGTATACTCGGGAAACGGTTTGTAGCTGCCGCACGATAATATGCACTTGTCAACCTCCCATAAATCAGCACCTTATCCGTCATCTAGGCATTTGAATACGACATGTTTGTAAATACACATAAAATACGCGAAAAATTAAATTTGCGAAAAACAAGTACTGAAAAATTATTTCAAACTAATCAGAGTACCGTAACCGTATATTTACGTTATTTGAAATCTACAGATGACATCTGACGACATCTGTAGGCCATTAATACAAGGTGCACACACGGCTATAAATTTTGAAACTTCATGTGTTGTGTAATTAAATTCTGTTAATACTAATAATAGCAACAATATTAGCAGTAATCGACGATGTTTGCATAAAATAATTAGTAATATTTTAAACTATAACATCCCAAGATGTTTACAGTGTTCTGTAAAAATGACCCTTAGATTATAACTAACTTCGCTTTCTGGATGGTTTAGAGCATGGAGGGTATGCAATTAGCAATGCAGTATGACATAACCTAGAACTTACTGTTACTTTAAATCAGCTAAGTGACTAATTTTAAACATGTTATAATAATTAAATAAAGTATTTTATGTCGGATATGTTAGTGGATAATTATGATGAATCTGTAAGGAGGGAAAATGTAGTTTGACAGTGTGCAACGAAAGAACGAATACAAAATACTGCAGCTAACCGGATTAGCTGTTATCTACCAGGTACTTAGACATTATTATTATTAATACAAATGTTTCGTTCCATCGTTTCTACACTTGACAATGTTGAAAAAACGACCAGTAGTTAACATATCTAACCATGACGGATGATGATTGATTATCATAGGCGCCGACTTTCCGTGGGAAAAGATGGTTTTGCCCCATTTTTAAACATCGAGCTAGAATTCTGAAATAAATTTTTTATTGACTTTTAGACCTTCCTGAGCACGTGGTTTGTACTTAGTCGTAGTTAACCCTGTATAAGAATAAGTGGATTCCCCTAAAACATTGTTCTGTATTTGATTTAAATTATTAATGGAGGAAAGTGTCAACTTTCAGTGAATTTCGCCAAACAGATTTCGAAATATTATTGTAATTTTCATCATTCTGTGGGTTTGGTAAATTTTTTTGAGCTCCTGATAATCTACCACGACATTCAATGACAGCTTTATTATAGTTGAGATCACAGACAAGGAAACTATTAGCCTTGTTTATAGTTGAGACTTTTCCCGTCATTAAATAAAATAAATCGAGCAAAATATCTGGGAATTTTGCGCCCATGAGAACAAGGCTTTATTGTTGGTATTGCCTACAACTTTTTACATTTGTAGGCCATCAGGAATGTCGAAATCCAGAGAGCATTGATCGACACCACCATAATTATATCTAATGATGAGACATTTTGTTACATAAATGTAATAATAATAATAGGTATATAAAATAATCCTCAGTATCACTTAACCATCATGGTATTATGGAAAAGCAATTCACTAACACAAACTTGATTTATATGGCACAAAATTTGTCAAATGTAATAGATGTGCAAGGCAAAGTAGGCGTTATATACAAGGATTTTTCAAAGCCTTTGCTCGTTTAGATTTTAGACCATAAAATGTTATTGTACATATTGGTTGCTTATGGGTTCGCTGCTAATGCAGTACAGTTAAATCTTACTACCCTGATCATTATAATTATGTTACTTACAACGGCTTCAAATCAGGAGTTTACCCTATTACGTCAGGTGTTCCTCAAGGGTCCGATCTTGGGCCATTACTCTTTTTCTTATTTGTCAACGATCTCGATCTCAACATTTGTGTTACCTGAAATATGTTGTTTTTTCGCTGACAATTTAAAAATTTCCATACTCCAGAATAAGTTAAACAAGGTTTTACAGTGGTCGTTCTAACAACTTACAATTAATTATTTCGAAATGTAAAGTTACTTTATTCGCGCGTAAAATAAATGTCATTCTTTTTTATTACAATAAGTATAGATACTGAAGTTTTATTATCTACGGACATGATTGTGAATACTCATAAATTGTGTTTCTCTGAACACATTCAGCAAACAGTTTCTACTTTCTTAAATGCTTTTGGGAATCATGGTAAGATAAGGTCGTGTCTTCGAAAATAATGAAGTTCTAATAAATCATTTTTTCATTTTTGTTCTATCCAAACTTGAATATTGTTTCCCTATTTGGTATCCGTATTACCGTCTGTCGAATTTGTTTAAACATTTTTGAAAATATTTTGAATTATAACCTCGGTGACCTCGATTCATTCACAGCTATTAAATCAGGCGGTATCTGCCTCTTTCAATGCTCCATCGTACCAGAAGCTCCGTGTTGCTTTGTTTCTTTTTTAAAGGACAAATAATTTTTTTTTTTTTGATTTTCTGTTTTTATTAGACCTTCTGAATACTTGATTAAAATGAATAAAATCACCCTGTATATTGTAGAAATAAGAAATCTTTTATATTACCGACAACAGAAAAACAGTCCAGCTGGGTTGCCAAATGCTTCAACAAGTTAGTCATCTAGGTACTAAAAATAGACAATATTATATGCGAATTCTGCATATTCTTATATTTTAAGAATGAAATGAAATATTTTAAACGTAAGCATCTGGAAAAATTTGTTTTATTCAATTTAACAATTATTATTCATTTAGGGAATATTTTTACATATGGGCAACATTTAATACATGACAGGATATGTAATTATTTCTCATCAATTTTGTATTCAAAATATCTAAATGAGTGTACTCGAGCATTACGATTTGTGAAATAAATTAATTGTTCATTTATTTTCTACGAAAGTACATTAAAAATTGCGTGTACCCTACCCTTGTCGGCAGGTTTTGACAATTTTTATGTCTACTATAATGAAAGAACTATAACTTATGTATGTGTGCCTTTTATATATATATATATATATATATATATATATATATATATATATATATATATATATATATATATATAAAAATTTAAATAATTAAAAAACCGAAACGATGATAAAAATGCAATGTTGTTTTATTTTTATTTTACATTACTGATGCAGGTACCCATTTTAAACAATTTTAAACCTAGAAACAGTCAATAATTTGTTAGAATTTGTTAAACTTAAATGAATGAATACCATATATTGTCAATTTTTGTCTTGTATAGGCTGAGTCCTGTAGATCAAGAAAGAGCAATGCATGGATTCATAAGAAATTTTGCCTATAGCAAATGTTTGTAAATTTAGTTCCTTCTTAATAACGAACTATAATTTATTACAAATGTTTTAATAAATAATGAATACCCTCCAAATTTTATTAATAGAACATTCAAAAATATTACAGGTAAAATGAACATTTTAAGACAAATAAAGGAAACCAATTATACAATAAAAATTTCATACATTCCTATATTATCAGAAAGGTTAAGAAGAATCAGTAATAAATTTAATATTCGAACAGTTTTTCAAACAACTAATACTTTACGATCATTTTTGTCTAAAACGCGTCCAAAAAATGATACACAAATTTCAAAAAATTGCATCTATAGTATACCTTGTGAACGCAATAAACATTATGTTGGAGGGATTTGATTCAATGGGGATCGGCAAAAATTTTAGAGAAAGAAGATAACGCAACAAAAAGTAAATTAAAAGAGACCGCGATTATTTTGTTGAATGGAGACAAGTGTGTGTGTCAAACTGCTCAGTAAACATTGATCATTGTTGGTTACAGTTGAATCAAGAAGAAGTAAGTAGCAATAAAATAAAAATCATTTAACATCTCTATGGAAGCAGATAAACAAATTTTAAACTGTCAAACTTGACATACGTTTAATACTTTTACTATTTTGAGAACGAAAACAGAGAGGTTTTCGATACGTCAAAAGTTTGGAGGTGCGCGATAGTGATGTGATTTTTCTTATTTTTTAATTATCTGCTTTTTTCAGTGTGATATTTTTTGGTTACGCAAACTTAGTTTCAAAAATAACCCTTCACTGATCTGTTTGGCGCAATGGCTTATTTAATTAATCTCAATAAAACTAAAGAAAAACTAAAATTATGCCACAAATAAATAGCTTCAGACAATATAGTTCCTTTTCTGTTGAAAATAGACCAATACTTATGTCTCTGTTATCGAACCGGCTCCATTCAAATACCTCAACGTATGTAGAGATACAGTCAGTATAAAAGGAGTTACGCGCAACCACTAAAAAATCCCTTTGCAGAGCTAGTATTTTAGTATTTTTAACATTTTTGGTATACCGTTTTTTGAGTGTAGACGATAAAAATGCCTTCGAAATAAAAATAAACATATACATACATGCGTGCGTACGCCATCGCGAAAATAGATTGTTTCTCAACTCACCAGAGCAGACTTTTTGTTTACATACAATGTTGCCAGTCGAGAGGAAACCATTTAAAAATATATTGCGCCGAAATAACTGGAAGTATTTCAATTATGCTAGGCTTAAACACAATTAAGTTTTATTCCACCGCTCAACGTTGCAATTATACATATTCCTTTCTATGCCGAGATGTTCAAACGACTTTGTCGGTCATTGCCCATTGGATATATACATAAATACCTATTCAATGGAATTTATAAATGGTCTGGAAGGGGTTGTAGTTTATCCTCATATTCAAACTATGAAGGTATGTTATTCAAACTATAAAGGTATGTTTTCAGCTGGCATTTATATTCACACATATACAGGGTGTTTATTAATTGAATGCCGATACTTGGGTGTAAATCCTTCGGTCATTTTAAGAAGAAAAATTAATATCAACATATGTCCTAAACCTCTTAATTTTTGAGCTACAGGGTGTTACAGTTTTAAGAAAAAATTTACTTTTTTATTATATTTTTCTTATCACTCCAGATATTTTTATGAAATTTTTTACACACCTATTAATCATTAAGGAGCATTTTTTGATGTAAAAAATGATTTAAAATCTTTGCCAATGACGTCTGTACGAGGTTTGAACTAAACATTTTTGAAGAAGAAAATGGTACGCCACTGCCTTTTCTAAAAATTAAAATTATTTTTAAAACTGTGACACTCTGTAGCTCAAAAATTAAGAGGTTTAGGACATATGTTGATATTAAGTTTTCTTCTTAAAATGACCGAAGGATTCACGCCCTTAAGTATCGGCATTCAATTAATAAACACCCTGTATGTCATGTGTCAGACATAAATCGTTACTGACTGATTACGTTCTGATAGAAATTGCTATAAATTTGTGTCATTTACAACAACGAACCGTTTGCATAATGTATAAATACACTTGTGTCATACACACGTCAATGTAGAAAGACAAACTTCAGTCTTATCACGGTGAAAGTATTAGTCCATTGAAAAGTTACATTTGGGGTTGCATTTTTTAGAGGACGTAATTTTATTGTTTAGATGTGAGGGGAGGGTAAAAAAAAGCTTAACTTGAAGTTTGTGGGGTCACAACCCTGGAGGTTTGGCCGCCATCTTGGAAAGGGGGGTTAAATTGTTTTTTAGCATGTATCAGGTAAAATATTGGTCATACAAAAATTTTGTAAAAACATTTTTTATTGCAAATTGAATCTTCTACAATTTTAGTTCAGTAACTTCTTGTAAAATCAAAAATAACAAAGATATTAAAGAAAAACCATCAAAATTTTTGGACAAATTTTCTTTTGTACGCCATAATTTTTTTATTTAGAAAAAAAATACATCAGAGCATTTTTGTACAGTGGTTTTCAACGAAGAATTTTTATTATATATTTTTTTTATTATATTCATTAGTTTGGGTTTTACAGCGCTGTGAAGTGAACACTAATTTTCCCTATAGCCATTGAAAAGTTACATTTGGGGTTGCATTTTTTTGAGGACGCAATTTTAAAGTTTAGATGCTTAGAGGGGAGGGGATCAAAAAAAGCTTAACTTGAAGTTTGTGGGGTCGCAATCCTCCAACTTCGGCCGCCATCTTGAAAAAAGGGGGTTAAATTGTTTTTAGCATTTATCAGATAAACTATTGGTCATACAAAATTTTTTGTGAAATATTTTATTGCAAATTGAATCCTCTACAATTTTAGTCCAGTAACTTTTTGTTGTAAAATCAAAAATAACAAAGATATTAAAGAAAAACCATCAACATTTTTGGGCAAATTTTCTTTTGGATGCCATAATTTGTTTATTTTTTATTTATAAAAAAATGATATCAGAGCATTTTTGTAGAGTGGCTTTCAACGAAAAATGTTTATTATATACTTTTTTTATTATATTCATTAGTTTGGGTTTTACAGCGCTGTGAAGTGAACACTAATTTTCCGTACTGATAAGTATAAATTTATATCAATGATATAGCATAGTTTTTAATTATTTTTATAATAATATCTTTTATTATAGGCATTTCAATATTGGTATGCTCTGATGTCATTTTTTTTTAAATAAAAAAATAAATAAATTTTGATTGTTTTTTTTTAATATCTTTGTTATTTTTGATTTTGCAACAAAAAGTTACTAGACTAAAATTGTAGAGGATTCAATTTGCATTAAAAAATGTTTTTATAAGACCAATAGTTTACTTGATAAATGCTAAAAACAATTAACCCTCTTTTTCCAAGATGGCGCCCGAAGTTGAAGGGTTGCGAACCCACAAACTTCAAGTTAAGCTTTTTTTGACCACCCCCCCTCACATCTAAACAATAAAATTGCGTCCTCTAAAAAATGCACGCTAAGGTCAAAATAATGTAACATTTCAATGGACTATATCCAAATAAAAAATTGCTGTCAATGTGATTCGTCGGGAGATGTTACAAAACAAATAGAAAACAAAAACGTTCAGTATGAGTTCGTGATTGAATTTGGTGATTATAGTGAATTAATGTCTGAATTTGGTGTCTAGAATCTCCTCATCCTCGAAAATATTTAAAAAACCTAGTGTAATTTTTAAATTTTTTGAGAATGAAACCAGCTCAGTATTGCAAACTTGTTTGTAAAATTGGTCATATCATAAACAAGCAAGACTCCAAAAACCAGCTTTAATATAATTCACTATAATTAGTCTATCTGAACATGATAAATATACTGGTTTTACCAAATGACAGTTAACTATGAGTAATATCATTTAGTTGGTTCAAATTATTTTCCTCAAATCTTTTTCGGAGCAGATTCGAGACACAGTTTTGCCGCACAAAAAATATACTCTTTTTTCTATTTAAGGGATAGTTTAATAGAAAATATTGCTAAAGTTGTAGTACTACTATTGACAAGCTTGAAATTTAATAAATATAAAAGGTGCCTCCGAAAATAATTGATTGAATGACAGATGTCAAGTGGTGTTATACGTTGCTATTATATTATTTCACAAGAATTTTAATATCTTATGAAATTTAAAGAAAATCAGTTAAGATCCGTTTATTTGCTAAGGGTTTTACCCCTTAGGCTTTAGAGCACCCAAATATTTGAATTCGGGAAAACCAAAATATAGAGGCAAATTATTCGAGGTAATTAGGTACTCAATTATTTTTATAGTACCTATATCCTTTATAAATTACTCTGTATATAATATATATTTATATTTCAAAATTATTTTGAAACTGTGAGTAAAAACAAACCAACAAAACCAACCACAAAAATTAGGCGGATTTTTAATAAAATTTTTCTATTGACACTGCCACAAAAGTACGACTAGTCAATTACAGCAATTTCTGTCAGGGTCAAGTTTGAACTTGAAAATAGTATCTACGTGTTTACAGCTATCGGTATAGATATCTCGACACATATCGCAAATATTTGAAGCATGTTGCACTGATAAAAATTATTTGCTGTTTAGATTTAATACAATTTCTGTTCATAACACAAAAATATTGTGCAATTAATGTCAGCTGAAATCGTACTTTAACAATTCATAAGCAGTTTTTAAATTTTTAAATTGTTGCCTCCTTTTCAAAGGCAAAATTTCCTAAATAATTCCATTAAGTTAAAATTTAAGATACAGTATTTATCAGCTATTCAAAGCTTAAAAGACTTAGGAGATTTTAGTGTCGTACTGGTTTATTCCAGTTCCCTCCAATTTGAACAAAATCTAACTAATAATGTGTAGATTTAACATTGGTCCACAAAATTTTATCATTTGCGATTCTTACAACCATCACACTATTATAAGCGTCCCTAATATTAGGAACAGTTCTAGAACTGCTCACTATCGGAATTAAAACAAACCAAACACAAACAAGCACTATAGAAAACACCTTCCTGAAGTCAGTTATTTTTTTTATTTTGAAAGAAAAAAGGGATTATGAATTCCTTTATAAATAAAATGTTCTTTTTGTTTTTTATTGATTTTAATAAATCATATCTCAAAGTTTATCATAACATTGTTGTTATTCCTATGTGTTTCTTTCTAATCAGTTTAGTATAATTATATATTGCAATTTGCTTTTTTTACCAATATTTCTATAGAGCAAAAACTAGACATATGTGCTTCTGAAAAATTAAAGTATGCATACTATTAGAAAGCCAAGCGAATATAAGGAAAAATGTGATTGTCTGAGAAAAACTACCCTAAATTTGTTTACAGTCAAAATGGATTTCAAATTTTCTCAAATTTCTTTAGTTTCGCTGTCTTTGTAAACATGTTAAAATTTTACTAGCAAGTAAATACTGTGAACGATTATATCAAATATACTGACAATTTTATTCAGACATGAAATATTAAGAATCATAATCCTCAGAAATCATTTTGCAAAATACTAAGTGAAGGTAGAATTGGATCTTGCTAAAATTTCGGCATTTGGCTCCTGTTTCTAAGCAAGGTTAAATTTAGTTAAATTTTAGTTGGGAAAGAGAATGGGAAGGTCCCAATATGCGTGCTACTCTTATGGAACTGTTGGAGATCTCTAGAGAGATTTTCTGGAGGTTTCAATTACTCAGTTTGTTGACTCCTTAGAGAAGATAAAGAGGAGAAGTAATTTCTTAGATAATTTCATTATTTTATAATCGCTACTTCAGTGGTGAATCGGCGATGCTTTAGCAGAGTGACCACTGAAGATACCTACAGTGAAGAACGGCGAAACGTTTGGAAGCATGGGATGCGACCAGTTACAGAGGCGGCTACGTGACGCCTCGGAAGACCATAATCCGAAGAATGGTTCCGAGCGTAGCAGCGGTAATACCACTGCTAGTAAAATCACTATATGATCGGGTATGTCCCCACAGAGCCTAGCTTGAGAACAACCATGGCAGGTAAAAGAATCCCGGCTAATGCCAGGGATGCACTTTAATTCTGTTTCTGGCAGCGATCAGTTAGCGAAGTCACGCCATAACAACCCGGAAAATCACTATATATCAAATGATAGCACCAACTTAAAAACCACTAAAATAAATAGTACTGTAAGACTTTTTATGTTTGTTTCGTATCCAAAAACATCAAAAAACATATAAACCCTGTTCCACAATAAATAAATTTTATAAATATAAAATCCTTAATAATCTGGATGAGAATATATGACCGAATGATACCGACATCCAAATCTGCATTCTTGTTGAGTCAAACTGTCGGAATCTTTAAAAAGACCATGTTAGAAAGTATGGGAGCTTCGAGCTGCCTCCTCCTGAAAAACAGAGTTGAGTGAAATATATTAATTATTTTTGTATTGCTATATAATGCTATAATTAATATTCAACATAACAATAAAACAAATTAAACATGAAATTTTACTTTGCATTATTGAGGTAAATGAATTAACACTCCCTTAACTTCCTATTTAATGGTTTCGGTAAAAGTTGTGACAACTCTTCTGAGGTTTATTAGGTCATCCAACTCTGAACCATTTTCAGATGATCATTTTACAGGGATTATAGGTGTTTTGCTGCGAATAACTAAACCATCGCCTGCAAAATCGCAGCAACCGTGTTTACAAAGGCGACGTGATTTAGCAAACGATGCCTAAACATTGCCAGATAAAAATCTACAAATAATTATCTTTTTTTTTTTGTGTACATCATTTTGGACCATAGGTAGCCTCAATATTATTGTTATGCACAATCAAATCGGAATTTGTTTTTGAATATTCGTTTTTTAGTTATTAGAAATAATGTACCAAAAAACACGATTTTCGGGCGGCGAAACGTAATCCTGTCACTTCAACTCGTCATAACATTTTTATTTATAGGCTTTAAAATATGCAATTTTAACTGGTAATACATTAAACTGTGCTCTTTGGAACTGTGTAAGTCTCTCTTCTAAGAATTCCTTATTTTTTTTAGCTTGCGTAAAACAGAAGTTGATGGTATCTTCGTAAATACAGCACCTTTTTTTAAAATACAAAAACAGTCATAGAACATATAAAAACCTTAACAAAGAAATGTAACAGTTTTGTGAATTAATGCACCTGTAAACAGTGTATGGGTAAATATAGTTCACAATTATTTCTTACGCGTTCCGTTCACGCGGGGGAAAGTGCGGCGTAGCGTGGTTCGCGCTGTGACCAGGTCGGGAGCTTTTTTATTTCAGCTTTGTTAAGATCTTTGAAAACATTTATTTGATACATACTTCTGTATAGCATAAATATTGTAATTGTTATTTTCTTAGCTTTCTTGACATTAATAATAATATTATTCTTGTGGAACTTTGCCTGTTTGTGATTTTATTAACTATAACATATACATTTGGTTTTTACTGTTTTAGATAATATTGTCCACTGAGTAGTTAGTTTCACACAATATTATTAATACCTAAAAATATATAAAAACTATAACATATACAGTTTCATTTTATTATTTATTTATATCTCATATACATTGTCAAAGTTGATCATAATATAAGATTCTTTCGCATTAGCTTGAATATATACGGGACGAGAATGGTATATTTTACATGCATATGTCTAAGTCGTCGTCATCATCATCTGGTATTTCCTCGCTTCATTACTGCTATCGTCGTCTTCGGCGTTCAAATTTATCACTACTACTACTGCTCTACAGCAGTATCCACTAAATGTTCTTTTTCCCTGTATTTCTGTTCCACTTTTTTGGCACGTTCAACCCAGTTAGGCCAAACAGAATTTGGTATATTTTCCATGGCCGATTGACAGAGGTTCAAAACATATTTTATTTTAAATGTAGAATTTCGTTTAGAAACGTCATTTTAACATAAGCTCATATTAGTTCAATAGGGTTTAATTCACAATGAGCCACGGGAAGCCATAAGATTTTCATCATGTCTTGTGGCAATTCCTTTGTAATCCACTGAAAAATTATAATAACAATTTATATTTTATAGATAAATATGTATGAAATAAGTAAATATTATCTAACATCTTATCAAAGCTGAACTAATAAAGTACCCGACACTGGTCACTGCGCGATAGACGGGCGAGTACAACCCCGCAACGCCCCACTGTACCCCGCTTGAACGGAACGCGTAAGAAATAATTGAGAACTGTATTTACTCATACACTGTTTACAAGTGCATTAATTCACACAACTATTATATTTCTTTAATAAGGTTTTTATATGTTCTATGACTGTTTTTGTATTTAAAAAAAAGACGCTGTATTTACGAAGATACCATCAACTTCTGTTTTACGGAAGATAAAAAAAATAAAGAATTCTAAGAAGAGAGACTTAAACATTTCGAAACAGTACAGTTTAATGTACTGCCGGTTAAAATTGCACATTTTAAAGCTTATAAATAAAAAAGTTATGACGAGTTGAAGTGACAGGATTACGGTTCGCCGCCCGAAAATTGTGTATTTTGGTACATTATTTCTAATAACTAAAAAACGAATATTCAAAAACAAATTCCGATTCGATTGTCCATAACAATAATAGTAAGGCTACCTATGGTCCAAATTTCAATTTTTTTCGCTACTACGTTTTGGCAATATCGGCTTTCAAACTCAGGGGTCTGGACTTTTTACTCCGATAGTAAGTGGAATAAATAGTATCTTGCAAGAAAAGATGAAGAAGGAAAGCTTGTCTGTGAAGTTGTTTCTTTAATAACATTTCAACTTTGCCATGAACATTTTAAATTAGTATTATTTAAAAAAGTAAAAGAGCAAACAATTTTGAAAATGATGATATGTGTAGTTTACAACATAATTTCATAGAGGAAACTAGAACTAGTTCAGTTGACTATAGTTTCTAAACGAAAATAGTGGATGGACTCCGTATAAGACGCCGTGCCCTCTTGTTATAAAACGGAAGCTATTCAATTAATAACTGGCTTCTCTATCGGAAACAGTTTAATTGCCTGCAAGGAAACTGAAGT
Source organism: Monochamus alternatus (assembly GCA_037114965.1). Lineage (NCBI taxonomy): Eukaryota > Metazoa > Arthropoda > Insecta > Coleoptera > Cerambycidae > Monochamus > Monochamus alternatus. The sequence goes on along the minus strand of CM073435.1, from coordinate 20,105,506 downwards.
TAATCAACGCAATGGAACTCAACAGATGTAAATATTTAAATAATTGTTTAATCCATGCTAAACTCTTGAGAGCGGTTCTCGATTCGAATAAAAAAGGACAATGGAGAGGGGAAAACGGCTTGATAGAGCGCGAGTGAGAGAGGAGCTAGAATATGCTTTCTTAACTTGACTGCACAGGGGCGTACGCTAACAAATTGTTAGGGGAAGCGATTAAGATTTACTCTACTCCACTTGTTTAGATTTTACAACTCGAAAATTTTACATCTCACCAATACAGAGTTTTATTTTGATTTAAAGGAATAAATGCCCAATTAACAGGAAACTTTGACTACAGTACCACAATTGTATGTAATAGTAAAGACAAAAAACATTCAGTCTTCGAACTCTTTATATACCTTGAACAAACATTCAAATAATGAAATGTAGATACCTATTTTATTTTATCTTGTTTTATTTAATTTCGGTCAGTGTTCGAATGGCATCAGTACTTGAATCGATGTAATCACTCTGCCGGTTCGAATCCTGCAGCAGGTAGACCAGCTATATTTGCGGAGAGGATTGGCACCCTCTCTGTGAGTATGGTAGGGTGCAAGAATATTAGCTTGGGTTAATGTAAGAGATTGATAATGGTCGACAGTTGACCACCCCCTAATTAATGAGATTTTCTAGGTTTCTTCATTCCTGCACTGAATGGTGGTTAGGGCCTACCAACGTAAGTCTTTCTTGGGTGTAAATGCGGCCTGAATAATAATAATATGCCGCTTCCTCTCCCAAACAAGTCTTCGACTTCTGGGCTAATCCTCGTGATTAGAATGAGGGGTAGAGATATTATTATTATTATCATTTCGTTTTGTTCCGTTTCATATCATTTTATTCTTTTATTCTATTTTTTTACTTCAACCTTATAGTACAAGTAGTATAATAATGCGTAGGGACAGAAGGACAAAAATTACAATAACAAAAATATAAATACTAGACAATAAATTTGCATTTTATAAAAACTGACAAGATGTTGATATGAAGAAAAAAATAATAATTAGATATTTAATAACACTGGATACTAAAGTAGTTGCATATTAGGGTCACGCTAAAATTTTAATTATTATTAGTTCCTAGTGCATTCATCTAAACTGACCCAGTTTAACTATTTTACCCCATTGTTATTGACAATTGAAAATAAAAGTTTTCTTTTGGCAACAAGTTTCAAAGGGAAATTACTAAACTAGTTTAAGGAGAATACTAAAGTTTTTTTTCTTATTCAAAGACAATTTTGCTAGACAAAAAACAACATTAAGACAATTAGAACAAGACTTGATGAAATATAGCCAAAGAAAATTCTTTTGTCAAAAACAAAGATTTTTCCAATCGGAAACAAAGAAAACTAACTCACCTTATTTCATACTAAAATGTACAAACTTTTGTAGTATGAAAAATGAGATTAAACAATAACTCTCGAAATGTATGTTTGAATATAGGTATTCTTTATATCATTGGTCCCCAAACTTTTGTTGTCTCGTAGACCGCGTGCCATACTTTTTTTGTTTTGGGTGGACCCCCCATCTTTCTAATATTGAATATTATATTGCGTGCAGTTAATAAAATAATTGTTTTCTATGAAATTTATAAAAATTCTGAAACAGTTTGATGTTTGATAAATATATGTATAAGAAAATAATAACAAAAATGTCAATAACGAAGGTATGACAATCATTTCATAAGTAAAAAAAAATAGGTTGATTGAACTCAGTACAATATTCTAACAAATTTTAAATAATAATTCAAAGCAATTCAGTTTTTTGTTTCATCCGTCGACGGAGAATGATCCCATTATCGATCTCGAATTTTCCCATGATTAAAGCATGTTCCCCAAATCTAGCTCCAGATCTTCATCATGTTTCATAAGCATTTCTGTTTCTAAATAAATAAATTTAACTTCATAGGCAATTTATGTCTATTATAAGATAGTAGATATCTATTATTGAAGTACATATGTATATACTATTTGTATTATGTATATTATACCATTTATGGAAAGCCAAAATTTCAGTGTCGACCTGCTTAAATAGGATCCATTCTCGTAGACCCCTATTTACATATCATGCACCCCCAATTTTTGTCTTTGCTGACAGTTCTGAGTCGACCCCTAGGGGTCGATATAGATCACGTTGGTAATCATTGCTTTATACATTTATGTAAGATTTTAACTTGTTCCTTTTTAGATGTTTCTAATACTGCATGACGTGACGCATTTTTTCATTTTAGTCGCAGAAATGATCCGCATGGGACAGTGTGTTCTTATCTACGGTATTCGACAGTAAAAACGACAGCTCTTGTAGTTAGTGTTTCTCAGTTCGGACTCACGCTCTTGCAGGAATTAAGGTTATGTACAAATTAGGTATTCCTGGAAAGGCTTCTAGCAAGACAGCTCATTAATCTTGTGATTAATATATGATTATCTAAATTTGTCTAATTCCTCCACTTGGCAGGAATTTGAAAAATATTTACATGCTGGATATTCTTTGATATATAAAAAAATATTGCCTTTAACCAATACATTTCCATCACAAGTAATTTAGTTTCGAGTTAGCCTAGTCCACAGTATACTAAGCAATCAGTAGGGAAACTCAGCTTTCCCGCGTCTTCCAAAAATCCGCCATGTTGTTGGCGACTGACAGTTATTACTATAATTTCTGTGTGTCAGTTATATTTTTTGAATTTTTGACATTATTACATGGTTATCCATTCGTTATCGTTATTGTACTTATATTCCAGCTTTGTATGTGTTGAGTGTTTAGTTATTTGTGTTTTTATATTAGTGATTATTTATTAGTGGAACTATACCCAGTAAATAATAAATAAACTATGGGAGGAAATAAATGTGTTGTTAAAAACTAAGGCATAACGCAGCTCTGGGCGTAAAAGGCCTAAATTAAGACAAAATGTGACCAAAACCTCAATTTACATGAAACTACACTGGATTACAACAGTTAATTAAGAATTAATGCAAAAGTATTAAAACTACGAAATAACTTTGTTTATGTTTACGCCAAATTATTAGCTATTTTTTCGTATGTTCTTTGGGATCCGCCATATTCTTGGCGACTTTTTCTAGAGTGGGGGTATTTAAAAACTGACAGACGTATTTCATTCATAAATTGTCTGAGATTCCGTACTGATTGCTTAGTATACTGTGGTCTAGTCAAAGTTTCTAGTCATTATATATCAGAGCATGTTACGATAATTGTTGAAAAAATATGACCAGCAACCCCCAGCACGCGCCTATGCCCTCGGCTCCACGGTGTACAAACATCTCGTTTGCAAATGCATACATAAAGACTGCATATAACTTACAGTGGCACTGATCCTTGTCTCGCGCCCAGCGTTGCCAAACCGCCCCCTCATTTCCGTCTCTCTCGTGCGCGTGCCAAATCCGTTCTCGCCCGTTCGGGGCGACGCTATTCTTATTTTTATCCCCTACCACTTGTTTGCCCGTCTCTGTTCGGCTCTTCCTTCGCAGTTTAACCTGTGATCAAAGTACGTAGGAACCGAATTAGCAGAGGCGGTGTAGGATTTTTCGTAGGGTGCTTTGTAGGGTTGAATCGTAGGAGAACCCTGGCATGCGGGGTTTCGCGAAAAGTTACTGCTGAATGAATCTTTTGTGTGTGTGCGTATTTAAGGGTTATCATATTTTTCTGTTGTTCGACTGATACAGGATTACGTTCGGAAAGGTATTTGCCTCTTCGACAATTGATCTTTTTGTAATTAAATTTTAATAAGATAACCTGAAAATATTTTAATAAATCACCGATTTAAGATATTTTAATTTTTCAAATTATTATATCTCCTGCAAGATACTCTTTTATTTTTAATAATTATACTCCTGACACCTGGAAAAGCTGTGTTATCACTTGCTGAACACTAAAGAAATATTACAAATTGTTAAATAGTTTTGAAAAAACAAGAAAAAAGTTTTATAACGTTTTACATACGATAACGAAAATAATAGGTACAATTAAATATATGATTGAACATCACTAAGAAACTAATAATTTGTTACAATAATTGATTAAATTTCATTTCCAGTAACATCTTTCTATTCAAAGGTCAAGTGAAGAAAACAAAATTCAAGTTTTTGAGTGTCAAAATATGACATAAATTAAAAGCAGTTGCATTGTGTTTTGTACAATTTATATCTATGGAAAATTTTTAATCTATGGAAAGTTTCTTAAAGAATTCTTCAGTACGAACAAAGATAGAGACTACTAGAGATGAACTACGAAAAACTTGAACCACTTAAAGATTTATTTCAAAAAGCAGTGTAAAATTGAAGATACAAAGAAAACAGTTACTATTACTTACTTAATCAGACCAAACAATTTTTGAAAAAGATTTTGAAAGAATATGAAGAAAAACACAGACAAATTTTTGACAACATTAATGATGATGGTGAAATAAAAATATAATAATCTAATATAATAATATGTCAACATACACAGAAATTTTATTGACAGATACATTATATTTTCTGGAAAATTTAGAAATGCTAAAAATAAGGTAAATAAAAGTCATTATCAAAGCCAAAAAGTGAATACAAAAAAGGTCGAATTTGTACTACTTAAAGTTGGTTATACTTGAAACACCATTGTAAAGTAAAAAATACTGTAACAAGACTAGAAAATATTTGAAATACATTTGTGTTATGAGGAATTTCCTTAAAATTTTGTATATAACATCTAAAATATCATATCATCAATTATAATACGTATGTATAAATATAAAAAATTAATAATTCAATCAATTTAAATGAAACTTTTGGTGACAATTAACTATATAATATGCTTGGATTTTCTCAATTCTACTTCACCTACTTGGAAATCTTTATTATATTATAAAGGTCAGCTAAATTACTAAATTTGTTTCTAATGAAATTGATAAAAGAAACAAAGCCGATGTTGTATACAATGAGTTCAGTAAATGCTTCGACCGTGTTTCGCATGTCAGACTCCTGGAAGAACTACTTGCATTTTGAACTATGTGTTGAAATAGAAAATACCAAATTATTTGAGTTTATTACAAGTTCTAGTGTCCCGCAAGGGTCAAATCTGAGACCATTCTAGTTCTTTTTATTTATTTATGATGCAGATGACATGAAAATATATAAAGAAATACATTGTATGTCAGATTGTTTTTTGCTGCAAAATGATCTTATAGCATGGTCTTATACATGGTGTTCAACAAACAAAAAATTATCTTTGAATACAGCAAATGTAAGGTTATCAGAGAAAAATCAATGTTTTTACTTTTAATTATGGTATAAATAATATGCCGTTGATTCGGGTTTTCGAAACTGAAGATTTAGGAGTTGTTTTTGACGTAAAATTAAGTTTTATAAGCATTTAGAAAATACTAAACAGGATGCATTGAAAATGTTATGTTTTCTAATAAGAAATAGCAAAGGTTTTGCATCAATAAAACGATTTTTTAGGAGTAATTTTGGGTACAGTAGTGTAATTTGGAACCCTTATCACATTAATATGCTTGAACACGTTCAAAAAAATTCTTGAAATACTTATTTTTTAAAAAAATATTACAAATGAAATTTTAGTTTTGATATTTTATTGGTTGAATTCAATTTTACTCCACAAAAGACGTAAGATACTGCATAGTATTTTCTTATAAGATATGATTTATCTGATACGCCTATGTTATTAAAGCAATTCTATTTAAGAATACCGAGTACCGAGACAAGTATTTAGAAATCTTCCAAACTTTTTATTTTTCTGTTCCTAATTCTATGCACAACCTCAATTCGCCCGTGAAAACGATGTGCAGGAACTTTAATATAAAGTGTTTGAAATAGACATTTTTCATTGCAGCTTAAATAAGTTCAAGTCTCTACATTCAAATATGCTTTCTAATTAAATTCAATTATTATTTTATTCTGTATGCATATCTGTGAAGTTTTTAAGTACACTTGTATATTTTTTATCAATGTGTACTCCTATAAATGGGCTTTAAGGATTACTGGATATATTCAGTTAATAAATTAATAAAACAATATCATATTAATATTAATATAAGACTTTGAGCAACTTTCATAACATTTTAAAATCAATATCGAGAACAACAGAATTGAACATGTTATAATGAACATCAAGAAAAAATATAATTTTTGACGACAACACGGTATCAATAAAATTGGACATTTTGTCACTAATTAGGTAACACAAAAACGTATCGAAAAATATAATAGTAGTGCTTTTGATTTGTCTGTTCTTCTGAAACAAAGGTTTTATCACTTAAATGAAAGGAGCTGAAAAATAATTTCATAAAACGCTGTTATCCTTATCTTGATTAACTTTGCAAAGTAGGCAAGGAACACCCTTCTTCTTAACAAACTAAATAAATCTCTCATTTCGAAAATCAAGAAGCTCCAGCCCGCGCTGCCATCAAAATCTTATTATACACCGAGGTGTTATATAAATTAATTATAAATTAATATCCTAAACATTGCGAACTCAACTCTGTCCTCTATAACTTCCCCTGAAACTCTTCAGATTATCCTTTCCACCCCTTCATCTCCAGCTCGCTCGCATCCACTCTTCTCCTGCACTCGCCCTCTTTGTTGCTCCGCATCCCCACCACGACCTAACACTTCTTCATTTGTTAACTCCGCGTGAATCAATACGGCCCTCGGAACTCATCGACTGTCCTCGACTGCCTCCGGCAGATAATATCGCAGGATCAGGAGTTCAGGACAATCGCGTATGCCATGACGAGTCTGTCACCCCTTATGGGGAATGAACTGCGTAAATTCCCCCAGCATTTTTATCGCGTATATCTATATCTTCCTGATTTTGCGCGGCGATATAGGGGTATAATTGAGGGTGAAGCGGATCATATGGGTAAAGCTTTTTGCTTTTAATGGTGTTGAATTTATTCCGAAGTTTCCGGGTGGAAAGGGGATAATCATTTGACTACTTCCAATCAACAGGATTTGTTAAAGGCTCAGCATAATATTTTAAATCTTTCTAAATTCGATATAGTTCTCAAGAATAATTATGTTTGAAAAATTATTTTGATACATTTATTAATCATCTGCTTTCCACTGGAAATTTTTAATTTATTTTATTTTTTAATATTTATTTATGGATAAAGTAAGTTAATTATCGAATTATACTAGTTAAAATTATATTTGAAGAAGTTAACAGTTTAAAGACGAAGAAGACAAATAGTGATTTGATCTTTAATTTTCATAATTGTGTGTATATATTGTAAAAACCAAATAATAGTTTAAGAAGTTTCTCCATTTGGGGTTCTCTAAATTTATTTTTATTTCAATTACACTCAAAATTATCTTTTACTACAAGTGTGCCTTTTTAACGTCTTTATCTCATTAATTTGGAAAGTGTCACGCAAACTTGAATATGATTTTGAAAATATTTTTAGGTAGGTGGTGACAAAATATGACAGTCAGATTGTTTCTTCATTTGTTTGATATTATCCACTAATTTTGCATTTTTATTAAATAAAAATAAAAATAAAATTAGATATATTTTAGTATGAATTAAAAATAACATTTGGTTCTGATTGTTTATGTGACAGACGTTGCTTGATATAACAATCTACAATAAATTTCGATCTGTGTTTTCAATTCTATGAAATCGACAATGAATTCATCAGATAAAGAACTTCCTGAAGAAATTTTAACAGCAGCTAATGAAGCAAGTTTGAATTTGTTGCCAATGAAGTCAAAAGAAAGATATGAGATGCACTACTCCTATTGATTGATATAAAACTAAAAGGGTAAAATCAACAAAAGAAGATGTATTTTTAGAACATTTTTTGGGAAATACTCAATGATAAAAAGTATTTGTAAAGTTAAGCAAGATTTGGTTGTTGGCAAATTTTATAAAATAACTGCCTTTATAAACAGACAGAATGTTGGATTTCGTCCGACAAAAGCAAAATTTTTTGTCAAGAACACGTAAAGAAATGTATGAATGTTGTAATTTACCTGATGATTAAGTGGGTAACAATTTTTAGATTGAAGAAACTCCACCTCGCCGATTATTTATACAGTAAATGGAAAATGTACTGTTCAACCTGTAGGTATCAATAGGAAAAATATCCTTCAAAATCGCAATCTATTTACACCTTCAAAATCCGGAACTATACACAAATCACAATTTTACGCGGTTCTCGACCACTTTTCTTGGCGATTGTAGAGAAGGTATCACAAATAATAAACGTTTAGGATAGTGGAAATCAACCTATGTTGCTGAGGGGTACTTAGACGACTCTACAAATCAAAAAATCAAATCATAATTTAAAAAAATGTCCAACAAAATAGGGTTTTATCACTATTTTCAAAAATGGTATAGATTGGTTCTAGGACTTCGTTATGATAACGCTATATATATTTTTGAATTATTTTTTTTTCTATTTTGGAAGTAATTTCATCGCTAAGTTAAGGCCGTAAAATTTGACGCAAAAACATATTTGCCTGCTATATTTTGAGTAGCATAATTCGATGACTTAGCAAAGTAGTTGTCATTATAAGATAAATGTCAGATGCACGTACCAGCGTTAAGATGACTGCAACAAAAGAAATTTATAAGTAGTGTTTTGTACCATCTTGTCCAAATAGTACAACAATAGTATAGTACAATAGTACAGTACAACTAAAACACAACCGCACTTTTAGGCTCAACAACATGTGGTGAACATAAATGAAATGGCAGAATGATTGTCAAGTCAAATTCCAAATTCCCACAACCAACATAACTGAGCCCTTTCTAGAACTACTTTCCTACGTCATCACCAATAAGAACCCGTTTCGAATCAGCTTTAAATTTTAAAATTTTAGACCGTTTTAAAAGACATATAATTTAGTGAAACAGTATATGCAATACTAATTAATGTAATATCTATGTTTTATATACTATTTACTTTATAAAAATTCTTATTTGAACCAAATTCTGAATTATGGAAGCAACCATATTCTTCATTTGAACACTCCTCCATCTTCAAACTGCCATTTACAGTCATTAACGTTTTGCCCAGATGTATCACCAATAATCTTTTTCTGAAGGAACTTCTTTTCAACATTTATTTTGTTCTCCGTATCCAGAGAAATCTGTGATTCTGTCTGCCGCTATTAACTTAAATAAGGCGTTTAACTGCACGTTTACAATAATTAATATCACTAATAATAAGATAATACTTCACTTATTCCATTGTATTTGTATTCACTTGATTGCTTGCCCGAACGACAGTCGCGTGCGGGAAAGTGCCACTTTCCGCACTCGTTAAGAAAACAACTATTTCCAAATCAATTTTTTTGTAATAAATTGTAAAAGAGGTAATAATTTTCGTCTTAAGTCAAAATGATTCTTTTTCAGCGTAAAATTGTACCAATCAAATTTAATCTAATCGATTTATTTTCATTCAGTTATTGTTAAAGTAAGAGCCGTGTCCGGATATATTGAGACAAAAAAAACATTGGCGGTGTTCTTCGTAATTCATTATGCGAATAAATTCGTTTCTCAACAATATATCTCACACGAAGAAAGCAGATAATTTCACTTATAGTCTGTTCAGAAATGACAGAGAGTAATAAAAGCTTATTATGAATGCAAATGGTAAATACATGTAGTACTGGTGCTCATATTCAATATTTTTATATATGTATTATCGGTATAGATGAGGTGTACTTTTAAAGAAACTTTGTGTGTTCGGACCGGACTAAATTGTAGCAGATAGCTAAAATTTAATCCACGACAATCCGTCTTTGTCTATGCCGCTTCAATTTCTCGGTCCATTTCTGTTATAAATAAACAATATAAAAACAGCATTTCAAAACATGAGGCTACTTTAAGCATCATAACCGGGTTAAGAGGGTTTTTAGTAATTCAAATAAAATGATTCAATATTATTATCAAAATATTTATTTAAATTTAATGAATAGACTTTTATTCCACACAAAAATATATGTACATTGAACATTGAACAAATTATGGTGAGTAAATGTAGTGTTGTATAAATGTACAATAAAGAAAATAAAAAAGTAGGTATATTAAAATTCATCCCCCTAAATTTCTGATAAATTATCTTCGTCTCCTAGATTGATAACGATAGGTTCCACAGTAACGTCAATTAAATTATCGAGTTCCCACATTTTCTCCTCTTCTTTTTGTACATGATGTATACACCTTTGCCAGTTATCTGCAGTTACTCGTTCCAAGGAATTTTTTAACAAAATTTTCACGTCACTTAATTTAAACGTCGTATTATTTCGCGCTACATCTCCTTTTACCTGCGTCCAGACTAATTCGATTGGGTTAAGTTCACGGTGATAAGGTGGTAACCGTAGTACCGTTATTTGGCGATTTGTTGCCATTTTATCGATAACATATTTTTTCTAATCTTTATGAAGATTGACAAGTATCAAAAGTTCCTTTTTCGCCATATTTGTTTCAAAAGAAATGTTTTTTCAGGATAACCATTGAATTATATCGGCTTTCCTCCAAGCAGTCATAGGCGTCCGCTCGGTCTGCCGTGAATGGTAACTGGCATTATCCATGACAATTATAGACCCCGGAGGAATAAGATCCAACATCTGTGTAAAATACTATTCGAAAACATCTGCGTTCATGTCTTCGTGATAGTATAGTCACCTGTATTTTTAGATTCAAATAAAAGTAAACCGCCATCTACAAAACCACTGGCACTACCTATATGTGTCACTATTACTCTTCGCCCTTTACCTGAAGGTGCCTTGAACCCTGTTGAAAGTCCATCCAAAAATGCTTGTCGAAAACTTTTTACATTTTTATCTTGCCATACTTTTGTTATAGTATATCCCTCGTTGACCCAAGTTTAGTCTAGATAATAAATATTCCTCCCTTCGTCACGGAATTTTCTAATTGATCTTAAGTAGAATCTTCGCCAACAAATAATTTCATCTTTATCGATAAGAACTGACTTCCTGTTCTGCTTTCTTAGCAAAAATTCAACTCTCGTAAGACGGCCCATAATTTGCTTCTACTGATTTTTGGCAAATCGTTGTCCTCTGAAAGTTCACTTAAAATTTTGTTTAGCGTTGGTATTTCTTTTTTAAAATAAAATAAGTGTACTTTTTTGCGATTGACATTTTTGAAGAAATCATCTATAATGACTTTTGACCTCCCTGTAGATGATTTTGGGGGATTTACAGTATTTTGTTCATTTTTTGTTTCCTTTAAAAGTCTGTAGATAGTCGATTTTTCAATACCTGTCATGTTGGAACACTTTTCCACGATGTCGTCAACACTGTTGATAGGATTTTGGTGTTTCAATGCATTAAATACATTTAATATAATAATCTTCTCATTCTGAGACAGCGCACATCTTTTCACACGTTTAGCAGGTACGTAATCTGATAAGCTCGACATTTTACCCAAACAATATTATATCCACTGGCACAATAGTCACTAAACACAAGTCGAATTTTATTCTACTGCACTAACACGTCTTCATATATTCAGCTCTAAGACTGGATTAATCTGTCACAATACACTGGCTCCTGCCCTATGATGAAACTAAATATTACCACGCCCATGGCCGGTTCTTATCTCGGGGTTTTATTACTCTCTTTCATTTCCAAACAGACTATAACACTAAACGCATTAGTTATCGTTTCGAAAATTTCTCCAGTTTCATTGTCAAAATTTATTAAAGTCAAATATGACGATTTCATGACTTTTTGCCACAGTAAATAACTGCAGATAATATTCCTAATAGCTATAACTTTTTTATAACTACCAGCAATATTTGTTATAGTTAAATAGGTACAATAATCTATTCCAATAATAGTTTTTGAACTAGTGGAAGTTACTGAACTAAAGTTAAAATTTGACAGTAGATTTGATTACGAATACGTCAGCAACTCAAAACAAGTTACCAAATTCGGTTCAAAAAGTGCCATTATGATTGCAATAGATCGAACCTATCTAATCAATCGCATCAGAATTGAATTGTAGTTACATGAAAGGTTGTTGTGCCACCTTAAACCCCCATGATACTGATATTACAGGATGATATATGTCGTAGGTTGGAAAAATAATTAATAATCTACGATTTGCTTTCGGAAGAAATGGAAATACCAACAGAAGGACATCTCTTATGATGAAGGAAAACAAGAAATATCTGTAAAAATACAATCTACCCTAAATGCAAGACTGTACTGACAAGATAAGCCACCTGTTAAGAAAATATCAATACCGTCTACAACTGCTCAAGGAAGATAAGACCACCTATGAGAACAATATACTTCAAGACACTGAACTGAAAAACATACCATATACATGCGGCAAAGTGTACTATCTATTGCAATAATAATGGCACATTTTAAAACGAATATGATGTATTTCAAACTGCTGACGTATTCGTAATGAAATCTACTTTCAACATTAATTCTTAATTGTACCACTCACCAACAGAGATCTAATAAAATTTCTACTCATAACTTCCAATGGTTCAAAAATGATTTGAGACAGTGCCATTATTATTGCAGTAGATTGTATATTGGACAAATAGGTTGAAAAGTCATAAGTGCCTCCTAAGGAATAATAGAAATGAGAAGTCAACAGCTAAGAAATTAGGAGAATATAGGACATTCGATAAACCTGGATAAAACCAAATATTCTAGCCTTCTTCACAGAAGGAATTGTCTGTAATATAATCATTGGTTATATGAGTTTGATAGCTAATGGTATAGTTAATGTTGGGTGTTGTTTGTTACTTCGTTTTTGATAAAAAACATAATTCTATAGCTTTAGATTGGACATTGCAATCATATCATCGGGTTCCAAATCATTAATTAAACTTTAATAATGCAAAGTAAGACTAGGAAATGCAATTCTTAAAAACTTAAAGTACTACCTAAAATGTATTTACAAATAAAACTGTTTTGGTAGCCTTGGTGCATTTGATGCTACCATTAGGTTTATATTATAAAACCCATTATACTACTATCAACACAACTTACTTGTACGTTCAATGAAACCACATATAATTAAACTGGGATTAAGAATACTCTATCCCTCTCTTATACAGCTGAATACAGAAGTCGCATTGCAGTAATCGTCATAAAAATTACGAACAATAATCAACAATTTTGAACTGTGTTGAATAACGTCGATGGTTGACGTCGACTCTTTAACCTAGAAGAATTATGCGAAAATTAAATGTCCAATAGAAATCTAGTAAAATCAAAATAATATTTACGGAGACTTTTTAAAAACTACCTACAATTTGAAAACGACGTGACAATCAGTTCTCACAATCATCCAATACAAATGCAATTTTGAAATTTGATCAGGCATGTGACCCAAAAAGTGTAGAATCTGATATAATTATTTTATTTATTTTACTAGTTTCCTCTATTAACAGTTTAAAAAAATGCTGGAACACGTGAATTATTTTATAGTGATGTAGCTAAATATATTGAAGGAGGCAAATGTCCTGTTTCGTATTCGACTGCGTAGATCATATTTTATTGTCGAAGCTCTTTAATTACGGTTTGATGAGCAGATCTCTAGAGTGGATTGCCTTCCATATTAAACAACACAAACAATTTGTGTCTTCACAAAACTGTTATGCTGGAAAATGTATTATGTAACTCAGAAGTTGTAGAGGTGGATTTGGGAATACCTCAAGGCTCAATTCAGGGTCCAGTTATATTCATTTTATACGTGAATACTATAGGGCAGGTCTTGTCAAATACCTACGTACGCTGATGATCTGTCTATAATTGTATCGGACAAACCTAATATACATTTAAAAGAAAATTGTTGCGATCACTGAGTGAGTGGATTAACCAACATTATCTATATTTCAATATAACTAAATTAATACGATTTAATAATGTCAGAACAACTTGTGATTCCATGGTGATTAATTTTGACAACCCTATGTTATTGAAAGATACGAATACGGTAAAATTTTTAGGAACGCGGCGACTTGATGAACATCTGAATTGGAAACCACATTGTGAACATTTAAGTGCTACCTTTAATTAATTTATATTATGCTCAAGCAGATTCGCGGTTCACTTTGGCTCAGACTGTGTTTGTGTCACATAAACCAATTTTAACCACTATAGCAAGCGTAACTTCGACATGAACTTGTAATATATTTTTGCAGATTTTAATATTTTAACAGAAGCATCCTTGTATACAAGGTATTACTGACATTATTGGAAGGGATGATTGTACAGTGAATATAAATGAAATGTGCCCTCCTACATCTAAAAGTTCATCGTTTCCGAGATACAGGGTGTCAAACATTTTGATAAAACAACAATACTTATTCAGTATATATATATATATATATATATATATATATATATTCTCATTATCATCAGTGGAGTAGAAACCCTTTGTCACTTTTTTATTTACAGTAAAAATAGTACGCCCCTGTCTTAATTACAAAAAACTTTACATTTTTATTGTTTTGAACAAATTATAATTCCTTGCAATTTTCTTTAAAATGCATTATATTCAAGTAATTATTCATTTAAAATATCTCTGCATTTTATAGTTTGTACATATTTGTATCAAAATCTGTTGAAAACTTGAAAATCAACTTTTAAAATTTTAACATCGCCATAATTTACCACTTTAAGTAACTTTTGCTGTATTTTCAGCGGAAAAGGCGCTTTACCTGAAACCAAAACAATTTTTCCTCGGTGCATTGAATATTTCAAGTAGGATTATTTCGAAAACGATTACTACTAACGACTTCAACAAGGTATACCTTTTTCAAATAAAAGAGGTAGGAGAATCGATTGGTCTAATAGTCAGATGTATATACTAAGCCGCAAAAGTTCTGCCATTTAAAAGAAGTGCCATAAGTGGCGCCCTCTACTAGTAACGTCAAAATTAGAAACAAAATTGAATTTCTCGCCCCCAAAAACGCCCGATCTCCAAAATGTATCTAAATATTTGAATTTACAAAAAAAAATATTTTCAAATATCAAGAATAAAATTTTTATTTTGAGACGCTGTATCTTTTTAACCATCAACTTTTGACTAAAACAAATTTGATTATATTGTATTATTTTGTCGTCAGAAATTTACTCTTGCCCTATGGTGCATTAATTTTGGAACACCCTGTATTACTGAAGCATAATAAGTTTCACTATGCACAAACTAGGAAAGGCAGGGATATTTTTGAAAAACAGTTATCTAAATACGATGCATTTTAAAGAAAATGTTAAAGAATAATTATTTGTTCAAAATAATCAACATTTAACATATCTTAGGTTTGTTTTAAAATAATTGAGACAGTGGCGTACCATTTTTATTTTAAATAAAAATACAACAGGGTTTAATTTACACTAAAGATATCTCATTAGAACCTAGAATGATTGTTGTTTTATCACGATATGTTAGTTTATAAAAAATATAATAAAAAATTAGAAATATTTGACACCCTACATCTCGGAAGCGGCAAACTTTTAGATAAAGGTAAATCAATCATCCCTTCCAAGGATGCCAGTAACACCTAAGACACCTTGTATACTGGAAGTGCGCGTCTATATTTTGTAAAATAAAGGTATGTTCAAATTAAATAGAGAATTTCATGACAGGAATACTAGACAAAAATAACTCTTTCATTGACCACTTACCAAATCATCAGCAGTTTAAGTTACATAATTTTAATGGATTGAAAGTTTATAAAATCTTCCAAATGATTTAAAATCAACTGATAACTTCCATGTCTTTAAAAAAAGATTAAAAAGATATTATTGACTAAATGTTTTTTCTACGTTCATGCAAAAAACAAACCTTTATTTAACTATATTTAGTTGAAAAAGTGGTTCTTAATTGCACTAATGCAATAAAATACTACAGCGTATTGTAATCATGACAAACATAAACTTTCAAATCGACTTCATATTTAGTTCATTTTCTGTGAGATTGTAATACGTTTTAAGCACTTGCACATTTTATATTATTTTCAATCATATTTATTACATACTGGATTACGAAATTACTAGAAAAAGAATTTTTTTTAAAATAAAATTAGTTTCCTTGGTATATCAACTGAATTACAAAATATTTTTCGGTTTTTGCATAAACGTGGAAAAATACCACCACTTATTAATAAACACTTAATTTTTGTACTTGTTGCAAAAATAACTATTACACAATTTCTGAGTACTATGTTAAATGTTTTACTGTTTTGTGTTGTTTCTTTAAATTAATTTTTAAGAAGATTTGGCTATTACTATACATTGTTTTGCAATGTCATTTTGGAAAATAAAGGAATAATAATAATTTAATAACAGACAACTTGTAGGGTTTGAGACGGTCTTACGAAATTGAAATATCGCTGCATGTGAACGCGCCTTAACAGAAATGATTCAGTAACCAATTTCACAGGAAGTGATTCCTCGTGCGCCTCATCCCCGTGTGCCTAAACCGACGGGAAACAGTTTACCCAAACATTCGTCACAAAGCGGGCATCGGAGGGGAATCGCCTGCGTCCCCCCCCTCTTTCATCGCGATGAGTGGTGTCGCCCTTACGGTAACCCCGCGCCGTTGCAAATCAAACTAATCAGCGTCAGGTTATGGGAGCGCTCATAAAGCGTGGAAGTTCCAGTTAATTCGATGCCGAGGCTTTTGTATACTTTGGATGTTTTGATACCCGGGTAAACGGTTCCGATCGGGAACTTTCATTTGGAGCGACAAGTTCTGACTTTGCGATTAAATTATCCGAGAATTATTCATGGCCTTTCGAGAAACTGAATTTGTATCTTTCAAAGCAATTTTACAAAAAGAAGAAGAGACATTGGTGTAATTGCAGCAAGAGCATACTGTAAGGAAGTTCTTCATAAATTTAGGAGCATTTTTCTTGTATAATAAAAAAATTAACGACAAATTATGAAGATCGGGCTATCATTTTATGTAGAAAACGACAAACTAAAAGTACAGGGTGTCTCAAACTCGATAGCATGGGCCTACTGTGACGATACAAAAAATTTAAATAAAATTTGGGACACGTGGTGTTAAATGGGATGAGGTAAAATGGAACTTACCTCATACCACCTAAAAATCACATTAGCAGTGGAAGGATCAAATAGTCGTTGGAAAATAATTGAATGTTCATTGTTTAGTGCTTAAATGTCACAAAATACATGTTATTACTCAATACGAATGTCAAACGTATAACTTTTGTGCTTACTAAATGTTTTCTCATTCATTCATTCAGGTTGATATATTGCTAATTTACGGCACAAATATCACAAAAAGATTTAAGAAAAGTTGTAGAGTTATATCGAGAAAGGTATCCAGAGAGCCCCATTCCTGATCATAGAACCTTTACAAGATTGGAGGCGACCTTGCGACGAAATGAAGATGCGCTTTCTGTTCGGAAGAATTAAATAATTGACCGAAGGGTAAGAAACAATGTTAATACAGTTAAACTGTTACCGTATTTCGGACACATTCCACGAAATTCTATACGGTAGGCTAGCCGGGAACTGAATTTGGATAAATCAACTGTTCAACGAATTTTAAAGACCAATGGATATCATGACTACAAAATTCACAACTTAGAATATTTGCCTGAATGTCACATTGAAATTAGACTTAAATTCTGTTAAAATGTTGATCAGAACCTTTTCGGTACGTTCTTTGGATGAACGAAAGTCGGTTTGTCAGGAATGGTTTGCCAAACAGGCGCAACACTACTGGTTCATTGAAGATCCCCACATTGCAATTCCAATCCAAAACCAATGCTATTTTGGAGTAAATATATGGTGCGGCATCATCGGTAGGTATTTATTGAGCCTTATTTTTATGACATACATTGAACAGCGTGAGTTACCTAAATTTCCTGCAAGAAGAATTTCTTGCACTTCTGGAGAATGTGCTTTTGCACCCCACAAGGCCAGAATTGTGCAGCAATATTTATATAACAGTTTCCCAGAAAAATAGATTGGGATTAATGGACCTATTCAGTAAACCGGAAAGTCACCAGATCTAACACCCCTCGATTTTTTTTATGGTTTACAAAACACCTTCTCAATTATTTGAAAGAAAAAATCACAAACGCTTGTAATGAGTTAAACGGTGAAATGTTAATAAACTCAGAAGTCAGGCGAAGGTTGGATATGTCTTGAAATGGGAAAGTTAATGGTTCCGATAGGAAATTTTTATTTGTGGTGACAAGTTCTGATAGTTTTTATATATTTTTAGGTATTAATAATATTGTGTGAAACTAACTACTCAGTGGACAAAAGCCCCAACCTGCGTTGAATTACACCCACAATATCTACCCATATATTCCTTATTATTAGCTTTTGTAACATTTTTTTACTGTTTTAGAAAGGTATTTTAAGCTAATATAAATCAAACCTCCTACAATTCCTATCAATGAAGTCATATGTATGTTCTCTGATACCAAACATCTAGATATGCTAATGAACAATTCCACAGACAAAGCTCTATTCAATAATTATCTAAAGAAAATAATCTAATTTACTCACTCTATAAAAATCTAACTTCATTTTTTTGGCAGTGAGAACACAACAAATTCAACCACAATAGATGAGATCTGACCTATTTCTGCATTTTTTAGGATTGCTTCTTCAGGTGGTCTCCTTTAAGTTGAATCAAATATCTAATAATAAGGAATATATGGGTAGATATTGTGGGTGTAATTCAACGCAGGTTGGGGCTTTTGTCCACTGAGTAGTTAGTTTCACACAATATTATTAATACCTAAAAATATATAAAAACTTTTAGATAAAAGGTGAACATTTTTCAAGTAGGTATTGTCATATTTAATTCATTGACAGGATGTCACTTTTTTGTCATTGTCGATATTTAACTTCTAATAATTTTAATTTTTATAATAATTTTTATAGTTAGATATTTGATTCAACTTAAAGGAGACCACCTGAAGAAGCAATCCTAAAAAATGCAGAAATAAGTCAGATCTCATCTATTGTGGTTGAATTTGTCGTGTTCCCACTGCCAAAAAGTGAAGTTAGATATTTATAGAGTGTTTCATTAGGTCAGTAAATTAAATTATTTTCTTTAGATAATTATTGATTAGAGCTTTGTCTGTGGAATTGTTCATTAGCATACCTAGATGTTTGGTATCAGAGAACATACATATGACTTCATTGATAGGAATTGTAGGAGATTTGATTTATATTAGCTTAAAATACCTTTCTAAAACAGTAAAAACAAGTTCTGATGTTGCAATTAAATTATTCGAGAATTATTCATGACGTTTTCAGCAATTTAATGATCGCAATAAATGAAAACGAAGTGATGTATACGTATTTAATTTTTTAATATCAAGCAGCAACATATCAAGCATTAACGAAATTGACAATTCTGAAACTAGTAGTTATGGTGTTATTAATCAATAATTGGTTGTTCTTTTATGGCGTATTCTTGCATTTACGAGAATTTAAAAGAGCAAAGTATTTGTAAAATGAGCGACCCGTCAGATGTAGATTTAGAAGAAGCGTGGAGTGTTGGATGTTCCACATTAATTCCTGAGAAATGAAGGGAGCGATATGAAAACGCAAACAAAATTTTCATAAAATGGTGTGAGACAAAAAACCAACATATTACTGAGAAAGTCTTGGTAGCGCACTTTGACCAAAGGAACGAAAAATTAAAAACTCCAGGAAGCTTATAGGCAGAGTATTCAATGTTAAAAGGAACAAGTCTTGTTCATAACTCGCTTGACTTGCTTGACAAATTTTCGACATTAATTGGCTACCTCAAACGGAAAAGTGTTGGTTACAGACCAAAAAAAGCCATTGTGTTTTCTAAGAGACATTTCCCGATTCCTAATTGAGGTCCCAGATGACAGATATTTAATTCATAAGGTAAATTTGGATGATTTTACATGTATAGGTGCATTTTAGGTAGCATAGGAATATTGGGAGTATGTAGAAGGGAAGAGTTATACGATATGATCATTCAGGATTTTGACTATCAAGGAACATATACATATATAGTTGTAAAAATTCTGCACACAAACATAGAGGATAAAAATATCCATTATTTTGAAATTTACTTGAAGTACATCAACTGGCAGCCAACAAACAAAATCTTCGCATATATTTTTGAATTATCGCAATGGAAGGTGCTACAACCAGGTAGTGGGAAAAGGAGCAATTGGACAGTGACCGTCAAAGATAGCCGAGTATTTAACACTACAAAATCTTACAAATTATACAGGTCAATCGTTCCACTGTACTTCAGCCACCCTTCTAGCGAATAGAGGTGTGGATGTGCTCGGGTTAAAAAGGCATGGGGGATGGAAATATTCGACCGTTGCGGAAAGCTACGTCGAAGATTTCTTTCAAAATAAGCTGCAGTATGTAGATAAAGTTCTTCATGATAGTGACAACAAATCATCCGCAATACTTCTGAATCATGTGCTGAAGCATTACCTGCTACAATAACTTCTACTTCACTGGCCTCGATAGTTAATTTTACTTTAAAAAGAAATATAACTGAAACTGAAATCGAAAAGAACATGTACAATTTCTGTAAATAATTGTATAAACTGCACATTTAATTGCAACATCAATAAACGGACTTAAAATATATATTTCTATTAATAATAATAATAATAATAATATCTCTACCCCTCATTCTAATCACAGGGATTAGCCCAGAAGTCGGAGACTTGTGCGAGAGAGGGGGCGGCATATTATTATTAAGCAGGCCGCATTTGCGCCCAGGAACGACTTACGTTGGTAGGCCCTAACCACTATTCAGTGCAGGAATGAGGGAAACCTGGAAAGCCTCATTAATTAGGGGGGTAGTCAAATATCAACCGGTATCAATCTCTCACATTGACCCAAGCCAACATTCTTCCACCCTACCATACCCGCAGAGAGGGCGCCAAACCTCTCCACGAATATAGCTTATATACGGTCTACCGGCAGCTGGGCTCGAACCAACTCCGATCTAGTCACCTCGATTCAAGTACTGACGCCTTAAACCGCGCGACCACTGACCGACCCAAAATCAATTAAATTTTACACTGAATTCTAGAAAACCCATTCCAAATCAATATGATATTAAACATGTCTATTTTGACAGTTATATACTTACCGTTCTATATCGTTTTGTAGCCTTTGCAACCAGTATGCGCACTCTACTGTCGTAGAAACAAACATGGTAAGTGAACTAACAATAAAGATAGTATTTTAAGGACTTGACTTTTTTTAAAAACATTAACATGAAAGTATTTTGTCACAAGTAAAATACACCTTAGACAATTTTCTGTCCAAGGTTATATGAAATTTTGGGCTATATTACCTTAACTGAGAAATTAATCCAATAACAATTCCAAAACGTAGATTACGTAAATCTTCTAAATTGACTATGTGGATTCCTATTGTGATATACAATTCTCAGTGAAAATTTCCCAAGGCCACTATCAGTTCCTTGATGTTACCTATGGTATGCCCCAAAGGCTTCTGGGTCCATTACTTTTTATAATCATTACGGCTGATCTGCCTTACCACCTAAACAACGGTCATATGTTCTTTGCAGATGACTCTAAAGTACTCTCAAATCCTTTAACAAATTTCCAATCGCTTGAACGGGATCAACGTAAACATATGGTGTTTGGACTGACTGGTTCTTCTCAATAAATCAAAATGCGCTTCCTCCATATTGCAAATAAAAAATTACAATATCGATGGTGCAAGGTGTGTCGATCCAGTGCATTAGTGCAAACAGTAGATCAGCAAAACAATCTTGGAATCATAATCACTAATATGTTAAGCAGGTTTAGGCAAGTTAGCAGCGTTGTCAAAAAGCATAACAACCAGCTCCGTTTTAAAAAAATCGTTTAAGTCGCCTTCAGCAGAGTTCTTTAATCAAATATACAAGACATTTATTCCTCCAAAACTGGAATATAATGCAATAATTTGGTATCTTCATCTTGTCCATGATGAGCTTCTTCTTGAATAGGTTAATCGAAAATTTACCAAATGTGTTCTCCAACTAACCCACAGATCTTATGAGAACAGATTATGATTGATCTATTTCGCCTGCCACCTTTAAATCAGATAAGAATCTGAGGAGATCTTATGCATATTTATCGTATTCTCTATAATACGTTTTCCATTGACTTGACTTATGTGTTTTCATTGAATGATTATAAACGGCTTCAAAGTAACTTCTTTAAATTAAGAAGAAGAAAATTTAGAACCACAATACGTCAAACCTTTTTTTCGAATTCAAGAATGGTAATGATCGTCATGTTAGTTTGAGTGCGTGAGTTTGTTATCCCGTGTGCAGATATGGTCAATTTCGATTTCTTTTTTATTATTTAACTTTTCGGTGTATTTTTGACCATTTTTCCATGTATTTTAATTATTTATTTGGATCTTTGGAACAATTCCAGACTGCTTGCGTCACTAGTTTATAAAGTCTTCAGCTGCCACTGTAGTAAAGTTAATAAATATTTTAAATTATTTATGTTTGTAGAAAAAACAGTATCGGAAATACGGGGCCCTTAAAAGATTTTATAGAAGTTAGTACCTACGTTTATTTTTTACGGTCAATACTCAAACAAATACTTACGAAACAAACAAGGTTTTCCTAAATGAGGAATCCAAGATGAGCTCTGGAATTGGACCTCTATGGTTTTTTATCTAATTTCTTTGAAAAATATATATTAAAAGGTTCCTAAATAATTATTAACTGAATTAAATAATGTGTGAAAATGTTTTTAAGTAAAACAATTTTATTTAATTTCATGAAATAGCAGCAAAATTATTCTTCTTTTACCATATAAGGCACTGATAAATACATTAATCAAAAACCAAACCTTTTTCTTACATCATCTAGATCTAGAGTTTAGTTGTTTCAATCAAATCAAAATTAATTTATGAACACCTCACTTATTAAAAATTAATTAAATCATATTTTCTTATTTAAATACATTTTTGTTAAATTAAATAAAATTATTTCATGTTGTTGCGTGACAAATTTTATAAATTGATGGCAAGTATGTTACCGTGTAAATGCCTGATAATACTTGCGTCACATTTCCTAACTGGGGAAGCAATATGCAATAACAACTTCTTAAAAACGTTTTAGTCTTCGAATAAGATAGAACAGTGAATAGTATAAGCAATTAAATAATTATCTGCTGTTTGTTTTGAAAAAATATAGATACAGTACCTGAACGCAATATTGAAATGAATTATAAAACAAAAGAATGATGAAAAACTATTTGAAAAAATATAAATCAAAATGGAGGAGCTGGGATTCGAACCCAGGACTTTCAGCATGCGAAGCAGACACTCTACCACTGAGTTACACCCCCTTGCCGAAGGGTGAGAATTTTCACCTCTGTTGTTATTATGACTGAATAACGTTCAATAATGTATAGATTTACTGTAATTACTATTAAGTAATTTATGAAATTTATTCTCTTAATAAATCAAAATCACTTTTAGAGATTTTATTGTTTTTAAATCTATTATTTTGATAATCCAGAGTTTTCTAATTTCATGTTATAACCTCAGAAGTCTTTAAGTTAAAACAAAATCCTTAAAAATATAAAGAGAAAATTTCCAAAATTATAAAAAATATATAAAATTTGCTGATACTGTGCAGTTGCTAATAATTTAACTAATTAAAGATAAAAAATATACCTATTAAATTGATATTCTTATAGTTATAGTCAGGAGTACAGCTTATTAATTATATTTTGTTGCTGTAGAAATTATAGATTCTATAGAAGATATGGAAATACACTCAACATCTAGTGCGTCCAGTGGCTGCTTAAGGTTGCGGTATTCTAAATAAGAAAGTACCTCGATCGTTGACAGACAATGATATAAAACTGTGTACCGGGAAGTGCTGGATATCTAGCGGAGAAAACTTGAACTGTAAATATTTAAAGAATGTCACAGTTGGAGTGCAGAAAATAACGAGTGGCCGAAACTGAGTTTGAAGGTCATGCGTTCGATCCTGCGGCAAAATATTTACAACCCTATCATCTAAATGGGATATCGATTTTTCCGTATTCTAAATTTCAGCGTTTATCCTTTGCAAATCTGTGCTTTGCAGTAGCAGTGGTTTTCTGTATTCTTTATGTGTGTGTAATACTAATGAAAATTATAGAACAATTTTATTAATTGAAAGTTCTTTGGATTTAGAAAGCTATGTATATCATTATTTGTAAATTGAATTAAAGTAATAATTAAGTAATAGGTACTTAATAATTATATTTTTATATGCAACAGGAACAGGGGAGAGGATTCGAATTTTTAATTTATCAAATTTTAGGAATAGATAATAGCTATTTATACAAGATTTTTCCTACGTTCACGCAAAAACCAAAAAATTATATTTAGATAACACTAAGTCTAGGAAAATGTCACGTCGATTTGAACGTTTATGTTTATCATGATAACAAAACGCTATAGTAGAATGACAGATGAATGCAATAAACCTTTTATTGCACTAGTGCAATAAAGAACCACTTTTTCCACTAAATATAGTTCAATAAAGTTTTGTTTTTTGCATGAATGTAGAAAATAGTTATTTATGTAACAAGTACAAAAAGTAAGTGTTTTTTGCACGCGACGTGAAATTGTCCTACGAGGCCGTCAGGCCGAGTGGACAACACGTGTTTATGTTGTTGTTTTGTGTTTTTCTTCAGTTTTTAGTGCCGTTTTTAATTTTTTTGTATATGCTGTCTAGTTATGTATTATCCAAATTTATAAAAAAATAAATTCTAAATCAGGATAAGCGTCAAATTAATGTGAATGCAAAGAAACATGAGTGAAGGGAACAAAATTTAAAGAAAAACGATATACTTACACGCAATAAAGTTATTAGAAAACATTAACTAAAAATGATTTCTTAGACGCCTTGGAACTCGAACGAAAATTTTATAGCACAGTGTGATATTAATTTTTTATGTAAACTGAACTCTCGAAATCATATCCGAACAACCCTGTATAATGTAAATATATTTTTAATTCATTATTTATCCCTTTTATAATAGGTATTTAATAATAAATAGTGAGACAATTCACAGAAGACAAATAGCAATATACTTTTTGAAAAATTTGTGTACCTGCAAAATAAGAGATAATAGTAAAAACAATAGTTTTATGTTTCAACCTTACCCTGATATCTATTACATCTTTATATGTGTGGTGGGTTTAAAATATGTAAGCAAACTTATACGGCAAAAATTAGATGTCAAAATATATTGCTGAGATCCAATTTACCTAAATATCAACCTCCAACGAGTTACAGTCATTTACAAGACGAATGCTGATAAATGTTTTAAAGTAAATGTTAACAAATCCCCTGACGGCATGAGAACAATGTATACTAATATAGATGTAAGCGTTATTTGTTTTCTGCATCCTTGTATTACGATAGCCAGCAGTATCAATGGACAGATAATTAAACTGTAAGATTTTCCTTTTGAAATTTATAATTTTGAAGTGGTTGTCATTTCACTTAAAAATGTTCAAATTCTGTCAATTTTGAGATTATTTACTACATTTTTTTCAACACCCTGTATTTTAAAATTTGAATCAGATCGATTTAATTCTCTGAATTTTGTAGGAGTTTGGTTTGGTGTTTTAAACACCTGTATTTTTTCGTTAACAGTGTTCCAATAGCCCTTAGTTAATATTAAAGAGATTTTTTTAGTTCCCATAATTTTGAGGTGTTTTTAAAGGTCAAAATTTTCTCATAACTGCATACAGAACGTCTTTTGCACGTTCAATAACCGTTCCGAAGTGGAAAAATCAAAAATTTATATCAATAACAATGCAATCAAATGCATGTGGTATGTTTAATTCGTCTTGATTTCTAATACTTAATTCCAAATTTTGCTCGCCCTGTAAACAGAATTTACTTTACCGCCACCTCTTAGTCAGAGGCTAAACTATTTATTGCTAAATTGTGTCAGATTTTTATAGTTTGTAACAGACTTCTAGATAATGAAGCTGGCCGAACTTGCTGAGAAAATGACCCTTATGGAAAAATGCTAATAAATTTTTAGGTACTGAAATTTATCAAACTAACTACTTTTTAAAATTGATATATAGTTCTAAATATTCCTATAACATAAACTTACTTAGTGTTACATATAAAATTGTTTAGGTTTATGTATATGCACGATAAATTAATTGATAAAAATGTGACATTAGGTTAGCAGCAAAGACCAATATGAAAATACGTTTTTTAAAAGTTAAAACTTTGTTTAGAGTATATTTAAATAGTAATAATGAATAGACAGAACTTTAAAGATTCTATTTGTGTGGTTATTTTTGTTCTTCGAGCTTTATTTTTTGAGATTTCAGTACCTAAAAACACTACAAATACGGGTCATATTTTGCCAGAAATACGGCGACCTTAAGTTAAATTGGGGCCCTGGACGCATAAGACTTCGGGATCCTCTTCATGGGCATTCCTTGATTGTTCATTTAAGACAGAACAAAATTTCTATTAACGAAATATTTATTATAAAAATAAACAATAAATAGATAAAAATAAAAATTAAATAGCATTTTAAATTAAAAGTAACATTCTAAAAAGTTGACAAAATAAAAATTATAATAATACCTATTTTACTCGATTTATTATTGGCAAATAGCCGTATACTGGCGTAATACAATAGCTTCAGTGCGTCATATTCAATCAGGGTGTTACAAACATCTAGGTCGCTACGTCACGGGCGTATGTTACACATTTGCTTAAAATAAAAGTAAATATTTTTTTAAATTACTTTCTAATGAAGATGTTATTATTATTCGAAGAAGTCATACAATCGTGAAATTTGGCAAGAAGAAAAAGAATTGGATTTGGCATAATCCTGCGAAACGGAAATTTTGAAATAATCAAAGGTGTGGAGTATTCAGGGTGTAGAGGAGGTTCTATGTTTAAAAATTAGAATGAATATGTAAAACATGGGTCCGGATATGCCTCGTTTTTGAGATACAGGTTATTTAAAATTTTGTGTCTTACATACTATAGTCTTAATTTCTCAAAAACCGATCAAGATATTGAGATGAGATTTGGTACACAACAGTGTATAGTGAAGGACTACTTTTACGTGTATATTTTCGCTTGTAATATTAGTATATTACAAGAGAAATTCATCAGCGGCGTTCGTGCCGTTAAATACTCATTCTTAGCAAAAAGAAATATACGCCACTGATTTTTGGTATCGCTCTCAAAAAATTTCGGATATATCTTTTCGTTAATTTAATTATGAATGTAATTAATTTTATTAGTGATTTGATCGAAATGAGGAATATCGGATGATGACATGTATAAAGAGTTTAGAGCGCGAGGTCAAAATATGAGAGTAATTAAGTGATGTTGAAATATGTATTTAATTAACAAAATTGTACGTGAATAGCATATGTGTGTAAATAAAAAAGTGGTAAAGAAGTACAACTGTAAAACGAAAAGTGATGGAAACTCGTGGAAGGAAGATTGTATTTTTAAAATGAGTTTTCCAAAAAATAATTTTATTGCTATATCTTACAAGATAAAACTTAGTCCGTATAAATGAAATCGAAACGAGTATACTGATAGAAAGGACGAAATAGTGATATGGCGAAGAAACTGTTTAAAATAAATATTAAAAAATAAGAATCTGGATCGAAGTATATATTAAATTTTCACGAAGCATGGACGTATGAAGGTCATACGGAAAGCGGTACGATGTGATATAATAAGTGTTAATGTGTGACCGTTATAGTGACAGTGCTAGTAACCAATAGTAAATAGTGTATGTATTATAAAGCCTTTTGTCATTTTGAATGCGGAATTTGTAAATATTTGAGCGACTTATTTAATGGTGGAAAAATCTCCATTTGTAACAAATTTTGTCGACTACCAATAATATTATTCATCATTTTCATCATGAAACTGCCATGGTAGATTATCAGAAGCTCAAGGGGCAATAATATTTGTAGTGTGTGACAGTTTCGCAAAATGCAATTGTCAAAAGTTGAGATTTTTCCGCCATAAATAATTAAACCAGAAGTTGCAAAATTCGTGCAAAAATCCGTGAATTTTGCGTCCATGAGAACAAGGTTTAAGTATGATATCCGCGGAGTGCTCATCAGGAAGGTGTAAGTGGGTGGTGGCGAGCAATCGCCGTCCAAGACGAATGACATTTTAATTTGTAGAGAGGATGACACAGGTGGCACATTTAAAGTAAATTGCTAATGTGCTAGTTCAGCCGACGTCAACTTATTTTTGATAATTTTGTGTGCTTTAGCTCTTCTCAAATGAAACGCAGAGGTAATCATAACACACGTATCTTCCGTATTCATCTCTGTGTTGTGAATTAGTCACTCTCTATTATTTTATGTTATGTAATGCAAGTCAATTTTATATATTTTTTATTTCTGATCGCATTTAAATTTAGTACGCCTATGAAATGTTGCTCCACGCACGCTTCGCTCGTCGTGCTAGTCTTCAAGCGTTGAGTGAATAATACTTATTCACTCAACGCTTCAAGCTAGCGATTAGCCACTCTCTACAATTTTTGAAGTCAACTATAAAAAACATCACAAATTTTATCATTTTATGGCGAGAAATGCGACAACCTTAAGTTAGTTTTTAATACATTTTTTTACAAAATAAGTAAATATGGTGAATTATTCCTTTGAACAATGCATCTTCATAGAGATGCCGCTTCATTCGAATTTCCGTTTGCATTTCCATACAAAAATTGTATGTCGGCCAATTCTTCAAAGTATATTGTCGAAAACCCTTTTACATTTCAACTAAAACACACATTACCTTAATTTGAATTACACAAAAATTTTATCATTAGAATAAATCTGTAATTGTATGTGGTAAGTTAAAAACAATATATTTTACCAGACGGCTAAAAATTTATATATAAAATGTAAAAATAAACAATATTTCTCATTGAGATTATTTAAAAATCGTATGAATATAAATACTTAATAGCGTTAAAACGATTTCGCATTATTTTTTTCAGAAAAACAGCATTTAAATTTTCCATACATAGACTAAACAAAAAATATTTCTTATATACTTTGTATAATACATCTTAAAACTTTTCGCTTCAAATACGTATATTATATACTTGATATTTATTATGAAAAAACATAAATATATATCTATATGCACAACAAAAAAGAAAAAAGTAATTTGGAGGAGCTGGGATTTGAACCCAGGACTTTCAGCATGCGAAGCAGACACTCTACCACTGAGTTACACCCCCTATGTCACTTGGTTTTATTAACACATATATAAAGTGAAGCTCAGATATGGTATCATTTCGAAATTTTAGATTTTATAGATATATTAAAATATTGTAAAAAAACAATAATTCAAATTAATTATTGAACATTTAAATATTTTTATGTTTATTTATTTACTGGTATCTTCTACATCGCAAAATGCAAACGATTATTGTGATTAAATTATTTAAAATAATATAAATAATAAAGTTTTTTATTAGGTAAGTGAAACAAATTGTAGACATTTCATGTCTTAGAAATATTTCCAAGATACATTTTACGGACGGTAATATTATGGAACCCACTACACAGCATTGTTAAGTCAGTTGCCTAAGTAGAATTTGAAATCTTCGTTAATTTTTTAGTGCATTTACATAAAAGGTTCACTTTACATGATCATCATGGAGGAAATGAATTCATGGAGAGTTCATTTTGTGTTTTCACATTGCACTTCAACTAAAATGCTCATTTCATTTTGAAGAGCGTCAAGGGAAGTTGAATAATTTGTCCATCTTGTTATCGGAGATATTTTTAGTAGGTAAGTTAATAAATTAACATTTCATGCATTTTATTGTTAGTAAAGATTTCACCTTTGTTTATAAGTACGTTCAACATCAAACAAACACTACGATGTACATCAAACAAACACTACGATGTACTACTTTGAGGTTAGCACTTCAACTACAGGATAGGTAATGGGTTGAAATGCTAGACGCGTTATAGTACGTTACAGTTTGTAGAATTTTTGGGAGTGCTTAATATTGTTTGCTATAAAAAATAGATTACCTACAAACAAATTGCGTTAAACTGGTTTTTATTTAGATAGTCTTATTGTGTTTTAGTTTCCAATTTCGTAACACAATTTTGCATTTTAAAGTAATTATATTTTTATTGTATTTATAGAAAAACTATTCATTTTAGACATTTCTCTTTCATAATAGTTGTTCTGTTGCTTTTGGACAGATATAGAAAAGTCCTTCGGACCCTGTATTTTAGTTTGATAGCATTGCCGTACTTAACATTTTATTTTAAATGTTGGATTATCACAATCACAAAGGAACTGCAATA
Organism: Monochamus alternatus; assembly: GCA_037114965.1. Taxonomy (NCBI): domain Eukaryota; kingdom Metazoa; phylum Arthropoda; class Insecta; order Coleoptera; family Cerambycidae; genus Monochamus; species Monochamus alternatus. The sequence continues at coordinate 20,075,130 of CM073435.1, read as the reverse complement.
TTTCATAAAAGAAGCATAATATTATAAGAAAACAACTTGTTTTTATAGCAGATTCTAAGTTTAATAATATTTTTACGCAATCATTCAGTAGCATACATTATTTTATTTAAAAAAAAGGGCCACTTTACTCAGTTCCACGCCACTGATCGATATAGTACAACTACAATTGTACCAATTGAAAGATTCATGTATACGCGGGTTAGTGAGATATAACTGAAAAGAGTATTTTTCAAAAAATTTAAAACTGTATTTTGAAAACAAGAGCTTCTAAAGCACAAAGTTATAAAACAAAGTGCAGTTATTTTTAATAGGGAATCAATTTATGCAGTCACCGTATTAAAAAAGTACATGCATATTTTATATATTTTACTGTGATGGTCACAGATGATGAAGTTAAGAGATATTCAGAGTTAAAATCTTTTAATTTTCTAAAACCTCTACAATTATTCCAAAATTCATTTAACTTGATCAAAAATGCACTAAAGAGTTAAATATAACGCTCTTATAAAGACAAATACTGGTTTTAGTATCAAATAATGAATCCTACAGTTAAGTGAGATTTACAGAGATATGAACCACTATTCAAATTGATATCTGTTGCCGCTTTCTGGTGCTTTGTATTTTTCGTACAGTTTTTCACTGGGGTAATGAAGGATTTTAGATACAGGAATACAACCTGCTCTTACTATCATAACGCTGGCGACCACTTTTTGAAATATATTCATTAATCAGGCAGTATTTAATGCTGAATATTGACGAAATCTGCAACAATTCTTTTTGTAATATTTATTTAAAATGTTAATATAAAAATAATGCTTTAGTTGAACTATTATAATAGTTCTCCTTTTAAACCTTAGTTTACTCGTCTCAAAAAATATGATTTAGTACATCCAAGAAACTAGATTTCCTTCTAAGAAAACTGGTGAAGCCGCATCAAAATCGGATCATTATTACTGGAGTTACTTTAAAACTAGTTTAAAGATACCCAAAGAGGCCTTTTAAATACAGACAAGATAGTAATAAAAAAAACCATAATGTTATAAAAAAAAACATTTTTTTTTACTTGTCTGCCTTTATTAGGCCTTCCGAATCACCCTGTATATATGTAACGCAGTTAAATAAATTTATTCGTAACACAATCTTGGGACATACTATGTATCTTCTCTATATCGCATACGCATAAGAAAAGGACTGAAGGAAGTTACTGCATATTTTTCGAAGATTGCTCCTAATCTCTCTCCTTAATCGAGAGCAAACCGAAACTTTTTCATGCTTAGCACAAGCATAACATATTTATCGACACCAACAATATTACAGGAGTGCCATTAAAACTTTTAAATACGCGAAGTTTTCATCTTTGAATTCCCAACTTCCAGGGGAATGCATAAAACTCAACACATTTACAAGGCGGAATTACCGTCTTCCCAGAAATTAAAGTTAATATCCAAAGTAGACCGACGCGTCCTGTGGAAACACAAATAAGCGGCGGGATTCGAGGAAGGACGATCGGATTTCCCCTCACCAGGACGAGGAGAGGGTGTAAACGAGACCCAGTTTTTCTCCTGGTTCCTAGAATCTAGGGTTCGTTGAATTACTAATTTATCGTCTACCAAGTTTTGAGAACAAAAACGCCAAACAGTTGTATTATTATTTGATTGTTTGATACAGGAAGCATATCTTCTTTGTTCTTGAATATTTCACCAAATGTTTTCCAAGACCGCGTCATATACTTTCTATTTATTAATTTTAAAAAATTGTCAAGTGTAACTGTTCCAAATAGATATAATTGAAAATGAGGATGAGTTATTACCATTAACACCACCTGAGATAAGAGGCCTAGCGAGAGATGTGGAATTAAATCTATTACCGGATAAGTCAAGAACTGTATATGACCTCACATACAGCAGATTCATGGAATATAGACAGAAGAAAAATGTAGGATCTTTCTCTGAAAATGTGTTGATTACCCATTTTTCTGATATTTCAATAAAAATGAAGCCTTCAACATTATGGTCTACCTATTCGATATTGAAAGCAACCCTGCATATAAAAAATAATATTGATTTGGCAAAATATCTGAAGTTACAAGCTTTTTTGAAACGGCAGTCAGATGGTTTCCATGCAAGAAAATCCTGAGTTTTTTCAAAGAGAAGAAATGGAGAAATTTTTATGAGAAGCCTCAAATGAACTGTATTTTAGCACGAAAGTAGGTATATATCTACTGAAAATTATCTATTATGGATTAAAGAGCTATTTTTTAGTTTATATTTTAGGTTGTACTTATTGTTGCAGTTGCTGGGGTTTGTAGATGTGATGAGCTTTTGCAAATGAAAACGGATGATATAAATGACAAGGGCAACAAATTGCTAATTATGCTACCAAATACTAAGACCAAGAAATCAAGATCTTTTGTAGTAACAGAATATTTAAACATTTGCAGAAATTATGCAGCCTCCAGACCCTCGAATTTGAATAATTAGCAATTCTTCTATAAGTATGCGAACGGTAAAGCACAACAATTTATTGGCATTTACAAGTTCCATAAAATGACACAAGAAATTGTTATTTTTCTGGAACCAGCCCATGCAAAAGAGTATACTAGGCACTGCTTTCGCAGAACTTCGATCACGTTGCTGATGCATTCTGGTGGGGACATAACAATGTTGAAGCAACATGGAGGATGGAAGTCTTCCGCGGTTGCGGAGGGCTATATCGAGGATTTTGTAGTCAATAAGTCAAACATCGGCAATACTTCTTTCCGGAGTTTCAAGTAGTGTGGGAAATAATATTGTTAATGGAAGAGTTCAATTGTATTAAATAATTGTTCACAATTCACCATCAATATTTCTAATAAGTAAACATTTTCTGTTGTAGATATAATGTAATAAAACCAGTTTTGTATATTTTTTTAAACTCCATCATTTTGTATTTACCTGATATAATTATCAATTTTAATTACAAGTTTGATTTAAATTATTATCTGGAACGAATTTTTTCTGCTTATGCAGTGAAAATACGCCTTTTAAGTCAAGTGTCATTAAAAAGCCGCTTTTAATGTCATTTGGAGAAAGAAATATTTATTTTTACACAAAAGAACATAACCCTGCAGTGGCGGATCTGTGAATCACTGTAAGGGGAAGGAGAGACTTAAAACTCCAAATGAATCTTATGAATTTTTATTAATTCCGCGAAATATGTTGACAAGTAATAGTTCTGTGCACCGTAAAAAATAAAAACAAAATAGTGTCAGCTTATTCGTACCAATCTATTTTAGCAATCATTGAACTAATTGGACAATTTAAGTCTTCAAGGTTTCGTTCTACTAAAATCATTTATTACCTCTTCTACAGTGTATACAAATAAATATAGATAGTTTTCTTGGCAAATTTTAAGGTAGGGTCTTTTATACATATTTTTTTTATTAATGTTTCCCCTAAACAGTTCTAGTTCCTAGATAAAACTGATTTCCTCGATTTTTCTCAAAAACAAATGAATATAAACAAACGAATGATTATAAAATGATATTTAACAGGCATATTTCTCGTTTTTTAGTTTACTATAAACCATCCCTTTCATGTTTAATGAAATTCTAGGGCAGCTTTGATTATTCTAAAACTTATTTATGTATCTTTATTTTTATATTATTCTTAGATTTTGAGAAAATTTTTTTTCTAAAACTGTGCAGAATACGATATCATCAACTTCACACTGCTCTCACTTAAGAATTATTTTTCGGTAAATATTAAACAATTACATTTAAGTTTTAAATACAATACATATAAAGATTTAGCATTGAATTATGGCAAAAAATCAGCAATATTCATATTTTTTATTTTAGGTTTCTTTCAAAGATTCCCAAAAAATAATAAGTTTGTTTAGGTATTACCATTATACAGTATGCGCCAAAAGTATGGAATAAATTCAATAAAAACGAAACAATTATTTTTTGGGAAAAATCCTCGAACAGGTCGATTTTTAATTTAAAAAATACATATTTTAGCGTAAAATGCGATTTTCAAATGTCATTTGTTTTTGAGTAATGACGTCATTGATTTTTTTTTAAATGGCAACACCATATTTTTTCCTTGATTCTGAAAGATCGTTTAATTCTCTATCAGACAGTACTAAAATTTTGCCCTCTTACATAGGAAAGTTTTCGAGTAAATGACGATTGAATGTTAGAAAACGTAAATCAATTAAAATAAAGCAAAAACGTTATCAAGTTTAGTTTTTCGAATTCCATAGTTCTTTTATGGATCACGTAGGTGATCTTTGCAAAGTGTCATTGTCACACCGACTTTCTAATAAGTATTGTAAGCGACATAGAAATTATTAGTCAATTTAAAGTATTATGGCACATTTAACTGTTACTCAAAGAATTGAAATTTTAATTCTTATCGGATGCGCGAATATGACTAGAACTCAGCAGGAAGTTTGCGATTTATTTAATGAAAAATATCCAGATCGCCCTATCAGCCAATCAACAGTCAGTAAGGTAGAGTCTAAATTTAGAGAAACTGGCAATGTTGTAAATATTCCAAAACCTGGACTTCCAAGCATTAATGAAATTCAGGAACAGAACATTTTGATAAGTATGGTGGATAATTCTCATAATTCTTCACGATTGGTTGCATTAAACAGTGACACTAGTCAGAGCACAGTGCTACGTATCTTGAGGAAGGAAAAATATCATCCCTACAAAATTCAACTTGTGCAGGAACTCAATGAAGATGATCCCGATCGCCGCTTACACTTTTGCGAAATTTTAATGGATTTATGTCAAGGAAATAGAAATTTACACCGGCAAATACTTTTTTCAGATAAGGTCACATTTTGTCTGAATGGTACAGTAAACCGTCAAACTTGCAGATATTGGAGTCGGAAAAATCTTCATTGGATGGCAGAGGCACATACCCAACAATCTCAGAAATTAAATGTGTGGGCTGGAACAGTTAACGACAGAATAGTAGAGCCTTTCTTCTTTGAAGGAACCCTTACAGGACAAAGATATTTAGAGTTTATAGAAAATGACCTTGTTCCAGCCCTTGCAGTAATTTTTCCTAACGATAATGACCCTGACATTCCTGACGATACCATATGGTTTCAGTAAGACCTCCGCACTATGCGCACCCTCTACGAGATTTTTTGCACAACTGTTTTCCTGTGAGGTGGATCGGCAGACGCGGACCGATAGAATGGCCTGCAAGATCGCCAGATCTTACAACTCTTGACTATTTTTTATGGGGATACTTGAGGTCAAAAGTGTACATTAATAAACCACGTAATTTAGAAGAACTTCAAAATCGCATTCGGGACGAAATACGCAGAGTTACCCCAGAAATCATTCATAATGTGCAAGAAGAATTTCTTCACAGACTTGCGCATTGTCAAGAAATTGGTGGATGGCAATTCGAACATTTAATTTAAGTATAAAATTTAATCAATTGTATTTTATTTTACATACCTCAGAATTGTTACTTTTTTATGGATAAAATTTACGTTTTCTAACATTCAATCGTCATTTGCTCGAAAACTTTCCTATGTAAGAGGGCAAAATTTTAGTACTGTCTGATAGAGAATTAAACGATCTTTCAGAATCAAGGAAAAAAATATGGTGTTGCCATTTAAAAAAAAATCGATGACTTCGTTACTCGAAAACAAATGACATTTGAAAATCGCATTTTACGCTAAAATATGTATTTTTTAAATTAAAAATCGACCTGTTCGAGGATTTTTCCCAAAAAATAATTGTTTCGTTTTTATTGAATTTATTCCATACTTTTGGCGCATACTGTAAAGAGGAACAAGGATATCTGTCTAATTTTTGATACTGTCCATACCTTTTAATGTTTGCAGTTCGCCAGGAACTTCAGACTTTAGAGAGCATGAGAGATCAAATAACCTATGGCAGAAAAATATAAATGCAATAAATAATGATAAATGTTTAATTTGTTAGATTTGAGGATGTCGTACACAATGCCCTCTGGATTTGGATGCTTAAAAACAAATAACAAAGCTTATGTTTACGATAATTAATTCCATTGGTCATTTTGATCAGATCATTTTTTCTCTAAAACCACAAGAAAAACAAAATACAGAGAGAATAAGCTTTTTGTAAATTCTTCATATTTTTTGAGATTATAACTGTCCTCATTCGTTTTAACTTTATCACAACTAACAGCAATATTTATTAAAGGTATATACTTAGTATTTTCTTTTCTTTTTTCAGATCTTAATTTAAATTAAAATATTCTCTATTTGAACACTATTAATGAGAATTTACTGAACACAACAGATGTGGCTAAAGTAGCATACTGTACACTGGAACTTTTGATACTGCAGCTGTGCAGTTGTGCACTACCGACCCACAAAAGTGTGTTAAGTTAACACAAAATGGTGCAGTCCTAACACAGTATGAATAAATATTATACATATTCATATATTTTATACTATATTATATTACTATGATATACTATATTACTAGTAATTTATCACATTTCGTGAAAAACGTATAAGAAAACCAGATTGTATGATATTAAAACGGAAATATTTACACAAAAAGTTTTTTCTAAGGTACGTGTATGAAAATAATTTACAGCGCATCGTGCTAAATTCATAACTGCGTTTAGCGTTTATCTCTTAACTGTACACCTGTTGTTTAAAATCTGCCTCAAAATGCAATGCACGTTTCACGTATCTTGATTTAGTAAAAATTACGTTTTAGACCCTATAAGTGCAAAACCGGCGTACGCATATTTATATTTTCATAAATTCTAACCAGGCGCAATTTATGTTCTGATTTAATATGCATCTGAAAAAATTAGAACATTAAAAACCGTATTCATCCTTTGTCACATTCAATCTACATTGCCATTTCCTGTTTGTTCGTGCTTCTTCGTTTCTCTTTTAGGAGGTGTGTGAAACGGAAAAAATATCGTTTAAAGAAAGTAGACAGCGCCATTCACTAGGTTTTGTAAAGGGGTCTAATGAAATATAAAATAAAGTCAATTAAGTATCTCAAATGGTATGCAATTGGAAATTACTACTAAATGTATTAATTTTATAATTGTAAATATTACAGAAAAATGCCGACACAGATAAACTACCGTTTTTAGTGACACTCGCTATATTTGTGTTATGACATGAATTTTTTGATGTAACGGTATATTTTTTTATTATTTTTTGAATAGTCCTTTGAAATCGCTTTTCAGGAAACCTACTTTTAATATAATCTATAACAGTTCTTGAATTATCAGCACAGCAAAAATAACACAAATTGTAAAAGTTGTAAAATTACTTCAATATAAGTAATAACTGCTCTTCCAACCAAAAAACAACAAAAAATAAAAATTTACACTATATACATATAATACCTACTGTTTGGTATTGGAATATACATTAGAACAGTTTTTAGGCATTTTTGTCTCTTAGATATTCTTAGGTGTTCATGATTATTAATTTTTAAGTTGTGATATTTTGATAACAAGTCATTTATAACTTGTTTCAAAATGTAATATTTATACAAAAAATATTGCCAATTGAAATGTTGGTGATGACTGAGTATGGAGGCAAATGTCGGACTGTAAGTGTATCCAAGTGGTCCAACTTTTCCGTGAAAAACACCTACACTTATCATCCATTTCAGAATAGTTCATCTCAAATTGAAGCAGAGTTTCGGCACGTCAAACCCTTACGACAAAGGACATTTGTTGAAGTCGTGCTTTTAAATATTAAAGAAAATCTTACAGTGTCTTCATGCTAAGTAGCTTCAACCAATGGTATCAGTCGTACAACCATGTTAAAGTGTTCCAAAAAAGAAAAACTTATTTGATATACATGTTGTATCTTTAGAGAATATCCTTCTGTTTTCTGTGACGTGTCTATATTTACTTTTAAATGGATATATCAGTTATCAAATTATTGAATTTATTCTATAAGTATTGTGATTCGTAGGTTTTTGCGACCGTTGTCAATTGAACGATCACTTTTTGTGCTGTTTTGCCGCGGTTGACGCATAACTGTAGACGTTTCGCCATATTTTTGTTCTTAAGCAAATTCCTCCAAGTGTGGCTAATCTTCAACCCTTCGTCCCTGTTCATGTTGTTGCATTATCAACCATGGTGGATTTCTCAGGCTGGCATAATCGTATGTGAGTTTCGTGTTTTTTTTTCCTGGTTTCTATAATTCGTTGGAACATTCTCACAAATCCTTTGTCACTGGTTAGACAAAGTACACTTTCGGAGTTTTTATCGGATTGAATGATATTTTTGCGGTTCTATCTGTCATATTTGGGGTGTATGGTAAAGTGGGAGTTGTAGTGACTTTGTCCTTTTACTTTGCTATTTGCTCGCACCGACGTCTAATGACTCTATCGATGTCTTTTTTAGAGTATCCATTTGCTAAAAACACAGATTGAAGCAAATCTGTTTCTTCCTATCGATAGTCATCACCAGCCAACATTAATGCACGATGAAATAGGGTCGTCATGAGTGACAGTTTTTGTGCGAGTTGAGGGATAGACTTTCTATGGAGATATCTATTAATATGTGTCTTCTTCCTGTAGATGCTATGTCCCAAGATTCCAGAAATCCTCCTTTTTATTAGGATGTCTAGAAACAGTAAGGCCTTATCTTACTCCACTTTCATGGTAAAGTTGGTTTTATGCTGTTAGTTAATTTGATCCAAAAATTCTTGTAGAGAGTCTATTCCATGCTGCTAAACGATGCAAGTATCATCCACGTATATAAGCCAGCAGTTAGATTTTTTAGAAGCGCTACTTTTTGAAAGTTATAAAGAAATAACCCATCGCAACACCATAATTTTATTCGTGGAATTGTCCATTCCAGACGAAGTATATAGAAGTCAGACAAAGGTCAAATAGAGCAATAACTTCAAGGGTGAAATGGTTGTCCAACAGTTGCAGGCTGTCGTCGATCGGACTATTGGTGAAAAGTAACTCCACTCGAAGCAGACCAAGATGTCCTGGAGATCGATTGTCATTAAGCTAATAATGTCCACGAGGTGTATCTAGTTTCTTACTGTCGATGTTTGGAGTTTCTTACCAATGGCTTCATTAAGTTAGTTAGCTAAGTTTAAAGGCAGGGTTTCCAATAGTCCTGACATTTGGTCAAAGAAGTGTATTGTCCTTGTGGATCTTAGATAAATTATACAGTCATGGAGATCTTCTATCAGACTATTTAAGTTCTTTAATTCAATTTTCATCCCAATTGGTTGGTCTTAAGAGTTTTATCGTTCGGCGTTACACTTTGTACAGTTTATAAGTATTACTGCTGATTAGTGCATTAATCTTGTTGTTATAATTCGTGGTGTCTATGATAAATGTAGCCCTTGTTTATCTGCTGGTAGTACGATAATGTCTTTGCTGAGTAGTTAGTTTCACACAATATTATTAATACCTAAAAATATATAAAATACAAAACTACCCCATAATTTTCCGTTGAATCAAAAAATGCAATTATATATAGGGTTGTTCCATTTAAAATAACAAAGTTTAAGCTACGTCATACAATCAATTGAGCTTGTAGGGGGATTGTTGTTAAACCGCAACTAGAGAATCGATTTATCGTATATTGTTATCCCTCTGCCAAATGTCAGCTCTTTGTGTTGAGAAATAATGACACTAGATGGCATCTTCTAAAATATCTATTTTTAGTTTTTTCACAATATTTGAGCAACGGCAGCATATATCTTGGATCTGTTTGGTTTATCTTAATGGCAATGTAAAGATGCAACTTTTTTCTAATTAGAACCATCATAAAAAACGAACCACCCCGTATAATAATTTAACACATATCTATTTTACGTTAAATCTATGCTGATATAAATTTACAAAATGAGCAGAAAAACAAACTTCAGTGAACATACTGTTACCCGCACGACACTGTCGGTTACTTTTTGAATGATTGTTTAATTACAAAAGTATATATAAAAAACTAAAAGTTTCAATAAGCTTAGAAGTGTATATGGCTCTTTTGTTAGGTATTTATCATATTGCTAACTTAACTTCTTCTCTTTCTTAGGTACAATTATTGTATGATAAAGATTCGCGACAAGAATTCAGAATTTACAAATAATTTTCTACTTGAAATTAAGGAAAGCGTCCAACTATTTCAAATTTTTTCATTAGTGAAATGATAAAATCCGAGGGGTGGCCTGAAACTACTTCTAAATAATTCATCCGTAATGAAAAGTTTAATCTCTGGTTTATGGGGGCAGATAAAGTTAGCAAGAGAAAATGAAAATAAAATTAAAACTTGATTAGAAATGTGAATTCAAGGTTGATAGCGTAGAGTCGGAGAAGTATTAAGTAAAGACGCTGGAAAAAGAACATCGAGATTATTCGATAAAAGGAGAAGGGCGAGCGTCAACTGTGCTAGTATTATATGAGCAATAATGAATCCTAAATACCTTTTAATTTGATAAAGAGAGAAAGTATATTTTTTTAATTTTATTTTTATTTGGTATAGAGGTATACCTAATTTTACTTATTAGTTATTATTTTCTCTTTTCTCTTGCTTTTTGTTCCCCTAATGTACCCCTACCCTACCCAATCTTAATCCCACCCTCCTGGTAGAGAACGCTCCTACCTCTTCTAGATCTTTACTGAGAAATAATAATTTAAAATTACATAATAATATCGAATATTTAATCAATTTAACATTTGTTTTTTCCTAAATAGTCACATTTACATTCATTATTATATACTTTCTATTTTAATTTAAATTGTTATTAGTTAAATTGAGTTAATACTGGTATCTAAAGTAAATACGGTCCTGCCTACTTCTGACCACCTGGACACGGAACCCTTTGATGGTTTTTATGGCAGTTTCTTATGTCGTTTTTTTATTCCCTTATATCAATGATATATACTATAACAATTACTATAAATATGTATAATCCATTTAATTATTAATTAATTAGTTGCTTATTGTTAAATTGTTTTAAAAATAAAGAGTCCTTATTTTGTGATGCTGCCGATGAATTCACTATATCCATTTTACTCTCAACCAGCCCATCACAGACACAAATGAGAATATTCACAATTTTTTCAATCCGATTTTATTGGATCGGTTATTTTTTTTCTCGGAAAGTTGAAGGAATAAAGTGTTGAAATTATACATTTTTGGATTCACCAAGTTAATCTGTACAAGAATCAGATGAAAAAATATAAGGGTTCTATTTAAAAAAATATCCGATGACGTCATCACGCAAGCAAAATCGACGTGTCCGAGGAAATTTCATGAAACTTCGTTAGTTTAGAAATAATTAATTTATTCCATATTTTTCTTCTACACTGTATATAGCCTAGTCAGACTTAAACTTAAATATATTCGCTGCTATGGCATTCACAACCTGGAGTATATACAGTCAATATAAAAAGTACAGTTTGACAAAAAATTTTGAGATATATTTATTTTAGAATATAACAGACCTCCAGATTTCAGCTTCACTCGAAGTATTCACTTATGTAATGAGGTTAAAATTAATACATTCTGTAATCGACGTGTTATTGCAGATCTCTTGTTTGTATACAAATTACTTAACTCTCTTATTGATAATTCGTATGTATTGTTCTTATGTTTTAATATCCATCCGAGAAATACTAGAATGCATGAATTACTTAATGTCTCCATTAGTAACAACTCAATTTGCACTTCTTATGTCGAAGTTGTAAAAATCTCTTTAGCCATTCTGGATTATTTATAAAATACATATTCATTTGACAATTTATGAATATCTTGTACGTGTACTGTCTGTTTCCTCGCAGCTATCAAGCAATTTTCGGACTGGTTGGTACGTCATTAGTAAAACTTCTTGGGATTGCAAAGTAGATCTTGTTCTTGTTTATTTTGTCACATTTCTGAAATAACGAAGATTAATTGAATAAACCCTGGCGCCAAAAGGATCAGTCAATAGTTATTTTTCAAAGTTCACATCACATCACATCACTATCGCACACTTCTGTATTTCTTTACGTTTAGAAAAACTATCTGTTTTCGTTCTCAAACATTGCAAATGTGTTAAACGTAAGTCAAGTTTAATAGCCTCATATTTTTTTATTTGCTTCCATAGTGATGTTAAATGATTTTTATTTTATTGTAACTTACTTCTTCTCTTAATATTTCTGATAACACAGGAAAAATCGATAACAAATTTGATATTAGAACAGTTTTTCAGACAACTAATACTTTACGATCCTTTTTATCAAAAACACGTCCAAAAAATGATGTACAAAATTAAAAAAATTGCACCTACAAAACCGTGTGATAAACAATGGACGTTGAAGAAACGTGTCGACCTATGAATTTTAGTGTTGGGAATAATTATATATATATAAAAAAATAGGAATTTCAAAAATCATAAATTTGAGAGAGCTTGGCGAAAACGGTCATTTGATTCAATGAGGTTCGGTAAAAATTTTAGAGAAGGGGGATAATGCAACAAAAAGAAAATTAAAAGAGACCGCGATTATTTTGTTGAACGGAGATAAGTATGTGTCAAAATGTTCAGTAAACATTGACCTACGCTTCATATATTTGCAATTTTTGAGAACAAAAAAAAACGAATTTTTCGAATCGTCTAAAAATACGAAAGTCCGCGATAGTGATGTGATTTTTATTATTTTTTACTCGTCTACTTTTTCAGTGTGAGATTTTTGGTTAGACAAACTTAGTTAGAAAAATAACTCTTGATTGATCCTTTTGGCAAAAGGGTTTATTTAATGAATCTTTATTTTTTCAGAAATGTGGCAAAATACTCAATTGGACTAAAGAAAAACTAGAATTATGCCACAAATAAATAGCTTGATAACTCTTGATTGATCCTTTTGGCAAAAGGGTTTATTTAATGAATCTTTATTTTTTCAGAAATGTGGCAAAATACTCAATTGGACTAAAGAAAAACTAGAATTATGCCACAAATAAATAGCTTCAGAGAAGATCATGTTCTACTCTTCAGAAGAAACCGTAAAAGTTGAGGTTAAGCCCAGTCTATGGTTCGAAGTTACTCATCCAAGTCTACTGAAAGTTCTATGTCCTCTGTGAGTTCTGCAACTGTCAATTTCCCATTTTTCCTTATTTATTACCGGATCATTTTTGCTCTTTCAACCTTATGTAAACGTTGTTTTACTGTTTGTCCAATCTAGAGCCACATACAATAATGTAGAGAATGCTATACAGAGTTGTCCGTATTGAATAAGCCATAAAGAAACTTTAGATTGTATACGTCAAAATAATAGGGTTTGACTTAAACATGCCTTAAAATGTTATGGGAGTTATACATCTAGATGAGCACGGTAAAATTTTGTGCGGTCCCTAAAACCAGACCAATTGATATTGTCCGCGACCCTCCAATAAATGCAGCTTCGGCAAACAGTAATAATACGGTGCGACATGAGAAGTGTGTCGGAATCCAACAAGTCGAGGCGCCGAGACGCTGTGGGCGGTCAACTCCAAGGCGTCTCCCCTACGTCCCCGCCGCCTTCCCCACTGCTATCCACACTCCCCGCGCCGACCGGTCGATACCACGGCAAAGCTGCCACTTTACTCGCCTTTGTTGTTGTTTGTTGCTGGTTGCGTCTTGTTTCTTGCAAAATCGTTGCGGGGCGCACGATGACCGGTAAGTGGATTTCAGATTTATTACGTAGGTCGCGTCATATTAAATTATACTTACTTATTTTATTAAACCTCTTCAATTTTTTACAGGATATAACAATGGCAGCCTTTCGCAGCTGGTTCTTTTCATCAAAACAAACAAATAAAAATTAATAGTACAATTCTTCAACTATTCAATATAAAGCACAGTTTTTGACTCTTTACTCAAAAGTGACTGAAAATATAAACTTCAAATTCAAAAACAGTGCAACTCCGTGCACTCCATGCGTAAAGCAAACATTCTAAGGACAAAAAAAATACTTAATGTAATATTCGTTTACAGGTCCACCATTTATAGCTGGAATTTCAAAAATCATGACAGAGTTAGGCGTATTGCTAGCAGCAAATAGAAAAAATAGACGTTTGCATTAATCTGATTTAGTTGAATTCAGCCTACTGGAGATGAAGATCCCCTCACAATATCTGTAGCCTGTATTGCTGAATGGATGATGAGATTTGTTACTCTCATTAAATTTGAAAGCTTTTTCACTAAGTCTTTGTTTTGTAGAGCTTCTCGTTTCTTCCCTAAATGTTACACCTCCAATACCTTAGATGATTTTATGATTTATGATTTATAATCCTCATTACACAGTTTACATATGGGTTTGTTATTATATTTATTAACCCATTGTGCTTGCGCGTATCATATAAGAGGCAATTCATGGTCAGATATTTAAATTTCACTTCCCGTTCGTTCTCTCCTTCTTTTGGTGCACCACAAGTCTCTCATCTAGGGGCACTCTTATTTTCACTTTTCATTAATAATCTGCTTGATATTGTCTTAATCGACTGATGTTCGCTGATGATTTCAAGTTATAGTCCTGTATTTAATATTTCAAAGACAGGCTCAGGTTCTATATAAAAGGTTCTATACAGTATACGCCAAAAGTATGGAATAAATTCAATAAAAACGAAACAATTATTTTTTGGAAAAAATCCTCAAACAGGTCGATTTTTAATTTAAAAAATACACATTTTAGCGTAAAATGCGATTTTCAAATGTCATTTGTTTTCGAGTAATGACGTCATCGGTTTTGTTTTAAATGGCAACATCATATTTTTTCCTTGATTCTGAAAGATCGTTTAATTCTCTATCAGACAGTACTAAAATTTTGCCCTCTTACATAGGAAAGTTTTCGAGTAAATGACGATTGAATGTTAGAAAACGTAAATTTTATCCTTAAAAAAGTAACAATTCTGAGGTATGTAAAATAAAATACAATTGATTAAATTTTATACTTAAATTAAATGTTCGAATTGCCATCCACCAACTTCTTGACAATGCGCAAGTCTGTGAAGAAATTCTTCTTGCACATTAAGAATGATTTCTGGGGTAACTCTGCGTATTTCGTCCCGAATGCGATTTTGAAGTTCTTCTAAATTACGTGGTTTATTAATGTACACTTTTGACTTCAAGTATCCCCATAAAAAATAGTGTAGAGGTGTAAGATCTGGCGATCTTGCAGGCCATTCTATCTGTCCGCGTCGGCCGATCCACCTCCCAGGAAAACAGTTGTCCAAAGAATCTCGTACAGGGCGCGCATAGTGCGGAGGTGCACCGTCTTGCTGAAACCATATGGTATCGTCAGGAATGTCAGGGTCATTATAGTTAGGAAAAATAACTGCAAGGGCTGGAACAAGGTCATTTTCTAGAAACTCTAAATATCTTTGTCCTGTAAGGGTTCCTTCAAAAAAGAAAGGCCCTACTATTCTGTCGTCAACTATTCCAGCCCCACATTTAATTTCTGAGGGTGTTGGGTATGTGCCTCTGCCATCCAATGAGGATTTTCCCGACTCCAATTTCTGCAAATTTGACTGTTTACTGTACCATTCAGACAAAATGTGGCCTCATCTGAAAATGTATTTGCCGGTGTAAATTTCTATTTCCTTGACATAAATTCATTAGAATTTCGCAAAAGTGTAAGCGGCAATCGGAATCATCTTCATTGAGTTTCTGCACAAGTTGAATTTTGTAGGGATTTTCTGCTCTGAGTAGTGTCATTGTTTAATGCAACCAATCGTGAAGAATTATGAGGATTATCCACCATACTTATCAAAATGTTCTGTTTCTGATTTTCATTAATGCTTGGACGTCCAGGTTTTGGAATATTTACAACATTGTCAGTTTCTCTAAATTTAGACTCTACCTTACTGACTGTTGATTGGCTGATATGGCGATCTGGATATTTTTCATTAAATAAATCGCAAACTTCCTGCTGAGTTCTAGTCATATTCCCGCATCCGATAAGAATTAAAATTTCAATTCTTTAAGTAACAGTTAAATGTGCCATAATACTTTAAATTGAATAATAATTTCTGTCGCTTACAATACTTATTAGAAAGTCGGTGTGACAATGACACTTCGCAAAGATTTTCACCTACCTGATCCATAAAAGACTATGGAATTCGAAAAACTAAACTTGATAACGTTTTTGCTTTATTTTAATTGATTTACGTTTTCTAACATTCAATCGTCATTTACTCGAAAACTTTCCTATGTAAGAGGGCAAAATTTTAGTACTGTCTGATAGAGAATTAATCGATCTTTCAGAATCAAGGAAAAAAATATGGTGTTGCCATTTAAAAAAAAATCGATAACGTCATTACCCGAAAACAAATGACATTTGAAAATCGCATTTTACGCAAAATATGTATTTTTTAAATTAAAAATCGACCTGTTCGAGCATTTTTCCCAAAAAATAGTTGTTTCGTTTTTATTGAATTTATTCCATACTTTTGACGCATACTGTATAAATTTAATCACTTGATGTGCGCCATGATGTTGCACTGATTCGTTATCTTCACAACATATTGAACAGCAAAGTTGATTGCTCTGAACTTTTAAGTCAAATTCGTGTGTCACTTGACAATTCCAGACAACAGACACTGTTTTTAATGTGTAGTTTATTTAATGGAATTGTATCCAAATGTGTTATTTATAATGATAGTTTAAACGTTGTTTGTAGTTATATTTCGCAGTTAAGATAACTTGTTTGCTTGATTATGTGCGCATTTTGCTTATTAACTATAATTTAATAAATAATAACTAAATTATAATGTCCAATAAATAGTCTCGTAATTTTGCTGAGCCTGTATTTAATATTTCAAAGACAGGCTCAGGTTCTATATAAATTCCGGCAATCCCGGTTCCAGCAAAATTATTGCAAGGGTCTTCATTACATATTGTTGCTGCATGCCACTAAAGTGTTACATCATTATGAGTAACTAGGGTAAAGAGCACTGAAGGTAGTCCTCTATTACTGCCTAGCTATCGAAGGAGATAGATTTTTCTTTCTATCCTTTTCTGAGATTATACAGACATATCTCAATAATTGTATGTATTTCAATTTGGGATATAGATATTTATTGTGTGTTACTTAAAAAGGACATACATATTTTTAGTCTAGGTTTGCGTCAAATGTTCCTTCTCCAATCCATTTGTAAGTTTTGGCATTTTTTTTATATAAACTTCGCTGTCATATAGTTCATATACACGGTGTCCCGTAATTCTACGTAAATATTGAAGAGGGCCTAATCTAAGGGGTTTTTTCTATAATTTTTTTCGATTTGAGCCCTCCCTGCACAGATATATACATTAAAATGACACATATTTGTTTTTGTTTATTGTGATTTCCAGTTTGAAAGGGTGGTAATTGATAAGAAATATTTTTTTACTCGAAAAAATTAAAAAAGCAAGAAAAGTTTCTAAATTCATAGGTCGATAAAACCGTAATTTTAATTTTGATCCATAACCCTCTAAAACAAAAGTTCTGACCAAAACATCAGGAAGGTTTCTTTGTTTCAAGCACTTCAAAGGGTGAAAATAAAAATGTATTGCTAAAAACGTAGTTCCATCAGTAGAACACGCGTATCAAATTTCAAAATTTGAAATTGATCCATTTTTGAAGAAAAAATGAAAACCGAATTGTAGGTTCACCCCACCAATGCGAATATCTCTGCAGGGAGGGTTCAAATCGAAAATAAATATAGAAAAGCCCCCCCCCCTAAATTATGCCATAGAATACCCTCCTTCAATATTTACGTGGAATTACGGGAACCCTGTATATCTAATAGTTTTAGTTCTATCAGTCTACTATTTTAACATTCCAGGTTGTCAAGCCATTTTCACCCTATCATTCGAGATCAGCTGGTGATTAATATCCATTTCAAATGAAAGACTTGTCACTATATGTCTCCAATATTACTTCCGGTTTAACGAAAAATTTTAAAGGTGGAAACTTCAGGATATGTTCTATGGCTGCCTCAATTATTAGACTACTTTTCATAACAACCATTATTCAAAGACAGAAAGATAGGATAATTTTTGGAGTTTATACTGTTTCAATTTTGCCACTTTTTCTTTGTGTTCTATGAGATTACCGACCTGAAAATGACCAATCTTGTTCAATCAGTATGCAGTGCCTGCATTAAGCCCATTAAAGTAATTGTTTCAAGGTTCAAACGAACAATTACAACTATCGCAATTTTTTTTAGAAATTAGAGCAAAATAACTTGGCTGCAACTATAGAAAGAAGTAAATAATAGCTATATAGCAGTCAAACAAAATTTATATTATCAAATTTATTATGACGAAAAATCTCTGGTAAGATGATACATCTTGTAAAGTAAAGTAAAATGATGTAATCATGAACTAATTTATTTTCCGATATATCTTCACAGATGTTGAAGGTGGGAAGGTGATCGAATATTATTAATTTCACCGTTCTTCGAGCACAAGGTTTCTTTCAACATTGATCTTTTTACTGATTTTCATTTTCTTCTGTTTCTTTCAGAAATATTTTGAGCAGTGAAGTTGTTAATATTTGCCATATTTGTTCCTCTCCTTTGATTATTTTAATTTTACGAGCATGTATTGAGTAATTTTTTTTCAAGAATTGTCTTTTTCAGTTGAACAGTTGTGTCATCGTTATCGCTTGTTTCATTGCCGTACTTCTTGTTATCAATTTAATATGAAGAACCTGAGCAATTTTTAAGATGTTGCGTTTCCTGTGAAACTAAATTATATTAGATAAAGGGGTATATTATAGAAGAACTATCTTGATTATTCGGCAAGATTTTTTTTTCAGAATTTTGCCAAATGTGTCAAGAACTTGTTTTATTTTTAATGTTTGCCATTGGCTTTTTATAAGTAGAAGAAATAATTGAAATTAACCCGTACCAGTAATAAGAGTTTTTATTTTTAAATACGTTTTAATTATTGACTCATTTCTGTTACGTTGGTTATTTCATATCATTATTCATTTAGGGTCGCAAGACTGGTTATGGTAAGTTGCCTGTAGTCACTATACAGGGTGTTCGGAATAAAAGTGACAATACTAAAGAGACTTGCATAATATATGATCAAAAGCAACAAAGAGAAATATACCTAAAATGAATAGTTTTCCTGCAAATACATTTCAAAAATAAAAATACAACTGCTATAAAATGCAATTGTGTTACGAAATTACAAACTAAGGTACAAATAAGGTTAAATAAAAGTTCCTGTAACGTAAATTGTTTGTAATCTGGTTTTGTATCAGTGCTAATGAAGTAAACAATAGAAGTTTCCCAGAAAGTCCTTAAAACTGTAACGTACAATAACATATTAATCTATTACCTGCTGTTGTCACAGTATTGTCACAGAATTTGTCCCGCTCGCACCCAACTCGACGGCTGTGGTATCTCAAAACGCTAGATTGCCCTGATCGCCCCTACACGATGCTGGTGAACAAACAAAATAATAATGTCGTGTATCTAGGCGCGACTGGAAAATTAAGAATCGACGAGAATCGTTTGAGAAATGGATCTAGAGCTGCTAAAAAATATTTGGAATATTCGTTTGGTAAAAGAAAAATAAATGGCCGAGTCAGTCAGTCCTGAAGACAAAGAGAAGACAACGTTCACTACTAGAAATGGATTGTGGCAGTTCAATGTAATGCCGTTTGGCTTGTGCAATTCTCCTGTCACTTTTGAGCGATTGATGGAGACTGTACTTCATTGGGAAACCTGCCTGATTTATTTGGACGATGTGGTGGTGCTGGGCGGTCTTTCCAAGGGCACATGAAGAATGTGTCCGAAATGTTCAAGAAGTTGAAAGCAGCAAACCTGAAGCTGAACCCGAAGAAATGCAATCTGTTCCAGAAGGAAGTGAGATATTTAGACCACATTATAACTCCAGACGGTGTGAAAACGGATCCGGATATAACAGAGTCAATAAAGAACTGGCCAGTTCCTAAAGACAAGCGGTCCTAAAGAGGTTTGAAGTTTTCTCGGTCTATGCACCTACTACCGACGATTTGTTCAAGGATTCTCTGACATTGCCAAGCCTCTATAAACTCACAGAAGACAACATTCCATTCGAATAGACTCCGAGATGCCAGTAAGTCTCTGAGATGTTGAAAGAGGCCTTCTGTACTACCCCGATTTTGTCATACCTAATACCTGGACAATCATTTATAGTGGACACGGATCTCAGCAACATTGGAATTGGCGGAGTTCTTTTCTAAGTACAGGATGACGAAGAGCGAGTAGTTGGCTACTTCAGCAAAGTTTTATCGAAAACCGAAAAGAACTACTGCGTGACTCGAAAAGAGTTGCTTGCCATCGTCAGGAGTCTAGAACACTTTCATAAATACCTGTATGATCAAGAGTTCCTCCTAAGAATGGATCACGCTTCCCTTAAATGGCTGCTACAGTTTAAAAACCTAGAAGGACAGATAGCTTGAACGACTGAAAGAATATCACTTTGTTGTTGAACATCGAGCCGGCAGGAAACATGGAAATACAGATGCCCTTTCTAGGAGACCCTGTCGTGTCAACAGCAAACATTGTAGTAGTCTTTAAAGGAAAGAGGACATCTCATCAGTTCCTTCAAAGGGGGTGGCAGCCCAACCTGAAGACCGATGGAGTTCAGCGGCAATTCGGGAAGTCCAGCAAGCTGATTGTGACATCAAGCCTTTACTAGACTGGAAAGAAGCCAACAACCGACCCTCTTGGGCTGAAGTTAGTAGTAAAAGCCCAGCATTAAAGATCTATTGGGCTCAATGGAATTCCCTGGTGTTGGAAGACGGTGTCCTAAAAAGAGCATGAGAGAACAATGACGGAACAGAGGTCAAGAAACAAGTACTACTCCCGAGGACTCGGGTCAAGAAAGTGTTGCAGGAAGTATATGGAGATACTGGTGGTGGATATTTCGGTATCAATAGGACTCTACTGAAGATTAGAGAACGTTTCTACTGGTAGAGCTGTAGGACGGATGTAGAAGATTGGTGCCGAAAATGTGACATATGCGCAGCCAACAAGGGACCGAAGACACTCATCCATTGCAGAGGCAAAATGCGCCAGTACATCGTAGGGGCACCATTCGAGAGGGTTGCTATTGATATCGCTGGTCGCTTTCCGAAAACCCAAAGTGGGAACCGATATCTGCTAGTAGCCATGGACTACTTCAGCAAATGGCCGGAGGTATACCCCCTTCCCAATCAAGAGACCACAACCGTAGCAGAAGCGCTAGTCAACAACCTGTTCTGCAGATTTGGTGTACCCATGGAACTACATTCAGATCAGGGCAGAAATTTCAGGTGTGTTCCGAAAGGTCTGCGAACTTATGGGAATTCGGAAAACCAGGACCACCCCACTGCATCCCCAGTCAGATGGTATGTTTGTGAATGTTCGGATGGATGTTTGTGAACGAGATCCAGACAGACTGGGACAAGCTCATTCCACTCTTCCTGTTAGCTTATCGCTCAGCTGTCCATGAAACTACTAGGAAAGCTCCAGCAAGGATCATCTTTGGAAGAGAGCTTTGACTTCCAGCAAATTTGGTATTTCGTCGTCCTGTGGAACAGCCCACAGAGCCAGACACTTATATCCATGAGCTAGAACGAAGACTAGCAGCCGTACATGATCAAGTCAGATCTCGAATGCGACTAGAGAGCTATCGCATGAAGACTCGATACGACGTCCGAGCCAATACAGTCAGATTCCAACAAGGTGACCTGGTGTGGCTGTACAACCCCACACGAAAGAAAGGAAAATCACCTAAACTACAGAACCGTTGGAGGGGCCCCTACACCGTCAGGAAAAGAATCAATGACGTCATCTACCAAATACAGAGGACTCCCAGGAGTAAGATGAAGGTGGACCGTCTGTCTCCATATAGAGGTGCATCCGATCGGGACGATCGTCCTAAGGAGGGGGCAGTGTCACAGAATTTGCCCCGCTCGCACCCAATTCGACGACTGTGGTATCTCAAAACGCTAGATTGCCCCGATCGCGCTTACGTGATGCTGGTGAACAAACAAAATAATGCCGTGTATCGAGGCACGACTGGAAAATTAAGAATCGACCAAACTCGTTCGAGAAATCTAGAGATCTAGAGCTGATAGAAAATACCTGGAATATTCGTTTGGTCTATAAAACAAGAATAAACGGCCGAGTCAGTCAGTTTTGAATTTGAGTGTTTATTTGGAAATTTCCTGGAGTTTCAAAGTGAAATAGTGTTTAGTTGAGTTGTAATTAGTATTCAGTAGTGTACAGAGTAATTAATTAATATCAGTAAAAATTAATTGTTTGTCCTTCTGGTAAAAGAAAAAGTCGTGACAGTATTATTAGTCATAGTAGTACTGTGGATAGTGCGTTTCATTTTTCTACAGCTACCTAATGCTTGCTTGATATTTGTGAGTGTACATAAACAAAAGTGGAACATTTATAATAACCATGACCAACCGCATGACATGTTAATTTCTGAGAAATCTGGGCAAAACTCTCTGGCTGCGAGACGTTTGTACGGTAAACGTTTTTCGCAAGCAACATATTAAGTCATTATGAAAACATTAATATTTCAGATTTTATTCTGTGTTGCAAAAACAGCTCTAAGAAAATCCTCCAGAGTAAATATTTTTAGGTATATTTGAAATTATTATGTATCAATATCTAATAGTATATAGTATATGAGCAACGTTGTCACATATTCAAAACCTGTTTTCGGTCACTGTTGATTATAAAAAAAATTGTTAAGTCAAATATGTTTAATTTGGTACAATTTAATATACTGCAATTCCATAAACCCTGTATAAACTAATATCACCTGTCAATATTATCGATTTTTTTATAGTTTAACTACTCATGCATAACACTTCACAGCGAGGGTAATCACTTTGGAAAAGAAATAAAATGTTTAAATTTAATTTTTATATTGTATTCTTGGATAAATCGTTAGTAATTTGCCTGTAACATAGCAAAATAAGAAATTTTTCTCAACACTCCATATTTCACCCGTTTTTAAAATATTTTTTGTGTTTCTTTTTGTCTGTCGCCTCCCTAAAAATCCCCCACCTTATCTGCAAACTTAAGGTGGCATGCAAAATATGAAGAAACATTGTCTCTGTTGCTTTTTAATGTCCATTATTCTGTCCAAAACAGGGTTCAGTTTTTCCGACGAAAAAACTAAATATCTGACCTAACCCTCTTGAAATTCCTCCGTCTCGGTCCCATTCATCCCCGACCCTCTAAGACTTCCGCAACTTTCCAGCGCAGATCCGAAGGGTTCTTGTTATGTGAAAGTGGTTTCGGGCAACACCAGATGGTGTATAAAGCCCGGCCGGAGGAGTCCGGGAACTTCGGGATTTCCAGCGGGGGCGCGAGCAGTTCAACTCGGGCGATACATCACGCCGCCCCTGCCGCCCCCCGCCCACTCTCTGCACTCACGGAAAATTGAGTTCGCCGTATTTATTACCGCAGCTATCTACTTTATATTATAGTCCGGCGGGGCGACGCAGAAATACATACGTGAGGGATAAATAATTAATAAAACTACGAAAACAGTGAGTTAATTGAAATAAGAGTCGAAATCATTTCAACAATTACCCTTAACGAATTTTATAGATCAAAGCAATAGTGTTAGTGAACAATTACTGAGGACCATAGTATAACCTCTTGGAATACCACGAGGCTCTCATCTGGGACCACTTCTTTTTTGACTTTTTATAAACGACGTTGATTCCCGCTTGCAATCAAGTTATAACTTATTTACTGATGATCTTAAATTGCCAAAGTATGTTCGATCTGTAGATGCTTTAAAACTGAATAAAATCTTTCAAGGTTAAATGAATATTAAAATTCTCATAAGCTTTTCCTTAATATTAATAAATACCATATGATAATATTTCCAAGAAAAGAGACAGTTAAAGCGCTAGCGCTCATACTTTGAGAAATGTTCGTGAAGGCAAGGACGTAGATATAATATTCAATTATCTTTGTGACGTATGTTGACGCAGTAGCACAAAAAGCTATCTAGGTTTTATATTACGCAATACAAATCATTTCACAACCCTTATTTAATATTTTGTATATCTATTGCATTAGTTAGAATGTGATATCAGACTGGATTGCCGTTTAAAAAAACTAGTCTCGACAAGAATGGTTTGTTTTCCTGCTAAATTTTAAAGTAATCATCCAATATGCATGTTACAGAAAACTTGTAATGGTTCATCTATATTTAATACATAATTTTCTAATTTAAAAACATATACTAATTCTTTGCTACAGTAGTGTTAATTATCTAAACCCACTGTTATTTAAAATTAATGTATTGTATTAGATTCACACATTGTACAATTCTTAGTTCACACTCACTGCAAAGTAGGTATTCTATATGTTTGTTTGACTTATTACGCATCTATACAGGGTGATTCGGAACTTATTTTAAAAAAATGCTGGAAATACTGGAAACTTGTCTACTATAAATTTTGACCTTGCGCAAGATAAAGTGTACTTAAAATGAACGGACAAAAAATTTAATTTCCCAATAAAAAAATAAATAAAATAATTTTATAACACCCATTTTATATTAGCAAATTCAACTGCTTTTGTCGCTATTGTTATTATTAATTAATTTTGAGGTTTTAATTAATACCTAATGTACAACAACTGTCCACAAAATTTTGTCCACCAAGATGTAAACACATTTCGGTCAGTCTTACCCAGTTTCTATGAATTAACACAAATTGTTCTAGTTTTTGTCGGTTTTTAATTCGTAAGCAGCTATGATTCGTTCGCGTAAATCATCAATAGTATCACTTCGGTGTGGTACACTTCATCTTTTAAATATCTCCACAAAAAGAAGGATTTAAGTCCGGAGATCGTGGTGGTTATTGTACCGTTCTTCCTCGTCCAATCTATCAAACCCCTTAACCCTCATTAAGATACTCTCAAACATTTTGTTGAAAATAAGGGGAGCACCATCGTGTAGTATCCACATTCGGAATCTTACAGCTAAGGGCACATTTTCCAAAAGTCGAGGCAGATCATTTCGAAGGAATGCGAGATACTGAACACCATCCATTCGATTTGGTAATATGAATGATTCAATCAAGCGATCATCGACAATCCCTACCTAAACATTTAAGGAAAATCGTTGTAGGAAATGATCTCGTTGAACCCAAGCATGAGTGTTATGAATGTTATACATCCCATTCCCTGTAAAGCTTCATCTGTATCTAATACATGAGCTGTAAATCTAGGATTTTGAGCATTTTGTTACAGCACATATAAAACAAAATCTAATTCGTAAGGGATAATCCTTTGGTATTAATGCTGTACGTGGTACGAATATAATTGAGCCTCGTACATGATACGTTATACTGTTAATTGGGACATTCCTTATATTTGTTGAACGAGTTGCTTGGTACTTATTCGGGGATTCTCTTCAACAATTTCTAAAATGTGTTATTCAGCTGCTGCAATACGCCGTGGACGCACTGGACCTCCATCCTCTCTCTTCCACGATTACTTACAAATTTCCCGTATCACGCCCGCATTTATTTAGATAAATTTATAATTATACAGGATAATAAACAGGATGAAAGGATGTTTCTATAGTCCAAACAACATTATTTATTATACAATTGCCTCAGCAACACTTATTTTTTAATAAAAAATTGAAGTTTTGAAAAAAGCAGACTAATTAAAGGTAATCACTGAATTGGCTTTATTAGGTATCCTAATCCTTAGGTATTACTGATTCATTTACAAATTCGAGAAATGGATTTAATTGGAAAAATGTAATTCCAAACTTTGATTGTACGTAACGCAATTTCTATTAAGGCAGTTGACAGGCAGTGCACAAGTTAGGAGAAATTTGGTTACTACTCCCCAAAATTATGAAATATTACTGAATCAACAGCAGAACGGTTCTTTGTAGGAGAATAGTTTAATACTATTTATCATTTAAATGCAACTTTACAAACATTAACAGATGACCCACAAATATGTACTTCCAAAAAAATAAAGGACTTTGTTACTGAAGCTCACCTACCTTTTAATTTTGTTGATTATGTTTGCGTTAGAATTTATAATTTTTGTAATACCTTAATTTTCTGGAATATTTCAGACCATATTCGATTTGATTCCCGACGCGTTCTAGAGACCACGGAAACTTGTAGAATCCTAAAAACCTATATAAGCGGACCGATTTCACCACCACAGTTCAGTTTATATTGAACAGTCGAACGCGATTGGCAAACGTCAAAGAGTTGACAGTTGTGAAAATTGTTTGTAGAATATTCATTGTGTAACCAAGAAGTGACAGTAATAAAGTTTGTTTTTCTAGGTGACGTGATTCAAGGCTAAGTCAACGTAGAGGTTACAATAACTTAAAATCTAGATGATGTGAAGGTGAATGATATTAACGAGTCTCTCCATAATAAACAAGCAGCTGACTTAAAAGAGTTTGTGTATGTGACTTATTTTCAAATTATAGTACCTCGTTCACTTTATCGTATGCAGCTGTGACCGGTACGGAAAGTTTCTAGGTTTGTATCGATCACGAATTTCGGTCTTGCAGTGCTCACGCCAATGACGTGCCTCTTAATGACTCTTTCCTATAATTAGAGTTTTTAAGCAGATTTTAATAATCGTACTCTCATTTGATACATAGTGCATACATCCTACAGACCACCTGACTGAATTATAGGGCCAAGCTAGTGAAGCCTTCTGTCGGCCTAACCTCGGCCCAACTGGCCTCATGCTCTCAGTCAATGTTAGACTTTCGTGTTGTGTTAACATTGTGATTATTTTGTGAAATATACGAGTTTTCTTTGTATAATTATGGAGAAGTGCATTGTTGACAATTGTAATAGCCGATCAGATCGGAATAGTGATGCAACTTCATTTCTTAGATAAGTAATAATTAGAAATAATGGAACACGTTTTATGGCATTAAACGGCTCTGCGCAGGCGTTGTGCTGACATTTCCAGTATCGGCTCTGTGTTTTTAGTGCCCATAAGTTTAACAATTACTCTTAGCGAGATAACAAATATTTAATAGTTTATTAAATAATACCATGTGGAACATTTTGGTGATGTGTGTACTGGCATCTAATAATAAATAAAATAAGAGATACGAAAATCGGCAGTTGGGGGAAAATTCTGTTGCTAACTTAATGACGCTTGCAACTAGATTTAGGTTTTTGAGCTATTTTGAAAAAAAGTTAATATGGCGTTATTCGTCTGTAACTTTTTTATTTAGAGGACTTTTAAAATCTGGAAACACTTTTCCCCAGCAAATTTTTTCGAGGAATTTCAATGTTATTTAGATTTTTATTGTGATGTTACTGTTTATTTGTCACGATATTAATTTCTCTTTTTTAAGAAATGTTTAATCGCTCCTTGTGCTGCTGCTTCTCATCTGTGAGCACATTAATGTCCTCGTTTAATTCTCGAAGGACCAGAAAGGAACGCAAAAATTTGTTCCCAACAATGTATTTACAAACCAAATATGTATACAAAAGAATATATAACAGAAACTAAAAAGTATGTTGTCAAGAGAGGGTGCCCTCTGATGTTGTCGATGAATTGAAGTAACTCGAGGAACTAACTCGACTCCTGTCCTTAGACTGCTATTTAAACCCTAATTTACAGTAATACATGATTTTACAATATACTGTAAGCATAAACTAAATAATCCGAAACCCTCAAAGAACGGTTTTCCAATATATATAACTGTCCTACATAAAAGCAGTTTATAGCCTTGTTTACAAGGAATGGCTTATTTTACAATTATAATTTATATTTGCTAAATAGTAATAAGTTAAGAATCTAATTAAGAAATTTACAATATTAGAATTTCGAACAGTTACGGTTGCGCGAAACCATCATCAACTTCATTTTTTTGTATGGGCGCCATATTGAATTTGAATTTTCTTGCAACCGAAACGTCGCATTGAAAATCTAAATATACAGTGAAATTCTTCGAAAAAATTTGCTGCGGAAAAGTGTTTTCAGATTTTAAAAAGTCCTCTAAATAAAAAAGTTACAGACGAATAACTCCATATTAACTCAGAAACCTAGATCTAGTTGCAAGTGTCATTAAGTTTTTTTCCCCCCAACTGCCCATTTTCGTATCGCTTACAGTTTCCAAGATGCCCGTACACGCATCACCAAAATGTTCCACATAGTATTATTTAATAAACCATTAAATACTTATTACCTCGCTAACAATAATTGTTAAACATATGGGCACTTAAAAATAGAGCCGATACTGGAAATGTCGGTACAACGTCTGCGCAGAGCCGTTTAATGCCATAAAACGTGCTCCATTGTTTCTGATTATTACTTACCTAAAAAATTAAATTTCATCCCTATTTAAAGGGCAATAAGGATTTTAATATAACTAGAATTTTATTTTAAACCCTGATTTAAAAATATTTCACAAAACTTCTCAAAATAATTAAATATTTTATGTTAGTTTATTAAAAATATATGCCTTTCTATTTCACATTACTTTTAAATAAAAATTATTAACTTTTTTAAAATTTCATCAAATATTATAATAATATACATTTTACTGAATCAGACTCTGTCAAAAGAGGGCGGAGTCAAACTTCCGCACACACTCCACCGCTCCCTTATCGAGGCTTCATTGGTATAGTTGTATTGAATAGCATGGGTATAGTCTAGATGGTCTGTGACACATCCCTAGCACTAGCCTGGATTCTTTTACCTGCCCTGGTTGTTCCTGGGCTAGGCTCTGTGGGGACAGACCCGCTATCGGTATCTCCAGGTCAGCCAATTTATTGATTTCGGTTCCTATTGTTGGTATTACGACTGATACGGTCAAAACCGTTCCTCGGGTAAAGGTGGATCTCTGAGGCGTTCCGTAGCCGCCGCAGTAATTGGTCGCATTCCATGCTTCGAAACGTTTCGCCGCTCTTCACTATCGGCATCTTCAGTGGTGACTCTGCAAAAGCTTCAGTCGCGGCGAAGAATATGTAGATTATACCTTTAACAGACTTTTTCTTAAATATAAAAAAAGATAAAAAGGAAAACCACAAGTTAGTTGTGGTGACAGCATAATATTGAAGTAGTAAAATTTATCTTGTATACTAGTATAGTTTTGTTTATAGTTGGTCTGGTGAATAGTACGGACAACTTCACTTCACAATCAAATACCAAATTTTCTCTTTCCAATCTTGTCTTATTTCCTTTGATATTTGAATATTTAGAAGTTCTAAAAAATTACCCGGAAATAATTTAAGCACTATGTTACAAGCGAAAATCAAACCTTGCATTTGAAATTATGAAGGATGTGTTGCTCAAAGTTTAACACTGCATATTTCACTGCATTTATTTTCTGTAGATGTGCCTGCCGATGCCCAGCTGACAGACTATAAACCGTACGAAGATGTTACCAGAACGTCCGCAGGTTGGTTATTTGCCCGCGTAATGATAAATATTTGGGTGATAGAAAATGGAAATGCTTTGCAAGGTATACGTGGGACCGACGAAACGAACAACGAGCTCATCGAAACCCCTCAGAAATGATTAATTTTGCCTTAAGGGAGATGCTCGGGTTGAAAACTTTTATTGGGAGAAAATTTTGCGGATGTGTCCTGATTTGTCAAATATTTCCACAACTTCAGTTTCTTTCCTAAGGGTGGCATTGAAGCCACTGGATTGATAAAAATTGAACATTTGTCTTGATGAAATTTTTAGTTTATTTAAAATTTGTGGGAAACACGCAAAATATTTGAAATTAATTATATTAAATATAAAATGTCTCAAAAAATCCTCTAGATTTATTCAAATAGTTAAGTAGAAACATTTTGATGCAAGACTTAAGGTTATACGGTTCTATGTTACATTAAACATCGTTTGAGAAGAAGAGGTTTAAAGCTTTGGTATTATAGAAGTTAGAATAATAAATAAACATAGGCGCCGTTTTAACGGGAGCAAGGGGGGTGCTTGCCGTCCCAGAAAACCTGAAATTTTTTTATTTACTATCTAGCCTAAAGTTATAATACTAAATAGTCCTTTTATTTTCTGATTTTTGGTTTCTTACGTATTTCATATTTTATGCATAAGAATTTATGCAATAAATAGATAACTCAGAAATGTTTTATTTTACGTTTTGGAGTCGCCAAAAATAAATGGCGGATATTTTGTTTCTATTTTGTACCACCAGCAGTTTTTCAATTTTATAGCTTGTGCCATTTTCGACAAAAATTGTGACTACTAGCGTTATTATTACTCCAGTAGACCATATAATTGTTCTACAACTAAGAATGATAGCAAAGTGATTGCATCATATTTTTTTCCTCTTTGAGCACTTTCAGAAAGTATATGATTTAAAAAAAAAATTAAAAATTTGGTCAACAAATACGTCCAGTCAGCTAAAAATTGATTGATTGCTGCCTTATACGCTCAAATATGGCCACTAATAACAAATGTGAATATTTTCTGATTAGTTTCAATTTTGTAGCATGTGCCGTTTTCGTGTCGTGACAAATAGTGACTACTGATAACAGACCATAGAACTGCTCCGCAACTAAGAACGATAGTAAAGCAATTTTTTCTTTAAATATAGATCTGATAATGCTTTGTAAACATGTTACAAATAAATAATGGTATTATAGTAAATAAAATAAAAAAACTCACAGAAACTGGATAAGAGTGTGTTACTAACTTATTTATTAGCTGTAATTTTTATTAAAATAATGTTGGAAGACACGTGGATCATATGATTTTAATTACCTATTACTATCACAGTTTTTAGCTTGAAAATTAAACACTACCAGCCGGATTCATGAAACAGGCGTAGCGTTAGTCGGACTAACCAGCTTTGCGCCCGTATAAAGCGCGTTAGTTGGTCTAACCAGCCTTGCGCCCATTCACGAAACATGCGTTGCTAGGTAGGCTGTTTATTTACGTCCATATTTGCGCCAAAAGTTAGACCCAGTATTGTACCTGTCTAAAAATCGCGTAACTTCGGCCTCTAGTTCCTTGGGTTTCCCATTGTATATTTAGTATTTATAATCAAAAACAGTACTTTTCAGTGCTACGGATTAGTTAACATATCATAAAGTAAGTATTATACATAGTAGTGAATAGGAGTATGCCTTTTATTTAAATTGGTGCAACAGATACGTAAATTTTTCGCGTAACCTCCGCTAGTCTGACTAACGTTACGCCTTGTTGAGGAATCCGTATGTAAGTATTTAACCTGTTAATTCAAATTTAAAGAATATCTGCATATATTGCTAATATATTTAATAAATATTATTTAATGTATGTTTTATTTTTACTTTTACCGATGTTATCAGATTTATCAAAACATAATTCTTGCAATTAGAATGATGTCTAGAAATGTTATAGACATTATGGGTAATATATCTTCTCTTTTTTGGCACGTTACTGAGTTTTTAAATTGAATACGGTACCCATTAGATAAAAAAGTTGATAATGACGTCTCGGAACCAAAATGTTGATATATAAGTCAACAGCGAATTTCTTTGCAAAAGTTGGTATAACAATGGTAAGTAAACATGTGATATCTTGCAAAAATGATATACAAGGTACCTGAAGTATTTCTGGCATCCTTCGAAGGAATGACTGTACAGTCAAAATAAATGAGATTTCAAAATTAATCAATTCAAGTTTAAGGGTATTGCGTTATCAATAAATTTTAGAGAATATATACATAAGACAGTTAATAAGAACAGATTGAAATATATGGTTAATGAAAATAATACAGAGCAAAGGTCCTAAGCAAGATCCTTGGGAACTCTTGACCATGACAAAAATTTGGAGATCTGAAACTACGAATTTCCACAAACTGCTCAATGAAATATATGATTTAAGTAGCAAGTTATCTGGAAACCCAATAGTGACCAGTTAATTGATCAAGATTTTGTGGTCAAGTCTATCGTACGCTTTACTGAAGTCCGTATATACAACGTCCACCTGAAGACCCGCATCCAGGGCTTCGCTAAGGTATTGAGTGAAACAGAAAAGGTTAGTTGTAGTCATGGGCATAGCCAGAAATTTTCCTAGGGGAGCGCCGAATGCCTTAAAGGCGGCGGGCGAGAACCAGTTTATTGAACAAAGGATATGGTATGTGAAATCATGTACCTGACAATGACAATTTTCCTGACGGCAAATGTCGCCGTCGTGGTAAAATGGATGAAATATGATTCCAGAAGCAATAATGTAATTTTTGAAACTTGCAACATGCAGCAAGGATTAGGGGTGGGGCGTGGAACCCCAGCCCCTCCCCCTGGCTACGCCCATGGTTGTAGTCGATCAAGTTTTCATAAAACTGTATTGTGCAAAGCCAATTTGTCTATGAATATTATAGTAGATTGTGCTGTGAAGTACCATTTCAATGACTTTTGAGAAATTACAAATTATGGCTATCGGCCTATAATTCTCAACAATATTTAGTTTACCATTTTTATGAATGGGACAATTCTTGGGTATCTTGCAGGTGTATACACTAGTTTTCAGAAATGTATTCAGTAATATTGGTAAGGAGGCTACTAGAACGGATGCACAATCACTCACAAGAAAAGAGGGAAAACGATTTTCATTGCACATATGATTTCTGACTCGGAAAAAGTGTTATGAAGAAATATATTTCAGGGGATCTGAAGCAGATGGAAGAAATGCAGTTTTAAACAATTTAGCAAATGTATTAACAATATCCTGAGGATCATGAATTTCTCTATTTTGGTAGGACATAGACATAGGTACGGACTGACATCCAGCAGAAAGCTCCTTCGTGAAATTGTAACATCACCTTTAACTTTGGCACGTAGATCAGAAAACTTAATTACAACCATGCCAATTTGCTACACTCATCTAGTTCAAATGAAAGATACATATTGTAGTCTTTCAAATAGGAACGTTAACGTCATATTTTAATACTTGAGATTTGGTTTAATCCCATTATTTTGATGCCTACAATCTATAGTTATTCTATGACCTATTCATTTCGATCCTCTATAATGGATTAGTTTAAGACATTTTAGAAGTGGTGAGACCGGTTTTTGATTGCAGACATAAGTTAAACAACTATTGAGAAAAGTTCCTATCAAATCAACAAAATTACAATACATACAAAAATGTGCAAAATTTTTTAAATAAACTTATCAAAAGTATTATAATTCGATAACTCTTTAACCAACTGCCACTGACTAAATGTTAAGATTTTTTTTGTAACATTTCTAAAATATAGATTAAATAATTATTACACTTTTACTATAGACTATGCAGAAAAATTACATGTCCATTGTTTAAAAACTCCATAAAAAATATTATTTTTAAAATAAAATCAATGTTTTGCTATATTAGAAATAACTCATGCTATTATTCATAGTAATTAAAATTAAATAAAATATATTCTAAATGACACGTACGATTCTAATGATTACGTTTAATAACCATATGATAAGGGGCGATTAATTACTTCTTCTGTGCTGAAATTTGCCACTGAATTTCATTGGATAGCTTTACGAAACATACCACATTTATCAATCTATCTTCACTGACAAGTATCGCTAACAGTAGGGCGCCCTCATGATTTAAACAGTGTGTACAACTATAAATCTATAGAATAACAGCGCTACGATGCAAATTTATATTCATTCCAAGATCCCAAGCAGACCTGAAATTTTAACTACTTGCCTGACTATTACAAGGCTTTTGTACTGAATAACTGAATCATACCCAAAGAGCGTCCAATATGGAACTACCAAATATTACTGAGATGAAAAAACAAGACGATTAACAAATTTACACCTCTATCCAGGTTGTTTTGTTTATCCACAAGAGAGTATCACAGTTAATAAATTTTCCAATAATACTAAAACCCTTCGCCCAATTTAAATAAAACCAGTATGTAGATGAAGTATTATTTTTGCGGATAACCCTAAAACTTAAATTTAATTTCATATTATTACAAATAACCTTTGTAATATAATACTGGTTTGTAAATAATTTTTATATTAAATCCGACAAGAATTCCTTTTTTTATTTAATTATATAATTGGCAACACTGAGAAAAAATGAAATAACCTGGTCTGTGAAGTTATATATCACATATTAATATAATAATTACAGATAATATAAAAAAGGTACTTCTTACTTTAAATACAGACAAACAATAGTCTTATATTTTTTAATTCATAATATTATTCTGTGCCAAGTATAACTAATTTACTTACTACTTAGTTCTTATTATTTAATTAAAGAACAGCTACTCACATGGTTTAGTAGCTATTTTACTAACAAAACTGCTCAAATTGTTATCTCCATAGTATTTACTCGGATGTACCTGAAGAATCAGTTTTGGACTCATTAATGTTTCTTTTATATCAGACATTATCATCACTACTCATTCCTTTTAAGCTGATGGTACCAAAATATATAGTATTTCCTTAGATCAATATGACCTAATTCAGAATCTTAATAATACTTAATCTATTTGAAGGACTACAATATGTACCTTTCATATGAACTAGATGAGTATACCAGATTGGCATGGTAGTAATTAAATTTGCTGATCTTCACGCCAAAGTTAAACGTGATATTACAATTTCTTATAGAACCTTTCTGTTGAATATCAGTCCGTACCAAAATAGAGAAATTCATGCTCCTCAGGATATTGTTAATACATTTGCTGAATTTTTTAAATCTACATTTCTTCCATCTTCTACATCAGATAACAATACATTATGAAAGAACTCAAACCTAAGTTAACTTCAGAATCTGATCGTATTCCCTCTTGTGCGTAATTACGCATCCGTTTTAGCAACCCCCTTAACAATATTGCTGAATATATCTATGAAATGAAAGATACCCAAGATTTGTCCTATTCCTAAAAAAGGTAAATCAAATATTGTTGATAATTATAGGCCGATAGTCATAATTGGTAATTTCTCAAAAGTCTTTGAAATGGTACTTCACAATACAATCTACTATAATATTTACAGATAAATTCGCTTTGCACAATACAGTATTATGAAAACTCGATCGACTACAACTAACCTTCTCTGTTTCACTCAATACCTTAGCGAAGCCCTGGATTCAGGTCTTCAGGTGGACGTTGTATATACGGACTTCAGTAAAGCGTTCGATAGACTTGACCACGAAATCTTGATCAATTAACTGATCACTATTGAGTTTCCAGATAACTTGCTACTTGAATCATATATTTCGTTGAGCAGTTTGTGGAAATTCGTAGTTTCAGATCTCCAAATTTTTCTCATGGTCAGGAGTTTCCAAGGATCTTGCTTAGGACCCTTGCTCTGTATTATTTTCATTAATGATATATTTAAATCTATTCTAATTAACTGTCTTATGTATATATTCTCTAAAATTTATTGATAACGCAACGTCCTTAAACTTGAATTGAAAATTTTGAAATCTCATTTATTTTGACTGTACAGTCATTCCTTCCAAGGATGCCAGTAATACTTCAGGCACCTTGTATATTGCAAAATATCACATATTTACTTAGCGTTGTTATACGAACTTTTGCAAAGAAATTCGCTGTTGACTTATATATCAACATTTTGGTTCCGAGACGTCATTATCAACTTTTTTATATAATGGGCACCGTATTCAGTTTAAAAACTCAGTAACGTGCCAAAAAAGAAGATATTGTTATGTTATGTAATTTTGTTGGGCGCCAAATAATATTTATGTTTGAATTGTATTTGTGTTTCTTTAATGATTTGTGTTTATGTCTTCTGTGTGTAAAAGAAAATTGTATTTATTGGACTACAAACCTGTATCTTATATATATTTTTTTTATTCTTATTCAATTACCCTGGCTGCTTGTAGAACATAGACTCTGGTAGTCGGTTCGCTCATCAAGTCAATTCCCTTTTTTTTTAACACACTGTACCTTACTTCATCAAATAAATATCAATTCAAAATGGACAATTTTTTTATTTCATAAGAGATTTGTTTACTACTTATTCAAAATTATTTAAAGTTTTATGAGCATAATTTATAGGTAACAGATAAAATTTCTTTAAAGGCAGTTGCGTATTAAAAGTTGCCTATCTTTAATATTTTTAATTCTTAAAATTCGTGATTCAGTGGTATTCTTCTAATGGATGTTCATTGCTGTTGATGTATTATATTTGCCAATCATACTTTATTTGACAGATGGTCCACTAAATAACGAGTTTTAATATATTAAATAGAAAAGTAAATATTATTAACTATACTAAGGTAAGTAACTTATTATTTTAATAAGTCTTAGAGTCTGTGACTGTCTATTTTGTGAATTTTATGGCTAGCTAGCGTTTCCTGTCTCTTATTAAATTTACGTAAATTTCTGTGAATTTATGTGCACATAAAATACCTTTCTGATGTTAATTTTCTTTTTATAAGACTTCTACTAGAAATCCCTCTTAACTTGTGATTGGGCTGCTGATATTGATGGCTGTTTTTCCCACTATATGGTACTGCCAAATTCCTAGCTTGGACCTGGATCTCTGTTTATATTGTTACTCGACACTTTTCTTATGACGTAAGTATTACTTTTAACTATTACTTTACTTTTTCTTGCTCAATTTCTTATTTTTCTAGGACCTTTCTTCAAAAACCCACGCTGCTTTTCTTTTTATTCTTTCGTCTCTAATCAACAAACTTTTGTTTTTCTTAATATTTTTCTATCAATTTGATATCTTGATTCCTTGTTGTAAAATTTGCATACATATTATGGTTCATACATATGATCTTATTTAGTTTTTCGATGCACTGTTTTTTTATGTTTTCACTGAACTACTTAAATCTACTACAATTTTTTTTTATGTAATTACAATTTTACTTATATCTAATTATTAAATATTCTTCAATATTACTCTTTTTATGTACATTGTTATATCTCTTGTGAAGCCAACTTTAGACTTGACATTTGTCCATGTCTATGATATTTATTTGACATTTCGCAACATTTTATACCTTTTTATTTATTTAAATTGCTAATATTTTAATTATCTTCGCTTGACTTCTGTCGATATGTGTATGATATTATTAAATGATCTTTTCTTTTTCTTTCTATATACTTTCATCTGGGTTTAATTCCTTTTTTGTTTATGAACTATTGATAAATATGAGATCATGTCCCAAATATTTAATGAAATTTAACTATATTTTATTTTCAAGAATGTTAATTTATTTAATTTACACTATAATAACTACTTATATGTTATGCATTGTCACTTTTTATATTATTTTGTTTAATTCTACTATATTTTAATTTTAATAACAATAATAATTTCTATTCTATTTTATGTTTTTTTTTTTTAAATAAACATGTAAATCCCCATAAGTATTGAAGCTGATATTTCATATTGTCTCAATATATTACTCATAATATCTATAACATCTCTTGTCTATAACATTTTAATTACAAGAATTATGTTTTGATAAATCTGATAACATCGATTAAAATTAAAAATAAAACATACCTTAAATAATATTTATTAAATATATTAGCAATATATGTAGATATTCATTTAATTTGCATTAACAGATTAAATACTTAGTGTTTAATTTTCAAGCTAAAAACTGTGATAGTAATAGGTAATTAATATCATATCATCCACGTGTCTTCCAACATTATTTTAATAAAAATTACAGCTAATAAATAAGTTAGTAACATACTCTTATCCAGTTTCTGTGAGTTTTTTATTTTAATTACTGTAATACTATAATTTATTTGTATCCTGTTTACAAAGCTTTATCAGATCTATATTTAAAACGAAGCCCTGGATGCGGGTATTCAGGTAGACGTTGTGTATACGAACTTCAGTAAAGCGTTTGATAGACTTGATCACGCAATCTTGATCAATAAGCTAGAGACATGCAGTTTGCAGATAACTTGCTTAGTCTACTTAAATCATAAATTTCAATGCTCAGGCAGTTTGTGAAAATTGGCAGATAGCCAACATTTTTGTCATCGTTCCCCAAGGATCCTGTTTAGAACTGTTACTCTTTATTATTTTCATCAACAATATATTTCAATCACTTAATATTAACTGTCTTATGTACACTGATAATATTCACTAAAATGTATTCACATCGCGATGTCCTTAAACTTCAGATTTCGCTGAGCTTTACAGAACATGTTAACAAATTCACAGCTGAATGTTCCAAAAATTTTGGATTTGTTATTAGAAATCTGCGTTCTTTTACCTGCTGTCGTCTGTTACTTAGCGTATATTGCGTTTTTGTTCTTCCCAAATTAAAATACGCTAGAACAGTTTAGAGTCACCGTTATTTGAATGCAATTAATAAGCTGGAGACATATCCAGGGTAGATGTCTTTTAAACTCGATGGCTTTTACAGGAAAATTGGGACTGAAAGTCTTGAAAATAGGTCTCCCAAGTCTTCTTTTTCAAGATAATAAATAACTTAACTGATTGTCCTGCTTTATTAAAGACTTTAAGTTTCCATGTTCCTACAGGAACGAGGAACGATACATTCTCAAATTCCCCAATGAATGTCATATGTAACAAATACAAGGTGTTTCAGAGTTGAAATGACAAAAACCTAGGTTCGTAGATGTTTCCGAGATGCAAGGTGCTGTTATTTTTAAAAAAATTGAGATTTTTTTAAAAAATGCTTTAGCTTATTAGAATAAAAATTTTACGGTTTATACATTTACTGAACTAATTAGATTTGATCCAGAATTTTCAAGGGTGTACCCAGGAAACATGTCGGTTCTTCTTTTTGCAGAAAAGAATATCACCCTGTATTTTTTTACGGGTTTTTTGTAATATTCAGATGAACCCACTAAAAATAGTACATTTGTGTCTCTTGACTTTTTTAGTTTCTCGCTTCGTTTTCGAGAACCTCAGATAACAATGCTTAGGGCTTTTTCCAAAAAATTATTACAGTGTATTTCTTTATGAAAACATAAATAAAACATGAAATGTCTTAAATGTCATAAAGTACTTCTTAGGATTAAAAATACGCTCGAAAAGGGCATGATGTTTCTTCCAGAAGAACTTCCTGAATTGTGGCTGCCGAGGAGGATATTTTGGAATGTACATCCCTACAATTTCCAAAAAATCCAGGCAGTGATTCCAGCC
The DNA here is from genome assembly GCA_037114965.1 of Monochamus alternatus. Classification (NCBI taxonomy): domain Eukaryota; kingdom Metazoa; phylum Arthropoda; class Insecta; order Coleoptera; family Cerambycidae; genus Monochamus; species Monochamus alternatus. The sequence goes on along the minus strand of CM073435.1, from coordinate 20,036,069 downwards.
GATAGTTTAACGGGAGTATTTTATTTTCCGATGAACCGTTGTTTACCAGAAATGAATATTTTAACAGCCATGATTATCATATTTGACATGAAGAAAATCTACATGCAATGCATGTAACAGGCCAGCAACGTTTTCATCTAAATGTCTGGACAGGAATTGTAGCTGATCAATTGATTGACCCATTTGTGATACCACCACGCTTAAATGGAAATTGCTACTTAGATTTTTTACGCAATCCTCTTCCAGGACTTCCAGAAGAAGTCCTATCAAATATCAGGCGTCAAATAATATTTCAGCATGATGGTGCATCGGCTCATTGTCACCGAGAAGTACGAAATCAGTTTAATGAAGTTTACCTCGCATGGTGGATTACATCTATAGACTTTTTTCTTTGGGATTACCTAAAACATCTTGTGTTTGCTACCCTCATGGAAACAGTGGAACACTTACAGCAAAGAATTTTCGATTTATGCCAGGTTATTTAGAACACCTCGGACAGTGTAACAAAGTATAGACTTCAAAAAATTCAGAACTCGTGTTGCAGGTTTGTGTTGGGTCTGAAGAGGTTTGATATAGTATCAACTAAATAAAAGAGTTGCATTGGCTTAATATTGAAAATGTTTTTAAGTACCATGTGTCTATATTTGTGTATCGTTTGTTTCAATCTTCTACTCCTTCTTATCTTCGAAATAAGTTTATTTTTATGTACGAGACACACTCAGTTCAAACTAGATATAATTTTAAATTATCTCCTCCACGGTACTCCACGGCGGTATTTACAACTCTATTAAAATTTAAAATAGCCTTAATGATGAACTAAAGATTCTATCTGTGGACAGTTTTCGTAAAAGAATTAAAGAATTTTTCTCATCTTGTCAGTAACGCGCTAATGATAAAATATATTTTTTGTTTTGTTGCACTTTCTGTGGCATTGATTTTGTTGTTGTTTTTGCCATTTTTTATTCTGAATTGTAATGATTGTAATAGTAGCATTAAGTTGTTTTTGTTATGTTAGTTTTTATATTTTTTTATACCTTATATTGGGTTAAGTAGAGTAGCGAAAGCTAGACTTCGCCCAGATGTTGTGTGTTTTCTTGTAAACACTAATAAAGACATTAACATTGAGAAACAAATCTTGCCACATTTGTTAATAAGGTGAGTTTATATTTTGAGGAGGGATTCCAGGTTGATACGGTATACACCGATTTTGCAAAAGCATTCGATAAGGTAAATCATGATATCTTGCTTGCAAAATTAGTTTCTTATTGTTTAAGTGATTCAGTATTGCATTTAATTACTTCATATCTTCGTCACAGGAATCAATTTGTCAATTATCATGGTTATAGATCATATTCATTTTTGGCGAAATCAGGTGTGCCGCAAGGGTCTAATCTGGGCCCTTTACTATTTTTGATTTTTATAAATGATCTTCCATCGTTAATTTCATCGGAATGCGTCCTCTATGCAGATGATTTAAAGATTTTTAAGAACATTAAAACAGTTAGTGACTACTCAGTATTGCAAAGTGACATAGATATTATTTACAATTGGTCTTTAGTTAATAAATTGCCTTTCAACTTAGATAAATGTAAAATAATTTCCTGTAGGCGTATGAAAGATCCCTTGATTTTCAATTACAATATTAATAATAACATTTTAAGTAGGTGAGAAGTGGTAAAAGATCTTGGTGTTACCTTTCAGCACAATTTTGATTTCTCGACACACATCAAATCTATTGTAAACAAACCTTACAGGATGTTAGGGTTTGTAAAAAGAACAACTCGGGAATTTAAAAATATAGATACTATTAAATATGTATATAACACCTTAGTACACTCACGTTTGGAATATGCATCTACAATATGGAATTCACGAAAGAAAAATGTCATCCAAACTGTTGAAACTCTTCAAAATAAATTTATTAAATATTTATATTACAAAAAATATAATACTAATCCTGGTTTCTTTCATTATCAACCTTTTCGTGAGGAATTTAATATGTTAAGATTAAGCTGTCGAAGAATACAAAATATTCTTATGTTTATGTATAAAATAATTAATTTTCAACTTGACTCCCCATATCTACTTTCTCAAATAAATTTTTTTGCTTCCTCTTATCAAATACGCCCAAAATTGGTATTATTTCGAATCTCTGAAAGCCGGTCTTTGATAAATTGTTTCTCTCAGATGTATAATGAGTTTGTTAAGGATGTATCTTTGGATATATGTTGTGCCCCTCAAGCTGAATTTAAAAGAAAAATCATTAATGTTCAGGGTCGTTATTAATTTCTGCAAAGTATATAATATGTCTCAGAAATAATTATTTTGAATATTTAATATTAATATCTGTTTAGTTCCAGATTAATTAGTTTATATAAGTGTAAGTGTGTACTACGGTTATGCAGTATTGTGAATTAAAATTAAGATAGAAACGTAATTAGGTGTGCAACCTGTTTGTTTCTTATGAAATAAGTATCATTTACATATTTAATGGCTCGTCGTCCAGGGCGAGAGGTCTGCGTTAAGTACCTGCTGCAATGTAGGTCGCTTCCTGTAAGTCGAGCCGCTTAGGCGAGCAGGAAGTAAGCAGACCACTTATATCTCACCATTGTTTGCTGAGCGGAATCTCCCCTAGGCTTTTGTCACTTCAACTCTGAAACATACTTTATTCGAAAACAAAATTTACCTATTTAGCTCATCAGCAGCTAATATTGTATGTACACAGTTTTTGTAGCTTACTTGAGTTAACTAAAAGGGGTAAATAAAATAGCATCGATGCTTTCCTATCCTTTACACTTCTTCAAAATTTATGAATATGATATGTAAATCATTTCTGAATCGCCTTTCCAGACTGTTCTCCTTTTTGTACATCTTATCATTAGGCCGACTGTACACGGAAAAAAAAGATTTTAACTAATCTGGAATAACATTACGTTGGTACGCATGTTTAAACATATATAATCTTGAATTAAGTAATTTTTTTTCAGTCAAGATTTATTTGAATAAATTTAGTTCGCAATTCTTGTATGAGTGGCAGATAATCAGATTCGTAGCAAATATGCCAAACTTAACATGAATTGTGTACCTACATTACCATTTTCGTAATGATTTGTCAGTAAATAGACAATTGACTCCGAAGGCATCCATTAACATACCAATTCAAATTCTATTAAAAAAGTTATATTTTGTGTTTCAGGTCGCACCAAAACATCCAAGCAAATAAGAATCCTTCTAAATGATTATAAGGCTAGCGAGAACCGAGGGGCCAAAAAACGATGTGCTAAAAATGAGAGCGCATAATAAAGTCGTGACAGAACTCATCGCTCGACAACGAATTGCGAAATTATACGGCAGGATATCATTCCTACCTAGAACGTATAATGGAGGATAGTACGATTTAGACGTCGTAAAATATTAAATTATGGAAACTTCTCCAAATCCCATCTCCATATGTACGACAATATTGTTATGGAGCTTTCACTGGCTATAATAATAATAATAATAATAATAATAATAATAATAATAATAATAATAATAATGCTCTAAAAGAAACGATTTAACAGCAAGACGAAACTTTGTAAGCGGCATGGCTGCAATCAAGATATCTCTATGAATAGAGGTGAACTTGTTAAATAACTTTAGATTTATTTTATTGCACTGTGTTATGGATATTCTAGAGAACGGAGCTACCAGATCACCCGCATGTCTAGTTCCATAATTGTGCATGTTAGCATAGGTGGTAAAATCACCTATGTTTTCATGTATGTATAAAAGTGTCTGCAAAATAAAGAGACATGGGACAGGGAGCACTTTATGTTTTTTATATAAAGGCCTGCAGGGTTTATCAGGCAATGCTCCGTCAATTATCCTGATAGCAGCCTTCTGGAGTGTAAAAACTTTATTAGCTGTTGAAGATTGTCCCCATAATAGAATACCATACATGATGTGACTCTGAACAATGGAGAAGTAAACAGTACGTAGGACCTCTCTGGGTAAGTACAATCTCATTTGGCGTAACGCGAATATTTGAGAAGATATTTTTGAACACAATTTTTGAATGTGAGCACTCCAGTTTAGGCCAGTGTCAAGAGTCACACCAAGCAGTGTAACCGGATCTGATCGAGGCGTCCACTTGTCAGAGCTGATGACTAAGCTCTTCGTTTTAGATTGATTTAGTTTTAATTTATTGGCAGAGAACCATTCATCAGCACTAACCAGCCCCACATCCCTCGAACAGTCACTTTGCCTATTTAAAAGTGTGGTGTCATCGGCGTACATAACACAAGCAGTAGAGATAGAATGTGGTAAATCGTTAATATAGAGGAGGAACAAGACCGGTCCCAATATTGACCCCTGAGGAACGCCGTTCTCTATAGGTAGAATGGAGGACTCTATTTTATGTAAGCAAACTAGTTGTTTTCTATTTGTTAAATATGATTTAAAGAGCTTAAGTTCATTACCTCTCACACCATAGTACTCCAGTTTTTGTAGTAGAATATCAGTTTGTACACAATCAAAAGCCTTAGTGAGGTTACACACCGTAATATCAGTATGTGTGCCCTCATCAAGACCTCCAATAACGGTTTCTAGAACCTTCAGAAGTGCCCTAAGTGTGGATCTGCCCTTCCTAAATCCAAACTGAGCCTCAGAAAATATAGAGTACTTTTCACAGTACCCTACAAGCTTGTCTCTAATTAGCATCTCAAATATTTTGTTAATAATAGGGAGTATTGCAATGGGGCGGAAATTATCTAAACATTCTGTGTCGCCCTTTTTATGTATAGGTGTAATTTTGGATATTTTAAAGAGATCCGGCCAGTTTCCGTCTTCTATACATTTATTAAACAAAATAGTCAGTGGATCAACCAACGACTCGATCGATGCCCTAATCATAAAAATATTTAAACCGTAGTAGTCAATAACACTTGAATTTTTCATTCTTAATATAGACTCTCTCACGTCAGATTGAACAATGCTCGTCATAAAAAATGAAGATGATGGCTTAGGCGATTTTTGTAATAATGTGAATGGATCTAAACTAATGTTGTTTATTGAATGAACAATAGTTGCACAAATATTGACAAAATGGGTATTAAAATCATCTGACGTAATAATAATAATAATAATAATAATAATAATAATAATAATAATAATAATAATAATAATAATAATAATAATAATAATAATAATAATAATAATAATAATAATAATAATAATAATAATAATAATAATAATAATAATAATAATAATAATAATAGGTAGGTAGGTAGGTAGTTAGTTTATTGACCACATTTACATACAACAGTACATTTGAAGTCATAAATTTAGGTGGTTGTTCTACAGTCACATCCATTTAAATAGTCAACATATTCATTTACTGTGTAAAAACATTTTTCGATTAAGACATTTTTAGCATATTTAACAAATTGGTTAAAGTGCATATTTTTAACTTGGGGGTAATTATTAACGAATTTATTGTACAGCTTTATATCCAATTTGTTAATTTTAGTTGTGCGTATTCGAGAATATGGCTGAATTAAATTTTCCGCATACCTTGTATCATAGTTATGAACATTTGAATGCGTTCGGAACTTATCTAGGTTTAGACGTATTTCTTTAAGTGTCTCAAAGATATAGATACAAGGCAGCGGAAGTATGCCCAATTCAAGAAATATGGGTCTACATGGGGCATCAAAAGAGGCACCACACAGCACCCTCACAGCCGCCTTTTGATACACGAATACTCTATCCGCTTTCACCGAATTTCCCCAGAGCAAAACACCATACGTTAAATGAGAATGTACATTTGCATAATACACCATCTTCAGTACATGACTATTCAAAGACTGTTTTAGGTGCCTTAACAAAAAAACCTGCGAGGCCAGCTTTGAGCAGAGATAGTCTGTATGAGGTATCCAATTGAGAAAAGTGTCAAGAACAATTCCCAGAAGTTTTACTGGCTCAGATTTATTCACCCATCTGTCCGAGTTTATTTGCAAACATTGCGTTTTATTTTCATTTAATTTTAATTTGTTAGCAGTGAACCACAATTTAGCATTTTCCAGACTATCACCACTTACATATGAGTTATTTCTATCTATTATTGTGGTGTCATCAGCAAACAGAATACATTTACCTTCCCCATTTAGAGTTACTGGCAAGTCATTAATGTAATATAAAAAGAGTATCGGTCCCAACACCGACCCCTGGGGAACTCCATTTTTAACAGGCAATAGGTCTGATTCCTTACCTTCACAGACAACATATTGTTTCCGGTTACACAAATATGAGGAAAGCAGAGCAAGCGATCTCCCTCTGATGCCATAGTATTCTAACTTAGACAATAACACATCAGTAATGACACAGTCAAAGGCCTTAGTAAGGTCACATATTGTAAGAAATGTACTTGAGCCCTCTTCAAGACCCTGGACTGCATCTTCAATTAAAGCCATTAATGCCCTAACTGTAGATTTTTGTTTTCTAAAACCATACTGGGCATCACTGAAGATCGCCTGATTCTCACTGTAAGAAATCAATCTGTCCTTAATTATTATTTCAAATACTTTGCCAATAATTGGCACAATTGCAATAGGTCTGTAGTTGTCAACGTCACTCACATTACCTTTTTTGAAAACTGGAATAACTTTTGTGATTTTCAAGGAATCAGGCCAATTGCCCTCTTCTAGACATTTGTTAAATAGGATAGTGAGCGGTTCAATCAGAGACTGTACAGATGTTTTTAACATAGCACTATTTAATCCATAATAATCTAGGCAGGATGTATGTTTAAGATTGAAAATTGCGTTTTTTACATCTAACGGCAGAATTGGTAGCATGAAGAAAGATGAAGAGGGTTTATTGCAAAAACTTAGAAAAGACATAGGCGACGATGTATCATTACTTATACTATTTATAATGCGTTCAGATATATTCACAAAATATGTATTAAAATCATTACAGTGTATATTCGTCTTAAAATTAGGTTTTTTTTGTGTATTAATTTCGTTATTAACTAATTTCCACGCCATTTTACTCTTATTATCTGCATTATTTATTACGTTACTAAATTTGTTCCTCTTCTCTTGTTTCAGTGCTTTTCTATACTCTTTTCTAATTACATTATAAGATATCCAGTCTTCGTTGGCATTAGAGTTGTTGAACTTTCTTTTCTGCTCATTTAATTTTCCCCTCATATCTTTCAATCTCTGATTGAACCACACAATCCTTTTACTTTTACATTTTTCAGATGTCATGGGAAAGCAGATATTTACAAAATAATTTAATTGATCTAATATTAACTTAGTACATTCATTCGAACACTTATCTATCAGACTCAAATTACTCCAATCAAAGTTAATAATAATAATAATATAATAATAATAATAATAATAATAATAATAATAATAATAATAATAATAATAATAATAATAATAATAATAATAATAATAATAATAATAATAATAATAATAATAATAATAATAATAATAATAATAATAATAATAATAATAATAATAATAATAATAATAATAATAATAATAATAATAATAATAATAATAATAATAATAATAATAATAATAATAATAATAATAATAATAATAATAATAATAATAATAATAATAATAATAATAATAATAATAATAATAATAATAATAATAATAATAATAATAATAATAATAATAATAATAATAATAATAATAATAATAATAATAATAATAATAATAATAATAATAATAATAATAATAATAATAATAATAATAATAATAATAATAATAATAATAATAATAATAATAATAATAATAATAATAATAATAATAATAATAATAATAATAATAATAATAATAATAATAATAATAATAATAATAATAATAATAATAATAATAATAATAATAATAATAATAATAATAATAATAATAATAATAATAATAATAATAATAATAATAATAATAATAATAATAATAATAATAATAATAATAATAATAATAATAATAATAATAATAATAATAATAATAATAATAATAATAATAATAATAATAATAATAATAATAATAATAATAATAATAATAATAATAATAATAATAATAGATAGATAGATAGATAGATGTTTATTGACCATTATATACAGTAGGTAGTACATTTACAGTCATAATCTAGAGTGAGTAGTATTAATAAAAGATAAAAATTCGTCAATATTATAAAAACAATGTGATACTAGAAAATTTTTAGTAAACCTGTGGAAGACCTTGGATGACATATCTCTAACATTTTGCTGTGTAAAAAAATTTATAAACTTGTTGTAGAGGTCTACTGGTATCTTATTACGCTTGGTTAGGTCCAATCGAGAAAAAGGTATAATAATAATAATAATAATAATAATAATAATAATAATAATAATAATAATAATAATAATAATAATAATAATAATAATAATAATAATAATAATAATAATAATAATAATAATAATAATAATAATAATAATAATAATAATAATAATAATAATAATAATAATAATAATAATAATAATAATAATAATAATAATAATAATAATAATAATAATAATAATAATAATAATAATAATAATAATAATAATAATAATAATAATAATAATAATAATAATAATAATAATAATAATAATAATAATAATAATAATAATAATAATAATAATAATAATAATAATAATAATAATAATAATAATAATAATAATAATAATAATAATAATAATAATAATAATAATAATAATAACAATAACAATAATAATAATAATAATAATAATAATAATAATAATAATAATAATAATAATAATAATAATAATAATAATAATAATAATAATAATAATAATAATAATAATAATAATAATAATAATAATAATAATAATAATAATAATAATAATAATAATAATAATAATAATAATAATAATAATAATAATAATAATAATAATAATAATAATAATAATAATAATAATAATAATAATAATAGATAGATAGATAGATAGATGTTTATTGACCATTATATACAGTAGGTAGTACATTTACAGTCATAATCTAGAGTGAGTAGTATTAATAAAAGATAAAAATTCGTCAATATTATAAAAACAATGTGATACTAGAAAATTTTTAGTAAACCTGTGGAAGACCTTGGATGACATATCTCTAACATTTTGCTGTGTAAAAAAATTTATAAACTTGTTGTAGAGGTCTACTGGTATCTTATTACGCTTGGTTAGGTCCAATCGAGAAAAAGGTATAATAATAATAATAATAATAATAATAATAATAATAATAATAATAATAATAATAATAATAATAATAATAATAATAATAATAATAATAATAATAATAATAATAATAATAATAATAATAATAATAATAATAATAATAATAATAATAATAATAATAATAATAATAATAATAATAATAATAATAATAATAATAATAATAATAATAATAATAATAATAATAATAATAATAATAATAATAATAATAATAATAATAATAATAATAATAATAATAATAATAATAATAATAATAATAATAATAATAATAATAATAATAATAATTGTCTTTATTTTCATTATCCAAAAGAAAAAAACAAATTGCACCAAATTGTATATATATATATATATATACAGGTAAAGAAAACCACAAGGGGAAGTTCACAAAATTGTGCTCTACCACTTAACCCTTGATAAAACCTACAGAAGATTAGCATATATACCTGGTAGATAAGGCAGAAACAAAACAATATTTCATATTCGACGCAAACAACATAATACAAACAATATAACAATATAATAGTTTCAAGCATACAACACTATACTTCCAAATCAGTATCACTACTGATCTGAAAATAGAATATCTCTTAAACATTTCTTAAACATAGATGAAGGATACATTTTGAGTTCGGTAGGTATGGAATTGTACAAACATAGACATCAAATGTGAAGCATCTCTCAAAAAGAGCAGTATTGTGAATAGGAGGAGAGATGGAACCCTTATTTCTTATATTTATATGATGTACATCACATCTGAATGTAATTTTGTTATATAAATATGGCGGTTTTTGCCCAATGATAATTTTATGATATAGAGTTAGCGAATTCAATTTTCAACGATTTGTCATATTCAACCATTTAATATCAGCTAGTTTGTGTGAAATATGCTGAAACTTTCTTATGCCAAAAATGAAACGCAAACATGCATTCTGTACCCTTTGAACGCGATTAGAAAGATCCACATCCAAAGAGGGTCCATATAATTGAGAACAGTAATTAAATTGCGAAAGAACCAAACCATCACACAGCATCTTTTTAGTGGCAATATTTAAATATCCTCTATGGGGATACAAACATCTTAAAGCTCCATATGCCCTCTGAATATATTTAGAAACTTGTTGACGGTACCTGAGAGTGCTGTCCAAAATAACACCAAGATTTTTGGCCGTATCTGAAGCTGTTATTTGTTGTCCACCTATTTCTAGATTAAAAGTATCTCTAAGTGTATTTCTCATATTCCTGTTACCAAAAATTAGCATAGCAGATTTTGTAGGATTCAGCAACAAATTGTGCTGCCCTGATATTGTACATAAAATCTTTAAATCCTCGTTTAGCCGATTTTATGCTAATTCGTATTCATTTTTAGGAGAAGAGAAATAAATTTGCGTGTTATCTGCATACATGTGAATTTTAGAATATTTTAAAAATATTGGAAAATAAGCTGTATACAACAGCAAGGGTCCCAGAATGGAACCTTGAGGTACCCCACAGTACAATCGTCTTCTCTGAGAAACAACACTTCCTAGCTTAACAACCTGAGTACGTCCAGTTAAATAACTTTCGAACAGTTGCAGACTGCCATCGTCCAGTCCAATTGACTTCAGCAAGGCCAACAACACCGCATGATTAACCGTGTCAAAAGCCTTACTAAAGTCAAGCAGCACCAATACCGTCATCAAATCTCCATCTGTGGCCCTAATGATGTCATCAGTAATATTCAGTAGCGCTGTGGTGCAGCTAAACCCTGGGCGAAAACCCGATTGCTCAAGAGGCAAAATATTATTAATATCAATGAAGCTACGTAGTTGTTTCTCCATGACTTTTTCGACTAATTTCGACAAGCAAGACAATATACTTATAGGTTTAAGATCCTTCCATTCGCTAGGATTATTTACTTTTGGTAAAGGTATGACCAACGCCTCTTTCCATAAAGAGAGAAACTACGATTCTAGAAATATAGAGTTAACAATATTAACAATAACCGGCAATATATAAGGACAACATATTTTAATAAAATTAAATGTTAATTAAGTCATAGTGGTTTTTAGGCTTCCACGGTCGATGCTATCATTTGATACACAGTGATTTTCCGGGTTGTTATGCCGTGACCTCGGCAACTAATCGCTGCTAGAAAAATAATTAAAGTGTACATCCCTGACGTTAACCGGGATTCTTTTACCTGTCCTGCTTGTTCTAGGGCTAGGCTCTGTGAGCTATCGATGTCTCTAGGCCCGCCCATATATTGATTTCGGCTCCTGTTGTTGGTATTAAGACTGCTACGGTTGGAACCGTTCCTCGGATAATGGTGATCCTCTGAGACGTCTCGTAGCCGCCGTGTAACTGGTCGCATCCCATGCTTCTACTAATAGTAGATAAAGATACAAAGTAGGTATACATCAATTTGATATTCAAAAATTTTCCAGGCCTATTCAGGAGTTTGTCGTACTGAATTTTTACATCAACAAAAGGAGCATATAGTTAGGTAGAAAATTTTCCATAATCATTATGCATTAGTTCGTAACAAACACGGAGCAGAATAAAATCTTAACAAATATTCAATATTCACTAAAACAAATTTCTATTCAATCCAGAGGATAAACAACATATCGTTAACTATTATTCATTATTATTCTGAACATTGTTAAGAAGTATGTACCACTGTGGTGTGATCTATCTGTTATATTTCTTCAAATACAGCCGAAACGTAAACTTGTCAATAAATTGGTTTTCTTTAACTTTTGACTTCATTCCCAATAATATTATTTCTGAAGATACCGTACCTTTTATAATACAAAATATGACATCATTGGAAGAGCCTGAGGTTTTACACATAAACATTTGATAAGTAAGTATTCCTAGGTAGCACACATTTAATTTGACCAAAATATTTAAACTGTGGCCCAATATTTGTAAGAATTTGCCATTATTAGTATGTTAATGGTTTCATTTAGTGAACCAATATTTCAAGAACTATATGAAACCAATATTTGACCATTATATTGATAAAAACAACTGTTTCTTTTTATTGGTAGAAATATTGACATAACATTGGGTTTACCCATGTGAAAAATATATTTTTATGGTATTGGCTCAATATTGGTTAATTAAATTACAATATTCCACCATTATATTATGAATGTTATTGGTATACTTAGTTAGAGTTATTATGCCAATATTATGTAAAACACAAGAGGCCAATATATTATTATAGTGTAATATTATTTAATTTAATTGTGCTAATATCGTATAAACACACTGTAATTTATGGTAGCACCACACTCGGTGATCATTTACTGAATTACAGAATTTGCCATGCGCCATTTTCTTCTGTGTGGTGTTGTGGTGCTGTTTGCAAGCGTGACACTCGTGACTCTAAAGTTACATCTTCTGTTTGAAGTAAATACAGTACTTTCGAAAAGTAACGAATAAATTCATTATTTTTGAAATTGAGAAGTTTTCGTAAAAATTCCCTGGCATGTCGATTTTATTTTAAAAAAAGGCACTTTTTGTCATACGACCCATATTTGTGACGTCATCGTTGTTCGAGATATGACGTCATCGACAATTTTTTTAAATAGCAACCCCCAATTTTGACAATACCATTTGAAAGGGCGTGTCATTATACATACATACATCATGAACAATTATGGTGTTACATAACAAAAATGTCAATAAAATAATGTTTGAAGATTTTAAAATTTAATTTTCACAATACTGTGCACCTCTCCATTATGCAACACCTGTCCGTGCTTATTTAGATGAGCTGTTCCCGAATCGTTGGACAGGGAGAAGGGGCCCGATTGATTGGCCAGCCAGATCGCCTGATTTGACACCCCTAGATTATTTCTTGTGGGGATATTTAAAAAGCAAAGTATACGTTACTAGGCCGGTTAATTTAGAAGATTTAAAAGCAAGAATTCGTCACGAGATACATCGTATACCTCATGAAGTTATTGATAATATCCAAAAAGAATTTATTAATCGTCTTGGCTACTGTCAAGCAGCCAACGATGCACAATTTAAACATTTAATTTAGTCGATTTTTTACATAATCATTATCATTTTCAGTACTGTGAAATATAAATTTTAAAATCTTCAAACATTATTTTCTTGAAATTTTTGTTATGTAACACCATAAATTTTCATGATGTATGTATGTAGAATGACACGCTCTTTCAAATGGCATGTTCAAAATTGGGGGTTGCTATTTATAAAAATTGTCGATGACGTCATATCTCGAACGACAATGACGTCACAAATGTGGGTCATATCTCAAAAAGTGCATTTTTTAAAAACAAAATTGACGTCAAGGGATTTTTTCATAAAAAATTAATTTATTCGTTACTTCGTAACAAAAAGTTGCACATTCAATTTTCTGTAAGGAAGTATGTACGAGATATTTTGTGTAATTCCTGAAATACCGACTGAAAACTGAAAAGGCGTATCACGGACCATACTAGCCACAGTCCCGCTGAAAACTTTTTTGAGCACTATTAAAAATACATCTTCCACATAACATGATTAAAATTGGGGGTTGTTATTTAAAAAAATTGTCGATGACGTTATATCTCGAACAACGATGACGTCAAAAATGCGGGTCGTATGTCAAAAAGTGCCTTCTTTAAAAACAAAATCGACGTGACAGGGGATTTTTTCGAAAACTTCTCAATTTCAAAAATAATGAATTTATTCGTTACTTTTCGAAAGCACTGTATATAAAAGCATCAAATAAGCTTAAGTTAATGCTTTTACACCTACCCCTAGTGTAAAAAAGTTATTTCAATATTTTCTCCTTATTCATTTTTAACGAGCATATTTCAATAAAATTTTCTTCTTTTAGGTAGAGGTAGAAATCTAGTTTTTTAATTTTTTTTTTCAACCATTTCCGAATCACTAACATTTATTTAAAATGTTAAGCCTATAATATGAAACCCTGAAGGACCATTATTGTAAACTGATATCTTTTTTACCAACAGCTACCTACTCAATAACCAAGAATAAAATAATTTGAAGGTCTAACATTTATACAGGGTGTTCTAAAAGTCCATCAGGAAACTCCGAGAGGTGATTCTACGGATTAAAATAATAGCAGTATGTAACGAAAATCTTTTTCGAATTGTCAATTGTTTCCAAGTTACAGCTAGTACAAGTTAAATTTTTTTATTTTTCTTTTTAAATAACTTATTTAATTCAAGTTCGATTTTTCTCTCATTTGCCACACTCACTAAGTAGATCAGGCTATATTCGATCAGTCAAAGAAAAGTTTTATTACGCGCCGCTAGAGGGGACTTTACCTAAAACTCATAATTAGTTTAATTCATAACTTTTTTTTTCATATCACAGAAATTTAAACAATATTGAATAGAGGAACAATATAAGAGAAAATTATGTACTCTTTATTCAAGCCGATAAATGTAACCAAACAATTTTCATTACAATTTGTAACACCAAAATTACTAAAGAGATTTATTTGAAACATGGCAACTTGATTAATTAATAATAATAATAATAATAAAGGTTTATTCATTTTCACAAAATTTTACAAATTTGGTATACAAAATTAGTATATAATTATACACGTATATACACATTATACATACAGTATGCGCCAAAAGTATGGAATAAATTCAATAAAAACGAAACAATTATTTTTTGGGAAAAATCCTCGAACAGGTCGATTTTTAATTTAAAAAATACATATTTTAGCGTAAAATGCGATTTTCAAATGTCATTTGTTTTCCAGTAATGACATCATGGATTTTTTTTTAAATGGCAAAACCATATTTTTTTTCTTGATTCTGAAAGATCGTTTAATTCTCTATCAGACAGTACTAAAATTTTGCTCTCTTACATAGGAAAGTTTTCGAGTAAATAACGATTGAATTTTAGAAAACGTAAATTTTATCCATAAAAAAGTAACAATTCTGAGGTATGTAAAATAAAATACAATTGATTAAATTTTATACTTAAATTAAATGTTCGAATTGCCATCCACCAACTTCTTGACAATGCGCAAGTCTGTGAAGAAATTCTTCTTGCACATTATGAATGATTTCTGGGGTAACTCTGCGTATTTCGTCCCGAATGCGATTTTGAAGTTCTTCTAAATTACGTGGTTTATTAATGTACACTTTTGACTTCAAGTATCCCCATAAAAAATAGTGAAGAGGTGTAAGATCTGGCGATCTTGCAGGCCATTCTATCGGTCCGCGTCTGCCGATCCACCTCCCAGGAAAACAGTTGTCCAAAATATCTCGTACAGGGAGCGCATAGTGCGGAGGTGCACCGTCTTGCTGAAACCATATGGTATCGTCAGGAATGTCAGGGTCATTATCGTTAGGAAAAATTACTGCAAGGGCTGGAACAAGGTCATTTTCTAGAAACTCTAAACATCTTTGTCCTGTAAGGGTTCCTTCAAAGAAGACAGGCCCTACTATTCTGTCCTCAACTATTCCAGCCCACACATTTAATTTCTGAGGGTGTTGGGTATGTGCCTGCCATCCAATGAGGATTTCCCCGACTCCAATATCTGCAAGTTTGACGGTTTACTGTACCATTCAGACAAAATATAGCCTCATCTGAAAAAAGTATTTGCCGGTGTATATTTCTATTTCCTTGACATAAATCCATTAGAATTTCGCAAAAGTGTAAGCGGCGATCGGGATCATCTTCATTGAGTTCCTGCACAAGTTGAATTTTGTAGGGATGATATTTTTCCTTCCTCAAGATACGTAGCACTGTGCTCTGACTAGTGTCATTGTTTAATGCAACCAATCGTGAAGAATTATGAGGATCCACCATACTTATCAAAATGTTCTGTTTTTGATTTTCATTAATGCTTGGACGTCCAGGTTTTGGAATATTTACAACATTGCCAGTTTCTCCAAATTTAGACTCTACCTTACTGATTGTTGATTGGCTGATAGGGCGATCTGGATATTTGTCATTAAATAAATCGCAAACTTCCTGCTGAGTTCTAGTTATATTCCCGCATCCGATAAGAATTAAAATTTCAATTCTTTGAGTAACAGTTAAATGTGCCATAATACTTTAAATTGAATAATAATTTCTGTGTCGCTTACAATACTTATTAGAAAGTCGGTGTGACAATGACACTTTGCAAAGATTTTAACCTACGTGATCCATAAAAGAACTATGGAATTCAAAAAACTAAACTTGAGAACGTTTTTGCTTTATTTTAATTGATTTACGTTTTCTAACATTCAATCGTCATTTACTCGAAAACTTTCTTATGTAAGAAGATTATAGTACTGTCTGATAGAGAATTAAACGATCTTTCAGAATCAAGGAAAAAAATATGGTGTTGCCATTTAAAAAAAAAATCGAGGACGTTATTACTCGAAAACAAATGACATTTGAAAATCGGATTTTACGCTAAAATATGTATTTTTTAAATTAAAAATCGACCTGTTCGAGGATTTTTCCCAAAAAATAATTGTTTCGGTTTTTATTGAATTTATTCCATACTTTTGGTGCATACTGTATATATACACATATACAATATGTGGAAAACTAAATAAACACAGTAACCTTTTAAAGTATTTACTTACTACTTGTTAAAGGAATATTAATTATAATAATTATTAATAATTATTAAGTGGAAAGGGAGGCCCTATAAATGTACATCATATAGAAATATGTGCTTCAATATTGGATACATATATTCAACAAATTACATTAATAATCACAACCAGTTATGATTCCTAAAAGTACGACGTACTTGAATGTGGAACACATAACCAGTCATATAAATGTGGACAATATAGTAAACTAATATTACAAACATCAGTTACATACCTAACCCAAAAAATACATATAAAACTATATTTTAATCCTGCATTATTAATTATTATTAAAAATACATAGTTTTATTTACTATATCATGCACTAAATATGATATTCTTCACGTATTGGACCTCTTCCAACCGGTAATTTCTGAAATTATTGATAATTATTCTAACCTAGCTTTTATTATTGGTGGTGATTTTAACTGCCGTGTGTCTCATTACGGAGATATTCCCCCTGAATCTCTCCCGTGTTCAAACCTTTTTGAGGAGAGGTCCAGTTGTGACCAAGTTATAAATGCCAGAGGGCGTTCCCTCCTTGAGTTCATGCAAAACAATTCTTTCTCGTTACTCAATGGCAGGGTTATCCACGACAAACCAGCTCAGTTTACTTTTTGCTCTGCTTGTGGAAGTAGTGTCATAGATTTAGTGTGGTGCAATAATATTAAACTTGATGTTATTTATAATTTAAGAGTTCATAGTGATTGTATTCTGTCTTATCATTTCCCTGTATCTTTAGAGCTAAAATTTAATTATGAAACATGTGGGAATATATCTCAATCTAATGCCACTTCGAAGGTTTTAAGATGGAATAACAGACTTGCCTCACGCTATAACTCCATTATGCAGCATTCTCCTCGTGTTCATTTTATTCCCGACATTTCCACTTCATACAACAATATGTGTAGTGCAATAACTGAATCGGCCGATGTTGTTGGTTTAACTAAACTAATACGCGGTAATTGTGTTATGAATGGAAATCACTATAAAAAACCTTGGTTTGACTATGAATGTAAAGTCATGAAGTCGGAACTTAAACACAGCCTTTCCACGTGTAGAGCCAACAATTTCACCTCCCCTTTTAAGGAGTCTTATTTGAGCATGAAAAAACAGTACAACAAACTTATTAAATCCAAAAAAATCTCGCACGAGAAGGCTTTTATTATCACGTTGAGTAATGCTGACCAAAGGACGTTTTGGCGTACTTTACGACAATTTCATAGCAACATTACTCATGAGCTCCCTGTCCAAACATGGGAAATATTTTATGAGTACATATATCCACCAGCAGTACTTGATAATGCCATATACTTCGGTGTAAGGGATCCATTTCTTGATGCTTCTATCACACTAGAAGAATTGGACACTGTACTATCTTGCTGTAAGAATGGTAAATCACCAGGCGAAGACGGAATTTCTTACGAGTTTCTAAAAAATCTTCCCCAGAACTGGCGCCTGTACTTATGTTCTCTCTTTAACCAAATACTGGTAATGGGGGAGGTTCCTTCCTCTTGGTATAATATTTTGCTTACTATGCTGCATAAGAAGGGTCCCATAGACGATCCTACCAATTACCGGGGTATTGCTTTAATTAATTGCTTTGCTAAAGTATTCACTAGTATTCTCCTTGCTCGACTAACTTCTTGGGTTGAATCCAATAAAATACTTCCTGAATCCCAGTCCGGATTTAGAAAAAACCGTGGGTGTATTGACAACGTCTTTGTGTTAAGCTCTATAGTGCAGTTCCACCTTAAGCGAAAAGGCCGCAAAGTTTTTGCTGCATTCATAGATTTTAAGCGTGCCTTTGACTCAGTCGATCATGTTCTTCTCTGGGAAAAACTATATAATATAGGATTAAGTTGTAACATAATAAATGTTCTTAAAAATTTATATTTACACGCGCGTGCTAAAATTCGTACACAGGGTAATCTAACTAAAAGTTTCAACATTACCACGGGTGTTTTACAAGGGGAATCTTTAAGTCCACTACTATTTTCGCTCTTCCTTGCTGATATTGAAGGTTTCTTTGATACTTGTCACGCCCGACGGCTAAACGTTGATAACCGGAATGATATACTTATGCTGTTATATGCTGATGATTTGGTGTTACTTGCTGATTCAGAGATTGATCTCTGCCGTAAACTTAACATCCTTGAAAAATACGTAGCAACTAATCGATTAATATTGAATACCCAAAAAACTAAGATTGTTTGTTTTGCTCGCGGCGGTCGTTACAGCACTTTTCCTTTTACACTAAATAATGAACCTGTAGAAATGGTCCCTTGCTTTACCTACTTAGGTGTTATTTTTTCATCCTCCAGCTTGTTTAGGATAATGACCGAATCCATGGTGGCCAAAGTTAGACAGGCAGTGGGATCCGTAATGACTCTAATGTCTAAATCAAAAATTAATTCTTGGAGTTCACGAATGGTTTTATATAACTCCATTATTATTAACTCATTAGCTAATTGTTTGCCTGTTTGGGGCCTTCGTTATCCTGATATACTCGAAAAAGTACAAGTTGGTTTTTTTAAGAGACTATTATTACTACCTTTTAATACCCCCGGATACACCGTACGTCTTGAGGCTGGAGTCAGTCACCTGTCTCTGGTAGTTCTCAAATCTACTCTAAACTGGTTGCTCAGGCTTCTTTCTATGAATAACGATCGTTATCCTCATATGTGCTACCTTAAACAAACACAGTGGCTGGAGGGTGACACGCCATATAACTGGCTGCTTCAAGTCAAATCAATGCTTCTTAACATCGACTGTGCTGATGTTTTTGATAATTTATCTTATACCCGCCTCATGAAACGTATTCCTACTATTTTACTTAGCTATAAGGAAATGCTCTACCAAAAAGATTTAGCTGCTGTTATGGCCTCTACTGCACCCATATTGTATAAAAATTTTAAACTTACAAGGCACACCGCAGATTATTTACAATTTCATATACATATCTCAATCATCAGGATTATATCCCAACTCCGGCTTTGCAATAAATTTTGCATGAAATTTACTGTCAATGCTGTATCTTATTCCATCAATCCTTCTGTGATGTGTACACTTTGTAATAAATATAAACTGGAAAATATTGAGCATATATTCTTAGAATGTCCCATGTACGCGAGTTTAAAACCACCTGAATTGAGAAATTTAACCTCCAATTCTCTTATTTCTCTGCTGGATAACCTAACGCCTGGGAGTGCAAAGTTATTGTTCAATTTTGTTGTGGGTTTCTTGAAACTCCGTTCATTTGTTTTGCATGAGTAGGATTTATTTAAGAATTAGAGTGCATCTGTTTTTTTCTGCTTACTTTGTGAATTTTTTTTTTTGTACTATCACAAATGTATTTTGGCATTTGTTTTTTTTTATTTTCTGTACTTTAGGTAATCTTTTTTTTTTGTAAGACATTTATTTGAGTAGGTATGTAGGTATGTGTTTTATTTATGTTGTTAATGTATGTGTGTTTAATTTCGGCAGCATATATGTTTTTTCCTGTTTTTTGCTTGTCTTATAACGAGCAATGCAGAACCTCTTCCTGTAAATTTAATTATTTTGAAGGAATAAAGGATTATTATTATTATTATTATTTACTATATCATGCATTAATAATCTCGGACTTTCTTGGACCCACAGTTTAACTTTTTTTGTAAATTATTAAAGATGTTATATTTTTAATTTCTGTCGGAAGAACATCATATAATTTTAAGCAAATATATTTAAAGTTTCTTGTACCTGCTTTTTTATTAACCCTTTGTTTTAATGTTGTTGTGTTTTTTTATCGCGTATTGTAAATATGATCGTTAAACTCAATAAAATCTTTAATTTTATATAGATAAATAAGTACTTTCTCACAAAATAGTTGTCGTATATACATTTTTCCTGTTTCTTTATACAGATTCTCTGTTGGGTAAGTAAATTCTGTATTATACAGGGTGAATCTTAAATAAGTACAAATATTTTAACTGCTGGTGTAGTTCGTTATTTAAATCAGTATAGTGAAAGCCATTTTTAAAAATTTCTAATATTTACGGAGATATTAATTTTTTAAAAAAATACCCACATTTTGAGGACCGCTGGCTGATTTTTCATCCAACAACGTAATGAAACATATGATTTGTTGCGAGGTTGCCATATCTCCTCCAATATAAATATTACGTTTCCTTTAACGTAATAGTTCTATTTTAAAAATATTTGTTTTAAGCATAAGTACAGTAAAATTGGGTATGTAGTATGATACGCAGCAATATTAACATAAATTTTAACATCTGAACTAACCTTACTATACTTCAACGATTAAAAATAAATTTGCGCAAGTTCAATACTGCCGTAAAATATTTAGGAAGATATTACGTGATATTACTATGTCCAATGTTCAAAAATTATACATAAACGTGCACACAAGCTTACCTGTTTGTTAAAAAATTAACTATTTAATCAGTAATCCACATTTCACAAGTTAAATGTCATTGTACACTGTTAGAAAGGGACACAAAACACAATTTCCTTAAGTTATTTTATGAAGAATAACGAAAAACTATGCACGCGTTTTTTATTTAAAATGGAAAAAATGTCAACTTTTAGCAAATTTTATTGCTATTTTCATGCATTATGTGGGGTTAACAAGTTTGACTTGGACTTCCGATAATCTGTCATGACAGTCAATGACAGTTTGATAATAAAAAATAATATAAAATGTTACACTTGACAAAATTCGCTAAAAGTTGAGATTTTTTCTTCCTTGAAGCAAAGACATTTGTGTAATACTGGCAACACTGTGAACCACACGTTCAGTCTGCAGCACTATGACTCATAAAAGTATGAAGGGTCGGTCTAGGCCAGCGGTCCTCAACAAGTTTTCTACTGAAAAATTACGAAATTTATTTAAAATTTCACGTTTTTATTTCTGATTTTTTTGTAAAAAAACTATTAATTATGTGTTCTACACACAAAACTATACTGCTGGTTAAAATATTTGTACTTATTTAAGATTCACCCTGTATATTATTTTATAAACCATTTTTGAATTGTGTTTAATTTTTGTAGGAAATTATTATTTACTCCACCCCAACCTATTATAGCGTATGTTACTTGAGATTGCATCAGGGAGTAGTACAAGATATTAAGTTCATTTATATTCAACAATAGCTTAAGGTATTTAAAAATAGGAATTAGTGTTCTAAGTTTTTTAACAATGTTGTTTATTTGTAGATTCCATCTTAAATGTTTATCCATTCTATTCCCAGGTATTTAACAGAATCAGCTTCCTCAATCAATATAAAAATGTCCCCGTCTAAGTCCATTGAGATCTTTAGTGGCCCAAGGTCAGGTAAATGGTTCCGATAAGAACTGAGCGGTAGATACTTGGTTTTGTTCTTGTTTATTGTTAAAATATTATGATCAAACCATTGTTTAATTAATTTGAAGTCACGTTCAATTATTTTCTTTAAATTTTTCCATGTATCTCCTTTATAAATGATAACTGTATCATCTGCAAATGCCAGTATCTGACCATCAGAAGGTAAACTAAATAAGTCATTTACATATATATTGAATAAAATGGGACCCAGTACCGTACCCTGAGGAACATCATAGTCTACATTTTTTAAATCACTCATAGCTTCACCCATTTTAACGGATTGTTTACGATTAGTTAAATAGCTTTCTATCAGGTTAAACGCAGTGTCTCTAATTCCAATATTTCTCAGCTTATTAAGTAATAGTGTGTGACTAACCGAATCGTAAGCTTTTTTCAAGTCAATGAATATGCATAAAGTGGGATAACATTTATCTGTTTTTTGACTGATATAAGCTGTCTACCAAATTTGCAATCGCATTTTCAGTTGAAACATTATTTGTACATCCAAATTGCATATTAGATAAAATGTTAAATTTTTCAAGAAAACCACTTAACCTTTTTTGATTACTTTTTCAAAGATCTTTGCAATATTGGAAATTAGAGATATGGGTCTATAATTTATTACATCACACTTTTTGCCTCTTTTGAATAGTGGAGTAATTATTCCTATTTTAAAGGCATTTGGACATTGCCCTTCATTTATTATAACATTAATTAAATAAGGTAAGAGTACTGAAATGTCATCTTTAATATTTTTAAGCATATCCGACGTAATTCCATCGATTCCTGGAGCCTTACCAGAATTGAGTGAATTAATAAATTCTTTTATTTCAATTGGGTCACTGGGAGTGAAAAAAAATTGAATTGGGATTACTGTAAATTTTCTGATTTGGATTTGCTGTTTTTTTTATTTTAGTTGCAAGTTTTTTCCCGACATTGGCATAATGAGTGACAAATGCATTTGCAATTTCAGTACTATCCGATATTATACCATTTTCATTTTCAATTTTCGTAACTATTTCCTTTTCCTTATTTACATTGCAAATATTTTTTATTGATGACCAAAGTTTTTTTGATGTTGTATTATTAGTATTTATAAGTTTTCTATAGTACTTAGTTTTTGTATTTTTTATTAATAGATTTAATTTATTTCTAGTTTTATATTTTATTTCTAAATTTTTGTCTTCTAGGTTTAATTTGTGAATTCTATAATAGCTATTTATGCCATCAGTTACGAAATGCCTAATTTTGTGTAACGCGTGAGATTTTTGCGGAACGAACGAAGTGAGTTTCGCAAATACTCACAAGTTACACAAAATTTCATTTCGTAACGTATTGCATACAAGATTTTTTCTAATTTTGAAGAAAGTAATAAAAAAATAAAATTTAATATAATTGACAAAAATTTGGAAAACATAAATTTAGTGTGTTGCTGTTACTTCATGTTAGTTGTCAGTTTGACATTTTGTAAAAAAGTCTAGACGGAAAGTTTTTAGCGAGATTGATATATTTTTAGTTTTATTTTTAAAAAATGAGTGATTCAAGTACTGAAGAGCTACCAAGCGATATTGAAGATGCAGCAGGTAATGCTCTATTATCAGTAATTCCCAAAAAGTCAAAGGCAGTTTATGATTTGGCATACGAAAAATTTGTTACGTGGTGTGATGATAAGAAAATGAAACATGTTAATGAGAAAGTTTTACTTGCATATTTTGAGGGTAAGAAAGATCTAAAAGTTTCCACATTATGGACACTTTACTCAATGTTAAGGTCTGAACTAAATCTGAAAAGGAATATTGATATTAAAAAATATACAAATTTGGTAGCATATATTAAAAGGCAAGCGGACGGGTACAGTGCTAAAAAGTTAAAAGTTTTTATTAAAGAAGATTTTGCCAAATTTTTAGTGGAAGCTGATGACAAAGAATACTTAATGGCTAAGGTTGCAATGATAATTGGAATGGCAGGAGCATGCAGAAAAGCAGAATTAACATTTCTTCCAGTTGAAAATGTTATAGACGAAGGAAGCCATTTTTGTGTTGATATCCCACCTTCAAAAAGTTATACGGCAGTTTGCAATTACCACTGGAGACATTGAAAATACGAATCTTGTTGAAATATTAAGAAAATATATTAAGTTGCGTCCCCAGGTTCTTAAACACAACAGATTTTTTGTAAAATATGCGAATGGAAAATGTATCAGAAATCCTGTGGGAATTAACACATTTAGCAGTCTGCTAAAAGTTATTGCACAATTTCTTGGTCTTTCAAATCCTGTTCTATATACTGGCCACTGCTTCAGAAGAAGCTCTGTCACTTTCCTAGCAGACAGTGGCGCTGATATTTTAAAATTAAAGAGGCACGGATGTTGGAAATCTAGCTCTGTTGCGGAGGGATATGTTGAAAATTCCATGAATAATAAAAAACTTATAGCGCAAGAAATATTTGGTGAAACATCTAATGGAATGTGCGCCGCTTCCCAAATAACAGCAAGTTCGAGCAATGAAAAAAATATGTCGTCGGGAATTAATTTGAATAATTGCAATAATTGTGTTATCAATATTTATAATAATTAATTAATTTATAATTTATGTTTTTAACTTGTATTATAACAGTTTAATAAATAGAATAATTCTTTTTGTCACTAATTTTGAAATACATTTTTCGTCACCAATTGCATAAAATTTTGCTTTATGCAACTAGTTACAAAAAGTAAGACGTTTTATAATGTCAATCAGTTTTAAAAAGTGTCACTTTATATGTCAAAATTAGAAAAAGATTATTTTTGTTGTTAATTGACTTTAATAAAGCTTCAGTAATCCACGGACTTTTTTTGACTTTATATTTTTTTAATTTAACAATTTTAGTACTTTTATCGATATTAGATTTTATTTTAGAGATAAATATTCCAGTTGCAGCATTTATGTCAACTGTTTCATAAAACTCATTCCAACTCACATTTTTCAAGTAATTTTTAAGTTTCTCATAGTCAGTAAATTTAGTATAATTAGATGTTTTATATTTTTTTTATTTACGGGTATTTTACAGAAAGAATTGTTAAAATTTGATGTTTAAAAAAACTTATAGCGATTTCCTGCTAAACGGTTACATTTATCGGCTTGAATAAAGAGTACATAATTTACTCTAATATTGTTTCTCTTTTCAATAATGTTTAAACTTCTGCGATGTCTTGCAAGAAAAAAGTTATGAATAAATCTAATTCTGAGTTTTAGGTATAGTGCCCTCTAGTGGCGCATAATAAAACTTTTCTTTGACTGATCCAATAGAGCTAGATCTACTTAGTGGATGTGCCAAATGAGAGAATATCGAACATGAATTAAATAAGTCATTTAAAAAGAAAAATTTAAAAAAATTATCTGACAAGCAGTAACTTGCAAAAAATTGACAATTCGAAAAAAATATTCACGACATACTACTATTATTTTAATCCATAGAATCACTTACCGGAGTTTACTGACGGACATTCAGAACACCCTGTATAAAATATTAGGTTAATAAAATAAAAATATATAGGCCCCATGTGCAGGTAATATTAAATCTACACGGGCATATACTGTGGTCAAAAATAAGTGTTTTGTTATATAAATCTGAAGCCTTAGGACAACTATTGTCCAGTTATCGCCCGTCATATATTAAAATAAAATCAGTTGTTAATTTTTAATTTCTTAACTGGTTGAGATAATTTAACCAAATTGTGCATATTTAATATGACAGTAGATATGAAGTAAAACATTACAGCTTTACAAACTTACCAGTGGCGGAGGTGTGGGCAACATCGTTCATTATTTGTCAAAAAAATCACCTTGTATAATACTACAAATAAAATAAGTCTCATATGCGCCATTCGATTATCTCACTTTTTTTCTTTACATTTTTTTGTATTCTAAATCGATTAACAACAGCATTGATTGATTTGATCAATTGTTTTTTTTTACAATTACTTAAATTACTTAAACATAACTAAGCGGGGCCATGCAAAACAATAATAAGAAGAAGCCGTCATCTTATTTAACATTGTGTATTGTCAAACTTATTTTTTAAAAAGATTAAATAGCATATTGAAATGCTGAAATAATCAATATGATTTACATTTACGGCCTTGCAGATGGAAATGGTCTAAGTGATTTCCAAAACCAAGAATGTTCAGAAATGTTTTTCAACGTGTTTCGGCTCATTTCAGAAAGGTCCAATTCTTGGAAGACCTTTCAGTGTTAGAATATGAATCATAAATTAGTTTCGTCCGTTCTGACGCATTACAACAATTATACTCGTATCACATACAAAGGCTTCAAGCCTTACTGCCGCAAGACTATCCTGCTCACCTACAATTTTGCCACTGGATTTTGCAAGACATTTGGTCTGATGTAAACCTTTATGCCATAATGGAATCTCGATTTCAACATCAGTTTTCTTTGAAAGCATGGGTGGGTATTATCACATATTTTCGAGATTTAACTGGCCCGGTCTCAGATGTTATATAGTGGGAGCTAGGTTGTGGTTCGTATGTATGAAATAATTTTATAAATTTTATTTAAATGTTAAATGTTGAGCGCCATCAACCGTTAAAATAATGCCTGAGTTATCAAATTGTGGTTGGCCAAAAAAATAGCTACCACTCGGACATTAATATTCAAACTTAACAAATTTTTAAAATTAGTTTTAACAAGCATTTAATATTTAGAGAAAAAAATAGCTATTTTGTCCTTTACACTATTTAACATAATAAAATTAAATATTAATAGTGGTTTTACATATGGCTGTAAGCCTCAAAGAACAATATCTTAATCGTAATTACCAAAAACGTAATAATGGTTGCAGATTTACAATATGGCTCAAGGCCGCCACAACAAATGAATCATTATCTTAAATAAAATCTGGCCGATGAATAAAAAAGAATTTCAATGAATAATTTGAGTGTGTCTCTCTAAATGACAGACTGTGTCGATCTCACTAAGACCTTCTGCTTAGGCACCCATAAATTTCTTCCGTAGCCTTCGGAAGAAAGCTTAGCCTTCACTACCCAGCTAACAAAGTAGTTCTATAAATTTAAAGTAATAGGAGTTTTATATTCTGTTAATATTTTATAGTAGTATTTAGAATACTAAATTGTTGCATTAATGTGGCACATGAGACTATTTTGCCTTCAGAAATTGAATTGTTTTTTAAATTTGTTGCAAGAACGTTCTTAGAACATAATTTATAGAGCATTTATAATATAACTGCTAATGTAGCCCTATAAGTGTGTACAATAACACAATTTTACAACAACGGTGCTTACAGAATCAAATTACTGTAAAACCGATGCAAAATATTGCTTTATACAATTATACTATCTCCGGTAAAACTCTTGTCAAATTATTCCGTAATATCGCTTATAATTTAATTATAGAACCATTGTATAAGGCGTTGTTAAGTTACAATTCTGCTGCGGAAAACAAATTACAAATATGGAAGCTGCTATCGAACTTAAGAGAAAAAGCTCTTTAAAGCAGTTATAGAGAATAATAATACAGTTGTTATAAAATCATTATAGAGTAAATAAGTAACAAAAGCCTTTTTGTTCCATAAAGAAACGCTATATAACTATCATTTATATATGTAGGTTTCCCCCATCTGACGAGACCTGCCTGTAAAAGTACGAAATATTTTGATCAAAGTATAATATTTGTATAACATAATCGTGACTTGTAAAAATTATTATCTGCTTGCAGAAAGAAAATTTCATTACGATAGATACGATTTATTTGATTGCTAATAGAAACTGATTTTCTTATAGAAATTTAGTAATATATTTAATTTAGACCATTCCAAACCTTATCCATTTTCACTTCTAGATGTTGAAGTTAAAGAATTTTATTAGATTTATAATATCACAATAAAACATGACAGCACTATGGATATTAAGTGGCATAGATCTGTTATAGTAATTGCTTACCGAGCATATTTGCTCCATAATCATTGCAATCGACACAAAAATGTCATATTAGTGACAATCCATTGGAAGTACTAGATAATGCCTTTCTTTCTGTCGCCATATTGTGAAGAAAGAAAAAAATCTTAATTAAAAATATATACAATATAAATAGGAGAAATGATAACAATAATATGGATATACTTACTTTCTGACAATTTTATATACAGTTGGTTGTTAAATTCATCAATATAGAAAAAATTTATGTTTATTAAATTTCCAGCAGCATAGGAACCAATAAGATTTGATATTAATTAATTATTCTTAACCTATATATGCCTGCTACTTAAGTTGATCTGTAATAAATAGTTTTAAATAAAATTCTCAAAATAATATCTACAGGGTTAACTATGACTTAGTACAAATATTTAAGAGGGGATAGGAAAAAATAAGAATTAACGAAATCACCCTTCAAAAAAATTCCAAACTTGTTTATAAAGCAAAAAAAAAATTTTTTTCGATATGATTTTAAATCCTTATTTAACGCCGCCAATGTAGAGTAGGCAACCAACAAGCAAGTCATGCAACAGTCGCTCAGTCGGTATCGCTGTCATGTCATAATTCAATCGCTGTGTTTACGTTGTAATTTTGTGTTCTTCTTCAGTTTTTAGTGCCTTATTTTAATTTTAAACGTTTTATAGTTATTAAATAAAGGAATATGTGTCGGGTACAGATATTTTCCCACAATATAGTTCGCCGGTTTGTTTTTATAGGTTATGGGTCAAGACTGCCGCCGTATTATTAGTACCACCCATTCCATTCGTCCGATTTTCTTATAATAAATAGGCATTTTATCTAATTGTACCTACGGGAAGTGTCTTTTATCGGTAGTGAGTGGATGTAATGAGCGAATATGTAGTTTTACCAGTTTATAACGAAATAGTGAAAAACTAATGCAAAATACTGGAGCTAACTGAATTAACTGTTACCTATCTATCAGGTATTATTACTAATACGAATGTTAATTTATGCCGTTTCTACATTTAGAAACGCGGCAAAACGACCGCATGGTAGTTGACATTTGTTAAGATGTAAACTTTATCTATGAAGCCGATTCTTATCATAGGCGCCGACTTTCCTTAGGAAAAAAGGGTTTTGTCCCATTTTTTAAATATCAAGCTAAAATTCTGGAATACATTTTTTATTGTCTTTTAGGCCTCCCTGAGCACGTGGTTAATTTTTTTGTACTTAGTCATAGTTAACCCTGTATAATTTGCAGTAATTATTATAAACAATATTATTATACTGCAGATTATTATACAGGGAAACGTTACATGTAAAAATGTACGTTACAGTATTATTGGAAATTTTCTTATTGGGCCTTACTTTTTATCAAAAACATTAACCGGTGCCTCCCACAAACATTTTCTTGAAAACGTTTTACCTCAACTACTTGAAGTGTTAAGACAAATAACGTTTTTTAGCACAACGGGGCTAAGCTACATTTTATTTTGACTGCTCGTGATATTTTAAATGAGAGATTTGGTAATACCGTGATTGGACGAGGCACTCGAGGAAAAAACAACCTTGACCACCCAGATCACCCGATATGAATCCTATTGATCTTTTGTTTGGGGACATCTCAAGACATTAGTTTCGCCCAAACCCCACTTATTTTCCAATGTTTCACCACTTCTAGCAATATCGCCATATCTTTTTAAAGCATAGATAAATTATCTCTTACATGAACAGGAATATTAAGATTCAAGAGAGATTAATTTTCAAAACATTATCTCAAACTCTGTTTTCTTTTTCAATGCAAACAAATGTAGGAGAAAATTTATTTTAACAGTGAAAAAATAAAAATTATCCCACAATATCAAACATAACAGGTTAATTTATATTTCATACGTATTTTATATATAACACTGATTTTCTTCATCCAAAAAATTTATGATTGAAACAATTTTAGTATTCTCTCAAAAATTCCACTAGGTGAGGAACCTCAAGAACATATGAGAATGGCTTTCCGTTACCTCGAGTACTAACCAAATTGACCATACCATAAATCCAAGAGGTAAAATGGCCGAAAATCAGATTAAACGGCAAGAGTTACCTCAAGTTTCCATTCCGGCTGCCGCGAAGTAAAGTTCGCTCCCCATTCAATTCTATTACGTTTTACTAGCTTTTGCTGGGTTCTCTGGAAGTTGCAGGAATTATCCTTGAAGGCCTAATTTTAGTTGGACTAAACGAACATTAAAAACTCTCACGAATATATTTTGATACGTAACATCGTTAAAAGTTAAAAATAGCATAGCACAGGTATTTATTTGTAATATTGTATATTTTATGAATTGTTATTAATGATTTATATTGTCAAAATAAACTCGGCATGAATTATATTTTTTTACTGAAACAATTAAGTATAACCCTCTGACTATACTGGGTGACAACGGAAAGTGGGAACACGCTGTAACTTTTTTTTGAATGCTAATAAAAATTTGAAATTGGGTGAGTTTAATACTAGATGGGCCATGAATTCTTTGAGGTCATTTCGGATTTCATGAATTTTCCGGTTTGACCGGAAATGACAGAAAATTTATATTTTTAAATGAGACACCCCGTATACTTTTAGAATCAGCGGATCATTTTACGTATGGCAGGACCAATTTTCCGACACATTTTCTGGATTAAATAATTTTTTTTAATTTTTAAAAATCAAACTAGAAGGCCACAACTGGCAGAAATTGTTTTTTTTTTGTTTGTAATTATGGGAAAAATTCTAAATTTCAATATTTTTGTACATTTTGTGGTAATAACTATGTTACCACTAAAAATTTCGATTTATTATATTTCCTTAAAAACTCATTTTTTTTTTTTCAAATGTAAAGAGGGTGGGCCCTATTGATTTTTTAATAAAGGATTTTTTTCTGAATTTTGTGGTCCGTCAAGAAAAGAAAAAAAAGAAAACAATTTCTGCCAGTCACGGCCTTCTAGTTTTATTTTTAAAAATTAAAAAAAAAATTACTTATTCCAGGAAATTGGTCCTGCCATACGTAAAATGATCCGCTGATTCCAAAAATGTCAAAAAATACAGGGTGTCTCATTTAAAAATATAAATTAACGGTCATTTCCGGTCAAACCGTCATGAAATCCGAAATGACCTCAAAAAATTCATGGCACCATTTAGTATAAACCCACCCAATTTCAAATTTTTATCAGCGGTCATAAAAGAGTTACAGCGTGTTCCCACTTTCCGTTGTCACCCGATATAGCGTATTTCAGAATATATATACCAAACATTAAGAGCCGATTGGAGACTCCAAAATAATTTAATATGTTCTTTCAAAAATATGTTCCAAATTATTATTATTTTGTTTTCAAGATGCAGACTGTTAAATATTTGAAAGAAAGACGTTTTCTATGATGAAAAAAGTTAAATATCTGAATTCAGATAAAAATACGTATACCTACTAATGGTCATACTAATATCACTGAATATTTTGAAAGTTGTGTTGCTTGCAACGCTTAGTAATATTTCCAATCAAGACACATTTCACTTTATCTACAACTGCTTTATAAGAACCTCATTACATCATTTATTTGGCACTGTTTCAGTTGAATAATGAAGGTCATTAGACCACTAGTGCAGTAATGGGACATATCATCCCACTAGTGAAATATTAAAAAAACAGATCATTGCTTAATGGTTATTTTTATTAAAAACCAACAGGTTCATCAATTTGCCAATTAATAAATAATTTAAATTAAATTGAATTACTTGTTATAAATATTAACAACACAACTTTGGCAGTTCGTAAGATTAATACCAGATAAATGCAGCTGGTCTGTATTTGTATTAACAATGCTTAAATTTTATTTGTAAGTACTTGAAGTAGCTTCAGTGATGGCAATCTCTCCTCCAAGAACTTTTATGGCGATTTTTTTCTTGTTTTCAAGAGACGTATCAATATAGCCTTCAAAAACGATGTTCGACTTCCAACCACCATGCCGTTTTACAGTTAGAAGGTCTGCTCCTGTGTTGGCTAGAAGTGAAGTAGATGATCGTTGAAAACAGTGCTCTGTATATTGTTGAGGCTATGCTAAATTGAGAAAAAAAGCAATCTTCTTTGGCATTACAGTAAAAGTGTTTATACCAACAGGAAGTTTCATGCACCTCTGTAGGTGCTTCATATTTTATATTCTTAGATGCACACCCATCAGTGAATTGTTTATAAAATTGATCGTACTTGGTTTTCAATTTATCTGGTAAAAGTGAAGCTACTGCAGTTGCAGCAGATTTTTCAATTTTAAGAGGCAAGTTTTCTGTTTTTGAATCATTATTTCAATTAACACCACTATTTTCACAAGAAAATATAAAAACGAAAACTCAATTTTGTTTATAACAAGTTTGACAGGTTACCATAACAATGCCTTTGCTTCTTGATTTTGAATCAAAACTACGCCCTCGTCGTGAAATAGAGTTTTAAGTTCAATTCAGTTATGAAACTTGAATTTCAAAAATGTTTGACCCAGAAATTATTTTTTCGAGTTTTTCGTGATTTGTTACAACGTAAGTTGTATTTTTAGAAAAGGAATCCTTAATTATTTTGCAAAATGGATAGTTTTAAAAGTTGTGTTAGATTTAAGTTACCACAATAGATGAGATTGTGGTTGAATTTGTCGTTTTCCCACTGCCAAAAAAAGTGAAGTTAGATTTTTATAGAGTGAGTAAATTAGATTATTTTCTTTAGATAATTATTGAATAGAGCTTTGTCTGTGGAATTGTTAATTAGCATACCTAGATGTTTGGTATCAGAGAACATACATATGACTTCATTGATAGGAATTGTAGGAGATTTGATTCATATTAGCTTAAAATACCTTTCTAAAACAGTAAAAAAAAGTACATACATATGTTGATTCATATAACTTATTGGAGCTGCTACAGTATAATGGCATCTTTAATAATAATGATGTGTTACTTGATTTAGTATTTAGTTCTCTTAGTTCTACTCTTATAACTCGTTGTTGCATTCCTATGGTTCCTGAAGATATGGCTCATAAAACCATCGAAATTCATTTATCTGTCCCTAATATTAATTTAAATATGAAACATAAAAACTCTTACTTTAAGTATAACTTTGCTAGAGCAAATTATGATATTGTTAATTTAGAAATTAGTTAAACTGATTGGACATCAGAATTATCTAACTGCAAGACTGATGAAGCGGTGCAAAAATTTTATAGAATATTATTTGATATTATAAATAGAAATATTAATAAAAAGAAAATATGTAATAATTATCCGAAGTGGTTTTCCCGTTATACAATAAATTCAATTAAACAAAAATACAAGCTACACTGCCGGTGGAAAAAAATTTAAGAATCCTTTAGATTATCAAGAATTTTCTAATGTTAGAAAATTGGTTAAACAAGCTATTAAAAGAGATTATCAAAATTATGTTTCTAAAGTTGAGAGTAATGTAAAAAATAATATCAAGTATTTCTGGAGTTATGTATCAAATAGGCGTCATTTTAAATCTATACCAAAATATGTTAAATTAGATAATAGAACTGCTTCATCAGATCAAGAAGTTTGTGAGCTTTTTTCTGAATTTTTTGCCTCAGTTTTTGAACCATTTGATATCCCCTCAGTAGTAAGTTCCACTAAATCGTATACACCTATAACGTTAGATAAAATTACTCTCGCTGAGGTTGAATGCTTTATAAAGACTTTGGATATTAATAAAGGTGCGGGTCCTGATGGAATACCTCCGACATTTTTTAAATACTGCGTGGAATCCATATCATATCCATTATATATAATATATAATAAATCACTATCTGAGGGAATTTTTCCATCTTATTGGAAACAAGCTCAAATTACTCCAGTTTTTAAATCCGGTCATAAAAATTTAGTTAATAACTATCGTCCTATTTCTATGCTCTCTATCCCTGAGAAAATATTTGAAGCAATCGTTTGTAAAGAATTGTTTTTCAAAACTAAGTATTTAATAAGTGAACATCAACATGGATTTTTTAAGGGTCGATCTGTGGTGACGAACTTAGTTCCATTGACTCAAAATGTAATAGTTTCTATGTATAATCATAAGCAAGTGGATGCTGTGTATACTGATTTCTCAAAGGCGTTT
Organism: Monochamus alternatus; assembly: GCA_037114965.1. Lineage (NCBI taxonomy): Eukaryota > Metazoa > Arthropoda > Insecta > Coleoptera > Cerambycidae > Monochamus > Monochamus alternatus. The sequence continues at coordinate 20,001,766 of CM073435.1, read as the reverse complement.
GATAAAGTTTACCACAACACTCTGTTTGTAAAGCTTGAGAATATCGGTATACGTGGTACTTTGTAAAATTAACAATTGTTCTTCGTCTTATGCTAATGTTACATCTGGTGTTCCGCAGGGGTCGCACCTTGGACCTTTTCTTTTCTCTTTATTTTTATATGATATGGTGACTGTTTTTCACATTCTGAATTCTCTCTTTACGCTGATGATTTAAAGATTTATAGTGAAATCTCAAATTTAATCGATTGTCATAATTTGCAGATGGATCTATCTAGATTTCAGGAATATTGTCAAAGGAATAAATTATTGTTAAATATAGATAAATGCGATTTTCACGACTTCCTGCTAATTGCGACTGTGATTATTTCATTGACAATTGTAAACTTAAGAAGACCAATTCGGTGAAAAATTTGGGAATTATACTTGACTCAAAATTGACGTTTGATTTACATATTGAATCCATTGTCAGAAAAGCTTATCGTAATTTAGGTTTTATTACGAGGACGACTATAGCATTTACCGATCCCAAATCTATAATTTTGCTATATATACTTATAATAAATATATTGATCGTATAGAGAGAGTTCAGATTAAGTTTGTTAATATTTTAAATTATAGATTTAATAGACATCTTCATTTTGAATCGTATGACATCAGATTGACATTATAATTTACTAAAACTATCATCTCGTAGACTGATTAATAACGTACTTTTTATTTATAAATTATTTAATCACAATATTGATTGCAACTATATCACAGAAAATTTTGACTATAACATTAAACAGCGGTTAACTAGATCAACTAATCTATTTCACTTGAAGTTCGGTTCTACAAATTATTTACTTAATTATCCAATTTATTTAATGCAAAAAATATACAATGAATATTTTAATGACATAGATATATTTTATAGATCCTTAAATCAAGTGAGAAATGATGCCATATCAGTTTTTATGTAGTTATTTTTTTAAAAACTTATTTCTAGTTTCTTTTTTGCTGTCTAGTTTAATCTAGTGCTAGAATTAATTAATTTAGTTTATAAAATTCTCAATTTATGTATGAGCAGTGTCTACACACAGTTTTTATGTGTAACCCTATTATTGGAAGTTTTATAAGAATTCTGTTGGGTTTCCTTAACTGCATAAATAAATAAATAAATATATAAATAAATATCTAATTTCAGCGTAATTTTCAAATTTTTAGCAAACTACTCGAAAAGAAAAAATCTATTACATATACTCAATAATAATAATAAAATCTACCTTTGATTAGCCCAGAAATCGGAGACTTGTGGGGAAGAGGGGGCGGTATATTATTACTAAGCAGACAGCATTTGCGCCCGCAAACGATTTACGTTGGTAGGTCCTAACCATCATTCAGTGCAATGAAAGAATGAAAGAAATCTGGTAAACTTCATTAATTAGAAAAATGGGAAATGATCAATATTTCCCATTGACCCAAACTAACGTTTTTCCAGTCTACCATAACCACGGGGAGGGTGCCAATCCTCTCCACAAGTATAACTGACCTACGGTCTATCGACCGCGAGGTTCGAATCCGGGCTTGTAGCAAACACGATTCAAGTAGGAGAGAGGATAGAAGGACCTAGTTGTCACAAATTTAAATAAGTGGAATATTTTCCAAATTATTGACATTAATAATATTCCAGTTTTTTAATTAAAATAAGCATTCGTCAATAACATTATGTATATAGAATGGAACTAAACAGTAAACAAAAAATGTTATTCCATTTTTTTATAAACGATGCATATGTGACAAGTTACCCCAAGAAAGGGACAAGTTGCTACAATAGCCGGGGTTAGTTGTTACAAATTTGAACTTAAGTGGAATATTTTGATTAAAATAAAATAATATTCGTCAACATGTAATGTAGAAGTTAACTGAATATTACACAAAAAATGTTATGCCATTTTTTTTATAGAAAATGACTAGTTGTCACATTTATTAACTACTAAAAATAATACGAATAATACGTAAATACATATAGCGGGAAAATAAGTTGTAGGAGAGTGATACGATTCGGTTTCTTCTTCATCAAAGCTGTTTTCGTGCCTTTATTCTACGTCTGTTTTCTGTACATTCTGTTTTTTGTTTTTCTGTTTTTTTTTTTTTTGTTAGTTGTCGCACGCTATAACTTACCCTGTGTCCTGTGTTCACTGTGACAACTAGACCCCCCCCCCCCGCGTGGATGATTTATTTTGAAGTTAGACAATAAAACATGGCAAAAGAAACTAGAAATATACTTGTATTTCAGTAGGGCACAATGCAACTTACACGATCATACCACTGTCATGTTTGGATAACTCAGTTAAGAAGAGATAAATGATGACATAATTTTCCACAACAGTACCAGTATTATATAAGGATGACTCGCATGCACAAGAATGGCCATATTGTAACAATATTTTCTGAGGTGTGCCCTTCTACACTGTAACAAAATTTAAGTAAAATTTCACTCAAAATCAACTCAAATGATTGTCACAATATTTATAATGAATATTATTACTATTAATAACATTATAACTATTACAAGTAATTATATATTTTATATAATTATATTTTTTTTTCTGTGTAATTACTATTAAATGAGTAACTTAAGATGTATATATATATTGGTACACTGGTTTAGGGTTAAATTGTTATATGTGTTGTATGTCATGTATTTTTCCTTCTTTTTCTTAGCAATGTATGGCCGTTGGTTGTATAGTACCTACTACTGCGATATAAATGAATATGTATTTGAGTATACATTAGGTATTTCCTATTTAAATAAACTTACTTAATAATAATAATAGATATTAATATAAATATTATAAATAATTTTGTCATAAAAATTAGTCTGTAAAAGGAAAACCTGTTTAGTTGGTACATAATATAGGTTTAATGAAATTGTGGAAGCAACCCTAACAACAATACAATAAAAATAATAATTTATTGTTATTAACTACACACAATTTGAAACAGCAATTTGCTTATAACAAGTTGAATATAGATAATAACATGACGCAGTATGTAGAGATGTTTTATTTTATTATACAGGGTGTCCGGAAATGATGAGCAAACAGTTCAGGGGATAATTCTAGACCGAAAGAAAATACTATCTCTTTTTCCCAAACTGATTATTAACTGAGTTACAGGGTGTTAAAGTTAAAATTTTATTTTCAATATTTGTAAATAACTTCTTAAAAATCCAAATATTTACATAAAATTTGTAAATCGGGGGTTTTTGCGGGCGAGAAATTCAAATATGTTTCTAATTTTGACGTCAATAGTAGAGAGCGTCACTTGTGGCACACCATATTTCTTTTAAATGGCAGAACTTTTTTGCATTTTAATGTATCCATCTGACTATCGAAACAATAGATTATCCTACGTGTTTTATTTGAAAAAGGTATACCTTGCTGAAGTCGGTAGAAGTAACAGTTTTAGAAATAATCCTATTTGAATTGATCAGTGAACCGAGTAAAAACTTTTTTGGTTTCAGGTAAACTGCCTTTTCTGTTGAAAACGATACTTGAACAGGTAAAAGTAAAAAGTAAAGGAGACGTGCAAAATTTTAAGAAGATCGGCGAGGTTTGATGAAACCATTTTCCAACAAAGCACAAAAACTTTATCAAAGCAGCCGTTCTGAACAACTTTTTCAGGTAACATTTTGCTGTAATTTCAGTTGAAAAGGCACTTTAACTGAAAGGATAACAGTTTTCAATCGGTGCACTGAATATTTCAAATAAGATTATTTCGAAAACTGTTACTCCTAACGACTTCAATAATGTATACCTTTTTCAGATATAACAGGTAGGAGAATCGATTGTTTCAATAGTCAGATGGATACACTAAGCAGCAAAAAAGTTCATGTAAAAGAAACGAAAGATGATGTGCCATAAGTGGCGCCCTCTACTAGTGACGTCAAAATTAGAAACATATTTCAATTTCTCGTCCGCAAAAACCCCCGATTTACAAATTTTATGTAAATATTTGGATTTCTTAAGAAGTTATTTACAAATATCTAAAATAAAATTTCAACTTTAACACCCTGTAACTGCGTTAATAATCAGTTTTGGAAAAAATGTTATAGTTAGAGGTAGCATTTATTTTCGGTCTAGAATTATCCCCTGAATTTTTTGATCATCATTTCCGGACACCCTGTATTATTAAACAGTACATTCTAAATTGAACAAGATAATGTACTTTGGTGTCACAAAATACTCAGTGGTGTTGTATGACTGATTAAGTTCAAACTGCTCTTTATCGAATAAACTGTTTAAATCAATAATTTTCAGGTTTGATATATTTTCCAAAATTTTATGATTAAATAGTTGAGGATCAAATGAAATGGTAATCTTGTAATGACACACGCAAGATAGGTTTTCTGAAATAAGAAACAAATCAACCATTTTTTTGTATCGGATGAAGACAACTATTGTGATTACCTATTTCTACCACAACTTCATGACACAAACTCTCACTTTCCTTGTTTTCCCCCTTCCACTTGCTAAACGATGTGTAATATCTACAACGGTTGGTGTAATTTTTACACAATATGTTGTCATTTACACATATTCTGGTTTCTCTAACCACATATTGTGTAGATGAGCTCATTTCTTTGTTAAAATGTTAAATTTACTCAAAATTCAACACCAAATTAATTCACTCATAAACGAGTTTAAGCTTACTCAATGTTATTTTTTACTATATACCATACAGATTTACCGGCTGATTATTTACTTAATCATTATATCGCAAGATGGAGTTTCGACACTTCTGACAACTAGTACTTGAGACAACTAACTCCTCCCCTACTGACGCCTTAAACCGCTCGACCACCGATCGATGCAATATGTATACAGAAATTTTAAATTTTCCAAAGTTTTCAACTTTTCTTCTGTTACAAATATGGTAATATGTATATGCAACACCGCCATCAAATAACTGAAATAAATTTAAGTTTCACACAACAATATTTTGAAAAAGGCTCATCGAACATTGAAATATTTTTTAAAAATCAAATGGACCTCAGTTTACTTGCCTTTATTTTTTTTTAAATCATTTTTTTCTGGAAAGTCAAGATATTGCATTGCATTGTTACTTTGGAGTGAGGGTATTTTTCTTTGCAAATATAATTAATTCAGTTTTATTTAAAATATTGGCATCTATATTCAATTACTATCACACTAAATTTTGATTTAAATCTCATACAACAATTTAAACTTATTTGAAAGCATTTTTTCCAACTTTGATGCCATTTAGTGACAAAACAGAACAACTTTGGATAAAGATAAGATTAGTTAAATTGTCTTATTGTCTTAACAGTACAGTACAGCAGTACAATAGTTTAACGACCCACACGTCTGAGTTGCTCTCGGTTTATTTTTATTGTTTTGTGCGATAATTGGCTGTTCTTATATTGTATGGTTTAGTACATACTGTATATAAATAAATGATGTTTGATGTGAGTGCTAAATTGGTGTTCCTTTGTGCACTGATGCAATAATATATGAAATTCAAATATTTAAGGCAAGTACTTGCTCTGGATATCCAAGAACAAAAAAAGGCGAATAGCGAAAAAAGTGGTAGTTTATTTGCGATTTCTTTACGGGCTGATTTATCACCAGTGGTGGAGGTTTCTTTCCATAATCATGAGTGGTTTACAATGCAAATGCTGTGGTAGGCGTACCGAACCACATCTTTGTTTAACCTGCTGCATTTGTAAAAGTATTTACTATCATAGTTGTGTGAATATGTCTTCGAGTGAAACAAGATCTATTAACAGCAAAAAATCACTTTCTTGACTTGCACTAAGTGTGAAGATGTTGGTGGTGATATTAACTCGCTAAGAGCTGCAATTATTGCGCTTCAAGAGGAAGTGAAGGAACTGAAAGCTGCAAAAAGTACTGGTAATACTGATAATGCTAATTATAATATTGAAGAAATTATCCAAGAGATTAATGATAGGAACAGCAGAAGATGCAATCTGGTTATATTTGGTATCAATGAACAACCATCTACTGTAAGCAAAGCAGATCGTCAGTTTGTGGAAAAGACTGAACTGTGTCTATAACAGCGTCCCAACAGAAACAATACAGTGTCTACGTTTGGGAAGATTTAACCCGCAGAATACTCGTCCTCGGCCTATTAAAGTAATTCTAGGTAATGTAAAACATGTCCATGAAATTCTTATGAAATCTAGGAAACTAAAATAATCTGAAAATTTGAAACACATCTTTATAAGCCAAGATAAAACTCCTAGGGAAATTGATTATTATATTATATATATAGTCGGTCGGCGGTCGCGCGGTTTAAGGCGTCAGTACTTGAATCGAGGTGACTGATCGGTGTTGGTTCGAGCCCAGCTGCCGGTAGACCGTATATAAGCTATATTCGTGGAGAGGTTTGGCGCCCTCTCTGCGGGTATGCTAGGGTGGAAGAATGTTGGCTTGGGTCAATGTGAGATATTGATACCGGTTGATATTTGACTAGCCCCCTAATTAATGAGGTTTTCCAGGTTTCCCTCATTCCTGCACTGAATAGTGGTTAGGGCCTACCAACGTAAGTCGTTCCTGGGCGCAAATGCGGCCTGCTTAATAATAATATGCCGCCCCCTCTCCCGTACAAGTCTCCGACTTCTGGGCTAATCCCTGTCATTAGAATGAGGGGTAGAGATATTATTATTATTATTATTATTATTATTATTATATTATAAAAGGAGGTGGTGTTCTGGTCGCTTGTAAAAACTGTTTAAATATTGAAATAATAGATGTATCGTCTATTAAATCTACTACGCCCATGATCGATATAGTTGGGTGTAAAATCATTAAAAATTACTTCGTTGCCTATATATTTGTTGCTTATGTTCCGCCGAGCATATCATTATTTAATTTTGATCTATTTGTTGAACATTTAGTATCATTGTGTGTACAATATGGAAAAAGTATTCTTATTATAGGTGACTTCAACGTACCGAGTTTTGGAGTATATACAAATGATACTAAATATAAATTGTTGAGTAGTTTGAGTGAAATTCTTAATTTGCATCAATATAATTTCATTGCAAATAATCAGGGCTGCTTGCTTGATTTAGTTTTTCCTAATTTTTTTTTGTAATGTGTCTAGAGACAATTTACCTATTGTAAAAGAAGATGCTTACCATCCTGCCTTAGAGATTATATTTAAATGTGGTTCGGAACATTATGATCAGTTTAATATAATAACTCAAGTTTAAATACAGAATATAATTTTAGAAAGGTAAATTATCCTCTAATGCATGATTTAATTGCGAATGCGGACTGGTCTGATGTATTGCGGTGTGGTAATGTGAATGTTGCTTGCGAAGTATTTTATAATATACTAAATAGTATTTTTGATCAATCTGTCCCTTTAAAAATTACTCCTAGTCGTCGTTTTCCACCATGGTTTACTAAAGAAATTATAACAGATATAAGTGCTAAAGAGTCTGCATTTATAAATTATAAAAAGTTTAATTCTGTAGCAAATTCGCTAATTTAAGACGAAGAGTTAAAGCATTAAGGGTCGGTCAGGGGTCGCGCGGTTTAAGGCGTCAGTACTTGAATCGAGGTGACTAGATCGATGTTGGTTCGAGCCCAGCTGCCGGTAGACCGTATATAAGCTATATTCGTGGAGAGGTTTGGCGCCCTCTCTGCGGGTATGGTAGGGTGGAAGAATGTTGACTTGGGTCAATGTGAGAGATTGATACCGGTTGATATTTGACTACCCCTCTAATTAATGAGGTTTTCCAGGTTTCCCTCAATCCTGCACTGAATAGTGGTTAGGGCCTAACAACGTAAGTCGTTCCTGGGCGCAAATGCGGCCTGCTTAATAATAATATGCCGCCCCCTATCCCGCACAAGTCTCCGACTTCTGGGCTAATCCATGTGATTAGAATGAGGGGTAGAGATATTATTATTATTATTATTATTATTATTATTATTATTATTATTATTATTATTATTATTATTATTATTATTATTATTATTATTATTATTATTATTATTATTATTATTATTATTATTATTATTATTATTATTATTATTATTATTATTATTATTATATTATTAATTGGACAGGCATATAAAGATTTTATGGATAACTCTGAACATCTTATTATGTCCGATTCTTCTAAGTTTTCGTCATTTGTAAAAAATAAAAAGGAGCGGTCTAATATTCCAGGTGTAATGAAACTTAATGATAATCAGTATGATAACTCTCAAGCTATTGTTCTATTATTGCAATATACCGGTAATAAATGAGTTTTTTATAATGCCCTGAAGAAACTCAAGGATAAACTAACTTCTGGTACGGATTTAATACCTAGTTTTATTGTGAAGAACTGTGGACGTGCCTTAATAGTTCCATTGCTATTTATATTTAATTTATCATTGTCTACAGGAATATATCCAGATGTGTGGAAAGTAGCACGCATATGTTCGGTATTAAAAAAGGCGATCCATCGATGATATCACTCTATAGACCAGTTTCAATTTTATGCAATTTTTCAAAGCTCTTAGAAATAATACTTTATGAATATATTTATTCTTCAACAAAAAATATTTTATCTCAGAGTCAACACGGTTTCATTAATAAACGTTTATATGTATCAAACTTAGCCTGCATTTCTCAATACATTTGTGAGAATATTGATCAACAGGCACAGACTGATGCAATATATATGGAAAGCAAAGCATTTGACCATGTTGATCATAATATATTACTTACTAAGCTTGACAGTGTGTTGGCCTGTCAAATAACTTTGTTTGTTTTCTAAAATCATATTTAACTGAGAGACACAAGTTTGTAAAGTGTGAAGGATTTTCTTCATCTAAATTTAGAGTTGTGTCTGGCGTTCCGCAGGGTTCGAATTTAGAACCCTTGTTGTTCCTTTTGTTTATCAACGATTTACCTGATACTATATCTTGCTTTGATCTGATTTTTGCGGACGATTTAAAAATTTATACAAGTATTGAAAATGTGGAAGATTGTGTATATTTACAAACTCAGGCTAACAAGGTGAGTAAATGGTATCAAACAAACCGTTTAACTTTAAACATCAACAAATGTTACGTAGTATTATTTAGTAGGAAAAAAGATATATTTTTGTATGACTATACAATTAGTGATATTACAGTTTCAAGAACTGATTGTGTAAAGGATTTAGGCATCTTCTTCAATATGTTAACAACATAGTTAGTAATGCAAATAAGGCTTTAGGTTTTATGTTAAGAAATTGTAAAAATTTTAAAAATGTCAATACTTTTAAACCGAAATATTATACATTAGTTAGAAATAAGCTTGAATACGGTTCAATTATTTGGTTTCCAATATATCAGTGTCACATTGACAATATATAATCAGTTCAGAGGCGTTTTTTGAAATATCTTTCTTTTAAGGAAGATGACATCTATCCTGCCAGGAGAATTAATAATCAAATATTATTGCACAGATTTAACATGACTTCTCTTCATGTACGGCGAATATGGTCTGTTATTTCATTTTTATATAATTTGTTGCCCATAATATTGAGTCTCTTCAGTAAGATAAAAATGTTTGTGTCGCGTGCTGGTTTAAGATAGAATTAAACTTTTTATTGTGATAGGCCTAGAACTAATATTTTACTTAAAGCGCCTGTGATAGTTTTAATAATATTTGTAACGACTGTGACATCAATTTTGCGTCATTGAACACAATATAATCATATTTGTTACTTTTTCTTGTTTTTAATTTTTATGTTTTTTTTTCTTTTTACAGCCTTGTGAGTTTGTTATGATTAGGTATAGTAAGTATAAGTTATATGAATTGTAATTTCTTTGTTTGTATGTTATGCATTTCCTGTAACTGGGTTTCTTACCTGTTAGAAATAAATGCCATTATTGTTATTATTAAATGCCATTATTATTATTAACTAACCTCAAAAATCTGTGGTAATATACGCACATAATGTTCTAACAAAATTTTATTGTTGCATTAATAAATAATAAAATCACTCCTAAATTTAATATAACATAAATTATTTCAAACTATATTTTTGTTGTTGATACGATGTAAAAAGTCGCAATGATTATTGGCGTACGCCGCCACTGCTCTCGACTCTGCAACATTCTGCCTGTTAACGAATGAAGTCTGGATTAAGTAATCTCACAAAGAATTTTCAGAGATTCAGTTTTGCAGGAGAACTGAACAATGTTTAAATAGAGAGAAAGAGCCCCGCTCTAACCTCTCCCAGTCTCCTGGGGGACAAAGGAAAGGCGGCGCCAGCGGTACCAGGGCAGCAGAAATAATACGAAACGTGTTCTGTTTCAACAAAGTGTAGCGCCTCCGTAAATTACAGAGGGATTTGCTGATACCAGCGGGTTGGCTGTTGCCAGTTTTACTAGGTTTCTCTAGGTTGGGGATTCATCTTCGATTTCATTCAAATCTTAAAGACCAAATGCGTAAATTTGGAGTAATATTTACTTAATAAATTTAAAACAGTTTTAATCGCCGTTTTATCTTCACTTATATGTCTTTACACAGTATTTAAAAGTAGCGATACTACTCAAAATAGATGCTGTAACGAGAACTTTCATATACCCCATCGTTTTTGAGATACAGGGCAAAAAAAACTACTTTTAAGGAATTCTTTGTATCTCAGAGAATAGCTGACATATCGAAGTGGTGAAAATTGCGTAATTTCTTTACAGAATGTCGTTTTTTTTAATATTACCTTAACATTTCTTTTAAATGTTTATTTATATGCCATTTTACTGCATTATTTTTTTCTTCATAATATAATAGGTGCTTTATGTTTTGGAAATTGTGGAAAAATATTGCATTGATAAAACTGATGTTGCTTGGTGGCCATACATTTTATATGTATAGTTGTACAAGATAAGCATCCTCTATAATAATTCTAGCAATAATTTTCTTTTTATTAATTCAAAAAATTATCATAGCAAAATAATTAACCAATTTATAATTATTAAACTCTTTAATTGAATAGCATTTGAAAATAAACAGAAACAATCATAATTAATATAATAAAAATTAATCGACAATTAATTGTTGAAAATTATTTAATGTGGTGCACATTTTAGTAAAGTACAATCGTTTTCGGAAGAAAGTGGGCAATAAAATGTTGGTGAGTCGAAATGTATACATTTATTTAATTTCAACTTATATCTGCTTATGACAGGTATAACTGGAAGGACGTCTTTAGGAATGCATGTGTGGTGGAGAGATTAGAGTAGTGCAGGTATGTCGGTACTCAATTAGCTCTAGATGTAATTTGCCAGGGTTGGCTGGGAAATTTTCCTGTAAGCAATGAATATTTATTTTGGAAATACTCCAAAACATTTAACACAAGTTTCCTAATCACGATAAGGTATTTTTAAATTTCGTTAAAACTGTATTACAAACACACCACAACAGAAAAATCAATACAACGCAACAACATATTCCAACTATTCCAAATTCGACTCTGTTCAATCGTCTGTTTTTGACAAGAAGTACATCTTATTGGTCATTCTTTTCTAGTGTAGATAATTTAACCGTAACGTTAGTCGTACCTTATTAAAGGGCGTACCTGAGCATGAGTTGATTAGGTATAGTATATTACAAACAAATGGAAATAGCTTAGATGTATGTCTCGGGTTTCACCAACGTATTATTGCCTACTTCGCCTTCCGATAACGATTCTGCTTTACCTGTTCTATCCAATCTATTGTTCATATTTGAACTAATGCATTTGGATAAAGTTCGACATAATATTCAACCATCATCTTTTAATTAATATATTCCTTTAAATTTTAAATTGTTTTTGAAAAGGCAAATGGCCTTCCACTAAAAGTGATAATAACTGCATTAAATTTGTTAACATAATTCAATTTTAATAAACATTTTCGAAATCGTACTATACTTAAACGTAAAATCAAATTAAAATAAAATTGATCTACGATTCAAAAGAAGCCGCTTTGACGATATGTACTTTCTTATTAGATAAGTAGCTATTTGAGTTAAAATAATACAATAACTAAAATGATGTTTTGTCATTACGCTAGACGTAAGTCTAGTAGATATAATTTTATTAAGACTACATTTTCTTAATAGTTGTAGTAAGTTATTAAACTTTCTTAATACACATTTTGCATAAAATATTTTATTAACGAAATATTTTTTTATTTAGACTAATACTCTCTCGAAGTTTGTTATTATTAGACTATTTCTAGAAGTTCTATTTTCTATACATCAATTAATTTTATTACTTAATATTGATTATCTAAATATGATATTTCCAACTAAAAATTATCTACCTACTGACTTTCTCTGTTCCTTTTCTTTGATATTATAATATAGTAAGTAATTCAATAAATGACATTTTATTATCGTCAAAAAATTTAATGATTAAAATATATGCAAAACAAAATCATATCGTGTCTAAATAATAGAAAAGTAATATTAGCTTTTATTTATTCAGTTTTATATTTTTTGTTGTTTGTAATAATGTTAATACTGGTAATAGTAATTGTAATAATAATCTCGTTGTTTGCATACTCCAATAAAAGAAAAAAAAAGTTGTCAGAAGTGGGATTCGAACCCACGCCCACAGAGTGGACTGCGACCTGAACGCAGCGCCTTAGACCGCTCGGCCATCCTGACATGTATGGCAATTTCTATAAACTGCTACATAACGAGAAACTATATTACTCTAAAATTTAAAGCATTAAAATTTGAATAAATATTTTTATTAATATCAATTTTATAGTTTATCTCAAACTTAAGCAATGTTTTTTGAATATTATGAACAAAGAAAAGAATTAAATGTAAATAAAATAAGTATAATAATTATCATTTTATATAACATACCATAGGCAACCAGTTATACACTCTTAGTGTATGCAGCCGGTTATACACATGCAGCGTACGTTTAACAGCATAATAACAGTTTAAAATTTCTATTTAATGACTCACAAAGAATGCTCGACGTTCAAAAATAATGATAACGGTATCGTCAGTGAAGTGGATATAATTTCTATTCACAAAAAGTTAGATGGTAAAACAATTTCTACATTATTATATGATGTATCACGATACAGCGCCGCACTTAGAATTCAACTTCAATGGAAGGTTCATATTATATAAATATAAAACTTAAATATTTTTTTTATTTCGGAAGAAGCATATATCAAAAAATTAGATACAGACAAGCCAACAGTTAGGTTAAACTTGCTTTTCATTTTATTGTGTATGTGTTTCCATACACCTTGTATATTGATAGATATTTAATATTAGTCTTTCTAGACCTTGGAAGTAAGCTTTAAAAGAAAAAAGATTTATAGACGATGAGAAATTTTAGTCTGGCTGAAGGCACAATAAACTATTGCATTTTGATTTCGTAAAAATGATAAACCAATATTAGAATAACTAAAAATATCTGTATCAGATAATGAAAATTAAAATAAATGCAAAGAACAAATATTAAAAGTAAAGGAGAAGATGAAAGAAGCGAAGCAGCAAGCCTGGGAAGAGTTTGGGGATAAAATGGAATGCGATAGCAAAGAGAACCAAAAAATATTCTACGGAACGTTAAAAATACTTCTAAAAGATAAGTATAACAGAAATACCTACATAAAATTAATAAATGGGAAAATTCTAGAAGAAGACAAAGATATAAAGGATGGAAAGAACATTTCCAAAAACTACTTAATACAGAACAATTTACTGCGTTGGAAGTAACAGAGGAAATAGGGAAAATCATAGAAAATACAAAAAAAAATGAAGAGAGATTTACAATGAAGCAGCTAATAGAAGAAAGTAGGAACAATAATATATATGTGGCAATTTATAGATATAGAAAAGAGCTTCGGCACTGTACCGAGAACAAAAGTGTAGAATAGCTTAAGAAAAAGAAGAGTTGGCGACAAACTGAGAAAAGCTATAGTAATAACATAGCAGAAAACTAGAAATTATGTGAGAACAGGTAATATGAAATCAGAAGAGTTTGAAACTAAAGAAGGATTGCAACAAGAAGGAGTACTGAGCCCGTTGCTTTTTAATATAATTCTCGATGAAGTTTTAAAAGAAAAAAAAGTATCAACAAATAAATTACTAGTAGGGTATATAACATGCAACAAGTGAAATCTCAGAGACAGCATTTGCTGACGATTTGATCATATACGCAAAAAAGAAAAATACCTACAAATAAATCTAAACATATGGAATGAAGCGCTAAAAAAGAGAAATTTGAAAATAAACATAAGCAAGACAAAAGTGATGTCAATAGACAGAAATGATCTTAAAATCGAAAATCGAAATAGATGGAAGTAACATAGAACGAATAGACTCATTTAAATATCTAATAGACAAGGACGGAAACGAAGACATGCAAATAAAGAGTGGAATAGAATATATAACAGATATATTATACATTGAATAGTACATTTATAAGAAGAAAGGAAATAACGAAGAAAACAAAGATGACACTGTTTAATAATGTGTACAAACCAAATCTTAACATATGGATGTGAAAGTTGGACTTGAACCGGGTGAAGAGAACTAATAAGGTAAAAGTTAAACGTACAACAAAAAAGGAGTGGTTATCAAAAACAACGCAGAAGAAAAGCAGAGGAAGACGACGAAAAGCATGGAATAGTATAATAAGGGAAAACTCAAAGAACAGCGAGAAAGAGCAACATTAAACGAAGGAACAAGAATGAAGAATGGCAAGAAATACAAAAATGCGCAAGATTTATCCATAAACAAAACTGTAAATAGTGTATAATATGAATTCTTAACACCTAAAGGGTATATAAGATTATTGTAATAATAATAATAATGTACATCAGATTTAAAAAAATTGATGTCCACTTTATAAAACAATCGAACAAACCACAAATAATTTTTATTTGCATTTTTTTTATAAAAAACGCATATATTTGCCTACGTATAACTTACACCCTATTTTCATTGGCTACGCCACTGGAGGAAGCAACGTACCTTAACAGTGACATGTTTACCCACTTTTCGAATAATGTCGATAGCCCGATCCACACTGATAATTTATCGTATTATTATAAACAATAACGTAAATTTGTTTCCAACAATACAATGACATCCGCTGTAGTTTTTTTTTGTGCATTGTACCAGTCTCACCTGTAATCAGTACAAATCTTCTACTTGTTCAGCAAGGTTCATTTGTTGTACTACTTCGCAGTGTTACAAATATTGAACATGGATTGTAAAGAAGACGAAAGGAAGACTACATACAGAGAAGTGCCAACTACGATCATTTCAACAACTCACGAGGACCAGGTGAGTTTATAGAAGATATACATAACAGCGTTGTTTCTTGAAAGATGCAATTGGAAACAGTGGATATATCAACGACTAAAGTTCAATTATTTACGTAAAACTGCATTTTAGATACACTGTGACCCAAACTACTTGATGTTGTATTTTATAAGTCCTACGTGCAAGTGAAAGATTTTGAATTTCTTTATATAGAAGAAACATTACCGCGCGCTATTTTGGGCTTTATAGTGTTTGCTGTTTATTTTTGTACTGAATGTCATGTGTAAGTAGATTATGTACATATCAAGATGTGAATAATAACTTATTCTTTTGTTCAAACATTAAATTTACGAAAAAAAACAAATGTTGTTGTTACAATAAATAATATTTAGTATCAAGCATATGGCAACAAATGACTTCATTAATAGGAATTGTAGGAATATTAGCTTAAATACCTTTAGAGTGCAGTAAAAAATTATGTTTTATAAAAAAATTGTTGTAAGGATGGCTGGCTACCTGTACCTCCTGCAACCAAAAGAAAAATCAAGAAATTATTAGCAAATACCATTTGGATATTGGAAATGTGTAATTTCATATTTTTAATATCCATGTTTAAGGAAATAATAATTTATCTCTTCATGTTTTTCATGGTAGTCGCGTGTAATCTCCTACAGCATTTATTAATTCGCAAAGATTTTATACTCGCGTGTATCTTAAGTGCTAGTATGGAATAATACACAATTATACCTGAATTGCAGGGACCAACCTTACTAGGTGATAGAACTTTTTAAAATAAGAAAACAAGTTAATATAAATATGGATCGGGAAATACTTAGCTTCCACGGTACAGGGTATCAAAAATTTTGATTTTTTTTTTTTTCTTTAATTAATGACCTTGATTGTAAAGATACAAATTTGAACATTGGCACAAATATATTTTACTTTATGTTACTTTTTTGTAAAAAATCGTGAAGACAAATGTTATTTAGAACCCTATAATTGATAGGGTTTCTCCAATTTTTTTCAACGTACGCTAATGTTCTTGAATTTACGTTAATTTTATAGCAAATTATATTTGCAAAATTCTTCTTCTTTTGGCATTCTGTTATTTAAAGCTCAGTTTTTCGATATTGTATTATTTCTCTAATACGTGCTTTGTGCTGACTTACGACAGAAAATTATTTAATAGTGTAAACTTTATATTTCGTTAATATCAGTACATTTTCGTTTGTTTATCTTCAGGCGTTTCAAAGATATTGAAAAATATATATTCAGAGTGTAATTTGGACACTATTTTGTATTGATTTGCGACATGTTATTGATATTGACTAACGGCCGGTTTCATAATAAGACCGTTAAAGTCACTTTAACTAAAGGACACTTTAAAATAAAGTTGCCTTTAAATCTGTTTGGGTTTCATAAACGTTTCTATTAGTTACGTTAACTAATGACCAAAACGTCATATTTATTATGTTGTGGTAGAAGTGGAGAGGTTGATTTTGATAATTCCTTTCAAAGTCCATGCACTATGCAACCCGAAAAAGGCGGGCAATTTCGATGTTACGAACATTTATAGGTTAAATTTCATTAGCGTTTGTCTTTGTCCTTATAAAAGCTTATATTTTTATGGTGTTCTTAAGCGTATTTTCTGGAACGTGTTATTGTATTTTGTTGTCGATTTATTTTTCTTGTTATATGAAAAGATCCAGATCTTCGAATTTTACAAAAGAGAACGGACTTTTGCTAGTAGAAGAGATAAGAAGAATGAAACATGTAATTGAAAATAAAACTACCAATAAAATTTCATTCAAAGAAAAGGTAATGTGTATTTTATACATATTATGTTATACAGTATGCACCAAAAGTATGGAATAAATTCAATAAAAACGAAACAATTATTTTGTGGGAAAAATCCTCGAACAGGTCGATTTTTAATTTAAAAAATACATATTTTAGCGTAAAATTAGATTTTCAAATGTCATTTGTTTTCGAGTAATGACGTCATCGATTTTTTTTTAATGGTAACACCATATTTTTTTCCTTGATTCTGAAAGATCGTTTAATTCTCTATCAGACAGTACTAAAGTTTTGCCCTCTTACATAGGAAAGTTTTCGAGTAAATGATGATTGAATGTTAGAAAACGTAAATTTTATCCATAAAAAAGTAACAATTCTAAGGTATGTAAAATAAAATACAATTGATTAAATTTTATACTTAAATTAAAAGTTCGAATTGCCATCCACCAACTTCTTGACAATGCGCAAGTCTGTGAAGAAATTCCTCTTGCACATTATGAATGATTTCTGGGATAACTCTGCGTATTTCGTCCCGAATGCGATTTTGAAGTTCTTCTAAATTACGTGGTTTATTAATGTACACTTTTGACTTCAAGTATCCCCATAAAAAATAGTCAAGAGGTGTAAGATTTGGCGATCTTGCAGGCCATTCTATCGGTCCGCCTCTGCCGATCCACCTCCCAGGAAAACAGTTGTTCAAAAAATCTCGTACAGGGCGCGCATAGTGCGGAGGTGCACCGTCTTGCTGAAACCATATGGTATCGTCAGGAATGTCAGGGTCATTATCGTTAGGAAAAATTACTGCAAGGGCTGGAACAAGGTCATTTTCTAGAAACTCTAAATATCTTTGTCCTGTAAGGGTTCCTTCAAAGAAGAAAGGCCCTACTATTCTATCGTCAACTATTCCAGCACACACATTTAATTTCTGAGGGTGTTGGGTATGTGCCTCTGCCATCCAATGAGGATTTTCCCGACTCCAATATCTGCAAGTTTGACGGCTTACTGTACCATTCAGACAAAATGTGGCCTCATCTGAAAAAAGTATTTGCCGGTGTAAATTTCTGTTTCCTTGACATAAATCCATTAGAATTTCGCAAAAGTGTAAGCGGCGATCGGGATCATCTTCATTGAGTTCCTGCATAAGTTGAATTTTGTAGGGATGATATTTTTCCTTCCTCAAGATACGTAGCACTGTGCTCTGACTAGTGTCATTGTTTAATGCAACCAATCGTGAAGAATTATGAGGATTATTCACCATACTTATCAAAATGTTCTGTTTCTGATTTTCATTAATGCTTGGACGTCCAGGTTTTGGAATATTTACAACATTGCCAGTTTCTCTAAATTTAGACTCTACCTTACTGACTGTTGATTGGCTGATAGGACGATCTGGATATTTTTCATTAAATAAATCGCAAACTTCCTGCTGAGTTCTAGTCATATTCCCGCATCCGATAAGAATAAAAATTTCAATTCTTTGAGTAACAGTTAAATGTGTCATAATACTTTAAATTGAATAATAATTTCTATGTCGCTTACAATACTTATTAGAAAGTAGGTGTGACAATGACACTTTGCAAAGATTTTCACATACGTGATCCATAAAAGAACTATGGAATTCGAAAAACTAAACTTGATAACGTTTTTGTTTTATTTTAATTGATTTACGTTCTCTAACATTCAATCGTCATTTACTCGAAAACTTTCCTATGTAAGAGGGCAAAATTTTAGTACTGTCTGATAGAGAATTAAACGATCTTTCAGAATCAAGGAAAAAATATGGTGTTGCCATTTAAAAAAAAATCGATGACGTCATTACTCGAAAGCAAATGACATTTGAAAATTGCATTTTACGCAAAAATATGTATTTTTTAAATTAAAAATCGACCTGTTCGAGTATTTTTCCCAAAAAATAATTGTTTCGTTTTTATTGATTCCAAACTTTTGGCGCATACTGTATTTTCGCCGATCTTTCTAATCAATACTATAATTATATTAGGAACAGAATTGGGAGCAAATTCTGTTGAATTTTAATTCGAAGACATGTAAACGAAGAGACGTGGATCAAATTAAATTTAAGTATGACAATTTGAAAACTAAAGCTAGAAAGCATGTGAGTTTGAGTAGAAGAAGCTTATATGGTACAAGTGGAGGGACAGGTTATGTGGGAAATTTAGATGATCTTGTTCTAAAAATTATTTTATAAATAATTAATATTAAAACGGTGGTTGAGCTTATACAGCTATATTTGATTCCGATAATTGTGTAAGGAAAGAGCTATTTCTTGTTTCTTGTTTATATAACCATAGATTTCTTTTAGAATGTGGTTACTACCGATCAACCTGAAAGTGATACCTTGGAATCAATGTTGCTCTCGATTTTATAGATGTATCATATTCGGACAGCAGTAGACATTTAGGAATGAACATAAATAATGTTCTTCAAGGAACGATCCCAACAAACATTTAAAGTTAAAATTACGTTAACTTGACCTCTGAATTGGTCAAAAACTTTTCATGACCAATTCCGCATAAGGAAAGTTTACCTATATTCGTTGGCCTTTTTCCTTATGTGGGGAAAAAAACAAAAGTAATATGGAAGTTAATAATTGGTCGACAGAGATTCCAATAAGATAATTGGACCTAAAAGAAATACAGACCAATTTTATGTGAAAATTTCAACACATTATTACCAAAATATACCCTAATTATGCCCTTTATATGACCTACTTTTGCTAGAGAGAGACAACATTATATGTTTGCTTATATACATTCTAATAGCGAACAGGGATAGGAAGAGAAAGAAAGAATATAAGTCAGGCTACAAAGCTACAAGTAGAGTAGGAGTTAGTATATGAGTATTTATAGATATTTAGATTTTAATATAATATAAAGTCTGTATTTTTGGTTTCTATTCAACAAATTGTACAACCCAGGAAATTTTTTCGTATAATGTGTTGACCAAACTTTCATAAAAATAACGCGCCTCATAAATATACATTTTTACTATTGCTTCTTAAGAATATTATTATCCTGAAACATAACCTAAAATAAAAACTGGATGTATTTCGTTATAAAATGTGTTTAATAATTTTTCGTCGTAAATGTATTAAATAATATTATCTGTATTAACGTAATTTTAATGAGTAATCAATTAGAAATAATAAACAAAACATCTAGCGTTTGTTACAACATGGCCACTCAAATAAAATCAACTTTGAAGTCAATTTGTCTGAAGTTTAACCTATAGGGCAGATTGCCTATGCCAATGTTGACGTCACAGCAAAATATTAACTTTATGGTTGAAATTTCTCCCAAATAAAGACATTTTATGGTTATTACCAACTAAATTATTACTAGGTACCTACATATAAAATTCTACTCTTGGATTTATTTGTGATTGAAAATTCAAATTAAAGCCAATAATATTATGTGTGTGTAATAACAAAAACAAAATAAATATTTTCGAACAGAATTCAAATCAAATTTCAATTCACATGCACTACTGAATTCATTTGAGGCGATAACAGTGTTATCAATGGATGTATTTATGGATATATTATCATTAGCTTGATTTATATAATCTGCAGTGTTGGCTTCGATTTTGGTTAGCGAAATATGAACCCAATAATTATTTTTTACAACTCTGAAATATTGTGTAGTAAGCCTCCTGTTGGACTTTATCTTTTGATTTACTCGTACGACAGAAGTAGGTTTTTATTGCAGATCATCAAAACACAAAACAACTTCAACACCTTATTGCATGAAAATATCTATCTGAACACATATAACAAGAAGCTTGCTCCCTAAAAGATCGGTTTAAGAAACATTTACGTCGAAGTATTATTAATAAGTAAATTTGTACCATAATATAGAACAATATTTCTATTAGGTTAATTGAAATGATCAAATATTTCTTAGAAGTTACCAACAAAGTTAAATATATTTTATATTGTAATAAAAATAGAACTTGTTAAATTGGATTTAATATGACAAAAATAACTAGTTATTACCTTATTCTTAACCACTATAGTTGAAGACAAAATAAGCTTTACAATTTTATAATAAATATGTAAATATTTGCCTGTTATAATTATTTAAAAAATCCCTGGATATTGAAGACAGATTTCAAGGCGAAATTAAGTAAATTATAACTTCGTCTTACACGTTATTGGAATGTTACCATTTGAAAACACAGAAAAGGTAAACAATATGTAATTTCGAACTGTATAAATTGACATATATTTCATTTTACTTGGAAGTCATTATATTACTTTTAGTTAACAAATTTCTGACTAAAATTTTGGTATTATAAGATTTTGTAACATTGAAGACTATTTTTATGGCGAAATGTAGTAAATCTCGATCAATTTAGGTTCATTTTTCTTGTGCAGTAGATGGAAACCAGTACATTGGTATGATTACATGAGAAATGTCATAAAAAAAAGAAAACATGTAATTATTGTGTCAGCTTCATATATAGAAAAAGTTCATTATTTTTATAAAGCAATTTTATTTTTAGGAATTACACACTCAAGATTGTGAAGACATTACTGATGTAATGGCCTTATATCAACAATCTCAGCTCGTAAGTAATCAACTGCCCATTCAATGTTTTACCTAATGCTTAAATTAATGCTGTACAGCAGTACCAGACTAAATTTATTCTCTTCTATACTCATAAGTTGACAAAGCATAGATGAACTATCAAACATACCAGAATATTAATTACTGTTATATTTTGTAAATAATGAAGTACCTAGCATCTACTTACTCTAATATTTTACGTTTTTAGCCATCTACAAGCAGTAAACTAGTTATTAGCAGTATCCCGCTAATGGTCACTACAAATACAATTAGTGCTACTTTAGGAAAAAGGTAATTTTTGTTTTTAATATGTAAAATAAAATAATGATTGTTTTAATATGATATTTTGGTTGAAAACACTCTAAACAAGCTGGAAGACTACACTCCGAGGAGTTTAAAAGAACCTGTAAGTAAAAAGCTTCGGTCAACAAAGCGAAATCCAGTAATTGCATTAAAGGAGGAATATTACAGACAAAAAATAGATTTGGTGAAACTACAGCGTAAGGAGTTTGACAAGGAGAAAGTTAGAGGCGAGAAAAAACATCGAATAGAAATGGAGTTGTGAGATCTAGACATAAAGAACTATTGAGAAAATGGAGTTTATATACCTAATGTAATATAATAAATATCTAATAAGTCTCACGGCGTTTCAAATTTTTCTTATATGTTGCAAGTTTGTATTATATCTACAGCAGAACACAAATCCAACAATGTTAAAAATAAACTTGGATATATAAAACATAAGTTTCAGTAAAATTCTAATTAAAAATAATATACAGATTTGGAAAGTGAGGATCTTGATGGTGAATTGTGTTTTCCCGCTTGCGTGTATTTGTGTCATGCTACACGCATACTTCCACCACAGCGTACTTCTACTGTTCGCATCAGGCAGTGTTGCCAGGTGGGAAAAATTCAGTGCATGAGAATAATTTCAAAGAAGCATGAGGTTTGGAGAAAAAAGCATGAGATGGCTTAATTAATCAAAAAACACCTCTTGACACAGCTTAATTTTTAATTACTTTTGTAATTCCATTTTTATTTCATTAAAAAGCATTATGTTCTGCTATTTTATCATAATATTACATTGCAAGTAGGTACTTACAGGTACTTACTTAAAAGTTATTAACCTTTCTAATTTATTTTATTGTTAGGCCGGGCGAACGTTGAAGCGCAGTTGACGTGACGCAGGATGACTCACGGGTCGTAAAATCTGTTGTTTCCAGAAAATGTAGGTACCCTTACAGAATAGAGTTAAGGATCACTGCAATACAGCGTGAATACAGCACACACACCACATGTCCGTAGATTGTCATACCCGTTTACGTATTCATTGCTAATTATTAAGAGAGCAGTCTACAATAAAGGACATTTCAAGTACCCAAATATTGTAGATAAATATTGTAGATATTGTATTCAATTTTGCCCTCGAGTTTGCCTTTATTTCTCGTTAGGTCTTTGTTTTGGTAGATTTCAAAGAGTAATTTTAATAATTTTCTTATTTCTTTTTGTGTCTATTAAAAAGCATGAGATTTTGTAATCAAAATATGAGAGCATGAGATTTCCTCGGAATGCATGAGATCTCATGCAAAAGCATGTGACCTGGCAACACTGGTATCAGGTGAGTGGGGGAATGCTAGACCAATGCACGTCGCCGCGCCTCTTATACTTCGTACCTTCCCTGGGATGAAGCGGCACTACTTTCTCTGTAAAGATCCGCAATTTCCGATTCTGTATATTTATTAAGCACATCAGTATTTATGTAAACAATAATAATTTCCTTGTCTATTTAATAAATATGATGCTTTATAGTAAAATCTTTATTTTATAATACATATGAGAATAAAATTTCTACATGAATTTCAGTAACACATTTTTGGAAAATAAATTAATTCATACAATGAAATAATAAAAATCAGGACCACTAAATTTATAGTCTTGCAAAATGTATTAACAAGTTTCTCACTTGCCGTCCATCATTATTTTCTACATTTCTTTCTTCAGGTTCTACATTTTCATCATCTAAATCTTCTAGCCAATCATTTGGTACTTCCTTCCCATGTCCTGTGCCAAATTATGTAGGACCGCAGTACTTATTGCTCTGACTGTATCGAGCTTGACACCCATTCCTAATCGAAGCATATAGGAAACCTGCGTTTCCATACACCATTTCAACCACATTACGTGGTCTTATCAGAGTGACTCGTTATATAAATATTGTGCTACTGTTTCAACAGTTTGAAGTTTAGTTATAAGATACGGTTTTATGGAATATCCACTGTCTTCTATTAATAAATATTGACCATATCTATTATTTTCAAAATCTCTCTTCAAAATACTGTTGTTAAAAACTGTTTGATCATGTGCAGAACCTGGCCATCTACATACAATATCCCTGATTCGTAGTTTAGCATCGGAGACTGTCTGCACATTTAATGCATGGTCTCCTCCCACAGAATCCATCTTAATCAGACTGCAGTCAATAGCCTCAATATATTTTAGAAATTGAGCAATTATATAGAATTTTTCAATTGCACTTTCCATTTCTGCTACAGTATCATACATTTTAACGTATTGTGGTCTTAATGAAGCAATAGCGTATGAGACACTGCACTATTCTACTTGCCGAACTTTTTAACACACCCATGAAATCTCCAGCAGAAATCAACATGCTACCAGTTGCATAAAAACGTAAGGCTAACAATAGTTGCACTTTTGGTTCTATGTATCCACCTCTAAAATGTATAAAAGTAAAAAACTTCAGAAAATCCTGAAAGGATATAAAGTACCTATACCTGTTGGTTGGTAAAGCAATGATGTCTTCAATTTGATGTAACCAATTTTCTACAGTATTCTTTGTTAATCTGAATCGGTCAAAGAAATCTAATTCATTATATATGTCAAAACAAGAACGACGTTTTCTATATAATTTTTGTCTCCGCATAAATATTTCTTCATCTTCTGAAGAACTAGAGCTTGATGATGAGAAATACATTCTTTTTACTTTTTTATTTCAAGTAAAAGTTAAATTTGATTATGAAACCGGCCGTAAAAGAATCTAAAAAATTGAACTTTAAAACAAAAAATTCCAAGATATATAAAAGTGTGCAAATCAAATTTGCTATGAAATGAACGAGACCAGAGACGTACGTAAAAATATTTGGAGGGGAAAAAAGGACCATACAATGATAGGGTTCTAAATAATACTTTTTCAAAAAAAATAGCATATATTAAAAAATATTTACGCCAATTTTAAAATTTTTATCTATACAATTAAGATGATTAATTAAAAAATTAATTTTGTCCCAAATTATTGATAAAGTATCTCGGAAACTAATCACGTATCTACCCATATTTATATGAACTTGTTTTCTTATTTTAAAAAGTTAAATCACTTAAACAAAATTTGATCCCTAAAATTCAAGACACCCTGTATACAGAAAGGGGCATTAGTACGAAAAAGTTCTATAACTTCCTTGTTATTTATAATACATGTCAAAACTTTGTAGAACAGTTGTACAGGTTAAAAAAACTATAAAATTATTTTGAAGGGTCCAGGGCGATAGATGAAAACAGGGCATTCCAAATATTACATTTTCTTAAATAGAACACCGTGGACATTTTTAACCATATTTATTTCTGGGAAAATCCTGTATCACGATTTAAACAGTTTAACATTTTAGTGCAGGATTACCAAGTTACATGGAATTTTGGAAAAAAATCTTCAATCTCGGAAATACTTTCAACTACTTATACTTGAAAAAAAATGTTTGGCAAATGTATTGACAAATGTTAGACAAAAGCGCCTGATTGATATGAACTATTTTATACATGGTATTTTTATAGATACGACTTTTCAGAAAATTCAAACTTGATTTTCTTAAGTGTTTCAAATGGAATACCATATGTATATATCCTATGCCCTACACCCTATGTATATCACTCATATATATATATATATATATATATATATATATATATATATATATATAAATTAATTCACTTCAGCTTTTATTAATCATTAAGCATGTTATAACAGGGTGAACCTTAAATAAGTACAAATATTTTAACTGCTGGTGTATTTCGTCCTATAGATCAGTCAAGTCATTTTTAAAAATTTCTAATATTTATGGATATTATTTTTTTTTTTAAATACCCAAATTTTAAGGACCGCTTCATAACCAACCAATGAACCATATGATTTGTTGCGAGGTTGCCATATCTCCTATAATATAAATATTAAGTTTCCTTTAACGTAATAATAAAGTAATATGGTTAAATTCTATTTTAAAAATAATTGTTTGAAGCATAAGTACAGTAAAGTTGGATATATAGTATGATATATAGTATGATATATAGTATGATACGCAGTATTATTAACATATATTTTACCTGCTTAACTGACCTTACTATAAACGATTAAAAATGAATTTCCGCAAGTTAAATACATACTACCATAAAGTATTTAGGAAGATATAATGTGATATTACTATGTTCAATGTTCAAAAATTATACATAAACGTGCACACAAGCTTACCTGTTTGTTTAAAAATTAACTATTTAATCAGTAATCCACATTGCACAAGTTAAATGTCATTGTATACTGTTAGAAAGAGACACAAGACACAATTTCCTTAAGTAATTTTATGAAGAATAACGAAAAACTATGATTTTCACACAGCATATTAAATTTAATTTTCGCCACATAACCCCAAATGAGTGACTTCGCACTTTAATCAGTGAAACAAATTTTAAAACGTATGCGTTTAATATCAAGAAAAGCAAAGACATTTGTGTAACACTGGCAACACTGTGAACCACACGTTCAATCTGTATGAAAGTCGGCGGTCCTCAACAAGTTTTCTACAGAAAAATTACAAAATTTATTTAAAATTTCACTTTTTTATTTTTGATTTTTTGGTAAAAAAGCTATTAATTATGTGTTCTACACAGTGAACTATACTGCTGGTTAAAATATTTGTACTTATTTAAGGTTCACCCTGTATACCTAAGATTATTTGTTTTGAGATATAGCAACATTTCTTAAAATACTTGATTTTCATTACTACATTATGTCCAGTAAGTACGTATACAACCGAATCACACAAATTCCTGCAGTCAATAATTTTTTTTATTGGTCGCTTAATAATCTAATACGGGTTAATCAAGTCTATTTTTGAGGGTACACTTTTGCTTTCAAGTACATTTTGGTTATTATACAAAGTGTTTTTTTAAAATTTACAACTGCTAGAAAATTGATATACTTACGTTACAATACGTCCATAACTTTTTTCCGTTCATGCAATAATGACAAATATTTTTCAGTTAATAGATAATAATTTTTGGAAATGTTTCTTTTATTAAATATACCGTTTACCACCACTACAATATTTAATAAATTGCCAGATATAACTCATTCTGAGATGCTCAATCACCAAACCTTTGCACTTTTGCAAAATTAAAACGTTCAATTGAACATGTTGACCAGTGTTTGTTCTACAATTTGATGCTATTACGATATCGTATGGTCATTACGGAATCAAATTACTGATTTGCATACGGTCAAAATATACTCGGATTTTTTCAAATATCGTGTGTACCCTCGTACGCAACATGTACAGGGTGATTTTTGTGTCATGGGAAATGAGTTTTTCTTGTAAACGGCAGAAGCATGCGAAGCTAGGTCATCCAATCTGTGGGGGGCAAAGCCCAAGGTGGACTGTTAAAATGTTTTTTAACTTCGGTTCTGAAATGTGTATGTGATAATGTTTTTGAATATTTTTGGGGGCTAATTTGAGCCCCTCCCTTAACTTCTCCCAGGGGCTGAAACAAAGTGAGCGTTGCCATTTTGTTTGGGCTGGCTAACAGTTGAAATTAAGGTAGACAATGAAATTATAACCAAAAGGCACTGGGCGTGACGCTTCAATTTTTTTTCTCAGAAGCATGCCACTCTTTTCACGAATATTAAAAGAACTTTAGTACGTAGTGTTCTAAGTTTCTTTTATTTTAATTGTAACAATAATAATATCTCTACCTGTCATTCTAATCACGAGAATTAGTCCAAAAATCGAAGATTTGTGCGGGAGAGGGGGCGGTATATTATTATTGAGCAGGCCACTTTTGTGCCCAAAAACAACTTACGTTGGTAGGCCCTAACCATTCAGTGCAGGAATGAGGGAAACCTGGAAAACCTTATTAATTAGGGGCGGTGGTCAATCGTCGACCGGTAACAATATCTCACATTGACTCAAGTCAACATTTTTCCACCCTACCATATCCGCAGAGAGGGTGCCAATCCTCTCCACGAATATAGCTGATATACAGTTTTCCGGCCGCGGGGATCGAACCCACAGCAGTCTAGCCACATCGATTCAAGTACTGATGCCTTAAACCGCGCGACCACTGACGGATAATTCCAATTATATATAGTAGCTTTTAAAGAAATCAAGTGCGGTAACTTGCAACACTATAAATATTCAAAAGAGTGGTATGTTTCTAAGAAAAAAAAATTGATGCGTTGTTTGGTTATCGTTTCATTATCTACCTTAATTTCAAGTTTTTTCAGTCCAAACAAAATTTGATTGGCAACGCTCACTTTGCTTCAGCCGTGTACAAGAAAAACTCATTTACCATGATAAAAATATCATCCTGTATACACACAACGAATAGCCTTGTAATTTAAGAAACAATATTTTTACATTAGCATTTTCACCTCCTATGTTCAAACTGAATTTTTTAATTATTTTTGAAAGTTAAAGTTAAGTGGTAAGTATTTTCGTTGCACTTTGTAAAATTTGAAAAACCATCTTATATTCCTTTGTAGTATAACATGATTTTGAAAGATGAATATTAATTTCTTTATTACTCCCTACTTTACTAAACTGTAATAAAGTATATCCTGACAGTTGTCAGTCTCTGGACACATGTAATTAATACAATAATTATTAAAAATGGTTTATTCGTTTTCTGTTGAAACCGGGGATAGAGAAATATCGCAAGCAAATATAAATCAAACTGGCGATCGGCCAGCATAAGGATAGAAATTAGTTTGGAAATAAATGAAGATTTACCTGTTCCCAACTGACATTGGATGAAGTATAAAAGATATGTTATATTTCTCTTACTTGATTGCATAACAATATCAACAACGTAATTATAGAATGAATAAGTTTGTATTTTAGAAATATTAAACAAAACGTGCTGATCGTTGAGTCATTCAAGTTTTCTAACAATTAAGACAAACAGAAGTTACACTTTCTTCAAGGTTTTATCATTATGGTTTACATTTAAACGTGCATATGACTGCAGTGTTTATCTTTATTCTTAGTTTATTATATTATCTAAGTAGAAATTCTCAGTTTATCACATTATGAAATGAACAGCGTCGTATCTAAGGTCATGATCGCCCATTGCAATTTTGCGTCTTGCGCCTCCCTTGACATTGACAATCACATCATGCAACAAACATACATTGTAGATATATTTACTCCAAAAAAAAAAATTTCCCTGTTTAGTTTATTTTTTTATAATTTTGTGCACAATCCCAACAAATTTAAAAATATTTGTATTTCCTCAAAACATAAACAGTTTCGTAGAATTCAAATTGCAAACATAGTTACTCTAAAACAATTTTAAAATGATGTACGTCACAACCGAAATTGAAAATAATAATGCTCCACAATGTGCGGAATGTCGAGTTGAATTTGTAACGTTGCAAATTAACGGTGGTCACAGACATATATATTTTTTCTTTAGTTTTATTGGGTTTTTGCCACACTTCTGAAAAATAATAAAAATTAATTAAATAAGCCCTTGCGCCAAACAGAACAGTCAAGGGTTATTTTTGAAACGAAGTTTGCCTAACCAAAAAATGTCACACTGAAAAAAGCAGATAAGTAAAAAATAACAAAAATCACATCACTATCGCGCACTTCCGTATTATTGACGTTTCGAAAAACTCTCTGTTTTCGTTTTCAAAATAGTAGTAAAAATATTAAACGTATGTCAAGTTTGACAGTTTAAAATTTGTTTATCTGCTTCCATAGAGATGTTAAATGATTTTTATTTTATTTTTACTTACTTCTTCTTGATACAACTGTAGCCAACAATGATCGATGTTTACTGAACAGTTTGGCACACACTTATCTCCGTTCAACAAAATAATCGCGGTCTTTTTTAATTTTCTTTTTGTCGCGTTATCTTCCTTCTCTAAAATTATTGCCGAACCCCATTGAATCACATGACCGTTTTCCCAAGCGTGTTCGCAAATTTTGGATTTTTCAAATTCCCGTCTTTTTATATAATTTTTATATTCCTCAACTCTAACATTCATAGGCCAAGACGTTTCTCCAACATAATGTTTATTGCATTCACAAGGTATACTGTAGATGCAATTTTTTGAATTTTGTATATCATTTTTGGACGCGTTTTTGACAAAAATGATTGTAAGGTATTAGTGGTCTGAAAAACTGTTCGAATATTAAATTTATTACCGATTCTTCTTAACTTTTCTGATAATATAGGAATGTATGGAATTTTTATTGTATGATAATTTCTTTTATTTGTCTTAAAGTGTTAGTTTTATCTGTAATATTTTTGAATGTTCTATCAACAAAATTTGGAGGGTATTCATTATTTATTAAAACATTTCTAGTAAATTTTAGTTCGTTGTTAAAAATATCATTGTTTGATGAAATTAATTTTGCTCTAATATATAAACATTTTACAACACCTTTCTTAATATCGATGTGATGGTTAGATTTAAAATTTAAATATCTATTGGTGTGAGTTTGTTTTCTATAAACACTTGTTTCTACAGAATTATCCTGTTTTTTAATTAAAACATCTAAAAATGGTAGCATATTATTATTTTCTATTTCCAAACTGAATTTTATTGTTGGTTCTTTATTGTTAATATCATTTAAAAATTCATTTAATTCTGTAACAGTAAAAGGCCAAATTGCAAAAATGTCATCTACATATCTCCACCAGATAGTTGGTTTTTTATTTATATTTTGAATATAATTTTCTTCAAAAAAATCCATAAAAATATTACTTAAAATTGGTGATAATGATGAGCCCATTGCCATTCCGAAATTTTGTTGATAGAACATTCAAAAATATTACAGATAAAACTAACACTTTAAGACAAATAAAAGAAATTAATCATGCAATAAAAATTCCATACATTCCTATATTATCAGCAAAGTTAAGAAGAATCGGTAATAAATTTAATATTCGAACAGTTTTTCAGACAACTAATACTTTACGATCATTTTTGTCAAAAACGCGTCTAAAAAATGATTTACAAAATTCAAAATTGCATCTACAGTATACCTTGTGAATGCAATAAACATTATGTTGGAGAAACGTCTCGGCCTATGAATGTTAGAGTTGAGGAACATAAAAATTATATAAAAAGACGGGAATTTAAAAAATCCAAAATGTGTGAACACGCTTGGGAAAACGGTCATATGATTCAATGGGGTTCGGCAAAAATTTTAGAGAAGGAAGATAACGCGACAAAAAGAAAATTAAAAGAGACCGCGATTATTTTGTTGAACGGAGATAAGTGTGTGTCAAACTGTTAAGTAAACATCAATCATTGTTGGCTATAATTGTATCAAGAAGAAGTAAGTAAAAATAAAATAAAAATCATTTAACATCTCTATGGAGGCAGATAAACAAATTTTAAACTGTCAAACTTGACATACGTTTAATATTTTTACTACTATTTTGAAAACGAAAATAGAGAGTTTTTCGAAACATCAATAATACGGAAGTGCGCGATAGTGATGTGATTTTTGTTATTTTTTACTTATCTACTTTTTTCAGTGTGAGATTTTTTGGTTAGGCAAACTTAGTTTCAAAAATAACCCTTGACTGTTCCGTTTGGCGCAATGGCTTATTTAATTAATTTTTATTATTTTTCAGAAGTGTGGCAAAAACCCAATAAAACTAAAGAAAAACAAAAATTATGCCACAAATAAATAGCTTCAGACAATACATATATATATATATATATATATATATATATATATATATATATTAGCTTTATATGTAGCCGTAAATTAAAGAAAAATCAATCCCTGGTTTTTAATGGAATTTGCAAATGTAAAAGCGGATGTATGTCTGTGTTATCCAAAAGGTCCGAATACTGATCTCTGCGGAATCGCTGAAGATAATACATAAACAGATATAACAGCCATACTCGACACAGAAGATTTTGAAAATTACATAGAACCTAACAATCTTCAGACAACATTTGATAATGTTAAATGTTGATCTAAAATTAAACAATTTGTGTAGCAAGAGAACAAGCCTGCCAAAGATTTTTAAAAAATTCGTGAACACAACATCAGATCAACTAACTTTATACAAAGGTCATAAATTGAGTGATACATACGAGGTACACGAGATGTTCACGTACCCCTTGTCTCCACCTAGTGGTTACTGGTTAATCAGTACTGGGCCTGAACGGCCACAATTATATGCTCCCATATTTTAGACCTCTGTGGCCCTCAGCGATTGCCATATTTTACAAAAGAGTAAGTTCACCGACCAGCATTGAATTACACCTGAAAAATTACAGCCACAGTTAGTTGTCGGCCAGATATTATACCGATTCAGTATGCCTTGGGTGAGGTATCCGACGATCAATCCTGGCTCTTAATGTCTGTCATAACCGATGGAAGGGAGATGAGAGACAGAAATTACTATATATGTTTCAGGTGTAATTCAATTATGATCAGGGACATACTGCTAGAGGAAGGATAGTGTTTATTGCAGTATTGAAATTCACTATCACCAAAAAATTCAATTGGATTTTCAGTATTGAGGATATACGTTTTTGACATTCTTTCAATGTACTACTTACTTGAAGATTAGTTTCTTTGAATAAAAACAATGTGATTTAAATCAACTTACCATAGTATAATTTTGCTTCTTTAAAAAGTTATAGGTCTAAGAAAGTACTTTTTTATTTCATTTTTTTACAATATTTTTTTTTGTTGGGTAATTATATACAAATTTTGGAAAAGGAGGATTTTTGTGAGATAAACATGAATATCTGATTGATTTTTGCGTTAAATGTGCAGAGCGTTCTGAACGCCTGCGCCACTAAAAGTATTGTTTTAAAAAGGATATACTTGTTGCATGTTAAAATGTAAATGTAAACTAAACTTTCGTCTGCCACAAAATCAATAAACTTATAAAAATACTAATTGTCTTTATGATCCATTACTAACGATTATCTATATTTATAATTTTAAAGAATTTCAAACTTCAGATTTCTAATGCCAAACCTAACCAAACACGCCTCCCTCAAGGTTAGTCCGACTTGAGAATGGAGTCCGACTTAGGGTGGAATTCATAATGAGCACTTCACTTAAGTGTGACTTTTCATTTAAGGTATACTTAAATATGCCTTTCAATATTTTGTTGCATATCTAAACTTAATGGAAACTTATTAATGTGTGGTACGAAACTATTAGTAAGTTGTTAACCTGCATTTTTTTCTTGTAAATTGCAAAACTAAGTGCACACTTAACCTTAAGTGTGATCTATGAATTCCTTAAGTCGTGCTCAAGTCTGAATTTGGCCGAAGGATCCATTGTAGGTATAGGCACAAGATGTGTCGTACTTGGATAAATTCGACTTTCCTGAATTCTTCAAAGAGTCGGCTATTTTAGGGTTTTTCCAATATCGACCGCTACATTATTTTTTATTTGTATTATTTATTTTTTCTTATTACGAAAAAATTAATATCTACTGGTTATGTTGCTTTTTTCAGATATTCTTAGTTCAAGTTACTAATATACTAATTTTTGGGATATGACTAACGTCATATGTAATTTTTTTCGTCAGAGTGGGACGCCCTTAAATTATTATTGTTTTAAAAATAATTAATATACATGTTTTATAGTACCTATATAGGTATATTTTTGTTCGATTTTCTACTGTTCTTAGTTTAGATTTTAGTGGTTGATCTAACAAATTTAGTGCCTATCTATATTTCCCTAAATGGTTTATTTTATGGCTATTCAGAAAGAGTAGGTATTCTTTAAGAACTTACCTTTGTTAAAAGTAATTGTCTTTTGCCCTTATATAATCGAAGAATAATGCTTTCATATATTAATGATAATTTATTTTTATTGAACGATATTGACATGTAGTGGCTTTTTGCTTTGCTTTTATCTTGTGAAAGCGGGACTTATTTCAGTATTCTTGTGAATAAGTAGGTATGTAAAACTTAAAACTTAAACTTACCATTTATAGTAAATGACAGATGAACAATTGATAAAATTAATTGCAGCAGGTAAGTAGCAAAAGACCTGAACTGAAGTTTGTAGTTCTTTGGCTTGTATTACATGAAGTCGAACTTCCACCTTGTAGAACCTGGTTTGCAATATGTGTTCTGAAAGGGTTCTTCTATATAACTTTCCGCTACTACTGTTGATCTTAAGTTCCACGCTTTTTTATAATCATAATGTCAGCCCCTCAATCTGCAAGCAAAGTGACAGCTTTTGCTTAAACACTGGTCAGTTAATGGATTGGGTAAATCTAAATAGGTTACGATGATGGTATTTTACCAAATATGTTTTTGTTCACTGGTTGGCATGTACATTTTCTTTACCTTAATCATTAAATACTCATCATTAACATTCATCAAGAAAGTTTCTATCTAGTCTCTAGTTAAAACTTTAAATTTTTTGTCTTTATAGCCGTCTGAATTACATTTCAGAAAGTTCAGGTAACACAGATGATTTCTGGTTAAAATACGCCACTATGACATTTCAGTAAAAGTTTTGCGCTTTTTTGTCACCACACCATTTTTATAAATCGGCTTCGGGCTTCGCCGTCTAGCTACAAATTTCCACCTCTGGAAAAATCATGGATTTATCTGCCATGTACAATCTACTATTTTCCTTCTAAGAATAAATTTCAATAAATTACGCAATTTTGCCCCATTTCAACAGTAGTTATCCCATACCGGTTTTAACGCACTTTGGTAACCTGTCCATCCGGAGCTGGCAGTAGGCGCGCAAGCAGCAGTTATGAGGACGCTGTTTTTCAAGGTCATGCCTTGCATAATCGTCAATGACCAGAAGGTGATTAAGAAGGGGGTGGAGTCCATCGTCAATGGCCAGAGGGTCTTAGTGATCGTTGTCGAGGAGGATTTAATATGGGACGGGGCATTTGAGTAAGGAAGAAAGATGACTGCTTGTGTGGAGTACGGTGGAGGTGTGAGAGCGGGTGGGGGAAGCTGAAGACATCATCAATGATCAGAAGGTCATGACGATGGGCCCCATCCCCTTCTTCATCACCCTTTGCTTATTAACGATTATGCAAGACCTTCCTCAGGCATGACATTAGAAGATAGCGTCCTCATGACTGCTACTACTGCTACTCTCGAAAAAGTGTAACTCTCGGCTGCGCCTTGAGTATCCATTTTTTTTTTTCGTGGATTAAAGGCTTGTGAATTATCTTATATAATTAATAACTATTATTGGCGAAATAATATAAAAATGCATAAAAGTAAATGTTTTCATTTGTTTTTATTACAAATATGCTGCTGTTGTCAATAAATCTGCGGTATTTCATAGGTACCTACTTGTATCCCTAATCGGATAATAGCTCTATTCCTGTATAAAAATATATTGATAAATAAATTCAAAATGGATACATGTGAGTTCATTGTAAAAGGGAAAGAATAGTGAAGCAAAGTCCTATCCTCTAAAAATGAATAAGGGATTGCGAGTTGATAGGACTTTTCTTTCCCTTTAAATTTTACATTGATAAATATTATAGGATATTAAAAACACATTTTTATTGGATTTTAATACATGTCCACCTGTTGTGTTGAAAAAAATCATAAACTAGTGCATGAGACATCTAAAAGACATTTTCAAATTCGTGATGAGCACTCTCGAAAATAAAGGGATAGGAAAAATTTTGTACATTTTTTAGTTATACACTGTACCTATAGTAACCAATTACCATAAGAAATTCTAAATTGCATCATTAATCTAACTTTACTGTTCTTATTTAACATAGGAAATAATGTTAGATAACAACTGGTTTGAAAAATAGCAACAAAATTAATATTCACTAATAAACATCAGGTTACTGTACATCCACACAGAGTCAAGGCAAAATGTGTAAGGCCTCGTGTAGTGTCTCATTGTATACTGTGTTTATTGTTTGTAAAACTAATAATCGATTCCAGTTTTTGATTTGATTAAGTCCATTTTTTCTAGTGGATTAAAGGCTTGTTAACTATCTTATATAATTAATAACTATTATTGACGAAATTAACATAAATATGCTTCATGCAGTAAATGTTTTCATTTGTTTGTACTACAAATATGCTGCTGTTGTCAATAAATCTGCGGTATCTCGTAGGTATCTACTTGTATTCCTAATCGAATAGTCATAGTTCTATTCCTGTATAGAAATACATTGATAAATAAATTCAAAATGGAGACATGTGGGTTCTTTGTAAAATTAAAAGGGAAAGAATAGGGAAGAAAAGTCCTATCCTATAAAAATTAATAAAAGATTGTGAGTTGATAGGATTTGTCTTTTGCTTTAAATTTTACATTGATAAATACTATCGGATATTAAAAACACATTTTTATTGGGTTTTAATACAATACATGTTCACCTGCTGTGTTGAAAAGAAATCATAATAAAATTAAACTACACACACCATCAAAAGTCTTAGACCCCTGTATATAAAATAATTCGATTAAATCTAGTCGTTTTTCTTAATGTGATAAATAAGTATATGCACTTAGGGAACAAAAAAGACAATAAAAACTTGCAGACCATGAACCTTTACTTTATTACCAATGTTTTTACAAATCTGGTCAGTTTGGCAGTGTATTCAGCCAAGTGTTCCTTTGAATTTTTGTACATTATAATGCCAGGACGTGACATTTCTGCGTTTACCCGAGCAAGAATGACTGCTTTACATGATGCAGGACATTCTAATCATCAGATATCGAACATGTTGGGCATTCCTAGATCATCTGTTGTATGAATAGTACACAGATATGAAGAATTTGATACAGTGGAAAACAGACTACGTAGTGGATGTCTTCGAGTATCTAATGAAGGGGAGCATCGGTATTTGGTGCAATATGCCCGTAGATACCGCACATCTTCAGCTTCAGCTCTCAGGGCCCACTTTCAAGATACGTTTCGGCGTGTTATATCGACACCTACTATTCGAAGACGACTCCATAACGCAAATTTACTTGCTAGAAGGTCATTACTTCCAAAGCATCGTGCTGCCCGTCTCCAGTGGGCGCGAGGGCATAGAGGTTGGCTTTATGCCAGTGGCGGTGGGTCTTATTTACAGACGAAACCAGAATTGGGCTGGTAACTGATGACAATCGACAAAGAGTTTGGAAAGAACCAGGTCGTCAACAATGACTTCATTATCCCCGTGAAGTTGCTCCGTATGAAGGGGGTACCGTAATATTTTGGTGTGGAATACCGCCGCTCCCCATTAATTCGTATACCACAGAATATGACCAGTCAAATTTACATCGAACAAGTTATTACGCTTATTATCTACCCCCTACGTAATGGATTAGGTGAAAATGTTGTGTTTATAGACAACAACGCTCGACCACATCGCGCAAGAAGAGTTCAAGAGACACTCGAAGCAGGACATATCAATAGATTAGATTGGTCAGCCAACTCTCCTGACATGAATCCTATTGAAAACATGTGGGATTTCGTTGCTAGAGCCATTCATACTCATATTCCGCAAGTAATCGTTAACCGCTTGATTACTTCAATGCACAGACGTGTCAATATGCTATTGGAACGTGGTAGAGGTCACGCCGACTATTAGTCAAGTAGAGAACATGCTTTGTTACTTCTTTTTGATTTAATAAATTTTTTCAAAAATGTCACACATTTGCTGGTTTTTAATTTTCCAAATACTCAGTTTATCGAACATATTCTTTTCACAAAAAAAAAAAGATTCAGAAAACAATATACTTTTATAAGTTTACCTATTTGGTTTTTCTGACAAAACGATCTCTTAGCAAGAATGAGGGAGACTTTTGACGTTGTGTGTAGTTTCAGTGGGTCGAACTTCTCAAAGACATTTTTAAATTCGTGATCAGCACCCTCGAAAATAAAGGGACAGGAATTTTTTTTACATTTTTGAGATTTTTACACTATACCTATAGTAACAAATTACCATAAGAAATTCTAAATTGCATCATTAATCCAATATAACTTTACTGTTCTTATTTAACATAAGAAATACTGTTAGATGACACGTACCGCTCTGTAAAATAGAAACAAAATTAATATTCACTAATAAACGTCAGGTTACTGTACATCCACACAGTCAAGGCAAAATGTGTAAGGCCTCGTGTAGACTGTAGTATCGTATCGATTCAGTTAAAATAGTTTCCGGCGTATACTACGCGTATAACGTGCGAATAAATTCCCTGAGAAGTGTAGTTATTATTTTCACTTATATTTAGTGTGAACATCTTAAATATCGTAAGTGCATACTTCAAATATACAGTATTTAATTAAAAATGGAACGCAGCTTAAAGGGTTACTACAAATATTAATGTTAAAAAATTAAAAAATTAATACTTATATCTAAAAAAGTGTTTTATATACAACCCAAATTAAGTAAATATATTGATTTTATTCTGTACATGAAGTGGGTTACAATAAAAAAATTCAAATAAGGTACTTAGGTCAAAAAGTATTAAATTACAAAAATAAGTATCAAGTAAGTATTAAGTAAGATTCGATCTATAGTCGTCGTTCATCCTGCTTACCGAATGAAAAGTATTTTTTTATCAAACATAAATGTAAACAAATATATAGTGAATGAATTGCCTAATGAAATATGTTCATGGTTTCCCAACAAATCCTGTTGGCTTTTAAAATCGTCTAAAAACCAACCCCAGTTTTCAGGGCGCAGTTTTACATAGTTAGGATCAGTTGTATTATGTCACATGGAATTGATATAAACATTAAGCAATTTTTTTGTTTTTTGTATGGTATAGTGCGCGTAATGCTTTTCTATCGCGCATCTTCGCTTGCTTCAATTTTTAAATTTCATAGCCTGGCAACCGTGATTCATAAACGATTTTCCGTAAGCACCTTTATACCGGTGTTCACAATAAAATTATCTTTATTCTAATAGACAGGGTGTTTCTAAAGTAGAGGCAAAAATCCAGGGGCCTATTTTGTGGTGAAAAATCAAGTTTATTTTGTTATATAAATGTGGGGACTAGGACAGCCATTCTCCAGTTACAGCGTGTCAGGAATAAAAAAAAAACAGTTTTTAATTTTAATTTCTAATCCGAAATAATTTAACCAAATTTGGTGCGCATGTTTAGTATAACATTAGGTATGAAACAAAAAATTACACCAGCTTTAGAAACTTACCAGCGGCAGAGGTAGTTTCATCGATTATTATTTGCCAAAAAAATATATGACCCTGTATAATATTACAAATAAAATAGGTCATTATATGCGCTATTGTATTTTCTTCACTTTTTGTTTATTTGCACTATTTTGTATTCCAACACGATTAACAACAAAATTGATTTATATATTTTTTTTTTGGCAAATAATGATCGATGATACCGACACCTCCGCCACTGGTAAGTTTCTAAATCTGGAAATATTTTGTTTCTAAAGCGGTTTAAGTCTCTTCGATATTTTTAATGTCATACTAATATACAGAGTGATTCAGAATGTATTTGAATAACTTTGAGGATATGTACATCCTTAAAAAAGTCGATATAATAAAAAAATTATAATAAGAGTCTAATAGATTTCGCATAAAAAATGTTTAAAGTTCTAAATTATAAAGCAATACGTAGCTGGGTAACTGTACTTCAACGGCATCTGATATACAAAAAAGTATACAAGTTTTTGAGCCTGCACGTGTCAATACGTCTACCTGGTTAATACGGTAGTGGGGATATGCTCTCTAGGTAGGTCAGTAGCGTTTTTTATTTATCGTGGGAGTATCAATCTTTAAAATTTTCAAAACGGCTCATGTGTACTGTGTACAGCAATGCAGTTAATGGACATGATCCTTATTTATGGTGAAGTTAGACATTGACAGCTTCGCGCTTTCCCAATCGACACACGCCAAATCGTTAAACTTTTACGACGGTGGCGCAACGTGGACGTAATACTGGTAATTTACTTGCAAATCGTGGACGAGATGGTGACCACAACTTATTTTAGCCGCTGAAGAAGAAGTGTTGAATGTGGTCCGTGAAAATCCCCGAATGAGAACTGTTTCAACTAGAACAGAAAATACCACTTTTTCTAAACTTTAATTTCATTCAAAGTAAACTACTGCTTACTAGTGACTTACATATAGCTGTACACACATTATTGTCTCTATTATTCTCTTTAGTCTTGTTTCTTTATTATTGCACGCGCTAACAAAATGACATTGTCATTAAAAATACCGCCACTTTCATGTAAACTAAACCGTTATAAAATTTAATAGAAAAAATATTTTCTCTCTTTACTTGCACATTTCTTATTAATGAACTAATTTACAATTAAAATTTACATACTTGAATGTAATCATTTAATCAAATCAATAACTGGAATCGATTATTAGTTTTATAAACAATAAACACAATAGATATATAATGGCTGTTTCTTTTTATCCTCGCTTGTTATTATTATACAAATTCTGAACTTAGAAATTAAAAGAAACATGTAAAAAACACAAATATTCTACTAACAATGGGAATATCACGACTTTATTGTCCTAATAAAGATTTCGGAATTTGTATCCAAGTCAGAAAAGATAAGTATTAGTTGCTTGTGCGTGACCTTCATTCTTTTTTTTTTTTTTTTGTTTTATATTAATAATTATCCAAACATCTCATGTTACATATTTACGATATATAGTGTTTTAAAACAATAGCAATTATATTTTAGTTACTTCTAGAAAATGTTTTAAATGCGGAAACATAACTTTATAATATATTACAAACAGCATTAAACTTGTAAAACCAGAAATTCTTTACAGCAAGGAATCTTACGAAAACGAATTTTCCTATGAAAGCAGAATCTGGAAGTATTTCCAATAAACAGTATTTTGAAGAGAAATATCTAAACAAATTGTTACTAGAAATATTGCATTTATCAAAATCAAAAATCGACTTTTGCAATGCAAATATAGAAAAGAAAATACAAATGAAAAATGTATCAGTGATTCCAAATATATCATAGAAACGTTATTTTTGTACACGTAGCCACTATTTCTTCGAAACACTTTTGATACTGCGATAATGTTATTATGTACTGATAAACGCTCAACGTAAACCAAAAATCATATAAGTTATTACTGAATTTTTTACGAAGTAGACTGAGGTTGGTAATGTTTTCCATCTGTTAAGCTATTTCATCAGTTGTAACCGCATTGTCTTGGTTGACATACATTGTTTTAAATAAATCAAAGTAAAAACTATGAATTATTACACTAACAACGAATAGGTTGGCATGTTGTTCATTTGTGTGAAATACCTATGTACGCCAGAACTCTGCTGTTGTAATTTACAGACCTAGTACTACATGCACGAAACTCTGGTGTGCCGCAAACATATCAAGGGCTAGCTGACACCCACGATCATTTTAGATGCCGAAGATCTTACCTACCGAAGACCTTATTGAAGAAAATCGTACTAGTAGAAGATGATGTCTTAAACCTTATTAAAGAAAATCAAGTTAAATTATTTTCATATGCAAAAAGTGCAAGCTTTACAACCTGAAGACCAGCCTCTACATCTGCCATTTTACCGATGGTTTCTACAAAAACATGATGAAATTCCAAACATTTTCTGCAATGTATTGGCGTCTGATGAAGCAATGTCTACACGTACAGCATAAACAACTGTCATAATATTCATATCTGGGTGTGGCAAAAAATCCATGTGCTGTCGTAATCATTTCCAGGACAGATTTAAGATAAACGTTTGAGCCGGACTGGTCCAACGGGATCTCTATGGGTTCCTTTAAGCTACCAAACAAATTGACTGGAATTCATTTTCTCTTTTTTGCAACATCGTTTGCAAAAGATGGAAGAAGTTCCTTTGAGTGCACGACAACAAATGAGGTTTTTGCAAGATGGTGTATCCCCGTATTTAACCGTTTAGTTCGCTACCATTTGAATAATGTGTTTGAAGATAAATGGATTGGACGAGGTGGATCTGTTCCATAGTCTCCTTGAACCTTACGCCTCTAGATTTCTTTTCATGGGCTCTTATGAAAAGCATGGTATACACGAAAGAAATACTTAACCTGGAAAATCTTCTTCGTAACTATGTTGAAGCAGCTGAGAAAATAATTCGAGAGAAAGGCCTCGGCCTTGCAAGTTATTTGATTCATGGATACATCACTTTGTAATATTTAATGTTAATGCAAGATCTGAAAATAAAATCTAAGGAAACATAAGTATCTCTTATATCAAGGCGATTTAGCCTTAATAAATAACCTTCTTTTAAGGTATATATTTAGAACCATTTTTAGGTTTAGGTATATTTGGAATCATTTACACATTTTTCATTTTTTCATATGTTATCTTTTCTATCCAATGATCACTTACTATTGAAATGGGGTAGTATTATAATAAAATAATGTTTTTGTGAAACATACAACATAAATATGAGAATATGCTTAAAACATACTTTTGTATAGTTTTTGAAATAAAAAATATTAAAAAAAAAATAAGACTAGACTTATACTATTTGTATCACTGTGAAATTCAACTACGACAATCTAATTAATCACTGATTTATAAATGTTGTTACGACTACATTTA
Organism: Monochamus alternatus; assembly: GCA_037114965.1. Taxonomy (NCBI): domain Eukaryota; kingdom Metazoa; phylum Arthropoda; class Insecta; order Coleoptera; family Cerambycidae; genus Monochamus; species Monochamus alternatus. The sequence continues at coordinate 19,959,241 of CM073435.1, read as the reverse complement.
AGTATTTTGCCTAAATCATAAATCTATCAGCAATAAGTAGCTGCAATAACTATAAGAAAAAAAAAATTATTAATGTCGCAGAAAATTTATAATAACCTCAAACTGAAGGTGAATTAATTAATGTAATTAGAAACATAAAAATATATATTTTGTCGTCTTATATTAAGTGACTGGAATTATTGATTTGTGGCATAATTTTAGTCTTTTATCTATTTGTTTAGACATAATTTTACCTACCTACTTCAATAATGAGTGCGTTTTGTAAATTAATTTAATTTTATCCTCAAAACTAACATATGTATGTAAATAAATACGATAATTTATATATTGTGTGTTATAAAATGGTAATAACAATTCCATTAGAAAATAATAATAACATTTGCAAAAAACTAACTGTAATAGATATGTCAGTTGTATTAATACAGGGTGATTCTTAAACTATTCCTCAAAATAAGATGAAAAGTCTATACAGAGTGAGTCAGTCATAATATCATTAATTTTAACCACGTATTCGGGAGGCCTAATAAAGGCTGAAAATCGAAAAAAAAAATTTCTTACCCGACCTTTAAAAAAATAAACAAATCACTCTATAAAAATCGGTAACACGACGCTCCTGCTGCGCTACGAACTTTTTGATGACGCACCCATACGACAATTGAATGCCGGATTAAACATCGTTGCCACATCATATTTACATACGTAATATCGTCTAACACTTCAACTTGTTATTCAAATTTACCCCCATTTAGCACTTTCTGCATTTCCCGCATTTCTTTCTCCCGAAATTTGTAGATCACGCCACACATTTGGAGGGGGGATGGAAAGAATACAAGCAGTAAGCAGTAGTTTGTTTATGTCGGTCTCGCGTATTCGTCGTAAATTAACAACACATAATTTTACAAATTTTCTGAATATGCGCAAATAGAAGTGTTTACGAAATGCGAATGCCGTTGTTGCGGAGATGTCTACCTACCAGATGCGCGTACTTTGTGTACCTAAGTTCCTTCGCAATACGAGTTCTGTGAAACTGCGTCGGGTGAAACTGTTTTAAATTTAGTCGAGAGCAGCCTACTATTTCTACAAGAACCATTTCAAGATGATTGGATATATCCCAAAGCAAGGTCTGCAGAATATTACGAGAAAACTCACTGAACTCGCATCATTATCAGAAAGTTCAAGCTTTAGATACTTTAGAACCTGCTGATTTCCCCAGTCGTCTTGAAATTTGCAATTATTGGCATCAAAATCAAAATGCGGCTCACCCTAATTTTATTAATTAAGTGCTTTGGGCTGATGAGTGCAGTTTTACTCAAATTGGCATTTTAAAAAGGTTAGTACCATACTACTTAATAAACAATCATTTCTAGGCAAGATGTACGTAACTACAAACTGAATAATTAATTGTATGTACGAGTAATAATAAAAATTCATATTTATTTGTAAAACGTAGTGAAAATGTAATATCAAAATTATTAAACTGTAATAACCTAACATTTATTTATTATCTGCATTTGTTTTTATTAACAAATAAATCAATATTTATGGAAAATCCATTCATGTATCTAGATTAAAAAAATAATAATTAATAGTTTTACTCCTTGTCGTTAAATAACAGTACAAAAACTAGGTAACTAGGTTATTGACCTAATAATACGGTAGGTCAAGATTAACTCTCGATAACTTTTTTGAGCATCAGATCAGAGGAGTGCCATTTCGGTCTTGGACAGTTTTCTGTCGCCAACACGGTTTTTTATTACTTATTATTTAAACACGAAACACTTTTCAGCTTCTTCTCTTAATAATTTACCCATTGGGTATAGGTTTTTTATGTAATGTACGTAAATGGTTTATTACTCGGTTTATTATTAGATACGTTGAAGTTTTGTGATTTCAATGTAACTAAGATAATATCAGTCATAACAGCTACATTTACTCAGATGAAAATCCACACGCTACTTATCGGTTTAGCTTTCAGAGGCGATTTGTTGTCAACGTATCGGCAGGAGTGTACGGGTATCGTTTGATTGGACCGTATTTTCTACCGGAAAATCTGAGTGGACCGCGTTACTTGCAATTTTTAATAGAATTATTTGATTTCATTGGATATTAACATTTTAAATTATTATTGACTAAAGTTGAAATGAGCAAGAAAAAATGATATTCTAAAATAGTCAGTACATCCATTTACTTGTGATGTCTAAAACCTAGGTAAGTAGGTACTAGGAAAATATTTCAACTTGGCAACATTGCATCAGGTCGACATCGAGTTGAACTATGAACTGTAAACGACCAAGGCTGTGAGCGGTCAGTGACAGTCTGAAAAGGGGGTTTAAATAATGATTTAAAAATATTTTTTTTGGCGTAAATATGCATTTAGATTTTTTTAATCGCGTATTCGCATTATACTCATTATTCCCTATCTCCTCTCAAAAATTAATGACATTATGACTGACTTACCCTGTATAAAGATGTATCCCAAAACGTTTCCTTTTCAACATAGAGGGTGTGAATTCTTAATGAAGATATTTAATTAGTATTTCCATCCATAGTATTTAGTATTTGACACAATCCCATAACTTTTCATGCTTTTTTTTTGAAAATCTATAATGAAATCAATAGTTTGTTCAAAGGCGAGTAAAGCAAGGGAGCAGTGCTTTAAAGATACTCGAACTTTTTGGTACATATTTTTTTGATAATTTCATAGCAAAAATAAAAACTCTAAGGATTTTTATATAAAAAAGATATTCTTATTGAAATTCGATGACCGCAACAGTTTTTGAGAAAAATGGATTATCTCATTAAAAATCTATGGAACTTGAAACACATACGTGGTTTTTAAATGAAAGATAAGAAATGTTTACTTCTTAGTTTTTATAAACTTGTAAACTTCCGACACGAAGAAATATTTGACTAAGTACTTTTTTCAGTATTCGTAATTATTTGTCCTCAGCTATAATTTCCCAAGTTCATGCGTATAGGTTAAGAATCACACTGTATATGTAGATATATGTACGTTAAATTATAATATTCGTTTTACTTCGGTAACTTTGAATATTCGCAGGTGGTATTCCTGTTATTTGTTAAGCCATATTAAAAATATATTCTGCTTCCCCTAGTTCTAACTCTTGGCCTGTCCATACATTCCTCACACATAGGTTATTAAATCTAAAAGCAAATCAGTATGTTTCATGTAGGCTGTTAATTTTAATGATGAATTTGTCGTAGGCTATTGAGAGTTTTTTACTTAGAATTATACTTTATCTATTTCAAGTACTATATTTTAGAAGCATATTACTCTATAATATTGTTTATATTCATTTTCAGAAAATGTCTGCTGGGGTCACTACTGTCAGGATAGTGATGTGGATGACATTTAAGTCGCTTAACATCCTATATATACCGATATTTATTGCCAGAAAATTTAAAAAGTCGAAAATATGTCCTCCAATCAAAGATGACATTCTTCTTCTACCAGCCAGTGAACTAGCTGACAAAATAAGGAAACAAGAGGTGAATTATTTTAATATTTAACGCTAAATTATAAATAAATCAACATAATGTATTTCGTTTCTTCAGCTAACTAGTGAAGCTGTTGTGAAAGCATACATCACTCGAATAGAAGAAGTAAATCCTTTAATAAACGCAGTTATAGAAGACAGATTTAAGCAAGCACTAGAGGACGCCAAGTATGCCGACAAACTAATATCCTTTGGAACTCTAAGCACCGAAGAGTTAAAAGAGAAGCACCCACTATTAGGTAAATTAAAAACAATACAAAATAATAGTCATTACAATTTTTCCCAATAGTTATAGTTTGTTTCTTGAAAAATATATATTTCTTAATAAGTTCATTCTAAATATTTTTATAGAAAATAAAAAATGTATTTTAAATAGCCTCTAGCCATGGACCAAGAATACCAAAGATTTTTTTGCAAATTTCTATTTTTATATTTTTTTATTTTCATATTTGTAGACATTAGCATTCAGATGGATTTTTTCAATTCCTCAACCAAAAATTAATTATGTACATGTTCTCATCTCTTCGATATTAGCAATTTTGTTCGCAAGAATTACGCACTATTACTTTTAGTAAACATGTTTTTGACAGTGTTTGACTTTGCACTATTAGATCGATACATTTACAGATCATCAACTAAATCTGTAATATTAAATAACCTCAAATTGTGGTATTTTAAAAAGTAATTCTATTTTAATTTTAAAAAATTACTCCACAGGTCTTGTCAAATGAAACTAAAATAGGTGAAATAAATGATCATCTGCAATCTTTATTAGTACTCAGTCATCTTTTATAGCAGATTATCTTTACCACAAGTGTTGGTGAAGATAATCTGCACTCACTACTGTCACAGTTTAAATATAATAACAATTGGGCCGCTCTAAATTCTCCACTCAGTATCCTGTGAACTGATGTGCAAGATAAATTTCAAGTGAGTTAATTTTATTGAGTAATCGTTTCTTCGCTCTCCAAGGATCCTAAAAGGTAATACATTTATACTAGATGTAGATAGACAGGAATTCAAATTTTTGAATTACAGTTACCAATATCTGTAATTTCCTATTTATTTATAAAGTATTGTGCTGTGGTAGTTAAAATGTCTTGTAAGTTCAATAATATGAATACATTTTGAAGGTGTCAGCAATAGAAATATAGTTTAGGCTACGTTGGAGAGCATAAATTTGCTAAACTAACACCTGCAGGGGCCCATAGGAGTATATGAATATGTGCTACGCATTTCAATTATGCATAATTCAGTCAGGTAAACGTTTTTTTACTGTAATGTAAAGGTATTTCAGCTAATATAAATCAATTTTTCGCGTAAATCCAGCAGAGCAGTTGGTTTCACACAAAATTGCTGATACCTAGTAAAATATTTATAAAAAAGGGTTTGTTAAAATATGCGATTCCTATAAAATTATGATAAATATTGAATGGTAAGATATTATACTAATATGTAATATATTAATTTAAGAGTAGCGTAAAAAGTTATCATGCCATACCATACTAAAATTTGTTAACATAAGAAGGGAATGCGCTAGTATATGTGAGTAAATGCCTTATAAAACATTGATTCTTGACACTTGTTTGCAATACTGTAATACACCTAATTCGAATCACTTGATACATTATTTTCTAAATTAAGAGCTTACAAAGGCAGTAAAGAGCCATTTAGTAGTCGAACATATTTTTGTATCTATTTTTAATAATTTTTATATTTGTCACGGCATCGGTCACAGTAAACAGACCTATGTCCAAACTTCCCACAATGCACAATTTATAATTGAAAAATGTTAGCAGAATTTAATTCTTTATGATTTTCTTAATGTACCCGATGTTGCCAGTATAAAATCTCAATTGATCTGATGTTTATATTTCAACTATAATACATTTTTAGAATTTATATAATATTGTATACCTAACAGTAATAATGTTTAAAAAATGCAAAACTGTAAAAATTAATATACGTATCAAGTTATGTATTTATTATCATAGCGATTGTACCCTCGTATATACTCTGCCGCAGCTAATGTGATGTTGAACTTATTGATATCCTGGTAACCCGCCAGTCAGGTTGATTTACGACTTCAGGCAAAAAACCTTGTTGGCTCTGATCACATAAAATGAGTAGTGTAACTGTTTATATGTATTTAAATATGCACATAATAAGTTAGTATCTTGCTTGAATCACGTGCTATTTATAGAGAGACGCCTTGTAAATAATTTTGATTCTGAATAAAATTCCAATTTCAATATATCGGATATATTGTTTTCTCAATACCCTTATATATTTTTATGGAAGTTCACCTACCTTTTTAGTTTGTTAATTATGTTCCAGTTTGCATTAGAATTTATAACTTTTGTGATACCTTTATTTTGACGTTTTCTAGTTCAATATAATGTGTCAGTTTATCTTGAAAAGCCGACCACAAGTGAGAAACGTCAAAGTAAAGCGTTTACAGTTGTGAAATTTGTTTGAAGGATATTTGTTGTGTAATCAAGTAGTAACAATAAAGTTTGTTTTTCTACATGACGTTTTCCAAGGCTAAATCAACGTAGGGGTTACAATATTTCATATTTTCCAATTGAATCAAATAAATTAACTTTGGAATCTTTTAGGTGTGCCCCTCACAGTGAAGGGGAGTATAGAGGTTGCCCATATGAAAAGCACATCAGGGATGATATCTAGGGCCAACGTGATTGCCAAGACTGATGCGGTAACTGTGAAATATGCTAGAGAAGCTGGAGCCATCCCATTACTGACCTCGAATATCCCAGAACTTTGTTTGAACTGGGAAAGTAGTAATAAACTTAAAGGCACAACGAAAAATCCCCACAATACGACTAGAACCCCTGGAGGATCCTCAGGAGGTGAGGTAGGAAAACATGTGAATAATATTTAAGTTTCATACACACTACGTATACACATAGGTAGGAAAATAGGTGAATATCATTTAAGTTTCATACAGACTCTTCATTTTTGGAAGCGTAAAAAACTATCTACAAAAAACAGGTCACAATGATAGTCTCTTGCCTACTCTTCGAAACATTGTACCCCAACAAATCAAAAATGTCATACATTCATTTGTTTTCAAGTTACAAGTGGAATTCGAGCACATTTTATCTGACACTAAAATGACGGATGAACTTTTAGGTATATATAAAGATAGCAGATACACATTTTTTAGTAAATGTGATGGTTATGGATATTATATTGAATTGAATATAGCTCGGAAAGACAAATAATTTAAGGTATTAAATAATAAGTAATTTTAGATAAGGTTTTTCTGGTTTGCCATATATTAATGACCTTCGAAGTCGTGACAGACAGGGAATAAATTTAACTTTTAAATAATGAATGACGTTATATATTTGGACTTCGCCAAGGCGTTTGACCGGGTGCCCCACAAGCGACTCCTTCACAAACTGAACCACTGTGGCATTCGTGGTGATCTTCTTCTGTGGCTTGAGGCTTTCCTCAGTGACAGAACCTTTAGTGTGAGGGTTGGTGACTATCGGTCATCAGCACGTCCTGTTCTTAGTGGTGTACCCCAAGGATATGTATTGGGTCCTCTGCCTTTCTTAGTATATACTTCCGACTTTCCGTATCACATACATTCTAAATCTGCATTTTTTGCGGACGATACCAAGTTCTATGCCAATCCCTTGATAGACCATAACATCCTTCAGCGTGATCTTATAAACATTTTGAAATGGTGTCAGGACTGGATGATACCTCTGAATGCTGAGAAATGTTCTGTTCTCCGTCTTGGCAGGAATAACCCCTTGCTTCAGTACTCACTATTAAATACGACATTAAAATCCGTTACCTCACAAAACGACCTTGGAATATTAATTTCGCAGAACTTGTCGTGGTCTGAACACATACAATCCAGGTGCAACAAGGCAAATTCATTGGTGTACCTTTTGAGGAAGTCGTTTACTGGAGCAAGTCTGGAAACTTTCCTGAAACTATATAAGTATTATGTCAGACCGCTGCTTGAATTCGCTGGTTCAGTGTGGAGTGCTGATCTAGTAAGGGATCAGAAATTATTGGAATCTGTACAACGTCTTGTTACTCGTCTCGCTTATGGACGTATTCGACCATCCTATGAGGAGAGACTACGTCTTGCCCATTTGTCTTCTTTCTCCGAAAGGAAGCTTCGCGGCGATTTAATATTTACATTTCGAGCGCTTAATGGTTTATTTAACAACACTTCTGTTGCTTCCTCGCTTTATACCCTGAGTCCGGATAGTCGCTTAAAAGGACATCACCTGAAACTGAGAAAAAAGAGCTTCAAGACATCTGTTCGCCAATCGTTTCTACCAAACCGCGTGTTCTCAGTATGGAATTCTCTTCCTCCTCCTTCCGTAGTTACTGCACCCTCCATCAATGCTTTCAGGAATCGCCTGATGCTTGGCGAAGCACCTTATACAATCGATGAACATTCTGCTATTTTAACATTCCATTATTTATCATTGTCTTTTTGCTGTTTTTTTTATTTTTTTTTCTCCACTTTAATTATTTGTATATTTGTCAGGGCTGTACAGGAATCTCCTTAGCACGGAGCTTCATTTGTAATAATAATAATAATAATATAAAAGATTTTCTAACAGTGTACGATGTAGGTCATTAATCTTAATACCGCTCTGTTGTATTGGTATGCCAGAGGTTTCCAACGGGATAAAGAATACCATACCAAGGTTTCTTTTATAATAATTAGTCAATGTTTAACACAGTTCTAGTATTGACTATTTTACGAGAAAGTAAAACAATTTTTGTATTGTTCAGTCATATATGACGCAATAACACATTACTTATTCATTGTTTACAGAACGGTTTCCATTTTATAAATTATTGATTTTGAGTATCATTTACATGTCTAGAAGGGCAAACATGAACTATAAAGACCAAATATATTCTAGATTTTATATATATCAGCTATTAGTAGTATACAAGGTCTACTTAAATGAAAGAGCAAAAGTCCAAAATAAAATGATTGGATTGTGTTGTCAATTTCAAAACTTGCTAATTAAAAGGCCAAATAAGTTGTTAGAGATAACAGTCACCATTGTCACAATTTTTAAAATATTTAATTTTGGCACAAACGGTCGTTAAAAAAATAATGTATACACCCGGGAAAAGAAGCACTAGAATAAAAAAAATTTAAATGTATAATGAAGTAATGTAATAAAATAATGTGTATGTTCACTTCAATACCCTGTAATGTAACACAAAACAACTTTGAACTATGGTATGTTTGACTCGGTGGTTATATTGTATATTGTATATTTCCTCAGGATTATCTGGTAGCATTTATGCCCCTTCATTTAAATACGACCCGTGTACAGGGTGATTCAGGTTTAATCTTGATAACTTCAGGAATTAACAGAACAGGTTAAAATAATGTTCATTTGTGATATAAACTTATTTCCTAAAAGGCATCGTTTCCGAGATAGAGGGCGTTGAAGTAGGATTTTTTTCTCGTTTTTCCCTCATAACTTTTGAACCACTTATCCGATTTAAGTGAAATTCGGAACACAAACACTCCTTATCTTACATAAGCTTCTTAAGTTTGAACTACGTACCCTACTTCTTTGAACTACCTCTTAGATATTTGTATGTGTATTTTGTATGCTACTCCCCTCTTACTTTATTTCAAAACTACAAAAAAAAATTATTTCAATAAAACATCTGCACACCACTTTGACCTGATTAATTTCGAAACGTTTTCGTCTCCTGTTTTTTTTTTCGACGTTTCGTCTTGTTTCTGATATATTCAAAGAAATTGGTGACAGTGTAGCGCACCAGCCGCGTAAATTTCATTTAACATTATAGCAACCCATGAGATCAAAACTTAGTGATTTGTGTAAACTTATGTTTGTGAAAATCATGGTCAAAAGTATTATTTAAAGAGCATTTTCAGTGCTAAGAAAAAATGCGAACAATCTTTACAAATGCTGAATATGCCGATATACATTATGTTTATGGTTTCTGTGACGGAAATTCCAAGGCGTCAGTTCGAGAGTACTGAACACGCTTCCCTAATAGAAGAATTCCAAATGCACAAGTTTTTGTAGATGTACATCGTCGATTTTCGGAATATAGTTTGCGCCGCTACAATGATCATAATCGTAATGTACCGCCAAGAAATAATCAGCGAATTCTCAGCAGAAATTAACCCACAATTTCTGCATAAGGTTTTACGAACAGACGAATCTAATTTCACAAAAGCTGGAATTGTGAATTACCACAACATTCACGTTTGGAGTGAAGTCAATGCTCGATGTATCAGACAATCTTCATTTCAGCGACAGTTTAGTGTAAATGTGTGGATAGGTGTTTTAAGTAATAACCTCTGTGGGCCCCATATTTTGCCTCCTCGTTTAAATGGGGATTTATTTCATGAGCAAAACTCTCTCCTCGACGTGCTTGACGATGCCCCCTTAAATTTACGTCAAGGGAACTGGATGCAGTTGGATGGTGCCCCTGCACATTACGGAAGGCAAGTACGGCAGTGGTTGGATGAGAATTATCCTCGTCAATGGATTGGACGGCAACCCAACAACCGCCCAAATATGTGGATTCCTTGCGAAGGAGCAGTGGCTTGGCCTCTGCGCTCACCAGATCTGAATCCTCTGGATTATTTAGTTTGGGGCTGTCTAAAAGCAATTGTGTATGATACGCCAGTATATACCCGTGAGGAATTGATCCAAACGATAAGACATGCTTGTGATGACATAAAAACAATCCTGTTGTTACGGTATATTTTTTCCTTAAAAATTAAATAAGACCCTGTATATGTAGATCTTAACGAAGTATTGTTTTTATAGCTAGCGATTTTTTTTGTAGATAATCTAGAGTTAAAAAAAAAAAACTATAGGTTAAATTTCTCTTTAATATTTTTCTTATTTGAGATTACCAAAAATGCACTTTCGATCTTCCTGGTATGTCATCATGTTATTGTCACATTTCTATCTGCAGAATCAGTCGAACTTCAAATAATATACTTTATATAATTTAATAAGAACGTCTTACTCTTTGCTAAAATAAAAAAGCGTATTAATATACTTCAAGGAAACTTTGTTATCTTATAATACCTTTCGGTTAGCATTTATTTACCTCATTTTGAAACTTTGTAGTATAAACCTGGAAAAAAAAAAATCAGTTTTGTGATAATATCAATATTTGAAATAATTATTAATATTCAATATAATACTTACCGCGCCATCTCACGTAGAGAGGTGTCGGTCGTTCAGTAGACTGATAACTTACCGCAAATTTCTAGTTTCGCGACTAGTCTTAGACCGGAAGATGGATTTCGGAAAGGCTTTCTAAAAGAGTTGTCTCTCTCTCTAAAATTTCCGCACTTCCGGCTTTTGAACGCAGGTCAAGAGGGTTCGGCAAGAAATGGTGCTAATGCTCGTACACATTTTCAAGTGATTATCTATAATCATCCATTTTGGGAGTAATTTTTGTGCAAGCAAATTTAGTGATTTTTGTTGATTGTTTCCTGAAGTTTTTGGTGTGTGAATAGTTCAGGCAAAATCACATCTTTTACAAGGATTAAACTGCATCAATTTCCGAACATCTCTGTCGATCTTGGAACACATGCTATTGTATTTTTGGACATCTATTTGTATTTTGGGAGACCCTTCCAGTGAAGGTAAATCATTCAGTTTATCGTATTTTTAGTTAGATAATATTTTCATGTTATTTCTTTAATTTCAAAGGGTTTCTTTGGGGAGTGGACACGTTTGTCACGAGGTTAGGCTGCACTAGGTGCACAGTCTGGCTCTGAATCGAATCCGGCGTGCTGGTAAAAGCCAACCGGCGGCCCAAATCTCCGTCTCGATAGTTTAGCCGTTGGGTAGTTTCCATCACTGCACCACACTGAGACTGCAGCGCATTCTTCGCTGCAGCGTATCCATCACTGCACCACGCTGAGACTGCAGCGCATTCTTCACTGCAGCGTATCCATCACTGCACCACGCTGAGACTGCAGCGCATTCTTCACTGCAGCTATTCCGAGACTGCAACGCATCTAGAACTGCATCGGAGCCACTTTACGCAAGTTACCTAAAAAGAAAAATAAACGGTTCTACTATTTCTCTATAAATATTTTTTTTAATAGTAATTATCACAATATTATTTAATTCTAAGATTGCTCTAGCGTGAATAGTTAGATTGATACTTACCTGATTGCATTTCATAGCTAGAGCTGATAATAAGTTCATTGGTATATATATATTTTCTTTTTTTTTTTTCTCAATTAAGTTTAGAGTATTTTTAATATACATAAATTCAGTAAGATATTCAGTTTCAATAATAATTTATGTGAGAGTAGTTTTGGCAAATATTTAATAGACTATTTAATTAAAAATACTAATAACTGTGAGGCGGAAATTAATCCATGCATATTGCAACATCCTTTTTTTTTAAATCTATTTTACCTCGATAAGTATATACTGAGTGTACGTAGATATCTGAGTTATCTACCTATATTTTTTTATGCTACGTAGAGTTTTAAAGAATCGCTTAAGCTTAAGCCATATCTTATAAATTTATCTACTACGCTGGGTATATGTTATTTAAGTGTTGATTAGTTATTAATTTCTGCTCTTTGATTTTTTTTTTTTTAACAACTGCAATTCTTCTTAAACTTGTCTGCAGTATTGAACGTAGGCAGACTGCTTATTATTATAAAATCTTTACTATCAGATTCCAAGTACTCTCACCTTGATTACTTTGTTCCATTACTCTTACTTATTTTCATTTAGTTTTATGAATGTATGTATATAGATATATATATATATTTTTTTTTAATCGTACTTCCCTGTGCTTATGAAGCTTATCGCTTCACTTGTTGATATAGTATTTACCTGTGTTTGTGAAGCTGATTGTTTCACTTGTTTGATTGCTGATATATTGTGTGAATACTATAAGTTTTCATTATACTAGTTGCTGCATAATTGTCATTTTTTTTTAAGCCTTGTTTAGTAAATTGGAAGGGAATTATATCACTAGTGGGTATTTGAGTTGAAATAATTTACTTGGCGCCCAATTTAACATCTTAATTTTGAATCCAGCCCATCTCCACTGTTAGCTGGTCGGAGAATACCCAACTGTCATCTGACAGCTGTAGTTATTTGTAGTACGTTACAAATTTTGGCGCCCAACGTGGGGCCCGATTATAAAACTTAAGGTAAAAATAGTATTCAGCAATATATCAACAATTTTTTTTTATTATTGGATTTTTTTTTAATTATTTTTGAATACGGACTTCGACTTCATTGTTTGCGCTGTTTATATGAGCAGGTTTACATAGCGGTTTTAGCTTTTCGCGAGTAGCAATTTTTTTTTCTTCGCTTTGTGATAAGTACGGATAGGTTAGATACTAAGTCTCATATGTTGAACGTGAACGTTTTAATTTAGTGGTTTAATATAGTGTTGGAAAATTATTATTTCATATATTATTTCATAAATCGAATTAGTAAGATGTCAAGGAAAATGCAAGTTAATCGTCTTGATAAGGAAGAACTTATTTACGAATTAACCGTACGCGGCATAGGTACTGGGAAAGTCGAAGAGATGCGACATCGATTAATTCAAGCATTGCAATTGGAAAAGGAAGGAGATAGTATTAAATATCCGCCATATCCTTTTAAGTTTGATGAAGATGATGAGGCAGTTACGAAGACACTGGACGTTATCGAAGGTATGGTTGACAAATTTGATGATGGTAGCAAGAGTAACGCAGCTGTGAAACTGCATACCAAATTCAGTCATACTATGGGACGATTAAATAATATGGTTGGTGAAGATGCTGAGCAGCAAGAAAAGAAATCTGAATTACTAGCACGAATCCTATCATTGAGGCAAGAATTCTCAAGAAAAATTGAAGAATATGAAACTAAGCAACATGGCATCCTACCTACGTTGAGTTTTGTAGCAGGACAGGCTGGACCTAGCGGATTCCATGCAGGATTAGGAAACGTATCTACATCATCGTCGTTGGGGAATTTGAATAATCTTGGTAGACAACAGAGTGTAAATCAACATTGTGGAAGCATTAAAACCATTCCACCACATAAATGGAATATTCAGAAGTATACCGGTGATAGAAGATCCAACATATCCGTCAACGCGTTCTTTGAACATGTCGAAGAATTAAGAGCGGCCAGAAATGTGTCGACAGAAACACTACTAAACTCTGGTATAGATTTATTCTGTGACAAAGCCTACCAATTCTATAAAAATTGTCGAGACAGAGTAACAACGTGGGAAGAGTTGGTGACAGAATTTAAAAACGAATTTCTGTCTACACATTACGAAGAAGACTTGTTTGACGAATTACGCCACAGAACACAACATCCAACTGAATCAATTGGTGTATACCTAGCTGTCATGTCAAGTTACTTTAACCGCTTAGCACGACCACTTACTGAGGAAGTTAAATTAACAATAATTTTGAAGAATCTTCATCCGTATTATTTAGAAAGATTGCGTGACCCCATGCCATCAAGTCTGGATGAACTCCGCTCTGCTTGTAGAAGTATGGAAGCACGAAGAGACACTATCAGAAATTATGTAGAGCCTTCCACTCGTCGAAACTGTTTGTTGGAGAGAGACTTAGCTTATGTAGATGCATCAGAAAATTTGGATATAGCAGAGGCCTCATCTTCATCTAACCGCAGAAGAGATTCATCAAAGCCGATTATATGTTTCCGTTGCCAACAGACCGGACATAAAGCCATTGGATGCGCTCAACCGAAGAAACTTACCTGTTTCAAATGCCATAAAGAGGGATACACCGTACGAAATTGTCCAACTTGTAATAACCAGGGAAACGGAAATCGACGAACTTAAAAGGTCGAATTAAGTCCGTCGAATACGATAAATCGACCAAAAATTTTCAACCAATCTTAGATTTCATCTTAGATCATGCACAGAACGATGAGCGTCCTTATTTGAAGGTAGATATACTGGGGAAAACTCTTCTAGGATTACTGGACTCGGGTGCTTCAACAACTATCGTCGGTGGCAAAGGATATCAGCTCATAAAAGATTTTGGTTTTGAGATTGATATGACCAGAAGACCTAAGTGTACAATAGCGAACGGCCAAAGTGTTGAAAGTATAGGAGAATGTGATGTTCCTTTTTGTGTTAGGGATAGAGTAAAATTGGTGAAGGTATTGGTAGTGCCGCAGCTGCCGCATACTCTAATATTAGGTACCAATTTCTGGAAGTCCATGGGCATTGTTCCTGATCTACGGCGTAATGAATGGCATTTCTCGGATCAACCACTTTATCTGGATGAAGTAGATCATCTGCGAGGAAAAACGACCTTGACGGAATTACAAGAAGTTTGTCTACAAGAAGTCATAGAAAGAAACAAGAAGTTGATGGGAGAGTCTTTGGGATGTACTGACCTAGTGGAACACGTTATTGTAACGAAGTCTCCACCAATTAAGCAGCGGTATTATCCTGTTTCACCGGTAATACAAGCACACATAGACGCTGAACTGGAAGATATGTTGAAACAAGGAATTATTGAAAAGTCTAACAGTGGATGGTCGTCGCCGATCCTATTAGTAAAGAAAAAAGATGGTGGATATCGGTTTTGCGTCGACTACCGCAAACTCAACAAAGTTACCGAGCGGGATGGTTATCCATTGCCTTATGTAACTAGCACTCTAGATAAATTGAGGGACGCACGATATCTGTCTTCGCTCGACATTAAGTCGGCTTACTGGCAAGTGCCGATGGCAGAATCAGCTAAGCCATTTACTGCTTTTACAGTACCAGGTAGGGGCCTGTTCCAATTTAGAAGAATGCCCTTTGGTTTGCACAATTCCCCGGCTACATGGCAGAGACTAATAGATCGTGTCTTAGGTGCAGATCTAGAGCCGCATGTATTTGTGTATCTGGATGATGTGGTGGTGGTGACTCAAACGTTCGAGCATCACATAGCAATTTTAGAAGAAGTTTTCAGAAGGCTCCGGGAAGCTAAACTGACAGTTAGTTGGGAAAAATGTCAGTTCTGTCGTCCGGAAATGAAATACCTGGGATACATGGTCGACAGAAACGGATTGCACGTAGACGGAGACAAGGTGAAAGCAATGTTACAATTGCCAACTCCTACTAATGTACGAGAGGTACGAAGAGTAGTCGGAACATTTTCCTGGTACAGACGCTTTATTCCTGACTTTGCCACAATCATAACACCATTGACAGAACTCCTCAAAAAGTCGAAGAAATTTGTATGGACTGAAAAATGCGAAGACGCCTTTCAGAAAATTAAGGAATTCCTGGTTACAGCTCCAGTACTCAGTTGCCCCGATTATAAGTTGCCATTCGTCATCCAATGTGACGCCTCTGGATATGGAATAGGTGCTGTTTTGACACAACCTCATACTGACGGAGATAGGGTTATATGTTATCTTAGTCGTTCATTGACCCGCCAGGAACGTAATTTTACAACAACAGAAAGAGAATGTTTAGCTGTCTTATGGTCAGTAGAAAAACTGAGACCATATATTGAAGGGGTGCCTTTTACTGTAGTAACAGACCACTATTCTCTGGTCTGGTTGCAAAACTTAAAGGATCCAACTGGCAGACTTGCTAGATGGGCAGTACGCCTTCAACAATATAGTTTTACGATAGTCCATCGGAAAGGAAAAGAACATCTAGTGCCGGACGCCTTATCAAGATCAGTACCAATAGTAGATGCTGTAGAGAAGAAAGTCGTACATGAGACAGAAGACAGATGGTACAATAATATGGTGGAGAAAACGGAAAAAGAACCTTTAAGATATCCAAACTGGAGAGTAGCTGCTGGCCAGTTATTTAAGTACGTGAAGTCTAAATATCCGGAGTTGACTGTATCATCGGAATGTTGGAAGAGAGTAATTCCGAAGGGTAACCGGAAAGCTATTATATCGGCAGCACATGATCCGCCGACATCAGGCCACATGGGAATTTTCAAAACTTACAGTCGGATTTGCGAAATGTATTACTGGCCCAAAATGAGAAATGACGTTGCTAATTACGTCAGAAAGTGTGCTACTTGCGCTGCTTATAAACCTGAACAAAAAGCTCCTAAAGGATTAATGACTGCTCAACCGCCAGCTCGACAGCCATGGGAAATAATATCAACAGACTTAATGGGACCCTTTCCTCGTTCGAATCGTGGGCATCAATACATTTTGGTTGTGACCGACTTATTCAGTAAATTTTCGTTAGCATTTCCTCTAAGATCTGCTTCAGCAAATATGGTTACTAAGAAAATCGAGGAGGACGTGTTTCTTATATTCGGTGTACCGCGATTAGCAATTTGTGATAATGGGCCACAGTACAGATCTAAACAGTTTAAGAAATTAATGGAACAATATGGAGTACGGATCCGATTTAACGCAAATTATCACCCACAGGCCAATCCTACTGAAAGATATAACAAGACCATCAAAACTATGTTGGCGATGTATGTTTCGGATAATCACAAAAACTGGGATGTCAACCTATCTAAAATCGCTTGTGCTACACGAACTGCAAAACATGAGTCTACAAATCACACCCCATATTATGTTAACTTCGGTAGAAAAATGGTAATCCATGGAGAAGAATACGAAGGGAGAGCCCAGATTAAGGATACAGAAGACTCCAGTCAAGACGAGAATAATGTTCGGCAAGAAGGATTTGCAAAGTTATTTGGAGAAGTACGAAGAAGACTGGATATGGCAGCCAAGAAATGTGAGAAGAAATACAACTTAAGAAGAAGAAGTGAAGAATTTATAGTAGGACAACCAGTTTGGAGAAAGAATTACGTACTGTCGAACGCCGCAAATTATTTTACAAATAAGTTAGCTCCAAAGTTTATAGGACCTCTGTATATTAGACGCAAACTTTCTCCGTGGACTTATGAATTGCGGGACGACTATGGAAATATTAAAGGCATATGGAATGCTAAGGACTTGAAATCAACTTACCCTTTAGAAAATTTACAGGGGTAAATTTTCTTCACGAAAGGGGGGAATTGTTACGGTATATTTTTTCCTTAAAAATTAAATAAGACCCTGTATATGTAGATCTTAACGAAGTATTGTTTTTATAGCTAGCGATTTTTTTTGTAGATAATCTAGAGTTAAAAAAAAAAAACTATAGGTTAAATTTCTCTTTAATATTTTTCTTATTTGAGATTACCAAAAATGCACTTTCGATCTTCCTGGTATGTCATCATGTTATTGTCACATTTCTATCTGCAGAATCAGTCGAACTTCAAATAATATACTTTATATAATTTAATAAGAACGTCTTACTCTTTGCTAAAATAAAAAAGCGTATTAATATACTTCAAGGAAACTTTGTTATCTTATAATACCTTTCGGTTAGCATTTATTTACCTCATTTTGAAACTTTGTAGTATAAACCTGGAAAAAAAAAAATCAGTTTTGTGATAATATCAATATTTGAAATAATTATTAATATTCAATATAATACTTACCGCGCCATCTCACGTAGAGAGGTGTCGGTCGTTCAGTAGACTGATAACTTACCGCAAATTTCTAGTTTCGCGACTAGTCTTAGACCGGAAGATGGATTTCGGAAAGGCTTTCTAAAAGAGTTGTCTCTCTCTCTAAAATTTCCGCACTTCCGGCTTTTGAACGCAGGTCAAGAGGGTTCGGCAAGAAATGGTGCTAATGCTCGTACACATTTTCAAGTGATTATCTATAATCATCCATTTTGGGAGTAATTTTTGTGCAAGCAAATTTAGTGATTTTTGTTGATTGTTTCCTGAAGTTTTTGGTGTGTGAATAGTTCAGGCAAAATCACATCTTTTACAAGGATTAAACTGCATCAATTTCCGAACATCTCTGTCGATCTTGGAACACATGCTATTGTATTTTTGGACATCTATTTGTATTTTGGGAGACCCTTCCAGTGAAGGTAAATCATTCAGTTTATCGTATTTTTAGTTAGATAATATTTTCATGTTATTTCTTTAATTTCAAAGGGTTTCTTTGGGGAGTGGACACGTTTGTCACGAGGTTAGGCTGCACTAGGTGCACAGTCTGGCTCTGAATCGAATCCGGCGTGCTGGTAAAAGCCAACCGGCGGCCCAAATCTCCGTCTCGATAGTTTAGCCGTTGGGTAGTTTCCATCACTGCACCACACTGAGACTGCAGCGCATTCTTCGCTGCAGCGTATCCATCACTGCACCACGCTGAGACTGCAGCGCATTCTTCACTGCAGCGTATCCATCACTGCACCACGCTGAGACTGCAGCGCATTCTTCACTGCAGCTATTCCGAGACTGCAACGCATCTAGAACTGCATCGGAGCCACTTTACGCAAGTTACCTAAAAAGAAAAATAAACGGTTCTACTATTTCTCTATAAATATTTTTTTTAATAGTAATTATCACAATATTATTTAATTCTAAGATTGCTCTAGCGTGAATAGTTAGATTGATACTTACCTGATTGCATTTCATAGCTAGAGCTGATAATAAGTTCATTGGTATATATATATTTTCTTTTTTTTTTTTCTCAATTAAGTTTAGAGTATTTTTAATATACATAAATTCAGTAAGATATTCAGTTTCAATAATAATTTATGTGAGAGTAGTTTTGGCAAATATTTAATAGACTATTTAATTAAAAATACTAATAACTGTGAGGCGGAAATTAATCCATGCATATTGCAACATCCTTTTTTTTTAAATCTATTTTACCTCGATAAGTATATACTGAGTGTACGTAGATATCTGAGTTATCTACCTATATTTTTTTATGCTACGTAGAGTTTTAAAGAATCGCTTAAGCTTAAGCCATATCTTATAAATTTATCTACTACGCTGGGTATATGTTATTTAAGTGTTGATTAGTTATTAATTTCTGCTCTTTGATTTTTTTTTTTTTAACAACTGCAATTCTTCTTAAACTTGTCTGCAGTATTGAACGTAGGCAGACTGCTTATTATTATAAAATCTTTACTATCAGATTCCAAGTACTCTCACCTTGATTACTTTGTTCCATTACTCTTACTTATTTTCATTTAGTTTTATGAATGTATGTATATAGATATATATATATATTTTTTTTTAATCGTACTTCCC
The DNA here is from genome assembly GCA_037114965.1 of Monochamus alternatus. NCBI lineage: Eukaryota > Metazoa > Arthropoda > Insecta > Coleoptera > Cerambycidae > Monochamus > Monochamus alternatus. The sequence continues at coordinate 19,939,606 of CM073435.1, read as the reverse complement.
TGTGCTTATGAAGCTTATCGCTTCACTTGTTGATATAGTATTTACCTGTGTTTGTGAAGCTGATTGTTTCACTTGTTTGATTGCTGATATATTGTGTGAATACTATAAGTTTTCATTATACTAGTTGCTGCATAATTGTCATTTTTTTTTAACCCTTGTTTAGTAAATTGGAAGGGAATTATATCACTAGTGGGTATTTGAGTTGAAATAATTTACTTGGCGCCCAATTTAACATCTTAATTTTGAATCCAGCCCATCTCCACTGTTAGCTGGTCGGAGAATACCCAACTGTCATCTGACAGCTGTAGTTATTTGTAGTACGTTACACTGTTCAAATAGCAGCTGCGGTTGAACAATTATTGCAATTTTTTTAGTAGTTGATAAGTTTGTTGTAAATCTTGTAAGTTTTTTTTTTTTGAGAGCCGTCCGACAGTGTCCCCGGAAGCACCGGAGCCTATAGACTTATTGTGCATCTCTCGACAAGCACAAACATCCATGGTACTACAGTGGGATTCGAACCCACAGCGACATAGCCGATTCAGACCGGTTCCACGAGCAGTCGTCTTCCAGCCACCTCGGCTATCGCGGCGCCCAAAACGTCAGTTTACACAAATCACTGAGTTTTGTTCTCATGGGTTGCTATAACGTTAAATGAAATTTACGCGGCTGGTGCGCTACACTGTCACCAATTTCTTTGAATATCTCAGAAACAAGACCAAACGTCGAAAAAAAACAGGGGACGAAAAAGTTTCAAAATTAATCTGGTCAAAGTGGTGTGTAGATGTTTTATTGAAATTATTTTTTTTTTGTAATTTTGAAACAAAGTAAGAGGGGGGTCGGTATACAAAATACACTTCTAAGAGGGGTAGGTAGTTAAAAGAAGTTAAGAAGCTTATGTAAGATCATAAGGAGTGTTTGTGTTCCGAATTTCACTTAAATCGGATAAGTGGTTCAAAAGTTATGAGGGAAAAACGAGAAAAAAATTCCTACTTCAACGCCCTCTTTCTCGAAAACGATGTGTTTTAGGAAATAAGTTTATATCAGTAATGAACATTATTTTAACCTGTTCTATCGATTCCTGAAGTTATCAAGATTAAACCTGAATCACCCTGTATAGTTGAAAACAATTTTACGTTTTTGAAACTCATATTGGAAATGTTTACAGAAACTATGATAGACTAACATTACAAGGATGAAAAAATTTTTTCGTTTTCAGACACTTTAAAATGTCAGATTTAAATTCTTTGATATGTCCTTGTGGGGTTGTTAGATTAGAAATAACAAGTCCACGGTTTGTAACACGTTAAATATATTAATAAAGATACAACAGCTCGGAAAGAATGTTCCACCAATATAGAAGTCTGGACGGATGTTTAGCTGAAGGCAAGCGGAAAGTCACTGCCGTGGTCCTCGCCGGACCTTTCGAAGAACGTCTCGGAAGGCTGGCGAATGTCTGGCCATGTGTTTACTTATATGGGCTCAGATCTAAGGGTTAGTTTTATGGTTTTGTTGGCATTGATTTGTTTGGTGCTTTAGTGAAAATGTCGTAAATTGTAGGGATCACAGATGTAGGTCGGTGACCAGTGTCGGTGACCGCTACATCACCCCCCTGCCAGACTTTTATTTTGGTGGACAAAAAAATAAAAGTATACAATAATGCTATACAAGTGAAAATACAAAAAAATGTTGAGAAAAAAAGAAATGTTGTTTATGAGTGGTACTGTCTAAATAAGTTTTACACTGAGGTTTAGCACTGACACATCGCGAGCACTTTTTACGCGAAACCCGCCTGGTATCTGTCGGGGAATCGTACGCGACGCGCAGGCCGCGTTTTCGGTTCCTCCGCGGTGTTGTCGGCGGCATGTGGCTCGCTCCTTGAGGTTGACGGTGTGGTTTCCTCCTCGCTGCTGCACGGTTCTGCTATATTTGGTTTGTCATCCTCCACGTGAATATACGCGGGTTTGAGCCGATCGATGGAAATGTTCACTTCGCGACCGCGGATGGAGACGGTGTAAAATTTGTCGTGCCGAGTAGTCACTGGATAGGGTCCTTCATATGGTTGCTGGAGGGCTCGTTTGGGACTGTCGACGCGCACAAAAACATGCGAGCAGGATGTGAGGTCCTTAAAAACAAACGTTTTTCGCTGTCCGTGTCTGGTGGCTTGTACAGGTTTAAGTTTAGACATGTGTCTTCTTAAACGGGCTATGAATTCGGTGGAGTTGTCGTTTGCCGGAGTCGGGGTCAGAAATTCTCCTGGAAGTCGTATAGGCTCTCCGAATACCATTTCAGCTACTGTTGCCTTCAGATCTTCCTTCCAGGCTCCGCGAATGCCGATTAAGACAGTTGGTAGAATCTCGGTCCAGTTTTCCGTTTCGTGACACCTGACGGCTGCTTTGAGTTGCCTGTGAAAACGCTCCACCATGCCATTGGCGGCTGGGTGGTACGCAGTTGTGCGCCAGTGTGTCATTCCGGTGAGTTTTGTTAATTCGCGGAAAATATTTGACTCTAGCTGCCGACCTTGGTCCGTGGTGATACGTAGGGGTACACCGTAGCGTGCAATCCATCCCTCGTATAACGTCCGCGCGACGGTTTCGGCTGTGATGTCCGCGATCGGGAACACTTCCGGCCAGCGTGAAACGCGGTCAACACATGTCAGGCAGTAGCGAAAACCATGGGAATATGGTAATGGGCCTACTAAGTCTATATGTATGTGTTCAAATCGCGCACTTTTGAACAGAAACTCGCCGACGGGGCTTGACACGTACCTGTTTACTTTGGCCTGTTGACACTGCATGCATTCACGAGTCCATTGCCTGCAATCGCGTTGTACAAATGGCCATACGTAACGTTGTGCGACTAAGCGTGCACTTGCTCGGGCCCCGGGGTGTGACAGGTTATGCAGAGAAAGGAACACTTGTCTCCGGAATTCTTGGGTCACAAATGGGCGCGCAATGTTTGTCGACACGTCACAAACGAGCGGTATTTGTGAACCTGGGATTGTCACTTTGCGTAACTGTAATGACGTACCGACGCGCTGTAATTCGCGGAGTTCGTTGTCATTTTCCTGTGCGCGGGCTAAGGCTTCGAAGTTTATAGCTTCACTTATCGATTCTACGCGCAATAATGCGTCGGCTACTACGTTGTCCTTGCCTGCAATGTGCCTGATGTCCGTGGTGAACTGGCCTAGGAAGTCCAGGTATCTGAATTGTCGCGGAGAACACTTGTCGAGTTTTTGTTTGAACGCGAATGTTAGGGGTTTATGGTCGGTGAAAATACTGAAATTTCGACCCTCAACCATGTGCCTGAAATGTTTCACAGCTTTGTAGATGGCCCATAATTCGCGGTCAAATGCACTGAATTTCTTCTGTGCCTCATTCATATTTTTCGAGAAGAATGCTAGAGGTTCCCAACCGCTAGGTGATAGCTGTTGCAGCGATGCCCCGGCCGCCCAATCGGATGCGTCGGTGAAGATCGCGAGCGGTAGTTGCGGGTTCGGGTGTGCTAGCACTGTAGCCTGCGCCAACGCTTCCTTGCAGTTGGAAAATGCATTTTCTAGCTCGGTCGACCAAGTTATGGGAGTTTTCTTAGATATCTTGGGTCCCGATAGACATTTATTTAGCGGCGATTGTAGCTTCGATGCGTGTGGTATGAATCGTCGGTAAAAGTTCAACATACCTAGAAAACGGCGGAGCTGGGTTACCGTCTGTGGCCTTGGAAAGTCGCTAATTGCGCGGACTCGTTCGTGGAGCGGTTTCACGCCTCCTGCGCTCACCGTGTAGCCAAGAAATTGAACTTCGTGTTTTCCAAAAACACATTTTGTCGGATTTACCACGACACCGAACTCGTGTAAACGGGTGAAAAGTTTGTGTAGATGCTTCTCGTGCTCGTCTTCCGACGACGACGCGACGAGAATGTCATCTATGTACACGTACGCGAACTCTAGGCCGCGAAGTACCTCGTCCATAAACCGTTGGAACGTCTGGGCCGCGTTGCGGAGCCCGAACGTCATTGCGGGAAATTCAAAAAGTCCAAACGGTGTTATGATTGCTGTTTTCGCGACGTCGTCGGGGTGTACCGGGATTTGGTGATACGCGCGCACAAGGTCTATTGTTGAAAACACTTTTTTATCCGCGAGACTTTGTGCAAAATCCTCGATGTGCGGGATTGGATATTTGTCTGGGACGGTCCTCGCGTTTAGCGCTCGGTAGTCGCCACACGGACGCCACTCGCCCGATTTTTTTCGTGTGAGATGTAGCGGGGCGGCCCAACAGCTGTCCGACGGTCGCGCGACGCCGAGTTTTAACATTGTTTGAAACTCTTTTTTGGCGTCTTTCAGTCTGTCCGGCGCTAGGCGTCTGGCTTTGGCTGAGGTGGGTGGACCAGGCGTCGTCTTGATATGGTGGACGGTAGAGTGTTTTGCCTGTCTTGGCAGTCCACTGGGTTTCGACAACTCCGGGAATTTAGCGAGTATGCGGTGATATTTTGTGTCGCCATATATTACTTTTATGTGTGCAGCGGCCTCACACGGTCCGAGATGTCCGTTGGTGCAAAGATTTGTGAGGCTGTCGACCAAACGTAGGCGCTTCAAATCAACGAGCAATCCGTAATGCGCGAGAAAATCGGCGCCTATAATCGGTCGCGTCATATCGGCTACCACGAAACGCCATGTGAACTCGCGGCGTAGTCCGAAATTGAGTGTTAATGTGACGTCACCGTATGTGGCAATCTCCGACCCGTTTGCGGCAAACAGCTTGTAGTCTGTTGGTAAGGCTCTCTCTCGCATTCGGCTGCGGGGAAACACACACAAATCCGCACCTGTGTCTACCAAATACTGTTCTCGGGATTCGCGGTCGGTCACGCACAAGCGACGCGATTGGAGGTCCACGCCGGCGGACGCGTCTACCGTTCGGCGTTCTCGTTTCCCGTTGCGTAGCTACACGGCGGGGTACACTTCTTCGCTTTCGCAGAGAACTGGTTGTGGTACCAGCACACTGCGGGGTTGCGCGGCCGCGAGCGCGAGTTTGTTCGCGAGCGTGGCCTATTCGCGTGTCGTTCTTGCACACTGAACAGCTCCGACACTTTTTTCTCGAGCGCTGCGATCGCTTGGTATAGGTGGCTGTCGTTTCCCTCCGAAGTCGCGGCTACCTGTGGCTGGCATTGCCTCATCGTCTCTACGATCTTGTCCGCCTTTTGAGCAACCTTGTCTAGCGGTATGTCGTCGTCCAAGGTTAGGATGGTCTGCGCCTGGGTTGGCAACCGACTTATCCAGAGGGATCGCAGGATCGTGTCACTCACAGCGGTCACGGATAGTCCGCGGAGATGGCGGAGAAATTGTGAGGGGCGCCTGTCCCCCATTTCTTCGCCCTCTAGAAGGCGGCGAATTTGTTGCTCGGCCGATGCTGAGAGGCGTGCTATGAGCTCTGCCTTGATTTTTTTGTACTTGCCTTGACTAGGTGGTGAGTCAATAATGTCGCCGACTTCCTCAGCGATTCGTGGGTCCAGGTTAGCAACGATGTGGTGGAATCTGGTCTCGTCGTTTGTGATATTGCTAAGCGCGAATTGCGCCTCGATTTGCGAGAACCATCTTGCCGGATTCTTCTCCTAAAATGGCGGGACTTTGATTCCTACGCGACTCACGTACGCGTTGGATGTTCCACTGGCTTCTGTGCTGTTTTCCATTGTGTGATTCACGTCGGGCACTTTGTAACTTAACGCGTTTTTAAAATCACGTCAGGCACTTTATTAACTTAACGCGTTTTTGAAATCACGTCGGGCACTTTATTAACTTAACGCGTTTTTGCGATCACGTCGGGGTCACCAATTTGTGGGGTTGTTAGATTAGAAATAACAAGTCCACGGTTTGTAACACGTTAAATATATTAATAAAGATACAACAGCTCGGAAAGAATGTTCCACCAATATAGAAGTCTGGACGGATGTTTAGCTGAAGGCAAGCGGAAAGTCACTGCCGTGGTCCTCGCCGGACCTTTCGAAGAACGTCTCGGAAGGCTGGCGAATGTCTGGCCATGTGTTTACTTTCATAAAATGGGCTCAGATCTAAGGGTTAGTTTTATGGTTTTGTTGGCATTGATTTGTTTGGTGCCTTAGTGAAAATGTCGTAAATTGTAGGGATCACAGATGTAGGTCGGTGACCAGTGTCGGTGACCGCTACAGTCCTTGTCGTTCTTAGACTAGGTTATGTAGAGACGGGTCCGCTATCAGTACCCCTGGGCCTGCCCTCAGTCGCGGCGAAGCTTTTGCGGAAGCCACTGGAAATGCCTACAGTGAAAAGCGCCGAAACGTTTGTAAGCATGAGACGCGACCAGTTGCAGAGGCTATTACGGGAGGTTTAGGAAAACGGCCGTTATTCGAGGACGAAAACTGGAACTGAAGTCAATATCGGGCGGAGATCCCAGGAGTACTAATAGCTGATCCATCCCCACAGTTTCTCGGCTGAGAACAACAAGAAAAGCTTAAAGAACACCAGTTAAGATTAAATATGTGCACTTTAAATTTGTTACTGACAGGAACCAGTTACCTAAGTCAAGGTATAACAACCTCCAAGGAAACCTTTATGGATCAAGTCAGTATAGTTATTTTTAAACCATAGTAATCAAACATTAAACAGATCTCAAAGCTCTAAAGAGATATTTTGCCTTTACTTCAAAATATCAATTTATATGGATTTGGCACATTATATTTTGTAAAGGAAAATGGAAAACCACCCAAGTACGCATAGATAAAAATTACTTGTATGACATCGAGTAGTCTCAAACTCTTCTTGATTCAGATGTCTCTAGTTATGCATACACTATTTTTTACGACCAGGGCATCATTCTTTTGATCTAGTATTTCAAAGTGTATATATCTTATTCAACTTATGATATGAAACTGGTTGATTCTGTTTTGAATCATTCATAAGAACTATAGCATTTTAAATTATAAAATTTATAGCAATTATACTCTTACTTGATCCTTTGCACTCGATCCGCATGCTCAGTGCTTGTCTCCTCTACAATCAACTCTAACAATAAGGGATAAAGTTAGTTTCGCCATTTAGGTACAAGTAAGTTGTTAATCACATCCTATTATTCTAACCATAATATTTTAGTATTGTATGCACCTTAATCATCATAAAAAACTGAATTCAATATAGATCGAGTACCTACATATTATAAAACATTAATGTCATTGAGACATGCTGTTCTTCGGAAACAGACACTTACACCATATCTACTAAGAGAGCTGGGTATTACTGGAATACATTGCAATCATTAGTAATATTCAAATAGTCATGTAATCAGTATTGAATAATTTTATTTGGCGGTATTGTCAGATATGTATTCAGGATTCAGTACTCGAAAATACTGTTTAGTATTCAGGATTTAAGTAATCTTGAATACTTTTTTGAGTATTCAGTATTCACGGATTGAATAGTTTTCCTGTATTCATACCCAGTTCTGTCTACTAATTCCTGATTTGAATTTAAATCTACAGTTAACGAGACGCGAGAAGCTTACTGAAACTTAACTTGATTTCCCAGTTGATGTACTGTAAACTTCTAAAAGGCGATGCAGGGTCGGCCTACGTTTTACGTAACAAATTGTAGTTAATTTTTTAAAATTGTATGACGTTTTAGACTACAGGTTCCTTAATAAAAATTATGGGCGTTCGAGAAATAAGTAGGAAATCTCTCGGGTGCAGATAGAACATGAAAAAATAAGATGACATGTTCCTATAATTTTTTTTCCTACAGGCCCTTCCTACGGAGATATGTGTCCCTGAAGGACGCCGCTGCAAATTGGTTTTTCTTGAATAACTAATAAAGTACTTAATAATTTGATAAAAATTTAATGTGATTGACACTAATAAGGGCCTCTTAAAATAGTGTTCTTGAAACATATTTACCTTTTTTAGTTTACCAGGGCTAAACTTCACATCTTAATGCCTACATTTTTAACACCCTGTATGATAAAGACTTTAAAATAATAATTTTGGGTAGCTTCAACCTTAAACTAAAAAAAGGTACTCTTGTTTATTGTCAATAAAATGAACGGTTTACGAAAAAAAGAATAATAAACGAATTCATGTTTTACTTTTAATAAAAATAAAAATTTCTTTTTTTTTCCTCGACAACAAAGTGCGGTACGAAAATCATTCAAACAACAGGAAAGTTTCATTTTAAGATGTTTCATCCAAAAGAAAAAAAAAATTTAAAAGACGCAGTGGTTTCCCAGGAGGCACCTTAACGAAATTATTGAAAAACTTCATAAGAGTTGATCATAGGTTGATATTTTTCTCGTAAACGGTTCGTTTTATCGACCATTAAACAAGAGTACCTCTTTTTTAGTCTAAGATTGAAGCTACCCAGATTTATTATTTTAAAGTCTTTATCACACAGGGTGTTAACAATTTAGGCATTAAGTTGTAAAGCTTAGCCTTAAGCTTAGCTTTAAAAGGTTTTTACTAGTGTCCATCACATTAAATTTTTATTAAATTATATTAAGTACTTCTTTAAAAACTCATTTAGCACCACTACAAATCCTACAAAAAAGAATTTTGAACATTATATTTTCGAAGGATATGAAATATTCCAGTGATCTCTTGTTTTCCGAGGCTAATGTATTCGATATAAGACAAATGTATTATTTTAGCATAAATGTAAAATATCACTTATACAAAAACAATTTTTCATTACCATCACATGATACTTTTCACGCATACTTTTCTTATATAATACATGACCTAAAAAAATAAAATATTTAATCAGTATACACTTATTTAAAAAGAAATTAAAACAATACATGCTTTCAAATCCTAGAACTATGATAACAAATTATATTGAGTCAAAATTTACCTGAAGTATTACTCGCAATTCAGAGAATAATAAATATCATTTTACTTACCCTATACATCTGACGTCTGTAATATTTGATTGAGATATAAAGCGGTTTTGTATCTTTGTATTTAATTTATTTTTTTAAATTACTTAGTTTTTAGTTTATTTAGTTTATTATTGTAATTCAAAACAAGTGTGTCAACACTTATTGAATATGTTTATTCACATATTATTGTATGTTATTCACATTATTTTATGTGTTTGTTGCATTATTAGTATACTTTTTTTTACAAAGGTTTCATGTGAATAAATTATCTTATCTTATCTTACTTATCGTAAGAAGGGCCAGTAGGAAAAAAATTTAAAGGAACTTGTCATCTTATTTTTTCATATTATATCTGCACCCGAGAGATTTCCCATATTTTCCCGGACACCCTGTTTCCTCTAAAACTCCTTTACAAAACGAAACGCCTTGTATAAATACTAAAGAATATTAAATTTTGGTGATAACTCTGATATGATCGAGAGAGAGACACAAGTTTTCCTTAATTAGAAAGTGCAATACACAAATGTTAACAATTGATGACGCAATCACATTAAAATTTTAGATTGGTTTGTATTTTTACAATTTCATCACTTTTGTTAAAAAAACCTTTAAAGTTGTTTCTTCAAGAAAATATCATTTATATGAAAAATATTGTCATGTCACTTTCAGGCCAGTCTCCTGGCTTCGGCTTGTTCAGTCATTGGAATAGGATCCGATGTGGCGGGTTCCTTAAGGTTGCCAGCACATTTCTGTGGAGTCTGGGGTCACAAACCTTCCCCAGGAGCTGTTTCATATATAGGGCATTACCCCAATTGTAAACAAGACGAACAATGGAGAGCAGCCTTCACGTTAGGACCCATGGCTCGATATGCTTCTGATTTAAAACTTCTTTTCGAGATCATCGTTGAACCAGAGATGAGAGACTGCCTGATGCTGAACCAACCAGTAAGAGAATATAGACAGAATAAATACTGTAGTGTTGCATTAAAATAATGACATTGACTTAATTTTGCTTTTCAGGTGAATCTCAAGGATGTGAAGGTATTTTTCATGGAAGATATCGAATCATGTTTGACAAGTAAAGTTAGCAATGACTGTCTGGAGGCCCTGCACCAGGTCATTGATCATTTCAATGCTATTTGCTACAACAACTGCAAAAAGGTAGCTTTTAATTTAAATCATGATTTACTTCTTCCTACTTTATTTAATATTCTATAATATGCAGATAATTCGCCTTAAAAGTTTGAAATTAACTTTTTTCGATTTTAATCATAGGCCTCCGACAGGAGCGTCAACTAGAACTATTTACTCCTTTGTTTCACTTTTTGGAATTTTCTATTAAAATTCAGATTTTATTATTTTGTACAGGGTGGTTTGAAACGAATAGAGTAAATTAAGATTGTAGACGTCGAAATTATAAGATTTAGCTAAACATTAGCGTTAGTAAAGTGTTGCTGGTTTATACCTTTAGTGAGAATAGCGTAGAAACTTGGACGAGAGGATTCTTGATAGTGTGAATCTGAACTTATATCTTATAGAGGGCGCTAGTTACACACTATGGCATATTGATTTTTCATCGTAAAATTTGTATGCAAAAATTATTATGGAAAAAAACCTGTTTCATGTCGACAAACCGGCTACTGCTAATATTAATCCGGCATCAGACTGTTTTCACAGTTTTGTTAAGGTTATGAAACAGTATTTAGTCTTATAGTTAGATGCTACGATTAACGGCTTTAAATATATTTACTCCTACCAGATAAGTTTTAAACCATTTTGAAAAAGCCTATTAAGATCATTTGAACTTATAACAACATTAATCAGACGAAAAGTATTTAGCTATGTAATTGGATGCTATGATTAGGGCTTAAGGCTTAACGTAACTTATAAAATTCCCCTCAGAAAACGTGCAATAAGGTTTTAAATTATTACTAATAGTGTTATTACTTATAATTGCACAAGAGGTTTGTATTTTACCGGGTAAGTTTGGGTTGTTTAATGTGAAACAAATTTTCCCGATTTAATGAATAATAAATTTAGAAACATATCAATGCAAACTGTATTTATGAAACACTAAAAATAAATACATTTTTATTTGAGTGTACAATTATTAAACACGTAGTTATTGAAATTCATACGAGGAATACTAATATCGCTACGGATGCCACAGCCAATCGTTTCTGTAATAGATATTGAAGTTTGTTCTTTTTCCAAGCGAATCGATTGAATAATGCTCGAATGATACTCTTTGATTTTTATTAGAGCCTATTCTTCAATTCCGCTAACTGCTGCCGCTCGATTTGAGTGATTTCTAATTTTGACACGTTTAACATCTATATCTATGCGTTGTGCTGAGCATTTAATCAGCAATTTGGAAATTTCATTAATTCCAATCGACACATTTTTTTACCAACCTTTAGAATTTTTCTTCTTCAATAAGGGATTTGGTGTAAGAAATACTCGGTTCAATGTTATAGAGGTGCTTCGTTTTTCCATCAACTTCTGAAATAAGCGTACTGGACAAATATCTCTAAAATATTATGCGTAATTCATTTGCTGTCACATAATTTATTGTCACCGTCTCGTTTTCGAAAATAGAGGATTATACTTGATTATACTTTGTAGCATTTTAGAGGTGATGTTCCAAATTGTTTTAAGTACCACTACTTTGTAGTATTTTCCGTCACATTTTCGCATATTAAAAGCCCAATCTTGCAATATTACATTCAATTTATCGAAGGAAATATCTGACTCAAATTCGCATCGCAAAATGTAGAAAATTGTCGCCAGATTGATGATTGAGTCGCAACTGTATTAGCCACACAGGTATTAACAATTTGACTAATTGTTCGTAGACTCACCAAATCGACTTATTGTTAGTGTTTCATAATTCAATAACTTGTTGATAAAAATGTCAAACTATTTATTTTAACAATGAACACAATGATAATTGATTAAAAAATGAATAAGTGAAAAAACCACTAGTGCATTTGTCGTTGTAAAAGCTGCAGGTAACCACATATTAGAGACCGATGTCAATAAATCCATCATTTTCCATCGGATCGGAATTATCAGAACAACAAATGACTGAAAATATTAATAATATGCTCTTGTCGAAATGTCAAACATATATTTCATTTCTTGGAGGCTATTTTAAATCCAATTGGATTTACTATTAACTTATCAAGCCTCATGTAATCCTCGCTGAGCACATTTGTACTTAAAAAAGGAAGGAGTGATTTATCGTGGGTTACAGCAAGACTACATCTTGGTACTTTATTTGGAATATATGTTCTACGACACCATTATTAAACCAAATAGGCCTTGAAGAAGCAATTAGGTTTTATATAATAGTTGCCATGTTTTCTGAAATAGAACAATTTGAAATCTTATTTACATTTTATATGTTAAATATATTTAAATTTTTCTTTGACAGTTCGTCAGAATCACCAAAAATTAATATAATGTAGGTACTTTTGGACCAAGAGACAACATGCGTTGTTACCCTAATTCAAGTTTCTACGACACTGAAGGTGTTTAAATTACGAAATCAATTTAAAATCAAATTTTAACGCCCTGTATATCGCGAATCATCAACATTTAACTAAATCATGGGTGGCTAAATCCAAATATTTTTTAAAATGTGTCGTAATGTTTTGGAAAAGAACGAAATTTTACTGCAAAAATGTTTCATGTACAATGTTTTACTTGAAATAGGAAAACTACCTTAAAATCTCGAAATTGACTCACCTAGTAATTGAAACCTCAAAATTATTGAAACTGCAAAAAAAAGCCCTATGGTCTTATATCTAGATTAATGCGAACACACCGTATGATTATGCTTTCTTGTACCATAGAAAATATTTTACCAAAATTATTGATTGGAAGGATTTTTTAGGTAAAATTGCCTTTGATGAAATATGCTCCAGAAATGGCAGCGTTAAGTCTCTTAGATATTGACGACGTCGATAATCTATTTGATGGTCGAGGAGATGGTTGTTACACAGAACTTTTCAAATACGTAACTGGTAGATCAAAGTCCACCTTCAACGCAGTCTTGTACGGCATTCTAAGAAGATTTAGTGGCTATCTTCCCAGATCGCTGTTCGAAAATTGTAAAGAAAGACTAAAAGAACTGAAGAGTGATTTCATCAAACTGTTAGGTAATGATGGAGTCTTTATACTTCCTACTTGTCCAATGGAGGCTTGTTACCATGGAGATATGGTTCGAAGAACATGTGATGCTAGTTATTTATGGATATTCAATGGTCTAGGACTACCAGTAACGAATTGTCCCATAAGATTTACCAAAAGCGGACTGCCAATTGGCGTACAGGTAAGTAACAACTATTTTTGACTTCGGTACGTCTATAAAATCATTTGTACAAATGAATGTCATTAGATAAGTTTTCTGCTCATTAACTCTAATGGTCGGAATATATTAATATTAAGATACCTAGTACGGACTGATATCCAAAGCAGAGAGCCGTGTAAAAACAAACTTTGTATTTTAAAATTGTCTCAAGGAGGAGAAGCTAACATACCAAATCTCAACTTGACAATGTTGAAATGGCCAAGTGAGATTTCGAACTTGATTTCAAAATAGACTTTAATTAAAACGTACGAATCAAATATGACGCAAATTATTAATGAGTATTGTTTTACAATTTGCTGGTCAAATTACTTCTCTGTTCAAATATTTGCAGTCTACTAGTTTGCTCAATAATTTACTACAAGCTCGCAAAATCATCATGAAATGTTCTCAAATATTTGCATTCTGCTGGGTAACTTTTGTAGGAAACAACCCAGTATATTTCTATAATCAGTATCATTCAAAATTTTAGTTCAGTATATGGTTCCAGTAACGTGCAACTAGTATTATGACACTTCGAAATAAAAACTTTCCTGACTAAATTTAGAAGCATTAGCACCATCTAAAGGCCCCTCTTGAAGATGACTTATCATAGACCACAATTGCCTAGGATGGCATATGATGGCCAAGCATGGACAACGATAACCTAGGTTTCGGTTTTCCGAGTACATGTCAAAGAAAAATAATTATGTGGAATGATGAGCCAGCATTCAATGGCCGATGATAGTCGACACATTCAAATGCCTATTACATTGGGTCTTTAGGTATTTTCTAATAAGTCGGGTCATTCTGCAGTTTCTCTCCTAACAATACACTTCCCTTTGCCCCCACTCCAATACGGATCCCTGATTTAGCCGTATTTACAGATTGAGATGCAGTGTTCCGCGTAATTTTTATATTACGTAAGCCCGATTTTAGAGTAAAATTAATTTTATCTCATGGATTTTATTTTCATGACACTTGTAAAGCTAATATGCAGTACATTTTGTTTGCCATGCCACAAGAATAGTTAAAAAAAGTGAATTTCTTGAATTAAAAAATAATTAAATCATATTAGAACAATAATTGTAATAGTACAAACTTCTAATTGCCAACATTTCTTAACAGAAGAAATGCAATACTGTAATTCAGATAATTCAAAGCAATCTCAGCATTGAAAATTTTTGTATTCCCTATTTAAAAAATTATATTATATAAAGCTGTTTACAGGCCCTTTAGGCCCAGAGCTGTGTTATCCTCCTCCACTCCATTCTATGCAAGATCTATTGCCACTGCCTCTCTCCATCGCTTCCTCGGTCTACCTCATTTTTTCTTGTAGTTAGGTTTACTCCCTACTATTTTCTTAACTGCCCTTCCATCTTCCATACGTTCTAGATGCCCTAGCCACTGCACTCTTCTGGCTTTTACAAATTCGTCTATTGTTGGTGCCTGGTACATTGCATATATTTCCTCATTATTTCTCCTTACATAGCTTTCCTTTGTCTTCTTACCCCCTAGAATTCTTCTTAAGATCTTTCTTTCCCACCTTAAAAGGTTTTCTCTTGACTTCTTATTGAAAACCCAGGTTTCACTACCATACAGCGCTGTCGGTCTCAAAATTGTTTTATACATTCTAAATTTTACTCCTCTGGACAAATTTTTTGATTTCAATAAGTGGATGACTGCTGCCGAACTTCTGTTTGCTTTTATTATTCTCCTATTTATTTCTTGTTCCTCTTCACAGTTAGCTGTTATTAGCGCCCCCGAACATATTCTTGCACTTCTTCAAACTCCATCTCTCCATGCTCTGTTCTCAATTAAAAATTGGTATCATTTTTTTTGTTCTCCTGTTCTCAAAAGCTTACTTTTCTCTTAATTTATCTGTAATCTCACTTTACTTGCTTCCTCCACAAGTTTTCTCGTTCATTCGTTTAAAAAATTAACATTTATTTATTTAAAATTATTTGTCCAACAGTGAAATTCACCAATCATAGGACAAAGTATACAATTATGTAGAACAAATCATGACAGATGTGCAGAAAAGAATACAAAAAGAAATAATATCAGATATAAGATACATACTGGTGCAATAAAATTGTTACCTCTAAAAACTAATTCCAAATCATGTATACTACAATTAAGTATGTCACAGGAATTACAAAGTGAATTGTAATTATGTGCCATAAAAGAAACAAGAATCAATATCATTAGTGTTAGCAGCAGATGCATAGAAAGTAAGTGACGACAGGCCGAACTGATACCATGTTCAATTGGTTTAAGATATCAGGACAGTCAACATTATTAGTGTAATAGTGCTTGCAAAAAAATTAAGTTACAGAAATGCTTTCTAAACTATAATGAATCGAATTTGAAACAGGCTAATAATATTTTAGTATATTATCTGAACGATAAGCAAGAAATTTTAAAAAACTTATTTACGCCGAATCAACGAAATTGGTCTGGTTATTATAAATAATAACCCAAGCAGATGAAAAGTATTTTAATTTAAATCGGGCAAATGCATAAAATAATGAGAGCAAGGCGACACTATCTCGGATATCATGATCTTGTCTAATCACAAAACCAAATGTTCTAAATGTTGAGAAAACCAAATGGTGAACGTGATCTGGAAAAGTAAGGTGACTATCAAAGTAAACTCCTAATCTTTTAAGCTATCCGTGCGTTCCAAGCCATCTGATTTAATTCTGTAAATAAAACAACTTTGCTTCATCATCAGTTGAAATGCAAACAAATATTGAAGTCATAAGCTTAAACCTATTTACAACAGTCAAATATGATTTATGATATCATTAACAAAAATAGAAAAAAAGAGGGGACCCAGATTGGAACCCTGAGGTACTCCTGAAGTAATAGGATATTGACTATATTTCTACCAAATCCGTATAATTCAAGTTTCTGCACAAGTATAATGATTGTAATTTATATATTCAAAGGTCTTCGAGAAGAACGTCTACATGTTCACAGATTTGTGGTAGTTGATCTCTTTTCTATGAAACCATTTTGACCTTTGAAAAATATAAAAATGCAATAATACAAAGGCTTTCGCAAAATTACATACTTCATGACTACCTTCCACACACACATACTAGGAAAACTTCTTATTTTAAGTACAAGATTAAATATGAAACTTAGCGGACGAGTTATTCTGAACCCGGAGTTAATTTATTCTTAAGCTTTAATAGAATGTATCCTTTCTTCGGTAGTCAATAAAGTGACAGTGATCTTTTAAATAAATAGCATTATTAAAAGTGCCTTTGTTATTCTCTAAGATGAGATTGACTGAGAATATCCTCAAAGTAAAAATATCTTACAATGGCACAGAGGTCGGAAGGTTAAAATCAACCCATTCCCAAATACTTACCTTTAAATTATTAATGCGCTCGATGTTACAAATCTCCAATGTTACATATAGGTATATTTATTATAAATTCAATTTGTAAATTTATATAATAATGTATACTTAATAATAAGCATGCAAAAGTCTATTTTTCGATAATACGGATTTTTGTGTCATTATATTTCTGTATTTTCATAAATTATTATAATAAAATATTCTAATGTAGGTATCACAGTGTTAGAGCTTTTAAGTAATATATATTTTAATAACTAGCAACGCAATACTATATAATAATTAACCTTTGTATGAAAGCTAACCAGTAAAACTTGTTAGTAAGTCTTAGCTGGTTTTAAAATTTGATTTTTATACTTCACTAAAGTTTCAAAAAAGATAACGTACGTACAACAATAATACTCTGTCTTATTCTCCGTAAGAAGCGAAAAAGTTAAGCATCTTAGAACTAAAATAATATTTACTCTCTGTTTAAGGTGGTTGCAGCACCTAATTGTGATAGGCTGACGTTAGCAGTAGCGATGGAGATAGAGAAAGCCTTTGGAGGTTGGAAACCCCCAGTCGTTGTTAATAGTCAGTAAGTGTACTACTTCGTTTATAAATTATGTTTTGTTTGAAATTAATGTAAAATAAAAGTTTGTTTTTATTTTTACAATTGTTTGTTTTTTCTCTGTTGAATACTTCTCAGGTAATTAAAGCGAAGAGATATATTTCTCCCACATCATTAATATAATTTAAAAATATATGGCATCACAGAATTTTAAGTACTTTCAGTTGATGTGCTACTCGATTTTAACAATAACATTTAAAAATTATGTTGAAAATTACTTTTTAAATAACTGTAATATAATACTAAATAAAACATAAAACCCATTGATATTTCCAAAGCTAAATATTTATCTATTTATGATAGTTATTATTTCGTATAATCACAGTACATATACACACAGTACATGGTGTTTACAAACTTAGAGAGGATATTTAAAGAGTATTTAAATTGGGAAACCAATTGACAGAAATATGTCTGTAAATTAGCAGAATATCGACTTTCTACAAAGAAAGATCATTTTTGGGTACGGCTGACTTCATCAATATGCGTCTCTGTTTACAACAATAACTCGCAGTTTTAATTTCCGTCTCCAAATCCCATATCCATTTATTTGTTGTTATTGAACCTATCGAAAATTTTAGTAAGTTTACTACCACTCACTAATAAATAAAATAAATAGATTCATTACTAATAGTTTTGCTTCAAACCAAATAATAATGGATACATGTTTCGCAGTTTGAAGGTGTCTTTTTTGACAAAAAATGTATTATTATTCAGATTTTTTGATTCATTGTGTTTGCCGCTAGTAGTAGAGTTTCTTCTTATGTGCAAAAACAAGCAATTATTGCTCTGCTGCTTAAGCTTCTCTGATATCTTAGAATAACATGAATGGGAATCCTTGAGCTTGGGTTGTCTTTCCACAATTAAACAAGAACATTGACAAAGGGTTGTTGCTGCATCTGTTGTCATTATCATTATCATTATCATTATCATTATCATTATCATTATCATTATCATTATCATTATCATTATCATTATCAATATTATTATCATTATTAGTATCATTATTATTATTATTATTATTATTATTATTATTATTATTATTATTATTATTTTCGGTTTCCGGTTTTTTTCTATGACTTCCAAGGGACTTGGTGCGCCTTGTGACGCCATCAGTTACATAGTTGCCTAGGAATACCTTCTAAATAGACTTTTTTTCAGTACTGGTTTCCTTTTATTGCTATTTAGTTTAAATTTCAAAATAATGGACGGTCGCAGTCTTATTCTGGTATATCTATGGAGTTGATATGAATTAGTCTTATTTAGAAAAAAAAGTATATGAAAAACTTACAGATATTTAAAAATATATGATATATATAAGGATGACACATTAATTGAAAAACATATTTTACATTTTAAAGCCGCATTTTCCACATTCACCCGTGACAACATAAAAGTAATTTTAACTTTTCACATTATATCATTCACATTTGTATACGAAACAAAAACTGTTAAGAATGAAAAATAATTTTAATAAATATATTTTAGGGCAATTGCATTTATTATTGCTGCTGCTCGATTACTGGTTAAATATTTACATATACTTTAGGTTGGTATTCCTGAATTGAAGTAAAAATTGACGAAAAATTAAAACAGGTTTTAAGTCGTCAATAACTTGACGAAGTTCTTCATCAATTTATTTGACGTCCAAATTTTAGTATTACATTTGTCAATTGACTTGACGAAGCCACTTGATCAATTAATTGACAAAGAAATTGTTAATGTAAAGCGGGCTTTACACAGTTTTAGCTTAAGTTAATGTTCTAAGACAACAAATTTAATAAAAAAATAAATACAACAATTTGCAATAAATACAACAAATAAATCTCATATACATTTATTGATATCCCTTCAAAACAAGCATAAATGAATGAAGTTTATTTAAAACTTATCGGCGTAGGCCTCCGTACTTCCATCTGGAGCTCGAGCAAATCTCGCAGGTGGTTCCTCCGTTTTTTCGTCGGCCCTATATAGTTAATAAAATCAATAAATTAGTACCAATAAAATTAAGTCATGTAAATCACAGCGTATTATTTTATAACATTCACGACAAACTATGCATAATTATGCAAACATTTTACATAGATTTTTTACTAGGTCCTTACAATATACCAAGGTACAATAAATTTAGATTTTTGAAAATGACACACATGAATTTTGTTAATTTCCATTAGCTAAGGCTTCACAAGTCGCAACTTAATTAGGTAAACTGTAAAATATCTACAAATTTGACCTTTGAATAAAAAAAAAGTCCAAACTTAAAAATTTCAAAACCATAGACTTACTTTAAATATTTGGAGAGGAGAAGGGGGTCAGACTCCAAAAAAGCAGTATAAAGTAAAAAATATTTGTGCCAATTTTCAAATTTTTATCTTTACAATTATAGGTATAGGGATATATAGGTTATTAATTGATTATTTTCCTATATCTCGGAAACTAAGCATTTTCCGACATTTTATTTTAAAAAGTTCTAGCATCTGTTAAAATTTGGTCGCTGCAATTCGGAAACATCCTGTACAAGGTATTTCTTAAGTTGGGACAGAAAATTCAGAACCATATTCTATGGTAAAAATTTAGTTAAGATTATTACATAAGCATCGTCTCGAGTGTGTCGTTTTCTAATTGCAGGGTGTCCAAAATTTAGGATAAAATCGAATCGTTTCATTTTTTAATTTCTAAACAACTTGAAATATTTTTATCAAATTTATTTGATTATTTACTAGGAATATTGATACCCTTTATATTTAAAACAAAACATTTGATCATGTGTATCATTTTATTATCTTCTAATTTTGATCATTTAACATTTTTGTTTATCCGTTAAGTAATTTCCTCTTTTTAAACAAAGTATTACTTAAAATTATTTTAATTTTATTAAATACAAATAAATATGATAGGGGTACCATCATATTTCAACGATACATCAATAAAACAATAAAAAATGGTGGATAGCTACAATTTTATTTATTTATTGTTATAAAAATATTTCGAGTTGTACTGTTAAAAATTATTATTATTTTTGTCTAAATTTCTGACTGGGGAATGTCACTATGTTGGAAAAGTTTTTGGAAACTCAGTAAATTACATTGTTTTGTAAATATATGAAGACCATATTCGTTGTTTTTTAAATTAAATTAAATTTAAAAAATGTACTGGCAAATTAATGTATATGTGACGTCAGATGTACATTTGTAACATGCGGCAACAGAGCAATAGCATGCAACTTGTCTTAGAATAAAATAAATGAAATGTAGTACTGTATAAATAGAGACAGATATAGTGCCTGTAAACATCATTTGTCATTTCCATCAATATAATTTAACCTATTTTTCTGCGGAGACAAAACTCAAGAGATTTCAGAGTATAGAAATGTGAATTGTAAATTACAAAGAGGTTATGTTTATTTAGGAATATCACGGGTCATAGACTAGGACAAGACAGAATTCATAGACTATAGCATGGTATAACCTCAGTTTGAGTTTAGTGGTTTTATTGTGATGCATTGTTGCCATCTGGTAAAAATGTACATTGTTTTAAATAATTAATATCTCTCATAAAACTTCATATTAGTCCAAATCCTATGACACGTATCCAACGTTTTTTAGAGTACTCTCTAAAAATGCAAAAACCAAATTTAGTGGTATTCCCCATTAGAAATTCACACAATCTAGATCCTATGTTTATAAACAAACTTAACTTAATTTTTCCTATACGCTTCTGTTTGTACTTAAGAAATACACTATATATTGTTCAAAATATCGATTCAAAGTACTGTTGGTGAAGAAAACAATATTATGATTGAGCTTTTTGATGTATTTCTTTAATTGATGCAGTCACGTCAAAATCGTACGACTTTTTGAATTAAATGCATTCAGGATATAAAATATCCCAGGAAAAAAATAAATATAAGCCTAAATTTTTTCAGTTTTATCCAATAAACAATTAAAACAGATAAGCAACACATGCCCATTGTTTCCCTACTTACATGAAAGACTTCACTGCTGCTGGATCTTTATGATGATGACCCTCTGCTACATCATTTCCTGCACAAGCGCAGATGCTGCTCAAGCATACTGCAATTACTAAAACCTAAAAACAATATTGTTTTATAAACCGATTAACGTGAAATACAATTCTTACCCAAAATAGACGATTCATTTTTTTTATTTCAACACAAGTAGAGAAAATCTAGACTGGATGCTAACAAGGAACTGTTATATTGAAACACATGCTGCCTTTTATATAAAAAACGTAACTTTTTATCGATTTTATTACAAATTTTTTGTAGCTAAATCACAATAGAAACAAAAGGCAAAAGTCAAATACAATTGGTAATTACTCTTAAAATTAATATTTTATCGGTAAATTTTCGTCAATACTGATTATGAAATGGTTGTTTAATCATAAACTCACATCAACCAGTGAGTTAGACTGCAAAACAAAATAATGTTATTTTTTTATTTCAATTTTTGACAAGCATTCTGAATTTTTCATATAATTAGTAACTAATATATGTATGTATAATCAGTAACAGCTCGCACTTTATACTGTCACAGTATATTAAGAAGAAACGATTTTTTCATAGTCTATAATTTTTTACATACATCCCATGATGAAGGTCAGGTTTAAATAATTGAGTCAGTTCAGTTTTCTGTTCAGTTGACAGTTATCTTTATGTGCAGACAAATATTTCAGTAATTCTTGTGTGTTTACACAGATGACGATTGAACTGAAGCTAAACAGAAAACTGAACATATCGTCTAAAAGAACCTTGGACCCACAAAAGTTTTAGTTTCCTTTCATTTTTGTGAGTAAACACATACAAATTTCAGTTTTCAAAGTTTCGTTTTAATATTTGCCTGAAAGACAAAACTGAACAGCAACTTAAGGTTGCGGTATTCTAAATAAGAAAGTACCTCGATCGTTGACAGACAATGATATAAAACTGTGTACCGGGAAGTGCTGGATATCTAGCGGAGAAAACTTGAACTGCAAATATTTAAAGTATGTCACAGTTGGAGTGCAGAAAATAACGGGTGGCCGAAACTGAGTTTGAAGGTCATGCGCTCGATCCTGCGGCAAAATATTTACAACCCTATCATCTAAATGGGATATCGATTTTTCCGTATTTTAAATTTCAGCGTTCAGATGCAGTTTATCCTTTGCGAATCTGTGCTTTGCAGTAGCAGTGGTTTTCTGTATTCTTTATGTGTGTGTAATACTAGTGAAAATTATAGAACATTTTTATTAATTGAAAGTTCGTTGGATTTAGAAAGGTATGTATATCATTATTTGTAAATTGAATTAAAGTAATAATTAAATAATAGGTACTTAATTATTATATATTTATATGCAACAGGAACAGGGGAGGGGATTCGAATTTTTAATTTATCAAATTTTAGGAATACATAATAGTTATTTATGCAACAAGTACAAAAAGTAAGTGTTTATTGCACGCGACCTGACACGTGTTTATGTTGTTGTTTTGTGTTTTTCTTCAGTTTTTAGTGCCATTTTAAATTTTTTTGTATATGCTGTCTAGTTACGTATTGTCCAAATTTATAAAAAAATAAATTCTAAATCAGGATAAGCGTCAAATTAACGTGAATGCAAAGAAACATTAGTGAAGGGAACAAAATTTAAAGAAAAACTCGCAATAAAGTTATTAGAAAACGTTAACTAAAAATAATTTCTTAGACACCTTGGAACTCGACCGAAAATTTTATAGAACAGAGTGATATTAATTTTTCATGTAAACTGAACTCTCGATATCATATCCGAACAACCCTGTATAATGTAAATATATTTTTAATTCATTATTTATTCTTTTTATAATAGGTATTTAATAATAAATAGTGAGACAATTCACAGAAGACAAATAGCAATATACTTTTTGAAAAATTTGTGTACCTGCAAAATAAAAGATAGTAAAAACAATCGTTTTATGTTTCAACCTTACCCTGATATCTATTACATCTTTATTTGTGTGGTGGGTTTAAAATATGTAAGCAAACTTATAAGGCAAAAATTAGATGCCAAAATTTACGTAAATGTCAACCTCCAACGATTTTACAAGACGAATGCTAATAAATATTTTAAAGTAAATGTTAAAAAATCCCCTGACGGCATGAGAACAATGTACTCTAATATACAGGTAAGCGTCATTTGTTTTCTGCATCCCTGTATACTCCATATTACGATAGCCAGCAGTATCAGTGGACAGATAATTTAACTGTAAGATTTTCCTTTTGAAATTTATAATTTTGAAGTGGTTGTCATTTCACTTTAAAAATTTTCAAATTCTGTCAATTTTGAGATTTTTGACTATATTTTTTTTAACACCCTGTATTTTAAAATTTGAATCAGATCGATTTAATTCTCTGAATTTTGCAGGAGTTTGGTTTGGTGTTTTAAACACCTGTATTTTTTCGTTAACAGTGTTCCGATAGCCCTTAGTTAATATTAAAGAGATTTTTTAGTTCCCATAATTTTGAGGTGTTTTTAAAGGTCAAAATTTTCTCATAACTGTATACAGAACGTCTTTCGCACGTTCAATAACGGTTCCGAAGTGGAAAATCGAAAATTTATATAAATAACAATGCAGTCAAATGCATGTGACATGTTTAATTCATCTTGATTTCTAATATAATACTTAATTCCAAATTTTGGTCGCCCTGTAAACAGAATGTACTTTACCGCCACCTCTTAGTCAGCGGCTCAACTATTTATTGCTAAATTGTGTCAAATTTTTATAGTTTGTAACAGACTTCTAGACAATGAAGTTGGCTGAACTTGCTGAGAAAATGACCCGTATGGAAAAATGCTAATAAATTTTTAGGTACTGAAATTTATCAAACTAACTACTTTTTAAAATTGATATATAGTTCTAAATATTCCTATAACATAAACTTACTTAGTGTTACATATAAAATTGTTTAGGTTTATGTATATGCACGATAAATTAATTGATACAAATGTGACATTAGGTTAGCAGCAAAGACCAATTTAAAAATACGTTTTTTTTAAGTTAAAACTTTGTTTAAACTATATTTAAATAGTAATAATGAATAGACAGAACTTTAAAGATTCTATTTGTGTGGTTATTTTTGTTCTTCGAGCTTTATTTTTTGAGATTTCAGTACCTAAAAACACTACAAATACGGGTCATATTTTGCCAGAAATACGGCGACCTTAAAGCTGAAAAGAAAACGGAACCATCTAAAAGGACTTTTACATATGACGATCTTGTATAGACATAAGTTTCAAGCATAAAAAGGTTAAAAGGTCACACACTAATATCGCATATTGCAATTTTCATTTGTTATCTAACTCCTTCACATTTCAAAGGGAAACAGTAAAGTCTGATAACACAATCCTTTATTCACTAGTTACCCTTATCCTATATTTATTAGTGACAACCGGTTTCGAAGTCAAATTTTACTTATCTTTTATCTTCAGGTCATTCAAGAGGTGTAATATTTGACCGCGAACTAATAAATATAGGATTATGAGTGATAGGACTTTTCATCTCCTCTTTGAATTTTGCAATGAACTCCTAGAGTTACCTAAATTTAAACATTATACAGGATATTTCCATACAGGTGCATCTGTTCCAGTGAGACAAAAAAGTTCTCTAGAATCCAGTTTCGCTTGTTTGTGAATAAGATGTGATATGATTTCAAGTCTGCAAACTAAGTAAGGCATTTAAATCAAGTAAGTCTTGGAAATTTATGAAAATCTTATTTCAGCTTAGCTCCATTATTCAAGAGTTTATGAAAATGAAAATTGAGAAAGTATGAAATATTTTAGTTGTAGGCATACTGATTTTTTATTTAATTTTAGATTTTTGTCGTGAGCAGCACACACAAGGTTTTGATTGATTTTGAGGACATTCAAATTCAGCACGCACATTAAATATTTTTTTTTGATTATGAAAAAGTTTTTTCAATAAATATCTTTGTAAATAATAAAACAGCACTACTAACAAGATAATTCCAAAACCAAACAATAACAGTGAAACTAAGACATTTCATTTTTTTATTCTGATAACATTTTGCCATACTTCATAGAGGCAGTTTACTGGTAAAAAAATCAATTTATTGCAAATTACCAAAGGTTACTGTACTTTATGGATTTGAAATTATAGCAGATTTTGTTTCTTAAACAAGAAGAGCTGAATACCAGAAAGTAATTTTTCAACACCAAAAATTTTTGTTTTTTACAAGAATCGTTTCACCTATCCGGGGACACCCTATAGATTTTTTAAATTTTGATCACACCTATTTGAAGCTATCCTAAATCCAGTGCCACAGTCAGATTTAAAATAAAAAAAATAGCTAATTCTTTTTTTAGTTCCTTATGGTTGAAAAATATTCGAAGTAGGCCACGAAAATTTAATTTTTATTCTGAAATTTGGCACCAAAGTAGAGTTATTGAAACTCTATCACTGAAAAAAAAAATTTAAATCAGCCAAGAAATAAAATTTTTAGAAATATGCTCCGCTCTCAAATGTGCCACTCTGTATATCGACCCTCGAAGACCTTTTACTGTATATATCTACAACATACTTCTACAAAACACGTGAGCATATTTTGGGAATAAAAATAAAAGTCTGGTAAACTTTTGTTCTAACTTCCTTCGTTATGAAGATACAGGGGGTTGAATTTTTTCTATAAATTAAAATTTTCTTTGAAAACTTTTAAACGGATTAAGATATTGTTATCAAATTTGGGGTACTATGTAAGCCGAGGATATTGCATTTGCTGCCAAAATATGGCTCTTTAAAATTAAGCACTGACGTAGATACAGGGTGAGTTCGGAGATCGTTATTACGTCGAGCTGAAGTTCTGAAGCTGAGCTGAAGCTATTAACACCTTTGAATTTATATTAATACAGTTCAAAAGACATTTCTGTAGCTTAAAATGTTTACTTGCATTTTACAAAAAAAGTGATGACTATTCTGCTATCCTAAATTAATTTATAAGCTGCGTACAGTTGCCAACAATCATTTAACAGAATATTTAACTTAACCCAATCCGGTTCCACACAATGTTGCGCATGCTGTTGAATCAATTCTTAAAATACTGCTGGGAATTATTTTAACAACGGGTTGAAAACCCTTGTCGTCAGCAATATATTGCACCTCATACGGAATGCCACCAGGAGCAATATAGGAGTAAGATCCTTTAACAACTAATGCTTCTTCTGGAGTACCAATATTCTTCACTTCGCCAATAGCCTTGTGGCGAATACCGTTGCTAGTCGAAAAACTGAAAAAGTAATACGTGTGACCAATGTTTAGATGCTCAAATTTTATTTATGTTGTTAAATTTTCATGTAATGTCTATTAATCAACAGTTGTTTGTGTTAAGAATAATTATAGAACCTAACTTACTTCCATTAAACATTCGATTTGATTATGTTATTTAAACTAATATAAATCAAAAATTAGTCTACCTAAATTTACTAACGAAAAAAGATGTATCTGGCACTGGCACAGTGAAATCATTACTTGATTTTCAAAGCTCAAATTCACTTTTAAACATACAAACACACCAGTCAACCACAATAGATGAAATCTGACCTATTTCTAGATCACTTGAATGAGTAGTCCTATTTATTAGTTTAAATACCTTTACAATACAGGGTGTCTCATAATTAGCTGTCAGCCCTGAACAAGCCGATTCTATGATCAAAACTAAGTAAAAAAGTTCATATGAACATGGGTCCGGAAATGCTTCCTAAGGGTACAAGAACCCATGGAAGAGGGAGGAATGGAAATTTTTTTTTTCAATATCTCTCAATCGCGTTGTGATAAATGAATGAAATTTGGTATACACAGCTAAATTTTGATGAGCAATTTGATGGACTAATCCATTTATTTCCACAAGGTCCATTGCGTGTATAACTTTTTCATCTTTGACTTTTTAACAAATTGGATAGCAAACTCCGTTTTCCGGAACTGTTTTACGTTGAAAAGGTACTCTTGTTTCAAATCGTTATCTTTAACGGTTTCTGAAAAAATCACTCTTGAATTAATCCCACTTTGGTCCATTTCATAGTAATTTAAACAAAATTATCAAGGTATTCTTATGTCAAAGTATTGTCAACCCGATTGCCAATTTAATAGTTCTAAGCGAAAAAAATGGAAGAGTTTACGGGACAAGAGTTAGTTGATATGATATTTATTTATGGCCTTTGCGATGGTAATGCTGCAGCGGCAGAATGCGAGTACGGGGGAAGGTTTCCAAACCGAAGGCTGCCATCAAGGAGGACATTCCTCACTGTATTCCGCAATTTAGCTGCCACCGTCACTTTTCGAAGGGATCATAAGATGGAAACTGGCGTAAACTTTTTGATTTAGATATCCCCAGAAAAAGAAGTCCAGCGGGGTTAGGTCGCAAGAACGCGGCGGCCAAGCTACCGGTCCGTGCCTCCCTATCCACCGTCCAGCGAAATTTTCGTTTAGGAAATTTAGAACATTGCGACCACTATGTGCCGGGGTTCCATCGTGTTGAAAAAACATGTTACGTCGTAAATTTAGAGGCAGATCATCGAGAATTTGGGAAAGATTTTCTTGAAGTAAGTTTAAATAAAGATTTGAATTGAGACGTTGTGGAATTTCAATAGGTCCAATCAGAGTGTCGTGAATTATTCCCGTCCATGAATTTATAGAAAACCGTTGCTGGAAGTTTGTTTTCCGAACAACATGTGGGTTCTCGTCTTCCCAATAATGAGAATTATGAAAATTTAATTTTCCATTTCGGGTAAAAGTAGCTTCGTCACACCATAAAATTTTGGAAGCTTGCTCGTTGTCCAGCGACAAAATCCAGCGACAAAATTGCATACGTGGCGCAAAATCTTCTGGTATCAAGCCATGTACACGTCGATAGTGATACGCATGTAGACCTTGTCGCTTTAATATTCTTCCAACCTGAAATGTTAGTAGCACATCAAATCAATTCTGTTAAGGAAATCTTTAAGATATCTAGTACCGTTGGAACATTTATTTGCCTTGAAATGTTCCGTATGCTAGTCGTAGGATCTTGTTCAATAGCGTCAAGGACCTCCGGTTCCTTATTAATCCTGGGACGTCCTTGACCCGATGCCTTTCGGAAAGTGGCGGTTGCAGCTAAGTTGCGGAATACCGTAGGGAATGTCCTCCTTGATGGCAGCCTTCGGTTTGGATACCTTCTCCCGTACTCGCGTTCTGCCGCTGCAGAATTACCATCGCAAAAGCCATAAATAAATATCATATTAACTAACTCTTGTCCCGTAAACTCTTCCATTTTTTTCGCTTAGAATTATTAAATTGGCAATCGGGTTGAAAATACTTTGACATAAAAATACCTTGATAATTTTGTTTTAATTACTATGAAATTGACCAAAGTGGGATTAATTCAAAAGCGAATTTCTCAGAAACCGTTAAAAATAACGATTTGAAACAATTTGCTATCCAATTTGTTAAAAAATCAAAGATGAAAAAGTTACACACGCAAAATACCAAGGTTATTGCAAAAAAATGATTTCCATTCCTCCCTCTTCAATGGGTCTCTGTGCCCTTAGGAAGCATTTCCAAACCCTTGTTCATATGAACTTTTTTACTAAGTTTTGATCATAGAATCGGCCTGTTCAGGGTTGGCAGCTAATTATGAGACACCCTGTAGAGTAAAAAATAGTAAAGCTTGTTATTTTATAGAAAGTGAATATATAACGTTTCAATACAAATTTAATCAATACAATCAATTTATTTCGTTAGTTTTCGTTCTATCTGTTTAACAGGAATTGTATCGTTGAATGAATTTTATTCAGGTCCTTATGTAACTGCTTCTGGGGTACTCCAAGGTTCTCACTTAGAGCCACTGCTTTTTATTATCTATCTTAATGATATATATTTGTATGCTTTCATCATAGTAAGTTTTTAATTTACGCTGATGACAAAAAAACTCTATTCTTTGAAATCAATAATTTAGATGGTTGTTTACTTGTCCAAATCGATCTTGATAGATTTTTTGCATATTGGAATGTGCATAAACTGTTTCTTAATATAGAAAAATTTGTGTTTCTTACTTTCACTAGAAACATTAATAAATTCTTATATCTATCAAATTAATCTGAAACAAGTTTCTGTAACCAAAAATTTAGGTATAATGTTATTCAACACATACATTGATTATGTCATTACAAAAGGTGAGGCATTGGAAACATTATATTTCGCATACTAGCAAAGTAAATTAAGTTTTGCTTCTGTAATTTGGTACCCTCAGTATAACATCTACATTTCTAAAATTGAAATTATAATTCTGGGATTGTAAAGTCAATGGAGCATATAACATTGCTCCTATAGTGGACATCAAAAAGGAATTTAATATAATTTATTTAAAGAATAAACGTGATGTACCTGTAAAGTGTTCCATACAGGGTGATTTAGAACTTATCTAAAAAAATATTTTTGACTGTACAGGGGACTGTTACAAATACAATTTTGTAAAAAAGAAATAAAAAGAGCAGTTCGAAAATGATTTCAAAATACACTTCTACACGGCACTGGAATCTAGTCAACTGCTAAGACGGCAAAGCATGCAATCTGCGACTGGACAAATAATGGAAAGAATAATAATATCTCTATGAGGAAAATCTGGAAAACATCATTAATTAGGGGGGATAGTCAAACGTCAACCAGTATCAATCTCTCACATTGACCCAAGCCAACATTCTTTCACCCTACCATACCCGCAGAGAGGGTGCCAATCCTCTCCACGAATATAGCTTACATACGGTCTAACGACTGCGGGAGTCGAACCCATAGAGATCTAGTCACCTCGATTCAAGTACTGACGGCTTAAACCACACGACCACTGCCCGAATAATTTTTACTCGGAAGCTATAAGGACTCGATAAGTTCTGAATCACCCTGTATAGAATCTCCCTTACTAATATTAACTTTTATGTGCCTCCTCGTAATTTTAGTCTACATCACCCTTTTTAAATATATTTTTGTAAAACTCAATCTAGACAGAATTCTCCAATTAATAGAATGTGTAAGTTTTTTAATATAAATTTTTCTTATGTAGATATCTTAAATATCACTATAGGTATTTTCAAAATGCATGTTACGAGTATGAATTGTTTGTTTTGTAAACTATTTCTTCTAATATAATGTAGTTTTTTTTTTCTCTTAATTGATTGATAAATGTACAAGTGACACATTTTTGTAGTGTTGCTCTTTTTTTCTTTCCAACATTGTAAACCATTTCTTTAATTTTTTTTCTAATATATTTTGTGTAACACTTTTTTAGGCTATTTTGTCTGTTGTGTATTCCCTTATTCATAAAAAAGTAAATAAATATTGAGAAATTTGATATTATGATACAATAACATCATCTTATGTAATATTTAATTTATTGAAAATTAGTGTCCAAATGCAATAAGTCTGGATTTTATTTATGAATATTATAACTCGAAAAAATGTCAAGACTTATTTTTGTATGCGCTCCCTATCTCTCTTCAACATATCGGAAGAATTTTATATGTTTTGATAGATATACTAAAATAACTTGCTATGGCATGTACCCAAGAAATTTACAATTATTTACACCATACAAAAATGTTAATTTATTTTACACACACTGTATTTGAGGCAATTTATGCAAAATAATTTATTATAAATATAATTATTAATTATATTATAATTACTTTTCCAGACTACAACCAAATACGAATTCCCAGTGGAAGGAATATAAATTTATTTTATAGCTTATAACCATGAAAATAATTAATATTTAATATATAATATATATATATATATATATATATATATATATATATATATATATATATATATATATATATATATATATATATATATATATATCTTCCGGTAACTCAAAAACAAATCATATATCTGAGAGTTGAATTTGTTGTGAAAATCGAGCTCTTGGAAACGTATCACCAGTTTTTTTATACACTTAGTAGTTTTTACGGACAACCTGGCACACCGAATTGTAGTCACTCTAAAAGTAGGTAATTAATACAAGGAACTAATAAAAATTGAACAGCATTCCAATATTCGTTTAAGACATACAGGGTGTTTCCCTTGTTTGCTGATTTGTTGTGATAACTAGCTCTTTTATTTGTATTTTTTTATTTGTTAAGACATTATTTTTATAGGCTGGTTGTATATTTTAAAAGTAATCTCAGGAACAAAACTGTTGTAATTTTCTATACTAATGAACCACAAGAAATAAATATTGTGAGGTAACATTAATTTCTTTGAAATTTAAAAAATATTTCATTTATTTTTGTATAATTATGTATCTACATTATATATGCTACTGGTAATATTTAGTATTGGTCAATATAAAGGCGCAATACTATCTAACACCTTGCTTTTGACCTTGCCTTGCAAGACATATGTTGTTTAAATGTCAA
Organism: Monochamus alternatus; assembly: GCA_037114965.1. Classification (NCBI taxonomy): domain Eukaryota; kingdom Metazoa; phylum Arthropoda; class Insecta; order Coleoptera; family Cerambycidae; genus Monochamus; species Monochamus alternatus. The sequence goes on along the minus strand of CM073435.1, from coordinate 19,907,960 downwards.
GACAGGTATTTTGAATTATGCATCTATAATAAAATACAATACTATAGATACATATAACCCCAGACTAAATTAAGAAAGTAAAGAATCACATTTTCTATATTCCTGAATATGAATTTTAGATAATCTTCTTATATTCAAAATTAAATAAATTCGAAAATAAGTAAAGAGCAAACTCGTATTTTTGGGTTTAATTTTATTTTTATAAATAAAAATGGCACACACCTACCTATACGAAAATCCTCCTGAATCTGATAGTTCAAAAGTGTTCTCAACCACTTGTGCTAGATTTTGAGGACGAGCATAGATACTATTCAAGCATACACAAAATAGTAGTAGCTGAAAGAATAAACAAGACATTTAAAAACTTATTTTAAAGGCGGTTCTTAATCATCTCGTATTTAGTTCACTGTACCTGTCGCTATTTCAATTATTTACCAAACGTTGTTCGTAGCTCAAGTATGAATTGAAGGCATAAGGAAATTAAAACATCACAGAAAAAATGAAATGAATGACAATTATTTCAAATGTAATTCCATAGTAATCCAGAAAGTTATAACAATATGCATACAGGGTGTGGGATGATTAATGTATATGGCATAGTTGCATAGTGAAATATGTCGGTACAACATCTGCTCATGAAACAACGATTTCCTTTCGACACATTCTCTTGAAAGAATGCATTCATGATTTGCTGTAATTTAGTCGACGGTTCATGAAGTTACTGCGGGGACCCTGTAGTCTTTATTTAAAGGACAAGGATATGTGACGCCAACCTTTTAAAGTTCAGTGCAAAATAAATAGATATCACTGCTTTAAAGCAACGATACAGTGCAATTCGAGATGACACGAACGTGGTCCATACATAAACAAACAGTTAAATAATAGTGACAACTTTTCATAACTTCTATTTTTTTTTATTTTGAAACAAATATATTTGTTTTTTGTAAGCGGATGCTTTTGTATGCCTACTATGTCACGTATACAGTATGCGCCAAAAGTATGGAATAAATTCAATAAAAACGAAACAATTATTTTTTGGGAAGAATCCTCGAACAGGTCGATTTTTAATTTAAAAAATACATATTTTAGCGTAAAATGCCATTTTCAAATGTCATTTGTTTTCGAGTAATGACGTCATCGATTTTTTTTTAAATGGCAACACCATATTTTTTTCCTTGATTCTGAAAGATCGTTTAATTCTCTATCAGACAGAACTAAAAATTTGCCCTCTTACATAAGAAAGTTTTCGAGTAAATGACGATTGAATGTTAGAAAACGTAAATTTTATCCATAAAAAAGTAACAATTCTGAGGTATGTAAAATAAAATACAATTGATTAAATTTTATACTTAAATTAAATGTTCGAATTGCCATCCACCAACTTCTTGACAAGGCGCAAGTCTGTGAATAAATTCTTCTTGCACATTATGAATGATTTCTAGGGTAACTCTGCGTATTTCGTCCCGAATGCGATTTTGAAGTTCTTGTAAATTACGTGGTTTATTAATGTACACTTTTGACTTCAAGTATCCCCATAAAAAATTGTCAAGAGGTGTAAGATCTGGCGATCTTGCAGGCCATTCTATCGGTCCGCGTCTGCCGATCCACCTCCCAGGAAAACAGTTGTCCAAAAAATCTCGTACAGGGCGCGCATAGTGCGGAGGTGCACCGTCTTGCTGAAACCATATGGTATCGTCAGGAATGTCAGGGTCATTATCGTTAGGAAAAATTACTGCAAGGGCTGGAACAAGATCATTTTCTAGAAAGTCTAAATATCTTTCTCCTGTAAGGTTTCCTTCAAAGAAGAAAGGCCCTACTATTCTGTCGTCAACTGTTCCAACCCACACATTTAATTTCTGAGGGTGTTGGGTATGTGCCTTTGCCATCCAATGAGGATTTTCCCGACTCCAATATCTGCAAGTTTGACGGTTTACTGTACCATTCAGACAAAATGTGGCCTCATCTGAAAAAAGTATTTGCCGGTGCAAATTTCTATTTCCTTGACATAAATCCATTAGAATTTCGCAAAAGTGTAAGCGGCGATCGGGATCATCTTCATTGAGTTCCTGCACAAATTGAATTTTGTAGGGATGATATTTTTCCTTCCTCAAGATACGTAGCACTGTTCTCTGGCTAGTGTCATTGTTTAATGCAACCAATCGTGAAGAATTATGAGAATTATCCACCATACTTATCAAAATGTTCTGTTTCTGATTTTCATTAGTGCTTGGACGTCCAGGTTTTGGAATATTTACAACATTGCCAGTTTCTCTAAATTTAGACTCTACCTTACTGACTGTTGATTGGCTGATAGGGCGATCTGGATATTTTTCATTAAATAAATCGCAAACTTCCTGCTGAGTTCTAGCCATATTCCCGCATCCGATAAGAATTAAAATTTCAATTCTTTGAGTAACAGTTAAATGTGCCATAATACTTTAAATTGAATAATAATTTATATGTCGCTTACAATACTTATTAGAAAGTTGGTGTGACAATGACACTTTGCAAAGATTTTCACCTACGTGATCCATAAAAGAACTATGGAATTCGAAAAACTAAACTTGATAACATTTTTGCTTTATTTTAATTGATTTACGTTTTCTAACATTCAATCGTCATTTACTCGAAAACTTTCCTATGTAAGAGGGCAAAATTTTAGTATTGTCTGATAGAGAATTAAACAATCTTTCAGAATCAAGGAAAAAAATGTGGTGTTGCCATTTAAAAAAAAATCGATGACGTCATTACTCGAAAACAAATGACATTTGAAAATCGCATTTTACGCTAAAATATGCATTTTTTAAATTAAAAATCGACCTGTTCGAGGATTTTTCCCAAAAAATAATTGCTTCATTTTTATTGAATTTATTCCATACTTTTGGCGCATACTGTAGATACATTTAAAGTAATATCTGTTGTATTTATGTTCGCATACACATATTTTTTTAGAATGTATTCAATATAAGAAAAATTAATTCATTGTATTTACTTCTTGCTTTGCCCTATTTGTACAGAGTGTCTCAAACTCGATAGTATAAGTCTACTGTGAGGATGCAAATAATTTAAAGCAAATTTGGGACACATGGTGGTAATTGGGATGAGGTAAGCTCCATTTTCAATAGAATGTATTATTTTTGGAATGTGAAAGAATCAACTAATGACGTTTCCAGGAACATACCTGAGTTTTTTTTTGTTTCTCTTTTATTAGAAAATTTTTTCTACATTACTTCCCGTTTAAAAGTTATAAGCATCTTCCTAAAGAGTCTCTAGAGAAATGCCACCTAAAAATCACAATAGCGGTGGTAGGATCAAGTAGTCGTTGAAAAATAATTGAATGTTCGTTGTTTAAAGTGCACAAATCTCACAAAATATTTGTCATTACAAAATACGAATATCAAACGTATAACTTCTGTACTTACAAAATGTTTTCTCATTCAGAAAAGGTTGATATGTTGCTAATTTAGGGTGCGTCACAAAAAAATTCAAGATGCGCTGTAGAGTTATATCGAGAAAGGTATCCAGAGCGCTTCATTCCTGATCATAGAACCTTTACGAGAGTAGAGGCTACCTGCCGACGAAATGAATATGAGTTTTCTGTTCGGAAGAATGAAATAATTGACCAAAGGGAGAAGAGAAACAATGGTAATACAGTTCGAACGACATCTACGAAATTCTATACGGCAGGTTAGAATAGAATTGAAAAAATCAACCGTTCAACGAATTTTGAAGACGTGACTACAAAATTCACAATTTGAAGTATTTGCCTGAGCATCACATTGAAAACAAACTTAATTTTATAGCTCAAATTGTAGTAAATGTAGAAACTGTTGATCAAAACCTTTTTCCACGCATTTTCCACAAACACTACTGGTCCATCCCCTCACTGTAAATCCAGTCCAAACCAAGGCCATTTTGAGGTAAGTATATGGTACGGCATCATCGGTAGGTATTTCTTTGGGCCTTATATTTATGAACATACATTGAGTTACGTAAATTTAAAGTCGTGCTGAAACCTATGATAAAGTCACCAGATCTAACCAGATTTTGGGGGTTTGAAAAAATAAGGTTTACAAAACACCTTCGCGAGATATTAATCATTTGAAGGAAACAATCAGAAACGCTTGTAATGAGTTAATAAACGCAGCCCACAAAGGCGGAGATTGGATATGTCTTGAAATGAGAGGAAGTCATATAGAGAAGAGATTGTTAATATGCATAATAGTATGAGGGCGTTTGCCTCATTTTTTAAGTTTAGTTATTGTTATCATCACCTTTTGCTTTAACTGTATTAAAGAATTATCAAGTTTAATCCTTTTATTTATTCTTAATGACATTTATGCACTTTAAACAGCAAACATTCAATTATTTTCCAACGACTACTTGATTCTTCCATCGCCAATGAGATTTTTAGATACTATTTCTTTTGAGACTTTTTAGGACGATATTGCTTCTAACTCTTAAACGGGAAGTAATACAGAAAAAATTCTCTAATAAAAATTTATTAGAAAAAATAGTTTTTTAATAGAAAAAATAATTGGGTATGTTTCTGGAATAAATATAATTGTTGACGTCATTAGCCGTTTCTGTTAAATCCAAAAAATGATACTTTGAATTGAAAATGGAGCTTACTTCATCCCATTTAACACCACATGCCTAAATTTTTTAATTTATATTATTATTTATTTATTTATTTTGTATCCTCACAATAGGCCCATACCATCGAGTTTGCAACACCCTGTACAATAAAAAACCTGCAGAACACAAGGTGACAGATATTTTAGTTACGTCTAAATTGCGGCAGATCATGAATGCATTATTTTATTTCTTTCGTCGTTTCATGAGCAGACTCGGCAGATGATATATTAATATAAATTTTCATTATAGGTGAGCAGTTAATGTAATGCCTAATGGTTTATAGTGAACTGACGTATTGCACTATGCGACTGCAACATATACAAGTTATACGACAGCTGATGTACTGCATTTATAGTCGAGGCAATGAACTAAAAAAGTTCTAAAACTAGTTGTGGTGGATGGATCGAAATGCGGTTTTTTGCATTCTCTTCCAAAAATTATTTGTAAAAAATGTGGCGACATGGAATTTCTGACAAATCGGAAATTGAATTGCTGCAGCCAAAAATGCATTATTTGAGAGGCCTCTTGGAAGATGTCAAAACTTGGTAAATAAGTGTCAGAACTGGCCCGGGTACTCGTGGGTTTTCGAGGTCGCTGATCACGAATATGATGTTCAAATTGATCCCCTGAATACCTGGAGCTCAGAAATGCCGATGAACGTCATCTCCGTGGGACTCTCCAGCAAATCACGCGGGAAAGAAGAGAACCGAGACGACGTTCAGGTCCAGGTCCCGCGGTACACCAGGTGTCTGAATTAAGCGGCCCAAAAACGCGCCTGTAATGATTTTTTGGGTCGTTTTTAGCGATCTTGGTGGGCAAATTCTCGGAGATGACGTGCACGTCCGGGTTCGAGTGCACCAGGTGCCCGTGGAGTGTTCGCCGATGTCATATTTGGATTCAGCGACCCAAAAAACCCCCCATAACAGTTTTCGGTTAGCCTTGTGTCGGGAAAAGACACGGAGATGACGTTTAGGGTCACGGTGCACGGTGTTCGGGGGGCCGTTTCAGACGTGAAATTCGCCCCACAAAACGCCCCTATTATGATTTTCGTGTGGTTATTGGCACTCTTCTCAGGAAAATTCTCGGAGATGCCAGATATGGATTCAGCGACCCAAAAAACCCCCCATAACAATTTTCGGTTAGCCTTGTGTCGGGAAAAGACACGGAGATGACGTTTAGGGTCACGGTGCACGGTGTTCGGGGGGCCGTTTCAGACGTGAAATTCGCCCCACAAAACGCCCCTATTATGATTTTCGTGTGGTTATTGGCACTCTTCTCAGGAAAATTCTCGGAGATGCCAGATATGGATTCAGCGACCCAAAAAAAAAACGGGCGCCGAGTTTTTCTTCTTTCCCGCGTAATTTGTGGGAGAGTCCCACGGAGATGACGTTGATTGGCGTTCCTGAGCTCCAGGTGTTCGGGAGGTCAATTTGAACATTAAATTCGTGATTGGTGACCTCGAAGATCCCCAAGTACCCGATCTGGGCCAGTTCTGACACTTATTTACCAAGTTTTGACATCTTCCAAGAGGCCTCTCAGATAATGCATTTTTTGAATGCATTTTTGGCTGCAGCAATGCAATTTCCAATTTGTCAGAGATTCCATGTCGTCACATTTTTTTACAAATAATTTTTGGAAGAGAATGCAGAAAGCCGCATTCCGATCAGCCCACCACAACCAGTTTTAGAATTTTTTGACTTTTTACTGTTATTAGTATTCCTTAAAAATAATTTCATAGGTGATGCGATCAGCAACCGACGTCTGTAGTGTTTAGGAAGTTACTTAATACTTAATATTTGCATAAAGATAGTACTAGATATAAAGTTATTTATATTATTTTTATTTATAAACATGTGAAAATAATTATCAAAATGTGACATATCAACAAAGACGTGTCGCAAACGTTTTTTAAATTCTATTATTTTATTTGAGGAAAATTTACATAATAGCAATGAATAACCAACAGATCAGGAATGTTATTTGTGTTTACTTTTGTTCTTAAGAGAGGTCAGTACCTAAAGACACTAGAAATTTGAGATCTTAGTGAGAAATATAGCGATTTTAAAATATTTTTGCCTTAACCTGTACATCGCCAACCGGTAAAATTATTTAAAAATTAAGTACATTCCACAAAATGTCAAAATTTACATTTTTTAGCTACAACTATAAAATTTAACAACAGCAAATGTTTCTCTCCAAAAATGTCTACCAGATATCCTAGTCTGATAAATAAACTGTACAAATATACAACTAAAATTTGCATATAACAAAATAGATAGCTGAACTTTTATTTATAAAAATGGCAGTATTTTAATCGCATATTTTCTGGTAAGAAAAATAACCTAAAAGAAATATCTTCTCGTCGCTTAATTTTATTTACATTATTTACATTGTATACATAATCACAAACACATCCTATGACCTTTTAATGAAGTGCAGAATACAAATATATAACTTGTTCTGATAGTTTCTAAAACTTACCAATTTCATGTTGAAGGCAATCACGACTGAGGTAATTCCTTTAGCCATCATTTGTAGGTAATCTGTTCGTCCTCTGTTAGGTAACATTTACGCAATATCAAATCTCACATCTCAAAAGAAATTTATTAAGTTCTACACTAATTGCAATTTTAACTCAAAATAATTTGTTTACTGACGGAATACTGAACATATTTATTACCTTTACCTTACCTTTATTACCTTTTAATTCTATTTTAAAAACTTGTCGGGAAGTCTTTCAGATATTAAGAATTACCAACCAATTTCATTAATATCTGTATTTTCAAAATTATTGGAGATTATATTGTATGGTTTATTATACATATAATCATGTAAAATGTATCATACCTATTGAACAACATGGTATTGTTCAATATCGTAGTACTTAGAGCAACTTATGTATTTTTACACAGCATGTTTTTTTCAAGTATGACTCTAAAAGTCAAGTGGATGTTGTTTATACTGATACTGATAACATACTGCAGGACATGCATAAAATTATAACTTTAATTATGTCTTACTTATGTAACAGGAAACTATTTGTCGAAATTGATGGTATTAGATCTTCTACGTCCATTCAACTTCAGGAGTACCCCAGGGGCCTCTATTGTTTTTGCTATTTATTTCTGATATTTGCAAATTTATTACTTCAAAAAAATTGCTTTTTGCTGATGACATAAAGATATTTCGGGAGATTTATAAAAACTTTGCATGATTGCCAATTATTATTGCAGTAAGATTTGATTTGTTTCATTGATTGGTGTCATAAGAATAATTTATATACGAATACTGATAAATGCAAATTCATGACATTTTATAGAATATTTAAGGGTGGGTTATATCGACTGAGTTTAACCATCGGATCAGTTTGATCCAAGATCACATTGTTAAAATGTGTTGTATGGTCACAGATTACCGCTGATCAATAGTTTAAACTACTGATTTACCATCAAATATGATTACACCTTAGACAATGTTGTACGCCGCATTTATGAAGTTAAGGGCTTAAGTGTAACTTTTGATGTCAAATTAACTTTTTCTAATCACATGACTAATATTACCAATAAAGCTTTTAAAACATTAGGTTTTGTTATTCGCAATGGCAAAGAGTTTAATTCTATTAATACCATTTGCAAACTCTTTTTACTCTCTTATTTTACTTTTGTAAGGAGTAAACTAGAATACTGCTGCTCTGTTTGGAACACTCAAACATCTTAATGCATAGATATGGTAGAATCTATACAAAGAAGATTTTTTAAATTTATTTATTTTGTAAAACATCATATATATCTTGAATTTTCATCTGCAATGTTACTTGAATAACATTTTTATGTAAGATCATACATAATCTGGTTGACTCGCCTGAATTACTGAGGCGTATATGCGTTCATATACCTAGGTTCACTTCAAGAAGTAGTATTTTTTATCTACCCAAGTACTTCAAAGTGTTACCACCATTTCAGTAATCCTATACATATTGCTTGTAGAATTTTTGATATCTATGTTACTGCTGATATTTTTGTATTGATTTAAAACAATTTAAGAAACATTTATTTTTTGTGTTGCAGAACTGAAAATGTTTTTCTTCCTCTTGTTCATCTTTAATTTTACTTTTTCTTTTTTTATATTACTAATTGTAGTGGTATTCTTTTTTTTGTGTTTATTATTGTTTTCTGATACTCATGTACCTTTTGATATACTCCTGTAAATCTTAATATCATTACTTCAATCAGATATTCACTGTAGGATCATAAAAATCACCTAGATACAATTAAAAATGTGTTTTGTCTTCTCGGAAGAGCTCTGAAGTACTTTACACAATGAGCTTTATTCAAAAGAATCTAGTGTAAGACGCGAAAAGGTAGTTAAAAGTTTGCTAAGATGCAATCTAAAATAAACTTTTAATCTAACTAACTAAAGAATTTGCTATGAGCATTTTCATACAGAATAACTTAAAGAAATATCTTGTCATGTGCTGTAGACAGCTATTACATTTGATCAATCTTTTCAGAAAATTTTTGCCTTAATCTGAAGTCTACATTGTGCAATATCTCTGTGAATTACTACCAGTACACATGTTCTCCAAAACAATATGAGCAAAAAGAATAAAATAAATAATGATAGTAGGTGAACTTCCGGAGTCGAAAGCCACGGAATTCTAAATTATTCAAATAGGATAAATGTAGACACAAAATCGTACAGATAAGTTGTACCTACTGTTAACTAAACAGTAACTGTGATTCTGTTACTATTTGTTTTGTGACAATTTAGTATATAATAATAATAATAATAATAATAATAATAATAATAATAATAAATTGTCTTTATTGAGTCCTCATATATTGATACATTATTTGTACAAGATATAATGAATGAATACATATGAGGAAGGGGCGAAGTGTCAGCCGAAGCTGCTTTTCAACTTAACCCTTGAGAGAAAATAACACAATGTATACATTTACAATACAATCGATGTCCAAGTACATGCAAAAAATATAGATAAAATCCAACATCCTAACAGATTCATAGATACAAAATAATCATAAACTGAATGCATGAAAAACCAATAAAGCGAAACCAAACAGAGCTTCTCGTAAATATATAAAGCGGCGGAAACCCAGTCAGTGAATGCTACGAGTCTTCCAAGAGATAATGCTTTAATTTTTTCTTAAAATTCAAAATTGAATAGTTTTTAAATTCTGCAGGTAAGCCATTGTAATCCTTACAGGCATGATAGACAAAGCTTCTAGTGTATAAAGCAGTGGCATGGCGAGGAATTTCTAAAAGACGCGAATACCGTGATTTGAACGATGCTGATTCTTTATGGAGCCTCTGCAACTTTCCATACAGATATTCAGGAGCGCAGCTGTTCAATATTTTGTGGGTTAGGCTTAATAAATGTAATTTCCGAGAATTTACAAGGTTAAGGTAACCGCTGCTTCGAATTAACTCACTTACACCTCGTTCGTATTTCCTAACACCGTACGCAAATCTAAAGCAACTGTTTTGAACTCTCTGTAAGCGTATTATATCAGTACTTAGCAGAGGTGGCCCATAAATGCAATCGCAATATGACAGTCTTGAAAAAATTAGAAAAGCACATAAATTAATTTTTAAGTTAGAACTCATTATACTCCTGTGAGGATAAAGCTGCTTCAACGTGTTGTAAGATGAACGACATAAATTTTCACATGTTTAGTGAATCTCAACTCATCATCGAATACAAGCCCCAGATTTGTGCAGCTGTCAGCAACGTCTAACAAGGTGTCTCCCAATTTGACATTGAACTCAGATTTCACGCTGCATCTTTTCTTCTTGGGGCCAAATATTAATACCTTGGGCTTACTTGGATTCAACTGTAGTCTGTGAGCAGCTGAAATATTTAACAATAATTTCAGATCGTTGTTCACAGCATTATTTGAAGAAATTACGTTTTCTATCGGAAAACTGAAGTAAACTTGGGAATCATCTGCATAATGATGCATCCTACATTTGTTTAAATATTCATAAAAGTCAGCAATGTATATGGAAAACAGCAGAGGCCCCAAAATAGACCCCTGAGGTACCCCTTGAGTTACCGGCAAGGTGTCAGACAAATTTGAATTTACAATAACCTGTTGTGACCGCACAGTTAAGTAGCTACGAATATAGGAAGAAGCAGTGATGTCAAATCCAAAATAAATAAGTTTGTCGCACAAAATATTGTGGTCCAAGGTATCAAACGCCTTGCTATAATCCGGAAGGACAAGACATGTGACTAGATCTTTGTCTGTAGCTTTAAGGATTTCGTCAGTGATATGTGCTAAGGCAGTAGTTGTACTATGTAGAGGCCTGAAACCGGACTGGAAAGAGGGGATTATTTTATTATCCAGAATATATGGTGACATTTGTGATTTTAACGCTAATTCTATCACTTTTGAAATAGTGGGCAAAATGCTTATAGGGCGAAAATGGCCTAGTTCCGTTGGATTAGATAATTTAGGTAAAGGAAGGACATTAGCATTTTTCCAAGCACCGGGAAAAGTGGATGTCAAAATGGATGTATTGATAATGAAGGTAATGTGATTACTCAGGTGAGACATAATGAGTTTGAGCATATTCAAGGAGATGTGATCAGAACCAGTGGAGTGACTTTTGATCATACTAATGTATTTTATAACATCGGCTTCCCTAGTGAAAATACCTTGTCCATGCTGGAAGTCATAAAGTTATGATTTGTAAAGTAAACGCCTTGTAACCGAAATCTTGAGTCATATTTGTAGCAGCATTGGAAATACTTGATACAATGGGGATTGAAAATAGACATTCGGGAAAATAATAATGTGTTAAAGAAAAACTAAAATTATGCCACAAATAAATAGCTTCAGACAAAAACAATAAGGTTACATACTTAAGAAGTAATTGTTTTCATTTATTGATAGCTAAATACATCGATAACGGACGGACATTTTAATACGCGGTCTATAAATATTTAAAATCATTTATGTGATTATGGTAAAATAAAATTTTCACTTTAAAGGGCGCAACTCCTTTGAAACGAATTTTGAAAAGTAAATTTATTTTATTTATTTTGCCTGGTCTAGTTTCCCAATTCAATCAATTTTTGAGCCAAAATGTATTGTGTTACATATTATTTGATACATCTTTAACCTAGTCCAGTGCCACAAAGTGATCCAACACAGACAGATAAAACTTCTGGTAGTTCTTCTATAATGGGTTGTGCTGTTGTTGGCTTAAGTGATGATATATGTTGTGGTTGAAAACCATTCTTATCAGCAATATAGGTGACTGTATACACAGCTCCATTGGGAGCAGTATACGAATATGATCCTTTTACAACCAGAGATTTATCTTCCCCTAGATGTCCTTTAACATCGTGGTGAAAGCCATCACTTGTGTCTACACTGAAATACAAATATTTGCTTATAAGCGATATTTTATATGAAGTATTATCTAGGGTCAGTCAAATAACCGAAAAATCGCTGAAGCTACGGAAACAAAATTTGGTGTACAGAATATACATCCGAATGGCTACAAAAACCTTTATTACATATACTTTGCTTTAAAAACTCCCCAATTTTTAAAAATAGAGATAATAGCTTCATCGAAAATTATCGCCCTATTTCTGTTTTATGTGAACCAGTTAAGCTTTTTGAGCACATCATATATTCAAGAATGTAAAATTGAGTTTCATTGAAAAACAGCATGGTTTTGTACTAAATTGGTATATTATTACAAACTTACTGGAATGCAATACTGATATAAATTCAGCATATGATAAAGTTGATCATGGTATTTGGCTGAGTAAGCTGCATCGTTTTGGTTTCACTAGGAATACATTACAGTTTTTTTGCTTAATATCTTTGTAATCGTCAGTGTACAGTTAAGTATAAGACCAGTAATAAATTTACGGCCGTCTCAGGTATCCCACAAGGTTCTAATTTAGGGCCCTTGTTATTTATACTCTTTATAAATGATTTACCAGATACTTTAACCAGTAACTGACTAAGTAAATTGAACACATATTGATAAAATTGTTCAAGATGCATATACGATATTAGATTTTATTACTAGACAAAGTAAATATTTTAGTAATATGTTAGTCATAAAGAAATTCTACTTTACGTTAATGAGACCTAAACTAGATTACGGCTCTAAAATGGTTTGCGCAACCACTTATGCATATTAACAATATAGAAAAAGTATAAAATAAATTCTTACGTTATCTATATTTTCGTACTTACAATGTTTATCCTCATTATCGTTATATAAGAACTATGCATCTACGAAGAGAATTTAATATTCATAATCTGTATTATAGAAGAAATCTCACTGCTATGATTCTTTGTTACAAACTTACAAATTATTTGGTAGATTCTAGTAAACTTCTATCGTATTTACCATTTAGGTTTACTCGTTTCATGTCTGTTTTCAGTTTCAGTTTCAGTGTGGTATGAGCTACCATTGGTAGCTCATACCACACCATTGCGAGCTATTAAAAAATTAATTAATGCATTCTATTACATACTTGACCTAGACGTTTCATTAAGTTTGAATAATTTTAAAAAATATATGAGTATATATTAAATCATTTTTGCATTTAGTTAAATTGTGTTTATTATTATGTGACTGATCGGAGTATTATCTATAATGTAACATATTTTGTTTTTGTTGTTAATTTGGTGATTTACTTGTATCCATATTTTATGGTCTCTCTCTCTAATTAGGCATGCTGCCTATTAGAGAATAAATAATTAAATAATACTATCGGCGACGTTGCCAAGTTTACCAGTTTTGCCTAAAACCCCTGTTTATATATACGAGTACATATTTGGAAAGGACATTTTTACGAATACATTGTATAAGGTTTGTTGGTAAAATATTTTACAGTGAAGGACATTACTGGCCAAATAATGTATAATGACAGTAGAAATATGTAGTCTGGCAATGCACTCTCACTCAATGACTCACATGTTATTTTATTTTTAAATATACCTAATACCAGAGCTGCGAGTTACTCGAATACATTGTTTTCATCCGTAATATTCAATAAGTACAATTTTGTGTAATCATACTTTTATCTGGCGGTATTCAGTATTCGTATTCTAAGGATTCAGTACTCAAATATAGTAAGTGGCGAACGTATTTTATGAACTTATTTAGTACTCATAAATACTTAACATTCATGATTACTAGAGTATTCATGAACCCTGAGAATTGTGTAATAATAATAATAATAATAATAATGATAATGATAATGATAATGATAATGATAATGATAATGATAATGATAATGATAATGATAATGATAATGATAATGATAATGATAATGACAATGACAATGACAATGACAATGACAATGACAATGACAATGACAATGACAATGACAATGACAATGACAATGACAATGACAATGACAATGACAATGACAATGACAATGACAATGACAATGACAATGACAATGACAATGACAATGACAATGACAATGACAATGACAATGACAATGACAATGACAATGACAATGACAATGACAATGACAATGACAATGACAATGACAATGACAATGACAATGACAATGACAATGACAATGACAATGACAATGACAATGACAATGACAATGACAATGACAATGACAATGACAATGACAATGACAATGACAATGACAATGACAATGACAATGACAATGACAATGACAATGACAATGACAATGACAATGACAATGACAATGACAATGACAATGACAATGACAATGACAATGACAATGACAATGACAATGACAATGACAATGACAATGACAATGACAATGACAATGACAATGACAATGACAATGACAATGACAATGACAATGACAATGACAATGACAATGACAATGACAATGACAATGACAATGACAATGACAATGACAATGACAATGACAATGACAATGACAATGACAATGACAATGACAATGACAATGACAATGACAATGACAATGACAATGACAATGACAATGACAATGACAATGACAATGACAATGACAATGACAATGACAATGATAATGATAATAATAATAATAATAATAATAATAATAATAATAATAATAATAATAATAATCTCAACCCCTCATTCTAATCACAGGGATTAGTCCAGAAGTCGGAGACTTGAGTAGGAGAGGGGGCGGCATATTATTATTAAGCAGGCGGCATTTGCGCCCAGGAACGTTGGTAGGCCCTAACCACTATTCAGTGCAAGCATGAGGGAAACCTGGAAAACCTAATTAATTAGGGGGGTAGTCAAATATCAACCGGTATCCATCTCTCACATTGCAGAGAGGGTGCCAATCCTCTCTACGAATATAGCTTATATACGGTCTACCGGCAGCGGGACGGGAACTGATGCCTTAAACCGCGCGACCACTGACCGATCCAAGATAAAGATAAAGTAATATTTTAAATAACACTCGCGTTTTTTCCCAAAACCTCTACCAAGAAAGGTAAAATACTATTAGCTGCCACTATGTGTTTAGGTATCTAAAAAAATAATTTGCTGCTACCACAAAAATTTCTTAGGTATATTTATTAAGTTTCATTGAAAAATCTTAAAATATTTTAGGAATTTCAAAATAAATTGAAAAAATAAGCCCTACAACTTATTAAATCAGCATTGTACGAGACACATCTCAAAAATAAGAGCCGATCGGTTATAAAAAAAAACAAACAAGATTTTGAAATAATAATAACACTCTCTCAAAACAGTTTTTGAATTTCTGGAAGTTCTGAGTAGAAATTTCATTAAATCTCTATTGGTGAGTGAAACAACTAAGAACTAATAGTAAAAGTTGAAAGTAGATTTCATTATAAATACGTCAGCAGTTCAAAAGAAATCGCAAAATTCCTTTTAAAGAGTGTCATTATTATTGCAAACGATTATACATACATAGTTACATTCCAAATATTTTTGATATTGTGCAATATACTCTGGCATACCTCTGCATAACATTTCCTCGCCTTCCATTTCCTCCAACTTCTCAGTTTCCTCAAATGCTAAGTTATAGGTCAAATTGCCATTTGAATGATTGATTATACGAGCAGTCATATGCAGATGAGAGTCATGGTGAATTTGAACAATTCCTGATCTCAGCATTTTCAATCTTTGATTTTGAATAACACAGCGCATCCTACAGTACTGAGACTGATTATGCACGCAATATCTTTTCCTACATCTCAAAAACTGATTCAATCATCCAAGGAAACTGTTAAAAACCTCACTGCAAAGCTGGTCACAATATCAAAATTATCAAAGAACGACATGGTAACTATGTATATATTTACAACCATTTGTACATGTTTAATTTCTCACTTCGTTTTATTACCATTGGCCCTTACCCTTTAAATGAACCTCATACTAAAGTAGCTACTTTTGCAGTATGGTATGTTCTTTATCTTTAATACAGATTTTTTAAAGCTAATATACGTTATAAATTTGTGAAAATGCAAGTACAAATGAATCTGACTTTCTACTTACCTAAAATCAAAATTTCCTGGTTCATTTATATTAAAATCATAACGCTCTATTTTGGCATTTGTTGAATTCAGCGATTTACAGTCTACGCTAAGACCGATATAAAAGATGAGCGATACCTAAAAACAAACAAATTCACAACTGGAGCAAATACCGACCTAATTTTCAACAAAAGATTAAATGATGCAAATTGAATCTGCATTTAAAAGATATAAAAGGAAATATTTTATTTCTGTGAAGAGATTATATATACCCTTTTTGTATAAAATCTAATCAAGGCCATGCAAGAGCTTATATAGAAAATAAAGTGCAGTACATATTGTGTGCCTTAAATTTAGACTAATTTTAAGCATAGACTTAATATATACAATTAGTCTATGCTATAAGCCAAGCCTGTCTCAGGATATACACCATCCATTTTAAGTACAAGATATTTCAAAAATTTTCTTTGTATCGATTCAATGTTAACTTTGTAACGTCTATATGTAGAATGGATACCAGATCACACAACCATATTCAAGTTTTCATCTTGAATCTCTCCTCCATGCTATTAATATATCTATATATCTTCAAATCATCAGTAAAAGAAGTTTACGACAATTATGAAGAGTAAAAAAGCAAAGTGCCAAGGTTAAAGCCCTGAGGCACCCCTAACGTTGTAAAATATGTCGGAGATTTAAAACCGTTATACCCAATGTATTGTTCTCTTTGAAAATGCAAATTGAGCAAATACAGTTGTTAAATTCGTCAAATTTGGTCTATTATTTAAGAAGTTGCGTTGAAATTGAGATAATTGATTATGTACAGATAGATATATGCGGTTATATTCCCCATAAATTATGTGCATATCAGCATATTCTGCACAGGAATATTCTTCCATTTTTAAATGTTATTTCTAACAGCTTAAAACGAATACCACAATAAAATTGAATTTTTATTCTGTCACGCGCCTTTGACAAGTACTTTAAAATCAACAGGGTCTAACAACGAAAACAATAGAAAAGAAGTCCATGGAGACAAGAGCAATAATAATTTGTAGATGTATTTTGGTCATAGATGTTGATTTTACAAGAAACGGCATTATTCATTCCCTTAATTCATCACCAGTAAATGTTTATGGTAAATCTGTAGGCTGGCACTAGCGGGAATGATTTTATTGTAAAAAAATAAATTTTAATTGTTGTTGTATTTGTTACCAATTTTTTTCAAAACCGATTTATCTCGCAAACCGTTTATTTTTTCGAAATAAATAAAGAGTACCATTTTTAAAGAAAAATCTTCAGAGTATCTAATAATAATATTTTCAGTTTGATAAAATTACTTCTGTCAAAATTTTGAGAAAAATTGTGATAGGGCCAGTCCGTTTCTGGACACCTGATAATAGCAAAAAGTTGATTTTAGCATCAAATCGTAGAGCTCCATGTGTAATACAACGTACGAAAATTTTATTAAAATATACAGGGTGGTTTCAAAGTTATAACCCTAAACGTTAATTTCTAAGTACCCCTTTGACCCCCCATAACTCCGTTAGGGGGTACATTAGAAAAAAAAATTATAGGAAGGACTAGTTTTATTTTGACCTACCCTATACACTCCCGAGAGATTAGGAGGTACTTACCGGACACCCTGTATAGAAAAAATTTCAAACAGTTTTGCAAGATTTGAAGGTTGTTATCACTGTTTTTAGGAAGTGGCTGTTTTATACAATTGAGGAAATTCAATACATGTCACTGCCATATTAAATAAACTACAGAGTGGAGTACAAATAGCATTAAGAATCTCAACTTTTATTATTAACTGAAAATGGATGTTGTGAATATTTAAATATTCTAATTCGTTCACATGTAGAAAAATAAATTGTTTATTTAATGACTATTCTGATATGACTACAATCAGCATTATAAAAATTTTACTTACCACCTCTAGTTTGATGGTCATGATTGTGCAAAGACCCATACGGGAAGCAGAAGCAACACCGGAGATATTTCTTAATATATAAGAACATTATACAGAGAAGTTCAGAACAAGGACAAGAGAATTTTATACAAAAAATAGAATTTTGTTTTTTACGGATTCAAACGTGCTATTGAAAATACCAGAGGTCGAACTGCTTACCTTGTGCGTGCTAAGCAATGCGGAATAGTCTTTGAACTAGAAAAAATATTAGATTAGATCATCATCCTATTTAATTAATACCAGTTTTTAATTGCAATTATTATAACAGTTTTCTGCTAAGCTAATTTGGCTAACGATAAGCATATTCAAGAAATTAATTTATAAAACAAGAAACGGGTATTCGGGACATGTAGAACGCGGTGATTATCATGTCCTCCCTCGTACGAAATTCATCGATCCACTGGGATAGCAGGGATATCCAACTCTCATCACCTGTTCATACTGTTCCAGTTCAACATCTTCGTTATTATAACTTCAGTATATAATCAGAAGCCGCTAAATTTAGAAAAGTGTTTGGATTATTTTTCAAATAAGATCAGTTACATATTTACTATTTAAAGAAGAAAAGAAATCTAAATTACATACTTTGACACATGCGCATGTTGTACAATGGAACGGTTATTGGAAATGCTGGTGAGTGAAAAACAATTTATATCATTAGAATCAAAATTACACACAATCAGCCCAAATATGTATCCCATTTTGGTCATAATAACATTTATGTTATTTCGAGGTTAAATATGTTTCATCACCTTAAATTTTTGTAGTATGTATTCCCCTTGTAACGGTTAATAAATAACGGCGATTTTATTTCTTACACGCTATGTAGAATTTTAACAGGGTTTCTTAAGGGATTAGGTGTCACTATACAGGGTGATTCTTTAATATTGCGAAAAATTTCAGGGACAGGTCCTTTGGATAAAAATAAGAGAAAAAGTTTCCATTAGCATGTGTTCGGAAACGCTTCGTTTCCGAGATACAGGGCGTTAATTTTTATTGTAATCTGCTTTTAATACATGTCATTTCAAAAGTCCTTTAACTATACGATTAGGGTATCTGTCTTGATAGATGTCTGATTAAATTATCTTATCGTGTTCAAACAAAATAGCCCCAGACTGGTTGGAAATTAGAATGCCCACCAACTGTCAATAATTGTTTTTTGTCAATAGTTGATATTATTTTGTAACATTTTATATTGTGTTATTTTGCATTTTTTATTTTGTATTATGTTATTAATGATACAAGAAATGGCTCCTATTATTAAACATAAACCAGTCAATTTTCAAATAAATCGGTTAAAGGACTTTTGAAATAATAAGTATTAAAAGTAGATTACAAAAAAAATTAACGCCCTGTATCTCGGAACCGAAGCGTTTGCGGACACATGCTAATGGAAACTTTTTTCTTATTTTTATCTAAAGAACCTCCCCCTGAAATTTTTCGCAATATTAAAGAATCACTCTGTAGTTTAAAGTATTTTATTCGTGGTTTTATAAATTTACAATAATATTTAAATCCAACGAAAAAGGATAAAGTTTTAAGTAATCCATTTGATATATCTGATGAAAAACTAAAAAAATATATTTAAATTTAGTAAAAGCAATACGGCAATTTATTAACAAATTAAGATCATTTTTGACAGTTCGTCAGAAACAAAAAGTATTCCGGCAGAGCTAAAGGTAAAATTACTGCTTTCTAATTTTATTTTTTTGATAGGTGTATCGGTTCTAGTATTTGCAACATTATTATTTTTAACATAAGGTAGTTACCAGACATTTATTGGTGATCATTTTAATTTAGGACTGTCGAAAATCAGTTAGTATTAGTTAGTATTAGTGAGTATTATACTGCTAACCCAACATGTTAGAGCGATATATGATGTTTCCACAAACTCAGCAAACAAGAAACCACATAATAACTGAGTAAGCTGTATAAAAAAAACAGTTTATTTTAAACAGCTTTAGTTTCTAGAATAATTAAATCAATGTCATATTTGTATCATATTAAAGCTAAAAAAACAATAACCGAATTGTCAACAATCATTTAAGTAGACAATGCACAAGCCTGTTGCCTGCATAATGGCATTCAAGGAACTTGCAAAAAGCGGCTGTGTTCTTCAATAAATTGCCGTATTGAACCTTTACTAAATCTAAATATATTTTTTAAAACTCTTTATTAGGTCAATCAAATGGATTACTTAAATTTGTTATCCTTCTTCGTTAGATGCTTTCATTTAAATTTTATAACTAACTTAGCTTCAATGTCCATTTATAAAACCGAGAATTAAATGTAAATTTAATAAACCACCCATTTTCACAATTCAAATAACACATACTTTAAACTATAGTGGCACCTAATTCCTTTCAGAGACTTTGTTAAAATTCTACATAACATATAAGAAATAACATCATTCTTAACAGTGGGATACATACTACAAAAATTTGAGGTGATGAAATATAACATTTAACCTTGAAATAACGTAAATGTTACCAAAATGGGATACATACTTGGTGAAGCAATGTTAAAAGTTCATTTTGGAATGAGGAGTGTCGATAAAGGCAGTTCGACTCCATCAAAAACTCACTTAAGACTTATGAAATAAATTTCCTGACAGATAAACAATGTTGTTGGTGTTGATTCTAGCTTAAACGAATACCTTAAACCCCTTTTTATTATATTTAAAGTTCAGGTAAGTGATAGTATACAATCTTGATCTAATATACAAATCTATTTACAATGATGCAATTTAATGTAATGTAAAGTCGTGTACACACTTGTAATAGAACTACGATGCTTAACTGCGTTTCGAACAGGGTCAAAGTAAGTCGTGATATGCGAAACATGTTCGTAGGAACAAATTTTTCCGGGCAGAACTTCGTTGCGTCCTGAACATTTTGATGTGTCTAAATTGTGTACAGTCTGATCAACTGTGTTAAGAAAAAAGTTACGTATCATTCTCATTTGTGACGCAGAAATTTGGAGTTTTGGGAACGCTACGAACCTCGATTCAAACACCCATATGCACTATAATATAACGCGACTGTTGTTGTTTTGTTTGCATCTTTAACTACTTGAATTTAAGGTGGTATAGGGGGAATAAAAGATATAGAGGAAAAGTGTACAGGACTAGGGGGCTAAGAGGAAGGACTAAAATGAGGATTAAGGAAAGAACTAAAAAGGAGACTAAAAAAAAGACGTATCTGTTTAGGCTAGAACCAAATGAAGATTGTTTGTCTATTTTCAGGCAATCGTTCCCATCTATTTTAGATGATTTATAATTAACATATAAATTCTGGTACCTACCTAATTTATCATCAATTTCAGGAAGCGAATATTTACTTTGCGTCAAAACCAATACGACATTGATAAAGACACGGTTCAATCGTTCTATATTCTATTTCGACACAAGCAAAATATATTTGAAACGGTCATAAATTCTGTAAAACTGTTTATAATTTAAACATTTTTTTTTTTTATTTTATAATCTGATATTACTACTGATGGATCTAATATAGAAATACTCAGAACCAAACTAGATTCCACGAAACTATACAATGAACGACTATGTAAATTACACCATCAGGCGTTTTATACAAATATGATACGAAAAGAATACAAAGAATTGTACAGAACAAAGAAATAGAGCACAAAGAATATATAGAAGAGAGAAGAGGACATCAATCATGAACAGAAAGTAAAGGAAATAGAAAATGTATATAATATAAAAGAGATAAGGAATTGATAAAAGGGGGGGGCGGTTTTATGTTAAAAAGGAAAATGAAGATTTGATTGGTGAAAACAGCTAGAGAAATATGGAAATAATATTTCGAGAAAATTTTGAATGGGGAAGAAGAAATAAAGATAAGTAGCGAAATGGAAGAACAAGATTAAATGAAAACATAGAAAAGTTAAAAATAATAAATGCCTGGAACAAAATCGAATAATGGCAGATAATATTAAGTATGGGGGCAAGGCAAAAGGTATATGAACTCATATTGGAGATATGGAAACTGGAGAACATGTCGACAAATTGGAAATATACCACTAAAATAGGTATAGCACCTATTTTTTAAAAAAGGTGTTTCATCAGATTACAGTAATTATAGATGTAATGTAGAAAATATCATTGAATACAAACAGATTTTAGAAAGGGAAGATCAACAATGGATTAGATTTTTACAATGAAGGAAGTTTTAACAACATGCGATAAGGTGATAAGTACCAACACCTGTAGTATTTAGAGATTTCAAGAAGCCTAAGACTCAATAAATAGAAAAAAATTATGAAGTATACTTAAAGACAATTAAATTACTCTTGATGACTCTAAAGAAACCGGTTAGTAATGTGCGGATCAGAATATTTTCAAATCAGGACAGGGCTCAGACAAGAAGACCGCCTATCGAAGCTGTTGTTTAATATAGTTTTGTATGAGGTTATGACAGCAAATTAAATAAAGAAGAGAACATAATGTACAAACGCCACCAAGCTATATGCTGCGCAGATGGTATGGCGTTAATTTTAAGAGAGAAAGTAGAATTACAGCGGATAATTACAAGTCTAGCAGAAACGGCGAGTCAAATGGAGTTAAATATAAGTCAAGACAAAAGTATATTGAAGAGAATTGGAACGCAACGAACGGAGAAAGAACTGGTAGTAAAAGTTAAAAATGAGGTCATGAAATTTGAAGAGGTAGAAGAAGTCATTCACTTAGGAGCATTTTTAACAAATAAATGTAAAGAGGAGAAAGATATTGATTTGGCGGATTAAGAGAACTAATAAATCGGCAGGTGTAATTAACCATCTACTACCATCGAAATTAGTGATGTGGGAAATGAAGTACAGGATTTATAAGACAATAGTAAGACCCATAGTGTTGTATTGTAAGACATAGTTGGTAAATAATAACGTAAAAGAAAAAGTATGGGAATGGGAAAGGAAACTACTTAGAAGAATTTTAGGAGGTAGAAGAACCGAGGAATGATATGTAAGAAGAAGTAATGACGAGGTGTATGAAATTTGTCAGGTGCCAAGAATAGACTCGGTTATAGCATCAAATAGATTACAGTGGATGGGGCATTTGGAAAGTATGATAAATACTAGCGTAGTGAAAGAGAGGAATAAGAAAAAGATCTAGAAGCCATTTTAGCAGGGAACAAATGTATTGAAATGGAAAGGCAAGGTGAAAAAATAGAAAAATATGGAAGACTGTAACTAAGTTCTGAGCCTAAACAGGAAGCCTTACATGTGCAACTACAGCAAATTCGCCGTAAACTTTACTATTTCTGCTCTGCTCAAATACCTGAATAGATTTTTCAAAATCCTATATGAAGAAAAGTATTTTTCTTGCTTTGCAATAAAGGAATTGAATTTAATTGAATTATATAGAGAATGTTGTTTTTGTGAATAAAGAAAGTAAAAAATGTTGCCAGCAGACCTTTTTCTGTTTCGCTTATAACTTTGTGTATTGATTGAAGTAAGTAGAATATTCCTACCGAATTTCACTTAATTATATAAAGTGGTTTACATTTAATGGCAAGATAAGGAAATACTCAAAAATGTTTAGACCAGTCAACAATAACTTTTTTGAGTCATCTTAGATGACCTGTATTCATTATTAACGTATGCACATGTCCCAATGAAACACCCTGTGTATATATAAACATGTCTTATCGAATTTCGAACACATGATATATTTTTATGTTTAATTAACACTTATTATCTGATTGACTGATAAGACTAGAGTGTCTATTTTTTTCCAACTCTTTTTCATACCGCATTCAGTTTTTCATAACTATCTATTACCTCGTGATCAGATACAATGGAAAATAAAACAAAATTACAACTCAACTGCAAATCTTCATAACTAAGTATTTAAAGTAAAATCACTATGCACTATTTTTACATTTTTATAATTCTGGAACCAATAACGTACATACAAAATGCTAGTAGAATCTTAAAACAACAGTACAGTTAGAGACACTTGAAAAGATGGCCCATTCAAATGTGGAATTAATAAAATCAAATTTTAAAAGCAGAAATATTGTAGTAGATGCTAGTTAAACAAATTCATAACATAAACATTTATTATTGCTTAATATTGCCAAAATTGTACTGCAAGAAATCTAACCTTTACGGTTGTTTGTGAACAAAACTCTTTTACAGTATATTATTAGATATAAACATTATACATTTTTATAGATTCAAATGTGAAATATTAAAAAAAATATTTTATATGTAAATAAGTTATCAAATAATATTGGTAATGATACCGTTACTTAAGTATATAAATAAAATATATCTATTAATAATAATGAATAAATCACAGTCACCTTTGGTTAGGTCGTTTAGAATTACACTGATTAAAAATTATCTGCTACGGTTCAACTTCAATTTTCGTCAAAGTAGGTGAACATTTGTCATCACTAGTCGGCAGTATTATTCCCTTCCCATAGAATATTAGTAGTTCTGTTTCATATCGAAAAATGGAAAACAAAACTGGTAAGTTAATACAACAGTATGTAATTTATATACACGGTGCTTCTTTAAGTAGTATGACTACAACTCGTACTACTTATTTGATGAATGGCAAATTTGATATCTTGACGTGAAAAGACAATCTGATGACAGTTATTACATTGTAGCCAGATTGTTAATTTTTCAGATATGTATACTGATAGTAGAAAGCTTTTTTTTAAATAGATATTGGCATTCTTGTTTTTCAAGTTTTTTTTCTCGAACATTTAATTTAGTGATTTCAAAAAGTATGTCATTGTTTCAATTTTGATTTTGACATTACGAGTATAATTCATTATTCGAATGAATCGAATGATAGTGACAGTCTAGTGATCCTTCTTTACGTTTTCAATAAAGATTATACAGTACGCGCCAAAAGTATGGAATAAATTCAATAAAAACGAAACATTTATTTTTTGGGAAAAATCCTGGAACAGGTCGATTTTTAATTTAAAAAATACATATTTTAGCGTAAAATGCGATTTTCAAATGTCATTTGTTTTCGAGTAATGACGTCATCGATTTTTTTTAAATGGCAACACCATATTTTTTTCCTTAATTCTGAAAGATCGTTTAATTCTCTATCAGACAGTACTAAAATTTTGCCCTCTTACATAGGAAAGTTTTCGAGTAAATGACGATTGAATGTTAGAAAACGTAAATCAATTAAAATAAAGCAAAAACGTTATCAAGTTTAGTTTTTCAAATTCCATAGTTCCTTTATGCATCACGTAGGTGAAAATCTTTGCAAAGTGTCATTGTCACACCGACTTTCTAATAAGTATTGTAAGCGACATAGAAATTATTATTCAATTTAAAGTATTATAGCATATTTAACTGTTACTCAAAGAACTGAAATTTTAATTCTTATCGGATGCGGGAATATGACTAGAACTCAGCAGGAAGTTTGCGATTTATTTAATGAAAAATATCCAGATCGCCCTATCAGCCAATCAACAGTCAGTAAGGAAGAGTCTAAATTTAGAGAAACTGGCAACGTTGTAAATATTCCAGAACCTGGACATCCAAGCATTAATGAAAATCAGAAACAGAACATTTTGATAAGTATGGTGGATAATCCTCATAATTCTTCACGATTGGTTGCATTAAACAATGACACTAGTCAGAGCACAGTGCTACGTATCTTGAGGAAGGAAAAATATCATCCCTACAAAATTCAACTTGTGCAGGAACTCAATGAAGATGATCCCGATCGCCGCTTACACTTTTGCGAAATTCTAATGGATTTATGTCAAGGAAATAGAAATTTACACCGGCAAATACTTTTTTCAGATGAGGCCATATTTTGTCTGAATGGTAAAGTAAACCGTCAAACTTGCAGATATTGGAGTCGGGAAAATCCTTATTGGATGGCAGAGGCACATACCCAACACCCTCAGAAATTAAATGTGTGGGCTGGAATAGTTGACGACAGAATAGTAGGGCCTTTCTTCTTTGAAGGAACCCTTACAGGACATAAATATTTAGAGTTTCTAGAAAATGACCTTGTTCCAGCCCTTGCAGTAATTTTTCCTAACGATAATGACCCTGACATTCCTGACGATACCATATGGTTTCAGCAAGACGGTGCACCTCCACACTATGCGCACCCTGTACGAGATTTTTTGGACAACTGTTTTCCTGGGAGGTGGATCGGCAGACGCGGACCGATAGAATGGCCTGCAAGATCGCCAGATCTTACACCTCTTGACTATTTTTTATGGGGATACTTGAAGTCAAAAGTGTACATTAATAAACCACGTAATTTAGAAGAACTTCAAAATCGCATTCGGGAGTTACCCCAGAAATCATTCATAATGTGCAAGAAGAATTTCTTCACAGACTTGCGCATTGTCAAGAAGTTGGTGGGTGACAATTCGAACATTTATATTAAGGATAAAATTTTATCAATTGTATTTTATTTTACATACCTCAGAATTGTTACTTTTTTATGGATAAAATTTACGTTTTCTAACATTCAATCGCCATTTACTCGAAAACTTTCCTATGGAAGAGGGCAAAATTTTAGTACTGTCTGATAGAGAATTTTTTTTCTTTATTTTAATTGATTTACGTTTTCTAACATTCAATCGTCATTTACTCGTAAACTTTCCTATGTAAGAGGGCAAAATTTTAGTACTGTCTGATAGAGAATTAAACGATCTTTCAGAATCAAGGAAAAAAATATGGTGTTGCCATTTAAAAAAAAATCGATGACGTCATTACTCGAAAACAAATGACATTTGAAAATCGCATTTTACGCTAAAATATGTATTTTTAAATTAAAAATCGACCTGTTCGAGGATTCTTCCCAAAAAAATAATTGTTTCGTTTTTATTGAATTTATTCCATACTTTTGGCGCATACTGTAGAATCAGCTTCTACCAGATAATCGAAAATCAAAACATTGACGTACAGGGTGTCTCTCTTTTTTCTGGGAAAGTGTTATCTAAATATTGCTGCACAATCCTGGCTTTGTGGGGGGCAAAGGCATATTCTTCAGAAGTATAGGAAGTCCTTATTGTAGGAAATTTAGTTAACTCACGCTGTTCAATGTATGTTCATAAAAATAAGGCCCAGTTAAATGCCTACCGATGATGCCGCACCATACATTTATTCCAAAATGGCCTTAGTTTTGGACTGGATTTATACATCTACTACAATTTGAGCTATGAAATTAAGTCCGTTTTCAATGTGACGCTCAGACAAATACCCCAAATTGTGAATTTTGTAGTCAGAATACCCACTGATTTATCCAAATTCAATTCCCTGCTAGCCTGCCGTATAAATTTTGTGGGCTAGCTCCAATCTTGTAAACGTTCTATGATCAGGACTGAGGCGTTCTGGATGCCTTTCTCGATACAACTTTACAGCTCTTCTTGAATTTGTTTGCGACATATCAACTTTTTTTGAAAGAGAAAACATTTTGTAAGCACAAAAGTTATACGTTTGACGTTCGTATTGAGTAGTGACAAGTATTTTGTGACATTTATACACATTAAACAACGAACATTAAAAAAATTTCCAAGGACTACTTGATCCATCGCTAATGTGATTTTTAGGTGGTACTTGTTTTGAGACACTTTAGACGATATTGCATATAATTTTTAAACTGGAAATAATATAGAAAAATTTCTCTAATAAAAGTTTATTAGAAAAAAGAGAACTTTTTAACAAGAACAAAATTTGGGACTGTTTCTAGAAAGAATATAATTGATGACGTCATTAGTCGTTTCTGTCAAATCCCAAAGATAATATTTTCGATTGAAAATGGAGCTTACCTCATCTTATTTAACACCACGTGTCCCAAATTGAGACACCCTGTACTTAGCGTCTCGAAAACTTAGTTTTGCAAAGTGAATTTAAAATATCATTTCTAACTTAACTAGGAGAAACGAGAAGAAAAATCATCTAATTGTTTTGATATTGTATGGGCTTCTGATGTATTTACCTCAGAATATGAAGTTAGACATTAATAACACAATCCGTATAAAAATTATACAAGTTATGCCATTAAAACAACGCCTTTTATGCTCTACACTTTATGTTTTACAATATTTTGTATAAACAACAGTATGGAATCGTTTATCGACGTTGTCAATGCAATAAATACTACGTATCTGAATTTTTTTAAACTGACGTAATCTTTCCAAACTTAAGATAAGATCGTAAAATAGGTACAATTTTTAAGTCAATGTTTATTTATGAAGATTTTTTATCAATTTTCTACGTTTAAAGTATATATTAAATAATATATAAAAATAAATATTACCATAACACTTTCATATAATATAATTTATGTATTTGCAACGAAATTATCGTTTGTTTGAAAACATTTGGATAACAAAAAATTAAAATAACATGTTTACATTTTGTTTATTAGCAATCCGAATGTTTAATTGTGAAAAAAGTGTATACGCGTTTTTTTATTAATGAGGGAACAATGGCTAATTTCCTATTCATTAAATACATTAGAAAATTGAATTAGGTTTAAAAATTTAAACCTGCATTTTATCTGGTTTGATTTTGATTTTATTTAAGCTGTACAAAAATATGCGTGTAACGTCAGTAAGCGACAATTTATATTCCAAATCATTTGTTCAGAATATTTTAGTCTATTTAATAGGTATTAGTACAGGTATAGTTGTAAGTAGTTCTTAGATAAAGAACTTGCAAGTTATATTGATCAACAATTTCCTAACCATTATACAAAACTAAATATAGTGAATATAGTGACATATTGACAATGAACCCTGTCGTTAATTTAAGCCATTTCAAACTTATTATCTTCATGTAATATAAACATGTGGACAAGGCTTTTGTCGTCGTTGAAACGATGCATGCTATACATATTACTTCAAAAGATAAATATTGCAAAATAAAACAATTCATTATAAATTAGATTAGAATGTCTTTAAGCTATGATATAACCTAATAAGATATCCGTAGTGAAAGTACTAATATAGGCAATACAATATACACATTATATTGCCTATATTAACAATTGTAATTAGTATTACATAACACATGCACAACTAATATTGTTAATATAAAAATTAAATATTATACTTAATTACGGTTGGATCCATTAACTTTTGTTTTGACAGAGACATCCTTTCTATTCGCGTTTCTAAAAATTTTGCCCCTAAGTGAAAAAGTAAACCCTTAAATAAGTGATATTGTATCATCATTTTAAATTATCTCTTCAACCATCCAGGTTTTTTTTAATATTAGATGATCACTTCTCGAGAAATTACGGGTGAAAATTTCAGATCACCAATTCACTTATCGCCTCCGACCCGTTGCCACAAGTAATAATTTAAGTTGTATAGCATAGATTTTCGTCATTAAATTACTCCACCCAAAAAAGTCTAACGAAGACATATCTGGTGAACAAATAGGCCATTTAGCATTTTTTCTTCTTCCAATCCAATCTTGAAATGTTTCATTTAAAAATTGTATCATAGGCATCATGCAATGCAGAGCAGCCCCGTCTTGTTGAAAAATTGAATGTTGCATTTTTCGACATTGTAACGATTGTCTTGTACAAGTACATCAGTTAAAGTGATCCATAATGTTAGAGAACATTTTGTAGAATATCTTGTACTACTGGTAGAGGCTAGTGGTGGCCATATTCAACATTTAATAAAGTAAAAATAATTGTAAATTAATTTGATGATATGAAGTTTTCACATTTAATTTCTAGATAACTAATCATTCAAGTTTTTAAAACTATACTCGCGGCAAGAATTAAAACGACTTACGTCATACGAACAAATGAATAATTCATTATATTTTCATCAAAATATTTAAGAAACTGCAACTGAGAGTAATAAACCTATAAAAATGATTGTTTTAAACACTACCAAATATCGTAAATTACGTTGACAATAAAAACAATTGTGTAACGTCAGCCATGACGTAAGACGTCTGAATGGGGAATGCCACTATGTTGGAAAAGTTTTTGGAAACTCAGTAAATTACATTGTTTTGGTAATATATGAAGACCATATTCGTTGTTTTTTTAAATTAAATTAAATTAAATTAAATTTAAAAAATTTATTGGCAAATTAATGTACATGTGACGTCAGATGTACATTTTTAACATGCGGCAACAGAGCAATAGCATGCAACTTGTCTTAGAATAAAATAAATGAAATGCAATACTGTATAAATAGAGACAGATATAGTGCCTGTAAATATCATTTGTCACTTCTATCAATATAACATAACCTATTTTTCTGCCGAGATCATAGATAAAGACAAATATAGAATGTGCTTGGAGGACATAGATAAAGACAAATATAGAACGTGCTTGGAGGATACGCGAACTAGCGTCATGTTGCCATTTTGAGACACGTTTCCATGGCAACCACTGCCAAACAGAACAATCGGACAAATCGTAAATAAACATTATTCATACCAGTTGTTTTTCTGAAAGTACAAGAGATCTATTTCCCTACCAGTTAATTTTAAAAGGATTTAGATTTTATATAACTTCTAGGTTCTCAAATAGGTATATTCTTTTCATTATGTAATAACTCAATTAGTAACAACATTTATTAAATATTAGTTAAATAAAAATACTTTTTGAGAAAAAAATATTTTATTATATATTTAGAAATAAAATCACATTATATTTAGAGCTTTTCTTTTACTTCACTGATTCATCCGTTACGTAGGTATATTCTGTTTTGTTATGTACGAATAAACACTTGCTTACCTGAAAAGAAAATAAAAATATATGTATAGATTTGTACATTTCTTTTTTCTCTCGTACTTGCAATCCATCTAGTGAGAAAATGATACATTTTTCACCTTTCTCCACATTCTTTAAGAACAGAGACAATAAATCTCTTGGCATTTCAATTGCTGCAATTGCTTTAAACCAGTAAGTGAGATCATTTCATTTGCCTTCAAGTCATCTGCAGTTTGCTGCTGATTTCTTTCGACTTTTATCGAGTGCATTAATCAACACGACACATTTTTTATTCGTTTCCTGGGCTTGAAACTAAAATAGAAATAAAATTAAAATTATGTAGAAATTAAACTAATTGTACTCTCTTTTGTTTTGTGCTGTTCGATGTATCAACGGATGATGTATCAAGAGATGACTCGATTACGACAGGTTTTCTAAAAAAATATTAAGGATGTAATATCATATACTTAACATTAACAACAAATAAATATAACTACCGTTACCTACTTAAATGTTTCCTTTTTTTGATGGAGCGAGCTTTTGTGACACTAGATGTAGTAGGACTTGACGAACTTGGCAATTTTTTATCAAATCAAACAGAATAGTGTAAAAAAGATAAAGGATAAAGGAAATTAAAGTACCTAGTTCTTAATATTTTATGGTAATTTTCATTCGAAGCCAAAAATCTTTTGAAAGGCCAAGAAGTATCACTTGATGCCTCACAAACTTCCATTTGGACTAAATTTCTAGATTGCATTGCAATTTTTAAAAATATGTTTTTCACTTGGGTAAAAATCGGCATCCAAAAAATTGTTGAAGCAAGTATATTTTCTTGGGTCCTATTGTAACTTTGGAACATTTATTATTTTCAAGCGTTCACATTTTGGAAACCTGCAAAGTAAATTAGTTTTAAACATTTGCAATTATTTAGTGATATAGTTATTAACTAATAATAAAACTACATGCAGTAAGAAGTACTTCTTACTGAATTTAATGTGTTATACAAATAAAATCTTATACCACTTTCCGGACTGTTTAATCAGTTAACGTTCTTACATCTGGGAACAGTACAAGCCATATTCTGCTCAAAACTAGAAACAAATAAACATGATTCTTTGTACACGATATTAGTTAAACAATGCCAATAATAAACCATAAATTTACCTTGATCTAAAAAAAGAGAACATATTATATTTATTATTAAGTAGGTACTACGCTATGAAACGAATGAAAAATCTTTAATAGGTAACAATTAATATCACAATAATAAAACCTAAATACAAATTAGGACAGAATAAACAAGAAAAATGTATTAAATGTAGAATGTAAATTAACACAACAAACAACGTAACCATGGAAACGTGGCTCAAAATGGCAGCCACCAAAACATATATGGCGGCGCCTATGAAACTGAAAATATGGATGCGCACTCGTCTAAACGCGTTCTATATTTGTCTTTTTCTATGGCCGAGATAAAACTCAAGATATTTCAGAGTGTAGAAATATAACTAAATTACAAAGAAGTTATGTTTGTTTAGGAATATCACGGGCCATAGACTAGGACAAGACAGAATTCATAGACTATGGCATGGCATAACCTCAGTTTGAGTTTAGTGGTTTTATTGTCATGCATTGTTGCCAGCTGGTAAAAATTTCCGCGTGACGTCATGTTGTTTTAAATAATTAATATCTCTCATAAAACTGCATATTAGTCCAAATCCTATGACACGTATCCAACGTTTTTTAGAGTACTCTCTAAAAATGCAAAATACCAAAGTGGTATTCCCCATTCTTGCCGCGAGTATAGATGACAATAAAAAGAAAGAAAATTGTCAGACAATTCTACTTTCTATTTAAAGTTCTAAGACTGAAGATCACCCCAACTTAAGGGCAGAAAATAAGTACAATGTATCCCAATTTCGTTATAATTTGTATCTTACAAATTTCAAGAAATAGAAAGATGAGGTTTTCGCAAGACTATTAGACTAGGCTACTTTTTGAGATCAAGTCAAAATTTAAAAAACTGCTTTTAAAGGATTCTTCACTGAGATATCGCAATGCTGAAAATTGCATCTGACAGAGTTTTTGTTACGTAGAGTTCAATTGCGTACTTTGCTTCATAATGATATACAGGGTGATTCAAAACATCTAAAAGAATTTGGGAATAGATGCGTTATGAGCCATGGAGTCAATATCGTAAAAAAATTTAAAATCTTAAAATTATTGAACTTTTATCAGTTTGAATCTTTGCATCGCTGGGCTACTGTACTGGGACACTAGATGTCCATGCTTTATATTGACCGTCACTTTCTTTAGTCTTTTTGGTAACGTTCGTTGCTGTTAAATCATCAGACAGAAATAATCCAGATTTTTTTAAATTTTTCTTATTTTTCATTAAATACTGCTCAGTATTTAATGCAAAATAGTATAATTTTTAAATCGAACAATCACAGGCAGCTTATTATTATGTTTTCCTTTGGCACGGTATGTGTAGTCTAAGTCATTCATGTCCATAGGCAAATTAAACTTTTTATTTATAGTTTGGATAACAGTATCACTTAAGTTTTTATCGTTTTCATCTTTCAACCAATGATGCGTAGAGATTTTCTTTTTTGTTGCCGTTCCAATAAATTTCCTTTTTCTTGCAACATTTTTTAAGCGATGCTCTATTTCGCCCTGAACTTCCTTCACAACAGCATTGGCAATGATTTGGATTAGTTCTTTGTTTTGCGACAGTGTAGCACTTATAGTAGTAAGTAAAATATCTTTAATTTCTGTAATTTGCTGCCTTGAGAACGGCATTTTAAAGTTACTTAAGCAGAATAACACTCTATATGCAATGTTTAAAAAAAAACACTTATTTGCGCTTTTAAAATAGTATTTTATAGCATATTGATGCAGAGCGAATTCAACACGCCTACTCCCTATTCGCCATATTCTATCCAAGTTAATATTTTTTATGCTATATCTAGCGAATATTTAGCACCATAGTTAATAATAAATACTATACGATACTCGATATGTTCAAAGATTCTGTCATTTTAAGTAACTTCAATAATTTCAAGAGATTTGTGTGACAAATGCAGTCATGCATACCTTGACATAGTTCGAAAAGATTCTAACATGTGATGCCTTGAATACCAAGATTTAGTTAGTAAGATAAAATCATGTACAAACATAAATAAAATTGAATTGGACAGTAATACCGATATTTAAACATAAGACATCTCTAAATAGTGTAAAAATATTTTAATGATAGTGTTGAAATAAGAACTCTGATGTAACTTTAGCAGTCAGTGATCTTAAGTCGTTATACATCTTAGTCCTGACTGACTACTATGTATCATAAATTCATTGAATTATTAAATCTTCATTTAAAATAGTTATTCATGCAACAAGTACAAAAAGTAAGTAAATTTCACGTCGCGTGCAATAAACACTTTTTGTACGAGTTGCATACAATATTTTTTCTACGTTCATGCAAAAACTAAAAATGTTTTATTTAGATGACATTAAGTATAGAAAAACATGACGTCGATTTGAACGTTTATGTTTGTCATGATAACAAAACGCTGTGTAGAATGCAATAAACATTTTATTGCACTAGTGCAATGAAGAACCTCTTTTTCCGCTGAATATAGTTCAATAAAATTTTGTTTTTTGCATGAACGTAGAAAAATAATATTATTTACTACACTACTTTTCAAGCAAAATGAAAGTAGTATGAATAATAAGGATTACTTTACTAGACAAAATGTCTCATTTCAGATTTAGTACACATAAGTAATTTACTTAAAATCCGATTTTATATTACCCTGTATAATAATTATGCATAAAAAGAGACAGTAAATAAATGTCAAAGTTAATTATTTCCATGTCGGTTTTATAAATGATATACAAACATTTTTAATGAATAATAGTCCTTGAACTTTGGTTTTATGATCTTTTGAACCAAAATACTTAGTTAAAAAATTATAATACTAATATGCGAGGAACTACATATTTTTAATGTAATTTGAATTTGTTATATTGATTGAGAGAGTTGATTTATGTGGAAGTTAAAAATATCACAAGTTTTTTTGCAGAAATTGATGACCGTATGAATGCTTAAAAAATATTAATGTCCAGTCTTGTTCATTTTAATTAAATTTGTTCATCGCTATGCATTCACTTATGTTTGCTACTTATGTATCATTATGTCACTAGACTAGACCATTAGACTCCAAAATAAAATTCTCAATTTTCTATATCCATTCCACTTACACGGTGTTCAGAAGTTAGTGGTCAAAAAAATGAGCATACAGGCGAAGTGTAAATAATGTCAGTACTTCATATACATTTTTTTCTTATCTGGCTTCCTTACGAATATAGTGATAACTCAAAGCAATATAACTTTCATTATTTAAATTGGAATGCTCCATCCTACAAGTACGGTCGAAATTAAATTTTAAAATTTATGCTTTTGACGGTGTTGCCAAATTTGACATTTTGCATCGCAGTTAGATTCCTCTATCAATTTGCTACAAAAATCTGGAATCTGGAATTGTAAGGAGGGTAGCTCAGAGGCTACAGCACTTAGGTTCTATTGGGCCCTTTGTACTTCCTCCCATTAGGAGATCAATCCACCTGAGCCGCTAACCAATCTAATAAAGAGAAAAGGTCGTGATGTTGCTCAGATTCCCTTGTTGTAGAGATGGCAGTGCCTTCACAGAGTACATGAAATACTGTCTTCCTGCTCGTAACCCCTACAAAGAGGTGTTTCACCGTTCCTCATATAATAAAGGTGATATCTTAACCAACAGTATCCAGTTTGAATACATGTCACCAAGCGAAGATTCGTCCTAGACATGACCAGATACTTTTTGGCTGTATCCTTGCAGGGGTACTCTACTCCTTTCATTCTACTGTTTTCTGAATTCTTTGTGGGTGTTCTCCTTAATAAATACAACAAAAACTGACAACGGAAGCATACTGGAGGCACCAGGTAAAAAAATATTAAGACGATACACTCTGTCTGCTACTTTATTACCATTACTCAGCGCGCGTCCCTTCACCCAGCATAAAGATATGCTGAGACCACTACCACTGCCTGGTGGCATGAAGATCTAGTTATTTTATGATTACGTAAGGTCAGTAGTGATTTTCTACTATAATATGTGTATATTCTGATGGTTTTGTGCACTGTATGCCTACAGGCAATGTCTTTGGTGACTATGGTTATAACTACTAATTCCGTTTGACCACGGTATCATGCCTATCCATTACCCACTGATATCGGATATGCAGGAATCTGGAATAAATCCCATACTATGCACCTTCTTTCTTTTTGATCGTTCTGTGTTAATTACATCCTCACTGACGGTCTTCTCAATCCTGATAATTACCTTGTAGGGTTTGTCAAACGCCTGTCTATTGGAAGAAATACTGTTAGTGTTTGTCTGCAGAAGGGGTATCTTTCTGATGACCATATTCCACAGGCGACTTCTAATTACTCCACATCCTATATCTGGTGTAATACCAGTATACCTAAGACGAAGCATGATTATCACGGCCACAGTTATGCTCAGGCAGACAATTCTTTGTACCTGGCAGAGCTTTTGTTTAGCTGTCGTCTGTTGGACTTTCGGTCATCAGACGACAGCCCATAGGCTAACATTGGTCTAAGAATGAATATTAACAAGACCACATTTGGTTTAATTCCCCATTCCATACGCCTTTTTTAGTCTCCTTTCCAAATGAATATTGCATATTAGCTTTGCATCATGTGTGACTCCAAGATATTTCACAATCGATGCAGAGCTTAGCGTACTGTTTAGAATAGTTGATGCCTTCATTGGCCCCATTTTTCTCTTCCTCGTGAAAAGAACCATTTCCGCCTTCCTGGGGTTGACGGACACACATCACTTTTCAATGATTCTTAAAATTGTTTGATTCTTTGGCAAAGAATCCCTTCAAACACTAATCAGCATAGGGAGATCATCAGCGTAAGCGATGGTATAGATTCCAATTTCTGAACTGAAGTGGCATATGAGACTGTCTAGAACCAAGTTCCATGGCAGTGATGATACACCTCATTGCGGGCAGCCCCAATTTCTCTTACGGAGGCATCTTCCACGCTGATTTGGTGAACATATTCGGTATTCAACTATAGATGGTAGAAACTCCCCTCTCCACAAGACCTAAATTAATTTTGAGAAAGGTTATGCCCCCATATATAAACATGTAAATTGTGTGAATTAATTACTTCATTGCGAGTAAATCCAGTTTCATCAGTGAAAAATGCCTTGCTTATAAAGCCAGGCATACTTATTACTTTGCTTTTCCAAAAACGATACACAAAATTGTAAACGTGAAGGATAATCAGCTTCAGTCATGGCACAGTACTTATTGTAGAATATTCGTCCACCAATTCTAAAATCCGTTCTTCAACTTCAACATTTCGAACATGTCGCCTTCTACCATCGTGTTTTGGTTTGAAGGATACTAATAAGATTTAAAAAATAGCAGAACGTTAGGTTTAACAGAAGTTTCTACAAGTTTCGCGTAACCCCCTATCAAAAGTTCTACGATCTAGAACCCGAACGGAGCAGCTCCAGAAGCATTTCATTCAGCTAAACTAAACATTAAATGCATGTCTGACTCTGAAGTATCCAAGGAAATGTAATATTTTGATTAACAATCTATTAGTATGCGTACTAATATATTAACATGTTCCAAAATTGTATGCGTTAAATAAAATGGATTTATCTCGAAGATGGTAAAAGATACCGATTAAAACAATGGTATAGCTTTTTATAGTAAATTGATAAAAGAATTGAGCTGTGAATGCAAAATGTCAAATTTGGCAACACCGTCAGACTTGTACAAAGGACCCCGCAATAATCTTATGGAAATTGGGTTTCTGTCAAATTGTCTGAATTTTTCATATGTTGTAGATTTTGTCATCCTGAACAAAAGTCAATGGGCCCAAAGTGCCAAAATGAATATTTTGGCAGCTACGGAGCTGCCAAAGCTCCCCTGACCCGTTGCAAAACTATTCATTTTCAATACTATTTACAGATGTCAAAAGCATATTTTAATTATTTTAATATATAGGGTAATGTTTTTGAGGTCACTGGATTCAACCCTCATGTCAGATTGGACAAATTGACCGTTGACAGCTATCAATACACTGTCAACGAAGAATAGAAAAGTAAATATTCTCTTTTCACATTGAGAATTTGGGCTTTTGAGGGAACTGAATTAAACTCTCATGCCAGATTGGCAAAATTGACAGTTGACAGCTGTCAATTGACTGTCAACGAGGAATATAAAAGTAAATATCCTCTTTTCACATTGAGATTTTATGTTTTTGAGGTCGCTGAATTCAATTCTCATGTCAGATTGGACAAATTGACCGTTAACAGCTGTCAATTCACTGTCGACGAAGAATAGAAAAGTAAATATACAGTTGACAGCTGTCAATTTTTCCAATCTGATATTAGAATTGAATTCAGCTTCCTCAAAAGCTCAAACTCCTAATGTCAACAGAGAATATTTACTTTTCTATTCTTCGTCGACAGTGAATTGACAGCTGTCAACGGACAATTTGTCCAATCTGACATGAAAATTGAATTCAGCTTCCTCAAAAGCCCAAACGCCTAATGTCAACAGAGAATATTTACTTTTATATTCTTCGTCGACAGTGAATTGACAGCTGTCAACGGTCAATTTGTCCAATTTGACATGAGAATTGAATTCAGCGACCTCAAAAACCCAAACTCTCAATGAAAAGAGGATATTTACTTTTATAATCCTCGTTGACAGTCAATTGACAGCTGTCAACGATCAATTTGTCCAATCTGACATGAGAGTTGAATCCAGTGACCTCAAAAACATTACCCTATATATTAAAATAATTAAAATATGCTTTTGACATCTGTAAATAGTATTGAAAATTAATAGTTTTGCAACCGGTCAGGAGAGCTTAGGCAGCTCCGTAGCTGCCAAAAAGCTCATTTTGGCACTTTGTGCCCATGGAGACTTTTGTTCAGGATGACAAAATCTACAACATATCAAAAATTCAGACAATTTGACAGAACCCCAATTTCCATAAGAATATTGCGGGGTCCTTTCCACCGTACCTTTATGATGAAGCATGCCAAATTCGAATTTTAATAATGAAGTTGTATTACTGAGTTACTACTTCATCCAAACTGCGAAGTTGTCAAGGTAAAGATTTACAGGGCTTCGTATACGGAAAAACTGTATATGAAGTACTGACGTTATTAAAACTTCCTCTATATGTCTATCATTTTGTACCACTAGTTTCTGAACACCCTACATATTTTTCTACTATTTAAATTAGCATAGTACACGACAAAAATTATGCAACTATTTGATGTTGCGTGCTTTCCACAACTCGAATAACTGTAATTCTGAAAACACACATTCTTCATTTGCGTATTAAAAAGTTCGTCCTGTATTTTGCACAAGTTTCATGTCTACATGTGCTAAAAATAATTAGGTTTCGCTTCGTTGATGCAAAAATAATAGATTTTAAATTTTATTTCTCTATAAACTCACACGTTTTTGATATAGTGAATAAAAATGTACTTAATACAACCTTGAAAATATTCCGATGCTCAAATATTTTCGTTCGACTACTATATTTACTATAAACAGTACTAGATATAGCTATTTTTTATTGACAGAAATACGCCTGCCTACAGTTCAATAATTTTGAGTACGATCGTGAGGGTTAATGTTCTTCATTAGTAAATTATTTTAATGAATGCTGAATTTTTATTAAAAGATTTACTTGCGATGGTTAGCAGAGGTGAAGAGAATCCAGTTTGGTGGACTACCGTTGTAGTGAACGGGTGGGAGCATTTTTATACTCGTATCTACGTGCAACAAAATAGCCGGTGGTGCATTTTAACGTCAGACATACGTACTAGTGAAAATTTGTTTTTGTTGAGAAATTTAATATTTTTTCTATTGTGCGACATTTTCCGAAAAGTAAGTAAAAAGGCAAAGCGTTATATGTTGTTTTGATTAGCAAAATATTAGATAAACAATATTTATTTCTAATTAAATAAATTAGATATTATGTATTGGACATTTCATACGTACAACTTACTGTATATTGGTGAATTGATAAAAATATAATTTCGCTAAATACTATGTAATGTTCAACACAATACTAAAATGTAATTACTTTATATAGTTTTCGATATTATTCCTTAATATTTTACTTTAGAATATTTGAAAATTATTAGACTTACAATTACCTAATTAAGTTTATTTTTTTATGGAAAAACTTTATGTAGCATTAAATTTGTAACAATTTAACCAGAACAATGTTTTTTTACACTATTTCCTTTCAAATATAATCACTCCGAATTTTAGCAATTATATTTCAAATTATAGGATATTTATAATAAAAGTACTTATAATTTAATTTGTATTAGCTAGTTTTCAAACAGGACCGAATCTTCAGATTTCCTCAAAGGGCATTAATAGTTCAAGATTATATCTGAACGCCTACTGTACAAAAATTAAACTTTCCGATTTTGTAAGAAACTGAAACCTATTAATTGATATTATTTAACTGATTTTAACTGTACAGAAATAATGAGGTACTTTACCTTGAACAGTGTTAGACTTAAAACAATTAAAACTACCATTATATGCAGGGCCGTAACTACCGACAGGAAATTACGTGCAGGCGCCTCTTACGAGGGGCGCCAAATTCAGGTTCTTTTTCCTATTTTCTCATAACATGATAATATAGACTGTGAGCAAGACGAAATTAAATAAAAGTAGTCAAGAACCTACCTTACCAAACGTTACAGTATGAACGTACTCTGATTTTAATTTCTAAGCATAACAACCTATACTCTCTCGTTCGATCGAGGTCTGCTTCTGATATGTCATTACTTGAAACGTTTAAACAACCCAATTTGAAAATCTTGGGTAAGGCCCACGTTTTTTTCAACTTTTCAAGTTCTCTATATAGCCACAGTATACAGGGTGAATCTTAAATAAGTACAAATATTTTAACTGCTGGTGTAGTTCGTCATTTAAATCAGTCTAGTGAAAGTCATTTTTAAAAGTTTCTAATATTTACGGAGATATTAATTTTTTTAAAAAATACCCACATTTTGAGGACCGCTGGCTGATTTTTCATCCAACAACGTAATGAAACATATGATTTGTTGCGAGGTTGCCATATCTCCTCCAATATAAATATTACGTTTCCTTTAACGTAATAGTTCTATTTTAAAAATACTTGTTTTAAGCATAAGTACAGTAAAATTGGGTATGTAGTATGATATGCAGCAATATTAACATAAATTTTAACATCTGAACTAACCTTACTATACTTCAACGATTAAAAATGAATTTCCACAAGTTCAATACTACCGTAAAATATTTAGGAAGATATTACGTGATATTACTATATCCAATGTTCAAAAATTATACATAAACGTGCACACAAGCTTACCTGTTTGTTAAAAAATTAACTATTTAATCAGTAATCCACATTTCACAAGTTAAATGTCATTGTACACTGTTAGAAAGGGACACAAAACACAATTTCCTTAAGTTATTTTATGAAGAATAACGAAAAACTATGCACGCGTCTTTTATTTAAAATGGAAAAAATGTCAACTTTTAACAAATTTTATTGCTATTTTCATGCATTATGTGGGGTTAACAAGTTTGACTTGGGCTTCCGATAATCTGTCATGACAGTCAATGACAGTTTGATAATGAAAAATAATATAAAATGTTACACTTGACAAAATTCGCTAAAAGTTGAGATTTTTTCTTCCTTGAAGCAAAGACATTTGTGTAATACTAGCAACACTGTGAACCACACGTTCAGTCTGCAGCACTATGACTCTAAAAAGTATGAAGGGTCTGTCTAGGCCAGCGGTCCTCAACAAGTTTTCTGCTGAAAAATTACGAAATTTATTTAAAATTTCACTTTTTTATTTCTGATTTTTTTGTAAAAAAACTATTGTGTTCTACACACAAAACTATACTGCTGGTTAAAATATTTGTACTTATTTAAGATTCACCCTGTATATATACTAAAGTTTGGTTTGGGTCCCATGTCTGGTTATTAAGATATGACATACCTGAAATTTCACCAGCCGCCACTGGTATGTTATGCAATACATATACACTTTAAATTTAAATTTTGGTTAATCGAAGTAAGTACATAGTACATCATACATCGTATATTACAAAAATGCACTTGAGTTGCATATTTTAAAATTAGTTACAACTACCGTAGAGGGTTCAATTTAATACGACCTTTAACATTCTTATTTTAAATATAATTTAGTATGCTAACACATTTTTTAAACTTCATAAATTTTCAAACTTGCATAGATTACAAAAAAAGATCTTACACCAGTTGTTTTCAAGAAATTTTTTTTTGTAAAAAAATTACAGTTTCAAGGATCTGCAAAATCATCAGAAATGTTAATTTTAATAACCTTTAAAATTCACTTTTGGGTTAGTGGAGTGAAAGAGCATAAAGTGTTTCATGTTTTGCATTTAAAATAAATTAATAAACTCGATTGGTTGAGATGAAATATCGTTGATCGTAAAAAGTATAACTATTATAAAAAGACGCATTCAGACACATCCGTTGCACCATCAAATATATTCACAGTATAGAACTGGTTAAAATAGATATTTTTTTATATAGATAATCCGATCCACGATCCAAATTAAACTGATTTTTTTAAGCCAATTATTTGTTTTCTTAGATTTATTTGAAAAAATTTTAAAAATAAAAATGCCGGAATTATCTCAAAAGCTGTAACTTTAATCACTAAACGTTTGTACACGAAAACAGACAATTCAAATTTGTGTAGATTTACGTGTAAAATTACAGGATGGTTTATATCTTACTTTACAGCAAGGTGTATTTTCTTTACACTTTAAATTCCTAGATGTACCATAAAGGTGCAGTATGATATAAATATATATACTGGGTGTAAACAAATAAACGCTAAAACCTCAAGAGATGATTCTTCATTTAAAATTCAAATAAGGTCTTTCATATAAGAAAAATGCTTCTGCCTCCTCACGGGTTTGCGGCCCGAGAAAGGAACATGCACTTAAGTAATAAAAAAATTACTGCCCATTTTGGCTCTATATTAAGATATGAGAAAGTT
This sequence comes from Monochamus alternatus, assembly GCA_037114965.1. Lineage (NCBI taxonomy): Eukaryota > Metazoa > Arthropoda > Insecta > Coleoptera > Cerambycidae > Monochamus > Monochamus alternatus. The sequence goes on along the minus strand of CM073435.1, from coordinate 19,864,976 downwards.
TCGAAAATAATATTAGATACGGTTTTGCTACTATCGAAAAAGTATATTTATTGGATAATTTATTGATTATTATTGAGTGGAAGGGGTAAAAGTGCACTCCTTTACTGGTAATTCTTAGATATCATTTACAATCGCCATTATGGCCATAAAATATATTTTGAATATTTTGATTTATTTAAAATATTCCTAAATACTTTAATAATTATTTTAATGAAAAAGTTGTGTTACTTTTTTATATGTGGAAAGTGCGGAATAGGGGCGACATTTAGATTCTCGCACGCACGTGCGGAGTACCCTAGCTACGTCCCTGATTATATGTATATAGGGTGTGCCTCCGGGAAGAGTGTCGATCGTTATTTGGGAAAATACTAACATAATATCTAGAACTCAACCCAAACAGTTATGTTTGTACTTTCATAGTCGGCATGAACTTCGTTATTTTAAATGGAAAACCATGTATATTATTGCATTTTTTGATTCTGTGGAAAATATTAGGGTTGCTTTTTATAACATTCTCTATAACTAGGAGTTACAGAATTTGTTATATTATTTAACTAAAAAAAGTTGTATGCTAGGATTCTCTGAGGTATCTGCAACTTTTTGCTGGATATACATAGATCTCAAGTTGATTTTTAGTATTCGTAAATAACTTAGATGATGCTAAATTTTGGTATATTGGTAAATTTAAAAATATTATACCAAACGTTTTATTCTTGCCGTTACATTTTGACAACTTCAAACAACTATAACTTTTTTATACCAAGTAGAACACTCTGTATTTTTCACTCTGTCTTGTTTACATTGCAATTAGCTCAATCCACATAAGGATTGTTAGGATTAAGATTACTAGTTGAAAATTTCTACTGTTTTGGCAGTTTTCTTCATATCTGGAATGTTGTAAATTTGCACTTGTACATACACATTTCAAAAACGACAAAATTGGTTTGGTATGTGTCAAATAATATTGTTGTGTTGTGTCTCTATATTTCACATCCATGGCAAATTTGACATTTTAGATATAACGAAAACTGTCAAAATCCCCAAAAGCATTAATCATATTAATTAATTAATTTCAATGTGCGCAAGACAGAGTGAAAAATACAGAGTATTTTAGTTGAAATAAAAAAGTTATAGCTGTTTGAAGTTGTCAAAATGTAACGACAAGAATAAAACACTTGATATAATACTACAAATAAAATAAGTCATCATATGCACCATTAGATTATCTTCACTTTTTGTATATTTACACCTGTTTGTCTTCCAAATCGATTATGACAAAATTTATTTATTTGATCATTTTCATGTACATTTTTACAGTCACTTAAATTACTTAAACATATCCAAAGGAGGCCATGCAAAACAATAATGATAAGAAGCCATCATCTTATTTAATATTGTGTTTTGTCAAAACCTATTTTTTAAAAAAGATTACGTTTTATTAATAGCTTATGCATATTTAAATGCTGAAATGGCCAGTATTTATTTTCATACCTATTATCATACTAAATATGCACACTAAATTTGGTTCAATAATCTCTAGTGGTTTAGAAATTAAAAATTAAAAACTGATTTTTTTTATTTTTGGCAGGCTGTAGCTGGACAATGGCTGTCCTAAGACCCTACATTTATATGACAAAAAAACCTTATTTTTGATCACACAATACGCCCCTGGATTTTTTACCTCTACTTAAGAAACGCCCTGTATATCCAGTAAAAAGTTGCAGCCACTCTAGCATACGTTTTTTTTACATAAATTAATATAACTGCTAGCTATAGGGAATATTGTACAAAGTGGCCCTAACGATTTCCGTATAATCCAAAAATACAATAATATATAGGGTGTCCCATTTAAACTAATAAGGAATTAACATCACAACTCCCAACTATAAGGAATATTATACAAAGTGACCCTAATATTCAATATTAATTTTGGATATACTCTATGACTATAGAGCGACTGCCCGGTATATCTACATTAAACACGGAAGAATAAATTTTAGTGAAGCTCTTCTGCCTCTATGAATATTCATTTCCTTTATTTGTACAGGCCATCATGCATTTCTAATCGCCGTAATACATACGAAAATTGATACATAATACAACTTTCTCTAACACCCACTTGCAGTAAATTTTCTTGAATACATATCTACAAATGCTTGAGAGATCAATTCTTAATGGCGCTTACTTACCTCATAATCGTAAAAGTTTTTCTATAAATACAAAGTGAATATTAGGTAAGGGTTTTCATTTTAAAACGACAAATTCTTCAAGTAACGTTTTTTCGAAATCTCAAAACCATTGGAAATAAAGGCATATAAAAATATCAAAGCATATAAAAGTATCAACACTGTAAAATGCTAAAATATTTACAGGAATTCTACACTTAGCGGTTTTCGCCATCTCGACAGCCAAGTCAGTCACCGAGTCATTTGTTGTTTATTTACTAAGCGCTAGATAGACATAAGCCACTGCTGGTTATCACCTCGTTTTCTGAAAACGTCTTGGTCAATGTTATGAACCATGCGCCGCTATCTGTGAAAACCTCTCCGTGTATCATCGCCTTTAAATCAGCATCAGACCAACAGTTTAACCGAACTCTTTAACCGTTAAGAGGAGAACGCATTATCAGCCGTTCTCTGTGCGTTCCCGACTTGTTCTACTTTACTATTTACGCGTCAAAATATGTTCTGTGGAAGTAGTTATTGTTGTTAGCTCTAAAACTAGCGACTGGCCTAGATTCTCCACCAGGTTTTCGGCAGGACTGAGATGCGAGAGAGTCTAGCTCATTAGAAGATTCTTCACTAAACGAGAACAGAACCATGCTCCCCGATGCGGCTCGACCGCGACCGCATTATGCGTAACCTCCTTTAGTGTGTGATTTTGAATCTACGCTCGATGTTTCAAAACGATGTTGGGCTTGTAGTTTGACTAACGGTTAAATAAAGGGTGATTTTTTGAAAACTCCCTACTCGAGAAATCTCAAAAACGATTGCGATATAAAAAATTTCCAAAAACAGGTAAATTTTTATTTTTGAGGGGCAAACTTCTCACCTATAAGCGCTGTCTCTATGTGGAAAACCACATTCATGTTGAAAAAACAGAACATTTTCGTTCAATTATTGGCTTGCTTCATTATCATGCTGATTTTCTACTTCTTGAGTTATTAAAGAATCTAGAATATTTTCCAGAATATTCAAATGAACTTTGCCACTGACTGTTTCGTTTATGAAAATGGGTCCTAAACTTTGTTTCCAAGGATGTCAGCCCACGCATTCTTTTGAAATCTGCGTTAGTACCTCTCTATTAATATCAGGATTTTGATCGTTTCAGTACCGCACATTGTGCTTGTTAATGCGAGCGTTTAAAAAAGTGCTCTCATCGCTGAAGCAAATATTTTTTATTAAATTTGAGTTTTGAATAATCATGTCTGTCATTCGCTCACAAAACTCTATCCTTCGATCGAAATCATTTTCTCTTGAAGAAAATGTTTTTTATAGGAATGAAGTTTGTTAAGCTTAGTTATTTGCGTACAGGTGAGTAAGAGAGACCTGTTGCCTCAGATATCTGTTGAAAGAAACTGGTGGGATTTAAAGCGTATATTAGGTATATACCTCCACTTGCGCCATTTTATTCACGACTCTATTGACTTAACTGTTCTTGCTTTCATTGGACCCAGTAACTTCAAACTTCTGTACAAGCAATCTAATGTAACTGTGATTCGCCAGTTTCTTTGGATGTCTATTATCGAAAACTATGACTGTGGTGCGTGCACACTTATGTTCAGCTTCATAAATAAAAATGACTTGTAGTCTTTCGGCAATTGTATACACCATTTTTACAATCAATTGTCTTAGTGAGAGTGACTGACGTAAAGTGGTTTCAAGTAAATCTGATACCTGCTGCAAGCACTAAAATACTTAATAAAAAGTGCTATAAAGATAAGAAAAAATTTTGTTGACGAATTGCGACAAAGAATAATTCAGAAATGTAGAAGAATTTCACCAGAAACTAAACTATTCAAGAAGTCCGCGAGCAATTTTAATATCGTTTGTATTATTGCTTGGAGCAGCGATGGTGCTCATTCTGAACACTTGATAAAATAATTAACAAAGTTCTATTACTTCAACCTTGTTTTTGATTTTTTATTCTTTTTAATCACATCCAATTTGGAAAGGCTTATCAGTTTTTAAGAGTGGTTTTAAAAAAGACATGTTCAAAACACAAAAATGCATACACTATTGTATTCAGGAAGATTTTAGCTATCTAACGATGATTGAGAAGTGAGAACTTATGAGGACGAGAGGGTGAGTAGAAACACATACTCATATAGGTCTGAAGTTGGCCCCGCAAAAATAAAGATTTACCTGTTTTTGGAAATTTTTTATGCCGCAATCGTTTTTGAGAGTGAGTGTCACTTTAATACTGACACAGTTTCGCGATTATAAGCTGAACATTGCGAGTGTATTCTGCAACCCGTAAAATTGTTTATCTTATTAAAAGGGCTTGGAAGACCGGCAATCCAAAAGCAGAACATGGTGAACATGTTGGAAGATCGAGACTACCTAGAATTACACAGATTAAGGAACATGTTTCAAATATTGTTCAAGAAGATCCAACAATCAGTACCAGAAATATTTCAGAGCAAGTTAATGCATCTCAAATTACACTTTGCAGAATTTTAAATGAAAATCAATTCATCCCTATCACATGCAGTGAGTTAAAGCGGCAATGCCACAAGACTATCCCCACTTTTACAGAAATGTGTGATTTTTACAGAAAAATGCTTGCAATTAAAATTTTACTAAATTTATTCTATTGGCAGATAAATCAATTTTTACTTGTAACTGGAAAAATAATTTTCGAAATACGTACAGATGAGTTGTGGAAAGTTCCCAAGCTATTTGCCGAACTAATTTCCAATAGAGGTTTATTTAAATGTTTGAGTCGCTATGTAACACTATGCTTATTGAATATTTTTATTTTAGACCAAATGACTGGCTCAAAATATATCAGTTGTTTGGAAAATAATATCCATTTACCAGACCTATTTGAGACATCATTTTAAATGCGAAGTGCATTTTAAATATTCCATATCCCAACAGATGGATAGGAAGTAATTCGAAAAAAATCTCTTATAAGAGGATCTACAGAGTCGAGGGATAAGATGGGCGACCATATTAATCAAATGAAACCAGTGGTGACAATTTTGAACATCTTTTGTAGACAGACCTGAATAAAATAATTAAAGATTTATTTTTTATTAATGCCTTCATACGCACATACGAGTATTTCTGTAGTTTTTGAGATTTCAACGAAATATATTGTTTGAAGAATTTGCTTAGTTTTTTTTAGGTCTATGATAATATGTATAATATCGCTATACAAAATGTTTTCAAGATTTGAGCAAGGAAATGAAAAGTAACTAAATATATTTTAAACAATTACAAATGTCTGGACAATTCCGTGTTCCTATTTAATATACAATAAGGTGAAGAATCATTTCTATCTAGGTTGGTTTTTTATAATTACCAATTTTATTTACAATTAACCATTTATTATTTTTAGTCCAACTCAGTTTAGGTTACCATAATTTAGCGTCAAGGTTCTTTACAGATACCAAAAATCGACTTGATTTTTATTTTTAGGAAAAAGTTATGAACACCTCTGCGCATCCTAGCTTACGTCAATTTTTTATTAAAAAATTAATATCTACTAACTAGCTAGAGAAATTTAATGCAAAACGACACTAATATTTTGCGTATAAAAAAAATACAGTAATATGCATGGTGTTCCGATTAAAATAACGAAGCTGGTGTCGACTTTTGATGTAACCGAAAATGCCGAAAAGTAAATATAGTTGATGGCCAAAGATCTAGAGAGTGACTAATCGCTAAGCGTGCAAGGAGCAACATTTCATAAGCGTACTAAATTTGAATACGATCGTATATAAAAAATATACAAAAATAATTGAATTACATAACATTCATTATTTTTAGTAGAAACAGTGATATAACAGTTTTTGCCAATTTCAAGGCGTTACATAATAAAATTGATAAGAATTATTTCAAAATTTAAAGTTTTTATCTTATCAATTACCCAAGGTACCCAAGATGAGTAGGTACAGGTGGCATGATTACCTACGTGTGTCACGTGAGAAGAGTTAGAACACACAAAATTATCAAAAATAAGTTGACATCAACTGAACCTAGCACATTAACAATTTACTTTAAATGTACCACCTGTGCCATTTTCTCTACAAATTAGAATGTCGTCCTTTTGGACGGCGATTGCCCACTACCACCCACTTACACCTGATACGCCCTCCGCGGATATCACACTTAAGCTTTGTCCACATGGACGCGAAATTCACGGATGTTTGCACGAATTTTGCAACCTCTGTTTTAACTATTTATGGCGGGAAAATCTTATCAATGTCAATCATTGACAAAATTTGCAAAACTGTAAAACACTACAAATATTATTACTCCTTTCATTATTATGTGATGTTAATAAATTTGTTTTGAGCTTCTGACAATCTACCATGGCAGTTTCATGATGAAAATGATAGAAAATGTTATAGTTATTTGTTACAAATAGGGATTTTTCCACCATTAAATAAATCGTGCAAATATTTGCGAATTCCGCATTCAAAACAACAAAAGGCTTTAGAATACATACACACTATTTACTATTGGTTACTACTACTGTCACTATAACGGTCACACATTAACATCCCGCCCGAACGATATACCCGCCCATGATAGCGCTGGAAATGAAACAGGTGGATCCGTCAATCCGTGGCAGAAGCTGTGTAATCGGGTATGCTCTCAGAAATATGCGGCACACGATTGTATAGGAAAAATATACGGGCTACATGTATATTTTTTGTGTTGACTGTTATAAATTGTGAGCAGGTTTATACCATGAGACACTCTCTAGATTTTTGACCGTCAAGTATAGTTCTGTTCGTCTCAGGGATACCATGCTGCAAAATTTTTCGGACCAATATTTTCTCAGATAACGATCAACGATTCCCGGTGAGACACCTTGTATATACAAAGAACAAAAAAACTGTAAATCATATATTCCACCAGTAAGGTAAGTAGCGCCCTCTACCTATAAGCTTAAAATAATTAGTAATATTGAAATTCTGAGCCTAAAAGATATTTTTAATTTGATTGGTACGATGGCTTTTCAAATAATGAGTAAATTTGTTTTTTTTTGTTTCAATCTTAACGGAACTCTATGTAATATTGCGAACATTTTAAGTTATATTCTATTGTTTCCAGCTCTTGATAACCAATAAATTGCAAGTAACGGTAAACAACCATTAACAACAAGCGAAACTATTTAAGATATTGCACCACAAAAAATCGTTTAAACGATTAAACTTGATAATGAAACAAGAAATGTAGAAAACTTCCGACAGTATTAATTAATTAATGTCATGACCATTTCACCAATTTATTCGGGGTCACTGCCAAGTTCACCTGTTGCATTGTAAAAACATAGGTGCTACTCTCAGTTTTAAAGTTGTGGTTATACATTGAGACCAGTTATATTGAAAATAATTACTAAATCATCATTATTTTCGTTTTTAAATTTAAATGTTTCTGTTTTAAATTTAAGTACAATCAGATTGTCATTGAAATTATTGTTAAACATGAATTATAGATCTCTGTAAATACGTACATTAGTTAAAACAGAGTTTTTAACAACTAAACTTATATTTTTATCCGATGATATGTCAGTTTAGCAAAATTTTTCTTATGTAATATGTAAATACGACAGCTTAGAAATATTGAGCATCGCAACATAAATATAAAAAAGCCATAATTTATTATTGCAATTATTTTTTTGTAAAATGCTTCAAGTATAACATATTATTTCATGGTAAACCAAAGTTCGTTAATGTTACATAGCCACAAATTGTACGAGAGTCATCGAGAATTTAGCACCGCTTTTGGTTTTAAATGAAAACTTACAATTGCAAACATACATGGTGGAACAGAAGTTTATCTTTATAGGTTCTGGAGCAGGTAGGTTTGTTTTACATATGTTTCAAACTCAACCTTTCCAAGATACAGGAAAATTGTTTCAAAATTCTACTGCAAATGAGGATTATAAACCTTTAATATTCAATTTTCATCCAATTTTTATTTATTCTTGGGAACGACTATCAGCATAGTATTATTAATATAAATTGCTGCCATGCTTTTTATGTATTACTTTTTATAGCTACTATAGCTGTTTTCCATTTTTTGTGTGAAATCTAAATAATATAAACGTATGGAAAGGACTCTAGTTTTAAGAATTACATTTAGGTACGTTTCTATTAGAAACTGATCTGTCAATTTGTCATATGCAGGGTGTCCGGAATATGAGTACCTTTATTTTGTTGTATAATAAATTATGCCAAACAATGCATAACAGAATTATGACAGCAAACAGGTCTTGAATATGTGACAACGTCGCTTACATACTATGTTAGGATTATCAGATATTTGTACATTATTTGCTCAGATTTGCCATATTATGCAGCTGGTTGCTATAAATTGTTCTATTTTTGTATATGTATCAAAGAAACACTAGAGATAACGGAATCGCACTAGCCACAAAACTACTATGACTAATATTACTTTTAGATTAACAGCTCTGTAAATGGGTAACTGTTGAGCAATAAAGCTATTATCATTACCGTTATCGTTATCGTTATCGTTATCATTATCATTATCATAATTATTATTAACAGCAGTAGCTGACACATTGCAAGAGAAACTTTGTTCACTTTATATTAATGCTGATACAAAACACAAATTACGTTACAGGTGCTTTTAGTTAACCTTAATTGTACCTTACACTTTGTAATTTCATAACACAGTTTTGCATTTTATTGCAGTTGTATTTGTATTTGTAGAGAAACTATTCGTTTCAAACATTCTTTTTGCTGCTTTTGGGTATGAGGTACGTCAAACTGAACCCAAAAAATTGAATATAATCAAAAATAATTGCCACCACATTAAGACATTTGTTCCATTCACTAACCGATGTATTCTGTTCGTAGAATTCTTGTAACTGCTGGTTTCACAATATTTTCGTATTTCTGCCTCCCAAAACCCCAATGATTCAAATATATGGAAATTACAGAATGATAGATAAATTTGGACAGTTGGAGGGTGCACTAAGATCCTGCACATTTTGGATAACATTTCAGGAGATTTTAATTTGATTGCTTGAAGCTTCTTCAAATTTTCATCGGACATTGCACTAATACTCAGTAATATGTCATATAAATTATATCAGTATGGATTATTTATGATTGACAAATAATATCAACATCACCTTGCCTGCAGAGGATCATGCTTTTAATTTCTTCGGTGGTCATGAATTTGAATGTTTCGTCGTCTTAACAAGAAAAAATCTTTACCATATTAACTATACTTTCCATGAAGCACTGCAAAGATAAACCCGTTAGCAAAAACTGTTGATCATGCTTTGACAATTTATAAAAATCAGACCTTCCACAAGTGCCATATTGATTTCTATTGATGCAACAAATGCACTTGTCCCCTTTTTCCATTGTTGAATATTGATATGCATTTCCATACATTATATACATTCACGTATGAATTTAAAATGGTTGCAAATCCTCAGTTTACAAAAATTGTATGGACGTATGCTGAGGAAACATGGACGGATTTTGGATAACAAATGACATAATGTTTCAAATTACCTCAAATACAAATGACAGAAACTGATTTGTGACGTTTACAAGGACTTCTACGAATTTTAAATAAATATCGTACTATAGGCATATATTTAATCTTCCTACGCGATCATTCACTTAGATTCGTTGACAATATTAACCTGGCTAGTGATCTTTTTAAAAATTAAAATTTTTATTTGCATGAATACATTACTGAAAAATGGATGTTTGTTGTTGCGAACAGACCATATATTTTGGTTTAAATAGCAAAGGGGTTCCTTCATCAATTCTGTGCACAAGCTTTGGATTATAATCAGCCATCACCCTATCACATATCATCAGTAAACATAATGAAGTTTCATCTATAACATCGTTTCAATCAACCGCAGTGAATTGGCTATAGAAAAATCTTATTAATGGTACATACTTTGCATTTTGCAGGGTTTTTTACAGAACTATTCATATTAAATGTAATTTCGGTAAATACTACTATTAAAAACTTGTACGTAGTTAAAAACTAACTTTAAATAATTAACATTAACAAGTTATGTTGTTATGACGTGAATATACTTTGTTCACAAACTAGAAGATACTAAATTCTGGATAACCCTTGTATCATGATTCAACATATTATAATGTCTATAACAAGTTTAAAATATTCCGTTTCAAATAGAATACAAGGGATATAAATAGAAATAACATGATAATTATTTATATTTTTTGTTATTGTCTAATTGTGGTAAATGATTTGCGGAAAATAAACATATTTACATACATTTTTATTATAATTAGTTAGGTTACTTCTATAAAAACTGAGTAGGTACTGCGTCACTAAAAATATTTTGCAATGAACTAAGTACATCAAGCAAACCAGTATTTGATGAGATATGATTAAAAATATGCTCAAATTTATGTTTAAAATGTAACATAGTTTTTGTGTTATCAATGAATTGTCAACACACAACGTTAGTTCAAACAAGTAGAAGCCTTTATGTCACGTATAATTGAAAATTACTGGCCTTCAGCGCTATAGCAACTACACAATTAGAATGAAATTTCCCATGCAAAAATGACATTATTTTATCTGATAGTAACAAGCAAAAGATTGCCAACTAATATTTAATTTTAATAAATATAACTTTTTATTAATTTTAAAGAGGATTATAAAGACAATATAAAATCATAGTTATTTTCTGTATAAGTTTTAAGTGGCATTTTATCCAGACAAGAATGTTTAAACGCGAAAACGTAGTTCGAGCGTTTATTATTCTCAAGTGGATAAAAGGCAATCTAAACACGAATGCAATACAACGTTTTATCCATAATCACATTATAATCATATTTTTGGAGTTAAAATTATTGGAATTTAATAAAAAAATATATTCGCACGACTTGATATTTCTTAGTATTCAATGAAACGCGTTATGTGTTGTTATACCTACTGGTTGCAATGATACATTGTTTATTATCAATTATTTAATAAACAGTTCTATCTGAATTTGGTAAAAATACAAGAGAGTAATTGTGTTCCTGTAGCTGTTTTCGAAGAAGCTCAAGAAACTATTTTCTATTTATTGCCTCCAAAATCCAAAATCAATATATGGGCGGGCCCAGACACACCGATAGCGGGTCTGTCCTCACAGAGCCTAGCCTCAGAACAACCAGAGCAGGTAAAAGAATTCTGGCTAGTGCTAGTAATGTGAATTTTAACTCTGTTTCTGACAGGGACCAGTTACCGAGCTCACGGCATAACATACAAGTGTTCGTCGAATTTAGCGAATGGAGGAAAAAAGGGATTTTTTAAATGTGAAGAAAAATTATGCAATTTCATCTATGTGGTCGAAGTATTAGATCTTGAAGGCTACTATAAAGGTCTACAAAAATATAGATATTGGAAAATATATCAAGCTTACTACTTATTTAAAGAGTGTATCGAAAGGATACAAAGCAAAAAAGCTACAGTATTAGAAAGAACACATATTGAAGAATTTTTGATTGGGGCTTCCGATATAGAATATTTAATGATTAAGGTAATATCTATTTAGCTTTTACATGTTGGTAGGTATATAGTGAATTATTTTAGGTTGCATGGGGGTTTCTGGTGCCTGTCGAAGCTGCGAATTGACAAATTTGAAAATGACTTATTTCAATACCTGACACCAAGATGGGTATTTCAAAAAAAATTATAAGAAGGATTTTAGGTGAATATTATTGAAATATGCAGAAAATATATCAATTCGTTTAACACAATACAGATTCTTTTTAAGATACATCATTAAAAAATGTACTTCTCATCCTGTTGGAATCAACACATTACGAAGTTACCCACAATAGTTGCTTCATTCCTGAATATCGCATATCTAAAAGCATATACTAGCCATTGTATGAGGTGCGCTTCAACAACTTTATTGGGTAATAAAAGTGCTGATCTTACAACCATTAAACGGCATGATGGATAGAAGAGCTCCTCTGTAGCTGAATGTTGCGGTGTTAGTGTTTTATGGCGCTTTAGAATTCACATTCTCACGCGTCATTAAAAAGCACTGATTTTGTGCACTTATAAAAATAACTATTAAATATCTGAATTATCTTACAGCATTGTCATTTAAATGACACTTCCCTCGTTTTCTAGTCGGTATAATTTTCGAAATATTCGTTACCTCAAAAACATTTCCGGAAATTAGGTGTATGTGAAAGTTTTGGAGAAACAAGTACCTAAATATTGTAACGAGTAGGTTTACTAGGTTCTTTATAGGCTGTTATAAATGAGGTTTTGTTACTATTAATAGAAAAAACAGACATTAAGTGCGAATAATCTGTGGCCACATGCAAATGTGTGATATAAGAGAAAAATAAATAAAATGCTGAAGTTTTGCGTAAACCATTGAGAAGAATCGGATGTGACTACAATGTACTAGAAAAATGAGATCTGGTTTGGTTTGAATGGTTCCAAATCAACCAGGCGAACACAGCCTGGATTGAGACTCATGTACTAAATAAACAATAAAGTGTACGCTTTTACAATATAACAAGCAGAAATGTTTATCATAGGTATTTGACAATGTGCAGGGGTTAGATGGTTATATTCTCCGACAATCTTATATTTAAACAAGATGTGATCAAAAGTAATTTACTGCGACTGCTTGAAATTTTCAAATAAACTGGCAAACACTAACTCAGTCATTTAGGAATAAAAATGCATTGAAGAGAACGTGAAAGTAGATAAACTAACTTATGGTTCCTTTAAAGATGCTTTTAATAGAAATATAGAAGAAAAATATCGTAAAACAATAATTGTTTATTCTCGAAAACAGTGCGTTTGCCGACCCATGTTAATAAAAACTTTTTCATTATTTCTTAAAATGATTAAAAAAATTTCACCGTTCATTTTCCGGCACTCTGTACATTTAAACTAGTTTAAGGCAATAACAAACACAAGTTTACCTTGAAATATGGTCTTTAATAAAAATCGTGAGTAAATATATGAGTATCGCCAAATATGTTACAATGGTAAATGACGATATGACCTTTGATAGCAATAATTGTACACATACCTTGCAAGTACATAATGAATTTATGATAATGAGTTTCAATAAGTGACTTTTGACTGGAAATATTTTCTATGTACGTGTTATATTTTGATATCAGTAGAAATAAATAAATTATACCAAATGAAGGGCTACATGTATGCAAACCAGTAAAACACTGATGATACACGAGCAATTTAACCTTTAAATTATTTTAAAAAATTACAAGCATGAACTAATTTGTTGGTTAAAAATATTTGTGTTTCAATATGATTATAGCTATTATTTGTAATTATTATGTATTTATTTATTGTTGTGTATTTTTCCATCAGTGAGGATAAATTTGAAAAACTTAAATAAACTCTTGCGTCAACAAGTATCGATTAAGGATTATTTTAACGTCTAACCAAAAATTTTACTTTAAAAAACAACAAACAAAAATAAATATTATATCAAATTAATGTTTTGAAAATCAAATCTTTTTTATTAAAATAAATAAAGAAAAAGCTATGACATATATGTAATAATAATAATAATATAATACCTACCTTCAGAAAATATCCTGTTTTCATTAAAGAACTTCATATCATAGCTATAAAGTGTTAATATCTACCGAGGGCCTAATGCCACTTATTCTCGAGCTACAGTGTTGAAGTTTAAAAAAATATTTGATTTATCTGAATATATCTGAAGATGTTTGAGAAATGCAAAAGTTAAATCGAATCATATCACTAAGAAATACTATTGTTATGGGCACCAGAATTTGAACTACACTGAATATTTTGAGAAACCAATATTTTCTAACAATAATATGTCAAAAATTATATTCGAAAATCCATCGATTTTTGAGATTGCATGAATAGAACTTATTTTAAATTAAAACAAGTAATAACAACTCGGACTTTTTTAAAGAAGTGGAAGACTTCATTTGTTGTTAGAAACAACAGCAAAAACTAATTGCACTTATTTTGTTTTCAAGACAGTCAATTGTACGGGGTTGTTTCAATTTTTCGAAACCTTTCAGTAAGTATTTAATCCGCTGATTGACTAATTCGGTTATCAATTTCATGATGATTATAACGGATTACGTACATTTTTGAAAATATATTGACACATCTATTTATTTATTTATTTACTTTTATTAAATTGAAGGCACTAATAGATTTCTGTACAGTTTTTTTATGTAAAAGCAAATGTAGATAAATATAACGATCATGCTAAAAGGAAAAAATGGTTTGTGATTATTGAAACTGCAACTAAAAATGTTATGTTATTATGCTATGTCGTGTTATTAAAATGTTATTGCATTGCTTGCTGATGAAATGTTCTAATTTGTCGAAATTTTCATATGGAACTGATAATTTCAGTTTAGCCCACATTGATGGATAAATAGAATCTTGTAAAGAAAGTTAGGAAAATCATATCTGCTACTTGCTGACTGAGGAAATTGACAGTGAATCCACTAAACTAGATTATGATTTTCCCACAGATTATAAACATATGTAGATGATGCGTTATAAAATGCAGTAATTATAAAAAAATTCATTTTTTAATACCGGGTAGCCATAAAGTTCCGTACAATATCTATAAGTTTGTTAGAAAATTTTTGTTTGAAAAACGTCAATCTATTTTTTAAAAAAGGACTGCTTCACGTAAAAAACTTATCGTATCGTTTACGTTTGGACTGTGTCGCTATCACAGATATTTTAAACCCTCTTACCCAAAAATTAACGCTTTTTTACTGTATTGCAAAGGTATTTTACGCTAATACAAATTAATTCTCCTACAGTGCCTATCATCCTATCAATGAAGTCATACCTATATATGCCCTTTGATACCAAATATCTAAGTATTCTAATGAACAGTTCCATAGACAAAGCTGTTTTCAATAATTATCTAAAATAAAAAATTAATCTAGGTAAATTTACTGATTTTAGCCAGCTGCCTGCCTGATAAAGTCAAGTGAAAGAAACAGAATAAATTAATCCGTGAACTACTGATCTGAAAATTTCTTATAACAGTTTTTTTTAATAAATTTACAATAGTTTTTATTAGATTGTGTGTACTTTTGAATACCTTTCTGAATCATAAATTAAAAGCCGCACTTTGCTCTAACTTATAGTTATTTAAAAGACGCCCTCTATCTTAAAAATTGAAAACTTTTAATATTGGGTACCGTTGTACTAAAACAACTTTAAGCATTCATTTTTGTTTAAAAAATTAGAGGCGCAATTATAAAACTTAGATAAAAATAATTTTTTATGTCAAATAATACCCTTTTCAAAAAAAATATTTTTTCTACAAAACTGTTAAAAATGTCATTTTTTGACACGCGTGTTAAAAGTAAGTTACTTTTAACACTAGTGTTAAAAGTAAATCAAAGTTTATTTAAATTTTGTTTTGAAAATTAATAAAACGTTTTAACAAACACATGAACAACTTTTTATTTTACAAACCAACATTTTAACTAGTTATTACTATTAACATTTATAGTAAAATTAGAACAATTTGAAATTGTAATTCCCTGGGAAGTCATCATACTTAAGTTGGTTTTACTGTCAACATGTGTGACACATCTATTTTCTGTAGAAATACTACTGGTAGTACTGGTGGTCTTGCTAGTAGTTCCAGCAGTAGGAAGTATTTGGCACGCAATTTCCTTCTTCTGTTCCAGTGAATTGTCAATGTAGCCTTCAGCTACCGTCGAAGATTTCCATCCTCCATGTCTCTTGATGGTAGTAAGATTTGCACCAGAAACTGCTAACAATGTCGCCGATGAACGACGAAAACAGTGTCCGGTGTAGAGTTGAGGATTTAGTAGATTCAAGAACTCTGCAATGTCGGCAGGCATTTTACCAAACATGTTAATTCCGACTGGATTCTTCACACATTTATTCTTCATATATTTAAGAAAAAGTCATCTATGGTCAGCGTTGGGTAGCCGGTGTGCCATATACTTTCTAAAAAAGTTTAAATAAAATTCACCAACAACACTGAAAGTCCGAGGCACTTTCATTTTAGTATCTGGTATGGTCACAACAACCGAAGTGCCCAAATATTCGATATTGTCGATGGTCATCTGACACAATTCCTCCCGGCGACACGCCCCGAAGACACCCACTATTGCTGCGACTTTCATCATCAGATATTTTTCGTCTTCTGCTTCTGTGAGAAATTTGTCGATATGCGTCTTCGTCAAAACTTTTGACTTTTTTGCTTGATATCCTTCCCCCTTTTAAAAAAGCAATAAGTTTATAATGTTTGCATATATTTTGATCTTGCTTTATTTTTAACATAGTTTTGATCATGGAATAATTTGACCACAGCGTTGACGATTTCCATATCTTGGCTTTTTCCTCAAAATATGCCAGTAAAGTACTTTCGTTACATTTCCCAGGGACCTTTTTGATGTTACACCATTCCGAAAAGCGTCTATAAGCGATTTCGTACTGTTCCTTTGATTTCGCCGGCAATAATTCCAATGTTGCTCGACTGGCGGCTTCTTCGATTTCAGCAGGGATGGATTCGTTACGCTCATTATCGAGATTATTCATTATACTTATAATATTACTAGAAAATGCTGTCAATATTTTTGCGTTTTTTTCGTAACTAACAGCACTGGTTGCTACGAAAATTTTGGTTCATAAACATTGCGATCTGTGTGGTATTTTTTGATTTCTTATTTTTATTGGGTTTAAAGTTCTTCCGATTGTTTTGTAGAAAAAATAGTGTATGATATACGTGTTAAAAGTGAGTTCGTGAAGTTAAAAAACTTTGTACGCTCGTTTTTTAATCATCTTCACTCACAAAATAAAATCTTACTTTTAACACGTATATCATAAATAGCTATTCTAAGGAAATTATAAATATTGTGCAAGTCTTTATCACCACTCTATATATTTATATGAATGTCACACATCAAACGTGTAACGGGTATTCTAGTTCGCTTCCAATAAAAGCATAGTAAAAGTTTTTCAAAGTATTTATATTAATAAAACCATAGTACTACATACAATGAAACCAAATGTTCACAATAGTTTCGATATGCTGTTTCTATGCTTTTCTGATTGAAAATAACACCGAGAACATAAATTTTTAACGAACACTATTCGTGAATTCGTCACATATCACGAATCGCGCATAACGAATGCTTGCTACAGACTATGCGGGTTTTACCGATTCGTGATGCACGATACGTGATTTATATGGAATTCGTGCATAAAGTGTAGGGTTTTTATGAATAGATTTTAAACGAACAAGAAAGACCCTACACACTATTCACGAATTCCTCACAAATCACATATCGCGCATTACCAATCGCAAATTCACTCATAGTTTGTAGCAAGGCTGGTCTTTGTAAACTTATAGTATTTATATTGTAATATTATACATATTGTAAAAGTTGCGGAAAAAATACCAGCAAAAAACATGACATTATACCTATCAACATTTTATAGTAATATAATAGTAATATGACTGCACCAGATAAAATGATTACAATTTTTCTGTCACCTACAATTTTCTATAACTTATAGTTCACATCATCAGCTTAAAGTAAACAAGATTTAAAAAAAAGTTTCTAATACTGAAGTAGATTGTTTTCAGTTAGTGACTAAAAATGTCTTGAATTGAGATCTGCTAAACTTTCCTGTGCTTAATTCTCGTTTTGAGAAAACTTATCTATTTAAAATAAAGTTTTTTAATTTTTAATGGATTTTGCATTTCAAATACACATACCTATACGTATCAGAAATATATTTGTCGAATAATCCTTCCAAATGACTGCGGATTACTTTAGTATTCACGTTTATGTCGTTTTTAGATAACAACGACAGAAGAAACGGACTCTGCCAGAATAAAACGTTAGAACTATTGGGAATACACTATATAATTATGGATTTTCTCTTTTCAATACTTGTGGCAGTGTTGAGAATTTTACGGTTTTTAACTCATCCGATCTACATTTGGTTTGCCCAGGGAAAGAAAAAAATTGTGCCGCCAATAACAAATGACATACTCCATATAGACGCTACAGAGTTAGCTGCCAAAATTCGAAAGAAACAGGTAAGATAAAAGAAATACTTCAAAATTATTGCTTGGTATTTCCAGTAACTGAAATGTCCAATTTCCATCAAAATTATACAATATTTAAAAAATACTAATATGCCTCAATAATCCATATATAATCCATTAAACTTGACCACATAAATCGTTTTATCTAAAAATGCTTCCTAAAGACGGTATGGCTCTTTTTAGATTAGAGAAACGAATCACTTAATGCATTAAAATTAATTTAAGGCATGTAGAGCATCTTTTATTAACGTTAGTGTTTTTGTTAATCGGTGTTTTGTTATAGTTTGCGCCAGTTTG
This sequence comes from Monochamus alternatus, assembly GCA_037114965.1. Lineage (NCBI taxonomy): Eukaryota > Metazoa > Arthropoda > Insecta > Coleoptera > Cerambycidae > Monochamus > Monochamus alternatus. The sequence goes on along the minus strand of CM073435.1, from coordinate 19,846,373 downwards.
TGATATCATTTGATAAAAAATTCCAAGTTTACATATTTTTTTTTATTTTATTTTTAAAATCGAACTTGATTATAAAATAGCAAGTTAATAAGGCATTTTTTAAATTAAAATTAAAGCAAATATAAATAAAAAAATGCAGTGCGTAATTGCTGCTGTTTTAGTTATCTAGTGCTGAAATATGCCAAGTCTACATAGATCGCATCAAACAAGTAAATCCAATCATCAACGCGGTGGTAGAGGACAGATTTCAACAGGCACTGAAAGAAGCCAGAAATGTGGACGATTACCTAACAAAGTGCGCGCTGAGCGAAGAAGATCTAGAAAAAATCAAGCCTCTATTAGGTGTACCAGTGACCATTAAAGAAAGCTGCAGCCTACAAGGTAACTATTAAGATAATTACAAGCATAAGTAAATTGGTCAGCACTGCACAATAGAGATCTTCCTAATCATATGGCTGAGGTTTTCAAACCCAATGTATACTAAAATTTTGCAAGGACCATTTATGCAGGTTAGATTATGTTGAATTCAAAAGAGTAGCATTCAGTTCACTTACTATTTTTAAGACACTAACAGTATTACAAGAATGATTAATTTCCAAGAAACCATCATCAACTTTCCTTTTCGTTTTCCAATAATACATTGTAAGTGTAAAAAAATTCTATAATAATATTTGTCTGAATATACAAAATAGAAAGGAAAATTCGTTTATTTTTTTAATATCTAAAAAGCCTAAACAACTAAGGGTACCCTGCAAACACGGGAAGTTAGTAACAGAATAGTCATTCTATTTTCCTGTTTGATTCATTTTTAATATTTAACACTTTTCAATAAATGCGCATCAAAATAGGTTGGACATGTTTAATTGATTAAATAATTTTTGTACGATTATGTTCCAAACTATAATTACAGGAAGAAGAACTTTAGATATTTTTTTTAACTCGACAAAAAGTAGGTATTTTATAAATACAATAATTATAATTTTATTTTAATTACCAAGGCCATATAATAAGAAGAACGTGCAGAATCAAAAAACTTATTCTAAAAAATTTATTTAACAAACAACAAATATGTTGTTTTTCACTTTGCCATAATATTGTAGTTAATAGGAATTTTAGATTACTTCGAAATATATTGGCAATCGGTGTACAATATAAGAATTCGAAATCACTTCTACACTACATAAATAACGGATGCCCCAGCTTTTATTGAGCACGCCATATACACGGTGTTTTTAAAAATATTTAATTCAAACTTTGACATTACCTTACCTTGCCATATTTTATATACTTGATAACTCCTGGTTACACCGGAAGCGCCCATCAACTTTCCTATTTCAAATGGAACACCCTGTATATTTTTAAATTTTTGCTTGTGTAAATTTAAACATATTTCATATGACTTCCCTATACCTATCTCTTACCGTCTTTACAATATGCGCCAAATTTTTTTTACATAAAACTGAGAGACTATAAAATTTTCTGTAAAATCAGTTCCATTAATATTTTCGCTGCGATGTATCGTTTCAGAGATACCTCCTCTCAAAAATCGGTAATTTAAAAAAAAATTACATGTCTATAATCATAATTCTCCTGGTAACTCTTCGGCCGCTTGTTTTACACAAAAGTTCCATAAAAGAATGCTTTAGAGCAATACATTTTATTTAAAAATATATACAAATATGCTAATTTATCTCCAATGGGGCAGAAGTTACAGCAATTAGAATATTTTAGTTAAAAGAAAAGATTTTTCAAGAAAACTCGTTTTCTTCATTATCACAGTGTTTACAATGGCCATTTCCACCGTTTGTTTTAAGCTACGGTTACGCTTTAAGGAACCTTAAAAATACAATTTGCCTTCCACCGTTTGCTAAACCCGACATAAAATGTCTTAAACCTTCTTAAATATAAGCTCTCGAAATTCTAGGCTTATCTCTTTTAAGGATACCTAAAGGTTCTACATAACCTAATTTAATAATTTAGTTTTATTATTTTTCCACTGAAAAATAAACAAAAAATAATAAACTATGATGAAAATGATATATTTAATAATGATTTAGATATATAAAAAAAAATAGAGTATGGGTTTCCTCGAAAAGTGTACGAGAGAAGTGATCACTTCCATATGATGGATAACTTTTATAAGATACTGGCTGCAATGCTGCATAAAGAAACAGCTGCACATTTTGAACTTAATCGAAGAAGATCTTGAATTTCCAAGTAATATGTAAGCTCTTAAAAAGAATCACTGATAAAATTACAAAAAAAAATAAATTTATTTTTATTCTTTAGTAATAATTCTGTATCGCCAAGAAAACGGACTTCCTTGTTTTTTGTTTTCAAAAAACTTTTTATGAGTTAAATTCACCTGCTATAATTTTTCTTGTACAGACATTATCGTTTTTTTATTCTCCACCGTACTTTTATAATTTGCTATTATGTTAATTAGTAATACTTTTTCTTCATTGCTAAAATTTGCCAATCGTGTTTTTATTTGGGAATTATTTCCATTATAAATCCTACCAATTCGAAAACAGAACTTAGCAGAACAGCATAAAGTCAGAACAGTGAGAGTGAAGTAACAGACTTTTGAGGTTAAGAAAGAGTCATGAAGCTAACAGCTTGTGCAAAAAAAACCGAAAAATTATGAATATTGGCTTTTTAGGTAGACTTTACAAATGAAACTTAATAATTGTGCGGTGGAAACATTACTATTTTAAACTAGGCCTAAAATTTTAACCGCCCTTAGTTAACTACACTTAAAAGGCAATGCGGTGGAAATGGTCATAAGCTAATATATTTTACATTAATTCATAAACAAAAAAAACCAATTTCTAAGCTAATTGTGAAAAAATGCGAATGTGTAACGTATGTATAAATATTTATTTTATATAAACTAATAAGGAGAAAACGTAGCAAATGAAAAATCTTAACAAATTAATTTTACTGGGCCTGTTTCTCTTGGACAGAGAGGGCTGTGCTTCTGGCTGCAGCATTAATACCGATTTCAACACGTATTGCGAATCACTCTTGTTTTCGTCATCAGTCTCCGCAGGAGGCGCAGGTGAGCTCTAAGTCTTCTTCGTTTATAATGGGGGCGCTATTTAAATAGTGACTCTGACAGTTTTGGCACAATCGAGAGAAGCTCATCGCTGCCTTTTTACAGCTATACCTTGCACTGCTACAACCTTTCGTGCATCTACAAAATATGAGGTCCCAAATTTCTCTGGATATTGCCTTTGCGTTCCCAATCTCACAGGTCTGGAGGTAGTTGGTTTCACAGCCAGAACTGCAATGTGCGTAATCCGTGCTCTTTCGTTGGCCCCCTCGCTGGATGGAAGTGATACAAGATCTCATTTTATATTTGATGTCAATTTCAAAAATGAATCGTAACTGAAAGTGTTCAGTGAACTTAGCAGGGGTAATATTCCATTTCAGCATGCATATTCGTCCAGCTTTTTCAACATCAGCATGCGAGGAAGAGGAGTTGTGGAACACTTCAACTGTTCTTTTTATATCAGGATGTTTTTCGTTGGTTGGTTCAAACAGCTTATAAAGTACGGATTTTTTTGTTTTCCTCATACCATCCTCATTGAATAAGGCCATTGGAAATGGCGCATATGATACTAAAATTAATGTCAAAATTTCAATTAAATACTTTTAGAAACACCGTGTATATGGCATACTCAATAAAGGTTGGCACAAATTTGGTACTTGTTCAACCGTTAATAATTGATTCTACATCATAAAAAGTCTATAAATATTTCATTTTTAATATAGAGATTATTCAAACTGTATATTATAATGATAAGGTTTATTTCAAAGGTATAACTAAATTAATTGCTTGCATAATTATTATGGATTTGTAAAATGACAAAAGATCAAACTGAATGCGAGAACAGTGGTATCTCGGAAGCTGCCAGATATAAAGATGAGAAAGAGTTATTGGAGGAAATCCCTTTAATACTGCCGAATAGTAATTTTTAGTATGACTTTATAGAGTTATTCGAAATCTCTAATACTTATTTAACACTGCCAAACAGTATTGAGTATGAATTTATTTAAATACTGCTTGCCCGTATTTGATCCACAAAATTATAGTTATTGGTTAATCATTTGTGGACTCGGATTATTTTTATTTCTTTAAATTTTTGCCAATATAATGGTGAATGAGAAAAAGAGTATGTCAATATATTGGTAAAATGACTTATCCTCATTTCATTTTACTTCAAACATGCAACGGTGCTAATCAAAGCGAATAAAAGCGAAAAACATTTTATTTTTATTTTAGATTAGAAGTACGAGTTTGACTGATTACTGCGATCAAATAAGCAATTGTTCATTGCTGACGATATCTTAATCATGCGTAAATATGTATAGTCAAGCATTATCCTCATTACTGCTACCTTACCACCACATATGTGCATGCTTCATTATATCAGTAATAAGGATAGTGTTTGCTGAACCATATTTATGCATGATTAAGGTAACGTCGAACAATATCCCTTATTTGATAGATCGGGCCATTCGGCTGAAAACGGTCATATCCGTCCTTCTAATCTAAAATTAAAATTAGTCGGTTAGTGATTTAAGGCGTTACTATTTGAATCGATGTGGCTAGATCGGTGTGGGATCAAGCCCCGCAGCCGATAGACCGTATATCAGCTATATTCGTGGAGAGGATTGGCACCCTCTCTGCGAATATGGTAGGGTGGAAGAATGTTGGCTTGGGTCAATGTGAGAGATTGATACCGGTCGACGTTTGATCACCCCCCTAATTAATGAAGATTTCCCTCATTCTTGCATTGAATGGTGGTTAGGGTCTACCAACGTAAGTCGTTTCTGGATGCAAATGCGGCCTGCTTAATAATAATATGCCGCCCCCTCTCCAGCACAAGTCCCCGACTTCTGGACTAATCGTCGTGATTATAATGAGGGGTAGAGATATTATTATTATATTATTATGCTCTTTTTCTCATTCACCATTAAATTGGCAAATATTGAGAGAAATAAGCAAAAGGATAAGGGAACCCTATGCCACAAATTATTATCCAATAACTGTAATTTTGTGGAAAAATAAATAAATAAAATGCAAGGAGTATTTAAATAGTCATACTAAATACTTTTGAGCAGTATTATATGGATTTCTAATAACTACATTGAAATATAGTTTGCGTAATTTCGTAAACTTGAGAAATTAGAAATTGAAAATAATTTATTTGGTCAATTTCTTAATAAATTTTATTTTTCGATTTTGATCGGGTTTTGCAACGAATTCTAACCCCTAGAAGGAGCTTTGTGAATGCAATATGTTACTTTTAGTTGTAGCCAATATTTAGAAATAACTATCGATAATTACCAATTGGATAAGGACAAAGTATATTTACGTAGGTATACCCAAAGAGACACAATGGCAGTGGCGGCAACGATATATATTTTGACGCATAAAAATGACACATATTTTACTCTGTAGGTATATAAAAATGATACTTTATTATATTCAGTATTTTATGTTGAAAACCCCATGTTTTTCAATATTTATGTAATTACAAATATTGTGGAATATTACCCAATGAATTTAATCCTTTCAATGCAAATTTTAAATATACTACTATTATATTGTTAGAAAACGCGAACGCTAATGACCACTGCATCCAACCCGCATCTCCGAACGCTCGTCGGTGATGCCCGATCGTCCCGAGAACTTGTGTTTGAGCTGATTCGTTGGTGTTCTGTATTTGACGAAAAAAAAACCCACACTTTTAAAACCATTTTTAGCAGAATTTCAGTAATGTCTCAAGGGCCATCCCTAAAAAACAAATTACCATTACCATTACAATTTTAGAATTTAGATATATGACCAATTTACCTTTGTCCAAATCAATGCAGTGCATCAACACGTACAGATTTCACATTTTAAGTTCATAACTACGTAACGTACGTTACATCTCATAAAGTACGTTGTAAACAAAAGAGAGAAAATCCTATCATAATAGAAACGAATTCCTTTCGCGAAAGGAAGTGTCAATTAAGTTAGCTAGAACCAACTTTATGTTGGTAGGAACGAAGCTATCTAATGCTTAACTGTTTCTTGATGCCTATTTTCTTTTTATTTTACACAATGTATTGTTACTTAATTAACACATTTGTTCTGCGCTTACACAAACATGAAGGTATTGATTGTGTATTTGTATATCTACGTTTGTTTACATTGGGTGGGTAACGCACTTTACCTCTGTTTCGAAAAATTGTCCGTGACAAACTGAAAGAAATTTGTCAACAATAGTAGTTTGTGTACCTAACCGAGAAATTAAACGTTTTCCAGGCTGACAGAAGAAATGGACCACTTCTGAAAGACCGGAAAATCGCTTTCCCGCCGTGGTGCATACAACATTTTTTATCCTACACAAGAAAAAAATAAAAACCTTCAAAACTTGTTATTACAGTAATTAATTTACAGAAAGAAGTTAGTTTTTTTGAAATATTGAAAGCAGGGTTATGAATAGTACAATTATCAAAGGAAATACTTTGTTTAGATAAACCCGATAATTGAATTTATTCTGAAGCACTAGTTGAAAATAAATCATGATGATTTGTAACTTCTGCAGGTTCTCTAATAAATGAAGCTTCCATACAGGTGCTTTCATCCCCTGGTTTCTTTGTATATATTTTTTTGCGAATAGAAATTTTTTTCTCAAGAAAATCTTCAATGTAGCTTTCCGCTACACTCGTAGATTACCATCCATTATGTCTTTTTAGTGCTAATATATCCGCTCCAGAATCAGCAAGAAGTGTGGCTAACGTTTTTCTGAAGCAATGACGCAGTACCTATGCTGTTAGGTAAATTTATATAAATACCTGGCTATTTTACACGGTAATACACCAATTGTGTGAATGCCTATATTTTGAGCTGTACATTTTCCTTATTCTATTTAATAATTAATCGTTTGGAACTTAAATTTTTGGGTCGTAAATTAAAGTATGGCTTGCAAATTGAAATCATGTCAATTGAGTTTTCTTTTTCAAAATTTCAAATAGTATTGCTTATTATTTTTTGTATTTGGTACATGTATTATTAAGATGTCACCTTGGTCCATCACATTATCAATCATAATTTTCAGTTCGTCAGTTCTACACGCACCGGAAATTAAAATTATTAATACCATCTAAAATAATTACATTGTCTATTATAAAGAATAAAATTTTAATACTATATATATTGATTACTTTATCATTAAATATATTTCATCTTGAGTTTCCATTAAATATGTAATTATATCTTGTTAATTGAACGTTCTTGATTTGTTAGTAATATAACTGATTTTTTCTTTAAAGAGACGGTTACTTTCGTATAACTTCCAATATCAACATTTTTTCTGACAGACAGTGTTGCTTTTAACATTGAATGAATTGACCATAATCTCGAAGACTCATATTTTTGTGCCCATTCGGATATATATATTAAAATTACACTTTCACTCAAGAGCGTCAATTCATAAATAGCGTGTATTGTAAATTGTATCTTTCCTTTGACTCGTCAGGTAATAAATTAAATACTACTTCTTTGTTTTTTTAGGAAATTTCTTCAGGGGTATAGTTATCCATGCTTTCATCACTATCAGGAGCTTGAGATGTCCTCGCGATACTTTTCTCGTCTATTATTTAACAATTAGCGGTGACAATAATTATGCGTTTACTCACGGAAATTTTACAATTTTAAATTAACTGACTCTACAATGACAGATACCTCATACGCCACATATTGCCGTGCTCTGTACGATGAAAAAATAAAAACGCCAAATTATGAATGTCAAATGTTTATTTAGAGTGGAAATTAAATGTAAAATTACAATTGTTGTATGTTCTTGAAAGATTTAAAGGCAAATGTTGATTGAAATCCTGTTCCAAAACAACGTCCACAGATGATTGGCCATCATTGGCCGAACAACGTTACTGGAAATGTTGACTTTTGTCGATTTGCGCAACATGATCATTAAATTCTGTTTCTGAATGTTTGCTTTGCTGTATAGATATCGATTGTTCGGACTTGATTTTATTAGCAACTTCTAATGTATGGGTCACTGAATCTGATATATATCTTTCCGCTACTTCTGACGACTTCCACCCTCCGTGCCTTTTCATATCTAAAATGTCCACACCTGGGGCATTTGCTAGTAATGTAGAGGACGTTTTTCGAAACGAGTGGCCGGCGTACTAATTTGGGTTTGAAATTTTAAGCTGTCGTACGGAATTTTTTAAATTGTATGCTTTCAAACCACCTGATTTACGCATCCGCGACGCTCATACCGATAAAAGAAGCGTTCATCTTGAGAATTTTTTGGTCGGAATTCCATATAATGATTAACAAATGTTACCCAATCGTCTCTTACTACAAATCTTCTTTGCACATTATTTTTTGTAGTAAGAATCTGACACAATATTTATACTCTACATCCTTCACTTTTAGATTGTATAGCTCGTCAGTTCGACATGCCTCAGCTACTCTAAAGATCGCTACCACTTTTTTCATTAAATATATTTCAACATGAGCTTCTAACAAAAACTTTGATATATCATCCTTTGTAACTACCTGAGATTTTTGAGGTTGATATCAGTCATTTTTCCTTTTTATGAATACCTTCAAGCGGCCAAATTTCGAAATATCCTGGTTTTTATTTAATGAAATAGTCAATTTCAACACTGAGTATTCTGACCATAATGTAGCAGGGGACAATGTCTTTAATTTTTGTAAGAAAAATACCACTTATACATCTTCAGTTATTGTGGACACATCTTTCGCTGTACGCCATTTGATGAAATTTTCATAGGTTTAATTGTAACAAACTTCTGCACGCAATAATTGCTGCTTCTTCAGTGGAATTAATTTTTAACTAAATTCGAGCCAAGTATTAAACTTAAAACACGTTTATACCTATCAACTGTATATTGAAGAATAATTATTTGATAACTGTCAAAATAATATTTTTTGTTGACATGAATGTTACCAAAGTAATGTTAACAACACACTGTAATACTACTCACCACAGTTAGTATACTGTGCTACTCACAGTCAAGGAAACCGCCTTAAACTCATTTTATTACAGTCTATAGTGCATTTTCAGTATCTTTTATATGTATAAAATCGAGGGGATAATGAAAAGTTTAATACATTACACGCTGCAAAAATCCTTCAACATACAGCAATAATTGTAATTTAACATTTAATCCACTCTAAATAAACATTTGACATTAATAATTTGAGATTTTTATTTTTTCGGCACCAAAGTTTTTCATACTTAGCAACCGATAGCCTAGCATGTTTTACTTTCGCTTGCAATTGTCTCTTTAAAATAAAAAATATACTTTCGTAGGGGGGGGGGGGTAATAAAAATAGCATTTTTCCACGGTCGGGAGTAGAAATCAGTTTCTATGACATCAAAATTAAAACAGTAGTCGATTATTCCCAAGGGAGTATAATGCTCCCGAGGAAGTTTACATTATGAAGAACGTTTTTCATGCAAAAAAAAATTTAAAAGTTAATTGACTAGTTCATCAGTTCGACAAGCTCCGGCAATCCCCAGAATTAATCTAACCTATAAAAAATCAAAATACTTAATAATTGAAATACCTAACAACAAAACTAATCTTACCTAAATCATTAAGAATTCTTTGTCATCTGCACTTGATAGAAAACGGTCGATTTCACCCTTTGTCGATATTTTCGTTTGATATCCGTCACCGGTTCTTTTCAAAAATGCGATCAGCTTGGGGAATTTGCTTATATCTATGTTGTCGTAAATTATCAAGCATGACTTAACCATAGAATATTGCGCCCATAATGTGGAAGACTTGTAATTCTTTGCATTTTCACTGAAGTATGCCAACAAAACATTCTCGCTGTATACTTTTATACATTTTTCTCGGCGTACCACTTTTTGAACCGATTGTAGGCTATATCGTATAAAGATCTTGACTTCGTAGGCAGCAAATTGCTTATTGCAATATTTGCAGCCTCCACAATCTCTTCCGACTCACAATTATTCATTGTGCACTAAACAAACTTTAAACTAAACCAAACTAGCACCTTAATTTGACAATTCTTTTTGTTTGTTTATTTTGTAGTTATGACAATAACTCAACGACTACTAAATAAATGCTCAAATCCGAATACAATAGTTCTGGTGCTACTTACATAATGACAAAATATGTGTTTTTAAGTTAATGAGACCGTGGAAAAAATAGTATATACTATTCGGGAGAGATGCTATTTTGTCCTCGGTGCATTGTAGCCCTAGGGCTTCAAATTACACCTCTGCCAAATTAACGCATTTCTCCCTTATAGTATAATGTACTATTTCACCTAGTATAGGATAAAAAAACTAGCTGATAAAATAGAGAAATAAATAAAATACGCTATTCCATTTTTTGTCCAGGTCTTAGTTATGCAGTAGGCATGTTGAATCGTTGTGGATATAAAGCAGAAACAGACGGAGAAGCCGTTGCAAGACTGAAAACCAGCGGAGCCATTCCTCTACTGGTTTCCAATACTCCCGAAATGTGTTCTTGCTTGGAATCAAGCAACTTCATCACAGGTTACACTAACAACCCCTACAATACTACTTGTACCAGTGGCGGTTCCTCAGGGGGAGAGGTAAGTGAATACAGAAGATTTCATTCAGGGTGAAAAAAGTACACATTGCGACAAACTTTCAGGAGGTTGTTACGATCAAGATACAAAAACAAAAGTAACATGATTTTCTGTAGACTCTGCATACTAACGGGGCTTTCCCAGCAAAATAGACTATTGTAATCCTTGCTATTATGAAAACTGAGAGGGCAGAGGTACACAACTTTTTTCTTGTAAATTCAAATATACAGCACGGGAACAAAAATAAAGAAACATATCTAAACATTAGTATCTATAAATCATAAGTCATAGAATAGCTTACGAAAGAAAGACCACTTGAACTTTCAAGTTACAGGAAGCAAAAAAATATCCTAATTATGTTAAACTAGAAGTTTACATGGAACCAGTTGCTAAAGAAAATTTAGAGGTCACTCAGAAATACTACAGCTTTCGGTTACATTTTACAATTTCATTAGACGAATACTTTCTTATTTCAACTGTATTTTTTTGCTTCAAGTTGTGCAAAAAATTCTCTCCTATTGTAAATTTTATAGGTGTTAAATTTACTGCTTTTTAAGATTTTCGCAATATGATAACAACTTAGGCTTGTTTTAAATAGGAAAAATCTTGACAAATTAGTTATTTTTGTATCTAGTACGCGAAATGCTACTTTGGTGATCGAAAATTGATTTACTCGAGATCACTAAAGTAGTTCGCACACGTGTTGCAAACAAATTTTTTTCTACGAATATCAAAATATGTATATCCCTTAAAATTATTCTAAAATAAGTTTAATAATATTTAGTTTAATACAAAATAATATTGTGAAACTGACTTAAAATGTATTTTCCAAATCAAGTAATCACTGTAGTTATGGAAACAAAATGGCAATTATTGATAACAATAATTATTTGAAAGTGACACTTTGCTAATGTCAGTTTTCCAGTACCTGGTATCTTTATCAGTAAAATAATGGAAATTTCGAGCGACGATGAACTAAGCAGTACCCCACCTAATTTGACACATGCAGCCAATTCGGTAATTTAAAATCTTTTACCGGAGAAAACGAGGCGGCAATATGAAAATGCATATCAGCAATTTAAAGAGTGGTGTGAAGCAAATAAAACAACTGTACTGTTGGCATATTTTGCAGAAATTTCTAAGAAGGTGAAGTTTTCCATGTTATGGGCAGTATATTCTATGTTAAAATCAACACTTAATATTAAAGAAAACGTGGATTTTAAGAAATTTACCAAGTTGGTTCCATATTTGAAAAAATTGTCAGTTCATAAGAGATGCAGATTATGAAGTCTATTTGATGGTTAAGGTACATTTGTAATGACTGTTTTATGTATTTTTTTAAATTACTAAATATCGTCAATGATTTTCTTTTAGGTCGTGCTTGCCGCCGTGACGAACTTACTAAAATGAGGGTCCATGACATACAAAATAAAGATTTTGATTGTTAAAGTTACCCGATACAAAAACAAATATACAACGAATTTTTACAGTTTCAAATTTAGATTATATTGGGATTTATCGAAAATATGCTACTATTCGTCCAAGTTATGCTACCAGTCGCCGATTGTTTCTCAAGTATAAAAATAAAAGATGTTTTAACCAAGTTGTCGGAATGAATTGTATTGAAAAGGTGCCTAGCTTAATAGTAAAATACTTAAAATGACCAAATTTTGATAACTATACTGGTCATTGTTTTCTGAGAACTTCAGCTACACTTCTTGCTAATGCGGGGGGCTATATGTGTAGTTTGAAAAGGCACGTAGGATAAAAATCTTCGACCATGGCTGAAGGATATGTTTTGATCATAGTATTAAATTTTTTTTGTTAATTCATAAAACCCATTTTTTATTACCTAACAAAATCCATGATTTTAGCATTAAATTTATCAAGAAATAATCGATTTACTTAGCAGAAGTTGTTCCAAAGTAAGAAATTTTGGAATGGTTGGACTATAAAGCCTTTCAAAAAAACTTCTAATTTGATGTATCACTCGACCCCCCATCCCATTTAAAATTTTAGGTGTTGTTTATCCCTGCCTAGTTGGTGAAGAAAATCATCTTCAATTTCTAATAAAAAACCTTCTCCCTCCACATTAAAGTTGACGTGTCCGAACATTTTTTCATAACTTTTTTATCAACCGAGAAAACAACTCTGTTTCGTTTTAGTTGGCGCACCCTGTATTATACGCACAATTAAACTTTTATCAATGTACTGACTATTCTAATATAACTACACGACCTTTTATAAGTAACGATATATACAAAAAACGATTTCCTTTTTTGACTAGGCGCCACATTTAAAATAATTACATTATTTACAAATATACTACAAGAACATTTTCGTCTAATATAATTAGTAAAATGTAACTGGAAAAATTACCTATATTACTACTTGGTGAAGTATTTTAGAATATTAATTAAATACAAAACGTGCTACACCTTAATATTAATGGTAGGTATACCTACCAAACATTTTTTAGGCTTTTTTTAAATGCCAGATAATTCTGAAACGACTGGGTTTCGGTATAAAGTAACTTAATATTTTCGATAGAAAATTGAATGTCCTTTCCAAAAATGCAATACAAATTATATTAGTAGGTCAAGCCGTTAACCACACATTCTTTGAACTATGATGATGGAACTTTTCTTATGGCACTTTTCATTTGGGATCTTCAGTTTCAAAATAAAATCAAATTTTTATTGATGTCTGTGATTTTAGAGATATTTGTTTGAAATTTGGCACATATATTATATTTTATATTTATATCAAAGCACGAATGGAGGAAATATGAGTTGTACTCACGAACACTCTTATCGGATTTTGATTTGGAACTCGGCTTACGAGATATTGTAACTTTTTTTAATGTGTTAAGTTTGGCACAAATAAAAAATAGTTTGGGATAATATCGCTAAAATTCAGAAATGAAATGTTTCCTAATTGGTGCAATGGTAGAGGGCGACTTATACCTGTTAAATAGACCATCCCGTTCTCCTATTTCTTTTATATAGTTCCCATACTAGCTGAACAACAGCTAAGAAAACGAATTATATAAGGTGGAGAGAGAGCCCTTGATGCTGACACCATATATTATCCAAAATATTCGTTACTCTCTTATGTGAAGTGAAGGTGGTACCCATTTTGGATATTTAGTTTGAGTCAAATTTTGCCTTTATTTACTGTTTGTTGTTCCGTTTTGTTTATTTCAATTTAGTGAATAAAATGGAAATGACCATTCAATACTTAACGATATTTAATATGTGCCAAACCGAGCCTCAACCAAAAATCTTATAAGAATTAATAAAAATAGAATAAGAACACGTTCTATCTAAAAAAAAAATATTCTGAAACCATAGACGTACTCAGAAAAAAATGGTAGTCCGTGGGTACCTACAACTTCCCTTTCCTCATCCGTTAGTGTTTTGATATTGTCACGGATTTCCCAATCCGAATTTTACTACTGCCAGAAAAACAATCCGTTAATTAACAACTATTTTATTAACTATACTCAGTACACTACTGAACACTAATTAGAACTCAACTAAACACTTATTTAATTAATCGCTATCTAAATCACTTTGATATCTCCAACTAAACACTTCAATTCAACACTGTAATACAAGACTAACTTAATCGGCCGTTTATTTTTCTTATATAGACCCAACGAATATTCCAGGTAGGTTCTAGCATCTCTAGATCTATTTTCTAGCATCTCTCGAACGCTTCTCGTCGTTTCTCAAATTTTCTAGTCCCGTCTCGATCCACGGCATTTTGTTTGTTTAACAGAATCGTGTAGGGGCGATCGGGGCAATCTTAGCATTTCGCGATACCACAGTCGTCGGTTTGGGTGTGAGTGGGGCAAATTCCGTGACAATATTTTAGACTAAAATTGCACAAACGCCGTGCCGTGTGTCTTTCAATCATAATATAATCCGAAATAGACTCTACATTCGAATTCACTGAGTAAAAATACATACAAAATATATAGATTTCGTCCATCGGACAGACCACTTCTTTTTGCGATGTGTAGTCATCAGCATAAGAAGGGAACAATTTTCCCAGACACATACATGAGAAAATTTTCATCAAACAAAGACTGATGAACTACTGTCATCATTCATCAGACAGAGATCAGGAATGTACAGTAGAAGTTTCCAGCGATATTGTGGATTAATGTTAAATGTATACCAGAATTGCACACACCTATCATATCCTGAAGCATTGGGCCATAAAAGATAGGTTCTTTATGGGCAAACAAAATTGCATGCAGAAAAGTTTTTAGTTCATGGTAAAAATGCACAAAATATATTACAAGGACGCAAGATACTGACGTGGATGCTGGGATAAAAATAACAGATTTAATATAAACCAGGCTATAGCACTTATAGAGAGGTATTCCCAGATAGCGCCTACAAAATTTTCGTTAAATAATTCCTGGAATTAAAAATTACTCAAAATGATAATTCCCTTAACATTGTCTACATTTTTAACTATTCCTCATAAACGCTGTTGTGTAAATAGCAGTAGATCTTTTGTCCTAATTAAATTTTTTTTCAAATTGTGTATGTATTTATTTGTAAGTACTTATCTATGCAGTAAAAATGGTATTTTTTATATCCCATCTTTGTAGCATGGTAGAGTCTTAAATATCCATTTTTGATCGAGAAAAATCATCAGATAGCGTGTCGCAAAGTTACTATTTTCACTCTGTATAACGCAATAACCGTTTTATTTATTAAAATGTATAATGTGTGATTATTTAAGGGTGCTTTACTTGGAGCTGGAGCTTCTGTTATCGGAATCGGTTCCGATATTGCTGGATCAATTCGCATTCCATCACTATACAATGGCATTTTTGGACACAAACCAACTGCAAGTACGATTATATTAAAAATAATATACAGGGTGTCCCACCGGGAACTGCATCAATCGTTATCCAGCAAAATATTGAAAAAAATTATCAACATGACAAAGTTAGTTTAGTATCTGTTAAATATTGTTGTGTTGTGTTTCCATAGTTTTATAATGATATATTATTATATTTCTAGATATGACGAAAACTGTCAAAATAGTAGAAAAATACAAATATCTCCAAAATTAGTAATTACAATTCTCATAATGTGTGTATGGGTTGAAAGATAATTTCAACGTGCACAAGATTTAGTAAACCAAATTCAGAGTGTTCCATTTAATAATAAAATGTTGTAGCTGTTGCAGTTATCAAAATAATCATGATATAGCGTCGTCTAATGGTAAATAAGTACGTACATTTTTTCAAAATTAAATTATCAAAATCTATAACCCCTAGCTGTTATACAGCATAACTGTTAAAAAACTTAAAATTTTCCATATAATCCTAAAATTCAATGAGATACAGGGTATCCCATTTAAAATTTTGTGAGGGCTTCCGGTATAACAGGAAATACAGAAGAATTCTAGATATTTTAGTTGTGCTTACCCCAAGAACTTTGGCATGTTGCATATTTTCTAATTTTTCAGATCACTATTTTCCCAGATAACGGTCGACGCAATTCCCGGTAGGACATCCAGTATATTCAATTAAGTTTAAATTGTTTTTATTGTATAATACATAAATATTTACTTATAATTAAAAAAAACGCTTGACAATATGCAAATTTTGACAAAATGAAAACACAACCATTTATCTCTACAAACAATATCTATTTTTTAGAAATTGTTTCCTTGAAGGGTCATTTTCCATACTGCTATGATGAAATATTCAAGAATTCTTTAGTCATTGGGCCGATGACTAGATACGCCAAAGATCTCAAGCTGATGTTAAAAATCTTGGTGGGTGACAAACAAGCGACACAATTGAAATTAAACCAAAAAGTAGGTTACTTTTAATTTGAATATAAATTTTTGTCCACCACAAGTTTCAGTTTTTTGTCAATTCAGTACAGATTATTTTGATAAAATTCATTTCATAGAAGTATAACAGTATGCTTAAAATACCTGGAAATAAGAAATTATACCTACAAACACATTTACTATTTCTTATTGTTTTCTTTTAGGTAGATCTTAACAAAATAAATGTATTCTTTATGGAAGATACGGGTTCCATTTTAGAGCCAAGAGTCCAATGCGAAATCAAGACAGCAGTACAACAGGCCGTTAAATATTTAAATAGTCAATGCGGATCTAAAATCAAAGACCATACATTTGCTGAATTTAAGTACGCTATGAACTTGTGCGGTAAACACATATTTTCTAGTAAGGACTTACCAGATCCTCTAAAAGGAGTAAGTATATTGTTTTTAATAATGTAAATTTACGATTTTTAAATATTCTAGGAATATATATATTTGTGTCAGAAAAATCATCTAAAGAAAAATGTTCCATGTAAAGCAAATACAATACAAAAACAAAACAATTATAAATTTATTTCTTTTAGGAAAACGATAATATATTTATAGAAATTATAAAAACAATATTTGGCCAATCCCGTTATACACCGAATCTATTGTACTACTTATTAATGAACAAAATTTTCGAGTTATTCGTTTCCGATCGCAGTATGGAATTTGCAAAAATGAAAAAGACATTTATAGTAAGTCTTCATACAAAAACCATTGTAGATATTGTTCCAAACACAATCGTTTTTCTCGTAGGACCGCTTAGGGGATAATGGAGTATTCATTCTTCCGCCATCCGTTGCTGCTGCTAGCAAACATAATCAATTTTACTTTTTAAGTACTGCTGCTACCTACTCCATCCTTGCCAATTCATTTGGGTGTCCTTCCACGAGTGTACCCTGTGGATTTGACAAAAATGGCCTCCCCATTGGAATACAGGTGGGTATTTATACATATGAAAAGTATTTTTTCTCCAACCGTTACAAAACTATGAAATTTTTTGACTGTCAGGAGTAGGTTGACGAGAAAAATAAATGGTATCTAAGTAACAAAAGTATTCACTTTTAATCCTAGGAGTTAAAGTTGACACGTTTAATCCTTAAATTAAAAGTGTTAATCAAGTTTTAATTTATAAAAGTTTATTCAACAATATTTACAATCATTTTTGTATAACCAAGTTGATATCAAATACACAGTTTGAACAAGTATTAAAATTAAATAAACCACTGAAACTGTCACTACCCTCATTCTTAGAGCAATTCTTGAAGCAGTCCATCATGTTTTCATTAATAGTTAGGTATATTATTTTCAGATATTGTAAAATCAGAAATGACAACGGTGCTGGGTTTATCATTATCACTATCAACTTTCAGTATTTTTTTTGCAATATTTTCTTTATTCAAAATTGAGTCTTCAATGTAGCCTTCCGTCATAGTACTCAATCTTTCCATCCTCTGTATCTTTTAACATAAGTGAGGTCACCACCGTCGTATCCACTGAATTCTTCCAGTTGTCCAGCTACAAAATTTTCCCACTTCCGCGA
Organism: Monochamus alternatus; assembly: GCA_037114965.1. Taxonomy (NCBI): domain Eukaryota; kingdom Metazoa; phylum Arthropoda; class Insecta; order Coleoptera; family Cerambycidae; genus Monochamus; species Monochamus alternatus. The sequence goes on along the minus strand of CM073435.1, from coordinate 19,828,312 downwards.
GGCGGCACTGATTTTATGAATACCAACTACCATTCGATGACACTTTCCACTAACATATCTGAAAAATAATCTACCAATCCGGGTGAACGTAAAGCAACATATTTTTGATAAAAACTTAAGTAATTTTTTTCCAGTACAGTAAAAGAACGTGGTCTCTTGGTTTTGGTATTGGGAATTTTTCACATATTCAACATTATCAATTGTTAAATTGACTAATTCAGCAGAACGGCATGCGCCTGCAACTCCCAATATTAGGACAACCAATAAGGAAGCTTTTTCAAAATGTTGTTCATTTATTTTTAAAGTGTTTACCTTCATCATCAAATATAAATTATCAGATGCACTATTCAAAAAGCAATCAACTTGCTTCTTTGAAAATACTCGCGATTTTTTCGGTAGATATCACTCATTTTGTCTCTTGAATCCCCTTCTTTATATCCAATGTTGACCGCAACATTGAATATTGTGACCAAACCGTTGGCGGCTTTATTCTATTTGCTAAATTTGAGAAATACACCATCAATTCATCTTCTGAATACAACTTAATGATTTTTCTTTGCATCAATCCATAAAACGTTGGTATACTCGAGTCAAGAATTCAGACGTCTTACGTCACGGCTGACGTTACACACTTGTTTTTATTGTCAACGTAATTTTCGATATTTGGCCGCGTTAAAAACAACCATTTTTTGCAATTTAGTGCAATACATAATGCTACCTTTTAGTGTAGTATATAGTTTTATTACTATCAGTTGCAGTTTCTTAAATATTTTGATAAAAATGTAATGAATTATTCATTTGTTCGTATGACGTAAGTCGTCTGAATTCTTGTCGCGAGTATAGACACATTCATAAATTTCTCAAGATTTCTTTTTGAGAAGTTTCAAAGAAACCTCTTTCTCACACTCTAGTATTTCCTCAGGTACGCCTAAATCTTTATTAAATTCTATTTTTACATACCTTTCAGCAAATTGAACCACAAACAATCGCAAATAAACTCACTTAGCAATATGGTGACTAATATTTGACAAAGCATCTATGACTACATCGATATATCCTACTTACCTACTTTGCTTTATTATCCAAATTTGGTTTCAATAATTTCAAAGCACAAATTAATAATCAAATGGGGGATTTCGGTTGGAGAATAAATAGCATGTTTTATTCGGATTAAAAGTGTCATTTTTGTCTAGCAATTTTGCATCCGCTCATCTACGCTACGCTTCGCCACGCAAATACAAAATTTGCTCACCACAAAAGTAACACTTTAATCCTGGTATAACTATTCTACTAATAAATGACTTATTTCCATATAACCATGTTTTTTGTAGATTATGGCTGCTCCTAACCAAGACCGGCTCTGTTTGGCAGTTGCAGAAGAACTGGAGAAACATTTTGGGGGATGGGTACCTCCCAAATAATTAACTGAGATATTCTGTTGATACTAAGTCGATTTAATTAAACAAAATTGTATGAATGAATTGTTAAAAGGAATGATTTCTATTTTATTTTATGTGGTTATCACTAAACTCGTTTGATATATAGGGACTTATAGATATTAATAAGAAAATACTGACAACACAAGAAACGAATAAATATTTTGTAACTAAATTTCTATTTGTCATTTGTTGGAAAAACTGATAACATACATCATCAAGTTTTCCTTTAAACATGCAGACTTTATAATCTTTAACAAACACTGATTTTTTTAACACTATAATAATTGATTGTAGACCTTTGTGAGCATAGTGTATGCATATAAATTTGGAGGAAATGGCTGTCCTAGATTTTGGACAAATGTACAAAATGGAGCAATTTTTTCACTTATTTTAAATTACTTTTCATATTTTTATTTACTATATTCACCCCTTCCAATAAAACTGCTAGTGGACATTAATAGAAATGTAGGAAGACATCAATGATTAGATTGTGTCAATACGTTTCAATAATTGTTTCTGTCTAGGCCATAGATTTATTAGAAGTCGATAATATACTGATTCAGGTCTTTACATTTCGTCGGCTGTACTTACATTGCAATTTATATAAAATATACCAAACCAGTACATGATTGAAAGTCTCTAATTGTGTGTTTTGGTTTAAAGCAGAGAAGAAAAAAGGAATTAAGAAGGAAAAAAATAATAATTTTTCCACTTATGTGAAATAATTAAGGTTATATATACCTACGCACGAATGTGTTTGAAAATGTAATTATTAACTTAACCACCTGCTGACAGTCAAAATATCACTAAAATAACAAAATACAGGGTTGATTATTAATAATAAGTCACTTGGGTCATATAGCAGGGACGACATCTTTGGGACAAAATATGAAGACATAGCTAAATATATTACTTATGTAATGTGGAAAAAGATACAGAGTGTCACAGTTGATTTTTTTTCGTCTTTTTTTTTGTAATAACTCGAGTACCGCTCAACCGATTGTCTCCAAATTTGGTAGAGAAACATTTTTTAATAAAAGGAATCACAATTTATGTAAATCAGGCTCGCCCAAAGAGGGCACTGCATTAGCAGATGAATTTATCTCATATTTTAATTTACAAATGTTCTGATTCTATCGACTACAAATTCTTATCCGGGTGTCATTTATACGTCAAAAAGATACACCTGGTAGGACTTTCTAATTCCTACCGTTTTCGAGAAAACTGCACTAAAAGCTATCTGCTTACGCGCGACTTCGAAAATGGTGTATTGCTACATACCTACTTTATGCCGGAGAAAAGCTACCTACTGTGTTACAGTAGATAATTTTTATGTCACCAGAGCTAACGGATTTTTTAATTAAACATGAAATTGACACGTATGGGACTGTATGTATCGGACTGGGTGAACAGGAGAAAACGGCCTACAAACTTTGCAAAAAAATAAAAATTATGGTAATGAAATAACAGGACAAAAAGCAAGCATCATAATGCAAGCATATGCAAGTACAGGCACTGTTAGGATGAAAAGAAATAATAAAACCTACAGTAATTGATAGATTACAATAGCCGAAGTTGATCGTGCATATCTAGAATTATTGTCCTATTATGCGAGTGCAAGAAAAAAAACAGTGAAAATATTATACTTAAAAAAGGTATTTCTTCATCCTATGAATCGAACTATTTATAATAGCTTTGTACTATTTCAAAAGATAAATGGCTAAGGTATCAGTTTGACAGAATTTATTAATATCTCTGAATTACTTTAACTTGAAATAATTAAATTTGGTATATGATTTAAGCTGGTCCTCTTTGACTATGAGTTCAAATAAATTGAAACACTACAAGGTGTTCACCGAAGGTGAGGCACCACTATAATTATACACACACATAAAAGAATGATAATATCCCATGCAGAATTTAATTTAAAACACTTTTTTGTTCTAGTTAAATTTAAAAAAACTTAAAAGTCTTCAAGAAAAAATGCATTAATTAAAACAGGATTCTGATAGTGTTCATTATTAGAGAAACCAAAAAGTCAGTAGTAGGCTTTGCCTTTAAAATTTGATAGTAATAAACCTATAAAATAATTTAAAAATAAAATTAAAACTAAAAAAATTGTTTAAAATGGGCATTATTTTCCCTGAAACATAAATTTACTCTTCGCCGAAAATTGAAATTTACTCTGTCTAATAAATGATGATCGTTTCTTACGATTCCATAAATCTTCTCGGGATTCAATAGACGAGGAATAAACAAAATCCTTGAATATTCCCCAAAGAAAATAATCACATTTGTTGAGGTCTGGCGATCGTGGTAGCCAATTTTGAGGACAAATATTTCCTCGTCCTAACTATTTATTTGGAAACTTAAAATTCAAAAAATCTGAGACGGTGTCCCATCATACATAAAGCAAAACTATAGTCTAAGTTACAACAGTAAATCTTCGATTAAATCAGGGAGAGGATTTTGTAGGAATTCCAAATAATTTTCGCCATTTAATTGGTTTGACATAATAAGCTCTGGTCCAAGCCCAAGTTGATGTAATTCAGACACATTTTTTTTTCGAAATATTTGGCCCCAATTTGAAGACCTGTAACCCCGCATGTATGCAACTTTGCATATATGTACAGCAATTTTTGGTTAAATTGCAATATTTTGAGACCTATCTCTATTCTCTATTTAGAGCAGAAACAGAACTTATATAGGTATATATATATATATATATATAGACTTGTAAAATTAATTAACCAGATATAGCAGTCACAAGGCAAGAAAAAAGAAAACTCCTTATTTCTATTCAAGCTTTCGAAGCCTTTGTTGCTTCTTTATCAGGAAACTACAAAAACGTATACTAATTATCAAAATGTAAAAAAAGGATAAATAAAAGGGACTTACGAAAAAGATTGAGATTAATAAAAGTGCAATGGAACCATCCATCAGAACAGAAAACTTCAAAAAAACATTATCACAATGTCACAACTTATTAATGATGATGATAATGTTTTTTTGAAGTTTTCTGTTCTGATGGATGGTTCCATTGCACTTTTATTAATCTCAATCTTTTTCGTAAGTCCCTTTTTTTAGATTCCTGATGAAGAAGCAATAGAGGCTTCGAAAGCTTGAATAGAAATAAGGAGTTTTCTTTTTTCTTGCCTAATGACTGCTATACCTGGTTAATTAATTTTACAAGTCTATTCCTTAACGCACCAGTCAGGTGAATCTCTTCCGCTATATATATATATATATGTTACTTCGTAGGCTTCCGCGGGTGTTATATGTGGTCGTAAAATTTCTTCAGGTTCCTTTCCGCGATGAATCTGCATGGTCTTCAAAAGAACCATTTGTTTGACAACGTTTCGGTAAAATCTCATTTACCATCTTCAGGTGTTCTTACTTCTGCTTCGCGTTACTACGTTCGAAAGCCGTCAGTTATTACCATAGATATATTAGTAATACACAGAACACCCTGTATATGTATACTTATATAAAAAAAAATGTGTAGTTATAAGTTTTTGATAAATAAATAGTTTGAGATTTCCTATTTATCACAGTAAATGTTCATCATCAAAAACATACTTCATTGGTTATGTATGTGGGTGCGAGAGAGACAACCCTCTGCACGTACGATATGAATTGTGTTCTTAATTTCCCATTATTTTGTTTGTAAACACCTCATTGGCGTACAGTGTGGTTTCTTCTTTTATCTTGTATCTCGTTAGTGTTATTCTCTGTGTATTTTTGTGGGTGTTATTGTTGCAACATGTCATGTTTTATAAGGGACTATAAAATTAATCAGCATATAGCACGAAATAATTCTCCATATCCAGAATTCAATTTCATTTCAATTCGCAATCAGCTAAGCCCCTAGTGTTCCGCCAATACTAGAGGCACAAAACAAAATATGGCGCTGATCATGAATAATCCATTCGCGCAGCTTTTAGCGCATTCCAGCCATCATAATATAAAATTACATTTCAGTGGGTTGAACACATTTCGTCGCAAAACAGCAGCTGTAGTCTATGGTCATGTCATAATCAAATATCAAAATTGATCAAATCAAAATCATATTCATAATATCATAAAACTTGCAGACTTGCAGTGTGCTTGTGTGCTTGCAGTTGGCCACATAACCCTTACAAATATAATGGGAAGTCCATGGTTTATTTTGAAAGCGTTTTTGGTATGCAGCCAGAAATACACTAAATAATTAGTTAGGCACATATCCATTGTAGGGCGCTAGTATCTCAAAATTTTGTCATTTGATTGGACGTTACTAACGTTACTAACAACAATGTTTGTATTTGATATTTGATTCTTTTGACGCATAAGCCCGCGCTCTCAATTTTATCCATTTTAACTTATCTAGGATTTTATAGTGGTATAATTTTAACTTTATGTACGTTTACATGTAAGAGTTATGTTAATTATGACATTAAAAATGTATATTTTAGTTTAGTGCTACATCATTACTACTATCAGCTTTCTACATTTATGTTTTTTTTTTTTAATTTCATTGATACAGGATTAGTCGGGAGGAACACGCCAAACTTCAGGAATAGATTCTACAGGTGAAAATAATAAGAAAAACTAAAATGTTACGTAATTTTTACTTGTTTTCAAGGCACTAATTCAACATCAACTCATTCATCAACAGCTACAGACGGCCTTCGTTGACAAAGCAGAAAGTGTTTAAAGGTCAATGGTGGTGTTTTTGAACATTTAACCATTACGAATGCTATGATTAGTATGATATCAATAAATATATTTGTTTTATTGGAATGTATGTCATAACTTGAAAATGAATGAAAATCGCATGACAGCATCTGAGTTTTTTCTTATTATTTTACCGTGTAGAATTAATTCCTGGAATTTGGTGCGTTTCCTCCGACCCATCCTGTATATTTTAAAATAGTGTTGATGAGGTATAGTGTTTATCATATAGGTGGCGTTGTGGTCAATCAAGTTAATAAAGAGATCTATAAATTGCATTTTTAGTTAGGTACATATCCGTTGGATGGCGCTGTATACAATATGCAAATTCTCCAACAAAATTTCACCCATACAGTTTCCATTATATTTTATGTGCAGTCACGGGGGTGTCAATTGACCAAAAAAACTGGCACGTTATATTATTAGTTGATCGTACCGCTAGCGAGGGCGCAGTCGGCTAAAGATTCCGTGATCTGTGGTGATATCTGTATCTAAAAGATTAGTTCAGTGGTTTACGTCATTTTGCGTTGGCCTTCGAGTGAGTAGCGTATGTTTATTGTTTATAGTATTTGGTTTGTGTTTATTGTGAAATTATTTGACTATTTGGACTATTTTTATTTAGTGTAATATAGTGTAGTTTATTTAGTAGTTTAGTAAAAAGGACAATATTATCATATACATTAGGATTAGGCGACAAATCAATTGAGGTAAGTAGGTACTTAATCTTCTGTAATAATAAAGCATTTTTTCTATTATTGCTTGGCAATACCTAACAATTTTTTATTATTTTACAGATGGGAAGGTCACAGTTTCAATGCTGTGTTCCAACTTGTGATTCCAAATATCCGGAAAGAAAAGACCTATGTTTTTTTAAATTTCCCTTAGAATCAACGAGGAAGAAAAGATGGATAGAAACTTTGACTAAAGAATTTCCAACTATTAGAATTCAACCACAAAGTAGGATATGCCAGCTCCATTTTACAGACAAAAATTTTTCAAGTACTTTGAAGACCAGACTCATAAAATTTGCACATCCCGACAAGATTATTTTGAAAAGCGCTGAAGAGGAATTAGAAGAGCAGCCACCAGAATTTGCTGCATCTTCTTCTACATCACAGGATATAAGCCCTATGATTCTTGAAAACGTGTCAAATGTTGGGTTATCTACTCCCAAACAAAGTCCAAAAAGTAAGTATTAGTAGTTTTCTTTCATTTTCACTGAACTAGCTACAGTGAAAATTGAAGTTGTTGAGCATAGTATATTAATAAAAGAATTCTCTTAAATTATAATTTCAGTCGATTGTTGGGAGCCCTATTTTTTAATCATTCCAGAGTGGTACTTATGCAAATTAGATAGTTTTATCCTTTTTCTCACAATGGCAATTGAGAAAGACAAAATTATATATTGATATAGGTATTGCTCTTGAACGAGAAAAGAATAGAGCCCAGTTTGTGTGATATGAAAGATGTGTACTATATGAACCACCACCGTAATTGTAAAATTGTTTATTAAAATGAAATGTCAATATTTTTTTATATATGCTGTTAATCTAGGTGTAATATAAAATTATTCTGGTATAGTATAATGTTTTAAAGATATATTATTGGCGATTCAAGTTAAGGACTACACCTTCAAGAGGCAAAAATTTAAACTGTAAGTATCTAGGCAGGAGGTGGTTTTATTATAATAATATATTGTTTATTTATTTCTCATGTATGTAGGAATAATTATTATTTCATATACGTAATTATTTGAACTTTGTAAACAGTACATTGATCTTTTGTTTTTGTTTTTTTTTGAAACAACAATATTGATCTGCGAAAATTATTTTGAACCGCCAATAGTAGAATAAACATTTATTAAAATAACAATTTAATTAATTATTTTTTTCTAAAAGTGAGCTACTATAGTATCTATAAAATGATTTTGTATTTATTACTGTAAGGTGTTTATATGTAAGTTTTTTAATACAATAAAAACCTGCAATGAGGAAGAATAATATTTATTATGTACTTTTTCTATTTATAGGAAGAAAATCTATATTACAAAGAATTGGAGAAAAAAATGTAAATGTTTTAACACCAAAAAAGAAAATTTTATATAGAGAATATAATAAGGAGAAGCGTGTCATTGGTAAATTGAGAAAAAAATTGTTTAATTCACGCAATGTTATAAAGACATTAAAAAATGTCAGTAACACTAACAGTTTCAAAAAAATTGAAGAAAACTTCAATATTGTTACAGCCAATTTTATATCCAGCCAATTTAGAAATATAAAAATGACTCGACCATCGTGGACAATTGAGGACAAAATATTTGCTTTAGCGGTATATAAAAGGGGGCCAAAATGTTACCGCTTTTTAAAAAAATTTTTAAAATTACCGTCAAAAAGCACACTAATTAGAATTTTAAAAAACATTCCATTAGAAACTGGATTAGATATTAAGTTATTAACACATTTAAAAGAAAGGCTGAGTCGGTTCAACGAGGACTGTAAAAAATGTATACTGCTCTTTGACGAAATATCGCTAAGACAGGGATTAACATATAATAAAACAACGGATAGTATCGTTGGATATGTAGACTTGGGTCACCTTGGGCGAATGAAACAGGAAGCAAATCATGCCTTAGTTTTTATGTTGGTATCATTAAAAGGTAAATGGAAACAACCCATTGCTTTTTATTTTACTAGAGATCAGATAAAAACGCCCCATTTAAAACAGCTGCTCACTCACATTTTACATTACTTGGTCGATAATCAAATCGATGTTGTTGCTTGTGTTTGTGACCAAGGTAAGATTAATTTTGAAATTATTAATACGCTTTAAAGATATATATTTCAAAATTTTTAGGAACCACAAACTCTGCAGCAGTGAATCAGTTAGTAAATGCTACTAGTCCAGGAGGATACCATGTTTCAATTAAAGAAAAAAAAATATATATGTTGCATGATGTGCCGCACATTATTAAAAATATAAGAACGGCATTAAGTCAATATGATATATGTTTCGACAAACATAAAGTAGCCAAATGGGCTCATATTACAGAAGCCTATAAAATTGATTTAACCAGACGCTTTCAGGGTAATTACATTTATATTATGATTTTAGTCTGTATTTAATTGTATAATTTGCAGCAATGAGAAAAATTAGGCCTGTTCATTTCAATTTGCAACAGAGTTATGTGAAAATGAAAGTGTCATATGCAACGCAAATTTTTAGTGCAACTGTAGCTGCAGCAATTGAATCAATGGTAGCTTCAAATAATTTACCAGCAGATGCTATTCATACTGCTGAATTCGTCCATTTTATGGACTCATTGTTTGATTCTTTAAATGGTCGAAATATTAGACCCCCTCCAGGTAAGGCACAAAACATGAATTTAATTTTAGAAAAATCTTTTTAATCATATGTATAGGAAAACCTTTAAAATGTGCCATAAGTCCAACTAGCGGCCATATTCCATTTTGGAATAAACACATTCTGAAGATAGACAGCTGGAAATTTTATAAAGATGGCACTGAACAAAAAACTCCCAGATGTGTGAAAGGCCTCGTATTCACATTAAATTCATTAAAAGAATTATATGGGCAATACTTCAAAGGTGTTATGTTAAAGCCGAGGCATATCCAACAAGATCCTTTGGAGAACTTTTTTAGGTATTGTTATATTAAATTAAATACATTAACATCATTAATAATAATTGTTTTTTATTTTTGTAGCATAATTCGTCAGTATGGAGTGGCAAACACAAATCCCAATCCATATCAATTTATTACTTGCATGAAAACTGCTATAATAAATAATCTATCAACTAGCAAGAATTATGCAAAAAATTGTGAAGATGATGACTTTAATTTATTAATAAATTTGAAAGAATTTATTAATACGAAAAATAGAGACATCACTTCTGATTCAAATGAATTGTCCAACATAGAGGATATCAATAGCATGGACAATTCATTTGAATCAGAAACAATAGCTTACATTTGTGGCTTTATTATAAAAAAATTGCAAACTGATTGTGATCAATGTTTGGCCTCTTTTAAGTCAAATGATATACTTAGTGAACACAACTTTGTATATTTCAAAGAATATAATACTAAAGATTTAAAACTAAATTATTGTACAACAAATATGATTAAGTGTGTGGCACATTGCCACGATTTAATTAAAAAATGTTTAGATAAGTATCCACATATAAATAATATAAAAAAAAAAATCAGAACATTATATGAAAAATATGTTGATACTTCCTACATTAATTGTTCAGACCATAAAATAGAAATAACGGAAAAATTTTTTGATCTCGTGTCTAATTTAGTTTTATTCAAACATTCGGATGATTCTAATAGAGATTATGTAAATAAGACTAGGAAAAAATTTAATAAAATTTTACATTTATAAATAATTCGTTTCACTTTCGTAAATAAGGCACTAAACTTAGTTTAGGTATGATATATTGCAAAATGTCAAAGTACAGCTGTTTTTCTAAATAATTTCGAAAAATAGTTTTTGTAGTACTGATGATACTTTAACATTTAGTAATAAACTTGCGTCAAGAATTCAGACGTCTTACGTCACAGCTGACAAACATTTGTTTTTATTGTCAACGTAATTTTAGATATTGTCTGAAGCTATTTATTTGTGGCATAATTTTAGTTTTTCTTAAGTTTTGTTGGGTTTTTGCCACACTTCTGAAAAATAATAAAAATTAATTAAATAAGCCCTTGCGCCAAACGGAACAGTCAAGGGTTATTTTTGAAACTAAGTTTGCCTAACCAAAAAATCTCACACTGAAAAAAGCAGATAAGTAAAAAATAACAAAAATCACATCACTATCGCGCACTTCCGTAATATTGACGTTTCGAAAAACTCTCTGTTTAATATTTTACTACTATTTTGAAAACGAAAACAGAGAGTTTTTCGAAACGTCAATATTACGGAAGTGCGCGATAGTGATGTGATTTTTGTTATTTTTTACTTATCTGCTTTTTTCAGTGTGAGATTTTTTGGTTAGGCAAACTTAGTTTCAAAAATAACCCTTGACTGTTCCGTTTGGCGCAAGGGCTTATTTAATTAATTTTTATTATTTTTCAGAAGTGTGGCAAAAACCCAACAAAACTTAAGAAAAAGTAATTTTAGATATTTGCTCGCGTTAAAAACAATCATTTTTTGCAATTTAGTGCAATATATAATGCAAACTTTTAGTGTAGTATATAGTTTTATTACTATCAGGTGCAGTTTTTTATATATTTTGATGAAAATATAATCAAATATTCATTTGTTCGTATGACGTAAGTCGTTTGAATTCTTGTCGCCAGTATATTATATATCTGTGATTGTAAAATTTAAAATGGATAGACATTTTAGGAGTATATTTTAAGGCAAAAATTATGTTAAATTTGTTATAATATAAACTTAGGTTTTAGAGTGTGTTGTTTTGTAATTGCAATGTTCAAAATTTTGAAAAAAATTAATTTTAATTTCTAAACAATTTGAAATTTTTTTTACCAAAATAAATTTATTAGTGGTTTAGACAGGTGTAATAATGTAATGTTTTTTTTTTTATAAAAAAAAACGTATTAAACTATAATATTCCAAACAAAATATTTGGTTGCAAGTGTCATTTTATTATCTACATTTTTTTTTTCATGTTTAACCGTTAACAACAAATAAATTTTTTTTACAATGTAATTCTGAATGATAGATAACATAATTTTTATAGAATAATACATGACATTTTATAATGGTAAAAATATTTCATTTAGAAAATAAAATTGATTTTTTTCAAAATTTTGGAGACTGTAATTAGAAAACAATATAATCTAATCCCTATGTTTATAGGTATAACAAACAACTTAAATTTTACCATATAATACTCAGTATTTCGAAAACGCCCTGTATATACAAATTTGAAAATACCGCCCATTTAAAGTTTCTGTCGTACCGTCACCGAGGGCGCTGTAGAGCTCTGTTCCATCTTTTCTAGTAGTCAATTGATGCGTCTAATTAGGTTTTGTCTATGTGTGCAGTTGGCAACGCTGGAAGCTACAATGGACATGAAATCTTAGGTTATAAATATATATTGGAAGTAATTTTACAATTGTAGCAAATAATAAAAATGTTTTTAACCAATATCCTACTAAAACGAGTAAAAAGCAAGTAAGTAATTATAATTATAATAATTTTAAATATTAATTTGAATATAACTTCAGAAATATTATGGTCCAAATGGAAAGTGTTGTTAGTGGTCATACTTTCAATAAAATCAGAGAACGATTAGGAGACAAATTAGAAGTTATTAGATTTGATCCCTACAGTAAGTTCTATCATTTTCTTTTTGTAATTAATTGAAAACATGTCGTATGTATACATACGATGATATGGACATGCGTTATTTGAATTGGATAAGGATAGTACTTACTAGAGCCTTTGTGTCCCTCTGTCCTTACTTTATCTACAAAAGGTGGTAACCTTATAATTACCAAATTTTAAAGTTAATTTATACCATGTATTTTAATCCATAGTGTAACAGTTTTAACATAGGTACTTTTGAATCACATTATCAGTCACTGACGATTTCAAACACGTTCAACAATACTAAATTAAACTTTATCGATAATGATTTTTACTTGGATTTTCACAACATGTCGAGATAATATTAATTTATTTACCTTATAGATATCCTACCTTAGAATATGTTTTACTTGTTTGTTATGCGTCAGGCAACTCAAATTATGAAAATTGAAAACAATCTCTAAAATAATGTAATTGATATTTTTTTATGCAAAAACGAAATGACTTACCAAACCCCTGTAATGACCGAATCAACTGTAATAGGTTCAAGAGATACTTTAGAAAGTTACCAATAAACTAAATATTTTATAAAAATCAATCAAACCGTTTTTTAGATCTTATTTAAAAATTTTTTTTTTTAATTTTCTTAAACAAGGAACATAATACTAAGGTATTTTTTGCTCATATAAATTTTGCTGTCTATTATCTCTAGTTACTTCATGACTCCTTAATTATGGGTTACCCTATATATTTTTCAAAATAAAATTATTGAATGAATAATAATTACCAGAATGAATTGTTATGTCCCGGAAATTTGAAATGTTTTCTTGAGTTAGGTATTTCTTAATCTGACAACTAGAAAACCAATATCGGCATTATCGGCTTCTTTGACGGATTATTGGGATCGGGCGATATGTCAGCAGATATAGGTTGATATATACAGTATGCGCCAAAAGTATGGAATAAATTCAATAAAAACGAAACAATTATTTTTTGGGAAAAATCCTCGAAGAGGTCGATTTTTAATTTAAAAAATACATATTTTAGCGTAAAATGCGATTTTCAAATGTCATTTGTTTTCGGGTAATGACGTCATCGATTTTTTTTTAAATGGCAATTTTTTTCCTTGATTCTGAGATATCGTTTAATTCTCTATCAGACAGTACTAAAATTTTGCCCTGTTACATAGGAAAGTTTTTGAGTAAACGACGATTGAATGTTAGAAAACGTAAATCAATTAAAATAAAGCGAAATTCTAATGGATTTATGTCAAGGAAATAGAAATTTACACCGGCAAATACTTTTTTCAGATGAGGCCACATTTTGTCTGAATGGTACAGTAAACCGTCAAACTTGCAGATATTAGAGTCGGGAAAATCCTCATTGGATGGCAGAGGCACATACCCAACACCCTCAGAACCTAAATGTGTGGGCTGGAATAGTTGACGACAGAATAGTAGGGCCTTTCTTCTTTGAAGAAACCCTTACAGGACAAAGATATTTAGAGTTTCTAGAAAATGACCTTGTTCCAGCCCTTGCAGTAATTTTTCCTAACGATAATGACCCTGACATTCCTGACGATACCATATGGTTTCAGCAAGACGGTGCACCTCCGCACTATGCGCGCCCTGTACGAGATTTTTTGGACAACTGTTTTCCTGGGAGGTGGATCGGCAGACGCAGACCGATAGAATGGCCTGCAAGATCGCCAGATCTTACACCTCTTGACTATTTTTTATGGGGATACTTAAAGTCAAAATTGTACATTAATAAACCACGTAATTTAGAAGAACTTCAAAATCGCATTCGGGACGAAATACGCAGAGTTACCCCAGAAATCATTCATAATGTGCAAGAAGAATTTCTTCACAGACTTGCACATTGTCAAGAAGTTGGTGGATGGCAATTCGAACATTTAATTTAAGTATAAAATATAATCAATTGTATTTTATTTTACATACCTCAGAATTGTTACTTTTTTATGGATAAAATTTACGTTTTGTAACATTCAATCGTCATTTACTCGAAAACTTTCCTACGTAAGAGGGCAAAATTTTAGTACTGTCTGATAGAGAATTAAATGATCTTTCAGAATCAAGGAAAAAAATATGGTGTTGTCATTTAAAAAAAATCGATGACGTCATTACTCGAAAACAAATGACATTTGAAAATCGCATTTTACGCTAAAATATGTATTTTTTAAATTAAAAATCGACCTGTTCGAGGATTTTTCCCAAAAAATAATTGTTTCGTTTTTATTGAATTTATTCCATACTTTTGGCACATACTGTATATATTTTTTCAATATAAAAATATTTTTAAAGAAATAAAAACACTGAAAATACGTAATTTGTATAAAAGTGAAAAAAATAAATCATACTTTGGCTAAAAAATGATAAATGCAACTCTGTTAATTATTTGGTTATTGCTAAAAAACCCTAAAAATACATATTTTTGTTTTAGTATAAAAATAAAAAAGAAAACAGTATAAATAAGTACATGATCGTCATGTAAGTATAATTTAATTAGTTGCGTATAAGAAATGATTGAAAAATTATAATATTTATACTTAGAGGTATAAGGACAAATACAAAGAAACATCAAAAAATAAACTCAAGAAATTGCAAAAACACAAACATATCGGTTTATCCCTCCTGGCAACCCTAAATAAACTACATCCTCAAAATGATCAGTGAATAGTAATATCATTAGAATTATAAGAATAAAAGGGCCCGTCTAATTGTTGATATTGCCCACAACTTTTGACATTCGTAAATTGTCAGAAATGTCAGGTATTACTATCGACATCACCAAATGTCAGAATTTGTACCAGAAAAAAGCTAATTTGTTACTTATACTGTTTTAATACGGTAATAAATATGTTAAATCTAAATAATAATAAATACCTAATTTCTTAGATCTAAGGGTGTCGGTTGCAATGCCCTCTAGATTCAGACAGCTTAAATTTTGTCGCCAAACTGAAACCCTACTTTGACTTATCTGTTAGCGAAGCTTTATAAAACCAATGGTAACATGAATCAAATTTATACAAAAACTTTAGTAATGATAAGACAATGAAATTTAATATATTATCTAATTTTATACTTTTTTTTTTAGTTCAAAAACAATGTTTGTATAAAGAAAAGAAGAAAGTCCGCAGTTTGTGAGCTTAGTAGTAGATATAAATTAATACATGATGTAATTTGTTTTTACATTGTATTTTTAAGTACTTATGAAGAATATATGAACTGACTGGAAAAATATACGTATGTATTCTCACAGTGTTACAATATTATTCATATTTTCCTTAAGTAGTAAAAGAAATATAGTTTATTATAGGTCTATTCTACGAGTCAGAGATTGATTTCAAACTGTTAGAAATATTTGACCAATTACGTTGTGCACGTTATATTTTCAGTAAATTAACTTAAAAAGTTGGATGAAAATTTCTGACAGTTTCAAATTAGTCCCTGACTGCTGTTAGAATACACCTTATGTTTCCAAATAAATTTAAAAGCCCGCTATTAACAATTTCTTTGTCAATTAATTGATCAAGTGGCTTCGTCAAGTTAATTGACAAATGTAATACGAAAACTTCTACGTCAAATTAATTGATGAAGAACTTTGTCAAGTTATTGATGACTTAAAACTTGTTCTAATATGTTGTCAATTTTTACTTCAATTCAGGAATACCAACCTAAAATAAATGCAAAAAGTGAGATTCCAGGATATGATTTATTTTTAACCAGTAACCGAGCAGCAGCAATAATAAACACAATGGAAGCTTAACAATTTCTCCCTTTTTTGCCGTAACATTTAACAGTTTTTGTTTTGTAAACAAATGGAAATGATATGTCAAAAATTAAAATTACTTTTACATTGGTACAGGTGACATCTGACAACAAAATTGTTAAGAAACTTGACAAAGCCCTGAACAAGTGTAAAAGCGAAGTGCGACCTTGAAGAAATTGATAAATTAATTCATCAATTTCTTCGTCAATAAATTGTTAGTGTAAAGCCCACTTAAAGAAAATAGATAACATTATTAAATAAATGGGATTACAGTATATATCGATTATAACGACATCGGATATTACGTCATATCGGCTTTAACGACCAAATCTCAAAGTCCCGTCTGATTTCCTTATTAAAATATATCGCTTAATGCGACATCGTTTAAAGCGATGTATTGCTTATAACGACGATTTTACGTCATTCGTAATCGGTTATAACGACCTACTCATGCGCAGTATTGACATTAGGATGTCATCATCACACATCACAGTCATCACACTAGTTGTTTCTTGTTTAGTCTCATGCAGATGTTGAGCGTTTGAGTTTGATAGGCTTCATTGAGAGGATAAGAAAAGTATGGCTACAGTTTATACAGTTCGTTGAGTGAAGATTCCAGAGGGTGTGGTTAAATCGCGGCTAAATGCGCAATGAACACCAATGAAATTCATTTGTACACTACAAAGTGGGAGAAAATCTATTTCTTGACAAATCGCCGTGCCCCTTGAGCGCGCGAATGTGCACGGCTAAATGCGCAGTCGTCTTTTGGTCGTCTAACCTCAACATCAAAGGAGCCGACGTGAAGACGCCGGACTGTATAATAGACTGTGGTATGGCTGATCAACCAAAAAAAAATAAACGTAAGACTGAAAAAATGAAAATAATAGAGTGGAGTAAAGAATTCCATGCTTACAGAAGAATTTAGCGTACGTATAACAGCCAGTTTGAAAAACTATATATACATATGATTTTTTTTATTATGTAGGTGGCTCATTCAACTATTGCTACAATTTGGAAAAATAGAGATAATATAAAAAATCATTTCATAAACAGTGGAAATTCCGTACGAGTTAAAAAAATAAGAAACAGCTGAAAAAGCTTTAAGATATAATAAATGGTACCAATCTCCTATAGCGACGATTGGGTGTAACGACGCCTTTTACATTGTCCAAGAGCCAGCGTTATAACCGATATATACTGTACCTTGAAAGTTGAGTTTTTAAAGCAAGCCAAAATTAAATATTAGAATTGAAACAAATGTGGGATAAAAGCCAATATGAAAAAAAATGTAAGTAAAATATTAATTTTTATTAATCAAGAAGATAGTCAATCTTCTATTTATAATAACAGATGAAGGAAAAAATATATACTACTGATAAATAATTTATTAATAAATTTACTCTTCTCATAGAATTACATTATATAACTTTATTGTATAATACTGTAAAGCTAATAATTGCAACAATTAAAATAAAAGCCCCCTTGAAGTCTTGAAGAGAAAAGGAATGTAGCTTAATTATATATTATCCAAATTTTGATTATTTCCTATCAGCTGGTCGAACGTAGACTGCTCCACCATTTTTCTCCCATTCTTTGTTGAATTCATTTTCCAATATTTCTGCACCTCGTTTCCTTGTCAAGCCGGTTTCTTCTAGGGATAGTTCACACATTTGCATGTCATCTTTACCTACAATATATTAAATTGTTAGATTATATTAAGATATATATAAGACAGATTGATTAATAAACTTCCTTTATAACTCTTACTATGTGTTTGTTAGATTCATAAAGGTAGGTATTTTTTAATCAAATGGACACATGGTAATGTGGGCCATTTTGATGATGTATATATTCGGAACTCGGAAACTATAAAAGATAAAAAAAAATTGTTTTGGACCAACTACTACTAATAACAGTTACAGATTGGCTCCAGTTGTTTTCTACATATTTTGAAAAAAAGCAAATTATTTATAATTTTAATCTGAATTTCATATGGGAAATACTCTCGGACAATGTATGGACGATCAAAAAGATGCTGTGTGATCCCTGTCTACGCTGAAATCCAACAATTTACGATAAACATATAGTGGGTGTGTGTAATTCTTGATAACCCTTACGGCGGGCACAGACGTGAAGTTTGACAACTTCCAAATAGCAAATGTTTATTATTTGGCAAACTTCTCAGACACACACTACATGAAAATTAACAAATGTTTGATATTTACCAAACAGAAAATTTCCCGACGGTTGTCGGTAAATGACCACACGTCAAAGGAGCCAAATATTGGAGATGGCCAGCATTTGTCCCAGATACACACATACGGCTACGAACTGGTACGGATTTGAATCTCATATCAAATAAGTATTAACAAATTAATTAAAAAGTTGGTATCACTGGATTTACATGTTAGAACTGCACATTTATCAATTATTTGTTAATTTTTCAATCTTGAAACTTAGGTATGTCTGCTTCTGAAAAGTGGCACCATCCACCATCTTTGCACTCTATTCTTTATTCATTTTTTCTTTAGTAACAAATTAATATTATTACCTACCTATATAGGTGCAACTTACATATAATTTGTGGGAGGGGCAAGTTCAAATACCACAAGAACGAAGTGCTTTCCAAAAAAAAAGGAATTCAGTACAGTGTTCCGATAAAAGAATAAAAATATTTTAAACAGGACTTTCTTATGGTCTTCCAGTTTGTTAATTGCAGAATGAAAATTATTTCAATTTGAAGGTGCTATTTTTCACTTTGGGGGTGCTTTCTTTATTTTGGAGGTGCTATTTTTTATTATGGGGTACTTAGCATCCCCGAACACCCCTTATTGTGTCTATGATTACTTATAAGAAGGCAAGCAGCAGCTGCAGTTTCTACATCCATTTTGCAAGCAAATGTAGGCAAATATTTGAAGTGTCTCATTTTTGCAATTCAAAATGTGTGTAGATGTAAGTTCAATACTTTATGAAGAGCGGCACAAATAATTTGTCAATAGCTAAACATTCAGCATTTGTCAAACCTCACGTCTGTGGCCACCTTTATAAAGTGGCAAATTTTGTTTTAATGTGACATTTATTATACATGTTAAAGAAATTAGGTAGATTTTGGAAATATACATTAATTAAATGACTGTACTATTTGTAAATTAATAGCAACAAACCCTCTAATTTTGAAAAAAAAAGAAAGATATGATTCCAAAACGCTTGCAAATATCTTGATTATTAAATTTAAATAAGCAAACCTATTTCCTATGTTACTTATTTTAAATCTAGAAATACAAGTGACTTAACTGGTTGTGGCAAAAAATCCTTATATTACTGACCCTGCTCGCACTCTGTCTACATCTTGGGGTTATCGATTACTCAATACTGGGGCTGTCACACGCAGAGAGCAACTCACTATACTGTGGATAGTATTGGAAGCCCCGACCTGTATTGCCATCGGCAATTAAGACATGAAAATTACCAAAATTTTCCGTTTGCTTTGAGAGCTAACAAGCTTGAAACCGGTATATGTCTGGTGGCACCGCTGATGATTAACTGTGGCTGTTTGATATAGGTTTTTTCCGGTGCAATTCAATGGAACTAGTTGGAGCATTACCCCCTTCAATAGTATCCACAGGATAATGCATCGTTCTCTGTTTGTGACTCTTCTAGCCAACATCCAGTAGTCAGTGACCACAACAAGTATACACTTACAACTCGTGGAATACAGTTGTAGTAAATCAAAAATATTGAAAAACTTAATTCACACAGATTTTCATTATTTCTGCAGTTTTAATTTGCAGTGTCATTAAATTTTAAAAATTAAGTATTATTTTATTCGGTCAATATGAATTTAATTAATATCCTACTATGAAAAATCATTTTAATAAATATTATTTGTGTTTGTACATTCAAAAAAATTTATATATTGAATAATAATACCCATATTAATTGTTGATTATTTTTTAAGTTCTTAATTTTTTATTGATTTCATTCAGCATAAAATTCAATATAATGTCCACAATGAAATTTCTTTGCAAAAAATTGTTGGAGTGATACATTGAAATAATTTCAAAATTTCTTTAAATAAAAAAGGTTGCTGTAAACCAAAACAAATAGCTGAATCTGCAAATGTTACTAAGAGGTCTAAACTTGTCTAAACTCTTATTTTGCCATTTTTCTATCCGAGAACCCAATACATGGTAACACCAGAATGGCTCACATGGTATTTCATAAAAAATATGCTTAATAAAGGTTTGAATAATTATAACTACCTGCCACTAGAAGAATAGGGGCCTTGTCAGGATGCAACTCCATCTGCCTAGCGACATACTGCCCATCAAAGTGAGCGTACCACCATCCCCTCTTACCCTGATCCCCACCAGGTCTCTGGAATGGAATACGGAAATAACGTTGGGTATTATTGTCCAAGATGGCTTTCTGCGGCAACCGAGGGGTCTTCGCTGCAGACTCCATCACAGAACGTGGTGCACGTTCGTTTTCATCCATGGTGGTACGCTTGCGGTTCTTTGCCTTCCAGGCGTGATACACCTTGAGACGGCGATGAAACTCATGACGGCAAGCCTCCAGCAACTCAATATCGCAAGATGTGTTGATTGTATCACGCAGCTCCGAATATTTCCATTTGGAAAGATCGTATTTGCTCTTGGCGAGGTTGGCTTGTTGGTTCTTGACCGCTTCTGATCTGTGGGAGTGTTTCAAATGCACCAAGAAGTTAGTACCAAGATACCATTATGTTTATTAATGATTTGACTGAATTCATAATTTAATTTTATCAAATGTGAGAAAGGCAACTAAGTTTCACAAATGTCAGATTATTAATAACAGATTCGCAAAGTATTATTTAAAATTGGCATTATGAAATTAGAAATGAAACAAAATCACATATCGATAATCTGATATTTGAGAAAACTAAAAATTATAACCAACTTCCCTGCTTTAAACCCAACATCCAATAATGCTTATGAAAAGAAAGATGGACACAAACACACACATACACAAAACACTACAATTTTCTTTTTCAGCAACTCTGAACAGATTATACAATTTTGATCTGTTAGATCAAAGTACGGATAATAAAATTCAAAATTCTTAAATATAAGCCGTCACCAGTTTTAAGATAGTAATAGAAAATGTGGATCTAATGAAGTACTGCAAATTATTATGCAAAATAAACATTGTACAATAAAAATAAAACATGCTTTGTTACTTAACTAAAAACCAGAAAAAAATGTGAATATATTTTTTTGGTTATATAAGGTGAATAGAGTTTGTCTTCATCAACTTTAGGAAGAAATAGATTAACAAAAAATTATATATAAATAGGTATTTGTATAGTCAGATTTACAATAAAATTTTAAGTGCAATCTTTTATTCCAAAATGGGCAGTGATTTCTTAATAAAAGCCATTAGCCATTAAAAACAATCTTTTGATAGCAGAACATAAAATTAAAAAAAATCAAAAATCAAGAAAATTTGTTAGATTTCAACATTTGGAAGATATCTATATTTTTATTTTTTATTTCAATACATTTGTATTTCTTAATACATATTTTCAGTAAAGAGTATGAATAATTATTTTTTTCTACGTTCATGCAAAAAACAAAACTTTATTGAACTATATTTACTGAAAAAAGTGGTTCTTTATTACACTAGTGCAATAAAATGTTTATTCATGTCATTCTACTACAGCGTTTTGTCACCATGAAAAACATATCAAATCGACAGTCATATTTTCCTAGACTTGGCGTCATCCAAATAAAACAATTTTAGGTTTTTGCATGAACGTAGAAAAAATATTGTATGCAATTAAATCATATTTTTAATTGTAAAACTTGAAGCTATACAGGGTGTCCAGAAAAATGTGGGAAATCTCTCAGGTGCAGATAGAACATAAAAAAATAAGATGACAAGTTCCTATTTAATAAACAAGAGTACCTTTTTTAGCCTAAGGTTAAAGCTACCCAGATTTATTATTTTAGTCTTTATCATACAGGGTGTTAAAAAATTAGGCATTAAGTTTATTTATTTATTTAATATACAGCACCCGACAGCCTAAGCCAATTAATGGGTGGGGATAACATATAAAATTATCAAGTATAAGTATATAAGTTGTAAAGATTAGCCCACCCCTGGTAAACTGAAAAAGCTAAGTATGTTTCAAGGACACTATTTTAAGAGGTCCTTACTGGTGTCGATCACATTAAATTTTTATTGAATTATATTAAATACTTTAAAAGTTATAAAGAAAAACCGAGTTCCATACACCCTGTATATTCTTTCTGGGGCTTGATTTTCGAATTAATAGAACACATATTATTGTTAAGCAGGTCGCATTTGGATGACATAATTTTGTCAACAGGAATAGACTTGAAAAATGTGACGCTGTTTATTTTCGAAATCTTCCCAATTGTGAAATTTTCCTAAATGGAAAATTTCTCAGTGCCTATCCTTATTATTCTTTGCTAATCTATCCATTTCCTGAAGGTTGAACTCTCCAAATATGAAATTCATAAAATATTTTTTTCCGAAATATATAAAATTTGTTTTCAATTTTAATATTTTAAATAATCTATTCCAGGTTATAATATTTATATATTTGAACATCGAAATTGATTACATAAAACAAAACAAAATAACAAGAATTTATAAAGAAAAATGCTGGGGAAAGTTTGTTAAAAAAAAAATAAAATGCGAGAGCATTAAGCAAAAAAAAACTATTAAATCAGTTAACAATATTTTTTCCAAACATGGGATTATAAATAATGAATATACAGGGTGTCCGGAATATGAGTGCCAATACTGAATGGACTGACCAAAAGCAACAAAAAACTCTTATGAAGAAAATTTCTAAAATATGTTTCAAAAATAAAAATATTAGTGCAATAAATTGCAAATCTAAGGCCTTTTAACGAAATTTGTTTGTAATTTATTCTTCTTTCATCAATATTAATGAAACAAACAAAAGTTTTCCTAAAAATCCTTCAATACAATATTGTAACCTATTACTAATTGTTGTTACCCTCAAACTAGGTCAAAATAGTCATACATACTTTATATTGTAAGTATATAGTGTTTCGTTTTTTTAGAAATAGAAAATTAATGATATCCAAGACATGTTAATTTTCCCCAAAACTGGACAAAATTCTCTGTCTATGAGGCGTTTGTATGGACAATGTCTCGCAAGCATCATGAACACTTATTATGATTAATTAAAACTTTGTTCTGTTGTGAGAAAAACTTTAAGAAAACCATTCATGATAAATATGTTTAGGTGTACTTATAATTATTATAAAGAAAAATCTGGCATGGTACGTGTGCAATGTTCACATATTTAAAACTTATTTGATATCATAATTCTACTACTGTTGGTCAGAGAATAAATAAATTAAGTCAATTATGTTTTGTTTTGTATAATTTATCATACAATAAAATAAAGGCATTCATATTCCGAAGACCCATGTATTTCTTGAAATAATAACGTGTAATCAACTATAGAAAAGAGATACCTAATATTCAAGTAAGTACTGTCTAGTCAGCAAAACTAAGATGTTAGTAACCTAATCCGACATTTCACCGAAATTAGTACGAACAGAATAAAAAAATGTATACCTGTTGAGTTTGAAGGACTGTCTGGCCGGCTCTACTCCCCCGCTGCATCATGGAAACAAGAAGCATTGACAATATTGACATAAAAACTGCCACCACAATCTTTACAATATATACACAAACAAAAAGAAAGTATCGTAAGCCTCCTCAAGTGTATACTTAAATAATAACACAAACGATATACGATTTTCTTGACATTTTTATTGAATTAATATATTGGATGCTACATTCTGTGTATATAAGACGGATTCAAACATTGGACGTTATAATACTTAGAGCTTAGAAATATGAATGAAATGGAAATTGGTGATGCATGAATGATGATTTAAAAAACAAATTATAAAATGTAAAATAATTATCAAAAATTCGTTATTCCTTAAGTTCGATGATCGTTTGTAAAACTAGCGAAATTCGAACACGTAACATCTCTTAGCACCTTTGATTTCAAATGTAACACATTTACATTAAAAAAATCTTTAAATGGTTTTCCTTTTTGCCCCGCTTATAAACCTTTGACTTCAAATAATTTTTTTTTCAGGGATTTTAATCATAAGTTAGCTAATCTTTCAATATATCCAATAATAAT
The DNA here is from genome assembly GCA_037114965.1 of Monochamus alternatus. Classification (NCBI taxonomy): domain Eukaryota; kingdom Metazoa; phylum Arthropoda; class Insecta; order Coleoptera; family Cerambycidae; genus Monochamus; species Monochamus alternatus. Next base: position 19,803,865 of record CM073435.1, on the reverse strand, counting down.
TAATTTATAATTCTATTAATAAAAGTGAATAATAAGAATTGAAAGATAAAAAATTATGTATCCAATTATAGAAAATTCCTCAGTATACAGGGTGTTTCAATTTGGAGCCGATAATGTTGTTTTAAAGAACATTTTTACTATTTTATTCAGTATGGAATTAGGTTTTTTAGTATGTTTTGTCCTTTAACATTCATTTTATTAAATACAAATCTGCTTATATTTTTCCCGTAAGAAGAAAAATGATTTACGTAGTTTATGTTTGGACAATCAATATTTTATAAAAATGGATGACATACCCATAACTTGTAGCATATGTTAAAACATGTTTTAGTACACCAGAAAATGGGACATGGATAAATACAGGAAGCCTAACGTTAAGTGATTAATAGCTGATTAAAAAGTTTATAATAAAATACCTGTCAATTTCATCTTCACAAAACATTATTTACAATCAACGTATGATAAAAAATGCAAGAAATCCAACAGGCACTAGAATATAGTTATATATGGGTAATAGTCGATAAAATAACGGATATTTAACAGCTTGTTATCAAAAATTTAATCGTTAGGCGATTATATTGCAATAGAAGTATTAAATGTTTATTGTTGCTAATAAAATGATATAAAATGCAAATTGGAAGATAAAAATATGTGAATATGAACACTGTTAAAATGTGATGGTGCCGCTAATGAAGAATTTAGATGTGTTTCCTAAATAATTGAAAAAAAAAATTCTTCAAGTGATTTCATAAGTAGAAGATATTTTTTTCATGGATGATTTAGTGTCTGAGATACAGGATATTAAAAGTTTTGGAAAAATGTAAGATTTATTTAATAATGTTTGACATATACTAATGAAATCTAGTAATTTCACTAGGCAAAGGTAAAAGCTCATTGAACTGAATATATAATTATAACAAATTTTCGGTCGAGTCAATCATCATGTGCTCTTGCATAAACTGTCAACTCTTGGTTTAATTGATTGGCTAGGAAGTTATCTAAGTGGTCGTTCTCAGATAGTTCGAGTGTGTAACTTCAAATCTAGAGAAATACAAGTTACTTTGGGAGTTCCTCTGGGGTCACATTTGGGCCCTCTCTTGTTCAATATTTTTATAAATGATATATCTGTGCTTTCATTTTTGTAAATACCTTCTGTTTGCTGATGATTTTAAGCTTTTTTCTAGAATTCTTACTGATGAAGACTGATCTTAACAATGTTACTGATTGGTGTTTTAAAAACATTATGCAACTTAACACTGCAAAGTGTCATGGTACCTATTTGCAGTTTTTTTTACTGCTTTGTCTTAATTTAATTAAATAAAAAGTATTGTGATCATTTAAATTGTTGAATTCAGAATAATAAGGAATTAAACAGAAAAATAACAGATTTAAAAAAATATATAGTTGACGTGGTTACTGAAAAATGAAGCTGGCACATTTCTGTGAAGCTCTTTAAATAAATTCGAAACTATAAAACTGCAATCTAAAAATTTTTGCAATTTTCATATTTAAAAAATCAATATTTTCAATTGCCCTCGGCTAATTATTTAATAACTCTCACGGTTTTTCCTTTACCCCAATTTTACATCTCTCACAGTTCGTGCAATATTATCACATCCAGTTTGAAACAGACTGTATAATTCATTTTTATTACTGATTTTTAATTTATTTCATTTTTTAATTACTATAAAAAGAAAACCTTTGAGCAACAGGAAATCTATAAAAAGAAAATCTTTGAGCAACAGGAAATTTTGAATCACCCTGTATATTTTATAAAGCACCTGGTTAAAGCTGCAAAAAAAAATTGACACAAAACGGCAACAGAGCCACAATAACATTTTTTAAACTTTTCATCGTAATAACTAATATATATATTTTTGCTCTATCTCTTTTTTTTGTGATACAATATACAAAGAGGCTCAAGGAGAGAAAATTGAAGCTACAACATAAACAAAACCCGAATAAACTTTTGCATACTTGCGGATCATGGGTGGACTCTCTTCGAGCTGGCCATTACTTTCCTGGGCTAGTCGCAGGGCCAACTCACGGTCTTGCCGCTCCTGCTCGAGCTGTTCTTGGTAGCGCCTCTCTTCCTGTGCCAATTTCTCCTGTTGTTGCTGCAGTTCAAGTGCCAACTTCCTGTCAGCTTCCTCCTAAAATTGCATTTTATTCAAGATCGATTATTTTTTCATTCAACATATCCTGTAAATAAATGTTTTGAAATATTTATGAGCTGAATTTATAACCTGTTTCTTTCTTTGTTCCTCCTCAAGTTTTCTCCTAGCCTCCATTTCTGCCTTCTTCCTCCTGTTCTCCTCTTCTTCGCGTTGCTTACGTTCTTCTTCTTCCTTTAACTTCTTTTGTCTTTCCAACTCCTCTTGGATCTTCCTTAATCTTTCCTGCTCTTCTGCATTCTTTTGTTCCTGCAGTTTCTTCTGCAGTGCCGCCATCTGTAGATTTACTTTTGCTACCAAGTCAGTATACAGACCTTCGGCTGCCTTTGGACTGATTTTGTCATCTTTCTGTAAAAAAAAAGCAACCGCTTCAAGTAAAGACTAATCGAAAATAATTAATTTTACCTTAATTCGGTCAATGGCAGAGCTGAATTGTGTTTTTAATTGATTTATTTGGTTGGTTATGCTGTCTTTATCTTTTTTCAACTGAGCAGCGCTTGTTTCTACCTTCTGCAGATTTCCACTTAAAGCATGAATGTTTCTCAGTGCCTTTATCCTGGGTCCGTGCTGCTTTCTCACCAGATAACCTCTGACGCTTTTTTGCATGATGATAAGAGCCTTTTTGCGAAAAGCGATTTTGTGTTTCACTAAAAAAACAATTGTAGGATCATTTTAAATGGTGATTTTAACATAATGATCCAATCCAGCGTGTCGCTTTGCTATCATATCAGGAATGGTGTGTAGAACAAACACCGATTGATTTGTGTGCATATAGAGATATACTCGCGACAAGAATTCAAACGACTTACGACATACGAACAAATGATAGTAACAAAACTATATACTACACTAAAAGTTTGCATTATATATTGCACTAAATTGCAAAAAATTATTGTTTTTAACATGACCAAATATCGAAAATTACGTTGACAATAAAAACAAATGTGTGACGTAAGACGTCTAAATTCTTGACGCGAGTATATATGTGCATGTAAAATATATTAGTCAGTGTATAATATTATTGGAAGATAATAAATAATTCTGAAGTCTGAGGAATGTAAGTTAGATTGTCCTTCGGCAGCTATCTGCCGGTACCACATACCACTTGAGATTTGAAAATCAAACAATTTCTCTGTTTTTCTTTAACTCCCAGACCTATCAGTAATTTTGACTGACAAATAGTCTATAAACCCGACTATAAAGTTACATATTGCAATGCTTCAATTATATCAGACAATATTATTAAAACTTATGAAATTTTTGGAAATGCTTTAAAAAAATTCCATCATTTCAGAAATTTATGTAAATTTCATATATGATATTTCAATGAAAACTTTAATTTGCTATAAATATCATGAAATTTAACATTTTAAAATAAACTGTATGATTTGCAACTACTCGTTTGTACAGGGTGTCTCAAACTCGATAGTATGGGCCTACTGTGAGGATATAAAAAATTTAAATAAAATTTGTTACACGTGGTGTTAAGTGGAATGAGGTAAGCTCCATTTTCAGTCGAAAGTATTATCTTTGGGATTTGACAGAAACGACTAATGATGTCAACAATTATATTTTTTCCAGAAACATCCCCAAATTTCTATGTTATATTGTTAATATCCTTAAACTTGTATTTAGAAAGGAATAATCGGAAATAGGACATTATAATTAATGGTCTAGATTTTCTAACTAAGCCAACGTTTCGATTTATTTTAAATCTTCTTCAGGGCTAGTGAGACAAAACCAGAGTCAGCCAGTTGGCTTAGTTAGAAAATCTAGACCATTAATTATAGTGTCCTATTTCCGATTATTCCTTTCTAATTCCCCAAATTTTTCCTGTTAAAAAGCTCTTTTTTTAATAAACTTTTATTAGTATTACTTCCCATTTAAAAGTTATAAGCAATATCACCCTAAAGAGTCTCAACCTAAAAATCACATTAGCGGTAGAAAGATCAAGTTGTTGGAAAACAATTGAATGTTCGTTGTTTAAAATGCATAAATGTCAATAAGAATAAATAAAAGGATTAAACTCGATAATTATTTAATACAGTTAAAACAAAGTTGATGATAACAATAACTATACTTAGAAAGTGAAGCAAACACCCTCATAATCTTCGCCTGATTTCTTTGTGGGTGTGTTTATTAACATTTCGCCGTTTAACCCATTACAAGCGTTTGTGATTTTTTCATTTAAATTATTAATATTTCACGAAGGTGTTTTGTAAACCTTATTTTTAAAACTTCCCATAAAAAAAATCGAGGGGTGTTTTAGATCTGGTGACTTTCCGAGTCACTGAATAGATCCATTAATCCTAATCTATTTTTCTGGGAAGGTGTTATCTAAATATTGCTGCACAATCTTGGCGTTGTGAAGTGGAACTCCATCATGCTGAAACCATAGGTTTCTCCTTAGCTGCAAAGGCATATTCTCCAGAAATATAGGCAGTTCTTCTTGTAGGAAATTTAGGTAACTGACGCTGTTCAATGTATATTCATAAAAATAAGGCCCAATAAAATGCCTACCGATGATACCGCACCATACATTTACTCCAAAATGGCCTTGGTTTTACACTGGATTTACAATGTGGGATTTTCAATGGAGCAGTAGGGTTCATTACACCAGTTTGGCAAACCATACTGACAAACCGATTTTCTTCTGTCCAAAGAATGTGCCGAAAAAGGTTCTGATCGACAGTTTCTACATTTATTACAATTTGAGCTATAAAATCTATTTTCAATGTGACGCTTAGGCAGATACTCCAAAGGCAAGTTCGGCAAATAGATTAGGATGCTCTAAATGTGTTTTTTCCTTTTTCAATTTCATGAGATAACGAGGGAAAGATAGATCTAGAGCATTTAGATCTATTTTGCCGAACTCAACCCAAATTGCGAATTTTGTAGTTGATACCCATAGATGATACTCATTGGTCGGCCCAACTTTCGTTCAAGGGAAATCAGTTACAAAAGAAATTGTTCTATAGGAAGGTTCTACACAAGATTACTAGTATATAACCAATTTTTTTTTTTCGCAGAAATATTTTGTTTTCCGGAAAACTCGAATTTTTCTTATACCATAGTTTAACTGAAAATTGCCTCTAAAATGTCTTTTTTAAATATCTTTATATTACATGGTGCTCTAGAAATACAAAATTAATAAAATTGCGTCTTTGATTTTATGTAAAAATGTAAAAATTTACAGAAAATTTCCATTTTCCTTCGACTTTAGAATAAGGGAAATCTGTTATAGAAATGATAATTAGATAATTTGATTTGACTACTAATTTGCGCTTTAATGATATATAATTTTATTTGCGGAAATTTTTTTTAAGGAAATTATTGAGGAAAATCATTTATATATTCATGTTTTTTTTAGGGTTTTGTGAATAATCGACGGTTAATTAGTATTAGTATTAATATTTCTTGAGTTTTGTGAATAAACGAACGTTATTCAAGTTATAAAAAGTAAGTGGATTTGTAGGATTTTTCTAAACTTCGCGCGCGCGGATTTCGAAACGTCGACGGGCGCGCTCGCTTCGCTCGTGTATATTAATGGCCGTGTTATAACTTTTATACAGGAAGTAATACCGAAAAATTTGTCTAATAAAAGTTTATTAGAAAAATGAGAGCTTTTTAAAAGGAAAAAAGATTGTGTATGTTTCTAGAAAAAACCATTAATCATTTCTGTCAAATCCCAAAAATAATACTTTCCATTGAAAGCTGAGTTTACTTCATCCCATTTAACACCACGTCTGAAATTTTATTTAAATTTTTTGTAGCCTCAATAGGCCCATACTATCAAGTTTTAGACACCCTGTACATCTAACTAAACCAAAAAATGTGAAAGAAACAAACCGCTTCTTTCGAAATAAAAAAATCCCAGGTAAGGAAATATTTCCATTCTACCTATTACTACATAAAATATTTGTAACTCACTTCTTATAACGGTTAGTGCGCAGAATTGTGCTTTCATCCATCTCGACTTTATCAACCACTTCTTGACATTGGCCACGATCGATTTCAAATTCTCGGGATCAGATCTCATGATCTTATCAAATTCTGCAAATTTTCCAGGTCTGAAGAACACTCTCGTCACCCCAAACTTGAAATCTCTCTCTTGAAGCTTCAAGCTGTGGAACATCGCCTGAAATTCCAATTTGTTACATCGCATTATTAATAAAAAATCAACGTGTTTTACCTGGCAGAATGTTTTGGCAGAAAGAGCTTTCAGTTCGTTAGGAAGATAATCTTTGTACATAGCATGCAAGTCGGCAAACGGTGTTCTGCTTGGGAAACCATGCTCCATAAGTTCCAGAACGGTCGTCATGCCAGAACACTTGAGTTGCATCAAGCTTAAGCTGCCGTCAAATTGCTGGTCAATCATCTTACTGTTTGGTTTCACACACCGGATAAAATTAGTACCCTAAAAAGAAACAAATTATTATTATTTTATACGTTATATCTTTCAGTATATAGGGTGGTCCAAATAAATAACTTCATTAGATGATACGAGTAGAACCAATTATTTTAAACAAAGAGTCTCCTATGAATGTATGTTGTTGAACACTTCGTTTTTAAAATACAGGGTGATAAAATTTAACAAAAATCGTGGGGGTAGATTTAATTAACTGTACGTTTTCGATATACAGGGTGTCAAATTTATTACTTTGAAAAGGGTTTTTTTTAATAATCTTTAAATCTGCTAAAGAGAAAGATCAAGATTTGTATATGAATTATCAACTGTATCTTGATGTGTAAACTGTTTTATTTTGAGTGAAAAAAAAGGTATACTAATTTAATATATAGATTTTTTTAAAGAAAAATGAAGGTAATTAAGGCTTTATTCACATGAAATGGAAAAGTAAATTTAATTCACTATTTATTTTATTTATTTGTCCTAGCAAAATATAAACAACAGTTGTGTTGACAATTCGGACTGGCAAAAATAAATAATTCGAATAACCAATGTATCCAGATTATTCACATTCGAATTATTGAGACATCACTGTATATTAATTTTTAGCATGATATATAATTAGTACAGTTTGAATGATTTGGCACAGATGCATATGTACAAGTACAAATGAGACATCCTGTATATTAACTTCTTGTGAACAGGAACTGTGATGTCATTTAGAATTGTATAATTCTGACAATAGAGGTATTTTTTGTATATAGTTGCAATATTTTTATTTTTCAACTTTTCTTACATCTATGGTTTAAAATTATAAGGTTCCATATGTTACGCAGGACATTGAGAAGAATAGATTTGAAAATTTGCATATTATATAAAATGATGTTTTCAAGGAAAGTTCTATTTATTTTGTGTTCATAGAACTTTTATTCAGCATCAGAACATTACGAACGATATCTAGATAACAAAGTTCTATGCAAAACTCAGAACCTCTAATAACTGATTTCAAACCTTTATTGTTTGAAGCATTCATTTTTGTGCTTTGGAAATAAGACGTGTTTTGAGTATTAAATTTAACTTTAAATATAAATTTATTTAAAATGAAAGTTTAATGCCAAAAAATAATTTCCAAAGTTCTTCTGACAGGCTCAGAATTTTAACACCACTGCCAATTTCGAAATTATAATTAATGTTTTTCTAGAAGCATTCGGTAACAAAAAAGACCCTTCTGAAGAATAAACTTTTTCTAAGCAAAGATTTTCTACACAACTGAATAAATTGAAAATGAAACGGTATAGAGAAATAAATAAATAATTTTTAAAATGGACTCTAAATTAGAGTAATATACAAGGTGGTCACTTTTACTATGCCCAGGTACAGAAATCTTGAAAATGATACAGGGCATCTGAAATTAGGAAAATTTTGCACATTTTTATGCCTTTCAATTCTGAAAGGAAATATGAGATATTTTATGTAGTTCTTGGAATACCATGTGAAAACTGAAAAAATTTTTATTTTGAAAGTAAATATGGTACTCTTATATTGTTCGCCATATGTTTCCCAATGTTAAGTGGAAAAAAAATTCACTGCCTACTAGATTCCGAAATTTTCAGTGAACTTTTGATTTTCTTATGGCTGCTTTTGATATCACTGAAGAAAGCCAAAAAAAGGCGAATTTCCACCACCATTGGAATATTTATGTCAAACAAAATAAGGGTACTAAACTTCATATCATTTACTTTAAAAATAAAAAAGTTATGAAAGGAATGATAAATGCACTTTTCCAATTTTAATTCGTTATTTCAGGAACTCCACAAAGTATCTTATTATAAATTAAGCCACCCTGTATATATCACCGTTTTAGAGATTCCTGTATTTGAACTTCTGAGCATCATAAAAGTGACCACCCTGTATAAATAACATATTTTAATATACATTAAGAAACTTTTATTTTTATTTTTGCATCAGTATCCCAATATTGTACTATATTTTTTTCATGATTGGCAGTTTTGAATAGTTTTTTAGTTTTCTTAATATTGCAGATAAATGAAAGAAATTAGAAATACAGATTGGAAGACAAAGAGACATCCAGGTTATTAATTCCAATCGGGTAAACATTTACTTTAAAACAGCTTTTACTGAACTCCTGGATAATTCATATAAATCACTAACAGTACTGAGCATTTCATTATAAGTAAAGAACAAACAAATAAATATTGTTCCAATTAATATAAAAAGTAAAAGTTAAAGAGTTAACTTACATTGCTTCTCAGTTTTTCCATAAGTTCCCCTAGTTGTGTCTTGAATTTGTTGCCCACACTGATAAAAGTTAGTTTACCCTTTTGTGCCATTGAAGTTGAGAACAGCGTTTGAATCAACTTGTTTTTGCTGTCTTGAATGATGCCTTCCAGGGAAGCATGGAGGGCATCATTGTTCTTGTCAATAAAATGTTTCTAAAAGAAAAATCACGTAAAATTAATTATCTGAAATTAGAAATTTATTACTTACAGTTTGGTAACAAACAGCTCCAGCAAAATGCCGGACCAGAAATCCTTCGTCATCTCTAAGACTACGATGTGCCTTGAGCTTGGAAGACCTTGGTAAACTCAACCTGTACTCCTTAGGCCAAGCTTTGTGAACCTCTTCTGTGAAGTGAGTATAGGAAGGTTTTGGAAGCTTGGATTCCTCATCCAAAAGGGTGAGGATGCCCTTATTTTTAGTTTCAATCACATCTAAAATCAAATAAGCCAGCCATAAGCAACTTCCAAATATTTCCAACACATAACATAATATAATATAAAACTGTAGAGTCTATATCCAACCGCCGAAAATTTAGAGAGTGACATGTTATACACCTGTTAGTTTATAGCAGTCGACACAAAGAAGCATACATGCAGCTCGTATATTTTTCTTATAAAATTGTGTGCCACATATCTCTGAGAACATACCTGATTACTGAGCTTCTGCTGCAGCAAATACGCATGTGCCAGATGAAAGCTTTGGTTGTGACGAATTGACGGATTCACCTGTTCCATCTCCAGCGCTATCTTGGCAGGTATATATTTTGGGCGGGCAAAATTTCTGGTATATCTTTCCACTAATAATTTAACATGAATGTAATTCATTTATTAGTGATTTTGTGTTCTTAAGAATGGAGAATAATTCAAGCTCTATAGTGTGTTCTCAAAACCATAAACGACCTAATTTATCAAGTGAAGAATATTGGATGAAGACAAAGGGTTTAGGGTGTGAGGCCAAAATATGAGTGTAAGTGATGTTGAGACATGTAGTTCATTAAAAAGAATGTACACGAATAACATATATGTATAGTGCAATAAGAAGTGGCAGAAATGGAAGTACAACTGTGAAACGGAAAATAGTGGAAACTCATGGACGGCAGATGGTATTTTAAAAATGAGCTTTCGACAAAAAAAGAAATTGTGTTGCTATATTTTACAAGATGAAACTGCCTATAATACATAGAAGGGTGCTTTTGCAAATTATGTGTGACATATGAATTATGGTATTTGAATTTCCATATAAATGAAATTGAAAAGAATATACTGATAGAAAAAGATGAAGTAGTAATATAGCGAAGAAACTATTTAAAATAAATATTAAAAAGTCATAATATGAATCGAATAATATATTAAATTTTGACAAAACATGGATACATGAAGGTCATACGGAAGGCGGTACGATGTGACATAATAAGTGTTAATGTGTGACGGTTATAGTGACAGTGCAATGTATTCTAAAGCCTTTTATCCTTATGGATGCAAAACTCGCAAATATTTGCGCCATTTATTTAATGGTGGAAAGATCTTTACTTGTAACGAATTTTGTCATGGTAGATTGTCCGGAGCTCAAAACAAACTTATTAACACCACATAATAATGAAAGTAGCAATAATATTTGTACTGTTTTCCTGTTCTGTAAAATTTGTCAAAAGTTGAGATTTTCCTGCCCTAAATAAATAAAACAGAAGTTGCAAAATCCGTGAATTTCGTATCTATGAGGACAAGACTGATATCTGTGGAGTCCACAGTGTGTGTGATATCAGGTGTAAGTGGATGATGATGGACCATCGCCATCCAAAAGTATCAAATTTAATTTGTGGAGAGGATGGATGGCTTGGGGAAAAACATTTATAGTAAATTGTTATATCACTGTTTCTACTAAAAATACTGGATATTATGTAATGCAATAATTTTTGTCAATTTTGTATATTTTTTATACCCGATCGCCTTCAAATTTAGTAAAGCTATCAAATGTTGCTCCTCGCACGCTTCGCCTGTCGCGCTTCTCTACAAGTTAGCAATTAGTCACTCTCTAGATTTTCGGCTGTTGGGTATAGGTCATTTAAGATAATTTAAATTTGTTACATAAAATATTACTCACCGATACAGTCTTGATTGTCTACATACGTAATTTCAGGTACATTCAGACCTTCTCTTTTATAAAGTTCTTGTTCATGTTTTAATATTCTTTCATTGAAGAACTGCTGTAATTTTTCATTACAGTAATTGATGCAAAACTGCTCGAAACTATTAACGGTAAAGAATTCTGGAAGAAAGAACTTTCTTATTATCATATATCTTCATTGTACTTAAAATAAAATATAAAACTAATTAAAAATATAATCTTACCAAATCCAGCGATATCCAGTACACCAATATAGTAACTAGAAGTTTGGAATGGAATGCTTTGGTTGATTCTGTTGACGATATAATCAAAGAGGTTGCTGTAAATAGCTTTGGCAAGGGCATCACGTGCATTATTCGCTTCGTATATCTTAAGTGGTACCATGATCACAGTTCCTTTCAAACCACCGCGACTGCTTTGCATAACTCTTGCAACCAGAGCCTGTCTCAGCTCGGTAGGGTCGATCTCGAGAAGCTTGGATGCCATTATCAAGGATTTCTCCTTGCTGGCTGCTACTCTACAGCCTCCTCTCGTGTCTTCAGGGTTGTCTTCAAACTCTATATTGCCAAGATGGAGAACAGCAGCAACAGTTGTGTAGATCTGCAGTCTCTCGCTATCCGACATTCCTAAACGAGACAGTGCTTTGTCTAGTGCTGAAAAATCTTCGATATCATCCAGGAGTATGTCTCTGAGGGGCCCTTTACTGGTGTGGTCAGCACTTTTTTGGCCAGATCCGAGTTTTCTTTCGCTAGCAGATGTTGTGAAATATCTAGTGCATGCCGACTTTAAATACTGAAAAAAAATGTATGTATATAAAGTGTTGAAATAGTTCTCAGCAGTGGACGTTAGTGAAAAATGTAAGTGGTCATCTTTATATCACAACACAAAGAGAACTTTCATGATTAAAACATCTCAAACTTGATACGTGAAAAAGGATATACTGGATATCCCAACCAAGCGATAAAGCTAAATATATAATAAATCCTTAAACAAAAAAAAAAATTATTAAAAATTACAGTGCCATCTTTCAAAATTAATTACGTTTCTATAGGACATTGCATTTCCATAACTTAATGTATTTATTTATTATTATTTTTTTTTTAATGAAAGACCCTGTATATTTTTTAAATTTCTGTTTACAAATTAAGTTGCCTATTCAGTTATTTTTGTTTCTGAAAATCCAATTAACCATTACAAAATTATTAAATGTAATAGAAATTAAATTTAAGTTTGAGGTGGAGGATATGATGATAAATGCTGTACTGACTAGGGTTGGAAATATCTATCGATATATCGATAATAATACAGATAAAAAATTATCGAATTATCGATAATATCGATAGTATCAATAATTTATCGATATTGTCGATAATATCAATATTATCGATAATTTATCGACATTATATCGATAGTATCGATAATTTATCGATATTATCGATAATTTATCGACTTTATCGATAATATCGACAATCTATCGATATTACCGATGATATCGATAATTTTCAATATTATCGTTATAGTAACGTTATAGTAACGATAAAATCGGTAACTACCGATAGTTTTAATAATATCGATAATATTTTGTCTCACGAAGAATCACGTTTAGCCTTAGCTTGAAGCCAATAATGATTTATGCGACTTATATGTAAACATCTTCGTAGGTGTTAGATTTGTTTAGTTTGTTTAGACTATACGTAAAATTTAGGGAACAATCACGAAGTGGGCGATATCTATTCTGTTGAGATAGAAGGTAATCCTTCCGGGGGTGAATAACAAAGGCTACAGATCTTAGAAAGAGAAGCGACAACTTGGCGGTAGTAGAGTTGGGAATATTTATCGATATATCGATAATAATACAGATAAAAAATTATCGATATATCGATAATATCGGTATTATCGATATATCCATAATATCGGTATTATCGATAATTCGACAATATCGGTAAATTTTATTTATCGATAATCGATAGTCCCAAACCGTTATCACCCACCCCTAGTACTGACAAGTGACAATAGAACATATCTCTAATTTACTTTGTGAAGTTCAAAGATAGGGTTTAAACGTTGTTTTTTTTTAACTGTTAATGTGTGTATATATTGTTTTTCTTTATTTTATAGATCAACTGATGTCTTGAACATTGTATACTTTTTTATTATTATTAATTATTATTTTTTTTTTGAAATATTACTGAACTTTTGAACTTTTATGTTTATGTGTACTAAGTTCATATTGTATTGCAATATATGTATTTTGTATTTCTTCTTTTTTATATAATTACTATAATTGTACCTAAATTGGGCATTGCTCGTCTAATAAATACATATATAAATAAATAAATAGAATACGCTTCAAGAAAAAGAAAAATAGTGACAAACACATTCATTTAAATTATTTAGCTAAATTTGGTAACGATAACACACAGATGTAGTATAAATATAACTTGTATAATTCTTTGAATATTTAGCAGTGCAAGGTTTTGGAACACTTTTCCGTTTCACGTTTTCAACTGTAGTTGGAATTTCTTAATAAACAATTTCTTTGATGTAATCTCAATGAATGAAATCTACTGGAGTCAAATCTGGTGATCATATCGGAAATCCCATTGGACCTTCTCGTCTAATTCACTGGTTATGAAATATTTAGTTTAAAGATAAGGATATAAATATTTTAGTGGGCTAAAACTCTGATTAATTATTGTTACCAAATTTAGCGAAACAATTTATTCAATTTGGATTTTGAATTTCATTTGTTACTATATTTTTCTCTTGTTTTTAATAAAATGGATATTATATATAAACTTTAAACAGAAATATTTTAAATACAGGTATAAATATGATTAGAGCAAATAAACTTTTAAGCAATTGAATTTCCTTACATTACACCACAAAGTAACACAGAAGACATGTTCTATTTTCAAATATAACATTATTCAGCTTATCCTTGTCTTGAACACAAATTTAATTTCTCTATCGAAAAACTGGAACAGTAACAGTATTTTCGAAATAGTGTTTTGTTAAAAAAAAATTGAATAACTTAGTAACGATCGCATTTTCAAAAATAAAATATGGCTGAATAGACAATTCCATTTGTAAACAGAAATTTAAAAAATATACAAATTATTGTATTGAAAAAATTAAGTTTTGTTTAGTCAAGTGGAAATGCGACACCTCATATAAATGTAAATAATTATAAAAGATTTTTTTATACCTTTAAGGATTAAATTAATTTTATCACTTGAGTGTGACACCCGGTATTTGTAAAGTAACTCCACAATCAAGTGACAAATACAAATAGAGCGTTTTTTATTTTTCACAAAATTATCTTTTCCTCTTATTTTTCACAATGGTGCATCTGCTGACAGTACTTATAGTCTGTATTCTACTGTATTTTGAGATCTCAGTTAAGGCAACATCTATTTAATTTTGTTTATCTTGAAAATGTTATCTAAAATGTTTTCGGCATGAATGTTCTCTTTATGAGCATAGAAAGGATTAAACATATCAAAAAATTGCCATTTTAATTTTCAGGGAGCTGCCACTGTTACACAGATAAAATTTTAAAACTACTTCTCCCACTAAAAATAAAAGGGGTTTGCATGAATTCAAGTACACATTACAAAATATTTGAAATACGGAATAATAAAGTTTAATTTTTTGTTACGGTTTTGCTTATTTTAATTGGGTACGTTCAACATTTTTTAATGACTAGTGAATATCATCGCAAATAATCTACAGAGTGATCATTGTCTTCAAACTACAATACCTACCTCTAGTTTCCCTTTTTGTTGCAACCACATTAACTCTTTTTGTAAACGACAATTATTGATCTGTTTTATCCTTTTGACTTATTGATCTGATGACTTTCTTGTATTTCTAACTATTTATATTATATTTATCAAAATGGAACTTAAAGTATAGTCTTAAATAAAACTGTACTTAGCTTCAAATCACCAGGAGATAATGTGAAAAATAGTTAAGAGTAACTAAAAATAAACTTGATCAACTTAAATTCCGCACAATTTTGTTAGAAGAACATTGCAACACTCTATATGTATATCCTTAAGAACCTCTTCTGGAAAAGTCCGCATACATATTTTTCTCTTTTCTAGTTCAAGGACAGCTAATTCAAATTAAAAGTAATTATGTATTAATTAATGACGCAAATTGAAAATGAATTAGCTACAGATGACTGATTGAACTTAATGGAATTTTTTTAATTAAATTATCCACAGAAATCTGTATAATTCAATCCTATCTCAAATTGTTTTACAATATAATAGACTTTCAGTTGATATTGTCTGTTTGATAACAATATTTATAAATAAAATATTTTTAAAACTGAAAAATAAAATTACTTTATTTTTAATTTATTCTATTTGTTTTTCTGCATTTAAAAATTCAACTAGTAACATAATTTTTGTGAAATTTATCAATTCCAAGTATTGAAGTTTTTATATTTATTTCTATTAGATAATAAAACTGAATAAATAGGTTGGTAGGTTGACATTAAATTTGTATTGTACCCATATGAAAAAGATGAAATTAATACTTTACCTGCATAATCAGATATACTGACATATACAGGGTGTTTTCTAAATTTATGTCGCAACTTGGTGTGATATGTACTGTGTGTGCACACTGTTACCATGCCATGCGATGCCACATTACCTTACATTCGACAATTTCATTCATATGAGAAGACGGTCAAACTCAAATTATGAGGCGAGGATAAATACATTTAAGTACCCTAATCCATTTAGATAGAATCGGTAAAATTTCTGTTGTTTCATTAATAATGTGCTGTGAGAAACATTTCCTGCGTAATTTGTTCTTAAGCTTCTCCTCTCATAATTTATTTTCTATAGCGCTTACGTTTTTTCATGCTCGCAAATCTTTAAAATAACAAAATATTGTTAATATGTTCTATCATTTTATGCATGTGACATAATATTCACGTGCACACTGCTACTACGCGACACCACGTTACACCACCCAACGTGATGAAAATCTAACAAGAGGGAATTTGTGACACATATGGCATGGCGTGGCGTAGCGTGGTGTAACGCCAGAGCCGTGTGCTCAATGTATAAAAATACATAAGAATACACGGTGTCAGATCCTTCTGACGTTGTATCAGATGACGTGGCGTGGCGTGGCATCAGAGCAATGTGCCCCGGCTTTAACGTCGTCGTATTTCTGGTCGTAAAATTATCAAATTTGTGGTGTTTTTTAGAAATCTCGATAAATAAAACACGGAGTAAAAGTAATATCAAAAATAAAATTATTGATGTTTTGTTTATCCATTTTTACTATTTAAATTCTCCTTAAATAATATGATAACTTTTAAAATGCAATTGTATGACATATTATTTTGCTATTCTAATCCCACATTTAAACAATTATTATCACATACTTATAAACAAAAGTGAACCATGCAGAACTATGCAAGGTTATGTTATAAATTCTTTGTTTGTTTAAAAGAGTGTTCTGAGAGCAAAAAAAGCAACCTCCCAAAAATGGCATGACGTTTCAGATAATATGTCACATAAAAATAACTCTCTAAACAATACAAATTAATCAGTAGTAACACAAAAAATATTTAAATTCATTTGAAATAGAGATACTTTCGTACTTCTACTTAAATAACTATTATACTCACATTGTAATCATCTGGTTTAGTCAACCCCAGTGATTGCCTCAAGCCTTCTGGCGCTCCCGCCATCAACATATAAAAAATATGGTAGCTCCTCTCGTCCCCCTGAGGTGAACATATTCTGCTCTTCTCCAGCAAATAGTGTGAAATGTGCCCGCCGGCAACCTTAAAAGTCTTATCGAAATGCACCTCTATGAACTTCCCAAACCTGGAACTGTTGTTGTTCCTGGTGGTTTTGGCATTACCGAACGCCTCGAGCACCGGATTTGCGTCCAATATCTTTTGCTCAAGAGAGCCAGCCTCGGCACCCCAACTATCACAAAGATATTTCAACAGGTGTTTGGTGGATTCCGTTTTACCTGCTCCCGATTCACCGCTGACTATGATGGATTGGGACTGCTTTAAGACGCGCATATCGCGGTAGGCTTTGTCGGCAATAGCGAAAACGTGAGGGGGTTTCTCTCCCAAGGATCTACCCCGGTAGCTTTTTATCGTGTCAGAGTCATATAAAGCTGGAATTTCTTTGTAAGGGTTGACGGCTATTAGGATGTTGGCTACATAGGACTAAAAAAGTAAAAAAAAAATATATGTATCAAGAAAGAAAATTAAAACTTCAGAACTAAATATTTCTTATTTAAGATATTCCGACCCTGGTAAACTGCTTTAAAAATCAAACTATATTTTTCTGTATGATATAAATTCCTATTTGTCATCAAATTCCTAATCTGATTTAAATGTTCTATTAAATCCTTTTTGATAAAGTATTTCCTTAACAGTTAAATCCTAGTGAGACAATATTAATTCAAAGATAAAGCAAAGTATTATCAGCAGATAGGCCAACATTTATGGTTCAATAGTCATCATCCAAATTAAGCATTTTATTTCAGATGAAAATCTTCAGTATAATAAAAAATATGAACTCCTTAAAGCCTTAAACCATTGACCTTTTTAACTACGCCTACAATACTACTGAGTAATGTTATACAGTGTTTCCAACCACTATCAAATAATTTTTGTGATAACGTGTATCAAATCGCTTATTTAATCATTTATTTTTGCAAAATCATTGCAGTTATATAAAAAATCCTTTCCGTATATTAGGAATTAAAAAGAAATCTTTAAATACAATAATATGTATTGTTCAAAATGGTCCTGACTATATTAACATATTATTTGTATAAAATTGTTCCGATACATCTATTATTACCTCTTCTTCATACTTAGTATTAAGAAAATATACAGGGTAGTCCTAAATTATTATCCCATATTTTAAGAAAATTAATTAAATATTATATTTATATGATACGTTTTCCAGGCATCTTATTAATATTTTAAATCTAGATTTATAACGTTTTTACTGAGTATTATTCAAACCTTATATGTGTAAGGGTAGTTTTAGGGGAGACTATCCCTTTTACTGTTACTTCATTTTCCGTAGAGACAATATTGTTTAAAAATAATAAAATAGCTGAAATAAGTCAGTTACTTCTAAAGTGCCCCTTTCACATGCTCGATTTAGATAATACTGCCTGCCTCAATTAGTGAGCATACCCCATACCATATCAGTTTAAAATATGAATAAGATATCTCAAAACACTTTTAAGATATTGTAAAAACCACACCATACCACAGCTACTATTGTCCTTTAAATGGATCTCCTTTATCAATATGTTTGAGGAAAACAGTTTATATAAGCTATTTTATATGAACTGTTTTTCCAAAATAATAATAATTATATATATATTATTATTAAGTAATTATAATATCTTAATAATCAAAAGTGAGAAATCTATACCAAAAGTATGAAATAATTATGAAAGGAAAAAAATATAAGGAATGTAAAAAAATAGGTAATGGACATAAATAATACACTAAGAGCACTTCTATCCAGTTTAATTTAGTATTTATATTTTCCTTCCGGCAATACAAAATTGTATATGAATAATATGTCAAAACTTAGATAGAACAATGAACATACAAATCATAATTGCATTTTTAGGAGGTTAAAATAATATTAATAAATGATCACTACACTCACTAAGTCAAGATTAATTTTTAAAATTAAATTTTTTAATTTCCAATAGAATTATTTTCACTATGAAACTCCGAATAACTTATATAATTGCGTAGTTTGCTAAAATACTTAATTGAATAAAAAAAAACAAGTAAATCGACATTTACAATAGTTATTAATATCATAAAATAAAAAATTCGAAGCTGAACGAAAATTTTAATTTGTTTAATATAGAACACTTATTATATACCTATTAAAATATTAAATAACCGCTATTACTTTTCATCCTGATTTCTACTTATTGTTTTAAAGCAATTCGGGATGTTTCACAACTTATCAACAATTTTTAACCATATACAATATATACAGGGTGAGTTAGTCATAATGTCATTAATTTTAAGAGGAGATAGGGAATAATGAGTATAATGCGAATAAGCGATTAAAAGAAAATCTAAATTCATATTTACGCCGAAAAAAAATATTTTCAAATCATTATTTAAACCCCCTTCTCAGACTGTCACTGACGGCTCACAGCCTTGGTCGTTTACAGCTCACAGTTGATGTCGATCTGATGCAATGTTGTCAAATTGAAATATTTTTCTCGTACCTACCTACCTAGGTTTTAGACATCACAAATAGACGGTTGTACTGACTATTTTATATCATTTTTTCTTCCTCAGTTCAACTTCCGCCAATAATAATTTAAAATGTTAATATCCAATGAAACCAAATAATAATAATCAACCAATTCTATTAAAAATTGCAAGTAACGCGGTCCACTCAGGTTTTCCGGTAGAAAATACGGCCCAATCAAATGACACTCCTGCCCATACGTTGACAACAAATCGCCTCTGAAAGCTAAAACCACAAGTAGCGTGTGGATTTTTTCTGAGCAAATGTAGCTGTTATGACTGCAACAAAAAGTAATAAACTATTTACGTACATTACATAAAAAACCTATACCCAATGCGGTAAATTATTAAGAGACACTGAAAAGTGTTTCGTGTTTAAATATTAAATAATAAAAAAACCATCGTGTTGTCGACAAACAACTGTCCAAGACCGAAATGGCACGCCGCTAATCTCTAAGTTATCGAGAGTTAACCTTGACCTACCGTATTATTAGGTCAATAACCTAGTTACCTAGGTTCTGTACTGTTATTTAACGATAAGGAGTAAAACAATTTTTTTAAATCTAGATACATGAATTTTCCTTAAATATTGATTTATTTGTTAATAAAAACAAATGTAGGTAATAAATAAATGTTTTCGAATGTTAGGCTATTACAGTTTAATAATTTTGATATTACGTTTTCACTATGTTTTACAAATAAATATGAATTTTTAGTATTACTCGTAAGTACAATTAATTATTCAGTTTGTAGTTACGTACATCTAGCCTAGAAATTTATTGTTTTTTAAGTAGTATCGTACTAACCTGTTAACTGCACTCATCCGTCCATAGCACTTTATTAATAAAATTAGGGTCAGTCGCATTTTGTAAACATTCTCCATATAACACTACCATTTCCACATATTCGGAATTTGTAAAATTATGCATTTACGACGAATACGCGAGACCGAAATAAACAAACTACTGCTTACTGCTTGTATTCTCACTATTCTCTCCATCCCCCCTCCAAATGTGTGGCGTGATCTACAAATTAGGGGGGAAAGAAATGCGGGTAAATTTGAATAACACGCTGATGTGTTAGACGATATTATGTATGTAAACATGATGTGACAACGATGTTTAATCCGGCATTCGATGGTGCGTCCTCAGAAAGTTCGTAGCGCACCAGGAGCGCCGTGTTACTGATTTTTATAGGGTGATTTGTTTATTTTTTAAAGTCGAGTAAATTTTTTTTTCGATTTTCTGCCTTTATTAGGCCTCCAGAATACGTGGATAAAATTAATGACATTATGACTGACTCACCCTGCATACAGGATTCACTCATAATGTCCTGATTTTAAGGAATAGATAGGGAAAAATGAATATGCGGCGAATACGAAAAAAAATTTTGATTGTACATTTACGATGAAAACAATATTCAAATCATTATTAAAACCCCGCTTTTCAAACTGTTACTGACCGCTGGCGGTCTTGATTCATTCACAGCTCCCAAATCAACGCGATGTCGGCCTGCTTCAACGTTCCAACGTACCAGAAGAGCCGTGTTACCGGGAGTAGATTTGCTTATCTTTTAAAAGCTCGATTTTTTTATTACATAGGCCTTCCGAATACGTGGTTAAATTTAATGACATTATGACTGAATCACCCTGTATATACACTTTCAAATAAGTAACCAATTTGCTAAAAGATGTAATAAAACAGAAAACACGAACATTGTTAAAGATACAATAAATGAAATTATTATTAAATCAGACTACATTGTATTAAAGTAAGTGTCAAATAGAAAATCCCAAAGATCGTATTTTAATACTGTCCGAAATTTTAATACTGTGATAAGCTAGTGCAGGTTTTGTTTTTATCTTGGTGATCCGAGTGGCTAATAGTCAGTTTATATGAATTATAATGTTTTTAAAGTGTTATTTTACTAATTACTTATGTTTTAATAAATGTTAATGAACATTGTTTTAGCGTTCGGAGAAGCAAGACAACACTCGCGAGTAGCAACTCGATTGTATACCCACCGATTTTCCAATATATACATATGCCGCATCAAGAAACATTTACTGCAGTTGTTTTACGTGGACGTGCTAATGAAGATTTGCTTCCAAGACATGGACAAACCAGACGTCGTGTTCGCCGACAAAGGGTTTTAAATGTCGAGTAAAAAATGTTCAGACTTTGTAAAAGATAATCCGCATATAAGCACAAGGAAGTAAACCTGGCAGTTCTCAGAAGGGTTATAGCATATGTTAAAGCAAAGTTCAACTGCACCTTTATCACATCCAGGGGGTCAATGCATTGCTGCCTACAGACTACTCCTTAAGGATAAAAAGAAAATGCTCAAAATATTCATTTTCAGTCATCTTGGCTTCAGATTAAGCTATGGTAATTTTATACCCAATCTTCATAATACGCACGTCTGGGTTTTTAAGAAACCTGATGCAATAGTTCGGGATCACTTTCAACATTGATTTTCTTTGAATGAGTTTGACAGAGATTGTCGATAACGTCTAATTAGACTGTGTATATTGCCAAATCAGATGGATGGTTATCAGTATTTAAAATTTCTCCGTAATGATGTTCCTATTCTTCTTAGAGATGTGGCCCACATTATACTTGCACGGACCAGCAAAGCCTGCGCATGAAGGTACCCCTGCTATTTAATGGAGACACTAGAACAGCACGACCACGTACCGTCACCCGCAATAATCGTCACAGCAGGTCGTGTCGGTGGCGTAAGATATATTCCTGCAAAAGTAGAATTAGAAATATTCGACCAGTTAACTTGTGGATGTGTCGCTGAACTGTCGGACACCCTGGCTTATCAACAACTCTATTTACTTTCCTTAAAAGATGACACTGCTCTGTGAAATCCAAGATGAGATCTTATAGACGGAGAGCTGACTACGAAAATCGGTAATAAGGTGCAGTGAATATTTGTACCTAAAAACACTCCTTAGTAGATGACTACCCCATAGCGCTGCAGCCAGAAGTCGCTCCCGGGGCTGAAAGAGTGGGCGGGCGCTGAAACACGTAAATTTTTAATGAAAATAAAATGTTTGAGTGCAGCCCTGAAATTTGGTGTAGTTATAGTTTTTAACTGTACAAATCGCGTAAAAGTATTGCCAGTGAAATTTTGACGCATCAAGTTTTCCTCCTTGGCAATCGGAATTATGGCAGCAATTTGAAAGGGCGAGGTACATCGCAAATATCTGGAAAAACGCAAATTTACGAGTTCCAACGATCTCGAACCGACTGATTTGCAGCTGGATAGATCAAGAAACCATGTACGATTTTAAATGGTTTGTTGGTCCACAATTACCATCAGCAGTTAAAGATGTTATTCTAAACAATGACGAATCAAGAGGTAAAGTATTTATTTATTACATAATGAATAACTCTCTTTTTACAACCGTTTTGTAATAAAAATGTAAATTTGTGTTTTAGATGACTATTCAGAAATTGATTATGCCAGCGACGAGGGTCGATGATGAGGCAGATTGTGAATGCACATAGAATAAATATGTTCACCCTGTATGATATTGATTTTTAAGTGATACATAAAAAAGGATTTAAAATAAAATTATAATTAATGTAATTATTTATACTTGTCCATCTTTTGTCTACTTCTCAAGTATTAATAATTCATAAAAAAATTATAATCCATTAAACTCGGTTCGATTGTATTTGTCGCACACATTTACCTTACTTTTCAATTCAATAATTTTTATTGTTTTTTTAATGCATCTCCCTCACCTTAGCTTTCTGCCATTGCATGTGTAGTTAACTAATAATATAAATAATAAAAAAAAACATTGCCAGAACTGCACCTTATTTTAATTGTAAATAATTGCTATCCGGTTTACCAACTTATGACATTATCATTTTTCCTATACTTAGCCACAATTTTGCCTTCTGGCAATTGTTATCCAGGATCCAGGTTCTTTAAGCAATAAATAATATGAAAACGAATTCGCCAGAAGTGCACCTTGTCATTAAAATTTAAACAATTTTTTTACAACTTTATCGACTTCTGGCAACGTTTAAGCCCCGACCTAGACTTCTGGCAATAATTTTACAGGATTTCTACAGTTAAAAACTATAACTACACCAAATTTCAGGGCTGCACTCAATCATTTTATTTTCATTAAAAATTTATGTGTTTCACCGCCCACTCACGCTTTCAGCCCCTGGAGCGACTTCTGGCGGCAGCGCTATGGGCTAGTTTTCGTAGCCAGCTCTTAGACAATTATGTTTTGGTGCTGTAGGCAGAACGATCCAAGAGCTCGAAAAATTTTTTGTGACATTCGGATACACTGAAAAAATATTCGTTGATCTCTCTCCAGTTCAGGAAATAAATGATGAAATTCTTTCCCTTTATATCGACAGGGTGAACCCAAAATTTCCTGGCTTCTTCTTCCTCCCCCTCCTCCTCTTCATAAAATATCGCTAAAATATAAATTCCTTCTTCCGAGCTACACTCAACTACTACTTAAAACCTCACAGAACCTGCACAAAAAGTTGGTGTTCCATGCTGATCCGTACAGGTATAATATGCGCGATCTTTTAAGGAGGAAACTCACTAGGCGGTCACGGACTACCATGGTAGTCTCGTACTCGTCTAATAAGGTATCTTCTAAAGCTTTTAAATGTACACGTTTGCACTATCAGGTCTGGAGCTAGATCCGAAACCTTTTTGGGATATTTTCGCCAGTCAGATCTTACACATAACATATTTTGACATCTAAATAGTACAGTGGAACAAGTTGGAAGCGCATAAAAAATGACTAACAGTTTTTATCTTGCAAACACGGAATTGCAGGAAACAACTACTCTGCGGACTAATGCCCCGACCAGCATTGAATTACACCTCAACAACAGCTAAAGTAAGTTGTTTCCTGGAATTCCGTGTTTGCAACACAACAGGTCTGTTCCAACAGCCGTCGAGAACTGGTTCAAAACTGCCAGAAATATTTGACCAACTCTGTCTTACATCGTATTCATCAAAAGTACATATTAAGAACTGAACTGAACTGACTGAATAATTTTGGACGATTCGGAATCGATTCTTGCTGTTCTTGGAACAAACCTTTATAACGCCGCGCCATTTCGCGATAGAGGTAGCCCTGCTAGTGCGCGTTAATTTTTATCTTGTTTTCTTTTGCACTTTTATTACATTGTTAGTCAACAAATAGACTTTCTCTCATAAAAATGCAAAATATGGTAAAAAAATTGCCGAATCAATTGTGAAGCAACTCATTTTAAAGGTAACTATCAGTAAATAATTTCTAAATATACAATTATTTATATAAACATAAGCGTTATGTTTACATATCTATATTATATTTTCTGTTCGCCAGTAATATCAATTATTCCAGTGCCAGATGGATTCGTAGGTACATACAAAGGATGTTTTTATACAGCAAATAGACTATTATTTGCTTTGATGTCTAGTGCCCCCATCATTTATAATAGGCTCTGATAAACCGAGATAATTTCGAGTATAATCTAAAAACTTCCCAAAATACATTAAAGCAAACTAATAAAAAGTGTAGGCGATATTTTTAAATAAAGAATTAATGTTAACTTTAACTAGTTCCTTTTGTTCTAAGGTTTAGTCACCTGTTGTTAAAAATTACGAATTTGTCGATTATTATGAGTCAAGGCAAGCTTATCAAAAAATAAATAACGTTTGATACAAGGTGGCCCATTTAATGATTTATGTTACATTTACCCAAAGCAAATTATAATTATGTTTTCATTAAATACATAAAATTGACTTACATATATCTTGTTTTTGTAGTATCTTACACGAATGTTATGTAACAATGACGCCTCATTTAAGAACATCATTTCACCTGTAAACAGAAGAACAGAATAATTACGAAAATCACTTTACAGCAATTCAGAGTGCTTACAGTTATCATCGTAGTCTCTGTCCTTCTCTACGTTGGCTCTAAAGATGTCACTGAAGGGTAGGACTCTCTTAGGATACTTAGAGTCCAAGGGCACAACTTCCACTTCATCATCGAGAAGTTCCTTTATCCTGCCGAGAACAAATCCCTCAGTATGGTCACGAGCCCACACCGTTTCATCCATGATTTATCCTGCAACAATAAACCATTCTTGTACTGCAGTTATTTCTCGTTTTGAACATAGGTACTACCTTTCTTTCATTTGTGTTCATGTTAATATAACAAATACATAATAAAATAAATAATAGTGGTAAAATCGTTTGTCTTAAATGAACTTATAATACCCCATTAATTATTTTTTTGATGGGGAAATTTTAGTTGGGCTTCTTATTAATAGATGGCGCAATTAGAACATAGTCTAATACGTAACCCGTAATTATTCGTTCTACTTCTTTAACCTACCAGTTCAGGACTATACAAAAATAAAAAAAATCCGAGTCAAGCCACATTGTTACATTTTTTGGGAACATTATAAAACATGGTAAATCTCGCACTGCACTTATAAATTTATTTATTTTTTCCAATGATCCACCCAAGAAAGCATAATTAACACCGTTTACCAAAGAAAGTAGAGAAATAATTTTGATAATGACTAATGACTTGACTCTCATATTTTTTTAAATACGTACTTATTAATACTAGTATATGCGAGGGTATATGTAATAAATACGCCATAAAATCAAACACGGCACTTCTAAATTGTAAATCAAAACTACTGAAAGGAAAATATATCACTTTGATATATAGCCTAGCTTAATTTCCTGTCTTTTCTATTCCTAGCAGGTTGGTTATATTTGGTGAACAGTCGTAACACGACTACTCTCCGGATTGAAAGCTGTTTTTTCTGGTCAATCGATTTATCATCGGATTCGCGACAAAGGAAAATATAAATAGAAACAGTTGGATAAGTTCTTTAATTAGATAAGATCAAAATATTGAAATACAATACAAAAATATATGTATAAGGAAAAATATCGGGTATCTTTTGAAAACATGATAAAAATAATATCTAATATTACAAGTTAATTTTATATATACCCAGTCCATTAACCTTATCGTTTGTTCGATTTACTAGATAATTCATTAAAAAGTTAGAAGCCATAGGCATACCCCCTATGGTTTACACGACGTTTATTTTATCCTAAGAACTCTATGATTATTCAGAGCTTGGAGGTGAATCGCGGCTTTTAATCGACTACTCAAAAATAATTGAAGATACCAAAGACCGGAGTCTTTTAGAAATAGTAACAAAATAAATGGTTAAAGTTTATTTAATCCAGGAAAATATATTTGAACAATACAAGCAGTACAGACATAGGTATATGTCATTTATAAATGTTTGTAAAAAACATTTGTATTCTGGTTAATAAACTGTGCCTTCCCAGATCTAAGTTCAACCGCACGAACATCGATGTTGAAAGTCGAAAGATTAATGAAATATGAAGGATTCTGGTCGAGCCCTTCTTTCATATTTAGGTACATCGACAACTACTGACTGAAGGCTAACGGTGGTATTCATAGTCTGTCTCCGGTCGCCGGAGAGCGATCTCCGTCCCGAAATTATGCGAATTTTATAATGAAATTCGAATAATTTCGGACGGGCAATGAATACAGTGTACTGTAACAGTGGTATCTTATATCTTCTCGAAGTTATGTGAATTTCATTATGAAATTCGCATAATTTCGGTACGGACACCACTCTCTGGCGACCGGAGACGGACTATGAATACCACTCTAAGGAACTGCTACTGTCGCTGTAAAATCAACTTTCCGGAAATTTCAGAAGGTAGGTGAAATTTGGAAATACCTCTCTCATATGTCTCTTGGTGCTTGGTTACCTCTGGGATAATTAGGTACTAAATGTTATTTAAGTTTGCTGGGGGCTTGTGTCTGTTTGATTCATATACTTCTATTATATACCGCACACTTTGTATCTTTTCAATGTATGCCCCGAAAATTAGAGGAATACAAAAGATTAACAACAACTGTGGTACATTCGCGCATGCTCCATAACAAAGCGCAACTTTCAGATTCAAACTTATAACTGATTCATCATAATCCTAGACACATTAAAGGATTATCTTTTAACTTATTGTGAGCTTGCGGATTACTGTGGCAGTTATTTTTAATAAATACTGTCCCAGAAGTATTGAGAGATATTTTAAGAACGATTGGTTGGAACTAAATAAATGGAATGGAATAAGACTAAAAATGTTCTATAATTATTTTTCGTACAACTCTCACTTTCGGAATTTTTCGTATTTTAAAGTTACATCCTGCATGTAGAGTCAATTTTAATGAAATGTGGAAAGTGGATTTTGTTTATACTGAGATTAGGTAATTATATCAACATTTATCTTGTTTACCAAGGATGCGCTACCCCTCGCGCTACCCTTAAAAAGTGACCGTAAGCTTTGACATATTTCCTCTTTTTATATATATTAAACGAGCAGTATAGTTCACTGTGTAGAACACATAATTAATAGTTTTTTTTACAAAAAAACAGAAATAAAAAAGTGACATTTTAAATAAATTCTGTATTTTTTTTGTAGAAAACTTGTTGAGGACCGCTGACTTTCATACATTTATGAGTCATAGCACTGCAGATTGAACGTGTGGTTCACAGTGTTGCCAGTGTTACACAAATGTCTTTGCTTTTCTTGATATTAAACGCATACGTCAAGCTGCTATTTTATTATTTAATACTGTGTGTACCTCTATTTTTAAAATTTGTTTCACTGATGAAGTGCGAAGTCACTTTATGGTTCTGAATTCGAAATAAATGGTTAATACTGACTCATTTGGGGTTATGTGGCGAAAATTAAATTTAATATGCTGTTAAAATCATAGTTTTTCGTTGTTCTTCGTAAAATAACTTAAGGAAAACACCCTCAAAATGTGGGTATTTTTTTTTAAATTAATATCTCCGTAAATATTATAAATTTTTAAAAATGGCTTTCACTAGACTGATCTGTTATGAGGAACTACACCAGCAGTTAAAATATTTGTAGTTATTTAAGGTTCACCCTGTATTTTATTGTTCCACCTAATTTAAAATAAAAAGGACACTTCATTTGCATAAAAAAGTTCACCTGAAGAAACAATCCTAAAAATGCAGAAATAAATCAGATCTCGTCTATTGTGGTTGAATTTTCGAGTTCCCACAGTTTCAAAAGTTAACTTAGATATTATAGAATGTTTTCATTAAACCAGATTAATAAATTTAGCTAGATTATTTTTTTTAGATAATTATTGAATAGAGCTTTGTCTGTGGAATTGTTCATTAGCTTACCTAGATGTTTGGTATCAGAGAGCATACATATGACTTCATTGATAGGAATTGTAGGAGATTTAATATATATTAGCGTAAAATGCCTTTCTAATACAGTAAAAAGAAGTCTTATTTAGTAATTAATTAGATACAATTGTTTAAAAAATTAAATAGTTTGAAATCTGGCAATACGAACCAAGGCATGTGCATAGCACAGCAAATCCTGGTCCCCTTAATTGCCCCCACCGCTTAGAACCAACCTGGTTTACAAGTGAGCGGTATAGGTAGTAGAAACACAGAAGTAGAATTATGTGATTTGATCCGAGAGTAAAGCAAATTTAGTTTTTGCTTATATAAAATAAAGATACGATAGCAGGGCAAACGAACGAACTTTACGGCTCAAATCAAGAAAAAAATTCCTATAATCCTTTGTATCTAAGTATCAAAATATGAAAAATTAGCAAAACAAATGCTTCATTTCAATTTGAAAAACAATTGAAGATAGACATGTAAATAATTTTGTTTCACTCATAGACAACGTGATTACAAACAGAATCCGACATAACAGTTTGACTAAAAATTTTAGTTGCACCCTACACACATTAATTTGCATTTGGTTAATATAAACAATAATCATAAATTAACAACTGCGTCCGCATCGGAGACTCAATTCGTTCGACGACAGAAACCTTGAACAATATTAATCATCCCGAATAATCATCGCCAACTACGGTTAATTCAGGGTCTAGGATAAAACACATACAGGCTGCAGGCTACACACCACATGTTTTGTGTGTGTATGTGTGAAACAAACGTGGAACTCTACTTCACGAGTTTAATGCACCATAACAATACTGCCGTATCTAATTTGTTTGTTATTAATGCCTGTTACCTAGCCCGGTTCGGTTTAGGTGTATTACATGGTTCGCGTGGCCCACATGGATAAAAGGCTTTTGATAAGACCTTTAAAATCGAATTCCAAGGACAATGTTAAAAATAGCCGATTTTTGGCTTATCCGGGGGACCGCATAAATCATAAAAAAATCAATTGATTATTGTCAATTAACATTAGAAATGGCCCACAAATACGTCAGATAGCTGGGGAAATGTCGCTACTACCCCTAAACCTATATAAACTACCCTTAAATAGCTTTAAATGGATAATCATTAATTATTGTTATAAAATTCGTGTAAAATGAAAAAAATGCTTGAAAATGATTTGAACAGACAGTATGTCAATATAAAAAGTGATAAATCTCGGTTAACAGTCTTTTCAAAGGCGTAAAAATATATAGGGTGTTCCATTTAAAAAATCAAGTCAAGCCTATATCTTGAAAATGCGATATTCAAGTTAACTTTTATTTTTACGCTTTTTTCGTATTTCAAATAATTATTAGAAGGGGATAGCGGGGCAACTTTAACGTGTCTACCCTGTACACACACTGCAAATATGAAATTATTTGTAAGTAGCTGTTTCAGTTAAGCCCAATACAAAGGACAATGTTAAAAATAGCCGATTTTTGGCTTATTCGGGGGAACGCATAAATCATAAAAAAATCAATTGATTATTGTTAATTAACATTAGAAATGGCCCATAAATACGTCAGCTAGCTGGGGAAATGTCGCTACTACCCCTAAACCTATATAAGCTACCCTTAAATAGCTTTAAATGGATAATCATTAATTATTGTTATAAAATTCGTGTAAAATGAAAAAAATGCTTGAAAATGATTTGAACAGACAGTATGTCAATATAAAAAGTGATAAATAACTGTAAAAATGTCCATTTCAAAACAACTTTCAAAAGCTAATGGTGAGCTTACTTCGACATCAAAAATAGATAATGCTTAAATGTTCAAGGGAACGCCTATTGCTAGAAAAAAATTATAGATTACTGTCAAAAAATGCAAAAACTGATACTAGAGTACATTAAGTAAGTGGGGAAATATTAATTGCACCCCTAAATCTATATAAACTGCGTTTAAATAGCTTAAAATAGATAATCATTATTTATTGTTGTAAAATTCAAAATGCTTAAATCACTTTTAAGGTTCATTTATACTATTGCGACCTGAAAAATGGGCGCAAGGATCAATTGCCATTTTTTCAGTACGCGCTCGCAAAGTGAGAACAATTGGCGCTATTTCGCCATTGAATGGGCACTTTTACAGTCATTTATCACTTTTTATATTGACATACTGTCTGTTCAAATCATTTTCAAGCATTTTTTTCATTTTACACGAATTTTATAACAATAATGATTATCCATTTAAAGCTGTTTAAGTGTAGTTTATATAGGTTTAGGGGTAGTAGCGACATTTCTCCAGCTAGCTGACGTATTTCTGGGCCATTTCTAATGTTAATTAACAATAATCAATTGATTTTTTTATGATTTATGCGTTCCCCCGAATAAGCCAAAAATCGGCTATATTTAACATTGTCCTTTGCATTGGGCTTAACTGAAACAGCTACTTACAAATAATTTCATATTTGCAGTGTGTGTACAGGGTAGACACGTTAAAGTTGCCCCGCTCTCCCCTTCTAATAATTATTTGAAATACGAAAAAAGGCGTAAGAATAAAAGTTAAATTGAATATCGCATTTTCAAGATATAGGCTTGACTTGATTTTTTAAATGGAACACCCTATATATTTTTACGCCTTTGAAAAACTGTTAACCGAGATTTTATATTATATTTACTACCAAATGCCTCTACCAGCGTAGAGCGGCGTTTTCACCTTTACGTCCTTACAGTGTCCAATGAAAATTCCATGTACCTTGGTACAGAGTGAGTTTTAATTAATTGACGCTTTTTAATTTAAGGGAGTAGATTTCTTGATCTAAAATAATTTTGTTAATCTCTACAGTTATGCATTCTAAAAAATTATATATTTTATAATAGTTATTTTTTCATATAGCGCGAAATGGTACTTTTGTGTGAAAAGAATTTCGCATTCGAGATACAAACAATATTTTTTCCAAAACTACAATAAAAAAAAGACAATTATTCTGTTATGTACAACAATTTAATTTATAATTGAAATCGATTGAACAGTATTTGAATCAAGAGAG
The DNA here is from genome assembly GCA_037114965.1 of Monochamus alternatus. Lineage (NCBI taxonomy): Eukaryota > Metazoa > Arthropoda > Insecta > Coleoptera > Cerambycidae > Monochamus > Monochamus alternatus. The sequence goes on along the minus strand of CM073435.1, from coordinate 19,772,239 downwards.
TTTAGGCGCGGTGACTAATAAACAATAAAAATTATTTGTTTGAAAATGTAGTGTCAAAATTATATATTGTAATGATGGTAATTCATATTCGAATAGTGCTTAATTCAAAATGAGCTCGGAAGCTGCACAAAGTGCCGTTTCATTCGGAAACTTATACAGGGCACTGCTTTAGACCTCCTTTCGCCACTCTGTGAGTCGACGCAGAAGTCGATATTACCATTAAACGACATGGAGGTGGCGTTCTAGTACGGTAGTGGAGACATATAGATTCTATAGAAAATAAAATTTCAATAGCAAATAAATTGTTACCATCTTCAGCAGAGCCTATGGAACTTGTCAATAATACAGTACTACGTACGCAGTAAACTTAAACAATTACAGCAGCAGGCCTCATTGAACACCCAGAACTAAAGGCTACGATAACTAACAGTACTGGATCTGGCATAAATTGAACTCACTGTAATATCGGCAGTTTCAGTTTACATGTAGTGCAAAATAAATTGTAATCGTCCTGTTTATAATAGTTTTTTTTTTGTATTAAAATGTTATATTACTTAAAATATTGTTTAATAAATACAATCATAAATAGGTTTCGAAAAAATGACAAATTAGTTTGACATTTGTTTTATGTTCTACATCGAAAAAGACTTTGGCGTTCTAGGGCAAGGAAGTATTTCGTAGCTAGGTGACAAAACGACTCCTTTGTCAACGGAAAATTTAATGAAAAAGATATTTTCATACCTGAAATTCGACTTATAAGATCTTTTTCTTTTCTAATAACCGTCCAACGGTTTTCCTCAAAATTGGTCAAGTTTTGATTTTTCATAAAATTACATTTTTAAATTATCACTTTAAGAAACACAGCTGTTAAGTTTTTCAATATTATCATTGGAATGGACTTTGAAATATCGTCAAAATTAAAAAATATATATCTATCTAACATATTGCCCCAATTTATTGTGATATTTCAGCTATCATTTTTAATGAAATACCCCGCCTAATTTTTAAATTTACCCCACACCCCACGGATAAACACTGGAAAGATTTTAAATAATGAAATTTTAGATTAGAGTTTACGATGTTAAGGAGTGTCGCAAGAACGTACCAGATGCAGATATGTTTTCTTTAAGTACTTATTGTGTGCAAGTGAGAACACAATTTCATTATGTTACTTTATACAGGGTGATTCCGAACTTATCTAAAAGATTTTGGAAATAGATGCGTCATGAAAAATTGAGTCAAAATTGTATTTTTTTTAAAATCTTTATAGTTTCCAAGTAAAACATTATTGAAGTTGAAGTATTTTCAACCTTTACATCGCTGGGCCACTGCAGTCTCTAGACAGACGATACCGAATATTGAAATCCGATTACTTTTTGTAGGCACTAAAATTTTTGTGGCTCCAGTGTTTACATTAGTTTTTCAAGTGCCAAAAAAATGAGTTGATGGATACAGTTTTCATTTATTACGCTGTGAAAATACTTTAGCAGACCGATTTTCCGATAAATATGTGCCAAATGCAGTTACTTTTACCGCGGTGTGCAAATGTAGTGCAACGTGAGGGAAATTTGGAACCGAATCGTGGAAGAAATGGAGGTCCAGGACTTCCACGGCCTATTGCAGCAGTGTGACGTATCATACACGAGGCTCAATCATATCCGTACCATGTACAGCATGTCCAAACATTGGACGAGGAGGACTGGAACCATTGCCTCCACGATCTCCTGACTTTAAACGATTTCGACTTATTTTTGTGAGGAAATTTAAAAAATAAAGTGTACCTATAGCACCGAAGTGGATACTTCCATACTATTAATGATTTACGGAAACGTATCTTAGTTGCTGCCAATAACTTCAGTTCAAAACGGACAGGAAGCGGAAACATTTGTTAGTTTGTATAAATTAGGTGAGGTGGGGGTTGTTGTAACATCAGGTATGTCAAACTATTTTAGTAATTAAAACCACAAATTAAATCTATTAGTAATCAATAACAATAGCGACAAAAGTAGTTAAAGAGTGACCGCAAAATCCGCCCGTTTTTGCGTAGCGTGTAGCAAGAACGGGGAAGGTTGTACAGAGGGCTCCGTGGGGTTAAATTGATCGTCATGAAAAATCTAGGTGAGCATAATTCGATTTTTCCAATATTTGCCCGACTGCCACCCTGTGAAGCAGTGGCGGCTGATGATAAATTATATGGACATTCCTCTTTGATATGGAAGAGTGGGACTCATACTGTTATTTAGCGAATGACATATTATGTTCAAGCGACCTTTCAAGATAAAAATGTTTCAACCAAACATGTGAAATATGCACAGCTCTCCCTGAGATTCTGATAGGGGGAAATTCCCTCCTCCTCATTAAGCTGAAAACTCGGCAAGTACTAAACCATATCATGATAAAAAATATATAAGTCCCACTGAATCACACGGGATCTTGATGAAAATTGCCTTTATAAACTACACACTGAGCCAATTAATGTAACAGTTTCCATCTTCTACTGCCACAACATTTTCTCGACAAAATAAAGAACCAGGATGATATTTAAAAGAAAATTTTACTGTAAAATGCGATATTTACTGCTGATTTTGCTGTTAGTTTATAATTCGTTAATATAATGTAATTAGCATTTGAACGATCTTCGTAATTAGAAGTAAGCTAACAGTAGAATATTATGAGCCACATAATATGATATACAATTTGAATGCAACTGGAACAGCACTTAGACAATGTTTATAGCAATATTGCATTAACATGTGTGTTCAAAGTAGGTTATTCATCAGTTCATCACTCATCCGTATTAGAAAATCTATTCAAATGGGACTGACTATTCAACGTGAGATATATGAGATAAAATTGTCATGCGGAGACTATAATAACAGTAGAAGTACATACAACACATTCGAGTGGGTGTATTATTGTTCGAAAGATCTATCGAATCGATTGTTGTAACCTTTTCAAGTTTTTGTATTCAATGAATAACAAAATAACGGCGATATTGTGTATAAGTCTTGTGGTTGATGTACAGTTTATTTTACTGTTTTAGTTTTAGCTTGTCAAATATTTACTGCTAAAAAAATCATCAAATTAATTATTTTGTATATTTCACTATATGTATGTAACAAATTTAAAAGGAAAATTTATTGTTTAAGTTTGCAAAGATGAAGCAATACAAAAGAAACTCAGATAAGAAACTATTGCATAAATATCGTTGTTAATAAAAATATACTTTTGAAGATACTACCGTTTTACTCAAATATGTACATACCTAATATTTTAAGTACCTATCGATTTCTCAGATTAAACCAATGAATTATTTACGATTAATCTTCTGATTCATGCTAAGGATTAAATATTAAATCATCGGAAAAAATACCTCCGAAATCGTTACATTAGTCAATTGTAAGTACCTACTTATTTGTATCAAAATAACAGATTAGATAAAATAAAGTGGATAACATTATTTCAAGGTGCTGTATTGAGTAAAAGAAATATAACATTAATTTGTCTTTCTTTCCTTTTAAAAAATACTTCAAAATTTAGTTGCTGGTTATTTTATAATTTTTTTTTACATACGTACGAGTACGAGTTAACAGCCATGTCCAAGTAGTATCATAATAGAAAGATATGAACTTCTAGCTTCATTTGGATTTTGCATTCGAGAAATATGTACTTTAAAGGTGAATTTAACAATTTTTAATAGAATACTCTATTGATATCTTTTTGTGGCATTGTAATTATATACATACTGCACATATATAAGGTTTAAACAATTTTATTTGGAACTATTTAGATAACCATTTCTCTCACCTAGTTAGAAGATAATGCAACATTGGCTAATTTTGAGTAATAATTTAAAATAAATTGATATTCGTTGTCACAAAACCAACCCATAATGGTCCGTTTACTATCACAAAAAATGTATAATCGCGAACAAGTGTCAAATCTAAAAAATGCGTCGGTAACCAAAATGAGTGATTGACTCATTTCATTCTAATAGGTACTGGATACCAAAATAAAACTATTTTAGGAAATATAAATAAAATTCGAACTTCTCTTACTTATATTCTATCTTATTTCAAATTTTAAGCAACAAGTTAATTATGCCTGTTTAACGATAATGAAAGAAAGAGTCGCGTTTATACCAATTTTACTCAAAATGAATAAAACTCTCATTATATTTGAGTCCATTATAATCGGGTTTCGAAATAGTAGAGAATAACTCATTTTATAAATCCGCTCATATAGCAGACAACACAAATAGAAATACATGCTGTTGGTATAAAATTGTATATACTGCATACCACGCAGAGCATACCCGATTACACAGTTTCTGCTGCAGCAAATACCCATGCGCATATTCCCTCTGTACAGCTGCCATGGGTATGCGAGTGGATAAAGTTCGAATATATCTTTCCGACAATTTAATTGCCATTGGAATTAATTTATTAGTAACTTTTGTTGAGTTCTTAAGCACGAGATATAATTGAAGCTCTACAGCGTCTTCCCAAAACCGTAAATCTTAATAAATGAATGATGGTAATAAAACTTGTATGAATGGATTAGGGAATGAGACTAAAATATGAGTATAACTGATGCGGATGAAATATGTAGTTCATTAATAAGAGTGTCCGGGAGTAGTGTACATTATGGCAAAGAACATACAACTGCAAAACGGAAAATAGTGAAAACTCGTGCAAGGAAGAAGATAGATGTTGATGACGACACAAAATATGCGATTCGTAGAACAATCCATGAGAGTATTTTTAAATTGAGCTTCCGACAAAATAAAATTGGATTGCATGTTACAAGATGAAATATCGAAAAGAGTGCTTTGGTATAGCAAAGAAACTATTTAAGACAAAAGAAAGTCGAAATTTCAATCGATGAACACTTTAGCAAAACATGGGTGAATGTCAACATCAATTTATTTTTGATAATTTTTATGTTTTTTGAACCCTTCTCAAGGCTATAAAATCTTGTCCCCTGCAACCCTCCAGTATATAAAGAGCTATTTTTTAAATTCCCACCATAGAAAATTAATTGGTAGTGTTTTTTTCATAAAAAAAAAATTATATTTTATTTATTACTAGAAAGATTTTTTAAGTTGGTTTATGTGTTAATGTCGATTAAAATGTTTTGCTGTTTTAATTTTTTTTTAGATATTTCATGAAAACTGTTTAACTTCTCATTCTCTATTGCCGTATTAAAAGAACGCACTCATGTCAAAAACATCCTGTAGACCATTACAATAGCAATTGTAATAAAATAATGTTGCTTCATGCTTCACTTAACTCTTGTTCCTTAATGAATGATTCATCTGAGTCTGATTAAGTTCAAATTTAAAGCCAGAATCATTTGGATGAGAAATTTTACAAATGAAGAAAGCAGTAAACGTAAGACGCAAGACAATAACATTTATCCATTTTTTGAGAATAAGGGATATCAGAATTAAACAAAAATATGCAAGAACAATTTAAAAGTTCTAGAAAATTAAAAAGAAACAAACCAATCTCGTACCCACTTTGAAAGGTAACGTTAAGATGGCTAAAAAAGTTAATCGATATGCTTCCTACACAAAGAATACAAATCAGAGATTTGCAACGTTTCGCCACCGCAAAAATCACAATCACTACTTCCCCGTGCTTAAAGACCGCGACCTTCAACTTGCTGGACGTTGCTGCATTAACTAACTGATTGACACATAATAATACACTTTCCTGACCTGTCCACGCCATTCTCGACGACAAGTTTGCCTTCAGAGTTCTAGCATCCGCAGTTGATTTATTTTCGAGCGGCACATTAACCTCTTCCATCAGACACATGATTTGATAGGGTTGTGTGCACTTTCGTTTCTGTATATGATTACTTTTATAAGTTTCTTTTCTACTTTTACCCAACTTCTAACGTTTACATACTAATTAGTTCGTAGAATGTAAATTGTTATGTGTAGTTTTATTTGGACTTTAAGATCAGAGAACAAGTTGTTCAACACCTGTTCTGGAAGGAGTATATGGCCCTGTGCCCAACCTTAATTGCATCAATGCTTTCTTCACGTTTCCTTAAAGCGATGCGATGTTCCCATAGTTCTCTTACGTACATTTATTGCACCGTTTTCTTATTGTATTGTTCCTTTGCAGTTTTTTAAATTTTAGCTTTTTCCCAGCAATTTCTGATATGCGATTATTTTTGTGCTATTCGTATATGCATTATTTCTTTGCTTGGTTTCTTTATTAACTTTACGATTTGTTTATTTTATATGGACTTTTTTAGTATTTTTGACGCATTTTTGTCCAGTTATATTATTTTACGTAGCATTCTTTACGTAAGTTTTCTATTTGATTTATGTTACAGCTTTTGGTATGGATGTTTCATTTCATGAAGTATTTTTTTTCATTATTTAAGTTAGGATTTTGAGGATTTTCCTTATATGCAGTCTTTTTGTGTGGCATTTGTAGATTAATTTTTATAGATCCTTTGTTATAGATGCTTTTTTACAGTTTTTTATTTTAAATCCTGCTTAAGGCTTGCTACAGACTACGCGTATATTCGCGATTCGTTATGTGCGATTCGTGATATACGAGGAATTCGCGAATAATGTGTAGTCTTGTTCGTTAAAAATCCATTCATAATAACCCTACACACGATGCAATAGTTCCTTCCAAACCACGCAGCGCGAATTCACGCATAATCTGTGGCAAGCATTATCCATATCCGCAATTTTTTCATAGTTTATTCTTTTGCATGGCTTCTTTTTCCCCATTTTTTCTTTACAGATTGTGCACAATTTGTTTTACGCAGTAATTTTTGTATATAGTATTTTACTTTTTGCCTAGTTCCATCATTCTACTTAGTCTATTTTGTCAGTTATACGTTGTTTTTGCAAATTTTCTTAAATTTACATAGAATTATACCGAACGAAAACATATATTTTTTAGATGGCCAAAAAATATCATAGACTGCATAATATATATTTTTTTCAATTAAATACAGGGTGTCCCAAAACTTAGAGCAAGAGTCAATTCCTGACGACAAAATAATACGATAGCCAACCTTGTCTTAGTTAAAAGCGCTAAAGAAGAATGCTAATTAACGGCGTGTGCAAAATTTCAAGAAGGTCGGCTTCTTGCTTTGATAAAATCTTAGTGCCTCGATAAAACTGTTTCATCAAACCGTGCGGATCTTCTTGAAATTTGGCACATCGCCATAATTTACCTTTTGAGTAAATTTTCAAGAACACTCCTATTGCTGTATTTTCAGCAGAAAAGGCACTTTACCTGAAACCGAAACAGTTTTTACTCGGTACACTGAATATTTCAAATAAGATTATATCGAAAACAGTTACTCCTAATGACTTCAACAAGGTATACCTTTTTCACATAAAGTAGGAGAATAAGGTAGGAGAATTACTTGTTTCAATAGATATAGGTATACACTTTTATACATAAAAACGATTCAAACGTAAGAAAAAAATAGTATCTAAAAGATTTCTTAAAGACCGGTGAAAAAGAAGTATTCAAAATTGATACATTGAAATGTTCTCATAGTATCAAATTACCTACACGTAAAATTTGCAAAGTTTAAGCAATTACATTAAAATTAGGAGGGTTTAAGAACCAGACTCGTATCTATTTTTTCTAAGTTTCGTTTTACATTACATTTACATGTCAACTGCACATTGAGAAAATTGTATACGACATAAACATCACATCCCGCAGAACTCTTTTAAAAAACTAGTAACTTGAATTGATGTAAAATATTATTAAGTATTTTTCACGGTGTATAGAACGCAATGAAAAATGTACAATTCTCGTTTTTTCATGTTCTCTAGCCCATTTTTCCCCCAACAGTTAAAGGAAATCATAATCAATTTCTGCATTATATTTTATTACTCCGCTAATAAGAACCTCCGCTTGACGGACAGACTTGTAATTGAGCACAAATTTTGTTTCACATTCATCTTTCACATTTTAGGACAAAATAATTACAATTTTACTCATCGCAATGTTATTGTTACATCTTATATTTCATTTTACTAAATCATGAATATGTAAATACATCTATTCAAAATTGAAATGCCAGATATAAGATGCGATTGTAATTATAATCGGCCTACAAATTTAGGTCGACAGTAACTGTACAGACAACAGATGGTTGGTTGCCTATAAGATCTAAGATATCTGCGTAGAAAATGGGTAACTAAGGTTGGCTACATTTTTGTTGTTAGTTCCGTTTAAAGCACATACATCTTCGTCAAGTAAATGAACCGTAATGTTGTCTTTATGGGCATATATTTAACTGGTCTTAGTTTAAACCAGGACGGGTTTTCAAGAAAGAAGTAGTTTTTTATAGATGAATCAAATCCAAAATTATATAATATGCTTTAGTAAACCATGACCGTAGAAAAAAACTGTTTTTTATTGCAAGTTATTTTTATCTGCAACAAATTTCAATTGTATCAAAACTATTTTAATGCTAAGTCTAGATTTTGTATAAGGCTTCTTCAAACTTCTGTCCGAAAAAATACAAAAGGCCAACATAGCTTACTAATAAAAAAAATGAAATACTACTTTTTAATGTTAAATAAGAAAATAAAACATTATATAATAGATGATTGAAAAAAGTTGTGTCAAGTTCAAATATGACGCTCAACAGAATAATCAGAATTTCAAAACAAATGAAAATTGTACTTGTAATTGTAGATACTTATTAAAACTAAACCAACTGAAGTATCTCCAAAAACATATAAAATTTGTTATTTTGCTTATCTCAAAAAGAGGAGGTAGAGGAAAGACCATGAGGCTTTATAACAAGAACGTTTCTCATGTAAATGACATTGTATGTAGCTCTTCAATACGTTTTACAGTCCGAAAGTTTTGGCCCAATTTGTAAGTTTTTTATCTTAAATATTCGCAGTGAAGACAAAATCTGAAGAATCGCGATCAGCTGATTGTTGTCAAGTTCAAGACCGAACGTGTCAGTTACGACTCTAGGTAGAATTGTTTGTGATATTTTCCGTATTCTATTGTGTTCTTTAATGGAAATTACGGAAAACCGAGTGGAGAACTTATGGATAGAGTATCACAATAACTTTTGTTCCTACCTACAATTTGTGAAACAAAGAACCATGTAAACCCCCATTAGAGTATTTTCGATTTCAGACATTGGCTGCATTGCACTAAATTCAGGAAAACTGCTAACTGTAAACCGATTTGACAAGAAAATTAAGTCAAGAAAAACCATTAGACTGTAAAACCCGTCAAATTTCGATACTGCTATATCTATCTATGGAGTGCAATTAAAATACTTGCAATGGATGCACAGATTAATTTCAAATATCCTATAAAGACATGTACAGAAATGCGTCGTTTTCGAAATATAGGGTGTTCAAAATTATCAAGAATAATGTTTTATTTCAAGTAATAAAATGAGCTGAAGAAGCCATACAAATAATATTCTTTTTCATTTCTGAATAACCTGAATATTTTAATTATTGGCATTGCTTCATACATAATTTCATGTCATGCCACTATTATCACTAATGACTTACATGGTACGATATTTTACCAATTGCCTTAAAACAGTACATTCTACCGACATGAAAAAACATTTCTTTTGAAACAAATATGGTGAAAAAGGAACTTTTGACACTAGTCAATCTTAATAAAGATCAGAAAAAATATGTTATCGATGAAACGGCAACAAATCGCCAAATAACTACTACGGTTACCACCTTATCACTGTGAACTTAACCCAATCGAATTAGTCTGGGCGCAGGTAAAACGAGACGTAGCGCGAAATAATACGACGTTTAAATTAAGTGACGTGAAAATTTTGTTAAAAAATTCCTTGGAACGATTAACTGCAGATAACTGGCAAAGACGTATACATCATGTACAAAAAGAAGAGGATAAAATGTGGGAACTCGATAATTTAATTGACGTTACTGTGGAACCTATCGTTATCAATCTAGGAGACGAAGATAATTCATCAGAATATTCAAAGGATGAATTTTAATATAACTATTTTTTTATTTTCTTTATTGTGCATTTATACAACAGGACATTTACTCACCATAATTAGAATTTTCAAAATACATATATTTTTGTGTGGAATAAAAGTCTATTCATTAAATTTAAATAAATTGATAATAATATTGAATAATTTTATTTGAATTACTAAAAACCCTCTTAACCCGGTTATGATGCTTAAAGTAGCTTCATGTTTTGAAATGCTGTTTTTATATTGTTTACTTATAAGAGAAATGGACCGAGAAATTGAAGCGGCATAGACAAAGACGGATTTTCGGAGATTAAATTGTAGCTACCTGCTACAATTTAGTACGGTTCGATCACACAAAGTTTTTTTAAAAGTACACCTCATCTATACCGATAATATAAAAATATTGAATATAAGCACCAGTACTACATTTATTTGCGATTTGCATACATAATAAGCTTTTATTACTCTCTTTCATTTCTAAACAGACTATAAGATGTTATTAAAAATATGTGGCCTGCAGAATATGCTGTATAGTTTTAAGTGAGGCATTATGTAACGTTAATTCCAACCAGTAAATTGGCTCCTAGTTCGTGTCCGTATTTTGTTAACGGTAAAAAAGAGCCTGGGCAACAAGTTATTTTTTATCTGAATCTCGTCTTCGCACCTTGTATACGTATGGATGTGTTGTTGGAGTCAGTGACATAGGTACTATTTATGGTTTATTTATTTCGAAACGACTGCCAATCAAACATTATGGAGTATTTTTTATCGCACGATTTTGATTCGATAACGAGTTGTTTGGTTGTTATCAGTGTCACTTATGCACTTAAGATTTATCAATTTCTAGGGTAGATATGAGTTCCTAGTATTTTCTTAATAATACGAAACACATCAAAAAGGAAAACGATTTAGGTACATTAAATTTATGACTGCAACGTTTTTTAATCTAGGACTAATATATATGTTTTAAGTCTACCCCGTCAGTTATTAATACGCTGCTATTTTCTAAACTATGCTGATTTAGAAACCTCCAAGTAAAAGTTTATTAGAGGTTTCAAACACCGTTTCTTTTTTTTTGCTTAAATAGCTTGACATTTTAATGAATTCTACTTGATGATGTGAAAGTGTTAATAGTCTTGGTCAATTTCCATGCATATTTGAAATATGTCCTGTTTTAAAGGTTAGATTAACATGTTACGAAAAGTAAAACGTTTATACGTCTGCATTAACTACTTCACTCTTGCCTGAAAGTATACCGTCATACGAGTGGATTACATATAAATACTAAAATCATTGGCTAACATTCTATTCATTTCAACTTTCTTACATTTATAGCTAGGAAGATATAAAAAAGTCAGCGTTCCTATATATTTTTTCATATTTAATTCTGACAATTTAGTTAATATATAATCACACAGACCACAGTGTAATTGTCACTTTGATAGCGGTAAAAGTTACTTACAATGACAAATGCACAAGTGGTTTTTTCACTTATTCATTTTTTAATCAATTATCGCGAACAACGAAATTAGTCTAATTGTTAATACCTGTGTGCCTGCTAATACAGTTGCGACTCAATCATCAATCTGGCGACAATTTTCGCAATGCGGAAGGATATAAATTTAAACCAGATACTTCCATCGAGAAATTGAATATAATAATTGCAAGGTTGGGCTTTTAATTGCAAAAATGTGACGGAAAAGACTACAAAGAAGCGGTAGTAAAAACAATTTAGAGCGCCACCGCTAAAATGCTACAAAATAAATATTATAAAGAATTCAATATTGTATTTAACCCTTTCACCGACGTACAGTTTAATTGTTCAAGAGCTGCACGTAATGCTAAACGTAAAATCCTACAAGCACAACCCGAAACGAGAAAATCCAATGCATCAGCTCTTAATAAATGTAAAATATTTGCAATGGCCAGATTATATGACGAAAATGAACCGGAAGGACTTCAAAAGAAATGATATCACATTTTTTGGCGTTTGAGTTAGCTTGGCGCGGCGGAGAAGCAACTTACTGCAGAACCACTAATTTGGTATCTGAAATTGAAAATAATGGAAAAGAAACTGGACAAAGACGAGACAAGGCGGTGACAATAAATTATGTGGCAGTAAATAGATTACGCTTAACATTTATAGGAAGATATTGCCCAGTACTTATTTAAACAGTTGAAAAAACGAGGCACTTCGATAACATTGGACAGAGTATTTCTTACACCAAATCCCTTTTGGAAGAACACACATTCTAAAGGTTGGTATAAAAATGTGCCTATTGGAATTAATGAAATTTCCAAATGGACTAAATGCTCAGCACAACGCATTAGTATAGATGTCAAACGTGTCAAAATTACAAATCACCATAGAAAAAGACAATCTTTATCTATGCAAATCACTCAAATCGAGCGGCAGCAGTTAGAAAATTAAATAAAAGCGGAATTTAAGAACAAGCTCTAATAAAAATAACAGGACACAGCATTACGTAAATAAAGACGAACATGTAAATATTATTTTAGAACAGTTTTCATTAATCTCTAAAATGCATGGCAAAATAAAATTTCATATGAAATTGAACCAAATTTTCACTGTGCTAATAGCAATATAATTCTGGTTTTATAAGTTAAACTTTATAAATATTGTCCTAAATTAGTAAACTTGTGGAAATGCTCAATATTAAGTGAAAATGTACTCGTATTCAATATTTTTTTAACTCGAGAGTTTGCTCACTACCTTTAACTTTGGCCACTCACACCTATACCTAATTACTGCGATAATCAGAGCAGTTTTAAATAATTAATAATATCGTTATTTAATGCAGATTTACATGGAAGTCGACTCTACTAAATATAACTTTGCGTGTTTAGCGTAACCATATGTACGTATGTGTATGTATCGTATGCAAGACATGGACAGCTCTTGCTCTTACACATTCTATCTAATTTCTATGCAACTCCACACTTTGACCGCGCTTGACAATGAACTTGTCTAAAAAGTAATATACCTTTAACAACAGGCAATTTCAGTTCAGCTCATTGGATCGTTTTACACTAAAAAGCCTTAAAGAACCAACAGTTTGAATCCATTGTTTTTCGAAAGTCAATCGAATACATAAGTATTTTGAGAATGTTTCACATACCAGGATTAAGTAATAATCGTTATGCTTTGATGAAACCATTATTGAAAATCTAAAAATAACAATTTCATCAAAGCTTGCGGATTTTCTTGAAATTTTACACATCGTAAGAATTACCGGTGTGAAGACAGCAGCCAAAGATAGCAGCCAAAATGAACGAAGATACCCGAATGACCATAGGCGCGCATGGGATGGAGACCAGGGACAGGCAAACGGCGCATGCGCGCCGGATTCGCTCTTTTGGTTATTATGGACGAAATATACATTAGATTAATTCCTACATCACAAAATGGCTTTATTTAATGTAGACATTTGTCTTGAACTAATTTGAGACAAATAATCAGTCGCGCCGGAGCATTTTTTCGCTTTCATGGTTTGTCAAGATTCTCCTTAGAAATCTACAGTTAAATATTGAATGACTTAGGGAGTGAAAATGGAGGAAAAATCTCAGATAATTGGAAGAAAAATTCGTATCGCCGGAAGTACGCGTCGGAGCACTTTTTCGCTTATAGGGTTTGTTAACATCCTCCTTAGGAACATCCAGTTAAATTTTGAACGACTTAAATTGGCTTCCAGGGGGTGAAAATGCAGGAAAACTCTTAGAACATTGGAAGAAAAATTCGTATCGCCGGAAGTACGCGTCGGAGCACTTTTTCACTTTTAGCGTTTGTTAAGGCCATCTCTAAGAACATTTAGTTAAATTTTGAGCGACTTAAATTGGCTTCCAGGGGTGAAAATAGTGAAATACTCTTAGAGAATTGGAAGAAAAATTTGTATCGCCGGAAGTACGCGTCGGAACACTTTTTCGCTTTCAGGGTTTGTTAAAGTCTTCCCTAGAAACCGCCAGTTAATTTATGAACGATTTAATTTGGTTTCCAGGGGGTGAAAATGCAGAAAAACTCATAGAAAATTGGAAGAATAATTATTATCGCCGGAAGTACGCGTCGGAGCACTTTTTCGCTTTCAGGGTTTGTTAAGGTCTTCCCTAGGAACAGCCAGTTAAATTTTGAACGACTTAAATTGGCTTCCAGGAATATTTTCCTCTATTTTCGTAGTCTTCCTGCATTTTCACCCCCTGAAAGCCAATTTAAGTTATTTTAACTGGCTGTTCCTAGGGAAGACCTTGACAAACCCTGAGAGCGAAAAAGTGCTCCGACGTGTACTTCCGGCGATAATAATTATTATTCCAATTTTCTAAGAGATTTCTTGCATTTTCACCCCCTGGCAACCAAATTAAGTCATTCAAAATTTAACTGGCGGTTCCTAAGGAAGAGTTTAACAAACCCTGAAAGCGAAAAAGTTCTAAGACGCGTACTTCCGGCGATACGAATTTTTCTTCCAATTTTCTAAGAGTTTTCCTGCATGTTCACCCCCTGGAAGCCAATTTAAGTCGTTCAAAATTTAACTAGATGTTCTTAGAGAAGGCCTTAACAAACCCTAAAAGCGAAAAAGTGCTCCGACGCGTACTTCCGGCGATAATAATTTTTCTTCCAATTTTCTAAGAGTTCTTCTGCATTTTCACCCTCTGGAAGCCAATTTAAGTCGTTCAAAATTTAACTAGATGTTCTTAGAGAAGGCCTTAACAAACCTTAAAAGCGAAAAAGTGCTCCGACGCGTACTTCCGGCGATATGAATTTTTCTTTCAATTATCTAAGAGTTTTCCTCCATTTTCACTCCCTAAGTCGTTCAATATTTAACTGGAGATTTCTATGGAGAATCTTGACAAACCATAAAAGCGAAAAAGTGCTCCGGCGCATACTTAGTTAAGTACATTTTTTTTGTCTATTTGTTTCCATTTTCACCACCTAGGGACTGTTTATTTGTCTCAAATTAGTTCAAGACAAATGTTTACATTAAATAAAGCCATTTTGTGATGTAGGAATTAATCTAATGTATATTTCGTCCATAATAACCAAAAGAGTTTGTCTGCACCTTGCCTCCATCACATGCGCGCCTATGGTCGTTCGGAGTTCGTTCGTTTTGGCTGCTATCTTTGGCTGCTGTCTTCACACCGGTGTAAGAATTTATCTTTTTGAGTGACTTATACAAGTAACATTTTGCTGCGGAAACTGCGACTCGATGCATTGAAGTTTTCAAAATCGTTTAATATTTTCATTATGCATGTAAGTCTTTTATCGTTAGTAAATTTAACTAGAGACTATTTTTTATTTTAGATATTTATTTAATTCCGCCTTGTCTATGGAATTGTTCCGTGGCATATATGCCTAGATAGGTATCGAAGAACAAACATATGACTTCATTAATAGGAATTTTAGGAAAATTTATTTGAATTAGCTCAAACAGCTTTACAATGCACTAAAAATATATAAAATATGTATTTGGTTTATTATTTTTAAAATTTAAATATAATAAGTAGTGAATAAATAATAAAATACTAAAATGATTCTTTCGCAAAGGAAATTGTAGGAGTCTAAAAACTATAAAATTACCAAAACAATGAAAATGAAGTCGCTGATGCAAAAATTGTAAAAGTCGTAATAATTTTTTGAACTTTATCAGACTAGATACAAAAAATATATACAGAGTGTTTGATATACAAATTTATTTTTTCCTCTAGTCTTGGAAATCAAGTTTCCGTGAATATTTCAAAACCGGCGGAAATTAAAAACTTTTTACATGGATGCAGTTGTAGTAAACTGTCACTTTACCCTCGACTTTAGCATTCTATTTGTTGCTACCTCATGGTGAGGGAATGAAATAATACACCTCTTCTACGTTTATTCATAACTTTTACGAATTGAAAAATTTGGAAAAAAATATTTTTTTGAATCTCTTCAAAACAAAACTCTTTTCTCTCTACACAAATTCCGAAATACCTTTTAATATTCGTACAAAATAAATAAAATTTATAAGTCTCGACCCTACTATTCCCAAACAATAGTTTAAATGAAATTATCTGTCAATCGCCATATCGGTTTATTTAATTTAACACAACTGCATTCATGCAAAAATTGGAGTTTTTAATTTGAACCGGTTTTGAAATAGCCATGGGAACTTAACACTCATTTCTAAAGGGCTGTAACTTCTTAGGGGAGGCTAGAATATATTTTTTTATAAAACGCCCCCTTCTAAAATCGGCTAAAGAATCTACTGCTCTATTTGTCTCAATTATAGTCAAAATACCCTGTATAGGTATCGCTCCAGTTTAAAAAAAAATGACAATGGTATCATATAACCAAAGTCGTTGTTGAAAACAATTACAATTAGTGACAGCATGTAGAATTTTTTGTGTCATCGAACCAATCTTTTATTTTTTTTTGAACCGAGTGAAATGTTAAATATTGCAATCTCGCATAGAAGATATTATCTGATTATTATACGTTGCTAATGCACATATATATTAAAATTATCTACATAATATGGTCATAGAGAAGAAAATTAGTGCTCTTCGTTAACGACTTCTTAGAAAATAAGATTAAAACCGACAACCATAACTTACTTAAGTATATCTGATTTTTTCATAATAATGCTTTAGATTAACCATAAAGAGGAAAGGGAAAAGAAATGTTCAACCCTATAACAACAGTGACCTACTACCAAAAATAATAAACCATATTTAACTGCGCTTTGACATACAGGATGATTCAGTTTTAAACGAGCAAACTTCGAGAAGGTCACTATAATTGTTTTATTTCAGAGCTCTATAAGAGACATACAGGGTGTGGAAGTTTTAACAATCAGTAGCGGAGGTATGTGCATTTGGCACCATTAATTTAGAAAAAAAAATGTAGACTTTGCTTTTAGTTTTAATTTTAATTTGTTTGGTTAAAAATTATAAACGAATGCATTGAATTTATCCAATAATTCTCGGTATTAAAAGATTAAATCTCGGTAACATGAAAAGATTATAAACATTATTAAAACGATTAGAGTTGTGGCTTTCAAAACTTGAGCTGAAGTATAAGTCGTGGTCAATATACTGGGCCGCATTTGACCCCATGAATCATGATCCAGTATTAAAGAATTTAAACAATCAAAGTGACACGGCATATAAATCAAGAAGAGATTAGAATAAGTTTTTATATGGTTAAAATAGTATGATTCGCGTCATTACTATTATTTGTTTTAATAGGTATAATCCTCCAATTTACCATGAAATAAAAAAATATATTACGGATAAATGACTATTTCAAATGTCAACATATTCATTAAACATTAATAATATCAGTCTGAAGTTAGAATCGATAAACTAGGAAAAATATTGGTTATCTCTATACTTAAAAATTAAATGGGTATAATTTTTATTATTTTATTCTTTTACAGTTATAATAACGCATCCTGCTTAGATATAAATATTAAAAAGTTCAAAGATGTGGATACATATACATCTAGATAAAAAAAATAGATACAGTGTGGTCAAGTTTAAACTGCGTGTTTTTGTTAAGTATCTAGGTACAACACTTTGTACATTATTTCTACATTTTTCATTTCAAAGCCTACTTGATATACCTACATGATAACCAAACTAAAAAATATTTTTTTTATTTTGGTAATTTCAATGTATAGGAGGAAACTTATCGATAAAAATAATTTCATGAATTTGTGATCTGGGATGTGCAACACTACTCTGTTGACAATTTCAAGAAAAAAATCGCTAATAAAATTGATAGAGGTTTCGATTTCGTTCATCGTAATTAATACTTTCGTAGTCAAATGTTACAAAGGTGTTAAATCTGAACACAATGTAGATATACTTTTAATTTTAAATTTTAATAAAGAAAGTGTTCTTCCACTTAAAAATGCCTATAACGAGACATACTTGTCATTTTTTAGGAGACGAATATGAATTTTAATCTCTTCTACGTAAGACAAAAACAAAAATTTATTTTAATTCCAAATAATAAATAACAATTTTTCTGTAATATCATTCTGCATTTTTTCTCTCATAAACTAAATTTTAAATTATTTTTTTTTTATTTTAAAAAAGGTTCTAAACCGAACATTTGAAGAAACACTGTGACAAACGTTGGATAACAAATAGCCAAATAATTTAGGAAAACAAATATTTTTTTGGCCCCATACTCTTGAAATAGTGTAGAAATCAGAAATACCTGATGTAAGTTTAAATTTCCCAGAAGGTTATGTCTCAAAAAGATTTTTTATGAGAGTTATGGGGGTTTTATGAAAAGTAAAATATATTTTTTTAAGAACTTTTTCTCTAGTTTGAATTTTTTTACAGTTTTGCTCTATCCATCACATATTTTTTGAAAATCGGACAAGCAGTTCAGAAATTTAAGCTTACATTATTGCTGACTTCTATAGAAAATTTGAAGTACATTCGCGACAGAGCAGCGCGCAGGCATATACTTCCTAATTCAAAATAGATTGTTTGAAAAATGAATACCCCGTATAACAAACGAGACCTACTTTTATCGCAACGTATGCATATATCAAAGCACTCTCGAACAAACCTCCATTAACAAGCTAATAATAAGGCAATGATTCATTTCTACTTTTTTCCACTGCCACCCTTTCAATATAGAGCCTACTGGCCGCGATTCCGGTGGCATTATTGCGAGTCGCTCTCAAACATCCGGTCCAGATACCGGAACTACACGTCTATCACGTCCATGCAGTTAATAAAATATAATACGACCTTTAAAAACAGTAGGTACTATAATTTCTAAACGCATTTTCACAAACTAGACAGAGTTGAATCTCTAGGATCAAGTTTGTATAAAAGTTTCAGCACTCCTGGTGGATGGACTGTGAATTATTTTTTTATATTACAGCTTTTTGAGGCTATTTCATTTAATACAATAATAATATACATTACCAGTAAGATATAATGTTTTGTACATACTATATGCACCTACCTAATAATAATTATGAAATATTTAATAAATTATTTATTTTTAAACAAGAACCTACATATGGCAACATTGAATAAAATATTGGTACGTATAGTACAGTATAACCTTATTTTTAATAGAAATATTAAAATATTCTTCATATTCCTGGTTCCTCTAATATTCTTCAGAATTCATTTCTTCAGTAATAAATCCCACAGAATCACAAATTAATAAGTTAATATATTAAATAAATAGACTTGTCAAAACTAAAAACAGTTACAGTAAATTCATAATGAAAAAGTTACACACGCAAAATACCAAGGGACCCCCCGTACCCACCCCAATGGACCTTGTGGAAATAAATGGATTAGTCCATTCAATTTTTCATCAAAATTTAGCTGTGTATACCAAATTTCATTCATTTATCACAACGCGATTGAGAAATATTGCAAAAAAATGATTTCCATTTGTCCCTCTTCAATGGGTCCCCGTGCCCTTAGGAAGCATTTCCGGACCCATGTTCATATGAACTTTTTTACTTAGTTTTGGTCATAGAATCGGCCCAGGGTTGGCAGCTAATTATAAGACACCCTGTAGTTAAGATACAACCTAGAATTGTTGATTTTACAAAAAGGATTTCCAAGTAAATAAAATATATAATAAAACTTTCAAAATCTTTGACACTCTGTATTTCGAAAGATGAACTTTTATAGGTATATTGTATAGGTATATTTGGGTGAATCTAATTTATTTTCACTGTACAAACACCCCTTCCAAGAATGCCAATAATACCGGAGACACTCTCTATATTTTATATTTATTAAACTGTACTTATTTAAAAATGAAAAATATGTCACGCAAATATAAATATTGAAATACAGATAATAATAATAATTACCTATAATCTATAACACTCCATTAGTACAATCCTTCAATAAATGTGTCATAGACCTAAGAAAACTAAATAGCCATATATGTTGCTCGTTTGTTGTTGTATTACACTCACGTAAGCGTTATTGTCTAATGTCTATGAATGTTTGAAATAGTAAAATACGTGATTCAAGTAACGACTTACAAAATAAATACATAATGAATGTGCTAACTACATTTAAAGACTTTACTGAAATGGCTCTATTTAAAAACGGTAAAAATATCCAGTTTGTCTTCAAACTGAAACAAGTTTGAATATTTGTATGTCACTTATCTGTCATTTTATTTTATTGTCCACCGGTTTGCTAATGTTGGACGCTCAAGACGTTGTTAAAATTGACACGTTCGTAGGATGGAAACACTATTGAGAAGAGGATGTAAAGATAGAACAATACATGTACTGTGGTCAGCCAAGAATATAAAGAGACAAAATTATGGTTAACATCCCTCATTGAAATAAAATTGAATATCAATTACAATATAAACATAAACATTAAAAATCATGCTTACATCCTCAATTTTTCTCAACAAACTATTAATCAACTATTTGCATTAAGGGTATAATGTTCGACGAAACTGTATTCTAGAGAAGAGAGAACGATCCGTTTGGAAGTAGATGCAGCTACTGTCTTTTCTAAGGTTCGCGGTAATTTACGATGGCGTAGGACCGCCTCCCTTACACTGTTAGATATTCCAGTTCATAAACATTTCAATCAGAAGAAATAGATACACTTAAGGTATTTGGATCTAAAACATTTTTGTTAACAAATTTGTGTTTGTTGTTTTATATGTAATTAATACTTGTTTCCTTTTTATAAATCAGGAAAATTAATTAATTGAAATTTATATTTCTTTTTTAATATGAAATGAATAAGCAATGTGATTTCTAAAAGTTTTATTTATGCTATAACCTTTGAGCAATTGAATAACACTGTATAAATCTGAAAGACCCAGTTATAATATAATTGCAACATTAGCAGTTTCTCGAGCTCTCAGAAGATCGGCGAGGTTTGATGAAACCGTTTTTCAGCAAAGTACAAAGATTTTATCAAAGCAGACCGATTTTTTTTTAATTTTGCACATCTCCATAACTTTCCGTTCTGAACAACTTTTTCAAGTAACATTTTGCTGTATTTTCAGTTGAAAAGGCACTTTAACTGAAATCAAATCAGTTTTTCCTCGGTGCACTGAATATTTCTACTAAGATTATTTCGAAAACTGTTACTCCTAACGACTTCAATAAGGTATACCTTTTTTAGATATAACAGGTAGGAGAATCGACTGTTTCAATAGTCAGATGGATACACTAAGCAGCAAAAACAGTTCTGTCATTTGAAAGAAATATGATGTGCCATAAGTGGCTCCCTCTATTAGTGACGTAAAAATTAGAAACATATTTGAATTTCTCGTTCGCAAAAACCCCCGATTTACAAATTTTATGTAAATATTTAGATTTCTTAAGAAGTTACTTACAAATATTGAAAATTAAATTTTAACTTTAACACCCTGTATCTCCGTTAATATTGAGTTTTAGAAAAATTGTTATAGGACTTCGTGACCCTAATTTCTTGTGAGTAATCACCTCCTGAAGTCTTGACGTATAATTTCCAGACACTCTGTATATTATATAAAGTCAAATTTCGCAGGCAAATTTTAATGTTAATTTAAATTTTAATAATGTGCTCATATTATCCCTGCATCAACTTGAAGAATGATTTTTTACAGTGTATCACGAAGGTTCGCCCTTCAGCATCGCCCACAATTTGTCAGCGACGAATTTAAGTTTCTGCCCCTGGAAGTTAGGCAATTGTGTGCCGAAATTTGGCAAAACATGTCTTCTTTGCGGACAGATTTCATGAACATAATTGTAAAAAATTGAAATATGAAATAATTTCCTGTTACATAAAGACTTGATTTACTAGCCTACAGCTTTCTTTTTTATAATAGTGCCTAACAACGCCACATATATAGGGAATATTACCATCGAAAAATTGTTTAAATCCAATTTTTTTTTTCTAAAAACGGCTCTGCTGTCTAGTAAAATAGACATTCATTAGTTAATCAAAACTTGTTTTATTCCAATACGAAGTGCCATTGAGGAGAAAAATGAAAGCGCCTGGACGTCTGAAAACGGCTCCTAAAAATTTCTAACATTACAGCCCAAGTATATGTCCCATTTTGGTCACAATAACATTTACGTTATTTGAAGGTTAAATGTTATATTTCATTACCTTCAATTTTTGTAGCATGTATCCCCTTATAACTGTTAAGAAATGACGGCGATGCTATTTCTTACACGTTATGTAGAATTTTAACAGAGTTTCTCAAAGACAAGGAATTAGGTGTCACTATAATTTAACATAAATGTGTTATTTGAATTGTGAAAATGAACAGCTTATTAAATTTACATTGACATCGTGGTTTTATAAATGCACATCGAAGGTAAGTTGTAATATTTAAATCCAACGAAGAAGGATAAAAGATTTAAGGCTAACGGTGAAACACGTGATCAAGTTTTGTTAAAACCAGATATATCGTTGCGCAGAGTAAGACTATGTTGACGTGTTGTGACAAAACGCTGAAATATGTGCTGCCTAGAGGCTAATGCATTTGGGATGGAGACAAAACGAAAGATACACTGAAATAAAGGTATCACAACTCTATTAGTGGAGTAAAATCGGTTCTCAATTATGCCGTTTTTTTTAAATAAAGATATAACTAAATTAAACATTTACCATCTTTTAGAGGGACAATTTCGGCATTTGAAATGGACTTTTACAACTTTTTTCAGTAGGGTCTAACTTTATAAATTCAAATTGTCGGTGCTTCGGACGTTATTTGTCAATTATGTTTTACGAAACATATGTCGCGTTTGTAAATCAACGATTCAAGTTATGTTCATAATTTTTTCACGACATATATAAAAAACTACGGCGTTTCTAATGGTACATACCAATTTTTAATAACTTAAAGCCTTTTCGAAGAAAATTGTTCCAAAGTCAATACCAGTAAATTTGTGCATTAAAAACTTTACTATGCGGAGAGCTACATTAATTATTGAAAATAGAACTATAGTTATATCGAGACAAATGTAGTCGATAGTATGAAAAAGTTTTTTAAAAAAAGTTTACTTCGCTACGTGTTACGGTTTTCAAGAAATTGAATTTTACATATGCTCGTGTTTCGTGTGTAAGCTAAGTTTATACTTGCGGTGCAGTATACGTTTTCAGAATAGGACAATGCATTCATTCGGAAAGTCAGAAACATCTATATTTTCCATAATTTTTATGTCGAATAAAATTAAATTTTAGTTTTTTATGCTCGTATTTTTTTAATAAAGAAAACTTATCGTAGATCATAGAAAATACATAAGAGATATTAACATAAATGTATATTTATTTATGTCCAAAATGTAAAATATAAAGACTATGTATGGATTATTGAAGAGAAATATGAGAAATTAAAGTGTAAACAGGCCAATTAGATTAGATCAAATATTGAAAACATATACCTTTGTTTCTTGTTCTTAATTATAAAGATATAACACTGGCTTAAAATTGACGTATTCTTGAAACAATGTCTTCTACAGACATACAATTTTAAATATTTAATAATTGGATAATGTAGGTGTTAGCAAATAATAGGAATGACACCTGGGTATTTTCAAAGACACCGAAGTAAAACAAACAAACAGCTGCAAAAAGCTGTCTAAAATTTTAGATGCATAGATCTACCAAAATACTTACTTATTTTAATTATATCTGTAGATATAAATATTCTTATAATAGAAATTTACTTGATAATAAAAATTGTTCAATATTTATAATTAAGTGTATGAAAATAATGGTTAAATGTGGGGTTAGGATATCTACAAATGCGTGTCTTACAGACGCTTTTCAAAATTATTATTTTATTTGAGTAAAATTTAAACAGTAACTGTGAATAAACACAACGTCAATAAGTTACCTTTGTTGTATATGTTATATTTTTTGAGATTTCAATAGTTAAAAACACAATTTTAACTGCGAATTTTTATTTCTGTTAAAAACTTTTTTCATAAAGTTGTGTGAAAATCGAAGTACTTACTACTTAAACATGTAGTTTCAAAGGAACAAACAAAATCCATTTTTAATTGTTATGCTACTTTTCCCATAAATACTCAAGTAGTTAATTTATATTTACAATGTTATCAAGTATACTATAAAATTAATAAAATCTTAAAATAATGCATTGCATGTTTTTACTGAAAAAATATATCTTTTGTGCTATTTATTTTATTAAACTCTTTTGTACTTTTCGAAAAATAATAGTAAGTAATGATATTTTGGTACATAAGGCATTTCACACATATTTTTATTGTTGATTTTTTTGGAAAACATAATTCCTGATAATTAATTTTATTTATAAAAATTCATAAAATAGAAAAATGAACAGAATGCTTTGTATATGCTTGTAAACAGTGATTTTTTATTTTTCTTCGGTTTTGGGATAACTTCATTTTTCACAAAAAAATTAAAGATGAAAAATTTGAACATTGTTTACTTTCGAATACCATATTTTATCATAAGTTGGACTACAGTTTGTAATATCTCAAGACAAGCAACATTTTTTTTTAATCAAGAATGATAGTTTATTAAATAATCGACATTAAAATAGTTGACCAGAATGCGTTACCCCATCTGGAACGGCACTTTCTAACAAAAAAATATCACTTTTAACGGTAGAACCCAAAATAGTTCCACTAATTGCGATGCTTAATTTTTTTTGTTCCTTTAATACTCAAAATATAAATACTTTCACTTGACATAGGGCTCAACTTAAATCAGAAAATATGGAATAAAGAGATAACTTCATTTGTAGAATAAAATGCTTTAGACACATTTTTTCTTTCTATGTGTATTTCTACTAAGTTTGGATTTGCAACAAATAGTATATTATGATTTACTGAAGTGCTGAGAAGCAAACCATCGATGCCATGTAAAAAAATACTATGCAACAAAAATAAAATTAGATAAACAAAACCATATTTCAATAACATTTTTATATATTCCATAAATCTCAACTACCCATTTGCATTCCCCATTTTTGCAATATTTATTAAAAATATTAATTATATTTTAATGAATACGTCTATTTAGCAATGTCTTAGCTGGTGTCTATTATTCAGTAGGCAGACACAGAATATTATATTAAAAATAATCTATATTTCTGTATTTAGCCTGAATCACTTCTCTCAGTGTTGGACATTTAGAATCTAATGTGTTCGTCTCTTTTATCAATGCCACCGCAAGGGGGCAGCATTTTATTGCTAAGAAATATTTTTTTAGTTTTCGCTCAGTAGCTCCTCAAGGGATAAAGATAAAAATATGCGGTTTTTTTTAATAGACTACAAATATTAATTTACATCGACGCTGTGTTTTGAAATTTCGGAAAAGAGCAAAATTCATTTAAAAAAAAATAATTTTACAGTTTTTCAAAATTTCAAAACACAGCGTCGATGTAAAATAATATTTGTAACCTATTAAAAAAAACCGCATATTTTTATCTTTATCCCTTGAGGAGTTATTGAGCGAAAACTTTATATCGTCTTATAGAGCGCTCACCGTAAGCCTTAAGTAATCCATTTGATTTGCCTGACGAAAAACTAAAAAAAAATTTTGTCAGAGACGAAAAATATTCCGGCAGAGCTAAAGGTAAAATGACTGCTTTCTAATTTTATTTTTTGATAGGTGAATTTAGTTCTAGTATTTGCAACATTATTATTTTGAACCTAAGGTAGTTACCTGACATGTATTGGTGATAATTTTAATTTGCGACTGTAAAAAATCAGTTAGTAACTTACACAGGTAACCAATGCTGTTACCGAATATTTGTTAGAAAGATATATGATGTTTCCACAAACTCAGTAAAGAAGGAACCGCTTAAAAACTGAGTAAGCTGTATCAAAAACAGTTTAGTTTAAACAGCTTTAGTTTTGTCATAATTAAATTAATTATCTTGCAAAAAGTAGCTGCGTTCCACAATAAATTGCCATACTGAAAATTTACAAAATCTAAATAATTTTTCTAAATTCTTCATCAGGCAAATCAAATGCATTACTTAATTTATTTATCCTACTTCGTTGGATGTTTTGATATAAATTTTACAACAACTTACTTTCGATGTGCATTTATAAAACCGTGAATTAAATGTAAATTTAATTCCATTTTCCATTTTTTTAAATCTCCATTTAAGTCCATTTTCAAAATTCAAATAGCACATATTATGTGAGAAAAAAAAAATAAAATTGAAAATTAAAAAAATGTTTAACATGTATTTTATAATGTATTAATATATTTGTTAATTAATAAATTTTTATTTAAAAAAAAAATAATAAATGTGGTATATTCACCCGCCTATAGGCAACGTGAGCTGGGTTGTGTGTTGCGACGTTAAAATGTTTTTATCATTGCGAAGTAGAATTTGCCAAGAGTCTAATTGTTGTTTTGTCATATTGAGAATTGGAAAAAAATGAAATTTAAAATATAAAAAAATTTTTAACATATATTTGTAATGTTTTAATATATTTGATAATAAATATATTTTTATTTAAAAAAAAAAAAAATAATAAATGTGGTATATTCACCCGCCTATAGGCAACGGGAGCTGGGTTGTGTGTTGCGACGTATTAATGTTTTTATCATCGTGAAGTAGAATTTGCCAATAGTGTAATTATTGTTTTGTCATAATCAAAATTAAAAAAAAAGTTGTTGTTTTGTCATAATGAGAATTGGAAAAAAAAGAAATTGAAAATTTTAAAAAATGTTTAATATGTATTATAATATATTAATATATAATTATATTAGAAAAATAATTAATAGATGTGGTACATTCATTCGTCTGTACGCAATGTCAGCTGGGTTGTATGTTGTAATGTAAAAATATAGTGAGACCGAATTCTTTGTCTTTAAGAAAATCTGTTAAAATTCTATGTAACGTATAAAAAATAACATCGCCGATATTCTTAACAGTTACAGAGATGTGTATACTACAAAAACAAATCATGATGAAACTATTATATCTAGTTAGTAAAATTTGCTAAAAGTTGCGACTTTCAAGCGATTAAATAATTTGCGCAAATATCCGCGAATTTTGCGTTCATGAGAACAAGACTTAATACGTTAAAACTGTCCACCAAATTCATTTATTATTTTTAATACCTACTGTTAATTAATGATTTCATATAATAATTATAAAAATAGTTTTTTTTTTCTTGTCCGAAAAATATATTTTAATCTTATATAGATTTTGAAACTTATTTATTTCCGGACTTCTTTCAGAGACATTCACAAATATAGTAAAAAAATAATTATTGTGCACCTTATTTAGTAATTTGGTTTGCGTATTTAGAGCCTGCAATTGTGACGTTCACTGAATGCTATCCGGTAATTATTACCATTGTTATGCATTTTAGTGTGTTATCAACATTCATTATCTTGCAATGAATACAATTACAATCTCTGGTTTTAACGTATTATATACCAAAATACGGCCAGTTTCCCACAATAAATTTTGTAACAGTATCATTACACGGGATGTCTCGAAAATGGTGGACAACCTCGACTATAGGTAAATGTAAAAATATTTTCACCGGGTTCATTCTCTAGAGTTATTGGTTATTGAGGACGAGTTTTGACTTTTTTCATCGCCACATAAAAAAATTGCCAATCGATTTCTATGATTTTTATTGTCATTTTTTAATCTTTTTTTGGACATTTTGTGTACAAATGTGTAGGTGATAGTTATCGACATAATGGACCACTTTATTTTCGAAGCCTAAGTTTAATTACGCTTTCGATATACAGCTTCTTAAAGTTTTAACGAAGAAATGGCATAACACATTTTTTATATAAAAAAATCAATTCAACAATTTTCTTTCAAGCTAGGTATGCATTTATTACCTTACAATTATCTATAAATGTAATAGACAGAATAAGTCAAACATAAATTTCTACTTCCATTTTTTTTCTATTTTAAATTATAAAAAAAACAATAAAGACAGAATCTATCTATCTATATATCTATATTGTTTCCCGCGACTGTCATTTGCTACTCAAGAAAGTAGAAGTTACACAAAACTGTGAAGGCATATTGTTTCATGACAGAAAAACCCGCTATTTAATAAAAGTTACCAAACTCACAAATTAAATTTTCAGAAATTAACAACATACAGGATGTGACAGTCCATTAGAATATTTCCGAGACTACTTCGATTTGATTTTTCAAAATTTGTGTTCTGAGGTTTTCAGGGGTGCTCCCTTTATATAAAATAATGTCATTCTTGTATGACTTGTGGTTATGCCGGAAATGAAATGAATGAAATTTTGAGTCCAAAAATGTAGCATACTCTATACCTAAACCCAGCCGATTCGGAATAATTCGACATTAAAAAACAATTGTAAGAATCGCTCAACATTTTTCGTGTTAAATTTAGACACTTTTGGTATACTTATTATGAAATCTTAAGGCGTTGGACTTTTTGTATTTAATTTCAGTTGTAACTATACATGTACCATAATGTGGCATGATAAGTAGTACTAACAGTTTAGTGTTTTGCTTTTATTCAAATACCGAATTTTCCATTCTATAAAAGACACTTTAAAAATAAAACAACTCTTACTCCTAAAAAAGTCAGTACAGTAATGCTTCAATAACTTGTCTATTGTCATTGTAAAAGAGATAAGTTAAATTCCTATGCAACATGCTATTCGTTGGTTCTATCAATTTTGTATCTCTTATGGTATTTGACTAGATTAAAGAATACGTTGGTATGAAGCCACTTATGTAGAAAATTCTGTTTAAAATAACGATTTCTTGTTCCATGTAATAAAAATTAGGTGATGATTTACGTTATTTGTATTATGATTGTAAAGCACTTTTATTCTGAATTTTATTATAGCTGCAAAGAGAAACCTAATATAGAATTAATGCTACTCAAATGAATCCTGCATCATTTCATGGTTGGCGATTCACAAGACTTTCAGTCGAAAATAAAAGTGAAAGTATGGATCAACTAACTTTTTGTACAGTAAGATATACGTACTAGAAAGCTGCTAAGAGGACTCTTGCAAATGCATATACCTAGCTGGTATTAGAGAATAATAATCAATCAACCTAATATTGTTATAAAAAAATACTCCTGCATTAAACTACCGATCTATATTCAGTGATATACTATTTCCATAGAGAAAATTTTCTCTATGGCTAATTCTAGAGTCTAGTAGTAAGGAAAAATTTTTTTTTAATCCCACATCCAGTATTTACGAACATTTACGTTATTTTATAATAAATATGCAGGGTCAGTTATTACTAGCATTCTTGTATGGGGTGATTGTAGTCAAAATAAATGAGATTTACCTATATCTAAAAGTTCACCGTTTTCAAGACGAAGAGTTTTTATTTACTTGGAAACCTTTTGTAATAAAACAACAATAGTTCTAGGTTCTAATGAGATATCTTTAGTCTAATTATTCAATGTGTTTAAATATTCCCATTATCACCAGGGCGTAGAAACCCTGAGGTAATCTTTATTTATTTAAAATAAAAATGGTACGTCAGTGAAAAGAAACTGAAGAAAATGCATCGTATTTAGCTAATTGTTCTTTAAAAATATCTCTGCAATTCGTAGTTTGTGCGTGGTGAGACCTATTTTGCTTTAGTAATATAGGGTGTCCCAAAATTAATACATCATAGGGCATGACAGCTAAACTTACTTTAGTAATAAATTGATGGTTAAAAAGATACAGGGTGTCAAAGTAAACATTTTATTTTCGATATTTGTAAATATATTTTTTTTTAATCCAAATATTTGGATACATTTACATCGGGGGTTTTTGAGGGCCAGAAATTCAAATTTGTTTATAATTTTGACGTTACTAGTAGAGGGCGCCACTTATGGCACATCATGCTTTTTTTAAATGGCAAAACTTTTTTGCAGTCTGGTTATTAAAACAATCGATATTTCTAGCTTCTTTATGTGAAAAAGGTATACCATGTTGAAGTCGTTAGAAGTAACCGTTTTCGAAATAATCCTATTTGAAATATGCATCAAGGAAAAATTGTTTTAGTTTCAGATATAACGCAAAATGTTACCCAAAATGGTAAATCATGGCGATGTGCAAAATTTTAAGAGTGGATTTTTAAGTTTACTTCAGCTTTTCATACAAATATGCACAAAGTACGAAATGCAGATATCTCGGCAGATATATTTTAAATGTACAATTACTTGAATACAATTAAAGAAAATTCCAAAGAATAATTATTTGTTCAAAATGATCAAAACTTAATGCAACTTACATTTTTTATCATTAAGATAGTGGTGTATTATTTTCATTGTAAATAAAAAAGTGGCACAGGATGCTTACGCCACTGGTAAGAATGGGAATATTTAAACATATTGAATAATTAGACCCAAGGTATCTCATTACAACTTAAAATTAGTGTTGTTTTATCACGAAGGGTTTCCAAGTAAATAAAAATTTCAAAACCTTTGACATCTTGTATCTTGGAAACAATGAACTCTTAGATATATGTAGGTATATTTGTTTAAATATCATTTATTTTCACTATATAATCACCTCTTTCAAGAATACCAGAAATACCTGAGACAGCCTGTACAAGTATATCATATATTCGCTGCATAAATTTTGTACTGATTTTAGATTTTTCAGTCTACTCCATTGGCATGTCACTATTATTAAAATCGTAGTAACTAATAATATATCATACACCAGTGCACACAGGAAATATAAACACCAGTAAGAGAACAATCTTCAAGTTTAGAGTTACTTTTGAAGAGGAGAGCTATATTACTCGAAATGACAAAAGCCAAAACCGCTGACGTATGTATCAACCAGCACGAAAATGTTACAATAATAATAATTTGTAGGATATTTTAATTAATGAGCAATTAAGTTAAATAAATAAGGCACCTTTCACCTATTTTTATAATACAGATAAGTAATTTAAAGTCTTTTCAAATCTTGAAATATATCATACATTTTTTGAAATTTCATTTACCTCCGATAGTTTTTTTGTAATCGCAGCCAAACTAAATGCAAAAAGTTACAAGCAGCTATGGTTTGAAACTTACTTAAATTATACTAGTAATTTAGTTATACAACTTTTGTTCTTGTTGAATGCTTTTAACTTCAAATAGGATCCTGAAATTTTTTTATTTTTCCGAAGTTGTTTATATTACAAAAGTTACTCCGAATATGTTTTGTTTAAATAGATTACATACTTTATAAAGTTCTTGTCGAAAAATCGTCTTTGACTACTATATGCACTACTATACTACTGAAATAAATTCCGTTTGTTCTCAGAATTTAATTTCAATGTAATATAAATTTCGTAAAATATACTTCAATATTAAAAATTTAATACATTAATAACTTATCAAAATCAATACACAGGAAAATACTCGCGAAAATAGGATACTAATAATTATAAGTATGTTGTTGCTGTTTGCTTTTGAAACGATTGATCGTGATATGCTATTAAAAAAAAATGGAAGCTATCGGAATTAAAGGAACTGTATTGAAGCGGTTTAAGGACCGAAAACAAATCACAAAAGTGAACAATGTGTATTCAAAACCTATTAACACAAAGTTTGGGGTACCTCAGGGTAGTGTGTTAGGTCCCTTGCTGTTTTTGATTTATATTAATGATTGGCTTATGTCACAGTTGTGATTTCATGAATTTATTTGCTGATGATACACTGTTGTCAGTATCTCATAAAAGTTTGGATGTAGCTTTAACTAAAATGAATACTTGTCTGGGAAAAAATTATAATTACTTGAACGTCAATAAGTTGAAATTAAATGTACTCAAAACAAAAGCTATGATTCTAACTAGGCTGTATAAATATAAACAACTTAATATAAATTCCTGCTTATTGGAAGTCGATAACAAGAAAATCGAAATTGTAAATGAGTTTAAGTATCTGGGTTTTGTTGAATAGTTTATCATTAGACGCACATCACAAATATTTAGCAAAATAAAATAGCAAAGAAACTTTATTTTTTTACAAGAATTTCTACGCACTTGTCAACTGCTGCTAAGAGAACTATTAACAATATGCTACCATCGTATTTTGATGAGTTTATTATATATCGAAATAGTACTCATAATTATGAGACAAGACAAATCAATGCAGCTTAACTAAATCAATAAAAGTACTATTTTTAGTAAGTTACCTCAGGACACCTAGTGTTAGAGTTAGTTTTTTTTTGTGTTTATTGTTTTCTTTTTTGTTTATTTCTATAATATGTATTGCTTAAATGTATCCATGTATTGTTTGTATATATTAGGATTTTCCTATTCAATAAACTCATTCATTCATTCATTCATTCATAAAATGCTTTCTCAGAAAAGATGTCGTGGAATTGGCATCAGTACTAACTATAGCATCAGTCAAAATCTGTTGCAGCATTATATACGGCGGTTGTTATGACAACGGAGACGCGTATAGCTGACCAGAACTAGAGGGTGACGAAGAGGTCTGGAGTTGTTTCGCCTGTTTATACAATTAGAATAAGTTTTTATGGAGCAGCAGCAGTGTTATTTCCACGTCGAGTATTCGATTTTTCACATGTTGCGAATATTCGAATTCGTCAAAATGTGTTATGATACCGTTTGTACTTTTTCAAATTTTCCTTACATAAAAAGAGTTAAAACTTATTTGCACAACTCAAGATCAGAAACCAGATTTACATAAAAATTTTGCAAAATGAAAAAGAACAATTAAATAAAATTATTATAATCATTTTAAATAAAACATCAAGAATTTTATTTTTGATATTACTTCTATTCTGTGTATTATTTCTATACCTAAAAAACATGACAAATTTAATCATTTTACGGCGAGAATTACGGCGACCGGCGACCTTAGTTCCACAGTTTTTTGGATTTGCATGCCTACTAATTTTAAATTACTTACTCCCTTTAAAATTTCATGGTCTTGTTGACGTTGCCACAACATAATTTTTTCTATAACCAAAGAAAAATCTATGATCGAAGAAGGTGGGTCACAAATTGGACACACTATATGTATACAGTGTTTGTTAAGTAATCTAAAAAACTAAATGAGATACTTCCTCCAGTCATTTCATGATGAAAAGGAGACAACGTTTTGTTGTGTTGTCATTTAATATTAACATAAACATTAAAAATGCTATTAGGTATTAGCTATTTGAGAAATATTTCAAATAAAACAATCTCTAAGTCACTACAATTTTGTTAAAATTCCACATTATTCTTGCTTGTGCGTTTCTTATTAAAATGATGTTCTTTACCTAAACCACATTCTAAATTAAAAACTGTCAAAAAGATAGTTTCTGTGAAGCACTTAATAAAGATGCAAAATATGATATTAAAAAATCAAATTATTATAGTAACAACTAACAACCCACATTAGAAATCCCTGCCAATGCCAAAAATAAATTTGCAGCTAAAATAAGCAACTAAAAAAATGTTAACTCAAGTTTTTCCAAAGAAAAACAAAAAATAAAATTTTTACGCACATATATCGCCATATATCTTCAAGCAAGACTTGAAGTATTCCCTCAAGTTTATCAGAATGCTTACGAAACGCTTTGTATAATATTTTTTATTATGCAAATTTATTATGAATTCCAAGAAATTACAAATGTTAATCAAAATTCACTGCATAGATTGTTCAGTTTCGTTTTATTGCCATTCAAACTACCGTGTCTTAGAAAGTGTGAAATCGTAATTACCACTTTACAAGATTAAACAAATAACGAGAATCAGACTGCGACCAAACCAGAAAAGAAACAAAAGAGTGAATTACACTCTCGAACCCACGAAATTGTGGAAGTGAAGAAACCCATATGTTCTTCACCAGAACGAGCCATACAACACAATGAATGTCAACACATTCAGGAAGCTTAGAAGGTTGAAAAATAAACGGAGTTTATATCGAAACACTTTCCGTTTCTCTTAGAACTGTTGTATAGCTTCCAGTGTTATATGTATAGGTTATTTAAAATGTCAGCCTATTCATAATC
This sequence comes from Monochamus alternatus, assembly GCA_037114965.1. Taxonomy (NCBI): domain Eukaryota; kingdom Metazoa; phylum Arthropoda; class Insecta; order Coleoptera; family Cerambycidae; genus Monochamus; species Monochamus alternatus. The sequence continues at coordinate 19,738,291 of CM073435.1, read as the reverse complement.
TAAATATACTACAAATCAATGCATCTTACAGAAACTGAGACCTTAACGACCTTTTATGTACTTTATCACTTCCTAAAATAAAATGTCAGAAACAGTCGAATAAATGAACCAAGAAAAGAACTTCTTAACGACAAACTGACTTTACATGCAGTTCGACCATTTACAAACAACGCAAATAACAAAGGCTAGCTTCGGTAAAGTAGGTATAAAAATATCGTTTAACAATATACTTTAAAAATGATGAACAATATATCTTAAAAATAATGATTTAAACAAAAAATATAATTATGTAAGTATAACGTAAATTGTACGACAGTCTCGATGATTACAGTAAGTATACGATTTTTGACAAAATCGTGAGGTATCCATAAATTAATTCGATCAATAGTTTAACAACAAAATTTTTCTGGTAAGTAAAAACTGTCTGTGATTTATTTATCAGCACCTTAAAACCCGTATGATACTACAAATAATTTTCAGCAAAATTACGTATAAAATTTTGTAATTTTCATTAGTGAAAATTACAAAATTCATAAATGAACTAAAATGTGAATTTTAGTTAATTTATGAATGCTATTATGAATAAAATTTATAAAATTCGCAGTAAAATTATCTTCATGGGCGTGCGTATTAACTGGGTTTATGTGGCACCATCTGTTGAATGATTATACTTTGTGACTTATCGAAGGGAAGAGATCTATATTAATTATTGTCAAATAACAATTATAACAAAATATCAATGATAATTATATCAAAATATCGTTATAACATAAATATATGTTTAAACAGCACAAAATAACTATCACAACTATAGTAATTAGTCCAATTTGCACATTGCGCACTTTCTTGCGCAAATTCTCATAAAAATTTAGAACATGTTCTAAATTTTTGTGGATATAATTCTTCCCAAAATTATTTGATTTGTTTTCTGTATGCAACTACAAAACTAGTGTAGAACAGAATTATTCCAAAAATTCTGTAGAGAATTTTTATAGTGTCATACGGCTTTAAATTTATCACACCTACATGATTAAAAGAAGAATTATTATTATTAACGTTTTATTACATACCTATACAGGGTGTTTGTTAAATAATTGAGGAAAATGAAACAGTGAATTCTTCAACCGAAAAATATACGGGCTGCATGTATATTTCTTTTTGTTGACTGCTATAAATTGTGAACAGATTTATAACATGAGTCACTCTCTACAATTTTGGACGTCGACTATAATATAAATTAATTCTCCTACAATTCCTATCAGTGAAGTCATATGTATGCTCTGATATCAAACATCTAGGTATACTAATGAACAATTCCATAGACAAGGCTCTGTTCGCTAATTATCTAAAATAAAAATTATATTTACTAACCTGGTTTAATGAAAACATTCTATAAATACCTAAGTTCACTTTTAAAACTGTGGGAACTCGAAAATTTAATTTAATTGATGAGATTTTCAAAAGTGAACTTGGGTATTTATAGAACGTTTTCATTCAACCAGGTTAGTAAATTTAGATAGATTAATTTTTATTTTAGATAATTATTGAATAGAGCTTTATCTATAGAATTGTTCATTAGCGTACCTAGCTGTTTGGTATCAGAGAGCATACATATGACTTCATTAATAGGAATTGTAGGAGAATTGATTTATATTAGCTTAAAATACCTTTCTAATACAGAAAAAAATGTTACAAAAGCTAATAATAAAGAATATATGGGTAGATATTGTGGGTGTAATTCAACGCTGGTCGGGGTTTTAGTTCACGGAGTAGTTAGTTTCACACAATATTGTTAATACCTAAATATATATATATATATATATATATATATATATATATATATATATATATATATATATATATATGGTGAATGGTTTTCTTAAAACTTTTCTCACAACACAGAATGAAGTTTGAAATAGTAACAATAAGGTTCAAAATGCTACCATTAGTTGCAAAAAACGTTCCAGTCAGTACAAACTCCTCGTAGCCAAAGAATTTTATCCAGTTTCGTAAATTAACATCATATGATACAGCTATAATGTATACTAAAATGTTAAATTTTTTTCATGTAAAAAGAAACACTGGTAACAATACGAAGTAAACATGCACAGCTAGATTGAGGATAGCAGCTAAAAGTAAGTAATTACTATTAGATACAATGTTTTTTTCACACGTTCCAATCTGTTTCAGTTTAAAAATTTATTAGGAAATCTATTGTTTACTTCATTAATACTGCTACATAAAACTAAATTATGAACAAATTTCGTTAAAAAGATTTTACTTAGTCTTAATTGTAAGTATCTTTACAATTTTGTAACACTGTTTTGCGTATTAATTTTATTTTTTAAATATATTTGCATATTCGTTTTAGACAGTTCCTTTGTTGTTTTTAGTCAGATATACAAACCCTTTTAATATTGGCACTGATATTCCGGACAATTTGTATAAACTTCAGCTATAACTTGCTCTGTTGGATAAAAAAACACCCTGTATTAATCATGAATGTATCTGACAAATATGGAGAGCTAAGTTCGTAGCTAACCATTGTCCATTGCTACACTGCAGTGTCAAATATATTAATAACAGTTAATACCGTTTGAAGATTATTACGAATTTTATGTTTCATAAAGTTTTCAATTTTATCTGAAAAGATGACGATATGGCAACAACGTAATTGTTCTCATTAGACCATCCATGCTCTATTATATCTAAATACCAAAATTTACTTCACTTAAAAACAATAACTCTTTAAAAGTTTCAAGGGATGTCATTTAAAAAAAGCACATCCTGTATATGTATATTTTTTTAATGTTCCATGTTGGACTTTCGACTAAACTTTGCCCTCGATTTTATATCTTAAAAGAGAGAAACTTTAGCAGTTTAGTTCATTAATACACCCTCAATTAGTAGAATGAATTAATTCCTCGACTGAAGTTCTTAACTTGATTCTTCTCCGTCCATTATTTAAAAAAAAATAATGATTGAGAAAAGTGTATGTCATAAATACTTAAATGCAACATTTAAATGATCAGACAGAGATAACAAAAGATTTTTTTTTAAAACTGTAATTTCTAAATAGTAGCCTTATAGTAGGTAGGTACTTAAATTTGTTTGCTTCATGACTATTTTATATTTTAGAGAAAGTCCTCGTAACTTACTTCCTCAAATATGCAATGTATATGTTGCATTTTACTTATATTACGTACGTTAACTTAGTGATTACGTTTATTGCATGTAACAATAAAGTTTTACGTCATTATTGTGAAATTAGAAATAGTCTCGGAGCATTTTACAATTGTTATAAATTTAATCGCTGAAATTATATTTAATGACATCACGCTCACAATCTCTGTCAGAACCCAGCAACATAGAAAAACCTAGACTGATATAAAAAGTGATAAAAATGATACTCATGCCACGTTATCAGATTAGCACCTCAAATAATGTCTAATTGATTTGTTGCTTGAAATAAATAATGTATCAATATAACTTTCAATTAGTTATGTCATTCATTCCAAGAAAAAAAACAAATAAAAATGTACCTAAACAATGTAACAAGTTAAATATTATATATTACACAAAATAATAAAATAGATAAGTATTATGTTTCATTTGAAAAAAATTTTGAGTAAGTGATATTTGAAATTAAAAAAATACTTAAATATGAAAACTAAATGTAGTTTTTTCTTGTCACTGTCACTATAACTTTTAAATGCCGCTCCACGAGGATAGTACGTACGAAAAAGTAGGAAATAAAATTATATGTGTGAGATCTTTAAGTTGATATTATACTTAATTATATTTACCTGTTCGGAGTATCCCGGCTTTTATAAATCAAACAAAGCACTAAAAATTACACAACCACCTGCACGAACACCTGAAACACGTATGAAAAGTTTGTGTTTATAGACTACAGCGCATGACTAGTCACTCACAAACTAATTCTTTGGAATTCAATTCGCGGAACCGTTGTTGGTTCGAAAATATGCGCTTAATTATATGCAGTAACCATGCTTCACACTCGAAGTACTGGGGTAATGTTAATTAAACTTTAAGTTCAGTATACAAATCTGTTACACCAGCAATAGATCAGTAGTAATGATACTAATGAAGTATTGAATACATAATGTAGCTTACTGTAATTTAATTATGAGATTCTGTACTTTCTCTGAGTTAACTTGTTAATATTATGCAACCAGTTATACTCTGTTGTGTGTATGTGATAAATTTAGTATATGTAATTAATCAAGTTAGAACAAAAATAACTCTCATGGTTGATAAGTACGTTATGTTATACATAAAACAATATCTATTTTATGAGAAATGGGAACCATTTTTACAATAATACAGTATGCGCCAAAAGTATGGAATAAATTCAATAAAAACGAAACAATTATTTTTTTGGGAAAAATCCTCGAACAGGCCGATTTTTAATTTAAAAAAATACATATTTTAGCGTAAAATGCGATTTTCAAATGTCATTTGTTTTCGAGTAATGACGTCATCGATTTTTTTTAAATGGCAACACCATATTTTTTTCCTCGTTCATTTAATTCTCTATCAGACAGTACTAAAATTTTGCCCTCTTACATAGGAAAGTTTTCGAGTAAATGACGATTGAATGTTAGAAAACGTAAATCAGTTAAAATAAAGCAAAAACGTTATCAAGTTTAGTTTTTCGAATTCCATAGTTCTTTTATGGATCACGTAGGTGAAAATCTTTGCAAAGTGTCATTGTCACACCGACTTTCTAATAAGTATTGTAAGCGACATAGAAATTATTATTCAATTTAAAGTATTATGGCACATTTAACTGTTACTCAAAGAATTGAAGTTTGCGATTTATTTAATGAAAAATATCCAGATCGCCCTATCAGCCAATCAACAGTCAGTAAGGTAGAATCTAAATTTAGAGAAACTGGCAATGTTGTAAATATTCCAAAACCTGGACGTCCAAGCATTAATGAAAATCAGAAACAGAACATTTTGATAAGTATGGTGGATAATCCTCATAATTCTTCACGATTGGTTGCATTAAACAATGACACTAGTCAGAGCACAGTGTTACGTATCTTGAGGAAGGAAAAATATCATCCCTACAAAATTCAACTTGTGCAGGAACTCAATGAAGATGATCCCGATCGCCGCTTACACTTTTGCGAAATTCTAATGGATTTATGTCAAGGAAATAGAAATTTACACCGGCAAATACTTTTTTCAGATGAGGCCACATTTTGTCTGAATGGTACAGTAAACCGTCAAACTTGCAGATATTGGAGTCGGGAAAATTCGCATTGGATGGCAGAGGCACATACCCAAACACCATCAGAAATAAAATGTGTGGGCTGGAATAGTTGACGACAGAATAGTGGGGCTTTCTTCTTTGAAGGAACCCTTACAGAACAAAGATATTTAGAGTTTCTAGAAAATGACCTTGTTCCAGCCCTTGCAGTAATTTTTCCTAACGATAATGACCCTGACATTCCTGCCGATACCATATGGTTTCAGCAAGACGGTGCACCTCCGCACTATGCGCGCCCTGTACAGATTTTTTTGGACAACTGTTTTCCTGGGAGGTGGATCGGCACACGCGGACCGATAGAATGGCCTGCAAGATCGCCAGATCTTACACCTCTTGACTATTTTTTATGGGGATACTTGAAGTCAAAAGTGTATATTAATAAACCACGTAATTTAGAAGAACTTCAAAATCGCATTCGGGACGAAATACGCAGAGTTACCCCAGAAATCATTCATAATGTGCAAGAAGAATTTCTTCACAGACTTGCGCATTGTCAAGAAGTTGGTGGATGGCAATTCGAACATTTAATTTAAGTGTAAAATTTAATCAATTGTATTTTATTTTACATACCTCAGAATTATTACTTTTTTATGGATAAAATTTACGTTTTCTAACATTCAATCGTCATTTACTCGAAAACTTTCCCATGTAAGAGGGCAAAATTTTAGTACTGTCTGATAGAGAATTAAACGATCTTTCAGAATCAAGGAAAAAAATATGGTGATGCCATTTAAAAAAAAATCTATGACGTCATTACTCGAAAACAAATGACATTTTAAAATCGCATTTTACGCTAAAATATGTATTTTTTAAATTAAAAATCGACCTGTTCGAGGATTTTTCCCAAAAAATTATTGTTTCGTTTTTATTGAATTTATTCCATACTTTTGGTACATACTGTATAATTGAATAATGGTTTGTGGAATTAGATAACTACTTTGCAATTCAAATAAATTAAACTCATCCTTAAACAGATTTATTTTAAAACTTCTTAATATGTTAAAGTTTTATGAATTTTATGATATACTTCCTATTAAGCAGAAAACCTTTGTAAGAAATGTTAAATAAGTGTCCACAGAATTAAAACCTCGCTTGTGACGTCTTCTGCGAAACTTAAAACTGTAACCTCTGATGTCAGCCACCTCAACCACAGACCACATATTATATATGACATAAACATACCAAAATCACAATAAACACAATCATAAGAATTGTAATAGGTAAACAGTTACTTTTTTACACACATCACTCTGATTATGTTTTAATGCTTACATTGTAGCCATTAATAAATTATTAAATTTAGTATTATGTCACTTGCTTTGTTAATTCTTATAGTAATAAATTTGCAGCGTTATAATACTTCACAATATTTTTTTTTTGTAAATATTCATGTGATGTAAAATGTATGGAATTGTATGAAACTTCATAGTGTAAATGTTCTCTGCAATCGGTAGTATTATGCATTTAAGTACCAATAAGTAGTTAACCAGTAGGTCCATATGTTATCACATAGGTACAACCGTTTGCAATAATAATGACACTCATTAAAATGTATTTTGCGATTTCTTTAGAACTTCTGATGTATTTGTAATAAAATCTACTTCACATTTTTAATATTAGTCATTAGTTGTTTCACTCACCGATAGAGATTTAATGAAATTTCTACTCAGAACTTCCAGAAGTTCAAAAACTGTTTCAAGAGGGTGTCATTATTATTGCAAATGATTGTACATATCTTGAAGGTAACTGCACACTACTTCTGCACAATTGTCTTCACTTTATTTTTCTACAGGGTGAATATTACAAGCAAAAAATATTTACCTGAAAATAACAGTATATTTTCATACAGCAACTTTAGAAATGTTAATATTGTTGAAGTTTTTTATATGAATCAATTTGTTCCTGAATTACTTTTCCAACCTACCAACTACGCAATTATAAACGTCAAGTTAACGCAGAGCAGTTCTGTTTAAAACAACGTTTGGGAAGGACTAGCAACACTTGCCATATGTGACTAGTTTTTAGTAAATTATTATTTATTTATAAACACAACAAAAATGCTAATCCTTAGTAATCATAAAAACATATAGAATATGTATGCTTTGTGCTGTGAAGAAGATATCTACCTGTGAAGTTTTTCAAATATCTTAAAAGCTTCTCATAGTAACTCTATTTTTAGCATAACTTTATATTATTTAATATATATTAAATATTCTAAAATAAAATATAAGTTTTATACAAGATACATACAGGGTATCCCGAACTTAATGGACACAGAGCAAGAGTAGATTCCTTACATCAAAATAATGCGATTAAGCTAAACGGGCTAAACTTACCTGCATGAATTTAAGATAAACATTTGGTGTGATATTGTTGGAAATCATCTGAATGGCCGTTCTTACCAGTGGCGGCTGGTTAGGGGAGGCAGGGGAGGCTAAGCCTCCTCTACGGTATTTGTAGCATTGCTAATAAAATTCTTTAATTTATTTTTATTTTACATTACATAAGTACCTATCTATATCATATTTTTATATTTATTTTGTTATAAATCTGTTTTCACATGCAATTAATTATTAATTGAGATCTCTAGTGAGCAAATAAATATGTGATTTTTGAATCTGCTTGAAATTTCGCGCTCTCCGACTGTGTAGCCCATATCAATGGAGCTCCATTGGCAGCTAAGCGCGGTAAGCCTCCAGCGCATTCATATATGTATCTAACAGTGCGCGACCTTGAACGATAGGGATAGCGTCATTACACTCGTCAATCTCAGCACAGTCAACTAGTTGCCACCATCTATCTCTTTTTAATATGTAAGTTTTTTAATATAGCCATCCTTCTTCTACAACCACGCGATCGCCCGTCGGGAAGCCTCGGAACTCGCGGCAGTAATCGGAAATAGTGCAATTCAAACAAAACAAAAACATTGACCATTTGTTATCTGTCATCCATTCTGAGTGTAACGGGTGTTTTTTTTTTATAATTTAAAAGTGTTTCTTAAGAATTTGTATTTGACAAGCAATCTTTTACATTTTACTGGTACGTATTTAAAACTTTTTTTAAAAAATGAGTGTTCAAAATGACAATAACGTCAACAGCTTCTCTAGTTGCATAGACATTGTAGATTATTTGCTATTAAAGGATTTCATACTCTTAGTTCCGATGAAAAGCATAACTAAACAAAAATCTAGACCAATACCTTCTTTAGTTATAGTAGATGAGAAACAAAATAGGGGATTTAACAATAAATAGTTATAAATAAAACGACTGGTTAACCGCATCAACTATTTGTTACTAATGATAATTTATCAGTTTTGGGTACAGTGGGTTTTAATAATTTGCAAAATATAACGCGAGGTCTCAAAAGACATGAACAATCTCAGGAACATATTTCATCACGTATTAAATTAGAAATGCTGGGTAAACGTAATACTGTAAATGCTGCTCACAAAATAAAAATACAAAATTATAATGAGAAGGTCCGTGAAAATAGAGAAATTTTACATAGATTAATCGATGTAGTAATATTTTTATCGTCTCAAGAAATTTTCGCGGTCATGATGAAAAAGAGGATTATTCTAGTGCCAGTATGATTATAAAACGATAGTTTGAGGTTTTTCGCTTCAAGCCTCCTTTACTGAAAACATCACGAGCCGCCACTGATTCTTACATTTCTTAGAACATGATTTTGAGGAACTTATTGATGATTTACCATTAAATGTGAGACACAATATGTTTTTTATGCAAGACGGTGCCCCTGCCCATTTTTCTGTACAGGTGAGAATCTATCTTAACGCACAATTTCTCCAACGGTGTATAGATCGCGGTAGCACGTTTTCTTGGCTCGCGCAAAGACCAGATTGAAACCCCATGGATTTCGGTATTTGGGGTATTTTGAAATCAAAAATTTACATTGACACGGGATGAGCTGTGGCAAGCAATTTTAAATGCTAGGAATTTATTAGAATTGAAGAAACACTATCTAACATTATACAATCATTTATCAAACGAATAAGATTGTGTATGTGTATTAATGTAAACGGGGGTCATATTGACAGTTTAATGTAGCCACCTGAATGTAATTAAATTATTATTAAAAATAATCTTTAGTTTTTTACGTAAGTAACTACAAATTTTTATTTTATTTTACTCTACTCTGCTCTACTCTACTGTACTTTACTTTATTTTATTTTATTGCATCCAATAGAAAAGAAGAAATAAATCGAAAACGGTTAAATTTTTCGACATAAAACAAGTATACCTTATTTGTGAAAAATAGATAGAACAATATTTTTCTATTAAAACTTTCGTACGCACACTGATGAAAAAGTTATAACCAGTTTTAATCAACCAAGGGTACATTTTGTAGCGCCCTCTAGCGTCTACAGCAAAATTAAGTACGGATTCGTTTTTCTCGACCCAGAAAATCCAAATTCTCAAAAGAATCCTTAGAAAAATTTCTAAAAGTTTTAAGAATTTCGAATTCAAAATTTAAACTTTAACGCCCTGTAACTTTTTTATTAGCCACAAATGGACTAAGGTAAGTTTAGCTTAATCGCATTATTTTGATGTAAGGAATCTACTCTTGCTCTGTGTCCCATTAATTTCGGGACGCCCTGTAATAGGCTCCTGCATTTCAAATTCTCCAGAATGTTTACTGGGTTACTCTCCATATTCCTCAACAAGTACAATAGGCAACCCACAAAATATATAACTAGAAGGCAACCCACGATCCAATGGCAATCCTCTAAATAGATTTTTCATATTACAGTTAAACCGTTTGAACATTTGCCACAATAAAAAAAGTGAATTAGAAATTCCCCATGTCCTACATAAGCTGTGCAATAAGCAACTGTAAATTACTTATTTAGATCGTGATGTAAAAATATGTTTTAATAAAACTATGAGAAACATGGCATGGCATTTACAACTACATTCCCTTCCTTCCTCCTTCCTCCCCTGATTTTTCCATACATCAATATAGTGTCTTTACAAATATCAAAAGGTGGCAATCTAGCAATTATAGTAGGAAGGAAAAAACTGTATGTATATTTACAAAAGAAACAAACGGTAGAGGTGAAAGAAAAGGAATTTGATGCCTTCCTTTGTTTTCGAGTTAAGGAGAGAAAGCATTATAAGGTGGCGGTCTAAACGCATCGCGGACTGCTCTGTGGCAAATTAATTACGGACTTTTACAATATCAGTCGCATATGTCGTTCCCTATCCGCTTCCGACTTGTTCTACTATACTATTTAGATGTAAAAATATTATGTTCTGTGAAAGATGTATTTTTATTGCCTCATTTATTTGACGCCATTGGTTGAAATTTTCCAAAAAGTTTTCTTCGAAAACCCAACGCGAACAAGTTCAGCTCCCAACCTAATGCGAACGTGTACATTTAAAATCGTTAGAAGATACATAACCAAACGACTCTGTGACTAAACGAGAACGAGACTAGCATGGTCTGCGATTGTCTAGTGCGTTGTCTCCTTTATGGGGGCCTTGGCCACTATCTTCGGGTATGGTAGGGTGTAAGAATATTAGCTTGGGTCAATGTGAGAGATTGATACTGGTTGACATTTGGCTACCCCCCCCCCCCCTAATTAATGAGATTTTCCAGGTTTCTCTCATTCCTGCACTGAATAGTGGTTAAGGCCTACCAACGTAAGTCGTTTCTGGACGCAAATGCGGCCTGCTTAATAATGCCGCCCCCTCTCCCGCACAAGTCTCCGACTTCTGCACTAATCCCTGTGATTAGAATGAGGGGTAGAGATATTATTATTATTATTATTTTCGGTCAGTGGTCGCGCGGTGTGGGTTCGAGGCCCGCAACCGGTAGACCGTATATCAGCCATATTCGTGGAGAGAATTGGCAACCTCTCTGCGGATATGGCACGGTGGAAGAATGTTAGCATGAGTCAATATGAGCGATTGATACCGGTCGACGTTTGGACTACCCCACTAATTAATGAGATTTTCCAGGTTTCCCTTATTCCTACACTGAATCGTGGTTAGAGCCTACTAACGTAAGTCGTTCCTGGGCGGAAATGCGGCCTGCTTAATAATAATATGCCGACCCCTTTCTCACACTGCTGCTACTCTGCCCCCTTTCTCGCTCTGCTACATCTGTGCTAATCAACGTGAATAGAATATAATATAATAAGGGGTAGATAATATTATTATTATTAATTTAAAAAGAGAAAAACACATCGGCATTTATATACTTTAACATTGTTTTGAAGAATAAACAAGAAACTAATTGTTATCAATCGTCTTAATTTATTTTTATGTACAATTTTACATAAAAACGGTCTACTATTGGGGCAAAAGATTTATGTCGAAATTAGATCTAGTTGATCCTTCATAGACTCCTAGGCGAATGCTGTATATATTAATTAATATGCAACCATATAAAAAACTGTAGTGTTTATATAGTTGCATAACTTATAACCAACTTTAAGGCTAAAAAAGTGCAGATTCAAAATGATAAAGGTTTAATTCTCGGCCTAGCTAATCAGTTTGTTATTCTCGACCAAAACAATTTTATGTTCGATATACAGAGTGATCAATACAACTCAATGCACATAGACCAGGGGCGTGTAGAGGACCCCAAAACAAATTATGATTTTTTTCTCATACCTACAGTTGCGAAGATATTGACCTCGGAAAATGTCTTTAAAAAATCGAAAATTTTGGTATTTCAGCAATGTGTTAATACAAGACAACTAAATTTTTATATTTATTTTATTGACGTCTTTAGCTTGATAGTTTGAGAAAATTCCGATTTTGTGGTAGGGGTCAAAACCGTTTATATCGAAAAATATGTGGTTTTATACAATAATTGCGGGTAGTATACAGGGTGAATCTTAAATAAGTACAAATATTTTAACCAGCAGTATAGTTTTGTGTGTAGAACACATAATTAATAGTTTTTTTACAAAAAAATCAGAAATAAAAAAGTGAAATTTGAAATAAATTTCGTAATTTTTCAGCAGAAAACTTGTTGAGGACCGCTGGCCTAGACCGACCCTTCATACTTTTATGTGTCATAGTGCTGCAGACTGAACGTGTGGTTCACAGTGTTGCCAGTATTACACAAATGTCTTTGCTTCAAGGAAGAAAAAATCTCAACTTTTAGCGAATTTTGTCAAGTGTAACATTTTATATTATTTTTTATTATCAAACTGTCATTGACTGTCATGACAGATTATCGGAAGCCCAAGTCAAACTTGTTAACCCCACATAATGCATGAGTTGACATTTTTTCCATTTTAAATAAAAAACGCGTGCATAGTTTTTCGTTATTCTTCATAAAATAACTTAAGGAAATTGTGTTTTGTGTCCCTTTCTAACAGTGTACAATGACATTTAACTTGTGAAATGTGGATTACTGATTAAATAGTTAATTTTTCAACAAACAGGTAAGCTTGTGTGCACGTTTATGTATAATTTTTGAACATTGGACATAGTAATATCACGTAATATCTTCCTAAATATTTTACGGTAGTATTGAACTTGCGGAAATTCATTTTTAATCGTTGAAGCATAGTAAGGTTAGTTCAGATGTTAAAATTTATGTTAATATTGCTGCGTATCATACTACATACCCAATTTTACTGTACTTATGCTTAAAACAAGTATTTTTAAAATAGAACTATTACGTTAAAGGAAACGTAATATTTATATTGGAGGAGATATGGCAACCTCGCAACAAATCATATGTTTCATTACGTTGTTGGATGAAAAATCAGCCAGCGGTCCTCAAAATGTGGGTATTTTTTAAAAAAATTAATATCTCCGTAAATATTAGAAATTTTTAAAAATGGCTTTCACTAGACTGATTTAAATGACGAACTACACCAGCAGTTAAAATATTTGTACTTATTTAAGATTCACCCTGTATACTACTACAACCCGAACTAAAATTTACTTAGACATGCATGCAGTAAAAAAATTGGTAAACAAAGTACTCTAAACCAGGAATTTTTTGGAACAACTTTTATAATAGTAGGCCGTGATTAAATCTGTCGGTATTCAGATTTGAAAGATTTTTTGCCAATAAGAAATAACGTTGTCGCTTTATTAAATTATTTATTCATTTCGTTCAACGCAAAATTTAACAAACAGTACTATTTCTATGAAACTAATTATGTAATAGTAAAGAATTAACACTAAAGATGCTATTCAAACCGGCCATTTTCTCTTACACATAAATGAACCCTTCGCCGACAGTTAAAGTCTACTCTATATAATAAATAAATGGTGCCTTTATTATTGACTCATAAATCTTTCTCAGTTTCAGCAGGAGTCGAATATACAAATTCTTTCAGAAAAAGAGTCACATTTATTTAAATCGGATGAACGCGGTGGCCAGTGTTGAGGGCAGTTATTTCTATGACTTAACCATCAATTTGAAAACTCGTGCATAAACCACATTTCACGGAGTAGTTATAATAGTAAATCTTCCAGTAGTTCAGGAAGAGTATTTTGTAAGAAATCCAAATAAGTGGCGCCGTTTAAGTGGTTTGATAAAATAACTGAACCAACCAAATATCGCCCTACATCTTATTCTAAACTCTCTTTGGTAACGATTTATTACTGTAGCATGCGGATTTTGATCCGAATATTCACGGCAGTTGTGTATATTTATAATCCGTGTAAAGCCATCTTTATCCGTGAAAAGATTGATCCTGTGAAAACCAATAATGTTCTGATCTATGATGAAATTACAAAAAATCATCCTTGACTCGAGGTCTCGTGGTAATAGTTATTGAAGTTATTGAAACTGATATGGATGCAGCAGATTACGTCGTATAATTCGATGGACCGTGGACTGCGGTATGTTAAATTGTCGGGATATTCTTCTAGTCCTGGTTTGAGGATAATTTTCAATACTGTCTAAAACGTGCTCCTCGTTTCGTGCATTCACTGCGTATTCGCGACCTCCTACATTTCTTCTGTGATATCGCAAAACGCTAGATTGCCCCGATCGCCCCTACACGATTCTGGTAAACAAACAAAATAATTCCGTGTATCGAGGCGCGACTGGAATCTTGAGAATCGACGAGAATCTTTCGAGAAATGGATCTAGAGATACTAGAAAATTCGTGAAATATTCGTTTGGTCTATATAAGAAGAATAAAAGGCCGAGTCAGATAGTCTTGAATTGGAGTGTTTAATTCGAAATTTTCTGGAGTTTCAAAGTGAAGTAGTGTTTAGTTGAGTTGTAATTAGTATTCAGTAGTGTACAGAGTAGTTAATAAAGATTAGTGATTAATTAACGGATTGTTTTTCTGATAAAAGGAAAAGTCGGGTTAGGAAATCCGTGACAATATAGTAAAAAAGTAATTAAAAATCCCTTTAGTATTTGTGAAACTATGCAGATAAAAAAAATGGTACTTACGAGTGTGTATGTAATAGGTGTATATTATACTGGAACGTAGGCTAGCCATTGTTCCTTGTTAATTAAATTTAATGCGATAACGATATGTTGCCAACACGGAATTCCAGGAAACAACTACTCCGCTGGCTAATGCCGCGACCATCATTAAATTACACTTGGCAAACCTGTAGCAAACAGCTTAAGTCACTCGTCAGCAGCCCACCAGACATATACTAGTTTCGAGTTTATTAGCTCATATCAGTATGCTAGCGAGCTTAAAATAGCTATGGTTATTCATCCGATATCTTACCTATGGCATACTGATGAGAGTTAATAAGCTCAAAACCGGTATAAGTCTGGATGGTACTTTCTGTTGTGCTAGACAAATTTAAAACAGCTATGGTTATTCGTCAGATACCTCACATATAGCATACGGATGAGAGCTAATAAGCTTAATACCGGTATATGTTTGGTGGGCTGCTGACGAGTGAGTTTAGCTGTTTGTTACAGATTTTTCAGGTGTAATTCAGTGCTGGTAACTTCCTATTCAGCGGGTCAAAATGTAAATAAAGAATGGTGTCTTTTCATTTTGATACCAGTTATGTTATTGTTCGAATTTCAAAATGTGCAATTTAGATTTTAAGGCGGTTCTTCAAATCCTGTTCCTAATATAAAATTTCAACACTGACTGACAAAAATCAAAAATTCTTTAACATTTCGGTGTTTGACATATTTTAAAGTGCTTTTAGAGACTTCGGTGTCAGCATAGAATTCAATGAAGAGATTCCAGATTAAGAAATACCTAGCCAAGAATAATATTTAAAATTTCCGGGAACAATTTATTCAAAATATACAAAGACAAATTGTATCATAATTTTGTTTTGAAAAATATACAGGACAGACAATTGACATCAAAATGTACAATATCGTAAGAGATACAGGGTGTTAAAGTTTAAAAAAAAATCGGGTTTTTATTAATATATAGTAAACTCTCTGGCAAGATTTTCATAAAATTTTTACAGTTTATTGGTATCTTAATAAAGTATCTTTTGGATCTATTATAATTGATCCGGTACAGAGGCGTGCACACTAGAGCCAACAATCTCGGGATCACAAAATTTCGGAATCCCGGTATTCTGCTAATTTTCAGTCCCAAAAATCCCGGGATGCCGCCAGCTTGGTTCCCGGGATTTTCGGGTTTGGCCTTGTAAATTTTATAGATACTTTGCGGTCTAATGTGGCTACATAAAAATTATTTATTGCAGATATTATATTTAATTTAGTGGCCAGGTCTAAAAAATTGAACATTGATCACATATTTACAAAGTAATAACTGCTTTGCAGTATATAAAAGCAAGGTCTGAAGAGTGCATATTAATTATAATATAACGTATTTTTTATATTTACCATTCTGCTCTTTTTATATAAATAAAACTTAAAATAATATTAAGTTTTCATAATATATCAACATTGCCGACAGTGTTTTTTTGCATAAAAAATATGACCCACTAGATTATGTGCAATTTTCATAATTTTGTTCAATAAAGCTGCTAAAAATATCTTGCCCGTTCATTTTTACTGTCTTTACTGTTCAAATGACGGCAAGTGAAAGCATATCACTGTGCTGTATCACGTGTCACATTCGCATATAAACGGACAGGTTGTCGTAATTCCAGGGTAAAATAGAGTATATACTCCGAGAAATTCTCAGCTTCTTGACAACCCTAATTTAGTGTCCCTAAGCCATAGTCCTATTGGTTTTATGATTAATCAGTTCTTACATAGAAAAATTACGTTAACTTCAGTGATGTCAACGTAATATTACTACTCATTTTATACGCATTTTGATGTACTTCAAGAGAGTTCGGCGTCTCTAACCATAGCCCCATTAGCCAGCCATACACGAAGATTTCAAAGTGTGCTTCAGCACAGGACGTTTCGGAGCAAAGTGTTGAAACGAAACGCGTCAGGAGCACGCTCTGTCACAAACAGTCAAAAATATCCACGCGAGTTTAATCGACAGTTTGGAGTTATATTCAAAAGTTTTATGTTGCTGGTCACATACGAACACTTCGACGCGCCGAATTGATATATGTCGTTCAGGGAAGTTAGGAAAAATAGCTGAAATTTTTAGGCACAGCAGATATCGAGATGCCGTTTTCTGCATTGTGCTCAGGAAGGTCCCAGGAAATAAGTCTATATCGTCTGGTTTAGACATTTTTTGGAAAATGCCTTCTGGGCCGGAAAATGCATTTTCCAATTGCATCTTTACTTGCGTCATTATAGGAACGACTGGAAACTCGAAAAAATCGCTCGGAAATCGTTACTCGGGGGTTTTTGGGGCTGCCGAACTCGATTTTGGCATTAAAATTACCCGGGGATGAACGAGGGTGACTCTGTGGGGTTGTCTGGGGGTAAATTGGGGGAGAAATGGCAGCATGCATAAAAATCGCTCCAACAGCGTGCATGAAAATCGCTCCAAACTCGTTACTCGGGGGTGTTCGGGGATGCCGAATTCAATTCTAGCATTCGATTTCCCCGGGGGCGCTCGGGGGTCCTTCTGTGCAGTTGTCTGGGGGTGATTGGGGGGGAAATAATGCAACATTAATAAAAACTCCTATGTGTTATTTGAATATAGTATTATTTTAATAATTTGTGATTTTTAACTTTCTCCTTTACCATTTCCCATAACAATTAGTTAGTTACCGCACTTATTACGTTATAGATTATAAAATATTCTTGTTTAAATAACTTCTCTCCGTTTCTTGATTAAATAAAATGGGAAATATCACTGAAAAAAAAAGGAATAGTAGATAATCGTGTATACAGTTGTAGATCTACTAATTGTAGGTACTACTAGTACAATTTGTTGTAATTATAGCTTCAAACACAATTTGTAGTACTGTATTATTGCCTGGGGGTGATATCCAACAACTCCGAATTGCTATACACGTAAGCCATTTTTAACATTTGAAAAACTAATGTAAAGACTGGTATCAGAAAAAAATGTCAATACCTACAAAAAGTAATCGGTATCAATATTCAGAATATCCTAGCTAGAAACTGGAGCAGCCAACGATGTGAAGACTGAAAATATTACAATTTCAATAATTCTTTACTTGGAAAATATAAGGATTTTGCAAAAGTTTTTTATGATATTGACACCATTCCTCATGGCGCATCTATTTCAAAATTTTTTTAGATAAATTCTGAATCACCCTGTGTAGAGAATTCCGTCAAGAAAAATTTCAAGTATAAACTCGGCCTTTACTTCATCAAATACAGACGCAAGGTTTTCCATAACTAATTGTAAAACAGTTTCTGTTAAAATTTATAATAATGATAAGAAATAATTTCAGTTGACATGAAATGAGTAGTTAGTTCAAGAATTATGATGTATTTTTCCCGCACTAGTTAGGAAAAATTGAACTCTTCCTGAATCAAATTAGATACTAAATGTACAATTATTCAAAACAAAAATATATCCGGATCATTCCCGTCTCGTGGCAATCCCAATTCAGTGTCCCTGAGCCGTAGCCCCATTGATTTTGCGATATTAAGCCTTCCTGCGTAGAAGAATTACGTTAACTTCAGCATGCCAATTTCTACAGGCTGACAGATGACCATGTATTGTCTCAAGGTGCCTCAAAAGAGTTCGACGTCCCTGAGCCATAGCCCCATTGGCTCTGTGGTTATGCTAACTTCACTGACGTTAATAAATTAATTTTAAGGTAACATTATTTAAGTGGTTCTTAAACTGTTTAATCATTCTGACTGTGGTAAAATTCGCCTTCATTTTCTGTAAGGTGAACGTTGAATACGGCCTTTAGTTCTGAACGTCTTATCACAGCCAGTTGCAGGACGAAAGAGGTCCACGATTCCCCACGGCGATGTGGGAGCCATCCGAGCCCAGGTCCGCCGCGGTGGTGGGAGTGCGAGAGCGCCGCGACGCCGTTGCCTTCACTTAGTGGAAAGCAGCATGTGGTGGTGGCTGCTGCTAGTGGCGCTGGCGACAGCCAAGCGCGCCCCTCAGGCTCAAGAGCCCGTCATCGAGGAGGTCACGGCCAAGCAGCTGGAGCGTGTCCTCGCCGACAAGGACTATGTGGCTGTGTTCTGGTGTAAGTACCCGCCAAGGACCTTGCGCGGCCTAGTGAGAGTGTAGAGTGTCGTCGCCGTCGCCGGGACACCGAGATGCCATCTCCCGATTTGGCGCGAGTGGTACTCTGCTGATTTTCGCCGTGTTGTGAGATCCTCCCGCACACTGTGATGCAATACTAGGCTAGCGCCGACTCCTGGTCTAGGCCAGGAGTCGGCGGTCGGCCGGGTGGTCGCGGATTTCGAAAATTTTGCGGGGCCAAAATGGCCGCGGGATTATTTTCGCCCCGTGGTGGCTTGCCGGATGGCTCGGGTATTCTCTGAAGATATTTTGCACACGCAGTTCTATTCTAGCGTGCACAGAAATAAACTGTTATGTTCGTACAGGGTGTTCAAACAAAAGCCAAAGTGCAGCCTCAGCTAAATTGATCCCAGTTCACAAAGCTATTGTACTGTATTTTTCAACAGACTTTTCAAAACAATACTTTATTATTGATTTTAGGCAATATGTTGGAAATAACCTAAAATTAACACATTTTTGAAATATGTTTATAATTTCCAACGTTGTATCTAGCATATTCCCAAAGAATAACCTAAAAATGTACAAGGTGGTTTCATAAAATCTTAGTTATTTTTTTATTCAACAGAAATTAAAATAGATTTTGTCATATTTTCAAGTGTATAAGGGATGCCCAACAATATTTTTTTAAATGATTTCAAAATACAGATAGAACATTTTCTTAAAACTGCAAAGTAGGCAAAAACAAAGGCTTTCTTCGCATATTATGGCACACTTTTTGGCCACATTTTTGTTAATATTAGAGATAGCCATCAATCCATATATCACTTTAATCTTTGAAAGCGTTCTATTCAAATAAAATATCTACGGCAATCCATTAAATTCAAAAATACTTCCTTTTTAATCGCCTCCTGGACATTTAAACGAGAGAATATTTTAATGCTTATACCTTCTTTAAATTTAAAAATTTATTTTTATTACTATTAGAGATAGTCATCAATCCATATATCACTTTAATCTTAAGAAACCGTTCTATTCAAATAAAATATCTCTAATAAAAAATACTTCCTTTTTAATCGCTTCCTGGACATTTCAATGAGAGAATATTTTAATGCTTGTACCTTTTTTTATTTAAGAATTATTTTTACTCTTTGCTTTCAATAGTTATTTATTGATACCTAAAATTTTGTTTTGCCTTTATTAAAACTATATATATTCAGTTATATCCATGGAAATTATTGCTTATAATGGAATAGATAGATAATTTATTATGTTTTGAATTTAATTAGGTCGGTATTATGTACCGCAACATTTACTTTAAAAAATTTGTTTTATATACATTCATGTAGACATCCATGGACAAATGAGTACTTTGTTTCCTCAAAGCTAATTCAGCGAGTTTGCCAACTGGAAATTTAAATAGATTTGATGCTTCACTGGTAATATTACTTTGATATACAATATACGGCTGAATTCAAAGTAATATAGTTCATATTGCAGTTCTTATATAGTTTGAAAATTGTGATATAAATGTAATATAATAATAGTACCGTGATTCTTTTGATGTATTTTTGAAATATAGTTTGTTTTTCGGATATCCATTCAAATAACTTTTTTACATTTTTTACATCCAATTTTACTTAATTTGTGCGTCTATGACTATGAATGGAATGTTTTTTTTCACTTTCTTGGTACATATCTGCACATACATTTAAATATTACTTCTAAATTTAATACAAAATTATATATAACAACTTATCCAAGAGTTGAATTATTAATTTTTGAAATTTTAGTAGCTCATCCTCTTGAGGCTAAAACACTCTGTACACATACCAGTTATGTATTCAAATTCAAAAATATTTTATGTATGCATCGCTATCTTAATCTATGAGAAATTTTGACAAACTACCTGTTACTTATTTCCAAAACTTATTCAGAGATCCGACCTGTGTCAATCCGCCTGCCAAGAAGGAAAATTCTCGGTTAAACTCAAAAATTTCCAATTACATAAGCCTGAATTAAGTTGTGTGTCAAATCTTCGCGTCCGCATCGAATGTAGGCCAGATTGTGTGTGAATAGATTTGCCTCGTGCTATTCGCTCTAGTCTTACATTTTGTAATGTAAAAATAAACCTTATATCTCATTCCAACACATGATCTAGCATAATGAAGACTTAAAAATAGGTTTTGTGCTCAACGCGATATGCCAGCATTGTAAATCGTTGCAATATTTCCTTTTATTATTATTTTTCTCCATTTATTTGATGTGCACTAATATGCTTTATTGTCTGTATGTGTCTTATTAACTTAATCAGAGATAAAAAGTGATTTACCGTTCAATATACTAACATATTTCAAGTAAGCTACCGGATTCTATAAAGAAATTAATACGACAAAGATGTACTTTAGTAAAGCAAAATAATAATAATTATTATTATAGTATACCTACATTATTCGTATGTTTCTTCAAGTATAATGATGTACAAAATGGACTATAACAGTGATTAATAATAATTAGTAATATTTCTGTCTTCAAATTTAAATTCTACAGTGTGACACTATCGGGAATGAACTAACAAAACAAAAATTCTCCTATTTAGCAATTTAATGTGAAGCTACTGTATGAAAGCCAAAGACTTTACCCACTATATCAGTCACGGCAATATTAAAATGATTCCGAATGATGACAGAAATTTATTAATTAAAGTTGTATTTGCTTTTTATTTATTAAGTCAAACTGAATGTAAGGTTTTGACAGATTTGAGTTATATGTTATGTGCCATGTTCATGTTCATGAATGTCAAAATGTTGTATATATTATTCAGTAAAGTGTTTGCTAAAATATTGTTAATAGTCCTGGACAATAGTATATTATTCAACGACAATATAATGATGTCTGTAATTATATGCAACTAAAATAATATACTTTGTCCACGGCCATTAACAAGATTTTAGCAAACTTTTTACTGAAAAAATTATACAACATTTTGACATTCATAATATTATGAACATGACACATGACAAATAATTCAAAGCTGCCAAAACACCTTTAGGTCTGACATTCATCGTTCACTTGATAAATTTAAAATAAAACTTTTATCCACGACCACTATGTTAAGAAGGTATAACACATCTGTTTTCCGTGGATTAAAGGCCTTTTAACCCGTTAGTTAATTAGAATTCATAATACCACGCTTCGATTTTATAGCATTTTATTTAGAGTTATTATTAACATTAACATTTATCTCAACACGATCTTATCATTTCCGGATCATTTAAATTAACTCAATAAGGAGTTTCTGACGAATTGGAGGAGCCCACAACTTCGCCAGGTAGGATCTGGATTTTTTCAGCAATTGCCATCTTGCTGGACAGTGAATCTTCAATATAACTTTCCGCTGTCGTAGTCGATTTCCAACCACCATGACGCTTCACAATGGGAATATCACCTCCAGTATTGTTGCCGAAAACACCTCTTTAGGTAGCAGATTGATGTATTTTTGACACATTTCTACATTATTGACTGAAAAAGCTTCTTCTATGATCGGGAAACTTCTTGAAATGTTTGTTTTCGTATCCGGAATGAGCACGTATAGGTAACTGTCTTAGACAGAAGTGATATCCAAAAAGGTTAATTCATTGCATCGACAAGCACCTACGGCTTTGATCGTTGCAACTTGTAAAGAATTCAAAACAAAAAAATCAATGTATAAATTGAAATATTAAAGTCCTTATAATAACTACTTCTAAATATTCCTAATCAGGTGTTTTTTTTTTAAAATTCTTCGATTTGGTTTCTCTCCAGTATCTTTGCCTTCTTTGGTTTCTAATTTCTTGACTCGCCTTTCAAATATGAAGTAAGTTTACCATACTTCGATGGCATGGAATATTTTCTCCACATTGAAAAAGTAGGATAGCATCACCTCTTCTGTAAATTATCAAATTCCACTAATTCCTTCTCGTACACACTTTTGCTTTTCGCAACAGACGTAATGTTGCTTCTTGGCTGCTGGATTTCAGCAAGAATGAAGAGATTCTCACTCATTTTTTTTGTCGATTTTGCAAGTTTTTTCACTCTTGTTAATAAATAAACAAACGCATGTCATAGAAGCGATTCAAAGACTTTCTAGTATTCAGCTGACAATCAATATTCTTGATTAAAATAAATTTGTCAAATATGACGTTTTTCAAAACCACAATTTTCACCTGCTCTCAGAGAGCTTTCACTAGGGAACACTCGAAAAAATGTAACTCTCGACTGCGCCTTGAGTGTCCATTCTCATCATCCGGAAAAATATTGGAGTATATAGCTTTCACATCGGAGAATTTTTGTTTTGTTAGTCCATTTCCGATGCTGTCACACTGAAGAATTTAAATTGATTCACAGAAGTGTGTATAATCATTAATCTAAGAGAATAGTGATTATATACTGCTATAACGCATTATGTATATCATTATACTTGAAGGAACATACAAACAATGTATACAATATAATATACCTAGTCGTAGACGAAGTATAATCTACTTGCATATTATAATGACTTTAATTCACCCTCATGAATTACAGTCATTATTATTATGCTATTGAATAATATACTATTGAATGACAGATTTTGTTCAAATTAATGGAATATGTCCCATTACAAAAATCATAGAACATTAAGGGTAAGACTTTAGTTGGTTTCTCGATCAAAATTTCCATTTTAGGAAAACGATGCAATGCATAGCTTTTATTGCTGAATTCTCAATTTTGTAAATGGAAAAGAAAACAACTGGGTTCTTCTGTTCCTTATTGTCACGATATTCAACTAATGTTTCATTAATTTCGTAAATAATATTTCTTGCCTTGTTATACCGCAAACAAACTTTTAAACCAAGAATCGTATTTCCATTCCAATTTTTCATAACCGTCTTCACATAAAGAAATATTACTATACAAAGTGAATGCCCAAATTTTTTCAGATAATTAAGAGAAATAAAACAATAAAAATACCTAGCATATATTCTTTGACTAGGTTGGAGCACAACTATTAAACATCTAATTTAAAAAAAAATGATAATTTGCTATTTAAACATTATTTGTAATCAAAACTACTATTAGAATAACAAAAAATTTCCTCCAATCAACAAAAAGGACACTGGCAGCAATTCATACATGTATCAACATCTGTATAATTTTCTATGTTGAATACCATAGCATCTTATATAAATATAAAAAAACAATTATAGGATAGTTTTATATACAGTGCGTATGACTACCAGTATCTATTTTAAAAGATAAACCGTTTTCCAAACTGTAAAAACAATAAAGTACCTACTTACCGCTTCCATAACAAAATATTCTGAAAATAGCCTGAAATAGCTCTAGCTCAGTGAACAAACATCATTTGTAAATGAGATGATAAAACGCTTTTTAAAAATAAATCTAGAAATTGTTTACATATATATTTTGCATTTTAAACTGTCACAAAATAAAAGAATGTCACTTGTAATACTTCATTCACTATTATGTTTTCAGCTGTTCCTATATTTTCTTTACCAATCATATTTTACTGAAAATCTCATTTCAGATTTTACATTTTTGTATGCAACAAACAGTTCCAGGTATTAATTCTATGGTAAATTTCATAGTTTTTATAAATTGATGGAAAACTTGATCTCTGGTTCTAATATATTTAATAACTGGTAGAATTTGTAGTAACAATATCTCTTCGATAGTAGGTAGGACCAATATTAATCATATTCTAAAATCTTGATATTTACTTTTATTTTAAATATATAATAAAAGTAGGTTACAGTTGCGTTAGTCTGGCTCTGGCATAAGTTATAAATCTATAATGAGGAAATATTTGCATCAAGATCCACACAACTAGGTCCAGCTACAAGATGTGCCAAGCTTGCATACAATAATATGTGAAATTGTCACTACATTTTTATTCTATAAGTTCTTTAAATATGACCCATAAAATAATGAATTTGTTGAAGCGTCTAAAGGCTTTTATTCGGTTTATAAATTTTTTGCCTCAATAAATGAAAGCTAATAATGCCTATCTATATTAGTAGGTTCATACTTTTGTAAATTTTAGTACATTTCTTAACTTCAATGAATTATTGGACAAAAAATTGAAACAAGGTCTAACTTATTGCGTAATTTTAGTGACTTTTGCTGTAATATATATTCAATTCTTATTGCCAATTTTTAGTTACAGTTATAAAGTATTTAAAAATACATTATGAATTCTTCCGCAGCTATGTTAATAGTAATGATACAAAAATGTTTCAATTAAAATTTATAACAATTTTTCTCATATTATTTTCGATTATACAGAACGTAACATTTTTTTATGGTTTACCTATCTTGATTTCAAATGGAATACTTTGGAAATTTATTTTGACTTTGTTACGGCTACTTTGATAATTAAATATATTTGATTAAATAACTACCTATTTGATAGAATGACAAATAGTAATAACGTTTGGAAAAACATTACCCACTTACATATCAAATAGGCAAATAATAATTAATTAGGTATAGACCTTAAAATTTGAGGTTTTTAATTTTGGATATTTTTTTTTAATTGAACCTATTTAATTCAGTCAGATGCAAGTTTTAATTTCTTTTCATATGTTCGATTAATTTCTTATAGCTTAGGAAATACAATTTTTATTTTATTTTATATTTCTAATCTTTTAAGTTTCTAGTCATAACGCCAACAAAAATTTAATGTAAGGTTCCATTTAAAAAAAAAATATGTATTTACGATTGAAAACTTTGAACATTTTAGGTCTATACTATTATTTATTATTTTCCTATCTGAAATGTATTAGATAATGAAAAGTACAGTTTTCTATCCATGAGGGGATGAATTGTTATCATGTGAGTTATTTTCGAAGATACTGCAAACGTATTTTTAAGAAATAAACATGAAATGTGGCCGAAACGGTAGGTTTTAGATGTGATATTT
Organism: Monochamus alternatus; assembly: GCA_037114965.1. Classification (NCBI taxonomy): domain Eukaryota; kingdom Metazoa; phylum Arthropoda; class Insecta; order Coleoptera; family Cerambycidae; genus Monochamus; species Monochamus alternatus. The sequence continues at coordinate 19,712,529 of CM073435.1, read as the reverse complement.
ATTTATTAAGGTAATTCTTAAAATCAATGAGTAAATACATAATACAATAATGTGCAGGATGTTAGATAGTACCAGAGAGTACTTGAACACCCTGTATAATTAGAGTATATTTGCTTGTACAGAGCGTCCACAGATTACTGCATGGAAAAAAATATTTTTATTTTTTCAGAACTTAATCTTTTCAAAAAATATTGTCTGCCATTATAGTCGCAATACTGTAGTTAAATTTATACTATACACGAAAATGTGAAATGGTTGGAGAATGATATATTTTTTATTTTGAGAAATATAATTTTCAAAAGTTGTTCGTAATTAAAAGATAGAAAGCAGATTAAGGTTTGACCTCCATTACTTGATTTAATCGAACTTACTCTTTATGCATTCTATTCGGAACTGTAATAGCACTTATTTTATTGACTGATGTTGTATCCCTTGATGTTGATAACCTATATGATGATCCGCTATATTATCTCGACAATCAAAAATATGTGGTCGAACTTATTGTATTTGCATCGTGTTTATTCAATCTCTTTGACTTGCAGTCACTGGATTTGTGTCCTTTAATTCTATAATTGTAATATCTGGTATATAAGCTCCTATTTTGCTTAACATCGTACTTAGAACTTGGCTTTGCTGGACATTCTTAGGGTAATTACTTTGTATCGGCATCCTGGCTTTGATGTCTGTAAGTAGGTACAATTTGATTGCTTAGGTCATTTTGAATACCGTTAATATTATACTGAATCTAGACATTATCTTCAATATTCACTTTTCCTTCTTTCGGATAGCTGTGTAAGCAACTGAGCACTATTTAACCATTTTGTCGTGACTTAATGCCTCATTCGCTTTATATAAATAATTTAGTTAGACCACTTATAAAGACTTTCGCGTATATAGATAAATGTAACTCACCTCAACTCAATGACTCAGATATATCTTCAAAATCCTCGATCCACTTTTCAACGCACCAGAATCATGAAACTGGCGAATACAGTCTTCCACATTTCTAAATTTCATTGAAAAGTGGGCAACACGTAGTAGAAAAATTTATGGAGCTGTATCTGCTCCTTCATCTTCTTTCTTTGTTCCTTCGTCTTCTACTTGTTGAATATCTAAGTCGCCTTCTTGATGTCGATCATTTTTTAGTAAAATACTTCAATCTGTCAGGCCACTACAAATGCTGCTTACTAGATTGTTTTTTTTTTCTTTCTCATTGCAAATCATCTCATGCAAAAGATGCTATACAGTGATATAGCTCATCTGAATGTTTACCAAAGCTGAAACCAGAAAATCCATGACGTCTTGTCTATTTTTTCGGTCACCTTTGAACCCAAATTATATGTATAAAACTTCTTAATTACATCCGTAGGAGGTACTTTAATATTGCTCACTATATTAGAAACTTGTCTCAGTGTCACCATAGCTCTTGATATTTTGTCCTGTCGTTCTCCTCTTGTTATTATCTCTAGTCGTTCTGTCGCGCCGGTCGAGCTCTCAAATTTGTAGGATTTTACTAGTGCATTGACACACACCTTACAAAATGACAGATATTTATAAACTACGTTACTATCAGCAAATATATATTTCTTCTCTTATCTTTCTTCCTTTATTTCCTGTTTCTCTCTATCGTCGATTCACTCCTTCAGCAAACTTCCTACACTCATGGGAAATGGAGATTTTGGTCTCTAGACCTAAATTTTATAGTTTCCTTTCTGACCTAAATCATATGGATTACTTTATGATAGAGGCTATAGCTTAGTCACTTGAATAAAATCAGTTGGATTTTAAAACCATCCTCAGAATACGACACATCAGTGTTTTCAAAATAATTTCAAGTTTCTTTCTCTAACAAACATTTCATATTCACTGTCTTCCTCAAGAATACTGCTATTACTTGTTAAACTATTGCTGCTACACCTTTTCAGCATAATAGAAAGATTCATCAATGTCTATAAACTTTTCAATAAAATATTTTGTTCTTTTGCATCACTCTCCCACTACTCAACTGATTGCAACTGATTTTATGAAATAAATGACACCACTTTCAACAAATAGGTATTACTTATTTGATTTGTTTCACTGTTTCAAAGAATAATTTACTAAAAATTTCTATCAAAATAACAATTAATAAAAAGGAAAGAAGTAAGCTATAAACGCAAAAGGCGCCAAACTCCAAAATTTTTGTTTTTCACAACCTGCTATTATAGAAAATATTTGTAAATTAGATTTCCCGTTTTTAACGCATTATTTTTAAACGTATTCTACTCAGAAAGAGTTACTTACTAAAAAAACTTTGACACATATTTTTCAGTTAAAAGATGAAAAAAAAAACAAAAAAAATAGTATGGTAAATTTTACGCCTCCCCTTCTCTAGTAATGAAAATTATTTATAAATTTTGTTTGTTCACGACAATCCTGTAAAATGTTTATTATGTAATGCATTATTATGTGTGTTTCCTAAATAATAATATATTCTTTTGTGTCAGAAATTGAACCTGAACCTCCTGTATGAAAGCCAAATGCTACTCACTATATTAGTTAAGGCAATATTAATATTTTTCCGAGTGATGGTGGCAATTTACTAATTAAAGTTTCATATGCTTTTTTACACTTATCAAGTGAATGACAAACGTCAAATCTGAACACAGTATACTAAGTAATCAGTACGGAATCTTAGATAATTTATGAATGAAATACGTCTGGCAGTTTTTAAATACCCGCACTCTAGAAAAAGTCGCCAAGAATATGGCGGATCCCAGAGAACATACGAAAAAATAGCTAATAATTTGTCGTAAACATAACCAACGTTGTTCGTAGTTTTAATACTTTTGCATTAATTCTTAATTAACTGTTGTAATCCAGTGTAGTTTCATGTAAATTGAGGTTTTGGTCACATTTTGTCTTAATTTAGGTTTCTAGCAGATATAATTTGAATTTGATTATAAAACCAGTATGAATTTAAATTTATTTAAAAAATTTGCGAAAACATAGAAACTAGGTCAACTAGTAGTGTAGTTTTATTTTATATTTTGTAGTACTTTTGCCTTATTTTGTTAGCAGATTATCAAATTTAAGCCCAGTGTAATTTTTATATTTTTACTCATTTTTTTTAGGAAAGTACAAAATGAAATTAAAACGTGAATATTAGGTACAATTTATTTTAAGGTTTACAAAATATATATGTAGGTAACATAATCAAAAACCCCCTGATCTATTAGGTGTATGGAGTGGTTTCTTTCATTCATGTATGAAAGCAGTCTCTTTCCTATTTGGAGTTAAATCCTTTGCCCCCTTTCATGTTTTAATTTTTCTTTAGGATTTTCTCAATTAAGCTATCACGTCTAACTTGGTCTCCCATATATAAAACTGTTTACAGGCCTTTTACGCCCAGAGCTGCGTTATGCGTTAGTTTTTTACAACACATTTATTTCCTCCCATAGTTTATTTATTATTTACTGGGTATAGTTCCACTAATAAATAATCACTAATATAAAAACACAAATAACTAAACACTCAACACGACATACAAAGCAAGAATATAAGTACAATAACGGTAACGAGTGGATAACCATGTAATAATGCCAAAAATTCAAAAATCTAACTGACACACAGAAATTATAGTAATAACTGTCAGTCGCCAACAAGATGGCGGATTTGTGGAAGACGCGGGAAAGCTGAGTTTCCCTACTGATTGCTTAGTATACTGTGAATCTGAAAGTAAGGTATTTTGACAGTTTTGAGTTGTATGTTATGCCATGTTCATGTTATAAATGTCAAAATATCGTATAATGTTACCAGTAAATAATTTGCCAAAATATTGTTAATAGCAGTTTACAAATTGTAGTATTTCACTTGCATATAATGGCTATAATGGTATAATTACAGCCTTCATTATATGCTAGTTGAATAATATACTATTATAGTGGCACACTGAGCACATAAGACCTGAATTACTTACCAAAAATTTTTGAACCCATGTTTATATGAAGAAAAAGTAATCTTTCTCGTCGTAAAATATCCTGAAAAAATACTGCGTCTAATTTTAAGGCACATACAGGGTGAATCTTAAATAAGTACAAATATTTTAACTGCTGGTGTAGTTCGTCATTTAAATCAGTCTAGTGAAAGCCATTTTTAAAAATTTCTAATATTTACGGAGATATTAATTTTTTTTTAAAATACCCACATTTTGAGGACCTCTGGCTGATTTTTCATCCAACAACGTAATGAAACATATGATTTGTTGCGAGGTTGCCATATCTCCTCCAATATAAATATTACGTTTCCTTTAACGTAATAGTTCTATTTTAAAAATACTTGTTTTAAGCATAAGTACAGTAAAATTGGGTATGTAGTATGATACGCAGCAATATTAACATAAATTTTAACATCTGAACTAACCTTACTATACTTCAACGATTAAAAATGAATTTCCGCACGTTCAATACTACCGTAAAATATTTAGGAAGATATTACGTGATATTACTATGTCCAATGTTCAAAAATTATACATAAACGTGCACACAAGCTTACCTGTTTGTTAAAAAATTAACTATTTAATCAGTAATCCACATTTCACAAGTTAAATGTCATTGTACACTGTTAGAAAGGGACACAAAACACAATTTCCTTAAGTTATTTTATGAAGAATAACGAAAAACTATGCACGCGTTTTTTATTTAAAATGGAAAAAATGTCAACTTTTAGCAAATTTTATTGCTATTTTCATACATTATGTGGGGTTAACAAGTTTGACTTGGGCTTCCGATAATCTGTCATGACAGTCAATGACAGTTTGATAATAAAAAATAATATAAAATGTTACACTTGACAAAATTCGCTAAAAGTTGAGATTTTTTCTTTCTTGAAGCAAAGACATTTGTGTAATACTGGCAACACTGTGAACCACACGTTCAGTCTGCAGCACTATGACTCATAAAAGTATGAAGGGTCTGTCTAGGCCAGCGGTCCTCAACAAGTTTTCTGCTGAAAAATTACGAAATTTATTTAAAATTTCACTTTTTTATTTCTGATTTTTTTGTAAAAAAACTATTAATTATGTGTTCTACACACAAAACTATACTGCTGGTTAAAATATTTGTACTTATTTAAGATTCACCCTGTATAGGGTGATTCAGAACTTTTCTAAAAAAAATGTTGAATGTACAGGGGACTCTTACAAATACAATTTCGAAATTGTATTTGTAAGAGTCCCCTGTACATTCAAAATTTTTTTTAGAAAAGTTCTGAATCACCCTATTGTATATAGGGTGGTTCAGAATTACAAATACAATTTCGAAACAAAAAGGGAAGTTCGAAAATGATTTAAAAATAGACTTCTGCACGCAACTGGAAATTGATAAGGCGGCAAAGCATGCAATCGACGACCTAACAAAAAATGAAATCAAATTCCAAAGGAAAGAAATAAATAACATTTTACAGCCACCCACATTTTATACAGCAAAGTCAAGTAATAGAATTAATTTGTGACATTAATTAACAAAATAGTATGAGCTGATGTTACAACAACATTAGCGCTCGTCTTACCCAATTTCTACAAACTAACACAAATGTTTCCGCTTCTTGTCCGTCGTAAGTTATTGGCAGCAACTATGATACGTTTCCGTAAATCATAAATAGTAGATATTTACTTCGGCGCGATACACTTCCAAATGATTTAAAGTCAGGAGATCGTAGCGGTCTTTCTTGTCTAATCCCTTAGTAATAATGCCTGGACACGCTGACATGGTACGGATATTATAATAATTGAGCCTCGTGTATGATACACCATACTGCTGCAAAACGCCGTGAACGTCCAGGACTTCCATCTCTTCCACGATTCGGTTTCAAATTTCCCTCGCATTGCACTGCACTTGCACTCACTGCACACCATGGTAAAAGCAGCTGCATTTAGCACATGAATACCGGGAAAGCATTTTGCTATACACGTAAGCCATTTTTGACATTTGACAAGATAATGTAAAGACTACCTACAAAAAATAATCAGATTTGAATATTCGGAATCGTCTGGCTAGAGACGACAGTAGCCCAGCGATGTTAAGGTTGAAAATACTACAACTTTAATAATGTTTTACTCAGAAACTATAAGGATTTTACAAAAATATAATTTTTTACGATATTGACTACATTATTCATGACGCATCTATTCCCAATTTTTTTAAAATACGTTTTATATATTTATTTATTAATAAAAATGTTCAGTAGTCTACCTGTTTCTAAAAATTTTGTTAGTATTATTCTCAAATGACAAACGTTTATGATTGATGTGTCCGTCGATTTGTATGAGACGCGTCCAAAAATAAAATTCCATGAAGAAATTGTTACCGAGAGTTGATGAAAAACTATATCTTAAGGATAGAAGAAGCTGTAAACAAGCGATAAATATTGTTGTTAATAGGCTCTTAAAATTTTAAAGACAGCATTATGGTTTAAACGCAAATAAGTGGCTTAATCTAAAATTTATGATAACCATTTTCTATACATACATCTGTGCCTACTGGAATAATTTTTGCAGGAATAATATTTAGATAAGGTGATCGTGTTTTAATTCAGCACTTTGAACTGTACCTGGTTGGTAAACGTATACGCCATAAAATTATTAACAAAATACTCGTAATGTAAAACGTGAGTCCGATTAATTAAGAAAAAAGACGATAATATAAACAATTGCTGTTATTCATTTAATTTAACTCGATTACTAAAAATAACTATCTGAATTATTAAATGGGTTTTAAATAAACTGAAGGGATATTTATATAAAACTACAAAAGACTTAATACGTCATCATAGAAAAGCCTCACCAGCGACTAACTTCAAATGTATGTTATGTTGTTATTGAAGAAAAGAAACTTAAAATTCTTCAAAGACTGTTAGATGAATAAAAAAACAGTGAAAGAAGAAATAACAATAGAGACCACCATTAAAGAAACAAAGCGAATTAATGAAAAGGATGAAGTAACACAACATTAGCACAGCATAGAATTCATAGCATTATGAAACGCAAAAATGTAGTAAAAATATAAAATAAACTCAAGAAATAAAAACAGTAGTATGGTTTTACTCAATTTAAATTTCAATAATAAGATTTATATACTAAACATCAACATACTACTATTTTTACAGTTACTGTGTTTTTACAGTTTTCTTTTACTTACAAGACACATGTAAATTCCTCTTTTAATTTAAACATAAGCTGCACTGCATTTCCGTAGTTTTTTTCGTGAAGATCGTAAATAGAACATTTTTTGGACATTTATATTTCATATAAAATTTAAAATATTTAATTAAAAAGAATAAATTTGAAGGTTTGTTTATACAATCTGTTTTGAACTCTATAATCAGCGGCATGTACAATGGGTCTTTAAACCTGAGTGCTTTAGGCAATCCGCGCCGCTATTAACAACAACAACTAAACTTTAAGTTAATTAAAATTTAAATATGCTGGCTAATAGGTATATAATAAAACAAACGTTTTGTTGCGTTGTAGATACCTACATAAAGCTCTTTTTTTGGAAACCAAAATATTCCATTTTATTATTAATTTTGTAGCATAGTAAATACATGTTTTTAGATACTTAAGTACCTACCTACTTTATTTTAAAAACCCAGCTGTTATTAACGATTTCGTTTTAGAACTTACCGTTGCATTTTTGTACCTCTCATTTCATCACTTATAATCATAATTAAATCTACCATCGGTAGATTAGACGAATTTGATTTTAAATAGCATGTTGTGAGTTTTAAAACTAGTTTTTGCTAATCTGTTTTAATTTAACATAGCAAGACCCTTGCCCGAGTTTGAGGCGGACGAGTACTAGTAAGTTGTAAGAGGCTGTAAGAGGCAATGGCGTCACGCAACGCGATCTGGGGCGACCTAGTGTATATTTCAAAAATAACTTATTAGATCCACTTCAAATTTCCGGATTGACCATACATCATAAATGCTTTATTCTATATTGCAAGAAAAGCTCTAAAAAATGGTTACTTCAAATATGTTTATAGGTACTTGTGATTATTATGTAGAAACACCTGTCATGGTAGGTCTGCGACGTTGCCACATACTCAAAACCTAATAACTCTAATACCGTTGGTAGCGATCTGAAATAACACGAAACCCAAGATGTATGTAGGCTTCTGAAACTAGATTTATGTTATTTGGATATTGTTCAATTTCGGCCAATATCATGATTCACAAGGATGTAAAACCCTGTAGATACTTGTGAGACAAGTATCTCAATGTTTTCAATTTATCAGGATGGTTGAACCGTAAGGCCTTTTCATGTCCTTCCTTGTAATAACCGATCTCTGTATCATACTCATCCCATATCCTACTTCTTGTTTTCAAATGGTATGCAGTGCACAGAGGTGAACGGAAAATAAAGCCCCCTATTCAAAATCGGCAGTAAAAGCTGGCCTTAATTCTGTTGGACTTTCCAAGATGATCATTATCTCCATTCCCTTTGTCTGGAGTACTTTGGGAACTTGAACGTATGACAGTAGGCATACTAACTGTTAACCTTTCATCAGTTTGTCACATTTTTTGCGGGAGAGATGTTTTAGTTCCAAGTGTAAATGCTTCAGTTTGAATATGGTCCTAGCCTTATTGGCCAATATTCTGATATCGATTAGTGATTTGAATTCCTAATTTTAAACACCATGTAGAGAAAAATTGATGAAATGATGGAACCTTTATAGAAGAGAAGAGAGCGGCTTCTTAATGACACTTGCCAGGCTTAAAAGGTGTATTTTTACTGCCTAGGCAGAAGGTGGACTTTTTCTGCCTAGGCTATACAACGTTGCAGGTAATAATTTAAATCAAATTGGTAATTAAAATTAACAATGACATTAGGTAAACACAAAATGATAGAATTAAAAAAAATACACAAAACTGGTTTTATTACATACACCGATTATTCAAATTCGAGGGTCTGGAGCCTGCATATTTTCTGTAAATGCTTAAATATTCCGTTACTACAAAAAATGTTGATTTATTTGGTAGCATAATTAGCAATTTGTCGCCTACACCATTTATATCATCTGTTTTTATTCGCAAAAGCTCATCACATCTACAAGCTCCAGCGACTGCAGCAATAAGTACAACCTAAAATATGAGTTAAAAAATAGTTCTTTAATCCATAATAGATCATTTTTAGTATATTCCTACCTTTGTACTCAAATACTGTTCATCTGGGGCTTCTGATAAAAATTACTCGATTTCTTTGAAAAACTCGGAATTTTCTTGCTGGAAACCATCTGACTGCCGTTTCAAAAAATCTCGTAAGGTCAGATATTTTACCAAATCAATGTTATTTTTTATACTCAGGGTAGCTTTCAACATCGAATAAATAGATCATAACGTTGAATACTTGATTTTCTTTGAAATATCGGAAAAATAGCACATTTTCAGAAAAAATACCCAACATTTTTCTTCTATATATATTTCATGAATCTGCTATCTGGTAATACATTCAATTCCACATTTCGCGCCAGGTCTTTTATCTCAGGTGGTGTTAATGATAATGACACATCCTCACTTTCAATTATATCCATTTCGAACAGTTACTTGCCAATTTTTTATAATTGACAATGTCATTAAAGTAAACACAAACAGTTCAACAAACATCATCAGCGGTAAACATAGTAAGGAAAAATCAGAATTGGATATCTATATATACTCGCGACAAGAATTCAGACGACTTACGTCATACGAACAAATGAATAATTTATTATATTTTCATCAAAATATTTAAGAAACTGCAACTGATAGTAATAAAACTATATACTATACTAAGAGTTTGTATTATATATCGCACTAAATTGCAAAAAAAGATTGTTTTTAACGCGACCAAATATCGAAAATTACGTTGACAATAAAAACAAATGTGTAACGTCAACCGTGACGTAAGACGTCTGAATTGTTGACGCTAGTATATATATAAATGAATGTTTGTCTGTATGTCCTTTATAGAATCGTAAACTATGCATTTAATCATGTGATGATCTTTATCAAAGTTGTTGTGCATGAGCCGACGAAGGTTTCTAAGTTGGTACGACCAATTTTCGACAGATGGTTGGTGGCATAGCAACGCGCGCAGGGTATAGCTAGTTAATAATAAAATGTAGTTAATAATATAAGAAAACGATTTTGCGTGAAATTGAAACAAATTTGGAGAAAAAAATTATATATTTCAATATATATTTCACTAGACAGAAAAGCAGATTTAATGCCTTGCCTGGTTTCCAAGCCTCGGCTATGAAATTGTAAGATTTTATATTAATAAAATTACTCTCTTGTAATGTTTTTTATTATTTATTTGCTTTATAAATCAACTGTTTTAATAACTTTTCTTTTCATAGATAACATGACTGACTATGTACTTAGATCATATATCTAACATGAAACACCAGCCGCGGCATTAAATCTTGTGCTTTTCTGCCTAGTGAAATAAACAACTATTATAAGCATTATTTGTGAATTGAAGTTTTATTGCTAAAGATAAAAAGAATGCACTATATTTTATTAACTTCATCAGTGTATGTATCATACATATTTACTATTTTTTCATACACATATAACGCTATGTGGCCTTAGCATTAGCCTTGCGCAACAAACGTTTTTATTGTGTTCCCAAAAATTTCTTTTCTAAAGTGAGCTCATCAATTGAAATTGAGACCTTTTTATTTTTAGACAACATAATTATCGTTTTATATCTTGTTTTGATTGTTAGAATCTTCATAAAATCGATTATATTTGCGCTTTATAAACAAATCTACATACAATACACGGGCTATAGTATTTTATATTAACCTTTAATAATAATGTCCCTCAGTGTTTGTTATTTTTTCTTTTGTCTGAGTGAATAACGTAAACTTTTTCTAATTTTACGCAGGTTGCGTAGCAAAAATATATTTAGTAGGTAGCTATTCATTTTATTCTAATTTGACTGTTTACATTTAAACATATTTATTGATGTAGTTTTTTAAACCAAAAAATAATAAATATGTCAGATCAGTTTTATTAAATATTAAATATAAAATATTACAGTATTTCGTATACAATATATAATTTATGTGATTTTTAAGTGTAAATGAAAATTATATTAAAAAGATATTCCGCTTGAATTTTTATGTATTACATTATCCTTTTTTAATAATTTAATTTTTCAAATTTTAAAAATGTACTTACCAAATTATTTGAAACTATATTTTGAAATAATACAATGGTAATTCTAGACCTACATATATCCCAATTTCAACGATGCGATGTATAAATATTTTTGATGTCATTGGCAAGGTGTACAGTAAACTCCCACGACTCAAAATTTTCTAAACATTGAGTAATGTGCCTCATGATTAAGTGACCGATTATTTTCACTGCATTTTTTTTGAACTGATACATTGGCTTGTTGGTCATTTCACGATATGTCTCTAAAATAATAATGCTTCATTAGTTAATACCTAATAAAATGCTACTAACTTCACATAAAGTTATTTAACATTATATAAAAGAAAATCATACTAGTACAGACACTAAATATACAGTGTGATTCAGTCATTAATTTTAAGGGAAGATAAGCAAAAATTAGTAACTACACTAAAAAGTTAAACCACTTTTCAGACCGACCCCTGGCGGACTCGATTCATTCGCTGTTTCCAAATCAACTCCGTGAAGACCTGATGCGACGTTGCGAAATTTAAATATTTTCTTAGAATTGTACATCATCAATTCACGGTTGTATTGGCTATTATTGAAACTAATCCGACGAGCAACATGTAGATTTTCGTCTCTGACCAATATGACTGATATGACTACAAAGAAATTAGTTCAGTTTCAGTTTAAAAAATATTTAATATTGAAGTTGAAGAACTCCAACGGGTCAAATAATAAACCATTTATATTTTATTACAAATAGTGATAAAAAAAGCACAATAAAATTTTTGAGAGACTGAGTTTTTTGTATTTAAATAATGACTGTAAGTAATGTAAAAACCCCTCGTGTTGTTAGACAAAAAAAAACAGTTCAAGACACATTCAGTCATAAACAAACCGGCATGCCTCTGATCCAATGCCCATAAAAAATTTATCAAAAGTGAATTTTGACCTACCGTATTATTAGGTCACTAACGCAGTTTTTACTGCGTTTTTAATGTGTTCTCGACGACAAGGATCAAATCTTTTTAGTTTTTACCTAAGTACATGAATGAGTCACACTATAATAAAATAACTATTTATTTATTAAAAGTACAGCTAGCAAAGGTGCAGTTATTAAAATTTAACCCAACATTACATTGGCTATTTCTTTCTACTATAGAAGATGCATTACTACCCATAGTATTTATAATCTATTGTGGTGTTCTTGGTCGACCTTTAAGTATGGTTTTATATAATCTGAACTGTTATGATCAGTAATTTTCAGCAATTGTTATCCTTGCACACCATTTTTTGCCAATTCGCTAACAGCAGTTGACTTGTTCGAATAGTTTATCTTTTTGTTCTTTACATTCAGAACAATAGCCTTAGCAGACGATTTAGTTCATTCATTAATAGTATTTTTTCCAACAGGGACATTGTCATATCAACTATCGATTTGCGTTTTCCAATGTCGATTTGGTTTTAAGAACAGCCATGGTGATGTAATATGTTCGCCTCGTTTCGATATCAGTTTATGAAAAAGGCGTACAGGGCAACTTTGACTTTCACTATTGGCAATCAACATTAACCATTTACTATTTGTACAGCTTTACAGCTCTTTGAAACGTTGGCAAGTTTTACTGAACACCGGATTATATTCACTGCGATTTGTTGGCAAGCCATCGTTATTTTTCTCGATGTGAAAAAATCCAAGAGACAGACCTCTGCCTCGTCTTCTCTCTACGCTAATTCTACAGTAGCAATATTGTAGACTTTACGCATAAGACCTTCAGAGGTATTTTCATCCCAGAACATTATTATTCGGTTTATTTCTGACAAGACTGAACTGGTCTTAGGTTTACATGGATCTGTTTGCAATTTCTTCCTGGTTGCATCGCGGGCACCTTGGACAAGTTTAAATACTATATCACATGTTAAGCGGGTCAATCATAACATAATCTTATAGTAATTATAATACTTCTCCTGTATAAGTTTGCATGAAACGTTCCATATAGTTTTGACTGTTGCTTCTTTGAATTCTGTTCCATTTTTCTTCCTCATATTGACCGCGAAGTTTTTGTATCAATGACAGTTCTTCTACTCTTCTATGCTCATTTAACTCGTGTCCTACCAACAGTGTTGACGACATCCTGGAAAGTGTTTCAAAATGACAGGGATTGGAAAATCGACTATCTACAGACTTTTTAAGGTAACAAAAAATGAATAAGATTCTGTAAATCCCCCAAAATCATCTACAGGGAGGTCAAAAGTCGTTATAGATGATTTCTTCAAAAATGTCATTTGCAGAAAAGTACACTCATTTTATTTTAAAAAAGAAATACCAACGCTAAACAAAATTTTAAGTGAACTTTCAGAGGACAACGATTTGCCAAAAATCAGTAGAAGCAAATTATGGGCCGTCTTACGAGAGTTGAATTTTTGCTGGGAAAAGCAGAACAGGAAGTCAGTTCTTATCGATAAAGTTCTTATATGGATAATGTAATTGTTTGTTGGCGAAGATCCTACTTAAGATCAATTAGAAAATTCCGTGACGAAGGGAGGAATATTTATTATCTAGACGAAACTTGGGTTAACGAGGGATATACTGTAAAAAAAGTATGGCAAGGTAAAAATGTAAAAAGTTTTCGACAAGCATTTTTGGATAGACTTTCAACAGGGTTCAATGCACCTTCAGGTAAAGGGCGAAGATTAATAGTGACACACATAGATAGTGCCAGTGGTTTTGTAGATGGCGGTTTACTTTTATTTGAATCTAAAAATACCGGTGACTATCATGAAGACACAGATGTTGGATCTTATTCCTCCGGGGTCTGCAATTGTCATGGATAATACCAGTTACCATTCACGGCAGCCCGAGCGGACGCCTACGACTGCTTGGAGGAAGGCCGATATAATTCAATGGTTATTCGGAAAATAACGGTACTACGGTAACCACCTTATCACTGTGAACTTAACCCAATCGAATTAGTCTGGGCGCAGGTAAAAGGAGATGTAGCGCGAAATAATACGACGTTTAAATTAAGTGACGTGAAAATTTTGTTAAAAAATTCCTTGGAACGAGTAACTGCAAATAACTGGCAAAGATGTATACATCATGTACAAAAAGAAGAGGAGAAAATGTGGGAAAAACTCGATAATTTTATTGACGTTACTGACGTTAATTCATCAGAATATGCAGAGGATGAATTTTAAAATACCTACTTTTTTATTTTCTTTATTATACATTTATACAACACTACATTTACTCACCATAATTTGAATTTTTAAAATACATATATTTTTGTGTGGAATAAAAGTCTATTCATTAAATTTAAATATATATTTTGATAATAATATTGAATAATTTTATTTGAATTACTAAAAACTCTCTCAACCTGGTTATGATGCTTAAAGTAGCCTCATGTTTTGAAATGCTGTTTTTATATTGTTTACTTATAAGACAAATGGACCGAGAAATTGAAGCGGCATTGACAAAGACGGATTGTCGGGGATTAAATTTTAGCTACCTGCTACAATTTAGTACAACCCAGTCACACAAAGTTTTTTTAAAAGTACACCTCATCTATACATAATATAAAAATATTGAATATAAGCACCAGTACCACATTTATTTACGATTTGCATACATAATAAGCTTTTATTACTCGCTTTCATTTCTAAACAGACTATAATGGAATATTAAATAACTAATTATGCTTGTTTTGTGCCACTTTGGCAGTATTCCGCAAGATTAACTTGAAGGAATCGCCAATAATTTAATTCTATTTTATATTCAGCTTAAAATCTGCATTTTGTTAGCTTAAGTGCGGTTATAATTTAAATATGTTGTGGTATAAAGAAAATGTGTTCGATCTTCAAATTTTATTCATTAGATGATGAAGAATTGTTAAATAGTTCAAGAATGATAGAAAAATTTAAATATATTGAATAATCTACCAATATATGTGTGGGTGTGTCGGTGAACTTAAGCGAAAATTATCATATTTAGTTGCATAATTAAACTATTTTGGGAATTGTAAGTTATTGGAATTTCAAGAAACGTGTATTTTTTAAGTTTATAATACTTAAATATCTTAATAATTATAATGACAAACATAACTTGATACTGATAAAAACAACATAATATCTTTCGCTAAA
Organism: Monochamus alternatus; assembly: GCA_037114965.1. Taxonomy (NCBI): domain Eukaryota; kingdom Metazoa; phylum Arthropoda; class Insecta; order Coleoptera; family Cerambycidae; genus Monochamus; species Monochamus alternatus. Next base: position 19,697,219 of record CM073435.1, on the reverse strand, counting down.
ACCTTTTCAAGACTCTAGGATTCTTCAAATGAAATAAAACAATTTTCCATCAACTGCTTAAGACTCATACTTCCCATAAGTCGCCATAAATCTAAAAGAAAAGTTATTTAACTTTGCAATAATCTTCTACTAACATAGATTTGGAAAAATCATCTCCAATGTTAATATAAACTCAAAAGTTTTTTTCATAAAATTCACTATTCACAAGAAAATCAGTAAATGTTGCACAAAGTACCGAGCATTGAGCAGCAATGATGCAATGCAATGACCATTTAAAGTTGTAACATATGCGTTGTAGCTACTACAAAGAAAATTTATCAATTGATATATACAAATTTCAATTGATAAAAGTCAGTGGTTCTTCAGTATGTTATTTTAAATTCTATCTTTGAAGGATCTAGAGTCCTTAAACATAGTTTTAAGTACAAATCTTTCCCTGTTTTATGACAAAAGAAATTAATTCTTTGTCGCAATGTAGCTTTTACACTTTAGTAGGTATCCTATGGGAGAATGATCACACGTTGACAACCTGTCCGTTTAAAAAGGGCAATAGGTACGTCCGTGACAGCAATGGTGATATCTTGCAAAATCATGTCGAAGACGTTCTTATCGTCATCGTTCCTACTTACCAGAGCATAGCAAAGGTTCGTGGATAATGACCAGAACGTTATCCACGAAGAGAAGTTAGTATATGGAAAGTGAGTGAGGGATAGAGAAAAAAGTAGCCAAATTATAAAGGTGTGGGGTGACACATTATTATTAAATTTCAATCGATCATCTTTTTTCTCTTTCCGATTGATCTTCCAATACTAACACCACCTCATTGACGACCTTGTGGTCATTATCCACCCCTTCGTCAATACCATCTGGTCATTGATTACTTTAACAATGACGTCTAAGAACTTCTTTAGCATGAACTTGGAATGCATCATCACCACAGCTGCTGCCGATGCATCTAGTAACCGTTTCGAATGAACAGATTACCCAAGTGCATTCATTCTCTCCAAGAATAACCAAGTAGGTACTCACTATCTATAATATTTAACAATTCTGCATTGCTTCTGTTCTTATTTGGAAACATGTTTGAAATCGTCTATTAAGTATTTATTTGATAAGTTTTCCATCTATCTTCCAGATGCTCGTAGCTGCACCACGTGCGACAAGGTGCTGCAAGAGTTGGAGCAGATCGACGACGACACCGACTCCTTCGGGGTGGATTTCGTCAAGATTAACGACAAACGACTGGCCAAACAGTATGGCATCACTAAATTCCCAGCACTTACGTACTTTAGAGAAAAACAACCGATCATCTACGAAGGTAAGAGATATACCACTGTCACATTATCGTAAATAATTTCGTAAATTCTCGTAAAAACGATTACCTTGAAAGGAGAACAATTATGTTTTACTACTTGTTGAAGAACATTACCTCAGTACGGCAAGGGCATGAAAAAATATATCAGAAAGCAGATCACTATAGATCCCGCATGGGGCATCCCCATAAAATTTGCCAAGATGCATTAGTAAATATAATTGATAAAAATATATGAATAATAATAAAAATTTCTGTTTCAAAGAGACCTTTGTGAAAAAGCTCATTTGCTCTACTCCTGGTTGCCTTTTTCATTTTTAAATTAATAATAATTTGGTTAAAACCTGAATAAAATAGCTTTAATCCTTTCTAAAATTCTCCTCAAATAAAGTGATGTATGCCAAGTATCTTATACCCAATTGCCAAAATTCTCTAGAGTGACTAATCGTTAGCTTGTAGACAAGCGTGACGGGTGAAGCCTGCGAGGAGCAACATTTCATAGGCGTACTAATTTTGAAGACGATCAGATATAATAAAAAATATATAAAAATGACAAAAATAATTGCATTACACAACATCCATTACTTTCAGTAGAAACAGTGATATAACAGTTATTTGCCAATTTCGAGGCGTTATACAGGGTGTTCGGATATTATGCGTCACAAAGTCCTATAACAATTTTTCGAAAACTCAATATTAACGGAGATGCAGGGTGTTAAAGTTAAAATTTACATAAAATTTGTAAATCCGGGATTTTTGCGGACGAGAAATTTAAATATGTTTCTAATTTTGATGTCACTAGTAGAGGGCGCCACTTGTGGCACATCATGTTTCTTTTAAATGACAGAACTTTTTTGCATCTTAATGTACCCTTCTGACTATTGAAACAATCGATTCTCCTACCTGTTTTATTTGAAAAAGGTATATCTTGCTGAAGTCGGTAGGCGTAACCATTTTTGAAATAATCCTATTTGAAATGCTCAGCTCAGTGCACCGAGAAAAAACTGTTTTGGTTTCAAGTAAAGTGCCTTTTCTGCTGAAAATACAGCAAAATATTACTTGAAATAGTTGTTCAGAATCGTAAATTATGGAGACGTGTAAAATTTTAAGAAGCTCGGCGAGGTTTGATGAAACCATTTTTCAACAAAGCACAAAGATTTTATTAAAGAAGGCCGATTTTTAAAAAATTTTGCACATCTCCAAAATTTACCGTTCTGAACAACTTTTTCAAGTAACATTTTACTGTATTTTCAGTAGAAAAGGCACTTCAACTGAAACCAAAACAGTTTTTACTCGGTGTACTGAATATGTCAAATAAGATTATTTCGAAAACTGTTACTCCTAACGACTTCAGTAAGGTATACCTTTTTCAGATATAACAGGTAGAAGAATCGATTGTTTCAATAGTCTGATAGATACACTAAGCGGCCAAAAAAGGAACCAGAATTTCACGTGCAATGCAATCAAATTAGAGCAGACTCTATATTCGTGCAATGGACTGAAAATTGCGTCGGTCATTAATTTTAACTTTAATGCTCATGCGCACATGCAATATTTCTTTGCATGCAATAAGAATTGCATAAATGTAAAGCGGTCTTTAAAGAAATTGATATACATACAGGCGGGCTAGTGCCCAATTATGCAGACATAACAAATATTTAAATAATTCTAATAAAAATTATCAATTAAGGTATTTGTTTACAAATTTCTTAATTTTTAGACACATATTACATAAGCAATGGTTGTATATCCCAAGAAATTATCTCCTCACAAATATTAAGATGAACTGACTAACAAATGACGTTTGATTAATCATAACGATATTATTAACAGAAAAAGGTGGATATATTGAAATCTGTCGAGGTTCCCATAATTATAAATCAAACTAAAAATAAAATGAACGCAAATAAGAACACTAATGTTTTCAAAACAGTTCTTAATATAGTTCAAAATTTCGCAATGATGTTTCCATACTCTGTAATGTATTATTCACACTTCATTGTAATAATTCTTTATATATTTATCTAATCGTTCAACTAATATAGCGGATGCTAAAAAATAGTTGTATACTATGTGAGTAATAAGCTCTAAATGTTTTCGAAACATGTGCGATAAAAGGATTAAGTGCTAATCCTGACCCTTCTTTATAAAATATTCACCACCATTTCAATCGATTGTTCAAGTAGAACGGTAGTATTAATTTTACTTTGACCAATCATTTAATATGTAAGAGAAAAATGGCCAATTTGATCATATAGTCTTATTTAAGGACGTGTTTTAAATTAAAATCCTTACATCAATCTGTCTCTATGACAAGGACTTATTGAATATTTTGCCCAATTATTTCCGTAAGTAATGGCCCATGTAGACATACTGGACTTTTCACTTCAAAATATTACAACTTACCGTAATAAAAAAGATGTCAGGGTGTCAAAACTGGAATTTGAAAAGTGGTTTTTTGTAATAATTACCCTGTGTTTGACTGTATCAACTTAAAAATTTTGGAGTAGATGTTTTTGGATATATTCAAAAACAATGTAGGTTTAAGATTTTTAAACGTGATAAAATTAGAGCCAAAAAAAGTTACGTTCACATTTACGTTACAAATGTGGCGCTCTCTAGGAAATATGTCGAAATAGCCAACAGATTATGATTTCTCATATCCAAAAACATCTACTCCCAAATTTTAAGTTGATACATTCAAAAAGTGTAATTATTACAAAAAATCACTTTTTAAATTCGAACATTGACACCTTTTATCTTTTTTATTATCAACATTTTCAACAGTCAAATACAGGGTGAATCTTAAATAAGTACAAATATTTTAACTGCTGGTGTAGTTCGTCATTTAAATCAGTCTAGTGAAAGCCATTTTTAAAAATTTCTAATATTTACGGAGATATTAATTTTTTAAAAAAATACCCACATTTTGAGGACCGCTGGCTGATTTTTCATCCAACAACATAATGAAACATATGATTTGTTGCGAGGTTGCCATATCTCCTCCAATATAAATATTACGTTTCCTTTAACGTAATAGTTCTATTTTAAAAATACTTGTTTTAAGCATAAGTACAGTAAAATTGGGTATGTAGTATGATACGCAGCAATATTAACATAAATTTTAACATCTGAACTAACCTTACTATACTTCAACGCTTAAAAATGAATTTCCGCAAGTTCAATACTACCGTAAAATATTTAGGAAGATATTACGTGATATTACTATGTCCAATGTTCAAAAATTATACATAAACGTGCACACAAGCTTACCTGTTTGTTAAAAAATTAACTATTTAATCAGTAATCCACATTTCACAAGTTAAATGTCATTGTACACTGTGGGACACAAAACACAATTTCCTTAAGTTATTTTATGAAGAATAACGAAAAACTATGCACGCGTTTTTTATTTAAAATGGAAAAAATGTCAACTTTTAGCAAATTTTATTGCTATTTTCATGCATTATGTGGGGTTAACAAGTTTGACTTGGGCTTCCGATAATCTATCATGACAGTCAATGACAGTTTGATAATAAAAAATAATATAAAATGTTACACTTGACAAAATTCGCTAAAAGTTGAGATTTTTTCTTTCTTGAAGCAAAGACATTTGTGTAATACTGGCAACACTGTGAACCACACGTTCAGTCTGCAGCACTATGACTCATAAAAGTATGAAGGGTCGGTCTAGGCCAGCGGTCCTCAACAAGTTTTCTACTGAAAAATTACGAAATTTATTTAAAATTTCACTTTTTTATTTCTGATTTTTTTGTAAAAAAACTATTAATTATGTGTTCTACACACAAAACTATACTGCTGGTTAAAATATTTGTACTTATTTAAGATTCACCCTGTATAATTTAAATTTTAATCCTCTTTCATAGACGGTGGCAACCAATATTTTCGAAAACCAAAGTATGACAAATAATAGTAACGATTTACCTGCATACCTGCATAAAAATCAAATTAAAAGGAATGAATGGGTGATCGATGGTCTTCTGAATTCCATCAACAAAAAAAATGATTTGTACCAAAAACTGTTGAATGATCCAACAAATGAACAACTAAAATTAGATTTTATATTATATAGAAATCGTTTAACGCAGCTTATAAGAGACACTAAGGCTAGATACTATAAGTCAGAAATAGAAAAGAATAAAGGAAATAGTAAAACATTGTGGGAGACAATTAAAAAAATTGAAGGGAAGCAGGAAAAAGTTAATAAATTCCCTGTCATTAAACATTCACGGAGATGTATTATTGAGGACAGAAAGTTAATTTGTAGGGAATTTAATCAATTTTTTAGTAACGTAGGAACAAATTTGATAAAAAAAATAAATAAAACAAACATAACTTTTCCTAAGAAGTACATAGAAAATAGTATTTTCCTGCGTCCCACAAATAAGGAAGAAGTTGAGCAAACTACAAAAAACTTAAAATTAAAAAAATCTCCAGGAATAGACAAAATCAGATCTGAGCTACTTAAGAATATTACTCCCTTAATTAGTTTACCCATGGTGTATCTTATAAATACTTCCTTTGAGAAAGGAATCTTTCCTGAGTGTCTTAAAGTTGCAATAGTTAAACCAATGTTTAAAGCTGGAGAAAGATATGATGTTGGTAATTATAGGCCAATTTCACTTCTTTCGAATATCGCAAAAATATTTGAAAAAATCCTGAAAAAACGTGTAACAGATTTTGTGAACAAACATAAAATTCTTTCAAACAGACAGTATGGATTCAGGGAGGCCAGTTTGACTCAAGATGCTATAGCACACTTAATAACTAAGATATACAATACAATGGATAAAAATCATCATCTCTGTGCATCTTTGTCGATCTGGCCAAGGCGTTCGATACTGTTTGTCATTCGGAGTTGATAGATATTTTGGAAAACATGGGATTTAGAGGTAATCCATTGAATCTCATGCGAACTTACCTTTATGGACGAAATCAGTGTGTAGACATAAATGGTACAAAAAGTGAAATGAGAACTGTGACTTGTGGCGTTCCGCAAGGCACGGTACTGGGTCTTGTTCTGTTCAACATATATATAAACGATCTCTTTGATTTACCCACAGCAGAAGATATCGTCAGTTTTGCGGACGATACAGCAATATTTTATGAAGCTTCCACCTGGAAGGAATTACAGCAAAATTTTGAAAACGATTTTCGAATTATTGTGGAATGGTTTAATAACAAACTACTGACGCTGAACTCATTAAAAACCAGGTTTATGCCTTTTACCATCTATTCAACAAATCTTCCTGAATATTCTACTCTAAATATTAATCTTAATGGAACATCAATAAGTATAAAATCAACAGACTCCATTAAGTATCTTGGCATCTTTATAGATTCGCATTTAAACTGGAATAATCAAACAAAAAATATAGTTAAAAAAATTAGACTACTATTACCCAAATTTAAAAACTTAAAAAACATACTTGACACAACGTATTTAAGAGTACTGTGCTATTCGCTGGTTCAGTCTCACCTTACATACGGCATTATAGCCTGGGGTGGCGCTACCAGTATATGCCTAAAAAAGGTTGTGGTGATTCAGAAATGCATACTGAAAATCATATATGGTAAAAAATATACTTACCCTACGGAAGAACTTTTTGCAGAATGTAAACTATTAGATATTAGGCAGTAATTTTGTCATATTCTGCTACAGAAACAGTTTAAAATTAACCATTTTACGCTGGATATTTTCCATCCATATGCGACCAGGTACAGAAATTATTCAAAAGTAATACCTAAAAGAGAAAAGGCTATTAGTCAAAGAACATTTACTTACCTAGGTCCCAAGATATTTAATATGCTCCCTGAACATATAAAAGCAATACAATCCTTCCCTTTATTTAAAAAATGGGTACTAAATTGGATAATACAATATGGTAGAATTAATATTCATAAAATAATTGCCTAATAAATGTTTGACATTTTGAATGTACTAATTTTTTATATAAATATAGTCTACTTGTCTTTGCACTCACTCCTCGCCACTTTTTCATCTTTTTTCACTTTTCTATTTTGCTTTTTCTCCTAAAGTATAAGGATTAACTTGATATTGAATAGCTAATTGTCTATTGTCAATTAGTATAGGTATCAGTATATGTGTTATTTTATTTAAAAAATGTACGTAAGATCATGGAAAATGTATGTTGTATTTGTGATATTTGTACTCACGCCCAAGTTTACACTTTTGTGGGTTAAATGTTTATATACTATTTTGGAATTCTTTGCTTTGCATATATTTGAATTGTGTAAATTAATTAAATCATAGCACAGGTTAAATCGTAGGCTACGACTCGTTTATCTTGATCAAGTACATTTATCTTCATTTAATGGTGACGTACATTTTGGTAAAACAAGTAATGTGCAGCCGAAATTTAATCTATAGTAGTTTCCTGGTTGTTATGCCGTAACCTAGGCAATTGGTCGTTGTCAATAGCACAATTAACGGTGACTATCCTTTAACCTTACCTGAGATTCTTTGACCTGCTCTTGCTGCTTTCAGGCTAGTTTCAGTGGGGGCCGACCCACTATCAGTACCCGTTTTTGGTGTCAGTTATTGGTATTACCGCTGCTAACGATCGAAACCATTCGTCGGATGGCCACCTTTACAGCTGATCATATTCCATATTTCCTTCGTTCAGCTAAGGCTAGGGATGTGCACCTTAAATCTGTTACTGGTAGCAACCAGTACCTAGGTCATTAATAATTCTAAAAAATATTATAGATTAAATCACGCAACATCGGAAGTGAACGTTTTAAAACAACTATCACGTAGACATTGCATCATCGGCTCTATCTAATCCACAGCTAATATTTCAAAACTTTGTAAATCATATTTTCTGTCCATTCTTCAGCCTAAATTAATTGGAGTGTCTTTAATCAACAGGGATTAGGAAATGATCAACATATTTTTCTGTAGAGTATTCTGTTATTATTGTATCTTTGGTTTGGCAGAAACTAGAAACAAATTTCTTCCGGAAGGTGTCTTTTGTAAAAGAGAAGTTATTCCATCCACGAAAGAACTGGCAACTTTTTAGGTTTTTATACTTAACCCTACCTTAACCAAAATTTTTAAACTGTATAAATTTATTTTTCTTAAAATGCTAATTTGATTTTCTTTTTTAAATACTTTATCTTGTGGATTAAAGTCAGTTTTGGTCACATCAGAATCCATTATTTTATAAATGTATTTGAAAATTTTGTTTAATAACTTCATTTGCTACTTTTTCAAAAATGTGTTGAGAAGTTGGTCATTTCAATAATGTTTATCAGAAATTCAAATACGAATGATACTTATAAATCATCTTACAAGCAACTTCATCAAAACTTTATCTTTATTTTCTAATTATATTTTTTTCTCTCTTGCTAAAGCAACATAAATTTAATAGTTGTAAGAATGTCAATATGTGAATGTTGATCTTGCTGATCTCCGATTACTGACAAGGAAAAGTTAAAACATTTATACCAAAACCCACACCGTTCTCAAGTAGGTGTATTTTCACATTTAGATTCAATGTTTTTAAATGGTATAAGCAAAACTTTTATAATATAATAAAAACCAGTATGATTGTCTTAACTTCATGTTCAATCTGCCGTACTTATTGGAGTCTGTATGCTGACGAATCTTGATTTTGATACTCCTACATTATCTATTATACGCACAACGTCAAAAGTCTTGGACCCCCTGTATATAAAATGATTTTATTAAACCTAGTGGTTTTTCTTAATGTGATAAAAAGTACATGTACTTAGGGAACAAAAAAGACAATACAAAAATTGCAGACCATGAACCTTTACTTTATTACCAATGCTTTTACAAATCTTGTCAGTTTGGCAGTGTATTCAGCCAAGTGTTCCTTTGAATTTTTCTACATTATAATGCCACGTGAAATTTCTGCATTTACCCGAGCAAAAATGACTGCTTTACATAATGCAGGACATTCTAATCATCAGATATCGAACATCTTGGGCATTCCTAGGTCATTTGTTGTACGAATAGTATACAGACATGAAGAATTTGATACAGTGGAAAACAGACCACGTAGTGGACGTCTTCCAGTATCTAATGAAAGAGAGGATCGGTATTTGGTGCAATGTGCCCGTAGACACCGCACATCTTCAGCTTCAGCTCTCAGGGCCCACTTTCAAGGTACGTTTCATCGTGTTATATCGACACCTACTATTCGAAGACGACTCCACAATGAAAATTTACGTGCTAGAAAATCATTACGGGTCCCCACTCTACTTCCAAGGCATCATGCTGCCCGTCTTCAGTGGGCGCGAGAGCATAGGGGTTGGCTTTTACGCCAGTGGCGGTGGGTCTTATTTACAAACGAAACCAGAATTAGGCTAGTTACTGATGACAATCGACAAAGAGTCTGGAAGGAACCAGGTCGTCAACAGCAACTTCATTTTCCCCGTGAAGTTGCTCTATATGAAGAGGGTACCGTAATATTTTAGAGTGTAATAATGTTCAACCGCCGCACTCCATTAATTCGCATACCACAGAATATGACCAGTCACCTTTACATCGAACAAGTTATTGCGCTTATTATCTACTCCCTACGTAATGAATTGTGTTTTTGGACGACAACGGTCGACCACATCGCGCAAGAAGGGTTCGAGAGACACTGGAAGCAGAACATATAAATAGATTAGATTGGCCAGCCAACTCTCCTGACATGAATCCTATTGAAAACATGTGGGATTTCGTTGCTAGAGCCATTCATAATCATATTCCTTCACCTCAGATTGCAGATGAGTTAGTCGTGGCGGCAGATAAGGAATGGAACAATATTCCGCAAGAGATCGTTAACCGCTTGATTATCTCAATGCACAGACGTGTCAATATGCTATTGGAACGTAGTAGAGGTCATACTGACTATTAGTCAAGTAGATAACTTGCTTTGTTACTTCTTTTTGATTTAATACCACTTGTCAAAAATGTGACACATTTGCTGCTTTTTAATTTTCTAAATACTTACTCAGTTTATCGAACATATTCTTTTCACAAAAAAGATTCAGAAAACAATATAATTTTATGAATGTATTTGGTTTTTTTGGCGAAAAGATTTCTTTAACAAGAATGAGGGGGTGCAAGACTTTTGACGTTGTGTGTATTTTCTACCAGACGCGCATGTATTTAAATGATTACATTCCTGGGAAATGAGAGTACCATCGCCTGATAAAAATAAATATCACACTCATCTCCATCCCGATAGCTTTTACAGATTAAATAAATAAATAGAAATGCCTCAATGTGGGTCAATTTAAATCAGAATCGTACGGTTGATGGAGATCTCGGTTAGACATTGTAACAGACTTGGTCCAGTTAAAAATAGGCTCGCTGAATTCTGCTTCGGAACTGTATGGCTTACGATAAATTGTCCGATGCTAAAAACCCACTAGTTGCTACGGAGTACGTGAACTTTATATATTTAGAAACAGAGAAGCTGGAAGATGCAATGTTTGTACTGCAAAGCTCGTGGAAATGGAAAATTAAAAGAAAAACTATAAAAACTATTAAGTAGCTATGTAGAAACCTTTTATTATCTGCCTAGCTGATAACTAAAGAGACAGAAAAGAATATTTACCAAAACATCAAATAGACAAATTCTTGAGAAGAAAAATAAATTATAAGATATACACAATTTTTATTGATAAAAACGTATTGAAGACCATACAGGAAAAATTATGTATGTCACATGTTAATTTCAAGAAAAAATAATTTTAATTGTTCAGGTACCTGGGCAAATACAAATAGAATCTAGTTTTGTTTATTTAAATGTTATTTATACACGTTAAATTGCACTTTATAGTAAAACATTTTTAAATGTCACTTAACGCCCAGGGCCTTATTAAAGCCCTCAGACGTTAATTACTGTAGTTACTATGCAGTCATTCACTCTCCTTTTAGCTAATGGTGTGTACTCTATTTTTATCGAAGAAAATATCATTTTGTGTACCACATTTTATGAAAAAAGATAAAAAAAAACTACAAACAATAAATTACAATTTAGTCATACTAATATAATTATGAATTACATTTTTATGTTTACTATACAATAATTAACGGAATTACTTATAAAATATTAAGACAAAATTTGTCCTGTCCATTTTCTATTTGTTGTCCAGGACTACTTTTTGTAAGTTCAGTAACACTAGTATTTTTTGGAAAATTCTGCGGAAGATCCAGTGCACCTACTAGTTAATAATTAAGTAATAATTTTGTTCGCTATTTCCACATTGTTGGACACTGAATTTTCAATCTAGCTTTCAGCAACAGTGGTTGATTTTCAACCACCATAGTACTTAATTAATATTAGTTATACCTACTCCAGCGCTGGCTAATAAAGTAGCCGAAGAACGCCGAAAACAATGCTCAGTGTATCTATTTTGTACGGAATCTGACCCCACGTATTTTTCTCAAGCACTTGCTTGGAAAATGGATATGTGAAAAAAATTTGTATGTTCAGTATCCGGTTGACGAAGAGACGCATAACTTCTATACATATCCAAATATCGTGGTGACTGGTTTTTATTATCAATTGTACTAGATATGCGCTGTATATTTAGCCTTGAATTATTTTATAGTTATCTACTACCAAAGTTTTATCAAAATCTTGAATATCATCTATTGTTATGTTACATAGCTCTTCTGTACGACATGTTCCACACATGCCAAAAATCAGTACCACCTAATTTAAAAAATAATATAGATACATTTTACTTTACATTTGAAGATCAGAACTTACCTTGATCAGTGTCAATTTCGTCTCTAGTCAATATTCTCGACTTCTTCGGTTTATAACCATAATTTTTTCTTTTAATGAATGTTATTAAACTTGAATATTTGCTAATGGCGATGTTATAATGGAAAAGTCTAGTTGTCCTTACTATGGAATAATACGACTACAAAAAGGACTGTTTACAGTTCTAGCATATTTTTGGGAAAAATGTGATTTCCCAAAAAATATACTGCACATTTTCAACGTAGTGTTTCATATTTGTACAGGTACTCCATTTAAAAAAATTATTGTAAGTTTTGTTGTAAAGTTTTTGTCATTTCCTTTACTAATTACATATGAAAAAATCTGTCACTTTGCTAGAGGTTTTTCGCGTACTAAAATGGCGTATATAGAAACCGCGTTTGTTGATATTATTGCTAGGCATCCGTCACAACTATCAATTCGGCTCCAACAAAAATTACTTGATATTAGTTATACAGACACTCATTTCCACAAATATACAGGGTTAACTATGACTAAGTACAAAAATTTTAACCACGTGCTCAGGAATGCCTAAAAAACAGTAAAAAAATCTTGTTTAAGCTTGATATTTAAAAAATGGGGCAAAACCCTCTTTTCCTACTGAAAGTCGGCGCCTATGATAAGTATATCGACTGAGATGACTTAGATCCATGGATAAAAATTACATCTGTCAATAATATCTACTACACTACTACCAAGCGATAGTTTTTTTACAGCATTTCTGAATGCAGAAACGACAATAATTAACATTCTTAATAGTAATAATACCTGATAGATAGGTAACAATGAATCCAATTAGCTCCACTATTTTGCATTTGTTTTTCATTATTTCGTTACAAACTGGCAAGACTACAACATTTTCATTCGTTATAACTACTCACTACCGATATTACACTCTTCCTGTAGGGAAAGCTAGAAAAAATACCTATTTATTATAACAAAATCGAACGAAAGGAATAGATAAAAGAAATGTACCCACGGCAGTCTTGTCCCATAACCTAGAAAACCAAACCGTCGAACTATATTGTGGGAAAGTATCTGCACCCAACACAAATTTCTCTATTTAGAGAAATTAAAAAAGGTACTAAAAACTGAACAAGAACACAAAACTACAACGTAAACAGTAAACACATAGTAAACACAGGAATTAAATTATGATTTGACTGGAAATTTTACGGTCGCGTTGCTAGTTGCCTACATTACCTACTCTGATTCTGTAAACGTGTGATAGACAAGTCGCATTGGCAGCGTTGAATAAGGATTTAATATAATATCGAAAAATGTTTTTTTCGCTTTATACCTAAATAAGTTTGGAATTTTTTTGAAGGGTGATTCCGTTAATTCTTAATTTTCTCTATCCCCTCTTAAAATATTTGTACTTAGTCATAGTTAACCCTGTATAATATGAGTAAATTTATAAGTGTTACAAATACCGTGTATAAAGTTTTGTATCAGTCTGCGTTTAATATCCTAAACCTGTAATAACCCTCGGCTTAAGCCTCTTCTCGCTATGGATCCTAAACGCCCTTGATTATAAATACTATTTAGTAGACAAGGAAGCACAAAACTCAAGCCATATACTCACGGAACAGCAGCAACGGTTAGAAAAATATATATTCATGAGAATAAATACGTAATAAATGTAATAAGTATGTCCATTTAAAAGCACTGCATATGAACAGCAACCGTTCGTAGTTGGTACTTTTATATTTTTGTGTGTAATTAAATGTACAGGGTATCTCGGAAACTACAAGAGATAGAGGGATGCGGTTATCGCAGCATTGGACTACTTTTTCGGTCGCAATCAGAATTTTCAGTCCTGATTGTTCGTATCTCAGAGAATAGTTGATATATCGGAATGGTGGAAACTGCTTCTGATAGAAGTTTCTATTAAGAGTTCAGTAGCGTACTTGTAATTTCTCTATACAGTGTATCGCATTATGTTTCTCCTTCATAATAACATACAGGGTTTTTCAACGAAAAGTAGATACCTTTAGTATATTTTAAAACTATGTTTTGCTTGAAAATTTGCCAAGACTTGTCAACAAAGAGAACAAAGGGGACATCTTTTTAAATAAAATCCGAGTTTCTGCCATCAACACCTTAGCCGTCACAGCCACCCCCTCTAAATTTTCAAATGGACCCATACCATATGTGGCACATCGTTGCAAAGGCTTATTTCATAGGGAATGAACTATTCATTTTTTATATTCGCGTGAAATTGAGAGTTAAAAAAAATTAAAAAACCTTTTTCTGTTTATTTTGGTTAAACTACAGAATAATAGGAATTACCGTTAAAGTAGTTGTTCAAAATGGCCTCCGTTAACTTCCATACAGTAATACATACGACTTTGAAACAGTTCACGAACATTTGCGAGAACTTGCGATGTCAATTGTCGACATTCTTCTATTATTCTCTGCCTAAGATCTTCAATGTTGGCTGGCTGTGTTGTATATACTTTGGATTTCAAATGCCCCCATAAGAAATAATCCAATGGAGATAGGTCGGGTGATCTAGCCGGCCTTTCGATGGGACCACGTCTTCAATCCATCGTCCAGGAAACAGATCGTTCAAAAATTCTCGAACGGGAACCGGATAGTGAGGAGGTGCACCATCTTGCTGGAAAACTACTTCATTTTCAAGTCAATTTTCGTATTTTTCCAGTAGTTCTGTTATGCACGGATCAACAGCGGTATCAAGAAGTAAGTAGTGCCGGTCAAATTACCATCAATAAAGAACGGGCCAACGATGTGGTCTCCTAGAATACCTGCCCAAACATTAAGTCTCTGTGGACATTGGGTATGGGTTTCTCTAAACAAATGCGGATTCTTGTCGGACTAATATCTACAGTTACGCCTGTTGACTTCTCCATTAAAAAAAAACATACACTCATCGCTGAAGCAAATATTGTACAAGTTCACGTTATTTAATAGACTATTAGACAACTGCAAAAATGTAGTCTTCGATCATCGTCGTCTTCGTTTAGTTCTTGAACAAGTATTGTCTTGTGCTTTTTAAAATTCCCCTTACCCTACTTGTTGAAACCCCTGATGCCAGGGAAAGTTGATTTAAAGACTGATTGATAACCATTGCAACGTGTCCCAAAACTGCAACTTCAACAGATTCTTTAATAATTCGTCTTTCTGGTTGATGTTTTTTGTTTGCCACTGATCCAATTCTCATGAATTTTTGCATCAACTTTGAAACATATTGATGACCAATGAATTTATCGGGATGCATTTCATTGAAAGCACGCGCTGCAGCTCGTGCGCAGTCGTTATTTTTTAAATAGAAACGCACAATCTCGATTCTTTCGGAAATCGTGTACACCATGTTGACACTTTTAAATGAAAATGTACTGGAAGTTGACTGATTGAGGTAAAAATAGAAGGTGGAAAAAAGTTTCGGTATTGTTATCAGTAGTTTAACTAAAATAAAAAAAAATTCATTTTTTATTCAATTGCATTATTTTTTTTCCTTCATAAATAGTTGCTACTTTATGATTCGGAAATTGTCAAAAAAACGTGAAACTGTTGATGTTGCGTGGCCATGCATTGTTATATAATTATACTAATTTGTTCCATGGACTTTGACTTTTAATAATTCTTTAAAAATCCAAAAAATAATTTGAACAACAATTATATTTGCCAATTAAGAAATTTATATATATCTTTAATTGACTAACATTAGAAAGTGAATAAAAACAAACAAAAAAATAATGAATAAGAAAATTGTGTTGAAAATCATTTATATTGAAAAAATGTTTAGAAACTTTAAATTTTCCCCTCTGGTGAAATGAAAGTAGTCAGCAAGTTATAAAGTAGGGACAAACAGAAGTGTATATTTTGGATTTCCATTTCTTTCAATATTATTCTTAATACACATAGTGTTATTACTACTACTTAATACTATTAATAATTATGATGTTAAAGATCCGCTAGATATAGTATAAACATATTGACTATTTATTATATAACTTAATTGTTTAAACAACTGCTTATTTTGCACACATTTTTTAAGTAATTGAAGCAAAGTGAAGTAGTTTTTTTTAATCTTGCCCTATTTCAAAAACGAACTCTATGAAAATTCTAATTGGGGCATTTTAATACTGGCTTTTAGGCCGGTGTTATCATTTGATTCATAGTGACTTTCCGAGTTTTATACTGTGACCTCGGTAACTGGTCGCTACCAGAAACAGAATTAAACACATCCCTAGTCTTAGTCGCAATTCTTTTACCTGCCCTAGTTGTTCTCGGACAAAGCTCTGTAGGGAAAGACCCGCTACCGGTGTGTATGGGCCCGACCGTATATTGATTTCGACTCCTATTGTTCCTCCTACCGTTCCTCGGATAATGGTGGTTCTCCGAGACATCCCGTAGCCGCCGCTGTAATTGGTTGCATCCCATGCTTCCAAACGTTTCGCCGCTCTTCACTGTCGGCGTCTTCAATGGTGACTCTGTAAAAGCTTCGTCGCTACCATATTTCTTGCAAATAAATCATTTGAACAGTTCAGATGAGGTGCTGCAGAGCTGTTACAGCGCATACAAAGCATCGGCGGACATTTAACATCTATTGTTCTTATTTTTTTTGCATGTGTTATTTATAGCTTGTTTATTATTTGCTTGCTAGTTGTTTAATACATATTTTCTTTATATATTTCATAATAATACCATAGTGTATGGTATACCCAGTTTATGGTTTATAGAAATACTAAGGTTCTCAAACTAGCCACTCACCTATCTAATTAATATAAAGATACAATTAAACGTTCGGAATGTTCGGAAGGCTTCACTATTGATACAGGACTGAGACAAGGAGACCCACTCTCAACACTTCTTTTTAATTTAGTACTAGAAAAGGTCATAAGAGATAGTCAGTTGAGCAGAGAAGGACACATATTGTTTAAAAGTCACCAAATAGTAAGTTATGCAGATGACGTGGCCATTATTGCTAGAGATAGTAGGGAATTAGAAGAAGTAACGAAAACTTGTGAAGGAAGCACGTAAAGTAGGATTGCAGATAAATCAAGAGAAAAGTAAGCTTTTGAGAATAGGAGAACAAAAAAAAGGATACCAATTTTAAATTGAGAACAGAGTATGGAGAGATGGAGTTTGAAGAAGTTTAAGGATATGTGTATTTGGGGGCGCTAATAACAGCTAACTGTGATGAGGAACAAGAAATAAATAGGAAAATAATAAAGGCAAGCAGAAGTTCGGCAGCAGTCAACCACTTATTGAAATCAAAAAATTTGTCCAGAGGAGTAAAATTTAGAATGTATAAAACAATTTTGAGACCGACAGCGCTGTATGGTAGTGAAACCTGGGTTCTCAATAAGAAGTCAAGAGAAAACCTTTTAAGGTGGGAAAGGAAGATCTTAAGAAAAATTCTAGGGAGTAAGAAGACAGAGGAAGGCTATGTAAGGAGAAATAATAAGGAAATATATGCAATGTACCAAGCACCAACAATAGACGAATTTGTAAAAGCCAGAAGAGTGCAGTGGCTAGGGCATCTAGAACGTATGGAAGATGAAAGGGCAGTTAAGAAAATAGTAGGGAGTAACCCTAACTACAAGAAAAAATGAGGTAGACTGAGGAAGCGATGGAGAGAGGCGGTGGCAATAGATCTAAGGGAGAAAAATGTAACGGATTAGAAAAGAAAGGCGAAGGACAGAATGGAGTGGAGGAGAATAACACAGCTCTGGGCCTAAAAGGCCTGTAAACAGCTTTATATATATACAATTAAACGTAAAAACAGCTTTACCGATTTCCAAGCATTTGTTTCATTATATGCTTACTTTGAACTTGGACGTGATGATTATTTTAAAAATAGAAAGAAAATATGCAGTTGTTCTTAAAACAAACTGTATAGTAAAATCAAAATAAAATGATTAAAAATATATGGACCTTCTCCTTTTTCCTATTTTTCTTTTTGACATGGTCTATTTTTCAAGTGTTTTTCAAACAAGATCATGGTAGACTGGGAGACTTTTTTACATTACAGTCATTTTTGTCAAAAAATACAGTAATTTATTCAATTTATCCACTAGACTTTTGCTTATTCTATTAAAACGGTTTTTCTAATTACAACTAAATATATCGAAAAAACTACATACAATATTGTAATTATTTGCATAAATGCAATAGGAAACTTCAGTCCCATATTAGTGATAGCAACAGGACAATAAAATGTAAAAGGAATTCTGGACAGTCAACCCTGTTGTGCAAAAGTGCGTGTAAAAATTTGAAACTATAAAAGTCTCTTATGAGCTAAAATGAATCAACATGAAAGCAAACAAATAATACAACAATAAAATTAACTTAACAAACAATAAATTAACTTTTAGTAATCATTTTCAGCATTTTCTTTCTTCAAGTCTCAGAACATTGGACTTATGTGAGAAGACAAGATCGTGATTTTCGTGAAAATGTGCTATTTAACAGATATGTCCTCTCTAAACTTGAGTATTGTTCATTGGTTTGGGTTGTGTTGTACACTGTTCACATAAATGGAATCGAGTTTTATTAAAAAAAAATCAAATTTGGTATCTATGTCTTTTGGAATAGACGCTTCATTTTCTTTTTTATATACAAAAACTTAATTCATCTTGAAAAATTAGCAACTAGATCATATACTTATCTGATTTTTTTAAAGACATAACTAATATTTTGTTATGATGATTCTGTTTGCTTATTCAAGGTTGATTCGTTCAGGTTATATTGAAGTACGATTATAGAATGAATCAATGAAGTGATATCAGGCAAGAGGCAAGTAAATGTCAACCAAAGAAATAATTTTACTATTGAGTAAGCAGAGACAATTTGGCTTTGTTTTAATAAAATTTTAGTGGTAGTTATAGAGAAGATATCAGCTACTTAATTTCTTAGCATTTTCATAAATGATTCTCTGATATCTTCAAAGACAATACAATCGAATCTTTTTCTTGATCATCCTATACATTACATTATACAATTTTATCTTATATTATTAAGACCTATCTTCTTTGTAAAACTGCTAGTTCTTAATCTTACCTTAACGTCCCATTTTCATTTATTGTGCTGTTAATATTGAAGATGATAAAAGGCAAAAAGCTTTCAATTAATTTTATACTTTATTATATTTGAAATTAAAGGAAAATTTAAACGGCTATTCCAAAATAATGACGCAGGCTTTTGGATATATTCTAGAACTAATTTAACAATAAAATAAAGAGTAATATTTTATTTAATTCATCTCAAATCATTTATTTACAAAGGTTCAATAAAATTTTCTAACATATGTAATACTAGCTATTAAATATACACATATTATAATACTTTCATAGCTGGAAACTAATAATAATGGGAGCATGTGTTGCTGACACCTACGTAGATAATGACACCCACGCAAATACTAAATTGTTGGCAGACTACATTCACGCAATTAAGAATAAGGATGGCAAAAATTACATAAAGAATTATTCAATGACTACAAAATATGTTCTGTCGACAAATGATCAAACTTTATTTACGCCATTAATAAATGGTGAAATGCTCTTTATAAAATATGAATTGTATTTCTGAACAGGGCTCTCCTGAAAAAAGTGAAAGCCAGAAAACTAAGCCTTCTCATTTTTTCTACTAAATATTTCTTTAAAATCCAAATTTAGTATTCTAAAATTTAAGTGTTTAAGCTGGTGTTCATGCAATTGTTTGGTTTTACTGGTCTTTTCCTCTTCATGTTATCAACTTCTATTGAAAAGTTTGATTCGTTTTTCTCTTTAAAATGTAGATAACAATTAGTAAAAATCAAGAACTGAACTTGTCATTTTATAAGCAGTGTATAATTAAGGGATTCTACTTTGTGTAAGTTAATAATTAAATATTAAATATAAGCAAAATTGAAATTAAAAACATGCATACGGTTTTTCCAAGTGTTAACACAAATATCGAGAGAACTAAGATAAGGCGACCTTGAATATCAAGTACCCAGTATCCAGACACCTTCTTGGCATATTCATGCACTAGGTGCGACGTTCTTCAAATATTACTCTACTTATTGCACAAAATGTAGTGGTGATGTTTGTGGCAGACTTACCTTATGCCATTTGTCTTCTGTAATGCACCAGGCACGTTTTGAAAGGTTTAGGAAATTCTACGAGGAAGAACCTAGAACCCTTATTCTATTGACCTTGATGACATCGTAATACTTGACAAGAACTTTCATTTGAAAAATGTCCAAGAAGTCTTTCAAATGTTGAATGAGGCTTGACTCAAGTTAATTCTCAAGAAATGCATGTTGTTTCAAAAGGAGGTCAAGTATTTAGGTCACGTTTTTTTTCTTTGATGGAATACAGACTGACCCAGAGAAATAGCTAGTAATAAAAGAGTTTCCATGAGTTTCCTGGGATTTTACAAATTACTATGACTATTTTTTTTAATAATTTTGCGATATCACCAAACTCTTACATCTACTCAATGAAAACAATCAGCCATGTATTTGGACGGGCACTGGCAACAAGCTTTTCAGAACCTGAAATAAGCTATATGTTCTCCGATCTTGTCATATTCCAATCCCGCAAATAATTGTATGGCAAACGCTAATGTTAGTAATACTGGAACTGGAGGAGAGTTATCCCTAGTGGAAAACGGATACGAGAAGATTTTCTATATTACCAAAGTCTTCTCTAAGCAAGAAATCTGCTGTTAAGTAGAGAGCTGATTAGCCATAGTTAAAATTGTGGAGCATTTTCATAACTATAGTCAATCACTGATCTTGAGGACTAATCATATTTCCTTGAAATAATTATTCTTGAAGTAACTATTACAATTCAAGAATCAACAGGCAAGTGGAATACATCAAAATTAAACACCGGAAAAGTTTAACCATCATAATGCTGATGATTTATCCAGAAGAACAACCACACTGTCTGCGACAAGGAACAAGAAAATAGGATGGATTTCTTTGTTTAAGAACTATTAAAGTGTAAAAGAGTAGAAAAATAAAATCATTGCTAAAGAACAAAGCGGAAGTGCAATTTTGGATTCATTTTCCAATAGAAACTAAAAGTAGTTAGACCCACCTGATAGGAGGTTCCTGATAAATATTCATCTCTAAGTTATTTGGCCCTATGCGATAGAAACTGTTGTTAGTTTTCTTGATATTTTACAAGGTGTCTGACTAAATAGATCTTTAGTAAGTCCATATACGCTTCATTTAGACATAAAGTTTATAATGCAAGATATTCCCAGAGAATTTTCCAATCAGTAAAAAACTAAAATTTCTACCTTTTCTTTCTTTATTTTGATGTCAAATAAGAGAGATTCAAGAAAAATGTTTATTTTAGCTTTCAATTCGAGTTTTTGTGGAAGAATTCTTCTTTGGAAAACCTTTATACATAAATTATTATACCAATATAAGTCTTTCACATACCTAATTGTAAAGTAATAATGAGCATGCGGAGTCATTTTAAATGTGTATTAGACTAAGTTATTGTTTGGAAATTGTTGACGTTTAACCAAACGGTGGATTTAAGCTGCTTCGAAAGTATGATAGAATATGGTTTTCTAACCTTATGTAATTTAATACCTCTGCAAAAAATATATTTATAAGTATTCAGAAGTTGCAGATAGATTGCACAAAATAATTGTGTTAAATTTGCAGTATAATAATAATCTGATCTTTATTTCAATTGTCTTGCCATTTAAGTGACACTTATATAGGTAACTAATTATATTTTTTAATTGAAATTATGTTCTTAAATGGAGAATTAATAAGGAACCTCATCTTTTTTGGTACAGTAGAAGCCAGTATAAAGCCCGTAACGGACGGCGAGCGATAATATACAGTATGCGCCAAAAGTATGGAATAAATTTAATAAAAACGAAACAATTATTTTTTGGGAAAAATCCTCGAACAGGTCGATTTTTAATTTAAAAAATACGTATTTTAGCGTAAAATGCGATTTTTAAATGTCTGAAAGATCGTTTAATTCTCTATCAGACAGTACTAAAATTTTGCCCTCTTACATAGGAAAGTTTTCGAGTAAATGACGATTGAATGTTAGAAAACGTAAATTTTATCCATAAAAAAGTAACAATTCTGAGGTATGTAAAATAAAATACAATTGATTAAATTTTATACTTAAATTAAATGTTCGAATTGTCATCCACCAACTTCTTGACAATGCGCAAGTCTGTGAAGAAATTCTTCTCGCACATTATGAATGATTTCTGGGGTAACTCTGCGTATTTCGTCCCGAATGCGATTTTGAAGTTCTTCTAAATTACGTGGTTTATTAATGTACACTTTTGACTTCAAGTATCCCCATAAAAAATAGTCAAGAGGTGTAAGATCTGGCGACCTCCCAGGAAAACAGTTGTCCAAAAAATCTCGTACAGGGCACGCATAGTGCGAAAAACTAAACTTGATAACGTTTTTGCTTTATTTTAATTGATTTACGTTTTCTAACATTCAATCGTCATTTACTCGAAAACTTTCCTATGTAAGAGGGCAAAATTTTAGTACTGTCTGATAGAGAATTAAACGATCTTTCAGAATCAAGGAAAAAAATATGGTGTTACCATTTAAAAAAAATCGATGACGTCATTACTCGAAACCAAATGACATTTGAAAATCGCATTTTACGCTAAAATATGTATTTTTTAAATTAAAAATCGACCTGTTCGAGGATTTTTTCCAAAAAATAAATGTTTCGTTTTTATTGAATTTATTCCATACTTTTGGCGCATACTGTATATCTTTGCAATGAGATATATTCCTAAGGACAAGTAAATGGCATAGATATAAATAGATAGTATAGCGTCAATGCGTTTAATCACAAGCGATATTTTTGTAATATATCAGATATATATTATAACTCACCGTCCGTTACCGGCTTTAGACTTATAAAAGAAAAAGGCAAATTTCATACACAGTAAATTAATATAAACAAAAAAGTAAAACATTTTTGGTCTTTTAAAAAGAAATATACTAAATCTATTCCTTTGCATATGCATTTTAATGAATCTTCTATTTATTATGAGGAATCATTGCATAATACAGCCTTTAATAATACTTTAATTACAAAAAATTAATGGTTTCTTAAAAAGTGTCAATGCAAAAATAGGGTCCGGTCCTGATGGCATTCCCGCGATTTTCTTAAAATCTTGTTGTGACACTTTAGCTGAACCCTTGTGAACTGTTTGCTAAATCTTTGTCTGAAGAAATATTTCTACAAAAAAGTGGAAAATTGCGCGAGTTGTTCCTATTCATAAATCAGGTAGCAAAAACGTCTCTAATTATAGTCGGATATCCCTTCTTTGCCATTTTAGCAAAGTCTAATACTATTATTTCCTAGAAATTATTCTTTGTGGTAAAAATTCACATACCACTCTATAAACATAGTTTTTATAAAACGAGATCTGTTTTAATAAATCTTATACCTTTTATTCAAGATGTATATATTTCAATGCATTTAGGATATTCTGTGTGTGCTGTATATACTGATTTCTCTAAGATTTTCGACAAAGTCCATTTTCCTAGTCTCATTGATAAGCTTGGAAATGTCATATTTATGGCAACCAATTAAATTGAATTGAATTATTTTTCAGACAGATTTCAATATGTTACTCTTGATAATTTTAAAACAGCATTGGTTTTATAGCTATAGCTAAGCTATAAATAACCTTTGGAATTATTTAGGGATACCTGGGTATGCTTTTTTAGTATTTTTTTAGTCCTATCGAGAAGTGCTTTCTATATTCAAAAATTTGTATCTATATATACGGACGATATTAAGATTTATAGAACAATATCTAATATATCTTATTATATTAATTTGTAAAGGGATTTAGATCGATTTAGAATAGTTTGCAATAATATATTACAATACAATAAATTGTTTTTTTTTCCACGGTCGGGAGTAGAAATCACTTTCTATCACATTAAAATTAAAACAGAAGTAGTCGATTATTCCCAAAGGAGTATAATGCTCCCAAGGGAGTTTACATTATGGAGAACGTTTTTCATGCAAAAAAAGATAACATTGAAATTATTTATTGACATTTAAATTAAACGTTACATTTGTACAATTTTCAAAATTAATATTAGAAGGAATATTACTTTCGCTTACATTTACAGTTTTTCTGGTTACGCTAGTAGTAGTACCTACCAAAACCTGATTAGCAATTTTGGTCTTATTTTCAATGGAGTTCTCGACATAACCCTCAGCGACTGTCGTGGATTTCCAACCAGCATGACGCTTTATTGTCGTGATATCCACACCAGCATCTGCCTGTAATGTCGCTGAAGATCTTCGTAAGCAGTGACCAGTATAACATGCAGCATCAGGTAATTTTAAATACGAATTTTTCCCATGGTATTCTTTCCAACTGGCTGCGAACTACATTTTCCTGCTTTGTAGTACAAAAAAGGCGCTTATGCTTGATGTGGGGAGGACGAAGGGACAAGTATTTTCGAAACAATTCAAGCATATTTCCCACATCGGTAACCAGAAAGGTTCGTGGAATCTTTGTCTTAGTGTTTGGAATTTTTACAATCAAGAAAGAGCCTACATCCTCAATATCATCTACAGTTAAATTGACTAGTTCATCAGTTCGACAAGCTCCGGCAATCCCCAGAATTAATCCAACCTATAAAAAATCAAAATACTTAATAATTGAAATACCTAACAACAAAAGTAATCTTACCTTAATCATTAAGAATTCTTTGTCATCTGCACTTGATAGAAAACGGTCGATTTCACCCTTTGTCTATATTTTCGATTTTTTCGCTTGATATCCGTCACCGGTTCTTTTCAAGCATGACTTAACCATAGAATATTGCGCCCATAATATGGAATACTTGTAATTCTTTGCATTTTCACTGAAGAATGCCAACAAAACATTCTCGCTGTATACTTGAACATTTTTCTGGGCGCACCACTTTTTGAACCGATTGTAGGCTATATCGTATAAAAATCTTGACTTCGTAGGCAGCAAATTGCTTATTGCAATATTTTCGGCCTCCACAATCTCTTCCGACTCACAATTATTGATTGTGCACTAAACAAACTTTAAACTAAACCAAACTAGCATCTTAATTTGACAATTCTTTTTGTTTGTTTATTTTGTAGTTATGACAATAACTCAACGACTACTAAATAAATGCTCAAATCCGAATACAATAATTCTGGTGCTACTTACTTCATAATGACAAAATATGTGTTTTTAAGTAAATGAGACCGTGGAAAAAATAGTATATAGCATTCGGGAGAGATGCTATTTTGTCCTCGGTGCATTGTACCTCTGCCAAAATAACGCATTTCTCTCCCTTATAGTATAATGTACTATTAAATATAGAAAAATATCACCAAATTGTATTTTCTCGATTGCAAGATGCTCATACCGTTAATCCATGTCTTAATAATATATCAATTAATTTTGTAAATGTGCAAAATACTTGGGGGTAAACTAGATAAAAAAATTGTTTTGATATCCATATTGAAGATGCTCAAAAGTTACTTGTACTCAATTTCATCTTTAGAACGACAACAGACTTCCAATGTCATGATTTAACCTATGGTTGAGAATAGTTGTTCTGTATAAGATCCGTTTTATGATAGATATGTCAAAAGAATAGAAATTGTCAAAAAAAAAACAATCAATCACATTAATTATAAATTTAATAGGAATCAACGATTTCTATTAGTTAATTGTCACTCTATGTATATTATTAGATAATTAGATTTATCTATTGAGTGGACTATTTTTGTGAGAATAGAAAAAATAATTAAGTAAATTTACCTTTAACAGAAGTAATAATAATAATTCTTCAAAAAGCATAATTACATTTCTTCAAAGGCACTTTCTTTAGTTATTGTATCAAAAAGTTGCACCTATACACAAGCACTAGCACACTCAATTTTATTTAAATTGATAAATATAAATTTTACAGTTATTTACATTTTATCTTATTTTAATTCCAAAAAATCGGTGTTAATTCACTGTTCAAGGAATACCTGCTACTACTCTCTGCATAACATTTGTACTGTGAAGTCTTCTAGTATTCTGAAACTATAATAAATATCAAGTAATGCAATTGATTTCATTCTATTTATTATAGGAGACCTGATGGATGAAGAGAACGTGCTGGACTTCTTGACAAGCTTAGAAGCCATGGACCTTCCCGACCGCATAGAAGAAGTAAACGCCAGGATCCTGGACAAAATCGTTCAGGAAACAGACTTCGTCGCCGTGCTATTCTGTAAGTACGGCCCCTTCGCAGTTTCTACTTGAATTGGCAGTAGATAAAACCAGATCTCACAACACTTGCACCAAATTTATTAATAACTATCCGTCTTCTTCAGCTAGCCAGTTATATTTAATAAAAACAGATTTTACGGTCATTTTACGACCTTTAACGGCACAGTTATAGTTCGTGTAATTACTGTTTTAACTTTATATTTAACCACTTCTTTATCGAGTGTATGATACACAGGTCCAGATGCAGAAACGTGTTCCAAAGGAGGCGCCAGTAAGTACGCTGCATCCACCTGATATTTTTCGAAATTTTTCTGCTGTATACCTCATGAAGTGACATGCTAAGACATCACTATTTCCATAATTACAATTATCTGTCAGGATCTACAACACTTATCTCTTATAAACCAGAAATTAATCAATCCTTAAATCAAATCAGAAACTTTAGATGATTGATTTCATTGATGACATTTCATCAAATACACAACCAAAATCGAGGTAACTATACAGAGTATATGTAAAAAGTTGAGAAAAAATGTTATTACATATTCTGGGGACACTTGGTAAAGGTAAGTTTTTCGGCATGAGAAATTGACATATACATAAACCCATTGTCTTCCTTCATACTTTATTCAATTACTATCAAATTTTAGACGATCGTATTGAATGTACAGGATTCTATTTTTTCAAAGCAATGTTCTGGAAGTATGGGACCTTAGGTCAAAATAAGGCCATTGAGGCAGACATTACTTAATGCTCTACTGCAGTGTAGAGTGCCACTGCAATGTGGAGTGTTATTAGTATATTATTTAACGAGCGGTAATGCAGGTCATAACTCACGCAGATGAAGTTTGCAGCACGAGCCGCATGCGAGTGCTGTAATTCATCAAGTGAGTTATGACCATTACCGCAAGTTGAATACTATACTTTATCTACGACTATAACAATAAATACTAAGATACAAGTATCGAGAAAGAAAATTGATTTGAAAACGTCAAAATTATTTTGTTAAAATTTCAAATGACATTAGTCCCCTCAATGATAATAATTGACAGTTCCGCCTTCTGAGAGGCGTTGGCAATTTAATAATTTTAAAATCTTTTAATTATTCATTCCTTTCCACTTGTTAAAAATTCTTTCCATTTTACACCAATGGAACGTATTTATCGGCTTAAAAATTTCCAAGAATTTACTGCGTACACTATTTACATACCGAATTATCATTGTAGAAGCCCAGAGTGAGTTTATAATAACTCACTATAAAAACTCACGCGATTTGTTTATTGATACTATTAATTGCTCAAAAGCAGTTGAATAATTAATATATAAATTAATAGGAGTAGATAAAAAAAATAATTTTGTCAATATTATATTTGATCCGTCTACTTAAAAATTTAGATGTATATGATTGTTTGGAGAAAAATTCAAAAGTATGTAATATTCATTTTGCGTTCATCAATAGACTGCGTTTTTGACAGCTTATTTGTGTATTGAGCAAAAATCAGTTATATAAATTACCTACATAGCTTAAATTTAAACACACTTATTCTCGTAACTATCAGAAACTAATAGACATATAAAAATTAATGAAAATTAATTAAGTTAAGGCCGGAGGTCATAAAATTTAATATACTTTCATGTTTCTCGGAAATCCGGTTTACTTGCTGTTACAAAGTTGTTTTTTTTTTCAAATTTCAAAACTACCAAATAGCAAGAAAAAGCAATACAGTACGTGACGTTATAATAACTAGCAAACAATATAGTTTTTATATTAAAAAAAAAAGTTAAAATATATACTTTCAATCAATGGCAAGTAATATTTCAGAATTCAACATAACTTCATAAAACCCATGATTTAATAAGAAAACAAGAAAATGCAGTTAAATTTTATGACCTCCTGGTCCTCCTCAAATTAACGTTTATAAATTAATGATTACTTGTTAATAATTTTATGATATAATAACTAGAATCATAAACTCATATTCACGGCCATATTTATGACTTTCTTGGAATTTGTAATAATATGAAGTTGAACATTCTATAAATGAAATTAAGAGAATAGTTACCTTCCATCTGACAAGAAATAGGAAATTAACAAACATAATAATGGGGCAAATGCCAAGTAAGTATTGAATGAATTGATCACTAACAAGTTTACCTAGATTAATCCTATACGTATCTTTCATATTAGGATAAAAAAATAATCTGGATAAATCTATATTTAATTACAATGTTATCGTTTTGCGATCAACAATTGCTTCACTTCTTCAAACTTATGCTGCTACAATATTAGATATAGAGAAACAAGAAGAATTTTAGGTAAATTGCTACATGAATCAAATATGTTGTGAAGTAATAATTTGTTGGATTTGATTCAATTACCAATTATAACTTGATAGCTTCTTGTCACATCATTTTCAATTTTGTTTTTGGTTATTGGGAATTTTACGACGTATCTTTTCAAATTTAATATTAATAAAAATAAATATTTCTTTATAAATTATAGTAAACTTTAATAACTAAATCTAGGAATAAACTCTGTTAGTAATAATTGATAATTTTAACTTTTTAAACTTGTAGAAGATTCTTGACTGGTTATAGAAAATCAGTCAAATCTAATTTATAATTTAAATTAAACCTACAAAGAACGAAGTAAATGAATTTATACAGGGATGAACATTAATAGGGCTGATATAACACTGGAACTAAGTAAGTCAGTTTTGAGATACAGGGTGTGTAAGATAATTTAAAAAAATCAAATTTTTTATGTATTTTTTTTAAAGAGCAACAGATTTGATTTAAATTTGACTCAAGTACGTTTTTGGTGGTGGAACAATGCCGAACACGCTGGTGTTATTGTTTTTTTTTTGTACAAAGTAGAGGGCGCTAGTTGCTGACATTTTATTCTATATTATGTACAATTTTACACAAAGAGGTACTCTTAGTCAATTTGTTAAAAATATCCTATTTTCCAGGAAAATTCAAAAAAAGTTGTGGTGAAGTCAACAAAGCGATCTCTGTAATAGTACTATCCTATCAAGTGTGTATGTGTCAAACCCCGTACTCTTCCATTGGTATGTTATATTTTGTATAAGAGAAACTCCTGGAAATTTCCCATATTTTCCCCAACACCGTGTATAATACTAATGGAAACTTATACCAGCAGTGCAGATGTTACCTTTTGGGAGACGGTGTAAGAGTCCTGTAGCAGTAGTTAGATGATCTCAGAAAAAAAAATTTTCTGAGAGGCAGCTACGAAATAAAAAAACATTTTTGGTAGTAGAAAGATGTCGGGAAACTGGTGATGTTAAACCTAAATAAAATACCTAACCTAACCTAACCTAAATAAATTAATTCCGGTAGACCTAGATCAAGTAAAACTGATCAAAAATATCAAGGTATTTTAGATTATTCCGGGTTTGACACATACACATTTGACAAATAAGTACTATTACGGGGATGATAAAAATAATATATATAAAAATTTGATTTTTAAGAATTATGTTATACACTCTGTATCTCAAAAATTAGTGGCTCTAGGACATATGTTTATGAAGCACACTCCACTTATTATTCAATTTTCTGCCTTTTTGAAACACCCTGTATAGTGTGGTGCATTGGTCAAGTACAACTCACGCAGAAACAGTGCAAGCTATTAAATTGCATTGCTTGTGGGAAAAGCTAGTTGTCAAGAAATTTCATGAGGAATCATTGCCCAATGTAAGCCTTTATGAATGAGTCCCTTAATAGAATTTTGAGAGAAAAACACTTCTTTAATTATTGAAAAATATATAAGCTTGGAATTAACCCAGTGAATTCAATACACCATTATTTTTTACTACTCTTAATATTGTAGAAAAAATATCAACAGAATAAAAGCTTCTCAGTTTGAGAGTAGAATCTTCTTATATAACCTAAATGGTAAACTTTACTAGTGTATTTAGGTTTTGACAGAGAGACTTGCAAAATTCATAAAAATAATTTGAAATTTCAAACTGAGCATGGCTCGTTGAGGTATATAGCATTTATTATTTTTTTTTTCAGAATGTAGCAATAAATGCGCATGCGTCTTTACTACACCACACAGCCTAACAAACACTTTTAACACATACATGCACTTACAACAAACACATTTCTTATTACTGGAATGCCCTCCTAAGAAATAAGTCCTATCTTTTTAAGTTTTGTGTTACTTTTTCATATTTCTAGATGTGCAGCAGCTCTATTAGTAATGCTTTTGCATGAGTATTGACAGAGGTACATAGATGTTAAGTAAACATTGTGTCACAAGGGCAGAAAATGACACAGGGCAGCTAATAGTTAAGAGCTGCTAAAGCATTTTCTGCATGAATGACACACAACTGTTTTTCGTCTCCCAAGAAAAGTAAAATATAAGAAAAGTCTTTAATTTTATAAATACAGACATACCTTAAGTAATAAAAATGTAGGAATTTATTTATAATAGTAATTAATGTTAATTATCCCTCGAGCACAATTATGGATAGTAATACCAGAATTTATAGGCATTTGGTAGGTTTTTAAAGTGCTAACAGTATGGTGACTTATTTCTATGGATGAAGTTGATGGTGCCTTGGAATTATCTAGATTAACTGGTAATTTATTTATTTGGTCGTAATTATTTAATACTTCAGTTGAGTTTTTTCTGGGAATATTAGGCTGCCGTTCTTGGTTTGTCAGGATTTTTTGAAAAATGTTAATCTTATTACTATTATAGAGTGTACTCTACATTTATTATTCTTGTAATAAATGAATAGGCGATGATGAGGAGTGTGGATAGGTCTAAGGGAAATATTGTTGTTTATTGTAAGTAGATTCAATCTATCAAGTGTTTTGTTTGTGATTGTAAACGCCCTTGTAGTATTATTTTTTGTTTCTGGAACTCTATTCATCAATATATCTCCTCTCCTATCTATTTGGTCTAGCTTCATATTTAACAATTCATAAGAGAAATCTACTATTTAACGATAAAAAAAAAGAAATTAGTTTATCTTAATTTATTTGTTTACCCTTATCATAAGATATTCAAAATCATCTGCTTCCTTAAAAAACTGAATGCATTGTTCTTAAGTCAAAGTTTTGGACTTTTTGGGCAGGTAATTTACAAAAATGCTTGAACTTTATGAAAATTATCATCAAATTATCTTTCCGATATATAAGCAAGTAATATACACTCACAGACAAAAATATTGCATATTTTATTTTAAGTCTTTTTTATATTTGTATTTTTTCCTTTAACACAGTAGGCGTTTTTTATTAGAAAAATGGCTTACACTGGAGTGTTTTACGTATATTCTATTTTTTTTTACTGATAAGATGTAGCTTTTAAAACTGAATGAGCAATAATGTTACAAATTACAAAGATTGTATGGTCTGCCTTGACGACTAACAATGTCTGCTCTGTTTTTTGTTGTTATCAAAATAGCATTTCGAGTTCTTTATTTGTTGAGTCTGATTGTTTTCGTTAGTGAGATGCCATATTTAAACGAATTAATTTCTGTTTAAATTGTTACTCTGGCCAATGAGGGTTGCAGACAAAAAGATATAGCGAAAAGATCACGTATCCATCAATCCACTGTTTTTCGTATAGTAAAACGATAGAATGAGACTGGAGAATATAAAAGGCGACCCGGTCAAGCACGTAACAGGTGTACAACACCAAGAGATGACCAATATTTGAGACTACAATCTTTGCGATATCGCACGCTTACAGGTCCGCATCCTAAAAATTAATTACTAATTACAAGAGAAGTCAATGTAAGTGTCAAAACGGTAATAAGAAGACTTAAGGAGTTTGGTTTAACCCCAAAACGCCCTGCCAGAGTGCCTAGACTTCTCCCACGCCATAAAACTAGACGATTACAATTCTCAAGAGCCCATGTTAACTGGAATGAACATCAATGGGGACAAGTTCTTTTTACAGATGAAACCAGAATCCAATTGTGGAAGCCAGATGGACGTGGACGAGTATACAGAAGGTCTGGTGAACGTTTTGCAGAATGTAATCTAGTACAGAATGTTAGCTTTGGAGGCGGTTCCATTATGCTATGGGGAGGCATTAGTTGGGAGAGTCGCACGGAGCTCATTGAAGTGAATTTAAGAATGAATGCTGACTGGTACATTCACAACATACTTGAAGAGCATGTTTTACCTTATGCTGGCTTCATTGGATACGATAACTTTCTGCTAATGCATGATAATGCCCGTGCACATGCCGCTAGAATAGTGGTTCAGTACCTTGAGGATGTCGGAATTGATGCATTAGAGTAGCCACCAATGAGTCCTGATGCAAATCCCATAGAACATGTATAGGATATCCTAAAGCGACGTATACGAGCATAAAATCCAACTCCTAACTCAATTGCAGAATTAAGAATTGCTGCACAAGAAGAATGGCATCGAATTCCGCAAGAAAGCGTTAAAGACCTTCTGCGGAGCATGCCTAGGAGGATGCAGGCTATCGCTAGAGCTAGAGGAGGAAGTACTAAATACTAAATTGTCTATTATGTTGCCTTAAAGTCGTTATTTTGTCGTCATTGTTGCTCTTTTTAATTAAATGTTCTAACCAAAAAACAGGATATTTTATTAATGCTTCTATAAATCTTTAGCAAAACTTCATTATGTAATTTATTTAACCATTAATATACGTAACGCACTCCAGTATAAGACATTTGTAAAAATAAACACCTAAAATGTCAAAAGAAAAAATACAAATATAAAAAAAACTTAAAATAATATATACAATATTTTTGTCTGTGAGTGTATTTTCTGTTAGGTTGTTTGCTTTTTTTCTGTGTTTCCAGTTGTTAAAAATGTATAGTACTTTTCGTACCGTTGTCTTGACTTTGTAGGTAACAAATTATTTAGAGAAACATTGCTAGATTCTTCTTCCAAGTTTGGTGGAGTATTCGTAAATTCTTCTTCACTGTCTGAATTATTATTCATTTTCACAAATTCACACAATCACAATTATTCAGAATCAGAACGTATTATTATTTTATAGTTTTGTTGTCTTGATTCCAGACTTTGATTTACACAGACGTTTAATGAAAATTTATGTGAAAAGTCAAAGTACGCAAATGACAGTCAAAGTCAAAAACTACAAAATTGTTATATTTATCTTTAGCAGCCCAAGGGACGATAAACATTACTTTCGGTCATATTTTTAGGGTTCATATGATTCATTTTCACATATGGTAGGCGAAAAAAATCTTAATGTAACGTGCTAACATTCTAGTATATTAACAATGAATTTAAGCAACTTAATTCTAAAACTTACGTTCTAAATTTATCCTCCACACTACTACAGTTTCAAGCAACCTAGACCACGGCTTTGCCAAAATATTTCTGTATCTACGAGATTAATTGCCATTACTTATTATACACTAGACAGTGGGATTCTAGTTTTGGGTTAATATTGTGTCACGGCCTTGCCGTTCCATTTTCTAGGATTTCGACAGGTTGATTTTAATGTGAATACCATGGGTTTGCTATTAATAATGTGGAGATATGATAAATATAAATTTCTAAATATAAAGTAGCTGTATAAAGTATTGATCACTTTAGTATTGACTGTTATTTCCCACTAGTTTCAGTAGAAAAGTCAAAAGTATGCATGAATACTGCACAATGTGTGCAGTATTTCAGTTGGTTAAAAAAACGCAAGCGATCATTTTAAATAAATGTGTGGAACTTATAATTTCTTAAATGGATAAATTTTTTAAATTTTTGTAATTCATCTATAAGAGTA
This sequence comes from Monochamus alternatus, assembly GCA_037114965.1. Taxonomy (NCBI): domain Eukaryota; kingdom Metazoa; phylum Arthropoda; class Insecta; order Coleoptera; family Cerambycidae; genus Monochamus; species Monochamus alternatus. The sequence goes on along the minus strand of CM073435.1, from coordinate 19,663,105 downwards.
GAATATTGGAAATACTGTCACTAATTTTGTTTTTCCAATATATCAATATTATCCCCGATAATCATTTTATTATTATTATTATCCATTAGACGCAAGTGGTTATTTGTTAACATTTTTATATTTCAGTGGCCAGGAATACCCAATTAAATAAAAAAAAACTAAGAAAATATTAATCTAACCTTTAGCCATTTCGAAGTTCTGACTTGGCCATTAAAAATTTTGATTTTTAAGGGCATTTGAAACAACAAGTATGATGATTTCGGCAATAATGTTGAATTCTTGAAAAACTAACTTAATACACACGAATATGCTAATATTTCAGTAAATGAAATGCAAAAATGTAATAGAAAATTTGAAGTTGGAACTACGTGTACACTGAAGGAAATATGTGCCATTAGTAGATACTGATTATTTCCCGCAAAATATCTGCATTAAATAGGCTCCAGAAAAGTTCTGTTGCTGTCATAATAAAAATAATTTAGCTAATAGGGGTAAAAAAAAGTTTTTAACTTTTCATTTATTGCTGCAATCCCACCTTTTTATTATAGTAACTTTTGCAATTTTTCTCCCCAGCAAAAATTTATATTGAGCTTTCATTCTAGGATTACTAATTCTATAGCAGTACTAGCAAATATGCATTTCTATTTCAAATAAGTCACTTTATAGCCACTATTAAACGATTTTCTTCCCACTACTATGTACACTTAGATTATCAACTTTATCCTTAAACTTTCATTTTACATTAAAAAAGTTAAAAATAAAATCTAAGATAAATACCTACAGTTTGGACAAAATCGGTCAACACTCGCTTTTGTTTTTTAACTCTAATATAAATCAAAAAATTTAAGTCAACGTTGATGACTAATGAACACTATAGATACTAGCATTACACACATTCTAGTGCATTATGTATTTATTTCACTTCAATAAATATTGCAATGATAATGCAGATTATCTTTGTCGATTTCCCTCAATCATTTCCAATATTTAAAAAAATAAAATAAAACCACATTGCTCTTAAACTATTTCAACTATAATGATGACAAAACGCTAAAAAATTGAAAAAATGTAATTATTTCTTTACTTTGATTGTGAAATATATGTAGGTACTCTCGCCGCAACATAAAAGTTTCCACCTCGAATTAGTATCTTATTGTGACTCAATCGCAAAACAATTATTGACACGAACATCTAATTATTGATTCCTCCCAAAATTCCTATTAATAGTCCAGCGGTTCACCCTTTAAAAGTGGTTTACTTGTTAGATTGAAAATCTCTATGTTACGGCCACTATACATATTGCAAAGTTGTTTTTAAATAATAGTGACATTAATACGGTATTCTTTAACTATTTTTTAAATAAAACATAACTTTTCACAAATTTTGAAGGCCCTGTACCTTAAAATCGAAACGTTGTAGGAGACATTATTTATAGATTAATTTATTGCATAGAATTAAAGTTATTTACTGCTAAAATTATTCAGCACACTCGAATATGCACACTTTTGGCTGCCCTTCTCCCACAGTTTGTCTTATATTTGCAATATTTTCGCTTTATAAGTTAGTCCAGCCCAAAAATATTAAAGGTATCCTTACTTGGGACTAAATCATTTTGTTGGATGTAGACAAACCCGACTGCAAGAAATGTTCGAAGGTCTTACTAGAGTTGGAAAATATCGACGATGAAGCTGATCAACTAGGTATCGGTTTCGTCAAGATAAACGATGAAAGTTTGGCTGAAGAGTACAATCTTGGAAGTCTACCGGCCCTAGTTTACTACAGGCATCAGATTCCGATTATTTATGAAGGTATTTTGGTAGTTTCATCAAACTTTATATATCAAATTTAATAAAAAAACAATATTTGTCATCAGCATTTGTTAATTGTAACAGATTTACTACATGTGGATGTTATTTTTGTAGGAGAACTTACTAAAGAAGAAGACGTTTTGGAATGGTTGGTTCAGCACAAAAGCACAGGGGATGAGGATGACGTCATCGAAGACGTCACATTAAAAACACTTACAACTCTTATTAGCAGCGTCGATCACCTTGCTGTATTATTTTGTAAGTTCTCATAAAATTCTTATTTCGAACCGTAAAGTTTTTATTTTTATTCTAAACCAATTTCAGTATTTTTTTTTAGAAAGATAAATCCAGTGTGCTTCCTCTTATTATATCATCTTAATAAAATTATGTGTTATAGTAATAGCAAGGCATCTTATAAAATAAATTTAACTAAGAATGACTCATTTGGCAGTTTTTCAGAAGGGCCAGTTCATTGTAGATTGGAGTTCATTTGTTTTGACTAATTGTGCAAACAAATTTAAACATTTCTAAAGCACCTTCATTTAAATATGCTCTTTATAATACAACTAAAACTGTTGAACGATAAATAACTTAATTTTTTATTCAGTTTTGTCTTAAATTTCTTACTGATGCAAATTTTTTGGAATTGTTTCTGGATCTGTGTTATAAAATCAAGATTTACATCCACTAGCAGACAAACATTTAAATTTAAAACATAGTTTACTCAAACTTGAACTTTAAACTAATTAAGATGCAATGTACAATAATTGAAATAAAAAAGATCATAGAAGCTTTGTTTAAGAAGGTTCTTGTTATTCTGTAGAAAATTTTAAATTCCTACAACGTTGTTTTCACTTTTGGCAATTTAAAATGAAAATAATGATCATAATAACAAAAGTTTAGTTTTTTAAGGAAGAACATGAGAATACTTTTTTCTTAGAAATGCCACAAGAAATTTAAAGTAGAAGAGGTTTAGTCAAAGTGAATCCTCTATTGGTATATACAGGGAAAATATGGCAAATCTCTCGAGAGCAGATAGACCATGAGAAAATAAAAAAATTGCTATAAAAAAATTTCATATTCCTTCCCTACGGAGGAGGGAAGAATAACCAGTTTCCAGCGGCGTCCTTCAGGGACACATACTCGTATCTCCGCAGGGATGGCCTAAAGAAAAAAAATTATAGGATTTTGTCATCTTATTTTTTCATGTTCTATCGGCACCCGAGAGATTTCCTACATTTTTCCGGACACCATGTATATTTTTATACAAATTTAAATGTTTTTTTCATGGATACCTAAACCATTTGTCCAAAGATCATTAGCCTTTACTAGAATTGAATGTTGCGTACACTGAAAGTATTCAAAGAATATTACTTGGTAAAATGCGCAAAATATTCATTTACATTATCTAACCTTTCAGATGACCATGGAGATGAGGAATCCATGCAGGCTCTGGAGGAACTTGAACATATCGACGATGACTGCGACAAGTATGGCATCCAGTTTGTAAAAATTGACGATCCTAACGCAGCCGAGGAGTATGGCCTCGATACTCTTCCGGCGGTGGTGTACTTCGAGAAAGGCATTCCAAACGTGTACGATGGAGACTTGGAAGAGGAGCAGGAGTTCCTCGAATGGTTAATTGAACAGTTAGAGAAGGACGAAATCGAGGATGTCACCGATGAGATGCTGGACAAGCTTATTGCTGAGGGGAAAAACCTTGCTGTTTTATTCTGTAAGATTCTTTTATGTTTTTATTCTATGTATTATATTTCTGAAAATTCTTAGATGACGATGACGACAGGAAGAGCCAAAAAGTCCTCAACGAATTAGAAAACATCGACGACGAATGCGACAAGCTCGGTATCGTTTTCGTAAAAATAGATAACGATGACGAAGCTAAAGAATACGGCATTGAGAAAATTCCCTCCCTAGTTTATTTCGAAAATGGCATCCCCACGTTATACGAAGGTAATCTGGAGGACGAAGACAAAGTCCTTAAGTGGTTCGAACACCAAATCAAAAGCGACGAAATCGAGGACGTCACTGACGAAATGCTGGACATCATTCTCAACAAGAGGCAGTACGTCGCAGTTCTTTTCTGTAAGTGTCTTACATTCAAATGTAGTAACTGATCTTGTAAATCTGTATATCTATTGCACATCCGTACCAACATCCGTCATATTCCAGATGACAGAGACCAAAAGAAGAGTCAAAAGGTACTAACGGAATTGGAAAATATCGATGATGAATGTGATCAGAACAGCATCGTGTTTGTGAAGATAGACAATGACGAAGAAGCTAAAGAATATGGAATAGATGTGATACCAAGTCTTGTCTTCTTCGAAAAAAAAATTCCTCATTTATATGAAGGTGACTTGACGAAAGAGGAAGAACTTCTAGGGTGGTTGTTACATCAAAAAAGGCACAGTGAAATCCCAGACATCACAGATGAAATGATGGATCTTCTCATAGACTCGCAGAAGTATTTAGCTGTGCTGTTTTGTAAGTATAATGTTGACTGATTTTCATTAAAAATAAACTGTGAATATTAAGTTTCGAGTTAAAATTCTAGTAATATTTTTAATGAAAACCAGTAAATATCTACGCTTTTACTATAATTTACTTCATTTGATAGTGAAATTATTTCTTTTAGATGACAAGGATGACAAACAGGATATTAGAGTTCTAAACGAACTTGAGAATATCGATGACGACTTAGAGAAAGAAGGTATTGTTATTGTAAGGATTGACAATGATGCCGAAGCTAAAGAATTTGGTATCGATCACCTGCCAACCTTGGTGTATTTCGAAGACAAAATACCATCTATCTATGAAGGTGATCTTATGAATGAAGATGAAGTTTTGAAATGGTTGATTGAACAAAAAGAGACGGCGACAATCGAAGAAGTAACTGATGAAATTCTTGACGATCTCATTCAAGAACATGAGTATGTTGTTGTTTATTTCAGCGGCAATTGCGAGGAAGGAGAAAAATGTGACAAAATTCTTGACGAACTGGAAAATATTGACGATGAGTTGGACGAAAGCGGAATAATCTTCGTAACAACGGAGGATTTAGTTCTAGCCAAGAAATATGGAATCAAGAGTTTCCCAAAATTAGTATTCTTCAGGAATAAAGAACCTTTAGTATATACCGGTGATATAGAAGATGAAGATGAGGTGCTCGCTTGGCTTACGGATGAAAACACTTTGGAAATTCCCGATCGTATAGAAGAAGTTAATACTAAAATGTTGGATAAAATTCTTAGTGAAAATGAACATGTAGTTGTCTATTTCTGTAAGTCTAGAAAATTAAATTATTGAAATTAAAGTAATGCAACATCTTTTTTAGACAAAGAAGGAGACAAAAGGTCCCAAAAGATCCTTCAAGAACTTGAAAACATCGATGATGAATGTGAAGACAAAGACATAGATTTTGTAAAAATTTCCGACGATGGCATTCAAAAGGAATACGACCTACCCGCTTTACCAACCGTGGCATTTTATAGAAATAGATTCAGGGAGATTTATACCGGAGATTTAATGCACGAAGAAGCGATCTTGGATTGGATTTTACAATTACGCGATTCTGATCCTGATGTAATAGAAAGTGTCGATAGGAAAACTTTACAGGTACATTAATAATAAACAGTTAGTTTTCTAAAACCATTATGGACATTTCTACAGGTTCTCATAAACGATGTAGACCATTTAGCTGTCCTTTTCTATAACGATGACTGTGAGGACTGTGACGAAATCTTGGAAGAACTTGAAACCATCGACGATGATACAGACAAGCACGGTATCCAATTCGTCAAGTCCAAGGACGCCAAACTAGCCTCAGAAATCGGAATCTTCAGTTTCCCGGCTCTGGTGTATTATGAGACCGGTGTTCCTATCATGTATGATGGTAAGCTATGATTTGGGATTGGTTTTGTTTCTTTTTTTTTTCATTTTCTCAGCAGGAATCGTCACAAGTAAGTATGTTGCGAAATATAAAATTAATTAATAAATTAAATGTTATAGGCAACCTAAAAAACGAGGACAAAGTCTTGGAATGGCTAGTAGATCAGAAAAGTAAGGGTATTTCGATATTATTCTCATAACACTTAACTTTAAATGTAATATTTTCTGTCAGACCACTTGTGTCTAGATTATTAAAGTATTTTTGCCAGAATTGGCTTTTAACGCTAAATGCGAGGTGTGTATGCATGTGAGGCTGCATGTTGCTGTAATTTCTTAGGTGATGACGACTCGGACGAAGATGACGACAGCGATGACGAAGATGATGACGACGACGACGATGACGATGGCGACAACAGTCCGGTAGCAGGTGGCGGATTACAGAATTTTGATGAGTTGATTGGGGGATTCGTTTCAGGTAAAAATGGAGCAGTACAGGGTTGGTCCAATGAATGGGGCTCTGGATAATATTATATTACTTTTTAACTACTCGAGATGCATTTTGTTAACGGGCGCGGAGTCAGATCAAGATTTACATTAATAACACAATTAGTTTTTCTGTTGCTCGTCGTATAGCTTAAATAGTAGACTACGTGTAGCAAAGATGTAACATCCTGTATATTAGTAGGTACCAACTTTTACTTAAATTATGTATATAACTATCCTACAGTTAAATTCGATCGAATAAGAAAATTGTTTATGACTTTATACAGAGTGTTTCTTAAGTAGAGGTAAAAAATCCAGTGGCGTATTTTGTGGCCAAAAATAGGGGTTTTGTTATATAAATGTGGGGGCAGCCATTGCCCAGCGTATCAAAACTTAATCAAATCAGTTTTTAATTTCTAAACCGTTTGAGATAATTTAACCGAATTCGATGAGCATATTTAGTAAGACAGTATAATCCTGATTTGACAATACACAATATTAAAAAATGATGATGGTTTCTTGTTAAGATTTTTTTTGCATGGCCTCCCTAAGATATGTTTAAGTAGTTTAAGTAACTGTGTAAAAATGCACTTGACCAAATGAAATTTGTTGTTAATAATACAATGGCGCATATGACGACCTATTTTATTTGTTATATTAATAATAGTAATTTTGTTAAATTATCTCAAGCAGTTTAAAAATTGAAAACTGATTTTTTTTAATTTGTGACACGCTGTAGTTGGTTGGTTGTCCTAAGACCCCACATTGTACATATACAGGATGGTCCACTTTCGAAAGCGGAAACTTTACAGGCAGACAGAGAACCACAAAATAATATCAGTTTGTGTTATAAACTATATTCGAAAAATGCTTCGTTACAAAGATACAGCGTGTCAAAATTTTTATCAAAAGTTCCAAATTTGTTAATATTTTTAAAACTACTTTAGATATTTAAATGAAATTTGGAACCTTTGAATAGATAATCTAGAGACATATTTTTACGTAAAAAATATTATTTTTCTCCCTCCAGTGGCGTGCGTACGGACAGATCTTTGGTAAATTTTAATGAAAAAAAAAAATGGTAATGCAATGTTTTTTTAGAAACAAAAACTATTTCTAGAATCCTTGTTCAATTTACAACAGAAAAAGGCTTCTTACTTTTTTCGTTTGACAGACCGTTTGCCAGTAAAAAATTTAAATTCTTTAAGCAACTGGAATTCAAACAAATTTTAATCTGTCGAAGTAGGCCATGAAACAAAAATGACTACTACTGTCAGTGTTTTTGCATTTTATAATGACAGTTAATTGAATTGTGTCAGGTAATTTAATTTCGAGTTGTTAACATTGTTATTAAAGTGTTGTGTAAGTATTAATATGAAAAATGATTTTTTTCTAACAACGAATACGCAGATATTCATTTTTGCTACTGTTTTTGTGATGGAAATGCAGAAGCGGCAGCAATATCATAAACGCTATCCAAATAGAAGGGTTCCAGATGCTCGCGTTGTCATCCGAACACATCAGAATTTTCGTAACTAGCCTGCGTATTAACGGACGAGCGGAACAGAAACGGTCGATATAATATTCAGAATAATCGTATACTACGTACTTTTGATAACAATCCGAGGCTGAGCTCTCGGAAGGCAGCTCAGCACCTTCACATTCCTAAGTCTAAATTTGTTTGAATTCCAGTTGCTAGAAGAATTTTAATTTTTTACTGGCAAACGGTGTGTCAAACGAAAAAAAGGAAGGAGCCTTGCTCTGTAAATTGAACAAGGATTCTAGAAATAGTTTTTGTTTCTAAAAAAACATTGGCGTACCATTTTTTTCATTAAAATTTCCCGAAGATCTGTCCGTACGCACGCCACTGGTGGAAGAAAAATAATATTTTTTTCGTAAAAATATGTATCTAGATTACCTATTCAAAGGTTACAAATTTCATTTAAATATCTAAAGTAGTTTTAAAAATATTAATAAATTTGGATCTTTTGATAAAAATTTTGACACCCTGTATCTTTGTAACGAAGAATTTTTCGAATATAGTTTATAATACAAACTGATATTATTTTGTGGTTCTCTGCCTCTAAAGTTTGGACCACCCTGTATATAAAAACCCTTATTTTTGGCCACAGAATACGCCTCTGAATTTTTTTACCTCTACTTAAGAAACACCCTATATATGAGTCGTGTATTACATATGTTATATTTGACCAAATCTATAAATTAAATTCACCTCAAATATTTACCCTAATGCGATAAAATATGTACGTACGTAAAAAAGGTGTACATATTTTTTGACATTATTTTTATGGACGCTAGTAATTTTATTGCTACGAAAATTATGGATGGATTCATAACTTTTATACATAGTTAATTTATGTTTTAATGTTGCATTCATGTTTTGTTTGTAACTATCTGCCTCACTTTCTATCAAATAAAAAATTTGTAGAAATATACAAACAAATGACAAGCAAATTAATTAATAATTTTTTATTAGTATCTTTCAGTGAGATTATACAAAAATTACTCCAAAAAACTAATAACAATATTTATTAGATGTTCAGAAGCAACCAACATTTTTATATGCAATTCAATTAAATATTCTATTGCTACAATTCGAATGAGAGTAACTGAGTCTTATCAGTACTACCTTTTTTACAGTAAATAAATTACCTAATCCAAATTTATTACTTACAATCATTCTCTTTCAAAATTACCCCCATTCTGCGTATATGGAATGATATTTGTCATAGTTTTAATTTGGAACTTTTTGCCTCATAAAGCGATCTCAATGTACCAAATTTTAGCAAAATTGCAGAAGTCATTTTAACTTCAAAACAATAATCCAGTATAAAAAATAACGAGGCGGGTCTTTTCTCTGTATCTTAATTTTAATTTTTCCTTTTATCTTCTCTTGTTTTTAATTCTCTTAAATTTTTTAAACATTTTATTCCTATTTAAAAGATGATATGCAAGTTTTTCAAATTAATCCTGACTCATTGTTCGTAATTAAAATAATCTAGATAAGTACATTGGTTGCCGTGTCGGTAACTACTATATGTCTTGGTATTCCTTGTTTATTCTGGCCCATAACGAAACTGTTTACAGATATGGGCAATTTGAACAAATTTTCAGAATAACACTTTTGTCACATTTTTAGTTGTTTTTTAGCAATGTATCACACCTACAATATTCATATTTTTTCTATTTGAGATTAAAAGAAATCACTGAGAGAGGTCAAGAAATAGCCATTTTTCTGCAATATTTTCTATTTTTTAGCGATGTTTGACAGAGGTGTAACATTACCGACATTTTTAAAATAGGACGTTCATATTTCTTACTGTAAATACATACATAGCCTTTCTAAAGACGAGTTCAGCGATATAAGGTTATACCTATTTTTTCATAGTCTTAAAAAAATGAAAAATGAAATGGTAATAGTTTTTATACTAGTACTACTTTTAATTTGTTACAGTTGAAAGTGCCTCATTAACCGTTGCGCAATGCCAAATGACAATAATGACCTTGTTTATTGAAAAGGAACAAAATTGACATTTTATTTATTTTAAATTTATCATATGTGAGATTTTCGCGTCTCCAAAGAAAGGTTTTTAATAGCCATAACAAAAGATAAATAATGTGTTAACAAAATAACGAAAACAACTGGGAACATCAAATATGAAATTAGACACTTTATTAACCTTTAATTTGTACACTGAAATGAATTTAAAATGCTAAAGCACCGAACCGATTGAACCCAAAAAGGGGAAAGACTTTTCCTCGTTCTTAACTATTCCCTGTATTTTAGCGGATTGTACTAACACTATCCCTGTTTCCTAGAATCCCTACGTCTCTTTCCTTGTAGTTAGTATTAATATCGAATAATTTCTTTAATGGTGCTATGCTATTGTCTGAGGGTTTTTTAAAGTACTTGTTCCTATGTCTGTGTTTACTGAGTTTAATGTAACAACAAATTCAACATTTAAATAGATGTACTGGCGCCAAAATATGCCTCTTAAGTTAACAATTTTACTTAAAAACTTCATTACGTTTAATATTTATCTATTTCTCGCAGTACCACCTTGAACTAACAACATATTTGGGCTTTTGTTACAATAATATTTGGTGCTATGTTTAGAACATTTTTTCTGGTACGATTTTTCAATACTTCAATAATGTTTGATCTGTTAACATAAACTTTCCTATTAAGAGCGTGATGACCATTCAAGCAGCCCTCTCTTGCCTATCCACCTATTTGCGAAAATTTCATTAAAGTAATTAATATTAAATTGAAGGCGATGTGATGGGGTACCATTTTGCTAGAACCACACATCGTCAGAAGGAATATCGTATTTAATAGAGTTAGGAAAAACTAATTCCAGTATTCTAGTGCTGGGACTGGCTCAAATTTAAAAATATAATGTAAATAAATATCCTCTGTCAAATTGCCCTTATTGATATAAGATTCCAATTTACGATTTATTACTATTCCATTCCAAATAACCACTTTTTGGCAGTTGTGTATGCTTTCTTGCATCCGATATGGATTTTCTGGGCTCCAAAGCCTAATATTTTACCTGCTCACGATTCCGTTTAAGTAAAAAGTTGCTTCTTAAGTGAAAATTATATGATTTGTTAATTCTTTCAAAAAAATTTCAAATTATTTCGCAACACTTTAATATTCTGCCTATATCATCTGACCAAAAATTCCTATAAGCTTGATGGTGGCTGAGCTATATCTGAAAGATATAAGAGCCTGACATGTTGACGATTATTTTCGCTTACCGTTCTTTGTCTTTCTGATCCAGGTAACCTTTAATGTACTTCCGGTTTTCTCAAACTTTTTGACTACTTTGCATACTGTAACTCATCTAATTCTCAGTCTAGATGCTTATGGTGAAATAAATCACATGCTCTTCTTTCGTTTAAATGATTTTTCAAAGTAATTTACCAACAGTAGCAGGTAATACTTAAGCTACTCAAGTGAATTTTATGTATTTATCGACGTGTCTATTCATTTATTTATCTATTTTGAGGCAAAAAGGTTTTATTTGAGCACGATACGAAAACGATCAATAATAAGCATAGGTACGGTTTTGAAAGTAACAAAAGGTAATTAAATAATCAATGCATCATAAAAGATATTTTGTATATTATTTTGATAACAACAACAAAATGGTAGGTATAACCTTATATCTCCGAATTCGTCTTTAGAAGGACTATCTATTTATAATACTATGAGATATAAAGCTAACTACTCAAAACAATAGCCGAACTGTTCTAGTTCTGTCAAACATGGATTAAAAAACTGAAAGTAACAATTGCTATATACTAATTGACCTGTTTCAACGAGTTTAAACTCAATTTAAAAAATAGGCATTTTGGGACACCCTGGCCATTTATACAGTTACTGGTTTTGGCTAAATATATTTGGAAGAACATGTTCCGTCGCGTAGTAAAGAACCACCTCGATATGTTAAAAGTAATCTGATATACCAAGCGCCTCACCCCGTAGAACGTAGAGTATATTGTGGCAGACCGAGAGTCCGGCAGTCCTGGACGATGTAATCGTTGCTTCTTGGAGTGGGCGTCCTCGTCCTTGTCTGTGCATGTGTCCCCCTCCTCGCTGCATGCAGGGCATAGTGTCAGACTCTCACTCCTCTGTATCACCACTTAATTTACTTACTAACAGCTAAACGCTCTTAATACATACAACTCTTTCCTCTCTCTCTATCTGTGATCACATTTATGAGTGAATTCTGACATTATGTATTCCTGCTGCAGGAGATGGCTGCTTCTACATCGGGATGGGCGGCAAGGGCCAGCTCCCTAACCCCGCGTTCGAGCCGTACCAATGCTGTCCCAGACCGCCGGCAGGAGGAAGCAAAGTTGCCAAGTTGCAACCCAAGATCAAGCAAGTCACCGGCAAGACAGCTCCCAAAGCAGTCAAAAAGATCGACAAACCAGCTCCAGCACCCATGAAAACCGTCTCCAAGGTCAATCACCCTCTCCCGCCGAGACCGGGCAGCAAAGATGTTAAAAACGGTAAAGAGAAGGCCCCGCTTTCGAAGGGAGAAAAGGGAAAGGGAAAGAAAGGATTTTTCGGCACCGGTAAATATATCTGGTGGTGGTAGGTAATGGACACTAATCGTCAAATTTTCCATGGTGAAGCGTGAACGCAATGGTGAGGATTGTATTGTGATCTCAGGCAATCCATCTCTAATTCAACTTTGACCCCACAACTTCTATAATATTCTGCTGTTTTAATGGCTTTCGAGTGACTTCTTCTATAAGTTCATATACCCATATCAGCGTTAAGAAATAGTTAATATCATTGTCACCTTTTCAACCACATGATATATTTGTTGTCTATCACTGCAAATGTTTCATTAACTCTGTACCGTAAGACTTGTCTGGAGTGACTAGACACAACACATTTTCGGAAAGGGATTATGAAACAAAGTTTTACCAATAAACACAAGCTACTAACCTTGCATGATCCAACCCAGACAAGCTTCCGGTATGGATGCGATGTGACATTGGTGGTATGAAGGAGCATCTACCCAGGCACCCAAGTTGAGTTTGAACTGTTTTTATTTACTTCACCTCTATAGTGGGTACTTGCCCCTTCTTCCTCAACTACTTAAACATTATTTTCTATTTTATTTAAGTACTTAGTAATTATGTAAATATTGTTATTGTTTAAATTGTTAAATTGTTGAAAGTGTAGCATTTTGACGACTGTATCTATTTTAATGGTTCTGAACAGCCCTGAATCCACCAAGATTAAATGGCTCTACGTGTTTGCATTATATCTTACCATCTTAACAGTCTAAAAGATCTAGTTGCATTCGGGGATGTACTTGTTAATAAATCGGTGTCAGCGCTACGAACACTGCCGCACACCTCGCATGTATATAGTAACACCACACTTGTAAAATGTTGGAAATACAAATAAATTGTTTTCTATTACTGTTTATTATATAGTTTGTACAAAAATAAGCCTTACATCAGCGGAAGTGGCCGAATTCTGGAAAGAGAGAAGTCTATAATGAACATAAATTTAAATAGTGAAACAATTTATTATCAAACTACTAAAATTCTGTGGCAGTAAATAGTTGCTTCTTTGAAAGATCATCTGTTTCCTTGGGGTACTATCATTTTCTTTAAATGAATAACTGAGGAAGTTACAATCAGATAAAAATTAGTGATTTTTTCCATGTCTTAATCTACCTGAAACCTGAAAAAGTAAAGCATGAAACAAAATCAGTGTTAAGTTCTCTAAGTTAGGTGATTCATGAAGTAATAGATGAAATGAATTTAAAATGACGTGAAGTGAGTTGTGGTATATGAGTGTGTCCTGAATAAATGGACGATGATAGAAGCATATTGGTCAGATATTTTCAAGTGAGTTTTGAACATCCTTTCATAATAACATAATACAAAATAAATAATTATTTTTTTTTTATTAATTTTCAAGTCTGAGTGAATTTCTTAAGAGAATTACCCATTTTATTATATGGAATCAAGGGTTATTTTGGAAACTAACTTTGCCTAACTAAAATCTCACCCTGAAAATGTAGATAAGTAAAAAATAACAAAAATCACATCACTATCGACAAAAAAACACGAAAGTGCACTATCGTGATGTGATTTTTGTTATTTTTTACTTATCTGCTTTTTCAGCTGTTTTCAGAGATTTTTTGGTTAGGCGAACTTAATATCGAAAATAATGTTTGACTGATCCTTTTAGAGCAAAGATTTATTCAATTAATCTTTATTTTGCTGAAGTGTGGCAAAATACCCAATGAAACTAAAGAAAAAATATTTATTTGTTCTTTGGAATTATCCGAAGTAATTGTTAAATTATAATAAAAAAACGTAAATGTGTAATATTTTTCGCATTACTAATTGTTTTTGATTTGAGAACTGCAGTTCCGTTAAATAAATATTAATACAACAACTTATAAAAAAATGGGTACCCCATAATTTAAGTTCGATTAAAACTTAAGTAATGAAAATTATATTCAACATCACCATTTAGTTGTTTTGTGTTGTGTTATAGTGAAAATATTAGACAATAATTTACCTATTATTATTATCTACTGTTCCCATACTTACAGTTATAAACACACACATTTTCCACAATGAACGAAACTTGTTTCCTTCATATTTCAGTGATTTTCGCTCAAATTAGCATCCACCCGCGTCAACATCATTTTCAAACTGAAAAGCGCATATAAATTATTTCTGATCATTGCCTACATCACAACTAGGATAGTGATGAATAACACTTGGCAACGCAATGTCACTTAAAAACATATATTACGATGTTCTGCCTACAATTGTTTGCTAAGATGATATATTCGAAACTTCCGTATCAAAATTTTACGTAAAACTTATTTGCTTCAAAGAAAAATAGGATATTTGTCACATACTGGTGACTGGATATTACTAAACTCGATAATAGCTAAAATTTATAAAAGAAACCTATTTAAATAGTTCGTTATAGACTTCTCACTTTTTAAATATACAAGATCGAAAGAAAGAAATATAGGTTCTTCGTTAACGACACTGACTGGTAAGTTGATTTCTGTCTGTTGCCATTCCAAAACTTTTTTTTATAAAAATATTACATCTTAAAATATTTATTTACAAATCACTGTAACAGTTTTTCTTCAGGTAACCTACTTGATGAGACCGAAGTCTTAGAGTGGATGACAGACCAGAAGAATGATCAAAGTATTGAAGAAATAAATAGAGAGAAGCTGTTTAATTACATAGACACCAAGGAATTTCTGGCAGTAATATTTTGTAAGTTTCTGTTATCTCTTGGATTATAGATACTATGATTCTCTTTTGTGTGACAGATTAATTATTCAAATTTCTTTTTAAACAAAATGCAAGGTTAGACAAAATGAAGTATATATTTTAAATTTGGTCGTTAGTAACAAAATTTTTATTCAAAAATTAAAAACCAACATGGAAATTTTATTTTTTTAATTACGTCATTGAAATTACGTCCTCCATGTGAATATTATTTTCCAGTTCGTCCAAAGTTAGACAGTCGATTAGAAAACACTTAGCCCCATAAAAAGAATCATGAGCTGACATATATGACGAAGTATAATACGAAAATTCTGAATCAGCCGCGCCAGCATTGGAATTGCGTTAATCTTCTTCTGAATATTATTTTTCAGTTCATCCAAAGTTTGGCGGTCGATTGAAAAACGGTTTAGGTACCAATGAGTCCAGGAAACATTCTTCGCAGATTTGCCATAGACTCCCTAGCAGTATGTGAATCTGCTGAAACCATAGCCGTCGAATATCCACATCAACATTATGAAGTTGTTCAAAGTTACGCACTATCTGCTGATAACGTCGTGATGTAACAGACAAGTTATTTTTTCTCAGAAAAGAACGCAGTTGCTGAGGATTCTCCGAAAGTTCTGTTTGTTAACATAACTTGACAGATGAAAATGAGCTTCATCTAGCAAGCAATCAACGATATCTGTATTTTCAGCTAGTAACGGTTCCAAACGCTCTCAAAAGTCAACGCATGCTCCAAAACTTTGTGGAAGAAGTATTTATAAGATTTTAATTTTGTAGGAATGAAAACGTAACGTCTTTCAGAATGTAGCTATAACTTTGGTTTGAAATGTTGAGTGATCATGCTTGCCATTTAGCAGATCTTTTAGGACTCCGTTTAGGACTACGGAACAAGTTCTTCCTTTTGTTTTTTCTCTGACACATGAAACAGTACCTCGAAACTTGTTTACCCACTTTCTAATTGTTATTCGTACCTGGATCTCGTGGATTTAAATGAAAGTGACAACGAATTGAATACTGGGTAGTTGCGATAGAATTGTTGTTAAAATAAATGTCAATAGCAAAAGAACATTGAATGTTTGACCAATGCTTCATATTCACAACTACCTGATATTTATCGTAAAAACATGGCGACTTGACTCAATATATTATGAAACAAACATTCTGCCTAATCCTGTATTTGTTCAATTTTCATTTGAAGAATAGATTTAAATAAAAGATAATAATCTTATTTCTCGAGTAACGTATGTATGTTTTTAATATTTATCATTGTTAACTATACAATTTAATGAATTATCTGGCATGTACTTCGACTGTGACAAAATCTTATACATGACATTAGTTAACAGTTTTGCATTTAACAGGTTCTGCCCTCACAAATTTGTTGAATATGTTATAATACAAAGAATGTTAATATTTGCTTAAGGTATCATTTCCACCAAATCGGTTTGAATTAAATCATTTAAACTTATAAAGATGATGGAGTGATTGAGAATAACTGATGGAGTTTGTTAATTACTTTGTTTTTAATGATGACATTAGTTGCTTTCGGAGACTGTAAAATCATTTTTGCATATAAAGCTGGTTGTGAAAAGAAATTCGTCTTTATTTATACAGTGTCCACTAATCTTTTCGACATAATAACAATGAGAACATTTGACAATGAGCTACAAATACAAATAAATATTCAATTTTTGCAAATACTGATAAAATATATATCCACCTTTCTCTAAAGTATGATGATCACGTGACTTTTGGATTTATAATTTTTGCCTCGCTAAATTCTTCGATAATTGAGATCAATTCGTAGTTGTGTGAATTATTATTTTTCAAGTTCCTTTATTTAACAATTTTTTATAGTGAAATATATTCATTGAACCCTTTTCTATGTCTCCCAAATAACTGCGAATATTTTAAGTAATCTAAATTATCTTTTCAGCACCGCATGTTTTTGAATTGCCGAAATGCTGATTTATTGAACTTAGTGATTGTGTTTTGTATTTTTAATTTTAATCGCTCTGAAAATATCGAAATAAAATCTAAATAATATACAAGGTGCCCCAAAATTAGCCTGCCAAAAATTAACTGTGGATTATACGATCAAAAATAAGAAAAAAAGGTCTATAAACCTGCTAAACGCCCCCTAACAGAGCTATAGCCCATTAAAAGGAGACCCCAAAATTTGATTTTCTTCAAATATTTTCAAAACGGATTGATATAAAGTAAGCAAATTTAAAGTTGAGAATCGCAATTAGATTGTGAATCTAGTGTTCTAAAAACAATACCATAATTAGTCATAGACATACCAAACTGGGGGGGTTATTGGCTAAATATTGCTCTAACTTTTTCATGTCCCGAGGTTTTTGCCGGCCGATCAAAAAATTAAAAATGTTGAACAATTTTACAAAAAAAAGGTACTCTTTTATTTCGATAAATTAATCCGTTTACGAGTAATATTAATTTAAAAATTTTGTAATACACCACAAAATATTAGATATGTCTCTAGTAGGCTTTGAAAAGTTATTTGCCAGTTTATTTGACATATTTTACATGTTTTTAATAAATTTTGAAGTATTAATAGGCTATATTAAAATTCTAAAATTTCCAAATATTTACATTACTACTCGTAATATGTATTTTAAAAGTATTTGAATAGGTTAAAACGCTTGAATAACACCTTTAATATGTATTAAATAAGTCGGCAGTACTTTCTCAGAAGCTACTAGGGATATTTTGCCTATTTATAGTTTCCATCTTAAACTTTTGTGGTTTTTAAATTAAGATTACTCGAAAACAGGGCGGTTTATCGGATTGAAATAGGAGTACCTTTTTCATGTAAAATAAACCAAAATTTTAAATTTTTAATCTGGCGAGGATAATCTTGAGATACAAGAATGTTAGAGCAATATTTACCCTCTGATCCCCCTGTTTGGCACGCCTATGATCAATTATGAGGAATTATTTTCAGATTATTAGATTCCCAATCTAATTGTGATTCTCAATTTTAAATTTGATTACTTTATCTTGATCGCTTTTGGAAATATTTGGGAGAAATCAAATTTTGATATCCTTATTTAAGGGGTCATATCTCCGTTAGGGGGTGTCTACAGACTTATGATTATAGAACTGTTTTCCTTACTTTTAATTGTAGAATCCACAGTTAATTTTTGGGAGACTAATTTTGGAACACCCTGTATATATAACTTGCTCATAATATATTACCTAAAGTCCAACAGAATGACAACCAAATAATATTATAAAGTTTATTTTGTTCATTATAAAGTATTCTAAAAAAACAGTCCTCCAAACACTTTAAACATAATTTGCACAAATTTGGTAATTAAAAATATTTAACAAACAATCTTAAATAATAAACCCACATATTTGCAATACAGGTGCCATTAACAAAATATGAAAATTTATGGAATTAATGTTATTACTTCAGATAAAGAAGAAGATCCTGACAGTCCCAGGATCCTGCGACACATAGAACTAATCGACGACGAAGCAGCCGAATATGGTATAAAAATCGTTAAAATGAAGGACAGACTAATGGCGAAGAAGTACGGTTGGAGAGAACCACCTGGAATAACATATTTCCGGAAAGGTAAACCCATTAATTATGATGGAGACATCGATGACGAAGAAGAAGTTCTGGATTGGTTGACTGATCCTGAAAATATGGAATTAACCGATCATATAGAGAGGGTTAATAGAAAAATGTTTGAGAAGATTAGACAGAGATCTGACTACGTAGCAGTGTTCTTATGTGAGTATACCTTTAACATTCAGTGAATTAAAATATAACAAAAAAGGAAAACAAGCTAGAATTTACTGTGTTAGGTTGACACACGCAAAATTCTCTTTAAGTTAAATGTTTTAGACAGCAGCGACTGCAAACAATGTCCTAGGGTGCTTTCCGAGGTGGAGCATATCGACGACGAAGCCGATTCCGCAGGAATCAACTTTGTCAAGATCGAGGACAAGCAAATGGCTAAAGAACTGGGAGTATTCGCCCTACCCGCCATTCTGTTCTTCAAGTCTGGCTCGAAGGAGCCTGTGATATATGCTGGGGACCTTTACGACGAGCATCAAATTCTCTCGTGGCTCCTGACTCAAAAAGACCCCTCTGGGGATGTCATCGAAGCGACTGAAGGGAGTGAATTAATCACATTGATTGATAACGAAGAAGCTTTGGCTGTATACTTCTGTAAGTGTTATAAAATTGGATTTTCAATAAAAGATTTGCTGTCCAAGGATGAATCAACACAGTTACAAATAAAGTTAAAATTGAATCGTACATATTACCACAAACTGAAACGATCTCTTATTGATATATCTGTATAATTACTTTGAACATATCCTCAACAAAGGTTTGATGAATCAATACAAAATATACAGAACAGGTGAACTAATTAGTCTAGTTTATTTTATTAACGGAAAGATATGTACTTTAAATTGTTTGATTTATCTTTGATCTTGAAACTTGGACTTAAATTTAACACGCTTTGCGACGCTAACAACTTACGGCGTGTGTTCAGGGAACAAGACCCTGTGCGACTTGTGCAGTGAGCTGGACCAACAGCGCACGAGAAAGAGCCAAAAGAAGAGTTCGGAAGAAGAGGGCGAAAGTAGAGATAACGGTACTTATATCCCCGTAATTCTAAAATATGTCGGCAAGTGCACAATGGTTCTTGAAGGAACAATGACTGATATTCAGCACTTACATTTTAGTGTCATGAAAGTATCATGATATTCACAATTTACACACTAAACGTTAAAGCGTCATAGCTTTACGTGTTTAAATCTATTGTTAATAATTTCACAGTTTTCTGACTAGTTGCTACGCCGTCAATCTTTTCTGAATAAGAGATTAATATGTTTTTTTCGATACACGTAGAAATCTAAACTGACAGTAATAACGAGCTCAGAAATATGTATTTATTAAGACCTCTTTTTAAAAATAGAGGACAAAAGAATATAAATCAGTCATTGTCTACTTGAATCTGGGACTGCACAACCAAACCAAAATGGCTTTGGAAGTACCACACTTGCCCATATTTTTATAGTTTACTATAGAGTGTCTTAAACTTTATCCATCGTATAGTACAGGCACCAGATGACGAAGCAGGACTCGACTTAACACCTCTATATATAATTAATCAGTTTACATTTATTTTTTGATTAGTAACTATTTTATTATAAGTATGTTTTACATTCTTTATATATATTTTATTCATTTGAAAATAATTATTTTTCAATATACTAACCTACAATTTTATAGCTTTATTTTAAAACAACATTAACACTTTTTGCTTAGTCCTGCAATTTGTTCTGAATATATTCTTTTACACCTTTTAATACACACGAATACTAGTTAAGCAATAAAATATTCCACCTAACAAAGTCTCTTACCAATAAATTTCCCCGTAATCAAAAGGTACTACTCAAATTTTTTTCCCCTCAAAAAGATAGTGACGAGTGTGAGCAATGCGCCCAAATCCTAGAAGAACTAGAAAACATAGATGATGACTGCGAGCGTCATGGGATCAAATTTGTTAAAACTCAAGACTTGAGAATTGCTGAACAGTACGGAGCCACTGACTTCCCAGTGCTCATGTACTTCGAAAAGGGCATTGGAGGAGTCTTTGAAGGTGATTTGGAAGAGGAAGAAGAAGTCCTTCAATGGCTAATACAACAAAGAACGGAGGACAGGATCGAACTAATAACCAGGGTGATGTTGGAAAATTTAGTCGAAGATACCCAATATCTAGCGGTGTATTTCTACAAACAAAACTGCCACATCTGTGAACAAATTCTGGAGGAATTGGAGAAGATTGATGATGAATGTGATGTGTATGGGATTCATTTAGTGAGGATACAAGATCCGCAGTTAGCTAAGAGATATAGCATTAAAACATTCCCAGCTCTGGTATACTTTAGAAATGGCAATCCTCTGCTATTTGAAGGTGACTTGCAAAATGAACAATCTGTTTTAGAGTGGCTGGTAGATGATGACAATAGGGAACTAGCAGATGAAATTGAATCTGTCAATGAAAGGATGCTTATTAGACTGTTACAAGAATCACCCTTCCTGGCAGTTTTCTTTTGTGAGTATAAATTTTGTTCTATAATATTTATAACTCGCTATTTATAAATGCGCTTCCTATATTATGTAATTATATTTTCTCTTTTTACTGTTAAAGATGATGAAGACTGTCCTGAATGCGATGAGATTCTAGAGAATCTAGAGGAAATTGACGGAGAAGCAGACTTATTCGGTATCGACTTCGTGAAGATATGCAGTGCGGAGGCAGCTGCTGAACAAGGCTTACACACCTTGCCAGCCTTGATGTATTTCCGTAAAAAGAAACCCATGGTGTACGATGGTGACCTAACACAAGCCGATAGAGTCTTAGACTGGCTCACGTCGCAAGATGTTTTTGAAATCAAGAATGAAATTGAAGAAGTCAACAAAAAAATGCTGGAGAAGTTGTTGGAAGAGAACGAATATGTCACTGTATTTTTCTGTAAGTTTTAAAAAGTTTAATCAAACGAAAAAGTATTATGTAAATATACAATTGTATAAGACTTACAATGTGAAGCAGATTAGATACCAAATGCGGACAACAATACAATTAGTAAAATTAACTATTGCTGCAAATATTTTGCAGAAGTGACTTTCTCATATAGTGTCATTAACTACAGTTTAGGAGAAACACCAAATGAATCTAGGAAACTGGCAGATGCATTTCGACAAAGATCACATTTGATCATAGTCGTAGTTGTTTGACGAATAAAATAAGCTAAAAATGACGTATGTAATTTTTTCTCAATATGACACACCCAACCCAATTACATAGGTCTGGCATCTTTATGAAAAAAAATAATAATAATAAATCGTAAGAATGAACTATAAAAGTTTAACATAATTAATTTATCAAATTCTTTTGGTCACTGCTACTCAATATCTATGCATACAATGATTACAAAAAATGTTCCAGTAAAATTACCAGGAAGGAGTTAATCATCATTCCAATTTGTGATCATTTCATATTTGAAGACTAATTACAGAACAGACAATATTATCAATTTACTATTTTTCTGATTAAATTGTAAACATGAAAAAATGCATCTCCAGAATAATAATATTTGATCTCTAATGCAATTTTTAGGTTGAACGTTATAGTCTTTATGTGATTTAATTCTGGTAAAATTAATTAAAAGTGTTCTTTACCTTTATGTTAGATATTACAACTTTTAATTTAGTATTTTTTTACTGTTAAAATTCAAATAAAATACTTAGTTACATATTATTCTCTTGAATAAACTAATCTGTTCCAGATGAAGTCAATTCTGAGGAGAGCAAGGTCATCATGGAAAAACTAGAGAATATCGACAGCGAGACCGACAACTTCGACATCACCTTTGTGAAGATGGCCGACCCCAGGTACGCCAGGAAATGGGGAGTGACCAACCTTCCCGCTATCGTCTACTTCAGGCGTCGCTTCCCCAGCATTTACAGGGGAGACCTACATTCCGAATCCGATGTCTTGGAGTGGTTGAGAAAGAATCGATTCCGGCAGCCAGAACTCAACCTGTTCATGTACGCTCTTCTCGCCATCATCATCGCCTTCCTCATCTACACTGCTTTCCTTCTCCAATGCTTCAAGACTACACCGACAACCGTCGTGGCGCATACTAAACAGTCCTAATACCAAAAAATGGACTTTACTATTAACGTAAGAAATGGAGATATGTGTGTGAGAAAGAAAACGGACGATTGGCAGTGGTGGATGATGATTTTCTTACAAAAATGAGCTCAACCGTCGCTGTCGCTTTTCAAACGTGCAAGATGTTTTGCACATTGGTTCAAAATGTCATCTAAAGTTTAGACGGTATTTTATTCCTTCAAATTATTACTTGTCAAAAAGCGAAACATGTTGCACATTTTATTTGTACTGGTGACTTTCCAAAGCTAAGGACACATTGCCAAGATCTGAAGTGCGGCGACTTATTTTAAGTTAATCATTTTTCTTTAACTTTTTTTTAAGTAAAAAGCAAAAATTTTCCTTAGACCTTCATTGAATTAATACGATTCACTATCCTGGACCAAGATATTATCATCAGCATAAAACTAGTGTTCATCTGTAATATATAAAAATGTACTTAAGGCGTACAATCATTCCCGAGCGATTTGTGAACAGGAGCAAATGAATTTGAATTATGTTTTACCTGACATAATTTTAAAAGAAAAGAATGTAAATACTCTTGTAAATAAAATATTAAGTCTATTGTTGTAGCGATTTCTTTTTACATCCCCTAAGGTACAATATGAAAACAGGATGAAAATTGAAAGGTTATCTTAACAATTACCTTCCTACTTTTTCCTAAATTAGTGATCTTGAGTCAACCAAGTCAAGATTTTTTTGTGATCAATGAATAAAAGAGCACCATATTTAATTCATTGCCAACGGTTCATTCATTTTTCCAAATGATGGTTTTGGCAGAATCAACAATAACATATTTCAGATGTTTTGTCTTTTCATTTTAAGATAAGAATTGTGTTTAAACAAATTTTATAAATAATTTAATTTTATAAATAATTTGTATGTATTGTGGGGCCGTGAAGATGGTGTTAAATAACACTGAAACGCAGTTTTAGTTCTATTAAAAATAAACTACATTAGTTAACTAACCTAATATAGAAATGTTTCTAAATATTTTATATTATTTAAATTACAATAGAATTTTGAGATTATTTTCACCAATTATTAATTATAAAAAATGTTTTTTAATAAATAAATCCTGAAATAAATCTCTGACCTGCCCTTGTTGTTCTTGAGGTATCACAACCACTATACCCGAGATCCAAAATAGTAAAGAGTGATTAATTTACAGCATTTAGATGAGTATAGGAATTGAGGGTAGCAAGGGGTAAGTTTCCATAGGCGTGCCGAATGGTTCAAAGAACACATAATTATCAAATATAAGTTGATGTTGAGTGAACCGATGGCCTACCACCACCCACTTACATCTATCACACTTTAATACACAATATAGTTTGCAGTACTATTTATATACATACTATACATTACTGGTTACTAGCATGGTCACTATAACGGTCACACATTAACATTTATTGTCGGCTATTATAGGGTACATTATCCACTACAACCACAGCACCATTTCCATACGTGGCAAAACAGTGCCATACTTTAGTCATCATGGTCTTCATTTGTGTATGTTTCGTCAATGTAATATATTCAATTCATATTTATATTTGTCTTAAACAGTTTCTTTGCCATATCATCTTTTTCTGTCAGCATACTCTTTCAATTTTGTTTTATAAAACGAATATTCATATCATGCTTAATTTGCAAAAGCACTCTTCTAGATATTCTAGTTAAAATTTCATCCTGTGAACTAGCAAACTTTTTATTGATGAAAGGTCATTTTTTAAATACTACCCATGAATTGTTCTACGCATCACGCATCGCGTATTTTATATCATCAACCTCTATCTTCTTCCTTCTACGAATTTCCACTATTTTACATTTTACAGCTGTATATTTTTCTTTGTAACCCTTTATTTCACGATATGCACTTCTCACAGACTATACTATAATAATATATAATAATAATAATAATAATAATAATAATAATAATAATAATAATAATAATAATAATAATAATAATAATAATAATAATAATAATAATAATAATAATAATAATAATAATAATAATAATAATAATAATAATAATAATAATAATAATAATAATAATAATAATAATAATAATAATAATAATAATAATAATAATAATAATAATAATAATAATAATAATAATAATAATAATAATAATAATAATAATAATAATAATAATAATAATAATAATAATAATAATAATAATAATAATAATAATAATAATAATAATAATAATAATAATAATAATAATAATAATAATAATAATAATAATAATAATAATAATAATAATAATAATAATAATAATAATAATAATAATAATAATAATAATAATAATAATAATAATAATAATAATAATAATAATAATAATAATAATAATAATAATAATAATAATAATAATAATAATAATAATAATAATAATAATAATAATAATAATAATAATAATAATAATAATAATAATAATAATAATAATAATAATAATAATAATAATAATAATAATAATAATAATAATAATAATAATAATAATAATAATAATAATAATAATAATAATAATAATAATAATAATAATAATAATAATAATAATAATAATAATAATAATAATAATAATAATAATAATAATAATAATAATAATAATAATAATAATAATAATAATAATAATAATAATAATAATAATAATAATAATAATAATAATAATAATAATAATAATAATAATAATAATAATAATAATAATAATAATAATAATAATAATAATAATAATAATAATAATAATAATAATAATAATAATAATAATAATAATAATAATAATAATAATAATAATAATAATAATAATAATAATAATAATAAAAGTTTATTTACAACAACAACATAATATAGATAAAAACATGTTCTTCTAATAAAACAGTACAAATATGTTATAAAGAATAGCAATCGAATAAGTAGCGGTTACAAATACCGCTTGTGTGTGATTAAGAATAAGAATTAACCTTATTATTACTATAATCCTAACTAACATATGAACACTCGTAGGACATGAACACATAATCACATTTAATATTAAAATACATACACTACACATAATACATTTTTTTATAAGTACAACAAAATACACAAATATGTAAACATAATTATTTTTTGTAAACAATCACTAAAGGGGAACAAAAGCTAAACTTCATTTCTTTGGCTGTCTATATTGTGAAAAGTACATCGACCTAACTCCTGAATCCAAAGCTTTACTCTACACTTAAATGATTTGTACACGTTTATGGTTTTTAGAGAATTTGGCAACATATTATATAATCGGGAAGCAAGATAATTAAAATTTCGTTGTTCTAATGTTTTTATTGACCTCGAATTCATATAATTGTCCCTGTTTCTCGTGCTGTACATGTGATTTATTGGATGTGGTATTGAATACTTTTTTTGGTAGGTTTTTAGCAAAATATTCAAACAGAATATTTGCTTGACATCCATTATACCGCTTTTTGTAAACAATTGATCGCTAGTTAAGTGATATTTTTTTATACATAAGTTTAATAATCCATTTTTGAATTATGTTTAAATTTTGCAGGTGATTGTCAGATACACCACCCCATCCAATAATATCGTAATTCAACTGGGATTGTACTAATGAATAGTAAAGCATTTTTAGGTAGTGTATATCTAAAAAATCTCGTGGCAGTAATTCTCTAATTTTTTTGACAACATTTGCAGTTTGTTGTTTTGCATGTCTATCTATAATTATACCAAGATATCTGATTGAATCTTCTTCAGGTACTTCTGTATTGTCGTCAATAATTAGTGGACCCAGACTAGGCAGACCTGACGCATAGAATGTAAATGGAAGATACTTTGTTTTCTCTACATTTAAGGTAAGTTTATTTTGCTGAAACCATATTGTTATATTTTTAAAAACTGTTTCTGCTTTTATTTTCAGGTCCGACCAAGACTTTGACTCGTACCACACTGCAATGTCATCAGCAAAACTCAAAATAAAACCAGTTGTGTTAATGGTAAGTAGATCATTTATGTACATTGTGAACAAAAGTGGTCCCAGTACCGTCCTCTGTGGAACTCCATAGGTAACGGTACCTGAATAACTCATTACACCGTTAACACTTGTTTGTTGTTTACGATTACTTAAATAGTTGTTCAATAAATGGTACACTTTCCCTCTAAGTCCATAACACATTAATTTTTCCAAAAATATTTTATGGCTAACTGTGTCAAAAGCTTTGGAGAGAACAACAAAGATGCACAATGCAGGTTTTTTCTCAAGAGCGCTATAAATATATGATGTTTTAATTTATAAATGGCATCCTCCGTTGATTTCCCTTCTGAAACCATACTGCTAATCTGAGATTAATTTATATTTTTCCATGAATTTTACTATTTTTTTTTTATTATTTTTTCTATAATTTTAGCTATATTAGAAATTAATGAAACAGGTCTATAATTAATAACTCCCGTTTTATCTCCACTCTTAAATAAAGGTTTTATTATCCCAATTTACAATATATCTGGAAAACATCCAACCACAAAACAATTATTATAAACATTAACGGAACAACAATTTTATCTGATATTTCTTTCGTTGTTTCTGCACGAATACCATCATGACCCGGAGATTTTTTCAATTTTAATTGTTTGATAAATAATTTCACTTCTTCGCAATTTGTATGATATAAATACATGGTATTTTCCAACATATATTTATCCCTTGAGTATTATTAATTTCTCTGATTTTATTCGCATAATTTTCCCTCAAACTACTATAATATGAGTTAAAAAAATTTGACATCTCGTATTTGTCTGTTATTATGTTATTGTTAATAGACCAGGGTCGATAATTTTTGAAACCAAAAAAAATGATAGTAGGATCAAACCTATTGGAAAAGGAAGAGAATACAATAAAAATTAAAGGAAAAATAATTTACGGGCGATCTGAGGTCGGGAAGTGGAAGGGGGTGTTTTTAAGAGTAAAAAACGGTTTACCTCGATTTCTGGCAAAACTGCAAGTCCTATGGAAAAAAGTTAAATAACAAAGTTGTAGGTAATAAAAAGATATACTACTTTTATATTTACACTTTTTTCATATAACCTCAAAATTTATGTGAAAAATTCAAATAACCAAGTTTTTGGTTTTTTATTTTTATCTTTTACAAAATATAATTTTTTTTCACGATATTTGGTGTTTTTATGTCCCAAATACACTGTAATTTTTTTTATTTAAAATATTTATTTTTTCACCTTATTTTGACTTAATATCGAAAAAGCACCCTAATTTTCAATCGAAAATTCTCACGTCAAAATATCTGCTTTCTTTAAAAAGTCGGTGGGCTTTTTGTTCGTTGAAATCTCTACTTTCTGATGGTGTAAAAAAAATATACATTATTTTGGTAAACGTTCTCAGAAAATGCAAAGAAACGAAAAAATATTGTAGATGTTTTATTAAATTAACTTTATTAACTTATTTAGTTGTTAATTATAGTAGTATATTTCGACTTGCAATTTTTTTTGTTTATCAATGCAATATGGAATCTTACGTTTTTCGAGTAATTAAAGTATAAATTTTAATAAACAGCTCAAAATTGTACATAATGATTAAAAAAAAAATTTCGGATTCGAGTTTGTCGCATGATTTCTTTGTATTTTCTGAGAACATTTACCATAGTAATGTATATATTTTTACACCATAAGATAGTAGAGATTCCAACGAACAAAAAGCCAAACGACTTTTTTAAAAAAGCAGATATTTTGACGTGAAAATGCGTTGACGATTTTGAATACATGCCATAGAGCTTAAATTATTCACCACTCCTAAGAACACAAACACGAAATCACTAATAAATTAATTATGGTCACAATTAAATTAGTAGAAAAATATACCCGAAATTTTTCCACGCGCACAGCAATGAGTAACATGAATCACTCTATAATATTGAAACCCGACGAAGCTTTTGGCAGCAATTAATGTGACTCAGACATAGAGATAGGCAAAAATTGAATGTTATGCTTAATAACGATACTTGCGCCAAAGAAAGCGGCACTATTTGTAGTCTGCGTTATTTGTCCAAACCGCGTATGAACTGTACAGTCTAACTCGGAAAATAATAATAAATAAGTAATATAAGAGATTACCCTTAACAGGTTCTGAATATTAGGATTAACTTAGACGAAAATAAAGACGTCGATCCTGATAAAATTCCTTCATTCTTTATAAAATATTGTGCAAACTCACTTTATATGCCACTATCTCTTTCATTTAACAAATCGTTTGCAGAAGATGAATTTCCACAATTATGGGAGGCGGTATTTGTAATTCTGATTTTTAAATCTGGGGAAATTTGGTATAAAACTATCGCCCAATTAGTAAATTCAATATTTTTAGTAAGATACTGAAAAAGATGAGTTATGATCATTTATCTGATGGAGTTAAATCTTTAATAATTAAGCAGCAACACGGTATTTATACTAAAAGGCCGATTGACAGGCAAATCTAATATAATATACTAATTACATTAATAACCACATGGATTGTCAGATTCAGGTCGACTCAGTATACACCGATTTTAGCAAAGCATTTAATAAAATAAATTATAACATATTAATAGCTAAAATGGCTAAAATCGGTGTACCTACATGAAAGTTTCGCAAAATGGTTACCACTCATTTCCTTTTTCAATTACTTCTGGTGTACCTCAAGGATCACACTTGTGTCCATTATTATTCCAAATTTACATAAATGTTATCAATAAATGCTTTAAATTTCTTAATATATGCAGATGATCTCAAGATATTTTCTCAAATAAATAATCTAGCGGATTGTATGTTATTTCAAAATGACTTTGATTAATTCTACAAGTTCTGCTTATCTAAACTTCAATAACATAATACTCTCTTATTTAGAAGAGATAAAAGATCCAGGTGTTATTTTTGATATGAAATTATCTTTCTCTTCATATATAAATTACATTGCATTAAAAAGTAGTAAGATGTTAGGCTTTATTACTAGAGTATGTAAAGACTTTCGAAAAGTGAATTCTTTAAAATCATTACATTTTGCTTATGTTCACAATAGAATAAATTTTGCTTCCATCATTTCCGATTTGAAGCAAAATAAAGTTCTTAGGCATCTACATTTTAATATGAGCGGGGCTTAGCCTTTTGAGAATTCCGTACTCTTGCAACAAATATTTTAAAAAAATAAAAGAAAGCAAGCTGACATAGTATTTTTGTTTAATATTTTGAATAATCTAATTGATTTTCCTAATTTAGTAAATCTTATAAATATTGCAGTATAATGAAAGATTAATAACACAACTAGAAGAAAATTACAAAAATAAAGAAATAAAATATCTTTACAAAGGAGTAAAAAGGGAGAAGAAGGGATATCAGCCAAGAGCAATATTTTACAGAAATGAGGAAGGGGAATTTATAGGAGATGAGTAGGCAATCTTGAAAATGTAGAAGAAGCACTTTGATAAATTTGTGAATGAACCCGAAGAAAACGAATCAATGACGTAATGGATATAAGTCTCATATTAAGAACAGGTTAGCCGTGGAGATAGAAAATGAAATAGGAGAATATCAATGTGGTTTTAGACGGGGAAGATCGGCAGTGAACCAAATATTTGCGTTAAGGGAGGTACAGGCAGAAAGATACGAATATCAGAACGTATCTAATCTTTATTGATTTTAAACAAGCATATGATAGAAGAAGCCAACTATATAAATCACCAAGAGAGATGAATGTAAGTCCTAAAATAATAAATATGATAAAATTAATGTTAACACAAACAGAAAATAGTATCAGAGTAAACGGAAAGTTATCGGAAAAATTTGAAGTCAGACAAGAAGATTCATTATCACCACTCTTGTTTAATATAATACTGGAAAGAATATTTAGAGAAGCAAATATAAATAGATCTGGCTTAATATACCACACACAACATCAGTGTTTGGCATTTGCGGATGATATCGTACTTTTAATAAGAAGAAGAAGAAAAGAGTTAACAAAAACTTACAAGATATGGGTGATATCAGCAGAAAGCATGGGACTAGTAATTAATCAAATTAAAACGAAATACATGGTCTGACAGGAAATTTGTACAAGGAATGAAACATTAAGAATAACTACAGATGAAGGAAAAGTATACATATTTGAAAAGGTTGAAAAATTCACATACTTAGGAACCACGTTTACAAGAAAACCAAGTTTTGAAGAAGAGTTGATGAACAGATTAATGGCAGCAAATCGTTGCATTGGGGCTCTTAATAACATTTTAAAGAATAAAGGGGTCTCAAAATCAGAATATACAAAACAGTTATAAGGCCGGTACTGATTTTTAGATGTGAAATATGTACATTGACAATGGCAGAACAAAATAGGTTAAGGATATGTGAAAGAAAAATTTTGACGAAGATATTCGGAGAAAAAATGGTAGATGATATATGGGAAAGAAGAACAAATAGTGAGTTAGCATCCCTATTTAATGATCCTGATATTATAGGAGTAATAAAGGCCCAAAGACTTAGATGGATGGGTCATAAAATACGAATGCCGATACATAGAACTCCATATAAAATTATAGAAAGCGGTATTGGAGGGATAAAAAGACGTAGAAGGCCGAGAATGAGATGGAAAGAGTACGTGGAAAAGTACATAGAAAGAATAAACATCACGCACAATGGCAGCAGAGATCTACTATGAAGAAGGAATGGAAAAGAATTATGAACCAAGCCATGGACCTACTAGGCATGCAGAGCTGATGTATATATTATAAATATGTATGTACCATCCAGGAATTTTAGAGGTAATATATTATTTCAAGAGTGTTTACCATACTAACTCTGGACAAAATTCATCGTTAACCAGAATGATCAGAACTTGCAATAGTTTATTTTCTAATGTAGATATATTTAGCGTATTATTATTTAATTTGAAGACAGCCCTAAAACAAATAACTTCTGCTTATTATAAAATATCATATGACGTTGTTTTTTGTGTGTATGTGTATTTCTATGATATAATCGTATAACATCCAAATAATGTTTGGAATAGTTGTTAAATTAATTATTTTTAATGAACATTGTGTTGGACTTCTAGCCTATTTATGTTCCTGTTTCAGTAAATAAATAAATAAACAGTAAGAAAAAATAGAAATACAACTGCCTTAATATTGGTTTTGCTAGCACAACATCAAATTCCAACTAAAACAATGTATTTTCATTCTTATACGGGCATTATTATACAGTGCGCGTGCGTCTGATGGTTGGAATAAGTTTCCAACAGTTATGCGAACAGGGCTATTAAAGTAGTAAATGCATTTGCACAATTTGTTACTAATTTTGATATATTTCATGGAAATAATTAGACAACTAGTTGACAGTATCAAATTTAAAAATTACAGATAATAATTAACGACATCGTTATGGAATTTAATCATATTATTTCAAGATGTTTATCTTCTGGTTTCTCCAAGTAGTTGTACTTCTGTTCCTCAAACATCTGCGTTAATATCTTCACAAACTCTGCGTGATAGTGTTCCACCTGCTCTCTGGTGGGATTTTCTATTTTTGGAATTTCCATCGGAACGCCAACTGCAATTGTATATAGATTTATTACGAATACAAAAAATAATAATATATCTCGCACTGCTACAACATATGTGTAAATTATACAAAAATATTAGTCACATAAATGTTGATAACTTAAAAAAAAGTTATTTCGAGAATAAAAATCGGCCTGTTTTTTCTAAAGATATCCTACCAACCGTTTAATAGTTTCAAAAGTGGGGCAAGACTTTATTGCCGCACTGTATATTGATTTCTTCTCCTGTTGGTATTGCAACTGCTACGGTCGGAACTTACTCTCGGATAATGGTGGTCGTCCGAGACGTCCCGTAGCCACCTCTGTATCCCATGCTTCCAAATGAAGAAAGCAAGCAACAACAGGAACCAAAATCAATATATGGGCGGGCTCAGAGATAGCGGTAGCGGGTCTATTTCCACAGATCCTAGCCCGAAAACAACCAGGACAGAATCCCAGCTATAATTAGGGGTGTGCACTTTACTGTTACTGGCTGTGACCAGTTACCGAGGTCACGGTAATAACAGCCCGGAAAACCAAATTTGTGTCAAATACTATTTACTTACCTACTGTGGTAACTTTTCTCCTTAAAGGAATTATCCCATATGAATACTGGAAAAAACCTCTTCCAGTAACCACAGCTGGCACCGTAACCCATTTCCTCACAAATTCCAGAAAATTTCTCAGCCAAACACTTTCCAACTCGCGAAACACATCTGTCTCACCGAATGACAACACAGGCACCAACGGCGCCCCATTTTTCAAAGCCAGCTTCACAAAACCCTTCCGTTTTTTCAAATAGATTTTGTAATGTCCTGGTTTGGTATAAGGTGTTTCAGCTACTCCACCTATTACTAAAGCACAAACGTGGCCACCTCCTGGAACTCCCAGAACGTAATCTATGGATTTAGCCGAGGAAGATATGCCTCCCAAGGCTAAAGCTAGTTCTCTAAATAACGGCATGATGTAGTGCTGTGACATGGTGGCTGCGTGAATAGTGTGATGTGGGAAATAATTTTTAAAGCCTCCCCATTCAGTGGCAAAGGCATTAAATGCTCCAAAACATAGAGCTCCATGTGGGAAAATGCAAAACAAGTAGTTCCTTTCGGGATTTAACTCCGCCTCGGGTAACTTCTCAAAACGTAAAGGAAAATAGTCTCTAGTATATTTCCACCACCGCCAAGACCTTACCCATTTACTTTGTCTCCCACCCTGTTCTTTGACATCTTTGTCGATCACCCAGATCCAAAAGAGGTATAGGACTGTCAGCCACCAATACCTTGTAAATGCAATAAAGTATAAGACTACTAAAAATCCTCCGATGCCAGTGCCACCACTGAACAGGACAACCATCCATATTGCTGCAGCAAGAGTTTGAAGACGTCGTTCTAGAGGAACGTTCAATGGTGCAAACTGGATTCCGAAAATCTCCATCTGAAATAAAATATAAAATGTTAATCGTGGTGTAAATTCGGCCGAAAATAGAATTAAAAATCTACTTTCTTCTGAAATTTTTCAAGAGGTCACTTTAATTTTTTATTAAAATTAATACTACTTCAAGGTCATTCAAATTTAGCCAGCTAGTCTAATGATATGTAGATTCATCAAGTACGGTTATACTAGTGTTCTATTTATAATATTGCTGTATAATGTCGATCATGAACCAATAGATGGCGCTACAAAAATCGTGAAAAGGTTAACAAAACATTCACCGAATGATTTATAAAGTTGGAATGCTTTGAAAATGAGATTATTTGTATGTATTTTCACGTTTTTTACTTATATTTTAGTGATTAAAATTAATTTCCGTTTATTTTATTTGCATCTACGTATTTTGATTCGTAAATGTTGGTTTAACATCATCAACGGTTTCATTTAAGATGGTATGATTTGAGGTATTCATTAAAGTAGCCACATTTTAAAGTATTTGGGGGTCGTCTACATTCTTTTAAAGAGGGTAGAACTGTTTTTAAAGCAGGCCACATAATTTTAAAAGGAGTCAATTTATTAGATGACCTGCTGAGGTAAAACAAAAATAGCGAAAAGAAACACAAAAATATTTCTTTTATTAAAAGTAATAATACGCATAATGCTTTCCATATTGTCTACTAAAGACCTAAAACACACACAGATTACTATTAATATTAATCATACACATATCAATTCATATAAATTACCTATATTAATAAATTATATCATTTATGTATAATAATAAAAAATCCTTAAAATACTATTTAACAATACAGCAGGAAAATACAAGAATTTTTTATCAAATTTTAAAATATAATGAAGATGAAACAAAAAAAGTAATTTCTATACCTTTATGGCATTGCGCTAGATTCTAGTTTTAGTACTTGATTTTCAAAACTTTGGTAAATACTTTTTTGTACTGTTTTAGATTTAGAAAGGTATTTTAAGCTAATATATATCAAATCTCCTACAATTCCTATCAATGAAGTCATATGTATGTTCTCTGATACCAAACATCTAGGTATGCTAATGAACAATTCCACAGACAAAGCTCTATTCAATAATTATCTAAAGAAATTAATCAATCTAAATTTACTAACCTGGTTTAATGAAAACACTCTATAGATATCTAACTTCTGACAGTGGGAACTCGAAAATTCAACCACAATAGATGAGATCTGACCTATTTCTGCATTTTTAGAATTGCTTCATCAGGTGGCCTCCTTTAAGTTGAGTCAAATATCTAACTATAAAAATTATTATACAAATAAATTATTTGAAATTAAAAGTCGACAATGTCAAACTTATTAATCTGTCAATGAATTTAAACATCATAACAACCTACTAAAATAAATAACAAAATTTTACCCTTTATGTATCGTTTTTTATATATTTTCAGGTATTAACAATATTGTGTGAAACTAACTACTCTGTGGACTAAAGCCCCAACCACCGTTGAATTACACCCACAATATCTACCCATATATTCTTTATTATTAGCTTTTGTAACATTTTTCACTGTTTTAGAAAGGTATTTTGTCTACGTTCATGCAAAAAACAAAACTTTATTCTAATAAGAACTGAGACACTTGAGAGAGATGAGAAACTCACTTCTCAAGTCCCAATGTTATTATAACAAAAATATGTACATACTGGTCCTCTGGTTTTTTATATACTTCAAATAAATTATGTGATTTTAAAATACTGCATCTAAATGTGCAAAGTATTCGAACTAAAACGGGCGAGTTAGAGATACTGTTAAATGAAAACAATTATCATTTTCTTCTTGTTTGTGAACATTGGTGCTCCTGTGATGAGCCGGACTCTCCGTAAGTGTACAAAACTATAACCATGTATCAAAATATTGAAGATTGGTCTCGGATCACGGCGGTATTGCCATTTACGCAAATTTTGATTATGTGAATTGTACTCAAATAGTGCAGGTGAATAATGTTTCTGTTAAGATGCATTGTGAACTAACTGCTGTTAAAGTAAATAATATTAAACTGATGACAATATATAGATCTCCTAAAGGTGATTATGATATATTCCTGAATAGACTCGCTCTAGCTTTGGATGTTTTTTGCAGAGAGGGTGGTATATTGTTTGTTTCAGGTGATTTTAATGGTCAGTTCCTTAGAACTCATGACCAACATACTGCCTTGCTCATAAATCTGTTTAAGTCTTATGGTCTGACACCTACTTATTTTAGTTCTACGCGAAACAACAATGGTCTCGACAACATATTTTCAAATACCAATTTACAAAACCTGAAAACGTTGCCATTTAATACCTTGTTATTTGATCACTTAGACATACATCTTGAGGCTGACGTGGATTCCATGATTGTCCCAAATCTTATAAGGTACAGACCAATTCATGATAACTGTTTAGTTGATTTAAACCAACAGTTAAAAGACATAAACTGGATCTCTCTATTCAATTCAAATTCACCTAATGAATCCATTTTCCAAAATTTCTTGAATATCATATCAAGTAACATAAACTTTTTCCAATAAAAAAAACCTCCTCAAATTGTAGGAAAAAATTTTGGTTTAACGACCTTCTTCGAGGAATGCTTCAACATCTAAAATTTCTACATGAATATTTCATTAGAAATCCTACTTCCGGTAACAAAGTTATATTAAATCAATTTAGATCCAGCTATCGTCGCCAAATTTACTTAAGGCTTACGGTGAGCGCTCTATAAGACGATATAAAGTTTTCGCTCAATAACTCCTCAAGGGATAAAGATAAAAATATGCGGTTTTTTTTAATAGACTACAAATATTATTTTACATCGACGCTGTGTTTTGAAATTTTGAAAAACTGTAAAATTATTTTTTTTAAATGAATTTTGCTCTTTTCCAAAATTTCAAAACAGAGCGTCGATGTAAATTAATATTTGTAGTCTATTAAAAAAACCGCATATTTTTATCTTTATCCCCTGAGGAGCTACTGAGCGAAAACTAAAAAAATATTTCTTAGCAATAAAATGCTGCCCCCTTGCGGTGGCATTGATAAAAGAGACGATCACATTAGATTCTAAATGTCCAACACTGAGAGAAGTGATTCAGGCTAACGGTAAATGCTCTATCATACGGAATATAGTTTTCGCCACGTTTTCGCTCAATACCTGCTCAACGGAAAATGATAAAAATAGGCGGCTTTTTTTTAATAGACTACAAATATTATTTGTAAATTTTTTTTTATTTAAAATTTTTCACTCGATGTAAAATAATATTTGTAGTATATAAAAAATAGAATAACATATTTTACTATATATATATAGTTACCGAACGAAAACCGAAAAACTAAAATAAAAGGACAGATTTTATAAAAGACTTAAGAGAAATGTTAACGTATTGTAGTTGTGTCTGCCTACTGAATAATAGACACCAGCTAAGACATTGCTAAATAGACGTATTCATTAAAATATAATTAATATTTTTAATAAATATTAAAAAAATGGGGAATGCAAATGGGTAGTTGAGATTTTTGGAATACATAAAAATGTTATTGAAATATGGTTTTGTTTATCTAATTTTATTTTTGTCACATAGTATTTTTTTACATGGCATCGATGGTTTGCTTCTCAGCACTTCAGTAAATAATAATATACTATTTGTTGCAAACCCAAACTTAGTAGAAAACACATAGAAAGAAAAAATGTGTCAAAAGCATTTTATTCTATAAATGAAATTATCTCTTTATTCCATATTTTCTGATTTAAGTTGAGCCCTATGTCAAGTGAAAGTATTTATATTTTAGTATTAAAGGAACAAACAAAAAAATAAGCATCGCAATTAGTGGATATGTTTTCAATATTTGATCCAATCTAATTGGCCTATTTACACTTTAATTTCTCATATTTCTCTTCAATAATCCATACATAGTCTTTATATTTTACATTTTGGACATAAATAAATATACATTTATGGTAATATCTCTTATGTATTTTCTATGATCTACGATAAGTTTTCTTTATTAAAAAAATACGAGCAAAAAACACTAAAATTTAATTTTATTCGACATAAAAATTATGGAAAATATAGATATTTCTGACTTTCCGAATGAATGCATTGTCCTATTCTGAAAACGTATACTGCACCGCAAGTAAACTTAGCTTACACACGAAACACGAGCATATGTAAAATTCAATTTCTTGAAAACCGTAACACGTAGCGAAGTGAACTTTTTTTAAAAAAAATTTTCATACTATCGACTACATTTGTCTCGATATAACTATAGTTCTATTTTCAATAATTAATGTAGCTCTCCGCATAGTAAAGTTTTTAATGCACAAATTTACTGGCATTGATTTTGGAACAATTTTTTTCGAAAAGCCTTTAAGTTATTAAAAATTGGTATGTACTATTAGAAGCGCTGTAGTTTTTTATACATGTTGTGAAAAAATTATGAACATAACTTGAATCGTTAATTTGCAAACGCGATATATGTTTCGTAAAACATAATTGACAAATAACGTCCGAAGCACCGACAATTTGAATTTATAAAGTTAGACCCTACTGAAAAAAGTTGTAAAAGTCCATTTCAGATGTCGAAATTGTCCCTCTAAAAGATGGTAAATGTTTAATTTAGTTATATCTTTATTAAAAAAAACGGCATAATTGAGAACCGATTTTGCTCCACTAATAGAGTTGTGATACCTTTATTTCAGTGTATATTTCGTTTTGTCTCCATCCCAAATGCATTAGCCTCTAGGCAGCACATATTTCAGCGTTTTGCCACAACACGTCAACATAGTCTTACTCTGCGCAGCTATATATCTGGTTTTAACAAAACTTGATCACGTGTTTCACCGTTAGCCTTAAACTCGCGACAGGAATTCAGACGACTTACGTCATACGAACAAATGAATAATTCATTATATTTTCATCAAAATATTTAAGAAACTGCAACTGATAGTAATAAAACTATATACTACACTAAAAGTTTGCATTATATATTGCACTAAATTGCAAAATATTATTGTTTTTAACGCGACCAAATATCGAAAATTACTTGCATCAAAGCAAATTACTTGTGATGAATTTAATAACTATTTTGTCAATATTGCTAGTGATATAATAACAAACCTACCACCTTTACTATCACATTACAGGAATTATATTGATGACATCAGTCAAATTAACAAATTTTCATTCAGCTTGGTATCTCATGAGGTAAATGATATCATAATACACCTTAAAAATATAAAAAGTCATGACCCTCATGATATTTCCATACAAATCTTAAAAATTATTAAGGATGTGTAAAGTAAGTTTTAAAACGCACAGTAGATTATTAGATATTTAGTCTACGAAAGAATTTGCCTATGTTGGGTGAAACATAAACACTGGCGCGAGTTTGTTTATATTTCCGATAAGAGCCTAAAAGGGCTGGCCGTAAGAGTATTTCCTCGAAACAGAGATTCTAAAGACTATTCAAGTCATTGCTTAATTAGTAAAGCTAGTGAAAAGGTGAATTGTGAGCGTGCTAGTTATTTACCATTATTTTATATATACAGGTGAGTTTCTCACTAAGTGTCCTAGTTCTTATTAGAGTAATTATATTATGTGTGAGTTTCTCACTAAGTGTCCTAGTTCTTATTAGAGTAATTATATTATGTGTGAGTTTCTCACTAAGTGTCCTAGTTCTTATTAGAGTAATTATATTATGTGTGAGTTTCTCACTAAGTGTCCTAGTTCTTATTAGAGTAATTATATTATGTGTGAGTTTCTCACTAAGTGTCCTAGTCCTTATTAGAATAGTTATATTATGTGTGAGTCCTTATTAGATTAGTTATGTTAGGCCAGTTTTGATAGTAAAGAGTAGCTATATTAGCTAATTGATAAATAAGATCTACAGGGTGCGTCAATTATAACAGCCACGTGAGCTTTAGATAGGGTGGTACTGAACTGACTGTCTTATGTAGTATGTAGTAGTCAAGACTGCTTTGTCGGGTCCACAAAGGTGTGTGAAGGCCTTTGGTGGGTTGTGCATAATGTGTCGGAACGAGGAGCCACAGCCGTAGGTGTAGATGGCTGATGTGGACGTGCGGACCGACGGGCATGTTTTTATTTAGCCCCTAGGATGTGTACTGGAGGGGTACGGGGTATAGGTGAAAGTACTGGCCTTGGCTGTGCCATCCTAGGCTGCGCTCTCCGTGGGGTTGAGCGGTCAGAGGCAAAGCAGATCCTTTGTATTGATGAGATGATGATTCAGTCAATATTTGTAAGGCTTGTGCTGAAATATTGAAGGATGTAAAAAGACAGATGCTTGGGTACCACGTGATAGTGTTAGATACGAGATAATTAAGTATAATTATGAATGATGGGGTAACTATAATTTGATAAGGGGGCTAGACACTTATTGTGGTTCTTTTTCATAGGTCATTTGAGTAAGCACGTTCCAGTTCACAGTTCACAGTAGTAGTGGTGAGTGAAAACCAGTAGTATAAATAAACATTGAGTTTATAAAATATAGTAGACTAGTAGCGCCATTGTTTTGTGTTTTGTAAGACTATAGGAGAGTAGTTAATTGTTTAAAATATTACAATCAGAAGTGGGATATCAATAAACATCCGTCTTTATGAACTACTTCGTTTATGCGTTTCTCAAATCGTACATACATTATTATTACTACCATTGTTCTTTCGTTTCTTACAAATCAGAAGTGGGATAGACCCCGACCACATTGGGATAGACCCCGACCACATTGGGATAGACCCCGACCACATTGGGATAGACCCCGACCACACTGTGATAGACCACGACTACAGTAGGATAGGCGATCACCACAGTGGTATAGACCACCACAGTTAGTTAAGTAACCTGCAAGTTTCCATTAACTTTACTGTTGCAATCAATACGGGTTGTTTAGTTTAAGTATGTATCCAAGCAAATCGGATGATGTTTCACGAAAGGGTTGGGAACTATCCTTACCATTAGGAAGTAGTGCTGATAACCAAATAGATGTTAGTGTCAGTACTTCTGCGGAACGGGACTTGGCTCCACCGCCAACAGGAGCCGCGGAGGATGTTATCACTCGTCTAACGGAAGTAATGGCCACTGCTTTTAAAAATTTCACACCAGCTGTACCTGGACCATCCCGAATGGTGAGAGGTGATGTTCTGTCTGCATTCAACCCGGAAGACATTAACCAAAATATTGAAGATTGGTGCCGAAAAGTGGACGAAATAAGGCGCATGTTTGGTTGGTCAGAAGATGTGACCATCTTCAACGCCTTATCCAAACTTGAGGGACTGGCATTGGTGTGGTACAGAGGTCTTAGATCCATCAATTATACCT
Organism: Monochamus alternatus; assembly: GCA_037114965.1. Classification (NCBI taxonomy): domain Eukaryota; kingdom Metazoa; phylum Arthropoda; class Insecta; order Coleoptera; family Cerambycidae; genus Monochamus; species Monochamus alternatus. Next base: position 19,622,001 of record CM073435.1, on the reverse strand, counting down.
GGGAAGAATGGAAGCAAAAGTTGAGAAGAGCATTTCCAGCACAAAAGGATTTTAATGAAGTACTTGAAAACATGATGCGACGCAAGAAGTATACCGCATTCGTGACACCAGAATCTCAATACGAATTCAATAGGTTACCATTTGGATTAACCAATGCTCCTAGCGCATTCCAGAGGTTGATGAATAAAGTTTTAAGACCAGTCCGAGATATATCTGCTGTTTACCTCGATGATATTGATTTACAGCAGAACGGTCGAAGAAGGTCTACAGAATTTAGAAAAGGTGTTGGAACTTCTACAAGAAGAAGGATTAACCCTGAATCCTGCGAAGTGTAAGATAATGATGACATCTGTCGAGTATCTGGGTTTTGAAATAAGTAACAGCAAAGTAAGACCTGGGGAAGCCAAAATGAAGGCAGTGAAAGATTTTCCTCGACCAAAGACTGTTCACCACATCAGACAATTTTTGGGTCTAACAGGATATTTCAGACATTTTGTGCGAAATTATGCTGTGATAGCTAAACCGTTGTCAGATCTGACAAAGAAATCCGTATCATGGGCTTGGACAGATAAAGAACAACAGAGCTTTGAACAGCTGAAATCCATTTTAGTCCAGCGACCTATACTCACGTTGTATAATCCAGAGGCTCATACAGAGGTACACACTGACGCAAGCAGCAGAGGTTTGGCAGGTATACTGTTGCAGAAACAAACTGACAACAAATTACATCCAGTGGCTTATTTTAGTAGAAAGACTACACCAACCGAAGAAAAATATCATTCATACGAGTTGGAAACACTAGCAGTCGTAGAAAGTCTAAAGAAATTTAGGATTTACCTGCTGAGTATAAAATTTATTGTGGTAACCGACTGTAATGCGTTGAAAGCAACCAGCAACAAGAAACAAATTTTACCACGAATAGCCCGCTGGTGGTTACAGTTACAGGAATACACTTTCGAAGTACACTACAGACCAGGGACACGTATGAAGCACGTTGATGCATTGAGCAGGAATGCTATTTCATCTACAAAATGTAGTCAGGAAGAAGTTTTTCGCATCGAGCAGGCAGATTGGGTGTTATCTGCACAATTAACGGATGACAAGATAAAATCGATTCGGGAAACTTTGAGTAAACCTCCAGAAACGGAAGAAGAAAAAGCCGTATATAAAAACTATGCCTTACGAGACGGTAGAGTATATCGTATTACCGTGAAAGGAATTCAGTGGGTAGTACCTAAAGGCATGAGGCAACAAGTTGTTCGAGCAGCACATGATGAGTTAGGGCATTTTGCAATCGAAAAGACTTTACATAGACTAACTCAACACTATTGGTTTCCGCGAATGCGTCAGTATGTAGAAAAATACATCTCATGTTGTATTCCATGTCTCTACAGCAAGAAACCAACAGGGAAAAAGGAGGGATTTTTACATCCCATTACTAAAAATGCAGAACCATTTGATATGATCCATATAGATCACTATGGACCATTACCTAAGAGTTCCCGAGGAAATGTCCATATCATAGTAATAGTGGATGCCTTCACTAAATTCACTTTTCTTAAAGCAGTCCGATCAACCAACACAAAATTTGTTATCCGTTTCCTCGAAGAGATATTCGCTTTGTATGGAAAAGCTCGAATTTTGATATCGGATCAAGGTAGTGCTTTCACTTCTCGAAAGTTCCAAGAATATTGCAAGAGAGTTAAACTTGGACACGTACTGAATGCTGTGGCTACACCACGAGCCAACGGACAGGTCGAACGTTTCAATAGGACTCTTAAAACAGCATTATTGGCAGCCTGTCCTGAGGAAGAAAATTGGGATGATCACATAGGTCGTATACAATTTGCCATTAATAATGTCAGAAGCAGCTCAACTGGTTTCACACCAAGTGAATTACTACACGGATTTCGACCAAGGCAAGGCGACGATTCCGATCTTTTGGACGAAGTCAGCCAACTGCCTAGGATGATAGAAAATATTGTTAAGATCCGGACAGATGTGGGTGAGAAACTTGAGAGAGAGGCAAACCGGCAAAAGGAGTACTTCGATCGGAAACGGAAGAAACCACGAAGGTACAAAGAAGGGGACTTAGTAGTGATTCAAAAGCAAGACCAAGCGAGTGGATCAAAAAAATTAACTGTGCCATATGCTGGACCCATGGTAGTTAAAAGGGTCTTAGACAATGATCGATATGTAGTGTGTGATATGACAAATTCCAATAGACTTAATAAAAGGAGAGTGTATGAAAACACAGTGGCGGTAGATCAAATGAAACCGTGGGTTGTGCCAGGTGGTGTTTCGGATGATTCAGAGCGTGGAGATTCAAGTGAATCGGATGGAGTGATGCTGTCCGACGATGATGGCTCCAGCTCAACCGATTAAGAAGGGAGTAGCCTCGGGACGAGTCTAAATGCAGGATGGCCGAATGTAAAGTAAGTTTTAAAACGCACAGTAGATTATTAGATATTTAGTCTACGAAAGAATTTGCCTATGTTGGGTGAAACATAAACACTGGCGCGAGTTTGTTTATATTTCCGATAAGAGCCTAAAAGGGCTGGCCGTAAGAGTATTTCCTCGAAACAGAGATTCTAAAGACTATTCAAGTCATTGCTTAATTAGTAAAGCTAGTGAAAAGGTGAATTGTGAGCGTGCTAGTTATTTACCATTATTTTATATATACAGGTGAGTTTCTCACTAAGTGTCCTAGTTCTTATTAGAGTAATTATATTATGTGTGAGTTTCTCACTAAGTGTCCTAGTTCTTATTAGAGTAATTATATTATGTGTGAGTTTCTCACTAAGTGTCCTAGTTCTTATTAGAGTAATTATATTATGTGTGAGTTTCTCACTAAGTGTCCTAGTTCTTATTAGAGTAATTATATTATGTGTGAGTTTCTCACTAAGTGTCCTAGTCCTTATTAGAATAGTTATATTATGTGTGAGTCCTTATTAGATTAGTTATGTTAGGCCAGTTTTGATAGTAAAGAGTAGCTATATTAGCTAATTGATAAATAAGATCTACAGGGTGCGTCAATTATAACAGCCACGTGAGCTTTAGATAGGGTGGTACTGAACTGACTGTCTTATGTAGTATGTAGTAGTCAAGACTGCTTTGTCGGGTCCACAAAGGTGTGTGAAGGCCTTTGGTGGGTTGTGCATAATGTGTCGGAACGAGGAGCCACAGCCGTAGGTGTAGATGGCTGATGTGGACGTGCGGACCGACGGGCATGTTTTTATTTAGCCCCTAGGATGTGTACTGGAGGGGTACGGGGTATAGGTGAAAGTACTGGCCTTGGCTGTGCCATCCTAGGCTGCGCTCTCCGTGGGGTTGAGCGGTCAGAGGCAAAGCAGATCCTTTGTATTGATGAGATGATGATTCAGTCAATATTTGTAAGGCTTGTGCTGAAATATTGAAGGATGTAAAAAGACAGATGCTTGGGTACCACGTGATAGTGTTAGATACGAGATAATTAAGTATAATTATGAATGATGGGGTAACTATAATTTGATAAGGGGGCTAGACACTTATTGTGGTTCTTTTTCATAGGTCATTTGAGTAAGCACGTTCCAGTTCACAGTTCACAGTAGTAGTGGTGAGTGAAAACCAGTAGTATAAATAAACATTGAGTTTATAAAATATAGTAGACTAGTAGCGCCATTGTTTTGTGTTTTGTAAGACTATAGGAGAGTAGTTAATTGTTTAAAATATTACAATCAGAAGTGGGATATCAATAAACATCCGTCTTTATGAACTACTTCGTTTATGCGTTTCTCAAATCGTACATACATTATTATTACTACCATTGTTCTTTCGTTTCTTACAGATGCTATAATATCTCCCCTCACAAAGCTTCTAAAGTTATGTCTTTCTCAGAATATTTTCCCTAGTTCCCTAAAAATATCGAAAGTAATACCAGTCTTTAAAAAAAATGATGCCAACGATCTATCAAATTATAGACCAATATCAATCATCCCATTTTTTGCAAAAATTTATGAAATAATATTGACAACTTCTTGGATATTTAGAAAATAGAAATCTCTTCTATCAAAATCAGTTCGGATTTAGGAGTAAATTGTCAACTACATTTGTCATAGATAAGTTAACCTTATTCATAAATAATGGTTATAATGAAGGTATGTACGTCTGTTCGATGTTTTTTGACCTCACCAAAGCTTGACTTGACTATAAGTCATGATATACTTATTGATAAATTACGGTTTTTTTATAGCTGTACACCTGAGAGCACATCTCTTATTCAATCTTACCTATGTCATAGACAACAATATGTAGTGCACAACAGCAATAAATCAAAATTTTTAAATTTAAACTACGGTGTACTTCAAGGCTCTGTCTTAGGACCGTTGTTGTTTCTCATGTATATAAATGATTTCCCAACCTCGGCGAGAAATAATGTGTTTGGAATCCTTTTTGCTGATGGCCAATAAATCTTTAAGCGATCTGATGGTCGACATACCGATAAACGAAGAGGTTGCATCAAACTAGTTTTCTTCAAACAACTTATGCCTAAATGCAAATAAAACAGAAAAAATGATATACAGCCTACGTGAGTTAAATGATGTAAATATTACTGAATCTGTTAAATTTCTGGGAGTATATCTAGACACAAAATTGCAATGAGACGGACATGCCCACTATCTCTGCAACAAAATGTCCAAAGGCATTTACATGCTCCGTTGTTTGTACGGCAGAGTGTCTCAGCAGACATTGATTATTGCCTATCATAGTCTAATTTACTCCAGATTATCTTATGCCATTCTGGTTTGGGGGTCACACACCTTCATCTGATTTCGTTTGTTCAACGCAGAGGAAGGCCATTCGCATAAATTGAGGCTTAAAATTCAGAGATGACTGTAGAGTACAATTTAAGTCACTGGGTATATTAACCGTACCATGTACTTATATGTATTCCTCAGTGCCTTTTGTATGTTAAAGATCAAGAAGATATGTACACTCCCCGCAGCGAAATTTACAGTCACAATACCTGAAGAAAATATAATTTAAATATAAACTTTCATCGCCTAAGTTAAAACACGAAATGGCACATCGTATCTTGGCATCCAGTTTTATAATGCATTACCCCCGCGAATACGATACCTCAACCGTCCATTGTTTGAAAGAAAAATTTAAAAAATTCTACTAAGCAACGCATTTTACAGTATCCATGAATTTTTAGACAGTGATTTCAAAATATAATAAATCGTGATTCAAACTTTGCACATTTTGGTTGCATTATTTTATGACATTATTTTAATCTGTATCAATGTGCTGTTTCTTTGGTTTTGTCTTTTTTACATATGTGTTTAAAAAATTACAAATATTTTCGTTTATTGCTCACACTATTTTGTTAATTTTTAAACTATTTTGTTATTTATTACATGTCAACACTTATCTGTGTATATTTCTACTATGTACTGTACGTTAGATATATTGTATTTTTAATTTTTTCTTGTGTATGTAACACTAATAAATATCTATCTATCTATATAAACATATGCAAATTTGTGAAATACGTGTAATTTTTAAGAATAATACAACAAATTATTGTTTAAATTAGCAAAAACATTGCCATGATGATTCTTTAAATTACTCGAGCTAATAAATTACGAATATATAGTATTATCCATATTACGTAAAATTTACTTATATCTTGAAATAGGTATATTATTAATAATTTAACAAGCGTATGAATATTTTGAAGACAATAAATATAACAGGGATGTCCCCACTTAGAATTATGACATTTAATAAAATACAGTTTATATAAACATTGTATTTCATTGAAAAAAATGGCATAAAGCTATGCCGAGTGTACATTTATATTTGAATTTGAACATACACAATTATTTCCTACTTATTAAAAAAAAGTAACTTGGTTGAACAATTCCTGGGCTGGCTGCCGTATTGCCGATTTAGGTTTTCTGACTTTTCAAGAGACATGTTCGCTTCTTCAGAAGCAACTTTGAAATTGAATTAAGTCCTCTAATCGGTAGGAGTTGGTGAGATAGATTTTCCTCCTTGTTGTCTGATGGTCTAGTGAGTAAATAATTTAATCCATGATCATATAAAGTATCCCACAGCTGCAATAATCCCTTCCTTGATATTTTCCACCCTAAAATACAATTTATAGACATTCTATGGTCTGTCTCTTGGTTATCAATAACCTGTACATTTGATAAATATGTATAGACCTCGTCTATTAATTGTAATTGTATTTCTTTATTTTTGAAAGAATGTTCATAACGTTTTGGAGAATAATTTGAATTAGAGTTAAAAATATCAAACAATTGGTCGAACATTTCAATGAACTCAATAGTGCCCATTGCGTCGTTTGGAATATCTATACATATCGATACCTTCAATAGCAACCTTTGAATCAACAGCTGAACAAACGTACAAAATAGCAACCTACAGGCTGCTCTCAGTTACTCGATATTCCTTTCAGCATGAAGACATTTCTGTGATAGTTCTGAAAAAATATATATACCAATATTAAAAATATTCTAAATGTGTATTTCTATATGTTCAAACACACATAGCTATTTCAAAATAAACGTTAATTATTTTTACCTACCACTATATCGTCAGAAAATATTGTAGGGTAAGCATTTGCGGTAAGTCGTTTTCTTTTATGAATTTTGAACATTTCTTTTGAAAAATGCTGAGCACATATTCGAAAATTATATTTTTTATTATTTTTTATCCAAAAGGTCTCTGTCACATTTAACCGCCCACTCCTTCGCTCTAAAACAATAATAATTTTATGTTAATACTTTTTACATGAATTTCAATCATAAAATACCATCAATTTTTCAAACACAAAAGATAAGAAAGGAATACTGTTTGCAAATTGCAATAAGTATGTAATACTGGTTGAAAATAATATTCCTCCGTTACAAATTTTTTGCACTACCATAAAAAAATAGATGGAAAATAATAAGGAATATTTTATGTTCTTAATTTATTATAATTCTATATAATGATTGTAAAATTACCTTCTGTTGTCTTTTGGGAATCTAAAAAAAAACCATGTGCATAATTTCCAGCATTGTTTTTGCAACTTCTTACTACACAATAAACTCCTACTATATTACACTTTTTTGTACCTTGGTCCGGTTCTTCTGATGTAGTCATATTTTTTTTTTTTAATATAACAAAATAATAAAACTTAAGACCAAGACTGGAACGCAACTCAAATAGGTTAAGAACTAGAATATCACAAAACGAAAAGACACACAAGCGGTTATACTACGAAACGTAAACCAAAACGAGTGCGTAAATGTTGATGAATGAATTCTGAAAATGGCTTGGCGCGAAGGTACAGCTGTCCTTACTGGTCTTTGGGCGTATTCAGACGAGGTCAGCCGCTGAACCGCTGAGAAATCCAGACCAATCAAATGCACGCATTTAGCTGAATTCTTACTCAGCGGCTCAGCGGCTGACCTCGTCTGAATACACCCTTTCTATACTGTGGTAGTGGTTTGGTCTGTCTAAGTGTACATTCACACTGCGCGCTATCCGATGCAATGTTATGCTATGCCATGGGCCATGCGATACTATATTACCATCGCTTGCTATCAATCCAGACGTGTACACACTAGAAGCTATTGAGTTTAGCGTTCTGTTTTGTTGTGATCGACAATCATGAGAATCTGTAATTCATTTTTGTTAGAAAACTCTAAACTCTATCTCGAAAATCTATTTCTCTCAAAAAAAAGATGCAGAAAAAGAATAAGTAGGTATTTGGGTATATCCACTTAACAAGAATAGGTTTAGATTTTGGTAATTTCATCATATATTAACAGAACCTCAAAAATTTCTAGATTATTTTCGTATGTCACCCTATACTTTTGATTAGATACTCCATGACATTGCACCATTGTAAGAGAAGACAACAACCAATTTAGGAAGCCAATAGGAGAAAAAAAACTTGTTTTTACAAATAATTGCACTATAACATCCATTATTTTTGGTACAAACAGTAACATAACAGTTTTTTTTTTGTTTGTTTTCGAGGTGTTACATAATAAATATGATAAGAATTATTACCAAATTTAAAGTGTTTATCTTGTATTATCAATTACTTAAGGTTAAAAGTAATAGAGAGTGACTAATTCACAACACAGAGATGAGTACTGAAGGTGAGAGTGGCATTATTATCTAAGCGTGCCACTTGAGAAGAGTTTAAAGCACACAAATTTATCAAAAGTAAATTGACGTCGACTGAACCTAGCACATTAACAATTTACTTTAAATGTCCCCCCTGTGCCATCTTCTCTACAAATTAGAATGTCGTCCTTTTGAACGAATTTATTACAAGTAGAGACTTTCCCACCATTAAATAAATCGCGCTAATATTTGCGAATTCAAAAGGACAGAGGGCTTTAGAATACTTACACAGTATTCACTATTGGTTACTAGCACTGTCATTATAACGGTCACACATTAACACTTATTATATCATATCCTACCGCTTTGCGTATGACCTTTATGCATCCATGTTTCGTCAAAATTTAATATACTTTTCGATCCAGATTCTGATCTTTTAATATTTATTTTAAATAGTTACTTCGCCATATCACTAGTTCGTCTTTTTCTATCAGTATACTTTTTTTGATTTCATTTGTACGGAAATTCATCTACTATAATTCATGTGCCACACATAATTCACAAAATCACCCTTGTATATATTCTAGGCAAAGTTTCATCTTGGATGATATAGGAATTCAATTTTTTTTGTCGAAAACTCATTTTCCTTCCGCGAGTTTCCGTTTCGCGGTTGTACTACTTTAACAATTTTTTATTTACACCATACATATATTCTACTAACATACATTTTTGTTAATGAAATACATATTTCAATATCATTTACACTCATATTTTGACCTCGCTCGATCATCTGAGATTCCTCACTTGCTAAATTAGGATGATTTTGAGAATACGATTATTCTCCATTCTTAAGAAGACAAAATCACTAATAAAATTAATTATATTCATAATTAAATTAGCCAAAAAATTTACCCGAAATTTTGCCGGCCCGAACGATATACCCGCCCATGATAGCGCTGGAAATAGAACAGGTGGATCCGTCAATTCATCACAGCCAATAGAAAGCTGCGGCGCATGTGTACTTACTGCAGCCGAAGCTGTGTAATCGGGTATGATCTGAGATATGCGGTACACGATTTTATAGGAAAAACATACGGGCTGCATGTATGTTTCTTTGTGTCGACTGCTATAAATTGTGAGCAGGTTTATAACATGAGCCGCTCTCTAGATTTTCGGCCGTGTAGTATAGTAGCTTAGCATAGCATCGCTGCTCACAGTGCGTAATGTGAATGGTCAAATAAGAACATGTATGTTTGAATTTACAGCATGGAATGGCATAGCGTAACGTTGCATCGCATAGCGCGCAGTGTGAATGTGCACCAACGCTTAGTAAACAACAGCCGCCTCAGCTGTCTAGGCGATGAAAACACTGAAAACCGCTAAGTTCGTCTTAACGATTTTGGTTTGTAATATCGTTTAGATTATTTAATAAGCAAGAATAATATTAATCTGTGTTTGTTTATTGTTAGTAACTGAATGATAACTTAATAATAATTATTTGTTGCTACTTACGTTACGACTGTGCTTCTAAACGCAGATGATTGCTATAAATATTCTTATAAATAGATATTCGTAATTGCACTAGTCACGTGTTCCGTTACATTCCGAGCATCTGATCGCGTCAACTCGTGATTGGGGATAGCCAGAAATCAATGAAATCACAAAAGATAGAGGTATAACTAGCCATGGAACACAGAATTATGCAGCACCCATCATACCTACCCATATACTTCTATAATATACCGCTCACGTGTAATTCAGAGTGAAAACAAAAAATGGGGATAATTAAGGAGCTTCGTACTTGGTGTGATAACTGGTAACCGCTTGCGTTGATTCGTATTTAGTAATTATACAGGGTGATCCCGGATTATGTACAAAAAAATTAAAGGTAAATCGTACAACCGAGTTTAATAAACCTTTATATAAATATTAGTTATATCTAAGAGACTCTGGCAAAGTTACAAATCATTTGGGGGCGGGGAGGCGAATCATCAAATACAAAATGATTGAAGCCAGATATCGACGTGAAAATTAGATATCAGAAAGTAAACTGTGTGCGTATATGGTCATGACCTTTATTTGTCTACTCAAACACGTAATTCATTCAGGTTTGCTTAAAAAACGTATGTCCATGGGTAAAGTTAGAAATCGAATTAGCCCAGTCCACCCAGGGCTTTAGCTCCCCCCCCCCCCAGGATTCGATAACCTAACTTCGCCCATGCGTATGTCCTAAAACCACTTTTTTAAGATACAGGGTTTGTAATATAATTATAGAAAATCAAATGTCGGATGTAAGGTTTTTTAAAATCCAATATACAGGGTGTCCGGAAAGTACTCGGATCCAGCTTAAACATAGCTACCTGTGATCAAATAGAACAGATTTAAACAAACTTAGCTTAGTCCTAAGTGCCTTATTTAAAAATTACAGGGTTTCAAAGAGAAAAAAATTGTTTTCTTGTTATGAGCATAATTAAGAAATAAAACGTCCAATCATGCTGAAATTTGGTACAGCTATGTCTTACATAAGTACAAGCATTGCGAAGGAGTAAGTAGTGCCGCATAACGTAGAGAGTGCTTTTGGCAGTTTTTTTTTATAATTCATTTTTATCGTATCTTTTTTGTTGGCCCTATTCTGATACGCTTGACTGAAAATTATAATGGAGAAATTAATTTTACATTGAAAAGCTATACCTGTTCCATGTTAATAAAATGCGCCGTTTTTGGTAAAAACGCGTTAGAAAATTTCCGCACATTAAAATTGAAATAAATTTTCTAATTTGATCAAGTTACCACTTGTCGAACTGATGTTGATACGTTCAAATTAAGTAAATTTGATCAAATGCCTGTCAAATTAATACTAATTGTTGTAGTGAGTTAGTAATTATCGTTGTGTAGTTGTTGTAAAGTAAAAATAATTTCAAATTATTAGTATTATTTTGTCAAATTGCAAAATCAATTTTCCAACTCTGGAACGGCAGATATGATCTTTGTCTATTATAAAAATCAATTTAATGGAGAAGCTGCTGCAAGAAGGTACAGTTTTTACCGAAAACGGTGCATTATATCAATATGGAACATGTATAACTTTTCTACGCAAAATTGATTTCTGCATTATAATTTTCAGTCAAGCGTATCAGAATAGGATCAACAAAAAAGATACGATAAAATTGACTTGAAAAAAAAACTGCCAAAAGCGCCCTCTACGATATGCGGCACTACTTACTCCTTCACAATGCTTATACTTATCTAAAACATAACTATACCAAATTTCAACATGATTGGACGTTTCGTTTCTTAATTATGCCCATAACAAAACTGTTTTATTCTTTGAAGCCCTGTAACTTATAAACGAGGCACTTTTAGACTAATAGTCTAAAATCCCACTATAAAGCGACCTTCACCGAGCTGGTTAATGGATGAAAAGTATTTTATATCCAATTAAATATGTTAATAAATATATTGCAAATGGGTCGAAAGTATGAAGCCTATAGAATATGCAAACGTTAGGTTAACTATTTTTTTCCCGTCACAACTCTTGGGTAGGCAGGTATAAACAGGTAAATCGATACTAATAACTTGCACCGGTGTGGTTAATAAATTAAGGTTAAATTAAAATAAAGATTATTTCATTACCAACACGGTGGTATAGGGATATCTGCAAAAAATCAGTCATGAATTCCGGTTGTCGAGTTTTAAAAAGTGAAATATTCCCCAGCGAACCATTCCATGCGATAGAAGAGTACACAGCATTGCAGCTGTGTGTAGTTCGTCCATACCGAAAATGAAGACGATCCGTTTATCCGTTTCTCCAAAAAATCGAATAAAATCAGGGGGCGGCGGTATTATTATTAATCTGCTCCTAGGACCCCTAACGCGAAGACAGACTAATTTTTTCGATTCCGCGTCTTAAAGAGTCTTTAAAATTTCTATTCGGTCGGTTGGGTGGCGGCTCCGGTGGCGGTACCCCGTTTTTTAAATTTTTTCGATACATTACCGGATGCGCCCCCGCCTTATCGCGAAGTATACGTACATAAAATTTGAGGACAATCGGATTCGATTTGTGGCCGTGAGATGTGCGGAAATTTTTTTTTACTCCTAACGACGAACATGAGGCTAAGTAAACGGCGGCTGTGGGACGGGATCGGAGGTTTCCCGAATTCATAACTGAGTCTCGAAGTCACGAATTCGAGAAATCGACCTTTTCTGTTTCATTTCGAATACATATGCGAATGTTTTTTTATGAAAATATGAAAAATGCAGAATTCAGTGGAGTGCTTATAATTTCTCCAAAGGGTGTCTTCTTTAAAATATAACCTAAACATACATTTTTTTAAATGGAACACTGCATATTTTCATGTCATTCAATTGCATTGTTTTTTCCTTCATAATGTTATATAACAGTTGCTATATTACATTTTGGAAATTGTCAAAAAACGTTAAATTGATGAAACTGATGTTGCGCGATGCACAGTTGGCCATGCATTTTTATATAATTATGCAAAATTGGTTTCGTCTTCCTTCTATCTCTTGTAGTTTCCGAGATACTCTGCAATTACAATGAAATCGGGACACCCTGTAGAAATTAGAAGGCATTTTAGTGTTAAATCTTGTATAAGTGAGTTTATCTATGCTTTTAAATGATTTATGAGTATGGATGCAATCGTCAATGTTATGTGTTTAGTGTAAATAATACAGAAATAAACTGCTGTAGTTAGGTATACACGTGCGAACGGCGTCTGACGTCACAGGTCTACACGGTGGCGGCAACCGTTTTTTGGGGAGGGGCGTGTTCAGTACCGTTTTTAGGGATTTCGATTAAAGTAATACATTCTTTCTTCTGCACGTATTTGGAAAAATCATGCAATTTCCCCATTGTATGTTAAGTGTCATATTTATATTATGAATGCCAAAATATTATTTTTTCTTTTCTCAGGAAAATTTTTGCTAAAATATTGTTCGTTCGATATAGTCGCAGACAAATTATAATATGCAGCTTGATATAATGGATGTAGTCAAAGAGAATAGAAAATAAGAGTAGTTATTTCTTACTATAAAGTTGGCAACAAAAGGAGGCAGCGCCCCGATGGGCATCTGTAGTGAATTAATCTAAATAGCGGGATATTCGAATTCATTTCCTACTTACATATTTTTTCTGAAAGGAAAATATTTTACATTGTAGCAAGAAACTCATAATAATATCACAAATTTTTAGGATAATTGATACAAATTATCATTTGTGATATTATTATGAGTTTCTTGCTGCAATGAAAAATATTACCTTTATATTATTAATATACATATCTCACAATTATTCTTTATAGGGACTTTTTTAATAAATATAATAAACTCATGAAAGAATCTTTTTTTATTAATGTTAACACATAAATACAAACAAACAAGGATATAAATGCACAATAAATAACTTTATTGTAATTAAATTTTGTGACTGCAATCTATTGCAATACTAATGGCACTCTCTTAAATCAGTTTTTGAAATATTGGAAGTTCTGAATAGAAATTTCATTAGATCCTTATTAATGAGTGGAACGATTAAGAACTGTTGAAAGTAGATTTCATAACGGATGTGTTAGCAGTTCTAAATAAATTGTCAAATTCCTTTTAATGAGTGCCATTATTATTGCAATATATACCTAAAGCCAGTTACGGACGATGAGTGATAATATATTTATATTTTTGTAATTAAAAATACATAGTAAACCGCATAGGTACCTATTATATATTATGGCGGATATAATTTAATATTATTGTCACGGATTTCCCAATCCGAATTTTACTATTGCCAGAAAAACAATCCGTTAATTAATTACTTCTTTATTAACTATACTCAGTACACTACTGAACAGTAATTAGAACTCAGCTAAACACTTATTTAATTAATCGCTATCTAAATCACTTTGCTCTCTCTAACTAAACACTTCAATTCAGACTGTAATACAAGACTTATACAAGACTAACTTAATCGGCCGTTTATTTTTCTTTTATAGACCCAACGAATATTCCAGGTATATTCTAGCATCTCTAGATCTATTTTCTAGCATCTCTCGAACGCTTCTCGTCGTTTCTCAAATTTTCTAGTCCCGTCTCGATCCACGGCATTTTGTAGGGGCGATCGGGGCAATGTTAGTAATTCGCGGTACCACAGTCGTCGGTTTGGGTGTGAGTGGGGCAAATTCCGTGACATTATATTATAATTATCCCTCACCATCCGAAACCAGCTTAAATAATACGTACAGATTACTCACAAAATTTAATTTACTCTTTATGAAATGTTAATTCCTTAAATGTAAACACCTAAAACGTAATAATATATTGAACATAAACTTTAATAACACGAATTACCTACTATTTTTAAGTTACATTTACTCCAATCACAGATAAAAAATCAAAAATAAACTTTATGCCTGCAGTACGAATTATTGTTTTGTTGTTCATTGCTTGTGCAATTAGTAATTTGATATTTGACAATTTTCACGTTAAATGCCTATACGCGCAACCCCAGATGCGCAGGGAGGCGCTGCTATTAATGTTGCCAATGTTGCCATGCTTTCAAATGTCTTATTTTAATTTGTCTATGGATATAGATCACGGTTTACGACACGAGCCGTAGGCGAGCGACCTCCACCCTCGTGAATTACAGCCATCATTATAGGCTCGTTGAATAATGTAGGTACTATTTAAATCGTCTAAATTAAAACATTTGATTAAAAGTATTAATATTCTATGATTTGTGAATTCAATTATTTAAAAAAACAACAAACTAAATATACATATTAAACTTTTACAAACATTTTGTTAACTCATATATTCCAATATCTATCTATGTAGATATAGTCCAGGGGAGTTAGGAAAAATAGCGGAAATTTTTAGGCACAGCAGATATCGAGATGCGGTTTTCTGCATTGTGTTCAGGAAGGTCCCGGGGAAAAAGTCTATATCGTCTAGTTTAGTCATTTTTTGAAAAATGCCTTCTGGGCCGGGAAATGCATTTTCCAATTGCATCATTACTTGCACCATTATAGAAACGACTGGAAACTCGGAAAAATCGCACCAAACTCGTTACTCGGGGGTTTTCGGGGATGCCGAATTCAATTCTGGCATTGGAATTACTCGGGGACGGCTCTGAGGGGGTATCCGGGGGGTCATTCTGGGGGGGAAATTGCATAGTCCATGGGAAGCACTCCAAACTCGTTACTCGGGGGTTTTCGGGGATGCCGAATTCAATTCTAGCATTAGATTTCTCCGGGGGCGCTCGGTGGTGGCTCTGTGTGATTTCCGAGCGATTTTTCCGAGTTTCCAGTCGTTCCTATAATAGTACAAATAATGATGCAATTGGAAAATGCATTTTCCGGCCCAGAAGGCATTTTTCAAAAAATATCTAAACCAGACGATATAGACTTTTTTTCTGGGACCTTCCTGAACACAATGCAGAAAACCGCATCTCGATATCTGCTGTGCCTAAAAATTTCCGCTATTCCGGTCGATTTAGATCTAAATGCCCTAGTCTAATAATACTAAACTGTTTTCAAATTAAACGTTTTGTGTTATCAGACGTACTTTTGCGTTACCCTAAAAATATACTATCCTATTTTAAATAAATTTTAAAATATTTCTACACTTTTATTGACGGAAATAATGCAGACATTAAATATTTGACATAAAATTTAGAAATAATAAAATTAATTTGAGTTAGCGCGATGATAGGTATTAAAGTAATATCAAAACTACATAAATAAAATACTATTTGTAGTAGATTAGTTCTTTTTAACACTATTATATTATATATGACCTGCTATACCGTATCAGTTATCAGTCCTTATAAGTGAAACCTTATAAGTAAGTTAATATTACTCTGTAACGTAACATAGAGAACTCAGTTTAAAGTATATTTAAAAATGTGCAGGAAGAGTAAACAGAAAATTATAATAGTGGGCGGTGGTTTGGTAATTAATTTGATATACAATTGGTTCTTTGTGTGTAAATTTAATGGGTAATTTTAGGTTGGGTCCTTATGTGCATGTTTTATGGCCAAAAGGGGACATGAAGTTACACTTTATGAAAAAAGAGAAGGTAATTTTTTATTGTCGTAAATTAATTATTTAATGGTAATAGTGCTTTATAATAACTTTTAGCTCTTTAAGTAGTTTATACATGCTGCGTACATTTTTCAGGGTTTTTTATTTTAAGACGTCAAAATGTTTCTTTAAACTAAATTTTAGCCATAATCGTTAAAAAATCAATGTATTATATTGAAATTACCATCTACTAGAGGTAGACTTAGCTAGTAACATTTTATTACGTAACTTATATGATAGATTTGGTAGTATGTCAATGCATACTGTAATGTACATTTTTATATTAAACATTTAGAAACGTTTCTGGTAATCACGACCACGATTCAATATAAAAAAAGACTTTTTGCGAAACCCCTAACGATAGGAATTTAAAATACTATATCACCACTGCTACCTTAAATTTTTGACAGATTATGTAAAAAAATATGTCCTTACGAGCCCTGCTATTAATATTTTTAAAAATCCGTACGGAACGTAGAATTGAGGCATAACCTCATAAATGAATTTTCGATAAAGTGTGCCATCTTATTTTTTTACAGAATGTAAATAGACATGCTCTTTCAAGCCCTGCTATCAGTTTTTTTCCAAAACCCCTCCATAATCAAGACAAAACTTTAAAAATTAATTTTCGCTCCGTCATATTTTTTCTTTTGCACTGTATCTCTTAATTGAGGATGTCCCCATTAGTCCTGTCCCCAAAGGTAAATAAGAAATATTATTATTTTTTAAATTTCTGATAAATATTATTCACTCTTCATCTGTAAATAAATAAAGATGGCACATTATAGTATGGTATTTGGAATAAAAAATATATAAAAGAAAGAAAATTTCAAAAATTTTGCCTTGATTATGGGTCTCCTACGGATTTTTAGAAAAAACATAGCAGGGCTCGAAAGGATATGTCTTTTTACATAATCTGTGAAAAATTGAAGATAGCAATAGTGTGAAATTTTCAATATCTATAGTTACGGTTAGCGCAAAAAGTCCTTTCTTCAAATTGAGATTTGCCGCTTCACCTAAATGTAGTCGTAGTCGCGATTACCAGAAACGTTTCTGAACAAAAACATTTCTAACTTCATATACATCTGAAAACGCAAAGTTTTTGAGAAAAACATAATTGGTTTTTCAAAGTCAAGCAGCTTCTATTCCTTAATGTACAGTGTTCGGAATTGATTGGACTGTACCTAGTGATGACAAAATTAAAAATATTTTTTCATTAGCGGATTAGAAAATTTATGTGAATCGTCCTATTTAAAGAATTATCCGGAAAATAAGTGTACGGCATAAAACCATAGCTTTGTTGGATCAAAGTAAGTCATTAGATCAAGCCATACTATTAAAATCATAAATTGTCTCAATGTAGTACCACAAATAGTTATTTATGCAACATGTACAAAAAGTAAGTGTTTATTGCACGGGACGTGAAATTGTCCAACGAGGCCGTCAGGCCGAGGACAACACGTCGAGTGCGATAAGCACTTTTTGTACGAGTTGCACACAATATTTTTCCTACATTCATGCAAAAACCAAAAAATGTTTTATTTAAATGACACTAAGTGTAGTGTAGTGACGTCGATTTGAACGTTTATGTTTGTCATGATGACAAAACGCTGTAGTAAAAATGACAGATGAATGCAATAAATATTTTACTGCACTAGTGCAATAAAGAACCACATTTTCCACTAAATATAGTTCAATAAAGCTTTGTTTTTTGCATGAACGTAGAAAAACATTATTTGTTAGTTAGAACGCGTATTTATTTATAAATATCTACAAATTTAAAAAAAAAAGTTTACAGAATAATCAAAAATCGTTTATTATAAAACTAGCAAATTAAATGTACAAATTATACTCTAAAATTTGTGTAATTAAAATACATAATATTATTTTAATTATGCATAATTAAAAATAAAGATTACGAATTTTTTATTTTGAAAATACAAGGGTGTCCGGAAACTCCGCGCATAAAATTTAGGGGATGATACTACTCGAAAAAATAATGTGTCAAGTTCACTTTTTCAAAATATCAACATTTACGGACCTACATAACCTCAAAGTTAATTTTTAAATTTGTTTTTTGACTATAAGTTTTTTTAATACTGGAGTAATGTTTTTTCAAATTTGGCACACTTTTATAAAGACACAGTTTCAGGTAAAATATTTCTAAAATAGCAGCGCCCTAAATGGCAAAAGGGCACGTGCTAGGTGAAAAAATGATCATAACTTTTGTATCTTTAATTTTATTAAAATTTTTATGGCATTCCTTTAAGTAATGAAAGTTTATATAATTTTGATATTCTAGTTTGAAGTCAAAAAAAACAACCGTTTGCGAGAAAATCGCCATTTATTTTTTTTGGACAAATTGATGCATCCCATTCCTTTTTCGATTAAGCAAAGTATACTTTGAAAACAATTGAATGATAGCTGTCATATTGCTTTGACGGTAATTTCAAAACTTATACGCTTCGTTCCTCATTGCATAAACACGCTTCTTTCAGAACCACCGTGTAATAAAATATGTTATGTTATTTATAAGTACTCGAGGTTAATTATCTAAATTACATTTTTCGATGCAATATTAATTATTTTTTGTCTCTTTGAGTACTACTCGATGTATCTACATTTACGTACCAATGTGTACCAGTATGATAGGCGGGGAACACAGGAGGTATCGACACGTGGTCGAGTGAGGCAGCTTATATTATATTCTGTAAACTTTGACGCAGATGGTATATTATCTCATGCCACATTCTTATTATCTGCTAAGTCTTATATAATTCAATTGCCTAAATGTTTTGTAATTATTTGCCTTTGTATATAATACTGTTTCAACAACATGTAGTACTTAAATAAATTAGCTTCTACACGAAGAAAAGTGTAGGTATACTAGTAGAAAGAAAAAGAAAAAAGAAAAAACTACGTAGTAGCACGTTTCAAAATTTTTAAAACTGTTTTAGAAAATGTATGAATGATAACGATTTGAATCCTGGGCTTATTAAATATGATCTGTTTATATAAAACAGTTTTTAAAATATTTGTTTTTTTTAATTTTGTGAAATTGTACGCGAGCTTATTATATGACTTTTGTACACAGAAATTTCTACAATATGCAGTGTAGTATACGCATATATTCTGTCAAGCTTTCTTTGAGTGTATCATTTATTTTATATTTATTCTTGTTAAAATTATAATAAAACGAATCCAAACCTGGGTATTGAAACTGATTTATATCTTTTTTAGATTTAAATAAGATTTATAATAAAAAATACAATAGTAATTTTACACACATTAATTCTCGTAAGACAAGCCAGTTCTATCAGGAGACACCACTTAATTTATCTCAATAAAATAAGGCAAATATGTATATTTTGTAAGACATAAAAATGTGTAATAAGGAAATCTTGTAACTCATTCCTAATCAGTTAAAACAATAGGATTACATTTTTGTTTTATTTTAAAATTGGTATATTTGGCTTGCAAATAACTAATTACTGATAAGTGATTGCAAATTATACCGCAAAGATGGGGCTAACCTTATGGTGCTTTCCGAACGTACATATATGTACCTATATATTAATAAATTTAGTAGGAAACATTGAAATTTTGTCGGCAAATATAATAAAACTTTTTTGAATCATAACGGGTCCAAATAAAATCTTATTAGGGCTTTAAAAAAACACGAAATTGTTATACAGGATAACAGAAATACTAGTAAAAAAGGGTTTTAGGAACTCTTGAAATTGGGCTAAAATTTTATTTTTTGCAAGTATGTCCTGAAACCTTAAACTATTTTTAATAGAATTTGATATGTATATCCGGGTTCGAAAATAGTAGGCGTGCTATTTGAAAAGGGTTGAAAAAATTACCAAAACTAAGTTAACGTTGAATGAATTTATTTTTAAAGTAAACTTAAAACAGTTTACTTTAAAAAATGTATTAACTCATCCATGTCATCCTCTCTGCAATAATTGTAGAATACCGTTATTTTGGACGGCGATAATCCACCACCATCCAATTACCTACCTTCTATCTGTGATGCGCACTCCGCGGATATCACATTTTAACACTTAAGCCTTTCCTTATGTACGCGAAATTCACTGTGCGCGTAAATTTCACAATCTTTGATTTAAATTATTAATGGCGGGAAAATGTTTAACGAATATCGCAAAACTGTACAAATATTATTGCTACTTTCATTATTATATGGTGTTAATGTTTGTTTTGACCTTCTGACAATCTACCATGACAGAGAATGTTATGCTGGAACTAAATTATTTTGTCAATACGTATTAATATAATATTTATGTTATTAAAAATTATATAGACAAAAATATTGATCGAAGAAGTTTATATTACACTTCGTCGAACATATATTACAGATTAAATCAAAACAAATATTAATATTTGGAAATTTGACAATAACCACAATATGATCAAATATTATAC
Source organism: Monochamus alternatus (assembly GCA_037114965.1). NCBI lineage: Eukaryota > Metazoa > Arthropoda > Insecta > Coleoptera > Cerambycidae > Monochamus > Monochamus alternatus. Next base: position 19,601,332 of record CM073435.1, on the reverse strand, counting down.
AATACAATAGTTTTATTAAAAGTTTCAAATTTAGTTTCAACCTTATGTTGTGTGTTTACTATTATCTAAACCTACGAGTACTGCTGCTGGCTGCCTCTACTTGCGATGTGTCTGACACTGGCTTGACAAAATTATTAAAACGTAATAAGACAAAATGACAGCAAATAAAATGGTGACACATAACACTTGTTAAAAGTCGATATGTTCATGGTGGAAATAGTTTACTTACTAAGAATTTTTGCCAAATGATTTTAAGACTATATTAGGCTTCCGTACACTCGTCACAATATAAAGGTTTCCAGGACAAATCAGTATCATATTTTACTTAAATTATAACGGCTTAACCGCTTGTCCGTCACACATATGTCTAGACACTATGAATAATTTGAAAATTCCTGTTAATAGTCCACCGTTTGGAACCCTTAATGTTGCACTGTACATGTACAGAATCCCAATGTACACAAACAAAAAATGTCTAATCCAGATTAAATAAGTAAAAGTTATACTGTTTGTGTCCTTTTCTTTGTATGTAAATCCTGACATGCAGTCTGTATAAAGCTAAAAGCTATTGTTTTATTTTATAGATATTCGAACGGCTAAACTAGCGGCTGGAAGATCGATCAACTTGGCTTTGTCCCACAGAGGAAGGAATGCCTTGAGATTAGTAGATCTTGAATGTGATATCCTAAGCACAGGCATTCCCATGAAGGGAAGATTATTACACAATCTATCTGGAGAGACAACTTCTGTTCCTTACGATCCCGTAACAAAAGAGGTAACTTACACAGATTTTTATTTGAAATCATTCTATGTAAATTAATGTTACTCTCAAATATGATGAAAAATAAAAAAAATATATCAAAGAGATATTAATCCTGTTCCACATTTATCAATTTGTTATCAACAATTTGTTGATGTTAGATGTTAGCCAAATTATATTATGCATGTATTACAAAACTGTGTTCAATTCCATGGCTCAATAAAGGGACCAAGAAATTTAATACAATATTCTAATTTATTGGTCAAATGTTTGTTGATATAGTTATGTAAGGCATAACTGATTTTTAATATAAAAGTAGGTAGAATAACCAGTTTGCCAATTTATTGCAATGTGTAAAAAGTTGCCACAAATACAGAGTATTGCGATTATTTCTTGAATGGCTTCTTAACAATTTATTGATTAAATGTAGAACGAGTCTTTAACAACTAGGTATATATGTTTCAGTGTATATATTCAGTTGGTAGAAATTTCCTTAATCAGGCCCTGCTGAAAGGTATGCTAAATGCCGATACACTAGAAAACCTGATACTGACACTTGATCTGTTGCAGCTGCTGAAAGTTATCCAAATGTAAAGCTACACTTTAACCAGAAGTTAATCAGATCTAATTTCAACCAGGGAACCGTAACAGTATTAAAGTAAGTAAATTTTTATTAATTTAATTATAGGAAATAAATTATTCACATATAATTATGAAAGTTCTCAATAATTTTCAGGTAAATTGTACATCGAATAAAAAGTGCTTCTTTCAATAGAATTTGAATAAATGAAAATTAACCAATAATTATAGATAATTTTCGCATCCTTAATACTAAAAGAAAAATAATGTATAACAACTAAAATCTTCAGAATCAAGTTATGATGAAAGTGACAAGTTTGATGTAACATGTAGATAGTGACTTCAAATTCGATTTACATTTACTTGCCAATAAAATAATGAAACTATTATCCAAATTATTTCGATATCTACATGTAATACATTATTATTGCAATGAAGTTTTAATCTCAACTAATTGTTCAAGGAATTGGAAGCTATTGCACTGGATGTAATTTATTAGCCCTTTTGGGTATACAATTTTTGGGTATATAGATATTTATTTCTGCATAATTTTATGAAAACATTCTCAATATTCCAATAATGTAGCTGAGTTTGTCTGCAATAGGAACAATTTAAAAAACTATGAAATAAATGTACATAATATTAAGTTAATTATTGAATTAGTGAATTCAAACTTTATTTATTTTCAATAAACAAAATACATGAACTAATAATAAACAAAATATACATAAACTAGTCACAAATATATTATTCTCCCAATAATATAGCAGCTTTTCTATTCCGCACCTGAAAAAATCTGGTAGTTTGGGAATGAAGAATCCAAGAAACCAATTTTAAAGTCTGACCTTATCAGTGAAAGAAAGAACCAAGCTCATCAATAGCCGTTTTGCTGATGTTAGCATTATGATGATTTTCTCGCTTTATTTTTTTAATTACCACTTCAGGATGGCGGATTGGTGGTAATATATCGATAATGCTCTTGCTTGAGGAGTTACCTTTAACCTTTACGTATAAGCCATTTGCAGAAAGGCTGCATTTTTGATTATCTAGGAGAAAAACCATCAATGTTGTTGCGAAGTTAAACGATAGCAGTCCAGTAAAGGCCTACAAATAATAACTATAAATTTTTTTATTTCCAAAAATGCCACAATCTTTGAATTTTACCATAATGCGACTCACAATCCATCACATCATAAATTAAACTCTCAAATAATCTCTATGGCACAAAAATAACTTCGATTGAACGCAAACAAAATGATATGTCGAAAATAATATAGTTTCGAAAAACAATAGTGTACTGTAATTATAAACTTCTTCTAATATTCTTGCCATCGAAACCAAAAACGTACAAACTTTAAATCATCCCGTTATATTAAAAATACAGGGTGATTCAGTCATAATAGCATTAATTTTTACTCAATCTTTTAAAAGTGAAAGAAATCAACCCATAACTCCCAATAACACGGCGTGTTGAAGCAGGCCAAAGCCGCGTTGATTTGGGAGCTGGCAATGAATCAAGATCCCCGGCGATCAGTAACAATCTGAAAAGGGGCAGTAACAGTGAAATAATGATTTGAACATTTTTTTCAGCATAAATATGTGCGTATTTTTTTTTATTGCGTATTCGTATTATACTTATTTTTCTCTATCAACGCTTAAAACATTATTAATGTTATGACTCAATCACCTTGTATATTATTGTTAGATATCAAGCGATCAACTAGTAATCAGATCTTTATCTACATATACACGATGTTACAGACTGATGTTAAGAAAATCGAAGGGCAGATTCTATGTTTAAAAATAAGAAAAAAAGTTTTTATAAACATGGATCCGAAAATGTCTCGTTTTCGAGATATAGGCTGTTTAAAATTTTCTGTCTTATATACTATAGTCCTCATTTCTCGAAAACCGATCGGGATATTTAGATGAGATTTAGTACACAACAGTGCATAGTGAAAGGCTACTATTATGTTTCTCTTGTAATATACTAGCATCAGTGGCATTCATCGTCGTTAAATACTCATTTTTAGCCAAAACAAAAATGTACGTTACTGATTTTTGGACAAATTGGTATCGCCCTCTTAAGGCTAAGTTAATTCTGCTTAAAAAGTAACTGATGCTAGTATATATAAAAGAAATTTATACACGTAAAAGTAACCCTTCACTATACACTGTTGTGTACCAAATCTCATCTCCATATTCCGATCTGTTTTCGAAAAATGAAGTATAGTTTTTAACAACATGTATCTCGAAAACAAGGTATTTACGGGCCCATGTTTATGTAAACTTTTTTTTATTTTTAAACATAGAACCTACCCTTAAATCATTCTGGAATACCCTATATAAAGGATAATGTTTATTCCTATACCACCTACTATTTTCCACACTGTTATATGTATACCACATATCTAACCTAATATAAAGGGATCCTCTATTGTTTTTTATGAGAAGTGAATCTTTTATGAATATTTAATTTTTCCTTTTACCAATATCTTCAAATATAACTCGGTCTTGACAGAATCTGTACATAACTATAAAATGTGTGGTTATGCAAGGGTCTACGTAGTAATGTTACCATTTTTAACATTAGAGATCTTTTACACAATAATTAGTTTTTTAATTCTTATAACTTGATCTACATACCTTTGGATTTGATGTTAATAGTGACAGTTAAATAATGGATCCCTGTATCGATGGAAAAAATTTTGTTGTCAAGAAATTTGCAGTTAATAACGGCATATTCAGAGCGTTATGTGAGATATGATGAATTGTAACCAGAGTTACATCGACGAGGAATCAAGACTGTCTACTTTTAGCAAGATGAGAAAGGCTTGTTCCCACAAAACTAAAGGATTGGTTTCAAACTGTTAAAAATCAGTTAAAGATCAGTTAAGTTGTGGATGTGTTTTCAGTGTTTGTAACCACAAAAAGTAGTTGGACGAACACTTCTGACATATTCAAATCAGTCCTGACCTAAAACCACTGCTCATACCGCTCGCCGTTTTTTGGGAAGTTTCCGCAACATGTTCTCTGGACGTATTTGGTTTCCCTTTGAGTACAATAACTTTCTCTGACAATATCTTGAAAGATTTTTTTTCGATAAGATATGTAGATCAATTTATGGTAAGTATTAAAAATGTATTACGTTATGTTAAACATGTACTGTAATAAAAAAAACACATCCCCTAGTAAAAGTGTATATGTTTTAACCAAATTTTCTACAGTTGTTTATGGTGTTAAGAATAACAATTGATAAAATTTCATTGAAAAAATCACATCCTATATAGTCTAAATTCAGTAATGGGTTGCCCCACCATTTAAACAAATACATTCTGCGGTTTCCCTAGGCTTGCTTCTAATGAGGTGGTCTATCGAGTCCTGAGGAAGATCGTTCCAAGCATTATGCAGCTATTGTCATATCATATCCCAGACATGTTCTATGAGCGAGAGGTCAGGCGAACGTGCGGGCCATGGGAGAATATTGATGTTGGCAGCCTCTTCCAAGAACTGTAATGTAACCGCTGCAATGTGAGGACGACCGTTATCTTGTTGGAATGTGACATTATTTAACTCTGGAATGTATGGTATAGCGGTTCCAGAATTTCATGAATGTATCTTTAGGCATTCAATTGGTCTTGTAGAAATACTAAAAGAGCTCTGCTACCTATCCTGATTTCACCCTACACCATCAATCCTCTGGTAAGAGCTGTTTTACGTTCCACGGCAAGCTCCAAGAACCGCCTTTCTCCTCCTCGACTCCTGACTCGTTTACGACCGTCGTGGGCTCACAGGTAAAATCTAGATTCGTGAGTAAACATAACACTATTCCATTATCCATCTCAATTTGCCGCTGTTTCCAATGTTTCCTATCGATCTGGAGGTACTGTATCAATCCCTAAAGGCAAGCAATCTCAATCTCCTGTCTTCTCGATCTGTCGTTCCTCTAGGTCGTCCAGAGCCTCTCCTGCGATGTTGTATATTATGTACTGACCAGCTTCTCCAACAACGAATAATTGCTGCAACATTTTGTTGCATCCATCTACCGATTTCGCGAAAACCAATTCCTGCCTTATGTAGGCCAATAATATGACCCCTCTCAAAATCACTCAGTTGCTGACAATTCTGCCGTCTTCTAACTCTGAGCATTTTATCACTAGCTAAAATACCAGAAAATAAAATTAAAACAAACACAAATGGAAGATAAAATGTCATCCCTTTTTATTGATTATTTTATTATCTATTACTCTCTATATCCTAAGCATAGGTATAGAGTTTGGTTTTAAAATATTGACCTCGTCAGGGTGATGTATTTTTTTCACATAGTATATATTGTGCATTAAAATGGTAACATTTCTATGCCGAATTCTCTATGTTTGCGAATTGTTATCTAATTGTTTCAGCACTGATACTTTTGAAACCTTCGAAGATCAAGCAGATTTAATAATTGGAGCTGATGGCGCATTTAGTTCTCTACGGAGATCGATGCAACAAACGCCTTTGTTCGAATTCACTCAGAAATACATTGAGCATGGTTACGTAGAGCTATCCATTCCACCAGAGAGGGGAGGCCAGATGACTCCAAACCATCTCCACATTTGGCCAAGAGGAGAATTCATGATGATCGCCTTGCCGAATCAGGATTCATCCTGGACTGTGACACTTTTCATGCCATTCCAGAGGTTTAATAAACTGAGCACTCGGGAAAAGATAGTAGGATTTTTTAAAGAGACGTTTCCAGATTCCCTTAGTTTGATTGGAGAAAATGAACTGGTTGCAGTTTTTTCTCAGAAGAAACCTTCGAGTTTGGTTTCAATAAAATGCAAACCATATCATGTCGGATCTAGGTTTTTGATTATTGGAGATGCAGCTCATGCCATGGTTCCTTTTTACGGACAAGGTAAAAATCCAATGTTTTGAAAACCAACCAGAGAACGTGCACGAGAATGACTTCTAAGTACAAATTGCATTATCGTATTGTATCGCTATAGATGATTCTGCAACATGCGGAAAATGTATTTACTAATAAAAAAGTGTCACTAATCTTGGTACTACTATCAACAGAAAAAAGTTGAGTCGTACACTCATTTTGTTAAAAAAAATACTACAGTTCTAAATTCAATTTCAGAAAACGTTTTAGAAAACAATAACAAAGAATATCCAAATTTTAACAAGTAACACTAAAATACAACAAGAATACAAAATTATATTTAAAAATCACTAAATGTACATAAATGATTGCGATGTTGGATAGTCTTTCAGCCAGTAACTCTCTAACCTTGGAATTTGAATTGAAAATTGTTTAACTGAAAAAACATTATGGCAAACTATTAATTTTAACAAATAAATATTTTAGGTTATGCAACACTGTTAATGCTGCGTTTTCGAAAAAAATGAAGAAAGAAACCACTTTTACCATTATATTTATGATCTCCTAAATTGTTTGTATTTATTTCTGCGACATTGCATAAACCAACATTTGCATTAAATTTTCTCTGGTCTTTTTGATCTGGATTCAGACTGAGAATAATTTATTTATCTATGCAGGAAAATAATCATAGAACATAAGCACTGATATAAATAGAAATACACAGTAATTTTTAAAATAATATTAACTTATTAATATAAGGAACTAATTATGTTCATTACTAGTAACTTAAAAAAATGGTAAACTTATTAATATAAGAAATTAATTATGTTTATTACTAGTAATTTATAGACAATATGCATCTACAGTGTGGATACTACTTATGGAATAAAATTCATAATTCACTATCTACAAGTTTTTGAGAAAAATCACACGTCGATTTTTAATTTTAATTACGCATCGCACATTTATGTATACAGGGTGAACCATGCAGATGATATGACGCCATAATTTTTTAAAACATTGTATATATTTCTACGCTATCGGAAAGAGCTTCAACTTAGCTTTTCATAAATATGTTATGCAGGATACTTACCTTTTACAGTTTTGGAGTTATTACATGCTTATTTTTAATAAACTACTTATTACTTCAATATGTTCTTCGTTATGTGTAAATTTATGGATACCTTTATTTTGAATTTTCTAGAACATTCCAGTTTGTATTTAATTTGGTTGGAAAATTTTGCGACCCCAAAAAAATAGATACAAGCGGATCGGCTACACCTCCACAATAAGTTTATCTCGAGTTTGTTGTGTAATGAATTAGTGACAATACAGTTTGTTCTTCTACATGAATTATTTAAAGGAAAATTAATTAATTTAAATGCACTACATAAGTTTCTTACATGATCTGGTACCTTTTTCTGTTTTTAAAATATGTATTTGAGAATTTTAAACGAAATAATCTCTATAGGTACTGTTATATTTCTTTCAGGTATGAATGCTGGATTTGAAGACTGTTCTCTCTTGAACCAACTGCTTGACGAAAATAATGAGAACTTTCAAGAGACCATAAAAAAATTCAGTGAAATTCGAGTGAAAAGCGCTCAAGCTATCTGTGATCTAGCAATGTACAACTACAAAGAAATGAGAAGTCTAGTTACTAAGCCAACTTATCGTATGCGTAGAACTCTGGATAATATGTTGTTTAGAATATTTCCAGACATGTGGATCCCATTATACAATTCCATAAGTTTCTCTCAACTAGATTACTTGAAATGCTTGGAGAACAGAAAATGGCAGGACAATGTAAGATATTCAATTACTATTTAACTATTGAAAAAACAAATAATTGTTATGAGTAAGTAACTTTGATATGACAATATGGCTGTCATTTTTTTTCCAATTCTGATTCACCTCAATAGCCTTATACAGGGTGTCTCGAAATTAATGGGACACAGAGCAAGAGTAGATTCCTTACAGCAAAATAATGCGATTAAGTCAAACTTACCTTGGTCTATTTATGGTTAATAAAAAATTTTTAATTCAGAATTCTTTAAATTCTTAGAAAGTTTTCAAAGAATTCTTTTGAAAATTTGGATTAGAGGGTTTTCTGGGATGAGAAAAACGAATCCGTACTTAATTTTGCTGTAGACGCTAGATGGCGCTACGAAATGTACTCTTGGTTGATAAAAACTGATTATAACTATTTTATCAATGTGTGTACGAATATTTTAATATAAAAATATTGTTCTCCTATCTATTTTTCACAAATAAGGTATACTTGTTTTACGTCGATAGATTTAACCGTTTTCGATTTATTTTTTGTTTTTCTATTGGATGCAATAAAATAAAATAAAAGTTTGTAGTTACTTACGTAAAAAGCTAAAAATTATTTTTAATAATTTAATTACATTCAGGTGGCTACATTAAACTCCAGTTTACATTAATAAACAATCTTATCCATTTGATAAATAATTGTCTATTAAATAGTGTTTCTTCATTTCTTAATAAATTCCTAGCATTTAAAATTGTTTGCCACAGCTCATCCCGTGTATTAATAGAGTCACTGTAAACTTTTGATTTCAAAATACCCCAAATACTGAAATCCATGGGGTTTAAATCTGGGCTTCGTGCGGGCCAAGAAAACGTGCTGCCGCGACCTATCCACCGTTGGGAAAATTGTGCGCTAAGATAGTTTCGCACCTGTACAGAAAAATGGGCAGGGGCACCGTCTTGCATAAAAAACATATTGTGTCTCACATTTAATGATAAATCATTAATAAGTTCCTCAAAATCATGTTCTAAGAAATGTAAGTAAGAACGGCCATTCAGATTATATGGCAATTCAACAGGACCCAACACATGATTTCCAACAACACCACACCAAATGTTTATCTTAAATTTATGTTGGAAATTACGTTCTTTAATACATCATTATCCCAAACATGTTTATTTCTGACGTTGAAAACACCCCAACGAGTAAATGTGGCTTCGTCTGTAAACAGCACCTTGCTTAAAAAGTGTGGATCATCATTGTGCCGGTCTAAAAATCGAAGACAAAATTGTTCCCTATCTGGAAAATCTGCAGGTAGTAAATTCTGCACTGGGCTAAAGTGATACGGGTACAGTTTTTTATTATGAAATAATCTATGAATAGATGAGCTAGGTACCACTACAGCCGCAGACATTCGTCGTAAACTTATTTCAGAATTTTCTGTTATACGAAGTAAAATCTCCTCCTCTTGTTCTTGAGTAACAGTTATTGGACGGCCAGCATCTCGTCTTTTAGGACGAAACGATCCATCTTTTAATCGGCCATAAAGATTATTAAATAATTTGTGATTTGGTTGTAATCTATTTGGGTAATTTAACTAAACTAAATATTACCTACAACACACACGACGTCCTTTAAAATTTTCTTTTGCATAAATATATACCATATCCCGCATTTATTCATTAGAAAATAAATTATGGCGAGGCATATTTCACGCGATATTATTAATTGTAAACAAAAACTTAAAGGAATACACTATTTAATATAAGTTACTTGTCAATCAGCTAATTGTCAATAGTACAATTTGTTTTCAAATAACCAAAGTTTACTATAACAGTTTTACGTAAGTAACTACAAACTTTTATTTTATTTTATTTTATTTTATTGCATATAATAGAAAAACAAGAAATAAATCGAAAACAGTTAAATTTATCGATATAAAACAAGTATACCTTATTTGTTAAAAATAGATAGGAGAACAATATTTTTAACACGCTTATATTAGCTTCACCTGTATGTATGTATGTATGTATGTATGTATGTATGTATGTATGTAACGGAATCTTTCAGCGTAATTTTCACCAATTTCAAGAAGTCTGATCAGCTTGAAAATTTGCATAGGGGTCAAGGACTGATGACAATACAATTATTTAATAACTTTGTTCTAATGTCCTGACTAGGATCATCAGAATAAAAACTATTTAGATTACTTTGCAGGTTAAGTGTATACAATCCATCAGTGTTGTTTCCAAGCAGGCAAGGCAGGGGCAGGGGACTGTAATAAATTCGTGTTCTTGCTTTTCAAGTATAGATGACGACCTGACAGAATTAGTTTTCGGTTTTCGCTTAATTTTAAACCTGTCGATATCGACCACAGGTGGCGACCCGTGTGGTCTGCCGGTCTGGTAAACACACGAGTTGATACCTAACCTAGTGGATCGCCTGTGGATACAGTTGAGACGTGTCACAGATCATAAAATATAATACGTGTACTGTGCATTGTGCAAACTGTCTCTGTGTTGTTGATGGATTAGGTAGGTTCTTTGTTTTTGTTGAGCGAATCATAAAATATTCATTTTGGATTTTGGAATTACATGATAAAATCAAAATTAAAAATTTTTATAAATAAATAAAAATTTGATAATTTATAAAAAAATTCAAATAAACATTTTGAATAAAAAAAATTCGAAAAAATACAGAATTCAAAATTAAAAAAAAAATTCTAAATATAAACTTTTGGAGTTTAAAAAAGTTTTGAAATACAAATTTTTTAAAAAAATTTACATTTGAAAATAAAAAAAAAAATTCGAAGTACAAAATTTTGTAAATAATTTTGGATTGTGGAATTACATGATAAAATCAAATTTAAAAAATTTTAGAAATAAATAAAAATTTGATAATTTATAAAAAAATTCAAATAAAATTTTTGGAAAAAATTTTCAATTGAAAAATTTTTAAATTCAAAAATTTAGAAAAAATTTAGAAAAAGACATTGAATTTTAAAATTTTGAAGAGCGTAAATTTTCAAATTCAAAGAAATTTTGATTTGAAAATTTTGGCAAGAATTTTGAAGAAAGTTTTAAATCTCTAAAATTTTGTAAAATTAGAAAGAAAAAAAAAAGATTTTGATACGAGAACGTTGACAAAAATTTTAATTTGCATATTTTATAGAAACAAACAAAAATGAAAAATGAAACTATAACACAAAGAAAGAGGAGACTGGAGAAAAAAAAATGTATAGAAAAACTATATGAAATGGAAAGGTTACGTAAACATGAATGAAATGAATTTAGATTTATTGTCAAATATAAGATATTTTAAAAATTAAGGCTCTTAATTATAATTACATTTGTTATTGTTTTGAGATTAAAAATTAAGAAAATAAATTATAGTTTAAAAAAACTAAAAAAACACGCTTTAATAGTAAACCGAACTAAAAAGTAGAAAATAATTTTGAAGTATCAAGAGTTTGTTACAGCAATAGAAAATTCCGACAATCAATTACGACTAATTAATTGGGAATGAGATTAAATTAGAAATTAAATTATTAATAAAATAATTCAATTATAGTAAAAAAAAGCGTGGGGTGCTTGATATTAAATGTTACCATTATTCCAGTAGTGCAGCTATTTATAAAAACAAAGTCATTATGAAAATATAGTAAATTGCACCCCTCGCTTTTTTTTACTATAATTGAATTATTTTATTAATAATTTAATTTCTAATTTAATCTCATTCCCAATTAATTAGTCGTAATTGATTGTCGGAATTTTCTATTGCTGTAACAAACTCTTGATACTTCAAAATTATTTTCTACTTTTTAGTTCGGTTTACTATTAAAGCGTGTTTTTTTAGTTTTTTTAAACTATAATTTATTCTATTAAAACTTTCGTACACACACTGATAAAGAAGTTATAAGCAATTTTTATCAACCACGTACATTTCGTAGCGCCCTCTAGCGTCTACAGCAAAATTAAGTACGGATTCGTTTTTCTCGTCCCAGGAAACTCCCTAATCCAAATTTTCAAAAGAATTCTTTGAAAACTTTCTAAGAATTTTAGGTATTTCGAATTCAATATTTGAATTTTAACGCCCTGTAACTCTTTTATTAGCCACAAATGGGCCAATGTAAGTTTGGCTTAATCGCATTATTTTGATGTAAGGAATCTGCTCTTGCTGTCCCATTAATTTCGGGACACCAAACTATGGTTGTTGTATGTATACTAATACCTTCATTTTCTTTTCCAGATTATCGACAAAATCTTAATGATCTCCGGAATAATATTAATAAGTATATTTTACTACATTTATGTAAAATCTTAATAATTAAATTATTTATAATAGAATTTTATAGCACATTTAAAAACCCTACTTAAATATTCCTGGAGCTAGTAAACATTTTGTATAAAATGACACTTAATAAATGGCACAATAATAATTATTTATTTTTTCTCATTGTCATTTATTCATATTTCATAGGATGTAATAGGTACAAGTATTAAAATAGGAGATGAAGAAGTCTCTACTGCAAGCTGCAGATCAGCTAATAAGTAAAGTAAATAAATCTGTAATTCACTGTATTTAACGACAACGAAATGGCAACTCAAATATGTATTGTTATTGGCATTTGGCAAATCGCAAACTGGAATTAATTGTGTCTTTTGGATTCGCAGGATGGTATACTTGAATGTGCGCAGATACATCGTTTTTATAGAGCCGAATAATTTCAGAAATAATAATACAATAAATGACACAAAAGTATATCCTTTAAATTCTATTGTTTTTTAAAATGTACACAAAAACTTTACTCTATAATTAGTTTCTTACTTTCTGGTTCTTTCAAATATTTATATTTAAGTTCTTCCAATAATTCAGTCAATTTCTCCATGAATATACCATGATATTTATCAATGTCTTCTTGAGTGGGCTCGTCGATCTTTGGAACCTCAATTGGTTTACCAACTGGAACATATAGTAAATCAGATACACAATATGGGTTTATATGCGTGTCAATATGGAAATGGTATTTACAATGTAAAATATGGAACACATTAAATGGTAAACCGGTAAAATGGAAAAATTACCTAGTAGTAGTTAAAAATTCTTAGTCGGTCAATCGAGTATAGTACTCTCATGTATTAAGAAAATGTATTTTTATAAAACTGTAATGAGTTTGTCTTGTTTTGGTCACATTTTACACAGTGGTGCATTCAGTATTTTGATTTGGAAAGGAGGGATAATGAGGGAATCTTATTAGTCGAGGCAATGAAGCATTATGATAGGAAACCTTTTAGGATAGGACGTATTGGAATGCGAGGGGTTTCCAGACACAATTGAAAAAGACCAACCAAAAATCGTTACTGGGGGTTTTTCGGGTCGCTGAATTCAAATATAGCACCGACGCACACCCCACATACACCTGTTGCTCCCTACCCTGGCTCTGAACGTCTTCCCCGAGGGTTTTCCAGACACAATTGAAAAAGACCAACCAGTCGTTTTTACAGGACTGAATCACATTTTTTGAGGGCCCCGGGGGAGAGTTACCCATGAATGAATGTATGAAATTATGGGACGATTTTTGGTTGGTCTTTTTCAATTGTGTCTGGAAACCCCTCGGGGATGACGTTCAGAGCCAGATTAGGGTGCACCAGGTGTCCGTGGTGTGTTGGCCGGTGCCATATTTAATTTCAGTGAGCCAAAAAAACCCCCGTAACGATTTTCGGGTGGTTTTTTTCAATTATGTCTGGAAAATCCCCGGGGATGATGTTCAGGGCCAGGTTAGGCGCACCAGGTGTTCGGTTGGTCGTTTTCAACATAAAATTCGGATTCAGCGCACACAAAAAGCCCCCATAACGATTTTCGGTTCGTTATTGTCGATATTTCCAGAAAAATTCTCGAAGATGACGTCCGCGTCCAGGTTGGGGCCCACCAGGTGTCCGTGGGGTATTCGCCGATGGTATATTCGAATTCAGCGACCCAAAAAATCCCCGGGTGCCCAGTTTCTCTCCTCTCTCGCATAAAGTTCGGGATAGTCCCCGGAGATGACGTTCGTCGGCGTTCCTGAGCTCCAGATGTTCGGGGGGTCAATTTGAACATCATAATCGTGATCAGCGACCTCGACAACCCCCGAGTACCCGACTTGAACCAATTCTGACTCTTATTTACGAAGTTATTAAATTTGCCAAAAGGCCTCTCAAAAGATGCATTTTTTGCATGCATTTTTGGCTGCTGCAATGCAACTTCCGGTTTGTAATAGGTACAAAGTAGGTACGAATGATATAATTAATTTTTGCAAGTGAATGCAAAAAACCGCATTCCGATACGTCCTATCCTAAAAGATTTCCTATCTTTGACCTTTTTAGTGGTTCATACAGCCTATACAGACTATGTACAGTTTCTTAAAATTTGATGAGTATTGATGTTGTAGTATTTGCAACCTTTACATCACTGTAGTCTTTAGCGTCATCGGAATGCAGGCGATTCCGAACAGTGAAATCCGGATTATACTATTAACGTTTTTACGATAGTGTTTACATTAGTCAAAAATGGCTTATGTGTATAGGAACTCGGAGATGATGGATATCGTTTTAATTCATCATGAAGTAAAAGAATATGTTTTTGAAACTTCTCGATTAAACGCAGAACGATCTCCCGGTGGACATGTGCCAAATGAAACTATTTTTACCACAGTAGTGCAACGCGGGTATATCCGTACCATGTACAGTGTGTCCAAGCATTAATACCAAGGGATTATCTCTTACAAATTAGATTTTGTGAATGGTTGCTGCAACAAAATGCTCAAAATCGCAGATTAATAGTTAACGTGTTAGTTACAGATGAAGCTATTTTTACACGGAATGGAATGTATAACATTCAGAGCACTTTAAATATTAGGGATTTTAAAAATTTGTACGTGATTCAACGGGATCATCTCCAACAACGGTTTTCCTTAAATGTTTGCGCAAGGATTATCAATGATCTGACCATTCATATTACCATATCGATTGGATGGGGTTCAGTATCCTTCGAAATGATCTGCCTGGGCTTCTGGTGTCCTTAGCTATCTGACTCCGAATGTGGTTCTTGCACGATGTTACTCTTCCTCCTTTTCGACTAAATGTTCAGGAATACCTTAATGTTCAAGTTCAAGGGATACGATGGTTTAGACGAGGAGAACCCATACCATGCCCGGCCACGATCATCTGCTACCAATAACTTACGAGTTCAAAAAGGACAAGAACTAGAAACATAACTAACACAAATGTGTTAATTCGTAGAAACAGGTAAGATGTGCCGAAATGTGTTTATGCGGTGGACAAGATTTTGAACAGTTGTTGTTGTAACAGGTAGGTCAAATTATTAATTAATTGTATTTAATTAATAATAATACCGCTAAAACACTTGAATTTGCTGATATAAAATAGGTGTTATAAAATTGTATTTATTTCTTTCTTTAGGAAATTCTTTCAATTTTTTGTCCGTTCGGAGATGCAGGATGTCAAAGATTTCGATATTTTTATTATATTATTTATTTACTTGAAAACCTTTCGTGACAAAATAACAATAATTCTTGATTGTAATAAGATACATTTACTGTAATTAATCAGTATGTTTAAATATTCCCATTATCACCACTGGTGTAGAAACCCTGTGGCACTCTTCTCTTATTTGAAATAAAAATTGTACGCCACCGACTTAATTATAAAAAAACGTACTTTAAATTTTGATGATGTTGAACAAATTATTAATCTCTAAAATTTTCGTTTAAATGCATCGTAATTGTTCTTTAAAAATGTATGTCCTTTTCTTAGTTTGTGCATGGTGCGACCTATTATGCTTTAGAATATATGGTGTCCCGAAATTAATGCACCATATGGTAAGAATTGATTCCTCATTAGAAAATAATGCGATGTAGCTAACTCTATTTTAGTAAACCATTTTGTCTATGGTAAAACGTTGATGGTTAAAAAGATACAGGGTGTTAAAGTAAACATTTTATTTTCGATATTTGTAAATATATTTTTTAAATATTTAAATATTTGAATATATTTTGGAAATCGGGGGTCTTTGGGGGCGAGAAATTCAAATTTGTTGCTAATTTTGACGCTAGAAGGCGCCACTTATAGCTTCTTTTAAATGGTAGAACTTTTTGTGTTTTAGTGTATACATCTGACTATTAAAACAATCGATTCTTCTTTATATGAAAAGTGTATGCCTTGTTGAAGTTGAAATTGTTTTGGTTTCAGGCAAAGCGCTTTTTTGAAATTACAGCAAAATGTTACTTAAACAAGTTACTCAAAATGATTAGTTATGGCTGTGTGTGAAATTTTAAAAGTGGATTTTCAAGTTTCCTTCAGCTTTTGATACAAATATGTGTATAGTAGGAAATGCCAGAGATATTTTAAATAAACGTTCACTTGAATACAATGCATTTTAATGAAAATTGCAAAGAATAATTATTTATTCATGATTCATGATCAAATATCTAACGTTTTTTTATAATTGCTATAATTGTAGTCATATCCTCATTTTTCATTGTGTTCTTGTTGCCAGGATGCTGCTTCTGTCGTAGATGTACATTTTTCTGTCTGTTTTTGTTGCTGCATCTGGTCCTGTTTTCACTGTTGTTGTTGTTGAAGGCTACTTCTACACTTCCAAATATGTTTGCTTAGACGATGTTTTAACACACGATGGTAAGGTACTAATGGACAGGTGACGAATTCTGTCAAAGGAACATAAAAAATATAACATTTATTACAGAACTTTATGTTCAATATTCTTACCGCTATATTGCTCCATTTAGAATGGGTGTGAGTGCTATTATTATGGTGGTATGAAAACAATGATACTCTTGTAAGTTTTAGACAAATATTTATATGAATAGAATTGTACATCTTGGAGTGGGGCCTATGGTATACTTTTTTATTACAATGATTAGTTTAGACTTTGTAGATTAAATTGCGTTTGCAAAAATTTGTAGGTATTTTCTGACTGAAATCTATTAGATTATTATTATAGGAAATTTTTGCCTTAAAATTAAACGTAGAATAACATACTGAAGTATTTACATCTCTTACAACTAACTTTGAGAAAGGAATGATGATAATAATGTTTATCTCGGCTGATGAACTCAAGAAAAGATATTCGCAAAGCATAATAATATAAAATCCCAAACTCGACGCTCCGTTGATATTACAGGACAACGGAAAATCGGATTTGAAGCATGGAGTTCAAACGGCACGGTTTGATTACACGGAAAATGAACGTTTAGATAAGAATTTCGACAATTGTGTTGACATCATATAACATTTTTTTTTCCAGGAACATACCATATATATATATTCATATTTAAAAACATTTTCTCGTGGTTTTTGTTAAATTCTGATCAATGAAAAAAAATACAGAAAAGGATATTGTTTTTTGAGGTTCACAGGATGCACCCTATGTGTATACCAATGGGATCTCCTAAACTAGATTATAAAAATGAATAGAAATCAAGTCAAATATTTACAAAAAAAGCTGTAAACCCGTCTTTTAATTATGTAAAGCATCTCATCACTGAAAGTATTTTAACGGTATGCTTTTATCATTTTCCAGGCTTACTAGATTATAATGATTGACAGCCTGGTTTGCTCATGGGCGCCATATTGAAGTTTTACATTAATTGGTGGAACATAAAATTACTATGATCAGTCGATTTTGTAAGGATTGAATAAATAAGGTTTGGCATTTAAGTTTCTCTTATGTTGACATTTGAGAATGCGCATATGTGCTGCATTATTAAGGCAACACTAATAAGGATAGTGCCCGACCATATTTATGCATGATTAAGGCAGCGTCGATCAATCCCTTATTTTATAGATCGGGTTGTTCGAACGTAAATCGGTCGTACCCGTAATAACCTAAATTAAAAATAACAATTTTCTCGCTTTTTTAATAAGTTCCGTCGCATGTTTCAAGAAAAATGAAATCAGAATAAATAAACTTATCCTCATTTTTTCAAAATATTGTCTTATGTTCCTTTTCTGATTCACCAGTAAAATGGCAATAATTCCTACAAATTATTAACCAATAAGTATATTTTTGTGGACAAAATAGAGACAAGCTGTACTAAATACTGTTTAGAAGCATTAGAGGTATTTCGAATAATTCTCTAATGTATAATTGGCCGTGATCAGTTCGACATCGAGCATTATCTGCTTTAGGTTTAGCTCCATCATTAAGCCGTGTCGTCACATGCAACAGAACCTCGTCGCGAACCTCGTCGCGTAGCTTCAAAACGACCGTGTGGACGGAACCCTGTAACCCCGTCGCGATACTTCACAGCGAACATGGGTGTCCGCATTGAGGTTCGCAGTATTTCCATCACTTATGGATATTTCTGTGTCTCATCAAGTATATGTACTGTCACGGAATTTGCCCCACTCGCACCCAATTCGACGACTGTGGTATCGCGAAACGCGAAATTGCCGCGATCGCTCCTACGCGATAAAGGTAAACAAACAAAATAGGCCGTGTATCGAGGCGCAACTGGAAAAATTGAGAATCGACGAGAAGCGTACGAGAGTCGTTCGGGAAATGGATCTAGAGATGCTAGAAAATATCTGGAATATTCGTTTGATCTATAAAAGAAGAATAAACGGTCGCGTTAGTATTGAATTACAGTCTTGAATTGGAGTGTTTAGTTGGAAATTTCGGAGAGATCAATTAGAATTCAGCGCGTTTTAGATAGTGATTAATTAAATAGTGTTTAGTTGAGTTGTAATTAGTAGTCGGTAGTGTACAGAGTGTTAATAAATATCAGTGAAAATTAACTGTTTGTTTTTCTAGTAAAAGAAAAAGACGAATTAGGAAATCCGTTGAAGGAACGGTGTTACTCGAGAAGGACAAACTCGAACATTCCAGAACTTTATACGAACGTGAAACAAAGACCCAAGTGTGACATATCACCGCACTCGTCGTGACGTAAAGAAGTAAACGGTGTTATTTGTGAAGGACAATCTCAAACATTCTAGAACTTTATACAGAAGTGAGACAAAGACCCAAGTGTGGCATATCACTTCATTTGTTTCATTGTGGGGCAGGCAACGGTGATATCTAGAAATACATTCGTGGACATTCTAGAACTTTCTAAATAGAACGAATACCTGTAACTAGAAGCCAAGTCAATATGGATGCACAAATGGCAAAACTGTTAGAAATGATGCAAACAATACAAAATAAAATGGAATACCAAGCGAAGACAATGCAAGAAAAATTAAGAACGAGAGCATACAATGAAAGATCAGATACAGACAATGCAACAGGAACTGAGAGACCAGACGAAGAGAATACAAGAAAAATTAGAAGAATAAGAGCATAAAATCGAAGATAAATCTAAAACAATGCAGGAGAAATAAGAAAATAAATTAGAAGAACAAGGGTGTAAAATGAAAGATCAGATACAGACAACAGGAAATGAGAGATCAGACGAAAGAAATGCAGACAAAGATGGAAAAATTGAAAAATACACTAGAAGAAAAATTAGAGAAGCAGTCACGTAAAGTGGAAAAACAAGTAGAAGATAAACTGTTAGAACAAAAAAAGGAAATAGACGAAGAAATAAACATGGTTAGAGAAACCTGCGAAGAGTTTCGACATAAACTAGACAAAATAAGAACAGAGGGTGTAATCAAATCAGAAGGAAATGTTATCCAAACTCAAAAAATAGAACCTCCTGAATTCGACGACAAGGTCTCTTGGAATGTCTATCTGCATCAGTTCGAAGCGGCAGCTGCGGCAAACGAATGGTCCGATTGTGAAAAGGCTACTGCTCTGATAGTTGCTCTACAAGGGGAAGCTCTTGACGTTTTACAAGGAATTCCTGCTGGGCAGCAGAATAACTATGACCTTCTGAAACAGCATATGGAAATGAGATATGGGGATAAGCATCTGCAGCAAGTGTACCAGGCACAATTAAAGAATCCTCACCAACAGAGTACAGAGAATTTACAGATTTACAAATTGCGAAACTCAGCAGGCACTACGACTCGCCAGACCTAAAACGTTAAACGACGCTCACATGCACTAAAATTCTAGGCAGCAAAGATGGCATCCGGTAGACATGTTAAAGTTCGAGCCAGCAGTGATAACAGCGATAATATGGGAAATGGAGACATAATCAAAACATTAAAGAAGGTCATTGATAAACTCAGCCCAACTAATAAGCCGAAGAGAGAACAACCTGGTAGCCGAAGAGATCGCCCTCTTCAATGTTGGAACTGTGGACGGGACAACTGAAGAGACAGTGCAGGGCCCCAGCCGCAGATCAGCAAAGGCCTGACTCCCAGGTGGCAACCACACAGGAAAACTAGGTTCAGTCAGTTTGGCGGGGCGAAAGCTGACTGCATCCTTTAACCATGCCCCACGAGAAGAAGTTACATTATGACGTCTCCAGGACTCTGATTCCTTGCGAGTGGAAGGCATTATTTGTGGCCGTATGTTCCCTATGATAATCGACACTGGAGCGACAAGAACTATTGTACGGCCAGATATTATTGGTGCTTGGCGTATTAAGAACCCTGCCAAACGCATGCCCTTACAACAGCCAATGGACAACAACTGCCAGTCAAGGGGGAATACGAGCTTGAAATAGAATTAGGAGACGTCAAATTCAAACATAGAGCCATGGTAGCAGATAAATCGGACAATGTTATACTCAGACTAGACTTACTACGGGTAAAGGGGGTGAACTTAGATTTGAATGCTGGTACGCTACGGATAATGGATGAGGAAGTAGTGCTAACGAACACCACTGAGAATAACGCTGTACGGAGAATCGTTGTTAAAGAAGATGTGGTACTACCTGCTCAGACCGAAACCTTGGTTGCCACAGTTATGGATGGGGAAATATCTTGTAGTGTAGGAGTGGTGGAACCCAGTAATCCGGATTTGTTCAATAAATCTAGTCACCGGACGTACCCTGATTAAACCTAAGAAAACGATAATAGTACGGTTAGTTAACCTGAAAACTTTTCCACATAAAATTACAAAGGGAACTGAAGTAGGAGTCTGTGAACCTGTTACCATTGTCAGAGCACTCAAATAAATCAACGAAACGCAGAAGGAACCAAATAAGACCAGTCTACCAGAATATCTCAGGGACATCATGGATAGGGCCAAGGAAAGATTAACAAAGGTGGAGGTTGAACAACTGGAAGAGTTGCTAACTGAAAATGAAGAGGTGTTTGCTTTAAACCAGGCGACTTTGGGAGAACCAATGTAGTGAAGCATCGAATCGATACTGGTTTATCGTCTTCTATCAAGCAACCGCCTCGAGGACTTCCACCAGCCAAGCGAGAAGAAGTTAACAAGATGTTAATTGAGGTGCAAGACCAAGGCACCATAGAGCCATCTCAGATTCCTTGGGCTTCTGCTGTAGTCTTGGTCATGAAGAAAGACGGCTCTATCCGATTTTGTGTGGACTACAGAAAATTAAATGACGTCATCAAGAAATACAGTTACCCACTACCAAGAATTGACGATACTCTGGACACCTTGGCTGGTGCGCAATGGTTTTCCACTTTGGATTTAAAGAGTTGATATTGGCAAGTCGAGGTCAGTCCAGAAGACAAAGAAAAGACAGCGTTCACTACTGGAAATGGATTGTGGCAGTTCAATGTAATACTATTTGGCCTATGCAATGCTCCTGCCACCTTTGAAAGATTGATGGAAACTGTACTTCATGGCCTGCATTGGGAGACCTTCTTGATTTACTTGGACGACATGGTGGTGCTGGGACGTTAATTCCAAGAGTACCTGAAGAACGTGTCTTAAGTGTTCAAAAAGTTGAAAGCACAAACCTGAAATTGAACCCGAAGAAGTGTAATCTTTTTCAGAAGGAGGTTAGATACCTAGGCCACATTATTACTCCAAACGGTGTGAAAACTGACCCGAAGAAGACAGAGTGCATAAAGAACTGGCCGATTACTAAAGACAAACATCAAGTTCGAAGTTCTCTCGGCCTATGGAAATACTACCGACGGTTTTTCTAAGGATTCTCTGACATTGCCAAGCCTCCTCATAAACTCACAGAAGACAACATCCCATTTGAATGGACTTCGAGATGCCAGCAAGCCTTTGACACGCTGAAAGAGGTCCGCTGTACTACCCCGATTTTGACATACTCAATACCTGGACAACCTTTTATAGTGGACACAGTCGCAAGCAACAAATTGCAAATTGGCGGAGTTCTTTCCCAAGTACAAGATGGCTAAGAGCGAGTAGTGGGCTACTTCAGCAAAGTTTTGTCAAAAGCCGAAAATAACTATTGTGTGACTCGGAAAGAATTACTTGCCATCGTCAAGAGCCTAGAACACTTTCATAAATACTTGTATGGCCAAAAATTTCTCCTAAGAACTGATCACGCTTCCCTTAAATGGCTGCTACAGTTTAAAAGCTGCATGATAGATGGCTGCAAGAATATTACTTTGTTGTTGAACATCGAGTCGGCAGGAAACATGAAAATGCAGATGCCCTTTCTAGGAGACTCTGTTCTGTCAACTGCAAGCACTGTAGTAGTCTTGAAAGGAAAGAGGACATCTCATCAGTTTCTTGCAAGGTGGTATCAACCCAAACTGAAGACAGATGGAGTTCAGCGGCGATTCGGCAAGACCAGCAAGCTGACTGTGACCTTTACTAGACTGGAAAGAAGCCAACAACCGACCCGCGTTGGCTGAAGTCAGTAGTAAAAGCCCAGCATTAAAGAGTTATTGGACTCAATGGAATTCCCTGGCGTTGAAAGACAGTGTCTTAAAAAGAGCATGGGAGAACAATGACGAAACGGAGGTCAAGAAACAAGTACTACTCCCGAGGTCTCGGGTCAAGGAAGTGCTGCAGGAAGTACATGGAGGTACTGGGAGTGAACATTTCGGTATCAATAGGACTCTACAGAAGATTAGGAAGTGTTTCTACTGATTGAGCTGTAGGACGGATGTAGAAGATTGGTGCCGAAAATGTGACATATGTGCAGCCGGAGACCCGTTCCAGAGGCAAAATGCGCCAGTAGATCGTAGGAGCACCATTCGAGAGGATTCCCATTGATATTGCTGGCCCCTTTCCGAAAACCCAAAGTGGGAACCAATATCTGCTAATAGCCATGGACTACTTCAGCAAATGGCCGGAAGTGTACTCCCTTCCCAATCAAGAAACTACAACCGTAGCAGAAGCGCTAGTCAACAATCTATTCTGTACATTTGGTGTACCCATGGAACTACATTCATATCAGGGCAGAAATTTCGAATCAGGTGTGTTTCAAAAGGTCTGCGGGCTTATGCATTTCAATTTATAAGCTAACCAGTAGTAGACACATCCGGAAACTACCTCAAGTTTTTCGTATGCACAAACAACAACTGATTATTATGTACGAACAATTTTTTATATTTTTTAAATATATGTAAGACAAGAAAATGTCTGTTAGAACAATTATTGTCACGTTAATTTCTGAGACTAAATCAGTCAAGCATAAGTTACTTGTCTAACATGCACATGCACGGAACCTCTTTCCAGTTGAATTCTAGATTAGTACTAAATGCAATTACCTACTGAATGTTCTATATTATTTCTTGTAGGATTTCTTGCATATTAAAAATGCAACTGCAGTTGATAGATATCATTTTAATAATAATATAATAATAATAATAATAGCTTTATTTGCTCAACAGTGTACAAGCACCATTTACAGAACAATACTTAATAAATTCAAAATTTGAAATAATAGTGTAAACTATATACATAATTTCTCTGTTATATAATATAAATAGAAACCATCAAGAAAACAATTACAAAAAAAAATATATTCAAAATCAATTACATTACCGAATACTTACATAACTAATTTGATACCTAATATATTTTTGCTCATAGTATAAACTAGTGATCTTAAGAGAATGTTAGTTCTTGCCACAAAAGTATTAAATAAAATATTTTGTTTAGACTATAATCTAGGTGCGTTAAATGAAATTTGTGCTAAAAGTTGAGAACAATCAATTTAATTATGCAGAATATTGTATAAAAATTTTAAAGAATTATATTTTCCCCTTACTTCTAAAGATTCAATATTAAACTTATTTATCAAATAATTATAATCTACTCTTACTGGATACTGACCGTCAACTTTCAAAGCTAAATACTTAAGAAATTTCCTTTGTACTTTCTCTACTGTTTGAATATGAGAAATATAAAAAGGGTACCAGATTAAACAACCATATTCTAACTTAGTACGTATAATAAAACAGTATAAATTTGTTAACGTATTGGTATCATTAAATGTCATACAATTCCTAACAATGAATACAAAATACTTCATAACTTCTGAAATTGTTTGGGTTATATGATCATTATATGATAGTTGTTGATCGAAAGTTATTTCGAAATCTTTAACCGATGTGCAGCGAGGAAGTATAGTGTTATTAATGATATAGTCATATTTATGAGAAAACTATTGTTTCGTGAAACTAGCCACTTTACATTTAGAAGCATTTAAGAAAAGTTTGTTTTTATTACACCATTATTGTATTATGTCCAGATCAATTTGTAGAAGTTTGCAGTCGTCTCACGACTCGATTTTGGAATATATTTTGAAATCATCGGCAAAATAAGTTTATGTGCCTGTATAATGTAACTTAAGTCATCAATGAATAAAATAAATAGCAAGGGGCCTAGGTTAGATCCCTGAGGGACCCCCTGTGTAACTAAATATTTTGATAAACATTATAAGACACATAATGCAATCCTTCAAATAAATAAGATTTAAAAAATGTATTAATTTTGAGTTAAAATCAAAGCATTCCAGTTTCCCAAGCAAAATTGAGTGATCAATACGATCGAATGCTTTGTAGAAATCGGTATAGACTACGTCCACTTGCCCACGACAATATTATGTATTTGATGTGAACTGGGAAAAAACTGCTAAATCACGTTTATTCACAAAACCATGTTGATATTCTGAAATGTGACGTACTAAAGGATAAATTCTATTGTACATATAATATTATTTCAAAGAGTTTAGCAAAATTTGATAAGATGGAAATTGATCTGTAACTTCAGCTTTATTGCCGCTTTTAAACACAAGAACTTTGACTTCCTTCCATCTAGTTGGAAATGCAAATATATCTCGATGTTCGCTAGATGTGTATATGCTACTAAAAAATGAATGCATTTACAATATCCTTTGGATTCTCATATGAATTATTATCGTAATATACAATACCGGGAATTCTACATGATTTATTCTTAGAATGTATAAATGACCAAAATCTTTGAGGTTCATGTCTGATGGAATGTTGAATATTTTCGATGCCTAAATAATTATGTTTTGTTTGAGATTTTATTTTCCCTTTTAACATTTTAAATTCGTGAAAAAATTGTTATTACGAGTTTTTCTGTACCTTTTTAATACTCTACCTTTTTCTTTAATGTTTTTAATAGTCTCAGATGTATACCACTTAACCAACTGACGTGCATGTTGAACATAGTAGGGTACATTCTCTTCAATTATTGTATACAAATTTTCATGAAACCACTCAACAGCAATATTAACATCTTTTAAATTATGTAGAAATGACCAATCTATTTGTAACATAGAATTATAAAGCAACTGAAAATGCCCTTCTAAAATTATATGCATTTTAATTCACCAGAGGAGCAATGTTTGAACAATTAAATATTGTATTTCTAATTAACGATTCACAGAGCAGTTCAAAATCATTATTTGATATTGTGGGTGGTACATATAAAACTACAATATACAATACTTGCATTTAAAAAACATTGTATGATGTAAATGATATTTCCTATCATTTACATCATAAAACTGTAATATTAAACCCATATAATGATGAAAATATCGTTAATATTCCTGTTTTGTGAAATTCGCTAAAAGTTGACAGTTTCCCGCCGTACAATATTTTTTCTACATTCGTGCAAAAACCAAAAAATGTTTTATTTAGACGGCACTAAGTGTAGGAAAATAAAAGCATAATTTAATAGTAAAATATTTAATAATTAATTAACAATATCGATTTGCATTGAGAAACTTAGGAACTAATATGTTAGGAACAATTTAACTGAAACATTTTCTTACAGAAAATAGATTAAATATGGCGTCGATTTTAACGTTTATGTTATGTGTCACGATCACAAAACGCTGTAGTAGAATGACAGATGAGTGCAAAAGATACGTATTGCACTAGAGCAATAAAGAACCAGTTTTTTCACTGAATATACTTCAATAAAGTTTAATTTTTTGCATGAAAAAAATAAAAAAATTCATTTTTTTAATCAAATGGACTGATAGAATTTCTAAAATCAATCAAATGGTTTAAAATTCTATCTAATGAGATTCTTAGTGATGGTGCTTCCCAGAATTTCCGCCACAGGTTTATGTAATTCTAAACACTTAATGAATTTTTACCTTTACTTAATTATTACTCCAGTTCCAACGCAACGCGAAATATTTTGCACGTACATCTGTAGTTTTTGCAACTCATTATTTTTCATATTTTTTTCTATACTTAATTAATAATATAAAAATGAAATTCTAATAGATTTGCTTTTAAATATAGATAAATTAAACATAATTACCCTAATTATTTAAATGTGTAATTAGTTTAATTAAATATATGAATAAAAAAAGTAAATAACTTTTTGGACAGGTATCTCGTCTTTATGGAGATAAAATTTTGAGCAGTTATGCAAAAGACCGTGATGGCCAGCTAACAGCCTGTAATAATTATAAATTAGGTGTCAATTTTTTAACTGATATATATTCAAAAATTAAATATTATACAGGGTGGCTCCATTTTTTCGTTCTTAACTTTGAGAAAAAATAGAGCATAAAGAATGGTTGGGATTTTTTCTTCTTCTCTATGACACCATTTTCTTTATTATCTACTAAACAAATAAATATTTTTCCTTCAAACTTAATATATAGTAATCACAATAAAATGTTAATATTTTAATGTTAATAACACCAATGGTGAAAAATATTTATAAGTAATTATTTTACTAATTGTAACATTCGATTGGTTATAAGCGGCAACAGAAATTATTAATCCGTGCAGAACATCCTGCGTAGAAATGGTAACGTTTTTAGTACTGAAGTTTG
Organism: Monochamus alternatus; assembly: GCA_037114965.1. Taxonomy (NCBI): domain Eukaryota; kingdom Metazoa; phylum Arthropoda; class Insecta; order Coleoptera; family Cerambycidae; genus Monochamus; species Monochamus alternatus. The sequence continues at coordinate 19,574,205 of CM073435.1, read as the reverse complement.
ACATTTCGCTAGATATTTTTGTGGCAATTTTAACCTGAGAATCTGTAGATTTGTCGACGTACCCTTCCGCTAATGTGGATTTAAGTGCCCCTAATCTCTTCAACTGGAGAATGTCACCACCGCTATTTACTAATAGTGGGGCTGCTGTTCTTCGGAAACAGAGTGTCTCGTGTACCTATGTTTCACAATATAGAAACTTTATAAGCACAATTTTTTTGCGAAATTATCGTATTGTGGTCAAATTGCTCGCGAGTGATTTTATCAATTAATTGTAAAAAGATTTTTTTATTTATAACGTAAATGAAGTGCAATATATGTTTTAATTAACGTTACCCATTCTTAACTACTCACTATAAATATTCTTGACTGGTAGGTTTTTGATGTTGGAATTTCGATGTGAACCTTATTTCCACTATATTAACATCAGTCAATTTCATTTTTATACAGTTACAGTTTTACAGTTTATACAGTTCGTCACTTCGACACCAATCAAGTGCAACTTTTATAGGTAGCATATCATCAGGTGCATTCTTCAGATATACCGCAATGTTCCCACCGGAGAAAGTGTTTGACTTTTTAGATACATATCCTATATTTTGTTGTTTCAAAAATGTCAATAATTTCGAAAATTTGGTGATATCCGTGATATCCACTTTATTATTAATATTTAAACTAGTACAGAACATGAGTAAATGGATCAAAGGGTTGACGGTTTTTTGATTTTGGCAGTTTCGCTAAAATATGCCAGCGCAATAGTTTTAGAAAAAGCTTTCTGAACACCTTTTTGCAAGCAGCAACTATTGAAAACATCATAAACTTTATCGAACCTTGCACGACTCCTCTTAGACAACAAATCTTTTTCCAAACTTTCAGCCGTTTACCTCAGTTGAGGAAAAATACAAATAATTTCTTCTGTCTTCGAAAACACTTTTTTGATGACAATCTGTCAAAAATGCAACTAATTTAAGTTTGTATGCATGACTTTTTAGCACAATAGTAACCGTTATCAAAATACCAACTTTTTTATCTGTAATCGTATCTTACTTTGTTAAATTCTCACGTAATTATTTTTGTTGCAAAAACCGTCACTTGTATTTAAAATGTATAGTATACAAACCTCGGTGAAGAGTTTTATTCTTATCTCGAAAAATGGTTTCATCACAACAAGATAATACACTATTTTCAGGGCAAATATTAAAATTTTATTATCTTTTATGAAAAAAGTGCTCTTGAGGAAATTTACCAAGAAACTTTACTTTTCAGATATTTTGACAATCTTAATATTTAACATCAATATTGAAATTGTTTTTAAAATAACTGAGATAACCTAACATATGATACTAAAATTCCATTTTCAGTATAAGGTTAGCCAGTACATTACGTAAAAATGTTAAATTTGATTGTAATTTCGTTGTCCTTGAAGATTAGAGAAAGGAAAAATATGATAGAATATTGTAAAAATATGATATATGTAACTCTTTGTAATTCTCAGGAATAATTTTGCTGAGTATGTAAAAAATACTTAGACCTTTGGCATTCTGCAGACATTTTTTTAGAAAAGAATTTCATTCCTAATGAAAATTTGTCATACCTCTTACTTTTCTTCAAAAACAATAACCCATCACACAATTCCAGAAAATATGTCATCCATTAATGTTTTTATATATTTTTTTATTGTGTATTAATAATAGCTATTAAACGTTTTTATTGAATTTCCGGGGTTTAAAAAAATCATAGCAGGTCTTGGATCACCATCTTAAATGCCGTGGTAGGGTCAGAGGAAGCGGTTTTCGATTTCATTTAAAATTAAAAAAAAAATTATTGTCTTGAAGAATAAAGATTTTACGGATTTATACACAAATAAAAGTAAACACCCTGTATCTAGGAAAACACTAATCCAAATTCTGTGAAAATTTAGCAACATGGCTCTGAAGCGAAATAAAATATTTTGCTTCAATTATACCGGAAGTCGACACCAGCTTTGTTATTTTAAATAGAACGCACCGTGTTGCATTTTTGGATATCAGAAACATTCCAGATATGACAAAAACTGCTAAAATATCTCAAAAAGTAGTAACTGCAATCCTGACAATGCATATGGATTTAAAGACAATTTCAATGTGCACTAGACAGAGCGAAAAAATATAGTGTTCGATTTAAGATAAAAAAAGATATAACTGTGTGACGTTGTCAAAAAGGAACGGCAAGAATAAAATGTTTAGTATAGTATTTTTATGTTTGCGTTAAGTGGGCAATTATGAGCACGATAGTTTCGATAATATCGAGATGAAGGGTTGAAGTTACTGAAAAATATAGCATCTGTGCGAATTTGTCAAAGATATCCTCAAAAAATTTTGTTGAAACGTATACTTAGATATATTACTACTCGTATACTAACCAAAATATTTTGTTTTTTCTTTATTGGTAATATTTTTGTGACCATTTGGTACAGATTTCTCTATATTAAATACAGATTATGTATGGTAAACTATATAAAAATATTTTGATACTCATTGCTCTGTAAAGAGATGAACCGAATTTACTAAATGCGGGCCTATGATTGATCACATCCAGTTAACACTAACAGGCCTGTTAAAGGTAACTGGTAGGTTAATCAGAAATTCGTATGATTGACACTGCTGTCTAGTTTATTTCTCCCAGTTACTTAACTTAACAATGATCACATGACGCAGTTATGAAACTGCTTGGAATAACCTGCCGTTAAATGTAACCGAAACTTTTTAGTGGTTAGAAATTTTAATTTTATTTCTGGTAATTGACGTATGACATTTGACATATTAATATAATGCATAATTTCATTATTATTTGTCTATAGCACAATTCAGTTTCAATTTATTGCCATATCATAGTTTTACATAATAAGTAAAATACAGCATTACTAGTTTGATAATACAACCTAAAATAAAACATTTTACCTTTTTTAAATATTATTTTTGTTAGGGTTTTTGACAATAATTTCTAATAGATTAACAGTAACAGTGATTGGCTGCATCCCATCCTCTTATGCACTATATTGAAACATTGACTCCACCAAGACGTAGTAAATTGTAATTAGCACATGTTTAAAGGTACATTTTTGATTACCTACGTAAACTGAGTATACATATTTAATATTTGTATCCAGTTTTTAATAGTTTTTGATTTCTGATGCAGTTGTCTGTTCTTCCTTTTTGCATTCTGCTTCCACTTTGCATGAAGCTAAAATAATTTAAATAATTGTCTCCATAAGTTAATATGAAATATTTAACGTACCTTCCACCATTGTTGGAGATTTATTTCCGGTCCATACATTAAAGAATTTATAATGTACTTCAAAATTGTGCGAAAGTAGGTACCTATATTAACATGCGTTGGAATTTACTTTGTCTCCCAACAATATTTTATTACATTTGATGAAATTTAGCATTTCTTTATATTGTCATTGCGCCCTAATCTTCTTACTATTTTTACCTACTTTTAAGTACCTATATTTTAAATTTTAATTGCGTTAGTTGACAACTTTTGATATAATGTCAACAAAAAGGATCTTAGAGAGATAGTTTACAGCTGGGCATATATTTTAATTATTTTAAATTAATAATTTTAGCGTATATACGAATATCAAATTATTTTATTGAATCAAAAGTATAAACATATTTACAATCGATAGTGTGTCAATGTTACACAAGTGAAATTCAAAACAATTAAAAGTGTCCAGTTGCAAAGGTTACTATCAAACCACACTATGCCTATCCTTCTTGCTCTCTCTAAGAACCAAGCGATAGACTTACTGGTTGTTCCCATTGTTTCAATAGGTAGTATAATTCTGATGTACTCAGCATTTTCCGAATTTGTATAAATAGTATTGAAACTGGGCCAAAGCCAGCCAGTCCATGGCCAAAGGTCGGCGGTCAGCCATTGGCTGGCTCTGATTTCTAGAAGAGATACTCCCCAGCGCAAAAGTCCACTTTATTGTAAGTATGGTTGTTGTTATGGTTTTAATAAATATGTATTTTTATTAAAAGGTTGAGTTTCTTTACCTTTCGCGGGGGCCAAGCGAGTACCCCAGAATATAAGATAGGTATTATTTTTATATGTTTATAGGTGGTGCAGGACAGTCACACTCATTACGTGACATTCGAGAGAAGCCCTAGACTTCCCTACTAGATAATCACACACACAGTGATGACGTATGGTAAAAAATTAACTGCCATGCTGCCATGATAGGGTTATCTAGTTGAAAGGATTATTTGGCCATAACAACAGGCACAGATAACTGATTGTTCGATCATAGCGATCTTTCCATTTCAGTTATGTCCACCCAGTTATCCTAACTTAAATGCTATCGATTACGTTATGTATTATTTAAATAGATAAAAGGATGAATTAAAAATATTTCTAAATGCCATCAAAAATCAATTTGATCCTTCTTTATAATGGTTTCTTTTTTCCTAATTTAATAAAGATCAATGTGTTATTACCTGACTAAGGTCTTCCATGGCTATTTTCCAAAATAAAGCAGAACATATACTTCAGTATTTACCATTTCTGTACCATTTGAAATCACCCACTATGCTACATCAACATGTAGTTGTAGGTGCAATAGCAATAAATACATAATATAAATAAATGTTTACTAAAAATTACATAGTATATACAGAACATGATCCGGTGCATTCAACACAATCAGCTGTTAAAAAAATTGTCAAAAAATATATCACTCAATTACAAGATGCTTATCTTCAGGGTTTTCTAAATAGTTATATTTTTGTTCCTCAAACATCTCGATTAACCTTTTGACGAACTCTGTGTGATAATGATCCACCTGCTCCATCGTAGGATTTTGAATTTTTGGTACTTCCATTGGAATGCCAACTAAAAATTGAATGCAATCAAAATTTATATTCTATGTATATTAACTATAGGAACACATGCTTCATACATTTTACTAAACTTATTGAAGAAATAGTTTAAAGAATAATTTGCTTCTTTATATGGTAATATTAGGTAAATATTTAATTTCAAACAGATAAATAAAGAAACTTGCATTTCCTTCCTCTATAACAGTATAGCATATGATTACCAATACTAAAACGGCTTCTGTATCTCACCAAAAGTAACAAAACTAAAAATAGTTTTTCTGTAAATACACTACAAAAATAAAAATACAACTACAATAAATGCAAAACTATGTTAGGAATGTATTGGGGGTAGTTAGGACGTAAACATATTAAAAGTCCCCGCAAATAGTCCAGTCATTTAAGGTTTTATCTGCGGAAAAAATCCTAGTGAGCTGAATTTTTGTATACACCTTTATTACGGCGTTGTAATGAAGATGTAAAAAATCGACATTCATATCGTGCCGGCTAAAAAAGTTATAAAGGTCAAAAGGTCACGAAAATCAATTTTTCGCAAATATCTCGCCACCTATTGCTAGGAGGTCAATAGAGGTTATTATAATATATATTATTGTCGTGAAATTATCTACAAAAAATGCCTCTTGCATTTTTCTGTAAAATTAACCGTTTTCGGAGTAGAGCGCTGAAAAGCGACTATGTTATGACAATGCACTCGTTTCCTCACCACGTTCGAGGTAGAATGCAAGGCGCGTTTTTACATGGTTTCCCCCGTATGCATAATCCATATATAATAAGAGGTTTTTTTATTGAAGAGTGGATAATGTTTTATTTGAATACTGAAAAATACAGAAGAAACAAACTTTAGCATATAATTTTTTTTTGTCATTCATTGTCGATATCTTCAGTTTCTATATCATTAACAATTGCTGACAAAACGCCAAGTGGACTTATTCCTATATTTAAATCGACATCATCATTTTCATCATTGGTTGACTCTGCGTTTAAGCATGACTGGCCACGGCAACGTCCACAAGCTTTTGAACATCTTAATCCAATTTTTTTTATCCACATTTGCCACAACAACCTTTTGTACAATTACAAAAGATTGTGTTCAGTAGATCATCGGGTGCTGGTGGTAATACCGCAATACTCAAATTGTTCGTATAATTATTACGACAATTACTATGAACATTTACAAAAGTCACAGTACTTAAATATTCAATATTACCATCACCTCTAGCGGTACTAGCATTTCTTAATGTTTGTAGACCACGCCTAACTTTTACTACATCACCATCCGATAACAATTCATTGCATATAAAATATATATCACTTATTATAAAAACTGTTCAAGAGCATGAAACTACTAAAATAACGTCTTTAACACTCAAGAAATAATTTCTGACAGGCAGTAGAAGGTATAAAGGGACGGGTCTCGGAACAATAAAATACGGAACATCTACCAGTGGAGGTCGGTTGTATAATATTTAGTAGATTTTACTAAGTTCTCAAACCTCTATAATATAAGCATATTTTTCGCAAAACGCCCAAGTATCAGATAGAAGTTTTGAAGACACTTACAAACATGAATAAAAAGCAATAGAGTTTATGCCTTGGTATACGATATACAATACCGTATGTGAGTGCATTCTAGTCGCTTTCTCAGCGCTCTACTCCGAAAAAGGTTAATTTTACAGAAAAATGCAAGAGGCATATTTTGTAGATAATCACGACAAACAATTTTTATAATAACCTCTATTCCTCTCCGAGCAATAGGTGGCGAGATATTTGCGAAAAACTGATTTTCGTGACCTTTTGACCTTTATAACTTTTTTAGCCGGCACGATATCAATGTCGATTTTTCACATCTTTATTACAACGCCGTAATAAAGGTGTATAGAAAAATTCAGCTCACTAGGAATTTTTCCGCAGTTTGGGGTTTCAAATGGACTACAAAGCAGGAAAGAATCTACTACAACGTTTTCATCGCGGAGCTTGATGGATGAACTGACAGTGGAAATTAGGGAGTGCTTTCTCTGTAAAACGTGTGTTTTTGTAATTACCAACCTTTGAGAGGAGATATCTCGGAAACGGTACATTTTAGCGAAAAAATGTATGAAATCAATCTTATAGAAAATTATTATAATCTCTCATTTTTATAGAAAGAAGTTTTAACTGCAACGCACCGTTTCCGAGTTATAAGGGAAAAACCAAATAAAGAGATTTTTGTACCCCCCTTCCCCCTTGAAGCGGACGGGTTAAGGGCGGGGATTTTTAATATGTTGACGTCCTAACACATTTCCGCAGAGACATATTTCCCCCCTGCAATGCACGCTAAACCCCTACGTTGCTTAGTATTATAGTATTGTTGATCAGAAAAAAAAATTATTAACTCCATCACGTTTTGTTTGATACAATTTGTCATACAGCGAAATAAATACACTGACGTTACGGACATCCGGTATATAATTAATTACTTTTATTTTCTTCTGTTCAACATATTTTACTTATTTATAACAAAATAGTATATTCTAAAGAACTTTGACCATCTTATGTCTGTAGATAGTTGATCCTTGTTGCATTACAGCAACATAATTTTATTGAAACATCATTACATCAAAACATAAACATACTAACAGGAAATTTATGATAATAAATTGATTACTTGCAATGTGACCCGCACGAAGTCTTGATCTTACACGATGGATTTGAATGTTTGAACACAACAAAAATAATGATTTAAAAATTGTCGAAGATTTGAGGATTTCAAAGCAGAAATTCAACATAAAATGGACATTATAACACCAAATGAACATCATCGTGTTTTTGAATTCATGAATAAATTTATATCTATAGCCAAAGAAAACCAAACATTTACTATAAACTTGAGTATAATAAGGTTAAATGGGTTGAAAACACTTATTGGTTTTTGTTAGCATTGAAAAATAAACTGTAGTTTACGTATCATTATTATTTTTAAATTTTAAAAGAAAGTAATAAAAACCTATACGAGTACTAATGATTTTTATTCATTTACAAAATATTAGTTTTTATCATTAGGTATTTTCATTATCGGTAAGGTTTAACTAACCATTTTCAAAATAAAATATATTTTTCATATGATTATTTCATTAAAAATTTAAAAAATAGTTTCTTCCAGAAATAAAATACAATTTGCAGAAATTTCATTTATGCAAAAAATGTATTCCATTGTACGATTATTTTGTATTTAGAGAGCTTCGAGTTTACGCTGATAGTGTAAGTTTGGTTGTCCGACATTCCTTGATCATGTGCATGTCGGGCATTGTTGAAGGCGGTGTACTAAAAATAATTATTATACTATCACAAAAATATTGCGAAAACTTCTCTTGAAAGCAAGAGTGCCTAATACTACGTATTACTATCCAAATACCCTAATTTAGGATTAAAATATAAATGAAGATACCTATCACAAATTATATACAGTATGCGCCAAAAGTATGGAATAAATTCAATAAAAACGAAACAATTATTTTTTGGGAAAAATTCTCGAACAGGACGATTTTTAATATAAAAAATACATATTTTAGCGTAAAATGCGATTTTCAAAAGTCATTTGTTTTCGAGTAATGACGTCATCGATTTTTTTTAAATGTCAACACCATATTTTTTTCCTTGATTCTGAAAGATCGTTTAATTCTCTATCAGACAGTACTAAAATTTTGCCCTCTTACATAGGAAAGTTTTCGAGTAAATGACGATTGAATGTTAGAAAACGTAAATTTTATCCATAAAAAAGTAACAATTCTAAGGTATGTAAAATAAAATACAATTGATTAAATGTTCGAATTGCCATCCATCAACTTCTTGACAATGCGCAAGTCTGTGAAGAAATTCTTCTTGCACATTATGAATGATTTCTGGGGTAACTCTGCGTATTTCGTCCCGAATGCGATTTTGAAGTTCTTCTAAATTACGTGCTTTATTAATGTACACTTTTGACTTCAAGTATCCCCATAAAAAATAGTCAAGAGGTGTAAGATCTAGCGATCTTGCAGGCCATTCTATCGGTCCGCGTCTGCCGATCCACCTCCCAGGAAAACAGTTGTCCAAAAAATCTCGTACAGGGCGCGTATAGTGCGGAGATGCACCGTCTTGCTGAAACCATATGGTATCGTCAGGAATGTCAGGGTCATTATCGTTAGGAAAAATTACTGCAAGGGCTGGAACAAGGTTATTTTCTAGAAACTCTAAATATCTTTGTCCTGTAAGGGTTCCTTCAAAGAAGAAAGGCCCTACAATTCTGTCGTCAACTATTCCAGCCCACACATTTAATTTCTGGGGGTATTGGGTATGTGCCTCTGCCATCCAATGAGGATTTTCCCGACTCCAATATCTGCAAGTTTGACGGTTTATTGTACCATTCAGACAAAATGTGGCCTCATCTGAAAAAAGTATTTGCCGGTGTAAATTTCTATTTTCTTGACATAAATCCATTAGAATTTAGCAAAAGTGTAAGCGGCGATCGGGATCATCTTCATTAAGTGATATTTTTCTTTCCTCAAGATACGTAGCATTGTGCTCTGACTAGTGTCATTGTTAAATGCAACCAATCGTGAAGAATTAAGAGGATTATGTAACGAGCCCGCCTTTAGTATTAAATACCTTGGTGAAGTGGACAGTAGGACATGGGTCCTGTCAGACGTATTTTTAGTTAATTTGTTATTGGTATTGTCCTCTTATAAATATAAATATTGTTCATTGTGTTAAATAATAAGCTGAGAGTGTAGAGCTTTATGTTATATCCGATATCTGTAATAAAAGGAGTACATATTCTTATTACCAGTCCAATTTCTTCAAGAGAACCACACCCGAGTAAAATATTCCTGTGTAGACAAGCAGGTTCGGTATATTTGGCGACCAACGGGGCCTTGAAACTTGGAATTTGGGTAATAAAGGCTCATTCTCTTCCACTGAATTTTGACTACAACGGGCTGGAATTTGGAAACAGTAAGTGACTACAGAGTACAGAGAGGAAGCAGAGCGGCGTTCGAGGTACGAGTTTGAGTTGGTGTACGCGGCACGAGGAGCTTCAAAGGCAGTGAGACAGCGGCCAACGCTAGCACCGGCGAATAGACGATCGGCAGTCGACGGCGGCGCACATCAAAAGAATTGCAGCTGCACGGACGAAGGTCAGACGTTTCTGCTCATTTTTTTTATGTAAACATTTCATATCAAAACAATTACAATTTGCAGTTTAAAGAACTAGATAGGTATTTATTCTAATGGTTATTTGATACTTACTTTTGATAAATTATAGAGGCAAAGGTAAATGTATTGTAAGGGAAAAATATTTTCTATTCAATTTTAAGTACGTACGAAAATATATAAAAATGTCGAAAAGTAGGAAGAAAGACAAGAAAAATAGTTCAGAAAGTTTAGAAATTAGCGAACTAGGGTCTGCGGTAAGTGAACTAACGAAAAACGTAACTGCTATGCAAGAAATGTTACAAAACATGCTTATTTCTAAAGAAAAGGTAGAAAATAAAAAGGTATCAAATGACGAGGTATCTTCAAGGGAGATTAGGCAGGCGTCGAACAATAATAGGAATTATATTTCTTTGTGGAAAGATTTAGGTGGTAATAATAATGTTTTTTCACCTGGGGGGTCAACTCACCCTGTAGATTTCATTAAAAAATTAACTCAGGCACTTGAGGATGCGGAAGTTCCTGACCATAAAAAGGTTGATTTGGCAGTAAATTGCTTGCGGGGATCAGCTTTAACTTGGGCCATGGCAAAACGTAACAAATTTGATACTTTTTCGGAATTTAGTAGTTCGTTTATGCAGAGATATTGGGACTCGGAGGATGAGAGAAAAACGTTTAGAAGAATTGAGTATGGGAGTTATGAAAATGGATCGCGAGCTGATTATTTTTTAAGATTAGTGAATGAAAATAATTATCTATCTCAACCATTAACTGAACGGGAAATAGTTAAGATTTTAATTAAACATTTTGATCATAATATACGACGTGGTATAATAAATAACGGTATTGATGAAGTAGATGAAGTAGAAAGGTATTTAAGAGAATTAGATGAAATGGATAGGGCGGAAGATAATAGAGATAGAAATAGAAATTTCAATAGAACAGGTTTTAATAATAGAGTTGATAACCGTGGAAATAATAGAAATAGGGAAATCCCAAGGGAAAATAATCACAATAATCAAAGAGTAGCGGAGAGAGATGAAACAGTTAATTTGATCAATTTAACTTCAGAAAATAAACAAAATGCAGATTTAGAATTAAACGAAATCCAGGAAGTTCCTACATTTTGTAAAGAAAGTGAAGATTTATTATCTGATAACGAAACGATTCAGAAAAATATTACAAAATTGCAGTGGCCTTTGATTTCAATCGTAGTACATGATGTATCAGTTAACGCGTTAATAGATACGGGTAGCCAATATAATTGTATTTCCGAGGCATTTTTACAAAAAGTTAGTATGCAGAAGAAAAATTTTCCTATGCTACCAATGACTGGTTTATGTATTAAGGGGGCGATTGGTAAAAAGTCGCAACGCATTAGTTCGCAAGTATTGATCGAATTTACGGAAAATGAAAAAAAGGAATTAGTTCAGGTATTAAACAAACATAAACAAATATTTTCAGATCAACCAGGTTTAATTAAAGGTTATGAACATGTCATCGAACTGAGAGATAAAACTCCATTTTGTTTAAAGTCCGATCCTATACCATATGTTAATAGGGAGGCTGCGAGAGAACAAATTAGAGAAATGATGAAATGGGGGGTAGTAGAACTTGCTAAAACTGAATATATTAGTCCAATGATTGTAGCGGCAGAAAATGTCAAAGCGATACATACTTCAAACTATTATCCACAAGGAAATAATACAGAGCGAATAAATCGGGAGATAGGGCGTTTGTTACGTCATTTATGCCATCAAAGTCATACAAAATGGGCGTATGAACTGAAGCGAGTAGAAAATTGGTTAAATGAGGTTATTCATGAAAACACGGGTTTTACTCCACGTGAAGTTCATTTTGCAAAAATCCGGGATGAACCGTTAGTTAAAAAATTAGGATTACCGCTTCAAACAATTGATAAAGGTGTTGTTATTACCTTGGCACATGAAAGGCTAATGAGTAAGGCTGATCGACGAAAGCAACGTCATGCTAAGAAGTATAAATGTACTAAATTAAAAGTGGGAGATTTAGTCTGGGTAAGGTCCCATCCTCAATCGTCCGCTGAAAATGCTAAAATAAAGAAGTTCTTTTTACTGTCTGAGGGGCCATATAGTATCCTGAAATCAGCAGGACCTAATTCCTTTGAAGTTGCTTACGAAGGTAAATTTCATTCAGTTCAGAATATTGTAAATTTAAAGAAATATGTTTCTCCATGTACTCAAGTAGAAATCAATACTTAAGCATGTAGGTACGTTTCGTTTTCAAATTGATGTTAGATTAGTTATTTAGCAGTTGTCCTAGGTTCCTATGTTTTGTAAATTTTGAAAAAAAAAAAAATATTTTTCCTTAAAAATTTAGGGGGGTAAATGTAACGAGCCCGCCTTTAGTATTAAATACCTTGGTGAAGTGGACAGTAGGACATGGGTCCTGTCAGACGTATTTTTAGTTAATTTGTTATTGGTATTGTCCTCTTATAAATATAAATATTGTTCATTGTGTTAAATAATAAGCTGAGAGTGTAGAGCTTTATGTTATATCCGATATCTGTAATAAAAGGAGTACATATTCTTATTACCAGTCCAATTTCTTCAAGAGAACCACACCCGAGTAAAATATTCCTGTGTAGACAAGCAGGTTCGGTATAATTATCAAAATGTTCTGTTTCTGATTTTCATTAATGCTTCGACGTCCAGGTTTTGGAATACTTACAACATTGCCAGTTTCTCTAAATTTAGACTCTACCTTACTGACTGTTGATTGGCTGATAGGGCGATCTGGATATTTTTCATTAAATAAATCGCAAACTTCCTGCTGAGTTCTAGTCATATTCCCACATCCGATATAAATTAAAATTTCAATTCTTTAAGTAACAGTTAAATGTGCCATAATACTTTAAACTGAATAATAATTTCTATGTCGCTTACAATACTTATTAGAAAGTCGGTGTAACAATGACACTTTGCAAAGATTTTCACCTACGTGATCCATAAAAGAACTATGGAATTCGAAAAACTAAATTTGATAACGTTTTTGCTTTATTTTAATTGATTTACGTTTTCTAACATTCAATCGTCATTTACTCGAAAACTTTCCTATGTAAGAGGGCAAAATTTTAGTACTGTCTGATAGAGAATTAAACGATCTTTCAGAATCAAGGAAAAAAATATGGTGTTGCCATTTAAAAAAAAATCGATGACGTCATTACTCGAAAACAAATGATATTTGAAAATCGCATTTTACGCTAAAATATGTATTTTTTAAATTAAAAATCGACCTGTGCGAGGATTTTTCCCAAAAAATAATTGTTTCGTTTTTATTGAATTTATTCCATACCTTTGGCCCATACTGTATGTCATTCTCCCTTGAACATTTATTTCTTTGGTATTAACAAATATTCTGTCGAATATAATTTAAAAGACGGGTGCAGGCTTTGAAAGAGAGAATTTTAGAGCTAGAGATACGATATAGACTCTACCCACCTCTGGTAAATATTTACATGGAAGGAATTTATGTATGTTATAAGAAAGTAATAGCACAGGGTTAACTATAACTAAGTACAAATATTTGAAGTGGGTACAGAAAAATTAGAATTAACGGAATCACCTTTCGAAAAATTGCAGGAAATGTTCGAAGTTTTCTATTATCTATTAGTACTCGTTTTAATCGATTTTCGAGAATTAATGGGCATTTTATTTAACTGTATGTGTTTGTTGTTAGGGGGTAATTGTGACAGATTTGTAATGAGTGAAAATGTAGTTTAGATGGTTTATAATGAAAGAACGAAAAACAAATGCAAAATACTGCAACTAATCGGATTAATTGTTACACATCAAGTTTTATTAATAAAAATGTTCCTTTGCGTCGTTTCTATATTTGGAAATGCCGGAAAGGATGACCGTATGGTAACTGACATATCTAAGCCATCTTGTACGATGGTTATCATAGGCACCGATTTTCCGAATCTTTATTTTAAACAAGACCTATAATGCCGACATTTTTTTTATTGTCTTGTAAGTCTCCCTGAGCATGTGGTTAAAATTTTTGTAGTTAGTGGTAGGTTTATTTTAGTCAATATTTTTAAAGTAAAAAAAGTATAAGTAAAGTATAAAAATATCGCTTACCTACTGTAGTTACTTTACTTCTACGCGGAATTATCCCAAATGAGTACTGAAACAAGCCTCTCCCAATTAGTGCTATGGGTGCCACTCCTAACCTCTTCCTTAACGCTTCCTGGATATTTCTTAGTCTCGGTCCATCGAACTGATCAAAGAGATCTGTCTCACCAAACGACAACACAGGCACCATCGGCGACCCGTTCCGCAAAGCCAATTTCACAAAACCCTTCCTTTTCTTCAAAATCACTGTGTAATTTCCAGGTTTGCAATTATATGCTTCCGCAGCTCCCCCTACCACTAGAACACAAATATTTCCTCCACCTGGTAATCCCAAGACGTATTCTATTGATTTGGCCGAAGAAGATATGCCACCCAGTGCCATAGCTAGGTCTCGGTAGAATGGTAATAGGTAATTCTGAGATAAAGTTGCTACGAAGGAAGTGTGATGCGGGAAATGGTTACTAAACCCTCCCCATGCAGCCCCAAAACCACTGAATATTCCGATACATATTGCGCCGTGAGGAAAACTGCAAAATAAGTAGTTTTTCTTGGGATCCAACTCCACGGTTGGTAGCTTTTCGAGCCGAAAAGAGACATAGTCCTTACAGTATTTCCAGAGCAACCAAGATTTGACCCAATCGATTGGTCTGCCGCCTCTTTCACTGATGTCTTTGTCTATCACCCAAATCCAAAAGAGGTACAGAGTTGTCAGCCACCAGTACTTTGTGTAAATCAGAAGATACAAAGCAAATATTGGACCTGTTACGCCACCAAATACCATAAGAATCATCCATGTCGCAGCAGCAAGTGTCTGCAAACGTTGCTGTAGAGGTTCGTTCAGAGGAACAAATTTTATGCCTAAGATCTGCATCTACAAAAAATAGATGCATAGATGAATCAAAATCCCAATTTTTCAAACATTTAACAATTTAATTTTCTACTTTCATATATATTCTCACATTATTTTGAACAAAAAACTACAACGGTTTTTCCTGTTGTGTTAAAATATGTATATTCCAATTTTAATTTATAACCCATCACAACAACAATATAAAAAAACCTACCTTCTGCTATGTCGCGGACAAATATTTCCTCATACAACAAAATCAACAACGGATAGGTATTTATATCTAAATCATTTATATTTACGGTTACTACTTCGTTACTAGTTCGAATTTTACTATTTTCATAGAAAGTTCTGTCCTGTGGACTACTTACTGTAAATGTTTATGTCAACTAATGGCATGCATTAATTTTTTATTATAAATTGTCGCCTAACAAGTGTTGTTCCCTCGACATGTAAACTAATTACATATTAGAAAAAGGCGATATTAAGCAGCTAAGTATAATATTTTAATGTTCCAAGTTACCGTACAAAACAAGCCACTGCAGTACTAACCAAGATATTTGTTTTATTTAAAATATTTTATTAAACTGGTGATAAGACTAAATCAGTACATAACCATGCACGTCACTGTATTAATAATCAAAAAAATATAATTAGTTTATAAATAAATGGTTAATCAAATTTAAATTTTATGTATCACACATTGACTCAGTTAAAAATAAACGAATTAAGATTAATATTCATAGATGTTTCAATAAATTACTCACGAAGTATTTATGAGCTTTTTCACGTTTTTTTTTTTTCAAAAAATGCGTTATTCGCGACGTACACTTAACTCAATTTACTGACCATAATTTTAAAATAATCCCATATATACAGGGTGTAAAGAAGCTATTGGTCAAGAATGAAGCATACGTGTGGAGTCAATTCATATACATTTTTTTTATATCTGGTTTCCTTACGGATATACAGGGCGCCCAAGAAAGAAGTTAAATATTTAATTTCAGTAATAATTTCTAAACCATTCTCTTGCCAAACTCGAAATTTAGGTGATAGTAGTAATACAACTTTCACTATTGAAATTGAAATTTGGCATGTCTCATTATGCAGGTACGGTTGATATTGAGTTTTAGGATTTATGCAATTTTGACGGTGTTGCCCAATTTGACATTTTGCATTCGTAGTCCGATTTCAATATAATTCTGCTGCAAAAAAACTGTACCTTGTTTTATTCGATATCTTTTTTCATTTTCGAGTTAAACGCGTGTATGTAATAATAATTTATTAATAATGAAGTTAGTATTTCCGGGCAATAAATAATATAATGAATAATATTAAAGAAAATTTTCAATATGAGCACCTGCAGTTTCTATACATTTTCTAAAATTAACAACACCTATATTGCATACAAAACAACATGTTCGGAATGTAGGAGTCACACACTTCCATTTGAAACTATGAAGCGGATTTTTGCGATGCGATCCGCATTACATAACATTCAGTATTTTTTAATAGAAGCAGTGGTATAGCAGTTTTTGTCAATGTCGAAGATAATAAAAATGATAGTTATTCCCAAATTTAAATTAAACTTGTATTATCAATTATCCAAGGTCGGAAATAATAGAGAGTGACTAATTCACGGCATAGATATGAGCATGGCAGGTGACGATTGCATGATTACCTAGGCGTGCCGATTGAGAAGAGATCAAATCACATAAAATTATCAAAAAGAAGTTGACGTGAAGTTAACCTAGCACATTGACAGGTTACTTTAAATGTCCCCCCTGTGCCATCCCCTCCACAAATTAGAATGCCGCCTTTTTGGACGGCGATGGCACACCACCACCCAGTTACACCTACCTGATACGCACTCCTCGGATATCACACTATAACACTTAAGCGCTGTCCTCATGGAAGCGCAATTCACGAATTTTTGCACAAATTTCATAACTTGTTTTAATTATTTATGGTGGGATTTCTTCGCCATATCAATATTTCGTAATTTTCTCATTCTACTATTTTCGATTTCATTTATACGGAAATTCACATACCATAATTCATATGTCACGCATAATTCGCAAAAGCACCCTTGTAGATATTCTAGGCAAAGTTTCATCTAGTAAGATATAGCAACCTAATTTTTTTGTCGAAAACTCATTTTTAAAATACTATCTTCCTTCCGCGAGTTTTCACTATTTTCCTTTTCACAGTTGTACTTCTTTACCACTCTTTTTGTACTATACATATATGCTACTCACGTACATTCTTATTAATGAACTACGCATTACAACATCACTTATACTCATATTTTGGCCTCGCCCCCTAAACTCTTCGTACATATCATCATTCGATATTTCTCACTTAAAATAGGGCGTTTACGATTTTGAGAATACGGTGTAGAACTTGAATTATTCTCCATTCTTAAGAACACAAATCACTAATAAATTAATTACATTCATAATTAAATCAGCGAAAAGATGTACCCGAAATTTTACTCGCTCGAAAGATATACCCGCTCATGAGTACTAGAAATGGAACCGGTGCATCCGTCAATTCGTCACAACCAATAGAAGGGTAACTTCTTCGATCTGGAGCATGCGTATTTGCTACAGCAGCAGCTGTGGAATCAGGTATGCTCTCATAGATTGCGGCATACGATTTACTCAGTGGAACACTAACAAAATATTTTTCCATGTTGAAATCAAAGACAAGAGTATAGGTATACAATAAAAAACATTTATTCAAACTATTTCTACCAAACCAATGAGTCGAATGAAATTGTTTATTATCTTTTTAAAATGCGGTTTTATGTCAGATAGCTGAATGTGTTTGTCTGGTGCTGCATTTAACCTAGCTAGGAATTTGTTCTGACTGTATGCATAAGCTGAATAACCTTGAAATTCTGTTAGCAATTCATACTCCAGCATGGATAGCGTCATAGGTTTGATCGCAGTCTTATCGCTTTCCGGCAAAACTTTCAGTTCGTCACGCAACTCGTGTAGTCTTGTTAAAACTTTGCCTATCGAATGCAATCTGATTTCGGTGTGAAGAAGGAGTGATTACCAATCCAAGTTCGATAATATTTTCGTCACCACGAGAGCATGATGATTCAAAACGAAGTGACTGCTGTTACAGTCTGGCACAAGCCTTTTGATTTTTCGTATAGTGCCTTTTATTATGCCCAGGATAACTGCGGCCTATCGCTGCATACGTCAACACATTTTTTCCAATCAACATTGTGTTCAGTCATGTACCAATCTATTACTTTGAATATTTCGTCTCCAGTTATGTGTGTTTTTAAAGGTGTGCAGAGAAACAAGTGTTCATCGATAAATGTTTCAAAAATATAGGTACCTCATGTAAATTAGCAGTATTCATACATAAATAGCACATAATTCGTTTAAAACTCCTCAAGATATTTAATTTAGTGTCATAGCGGAATTCTGTTATTCATATACCTTCGAGTTCTTTCAGTAGTTGGTTATTAGTAACTTTTAAGTTTTGTGTATCAAGCAAGTTTTTTCGCACAAACCGAGGATATTAAAACCAAATATTGAATGGAAGTTTCATGCACTTCATGAAAAGATTTTCAGCAACTAGTATATTTTTGATTTACTGTAGAATTTTTTTTTTTTTTGAAGAACGTGAGGAAATTAAAACCAAAGATTGGATAGAAGTTTCGTGGACTTCATGAAAACATTTTCTGCAAATAGTACTTATATTTTTGACTGTAGAAGTCAAATATAAAACTGAACATAGAATATGGCTCTTGTATCTTCCTCACTGCTCCTGGACATCAAGTAAAGAATGTTTTTTATACGTAGTACGCAGACACGCCGCAATTTCTGCATTTAATCCTGATTAGAGTGGTTGTACTTTGTTTTGTAAAGTGAGTATATGGAATAGTAGATATAGATTTCCAAATCCAATATTGTTTTCAAGATGGATAACGGCAATAAATAATAAACTTTTAGTGGATCTCTCCGAATGATTATTGTGTATGAGAACAGTTTGACGAAAACATCAAGTTTCTAACCTTTGTCTGCACAAGTTATGTACTAATTTCAAGTTCTGTTAACAAAATGTCTAATTGTAACTGAAGAGAAATTTTTATGTAAAATACTAATATTTCAGTTTATTTTAAGTATTCAACAGTTGTAAAATATTCAGGGGAGTTGACATATCTATGCATATGCAACGAATTTAACTTTAACACTTACAGTGACCCTTCATTTTACAACTTTTACAAGTTTCACACAAATTAATGTTAAATCTTTTTACGATAATAAGTAATAAGAATATATTTTACTGATTTGATTTTTCTATAGTCTTTTCTATGTTCCTTCTTCTAAATGAAGTTGTCTAAATCACACCCCGTTCTTTTAATGAATACTTAGAACACCACCACATTAAACAGAGGTGAACATTTACTTATTAATTTATTTATTTCTTTGAGAAGAAAATGCATACGTATTCATATAGCAAAGCAGAAAAATGAAGACAAGATCTTAATAACGTGTATTTCGTTAAGGAGGCATCTGACGCCCCATGCGGATAAAAACTTTTTGTATTCATTTTTATTTTTCCACGTATACCATATTTGCCCTCGGAAGTCCCATGGTTTTTTTAAATCAACTTATATAATAGAAAATATTGAAATAAAAATCTGAACAAAAAAAGTTCTTTACTTGAAAACTGTTTTTTATATCTTTTTATCGATTTAAATTTTATTGAAAACGAATGATACTTAATAAATTTTATTACGCAATTAACAGTCTTGTTAGTAAAATCTTATACGGATAACTGCATAATGACACAAATAATAATAATTATTGTTATAGCCACCACCATTTTTATCTATCAGGCTACTACTTACTAAATATGAACCGATATTTTTTAAAATGCTTGTAACTTCTAAACACAAACGCGTCTATGGTTATATGTCATGTCATGTCATATAAGAAAAAAATGTTTGAAATTAACCTAACTTGAAAAACACCTTGTGTGAACAGATGTTCACACAGTTTCTGATCTGATGGAAATATCGGTAGCCATCACCGATATCGCTGTGCATGTTGGATGGTTCTGTAGAATCGGACGATTAATTTATTGTTCTGTTTGAGGCGGCAACTAAATGTACATACAAATATTCATACATACAGATAACGAAATGTGGGTATAGGTCAGTTTAGTAACCTAATTGTAGTGAAGTGAAATCATCGCTAGTAACTTCTGGTGTAGGTAAGTACACCACTGAACTTTAACAAATGTGTTGCATCTGCGGGATCGACTTAAAAATAGACTCATTATCGGTATGTATAGGAAAACATTGTATCTGGTACCGATACCAATACTGACACCGATGATATCGCCCTGTATGAAACCGCGTTAAAGATTGTGCACAAATATATCTTGTTTTTTCATGTTTCTTCACATTTAATGTTCTTATCAAAGTCAATATTTTTAATAAACCTACCCGGTTTAAATATGTTAATAATAGGTTTATGAATCTAAATTTTATCGGAACTAAAGTGCCTTCACGGTAGTGTAGATTTCTACAATTAAATTGTGTTAAATTTATGCATCTTCTTTTGTCTGTGTTGTATGTTTAAAAAGTAAGCTATTTTCTTCTATATGTTTTGTTGTTTTCTACAAATAAAAGATTTTTCATTTTTTTAACACGTGCAATATTTCATTTTCATATTTTGTTATTATGGACCCATGTACACATTGTGTAAAACAAGTTTTGCAAGTAAATCGCCAAATTTGTTTTTGTCAAATGTTTGCAGGATAGCTACTAGCACCACAACTCAATATCAAAAAACTTACAAAAACATTTATTTTAATCTGCAACAAATCTCCAAAACAGTAATCGAAAAAACAGTTCATGGATATAACAAAATTATAAATAATAATTAACGACATTATCACGCAAATCATCATTCTATAACGAGACGTTTGTCTTCAGGTTTCTCCAAATAATTGTACTTCTGCTCCTCAAACATGTGCGTTAACCGCTTCACGAATTCTGAGTGATACTGATCCACCTGGTCCTTAGTAGGATCTTCTATTTTTGGTACTTCGATTGGAAGGCCAACTGCAAAATATATACGAGTTAAATAATGTGTTTCTATTTTATAAAGTTAAGTATAGAACATAAATCTAATGGCTCTTCACAGCAAGTCACACAGTTCTCGATAAAAGACTGATTTTCTAACGCTATCGTACTCGAAGTTATTAATATAACTTCACAATGGCTAATCAGATCCAAATATTGTCATTTACAGTGAAACAGATGTAAGGGACAATTCAGGATTTTTTATATAAAAAGATTTATCCGTGACAATGAAAATTGTCACAGGACAAATAGTCAAACGCCCATTAAATATCATTTTATTTTGATAATTTTTTGCATGTTCACTTCGTTCAGTGAAATTAAAAAAAATGTTAAATTAATAAATAAAATATTAAGTTTTTTTTTTTGGAATTTGCATAGGTCGCACTTTATTTTTTTTTTCAACGGGAACCTGCCATTACACAGACGTCAAAAGTCTTGGACCCTCTGTATATAAAATGGTGCGATTAAACCTAGTGGTTTTTCTTAATGTGGTAAATAAGTATATGTACTTAGGGAACAAAAAAGACAATAAAAAATTGCAGACCATGAACCTTTGCTTTATTACCAATGTTTTTTACAAATCTGGTCAGTTTGGCACTGTATTCAGCCAAGTGTTTCTTTGAATTTTTGTACATTATAATGCTAGCTCGTGAAATTTCTGCATTTACCCGAGCAAAAATGACTGCTTTACATGATGCAGGACATTCTAATCATCAGATATCGAACATGTTGGACATTCCCAGATCATCTGTTGTACGAATAGTACACAGATATGAAGAATTTGATACAATGAAAAACAGACCACATAGTGAACGTCCTCGAGTATCTACTGAAAGAGAGGACCGGTATTTGGTGCAATATGCCCGTAGACACGGCACATCTTCAGCTTCAGCTCTTAGGGCCCACTTTCAAGGTACGTTTCGCCATGTTATATCGACACCTACTATTCGAAGACAACTCCACAATGCAAATTACGTGCTAGAAGACTATTACGGGTCCCGACTCTACTACCACGGCATCGTGCTGCCCGTCTCCAGTGGGCGCGATAGCATAGGGGTTTTACGCCAGTGGCAGTGGGTCTTATTTACAGACGAAACCAGAATTGGGCTGGTTACTGATAACAATCGACAAAGAGCCTGGAGAGAACCAGGTCGTCAACAGCGACTTCATTTTCCCCGTGAAGTTGCTCCGTATGAAGGGGGTATCGTAATGTTTTGGGGAGGAATAATGTTCAACCCCATTAATTCGCATACCACAGAATATGACCAGTCAAATTTACATCGAACAAGTTATTACGCCCATTATCTACCCCCTACGTAATGAATTATGTGAAAATTTTGTGTTTATGGACGACAACGCTCGACCATATCGCGCAAGAAGGGTTCAAGAGACACTCGAAGCAGGATATATCAATAGATTAGATTGGCCAGCCAACTCTCCTGACACGAATCCTATTAAAAACATATGGGATTTCGTTGTTAGAGCCATTCATAATCATATTCCTCCAATTCAGACTGCAGATGAGTTAGTCGTGGGGGCAGAAGAGGAATGGAACAATATTCCACAAGAGATCGTTAACCACTTGATTATCTCAATGCACAGACGTGTCAATTTACTATTGGAACGTGGTGGAGGTCATACCGACTATTAGTCAAGTAGAAAACTTGCTTTGTTACTTCTTTCTGATTTAATAAATTTTATCAAAAATGTCACACATTCGCTGGTTTTGATTTTCTAAGTACTCAGTTTATCGAACATATTATTTTCACAGAAAAAGATTCAGAAAACAATATACTTTTATAAATGTATTTGAGTTTTCTGACAAAATGATTTCTTTAACAATAATGAGGGGGTCAAAGACTTTTGACGTGTGTAGTACAGATTACAACAAACAATAAATGTACAATAAAAAACAATAAATGTTATTATATGCTATTTCACAACTTGGTTTCTGAAATAAGTAAAAGACAAACAAAGGAAATCCATAATTTTAACCACGTATTCGGGAGGCCAAATAAAGGCAGAAAATCGAAAAAAAAAATTTTTTACTCGACCTTTAATAAAAATAAACAAATCACCCTATAAAAATCGGTAACACGACGTCCATGGTGCGCTACGAACTTTCTGATGACGCACCCATACGACAATTGAATGCCGGATTAAACATCGTTGCCATATCATGTTTACATACTAAATATCGTCACTTCAACGTGTTATTCAAATTTACCCCCATTTAGCACTTTCTGCATTTCCCGCATCTCTTTCCCCCGAAATTTGTAGATCACGCCACACATTTGGAGGGGGGATGGAGAGAATACAAGCAGTAAGCAGTAGTTTGTTTATTTCGATCTCGCGTATTCGTCGTAAATTAACAATGCATAATTTTACAAATTTTCTGAATATGCGGAAATAGTAGTGTTATACGGAGAATGTTTACGAAATGCGAATGCCGCTGTTACGGAATATTGGAGATGCCTACCTACCAGATGCGAGAACTTTGTGTACCTAAGTGCCTTCGCGATACGGGTTCTGTGAAATTGCGTCCGGTGAGACTGTTTTAAATTTAGTTGAGAGCAGCCTACTATTTCTACAAGAACCATTTCAAGGCGATTGGAGATATCCCAAGGCAAGGTCTGCAGAATATTACGAGAAATCTCACTAAACCCGCATCATTTTCAGAAAGTTCAAGCTTTAGATACTTTAGAACCTGCTGATTTCCCCAGTCGTCTTGAAATTTGCAATTATTGGCATCAAAATCAAATTGCGGCTGACCCTAATTTTATTAGGTGCTTTGGGCGGATGAGTGCAGTTTTACTCGAACTGGCATTTTAAACAGGTTAGTACCATACTACTTAAAAAACAATAAATTTCTAGGCTATGTAACTACAAACTGAATAATTAATTGTACTTACGAGTAATACTAAAAATTCATATTTATTTTTAAAACGTAGTGAAAACGTAATATCAATATTATTAAACTCTAATAACCTAACATCGAAAACATTTACTTATTATCTACATTTGTGTTTATTAACAAATAAATCAATATTTATGGAAAATTCATTCATGTATCTAGATTTTTAAAAACAGTTTTACTCCTTGTCGTTAAATAACAGTATAAAAACTAGGTAACTAGGTTATTGACCTAATAATACGGTAGGTCAAGACTCTCGATAACTTTTTTGAGCATCAGATCAGAGGCGTGCCATTTCGGTCTTGGACAGTTTTCTGCCGACAACACGATAGTTTTTTTATTACTTAGTATTTAAATACGAAACACTTCAGTTTCTCTTAATAATTTACCCATTGGATATAGGTTTTTTATGCAATGTACGTACATGATTTATTATTCGGTTTATTATTAGATACGTTGGAGTTTTGTAATTTCAATGTAACTAAGCTAATTTCTTTGCAGTGATAATAGTTATATTTGCTCACAGGAAAATCCACACGCTACTTGTCGGTTTAGCTTTCAGAGGCGATTTGTTGTCAACGTATGAGCAGGAGTGTACGGGTATCGTTTGATTGGACCGTATTTTCTACCGAAAAACCTGAGTGGATCGCGCTACTTGCAATTTTTAATAGAATTATTTGATTATTATTATTTTATTTCATTGGATATTAACATTTTAAATTATTATTGGCTGAAGTTGAACTGAGCAAGAAAAAATGATATTCTAAAATAGTCAGTACAACCGTTTATTTGTAATGTCTAAAACTTAGGTAGGTAGGTACTAGATAAATATTTCAACTTGGCAACATTGCATCAGGTCGACATCCGAGTTGAACTGTGAGCTGTAAACGACCAAGGCTGTGAGCGGTCAGTGACAGTCTGAAAAGGGGGTTTAAATAATGATTGAAATGAAAAATATTTTTTTCGGCGTAAATATGCATTTAGATTTTTTTTAATCGCGTATTCGCATTATACTCATTATTCCCTATCTCCTCTTAAAATTAATGACTCACCCTGTATAAATGAGGCATGGGTAAACATCGAAAATATTATACAAACAGCAAGTGAGAAAGTAATATCAAAAAAAGAGTTTGCAAGGAAGAAAGGATGGTGGGATGAGGAGTGTATCAGAGAGGCGGAGAAGAAAAATAAGCTTAGAATTAAAGCACTTCAGTTAGTACAAAAGGAGGATAAAGAAATATACAGGGAAAAAACCGAAAGGCAAAGAATGTGTTTAGACAAAAGAAAAGAGCAGAACAAGTTATGAAGATGAAGTAGAACGTCATTATAAGAGGAAAGAAATACGTAACTTCTACAAATATAAAGGAAAAAAGGAAATGTGAGGAATGAAAGTGGCAATTTAATAGGAGAAAGATGGAAACAATATTTCGCAGAGATGTTGAATGAAGAGAGCGAAATGGAAGGAGAGGATCAGGAGATGATACTGGTAAGGGAAGAGGGAGTGGAAGTAGAAGAACCTACCAAAAAAGGAAATAGACATAATTATGGAAGCTTTAAAGAACATTAAGTACGCAGGAGAGGATTTAAGACATAGAATATACGAAATAATCCTAAAGGTTTGGAGAAGAGAATGTATGTCTGAAGATTGGGGAGATGCTATGATTATATCAATTTTAAAAAAGGGAGATGCAACAGACTGCAGAAACTATAGGGGTGTACCATTACTAGATATGGGGTATAAAATCATGGCAACGTTAATAAAACAGAGAATAGAACCTATAGCAGAGCTACAGATAGGGGAGTATCAAGAAGGTTTATGAAAGGGGAGGTCAACAACGGACCAAATCTTCATGGTAAAGGAAACCCTTACTATATGTTATGAATATGAGATTAAGACAATGGTCTTATTTGTGGACTTCAGGAAAGCATATGATTCTGTCAAAAGGAATAAACTAAGTAAAATATTGAAACAACATTTGTGGAGGAAGCACGTAAAGTGGAATTGCAGATAAATCAAGAGAAAAGTAAGCTTTTGGGAATAGGAACACAGAAAAAAGATACCAATTTCAAATTGAGAACGCAGCACGAAGATATGGAATTTGAAGAAGTTCAAGAATATGTGTATTTGAGGGCGCTAACAGGTAACAGGTAAGTGTGATGAGGAGCAAGAAGTTAATAAGAGAATAATAAAAGAAAACAGAAGTTCGGCAGCAGTCAACCTCACACCATCCAAAACACCATTTTCCAGCAAATGTTGCCAGACAAACGATAGCTTTTATAGATCAGCATCAGGTCAACCGTTTATTCTAGCCACCAAGATCGCCGGATCTGTCATCTATTAAACATGTCTAGGACATGATTGGCCGCAGACTGCTGGATTTACAACACTCCCACAGACTTTAGCAGCTCTTACCCATGAAGTTCAGATAGCTTATAATGGGAAAAACAACTTATCGACAACCTTATTAGACCCGAGCTTAGGCGTATCAACAAGCGTAATCGGGGGTTCTCAACACACTATTGAATTCTTGCAGTAGGTTCTCTCATCTTTCTGAAAATATAACCGTTCAATAAGTGAGTGCCCCTAAACCCGTATACCACAAATTATTAAAATCTAATGCACATATATATTTGTTTACCTTTCTATGTCACGTAGTATATTTTTAAAAAATATGTATAAAATTTCAATAATATTTTTATATATTATAAAGAACTGCATATGAAAAAATGTTTACAATCAGTAAACTAAAAGGTTATGTTTCATATAAATATGAAAAACCGTATTGATTTTAAACAACTTTTATTAATAGCATTTTCCGGAAAAACTTACCCTAAAGTTTTTTGTAATTTTTTGGTTTATTTTTAATATTAAAGGTCAATGGCGTCAACGAGCTATATTTAAAATCAAGTAAAACACTAGGGCCCCCGTATTTTACAGATATTTGAGGAAAGTAACTAGTTCTATCTTTGAAAAAATATATTAAAAGGGTAAAAATTTAAATACCTAGTTACCTCACATATCTCCAATTCTGAAGCAGAAGCAGATGGATTTTTTATTAGTTAGTAGACTGATACGCTATTTTACTAGAACGAATATCACTTTATTTAAAGCTTGTTCTATTTTTATAATTTAAGTTTGCTCAGTTGTTGCATGCATATTATTACACACGTAATAGAAGATAAATCAAAGTTACTAAAATTTTTTAATACATAAGCATCTATTGTTTACATACCTACTGTGGTAACTTTACTCCTTCGAGGAATAATCCCAAACGAATACTGGAAAAAGCCCCTTCCTATAGGTACAACAGGTGCCAGTCCGATCCACTTCCTCAGCGTTTCCTGAAGGGTTCGTAACCTTAATCCTTCCAACTGATCAAATAGGTCCGTTTCACCAAACGACAGCACAGGCACCAACGGCGTTCCATTCTTCAAAGCCAACTTCACAAAACCCTTCCTCTTTTCCAGAATGAGTTTGTAATTCCCTGGCTTGCAATGATACGCTTCAGCAGCTCCCCCTACCATTAAAACACAAACATGACCACCCCCTGGAATTCCCAAAACATAGTCTATCGATTTAGCCGATGAAGCAATACCTCCCAAGGATAAAGCTAGTTCTCTGAAGAATGGCATGATGTAATGTTGTGAAAGAGTTACGACGTGAGGAATATGGTGTGGAAAATAGTGCTTGTACCCTCCCCACTCACTGCCAAAGGCATTGAAAGCTCCGGTGGATAACATTCCGTGAGGAAAACAGCAAAATAAGTAGTTCCTTTTGGGGTCTAAGTCCACCCAAGGCAGCCTCTCAAACCGCAAAGGAAAATAATCTCTAGAGTACTTCCACCACTGCCAAGAGCGTACCCAATTGTTTGGTCTCCCACCTTGTTCACTGACATCTTTGTCTATAACCCAAATCCAAAAGAGGTATAAGAGTGTTAGCCACCAAAACCTTGTGAACATGATGAGATATAGGGCTATTAACAATCCTATGAAGCCTCCAAAAGCCATGACAACCATCCATGCTGCTGCAGCAAGAGTTTGAAGGCGTCGTTCCAGAGGAACGTTCAATGGCGCGAACTGTATCCCACAAATCTCCATCTGAAAAAAAAACATAAAATGTCCAATAAGCTCTACACAGATAAAAGACAACAACAACACAAAACAAAATTAAAACAATCAAAAGATAAAATAAAGAACAGCGGATTCTTCTAAAATAATTCCAATTCCTCGAAAACCATTATAAACTTCAAACTTGGCATTGTGTAGCTCCCAGCAGAAGTTAGCTGTAACTGAATAAAAAAAACAGTAGGAATTCTAATATGGCCACAACAATTCTAATTAGATTTGTAAAAATAGATTCTCTTCACTGTCAAATACATTTTTACAGCAAGAAATAAGTTAGATCCTTCCTAAACGACGCTATATGTTTATTTTCATTCATTCAAATTACATGGTTATGAAGAAATTACATTGCAACAAGTTAAAAGTTTATATCTTCAATAGTTTTTAACTTTTTTAGTAGTAATTAACCATAGTGTTGATAAAACAAGACAAGATTTTAAAAAAGTCTTGCGAGAAAAAGCACAAAGTATTGGTACGGCAAGAAAAATATAAGAAGGGTAATATTTAAGTGTACATTAGCTGAAAAAATAAATATTCTCATTTGTATGTAAGAGTTTTGCAAGAATCATGCAATAATTTTGCAAAATTGTCGCAAGACAAGATAAGACATGATCTTTCGAGAATTTAAAGGAATTGTTGTCTTGTTTGGCAAGACATTCAAATTTTGCAAGATTTCTTGCAAAGGGTATTTCATAAGTACTCGAAAATATGGAAGGAGATGATATTTCAATTTATTTTTATTTTCATTTTTGTTCGATGTCG
The DNA here is from genome assembly GCA_037114965.1 of Monochamus alternatus. Classification (NCBI taxonomy): domain Eukaryota; kingdom Metazoa; phylum Arthropoda; class Insecta; order Coleoptera; family Cerambycidae; genus Monochamus; species Monochamus alternatus. Next base: position 19,545,281 of record CM073435.1, on the reverse strand, counting down.
GATAAAAAAAATAATTTTTTAATCCAATTTCTGGCACACAGACGTCAGAGTTGAAGGTTTCTGTTGTCCAAAATTTTATTTGAACACACCACTAGAGAATATCTCATGGCCAAAGATTTTAGAATATTGCCAGTTACACAATCAAACTAACCGAATAAACGTCGCCATAAACTTTATTCTATCAGATATGAAGGAGAAATGAATTGCATATATAATTAAAAACACAATAACAACGTATGTAGTTATATATTTTTCTCAACAATAACATGGCATTACTTGACACAGAGAAGATGATTCTGGCGATCTATTTGAAAAAAAAACACTAACTCCGCTCAAACGATAAATACCTTCACCGAAACATAAAGGTTTCCAGCCCGAATCAATATCATATTTTTTTAAATTATAGCTTAACCGCTTGTCCGTCATATGTATGCCTAGATAAAACCAATTATTAACATGCTCTAATCATTGATGCCCAAAATTCCTATTAATAATCACTCCCTTCGATAGTAGTTTACGTGTTATGTTGCAGAGACTGTACATCGATTAAATTAAACTTTTCAACATCTTGTAATATCAAGAGGAAATATTTTAACAATGTGTTTAGATGAAAGTTACGTCTTCTTAAAATAATCTTTAAGAATGATCATTTTTAACACTTTGTACTTTAGATAGTTTAATATATACATAGTAAATGACTAAGATTTTAACGTCATTGTTTTCATTTCATTCTAGATATATGCTTAATATTCAAGTTAGGTACTAATAGATTTAATTATAGAATGAACTCGCGGTTAAATGTTGAACTTGGATCACTGTTCAACTGTTCAAGTTTATACTGGAGGGAATGAGTCAATAAAACCGTATATACAACAAATTAATAATAATTATTATTATATATATATATATATATATATATATATATATATATATATATATAATTTTCGGAGATGAATTTATATATATATATATATATATATATATATATATATATATATATATATATATAATTTTCGGAGATGAATTTAATCAGCAACACAAATTTTATTTTAGTATTAGGTAGTAGACCAACTGATTGTTAAAATCATTATCTGAGATAAGATGTATTTGATATTAAATTTGAGATAAATATTATAACTATTCGACACATTTTCATTTCATATAAGATCAATTAATACTGTGTTGGCGTCACCCTAGATCAATTTTATAATGCTTGTTATATTTAATTTTCGATTTTTCATGATATATAATATTATGAACTTTTACATTTTCTATTTATTTTACAGGTAATATTAGTACTCGTTCCAAATGTATACATTCATAGCTACTTAATGCTACTGATTTATAAATATGCTTTAAATAAAATATCTGAATATTACTTTGTAAAACATGTTTACTGGTAGGCAGATATTGATTCATGTTTATTTTCTGAAGAGCCAATTATTTGGAAAATCGATGGCACTTCTCTAAATGTAAATATTTTATATAATTTTATCGACTATACTGAACAAATATTACGCAAAATTGCTTATTATTTAAGTTGGTTTGTCTTTACAAATAACCTTGACACTGAAAATATTGTCACGGATTTCTTAATCCGAATTTTTCTACTGCTAGAAAAACAATCCGTTAATTAATTACTTATCTTTATTAACTACTCAGTACACTACTGAACACTAATTACAACTCAACTAAACACTTATTTAATTAATCGCTATCTAAATCACTTTGATCTCTCCAACTAAACACTTCAATTCAGACTGTAATACAAGACTAACTAATTCGGCCGTTTATTCTTCTTTTATAGACCCAACGAATATTCCAGGTATATTCTAGCATCTCTAGATCCATTTTCCCGAACGACTCGAATGCTTCTCGTCTATTCACCATTTTTCCAGTCCCGTCTCGATCCACGGCATTTTGTTTGTTTAACAGAATCGTGTAGGAGCGATCGGGACCTTCATCTTACTCCTGGGAGTACTCTGTATCCGGTAGACGACATCTTTGATTCTTTTAATGACGGTGTAGGGGCCCTCCCAACGGTTCTGTAGTTTAGGCGATTTTCCTTTCTTCCGCGTGGGGTTGTACAGCCACACCAGGTCACCTTCTTGTTATCCGACTGTATTGGCCCGGACGTCGTATCGAGTCTTCATGCGATCGCTCTCTAGTCGCATTCGAGATCTGACTTGGTCGTGTACGGCTGCTAGTCTTCGTTCTAGCTCATGGATATAAGTGCCTGGATCTGTGGGCTGTTCCGCAGGACGACCAAATACCAAATCTGCTGGAAGGTGAAGCTCTCTTCCAAAGATGATCCTTGCGGGAGTCTTGCCAGTAGTTTTATGAACAGCTGAGCGGTAAGCTAACAGGAAGAATGGAATGAGCTTGTCCCAGTCTGTCTGGTTCTCGTTCACAAACATCCTCAGATTAGTTTCTAGTGTGGCGTTGAAGCGTTCCACCATACCATCTGACTGGGGATGCAGTGGGGTGATCCTGGTTTTTCGGATTCCCATAAGCTCGCAGACACCTTTCGGAACACACCTGATTCGAAATTTCTGCCCTGATCTGAATGTAGTTCCATGGGCACACCAAATCTGCAGAACAGATTGTTGATTAGGGCTTCTGCTACGGTCGTGGTTTCTTGATTTGGAAAAGGGTATACTTCCGGCCATTTACTGAAGTAGTCCATGGCTACTAGCAGATATCGGTTTCCACTTTGGGTTTTCGGAAAGGGGCCAGCGATATCAATGACAATCCTCTCGAACGGTGCTCCTACGATGTACTAACGTATTTTGCCTCTGGAACGGGTCTTCGGTCCCTTGCTGACTGCACATATGTCACATTTTCGGCACCAATCTTCTACATCCGTCCTACAGCTCAACCAGTAGAAACGCTCCCTAACCTTCTGTAGAGTCCTATTGATACCGAAATGTCCACCACCAGTACCTCCATGTACTTCCTGCAACACTTCCTTGACTCGGGACCTCGGGAGTAGTACTTGCTTCTTGACCTCCGTTCCGTCATTGTTCTCCCATGCTCTTTTTAGGACACCGTCTTCCAACACCAGGGAATTCCATTGAACCCAATAGCTCTTTAATGCTGGGCTTTTACTACTGACTTCAGCCAACGCGGGTCGGTTGTTGGCTTCTTTCCAGTCTAGTAAAGGTCACAGTCAGCTTGCTGGTCTTCCCGAATCGCCGCTGAACTCCATCGATCGTCAGGTTGGGCTGCTACCACCTTGCAAGGAACTGATGAGATGTTCTCTTTCTTTTCAAGACTACTACAGTGTTTGCAGTTGACAGGACAGGGTCTCCTAGAAAGGGCATCTGCATTTCCATGTTGTATTGTCTGTATCTGTTCTTTCATTATATACCCTTGTTCTTCTAGTTTCTCTTCTAATTTCTCCTGCATCGTCCGTCCCTGTTCTTCTAATTTCTGCTGCATCGTTTGGGACTGATCTTCAATTTTATGCCCTTGTTCTTCAAATTTTTCCTGCATTGTTTTCGTCTGGTCTTCCATTTTATGTCCCTGCTCTTCTAATTTCTCTTGCATCGTCTTCGCCTGGACTTCCAATTTCTTTTGCATTGTTTGCATCATTTCTAACAGTTTTGCCATTTGTACATCCATATTGACTTGGCTTCTAGTTACAGGCATTCACTTTATTTTCTTTGGAATGTTCTAGAATGTCCAGGAATGTGATTGTAAATGTCACCGTTGACTTCCTTACAATGAAACGAGTGCACTGATATACCACACTTGGGTCTTTGTCTCACTTCGGTATAAAGTTCTATAATGTTCGAGATTGTCCTTCGCGAATACCACCGTTCACTTCCTTAAGTCACAACGAGTGCGGTGATATGTCACACTTGGGTCTTTATTCCACCCACGCACAGGGTTCCAGAAAGTTCTTCAAACTTCCACTTAAATCCCACTTACGCACAGGGTTCACGAAGGTTCTTCAAACTTCCAGCTATATCCCACTTACGCACAGGGTTCCCGAAAGTTCTTCAAACTTCCAGTTAAATCCACTTCCGACACCAAATTGCCACGGATTTCCTAATCCGAATTTTTCTACTGCCAGAAAAACAATCCGTTAATTAATTACTTATCTTTATTAACTACTCAGTACACTACTGAACACTAATGACAACTCAACTAAACACTTATTTAATTAATCGCTATTCGTTTATTCTTCTTTTATAGACCCAACGAATATTTCAGGTATATTCTAGCATCTCTAGATCCATTTTCCCGAACGACTCGAATGCTTCTCGTCTATTCCCCATTTTTCCAGTTCTGTCTCGATCCACGGCATTTTGTTTGTTTAACAGAATCGTGTAGGGGCGATCGGGGCAATCTTAGCAATTCGCGGTACTACAGTCGTCGATTTGGGTGTGAGTGGGGCAAATTCCGTGACAATATATAGTCCTTTTCGTTCTAGATCTACAAATCTGTATTTAAAATATATTAACAAATTTCTCGATGTACTAAAAAATACCAGTTTTTGCTTCATAAAATTTAATATGTTTAAATAATCTGATTTCACCAATAAATAGTCTTATATACTGAAAAACAAAGTACTATTCAGGGTGCTCCGTAAAATATGTCAAAAAGATGGTGATAAAAAACACATAAGATACCTCTTTAACACTCTTCTTGTTGAAAAAGTAATGAAATTTTCAGAAACTAGTCCATTAGGAGGCCTTCTGTTTTCATTTTCCAACAGAAAGTTGCGCATGAAAACTACTTTTGTAGTTGCATATACGTCTTTTAAGGTCTATAACTGCAAAACGGTGCGTTAAAAGTGGTTATGTTTATAAAGTTATATTTTTTTATCTGCCATCACCACCCAAAGTTTGTAAAACAGGATACTCATAGGTTGTTCGTTAATATAATGACAGTACAATAATATAAGACAGGTATACCAACTACGTATTTAGTAAAAAGAAATTTTAAATAATCATAACATATATACAAAATAATGAAATATATTGAATTTTACAATGTTAGCTTAAAATTTTTCATAAATAATGAGAATAGAAGCTATAAATGCTTAAAACATCCTTATATCATTCTACCGATCGCCGGTAGCACTGATTTTGGTTGGTAGGGTTACTAATTTGAGAAGGAATATTGCATAGACGATTGTTACCGGTTTTTTATATGAGTTGGCTACTCGTGTTGTATACCTTACGAATGGAACACGGTTTGGGATTTAAAAATTTTAAATATTTAAGGATATTATTTTGAGGACCGCTGACCAGATAGACCACTGACGTAACCTAATAAAATAAACCATATGACGCGCTGACAGCGAGGTTGCCATATCGCATGTAAGATAAATAATTGTTTAACGTTAAACAATTCAATGTTTGTGGTTGCTTCTAATTTAAAAACACTTGTTTTTAACAATAAGTAAAGTAAAATTATCAGAAGCGATTAAAATATGAATTTCCGCAAGTTCGATACTATCAATTAAAATGTTTAGGAAGTTATTTTGTTCAATGATTCTAAAAATTATTCATAAACGTGCATAAAGGCTCACCTACTTATTGAAAAACAACTATTTAAACAGTTATCCACATTTCAGAAGTTAATACCATTGTACACTGTTAGAAAGATTATCACAAATTGTATCCTTAAATTATTTTATGAGAAGAACATAAAAAACTATGATTTTCAAACATCAGGAACATCAATTTTCGCCACATAACCTCCAACAACTAACCACCTAACCAACTAACTGTCAGTGCTAACCACTTCGTACTTCGTAGTTTCGTAGTGGGTGAAACAGATTTTAAAAATAAACACATGGAATAACAAATTAACGAGCTTCAATGCCAAGAAAAGGCAAAGTAAAATATTTAAAAGCAGTGTCAATCGCATGTAAAAAAGAGACTAGTGCCATAGGCACAGGTAACAGGTAGATGTCACGAGCAGTGGGTGAAATGTCCCGTACCAGCCCCACTTTCTAGGATTGATAGTCGAGGTCAACAAAGAGGTTATGTTGTAAATAACGGTGCACGAATATGGTCCAGCGAATAAGTTGTGGCAAAGTTACAGCTGGAAATAAAACATGTAATATTTGTGGAAAGGGATTTTATAAGTTAATATGATACTTTTGCATCTTCTCAAACCGAACTAATCTAATGGTTTCTCGTAATACACTGCTTGACGCATCTGTTTTAAGAGTTGCGGCACTAACGTATAAAACGTATTTAAATCGTCTTATTATTTTCACGGGCAGTGTTTTTCTCTTAAGTGTCTTGTGTATTTAATTAATATTTTTAAAATATGACGCATTATTCAAAGAGTGAAAAAGTTGACATATTAAAAGCATATTTGTCTAGTAGTAATAATCAGTAATAGTGATAACGATAACGTATTGTGATAAATCAGATAGAGTGTAATAAAAATGGACAATGACCAAATTCTGGATAACTATGATTGTGAGTAGAGAATCTGGTTTATATTTTCGATTTATTGGTGAGGTGTAGAAATGGCAGAGAGGAGGAGATGGCCATTAATATTTTCATAAATAAATATATTTCAATCATTCTTGGCATGTCTAAAAATTCTAGTTAACTTTGTTGGAGCCTATCTGAAGACATTAGTGTAACACTGACAACGCTGTTGAATTCACATCCACCATGACTCCTGGATCAGCGGTCCTCAACAAGTTTTCTATTGCAAAATCACGAAATTTATTTAAAATTTGACTTTATTCCTGATTTTTTTATAAAAAAAAACTATCAATTAAGTGTTCTACGCAGTGAACTGAGCTGATTAAAATAATTGTTCACCCTGTATAACATCAGCTGAGTTTGAAATGTTACTTGGTATAGTTGGACCAAAAATAGGAAAATCAGAGTTAATATTTAGAGAAACTATTCCTATTTCAATTAGATTAGCTGCTATCTTCGTTTCCTTGCCAGTGGAGGATCGTTTACAAGCTTAATGTATACTTTTACTTTTGTCCGTTGACCATAATCTAACTGCTCATTTAGACTTGTGTGTATGAACTGTTGCGCAGCATGTGATAATGGGCGTATTCAGACGAGGTCAGCCGCTAACTAAAAGCTGCTAGAATGCTAACAGGGCTGTTAATCGGCCGCTGATTGTTCTCCGCGGACTGCGAAAAAAATATATGTAACATAACGTTACACTGTCATACTAAAAAGTCATAATCAATTTTATCTAGGGTCATAATATCTATTACACAGAATAATAAATTTGTTATGTATTCATCAAATGTTCCATAGAATAAAACGCCGAAATAAGTAAAAATAACTGTTTTTTATTGATAACAACATTCAGACAAATAATTAAAATTTGACCATTAGTATGGGTCTTATGAGGGTGGCTCGGTTTCAAGTAGGTCACACTTTATATACTTATAGTGTTCTAGTATTCCATGTACATGTAACTCACATATTCTTGTTCTTTTTTAAAATAAAATATGAGAAAATATTGTTACCTTTATGGTACAACAAAAATTAAAATTTTCTATCTACGTTAGTAATTTTATCTTAACATTTTTATTTTGATTCCAAGAATCTATAGTAGATCAATTCCAGTGTTGAATTATGACTTTTTAGAGCTTGATTCAGAAGCACCTTGCATATTTTTTGTCGGTTGCCTAGGGATGAGGGCGAATTATAAAAACAATATGTAATAGGTAATAAAACAATTTATTTATATTCTATAAAAGGCAAACCCAGAGCCAAACATTCATTGAAATTCCAAAACGTAACACATGGAAAATTGTAAATACTTAGAATAACGACCATGTAAATGAATAACATAACCTCACAAATACGTCAGCGCTTCGCTTACGAAGTAAGCGCAAATTTTCTTGGCTTACAAAAATACTCAGCGGCTAACAGTTAGCATTTAGTCAGCGTTTTATTCAGTTTGAATTTCTTACTTAGCGGCTCAGCGGCTGACCTCGTCTGAATACGCCCAATGTTAACCATTTCCAATCGAAGACAAAAAAACGGGCAACTTTTGTATCGCAACTGTTGTGAAACTCAAGTGTTTGTCGAGACACAATGCAATAACGTTGAGATACGTTGCGCAACTTTGTATCCTAATTTGTACAAGGCTTAATGTAATACCTGGGAATCCTAGGTCCTAGGATCATTATATTATAGCCTACGTCTACCAACATTGACATTGCCACTAGTTTCTCGAGATCTGTAGAAAGTTAGAGGATCACGAGAGATATAAATAAATAACAGTGGATTGGATGCAATTACAAAAATTCAATTTAAATTCAAGACCGAAGAACTACTATTAAAAAATACTTAGAATTGTATTTAATTGTTGAAGTTGGAAATCTTTTGTTATCAGTGTTTGAGCTACCTATTAGATTTGACTAATTTGTGAGACACTAGTTCTGCCAAATTTAGAAAAAAAAAATAGGTATCTTTTAAGGCATAGTTTACTAGTGTTGCGTAAAACTCTTGAGTACATAGTACATGCACTTCGAATAATGCAAGGTTAACGAGAACCTTATTTTGTACAATTTAAGCCTTGTTCGTGTGAAAACACACGTAAGCAACATTAAAAGGCTTCTCTCATTATTTTAATTCGTATCGGATCAAGGAGGAGCATCCAGGATTGCACTTCTACGGTTGAAAGAAGATTAAAATAATACATCAGGATATTTTAAACAGATGTTAGAAATGGTCGAAATAGTCTAGATTTTTTTTAAATATTTTTTCAAGAAATAATAGTTTCTGTCAAAAATTTTCAAAGATCTCAACATATGACACTGTACAAAAGTTAGATAAAAACGTCCAAAAACACGTCTAGTTTGAAAGTAATGAAATAAAAATAATTGAGTAAGTAGAACTAGAATATTACAATCATAGTATTATTAATATAAGTTACCTATACAACTAAATAATTACTTTCTGAGAGCAGTTCTCAGTAAATGATTCTCAGTCTGACTGATAATAAATCACCCTGATACACTCGTTTTTTCTTTTACACAGTTTCATTGAAAATCGCAAGAAAATTATTATAAAACTAATAGAATACTTATCTAAGCAAGGCACACGTACAGTGTTTTATATGCGGATATGAGCGGTAACAAATGTTCAAGATGTCACGTATTTAAGTCTTGAAATTAAAATACCTATATTTTATATGAAATTTTCATGAAATAGAATCCGTAACTCGACACGTATATGCAAAAGTGCATCGTTAGGGCGTTAGAGGGCGCCAAAGTTTTTGAAATAATATGCAAAATAAAATTTGGAATATGAAAGTATATAGTAAAGACATTTCTTGATGCAATTAATGTTAAATGGAGGCTTGCATAAATGCTTTAAACTGGATACCTCAGTTAAAAAAAAATCATATTTTTGGTATTATCTAATTGTCACAGTTTTTTTCTGGTAAAAGCTCAAACTTTTTTTAAATAAATTATATCTCTTCCAAAATTTTAATAATTAATGCCGTGAATCACATTTCCCTTACATCATACATTTCTTCGATTAAAGTGGTCACAGGAAATACCCAAGGGGGCAGCCACTAGGATCAAAATTGTGACAAGATTTCGCAAAATAGAGATTTCCAAGGGATTTCGCGGAATTTTAAGGAATTTCCAAGGATTTTGCGTTTGATAAAAATTAACTCGATAATCACTATATCTATATTAAGTCTGTAAAAGGTTGGAAAAAAATCACATATTCCCGGGCCAAAATATGATGATATAAATCAAGTTACCTTAGTCCAAAATTTTATAGTTTCCGAGATATAGGATGTTATAGGAGGTAACTTTTTTAGTGTTTTCTCAATAACTTTATTATAAATACATAACATTTGGTAGGGGTGAGTGTTCTGGTTCAGAAATTGAAATATGGCTTTGAATTTGCTGTCAGTTGCAGAGGGCGTCCCCTATAGTACTTTACATGCATTTAAATCGTCATAAATTTTGTGTGAACTGGTATATTGATTTTTTAATTGATAATTCTTATTCTTTAACCTTTTTTTCTTAAAAGAATATCTTGAACAACCGTTTTTCAATAGGATTTTAAGGTTAAATTTCATAAACATATACCTATTGTCTTCTTTCATACTTTATTCAATTAAATACTATCAAATTTTGGACTAAGGTAAATTGGGTTGGATCATCATATCTTGGCTCTAGGAACATGTGGTAGCATTTTGTTCAGATCTTTTAGATACACTCTGTACTGAATGTACAGTCACAAAAAAGTTATGACGATTTAAATCCATGTGAGGTAATGGAGGTGGCGCCTTACCACACATACATACATATTTCAATTTCTCATGCCAGTAAATTACTCTGTACTAAGCTTGATGTATTTACTACAATGTATATGAAGTTACTGAGAAAAAATTTAAATAAAATTGTAATTTCGACACCCTGTATCTCGGAAACTATTAAATTTTGGACTAAAGCAAATTAATTTAATAATAGACCATCATATTTTAGCCCTCAGAATATGGGGTTGTATGTTTTCCCAACCTTTTACAGACAGTAAGTATATGCGAGTTATCGAAACAAATTCCCGAACAAAAAAGAATTTTTCTAAGATTGCTCAGAATTGTGACATTCTTGGTAAAAAAATTGATTTTTTTCACAATCCTATTCACACCCTGTAGAACAAGAAAAAATAATGCGAACTGCCACCTGCATTATTCGCGAAATGGAGACAGAAATAAGTAGAATAACATCGATAATGACGCAAGGTGACAGTATTGTCAGTCTTTACGGGCACATTTGCCTCCAGATCTCGCGGAATTTTGCGTGATTTCGCGCGATTTCTTGGAATTTCGCACGATTTTTTGGGATTTCGCACGATTTCGCAGAATTTCGCAGATTTGTGACAAGATTTCCATGAGTGGAACACCCTGTATTAGAAAATTTGTAAAAAGGGTTGGAAATGTGTGCATGTGTTACACTATGGAGCATAGCCCCACTGTGACCTCCAAATCAGTCTACAGATAACCAAATATTTTATTTGTCAAATATGGATTGGATTAGATCATTTCTCTTTGTTGACGGAAGGAAAGTGAAATGTTGCAAATAGCAAAATAGTGTTCAAACAATACTTACTATCATTAATTAAAACAATTACCAAATGCCAATCAAAATAAATGTACTAATGATGCTTTGAATGTATACAAACGTGCAACTTAATATTTATAAAAATAATTTGATTCCAGTAATTCTGTATGTAAATCTCTGAATTGTTTAAAACTTCAGATCAGAATATTCAAAGTGACAGAAGTTATTGCAAATTTACTAAATTTAGGAATTGAGATAAATATTGAATGAGGTGCATTATACATTCAAAGTATTGTTTTTTTAGATGTCATTTTATATGATACTAACAAAAGCAATTCGGAAAAATTAAGTGATTTTCAATCAAATGCATATATTTTGTCAACAATATTTTTACTGGTTTTTATGTGAAGATATGCCCACAACATTTGATGTTAGACCGTCAAAAATGTTAGGCATTATGATCAACACCGCCAGGTCTTCAGACCTGAACCAGAAAAAGAGGTCATTTGTTACTTTTACTATTTTAAAAGTAATAAATGTCACGTATAATAATGATAAATGCTTAATTTGTCAGATTGGAGGGCGTCAATCACAATGCCCTCGGGATTCGGATGGCCTACAAACGTTCAATGTTGTCGCCAAAAATAAAACCTTGGACTTATAAAGAAATTGTACCGTCTTGTACGTACAAAGGTACTTTTTCATATTTTTTACAAATGTAAATAAAGAGTCATATCTAGTATAAATACATCGCACTTTAATTTAATGTACAAATACTATTTAGGTATCATCAAAGTATTGTAAAATGGCATCCCTCATTTAATAATCATTAGAAAATGTTCCATTAATATAATTGATTCAACAATGTCAAGATGGCTTAACTTATTAAAATTCCACGACGGGCAAGGATGCAAATATCAAGTGTGCTTATTTTCACGACATATTAAACCACGAGGTTTACAAAACTCCCCCTTCCTCTTTCTTCCGCCTATTGTTATTGTTAATTATGTATGACCATTCATTTGAACATATTTTTGACACACTTTGTAGGTAGGTATTTCCATTATTTTAATTATCGTGAAAATGCAATATTCTCATGGCCGCTGTATTAACATATTCTTTTTGTTGCGTGATAAATATACATTTTGATAATAAATTGAGGAAATACATAAACATAAAATGGATTTTATTGACGCACACTACCTACATATTGTAAACCTGCAAGGAAACATAGAAATAATTAGATATATACTAACATTAAAAATGATAATGAGTATGAAGAAGAGATAAGGAAAGGTTTGCAAGAAAACAGACAGTTAATGGAAGCAAATATAAATGAGGAATGGATAAACATCGAAAATGCCATACAAACAGCAAGTGAGAAAGTAATACCAAAAAAAGAGTTTGTAGATAAGAAAGGATGGTAGGATGAGCAGTGTATCTTTTACAGACATAAAAAAGGGAAAAAAGAGAAAGGAAGAAGTAATATATGTGAGGGATGAAAGTGGCAATTTAATTGGAGAGGGAACAGTAGTGAGAAAAAGATGGAGGCAATATTTTGCAGATATGTTGAATAAAGAGAGCGAAAGAGAAGAAGAGGATCAGGAGGAGATGGTACTGATAAGGGAAGAGGAAGTGGAAGTAGAGGAACCTACAAAAAAGGAAACAGACATAATTATAGAAACTTTAAAGAATAACGAAAGTCCAGGGAAAAACGAAATAACGGCAGAGAACATTAATTACGCAGGAGAGGATTTAAGACAAAGAATATACGAACTGATTCAAAAGATTTGGAGAAGAGAATGTATGTCTGACGATTGGAGGGATGCTTTGATTATACCAATCTTAAAAAAGGGAGATGCAACAGACTGCAGAAACTATAGGGGTATATCATTGTTGGATATATGGTATAAAATCATGGCAACGTTAATAAAACAGAGAATAAAACCTACAGCAGAACTACAGATAGGGTAGTATCAAGCAGGTTTTAGAATCTTCATGGTAAAGGAAATCCTGACTACATGCTATGAATATGGGATTAAAATAATGGTCTTATTTGTAGACTTCAGGAAAGCAAATGATTCGATCAAAAGGAATAAACTAAGTAAAATATTGAAACAATTTATGATACCAATCAAACTAATTAGGCTATTGAAAATGACCTTAGAAAATACTAAAAGCAAAGTACAAATAAAAGGTGAATGTTTGGAAGTTTTTGACACAGGACTGAGACAAGGAGACCCACTCTCAACGCTTCTTTTTAATTTAATATTAGAAAAGGTCATAAGAGATATTCAGTTGAACAGAGAAGAACACATATTGTTTAAAAGTCACCAAATAGTAAGGTATGCAGATTACGTGGTCATAATTGCTAGAGATAGTAGGAAATTAGAAGAAGTAACGAGAAAACTTGTGGAGGAAACACGTAAAGTGGGATTGCAGATAAATCAAGAGAAAAGTAAGCTTTTGAGAACAGGAGAACAAAAAAAGTACCAATTTCAATGTGTATTTGAGGGCGCTGATAACAGCTAACTGTGATGAGAAGCAAGAAATTAATAGGAGAATAATAAATGCAAACAGAAGTTTGGCCGCAGTCAACCAGTTGATGAAATCAAACATTTTTTCCAGAGGAATAAAATTTAGAATGTATAAAACAATTTTGAGACCGACAGCGTTGTTTGGCAGTGAAAGCTGGATCCTCAATAAGAAGTCAAGAGTAAACCTATTAAGATGCGAAAGGAAGACTTTAAGAAGAATTCTAGGTGAAAAGAAGACGGAGGAAGGCTATGTAAGGAGAAATGAGGAAATATATGTAATGTACCAGGCACCAAAAATAGACGAAGTTGTAAAAGCCAGAAGAGTGCAGTGTCTAGGGCATCTAAAACGTATGGAAGATGCAAGAACCGTTAAGAAAATTGTAGGGAGTAAACCTAACTACAATAAAAAAAGAGAGAGGCCGAGGAAGCGATGGAGAGAGGCAGTGGCAACAGATCTAAGGGAGAAAAATGTAACGGATTGGAAAAGAAAGGAGAAGAAAAGAAGTGGAGGAGAATAAAGCAGCTCTGGGCCTAAAAGGCCTGTAAACAGCTTTATATATATAAATGAGATTTTATTTGTCAAGTTTAACAACAATAAACAAGATAACTTTATTTTTTCCTTTCCTATTTAGGTATATTTTTTCAATGCTAATATTTAACCAATCCTCAAAATTACATTTTTTTCTTCTTAAACATTTGTAATCTAATGATAATCAATTGGGTTGTGTTGTAGGTGCCAAATTGTTTTTTCTTCTGTGCATGCTCCTTAAAACATACTCGTACGTGTGTTTATTGATAAAAATGTCAATTATTTTGAAATAATAATAATGATAAAATAATAGTGCCATGACATAAAATATTATTTACATGACTAATATGTATATCTACAATTTCAGTGGCGCAAATTAAGCGTTTGTGGGTATACTGTTTTAGTTACACACTGTATGTTGATCACGAATACTCGAATCAATTCACGCTGTAGTGAAACGATTTATACACATTTCTCATTATCTTTTTATAAATGTTTTAGGATTAGTTAGATATCTAAAAATATACCAGTTGCTTATTTATTCTTAGGATACCTACCAAATACTAATACAGTAATGCACCACTAAAATAACTATTAGTAATATTTCGTTTTATTTTATTGCCGCCCACTAACAATTAATATGTATTTAACGCTGAGACTAGAATAATCAAAATTTAGTAAGACAGTTACTGCTTGACCTAATAATAATTGTTTGCTGGTGCTGGTACTTACCCTACTACTGAATTGCTATGAATCAAATAGTAAATTTATAAATAAATGTCCGCAGTGGCACCAGACACGTGGTTTCCGTTAAATTCCGCAAAGTCGTGTACTACGCGGACACTTCGAAACACCTCACATTTTTTCCATCCTCATTCAGCGACTAATGTGATCCTGTAGATTATCTGTAATGCCAAAGCCAAAGGTAGGGGACGCGAGATACAAGGCAAACAAAATAAAAGTACGTTGGACGCACTTGAACTCCGCGGCAGCGAATGGTGCGGTGTCGTGTATGTACTGTATTTACACCGGTCATCGTATCTTAGTGATGATAATAACAACAATAGGAGGAAAAAGCATCGAGAGCACATCATACATTTCGGTAATTTTCCACGGTTTAGCTGTACTATGATCAATAGTACACAAAGTACAAAATTGGACTTTTTAAAAAATATTTTAATGCTTCTGATACTGCGGTCTAATGCCCCGACCAGTGTTGTTGTTGTTTACACATACTGGGTGCCGGGTGGTCCTGAGGTAACGGGCCAAAATTAATAAGTAGGTACATAGATATTCCTAAGATAAAAATATTGCTATTTAACCGAACTTAGTTTTGTCCAAAAGTTGATATATAGTTAACGAGATGAGGTGTGAAATTGAAAATGTGATTGAAATTGAAATTTAGTTTTTCTTTTAATTTCGATAATATCGATACCACAGCTGGTACTCTCTATGAACTACAAGGGTGATTCAGACCTTTTCTAAAAGAATTTAGGAATAGATGCATCATGAAAAATGGAGACAATATTGTAAAAAAAAATGTATTAAATTCTTATATAGTTTCCAAGTAAAAAGTTGTAGAATTTTCAACCTTTACATCGCTGAGAAACTCTAGTTTCTAGCCAGGCGATTCCGAATATTGAAATCCGATTACTTTTTGTAAGGATTAAACGTTTCTGTGATACGAGACTTTACATTAATTTTTTAAGTGTGGAGCGGAGATGATAGATATCGTTTTAATTTATGACAATGTGTAAATGCTTTAGCAGAACGATTTCCTGATAAACATGTGCAAAATACAGTTACTTTTACCACGGTGTGCAGTGA
Organism: Monochamus alternatus; assembly: GCA_037114965.1. Lineage (NCBI taxonomy): Eukaryota > Metazoa > Arthropoda > Insecta > Coleoptera > Cerambycidae > Monochamus > Monochamus alternatus. The sequence continues at coordinate 19,529,347 of CM073435.1, read as the reverse complement.
GTGCAAGCGTAGTGTAATGCGAGGGAAATTTTAAACCGAATCGTGGAAGAGATGGAGGTCTAGACCGTCCACTGCGTATTGCAGCAGTGTGGCGTATCATATACGAGGCTCAATTATATCCGTACCATGCACAGCGTGTTCAAGCATTAATACCAAGGGAATGGACGAGGAAGACCGGTACCATGGCCGCCACGGTCTCCTGACTTTAAATCAGTTGGCCTTCTTTTTGTGGAGATATTTATAAAATTAAAAGTGTATCGCATCGGAGTGGATACATACGAGGTGTGAGAATTAAGTTCCGGGAATTTAGTTGTAACTCGGAAACTGGCAGCAGTGCATCGTTCGTCAACGTTGTTCTAAAGACGGAGCACCTTCCTTTTAGTTTCAGTCCAAGGTTGAAGTCGATAGCACGTTTGGTTTGTGGTTTATGTGTATTTTTTGGAAGTAACTTTTTTAGTGGAGTCGGGAAAATGAGGGACTCAAATTACAAACAACGTGCTGTGATTCAATTTTTAGTGAAATCTGGCGAGAAACGTTTGGTTTGTGGTTTATGTGTATTTTTTGGAAGTAACTTTTTTAGTGGAGTCGGGAAAATGAGGGACTCAAATTACAAACAATGTGCTGTGATTCAATTTTTAGTGAAATCTGGCGAGAAACCCTCGGAAATCCTTCGAAAATTGCATGGGATGTGTGGAGATGAGTGCATGTCGAAAACACGCGTGTTTGAATGTGCAAAACGGTTCAAGGAGGGGCGTGAATCGGTAGAAGACCATCCACGTGAAGGAGCTCCCGTCACCTCTCGTACTGACGCGAATCTTGACCGTTTGCGTGCACTGATTACGTCTGACCGGCGCCTAAGCATTCGTGCGTTGTCTGACGAGTTAAACGTCAACAAAGAAACCGTTCGCAAGATTTTACACGAAAATTTGAATATACGAAAGATTTGCGCAAAGATGGTGCCAAAAGTTCTCACCCGTGAACAGAAAAACATGCGAAAATCGATTTGCGAGGATTTGTTGTCCCGCATTCGGAGCGATGATAGAGACTGGAGATGAGACCTGGATATATGACCCCGAGACCCGTAAACAAAGTCAGCAGTGGGTGGGAAAGGGTGGAGAGCGGCCAACGAAAGCGAGGATGTCCAAGTCACGACGTAAGGCAATGTTGATCGTTTTTTTTTTATATCCACGGCATCATTCATCGTGAATATGTTCCTGGAACGCCTGCGAGCCCGCGTTTTCCGTGTGCAACCCGAACTTGCCGAGAACGGGTGGATCTTGCACCACGACAACGCGCCAGCCCATTCCTCGTTCATTGTGCAAAAGTTTTTGCAAAAAAAGGCATTCCAACGTTGCCGCACCCATCCTATAGCGCCGATATTGCCCCCTGCGATTTTTTTTATTCCCCAAGATGAAGTCGCACCTCAACTCATCATGGCGGCGTACAGGAGGTCAAAGAGACTGTCACCATGGTGCTGAATGGGTTAACTGGCGGAGGATTACCAAGGGTTCTTCCAATCCTGGGAGAAACGTTGGAATCGTTGTGTAGAGTTAGAGGGAGACTATTGAAATTTTCGCGAAATTTAATTTGCTTGTTTTTTCATTGACAAATTCCCTGAACTTAATTGCCACATCTCGTATACTATTGATGATTGATTTACGCAAAATTACTGCCAATAATAACAACGAGTTTAAAACGAACAAGAAACAAAACGAGCAGAAACATTTGTGTTGGTTTGTAGAAACTGGGTAAAACGGACCCGAAATGTTGTTGTAACATCAGGCGGTATGTCAAACTATTATATTAATTAAAACCACAAATAGCAGCAAAAGCAGATGAATTTTTGTTATAAAATGTTATTTATTTATTTCCTTTCCTTTCTTTCAATTTTTTGTCCTTTCGCGCCTTATCAGATTTTACAGTGGACCAGTTTCCAGTGCCGTGCACAAGTGTATTTTTAAAGCATTTTCGAACTGCCCTTTTTGATTTTATTACAAAATTCACACCAATCTGCGAACAGATTTGAATTCCTCTCCTAAAAGATGTCCAAATCCTAAAATTGTAATTGGAGCATTTATTAAGAAATACATGAAAAAAAATTTACATAAATATTTTACATTTAACACCCTGTATCTCCTTAATTATCAATTTTTGGATTAAACGAAGTTAAATCGCAATATTTTTCCCTTAGGAATTATTACCATTAATTTTGGCTCATTACCTCGTATAATCTTTATTAACAGCTTTTGTATTTTTTTTACTTTATTCTAAAGCTAGACATAGGAACTGCAGGAAAATTTGATTTGACCACATAGTACAATAAATTAAAATCGACCAAACATTAAAAAAAAAAATTTGTACTGAGACGATTTTAGATTTATAGTTTAGAAGTGCGTCGAATAACGAAAATGTAAGAACTCCTTTAGCGCTTCTTAATACTAGTTATAATTTTCAACGATTTCTAAGAAAGAAAACATCCATACAATGCGGAGTAATCCATTAAAACAGTTTGAAAAAATATTAAATTTGGTACGTTGCGGGGTATGTCATGATAGTTGGACACGGGGTCAGCGGGGTCGTGATTCACTTTGATACAAAGCAAATAACCTTCCGTACTGATCACAGTTGCATACGGTTATTCGAAAATGGCCATTTTAGTTAAAAACGTTAGAGACGTTTCTTATATAAAATAGTTTTAAAGTTTCGGTCGCATCTTAAAAATTAGTGAAATATGTCAAGAAAACTAGAGCAGAATTTTATTTATCTGCCTCTGATATTAGTAAAGCCATTTTATTCATGAAATATATTTTGTATTACCGGTCTACCGGTTTTATAAACTGTGACGGTTGGTGAAAATATGGGATAAATAATAAGTAAATCTTTATTCTTTCATTTCAATTTTTCATAAAAATCATTTTTGTGAATTTCATTTGATCAACTTCTATGCCAGGAAATAATTTTACTTCATTTTATTTCTATTAGAAGGTAAAAGTTAACGTACAATATGTATATGCAATAATAATGACACCCCTTCAAAACAACTTTTTAACTACTGGAAGTTCTGAGTAAAAATGTTATTAGATCTATATTGCCGAGAACTAAAAACTATAATGTTAAGTAGATTTCATTACGCATTCGTCAGCAGTTCAAAACAAGCTATCACTAAATTCGTTTTGAGTGTCATTGTTATTACAATAGATGCATATGCAACTTGGAGTCCAGTGGCGTAGTCAGATTTTAAATAAAACATTTCTAGCAAATGTTATTAAAACTATGGTTTTACTGATTGTTAATCCTTGTCATTGTGAACGCGAATTCGCTAGAATTTCGTAGTTTTTGATTTAATATCCCCAAATTTCGCATCCATCAACACCACGTTTTATATCACTGATCTCCACAAGCTACAGAATTTATAATACATATATTTCTATAGATTAATAATTCTGTGACTGATGGCAGTGACCAGTTTTACCGCAAAACCATAGTACGTAATTTGAATGCATCCTTTAAACCACTAGATGTTTAATTAAAAAGTTCTTTGTGACTTCATTACATATATCCTATTTTTGTCTACTTCTGTTTTGCTGGATTTGAATTCTAAACACCAACAAAAAAACAACTTTATAATTGTCGAAGTTTGAAGAACTTGTTCAGTATTTTTTACATAGAACTACAAAAATTGAGAAAAAGTATCGAATAGTCTAAATATCTCTTTTAATTTTTATGTAAGTAAATAATTTTCCGTTAATTTTTTTAATTTATATATTTTGTTAATTTATGGACGCTTTTGAATATAGAAATTTAAAAAATAAAGTATATCTAACTGTTCAAATAAATCCGCAAAACAATTAGGTAGGTAAATCAAAATCTGAAAATTTTGCATTTTTCAAAAATTGTTAAGAATTAACAATAACAAAGATATATTCAATTTCTCTCTGGGTTTATTATTTATTGAATAAATTTCACAACCTTAGATAGAGCATGAAAAAATAATAGGTAAGCGTACAGGGTGTCCCCCTGGCTGAGGAGGCCGAGTGCCGATTGTGTTTAGAAAGTGACGAATCGGCAGAACACATTTTATGTCACTGTCCGGCTGGAGAACGGACCAGATTTTCTATATTTGGCAAAGTGCATCTCTTGCCAGAAGATCTGGATAGAATCTCACCCAACAAGGTTATTGGCTTCATAAAGAGGCTAAACCTGTTGGGTGAAGTATAATAAGTATGTGAGCCACCATAGACCACAGGGTCGCAGTGGAGGGCTAGCTTTTGGCCCACTCACCTAGAACTTAGAACAGAGTGTCCCCAATTTTTCATTCTTAACTTTGGGAAAAGATAGAGCAGGAAAAAATAATAAGAGCCTTTCCTGTACCATTTTTCTATAACATTCCATTTTTCTGATACAGGGCACTTAAAATATTTTATTTTCTTTATTATCTACTAAACAAATAAATATATTTCCTTCAAATTTGGTATGGAGTAATCATAATAAAAGATTAATATTTTGACGTGAATAACTTTTTTGAACTAGAACCAGTGACAAAGATATGAGGCCTTTTTCACACTTCACCTCCTAAACTTCTAAATTATTTTTTCAGAACAAATATTAAAATTGTATTCTATTTTCTGAAAAAAAGTGCTCGAGGAAATTCAATAAGCAGCTTGGAAATCATTTATTAAACAAATAAAAACAACAGTTTATAAACAATTCAATTTAAATGGTGCTCAAAGTGATATCCATGTGATATCCATTGTCAATACACTGTTAGCATCGATTCCTTAGAATAGTCTTGTCTGAATTAGTATGTCATTATTTATTACACCACAAGCTCTTCGAATATGATGTAGGTAATAGATTTTCTCTATTATACACCAGAGCTACATACGCTTTTTCCATTAAATAGCCTCAAAGAAATAAATCTACTCGATTGAGATCTGATGATTCAGCGGGTCGAGCAACTGGACCACCTCGACCAATCAACCTTTCTCAACAGATTGTATTTAACTAACTTATATTTTCAATTTTTCTCTAGTTTTATTGGGTTTTTGCCACACTTCTGAAAAAATAAAGATCAATTAAATAAGCTCTTGTGCCAAACGAATCAGTCAAGGGTTATTTTTGAAACTAAGTTTGCCTAACCAAAAAATCCAAAATTTGCGAACACACTTGGGAAAACGGTAATTTGATGCAATGGGGTTCGGCAAAAATTTTAGAGAAAGAAGATAAGACAACAAAAAGAAAATTAAAAGAGACCGCGATTATTTTGTTGAACGGAGATAAGTGTGTCAAACTGTTCAATAAACATTGATCATTTGTTGGCTACAGTTGTATCAAGAAGAAGTCAGTAACAATAAAATAAAAATCATTTAACATCTCTATGGAAGCAGATAAACAAATTTTAAACTGTCAAACTTGACATACGTTTAATACTTTTACTACTATTTTGAGAACAAAAACAAAAACAGAGAGTTTTCGAAACGTCAAAAATACGGTGCGCGATGTGATGTGATTTTTGTTATTTTTTACTTATCTGCTTTTTTCAGTGTGCGATTTTTTGGTTAGGCAAACTTAGTTTCAAAAATAACCCTTCACTGATCCGTTTAGCGCAAGGACTTATTTAATTAATCTTTATTTTTTCAGAAGTGTGGCAAAACCCAATAAAAGTAAAGAAAAACTAAAATTATGCCACAAATAAATAGCTTCAATCAATGGGTGCACTAGGGGAACTCGAGCGCTAAAGCGCATTACGGAAGTGGTGTACTGAATAGTGCTATAATTATTATGCAGCGCTTTAACGCTTTATAAAGCAATGAAGCATATAATTTATCCACTTGACTGCTTTATTATTTGTAAAGCACACTAAAAATTGGTATGTTTAGGTAACCTAACCTAAAATTTATATTTACTGTCTTCATGCTGACTGGCTTACTAGCACGTTATTTTTTTTAAGAAATACCTGAGTATAAGTCGGAGAGAAAATAATATTTTCTCTCTGGTATGTCATTCGAAATATAGCCGAAATTGAGCATTAAGTAAATAATGGAGGAGGATACTATTACTTTGCAATTGAGAGAGAAAATAATTACGGTTGCAGTAACACAAGAAGAAAGACAAAAAAATATTAAATGGTAACGTTGAAGTCATTTTTCGTCTACAAGTCAACGTTAATATTAATTTTGGTGCTAAATTATTCATCCCTTTTTGTAATGATTTTCAAATATAACAAAAACTTAAAAATAACGACAATTATGTTATTACATTTTTAACTCTAGATACGTAATATTGTTTTGGTATACACCTAATAACTTATATAAAAACCCGAAAAACAAATAATTTTAAATTTAAGTTCTGCCTCTACCAATAATTAAAACTGAAATCGTAAAAGTAACTAGATAAGTATTAAGTTCGGATTAGTTCATTCAATGTGACACATTAAAGCGCTACAGCAATTCAGCTCTGTAGCGCTTTAACGCTTAATTCCCTGAATGCAGTCAATATCTTATATTTTCAACATGCTCTAACCAAATAAACTGATTTGATATGACATCTGTCAATACTATTGTTATAAACTTATATTAACAAATTTTATCATTTTTGCAATAACCCTGATTAGAAAGTCAAAATATCTGAAAAATAAAGCTTATTTGTGAATTTCATCAAGGACACTTTTTTAAAAAATAAAACAAAAATATTATTTGCACTAAAAAATTACCTTTCACCATTGGCGTAAAAGTATAGAGGGTTCAACAAAACTCCATACCTACCGATACCGATATGTGTGGAGGAGTCGATGGTAATTCTTCTATATCGCTGATATCAGACATTTTGATAAATTATCGAAGTTTAGCTAGGTATCTACTAAAATTTAATACGTACTGATTTTGACATCTAAAATAATTACATAAGAATCTAGGATAAACGTCAAATGCACAGCATGCTTGATTGAAAAATTATGGGTTTCTATTGTTTAAAAATCTGTATCGTAATGAAAAATCTGTATCGTAATGGGTATCATTATGAAACGGATTATGGGCATATAAGTGCATTGTTATAATACGGGTGTAGAAAAAAAAATTTATTCACATATGCCCAACTTTATTGATAGGTAGAGGGTTGAATGACTCTCTAGATACCTCAATCCTTGCAATGCCTTAAGAGTTATACATGTGTGAGCTTGTGAAACTTTAAGTAACAGACCTACCTATAGTTGTATTAATATACAGGGTGAGTCAGAAAGAATGGGTCGACACTAAGCTGGAGATACTACATACCAAAATATTATGTTTGAGCTCATCATGCCTTATACGAATGTCGCAGGCTTAAGAAATACAGGGTGTTCAAGGTGTAAATTTTATTCTGAAATTTCTTAATAATTGAGAAAGTTTTGAAAACTGTTAGTATTGTGTTTTTTGATGTGAGAATTACTAATTTGAAGCTTATTTCGACTTTGCTCCTAGAGGGCGCTACCTCACCGTATTATTTAGATAAATCAAAACATATTTGTTGAGCTATATTTAAAAAAGTTAAAAATCTAAAAGAACGTTCAATTCTACATAAAAAATGTACTTTTGTTTAGGTCGCCTAACTTTATCGGTTTCCGAGTTATTTGCATTTAAAAGTTTCAATGTATTTTGTGGGATTTTCTTTCAGGTGCTGATACTGCTTTCTTTTCTTAGTAGGTTGTGTCAAATTTTCATGTCAATAAATATTAGCGTATTTTGCGTGCATATGATTTATTATTCGTGCAATTATTGAGAAATTTCAGAATAAAATTTAAACATTGAACACGCTGTATTTCTTAAACCGGCGACATTCGTATAAGACATGATGAGCTCAAACATAACATTTTGATGTCTCCTATCTCCAGCTTAGTGTTGACCCATTCTTTCTGACTCACCCTGTATAAAAAAGTATCTTTTATAGGATAATTAACAAAATGTTTTACTTGAAAGTGAAATTTTATTACAAAATGTTAAGTAAATTAAAAATATACATCAAAAGAAATGCGCCTACAGCTAATTTAAAATATAAAAATCACATGTCCAGAGTGTATCAGAAATGACATTTTTTATTAAAAAAAAAAAAGCGAAACCAATTTATTAATAATGTTTATAAGAATAGCAATTTCTCTTAAAAATCACTTTGCTGACTATGCCACAATTTGCAACATAATTACTTCAAAAAAACTGAAAAAAAATTCTTTCCCCATGGGTTTAAAATCTTGAATATTAAAGACATATTCTACTTAATTAATAAATGTAGGTACAGAAAATGTGATGCTCACTACTAAATATTAGTTCCTATCTGAGACACCCTGTATAATTCTTCTAAAATTATACTACTACTACATACACACCTAGAAGCACATACCTAAAATATATCTCCATATATAAATACTGATAGACATAAAAATATCACATTTCCAAAATAAAAAGATATAAAAATGTAGAAAAACTCAGGCAGTACTTGTGCTTGACGTACTGGCATCTTCAGTGGAAACCGGTACGTCTTGAGATCTGGCAGTAACATTTGCCTCATCTAATGCACCACCATTATTAAGAAAGAGCTCTGTAAGCTGGTGCAATGTAACTTTATTTTTGTCCCAGCTATCGGCATTTGATGTCGTCGCTTGATAGATACTCTCCTCGATCGTGTTTTTTATTAAAAATTTGTGGACTGTGGTTGGCCTAAAAAAATTAATTAAATATTCATCTACATATTATTTATCGTAGATATATGAAAATATGTACTGCACAAAAGATACCAAATGTACAAACTGAGAGCAACATGTATATTGTGCGCCAAATATACAAATTTAATACCAGATGTACAAAATGAACACCCAGTGTGCTCAATATACAGATTGAACAAGTTAAATGTACAGATAGGGTGTCAAATGCACAAATTGACAATGTTTATATCAAATATATAAATTAAGCATCCAGTATGCAAATTGTACGCCAAATATACCAATTGAACACATTCAACGTACAGGTTGCACCAAATATTAAATGAATAAAAACAGAATAAATGTTCACTCTACCAATTGGTAGGTACCAAATGGACAGAATGAATGCCAAATATACAAACTGAACCAATTTTGACAATTTTGGAACTTTGGCATATTTCCTGAGAAGACAAGGAAAGTTAACATCCTGTGCTGAATTTTTGATAAAAACATGAGCTAAAAAACCTTTTCGCCTTCTTGGCATGACTAAAACATATTTTTCATTTTTGGCTGGTTCAATTAAAGCAATACACTTTATTAACATTAAGAATATTCTTTTTAGTTTATAATTTTCAGATTTCCACTTATAACACAGACTGTGTTTCACCAGTGTATTTTATGCAAACATTTAAACACAAAATTCTACAAAAATAAAAAATTACGCCAAAATTTCACTAACAGAAAGGTTAGTCAACATCATAAAATGGTGAAGCGGTTTTGTCGCATTTTTCTCAAAAATTGATCTACTACATACTACTTTTCTACCTTTACGAAAAATATGAGAAATCCCTCAAAAATGTAAAAATTAACTAATTCTGTACATTTGAGTGCCAAATGTACAATTGGAATGCCAAATGAATTTATCACCAAATGGACAACCAAATCCAGTTTTACAAAATGTGCCAATTGTAATCTAAGCATAAAGATACTAATTGGGCACAAAAATATTCCAAATATCATTACTGTTATGAAAATGAATGTGAAAAAAAAATAAAAATAGGAAAAATTATGTGTTTCAGAAAAATGTCATTACTGAAACAATAAAATATATTCAAATAAATGTGTCACATCAAAATACAAATTTAAAGATATTTTTGTGAAAATTAACAGTACGAAATAGAATATTTAAAATTTTTTAACACAAAACCAAATTTGAGTGTTTCAATTTGAAACATTCTACAGCATATTTTACCAATAACACTTACTTTTTTTGACCTATCCGATGAACTCTTCCTATGGCTTGAAGTTCGTCAGCTGGATTTAGAAGAGGTTCCACTAGTATAACATGGGTGGCTTCTATCAAATTTAAACCCTTTGATCCGAGAAGTATCGGCAACAGAAACACTGTTATCCGTTTCTTAGCATCCTACATTATTCAAATTAGTATTCGCACGATATTAATAAAACTTACATAATATAAAGTTCCTTACCTTAAAGTTTTCTATCCTCGCTTCCAACTTTGAATTTAAAGCTAATTCACAAGAGATGTCATTCATTTCCAAAGCCTCTTTCAGACGTTTTAAAACTGATGCCCAAGATGAAAACAGCAGAACTTTCACATCGGGTTCCTCATTTTTTAACTCGAGCAATAATTTGATAACCCCCTCTATTTTAGTTGAATAATTTCCTTTTATTTTGACACAGTCTTCATCCGTCACAGTGTTGCCAGCTTTGATGTAGGAAATATCCTGGTACTTCTGCTTGTTTCTGCATACAGAACATTGTATGTGTTCGCCAACATTCTGCAAATTCAGACTACCGTTAATATAAGACATAGATGGATTTTTAACAAAAAATGTGTACAATATCTACTGATGCTAAAATGAAAACTTCGAATATACTTTGAGTGTTAAATGTACCACGTGGATGCCAAATGTACAATGTGGATATAATGTAGGTGACAACAATGTAGTACAATATGTTCGGAAAATATACAATAAGATGTCAAATATAGGTGCCAAATGGCCATGAATAGAGCCAAATGTACTTGTATATGTATGTACTTTTATTGTACGTGTACATCAAATAATAAAAAATACAATAAAAATATCATATGAACAATACAAGAGCCAATGTACAATATGTGTGCCAAATGTACAATAAGAGAGTTATGTGCAATATGTGTGCCAAATTTACATAAAAATCGAATACAAAATATGGTTAGCAAATTTACATGTATGTAATGTACAATATTATACAAAATATACATATAAGGGCACAAAAAGTAAAATATACTATTTTTTTTTTAGTTCTGTCAAAGATGTCACATATATAAAAAGGGTGCCGAATGCAAAAAATAACCCACAGCCACAATATGTACACTAAATGAACAAACTGTCCACCAAATCATAATAATATGGCCAAATGTACAATAAAGTACCAAATCACCAAAATAAAGCTGCTAAATGAACAATATAAAATATGGGCTTAAATATTCAAGATATACGACAAATTATAATAAAAGCGCCTAATGTACAATAACATCCAATGTAAAAAATGGATGCAAATTACCACAATATTACAACTAAATATACATCAAGTTCGGAACATGTACATGTATATGTGTGCTAAATATACAATCAATGTGCCAAATTTAAATTAAGTAATAAATGTAATTTTCGACGCCAAATGTAAAATGTACAACCTGAAAAAATTTTAAATAATTTTAGCTACCTGTTCCAGTAACAGTTGGATACATTCCAGACAATAACTGTGACCACACTGCAAAATACTCCAATGATTCTCCAAGGTGTTCTTGCAAATGGGGCAAGGATCCGGGCTTTGTCCTTCGTATTGCTGCTTGCGTAAAGTCTCTAGGTAACTTTGTGTGCCTAATGACTTCTCCAATTTCTTCATATTCATCTTCCACTCTGTTGTCAGCAGCGAGTTCTGATAATCAAGCTAAACAATTTACATATTAGTACAAAACAAAAATGAATATTTCAAAGTTTACTAACTTCGTGCACACTTATCAAATTGAGATGCTCATTTTTGTTTTCCAAAGTATATGTGAGGCTTTTTAATATCTTATCGGTCTTTTTCTCTTCAATATGGTCCTTCGGGTCTTTTAGTTGTAACCTTACTTTACATATATCTAATTCGTCGTGAGAGCATATCTGTCTATCCAAAAAAGTCCACAATTTTCGAATCTCCTAGAAATTTACAGCAGGTAAAATATATAGTAGTTCAAAAATACTCAATAGAATTAATGACTAGTAGTTACGGTGGTTCACATTAACCACATCTCACCTTAAATTCCTTCTTTAAGCCTTCTATCAAATTTATGTGTACCTCTCCGTCTTTAATATGATCCGGATTTCCATTTTTTGCTTTTAGCAATGCAAGCAAAGCTAAAAAAATAAATATACAAAATGATCTGATAAAATGCTGAAAATATCCTTACACCTCATGATGATCTCTTCCTGGGTGGGTTTCCAACTACCTACGAGAGACATTTCCTCAAAAGCCTTCTTTCTCCGCACCATATTGAACAGTTTCGCCTCATAACGTTTCAAATCATCGTTGCATGAACATAAGGGACACTTGATATGTTTCGCTTTCTTCTGAGGTCTGAGATGGCAGTTCATAGCTTTCTCTGTAAGTTTCTCCTTAATCACAATCTTGTAGTTCGTTTCTGGTTGTTCATCATACAGTTTACTCATAGAATCATACAAGAGGCATCTTAAATAAAACACATCTTCGTCCCACGCATATACCATCTTCAAAATGTTTCGCTCACTACTACTTCTAAGAAAGTTATGTTGATATTAAAAAAAGTTTTTAAGTGATAATCTAGTTCTAACCTTAGATTACATACTATGTTGGCTCTGTCACACTCGTTTTGAATTCTTTCCAACAAATTACCATAAAAATCGTTAATGAAGGTCCAATCCAGACCATCGGAATACCACTGGCCTTGTTTTAAAATAAATTTTTGTTGCAGTCCCTCAACATGTAACATTGCCACGTTGTTAGTTTCAAAGGCAGAAACTGTCTACAACAGAGGGTGTTTTGCAAAATTATACAACTTTGAGTTGATCTGCCAGATTGTTTATTAAAGTTAATTTAAAGATGTAAACATCCTAATCTGGATGAATTAAATTTATTAATTTTAAGAATAAAGTTTTGCCTTGCAGCTTGGTAACTTTTCAGTTCTCTCCTAAACAAAGATAAATACAATGGGCGTATTCAGACGAGGTCAGCCGCTGAGCCGCTAAGTAAGAAATTCAGACTGAATAAAACACTGACTAAATGCTAACTGTTAGCCGCTGAGTATTTTTGTAAGCCAAGAAAATTTGCGCTTACTTCTAAGCGAAGCGCTGTCGTATTTGTGAGGTTGTTATTTATTTACATGGTCGTTATTCTAAGTATTCCATGTGTTACGTTTTGGAATTTCAATGAATGTTTTGCTCTGGGTTTGCCTCTTATAGAATATAAATAATTTTTTTTATTACCTATTACATATTTTTTTTATAATTCGCCCTCATCCCTAGACAACCGAGAAAAAATATGCATGGGGCTTCTGAATCAAGCTCTAAAAAGTCATAATTCTGCACTGACATTGAGCTATTATAGATTCTTGGAACCAAAATAAAAATGTTAAGATAAAATTACTAACGAAGATAGAAAATTTTAATTTTTGTTGTACTATAAAGTTAACAATATTTTCTCATATTTTAATTAAAAAAAAAAAAAAAACAAGAATATGTGTACATGTACATGGAATACTAGAACACTATAAGTACATAAAGTGTGATCTACTTGAAGTCGAGCCACCCTCATAAGACCCATACTTAATAATGGTCCAATTTCAATTATTTGGCTGAATGTTATCAATAAAAAACAGTTATTTTTACTTATTTCGGCGTTTTATTCTATGGAACATTTGATGAATACATAACAAATTTATTATTCTGTGTAATAGATATTTTGACCCTAGATAAAATTGATTATGACTTTTTAGTATGACAATGTAAGGTTATGTTACATATATTTTTTTCGCAGTTCTGCGGAGAACAATCAACTGAATCAGCACACTATTCGGTGTTGTTTTAGCGGCTGATTAACATTGTTAGCATTCTAGCAGCTTTTAGTTAGCGGCTGACCTCGTCTGAATACGCCCAATGACTGTTAAGCCACTCACAATCATTTTTAGGTTATAATAAGTGTCATCTGTCAGAAATTTATAAAACCAATTTGGTGGATTCAATGCCTCATCTAAAATAAAACTGTGAAGTATATGGTTAAATAAGAAACAAATTACTGTTGTCACTATCAAGTCAAGGAAAAAATAATCTTATTGAAAATTACCAAAAATTAAAAAATGGTAAGAAACATTATATGGATCATAACTTTTGTTTTGAAATTTGGCTATTTTATCATGTCATAAATTTTTAATAAATACTGCTAGCTAGCCCTACTTCTTTGAATACCTTTAAAACACCAACTCGTGAGACAAAATATTAGGAAGTGAATCAATCTGACAATGTACAATTTTGGAAATTATTGAAAACTCTGAAATAAGTTAATAAAACTGAACTATTTAATTACCTCTTTCCGGAATTTCTCCATGTACTTCTGTTCGAGGTCTGCACAGTCCTTCTTCAAACTACTGTCCCTCAAAGTAGGCTCGTTTGGTGTATAGTTATCCAACACCTGTGCCAAATTATGCATGGTATGAATCACTTGTAGCTTATCTACCATCAATTTTGCTTCCTTATTGCCTTCGGAAAACCTAGCTGCGAGTTGCAATACTTCCCTGTAGTATGTTACGGCTTGCTGGGGTTCATTTAGAAGTAACTGAATTCCCGCCAAACCTGTCAAATTATACAAACTTCGTACCAACTGTCTATATGATCCGATGATCTCACTATGCTGATTAGTGGAAAGTTCGAGGGTATCCTTTGTCAAAGAATAAAAACGGCCCTAAGACCATGCCCTGTCTGTCAACCCCAGGAAGACGGAAATGGTTCCCTTCACAAGAGGAAAATGGCACCAATAAGGGCACCAACTTTTCTACAGACTAAGTTAAGCTTTGCATCGGATGTGAAATACCTTGGAGTCACACTTGATTTAAAACTAACATAGAATCTTCATTTGGAAAGAAGACTAAAAAGGACGTACATATTCTATGAGCAGTGCCGCAGGACTGTTGGTAAAACCCGGGGAATGAAAACAACAGTAGTCATGTGGATATACACTGCCATTGTGAGATCAATGTTAACCTAAACGGCTGTTGTCTGGTGACTGAAAGTCCAACAGATAACAACTGAATAAAAGCTCAGTCAGGTACAAAGAATTACGTGCTTGAGCATAACTGGAGCTATGCGAACTACACAGACCATAGCAATGGAGGAAATGCTATGTCTGCCGCCTTTGGATATTTATCTAAAGAAAGTGGCTATGACAACTATACTTCACCTCAAGTATACTGATATTATACCAGATGTAGGATGTGGAGAGGTTAGATGTCGCTAGTGGAATGTATTTCTTCCAAGTTTGCTTTTGACAGACACTACACAGTAATTATCAGGAATGAGGAGACGCCCCGCGAGGATGTAATCAATATCGGCAGAGACTGCTCAAAAAGAAAGAAAGGTGCAATGTGGAATCTACTCCGGATAGTACAAATGGAAGTAACAGGTATAACCATAGCCGCCAAGGAAATTGTCCATAGGCATATAACAGGCAAAACCATCCGAATCTACACAGATAGTAGACGATCACTACAGATCTTATGTAATCATGACAACTAGATCACCATGGGAGTGCCATCAAGCACTGGAAGTAGTCTCAACAGACAACAGCATATCTGTATGTTGGGTAAAGGGACATGAGCGGTGCTGTGGCAATAAAACAGCTGATAAGCTAGTCAGAAGTGCATGGGGTCTCAGTATCTTTGGACCTGGTCTCTCCAGTATGCTTAGCTGTCAGATTTCATTAAAATTATCAAGGAGAACACTCCCAAAGAATTCAAAAGGCGGTGGAAAGAAACAAATAGCTGTCAATTTGCTAAGGAGTTCCTAGAGTACCCCGGCAAGGATACACCCAAAAAATACCTGGCTATGACCAGGATGAATCTTCGTCTAGTGACAGGTATTCAAACTGGACACTGTTGGCTAAGGAAGCACCTGTATTATACGAGGAAGTGTGAAACACTTCTCTGTAGAGGTTGTGAACAGGAAGCGAGACCGTCTCATCAACAAGAGAATCCATGTTGGGAGAGCAATGACCTTCTATGGCCTACATTAAAGGAATCCCCCTGAGCAACATCACCGCCTTTTTCTCTTTATTAGGTTGGTTAGATGGATTGGTCTCCTAATGGGAAGAAGCCCAAGGGGTCTAAGTGTTGTGGCTTTTTAAGGCTACCCTCTCACAATTCCAGAAACTGCATTAAAAATACTGGTTAGTATAAAATGAATGGAGTTACCATTAATAAAACCAATACCGACTCAAATCAAGGCTTATTAAGAGGATTTTAGAATATGCACATTGTGGAACAGTAAATAGGATATTTTGAATTGGATGCGACATAAATGTCATGATCTAAAAAGAAGAGTTTCCCAACAGGCAGCCTGGAACCTAGTTGTTCTGTGGCCCATGAAAGACTAAACAGAATTCCCATGATTGAAACCCATTAGAATTTTCTGTATAGAATAATCATATTTGTTATTTAATATGAAACTTCATATTTTTTTAACAACCAAATTAGATCTATTTTACTGCAACAGTATTTCCTGTAATTATAATAATATTGATCGACAGTACCATGCACCTTAAATTTTGTATTCTTCAATTAAATCTCCATTTAATTCAATACATTTATTGTATCGTCTTTTGTTGTTACATTATTATAATTCGGTTTATATATCTTGATTGTAATTCATAGTTTTTAAAAAGATTTCCTTAATAACCACACCACATTGAATAATATCAAGGTAGATAACTGATAATATACTATGCACATATTCACATATTTTAATGATTTTTATGTCACTTGCTTGAAATTATATTGCACCACTTTGTCCCACGACTTTTTTGTCGGCATCCTTTGAAATTTTTTATAT
Source organism: Monochamus alternatus (assembly GCA_037114965.1). NCBI lineage: Eukaryota > Metazoa > Arthropoda > Insecta > Coleoptera > Cerambycidae > Monochamus > Monochamus alternatus. The sequence goes on along the minus strand of CM073435.1, from coordinate 19,512,553 downwards.
TCCTTTATATTGATGAAATACAAGTTGATTAATTCCAAAACTAATTTATTATTATTATTTACTTAAATATTAATTAACCACACCTTTCTCTACATCCAGGATAACAATCTTGTCACATTAAATTTGAAACGCATATAATGACTGCAAAAACCACAGTAATAAGGCGAGTGAGATCTTCAATTTAGTCAATTTCTCAAATTTTAAATTGTGTATTAAAAAATCTAAGCTTTTCCTTACCGTTTAACGAGGCAATAACCAAACGTAAACACTCCTCACTGTCCGAAGTATTCTTCAAAATCAGTGCATCGAGCAAATCCTTCATAGACGTAACCTGCTTTTTGGTGGCCAGATACCTTCCCCTTAATGTGTTTGGATGAGTACAAGCATGTCTTAGTGTCAATAGAGGTGCCAATATCTAAAAAAAAAAAAAGTTACTATATCTTTAATTTGATACATAGTAATGTTCTGGGTTGTTCTGCCATGACCTCGGTAACTGGTCTCTGCCAGAAACAGAATTAAAGTGCACATCCCTAGCATTAACGAGGATTATGTGACCTACCCTGGTTGTTCTGGGGCTAAGCTCTGCGGGGACACTACCGCTATCGGTATCTCTGGGCCCGCCCATATATTGCTTTCGACTCCCATTGCTGGTATTACGACTGCTACTACGCCTCTGTAACTAATCGCATCCCAGAAATACCAATAGTGGGTCTGTCATCACAGAGCCTAGCCCGAGAACAACCAGGGCAGATCAAACAATTCCGGCTAAAGCTAGGAATGTGCATTTTAATTCTGTTTCTGGCAGCAACCAGTTCCTAAGGTCACAGCATAACAATCCGGAAAATAACTATGTATCAAACGATAGCACTGGCCGAGAGAGCCTAAAAACCACTATATCTTTTAATATTATCAAAGAACTTACTTTTTTTAAACTGCTCCTATGCATTTTCCCTAGAAGCAATGAGGGATCAAAATCCTGCACCCTCTGCAGGAAATCGCTACAGCTCAAGTCATGCTCCCATCGGTAAAAGTACTTTTCAACTGCGGAAAATTCCAAGAAATGTTCCCTATAAGTTTGTTTTGGAATGTTAATCTAAAAATAAAAGTGATATAGCAAAAAATATTCCACAGTAACAATCTGTCAAACCTGATCCAGAACATCAACTTTGGATGTCCTCCACATAACTTTTGATAAAAATTCTAACATAGGACCCTTGTTGCCATTCATGTAAGGGTCATAAAGTATATATTTCCAGGTTTCTAAGTCATTATACGGGGTAATTTGTAAGTAATCAATTAGTCCTTGTAAGTCTAAAATACAAATTTAAAAAAGAATTTTTTGTTTTAGTCTACATGATCCGAAAACAAATGAGACATATTACGCTACCTCTCAGCAACCAGGTGTAAACTGGTAATATAGAGGGTGATTCAGTCACAATGTCATTAATTTTAATACAAATACAACCCGCATTTCTCAATAGTTAGTTTATTTCCTAATATATCAATTACATCAATCGCAATGCGGATGTAGGAACATTTCAACATCTACACCTAGTCTTTAATTTAATAGAAGCTGTTTTATATTTAATTGAATTTTGCAATTGGTTTCAAAATCAAAGTGCAGATGATACCAACTTTATTAACAAAGTGCTAGCAACGGATGATTGTTGTTTTATGGTGTCATATTAAACAGGTAGGTACCAAAACTACTTTTTAAAAAGCAAAAAGTTCCAACGTATATGCAGCTACAAACTGAATAATTGAACGTAATACTAAAAATTCATATTCACTTACAAGTATGTAATGGAGATGTATTTAAAAATTCCTTTTATCTACAATAGATTTTATTAACAAATAAATATTTAAAGTAAAATATCTTATTCACTCATGTATCTATGTAAAAAAAAGTCTGTTTACTCCTCGTCATTGAGTATGCAGTAAAAACTAGGTTAACTTAATGATACGGTAAGTCAAGATTCACTATTGCTGTCTTCTTGATCGCTAAATGTGTCTTGAAGTGTTTTTTTGTTGACAACACGAGGATTTTTTTACTCAATCAAGTATTTAAAAACGAAAAACTTTTCAAACTCTCTAAAAAATTTACCTAGTGAGTATTGGTTTTTTATCTTACTTTTTATGTGAAGAAATGTTTATTTTTGATCTGTTGCAGTTTTGTAACTTCAACATTAAATATTTTTTAAACTGAAACTTAATATGTTAATTGCATTCTTTTAAAAAATAGTTTGTAGCATTCATTACATATTTTAACATATACAATACTTGGAAAATATTAAAATTTGACAACATCGCATGAAGCCAATACCGAGAAGAACTGGGAGCTGTGAATGAATCAAGGCGCCAGCAGTCTGTGACAATCCAAAAAGGGATTTAAATAATGATTTGAATTTTTTTTTATCGCGTATTCTTATTATACTCATTTTTCCATTTATTCTCTTAAAATAAATGGCATGACTGAATCACTCTATACAGGGTGAGTCAGTCATAATGTCATTAATTTTAAGAGGAGATAGGGAATAATGACTATAATAAGAATATGCGATTAAAAAAATATCTAAATACATATTTACGTTGAAAATAAATATTTTCAAATCATTATGTAAACCTCCTTTTCAGACTGTCACTGACCGCTCACAGCCTTGGTCGTTTACAGCTCACAGTTCAACTCGATGTCGACCTGATGCTACGTTGCCAAATTGAAATATTTTCCTAGTACTGACTATTTTAGAACCTCATATTTTTTCTTGCTCAGTTCAGCCAATAATAATTTAAAATGTTAATATCCAATCAAATCAAATAATTCTATTCGAAATTGCAAGGTACGCGGCCCGGTAGAAAATGCGGTCCAATCAAGCAAACCCCGTACACTCCTGCCCATACGTTGACAACAAATCGCCTCTGAAAGCTAAACCGACGACTAGCAAGTGGATTTTTGTCCGACCAAATGTGGCTGTTATGACTGCAAAGAAATTAGCTTGGTTACAGTTTAAAAAATATTTAACATTGAAATTACAAAACTCCAACGTATCTAATAATAAACCGAGTAATGAACCATTTAGGTACATTACATAAAAAACATATACCCAATGGGTAAATTATTAAGAGAACATTAAAAGTGTGTCTTGTCTAAATATTATGTAATAAAATACATTCGTTGTCGGCAAAAAAACTGTCCAAAACTGAAACGGCACGCCTCTGATCTGATGCTCATAAAAGGTACCGAGTGAATCTTGACCTACCGCATTATTAGGTTAATAACCTCTTACCTAGTTTTTATACTGTTATTTACCGACAAGTAGTAAAGCTAACTTTTTTATCTAGATACATGAATGAATTTTCCTTAAATATTAATAATTAATAAAAACAAATTTAGATAATAAATAAATATTTTCGGATGTTAGGTTACAATTTAATAATTTTGATATTACGTTTTCACTACGTTTTACAATTGAATATGAATTTTTTGTATCACTCGTAAGTACAATTAATTATTTAGTTCGTAGTTACGTACATCTAGCCTACAAATTTATTGTTTTCTAAGTAGTATGATACGAACCTGTTTAAAATACCAGTTCGAGTAAAGTTGCACTCATCCATCCACAGCACTTTATTAATAAAATTAGGGTCGCCAATTGCAAAATTCAAGACGGCTGGGGAAATCAGAAGATTCTAAAGCCTGAACTTTCTGAAAATGATACGGGTTCAGTGAGTTTTCACGTAATATTCTGCAGACCTTGCTTTGGGATATCTCCAATCGCCTTGAAATTGTTCTTATGGAAATAGTAGGTTGCTCCTCAACTAAATTTAAAACAGTTTCTATCACACCGATGTCCAGCAAGTTCCCAACGCGGTTTCACAGAACCCGTATCACGAGGGCATAGAAATACTTCCACACTGTTAGGAAAACTTCTCCTATATTCAGCAGCAACTACCATTTTTTGTAACATTACACGTTGTGAATTTACAACCAATACACGAGACCGAAATAAACTACTGCTTGTATTCTCTCCATCCCCCCCTCCAAATGTGTGGTGTGATCTCCAAATTTGGGGGAAAATAATGTGGGAAATGCAGAAAGTGCGACTAAATGGTGGTAAATTTGAATAATACGCTGAAGTGTTAGACGATATTATGTATGTAAACAAGATGTGGCAACAATGTTTCCTTCGTCACTCGATTTCATATGGCTGCGCCATCAGAAAATTTGTAGCGTACCAGGAGTGTCGTGTTACCGAATTTTATAGGGTGATTTGTTTACTTTTTTAAAGGTCAAGGAAAAATTTTTTTTTCAATTTTCTGCCTTTATTAGGTCTTCCGAATACGTGGTTAAAATTAATGACATTATGACTGACTCACCCTGTATATACAATATTCATAATGTTTTTTAATAAAACATATCAAATTAAAGCTAATTTTTTTTTTTTTTTCTTTATACGACACAATACAAGTTGCCTATTTAAAAGTCACCGAGACCAAGTACAATAAGGGCAGGTCAAAAATTCCAAATTAACACCATAAGATATGTGGGAACAAGAGGCTCCATCTAATTATTAATATTGCTCACTTCAGGATTCAGGAGGCATTGCAATCAACAGAGTGCCAGAAAAGGGCAACGTGTTACTTAAACTATTATAATTAATGTTAAAAGTAAGAAATAACAATGATAAATGCTGAATTAGACAGATCTAAGCATCAATCACAATGCCCTCTGAATTTGGACGGTCTACAAACATTAAAATTTGTACACAAATTAGTTTTTGAACTACTGAAGTTCTGAGTAAAAATTTCATTAGATTTCTATTGGTGAGTGTAACCAGTAAAAACTAATGTCGAATTTTGAAAGTAAATTTCATTACGGCAGATCGAAATAAATCTCCAAATTAATTTTAAAGAATTCCACTATTAATGCAATAAATTGTACATGTTATTACAGTGGCAAATTTAATCTGATTTATTTTTAAGTAAATCAAAAAAATAATTAAGACACTTATACTATACATTAGACATTTTATTGCCTAAAATAAATAAGTGTTATGCATGGTGAACAAAGAAAAAACAAAACAGTAAAAATATTTGTTTTAATTGTTTTCAAAACACTGAAAAAAATTGCAGCGGTACGACAGTTATATCCTAAACAGAATCATAATGAAAGTTGTGATGAGAGGATGTGGTGACAAAAATTATATTCTGGAAGATGAAAGTATTTTAAAATATGAAAATAAGGTACATGATAGGTCTGTTCTCATAGGAGTGACGAATCAAATTGTTATAAATATTGGACCAGTTAAGTTGTGAGTGTGATTTGAGTGTATGTAACTTAAGAAGTAGTTGGTCGAATATTTCTGACAGTTTAAAACTAGTCCCTGACTGCTATGTGAAAACCAACGAATTCGAATCACTAGAAGGAGCTTTTTGAAAACAATACGTTACTTTCAGTTGAAGGCAACATCTAGATAAAGAACTACTAGTTAGATAAAGACAGCGTATATTTACGTATACCCAAAGAGACACAACGGCAGTGGCGTAGGGGATATATTTTGACACGCATAAGAATCAAAATATATATCAACACATAAAAATAACACGAATTCGACGTTATGCATAAGTGATGCGAATCTGAATAAATTTTAATGACCACAAGTTATTTGACGAGTTTGTACAATAGATGTTTTTTACATCAACACATTGGTATAAAAATTTAGAATTGTTAGAATCATTTTATATTTAAAGTGTTTTAGAACATACAATGCTTACTATAAACAAATCAGTAAGTATGTATATCTCAATGCATTTATTTCTTTTAATACATACCTTTATAATGCCACTATTTATCTTTTTAGGACTAAGATCATAGCAAATAGCAAGTATGCATGTGGAAATGTCTCTTTATCGTTTGGCAATAATAAAATAACCTTACTTTTTTATTTCGAATTTGCATTTGCTTTGTTCTGGTGGGAGAGATGTGTGTTTATTTTGTGCAAACACATAAATCTAACCTTATATACAAAATATTTAAAAGCAAGATGGGATAATTGTAGGTATAATTTAATAACATGCAAACATTGAGCCCATGCTATCACTTCCTATAAATTAAACTATATAAAAATATATTTCGATACTGTGGCGTCTCACCCTACGCGGCATCCCTCCCGTCTTTACCCTACCTACTTTAATAGAAAACATATTTTGACAATATTGTCACGGAAAAGTGTGTGACTATAGAATGGAAGTCTGGGACTTCCACCAAATGTCACGGAAAGTCCTCCACCAACCTTTAAACATATAAAAATAATACTTCTTTTATAGTGTTGGGGTACTAGCTTGGCTCCTGCGAGAGGTAAAGAAACTCAATATTTTAATACAAATATAAATTTATTAAACAAACATAATAACCGTACATATATTACAGAATTTTATAGGATATTTTTAAAGAGAGATCGTTATTGATTTTTAAAAATAATTATTTTTGTTAGACTGCTCCGAACTCTTTCTGATAAGCTGTCTTTTAATTTTGCAGTTTCATGGTGGATTCTGATATCAAGATATTTATTTAATATAAGTTTAATCAATTGACTGCAATGATTATTTAATGGATCTCCTTCAAATATATGCCCTCCAAATAATTCATATGTTTTTGTTGGTATATTTTGTATTATTTTGTTTATTAATAACAATTTTACATTTTTTGTACCACAAATATTATAGATGTTTTGGAAAACTCTTAAAGAAGATTCGGCATTGTGGCAAATGTCGATGACAAATTGTGATGCATTTATTAAGTTACCATAACGCTTTCTTTGCTGTAGCAGTGACAGTGACTCGTCTGTTTCCAAAATATGCAGGCATTCAGAGCAACAAACACATTTTTTTAAACATTTTACCACAAAACCAGATATATATGCCACTATGTCAGTGACGTAAGATGTCAAATGCCAACAACTAGAATTTAAAAAGTCCATTTCTAATACCGACTGGGAAAAATTACAAAACTCTTTTGAATATTGTAAATCATCCCCTTCAAAGTTTTTTGTTACAGAACTGACATACATTATTGATGTATTATCGAGTGGTATCGTATTTGCATTAAGGCTGCCTTTAATTTCTGCGTGAACGAGAAGTCTTTTATATATGTATTGAAATTGACGAGCAGTAGGATTATTATTACTGCCACCTTTTCTTCTAACTGCACTGAAAAATAATTCCAGATGGTCTTGTGACAACTTGTATGTACTTATAAAATCTATTGTATGAGATTCTATTACATATTTGTCATATATACCTGTAATGCTTTGCATTGCTATTAAAAAGCCTAAAAATCCAACATTCCGTCTACTTTTTAGTACAGGTTTCCCTAAAACAATTAGACCCATTATGTATTTCTTACAAAATTCAAAATAACCAAAGATTTCTTCAACAGTTTCTTTACTAAGTGATTTTTTAAATTTAGTTTTAGAATATTTACCATGACTATTAAAAATATCAAAAAGGTTGTTAACAATTTTTACAAAATCTGCAGTTGGTTTGGCATCTTTAAATTGAGGCTCTTTAATATCTTCAGCTAAATATAACAATGCGTCCGCAACACTATTACTGAGGGTTTGAGCGGCTAGTGAAACCTTCATTTTCTCTCTAAACCAATGTATGTGTCTTTTTTTCAATTTTGTTGCTGCTTGCAAACCTTCGGCACTTTGCATTTCAAGAAGTTTTATAAAATAATCCCACTTTACACGTCCCCCATCAATACAACCTATTTCCCCATGATCAGCCAAACAATTTCTTATGAGCTTTAGCATATGACAGATGTCAAATAAAATGAATATTTTCTCTTTTGTAACAGGATGTAAGAAAAATGTTTTTAAATTATTTGGATCCCCAAAATTAGTTCCTAATATTTTACACATGCTCATGTTGGAAGCAGCACCGTCAAATGTCACTGATATTATTTTTATACCTGACTCTGACAAAAATTCTAAACATTTTTTAAGCAGATTTGCTTTTTCGCTACCATTCATTCCATTTGTTAGAAAATAACCCACAGGTATTTTCCAGTGAGCGTTTACAGCTACCACCATAAAAACAAGAGCTTCTGTAGCTTCAGGGATATCATCTCCATATACTTCCGTTCCAACATCGACATATCCTGTAAATCTTCTTCCATTCCATTCTACACGTTGCATTATATGCATTTCGTCAAACACTAAATTGCATAATATTTCCTTACCACTTTCTTGTACTTTTAATTTAATTGCAGTCAATGCTTCCTCAGTGAATCCCGGTGCCCCATCTACACATTGATACCACTTTGATAGGGTTTTCGTGTGTGGTAGAGCCATATTAAATGTTTTTCTCACAAAGTTGTAAGCATCAGTAGAATAAAAACTTAGGGTCAATGCAAACGACCTAAGCTGAGGTGAATACTTTCTACCTGATTGTTTTTTCCCAGATCTTCGTAACAGTTCATTTATCAATGGAGGTGCTGAATTCTAAAATATATCTTTTTTATATAAGAAAATATGTAATTATGTTTTACTTACACGAATAAGAGATTCACCAGATTCTGTGATGCTATATTTCTTTTTCACATAGGTCAAAAGCGATGTAAGACTTGAAATTCTGGCCCTTAATCGACTTCTAGCTTGCTGTAGATTCTTAATTTTCTTTTTTTGCAACTGTATTTTCTTTTTGCAAATATTCCAAGTTTTTCTTGCTCGATTTGGACTGTCCATGTCAGAAGTGTGACATTCTCCAAAGTACCGAGGATAAGGTCTTTTCCTAAAAAGTCATAAAAGCATCAGATCAGATCAAATTTAAAATCAAAATACAAACACAAACAAATAAGATGACGTAAAATGTTTTTACTTTTTGCAAATTTTGAAATTTATTTATTAGCATATAAACATTTTATCAAATTTTGAAAATGGGGCAAAAATTTATTTATCATATTTTTAAAATATCTAAAGATCTATTTTTTAATCAGTGGTGACATGAAATCTCAATAATGTCCAGAAACTCCGTTTAGAAAATTTAGGAGGTGATACTACTCGAAAAAATAATGTGTCAAGTTCATATGACATACTTTTAGAAAAGTCAGTATAACGGAGCTACGTAAGTTCAAAGTATTGATTTAATTTTTGTCTATAACTTTTTAATACTGCAACAACTGTTTTCAAATCTGCCATACTTATTACATTAATAGAGATACAGTTTCAGGTAAAATGTTTCTAAAATTGCAGCGCCCTAAAGGATGGTATATGCTTTGTGAAGAAATTATCGTGTTTTTTGTCTTTAATTTCTTTGAACTTTTGATTACACCTTGTTAAATACAGAAAATATATCTAAAAAGCCATTTGCGAGAAAATCGACACAGAAGTTTTTTGGACATACATATTTTAGACATTTTATGGTGAATTTTGTGACATTTGCGATGTAAAGTGTACTTTGAAATACTACCAAAATTTCAATAAACCTAAAGGCAAATATGTTATGATCATTTTTTTACTTAATATGTACTCTATCTACCCTTTCGGGCACGGCAATTTTAGAAACATTTTATCTAAAACTGTATCTCTGTAAAAGTAACAAGTGTGCCAACTTTGAGACAAATCGTTCAAACATTAAAAAAGTTATAACGACAAATTTAAAAAATAACTAAGGTTACGTAACTCCATTATACTCTTTTCAAAAAAAAGTTACATGAACTTAACATATTATTTTGTCGAGTAGTATCAGCCCCTAAATTTTCTGCACGGAGCTTTCGGACACTCTGTAGGTATATATTTTTTTCAAATTTTAATTGTAAAAGTAGGAAAATAACAATTTAAATATGTGTTCTAACTTACCTTACAATTTTACTATGTTCAGGATTTGGCAAATCTACATCTATTTCAGAATAACCTTCTGATGCAGTCAAAGTTGAGGATGTATCATCAAATGCGTGCGTCTTGCGAATGTCTGTAACAGGTGGCGAAGAAGTGAATGCAGTCGTTGACGAGGTTGATGATGAAATACTAGATGGTTTTTTAAAAACAACTGATTTCATTATTTCCATTGATTGTTGTGCGTCAGTGTCATCTGGAGAAATGTTTTCCTTATCTGAACTATCTATACTATTAGATCTGCAAAAACATAATTCATTAAACATTTATTGCTGTATTCATATATATATATATATATATATATATATATTCATTACCCTTCAGAAATGTTTTGTTTTTCAATAAATTGAATGGCAGTTGAAGCAGAGGTGGAAGCGGAAGTTATTAACGGAACAGCAGTTTCTAGCAGATATTTGATTCCAGATGGTTTCAATACAAAATCATTTGCTGCAAAATGGTCAGAACACACAAAAGTATTGACCTGAACATCAACATCACCTCCCAAAGCCAACATCCACAGCTTCTTACGTTCCAATTTTTTTGGAATCCTAAAATATACACAAATTTATAAATTAAAAATAAACATTGATAAAGGTCGAGGAAGTTTTAAAGCAAACCTTGGGTTATGCAAAATTAAATACCTATATACCACTTGCTATAGAAAATTAAACCCCAACTCAACTACTCCACCTACGCCCATGTGGTTTATGCACTTACCTATGAAACGATCTCTGTTCGCTCTTTTTAAATAGGGTTTTGCATACACAACACTTTCTCACCATGTCTATAATAGTCCTAAATAATTATCCCCAAAAATAAACTTCAAATAACACAATAAACACGAGAACAAGAAGAAAACGCACTAATCGCACTAATGGCTGCCGTAGCTGTCATCAGATATTACACCCGAACTCTCGTCGGTGACGTCCGATCGTATACGAAAACTTGTGTCCGCTGCTGACATCGGTTTGTTTATCCACGTTCGCAAACAACGCTGAAAAATACTACTTCTAGTGATTCGAATTCGTTGGTGAAAACCCTATTATTGACAATGATGTGACAAAAAAAATCAAAGGGCACCAAATTCAGATAAAAGAGACAGTGATTGAATTTTGACAAATTCATTTTTATGTAGAATTAAAAGTACCCATATTATTTTAAAAAAGCAATATTGTACTACGTGTGACGTCAGTCACGTCAGAATGTGCTCTGTGGAGAAAAGTAGTCCAAATATTAAGAATAATACCACACTCAGTAAGTATTAAACGAAACTGAAGTAGTAGGAGAAGTAGTTGGTATACCAGTCGGAAGAGCTAACGCTCCGATGAATATACTATGTGAGGTGTACACATATCCTAGCAGGAAAAGCCAATGCCAGGGGTATCACGGAATTGTCAAGCATCACTTAGTTTTGATAGATATGGCTGTGAATCAGTGGGAGAGACATGTCGGTCAGTCGGTTGATAAAAGCCATTATTCTTGGCACGAAAACCATTTTATACACGATGACATGGTGTTATGTGTAAATCTCCACTGACAACATGTAGTTCGAGTAGTCAGTTGGCTGATACCAGATAAATTACAGAGGGAGCCAAAATAATTAAGGTTCATTACATATGGTAACTTGATCTAAATTGACTTATTTTCATCCAAACAAAGTACCTTTTAGTAAATGTGGATACATTTTTTGCAGACTCTCTCTATAATGTAGATACTTTCTAACAACATAAAATTAAAATTTTCAAATATTTTTTGTGTTACTGTAATTACCTGATATTTCTTTTGAAATTGGTGTTCCTGTAATGGCCCATCGCAAGGTGGCATCAATTTTTTTGGCCATTTCTGAAACCATCTGTCTAGGTGTCTCAACGGTTTGGGCTTCATCCAGACATAACCTCCACCATTTCACTCGCACAAGGGGACTGCCTGGTGGAGAATATTTCCTTTCCCTTCTTAAATTCACAACCTAATATTTACATAAAATAATTTAGCGAACAAGCATTAATAAATATATATAAATATCTATGAATAATTTAATGGCTTTTCAGGTGGCTGCTCTATCATTTTTTAAAATGACGCTACTCATTTGTAATTTACAACCTTCTACAGTCCATATAAAAATGGCTGAGAATTGAATAATCTAGTAAACCCATCGATAGAGTCGTCACATCTAGTTCCGAAATTAATTAAAAAATGTGTTAATTTTATCAATTATAAGTTATTCAATACTATGAAATAAAAGTTTCATTTTTGGTTTGCGTTTTATTTACTTAGCTTTGTTTCTTTATTGAATAGTATACAATGAAATAATGAAGATATTTTTACTATTGAAAGATAAGTGGCACCTTTTTTTACTTTTATAGTACCTATGTAACATCTGCAAATAATTTAGTTTATATAATATTGGAAACAATATCTTCGTGTTCAAAAATGAGACTGAATATATTTATGGTCTAAAAAATAATGTTTATGGAAGCAATTTCTTTAAATGTGTCATCTTGGGTTTCTGCATTGTTACCAGAATGTTAATGGCCTTTTTATCAGACGTTTCAAGAAAATTGTTTAGTGGGTACTCTATGCTGAAAAGTACCATTTTAGTGAAAAATGATTTAAACATAGTTAGGTTCCCAAAGGTTATCACATTTCTTAAAAGGAAGAACATTGGTTATAAAACAAAGAAATCGGAAGCCTTCAGCAGCGAGCAGATCAACAAATTTATTAGGGAAGCAGACAATGAAAGGTACATAATGCTACAGGTAATTTTAACAACAAATCACGACTGTAGGAAAAAAGTATCAACTTATTTTTTCATTTTCAAGCAACAATTATTCAGGTCAGCAGTTGCGTATAAACGGAAAGAACTAACACAAACGTCAATTGATCATATAAACGACAGGGAAGACATATTGCTTGTGAAAATACTGGATTCCAAAACACATTTGTAAATTACAAAAAAGGAAAATGTTCGATTCAGCCTGTCCACCACAGTTTTGGAAATCTAATATCGCAGATTACAGAATTGTTAAAGCTACCCAATCCTAAAAATTATAGAGACCATTGTCTTCGTCAAACATCAGAGACATTATTTGCTGATAATGGTGGAAATATCACAAATTTAAAGAGACACGATGGCTGAAAATCTACCATTGTCGCTAAAGGATATATAGACAATTCACTTATAAACAAAATTAAAATTGCCAAGACCATTCAAAAATTCTCACAAGAAAACAATCAACATGAATCGGTTACCTTACTTTTCTAAGTTTAACAACGAGCATTTAAACATACCAAACATTTCAAACAAATTGAATCCCTTTAATAACAATTGTTCGAATTTCAATAAAAATATTAATATAGACAATTAGAATGTTCCTAATATTGTTGCACAAATAAATATTATATAGAAATATAGCAACAGCAACAAGTCAACTAACAGAAACCTCAATAATAAATAAATACATAATCCTTTTTACTTAAGTGACTTGAGTCCTCTTCTACGGCATTTAAAATGTTTGCTGCAAAATTTTTACTTTCTGAGTTTGTTCTCGTTCAACATTAGCGTACTGGCATTCAAAACTTCCATAATCTTACAAACATTTTTTTATTTGGTATGTGCCGATCGGAATGTCGATCCATCTTATACCGTCTTCTTGCAGACACCGTCTTCTTTTGATAAAAAGGAAGCTTTGACCATATTTTAGCTCTTTCTTAATTTTAATATGTGTTTTTTTCATAATATCAGACACATTTGGTTATGAAACTTTTAAAGTTATTATACACTTATACTGAATAACACATTTCACAAAATACCACTTTAAATTATTACGAAATTAAACTTGGCAAAATACATTGCACTAAATAAATCTTAAAACACACACAGAAAACAGATGGAATTATCTACTCTGTCATGGGAGCACTTCAACTTATTCTTCAAATTTTAACTTATACTTCATTCTCATATCTGTATCTTTTTTACATAAAACGACACTTATTTTAGTATAACTTAGTTTTTTATAATTTTAGTTTAGTATATTTGCATACATGTTCATGAACTATACATAAAATTGGATATAAATAATTCTTCAGAATAGAATGGGAAATATGATTTTGATCATTGTTGGGCACAATTTATGTAGAAGTAACGAACAACACAGAGTTTTAAAAGTAATAAACAGTGAAAACTTGCAGCAAGGCGCATTTTCATCGAATGTAAGTGCCGTCTGAGGAATCCTTTAGGAGATACTTGACATGTCTTCTTGTTTGGTTTGACGTATTATGTGCAGTATTTATACAGTATTTTATAATCTAGGTCAATGTTAAGGGACATTGATACAGAACTTAAAAAAGTAGTAACAAAAACTTTGCATTAAAAACTGTTATTTTAAAACATATTTAAAGCTATCAGATTAATAATTTACTTATTTTTAGTTATGTACATTTTATAAAACAACAAAAATTATTTTAAAACATTAAGCTTTACTGGCAACAATTACTAGATAACGTATGAAAATCCACTTACCAATATTATTATTAATAATAATAATTAGTCATTACAACGATCAAAAATGTTAATTTAAAAAAAAACTAATTACTCCTCAAAAGGAGACCCCCACTTAAAGTTATACCCTGTATTAAAATATTAAAATAAAATATACCTGTCCACATTCAGTCAGACGTAACTCAGCCTTCAAAACATTATATGTTGTTATAACCAAATCATATTCCATCAATTGTGTAGGATACACTGGAGTAGCACTATACCCCTCGTACTGCAACACCTTAAGCCCGCCTTTGATATGCCTACAAATCTCATTGCACCACTGAGCCCGCAAAGCTATCGGAGTTACAATCAACGTCGCACCACATTCCAATAACGGTTCATCCATCCAACATTGAGGGCACAAATATCTGCCCAGGGACTTCCTATACCCCAGACAGAGACGGTGTTGATATTTTCCGCAAGAGTCACACTCAATAATCCCTTCTTCAGAGGTATTACCACAGATGCACTGCACCAGAGGCTCATCTTCATCCCTATAGGGACAACGGTTGGAGCTTACACTCATGCCGGAGAGGATACTATTGTACCACAACTCCAGAGCAATTTTAGTAGCATTTTTATTATTCGCTGGCTTCACCCAGTCATTAGGAACTTTTAACTTCTTTGGCTGATCGACAACTGGACTAGGTGTGTTATTTTCTTCAACCCTCTTACGTTTTTTCAGCTGTTTATCTACCGTTGGAGATTTTAGTAAGTCTCCAGGATCAAATTTATTGTCAACAGCTAGACTACTAGTTTCTTGCGCTTGTGAGTTATTTATCGGTTTTTTATTTAACAGTATACAAGCAAGAACCTCAACAGTCTTTCCTAAACCCATTTCGTCGGCTAATATTCCTCCATTACAACAAGGTAGGATGACAGGCTTGTCTATATCTACATAACCTGTGTACTTGTTGTAATAAATGGTAAGTCCTGATTTTAATACCACTGGCGTATAAAGCGGATGGAGTGTTTCTGCAATACAGACATAAGAAAAACTTTTAAAATATTGGTGTCACTATATAGTACAACATAAAATTCAATGGCTAATTTTAATGAATCATACCATTTTTATTATCAATCATTTTCTCTCTATGAAGCATCCATCTCACCGTTTGTTCTTGATATGGCCTCAATTTTGGTTTTAAACAAGGATGCTGCATATTTTCAGCATTATTCAAATTACATATTCTAACGGCAGATACATCTTTATATAAATTCAAAATTTCTGCATTGCCATGGATATTTCTATCACATATTTCTGAAGCAGTTTCTAAAAACACATAAATTCTAGTAGTTTCTTACATCTTGCGCACAACTTCTTAAATTTTATGAAGTACTGAATTAAAGTCTAAGATTTGTGTATTATAATTTCCTAGTGCATGTCAACTACCTACATTAAATAGGTATAAAATTATCTTTATTTTTTACGTTTTTAACTTACCATTGGCAGTGTCTGTTTCAAAGTTGTACATCAGTTGGAAAAGAGTTTTTATACAATTACCAAGTTTAGTATAAAACCTTGGTAGTGGCAAATTCTGAAAATGAATATCCATGTATACCTCCCCATCCTTTGCCCTAAACTTTAATGCCAAAAATTTAATTGCACATATTTCTAAAATTAAAATATAAATACATTGAAATAACCAATAGATAGTCAAAATTATTCTACCTTTTAATATGTCTACATCCAAATTAAGTTTAACAAGAACTATTAAAGACCCATCACATTCTACAACTATTGTATCCTTTTCATCTTCATCCACAGAATTAAAAATAATTTTACACTTTATATATTCATCAGGAAAAACATTGTTAGTAGTACCAATAAGTATATTTCCTAAATAGAACTTCTTATTGCTCTCCTTGGGCAGTAGAATATTTATATTTTTGGAATTAAATTTTCTTTGTATTTTACGCTTCTTTATGACTGGTATAAAACTATTACTATGCATATTCCAAAATTCTGCATCTTTAGTCTTTTTTGTAGGAACGCTCTTCTGTCTACCCATTACAATCTATTTTTTTCTTTTCTACTATAAAAATTGAAATTTATTATTCGAAAACAATAATTTCAATGTCATTTGTCATGTCATAAAACAGCACGAAATTAGCAACGAAATTCAAAACTACCAACCACAAACCTAGAAAAAATATAGACTGCGTTGGTTCATGATATAGGTCACGTGACAGGTGCCGCGTTTTCTAGGAAACTAAGGTCCAGAAAATGGATATTTTATTTGCTTTATGTTGGCAGTTGTGCAAATATGATGGCTGCATTGCAATCTGAAATTAACTAACTTGCTGTCATTTTAAATGTCATTAAAGAATGTGACCAATCACAGTAAACAAATGAGCTTCACGCTACATTACAACCAACGTAAATTGACATAAAAACCAAGTTTTAGCGATTCTAGACCTTTTAGGGCAGCCATGAATTAGCGGTCGTCGGCAATATGACACTGGCACAGTCTATATTTTTTCTAGGTTTGTGTCATCAACACAGTATACTAATATTAGCTGCTTTCCTACTGGCAAGTGGAGCGCTCCTGGAGTACTACTGAAGTACTTCAATTTTATTTTTCACGTTCTAATAATAAAGAACATTTTACTCTTAAAGTGGTCTTTATCGTTTTCCCCTGCCTCATTGTCCTTGTGCTCTACCAATTTTTGTGGAGTTTTATGCTCCATTTCAACACTGAGGTTATTGTAATTTTTATTATTTATTAGACCATTTACAATTCATTACAATGGATATCTTTGTTATGGTAAGTATGTATCCTTTATTTAGATTTTGCTTCCTATTCAGTTTTATTTTAGGAAATGCTTTCGACTCATTCCAATTGCATAATTCAGATTCAGGAGCAGTTAATAAGCAGAACAGAACAAGAACACATCAGGAACAGGAACTCAGGAACACTTTCATGACAATGGAAAGCCATTACTGTGATCACCAAGATCTACAAAAGGCGTGTTTGATTTTTTAATCAGGTACCTCCTAATGCGTTCGTTTATTACCTCAGATGCCTCGGAACAATTTGAATAGCGATCGGTTATTCCATTATGGAAGTGTTTAATTCTCTTTTCGTTCCAATATTTTGACCGTGGATTCAGATTAAACATTAAACGTAACCTTTATACAGAATCATTTTTTGTGTTCTATTTAATCTAAGTACTTTTCATGTTCACCAAAGCATTAGGTTTCCTTTTTTTATTTGTATAAAATGGACAAAGGTCGGCAAAAGGTAGAAACTAAACACATTACTGGCTCTAATTGAAAGAGCAGTAACAAATAAAGTAGGTAGTAATATCGTCATATTCATAACTAAGTTAGGAATTTTATAAACGTTGCACATTGAAATAAGTACCTTTAACTTGTAAAGATTAAGGCTAAGTTAGGACTAAGTTAGGGTTGAGACTTTTTTATAAACTCTCCAATACAGGACGGGTGTAGAAAATTCAAAAGTAAATATAGGGTTATATCACAAATCACTGATACGATTCCTATACTTCACTCCAAGTGATTCAGTTCTCGAGAACTGAATCACTATAAAAAGAACTGATTCTTAAAACTAGCTTTTTATAAGAACTGGTTTTAGGTAACACTGCAGGTTACGCTTCTCTTCGAATCCTGCATCTCCGTCAATCGCAGTCGGTCGGTTTCTTACGCATTTTACAATTGCAACCCGTTTAGCTTTTAGTAGGGATGGGCACATTTTTAAAAACATCGATGTTCAACATCGATACGGTACTATCGACTTTATAAAAACATCGTCCAGAAAACATCGATATTTGAAACCATCGATGTTTTAAAATAATAGTGTAGAGAGTAGATAGACTGTTAATTTTTAGTTTTTTTATTGTACATATTAACTCATCAATTAACAAAGACGGAAAGGCGTGTCCGTTTGTCACGGATTTCTTAGTGCCGTTTGTAGCCGCTTCGACATAATTTAAACTTACTGCCTTCACATAGATGCAGCTAAGTCGTAACAGATAGGTAGGTCATATATCTAGTACTCTTATATGGACAGTTCTAATGGAAAGAATTCTCCAATGCTTAGGAATGCGCAGAACGCAGTTAGACCATCAGAGGATAGAGAGCGCGACACACTATCTGTCTCATCTTATTGGAACAGCTTCCACCCTTGACTATAAGGCTTCCACTTATAGGGATTGGCCATATAGGTGTAATATATATAACTATATAAGGTAGATACTGTAAACAGAATTGATTTGGAATTAAACAGAATTTGTTATCGATATTTTAATATTTAGAACGTGTCATTTTTATGATTAAGTCAGGATGCACTTTTACAACCGAAATGAAAATATTATTACATGGGATAAATTCGTAACGATGTTTTGATGTTTAACACTAACATCGATGTTAAAAAAATAACATCAGAATTACAACATCTATGTTTTTTTTGTGCCCATCCTTAGCGTTTAGACTTTAGAATAAAGCCTGCTTCAAAAAACAACGTAGTGTTGCTGGCAACGTCCCCATCACTAGTTCAGTAAAATAAAGATTTTATAATGTTGGTTTTGCATTTGTTGGTCATGTTACGTACAAATGTTGCTCCTCCGGATAGTTGAAGTTGGAAGTTTTAAACTTCACTCGACTTCAACAACCAATACGATTAATTTCATTGGCTGAAAGTCACTTGACAGCAACACAAAGTCACGTGATGAAATTAATCGTATTCCCCTCTTTTCGCAGTTGAAATCAGGTGGATTTCAAAATTTCCAACTGTTTGCAATAATAATGACACTTTCTTAAAACAGTTTTTGAACTTCTGGAAGTTCTGAGTACAAATTTCATTAAATCTCTATCGGTGAGTGAAACAACTAATAACTAATATTAAAAATGTGAAGTACATTTCATTACAAATATATCAGAAGTTCTAAAGAAATCGCAAAATTCATTTTAATGAGCGTCATTATTATTGCAAACGATAGTACATAACATAACCAGTAATAAATAAAATAAAACCAACATTATAAAATATTTATTTCATAAAATTAAATTAGTTAGAATGTTGCCAGCAACACTACGTTGTTCTCTAAAGCCGGCTTAATACATGGGAGAAATTTGGTCATCAGATGTGGGAGGGCTAAAGTCCCAAGTGGACTGTGTTTTAATTTTTGTTTGTAAGTTATTGTTTATGAATATCTTTAGGGGGACTAATACGATTTCTGGGGGTAGGGGGTGGGGCAAAGCCTCCCCAAGCCCCCTTCGAACTTTTCCCATGGAGTAATAATGTTTCTTAATTAAAGTATTTAAGCTTATTTCCCAAAATATCTCGAATCATTTAGATATTGAATTTTATTTATTTTTTGTTTTTTATTACACAATTTAATTTATATTTCTGTTGTATTTTACTTTCTGTTGTTTAAGTGTAAAATTTTAATTTTGTTAATAAAACTCAGTTCTTAATTCTTATACATTATATAATTATAATGACATATATACGTACCTATATCATTTATACAATTTGGCACGAATGACTATGTGTGCTGGTATGCAGTTCTTGGATATTATATTTAAATAAGAATGATATTAACGCTCCGCAATCGGATCACCAGTTAGTTATTCAGAATGTAGTAGAGATGGGACTTTTAGTTCATTTTGGTGAATTCATTCTTTCAGTCTCATTCACCTAAGTGAATCATTGACTTGAGTAATTCATTTGATTTAGTATGGTCGAGAATTATATATTTGTAATTCGACCACCGATCGTTCAGTCTCGACGTTCAATATCGGAGTTTGCTTACAACGGCACTGTTTCATGACTCGCGTGGTATCGTAATTTAGAGACATATATAACATAGATACAATGCTTTTGAGATTACAGACAAATCTAGATTTTAGATTTTAAAATATTTATAGATAATCATTTGAATATACGTAATAAAATATAAATTTACATGTGAAAATATTGTATTAAATTAACAAAAGAATATTTAAAATAAAATAAACTCTATTTCATAAATAAATTCAACATATTTAAAAATTCGCGTTTAAAAACAAAATTTTTAAAATTTTGTCTAATTTTAATCAAGATCGTTCTTCTGTTACCCTGCTTTAGAAATTCTGTCGCAAGACACCGAACTAGCCACTCTATATTAGAGATGGGCTTAGCAGTTCATTTTAATGATTCAGATCTCGAGAACTGAATCACTAAAAAGAACTGATTCTTAAAACCAGCTCTTTAAGAACTGGTTTTACGTCAAGCACTGCAGACAGATATACGCTTCTCTCTGAATCCCGCATCTCCATCAATCGCAGACGGTCAGTTTCTTCCGCGTTTTACGATTGCGACCCGTTTAGTGTTTAGACTTTAGAATAATAATTCTTAATCAAAATATTTGAAGCCTTTTTTTCCAAAATATCTCGAATCATTTAGATATTGATTTTTATTTATTTTTTGTTTTTTATTACAGAATTTAATTTATATTTTTGTAAAGTTGTTGTATTTTACTTGTTAATAAACTTCAGTTCTTAATTCTTATACATCATATAATTATAATTAATAGCACATACCTATATCGTTTTTATTAATGTTACAATTTGACACGGACGCCTATATGCGCTGGTATGCAGTTCTTGGATATTATATTTAAATAAGAATGATATTAACGCTCCGCAATCGGATCACCAATCAGTTATTCAGAATTCAGATCGCCCGTATGATTTTGAAGCTTACATAGGCTGTGAACACTCGTTCACTATTCACTGAACAGTTCCTTCTGACGTCTAAACTTGAAAATATCTCTCGCACTCACATCAATCGATACAAATCAGTTCGCAAAGAACTGATTTGTCAACTTCTGGAGAACTGATTCTCGCAGTGTCGAAACCCGTTCTTATAAACCAGTTCACTCGGGAACTGCCCATCTCTACTCTATATAGGTGATTCGACTGAAACCGGTCATTGAGTCACATCTCTGATACCGTCTACGTCTAATCATCAGCTGTAATTTTTCATTTAATTCAGTGAATTACTGAATAAGTATAGAAGGACTGAATTTGATTCGCCTGAATTACATTGTTAATTTTTTTTTAATCAATATTGCTTTTAGTTCACAGGGAATCATTCGGTCCGACAAGAAGGAATGATTCATTTCATCCAGTGAAATGAATAGTTTGTTTGTACCACAGTATACTAATCAAATATACTATGGTTTGTACTAGTTCGTTCGCGAACTACCCATCTCTAGAATTCAGATCGCCCCGCCCGTACGATTTTGAAGTGGACATAGGCTGTGAACACTCGTTCACTATTCACTGATACAAATCAGCAGTTCGCCTGATTTTTCAACTTCCCGAGAACTGATTCGCGCAGTTCAGTATCGAAACCTGTTTTTTTAAACCGGTTCACTCGAGAACCACAGATCAGACAAGTCGGAAACTGCCCATCTCTAATCTGTAGGTTCTTTCCTTTGTTTTTCAATGTAGTGTAAATTACACTACGCTGAAAATCAGCTGTTCAGCACCGTGCAGAAGTGGTGCTAGAACCAAAGGAATAACATGAAGTATGAAATGTTGTAGCCAGAGAACAACCATGCCTGTGCAGTAATAAGATTAGGATATATTCTAAATCTGAAAAGTTTTTCCTAACTAATTATTAATTATGGACGTCAAAGATGTTTTTTGTGATGATAACTTTTTAGACAATAGATTAGTAGATCTTCATTCAAGCTCCGCTAGCTCGAATAATAGTAATGATGAAGTAGAAACATTAATCAGTTCTTTATTTAAAAGATAAAAACGAAATTCAATTAAACAATATATGTAGAAGAAATTGTACCTAAATATTCTTATAGTTTTTAAAATACTTTAGGATAAATAAAACTTTATTTGATTATTTGGTTACAAGAATTGTGAAATATTAAAAAAACTTTCAAAGATTTGTTAAAGATAATGCAGGTTCCTGACTGCGCATGTCCAGTGCATTTTACTCCTGCTCGGCCTGGGTGTAGATAAATTAGACTAGTGTAACTAACACTGGGGCAATGGAATAAAAAGTGGTGTCAAATACAATACTTCCATGCAAAGGAACGTTTTCTAGCTATTCAGTGCAGCTGGTACTACACCAGAGAAATTGAGTACTACAACTTCTGTGGAAAGGAATAGACCTTTGGCGAACTATTCAGCATCGGTTTACTTGAAGGTCAACCAAAATGATACCAATCCACGGATACCAACCGCATTCATGACGTCAAGGCAGCACTTCGGTCTGTCAATTTTAGAACCACCCAAATTGTGGCGGTTCAAATTTTTGGTTTATTTACTTTACAATTTACAAATATTTTTAACGTGTGTAAAACATAACCCCACAGAATGAACGCATTCAATTGGTAATAATGATGGCGTCATGAGTTTAGAACCAAAATAAAACCACTGTCAAAAAATCTGTCAATTTTATGTCAACCGAAACCAAATCGAAGCTGAAAAAAATTCGCCTCTTGTGTTTGGTAGTTTGGTGTGTTTTTACTGTTTTTCATTTTCCCGTGATTTTCCCTTTCCACCTGCTTTGGTACGTCGATGTTGTGTGTTTTCTTATTCTATTTCTATACCGTTTGTGAGGACAAGAGTTTTCTAATTTTTCCAGAATTTGGTAAATGTTTTAATTACATATAATAATACCTATATACTTTCTGTTCAAGTTCAGATATAAATATATTCTTTTTTCAATTGCGAATAAATTATTCTTGATACCGGCTTGTTTACTGTTATTCGTTTAATAGACTCCTGTATCAATAATTTGTTTGTATCTATCCACTTATTACAATTCTTGTTTTCAGTTTCAATTTATTAAACTATATTATAATATTGTAGCAAGTTTCTGAATACCTAGTTTAAACTATGGGAGAACCCAAAGACAAAATATGTCGATTATGCTTAAGTTTTAAGGATATCAGTTTCACAAAACTAGATGCTTCTGCTATTGGAAAAGTAAAAGCCATTGTTCCAGAATTGGTAATATTTTTTTTATTATTTATTTTCTAAAAAATCTTAATTCACATTGAATATGTTATTGTACGAGAAACATACTTTCATAGTATATTTCTTTTGATCTATTCATATATTACTTAAGCAATTTTCAGGCCCTAAGTTTTCCAAATGATGCTTTTGTATGCTCAAAATGCAGGGATATGCTAGAAAAATCATTTGAATTAAAAAGGACCTTTTCTAAAAATAATGACTTGATTCAAAATGAAAAAGATAAATCGGGGTGTAATAAAGTTGATTTAAATATAATTATTAAAGTTGGCAATTCGAAACCTTGCGAAAATATTTGCAGAATATGCTTAAAACCCATTGAAGGTAAATATGTGTATATAAATGAAAAAGGTGATGATGATTTCAAAAATGTGTTGGATTTTTGCGTTCCTGAATTGGTAAGTTCATAATTTGCAATGCTTTTCTGATATTTTGCAAAAAATTAAGAATAGTGCTATATCATTTAAGTAAAATTTTAGGATGAAACTTTAACTCAAAAGCCAGCAGTTTGTTCTTCATGTCAAATTTTGTTGTATGAAATGTACAACTACAAAAAGGATTGGTTATCAGTTGAAGAAAAAATTCGATCTTCCATCGATTGTGTGACCGACGAAGGTATTGATCTGCACAAAGTTTTGAATTTGAATGGAGCAGAAGACGAAAATGATTTTTTGTCAGGATTTGAAGTGAAAGACGAAGACGAAACTGATATTTTTGATGAAATTCCCACTACTGTGGAAGAAAAGCATCTTGGGTAAGTTCTTGTCGTTTAAAACTAAATATTCTTATCGAGTTTTCCTTACAAATTAAAAGACGATCTAAATTGGTTGCAAGCATAAATGAAAAAAAGACCAGGCTTTGTTAGAAGCCATGACTGAAATGACCCTTCCCGCGTGGTATGTATACTAAAAACAGAAAAAAAAAAACATTGAGTATAACCCAAAAGGCCATTGACCGAGGTCTTTCAGCCTGTTTACATACTTTTTCAGTTTTACATTATTGTTATGATATGTATTATAAGATTTATTTTGTTTTTATGTTTTTGGTGCAAAAAAAAAGAGAAAAAGACCAAAAATTATTGTGTTCTGAGATTGATGAGTTCCTCCCATATTGTTTTTTCTGAAAATCTCCTGCGTCTTGTGACGTGGGTTTTTTATTTTGCAGAACGGTCTGAAAATTTCCATGTTTTGTTCATTTTTTGAGAATCTCATGGTGATGTTATACAACCATTTATTGGCGGGGTTGTGCAATGGGTTTCTTGGGTCTCAGCAGTTTGTAGATTTTGTAGCGCTGGCTTTCTCATGCTCAGGAATAGCGGGTGGCTACATTCTAATAATGGTCTGCAAACGGATTTATAGATGTTTGTTGCTGTCTTTTTCCTGATGCCTCCATTTCTATATGTCAGTCCCCAGAAGTGTTTTCCTCTGGCTATGCATTTCTTTTTTACTATTTTTGTATGACTGTTCAGGTTGAGTTTATTATCTAGAGTTATACCCAAGTACTTCACCTCCGTGCGTGGCTATAGTGTGTTGTTGTTGATCATGATTGTTGGAGAATTGTTTCTTACTGTATGGTTGAAAATGATAAATTGCAATTTTGTTGGATTTGGTTGTAATCGCCATAAGCTGAACCATTCTACTGTTTAGTCCACCAGTCCCTGTAGTTCTTCTGTAGTCTTTGTTTGTGGCTTGTGTGTTTTGTTGTGGCTTATTACAGTTGTATCGTCTGCATATTGTAATATGTACAGGTTGGGGTCAAAGCTGGCTCCGTTTCATAGTTGTAAATGTCACTGCAGAATATATTGTACAACAGAGGTGACAGCGGTAACCCCTGTGGCACTCCTAGGTGAGTTGTAATTGTTTTGAAATATTTTGTATTCACTCTTAGTTGAAGCTGTCTCTGTTTTAACTAATTTCATATTGTGTGTACTAGATATCGTGGACAGTTCATTTTTGCTAACTTATATAGCAAGCCGTCGTGCCATATGCTGTCAAAAGCTTTTTTTTATGTCAATGAAGACTTCTGCGCTGCATCCCTCCTCTAGCCTTGTTGTTTCGATGTTTGATGTGGCAATTATGAAAGGGTGCGTAGTGGAACATTTTTCTCTGAAACCAAATTGATATTTGGGTATATTCTGTCCAATGGTGTCAATTATTGGTTTTTTAAAATTTGTTCAAAGTTCTTTGCTAGGACTGAAAGCAAAACGATTGGACGGTAGTTGTCGACCTTTTTGTGATCCGTGTTTGGTTTTGGAATGGTTATAACTACCCCTTGTATCCATTCCCTTGGAAGACATGTATTTCTGAGACAGTATTCGTATGTTTTTATTATGTATGTGTGTACATTTGGACTGAGCTTTCTGACAATGTTTTTCGATATATTGTCCTTTCCAGGTGCGGTATTTTTTCCCCTATCTATTATTTCAAAGTAAGTTTCTTCATCTATTGTGGGTCTTTGATCAGATATGTCTCCCACAAAGTAGATGTCGCACCAGGCACTTCATTGTATTTGTTTTGGTCATATTGTGGGTTGTACTTTGGTTCGTATACCTCCTCAAAGTGTTTTGTAAATAATTCTGCCTTTTCAGTATCTGTACTGTATGTAATTCCATTTTCCTCCAAATTTGTTGTAGTTGCTATTCCCTTGTATCCAGATAGTTGAATTGTTGCCAGTAGTTTTTTCCCCGTTGATGGTTTATTTCTTGACAGACTTCTATGAACCACTTTTTCCACTAAATATAGTTCAATAAAGATTTATTTTTACAAAACTTTATTGAACTATATTTAGTGGAAAAAGTGGTTTTTTATTGCACTAGTACCAGTACTTTTTCTACTTGTTGCATAAATAACTATTGAACTCCTCATTTTTATTTTGGAGATATTCCCTCTACATTTTTCTTTTATTTTTGATAAACCTGATTATGTAGGGTGGTAGTTCATATGAATAGTATTTGGTTTTTGTTTTTAGAGACCTGTCTATATTTGCTTCTGCCAATATTTCATTGAATTTGCCAATACTGCGTTCTTCCATGCGGGTGTGTGCGTTTTCTTGGATGTGTTTTTCATTATAGAGTTAACTTTGTCAATGTTGCACTTGTCAATGTTGCACTTGTCAATGTTGTACTTGTCAATGTTGATTTCTGTTTCTTCGTCTTCTATTTTCCTGTCAAGTTCTATGCTTATTTCTATTGCTAGATGTTCAGCTCCTATATCTGCGTGAGTTTCGATTTTCTTGATATTATTGTGCAGGTTGCTGGTGTACAGTATGAAGTCAGGTGTTGAGTTGGGGTTGTTTGGCATTATGAATGTGGGTGGTGTTTCTGCTTTTTTTAAAGTTATATTGTTAATGAAGGTTGATACTTGTTTGTTTTTTGTTTTGTTCGAATTAAAGTCTCCAACTATCATGCAGTGCTTATATAGTGCTGCTTTGATAAATATTGTTTCCTCGATGTTCGACGTTGGATGTATGTATACCAGAATTGTGTGAAGTCTGTCATTTTGCAACGGGATTGAAAAGTGTGTTGCTTCGTTTAACGGGTTGTTTAGTCTTGCGGGGTTTTCTTTTCTCATAGTAAATTTGGGGTCTATTTGTATCAAGCTTCCTCCTCTTGTATTGTTGTTGACGATGTTCCCATCTCGTTGGATGACATTCCAGTTTTTATGATGTGTGTTGGTGTCATTTTTAGTTTTTGTTTCGACGAAAAGCACACAATTTATTTTGTTTTTATTTATAACATTGTTTATTATGTGTTTTTTATTGTGGTAGATATTTACATTTTAACAAGATATCAAGTGTCGACATGAATTTGACTGTTATTGATTTGAGGTAGAGGTTCTGTTCGTGAGACCATCAGAGGTTCGTCCAGGTCAAACATAAGAATATATTGTCTGTTTCCAGAGAATGTGGCTGTCGTGTCTATGTTGTATTGTATTATAAATCTCCCACTTAGCTTCTTGATCAGTTCCCCTCTATCGTTGTATTTGTCTTTGTTCAGTTTGGTTATGTATGTGTCAATTATCATATCATGTACTGTAATGCGCATATGTAATTTGGAGACTGGTTATCTTCTTGTCTATTTCCTCACTCTTTTTGTTAATCGATTTCATTTGGGTGTTTGGTATTCCCGATATTGGTTAGACTGGTCTTATTTGTATTTTAAATGAATCATCTCATTCATTTTTACTGAGTAGTTTTTGTGTCTGATATCAGCTTGTGTTGTGGTTTTATTTTCTTGACTTTTTGTGGGTGTTTTTTTTTGTCTGTGGTTTTTGCTTCTTTCTTTTCTGTAGTTGATATATCTGGTCCAAGTATAATTCCATTTATGTCCTGTTAATTTATTTTTCTTCTTTGTGTGGCCTGACGTACTTATAGGTGTTTTTTTCCTTTTTGTTCTTGATTTTTTCCATTGACCATTATCATCCAGCTCCATTTCACTGTAACTACTATCACTTTCTGAAGTCATTTCTGCTTTTTATGCTGAGTAGTCCAGTGTAACAAATTCAATGCTTACTCTACCACTGCTTCTGTAGAACTGTATGTATACTATTTTATTCGCAATTGCTTAGTTACAATCTATTAAAAACATTAATTTTAAGATAATATCATAATTTAATTTTTGACAAAGAACTCCATGAAAATGTTACTAGGCAATATTACTTTTTTATTGGTTTTGAGAATAAATTAAAAAAATATTCTTTCCGTTACGAAATTTTAATTTTTTTGCTTAAACATGTACTTGTCTGATTTTGAATTAACCTGTTGACCCATGGTGGTCCCGTTGAATATATGACACATAATTGTATATCAATAATTCAATACAAAAGAACAAATGGCGCAGAATACACACTGCTGATGCTCAAATTAAAAATAATTATAACTTGGGCATCCGTAGAAAAAATTTTTAGCCGAGGCTGCAATGAAAAACGTGGATATGTGTAATGACAATATTTTGATAGATAAAGTATTTAGCAGTAGCGTAAACTCTTGCCTTTTTTTAATCTAAACTTTGACTAAGTACAAATATTTTAAGAGGGGATAGAGAAAATTAGGAATTAAAGAAATCACGCTTCAACAAAATTTCAAACTTATTTATAAAGTGAATTAAATTTTTTTTGATATATTTAATGCCTATGTGGCTCGTTTGATGTTTATAGAGTCAGACTAGACAACCAGCAACACGACAGTAAAATTCGCTGCATGTAATAATTTAATTCCTATGTTTATGTTGTAGTTTAGTGTTCTTCAGTTTTTAGTACCTTTTTTTCATTTTAAACGTTTTGTAGTTATTAAATAAAGGAATTTGTGTCGGGTACAGATATTTTCCCACAATATAGTTTGCCAGTTTATTTTTCTAGGTTATGGGATAAGACTGCCGCGGGTACATTATAAGTTTTCTATTATCTATAAGTACCTATTCCTTTCAATCGATTTTCTTATAATAAATAGGCATTTTATCTAATTGTACCTATGGGAAGTGTGTTTTATTGGTAGTGAGTGGTTGTAATGTGTAGAAATGTAGTTTTGCTAGTGTATAACGAAATAATGAAAATCTATCAGCTATTATTACTGATAAGAATGTTAATTTTTGTCATTTCTATATTTAGAAACACTGCATAAAATGATCGCATGATAGTTGACATTGTTGACAGATGTAAACCATCTCATTCTATGCTTATCATAGGCGCCGACTTTCCGCAGGAAAAACAGCAGCAAAATGTTACTTGAAAAAGTTGCTCAGAATGGTAAATTATGTAGACGTGCAAAATTTCGAAAAGATCGGCCTGCTTTTATAAAATCTCTGTGCTTTGTTGAAAAATGGTTTCAAAATCAAACCTCGCCGATCTTGAAATTTTGCACGTGCCCATAATTTACTGTTCTGAACAACTTTTTCAAGTAACATTTTGCTGTATTTGCAGTAGAAAAGACACTTTACCTGAAACAATAACAGTTTTCAATCGGTGCACTGAATATTTTAAAAAGGATTATTTCGAAAACTATTACTCCTAACAACTTCAACAGCATACTTTTTTCAGATACAACAGGTAGGAGAATCGATTGTTTCTATAGTCAGATGGATACACTAAGCTGCAAAAATGTTCTGCCATTTAAAAGAAATGTGATGTGCCATAAGTGGCGCCCTCTACTAGTGACGTCAGAATTAGTTAAAAATTCTTATTTGCCATGCCAAAAAACATAATTGTGCCAAATTTTTTTTTTAATACTCCGACAGGTTTCAAAGTTATTGAGATATTTCAAAATAATATTCTAGCATTGAACGCCCTGTATTTTTGAAATCGGCAATATTCGGATAAGGCATATTTGGCTCAATTGATTTTTTTTTGGTCACAGTATCTCCAGCTCAGAGATTTCCCAACCTTTCACAGACACCCTGTATATACTCGCGTCAAGAATTCAGACGACTTACATCATACAAACAAATGAATAATTAATTATTTTTTATCAAAATATTTAAGAAACTGCAACTGAAATGTTTGCATTATATATTGCACTAAATTGCAAATAATTGTTGAATTTAACGCGACCAAATATCAAAAATTACGTTGACAATAAAGACAAGGTGAGTATACCTGCAATTTATTTTCCAAGGCTTCAATGATTGTTTATAAAACAAAAGATTGGTACAAGTGGATTTACTTTGAGAGAAACCGTATTGGTTCTCTGTAGTTATGTGTCTATAATCATACTGAAGTTTTTTATTTATAATGTAAATATGTATATGTAATGGAAATTTCAGACTGATTGCATACCGTTCTGTAATTTGTAACATCTTCACGTTTACCAGTTTTTTAAATTGGTTTTAAAAAACTGTCCTTCCAATAATTGGGAAAAACTTTTTTCTCTGGTTGTGATTTTAAAGTCAAAACAATAAAATTGTTAATTATGATTTTATATGTTGCATATTTCTGTTTTCAAATACATAACACTAAACATACACAATAAAAATGGTTCCGTTATTTTTATAAATCATTTTTATATATCATTTCTTAAAAAGTTTTGCATTGCAACCAATTCAGGTTTTATGCTGCCCATTACTTATTTATTATTTTAGCATATACAGGGTTTCCGGTAAATATATGGCATACTTTCGTGAGTGTATAGGGGAGGTCAAAATAACAGTAGTTTGTCATAAAAAATTTTTTCCTAAAGTAAGTAACGGAGATACAGAGCCCTTAAGGGGTACCCAGCGATTTACCTTTTTGGCTCTAACTTTTGAACCGACCTGTATAATTTAATGAAATTTTTATATTTTATGTAGGCCATAAAGGCTCATAATGGTCAATTTTATCGAAACAAATGTAGAGTACCTTTTTTAAAGAGGAATGACCAAAGTATTTAAGAATTCAGTTTTCACCTCTATAAAATGACAGCTCTCAAATTTTGGCCCAATGAGTATGGTGGCAAGTCCGTTCCTGACTTCCCTCACAGTATAAAACATCTACTGTAGTATGGTTTTACTGAGAACCCTGAATCTCGGGCAACAATACTCACAGCCATTCCTGTAACAAATTTTCTTCTGAATTTCAACTGCGACAAATTATATTCTCTACTAATTTTATAAAATTGTAATCTCTCCGATACTGATCCTCTTATAACCAGCATTTCATTTATTCTCTCCTGTGATTGAGAAGGAAGGAAATTGTAAATAATCCTAATCAAATTGTAAGCACATCTTTTTTGAGTTTAGGGCTTTATTGCAGCCTATCAGGGAATACGTAAATAAGCTTGTGTGTGTGATCTCTTTGTAAATTATCCATCAAACACACATTTTATACCTCTCAAATTTGACTTGTTAAAATAGAAACATTTTTTCAGTGCTAAACGCTCAATCTCTGAGATCGAGAGAGAAATAGACATGTCACAAATAAAGAGGCAAAAGTTAATGCGTGAAAATATCAGTGATGAGGAATTGCCGCATTTCAATTTTACTGCCGACCTGATATACAATCCTAATAAGTCAGATGCAATGGTCGAAGACTGGTTAGGTCAAGTGGAGGAGTACAAAGAAAAATTCAAATGGTCTGATTACACTACTATCCACAAGGTCCTTGTCAAATTGAAGGATATGAAGGAGATGTACATCTGGTTCAGCAATATTGCTGATATAATGGATTGGAAGCAGTGGAAAACAAAATTAGTCCGTGCATTTCCACGCAGAAGTGACTACTTCATGCATGTCAAGAAGATGATGGTCCGTAGAAAGAAGAAAGATGAAACGTATGTCACTTACTACAATGACAAACTTAAGCTGATGGAGCCGTTGAATCTAACTGCAGAGCAGAAAATTTCTTGCATATTCGGTGGCATAATGGATATTCTTGTGTGCTGTGTCGGCAGAGTAGGAAACTATAAAGGTCCCGAGGAGTTACTTGACTATTTTAAGTCGTGTGATGATAAAGAAAGCGTCGAGGCGGCCGCTGAGATAAACAAGTTTGTTCCAAAACCCCAGAAGAAAGTGAAAGCGAAAGCTCAAAATAAGGCACCTCAAAAACTTACTGCAAAAGAGAAAAAGAATGCCGTAACGAAATGTTCTGATTGCCACAGATATGGGCACACAGTTAATGAGTGTCGCAGGTACAAAATTGCAGAGCATTTGGATAGAGTCGACAAGATCAAGCCGCAAAACAACCCCAGTATGAAGGAATCGAAGGCAAAGAGAACAAGGAAAACTAAAGCTAGCAAGAACTGCTTCATATGTGGGAAATCAGGACATTTGGCAAGTTCTTGTAAATTAAATTCAAACCCATCAAATAAAGATCGTAACACCCAACAGCAGAAGCTGTCTCCCAAAAAGCCAAAGGAATTATCTGGTAAGTGTTAAAAAAACAGCTGTCCTAATAAAGTTTGTTTAATAAATATTAAATTATCTTATAAAAAAATGTTTTCCAACAAATTTTCTTGGGACCCAAAATTGAATTCAAAATTCAATTTTATACTACTAAAGCTTAAAAAAAATAATTTTTATTAATGTATAGAAGGGTGTTTTAGGATTGATTGATCCAATTTAAAATGTATGTATAAGAGAAAATGAGATACAAGACATTGAAAATCAAAATGAAAATCCACTTCTAAAATATATGATGTTTGTCATAAAGTAATGAAACATGCTAGTAATTTTTTTGATTACGTTTAACAATCTACAAAAGTTTTATCAGCTCTAGCAATATTGCCATGTCTTTTTGAAATAATGTACATTTTTGAAACGAGTTATAAAAATAATGTTTAGTTTGAGTAAGATTATATAATGAGGATATATTAATATGTCGGAAAGTGGAGTGGAGATTTGTAACTTGAATATTAAATAGTTTTTATCTACTCCTATTAATTTATATATTAATTATTCAACTGCTTTTGAGCAATTAATAGTATCAATAAACAAATAGCGTGAGTTTTTATAGTGAGTTATTATAACTCATGCTGGGCTTCTACAATGATAATTCGATATGTAAATAGTGTACGGAGTAAATTCTTGGAAATTTTTAAGCCGATAAATACGTTCCATTGGTGTAAAATAGAAAGAATTTGTAACAAGTGGAAAGGAATGAATAATTAAAAGATTTTAAAATTATTAAATTGCCAGCGCCTCTCAGTATGCGGAACTGTCAATTATTATCATTGAGGGAACTAATGTCATTTGATATTTTAACAAAATAATTTTGACGTTTTCAAATCAATTTTCTTTCTCGATACTTGTATCTTAGTATTTATTGTTATAGTCGTAGATAAAGTATAGTATTCAACTTGCGGTAATGGTCATAACTCACTTGATGAATTACAGCACTCGCCTGCGGCTCGTGCTGCAAACTTCATCTGCGTGAGTTATGACCTGCATTACCGCTTGTTAAATAATATACTATTAATCTGGAACTAAATATGTTAATTGCATACTTTTAAAAAATATTTTATAGCATTTATTACATGAACATTTTAAATTATTATTGGCTGAAGTGAGCGTTTATTTATGATGGCCATGGAAAATATTTAAATTCAGCAATACTGCATCAGGCCGATAATTAAACTGTAAGCTAAAAATGAACCGAGGCCGCAAATGGTCTATGGTACTGTGAAAAGGGGGTTTTAATATTTGAAAAAGTTTTTACTCGTAAATATGCATTTAAAAATTGTTTTAATCGCGTATTCGTATTATACTCATTTTTACCTACTTTCTCTTAAAATTAATCACCCTATGTATTGGGGGGTATATATAAAATTTAAATTATATGAATTATTCGTAGATATAAGATGCTCTAATTGTCATAAAAAAGGTCATCCAGCCTCCATTTGTTGGTCAAAGAAAGCAGACAAACACGGAAATGTTAGCTCGCCCCGAAACCAGCAACCAAGCAAGAGCACAAACGACACATATTACAGATGCCAGAATTGTGGAAAATTTACAAACAAGTCAAATCCTTGCTGTACTGCCAGTAGTGAGAAATATATCGGTGCTTATTCCTCACCATATGATGTTTATAATAAGCAGATATGCTTAAGATGCTACAAAACCGGGCATCTTACAAATGATTGTGAAGAGTTTTCCCGTAAATTATATAGGAAATGAAAAGGAAAATCAAGTAAGTGTTTATTATCTATTCTGGCTTCACATTCTAATGATAACGTGGCATAAATCTAATCAGCATACATTTTTTACATTTTTGCCAAGGAATTTTACTACAAAATAAAGTTTCATGAATGACCACAAATGCAGGGTACAGGGTCATAAAGTTTTATTTTTTAAGTTATAATTCATTCAAACTGAGGCAATGCACAAATTAATATTTGGAATCATTTTCAGTTATACTTTTTTTAAACCACTAGTCTCTGAGCAACAGTAGTGAAACTTGTCTTTTTTTTTAATTTTTTAATTTTGTGAATTTATTTGTGTTTTTAAGTAGAATTGTGCTGTGATTTCTAGCCCAATGATGTAACTATCTAGAGAGTGACTCATAGATAATACAAAAACACCATTACTATAAAGCATATAAAATGATTTTCTGTCTCAAAATGACCAAAATCTGTTATATAATTGCACCTACTGAAAATAATAGTGTTATGTAATACAATTATTTGTATCTTTTTTTTAATATTTTTTATGTACCAGGTGCCTTCTAAACTAGCAGTGAGTCACTGTCTAGATTTTCGGAGATTGAGTATAGCCAACAAAGAGATATAATTGTTTGATCCTTAGCAAACTTATACCCAACTGCCAAAAATCTAGAAAGTGACTTATCGCACATTTCACAGACGTACTAAATTTGGAGGCAATTATATATAAAAAATGACAAAAATAATTGCATTACATAACATCCATTATTTTTAGTAGAAACTGTGATGTAACAGTTTGAAGCGTTAGATAATAAAAATGATGAGTTGAGAAGGGTTTAAAGCACACAAAATTATCAAAAATAAGTTGATGTCAAGTAAACCTAGCACATTAACAGTTTACTTTAAATGTCCCCCCTAAGCCATCTTCTTCGTCTCCGTCCTTCTTCCGTGCTTCCATGTATCCATGTTTTGTCAAATTTTAATATATTTTTAGATCCAGATTCTGACGTTTTAATATTTATTTTAAATAGTTTCTTTGCCATATCATTATTTTGTGTTTTTCTATCAGTATACTCTATTCGATTTCATTTATACGGAAATTTGCATACCGTAATTCATATGTCACACATAATTCGCAAAACCATCCTTGTATATATTCTAAGCAAAGCTTCATCTTGTAAGATATAGCAACTGAATTTTTTTTTATCAGAAACTCGTTTTTAAAACGTTTGTCTTCCTTCCGCGAGTTTCCACTATTACCCGTTTCACAGTTGTACTTCTTTATCACTCTTTTTTGCACTATACATATATGCTACTCATGTAGGTTCTTGTTATTTCAAGATCACTTACACTCGTATTTTGACCTCGCGCCCTAATCCCTTCATACATGTTATCATCCGATATTCCTCACTTGTTAAATGAGGGCATTTATGATTTTGAGAATATGCTGTAGACTCTAGATTTTATAATTACCTCCTTTAACCGCTATTCTCCATTTTCCTGTCTTTACCTCTAAAACTTAAAAAATATTTGGTTTCATTATATGTAACTTCCCCAATGTTGGTTTTGTTAAATTACTTTGATAAATGATTATGTTATAAATAAAGTAGTTAATTTGTCGATTGATGAGTAAATAAAAAATTAGTTTTCAAAAAAACACGATAATATTTTAATATTGTAACAGTTTTAACAAGTAATTTTCATTGTTCCGAACTATTTGTTGTTATTACATACAAATAGTTTGTATGTCAATGTGAAATTACTTTTATAAAGCAGATGTTCAATGCTTGCGATCATCTAAGCAATTCAACTGTTTAAAATTGCTGAAAGTGGCCATTATTAATCTACCGGTTTAAAGCAATATTAAATTAACAGTAATAAAAAGTAAATATAAAAATAATTTGTAACATTGTACTCTGTGGTAACTAAAATTCACTAAAATCTTTTCTTTATCAGTGTATACAGACAAATTATTTAAATAGGTATCAAATCATTAATTATCAAATAAAAATCTTTAAAGTTGGACATCACAATATTCTGTATTTTGTAATTATTTTTATTGTACTCTGCTCTTTTATAATTAAATTTAATATTTTTATTATCTAACTAAAAAAATATAAAACAATTTCCCTGTATCTTGAGAATGTGGTGATTATGAACCTATATATATTTTTTGTTTTGTTATTGGTGGAATATTGCAAGTTTGTGTGTTAATTTCATGAGGTTATGAGGCAGCTGTTTCACTCCATTGCTGATGCTTTGAAATTCTTAGCTTTAATTACTTTAGTTTAGTTTTAGTGCATATGCAATCAATCTATTGTTAACACATTAAAATTTCTTATTTGGTTTTTAGTTTTTTATGTCACTGAGAACAGTATCTGCATCGCTAAAAACTATGTAAAACGGTGCCATTTTAAAGTGTGTAGGAAGATTTAAAAATAAAAAAAAATAAAAACTAAAATGTCCTCATTTAAAAAACAACAAATTTTATTAAAACTTTTATTGAGACATATTCCAATGTTTGCTGTGACTGGTAAAACAAGTAAATGGTGTCTGTAGGATAAACATTAAATTGAAAATAGGATAATAAAACGCAAATTGGAACAACCAAACTTTTGTGTTTTTGTCCAGAATTGTGCACTGTGTATTCAATTTGTAAATTCTGGGCTTAATCCCTTAATTTAATAATTTTTATAATAATCCCTGTAAATGTTACATTTAGGCGATTTTTATGGTGCTTACTATGCCAAACCAAGTTACTTGTAATTGTCATAGTTATTTATAACTTGACATATTTATTTGTTTTTGTTGATTATTAATTTGAGGTTAAGTTGGAAGTTGGCGTTAAAGACTCAGACTTTGAGAGTAAATAATTATTTTTCCTAAAATTTTAATTCTTTTTGAATTCCAAATAAGACAATTTATGTTTATGTATGTACATACCACTGTCAAACACCCAATCTAAATTTGCCTCTACACGAACTATTAAAACCTAAATTAAAAATTATGCGAAGAACTTATTTTTGAATAACAAACACTCAGTCTATATTCCAAATTTCATTTTTGATAAACAACTTGCATAATATACTGTTTTTAAAATTCCTTCCGACACATAGCACTTTATAATTCTTATACTGTAACAAACACCATTTAATTTTTTTGTTAAATTATCTATATGAGTAATCCAATTTAAAGTACAGTATATAAAAATACCTGAAAATTTAGTAGAATCGCTAAGAGGTGTTTGAATTTCATTAATATTTAGAAATTCTGTTTTTTATCTATTAGTGCTAAATAGAACATATTTAGTTTTATGCTCATTCAGAACAAGTTTGTGTTGTTGAAACCAATTCTGAATTCTAACAAAGCAATCCGAAGTTTCCAACTCCAGTTCAGAGAGTGTGGCTTCCATCTATTAATAAAGTAGTATCATCGGCATAATTTATTATTTTATGTCGTTCATCCCAAAACAATTTACTCAAATCGTTAACATATATATTAAATAACAGAGGTCCCATAATACTACCCTGAGGAATACCTCTTTAACAACTTGTCTAGATCACTTCAATTATTCCATCAAAGTTATTTAACTTCTGTTTTCTAAATACGTTTTGAACCACTTTAAACAATTTCTTCTAATGCCGTAATAAAATATTCTCTTAAGTAATATTTCATGATGTACACAGTCGGAGGCTTCTGATAAATCAAGAAATAAAAATGTATCACCATAAAATTCAAAATGCCGAAATCATAATTCATTTTACGTCGGTTTATGCCAAAATATTCCATTTTGACAGTTGATAAGTAAGTAAAATAAGGAGGAAAATAGCTTATAGAGTGGATATGTAAACATAACAACATATACAGTTTTATAGAATTATAAGATGGTTACATTTTCAGATTATTATAGTAAGATGTGTTTAGATATATACAGGGTGTCCGGAAATGATGAGCAAAAAATTCAGGGGATAATTCTAGACCGAAAATAAATGCTACCTCTTTCTATAACATTTTTTCCAACACTGATTATTAACACAGTTACAGGGTGTTTACTACACTAAAAGTTTGCATTATATTTTACACTAAATTGCAAAAAATGATTGTTTTTAACGCGACCAAATTTCGAAAATTACGTTGACAATAAAAACGTGTGTAACGTCAGTCGTGGCGTAAGACGTCTAAATTCTTGACGCGAGTATACCAAAAATCGTGTATTGTATATTCTACAGCCACCATACTGGTTGGTTTTGAGGTTAGGCATTCTGTGATTGGATGAAAACAAAGAATAATTTTACATATATCCTTAAATTAACTTTTTGAGAAAATATATACAAAACGATAAATAATACTCAAAAATTATGTAAGTAACATTGGTAATAAATTTCAAGTATTTAAACTTTGTGAAGGTTATGTTAATTTAACGTCGTATTAAATTCCCAAAAACATTCTCTGCTCATGACCTCTCTCTATAATTTATCTAATTGAGAGTAGAGCAAAATGAGTGACCAATTAATGGTCAGTTTTAATAACTCTGGGAGCAGTCCGATTCAAAACAGTGTAACAGATATTTTTCGTTCCATATATCTAATGGTTTTGCTGTTACAAACAGCCAAAGTAAATAGATTGAGTAACATTGGCACTATTTCACATTTTTTTGTGGTTTTTGACGATGCAGAAACTTTGATATTTATCAAATTATCTATTTTTCGAAAAATTCAAATTTTATGTACAGCAGCATGTATATTGAGGAATTGCAGTGTAACAAAATGAACAAAAAAGTGGTATAGATTTCTTGTAAGGAAATGATCTTTAACTTTATGGAGTGAAATGATTGTTAAATATAAAATCTCTTATAATGACAAAAAAAAGTCAAGGGGCTTTAGCTTGATAAGGAATCATAAAAATTAGGTATATGATAAACGAGGCTTCAGACAGGACAATATTATCGGTGTTGGTGTCGGTCATTTGTTAAAGTTTAATCAGTGATGTACCTACGTAGCTAGCGGATGCTAGAAATTGTATTGTTTAAAAGATAATGATGAAGAAACAGGTGTTACGTCTACAGTACCTACACAGGAAGAAACAGCAAAGCTGCAGAGAAAGAAGATACAGAGTACATATATTGTTATCTGATAGACACATCAATGGCGTATTTTACGCACTGAAAATTTGATGTGAAACTGTGGCTTGGCTACTAATTGTTCACTGCATTGACTTTAACTGACATTTCATAATCGGTCTGTGTGAACACATGTATGTATTTTGAATTGCTGCCTAAAAAGCAACAATAAATGAATTCTACAGAACCATCGAACATGCACAGCAATATCGGTGATCTCCATCGATATTTTTATCAGATCGGAAACTGTTAATTGAAGCCATGTTTTTCTGATTCAATCCGACACCAGTATCAACATCGATACCGATAATATAGTCTTGTGTGAAACTGCATTAAGAGGATTTGTTTGATTTTTTGTTTTTATAAAAACAATAAGACTTAGTCTTCTGAAGCAACTGCACTGGCTAGTGATAATCCTTTGTTATTCAGCTTAAACACATAAGGTGCTAGTCACACTAGAATCTACTCTAAATTTATCTCCATCTAAATTCCTTGTACATATAGTGACAATGGAATGAAATGGATGGAAAAAATGAAAACATACTGTACTGCATCCCGGAGCGGAATATTTATGGCTCTTTCTTCATGGTGCAGTAGATGGTGAAAGTAGTCTCCTCATTTAAAATCGTTCATGAATTTCCACAGGATTTTTAGATGCGTATTAAACTTTTGGACAGTATATATTTTTATAATGTTTTAAACAGATTAATTATTGTTGGTAGTAAAAATGTACTACAGTTCAATATTTTCTGTTGCTTTTAACATTTAATTGCTGGGAAATTTGCCTGGGGAAGAATTTTTTTTCAATTCCCTTTTGTCTAGGACAATTCCAAACTCATTAAAAGGTATTCTTTGTAACTGCATTGAGTAACAAGTAAACAATGGTTTTATCAGCTAAAGGAGGAGAAGGAGCTAACTAGCTCGGTTTCCCATCAACTCCATAGGATATTCACCAATACATGTCATTATTTTAATTGTTGCATTTGATCAAGAATAAAGTTCTTTAATTGGTATTAACTTTTTCTTGAGCTTTAAATGCTGTTAGAGTAAATTGCATGGGGTTAGCAAATTTCATATGTACGTCTGTACTGAGATAAGCTTTTATACCCCATTGTTTTCTACAAGATTATAAAAGGATTTGTATTTGTTGAAAGGTCGTCAACCAAAAAAACCACATGGGAATTTTTGGATTTCGTCGGAGGATATTCCAGACATGTTCTCCATATCCTTATCTGCTAGCACTTCTAGCAAACTTTAATGTATATTTTGAATGTTAAGTATCTTTGGGCACATATTAATGGAAAATGTATTAGCGAATAATAAAGTAATTGTATTCAAATATATTTTTTCATTTATAATATTTAAGCACAGCTGAAAAAATAGCATCCACTTTATTTTTTAATGCATTGTATAAGACACGAAGAATTTCAATTTCAACAACTCACATTTACAAATTTGAAGGAAGTGCAAGTTCAGTCCAAGTTCTGATCCCTTCTGATTCTCACCTGAAAAGCGTTAAACTAATCCTACATAGGAAATAGTTATGTTTTCAAGTGGTAACAGACCATTAAATCAATTCAACAGCCAGCAATTTCTAGAATAAAGGAACCTCTAAAAAACTATTACGTGATTTAAAAATCATGAACTCCAGGAATCGGCCAAGCGTGAATGAGTTCCCCAGATTTAAAATGTGAAACCAATACATCTTTAACATATTTATTTCAAATGTTAATAAATA
This sequence comes from Monochamus alternatus, assembly GCA_037114965.1. Taxonomy (NCBI): domain Eukaryota; kingdom Metazoa; phylum Arthropoda; class Insecta; order Coleoptera; family Cerambycidae; genus Monochamus; species Monochamus alternatus. Next base: position 19,471,693 of record CM073435.1, on the reverse strand, counting down.
TGTGTCAATTATTCGGGACAGTAACTGAAATGAAGGAGCTCTTCTGAATTGCTTGGGTTTGAAGGTGATGATTTAAAAATATCAATTTCACCCATTGTGCAGTCCTGATTTTAACATCTATTTTTATTTTGAAGAGGACAGTAGTGCTTGATTTTAAGCAGTTGGTACAAATGCTTTCTGTTTTGTTCCTACTTTAGGTGAAATTAAAAAAATTGATCTCATGTAACATCAATATTGTCTCTGATATTGGCGCAACAGCAATGAAGAATATTGGTTTTTCTCATTCTGCTTCTCATAGCTAATAGCATTAACACAGAAGTATACAATCTGTACTTGCCAGTTCTTACTATGATAGGAATAACTGGTAATTAGTTGTCAACAAAAAATGGAATGTAAGGTGGAGATAACTGGATGGTATGGAGAAGGGAGGACAAGATTTTTAAACTAGTGCCTTATTCTCCTGAAAGTAACCCTATCGGGACAAAATCAGGGCCAGATTGACCAGAGGCCTTGGGGCCATGGCCTAGGAGCGCCAAGCTCTCGGGAGGTGCCTTAAAGTATCAAATATAATTTAAAAATGCATAAATAGGATATATCTTTACCTCATTTCTTTTAAGGATGTGTGCCTATCAAGCAGCCAGTACCAAATTAGGAGGACATTGTAAGCATGCTGGAAATATTCTACACTTACTAATGAAGACTGTGTCTTCGCTGATCTGCTGTTGTCATATTTTTGCAATGTTTAGATTTAAGCGCACAAAAAAATGGTTTGCCCTGAAGATGAGATCATCATATATCGCCACTTGTAAACAAATCTAAAATCAGTTTTTATCAATTCACCAGAGGTTATATTTTTGCCTGACCTCAAACAATGTATGCAATAGGTTTGGCATCAAACTAAAAAGCCTTATGCCTTCATATCTCTTTTTTTTATTTTGACCCACCCAATATGAACCTGGAGTTAATTTTCAGCGATTAAGTAATGAAGACGCGTTGAAGAGGTTATATTTCAACATTGTTTGACCCACTGCTTTAACTTAAAGTTTAAGGTTGTTAGGTCAAATCTTGTATGTACAAAAAAACAAATGAAACGCAGATAGATCCAACTCTATTTCATGTGAACTGGGTATATTATTAGTCTTATTGACCATAATATATTATTTTCACCATATTCAAACGTTTGTTCTGGCCATTTTTAAACTTAAACAGTTTACATAATGTCATATATACAGGGTGGACCAGCTTTTTTGTGCCAAACTTTAAGGGTATGTTCTACATTGAAAAATAACCGTAGTTTGCTATACAAACAATAGTCCAAAATTGCTTCGTTACGAAAATACAGGGTGTTGAAGTTTATTCTGAAAAAAATAAAAATACATTTTTTTTAAACCGCTCGAGATAATTAAATGAAATTTAACAGGTGTCAATAGAAATGGAAGACTTCCATCAGATACACTTGCTGCAACCACCAGATAAACAAATTTAGAACAACTAGTTGGCGTCGGTTTTCATGTCAACGTTTGACAAATCTTAAATAGACTTGTCTTCTGTGTAGTAGTATCAAAATGCCGTTTAGGATTTGCTAATGGAAACTCAAGGGCAGCCGCCAGAGAATACAGAAGAAAATATCCGCAGAGACCACATCCTAGTCGTAATGTGTTCACAAGAATTCATCAGCAATTAATGGAGAATGGTTTAGGAAATTTACATGGAGATCGAAATAATGCCAACCCAAAGCAACAACAAAGAAGAATTTCTCGATGGATATTAAACGAGTTTGACAGATCCAACAATAAGTTCCCATATAGTTTCTCGTATTATCCGTATCTCTAAATCCAATGTACTTTGTACTCTCAGAAGGGATCACAGGTGTCCATTTCACCTACAACCTGTTCAAGGCTTACATCCAGGAGATGAAGAGAAAAGACTGACTTTTTGTCGGTGGGTCCTTCGCTCAATTCAAGAAAACAGGAATTTTTTGAACAACATACTGTGGACTGATGAATTCTGCTTTACCCGTCGCGGTATAGTTAATTTCCATAACCAACATGTGTGGTCACATGAAAATCCTTACGCCATTAGACCACGAAATTTTCAAGTTGAATTCAGCGTAAATGTTTGGATAGGGATTTACAACAACAATATGTTTGTACCCTATTTTTTACCTCGATGCTTAAATGCAGAAAACTTCTTACAGTTTTTAGAAACAGAACATCACAATATGTGGGATGAAATACCAATAATTTTAAGACAGACTTCATTTTTTCGCTCGATGGTTGTCCCGCTCATTTTCGTAGAAATGTTAGAAATTGGCTGAACAATAACTTTCCGGACGGATGGATTGGCAGAGGGGGCCCAGTTTCATAGACACCACGGTCTCCGGATATTACCGTGTTAGACTTCTTTGTATGGGGTTTTTTAAAAGAGAAAGTTTATGTGACTCCCATGAACACACAAGATGAACTTATTACTCGCATAAGAAATGGTTGCAATGCAATAATACCACATCTAATTAATTTAAATGGATGTATTGTACGTAGGTGCGAGTTGTGCATTGAAAAAAATGGTTCCCAGTTTGAACAATTTTTTTAACTACTTCTGTTAATAATTTTAATTAGTTCAGTTTTTGGTATTTATTGTGAAAATAAAGGTTATTAATACTGGTGTATGCAATGTATATGTAATGCAGCAAGTGTATCTGGTATGCAGCTAGCAAATAATAATCCATTTGAAGGACTTTGAAAAGTTTTAAAGTAATTTATTATTTATTGAACGGTGCATCGTACAAAAAAAGTCAAGAGGGTTTTTTTCTACCAAATTGAATGAGGAATTCAAAAGTAACATTAATCTTTAGAAAAACCAGGAACGTACCATTTTTTTGTTGGAAAATAGCCACTGACGATCCGCTACTAGCGCCATTGGTGACAGTAAAAGAAACATTTGTATTGCAAAACTTAAGTCTTCCATTGACACCTGTCAAATTTCATTTAATTATCTCGAGCAGTTTAAAAAAATGTATTTTTCTGTTTTTCAGAACAAACTTCAACACCCTGTATTTTCGTAACGAAGCAATTTTGGACTATTGTTTGTACAGCAAACTACGGTTATTTTTCAACGTAGAACATACCCTTAAAGTTTGGCACGAAAAAGCTGGTCCATCCTGTATATAAGCATAAGTAATAGGTATCATAGTAAAATGTGAAAAATATCCAGAATGAACATTGTTTGAATTAGGCACAATTAACAGGGTTGCCAAACCACTTGTTGGCTCTAGATATTGCTTCCATCAGTCCTATTCAACTTGACAGCAACAATGGGAATAATGGCTAGCACATACTCTTATAGGTTCAAATTTTGATGGTAAATATGCCCACTCGTTTTTTATTTGTATCAGAAGCAAAACATTCTATATGGTAGGTATCTTTTCACTTTCAAAGGATTCACAGCACTGCCAACTCACATTTAAGAAAAGGCTCCTTCGGCATATCGGCTCTTTTGAGTTGCTCGTATTTGAAAGTGATGAATTGAAAATATCAATTTCACCCGTTCTACAGTCCTGATTTAACATCTATTTTTATTCCGAAGAGGACAATATTGCTTGATTTTAAGCTGTTGGTGCAAATGCTTTCTGTTTCTTCCCACTTTTGGTGAAATTAATTTTAAAAAATTGATCTCATGTAACATCAATATTGTCATACTTTCTCTGACATTTGAAGGCGCAACAGCAATGAAGGATATTGGTTTTTCTCATTCTGCTTATCATAGCTAATAGAACTAACACAGAAATATACAATCTGTACCTACGAGTTTTTGCTATGATGGGAATAACTGGTAATTCCTTACCAGTAAAAAGTGGAATGTAAGGTGGAGATTACCAGATGGTATGGAGAAGGGAGGACAAGATTTTAAACTAGTGGCTTATTCTCCTGGAAGTAATCCTATGGGGACAAAATCGGGGCCAGATTAACCACAGAGGCCTTGGGGCCATGGTCTAGGAGCGCCAAGCTCTCGGGAGGTGCCTTAAAGTATCAAATACAATTTAAAAATACATAAATAGGAGACATCTTTATTTCATTTCTTTTAAAGATGTGTGCCCATCAAGCAGCCAGTGCCAAATTAGGAGTGGAAATTGTAAGCATGCTGGAAATTTTCTACACCTATTAACGATAATGAAATTTCATAACTATGCCTTCGCTGACCTGCTGTTGTTGTATTTTTGCAATGTCTACATTTAACACAAGAAATTGGTTTGTCCTGAAGACGAGATCATCATATCTCCATTTATACTCAAATTTGAAATCAGTTTCCACCAGTTCACCAGAGGTTATATTTTTGCCTGACCTCAAAACATTGCTGCAATAGGATTGGCATCAAACTGAAAAGTCATATGCCTTCCTATCCTTTTTTTATTTTGGCTTGCTCAATATGAATCTGGCGTTAATTTTCGCCGATTAAGTAGTGAAGATGCGTTGAAGAGGTTATATTTCAACATTTTTTGGCCCACTGTGCCTGAACTCAGAGTTAAGGTTTTTAGTTAAAATTTGTATGTACAGAAAAATCAAATGAAAACGCAGATGGGTCCAACTCTATTCCATATGAACGAGGTATGTTATTAGTCTTATTGGCCATAATATATTATTTTCACCTTATTCAAATGTTTGTTCTGACCATTTTTGACACTTAAGCAATTTACATAATGTCACATATACATATAAGCATAAGTAGCAGGTATCTTAGTAAAATGTCAAAAATATCCAGAATGAACATCACTTGAATTAGGCATAATTAACATGATTGCCAAACCACTTGTTGGCTCTAAATAGTATTGATTTCATCAGTCCATATTAAACTTTGTAGCAACAATAGGAATAATAGCTAGCACAGATTCCAATAGGTTCAAATTTTGATGGGAAATAGGTATGCCCACTCGTAAGTATAATTTTTTTATTTGCAAATATCGGTAGAAAATTTTAGTACTGTATGGTATCTTTTCACTTTCAAAGGATTCACAGCGCTGCCAACTCACATTTAAGAAAAGGCATATGCTCTCCTGGCATATTGGCTACTATTTCTCAGTCCAGTCCTCGTCAGTAATTTCAAGAATCCAAAATGTTAAAGGAATGCAATATAGCTTATAGAAAAAAATATTGTTACCAGATTTAAGGGTACACAATTAATTGTGTAGAGATGTATCTTTTTTACAGAGTACCTCCAGATTGTCATAATCCAACCAAAGTGGTGAATAGCAAATAATTTTTGAATTTGGTTAAAGAACAAATCTGCTTAATCAAGAAGTAATTTAAAGATTTTTATTATTTTTTTTTGTTCAGAAAAAATAAATAAATAGGCACTGGAACATATATATATATATATATATATATATATATATATATATATATATTATTGTCACGGGTTTCCCAATCCCACCTTTTTTTTACCAGAAAAACAACCCGTTAATTAATTACTTATTTTTATTAACTACTCTGTACACTACTGAATACTAATTACAACTCAACTAAACACTATTTCACGTTGAAGTTCCAGGAAATTTCCAACTAGACACTCCCAAGACTGTAGTACAAGACTGACTGACTCGGCCGTTTATTCTTTTTTTGTAGACTAAACGAATATTTCAGGTATTTTCTAGCATCTCTAGATCCATTTCCCAAACAACTCGAACGCTTCTCGTCGATTCTCCATTTTTCCAGTTGCGCTTCGATACACGGCAATATTTGTTGTTTGTTACCAGAATCGCGTAGGGGCGATCGGGGCAATCTCATGTTTCGCGATATCCAGTCTTCGGATTGGGTGCGAGTGGGGCAGATTCCGTGACAATATATATTTTCTTTGGTAATGTGCCATTTTTTATATCGAAAAATTATGAGAAAAAATATTCACTTAAAATGGCTTAGCAGGATAAGTATGTGTGCTGCTTCCTGATGGATTTAATTAAAATTTTGTGTAGAAGTCAGCAACAATGTAATGTAAAGTCCCAGTAGGTTGTCTCAAAAACATTTTTTATGGAAATTTTGGAGGTTTTATGAAAAAATGTTTTTTTCTAGACTGCTTGTTCGATTTTGATGCCCAAAAAATGTCATAGAATTTGATAGGGCAATGCTGTAAAAAAATTGCCTTGTAACTTGTGTAGCTAAGCTAATAGTTATTTAATTTACATTTTCTGGTAAGAGATAAGTATAGGGAAGGTTATATGAAATATGTATAAGCAGTCAAAAAATTAAAAAATATGAAAGGTGTTCCATTTGAACTAAGAAAGTTGATGGGCACTTCTGGTGTAACCAGAACGAGATGTTTTTTAAATGGCACATGATACTAAAAGTAATGTCAAATTTTGAATTAAGTACTTTCAGAAACACTGTGTATTTGGTTTGCTCAATAAAAACTGGGACACCTGGTACAAGCTTGCATTAAAATTAAATTCTTTATAAAATATCAGTCTTAATCAACTGAGACATCCTGTATATAGAGTAGCTTGGGAAGTACCAAATTTTTGTCGTCACAGTTAATACCGACATTTTTTGCCACAAGTCTCGAGCCCAGAGGTATATTCTGTTACTGTTCAATTTATAAGGCTAATTATAGTACCTAAGATTTTCAAAGGTATATATTATTAAATTAATTTGAAAATTAAATAATCCCTAAAATAATGTAAATCTTTAGTATTTTTCAGTTTGATAGAACGTACAACTCTGTCCCAAGTGAAAATTATCTTTGTATTATTAATAATATATATTTTTAATTAGTTCATTTTAATTAATCATTTTGTTACAGACTGAGAAGAAGGTAATAAATTATATTACATGTTTCTTAGAATTGTTTTTTTTTCTCCCGCCTATTTAATTCCTTATGATATATTTTGCTTTAATAAATAAAAATAAAGAAAAAAATAATATTTAAATATAACAAAAATATAGGTTTCTTGTGACACCCAAATTTTGTAGGTACCATATCCTGACTTAAAACAATTAGAAAGTAGATTTGTGGTATACTCGCGTCAAGAATTCAGACGTCTTACGTCACGGCTGACGTTACACATTTGTTTTTATTGTCAACGTAATATTCGATATTTGTTCGCGTTAAAAATAATCATTTTTTGCAATTTAGTGCAATATATAATGCAAACTTTTAGTGTAGTATATAGTTTTATTACTATCAGTTGCAGTTTCTTAAATATTTTGATGAAAATATAATGAATTATTCATTTGTTCGTATGACGTAAGTCGTCTGAATTCTTGTCGCGAGTATAGTAACTTGATCAGTTTCATGCACAAACGTTGATTGCGCATCATCCACGTACATTTTCACCGCTTGGTTTTAAAAATCAAAGTAGGGATTAAATCGGGATCATCTTTTTCATTTATTAAAAATTAAAATTAGTAATTTTAAAGAAAAAAATAAATATTATTGTGTGGTTGAAATGTCGAAGCTAATTTGTTTTACTCTTTTACTTCAGAAATTCAGATGTTGTCATAGAAGATAAAAGAATGGACAAGTATTTAAACCTGGAAGGTTTGCTACATTTTTATGATTCAAGAAATTTTTTCGCAATGGAAACAACCAGTCAATTACTTTTTATCCAATTTGGACTGCTCAAGAACTAATCTTGATTTTTTTTAAGAGCAATAAAAGTTAAATTCACTAGGTTTGCATGTCGTTCCAATACCGCCACGAAAAATGCAAGTTACTTGCCAAAGACCATTGTTTTATGTATATTATAAAAAAATATATATAGCGTTTATAAAGAACTGCAATTATAGATATATTTGCTTATAAGTCTATGACTGCAATATCAGGTAAATTTTTTAAATATTATTTTGATATAGTTATTAAAGATATTACCAAACACATATACTATTTTCAAACTGTTCTGGTACTATTTATACAGAAAAGATATAAAAAACTCAAAACTTCACACTCCTATTGTGCAAGTAATATGTTAGTCGTACGCTCTACACAGTCGGGGTCATCAGCAGGTACCCAATGAAAACTCAGGACTTTTGTGACGTCTGACAGTCTATCTCTGACCATTTTTCGAGAAACTATTTTGTCTTTATTTACAGGAATTTTGTGACGTCACCTGGCCCCGACCGTATAGTTAATTTACGAAAAAAACTAATGGTTTCGTATCACACTTTAATAAGTTTCCAAGTTTAGGTATGAAACAAAATATTAGAGGGCATCTTATTTAAGTATAACATAATTTAAATGAAAAGTCACGCTTAAGTGAAGTGCTGACTATGATATTCTATCCTTAACTAGATCATGGTCGGTTAACTACACGGTCGGGATCATCAGCAGGTAACCAATGAAAACTGAGGACTTTTGTCACGTATGACACTATCTATCCAGTCCATTTTTCGAGAAAGGCTATATTTTGTCTTTATTTACAGGAATTTTATGACATCACCTGGTTCCAATGGCAGTGGTACTCACAAACCTAGAAAAAATATAGACGATGCCAGCAGCAGAAGGTCCAGAATCGCGAAAACTTGCTTTTTATATCAATTTACGTTGGTTGTACCAGTTCGTCGACTGAATATTCCGGAGGGTGTGTCTAAATCGCGGCTAAATGCGCAATGAACACCAATGAAATTCATTTGTACACGATGAAGTGGGAGAAAATCTATTTCTTGACGTGCACCTTGAACGCGCGAATGTGCGCGGCTAAATCCGCAGTCGTCATTTGGTCGTCTAAAAAAGCGAAATCTGGGGCCTCGACATCAAAGGAGCCCACGTGAAGACGACGGACTGTATAATAGACTGTGGTTGTACTGTAGCGTGAATCATTTGTTTATTGTGATTGGTTACAATCTTTAATGGCATTTAAAATGGCAGCAAGTTAGTTATTTCATATGGCAATGCAGTCATGATATTTGCAAAGCTGCAGGATAAAGCAAATAAAATATCCATTTTCCGGACCCTGTCACGTGACCTATATAACGGAACGGCGCCGTCTATATTTTTTCTAGGTTTCTCTACATGTAGATGTTCTGTGATTCTGTGTTTTAGCTTTTTAATAAAAAAAAAATGAAGGGAAATATTGATAGCGATAGTGAAATTATTGAATAATTTGATAACATTGTGATTTTGCGAAAAAGTTAAGGTAAATATTTCAATTTGATCTATACTTTAAATTCGAAGAAATTCGTCCTCTATGATAGACATTTCTATTTGATGAAATTTCAAAACACAAATTACAATCCGACATTATTTAATTTTCACTCATTTTATCTTGAAAAGTAGGTGTTTAAATAAAGAAAAAGAGGACAGAAGCACTACCTAACTCACGTCTAAATCATTTATTTTTTTTCCAGTGCTACAAACCGTTGGCTATGTCCGGCACAGAATATGTGTGTCGGCTTTGCTTAAAATCTGTAGCTTCCAATACTTGTTCATCTTTAGATGCAGCTTTTACAGAAAAGTTGCAACTGCTTCTACCTGATGCGGTAAGTCACGTTTATAAGTAATTTTTGTTTTCTTCAAAAAAATTTCTAAAACCAAATATTTTGTCTTAGAAATTAATATCATCAGTAAATCCAGTCATCTGTAGTATATGTAAGGGATCTTTAGAAGAATCCCACAAATTGAAACGCACCTGTTCCTCAAGTAATAAATTGATAAGATTCTTAAAAAATTATTTAGGAATAAAACACTGTGTTGAACTTAAGGAACTAATTAAGGGCAACAATAAAAAAAATGAGAATTGGCCAAGAAATGAGCATGTCTGCAGAATATGTCTGAAAAGTAATGAAGGTGGTTACAAGACTATCAAAGAGGCAAAAACTGAGTTTGGTTCAATATTAGAATCATGCTTATCAACACTGGTAAGTACAAATCAAAATTTGGTTTCAGAATATGAAAATTTAAAAAGGTACAGGCATTTAATATATAGATTTTGATATTTTCGCTAACAAAAAAAGATCTGAAATTTCAATGTTTGTATTTTATCATTTTTTTAATACTATATAAATACTAGATAATTTACTTAATATTTTCACATATGCACACTACTTGGTAATAAATACTCTCCATAAAGACTGTATGTGACTACATACATTGTTTTTAACTAGTAAGTCCTTAAAAATTTAATGTTATTTACGAATTTATATACATACGGTGTTTTTACCTATAGTTGACGGCCAAAATATGAGTGTATGTGATGTTGAAATCTGTATTTCATTAAAAAAATTGTACAGTGCGTTTCAATGACTTTGATAACATTTTGATCAGCTATAACTTTTCTGTTGTTAAAGATATGGGAATGAAGCAAAAACCATATTGCATAGTGTAGTAGCAACTTTTTTCTTATTTGAAAAAAAAAAGACCAATGATTTTGAGAGATCGTAACCTAACTTGTATTTTTTTAATGGAACGCTCTGTATATTATTGGATATTTGGTTCTACTCAAAATTCTAGGCATATTTTAAAAAGCATATCATATAGTTATCTTCAACTGTTTCTGAGAAAATGGCGTCTGCATAAGTCAAAATGTAAACAAATTGTTTTGTTCATGGCACACTTTGCACTGAGCTAAAGCTGAAGTTCAGCATTGCTTGAGCCGTGCTGGTAACAAGCCTTAGTGTTTTGTTGTGTTGAGGAAAATGGCAGACAAGTAGAACAATTTTTATTATAATTTGACATGTTTGTAATACTATTTCTCAGAAACAGTTGAAGATAGTTATAGGATATGCTTTTTAAAATATGCTTGGAATTTTGACTAGAATCCAAATATCCAATAATATACAAGGCATTCCATTAAAAAAATATAAGTTAGGTTAAGATCTATCAAAATCATTGGTCTTTTGTTTTTTTTTTTTTCAAATAAGGTTTTTGCTTCATTCCGATATCTTTAAAAATAGAAAAGTTACAGCTGATCAAAATGTTATCAAAATTATTGAAACACAGGGTACATGAGTAGCATATGTATGTATAGTGCAAATAAGAAAGTGGTACAACTGTGAAACGGAAAATGATGAAAACTCGCAGAAGGAAGATGGTATTTTTAAAATGAGTTTTTGACAAAAAAAATTGGATTGCTATATCTTACAAGATGAAACTTTGTTCGTATAAATGAAATCGAAAAGAGTATACTGATAGAAAAAGATGAAATATACTTGCATCAAGAATTCAGACGTCTTACGTCATGCCTGTTTTTATTGTCAACGTAATTTTCTATATTTGGTCGCTTTAAAAACAATCATTTTTGGCAATTTAGTGACAATATATAATGCAAACTTTTAGTGTAGTATATAGTTTTATTTTAGTTGCAGTTTCTTAAATATTTTGATGAAAATATAATGAATTATTCATTTGTAGTATGACATAAGTCGTCTGAATTCTTGTCACGAGTATAGTGATATAGCGAAGAAACTATTTAAAATAAACATTAAAAAATCAGAATCTGGATCGAAGATTATATTAAATTTTGACGAAACATGGATGTATGAGGGTCATACGGAAAGCTATACGATATAATAAATGTTAATATGTGACCATTATAGTAACAGTGCTAGTAACCAATAGTAAATAGTGCTTTTATATTCTAAAGCCTTTTGTCCTTTTGAATGCGGGATTCGCAAATATTTGCTCGATTTATTTAATGGTGAGAAAATCTCTATTTGTAACCAATTTTGTCAGCTATCATTTTCATCATGAAACTGCCATGGTATATTGTCAGAAGCTCAAAACAAATTTATTAACACCACATAATAATGAAAGGAGCAATAATATTTGTGGTGTTCAGTTTTGCAAATTTTGTCAAAAGTTGAGATTTTCCTGACATAAATAATTCTACCTTCAGATCTAAACTTTTTAATTGATATCAAGTAGTTAAGTTTCCATCTCACTATATCATCACGTGTTTCATAACTTTGTATAATGGTGAACAGGACATTTGTGGCAAATCCTGATGACTTTTTATTGCGGTTAATATTTTGTTCAAAGTGGGGATCTCATCAAAAAATAAATTGTTTTTATTGCAATTATTCTTGCTTGAGATATGTATTCAACCTTACTTGAAGTTAATTTGTTTCATAACTTTGTATAATGGTGAACAGGACATTTGTGGCAAATCCTGATGACTTTTTATTGCGGTTAATATTTTGTTCAAAGTGGGGATCTCATCAAAAAATAAATTGTTTTTATTGCAATTATTCTTGCTTGAGATATGTATTCAACCTTACTTGAAGTTAATTTGTTTCATAACTTTGTATAATGATGAACGGGACATCTGTGGCCAATCCTGATGACTTTTTATTGCGGATAATATTTTGTCCAAAGTGGGGATCCCATTTTTAAAGAAAGAGCTGTGTACTATACGCCTTATGGAATTCTTCAATACTTCATCCAAACATGTAACGATCCCAGGTTGTCCGCCACAGTGTTTGGAAGTAGACACCCTTCCAGTAGATTTATACTGTTTTATGACTCGATGTACTGTTGATTTTGCAACACCTAAAAAAGTATAATGTGTAATATAGTTCAACAGTAGATAATATTAATATAAATTTACCTAATGTCATCGCTATTTTGGACAGTTTTAAGTAGTAGTAGTAGGTTCAACATCTAGGCTTTTCTTGTACAAATTCAATATTGCTTGTTTTTCTGCCAGAGATAAATGCCCCAAACTGAGTTGTTTTCGTTTCCTTGGGGGCGACGGCGATGTAAATCGACACACTATCATCCATATCCAATGGAAAATTGGAAAAAAAGAATGACAAACAATATAATATGTTGTTTAATTCTGATAGGAACTGATTTATACGTAACTGAGATAATAAATAGATACAAGAACAGGTAAAAACACAATGGCAACTAACTGATGACAATTAATAAGCAAAATGTCAACAAATGCCAAAATGTAAAATTTATTAGCAGTGTAAAGTAGGTTCGAAATTAACCAATAAGAAACCAACAATTTGGCACACAATATTCAAAACGCTCCTCTTAGTTTAAAAATAGAGTATAGCGATTAGTCACTCTCTAGATTTTTGGCCGTCAACTATAGTAAAACTGTACTCGTATATAAAACTATTTGCATATGTGTACACATAAAATTTTTTGTTTAGTATAGTTTTTGTATTCCTTCTGATCAGTTCTTTTAGTTTGTTTTCAACCTGGGGAGTGAAGTAACGGTGATGTATTTTTTTTTCTTGTTGGTGTAACTAAAAATTATTAAGGTAAATATACTATGCTACGAAGGTCTATAAAAAATATAAACGGGACTGTTTTTTTTTTATTACTGGGGGGGTTCAAGACTTAAAAGGAGATGACGTCCCACTGGTCTGTACTGTTAGGGAGAGGGGAGAACTGACCGCAATTAGCTCGAGTCGTTTTAGTATGAAACAGAACCATGAGTGAGACGGAAGTGCATATCTCTGTGGAGCAACAAATAATCATTAAATTTTTGGCCAAGGAGGGGGTGAATCCGACTGAAATTTTGAGGCGGTTACAGGCGCCAGTTTGGGGATAACACTCTGTCAAGAACCCGTGTGTGTGCGTGGCACAAAAAATTTTCCTGGAGGCTGTGAAACGGTTGAGAATGTAAGCCACCCTCGCCGGCCCAGAAGTGTTACCGAAGCCAGCATTGAGGCTGTCCGAAATTTTATGGAGGGATATTGGCGCATAACTCTCTGGGAAATCGTTGCCAAACTGAACATCAGTTACAGGAGTGTTCACCGGATCGTAACAGATGATCTGAAAATGTGTAAAGTGTCCACTAGATGGGTTCCCCGTCTGTTATCGACTGATCACAAGTGACAGGGATTGAAGATTTTGCAGCGACACTTTGAGCGATTCCAGCAAGAGGGTGATGCCTTTTTGAATCGCATCGTCACCTGTGACGAAACTTGGGTGGACCACTATACACCTGAGTCCAAACAGACAAGTATGGAATGGAGACAAAGCAGCGAGAGGGGACCAGTGAAGGCAAAGACGCTCTTGTCGGCTGGGAAGGTAATGGCAACAGTGTTTTTGGATCGGCAAGGTGCTTTTCATGTTGACTCCACGAGCAACACACGATTACTGCGTAATATTATTGTGAATTACTGCACTCCGCGAAACTGTCGTTTTTGAAAGAAAAGGAAGAAACAATCTGTCAGAAGTATTATCCTTTTGCATAACAATGCAAAGAGTTGGAAGCGTTTGTGTTCCAATGGCTATGTGAACGTCCGAAGAGTTTCTACGATGATGGAATAAGGAAGCTCCCAATCTGATGGGAAAAATGTATTTCAAGGGCGGGAGACTATGTAGAAAAATAATATAATCCTCTGATCGCAATTAAATAAATGTAATTTTTTTTATAAAACGAATCCCGTTTATATTTGATACCCCTCGTATATCATTGCCCTCAAACGTATACAACCAGTAAATCATCCAGTCATGCATTCCCACTTAAAGACAAACCGTCCTCGTACCCCTGTCACCCTCTATAGTACAATATCTCATCAGGACACGCTGATGAAAACAACAGTGAATCGCGAAGTAGCATCTAACGGCTTCATGTCGTACAACTAGAAAAATTCCTCTGACACCCTGTTAGTGATACACAATTCTAACAAAGTGACTCTCGAGCAACCAACAACTCTACGTAGACGTATCGGGCTCATTCATTATTGCCTCATTAAACCATACAAATTTCTAGAAAATTAACTGCCAAGCTAGTCTACCTAAAACCAACCGCTAGCAGGTAGGGCAAGTGAAATAAACAAACTCTTATTCTACCGCATGACATCAAACTCCAGCTCTCGGACAACAGAAGCCGCCAAAACATGACTTAATATATTATATTATTAGCATTGCCTTGTGAATTTCCTGAATAAATCCATTTATTTTGAGGATTATTTCTTGTCGTTTGCCGAGTTAGATACCGAATCATTAAAAGTAATATTTTAAGCTTTGGGATTTACGACCCTAAAGTAGCTTGTATTAAACAATTATTACTTATAAAGCTGTAAAAATAAATATTGGTTTAGATTAACCAAGATTTCTCTAACACCCGGGAGAAGAATCATTTGTTTGACTTGGAAAATTAAACAAGAAGGACAAGCCTTATGCAGTGATGTAGCATGAGGGAATTTCAGGAAGAAAAGAAAATATTGTTCATTTAAATTAAGTGCATACAATTTCACCAGGCAGAATATGAGTTGATGATTGCTGGTGTATGTTATCAATTCATGTGAAATAGTTGCTAAAACTGTTACCATTAAATAGTTTGAAGTCAGACACACCTTTATGCCAGTTTATAATTTCCATCACTAAAGAGCTAAAAAGGAACTCTTAGTGAAGTATGACTTCTAGCATTTTGTTAATGCTTCTACTGTTGTCAAAATTTGCCAACATTATGCTCCACTTACCAACTTTAAAAACTCGATAACCCTTCTCTGAAGAATATGTTGACAGTTACAGCTCAAAGAGATTGTGCATATCTATCTAGTCTATCCAACAAAAACCAGTTATGAAGGAGACAGATAGAGGAATAAACGAAGAAAGAAAAACATTTGAACAATCTGTCATCATTAATTCGTAAAAATAAAGTTAGAGTTTTCGAAAAATCTTATTGAAAAAAATATCAGATCAGAATATGAGGAAGGTGATTAAACTGTGTGTATCGTACACATTCTTTATAACAATTTGTATGCAATGTAATGCTACTGTTTATAATATTCACTGGTCCATTGTGTGTATTTACTTTCATATGGTAGTATTCATGGTTATAACCTTTTCAAAACATTTGTTTTCTATTTCCGACTATTTCATACTATAGTATACATACGCTTTTTTTAACTAGTTTATTCTCTGCACGGTATTTATAACTAGTATTGTTTTGTTAGGCAAATTTCCAAAAATACCTTAAGAACTTCTAATAAAGCATTTTGAGTTTATATGACAATATCGATGAAACTCAAAAAAAAATCATTGAAATCTAAGAATGGCAACAATTCTAAGATTGCCCAATCTTTACTTATTTTATCAGATTTGAATAAAGGACAAATTTAATGTTAGAGAGAGATGTAAGATCTGGGGTGCATTTCAATATTTTGCCAAACATGCAACCAATTACTTGCTGGCACTTCAATATTTGGTTAATTTAATCGACTTTAAATTTAATCGTTTCAATATTAAGGATAAAAATTGTCGAACGTACAACTTGTCCCCGAAATGGTAGGTAATTATCACCCGACATGCACAGCACCACAATTAAGTTAGATTAGAAGGATTTAAATAATTACATACATTTTAGATATAATAAGATGATACAGTTACAGATTATTCATTAATATTATATATATATATATATATATATATATATATATATATATATATATATATATATATATATATATATACAGGGTGATTCAGAATTTATCTAAAATAATTTGGGAATAGATGCGTCATGAAAAATGGAATCAGTATCGTAAAAAAAATTTGTGTAAATTTCTTATAGTTTCCGAGTAAAAAATTATTATATTAAAGTTGTAGTATTTTCAACCTTTACATCACTATGCTACTGTAGTCTATAGCTAGGCGATTTTGAATTTTGAAATCCGAAAACTTTTTGTAGGTACAGAACAGCTTCACAAACACGGACACGTATGGGACCGCGGGTCGTCTGACTTTAAGGGTTGTCCGGGTTTGTGAATAAATATACATATTTAGAATAACTACAATTTGTTTCTGTTTTCTTTTATATCATTTTTTAGTTGTTTAAATTTCTAGTACATATGTTAATACCTATAAATACAAAATGTATTTTGTAGATTTGATCTTCTGATAAATCCATTTCTTTAACGATGTTAAAAATTTTCTTTGTAATGGATCGACAGAAGCAATATCACTTCAGACACGTTCCCCCCAAACTTTCAGATATCTTATATACCATATCTGACTTTGAATTTGCATAACCTACTGTTACTTGACAAAAAATCATTTTTACCAATTAATTGTTGATAAAAAAAATCTTGCTTTTGTCCGTAAAACTTCTGATGTTATCGAGACATGTTTCTCTCGTTGTGTGAGAAACCAGTTATAAAGTGTTTGTTCCATTTTTGGATTCTCCCTCTTGCATATAATTTTTCACTTACCTGCAATTTGTGTATCGGTATTATTCTTTCATAGGACCTAGCCACAAATTGTCTTATTTCAGATCTTTCGCGCTTCATGTCGAATACGATAGATTTACCAATATTAAATTGTTGTGAAACCTGTCTAATACTATTTCTTTTATCCAAACTATCCAGAACGCGACGCTTATCATCTGGACTTCACATTTTTTGTTTACGTTTATTACTCATTTTTTAAGGACAGTCCGTCTGCACTCCCTTACTGTAATAAACAAACTGAACCTGTTGCCACACGCATAAAGAAAATATCCGAGTTTTAAAGTCTAATGTCTGGACCACTTACCCTGTCTGGGTTTCTGGAGAGTCCGGGTTAGCGTGTGTCCGAGTTTGTGAAGCTATACTGTATTAAGCTTTTTTGAGAACATTATTTTCTCAAGTGTCAAAAATGGCTTACGTGTATAGCAACTCAGAATTGGTGGATACCGTTTTAATTTATGGTGATCTGAAAATGCTTTAGCAGAACGATTTTCCGGTAAACATATGACAAATGCAGCAACTTTTACCGCAGTGTGCAGTGAGTTCAAGTGTAGTGCAACATGAGGGAAATTTGAAACCGAAGCAAGGAAGGGGCGTTTTGAGGGTCACTGTGGCTCAAAGCATTTTAGTAGCCATGGAACATTGGACCAACCAACAACACACGTTCGCTGTGAAGGCGTTTTATCAAACAGAAAGTTATGTAACCACCCAGTGTCGTTTCCACATAGAATTTGCAATACATCGTAATCGCCCAGTACCGTCCTTCGTCGTCTGAGGGCTGGCTCAGGACGATGCGACGAATTTTACGGTTAGACTTACACTATCATCCGTATAAAATGCAAGTAGTCCAGGCTCTTAATGAGAATGATTTAAGAACTCATTTCCAGAACGGTTACTTGCTGTGGCTGACGAATTTGTGGATAAGTGACGAGGCAATTTTCGTTATTGAATTAACCCAACCCCCATCAACTGTATCAGCAACCTCTTCATTCTGTAAAAGTTACAGTGCGATTTCTTCGTCAGGCATTATTGGACCATTTTTTTTTCGAAAATGAGAAGCTGTAACTGTGAGTGCTGAGCGGTATTCAGAAATATTGCGCACATTTTTCATTCCTCCTAGCCCAGTACAACCTGAATGAAGAACAATTTTTCCAGCAAGATGGAGCAACGAGTTATACAGCCAGAACGAGTGTGGCCCTTCTCAATGACGTGTTTCCAAATCATGTAATCTATCGACATTGAGCAATTCCATGGCCTCCTCGTTCGCCTGGTCTAACGGCATGCGATTTGTTCTTGTGGGTTTACCTTGAGAGCAACGTCCGACAGCACTTCGTCAACTTAAAGAAAACATTTGTCAAGAGATCACTAGAATACCTCAGCAAATGTTATGAGACGTCATCGAAAATTTTCGGAGGCGCCTTAATGAGTGCTTGTTGAGAGAGGGACGTGATCTTGCTGACGTAATTTTTAAAAATTGAAAATATTTTAACTTCATTTTAAATGCTTCTTTATGTAGATTAAGATGACATGAATAAATTTTTCGACAGAGCGTTCTTTGATTTTTGACAGTTATTTTAAAAGCGCCCGTTTCACTGTCCCACCCTGTACTATTCGTGATTTCCGCAAAGGTATCAGTTGCTGCCAATAACTTACGAGTTCAAAACGAATAAGAAGCAGAAACATTTGTGTTAGTTTGTGAATACTGGGTAAAACGGGCCCAAAATTTTGTTTGTAACATCAGATATGTCAACAATAGCGGCAAAAGCAGTTGAATTTACTGCATAAAATAGGTGTTATTTATTTAGTTCCTCAGGAATTTCTTTCCATTTTTTGTCCAGTCGCCGATTGCATGTTTTGTCGCTCAGGTTTTACAGTGAACCAGTTTCCAGTGCCGTGCAGAAGTGTATGTTTAAATCATTTTCGAACTGCCCTTTTTGATTTTTTTTTTCACAAAATTGTAGTTGTAAGAGCTCTGTACATTCAAAAAATTTCTTTTGGATATGTTCTGAATCACCCTATATACTTAAAATAGATATAACGGTAACAATATTCAAAGAAAGAGATAATGATTATATAATTGTAACTAAATATCATAGAGAACATAAAACGGAAGCTTGAATATATTTTTTAAATAAATTATTAGCTCCATATTCTTCCATTTTAAAAATGTTGTTTCGTTATTTTACCCGGACGTGCTCGAACGAATCATTTGTGACGTCACTTTTTATCGTTTACTAAAAGACTATTGAAAAGCACCCTAAGATAAGATAATACTTAGACGTATCATTTTTCATTCTTATTCTAATCAGAATTCCAAAAGAGAGTAACTATGTGAAACATATAATATTGTCACGGATTTCCTAACTAGACTTTTTCTTTTACCAGAAAAACAATCCGTTAATTAATCACTTATCTTTATTAACTACTCTACACTACTGAATACTAATTACAACTCGACTAAACACTATTTAATTAGTCACTATCTAAATCGCTTTGATCTCTCCGAAATTTCCAACTAAACACTCCAATTCAAGACTGTAATTCGAGACTGCCTGATTGCCAAATGAATATTCCAGGTATTTTCTAGCATCTCTAGATCCATTTTGTGCAGTCACACCAGGTCACCTTGTTGGAATCCAACTGTATTGGCCCGGACGTCGTATCGAGTCTTCATGCGATCGCTGTCTAGTTGCATTCGAGATCTGACTTGGTCATGTACGGTTGCTAGTCTTCGTTCTAGCTCATAGGTATAAGTGTCTGGCTCTTTGGGCTGTTCCGCAGGACGACCAAATACCAAATCTGCTGGTAGACGAAGCTCTCTTCCAAAGATGATCCTTGCGGGCGTCTTCCCAGTAGTTTCATGGACAGTTGAGTGGTAAGCTAACAGGAAGAGTGGAATGAGCTTGTCTCAGTCTGTCTGGTTCTCGTTCACAAACATCCTCAGATTGGTTTCTAGTGTGGCGCTGAAGCGTTCCACCATACCATCTAACTGGGGATGCAGTGGGTTGGTCCTGGTTTTCCGGATTCCCATAAGCTCGCAGACCTTTCGGAACACACCTGATTCGAAATTTCTGCCCTGATCTGAATGTAGTTCCATGGGTACACCAAATCTGCACAACAGGTTGTTGACTAGCGCTTCTGCTACGGTTATGGTCTCTTGATTGAAAGGGGGGTATACTTCTGGCCATTTGCTGAAGTAGTCCATGGCTAATAGCAGATATCGGTTCCCACTTTGAGTTTTCGGAGATGGACCAGCGATATCAATGGCAATCCTCTCGAACGGTGTTCCTACGATGTACTGGCGCATTTTGCCTCTGGAACGGGTCTTCGGTCCCTTGCTGGCTGCACATATGTCACATTTTCGGTACCAATCTTCTGTAGATTTTTATTGATTCCGAAATGTCCACTCCCAGTACCTCCATGTACTTTCTGCAACACTTCCTTGATCCGGGACCTCGGGTAGTACTTGTTTCTTGACCTCTGTTCCGTCATTGTTCTTCCATGCCCTTTTTAGGACACCGTCTTCCAACACCAGGGAATTCTATTGAGCCCAATAGCTCTTTAATGCTGGGCTCTTACTACTGACTTCAGCCCAAGAGGGTCGGTTGTTGGCTTCTTTCCAGTCTAGTAAAGATTTGATGTCACAGTCGGCTTGCTGGTCTTCCCGAATCGCCGCTAAACTCCATCGGTTTTCAGGTTGAACTGCTACCACTTTGCAAGGAACTGCTGGTTGTCCAGGTATGTCAAAATCAGGGTAGTGCGGAGGGCCTCTTTCTCGGAGTCCATTCGAATAGGATGTTGTCTTCTGTCAGTTTATGAAAAGGCTTGGTAATGTCCGAGAATCCTTGGACGAATCGTCGATAGTGGGTGCATAGGCGAGAAAACTTCGAACCTGATGCTTATCTTTCGGAACCGGCCCGTTCTTTATGCAATCTGTCTTCTCCGGGTCTGTTTTTACACAGTTTGGAGTAATAATGTGGCATAGGTATCTAACCTCCTTCTGGAACAGATTGCACTTCTTCTGGTTCAATTTCAGGTTCGCTGCTTTCAACTTCGGAACACGTTCTTTAGGTGCTCTTGGAAAGACCGTCCCAGCACTACCACATCGTCCAAGTAAATCAAGCAGGTCTCCCAATGCAGGCCATGAAGTACAGTTTCCATCAATCGTTTAAAAGTGGCAGGAGCATTACATAGGCCAAATGGCATTACATTGAATTGCCACAATCCATTCCCAGTAGTGAACGCTATCTTCTCTTTACTGACCTCGACTTGCCAATATCCACTCTTTAAATCCAAAGTGGAAAACCATTGCGCACCAGCCAAGGTGTCCAGAGTATCGTCAATTCTTGGTAGTGGGTAACTGTCTTTCTTGGTGACGTCATTTAATTTTCTGTAGTTCACACAAAATCGGGTGGATCGTCAATTCTTGGTAGTGGGTAACTGTCTTTCTTGGTGACGTCATTTAATTTTCTGTAGTTCACACAAAATCGGGTGGAGCTGTCTTTCTTCTTGACCAGGACTACAGGAGAAGCCCAAGGACTCTGAGATGGCTCTATGGTGCCTTGGTTTTGCATCTCAATTAACATCTGGTTAACTTCTCGCTTGGCTAGTGGAAGTCCTCGTGGTGGCTGCTTTACAGAAGACGATGAACCAGTATCGATTCGATGCTTCACTACATTGGTTCTCCCAAAGTCGCGTATAACAAATCTTCCAGTTGTTCCACTTCCACTTCTGTTAATCTTTCCTTGGCCCTATCCACGATGTCCCTGAGACATTCTGGTAGACTGGTCTTATTTGGTTCTTCTCCGTTTCGTTGATTTCTTTGAGTGCTCTGACAATGGTAACAGGTTCACAGACTCCTACTTCAGTTCCCTTTGTAATTTTCTGTGGAAAGGTTTTCAGGTTAACTACCCGTACTATTGTCGTTTTCTCAGGCTTAATCAGGGTACGTCCGGTAACTATAGATTTATTGACCAAATTCGGATTACTGGGTTCCACCACTCCTACACTGCAAGACATTTCTCCAACCATAACTGTAGCAACCAAGGTTTCGGCCTGAACAGGTAGTACCACATCTTCTTTAATAACGAGTCTCCGTACAGCGTTATTCTCAGTGGTGGTCGTTAGCACTACGTCCTCACCCATTATCCGTAGCGTGCCAGCATTCAAATCTAAGTTCACCCCCTTTGCTCGTAGTAAATCTAGTCCAAGTATGACATTGTCCGATATATCTGCTACCAGGGCTTTGTGTTTGAACTTGACGTCTCCTAATTCTACTTCAAGCTCGCATTCCTCCTTGACTGGCAGTTGTCCGTTGGCTGTTGTAAAGACATAACATTTGGCAGGGTTCTTAATACGCCAAGCATGAATAATATCCGGCCGAACAATAGTTCTTGCCGCTCCAGTATCGATTACCATAGGGAAAGTACGACCAAAAATAATGCCTTCCAGTAGCAAGGAGTCAGAGACCTGGAGACGTGATAACGTAACTTCTTCTCGTGGGGCATGGTTCAAGGATGCAGCCAGCTTTCGCCCCGCCAAACCGGCTGAACCTGGTTTTCCTGTGTGGTTGCCACCTGGGAGTCCGCCTTTGCTGATCTGCGGCTGGGACCTTACACTGTCTCTTCAGATGTCCCATCTGCCCACAGTTCCAACATTTGAGGCGATCTCTTCGGCTACCAGGTTCTATCTTCAGCTTGGTAGTTGGGCTGAGTTTATCAATGACTTCCTTTAATATTTTGATGATGTCTCCATTTCCTATACTATCGCTGTTATCACTGATGGCCCGAACTTTAACATGTCTACCGGATGCCATCTTTGCTGCCTCGAATTCCAGTGCATGCGAAAAAGCGTCGTTCAACGTTTTAGGTCTGACGAGTCGTAGTGCCTGTTGGGTTTCGCAATCTATTAGACCGTCGGTAAAAACTTCGATGAAGAGTTGGTCCAAGAATTCGGACGGGGCTGTTAGTTAAGCCAATCCAATGAGTCTGGCAACATCGGTCTCAAAATGTTGTAAATTTTTTCCACTGTGTTGGTGACGATTTTTCAATTGTGCCTGGTACACTTGCTGCAGATGGTGATCCCCATATCTCATTTCCATATGCTGTTTTAGAATGTCGTAGTTATTCTGCTGCCCAGCAGGAACTCCTTGTAAGACGTCAAGAGTTTTCCCTCGTAGAGCAACTATCAAAGCAGTAGCCTTTTCACAATCAGACCATTCATTTGCTGCAGCTGCTGCTTCAAACTGACGCAGATAGATATTCCAGGAAACCTTGCCGTCGAATTCTGGGGGCTTCGTTTTCTGAATTCGAATAACAGATCCTTCTGATTTGATTATGCCCTCCTTTCTTATTTTGTCTAACTTATGTCGAAACTCTTCGCAGGTTTCTCTAACCAAATTTATTTCTTTGTCTGTTTCCTTTTTTTGGGCTAACAGTTTCTCTTCTACTTGTGTTTCCACTTTATGAGACTGCTCCTCTAGTTTTTGTTCAGTGTATTCTTCAATTTTTCTAACTTTGTCTGCATTTCCTTCGTCTGGTCTTTCATTTCCTGTTGTATTGTCTGTATCTGATCTCTCATTTTATACCCTTGCTCTTCTAATTTATTTTCTAATTTCTCCTGCATTTCTTTCGTCTGGTCTCTCATGTCCTGTTATATTATCTGTATCTGATCTTTCATTTTATGCCTTTGTTCTTCAAATTTTCCTTGCATTGTTTGTCCTTGTTCTCTAAATTTCTTTTGCATTGTGTGTCCCTGTTCTTCTAATTTATTTTGCATCGTCTTCATCTGGTTTTCTATTTTATACCCTTGTTCTTGCATCATACGTCCCTGTTCTTGCATCGTTTGCATCATTTCTAACAGTTTCGCCAGTTGTGCATCCATATTGACTTGACTTCTAGTTAACAGGCATTCACTCTATTTTATTTGGAAAGTTCTAGAATGTCCTGGAATGTATTTCTAGATATTACCGTTGCCTTCCTCACTATGAAACGAATGCAGTGATATGCCATACTTGGGTCTTTGTCTCACTTCGGTATAAAGTTCTAGAATGTTCTAGATTGTCCTTCGCAAATAACACCGTTTACTTAAGTCACGACGAGTGCGGTGATATGTCACATTTGGGTCTTTGTCTCACTTCTGTATAAAGTTCTAGAATGTTCGAAATTGTCTTTTGCAAATAACATCGTTTACTTCCTTAAGTCACGACGAGTGCGGTGATATGTCACTCTTGGGTTTTTGTCTCACTTCCGTATAAAGTTCTAGAATGTTCGAGATTGTCCTTCGCAAATAACACCGTTTACTTCCTTAAGTCACGACGAGTGCGGTGATATGTCACACTTGGGTCTTTGTCTCACTTCTGTATAAAGTTCTAGAATGTTCGAAATTGTCTTTCGCAAATAACACCGTTCACTTCCTTAAGTCACGACGAGTGCGGTGATATGTCACACTTGGATCTTTGTCTCACTTCGGTATAAAGTTCTAGAATGTTCGAGATTGCCCTACGCAAATATCACCGTTCACTTCCTTACGTCACCACTATTGCAGTGATATGTCACATTTGGGTCTTTGTATTACTCCCGTATAAAGTTTAGAATGTTCGAGATTGTCCTTCGCGAATACCACCGTTCACTTCTTACGTCACGACGAGTGCACGCACAAGGTTCCAGAAAGTCCTTCAAACTTCCACTTAAATCCCACTTTGTGCACAGGGTTCCAGAAAGCTCTTTAAAACTTCCAGTTAAATCCACTTCCAACACCAAATTGTCACGGATTTCCTAACTAGACTTTTTCTTTTACCAGAAAAACAATCAGTTAATTAATCACTTATCTTTATTAACTACTCTGTACACTACTGAATATTAATAATTAGTATTATAATTATATTATAGTTATAATTATTATAACTCAACTAAACACTATTTAATTAGTCACTATCTAAATCGCTTTGATCTCTCCGAAATTTCCAACTAAAGACTCCGATTCAAGACTGCCTGACTCGGCCGTTTATTCTTCTTTTATAGACCAAACGAATATTCCAGGTATTTTCAATGATCTCTAGATCCATTTTCTCGAACGACTCGAACGTTTCTCGTCGATTCCCAATATTTCCAGTCGCGCCTCGATACCCGGTATTATTTGTTTGTTTACCAGAATTGCGTAGGGGCGATCGGGGCAATCTAGCGTTTCGCGATACCACAGTCGTCGAATTGGGTGCGAGCGGGGCAAATTCTGTAACAATATGTAATATAAACCTTAGTTTTTCATTTCACTGTTGTTACTCTAGAACAGAATATATTAAAATAAAAACAAAATTTGCAGTAAACAAATGAAGTACTTTAAAAAGTACTGCATATAAGAATATACTAGAATGGAATACACAACAAATTCATATTTCATATTTTGTTTTTTTGTAAAATACAGATTTCTGTAATATTGTTGCGTATTGCAATTTTGTTGCGTATTGAATTGTGAAAGCATAGGACAGCAAGATCAACTAAGGTTTACATCAAAGAAGTTATTCTCTTTAGAAAGGATCAAATTACCTCCACCAAACTAAACCAAAATTTAAAAAAACTTAGTGCCTTTGTTGATTACAAACTTGACTGAAACATTTAGTATAATGTGCTGCAATTTGATTTGAAATGTTGTGTATTTTATAGTCGACTTCCAAAATTGTAGAGAGTGACTAATGTTATAAACCTGCTCACAATTTATAGCAATCAACACAAAGAAATATACATGCAGCCCTTATATTTTTCCTACAAAATCGTATGCCGCATATCTCTGAGAGCATACTCGATTACTCAACTTCTGCTGTGCATGCGCTGCAGTTATACGCAGGCGCTGCTGCTTTTCATTGGCTGCGACGAATTGTCGGATCCAACTGTTTCATTTCTAGCGCTATCATGGGCGGGTATATCGTTCGGGCGGGCAAAATTACGAGTATATCTTTTCGTTAATTTAATTACGAATGTAATTAATTTTATTAATGATTTGATCGAAGTGAGGAATATCGGATGATGACATGTATGAAGAGTTTAGAGCGCGAGGTCAAAATATGAGTGTAAGTGATGTTGAAATATGTATTTCATTAACAAAATTGTACGTGAATAGCATATGTGTGCAAATAAAAAAGTGGTAAAGAAGTACAACTGTGAAACCGAAAATGATGGAAACTCACGGAAGGAAGACTGTATTTTTAAAATGAGTTTTCCAAAAAAAAAAAATCTATTGCTATATCTTACAAGATGAAACTTAGTCCGTATAAATGAAATCCAAAAGAGTATACTAATAGAAAGGACGAAAGGACGAAATGGCGAAGAAACTATTTAAAATAAATATTAAAAAATAAGAATCTGGATCGAAGAATATATTAAATTTTGACGAAATATGGACGTATGAGTGTCATACGGAGAGCGGTACGATATGATATAATAAGTGTTAATGTGTGACCGTTACAGTGACAGTGCTAGTAACCAATAGTAAATAGTGTGTATGTATTCTAAAGCCTGTTGCCCTTTTGAATGCGGAATTCGCAAATATTTGCGCGATTTATTTAATGGTGGAAAAATCTCTATTTGTAACAAATTTTGTCACCTATAACATTTTTTATCATTTTCATCATGAAACTGCCATCTTATGCTTACTATCAGAAGCTCAAAACAAATTTATTAACACCACATAATAATGAAAGGGGCAATAATATTTATAATGTTTGACAGTTTCCCAAATTGCAATTAATTGTCAAAAGTTGATATTTTTCCGCCATAAATAATTAAAACAGAAGTTGCAAAATTCGTGCAAAAATCCGTGGATTTCGCGTCCATGAGGACAAGGTAAAGTGTAATATCAACGGAGTGCGCATCTGGTAGGTACAAGTGGGTGGTGGTGGGCAATCGCCGTCCAAAAGGACGGCATTCTAATTTGTAGAGAGGATGACACAGGTGGCACATTAAAAGTAAATTGTTGATGTGCTAGGTTCAGCCGACGTCAACTTATTTTTGATAATTTTGTGTGCTTTAACTCTTCTAAAGTGGCACGCTTAGGTAATCATACCACCCGTATCTTCCGTACTCATCTCTGTGTTGTGAATTAGTCACTCTCTATTATTTTCGACCTTGAGTAATTGATAATACAAGATAAAAACTTTAAATTTTGAAATATTTTTATTATCTAACGCCTCGAAATTGGTAAAAACTGTTATATTACTGTTTCTACTCTAAAAGTAATGGATGTTATTTAATGCAATTATTTTTGTATATTTTTTTATATCTGATCGTATTCAAATTTAGTACGCCTATGACATGTTGCTCCCCGCACGCTTCGCCCGTCGCGTTAGTCTTCAAGCTAGCGATTAGTCACACTACAATTTCGACCCCTGACTTATAGCAGATACCCTTGACTATATACACTAAGACTAGTCAATCTAATGGGAGACCTTGTTGGCCTGAATGGTAAACCAACTCTCGCGTAATGGGAAACGAACTCAAAAAGAACGTTTACGCTTGGACTATTTGCTAATAGATGGCGCAATATTAGGTACTAAAATAACATGAATTTGGCTATATAATTTTGAAGCTCCTCCCATCGAAGATGATTGGTTCATACATATTATGTTATGTACAATCGTTTGCAATAATAATGACACTCTTTAAATTGAATTTTGCTATTTCTTTTGAACTGCTGACGTATCTGTAATGAAATCTACTTTCAACTTTTAACATTAGTAATTAGTTGTTTCACTTACCAATATAAATTTAATGACATTCGATAGGATTACTGTTTATTTTATTATTAAGTGAATGTGTTAGTCATGAAGAAGCAGGCAAGAAATAAATGTTAATTTTTAAAATGTAATAAAACTAAATGAAACATTCCAGAAATAAAACTTTTCCGCGCAAGGCGAAAATCGACTATAATGATAGATTTTGAATTCTGATAAGTAATTATAGTAATTCCATCACTTGAGTTAATAATAAAAATCTTCTCATATTTACAGAAAACAAACAAATTACAGAACTGCAGTTATCCAGTTCATATTCACTTTCGCGTATCAATGAAAGTCAAAGCTTAAAATATATTAACTGCCAGATAACACTTTTATCATATTCCTCCAGCTTTGGTAAATTCAAGTGAAGAAGTCATTCAATACGTGTCGATAAAAATATATAGGGTGGGCCATTAATAAGGGGACATAGAAGAGGAGTAACATCATTGGGAGGAAATATGAAGATATAGCTAAATATATCTTCGCAAAATATTTCTGTGTAAAAAAGATACAAGGTGTCAAAGTTGAAATATTTTTATTTGTGTTTTCTTTTTTTGTATTAACGCGAGTATCTCTCAACTGATTGTCACCAAATTTGGTAGGGAAATATTTTTTGAGAAAAATAAAAATAATTTAAGTATTAAATCAGTTCTGCTAATAAAGGGCGCCGCACTAATAATGGCTAATGATGAATTTTTCTCTTATTTTGTGTTGACAAAACATTTTGATTCGGTTGACTACAAAATTGTATCCGAACATCATTTCTACGTAAAAACATAGAACTCTACACTTGGTAGAGTAGAACTTGATAATTTCTACCAATTTCGAAAAAACTGCCATAAAGGTTTCTGCTTACACGCGACTTCAAAAATGCTATTGAAATTTAATTCAAAAAAATTAGTAGGTATCAACGAGTCGTTTATTTTTCTTAAATGTCCATAGTAACTTTGGAAAAAACTCATATTTGAAAAAAAATTATCTACATATTTACTTTTATTGACAAAAATAACAACAGAGCAGTAAAAACAACTTAGCCCTTGAGCAAGCTCTCTCTACTTCTACATGTTTTAATTAATTAAACTAATTATTACAGCTAATTACAGCAAATTTTCAATATGGCAATTTTCTAATACTCCTAAGAGATTTCCTCACGTCGAAAAATACATTTGGTTGTTTTAGATCCGTTTTCTGGAAAACGGTAGCAATTTCGTTAACAAAAAATAAGATAGAAATTGTCATCATCTGGCAATGGTCTATCTGCTTTAATAGGTACCTTTTACATAGATTATGATTGCTTTTCTTAAAATACGTTTCCCTACCAAATTTGATGACAATTGGTTGAGCGATCCTAGTTATTAAAAAAAAGAACGAAAAAAATTATGTAAACCTTCCATCTATCTTTTTCCACAGCAACATTTTAGTAAGACATATTTAGCTATATCTTCATATTTTACTCCAAAACTGTCATTTTTATTCTGGCGCATTATTAATGGTTCTGCCTATATAATACTTAAAATAATAAATAAATTTTGAAACACATTCTTTTCTGATGAGGCCTGTAAAGTTCACAAATTATTTTTACTAAAAACATTAGCGCATGTAAATTTATTTAAATTTGCATGCGAAAATATTAAATTATTTGAATTTTTAAATTAATTTAAATTTAATTTTAATTTAAAAATTATTCTTCAAAAAGACTACAAAATAATATTTATTTCACACCATCACAAAATTATACTAGATTAAACATTGAAAAAAGATACTTGGTGTTTTAGAATTTTTACTAATGAATTTTTCGCAAAATAATAATGCATCTTATGCAGTAAGAGAAACCCACACTATAATCTGCAGTTCTATATGTCTCTTTATAGAAGTAGGTATGTCGAATTCATTTGAATTATCTTAATATGTTTAAAGGAAATAAAACAGAATATGTAAATTTTGGCATATGGCTGACTCTGAACTCTTTTAACAATCTTATTTTTCTGTTTTTTTTTTTTTAATTAATTTCCAGTTCATATTCTTACTTCTCTAACGCATTAAAATAAACTGCTTATGTTTCAAACTTTATGATCTGTGGCTTGAATATAAATATATTGCCACAATCTTATTATTTAGGCAGGTATATGAAAAAGGGTCACGCGGCCACGCCCTCGAAACGCCTTCGCAGTTTTTTGCAGATTAAAATAGTAGCGCTTTATTTCCTTCGTTTGAATAAATGCGTATTGTTACACAGTACGACATCTAACAGGAATTATGATAACTATTTAGGTCTTTATTAAGGATTGACTCTCTTGGTGTAAATACTCAAGGCAGATACTAGTGTTGGGAAAAACCATAGACTTATAAACAAAGGAAAAACCGAGTTATTTCAAAAACCGAATACTGAGTATTTAAGTGATATCATCAAAAACCGATTGATAACTCGAGTGATGGTCACTTGAATTCTCAACAGCTGTGCATATTACTATTTTTGTAGTTTATATGTAAATGTTTTATTTTAAATACATAAATATATGTATACTTTTTATATGGGTAAATTTATATGTTTAAAATAAACAATACAAATCTTAGATATATAAAAATATATACGTATATATATATTTTTATATTTATACAAAAAATTTGTTACTTTTTTCAAAAATTATTTTAAGACTGACCTCCATTTCGTCAACACTAAATTTTATTTTGATCTATAGCTACGAAAAGTACATTATACAAATTACGAATATGAACGATGGTCGTTTCTATGGTTTCTCGGTTTTTCGTTGTTTGTTATAGTTGCGGCAAGAAGTCAGACGACTTACGTCATACAAACAAATGAATAATTCATTATATTTTCATGAAAATATATAAAAAAACTGCAATTGAGAATAAAAAATATCTATATACTATACTAAATGCTTGCACTACATATTGCACTAAAATTGCAAAAAATGATTGTTTTTAACGCGACCAAATATCGAAAATTATGTTCACAATTGCGTAACATCAGCCGTGACATATGTAAGTCGTCTGAATTCTTACCGCAACTATAGCGGTTCTTGCTAACCGTATCTATTATACGAGTATGTATATAGAAATCTTGAACTCGAACACACAAGTTGTAAATAAACAGTACGGTTGCAACCTGTCCTTATTTCGGAAGTCCTTGCTGCAGTCTTTGTCCTTTGGTCCTTATTTTTACTACAAATGTCCTTACTCGGAAGAAATGATTCAATTCTTATTAAAATAGAATTATCGGGACACAAAGACAAAATATGTAAAAAAATATACTAGCGGAAAACATTAAGGGATCAAAAAAAAATCTCAATTTTTTGCGATTCTTCAAATGGCTGTATCTTTGGTAAAAATGGTCGTATGTGAGTGAAAAAAAAGCAATTTGAAGCTTGAAGTGTCTAGTTTATGGATTTTGCGATAAAAAAAAATTCCAAGTATCAATTAGCGCAAAATCCTAATGAATATCATGGAAAGAAAATTGTTCGAAATTTTTTGCACTCTTATTTTTAGTGTAAGGACTTTGATCCCTTAATTTTTTCCGCTATTGTAGTTCATATACAAAGTAAAAAGAATGTCCTTACTTGAGAATTTGAAAGATAAGAATATCGTACTTGCTCATATGAAAAGGTGGCAACCCTAGTGAACAATGGAAAAAAATGAAATAAATAATTTGTTACTCGTATAAATGATAACCGAGTGATTTCGGTTATTGCAATAACCGAATAATCAGTTATTTTTCACTCGAGTGATCCCAACACTAGCAAATACCAAAAATATGTAACCTATTTAATACTTCTATAAAATATAAATTCTATAGGCATTAAGATTATTAAATTTAAAATTTTAAAAAAGAATGTCTTTCTCACATTTTGTCGTCCCAGTTCCCATATGTTTAGAGTTGGAAGGTTCTGTAAACAGTGTCTGAGCAATTTCTACACGTGTATGGTAGTAGTAAAATTTTCATTCTATAATGATATTCTCTATTGTATCCAATAACACTTAGACGAAATGTGTGGTACTTTGTTAAAGAAATGAATATTAGATAAAGATTCCGACAAATTTCATCAAGAAAGCCTATACAAAAACTACTAGCTGGTCCAGCTCGTATTAGGACTGCCAAATTATTTGCACACATTGTGGTACTTTTCATATAGTCGACATGGTCTACAACAAGCAAGTTTTAGCAATTGTCGACCTACGATGGCCATGAATTAGCATTCGTAGGCGATATGACACAATCTATATTTTTTCTGGGCAACTTGATTATCTTCAGTAAATTGATTTACACAATTCATTTCATAAAATAATGTTCTAACAGAGATTAATATAATCGTTGGGAAATTTAAAAATCCAAATTGGTGACCCGTTCTCATTTGTCATTATGTATTCATGTTTTTAAGATAGTTTTGTTATATTATTTATTTTCTATTTTATTAAGTTTCTGATTGTTTTATCTTCATCTAATACATTCTATAAAAGGGAAATTCTTCCTCGACTTGAATCCTTCAATCAAGTTCGACATCATTTTTTTCAGAATTTGAAAGTCACTGTCACTGTTTGTAAATGGTCGGCGGGCCAATGAAAAAGAAGCAACAGGCCTCTGCTAGATCATAAGTCGATTAATATATATCATTCGATATGCCAACATGCATGTCAATGTGTATGGGCATCGATATAGTATACACACATTAATTATTTTCAAATTAATGTGTGTAACATAACTAAATATGAAATTTTTCATTAACTTTTTTTTTGTATTGTATATATTTTTTTAACCTGTGTCTACATTTTTTAAATAGTGTAATATTCATTGACAATTTTTCTGAATAATTGCCAACTATTTTCTTGCAGCTGTTATTAATATTAAAAAAATTTTTAGGATGAAAATCTAACCTCAAATCCCTTAATTTGTAAAATATGTATTGACACGTTGCATAAAATGTATAATTTTATAAAACATTTTGCTGATGTAGAAAATAAAATTAAATATTACTGTGAAAAATTTCCATCAGAGAAAGTTGACCTACTCCAAATTTTACAATTTGAAATGAAGAAGGAACAACAGTCTACTTTACAAATAACAGATGAAACAGACCAAA
The DNA here is from genome assembly GCA_037114965.1 of Monochamus alternatus. Lineage (NCBI taxonomy): Eukaryota > Metazoa > Arthropoda > Insecta > Coleoptera > Cerambycidae > Monochamus > Monochamus alternatus. The sequence goes on along the minus strand of CM073435.1, from coordinate 19,438,712 downwards.
ATGTTTCTAATGAAAAAATTGAGTAAGTACATTTGGTTTCTCTATTTTATGTATTTTGGAAATAAAATTTATTACAGAAATAAGAAGCGTCCATCATCAGAAGAACACAATGCTGAATCTGCAAAGAAACAAAAATTGGACTCTGAACTTAATGATGAAAAAGAGAAAATATCTGAATCAGCACAGATGGAGCATAGTGTTGATTCAAGTAACTCGGGCACAGCTATTGACGAACTCCCCTATTTTGACTTCAGTATAGGAACTGTATTGGCACCACACAAAAGGAAAATTAGTATCAAAATCTGGATAAAACAAGTTGAAGAGGTAAAGTCTAGACTGAAATGGTCTGAAGCCACAGCGAAACACAAGGTCTTATGTATGATGAACAGAATACCACGACTCCGATCGTGGTTTTCTAGCGTTGCTGACATTATAAATTGGGAGGAATTTAAAGAAAAACTCATGCATGCTTTTGCAAAGGAAGATGATTATTATATTAATATTGTAAAGATGGTTAATAGAGTAAAAAGGCCTACAGAGACTTATGTTGAATATTATCATGAAAGACTAAATTTATTGGAACCATTGAATTTTTCCGAGGAACAGGTAGTATCTTGCTTGGTGGGAGGTTTATCTGATGCTTTCACTAATTGTATAGCTAGAATGGGAAACTATGGCACGCGAGGTGAATTACTGACATTTCTTAAATCGTGCGATGAGAAGAAGGACTTGAACTATTCTAAAAAAGATGCTAGACGGGCAAACAAAATTATGGATAAACATATGGAAGCAGAGAATGAAGATGAAGATATTTCTAGTATGGACTACTCTTTCAATCAACCCAAGAAGAGTCTAATTGTATTACTGGAAAAACAGCAGCTGGAGGTACATACCAACACATGCCAGAAGCAAAGTGAAGAAAATTCAAAAGTATTGGATCAGACATGTTCTTGTTGCGATCAAAAAGGACACTCAAATGTGAATTGTCCTCTGCTCGTAACTAACAAAATACTTCCCTTAGTAAAATCTCAGAGAACGGAGAAGGTGGCTGCGGATAACGGCCACCAAAACAGTAATTTAATCGTCGTACATGAAAATATATTGATTACAGATAAAAATGCAGAAAAAAACAAGGTTCAAAATTTACCAACTCCTTCCTCTGAGACGGTTGGAAAGGGACAGTCATCAGCTCAAAAGGATAATATGAAAGCAAGTAACACTCTATCTGTGAAATGCGCTTGTTGCGACAAGCTAGGACATTCCAGCACCGATTGTCCACTGATCAGGGGCAAAGTAGAAGTTCTAAATACTCAGAGGCAGGAGAAATCTGCCACAAATTCTGAAAGAGGACGTCAAATTGATAATATCATTATAGTACACAACGACAATTCAGAAACTATTAGTGGTCCTACGTCTACCAAGGGTAAAAATCAGGATGGTGAAAACAAGAAATGTTCCTTTTGTGACAAAATGGGCCATTCGAGCTTCGTTTGTCCCCTCATTGATTGTGAAGGGAGTGCACGTCGAAATAATATAACAATTGTGTTAGACAAAGATCGTTTGAACAAGGTCAAACTCGCCAGTAGCAGTAGTCCTCCTGCATCAGCTAAGGATGATTTAGTTTGTGAAGTGGCACAGAATAAAGTACAGTCAACTCCAAGGGAAAGTCAAGGAGTTGTTAATATGAAAAAATGTTCATGCTGCAATAACATCGGACATACAAACGCAGATTGCCCCTTCACTCGGCTTAATAAACACTCTGAAGAAAAACGAGGTTCAAATAACCAACAACGTTGTTCAAACTGTAATAAAGTGGGTCATTCGCATACAAATTGCCTGCTTATTAGAATTAAAGACAATACAGACAGCAAGAATGATAAGTCGAAGCCGATCCGAAATGAAACTTCCACTCAAGTGACTCAGAAATGTTCAAGCTGCGATAAGGTGGGACATTCGACTATAAATTGTCCCTCCATTAGTGTTAAAAAAATCCCATTAAATGTTACAGACGAGGACAGCTCACCTAAAAAAAATAAACGTAAGTGTCTGTGTTGCAACCAAATTGGACATTCAAGTCTAGATTGCCCACTCCTTGGCATTAATAAGCAGGAACTGCTCAAACAAAGTGGAAGTAACACTAACAAGTATGAGCCGAGCAGCAAGACCTCGCAAGCAAGAAATACAGCACAGTCACAAAAAAATTGTTCCTGCTGCAATAAGTCTGATCACATAACTGTAAACTGCCCATTTTACAGTTTTTTTAATCGAAACAAACCTCAAGCTACGCAAAGCATTTCAAATCCTATTAAAGAAGCAAAGGAGAAGTTAGAGAAACTTGTAGGGAAAGTACAAGACAATCCACAACAGTCAACGTCTCAGAAAAGGACCAGCAATGTTTCCACAGATGAAAAATGTTGTTTTTGCGACAAATTCGGTCATTCTAGTATAGAATGTTTTCGCATTCGGTTTGAACAAAAACATGCACAGTCGAATAATGCAGCGCCAGCCTCACTACAGTTGCCTCAAACTGTGGTCAATAAACAAGTATCTGATACTAGCACTCGCATACCTCCAGGACAGAAGAACGGGAACCAGGCTGTGCTGAAGTGTGAATTTTGTGGCAGAATAGGCCATAGGTTGGCGGATTGCTTTTTCGCTAGATTCGACAGGAAAATTTATGATGCTCATCATACCACGAGTAGCTCCTCATCTCGTCAATGTCTGTACTGCGGCAAATTTGGCCATCTGCAACCCGACTGTCCCAAGAATAAGCCCCCATCGAAGAGAACTACTGGCTACCAAAAGTATGGTTCAGGATCCTCGAGATATCAATAATGTAAGTAGACTTTACTTGAATTGTTTACACGTTAAGAAATTTAAAAATAATACATGTTCCTAAAAATGTTATAAAATTTTTGTTTAGCAAATTGTAGAATTCAAATTGTGAGTATACTTATTCTGAAAAGACATCGAGATATTTCTTTAGGAATATTCTTGATGGGAAGATTTTTAAATATTCTCAAATGTTTGGAAACTTTTTTAGGGAAGTTTTACAGAAATATTTCCCACCACTTACAGATTGTTTTTTAAATGTATGCGCTTGTAATATTAATGGTGATTAATATTAATTAATTATAATTATTAATATTAACTATTATGAGTGAATATTAATATTGAGAAGTAAAGTGACAAAATAATAGTGACAGTATTCATAAAATAAATTTTTGTTTTATGAATTTTTAATAATCTTTTTCAATCATGTGATGTACAAAAATCGATGATGCCTTTAATAAATCAAACAGCATTGACCTAAATACCAATATGACTTGTGAAGGTCACATTTCTCTGAAGCTGGTCCAGGTTAGTCCAGTGCAACAAGCTGTTTACGCGATGTAGACAAGCTACATCTATCGGCCATTCACTATGCCAGACTGAAAAGCCAGAGCCATGAAGCATTCTACATGCAGTAGAGACCGTTGAAAGCTATTTAACCTCGATATTTTGCAAACACGTAGTTCCAGGAAACAACTACTCTGCGAGCTAATGCCCTCACCAGCATTGAATTACACCTGGAAAACATATTATAGTAAACTGCTAGAGTCACTCGTCAGTAGCCCATCAGACATACCGGTTTCGAGTTTATTAGCTCCCATCAGTATGCCATGGGTGAAGTATCTGATGAGTAACTCTAGCTGTTTTAGTCTAACTCCTCAGAAGGAACCATGAGTACGCGGTGTAGGCAAGCTACATCTAGCAGTCATTGGCTACTCCTTACTAGACTGAAGAGCCACAGAGACGAAGCGTTCTACATGCAGATACATCATTGAAAACTGTCACCTGTATCGCGTTCGGCGAGAAATGGTATTTTGCAAACACAGAATTCCAGGAAACAATTATTCTGCGGGCTAATGCCCAGACCAGCATTGAATTACACCTGGAAAACTTATAGTAAACAGCTAGAGTCACTCGTCAGTAGCCCACCAAACATATACCAGTTTCTAACTTATTAGCTCTCATCAGTATGATATAGGTGAGGTATGTGACGAATAACCCTAGCTGTTTTAGTCTGTCTAATCCGACAGACGGATCTATGAGTATGCGGTGTGGACAAGGTACATCTATCGACCATTCACTACCCATGTCACACTAAAAAGCCATAGACACGAAGCGTTCTACCTGCAGTAGACACCATTGAAATCTGTCAACCTGTATCGCGTTCGACGAGAAATGATATTTTGCAAAAATGGAATTCCAGACAACAACTACGGGCTAATGCCCCGACCAGCATTGAATTACACCTGGAAAACCTATAGCAAACAGCTAGTCACTCGTCAGTAGCCCACCTGACATATACGAGTTTCGAGCTTATTAGCTCTCACCAGTGTGCCATAGGTGAGGTATCTGACAAATAACTGTAGCTGTTTTAGTCTGTCTAACCCGACAGACGGGACCATGAGTATGTGGTGTAGACAACCTACATCTATTGGGCATTCGCTACTCCATGACGGACTGAAGACCCACAGACACAAAGCTTTCTACATGCAGTAAACACCATTGAAAGCTGTCAGCCTGTATTGTGTTCAACGAGAAACAATATTTCTACAGTTAACATGGAAACACACAGAGGCTAGACCTACTTTAAAAAGTAAATTCTGACAAACAATGCTTGTGCTGTCTAACTGGGGGGGGGGGGGTAATCAGCTCATGTACCAGCCAGTGTTGTGAGTATATTCATTTGCTGCCTACCTTTGAAACTTTGTGGGACCAGCCTTAGTGAAATGCGGCTTTAAGGTTACGATTGAAGATAATTTGATATTTTGGAGAGAAAGTCAAAATAATATAGAAATAGTTCCTGGAATCTTTCTGAAAACTTTTAATTTTGGGAACTTATCAGCCGCTCTATTAATTCTTATACAGAAGATCCTGTATATAAACAAGTGTTATATTCTATATGTAGGTACGAGGGGAAATCAAATATAAACAGTAATTTTGTAAAATAAATTTATTGATCAATGGTATACACAAACTAAACATTTAACAGTTTTCAACATAGTGTAGTTTTCAGTGTGCACTACACACTTTTGCCACCGATTTAAAAGCTTGAATATTCCTTCTTCATAAAAAGTTTGAGAGCGAGTTGTCAGTCAATTGTGCACATACTCTAGGGTGACAATTCAGGGCTATAAGGAGGGTGACGACGTCTCGAATGGGCATACCCCGTCGTTTGTTTCGATATGCGATTTTTGTCGATTGTAACAACTCAGAATAGTAAGCCGCATTCACTGTTTTTTGATTGTGGAGAAAATCAATGTGCAAAACTCCCCTTGAGTCAAAGAAAACAGTTGCAAGCACTTTTCCGGCTGAGGGACGGGTTTTGGCTTTGACTGGGCAGCCTTCATCCTTTCTTCGCCACTCCTTACTCGCCATTTTTTATTCTGGAGTGTAATTATGGACCCACATCTCATCACAAGTGACAATATGCCTCAAAAAAACCTCCCCTTCTTGTCGAAATCGATTCAGATGTCATTCACTGATCTCTGACCTGACCTGTTTTTGATTTTCGGTCAACAACCTTGGAACTCAGCGAGCACTAATTTTTCTAAAGCCAAGTTGATCAGTGATGATGGATTGAACACTCCCATAGCTGATACCCAATTCTGATGAGATTTTTTAACAGTTAACCGGCGATCACCTTCAATAAGCTCTCGAACAGCATGGATGTTGTCGTTTGTGAGACTTGTTGGTAGGCGTCGATCATGACTTTCATTTTCGACACGTTCTCGCCCATCCCCGAATACTCTGACCCATGTATACACTCGATTCTGAGACAGTGTAGCATCCCCAAACTGTGCCTTCAAACGAGTGAAAATTTCCGATGGTTTAACGCCTTCATTAGTTAAAAACTTTATGATGATGCGTTGTGCAACAGACCAAGGTAGGTACCTCGCGTTCAGTCACGTCTGTACTGCGGACAGAACCCAGCGCAGCTGCTACCCAAACCGGTTTCCCCCCTCCTCATAAACCAAACAACACTCAAACATTGAAGCTAAGCTAAATAGTAAAATTACCGTTTATATTTGATTCACCCTCGTATAAGACAATATAAAACACGGGTAATATTTTTGGCCTGACAACAGTTGCACATGTGCATTTTGACAATAGGCCTTAGCTATTAGTTAATTATTGTTGTTATTATTATTATTGTTGGTTTAATTTTAGTTTGGAGTAAAATTATTCTGCCCGTCCTACGTTATCTCTCTAAAAATATCGAATCGACCAGACTTAGCAAACGAATTTATCGAAAGTTACTGTCAACATAAGTTTTTGTGGAAGATAAAGGATTGACAATTTTTCACCTAAACAGTCTTCCTTTTTCTTTATTAATATCTTTGTTAGTTGGATAAAATTACTAGAATTGCTGCACCTTTTCTAACATATTATGTGTACTGATATCAGGTTAAATGTCGGCGAATATCGTATTTACCAGAAATCTACTGGCCACAGTTATGAAACCAAACTACATGTTTATATCAGGCCATCCGGTCTGAACAAACAGCATAGATTCCAAAAAATCCTATTCTATAAGTTCAAGATAATTGAATTACTAATAAAGTAATCAAACTATGTATTATTTGAATATATTATTGTGTTTGATGCCACAAAGTATAATATAGTTTATACTTTGTACAGTAATTTTGCCGTCTGTGATTCTGGCCGCCACCCCCAGTTGATAATACATGATGATTTAGTATTGTTGAACGCAATATATGTATTATTAAGTTGCCTCTGTTGTGGCGTTTTTTAGATTTGACGGTATCAATAGCGTGGCTGTCTTCTAACCACAAGCGGTCTAATCTCCAAAAAACATGGCAGTACCAAAGGATATTATTAATGTTAGAATTTAGCACAGCTGCGATTTTTATTTCCCTTACCCAATTTTATTTTATACCTAGTTTTATTGTAAAGGAATGTGAATGGGCCTTAGTAGTTCTATTGCTATTTATATTTAAATTATCATTGTTCACAGGGACATATCCAGATGTTTGGAAAGTAGGATGCTTATGTCTGGTATTTAAAAAAGGTGGTTCATCTATAATATCTAACTATAGACCTGTCTCAATTTTATGCAGTTTTTTTGAAACTTAGTAATAATACTTTTATGAATATATTTATTCTTCAACAAAAAATATTTTCTCTCAGTCAACATGGTCTCATTAATAAGCGTTCTTGTGTATCGAATTTGGCCAGCATTTCTCAATACATTTGTGGGAATTTTGATCATCAGGTGCACTGTATATAGATTTTAGCAACACATTTGACCAGGTTAATCATTACATATTACTTAATAAGCTTGATTGTATTGGACTGTCAAATAATTTTGTTTGTTTTCTAAAATTGTATTTAACAGAGGCCGCAGTTTGTGAAGGGTGAATGTTTTTGTTCATCGAAATTTAGAGTTGCATCCGACGTCCCACAAGGTTCATATTTAGGACCCTTGTTGTTCCTCTTGTTTATTAATCATTTATCTTGCCAGAATCTTTTTGCAAATGATTTAAAAAATGTATACGAGTATTGAGAATAAGGAAGATTGAGTATATTTACAGATGCAAACAGAGTTAAAGGGTGTAAAATGCACCATTTGAATTTAAATATTAACAAATGTTATGTAATATCAGTCGCTCAGTGGTCCAGCGGTTTAAGGCGTCAGTATTTGAATCGATGTGACTAGACCGCTGTGGGATTAGCACTCTCTCTGCGAGTATGGTAGGGTGGCAGAATGTTGACTTGGGTCTATGTGAGAGATTGATACCGGTCAACGTTTGACTACTTCCTCTTCCCTAATTGAGATTTTCCATCATTTCTGCACTGACTAATGGTTAGGGCCTAGCAATGTAAGTGGTTCCTGAGTGCAAATGTGGCCTGCTTAATGATAATATGCCGTCCCCTCACCCACACAAGTCTCCGACTTCTGAGCTAATCCGCGAGATTAGAATGAGGGGTAGAGATATTATTATTATCATTTAGTAGGAAAAAGTGTATTTATCTATGACTAGACATTTGATATATTACAATTTCAAGAAATGACTGTATAAAGGATTTAAGCATCTCTGATTCTAATTTTACATTTGCTAATCATGCTAATCACTTAGTATATCAACAAGACTTTAGGTTTTATATTACGAAATTATACAAATTTTAATAAAAATGCCAATACTTTAAAAATTTTGTATTATACATTAGTTAGAAGCAAGTACGGATCATTTGTTTGATTTCCAAATTACCAGTGCCGTATTGATAATAATCTGTTCACACCTTTTTTGAAGTACCTTTGTTCTAAGGTCAATATTATCGAATATATTTGATATATCTCTTCATGTACAACAGAGCAGTTATTTCATTTTTGCATAATTTGTTGCACCATAATATAAATTGTGATAGTCTACTCAGTAAGTTTAATTTTTGTGTACCGCATGTTGGTTCAAGACATAATCAAACTAATTATCGTGAACTAATATTGTACTGAAACCGCCTATATATGTATATAATACATATGTTATAGTTACCTTCCAAAATTGTAGAGGGTGACTCATGCTATAAACCTGCTCACAATTTATAGCAGTCAACACAAAGAAAAAATTATATTGCTATATCTTACAAGATGAAACTTAGTCCATATAAATGAAATCGAAAAGTGTATACAGATAGAAAGGACGAAATAGTGATATGACAAAAAAACTATTTAAAATAAATATTAAAAAATAAGAATCTGGATCGAAGAATATGTTAAATTTTGACGAAACATGGACGTATGAAGGTCATACAGAAAGAGGTACCATATAATATAAGTATTAATGTGTGACCGTTATAGTGACAGTGCTAGTAACCAATAGTAAATAGTGTGTATGTATTCTAAAGCCTTTTGTCTTTTTGAATGCGGAATTCGCAAATCTTTGCATGATTTTTTTAACGGTGGAAAAATCTCTATTTGTAACGAATTTTATCAACTACCTATAACATTTTCATCATAAAACTGCCAAGGTAGATAATCAGAAGCTCAAAACAAATTTATTAACATCACGTAATATAGAAAGGGGCAATAATATTTGTAGTGTTTGACAGTTTCGCAAATTGCAATTGCCAAAAGTTGAGATTTTCCCACTATAAATAATTAAAACAAGTTGCAAAATTCGTGCAAAAATCCGTGAATTTCGAGTCCATGAGGACAAGGCTCAAGTGTGATATCTGCGGAGTGCGCATTATAATTTGTAGAGAGGAGGACACAGGTGGCACATTGAAAGTAAATTGTTAATGTGTTAGGTTCGGCCGACATCAACTTATTTTTGATAATTTTGTGTGCTTTAACTCTTCTCAAGTGTGCACACTCTCTCATATCTGTGTTGTGAATTAGTCACTCTCTATTATTTTCGACCTTGGGTAATTGATAATACAATACTTTAAATGTAATGCCTTAAAATTGGTAAAAAGTTATGTCACTGTTTCTACTCTAAAAATAATGGATGTTATGTAATGCAATTATTTTTGTCATTTTTGTATATTTTTTATATCTGATCGTCTTCAAATTTAGTACGCTTATGAAATGCTGCTCCTCGCATGCTTCGCCCGTCGCACTTGTCCACAAGCTAGCGATTAGTCACTCTCTACAATTGTGGAAGTCAACTATACTTTAAAAAATAAAGAAAAAAATATAAAATATTTGTGGCATCAATTTTACGTCATTGAATACAATAAAAAACATTGTTTACGAGTAACTGTAAATATAACTATCACTGCTAATTATTGTTTTTATATCATTATTCTTTCTTTATATTACTATTTGTTGTGCGGAACAGCTTTTGTATATGTATATCTTATGGGTTTATTATGAACTTGGTTTTACCTGTTGGAAATAAATGCTATTAATATTGTTATTTTTACTAATTGATTTTGAGAATGCAAAATGTAGAAAAACTACATCTAGTGGCAATTAGCGGTACTCCATGTCAAACCTGAGGTGATTTTGACAAATTCATGTAAACAGACTAAATATATGAACAATTTAAAGAGCCAAATTTTAATGGCAACTTTCTTATTTTATAGGGTTTGTTGCTATGAACCATTGGACCAGTTTTGGAAAACATTGTAAATGGAAATTTTCTTCTATATGGTAAAAAAAATGATGAAAATAGTTTAGTTAATTTAACTTTAGGTAGAATATAGAAAACAATGAAATATAAGAAATTATTTCTGTTTTATATGTAGGATACGTTTTTTTTTTTAATATACATATATCTTGTATAGTTGCTGCATATTTTTTTTAACCTAAAATAGTACTATATAAATTATGATATACCTACTCTATTTTGTTAAAGAGTATCATTCCAGATGCTATCAAATAAAAAATTGCACCTAATCAAATTTGCATAAAAAAAAACTGCCTAAAAAAGAACGAAGAACGAAATTTATTTTCAGTTGCAGAATTTGTATCCAAAACTTCTCAAATATTTCATATTAAACATTTTTCAAATTTCATAAATTATTAATGTTTAATACTTGCAATAATTTAATTATTGTTATATTACTAAAATATTCATGTAGGATAAACATTGTTAAGTTACAATATCATCTGAAGTTCAGTATTGCTTTTATCTAACTTGTAGTGTCATTTGGGAAATTTAATGGAAAAATAAAAATATGTTAAAAGTTGTTTGAAATAAAAAACTAGTTATTTTTACCTACCTAGAATCACACTGTATATATGTAATTATACTTGTAAAATCGCTATAAACCTCACTTACTTAAAAACTATGTGTTTGCATTACCTAGATATAGATACTCGTATATTATCCCATGTTTTATCATCACTATAATAATAATTGTATTCTTTGCTGTATTTTGTGTGAACTTAGAATATATGTTCAAACATTGTTTAATTATTTGGTTGTATTTAGCTGCTTTTCATAATAAATAGAATTTAAGAGGATTTGTGTTTCATAATTTTTAATCCAGTGAATTGTTCAAAATTAATAGGAATTTACTGTAAAGAGTGTTTTAAACAGTGTTTTATTCAGTCATTATTAATTTTCTTAAGGGGATAAAATGCGACTAAAACATTGCATATACACACACAATCACAAGCTCAAGTTAGTCGAATTTAATTATAGTAGACCGCCGAAAATCTAGAGAGTGTGACTCATCTTTAAACCCGCTCTCAATTTATAGTAGTCGACACAAAGAAACATACATGCAGCCCGTATATTTTTCCTATAAAATCGTGTGCCGCATATCTGAGAGCATATCCGATTACACAGATTAATTTTATTAGTGATTTTGTGTTCTTAAGAATGGAGAATAATTCAAGCTCTACAGCGTATTCTCAAAATTGTCTTAATTTAACAAGTGAGGAATATCGGATGACATATATGAAGAGTTTGGGCGCGAGGTCAAAATATGAGTGTAAGTGATGTTGAAATATGTATTTCATTAACAAAAATGTATGTGAGTAGCATATATGTATAGTGCAAATAAAAAAGTGGCTGTAGAAGTACACCTGCAAAAAGGAAAATAATGGAAATTTGTGGAAGACGGTATTTTTAAAATAAGTTCGACAAAAAAAAAAAAAATGGATTGCTATATCTTACAAGATGAAACTTTGCCTAGAGTATATACAAGAGTGCTTTTGCGAATTATACACAACATATGAATTATAGCCTTGACTATATACACTAAGACTAGTCAATCTAATGGGAGACCTTGTTGGCCTGAATGGGAAACCAACTCTCGCGTAATGGGAAACGATCTCAAAAAGAACGTTTACGCTTGGGCTATTTGCTAATAGATGGCGCAATATTAGGTACTAAAATGACATGAATTTGGATATATAATTTTGAAAGCTCCTCCCAACGAAGATGATTGGTTCATACATATTATGTTATGTACAATCGTTTGCAATAATATTGACACTCTTTAAATTCAATTTTGCTATTTCTTTTGAACTGCTGACGTATTTGTAATGAAATCTGCTTTCAACTTTTAACATTAGTAATTAGTTGTTTCACTTACCAATATAAATTTAATGAGTTTCTACTCAGAACTTCGAGAAGTTCAAAAACTGTTTTGAGAGAGTGTCATTGTTATTTCAAAAGCTTGTATGTACTTAAAATTCATATCATATTTTATTATTAAGTGAATGTGTTAGTCATGAGGAAGCAGGCAGGAAATAAATGTTAATTTTTAAAATGTAATAAAACTAGATGAAACATTCCAGGAATAAAACTTTTCCGCGCAAGGCAAAAATCGACTATAATGATAGATTTTGAATTCTGATAAGTAATTATGGTAATTTCATTACGATTTTTAATAAAAAGAAATACAGAAGTGCAGTTATCCAGTTCATATTCACTTTCGCATATCAATGAAAGTGAAAGCTTAAAATATATTAACCGCCAGATAACACTTTTATCATACTCCTCCAGCTTTGGTAAATTCAAGTGAAGAAGTCATTCAATACGTGTCGATACAAATATACAGGGTGGGCCATTAATAAGGGGGCATAGAAGAGGAGTAACATCATTGGGACGAAATATGAAGATATAGCTAAATATATCTTCGTAAAATATTTCTGTGGAAAAAGATACAAGGTGTCAAAGTTGAAATATTTTTATTTGTGTTTTCTTCTTTTGTATTAACGCAAGTATCTCTCAACTAATTGAAATTTAATTCAAAAAAATTAGTAGGTATCAATGAGTCGTTTACTTTCTTTAAATGTCCAGAGTAACTTTGGAAAAAAATTCATATTTGAAAAAAAAATTATCTACATATTTACTTTTATGGACAAAAATAACAACAGAGCAGTAAAAACAACTTAGCCCTTGAGCAAACTCTCCCTACTTCTACATGTCTTAATTAATTAAACTAATTATTACAGCTAATTACAGAAAATTTTCAATATGGCAATTTTCTAATGCTCCTAAGAGATTTCCTTACGTCGAAAAATACATTTGGTTGTTTTAAATCAGTTTTCTGGAAAACGGTAGAAATTTCGTTAACAAAAAATAAGATAGAAATTGTCATCATCTGGCAATATCTGTTTTAATAGGTACCTACTACATAAATTATGATTGCTTTTCTTAAAATATGTTTCCCTACCAAATTTGATGACAATCGGTTGAGCGATCCTAGTTATTAAAAAAAAAACGAAAAAAAATATGTAAACCTGTATCTTTTTCCACAGCAACATTTTAGTAAGGCATATTTAGCTATATCTTCACATTTTGCTCCAAAACTGTCATTCCTACTCTGGCACATCATTAATGGTTCACCTTATATAATACTTAAAATAATAAATTTTGAAACACATTTTTTTCTGATGAGGCCTGTAAAGTTCACAAATTATTTTTACTAAAAACATTAGCGCATGTAAATTTATTTAAATTTGCATGCGCAATTGTTAAATTATTTGAATTTTTAAATTAATTTAAATTTAATTTTAATTTAAAAATTACTCTTCAAAAAGACTACAAAATAATATTTATTTCACACCATCACAAAATTATACTTAGATCAAACATTGAAAAAAGATACTTGGTGTTTTAGAATTTTTCTAAATGTCTATATGTCTCTTTATAGAAGTAGGTATGTCGAATTCATTTGAATTATCTTAATATGTTTAAAGGAAATAAAACAGAAAATGTAAATTTTGGCATATCGCTGAAAACTCATTTAACAATCTTATTTTTCTGCTTTTTTTTAAATTAATTTACAGTTCATATTCTTACTTCTCTAACGCAATAAAATAAACTGCTTATGTTTCAAACTTTATGATCTGTGGTTTGAATATAAATATATTGCCACAATCTTATTATTTAGGCAGGTATATGAAAAAGGGTCACGCGGCCACGCCCTCGAAACGCCTTCACAGTTTTTTGCAGATTAAAATAGTAGCGCTTTATTTCGTTCGTTTGAATAAATGTGTATTGTTACACAGTACGACATCTAACAGGAATTATGATAACTATTTAGGTCTTTATTAAGGATTGACTCTCTTGGTGTAAATACTCAAGGATTATAGTAAGTGAATTTCCGTATAAATGAAATCGAAAAGAGTGATAGAAAAAGATGAAATAGTGATATGGCAAAGAAACTATTTAAAATAAACATTTGAAGATCAGAATCTGGATTGAATATATTAAATTTTGACAAAACATGGATGCATGTAGATCATACGGAAAGCGTTACGATATGATGTAATAAGTGTCAACATGTGACCGTTATAGTTAGACTGCTAGTAACCAATAGTGAATAGTGTGTATGTATTATAAATGCGGAATTTGCAAATATTTGCGCATTTATTTTATGGTGGAAAATCTCTACTTGTAACAAATATTGTCAGCTATAACATTTTCTATAATTTTTGTCATGAAACCTGCCAAAGTAGATTGTCAGAAGCTCAAAACAAATTTATTAACACCATATAATAATGAAAGTAGCAATAATATTTATGGTGTTTTACCGTTTCGTAAAATTTGTCAAAAATTGAGATTTTACCGCCATAAATAATAACGATTCGAGCAAAAATCCGTGAATTTTGCATCCATGAGGACAAAGCTTAAGTGTGATATCCGCGGAGTGTGCACATCAGGTAGGTGTAAGTTTGTGGTGGTAGGTAATCGCCGTCTAAACGGGGACACATTTAAAGTAAATTTTGAATGTGCTAGGTTCAGTCGACGTCAACTTATTTTTTATAATTTTGTGCTTTGAACCCTTCTCAAGTGGCACGCTTAGGTAATCATGTCACCCTCACCTTCCGCACTAATGTCTGTGTAGTGAATTAATCACTCTCTATTATTTTGGACCTTAGGTAATTGATAATACAAGATAAAAACTTTAAATTTGGAAATAACTCATCATTTTTATTATCTAATGCCTCGAAATTGGCAAAAACTGATATATCACCGTTTCTACTATTTTTATATCTGATTGCCTTCAAATTTGGTAAGCCTATGAAATGTTGCTCCTCGTATGCTTTGCCCGTCGCGCTTGTTTACAAGCTAGCGATTAGTCACTCTCTAGATTTTCGGCCGCTGACTATAAAGACATTTCTAAATGTCAACAAAAAAATGTTACTAACTTTCTACCTACCTACTTGAGACACGCTGGTGAAAATGGAAGATTGTGGAGTGCATTTCTCTTATTCCTCAAGAACTATCTGCAGAAGCTGAAGAAGCCACTCTGTGTTTATTACCAGACAAGTCAAAAGAATTTACAGGACGGTTGAAGAGAAAACTCTCACAAATTTTGATTAAAATTATTAATGGCGGGATAATAACAACTTTTCGCGCATTACGTAAAACCGGGATAGTAAGTTTAACTTGAGCTTTTGACAATCTATGATGACAGTCAATGATGAAAATTATAAAAAATATTACAATTGGCAAAATACGTTAAAAGTTAAGACTTTTTCCGCCATTAAATAATTCGCATGAATTTCGCGTCCATGAGGACAAGGCTATAATTTGGTCAGAACCAAATTTACCAAAACCTATCTACACAAAACCATCACTGCACAATATATTTCAGTTTATTGTGACCCATATAATAAATTAACAGTATTAAAAAATGAAATATATAACAAAACTTCTTATTTCTAAATTGATTAAAACAAAAAATAAATACTGTTGAATATAGAAGATAACAAAGATCTGTAGGTCCGCTCAAACTATTCCGACGTCCATTGGAATATGGGAGGGGGGCATTTTCTGAAGAAAATAGGCATACAGGACAGAATTTCCTACTGAATAATTTTTTTCTTTTTTATTTTTTAAGATAAAATAGTGTTTCCTTTGTCGTCAAGAACCAGTAGAATGAGTATGTAAGAGAAATTAAATTTTAAACTTATTTTAAAATTTTTATTACAACATATATGTAAACTATGTATATAATAAGGCACAATATACAATAAAAATTTAAAAAAACAACTATAGTCAAATATATCAAACTAAAACAAAAAAACAACTCCAACCAGAATTGATGTACTGGAATATTACAATAAGAAAAGTATTTTAAATAAACAAATATTCTGGCACTTCAAGATAAGGAGGACGCTTGCTCAACTTTTCTCATCTTCTTCTTACACCCAATGGCTGAAATTAAATATGTGTTTTTACTATCCATAATAAATTTTAACAAAAACTTACAATGTACATGGCACACTTCTGCGTTGGCTCCGATCTTGTTTAAATAGTTCAACCACAATGTTTGGCCTATGGATAACTTATCATTATCCCCTTTGACCTCCACGAATTTGCACTAGACAAAAATTACCATTTCAGAAAAATAATTGTCGCTTTTCTCAATAAAAAACTATACTCATATTATTACAAAACTGTACCAAAATAAGATAGCTATCAAAAACAATTAAAAATACAAGGTAATCCTTGTCGACAGAGAAAAAATCGACATTCTTTAATTTTTGTTCTTTGGTATAAAATTTAATATGTGCGTGTAATAATTTTAATAGTTGTTTGCAGATATATTATTTTACATATACGGTGATGTTTATTTGTTAAAGTTTTTTATCTAACAATTACTAATAATGTCAGTATTGCTAATCAACAAATCACACTTTAGATGTCTTTTTTATTTAAAAAAAAATTAGGAAATGCTATTAAAATTTGAAATTAATAAACAAAAAATGTTCCTTAAATCACTGTCACTAACCCTAACCATAATGAATAGAAACAATAACAAAACAAAGTTAAAGGATTCTGAAACATGGTGTGTGTCGAGGACCTGTTCTCTTTCAAATATACATAAACGATCTAGGTACCTACTTATGAATAAAAGCAATGTCATTTTCTTTGCCAATCTCTCTTCTGAAATAGTTATTAGTGCAGATGTTTTATATTAATCTGGGGTCGTTCAACCCATATGGCAAAAGTATTTTCTGTTCAGTGAAGATGTATTAGAATTATTTCAAATCATAACTACAAAAACTGCTGCAACACTAAATTTATTGAATTCTATTTTAACAACCTCCTGTGTTTTACATCCTGCAGTGTTTATTACATATATACATACCGTAAAAATGACCTGAATCCACCTCACTTGAGGTTTCCGAAAACCAAGAATGATATTAATTATACTGTATAATATTTTATCAATTTAAATTTTTCTATTCTATCGCATAGAAACCTATACTCGCGTCAAGAATTCAGACTTCTTACGTCACGGCTGACATTACACATTTGTTTTTATTGTCAACGTAATTTTCGATATTTGGTTGCGTTAAAAACAATTATTTTTTTCAATTTAGTGCAATATACAGGGTGAGTCTGTCTTAATGTCATTAATTTTAAGAGGATATAGGGAATAATGAGTATAATGCGAATACACAATAAAAAAAAATCTAAATGCATATTTACGCCAAATAAAAATATTTTCAAATCATTATTTAAACCCCCTTTTCAGACTGTCACTGACCGCTCACAGCCTTGATCACTTACAGCTCACAGTTCAACTCGATGTCAACCAGATACAATGTTGAAATATTTTTCTAGTACCTACCTACGTACCTAGGTTTTAGACATAACAAATAAACGGTTATACTGACTATTTTAGAATCTCATTTTTTCTTGCTCAGTTCAACTTCAGCAAATAATAATTTAAAATGTTAATATCCAATATCAAATAATAATAATCAAATAATTCTATTATAAATTGCAAGTAACGTGGTCCATTCAAGTGTTCCGGTAGAAAATACGGTCCAATCAAACGATACCCGTACACTCCTGCCCATACTTTGACAACAAATCGTCTCTGAAACGGTTTAGCTTTCAGGCAGTAGAGTGTGGATTTTCGTCTGAGCAAATGTGGCTGTTATGACTGCAAAGAAATTAGCTTAGTTTCATTGAAATCACAAAACTCCAACGTATCTAATAAACGGAGTAATACACCATTTACGTACATTTCATAAAAAAACCTATACCCAATGGGTAAATTATTAAGAGAAGCTGAAAAGTTTTTGGTGTTTAAATACAGATATAAAAATAATACAATACAATACATAATAAAAAACCATCGTGTTGACAGAAAACTGTCCAAGACCGAAATGGCACGCCTCTGATCTGATGCTCATAAAAATTATCGAGAGTGAATCTGGACCTCAAGTATTATTAGGTCAATAACCTAGTTACCTAGTTTTTGTACTGTTATTTAACGACAAGGAGTAAAACTATTTTTTTAAATCTAGATACATGAATGAATTTTCCTTAAATATTGATTTATTTGTTAATAAAAACAAATGTAGGTAATAAATAATTGTTTTCGAATGTTAGCTTATTACAGTTTAATAATTTTGACATTACGTTTTCACTACGTTTTACAAATAAATATGAATTTTTAGTATTACTCGTAAGTACAATTAATTATTCAGTTTGTAGTTACGTAGCCTAGAAATTTATTGTTTTTTAAGTAGTATGGTACTAACCTGTTTAAAATGCCAGTTCGAGTAAAACTGCACTCATCCGTCAATAGCACTTTATTAATAAAATTAGGGTCAGCCGCAATTTCATTTTGATGCCAATTGCAAATTTCAAGACGACTGGGGAAATCAGCAGGTTCTAAAGCTTAAACTTTCTGAAAATGATGTGGGATCAGTGAGTTTTCTCGTAATATTCTGCAGACCTTGCTTTGGGATATCTCAAATCGCCTTGAAATGGTTCTTGTAGAAATAATGGGCTGCTCTCAACTAAATTTAAAACAGTCTCTATCACCCGACGCAGTTATACAGAACACAAAGTTCGCGCACCTGGAAAATGTCTGTTAGGTAGACATCTCCGATATTCTGTAACAGGGGCATTCGCATTTCGTAAACATTCTCTGTATACTCTCTACCATTTCCGCATACTCATTCCTCATGACGTAAGTCGTCTGAATTCTTAGTCGCTAGTATATACTTTGTTACATGTATTTTGCTTCAATAATGGTAATAGTAATAATAAATAATCAGACTATTTATTTACTTTATTGTAAAGTTATTTAAAATTCAAATCAATGGTTGATTGAATTTAAAATATCTAAAACTTTTATTTTCTCAAAATATTTCAAAAATTAAAATATGTCTGAGATCAGTTTACGGCATTTCAATGGTTCCCTAAAGACGCAACATTTCTAATCCCCGCCACTTGTATCTAACCGTTTTTGATATTCCTATGGTAATAATTATATATGCGCCAAGATCAGAAATTGTTATTTTACAGGACAAACATGTAGGTTTAAAAAGTATGAGAGCCTTGCAAATACACTTTCTGAGTATGACACGTATAATATTTTTGTGCTGCTGCCAATAATTTGAAAACTTAGAGACTTGTAAAAATATATACACTAAAACATGAAAAACTTCTACCGAAACAACTATGAGACATACCTACTTTGTTCTTAATTTTTGACTTAACTGAGCTATCCCTTTTTTCCCGATTCTTGATCAGCAACGATGCACTTTCCAAGATAAAAAGGAATAGAAAAGAGGCATTTCTAAAGCAGCTGCACAAAAATAACTAGTATGAAGTACATAAAGGCTTTCAAAAAATGTTGTGTTTTGAATTAACTTACAACTTTTCTATCCACATTCCAGACCAGTAAGTCTGGCAATCCGCTACTGTACTCTCTAAAGTTTTTTACTAAACGTTTGTATATTTTAGCCAAGACCTGCCTTCCAATGCACTCCACTATTATCTGGAGGAAATCGATGTCCTTTATAGTTACACCGACTTCACACACTGTATACTCATGGGAATGTTTTTCGTAATTATCCTTGACAAATTCCATGACTTTAGCATCAGACCACTCGCTTTCTATCTCTGTCAAACGTTTATCTATTTCTTCTTCTCTATTTGGATAAAAATAACGACTACTCATATCTAGGGGCACGCTTTGTATCTTCGACACAAACGTTCCGGGAATGCTGTTCTTAGCACTATAAATTATATCGAAGAAGAAGAGTGTAAAGGTAGCTTTAATAATAGCACCCTCGCAGTGAGTACCTCCTGTATAGTGTAGTTCTTCCAGGTAATATTTTAAAGCATAATCTTCCACTTTGAACAAGGTTTTGTTTCCATTTGAGTCTTTCACTTCATAATTGGGTCTATTTCCTAAACTGTTACTGAAACAAATACAGGGTAAACATATTAAAAGCCAACATAAATCTTGAACAATGGTACAATTTAGTCATGGTCATGTCATTGTATAAGGAACAAGTGAATTGAGATGGTATTAAGCTTTCGAAAAAAACACATTTTTATGAATACTCAAAATTAGTAAAGTAACGAAGTTGTAAACATATGAATGTATTTTTTTATTTAGAACTACACTCAGCACTTTAACGCTAAGTGTCAAATAAATAAACAAAATGACACAAATAATAATTACTGTTCTAGCAACCATCACTTTTATTTATCAGGCTACTTTTACACTTTTATGTAAATCGGAAATCATATTTTTTAAAATGTTTACAACTCCTAAAGAAAATTCAACTTTACTTTATACAAGGTGATTCAGTCATAATGTCATTAATTTTAACCATGTATTCGGAAGGCCTGACAAAGACAGAAAATAGGAAAAAAAAAGTTTTTTACTTGACCTTTCAAAATATAAACAAGTCCCCCTATAACAATTGGTAACACAACGCTCCTGGTGCGCTACAAATTTTTTGATGACGCGTACGAGTATTGAAGCTATATAAAAGTCCAGCAGCATTGCCAGGACCATATGCATATAATAGCTCTTTTCCAACACGGCACCTGACTAGTTTGAAACCTGTAGGAAGCCGTCAGGCAGTTTAATATTAGATACAAGTCCGCTGCAGTAAGTAGGTGAACGATTTGGCTATCCACTTGGGTCAAGCAGCATGTTCGGTGAGTGGAGTGATAGATTTTTTTTCTAATGACAAACTTCTTGTTTGCAATATAAAATGTATGCATTTTGTACATTCTTTAAGGTACCTTAAAAAATTGTTGCATTTTTAAGGTATTCATTAAGTATTTTGTCTCATTCTGATGTAAAATTCATTCATCATGCCCTCGTAATGCAAGTTCAAAGCTCCGTAAAATTTTATACAGAAAATAATTTTTGGAACATTTTTTTAAAACATAAAAACGTTATTTTGTGTCATGTTTTCGTTATGTTCTTGAAAGCAGAATCAAGTAGAGCTCTTACGTTGATATTCCCAAATAATAATCACATTTGATTATGAAGATGAATCAGAATCAAATCCATTACTCATGATCAGTAGGTACCGATTAACACAGATGCACACGGAAAACACAAATATACGTCTATTGAAATATCTTTTATAAATTCTAAGACAACCCTGGTCTTTCACTACTTTACCCAAATTGAATTGCAGTTTATTTAGGCAAATAGCAAATTTTATTAATAATAAAATTATAAACTACACTGGCAACACAAAATTCTATTAACCTCTATTACATGAAAATAATGACTGACGAATGAAGTAGGGAGAGAAGTCAGGCTATGGGCATCTCTTCCATATCGAAAGCCGCCTGAGGAAAACGGAGCTGAATGATGTTCGACTTATTCCACCGGTAACGTATTAAACGGGAATTTGAACTGTCAACTTTTCAACTGTGCCAAGTATGCTGATTACAGCCTATCTGATGTCGGTGCTGATTACTGTGGTTGACATTTATTATAAAATTCTCATAATTACACCGGGTGTTTGTAAAAATGCAAATTTAATTATTGTTTGTTTCTGTTATTATTTAGCGGTTCTACAGCCACCTGCTGACTTAAATACGATAGGTCAAGACTCAGATTGTGGGTTGTTGGTCACTGAATAGGTATGTCTCGGACTGTTTTTTTGTTGACAGCACGAGGGTTTACTTCACTGTTTATGTAATGAAATGTGAATGGTTTATTTTAATCCGCTGTAGTTTTGTAATTTCAATATTAAATTTCTTTATGTTGAAACTTAATATGTTAATGTTAATATGTACTCTTAAAAAATAATTTACAGCATTAATTACATATTACAATAAGTAGGTACTATAGGAAAATATTTAAATTTGGCAACGTCGTGTCAGGCACAGGACACTGACTTAAATTGCCACCAGGGGTTAGCGATAGTCTGAAAAGGGAGTTTAAATAATGATTTGAAATTATTTTTTTCCGGTGTAAATATGAATTCAAAATTTTTTTAAATCGCATATTTTTATTATACTCATTTTTTCCAATCTTCTCTTAAAATTAAAGACATTATGATTGAACCACCCTGTCATGAATATGAGTAAAGTATATTTAGCACGTTGAAGGACAGTGAAAATTTTCATAAGATTCCAATTTAGGCAGTACAGTTTTTTGAGAGATAATTGATTCTTAAGTGTAAGTAACTATTATTTTTAGTAAAAAAAAAATAATAACACTTTTTAGTAGTTTTTTTTTACGCTGATAGACGTTCTGTCACGAACACAAATGCTGAACAGTCGCAAAACTGGTACAACGGTGTGTAGTGTTGCCTAATATTATGACGTCAAATAACATCAATGACGACAGCCACGACAGTAAATGGGCAACTAAATGCAAGGCACATGCTATTTTAAACGCGGGACGGCGTTCTATTTCAAATTGTGGACCACTGATGTTGGAACTTATTGTGACAGTGCGGAATCGACTTTCATTATATTGTATAGTAAACTCAAACGCAGGATGGCGTCGTTTAATTTTCAACTATGAGGCTGAAGACGCAGATCAGTTTTGTCTCACATCACACATTTTAGGAAAAGACGTCTCTGTCCAACGTGTTAAAGTTGAATACAAGAATATATATATCCCTATTCACAAAAAAATAAGTAAATTAAACTGTTATTTACTATTTTACAATTATATGTGAGGCATTAGAAGCTGTTCTGCCATAAACTTCGTTTTATAATGAAAATTAAAAATGTTTGATAGATGTCACGATTGAATTAGCTCAATTTTTAAGATTTTGGAGATATTTTTTTCTCCACTCATGTAGCAACTACTCTGCGGTCTAATGCCCCAACCAGCACTGAATGACACTTGAAAAACCTATAACAAACAGCTACGATTTGCCGTGGCTGACTGGCAACATAGGTTGGTACTTGCAATAATATCCACAGTATAGTGGGTCGCTTTCTCTTGTCGCCGCATTCTGATTAATAAGTTTGTAACCAATATATGTTTGATGGCATCGTTGACCACTAACAGTGATAGGCAGTCGAAGTAACCTCTGATAAATAATCAGCAATACTCGAAATGCATCTTACCTTCTTATAGTCTTTGCATCGATGGTGATTTTTGGAAAATTTTCCACTTTAATGCGCTTTGGCAACAGCTGGGCAATGTTGTCATGATTCATCTGCTGTATTTTATACTTAATCGTGCTGATTAATTGTTCCCCTCTTCTGCGCAGTTGATACAACTGAACCTCGGACAAATGCTGTCTCTTCCGATGCAGCACCTCTATTAGTAATTCAGCAGCACGGTCACAGTCAAGGGGTTTCAAGTACCTCATATGTAGCCAAATTAAATAGAAGTACCAGCGACCAATTTTGTGAGGGCAATCCACCTTTTTAATCATGTATTCCAGCCACACTTTGACATCATCTGGATATTTTGTAAACAATTTTTCAATCATGAAGGAGAGCGTGCTGACATATACTGCTTTCTCCGTGTAGCGAATAAGATGTGGAGCATCCTGGAATCTTTCGATGGCAGTTCTAAAAAAAATATATTAAATTATGGGATATTGGTAAGTAAATTATTTATACATTTTCTTCATATGTGGAATTTTGTCCTCCCTTTCGTGAAAGGAGGATACTTTAAACATGAGTTGCGTACAGATTTTTTTACGCACTTAGTAATTTAATTAACAAAACATTATGCTTTATCAACATACTATTATGTACTTAACTATTGTTACTATTGTAATACTAATACAACGGAACAATTTGTGATGTTCTAACTTGCTCTAAAATGTTCTAACATATTTTATGCAGACTTATATTTTATACTGAACTGTATAAAATATGTTGAACCATTTTAGAGCAAGTTAGAATATCACAAATTGTTTCTTTGTAATTTGAAATTTAAACATGTCATTAAGTGCAACTAATTTTGTTGAGAGTATCTATAACGTTGCAAGCTCAAAAATCAAATTTATCTCAAAAATTAAGATTTACGAAAAATTATCAAGATCAATAAAATATTTATAGCACAATGTTATATTATGATACTGTAAACAATCGTCCATAGGCGTATGTCAGAAAAATATGGAGGGATTAAATAACCTGTTCCCATCAGTTTCTATGTTTCTTTTTCAGGAACCTTTCACAATAATACCCTTGACGATTACCACAAGTATCTCTACAAAATTTCAAAGTGTAGTAGGGGTAAATCATTGTATTATGTCGTCAAAAATACGCAGTTAATGAGATGACCTGCTTTTTTGTTACACTCTGTATAGTAAGAACTGGCTGAAAGACTTCAGTAGATGGTTATTTGATTCATTCAAAAAGTACATTTATTATCATCGAAAAAAATATTTTTATTTATGTAAAGAATTTTTCAATAATTATGTGACTTTTATTGCCATCCATTATGATCATCTTAGATAAACACCCTGTTAAGACACTATACATCAGTAATTATTTTTAGGCTGACCAAAACGATCAATTACTGGGCTGTAAAATAATATTCAAGGTTCCGTTTTATGTCCTCTATAATAACATCACCCCATTTAATTACCATTATACAATTATTTTCTGCAAATTCTCTATGAATTTCTTTGGATATTTATTTATTTATTACGGGCAAGCCCAATTCAGTAAAATAACAATCAATATTATAGTAATAAGAAGACATAGAAAAATGTGAAACATGTAGGATACAATCTAGAACAAAATAAAATAAAATAACAGAAAAAAAAATTACAAAAAGTAAAACATCAGACAAAAAATTATTATATAATAAAGTAAAAGATAAATATCTATAAAATGTCAACTTTAAGCAGTTCCATTTTAAATCTATTGAGACCATAGACCTTAAAACTAGAGATGGGCAGTTCCCGAGTGAACTGGTTTAAAAGAACGGGTTTCGACACTGAACTGTGAGAATCAGTTCTCGAGAAGTTGACAAATCAGTTCTTTGCGAACTGATTTGTATCGATTGATGTAGAGTGCGAGAGATATTTTCAAGTTTAGTCAGAACGAACTGTTCAGTGAATAGTGAACGAGTGTTCACAGCATATGTGAGCTTCAAAATCATACGGGCGATCTGAATTCTGAATAACTGATTGGTGATCTGATTACGGAGCGTTAATATCATTCTTGGTTAAATATAATATCTAAGAACTGCATACCAGCACACATAAGCGTCTGTATCAAATTGTTACATAATAAAAACGATATAGGTATGTGCCATTAACTATAATTATATGATGTATAAGAATTAAGAACTGAATTTTATTAACAAGTAAAATACTTTACAAAAATATAAATTAAATTCTGTAATAAAAAATAAATAAAAATCAGTATTCGAGATATTTTGAAAAAAAGAGGCTTCAAATATTTTGATTAAGAATTCTTATTCTAAAGTCTAAACGCTAATAAACGTGTCGCAATCATAAAACGCGGAAGAAACCGACCGTCTGCGATTAACAGAGATGCAGGATTCGGAGAGAAGCGTATATCTGTGCAGTGTTTGACGAAAAACCAGTTCTTAAAGAGCTGGTTTTAAGAATCAGTTCTTTTTAGTGATTCAGTTCTCGAGAACTGAATCATTAAAATGAACTGCTAAGCCCATCTCTACTTAGTGGACCGGCCCTAGAAAGAGAGGTACACTGTCCTGATGTGTACAAGAAAGATGAAGCTAGTGAGAGAAAAAATGGCAAAATATAAAATTGACATTTACAGAAAACTTTCGTGTTATTATATTTTTGGAGGCTTTTGTGGCTTTCTTTATTATTAGTAATAGCTTTTTAAACTGATATAAACTATGGTGTAGCGGTTAATTGCACAAAACGACAAAAAAGTGGAAAAAATATAGTTTCATAGGTAAGAGGTTATATCTTACATGTTGCTCACAAGTTTCTTTTGCAAATTTTTTCTTAACTTATTTAGCGAAACTTGAACAAAGTATAAGAAAGGGTAAATAACAGCTTACAGCGGTAATTTGCCAGAAACATTTTCAAGAAAATTTAAAAATTGAAACGTAAATCTTACAAGGTTTCATGCACAAAAAAGAGAACACAAAAAATAATTGGATATAACTGTGGTGCAAAGTGTTTGCTCATTGAACTGCACGAACCGAATAATAAGTATTATCTAAGGTGTATTCTCTTGGACTGCTTGAAAAATGTATTCAGGCAAGTTTTCTAAATTAAGTACTAGTGTGATGTACATCAAAAACTTTAAATAACCCCATATAAATAAGTAGCATGTAATCAGAACTGGCGCACACGCGGTGGCCAACTAGTGAGGCTGCCACTGCCTATACAGCAAGTCAGGAAATGTATTGTTAAGATGTTCCCTAAAATTTATAGCAAAATGAGGGCCTGCGTCATCATCCATAAATATATTTTGACAGATGTTTATTGTTGACGTGCCTGTCTTTGTAATTTGTCTTTAAAACAAAAAAACTATTGTTTCCGTAGACACTGTACAATTGTTACGACTTATTTTTCAAATATTCATTTTTGTGCATATTTGTTTAATAAAAATTTGTAAATTTTTCCATTTTAATTTTTTTTAAACCTTCATGTGTGGAAAAATAAACTTTTTGCTCACTTTTATTTCTTATTCATTATTGTAATCTTTGTAACATAGATTTAATAGTTACATGTATATATTAGTTTGTAACTGAGGATATAAAGCATTATTATTTCTCTTTTTTTCACAGATTTTTCCTAGTGCATATTTCTGTTAAGTTTGTTAGGTATGCTGAGCGATAATATATATATTTATATCTTTACCGCATAGATATACATATATGAGTGTATTATAGTATCAATGCGTAGCGTTCTGTACTTTTCAATCACAAGCGATATTTTTGTAATATATCTGATATCATGTCGCTCACCATCCGTAACCACTTTATGCTACAGTTATTATTGTTAATATTATTATGTAGTATGTAGGCTTTTGCTAAACTGGAAAGAAAAGGGAATGTTACATTAACAAAATAAAATAATGATGGTTTTTATTAATTTTTTTATTTGGATTTAGTGATATTGTGTGAAGCAACTTTGTCTATGGAGTTAAAAGAATATATATTACAGATTTGTTTTTATGAATATATTTTTAGTTAACCAGAAATATTTCGCCAACATCAATATTCTCGATAAAAAAAGTAGGTAGGTACCTTTGCCGCAATTATACGATAATAACAAATAGTGTCTACTAAAATATATACTTTTAATACTCAAATTTCTAACTTACGTAGGTATACGTAAACTTTTAAAAAATATAGGACTTTAATTATTAAATTATTAGTTAATAAGCCTTTCTTCTTCCTCCACTTGTACAACATAAAATCAAAATTATCTTATTACTCATGCTTATTTTATCGATGTAAAACAATAACTAATTAAAATTTCCCTTACAAATTGTTATTATGAGAATGTAATTATAAATTAAATATTTGAATAAATGAATAAATATCCAATATAATTCGGTATATCGTATCGGTATATCTGCCCGCACTAGCTCTATCTCTGTCACACATATCTGTGCATCAACGGTTTGTATAGGCAGAATACGGTTTTGGGTGCGTCCATTGTTTATAAGGTCTATGATTGAGACAAATCAAACAATTCGATATAACAATATTGCTACCGTTATTTTTATATCAAGTAAATAAATATCCACGGTGCTCCACATACGAATCGACACAGAGCAGGTGCATGTATGAGGTCTCCAAATATTGCAATTTAACCAAACATACTTATATACAAAGTTGCACACAGGCGGAGTTACGAGCCTTCAAAGTGGGGTCAAAAATATCATTACTTTTAACTTGGTACATGATTTAGGTTTATTATTGGTGTTCTTTGACTATGATTTCAAGTAAATTGAAACACTACAAAGTGTTCATTGAGGGTGAATCACCCCTAAAATTCTGTGGTGTTTGGGACACATGCGATAACTTAAAAAATATCGTTTTTCAGAAAATGCATTTAAAGATTCAAACGGATGATGTAAATCAGCCAGAATTTTAATAGAAACCAAACATTGGGCTGTCAAATATTTATTTTCAGTGTTTTTAAGTATAATCAAAGTTCATATATACCTAATTACTATTATGCTGCTTATTAGTACATGATTACCAAAATTTACTAAAAGACGAAGGAAATAGTATTGGTTAGTATATTTAACAGATATTTCTTCATAAAGGTTTCTCAAAATAGTCATACGACACTTTTAGAATACTTACTGTAAAGAATTGAGAAGTCATTTGACACTTTGACAATAGCTCCAAAAAATCTTTCAAAATATATGTGTAATATGTAATTTAAATAATTTATGGGTTTACAATGCGCATATGATACAATATGTTAAAATAATTTTCAGATAAAAAAGTTTGAACACATACATGCCTAAATTTCCCATATAAATAATCACAAAAATAATAAGTATTATTTATGTTTTGTTGTCCACTTTTATTATTTAAATTCTCCTCAAATAAAATAATATCTTTTAAAAATCGATTGTGAGATACATTATTTTGCTAGTATAACCTCACATTTTAACAATTATTTTCACATACTTATAAACAGTAAACCATCTTATATGCAGAACTATGTAAGTTTATATTATAATGATAGTTATATCTACAATATTAAATTTTTTTAAATACGTACTTTGAAATATTTTTGTACCTAAAAATTTGTTGGTTAAACTACTTTCTGTCGTTATATATTCGTTTCACTTCGGTACCTTTGAATATTCGCAGGTGGCATGAGATAACACTCCTGTTATTTACTAAACTCAATATTATTCAGTTCATAAATATCTAAAATTATTTTTGCACATGGTGGAATTTCTATTAAGAATTCATTTTCAAATAATATTGTACTGATGGGAATACCATTTTTAGTTTTTGAAAATAGGTAATTGAATATAAGTAGGTATATTTTTTTCTCTTTGAGCAGTGGTTTCAGAACGCACTGTACTTATACACGAGACATTAAATCGAAAATTATTATGAAGGTGTCAACATATTATATGCATGTCATTCTAACTATTCGACAATACGAAAAATAAATAAAATATCAAAAAAAAAACTCGGAGGAGAGAAACTAATCGAAACACTTGAAAACCTCACAAATGGAATAAAAAAAATTAGGTACCTATCAATTCAAATTGGATGCAGGCCCTAAATTGATTACTATTTAAAATAATATTAGAATTATATTTTGTGACAAACACATTGTAAGCTTTATTTAGTACCTGAACGAACAATCCATTCACATAGAAATTTCTGGGCGTGTGGAAATCTGTAATAATATTTATCGTCTGCAAATGTCCGACATGTTTTAAGCATTGTGTTTTAAAAAATCGTATTTATTCCCTCGTTAACTCATTCTTAAATAAAATACCTATACCTACATATTATACTATTTATAGGTACTGGCTTTCTCAATTCTTAACTCTTATTTAAGTTGCGCTATTTCACTGTATTTAGAAAAACGCATAATTTGGCACGACTCATTCTTAAAGCTGTACTTTCTTACTCTAACTTACTATACCCGTTTCTCGTCCAATGTCCAACTTTCAGAGGACGGTAAAATAATGTACCAGAGTAGATAACTACGTATATATGAACTTTGGTATAATATAAGAAAAACGACATTTGTTTGTAGTTATAGAAATAATGACAAATATCATTTATGACTCAAAAACAAAGCTGACGTGTTTGTGACATATCATATTCAGATTACAAAATAGCGGGCTTGTTAGTAATGTTGGACATTAAGCATTATACCTAATACAAATATATAAAAACCATGTGGGACAACGGAGTTAGCAGAAAAAATACATTTTTGGAGTTATCATATGTATCCCAAATACCACAGAATTATACCAACATTTTTTTTCCATTGTTGGATTTTAAAAATAATGATAATATCCCGCACTGAATTAAATTAAAAACACTTTTTTATTCGTTAAATTTTAAAAATAGATTTTCAAGAAAAAATGCATTAATTAAAACAAGACATTAATAGAGTTTATTAGAAGAAATCAAAATGTCAGAAGCAGGCATTGTCTTTAAGATTTGACAGTTCAGTGTGCTCTCTCTCTCTCTCTTCACATGTAGCCCTAGGTGATTCCTAAATTGAAATCCGATTTTAGTATTAACATTTCTTCGATACTATTTACATTTAGTTTTCCAAGTATCAAAAATGACATGCATATAGCAAGTTGGCTTCTTGTTTGTATGCAGAATGATTTGCCAGTAGACATGTGCCAAATGCTACTTGTACCATGAATTGGTACCAGGGCCAGGGCATCAACGGCATATTGCAACAGTTGAAGAGAATTCTTAAATAAGTACCAGACAAATTGCTGAACAACACAAAGAGTGTCTCAATCAACAGTGTGGCATATCATACACGAGACTGAATTATATCCATTATGTATCCAAGCATTAATACCAAGGGATTATCTCTTACAAATTAGATTTTATGAACGGTTGTGCAAATCTCAGATTTACACCTAACATGTCAGTTACAGATGCAGCTATTTTTACACGGAATGGGATTTATAACATTCATAATACTCATGTTCATTTGGAAGATATGTTCTTAGCTGTCTGACTCCGAATGTGGTTGTTCAACGATTGTACTTCCCCTCATTTTCGACAAAATTTTGAGGAATATCTTGATGAAATTCAAGAGGTACAATAGACTGGACAAGGAAGATCAGCATAATGGCCGCCACGATCTCCTGACTTAAATCCTTTGGACTTCTTTTTGTTGAAGTGAAATGAAGTATATCACACCGAAATGGACACCAGTGATGATTTACGAGAACATATCATAATTGCTGCCAATAACTTACGAATTAAAAACGGACAACAACCAAAAACATTTGTGTTAGTTCGTAGAAACTGGGTAAGACAGACCAAATGTGTTTACATGTTGGTGGACAAAATTTTGCACACTTGTTAGGTTATGTCAAATTATTTTATTAATTGAAACCACAAATTAATTTTATTAATTATTAATAACAATAGCTTTGAAAGCAGTTGAATTGTTATAAAATTTTATTCATTTGATTCTTTCCTTGGGAAATTCTTTCAATTTTTTTATCCGTGCATTTTTTATTACACTTTGCCGCAGTGTCGATCAACAACTGCATGTTTTGCCTTACACAAGATAAGTTTTTACAGTAGACCAGTTTCCAGTAACATGCAAAAGTGTATATTTAAATCATCTTCAAGCTACCCTTTTAAATTTTTTTGCAAAATTGTATTCAAAAATTTGTTATGGATAAATTCTGAATACATGGTGATGTAGACAATTCTTTGATAATATCACATAAGCTGATACTGATTTATGAAATAAATGTGACACAAGTTCCTAGGTGATCGACACTAATTAGTTTAAGCAAAACCATTTATATTTAATGGTAAAACACAAATTAGGCATTTTCTTAATTGACAAAAAATAAGTAACAAAGTAGCTCAGAACTGGTAAAATGTTACCGGTTAGTTAAATGAGCATATTGTGAACGTCTATCATTCGCTGTTTCAAAATATTAGATATATTAAGCAAGTCATTATATATTCTTAGGGCATTTGTTTATGGGATGATTCTACTGTTGCAGGCAATATTTAAAGCCCAGAAAAAAATATTAAGAAATGTAGCTTGTTTCTCAAGCACATATACTTTATTCTATTTATTATTCTTGTATTTATTAAATAAATAATTAAATATTTAGTGGTCTGTTGTCCCCACTTCAAAATCTTCCTACTGTCAGGTAAAATGTTTACAAGATAATGTAAATATTGTAATAATTTTATATTATCTTCTTAATACTTAAATTTTGTGGCGGTGGCAGTAGAAAAATTAACTTTTCATATGTACGTACCTGTCATTTTCTAAGGCTCTCAACTTTGTGAAGATCGTTTTACACACCTGCCAACCTAGAACATGATCTGTGCACTTCTCTAATTCATCTCGATATTTTTGTGCCATAGTGAACCTAAAATGCAAATATTATTTTTGGGTTAATAATATAGTGATGCCTAAATATACAATGACCCATTTCTAATGGAGACAGACCTGTATAAATGGTATTTAGTATCGGAGATGGTTCAGGTTTTTTCTAAAAGATGGAGCAGTAAAAACTTCTGGTGCAAAATATTAAAATTTGTTTTCTATTTTTAAGGTATACTTCTAATTGTTTTCACTGTACAATTTTGTAAATAAATATTAATAATGAAAGATTAACCCTTTCAGTACGGATGACCGATATATATGACTTTTAAGAATTTGGCACACAGACGGTCGGCAGATATATATGACGGGGTGTTAACCACCTTTCCTGGACGATTGGCAGTTATTTCGGACATACTTCAAAAATTTATTTGCCTCACAGGCGAAAGACCGATATATCGTACGCCATTCAACATGCCGCATAGACAAGAGTCTGATATATTTGACAGTGGCGGAAATATACGACATTCGGCGAGTCAGCATGTCTCACAATTCTTAATTGGAATTGAAATCGTAGACATGCAGTATTATTTATAATGGCGTCAAGGGAGCATGCTGGTCCTTCTAGAAAAAGATTCGCGAAGATACCAATACTTATTGTAGGTTAGGGGCAGACAAAGTTGCTTATATTAGAAATATAGTTGGAAATGATGAAGATCTGTACAGTGATGATTACGAAGAACCATTTGTTGATAGCGGGAGTGAGTATATACCAAGCAATGATGAAAGTGACGATGATAGCGGATAGAGTGGGGTAGAGGAAATAAATATTGAGGAGAAAATAGAAACATCTACGGAAACAAATGATACGTTGGAGAGGAGTAATGATGATGTAGGCGAAAAAGATTACAGTCAGTTAAATCTAATATGGACTGAAAATGACTTCCAGCCTACAGTAGACTCTGGTAGTGGAACGAAAAATGATTCGTTGAATGAAAATTCACTTGAAATTGATTATTTTTTAAATCTTTTTACCGAAAATATTGCAGAAGATATAATTAGAGAAACTAATAGGTATGCGATGCAGCAGCAAGAGAAAAATTGGAAAGATGTAGATGTAGGTGAGTTTTTCATTTTCATTGCCTTATGTATGCTTATGACACGCAGCAAAAAACTAGATGTAAAAGAGTATTGGTCACTAGATCCGTTGTTACATACTCCAATTTTTGGTAAATATATGTCAAGAGATCGATACCTCCAAATTCTAAAGAATTTGCATTTTGCAAACAACTATGAAGCAGACCCTAATAACCGGTTGTATAAGGTTCAAAATATTCTAGAACAGGTCAAGAAACGATTTCAGTCACAGTTTTCTACCCCTTTCAAAACCTCGTCATCGATGAGAGCATGATTCTTTTTAAAGGGAGGTTGAGTTTTAAACAGTATATAAAAACTAAGAGGCACCGTTTCGGTATAAAATTGTACGTGTTGTGTGACTGCGAGACCGGCATAGTTCTAGATTTTATAGTGTACATTGGCCAGGACACTTATAAAATGATGGACAATGTAACAGGATTGGGACTAGCAGGATGTATTGTGGCAACTCTTATAAAGCCATATTTGAACAAAGGGCATTGTCTATTTACAGATAACTTTTATAGCAGCCCTTCACTATCAATGTTCCTTTTTGACCAAAAAACCAATTCATGTGGTACTGTTAGGGCAAATAGACGACATATGCCAAACCTAGGTGAGAAGCTCAAAAAAGGTGATATTTCCTGGAGAACTTGCAACAATCTTTTGGTTTTCAAGTGGAAAGACCATAGAGATGTGACTATGATAACCACAATGCATGAAAACAAATTTATTACACTTGACAAAATTGACCGTCTTACTGGTGAAAATATAAAAAAACCACTCTGTGTGCTTGAATACAATAAAGAAATAGGAGCAGTAGACCGATCCGACATGATAATCAGTAGCATAGATTGCATGCGTAAAAGCGTTAAATGGTACAAAAAATTATACTTCCATACTGTGGATATTTGCTTGCTGAATGCCCATGCAATGTGGTCTACTAAACATCCCGTGAAGATATCCCTAGCAAAATTCCAATTGAATCTAATTCAGCAAATCATTTCAAGGTTCGTTTGTAATAACAAGGCTGCGTTTATATTATTGTAACTTTATTTATTTTTAGGTTTGGTACTGCCAGAAAATCTAAATTGGTACCTATGCCAGATCTGTCGAGATTAAAAGAACGACATTTTCCATGCTTGGTTCCAAAGACTCCAAAGTCAAAGATACCTTCAACGAGATGTGTTGTGTGTTCTCACACTCAAGGTCAAAAGAAAGGTTTCCAGATATATGTGCAAAACATGTA
The DNA here is from genome assembly GCA_037114965.1 of Monochamus alternatus. Classification (NCBI taxonomy): domain Eukaryota; kingdom Metazoa; phylum Arthropoda; class Insecta; order Coleoptera; family Cerambycidae; genus Monochamus; species Monochamus alternatus. The sequence continues at coordinate 19,404,138 of CM073435.1, read as the reverse complement.
ACGTAGGCTTGTGTATAGTGCCATGCTTTGGAATCTATCACACTAAAGCTAAGTTCTAAGTACCCACCCTACCTAGGTATACATTTTATGTTTTGTTTTTTATTAAATGACATGTTTATTTGACTAAATGTTTATTTGTTCGGTTTAATAAAAGTTTTAAGCTTTTGAACTCCTATTTATTTATTTAAAAATGAAATAATTATGACCTATATATAGGTCACCCGTCCACCTGGCTTACAAAAAATTGCCGTCCACAGGACACAACGCATCCAAATGAGTGCCGTACTGAAAGGGTTAATAATAATTTTCTAAAAAAATGCTGGCTATGAGAAATGAATTTAAAAAAATTAGTAATTAATTTTACGCTTTTAATTAGTCACATTAAACGTAAAAATTCATAATTAACATTAAATAATAATTAGATACGTAAATTAATATTTATTTACCAAATTTAAAACTGTTCTAGATGTGAATAGGCCATAGTTAAATTTGAAGAAAAAAGAGTCGCTGAAGTAATCCTTGACAATGGAAAACAAATTTTAACATTTTGCGCCAGAATAGAATGCCATTTTTACAGGCCTCTTTCCATTTGAAATCAGATACACTGTATATAAAAACAACATATAATATTGCCATTCATACATTGGCGCTCGAACAATATTATTATTTGTTTGATTTTAATTTTTACTTCTATAAATTTGATATTTTAGCATTTTACCTTGTTTATTATCAAATTCATTATCAAAACTTAAGAACGCATCTTTACTTGTGAAGTGTAGAAAAATGTAAACATACCCAATAAAATCAGACCTGCTGCTAAATATTGTATATTCATCAATGGGAAAAGTGGGAAATATGACCTTTGGATACAACTTAAAGTAATCTTCCACTTTCTTAAATTTAGGGTTGGTGAAAGTACCCAACATATACATTGAATCGAATGCATTTCGGAAAGCTTCGCTTACTCTCATGCACCTACCCATTCTACGTTGTACTTCTTCCATTAACAAGTCTTTTGTACTTTTATGAATAGTTAATGAGGATTGGGTATTAGAATATTTTAATAAACATTTGACCATTTCTTCCTTTGTTTTTATAGTTTTTTTAAGTCTGAACTTGTCACAAATACCCCTTAGATCTTTTCTATCGAGTCGTTGCAATAATAACATTACATTCTCTCCCATATAATCTGGAAATAAAAACAAATTTGCATATAGCGACAGTTTTAAAATATTGTGAAAATTCATTTTTGTCTATACTTTATTTTTGAACTAAGAGCAGCGATTTAACTTTCTCGCGTTTAAACACTGTTATTGGTTAATTTGTCGCCAAGTTTACACAGCTACTAACATTTAAAATGTCAGTTATATTTGGCTAAGATTAACGTTGCCACTTTGTTGATTATTTTATGTTAATTCTCCCTCGTTAATTCTAAAGCAAATGAAATAGTTCTTTTCATAACTCGGCAACAAATTGTATTGCTTTTTGTATTTTCTCTATTTTTTTTTTTTTTTCAAATTTACCGCCAAAATGATCTAGTTATGTTTTCTAGTTGCTTTTCCCTGTGTATATATGACTCCCTATTTACTCCTCTTAGTTTAAAAATAGAGTATAAACACTTTTTATATTTTTCTAAATTCCAGTGACCATTGGGATCTCGTAAATCTGTAACTGATAACAAAACACTTCAATTGTGGCAAAGTTGTGCCATTCACTCAATCACATCAAAGTTTATTGAATAAATATAAGTTATACCACTCTCTGTCGGCACTTTGATGTTTTGAAATCAAAGCTGTACCGCCGCACGAAAATACTGTCGCAAAAAAAGGCCAAGTACGAGGAGAAGTAGTTTCTTTCCAATTGGGAAATATTTATATACGTGGGATATTCCAAAAGTATGATGTAAGTAACGCTGCTTATTGTATAAATAAAATATTTGTAATGTAGTATATATAAATAGTATAAAACGATTATAGGTAAATGTATAAAGTTTTGTTAGTTAATCTTTTAAGTCGCATATATTCACTTGTAAATTTTAAAATAAAATATATACATACTCTACTATATAAAAAATAATGTAGCCATGAGGAAAATTTGCAACATAATGTTTATTTAAATGTTAAAAAGAAACAATATACATTATTTTAAAACTAAAATAGGAAATAATATAATATATATTGTTTACAAGTTACAAATGCTGCAGTATAGGTTTTTACTTGCTCTTTTAATGCAGTTTTTCTTTGACTCCTACACGAAAGTGTTTGTGACGTTTGGCAGTCTTGATCTGAAATATAATAAAAATGCATTATATTCTTCTTTTCAGTAAAAAAGTTACTTAAACGAAAACCCAATGTATAAGTATGTCTAGGTCATTTTTTAGTATTTAATATTATTTTAAAGATTTGGGTATTTCTATACGTAGATTAATTAATTTGAGACAAATTATTTTAATTTATTTAAATATGTTACTGTACATACCATTTTTATTATATACTGTTTGTGCACAGGTATCTCTTAGAATCGGTGTACCAGTTTGAACTTCAGCATCTTGAAATTTTGGCGCCAAAATAGTTTTGGTATTATCAGAAACTATGCTTGAACCAAAAATGCTTGAGTGTAAAATCTACATGTCACAATTAAGTACCTACTTACATAATTATTGCATATTACACTTTTTTTTAATAAATACCAGTACAAAGAACTTACTTGTTTGTTCATACAAAAACAATGTTTGATGTTTCATTTGAAAAATGTTTGCTTCAAATTCTAATTTTATTATAGCGGTCAGGACAATTTTTCAAATGAAGATTCTGAGTTTTGTCGACATACCGCGTACAATTTTATATCGTGGTCTATTTCTTTATATTAGTTGATGAAATATAAAGTACATACCTTGAATAATAGAAAAAGGAAAAACCGCGTCTTGAGCGACAAATATTCACAGAACAATATATCACGGGCATTTTTAGAAGAAAAATAAAATAAAATAAACACCAACATATATTCAAGGTTTTTTGTCTCACACTATATCGATCTCACTCAACACGTTACAGTTCTAGCATCGGCCACCGTGTAGGATCCTGGGTACCAAACGGTCCCCGAGACGGGTGAACAGAGCGGAATTGGTAGAGTGGGGCGTGTTCGAGAGTGAAACAACTTATATATTTATTCTGTAAACTTTGATCACATGAAGGTAAAAATGAAAAAGTTTGCAAATTGGTTTGAATTTTTTCCTGATATTATTTGTAACTAATTGCACTTCTTCATTGCCACTTTTTCTTTTCTACAAAATGATAGTTTTTCAGTTGAATGTTTTGATTTTTCAGGCTTATTATCAACATAACCTTTTTAAATAATATGGACATAGAAAACATATTTAAATCAAAAAGAAATGGTTTCAGATTCGAACACTGTGGTACACCAGAAGTAGCTAAAAAAACTGTTGATTTATGACCAAAGTACGAACAAATTGCCTTCCATTATAAAAATACGATATAAAAAATTACATAAATGAGGACTAAATTCAAGTAGCTTTAATTTATGCAGAAGATGTTCATGATCAATGTGATGAAAGGCTTTTGTAAAATCAGTATATATAACATCCACCTGCCCTTGATTCAAGTCATTGGCAATATACTGAGTTAGGCTACACAAATTGGAGGTGGTAAATCGTTTCTCCATAAATCCGTGCTGGTCTGGTGTTACTAATCTTTTAAATACTGGATACAGCACAATTTTGAATATATTTGAATACTTGTAGAGAATAGATATTGGTCTGTACCTAATAACTTATAACAGATCTATGTCCAGTTTTGAAAATATGGCATAATCTAGATAATTTCCATAAATCTGGAAACGTAGCAGTTTTAAAAGACAAATTATAAATAGTTGAGAGTGGTTTAGCTAATATATGTGCACAATCCTTAACAAGAAAAGATGGAATACTATGGTAACCAGACGTCATGTTGTTTCTTAACATAGATGTGGCAAGAATAATTTCAGCTTCTGATAAATGACTGATATTCATGCATAGCCTGTTATTTAAATTATTAATAACAAAATTATCACTGTTGTGAGCATTAGCCATAAATGCCAGGTTGTAGAGAACAGCAAACATCAACAAATGCTAACCTTATAATAAGAAGAATTCCCTTGAACTTATTTTCAATGTGATTTGAAGGTTAGTGTGTAATCTTAACAGAAAATACTATTTTTAATTCAAGATCAGATACATGAAATATTAATCTAAATCATCATCGGATTGGAAAACATAACTATGAAAAAAGAATCAAAGTTTCAATATCAAATATATGTTAATTATATGAATATCTATCAACGTGACACTTGGAATTGTCCACAAGAGCTACTGATAGCTTGTGATCAATGGGTTGGCAACCCTTGCATTATACCATATTATGAAAATGCTTAAAGAGCAGCAAATCGTTCGTTATGAAGCAATTTGACACCATGCTATCGTAATATTATGCTAGGAGTCATCAATTTTTTAAAATATGTAAAAAAATTGCATACTAATTGTTGTCAAACATATGGCAATCAGAAATAGACTACAATTGGGCATAGAATGATTTATAGATATATGTACTTGGACCTTCAATGGGGTTGGGGAATTACATACAGTCATTTTTGCACTGCTTATAATTGGCTTGATATAACAAAAAGATTTACGGAAAAATCATTTTGCAAATTTGTAGTACTTATTTAATCATATAGTTTTTAAATGTATTGACAAATTTTCCAATTTAAATTATTTAATAACTTATTGTATTAAATGTCAATGTACAAGGTTATTCATTTGGCTGTAATATTCATAATTTACATAAAAGCAAGATCCCATTAGTATAATTTACTTACTTGTATCAACGATGTTTTTCTTTTCGAAAGTATTGACCATATCGCATACGTCAGTGTCCTCCATATCAGCATGAATAAGCTTGCTGAATTTAAAAGCATTGTACCATTTCCTCTGCCTAGTAATAAGCTTCAAACAAGTATATTGCCATTTAACATCCATAGAAATAAATGTACTAATCAATTTTCTTTGAGTTTCTAGAAGATTATTTCCATGCTTACAGGACAAAACAGTTTTAAATAAGTCTGTTATTAATTGTATAAGTTCTGTGTTCATCTTCTTTACTTCCTTTTTAGCTACAACACCTTTACCTGGGGGAGAACGTCCTGTGACCAAGCTTTTCTTTGAGCTATTACTACTATTTGCAGGTTTATCACATCTTGCCACTGTTTCTGAACTATTTTCTTTGCTGATATGCTTCTGGTTAGAAAACATATTTGCACCTAACTCCCTATCAGTCACTATTGTTTTGCCTTTGTTGATACTAAGGGATAAGTTTTCATTTCTATCAGTTGTGATGCTTTTGTCTTTAGAATAGTTGTGCATGTTCTCCTTTGATGATACTTTTAGGGTATTATCAATTTGTGACAGTTCTTTTTTATTGTCTTGCTTTTTTTCAACAATTTTTTCTCCATTGTAATCTGCCTTAGCACATTTCTTGCTCACTTCTTGTTTTACGCTCTCACTTTTTCTTTTATTCTTATTACAATCAGGTCTGTTTTTCTTAGACAACCATTTTGGCTCAGATTTACATGTGGAAATGGAAGTAGAATCTCTTCTCAGTTCTAGAGAACTATCCGTTCTAGTAGCTACATTTTCCCGCAAATTATTTGGCATTGTGTTTGTTATCGAATCGCTGTTAGATGTACTGCCACTACTGTTTGTATCATTTGTGTTGAGCCGTTTGGTATCTTTTTCCTGTTCCACACACATTTTTTTAACAGGACTTTCATTGGTTTCGGTACAACTGGAACAGTGGGCTATAACTGTAGTATTTCTACAGAAAGAACTATTGTTCGCCGAAAAAGTTATATTTTCTAATATTTTAACCTTTCCTTTTGGTGATAAATTTTGTTGTATTATTGTCCTTTCAGTGTTAGTGGAGGGAATCGGGCTGTGGTCAATTGTAGCGTCATTCCCTATTTCGGAAATATTCCAATTATTATTATTGATGTGAGTATGTATGCCGTCGGATACACCAATATTTGATGGAAGGGGTGTTGAGCAAGCAATGGGCTGCACTGAACTGTCAAGTGGTTTACTTGGGGAGGTTTCATTACTTAGCCCTAAAATGTAAGCTTGACATAATTAAAATAAAAATGAAATTTATAGTCCATCTGAAAATGGTTGAGAGTTGAACAATCTAGCAAAAGAAAGTTGTCATGTAATTCTGAACTCTGAATTTTTTTGTGAAATATTACCATTGATTTCATGATCTAAGAAGTACAATAATACAAAATGGTTAGTTCGAATTGTATTTCATTTATTATTTTATTAAACAGCATATAATAATAATATGAACACATTTTAACTACTGAAAGGAATGTGTAAATCTGAGGATTTCAGATCTCGCTTGGAAATATTCACGAAAATTCGTGAAAACTAAAATTTTTTATGGTATATAATATGTATAGAGGTTTGGAATAATATGTAACAATCTATGTACATATTTTCATTGATGTTTAATTATAGTTAAAACAAATCAGAAACTATTTATTTTACTTAATTATCTAAATATTACTAAAGCAACCAAAAATATTTTATTATTAACTATTAGGTATATTAAGAAACGGGAAAAACACATTCTGCAATATTTACTCAGCTATTATTTAGCATAGCATCACTCCTACCGTTTTTTAATATATACTTAATTTATTCGAATTATCTTTTTTATCAGTTGGTCAGGTAATTTTTGTTTGGCTTCACCACTGTTTTGGTATGACATTTCTAGTTAAATAAAACCAGTTTAATAAAATCACTATAATATCCTTTTGGAACAAGATGTTATTAATTATTCATTCATCACTCATTCATTCATAATTCATTATTTTTAATAAATACCGACCTGAATAAAAATAAACGTAATAAAATATTTTGTCAGCTCATACCAACAAAAGAAAGTCTAAATGAACATTGTATTTTTCATATCTACCTAACTACCTACAATAAAGTAAATTTTACTACAAGTTTTAAAAATAAACAAAACAATATGTTGTTGTTGCTTATTATGTCTGTAGTATTTTTCATTTGATATGACTTCCTGCTAGTAAAGTCCTACAGTAACAAAAAACTTGTATTTTACAAATTATCATGATTCAGTAAATAAAATTTATCTCTGGTATGTGCAATACAATATCCGAGGTCTAGTAATTACATAAATTAAAATTAACAAAAACTACAGAGGGCACCACAGCAGCCACAAGGTATTTTTTATTTCGCTAATGCAAGAATTACCTGTCTGATTATCTCTATCTTCCAAGTCGTCATCAAAAAAACTATATGGTAAGGGTCTTTTTAGTTTGGGTAAAATATTTGTTTCGATTTCTCCTGAGGTATTTTCTTTCTTCAGCGTAGGTGAGGAACCTGAATTGATGGTTGAAGTCTTACCTAATAAAAAATGTATAAAAAACAAATGATTATTAAAAATATCGATTTTGGTGTGATAGGGCATATATTGATTGGGCATATAGCATTTGATAATTTTTTGAATTAAATTGACTAAGTTGAAACTGAAATGGTGATTTACTGTATTGTAAAGGTATTTATATTGATTTTTCTACAATTTCTATTAATGAAATCATGTATGTTCTTTGATATCAAATATCTATGTACGCTAATGATGCTTTCTGAACTATATCTGGAAAAGTAGTAGATACTAAAATAATCATTTATTTTTTATTGTGGATTCCCTAATTTAGCCAATTATGATAAAATTTTATTATTGATTAACACTCAATGGCTAACATTATGTTTATTACCAAAAAAACTGTTTTTTTTTTCTTAATTATATGTCGTCTTAGAAACACGGATATTTATTCTTAAAATGGATATGTATACATAAAATAATGAAAATATAAGAAAATTAAATATTTTGGAATAAAAACAAAACAGTAACATACTTTAATAATCACATTGAAAAAGAGTTATTGCAAATAGGGGTGAATAAGAACTTATCTAAAAAATGTTTTTGAATGTACAGGGGCCTCTAACAAATACAATTTTGTAAAAATACAATCAAAACGAGCAGTTCAAAATTGATTTAAAAATACACTTCCGCACGGCACTGGAAACTGGTCCACTGTAAAACCTGATAAGGCATATAATCAGCGATCAGACAAAAAATTAAAAAAAATAAATTACATTTTACAACACCTATTTTAATGCAGCAAATTATTATTAATAGAATTAATTTGTGGTTATAATTAGTAAAATAGTGTGACATACCTGATGTTACAACAAAATTTGAGGCCCATCTTACCCAGTTTCTACTCACTAACACAAATGTTTCTGCTTCTTGTGCCTTCGAACATGTAAGTTATTGACAGCAGTTATGATATGTTTGCGTAAATCATCAATAGTGTCCATTTCGATGCAATATGTATACTTAATTTTTTAAATATCAACACAAAAATAATAATATAATAACATACCTTTATTTAGCAAATGCTATACATAAAAACAATACAATTACATAAACGCAAGTAACCACAAACCTTAAAAGAAATCTATAAAAAGTTTACACTGGTAGTGTCCTAATGTAACTATTAATTAACTTATTGAAATTATTAACCGGCCCATTAAAATTTTTTATACATTCTGGTAGCTTATTGTATTGCTTAAGTGCCTCACAAAACAAAGATTTTCCAGTTCTTAACAAATTATGTTTTTTTATATAAAAGTCATCTTTTTGGTGAGTGTTATAAACATGTCCATCTCTTACATAAGTTATTCTACTGTGCAAATAGTTAGGCAATAACAGGTTTTTTATACGAATAGTAACGTTCTTAACAAAATTCTTTGCTTGCTTTATGTTCATAAAATTTAAAGTATTTAACATGTCCCGTATTGGAGTATATCTATTGCACTGCAAAATAATCCTCATAGCTTTATTTTGCATTTTCTGTAGGGTCTGAATCTTATTTAAAAATAAAAAAATTGTTGAACAATATTCAAAATGTGGAGCAATTATTGTTTTATAAATAGTCAGTCTGGCAAAAAACGATTAATCCTTAGATATTCGCCTTAGAAAATTTTTTTGGCAACTTTTTTAACTATATACTCAGTATGCTGTTTAAAACTTACATTCATCCAACATCACACCCCGATATTTTATTTGATGGAGTCTTTCTAATTTCTGACTACATTTTCACCAAACAAGTAAAGCATTGTGTCATCTGCAAAAAGATGTATTCTGCAATCAGTTAAACAGAGAATGTCATTGATGAAAATAACAAACAACATAGGACCCAATACTGAGCCTTGAGGTACGCCATATTTAGTTTTCTTTCTTCTAGATATTCTCTCACCATATCTTGTTCTTTGACCTCTCTTTGTTATGTAAGATGAAAACCACTGCAAAACATTTCCTCCAATTCCAATACTTCGTAACTTCGAGAGAAGGCCTCGATCAATAGTTTCGAATGCACGTTTAAAGTCTAAAAATACAGCCACTATAACATTATTATTATCAATTCCCCGTACCCAGTCATCCTAAATACACTGCAATGCACTTTCACATGAATGTGTCCATCGAAATCCTGATTGTACAGATACAATAATATTATTGTTTTCAATGTAACTTATTAATTGTTCTTTAACTACCAATTCCAATATTTTTTCACAAATTGGCAAGAAATTGATTGGTTGATATTGGTCACATAAAACCGTATTAATTACTTTTGGTATAGGTGTAACCAATGAATCAGTCCATGCATCTGGAAAAACGCCCGACTGGAGAGAACAATTAATTACATCTAGAAACCTGTTGCTGATGATTTCAAATGCGTCTTTAATAACAGTTGTGGGAATCCCATCACATCCTGATTTATTTGGTAATGCATTAATAACTTTTCTCAATGCATTCATTTCTATTGTTTTAAATTCTTGTAATATACTATCAATTCCAAAATCATGATTTGTGTAGAGATCAAATTTTGGTATATCTTGAATAATCTCTCCCACACTCTATAAAATAGTCATTAAATTTTTCCGCAATCTCTATTTCATCCAATACTTCTTGTTCATTAAATTTAATACGTTTAGAAACATGATGTTTCTCTTTATTCATTTGTTTCAAAGTTTTCCACATCAACTTCGGATCACTTTTACAATGGTCTATTTTGTTTTCATAATATCGTTTTTTCTCATTTCTTATCATTGTAACTACCTTATTCCTTTTTTCTTTGAATGAATTCCAGTCCTCTTTTCTTCTTGTAATTCTAGCTGCTTTATATTGTCTATCTCGTTCTTTCATAGCCCTTAAAATTTCTTCTGTAATCCACATTTTATTTGCATATTTGATTGGAACTTCCTTTATGGGACAAACGTTATTAAGACTATTTTTAATACAATTTATTAAATTTTCCGACAACACACTAATATCTGCACTGTAATTGTTCCACTCAGTATCTATTAACATTTCTTGTAGGGCATCCTTGTTATAGTTTTTAAACCTTCTGAAACATTTCTTTATAGTATATGTGTCATTATTGCTCTTTACTGGAAAATGTACGGTTATATAAGCATGATCTTTGGCGTATGATGCACTTTATGTGTTATAGTGTCGCAGTTAGTTATAAGCAGATCAATCATAGTTGCAGTATTCTGTGTAATACGAGTTGGTTCCCCTACTAACTGTATGAATCCATTTTCCATAATAATTCTCGATAACTGTGTTGAATAGAAAGTGTCCCGCAACATATCAATGTTAAAGTCTCCTGTTATAATACTGTCTATATTACTAGAGCTGTATTCCTCTATCAGACTCTCCAAGTTTATTTTGAAAAACAGAAAAATACATTTTTTGTTTAAACCGCTCGAGATAATTAAATGAAATTTGACAGGTGCCAATAGAAATGGAAGACTTAAGTTTTGCAATGCAAAAGTTTCTTTTACTGTCACCAGAGAAAAGAGTGACTTTTTGTCGGTGGGTTCTTCGCTCAGTTCAAGAAAACAGGAATTTTTTGAACAAAATACTGTGGACTGAGGAATCCTGCTTTACCCGTCGCGATATAGTTAATTTCCATAACCAACATGTGTGGTCACATGAAAATCCTCACGCCATTGGACCACGAAATTTTCAAGTTGAATTCAGCGTAAATATTTGGATAGGGATATTCAACAACAATCTGTTTGGACCCTATTTTTTACCTCGACGCTTAAACGCAGAATACTTCTTACAGCTTTTAGAAACGCAATATCACAATATGTGGGATGAAATACTGATAATTTTAAGACAGACTTCATTTTTTCAGGTCGACGGTTGTCCCGCTCATTTCACGGTCTCCGGATATTAACGTGTTAGACTTCTTTGTGTGGGGTTTTTTAAAAGAGAAAGTTTATGAGACTCCCGTGAACACACAAGATGAACTTATTACTCGTATAAGAAATGGTTGTAATGCAATAATATTACATCTAATTAATTTAAATAGATGTATTGTACCTAGGTGCGAGTTGTGCATTGAAAAAAATGGTTCCCATTTTGAACAATTTTTATAACTGTCTTTGTTAATAATTTTAATTAGTTTTGTTTTTGATATTCATTGTGAAAATAAAGGTTGTTAATACACGGTGTATGCAATGTGTATGTAATGCAGCAAGTGTATCTGGTATACAGCTAACAAATAATAATCCATTTGAAGGAAAACACAAGTTTAAAGTAATTTATTATTTATTAAACGGTGCATCGAATAAAAAAAGTCAAGAGAGTTTTTATCTACCAAATTGAACGAGACATTCAAAAATAATATTATTTTTTGGAAAAACCAGGGACGTACCGTTTTTTTTTTGTTGGAAAATAGCCACTGACAATCCGCTACTCGCGCCATTGGTAACAGTAAAAGAATATTTTGCATTGCAAAACTTAAGTCTTCTAATGCTATTGACACCTGTCAAATTTCATTTAATTATCTCGAGCGGTTTAAAAAAATATATATTTTTCTGTTTTTCAGAACAAACTTCAACATCCTGTATTTTCGTAACGAAACAATTTTGGAATATTGTTTGTATAGCAAACTACGGTTATTTTTCGATGTAGAACATACCCTTAAAGTCTGGCACAAAAAATCTGGTACACCCTGTATAATATAACTCCTCCTGTGTGTGTGCTATTGGAGTAACAAATTTCTGGTGTATAACCATCTACTTCGATTTCCGTTATTTGCATATCATTTGCAACGTGAGTCTCTGTTAAACAGACTATTGTTGGTTGTAAAGTATCTATAAGTAGTTGTATTTCCTCTTTATTATGTAGAAAGCCCTGTGCATTCAAAGTTAAACATTGATATTTACAATGATGTATTCTCTCTTTGAAATTTGCCAATTACTATTGATCCGAACATAATTTGCACTGTTATTATCAAAATGTTCGTGGCCTTAATACTAAGGCTGACATTTTTTCATCAGCAGTATCAAATGAAGAATTTGATGTGATAGCTCTCAGTGAAACTAATTTGCGTGAGGATGTATATAGTTCTGAATTGTTTCCGGATTCTTACAAAGTGTATCGTAAGGATCGTAACCGTAAATTGGTTAATAAATTGGGAGGGGGAGGTGTCTTATTAGCTGTAAAAAATGATATTCGTTGTGATATTATTGATACTAATTTTTTCAGTAACAACTTTCCAATAATTGATTTTCTATTATGTAAGTGTTTATTCTTCTACAAAACGGTTTATATTTCAATTATTCACCACCTTCTGTACCTATTGACATTTTTTAATCTTTTTGTGAATGTTTGGAACAACTTTATGTTTTTAATGATGGAATAATTATTATCTTAGGTGACTTTAATGTCCCTAATTTTGTTAATGTAGACAATTCGGACAGAAAAACAAATTCTATTAATAATTTAATAAATGTTTTACACCTTTGTCAGTATAGTAATGTGTTAAATCACAATTTCCACTTACTTGATTTAATATTGTCCAATTCGGAATGTATAGTTATGCATGATTGTACACCTCTAGTTCCTGAAGACTTACATCATCCTGCTTTAACTATAGATTTTGAGAGTTTGCTTGTCAAGGAAAGTGTATGTCAAACTAATGTGCATCAAATTGTGTATAATTTTAGAAAAGCTAACTTTCCTGGTTTATATAATGATTTATCTAAAATTGATTGGTCTTTTTTAAATCACTTTGCTGATGTCAATACAGCCCTGAATATTTTTTATGAGCGCTTATATAAAATATGTGACATTCATGTTCCTGTATACAAAAACTACAGTCATAAGTATCCACTTTGGTATACCTCAGGTATTATAAAGAATATTAAATGCAAGGCAAAACTTTTTAAAAGATATAAAAAATCCCACTGTCCATACATTTTCAATAAATTTAAACAAATAAGAATTACAGTTAAAGATCAAATTAAGGAAGCATATAGAGATTATCTAGACACTGCAAAATTCAATTACACTGGATCCTCATAAGCTTTGGTCTTTTATTCATGCAAAGAATAGATCATCTAGAATACCTGGCAAAATGAAAGATAAGAGTCGTCATTTTGATAATTCTCAGCATATCATTAATGGATTTGCAGAATTTTTTGAAAGTGTGTTTATTCCGTCTGATTCTCAATTCCATATTGATGTTTTTAATAATAATATGCCACTTATTAACTTTGAAGCAATAACTGAATCAGAAATACTGCTAGCTTCCAGGAAACTGAAAAATAAAATGACATCGGGACCAGACAAGTTGCCCTCATTTATTATAAAAGATTGTATATCTGTGTTTGTTATTCCACTGAAAATATTATATAACTTATCTTTGAAGACAAATGCATTTCCACTTGATTGGAAGCAAGCTAAAGTATGTCCAATTTTTAAAAGCGGGATAAAGAATATATTGAAAATTATCGGCCAATATCTATTCTTTCCAATTTTTCAAACATTTTTGAAATTATACTTTATAATCGTATATATAACATAGTTAAGGGTCAGTTAGCATTTGGACAACACGGTTTTATGCTGAAGAGGTCCACTGTAACAAATTTATCAGTGTTTACACAATTTGTCTCTGATACCTTAGATAAGGGTGGTCAAGTGGATACTATTTATACAGATTTTGCCAAAGCATTTGACAGACTTGATCATTATGTCCTTTTGAACAAACTTGCTGAATTTGGTTTTAACAATAATGCATTATCCCTCTTTAAATCTTACTTAACTGACAGAATTCAGTTTGAGTCTTATAATGGTTTTGTATCTTTTAATTATTCTGCCACCTCGGGCATCCCTCAGGGGTCAAACCTCGGACCTTTATTATTTCTCCTTTTTATTAACGACATTTGTCAAGTAGTAGATTGCCATAAATTATTGTTTGCTGATGATATGAAAGTTTTTTCTTCAATTTGTTCCATAGATGATTGTTTAATGTTACAGGATTATTTAAATAATTTGCATAGTTGGTGTTTTAAGAACAAATTATATCTTAATGTATCGAAATGTAAAATTGCTTCCTATACCAGGAAAAAGTTACCAATTGTTTTCGATTTTGCTATTGATGACAATGTACTCGTCCGTTGTGAAACTGTTAAGGATCTTGGTATATTATTTGATTGCGCTTTATCCTTTCGTGACCACATATTTAAGAAAGTAAAAGAGGCAGCAAGATCATATGGCTTCATCGTGAGGAACTGTAGAAACTTTGACAACATTGAAAACATTGTACTATTCCTTCGTCAGATCTAAACTGGAATACGGTTCTGTAATATGGAGTCCATATTATAAATGTTACAAAATCGCCATTGAAAAAATTCAGAGAAAGTTTTTAAAATTTTTGTATTTCAAAGTAACTGGAGTTTATCCAGAATTTAATGCAGATTACAACACATTATTAGAGAGATTTAATGTTTCCAGTTTGGATTTGAGAAGTGTTCTTCACTATCTTTTTTATATAAAATATTGCATAATGACATTGACTGCCCTGCTTTTTTATCGCAAATTCAATTTAATGTACCTAGATCCAACTTGAGAGTTGTACAAACATTTTCTCTTAATAAGCCGAATACTAATCTTTGTTTAAAATCCCCTATATATTCAATGTGTTTTAACTTTAATAAATTGTGTTGTGTTTGTGATCATATGTTGATAATTTTAAGCATATAGTGAGTACTGCTACGCAATTGCTGACTGAGGATCATACATTCGGTTAATTTGTTATTTAATTAAATATATCTTCTATTGTTTTATTTTTCGTTATATAACTGTAACTGGCTACTCATATTTTCTGTTACAATATACACTACTGTTATTATGTATTTATGAAATTTAGTGTCATAGCAATCTATGTAAATGGTAACTGTTGAGCAATAAAGCTATTATTATTATTATTATTATTATTATTATTATTATCATCTAAATAGTCAATTTTCCTTTTTATGCTGTTTAATATTCTTATATAGCAAGGACATTTTGGATCTAAGGCATTATGGTTATCTTTTATCTTTATCTTGTACTTTTCAATTGCAATACTACAGTTTATACACTTATTATATTTGGCATTACATTCTCCCGCATGTTCCAATGAACATTTATAACATATATTGTTATTTTTACAGTCCTTCGCCATATGGTTAAAGCCTAAACACTTAAAACATCTAACAACATGAACATAATCATAAGCCTTGCCTTTAGACCATCCTATAAAAATTTTGTTTTTGTTTAATAGTATATTATGTGTTTTTGAGTCAGCTTCTAGTATTAATGTAACTGGTCTATTTACTTTTTTTATTCTTTTTATTATTTTCATATGAAATCCTTATTCTGATCCATGTTCAGTTAGATTTTGGTCTTTTATTGCATTCAAGAGATTGACATCTGTATCATCGTCTTCCTCATTTATTCCAATAATTTTTATTTTTGGATGTTTCAAACTTAGTGTTCTAATTTCATAATCCCCTGACATTTCCTCATGTATTTTATCCTGAATTTTCTCTTGATCTTCCCACATCTTATTACCACTTGACCCTGCTTGGGTCAATCTTCTCCTTAATTTCTTTTTTTGTTTTATCACTACTTTGCAATTCCTTTGGTTTGACAATTAAAACTGGGTCTTTACTATGATAAGTATTTTTCACATTTACTTTATTGCCTGCTACCGTTTGAGAATATAATGGTTTTGTATTTACGTTATTTTTTATTTCTATCACTGCCGATTCTATAACATTATTCTGTTTTGTACTTTTTTTTTCTAATTTCTCAAATTTTTTTGTCAGTATCAGCAGTTCTTCAGTAAGAATTTCTATTCTACTTGTTTGCTTCTTCATCACTGCATCGAGCTTCTTAATTTCATCTACTATTTCTTTTTTTGGTTCATCTTCTAAACAATTTTTACAATAGAACTTCAAAATTCTTCCTTTTATTAAATTCCTGTGTTTAATTTCTGACGCAGTTAATCTTAAACACTCTGTACATATCTTCAGATCATGGCGGTCATGGTATCAGTCCTCCGTGTCCAATCCCCTGGTATTAATGCTTGGATATGCAGTACATGGTAAGGATATAATTGAGCCTCGTGAACGATATGCCAGACTGCTGCAATATGCCATGGACTGCCTGGACTCCATCTCTTCCACGTTTCGCTAGCAAATTTCCTGCATTACACCTGCACTTGCACTCACTACACACCTCTTTAAAAGTAGCTGCATTTGGCACATGTTTACCTGAAAATCGTTCTGCTATAGCACTTTCACTTCATCATAATTTAAAACGACATCCATCAACTGCGGGTTGCTATATGTAAGCCATTGTTGATATTTGAAAAACTAATGTAAATACCTGCATCACAAAAAAGTTAATACGATAAGTAATCGGATATTCAAAATCGCCTGGATAGACTACAGTAGTCCAGCGATATAAAGGTTTTTTCTTGGAACCTATAAAGATTTTTACTAACATTTTTTTTTATGATATTTACACCATATTTCATGACACATTTCAAATTTTTTTTAGATAAGTTCTGAATCACCCTGTATACATAAGGTTTAGTTTCTAGACAATCAGTTACTCTTTATTACTTCCAACAACTTCAAGCAGGGATACAAATGAAACATATTTTTTACTTGTGTACATCCGTAAAAACATTATATAGATGGTAAACCAAAACCTGCTATGATTTTTTCTATAATAAAATCTCTACCCTTCATTCTAATCATGAGGATCAGCCTAGAAGTCAGAGACTTGTGTGAGAGAGGGGGCGGTATGTTATTATTAATCAGGCCGCATGTGCACTCAGGAACGGCTTACGTTGGTAGGACCTAACCACCATTCAGTGCAGGAATGAAAAAAACCTCATTAATTAGGGGAATGATCAATCGTCAACCGGTATCAATCTCTCACATTGACACAAACCAATATTCTTCCATCCTACCATACACACAGAGAAGGTGCCAATCCTCTCCGCAAATATAGCTGATCTACAGTCTACCTACTGCAAAATTCAAACTCTTCCAAATTTCAATGAAAACGTTTAGCAATTTATTTATTCAAAAACTGATAAAATAGTGTGAATCGGACCCCTCAAAACCCCTATGTGTGAAATTTGAACAAAAACTCTGAAAAGCATTAGACGAGTCAAGTGTAAGCCATGGAATTATTTATGTTAAAACAGTATGAATAAATATGAAGGCAGGTTTTATTTTGAACTCAATTTTACAAATAAAATAAATAAAACATTTATTAACTAACTAATATTAACAAATATAATAATTGGTTTATTTTATTTAAGCCACCTTTTAAAAGAAAATAATTTTTGAGAATACTTGCAGACTCAACACAACATTGCATAATATAAAAAAAGGGTTGCCTAACTTATTTTGGAATTTTCTTCAAATGATAATTTAAATTATTTACGTCAAACACTTGAGAAATACTAATATTTGTTTTTAGAGATTTGCACATAATTAAAACTGAGATTGTGTAAACGGAAACACTGTATAGTTATCGTTAAAATTTCACATAGGAGTTTTGAAGGTGTCTTGATTCTTATACGATTTCTAATACAAAAATTACTAAACATTTTTCTTAAAAGTCGTGGTATGATCAGAAGAAGCAGTTTTCAATGTTATTTAAAAGAAAAAAATATTTGTTGTTTTATCTTTAATAAAGCTTTACGGGTTTGTACACAAATCAAAATAGACACTTTATGATACCTACTAATTTTCTGGCTAAATTAAAGAGAAAATATTTTCATTCCAACTTGCTCTCCTTCCGACTCAATGTCCCTTTTGTTTTCTGGTAGTTCAGTTGTTGAACAAAATTTAAATACATCAAAAAATAAAACTAGATGAAAAAATAAGCTTAAAATAAGGAAACACCTAGTCTTTCTAAATTAGGGTAACTATTTACAACAACGGAAACCTCTCCAATATTAATTTAAAAATTCCTACCCCATATTTTCGAGGGTGCTAAACACGAATCTAAAATTAGTTATTTACTAAGCCTTTCCATTTGGAGTTGTGTATACAACACAAATGTACTTGTACATAGTACCCTCCTTATTTAATTATTTTTATACCTTGTTCGTCTTCATCATCAGAAAATGGTTGAGCTAGTGGCCTTTTCATCGTTGGTATAATATTAGCAATAATGGTTCTGGTCAATTCTGAATCCGAATGATCAGAATCCTCTATTACAATTATTTCATTTGATAAAGCATTTATCTTCAAGTCTTTTTCTTTTTTGATGGATTTCCAATTCTGAATGGCGGTAAATATATCTATTTGCTTAAGATTGCATTTAACTTGTTTACGTGCCTTAGATCCACCACATATCCTTTGAGAATTGTTCATTATACAAAATAAATCCTAATTCACTACACTATTTTCTTTCCATTATCATTACGGTACAGATAAGACGACATTTTATGCAGTTATCACGGCCAATGATTTGTGGTCATCACCACAAAACATATAAATATAAGGTCATGATAATTTATTTAGGGTTATCACCACAGAATATATGTTATCACCGTTATCACCGCCGTCTTTTTCTTGTTTATATAAATATATCAGGCACAAAACATATGCTGCTTTCCATTTGCCACAATACTCAGTTATTCTTACCTCAGCTTAGATGAGTGCCGTTCCTTTTGCAATAATGAAGTAAGCCAAACTGAGAATTTTTACCTCCCCCCTTACCGATGCAGCACAACCTCTTGAGCTTGGCTTGTAGTTGAGAAATTTAGCTCAGATCATATACTTAAAACTTATGCCGCATTCACAAGTTATTTTGATTAAGTTCTGTCTGTTCTGATATTTTTTTAAGTTAGTTAGGTTATTGTTGTTAAACCAATTTATGTTAAAAAAAGTAATTTTTTTTTCGAAAACTACATGCGAGAGCCGAAATCTGACTTCAGATTCATGATCAGCACCCTCGAAAACAGGGGGTAGGATTGTTTTTTGTTAAAATTGGAGATTTATACGCTGTTGTAAATAATTACTAACATTTTTTTAGACATTCGAACTTTGAAAATTCTCCGATTTATGTTCCTTTTGCATGATGAGCTAAACTGAGTGGCTTAGATAATCTTATCTCACTTCAGACTCACCTTACAAGTAAAAGGAAAGTACTAATAATATATCAGGCATATATCAGGTTTGTTCCTACGTTCCTACATAGCAATGACTGATAGAGGCTGATAGCACAGTTTATTATACAGTTCGTCGAGTGAAGGTTCCAGAGGGTGTGGCTAAATCGCGGCTAAATGCGCAATGAACACCAATGAAATTCATATGTACACGACGAAGTCGAAGAAATTATATTTTTTGACAAATCACCGTGCCCCTTGAGCGCGCGAATGTGCGCGGTTAAATGCGCAGTCATCTTTTGGTCGTCTAAAAAAACGAAATCTGGACCTCGACATCAAAGGAGCCGACGTGAAGACGCCGGACTGTATAATAGACCGTGCTGATAGTTTACAGCACTGTTTTAATGCGCAAGTGCAATTCATGTACTAGTTTGAACAGTTTCTAATTCCTTTGTTGGAACGACACGTTTAGTTCAAGCAGTAACCGTTAGGGGTATAGTTTGTTTGAAGTAATTTTCATTTTTCGGTCACTCATGTATAAGCAAGTGATAAATCTTATCATCACTAGAATTGGAGGTACTGCTGTAATTGCTAACTTGCTCCATTTCACTAGAGTCACTCATTTTAAAAAACTACAGAATTGCGTACTTAAAAATCTGCAAATTACTTGTGCAACTATAATAACTTTCTCAAATAGCATTATTACATAAAACTTGAGTTACCTACGTTCATTACCTAGCCTACCAAAAGTTGACTTCTGTTAGCGGTTAGATTTTATCTGCGCATGCGTCTGACTAGTGGTTTCTTAATAATCCTCAAACTGATTTGACTGTCAGCAAACAGTTTGCAAACCATCCACTTTTGTGTTGGAACAAAAAATCTTACAACTATTTCCCGGATTGATTGTGTTGGAACGGTTAAATTCGTACTGCGCAAACTCGTGCCAGTTTGCTGGTAGTTTGATGCTGTATAAGAACAAACCTATAATATTTACACCTTCTTTATATTTTGTGATTTACACCATAGGTTCTTTCCTTTGTTTTTCAGTGTAGTGTAAATTACACTACGCTGAAAATCAGCTGTTCAGCGCAGTGCAGAAGTGGTGTTAGAATCAAAGGAATAACGAAGTGTGAGATGGTGTAGCCAGAGAACAACCATGCGAGTGCAGTAATAAGATTAGGATATATTCTAAATTTGAAAGATGTTTCCTAACTAATTATTAATTATGGACGTCAAATATGTTTTTTGTGATGATGACTAGACAATAGATTAGTAGATCTTCATTCAAGCTCGGCTAGCTTGAGTAATAGTGGTGATGAAGTAGAAACATTAATCAGTTCTTTATTTAAAAGATAAAAACGAAATTAAATTAAACAATATGTAGAAGAAATTGTACCTAAATATTCTGATAGAGTTTTTAAAATATTTTAGGATAAATAAAACTTAATTTGATTATTTAGTTCTTACAAGAATTGTGAAATATTCAAAAAACTTTCAAAGATTTGTTAAAGATAATGCAGGTTGCTGACTGCGCATGTCCAGTGCATTACACTCCTGCTCGACCTGGGTGTAGATAAATTACACTAGTGTAACTAACACTGGGGCAATGGAATAACAAAGTGTGGTGCAAAATATTATACTCTCTTGCAAAGGAACGTTTTCGGGTTATTCAGAGCCGCTCAGAGCAGTGCAGCTGGTGCTACACTTTCTGAGCAAAGGAATAGACCTCATAAAACATAGATCACAAACCTAGAAAAAATATAGACAGCGTCGGTTGTCGGTTCATGATATAGGTCACGTGACAGGTCCCGCGTTTCCTAGGGTCTTACGGTCCAGGAAACGGATACTTTATTTGCTTTATATTGGCGGTTATGCAAAATGATGGCTGCATTGCAATATGAAATTAACTAACTAGCTGTCATTTTAAATGTCATTAAAGAATGTGACCAATCACAGTAAACAAATGAGTTAGCTTCACGCTACAATACAACCAACGTAAATTGGCAAAAAAAAACAAGTTTAAGCGATTCTGGACCTTTTAGGGCAGTCATGAATTAGCGGTCGCCGACAATATGACACTGGCACAGTCTATGTTTTTTCTAGGTTTGTGACATAAATTACCTTAGAGCTCGTTCGCATGGCACGGATTAGCACGGCACGGATTGAGGATGGAACCAAGGTTTCTAAAGAGAGTGTAGACCACAAACCTAGAAAAAATATAGTCTGTGCCAGTGTCATATTGCCGGCTACCGCAAATTCATGGCTGCCCTAAAAGGTCCAAATCGCTAAAACTTGGTTTTTATGCCAATTTACGTTGGTTGTATTGTAGCGTGAAGCTCATTTGTTTACTATGATTGGTCACATTCCACTGAAATGTACGATATGGAATGCATAAAGTCCATTGCGCATCCAAATAAAGGTACCAAACCTAGGAGCAGACAAAAGGAGGCACATGAAACTCAGCAAAGACATACTTCATTGGTTATGTATCTGGGTGCGAGAAAGACAACCATCTGCACGTACGATATGAATTGTGTTCTTAATTTCCCATTATTTTGTTTGTAAACACGTCATTGGCGTACAGTGCGGTTTCTTCTATTATCTTGTATCTCGTTGTGTTATTCTTTGTGTATTTTTGTGGGTGTTATTGTTGGAATATGTCATGTTTTATAAGAGACTGTAAAATTAACCAGCACGAAATAATTCTTCATATCCAGAATTCAATTTCATTTCAATTCAGAATCAGCTAAGCCCCTACTGCTCCGCCATTGCTGGAGGCACAAAACAAAATATGGCGCTGATCATAAATAATCCATTCGCGCAGCTTTTAGCGCATTCCAGTTATCATATTATAACATTACATTTCAGTGTCACATTCATGTCACATTCTTTAATGACATTTAAAATGACAACAAGTTAGTTAATTTCAGATTGCAATGCATCCATCATATTTGCAGAACCGCCAACATAAAACAAATAAAATATCTATTTTCTGGACCGTAGGTCTCTAGAAAACGCGGCACCTGTCACGTGACCTATATCATGAACCCACGCAGTCTATATTTTTTCTAGGTTTGTGGTCTAGACTGTCTCTAGAAACCTTGGGACGGAACGGAATACCTTCTCGCTTCTTGATTGGTCGCGAGACAATTCCCTCTTTAACAAGGTCATTCCGTTTTGAGTTGATTCCATGGTTGATTCAACCAACTTATTGCGGAACGGCAGGTCGGAAGACTGCAAATAGGTATTTTAAAAATAGAGGTATATGATGATCATTATTATTTATTTACGGATTGTTTATAAAATGAAATTGTTCTTACATCGAGCCTTGTAGTATACATGAATGTATGTGTAGCATTTCAGAGCTATATTTCTTACGTTAATCAAATAAATGTGGCTTTTGTGGCTGGGTTTTTGCTAATATTTGTAATAACTATTTAGAACACTCTTGCTTTTCGCATTTCGATGAAAATGTAACTAAAATTGTGACAGATGAAAACGTTTACAAGTTTAATCTTGGCAAGTTCCGTTCCGATATTAGTTCCGTCCTATGCGAACAATGATAAGAATAAGACGGAAATTCGTTGCAGTAATTCCGTTCCACCTTCCGTGTCATGCGAACACGCCCTTAGAATAGAGAGGATCGATTGTCGATTATCATGATAAGTAAAACCACGTGTAATTTTCACAGAGACGTATACGTGCCGAAGAGGTGGCCGAAAACTTTCGAATGCACAGAACAGACTGATAAAAAACTAACCGAACAGAAGGAGCAATACTCAAAGATTAAAGTAATAATCATCGTCTCTGAATAATATGATTCCGTGATAACTTACCCTACTTAATTTTTGAGACACGAATCTTACTACGTTCTACGTTTTACGTATCATGATAATCGACAATCGACTTAAAACTCTCTATTATGATGACTGAGAATGCTCGTCAAGTTGCGCGAATGGATTACTCATGATCAGCGCTGTATTTGTTTTGTGCCTCCTAGCAATGGCAGAGCAATAAAGATTTAGCAGACTGTGAATTGAAATGAAATTGAATTCTTGATATGAAGAATTATTTGGTGCTATATGCTGGTTAATTTTACAGTCCCTTATGAAACATGACATGCTCCAACAATAACACCCACAAAAATACACAAAGAATAACACTAACGAGATGCTAGATAAAAGAATGTACTGGTTAACCACACTGTACGCCAATGATGTGTTTACAAACAAAATAATGGGAAATTAAGAAAACAATTCTATCGTACGTGCAGATGATTGTCTCTCTCGCACCCACATACATAGCCAAGTATTTCTTTGCTTTCATGCGCCTCCTTTTGTCTGCTCCTAAGTTTGTCACTTTATATGGATGCGCAGTGGAACTAACATATCGTACAT
Source organism: Monochamus alternatus (assembly GCA_037114965.1). NCBI lineage: Eukaryota > Metazoa > Arthropoda > Insecta > Coleoptera > Cerambycidae > Monochamus > Monochamus alternatus. The sequence continues at coordinate 19,380,121 of CM073435.1, read as the reverse complement.
TTCAGTGCGAATTCGACGTAAAATTTTCATAATTTGAAATTGCCGCTCATTGGTGTGAAGCTACCCCGCCAGTACAACCAATACGTAAAAGATAAATTACTGCAATATTGCCAGGCTCAGATTTTTTCCATAGGTTGACTATTTTTGGTACCTCTTTTGGAGTTCTATATATTTTATGATTTCTATGGTAGGTTCACGTTTCTCTATCATCAAGTGCTTAAACCAACTATTGCATATGTCGATTATCATGATACGTAAAACGTAGAACGTGTAATTTTCACGTTTACGGATAGTAAGATTCGTGTTTCAAAAATGAGTTAAAGTAGGTAAGTTATCACGGAAACATATTATTCAGAGACGATGATTATTACTTTAATCTTCGAGTATTACTTCTTCTGTTCGGTTAGTCTTTTATAAATCTGTTCTGTGCATTCGGAAGTTTTCCACCACCTCTTCGGCACGTATACGTCTGTGTTTACGTTACATCCGTATCACGCAAACGTGGAAAATTCTAAATTGAGCATGCGCGACGGTCAAATTCTATGTATGTACACGTTCACGTATCGGACACAACTTAACTCTCTAATGTGATTTATATCATACGTAAACGTAGAAAATTATCGTTTTACATAATTTAGTGTTTCACGTATCATAATCAACTTAAACTTGCTATTATTATTATTTTAAGATTGACCCAAAAATATCAGTCCTTGGCCACCCTGCAGTCACTTATCTACGGATAATGGAATAGAAAACATACGAAATAGTTCTATTCTATGGTATTGACGAATGGCGCCAAATTGATATTTAAACATATTACGAATTGATTTCATGTCCGTTTTTTTGGTTAATTTTATGTTTTGGTGTAAGAAAGTTAACAAAGATATAAGTTTGAAAGTTTGTGTTTACATGATGTTGGAATAATCAGATTTTGGCTACGGCTGCAATGTTCAAGTAAGTAAAATGTTTTTATTAAGTACTTTATTGTAGTCACAAAAGTGTATTATTGAATATTTCAAGATGTATATATAAACTTTAATTGTATCAAATTATAAGTATGTAGTTAGAGTGTGTCATTTTTGTTGATATTTAACACGGATTTATTAGTATCACATAAATATTTAAGCAGGTCAGATAAATTAGTGCATCCTTAAGTTAGAATCTAGGAAAAACATGTAATGCAACTGGCAGCATAGACACAATATCTATATTTCAAAGCAGAAAATGGTGGCCAGACATTGAGATGATATCTCGAGATGTGGACATGCATATTCACATGAACTTTTTTGTTCAAAATGAAAGGCGATGCTATATAACATACTAAAATATTGACCATTCCTCCTGAAACACCTATTATATCTACCTATATATTGTATAGCAATGAAAGTGGAAAGCATTGAAACGTTATAGTTTGTTAGTATTATTTATGAGAAACCTTTTCATAAATAAAACAATATATTTCTTTAGTGAAACACTATACCTTTAATGGAAAAAGCAAAACAAATAAGATATCACAGGTTTCTCTATATTAAAATATGTAAACAACAAATACAAACAACAAAATAAAAAAGAAGTAAAACCTCTACTTTGTTCAACAATTAATTTAAGAACATCTAAAACTATGCAATAAATATGTAGTATCAGAATTATGTAAGTATGATACATCAAAATTTACAAACAAAAAAAGAAAATACAACTCCTATACAATATTCTACAAAAATATACAAATATACCTACAATAAATATCTTGCATAATTCAGTAAACGTAAGCACCTTTTTTACCAAATACAAAGTTCACCTCAATCATACACACACTTTTCTAATACCCCCTTCATGTCATACTGGAAAGGATCCCAATAATTAAAACGCTATCTTATTAGCTTATTTACTGCCGAAAGGTATTTACAGTTTACAATGTAACAGGGTGTCCAAATATATTATGAAAACTATTGATCATTAATGAGAATTAGTTTTTCGACTGTGACAGATTAAAGAAATATGTGAGATTGTTTTTCTAAATATCACCTTTTTTCTGGGACACCCTGTAAATGAGCACTGGTCAACGTAACCAACAGTTTATTCAACTCTGTAACAAAAATCAGTTTTATTATATTCTGGATATGTTTCAGTTTGTCAACAATTAAAAAAATATAATTTTCCTATACAAGTACCTAAATATAATATGACGTGTACTAATATGTTTTCCATAAATAGAAATCCAATCAATCGAAACAGGACTTGTTACAGAAGGAATAAATCTGTGATTACCAACATTTCTAGATTGGAGCTTTTCGATATCGTTCCGTTCAAAATTATAAAATTTCTCACTAAGTGCAGTCTCACACCTTAAATTCCTTGAATTTTATCAACAATTCATTTCTGCCAAGAGGTTTTTTTATCACAAATCCGTACATCTCAATGAATTAAAATCGTAAATGCAACTTAAATCTAAAACTGGGTGTAAACGGTACATACACACACAAACTAAAAGATACCTATAAAACATTTAAATTGTAGTAGTGGAATAAATAATTTGTACTAGGTATAAACTGGCTCAATGAGTAAGTAAAATTATGTGTTTTAGGCCTAAACAATGCTAAATTACTTCTTACAGAGACCAACACCTTGGTTAGGCCTCTATAACAAACGGTGATCATCCAACCAGCAGAGTTTTTAACTCAAGAATTTCATAAAACTGGTGAAGTGGTCTGTTGGAATACTAGTTTCCATTTTTCTTATTTCTTCAAAAATAAATGAGTTGATGAATGTTTATAAAATCTAAATATAGATTAAGTTCATTTCACAACTTTGTTCCGTTAAAAAAATTAGTCTGTTGGTAAAGACTTTTAGAGGCAATTTCTTCTTTCTTTTTAATTGTTTTTTGCGAAATTTGTAACCATAACTTCTTTTACCATTTATAATAACTTGCCTCTAGTTAAAAATTAACACTACTGCAGTAGAAAATTTAAATCCAGTTTGCAGTAAATGACATTTGTATAAAAAAAAACACTTGTTTCTTAAAACAAATATATAAATATAACAAAACAAAAGACTACTTAAACTGTTCATAGCAACCTATATGTTTCAAGTAAAAAATAATAGTTTACATTCACGTTAGGTTATTTCTCTATACCAAATTTTATTCAAATATCTTGAGTCATCTTAAAAAATTTAAACATTTATATTTGACGGGCTATATCTAACTTTTTAAGGAAGCAAAATTGTACTAAGAACATTTGTTCACTGCTGGCTGAAGCAAAATGTTACATTCACCAGGTTTGATTACTATCTTTGAATCAGATTAAAAACAAGATCATTCCCAATGAATATAGCTGTAAAGTCCGACAATCTTTAGTACCTAACTGTGTAAGGGAAATGTATTTATTGTGTTTAATTGAGCTTAAGGTAAAATGTGCTGCTTATTCTAAATTCAAGACAACGCATCAAGGTCTTCTAAAGCAGGGAACAATTTGTATAAGCAATTTGGCCATATCGGCCCCGCTTGTAGAAAACCCACAGCGTTCTCTGGGGAGAATGGCATTAAAAATTTGGCAATTCTACAGCGACGACGTTTGGTGCTGTTACCGTTCCGGACTGTGAGTTGCTGGATATATTGCTTTGTGGAACAGCTTAAAGTTTCATGAAATACTGATCAGTTTCTTTTGGATTATTTTAGACTGTAGAATGTCGTTAGTAGGATTGCTAACTGGTGTCTTTAGTAGTTTCCAATGGTTTCGCGTTAGCATCCTGTCCTGTTGAGCCACTGTTCTGGACTAGTAGAGATGAGAGTGTCTCCAGAGATTTCCTAACCTGGAAAAAGTATCACATTTAGATAGTTGCCTCAAAATAATGTTTCCTTTAACAGGGTCCGGAGCAACCGGGAAAAAAGTCGGAGAAAAAACAAATGTTTACAAAAAATCAGGGAAATATTTCTTAACTTGGAATATATGCAAGTTTTTCAAAGAAACATTTTAATGATAATGTTGAATTTCATTAGTAAAAATAGTTGAGGCCAGATCTGTTTCGCAGGATAATATCAAGTGAGTTCTGGATACAGTGCCTCCTATAGTAATGTGGTCACAACTCCCAGTACAAAAATGTTTTATAATTTTGTTGGTTCCCATACTGAAGAATTTGGTAGTATTATCTCGCAGTTGTATCACGTATACTTTAATAAAAAAAATAATTAAATTAAAATGAATTTATTTAATTTTTTTTAATACATTTTTCTGTTTTTTCGTACATTCATTCATGAAACGTTGTAAATTTGATCATTATTTTTCAATTATTTTTATTTGCATTTATATTGTTATTAATCACTTATAATATTTGTGAAGTTATAACTATATATGCAGGTTGTTAATAATAAGTTTGGCCAAACTTCACTGATGAAAATAATTGGATTTGTCATTTACAAATTTTTGATTTTTATATTTTATACATTTCTTCTGTAACTTAAGTTCCAAACTAAATTATATAATAAATTGGGGATGCTATATAATATCTGATTTTTTTCAGGAAAAACAAAATGAACCATTTTTTAGTTTGAACTATTTACAATTACTGGTCAATTTGTAGCAAAAAATATACTTGTATTTGTTTGTACTGACTGGTCTTGCTTCAATTGCGAAATCAAGGAAAAAAAAGTGAGCAAAAAAAAACGTTATTGTTCATTATTTTGTTTTAGCTGCTTCATTACTGAAATTCCGGATTTTAGCTGTGTTCTTAACCAATTTTAATTTGTTAACTTAATTTTATTTATAATATGTTCTGGGTTTTGTTATAGAAAAAAATGCACAAAAATTCACAAATTTTACTTTATGTTGCTGTATATTAAATTAAAAATTGTAATTTATTCTTCGTAAATGAAAATTGTATATGGCGTAATTTTTTTAATTTGCAAAAGAATTTTATTTCATATTGTCTTAAAAATTTGGAAAAATAATTACTGAAGTCAGGGAAAACTTGGAAAAGTCAGGGAATCTCATTACCTTCAAAGACTCCGAACCCCGTTTAATTATGGAAAGTAAAAATAATTGCCCAGATACTCACCTTTGCAATTTGATCTAAATTAGTATCTAAAAAACTATGAACGGCCCCTGCCGACTTAGAATGCAGTTGTGTCTGCCAGTTCAACAGGTCACTGTAAATGTCCTCGGAACCGGCCGACACAACATTGTCCTGTAACACCAACGAGTACCTATTCTGGATCTTGCTTATCCTATACAGCAACACAGCTGCTGACAGGAACAATAAAATCAACAGTAAGGTCGTTGCGAACAGAATCAGGCTTTGCCTTGGTAACTTTCTGAACTCCGAAATGGCCTGCTTTAGCGGTTTCATTAGACTCTTGGAGTAATCCCTTTCGTAGCTGAGTGCTGAAAATGAATACAACTTTGTCATAAAATTGGATTGTTTTAAATAGTAACAAATGATGATTTTTCTAATTGAATGTGACTGAAGTAAGTGCGTCTGAATAATTGCCCTGCTTCAGAATTATATTACGATAAATAAAAGTTTTATGAACAGAAAACACAAGAACTATTCTTGAAAGCTTTATTTTACTGACCCAAAAGGTTACACTATACCCCTTACAACTGAGTTTTGGAAGTGATTATTATACAGGGTGATTCAGAACTTATCAAATTTTTTTTCTTTCGTACAATCTTTATGGTTTCCAAGTAAAAAATTATTGAAGTAGTATTTTCAAACTTTACATCGCTGGGTTACTGTAGTCTCTAGCCAGGCGATTCCAGATATTGAAACCTGATTACTTTTTGTAGGTACTAACCTTTTTTGTGATGCGAGTATTTACATTAGTTTTTCAAGTGTCAAAAATGGCTTATGTGTATAGCAATTGCGAATAGATAGATATTGTTCTAATTTATGGCGGTGTGAAAATGCTTTAGCAGAACGATTTCTCGATAAACATATGCTACTTTTACCGCGGTGTGCAGTGAGTACAAGTGTAGTGCCACGCGAGGGAAATTTGAAACCAAAGCGTGGAAGATATGGAGGTTCAGGGCGTCCACGACGTATTGCAGCAATGTGACGTATCATACACGAAGTTCAATTACATCCATATCATGTACAGCATGTCCAAGCATTAATACCAGGGGATTGGTCGAGAAGTACCGGTACCATAGCCGCCACGATCTCCTGACTTTAATTCATTTGAACTTATTTTTGTGAGATATTTAAAAAATGAAGTATATTACACCGAAGTGGACACTATTGATGATTTACGCAAACGTATCATAGCCAATAACTTATGAGTTCAAAATGGAAAAGAAGCAGAAACATTTGTGTTAGTTTGTAGAAATTGGGTAAGATGAGCCCAAAATTTTGTTGTAACATCCAGGAATTAATTCCCTTAATAATTAATTACAAAAGCGGCAAAAGTAGTTGAATTTGCTGCATTAAAATAGGTGTTGTAAAATGTAATTTATTTCTTTCCTTTGGAATTTCTTCAAATTTCTCGTCCGGTCACCAATTATATGTCTTATCAGTGGACCAGTTTCCAGTGCCGTGGGGAAATGTTTTTTTAAAATCATTTTTGAACTGATGTTTTTGATTTTATTTTTACAAAATTGTATTTGTAAGTCTTATGCACATTCAAAAAAACATTTTTTTTATATAAGTGCTAAATCACCCTGTATACATGCACTGTAGATTTGACAAAAAAGTTATTTTTGTTGCGAATAGGGTGGTCACTTTTACGACGGCCAGAAACAGTAATGTACAAAACGAAAATGTACTTTTTCAGTTTTCTGCCGCTATTTCAGAAAGTATGCAAAATATATTACTTTTCAGAACATTGAAAGGCATAAAAATGCACCATTTTTTCCTTAATTTAAGCCACACTATATGTGCATATTACCGTTTCCGAGAACTCTAATGGGCATCATAAAGGTGACCACTCTATAGTCCCTATACCTTATTAACCCTATTTTGCTATGTTTGATAAACCAATAGGTTTTATGTGAACATGTTTATTTAAAAAAATTACTAAAACAAAGTATATATCATCTATTTTTTTATTTTCAAAACATTTATGACCTCGAAATAATTTCCGGAAATCATTTAAGCACTAGAGATACTATAAATGATAATTATTTAGGACTATCCCATGTATTCAAAGTTAAATTATATTAATAGTTTCTTACCGTCAGTTGCATTTGGCAGTAACGGCTCTTTTCCCACTCCTATTTTTTTCACTAGAGAAAATCTTGGCTTTATTTCGGGTGGTGGTGAATCCCTACCACTCTCACCTTCTCCCGATTCACTAGAATCCAGATCTTGTTCCTAAAAATTGCATATAACAATAGTAAGAAATATACAAAATATTTAAAAGGAGATTTATCCGGCCTCTATGATGAATTCTAAAATGAGGCATGGTAACACAGAATTCTTAATATTTTTGAGAGGTTAAAAAACCTTGAATTTACCAATGCCGTCCTGAAATGTTTAAATTCTGATTTACAGAATCTGTTCAGTTCAGTGCTATTATATGTATGAAGTTATTCATTATATTTAGGCTACCCTTTATTATCATTATAATTAGAAATATAAAGTTTTGAATAACAGTTGTAAGGCTTTAGCTGAATCCTCATAATAGAAATTAATGGAAGCATAGTGGTGAACAGAAGTTGGGAGATACAAGAAGCGATAATATATTTTCCAATGGAATAAACGGAATTATTAAAGTAGTCTATGAAAATGACAAGTAGCTGTGTTCAAGCATCGTCTGCTAAATCACATCGCCTTTGTAATACTTATCTGTCGAATCACCCAAATTTAAATCTACAATTCTGTGATGTGCTGTAGTGTTGCGACACCAATGTTAGTATTTGGAAACATACACATCAGGCCATAAATGTCAGAATTTGACATTTGATATTGACACTGTAATAACTTTTAGTAGAACCTACTTATATATTTAATTTGGTTTGCAAAATTGTACGTTTTTTTTCTACCATTTTAAAACATTAAAATATGCGGCAATGATATCATTCTAATGCTTCACACATCGTCGGCTAAATTGTAGCAGCCGTGATTTTTCTGTATACTGGGTACATACGTATTAATAATGGACTGTTACTCCTACACTTTCACTATAAAAACACAATTCTTATTATTTTAGGTTGTATCAATTAATAAATTCAAAAGTGACACGTAAACAGAAACGTACACCTTAACAGATATTTGACATTTGTCATAATTTTAAACGTCAAATAAAAAAAATTGACGACTATGTCAAACTACGTCATTTGTGCTGTAGGGTGCTGCCGCACGCGGTGAGTCATTGCAAACGGACAATGGAACAGACTAGAAAAAGCACGGCTGCTGTGATTTAGCTGACGATGATTCAAACAAGGAATTCAGATTAGTTCCAAACTGTCAAAAACGTCCGTCCAACTACTTGCATAATGTTTATTGAAAACAATAACTTACTGGCCGAATATTTTTGACAGTTTGAACCATTCCACATTCCTTGCTTGAAGAGACCTATTATATGACAAATCAATTGAAATAAATAATTGATATAATTTTTTTGTAGTTTTCTTAATAATTTATTAAGTTTTAATGTTCAATAACTTGAAAATTGTTAAAGATAGGAATATCATATTTTTGAAAAAAAAAAAAAAGAATATTTCAATAATACACAATAGTGTTCTATTAAAAAAATATATTATTGCATCTTGTACCCCTGAACTTCTGCATGCCACTGTGCTTCCATTAATTTATTAAAAGTGTTTAGATAAGCCTTGTCTTCATGGATGCGAAATTCGCAAAAATTCTCGCGAATTTGGCAAAACAGGAGTATTACTATTTTCATTATTATGTGGGGTTAGTAAGTTTAACTTTTGGCAATCTACTATGACAATTAATGACAGTTTTATGATAAAAATGATAGATAATATTGCAGTTGGCAAAATTCGCTAAAAGTTGCGCGCAATTTATCGCGAATTTAGCGTCCATGAGGACAAGACTTTACAATCGTACAACTTTTATTCAAAATTTTGTGTTTTGTATCTCTAATAATAATGATAATAAAGAGTGGCCTAAATATAATGAATAACCCTGTTTAAATTATTTACCTTAAACACATCAAAAGTTATAGCCAAAATAAGTTTAGAGACAAAAATTAATGAACCACTCTGTATATCCACAAATTTTATCATGATTTTTTTTTAGCGGTTCCATGCTACTTTATTATGTACAGTTTGTCATGAAGTGTAGTGTGTTATACTACTCACCGTAATTTCGGGTTCGATTATAACAGGCGAGGCACTTTTTGCCTTTTGCCAAACTGTCCTCATATACTGCAAAGTATTATCTCTGGACATAAGGCTTCCAAACACGTGCTTATCTTCACTTGTTGAAATTCCTACGGCATTTGGTATGATCCTAGCTGTTTTCTCCTTAGTAATATTTTCGACTGTAAGCACCGGTATCAACAGCTGCAAGGAGAAGCAAAATAATTCATAATAAAACAAATTTGAGAAAGTCTCTAAAGAAATTTAACTTATTCTATACAGCATCTTACCTTGGTGACGTATCCGAATACATTGGAATAGAATGCGAAGTAGTTCTTCGTGATATACAAATGGCCTTGCAGTAATATGTCGCCGATGAGCGCACACGAGTAATGATTCAGGACTTTCTCGTCATCCTCCACATTGGGGAAGTGTCTGAGAAACTTCTTTTGCCTAGCCTTGGAGGTGGTGTGAACCTTGGGGTCCTTGGTGGCCTTGGGACTAGGAGGCTCGGCCAGCTGGGCCTGTGCCGTCATCACTGGCGTCGATGTGGACAGGTGTTTCAAAGAAGCTCTACAAAACAAGCAGCAGTGTGAAAGAAATTTCTAAAAATATACGGTGTGGACTAACGAAAACTTGCCACCTAAATTGTCTTCGTTTTGATGCAAAACTAAAGAAACATTTGGAGCCGTTAAAGTTTGATTTGAGGGGGACATATTTTATTGATGTACTCATTTTCCAAATTTCTACCCCTAAGTGGGAGTGACCACAATTGAAATCTTATATGGAGTAACAATCAAAAATAGGATTATCCAATAATCAGTAAGAAATAAAGCAGTTGAAGTTGCTGTTTTTGCTCACATTATGATGAAACCTACCCTGAATACAAGAATATTGTCAGACATTTAAACACCATAATATACCGGTGTAGAATTTTGTGAAGTTGTCAGTCAACGAATAATTGCCAATCCAAATTTTTTTTTTTAATATTTGATTTTCTGGTGAGTGCTTTTTTTTCTACACGGAGAAGTTAACTGTGTAACTGCTGTTACTAGTCGGACAACTATCCAATTATATTTCGAGATGACATCACCAGCATCCAGTAAAACTCAATGTTTGGGCAGGAATTTCTGGACATTCCATAGTTGACCCATTTTTCACCTGGAAATGTAACCAGGGTATTTGGATCTGCTAAGAAAACGTTATTAATTTCGTTCTAACTAATATACTTCAGCAAGACGATCATTATTATGCTGAAAACTTAATTCTTCAATAAGACGGGGCTCCTCCACATTATGCGATGCTTGTTAGACAATTTGTAAACAAAACAGTATAAGAAAAAATTGGAAGGAGAGGACCTATTGAATGGTCAGCACATTCATCAGATTTGTCTCCACTGGATTTTTTTCTGTGGGGCCATTTAAAAAAAAAAAAACGTATGTAACAATATTTGCGCCAACGCATCGTACATGAGTCTAAGCTTATTGCTCCACAAAAGCTTAGTTATTTCATATAATTCTTTAATTAGATCTACACTGGAATATACTTCTATCGTGACGAATCTGCTATAGGTACCCTATTCATATAAAAAATTTGAGGACTATACAGAAAATTTTTTTAAAGTTCTTGTTTTTTTTTTATAGAAATATATCATACTACCCTCTTATTAATTTCCCTCATAATCTTCTTTTGAATCAGTATGGTGTGAGTTCTGAGATCAATGTCAGTCATATTCTTGCACAAAATACAAATAATATTTTTTGACTACAAATATTGAATACAAGTACACTAAGTTTTAATGTTTCTAGATTGACTTCGTGCTCATCTACACGCTTTCATTTACCTATCCCTCTTACAAATATCCTAAAACCATCGCTACTGTTTCAAGCGTATTCTAATTCTAAAATTTCATATAATTTAGATGTTTTTAACTGTACCATGCATCATATTAAGAAGAACATATTCAGTTTTGAGAGGGCCCGAGCTGAACTGCCTCCAACTTCAATAGTACACAATAAATATGTGTCTCTTTTGTATACGAATATACGATGTTCTGTTATGTTTTACTTGTGTTATATTTATTGAATTATTTTTCTAGTTGATTTTATTTGTATTTTATTCAATTATTTATATTTTTGTATTGTATTTCTATTCCTAATTGGAATTTCTATTCTGTGGAAATCTATAAAATAAATAATGTTAGAGAATATTTTGAACAATTGGTTGGTGGTTGGAAAGCTCTTTAAAATGATGTATCACAAAATATACCACTTTTCATTTAAAATTTGAACGGTGAAGGGTACCCTCGTTTAGGGGTAGTAATTTGGATAATGAGTACATCCTCAAATCAAAAGTTGACGGGTCCGACCGATTTTGTTTGTTCTTCAACGAAATGAAGAACATCTGGGTCAACATCTGGCTGAAGTTTTTGATGAGTCACACTGTATAATGTAGCGTAAAACCAAGCTTGGACTCTTTTCGCCCCAGACCTGAGTCTAACAAAGAATTAATTACAATAGATCTTACTTTTCGCACTTTGTGAACACCGAGTGGCTGGGGCTACGCTGTATAGAAGGGGACGTGCACCCTGGACTGCAGGGCTGAGAAAGGGGTTCTGCAAGCCCTCCTGGCGAGGCGCACAGCACCCCCTGAGGTGTACTTGGAGCAGAACGAGTCCCCGCGCTCCCGAAGTTTCCGGAGGACCTAGAACAGAAGTTTAAAAATTTTAAACGATCCAAAAATAAAAAAATACATTACAAAAATAAAATTGTGGGTTTTAAATATATGTTAACTATCCAGTGTTTTTGTGAATATATGTAAAATAGAAGAAGGCGAGCCTCTTAAAGGGCAAATCAAAAATTTTATTTTGTCACTGCTATTAAGATGAATTTATACAAATTTGTGTAAAAGTCAATCTTATGTAAAATTCGATGGTAGTAAAATGAAATTAATGTCATTTGGCAATAGTCAATGTTTTGGTTAAATGTAGTTCTAACCATTTCCTTAGCAGTTTAAGGCAGCAGTCTTTGAATCGAAGTTGACGAGTCCGTGGGTACTAGACGATCGTATATATCAAATGTCTACTTATAAAGGAGAAGTAACAGTATACCGCCCCCGCCCACCTAAAATTCCACTTCTGGACCACTTTAGAACTTTTTGTAACGAACATCAGTTATAAATAATTTCGCATCTACAGATGCTATACAGGTGATTCAGAACTTATCTAAAAAAATTTAAATGTACGATTCTTACAAATACAATTTCTTAAAAATAAAATCAAAACGAGCAGTCAAAAATGATTTAAAAATACACTTCCGCACGGTACTGGAAACTGGTCCACTGTAAAACCTGATAAGGTGTATAATCGGCGACCGAACAAAAAATTGATAGAAATTGCCAAGAAAAGAAATAAATTACATTTAACTCCTATTTTTATGCAGCAAATTCAATTCCTTTTGCCGCTATTGTTATTAGTTATTAATAGAATGAATTTGTGGTTTCAATTAGTAAAATAGTTTGAAATACCTATCTGATATTACAACTAAATTTTAGGCCCGTCTTACCCAGTTTCTACAAACACAAATGTTTCTGCTTCTTGTCCGTGTTGATCTTGTAAGTTATTGGCAGCAGCTATGATACGTTTTCGTAAATCATCAATAGTCACTTCGGTCCAATATACTTCATTTTTTAAAGATTTCCACAAGAACAAGTTCAAATGATTTAAACTCAGAAGATCGTGCGGCCATACTACCGGTTCTCCTCGTCCAATCCCTTGGTATTAATGCTTAGACACTGTAAATGGTATGAATATAATTGAGCCTCGTGTATGAAACGCCACACTGCTGCAATACGCCGTGTACGCCCTAAACTTCTATATCTTCCACGATACGGTAAATGTCCCGTATCACACCTGCGTTTGCACTACACTTGCACTCACTGGACACCGTTGTAAAAGTAGCTGCATTTGGCACATGTTTACCGGGGATCGTTCTGCTATAGCATTTTCACTTCACCATACATTAAAACGATATCCACTATCGCCTGGCTAGAGAGTAAAGTTGCCCAGCGATGTAAATGTTGAAAATACTAGAACTTCAATACTTTTTTCTCGGAAACTATACAGATTTTACAAAAAATTATTTGACGATATTGATTCCATTTTTATGACGCATCTATTTCCAATTTTTTTTAGATATATTCTGATTCACCCTTTATATTTTTGCAAAAAGATCTGGCTAACAAATGAGTTCACCTATTTGAAGCCAAAGCACTTTTATTTTTCTTTAAAACTATCCAAATATTTTACATAGAAACAGATAAAAAATCGTGTTGTACCAATTTGAAGCAACTTGTGACACATTTTTTAAATCAGCTCAGCAAAGGAAATCCGGAAATGGGAAAAAATGGGATGTTTCATTTAAAAAAAACCGGTGATGACGTCATTACTCGAAGGTAGGTCACTCTCTATATTAAATTAAAATAAAAAATCGACCTGTTTCGGGAATTTTTAATAATATCGTTTATTTAGCTAATAATAAATTTATGCGTTATTTTATGGACGCACTGTTAGCATAGGGTGATTTTAAATAAAGTAGCAAAAATGAGACCACATATTCCTTAGGTGAAAATAAACCGATTTAACCTAACATACCTATATCCCAAGTCGCTTAATAAAAAAGATACAGGGTGTTAAAGTTAAAATTTTACTTTCGATATTTGGAGATAACTTCTTAAAAAATCCAAATATTTACTTAAAATTTGTAAACCAGGAGTTTTTGCGGGTGAGAAATTCAAATTTGTTACTAATTTTGACGTCACTAGTAGAGGGCGCCACCTATGGCACATCATGTTTCTTTTAAATGGCAGAACTTTTTTGCAGCCCTCTACTAGTGACGTCAAAATTAGAAACAAATTTGAATTTCTCACCCGCAAAAACTCTTGGTTTACAAATTTTAAGTAAATATTTGAATTTTTTAAGAAGTTATCTACAAATATCGAAAATAAAATTTTAATTTTGACACCCTGTATCTTTTTTATTAAGCGACTCGGGATATAGGTATGTTAGGTTAAATCGGTTTATTTTCACCTAAGGAATATGTGGTCTAATTTGCTACTTTATTTAACATCACCCTGTAGATCATTCGAATATCAAATTAAAATATGTTTTTGTAAATGGAGCGCTAATTTCTCTAAAATGTAATCCATAGATCGATGCACTGAAATATAAATAATTATTGTTCAAAAAACTACTAATCATTCCGTATTTCCAGTTACTGAATCGTCTATCAAATAAAATCATTTTTAAATATATTTTTTTTTTGTTTATTAATTTATTAATAATTTTTTTAGAAGTTACTTTTCTAGGTTAATGGTAACTGAAAGTTATTTAATTTGAAGGTGCTAATTTTAATTTTGAGGATGCTTTATATCGCATGAAATAACATTAATGTTATTTACTAAACTCTATATTATTCAGTTCTTAAATGTCTAAAATGATTTGTATTTGTAGAAAACACTATTTCACGAATACGGCGCTCTTAATGGAAAAATTATTAGGTACTACATATTTTGTGATGAAGGATGTATGTAAATTTTCTCATAATTATTAATTCAACAATTCGTCAAATGACCTAGCCAGATATAGGTTTATTATAAGAAATCAATACTGTCCGTATCCTAAGACAGATGAAATGAGTCATTTTTGTAGTACTGTTAATGTTACTTGTCATCGTTTGATATATTTTAAAAGGAAACTATATTAAAGATATTTAACACATGTAGACACATTAAGATAACTAAATGTATCCTTCATTAGAAAGGTTATAACAACTGTAAACAGCGTTTAAAAAATTAAATAATTAAATAACAACATTATATTATTTCTTTGTTAAAAACAACAGTTCATTGACTGATTGGTTAAGATATAATCTGGGTCATCGTTTTAAAAATGATCCTAGTGATGAGATTCTTCAAAATATTATTTTGGGAACATCAAAACTGGGTTCACAAGAAAACTATGCGTCTTTCTGATTACTAAAATTATTTCCAGAATTCATTATTTTAACAGATTTGAAGAAGTGACTGGCTTGATGATTTTGAGTGTGCTCCTCCTTCCCGTCCTATTATATTATTTACCTAGAACTACAAACTAAATATAAAATGCAGATTTAAAGATTATTTATAACAGCTTCGGATTTGCTTCATTCTGCTGCTTAAAATTTAGGTCATTGCTTTAAAACAGTTGTGTGATTTAAAATTCGCAAAATCTTATTTTGAGAACAATAAAGTTAGTTTCGCGAAAAAAACTAAATCTGTTTTGGAACCATCATTTAGATGTTTAACTCGATAGATATCTAAGTAAAAAGTAGTTTTTAAAACAGCATATTTAAAAATCAATTAGCCTTAACCTTGGCAAAAGTTTTCATCGACCATTGGTAATAATTGAGACAGGGTCAACATAATGATTACCTAGTTATTATTTGATCGATCTCGCTATAGTTAGTTTAATGGGAAAAATGCCGCCTCCTATTTGATTGATTAATTACTTTCTGAAAAATTGATCAAAAAGGTTTAAATAGGCCTATAATGGTTGAATATGATCGAATTAAATTTAAATTTAGAGTTCGAGAAAAAATATTTTTATACTATATAAAGGATAATATATATGTATAATAGATGGTTTACAAATACATATTTATTAACAAACAAATTGAACAAGTTGACCTTCAATTTGTTTTAAGAAGTGTATAACAGAAGTTGGACTATAATTTATTGATTTCGTTAAAATTGGTCAATAAATAGTAGATTTTAGAACATGTTCTAATTTATTGATGAATTTTAGGGATATTTAGTTACATTTTATTTTTGTGTTTAAATACAACGTAATAGTTTTGATGAATTTAGAACAAAATCGTGGTGTTCCAAAGGAAAAATAATTATACTGAAAACAATTATGCTTTCATTGTCTTTAATGACTTTAGTTGAAACTAATAAAAAAAAATAAGTAATTGGAAGAAGGTTAGATTCAACTACAGATTATTTGAATTTCAGGTGACGAGAAGTTTGAGACAGTAAGTAATTAATTGTCTGATAAATTGTTGTAAATATTGAGATGTATAAAGTAGTCCTTAATAAATAGTGAAATTGATCAATTTTTTCACAAATAAATAGTCAACTTATTGTTCAATAAATTGGTGTTTGTAAAACAGCTGCAATTTATTGGCCAATATTAACATCTAGTTACATTTTGTATTTGTATTATACCAACCTAACTGTTGATGAATTTACCAAATCTTTCAGAATATTGTTAAAATGACAAAAGTTAATCGTTCCCAAAAGAATAGTAATTATTGCAGTGGAAGCAACTATTATTATGCTTTGTCTTGAATTACTTTAGTTGAAACTGTTATAAAATAAGTAATTAGAAGGTGGAGTTCGACTACAAAATATTTGAAATTTAGTTGACGAGGTTCGAGATTGGCAGCAATGAAATTGACCGATAATATTGAAATGTATAAAGCAGTCCTTATTAAATTGTGGAATTCAATTGTTTTCACTATTAAATTGTCAACTTATTATTCAATAAATTGGTGTGTGTAAAACTATAAGACTTGTCTTAAATATTTGTAAAATATTTTCTTTTATCATTCCTGGTCATTTCTGATATGTGCGGTTGAGAAATTTGCATGCAATTTCTAAAATGCTAATCTATCTAGGATTTATCTTTGGATTTATCTTAAATATTTATAACATATTTTCTTTTATCGTAATACTGACTGCACCTATTACTATCAACCCGCAGTTGATAAAGTCTCGGTAATGTCGACGTTCTTTTGGCATTTTAGTTCTGATTTAAACTACAAATCCAAAAATATAGTCAAGTACGTCAAGTATATAGTATACAATTTACATTTAGTGTTTAGTTTTTACGCATTATTTCTTGTATTTCTTTAGCGATAACAGACACACGGTTTGTGACAACTCGGCAGCCGAATCGGCACAATTTATAAGGGATGACACACAGTGGATTTCACAGCTAACGGTGCGTGAATTTATATCATTGGTCAAGACGTTTTCAAAAAACATACAAGTTATTTTAGACATTTAAGAACTGAATACTATAGCAAGTAACAGCAATGTTATCTGAATCTCATGTCACTTGCGAATATTCAAAGGTATCGAAATAAAAGGAATATATAACGGATGAAAGCGGTCTAACCAACAAATTTTTATGTACAAAAATCTTTCAAAATACGTATTGTTTTAAAATTCAATTATAGGTCTAAATATTGTTATAATATAAACTTTCATGGTTCTGCATTGTATGTGAAAATAATTGTTAAAATGTGGGGATAGAATAGCAAAATAATGTGTGTCATACAAATGCGTTTTAAAACTTATATTATTTGACGAGAATTTAAATAGTAAAAGTGGATAAACAGAACATCAAGAATTTTAATTTTGATATTACTTTTGTTCTACGTGCTTTATTTTTCGAAATTTCTGTATCTAAAAACCACTATATAAATTTCGTAATTTTACGTCAAGAAATACGGCCACCTTTATGAAAGAAATCTCCAGAAAATTACATGAAGTAGTACATACAACTTTTTTGCTAACACTCACCAGTTATTTTCCTTAACCTATCCTAAAAAAACTCGTATGCCTACATTGGTGGCCATATTAAACATTATCTATTTACATATGCGCGACCGTTAAGATCATTAACTTTAGAACAATTTAGACCAATTTACAAATGAAATAAACAGCCTCAAGAAAACATTCGGGTGAACTAATTTAGCTGATTAATTTTACAAGAATTATTTTTCTTTTAATTCCAGTTATTTTTTTATAGTAGGTGGTAAATGTGTGTGTGGATTATGATTACTACCTGGTAAATAAAATTAATAATATGTGTATATTTTCATACACATATGTTCAAAATAGAAAACAACAGAAAGACTAGTATTGATCTAAATATCTCGTTGGTTTTCCATTTTTTCCGGTTGTGTTGTTATTTGCATATTTTTTAAATTTTTATTTAAAAAACTAATAAATTAACAAATATGAACAAAATAATACATTGACGGGGCTGTTACTTAATTAGAAGCTTTTCTCTGATTTGACAAAACATCATTCTTGACTTGCTTACTTTGGAATGTTACTTCTGATTTCAATAAAATATATTTATATTGATACTCAACATTTTCTAAAACAAAATAGTAGGTAGGTACTTATTTTTTATTTATATGAGTTTAATTAAAAAACAATATTTACGATGCCGAAACGGTACAGGGTGGCTTAAACTAAGAAAAACTTACACATTTTTATGAAATACTGGCTGAAAACTGGATACGTAAATTTTCTTTTTCCTTTCATAACTTTTTTATTTTTAAAGTAAATACATATTATGAAATTTAATTAACAAATATTTTCACCAAAAATAAGGTTTTCCCGAAAATTCAACAAAAACTTTTGGGGCGTTTTTTTAAAAATATAATTTACTACGTTTTAAGTACGAATGGCAGGCATAATCAGTTTTCCCTGGTAGCCGTGTGTGTTGTACCCAAATTGAAACATCCTGTACAAGTTTCAGTTTTCATAATACATATTCGAAAAAATAAAAATAAGGACAAGGGAAATAAGGATAAGACAATGACACCATTAGACCATTGATTGAAAAAGTTATTTTTTTCAGTGATTTACGCAAATAACCTAGACACTCGTACATAAATATAAATTGTGTAGGTATTATATTTTGGATAGGTACTAGGTATGCAGCAGCTGGCCCTCTCTCTACTCGAATTCAGTCCAACTCTTACGTATTCGTCTATATTGCTTCCAGATAATCTTAACTAATGAACTGCTTAGGCGATGTTATGCAGCTCAATTAATTTTATCTCGCTATAGAAAAATTAGCACGAGTTTAATTGATGATAAATATGAAAAAGGTGCTGAATAGCAAGTTTTATTCTAATGCAACTTATTATTTCGTTAACATTATGTTTGTTAATATATTAAAATTTTGCAATGACATAACATTTAATTACTAACATCCCTGACAAGAAAGATATATGTACAGGGTGTTTTAGGTATTGTACAGTGAAAATAAATGAGATTTATCCAAATATTTCTTTTTGTTTCCGAGATACAGGATGTCAAACGTTTTTTATAATTAAGACAGTGGCGTATCATTTTCATTTTAAATAAAAGAAGAGTAGATAGATAGATAGATAGATAGCTTTATTTGACCATTTGATATACAATAATATATTTATGGCAAGTCAAAATACACAAAAAATAAAATAAAAGAATAAAAACTGTTATGTATATATAAAAAAGTTATTAAAAAAATAGAAGAACTTACACACAATATAAATAATCAAACATTAATCTATATTATTCGTAATATGGCGTCGCCAGAAAATCTTTCACTGTATAAAAACAAAACCCAAGCAAATGCTTCTTAACTGCTAATTTAAAACGTGACATGTTTAACAGTCTAATAGAGTATGGAAGTTTATTATAGAGTTTCACATTTAAAGAATTATGTATTGATTTGGATAGACGGAAGCTGTCAGTCCTAAGCATATTAGCGTTTCTTGTATTATGACTGTGAATGTCCGACTGCAATGTAAATCTGGTTATATTCTTATGAATTTCAACAACCTGGGAAAAAATATACAAACATGGTAAGGGTAAAATACCGAAGGAAATAAATAACGGTTGACAATGTTCTCTACTATTCACATTAGCTATGACTCTAATTGCTTTCTTTTGCAAGCGAAATATTTTTATAGATTCTCTGCAATTGCCCCACAGAGAAACTGCATAGCATATGCGAGAATGAAAAAAAGCAAAATAGGACATAATTAAAGTATTTAAATCAACTATATTTTTTAGCTGTCGTAACAAAAAAATGGTGCTTGGGAGCGACCTCAAAAGATATGCAACATGGCCGGACCAATTTAAACCGTCGTCTATAACTACCCCAAGTAACTATTATATTACTATATTTTTATAGATTCTCTGCAATTGCCCCACAGAGAAACTGCATAGCATATGCGAGAATGAAAAAAAGCAAAATAGGACATAATTAAAGTATTTAAATCAACTATATTTTTTAGCTGTCGTAACAAAAAAATGGTGCTTGGGAGCGACCTCAAAAGATATGCAACATGGCCGGACCAATTTAAACCGTTGTCTATAACTACCCCAAGTAACTTAACGCAGTCGCCTTTTATATTTTCACGATTCGAAGAAATGTAGAGTTTTTGAGTTTCAGTGTTATTAAGTTTCAATTTGTTAGCAACAAACCATTGTTCTACGCTCTTTTCAAGTTGTTCCAGGACTAGGTTCAGAGAAAAAATATTTTCGTGAGATATAACCAGTGTAGTATCATCCGCAAATAATATACACACTTATTAGGTGCAATAAAGTAATGAATGTCATTGATGAACATCAGAAACAATATTGGGCCAATAATTGAACCCTGTGGCACAGGGTTTCTACGCTACTGGTGATAATGGGAATATTTAAATATACTAAATATGTAATTAGATTAAAGATGTCTCATTACAACTTAGAACTACTGTTGTTTTATCACAAAATGTTTCCAAGCAAAAAAAATATAAAAAATTCGAAATCTTTGACACCCTGTATCTCGGATATGGTGAAATTTAATTTTTACTGTACAGTCACCCATTCCAAGGATGCCAGTAATAGCGGAGGTAACTAATATGGATGTTTATGAAACATCAATTGACGCCGAATGAAATGAAGAATGGAAAAGGGCAATATTCATTATACCGTGGACAATTATATCCACCCAATTGTACAATTTTGCCTGTGGGAGGTTTTTGGTGTATCATTCATGTATTCTCGAATGCTATTGTATAGTCCATTCCGAAATTCAAGATGGCAGTCCCATCAATTTGGTGGCTAAAACTCTCGTGTATCATGAAAATTTTTAGCTTTCATATTCACCGAAATGAGCGTATTGAAGGGTTTTGAAAAGTATTTCATATGTCATGCTGATATTCTATTTTAAAAGACCCACAAAATTTTCATTTCCGGAAAATATCTCTGAAAAACAATTTTGTCAAACTGCGTGACTTTTGATGTTATTTTGACTTCTTAGATGGGTTACGAACTAATGACTTCACACCGCATTATTCTCAGAAACTGTCATCATAATCCTGCTCTCATGTTTCATCAACTTGAACAATTGTTGCTATATCAACGCAATGTCTAACTTCAATGACCTGTTACTTTAATGCTCTAACAGAGTATTATTACATACATTGAAACGTATGAATATAAAATTTCCAAGTTTATACTTTAGATCTCAGTTTAGCTCACTGTACACAACAACGAATTTTATTCACTTGTGTGTTTCATTTCTTGTAAAAAAATGAGTTGCCTAGGAATGTTAAGTGAAGTAAGACAAGAAGTGACTGAAAGTTTGGATATACACCAAAATGTGCAGATTGTGCCTCCTAGTATAAACCAAAACGAAGAGGAAGATATCATCGCTATTACTTCGTGTACCGAGGACGAAAGGTAACCTTTTTTATATAAAAAATAATGCATACATTTATTTAAAAAAAAATAACATAGTCAAGTTAGTGATTATTTTTTCTAGAACGCCCATCCAGCACCAAGAACCTTCCTAGCACCTCTACATGTGACCTTCGTAAGAGAAGGAAACTGTAATGCTTTGGGAGGTAAATACATAAGTATTCATTTACTAATTTAACATGCAAAAATTCTATTTTAATATTTGTTCAGTATCAGTCTTTCGTTCGCCAAGAACGGGGGAGGCGAATTGAGTGGAAAAGGCAAGAAGGCAAGAGAAGAAGGCGTCTAGAAAAAAATATACGAAGTTCGAGGACACGAATTCCTGTCATCTATAGGCCCTGCAGAGGCAATTGGAAATTATCACGAGATAGAAATGAAATTATGAAAATGTGGCGTTAGGATTACAATAAACTTTTAAAAGTTACTTTTTTAATTGAACAAAATGGAAATATGTAGGAATAATAATAAATAAACAAGAATTTTATTTTTGTGCTTACATTGGTTCTACATGTTTTATTATTTTTTGGTCAGAAATACGGTAACCTTACATGAATCAAATGTGTCTTTTATAATGTATCAGAGTGTTTCTATTGTTGACTGCATTCCCCTTAAAAATTATGGCATCCTGCTGGATGTTTTGTAATTTTTCGTGAAAATTTTATTTTATTTAAACGGAAATGATTTCTCGATTTTTTTACATAGTTTTTGTCGGCATACCGGAATATAGAAAATTTAAAAAAAATAAATTTATGTTTGAATAGATGTATAGGAAAGTGTTGTGAGGTAAATCTAGCGACAATAATTTGGAACTAATACATTTTGTATTCATTACAAATTGCTAACTTATACTAAAACGGTAAAATTTATGCAAAACAGTCAAGAGATCATTCTTGTCTAAAATAAAATTTGCATTTCTAACATTCTGTTCATGGCGTGCTATAATTTATGTGGTAAATATATTCGGCGAACCTCATGTCTACGAAGCTGCATGGATCGGGTTAAGAATTTTTGACATCGAATGCCATTTTATTCATATTATGCATACCACATTTCGTTTCAATATCTTTATTTGTTTAAAAGTTATATCATTTTCTTTTCACCACTGTCTGTACAGGGTAGTCCGTAAGTAATGGCCCATGGAGGCATATTAGATTTTTCACTTCAAAATATTACGATTTAAGCCAACTTGTCTTAATAAAATGTTGATAATGAAGATACAGAGCGTCAAAGTTGGAATTTAAAAAGTATTTTTTTAAAATAATTACACTGTGTTTGACTGTATCAACTTAAAAATGGAAATAGATGTTTTTAGATATGAGAAATCATAATCTGTTGTCAATTTCGACGTATTCCCTAGAGGGCGCCACATCCGTCATATTTGTAAATGTGGTCGTAACTTTTTTGGTCCTAACGTTATGGTGTTTGTTATTAAACAGTCTTAAACCACATTATATTTGAGAAAAAAGGTATACTTGTTATTGCTCTTAGAAATTGTCCATTTTTGAGATAATAGCTTTTTAACAATCTAGTTGGCAGCAGTAAGTTAAATTTTAACAATTATTAGGCAAAATGTACGTTAAAGTAATAAGTATTTCTAAACATAAGGTATTTATCCAGATTTGGTTAAAATCAATTACTTTACAAAATCGGTGAAATTCTGAGACAATAATTTTTCATATTCAGATATGACAGAATGACTGCTATTTATTGGCAATTAAATTTTAATAAACGTGCTGGGCAACGAGAATATTTAGGAGGATTTCGAAATAGATTACAACCTGATAATCAACAATTTAAAAAATCTGTTTGGGAATTTAGATAAAAAAAACGAAAAATTTGTCCACGTTGCGGATTATCCACAAACTACTTCAAGACGACTATCTGGAATTGCAATATGACTTCCATTTTAAAAATGCTGTGTATTGAAAAATACTATCTGTAACATTTTACACAAGTGCAGATTTTATTACTTGCCGATCTACCATCAACATATCCAATTTGCAAGGAAATTTTGGCGCCTACTACATTAAAATATTGTACAATGAATTGTTGAAAAGCTATTTACTCGAAAATGACCAATTTCTGAGACTAATGACAAGTATATCATTTTTCCTCAAAAACAATGTAGGTTTAATTTTTTTAATAGAAAACGTGATAATGTTATAGTAAAAAAGTTACGATCACATTTACGTCATAAATAGGACGGATGTGGCGCCATCTAGGGAATACGTAGGGAATAGGGAAATAGACAATAGATTATGATTTCTCATATCCAAAATCATCTATTCCCAAATTTGATACAGTCAAACACACACAATTACTATAATGTCAACATATTATTAAGACAAGTTGGCTTAAATCGTAATTTATTGAACTGGAAAATCTAGTATGTCTCCATGGGCCATTACTTACGGACCACCCTGTATATCCAGTGCGGTTTCTAAAAAACTGTAAAGTGCCATTATTTTTTATGCTATCCTCTGTTTATTTCGTATTGATCCATTAATTTCTTGGTTAAAGTTCGGAAATTTTAAATTTTTGTAAATAACAATTCGTACATTTTTTTTTAAATAGTATCTGTGCCTTCTACTCACTTTGCTTTTGCCAAAAAAGACGTCCATGATCTGGTTTTCACCGAACATTTCACACCGACAACTCTTATTAACTCCAGTTTGAAAAAAAGGTACGTACACTGTACACAAAAACTATTTACTTTTTTTATTCACAGACGGCTTTCGTACGTGTCGAAAGTTAGTTTGAGGCAGGCACGGTTCGCTGCGATATGTTTGAAATAAAATGAATGGCGAAGTGGCAGACGATTTTGTTAAGTGAGTCGCCCGCCGTTTGGTTTGGAAGACAAGACAGGGAATTTTGTTGGTGGCTTGCCAATCTAATTTTATTTTCTGTTAAGAACACGGAGGTGTGTTTTAGTCATTTTCGTGTCGATCCCTAGTTTATACATACACACCAAGTGGCGTCTGTTTACAGAGGGAAACCAGGAAAAGTGAATAAGTATTTGTATTAATAATTGCTATTTTAAAAAATTGGCGCATATTGAAATGGGTTCCGTATACAGTGCGGACCACCAGAAATTTGCCACCCAAGTTTTCTTCTGTTGGTGAAAAATATGCTAAGACCCATCAACTTTTATTTGAGGGTGAATATTTTGTGAATGTACTCATTCTCCAAATTGCTACCCCTAAGCGGGGCGATATTTACCCTTAATAATAAATAGTAATACACATTTATTTACCAAAATCTACATGTAATAATGAAGGTATTTACAATAATTAGTAAAAAGGAACCATAAATTCACCTAATGGTGCTCTTCCTATGGACCCTTAACTAAACTAAGTAAAACTAACAAAAAGAACAATTTTGGGCAAAAATAGACTTTTATTCCACACAAAAATATATGTATTTTGGAAATTCAAATTATGGTGAGTAAATGTAGTGTTGTATAAATGTACAATAAAGAAAATAAAAAAGTAGGTATATTTCAGAGATTTCACAAGCGCATGGACTGATTTTGAATACATCTAAAACACAACTACTTGTTCTTGGTCATCATAAAAACGTCATCACTCAAAATCCCGCGTTCTCTATTTTATTAAATGGAGTTGTACTTGTTCCTACTAATTCTTGTAAAAACCTTGGAGTTCTTTTCGATAGGGATCTCCGATTTTCCGAACATGTTAGCTCGTTAATTCAAAAATCGTTTATGAAGCTCCGTACTCTTTACTTTCACCGAGATTCGCTAAGTACCAACATTAAATTAAAATTATGTGACTCACTTATTCTTAGTAGTATCGCTTATTGTGATTCAGTTTACTGGCCGGCTATCATTAATAGGGACAAAGAAAGCCTTCAAAAGATCCAAAATGCTTGCATTAGATTTTCTTACGGTCTTAGAAAATATGATCACATTAGTTCTAAGCTCAATGAATCCAAATGGTTAAATCTCAATGAGCGTTATTATTTGCATATGTCTAGTCTAATTTATAAAATTAACATTCATAAGACCCCCAAATATCTTTTTAACAAGCTTTTAAAAAATAGCGATGTACACAGTTGTTCTACTCGTCACAAAGATTTATACGTAGTTCCTAAACACCGCACCGCTTTATTTCAAAGATCTTTCTCTTATAATGCTGCTGTACTTTATAATGAAATACCTTCCAGTATTAAATCATCCAAAACTGTACATGCCTTTAGAGCGCAGGTCAAAGCCAGTCTATTTGCAAAACGCCCTCACTAATGTCTGTCTGTGCCCGAGTATTTAATATAAATATTATATACTTTGTTAATTTGATGCAATCCTTTGGGTGGTTAGGTGGAAGAGCAACTTCGTTGAACCTCGCCATCCATAATATTATTTTTGTTGTATCTTTTCTTCTTTTGTAATAAAGTCATTTTATTATTATTATTATTATTATTATTATATTAAAATTCATCCTCCGAATATTCTAATGAATTATCTTCATCTCCTAGATTGATAACGATATGTTCCACAGTAACGTCAATTAAATTATCGAGTTCCCACATTTTCTCCTCTTCTTTTTGTACATGATGGATACATCTTTGCCAGTTATCTGCAGTTACTCGTTCCAAGGATTTTTTTAACAAAATTTTCACGTCACTTAATTTAAACGTCGTATTATTTCGCGCTGCATCTCTTTACCTGTGCCCAGACTAATTCGATTGGGTTAAGTTCACAGTGATAAGGTGGTAACCGTAGTACCGTTATTTGGCGATTTGTTGCCATTTTCATCGATAACATATTTTTTCTGATCTTTATTAAGATTGACAAGTGTTAATTTGTTTCAAAAGAAATGTTTTTTCCGGATAACCATTGAATTATATCGACTTTCCTCCAAGCAGTCGTAGGCGTCCGGAAAATATAGGAAAATTGCATGCACTTTCTGAATAAGACGCTTAGATTTTGAGTTGATGTAGTTGTTAATGTTGTTATATGCCACGTTTCCATAAAATAAAATGGATAATTTGGCATAGACGATATTTAGTATCCGGTGACATACAATGTTTATAGCTGTATAAAACTTTGAGACGACCAAAAGCAATTTTTATTTTATTTACTATATGACCCGAATCAATTGTGACACCCAAATTTTTTACGTCGTTAACTATAGGAATTAGTTCATTATTTATACTAATCGAAAAATTTTCTAACTTGTACCTATTTTTTGCTGGTATCAACAACCAAAAGATTTTGAACCATTAATTTTTAAGGGCGCCGTATTCTTGAAATAGCATTTTCAACAAATATAAGTAATTTTATACATTTAAGAAATAAATAATAAAGAGTTTATCAAATAAAACGGAATGTTATTTGGTACCACCTGCGAATACTCAAAGGTACCGAAGTAAAACGAATATATAACGACAGAAAGCGGTTTAACCAACACATTTTTAGGTACAGAAATCTTTCAAAATACGCATTTTTTTAAATTCAACTGTAGATGCAAATTTTGTTATAATATAGACTTACATAGTTCTGCATATAAAATTGTTCACTTTTGTTTATAAGTATGTGAAAATAATTATTAAAATGTAGGATTAGAATAGCAAAATAATGTGTAAGAATTTAAATAGTAAAAGAACGATAAACAAAACATCAATAATTTTATTTTTGATATTACTTTTGCTCTACGTGTTTTAATTCGACATTTCTGTATCTAAAGAATACCACAAATTTGATAATTTTACGCCGAAAAACACGGCGATCTTAAAAGGTATAGCAGCTATTGTATTTTTTTGTCGCGCATTTTAGTAACACTTTGATAAACATTTAATATCGTCTTTAAATAATTCTAATAGCTGCAAGAATGCAACCAGCATATCTTATACGCCGCTGGCTGGAACTGAAATTTAATTTTTTTCACAATGAATGCTCAAAGATATTTAGAAACCATTTTTTTAACTAATGCCATTATTTCAAAAAACGGTGTAGCCTCGGAAACAACTTTACATAACAAATTGCAATTATTTTTACTTCCTTTATGGATTTCTGAATTTTCGTTGTAAAAATTTGGGACATTATGAACAAGTGAAACTTTATTGGCAGCTGTTTCAAGTACTTCCCAATTTTTTGCGTTTAGTAGTAATTTTTCTTTATCAACAATAAAACTTCAGACACTTAACATATATTCTATCTTGTGAAATGTACAGAATTTTTATAAACTTACTTTGACCATTTGAATTAAAAATACATTGGTGATAATTAAATCAAAGTTTGGTTTGGATTTTCAGGAAATCAATTAATTATTTACGTAGTTAACCAAAAACACTGCCTTGCGGCACCCCTCTTCCTTCCTTCTATTTCTTGATTATATTAATATATTAAGTCTAAACCGTATTCTGATTAATCGTTTAATTACGCATTTCTAAGTGAATAAATAAAACATTTTTTTTCATTCGCTTATTTTTGCAATACTATAAAGAAAAGGAAAGCTTAAAACATTTAGGTACCGAATTTAAAAACATTCTTTCGTTTTAAATACTGTATGATACATCACTATGAAAAATAAAAAACCTGACACTTGACTTTTAGTTATTTTCATAAACATCTACTTTCTCAGTCAGTGTAAGGTTTCCCGTTATGTAAGAAATTTATAAAAACTACCTGAACTTCTTTTGGTAAAAGTTTTCCTTATTTAAAACATTTTTAAATGATCAAATTTGTCTCCTTTCTACTGTGGCAAAAAATAAATTAATAAAAAATATTACTAGCTAAAGCCAAAATAAATAATGACTATAGTACACCTACAAATTAATGCTTAAGATTTGAATTATCTTTTGAGTGTCACATAATCCTTAGCCAGAAGCGTATGAGTAATTTTTTGGAGTAGGTTATAAATAATTAGTAGGTACATACATGTTAAATATATAAATGAAAATTTAATTGTAATAGACTATACTATAATAATAATAATAATATTTATTTACACACAATATAAATTACAGTAACAATAAAAAATTGATTTTAGTTAAATGCGATAAATCTACTTATACATCAACTTACAGTAACATAAAGAAATATTTTTTTAATCAATGCAATAATCCATTAAGTAACAAAATTTGCTCAAAATGTACAGTAGAACTTAATTTTTACTTTTATAAATACCTGTGCAAATAAAAATATCACAAAGACAAAAAGATTGTCTGTAGTGACTTTCCTGATAATTAGACACAAAACATGAGACAAGAAATAAAAACAAAAATAGATGCAGATCAATATTTCAGTTTAAGTTAAGTGTAATTAAATTATAACAAAAAATACGTGGTTTATTTAATAGCCATTTTTTAATGCAAGTTTTAAACATTAGAAAAGAATTTATTAGTTTTAAATTATTTGGAACTTTCATTATATATTTTTGGACCAAGGAAATAAGCAGACCTTTGTATCAACGTTTTATATATAAAAGGTACCCCATAAACCCATCTCTTTGTACCTTGTTGGATAATTATGAACAATGTTAATCTTGTTGGCGTCTTTTTTTTGTTCTATAACTAAACTTAAGGTAAATAATTGCCGAATATCAAAAACTCTTGACAGTTTATAGAGATCGTCACTGGGGTAAGTAATTTCTTTTTGGTATATAATCTTTAAAATCCATTTTTGTATTACTTCAAGATTCTTTATTACATTATTATAAGCCCCACCCCAAGCAATGAACCCGTATCGTAACTGAGATTCCACTAAAGCATAATAAAGTATTATACGATATGTATATTGTAAAAAAAGATATTGAGAATAATTTTCGGTCGGAAAAGAAATGAATAATTGTAGGTCAAACTGCAAACAGGCAAAATAACAAAATAAGACATGAGTAAGCCTCATTTATAACGCTTGATAGAGCCAAATACTGGGTGATTCAAAAACGGCGATCAAAAATGAAACCTATTATTTTATGAATTTTAAGCTTAATATCGTTTTTATGTAGGACGCTTATTTAAAAAGATACGGGCTGTAGAACTTACACAATTATTTTTATTTTTATTAAATATTTTAAACAAGTAGATCAAATAATTTAAAATTGAGTACATGAATTTATGTAAACATTGTCCAAAATCTGAAGGGTTTTCCTAAAATTCAGATGCTCTAGTGTTGGAGATATATGTTGTTGGTTGATTTTCTAAATAAAATCGTACTTACGCACAGACCACCTAGTTACGCCAGTACTTTATTGTAACAATCATAAGATTTTTGGATTCGTGTTTCAATTTTCTGCAAATTACTACTCCTTTATGTTTTCCGAAAATAGCCTGGTATCTAAAAAATAATTTTAACGCCCTTTACCTTTTTAACGAAGCTATATAAAAATTTTATATGAAAGATCCCCCATAAAATGCTACAAAACATACAAGATTTCATTAAATGGTCTGTATGGCACACAGTTTACAGAAGTTATTTTAATGATATAAACATATACTAAGGTTCGCCTTTTACCTGCAATAGCAGTTAGTTTATTTTCAGATTTTTTTAGCGACTACAGACTTTAGGTTGTCAAACTCTAGTGATAACTTCGTTGGCGAGTCTGCTAGGTCATACCTGTCAATCATTATTAGATGAACTAATAATATTGCCTGCATAATAAAACAAAATTGTACTGTTTATACACGATTTGTATAAAAAATCATTTATATAAATAAAAAATGAATTAGGCATAAGATTATTAGCTTCCAAACAAATTTTGGCTCTATTTTTAGACTGTGACGCCTCTGTTCAGTAATCCATTCATTATTTTGAAACAGGTCAGTATCACAAGCCCACATTTTTGGAGATTCTACAATGAAAATATGTGTAACAATAATACTCACTATTTTATAATAAAATGAGGCAGATTGTTTACTTTTTTGGCTTTCAGTCTTCAAAAATACAATCTTATTTGGTTTTCCGAGGGATCGAGGATTAGCCAGCTCGCTCACAATATTTAATCATTCGTATGCATTTGTTTGTGCAATGTTGTGAATAGCATTTAATTTTCTTTGGTACAATTGTTTGGTTCGTTTTCAAACTTTACCGACACCTTTGTTATGAAGGGACAAAATCCAATTGGCAAGCAGGTATTAATTCTGTGACGTCAATGCACGCGCTGAATGTTAACTCTGGTGGTCGGTGTCCAACTGTGTTTACCTGTATCATTAAATACGTGGCAAGGACGAAAAACATATGAACAGAAACATTTTAATTAAACGATTTCATTTGATTTTATCGACAATGCATTAAAAAGCAGATTTTCTTCTGCTACTGAAAGTAAAATAGTTTATATATTTTACTGGGATTTTCACATAAACTCCCCTTTACAATAACACTTGGAAAAATAGTGTAGAGCGAAATTTGTAAGTTTTCTTGTGCTTTCAAAACTACACGGAACAACAATCGAATTTGAGTCTAACGAGGTCGCAAACAGAGTCACCACTGAAGATGCCGACAGTGAAGAGCGGCGAAACTTTTGGAAGCATAGGATGCGACCAGTTACAGAGGCGGTTACGGAACGTCTCGGAAGACCACCATTATCCGAGGTACGGTTCCGACCGTAGCAGTCGTAATACCAACAGGAACTTAAATCGATATCTGGACGTGCCCATAGACGACAATAGCGGGTCTGTCCCCACAGAGCCTAGCCCGAGAATAACCAGGGCAGGTCAAAGAATCTCAGCTAAAGCCAGGGATCTGTACTATGTAAATGATGCGCAAACAATTCAGGGGATAATTCTAGACCGAAAATAAATGCTACCTCTTTCTATAAAAGTTTTTCCAAAACTGATTATTAACGGAGTCATTTTTTCGATATTTATAATACGAGGGTTTTTGCGGACGAGACATTCAAATATGTTTCTAATTTTGGCGTCACTAGTAGAGGGCGCCACTTATGGCACATCATGTTCTTTTAAATAACAGAACTTTTTTGCTGCTTAGTGTATCCATCTGCCTATTGAAACAATCGATTTTCCTACCTCTTATATATGAAATAAGTATACCTTATTGAGGTCGTTAGGAGTAACAGTTTTCGAAATAATCCTATTTGAAATATTCAGTGCACCGATTGAAAACTGTTATCGTTTCAGTTAAAGTGCCTTTTCTGCTGAAAATACATCAAAATGTTACTTGAAACGACGATTCTGAATAACTTTTTCAAGTAACATTCTGCTGTATTTTCAGTAGAAAAGGCTCTTTCCCTGAAACCAAAACAGTTTTTACTCGGTGCACTGAGTATTTCAAATAGGATTATTTCAAAAATGAATACGCCTACCGACTTCAGCAAGGTATACCTTTCTCAAGTAAAGCCCTGTATATGTTATAAAATATATGCTGCTTCAAAAATAAATGGAATTTTGAATCGTTAATTCAATTATTATAGATGCATTTTTTAATGAATTGCTACCATTATTTTAACCTATAGGGGAGTTTACTGGCGTATTTCTGAACATCCTGTATACTGTTATACTCTGGAAAAAGATAGAATTTCCATTACCTACAATTTTTATTTCTAAAAAGAAATACCCCTGTTCATTATACATATACAAAATACAATCAAAGTTGTTAAATGAATATAGAAATATGTATTTAAAATGGTGCCACACTGTAGAATAAAAATATTTCGGTACGGTAATGATAGGCGCAACTATAGTAAATATGCCCATAAATTTAGAATTAACATATCCAAAATTCGTTAGCACCCATAAATTAAATAATTTTCAAAATTAGTAATTAATATGACATTTTTTTATAAAAATGTATAAATAAATAATCGCATTACTATATGTGTGAAATAGTCGAAGAATTAAATGATTTTATATATTTTAAATTTTACAATAACAGGCATATCAAAACGTTGTTTGCAATAAAAAAGTAAGACCAAATTTCACACCTTTTTTACAAATGCTCCAATATATTTTTTTTTTAATTTCATCTAATGAACTGTTGGTAATACTATGTCTAATTTAGTTTTTCAGTAATTTAAAGTACTTATATTATCTTCATATACTTTTCGGTTCAAGTACTTCCATGGAAAATGTTGAAATGTAGGTGTTGGTAGGTAAAAACATTTTCAAATCATTATTTAAACCCCTTTTCAGGCTGTACTGCTCCGAAGCAAAGTTTACACAATTCAAATATTAATTCTGTAAGCTTTGTCCGAAGTCAACTCTTTGACTGACCGCCTAGGTGCAAACAAGCCAAATAATAATGACTAGACACGTATTTGTAATGAAATCTACTTTCAGCTTTTGGCATAAGTTCTTAATTGTTCCACTCGCCAATAGAGATCTAACGAGAAGTTAAACAAAAATTGTTTTGAGGGAGTGTCATTAATATTGCAATAGCTTGTACGACTATATCTGTATAAAGTCAAGTGCAACCAGCAGTACACTCCGAAAGTCAGAATACCGCCTAGGTATGTACGACTGTAGATTTCTCGTAATAGTAATTAATAAATAGTTTTCGAAAAAAATCGTTTGGAAATGTTCTTGTTGAGAAAGTGGCTTTCTAACTTTGTGGTGTTTATTTATTTTCCATTTATAAAAATGCTTTAATTTGATATCCCGCCAGACTTAGCTGCTGGACGCCTGAAATAAGTAATAAAGTAAAAATAAAAATGCTGCCAGACAAAATAATAAATGAAACTTCTTTGGCACATTTGAACTTTAGGTCTTCCACCAAAAATTCAGTATGTACTAGTTGCGTCTGTGCATAATTAATTTTTCTACGTTAAAACAACCTTGAAAATTTATCTCAACTTTCTTGCCGGACTCAGGTAAAAGAAATTTATATGTAACCTATTACCTGCTTACTTAATACGTGTTGTCTGTGTGCTAGGTCAACCTCTAGGATATGAGAGATGGAAAGTTCGATACATTCATAGACTGGTTTTAGATCGGTAGAGAGGTCAGCCACTGATATTTTTTAATACATCAACACCATAACAGATTCTATTAATATTATAAGTTGGATAAATAAATTATCCGCTAATTTTTTCTATAGGTCAAAGCATTATTTTATGTTATGTAACATAGACCGAAATCGTAAACGATTTATGAAAAAGTCATTCAGGAAAATAAAAAAAATAAGTTTATTATACGAGTAGAAACCCTGTTTTATTTATATCTATTGCACGAAAATTGGGATTGGTTCAAGTTTAAAAAAAGAAACGAACTATTAGATATTTTAACAAATCTTTTTCTTATATAACTACATTTCGGAGTTACCCAGCAAAATATTATCCATTCAAAATAACAGCATAGGAACGTAAATCAGCTGCCACGATTTTCTACCAGCATTCAAGTGGAAACAAAAAATCGCAAAAAATATATAAACGTTATCGAAGAACAATAGTGAAACAAACAATTAGAAGTATTGTATGTACATCTTGTGTGTATGTTAATTTCATTCACAATTTACATAATTGAAATATCATTTTGATTGCTGAAAATATATGAAGGCTTAGGGTAACAAAAATTAACAATTTAGTGAATTTTCTGTCTTTTAAAATTCCTATAAAAATACAGGGTGAATCTTAAATAAGTACAAATATTTTAACTGCTGGTGTAGTTCGTCATTTAAATCAGTCTAGTGAAAGCCATTTTTAAAAATTTCTAATATTTACGGAGATATTAATTTTTTAAAAAAATACCCACATTTTGAGGACCGCTGGCTGATTTTTAATCCAACAACGTAATGAAACATATGATTTGTTGCGAGGTTGCCATATCTCCTCCAATATAAATATTACGTTTCCTTTAACGTAATAGTTCTATTTTAAAAATACTTGTTTTAAGCATAAGTACAGTAAAATTGGGTATGTAGTATGATACGCAGCAATATTAACATAAATTTTAACATCTGAACTAACCTTACTATACTTCAACGATTAAAAATGAATTTCCGCAAGTTCAATACTACCGTAAAATATTTAAGAAGATATTACGTGATATTACTGTGTCCAATGTTCAAAAATTATACATAAACGTGCACACAAGCTTACTTGTTTGTTAAAAAATTATCTATTTAATCAGTAATCCACATTTCACAAGTTAAATGTCATTGTACACTGTTAGAAAGGGACACAAAACACAATTTCCTTAAGTTATTTTATGAAGAATAACGAAAAACTATGCACGCGTTTTTTATTTAAAATGGAAAAAATGTCAACTTTTAGCAAATTTTATTGCTATTTTCATGCATTATGTGGGGTTAACAAGTTTGACTTGGGTTTCCGATAATCTGTCATGACAATCAATGACAGTTTGATAATAAAAAATAATATAAAATGTTACACTTGACAAAATTCGCTAAAAGTTGAGATTTTTTCTTCCTTGAAGCAAAGACATGTGTGTAATACTGGCAACACTGTGAACCACACGTTCAGTCTGCAGCACTATGACTCATAAAAGTATGAAGGGTCGGTCTAGGCCAGCGGTCCTCAACAAGTTTTCTACTGAAAAATTACGAAATTTATTTAAAATTTCACTTTTTTATTTCTGATTTTTTTGTAAAAAAACTATTAATTATGTGTTCTACACACAAAACTATACTGCTGGTTAAAATATTTGTACTTATTTAAGATTCACCCTGTATATCCACTAGGATAGAATAGTGTACTTCCTTTAAAAAATTTAGCTTTATTCACATACCTTAAATATTATTTTGATTACCGAAAATATACATGGTTGTCCACTTTTTTTTCATTAGACTACAAAAACCTATACATCATAAAAAATAATGTTAGTTTGCTAAACTATACCCGACAAATGTTTACTTAGTGAGATACAGCACGTTGAAGTTTCCCAAAAAAAATTGTTTTTCGAATTTTACAGCTGAATTAAAGACAATAAAATTATTGCTGTCATTAATTAATATTTAATAAAATTATTGAAAATATTTACAGTTATAAACGAAGTTGTTCAAAATGCCCACCAGCGCCGGACCTAGGGGAGCTGGCGCCCAGGGCAAATTTCCAAATGTGCGCCCCCCCCCCAAAAAAAAAAGGTGAAGGTCACAAAAAATTTTACTTTATAAACACAGCGAGCGCCACACAGCGGATAACGTTGACAATTTCGGCACTTGTTTTCATCGAGAAAGAGCGCGTTTTCTTGCACGTAATGAACGGGCCCTGATGCAGACTGAAACTCTAAAAAATCTTTAAGCGTGGGTTAATGTGCTAGCGCGCCCCCGCTGGCTTGCGTCCCTGGCCGGGGCCCTGCTTGCCAGCCCCTAGGTCCGGCGCTGATGCCCACCTCCTGCATTAATACACATTTGATATCTTCGTATCATGTGGCCTCTGCTTGATGTCACATGAGTCTATTATTCTTCTCTGCAACTGATTTCTGTCTCGCCTTATCAAATTTTTATTGATACTTGTATTAGAATTAGGCAAGTAAAACATAATAAATAATAAATTTTACTTGAATATGCTAATAGTTACGAAAAACTTACAAGGATAATTTTTTGCCCCAAATTAAACGGAGAATCCGAGAAATATGTTTTTGAACTTTAAAGCCAGTGGCGTTCTAATGTTTTTTTACTAAAGCAATAGGGACCCCTATTTTCTTCTCCGTCACTGGTAAAGTAAAAATAATTAAAAATTTTCCAAAGATCACACCTACAGTGCCAAATCATTTATAAAAATTTTACGGGTGAATCTCATCACTTACAGAAAAATTAAAAGAAAACAATTTTTTTTGGTTTCAACACGCTGTATCTCAAAAAATAAACATTTGTCGGGTATAGTTTATTTAGCAAACTAACATCATTTTTTTGTGATGTATTGGTTTTTGAAATTTGATGAAAAAAAGTGGACCATTCTGTACATAGGCATGAGATATCAAAAAATGTAAATTAAAAATTCTTTGAAGTGGTACCTTATTGGCCAAATTGACGGTAAAACCCCAGCACTACCCATCAAAGGTATTTTTCCCACCGTTAGACTACATTATAATTTCACTTAGCTGTTTTCGAAACGTTTTCGCGATGTAACGACTGTCAATCAACTGCTGAACGGCCTCAAAATGAAAACTATAATTACAGCAAACGACTGATATGTATGAAAATAAATATGCGCGCAAATTATAAACAAGGAAATCCAATTAGTAGCAGTAATTAAGATAATTAAAAATATTCTAAATAAAGAAATATTATCACGTGGAAAGAGATATTATATCACAACGAAAAGTAATCAACTACCAACTCGGAAATTAAGGGTAGTTTTTACAGAAATATTAGGTAGGCGTATGCAGACCATTTTTAAAATGCCGAGATCTTGTCAAGAATTATATTATAAGTTAATGGCGTTCTTGGTTTTCATGGCAAAAATGCTATGGAAATTAATTGTTGGACAAATGTATGTACAACACAGCGTGTATAGCGACCTAAAATGAACTTATTCTATGTCAAAAATGTCCGTATCCTCTGCCCTGACTGCCTCTCAGTGTTGCCACCCTGAAAAATTTTTCGGTAATAGATCTTCATAAAAATTGTAATAGATTTGGCACTAATAGTAATAGATCTAGTAACAGACGATAAAACACAATAAAAAAAAATTAAAATTATTATGTGAACTACCGTTCCGTTTTTACAGTCAAATTTGAAAATGGTTAGCATGTATCTGTAGATTAGTTTAAAGAAGGCACATTAATTTTCGTTAAAAAAAATATTTAGGGACTTTTTTTTCAGAAAAAATATGAAAAGTGCAAAATAAAATATATAATCACAGATATTGTTTTGGAATTTATCAAAATTTTTCAAAAAAAAATGTGTTTGTGTCGACTGTTACAGTAACAGTACTAATACATAACAGTAGTTTTGTTTTAATCACAAAATATAAAGGTTTTGACAGACAACAGTCCAAATTAGAATCGTACCAACGTAGCGTACCACTGCACTTAAAACACGAAAAAGAAGAACATATAACACATAAATAAAAGAGTGTCGACCACACAACATACAATACAGTGTCGTGTCGACCAAGACCATAGAACAGACAGATCATAGATAATTTATTTGTCAGCGGAGAACAACAGAATACAAATCCGTAAGTGTCGGCATTGTGGCGGTAACATTTGATTTCAATAATTACGATGACATTCAAATTGTAAAATTGTAATAGATATTATGGCCTGGGTAATAGAGTAATAAAAATTATCAAATTGTAATAGATTTAGTACAATTGTAATAGGGGTGGCAACACTGCTGCCTCTAGTAACTTCTCTTGTGCCATAGCGCTTCACACGCGTTGCACTAGTTTCAATTTGCGCCTAGGCTTAAAATTATTTTAATGATAAGTTTAAAGTACAACACGTAAACGGTTCTTCATTTCATAGAAGGCGATTTTGATTGACATAATTCTTCACGTTGAAGAAGACCATATGATTTTAAAGAATATTGTTTAAATGTTTTGATTCATTATGATCTACGTCAGTTAATCCGGTAATAGGCCAATATGGTTTGTAACCTATCGATCATAGTAAAATTTTTGCATTACATGAGATGAGTTAAAACAAATGGATGCATGGATATTTTGCTGACAAAAATGCCAAGAAGAGAAAACAGTGATTTATGGCCGGTTTCTCAACTAGTAGATATCTATTAAATAAACTTATCGATTCCATAAACTGGAGATATCCCATGAATTCGGTTTCTGAACCATTCGATAATGCTTATCTATTGCATAAGTTATCGAACAGATATCCAAAGAAAAATGGTAAGATATCTGCCCAATAAACATTAACGCACGCGTGCAGCGATTTAGCTGTTGCTTGTTTACATCTTTATTGTAAGGCTTAACCCAACTTTTTTTGATATTTTCGTGACGATTACTTTGTGCAATGGAAAATTCTGATTCGTCTGCCTCTTCAGATGAAGAATATTTAAATATAGTCAGATATCTTGAACGGCCAAGACGTTATCGTGAAAGAGAAAACCAGTATGAAAAATACAGTGACAGAATTTCGAGAGAGGTTTACGGGCGCCGTATTCTTGAAATAGTGTTTTCTACAAATACAAGTAATTTTAGACATTTAAGAACTGAATAATATAGAGTTTAGCAAATAACAACAATGTTATCTCATGCCACCAGCGAATATTCAAAGGTACCGAAATAAAATCAATGTATAACGTCAGAAAGCGATTTATCCAGCAAATTTTTAGGTACTGAAAACTTTCAAAATACGTATTTTTTTTAAATTCAGCTTTAGATGTAAACATTGTTATAACATAAACTTACATATTTCTGCATATAACATTGTTCACTTTTGTTTATAAGTATGTGAAAATAATTGTTAAAATGTGGAGTTAGAATAGCGAAATAATGTGTCTCATACAAATGCATTTCAAAAGTTATTATATTATTTGAAGAGAGTTTAAATAGTAAAAGTGTATAAACAAAACATCACTAATTTTATTTTTGATATTACTTTTGTTCTACGCGTTTTATTTTTAAAAATTTCAGTACCTAAAGAACCACAAATTTGATCATTTTACGGCGAGAAATACGACGACCTTAATGAAAGAAACTGTAAATTTATTGATATATTTATTAGGAGATAGTATTCAAGTCTCTAGTACTAGAACAAATTTACTAACAGTATTAGAAAAGGTTTTAATAACTTCGTTTTTATGCAGCAGGTTTTATATATATTTTTATTTAGTTAATGTGATGTGATATCTGATATCATTAGGTAGCCGACAGTGGCGCCATCTACAATTATTTCTTGAAAGTGTCTTACTTCCATAAATGGCATCTGCAAACAGTTGTGCATTTGCTAGCTCCCTCTATGATTATTGCAGATATTAAGATATCCATTCAACTGTTATGTATTCAACAAAATTTGGAAGGCATGCGTTCAGAAACCAATATAAAGTTATCGGTCTGATAAATTTATGTACTCGATAGTTATCGAATGGATAGCGCCAAATGTTGAGAAACAGGCCATAGTCATGTACGTGTACTTAACTCCCTACTTTTTGATAAAATATAAAATAGATTTGTGTTACATTGTGCCGTAAAAATTCAAGAAAAATAGTATGTACTTAGTAATTTTTCTAGAAGATGGAAAAATCGCATTTCCAGGTAGTCTCCCACTTCGGAAAAATCCAATTTTTCTTTAAATCTGCTAAATTGTGCTAGTGTTCTGAGAAAAAAAAAATATATGCCGCTATTATCCGGAAAATGCGAAAAAAACCGGAATTTCTTGGCCCCCATTTTGCGATAAATCAATTATTTTCAATGTGCTAAATTGAGCTTATTCTTTCGAACATTGACCTCATTAAATAAATTTGATATCTGCCTCCATTCTCCGAAAAATGCGGTAAAATCGAATTTTTTGACGTGAATTTGACCTACCATTATTTGCAAAATTTAAAAAACTTGGTTGTGCTTATTTGAGCTACAGTTGTGCAGTTTAAAATAATCTGTACATCAGTACTCCGGAAAATGGGGAAAACCCGAAAATTTAAAAGTGACGTAGTCTCATTTTTTTCTGAATATTGAAAAGCGTGATTGTGCTGAATTGTACTAGTTGGTCCGATCATTGTATAGTTTAAAGTGATTCGATATCAGTTATCGTTCTCCGGAAAACGCAGAAAAGCCAAAAATTTAAGCGTGAACTTTTCGCCACATTTTTTCCAAAAATTAAAAAAACGTGGTTGTGCTGAATAGCACTAGTTATTCCAAAAGTGCTGAAAGTAATTCCGTAAAATGCGGAAAATGAACAATTTTAACGTGGACTTTGCCCTCCATTTT
This sequence comes from Monochamus alternatus, assembly GCA_037114965.1. Taxonomy (NCBI): domain Eukaryota; kingdom Metazoa; phylum Arthropoda; class Insecta; order Coleoptera; family Cerambycidae; genus Monochamus; species Monochamus alternatus. The sequence goes on along the minus strand of CM073435.1, from coordinate 19,339,521 downwards.
CCCCAAAAAATTAAAAATAGTGAATATGTTTCCGATCTCCCGAAAATACGGAAAACCGAAAATTTAAGCATGGACTTAGTCCCCCAGTTCTGAAAATTAAAACATTCGAATGTGCTGAATTGTGCTAGCTGTTCCGAACATTGTGCCTTTAAAGTAATTTGATATCAGCCTCTGTTCTCCGTAAAATGTGAAAAATATAAAATTTAAGCATATGCTTCACATTTTCTCCGAAAATAAAAAAACGTAGTTGTGTGGAATTGTGGTAGTTCTTCCGAACATTGTCCTGTATAATATAATTCAGCATCTATGTTAAGATCCCTATGGTTCTTGGTATCTGCCTCCATTCGCCGGAAATCGCGGAAAAAACAACAAAAGCTAGTACCTCCTCGCAATAAACTGATGTACACCTGGTTGGACAAAGGCTATGGATTGCTTTACTTCCGAGAAAGTTAACCAGCATTGCTGAAGTTTATGTTTAATACTCGAATCAAGCAAAAATACCTAGAAGATACTATTGAATGATTTTGCAGTATGTTAATGTTGGCTGGTAACATTACAACCGCTGTTCTGAAGTTATCAATCGAACAACCTTCGAGGAATCTCTTTTAATAACTACGGCATTCTTCAAAATTTGCTTCTAAGCTACCGGATTTCTTCAGAAATAGTGGAATAGAAAAATTGACAAATCGCTGGGAGGCAATAGTAAACAATCGAGAAGAATACATCTTTGATTACTTCATGTATTTTGTGTATTAAGAAGAAATAACTTTTAAATTCAATAAAAACGTTACAATAAATTTTAGATTCAATAAAAATATTACCAACTATAATGTATCAACCCAGTACATTTTATAACCTTTATGGTGTGTGGTAGTTAAATTTATTTCATGAAGGTCAATGATGAAATTAGTCACTTTGTTGCCTATTTTAGCCATGTCCAGCAAAATGATGTTGCTAACACTAATGAGAAACGAAGTGTAGAGGTGGTTTAAATATTTTTTAATATTTGATCAACATTTTTTTGCTACGTTTAAATGAATTATTTAAATGTTTTAAGAAAAATAAAAAATGAAAGGCATTCAGTGAAATTAACTATACATTTTTTTTTAATTTGGTAAAAAGTTTATTGTGTATTTTTTTTTCACTGTTTAAATTAAAGTATCATTTTAAGCTCTAATTGTTAAAGCGTAACATATCATAATAGGCCTCCAATTATTTTAAATTTATTTTTAATCTTTAGGAAGACAAACGAACCTTTACTAATGCAATTCAAATGGTTGATAAGGTAATTTGGGATTTAGTGAGGTCTACATTAAAATGTATACAATCTATTACAATAATAATGACCTTTTTTAAAATGCATTCGGCGATTTATTTAGAACTGTTACCGTATTTACATCAAATTTTAAAAAAAACCATATTAATCAAGAAAATATATTTTGACACGGTACTAACTTGTAAAATTTTTATATGTTAACTGCCAATTTTAGTAGCATTTTTTACATTAGAGAATTATGTTTTATTTGTATTTGTGTTATATATGTATGTTAGAAATCATGGTACAACTGTTACTTCGGGTAATACAAAATTTGAACGATGAAATAGTTGAAATTAAACCTTAATCTACTGGTGCAGAGACTGCAGAAGTAGAGTAGAAGACAACGGCATATCATTTATAAACTCAAATTTATTCAATTTTCGTATTGAAGATAATTTTTCTGGCAATAAACTTGAAGCATTTTCACCAAAATAAATAACATACGTTCAAAGCTTACGTCAAATTATTGAGAATTTTTTTGCAATCGAAATTTGAATGTCTGATATATTTACAAATTAATAACAACTGAAACATAACAATACATGTCTGCAACTCGCCAGTCATATGTTCGTCAGTAAAAATGCTCTTACCATTCTAGTAGTGTTAAGCAGGATGTCTATTAAGGAATGAGCCATACTTTTTAGCGTTGTTGGTCGAAAATAAGCTGATTTAAGTTAACCTACCTTAGTACTATCTTGCTCCCTTAAGAGCGTCGTATTGTTGAAATAGTGTTTTTTTACAAATACGAGTAATTTTAGATATTTAAGAACTGAATAATATAGAATTTAGCAAATAACAGGAATGTTATGTCATGTCACCTGTAAATATTCAAAGGTACCGAAGTAAAACGAATATTTATACATATAACGGCTGAAAGCGGTCTAACCAACACATTTTTAAGTACCGAAATCTTCAAAATACGTATTCTTCTATTAAGTTTAACTGTAGATGTAAATAGTGTTTTAACATAAACTTACATAGTTCTGCATATAAGATTGTTCAGTTTTGTTTATATGTATGTGAAAATAATTGTTAAAATGTGGTAGTTAGAACAGCAAAATAATGTATGCCATACAAATGCATTTTAAAATTTATTATATTATTTGAGAGAATTTTAATAGTAAAAGTGGATAAACAAAACTTCAATAATTTTATTTTTGATATTACTTTTGCTCTACGTGTTTTATTTTTGTACTTAAAGAACACCATAAATTTGATTATTTTACGGCGAGACATATAGGCTCGAAAAATTATTTTTTTATTTCGGTCTGCGATTGAATAAATCGTCCTTGTAAATAAGTCCCGAAAAATCTCTGTCACTTTCATTCTTATATCTTTCTTCGCTGCTCGCATAGAAACTGAGGAGTAAGTCTTGTCCTCAGATTTTGATTTTAATTATTAATGGCGGGAAAGTGTCAATTTTCTGCGAATTTTGCAAAACAGAAATATTATCACTAATTTCGTCATTTTGTGGGGTTAGTAAGTTTAACTTTTGTGCTTCTGTCAATCTACCATGACAATCAATGACAGTTTTATGATGAAAATGATAGAAAATGTTGAAGTTGACAAAATTCGCTAAAAGTCAATAAATAATTCGCGCGAATTTCGCGTCCAATAGGACAAGGCGATAAGGGGAAGGGGGCAATTTTTGCGTAACCACCCTATACATAATAGATATCCAAATTTTATGCTTCTGAAATCTATCAAGCTACTATGCATACAACTGTACATTATACAGGACGATTCACATAAAACTGTCGATCTGATAACTTGATAATAAACATATTTCGATAATAAAAAAACCAGTTGGTTACAGCTGCCTAAAAGCATGTTATCAAAAGGCTAAACTTTAAAAAATAATAAATAATGACATATTTCTCGAATAGCAAGCAATTGCACTTAATATCTAAAATATTCAGTTGTGTTTAAATTCTGGGCTTCTTAGTGACACCACGTCCAAGCAACTCCGCCGCTGGTTGGCATATTCATATACGAATTAAGTGAATGTTTGTCTTTAATTATCATTAGTCCAAGATGCATTGGTTGAGGTCAAACAACTTCAAATATGTTTGAGTACATGTGGCACTATTTTCAAACTTCAACATCGACCACCATTAACTTTAGATGCATCTTTGGCCCATTAAGGCTTTTTGGCTCACCCCAGAATCAACCTGAAGTTATGACATAGGCTTAAAAATGCCTTTTATACCATTTATATGTTCATTTCTCTACTTAGCAAGGCTTATTTTTTCATATTTTCATAACAAATTGACCATGCGAATTGCTTCTAATTAGATTCATTTCATTGTCGCGAGTTGCAAATACCTAGTAAACAGTAGCCGCGAAAGCAATTATAATCACAAGCGCCGGATATGAGTACGTACTGTCCTACTATCCTAGGACTTTAATGTAAATCTAAAGCATCATTAGTATTATGTTCAATAAAATATACCACGCACGCTGCACGATATATAACTGCAGAAGCTCAATAGCGGAGATTTATATGAGACCTCTGGTTTACATAACCTTTTTATACGGCCTCGGGGCTATTTCAAATAAACTTTTTGTTTTAATGTAAACATTAATGGTACATACAAAATCGCATCAATTTCATATTCGATGCGTAGATTTCCTCGTAAACAAACTTAGGTTTTCCTCAATATTCGTGAAACTATTAGCTACGTGTTATTTATTGGTTTTCTACTCACAAATTTTTATTTTTAACAAGAAATGGACGTACCAGATTAGTTAAAAGTATCACGGGAAAAAGTTTATTCATGTTCTCTGAAAGTATTTATTTATTGTACATATTAAATGCATTTCTGTTTTGGAATAGTTGAAATTAAATTTAAAAATATGAATCAGTAACAATAATAAACCCAATCAAATTATTTGCACTGTGAATTGATAACTATCGGTGCGTAAATAAAGCGGAGACTGATTCCGCTTCCGTATCGTCGGGTCGTTCGGTGGCACTGCGGCGTAACAAGTTTGTCGTTTCATTAAATAGTGAATTTCATGCTGCATCTAAACAAATTTTAAAATGTTAGGTAGCGGGAGTTACGCATGCAAATTAATTTATTAAACGTTTTCCTGATGTGCACGGTGATGGAGCATAACATGTCTTTGTGAAACAATTTTATTTTGCTGAAGTGTGCTGTATTGGTTATTTTTATATGTATAACTTAATTTTTATGTTTAATATGTGCATGTGATAAGTTTTTGAAAATCATTTAATAATTTCAGGCAAGTCTTTTTTCTTAGTAAGACTAACTGCATAGATTAATTATTATTTTTGATTTTTATTGAATTCAACTTTGTCTGGAACTGTTTCTTTAGCATACCTATATATCAAAGAACATACACAAATATATGACCTCATTAATAGAAATTGTAGAAAAATTAATTTGATTAGCTTACATCTTAAATACAATAACAATAAAGTAGAATTCTTTAGTTGTTGGGGTACTCTAGGAAATCCTTACCAAATTGACAGCTATTTGTTTCATCCCACCGTTCTTTGTGAGTGTTCTCTTTAATAATTTCAGCGAAAGCATACTGGAGGGACCAGGTCCAAAGATCTGAGACCTGATACACTCCTGGCCAATTTATCAGCTGTTTTATTGCCATAGCATCGTTCGTGTCCTTTTACCCAGCATACAGATGTGCTGTTGTCGGTTGAGGCCACTTTCAGTGCTTGGTGGCAATACCTGACTTAGTTTTTGTTTAACTGTCGTTTGTTGGAGTTTCAACCACCAAATGATAGCTTCATAGGCTAGCATTAGCCTCACAATGGCAGTGTATATCCACATGACTACTTTTGGTTTCATTCACCAGGTTTTACCAACAGTCTTGCTGCACTGCTCATAGGATATGTACGCCTTTATTAGTTTTCTCTCCAATTGAAAATTCCATATTAGCTTTACATGAAGTGTGAGTCCAAGGTATTTCACATCCGACACACATCTTAACGCAGTGTTTAGGTGAGTTGGTGCCCTTATTGGCGCCATTTTCCTTCCTTGTGAAAAGAACCATTTCTATCTTTCTGGAGTTGACAGACAGGGCATGATCTTCACACCACTTTTCGACCGTTCTTAGGGCCGTTTGCATTATTTGGCAAACGAAAAAGAATTAGGTAAAAATAAATACAAATAAACAGAAACAAATAGTAAATAAACAACGGAAAATAATATTTTATACATTTTCAGGTATACACACTAACATCTACTCAGACGCAAATGACTCAATCCACGTCCAGAGTGCATCTTTTAATATTACGTACATTAGAACAAAAAATGTCAATATAATTGGATAACGATGATAATTTGAACACATTTCAGTAATCGGTGCAAATCGAAGAACATTTGTCCTGGGTGTTTAATAAAATAAACATATATGTCGAAGTTGAGATGAAACCTGTCTAATAGTTCATAGATTTAAAAGAAAGTACTTAAATTGCCTTTGAATTTGTTCAATGCTGTTTATATGAACATGATATCCAACATATCCTGGACACCACACTGTACTAGCATATTCTAGTTTAGAGCGAACGAGTGAGAAATAGAGCAATTTGATAGTATGAACCGAAAACTGCCTTGAATTACGAATAATGAAACCAAGAGAATTGTAAGCACTTTTAGTACTGGTATTATAGCAACTGTACATTAAATGTAAAATTAAACAAATACATACCTTTACAGATGTGTATTGGAAGTACTCCTGGACCTCTCCATATATTTTTGGAGAGAGAAGCCAGGGGAGCAGTATACAGATTGAGGCAAGCGGCTATTAGAATGTCGAAGGCTAACATAATGGAGCACTGGAGGACATAGAAGGTCACTGCACTCTGTCGATGGTCTCAAATGTTATGCTTACAATATAGTATAAACAGCCTTTTGATGGTCCTTCCCCGTAGGGAGGAATGGGAGCTGGGTGAAACTGACCTCCTGAAGACAGATAGTTGCTGGTACACAGATGGCTCCAATACTCTAGAGGGCTGGAGTCTATAGTTGCAACCCAAAGACCAGGCTGTCCGTAAGCTTGGACAAATATGCAACTATATTTCAGGCAGAAATCTATGCCATTGAGCTGTGTGTATGAAGGCTGGAAAAGCTTAAACTTAAATTAAAAAAAAGTTCCAGGCCCATCAGCTCTAAAAGCACTTCCTACGGGTAATTTAAGAATGGCATGGAACTGTCAAAAGGCTCTGGAGCGGTTGGGAACAAGCAGCAGAGTAAGCCTGGTTTGAATACCTGGTCATGCAGGTGTCCAGCAGAACGAGGCAGCGGACTCGTTAGCAAGGCAAGATGCCTCCAGATTCATAGGTTCAGAACCGGCTTTTGGAATAGCTTCGGCTACTGTCAAGGCAGCTTTCTCGACTTGGGCGCAGGAAAAAGTATGTGAGTGCTAGCGGAATTTACCAAGATTAGTTCACTCGAAGGTGTTCATAGGGGGTCTATTGGCAAAGAGAGCTAAAAGTCTAGTTAAATAGGCTTGACTTAAATATTCTGATTGACATATATACTGGGTACTGCCGGTTAAGGAGTCACTTGCACATGTTGGGTTTGGCTGAGAAGGCCGAGTTATGTTTGTAGAGTGAGGAATCTGCAGAACACATATTATGTTACTGTACAGTTGGAAAACGGACCAGATTTTTTATATTTGACAAAATGCATCTCTTGCCTGAAGATCTGGAAATAATCTCACCCAATAAGGTTATTGCCTTCATAAAGAGGCTAAACCTGTAGTAAAGTATAATATGGATGTGAGCCACAATAGATCATTGTGTCGTAGTGGAGAGTTGAGAATAAATTATTACTTATTCAAATATTTTAGGCGATAACCTTTTTTGTCCACGACTGTAATGGGATTTTCAATACAGTTAACAATTAAGTGGCTAACGCAGTGTTTATGCTTAATTATTAATTAGTAAATTAGATAACATTTGTCTTAATCAACACAACTAATTAACAGCTAGAATTTTTAAAAAAAAATATCATGTAGATACCGTTCTGTATGATTTTACGAATAAATGTTAAATGCCACCACGACAAGGCATTTGACGAATACGATAAAAGCAACAACAAAGTAGTTTAATCTTAGTAAACGCGTTTAGTTAGTTTAGTGTTTGATAAAACCACAATTAAAAGTTAACCTCGGCAAATCTGCATTAAATTTGCTCTCTTTCCAAGTAATTATCTTATTTAATTATTTATTTATTATAAAAAAATGACCTCTAAGGCGTATTTAGCAAACACAAAAACGGTTCACATTATCGATCTGATTATTTGCTTGCTAAGCGAGATTTCACACAGAACGATATTATCAGTGTTGGTGTCGGTACTGGTGTCGGATCGAGTTAGAAATATATTGCTTCAAATGGAGATATTCATATAGTCTCCGGTTCGATAGCAATATCGTTGGCCGTTACCGCTATGCATGTCGGATTGTTCTGTAGAATCGAGCTGTTAATTTATCCTCCCGTTTTAGACGGCAATTCAAAATGCATGCAAGTGTTCACACATACCAATAACAAAATATCGGTACAGGTAAATTGTAGTTAGGCCAAACAATACAATTTCTTGCGTCCGCCGGTTAGGTAGGTAAACTACTGACTAAATTTTAGCAAATATGTTACCTCTGCAAGATCGACTGAAAAACAGATTCATTGTCGATATGTGTGAATACCGCAGCTGGTTGGAGCTGAGTAAGCAAGCACGCATGGGTATTTGTGTAATGATTAATAATAAGAACATTAGGTTTGTTCCAAATGCATAGAAAACCGTACAATGTACGGTTTCGAGCCTGCGCAATACCAAAAAACTGTTCCAAAGGGAAGGAGAGGAGCACGAGGAGATGATACTGGGAAGGGAAGAGGAAGTGGATATAGAAGAATCTACAAAAAAGGAAATAGATACAATTATAGAAGCTTTAAAGAATAACAAAAGTCCAGGAAAAACAGAATAACAGCAGAGAACATTAAGTACGCAGGAGAGGATTTAAGACAAAGAATATACGAAATGATACGAATGATCTGGGGAAGAGAATGTATGCCTGAAGATTGGAGAGATGCTTTGATTATACCAATCTTAAAAAAGGGAGATGCAACAGACTGCAGAAACTATAGGGGTATATCATTGTTAGATGTAGGGTATAAAATTATGGCAACGTTAATAAAACAGAGAATAGAACCTATAGCAGAACTACAAATAGGGGAGTATCAAGCAGGTTTTAGAAAAGGAAGGTCAACAACGGACCAAATCTTCATGGTGAAGGAAATTCTGACTACATGCTATGAGTATGGGATCAAAGCAATGGTTCTATTTGTGGACTTCAAGAAAGCATATGATTCGATCAAAAGGAATAAACTAAGTAAAATTTTGAAACAATTTGGGATACCAACCAAACTGATTAGGCTATTGAAAATGACCTTAGAAAATACCAAATCCAAAGTACGAATAAAAGGTGAATGTTCGGAAGGCTTTACTATTGATACAGGACTGAGACAAGGAGACCCACTCTCAACGCTTCTTTTTAATTTAGTACTAGAAAAGGTCATAAGAGATAGTCAGTTGAACAGAGAAGGACACATATTGTTTAAAAGTCATCAAAATGTAAGTTACGCAGATGACGTGGCTATTATTGCTAGAGATAGTAGGGAATTAGAAGAAGTAACGAGAAAACTTGTGAAGGAAGCACGTAAAGTGACACTGCAGATAAATCAAGAGAAAAGTAAGCTTTAGAGAATAGGAGAACAAAAAAAGGATACCAATTTTAAATTGAGAACAGAGCATGGAGAGATGGAGTTTGAGGAAGTTCAAGAATATGTATATTTGGGGGCGCTAATAACAGCTAACTGTGATGAGGAACAAGAAATAAATAGGAGAATAATAAAAGCAAACAGAAGTTCGGCAGCAGTCAACCACTTATTGAAATAAAAAAATTTGTCCAGAGGAGTAAAATTTAATGTATAAAACAATTTTGAGACCGACAGCGCTGTATGGGAGTGAAACCTGGGTTCTCAATAAGAAGTCAAGAGAAAACTTTTTAAGGTGGGAAAGGAAAATCTTGGAACGGAGGAAGGCTATGTAAGGAGAAATAATGAGGAAATATATGCAATGTACCAGGCACCAACAATAGACGAAATTGTAAAAGCCAGAAGAGTGCAGTGGCTAGGGTATCTAGAACGTATGGAAGATGAAAAGGCAGTTAAGAAAATAGTAGGGAGTAAACTTAACTACAAGAAAAAAAGAGGTAGACCGAGGAAGCGATGGAGAGAGGCAGTGGCAATAGATCTAAGGGAGAAAAATGTAACGGATTGGAAAAGAAAGGCGAAGGACAGAATGAAATGGAGGATAATAACATAGCTCTGGGCCTAAAAGTTAAATTCAGAAGTAGCTGGTTATATTATGTTTGTCCCCACTCATTCTTCGGTCAAGTAAACGTTCCAAACATTCGTGATTCCATGCACGGTACAAACTTGACGTATGCGCCTATTATCAGTGCATATAATCTCGTGACGGTATCGTGGCCGTACAAAAGTATTTATTTGGAACAAACAGATTATTTAACATAAAATACCTTTTTCTGAACAATATTTCAAAAAATATTTTTTCCGTATCTCTTCCCGTTCAAAAATGTAAGACGATATAACAATAACAATATATCTACCCTCAAAAATTGAAGAAACTTACTTCATTCTACAAAGAGCCGCACATGTGGTATAATATTTACTTATTCCTTTTTCTTGTAATGGCAGCCAACCATAAGTTCTAAGTCACCCTGTACATACGAGGTTTCCCACCAAAGCGATCACTTTTTTATTTTTCAATTTAGTGATATAAATGTCCTATAAAAGTTGTACGATCTCAAAAATTCTTGTTTACAGAAAAAAAAATGCACAACTCGTGTGCAATATACAAATTTTTATATCGTATTGAATTTTTTATTTTGCATATACATTATACATGCATACATATAAATCGTGTATAAATTCATCCAAATATTTACTCAGTAGTTTTTTAGATAACTTTAACTCATTTCGACAGTTGATATTTGTATCACTCAGGTCAGTCTATTAAATTTGAATTAAACTGAAAGAAAATAAAACTTATAACTCATAGATGAAAATGTATTTAAAAATATGCTCCTATTCTGAGTTTCCACCACTTAGTATTAAATGAAACACTCTGTATATAGAACCGTTTTTTAAATATATTTGAATTTAACTTTTTTTAAATTTGATAATTTCAATAACAGTCATCTAGAAAAATACTGAGGCGAACATATCAGAAGAAATACATACTACTACATAAAAGAAACGGGAGATCTATTTAAAAAGCACAACTTACATCTAGAAGCCGCATATATTGTTTTTTTTTTCCAAAGTGAATTTTTGATGTTCAAAGGACCGTGCAACGTTCATAGGAAATTTTTTCCTAAAGCCAAAAACAAAAACTTTTCGCGAAGTCCTGTACTTTGCAAGTTTACTACGAGGTAACAAGGACGTAATTAATTTAAAGTGCAACGTTTATTTTTTATACCTTTGAACATTACAATTAAAAATAATCAACACATTAACTATTTTGCAGTCATTAGTAGCATAATTGTGCATGTAAGTACTTGTGACTTACTCCAGTGACGTTCCTGTGCAAAGATATAAGGGTGTAAAATAGTATTTTATGGTCTGAGATCTAATATAAAACGTTAATAGGAGGGTCGTGTCATTACATACCAAGAACCATAAATACTTATTTTCTACAAAACTGTTAAAAGTGGGCTTTTTAATTGTCATTTTTGATGTTAAAAATGTAATTTTTTGACACGCGTGTTAAAAGTAGGTTACTTTTAACAAGCGTGTTAAAAGTAAATCAAAAGCACTGGTTGCTACGAAAATTTTGGTTCATAAACATTGCGATCTGTGTGGTATTTTTTGATTTCTTATTTTTATTGAGTTTAAAGTTCTTCCGATTGTTTTGTAGAAAAAATATAGTATGATATACGTGTTCGTGAAGTTAAAAAACTCGCTACGCTCGTTTTTTAATCATCTTCACTCACAAAATAAAATCTTACTTTTAACACGTATATCATAAATAGCTATTACTTTACAAACAAAATTTTGTCTATGATGGTTTCACAGAAACAGTCAGAAATATTTTATTGCCGCTCATTTAGTATATTTATTGCCACAGTTGACACTGACATTGATTTGTTTATGTCTAACGATTTGTTGTTTGGAAGGATCTGCCAAAATAAATATTTTGACAATATAAAGTAACAGAGTAGATACAAATTAATTTTGATAGCTTCAATAATAATAATTATTATTCATGACGCCACCTTCGTTTTTCTGCATTTCTTTGTATAGAAGAACTATTCAAATAGAGCTTCAGTGTCTTAACTATACTTAGTCTTACCGTTAACTAGTAACCGATAAATTAACGCTTGTATTTCTCTTTGAATATTCTCTTGTTGCTGAAAACTATCTCTAAAAGTAACTTCGAATAAAAAATTAGTGGTTGTGAGACCTCCAGAAGCGTTAAAGTAACTCTTGAAGTATGGATTATACAAATCCAGCCGAAACAACCAATCATGCTCAGCGTCTCATAAGAGCCTATATGGACACGCACGAGGTTCATTTTAGATGAGCGAGCGGCTGCTATTCGTTTAAAACTGCAAAAGCTACAATCACTTTTGAAAGAACATTTCCGTTATCGATCAGTGTCTAAAGATGAAGATCTAATGAGGTTCCTTATATGTCCAGATTTCGTGATCCCAGAGTTCTCTTTTTGGGTGTTACTTAACTTAAAGAGAGACGATGGAAATTGTTTAAAAATAGCATAAATTTGTGGACGTAAACATAGCTACACTTTAATAGATATTTCCCGGAAGTACACAGTTGATTATAAACTACAGAAGCAACACTAGATTGTAAATTTTAAAATAAAATGAGATACCTATGTACACTCACCGCACATAAAGGTTTGTAGCTCGAATCAGTATCATATTTTATTCATATTATTACGACTTAACCGTTTGTCCATCACGGATGTGCCTAGACAAGAACAATTAATGGTATTTAATGATATAAGTAGTAATATGTGTTAGGTTGGCAAAAACTAAAACCATAAGCGATTCTCTTCAAGACAGAGGCACACCGCCTATTATAGGCCTGTTCCAACAGCCATCTAGAACTACCAAAAATGTGGACTAACTCCGTCTTACGTCGCATTCGCCGAAAGTGCATTAACAACTGAACTTACTTACACGGCGGTGATCAAACCGAAGCCTTGGTGTAGTGGCCGAGTGTGGACTGGGTGACAGTGACCAAAGGATTCTCTAAGATCCAAAGATTGGCCTGCTCAGGCATTACAGGTGCGATGAGGACGACACCAACTGTTGATTTAGAGGTTCTGCTGGGGTTGCTACCCCTCCCAACATAGATTGTAAGGGAATCAATGGCGACCTACCTGAGAATAAGAGATGCGTGCGGTTGGAGAGCAGAAGGTCGAACACAGGGTCTTGCCGCTATAGCCCTTCGGGCGGAGATTGAGATACCAATCTTTGCTTTGAGGGGAAGCCGAGGATAGATTAAGGTTGGAAATAAAGTGTATTACCTTTCCCTCGAGAGACGATCATGGAAGCAAGTAGAGAACGTGTTCCCCCCAGGACCCCTGATATACTACACGGATGGGTTCTGCGTAGGAGCCAAGTATTCGGGTGCAGGAATATATCTAGAAATTTGGGATATCCTGCAGAGTTCTTCACTGGGTATATACGACACGGTCCAGGTAGAGGCCTTTACTATTTTAATGGAAGAAGTAAGGAATTGTGTGGAGGAAAAAATCCTTATCTGTTGTGACAATCAGACTTAACTCATGTAGCTCTCTAAGGACGAGATCCTCGTTTATAAGTGTGGAGATGCCCTGGAGTCTCTGATCAGTTAGAGGGAGGTAGAATTAGTCTGGGTTCTGGGCCATAAAGAAATCCCCGATACTGAAAACGCTCAACTAGCTCGTCTCACATCTATGACGTTTTTGATGGACCCAATAAATCTAGGACGGTGTGACTGCTGAACCAAATAGTGGGGATTCTGACAGGCCACTGCATACTCAGAAGACATCTTAGTCTGATACAGATAGAGGAGGATCCCTTATGTCTGGAATGTGGAGAAGGAGACAAGAGGACACTCTCATCCACTTTATAGGACACCGCGCAGCTTTTTACAGACTAAGACAACATGATCTTAAAGGTCCGAGGAGCTGCAAAGGGATGAGATGAGGGTGTCTGTTATGAATTATTATCCTGGCATTCATTAGGGCGTCAGGTAGGTTCGAGGAGGGCCGAAGGCAGCTAGTGAAGAGATGACAGGAAGGTGGGGTAGACAAAAAGTAACTAGATTAGAAACCTTCATGCTGCGGCCACTGCACATATGCTGTAAGATGCGTGCATTCATAGATATTAATCCAGAGTAAACTTTCGCCGAATCCCGGCACTTCTCTTGTTGGCATGCGTGATCTTCCTTTGTCCTATTCGGTATTCGGGAAATAACTGTCTGGGTCTGAGCCCACCTTTACTTAAAATCTCGCTTGGCCAGCCCGCATATTTTTAGTTGACACCAAGAGCATCAATTCCCACCGGCCGAAGAAACCGTCGTGCTTATTATTAGTCTGCCCTGGTCACATTTCAGCGACCCTGTTAATGAAAAGAATTCCGCTTGTTATCTAAATTGAAATCTGCAGCGCAGTGTTGGCCATTTCACTTTAAATCGATCAATTACCGTGAAGGGGAGAAAGGCGGCGCGAGGGAGAGCGATTGCGTCTGGATTTAGTGATATTTTTAGAGTTGAGCCTGTCAACCGCCAGTTCGGTTAAGTGGTTTATGAGACAACGTTCCAATTATTAAATTAAATGTGACCTTTTTTTTAATAAAGGCATTTAAATTAATTGTTTTTATTTTACTAATTTAAACAGTGCGTTGGCCGTTCCCATTAAACAATACCTCAATTATAAAATGTTTTTTGTTCTTTTTTTTAACAAATACATTTTTGAAGCCCTCAAAGACCTGGAGAACATTTATAGGATTTTTTTTTAAATAAAAAACATACCGCGACGATCGTTTTCTGAAGAAAACTCTGTAGGTAGTAGTTTAAAAAAAATCAACAGGGACTGAAAAGACATGGTCAATTTGATGAGAGCAATGAGCCCATGTACGAAATTTTAAAAAGAATACTAGATAGACTAAAAATGTGCTGATTTATTTATAACAGTAAAAGTTAAATAAATAGTTTCTATAACGTTCAAATAATTCCTTTGCAAAACGGCAAAGTCACAATTTCAACTAGATATTCGCATCTAGTACGACTTGACAGGTATAAAGATTATTTGTTGTTTTTACCTTAAGCAGACTCGTCTGTATTTGTTTATTTACTTTTATAGGTAGATCGTGCACATTATGCTGCAACAACGGGGACCTGCAAATCTGCACGACTTCGCACACTTGTCCAGCACGGACAAGCAGCTTGTTGTGCATTTTATGTATGTGGCAGAAATTTTGAAGTAGTAGTTGAGCATAGCTCGGAAGAAGAAATTTTTATTTTAACGATGTTGTATGAAGAGAAGGAGGGAGAAGAAGCCAGGAAAATGAGAAAACTTTGAGTTCATCCTATCAATAAAAAGAGAAAATGCTGAATTTCATCATTTGTTTTCTGAAATGAAGAATCAACAAAGTTATTTTCAGTATGCCGCATAAAAAATGTTTCGAACTGTTGGATCGTCCTCGCCTACAGCACTTGCAGTTTGTTTAAGGTAGGTAAATAGAGGTTGTTGACAAAACGAGGGTCCCCCACAGTTCAGCGACACATTCACAACTTAACACACAGAACTTACGTTGGACTAGCGCGCCAAGCATAGAAATTGCAGGCCAACGACACGACCTGCAGTGACGGTCGTTGCAGGTGACGGTCCATGCAGGTATTCATCTAATGTGCGATGCTCCATTAAATAACATGGGAACTAGGGCTGTCAATCTCGAAAAAAAGATTCGATCCCGGGATTAGGAATTAAGGAAAATATATTATTTTCTGAGATTGTACGAAAGCTCTCCTATGCTTCCAGATTCCCATTTTCTCAAGTATAATAGACATTTTTTAGAACCCGCCCTATTCCTCCATTTTTACTTAATTTTGGTAGAATGTTTTTTTTACAAGTTTAATATTAGTTATATCTCCACCAATAAAAATGATATATCCAAAAGAGTGTGTAGAAAGAAATTCTTCGCTAGTTACTAGCTGCTAGGTAAATAAAATTATGCTTCTGACACACTTTTATAAACACACACACTTCTTAAAATTGTATCACTGAAAAATACAGGGCGATTCAGAACTTATCTAGAAAACATTTATAAATGCGTCATGAAAAATGTAGTCAATACCATAAACATATTTTTTGTAAAAACTTTCCGTGTAAAAAATATTGAAGTTGTAGTACTTTCAAGCTTTACATCGCTGGGCTACTGTAATCTCTAAACAGGCGATTCCGAATATTGAAATCCGATTACTTTTTGTAGGTATTCAAGTTTTTGTGATGCCAGTCTTTACATTACTTTTTCAAGTGTCAAAAATGGCTAGATAAGTTCTAAATCACCCTGTATAATATACAGAGTGTGATTATTAGATAAATATGACCTGAGAAAAGCATTTATCAGAATAAACGCCAACATGTATTCCGCTGTAGTTTTATATCCCATTTTAGGTTTTGCCTCGGTTTTTTAAGTTTGCAATTATTTTATTTGGACTGATCACGTCCTCATATTTTCATATTTATCGTGTCGCTTCATTTCATATGCTTAATTAATACATTAAGATAATTGCTGTACCAGTTACAATTAACTAGTTTCCACTGTTAAAATATGATGGAGTATATCAGTAGGTAGCCACCGTTGTAAATGTTACATAAACCAAAACCATAGTACATGTTCTTTGGGTAAAATGTAATATAAGGTGGTGGTTTAGACTTATTATTTTTTCTTAAATTACAGAGGCAGAGAGACAGGCATAACAAAAACTGCATTTAGCACATACAAATTATAAAATATATAGAACGTCAGAAGCCTTTACATTAGACACTCAAAATTAATCAGAGTATGGAGGAGCTTAGAAAGCAGCCATCTAGGAAAAAAGTAAGCAGTCGGTTACACCTTATTTTAATCCCAGCATAAAATTGAAACAAAACAGAATGTTTGTAATTGGACCATAGAAATCATATGTTTCTATGAATTGGACGTA
This sequence comes from Monochamus alternatus, assembly GCA_037114965.1. Taxonomy (NCBI): domain Eukaryota; kingdom Metazoa; phylum Arthropoda; class Insecta; order Coleoptera; family Cerambycidae; genus Monochamus; species Monochamus alternatus. The sequence goes on along the minus strand of CM073435.1, from coordinate 19,322,920 downwards.
AAATTATATATTTTGAAATTTCGCCTATTAATGTAAAGCTACCCCTTAAAGCTATTAGTGCAACCAACTCGTAAAAGCTAAGTTTCTCCATAGGTTGACTCTTTTCGGTACCCCTTTTGGAGTTCTATATATTTTATGATCAGATACGGATTAAATATATCTATATTGATAAATGGCATTAATCGTAGGTACCAGTAGTATTTATGCAAAGTACAAGTAGTCATGGATAAGGGTCTATAAAAGAATTATGCTCCAGATTACTGTATTTTCGTTTCTATGAAATAGTGAACTCAACTTCAGGATGAGGAATATCATCACGTGATCATGCAGATCATGTAATTATCCGTGATTGACAGATTATGCGACACTGTATCTATCTTGCAGTTTGTCACCATTGAAGTCTAGTAACATATAAAAACATCCGTTCATTTTTTAAGTATCTAGTTTTATCTGCCCTTGAATATACTGGTTTATGCTTAATATCTTGTCACATAAAACATAAAAAATGAAATTCCTATGCAAATCTGTTTATCCTTAGACGTTTTGAATGTATTAAAAAATCATTTGCAGGATATTCAACTTGTTACTAAATCATTTTCCGACCAATAATTATAGGAGTTTGTAAAAGATAAAAAATTAAATTCCTGTGTAAGTCTGTTTACTTTTAGACGTTTTGAATATATTAAAAAAATCAGATTCATTATTTTATACTTGTATCTTGGAAACTATACATTTCCCGACCCGTAATTATGGAAATTGTTTCTTATTTTGAAGAATTATATCTCCTCGTGCTTCAGAACACCCTGTATAATAAAATTCGTTTTAAAGTAACTTCTTAGAACTTTTAATGCATAAATTTATTTTTTCCCTTACAACTCGAAAACGGTGTATCGGAGCGAAACATAAAATTAAGAGCTTATAAAATTTTCTAAAAGATTAGTTCTATCCATTTTTTCGCTACAATGTACCGTTTCCGCGATATCTGCTCTCAAAAGTTGGCAATTTAAGAAAAAAAAACATTTGACACGTTCCTTATCACATTTCTACTGGTAATTTCTTGGTTGTTTGCTTTACTCAAAAGTTTGTTCAAGAATATGTGCATATTATTATGCTAATTTATCTCCAATGGGTCAAAAGTTACAGCAATTTGATTTTTTTTTTTTTTGTTAAAAGTACTGACTTTTCAAGAAAACTCCCTAAAATCCAAGAGAATTATTTATTTTCGTTATTACAAAGTTAAGTATAAGTATATATTGTGCATTTATACATAAATAGTGTATACTTGCAGTATCAAGCATACATAGATAAAAGTTTACCAATTTCCAAGTTAATTGTAAAAAATGGAAAACCTAAGGAGAAGGCGATTGTATAACAAATGAATGAATTTGTTTTTTATTTTATAAAATTTAATGAAAAAGAATGTAACAAACCACAAATTGCGAATCACCCTCGTTTTGGTCATCATTTTCCGCAACAGATGTAGGAATGGGTTCCAAGTCTTCTTCGTCATCTTCTTTTAAAATAGGGACTCTGTTTAAACAGTGATCTAGGCAGTTTTGGCATAATCGAGCGCAACTCATCGCTGCCTTTTTGCAGCTGCGCCTTCTACTGCTATAATTTTTCGTGTATCTTCAAAATATGGATGCTGCTTCATTCTTTGTCATCACACGAATTAGGATATTGCTCTTGCGTGGCTAACTCCACAGGTCTTGGTTTCCAAGTCAGAGCTGCACCTGGTAGAATGTGAGTAGTGCGTGCTCTTAAGCTGTCCCTCCGCTGTGTGGAAGTAATGCGAAATCTTGTTTTATATTCAGTGCCGATTTCAAAAATGAATCATACCTGAAGGTGTTCAGCATTAGTATGCCCGGAGAAGGAATTGTGGAACACTTCAGCTGCTTTTTGAATGTCAGGATGTTTTTGGTAAATTTTGACGAAAACAAGTTTACACTTCTGGAATGTCGCGCTAGTAGAATTACAGCTAGTGAATGCGTGTAAGAGCAAAATGTCTGAACTGTGGCATTTGATGTGTGGAGTAAATGTTGGTTTGTACTTTTCCTCTGCCAGGTTTTATGAACTGGATGTTGTGGTCAGGTGACGTTTTTGCTGGAAGTAGCACATCGAGGTCGGCGTCTTCCCTTATAACCACCACTTACGGACTAGTCAATAGATGTGCTTACAATCAACACATCTGCATGTGATGCATGTCATGTGATGATTGATATATTGTGATGCCGTTTTACTGGAGTTTAGAGCTCAATAGGTTGATCAGTCTATCTTTGGTCTAGTGGTTGAAGAGAAATAAGTCTTGAGTTACTTTAATTTCAGTTTCTATATTGAAGTTGATGTCGACACACTTTTTTATCCGATAGCGTTTTTCCTGTTATGCCGACTTAGTGCTATTGGGAGAGCTACTATGTCCATCAAGAACAATGGTACACCTTCTGCCTGGATAGTGGGTCTTAACGAAATTCACGTACGTATCACAAATTGTGGAAACTGGGGATTATCTTGGCTAGATGACCTTATATAAAAGAAAGTCTCCATCAATCAATTAAAGGTTTGGTACATATCCTCATTAGTTTAAACACCTTGTAAAGTACGGTTTTTTTTTGTTTTCCTCATACCATCCGCATTTAATAAGGGAAATGGAGCCAATTCGTACTGCAAATAATTGCTGTAAATTCTGACCCATTGGAAACGAGACAAAATTTTATAAGCTCTCAATTTTATGGAAAAAAAAATGTTAGCTACGACGTACTGTTTTCGAGTTATAAATAGAGCGCGGAAAGTATTCCTGCTAACAGAACCGCACTTAGGGATGACCAGACAGATTTGAATGTGTGAATTTGAATTTGTAATATATTTTCAGTACATTTTTGTTACAATATGTTACTATGAGTATACCAATGAACTTTTGAATTTAGTAATGTTTATTCACGCGCAATAAAATAAATTGTGATTAGTATTGTTACCTATTTTTTAAACGGGTTTGTTAGACGCAGACAGATAATTTAAAATCACAATCGCGTTTTACAGTCACTATTTATTAGTCACAACGAGGGTCAAAATCAACTTAAAGTTATTACAGTTTACACGCATCAAACGAAGGTTGAAGGTCGACTGGCCAGTGCGTAATGCTAGACTCGCTGCATAGTGCATCATTGCGGCAGCCGGCAGCGCCCGGCCAGCCTGACACTGACTGCGTATTTAATTTATTGTAGGTACCCTCCACTCTTCAGTTTCCACTGCTCACGGAGGTACAGACGACTGTGGGGGTGGGGCTAACGGCACGCGCCGCGAACCAACCCAGTGCCATGCCCCTCTTCCGTCTCACACAGTAGGCGTTACCGATGACGAATACCGTCGGTGGATCCACCGGTTTGTCGTTGTCCTTATCATTTTTTATGAGTTAAACGAAGATGCACTGTTGTTAACTTGTGATTCGATCAGTGAACTATATTGAATTCACAATTTCTTTTCCCCCTAAATACGGTCCTGTTAGCAGGAATACTTTTCCGCGCTCTAGTTATAAGGAAACAAACAAAAAAGGTACCTTTCAACCCTCCTCCCCCTCTGAAGCGGACGGGCTAGAGGCGGGGACTTTTGCTATGTTTACGTCATAACTACCCCAAACATATTCCAGCAGAGAAATATTTTCCCCCTCTCAATGCACGCTACACCCCTTCGTTGCTTAGACTAAAATTATTATGTGAACGTTACTGTTGATAGTATAAACATATTGTTCAGATATTTTAATATTGCTAGATGCATTATTTTACATATATCTAAATTAAAATAAAGCCATTTTCTATAGATTAGACCACTTAAATTTTATCAGTAATAAGTATTTTGAAATAATGAAATGGTTTTCTTTGGCAAATTATTAACGAAAATTAAAAAAGAATAGTGACCTAAATTTGAACGTTTTGGTATCGGACCTAGCCAAAAATACTGTTAATTTGATATCTTATTAGGCAAATATATCGATTCCTGTTATGTAAACAGTGAGAGCAAATGTAATCACGGTCCAAATATTAACGACAATAATAATAAAGATTTTTTTTATCCACAGAAACAAATATTATCCAAATGAAAAAATAGTTGATTTAAAAACCAATTTGTAATTAACTAACGAAGGAACAAATAAGTTAAACTAACGAAGCAACAAATCAGTTAAAAATTATACAAGGTGTCCGGAATATGAGTGCCTTATATTGCTGGATAATAAATTGTACCAAACAAAACATATTTTACTTCTCTGGCCAACGGTAACAGAATTCTGATAGCAAATATGTGACGTCTCTCACATGTCATACTTTGTCAGGTGTGTGTATATAATAATTATAAATACACCTAAACATACGTACTGCGAATGGTTTTCTTAAAACTCTTTTCACAATACAGAATAAAATTTGAAATAGTTACAAATGTTCAAAATGACTTATGTTGCTAGCGACAAGCGTTTACCATACAAATGTCTGGCAGCCAGAGAGCTCAAATTCACCTAACATGTCATGGTTACTATAAATTGTTCTATTTTTGTTAATGTACACTCACAAATATCAAGCAAGCACAGAAAAACGAAACGCACTAGTCATAATACTACTATGCCTAATAATACTTTTAGTTTTAGGTTAACTGCAACAGATAGATTACAATGTTGTCGTACGTTACAGTTTTAAGGATTTTCTGGGAAACTTTAATTGTTTACTTTATTAATACTTATACAAAAAACAAATTACGTTACATCACGCAAGAAGTAGTAGAATGAACGTTTTTGACAGTTTGGAACTAGTCTGGATTTTTTGCTTGAACAGAGTTATTATAGACCTAGCGGATTACTCGGCAGACGTCGAGTTTGACAGAATAAAAAATAAAATAACGACTTTTGTTTCCATGTTTTCACGATAGCGTGTTTTTGTTCATCACTGTTTAAAAATGGTTAATTTTGCGTATCTACAGTGATTACAAAAAGTCGCCTTCTTTGACAGTTGGACAAAATAGTTATTTTTATATTAAGAATAATTATTTGTTCAAAATAAACAAAATTTAAAGTATCTTACGTTTTTTTTTATAATTAAGACAGCGGCGTACTAATTTTATTTTAAATACAAGAAGAGTATCACAGGGGCCACCGATGATAATGGAAATATTTAAATATACTGAATAATAATAGCTAAGGTATCCTATTACAACCTAGAACTATTGGTGATTTATCACGAAAGGTTTCCAAGTAAATAAAAAATATAATAAAAATTTCAAAATTTTTGACACCCTGTGTCTCGGAAACGGTGAACATTTAGGTATACTCGCGTCAAGAATTCAGACGTCTTACGTCACGGCTGACGTTACACATTTGTTTTTATTGTCAACGTAATTTTCGATAATTGGTCGCGTTAAGAACAATCATTTTTTGCAATTTAGTGCAATATATAATGCAAACTTTTAGTGTAGTATATAATTTTATTACTATCGGTTGCAGTTTCTTAAATATTTTGATGAAAATATAATGATTTATTCATTTGTTCGTATGACGTAAGTCGTCTGAATTCTTGACGCGAGTATATAGGTATATTTGGGTAAATCTCATTTATTTTGGCTGTACAATCACCGCTTCCAAGGATGTGAGTAATACCTAAGACACCCTATATAAATAATATACAAACAATAAGTCACTTGAAAATGAAATTTTTAAAATGTAGAAATATCTAGATATATTAAATAAGGAAGGCAACTAACTGCATTTCATATCGGTTAACAAGCAACAGTGGCAAGAATAACAGTAGTTAGTATTTATAAATGTTTGAATTATGAATGATTTTAATATATGAATGATAGAAATGTTACAATATAGACAGAGCATTTTTATTCTTTATTTTTAGATAATTATTTACTAGCGTGTCTATAAAGTTGTTTATTTAGCTTACCCAACCATTTTTAGAATCAGACTATACGAGATGGTCACATTTAAACTGTACACTATAGATCTAAAGTAAGAGATATACAGAGTTAGCGAAATTACAAAAAAAGTCACATATTTTTTATGCCATTTAAGATTCCCCCAGTTCAATGTCTATAATCGAGTTTCACCCACCCGTTGGGAACACACACATAATACATTTCAATAAATATTAATATAATATATAATATTTTGCTGAAAAAATCATTTTAATAAACACAGCACATATTCTATTTAGTATCCGGTAAAAACTAAAACTGTTACAATCTATCTATACAAGATCTATAAACTGAAAACTAAAATAAAGCCGTAACATATTTTGCCATTCACGTTACGCCGAGTTAACGTTGGCCGTTTGTATTTTTGCCCGTCTACCAGCCTGTTCTGTTCACTTAAACAAAATCAACCTCAAATACATTAAAATAACATGTCGCAGTCATACAAAAACACAAAATTTAAATAACATTATTTTGCTCTTGTCTATATAATTTTTTTTTATTTATTTATTCCATCGCTGCTTGCTCTTTGAGTTGAAAATACTTTACCAGACTGACAGCACGTATGTAAAGAACCTGACAATCATTCAGAAATACATACAACCATAGACTTAGTCTATGATACAACGTACTTTCGAAATGAATAGAATAGCTGCATCTTAAGAACTCCTACAAAAACAAATTATAAAGATAACAGTGCTATGTGCCGTAATGCCGACATTGACAAGGCTATATATTAGCAAATAACTTATTAACATTAAAAATACATAATTTTCATATCCCGTAATAGTTACGTACACAAAAATATTTCCTGCCGCACCCATATGCAGACAAAAGTAAAAGTGCAGTTATGCAGGCCGTCTAACAATCATGCCTTGTGCTAGCCATGTAATAAGGGCGGTAAGCGAATACACGCCGGTTGTGCAAATAAGAGATAACGTTAATCTCTGACTTTCTCGAATTTCTTGTAACGAATCGAGTTACGCAGCGGATAAGAACCGAGACATGTTTTGCCAAGGGGTCAACCAACCGAAAATTACATTTTGTATTGGTAGTTATATTAATGTATAGGGCATGTGTTAATTTGATTGTTTACCGTTATACAAAATGTAGTAAAATCGGTAGTCAGGTGTTGCATTTTGCACAATAGTTATTTTTATATTAAGTGAGCAAAATCAGTGTTTATGAATGGCGCGTGAGAATGTGTTTTATTCAAAGCGCCATAAAACACTGATTACTGTCCAAAGTGTTTACCACTGTAGGTTTATCAGTTTTCAATACGTTTTTATCTGAAGTTAGTGTGAATGTCAAAAGTTACATGATCGTGAAAACAGTACTCGAACTGTGAAAAAATACTTTTCTGAAAATTGTCATTAAAACACATTTTCGTTAACTTTTCAGTTCTGTGTCTTTTTGTTACCTGAAATACTTTTTGTTCTAGAACGTTAAAGTCTTTTCCATTGTAGAACATAAAATAAATGTCAAAATAATTTGTCAACTTATTTATGATTTTATTAATTAAACGATATACATTTTAAGTAATATAACATTTCAATATAGGTACAACAGTTTGACAACTTAAAATAAAAAACCACAACTATAATACTGGAAATTATTGAAATAACCGGACGCAATTTTTAACAGTGAAATCACACTTATCCGTTATTTGGTTATAATTATCAGCCATTAAATAAATAGGAAATCTTATAAGTATGCTATTTGTTTTACTAGTATTCCCACAATAGAACAGTGAATTCTCACGAGAGCTAGATCTCGAACCACGTACCTATATTATATTGAATAATTTGAGTAAAGTCTGAGAATCAACCATGCCATGAAATAGCTTAAATAAAAAGTTAATCTTGTAATCACCCTTCTAGTATTCAACGACTGCATATTAAGGGCGCCGTATTCTTGAACTAGTGTCTTCTACAAATACAAATAATTTTAGACATTTAAGAACTGAATAATATAGAATTTACCGAATAACAACAATGTTATCTCATGCCACCTGCGAATATTCAAAGGTACTGCTTAAACTACTGTGTGCGACCTCTAAGAGATGCGGCACATAATTTTGTCTGGGGTAGAACACGAGAAGCCCCATGTTGTCAAAAGTCTGTGTTTACAGCGTCTGTTTTAGTTCAGCCACCCCATGAAATATCCATCTTTTATTAAATGGAGAAAGTTGGCAGTGTAATACAGATTTAAAAACTTCCTTAAATTATTCACAACATAGCCTTGTTATAATTGCCTGGCATAAAATCCACTATAAGAAAAAAATTACTACATACTTTCATGTGTTTAGTTATCCTTTAGTTTTCCTATTCTCAATTTAATTTTCCGCCGCATACAGAGTTTCGGGTCTACGGGAACTGACGCGAAGTTTATGCAGCGAAATATCAGAAGTAGGTACAGTAAGAGGAGCTCTGGGAAACAGCACATATTTTCCGAGATTTTGTGCAAATATTTATTGCGTATGTTTTGCATTTTTGTACACTTTTTTATAACTAAATATCGTACGATCTCAATAATATTTGCAAAATTACAAAGAAATACAGAAAATTATTATGCAAGTAATTTGTTGTTCACCCCTATAGCAGTTCCGAAATCTATCGTGATTTTCGCCAATATAATGACTGAAAGCGATCTTACCAGCAAATTTTTAGGTACAGAAACCTTTCAAAATACGTACTTTTTAAATTCAATTGTGGATGTAAATATTGCTATAATATTAATTTACATAGTTCTGCATATAAGATTGTTCACTTTTGTTTATAAGTATGTGAAAATAATTGTTAAAATGTGGGGTTAGAAAGCAAAATAATGTATCATATATTTATTATTTTAAAAGTTATTATATTGTTTGAGGAGAATTTAAATAGTAAAAATGTGTAAACAAAACATCAATAATTTTATTTATGATATTAATTTTGCTATACGTGTTTTATTTTTCGAGATTTCTGTACCTAAAAAACACCACAAATTTGATCATTTTACGACGACAAATATGGTAACCTTAAATCTTTGTAATAGACAAAGCCTAGAGTACAGCAGAATACTTAAGCAGTATAGTTCCCAAATAATAACTATGACCTACTAGAAGAGTTATTTGGAAGATTTCGTCTATTAAAAAAACTACGTCAGGGAGAAAGAATTTTAAATTTTGCCTTTGGCAGTTTAGGAAAAATGTTGCTAAATCTACCTAAATATTTGCGATGCATATACATATATTAGAAATTTGATGAAAGCTTGCTAAATATGTTAAAAGAATCGTGCAGTTCCATCCACTGGACGCATTTATTGCCAGATCCAGACCTTAATAAATCTAAAGTAGTTATATATTCGATTTAGGGACTGCTGGTATATTTCATCCCAGGTATCTAAACTGGTTTAAGGGATTACATCATGGCGAATGTACTTCATTTGATATGTAAAACGGCCACCTTAATTCCGCTCTGAAAGGTGTCCTTGACGTAAGACTATGCCTAGCATGACTCCGTTCACGAAATGAAATCTAGGTCGTTTTTTACACCCAGGAACTGACCCCGACATTTCATTTGTTATCGCATAGAAGGCTATGCCCGCGCGTTAGGCTGGCTGACGATAAAATATGGAACTTTCGTGCCGCTTCTCTATTTCTCTGAATTATGAATTATTCAGTTTTTGATTGTAGAAAAAACACAAGATAACCTTTCTGATCAAGTGCATCCCACGTAATTCAGGACCGAACTTAATATTTCACACTGCATATGTATACATTTTGGTATACATATATACGATGTGGCGTCTTGCAGAATATTAAAAACTTAAGATTCCTGACAAATGAAGTAAAATAATACAGGTCATCGTACTGACAAAAAGTTAACGTCGGTCTTGGTCGCATTATGAGCGAGCACCGATCCGTGGAGTGCAATGCAGTGGAGACTACGAGATTAGTATTGCCAGATGTGAATACACACATACTTCACATTGAAGAATTTTTACCTAAAATTTAACCTAGAAGGAAAAGATTTTCTCAAATCAGTACAATGCGAAGAATTTTCTAATTGATTAAATTTTAAAGTTTTCTATACATTTTTTATTCGATTTATAATAAATAGACGCGCTCTTTGTTTCAATATAGTGTGTCATAGTAAAAAGTTATAGAGTAGACATTTGGCATTATTTTGAACTATAATATCTATTCAATTTATGAGCATTTATATCAGTTATTTTCTAAAAAGCATTCCAATTGTATTTGCTTTTCCATTGAGGTTTTTGTTATGCGAAGAGATGTTCAAATTGTCAAGTCGTTGTGAAAAAGATCGGTGTAATATGTTATAGTACTTATGGATTTGCATTGTGTTATGTTTGTTTTGCTGTTTTGATTTGAGTAACAGAAGAATGTAATGGTATTATTGTAAATTGCATTAAGTAAAAAATAAGAAACGTTGCTAATGAATATAATTTTCAATATTTTCTATGAAAGCTGTTAAAATAGTTGTCTTCTCTGTGTTTGTTTCTACAAACATCTTATCTCACATCAGACATTATTGTTTACAGAGACATAACTAATTCACTTATACAGTTTATTTCTCTGTACTAAAAAGAGGATTCTATTAAATTGCCTAAAATTATTAATTAATGTCCACATTTATGCTGATTTTGAACTGCATTTATTACAGGAAATTAGGCTCGTTGTTGAAAACAAAGAAAGATTTGTTTTAAACCTTGCCGACTTTTCGCAAATAACACAATAAAATAATTGTGAGACGTCGGTAAGGTTATACTAGGTTTTTATTAACAATTAGCCTAAATTTCTTTATTTTTCGTTTTACATAGTTCCGTAAAATTATGCAATCTGGCAACACTGGCTCGACCTTTGGATAGGCAATCGTCACAGCTATCAAACTGTAACATTTTGACCAGGACCGTACTAGGATTTATTTTCCCGCACTACAATATTTGAAGTTCAATTTTCTTGGCAAAATGTAAATATAGGACTTTCGCTTCTGAATAATCCCAGGAATCTGTATCTCCTTTTTCCGCATTAAAGACGCTACATCTTATATAGATTTGAATGGTTTAAGAAATATCGACTTTGGTTTACAATAAGTTGTAAAAGTAAAGCAGTTAGACAAAGAAAATAATGTTTCCAAAGTTGCCAGAGTGCAATGTTATATTTGCTTGACATTATTCTGTTTGATTCATCTCCGTTATTCGCATACACAAAAACCAAACAAAATATGATACATACAGCTTATGGATCCAACCCTACAAGTGGGGGTGCGTCAAGTGCACCTAAAAATAACAATAATTATTATAAAACATAGGTTTCTGAACGCCTTCTTTAAAAAACATTGCCTTTAGTAAGCGCTACTACCGATTTCGTACAATACATAAGCAAGAAAGTGTCGCGGAATCGGCATCAGTCAAAACTCGCTGCAGCCGTATTTACGTCGGTTGCTGTGAAAACGATTACATATATACGTGACCAGAATTAGCGGGTGTTGCAGAGGTCAACAACTGCATTGCCTGTTTATATAATTATTAGATTTTTTATACTGTTTATACAATTAGATTTTTTATGGGGCCAGTAGGGTTGTTATTTCCGTCTCGTGTTGGGTTTATCGCATGTTATGAATATTGAATTCGTCAAAACGGTTCTATTTTATGATTCTGTTTGTGTTTTGTTGAAAGTACCACTACAATACCAAGTCTTACTTAAAAAGAGTTAAAATCTCGGTTAAAACTTATCTGCGTAATTCAAGAACAGAAACCATACTCGTATATTTGTCAACATTGTCGTGTGTAACGAAGGTCTATTAAATGAACATATAAAGTGCAGAACCATTATTACCACGATAAGTTTGCAAGGTTTAAAATTTGCCGTGAATTATTTTTTTCTTCCGCTTCAGCTATTATTAAGTCGTTCAATGGGGTATATTCTAATGAGTCCACTCAACAGCTTCGCGCCTAAAATTTGTCTCTTGCCGACGCACTTCCTCTTTTCTACAAACCCAAATCGATCGCTATTCATCAATCTGATACGCAATGTCAAGTAGTGAAAGTAGAAGATTTGATTTTATTGAATTGGAATTTGAGATGACCCCACTACAAATGAACAGTATTATTTAGATCGTGAAGCATTGGGAATATAACCGGCATTGTCTATCGCACAGATCCCTTTTGGCTTACTTTTTTCCTCTTTTGAAAAATTGATGGGAAGACAAACTTATCGATACTGTGTGTATATGTATACATAAACATTCAAACCTCGACAGCAGCTATGAACACCAGTGTGGAAAAAATAGTACAGTTGAAAAACATTCATAATGTATTTTCCTTACACAAGTCTTGTTTTTTTTATTCAATATGTATTTAAATCATGTTTATTTAAACAATAAACACAAGTTGAGTAATAGTCACACGCAGACTTTTAGTGTTTGTTATGGTAACAAATTCAAATTTATTTCTTTAACAAACGCATGGAAGTAGCTTTAATGGTACTATTAAAAAGTACTAATTTCTTATTGTTGCCGTTTCTAATGGAATCATGACGGGAAAAGTAGTCAATAATTAAAACAGAAAGAGTTATGTGAAATTTTTAAATTCGCTTATTATATTTATTATGAACAATTTCCCTAACTAGCTGAACGTGGAAAGGATCGCATGCCAAGTTTTATTAATTAATTGTATACTTATTGCATCAATCAGTCAGATTCACATCAACCGTAGGTCTAAGTGTGTCTGTCTAAAAGTTGTTCTTGATAATATTCTTGAGTTGTATACGGTTTTCACGATAAATTAAAAATTTATTTCGGGCGACAAAAAACATAATTATGTATTACATGAGGGGGTAACTACTAATGGAAATCTTGTCACAAATGTTGGGAAATCCTGCGAAATTATAAGAAAACGTGCGAAATCCTAACAAATCGCGCGAAATCACGCAAAATTCTGCGTCATCTGGAGACAAATTTACCCGAAAAGACTGACAATGTTTCCTTGCGTCTATGTCGGCGTTATTATACTTATTTTGTCATCATTTCACATTTCATTGGCGTAAAACGCCATCTTTTGCGCCTTCGCCAATGGTATCAAAGCCAGACCAAGAATGGCAATATTCTGAGCAGTCATATTTGTTTTGTTAATGCGTCCGGATGTTTTTGACATTTTTTCGACATTTCGTGTATACAGAGTGTCTGTAGAAGGTTTGGAAAACATACTACCACATATATAATAAAAAATATATGATTATCTAAATTAAGTTATTTTAGTCTAGTAGTTGTATTATATAGATACAGAGTATTGAAATAACAATTTTATTTAAGTTTTTCCTCAATAACTTCGTATAAATTGTAGTATATACATTAAACTTGATACAGTGGAATTTTCTGGCACGAAATATTGAAATATGCCCGTGGATTTGCTATCAACTGTAGAAGGTGTCACCTACAGTACTTCATATGCATTTAAATCGTCATAACTTATTGGTGCTTGTACATCCAGTACATAGAGTTTCTAAAAGATCTGGACAAAATGCTACCACATGTTCCTAGAACCAATAAGATATGATGACCCAATTTACCTTAGCCCAAAATTTGATAGTACTTTAGCCAAATATGCCTTATCCGAATGTTGCTGGTTTCAAAAATACTAGGCGTTCAATGCTAGAATTTTATTTTAAAATATCGCAACTTTGAAACCTGTCGAGTATTAAAAAAAAATGGCACAATTATGTTTTTTGGCACGGCAAATAAGAATTTTTGACTAATTTTGGCGTCACTAGTAGAGGGCGCCACTTATGGAACATCACATTTCTTTTAAATGGCAGAACTAGTGACGTCAAAATTAGTTAAAAATTCTTATTTGTCGTGCCAAAACATAATTGTGCCAATTTTTTATTTAATACTCCGTCAGGTTTCAAAGTTATTGAGATGTTTCAAAATAAAATTCTAGCATTGAACGCCCTGTATGTATTTTTTAAACCAGCAACATTCAGATAAGGCATATTTGGCTCAATCGACTTTTTTTAGTCACCAGCGTCTCCAGCTCCGAGATTTCCCAACCTTTCACATACACCCTGCATTTTTTAAAAATAAAGTTATACATATGAAGGAACTTTTTGATGCGATTTTTTTCGTCTTACAAAGACAAAATAAATGTACCAGATATTATTAATTTGTAAGCCCTACAACCAAGATCTACACAAGGATTGTCCCGACACAGACAGAAACAGATATGGAAACCCTAAAAAGCATTGTTTGCCTGACTTTACAAATGCATATGTTATTAACTTATGTTTCACGCACGTTGCTTTGTTCTAGCGAATTACGTTTGACATTTGAGCACAGTAGCATTGGTATAGGCTATTTACGGGAGCTTTTTCTAAACGACATATTTTCTTTTAAATGGCATCGAAAACGCTTCTCCTGATCCCACCACGGTTTTTAAGATATCGATCCAAGGCCTGCTGTGATTTTTATATATCTTTGAAATTCAATATAAAACAAAAAATACACAAATAAAAGTGGACACTGTATTTACCAAGAGGTTGCTAAGGATGCATCTGTGACCTTCAGAGGTTATCCAACTTTCAATCATGAGCTATAGTTATTGTATTAAATATAAACGAACTTTTTTTTATTAATTAAATATATTTGAGTAAAATACGAGACTTATGTATTGCAGCTCTCTACATAAATTTTTGGTATATTTATTTATGATAGGGAATCCGTTAACCATCATCATCACTATTGATAGAAAATAAAAATTCTAAATTTTTGCTGTGTTGTGAGTTTAGTGTAGTCGTCAAGGCTTAACTTCGACAACTATCTTAAATCTTTTCCACAAATTGGCAGCATTGACTTATAGTTGCCATGAGTCATATAAGCCAAATGAGAATGACTATTTTTTAAACATACATTATTTATTAGCTACTAACAATATATATGGCTGATCCCGACTAGTACAGAATTTCAACCACGGCTATATATTAACTTTGGTATTTTCTTACAGTAGTAGTCGATTCCAATTTGGTAAGTGGAGTTATTTCTTTAGAATGGCTAGATATTTAGTATTCAACGATATGACTCGATGTGATGCTCATGATGAATTGTAGGAAAAAAGATTTGAGATAGTTTAACACCTTTAAAATAGCGTAAAGCATGGATATGCATCTCAAGTTGTCCATCTCGTTCTCCATAATTTTCAATTTTATCGTGATGTTCTTTAATCACTGCTGAATGTCTTCAATTTTCAACATCTTATTCCAGAAACTGTTGAGGAATCTGGGGAAGACTTTGGATTTAGATAGCCAGCTTACTTTCACTTAAACTATCCTCAAAACATTAACCCTTTCTTTAGAAATCTGAGTAAATTTTTCTGCAATTCTAGGAAATTTTAATGTAAATATAACCATGTTTTTACTAGCAGACCCGTTTATATATTAATTTCCCTCTCATAAAAAACGCACATGGAAAGTAAGCAATTTCAAAAATAGGTACCTTATGTGATGTAGCTAACAAAATCACTGCCCATATGATAACGTTCAGTTGACCTATTTCATTCTGACCAGCAGACCTGAAATGCGATCAACAAGGCATATTATCAATTTATATGCTTCCATGCGATAAGGGCATCATGTTATAAATCTATAGTCTATTGTATGATAGGAGAGGCACATTTTGATATAATATAATAGCAAAAAGAACGTCGACCTTACCTGGACTTCCGCAAAAATTTGTTTCTAACAGTCTGCAGCTTGGGTTCCTTCGATCCCGTATCCTTAGCGCCGCCATCCTTGGTCTCGAATCCTTGCACGAAACACAGCATCATAGGCTCCGTCATACAAGAGACGCTATGATACTTCCTGGAACGTAGGAACTGGCTGCGGACATCTTGCGGTGTCGGATCTATTTTGCTAGAGTTGGTGACACCGACGCAATCCAAAATAGACCGGTTTGAAGTCACAAAATAAATGGAAAAGGGTTATTTGAAGTTTGGGATGGTGCTACGTTCAAATTTGTTGCAAAATCGACAAATTTAATTCAAGATTTATATTTTTTTTCTTCCAGCTTCCTTTATCAAAGGCAGTGTTTTTTTCTTGTAAGTAGGCACTTCAATTGAAGATTTCTTCGAAATATTATAATATTTTGGCTCCGTGAAACGTATTATTTCTATTCTTAGAAATGTTAATTAGGTCGTGAATTGGATGTTTTTATATCCTATAAAATGAACTCACGATCCCAAATACTAATAAAGCTAGGAGTATTGCGTGTGTTCTACTATTGGAAATAGCAGGTAACGGCAAGTAAGCAAAGGTTTTTTCCGTGTTTTTTATATGAAAAGAGTGTAATATGGCACTATTCTTAGCTTAAGTAGTAAGTACGTTTATCCAAGTAGTTTGATCCCCTTAGTTATGTATTTGGCAACGCGAGAACACACAAAATCCAGTTACAAGAACATGATTTGTCGCCGCACCCAAACGCACTTTGAATTTAATGAAAACGGCAATCTTTTGGATGTATTCTTGTTAATTCTTGAATAACACGATGGTTTCGCTTGGCTCCATAGGTCATTCTTTGACCTATCATTGAGGCATGATGCATTTAGCAGTCATGGACAACCGAATGTGCCTTGTATTAATATGGAGCGAATATACCATGGAGAAGTGCCATGAACTGATCGCGGCGGGCGACTGGCTGGCAAACACTTGACAGTCGGCAACCGGGTACCCCCTTGTTCCCGCTCCACCTGCCATGGCAACACTACAGCTGACTTCAATGGCGTGCTGAAGAGATGTCCAGAGGAGTTCAATAAATTGTTTCAAACACATTTCATCCAAAGCTTCAACACAATTTGATATATATTTTAATTGAAATTGTAATTTAAAAATATTATAATTTGTGTTTACAAATGTTTAATATTCTGAAGCAATAAAACGTTGTAGAAAAAACAACACACTAAATTGTTATTTATGTACATGATTTACCATGATAATACCAAAGGTGGCCAATAGTACTCCAAAACGGCTGTAGAAAAAATGTCGTTATTCGTAAAATTCATGAACTTCTAGATGGTGCTGTAAAATTCAAGATGTCGAATATAGGGGTAAACAACAATTTGTGTTTACCGCTAAAGATTAGAAAACTTTTAATTTGCCAGGTTCTGTTATGGTGTAATTCTTTGTATTTTTCAAGTGAAAGTGTATTTTAGGAGTTATCAAACTTTAATGTCGGACAAATTCCTAGTTCGTTTCGAGATATCTATAACAGATATCTTGAACTACTGGAGGCACATAGTTTTGTCTGGGGTAGACGTCTGCTTTAGTTCAGTCATCCCATGAAATATATATTTTATTAAATGGAAATATTTTAAATATAAATTTAAAAACATCCTTAAATAATTCACAACAAAATCTTGTTATAATTACCTGGCATAAAATCCTCCATAAGAAAATGTTTGCTGCATACTGTATAATATGTTTTGTTATCGGTTTTCTGATTCTCAATTTAATTTTCCACTGCTAATAGAGTTTCGGGTCTACCGGAAATTTATGCAGGGAAATATCAGAAGTTGGTACAGCAAGAGGAGCACTGGGAAACAGCACTGATATTTTGTGCAAATATCCTTGTGTACGTTTTTGTACACTTTTTATAACTAAATATCGTACGATCTTAATAAAGTTTGCAAAATTACTAAAAAAAGATACCGAAAATTTCCACTACACCTACACATATAAAATCGATCTGTTGGATTGTTGTTCACCCTCATACCCCATTTATTATTATATTTATTATTTATGCCAGTAATTTGTTGTTCACTTCTACAACATGTAATCAATAAAATAATAAAAACTGGAATAATATTTAAGAATATTTTTATTAATCTATGTAATAAAACAATATATCGATTCGAATTGATTTGTGTTTTTGAATAGATCCATTGAAAAAATCAAATCGAAATATCGAATGGCTGATCAATTCGAATCGAATTAAATTGAATCAGATCATCTAACTGTCAAGTCAATTTATTTGAATCGACAGGTTTGTGTAGTTTAACGAGAAACGACATCAACTTTCGATTTTTAAATGTGGCATCCTGTATATTTTTTATTAGATTTGTCATTTCGATTTGATTCGTCATTTCGATTCGATGCGATATTCCGATTTAATTTAATAAAATCGATATGCCGATTTTTGACCACTCCTAAACGCAACGCGTGTATTTGACTCCATACAGAAAAATAAGTTTTATACGCAAACTGATACCAATATATACATGTTTTGTTTGCTAAAACAAAAATTAAAAAAGTGACTGTATAAGTAAATATTTCAAATCCACTGACAAAATTACGCAAATCGATCCTTTAATTAAAAAAAATGCATTTTTCAATCTCAAATTGTTTAATAAATTCCAAATGAATAAGGTGGATTGAATTCATCATAAATTGAATTTGAAATTCTTGTTTAATAATCATTATTATCAGAGCCGTAGCTACCGAGAGGAAATTGCGTGATTTTCACGCAGGCGCATGTTTCTATTTTTTCATAAAATAATAAGCATAACATAACCTATACTCTCTCGCTCGACCGAGATCTGCTTCTGATATGTCATTAGCTGAAACGTAGTGTTATTTATTATTATGAGTTGGTGCAGCAGTTGGTAGTGCATATGTTATGTAATACACATACACTTAAAATTTAAATTTTTGTTAATCGAAGTAAGTACATAGTTCCTATATCTTTTTATTCAGTCTTTCGTTGCATATCATATTTCGTATATTCGCAAAAATGCACTTGAAGCTGTACTTATTACTTGAGTTGCATATTTTAAAATTAGTTACAACTACCGTTCAATTTAATACGATATTTAACATTCTTATCTAATATATAACACACTTTTAGACGCCATACTCCTCGGAAACGGCTTGACCGATTTTTATGAAATTTTATATGTATATTCGGTAGGTCTGATAATCGGTCGTAATCTATTTTTCATACCCCTAAGTGATGGGGGTGGTCTACCCCAAACAATTTTTTTTATTTTTTGAACAAAATTTTTTATTTTTATTTTTTTATGATGTGGCATTAAAAAATACATACAACCCTTAATTTTCATCCTTCTATCAGTTATCCCCGCCAGGCATCTACCGGTGTCACTTCTCACCCAGTAAACAGCAAGGAGTAGGGTTGAGAACGAAGCCGGTCTCCTGTCTCTCTCACAATAAGCCTTCCCTCTCTCCCTACACAGTTTTCGACCATTATTATTGTGTATGAATCGAGCGTAGTAGTGACGTTTACAATTATCATTTTACCTTCTAAGTGTAATTCTCAAGTAAATTTATTATTAATTCTCTGGGCCATAATTATTTATTTCCTATTTTATCAATAATTAATAAAATTATTAATTTTAAGTGTAGTTCTCATTATTAGTTAATTAACTGATCTACATAACCTCTAAAGTACGTAATACGTGTCACGAGCTCCCGCCAACAACGGCTATTATTTTACTATATGGCTATTTTTTTGTACAGTGAACAATGCCAACAAGACGTAAAGGGGCTAATTTGGGCCGTCAAACAAGTAAAATTTCAGGCATGCGAAATAATTCAAAAAATGAATGTTTCGTATTTTGTTATTCTTATAGGCCGTCATCGTTCACAGTGCTCCATTCCTCTTTTAGTCATATACCACATCTCCACACACTTACAATAAGTTAGTTATTTTTTATTTAACTGTCAAAGTATTCACTAGAAATAATTCATATAGCAAAACAACGTTTGCCGGGTCACCTAGTTTTAAATATAATTTAGTATGCTAACACATCTTATTATATTATAAATTTTCAAACTTACATAGATTACAAAAAAGATCTTACTCCAGTTGTTTTCAAGAAATTTGTGTGATTGGTGGAGTGAAAGAGCATAAAGTATTTCATGTTTTGCATTTAAAATAAATTAATAAACTCGATTAGTTGAGATGAAATATCGTTGATCGTAGAAAGTATAATTATTATAAAAAGACGCATTCAAACACATCCGTTGCACCATCAAATATATTACAGTATAGAACTGGTTAAAATAAATATTTTTTTATATAGAGAATCCGATCCACGATCCAAATTAAACTGATTTTTTAAAGCCAATTATTTGTTTTCTTTACACTTTCAATTCCTAGATGTACCATAAGGTGCAGTATGGTATAAATATGTATACCGGGTGTAAACAAATAAACGCGAAAACCTCAAGGGATGATTCTTCATTTTAAATTAAAATAAGGTCTTTCATATAAAAAAGTGCCTCTGCCCCCTCACGGATTTGCGGCCCGAAAAAGGAACATTCTCTGCAAAAACACTGATTTTACGTACTTAAGTAATAAAAAAAATTACTGCCCATTTTATTTTTTTTCGTATGAAAAAAAAATAAGATATAGGAAAAGTTACAAAAATAATATTTGATACGCTTTTGCTACTATCGAAAAAGTATATTTATTGGATAATTTATTGATTATTATTGAGAGGAAGGGGTAAAAGTGCACTCCTTTACAGATAATTCTTAGATATCATTTACTATCGGCATTATGGCCATAAAATATGTTTTGAATATCTTGATTTATTTAAAATACTCGAAAATACTTTAATAATTCTTGTGTTACTTTTTTATATGTGGGAAGTGCTGAATAGGGGCGGCATTAGGGCTACAGCCCTGATTATTATTGCGAAAGAAGACGTCGCCGCCGGCACTGACTTATATTGGTGTTTTATGGAAATAAAATAATACAGTATAATAGACGGGCGTTATAATGTTTGGTCTTAGATCCAGAAAACTGGCTAGACGTCATACCTACTTTAGATGGCTATAAAATTTTTACCGTCGTTACATCGTGAACTAGAAGCTAAGGATTTCTATGGCTGTTATACTAAGGTTTCAAATTATTCGATTTATTGATTACTTAATCAAAGTTATTCCGAGAATTATATCAAACGTTTGTGAGGAGAAAAATTAATATTTTATTTAGATTACAAAAATAAATTAATGTAATAACAGTAAAAATTAATTATTAAGTTTCCAATGTAATGCACGTAGGTAGTTGGTGTAATGTTTAACGTTTATTCACAGTTTATTAGATTATAATTTTCTTTATGATGTTCAGTTAACCAATCAATCAAGGTAAATTTTTCTAATCCGGGATTTACATACTACGCGCGTTTAACGTCATAAAATACGAATTTAGCATGACTATAAAACCTAGATATTTTCAGAATTTTCAAAACTATCAATTTTTTTGCAAAATTTCTTAATGGAATTTCAGAAACTGCCCTAACCTAGATATTTTCAGAATTTTCAAAACTATCAATTTTTTTGCAAAATTTCTCAATGGAATTTCAGAAACTGAGAATAGGTGAAAGTAAAACAACCTAAATTGCAAGTGCTTTGGAGGGTATTCCTCGAACTTCAAAAGTTAGACAGTGTTTTGGCACCGGTTCCAACACCAGCAGCAATTTGATCGGGGTCAGAGTCTCATCCGTCCACATCCAAATCTACCTGAAATGTCAAAACTCGGCAAACGGCGGGCAGCAGGTCAAACACCTCACGACCGCTAGAGGCGGCCGAGATCGACAATCGACGATCACCCTTGCCAGCTGGGAATATTTGCCGGTAGAACTGACGGCGTCATAGCCGTTTCGCGATATTCGTTTATTGATAACTTGAGAGTTGGGCGGTTGGGTTGATTATTTGGTCGAGTTGCCAGTGGAAAACCCACGATATGATTGTGGCAAATGGTTGTTAGTCAGATACTCATTGGGAATTTTGCTTCGGTTGTATGGTAATTAAATGAAAATTGTTGCAATAATTATTGTTAAAACGAATTGCATTTGTTATAGTATGTGCATTTTAAAAAATAGGTTTCATCTAGTTTCATTATATTTTATAGTACAGTAATAAATTTTGGAATACCCCAAAACATTTAACAGTAGTTTCCTACTTTGCTCATTCAAAACTTCACGATGAGCCATTTTAAAATTTCGTTAAAACTGTATCACAAACACACCACAACAGAAGAATCAAAACAACGCAATAGAATGATCAACACATTCCAATTATTCCGAGTTCGGCTCTGTACAACCGTCTGTTTTTGACAAGAAATACATCTTATTGGTCATTCTTCTCTAGTGCAGGAAATTTTTCCATAACGTTGGTCGTGACTTATTAAGGGGCGTACCTGAACATGACTTAGGTATATTACAAACTAGTGGAAAGGGTTTTTATATATTTTTAGGTATTAATAATATTGTGTGAAACTAACTACTCAGTGGACAAAAGCCCCAACCTGCGTTGAATTACACCCACAATATCTACCCATATATTCCTTATTATTAGCTTTTGTAACATTTTTTTACTGTTTTAGATTTATATTAGCTTAAAATACCTTTCTAAAACAGTAAAAAAAATAGTGGAAAGGGCTCGGAAGTATATGTCAGGTTTCACTAACGTTTTATTGCCTACTTCGCCTTCCGAAAACGATTCTATTATATACAGGGCGAACCTTAAATAAGTACACATTTTTTAACCAGCAGTACAGTTCATTGTGTAGAACACATAATTAATAGATTTTTTACAAAAAAAATCAGGAATAAAAAAGTCAAATTTTAAATAAATTTCGTGATTTTTCAATCGAAAACTTGTTGAGAACCGCGGATCCGACTACAATACTAATATTTTAAGAGTTATTGTGGATGAGAATTCAGCGTTGCCAGTACTTTCCAACTGATTTATCACAATACGTTATCGTTACACTATCACTACTTAACAAATATCCTTTTAGCACGTCAACCATTTCACTGTTTGAATAATGCGCCATATTGTATTTAATCATACTGTATTTCACGAAAAATATTAATTAAATACACAAGACACTTAACAGAAAAATTCTGCCCGTGACAATAATAAGACGATTTAAATACGTTTTATACGTTAGTGCCGTAGCTCTTAAAACAGATGCGTCACGCAGTGCATTACTTAAAGAAACCATTAATTTAGTTCGGTTTCAGAAGTTTAAAAATGTCTCATATTAACTTTCAATTTACGTGTATTGAAATTATCAAATCCCTTTCCACAAATATTACATGTTTTGTTTCCACTTGCCTTTGCCACAGCTTATTCCTTTGTCCTGGACCATACTAGTATTACTAGTGCACCGGTATCAACATATAACATAACCTCTATCAGTTATAGAAGAGGGGACCGGTACGGTACAATCCGCCTACAGCTCGTGATACCTACCTGTTACCTGTACCTACAACACCAGTTTATTTTTTGCATGCGATTGACTGCTTTTAAATATTTTACTTTGCCTTCTTTTGATATTGAACGCATACATCAAGCTAGTTATTTTGTTATTCCATGTTTTGTGTTTATTTTTAAAAATCTGTTTCATCCACTACGAAATACGAAATGGTTAGCACTGACACGTTGTTTGAGGTTATGTGGCGAAAATTAACTGTAAGATGTGTGAAAATCATAGTTTTTTGTTATTGTTCATAAAATAATTTAAAGGGATAATTTGTGATAATCTTTCTAAAAGTGTACAATGGTACTAACTTGTGAAATATGGATAACTGTTTAAATAGTTGGTTTTTCAGTAAGTAGGTGAGATGTTATGCACATTTTGTTGATTTTGGAATCATTGAGCAAAGTGACTTCCTAAACACTGCGACACACACGCTGGTTGATAGTATCGAACGATATGGCAACCTCGCTTTCAGTAAATTATATGGTTTATTTCATTAGGTTACGTCAGTGGTGTATCTGGCCAGCAGTCCTCAAAATGTGGGTATTTAAAAAAAATAATATCCGTAAATATTTGAAATTTTTAAAAATTACTTTCACTAGACTCTATATGACGAACTATACACCTACAGTTAAAATATTTGTACTGATCTAAGGTTCACTAACTTTCTTCTTTTTATGTCTTTAGGCGCACATAAAGAAATTTGTTTAAAAAAACTATCAACAACCAATTAAAAATAATGTCAAATATAATCTACGAAATGTCAATGCAATACAAATTCGAGGCAGATGATAACGTACCTTCTGCCTAGTTAAAAAGACTTCTTATTGCATTTATCAAAATCGTGTTAAACACACCTTATTGTTATTTTACATCCAAATAATTTGTCAGAGTTTTATTCAAATACAAGGGGATCAGGCGAAAACTTTGTTAAATGATATCGGAAAACTATTCACAAGAAATTCAATAATTTTATCAAAAAAAGAAACACCTTATACGAGTATATTACATTTTTGGATTTTCTAATTTTTCTTGATTGCTTTGATATAAACATATAT
Organism: Monochamus alternatus; assembly: GCA_037114965.1. Classification (NCBI taxonomy): domain Eukaryota; kingdom Metazoa; phylum Arthropoda; class Insecta; order Coleoptera; family Cerambycidae; genus Monochamus; species Monochamus alternatus. Next base: position 19,298,628 of record CM073435.1, on the reverse strand, counting down.
CTTTTACTGTTCGAGAGATATTGGTGAATAAAACATACTTAAATAATTCCATAATGAATCCAAAAATGTAATAATATACAGGGTGTTTCCTAAGAAGAAAAGTTAATATCAATACCTCTGTAGTGCGATGCTTGATTGTTTTTTTGTTAAAAAGATTTGAAATCTTTGTGCAAAATTAGTCCAGGAATGCACATTTCAGTTTTCCGATATCTTCTAGGGTAGTAAGTTTTAGTCAAATCTAATGTATTCGCGTGATCGTGTACATATTCGGGAAAATCAACATCAATTAGGCCCGGGCAAAAAACGATATATTGATTCGAATCATAATATCGAATAAAAATATCGCATCAGATCGAGATATCACATCGAATTGAAATATCGAATCAAATCGAAATGAGGAATCGAATCTAAATGTCGAATCGACCCGGTATTATACCTGAAAATCATTACATCGCTTAGAATATATTTATTATAAAATAAAATTGGAATATCAGTTTGAATCGAATCTGAACATTTATGTGTAGCTTTAAATTGTTCGATTTTTTATTTACGTTGATAACGTCCCCTGTTACACCACGCCTAACTGCTGATTAAAATAAATTAACTCGACAATATTTCGATTCAATTTAGTTCGATTCGATATTTCATTTTGATTTTTTTGATGGATCGATTCGAAACGTTTAGACGCGATTCGAATAAAATACGGTTCGATTAATTGATTCGATTTTTTGACGAATCGTATGTCGCGAATTGCACAATCAATGATGTCAAACTTGAAGAAATATATCTAATTGTTTTATTGATTATATTACAGGTTATTTCAGCAATTAGCATCCTAACTTGCCAAACATTTTTCTAAATTTTAAATATATATTTTTTTACATAATTGAGTGGACTTCACTAAAGCACGTAAGATTTGATGTTCTTATTTCTAATAAGGTAGATACCATAATTATAATGAAACTGAAAGACTCAATATCTAAATTATATTATAAAAAAAATTCATTAAGCAACTTGTGTCTAAAGTGTCGTGTGTTTCAAAAAATGTATCAAGATTTACTAGGCGAAATTTAGAACTACCCTGCATTGCCCCATTCAATAAATGAAACAACAAAATCAATCAAGATCAAACTACTCGTAATAAAGTGTTTACGATACGTTCCACATGACACGCAACTCACACTGAAAATGCGATTTTCTCGATGCTTGAATAAATTGCCAATAAATTAGACAATAATACTCTAATTGGCGACATTTTTAGTGCTTTTATAGTTATTTATGCAACAAGTACAAAAAGTAAGTGTTTAGGCCGAGTAGGACAACACGTCGAGTGCAATAAACACTTTTTGTACGAGTTGCATACAATATTTTTTCTACGTTCATGCAAAAACCAAAAAATGTTTTATTGAGATGACACTAACTCTAGGAAAATATGACGTCGATTTGAACGTGTATGATTGTCATGATGACAAAACGCTGTAGTAGAATGACATAGGAATGCGATAAACATTTTATTGCACTAGTGCAATAAAGAACCACTTTTTTCACTAAATATAGTTCAATAAAGTTTTGTTTTCTGCATGAACGTAGAAAAACAATATTATTTATTCAGTAGAACCAATTCTTATCTACATTCTATAATTTTGACACATTTAAAAAATTAAAGAACAGCTTAATTTATTTAATATACCTTCCTTTTATCTCTATGCATATACATACAGGTATGGAAAGTTAAAATATTTCCATTGTTTTTTATTAGATGAACAAAGCAAGTGAACAGACATTTGTGCGATCAGTGGCGTAGCCAGAAATTTGACATGGGAGGGAGGAGTTCAGTGAACAAAGTATTTTAAACTAGATTTTTTTAATAAAAAAAATAAATAATTTTTAATAAATTGAAACAATAAAAAGTAAATAAAAAACAATATCATCATAAACATGTAAATAATAAACAGGTACGAACAATATTTGTTACAAAAATGACAAAAATAAAATTAGAACTTAGTTGCAGCTGAACCCTAATGTAAGGTTGCCGTAGGAAATCTAGTTCACTAACCGCGTTCCTAAATCTTGGCGAATAGAGTGATTGCAGGTTTGTAGTGAGACATTACCTATATGACCCAACCAACCCAACCCATGGGGGCTACGCCACTATGTGCGATAGATAGTGACGGTTATATTTCCAACGTTTTATGATCTAAATAATACCATAATACTGACTATTTGTAGTTGCAGGATCTCACAGTTTTACTCAATACAATGAATTTTTTCACACATCGATATTGAGTTGGTAGGAAGGAAGAATAGCGTCGGCTGAAGGAAAATTGGGGGGGGGGTAAAAAGTAGACCGAATTAGAACACTATTCGACTGTTTACACCATTTATATTCTAAAGCTATATATCTATCCTGTTTCTATTGATTTCTGTTTATGTGGATAACGAGGATGGAGTGAATAAAATAAAATCAAGCAAACAGACAATTCTACCGTTGAATTGATTTGTTAGAGAATTAAATACAACTGACTGTTTTAACATTAAAGTTTAATCTTTCTTATTCTACATCATTCTAGACCAGAGGAAATGTTTCTTTCTGGATCTATATAAGCATATAGCAAATAATGATTTTATTTTTCGAGAAGAAAACAGCATGAGACAAATACTAATTTAGTAACACGGGAACATAATGTTTATACGTTATTTCATCCAGTTTTCATTCAGATATACATTTATTCATACAATTCGTTAATATGAAAAATAATGTAAGAAACCCTTGGTATTATATGTATGAAAAAAAAAAATTGTAAGCATCGAATTTTTCCTCATTCATCCTTTTGAATGAAATATGAGGGATACATTAATCATAATATAACAACGTTTAAGACAAGCCGTCTCTTGGTCTCCCCTGCACGATTTTCATCGTGAGCGCCACCCACTTTTTCGCGGAAAATCCTCTGCAATGGTATCGATCGTCTGCTCCACGTGGCATCACAGCTGCTTAGTCAGATACAGCTGAAATTTGCGTTTCGGTTGTGGATGTAAATTTACTGGAATTTTCTAAAGGGCTGTTGTAAGTAATTAGGTAAAACAAAGAGACGCAGTTGTTTAGTTTACATTATTTAGGCGTAGTAATAGACGAAAAAGACATCTAATGAGGATTCTAGAAACTGAAAAGATGAAGGTTACTAAATAGATGTTGTGCAGTAATTAAATGATTCAAAAGAAAATTGCAGAATTGTGTGTATACCCGCGGCAAGAATTCATACGTCTTACGTCATGGCTGACGTTACGTAATTGTTTTTATTGTCAAAGTAATTTTCGATATTTGGTCGAGTTAAAAATAAGCATTTTTTGCAATTTAGTGCAATATATAATGCAAACTTTTAGTGTAGTATATAGCTTTATTACTCTCAGTTGCAGTTTCTTAAATATTTTGATGAAAATATAATTATTCATATATAGCAGGAATCATTACAAGGGTGAATCACTTACGGAGTGTATTAGCGACATTGTTTCGTTTGTATCAACAGAGTAAAACTTTTCTTAAAACATTTTCTAAGTCTCTACTGTCTTGAAAAATATAAAATGTTTCTCATGAAGTATTGAAGACAATTACTTTAAAATTATTAAATGTAGTTCCTTGGTAGTTAGTAATTTGATGTTTATTGTACTAATTCCCACTTATTTAAAAGGAAACTAAACAGGGTTTAACTTTTTCCAATAACCTAGAACACTACTACTACTACACTACTACTTGTCGAAAAGTTACACAGGCTGCTGGTGAGCAGCTCTTAACATTGTCATGTTTTTGGTCTAATAATAGAGCATTTACATGTAGGCGGCGCTGCGATCAATGTTAGGTATTAAATCTAACCTCACAAATATTTGTTATTTAATTTTTGTTGTGCTATAATTTGTGTAAAAAAAAACATGCCATATAACTGTTGTGTATCGCAGTATTTATCTGTTGCTAATTAAAATAAAGATTTCATGTTTCGCAAGTTCCCTAATAATGCTGAAAAAAATGGTTAATAGCAATTGAGTCCAGCAAGAAACCAACCCAGAAACCAAAGATCTGCTGAAAACATTTTACAAAATATTGTTATACTATTACTAGTATGGGTAAGTACAAACATACATGATCTATTTTCAGTGTATATTTTTCATTATTTAATAAGGTTTCATTCTTATTTTTAGGACAATGGAAAATTCTCAAAAAACAGCTGTTTCAACGTTATATTTACCCGTACACGAAAATATGATACCAATACTGTAAAAAATAATGAACGCATGAAAAGTTACATGAAAAGGCGAAAACAGGATGAAAATGTAGACAAACGTGCAGATGGAAAAAAGTAGAAATGTGACACGAGTTAAATGTAATCATACAAAAATTACTTGAATGATAATAACGCCAGTAATCCTGAGAGTATAGCAAGTGCATCTAGTAGTAACATGTTATTTTACGATATGGTGATTCAAAATGTTATTAGTTACAAAAGAGCACAACTAATATCACTCAAATTTTTAAATGAAAACCATTTAAAACACCTAACAGGATTTTCAACTTTTTCTGTATTGTACTTGTACTGTAATAAAAACACCAAATAAAAACTGCATATGTTTATTATTTATATATGTCATATGTACACTATTTTAAACACTGATTTTTTTATATATTATTCGTATTTTTTCTGAAACTGGGCATTTAATGTACTTTTTTATTTATTAGGCATATTACATGCAACATTTTTGCAATTTGAGCGACAACTAACCATTTTTATATCGATTCGTGATTTATAAAATTTCAATTCTTTAAAAAACAAAGAGGTTTAAATTAAGAATTACCAGGAAATTCTTTAGACACTCCCACGTTAACAATTTCTGTGTTAAATAACGTTTTATTACTTCTCTTTCCAAATTATTAATGTAAAATGCAAATAAACAAGGTTATGGGAGGTTAACATAAATAAGATTTTAATACTTTTTGTACTTGTACAAGTTTAATTTTGATAAAAGGGATGCAAATTTAGATTTACAATCACTATTTGTCTTACACGAATTCAAATAAAAAATTATCGAACCACAGACTCGTAAACTAGACCATAGAACATTAATATTAATACCTAACTTTGGCTCTAGCGCCCCTATCGGAATTTAATGACACTGAGTTAATGTAAATGCTCTATTGTATAGTCGATCGATCTATGATCATTCTCTTGCATACCTACCAAATGACGGACAACTGAAACTTTCAGATCCGTCATAATTTCGACGCTAGTATTTTATTCCTAATGTTCATGTAGGAACTCAACTTTAATCGCTCTGCATGTTTGAGATGATAAAGATATGTATGTGTAAACTCAAACTGCTTCGCTTTTAGAGTGAACTGAGTAAGAATTACATGTAATGTGAGGTTACTCACATTAGTTATTTCAGTTTAAATTGTAATTGTCTTGTAAAAAATACTCATACTTATGAGTTAAATATAAACACATTATCTGTTTTCTTATTTACTTAATATGTAGATACCTACACTCTTTTGAGCCTGTACTTTATCAGATATTACAGGATCTGACATGTATAATGTATAAAAACTATAGGACAGCTTCTTTGCAATATTGAGAATAAAAAAGTCATATCAAAAAGTTCGTTCTTTAGGTATTTTTGTGTAAATCAACTACCACAATTCGCAGAAAGGGCTTGGACGCCAGCTCTGTTAATTCATCAAACGCGTAGGACGCGACCGGCGTATTACGTTTAGCATTCCTTAAATAAACCATAAACGCATCAACAAAGAGCAACCCGAACATTTTATGTAATTTTATTTAGGTTAGTTCTTTTTAAATCCTATGTTAATATCCCGTGGTTTGACTTCGTTAACTTCAGATTAGTATTCACTAAAGTATTAAAAGCTGAACCCAATAAGTTATAATGTGCCTAAGAAGTTTTTTGATCTAGTCTATCAGTGTATTTAAAGTAAAAAAAATCACTTGTTGATTACGTTTAAAAATATGTTCTCTTTTTATATTCACTTAATACTAATTGTGTACAAATTATTACAATGAACGGAGAAAACAGTAATACATTTACTATTAGCGAACGTGTAGATATCATTCTAATGTATGGTGCAGCCGGGGAAAATTTTCTCGCGGCAAGTAGGTTGTCCAGAGAATGATGGCCAAATCGTCGTATTCCAAGTGCACATACAATCCTACATCGCGTTTAGCGGCTACGAGAAACCCTAATGCAGTACATGCAGTGACCGAAACTCTTGAAGAAGATCACACAAATAGTACTCGTCGAATAGAACCGCAAGTAGGGGCCGTACATCGCATATTACGACGCCAGCTATGACATCCCTATCATCTGCACCTGTTCAGCAAACGTTACCGGTTTTATCAATGTGTAAATCAGGAAAATTTTCCTGCTTGTTTTCAACGTCGGTTTCAACTGCGATGGATTGGGCGCATTTGTCTATGCTGTGGCCACCGCGATCTCTCGATTTGACCCCAATGGACTTTTATTTTCGGGGTTACAAAACTTAAAGTCTAATTTACATGAAAATACATAAATACCGAACTTTTTGATGTAAGACTTATTTATTGCAAGCAAATATTGCCAAGAAGCTGTTCTATAATTTTTTATACACTATAAACGCTACACCCTGTATATAGTATGGCATTGTTTAAAAAAATATAATACAAATAAGTAGGTTTTTATGATACATAACTATAAAAATATAACTATTATGACATTTATTTTATTAAAACATGCAAGACAATGATACTTGGTGGTTCGCATTTATTTCTAAGTTTGATAAATATTTCTAATCTTCTAAATCTTCTAATCTTTAAACAACGGAGTATAAAATGAGCCAAGTGAACAAGTTCTCGAGCTCTCGAGGCAGTGAGGGTAAAGATTTTCAGTTCGAAAAGCTCAAGTGAATTATGACATCACACGTAAGAATTATGTGAGTTTTCTTGCAATAAAGAAACAGCTTGAGTCACAATGAATGGTGCCATCGTCACAAAAGAGTAACCGCAAAAAAACCCATTTTTTAGCGTTTTTGCGTAGTGTGTAGTAAGAACGGGGAAGGTCGTCCAGAGGTATCCGTGGGCTTAAATTGATCGTCATGAAAAATCTAGGTGAGCATAATTCGATTTTTCCAATATTTGTCCGACTTACCCCTACTTAAGGGGTGGAAAATGGTCGATCAATTCTTGGTAAAAATTGGCGGGAACGTGAATGGCAAGGAAGAAATCAGGGATGTTCTTCCAAAAATGCTCAAGGTGAAAAACACCTCCCGCGTGGGGGTAAAACCCTCCCCCTATTTCCGAAAACCGGCGGTAAATGATGTTCCCTTCATGAATTGCCTTTTTTGTGCCACTCTTCCTTATAACTCCAAATGATATGAAATACATGCCCCCATTATTCGTTCTTCCGTCGGATTCTGATCAGTTACCCCTAAAACAAGAAAACAGAAAAAATGGTCACCAAAATCTGAGTAAAAATTGGCGGAATTCCACATGGCAAGGGTAACATCAAGAATGCCCTCCTAAAAATGCTCAAGGTGAAAAACACCCCGCGCATGGTGGTAAACCACTCCTATTGCCGATAGCAGACGAGGAATGATATCCATTTCATGAAGTACTTTGTTTCCTCCACTACCCGACAAATGATACGAAAGACGGGCCCCATAAATCGATCTTTTGCGAAATTCTGGCCAGTTTTTCCCGACTTCAAGGGTGGATTAAGTAGGGGTAAGTCGGGCAAATATTGGAAAATCGAATTATGCACACCTAGATTTTTCATGACGATCAATTTAACCCCACGGGGATCTCTGTATAACCTTCCCCGTTCTTGCTAGACACTACGCAAAAACGGGCGGATTTTGCGGTCACTCTTTCTGTTGTAGTTCTAAATAATCCTATCTAAAACTCGTACCTACCTAATATACCTATTTCGGAAACCAAAGTGTTAAAAATCAAACACGTTAAACGTATGCATATTGAAATATATTAGGAACGTTCAAGCAAGGAATTCGGACTGGTTTCAAACTGTCACAAATATTCGGCCAGTAATGTTATGAATTTGTTTTCGGTAAACATCATGCAAGAAGTAGTTAGATGAACGTTTTTGACAGTTTGGAATCACTCCGAATTCTTTGCTTGAAAAGAGCTATTAGAAATTATTTTGAAAGGATCAGCATAGATCAATTTCCAGAAATCTATAAAAATATCTGATCAGCCAATTCGGATTGTGCTGATTCTTGACATACAAGTACACAATATTACAGAAACGTAGATGTAGAAATTACGTGGATTGTGAATGTTTTATGAACATCTCTCAAATGCAATGGTCCTGCTTTGTAAAAAATGTTGTAAGCTAATGTCACCTATAGCTTTGACATTTTTGGTCCGATTTTAAAATACAGCCAACTGACCTTAACGGTTTTAAAAATACTATAAAGTATTATTATTTTTATAACACCCACATCAACAACAGGCGATCCAACCATATATGATCCAACGATATATCATTTGACCTGCCAACGATGAATTCAAACAATTTATGAAATAAAAAAAATATCCAATGCTAATTACATTGAATAACATAATGTTTCTGTCGATTTTGCACTACTAAATTTAAGCTAGGCAGTAAAATATTGGTTGATTCATCACGTTATGTGACTTTACTTTAAATTACATTTATATATGTTAATTTGATTATTTTAAAGAGACATTTAACAATTTTCCTAAAGTGCTGAAATTTATGAAGTAAAAAATGACAGTCTCTCATATACGTAAGTATTGAAAATAAATGATTAGATCGCTTAAAACTAGTTCTTTATTTTAAAAATGTTTTTTACGAATTACATTTTTTAGTTTGTTCTCATAAGTATTTCGACAAAACAATGAAAAGGACACGCAGGTAGCAAAATATCTAGATGAATATATGTATATCCAACCCAAGAAACAAGCAATAGTAAACAAGATGTCACGTTTACAGTAGTAAATAAATCAGTTATTCTTACCAAGCATAGCTTTGTGACCTATGGTTCTTTCTCTTCCTCAAAACTTTCTGGACCGGCAAACTGAGCCTCCTCTTTATAAAAGCTGTTGTATTAAAATTGTTATAGAAAACGATTTCTTGCCCTTCCTCCATGACCACTCCCTAAATATGGTCCAACAGTCTGAATTATTTGCACAAAATGCATAACTGGCAATAAATATTTCACATCGCACCGAATCATTACACTTTTAGGTAAACAATTTTTTCTTTAACTGCTTGAAACATTTAGGTATAAATAAATTGTGTAGAGATAATTAAAATATCTCTAGGCGGTAGTTTTATAATACACTGATTTAGAATTTTATATTGTATGTGAATGTAGCGGAAAATAATGTGTTTTATTGCCAATTACAATTATATAAAATGTGTTAAACGGTAGGTAATTATAACGATTATTATGAGTTAAATAACACGTGTGAAAATTTGAACTACAGTTTGGTTAAGGTGGTAACAATAATTTAGAATCGCGAATTCTGTTTGAATCAAAAACTTTGTTGATGGCTTTATAGAAATTTTGAACAAGTCTATGAATATATATACTAGCCCGGTAAATTGCAAGATTCTTTTTACGAAATAATTATGTTGATTTGATAATTATATTGAACTGGTCCTAGTGGTTTTTCTGCCAAAATCTAATGTGCTGCTTAACCACAAATATACAGGGTAATTCAGAATTTATCTAAAAAATTTGGGAATGGGAGATGCGTCATGAAAATCGAAGTCAATATCGCAAAAAAAATTATGTAAAATCCTTATAATTTCCGAGAAAATAATTATTGAAGTTCTAGTAGTTTCAACCTTTACATCGCTGGGCTACTGTATTCTCTAGCCAGACGATTTCAAATATCCGATTACTTATTGCATTAACTTTTTTGTGATGCAAGTATTTACATTAGTGTTTCAAATATCAAAAATGGCTTAGGTGAAAATACTTTAGCAGAACGATTTCCCGGTAAACATGTGCAGTTAATACAGTTACTTTATCCGCGGTGTACAGTGAGTGCAAGTGTAGGCAACGCGGGCGTGACACGGGAAATTTGCAACCGAATTGTGAAAGAAATGGAAGTCCAGTGCGTCCACAGCGTATTGCAGCAGTGTGGCATATCATGCACTGGGCTCAATTATATTCGTACCATGTACACAGCGTGTTCAAGCATTAAAGAGATTGGACGAGGAGGACCGGTATCAAGGCCGCCACGATCTCCTTTGGACTTCTTTTTGTGAGAATATTTAAAAAAAAATAAGTACATAGCACCAAAGTGGACATTATTGATGATTTACGCGAACGTATCATAGCTGATTGCAATAACTTACGAGTTCAAAACGGACCAGCAGCAGAAACATTTGTGTTTGTAAAAACTGGATAAGGTCAGAGGTATGTCAAACTATTTTACTAATAATTAAAACCACAAATTAATTCTATTAATAATTAATAACAATAGCGGCATAAGTAGTTGAATTTGCTGCACTAAAATAGGTGTTGTACAATGTTTCTTTCCTTTATCAGGTTTTACAGTGAACCAGTTTCCAGTGCCGTGCGGATGTGTATTTTTAAATAATTTTTGAACTGCTCTTTTTGATTTTATTTTTACTTTACTATTTTTTTAGATATGTTCTGAATCACCCTGTATTAGTGGACTAATCTGTAAGAAAGGCAACCCATTACTAGGTAGCAGATTCAACTATTAAATAAATAAAAATAGCCGACTTAACTACATCTAATTGGAACTATTTTTTTAATAATACGTTTTCTTAATTTCGCATTTTCAAGATGACATACAATTTTTATTGTTAAAAAAAGAATATTTATTCTTATTATACAAAGTCAATCTTTTAATAAAGTTTTAATATCCTTGAGGAATAATAAATCTAAGTTAGCCTTAGTTGACATTAGTATAGTTAGCTTTTTTCCGTGTACATTCAAAATGACATGTGAAATGGTTCTCTTCATTTCAAAAATAAATTAATTTCAAAACATTTTTATATGACATTTTATGAACATTTTTCCAATAAAATTTTAACCCTTTGATTTAATGATTTGAACTTACTAGGTAATTTATTTGTTTCATTTAAGTCAAATTTTCAGTACCCTGTTTTTTTACACATTTTTTATTAGGTATTAATAAATATTGTGTGAATCTTAACTACTTTGCCGAGTAAAGCCCCGACCAGCGTTGAACTACACAATACTCTCCATATGGACTACTTTGCCGTGATACAATTGGAAAAATTCAAACGTTCCAAAAGAACAATCTGTTTGTCTAAATGCACTTTTGCTTTAAACTTAACTACTGTTTTGTGCATACAAAAAATTAATCTTTTTACAGTTTTCGTAATTTCTACAAAATTAGCTTTTTATTGATCAAACGATGTGGTTAACTGAATAAGTTTAAATAAAAATTACCATTCAGTTGATGAACAAAATTGCTATATTTGAATTGTACTCTTCTACTTTTCTAAATTATGATTCATTCATTCACATGTGCCCTAGTAGTATGAGAAATGAATTACCAATATTTACTTGTAAAATTTACCTTAACTGTTACAGAGAGAAAATCACAGTCAAAATTACTTTAGATCCATTTTAACACAATAATAGAAATGCTAATGTTAACTTTTCACAAATATCATAACGACTAATTCAACCTTGTTTCGATGTGAGCGTTGATAACGTCTTTTTGTTTAAATATTTTATTACGGATTTATCTTTTACGTACAGAGTGGGTCCACCGTCGCATATTTTATTTAATTGTTCGTTGTAACAGTGCCCGTTCGATCGTCAGGAGCTATTCAACGGAAAAAATAGTGACTAAGGAAGCGCTAGCTGTTAAAACTTAGCTGTTGGCCTGTGACGCTCGTAATCTAACCTAGGACCTGGTCGACCTCGGAAATGGCTGAACCCGTCCCTAAGTGGGAACATGGCAAGGATGATGTCGTAATATATGTTATTGCTGGACTTTGACGTGCTCGCAATTAATCGTAAAATAATTATTCCAAGAAGTGTCACAGAGCTGAAATTGTTAGTGGAAAACGCAGTGATTGAATTAAAAGCAAATACGAAAGTATGGTTAAGTTACGACCTTGGTTACTTTTACTGGATGGGAATGATCCACTATAGAAAGAATAAAAAAAATACGAGCGTTCAAATTTAAATTCAGTGTATAATTATGAGTTATGACACTGGCAGAACAACTTTAAACTAATATAATGCTGAGATATAAGTCGTCCGCTACTTCCTCTCGACTTGCAGGAAGCGACCTACATTACAGCAGGTACTTAAACGCAGATCTCGCGCCCTGGGTGACGAGCTATTAAATCTATAAATGATACTCCAGGAAACAGCTACTCCACGCCTGCAGTATCTGTGTGACCACTTATATCTCACTTGCACTCAGTTAATATGAAGTAACAGCCAGTTCAATTGTCGGTCATCTCACCTATGGCATACTGATGAGGGCTAACAAGCCCTAAACCAGTCTATGTCTGGTGGGGTGGCCAACAAGTGTTCTTGGCTGTTCACACAGATACTGCAGGTGTAATTCAGTGCCGGTCGGGGCGTTAGTCCGCGGAGTAGTTGTTTCGTACAGTATCATTTATATATATAATATAATGCTATTTTCCATCAGATAGCTCGTGTATTTTTTGAGGGAAAATGTTATCTTGGTTGCTGATGCAGTAATTGCCACCGTTTATTTATTTATTTAAAGTTACAGTGTCAAACGGGACCAATCCCAGTTACAGGGCACGGTAACAGTAATCAAACCATACAATGTAAACAAATAAAATCAAGCAATAACTAGAATAAGCACAAACAAAGATAAATAAACCAAACAACTAATAACAACATATGGCTTAATACACAATAAATAACTAATAAAATATAGAAACATATATGCCTACACAAAATACAGACGGTTAAACTAATAAATATTTAATAAAGTTAAGTGAATGAAAAAATATATGAAGTTGATCTTACTGCAACAGATAAATATCTCTAGAATTTAATCTAGGAACTCGATATAAAATTCGAGACACCAGAGAAGGTGTATTCATAAAATTATTGACAATTTTGTGTAAAAAGATTAAAGAGTACATAATGCGCCTCCGCTGCAAGCTAATTGAGTCAAATGTGGACAACAAAGTATCTTCAGGGACTCCACGAACTGGACAAATACCAAAGCTGATATAATTCAGTGTCTTCAAATATCTCTGCTGCACTTTTTCTAATTGGGTTATATGGATGTTATTTAAAGGTAAATAGTTCTGTTCACACTAACGGCATAATTCTGTTAAGTTATCTTGTAATCTACACCAGTCAGAGATGGACTTTATTTCAATAAATAGTTTTAAGCTCATCCGCATATATTAAATAATTAATAATTTAGTCGTTCAGTTAAGTCATTAATAAATATAATGAAGAATAAGGGCCCCAGAACAGATCCTTGAGGGACACCTGACAATTGTGGAAATTTATTCGATTGAAAGCTACAAATTGAAAACGGTTGGTAAAATATGAGCGAAACAAGGTTATGAGAGCATCATACACTACCACAAAATGTAATTTATTAATCAATAATTCATGGTTAAAACGATCAAACGCCTTAGAAAAATCGGTATATATCACGTCCACCTGACTACTCTTGTCTAGCATGTCGGAAATATATTGCACCTTGTTGACTAAGTTTGTTGTTGTGGATCGTCCTTTTAAAAAGCAGTGTTGATGTTGAGATCCGAATATATATTTCTCTACGTGAAAGTATAAATGGATTACTATTTCAAAAATGTTTGAAAAATTACTTATAATTGCAGGCCTGTAATTAGTTATATCATTTTTGGGATCCTTCTTATAAACAGGGCATATTCTAGAAAGTCTCCATAACTATGGAAAGATACTAGATTTAAGTATGGTATTAAAAATTATTTGTACAGTTTAACAAAAAATATTCCACAATCTTTTACTAAATCAGGTCAGATTGTAAAATTATCCTTAATTTTTTAACGGCTCGTATTATGTCATCTTCGGATATTTCAGGAACGTACAGTAAGTCACAATTTATAATAGTATAATAGTTTGCTAAGAGGGTAGAACTTTTGCAAAAATCATTCGAAATACAATCAACAAATGCATTCACAATACCTGAGGGTTTGTCTAATGTTACGTTCGTATAGAGTAATATTTGCTTTTGAGTAAATATAAGACTAGAAACCTATTGGATTCAATGATAAATATTCTTCAACTGATGCCAAGTATACCTTATAAGCTAAATTAATTAGGATTTAACTTCAGATCTTAATTCCTTGAATTTATTATAATCGTCAACACTAGAAGACAATTTACAAGTGCGCCACAGTGTCTTCTTTATTCGTAATTTCTTAATGATGTTGTTATTAAACCAGTTTCTGTGATTTCTTTATTGGAACGAAGTTATTTTAAAGATCCACACACTTGGGAGTCTAAAGAACAGCTTATTTGATACTAAGGAAAGCGTTAAGTTCTCATTTAGAATTGTGTACTATAGTTTCTTAGGACAAGGTAATGGCCTTTGAAAACAGTGCAATGGAGTTAATAACAAGGAAGGTTAAAAACCAAAGAATTTCTGTCTACTCTGATCGCCAGGCAACGTGAAAACCAATCAGCTATTTGTATTCTTAGTAAAGTTAGGAAATTAGAACGATGGTACCTAAGTCTTACAGAAGATTCTCCTGTGAAATTACTAAATGCATTGTTAAAACCCTGGCGCATGAAATTAATACCTGGACACATACGAGAGGGATTTTTCATCGATTTGTCATTTCGACCAGTTGTCGTTCTGCCGTTCTGGTTTATGATGAGACAGATCGTTCACTCGCAACTAACGTAAGTAATAAATATCTAATCCTTAATGTTATTGACATATATGCCAAATCGGTTAGTTAGTGGCAGCATTAACTTGAAGTATAAAATCCTTTCCACTGTTTTCGTGCTGAAAATGTTCAAAACAAAGGTTGTAGAAATAGCGATGTCATACCACGTTCGCCGATCTGATATGTGAGAGGATAGATCATTTCAGTCGTAAATATGTCTTGGTGTTAATAATCGATTTGTTAAGGAAAAGGGCAAATTGATTGGTTAGTTGCAACATCATTTGAGGTATGTGAGGTTGGACAGTCGGAATCTTTTATATCGGTATAAAATCTTTACCACCGTTTTTGCTTTGAAAATTTTAAAACGGGAGAAAAACGTAAAGGTTGTACTAGTGCTGTCAAAATACTGTAGCTTGGCTTGATTACAACAGAATAACTCTAGTCTGGATATCTGGTAATTCAAGGCTACAGGAGGTAGCAAACTGTAGTCAGAGAGGGGTGCTATCTGGGATCAGAACCAATTTTTTCTAAGAACTTCCACTTCCAAAATGATTTCTTTGGGAGATGCTTGTAACAGATGTATAAGAAGAAAGTTAAAAATCTATTGGAGTTAAACAGATTGCATCGGCGCAACCTAACTATGTTTTCCGTACCTAATACATTTTTGCCAAAGGATTTGGTCTCAATGTTGGTTGGTTTGATTAAGAAGTAAGCCCTTAATTATGTTTTTGGTGTGATCTACAATAGACTACAAGGTCGCGATGGAGGACTAATATTTAGTTCATATATTTTGAACCCAACTTAACATGTAGATAGCTGTTTCTACTTTGATCAAATTATCATTTTTTAATTAGTAAACTCTTAGGGGGTGTTAAATCTAATACATTTATTTTATTTTGAATGAAACTTTATTTTACTTTGAAGTCACAATTGTATGAGGTTAAAAGTGGAGCAGCACAAGGAAATTTGTTATTATTCTTTTTATTTTTTTAAAATCATTTTCTTATTTTAAATTTCAGCAATGTGTTTTTGGACACTGGTTCAAATGTTATTTACATTAGACGTTTGTTAACCAGATTTAAAAACACAAATCGATTTTTAAGCCTTTTTACAAGAATTAATGTTGCTTCATTTGAAGCATGCAAAAAAGTTGGCATTTGCTTCGTTCCTTTGGCGCTTAATTCAAATTAGTAATAATTTGAACACCTCAATGTAATCAAATTAGGATGGTAGTAGCTCATATTTTAAATTCCATTTACACCACCTTAACGGTTATCTGAAAATATTTTATCAATACCTCAAAATATGTATTTATAAACGTTATATTGAGACACCCTGTAAGTTGAAACACAGTTTAAATTAGATTTTCTTTGATGTGAAAAATGTATTCTGTCACGTACCTACCAACCCAATCAAATAACAAACAATTCAAAGAAGTGTATCTTAATACTTCAGATTTTTTTGGTAAATAGCAAAGTTTGAATATAAAGACAAAAATATTTACTTAAGTGATTGTTGTATTATGTATTAATGTGTATTTTATTGTAATATATAGATATACCATATAGAATAACAAAACGTTGAATTATTTTGTTAATGAAAGCATTTATACATATCCTCTTTCAATCCTTTATAAGAAATATGTAGGTAAGTAATTTTTACTGCTGTCAGAAACAACAGTTGAGTCGTTATGTAATAACATTTCTAGTCTTCATATAATAATATACACATGGGCGTCGTCAGAAAATTTGATAGAGAGGCAAGTGTGTAAATAAGGGTTATAGAAATATTACTTTTTATAGAGATAACGGTTATAAAACAAGAATACCAAATTTGTTTAAAAATTGTCGATGAATCTTCCTCAAATTGTAAAAACATACTATATGATAATTTTCAATAAGCTGAACAAGACCTCCTCTGATATCTGAGTAAAACAATTACTACAAGCTTTTAATCATTTTGCAATGGTATTCACTTCACCCAAAAATAAATTTAAGGGTTCTGAAATTATGGCCGAAAGTTGGAATTTTTATTTAACACAGCCCTTAATTAGGAAAATTCATTTTTTATAATACTTTTACCCATCATTTGACCAGACCTACATATTAAGTTACTAAAATTGCTATTAAAAAATAGGGGTTTGTGATACAAGGGTGAAAATTAAGGGTTGTATGTATTTTTTAATGCCACATCATAAAAAAATAATAATAAAAAATTTTGTCCAAAAAAAATGTTTGGGTTAGATGGGAAATAGATTACGACCGATTCTCAGACCTACCGAATATACATATAAAATTTCATAAAAATCGGTCAAGCCGTTTCCGAGGAGTATGGTGACTTGTTCGTCACACGAGAATCTGTCTGTGACACGAGAATTTTATATATATATAGATAAATACAAAGGTTTACATCAGTATTCATCGTTTATTACCTATTTTGTATATTAAAAAATGTACGCGCATTTTTGTTAAAAATAAATATGATGATTACGATACGGAAGCTACACGTTTAAGATGATAAAAACCAGACTCAAAACAAAGCAGAGATTTATAAGGTTAAAAATATTCATTGACGGTATGCTATGAATAATTAAGCACTAGAGATTTTATTTAAATAGTCGTTACTGATTTTAATGTTTAAAATGAAATTATATTTATAAAATAGGTATATGCATATTTTATAGTGTATTGTATATATAAAAATTGTTTGAACATGTATGTAAGTATCTTCATACATCTGCTAGACGTACCTCAAAAACCCGATTAAAATTATAAAAATAGGTAATATTAGCATAATTAAGCGGTCTAAATGCTCTAGATAGCATATTTTACAAGATGATAAATAGAGCTGGACATTTGCGAGAAAGTCATAGGCTTGGATACGGCGGCACTGTAATTCGCAATCGTTACAGAGTAAATAACAGCTTTCCGTGCTAATCACAACTACATACGGTTACACATAATTATATGTGTATAAAGTCTATTCCCGTCCTATCAATGGTAGCTTGCGTGTCGTGCATATACTAAACAATCAATAATAAACCATAAACCGTGTCGGAGACATTCTTCGAAATGAGTGTTTTGCGTGTAATGACATAATATTTGCATACGCAATATTTATTAATATAACACTAACATAATCCGGGTTGATGTATCTTAAGTCGCATTTAAATCATCCACAGTTTTAAAACATTCTCCGAAAGACAAAAAACTGTTTTGCCGTTGATCAATTATATTAATTCATAAATTTGGCGAATGGTAACCAAATCAATAAGAACACTGGATCACTGGACTATGCATATAACAAAAACAAGAGGGTCGTCGAAGTAGTTATTTATGTACCAAGGGAGATACAGGGATGATTACGTCCACAGGTTGCTTGAAGCAAGTCTCCTAAGGGCATAATCATCCTAGTATCTCCCGTGGAGCATGTAACGTTTGTTGGGTTTCTTGAAGTATATAAACATAAGACAAAATTGTATTCACTTCTAATAGTTGTTTAGTCTAGTTGAAATTAAATCTCGCCTCACAGGCGGCATATTATTTAGTTTATAAAATTACTGAATAAGCATATTCCCAATAACACCAGAGAGTCAACGTCTCTTAGTTACTTATATATGAGCTCTTGTGCTAAGAACATATAAAGAAAACTTAAATATATAAGTTATCAGACTTACAGTGGTTTTATTTAAAATAACCATAACCATCCTTTAACGTTTTATATTTTTAATAAAAAATATAAAAGATAGCTTTGACGTTTCTTAATTTTTGCTTATGACATGCTGGATACTTTCAAACATATCCGTAACAACCCAAGTGTCATTATTTTGAGTGATATGGGTATGTTTATATATTTCGTATTATAACTAAATTATAAGGAAGTGAAATATAAAGACACTTTTGTAATTTGCTATGCCTGTTGTCTTGCGACAGAAATAATTGGTAGCATTCCATGTAAACAAAGTAAACAAACATAGTTTTTGTGAAATCAGGGAAACGTACTCACACATTTCGTAAAGCATGTCTGAAAATTCTAGAATCTCCATAACTAATGTTGATAAGACATATAACACGGTTATAGACGGTTTTATTATTGTTGACGTAAGTATGGCAACCACCACTGATAAGATAAGAAATAGTATGGCTGAAGTTTTATATACTTATTCATAATCGTATACAGCTGTGAATAGCACAGAAAGTTATTTGTTTTGTATCCATCGTAGATCATGGCCCCGCTGTCCCTACGCCGATGGTTTGCTTTATAAAGGTTTAGTCCTAGTGTTTAACCAATTGTTAAATTTGCTGTCAATTGATTTTTAAAACTAGTGTGCGTAAAAAACACTTTTAATGTTAGGGGAATGGAATAACTTTAAAACTGATATCATAAAATGGCATTTGTAATTTGTAGGATTTGAAATGAGTAGAAATCTGCCGTATTAAAGAAAAATGGTCTGGCAGGTTAGATCCATTACAGCATTAGAAGATTTATTATCTTTAAAAATGGGACTTACCCATTAAGAAGCGCGGGGTCTGTGAGCTGTCTTACGTCTTCCAGATCTGACCCATCTTCGCTACTCGGAGGGTCTTCCACCAAAAGTGGAGCAGGGGGTTGCCTGAAAGTTACCAGAATAATGCAGAGGAACAATTTGCAACAAAAACATAAAACACTGATCCAGTTTAGTTCATCATTTAGTTATATTTTTATTGTATTTCTTTATCATTATTTATTTTTGTTTATGTACCAAATTTTTATTATTTTTATTTTTAAGATTGTTCGAGGACGCGCTTCCACCATTTTGGCCCTCCAAAACCGGATTTTTGAATTCTTCAGGGATTTTTCGTAAATAGGTTCTAGACCGGAAATATATCTATTAGAATTATTTGCCCAACAGTGAACTTTATCAATAATAGGATAAAGTATACAATCATAGAACAAAACAGGGTTAGAAATGCGGTTATTTCGGCGTATTGTAATTGTAAAAAATTGTAAAGAATAACAAATTTAAAGTTTTTTTTTAAACAATACCTACAATATCTTTTTGTTTCAACAATTAGTTATAAAATTTTTCTGAGCATATACGCACACAATTCTACATTAGAAAACAAATTGTCTCGACACTTCAAACTTAATTAAAAATTCAAATTCAAAGCAAAGAATTTTCATAAATTAATAATCATGTTAAACTTAAAAAGTATAATTTGAGACTTTTCTTTTGAATTACAACCTCAGCCTATTAAGATAAAGCATTAAATTAGGGATATATAAAACAGACCATTATAATTTGAAATGTCGATATATAGAGAACCGTGACACTTAGCGCCACTTATGTGGTACATTTTTGGTTAAAAAGCCTAGACCTAAGAATTTACTGACGGGAAGAAATATTACAGTTTTTAAATATATTTGCAGCTGCCGTCCTCTAAGAGCAAAAGTCAAATTAATAATTTCCTACGTAAAAAACCCTATTTGTCAAATTTTGTTAAATTAAATTCATTTTTGCAAAAGTTATTGAAGAAAAACCAAAAAAGAATTAGAGAATACGCCACTGCTTTGTGTTCCATTACGTAATGTTTACCCTGTATCTTACATGTTGGAAAAAGTATGGATATAAATGAGATATTTTTAACTAGTAGGTATAGCGTCGTAAGAATAATGTCGACAACCATTTTTAATAACTTCTCAAACACCGTTTTTATACATAATTTTCAACAAATTCATAGTAATTTTTAGAGGCAGTGTAAAAAAAATCTAAACAAGTTAAAAGAAATATCTAACGCTATGTCAATTTTACAAGTTTTCTCCAGGTTGCATAATAATTCACAGGCTGGTAAGTCATTTAGAATAAAGAAAATATATTTTCAGCTATTATGTGTCATCAACATTATCACACTGCTGTTTTTTTAAAACTAGTTCTTGAATTAATGTAAACTGTTAATTATTTTTCACAGTGTAACGTACAAAGTAATTTTTATTATTCAATATTTTAATAAGGAGTTCTCTAAAGAATTTTCTTCAAAAAGTTAAAGGAAATGATTTAATTTCGGCATCAAGTAGGTACCTGTATAATTTTTTACATCTCCAACTCCTGGGTGAACTTTTTTATGCATTTTCGATACGATTCTTTCTCCATAAAACGTCTGTATCTTATTAATATTTTTTATACATTTGAACAGGAAAAAATTATTTGCTCAAGATGATTTTTTAGGTGAAAATAAAAAATTAAATAAATTAATTCTACCCGTGCATTGTATGTCATTATTAAGTTTCGATGTCAAATCAAAAATTGTACGAATTACTTCCACTGAAATGTAATTTTATATTATGATGACTACTTCCTACTATAGTATGCATTTAAACCTTTGAATTACCTAGTATGCAACCAGTAATACTAAAATATGAATATAAGTTGTACTTACACCTCACTTAAAGATATTTAATTAACTTTTCGTAAGTATCTGTAGCAGCATGATAAGAAAATTAATTATATTCAATATACAAGGTATTAAAGGTAGATGGAAAATTGATTGATTTACTTTCATATGAGTAGCTAAAAAATGTAAGTAGTGATATGAATATGGACTGAATAATATATATTTTAAAGCTTTAACTTTATTACAACACCTGCGAATATACCTAGATCATTCAAATTTGATCAGTCGTTTTAACTATACCCTAACTAAAGGATGACAAATAGATTAGTAATATATTATTAAACAAATTGTCTTGCAGAACCTGCAAAATATATTATCTGTCACATTTTTAGGATGATTTATAAAACTTTGTTAATAACGTCCAATACACGTTTATAAAATTGATTAAAATCTGCATTGCACCAAATATTTAACTATTCACAACATCGCTAACCCCATTCTAACTACAAAGGTTGGCACAGAAGACAAAGCTCGTGCGGGAGGTGTGGTGTAATATAATTATGTAAATCACACTGGTAGGTAAATTGCAATAATCATATATCTTAAGAATATTTTGTGTGTATTATTTCTTGACAATATAGAGAAAACAATGAAAGGTGTGATTTAATTGAAAATAAATTTGATATTTGTAGTATTACATCTTAAATTGAAAACACACTTGGGTGCGGCTCGACAAAAAAAGCAAATGGATACATTTGTGTAACACGTGTAATAGAATAATTAATTATTTTATTTTTCTGGTGCCATTACATCGAAACAGAAATTCCATGCAATTTAACATTCATTATCAGAGGGTGCTGTGTGGACAGAAAATATCAATATCAACAAAACAAAATCAACTCAAATTAGCTTATATTTATTTTTCTGACCTAATATTGGTTTCAAACAATTTTTTACCAAATAGTGCCAAATGCATAAACAGAAGAAATTGTGAATTTTTAAGAATGTATTATCTGTTTTGCAATACGTTATGTGCTGCACATGTTTTCTTTTTATAGTTTATTCTCTTAGTTGATTTTGTTTTTTTTTTCTACATTAAAACATACCGTGCAAAGTTTGCCTTGAGTACCTTGGAATTTTAAAGGGATCGTAAATCTAACAAAATATATATACAGGCTGTATCACATAAGAGGGCCACTCCCATGTATCTCGCTTAATATGGGAGATACGTCAAAAATCTTTAATTGTTTTTTTTGTTGCATTTTTGGAGGCCTTTATGCTCGTAAACAAATTTGAGATCCATAGCCAGCTTTATGAGTAATAACAAAAAAACCTGTTAAGTGCCCAAACTTTAAGGCTGTCTAACTTTTTTATTTTAAGAGATAGAGAAAACTTATTGGTAATAAATTTTTATTGCAAAATTGATACCTTCCACCTGATATAAACAGATTTTTGAAATATCGTATGTGGTTCGCTGCGCCCTCTAGGCGGATACAAAAAATTTTTATTGAAGCAGGCTATGGCCACAAAAAATTGTCTGTTTTTTCGTCTTTCATGCAATATACTAAATGTTGCCCTTATCTTTCATATTTATTACATGTTTTTCAATTTTAGTTAAAAAAAAATGAACCTAAATATTTTCGTGTTGCTCAAGATAATGTAGAACTTGTTTTAAAGACGCCAATTGCAAAAAAATAATAAACAGAATGTACTTTTTTATGTAAAATACAGATTTTCTTATAATATTATTTTATTACATTGTCTGTGTCAAAATAATTTTAAAGACCCAATTGCTTCTAATGTGAAGCAATAAAATAATATTATAAGAAAATCTGTATTTGCATGTAAAAGTACATTCTGTTTTTTTGCAGTTGACGTCTTTAAAACAGGTTCTACATTATCTTGAGCAACACGAAAATATTTAGGTACATTTTTTTTAACTAAAATTGAAAAAAATGTAATAAATACAATAAGGAAAACATGTAGTATATAGCATGAAAGATGAAAAAACAGGCAATGTATTGTGACCATAGCCTGCTTCAATAAAAAAAATTTTTATCCACCTAGAGGGCGCAGCGAATCACATACGATATTTCAAAAATCTGTTTATATTAGGTGGAAGGTATCAATTTTGCAATAAAAATTTATTACCAATAAGTTTTCTCCATCTCTTAAAATAAAAAAGTTAGACAGCCTTAAAGTTTGGGCACTTTATAGGTTTTTTTGTTATTACTCATAAAGTTGGCCATGTATCTCAAATTTGTTTTTACGAGCATAAAGGCCTCCAAAAATGCAACAAAAAACAATTAAAGATTTTTGACGTATCTCTCATATTAAGCGAGATACATGGGAGTGGCCCTCTTATCTGATACAGCCTGTATATATGGGTTAAGTTGTGCCAATTTTCATATTTTTATGGAGACTACGACACGATATTTCGATTACATGTTACAAACTTATATGAACAGTAACTACATTCGAAAACATGGAAAAAGTTTGTATAAACAAAAGTATAGAATGGTGTGCCACATTGGAAATGAAAAAATAACCCACTATCTAAAAGGATTATTCAAGGGATTTGATGACACTTAATTTTCCCTAACAAAAAAAAAGTATATATTAAGAAGCAACTAAATTTTTGAGCCTTCTCCCGTTCTCAAAATTTTGTATTAAAATGACTTAAAATCAAAAATATATAGGATGTTTCAATTTTAAATTGACAAAAGTTTAGGAAACCATAGATCTATGAAAAATATTACTACTGTCATATAAACTTTATATATTTGAGGTTACGTAATGAGGTAACAGCGTGTTAAAGTTTGAAAAAATATATATGTACATATACACAGGGAGTTTTTAAATGAAGTAGCAGAAATGGGACCACAGATTTCTTAGGTGAAAATAAATTGATTTAACCTATAGTCTGTTTAGAAATGAAAGAGTAATAAAGGCTTATTATGTATGCAAATCGTAAATAAATGTAGTACTTGTGCTTATATTCAATATATTTATATTATGTATTATCGGTATAGATGAGGTGTACTTTTAAAAAAACTTTGTGTGATCGCACCGGACTAAAGGGTAGCAGGTATACTCGCGTCAAGAATTCAGACGACTTACGTCATACGAACAAATGAATAAATCATTATATTTTCATCAAAATATTTAAGAATCTGCAACTGATAGTAATAAAATTATTTACTACACTAAAAGTTTGCATTATATATTGCACTAAATTGCAAAAAATGATTGTTTTTAACGCGACCAATTATCGAAAATTACGTTGACAATAAAAACAAATGTGTAACGTCAGCCGTGACGTAAGACGTCTGAATTCTTGACGCGAGTGTAGCAAAAATTTAATCCCCGGCATAGACAAAGCTGGATGTCTTTTCTATGCCGCTTCAATTTCTAGGTTCATTTCTCTTATAAGTAAACAATATAAAAACAGCATTTCAAAATATGAGCATCATAACAGAGTTAAGAGGGTTTTTAGTAATTCAAATAAAATTATTCAATATTATTATCAAAATATTTATTTAAATGTAATGAGAAGACTTTTATTCCACACAAAAATATATGTAATTCAAATTATGGTGAGTAAATGTAGTGTTGTATAAATGTACAATAAAGAAAATAAAAAAGTAGGTATATTAAAATACATCCTCTGAATATTCTGATGAATTATCTTCGTCTCCTAAATTGATAACGATAGGTTCCACAGTAACGTCAATTAAATTAGCGAGTTCCCACATTTTCTCCTCTTCTTTTTGTACATAATGTATACATCTTTGCCAATTATCTGCAGTTACTCGTTTCAAGGAATTTTTTAACAAAATTTTCACGTCACTTAATTTATACGTCGTATTATTTTGCGCTATACCTCCTTTTACCTGCGCTCAGACTAATTCGATTGGGTTAAGTTCACAGTGATAAGGTGGTAACCGTAGTACCGTTATTTGGCGATTTGTTACCATTTCATCGATAGCATATTTTTTCTGTTCTTTATTAAGATTGACTAGTGTCAAAAGTTCATTTTCTGTGTAAAATACTCTTCGAAAACATCTGCGTTCATGTCTTCGTGATAGTCACCTGTATTTTTAGATTAAAATAAAAGTAATCCGCCATCTACAAAACCACTGGCACTACCTATATGTGTCTACCTGAAAGTGCCTTGAACCAGGAAAGTCCAAAAATGCTTGTCGAAAACTTTTTTCATTTTTATCTTGCCATACTTTTGTTACAGTATATCCCTTGTTGACCCAAGTTTCGTCTAGATAATAAATATTCCTCCCTTCGTCACGGAATTTTCTAATTGATCTTAAGTAGGATCTCCGCCAATAAATAATTTTATCTTTATCGATAAGAACTGACTTCCTGTTTTGCTTTTCCCAGCAAAAATTCTACTCTCGTAAGACGGCCCATAATTTACTTCTACTGATTTTTGGCAAATCATTGTCCTCTGAAAGTTCACTTAAAATTTTGTTTAGCGTTGGTATTTTTTTTTTAAATAAAATGAGTGTACTTGCGAATGACATTTTTGAAGAAATCATCTATAACGACTTTAGACCTCCCTGTAGATGATTTTGGGGAATTTACAGTATATTGTTCATTTTTTGTTTTCTTTAACAGTCTGTAGATAGTCGATTTTCCAATCTCTGTCATTTTGGAACACTTTTCCACTGTTGGTAGGATTTTGGTGTTTCAATGCATTAAATACATTAAATATAATAATCTTCTCATTCTGAGACAGCGCACATCTTTTCACGCGTTTAGCAGGTACGTAATCTGATAAGCGACATTTTACCCAAACAATATTATATCCATTGGCTCAATAGTCACTAAACACAAGTCGAATTTTACTCTACTGCACTAGCACGTCTTCGTATATTCATCTCTAAGACTGGATTGATCTGTCACAATACACTGGCTCCTGCCCTATGATGTATCCAGTAAAATATACTAATGTACACCCATTACCTGTTTGCATTAGTGTTACCCGATAATTACCTGAAACGAAATATTACCACGCCCATGGCCGGTTCTTATCTCGGGGTTTTATTACTCTCTTTCATTTCCAAACAGACTATAAACACACCTATATCCGTAGTCGCATAATAAAAGAGATACAGGGTGTCAAAGTTAAAATTTTATTTTAGATATTTGTAAATAACTTCTTAAGAAATCCAAATATTTACATAAAATTTGTAAATCGGGGATTTTTGCGGGCGAGAAATTCAAATTTGTTTCTAATTTTGACGTAGAAAGCGCCACATCGTGGCACCCCATGTTTCTTTTAAATGAAAGAACTTTTTTGCAGTTTAGTGTATTCATCTGACTATCAAAACAATCGATTCTCATACCTGTTTTATTTGAAGAAGGTGTACCTTGCTGAAGTCGGTAAGAGTAACCATTTTTGAAATAATCCTATTTGAAATGCTTAATGCACCGACTAACCTGTTTTGGTTTCAGGTAAATTGCATTTTCTCCTGAAAATACAGCAAAATGTTACTTAGAAAAGTTGTTCAGAATAGCAAATTATGGAGACGTGCAATTTCAAGAAGATCGGCGAGGTTTGATGAAACCATTTTTCAATAAAGCACGCAAGATTTTATCAAAGCAGGCCGATCTTTTTGAAATTTTGTACGTCTGCCGTTCTTTTTCAAGTAACATTTTGCTGTATTTTCAGTACAAAAGGCACTTTACCTGAAAAGATAACAGTTTTCTATCGGTGCACTGAATATTTCAAATAGGATTATTTCGAAAACTGTTACTCCTAACAACTTCAACAAGGTTTACCTTTTTCAGATATAACAGGTAGGAGAATCGATTGTTTCAATAGTTAGATGGATACATTAAGCAGAAAAAAGTTCTGCCATTTAAAAGAAACATGATGTGCCATAAGTGGCGCCCTCTACTAGTGATGTCAAAATTAGAAACAAATTTGAATTTCTCGCCCGCAAAAACCCCTGATTTACAAATTTTATGTAAATATTTGGATTTTTTAAGAAGTTATCTACAAATATCCGAAAAAATTTAACTTTGACACCCTGTATCTTTTTTATTATGAGACTTTGGATATAGGTATGTTAGGTTAAATCGATTTATTTTAACTTAAGGAATATGTGGTCTCATTTTTGTTACTACATTTAAAAACACCCTGTATATCTTTGAAATGAATGTAGCTATTCAAACCATACTTACTTTACGTATTACTGGCATAGGTTGCGAAAAATAGACAAGTATCAACCTGATCGAAGAACTAGTAGCGGAGATATGGATGTATATGTGGTGTCGCTAATTTTAAAAAAGCCTTTGTAAAAATGAACAACAACTATCTCTCGAAAAGATATCAAATTATGACACTGCACATGATTCCATAGAATTTTAGTACAAAGCTCTTTTGAAAAATGAAACATTATTGTTTTTCCGTTAGCTGTTCACCGTATAATTTTAGTTTTTAGAATGTTAAGGCGTATTAAAAATTTTGGTGCTATTAATATTATTTCATGAAAAGTCCATTGTTCAAATTTTAAAATAAAAATATATAATATTTATAGCATTAATCATTTTGTTTCAACGTAATATAACACAATTATGCATTGTTAAATTGTTATATCCTATTGCGTAATAATAGTATTTTAAATTAAAATAAATCAAAATTGACATCAAATGGTAGCATACGAACAAATATTAAGAATATTTTTTTGTGAAAAATGGAAAGGCGCATCCGAAATCAATTCTGTCTATGATTTTTTATAAAGTCGACTAACTTTTTTGTTATTAGCGACATCGATTTCCAATATCTTCGCCACTGGTTCAGAGATATTAATATATATATATATATATATATATATATATATATATATATATATATATATATATATATATATATATATATAGATACATATTTGTTTGAAAACTTTAATAGCCTATAATGTCCTTACAGAGCCCCAAATATACCGAGTGTTTTATTAAGCACACCATATACACGGCGCTTCTAAAAGTATTTAATTCAAACTTTGACATTACTTTTAGTATCATACGCACCATTTAAACAATCATATTTTAGGTATTTGGCAACTTGAGTGCCCATCGACTTCTTATTTCAAACGGAACACTCTGTATATTTTTAAATATTTTAATTTCTCCTGCAATTTTAAACGTATTTCAAATAACGTTTCGGAAGTTACCAAGTCTCTAAAATATGTTTTTAAATGGTGTATATATGACTTCATTGATAGGAATTGTAGGAGATTTGATTTATATTAGCTTAAAATACCTTTCTAATACAGTAAAAAATGGTGTATACACTCCTAAAAGTATTGTCAAAGTTTAAATTAAATACTTTTGGAAACACCGTGTATATGGCGTACTTAACAAAAGTTAGGAAAGTTTTATTATGACAAAGTGGTATTATTTTTCAGAGATATATCATTTCCTTAAGTCTGTCAATTTAAGACTCACCCTGTATTTTTTCAGAATTACAAAAAAGTTAAATACAGGACAAATAAAAATGCTACTGATTTTCATAGAATACCCTGCTTAGGAGTAAATTCAGTACAAGTTGTTGAAGCTATTAAAAATCTTTTTTAGTTAAGAATGAGTTGGACCCTCGATTTTATTATTACTCAATTTTCCTTTGAATTTCAAAGTGTTCAATGTCCATCTGAATAACTTATTGAATACTATCTATCACATAAGTTTGTAAAACATTTACTTATACAGTGTGTTTTCCTACATTTTGTGTCTCATCTTCAGATGTTATGTACTTTTTTAAAAATACTGAATATTGAGGCAGTGTATATTTTATAAGCAAAAAAAAAAATTTCTAGAACGTCAACATATTTTTAGAATTTCCGATCAATTTTGGACATCGAAGTAGGTACCATTTCTATTTTAAATAAAAGAAGAGTGCCACATGGTTTCTACGGCACTGCTGATAATGCGAATATTTAAACATACTGAATAATTAGACTAAAGATATTTAATTACAACCTACTACTATTGCTGTTTTATCAGGAAAGGTTTCCAAGTAAATAAAAAATATAGTAAAATATAGGAATCTTTGACACTCCTGGAAATGGTGAACTTTATATACAGGGTGTACCATTGAAAACTTTGCACCCGGCTTATTTTGAACTACGTTCCAAAATATTAAAATCACCGCGACACGTCCATTTTGTTTTCGAGGGGGACACATTTTAGCGTTAAATACAGACTAGCAGAACAACCCCCTCCGCGGGACGCATTCAACTTTAGAATCTTAAATGCCACTCTATGTCGAGTGACATCTCATTCGAAAGTGTTTTTAATTCTGGTTGTCATCGTGTAACATTTTTGAATTTTAGTTAAACTGTAGTTGAAAAAAATTGTTTGCTTATGCATAGAAATAAAAGACAATTTTGTATTAATCATTTAATTAGTTTTTCAAAATGCCAAAGGAAAAATTATGAAAAATTTCAATTTATTGTCACTGTAAAAACTGTTTACAAATAAAAGGTATTTTGAAGAATGGAAAAAAAAATTGGTACTGATAACAAATTTACTAGTCAATATCTTTTAGTCGCTATTCAGTTCTCAAAGAAAAGTGTTTAGTAGAAGTGTGTTTAATAATTATTAATTCTAAAAATGACTTCGATTCGAAAGATGAAAGGGTTGAAATAATTTCTCTCTATTTTAAAAACAATGATAATGCACGGCTAACGGCAAGAATTTTTAATCAGCGTCACTAAATAAAAACACCTCCGATGTTTACGTCGCCAGTTTGGGTAAAAAATTCCGTGAAACAGGAACAATGGATAATAAAAAACGACAATTTCGAAACCCTGCTAGAAATGAGACTATCGAAATTGCCGTTCTTGGTCATGTGGAAGCGAATCATAATTTGAGCATTCGTAAGCTATCTGAAATTTCGGGAATTTCTAGCACACATTGTCAACGCATTTTAAAAGCTTATAAACTACAATTAGTTCAAGAACTGAATGAAGACGATCCTGACCGTCGTTTGCAATTTGCGGAGGAGATGACTAACTGATTGGCAAACGATCAAAATTTTTTATATTCAATATGTTTTTCCGACGAATGCACTTTTTATCTGAATGGCTTGGTTAATCGTCATAATTGCCGTTATTGGAATTTAGAGAGGAACACCTCAACATCCGGAAAAACTTAATGTGTGGGCAGGAATTCTCGGATATAAGATTATTGGATCATATTTTCTGTCAGGAAATCGTAATGGGGATATCTACCTTGAGCTTTTGAATAACTACGTTTATCCAATGTTTGTTAAAACTATGGAAAATTATGGCAACATTGTAGAAGACAATGTTTGGCTGCAACAAGATAGCGCACCTCCACATTTTACAGTTGCAGTTCGTCAGTTTTTGAATGAACATTTTCCAAATCAATTGATAGGTCACCGCGGACCTATTGAGTGACCACCCAGATCACCTAGTCTGACACCACTCGATTTTTTTTATCGGGACATTTAATGTCTAAAATTTAAGCCACTCAGTCGTAGTCTCTAGAAGAACTCAAGCGGCGTATCATTGAGGAATGCCACCTAATTACCCTCGAAATTCTCAACAATGTTCTTCGAAATGTTGAACAACGTTTTTATTATTACATGTAAGTGGGAGATAGATATTTTGAACAATTAATTAAATGATTAATGCAAAATTGTATTTTATTTTACAGATGAACTAAAATTTGAAAAAATTACATGATAACCAGAATTAAGAACACTTTCGAATGAGGTGCACTTGACCTAGAGTGCCATTTAAGATTCTAAAGTTGAATGCGCCCCCACGAAGGGGGTTGTTCTGGCGAGTCTGTATTTCACGCTAAAATGTGCCCCCCTCGAAAACAAAATGGACGTGTCGCGGCAATTTTAACATTTTGGAACGTAGTTCAAAATAAGCCGGGTGCAAAGTTTTCAATGGTACATCCTGCATAGGTATATTTGGCTAGATCTCATTTATTTTGACTATACAATAACACCTTCCAAAGATTCCAGTAATATCTGAAACGCCCAGTATAACAAACCTCAATTATTTTCAGTAAAGTTTGGTCAATCTTATCGTTAGCACCCTGTATTTATAAGTTAAACTTATTTTGAGTTACGCTGATGACAATGATAAAACAAATTATTGTAATTATTCCCGATTACACTGTACTTCAATTTTTTTATGAAACTCCACAATTTTACCTGGGGATTCTTAACACACCCTAGGAACACCCTGTATTTTGTAAGGTATTTAGAGATATGTTTTTTTTTATAAAGTCTTGACTTCTATGGATTGCTTAATTTTCGTGGTTAAAATTCAGGCCATCTAATAATATCGTAACAGCAGGAGGGGGGAAACAAAATGTAGGAAAACACGTTGTTCAATCTTGAAAACCGTTGCACTGAGACAAATAAATTTGTATGCTAAATTTGACAAAAACTGATTTGTTATATTCTCCTAAAAGTTGGTCAAAACCAATAATCATTGCGTTACAATCCAATCTACAAACTGTCATCCTTACTGAAGAATCACAGCCCTCTAATTTCCAAGGTATAGAGTAACAGAAATTGCTGACATTGTTCATATTCGTGTGTAAGGTATAATGTCTGACCTGAATGGCATGAAACTAGAGGACTGACTCTAGATTTGCATCCTACGTTAACTGGATTATATATGAAATCCAGTTAAAATGATGATCTGAAAATAAAGAGGTCACTGATTTAATTACGTAAAAATGGTGATCGATTGTCGAAGGGACATACTACTGTTTTCATGTGGTAATAGTAAAAGTAGAATGGGAAATAGAAAATGTTATTTTAAGTAAGCAATTATAAGGTACAAATGTGCATAATGCACACAGAGCAGGTGCTTGTAGGGGGTCCCAAATTATTGCAATTTAACCAAACATATCTATATACAAAGTTGAACACAGGCGGAGTTACAGGCCTTCAAAGTGGGGCCAAATATTTCGAAAAAAATTAATATCTCTTAATGGTGCATAATTTATTATTGGTCTTCTTTGACTATGACTAACCTGGGTACCTCATATTGACAGGCAATTGCAAAAAACCCCTGCATCCTTTTGGATTTACAGGAGACTCTTTTAATCCAAAAGCTACATTGTGGCTTTATACTGCAGTAGTCAGGCCCTCTTTCACTTACGTGGTATGGTAGCTTGAAGTTCGACGGGTCACTATTATTCAGCACTTAAACAAATTTCAACGACTCCCACAGCTCCTACAGACGCCTTAGAGGTTCTCTTGTCTCTTCCATCTGCACTGCAACTAGATCTCGTGGTTGAGGGGGCGGCGAGAGGGTCCTCTTATCGGCTAACCGTGATCTATAAGGAGTTAGTAGATGGGGATGAGATTCTTGCTGAACCCAGCGACAAGATATCCCCTATCTATGCTTTTCAAAGAAATTTTAAGGTAGAATTTCCAACTAGAGAAGCCTGGCTCGTTAATCCTGACACTCAGATCTCAAAAGGGCTCGACTGGTTCACGGATGGGTCCAAGACATACCAGGGCTCAGGGGCGGGTATCTATGAAGTACGACCAAAAGTGAATTTATTTCACTCCTTGGCGAAACACGTCACGGTCTTTCAGGCTGAAATATTTGCTATCTCTGCCTGTGTTCAAGATAATATCAGGAGATATGCAAATCAGCATATTCAAGTATGCACAGACAACCAGGCAGCTTTACAAGCGCTTCTGTCCTTCAGGATCACCTGGAATGTGTAAGAGTTCTTTCTCTCTTGGGAAGGGACAATCGTGTTAAGCTGACCTGGTCACAGTGGTATGACAGGTAATGAGAGGGCTGACATGTTGGAAAGACAAGGCTCGAGCAGTTAATTTGTGGGACCTGAACCAGTTTTGGGGTTACCACAATGCCATCTCGCATGGTCCATTGATAACTGGATCAATAAGCAATGAACTGAAGATTGGTCGGTGGGATCGGGTGGCCACGGACATCTGAATAAGCACCTACATAGGATTGGCTTAAGCAATGTCGCGAGGTGCAGACTTTGCGACAATGCAGATGAGGATTCGATTCATATCATTTGTAACTATGTCTGTTTAATGGTAAAAAGACATAAATATCTTGAGGCGGCTTTTCTGTCTCCTCATAAGACATTAGAGAGATTCCAGCAGAGCTGGTGCTCGCCTTTGCGCGCAGCACGGGCCTGTTTTCAACTCTACAATCAGCGGTGTGTATAATGGGTCTTGAGGACCTAAGTGCTGCGTACAATCCGCGCCGTTATTAACAACAACAACAACATGAGTAAGTAAATTGAAACACTACAAGGTGTTCATTGATAGTGAGTCACATCTAAAATTATACCAAAATTTAAAACACTTTTTTACTCTTATTGAATTTTAAAAAACTTTAAGGTTTTCAAGAGAAAATGCATTAATTAGAACCAGATTTTAATAGTGTTTACTAAAGGAAATCAAAAACTCTGTAGTAGGTTTTGTTTTTGACAGTTAGTAATAAAAGTTCAATAAAATAAAATAAAAAGAAAGAAATAAAATTAAAACTAAAGACGCTGTTCAAAATAGGTACCATTTTCTCTGAAACATAAATTTACTCTTCGCCGAAATTTTAAATTTACTGTAATAAATGATGATCGTTTCTTATAACGTAACATTTTTTCGTAATATGATTCTACAAATCTTCTCGGGATTCAATTGGCGAGAAATAAACAAAATCCTTCAATGTTTACCAAGGAAAATACTCATATTTGTTGAGGCCTGGCGATCGGGGTGACAATTATTTCCTCATCCTAAACATTTATTTGGAAACTTAAAACCCAAAAAGTCTCTAAAGCACTAAAATGAGGCGGTGCCCTATAATGCATAAACCAAAACTCTAGTATAAGTAGCAAATGGTAAATCTTCGATTAAATCAGGGACAGTATTTTGCAGAAATTCCAAATAAATTTCGCCATTTAATCGATTTGGCAAAATAACTGGCCCAATCAAATAACGATCAATAATAGCGGCCAAACTTGTACCTTAAACTCACGTTGAAATTGTCTAGGAGTTATTGCATAGGGGTTTACATCGAAATAATCATAAAAGTTGTGAACATTTATAATTTCTCTACGAGTGAAATAAGCCTCATCAGTGAAAAGAATTTTCTTGTAAAAATTAATATGCTGATGAAAGGTAACCTCGCAAAAGGTCACTCGTCGATTCAAATCACAATAGCATTTGCACTATTTGAATATGATAGTTTTATTACTATCCAATATTAAAGGCAAAGCCTGCTACTCACTTTTTGATTTCTTATAATAAACACTATTAAAATTTTGTTTTAATTGATGCATTTTTTCTTGAAAACATTAAAAGTTTTTAAAATTTAACAAGAATAAAGTTTTTTAAATTAAATTCTCCGTGGCATATTATCATTCCTTCTAAATTCTATCAAGACAAAAGTTTGGTATAATTTTAGGGATGACTCTCCCTCAATGAACACCTTGTAATGTTTCAATTTACTTGAACTCATAGTAAAAGAAGACCAAGAATAAACATAATCAAATGCTGAACTCGCCAATATGGTTATTCCAAAATAATTCAGAGATATTCGAAATATTTGGCCTCACTGAAGGCCTGTAACTCCGCCTATATGCAACTTTTTTATTTTGGGACCCCATACATGCACCTGATCTGTGTCGGCTCTTATGCAGAACACCCAGTATACTCGTTTTTTAATCTCCAAACTCCAATGGCTGATCAGATCCAATTGAAATTCGGTACAAACCTTTTAATCCGTTTCAATAATTTTTGGTTTTTTAAATTAAAAAAATGCCCGTGGTACAGAAAGATGTTGTTGCATATTTCATCAATTCAAAATCACCGTTTAAGAGAAAATAAATAAATGTTTGTATGCATTTTCATTACAGAAATAATTTTTCTACATTTTTCATTGAATCAAGTCATTTATGCGTTTTTTGATATCGTGGTTTTGAGGTTTTCATGGCTCGTGTTGTTATTTGACCTATTAGGGATTTCCGGGTTCCTATGCACTGCTTGCTGCCAGTAATAGTATTAATGTGAACATTCCAAGTCACAGTTGCAAATCTTGTGCGGAGTCACGATTGATGTTGCCAGCAGTAAAGAGCGGAGACGCGGTTTGAACTAAGGGATTAGTTGCAGAGACATAACTTTTCGAAGATCAGTGTGATCTCTGAAAAGCAGTTTGTAGCAATACCAACAGTAGAAACCAAAACCAGAGCCTAGCCCGAGAACAACAAAAGCAGGTCAAAGATTCTCAGCTTGGGCTAAGAATGTGCACATTAATAAAACTTGGGAAACCATATCCCTTTGATATGACATACAGGCTGTCCGAAATATGCCAATACTAAAAGGGCTTCTTCATCTGACTAAATGTAACAAAAATATTTTATGAAGAAAATGTCTATAGCGAACAGTTTTTCTTAAAATGCGTTTCAAAAATAAAAATACGGTATGTATTGTAAAGGTACTTAAGCTAATATATATCAATTTTTCTACAATTGCTATTAATGAGGTCATATGTATGATCTTTGATACCAAATATTTAGGTGTGTTAAGGAACAATTCCATAGACAGAGTTGAATTCAATGAATATCTAAAATAAAAATGAATCTAGCTAAATTTTATCAAAAAAAAAAATATATATATCATTCAATAATTATTTTCAAAACTCAAATTCACTTTTGAACATAACGAACACGCAATATAGGCCACAACAGATGAGATCTGACTTTTTGGTGTATTTTCAGGATAGCTTCTTCAAATAACTACTACTAACTATAAAAAAATAACACATAAATTAAAATTATTTTGAAACGACAATGTCAAAAGTGTTGATAATCTCTCAAGATTTATACAGGGTGTCTAGTAAAGAATGGTTCAAATTTCAGGGCTGTATTCTTCGGGTAAAAATATAGCAATTTAACTCAACTCAGTCCAAAAGTTCAAGGCTGCCGACTTACAGGGTGTCAAAGTTAAAAATAAAATTTTATTTTTTACTTAAATATATTTGCTTAAAAATTAACCTTCGGTTTTTTTGAGAAAACAAAAATTATTTTGACCGAAATTATGTTCTATCTTCTAGGGAGCACCGTGTGCAGTCTTTCATGTGCTAATAATCATACCAAACTTTTTTGTAAATGGAATTTCGGTTCGTTGTGTTAATGCTAGAAGTGTTATTATTAAAAAATCCATACCTCATTCATGACTCTAAAGTCAACCGTTAAATCCGCATTTTCAGTTAGAGGTGTATATCAGGTATATAAAATAACAACATAATTTTTGTCATCTTAAAAAAAACCTTTTTAATTTTTAACTTTGACACTCTGTAAGTCCCATGAACTTTTGGTCAGGTCAGTTGGGTTAAATCGCTATACAGGGTGTCCCAAAATTAACCTGCCAAAATTAACAGTGGATTCTATGATCAAAAATAAGAAAAAAAAGTTATAGAAACATAGGTCCGTAAACGCCCCCTAACGGAGCTACTGCTCTTAAAAGGGGGACTCCAAAATTTGATTTTCTCCAAATATTTTCAAAACGGATCGAGATAAAGTAATCAAATTTGAAATTGAACATCACAATTAGATTGAGATTCTAATATTCTAATAACAATAAAATAATTAATCGTAGGCGTGCCAAACTGGGAGGATTATTCGATAAATATTGCTCTAATTTTTTCATATTTCGAGGTGTCAGATAAAAAAATTTAAAATGTTGAACAATTTTACAAAAAAAAGGGACTCTTGTTTTACTTCGATACATTATTCCATTTACGAGTAATATTAATTAATTTTTGTGAAATACCAAAAAAGTCGTATTTTATCGAAGCTTGCTAGGGATATTTTACCTATTTATAGTTTCCATCTTAAACTTTTACGGTATGTCACAAAATATTTGAATTAAAATTACTCGAAAACGGAGCAGTTTATCGGATTGAAATAGGAGTACCTTTTTCATGTAAAATAGACCAAAATTTTTAATTTTTTTATCTTGCAATGGAAATCTCAAGTTATAAGAAAGTTAGAGCAATATTTACCCACTGAGCCCCCAGTTTGGCACGCCTGTGACCAATTATGAGGAATTATTTTCAGAGAATTAGATTCACAATCTAATCGTTTTGAAAATATTTGGAGAAAATCAAATTTTGGGGTCCCCTTTTAAAGAGCAATAGCTCCTCCGTTAAGAGGTGTTTGCGTACCTATGATTATATAACTTTTTTTTTATTTTTGATTGTAAACTGTTAATTTTTGGCAGGCTCATTTTGAGACACCCTGTATATTGGCCCAGAAATTTGAACCATTCTTTATTACCATGAAATTTGGATCATTCTTTACTGGACACCCTGTATAAGTTAAAAACATCCGTTTACTTAATTCAAACATTTGTCCTTTATGCTATAATTTTTTATTCATTTTCTATTAGGTATGAATATTATCAATTGAAACTTTAATAACATTTTAAAGTTGAACATTTAGTATAACTGTTTCAAACTTTATTCTGTGTGAGAAAAGCCCTAAGGAAAGCATTTGTGGTAAGTATGTTTAGGTACATTTGTGATTATTATGTAGAAACATCTGACATGGTGGGTGTGCGACGTTGTTACATATTCAAAACCGGACACCCTGTAGATAGCGAAGTTATATAACTAGTGTCTTATACCAAATATCTATGTATGCCATGAAGTATAAATAACTACAAAACAACCTAGCAGTAATTATACAAAATAACAACGATCCATTCAATTAGTGCTAAAGGAAATACGTATTATACAATACATATTGATGTCATTGAATCTAAATTCTGTTGTTCCAAACCTTCAATAAAAATGTTTACTATTCGTATTTCTAATGCTGCATTGAGAACAATAATAGAAGATATCTTTTAATGTTGGGAAATGGAACATAATTCAATGATTTCTTATCTCTTGCTATCCCATTTTTAATGAACATGAAATATATATAACAAAAAATGCACATAAGACAATAATAGAAAATAGTAGGAAATTATATTTTTAATAATAGCTTTTGAACTTTCATTTTACTAACTAAAATTAAATATAAAAATATTCCTAAATTATATACCTACACAGACTATATGTACTTGACTATATTTTTTACTAATCACATAGGTGTGCTAAAATAAACTTCATACGCAATTAAAGCGTCAGTAACATAATTATCTAAAACGAAAAAAACAAAAAATAATCTGTCCACATATCTATACTATCACTTTGGACAAACACCAACACCACCACAATAAATTTAAATTTATTCTTGCATCTTAAAGGCTGGTTGTTTTCTTAAATGGTATAAAAATAATGGAATTAATCGATATCTGAATATTAATATATTATATTAAATTATATATAGAGTGTTGTAAAAATAAGGGACAACATTTTTGGAAATGATAACTGATAAAATCCGTAATAATATTAACACAACTTCATTCGACACATTTTTTAAAATTCCATATTAATTATAACCTTAATTATTTTACTGTAACATTGCTACAGTACACTTATTGTTGTTATTTGTAACAAATTGTACCTACGAAAAAGTCATCGACGTTGTGAAACCCTAACTACTACTATTACTTAAACAATTACAAAAAAATTATCATAATTTTTTTTATTAATTTGTGATATTTCATACCATTAATATAGAGGTATTCTTGTTCTATGTCGATAACATTAATCGCTTTCGAGAAGAAACGCAGTTTAGTGTTTTGAGGCAACTTTAGAAAATGTAGCTATTTTGCTGTACAGAGCGATAGTTTTATAGGGTACAGCCAAAATGGCGATATATACAAAAAATATGACATTGATGTTACGTCCCCTTTTTTTGAGTTTACTGTACTGGTACCAGAAGATCTTGGCTAACTTGATTCGTTTCAGATATACAGGGTTTTTTCGAAAAATCGCCCATTTATATTAACCTTTCTATCTCCATTGTCATTAAATTTAGAATTTGTTCTATTTTTTATGAAAAAGCTATTGACTCAGATTTTTACAATTCGCACAGTTTTTCCGATATTAGGTAAACGTAAGTTTTTTTAAACAGGCCATCCCGTTGAATAGTAATTATTTTTACCTTTTCAGCCATATATGACAATATATACTTTTTATTGGCCTAAATGAAGAAAAAAGCAAAAATGTATAGGTATTTTTTCAGTTGGCCATGTGATTTCTTTAGTATTCGTCTTTTCGTTTTCTATTGTTATTTTTACATGAACTACTATTTTTACTAACTTAGACTAAAAAAGTTACGCGAAAAAATAAATTAGATCATCCATTGATATTTACTTAATGGGTTTAATTGTAGATACACTTATAGCTATTAAACAAAAATAACAATTATAAAAAAGAGAAAGAACAATAGAACGGAATAACATAACAAAGTCACAACAAGTGCTCGAATTGTCGTCCATTTTCGTTGATCCATAATTGATAACGATTGGCAATGTAGCGGGTCGTATTGTAAATGTGGATATTTGCCTCCCATTGAATATAATTCCTTACCTCCTCAGCATTATTAGTTCTATACTTATTATAAATTTTGTCTTTAAGATCCTCCCAAAAATAAAAGTCTATAGGGGTTAGATTTGGTTACCTAAGCGGCCACCTGTTTGGTCCGATTCAATTGTCCCTAAAATTATCATTTAATAATTCTACTATATAGGAATTGTGTGCAGGCGCACCATCATGCTGAAAGAACATGTAATTGTGGAGCTACTGGCATATCGTCCAGCGGTTCCATATTTCTTTTTAAAATCCTCATATATCTCTTAGCGTTGAGGTTTTCATCGTGCATTTCGCAAGCTAACATTCTATTGTGGAAGAGAGAGCTGACCCGTACATGAAAACCAAACCGCCCTTGTAGAATTCTGGCCACAGATTGGTGAGGATTCATACCTGACCAATGATGCGCATTATCTATTGTTATATATGACTGAAAAAGTACAAATAATTGCTATTCAATAGGATGGCCAAATACGGGGTGTTCTATTTAAAAAATCGTGTTTATGTAATATCAGAAAAACTCTGTGAATTGAAAAAAGATTGAGTACGCCAATGGCTTCCTCATAAAAACTTTTTTCTTCTAAATGTAATGACAACGGAGATGGAGAGGTTAATGTAAATAGGTGATTTTTCAAAAAATCCTATATATCTAAAACTAATCAAGTTAACCAAGATCTTTTGGTATCAGCGACATCAGATTTTTTGTATCTATCACCGGTTTGGTTGTACCTTATAAAACTATTGAAAATCAACCACCCTGTACAAACGCAGCGATCACAAAAATGATTGTGTTAAATAATTGTAATTATTAAAATCATAGTTTTTTTCAAAAATGGTTATGCACTTGGACAAATTACATCTTTTTGAAATGATCTTGAAAAATTGCGTATAAAAAAGTGTTAAATCAGTTTTCTGATCATTTATTTACATATTTTAACCTTCACAATTTTGATGATTATTTTTTGTAAGCGTAGTTTGTTGCTAACAGTAAAAGTAACAAATATAAAAAAATGTCGTAACTGAAACCGAAGTTATAGCACAGTATTAACTTGAAAAATAAATACTTTAAGGTTATGCCCATCGAAAAAGTGTCGTAGAGAATTATACAATTATTTGTATAAGTAGAATCTATCAATAAATCATCTCTTTTGTACTTATTTCCTCAACACCCTATATAAAATACAAAACTTTTAGAGACAAATTTACGGTAAAATACAAATGATAATTTACTTGAATCTAAAGTTGCCAACTTTTGACATTGTGATTTACAAATTATATTTCATGCATTTTGTATAGGTATGAATGTAACTTTGATTAGATCATATTTATGCGGGGGTTACTTTGTACCTTTAGAAAAATAAGTTGTTGTTTGAAATACCGTCTTGCAACTAATTTTTCAACCTTATTTTCACATTGTTTAAATTTAGTAAAATATAATACTGCAGTATATCTACAGGTTGTATTTTGATTGCAGTAAAAATAATATTTTACGCAGGAAGTTGCAAAATTCCGCACCACACTATAAACAACTCGCAAACGGTATATTCAGTAATTCTCTATTCGCCGAATTAACGTTGACCGTTTGTTCTTTGCCGGTCTGCCAACAGGGTGCACATCTTATCTGGTGTGCATCTAAACTAGGTCAACGTCAGAAGTCATTACCACTAAGTCTTTCACATAATATATTACAGTCATAGAAAAAAAAAATTGTTTTTAAAAAAATATTTTCCATTACATTTACACTATTTGCAATTCCATTAGTTTCATATACGAGTTGTTTAAGAAGGTAACAATAGGCAACACCTATACAATTGAATTTGGGTAGTGCCCAATGGCGGCGTAGACAGTAGTTTCAGAGCACCGTGTTCTTAAAATATTGTTCTACAAATACAAGTAATTTTAGCCATTTAAGAACTGAATATTATAGTTTAGCAAATAACAGGAATGTTATTTCATAGCACCTGCGAATATTCAAAGGTACCGAAGAAAAAATAAATGTATAACGGCTAAAAGTGGTCTAACCAACAAATTTTTAGGTACAGAAATCTTTCAAAATACATATTTTTTAAAATTCAGCTGCAGACGTAAACATTGTTATAACATAAACTTACATAGTTTTGTATATAAGATTGTTCACTTTTGTTTATAAGTATATGAAAATAATTTTAAAATGTGGGGTGAGAATATCAAAATAATGTGTGTCTTACAAATGCATTTTAAAAATTATTATATTGTTTGAGGAGAGTTTTACGAAACCCTAGAAGGGCCATGTCTACAATTTTTTTTTAAGTTTAGACTGTAATATCTGAATTCATACTTTTAACTCTGAATTCAGACTTTAAACTCTGAATTCAAACTTTATCTCTGAATTTATACTTTAATTTCTGAACTCGGATTTTAATCTCTGAATTCAAATTTTAATCTCTGAACTTACACTGCTAACGAAATTATGGGACGTAGCAATCAGATTTTTCTAGATAGATAATTGATATTTAGAGGACATAATATACAGGGGAAAATGAAACTTTACGATATTTATCATCAACTATGAAATTTTACAACACTCTGCATAATTTTACTATTTTTGATTCTAAAGACGATTTAAGGTGCGACTGTACTTGTTTGGGAAATGATATAAACCACTTAATTTCCTTAGACCTATTTTTACTTTTGGATCTAGATTGCCGTGATGTGTTAAAACCAATTTCCTGATTAAATTTGATTGTACCATTGTCATGAACAGTATTATTTAAGTACTGGGTGTCTAAATAACGTTGCACCTTTAAATTACACCTGAAATGCCTATAGCAAACAGCCGCAGTTAATCGTCAGCGGTGCCACTGTTTATGTACTGGTTTTGAACTGGTTAGTTCTTATCAGTATATCACAAATGAAGCCAATAACTCGCAACTTTAGCTGTTCACAATCTGTCATAATATGTTAACTACATGAGTACGCAAGACGTAGCACGTGTGTACACATCTAGTAGTCCTTGGCTACTCAAAGTTGGGCCTGAATACACTCACAAGCAGAAAGCATACTGAGAGTATCTACTATTAAAAGCCCCAACCATTGCCACATTTTTAAAAGCGGAATTTTAGGAAGTAGCAAACAACCACGGTTAGTCGTAAGTGGTGCCACCAGACATATATCAGTTTCGAGCTTATTAGCACTTATCAGTATGCCACAGGTGAGGCTAACGACGAGCAACCCTGATTGTTCATGTTTTGTTATTACCGACGGGAGATATAAGTACGCGAGACGTAGCATGTGTGTCTACATTTGGTACTCACTGATTACTCAATGCTGGGCCTCAATAAAGCTAGAAGCAGAAAGCGACACTGTAGATACTATTGGAAACCCTATTCGGACATTAAAGTCTAAATTCAGACATAAAAGTCTGAATTCAGATTCAGATTCAATAATTTTATTTTTGATATTACTTTTGTTCAACGTATTTTATTTTTTGAGATTTCTGTACCTAAAGAGCACCACAAATTTGATCATTTTACGGCGAGAAATACGGCGACCTTAAGTGTAATTTAGAGACCTATTTATAATTCGACTATTTATTTGAAAAAAAAAAAAATAAATAAATAAAAAAATAAGTTTACTATTCTGAAGAACGCCTAGGTACTATTACCTAAAACTACAGTTATTACTCAATACTAAAAGAGACCTCTTTAAAATATGCAGATAATTTGCATTTCAAGTAAAATATTATGTTTTATTTCCATTGACTTAATATAGTCAGTATTTGTCATAAATGAACAATGAATGTTTATAAACAATGAATGTTTATAAACAATGAAAGTCATTTCTGTGTCAGCCACGATCGTATATATGTTATTTTAAAGACTGTCAAGTTTCAATCATTTGTTATAAAAATATCTTTTCTTTTTAGCAGATAGTTTAAAATAAAGTAGCGATACCTTTACCGCAATTCAAGAAGTTTTATTTTTTAAAAGAATTTTCAGGATGTGGTAGTTGATTTATTATAAATGGAAGCACTTCATCTATTTTTATGCAAGCATTTACATTTTCTCTGCCGGTTCAGGCTGAAAACTGGCTACTTACCCATCCGAAGACTGAGAACTAGACGATGAGCTTGACGAGTCCGAATCATCGTTGACATTGAAAAACAACATCCCAGTCGCAAAACTTGTATCTATCTATTTCCCTCCGAACCGCTGCATATTTCAATAATATGCGTTCAAAGTTTCCAGAGCGACTCGTTCTTATAATTGTTGCTGTAATTTTTGACGCCGAGCCAAGTGTCCGAAATTGTTCTGGAAAATTTCACGTTCGATCGTTCCGTTTTATGACATCGATTTATTGCACGGTGAAATCCGCGATTTGAATCATTATCGGCTCACTTATTGGCAGATCCGGGACA
This sequence comes from Monochamus alternatus, assembly GCA_037114965.1. Classification (NCBI taxonomy): domain Eukaryota; kingdom Metazoa; phylum Arthropoda; class Insecta; order Coleoptera; family Cerambycidae; genus Monochamus; species Monochamus alternatus. The sequence continues at coordinate 19,254,403 of CM073435.1, read as the reverse complement.
CTAAAGTGTGATTGCGGTTATTTTTAAATCGCAGCCGTGCCGTAAAACTTTGCGTGCGCATGTGTTGTCATAATTGAATAAGCGCCGCGATTAGGCGGTTATCGAGCATTATTTGCATGGGTTGAGAATAGAGGAAAATTGTAGGACGTAATATGCCGGGAGCCAAACAAATCAGGAAAGTACGCGGCGTCTCAAATTCGATAGTATGGTCCTACTGTAGGGTTTCCATATATATTTTTGGAAATTCAGGATTAAGAAACGCTAAAATCCGGACAAAATCCGGACTGACAAAAAATATAAAAGATATTTTGAAGGAAAGGTAAAGCGTAAAATATAATTTTTAAAAACAATAATAACTTAAATTTAGAACTTTATGATATTATATAAAAAACACTTTAGGTACAAAAACATATAGATTATATTTTTAGAAACGATATTTTTCAGACCATTGAACTTCATTCAAAATGGAAAGGTTTTCTGGTGATATTATAAAAGTATGGAACTAGGAACAGGTCATGTTGAAATTAAATATGGTCTCATTATTATACCTTTTACAGACTCAAGTTTAAGTCTATTTCGATCTTTCGGCCATTGAGCTGCTATTAAAGAAAATATTCGCTCCACATTCGCTTTGTGGGCTGTTATAGCAAAGATAAATAAATGCACACATTTTTAGCAACTCAGAAAAAACTTCAATGGAAATACATTGCTGAAAACAGATTGACCACTTTTTGTGAGCAGGCAAATTATGTTCGTCCACAGTAAATTTATCTGTTACAAAATTTTTTAACGAAGAATATTGGTCAAATAGTTTTTCATCGTCAATATTTTCTAGAAGATAACTAATACATGGGAGAATGTCCTTTTCCCAGTTATTTTTCTCTATATGTTTTAAATTCATTCACTTAAAAACATTTAAATTTAAACTTGAGATGGGTGCGCGTCCGAGTGGAATACAGTGTCATCTTAATAGAGATGTAATGATAAAGTTGACAAACTTAAGTTTAATTTTTTTTACGTGTCTCTTAGCATTCCCCGGATATGTTTAAAAATTCCGGCCGGACTTCCCCGGACGCCTAAAAACCCAAACATGTCCGGGTAAATCCGGAAACCCTATCCTACTGTGCGGGGTGCAAAATATTACACGTGGTGTTAAATGGGATGAAGTAAACTCCTATTTAATCGAAAGCATTATCTTTGGAATTTGACAGAAACGACTAATGACGTTATCAGTTATACTTTCTCCAGAAACATCTTTTTTCTAATAAACTTTTTTTGGAGAAATTGTTCTGCATTACTTCTCGTTTAAAAGTTTTAAGCAATATCGTCCTAAGAATCTGAAAAGAAATACCACCTAAAAATTACATTAGCGGTGGAAGGATCAAGTAGTCATTGAAAAATAATTGAATGTTCGTTGTTTAAAGTGCATTAAAGTCACAAAATAGTTGGCATTACTTAATACGAACGTCAAAGGTATAACACAAAAAAATTCAAGAAGAGCTGTAGTTATATCGAGAAAGGTATCCAAAGCACCTCATTCCTGATCATAGAACCTTTACAAGATTGGAGACGACCTTGCGATAAAATAAAGATGCATTTTCTGTTTGGAAGAATCAAACAATTGACCGAAGAGTAAGAAGCAATGATAATACGGCTTAACTATTACAATATTTTGCACAAAGTCCACAAGTCGGCAGGCTAGCCGGGAACTGAATTTGGATAAATCAACCGTTCAAAAAATTTTAATAACCAATGAGTATCATAACTACAAAATTCACAATTTGGAGTATTTGCCTGAGCGTCACATTGAGAACAGATTTAATTTTTGTAGCTCACTGTTGATCAGAACCTTTTTCGGTACGTTCTTTGGACGGACGAAAGTCAGTTTGTTAGTAATGGTTTGCCAAACACAACGCATCAAACATTACAGGATTATTAAAAATCCCCACATTGTATATCCAGTACAAAACCAAGGCTATTTTGGAGTAAATGTATGGTGCGGCGTCATCGGTAAGCATTTAATTGGGTCTTATTTTTATAAATATACGAGGTATGGCAATTAAGTTCCGGGAATTTAGTTATAACTCGGAAACTGGCAACACTGCATTGTTCGTTAACATTTTTCTAGAGAGGGGGGACCTTCCTTTTAGTTTTAGTCCAAGTCGATAGCACGTTTGGTTTGTGTTTTATGTGTATTTCTTGGAAGTAACTTTTTTAGTGGCGTCGTGAAAATGAGTGACTCAAATTACAACGTGTTGTGACGTGTCAATTTTTAGTGAAATCTGGCAAAAACCCTCGAAAATCGTTCGAAAATTGCAGGTGGTGTATGGAGAGGAGTGCATGTCGGAAACACGCATGTTTGAATGGGCAAAACGGTTCAAGGAGGGGCGTGAATCGGTAGAAGAGGATCCACGTGAAGCAGCTCCCGTCACCTCTCGTACTGACGTGAATGTTGAGCGTATGGGTGCGTTCTTTTTTCCACCAGACATTCACCAGGTGAAAACATGATGCAACCAAAGCGTTTTTTATGGTGGCTCACCACACCGCGTTTTTAAATTACTGGTGAATGTATGGTGGATTCCATCTGCTGGAAATCTGCTGTAACCAGACCAGAAGTCCCACCAGAAAATTTGTGTGATTACTCTTTTTTTTTGGCCAATGATGGCTAATGATCTGTGCTGGTGCTTTTATGTTGGAAGACCACATAACCATAAAACAACATTAAAAAAAAAATAAAAATATACACCATTTTTTTGTTGTGTGAAGTGATTTTGGTTTTGTTAATGTTTATTATAGACACTAATTCATAAAAAATGAAGAACCAGGAAGCTGTGGATGTTAATTTCATCTACAATAATTTGTCATATTCAATTAAACTGACATCAAAAGAAATTGAGGAAATATCTGCAGGTTGGTAAATTAGGATTTCTGGGTGTCAAACAAAATAATCTGAAATTTAAAAAAAATCTGAGGTTATGTACTCCACCAAAGCGTTCTTTTTTGTAAATTGTGGTGCATATGGGGTGCTTCCATCAAAGACTAAAAAGAGTCACGTGATAGGATCAGTTGATGCAAACACGTTTTTACCAATATATTTTTGGTGGAAATCAACATATAATTTTGGTGGAAAAAAGAACACGCCCTTTGCGTGCACTGATCACGTCTGACCGGCGTCTAAGCATTCGTGCGTTGTCTGACGAGTTAAACGTCAACAAAGAAACCGTTCGCAAGATGTTACACGAAAATTTGAATATGCGAAAGATTTCCACAAAGATGGTGTCAAAAGTACTCACCCGTGAACCGAAAGACATGCGAAAATCGATCTGCGAGGATTTGTTGTCCCGCATTCGAAGCGAGGAGTCACTGGAGATGAGACCTGGATATTTGAGTATGACCCCGAGACTTGTAAACAAAGTCAGCAGTGGGTGGAAAAGGGTGGAGAGCGGCCAACGAAAGCGAGGATGTCCAAGTCACGACTGAAGGCAATGTTGATCGTTTTTTTCGATATCCAGAGCATCATTCATCGTGAATATGTTCCTGCCGGCCAGACAGTGACTGGATAGTTCTATGTTGGCGTCCTGGAACGCCTGCGAGCCCGAGTCTTCCGTGTGCGATCCGAACTCGCCGAGAACGGCTGGATCTTGCACCACGACAACGCACCAGCCCATTCCTCGTTCATTATGCAAAAGTTTTTGGCAAAAAATGGCATTCCAACGTTGCTGCACCCACCCTATAGCCCCGATATTGCCCCCTGTGATTATTTTATTCCCCAAGATGAAGTCGCACCTCAAGGGAACTCATCATGGGGGGTACAAGAGGTCAAAGAAGCTGTAACCGTGGCTCTAACTGCGGAGAATTACTAAGGGTGCTTCCAATCCTGGGACCAACGTTGGAATTGTTTTGCAGAGTTAGAGGGAGACTATTGTGAAGGTCGATAATAAAATTTTGGCGAAATTTAATTAGCTTGTTTTTTCATTGACAAATTCCCGGAACTTAATTGTCACACCTCGTTCACTGAACAGCGTGAATTACCTAAATTTCCTAGAAGAAGAAGTTCCTGTACTTCGAGAGAATGTGACTTTGCAGCTAAAGAGAAATCTGTGGTTTCAGCACGCCGGAGCTCCACCTCACAAGGCCAGGATTGTGTAGCAATATTTAGATAACACTTTCCCAGAGAAATGGATTGGGATTAATGGACTTATTCTGTGACCCGGAAAGTCACACCACTTGATTTTTTTTTCTGGGGGGTTTTAAAAAATAAGGTTTACAAAACACTTTCGCGAGATATTAATCATATAGAGAATATATTGTAATATGTATGTAGTATGCGGGCGTTTGCTGCATTTTTTCATATATGAGCTAAAACACACTGCTGCATTTGGGAATACACGTGAGAACGGCGTCTGACGTCACAGGTCTACGCTCCACATTACGGAAAACCATGCTGAATTTTAGAAAGAATTTAACATATCAACGCTGTTGATTAATGTGAAATTTTGGTGAATTCTTGCGAAAAACCCATGGCGTCACATCGAAATTCATTTAAAACAAAATCCTATCGTTTTTTGAAACTGATATAGGTACATACGTTCTTCTTCAGTTGTTTTGTTTATGAATTTTGGCTTATATGGTTTATTTTGATATTTTCTAGATTGTTAAAGGTCTATTAATAATAGTAAACCGATTTAGATTCGTGATGGTATCTTATCTTGCTTTTTATTGATCTTGCCGTGGTCTCACAAGACAAGACAATATTTAAAAAAAATATACGAAGCAAGAAAAGAAATATTGCTACGGCAGGAAGTCTTACAAATGTAAGAGGTAATATTTAAATATTAGCCGAAAAAATAAATATTGCGTTTCTATTGTAAGTATAAACTTTATTTAAAGGACATCCAGCATATAAAATTATTTTTAAAATAATAACTAAAAGTCATTAACACTTGACTGAAAGAGCTGCGATACTGTTTCGCCTATTTCGTCAATTACTTATTATGTAAAACCAATCGACCACTGTCAACGATTGACCATATTGATATTTACATCTGATATTCGAGCGAGATGTTACTAGTTTTACCTAGTCAGGTATGCCGTTTTATTAGTAGTTAGATATATTTTGAGAAAATGTTACTTTATTTACTGTAAAAAGGTATATTTATTGAATGTTTTTAAATTTCAAAAGTTTGTATTTACTTTAAATTAAGTATTTAACTGAACAAGTCATCGTTATTTAGAAATTTAAACACGTCCAAAGATATTATGCTAAATCAACACAGTATTTAATTTCCCTAAAACTGAAATGTCATGGAATTAAATCTACCATGACAAACAAAAGGCTTAGTAATATAAACGATGGTGGAACTAAAACTGAAGTAGATTATTCAAATTTTAAATGGATTTAATAGCTAACCTTTTAAAGTATTTTTAATGATGATTTCCTTATATAAACACAATAAGATGCGTCCTATATGTCTGAAGAAATACAAAGATAACAAGTTTTTTTACTTCGATTTTAATATTTAAACTGACAGATTTGTAGCTATATGAAAAATGAATAAATCAACATAGTATTTAATTTCCCTAAAACTGAAGTGTCATGAAATTAAATCTACCATGATAAACAGGAGGCTTAGTAATATAAATGAAGGTGAAACCAAAACTGAAGTAGATAACTCAAATTTTAAATGGATTTGAAACCTAACCTAAGTATTTTTAATTATGATGTCGAAGAAATAAAAAGATATCAAGTTTTTACTTCGTGTTCAATTTTTAGACTGAAAGATTCGTAGCCATATGAATTTCAATTTTCATCTGTCTAAAAACCTTATGTGATATTAGAAACTGATAAAATAGATTTTTTCCAAATAAACTTACTTTAATGTATGGTTTATAATCATGAAGAGCAGTAGATCATAAATAAATGTTCCAAATTATTTTTTCTCAACAATTTGCTGGTTTGTCAAAGCAACATTCTTACGACTGTATGCGGTGTTTTCTAGAATATGTTATTTACTGGTGGTGTATTTTCTTTGATGTCATTAACAAGCACTGCGATCCAGTTTTATTCTAATCCTTGAATTTAATCTGAATTAATTATCTACCTATATAATGTTAATAAATGAACTCGAATCATCAATCAAAGGAAATTAGAACTGGATTTAATCAAATCCCTCAGCTACAACCAAACAAATGTCTCACACCTTAGTAACCAAACTCGATTTAGTTAAATAGCACTTAAACATCTTTTTCAGCCATACTTTTTGACCTCAGAAATATCTCATTAATCTGTGTCCTATTTTTAACGAAACACGATAATGAAGAATCGATTACTAATCCATTTTCCACTGCTCATTAAAACAGAAATAAAATTGGTTGTACCCGGAGGACGAACTTCCTTCCTAATACTCCGGCATCAAAAACTGGCCTATCAATCATTCTTTATCGCCTTGGAAATCCTCATCAGCTAAGTAAATATTTTGACCCCGCTCAAAATAACGATCGATAAAACACATATGATGTGGGTATGCAATATCAGATCCTCCCGCGTTTCCTTGAACTTAACAGTGGCGAAATAGTGGGCGGCGAAGTAGTAGGAACAATTTATTAAGGATTAGGGTGGGCGTGAGTGGAAGATGCATAAAGAAATAATGGTCATGCTAGCGATCATGTTGCCGCGAGGGAATTGAACACTTCTGTGTGGGACGTCGGTAGTGGATAAAACTTCCCACTTCAGGGAACGATGTCGTAGGTATTTTTTTTAATACATTTTTTTCATGGAACAACTGATTAAGAAAAATATGATATCTGTAAACATAATATACGCGTAAGGCTACTATTAGTTTATTTGGTTATGTAAAAGAGAATGCCATCAGGTAAGGTTGGAGAGATACACTGGATTGAAAAAGGCCAAAATACAAACAATTACAAGATGGGAAACAAAGCCGGTGAAAGCCAGAACGTTCTCCGGAGCAAAAACTTTTTCCAATAACGTGAACATTTTTCAGGAAGTTCAAGGTCACTATGCCTTTTCTTTCTCTCTCAGTTCAAAAATATGTTTTCTGCGTTCTGTTGTCTTTTATACAAATTCAATAAAATTAGGTAGCTACTCTTCCTGTTCGTCATCAAACAACGCATTAGCAACATGTAACATCTCCATTTAAAAGAAATGTGCTACCAAATCGCGCGTTTTAAAATGCACAAAATACGCAACACATCTTAAAAATATATATAAAAAAAAATAAAACACGTAGAACAAAAGTAATACCTATCAAAAATAAAATTCGTATTATTTTGTTTATTCACTTTATTTAAATTAAATTTAAATCCTCCTCAAATAAAGAAATAACTTTTAAAAAGCGATTGTAAGATACACATTATTTTGCTATTCACACCCCAGAATTATTGTCACATACTTATAAACAAAAATGAACAATAGAATGTAGAACTAAGTTTATGTTTTAACAATATTTACATCTACAGCTGAATTTAAAAAAATACGTATTTTGAAAGATTTATGTACAATCGTTTGCAATAATAATGTCTCATTAAAATTAATTTTGCGATTTCTTTTGAACTGCTGACGTATTTGTAATGAAATCTACTTTAATTTTTTAACACTAATTATTAGTTGTTTCACTCACTGATAAAGATTTAATGAAATTTCTACTCAGAACTTCCAGACGTTCAAAAACTGTTTTGAGGGTGTGTCATTGTTATTGCCAAAGCATGTACCTAAAAATTTGTTGGTTAGACCGCTTTCTGTCCTTATATATTCGTTATACTTCGGTACCTTTGAATGTTCGCAGGTGGCATGAGATAATATTCCTGTTATTTGCTAAGCTCTATATTATTCAGTTCTTAAATATACTCGCGTCAAGAATTCAGACGTCTTACGTCACGGCTGACTATACACATTTGTTTTTGTTGTCAACGTAATTTTCGATATTTGGTCGCATTAAAAACAATCATTTTTTGCAATTTAGTGCAGTATATAATGCAAACTTTTAGTGTAGTATATAGTTTTATTACTATCAGTTGCAGTTTCTTAAATATTTTGATGAAAATATAATGAATTATTCATTTGTTCGTATGACGTAAGTCGTCTGAATTCTTGTCGCGAGTATACCCAAAATTATTTGTGTTTTTAGAAAATACTATTTGAAGAATACGGCAACCTTAAATAAAGTAGAGGGACCGCACCTTTAAATTTAAATTATCAAATATTTAAAACATAAAACATATAAAACACCTATACCCTAACAGTTTTTGGCAAAGCATGTACCAATCATACTTAATATAATAGGGTTCCTTTCGACTTGAATGAATCTATTATTTCACTAAAGTCAATTTTTTGCTAAATCTGACTCAACAGAACGATTTCCCGGTAAACATGTGCCAAATGCAGCTGCTTTTACTGCGGTGTGCAGTGAGTTCAAGTGTAGTGCAACGCGAGGGAAATTTGAAACCGAATCGTGGAAAAGATGGAGGTCCAGGGCGTTCACGGCGTATTACAGCAGCATGGTGTATCAGACAGGAGGCTCAATTATATCCGTACCATGTACAGGGGGTCCAAGCATTAATGCCAAGAGATTGGACGAGGAGAACCGGTATCATGGTCATCACGATCTCTTGACTTTAAATCATTTGGAACTGTTTTTGTGGGGATATTTAAAAAATGTATAAAAGTATATCTGTCGCACCTAAGTGGATCGTATTATAGTTGTTGCCAATAACTTACAAGTTCAAAACGGACAAGAAACAGAAACATTTGTGTTAGTTTATAGAAACTGGGTAAGACGGGCTCAACATTTTGTTATAACATCAGGTATTTTATTAATTAAAACCACAAATTAATTATATTAATAATTATAACAATAACGGCAAAAGAAGTTGAATTTGCTGTATAACATAGGTGTTTTAAATTGTTATTTATTTCTTTCCTTGGGAATTTCTTTCCATTTTTTGTCGCCGATTGCATGTTTTGCCGCCTTATCAGGTTTTACAATTTAGTTAATTAATTAGTTAATTTAGTTTTTATAATAAAACTAAGTTAAAAAATTTAACCCTCAGCTTTTCCCTTTCGTCGGGCCTGTCAGTAGATATAAAACTGTAGGTACAATATGTAAAATTTACAAATCAAGGCGCTGGTCCACAATAAATGCCGTTGGTCACTTACCGCGTCATGCTATATGCTGCGTATGTAATTACAATGAAAATGTATAAGCAACGCGCGGCATTTTTATTATAGCATACAGTCCCGGCGTATAACGTGACGCTGTACGCGACCTATGGCATTTATTGGAGACCAGCGCCTAAGATAAAGCGTTGCCACCTTCAGCACCGGCAGAGCCGGCAGTGTCGACCTAATTTTGTGAAGCGAAACTTTTAGCCAAAACAAAAAACATTTGAGAAATCCCAAGAACTCAGAAATTGTTTCCGAATATAATAAAAAATAGAATTAACATATTTTCCTGCTAATATATGTACAGTATATCTCGAGACTTGATGCAAAAATATTCAGGAGTGAGTAGAATAGGTCAAAATAACGTACCAGAATAGGTCAGAATAACATACCTCGTATAACTTTTTCCGCTAGGGGTCGTTGTTAAGTTGTGGGCGTAGAAAATTTACTGTCGACGCCTGCATCATTTTTATAAGATGAATTATTATTCTGGGAGTAAGAAATATGTATAACGTCAGAGATTCATAGTTTTGAAATAATAAAGAAAAATAAGATTACAATTTTAAAGACTCGTAACTTAGTAATGCAGAAAGGAAAAAATTAAAAGAGGTACTACCATTATTTTGATCTTTTTGCTACAGAATGGTGCATAATGTCTTGGGACACCCTGTATAAAAGAGATAGTGTAGGGCTGAGTTGCCTATGCAGTGGACTGGGAATGCCAAGTTTTCGTATACAGGGTATCCCATAATTATTGCGACAAATTGATAGGGGTCGTAGAGGGCATGAAAATAAGTAATTTTACCTTATAAACCCCTGTCCGGAAGTATGTCATTTAGCCGCTACAGCGCAGGTGCCCCCTGACTCATTAGCTTGCTCTGTTTATTTTTTTGTCGGCCTAAGGTCGCCACACCGATCCAGTTCAATGGCTGGCTATCATGATAAAAAAAAACAAAAAAAAAAAACGCTCAGATTCAGTTAGTTTTAGTGACTTGCGTGCAAAACGTAAATAGCATTAATTTGGTGGTACAATGGAGCATTATTCGTATGCGGAACTTGCTGATATGCATATGATTTACGGAGAAGCTGGTAGTAATGGGACGGTTTCCAGAACGTCATCATCCTCATCATAGCATTTTTGCTAGAATTCATGGAATCAGTGGCACCGTCAGACGTTCCGGGAGGGCAGGGCGGCCCTTCGCCATGCGGACAGTACAGTTTGAGGAAGAGGTTCTGCACCATGTAGAGACCAATCCGTTCACAAGCGTGCGTGCCATTGCACACGATATGGGACCGGCACGAAGTACTGTTTGGCAGGTTCTCCGGGATCAACAACTACACCCGTACTGCCTGTTACAAGTCCAAGCCATGGGTCTGGTTTTTTTGAGACAACTACGTTTTGTTTACTGACAAGGCCGGTTTTACAAGGGATGGTTATTTTAATAGCCGTAATAGTCACATTTGGAATGAAAATAACCCCCATGTCATAGCCCTTCATAGACACCAACATCAATTTGTAATTACCATCTGGCCCGGCATTGTGGGCGAGCAGATCATCGGGCCATATTTGCTCTCACCACATTTGAATGGACACGTTTATGCGCAATTCCTGCAGCATGTGCTTCCAGAACTATTAGAGGATGTACCACTGGACATAAGAGCTAACATGTGGTTTCAACACGATAGAGCCACAGCCCACTTTGCTTTGCCAGTGCGGCAAATATTTCCTAACAGGTGTATAGGCCCAAGTGGCCCTGTACACTGGCCTGTGAGGTCACCAGACTTAACCCTCTTGGATTATTTCAACAGAAGTTGAACTATTTTCTCTGGGGCCATCTAAAAGCTTTAGTGTATAAAACTCCTGTTCCCAACCAACAAGATCTACTGGGAAGAGTGATGGCCGCGTCCGCACAGGTTCAGGACATACCGGGGATATTCCATAGAGTTCGCCAATCAATGAAGAATCGTGCCCAGCTGTGCACTGAGCAACGTAGAAGAACCTTTGAGCAATTACTCTAAGCTCTTTCAATAAACTGGTACTTTTTCAAATTTTTCTTTTTTTTTTGCTGTAGCGGCCAAACGGCATATTTCCGGACAGGGGTTAATAAGGCAAAATTGCTTATTCTCATGCCCTCTACAATCCTCTATTCTTCTATTAGACCTAAAAATTATATATCGAGATGTTATTAGCTATTAACTGTTTTGGTCAATTATCAATGACAAATGTGCTTTAATTTAATTAATACGATGAAAGCCAAAATAAATAGGTAGGCTCGTAATAGCATTTCATCACGTTAATATTTTTAAATAAAAAAGATATTGGGAACGATTGTAGAAATATAATGTTTTAAAATTTGTGCTCGTACTTGTAGTAGTTAAAAAGTGTACACAAACAATAAAGGTTGCACTTTGAAATTTGTTATGTATTATTTTTTTAACTCCTAAATTCGAAACAAATATGACAATGAATAATAAAAAAAACATACTTGCTATTTTTTAATTTCGGACATTTAATGTTCGAAATTCTGCCGCCCTTAACCCGTGTTCACACTTGTAATACAGCCTTGCTGCGAATCTTGATGTAATTTCAACACGACTGTGTGAAACATATCTCGTAACATCGTCGAGTAATATCAGAGCGAACATCGATGTTCACAGCGTTAATGTGGTAAATCAAAATTAAAAAAAATAGCCTTGTGGACAAGAGGTTCTTTTTAGGAGGAAAGAACGGGGAATATTTCTGTAACTTAGTTAAAGTTGCATTGGTATGATAACAGTACATATTTATGTATTTGCAGCATTAAATTGATTATTTTCATTTTTCACTATAAAACTATCACTGATGTCACAAGTTACAGACAAACTTATATAACCCCATATAATGATAAAGTTATCGACATAATTTCTCAAAACAGTTATAATATTTACTTTTTTTGACGACATTCGCTAAAAGTTCCGGCATTAAATAATTTAAAATAAAAATTAATAATTTAAAATAAAAAGTGTAAAATTTGTACCACAACCGGCAAATTTTGTGTCTGTGAGGATTAGTTTATTGACTTATAAGCATACATTCTTAAAAAAGGATAATAGGTGCATATTTGAAGTTTAATTTAAATTTTCAATAATAAAAATATGTTAATTATTTCATTGTAGATTAATCAGTTAAACGTCTAAAGCAAATATAAAATAAGCTAGAAATAAAATGCTTTGTTTATTATTGTTACTATTTAAATTTTTCTGAAGTAAAATAATAACTATTAAAGAGCGTCTGTAAGACACATATTATTTTGCTATTCTAACCCCACATTTTAACACATAATTTAAAAGTGAACGGTCTTACTAAAATAAGTTAATGTTATAAGAATATTTACATCTGCAGTTAAATTTAAAAAATAAGTATTTTCATAGATTTCTATATTAAAAATTGGTTGGTTAAACTGCTTTTTCTCGTTATTTATTCGTTTTATTTCGATGTTTTTGAAGATTTGCAGGTACTCAGTTATTAAATGCCTAAAATTATTCGTATTTGCAAAAAATACAAGATAAACGGTAAAATTAAGGCATTTTATAATCAACGGAAAATTTCAGGAACTAAATATGACAACTCCATTAGTGAGCTTATTAGGTTGTTCGACTCTCAATAATTTTTAGATATACAATCTATTGCAATAATAATGGCACTTATTAAAATGAATTTTGCGATTTATTTTGAACTGCTGATGTATTCGTAATGAAATTTACTTTCAACTTTTAACCTTAGTTCTCAGTTGTTTCACTCATTAATAGATATTTAATGAAATTTCTACTCAGAACTTCAAAAACTGTTTTGAGAGAGTGTCATGTAATTAGAAAATATAACTAGATCATTTTGGCAGTAAATTTGAAAAGAGACAAAATAGAGAAAAAGCAATACAATTCGTTACTGAGTTATGAACAGAACTATTTCATTTGATTTAGGATTAACTAGGAGGGAGAATAAACACAAAATAATCAACGAAGTGGCAACGTTAATCTTAGCCAAATATAACTGACATTTTAAACGTTAGTAGCTGACAGTATTGACATTGACAATAAACATAAATTTATGTGAAGCTGTGTAAACTAGGCGACAAATTAACCAATAACAAGCTAGCGTTTAAGCGCGAGAAATTTAAATCACTCCTCTTAGTTTAAAAATGAGGTATAGGCAATTTTTTTTCAATACTATTTCTCCAATGATCTTTCCAAAATGGTGTAATTTTTTATATAATATGCAACACGTTATGTGGATGGTCAAAAGTTCAAGTAACTTAGCATTAGTAGTTTTTATATTTATAGATGCATTATTTATGAAAAGAAAACTAAATAAATTTAAAAATATGTAATTTTTTCTTTTTAATTTTTGATATACTTTTAATAATTATATATTTTTTTTACTGATATGTTTTTACAACTACCTATACTTATATTTTTAATATTAAGTACAATGACCTTCAGAGTAATAGAATTGTACCACTTGGTGAATAACAAAATACCGTCTGTTGGTGTTACTTATATTCTCAAATAATTATACAACAATGCATTGTAGAAGTGATAAGACAAAAATTAAATAAAAAAATACAAATTTAATTTCGTCATTCTTTTCTGCCATTTTGAACACGCCAACACGCTGAAAGTTTTGTTTACGCACAACGCATTTGCCTTGTATTTGTATATTTATTCAGGAAATATGCTGCCTATACACCATCACATTGCATTTTTATAATAGACAAACTTAGAGAAGAATAATTTTACGTTATCTAGGATTCCGGCGCTGGCAGATTACGCGGCGGCGATCCGTTACATAATCTAGGTCAGCAGTGCACGAACCCTCTCACCTCTATCTCCTGGAGCAGAAATCGCCCTGTCGCCTTCGTCGGGGTGGCCGTCCACAGCGCCGATCAATCCCTCGATTCACTGCACACCGGCGCCCGCCATTGATCCCAAGAAGCACCTCGATGGAGACGGATAAGAGACCGCGGCGGCTGCGTGTCTTCCGCGACGGCTCGCGACGTTCATCTGCTTCGCGCTGTGCCCGGAGTTTCGGGCAGCGTCGGGCCCGGAGCAGCGTTACCGGAACGGCGGGCGGTGGGGGCCGTACCGAAGTTCAAGGCCGGTGAGAGGGTGCGTGGACGAGATGGCCGTTTTTGGGGTGCCGCAGTTTTCTGCCGTGCGGTGAAAATAGCGGTTTCTGCTTTAAAAAATTATTTCGCCCGAAGGTTTGACTGTAATCAACCCTGCTTAAGCCGGTCCCAGACGATGTGTCCAATGTTGAATCAAATGTTGCTTCCAATGTTGGTTCCAACGTTGGACACAATTTTCGTCATAAAAGTATGGCAAGTGTGTCTGCTACACGATAGAGTAAACTTTTGTCGCAACATTGAAATCGCATGTGGAGCCAACGTTCGTCAGTGTCGTACTTATGCTGCAGATTCACAGAACACAGTAAAAAATAAAATTAGTGCGCTCCTGTAATGCGTCAAACACACGATCGCTCGTGTGGGTGCGTGCCGAACGATGCTTCCAACATGTTTCCAACGTTGGAAGCTCCTTTGATGCGGTTCAGATTTACCGACAGAAGCCCGAACGTGGCATGCAGCTAACGTTGGCTACATGCAATTGAAGCAGGTAGACGATGTGACGAATGCCTTGCAACGTTGAACACATCGCCATTTGCTACATCGTGTGGGCGGGTGCTGGTGAATTGCATGTGTCCAACGTTGGCTACATGCCACGTTCGGGCTTCTGTCGGTAAATCTGAACCGCGTCAAAGGAGCTTCCAGCGTTGGAAGCATGTTGGAAGCATCGTTCGTCACACACTCACACGAACGATCGAATGTTTGACGCATTCCAGGAGCGCACGTATTCCATTTTTTTACTGTTCTGTGAATCTGCAGTATTAAGTACGACACTGACAAACGTTGGCCCCACGTGTGTTTACAATGTCGCAAGAAAAGTTCACCCCATCGTATAGGAGACACACTTGCCACACTTTTATGACGAAAACTGTGTCGAACGTTGGCACCAACATTGGAACCAACATTTGAACCAACGTTGGACACATCGTCTGGGACCGGCTTCACCAGCGCCCGCCCACACGATGCGGGAAATGACGATGTGTCCAACGTTGGAAGGCATTCGCCACATCGTCTGGGACTGGCTTTATACAAGTGTTTATAACGAATAGAAACTATGACAGATTCTTAACAGTATTTGGATTAAAAATGTCTTACGAAAAATTTTGATTTTTACTATAAGGTTTGTTTTTACAGCAGTTGGAAACGGTTTGAAACTATCAGAATATTAAATGCAATGGGAACGCGTTCCCAACTTAACTGGTCGAATATTTCTGACAGTTTCAAACCGTTTCCAACTGCTGCATAAACAACCATATTATCAACAAAACGAATCTTGAGAGTTGAAGAGTAATTTTGAAAATTTAAATGGTTACACAGTAAATTAAAATCTACGAAGGCACATTTTTTAATTTTCTTTGTGTTCCTTAACTTCGAATTCGAATACGAAATTTCGAGTTTTGGTACAGGGTGATCCGCATAAGAACAGACACAGAACAAATGCATGTAGGGGTTCCAAAATATTGCTAATTAACCAAACATATCTATATACAAAGTAGCACACAGGCGGAGTTACAGTTCATAGTGAGAGCAAAAAGTATTTTAAATTAAATTCTACGCGGGATATTATCATTCTTTTAACTTCGATCAACGGAAAAAAGCTTGGCATAATTTTAAGAGTGACTCAACCTCAATGAACACCTTATAGTGTTTCAGTCTCATAATCAAAGAAGACCAATAATAAACCTAAATCATTTATGAAATTTGGTTATTCCAAGTCAAAATAATTCAAAGATATTTTTTTTTCGAAATATTTGACCCCATTTTGAAGGCATGCAATTCCGCCTCTGTATAATTTTGTATATAGGTATGTTTGATTAAATTTCAATATTTTGGGACTCCCTACATGCACTTGCTCTGCGTTCTAGTTCTTATGCGGAATACTCTGTATACATATCCTGCTAAGCCGTTTTGTGGGGAGTTTAATTTTCAAGGTTTAAAAGGTTATACAGGAAATTAAAATCTGATTGGACATATGGAACACATATTTTCAATAAAGTATTTTAAATGAAAAAGCCCTTGGCGAATACAGGGTGTCCCCGTCTTTATCATTCTTAATATTTAATTTTTTATTATCTACTAAACAAAAACATATTTTTTGGTCAAACTTGTCATGCAATAATCATAATAAAATGTTAATATTTTGACGTAAATAACTTCTTTGAACGAAAGCCAGTTGTATGGGGTTTAGTTCACACTTGAATCAACTAAACTTCTACGCTAATAGTAAATAGTACTTTGTGTATCTAGGCGAGAAAATGAAGGTTTGAAAGAAGAAATGGCCACTTCTGGAAGACCAGAAAATCCCTTTCCCACCGTGGTGCATACAACATTTTTTATCCTGCACAAGAAAAAAATACTAAATTCGAAACATTTCTTATAACAGTTATTAATTTACAGAAAGAAGTTAGTTCTTGAAATATTAATATTGAATGCAGTGTTATGAATACTACACTTATAAAAGGAAATACCTTGTTTAGATAAACCCGACAATTCAATTTGTTCTGAAACACTATTTGAAAATAAATCATGATGATTTGTAACTTCTGCAGGTTCTCTGATAAGTGATTCTTCCATACAGGTGCTTTCAGTTCTACATGCACCGGCAATTTCAGTTATTAGTACCACATAAAATAATTACATTGTCTTATAAAGAATAAGATTTTAATACTATTTAATTTTAACTTATATTGATTACCTTTGTCATTAAGTATATTTTATCTGAAGCTTTTATTAAAAATTTAATTATATCTTAGTGATTGAATATAACTAACAGATATTTGCTTTAAAAAGGCGGTTACTTTCGTATAACTTCCAATATTAACATTTTTCCTGACAGACATCGTTGCTTTTAACATTGAGTAAACTTACCATGTCGAAGACTTATATTTTTGTGACGATTCGGATATGTATGTTAAAGTTACACTTTCACTGTATTTTTATACTTTTCTTAAGGAACAGTAATTCATAAATACTTTGTATTGTAAATTGTATCTTTCTTTGACTTGTCAGGTATCAAATTAAGCACTACTCCTTTTCCAGCAATTTCTTTAGGGGTACAGTTATATATTTTTCACCATTGGCGTAGAAGTTTAGGGGGTTTAAGTGTGAACAAGACCCCCTATCTACGCCAGAGCCTTTAGTTTAAAAAAGTTGTTCACGTTAAAATATTAACTTTTTATTATGATTGGCGCATGTCAAGTTTGAAGGAAACATATGTATTTGTTTAGTAGATAAAAAAGAAAAGAAAATATTTTTTTTGAAGTTCAAGAAAATGGGGTGCCATACGGAAAAAAGTTATAGGAAAGACTCCTATCATTTTTTAATACTCTATCATTTCCCAAAGTTAAAAACGAAAAATCGGTGATACTCTGTTTACGAATATTGAATTATTTCATCGAATTACATTTATTATTATGTTATGCGGAATTAAAAACAATGAAGTGTTCAGTTGCAAAGTGTACCATATTGACCTGCTGCTCCGCTATGCACTATCTATCCTTCTCGCTCTCTCTATTATAGGAACTAAGTAATAGACCTGCTTAATGTTCCCATTGTTTCAATAGATATTATCATTTTAATGCACTCAGCATTTTTCGAAAATGTACTGTTAAACTGGGTTAATGTTAGTCAGTCGATGGCTGACTGTGAGTCTCTAGAAGGTAATAGATTCTCCCCTTTTGTAAAAGCCGCTTTACAGTCCGCAATACCATTCCTAAAATTGTGACTTGTAGTTTGATTTACAGTAGTCATTTCGCAATTGCAATAGAAGTGATACACTTCAACCCGAATGCACACAAGAAACTAAACTGTTTATTCAAGTGACAATAACAAAAGTATAACATATAAAATAAAGATTTCATTTAATATATTTTGCAAGCTCAACAATCAAATAATAATCAAGTAGAAGGTAATTTGAATGTACAGCCTAGGAATTTTTTCGTATGGTGGTAACTATACAAATCACTAAATTATGCCCCAGAATTGAAGAAAAGCTGTAATAATAATGGAGCAACCCTTATATTTTAAAAATTACAAGAATTTTTCAGATACCACGGCTTTTGCAATACTCTACTGTTCAGAGTTTTGATTGTGACTATTTGAGCAATATGATAGCTCAGAATAATATGAATTGTCGAGAAATTGATTTTAATTATCTTAAATGTCTTTACAATAAAATAAAAAACTGCAAAAGCTAATAATAAAAAAATATATGGGTAAAATATTGTCGGTGTAATTCAACTTTGATCGGGGCATTAGTCCTAACATATACAGTATGCGCCAAAAGTATGGAATAAATTCAATAAAAACGAAACAATTATTTTTTGGGAAAAATCCGCAAACAGGTCGATTTTTAATTTAAAAAATACATATTTTAGCGTAAAATGCGATTTTCAAATGTCATTTGTTTTCGAGTAATGACATCATCGATTTTTTTTTAAATGACAACACCATATTTTTTTCCTTGATTCTGAGAGATCATTTAATTCTCTATCAGACAGTTCTAAAATTTTGCCCTCTTACATAGGAAAGTTTTCGAGTAAATGACGATTGAATGTTAGAAAACGTAAATTTTATCCATAAAAAAGTAACAATTCTGAGGTATGTAAAATAAAATACAATTGATTAAATTTTATACTTAAATTAAATGTTCGAATTGCCATCCACCAACTTCTTGACAATGCGCAAGTCTGTGAAGAAATTCTTCTTGCACATTATGAATGATTTCTGGGGTAACTCTGCGTATTTCGTCCCGAATGCGATTTTGAAGTTCTTCTAAATTACGTGGTTTATTAATGTACACTTTTGACTTCAAGTATCCCCATAAAAAATAGTCAAGAGGTGTAAGATCTGGCGATCTTGCAGCCCATTCTATCGGTCCGCGTCTACCGATCCACCTCCCAGGAAAACAGTTGTCCAAAAAATCTGGTACAGGGCGCGCATAGTTCGGAGGTGCACCGTCTTGCTGAAACCATATGGTATCGTCAGGAATGTCAGGGTCATTATCGTTAGGAAAAATTACTGCAAGGGCTGGAACAAGGTCATTTTCTAGAAACTCTAAATATCTTTGTCTTGTAAGGGTTCCTTCAAAGAAGAAAGGCCCTACTATTCTGTCGTCAACTATTTCAGCCCACACATTTAATTTCTGATGGAGTTGGGTATGTGCCTCTGCCATCTAATGAGGATTTTCCCGACTCCAATATCTGCAAGTTTGACGGTTTACTGTACCATTCAGACAAAATGTGGCCTCATCTGAAAAAAGTATTTGCCGGTGTAAATTTCTATTTCCTTGACATAAATCCATTAGAATTTCGCAAAAGTGTAAGCGGCGATCGGGATCATCTTCATTGAGTTCCTGCACAAGTTGAATTTTGTAGGAATGATATTTTTCCTTTCTCAAGATACGTAGCACTGTGCTCTGACTAGTGTCATTGTTTAATGCAACCAATCGTGAAGAATTATGAGGATTATCCACCATACTTATCAAAATGTTCTGTTTCTGATTTTCATTAATGCTTGGACGTCCAGGTTTTGGAATATTTACATCATTGCCAGTTTCTCTAAATTTAGACTCTACCTTACTGACTGTTGATTGGCTGATAGGGCGATCTGGATATTTTTCATTAAATAAATCGCAAACTTCCTGCTGAGTTCTAGTCATATTCCCGCATCCGATAAGAATTAAAATTTCAATTCTTTGAGTAACAGTTAAATGTGCCATAATACTTTAAATTGAATAATAATTTATATGTCGCTTACAATACTTATTAGAAAGTCGGTGTGACAATGACACTTTGCAAAGATTTTCACCTACGTGATCCATAAAAGAACTATGGAATTCGAAAAACTAAACTTGATAACGTTTTTGGTTTATTTTAATTGATTTACGTTTTCTATCATTCAATCGTCATTTACTCAAAAACTTTCCTATGTAAGAGGGCAAAATTTTAGTACTGTCTGATAGAGAATTAAACGATCTTTCAGAATCAAGGAAAAAAATATGGTGTTGCCATTTAAAAAAAATCGATGACGTCATTACTCGAAAACAAATGACATTTGAAAATCGCATTTTACGCAAAAATATGTATTTTTTAAATTAAAAATCGACCGGTTCAAGGATTTTTCCCAAAAAATAATTGTTTCGTTTTTATTGAATTTATTCCATACTTTTGGCGCATACTAGGACAAGAAGAAAATCCGGAACAATATGCATTTGAACATAATGTAAAGTTGGTGGAAGACACATTCTCTGTAGTAAACATTCAACATTAAGCGTAGACCAGTTGTGGAGAAAAACATACGAAAAATATTAGCCAAATTTAATGTTTCAAAGACAACTCTCTACAAGATTTTCTAAACATGATTCATTTACCTTTTTCGTATTCAAAAAGTATATTACAATAATACCATACCTTTGTTGGAAGAGTACTTTCTGCACTTGAATTTGAATTCACCAGGGATGATAGGTATACTTAATTCATATAATTTGCATGATGAAAATCTACACTCTACTGTGTGCAAAATCTAAGAAATCAACAGGATCAAGTACCCGCTTCACAGAAAAAATTAGGGATAATGCCTTCATTTTTATTGGGAGACTCATACTTTAGTTTTCAACTAATTGGTTATTTTACTTGCTATACTTGATTATACTGCATTAGTGTTGTTTTATACAAGAAATTTTACAAAATATGAAAATGACTTGCCTTGTCTTACAAAACAAAACAAGAGTTTTTTTAAAGTCTTGTTCTTGCTCGATCTTGCAAGATTATGTCTTGTATTGTCTTGCAGAGTCCGGCAAATTTTTTGTCTTGCATTTTTGCATGATTTTTGCGAGATTCTTGCACAAATAAGAAACATGGAACTTTATTACAAATTTGGATGTACTGGTGGTTACTCTCGGTAGACATATTAAAGTATTCCGAGCTCTTTCAGTCAAGTGGCAGTGAATTTATAATTAATTATAGTGCAGAAGACCTAGACCTAGAATGAATAAACTTTGATTTTAAAAATTATTTTATATACAAGATGTCCTTTAAATAAAGTATGCACCTACAATACAAATAAAATATTTTTTCAGTTAATTATCACTTAAATGTTACCCCTTATAATTGCACAACTTCTTGACGTACCAATATTTCATTGCCTTGTCTTGCCTTGCCTGCCAGCAAGACTAGATGCCAACACTTTACTGCATTTAAAATTGTATTTTGAATAAAAATATCCTATACATCTTTCTTCTAAAATTCTTTGTTTTAAAGCCATTTTAATTTATTTATGAAGACGAACTTAAAAATTGTTTGTTTTTGGAATAAAGCGGAAAATTTCTTTTTCCTCAGAAATTTCTTTGAAAAGTAAACGTTTAATTTCCAAAAAAACTCCCGATATCACCGGTCCTGGTTGACTATATTAATTCAGTCAATTTTTTCTTTAGTTAAATAATTAGTCCAAATTTTACCAATTTAAAATAGTCATCTCCAAAGATATTCATAAGTGTGATATGTTTTTATATCTATAATTGTTTAAGGTTTTTTGACGCGAAAACATCCTCCTGAAATTATAATATGAATATAGAATATATAGATATATTAAAAAAATGTTGTTACTTAGCTGATATTGAAAAATAAGTGTATTTTCATAAAATGCGAAACATTTTTTTGTTCGTATTAATAGCTATGACAGATAATGTTCCTTCCCACAGGACAGATACAAGTGCGTGTCATGCTTCGAGTTTATATAAATAGCTATGAAAGGTATGAATGATGAATCACATCTGCAATTTGCCTAATAGTGTATATTTTTGGTAATGCTAAAATTTAGTTACTGGGACGCACGCCAGTGGAAGACATCGCCCGACGAATTCTAGAGTTTACTCCTGCTAATCAATATTTTGAAGCGAACTGGAGCGAATCCCGCAGAGAATTAACTCGGAAGAGAAGAAAGTGCTTGGAAATATGCATTACATCGAATTCGTTAAATTTAAAAAAGGTAGTTACGCACATATATATTTCGTTTCGTTACTTTTAAAAATAGTCATACTATATAAAAAAATTGTTATATGAGATATTTGTCAAAACGTTAGTCGATGCCATTAGGAGTCAGAATTTTTTTAGGTTCAATTACTGAGGGTTCTGGGAAAAAAATCTGTATAATTGTTTTGTTAGAAATACAGGATGATTCAGAACTTATCTAAAAATTTTTTTTTAATATACAGGGGACTCTTACAAATACAATTTTGTAAAAAAAATCAAAAAGAGCAGTTCAAAAATGATTTAAAAATACACTTCCGCACGTCACTGGAAGCCGGTCCATTGTAAAACCTGATAAGGCGTATAACGTATAATCGACTACACAACAAAAAATTTAAAGAAAAGTAAAGAAATAAATTACATTTTACAACAACTATTTTAACGCAGCAAATTCAACTGCTTTTGCCACTATTATTATTAATTATTAATAGAATTAATTTGTGGTTTTAATTAGTAAAACATTTTGACATACCTGATGTTACATACAACAACATTTTGGGCCTGTCTTACCCAGTTTCTACAAACTAACACAAATGTTTTTGCTTCTTGACCCTTTTGCACTTGTATTGTTATTGGCAGCAGCTAAGATACGTTTACGTAAATCAGCAATAGTGTCCACTTTGGACTTGCTAAATATCTCTACAAAAATAAGTCCAAATGATTTAAAATGAGGAGATTGCGGCGGCCATGGTACCGGTTCTACTCATCCAATCCTTTGGTATTAATGCTTGGACACGCTGTACATGGTACGGATATAATTGAGCCTCGTGTATGATACGCCACTGCTGCAATACACTGTGGATACCTTGGACCTTCATCTGTTCCACGATTCGGTTGCAAATTTCCCGTGTCACACCAGCGTTTGCACTACACTTGCACTCACTGCATACTGTTGTAAAAGTAGCTGCATTTGGAACTTGTTTTATTTTTTACAATAAATTAAAATGATATCCATGAACTGCGATTAAGACTTTAAAAAAACTTTTGTCTTTTTTGCAGGACAAGACTTTCAAATTTTGCAAGTTTTCTTGTCACTGCCAATACTACATTTGTTTGTCAGATTTACTTCTAAACATTCTCCGTTCTAATTAAATTTTTAATATACGCAGTGGCGTAGAAATTATGACGACTCGTAACACCGCAACTTGTTGACATATGTGTAAGTCAAATAGAATATTGGTCCAACTTTGATTTGTGCTACACTTTAACAATTATTTTCACGTATAAATAAATCAAAGTAAACAATTTTATATCTAGTACCGTACTAAAATTATCATAGTTATCAAAATAACAAACATCTCCAAAAAGTAACTATTTTTGTGGATTTCAAAAATCAACACCTTGTTATTAAACTGCTTTCTATAGTTATTTATTCTTATGACTTTGATGGTGTCCTTGAAATTAGCTGGGTGGAATTGATAACATTCCTGTTATTTGTCATGCCTTCAATCAATTATTAAATTCTTGAAATAGTGTTTTCTACAAATACAAATAATGAACTGAATAATATAGAGCTTAGTAAATAAAAGGAATGTTAACTTATGCCACCTGCGAATATTTAAAGGTACTAAAGTAAAACGAATATATAACGACAACAAGCGGTATAACTAACTAATTTTTAGGTACAGAAATCTTTCAAAATATGTAAATATTGTTATAACATAAATTTACATAGTTCTGTATTAAGATTGTTCACTTATATATAATTATATAATTGTTTATACTCGCGGCAAGAATTCAGGCAACTTACGTCATACGAACAAATGAATAACTTATTATATTTTCATCGAAATATTTAAGAAACTGCAACTGAGACTAATAAAACTATACACTACACTAAATGTTTGCGTTATATATTGCACTAAAATGAAAAAATGATTATTTTTAACGCGACCAAATATCGAAAATTATGCTGGCAATAAAAACAATTGCGTAACGTCAGCCGTGTAAGACGTCTGAATTCTTGCCGCGAGTATATAAGTATGTGAAAATAATTATTAAAATGTGGGGTTAAAATAACAAAATAATGTGCGTCTTACAAACGTTTTTTAAAAGTTATTATTTTATTTGAGGAGAATTTAAATATTAAAAGTAGATTATCAAAACATGAAGAATTTTATTTTTGGTATTACTTTTGTTCTAGGCCTGACGGCCTCATTGGACAATTTCACGTTGCGTGCAATAAAAACTTTTTGTACGAGTTGCCTACAATATTTTTTCTGTGTTCATGCAAAAACCAAAAAATGTTTTGTAATTCAGTTGATATCCAAAGGAAACCAATTTTATTTTAAATAAATTGCATTTTCTATTAATTTCGTAATCCAGTATGTAATAAATATGATAAATAATATAAAATATGCAACTACTTAAAACGTAATACAATTTCACAGAAAATGAACTAAATATAAGTCGATTTGAAAGTTTCTGTTTGTCATGATCACAAAACGCTGTAGTAGAATGACAAAGTGTGCAAAAAAAATTGTATTGCACTAGTGCAATAAAGAACCACTTTTTCCACTAAATATAGTTCAATAATGTTTTGTTTTTTGCATGAACATAGAAAATAGTTATTTATGCAACAAGTATAAAAAGTAAGTGTTTATTGCACGCGACCTGAAATTGTCCAACGAGGTCATAGACCGAGTAGGACAACACGTCGAGTGCAATAAGCACTTTTTGAACGAGTTGCATACAATATTTTTTCTACGTTCATGCAAAAACCAAAAAATGTTTTATTTATAGTCTGTTTGGAAATGAAAGAGAACAATAAAACCTCGAGATAAGAACCGGCCATGGGCGTGGTAATATTTCGTTTCAGGTAATTATCGGGTAACACTAATGGTAACAGGTAATGGGTGTACATTAGTATATTTTACTGGATACATCATAGGGCAGGAGCTAGTGTATTGTGACACATCAATCCAGTCTTAGAGCTGAATATACGAAGACGTGCTAGTGCAGTAGAGTAAAATTCGACTTGTGTTTAGTGACTATTGTGCAAGTGGATATGATATTGTTTGGGTAAAACGTCGAGCTTATCAGATTACGTACCTGCTAAACGCGTGAAGAGATATGCGCTGTCTCAGAATGAGAAGATTATTATATTAAATGTATTTAATGCATTGAAACATCAAAATCCTACCAACAATGTTAACGACATCGTGGAAAAGTGTTCCAAAATGACAGGGATTGGAAAATAGACTATCTGCAGACTTTTAAAGGAAACAAAAAATGAACAAGATACTTTAAATCCTTCAAAATCATCTACAGGGAGGCGAAAAGTCGTTATAGATGATTTCTTCAAAAATGTCATTCGCAAAAAGTACCATCATTTTAATTTTAAAAAGAAATACCAACGTTAAACAAAAATTTTAAGTGAACTTTCAGAGGACAACCATTTGCCAAAAATCAGTAGAAGCAAATTATGGGCCGTCTTACGAGAGTTGAATTTTTATTGGGAAAAGCAGAACAAGAAATCAGTTCTTATCGATAAAGATGAAATTATTTGTTGACGAAGATCCTACTTAACATCATTTAGAAAATTCCGTGACGAAGGGAGGAATATTTATTATCTAGACGAAACTTGGGTCAACGAGGGATATACTGTAACAAAAGTATGGCAAGATAAAAATGTAAAAAATTTTCGACAAGCATTTTTAGATGGACTTTCAACAGGGTTCAAGGCACCTTCAGGTAAAGGGCGAAGATTAATAGTGACACATATAAGTAGTGCCAGTGGTTTTGTATATGGCGGTTTACTTTTATTTGAATCTTAATCTAAAAATACAGGTGACTATCACGAAGACATGAACGCAGATGTTTTCGAAGAGTATTTTACACAGATGTTGGATCTTATTCCTCCGGGGTTTGTAATTGTCATGGATAATGCCAGTTACCATTCACGGCAGACCGAGCGGACGCCTACGACTGCTTGGAGGAAAGCCGATATAATTCAATGGTTATCCGGAAAAAACATTTCTTTTGAAACAAATGTGGTGAAAAAGAAACTTTTGATACTTGTCAATCTTAATAAAGATCAGAAAAAATATGTTATCGATGAAATGGCAACAAATCGCCAAGTAACGGTACTAGGGTTACCACCTTATCACTGTGAACTCAACCTAGTCGAATTAGTCTGGGCGCAGGTAAAAGGAGATGTAGCGCGAAATAAAACGACGTTTAAATTAAGTGACGTGAAAATTTTGTTAAAAAATTCCTTGGAATGAGTAACTGCAGATAACTGGGAAAGATGTATACATCATGTACAAAAAGAAGAGGAGAAAATGTGGGAACTCGATAATTCAATTGACGTTACTGTTGAATCTATCGCTATCAATCTAGGAGATGAAGATAATTCATCAGAATATTCAGAGGATGAACTTTAATATACCTACTTTTTTATTTTCTTTATGGTACATTTATACAACACTACATTTACTCACCATAATTTGAATGTTCAAAATACATATATTTTTGTGTGGAATAAAAGTCTATTCATTAAATTTAAATAAATATTTTGATAATAATATTGAATAATTTTATTTGAATGAACCCTCTTATGATGCTTAAAGTAGCCTCTAGTTTTGAAATTCTGTTTTTATATTGTTTACTTATAAGAGAAATGGACCGAGAAATTGAAGCGGCATAGACAAAGACGGATTGTCGGGTATTAAATTTTAGCTACCTGCTACAATTTAGTACTGTTCGATCACACAAAGTTTTTTAAAAAGTACACCTCATCTATACCGATAATATATAATATAAAAATATTGAATATAAGCACCAGTACTAGGTTGATTTGCATACATAATAAGCTTTTATTACTCTCTTGCTAAACAGACTATAGATGACACTAAGTGTAGGAAAATATAACATCGATTTGAATGTTTGTGTTTGTCATGATGACAAAACGCACTTTTTCCACTAAATATAGTTCAATAAAGTTTTGTTTTTTGTATGAACGTAGAAAAATACAATTTTGTAACCACTTTAAAAATTGTGTAGTAGCCTAAAATAACAAAACATTAAAATTTGAAGAATTAAAGAAAAGTGATTTTTTTCATAAAAATAAGCCGAGACATTTTAAATTTAAATATCTACATTTGTCTTCTCGATTTCTCAAAAAAATCCTGAAAATACCTTCTTGCCATTACTTTAATGACATAAATATTTGGCAGTAATGGCAACAAAAATAAAATAAATTTAATCTAAACTCTCAGCTCTTTGATGTCCCAACTAATACAAACAGAGAGTCCAGCTGCCTGATGTTTATTTTTGATTATTGCTATTAAAGTTATATTTGACGGATACCAGGGATATCTCAAGTGAACCCTCAGAAGATAATATTTACTATCTAGAAAGTCAATTTCTGTTACATTAAATACGAGGGTCATCCAGAATTTAGCGTCTGTTTACGTCTCACGTCAAAGCAACACAAACTGTCGAAATTATTTGGTTATTTAAACAGCTCCATTGCTGAGAGTAAACTTGTCATTCAATACAATATCTAAGCGTAACTTTAGACAGCTATTTCAGGTAAAATGTTTCAGCAGTAAATAAGTTAAGAAGCACCCGCACATATACTGGGTGTCCCTAAAAAGTCTGTACCAAACCCTAGCACAAATTTCTGGGGCTAAAATATATGACGATCCAGGGTATCAAAGGCATTATTTTTTAAATTTGTATTGTAATTATAATAGGATGATTGATGTGAAATTTGGTTTTGGTGTTTTTTAGGACTGTCATACTAAATATGAATTTGGATAAATTATCTCAAGCAGTTTAGAAACTAAAAACTTATTATTTTTTTTATTTTTGACACGTTATAGTTGGACAGTGGCTGTCCTAAGATCCCCCCCCCCCTGTATACCCCCTGTATAAGTGTTTCTCATTTATAGTATGAATCATAGAATGTAGTTAGCATAAAATAATTATACAACCTGTTATTTTACACACAGAAAAGAAACGATGCTCACCCTGTTGTATACAGAATGGAAACGATGCTGAACTTATAAATAATGGCTATGCTACTGGATCAAAAGAGAAATGTAGATACCCAAACTACCTCATAATAAGAGCTCATAAAACTGTAGATACAAAAAGTTGCTCTTGATCTACATGTAATATCTAGTCCTTTCGAGTTGAGTTTGAGTTTAATCAAACTGTTACAAGCAAACTTCACTCTATGCACAATAGTAATTATTCTGTTCCTCATTCACGAACAGTTGCAAAACATTTATAAGGATCATCATATTTTCAACATCATTCAGTGTACAGGGTGTTCCAATTTCGTTGTAATTGCAGGATATCTCGGAAACAACAAAAGAT
Source organism: Monochamus alternatus (assembly GCA_037114965.1). Taxonomy (NCBI): domain Eukaryota; kingdom Metazoa; phylum Arthropoda; class Insecta; order Coleoptera; family Cerambycidae; genus Monochamus; species Monochamus alternatus. Next base: position 19,225,709 of record CM073435.1, on the reverse strand, counting down.
AGTAGGATACAGTTTTCGCAACACTGACTACTGTTTCAAGAAATTTAAGATGCCGTAATTAAGACTTTCATGTATCTCTCTGAGATACATTGGTGAAAATTGGAGAATGGAATTTCTAGTAGAGTTCAGTGTTGTAATTGTGATTTCTCTACGGGGTGTCCCCCAAAACTTAAAGTTTTTTGAAATGGAACACCACGTATATTTTTCTGCAATTCAGTTACATTATTGTTTTCTTCTTCATAATGATATATAATAGTTGTCACTTTATGTTTTCTGACTATATCTTGGCAATTTCGAAAGCTATTAAGTTGGGAGTTAAAAAAACACATACATTTTTTTAAAATTAATCTAAGGACATAGTAAAGCATCGCCATTTTAAAGTGAATTATAAGAAAACCGATGGAGTAAGCAATTGTTATCAATCCCAACCGGTGGACTAACTGCTAACTGATAGCAAAAATATTTTAAAAACTTTCTCTGGATGTTTTCTAAGGAATTTATATGAGGTATAGCATGGGACCACACTGCACTTGCGTATTTCAGCTTACTTCTGACAAAGGTATTTTACAAACTTTTAAAAGTACAGTGGTTAGGAAAATCCCTGAAGTTTCTAAGAACGAGACCCAGTAACTTAAAATCGGAAACAGTAACACTGTTGTGGGATAAAACTTACTGTCAAATTGAACACCTAGGTCTTTGAAACCGTTGGTACATTCCAATATATTGTTGTTCAGCATAATTTATCCGTAATGTTCCTGCTCATGCTTACGTGTGTCCCTAAAGTCACGCACAAATTCATTATTAGGTAAATAAAGGACATTATTGAAAAATCCCGAAACAGTCGATTTTTGATTTTAATTTACTTTTTTCAAATACTAATTTAATATACAGAGTGACCTACCTTTAAGTTATGACGTCATCACATTTTTAAATGGAACGCCAAATTATTTACAAATACCAAAGTTTTTGTCATAATTTCTTTGATGCTTTTTTAATTTTATCTGTCTGATAGAACGTGCTCGTGCATTTTTTACAGGCAATCAAGTTTAGTTTGCTAAGATTGTACGAGTGAATCCATTTTAACTGGTTCTTTCTTGAAGTATTAGGTAGTTTTTAATTAATTAACTTGTTTTTGTTTTGTAAAAACATGAATCTAAGTGAAACGGAACGGATTGAAATTTTTATGATGACAGAATTCGAACTCATGAGGAAATTGGTGTTTTGTTTAATGAAACACATCCGTCCATCAATAAATTGATCCACTGTAAGCCGAACTGAAGCAAAAGTTTTGAAACCATGGTCACGTTAAAGGTCTGCCTGGATTTGGTCGATCAAGTTTACTAAATGAAGATGTGCATTTACAAGCCGTTTTGACCCTTCATGAAAACCCGCATTCCACCATGAGAATCTTAGCAGGTGATTTAGATGTGAGTAAAAGCACATCGGGTAGATTTCTTCACAAAAGCAAGTACCATTCCTACAAAGTTCACTTAGTGCAAGAACTGTCCGATGACGATTTTGACAGACGGACAGTTTTGCGAAATGATGATGGAAGAATGTCAGACAGATCCGGATTTTGTCAAACACATTTTTCTCGGACGAGGCGTTTTTTTATCTGAGTGGCACCGTTAATAAACAGAATTATCAGTACTGGTCAGATCACAATCTACACTGGACGAAGTAAGCACACACTCAGCATCCACAGAAGGTCAATGTTTGGGCCGCAATTGTTGATAATCGAATTTTGGGGCCGTATTTCTTTGAAGAAGATTTAGGTGGCGTAAGATATTTACATTTTCTTCAATTTGATTTAGTTCCTTCCTTGGTTGTGCTGGTCCCCAATGAAGAAGAATCAGATTTGCTCAATGAAATAATTTGGTTACAGCAAAACGGTGCACCGATGACGTGTTCGACAAGAAGTTCGTGCCATCCTGCCTGAAGTTATTGGAAATGTACAACAAGAATTTGTTTCTCGTCAGGCCCATTGTTTGGGAGTAAATGGTTAACAATTTGAATATTTAATTTAGGTTTTTGTGTCCAAAGGTTTTATTAGAGAACAGTAAAATTTTCTCACGTTTCTCTACGTTTTTCTATGTAACACCAATGTTTTTTATAAATTGAGTACATTCCAGCAGATACTTTAAGATGACATGTAGTAATTTCAGTCAATTTTTTAGTACGTTTATTCATTTGTAAATAATTTGGGTATTGTTGCCCACCCTGTAACAGTTAGGAGCAATTTGTGATACATTTTTGTGTGGTGTTCCATTTAAAAAGAAATGTGATGATGTCATTACTCAAAGGTCACCCTGTATATTAAATTATTATTTGAAAACAAGTAAATTAAAATCAAAAATCGATCTATTTCGGGAATTTTCAATAATGTCTTTTATTCACCTAATAATCAATTTGTGCGTGACTTTAGAGACACTCTGTATAAATAACATTTTCCATATTACATAAAACACCACGTAGGGACTTTGTTCAAATCTGACTGCAATTTTTGACAATCGCCAATAGAATCAATTCTGTTGTATAATTTTAAATCATCAGCATATAACGAGCTATTACATTGGAGATCGGAAACCAGGTTATTTATTAATAAAATAAAACAGTTTAAAACCTTGGTACTAAACAAATTGTGATCTACTATATAAATATGACTGGAAAAATATTACGAGTGATGGAGGTAATTCGAAACTTTCCAATCTGCTCCACAATATGCCATGTTCCAAAGTGTCAAATGCTTTACTAATATTGATGTATATTACATCGGTCTGACTGCCTCCATCAAGTACCTCGTTTAAAAATTGTGATATACATAGAAGAATAGTAGTTGTTGACTTTCCGGATACAAAACCGTGTTGACATCTTTGGCATATTTTATATTTGATAACATTGATAACATAATCATGTAGAACGGTTTCAAAAATTAAAAAAAAAAGTTAATAAACGATAGTTCTCAATGTCAGATTTGGAACCTTTTTTATATACCGGGCAGATCTTTGAAATTTTCCACGTATTATAAATATCTAATATAAATTAGAGTAATATGATGACTGATAAGTAGATGATTGCTTATAGGTGCCCTGAAAGAAACTTCTTCACAATATCGACAAGAGTATCATACAGGAATAACACTGGAATTAGACTTTGAATTTAAATAAGACCAAAAACGTTTAGTATTGCTTTTCAAATCATTCTCGGTACTCTAGGTATTTTTATTAAACAAATTATTGCTCTGATAGGTGGAATAGGAGAAGAATTCTACACGAAAAATAAATTGTTCGTGATAAACTTATATTTTTATTTCGTTATTTAAAAGTTTATGTTTGAAAGCAAAGCAAGGTAAGTAATTTATTGCAGATTAATACTCACAGTTCAGAAACTTGGAACAAAGCCTTTGAGATTATCTTCAGTGTGTTAGATCTTCTTGGTCCCAGGTCGTGCCTTCTCTCTAAAGAAATGTACACATACATATAACAACATATAAATTAGCTAATTTCACTAATATCACAGATAAATTAGCTAATTTACCTATGATATAACCAACTGCTTTCATCCGCTGTCTGTAGATATACAGGGTGATCCAAAATAATGCGCAAAAAAGTTGAGGTTACGATAAATATTAATAGGGATAATCGCCTATTAGAGGAGAGTGAGAGATTAAAGAACCATGAACTGTCATTAAACGCAAAATCATGGAAACCTTCTAGACATTGATGTATAAATTAGATATTGGAAAGGAAACTATGTGTGTGTAGGGTCATTTTTTTAATCAAAAACTAATAAAATAAATAATAAAAATATATAATATATCCCTATTAAAATATAACCTTATTTTTTTGTACATTATTCGGGATCACCCGGTATAATACATATTGTAGAAAAAAATATTTTAAAATGATATTGTTTATAGTAAATATGAATTATTTATCGGTTTTAGCCACTCTCTTACAAAAATAGTGTAATTGAAATGTTCAAAAGAGTTATGCAATTTTCTAAAATAATAACATTTCTGTAATTATCTGGCTCGATTTTTTTCTAACCACAGAATATTAAACTTACTGCTTAAAAATACTTAATAAGGCGTTCCTATTTTTTTTTTTAATATTTTGGTAGCTCAGGAAGTCTTGTATTTGGCATTTGAGGAGAATGACCTAATCTCTGCTTATGGATAAAATTAGACGAATCGTATTTTTTAAAGATAAATTTGAATGAAATATGTAACGTAACACAACTTCATATAAAAACGTGAAACATAATTCAGTTATTAATTTTACAAGTTTTGACTCATTATAAATTAGATTATAGTATTTTTATAAGCTTAACTTGATTTATCTCGGAACAATTAATCTTACTGAAATAGGAGCACCTATTCATTTCGACTTTTAATATTTTTATTCTTAAGCCGGGGGCACATTGCTCTGATTCCACGCCACGCCATGCCAGGTAACGTGGTGTGGTATGTACTCTGTGTCCACACTGTTACCATGCCATGCGATGCCACGTTATGTTACATTCGATAATTCCATTAATTTAAGGAATATTTCATATCAGAAGAAGGTCAAATTCATAGACTTATATATACTAATATATCTATGTTCAAATTCAAATTGTGAGTCGAGGATGAATACATGCAAGTACTCCAATCCATTTAGCTAGAGTCGTTAAAATGTATGTTGTTTCATTAACAATGTGCTGTGAGAAATATTTCCTGTGTAATTTCTAAGCTTCTCCTCTCATAATTTGTTCTCTATAGCGCTTACGTTTTAGATACATTCATGCTCGCAAATCTTTAAAATAACAAAATGTTGTTAATATTTTCTGTCATTGTATGCATATGACATCATATTCACGTACACGTTGCTACTACACGACACCACGTTACACCACCCGACGTAATGAAAATCTATCAAAACGGGATTTGCGACACGTGGGGCGTGGCGCGGCGTGGTGTAGCGTCAGAGCAGTGTGCACACAATATATAAAAATACATAAGAATATACGGTGTCAGATCCTTCTGACGTTGTATCACATGGCGTGGCGTGGCGTGGCATCAGAGCAATGTGTCCCCGGCTTTAAAATAACCAAATTCATTATGTATTGTGTTATATTGGCATTTCGTAGTAGGATGTATTTTAGGTCGGTATCATACATTAAATGGTGATTTCTTGGGTCATTTTAGACTAAAAGTGTTAATAAGTCTCGGGCCGAATGTTACTGGTTTCCAGGAGACAGGGCCTTAAAGTTTTTGGAAAATATCACATATTTTCAAATATACCTGAAGTTCTTTGACGTGGATTGATGAAATTTAGGAACTAATTAAAGAGAATAATTCTATATACATATTTCTATGTAAATGTGTCAACCAGTGGCGAAGATTTGAGAGAGCCTTATCATGAATCCTCAGAAAATCTATGTCACTGTATTTTCAGAAAAATGACCAAGACTTCTCCAAAACTTCTTTCTTCCCTCATCTTTAGGAAATTTTGAAGTTATAATTCTGTAATGTCTATTACAATTACATTATTTTGTTATTCAGACATTAATAATTACTACATTTTTATCTGTACCAAAAGTAATAGTAACCAAAAAATTATTTTGAATACGGACCTGGTATGGACACTTAATTAATAATTTCAAATTACACCAACCAACAACGATTAAACAAGCGGCAATATAGCATCATTCAAATTGATATACGTGATTGGTGGGTGAGGAGTGGAAAATTGGCAGGATGAGCAATAGTTTTTGGCTTGTTCCTAAATCTATGTTACTGGTTATTGATCGGATACAAGTAAATGTTTCATTTTAATTTTTTGTGAGAAAATTGTGTTTATAATTACATTACAAAAAACTTTTTTCTGATAGAAGTTTATTTTTATTAAAAAATGTAATAAGATTCCGAATGCACTGAAAAATACATTTTCTATTTGGAAAACTACTTGGTGGTGGTATGAGAAGTATTTCTCAATATTATTGGTTAGTTATTAAGTTACCTCAGCCATTTTCTCTTTGGAATATTCTAACACTCTGTATACAGGGCTAACTATGACTAAGTACAAAAATTTTAACCACGTGCTCAGGGAGGCCTAAAAGACATATTTAAAAAAGGGAGAAAAACCCTTTTTTCCTACGGAAAGTCGGCGCCTATAATAAGCATTGACTGAGATGGCTTAGATCCATAGACAAAGCTTACATCTGTCAACATTGTCAACTACCATGCGGTCGTCTTTTTGCAGCGTTTCTAAATGCAGCAGCGACAAAAATTAACATTCTTATTAATAATAATACCTTATAGATAGATATACAGTTAATCCAGTTAGCTCCAGCATTTTGAATTCATTTTTCATTATTGCGTTACAAACTGGCAAAACTACATTTTCACTCGTTACAACCACTCATTACCGATAAGACACATTTTCCGTAGGTACAGATAAATTGCATATTTATTATAAGATAATCAAACGAAATAAATGTGTAGGTACTAATAGATACTAATAGAACACTTTTAATGCACCTGCGGCAGTATTGTCCCATAAACTAGAGAAACAAACTGGTGAACTATAGTGTGGGAAAATATCTGTACCCGACACATACTCTAACTACAACGTAAATGCAGAAATTGAATTATGATGTGACAGTGACCGTTGCTTGCTGGTTGCCTACTCTGATTCTCGCATTGGCGGCGTTAAATAAGGATTTAATATAATATCAAAAAGACATTTTTTTGCTTTATAAATAAGTTTGGAATTTTTTTGAAACGCGATTCCGTTAATTCTTAATTTTTTATATCCCCTCTTAAAATATTTTTACTGTCATAGTTAACCCTGTATACAAGGAGTCTTAATAAACCAGAAGTCTAAAATTATTGGTTTCCAACGGAGGTGCTTTTATTAGATGTATGATAGGATATTAAATTCGGTGTCACTTTCATATAGACGAAATAAATATAAAAATATTAACGATAATCCTTCATGAACATTTCTGTATAATAATAAACTGTTTTTATGTAATGTCGCTGACTTTTTTCTTTTATTACGTTTGAAGTGTACAATAAAAATGTGAAAGTCTGTACCTACTGTTTTCTTAATTATAATTTTATATTAAAATATACTACATATGAGAGAATTAGTATATACTTATCACTAAGTCACCCAGTTGTGGAAAACAGGCAGCCTTTCGACAAGTAAAATTTAGTCTTTGCTACCTCTATTTCTTTTAATTTTTTTTGGCAATAACCAAGTTATTCGCCAATGATTTATTTTTTTTACTTTAGATATTGATAGTATTTAAAATATAAGTACAGCTTTTACAAATTTTCCTATTTGCGTAGTATTAAAGTTGTTGTCGACTTTATCAAACATGTGATAACCTTCCTTTATATTTAAAAAAATATATTTCCAGAGGGACTTGTTTTTCATACAAATAAAATGCCAAATAGGAACTAAATATATATCAATCCAAACTCCAAAATACTGGTACACTGATAAAAATAGATGGAAATTTTCATGTTTTGTTATGCTCTTTTTGTAAGTATAATATTTACTGGAAAATTTTAGTTTACATTATATATTAAGGAATAATCAAGTGTATGTGTTTCTTATCTAATAAAGTTAGGAAATTGCAGAAATAGCGTGGTAATACAATGCTAATGCGAATGAAATACCTACATTGCAATACATTTGTAGATGATGGTTGAACAATCCCCTTTTATAAAGAAAGATAGATAATTCACATTTACAGAATGGATGAACAAATTCCACTACAAAAATCTTCCTACATATTATTATTTCTGCTCATGACAAGACGTTCTTAACTATTTAGAAATAAAAATGCAACACGCATATCCTGCATATTATATTAAATAGCTTAAACCTGTACTTTTGTACATTTTAACAAGCGGATACTTTTTGCATTACATTAAAAGTAAAAACTTTTTCCCCTTTTTTCAACTTTATCTGTCAATACACTGGGCTACAAATATATCATTTTTAAATTGTCTTCGGTTACACTATTCAGGTTAAACAAAATGTATATACTTGAACTGATTGATAAACTCTTTGGTACATACATATTTTAATATGTGCATATTGTTAAATTTTTTACACATTGATATTAAGTCATATATGTGAAATAATATTAGCCATTGTCATGTTAGATATAAAGGTAAGTATATATAAAATATAATAAAATTTAAATTATATACTCAGTAAAATTTTATAATTCCAACATAAAAATTACAATGTATAAATCAATACAAATTATAGTGACGCAAATTTACGATTGAATTTAGCTTAATAGTTGGAAAATCACATAACATATTTTTTTCATGTTTATTTCTGTAATATTACAGTATACTTATGTCGTTTACACAATTATTGTGTAATTTTACATATTTTTACGCTAGTCATAAATTGCCAACCTAAAATTATGTAAAATTACAGACAAATTTTTATCAGCCATGTTACTCATTACATCCACCACTGGTTGATAAACAAATTTAGGCTATAGCATAAATTTGCCATTTGCAGGTTGTTGCTTGAAATATTGTAACACTCTGTATTGAAATAGTTTTATACTCACTTTTGTGTGAAGGTTCACTAAGTGTCCTCTTCAATCTAAAAGAGTTCCTGAAACCGACGCTGATAGTATGCTTCAATGAGTGCTGCTTCTTTCTCAATTCTATGTCTGCATCTTCTTCCTCTTCCGAATCTAAATTAACGGGTAGCGCAGGATCTGTGTTGTTTATTAAGGAATTTCCTTCAATGTTTTCCTCATTTTCGTCAGCACTTTCCAAGGAACTACTGCGTTTCCTCGAAAACATCCTTCTGAGCATCTTGGGCGTCCGCTGCGAAAAAGTCTTAATATCCATATTTTTATCAATCAGTTGTTTGACCATATTTTCTAATTTGTTATTATCTACCACGTCAGTTTCTGAGTCTCCACTAGTTTGGTCTGAACATTCTAAACTGTCACTAATTTTGCTTTTGAACATAGTTATAACAGTTTTAGATTTCAACGAATCGTTCTTGGAGACAGTTTTCATTTCTTTTATATCTGCCTCGTCTTCACAAGTTTCGCTCTCCTCAGCTTCATCTTGTTTTGATTTTTCGGATCGAGTTCCGATAGTTGAGTCGTCATTGCCTGGACCCAGGCATAATGTTAAAACTTTCGGTATTTTCTTGGTTTTTGCTTCGGTAGATTTTTTTTCACTGCTGACGTAGGCATCATTTTCATTAGTTGCATCACTAGATAATAAAGTTATTACTGTGCACTTTTGGTTCCACTTTGGTTTTGTTTCTGTGTTGTCGGTGTTTCTCAGTATTATATCTTGATCAGATATTCGTTTTTCATCTTGCTGTGTGTTACTTGTTTCTTCTATTGGCACTGCGTTAATTATTTCTGGTATACTTAATGTTTCTGTATTGTCTTTCACATCTTCATTCTGTTGATCAACCAAATTATTTTCTAAACTCTGATTGTTGTCAGATTTGTCTTCCGTTGGACGGTTATCTTGATTGTCAGCAACTGTTTCCTCCATGTTTTCTGGAAAATAACAGTAATTATTAAATAATCAATTTAGTCCAGATAGGTAATTGCAGATAAAACATACTATTGTTTGTAGAAAGTGAAATTTTTATTGATTTGTATCTTAACTCATTTGTATTTGTTTTTATCTTTGTTTTTTATCTATTAAAGTTTAATTAGCTACAAAATAAAGTTATAACGAAAATTAAATGATAGTGAAATTTATATATGGGATAAGGATTATTTTTATTTAGAATTATTGATAATCTTGAAAGGTTACATGTTTTAGACGAGACATTTTTTTTGTTTATTATTTATTTATTTAATTAAAATATCCAACGTGATAAAGCCCATTAACAGGATAAGTTTATATTATTCAACAGAAACAAACAAACTAAAATAAAAATATAAAGAATATATATATTGAAATTTTGTGTACAAATAAAAGCTAATAAAAAATACAAAAGGATTAAAATCATGTATTTAGGACATATTACAAACAGATACTATACTAAATAAAAAACAAAAATCTAGCAGCTATAAACTTTTTTATGTCTATGTTTATGTAATAGTACAAATAAACAGATCTAATCGAACTCTATTAGTGAGTATTTATCATGTAACATATAGAAGATTGCATATACATATTTTATAATTCTTAATGTAAAATCGTCCACTACTTCTGTTATTAATTCTAGGCACACGAAAATCTATCAAAGACAATAAAAACGAAGAATTAACTTTATTCTGGTAATTTTAAATAGAAACAGTACAGCAGTCATAATCCTTTTTGTTTTAAACTGCTCATGCTAAACCAAGAAATAGTGCTAAGGTGTGCCTCTCTATGGATATACACCATCCAAAGAAAAAACTACAGATTTAAAGTAGCGCATCCTTTGCACCCTTTCAATTGTGGTGTTATGTACCGCATATACAGGATTCCATACAATAGATGAATACTGTAGTTTAGATGTGACAAACGTGATAAAGAGAAGTTTAAAGGTATTCATATTTTTAAATTAGTTCATATACCTTAATATGAATCAAAGGTAACAACGAGATCGAATATAGTTTCGTGCCTATTTAAAGAAATATTATCCATTTTGTACTCATAAACCAGTACACGAGACTTGCAACAATATAACATTACATTGCACTTGGCAACATTTACAGTTAATTTGTTGCTAACACACCACAAATTAATATAATTTTGAATTTGCAAAGTATGGCAATTGAGCGAGAATTAGATATTATTCAAATTTCCTTTTTTAAACACCGGACATATACAAATAAAATAAGCTTAAAAAATTATACATAATAGCTGACATAGAGCACTGCCACAATATTGAATTAAAAATGCTGAAATGAGATCAGGGCCCATAATTTCCCGTCATCTTTTTAACAGTCGTCAGAACATCATTATTGTGAATTGAATTTATTTTATTAGAGTTATTATTAATGGCATTATTTGCGATTGTAAATAGATTAGTATCGATTTAAACGCTTTGGAAAAAATCTGCAAAATTATTGACAACATCAAGGTGATCATGAGTTTCATTAGTATTGTCGTAAGAGATGGGATGAATTAATAAATTTCCAAATTTTTTTAGCGTCGCGAGTAAAACTTACATTGTGTTATTAAGAACTTGATATCCCCCTGTACAAAGTGGACAAATTTTGAACATTTGGGAGGTTTCTCGAATTTCGCGATTGAACAATAAAACCGTATCTCGATATCTTGATACGTTTATGATAGGAACAGGTTATCAATTTTTTTGTGATGACGAACAACTTAATTTATGTAGGTTTTTCATTTTTATTTAATAATTTGGCCAGAAGGCAACTATTTTCTATATTTTCCAGTTCCAATTTCAATAAAAAACCTATTTATAAAAATAAAAAATATTTGCAAGTTATAGTCACTGGTTATAAAGACCAACAAAAAAACACTGTATGTATTTTTAGACATGTCAAGATACAGATATACGGTTTTGTCGAATATCAGCAACAAAATACTTATTTACTTTTTTCAACTCAAATGTGGCAAATTAAAAAAAAACCTAAATTAGTCAATTTTGTTTTAAAAAAGATCCCTTTTAATAAATTTAACTAAAAGATGAAAAAATTATATAAGGAATTATACTTATTATGAAATGTCTTTTCATCCTGTTCATAACCACGTTTTTTTTTAGAAGCCGGTCTATTAGTTTTTGGAAACTGATAGTACTGTTTGTCCACGACTATCTTATAATGTATACATCATTCGTCTGTTTCTTCAAATATATGACAGTGTATAATCATTATTCACTAGTGATTAATGATTACCCACACTTCTGTCAGTAAATTTAAATTCTTCAGTGTGACAGTATCGGGAATTAACTAACAAAACAAAAATTCTCCGGTGTTAACAACTGTTTTATTTGCTTTTGTAAATGTATCCAGTGATCAATGAAGGTCAAACCTGAAAGTAAGGTGTTTTGACAGTTTTTAATTGTAGGTTATGTGTTCATATTGTGAATGTCAAAATTTCGTATAATTTTACCAGTAAAAAATTCGCTAAAATATTGTTAATAGTCATGGGTGGTATAAGTTTAATAAAAATAATTCAAATAAGAAGAACGTGAACATTGGATTTATAATTTTACAGAATGAAATAGTTGGTTAAAAATACAATTTGAACACAAAACATAAAAGTAGGATATCATCTTTATATCATCTATTAAGGCAAGTATTTCATTTAATTTATATATACCGTTTAAAAAAAATTATAGCGAACAATTTATTACGTGTAAATAGTGTCCAATGTTAGCAAGTTGTATGTCAATAATCAAACAGGAAAATCATTAAAAATGATTTATTAATGAGTAACACCTGCACTTATATACTGGTGACAAATTTATGATTATAATGAATAATGATATGGCGATATACTCATATCACATGTATGATCAGACATACTACAACATGCAGTTCTAAATGTAAATGTCAGTAATAGTTATATTGCATGGGAAAACTGTTATTTTTACAGGTCGGGAAACTCGGCTCCTAACAAAGTAGTACTCACCTCCCTCACTATTTTCATATCGTATATGGAGTTCAGATGTTTATCACACGCCGATGTGTTTGCACGTGTATATAAACTATTATATTTAGTATATGTATTTATTGAGAGCATATTGTGAGTTAAACCTGGTTTGAAGAGAATTCCACAGATCATACGTATAGACCTACGTATTCAAGGAAATGAGCCAATGTAATTTTTGTGAAGGAATTATAAATATTGCAACTAAGTGAGAAGACATTTGAACAGCCATACTATGTCCAGCGTTGAAGACTCTTTCAGTGATATTCATAGCACAGCATAGGTAGACCAGCAGTTTCACTCCATTGTCGGCACTTTGAACTGTTTTCAGTTTCTGCGGTGACCTCGAAATGTGAGAGCGATAGCACATCCGATAGAATTGACAGAATCGGTGATCAGGACCGGAATAAGAAATTTTTATTTGCGCGTGAAAGCGTAGTTATTCCACATGAAAGTTTACGTTATATCTATCCACATTATGTAATAATTCATTATACAGTTATAAATGAGTAATTCATCATGTACTATACATCATTTACTGCTACTAACATACAGTGTGAAAATATGATTTACTAAGAGTTTAAAATATATATTATTGCACTACAAAACATTTTTATTTATTTACTTACTTTTTTTATTATTAGTGATATATACATTTTTTTGGGATTTTTTTAAATTTAAAATTTGACGTTTGAAGTTTAGTGGACAAATAATTTATTATGATTTTTTTTCATCTTAAATGATCTACGTAAACCAGAAGACAAGTTTTCAGAACAGAGAAATTATGTTTACTTAACTTTGAAAATTGTTAAATTGGAGATAAAAGTGCAGTAAAATGTAAATTTGGAAAAAAATTTTTTTTATTATTTTGTTTTGAGACTCTCATTATAGTGACTACAAGAAATATGATCATCTACATAATTTGAAGATGAGCCGTCTTGTGCAGGAAACGTTGGAACGTTGCGCAAATTGTTAGAAAACATATTATTTTAAAAATGTATTTGACATAGTTTGTATGAACTATTACTAATCCTGAGCAGCTTTTCTAATAAATCTTCTCTATTAGAAGCCTCTGCACAGAACTTTGCTGTAAAATAAAAATTTGTATTTGTGAATAATATAAATATGTATATTTTGAACTTCACTTTCATGAGAAGTATTTATATTCCAATGTTATACTTAAGAAATAAGTTAATAGGTAAGGCAATAGCAGTAAAATATCATTTATGGTTTGTACAGTATATTATAGATTACTTATTATTTATTTATGTCTTTAGCAAATTTAAAGAAACTTAAATTACTATTTATAGATGATATATTTAAACATCTAACTGCTGCGCAGCGACTCGTTCCTCGTTCAGACTCAAAATATTGCTTTAATACGGCTCTGTATAACCGATGTTTGCACTCCCAGAGTTGGATGTAAATTGAGGTCTCTGCAGCTTGAAACGGATGCGCGAGCTGCTATGCGCGACTTATTATTTCGGCCCGAGTGTTTTTACTGGTCTCCCTATGCTGTGTTCATAGTCTGTCTCCGGTCGCCGGAGATGAAATAATTTCGGCACGGAGACCGCTCTCTGTCGACCGGAAACGGACTATGAATACCACTGTTTATTTTAGTATTCTCTACGCAAACCACTTTTAGCAGACTACTTTTAAAAACTACTTGAGATTTTGTTACTTAAGTATTCAAAACTTGTGAGCTTGTAAAACAAGTCGAAAAATTATGAAAACCTTAGTACAACTTTCGTTAGTGGCGGCTCCTAAGGGAGATACGCTCACTTAAAAGGGTAACCTCAGAAACAGTTTTTAATGCGTGACATCAAAACGGTTTAACATTAAGTCACGGAATTTTGGTGTGATATTAACCTTGACGTGCTTAATAAATCTCATAAACTACATTTCAAAATTTTCAACAGGGGCGTGAGAAAATGCAAGGCACTGGTACAAATTTAGTCATACCTTTTTTGTAGTTAATTTTTTCTAGTTTTTGACTCCAAAATATTAAAGTATTAAGTATTTAATATAAAAAATGTAATCTTGTTAAATTTCAATAAGATGTACCGTTTTTCAGTAAAATCGATTTCAATCATTCTTAACGTGACCCACATTTAACATCCAATACAAAGCCAAAAAAATTAATTGCTGTATGCCATGGAGAAAACAACTAGTCTGACAGTTAACAGAAATGTCAAGTATTTTTAGTTTGAAAATTATGTTATTTGAGCCTACGCAGTGCTATTTTATAATGACCAAAAATAGATAAAAATTATTTAAAAATGCAACAGTATACATATTCTGAGTATGTAGATATGCTTTTGACGTTAGGTGGAGTGTCATGGGAGCGCAAAAGCAGTCGCACGCCGATATGGTATAAAGTTTCCCAATAGAAATGTACCCAATTATAAAATATTTCTTTGCACCGAAAGGCGTTGTTTCTCTGTTATTTATATCACGGTATTTTTATTTGTACTATTGTTTTTAATTGTTACTGTTAAGAGTGTTAAAAATACTTGACTGTCACATTAGTTCTTTTCTTCATGGCACTCTGCAATTAATTTATTTGGCTATGGATGTTGAATGTGAGGCACGTTAAGAATGATTGAAATCGATTTTACTGGAAAACGGTACATCCTATTGGAATTTAACAAGAGTACCTCTTTTATGTAAATACTTCAAATTTCAATATTTTCTAGTCAGAAACTAGAAAAAATTAACTACTGAAAAGATATGATTAAATTTGTCCTTGAGTCTTGCATTTTCTCACGCCCCTGTAGAAAATTTTGAAATATATGAGACTTATTAAACTCGTCAAGGTTAATATCTCACCAAAATTTCGAGACTTAATGTTGAACCGTTTTGATGTTACGCAATAAAAACTGTTTCTGAGGTTACCCCTTTAAATGCGCGTATCTCCCTTAGGAGCCGCCACTGACAAAAGTTGTACTAAGATTTTCGTAATTTTTCAACTTGTTTTACAAGCTTACAAGTTTTGAATACTTACTACTTGTACACCTTGTATATATCTATTGACTAATGTTACTGGATGTAATAAATTGATTAGATGATTAATGTAAGCAGTTGGTGATTCTTATTTGTTATTTATTACCTTCAAATTTTTACTGAGCCACTGCCTCATCCTACTGGCCGCCACTGATCTTTAAATTATGGTAACAGTAAGGACAGAAGGATATGGAGGCTGTAATAAGGACTGTCATTTTTAAATAAGAACGAGTGTCAATCCTAGTCATAGTTCTCGGACCCATCTTTATGGAAATTAATTAAATTAAATCTAAACTAAAAATGTCTATCTTGTTTCAGTTAGATATCGTATTTTAGAAAACTGAAACAATAATTCCAACCATTTTAGTCTTCGCATAGATATGGTCTGATAGGGAACAATTTGAAAATTGCAAGGATATGAACATTTTTCTGACAGCTCAGTTGTTCACCTTACATTCGCTATTTCTTGTCATTGTGCTTGGAGAAAAGGGTATCAAATTTTCTCGTAACGAATCGTCCCATCATTCTGGTCCTATAAAAATGCAATTCCGACGTTTTACCAGGTAGATGACGCACAAAATTTTCAACCGTAACTGATATATATTTGGATAGTTTTCACGGCACCGATTTAAAAAATATATGGTATAAGTTCTGACGTTATATCATTGTGATAATCACATTTCATCGTGACGGATTATCGGGTATAAGGTTTGGTACGATCACCCCGTGGACCTTGTACAATTTTCAGTGCAGGATTTATATTTTATACGGAAATGTAACGAAATATGTAATTTAGAGGCGGTGTTATTGATTGCAATAAATTTAATAATCACAAAGAGACAGTATTTTGAGTCCCGGTTAAGACTTGGTTAATTAATTGAATTGGTAGACTGTAAACAAAGTCTCAAATATATCAGTGCATATAACGCAGTTTAATTATCTGATTAGTTAATCACCGAGACTCAAAATACTGGCCCTTAATAATTTAATCGATAAATTTAATGTTAATAGTTAAAACACCGGCTACGTCTAGAAATATCGTTCTCCGATTTAATTGAGGAGAGAACACACTATAGTCTGTTTGGAAATTAAAGAAAGTAATAAAACCCCGAGATAAGAAATGGCCATGGGCGTGGTAATATTTCGTTTCAGGTAATTATCGGGTAACACTAATGCTAACAGGTAATGGGTGTACATTAGTATATTTTACTGGATACATCATAGGGCAGGAGTCAGTGTATTGTGACAGATCAATCCAGTCTTAGAGCTGAATATACGAAGACTTGCAGTGCAATAGAGTATGATTCGACTTGTGTTTAGTGACTATTGTACCAGTGGATATAATATTGTTTGGGTAAAATGTCGAGCTTATCAGATTACGTACCTGCTAAACGCGTGTAAAGATGTGCGCTGTCTCAGAATAAGATTATTATATTAAATGTATTTAATGCATTGAAACACCAAAATCCTACCAACAGTGTTGACGACATTGTGGCAAAGTGTTCCAAAATGACAGGGATTGGAAAATAGACTATCTACAGACTTTTAAAGGAAACAAAAAATGAACAAGATACTGTAAATCCGCCAAAATCACCTACAGGGAGGTCAAAAGTCGTTATAGATGATTTCTTCAAAAATGTCATTCGCAGAAAAGTACACTCATTTTATTTTAAAAAGGAAATACCAACGCTAAACAAAATTTTAAGTGAACTTTCAGAGAACAACGATTTGCCAAAAATCAGTAGAAGCAAATTATGGGCCGTCTTACGAGAGTTGAATTTTTGCTGGGAAAAGCAGAACAGGAAGTCAGTTCTTATCGATAAAGATGAAATTATTTGTTGGCGAAGATTCTACTTAAGATCAATTAGAAAATACCGTGACGACGGGAGGAATATTTATTATCTAAACGAAACTTGTGTCAACGAGGGATATACTATAACAAAAGTATGGCAAGATAAAAATGTAAAAAAGTTTTCGACAAGCATTTTTAGATGGACTTTCAACAGGGTTCAAGGCACCTTCAGGTAAAGGGGGAAGATTAATAGTGACACATATAAGTAGTGCCAGTGGTTTTGTATATGGCGGTTTACTTTTATTTGAATCTAAAAATATAGGTGATTATCACGAAGACATGAACGCAGATGTTTTCGAAGAGCATTTTACACAGATGTTGGATTTTATTCCTCCGAGGTCTGTAATTGTCATGGATAATGCCAGTTACCATTCACGACAGACCGAGCGGACGTTTACGACTGCTTTGAGAAAAGCCGATATAATTCAATGGTTATCCGGAAAAAACATTTCTTTTGAAACAAATATGGTGAAAAAGGAACTTTTGACACTTGTCAATCTTAATAAAGATCGGAAAAAATATGTTATCGATGTAATGGCAACAAATCGCCAAATAACGGTACTACGGTTACCACCTTATCACTGTGAACTTAACCCAATCGAATTAGTCTGGGCGCAGGTAAAAGAAGATGTAGCGCGAAAAAATACGACGTTTAAATTAAGTGACGTGAAAATTTTGTTAAAAAATTCCTTGGAACGAGCAAATGCAGATAACTGGCAAAGATGTATACATCATGTATACAAAAAGAAGAGGAGAAAATGTGGGAACTCGATAATTTAATTGACGTTACTGTGGAACCTATCGTTATCAATCTAGGAGACGAAGATAATTCATCAGAATATTCAAAGGATTAATTTTAATATACCTACTTTTTTATTTTCTGTATTGTACATTTATACAACACTACATTTACTCACCATAATTTGAATTTTCAAAAAATACATATATTTTTGTGTGGAATAAAAGTTTATTCATTAAATTTAAATAAATATTTTGATAATAATATTGAATAATTTTATTTCAATTACTAAAAAACCTTTTAACCCGGTTATAATGCTTAAAGTAGCTTCATGTTTTGAAATGCTGTTTTTATATTGTTTACTTATAAGAGAACTGGACCGCGAAATTGAAGCGGCATAGACAAAGACAAATTGTCGGGGATTAAATTTTAGCTACCTGCTACCATTTAGTACGGTTCAATCACATTTTTAAAAGTACACCTCATCTATACCGATAATACGTAATACAAAAATATTGAATATAAGCCCAGTACTACATTTGTTTACGATTTGCATACATAATAAGCTTTTATTACTCTCTTTCATTTCTAAACAGTCTATAAAGGAGTAAATGCACTAGGCGGTCGTGGACTAGGTGCGCCGCGGACGAGGCTAGTCTCGTACTTTATACTCAACCGCCAAAAATCTAGAGAGCAGACAAGCGCGATGGGCGAAGCGTGCGAGGAGCAACATTTCATAGACGTACTAAGTTTGAAGGCGATCACATATAAAAACTATACAAAAATAACAAAAATAATTACATTACATAACATCCATTATTTTTAGTAGAAACAGTGATATAACAGTTTTTGCCAACTTCGAAGCGTTAGATATTAAAAATGATATAAGTTTTTATCTTGTATTATCAATTACCCAAGGTCGAAAATAATAGAGAGTGACTAATTCACAGCACAGACATGAGTAGGCGAAAGTTGCATGATTACCTAGAGGCACCACTTGAGAATGGTTCAAAGCACACACAATTATCAAAAATAAGTTGACGTCGAGTGAATCTAGCACATTAACAGTTTGCTTTAAATGTCCCCCCCCCCGTGCCATCCACCCCACCAATTCAAAGTCGTCCTTTTGGTCTGCGATGGCCCACCACCACCCACTTACACCTGCCTGATGCGCATTCCGCGGATATCACACTTTAACACTTAAGTCTTGTCCTCATGGACGCGAAATTCACGGATTTTTACACGACGTTTTCGCAACGTTTGTTTTAATTATTTATGGCGGGAAAATTTCAACTTTTGACAAATTTTGCAAGACAGTACAAATATTATTGATACGTTTATTATTATGTGTGTTAATAAGTTTGTTTTGAGCTTCTGACAATCTACCATGACAGTTTCATGATGAAATAGTACAATAGAACAAGTCGGAAGCCCATAGAGAATTACATATGCGACTGCTTTTGTAAAATTCCGCAAGCAGCTTGTCACAGAGCGGTCTGCGATGTGAAGACCGCGACCTCATAGTGCGTTCTCTTCTTAATAGGTTGCGGTCTAGGCGCATCACGGACCGTTTTGTGCCGAAGTGAGCACGGACTTTTACAAAAGCAGTCCTATATGTCGTTCTCTATGCGCTTCTGACTTATGCTACTCTATTGATTAGGTGTCAAAATATGTTCTGTGGAAAATGTATTAGTTTTTTTATTTGACGCGACTGGCCGAAATCGTCCAAAAAGTTTCAGGGAGACCACGACGCGAGCGAGTCCAATCCACGACCTACTAGTGCAAACGTGTACTTTTAAAATCACTAGAAGATATTTCACTAAACGGCACTAGAATGGTCCGCGATCCGCCTAGATCGCGACCGCTTAGTGCGTTTCCTCCTTTACAGTTGAATACGCAGTGTTCTGTGTAAGATGGTACGCTCGGTAAATTTAAAGTGAACTTCATTTTATGGAACAATAATGACCGGTGTCAAAGTAGCACCAAAGATGACATGAAATTTCCGAAGACAGTCGAATGACCATGGACGTCCGTTAACTAAGGTATGTATCAAAATGAGGTACATTACATACGTACACATTAAAATTACAAAAAAAATAAGTAGAACAATGAATTAAGAGATACACTTATGCCAGGTGATTTTCTGTTAGTACTCAGCATTTGGGTAAAATTTCTTTGGAAAAATACCCATTCTGAAGATTTTTTTCATCTGCCGTGTTACAACTGCTAAAAAGTCACCCATCGCAAAATAATTATTTATTTATTATCCTAACACTCAAATATTTTTTAATATGCTTAAATAGCTTAATTAACTTCTACCTGCTTTTTTTAGTAGTACCGAAAAAAGTACGACATAGCAGTGCCTGTGTTGATTACGAAACTGACTCAGTGCAAATTCTTTTAAGTAGTATATTGCACAGCAAAAGATTAATTTGGAAAAATAATTATAACTGCTACAGTTTTTTCACAATATTTCAGCAACAGCAGCAAATATCTTGGATCTGTTCGGTTTATCTTAATGGCTTCAAAAGGCTTAACTTTTTTCAAATTTGAGCAACCCAGTATATTTTACGCTTTCTGAGATACCAATGGTAAGCCATGAAAAACACACCAACCTGTGTATTCTTTAGTATAAGCTCTTGTAGATTTTTTACTTTATTGTAAAAGTATTTAAGCTAATTCAAATAAATTTTCCTACATTTTCAATGAATGAAGTCTTATGTTTGTTCTTTGATTCTAAATATTTAGGTATACTGAAACAAGGATTACTGAATCGTATACAGCCACGGTTAGTCGTCAGCGGTATCGTCAGACATATACCGATTTCGAACTTGTTATCTCTCATCATTATGTCGTACTGGTCACCTACTACTCAATACATTTAACCATGGCTTTTTGTTATAGGTTTTGCATGTGAAATTCAATGCTGATCTGGGCATAAGTCCGCAGAGCAGTTATTTCCTGAAATTTTTATGTATACAGATATTTGATTCTGATTAAATTAGGACGCCACCTGAAGTAGCATTTCTTAAAATGCAAAGATAGTGATATACCTATCTTGTTTTTCTCCCAGAAATAGTAACCTCATTTATTGTGGCAGATTGTGTGTCGATATATGATCAAAAATGACTTTGAAATTTTATTATCCCAGGTATGTCTTTCTCCTTAGTAAAATTCGATAGATTTTGATGACCCTGTAAAATCAATTAAGTTGCGTTAATTTTGATCCGGGTATTCCAACTGCACGGCTGACATGGACGTACACGCGTGGAAAAAGTCTATCATTCCGTTAATATAATTGTGATTATAATTTATTTATTAGTGATTTTGTGTTCTTAAGAATGGAGAATAATTTAAGATCTATAGCGTGTCCTCAAAATCGTATACGCCTTGGTCTATCAAATGAGGAATATAGGTTGAAAGATGTATCTAGTTCATTAAGAATGTCTGTGAGTAGTGTATATCATGCAATAAAGAGTGACAAAGAAGAACATACAACTGCGAAATGGAAAATAGTTGAACTTGCAAAAGGAAGAAGCTAGAGGTTGACGGCGGCGCAAAATACTCAATTCATATAACAATTCATAGATATTACGTCATGGTACGACAAATTATTTTTGATAACTTTGTATTCTTTGAACTCTTCTCAAGTGGTACGCCTATGGTGGCCTCTTGTCCCCTAATATGCATATGACTGTTGTCGGCAAATTGATATAATTATAGTCGACTTCCAAAATTGTAGAGAGTGACTAATGTTATAAACCTGCTCACAATTTATAGCAGTCAACACAAAGAAATATACATGCAGCCCGTATATTTTTCCTATAAAATCGTGTGCAGCATATCTCTGTGAGCATACCCGATTACACAGCTTCTGCAACGCATGCGCCGCAGTTATAGTTGACTTCCAAAATTGTAGAGAGTGACTAATCGCTAGATTGTAGACTAGTGCGACGGGCGAAGCGTGCGGGGAGCAACATTTCATAGGCGTACTAAACTTGAATGCGGTCAGTTTTAAAAAATATACAAAAATGACATCATCCTCTCTACAAATTAGAATGCCGTTCTTTTGGACGGCCATTGCCCACCACTACCCACTTACACCTACGTGATGAGCACTCCGCGGTTATCACACTTAAGCCTTGTCCTCATGGACGCGAAATTCACGGATTTTTGCATGAATTTTGCAACTTCTGTTTTAATTATTTATGGCGGAAAAATCTCAACTTTTAACAATTGCAATTTGCGAAACTGTCAAACACTTCAAATATTATTGCCCCTTTCATTATTATGCGGTGTTAATAAATTTGTTTTGAGCTTCTGATAATCTACCATGGCAGTTTCATGATGAAAATGATTGATAATGAGATAATGTTATAGGTAGTTGACAAAATTTGTTACAAATAGAGATTTGTTCACCATTAAATAAATCGCGCAAATATTTGCGAATTCCGCATTCAAAAGGACAAAACGCTTTAGAATACATACACACTATTTACTATTGGTCACTAGCACTGTCACTATAACGATCACACATTAACACTTATTATAATATGATATCGTACCGCTTTCCGTATGACATTCATACGCATCGTCAAAATTTAATATATTCTTCGCCATATCACTATTTCGTCCTTTATATCAGTATACGCTTTTCGATTTCATTTATACGTATCTTCCGTACTCATCTCTGTGTTGTGAATTAGTCACTCTCTATTATTTTCGACCTTGGGTAATTGATAATACCAGATAAAAACTTAAAATTTTCAAATATTCTTATTATTTTTATTATCTAACGCTTCGACATTGGTAAAAACTGTTATATCACTGATTCTAATCTAAAAATTATTGCAATTATTTTTGTAATTTGTGTATATTTTTTATATCTGATTGCATTCAAATTTAGTACGCCTATGAAGTGTTGCTCCCCGAACGCTTCGCGCTAGTCAACAAGCTAATGATTAGTCACTCTCTACAATTTCGACCGCGACTATAGCTTAAATATGTTTACAGTAAAGTAATAGAATGTCATGTAAACATTTCTCTCTCAATATACAAGGTGATTCTAAAAGTAGTACGATAAATTTAATTACGTTTTTTTACCCCGAAATAAGACTATATAAACAAGTATTCTAAAACACTTCGTTTTCGACATTTATTTTTTTATCATGCTTTTTAATTAGTATATCCTTAACGCGTAGAGATAAATTAATGAACGTAAAAAGGATGTTCTTGTTGAAATTCGATGTCGGCAATAGTTTTTAAGAAAAACATTTTGAATTACTCCTACAGTTACAATTTTGTAAAAAAATCAAAAAAGGCAGTCGAAAATGATTTAAAAATACACTTTTTCACGACACTGGAAACTGGTCCACTGTGAAATCTGAAAAGGCAAAGCATGGAGTCGGTGATCGGACAAAAAATTGAAAGAAATTCCCAAGGAAAGAAATAAATAACATTTTATAACACCTATTTTATACAGTAAATTCAACTGCTTTTGCCGCTATTCTTATTAATTATTAATAGAATTAATTTGTAGTTTTAATTAATAAAATAGTTTGACATAGTTGATGTTATAAAAAAAAAATTGGGCTCGTCTTACCCAGTTTCTACAAACTAACACAAATGTTTTTGCTTCTCCGTTTTGAATTCGTAAGTTATTTTCAGTAGTTATGATACATTTACGTAAATCATCAATAGTGTCCACTTCATTTTTTAAACTATTTTTTTACTATATTGAGTCCATTTTTCATGACACATCTATTCCCATTTTTTTTTAGAAAAGTTGATAATTACCCCGTATTTATTAAAATAGTTATTATAACAAGCTGTTCAAATATGTTTGTCTGCGACTATCCAGAAAATGTTCATTATACATGTGTTTCCTAAATAAAAATAATATCCTTTATTTTTTTATTTGAATTGTATGGCCTTGACCCTCGTGAATTATTGATACACAGAATTAAAATTTTTGACTAACTAGCAAAGTAATAAATAACTTTCGTATAAGCGTTAACTAATAGAACTTGTTGATAACCCTCGTAAAGTATAATAATTCGGCGGTTAAATACGAATATAGAATTGTTTGCAAAATACTGAGCTTCTCAACAATAATAAGAATAACGGACACACTTTTTCTGCAGTGCAGGTGTGTACATGTGCAAAATTATCGTTTATTTATTTATTTTTTTGATTGGTGTAAAATGACAAGGTACATGAGTTTCGTTAATGAGAAGCCAAATTTAACACATGAATATAATTTTCTAGCAACTGTACAATATAATTGTACTTACAGAAATCTGTTCTAATCAGGATCGACCTTTGTTTCTTCTCGGTTATGTTAAACACAATTGAACCAATGGCTATTATTAAGCTTGGATATCTCGTTTTTTCTCCTAAAAATATTTATCTTTTCGGAATTCTAAACACCTGCCTCGAATTAGATAAAGTCAACAATGAGTTTCCATTTTTTTAAACGAACTTGGTTTCCACAACAGTAATTGCAAAGTAAACCTCGCTTTCCACATTGTAGTCCACATAACTGAGAATTTTCAAGTTCCGCACAACAAAAAAATCACACGGCAATTCGATGTGAAAATGACATACTAAAGTAATCTCAAGGAGTCATAACGTGAGAACTGTGAAACTTAGTAGCGCTCCTTATCAGGCAAACGGGAGATAACACCCATTGTGGTGGGAGGCTCGAAATTATTGTTTTGTTGTAAATATATTTTTAATTACACGCGATATTGCTTCACAATATAGCTATAAAGTACAGCTTGATAAAAATGCTGGCTGGAAATAATTTATATTTTCGATAAACCGTGCTGACTTGACAACCTTAATTTTTTTTGAAGAAAGGAACGCACGGCTTTGTTGCATGTCTCGTGTACATGTAATCATTTTAAAGACAATTTCGTGTGCTTTAAATAACTAATAGTCTTGTTTATATGTAAACAAAGTAAACAGACAACGTTTAAAGTACACATACAGGCTGTATCACATAAGAGGCCCACTCCCATGTACCTTGCTTAATATGCGAGACACGTCAAAAATCTTTAGGTGTTTTTTGTTGAGTTTTTGGAAGCCTTTATGCTCGTTAAAACAAATTTGAGATCCATGGCCAACTTTATGAGTAATAACAAAAAAACCTGTAAATTGCCCAAACATTAAAGGTGTCTAACTTTTTTATTTTAAGAGATAGAGAAAATTTATTGGTAATACATTTTTATTGCAAAATTGATACCTTCCACCTGATATAAACAGATTTTTGAAATATCATATGTGGTTCGCTGCGCCTTCTAGGCGGATAAAAATTTTTTTTATTGAAGCAGGCCACAAAAAATTGCCTGTTTTCTTCTTGATTGTATGTGTTAAAATAATTTTAAAGACTCAATTGCTTTTAATGTGAAAACCAATAAAATAATATTATAAGAAAATCTGTATTTTGCATAAAAAAGTACATTCTGTTTATTATTTTTTTGCAGTTGGCGTCTTTAAAACAGGTTCTACATTATCTTGAGCAAAACGAAAATATTTTTAATTAGAATTGAAAAAAATGTAATAAATACAAAAGATAAGGGCAACATGTAGTATATTGCATAAAAGACGAAAAAACAGGTAATTTTTTGTAGCCATAGCCTGCTTCAATAAAAATTGTTTTTATCCGCCTAGAGGGCGCAGCGAACCACATATGATATTTCAAAATTCTGTTTATATCAGGTGGAAGGTATCAATTTTGCAATAAAAATTTATTACTAATAAGTTTTCTCTATCTCTTAAAATAAAAAAGTTAGACACCCTTTACAGGTTTTTTTATTATTACTCATAAAGTTGGCCATGGACCTCAAATTTGTTTTTACAAGCATAAAGGCCTCCAAAAATGCAACAAAGAACAATTAAAGATTTTTGACGTGTCTCGCATATTACGCGAAATACATGGGAGTGGCTCTTATGTGATACAGCCTGTATATAATTTAATAAGGGTGATTCAGTCGGATAGGCTGTAATCCGCACACTCGGCACAGCTAAAAAGCTGACAGTTCAATTCCCATTTAATACGTTACCAACGGAATTAGTCGAACATCGTTCGGGTCCGTTTTCCTATGCAGAGAGCCCACCGTCGACTGCATCTGGAACAGATGCACTCGATTCGGCTTCTCTTCCTTCCCTTCAGCTATTTCTCGCGTTGTAGAGTTTGGTGAATTTTATGTCTTTGTGTCGCCAGTGCAGTTTATAATTATTAATTAAATTTGCTATTTGCCTAAATAAAAATGCTATTCAAGTTGGGTAAAGTGAAGTAGTGAAATACCGCGGTTGTCCTCTGCTGAACAAAGCCATGGGAACAATTATAAAATACATTTGAATAGACATGTGTGTCTGTGTTATTCGGTACCTACTGATCCTGAGCAATGGATTTGATTCTGATTCATATTCATAATCAAATGCGATTTGCTTTATTTGGGAATATCTACGTACAAAACAACTTGATTCTGCTTTCAAGAGCATAACGAAAATGTGACAAAAAATAGTTATATTTTTAATGTTTTATCCAAAATGATTTACTGCATTACCTTTAAAATGCAATTTTTAAAGGTCCTGAAACTCAAAAAATATACCAAATGCATACATTTTAGATTGCAAACAATAAGTTTGTCATGAGAAAAAAATCTATCGCTTCAGTACCGAACATACTGTCATTTAGGGATGAACGATTCTGTAAAAAAGATCGATTTTCTGGATCGATTCAGATCGGATCGCTTAGGATCGATTCCTAAAAAATCGTAAAACAAAAGATCGATATTTGAAAAGATAGGTTTCCAATGGTTTCAAAAAATTCTACTACTCCTCTATTTTCAAGACTGCTGAACACGAATCTAAAATTAGTTTTGTGCGTTCGAGTCTCAAAAAAAAAATTGTTCAAAATTGTAACCTCATCGCCATGAAATGAAGATAAGATGGTACAGGCGTTATATTGCAACTTTAACCTAATATAATGTATACATAGGTAGAGGTTACAATTTTTTTTTCGAAAACTAGACTCGAGCGCACAGAACTAATTTTAGATTCATGTTCAGCACCCTCGAAAATAGGGATTTTTTAATTAAGATTGAAGAGTTTACACTATAATATATATTTAACTGAAAAAAATTAATGGGTAAATACTGTACTGTAATACTGTTTTTTTTTTTGTGATATAAAGTAGTAAAGTAAATATCATTACTGTATTATGAAAAATGTGTGCATGTGTCATCAATGTCCAACTTGAAGATTAATGATCAGTGTTGCCAACTGTGAAAATTTTTCTTCAAAGTGAACATTTTTTCAGGTTTTTTTTTGAGTGATGAAGAAAAGAAGAATAATTTACAATTGTGAAGATCTTTCCTCGTCATATAAATTCCTTCTCATAATGTTTAGTTGTATGTATATTTCTTAGTTGGAGCAATAAAATGATTTGCTCTTTGAAAACTTATGTTCATATCACTAGCTAGTATTTTAATTCAGTGGTATCAATGCCTACCACAGTGAAATTCTTTATTCATTGCTCTATCATTGCCGTCTGTTCATTCCATGTTCTGTGACAATTTAAATGCCATAGACACATAGATATACGGCAATTTATCTAGGGCTCACGGCTCCACGGTCTTTTAATATACCGTGGTTACAGCTAATTGCTGACTAAAAACAGTAAGTACTAAGTACTACAAAATAGTAATCTAAATATTAAAATAGGTAGGGCATATCATCGAAAAGATAAATAAATAAGTAAATCGAAATTCCATACTTTCATTAATACATATATTTCAAATTTCCCGCTTTTTTAAAATCTAGGCTAAAAATTCCAAACTTGATAATCCTAATAAAATAAAACTACGATATTCATTTTTGCTTATTTATTTACAGGCCTTAATTTTATAAAAGTTCGTTTTAGTAGATATTTCGTTTTGCTTTTGGTATTTAATCAGGTATTTATTATGTGAAGAATTGTGAAGAATTTTTGGATGCTCGGTGAAGAAATTTAAATTACTTCATCTGGCAACACTGTCAATGATTTAAAGTGATACTCTTATGAACAGTGAATGTGAATGAACAGGTATTCCATAAACATAAGCCGTTTTCCTTTCACCAGAAATCTCAGTTGTTCTAAATGATAATTGTTCAATGCAATGCAATCCGATCTCGATCTCAATGGAAAATAATCGATTCACCAAAAAATCGCTGTTAAGAAAATCGATTCAAAATATCGAGAATCGCGTTTGAAAAGATTGATTATTTATAAAATCGATTTTAATCGGGCATCCCTACTGTCATATTATGTATGTGGTCCGGAGTGGCAACGCTATTGAACTTCTATATGGCTTCAGTACTCGATGCATCAGAAAATGTGAAGCGTACCAGGAGCGTGGTGTTACCGATTGTTATGTGGTGATTTGTTTGTCCTTTGAAAGGTCGAGCAAATTTTTTTTCCGATTTTCTAACTTTATTAGGTCTTCCGAATACGTGGTTAAAATTAATAAATTACCCTGTATATAAATTTAATAATCGTTTTCTCTACTGACAATGTGGTGAAACAGAAATATAGTTATTTTCGTAACTAGTGCGATAAGTGATACTTTCCCGCACGCCGACAGTCGATAAGTGGAGTTTGGGCAGCTAACCAGTGCGGGAAAGACACTTTCCGCACGTGTTAGGAACAATATTATTTCTACGAGCGCGAATAAAGGAACAAATAAAAAAATGAAGTTGTATTTAAAGTAACCAATATGTAAACATTAAACCAATAATCATTATGTACTAGTATTTTGAATCTAATAAAAACAAACTCTTAATCTATATTATTATTGTTAATACTAATGGTGAACGAACAGGCTACTGTAAATTTTTAGCTGAACTCAGCTGTTGTTGCAACTGACTGTTCTGCAAGCTGCAAGGATTTAGGTTGTAAACGTTGTTTAATCATAGGCATTGCACGTAGAATCCAGGAGACCGAAATAACATTTGCGATTTCTTTCAAATTATTTTTGACGTAATCTTATTCAGGTTCATTTGAAACGTCTCTGTCAAATTTTGGCAACATACTATAATATCAAAGGCTTAACTTTTCATAGTCATCCTTGTAACTTGCTTACAAGGGCGACTTGCTTGTTATCCAATTGTTCTGAGTTTCTTGTAGCTTATATATACTTATAAAGTAACTATTTTGACACTATGAGACGTTAATTTAGTTATAGGCGTCGCACGTAGGATTGAGAAGGTGATCAGTTTTTCGAAAAGTTATATTAGCGATTTTTTTAGGAAATTATATTCAATGGATCCTTATTCAACTTTGTTTATATCGCTGGTTTTAGACTCCTGCCTTGTGTGAAACATGTTATTTAAATGATAAGATACATGATAAAAAATAAATAGTTTTGTAGTAATATCGTTATAGAAAAAAATATCCAACACACTAATAAATGTAAAGATTGCTATGGCAGATGGGATCCTATTTAAAAAAAAAATTGTGAAAGAAAAATTTCTCGAGAATGTGATACTCAGCTTATTGAAAAATAAGCAGTAACATTAAACTGATTGTATAACTAATAGTTTTAAAATAAATAGATATGCGAACGTAAAAAAACTAAATTTTTGTGTGCTCATATCTTGAATACTTTTGAAGATATTTCATTCAAATTTAATACAAAAAGGTTCCCTTTTGATCTCATATCGGACGCCTATGATTGAAATTCGATGTTATTAGGGGTCTGAAAGTGACGACATAAATGCTTAAGGTATTTATTGAAAAGTAAGGAATCGTTAACTGTAGATTGCCAAAATTTGGTACAGAGAAGTTTCTAACGAAGCTGAATAAAGAATCGCAAATGTTATTTTTCTAAAAACTGGGTCTATTTTTCAATTCTACATGCTTTTACTACCTAAATCGGTAGTGGAATGTAAATAAATACATAAAAATATTACAGTAGAGAAAATTCAATATATTGAGATTTTTCTCATTATATTGAGAAAAAAGTCAATATATGGAGAATAATCTCAATATATTGAGTTTTCTAAAAATAAAAAGTATGTTTGACTTCACACTAAGGTACTGTCGTACAAAGTTGATTTCCATCCTCCTAAGCATTTTATGTTCATAATTTCAGCAAGGAATATTGCCGGAATGCCAGAAACTGTGGCCTGTGAATTGTTCAAGGTTTGGAAGGTGCTAATAATCAACTATTTTGGAAAGCATATTTTCAAAATTGTTGATAACAATACATTAAGCATTGCTTAATAAAACGACGATGTGAAGTGATTGGAGGTCGCACATTTTTCAAAATTCATTATTTACTTCTTGTGATATTACAAACTATCTTATAGAATGATTTTTAGAGTTCATTATATTAACTATTAGGTTATTTTTGTTTTC
This sequence comes from Monochamus alternatus, assembly GCA_037114965.1. NCBI lineage: Eukaryota > Metazoa > Arthropoda > Insecta > Coleoptera > Cerambycidae > Monochamus > Monochamus alternatus. The sequence continues at coordinate 19,195,093 of CM073435.1, read as the reverse complement.
AATGTTATTAACAGTTATTGGTGTAAGTTCCGCCCGACGACAAATCCCGGCCAAACCAAAAATGGTAGCCACTTTTATCTTGTAATACGTTTGATCTGGTGCTGTTATCATAAATTTGGATATATCTTCTTTTGTAAATACTTCATTTTTTTGTGGCCAACTGCAATATTTTTAAAGAAAGTCGTTACTTTACATAATTTACTTCAAATATTTGTTTTTTACTACATGTTTTATCTTGGAGTAACGTGACCATAGGGTGGTGGCTTTAAGAATCTTGCTGAGGTTGGCAAAACATGCTAAAAATACTTGAAACCTTTCACCTCTTTTTCGTTACACTAACTTAAGAAATGTGCATACTGTCTTTCACATCATCTTTTGATTTATCGGGTAACAACACAGAAATCATAAAATACAGTATGCGCCAAAAGTATGGAATAAATTCAATAAAAACGAAACAATTATTTTGTGGCAAAAATCATCGAACAGGTCGATTTTTAATTTAAAAAATACATATTTTAGCGTAAAATGCGATTTTCAAATGTCATTTGTTTTCGAGTAATGACGTCATCGATTTTTTTTTAAATGGCAACACCGTATTTTTTTTCTTGATTCTGAAATATCGTTTAATTCTCTATCAGACAGTACTAAAATTTTGCCCTCTTACATAGGAAAGTTTTCGAGTAAATGACGATTGGATGTTAGAAAACGTAAATCAATTAAAATAAAGCAAAAACGTTATCAAGTTTAGTTTTTCGAATTCCATAGTTTTTTTATGGATCACGTAGGTGAAAATCTTTGCAAAGTGTCATTGTCACACCGACTTTCTAATAAGTATTGTAAGCGACGTAGAAATTATTATTCAATTTAAAGTATTATGGCACATTTAACTGTTATTCAAAGAATTGAAATTTTAATTCTTATCGGATGCGGGAATATGACTAGAACTCAGCAGGAAGTTTGCGATGTATTTAATGAAAAATATCCAGATCGCCCTATCAGCCAATCAACAGTCAGTAAGGTAGAGCATAAATTTAGAGAAACTGGCAATGTTGTAAATATTCCAAAACCTGGACGTCCAAGCATTAATGAAAATCAGAAACAGAACATTTTGATAAGTATGGTGGATAATCCTCATAATTCTTCACGATTGGTTGCATTAAACAATAACACCAGTCAGAGCACAGTGCTACGTATCTTGAGGAAGGAAAAATATCATCCCTACAAAATTCAACTTGTGCAGGAACTCAATGAAGATGATCCCGATCGCCGCTTACACTTTTGCGAAATTCTAATGGATTTATGTCAAGGAAATAGAAATTTACACCGGCAAATACTTTTTTCAGGCCACATTTTGTCTGTTGTAAACCGTCAAACTTGCAGATATTGGAGTCGGGAAAATCCTCATTGGATGGCAGTGTGGGCTGGAATAGTTGACGACAGAATAGTAGGGCCTTTCTTCTTTGAAGGAACCCTTACAGGACAAAGATATTTGGAGTTTCTAGAAAATGACCTTGTTCCAGCCCTTGCAGTAATTTTTCCTAACGATAATGACCCTGACATTCCTGACGATACCATATGGTTTCAGCAAGACGGTGCACCTCAGCACTATGCGCGCCCTGTACGAGATTTTTTTGACAACTGTTTTCCTGGGAGGTGGATCGGCAGACGCGGACCGATAGAATGGCCTGCAAGATCGCCAGATCTTACACCTCTTGACTATTTTTAATGGGGATACTTGAAGTCAGCGGTGTACATTAATAAACCACGTAATTTAGAAGAACTTCAAAATCGCATTCGGGATGAAATACGCAGAGTTACCCCAGAAATCATTCATAATGTGCAAGAAGAATTTTTTCACAGACTTGCGCATTGTCAAGAAGTTGATGGATGGTAATTCGAACATTTAATTTAAGTATAAAATTTAATCAATTGTATTTTATTTTACATACCTCAGAATTGTTACTTTTTTTATGGATAAAATTTACGTTTTCTAACATTCAATCGTCATTTACTCGAAAACTTTCCTATGTAAGAGCGCAAAATTTTAGTACTGTCTGATAGAGAATTAAACGATCTTTCAGAATCAAGGAAAAAAATATGGTGTTGCCATTTAAAAAAAATCGATGACGTCATTACTCGAAAACAAATGACATTTGAAAATCGCATTTTACGCTAAAATATGTATTTTTTAAATTAAAAATCGACCTGTTCGAGGATTTTTCCCAAAAAATAATTGTTTCGTTTTTATTGAATTTATTCCATACTTTTGGCGCATACTGTATATGTATAGAACGCCAAAAGAGGTACCGAAAATAGTCAACCTATGGAGAAAACACGAGTCTGGTAATACTGCAGTAACTAAGCTTTTATGAGTTGGTTGCACTAACGGAGTAGCTTTACACTGATCAGCGGGCATTTCAAAATATGAAAATTTTACGTCCAATTCGTAGAAATTACAAACATTCCGTTTTGGTTTCAATTGTATGCTGGAATTAAAATGCAGTGTAACCAACAGCTTACACAAGGTTTCCCCAGATGGCTTCTTTCTAAGCTGCTCCATAGTTTGACTATTTTTGAGTGCCTAATGTAAAGGCTTCTGCGTTTTATATATTTTATGATTTCTATGGATAACAAATCCAATCCCTTACCAGCATGTTCTAATATTGCCTCTGGCAGTTCTTCTTCAGAAGAATTTATTGTAATGTTCTTTCTACTTCGTCTTTAGCACATAAATTGCCTTTTCTTTTAACTGCGCTGTACCTTTGTTAAACTTATGAGTGTCAATTGTCAAACGTATGACAGGCAAATTAACCAAAAATCAGTTGGTTGTTATCACAAAAACTTAGTTTGATTATTGGCGTGTCGTAACTTTTGAAAAATGTTAAACATGTGATATTGAAAAAATAATAAATTTTATATCATAAACTGAATAAAAACATAATAATTGCTTAAATAGATAAAATTGTTTGGCATAGCTTTAATGCAGTTGTATCTTTATAAATAGACATATTATAAAGAATAAAATAGATTATAAATCACGCTTTTTCCAAATGTTGCCAGCACAAGCTATCGAAAACAAAATGCATACGAGAAAGTAAATCTTTAGGCACGCTTGTATAAAAAATATGTTGATCCACGACTATTCTATAAAGTGTTCATTATTCATGTATTTCCTTAACAATAATAATATCCATTATTCACTAGTAAATAAGGAAATATTTATTCACTGATTTCAAAGAATCGGGAATGAACTAACAAAACAAAAATTCTCCGGTGTCAGTAATTGAACCTGAATCTCCTGTGTGAAAACCAAACACAACCCACATATTTCTGTATGATGGTAGAAGTTTACTAATTAAACTTTTGTTTGCTTTTTAAATTTATCGTTCACTTGAACTTGACATTTGAAGTAAGGTGTAAGGTTGACAGTTTTGCATTGTATGATATGTCATGTTATAAGTGTCGAAATATTGTGTAATGTTTTCAGTAAAAAGTTTGCTAAAATATTAATAATCATGGACAAAGTATAGTATTCTACTTGCATATAATGGCTGAATTTGACTCGGATAATTTACAGCACTAGGCTAGCCTCGTGCTTAACCTCTTGAATTACAGCCATCATTATATGCTTGTTGAATAATATTCTATTAATGTTTTCAACTTCACCACCATGTATTTGGGAAACAAAACATTTTTTAACAAAATTTTGTGTAACTGCCCCTTTGGGCCAATTAATAACCGAACGCCCGGTATACGTATCATTAATTATAATATAATGTAAATTAAATTATAATAAAGAAATAATTTGAATGAGTAAACTAGATTTTCTGAAATTTTTGTAATCCTTATTAGGCCATTTGTTTGTACACAGCATGTATTCAATATTTCCTAAAATAGATCATAATCGTTGAAACGAATAAATTTGAATAATTATTCTTTTACATGTTCGCTTTCATTAGGTAAGCGTAATCTAAACCTTCTTGATTTAAATATACCCCCACATAAATAATTCTAATGGGGTCAATTCTGGAGATTGGGTTGGCAAATTCATATGTAATAATACCATTCGCATTATAAGTGAATAGTACATCTATACAATTTTAATAATTACTACTACTTATACTTATATCGAATTAAATATTTCCGGAAAGTTATTTTTATTTAATTAAACCAATTTAGTATTCCTGGGTTGCATACACGGTAGTGAAGAACGGAATAACAGAATTTACATTATAGTAAGTATACTATTGGTAAAAAATATACATACAGTGAGAAAAATTTGTTCTATTATTCAAAAGAGATTTTTTTTTACAAATATTTTGCTCGTGAAGATGACTGCAATCTCACAAAAATTATTAACTTTGATGTACAGGGTGACCAAACAATAAGAAAATGTGAAATACAAAAGCGAAGTGAATTTGCAATAAGATGAAAAGTAGTCTCTAATTATAAAGATAGGAAGAAATTTAAAAATTTGACCTTTGTGTTAGTACTTTTATTTTTAAGTTATAAATATTCGGAATTAAACTAAAGTCATGTTCGCAGTTCTATTCTTTGTATTTCGTCCAAACAGTACTCTCTTTAATTTTATTTTTCAGTAAATCAACGTTATTTTCAAAATTTGCATTTTCATAGAGAAAAAGTCTATGAAAATTCAAATTTGTTTGAAATGTCTGATATTGCATAATCATCCACAAATAGTTTAGAAGACGGTAGGATTAAACCAATAGGTGTCAATTCGCCAAGAAGTAGAATACACCGGATTTCGTATAAACATTTTTGTAATTTTTTCTTTTAAATTTTTATCTCAACTACCGTCGAGTACATACATTTATGGAACCAGGGATCTTCCGCACAAAATATTTCTGTCAAACATTCCAAATATGATGAACTTGTTAAAAATATAATATATAAGATTAATAGATTCTGGTTTATTTATAATAAAGTTGTGTAATATTTCAAAATATATCAAATGTTAAAGCTGTTTATTATTTAATTAAAACATATTGAATATTAATGATTACACAAACAGTATATACTATTAATTATACGTATTTGAACAACTGAAAGTGTAAATGAATTCTTGACATTACACGTTCAATGTGTATGCGTAAACTTGCTATCTGCTTTGCTTCTTTTATTTTTTCTTTTGAACTCCTTTGTGCAGATGAAACAGATTGAAGCCTCACTAGCTGGATATTTTTGACTCTTCAAAATGTTTAAAGACTCTGTCTGCCATAATTTATGCGCATATTCAACAGTATTTAAAAAAAATCACTCTTCAAAAATCTGTGACTCTTCCACCAAATCCGCTGATATAAAGGAAATTAAGCCATCCGAGGTGCAATTTACTAAATACTTTATAGTGTTACAACCTTTATATTGAGATCGTGAGGACGATTGGTTAACTGGGTTACTTGATTTTTGAATGGATATTTTGAAATAATCTTTTATGCATTGTACATTTTTGTATCTTTGCCTGAAGGAAATCTAAAGGTGTTGAACTTCAAATAATGTACTGAAAAGGCTTTCGGAATTTAGTCAGTAAAGGAATAAAATTTTGTATTACACACTTTTGTAATAATAAACAAAATTCATCGGTTAATATTGATAGGAATAGGATAATTGATAGGAATTCCTAAATAATTTTTTTGATTTTTTTCAATCAAATATGCCGCTCTTTTTTGAAAATATTCTTTAGTATTCCAAATTTGTACAAAATGATCTGATTATGATATTATTATCACATATTGAGAAAGCACATGTGCTAGATGTAATTGAACCACTTGTGGATAACGACAAATCTATTGAAGAATCTTATCGAGATTCAAGTTTACACATTTTCTTGGTCTTTTATTGGCTTCTTTACTAATATCTTTCGATTTTTGTTTTCGTTTTTTGCACGTTGCTTGAACTAATTCGCATTGAATAGTTTTGGATCGTCTTAGTGGTTTGAGATTGACTTGGACACCTCGATCCGTTGAAGTGGGCTCTTGAACTTGAATTTCTTTCTCTTCCGAATGAATAATTTGCTCATTTGCCGAATTTTCTTTCAATAATTCTTCTATAACGCTTTTTCTCTCTTTTTTCTGCGTTAATAATCGAGGCTTAGAAGTGTGTAATGTGGAACGGTTCTTTTGACAATCAAAAATGTGAGGAATAACACCTAGTTTTAATTTTATTCTACCACATTTCATGGTTTTTAGGTAAAGGTAATTCTCTATATCCTCTTCAACCTATATTTAAAACGAAATAATACATTAAAACGCCGTATATAGGGTGTCAGGGAAAATGTGGGAAATCTCTCGGATGCAGATAGATTATGAAAAAATAAGATGACAAGTTCCTATAAAAAATTTTCCTACAAGCCCTCCCTACGGAGATATGTGTCCCTGAAGGACGCCGCTGGAAATCGGTTTTTCTTTCTACTTTTAAAGTACTTAATTTAATAAAAATTTATAGTGATGGACACTAGTAGGACCTCTTAAAATAATGACCTTGAAACATATTTAGTTCTTTTAGTTTACCATGGGCTAATGTTTAATTTTTATCACCTTGTATGAGAAATACTTTAAAATAATACATCTGGGTAGGTGTTCGCTTAGTCCATTCCCGGTAAACTAAAAATGCTAAATATGTTACAAGGACACTATTTTAAGACGTCCATCACATTAAATTTTTATTAAATTATATTAAGTACTTTAAAAGTTATCAAAGAAAAACCGTTTTCCAGCGGTTTCCATGAGGGACACATATCTCCGTCGGGAAGGATTATAGGAAAAAATTGTATAGGAACTTGTCATCTTATTTTTTCATGTTCTATCTGTACCCGAGAAATTTCCTACATTCTCCCGGGCATCCTGTATATTACAGAATAAACTCACATTAAAGTGATCCTCACAACAAAATCTTGTGCCTTTGTCGGATACAAAATGAGATCTGCGCATTGCACGTTGCCATGCTTTTCTTTCTTTCGGATCGGCTGGTAAGCTAATAAATAATTTCTCTGAAGCATTTGCACTTGTATTTGTGCATTCCGGAACTATACAATACTTAAAATTCTTTCTTTTTGCACTCATATTAAACAAACAGTACGCAACACAGACACTACGACAATAACTGTAACACTAAAAGCATCGAGTTTCTGAACTTCGAGCATCGAACCACACGCTATCGCCAGGCATGTGCGTGTGGTGACGTAGCGCCTGGCCACGTCCCATTTCCGCGCAGTGGAGATTTGTAATTATTTTTAAGGAACTAAGCGTGCAAATAAAAATTCTGATATTTTGCAGATCCATTATTTTTAACTTATATCTTCTATTTACGAAATAACAAAAAAAATGCTGAACAATCCCATTGTTTAGCGTTGCCGGAACGGAATCCGAAACCTCCCGCACACCGTTCGATTTACTTTTATCATAGTTTAAATATACAGGATGATTCAGAACATATGTGAAAAAAATTGGGAATATATGCATCATGAAAAATGGAGTCAATATCGTAAAAATAGTTTCCGAGAAAAAAAAATTTAAGTTCTTGTAGTTTCAACCCATACATCGCTGCCTACTGTAGTCTCTAACCAGACGATTTCAGTTATCCGATTACTTATCGTATTAACTTTTTTGTGATGCAAGTATTTACATTAGTTTTTTATCAAAATGGGTATCGTTTTAATTTATGGTGGAAATGCTTTAGCAGAACGATTTCCCGGTAAATATGTGCCAAATGCAGTTGCTTTTACAACGATATGCAGTGAGAACAAGTGTAGTGCAGACATGGGCGTCGTTGAAAAATTTTTCAAGGAGCGGCAAATGCAGGAAAATATTAAACGGAAACAAAAAAATATATATTTTAATATTAATAAATATATATAATTAAGGGATATACAGGGTGAACCTTAAATAAGTACAAATATTTTAACCAGCAGTACAGTTCACTGTATAGAACACATAATTAATAGTCTTTTTACAAAAAAAATCAGGAATAAAAAAGTCAAATTTTAAATATATTTCGTGATTTTTCAATAGAAAACTTGTTGAGGACCGCTGCTTTGGAAGTCATGGTGGATGTGCATTCCACAGCGTTGCCAGTGTTACACTAGAATTTGTAGACATTTCAAAGAATGATTGAAAATATAAACCAGATTCTCTACTCACAATCATATTATCCAGAATTTGTTCATTATCCATTTTTACTACACTCCGACTGATTTATAACAATACGTTTTTTTATCACTATCACTGAACACTACTTACTTAACAAATATGCTTTTAGCATGTCAACCTTTTCACTGTTTGAATAATGCGCCATATTTTATTTAATCACGCTGTACCTATTTTACGAAAAATATTAATTAAATACACAGAGAAAAATACTGTCCGTGAAAATAATAAGACGATTTAAATACGTTTTATACGTTAGTGCGGCAACTCTTAAAACAGATGCGTCAAGTGGTGCATTTCTTAAAGAAGCTATTAGCTTAGTCAGGTTTCAGAAGATGCAAAAGTATCTCATATTAACTTTCAATTTACGTGTATTGAAATTAACAATTCCCTTTCCACAAATATTACATGTTTTGATTGCACTTGCCTGTGCCACAGCTTATTCCTTTGTCCAGTGCACCGGTATCAACATCATCTATCTCTATCAATCTTAGAGGCCCTAGAGCCTAGAGGATGGGGCTTGTGCGGGACAATTCGCCTGCTGCTCCTGATACCTACCTGTTGTCTGTGCCTACATCAGTTTCTTTGTGCATGCGATTGACGCTGCTTTTGAATATTCTACTTTGCCTTCTCTTGATATTGAACGTATACATCAAGCTAGTTATTTTGTTATTTCATGTTTTGTGTTTTTTTTTAAATCTGTTTCACTCACTACGGGACTACGAGACTACGAGGTACGAAATGGTTAGCACTGACACGTAGTTTGAGGTTATGTGGTGGAAAATAACTCTAAGATGTTGTGTGAAAGTTATAGTTTTTTGTTATTCTTTATAAAATAATTTAAGGGGATAATTTGTGATAATCTTTCTAACAGCGTACAATGGTATTAACTGAAATATGGATAACTGTTTAAATAGTTGGTTTTTCAGTAAGTATGTGAGCTTTTATGCACGTTTATGGATATTTTTTTGAAATAATTTAAGTAACTTCTTAAACACTTTCATTGATAGTATCGAACGTGCGGAAATTCATATTTTAATCGTTTATGATAATTTTACTTTATTTATTGCTAAAAACGAGTGTTTTTAAACTAGAAACAATGGTAAAAATTGAATTTACTTTAAAAAATTATTTATCTTACAGAAGATATGGCAACCTCGCCTTCATGGTTTATTTTATTAGGTTAAGTCAGTGGCCTATCTGGCCAGCGGTCCTCAAAATGTGGATATTTAAAAAAAAAATCCGTAAATATTTGAAATTTTTAAAAATTAGTTTCACTAGACTTATCTATATGACGAACTACACCTGCAGTTAAAATATTTGTACTTATTTAAGGTTCACCCTGTATAAGGTCCATGTAATTCTTAAGCATCATATTTTCAAAAACAACAACAAAACATTATAGGTACTATAACACAAAAAAATAAAATATTCGACAGTATGATGTCAAAAGTTCTGTTTCTGCTCTAAATAAAGTCAATTTGAAGAGTAACGCATGCGCGCAACATTGAGAACGGCTCCAGGTTTTGATTTTATTGTAGTTGTGTTAATTAACACGTTCTACCCATAGAAATCATAAAATATAAAAAATGCCAGATGCCTTTACATTAGACACTGGAGGAGCTTAGAAAGCAGCCATTTAGGGAAAACTTAATGTAAGCTGTTGGTAATACTGCCTTTTAATCCCAGTGTACAATTGAAAGCAAAACCGAATATTTGTAATTAGACCATAACAATTATATGTTTCTACGAATAATAATAATAATAATAATAAGCTCTTTAATTCCAACAGGTGAAAACCTACCCAGTTACAGGAAACGCATAAACAGGAAAAAAGTACAATTAAATAATATACAAAATAATAATACAAAATACAATAAATAACAGCATGTGATACCACTGTAGAATATCAATAGGATATTATAATATATATTTAATCACCTAGTTATGTAAATAGTCACGTCTATTGATGAGAAATTTATATCACACTGATTACAAATCTTGTTGAATTGAGTGCATGCATTATATATAGGCACTCTAAATACAATATTGGTTCTAGGTGTCGCACAATAGAAGGTAGAACTATGTCTATACTCAATACACGGTACTGAAAAATTAATATTATAAAGAATAGTCTCACGGTCAATATTGTAGTGCACCAAACCATATAAAAATGCGACAGTGCTAAATACTCTTCTAATTTCGAGAAAAATAATACCAAATCTATCCAGCAATACCTCTCACGGGATAAACACCATCTTCTTAAAATGAAAGAAATTTGAGAAAACTTCTCTGGACAGATTCCATATTGTCGATATGACATTGATATATAGGAAACCATATAATAGAGCCATATTCTAATTTAGTTCTAACTAGCGTATAATACAATGTCTACAATTTCGCAGTATAAATCCCAATATTTTATTAGCTTTACTATCTCATTAATATGCGCAACAGATGAAAAAGTCGAATCAAAATAGATGCCTAAATCCTTCACAGTATCACGTCTTAAAATATTAACACCATCAAGACTATAATCATAAATACATGCCCTTTTTCCCCACAAAATGAAATTACGTAGCACTTATTAGTATTCAATTTCAAGCGATTAGAATGACACCAATTGTTAATAAGGTTAACTTGAATCTGCAGCTGAATGGAGTCCTCTTCAGTTTCAATACTTGTGTAAATTTTTTCATCTGCAAACAGAAGTTTAGAAGAGGAGATACATTAAGCAAATCATTAATAAATATAAGAAATAATAAGGCTCCTAATTTGGATCCCTGTGGGACCCCAGATGTTACATTGAAACTCGATGAAACAAATCCTTCACATCTAACAAATTGCTGTCTATTCATTAGGTAAGATTTTATAAGTTTAATAAGAGTATTTGATAAACCTATACTATCCAGTTTATTAAGTAATATACCATGGTCTGGTCAACTTGGTCAAAGGTTTTTTGAAAGTCCATGTATAGAACATCGACTTATCCCATATTGTCAAGGTTTTCACAAATATATTGAGAAATACAAGCCAAATTCGAAATACAGGAACGCTTATTAATAAAGCCATGCTGATTAGGGAAAAAATATTTTTAGTTGAAGCATCAACATATTCGTAAAGTATAATTTCTAAAAGTTTTGAGAATTTGCATTTGCATAAAATGGAAATGGCTCTGTAATTAGATATTACTGATGGGTCCCCTTTTTTTAGTCGGACATACGCGTGCCATTTTCCATTTATCTGGGTATATTCCTGCAGATAATCAAAGATTAAATATAAACAACAAAGGATATACTAAGACCTGACCACAGTCTTACACAACAAAGCTAGGTATAGAATCAGTACCAGAAGTCATTTTATTTTTGAGTTTCTTTAATGCATTGAAAAAAATCAGACTCGGTAATTTTTGGTATGTCAATATTATCGTTATATGTATGCATGTGGTATGTTATTACTTTCATAGGTGAGATCAGAAGCTACGTATACACTGTGAAAGTAGTAAGCAAATGCATCCACAATGGATTGAGGATTGTCATATTGCGTATCATTGTTTTTCATTATACCTGGAATGCTAGAATGATCTTTTTTGCTATTTACAAATGACCAAAATTTAGAGGAGTCTGATGTTATAAGTCGTTCGGAATCGTGTACAAAATTTTTATAGGCTTGTTCGATTTGAACTTTAATAATGCGCCTCATATTGATAAATTTGTTATGATAATAATCTGTTTTGAATTTCTTACGCGTGCCATTTTCCATTTATTTGGGTATATTCCTGCAGATAATCAAAGATTAAATATAAACAACAAAGGATATACTAAGACCTGACCACAGTCTTACACAACAAAGCTAGGTATAGAATCAGTACCAGAAGTCATTTTATTTTTGAGTTTCTTTAATGCATTGAAAAAATCAGACTCGGTAATTTTTGGTATGTCAATATTATCGTTATATGTATGCATGTGGTATGTTATTATTTTCATAGGTGAGATCAGAAGCTACGTATACACTGTGAAAGTAGTAAGCAAATGCATCCACAATGGATTGAGGATTGTCATATTACGTATCATTGTTTTTCATTATACCTGGAATGCTAGAATGATCTTTTTTGCTATTTACAAATGACCAAAATTTAGAGGAGTCTGATGTTATAAGTCGTTCGAAATCGTGTACAAAATTTTTATAGGCTTGTTCGATTTGAACTTTAATAATGCGCCTCATATTGATAAATTTGTTATGATAATAATCTGTTTTAAATTTCTTATAATTTTTAAATGCAGACTCTTTTATGCGTATATTTTTAATTATATCGATAGAAAACCATGGAGTATAATGACGGCGACGATTAATTTTTAGGGGCACCGATTGATCAAAAATATTATTTAAGACATTGGAATTGGACGTAAAATTTTAATATTTTGAAATATCCTCCCACTAATGTGAAACTACCCCGTCGGTATAACCAACTCATAAAAGCTAAGTTACTGCAATATTACCAGACCCGCGTTTTCTCCATAGGTTGACTATTTTCGGTACTTCTTTTGGCGTTCTATATATTTTATGATATTTATGGTTCTACCAGACAAGCAACTCTAATTAAAATAATGATTTTCTCGTAAACGCTTATCTTTAGAGTCATGAATGAGATATGGCTTATTTAAATGATAATACTGTTAGGATTACCAGTCCGTTATTTGCACACTTCATGAAACAGTTTGGCGACGATTATTAGCACATGAAAGATCGCACACAGCGCCCTCTAGAAGATAAAACATAATTTCGGTCAAAATAATTTTTGTCATCTCAAACCTTCTAATCTCTAATACTGTCTGAAATATTAGCAAAAGACAAAATTAAATTTTTGACTTTGACATCGTGCAAACTTGAACATTTGGACTGAGATAAGTTAGGTTAATCCGCTATATTTTGGCCCGAAGAATACAGCCGTGAAATTTGGAAAAAATATAATATCAAGAAGTAGACAAAATGTGGAAACTCTTTCTGTACGTATTGGCTCTCATATTCCGGACACCCTGTATTAATAAAACTAGGTAATGTATAAACCACTGAACATTTATTCATTTAGTACCTATATACAGTAGTAATTACAAGTACTTAGAAAAGCCAAAAACTCTTAAAAATCAAATGATTTATATATAAATGACAAGGATAACTTTAATGTAAAAGAAAATTGAAAAACAATGTTTAATATCATCAAATAATATGTCGAAAGCATGTGTAGCATGAAAAATTTTTTTAATATAATTTTAGATAGAACAAAGTTATACGGTATAACTTATACCTTACATTTAAGATACACTAAACTGCTAAATTGTACAAAATGATATTAAATATAATGGTAATGATGATATTACTACAAAATATGGATATATTTCAGTAACTCCACAATATTTGGTTTTCGTAGTAAAAAAAAAACATCGCTCCTAAAAGTTAAATATGTATTGTGTGGTATATAGAGGTTACAAATAGACTGTTTTCTATTTTTAAGAAATATTACGTGTCGTTGTTTTTTTATTAATTGAAGTGGTGACAGTATAAGTGAAACACCAAACACCATCTTTATAAAATGGTATATTTTAGACTTCAGGAAACTAAGAGGATAATAACATTGGCAACAATTTAAAGGAAATTAAAATACAAACAATACAAATCGGCAACCCTTCTTCCATAAGCATTACTTTTACGGGAAGGGGCAGCTTTACTACAATTAGTGTACACTATAAAAATTCTAGTTTTCTTAATGTTGTATAAAAAAATACACGGAAATTCAAGTGGACTATGTTACTGTACTAAGGTTTTAAACAATTTGTGATTACTGCATTTAATAATATTTCGTAACATGTGTTATGTAGGACAGAAAACCATAAAGGGATCACGATATTGTCAGAATAAGTTATAACAGATGTTGAAACAGAACTCTTAATTCCTTAAATTTAAATTACCCTTAAAATTCATGTAAACTACTAAATATACGCCATCCCTTTAAGATTTGTTAATTTTGTTTCATAATAATCTATGTATATCCTAAGATGTATACCTATATTGTTTCATTAACAGAAAAGGCTTACACATTTGCTGTAGTTTTGGTACATTGAGTAAAAGCCGAATACCTTTCACTTAGGATTAAGGATATTATGATAAAAATATGAACATTTATAAGGTATTTACAAAACAAAACTGAGGGGAAAATAAATCCTACAAATTAAATATTTGTTTGTTTGACTTCCAGCGACCTGCTGAGTTACACGCTCTCAATTTTCGACCCAGTTCTATGCAAAGCTACCTTGGCGAGATAATTTTATAATTTTTTGTTACTTTCTCTTACAAACCTCCTAAATATATATTTGTCACCTTAAGACTATATCACAAACCTCTCTATAACAAAGCTAAGTTTCGCTAGAAAAGTTAAATTTACTCAATTCTACTCATGCGCTAGGCGCGACCCTGGCCATTTTATTATTTTTTTATTCAGAAACGCTATGAAACGACCTAATGCGAATGGAGCAAGCACTATTCGGTAAAGTTGTCTGCTTTTAAGATGAACGAAAAGATATTCTTGTAATGTTTGTGAAATCTCCCGAAAAAATATCAAAATGGTTACTTTCAGATAAAGGAATTCAATTTCAAAAAAATGGTAGAAGACGAAAAAGTACTGATTTATTTTTTTAAATTTCTTGAAAACAGTACAACGTACAATTTTATCGAACTGGTGTCATTCATTGAACATACATGTTGGATATCTCATAAATTTTCAAATCAGTTATTGCGATTAGCCTATTTTTTGCTTTTATTATAAGTCCAAATTAAGAATCCGAAAAAACATTTTGTACAGTTTTGTACTATTAATTCACTTTTACAAATATACTTGACCGATTTAATAGAGATACCCATATGCACTATTAATTCTATGGTATTTAAATATGCATAAAAATTCGGGTTAGTTTATAACTAAATAAAAGTGTGTATAAGTAAAGAACAAAATAATAAAACTAACGAAATTTGGCTAAGCTCGTTCTATCCCATCATATTTTTGACTGATACATTGGAAAAACTGTACCTACCTCTGCTACATAAAGGTAAACGATTCTTCTTTCAGAAGCTATTTGAGTCGTATGTCTTAACTTTTAGCAAACACAAAGCATTTATGTTGAAATTATCGTCAAGTCGTTTTCATACGTAATTGTCAAAATGTTTCCTGTACATCCGATTGCCACATTCACAATTTTAGCATAGCACTTTTAGTAAAAAATTATATTTAAAGCGAATCTTTAAAGTTATGTAACCTAAATTTACGGTATAAACATTTATATCTTATTTACACATAACTAGTATTTCTTTCAGGAAAATTAAAGCCCTAGTTTTTTTTCTAACTAGATGCTGTCCACTATGTTTGTAATATTTGATGGTATATTAATAGTGTTTACATTTAAACAGGTATATGTCTACTAATTGTAGATACTTTCAAAAAAACGCCACCATCGGGATGCGGTTTTTTAAAAGGACTTATTCTTATTCTAAATCTTCCTACGTACAATTAGAAAGTCAATTCAATGTGTTCTCTTCAAGTATAGCATAAAAGTAGAATAAAGTGCTGTATTCCCTAAGTAACACATCGTAATTGTCAAATAATCGTTACATTCATTCTTTAATAGCGTCTGGAACTGACTGACTAGCCTTCATAATCATTCAAAGATCATACTTCATGTTTGGTCTGCGTTATTTTTTTACTAAAATATGTATACTATGAGGGAACTGGATACAAGTTTTATTGTTTCATCTAAGAACCAAAATAATGTGCTTGTCGACAAGCTGCTTGTGTGGTGTCTGCGTTGCAGTTTGGAACGACTTGAATTGACTTCAAGCAACATAAAAGCTACTCTAAGGTCCTCGTTTTACTCCCGCAGCTTGTGCCAGTCGGCTATCTGCCTCCTCGGCGAGTTGCAGACTTCGTTCCAGTGATGCTGCGCAGTACCTGTGCATTTTGAACCACCTAATTCTAGCCTGCCGATGACCTGCAAAACGAATACGTTAATGAAATGATAAACTTTTGAATATGTTCCTCACCTCGTTCTTTGTTACTCTATCCCAGTCCAATAGCAAGAACTCCAAACTGACCGCTTCCAAACCTTCACCGCCTTGTGGGATGTCGAAAACGAAGCTCTCATTGAAGACAGGACTAAGAGTTCTCTTCTTCACGTGGGTTTTTTTCTTCGCGATTCGTTGTCCTGAAATTACAGTTGGGTACATCAGAAAAAGGACTAAGGGTAATTTAAGAAACGTGACAACAATGGCACAACAAATGATTCGTCTTGTCAACACAAATAAGGAAGGACGTCACATTTTTTCTGAAATTGTTCTCAAGTAGTCAACTGAAATTCAGGTTTTGATCAAATACTCAAGGATCACTGAAAATTTCTGTGATGCGCTATGTATTATACCTATATCATATTTCTATTGCTCTTAAACAAAGTTTACACACTATGCGTATTTTCGATTCAAGATGTACGTTATCATGATTCGTCATGCTCATCTTAATTTGCACGAATTTGTGAACAAAGCCTACAAACTACTGATTTAAAAGGTTATAGGTAAATTCACATTTTTCAGTACAGATTTGGATTGTCATCACTAAAGAAATGTTAATAGTTAGTTACAATATATTTAGCTTTTTAATCAGGAGAACAGCTACGGAGGAGAACAGACTATTTGTAGTGCATCTAAAATTGGTTGAAAGTTGAACATAAAGATCGTTGCAGATTTATCAGTACAGCACATGGGCGGCATCTGCTTGCTGGTCAACACGCTGATGCTGTTGCTGTTTTTCTTTTAACACGACATAGACCTCAAAAAAACTGAACAAATTCTTCTTCAAGCAACATTTTTGCGTTGTGGCGTAGTCGAAATTGCGCATTAGTGGGGCAAACAATAGAATAAAATACAAAATAGTGTCAATAAACCTTTTTGTAACAGCAACAGATTGAGTAATAATCACGAAAACACCTAATGCGCCTCAATTAATGGCTGGCGAACTATATTCAAACTTGTACAGACAACTAAATATTTTAGTATACAGTTATCATACATCGTATTATTCTAGTTTTCGATTTTGTTTTTAAAAATGGCACTTTTTGACATACGACCCATATTTCTGAGGTCATCGTTGTTCGAGATATGACATCATCGACAATTTTTTTAAATAGCAACCCCCAATTTTGACCATTCCATTTGAAGGAGGGTGTAATTCTACATACATACATCATGAAAATTATGGTGTTACATAACAAAAATTTCAAGAAAATAATGTTTGAAGATTTTAAAATTTAATTTTCACAATACTGTGCACCTCCCCATTATGCAATACCTGTCCGTGCTTATTTAGATGAGCTGTTTCCGAATCGTTGGTTAGAGAGAAGGCCAGCCAGATCGCCTGATTTGACACCTCTAGGTTATTTCTTGGGGAATACTTAAAAAGCAAAGTATAGGTTACTAGACCGGTTAATTTAGAAGATTTAAAAGCAAGAATTCGTCACGAAATTCATCGTATAGTTAAGTTATTGATAATGTCCAAAAAGAATTTATTAATCGTCTTGGCTACTGTCAGGCAGCCAACGGTGCACAATTTGAACATTTAATTTAGTCGTTTTTTTACATAATTATTTTCACTATTGTGAAAATTAAATATTAAAATCTTATTACATTATTTTCTTGAAATTTTTGTTATGTAACACCATAATTTTTCATGATGTATGTATGTAGAATGACACGCTTTTTCAAATGGCATGGTCAAAATTGGGGGTTGCTATTTACAAAAAATTGTCTATGACGTCACAAATGTGGGTCGTATGTCAAAAAGTGCCTTTTTTAAAAACAAAATCGACGTGCCAGGGGATTTTTTCGAAAACTTCTCAATTTCAAAAACAATGAATTTATTCGTTACTTTTCGAAAGCACTGTATAAAGATTGATATTGGTATGTGGGTGGCCGAGCGGTTTAAGGCGTTA
This sequence comes from Monochamus alternatus, assembly GCA_037114965.1. NCBI lineage: Eukaryota > Metazoa > Arthropoda > Insecta > Coleoptera > Cerambycidae > Monochamus > Monochamus alternatus. Next base: position 19,176,906 of record CM073435.1, on the reverse strand, counting down.
GTACTTGAATCGAGGTTGCCACTCTGTCGGTTGATTCTAATCCTGCTTCAGATAGAGCTATATTTACCACCATATGTGGATATGGTAGAGTGCAAGAATATTGGCTTGCGTCAATGTAAGAGATTAATACCAGTTGATGTTTGACCACTCCTCTAATTAATGAGGTTTTCCAAGTTTCCCTTATTTATGCACTGTTGGTGGTTAGGACCTACCAAGTTGTTCTTGGGCGCAAATGCGGCCTGCATAATAATATGCCGCCCCCTCTCCCATACAAGTCTCCTCGTGATTAGAATGAGGTAGAGATATTATTATTATATTATTATTATTAATTGTTTGTTACTCCTTTTATTTAAATATAAGGTATATTAGTTATTTTTCTTTGTGTTTTGTTTATTCAATTTTATTTTAGTTTATTAAATATAAAATATAATAATTTATGTTTTACTAAGTTCGATCAAGTAGCTTGACTTTTCAAGTACTTGATTTATAGGTACTTATATTAAATTACTTGATTTCATGTCAAGTAACTCATATACGAACCTGCAGACCATTTGATTGATACATTGCGACCTGTCCACCTATTGGGAAGTTGGTTATTTAAAAGTCCTGCAATTCGCGTCTAAACTGAGACGTCGTATAAAAAACAAAAGAATTGTCTAACATTTAAGAACACCTTCTCAAGTAGTTCCAGCAAATTACGTTCTAAAAAATGAAGGTAGTTTAAGTCAATCATTAGATCTGGAAGATAAAAGGCCCAATAAGCATACCGTTAACAATATCGGCCCAAACATTTATGGAAAATGTTTGTTGGAAATTATTGCAGCGAATTGTATAGGTACCTAGGGTTTTCCACAGCATATAATGCATATTTCAAAAATTATTTATCTCGTTGGATTAATTCATTCGTTACAAAAACAAATTTAGTATAATTTTTTGTAAAATACCACTCGCAAAAGTGTATTCTTTGGGTATGGTATTGTGGCATTAACGCTTGAATTCGTTACATGTGATAGGGACGAAGTGGATTTCCATTCAAAATTCTCTATACTGTCATTTGAGATGCATCAACTTGCTCCGATATAAGAATTTTTTTGGTTTCTATGTTTTTTTGATAATTTCGTAGCTAAAATGAAAACTCTAAAAATGCTTACATAAAAAGGTACCTAACTCTTGTTGAAATTTGATGTTGGTCACAGTTTTCGAGAAAAATGACAATTTTTACATCTATCATTATTTATATAAGGAAATGTCAAAATTGTTTCTTTTCTTTCATTTTAATGCCAACTATGTTTCAAGTCCTATAGATTTTTAATGAGATTTAGCATGCGTCCAAATTTAGAATCCATTTTTCTGAAACTGTTGGCGACATTGAATTCCAATATGGGATTGTAGCAAATTTCATTATTTTTTTTCTACAGGTTTGAAAAATAGTAATTAAAAACCGTAATCAAGAACTAACCTTTTACACCCTGTATGTCGAAAACAAAGCGTTTTAGGAAACTAATTGTTACAGAGTGATTTTGAAAGTGGGGTATTGATTTTAATTGATGACTAGAGGCATTAATATAAATCATTTTACTAATTCATATTGGTCTAGATAATGTTTTCTAATAACCGAGATAACTGAGTTTAAAGTTATTGCAAATTTTGAAGCCGACTCTGTGTTATCCTATAAGTCAACAAACTATTTCAAAATATTTCATCCATAAACGAATTGTGGCATTTTTATTATTTTAGGTATTTTCTAGTGTGTGCGTAGTATCATTTTAAGTTACTCGTAATTTTCTGACATAGTTATTGGGCTAGTTTTTGGATATCCCTTGTCCTTTGAATAAGTGAACGTATACTAAAATTACTACCTCACTTTCAAAATCACCCTGTATAGACTTCGTCTTATTTTGGGATCTAGAAATTGCAGTTAAATTTATGGTACTATCACCTTGTATATTAGACTGTGGTCCATCCCACGCGTAATATAAAATATTTTCAAGAAAGAGGAGGAAAAAACTAAATATTGGATATATGAATAGGTATCATATTTTAACATGCGCGATTTAACCTAACCAGCAAAACATTCAAGCGGTACTATGTTGGCTTTGTGCGAGTACCAAGAAATACTGATGATGTGTTGTTGCTGTTCTGTGGTATATTCAAGTTTAATCACACACAAAAATGTAAAAGTGCCGATGGTGAGCAGTTGCAGTTCATGTTCTGTGCTATTAAATAAGCGACGGCCTTCTACTTCTTTAAGAGAGTCACATCTGGTTCCACAATTTTTCATCAATCAAAATGATTTCTGTTCAAATTATTTTTTTTTAATTTCATTTTGATGTATCGAATATTCTAAAAAATCATATTCTAAACTTGTGAAGACATTTTTACTAAATATTGAAAGAAACGTAGAAATGTTTATATCGTATTTCGAATTATCCTTGTTTTATAACTGCCTATGTATAAGCCCATCTTTCTCATGCATTGTTCTGTTCTTACAAGATACATTTCACACTTGAATTCGCAGACGTTCGGTAGTGTATGAATTTATTGATTAACGTATTTCTGTCATTGTTAAATGTGAATTAATGAGTTTGTATTACTGGAATTTCATGGAAACATGAACAAATTTTCTATCAGTAAATCTTCCATATAATTACTGATTATTTTAGGGAAAAATTGCGGCATTTTGTTTGTTTCTACGGGGAGGATCAGTGCAAAAACTTTTTTCTCAATTTCCCTGTTACGCTCTGTTTTGTTTTAACATGTTTCAATGTGAGACATTGGCATTAAAGGCACTAAAGATTGTGAAATTTAATTCTTACCATTATAGAGCAAATAGATCTTAACATAAGGGTCTGCCAAACCAGTAACGTCCATCTTGGGAAGGTTCCTGGCCTTAAGGACGACGACAGTTAGGCGGTTTGCAGCCGGTTGCCAACAGAGGGAGACAAGCAGTTCGCCTCTTCCTTGCGACCGTATCTAAAAAATAGTAATAGGGCTGACATGTAAAAAGTACAAAGAAAATTCAACTTTATATCGATTGAACTGAAGAAATTGTAGATGCTACAACGTCTAGATCTGTTTTTTCTAGCAATAAAAGTCAATGTATTTTTTGTCCAGCTAAGTTTCTATGAATAATAAGGGAAAAAGTATTAAACATTCAATTTTTATGGCATCTAATGCATATTGGCCAACATAAATTTTAACCGATAAACAATAAAGGGGAATATAAGGTATGTAGGCCTTGGGACTAACTAACGTACGGGTAGTAAATTCTGCAGTTAAACTTTATTGAAGGTCTTATTGAACCGTTAAATGTCAGTAGGGAGAGTAATGCAGCAAAATATACACTTTGGACAAGTTTTAAATCAACATGTAGGGCTGCTCGAAATAAAAAAAAAACTAGTAAAACTGTTTCGTCTACCGTTTTGTAGAAATTTGTTAATAACCATAAAAGAAATTGGATCATCTTCAAATGATGTTAATTTCAATAGCGAAATGGGAAACAAAATGCTCTGTATATTATTTTCTTTGTTTTCTCTTTAAAAGTCTTAATTTGGGATTGCAAATTTTGAGTTGTCAATAAGCACGCTCAATATTTTTTGAAAAGATTTTTTCGATTTTTGATCATTTTGTACAAAAAAATAATACAAAACCAATAATTGTGTTACATTACATATTTCCATAGTAAATAATATCTGTTATATGTATAAATAATACTACATTTGCGCAGTAGATAGTAGAAGCCTTTTCGGAAGTCACTTCATGTATTTCTCTACAAATTATCGCATAAAATAATTTGTAATTATTTACATCTTTAAATTTTTCATTTGTAATCAATTACTGTATGACGCTCAACCTGTATATGGCTTATGTAAATAAAAATAATAAGATGGAGCTATATTAAATATTGCACCAGAAAACATGATATATCTGCAGATAATAGATTGATCTCTAAACAATTGTAGCACACCCGAAGACTTGTTCTTACATCACTAAATTTTTATCTATATAATATATTATGTAAAAATCGTTGCTCACACTTGAACTGAATGTGAATTTGATTGCTTGAAATGTAGAATAAATTTATATTTAGAACCTTCCACCTTCATGGTCATTTTAAACATCTGGTATGTTAACATAGTAAAATTTGTAAAATAAACTGTTTTTACATTTAAATATTAAAAAAATTGCATAATTATGCAAGTGCTATTTATAGTCCAGCTTTAATAAAAATGAGCTGTCAGATGGAAGCCGTTGACATTAATATTCAATTTTTACATCATGCCTTTTCTATTTCATTATAAAAAAATCCAAAAACCCTTCAACATCAAACTTGAAATCGATACGTGAAGAGTTGTAAAAGTATTAGAAGCTTTTGTAAAAAATGCTTTACTTCAACACTCTGTGTCTCCGTTACACATATACAGTGTGACCCATTTGTTTTGGGATCAGTCTGTGAAAAGTTTATTAATCGTGCCATTTACCCTGGATTTTTTTTTAATTATAGAGGTTTATCAACTGCACATTTTCTAGAAACTTTTTTTTAGAAAAAATCTATGCACGCCACTGGATTGAGTGTCTGTAGACAAATTTTTCGAAAAATTTTAAGTAGTAACGATTTTGTAGAAGAATTAAAAATGCTCACTAGGTACTTATTTATTTTTAAGACTTCATAGTTCGCTATGGAAAACAAGTGTTTATATTAACTGTCAAACAAATAAAATCTAAATCGATATTAGAACTTGTTTGTATTTTATTTAATTTAAATTATTAATCATTATAATTATGGAAAATTTAAGTGCATCTAAGAGAAAAAACAGAAATTGTTCGTATTGTTGGCGACAACGTGCGCTGGGCAACAGAAGCTCCGGCAGAATTCATATTCAGACATCCAGATAGACAAGTCGAAATACTGTGCAGCGCATAAATAATATTTTCGAAGAAACTGGATCGGTTTCCAAAAATTTACCCAAAACGAGGCAAAATGGACGTCTAGGACTTTTTTAAAATAAGAACCAAATTTTGCAATATTTTAACGACAGTCCCAGTAATACAACGGCTAGTTTGGGCCTTAATATACCCAGAGAAAGTAAAAGAAGATGCTTGAGACAAAATAAAAGCTTTTAAGTCAAAATTTTAGCATACGTTGGAACCAGGAGATGAAGAAAGAAGATTAGAATATTGATACTGGCTGCAAGGATAATATTTAAAAAATGCTTAAGGTTTGAAACAAAATTTTATTAACCGACGAAGCCATCTTTACCACAAACGGGATGGTTTCGAGTCAAAATTGTCATCACTGGTCAGTTCAAAATCCAGAATTCGTCATAAATGCAAGGAGACAATATTCTCAAAAAGAAACGTTTGGTGTGGCATACTATGCAATAGAATAATTGGTCCCTTTTTCTTTGACGATAATTTGAATACGTTTGGGTTTTTTAATTTCTAGTAGTTACAAAAATTTACTTAGTTGTTTCTTGTGATGTAATTTTAATTTTTTTATTTTATTTTATTTGTTCTGTATAAGCCTAAGTCCATAACTAAGTTGTTATAAACTATGAATTTTTGAAAATAAATAAGCACTTATGTGCATTTTTAATTTTTGTACAAAATCGTTATTATTTAAAAATTTTCGATAACATTTTTTCTATACCCGTTTTGAGGAGAGCTCAATCAAGTAGCGTGCATGGATTTTTTCTAAAAAAATCGTTAATGTGATTTATTAAAATTTTGCTTCTAGAAACTCTCATCGTAGGCCTTGGATTTTATATCAACCAGGCCATTTTTGCTGAAAATATGCAATTTATCAACCTTTATAATTAAATTAAAAAAAATCCGGGTTAAATCGCACAATTAATAAACTTTTTACCGACTGACCCCAAAACAAATGGGTCACACTGTATAAGGTTATTCTTAATATTTTGGCTTGGCAACTATTATAGTTGCGGTGAGAATTCACACCACTATCGTCATACGATCAAATGAATAATTCATTACATTTTCATCAAAATAATTAACGAACTGAAACAGAGAATAATAAAACTATATACGACACTAAATGTTTGCGCTATATACTGTACTAAATTACAAAACATTATTATTGACAATAAAAACAATTGCGTAACGTCAACCACAATGTAAATTGTCTGAATTGTTGCCGCAACTATACCAGGTTGTAACCCATTACTTATAAAACACTGAAATACATATTCATGTCTATAAAATAGTAGAATAGATACTCTAGTATAATATTCTGTATGTATATTCTAAATATAAATAAATAATTATCTATGTTTTAATTAATAAGGTATAATACACTACCTTCAAACTCCTGGGTTGAATTTCTCTGCAAAGTGCCATTTGTTGGGTTTCAATCTGGGTAACGTCTACGGTATTGAGGGCGCAAAAAACTTCTCCTATAATGTCATCCCTACTATACCGATCAAAGCTCAATACCACAAAGTGCAGAGTGATGTTGGGTAACTGGTTAAATCCTGAATAATAATAAAAAAATCTAAAGAAATATCTGAGACATGAATTATTAATAATGACGTAATAAACATGGAATAAAAAGGAATTTAGGAAAACTGATATTTAAATATGGATATCTACTATTACCTATGCCGTAAAAGGTGAAGTCTTCATCGTAGACTGGGTTCCTAGTTTTCCTTAATACTCGTGTCTTGACTTTGTGCTGCTTATCCGGAAGTAACTGGAGTTTTACATACGGATCACTGGAACCCAAATTGGGGTCTTTAGCTGGCAGATCCCGACAGCGCACCACTGACACTATAAGAGCGTTCTTGTCATGCTTGTATCTGAAAAAGAACCGCACACTATTAAAATCTTACGTCTATAAAATAGAAATAAAATAAAAAATGTTGATTATTAAAAAGTCGATGCTCTATAGTCTTTGGGAATTCTCTCAATCTTGTAGATAAATTCTGCGTCTTCGATCTATAGAGTTCAATCCTTGACTATATACACTAAGACTAGTCAATCTAATGGGAGACCTTGTTGGCCTGAATGGGAAACCAACTCTCGCGTAATGGGAAACGAACTCAAAAAGAACGTTTACGCTTGGACTATTTGCTAATAGATGGCGCAATATTAGGTACTAAAATAACATGAATTTGGCTATATAATTTTGAAAGCTCCTCCCATCGAAGATGATTGGTTCATACATATTAAGTTATGTACAATCGTTTGCAATAATAATGACACTCTTTAAATTGAATTTTGCTATTTCTTTTAAACTGCTGACGTATTTGTAATGAAATCTACTTTAAACTTTTAACATTAGTAATTAGTTGTTTCACTTTCCATTATAAATTTAATGAAATTTCTACTCAGAACTTCGACAAGTTCAAAAACTGTTTTGAGAGAGTGTCATTATTATTTCAAAAGCTTGTATGTACTTAAAATTCATAACTTTAATGACATTCAATAGGATTACTGTTTAATTTATTATTAAGTGAATGTGTTAGTCATGAAGAAGCAGGCAGGAAATAAATGTTAATTTTTAAAAATGTAATAAACTAGATGAAACATTCCAGGAATAAAACTTTTCCGCGCAAGGCGAAAATCGACTATAATGATAGATTTTGTATTCTGATAAGTAATTATAGTAATTTCCTCACGATTTAATAATAAAAATCTTCTCATATTTACAGAAAACAAACAAATTACAGAAGTGCAGTTATCCAGTTCATATTCACTTTCGCGTATTAATGAAAGTCAAAGCTTAAAATATATTAACTGCCAGATAACACTTTTATCATATTCCTCCAGCTTTGGTAAATTCAAGTGAAGAAGGCATTCAATACGTGTCGATAAAAATATACAGGGTGGGCCATTAATAAGGGGACATAGAAGAGGAGTAACATCATTGGGAGGAAATATGAAGATATAGCTAAATATATATTCGTAAAATATTTCTGTGGAAAAAGATACAAGGTGTCAAAGTTGAAATATTTTTATTTGTGTTTTCTTTTTTGTATTAACGCGAGACTCTCTCAACTGATTGTTACCAAATTTGGTAGGGAAATATTTTTTGAGAAAAATAAAAATAATTTAAGTATTAAATCAGTTTTGCTAATAAAGGGCGCCGCACTTAACAATGGCTAATGATGAATTTTTCTCTTATTTTGTGTTGACAAAACATTTTGATTCGGTTGACTACAAAATTGTATCCGAACATCATTTCTACGTAAAAACATAGAACTCTACACTTGGTAGAGTAGAACTTGATAATTTCTACCAATTTCGAAAAAACTGCCATAAAGGTTTCTGCTTACACGCGACTTCAAAAATGCTATTGAAATTTAATTCAAAAAAATTAGTAGGTATCAATGAGTCGTTTATTTTTTTTAAATGTCCAGAGTAACTTTGGAAAAAAACTCATATTTGAAAAAAAAATTATCTACATATTTACTTTTATTGACAAAAATAACAACAGATCAGTAAAAACAACTTAGCCCTTGAGCAAGCTCTCTCTACTTCTACATGTCTTAATTAATTAAACTAATTATTACAGCTAATTACAGCAAATTTTCAATATGGCAATTTTCTAACGCTCCTAAGAGATTTCCTCACGTCGAAAAATACATTTGGTTGTTTTAGATCCGTTTTCTGGAAAACGGTAGCAATTTCGTTAACAAAAAATAAGATAGAAATTGTCATCATCTGGCAATGGTCTATCTGTTTTAATAGGTACCTACTACATAGATTATGATTGCTTTTCTTAAAATATGTTTCCCTACCAAATTTGATGACAATCGGTTGAGCGATCCTAGTTATTAAAAAAAAAACCAAAAAAATTATATAAACCTTCCATCTATCTTTTTCCACAGCAACATTTTAGTAAGACATATTTAGTTATATCTTCATATTTTGCTCCAAAACTGTCATTCCTACTCTGGCACATTATTAATGGTTCACCCTATATAATACTTAAAATAATAAATACATTTTGAAACACATTCTTTTCCGATGAGACCTTTAAAGTTCACAAATTATTTTTACAAAAACATTATAAAAAAATTACTTGAATTTTTAAATTAATTTAAATTTAATTTAAAAATTACTCTTCAAAAACACTACAAAATAATATTTATTTCACACCATCACAAAATTATACTTAGATCAAACATTGAAAAAAGATACTTGGTGTTTTACTATTGAATTTTTCGCAAAATAATAATGCATCTTATGCAGTAAGAGAAACCCACACTATAATCTGCAGTTCTATATGTCTCTTTATAGAAGTAGGTATGTCGAATTCATTTGAATTATCTTAATATGTTTAAAGGAAATAAAACAGAAAATGTACATTTTGGCATATGGCTGACTCTGAACTCTTTTAACAATCTTATTTTTCTGTTTTTTTTTTAATTAATTTACAGTTCATATTCTTACTTCTCTAACGCAATAAAATAAACTGCTTATGTTTCAAACTTTATGATCTGTGGCTTGAATATAAATATATTGCCACAATCTTATTATTTAGGCAGGTATATGAAAAAGGGTCACGCGGCCACGCCCTCGAAACGCCTTCGCAGTTTTTTGCAGATTAAAATAGTAGCGCTTTATTTCCTTCGTTTGAATAAATGCGTATTGTTACACAGTACGACATCTAACAGGAATTATGATAACTATTTAGGTCTTTATTAAGGATTGACTCTCTTGGTGTAAATACTCAAGGGTTCGATGTAGCCACACTAGTGAAATGTGTTATACGAAATTGTATACATTATATCCACGAGTGAACAAACGGAAAAACTAGTATTGAGATTGAGAATATTGGGAGCTAATAAGCTCGAAACCGGTATATGTCTGGTGGGCCGCTGACGAGTAATTTTAGTTGTTTGTTAGGTTTTCCATCGTATAGTACTTGTTTCTTGGAATTCCTTGTTTGCAATATAAAGTTATTAAAGACTCGCGATAGAGGTCGTTAGCTTTCAATGGTTTCTACTGTGATGTGGAACGTTTCGTGTCTGAGACTGGTTAGTCCGGCATCGAGTAGCGAATGGCCGCTAGATGTAGCTTTGTTACTTTGTGAAAAGGAAAAATGTTTTTTATATTTTACAGAAAAAAGCAATAAAAATTGCTTGCATTTAAAATGAGGTTGCTATGGAGAAAGTTAACATTTCGTATACGGGGTGTCCCGAATAGTAAAAAAATATGGAAATGTCATAAGAGTTAATTACTTTTATTACTACCCTTGTTTTTACGTGTCTATAAAACATTATTCGAACATTCTTCGCCGAACGTCTACACAAATTTCAAGGCAAGCAGGGAATCATTATAGGTACGTTTAACTCCTTCTAAATATATGAACTGTACAGTTTATCTAGCCAAATACGTTGCTTTAGTTGATCAAAATTATTATCCAGAAGATCGCTGTACACTATTTAAGTTGACCCCACAAGTAGTCCATGATTATTAAATGTGGACAACGTGGGTACCATGGTTATGGACCAATCCAGCGTTCGGAAAACCAGGCCTTAATATCTACAGCTATTGTTACCAGTGGTAAATTTTCCAGTTCATTAGTGGAATACTTTTAGGACATATTTAGGTAGCTGTTCTCGTTGTATATTCTATCTTCTAATAAGGATAATTTTTTTATTCCTTAAAAATCGCACACCAAACGTAGTTGTAGGATTAAGCCTCCATATTTTCCCTGTTAATGTGGGGTACTCACTCATCTGTTTACGTTAGAATTTATAATTTTTGTGATGCCTTTATTTTGATGTTTTCTGCAACATTCTCTTCCACATTCTATTTGATTCTCGAAACCGCGGGAAAACTTCTAGTACCCTAAAAACCTATATAAGCGGATCGGTTTCGCTGATACAGTTCAGTTTATATTGAGCAGCCGAATATGAGTCATACGGGAGTGACATAAACGTCAAAGTAAAGCATTGGAAATTGTGAAATTATTTGAAATTTTTATTTTAATTTTGTTTCTATAAAATAGTCCAATTAGTTTTAAAAATACATAATGACTTGACTTGCCGAAATATATATAATTTTTACATTTTTGTTTGACATCAGACCAGTTATTAACAACAAGGTCAGAGGCAAAGTGCATGTTGATTACATAGTATTTTAAACTATGGTTTCATTATCTTGACCAATTCCCAGGAAATATTTTATACATTGAAAAATTTTACTACGGAGGTATTGATAATGACGCTTTCTTATAAAACATCCTGTATATTATTACATTTTTGGATTCTTCATTTTTTCTTGATTATATAGATAAACATGTCATGGGTTATTTTTTACTGTGTGTGAGATTTTAGTGATTAAATAATTTCATAATTATAACTATATTTTTATAAAATATTATTTTACAGAATACGAATACGATGCTCGATTTTTTTTTAAATGATGCAAATATTGAAATTTCTGTGAAAAATTAGTCCAGAAATACACGTTTTAGTTTTCCGATATCTTTTAGGGTGGCAAAGTTACAGCCATTTCCCCATGATCACCCTACTGATTTAGAGCTATTTTTCTTAATCAAATCAGTTTGGTCGTAGTAAAAATTGATAGCTGCTTCGCCTCTCTACAGTCTGCCACATTTAGATAGATGGCCTTTTAGGATACTATCGCTGCATTCAAGTTACTATAGCTGTAGATCATTTTTATTTCAAAATACAAAAAAAATTCAAGCAGTGATTGATTTACGTTTATAAAAAAACAAGTTTTTGTTTCTGTTTGTGGATTTGTGTCAAATTAAATGTTCTACTTCTCGCGATATAAAAATTATTAGCAAAGCGGCCCAATACTCTGTAAGAAATTGACTTTTAGGGGAGAAAAAATGCCCTGCAGTCTGTGACCTATAAAATTTTATGGTTCGCTAAGCAACGTTTCAGTCATAATACCTTTAATAAAGTTAGTCCACATAATTTGCTTCGTGCGAGCCAAGGATAGTGCGACGTCTCGCAGAGTTAATAGTAATCAATTGAATGTTATTCTCGGTAGGGCGACGGAAAACTAGATAATAAAATAATATGTATATATACACAGCGAACTAGAAAGTGTTTCCAAGAACAGGAATACTAACCTCACTCGAATGTAAAATTGATTTTTATATATTTTTTTTTTATTGCAAAAAATACGATATTAGATATCTAGTTTTGGTAGAAAAATAAAGAATCATATTAGCAGCCAATTGCGTAGGCAATTTTAAATTTTTCTGTGTTGTATTCAAAATATTGTCACGGAAGCTTATCTACCTGCGGTTATTAATTAAATAAGTTCTTGGCTATTCTTCATTACACAAAATAAAAGCATTCATAAATTTATACATAGTCAAGAACATATTTAACTAATAACCAGGAGATAAGCTTCCGCAACAATATATTCCTAAAGCGCGTCTTTCTCTGGCTCACATAAATGATGTCTACATATGGATAAGTCTAAATTAAATGGAATGTATTCATTTCAGGCATCTAGGAAAGAAGTTGCAATAAAATTGCGTGTGTAAACCTCTACTGGCGTGCCACTTTTATTAGTCCACTGATAAACATGGCATGCCAGTAGAGGTTTACTTATGAAATTTTATTTTACTGACGCTCCAGTAACCACTGACGCCACTAAGTCCATGCATGTGTAAATCCGCTATTCTTTACAAATATTGCTCTATGCCCTGGTGCATAGAGCACCCCATGCAATACGGCAAGGTATGCATTGGATGAACGGGGAGGCACATTAGAACGACTTTGAGAAACACAAATGTTACCTAAGGAATAATAACAGTGAGAAATCAGCAGTTGCGGAAGATAGAGTGGATTAGTTAGAGGGAACTTGGTCGCCAGTTTCAGTCACCTCTGAGGAAGAGAGCGATATGTCTCTGGAAACGCCAGGGAAACTAAAACAGACGATGTGGCAATTGGCCCAGAAATTGTTCAACTATTAACGGGCCATACATGCAAAGATTGTTCCGCCAGTATGCTTCTATAAATTCGCGGGTCAATCCGTTCAGTTAGTAGAATTAGATTATTTCTGACATGGTGAATAAATGCTGACTATCAGCTGCTGTAACTGTACTACAGACAAAAACATTTAGTAGTTACAAGAGTTTAAACCGTGGGGGAAAACTACCAAATAGATCTGTAAACATTAATCTGGCCAATTGTCAGACCCACTAACGCAGAAATCTATTTAACACTGCAGATTAATCCATCAAGTTGAAGCGTAGCAGTCCACTAACATACACTTCTCTTCGCGGCGTCCAGTTGATCCATCATAGGAAAAGCATTAGTGGATAAAAACTGCACATATACATATTTCAATATATCGGAAACGTATGGCTATACTAGACAGGAAAATAAATTTGACAAAACTGTGCGTTAATGCTCGCAAGAGTTTAAATCACAGAAAAAACTGCTAGACAGGTCTCTGAAGGTTAATCTAGCATGCCAATTTGCCCACTCTCGCACATAGCCATCTTCACGATACACCCATCATCAAATTTGAAGTTATGTTCAACTAAACCGGCAGATCAGTCTCTACGTATATGTCTAGCTATTAGCAACTGCCACACCAATGAAATTCGTATGTACACGACGAAGTGGGAGAAATTCTATTTCTTGACAAATCACCGTGCCCCTTGAGCGCGCGAATGTGCGCGGCTAAATGCGCAGTCGTCTTTTGGTCGTCTAAAAAAACGAAATCTGGGACCTCGACATCAAAAGAGCCGTGAAGACGCCGGACTGTATAATAGACTGTGACCAAACTAACATCTGTGGGAACGGTAGTAGACTGCATTCTTAGGGAATACTGTATTGAGTATCGTTTTTTTTTCAGGGTATTATCAGTATCTTGGTATATTTTACTAGTTTCTCAGTTTCACCATGGGTTAAATGTTATAAATCTTCTGCATCAATTTTTGATTGTGATAAGAATCGGAATCACTTTCTGTAATCTATGTTCACATTCGAAGAATATAATCTGTTACCTTAAAAGTTAAAGGTAGTATGTAAACCTGTACATGTAGAATAGAAATGTAGTGTACGGATATACAGTGCGAAGTTTTCGATGACAATGTAAGCGGTAGAAATGCTAAATTAGAGGAAGCAGTTTTTAGTTTGACTAGCGGCCATGCAGGTTTGAATAGCTCAATTGGCCGAATCAATAAAAGAAATTAATAGCAGCTCAAATAATTGTAGCGAAGGCGTTTGTAATGTTAATGATGGGAATAAAGAATAAATTTTAATTTGGAAAGAATTTAGGGAGGTCAAATTTACTCTATTATGCATCCCATGCTGTTCTTAAATAACAAATTAGATAGGCTACTACTGGAGGCATTTTAGTAAATTGTATAAAAGATATAGAATGGGTTAGAAATGAAGAAATATGACGATACAATGGTAGGAAATCCAGGGATCACGTTAGAAATAGATAAATTCAACTTATAACCAAGTTTAAAGATGATCCAGAGAATTTTTTACGTGATGTAGGGAATGATACTTCTGATAATGGGTACACGTGGTGTTTCAGTATCTGTGATGATCTAAAAACTTTTAAGATCAGAGAACAAGAATTATTGCCAGTAAAAATTTGTTCGAAAATTATAGAAATATCGTGCACCGTGATAGCAAAACTCAACTTAAATATTATACTTGGCAGCGATTGATTGATTCCGGCCAAAATAAGAATCGATTTCCATGAGATGGCTTTAATAATACCTCAAAATAATTTGAAGATAGGTATCAGTTTAGAGAGAGCAGGGGACGACAAAAGAAGTTTAATAAATTTCTTGCCCCATAAAGATATCACACGACATCATTACTCAGAGTATGAAGTTCACAAAGCACTTAATAGTGTGGAAATTTTTGACGAGAACGAGCAGTTCAAATTATATCACTTGTTAAATAACATAATAAAATAATGATATTTTTTCCGAATCACTGGGTACCACAGCTAGAAAACGAACATTTAGGCCCGGCGCAAAATGAGACGCAGCTTGGTGAGGTAGCGCAGCGTGAGTCACGGCGAGTTTTTGTGAACCTAAGTAATAATACGAGGGTTGTCCGTAATTTAAAGTCCCCAATGTTTTTTCAAATAGTAAACATCTTTTTATTGCAAAACTAAGTACATACTCTGAAAGCTTGGACTTTTAGCTATTTTTCAGAACTACACCTTAGGCCCGGCGCAAAATGAGACTCAGCTTGGTGACGTGACGCAGCGTGAGTCACGGCGAGTTTTATGCGGGAGGAAACTGCTAGCGCGGGTACCGCGCACATACGATTGCAGTTTTCACTTCGCAGGCAAGCCATATTACTGAAAAATGGCAACTGCTACTGCATTCATTGATTATCAGTTTAGTTCTGAATTTGATTCAGAAGACGAGTTTGAGTGCGAAATGGCATCGTGTATCACCCAGATGGGTGATAACTTAAAAAGTCAGTGAAAAGCTTGTACTTAAAAAAAAAAAAAAAACTCACGGAGAATTTGCCTTAACTAAAGAATTTAGTGACGATTTTGACCTCATGTAGTCTTCATGGCTTGTATCGTACAAAACTTGTCGAATTCGCACAGTCTCGATTAATTTTTTTTCCATGTTTTCAAACACGCGCCGTGATTTCTAAAACTGCGGTAACTACACTGCGTTCCGCAGGATCATGTTGAGCCAAAACTGCGTCACGTCACGCTGCGAAGAAATATGATGAATAACTACGAGGGTTGTCCGTAAATTAAGGTCTCCAACAAGCTCTCCTAGCTTAAATCTGACAACAGCACCGTGTTCCTTGCTTCCCCCACCACTAATCTGGCGGGTCACTGCCTCGATGTGACGGTCAATCTTGGAGTCTTGGCCAGTGTTGTTAACACGTAGGGAAATTCCCTACTTGTAGGAAAAATTTGTCAATAAATCGGTTGGTAGGGAAAATATTCTTATTTTGTAGGGGAAAAAGAACTTTAACAAAATAATAAGTTTTGCAAATACTTACTATTTTACCATTTAAAAGAAAATAAGATTTTATGGATCATTTCTCATATTCGTTTGTAAACAATAATATGCCAACAGCGCTTTATCTTTTATACAGATTTTTTAACATTTCTAACTTGGGCTTGGTCTATGGCTTGGGCAGGCAACGTAGGGAAATTTATAGTAGAGTAGGGAAATTTCATACTTCGTCGTAGGGAGATAAATTTTAAAAGATTAATATCACTGGTCTTGGCTTAGCAGCCGTTAACGATGGAAGGAAAAATTGACGCTCCTGCCAAGTGTGAATTGCGTTCGGTGATTAGATTTTTGTGGTTTAAGAGGTCATCCCCTATTGAAATTCATCGTCAGTTGACCGATGTGTATGAAGAAAAGTGTATGGACATAAAAAATGTGGTGTAGAGAGTTCGCAGCCAGTCGTACAAACGTGCATGACGAGGCCGACCACGGGCGTCCATCAGTTTCGGACGAGTCAGTGACGAAATTTGAGGAGCATTTGCTTATGGAAATCATAGACCACCTCCTTACAGCCCTGGTTTGGCCCCTAGTGACTACTATTTATTTCCCAACCTGAAACAACACTTACGAGGAATGAAATTCTCCAGCGACGAAGAGCTGAAGGCAGTCGTCGATACCTTCCTGCGCGAGTCGGCGGGAGAGTGGTACGATGCGGATATGAAAAAGCTCCCAGAACGACTTCAAAAATGCATTGATCGTGACGGGGATTACCTTGAAAAATAGCTAAAAGTCCAAGCTTTCAGAGTATGTACTCAGTTTTGCAATAAAAAGATGTTTACTATTTGAAAACACATTTGAGACTTTAAATTACGGACAACCCTCGTATTATTACTTAGGTTCACAAAAACTCGCCGTGACTTACGCTGCGTCACCTCACCAAGCTTAGTGAGGTGACGCAGCGTGAGTCACGGCGACTTTTTGTGAATTTAAGATATAGTCAGCGGTCGAAATAGTGGACAGTGACTAATAGATAATATAAAAACACTATTACTATTAAGCGTATAATATTTTTATAAGAGATTACACATTATTTACCTCATTATTACTGTGCCGCTTTCTATGCACAACGATACTATACTCACATCTACGGTACCACGATAAAGACTCAGTCAAACTGAACCCCGAAGTATTCTCTATCTCTGTTTATTTCATTGTGGAAAACAATATTTTGGTGTGTGTAAACCGTGAGCGTTAGTACATGGCTTTGCCAAGGTTAGAACGCCATTAGAATATGCGTACGTTGGGGGATTTGCTGCTATTCGCGGGGTGTTATTTCTATAGTTATATTAAATTATAAAAATATATTATTGCAACCGTGAAGTTAACAAATAACAGTTCAAAATGGATCAAAGTGCCAGTTCTAGTAAATGGTCTGTTAGTAATCGACATAACCTATGTAACGAACAATTGATAATAAAAAAAAACGTATGCGAAGGAATTCGAGCGCAAAACTCTAACATAAGTGTTAGTGAAGCTGTTGATATGTGTAGTTCGTTAACACAAGTGTCAGTTTCTAGTGTATATCGTCTATAAAAAAAAGCGCGGAAGTAAATCCAAAGAAGAAAAAAATAGAAAGACGAGGAAGGAAAAAAACATAAGTCGATGATGACGTAAAATACGCCATTCGCAGGAAAATTCATGGATTCTTCTTCAGAAATAAAATACCGACGATAAAAAACATTCAAGCTACGATAGCTGAAGATGAGGATATGCCTCAATTATCTGACAAAGTTATTAGAAAAACAATGCATGACATGAATTTTCGGTGTTTAAAACGAAATTGTAAAAGTATGCTCGTTGAAAAAGATGAAATTGGGAAGCAGGAGCACCGTATGTGGGATCTAGATACAACAGTAGATGTTTTGATAGACCCACTCATTATCCATTTAGGAGAAGATGATTCAAGTGACAGTGATAGCAACATATCTACTGATAGTGATAATTAAATACAGTCAACTGAAAACTTTGCTTTATGGTGGCAGTAAGGCAAAAGTGTTATGTTATAGTGAAGTGGATGTGACACCGAAGTGAACGTCTGGTTATTTTAATAAATTGTGAACATACAGTGATAGTAAGGTTTGTTATGATTCTGACGTAATGCTGACCAATATGAAATGTATAAATAGTCAACATCTTGTGGCGGCATGAGCCGGGTGGTGGTGGGTCATCGATGCCCAAGAGGGCATCGTTTTATAGGATATATTTACAATGTTGGTAAGAATCTTTTCAGTTGATAAAGTTTCTAAATTATCTTAGGTATGCCGATATACAAGATAAAAACTTTAAATTTTGAAATATTTTTATTATTTTTATTACTGTTTCTACTCTAAAAATAATGGATATTATTAATGCAATTATTTTTGTATTTTTTTTTATATCTGATCGCATTCAAATTTAGTACGCCTATGAAATGTTGCTCCCCGCACGCTTCGCCCGTCGCGCTTGTCTACAAGCTAGCGATTAGTCACTGTCCACAATTTCGACCGCTGACTATAGTTATTGCGCATATTTCTTCGCAGCGTGATAACGCAGTTTCAACGTGATCCTGCGGAACGCAGTGAGTTGCCGCAGTTTTAGAAATCACCGTGCATGTTTGAAAACATGGAAGAAAAATTAATCGAGGCCGTCCGAATTCGACAAATTTTGTACGATACAAGCCATGTAGACTACGTGAGAACAAAATCGTCACCAAATTCTTTAGTTAAGGTAAATTCTCCATGTGTTTTTGTTTTTTTCAAGTACAAACTTCTCATTGACTTTTTATTACTACGCATCTGGGTGATACACGATGCCATTTCGGATTAAAACTCGCCTTCTGAATCAGATTCAGAACTTAATTGAGAATCTATGAGTGTAGTAGTTGTCATTTTTCAGTAATGTGGCCTGCCTACGAAGTGAAAACTGCAACCGTATTTGCGCAGTACCCGCGCTAGCAGTTTCCTCCCGCAGAAAATTCGCCGTGACGGACGCTGCCTCACCTCACCAAGCTGCGTCTCATTTTGCGCCGGGCCTAACGGAACTTGAGGTCTCACTTAAATACACTTCTTATTATTTAGTAAGTCGCGAGTTAGAATAATTCACGCTAGGTAACGGGATATGCATCTATATTTTTGCACAAATGCATCAAAGAACCAAATGTATATAAATGATGTTATTACGTATTATGACGCTAGCTTAATAGATACTCCGAAAGAGACCTAGTTTGGGAATTAGCTTACTCTAGGCTTGGTTACAGTCCAAGGTAACTCATAGAGAACAGGAACATGATGGGATTGTGCAGTCTGTGTCATTTAAAGTGGGGGATGCTGTCCTAGTTCGAAATCATTTGCTTTCTTCGAACGAAATTAAGCAAAATATATATTTATTTTTTGTTCTTTGAGTTGCCTTTTGTAATTAGTCGGATAAATTCATACGAAAAATATCGAAAACGGTGTTATTTTAGATGTTCACAACGTCATAAATTTACGACCTTTTAAGTCTTTTGAGGAATAGAATAGGATGATTTTTGTTTTTGCATTTTTTGTGACCCATTTAACTAATTCTTGTTTAATGACAGCAGTTCGTCAGTCTTTTTTAATGGTTGTTTAATGAAATCATCCTTGGTTGACCCTGATGATTGAATTCAACAGAATTTCTACCTTTCAAAAATAGTTTAGCATTATAGACAAACAAAATAGTATTGGTAAACATATTCCTTTATAAAAAATAATGTATAAGTATATAAACAATTTGGAGATCTTAAAGATATTATTGAGTACATACAATCATGTTTTTTCTCTTAAACCCACAGTGATTGTGATACTACTAGATTTTAAAATGAAATTTTGATTTCTGAAAAATCTTCAAAATCTCAATATTGATGATTGATTGATAATCAAACTTCAGCAGGATTAGTAATTTTTTTATAAATATTAAAAAATAAACAGTTGAAAAGACTGAATTTGTTGTCTATTTAAACAATATTTTTTATACATTTTGTACGAATCTGTATATTTACATTATAATGAACCATGAATGTATTAATATTCTGTGAAATTTCCAGGACTTTCAGTAGAATTCATTGACTGTACGTACAACTATGTACCTGACACTAGAAAATAGCTTTCAGCTAACTGAGCAGAAAAGGATGAATATACTTACATACATTTTTCGCAGTAGCAGTTTCGAAATAGATATTTATTAACATTTATAAGCTTTTCTATCGAAAGTAAACACTCAGGAACAAAACTAAAGATAATGCCATAAAACTATGTCTACAGTGTATTCGACTGGAATTGAACTGACGTAAGGGTACTCGTGAAGTTAAAAAAGCGATCGAATGGGTAAAGTAGTATGGCTGTTAACGCATTAACAGAAAAAATATTCCTTTCAATTTGTTTTTATTTATAATAATACAAAATGCGCTATTTTCAAAAATGTGTTTTTTATTACAACGAAAGATTTTTATGGATCTTCTTGACTGAACTATACAACACACAACTGAAATATACGTTTATAACTGCTATACAGAGTGCCTCTGTTTTTTTCGTTCTAAACTTTGATAAAGAATTAAAAATAAAATATATAGTTAATAGACGTTTTTCTCTATAATATTTTTTCTATAAAGCTCCCATTTTCTTAAAAAATATATGTTATTTTCTATATTATTATTAAACCAAAAATGAAATTATTGTTCAAACTTGGTACACAGTAATTGTAACAATTAATATTTTGATGTAAATAAGTTTTTTTCACTAAAACAGTGGCGTAATTATAGAGTTTTATTAGCTTTTGAACTGCCTGAAAATCTACACCAGCAATAAAAAGCATGTTTTCAGTACAGCATACATTATAATTTATTTTCTAAAAATTGATCCTCTTGATAAAATGATCTATAGTCTGTTTAAAGAGAGTAATAAAACCCCGAGATAAGAACCGGCCATGATCGTGGTAATATTTCGTTTCAGGTAATTATTGGGTAACAGGTAATAGGTGTACATTAGTATATTTTACTGGATACATCATAGGGCAGGAGCCAGTGTATTGTAACAGATCAATCCAGTCTTAGAGCTGAATATACGAAGACGTGCTAGTGCAGTAGGTTAAAATTCGACTTGTGTTTAGTGACTATTGTGCCAGTGGATATAATATTGTTTGGGTAAAATGTCGAGCTTATCAGATTACGTACCTGATAAACACGTGAGAAGATGTGGGCTGTCTCAGAATGAGAAGATTATTATATTAAATGTATTTAATGCATTGAAACACCAAAATCCTATCAACAGTGTTGACGACATCGTGGAAAAGTGTTCCAAAATGACAGGGATTGGAAAATCGACTATCTACTGACTTTTAAAGGAAACAAAAAATGAACAAAATACTGTAAATCCTTCAAAATCATCTACAGGGAGGTCAAAGGTCGTATAGATGATTTCTTCAAAAATGTCATTCGCAGAAAAGTACACTCATTTTATTTTAAAAAAGAAATACCAACGCTAAACAAAATTTTAAGTGAACTTTCAGAGGACAACTATTTGCCAAAAATCAGTAGAAGCAAATTATGGGCCGTCTTAAGAGAGTTGAATTTTTGCTGGTAAAGCAGAACAGGAAGTCAGTTCTTATCGATAAAGATGAAATTATTTGTTGGCGAAGATCCTACTTAAGATCAATTAGAAAATTCCGTGGGTCAACGAGGGATATACTGTAACAAAAGTATGGCAAGATAAAAATGTAAAAAGTTTTCGACAAGCATTTTTGGATGGACTTTCAACAGGGTTCAAGGCACCTTCAGATAAAGGGCGAATATTAATAGTGACACATATAAGTAGTGCCAGTGGTTTTGTATATGGCGGTTTACTTTTATTTGAATCTAAAAATACAGGTGACTATCACGAAGACATGAACGCAGATGTTTTCGAAGAGTATTTTACACAGATGTTGGATCTTATTCCTCCGGGGTCTGTAATTGTCATGGATAATGCTAGTTACCATTCACGGTAGACCGAGCGGACGCCTACGACTGCTTGGAGGAAAGCCGATATAATTCAATGGTTATTTGGAAAAAACATTTCTTTTGAAACAAATATGGTGAAAAAGGAAAAACAAAGATGTATACATCATGTACAAAAAGAAGAGGAGAAAATGTGGCAACTCGATAATTTAATTGACCTTACTGTGGAACCTATCGTTATCAATCTAGGAGACGAGGATAATTCATCAGAATATTCAGAGGATGAATTTTAATATACCTACTTTTTTATTCTCTTTATTGTACATTTGTACAACACTACTTTTACTCACCATAATTTTCAAAATACATATATTTATTAAAATTAAATAAATATTTTGATAATAATATTGAATAATTTTATTTGAATTACTAAACTAAACGCTCTAGTTTTGAAATGCTGTTTTTATATTGTTTACTTATAAGAGAAATGGACCGAGAAATTGAAGTGGCATAGACAAAGACGGATTGCCGGGGATTAAATTTTAGCTACCTGCTACAATTTAGTACGGTTCGATCACAGAAAGTTTTTTTAAAAGTACACCTCATCTATACCGATAATACATAATAATATAAAAATATTGAATATAAGCACCAGTACTATATTTATTTACGATTTGCATAAATAATAATCTTTTATTACTCTCTTTCATTTCTAAACAGACTATAATAGTATTTTTTTTCATTTTCTGTTTTTTAATCGCGAGGTTATCTTATGAAATTTAAAAAATTACAAACAAAACTTTATAAAAGGCGTTGTTTTTTAAACATTTTTCATATATATCTCTAAACAGACTATAATAGTGTTTTTTTTTCATTTTGTATTTTTTAATCGCAAGGTTATCCTATAAAATTTTAAAAATTACAAACAAAATTTTATCAAAGGCGCTGTTTTTTACACACTTTTCATATATATTTTCATACAATCTAAAAAAAGCAAGTTTCTCCAGAGTGTATAAGAGTTTAGAGGCTGGCAAGTAATGTTTCATCATAAAGATTCCTGTATTATAGACCCTAGCTGCACACTGGAAAAATTGTATATGGCATTGTAAACATTATCACCTGGCAGAATTCTTTTAAGGCTTTGATGTAAATTGTTAACAATTTGTAAGGTTTAAAGTAAAAATGTACAAGTCACAGCCTTTTAATAGAAATCCATGTTCTTTAACCCATTTTTCCTTCAAAAGTTACTGAAAATAATTTAATTATAAACATTATAGTATGATTTTACGCTCAGTGGTTTTTCTTTGTAAAAATATAACAATAATAATGACACTCTCAAATCAGTTATTGAACTAATGGAAGTTCTGAGTAGAAATTCCATTAAATCTTTATTTGAGAGTGAAAACAACTAAGAATTAATTTTGAAAGTAGATTTTATAATGGATACGTCAGCAGTTTATAGTGGCGTAGCTACGGTTGTGCAATGTGCACTGACCCAAACCGTGAAAGGAGCCCAACCTTGGCTCGGTTTTTAGAAGGAATTTCTGAAAGAGGGGGGTCCTGTATATACTTTGCGCACCGGCCCAGAGAGCTCTTGCTACGCCACAGAGTAATTCTAGACCTGCTAGAAAATACCTGGAATATACGTTTGGTCTATAAAAGAAGAATAAAGGGCCGAGTCAGTCAGTCTTGAATTGGAGTGTTTAGTTGGAAATTTCCTGGAGTTTCAAAGTGAAATAGTATTTAGTTGAGTTGTAATTAATATCCAGTAGTGTATAGAGTATTTAATACATATCAATAAAAATTAACTCTTTGTTTTTCTGGTAAAATAAAAAGTCGGATTAGGAATCCCGTGACAATATTTTTCAGTGTAGAGTCTCTTTTTGATAATATATATTAACTTCTCTTGAAAAAAAAAATAGATAAAGAAGACACAGTCATATCAATCGTTTTCGCATGATATATACGTGAAAGTATTCTTCAAAGCTGTATATAAACTCACCTCAATTTGAAAACTAGCTGGCCCAGATAAGAAGCACTCTGCTGGAGGTTCTTTTCGTTGGTTTCAATCTCTTCCTTAGTGGGAGAATGCGTCTCGTTCTCGGTATTGTAGACATCTTTCATGACTGACTGCGTTTCGGACTTATTGGTTTCATTATGATTACCATTGGATGATACACCGCTTTCTAGAGGCCCTACCACGCTGCCTGTTGGACTTGGAGTATGAGGCGCTGACATCTATGAAAAATTGTATTATACTCATACAGATTACGTGAAATTTAAATTTTATCTGCAATAACGCTGTAACTCACAAAATACATTTTTTTTTGTTTTTTGATCATATTACTGTCTAGGTCATATTAATAATATTTAACTTATTTTTAAAATCCGTATTTTTTCTACTGTGTGAAATGCTGGTATAGTGGGTTCAATTTATGAGATTCAGCACTAACGTTTATCGTATTAGCGAGTTTTTAGCATCATGTTTAGCGACATATATTTAATTAATATATGTAATGTATGGTAATTTTGAAGATTAAGCCTTTTAGTGGATCTCTGGTAAAATTGATTCATTCATATTTGCAAAACAACAATAATGTGCTACTTATAGATAGAATTCATCAGTTTAGTTACTTTTTTGGGATTGGAGTCCCCCAGGGATCTAATATTGGACTGTTCATGTTTATATTAAATATAATAATTATTACATATACACATTTTTAATTGGCTAATGTCCCAGTGAAGAAATTCAGGAATAAATAAGTTATTATTGTATATAATTGACTCTATCAATACTAATACTTATCTGGTTATTTAACAGTAGTGGAAAAATAAGGTGGTGTAATAATTTATATATTATTGGAATTAATTCTATTTTTACGTTAGAAAGTCTGTCTGAAAGTTCAACTCATAAGAAATACATGGTTGGTAAGCTTAACCTTCAATATGTTGCAATTGATCATGAGAAATTATTCTTCCTCTGATGACATAGTTGCTCTTAAAATATTTATTTTGTTATGTTCGGTCAAAGTTCAAAGAATATTTTAGTATCTTTCAGTCTCCATATTATAACATACGTTACTAGTTTAGAGAACGTTTAAATGATGTTTTTGTAATTTTTACTATACTGTGTCTATCCTGCCATTGTATATTTGCTGTTTCATCATCGTTTACATCATCAAAAATGTATGTCCACCTTTGTTGTCCCAGATTGCTCCTAGTTACAAAAATGGGGCCTCTATCTCAACGTCAAGAGCAGAAACCTTAACTAAAATTTCTAGAACAGTAGCTGGTATCCAACTGTGTAAGCTGGTCTGATGGAATGTAACCATTACTGCTGAGGTTTATTGTCAACAACTATGGCCGTAAGCCGTAATTCTAGACAGAGAAATCATTTTTTCATTTTCTTAAACAGCCAACATCACAAAATCGAATCACATTGGGTAGATTATTTCACTTCCTTCCTATTGTGCTGAGCTTGTTCTTTCAGATTTCCATTTTCTACCGCTTTTTACCAGACAAGTTTGATAAATTTTCCAAATCACTAAATTATAGTGAAATGTGGGATCTTAAGACAGCCATTGTTCAGCTACAGCGTGTCAAAAATTAAAAAGAACCAATTTTTTATTTCTAAACCGCTTGAGATAATTTACCAGCTTGAGAAACTTATCAGCGACAGAAGTGTGGGTATCGATCATTATTTGACAAAAAATATGTGTCATTCTGTATAATATTACAAATAAAATAGGTCATCATATGCACCATTGTATTATCTTCACTTCTTGTTTTTTTACACTTTACACAACCGATTAACAACAAAATTGATTTATTTGATTAAGTGCATTTTTACAGTTACTTAGATTACTTAAATATGTATTAGGAGTTTCTTTACTGTATTAGAAAGGCATTTTAAGCTAATATATATATATATATATATATATATATATATATATATATATATATATATATATATATATATATATATATATATATATATATAAAATCTCATTCCTATCATTGAAGTCATATGTATGCTCTCTGGTACCAAACATCTAGGTATGCTAATGAACAATTCCACAGACAAAGCTCTATTCAATAATTATCTAAAAAAAATTGATGTAGCTGAATTTGAAACTGTGGGAACTCGAAAACTCAACCACAGTAGATGAGATCTGACCTATTTCTGGTTCAGAAGGTGACCTGAAGGTGGCCTTCTTTAAGTTGAATCAAATATCTAACTATAAAAATTATTATACCAATAAATTAAAATTATTTGAAATTAAATATCGACAATGGCAAAAGTGTCTTTAATCTGTCAAAGAATTTAAATTAAGCATGACGACCTACTTATTTAACGAAAAATTTTTTACCCTTTATGTAATCGTTTTGTTATATATTTTTAGGTATTAACAATATTGTGTGAAACTACCTACTCTGCGGACTAAAGCCCCGACCAGCGTTGAATTACACCCACAATATCTACCCATATTTATTTTTTTTTTTCTTTATTATTAGCTTTATCTTTATTATTAGCTTTCGTAACATTTTTTACTGTATTAGAAAGGTATTTTAGTCCGCAAAGTAGTTAGTTTCACATAATATTGTTAATACCTAAAAATATAAAAAAAATGTATTAGGAGGTCATGCAAAACAATAATAATAAGGTAGGTAGGGTGCGAGGTATTTGCGAATAGTGTGTAGGGTCTTGTTCGTTAAAAATCTATTCATAAAAACTCTACACACGATGCACGAATTCCTTATGCTCGCTACAGACTATGCGTGAATTCGCGATTTGCGATGAGCGATTTGTATGGAATTCGTGCATCGGGTGTAGGGTTTTTATGAATGGATTTTTAACGAACCAGACCCTACACACTATTCGCAAATACCTCGCACCCTACCTACCTTATTATTATTGTTTTGCATGACCTCCTAATACATTTAGAGCTGTCAATCCCGGAAATAATTTTCCCTGAAATTTCGGGATTAGAAATTTATAATCCCGAAAATTATATTATAATTAATACGAATAATCATATACAGGGTGTCTACTTTTATTTGTGTACAAATCCGTAAAATCTTTATTCTTCAAGATAATCAATAAAAATTTGTTTTATTTTAAATGACATGGAAAACCGCGATGATCCTACCACGGCATTTAAGATGGCGATCCAAGACTTGCTATGATTTTTTTATACCCCCGAATTTCAATAAAAACGTTTAGCGATTTTTTTATTTAAAATCTGATAAGGTGGTGTTAATCAGGACCTCTCAAAACCCCTATGTGTGAAATTTGAACAAAAACTATACAGAGTGTTTTTTTCTACAAATTCTTAAAGTTCCATTTTTGTAAAAATTCGTAAAAATTTTATTTTTCAAAATATCGCAAAAAATATTTTTTGATCTAAATGTCTTTGATGATGAAAACCGTTACTTCTAATCCTATTACGGCGTTTAAGATGGCGATCCAAGGCTTGCTATGATTATTTTTATACCCCCGGAATTAAAAAAAAATGTTGATTTTTTTGTTTAGTCTGATAAGGTGTTGTTACTTAGGGTCCCTCAATATCTCTATATGTGAAATTTTAATAAAAGCTATACAGAGTGTTTTGCTCTACACGTTCCCAAAGTTTTATGTGTGTACAAATTCGTAAAACTTTATTCTTCATGATAATCCAACATATTTTTTTGATTTAAATGGCATCGAAAACCTCTTGTTCTGATTTTATTATGGCGATCCTGGCCTAATTTCTTACACTCCCGAAATTTAATATAAATGTTTAGCGAATTTTTGATTTACAATCTGATAAGGTGGGCCACTAGACGAATCAAGTGTTGAGCCATGGAATTATGTCAAAAGGTTTTCGATGTCATTTAAAACATAAAAATATTTGTTGCGTTATTTTGGAAAATAAAGTTTTTACAAAGTTTTATAAATATAAAACTTTGAGAAGAAAACGCTCTGTATAGTTTTTGTTAAAATTTCGCACAAACGGGTTCTGAGATGACCTGAGTAAGACCGTCTTATCAGATTTTAAATAAAATATCTAAATAAAAATAGCTAAACGTTTTTATATTGAATTCGGATGGTATACAAATAATCATAGCAGGACTTACGGAGTAACGATTTTCGATGATATTTAAATCAAAAAATATTTGTTGCATTATTTTGAAAAATAAAATTTTTACGAATTTTAACAATAATTAAACTTTAACAACGTGTACAAGAAAACACTTTATATAGTTTTTGTTCAAATTTCACACATAGGGGTTTTGAGGGGTCCTGATTAACACCACCTTATCAGATTTTAAATAAAAAAATTGCTAAACGTTTTTGTTGAATTTCGGGGGTATAAAAAAATCATGGCAGGTCTTGGATCGCCGTCTTAAATGCAGTGGTAGGGTCAGAGAAAGCGGTTTTCGATGTCCTTTAAAATAATAAATCCCAGATAAAAAAAATTTTATCTTGGAGGTTAAAGATTTTACGGATTTGTACACAAATAAAAGTAGACACCCTGTATATGAAATTTATTTTTTATTCATATTTTGGAAAAAATAAAAATATATATATATATATAAAAAACCTAATTCTTCCAGCACATTCGGATTTAAACTCCAACGAATTTAGGTGGGCTACGTTCCAACCGTCGAGAAGGCCATCTTCGATGTTACTAGTAGGTGAAATTGATAAAAAATCGTAGGGTACACCATTTTTATATAATTCCGTTTCTTTAGTTAGAGTAGAAAATAACGAAACGTTCTATTATACTGTAAAATATTTATTGCTTTGTAAAAATGTGATCAATGGTCAAATTTTTAGACCTGGTCACTAAATTAAATATAATATCTGTATATTAATTAATTATTCTATGGCCTCGTATTTCACATTAGACCGCAATGTATCTATAAAATTAATAAGGTCAAACCCGAAAATCCCGGGAATCAGGCTGCCGGCATCCCGGGATTTTTTAAACTGAAAATTAGCAAAATAAATTGATTGACAGCCCTACCAAAGGCCCTATATTTATATAACATAAAACCCTTATTTTGTGCCACAAAATACGCCCCTGGATTTTTTACCTCTACTTAACAAACACCCTATATATGTTGATTAGTTATGGATTTTATTTCTTAAAGAAATAAATTGAATGCTACTGACGTATAGATCAACCTAATAGTTCGTTTTCGTACGGCGCACGTTCTTTATTTATTGAAAGAAATAAAGGTCGGTACATATTGGTATAATAAATATTTTGTAAGAATTTACCCCTGGCGGCGTTTTGGATGGTCCCGTAGGACTGGGAGACTTCTTCAGGTAGTGCGTGCCGCCCCCAGTGCCCGCAGGGCTCTTGACGGCTGTGGGACGGCGGTGGGTGTGGAAGGCCAAGGGTTGGTCAGGTCCGTGGCGTTTATGGTGTAACACTCGCCGCCGGTAACAATACCAGGTGACGGCGACCATCAGCAAGCCGAAGAGGACGCCGCCTAGACAGAGTCCTATAATAGTAGGGTAGGCCACTGGAAAAGAAAAAAGCTCATCTTCATAAATTGTCAAAAATTACTGAAACAGATTTTCAGGACGAATTCAATATCAAATCTGACATTTTGTACAAGCTGTTGGAGATTAACTAACACTATTTTATTAAGTGATATATTGCAACCAAAAGCAACAGAGAAGTCCTTATGTGGAATAAAAAAATATGCTTTAACTAACTGTTTATAAATAATATATATAATGCCTTGTGATCATAGAAATCATAAAATGCGGGGTGAGTCATAGCTTAAGAGCAAATTGAGCATAAGATGCTTCATTCAATTGTTGCGCCTTTTCATTTCACAGTGTTAAAGTTAAAAAAAAATTTCGATTTTTTGCAACATTTTAAGAACGTATGAACCGATTGCTTTGAAAATTTGTAGTCTTATGTTCTTTGACGTGGCAATTACCAATATGCAAACAGTGTCGAGGTCACAACTAGGGAGCGCTAGTTGTACTGTATCGTCGATGTGAAAATATGTATAGTTTTGTATTTTACACATTTGAATTTTTTAATAAAAAACTATTGAACTAACTTCAATTCTAAATAGAAACCAGCGACTTTCAATGCAATGCTTTCTTAGCCTCTTATTTAAATTTTGTCTGACGTTGAATAAAGTTCTATGTTGCTTGAAAATATTAACAGATTCTTGAATCTTTTCCCACAGTTGTTCTTGACTATTCATAATGTCTTTGTAAAGTAAAGATTTAATATAACCCCAAAAGTAAAAATCCAGCTGATTTAAAACAAGGCTTCGTGCAGGCCAAGGAACTTCGCTGTCACGTCCAATCCAACGGTGCGGAAAATTTCTATGAAGATATTCTCTTATTCGTCGGAGGTAAAGTGCAGGTGCACCTTCATGCAAAAACCAGAAGTTTTGCCGTACATTTAAGGAAATATCTTCAAGAAGCAGTGGCATCATTAATTAGAAAATTTAAATAATTTTCTCCGTTAAGTGGACGTGGTAGTAGGAACTGCCCCACAATATTATCGGAGAGAATTCCACACCAAATATTGATAGAGAACCCTTGCTGAAAATGTACTTCTCTTGGCAGATGAAGATTTTCTAGTTCCCAAAAATGACTATTTCTCCAATTAAAGATACCTCGTCGGGTAAATGTGGTTTCCTCCGTAAATAATATCTAATACAGTATGCGCCAAAAGTATGGAATAAATTCAATAAAAACGAAACAATTATTTTTTGGGAAAAATCCTCGAACAGGTCGATTTTTAATTTAAAAAATACATATTTTAGCGTAAAATGCGATTTTCAAATGTCATTTGTTTTCGAGTAATGACGTCATCGATTTTTTTTAATGGCAACACCATATTTTTTTCCTTGATTCTGAAAGATCGTTTAATTCTCTATCAGACAGGACTAAAATTTTGCTCTCTTACATAGGAAAGTTTTCGAGTAAATGACGATTGAATGTTAGAAAACGTAAATCAATTAAAATAAAGCAAAAACGTTATCAAGTTTAGTTTTTCGAATTCCATGGTTCTTTTATGGATCACGTAGGTGAAAATCTTTGCAAAGTGTCATTGTCACAACGACTTTCTAATAAGTATTGTAAGCGACAGAAATTATTATTCAATTTAAAGTATTATGGCACATTTAAGTGTTACTCAAAGAATTGAAATTTTAATTTTTATCGGATACGGGAATATGACTAGAACTCAGCAGGAAGTTTGCGATTTATTTAATGAAAAATATCCAGATCGCCCTATCAGCCAATCAACAGTCAATAAGGTAGAGTCTAAATTTAGAGAAACTGGCAATGTTGTAAATATTCCAAAACCTGTACGTCCAAGCAATAATGAAAATCAGAAACAGAACATTTTGATAAGTATGGTGGATAATCCTCATAATTCTTCACGATTGGTTGCATTAAACAATGACACTAGTCAGAGCACAGTGCTACGTATCTTGAGGAAGGAAAAATATCATCCCTACAAAATTCAACTTGTGCAGGAACTCAATGAAGATGATCCCGATCGCCGCTTACACTTTTGCGAAATTCTAATGGATTTATGTCAAGGAAATAGAAATTTACACCGGCAAATACTTTTTTCAGATGAGGCCACATTTTGTCTGAATGGTACAGTAAACCGTCAAACTTGAAGATATTGGAGTCGGGAAAATCCTCATTGGATGGCAGAGGCACATACCCAACACCCTCAGAAATTAAATGTGTGGGCTGGAATAGTTGACGACAGAATAGTAGGGCCTTTCTTCTTTGAAGGAACCCTTACAGGACAAAGATATTTAGAGTTTCTAGAAAATGACCTTGTTCCAGCCCTTACAGTAATTTTTCCTAACGATAATGACCCTGGCATTCCTGATGATACCATATGGTTTCAGCAAGACGGTGCACCTCCGCACTATGCGCGCCCTGTACGAGATTTGTTGGACAACTGTTTTCCTGGGAGGTGGATCGGCAGACGCGGACCAATAGAAGGGCCTACAAGATCGCCAGATCTTACACCTCTTGACTATTTTTTATGGGGATACTTGAAGTCAAAAGTGTACATTAATAAACCACGTAATTTAGAAGAACTTCAAAATCGCATTCGGGACGAAATACGCAGAGTTACCCCAGAAATCATTCATAATGTGCAAGAAGAATTTCTACAGACTTGCGCATTGTCAACAAGTTGGTGGATGGCAATTCGAACATTTAATTTAAGTATAAAATTTAATCAATTGTATTTTATTTTACATACCTCAGAATTGTTACTATTTTTATGGATAAAATTTACGTTTTCTAACATTCAATCGTCATTTACTCGAAAACTTTCATATGTAAGAGGGTAAAATTTTAGTACTGTGTGATAGAGAATTAAACGATCTTTCAGAATCAAGGAAAAAAATATGGTGTTGCCATTTAAAAAAAATCGATGACGTCATTACTCGAACACAAATGACATTTGAAAATCGCATTTTACACTAAAATATGTATGTATGTGGCATTAAAAAATACATACAACCCTTAATTTTCATCCTTCTATCACAAACCCCTATTTTTTAATAACCATTTTAGTAACTTAATCATTTTTAACCCTGGTCGATAACTGATCGATTATCACTAGATCAGTTATCCCCGCCAGGCATCTACCGGTGTCACTTCTGTGCAAATCATAATATAGCTAGAGGGTCGTGAGGCGTTAAATGTTGAACTGGAGTAAAATGATAAAGATACAATTTCTGCTAACGAAAGACTGGCTGATGCCAGTAGCTGCCTATAACAATAAAAAACACTACTACCTAATCTATGAATTGAGTAGCATTGACAGAAACAATATGGTATTGTAGTGATAGCTGTCTACTTATTATTTCCACGCCCACTACTTTGGAAAAAATAATTTTCAAATTTAACTCCCGCCGAATCTTAAAAACTTAAATCTTCTATTTCTCGGAAACGGTGGAGTTTATCGATTTATAACAGGTATACCTTTTCTATTTAGAATTGAAGATAGTTCAATAGTTTCTTATTAAAAAATACAAAAGTGTAAAAACCAAACAGTTACATATTTTTACATCAACAGTATAGTGTAACTAGCGCCCCCTTGTTGTGAATTCAATAGTGTTTGCATATTCGTAATTGCCACCTCAAAAAACATAAGACTACAAATTTTGCTCTTAAGCTATGTACCATTATTAATGACTCACCCTGTATACATATAGATATAGAAAGCCAGAAGCCTTTACATTAGTAAACTTAAATGTAAGCTGTTGCCATTTTAATCCCAGCATACAATTGAATCAAAAATGGAATGTTTGTAATTTTGGACCATAGAAATCATATGTTCCTACGGATTGGACGTAAATGTTCATGTTTTGAAATTCCCGCCCATTAGTGTGAAGGTACCCCGTTAGAGAAATCAACTCATAAAAGCTAAATTACTGCAATATAATATCAGACTCGCATTGTCTCCGTAGGTTGGCTATTTTCGGTTCCTCTTTGGCGTTCTATATATTTTATGATTTCTATGCTTATGATGCAAATGTTACGGTGGGTACAAGGTAAGGTGCACGTTCTATAAATGAAAAATAATGAAAATAATTGCTTACTTATTATAGAGTACATTTGACAACAGCACGAAAGAGAAATAACATTAGATAAACAGGGTGTCCCGCAAAGAATGTGCCCTTTTTTACGGTAATTTTCTTATTTATTGGATAATTCTACTATATATTTTGGAAAACGACTTTTTGTGACAAAAACGAATATCTGATTAATTTTTTCATTAAATGTACATAGCGATCTGAGTGCCTATGCCACTAAATTATTAAGAATAGATTTTTCGAAAATAATTAGTTCTTTTCAAACAAGCCTTGATTAGATTTTAAAAAGGTATATTTGTTAAACTTGGAAATCAATGCATAAATTCTAATAAATTATTAATTCAAAAAGTTATTGTGTTAGTAATGTCGAATAAATAGCTGTCTGGAGTATAGTTCAAGAATAAATTTAAAATAAAGGTTTTTTTATTGCGTTTTGGTTTAATTGGTTATTTTATTATTTTTTTAAATGTTGTCTTTCTTTTAGAAGAACAGCATTGTTAACTGTAATGACTTTTTGATATAATAATTTGTTAGAATTTAGGTCTGTACCATTGATTTTAAAAGCTCAACAAATACGTTAAACGCAGTTTCCTCTAAAATGGTGCACTTCAGCGGCATGCAGTTTTTTTTTAACTAATCGAAGGCTGTTTCAAAATAACTAATAATTTTTCAAATATCTCTGTCTTTAAAAAATAATATGGAAGAAATAATAAAGTGGCACAGGCGCTCAAAAGGCCCTGTACGTTTAACTCAAAAATCAATTAGATATTTTCACAAAAAACCTTGTTTTCCAAAATTTGAATACAGTTACCCAACAAATAAAAGAGAGTTATGGTAAAAAATGAACAAACTACCTTCTCAGGCCTATAACTTCTCAAGGAAGCAAAATTATACCAAGTTGATTTAAACCACATTATTTCTGTCTAAGGAAGTACGGCCCGTTTTTTACTCAACTCCCTGTATAGATCCGGAAAGTACAAACGTTCTCTCTTGTCGACAATAAGATAGTAAGAAATAAATTCTGTTATTATTTCCATGGTTGCCAAACTTTGGAAATATCTGTTTGCTTAATTTTATGTAAACTGAAATGCCCGCACATATGGACAAAATTATTTAAATCGTGAACCTTTACAACGTCGCAACTATAACTGTCATTGCCTATGGTACAGAAATCTATTGACTTATTGTGTTTTTCTTACGCGAAAGTAATGGAAAGACGCGAACTTTCCTATACTGTATAGGAATAAGAGGATCCGTCCAATGGGCCAATTATTCCCACAACTTTTGACGTTTTAGGCTGCACCATTAGTTCTAAGCATTTGTTACTACACTGTTATAATAGTAAAAGTAATAGAGCATTTACATTAACTCAGTGTTATTAAATTCAGCTAGGGGCGCTAGCGTCAAAGTTAGATATTAATATTAATGTTCTATGGTCTAGTTTATTATTCGATAATTTTTTATTTGATTTGTATAAGTCAAATAGTGATTGTAAATCTAATTTGCATACGTATTATCAAAATAAAACTTATAATAAATCTATAAAATGTTTGTAAACACACAAAGACAATAAGAAAAAAATCACTTGAAAAGATATATTAAATTTTATTTATGTTAACCTCACATAACCTTGTTTATCTGAATTTTACATTAGCAATTTGGAAAGAGAAGTAATAAAACGTTATTTAACACAGAAATTGTTAATGTTGGAGTGCCTAAAGAATTTCCTGGTAATTCTTAATTTAAGCCTCTTTGTTTTTAAAGAGTTGAAATTTTATATGTTACGAATCGATAGAAAAATGGTTAGTTGTCCCTCAGATTGCAAAAATGTTGCATGTAATATGCCTAGTAAATTAAGGTACATTAAATACCCAGTTTCTAAAAAAATACGAATATATAAAAAAAACAGTGTTTTAAATAATGTACATGTGACATAAATAAATAATAAACATATGCAGTTTTTATTTGGTATTTTTATTACAGTACAAGTACAATACAGAAAAAGTTGAAAACCCTAATAGGTGTTTTAAATGGTTTTCATTAAAAAAATTGAGTGATATTAGTTGTGCCCTTTTATAACTAATAACATTTTGAATCGCCATATCGTAAAATAACTTGTTACTACTAGATGCACTTGCTATACTGTCAGGATTACCGGCGTTATTATCATTCAAGTAATTTTCAATTTGAGGAATCGTATTATCACATTTCTCAGGTTAGTCAAGTCTATGAACTCGTGTCACATTTCTACTTTGTTTCCATCTGGAAGTTTGCCTATATTTTCATCCTGTTTTCGCCTTTTCAAGTACCATTTCATGCGTTCATTATTTTTTACAATATTGGTATCGTATTTTCATGTACAGGTAATGTTGAAACAGCTGTTTTTTGAAAATTTTCCATTGTCCTATAAATAAGAATGAAACCTTATTAAATAATGAAAAATATACACCGAAAATAGATCATGAATGCTTGTACTTACCCATGCTAGTAACAGTATAACAGTCTTCTGTAAAATGTTTTGAGCAGATCTTTGTGTATTGGGTTGGTTTCTTGTTGGATGCAATTGCTATTAACCATTTTTTTCAGCAGTATTGGGGAACTTACGAAACATGAAATCTTTATTTTTATTAGCAACAGATAAATACTGCAGTACACAACAGTTATATGGCTCTTTTTTACACAAATTGAAACACAACAAAAATTAAATAACAAATATTTGTGAGGTTAGATTTAATACCTAACATTGATCGCAGCGCCGCCTACATGTAAATGCTCTATACATGCAATGAATAGTAATGATAAATATTCTACTTGAATTGTCAGATCTGAAGACATCGATCGCCCTGCCATCTGGACCTGGACGGCCTAAAACGGCGTAATTTGCCACTACAAGTGAAGCCTTACTTTGACTTATCTGACAGATAAACTTCTATCACTAATAAATAACAGTAAGTTATTAGTGTAGGTCCAGAACTGGCTAAGGTTTTAATTATCTCGTTTATTGTCAGTCTCGTTTATGTTAGGTTTTGTCTCATATCAATATCTCATTATATCTATTAACGCTGAATGGCTTGATGTATTATTAATTTATGGAGAGATCCGCCGTAATTTTCAAAATACAGAAGTTTCTGGTCTTGCATTAAATAAGCACACACACAGCATATAAAAACAATGGGGATCAATTTAAATACTACAGAAACGCATACTGTGAGTGTGAAAATTATTATTATTGTTATTATTAAAGAAGAACTTCTAATTTAAAAAAATAAATTTACAATGCTGATTTTATTTACAGCTTGTCGCCGGATGGCGACACAACTCTTGTAAAGGTACGGATTAGCTGGTGCACCTGCGGCTGCGGCTCGCAGCTGCGATTCGTCGCCAACCAATAAGCAGTCTAAATACTGCAGTTGATGAGAACATTCAGATTGTCTATTGGTTAGCGACGAATCGCACCTGCGTGCCGCAGCCGCAGTCGCACCAGCAAATCTGTACCTTAAGAAAGTTATAGGACAGCTCTATTTTTTGTTTGTGAAACAAAATACACTATGGTTTCAAATTCGTAAAATGTAATAAGCCTAAGAAAGAGAATTTTGAGTAATATGATCAAAGTCAAATAT
This sequence comes from Monochamus alternatus, assembly GCA_037114965.1. Classification (NCBI taxonomy): domain Eukaryota; kingdom Metazoa; phylum Arthropoda; class Insecta; order Coleoptera; family Cerambycidae; genus Monochamus; species Monochamus alternatus. The sequence continues at coordinate 19,139,783 of CM073435.1, read as the reverse complement.
AATGAAAATCAATATAAAAAAAGGTAGGCAAACAGAGATAGTTTAAAAAAAAGGTATTCGTACAATATACCGAACAATTCAAAATGAAGCACAGACAATTTTTGATATTATTGAGACCATCATAATATACAGGGTGTCCGGAAATATTGCGTCAATATTTCAGGGAGTGATTGATTGTGAAGCTTTATAATATTTTTTCGAAAACTCAAAATTAACCAGATTACAGGACGTACAAACAATTTTTATTTATTTTTTTATGAGTACCGATTTTTGTCTTATTTTGTACATGCTCATTAGTGTTCTTTTTGTATCCAAGTGTCATATCCTCTAAGGCGAAAGGGTCTAAACTGCCCTTGGCCTTTAAATAATTACGTGATAATCTTTAATTACGTTTTATCCCAATTTATTAAAATATTCAAACAAAGAAGTTCCAAGTCATTATTTGAAGGCCAGGGATAGTTTAAGCTCTTTGACGTTGGAGAATATGCATCAAATTTCAAATCCAAAGAACGTGGATACAAAGGAACACTACTGATAAGTATACAAAATTAGAAAAAAATCGGTAGACTCAGAAACAAGTTGTTAGAATAAATTCATAATATATATATATATATATATATATATATATATATATATATATATATATATATATATATGACTTCCTGTAACCCCGCTAACTTAGTGTTATCCAAAAAATGCTATAGAGTTTCATGGCATCGATTTTTCCTGTGGACACCCTATATGTATAAGAACTGTATTTGAAATCAAAATAAAGAAGCTAATGCCCCTACCAATTTCTCCATGCAACTTATAAATCATTTTCATAAAACTATAATTTGAAAAAAATTATACTCATCAGACTCAGAAGTTGATGGTCGCTTTCACTATTTCATCCTATTCTTCAATTTTCATTTTTTTTTTAATAATAATGAATTTAGAAGCGATCATATTTTTCGAAAGTGTACCGCACATTGACACCTAACTTTCTACTTCATATCTCTACTTATGAAAAAATACAATGTAAGTATTAGGATTTTTCAAAGCATTATTTATAAAACAGAATATTGTTATTTTAATTTTATTATTTTTTGGAATTTATTTGGAAATACAAGACAATTTGTTACTAATTAACACCAACTTTTATTTTTGAATATATATAATACTTCAATCAGTTATTTTATTTAAATCTGGCCTAATTTTAGTCTTACCTACTAAGTGATTTCGTACTGTTTATATTTAAGTGTGCAATTGAATGATAATAATAAAATAATAACTATATATAACTGTATTTATTTAAAAAAATATAATTATACGTAAATTAATATGGCTAAAGCCGGGGACACATTGCTTTCATGCCAGGCCACCCGACGTGATGTCACATTTGTATGTACTCTGTGTGTACACTGTATGTACACTGTTACTACGCCATGCGATGCCTCGTTACGTTACATTTTATCACTGGCACTGGTTAATCCATAATACAATTTCTGTGTTTCAAAAAGGCAGTGGCCAAAAATTTGGGTCACCTTCGTTCCTGCAGCCTATTGGAGCAGCCGTACGGCAGCGTTTTTACGCGTATAGTTTATCACCCAATGTAGAGTTGGAAAGACATTCATGGAACCAACAGAATGAGGTCGGAAACGCACTATCAATGGTTTACTGCCAGTAACCACTGAAAAAGAAGCAGCGTCACCAGCATTACTCAGATAATATCATGTAATTGTGTGTGCAAGGGTAATTGTGGCTGTCATAAGCTTGAACTGAGCTGTTTGATCACTTTTACTACTTGCGAAGGTCGAACTTGATACGTTGATGAATCTATTGACATTGATTACGGTGCCAGATCCTTCTGACGTTGATCACATAGCGTAGTGTGACGTGGCGTGGCATCAAAGCAATGTGCCCCCGGTTTAAGTGTCACACCTCGATTGTAGGATTTTAAAGGAATATTCCACGAATATTCACTGTGTTACCCATTTCTAGAATCGCAAAAACTAATGAAGCTAGTAAACAACACATTTTTCTTGGACAGCCAGACTTGCAAACACTGAATATTTCACGCTGAGCTATCGATCCAGCTGTTATTAGAAAACATTTGGTACTTTTAGAAAAGATCTGCAATATGAACGCAATTTATTTCATACCCTTTTACCACAAAATCTGTTATCCTGTTTATTAAAAAAACAATAATATTTAAATTTCTTTTATATTTTTGAATAACTTTCTAAATGAGGCTGAAAATGCTTGTGTTTGAAGTTGATATAAACTGTCTCTGTTGTGTTCAATATATTCTTAAGTAAAATCGAATTAAAAAAATATTTTTAACCCGCTAGCTACTTCAGTTTGTGAAAAAAATATGTCAGACTTTATCAATAAAGCTGGTGTGTCTCTCATTAATGTTACAACTACATTCTTAAAGTTTTTATATATTTTTAGGTATTAATAATATTGTGTGAAACTAACTACTCAGTGGACAAAAGCCCCAACCTGCGTTGAATTACACCCACAATATCTACCCATATATTCCTTATTATTAGCTTTTGTAACATTTTTTTACTGTTTTAGAAAGGTATTTTAAGCTAATATAAATCAAATCTTCTACAATTCCTATCAATGAAGTCATATGTTGATGAATCTATTGACATTGATTACGGTGCCAGATCCTTCTGACGTTGATCACATAGCGTAGTGTGACGTGGCGTGGCATCAAAGCAATGTGCTTTGTCTGTGGAATTGTTCATTAGCATACCTAGATTTTTGGTATCAGAGAACATACATATGACTTCATTGATAGGAATTGTAGAAGATTTGATTTATATTAGCTTAAAATACCTTTCTAAAACAGTAAAAAAATACATTCTTAAGTTATCAATATTCATCCATATATTGTATTACCACACCAATTCTTTGCTTACTACTATATGCCCATATGTCTCATGAAATGACAAACATTTTTCTGTTTTTAAATTATTGTTCTGTTACATATTTTTGAAATTAAAAGAAAGACGTCAAAAATATATTAGATGGTGGTACATTTATGAAATACAGAGAATCAAGACACCTATAACAGTTTGTTTCAGCAACTATGTCCGAATAGGACTTGATGATTTTGACTATCTATTGCAAAAAGTCGTACCATCTTCAGTGTTCCTGGGTAGGTGAAACGACTCTTGTAAGACAAAAAATTCTGGTGTTGATAAAAATGTCCTGTGATTCAGCTCAGCTTGTTTAAGAAAAAAAATCTGTCATGATTTCAAATCCGTAAATCCAGTAAGCTTTACAAAGTAGAAAAAAACTGATTTTTTTCACTAGTAAAGCGCAGTTTTTGTTTGGAATACGACAAAATTATTAATAAAAGTTTCTCAGACTGAAAAACTGAGTACATGTGCAAAATTTCAATGTCCTATTTGTACTTTGATTTTTTTTATCGATTTTCAGATTTTTCGCCGTTTCTATGTGAGATACGACAAAATCTTGTTAAGAAAAGTTTCTCAGGATGAAAACTGAGTATGTATGAAAAATTTTGCTTTTCCTAGATCTACTTGGTCTAGTTTTTCTCAAATTTCCAAGGCCCATGAATTTGATTTTTTTGACCATCAAAATTTGTTGTCACATACAAAAGTCATTTCACCTATCCGGAAACACCCTGTATACTGAAAAAATATATAAATTAGCGTATTTTGTCCATGTGCGCAAAAGTATGAGGATTTGTATCACAATGTGACAAATTCTGACACTTGTACCTAATGCAAACGTAGTTTATATGTTCTCATTTTGCCCTTTTCTTTTTCAACTGATAACAATAGTGAATAGTATAAGACACGATATATGTACTATGACTGCGGTGTTATCTTTCTTTTAATGGCGTTTTCAAAAAAAAAATCCCGTTAAATAAAATGAACCACATTGTATATTTTTCTATATTTGATTTGCTATAAAAAATATGTTATATAAACAATTAGACAATATAATTGTTGTTTTATTTTCAATTTTTCTTCTAGAAGTGGCTAGAGTATCTTCTTGCTATAAGAAAATGAAATGGCCCGGCACCACCTTCACATAGTAGTAGAGGCTGCTTAAAATGATCATAATAGAGCAATTGTGGAGGCATATGAATAACCACATATACTGAAAACGAATAAATAACTGCCATTATTTTTTGTAAGATACACACCCAGCATCTTGGAAAACTGAACGTTTGGACAGAAATTTTTGGGGATTCGCATTATCGGCCCATTTTTCTACCTGAAAATTTAACCGATGAAATGTATTAGATCTATTGGAAAACGGTATTAATAACTCACTTACTTGAGCAAATCGATGGTTACGATGCCAGAACTTAATTTTACAAGATGGAACTCCTCCATGTTACTGTATCTGTGAGACAGATTTTTAAAGAAATATTTCAAGAATCGTTTGGAAAAAAGGACATACTTAAAGGCCCGCACGTTTACCAGATTTTGTCTCCGTTTGATGTTTTCCTATGAGGCTTTTTGATGATACCAGACAGTCTGAATCTTACAAGACATGCAGCTTACGGCAACACATTGTACACAAATTTAACTCTGTTAGGTACTCCATCCAAATGCTCCATATAAAGGAACACTTTGAGCAATGTCTCTACTACTGCATGGAGGTTGGTGATGGGCATTTTCAACATCTGGTAAAGTCAGTGGTAAGTAAATTTGATGATCTGATCTTTTCACTGAATTTTCTCAATTTAAAAATGGCGTTGAAAAAATAATTGAATGGTCTTTAAAATAATGTATCACACAATATCACTTTCCACTTAAAATTGTAAAGGTGAAGTCACCCCGCTTAGGGGTAGAAAGTTTTCGGTAGCCCATACTGTATAATAGATGCAAATTGACGTATAATCTATTACATTATTAATTGTACTCTTTTAAATGAATTTGGCGAGTTGTTGTGCAGCTGACGTATCTGTTCATATTGAAATCTATTTTCAACTTTTAACATTAGTTCTTACTTGTTTCCACACACCAATAAATAGTAGTCTAATGATATTTCTACTCAGAACAGTGGCGTATTTAGGGGTGGGGAGAGGCTAACGGGACCAATTGCTCTCCTCCCATGAGTAAAATAACACAAAACTTTGTAATTTTTGTAAAAGTGAAATACCTACCTGTGTTTGCACATATGCGCCAACCGACAAGGTTATACAATTTTTTTTGGATGTGATAAAACCCCTGACTATTCTTCTTACCTTTGTTCACCTCTACCCCTCCCCCCCTCCAATAAGAAATTCTGAGTACACCACTGACTTACTGACTCAGAACTTCCAATAGTATAAAGCTGAACCATTATTAATGCAATATATTGTACAATAAACAACGAAACATTAAATGTAAAATGTAAAAAATGAGAAATACATTCTGTAACGACAAAATATTAAATTATTCACAAACTTTAGTACATTTATCATTTATGTACCAAAGTATAAATGACACTTTGTGGAGGTTTTGTACAAGAATTTCTCTATTTTTTTAATAATTTCCGGGAATATTTTATAAAGTAAACAACAGAAAAAATGAAGTGCAAAATTTTATACAAATCAAAAATATAGCAGTTCTTTTATTGACATAGCGTATAGGAACAAACTATGATTGATACTACTGTACATACCAATTATGTTATAGAAGTTATGTTTTTGTTTAAAGAACAATTTAGTAAATAAACATTTTATTAGTAAGTAGTATGCAATAGCACATAATGGTAGACTGCCAGTAACATAAGATATAATTTTTAACTTATATGTAGGTTACTTCAAAAATAAAGATAAATATGTTATAAGTAATACATGTTTATGATAGAATTGTTATAACGTTTTCTCTAAAAAATGTATGTGTGGCTGTCTAAGAAAATAAATTACTTACATTTAGGGACGACTGTGCAATATTGAAGCTAAATGTTAATATATTGCTTACGGCAAGTAAACACAAAAATTAAGATAGATCAATTTTTTAGTTATAGATTTTGAACTTTTTTATTGATTTACCGTTTCATCGTAATAGTAATAAATACTATTTACAGCCACTAGAACTTATATTACCTATTTGTTATTACGTTACGTTTACAATTTTATATAAAGCAACAACATCGCCATACATCTTAAGATGGAATGAAACTATGAATTCAGATAGCGTAAGTGTGTTTTTAAATAAATAAATAGTTGGAAAATAGCATAAAAATGAACACTCTTATAGACAAGGATGCTTATCCGCAATGGAAATGTCACAGGTAGAACTCACCCCCTTGCACGGGCTTGATCTCTGGGCCCTCCCCAGCCATAGTATCCAAGAACACCACTTCACAGAGGATTTACAGACTGTTGGACGCGTTAACGACGGGCCTTCACCCGCAGTACCTTTCGCTTTGCTCAAATTCGCCCCGAAATATGCTGGGATGCTGTTGCGATCGTTTTCGGGTTTTCGACTTAGTCATAGACGTAGGGGTGATCAATACGGCGCCCGACGCAAGCGCCGCGACGCCCCGTGACGTCATGGTACGTGGGGGTTGCTGATGGTCAGCTCCGGCAAGTTCTGGCTTGTATGTATAGTCCATTCGCGATGATTCTTTGAAATAACCACCTCAATTCAAACTTTTACTTTTATTTACTTTTTTTGAAAAAGAATTAAGCTATTCAGTTTTTACGATTTCAATTTTTATATTATTACATAAGCACAAAAATTAAAAATTTGTCTTATTTGCAAAGATTATGGAGACTCAGATCATTATCTAGTGAGAATAGATTTGAAGTTTAAAAAACAGCCTATAAAAAGGAAAATATTACAAAGAAGAAAAAGACAGCTAAATATTGGGACATTACAAAATCAGAGAATCCAAAAGAAGTATGAAGAACAGATAAGGATATAGTTTTGCAAGAAAACGGACAGTTAATGGAAGCAAATACAGTATGCGCCAAAAGTATGGAATAAATTCAATAAAAATACATATACATACGCGTAAAATGCGATTTTCAAATAATAATAATAATAATAATAGTGCCTTTATTTTACATTACAATTAACGCATATACAATGAACTTATAAAGGGGATGGCGAAGTTCACGTGTTACGTGCTCTTCCACTTAACCATCCAAAAAAAAATAAACTAACAAAAAAAAAACGTATTGAAAACAAAGAAAATACAAACAGATCTACTACAAAATACTTATGCTAATACAGATATAGTACTCGTATAAGTAATTATCATCATTCGAAGGAGAACTACTGACGTTGGGCTCGCAAATATTTTTTATATTTATGTTTAAAGCAACTAATACTGCATGAACATTTGATGCTCTGAGGAATATCATTGAAAATTTTAACTGCAACATATGAAAATGAATGCTGAAATTGACTTGTGGAATGTTTTGGAATAATGTAGAGGGCAGAGTGTCTCGTGGAGCGGGTGTGAACATCGCGCATTTTTGTTAATTTTTCATAAAGGTACGATGGTGACTGTGACGCATTTACTTTATATACTAAGGATGCTACATGTAGGCAAAACCTCTCGTCCAGATTTAACCACTGACTTTCACGAAATTTGTCAGAAATGTGATCGAATTTCCGCAAATTGTAACAATATCTCAAACAAGAATTCTGAATCTTTTGTAAAGTTTGCTTGTTATTTTTTGTTAAGGCAGGCCAATATATTTCATTACAATAGGTGATATATGGCTGAATTAATGAATTACATAAACGAAGTTTTATGTCACTGTTTAAATAATTTTTATGTAAATACAACTGTTTCAGTTTAGAATAAGAACGTTTCACCAAATAATTAACGTGACTAGAAAACCTCATATCATCATTCAAATAGAGTCCCAAATTCTTACATGTATTTGTAAGTGTCAATAATTTATTATTAATACGCAAGTCAAAGAACTCACTACTCGCAGCCTCCTTCCGATGTCGACCAAATAACATGACTTGAGTTTTTTGTTCATTAAGATACAGAGAATGAGCACATGAAGTATTGTAAATAATATTTAAATCTTCATTAATTTGTTCCATAGCATGTTCAATGCAATTTAGATTGAAAGAAAAATATAGTTGTGAATCATCCGCATATAAATGTAAATTACAATATTTAAGTTTGTTATGAAAATCCGACGTATACAATATATAAAGTAATGGACCCAATATACTGCCTTGCGGTACACCATTATCTTTTAATCTAAATTGAGAAAAAAATGTATTATTTAAAACAACTCTATGACAACGGTTTTCAAGGTAATTTCTAAAAAAGTTTAAAACAATCTCACTAAAACCAAAATATTTCATTTTTTTATATAATAATTTATGATTAAGCATATCAAATGCTTTACTAAAGTCTAACAAAATAAGACATGTAACTTTTCCATCATCATTTGCATAATATATATCGTCTGTTACCTTTAACAAAGCAGTGGCAGTTCCATGCAACGGTCTAAAACCTGACTGAATAGGTGGTAATATTTGCATTTTATCAACAAATTGCCTAAGTTGTTCATCTACAATTTTTTCTAATACCTTAGACAAACTAGGTAAAATGCTTACTGGCCGAAAGTGAGATAAATCTGTAGGGTCGCTAAACTTAGGAATAGGAGTAATATTTGACTGCTTCCATGCATTTGGAAAGACACCCGAAGCGAGACATACATTTATTATATACGTAAAATACTCCGTTAACTCAGGAATCAAACAAGTTATCATTTTAAGATTAATTTCATCAACACCAAGAGCATTACTTTTAAGAGACCTTATTATTTTGTTGACCTTATCACCCGAGACCTCTATAAAATCAAAATGGTTATGACGTATCACAGGATCGGCATACGAATTCATCACTTCTTGCTGAAGAGAAGTCTTTGGGATACTGTCAACAAAATAATTGTTAAAATCATCAGCGTTATAATCTGTAAGCAACTCCCTGTGTGTTTTCTTTCCAATATTAAGAAAATTTATCGTTTTCCAAAAATCTTTAGGACAGGTTTTAAATCTATGAGTTAAATACGCTTTCTTTTCTCGGTGTATGGATTGATTTACAAAATTACGAAGTTGTTTGTAATTGAGTCGTGAATCATCTGATTTAGTTTGTTTATACTTATTAAGAGCCTGATCACGTAATTTCATCATTAACTTTATGTTATCTGTTAACCAAGGAGCTGGCGGTTTAGTTATTCTAACTGTTTTATAAGGTGCATGTATGTCAAAAATTCTATGAATATTGCTATTTAAAAAATTAACCATATCATCAACATTGTTGTATGAATAAATCAGAGACCAATTTGTTAACTGAAGATCCCTCAAAAATAATTCATATTTAAAATTAGAAAAATCGCGATAAGTTTTAAAAAATTGTTTCATTTTTACTCTATTAATTTTTACAACACAGCTCACAAGATCATGATTCGAGATACCGTCCATATCAAAAACGTCAACTCTATCTACAATGTCTTTATTTGTAGTAAGTAGCAAATCTAAAAGTGTGTGAGTATTGCCTGAATGATGAGTAGTTCGATCAACTAACTGATGGATGCTATAGTTATTCATCAAATCTAAAAATAATTTTCTACCTGCGGAGTCTTTCAACATATCAATGTTGAAATCTCCTCCAAAAATTATCATATCATAGAGAGGTAAATTTGTATTTAAAAAATGTTCTAAATCATCAAGGCAATTTTTTAGATTAGCTTTTGGAGGTCTATATAACGATCCTAAACAAAGTGTTTTACCACCAATCTTAATAGATATCCATATACTCTCTAAGGTAGAATTCATGTCGTTATCTCTTTTCAAAACTCTAAAATTAATATTATTTTTTACATAGAATGCTACACCGCCACCCCTGCTACCACGATCATTCCTTGCAATCTTATAACCCGTAATATTTATCGCATCATTTGTAAGATAATCATTTAACCATGTTTCAGATAATCCCAGAACATCAAACGATTGTTGTTCAATAAAATCAGAAAACATATCAAAACCAGTGCCGCATGAGCCAATATTAAAATGTGAAAATGATATATAATTATTCTTAGACATTGATACTCCTTTCGAACGGCTCCAAATTTACAAAAACAAAAACTGATAATAGAATATTATAAATGTTGTAATATTAAGGCATTAATAAGTGCAATAAAACTAAATATAGTACCACATTAATGCTTGTACATGTTGCAATATTGATAAATTAATAATTATACTAAAAATAATATAATCCCGCATTAATGATAACATGGCATGTAAAAAAAAAGAATTAGTACACTATTATAAAAAGTATAAGTATATATCAGTACACTTTTTATTAACATTCTTACAGAGAAAAAAGAAAATACATGTACCATGCTAATTAACTCATGGCATTAGACAACGGCAGTGACAATTGTACCTTGGAATTCTGCTTATCGTCCCAGGCAAATATTTTACCTCCAATAGACCATGCATTCTTGTTACCATGCTTCTTTTTGGCTTTTGAAAGTAATTGGTACCGCGATTTAGTAAGGTCCTCAAATATCAAAATTTTAGAATCCTTTAATATCTTCTTTGCATTAAAAACTTCATCTCTTTTCGAAACGTTAGTAAATTGCACTAGTACTGTCATTCGTTTTCGAGTAATGACGTCATCGATTTTTTTTTAATGGCAACACTATATTTTTTCCTTGATTCTGAAAGATCGTTTAATTCTCTATCAGACAGTACTAAAATTTTGCCCTCTTACATAGGAAAGTTTTCGAGTAAATGACGATTGAATGTTAGAAAACGTAAATTTTATCCATAAAAAAGTAACAATTCTGAGGTATGTAAAATAAAATAAAATTGATTAAATTTTATACTTAAATTAAATGTTCGAATTTGCGATCCACCAACTTGTTGACAATGCGCAAGTCTGTGAAGAAATTCTTCTTGCACATTAAGAATGATTTCTGGGGTAACTCTGCGTATTTCGTCCCGAATGCGATTTTGAAGTTCTTCTAAATTACGTGGTTTATTAATGTACACTTTTGACTTCAAGTATCCCCATAAAAAATTGTCAAGAGGTGTAAGATCTGGCGATCTTGCAGGCCATTCTATCGGTCCGCGTCTGCCGATCCACCTCCCAGGAAAACAGTTGTCCAAAAAATCTCGTACAGGGCGCGCATGGTGCGGAGGTGCACCGTCTTGCTGAAACCATATGGTATCGTCAGGAATGTCAGTGTCATTATCGTTAGGAAAAATTACTGCAAGGGTTGGAACAAGGTCATTTTCTAGAAACTCTAAATATCTTTGTCCTGTAAGGGTTCCTTCAAAGAAGAAAGGCCCTACAATTCTGTCGTCAACTATTCCACACATTTAATTTCTGAGGGTGTTGGGTATGTGCCTCTGCCATCCAATGAGGATTTTCCCGACTCCAATATCTGCAAGTTTGACGGTTTACTGTACCATTCAGACAAAATGTGGCCTCATCTGAAAAAAGTATTTGCCGGTGTAAATTTCTATTTCCTTAACATAAATCCATTAGAATTTCGCAAAAGTGTAAGCGGCGATCAGGATCATCTTCATTGAGTTCCTGCACAAGTTGAATTTTGTAGGGATGATATTTTTCCTTCCTCAAGATACGTAGCACTGTGCTCTGACTAGTGTCATTGTTTAATGCAACCAATCGTGAAGAATTATGAGGATTATCCACCATACTTATCAAAATGTTCTGTTTCTGATTTTCATTAATGCTTGGACGTCCAGGTTTTGGAATATTTACAACATTGTCAGTTTCTCTAAATTTAGACTCTACCTTACTGACTGTTGATTGGCTGATAGGGCGATCTGGACATTTTTCATTAAATAAATCGCAAACTTCCTGCTGAGTTCTAGTCATATTCCCGCATCCGATAGCAGCATAGTCATGTTTTACAAACATAAATAAACAAAACATCAAGATTTTATTTTTGTACTTGTCTTTCTTGACATATGAGCAAATAAGAACTGCGTAAGTACTTAAGCCTAAGACTAATATAGCCAATTGTTAGGGAGTCGAAATCATTCGCAGTCGCTTATCATTTTAGATTATATTATGAAATCTCCATCGTAAGATTAATCTATGATTTAAACGATTTTCCAGAATGAACGGGCCAATAAGTACTCCGTTCACAATTCCATCCCACACATTTACTGAAAATCGTTGTTGAAAATATATTCGCCGAATGATATCCGAATTTTCCAATGCCCAATAATGCGTGTTGTGAATATCTTTGTGTGAAAATTGCCTCATCCGTAATGAAAATGTTTATGGTAAAGTTTGGGTTTAAGTGCTGCTGATTCAACAATTACTGGCAAAAGCAAACAAGAAATTTCACCTGTCAAATTTTTGTAAACTTCCGAAACTAAAAATATTTTACTACATTTTTTTTATTATCCGTCTTCAGCTATAATTTCCTAAGCTTATGAGTATAGGTTAAGTATAACCCTGTATTTGGATAATCTTTGTCTTAGATGCTCCTAAATGTTTTGGTTCTACTTCTTATCATTTGAGGATTATTTTATAAGAGTAAGTAAAATTCACAGAAAAATATCAACTAATTAACTAAGCTTCATTAGTTGCCCTTTATATTTATACATAACCTACAAACTACAAAATTTCTAAATACATCCAATGCATCACTATCTGAACCACTATAAAGTCACCGGAATCTCTTAACCACCACCGGCTTGTAAATAACTATGTAAGTTTACTCATTTATTTATTCAGAAATACTGCTGCCCGGACAGAAATTCAATTACAGGGCAGGAACAAACATAACATTACAATTTACATAGGTACGTACATTTAAAACAAAAAGAGAAATAAGACAAAAAATTAAAAATTACATGCATATAACAAATAACATAAAATAAAACAAAAATTGCTATAAAAATCATTCTAGTTTATCCTGCTAAAATAGTTACAACTGAAAAGTCTGGATCATTTCAAATTTTCTACCCAACTCTAGCACACCTACTTGATCCATCCTATTACATTTCAAAGCCATATCATAACGATCAGTGCAAATCTCGTGGCAACTTACGATTCGTAAAGAGAGGGCTCGGAGCAAATTCGCTTATTTAAATTTAGAGTACCTAATGATTATTTTTAAAAACTTTGGTTGTCACATTTTTAGTTCTTTCATTTGAAATATATTTTTTTCTTATATTCATCTTCATTATTTGAAAAAAAATTCTTGAGCTATAACGAATCTATTATATTTTGTCACAGTAATCAACTACCCTATGTTTTCCTACATCGTGCAATTGAACTGTACAGTCTGTTGTGTACAGTTATAATGGAGCGTGCTATGACAAATAAAAGTGTGTGTATATCAACGAAAATGCTATTTAACTGTACAGATCTGACATTTAGATATTTTCATATTAGATAACTATAAACTTCTGTTTATAGTCAATTCCGATATTTTTTTGATCGTGTCACAATACAATACCAAGAAAGTTACTGATTTGTAGGAAACAAAAGGAAAAATAGTTTTATATCGAGCTGATTCATTATTCTTTGAAATTAACTCATGAAAGTATAGAAGGGTTTGTTTTGCTACACTAAAGCTGTAGCTGTGGTCGTGTTAACATCTAATCTCTGATAAACGTCAAGTCATAAATCACGTTTTTACTTTTTCTAATGCATTTTGAAGGTTTACCCTTTTGTGTAGTTTGAAGGATGTTTGTGTTGGGAGTGAAAATAATGTGTAAAGTAAATGTTAACGATTTTTATATTGCCATCAAACTTCCTTTCCTATATAAAAAAATAATAATAAAACATCTTTAACACTCACCAGAATTATTTGTACAGGCGAAATGTTATAATTTCAATAGCTTAGAGAATGTACTGTAGGTAATATAAAATTAAATAATTTTCTCTCAGATTAGGGTTGCCAAGTGTTCTCCTTTCGGGAGGACAATCCTTATTTAAAACGTTGAGTCCTCCTTTGTTACCGAAATGTTCTTCTTTTCCACTATAACAAAAGTGCGATTATAAAATCGTTGCAAAATAAAGAAGAATATAATAGCTATTCAATTTCAAAATTCTTAAACCATATTGCCACTGTGAATATTGAAACTATAATTTATTTTAGAGTTTAAATTTTTTACCCCGGACCGGCCGCAGAAAGAAAATTCTCCCTGTGAGAGGAAAATATGGCAACCCTATCTCAGATTGTCCAATATAATTATACAGTGTACATCCGAAAACTTCCATCCATCCATCCATCTAAGTTTTATTTGTTAACACTACACCAAACTACTACTACTGACTAAACAAATGCTCGGACCCGTCAAATTTTTTTTGAGGGATATAAATTTATGAATGTACTCATTCTCCAAGTTTCTGAACCGATGTAGAAGTGACCTTAACCCTCAAAAACCGTAGATGGAAAGTATTATGACACATCATCTCAAAAGGCATTCAATTATTTCAAAGCCATCTAGTTTTTTTAATATTGCATAATCAGTTCTTGAGGAATTAAGGTGAAAAATTCAGATCACTAAATTAATTTACCACTATTATTACTTTAATATACATATATTGAAAATATTCATCACCATGCATTAGAAGAGGCTAGGGTTTGAAGTATTTATAGATAATATCGATAACAATACAGATCAAATATTGTCGATGGCTGCTGAAAGTTTCGATAAAATCAATAGATATTATTCTTAACCTGAAACTTGGTGTATTGAATATTTCAAATAAGATTATTTGAAAACGACTCCTAACGACTTCGACAAGGTCTACCTTTTTCAGATAAAAATGATAAAATGTTATTTACTAATATCGAAAATAAAACTTAAATTTTAACACCCTAAATCTTTTTAACCAGCAATTTTTTACTAAGGTATCTTGTCGTCAGAATCTACTGTTCATTTATTTATTTATTATTTATATATTTATTTATTTGTGTATTTCTTTATTACGTCACCCAACAGAAAATCCATTTACTGGGTGAGTAGTAAAGACAACAGATAAATTGAAAATAGCATAAGAAATAAAAACAAAGCCATAAAATATAAAACAGGAAATGAAAAATTGTCGCTATGAAAAAAAAACACTTTTTATATTACATTAATATTAGTGTTAAATATGTCCAATCTATTCTGCAAGTTAGCATAAGTGAAACACATTCTGTGTAACGGTGAGAATTTCAACAAATTCGTTTTAAGTCTATTCAAATAAAAAGTACGAGGACTACGTGTTGACTGATTGGGCACCTGCAATAGTATTAAGTTTAAAAATTCAGAGCAATCACACCTACCATGTAAGATCTTACAAAGAAACATGACAGAGTATATTTCTACGTTGCTCAAAACTGGATACCTCGAATTGTTCCAGTAAGATATTGTGCGCAATACCTATTCGAGAATAAATACCATCCCGTCGCTGAGCATTCTCAAGGTTTTGAAATACTTATAACTAGAATTCCATATAACATTGGCATACTCGAGTTTATATCCAACAAAAGCGTTAAACAGTGTCACATATACTTGAATATTGTAAAAACGATAGGTTATTCTTGCTAAAAAACCTAAACTATATGCAAATTAAACTGTTATCAATTTATGATCAAAATATACGCCTAGGTATTTTACTGTATCAGGACGATCAAGCACAATACATACCGTTAAGGTCATAATTAAACAAAATAGGATTCACTCGTCTGGTGAATGTCATCACGCTACACTTGCCAGCCTTTAAAGAGTGACTATTAGCAGTAGTTAGACAATGCTACAACCTTATACAATCTTGCTATATATTTTTATATCGTTTGCATGCATGAGATAGTGACAGTCAACATCTTGAACTATGTCATTGATATAAATCACAAATAATAAGAGACCCAAAATCGACCTCTGAGGCATACCCAATGTACCGACAGGTACCGACTTAGACGTGCAACCGAAACACTGGACAAATTGGTGTCTGCCATAAGATTAAAACAACTGAACCAGCAAATCAGGTAGTCCAAAACATTTCAACTTCTGAATTAGGATATTATGGTCCAGCATATCGAATTCCTTCGAGAAGTCAATATATAACACGTGAACTTGCGTATTTGAGTTAAGGTTCTGAGGAATATACTGTGTGATGCATATCAAATTAGACACAGTTGATCTGTTTCTCACAAATCCATGTTGGCGAGGACTGAAAACCTTTTGAACATATAAATAAAGCTAGTTATGTATAACAATTTCAAACATTTTAGATTTTTTGATATTTTCTAATAATTGCAATAGTCTATAGTTATGAATACCTGATTTGTCGTTCTTTTTGGAAACTTTAGAGATACGAGATTTTTTCCAAATATCAGGAAATAGTTGCTGATAAATTAAAAATGACAAAAATGAACTCTTGCTTTATGTTGCATTAATTTCGGGGCACCCTGTATGGTAGGTACTAAATGCTCATAATTTTGCCAGGAAAATAAATGTTAAAATTTTTCCAATCACATGCACATATAGAAAAACAGATTACCATCATTGTATATGAATAAAGGGGAATAAAATCAAACAAAAATTTAATAATTGTTTTTATTTAATAAATTAATATATCCATGGCTTCTAAACGCGAACATGACTGAGTAGCTTAGGGGCACTTACATTAACAATTTACACTTCTAGTTATCCTTAACTATTAGTGGCACTTCTCCATGGTTTGTTTTCACCGACAGACAACAACTTAGGTGTGTTATAAATACAAATAGATACATCAGAAATACAATATACAATTTATAAAACAAAACTTTGGCTTATCCGGAACGGGATGATGTCGATCCGGAAGATATCCCTTTGGAAGTTGGTGAGCGGTTAATAACCGGCCAATTCGGCGAAGGTGGAGTCCATCTCGTCGGCGAGGGACTTGTACCTGTCCTTGTTGATGCCAAGTTCGTCTGTAAGGGTTGGAAAATATTAGATAATGCAGTACCATACTTGAACAACATCTAAACGTATCATACATGCATTAATAAGGTGAATTAGGGCTGGATATTTCGCCGGCCATTTAAAAATTAACCAAATTTGTGGAATTTACGGTTTTTAATAAATAAAATGGTAAAGTTACTAGCATAAAACCTAATAAATATTTTACTTGGGCTGGACTGTGTTTTATATGCATAATGTTTAAAACATTTACTGTAAATAGTATTTTTCCGTTTTCTGAAACACTGTTTCGACCGTACAGTCGTAATATCAACAATACGAACCGAAATCAATATATAAATAGGTTTAGAGTTCCTTTTCAGTATCTAGCCCGAGAACAATAAAGACAGTTCAAAGATTTCCATGTAAGGTTAGGTAACTGTACATTAATTTTGTTACCGAAAGTGACCAGTTACCTAGATCAAAGCATAACAACCCCAAAATCATAATAGATTAAGTATTATCTTTATGTACATCCATGTGCTACAATTAGAAGTTTTCTTTGAGTGCATTGGTAGGTGAAGATAATTTTAATTTACATATTTAGAAACAAAAATAATGGACAATATGTAAAATATCAAAAGGCAGTAAGAAATTGGCTGCATCAATTAAAATGTTTAGCAGTGACATCCATGTGAGCTACAAAAGAATTTATTCCGATACAGAAAATAGAATTATTACTGGAAAAGTCTGATATAGTACGTTACTAGTTCTCTTGTTTTTTGTTTTTTTTTTTTTGTACAGTCTGATGTTAAATAACAAAACATTTGTTCGATAGATAAATTGGTAAGAAAAACCAAACACAAAATAGGAAGGCATGAGAAGATGATGACATAAGTCGATGAATTCAAACTTGTGTGATATGTATACAGTAAATTGGTACTAGTATTTCTGAAAAACTTCCAGTACTACTAAAAAAATATGCATATGTCGAATATTTACATTGACATTATAGGTATTTACTGCACATGACATAAATCTGGAAGATCAGTAGTCAATCAGGGGAGACATGTTGTATATGGACGTACAAGGCACGAATATAAAACGGCAAACAGAGCAAAATAAGTACATCAAGAACTTACCCTTCGCGCATACAGCAGAAGAAGAAAGCAAGCAAAAATGGAGAAATATTATTAGTCAGCGTTACAAATATGTATAAATAGTAATTACAGCTAAATATTAACATTTTATATAAAATTAGAACTTGTAAATTAGTCTAAAAGCAAAGTTACACTAATATTTACACCGAAATAAATAGTTACTAATTAAATGTACAATTATAAAAGCTACTGAACCGTGGAGGATAGAACACCTAAATAGGAAATAGCGAAGCTATAGCGTGCAAAAGTGTTAGGAACGAAGCATTCATTTCTTTTCGCCAAGCGAGGACATCTCGACAAAAGTCTTGTCGATTTCGGTGACGATGCCGATATATTTGTTCTTTTCTCGGAGCACGAAGTCTGAAAGCAGAAATGCTGGCATAGATTAAGAAGCGGAAAGCAAAGCCGTAAAAAATGTTGCAAGGGAAAATATAATTTCCTTGCAATATTTTTTGAGAATAAGCGGCATTTACAAGTTAGAGATGTGCTGCATTTGCAGAAATCAAAAAGGTTACCTTCTAGTCTGTCGACTTCCTTCTGCAACTTCTTGACGGTCTTTTCAGCAAATTCAGCACGGGCTTCAGCTTCCTTTAGCTTGACGGTGAGACTCTTCAATTGTTTCTTGAACTCCTCGACCCTTTGGTTGGCCTTCTCCTCGGACACCTCGAGAGATTTGAGGGAGTTTCCTACGACCTTCAATTCTTCTTCAAGTTCCATGATCTTGGCATCACCACCCTAAAATTCACCATCAGAATTATCCAAAAGTGTTCAAATGAAGTAGTTTTATCTAAGAAGAGATAATACATATGGAATTAGTACCTTAACACGATCTTCAGCTACTTCAAGCTCGTCTTCAACGAAGGCTAGCTTGCGGGACACTTCATCAGATTTGTTGTCAGCATCCTCAGCCAAGAGACGGGCTTCCTTCAATTGGTTGGTGAGTTGATCCATACGTTCTTCATCTTGTTGGGCACGGTTCTCCAATACCTTGCACATACTGAAAAACACAGTTATGATCAGTACACGTCGTCGCTTATATAATATATGTGGAAAGAATGGAAACAGATCGTTAGCTAGATATCATATCACCTTGCTAAGTTGATATCGGATAGAATCTCCTCTACCGTTTTGTAGGTACAGTCTATTTCTTCTGTACTGTCGAAGATCTGAGATTTGACTGAACTCAGGTCAATTTTGTCCTCCATTGTCAAAATTACGAAACAGCTTGTCAGATTTTGTCTGGTCTGACACTTTTAACAGATAATTTTGTCTCATTAACCTTATTCGATTGACAATGCGTTTGAGTAATGTCACTTTTTAGTTTACTTTTAGTGATTCATCGAAATTTAAATGTGTAAGTTAAAATTTGGCAATTTTACTAAAATAATTAGCTATTTAAATGAGTAATTTTGAAAAAGGTATAGCTTATTATTCTATAAATTGATATAATAAGTATATATGATGCCAATTTGCAAAAACAGAATTTGAGGAAACAATTATTACTCTGTGGGCCTCAGCTAGTATTTAATTTTATTTAATAAACCTATAGCAATCAGGCAAGGTTAGTTGTCAGCGGTGCCACCAGACTTATACCTATTTCGAACTTAACCCTCATCAGTATGCCATAGATGAGGTAACCAACGACCAATTCTGGCTGTTCACATTCTATCACAGCCAACAGAAGGACGTGCGTACACAAGACGTAACATGTTCTCATGTCCTTCTGTTGTCTATAAGAATAACAGCGAGGGTTAGTTGTCTATTGTCTCACCTAAGGCATACTGATGGAAACAAACAAGTTCAGAACCGGTATATGTCTGGTGTCTCTGCTAGCGACCAACCTTGGCTGTGTACTATAGATTTTTTAGGTGTAATTAAATGCTGGTCGGGGCATTAGCCCTTAGAGTTTTGTTTTCTGAAGTTCCGCTTTCGCAGAAGTAAAATATTATTACCGAGAGCTTTCGTCAGCGGCTTGGGAAGCTTCAGCGAGTTTGGTGGTAGCTGTGGCCAAACGTTCCTCAGAGCGCTCCAAATCTTCTTCAATCAGTTGTACTTTACGGTTCAGGGCGGCTACTTCAGCTTCAGCCTGAAAATATCGTCAATATAGATTCGAAATATTTAAATTTTATTATTGAATAAAACTAATAATTTTACTTATAAATGACACCATCAACAGGAAGTAATAATACGTGAATAAAATATCTTTCAAACAAGACAATCTTATAAAATTTTACAAGAAGTTGCCGGAATGAGCATGACTGACATTTTTTTATTATATTTTTTTAATTAGTTATTTTATTTTTATCGTATGTACGTTAATGGTATTAAAATAATTCAAGTAAATTCTGATTTTTTCCAAATTTTCATTAGATGAATTTAAATCATTTTTTTATACCAAACGTTGAGATATATTAAAGGGACAACATGAAAAACAAGCTAGTCGTATAGCGTTAATTTCTAAAACACAAATCTTTAAAATAAAGTAATCTTTGGAAAATGACTATTACAAATTTCAGTCACAGTACATTCAAACATGATTTCTGCATTTTAAGAATTGGATTTGCAAGTGGTATCAACTGATACGTAAATATTAATATAGTATTTGTTATAAAAGTAATATTCCAGTTGTGTCATTCTGAGGTATGTATTGACATCTGGAAACTATAAGAGATAGAAAAACAGTTAAATTGAGAAGTTTTCTTCGTTTTGTTAGTAACTCAACACCGCTTGAACATCGACGTCCATGAAGGTTTTTAGTTATATTTTTGAAAGTTTACATACGTAGCTTTTGTATTTTTAATAATGTTTGATATTTTTTTAACATTATAGTAACTTTTGCAAATAACACTGTGGACTCAAAATTGTTTTAACGTTTCAATTCTGAAAGACCATCACTAACAATTTTCCTTTGTTTTTCGGCTTATTCAATTTATTGTACTTATACAAACTAAAAATATGTTTCGTTTGGTTCAGAATCAATTTAATATGGCATCCCTGAGCAAAAACAAACTTAATGATGATTTTGTGAAACGCATTGAAATTATTTGTGAAAACTTGCAATAATCATGATTTTACATTCGTAAAAATAAAACATTTAAAAAGTTAAAACTTTCTTTTAACCAAATTTCTCTCTCGTATAGTTCAAAAACAGGTAGAAGACAATTTATAAAATTTTACTTATAAAACCCCTTTTATAGGTAAAGCTTTAAGACATATGATTTCGAATAATTTTATTGTATGTATCTTCAAACCCGTGTTTACCTGGGTGAGTTGTTTTTCCTTGTTTTCCAGATCCTTGTTGGCATTCTCGAGAGCCTCCTTGTTGTTGATGAGGTCGTTCTCTACCTGAGAGAGCTTCTTCTGCAGCTCGCGCACCTCCTCGTTGATCTTCTCGACGCGGGCGCTGGCGTCCTTGAACTGACCTTCCATCGCGTCGGCTTTATCCGCCGCATTGTCCTTCTCAAGCTTCATCGCTTGCATCTTCTTCTTGATCGCGTCCATGGCGGCGGCTGTTGGTTTACTCTCTCCTCACAAGAACAAGAAACAAGGGATACCTGGAAGAAAAGAACTATGAAAACAATATCGATTTTGTTTAACTACATACTTAAGAAGCGATGAACGCCAGCTATAGAATAGAATTAAGTCTAGCGATCCGTATATTCATAAAAAATAATCCTTTTTAGTTTAACTAAATTTTCGTATATACGTATTCAAAATTTGAAGAAATTACTTTATTTAATATATGACAGTATAGTGAACAATTTCCATATAATTTTTAGGCATTCCTGATTTTTTCCCATTTTTCTCGGCGTATAATTAGTTCTTGAGGCCTCTAGATATCTTGAAACTATAGTTTCAAAATTACTGCCGTAATAGTATTCCGATTTCCATGCGACTTACATCAGTTTTCTTAGAAAAAAACTAGTTTTTAGGATGTTCTAAATCATATTTTTAATACGAAAAAACTATGGTTTAAAACGTAAAGAGAACAAAACAATCAGATAAAAGCAGAATAAACAACTTTTTGTGAGAAACTAAACATTTAACTAATTTATTCTAACCTTGGTAGAACAATTTCCGGACTGGTCGTCGGTTTTGCTTCCTTGATATTTGACATATTGTTATTCTCTTCATAAGTAACATTGAAACTTCAATTTAACTGCATCATATGTCTCTGTGGTGGAGACAAGGAAACTAAACCGGCGACGTGGCGACCAGTCCGGAAATTGTTCTACCAAGGTTAGAATAGAATTAGTTAAATGTCTATTTTCTCATAAAAGATTACGTATATACTTTTATCTTGTATGAACGAAGTATATAAGCATCAAATTACCGTCAAAGCAATATGAATTATTATTCAATTGTTTTCAAAGTATACATAATATAACCACAATTGAAATACTCTCAAAATATATCTAGAAAATCAGGAAATAGACTAGAAGAATAGAAGACTTGTTTTGTTAGCAAGACGCTCACGGATTGTTACCTCACTTTGTATATGAAAAATGTGTAAAGAAGATGGAAATTAATTATTGGCACTTGACGGAACAGTAGGGCATCAGTGTGATTAATGATTGAAACTAAGTTTAGCACTGGATGAGATGGCACCCTTATATATTTTACGTGGTACCCTATTTTTAATCAAAACCAAAATATTTATCTAAGCTCAGACTTGAGCTAGCCAACATCTGGCACTATTCTAGAACCCCTCAAAATACCAATTGAAATGTTCTTTTAATTTAATACTTGCTTTTGGTATTTAAGATATTTAAGATATTGGCAGATTACATTTTTATGCGAATTGAATTTACTTTTAATAGATATATGTTTTCAATTAATAAATGTTATCAAAGTATAGGAAATTTTTACAGTAGGGGCAGTAGTAATTTGATTTAAAGAGTTAGTGTCAATTATCGTTATTTTGTGAAAGAATAATTATGTATTGTTTATACAGTATGCGCCAAAAGTATGGAATAAATTCAATAAAAACGAAACAATTATTTTTTGGGAAAAATCCTCGAACAGGTCGATTTTTAATTTAAAAAATACATATTTTAGCGTAAAATGCGATTTTCAAATGTCATTTGTTTTCGAGTAATGACGTCATCGATTTTTTTTTAAATGGCAACACCATATTTTTTTCCTTGATTCTGAAAGATCGTTTAATTCTCTATCAGACAGTACTAAAATTTTGCCCTCTTACATAAGAAAGTTTTCGAGTAAATGACGATTGAATGTTAGAAGCAAAAACGTTATCAAGTTTAGTTTTTCGAATTCCATAGTTCTTTTAAGGATCACGTAGGTGAAAATCTTTGCAAAGTGTCATTGTCACACCGACTTTCTAATAAGTATTGTAAGCGACATAGAAATTATTATTCAATTTAAAGTATTATGGCACATTTAACTGTTACTCAAAGAATTGAAACGCCCTGTACGAGATTTTTTGGACAACTGTTTTCCTGGGAGGTGGATCGGCAGACGCGGACCGATAGAATGGCCTGCAAGATCGCCAGATCTTACACCTCTTGACTATTTTTTATGGGGATACTTGAAGTCAAAAGTGTACATTAATAAACCACGTAATTTAGAAGAACTTCAAAATCGCATTCGGGACGAAATACGCAGAGTTACCCCAGAAATCATTCATAATGTGCAAGAAGAATTTCTTCACAGACCTGCGCATTGTCAAGAAGTTGGTGGATGGCAATTCGAACATTTAATTTAAGTATAAAATTTAATCAATTGTATTTTATTTTACATACCTCAGAATTGTTACTTTTTATGGATTTTCTAATATTCAATCGTTATTTACTCGAAAACTTTCCTATGTAAGAGGGCAAAATTTTAGTACTGTCTGATAGAGAATTAAACGATCTTTCAGAATCAAGGAAAAAAATATGGTGTTGCCATTTAAAAAAAATCGATGACGTCATTACTCGAAAACAAATGACATTTGAAAATCGCATTTTACGCTAAAATATGTATTTTTTAAATTAAAAATCGACCTGTTCGAGGATTTTTCCCAAAAAATAATTATTTCGTTTTTATTGAATTTATTCCATACTTTTGGCGCATACTGTATAGTTGACATTTTCATTTATGTAAAGATATTGTCACTGTCATTGGGAGATCATCCAGAAAACATTGCCCTGCAAGTAGAAAAAAATATATACTGGTATTACACATATTCCCATTTTGCTAAGAAATACTTGTATACATTTTCCTAGTTTTTCTATACAATTTATTACTGGGAAATGTTGAAAAATAAGGGTGACCGTATCGAGTTGTCTTGCATATAAAATTCCGAGGAACATTCTGGGCTGTTCGAGTATTTTAGTGATATGCAAATAAAAGTGTTATGTTGAATATCAGCATGAAATAAAATCATTCTCGATCTTTCCACGACACGTGCTATCGCACTTTTGTCCATATGTTACAAGATTTTGCAGTTCACTGAAATAGGGAGGGGACTTGCTATTTTATTTTATATTCGGCAGTTTAAATTCCTTAGTGCAGTTGTAGACATATCAAGTTTTTTATGTATTTCTTTTCTGGGGCTCTACGGAAACAGGCATTTATGTTATAATTTTATGTTGGTGGTTTTATGTAGCTCCTTTTTAATTTATTAGGAAAATATTTAAGGTAGTTACAGGTGATTTGTTGGTTAAAATGAACAGGAAACAGAATCCACTGGCCAACCAAATGACCTGATTTAACGCCATAGCCATTAATAAAGTGTATTTCAAACTCAATTGGCGTTAAAATTTGAATGCGAGTGATTATATAAACAGAGTGAGCGAGGAAGTTTATCTGAGTTGTTTTATAATTTGCAGATTAGTTACCAAGCATTCCAATAAATTTAAAATAACTATAGAACAAAAAAGTTGATAGAAATTTTTTATAAAATTCTAATTTTAAGTACTATGCAATCATGAGAAGAGTTTACCTACATAATACTCCTAAATGTATGAAATATTACTAAATATAAAACAAATAATCTTCAATCTTTGATTGAAATTTTAAATTTGGTTAACCGTTACGAATACAATTTTTTTTTGTTAGAAATATACAAAAAATAAGATATCTCAATGAAACAGCATATAACACGTAAAGTATAGAAATCGAATTTACAAAATATCCAGTTACATCGAATTTCTGTTCTTAAAGGTAAAGGTAGAGGTCAGTGGTATCTCCGCCATTGGTAGACGTTTTATATCTGAACTCAGCGGATTTTTATATTTAATTATTAAATCATTATCCTAATTTTCATTAACGTAGAACGATGTATTTTTTAAATTGCAACACTTTTGAAAACAAAACATTTCCGGGAATTTATTTATGAACATCCTGTATATTAATGAACCATGAACAATGAATTTAAGTATGGGTTGTTTAATTATAACATCAAATAAATAAAATTTGTGTGTTGAATTTCTTTTGTGATCATGATTTCCGTTTAAGTTGCAGTCAGTTGCTATTATTTTCTGAAATTTTCCAATTTTTATATGCTGGGTGATTAAAAAATACTAGAAAAAAAGGGTGCATAATCTACTTGAGAAATTGTTCGACCTGTAATTTTTTCTTTTTCCAAATTCAATTTTTTGTAAAGGCCCTAGCTGTTAGTTTATATATTTATATTTGATTAGTGACTGCTCAATTATTATTGTTAAACACGTACAAGCACTTTTGGTGCTTCTGTGGTTTTCTACTTTATTTATAACTATGCATTTTTCAGTATGTTTTTTAGATATTTCAAGTGTAAATAAAGTTTATTTATTATTTATTATTATATGAATATTTATAATACGTATATAATATGTACGTTTGTAATACCTTATATAATTTTCTCAGTGTACCATTGGTTTGTAAAATTCAAGAAAACTTTAATGATGGAACCACAGCAAGTGAAAATATTATTTTTATATTCTAGATGACTTGTTATAAATTGTTCTAAAAACCTGTATAAGATATTGAACTTGCTCTTTAAATTGCTTCTAAAAACAGCAATGGATTCATTGAAAATTGCTTATAAAAACGGCGCCTGTTCTTCCAAATAAAATTTTGGGCAATTTTCTAATCAATAAGAACCGTTTGTCATCAGTAATAAGTGGAAAAGTGCTTTGCGGTTTATATATATATATATATATATAACTCGATATATATTTTTGAAAAGTGTTAAAATAATCAACTCGTAGCAAAAAGTTTTATCCTAGTTCTTGCCGATATAAGCTGCTGCATCGTCATCACGGTTATTTATGTTCAAAACGTTTACCAATTTTCCACTATAACTCAAAAAAAAAACGATCCTGCCTAATCTTGCGAACTTCCCCAGCTCAAAAATAAGCAATAGATGGGCATTAATCATCGGCGACCGAACATTCGTAATCGGCACGTCCGCCGGTGGGAAATCTGCTGCTCGTGGAGATATCTAATGGCAAGTGGCTAATTTTAGTCCGCTCCTAGTTTAGGCAGAATGGGAGGTCGACGGAGATGCCACCGACGCCTTCGGTGCGAAACTGAATTTTCCTGTTGCGCCGGGACACAATAGGCTATTGAATTTTAACATACTTCTGCATTTTAAGAGCTCGTCTTCCAATATTGAAAAAACATTTATCATAAAATTTTATCGTAGGGGAAATTATTGCCTGGTGATAGGTCAGTAGATTTATAAGGAAAAATTATTTTTTACATAGTGCCCACCTTTACTCTTTTAATCAGTTTCATTTAATAACCAAGGTATTAATTGTAATTTGAATGTGTGCAATGTGTTTTTTATTATTTTTTTATATTAATTATTTTACAGTAATTTTATAAAAGTTGTATAATATATAATTGTAGAGCTCGTAGAGCTTTCAAGAACGCCCAATATAGGCCGAAACGTTGGCAGTATGTAAAAAATTGTTTTTCGTTATAAATCTACTGACCTATCACCAGGAAATAATTTCCACTACAGTAAACTAAAGGTCACTAGCAACACAAAATTGTATGTGAATACAAAAAAAACGAGGACTGAGCGAGCAAAAAATCTATCAAAATGTTAATCATTATTTTATATTATCATAAATATTAGATATGTATTTGATATAAAATCAATGGTTATACTTCGCAGCTAGGACGAATAAATTGTTAGGTGCCGAAATCTTCAAAAAGAGGACATCCACAACAAAAGTTAACACAAAAATACAATTCTTAATATTTTGTTTAATGTTCAATAATGTATAAAAAGCTTTTGAATTTTGAATTTATATTTACATTTGTCTGTGAACCATCGAACGAAAAGAATACCGTTTCGTCTACCTTCTTACATCTACTGCATATTGTATACATATTTTCATCTACAGTTATATTTTTAAAAAGTATGTATTTTCATAAATGTCGGTGCCTAAAACTTTTTGTAGCTATTTGTGCGTTTTCGTTAGATATATTTGAAAATTTCCAGGTGACATTCCCATTATTTACTAAGCCTTAAATTATTAAATTTAAGTTTTAATAATATATATTTTTATGAAAATTATAAATTTTATATTTCTTTATAAAATTTTGAGTGCCTTGAGTACTTGAAAATACACTACAATACAGTAGGTAACACTGAAACGTGTTTTAAAGCTACAGCCACGAAGAAAAATTGAAAACATTAAAGAAAACTTTTGTTTTTACATGAAATATTTTCAATAATTGTTAACGCTATTGCAGAATAATTAACAAGTAGCAGAACACATAGCTAGTTTTTAGTAATTTGTAATGTAAGCTGTGTGTAATCTGCCCCAATATTTCTTTATCATTTTGAAGTACTTTACACTTTACAAATAGCACTAATTCTGTACATGTGTCAAAATACCCAGTGTGTGTACTATACGATAACTAGTGGAATTTTCCATAAAAATATATTTTTCATCCCTACACAGAAAATATTAATTTGTAATTTTACTTGTGTAATATGGGGTATATTATTAGCTATTATTTTACCAGTAATTTCACAAATATCTTTACAATTTTATTATAAAAATGCATCGCCTGATAATAACTCTAATGTCTATTGGTTCACTTTTACATATATTTCGTAAATTCACACCATGAATGATGTCAATTTACATACCAATACAATGGTTATTTACTAAAAGAATGTATTAATTACAGCAAATTTATAAAAAAAAAGTAATAAAAACACAAAAAATGCATTTCTGATTAAGTTTTTTGTTCATACAGTAATATTATTGCAATAATACGTCATTTTTTTACAAAATAAGAATATATTCACATACGAGTACAATTTTTTCAGTGTAATTAGCACTTAGTATAAGAGTGAAAAAATATCGAAATATAAATTTCGGTGCAATCAGAACACTCTGTACACATACACTGGATTGCAATTATGTAATACCTATATGCATAATTAATAAAATAGACAATTTTATGGTTTTCAGTGAATTTTGGTATGATTTTTTAGTATCTACGAAATATTTGAAAATACAATGACAATCTACAGAAATAAATAAATCAGTTTTATTTAATTTTGACTTATCAAACGTATTTTTATACTCCTCTATTATAATAACTAATTAGATAAAACAATCAATATTGAATAACCATTGTTAGTTGTATTCATGAATGACTGGGAAGAATTTATTCGTATATAAGTTCCGAAGAAATTATGGAAAATTGTTGATTGACTATAACTTAATAAGTGAAACAAACGAGCACTGATAAGGAAATATATAATTTTAGTAAAATATGCGGCATAAATATCACTGGGTGTTTTTTTTAAAATAGTGATTTCTTGGCTCAAGAAGTTGCTCATAAATTTGTTTTAATAAATTCAAGAATAAATAACTCGGAAATATATTATCAGATATGTAATTTGTTTTAGTAAATTCTTTATTTAATAGGAAAACCTCCATTTTTAATATATTAAAATACCTGTTTTGTTACATATAATGTAAGGTATTGTATTGTAGAATATGTACAAATTTAATTTTTCTTATATTTCGAACCCTAAAAATGTATACTTTCTAAATATGCATGTGAACGGAAGTAGAAACAAAATTAAAATACATTGAGTTTGGGAAAATTTCCACACATAAAAATAAAATTGTGTCAAACTCAGCTGTAGAGTATAAATTTAGTTCTTCAACTTAATACTGAAAATATGCAAAATACTGTAAACACGAGCTTAAAATATCCACGTAATGGCCATGTGAATATACATTTTTAGGCTGTACTATCGTAGGCGAAGCAGAAGTTTAAAATAAGAGGAGGGAGATTTAAATTAATTGTTTCGTTTTAGTTTTAGAAAAAAAGTTATTTTTGTTACTTAATTGTAAATTTTATTATAAATTATATGTCTTGTTATTTAAATTCGATTAATTTCATATAGTACTTTTATATTTACCTTCTATTCAAACAAATTATTAATTTACACATTTTTATTCATAAGAAACAAAAAATATGTTTGTCATTCTGGTGAAGAAAGTGTAAAAATTATTTCCTTATTTTTATCACAAAAGTTGTAAGAATATAAAATTCTTATGTTATTTTTGCAATAGAATGTCCTGTGAAGACATATTTGGATAGAACACAAATTACCATACAGTAAAGATTACCATAAGAAATGAAAAATGGCCATAATTATGTACCATAAACATAATATGGTATATTAGGTGGATTGTTGTCAATTATTACAGAATACATACAATTCTTCCTTTTATTTTTCTTTGGAAAATAGTTTTTATTATTTATTTATTTATTTAATATTATTTGTAAAATATATCATATTTATTTTAATATTGACAACTATCAAGCAAAATATATGTTCATTATTGAAACTCCTTCACTTTTTGGAACTATCCTTGTTATTCAAACATTCTTATTCTCACTAGTTATTCCTTTATAGTATGGCAAGTAAATAATTTCATAGGATCAATCTTTGAATGATCGTTTTGGTCCAAGGACATATAATTATTATCAGTTTTAGTGTAGGTGACAAACTTTCTAAATCATCAGTGAAAACGTAGTTCAAACCTTATAGTACAAGAATTTCTCCCACCCTAGATTACACGAATAAAAATAGAGTTCTCGATGTGACTCAACGCACAGTAACAAACATTCCTGATCATTGATAACGCTATTGCATAGTATGTGTTCCCGGATCGTTATGTGAAAATGGAATTTTCAGTTGTAATAGGATGCAACATTTTTGGGTCTCAATGGTGTGTACATGGGCGTATTTTGATACATCCCAAAATATCACTTTAGACACCCACACTGGAAATCTTTGCCAGAATAGCGTAATTATTATGAAATTAACCCGAAATACTTTCTAAAATGTACACATGTGTAGATGCTAGACTGAAAAGGACATTGAAAACAACTCACTTCATCACAACCGACAGCAGTGAATGAAATGCCCAATTTATCCACCGAAGTTAATAAAAAAATCCGGAATTATATTATTCTTCAATAACTTTACTCAACTCCCGATTATCGGTGTTCAAAATTGAACGACTGAAAGCTGTGTTAAAAAATGTATATATAGGTTGTTAGATATGTTATTAGAGTCTGTTGAAATATTCTAATCGAATAAATTCAATTTTATTTGCCTCCCACACAATAAATAGAAAAGAAAGGAGAAATGGTTTATTTGAAAACCTTTTTCCTATCTCTGGTGTTCATTTGAAAATATAATAGATAAATATTTGTAGATTGGAAAAAATATTAATTATTGATGGTTAATCAAAGAACGATAAAAAAATTATAGATATTCGTATATGTTTCAATGAAGTTTTTTAATAAAATTGAAGTATTGAGCTGAGATGATAGGAGATATACCATTAGTGAATAATAGTAGTGAATAACAGTGAATAATTTACAGTTTTCAGACATTTGTGTTAAAATATTTCAAAAACTAACACGAAATTGAGTTTTTCCTCAATAACTTTATTATAAATTGGAGTAAATACATAAAACTTGGCAGAGGGAAATTTCCTGACAATAGGAATTAAAATATGGCCTCTAATTTGCTGCCAGATGTATAGGACGCCACCTACAATACTTTAGATGCATTTAAGTCATTCTAACTCTTTTGTGCCCTGGTGCATTGATTTTTAATCATCTTCTTTAACGTGTTTTCTTGAAAAGAGATATACTCGGTAAATATCGTTTTAAACTATTTTTTTTTGGATATATGAATTTTAAGGTTTTATTTTATAAACATAAACCCATTGTCTTTCTTCACACTCTATTCAATTACTATTAAATTTTGGACTAAGTAAATTGGGCTAGATCATTATATCTTAACCCCAGAACCATACGGTAGCATTTTGTTCTGATTGCGGATACCCTGTACTAGATGTACAGTATGTGTGTAGATGTGCAGAGTGTCTCTAAAAGATCTCTCGTCTATCAAGTTTTATGTACTGACTACAATTAATAATGACGTTATTGAGGAAATACCAAAATAAACGGAAAACTAACTTTGGACAAATGTCACTTAATTTAGACACCCTATATATGATTGTTTTCTTAAAATGGCCTAAATAGTTACTCCTTGTATTATTGAAATACTGAAGACCTCTTAAGAAATTATAGCTAAATTGAAGTATTGATGACAATAAGAAAAACTATATTAAAATGATGTTACACTAAAATAAAGAAAAAAGACGAAACCCCTTGGAATATGATTGTAATACATTAAATAATATTATTTCGTTATTAAAATGTATATATTTAAATTACATTGAAGTTCATGTTACACTGTTTTATCACATCCAAATATATAAGAACGGATCACATTCAAATTAACCTCCTTTACTCTGCTTAACTAAAAATATATTCCGTTCACAATCTTTCAGTGTACGAGTATATGTTTATTTGTCCTAATTATTTTCTGTGTCAATGCACTAATTAAATCGGATGAAACATGCGTGCCTTTTGACACCCTGCAAGAAATGGATATTATTAACTAATTTTCTCAAGCGTACTGAATCAAAGGCAAATCATTCGCGTGTTGCTCCATATTTCCAAATATGTATATTATTTATCGTAAATAACTATCGTTCAGTGATTAATGTTAATTTTTTTATTTTCGATATATCATGCACATTTCGAGGGCTTTCAAATGTGAAAATCTATGAAGAAGATTTCATCTAATTATTTCTGCTAATTATTCCGGAAAAACGTGAAAGCTACGTTTGTACTTCAAAATTTTAATTTCACCACGCGTTTATTTTTAGCTCATCTCTCGAACTTTGTAGGTTACAATTGAGGAATGGATTCAAACATAAAACTTATGCACAGCTTAAAGACTGGAAATGCAGATCTTTTTGTAAATTGATACCTTAGTGTGTATCTACATATTTGTATCCATTTAAAGATAAAAA
This sequence comes from Monochamus alternatus, assembly GCA_037114965.1. Lineage (NCBI taxonomy): Eukaryota > Metazoa > Arthropoda > Insecta > Coleoptera > Cerambycidae > Monochamus > Monochamus alternatus. Next base: position 19,107,368 of record CM073435.1, on the reverse strand, counting down.
TAATATATACTTATCAGTACCACCTTACAATGTACTGTGTTTCTAAATAAGGTAGCCAAGATAATTCAAATTGGTAATAAAATAATATTTTATATTCAACGTTTTCAATGTTAATATTTCAGTAGGTAGTATAAGAATACACTGAAAATAATTTTTATGTATTAAATTAAAAATCTACAAGAGAGAAACCTTCAAACGATGCCTAAGTTTCTAACTGACCGAACTTACTTTTCCAGAAAAATTGGTAATTAAAAAGTGTTATAATTAGAAATTTAAAGTATAACTCGGTTCACATATTTTTTATAGAAATTTACATTTTATATCTAAGTGAAACATAAATCCCGATCTACTAATATAGAATACAAAATGTAAACCACATTGCCAAATCGTACATCTAGTAACTTTTCTTTCTAAGAGTCAGGCGTACCAACATCAAGACAAAAATGTCTAACGCACAATGAGATATTTCTATGGGTATTTTTAGATCTTGCTACAGTTTATAGGTTACACGCGAATAGTCTTCAAAAATAGCGAGTGTAGTACATATAAATCTGGAAATTCAAGATACCACCGACTATTTTCAAACCGTGCTTATGCAACTGCCACAACATTTCTTAAACGTATAGTTAGTAAGGTTAATAAATCTCACACAAATTCGTGTATTTAGAAAATTAGTAGCTCAGTTTTCCATTAAAAAATTAGTGATGTGTGGACTACACTTCTCTTTCAAAATGAAACCGGGTTATTGTACTCAGTGATACTGTACCTTTTCAACAAGTTCGCACATTTTACCCTTACAAACACACGTACACGACACTTTTTAATGGAAACCATAGCAAAAAACCACCAAAAGCACTGTAACCTACCTGTGCCTGAAGGCGGTCAGAGGTTGACGCTGTCCTAGTAGCTACAGGCGTCGCGACGGGCTGAAAAGCGTCGCCGTCCACCTCTACCAGTTCCCCTACCAGTGTCCCACCACTGTCTGTCGTCGGAGGTTTGATTATGCTGGTGGTTCGCAAAATGTTGCAGCAGCTTCTTCGCTCACTTGGCGAGTTATAACTTTTCTTGTCAAGGTAAAAACACCAAAATTGCATGATCAATTTTTAGAAATTATTACATTTCTCAAAAATACAGGATGTCCAGAAACTACTGGTCGAAAATTATAACATGCAGAGATACATATATACATATGCATTTTTGTCCTATTTGACTTTTTTGCGGAAATACAGAACATTCAAATAAGGAGTTAAATATTGAATTTCAGTCATAATTTCTAAAGCGTTACCTTGGTAAACTCGAAATTTGAGTGACAGTAGTAACTCATAGTAATACAATTTTCATTACCTACATACATTGCAAGTAAACGTGCTTCATTATTATATAGGTACGATGAAAAGTAAGTTTTGGAATTTATACAATTTTGACGTTGTTGCCAAATTTGACATTTTTCATTTGCAGTTAGATTCCTCTGTCAATTTGCTATAAAAAAGCTATGTTATATATTTTATTCGATATCTTTTACCATTTTCGAGATAAACTCAAATGACGTATGCAATGATAATTTATTAATGTTGAAGTTAGTATTAGTATTTCCAGGTAAAAATAAATGAAATAATGAATAATATTAAGGAACGTTTTCAATATGAGCATCTCGAGTTTCTATACATTTTCTAAAATTTTCTAAACCGAAACATGTTGGAGTCATATATTTTATACGTATAGCAAAAAAATTGTGAAAGTTTAAAGAGGCACCTTCTACAATGTATACCAAAGTTAAGATGAAATTGGAATTTCTCATGTCAAAAAACTTCATAATATCAAATTTTGTTTAAATACATCAATTACTTCTAACGTGAGATATAAATGGTCTGCTACTTCCTACTCGGCCTAAACGTCTCGACTTGCAGGAAGCGACCTACATTGCAGCAGGTACTTAAATGCAGACCTCTCGCATACTGCAGGAAACAACTACTCCGCGGACTAATGCCCCGGCATTGAATTACACCTGCAGTATCTGTGTGAACAGCCAAGAACCCTTGTCAGCCACTCCACCAGACATAGACCTGTTTCGGGCTTGTTAGCCTTCATCAGTATGTCATAGGTGAAATGACCGACAATTGAACTGGCTATTCCTTCATATGTATGTTCACATATAAACCGAGTGTAGGTGAGATATAAGTGGTGTGCTACTTCCTGCTCGGCCTAAGCGGCTCGATTTGCAGGAAACGACCTGCATTGCAGCAGGTACTTAAATGCAGACCTTTCGCCCTGGGCGATGCGCCATTAAATCTATAAAATTTGCATTATAATTTATATGCATTGGGTCTAGTGAGGAAGTATATGTCTTGGCATCTGTCGGGTTCAGAAAGATTTTTCCTAATGTATCGCGGAAAGCGTTGCACAGTTCAGCCCGTTGGGAAAAATGCCAAGAAAAATTTCTAGTTTTTTGGGTTTGCCAGATCCAGAAGCTTTCACCGGACATTGTCTGCGGAGGCCTTCCGCGACTGCCTTGGTCAATTCAAAAATAAATATGATGACATTGAAGAGACATGGTGCATGGCGAAGTTCAACAGTAGCAGAAGAGTATTTGGTCGACAGCATGGAATTGAAAAATAAAACTCGAAGAATGTTGGCTGGCATGTCACATGAAAGAAGTGAAACATCAACTTCATGTTTGACTACAGTCATAGGCAGTGACAACAGTTCAACGGAAAATTCTTGCAATTCGTGAAATTATTTCAGTGGAAAATTCGACAATTATCGATATATTTATACTTAGTATAACTCCCAAGGGAGTTATGAACATGTTTATACATAAAAATATGAAATAAATTGTTTATGAAATTGATCGCCCTTTCCATGATCTAGTAACTTTGAGGCTACGTACTAACTAAAAAAAAAACAACATAATTCTAAAACGCCATTTTACGTTTAGCAATTCTGAACATTATAAATTAATTGTTACATTTCTCTGTTTGCGATACAGCATGGTTGGAACTACATTGGAAATTACAAAACAGACTAAAACTCTTAAATTATGAAAATAGTTTTTTTATTATTTGCTGGCTATATTTGGAGAGATTATTTGAAACTAATTGCAGTTTCCCATTGCCACTTTTCAGCCTTTGAAGTCAACGTTTTGATTCTTTGCCTCCAACACCAAGTTATTTTTTTAAATACGGTCCTGCTTGTTTTATTTCAGATTTCGTGTTTTCAAAAACAAACCTGTATGACACTTGTTATGTTATTGTACGTTGCGAGGAAAAATTTCAAATCGCACAAATTTTTGAAAATTAATGATGCCTATGAAACAACATACAGGTTTGAAAAATACAAATGTTTTTTCTGGTCTACAATAAGAGGCAGTGGAAAAGAAAAATTGCGTCGCCAGACTTTGCACATGTTTGTTAACTTAATTTTATGTATACCCAATCTCCAAAATCCAGGGAGTTACTCATAAATACTTAAAAGCACTATTGCTGTTAACCGTATAAAATATAAAATGATTTTTATGGGAGCTTATTAAACATTAGTTATCTCAGTATTAATACTGTGCTGCTCTATATACACAGCGATACGATTGTGGGTACGATAAAGGCTCCATTAAATTGAAGCTTGATGTATTCTCTATCTATATTTATTGCATTGCGAAAATATTTTATTTAGTATACTTAACCAAAGTTTACAGAATAAATATATAAGTTGTTTTACTCTCGAACACGCCCCGCCCTACCAATTCCGCTCTCCTCATCCGTCTCGGGGATCATTCGGTACCCATGATCCAACACGGTGGCCGACGCTAGAACTGTAACGTGTTGAGTGCCATCGATATAGTGTGAGACAAAAAACCTTGAATATATGTTGGTGTTTATTTTATTTAATTTTTCTACTAAAAATGCCCCTGATATATTGTACTGCGAATAAGATGTGGTTTTTCCGTTTTCCATTGTTCAGGTATGTATTTTATATTTCATCAACTAATATAAAGAAATAGGTCACGATATAAAATTTTACGCGGTATGCCATTAAAAATTAGAATTTGAAGCAAACATTTTTCAAATGAAACATCAAACATTGTTTTTGTATAAAACAAAAATAAGTTGTTTGTACTGGTATTTATTAAAAAAAGTGTAATATGCAATAATTATGTAAGTACGTACTTAATTGGTTCATGTAAATTTAACACTCAAGCATTTTTAGTTCAAGCAGAGTTTCTGACAATATCTAAAACTATATTGGCGCCAAAATTTCAAGATGTACAAACAATATATAATAAAAACGGTATGTACAGTAACATCTTTAAATAACTTAAAATAATTTGTCTCAAATTAATTAATATACTTATAGAAATACTCAAATCACTGAAATAATGTTAAGTAGTAAAAAATGAGCTGGACATACTTATGCGTTGGGTTTTCATTTGAGTATTTTTTTACTGAAGAGAATATATAGTTTATTAAATTACAGAGCAAGAATATAATGCATTTTTATTATATTTCAGATCAATCGTCACAAACACTTTCGTGTAGGAGTCCAAGAAAAGCTGCATTAAAATACCAATTAAAAACCTATATTGCAGCATTTGTAACTTGTAAACAATATAGATTATATTTTTTTACTGTTTTAGAAAGGTATTTTAAGCTAATATAAATCAAATCTCCTACAATTTCTATCAATGAAGTCATATGTATGTTCTCTGATACCAAACATCTAGGTATGCTAATGAACAATTCCACAGACAAAGCTCTATTCAATAATTATCTAAAGAAAATAATTTAATTTACTGACCTGCTAATGAAACACTCTATAAATATCTAACTTCACTTTTTGGCAGTGGGAACACGACAAATTCAACCACAATAGATGAGATCTGACCTATTTCTGCATTTATAGGATTGCTTCTTCAGGTGGTCTCCTTTAAGTTGAATCAAATATCTAGCTATAATAATTATTATAAAAATTAAAATTATTTGAAGTTAAATATCGACAATGACAAAAACTGACATCCTGTCAATGAATTAAATATGACAATACCTACTTGAAAAATGTTCACCTTTTATGTAAAAGTTTTTATATATTTTTAGGTATTAATAATATTGTGTGAAACTAACTACTCAGTGGACAAAAGCCCCAACCTGCGTTGAATTACACCTACAATATCTACCCATATATTCCTTATTATTAGCTTCTGTAACATTTTTTACTGTTTTAGAAAGGTATTTTAAGCTAATATAAATCAAATCTCCTACAATTCCTATCAATGAAGTCATATGTGTGTTCTCTGATACCAGACATCTAGGTATGCTAATGAACAATTCCACAGTTCAATAATTATTTAAAGAAAATAATTTAATTTACTGATCTGCTAATGAAACACTCTATAAATATCTAACCTAAAAATATATAAAAACTTTTACATAAAAGGTGAACATTTTTCAGGTAGGTATTGTCATATTTAATTCATTGACAGGATGTCACTTTTTGTCATTGTCGATATTTAACTTCAAATAATTTTAATTTTTATAATAATTTTTATAGTTAGATATTTGATTCAACTTAAAGGAGACCACCTAAAGAAGCAATCCTAAAAATGCAGAAATAGGTCAGATCTCATCTATTGTGGTTGAATTTGTCGTGTTCCCACTGCTAAAAAGTGAAGTTAGATATTTATAGAGCGTTTCATTAGCAGGTCAGTAAATTAAATTATTTTCTTTAGATAATTATTGAATAGAGCTTTGTCTGTGGAATTGTTCATTAGCATACCTAGATGTTTGGTATCAGAGAACATACATATGACTTCATTGATAGGAATTGTAGGAGATTTGATTTATATTAGCTTAAAATACCTTTCTAAAACAGTAAAAAAATGTTACAGAAGATAATAATAAGGAATATATGGGTAGACATTGTGGGTGTAATTCAACGCAGGTTGGGGCTTTTGTCCACTGAGTAGTTAGTTTCACACAATATTATTAATACTTAAAAATATATAAAAATAGATTATATTATTTCCTGTTTTAGTTTTAAAATGATGTATATTGTTTTTTAATATTTAAATAAACATTTTGTTGCAAATTTTCCTCATGGCTGCATTATTTTTTATATAGTAGAGTACGTATATATTTTATTTTAAAATTTCCAAGTAAATATATACGACTTCCAAGATTAACTAACAAAACTTTATACATTTACCTATAATCGTTTTATAATATTTATATTTATTACATTCCAAATATTTTATTTATACAATAAGCAGCCTTACATCACACTTTTGGAATATCCCTCGTATATAAATATTTCCCAATTGGAAAGAAACTACTTTTTTAAGTTCGTCGTGCTCAGCCATTTTTTGCGACAGTACTTGCGTGCGGCGGTACAGCTTTAATCTCAAAACATCAAAGTGCCGTCAGAGAGTGGTATAACTTATATTTATTCAGTAAACTTTGACTTAACCATGCGCGTTAGTACTTGATTTAGCCGACCTTTAAAACTGCAATAGCACAGACGTAGGCTGGGGTGCTACTCGTAATTTCTATAGTTTTATTAATGTAAAAAATAAATTAATACAACTGTAAAATTTTGTTACATAATAATTAAAAATTGGTCAAAAAACCGGTTGTAACCTAAGTGATGGACGACTGATAATAAGGATTTCGGGGGCGAAACTATAAGTGTAAGTGCTATTGATATGAGTAGTCAGTCCGTTGATACAAGTGTCAGTTTATAATGTACATTGTGCTATACTATAGTAGTAAATCCAAAGAAGAGAAAGTATAAGCCGATAATGGTGCAAAATAGGTCATTTGTAGGAAAATTAATAAATTCTTCTTCAGAAATGAAATACCGACCGTAACGAAAATTCAAGCTGGAAAGCTGAAGATGAGTACATGCTTAAATTATCTCATACAGTTCTTAGAAGAACAATAGATGAGACAAATTTTCGGTATTTGGAACGAAATCGTAAAAGCATGCTCGTTGAAAAAGACAAAATTTTAGTATGGCAAAAAGAATAGTTAGAAAAACTAAGAGAATTTCTGCAGCTCTCAAGAAGAGATATGAAGATTTGAAATGGAAAGTAGCAAAAGAAAAATACCATTATTATGTGGTTATTGGCTTTACCTACTAATTTGTAACACTCTTTATGTTAGATGGATGAGGCATGGGTAAGGATGATAACGTTCGGAGTAAATGAGAAGCAATTTTAGAGTTGGTTCTACAATGCAGATATAAAATTATTTAGTTATCATCTAGATAAGTTATACTCGACGTTATTCCAAGTATAATTTTCTGTACAATCTATAAAGCTCACATAATGACTTAATAGCCGCCAAATGATGAATTGATGATCTAATAGTTCCAGCACAGCTTTAGCTCAAATAAACTTCAACAGCCGTTCGTATTCCTTATATAAATTTCTTATCTAAGGACAGAAATATTAATTTGTTCATATCGTTGTTGATAACGTTTCGCAGTAAAACTTGCTGCCATATACAAATGATGAAATAGAAATGTCTCAAAAATTAGAACTCATATTTTTCAAAATCTGGGAAATCTGTGAATGAAATTAGATATTAATAATGTTTAAGGCAAAACGGATTAAAAAAACGATTTTTAAATACTTTTGGACGTCGTCGTAATATTATGGCAACATCAAATTCGTCCTCGTCCGAGTAGAAAATGTTCAAATCCATCGGATTCACTGTAGATTATAATTATTTTCCCGCTATAAAATTAGAAATAATTAACAGTTTGTCACATATTTTACAGACAGGTTAAGTTTTAAGTTATATTTTGATAATTCATAGAAATAATATGAGAAAATTTACCAATAGAAAACGAGAACAATTTTATACAAGTATATTTGGTTGATAACGGCGGTATAATATATTCCGCAGTTTATTCGAAGAATAAAGTTATACGGCCATTGTAAAACGCAGTTTGCGAAGGATAATGTAAATATAATCCTATTCTTGGTTTATCCTTGGATTGTAGAACCGGCCCTAAGATTTTCTAAAGGATTAAAGACGCCTTCTGGAAAAGACGAAGATTAATAATAACACATAATGGATGCATGTTTTTGAATCACATAGGACTGAAGATTATCATGAAAATTGAAGAGTGAAGTATTTGAAAATGGTTTGAAGCTATTTCATTATATTATGTAGAATCACGAGCAGTAGTGATGGATAATACACCTTATCATAAGTATTAAAAAGTTACTGACGTCATCATAAAGGAAACCATATATTATGAAGTGGATAAATTCAAAGAATATTGAATATACAGAGACCATGCAAAATCATAATTATTAAAAATTCTCCGAAGAGAAAAACGTCAATACAAGGAATATGTGGATGAGATGGCCAAAACTCGAGGAATTCATATACTCTGTTTACCGTCATACCACTATGAATGAAAACCAATAGAGTTAGTTTGGGCAGTTTGGGGTCGGTCAGTGGTCGCGCGGTTTAAGGCGTCAGTACTTGAATCGAGGTGACTAGATCGGTGTTGGTTCGAGCCCAGCTGCCGGTAGACTGTATATATACGGTAGCTATAGCTTATAAGCTATATTCGTGGAGAGGTTTGGCGCCCTCTCTGCGGGTATGGTAGGGTGGAAGAATGTTGGCTTGGGTCAATGTGAGAGATTGATACCGGTTGATATTTGACTACCCCCCTAATTAATGAGGTTTTCCAGGTTTCCCTCATTCCTGCACTGAATAGTGGTTAGGGCCTACCAACGTAAGTCGTTCCTGGGCGCAAATGCGGCCTGCTTAATAATAATATAAATTTCTAAATTGACTTACCGATACAAGATAAAAGCTTTAAATTGGGAAAGAACTGTATCATTTTTACTATCTAATATCTCGAAATTGGCAGTTGCCACCACAATTAGTTTGTCTTTTTTATATATCTTTTAATCTGTCGAGAATATGAGTCACTCAGTTATCTGTGAGCCACTCTCTACATTTTCGGAGAAAGGATATAAACTGCATATACAAATGGGCTGAATTATTTATGTTGTGATTAGTTAGATTAGTATAACTGTCGTCTATCGTACAGATGTCTACTGACTTACTTTATTCCTTTTACGTAAAAACAATGGAAAAACATTGTACATACATTGAACAATTATGTCAACTTGTATTGACGCTTTTTTTGTTATTGGAGATAAGTAGGTATAGCTGCTTTATGGTTTTGTAATCATATATTAAAAAAATATTTTCAAATAAGGAATAGCGCAGAATGTTACATATTTATGATTACCAGTCATTAAGTTGTGTTAAGATGACTTCGCTTTAATTGACTTGACGCAAATATCAGAATACCCTGTACCCATCGGAAATGAGTCAGCTACTGCTAGACCGGCGAAGAAACCAACAGCAAACCCGACCTTGTCCCATAACAGCTTCTACGTCCATGCCTTTTATAAACAAAGCACCCACAAACGTAGCCGAAGAATTCTGCTTTTATCAATTCGGTCGTAGGACCGAATTTGCCGTCATGGCTAATTTGTTTCGCGGCACGTAGAATGGCCCAATTTCCCAAGGCCTGGAATGATAATATTAGGGATAAGGAGCCCTTTTCGGCACATTTGCGTTGGCGTATGAGGATTGCGTCGTCATGCGGGTCAGTGGAGCACGTCTGTGTCCAATGCCACACTCTCGCTTTTACGAGGCTATTTTCTAAGGATAGCTATAACTTGTTTCGAGGTGTTGAGGCCTAATTTTTGCCATAAAACAGCTAACCAAGACAAGTAACTTATCTTGAAGCAAAGTGTTCTTAACATTTTTGTTAAACGTGACTTTACATTTGGACAAAATCAGCCAAGAAAATTATATACTTCCTAGAACAAAACAATGTATTTATCAGACGAAAATGTTTAACAAAACAGCATAGCATTGTTTTTCATTATGTATTATATTATATAAACCTAGCTAATACAACTTACAAAGGACAATGTTAAAAATAGCCGATTTTTGGCTTATCCGGGGAACGCATAAATCATAAAAAAATCAATTGATTATTGTTAATTAACATTAGAAATGGCCCAGAAATACGTCAGACAGCTGGGGAAATGTCGCTACTACCCCTAAACCTATATAAACTACCCTTAAATAGCTTTAAATGGATAATCATTAATTATGGTTATAAAATTCGTGTAAAATAAAAAAATGCTTGAAAATGATTTGAACAGACAGTGTGTCAATATAAAAAGTGATAAATAACTGTAAAAATGTCCATTCCACCCATAAAAATTAAAAAAACGACTTTCAAAAGCTAATGGTGAGCTTACTTCGACATCAAAAATAGATAATGCTTAAATGTTCAAGGGAACGCCTATTCCTAGAAAAAAATTATAGATTACTGTCAAAAATGCAAAAACAACTGATACTAGAGTACATTAAGTAAGTGGGGAAATATTAATTGCACCCCTAAATCTATATAAACAGCCTTTAAATAGCTTAAAATAGGTAATCATTATTTATTGTTGTAAAATTCGTTTAGAATGAAAAAAATGCTTAAATCACTTTTAAAATTTATTTATACTATTGCGTCCTGAAAAATGGGCGCAAGGATAAATTGCCATTTTTCAGTACGCGCTCGCAAAGTGAGAACAATTGGCACTATTTCGCCATTGAATGGGCACTTTTACAGTCATTTATCACTTTTTATATTGACATACTGTCTGTTCAAATCATTTTCAAGCATTTTTTTCATTTTACATGAATTTTATAACAATAATTAATGATTATCCATTTAAAGCTATTTAAGGGTAGTTTATATAGGTTTAGGGGTAGTAGCGACATTTCCCCAGCTATCTGACGTATTTCTGGGCCATTTGTAATGTTAATTAACAATAAGCAATTGATTTTTTTATGATTTATGCGTTCCCCCGGATAAGCCAAAAATCGGCTATTTTTAACATTGTCCTTTGTTTAGTTAAAATTTTTTTAACTGGAATGGGAGTGCCTCGGGTATAACTAATGGACCCTTATTTTTATTGTATATTAATAATGTAAATTGTTTAGTTATTATCCGTTTATACGTATGTATCGTGTATGTCATTAAATTGAAAGTGTGCGTAGAGGAACTTTGCAAAAAATATTGCTTTATATCGATTATTTATAATCTGTAGCAAAATATAATAAAAATTTTAATTTCCCAATTTTTGAGGAGCGTTATAAGTGATTTATTGGGTAAGTAATTGTGCATGTCGCTTATTTAGCTATTCATTTACTGTTTAATCGTTAACTGTTGGAATTTCATTGAAAACCGGAAAAAGAAAGTGTCGAAAAAAATCATTTTTTATAAAATTTTTTGCTTCTCTTGAAACCCTCGGTAAGAGTTATTTGTTCAATTTAATATACACGTTCAAAACTATGGAAAAGTCAAAAACAGTGAAGAGTAAAATACCTTAAATCTGAAGGCTACGTGGAAAAGTAATAGAGACAAGTTGCTTGAAATTAAATTTTGCTTAAATATGAAAGCATGGCTTCCTAATTAATACTTGACATTTTGGGAAATTCTGGGATTCTAATCTCTTTGAATACTTTCGGAGAAGAATTTCTCTTTAAAAAATGTTGCTTTATGTAAAAACACATACACACATATTTAGAGAATACAGCAAAATCTGTACGTATGTCCTCCAAGTTCAACACACGTCTCCAATCTTTTTTAAGTGCTGCTTATGTCGAATGAATCATTTCTTCATTTACTTGGGCAACAGTTTCAATTGCCTTGATTTTTAAGAAGTCAACATTGTGTTGCATAGGTTATCTGTAGTACACTAAATCTTTCAAGAAGCTCCAAAGGAAATAATCAAGCAGCGACAAGTCAGGGGACCTTGCTGGCCAACAGATAGAACCATATATGTCTATCCACTTCTCTCGAAATTTTCTGTTAAGCCGGACCAGAATTTTTGAGTGAGTGGAATATTCGTCATGTCGGAAATATACTTTCTATATTCCAAATTTTCTTCTTCTAATTCTGGTCAGAAAAATGTGTTTATCATCTCCAGGTACGTATATCGATTTAAATTTGTTTAAAAAAAATATGGATTAATTATTCGGTTGAAAGTAGTCGCACACCAAACATTGACTTTTTTAACTTTTGACTTGAAGTAACTGTAAAGCAAGGATTTTCTTGCAACCAAAAACGATAATTTTGCGCCTATACCACTCCATAGGTAGAAAAAGGGCTCTCATTGGAAGAAAATATACTTTTGTGAAAATGTCTATCTACCACAATCATTCCTATATCTAAACAGAACCCCAAATGATGTTCATCATCACTAACATCTAGAGTGTGAATTATTTTCGGCTTGAAAGTTGTAAACTTATTTTCTACCAAAATCCTTTGAATATGTCTTGCTAACATCGATTTGTTCAGATCTCTTCCTTGACAGTCTCGGGTTATCTTTTATTGAATTCAATACTAGTATTGTGACTGCATCATCAGAAAATGTAAAGTAAGCACTATTTGAATAAAATTTAAAATCAACAACCGTAGTTTCAAGTGATGTCTGTTACGGCAAATTTACAAAACAATTAATAACGGTTGCCAATACAAATTAGTGGTATTTTGATTAATTTCTTTGGCATTCTTGAAAGAAACATAGAAGCCCTCAGAATTGACTAATAAATTAGGACCAGTTCTCTTCTATTCTAGAAAATGTGGCACAATTTATGTATTGACTAGAGGTGGTTAAATCATATTGTTGACTACTTTGAACGGTAATTCGTATAAATTCCCTCAGTCTTCAAATAAATGTTAAATGTAGGTATCTATCGAATGTGAATGGATTATCTTAAAGAACTTGTATAATAAATGAAAATAATTATTAACAAAAACTCACCCTGTACCTCACCTCAAACACGAAGCATTCAAGAACCTACATTCATGTAAACTTTGTCTTTGGTCAAAGCATCACGTATTTTTGTTGGTGAAATTTTGTACCACTCTTGTATTTCAATGTTAAAAGTCGTCCACAGTATTGTCAATTGAACTATAACTGTTGTAAGACTCATTAAGATGTTTGGCAAAATGTTGCATGTCGAACGATGCACATACTCCTCATGAATATAAATAATATGTAAAATCTATTAATTAGGGATAAATGAGTCTCCTTATTGCTTTAACTACTGCAATTGACTTGTAAACCCATTTTTCATTTCTTGTAAATTACAGTACTTATGTAGTACATATCTATATTGACTTTCTCTTACATTTTTAAATTAAAATAGAATGAAATGCACACGAACAGATAAGCAGTACGTTGTGGTAAAATACCAAAGAAAACAGTTATAGTATTTTAGACAGACATTCCTTTATGTCTAACAAAAGAATAGGGTTCACATCAAAAACAACTCTTAGCAGATGGGGCTGTAAAACCCTCAATCGGAAATATTTATTTTTGTTATGCATTCTCCGACAATCCTCAGTTCTTTGACCTGTGGATTCATGGTAAAGTTGTCCGAGTTACTGATATTTTCAAACTAAAGATATTGGAAGTAAACTAAAACATTTTGTCGTTTATGGATGGAAATGAGGGTCATATTCTTTACCATTATCTTTTAAACTAATGTTTGGTGACGTATAAATAAGGTATTAAATCTGTTAAAAGTTAATTATTACCGTTAATTATTCATCATTTTTCTCCGAATATAGCCAATATTATTGTTTTTGTTTAATGTTGAAAGAAATCGAACTGTATTCGGGCATAAATATAAAATTAGTTATGGGTGCCGTATTCTTGAAATAGAGCTTTCTACAAAGACAAATAATTTTAAATAATCTGTAAATTAACAATTAGAAGCATAGCAAATAACAAGAATGTAATTTCGTACCATCTGGGTATTTTTAAAAATGCGGTAGTAAAAAGAAATAACTACAAAAAGTCATATATAACTGTATAGATCATTTTATAACACCAACTTACTTAGTACTATACTCCATCTAAAAATTATAGACAGTTGATTGACCTCGTAAATCAGTAAACAGAGTTGTCACAGTTGTTCAGTGATTTCTTAATAATTGGAAGAAGTATAAATTTTATCGTCTATTTTATGTTTATCTAAGAAGTTGAATATTGCCAAATAAAAGTTTAATGTTTAGTTCATTTTTTATTGTTGTTTTATTAAATAGCATTAGAATTAACTAATGGAGATATTTTTCTTGTAAGGAAAAGTGACAACGCATGTAACAGACGTAGGTACAGCTGATATGTGAAGATACATTGTTACACTTGTTTTACAAATGTTTCTTTAATCATGAAAAGTTAATTTGTGTATAAGTGAAACTGCAATACATTGTACTAATTTTATAACCTGTATTATAACTGGGTGTAACCTTCTCGTGAGTGTTTATTATTTTTTGTGGTAAGTTTTGTGAACTGTAAACTGTGTGAAGTAATTTTTAGTATACAGTAAGTATTCAGTTATAACTTTATTGTGATTGTGTTTTGATATTGAATGATGGAAAATATTCTGCAAGACTCAACGCTTAAAAGCAAAAAAGTTTTCGTATTTCAGTTGGCGAAAAAAATCATCTTGCAAGTTGTCAAGTGTCTTTTAAGAGGCCATCCGTGTCCAAAGGATGTGTTAATAGATATGTCCTGTGTTTACAAGTATTTCTAAATCAAGTATGTACAGAGAAGAAAAAACGTATGGAGAAGTACAAAAGTCAAAAACAAGCAGCTGTCGAAGAAGAAAATCGATCATCCATGCAATTATATTTCATATTGGAAATAGTGATAGTGGTAGTGGTGATGCCAGTGAGTGCTAGTGAAGATGTGTTATTTACATGTTGAAAAGTTTATTTATTAATTTATCTATTTAATTGTCATGTTTTAGTTTTACTTGACTCATTTAAAACGTTTTATTAAAGCAGGATCATATTCCCAGATCATGTATACTAACGCTATTTTGATATAAAACCGAACAAAACGATTAAAAAATAACCTGTATGTCATAGCCGAGAGTACAGGATTAAGTTTCCGGCAACTCGGCTCATGTATGGCCACCTTAATACAGATTTAACATTTGTTGAAGAAATGTAAGGTTACCTAACTCAAAAAATAAAAATGTATAATGACGATATAAACCACTATAAACTCTTATCTGTAGAAATATAATTTAGCATTTGATATTTTGTCACTTGAAGTGCTTGAAGCTGTTAGTTTTTTGTTAATGAATATGGTACTACCTAACTTTAAGCGACGAAATGTCAGTGAAATATTTCATACAGATTTATGCCAAAAAAATTATTCATATAAAAGTTGTGGTAAGCTAGCTTCAATAAAATGGCCAAGAATTCAACCAAATGTATTGATATATTATAAAATAATAATAAGTTGAAGAAAATTGATGATATCAATTGAACATTTTAACACAACATATTTAAGACAGGCTTTATATTTTTTATCATTAAATTATTTAAGAAACTGATGAAGAAATTCACTAATTTGTGAACACCATTTAACTGGAGAGATGTCAAGTTCGTACTGTTTTCGGTTTCTATAAAAGTACGGCAAATCAATTCATACATATAGGCAAATATCAAAATTGTTTTAATGGCTACTAGCTGCTATTGTTTTGTGGAATACTCTTCGAACGTATATCATTTGTAAAATAAATGTATTTAAGTGCAATAGAAAAGACAACGCCATTACGGAAATTACAGCACCAAAATGGTTTTGTAGTTTTAAAGAGGAATATTTTGACATGTATTCTCTACATTCAGGAAGATCATCTGACTTTGATGCAGCTCGAAAATAGTTTTCTAGTTTTAAAGGCGAACATTTTGATATATACGATTTTCTTCATTGAGGAAGATCATCTGATTTTGATGAATATGGTTTGAAAACATTAATTATGAGCATCCACGCCGTTAACCAACACGGAAATTGTCACGATGATTGTGGCCAGTTTATATACAACGTTTGCGTTACAAGAGCAAAGTTGAAAATTTGGCGAATGCCACATGTTTTGAGCGACAACAGAAATCAGAATATCTAAACTTGTGTCTCATCAAAGGCTTGTCATCACGTAGCTTCATTTACTATAAATTGCTTCTATCACTATTGGGGTTTGAATTCTGATGTTGTAAGAAGAGTAGCTCAAAGAGCTACAGAACTTAGGTCACATTGGGTCTCTCGTACTTTCTCCAGTTAGGAGATCAACCCTACTGAGCTGTTAACCAACCTGTTACAGAAAAAGAGGTGATGACGTTGCTCAAGGGAATCTCTATAAAATACTCTTGTTGGCCTGGGGAAACTGGGTCCAAAGACATCGAGACCCGATGCACTCTCGGCTAGCTTGTTAACTTCTTTATTACCATTGCACCGCTCAGTTCCCTTGACCTAGCATACAGATGCTATTGGCGACAAAGGTCACTACCAGCACCTTATAACATTCCCATGCTCGTCTATAATCATTATATTATTATTACGCAGGATCAGTGGTGATTGTCTTACTGTCTGTGTGGCTTCTGATAAATTTACAAGGAATCTTTTACATAATTTCGACACGCTTTAAAATTGACTAGCTGAATTCTTCACTTTCAAACCACCGGATTTCTTCAGGCGTGGAATTGCTAGATCCTTGAGAGACCGTAAACAATGAAGGGGAATTTACTCTTGATTAGTTTATGTTGGTTGCTTAATAGTTCATGTATTTTGTCAGTTTGGTCAAATTTGCGTATGAATATAATGGCAGTTTTACTAATGTGTACATATTATGGTTTGATATAATGAAAAATTTGTTATTTCAATAGTATGTCACTTTTTTGAACATCATAACAAATTAATTATGTATTTTAAGTTCAGTTTCCACTATATAATTTACAAATTATCATGCGACCTTTAACTATAACAAATAAGTAAGTTATATAGGACTACTCTAAAATCATGTTGACATGGTATATGAAATATCATTATAACAAATCACAAAATACCAATGTCAAAATCAGAATCTAATTACCTATGAATTTCTAAAAATTGTTCAAAATGGCCTCCTGCATGATTACTATAGAGCGCTTTTCTGCGATTCTGTTGCATTACCAATGGTTGTTGGTGTGAAATATTTTGTGCTGTGTATGTCAATGTTATTAAAGCTTAAATACATCATATCGTTATGATAGTATACTTATACAAATTCATACCAAATCTGTTACAAGAAACAGGAATTCAAAGAGCGACTTTTCAGCGACAAGATTGACTGAACTTGACGGAGAATGACAAAGTTGTTTCGGTAGCTTAAAACAATTAATAGTGACTACTGCAGTTTTATCATACTACTTTTCATTAAAAGAAACAACCTTTTCAGTTGATGCAAGTCCATATGGTTTAGGTGCATTTATAGCTCAAGAGAATACTCATACTCATGTGGTTGTATTTCTGCTCATACCCAGCAGAAATACAACCACATAGAGAAGGAATTGCTGGCTATAATGTATCCGTGAGAAAGATTTCGCTATTATTTAAAAGTCCAAATAGAGTCCATCTACCACGTGACCAATATATGACCTTTCATAAATTCAGCGTTTGACTATAAGACTACTAAGGTACAATTTTGATCTAGTTTACATTGCAGGAAAACAGATCCCTTATGGTCTTAGTTAGTTGCAAAAATTGCCAAGAATATTCCAACAGCACTCAAATTTCCTGATGTTCCATAAGAAAAAATAGGAATTGAGGTACTGTAAACTTTTTAGGCGTTGTAGTAGTAAGTTTGTAGTGGTTAACAATCTAACAACAAGACAGCCAATATAGTCACATCTGCACTAAAAAAATATTTTCTATGAAAGGCTTGCCTTTAGACTTTTTTTATGATAATGTACCAACCTTCAGTTCTGCAGAGTTTATATAATTGCCGAGAAGTATAACATAAAATTATCAACATCAAATCAAATCAAATGGTGTAGTGGAAAGAACAATTCAGTCAGTGATCTATTTTTGGTAGTACTGACATATAACTCCTAACCAAAAAATAGAAAAAATCGTGCAACTCTGCTGCGCTGCAACCTAAATATCCACTTGATGATGTAAAATAAAAGTTGAAAACAAGGCAGGAAAACCAAACTTACAAATCTAAACAATTAAATGAATTAAATCCAATGATAAAGTACTAGTTCAAGAAGGTATTAGAAAGTGGAATCCATCCAGGATTCGTACTAAATTAGGTCACAATGATTACCAGGTTCACACATAATATAATGAAGATTGCAGGAGAAATAGATCACCTAAAACTCCTAAGATTGAGACATCATCTACAAGAAAGAAACAATTTAAAACTGATACCTATCGAAGATGTACCGAATAATGATATGGTAATGGACTCGAGTGTTAATAACTCACGAAAAAATGAAGATAGACGTAATAGATATTGTTACCCGCAGTGGTCTGAAAACCACCAGCTACATTCCATTTTTAAAATATACATATGGATAGGTACTTGCTGAACAAAAAAGGCACATGTCATGTATTGTTATGTATTAATAATAGAATCTAGTTACTGTCAGTATGTGTGTTAATGACAATAAAGATAAATACACCATACTCATCTTCGAGTGGTGTATCATAAACTTTATTTTTTGTAAAACATCTCGAAACAACCTTTTCAGTTGATGCAAGTCCATATGGTTTAGGTGCATTTATAGCACCTATCGAAAATGAAGCGAATGATGATATGGTAATGGATTCGAGTGTTAATAACTCACGAAAAAATGAAGATAGACGTAATAGATATTGTTACCCGCAGTGGTCTGAAAACCACCAGCTACATTCCATTTTTAAAATATACATATGGATAGGTACTTGCTGAACAAAAAAGGCATATGTCATGTATTGTTATGTATTAATAATAGAATCTAGTTACTGTCAGTATGTGTGTTAATGACAATAAAGATAAATACACCATACTCATCTTCGAGTGGCGTATCATAAACTTTATTTTTTGTAAAACATCTCGAAACAACCTTTTCAGTTGATGCAAGTCCATATGATTTAGGTGCATTTATAGCACCTATCGAAAATGAAGCGAATGATGATATGGTAATGGATTCGAGTGTTAATAACTCACGAAAAAATGAAGATAGACGTAATAGATATTGTTGCCCGCAGTGGTCTGAAAACCACCATCTACATTCCATTATTAAAATATACATATGGATAGGTACTTATTATATAGTTTAACAATATTGCTGAACAAAAAAGGGACATGTCATGTATTATTATAATATCTAATAATAGAATCTAGTTACTCTCAGTATGTGTGTTAATGACAATAAAGATAAATACACCATACTCATCTTCGAGTGGCGTATCATAAACTTTATTTTTTGTAAAACATCTCCAAACAACCCTTTCAGTTGATGCAAGTCCATATGGTTTAGGTGCATTTATAGCACCTATCGAAGATGACGCGAATGATGATATGGTAATGGACTCGAGTGTTAATAACTCACGAAAAAATGAAGATAGACGTAATAGATATTGTTACCCGCAGTGGTCTGAAAACCACCATCTACATTCCATTATTAAAATATACATATGGATAGGTACTTATTATATAGTTTAACAATATTGCTAAACAAAAAAGGGACATGTCATAAATTATTATGTATTAATAATAGAATCTAATTACTCTCAGTATGTGTGTTAATGACAATAAAGATAAATACACCATACTCATCTTCGAGTGGAGTATCATAAACTTTATTTTTTGTAAAACATCTCGAAAAATTAGATAGGTATGGTGACCATGGTTGGACCATTGCACAACTCCACAAAAAGGTTCCCGATATGCATCATTCATAGTATTGCATAAAATTTCTTTTTTCAGGTTCTTATTCTGGAATTGTAATATTCCCAAAATTTTGAGAGAATAATTGAGAAATTAGAATAAATACCGACATATTTCTCTGGTTTTTGAGGTTACATTAAGAAAAATGCGTTCGGCTTAGTCGCCTGCTTCCAAATTTGAGGCTAACAGCACGCAGATAATGAAGGAGATTACAGGGGAAATAGATCACAACTAAAACCTGTAAGATTAAGGCATCATCTACAAGAAAGACACAATTTACAAACTGACATCGAAGATGAACCGATTGATATGTTAATGGACTCGAGTGAAGAAAAATTTAACTTAGGCATAATAGATAGGTACTTATTCTGTAGCTTAGCAAAATTGTTGAACAAAAAAGGGACGTGTCATGTATTATTATGTATTATTAATAGAATCTAATTACTGTCAGTATATATGTCAATGTCAATAAGACTTAAATCATAGACAAGAAAACTATTTCCTTTGTTTCTCATCTTCAACTGGCGTATCATAAACTTTATTTGTGTAAAACATCATAAAAAACAATCTAGATGATTTAAATATGGTGGTCATGGTTGGACCATTACACAACTCCACAAAAAAGGTAATTCATAGTACCTATTGTATAAATTTTTTTTTTCTGGCTTTTATTATAGAATTGTAATATTCTCAGAATTTTGAGGGAACAATTGGGATAGTAGAATGAATACTGACACATTTCTTCGGTTTTTGAGGTTAGATTAGGAAAAAATTCGGCCAGCTTAGCCTCATGCATTTGAGGCTTTCAGTCACGATTTTTTCGCCGAAGACCTCATAGGTAGCCGAAACATTTTTGGAACCGCTCGGCGGCTGCATCTCCTCCCGGGGGAAGCGGGGCGAGGCGGCGTCTTCGCCGTCGGCCTATTCTTGGCCGGCCTGGTGGTGGGGCCCTCGCCAGCAGCAGCACCCGGTAAGGAGCCCGCGTAAACTGATAGCACCTTCGCGGCAACGTCGTGCCGTTAGTCGCTCGAGACCGTGTGTAGTGTCAACGGGTAACTCAGGATCCTCAGAGGTGAGTACCACCAGCCCTGGTTTTTCTCGTCTCGATGCCATGGCGCCGTTGTTGCTTGGCTAGTTGCGAAAGTCTTGCGGCCGGTTTAATCGTTTACTTTGTGAAATATACATCGTGTTGCTATGTTAAACACTGGCTGCATGGAGTCCATTCAAAAAGTTGCATTCCAAGTATCTCGAGAAATAAATAAGACGCTGAAATTGACCTATGACCTGGATGATCGGTTTTGCGATAAAGTTCATTTTAAGTTACTACCCCTACTAACCCTACTGTTAGATTGTAAAGCAAACTTTGCTGTTTGCCGCATCAAACTATGACTTTCAAAAATGTGGCCTTAAGTAGTATGTTTTTTTAAATAAACATTTAAAAGGGAAATAATAATTGAATTTTTAAGTGAACTGTCTGCAGTGAATGATAATATGTGTAGATAACATCTAGAAATTTCAAATAGTCAGTAATATTTGACAGAAGTCTTGACTTTAAATGGCGATTTAAAAATAACTCTTGCACTGGTATTTATGCAATAGCGCTCACATTTAGAACAGTTATTTTTTTATAATTCCGT
Source organism: Monochamus alternatus (assembly GCA_037114965.1). Classification (NCBI taxonomy): domain Eukaryota; kingdom Metazoa; phylum Arthropoda; class Insecta; order Coleoptera; family Cerambycidae; genus Monochamus; species Monochamus alternatus. The sequence goes on along the minus strand of CM073435.1, from coordinate 19,085,929 downwards.
AGGTATCACTTGATCTGTTAGTTGCATGTAACTTTATAGAATTTGCAAACCTAATTACTATGGATTACACCAAAAATATTTTCACAGTGAATTTAATTTTAATTTTTACATACTTATCTATTTTAAAGTTCGAAATGTAATTAATTAGAATCGAATACAATACTTTTGTTACATAATTCATGTGAGGGTGAGATTTTGAAATATTCAGGAGTGTAACATAACTTTATAAGTGAATAGGAAATGACTATATGAACACTGCACATTTTATAAAAACGTAAAGATTTAAAACTATAAACTGAAGCATATCCAAATTTTATAAAGCTGTTTCTTCCTCTGCAAATAAATTTCATAATCAGAATTTTCGATTTACTACTAATAATACTTGTTTATCTTTAACTTGTACTAAAATTAATCAAGAAATAAAACATGTCTTCCACTTTAATTAAAACATCTTAAGAGTGTTAGCCATTAAATCTCGTCTAAAATTGGGTCATTGAAATCTTCTATCGATATTGGTCTAAAACAGTTTTGCAATTTTTTATTCATTTTAAACGTGATAGATCTAGATTTTGTTACATTTTCGTACCAACTTACTACACCTGCATGAGTTATATTTATTAAGAAAATTTTAAAATTTGATTGCATGGTTTAGTTTTAATCCTATTTAAACGTTGTCCAAAATTTGGAAATTTAAGTTGTCCCTCCCACGACTTTACATACAACAGAGATACCAAAATAAAACGCAAACTCCTACTAGGTATTTTTTATCGTTGTATTTTTAAACGTTTTTGAATTTAACATTTCATTTACATTTCATTAAAAATGATTTATAAAACAATAAAAATATTTCACGTTGCATTTATAAAAATATCGAGGGTACATATATCAATAGTGACAATATTTTGATGATTTTAAATTTTAATATTTTTTTTTAATAAATATTTGAAATTAATGGAAAATATTTAAACAAATACTGAATCTTTTATGCCTTTTTGGCATAATGTGCCCACTCTGATTGTCTTGCATTTGATGAGATTTAGTAAATATTGAAATTACAAATTTTAATGTTACATAAGAACTACAAATAAAGATGTTAGTCTTCAGTGGGACACACAGTATATCAAATTGTGAGAAATTACATAAAAAAATACAAGACTTTACTGGTGTTTTGTCGGAATTTTAAAATGGCTAAATAAAAGGTAAATACCTACCTACAATAAATAAGGAAAGGAATTAAAAATATAAATTTGTAAAATTAATGTGGAATATCTCTGAAAAAAAAAATCATACTATAGTTAATAGACTTTACGTATTTTCTCCAAGTTCAATTCTTGTTACACTTTATACTTTATCGTACCTATATGCAATGTGTGGTTTATTTTTTTGTGTGGGGACAAGTTCCTTTGTCACGTTTACATGCACACAAGCAAGAGGTTGGTATTCTCGTAAGATGTTCGAAATACACAAAGTTATGTGGGTCAGATGGAGACATTGAGTCATTTTTTAAATATTTGTGATTAACAATGAGTAAAGGATAGTTGAACGAAACAACAAAATCGAATCGGAAGCTAAGGAATTTATGATTAATTGTTTTGGGATTTACATTTCTGTGTTTACATTTATTATACAAAGTATTTGAAAATTGTGAACCTATGATTCAAGTAATGACTCATCCAAGTTTATACAACCCTTTTTTAAATAGGTATAACCTCAAAGTTTATTTATATTGATTTCCCAGTTGCACAATTTTTTATCAAAACCGATGGAGGAGGCCAATTTGGAAAGAATTTGTTGGAAGGGAAACTGCACTCACATGTTTATTATATCTAGGAATATGTTTTTGAAAAATGATGTCTAATATTCTTGTAGGAAACTGACTTCGGAAGGAAGGTAGGAAGTCGTATCTGCGACGCTGTCAAATATTTCTTCCTATCTATTTCAGATCAGCTGAAGCGAAGGCTATTTGTTCAATGACTTGCTCACATTACCAATTTTCTTTTTTTTAACAGAATATTCAATAACTTGTTTAAAAGACAAAAACAGCAAATGGGTTTTATGAATTTTAATTCCTAACTTATTTATATTTTGTAGTTTTTCTTTTTTATACCAATTTTTATTTTATTAATTTTTCTTCTTTTTTAACTATTTTTTCTTATTTTGAAATAATTTTTTCATATTACAAAGAAGAAAACGGCACATAGGCCAAAGGGTTTATTGAGATTTTAATGCATTTATTTCACGTAAGGGGTGGCAGACACGGTGGTGGCACGTAAAATAATTGACGTGGGGTTTTTGAAAAAATAGAGTTGTTTAAAAAATAATCAAACGTCACTTCATAAATATCTTAGTGTGATTGAACGACACTTTATGCTGCCTGTAATGTCTCTCTTATTTATGTAAATATTTATGTATAAACAACGGATATTGCATAAACAATAAAATTTGTTGTGCTCTTTAATTTTCCGTTTGCGTCAAAAAGCATAAATACATCCATTCACTAATTTCTATTAATGTGTTTGTTACTGACTGATATGATGTTTATGTAAAAGTGAAAATTGATTTGATATATTAGATCAAATTTAATCTAGATCTAAATCTACAGAGAGATCTTGCGATTGTATATTTTGAAGATATGCCTTACTCATAAATCTGATTGGTATCCGGCATAAAATAATGCGTTCTTAGTTATTCATTGCAAATAGCTATTTTTTATATTCAGTAGGTTAATTATTTCAATTGAAATGGATCCTTCATACTGCAAGACCTATTTTCTAAAATACGTTCTGGACAATTAACTTTTATAAATTCTGTATAAATATAGCACACGTGTACCAAATGGGATACTTGAAGTTATTATTTAATAGATAGGTATTAAAAAAAACTTTATTCAACAGATCTATTTTGGTAAGAAATCATAATTGACGCTTTGCATTCATTTTGATTTTATAAGTTTGGGAGTTAAATAACACCCTGTAATATATTTGGATTGATTTTAATGTCCAATTGTTTCAAGAAGTAAACAATTTGCTATTAAGGGCGCCGTATTCTTGAAATAGTGTTTTCTACAAATGCAAATAATTTTAGACATTTAATAACTGACTATGGCTTAGCAAATAACAGGAATGTTACCTCATGCCACCTGCGGTAATTTAAAGGCATGCAAGTAAAACCAATGCACAGAGTGGTTCGAAAATAGTTGAGGAAAAATGAAACAGTGATTTCTTTAGCCGATTTTAGATGAGGTGTTTCATATAAAATAAATAATTTTAGCATCCCCTAAGAAGTTACAACCCTTTAAAAGTAAATGCTGAAATCAAGTTTCCATGTTTTTTTTTAGTTCGAAAACACCAGCTAAACTTATCAGAAAAATGATAAAAAGCAATTAAGTAAACTGGTAAGAACGGCTGACAACCATAAAATTGGAGAATCATAGGGATTCAATGCTGGCTTTTATTTATATTTTATTTTTTGTATGAAGAATAGAAGATATTTCGTAATTTGTGCAGAGACAAAAAAATTTTATTTTGAATAGGGGTATTCAAGGATTTTTTTTCTTCCTTACTCCTCAGGAAAGTGACATTTGAACACAACTGCATCCATGCAAAAATTGGAGTGCTTAATTTGAGCCGGTTTTAAAACCCATGGGAACTTGATTGCAGTACCCACTTTTAAAGGGCTGTAACTTTTTAGGGGATGCTAAAATTCTTTTCTTTTTACATGAAACACCTCTTCTACAATCGGCTAAAGAATTCACCATTTCATTTTCCTCAACTATTATCGAAACACCCTGTATATTAGTTTTACCTTTAAATAACCGCAGATGGCATGAGGTAATATTCCTGTTATTTGCTAAGCTCTATAGTATGCAGTTTTAAAATTGATTTAGAAAACCACTGTTTCATTTTCCTTAAGTATTTTCGAAACACCCTGTATAATTGCAGAAAGCGGTCTAACCAATAGAAATCTTTCAAAATACGTGTTTTTTTACGATTTAACTGTTGATGTAAATATTGTTATAACATAAACTTGCATAGCTCTGCATATAAGATTGTTCACTTTTGCTTATACGTATGTGAAAATTATTGTTAAAATGAGGGGTTAGAATAGCAAGGCAATGTGTGTTACAAACGCTTTTTAAAAGTTATTATTTTATTTGCGGAAAATTTAAATAATAACAATGAATAAACAAAACATCAATAATTTTATTTGTGATATTACTTTTGCTCTAAGTGTTTAATTTTTCGAGATTTTTGTATCTAAAAAAGAGCACTAATTTGATTATTTTCCGTTGACAAATACGGCAACGTTAAGTTATAGCAGGTGAAGACAAAAATGTTGCTTTTGCTCTTGTTAGTACAAAATTAAATTTTCTAGAACTTTTTTTAAGTTCCTCATGTCTTCAACGTTTTGCAAATTTGATAAACCTAAACCATCTATTATCATCTTGTATTCTTCTACAGACTGACAAATTTTACATTGACAAGACCTTGACTGCAACCTATTTATTTTCAATCATACGCCATGTTAGTAATCACCAGACAGATATGAAAGCATAAATATTTGTAGATATCCGCTGGGGTGTGTTTTTTCTGCTAGCTAAGCAGCATACTTTAACGAAGGATTTAATAACAAATACTCTTCTTTGTTTATTAACAATAATCTTGCTCCGGCAAGGAGAACGGTATTTCCAATCATCGTTAAGAAAACGTTTTATTCTCTTTTGTACTGTTGCCGTCAAAACATTCCAAGCATGTCACCGAAGAGTAACTAGTATACATTATAACGAACAGCGGAATTATACTCGAGCATTTATTCAGATTATATAGATTTCATCGTGAAAGTTCAAATTTGGTATTTTACCCTTTCATAAAGTTTAATAATTAACAGTTTATTTGAATGTTAGTAGGTAAAAAATATGTAATTTAAAGCATAACATATAAAGCTAAAGATAAAGGCTACGTCAAGGCCAAAATTGTATGTCATATACTAAAAAATGTTGTTTTATTTAAACAGCTTTTTAACTTACCTACCAAATATAATTCAAACAAAATGTTTTATTATACGAGGATCATCAGCAAACTACATTAATAGTTATTTATGCAACAAGTACAAAAAGTAATGAATTTCTATTATGATTAGCTTACTGTTAAGCCGTAAATGTATTCTTGAAATATTGTTTTCTACAAATATAAATTTTATACATTTAAGAACTGAATAATATGGAGCTTAGCAAATAACAGGAATGTTATCTCCTGCCACCTGTGAATATTTAAAGGTACGGAAGTAAAACAAATCCCATTTTTTTAAATTAAATTCTAGATGTAAATATTATTATAACAGTTCTGCATATAAGATTTTACTTTAGTTTTTAAGTATGTGGAAATATCTGTGAGTTTGGAATAACAGAATACTACGTCTGTTCTCACAGTAGTCAGGGATTGGTTTGAAACTGTTAGAAATATACGACCAGTTAAGTTGTGAATGTGTTTTCGATGCATATAACTTAAGAAGTAGTCGGACGAACATTTCTGACAGTTTCAAACTAGTCCCTAACTCTTGTGAGAACAGACCTACTGTGTCTCACAATCGCTTTATAAAAGTTACTTTTGTTCTACGCGTTTTGTTTTTCGATATTTCTGTACCCAAAAACACCACAAATTTGATCATTTTATGGCAAGAAATTCGGCGACCTTAAATTTAAATATCGACAGGTTTGTGCTTTTTCCTAACTTACACTACTCCGCTTGTTCCGCATTTTTATATAGACTGTGAAGTAAAATGTTTAGTCAAACTTTAACTGTAGATTCTATGTTACAAATCATTAAAATAAAGTTTCTATAAATATAAATTCGGAAATTCTTCATTCCCAAGATAGAGATTGTTGAAGCTCGGAAAAAGTAATTTTTTAAAGGCAAAACTACGACTGAAGTAATTCCAATAAAATTATTCATTGACTACATATATAATACAAGTTTTTTACTTAGATGAAGGGATGGGGAGAGGGTAAACTGGAGGGCTAGACATCATAATTTTCTTATCTAATTTTTCTTCTTACGATCGACTCCAAATTTACTGTTATGATCGAATAGGCTTCAGAAAATTCCATTTGATGAAAATGTTGAGCTATGTTCAAATCCAGTTTTTAAAATATCTTAATAATTATTACAGTAATCTCGTTATCTATGAATGAAACATTTATTAACTAAGAGTTTCCCAATCGGAAAGTCACTAAACAACATATTAAAAAATTAAACTGATCAGGGTTGCTAAAAGACGAAATATCTTATTAACATTTACTTAAATTTATCTAAATTATTCAAGTTTGCCCCAATTGAATCATATTTTTTTATCTCAGTTTCCAATTTAGCAAAGTTAACCAGTCCAATTTCTTATGTATATATTTTTATACAACATATAAACAAAAAAATATACCCGGGAAAATTTTCAACAGTTGAAATCATTTTTTTAATCAAATAGTTGCCTACTTTAGAACGCCTTTACAAGATGTACTCTGATTGTTCTATATCTTAAAAATTGATTTAACTTCATGTACATTAATAGATCTGTTCAAGCAATAAATCCGGAATGGTTCCAAACTGTCAGAATTATTCGAGTAAACTTATGAATTTATTTTCAGTAAACATCGTGCAAGAAGTTGGAAGATCGTTTTAACGGTGAGGAACCAGTCTGGATTCCTTGCTTGAACTTGATCCAAATTTTTCATTTTTAAACGTCAGCGTCGTTTGTTCTCAGATTATAAGTGCCTACTTGATTTTAAATAACCCTTATATTGGTAATTTTTATTGTTAAGCAAAAAAAATAAGTTCTACTGCTTCTCAAAACGACTGAAAACAATATAAATGTCTATTTAAGGAATTTTTAGTATAATCGTTTTGAGAAGATTTCTGGAATAAACATTGTAAGTTGATTATTTAGTACTAAAATCCAAAAATCCCATGTTTTCTAAATAAACAGAGGTTTCAATTTGCAATTGTGATTTTTTCCGCTCAGTATGTTTCATGACTATTTTCTGCTGTTCTTTCGATGAAAACCTATTAGAAACACAGCAACATGCAATTGCCCAACCCCGCACGACGCATTTTGGTGGAAACTCCGCCAATTCCGATGATTTTGTCAGCATTTCGCTTGCCCAGAACCCTTCAGTTCTCTAGCACGTAACACGCACTCATTCCGATATGATCGTGACCCCAAAACGAATCCGTTTGTACATTCTATACATTAATCAGAAACATATGGCGCCTCAACTTGACCCAATAGGGTAAAAATTGAATCAGGCCCGAGATCGAACCTCGACTGCCTTGAAAGATTTTTAAGGAGATTTCGTTGCATATGTCGAAGAGCAAGTACACATGTGTACTGAATCGGCGTTTTTTATGAAGACTTCCAGTAAATCGTGCACACGTGTTTGTCACTTCACGGTTTTTTCTCACATTTGAATTTAGGATTAATAAATAGTTTACATCCCCAAAATCTCAATACTAAATTTATTATTTTTTAGTGTAACAAACCGACAACGAAATTAATCGCTATATTGATACTAAGTAATAACAAAAATTACACAGCTTCAGCAAATTTGCCAAGAAATTTGACCAATTTATTGAACTAATTATTGGATCAAAACTGTTAAATATACAACATTTGACTTCGATAGATTACAACTTACTTTAATGGAAGACTAGTTTTTTAAAAGAAAAGCCTAGTATACAGGGTGGTCCGTTTTTCATGGCATTAGCTCTTTCTGTTGAGAAATAATGTCTCTAGATGTCATTTTCCAAATTCGCTATTTTCAGTTTTTTCACAACATTTCAGTAACGGCAATATATATCTTAGATCTGTTTGGTTCATTTTAACCATGAAAAGGTGCATTTTTTCAAATTTGAGCCATCCTATATGTTTTATGGGTTTCCGAGATGGTAATGATGAGCCATGAAAAACGAACCACCCTGTATACCAAATGTCTACAGTTCTGTATTTATGACATTTTTAGTAGGTACCTACTTTTTCCATATGAAGTGTTCGAGTCAGTATGGAAACTGTTCTGCAACTTTTATACGAGGCGTTTTTGGAGCAAGTTTACTCAATTGTTTTTTATCTTAAGACCTTACTGTTTGACCACTGTTTTCTAGAACACCCTGTAGCACAAATAACTTTTGTAATTAAGCTATTACATTGAGTGGAAAAAATGGAGAAGAGTATTTAAAAAATTGCAATTTTATGAAGTTTGAAAGAACAGTTAGGACATCCCAAACTATACCGAGTGTACACTAATTTTGTTTTTATAATCCCAAACAAAAAACAACATGGTTTGTAAATAACAGATCAAAAGAGTACCTAACAGTAACAACTTTCTGAATATTTATAAGGGAACAACCAAATTAATTTTTCGATGTGAAAAAATTTGTTATAAAGAGAATTTGAAAATGCATAGAAATGGGTTAATTTGAGTTTTTTCCAAAATTACTCTGAACATTTATAAAATAAGATAATCGATTCATTTGTCGTATCAGAATACTGATTTCTGAATCTAAATTCCAATAGCAGTTTGGAAGTCGCAAGTAAGCAGCAATCTTTTAAGAGTTTTCTCGAAAACGGTAGCAAATATCAAGTTCTCCAAGTGTAACTTTTTTACGTAAAAATGACGACTGAATAAGATTTTGTAGTCAATCGAATCAGAACGTTTCGTCAATAAAAAATCAAAGACAAATTCACCATCAGGCATTGCTAAAGGGGCGCCCTCTATAACTGAACCTAATTTTATACATAAATTATGGTTTATTTTCTTAAGAAAAGTTTCTCTACCAGATTTGGGGACAATGAGCGGTATTCGAGTTATTATATAAAAAAAACAATTTCAACTTTGACACTGTATCTTTTTCCACAGCAACATTTTGTTAAGACATATAGCTACATCTTCATATTTTGTCCCAAAGATTTTGCTCTTGCTTTATAGCGCATTATTTATTTATACTTTACTTTCCATTACACCACCAGATATTGCGCAGTGTTGATTTCATTATTAATCAACTCCAGTTAATGAGATGACGAAATAAATCACAGATTTCTTCCAGCTTTTATCTATTAAACTAATAGATTTTACAGAGAAAATTTGTATATTAGTAAGGACTAGTTACTGAGTACCTATGTTAAATTGCGCATTCTACAGGGAAACATAACGAAAGATGTTGAGGGAGGGGGCTAGACATAATTTGAATAATATTAAAGAAATAAAAAGTTTTTTAAAAGGGTTTTATACTTACTCCCAAAGTATATTGAAGCTAACGCTAGCATCAGAAGATTTATATTATTGTTGGTATCAATATAAGATGGCCAATTTATAGAGTAAAACCATTGGTAAACGTGAAACATGTTTTAAACTAAAATGTAATTTACTAGTAGTTGGTTGTTGGTTGGTTTCTCTTCTTACATTATCCACTGACCAGTGATGTCAGTTTTTGCCAATTGTGATATTGAAAAAAAATAAAAAGTAGGCCTTGATTTGAGTTTTAAATTCTTCATCTTTAAAAAAAACCGAATCAAATCAGACAATAAATTCAATTTTTACAGAGGTGTTTTCATCTTAAAAGGGCCACACTGTATACATTATTTAGTTTTTTACTCAGCCTGACATGACAAATCGTGACCTGTATGAGAAAAGTAAACTATACAATCATTCTGTAAATGCATAACGATATCTAATACTAAACAATGTCCTCCTATAACAAATAACGACTTTCAACGATTGAATTTGTCAGTTTTAGAACGTGGTGGCAATTACAATTGATGAACAAACCAACTAGAATCTTTGGAACGCGGCGCGGAATTACAATTTTTCCGGAATACAAATCTCGCACATTCCTACGTGTCTGTGCCCCGACTGTAGTCCAATTACCTTATTTTAACACTGTAACCTCAATCGTTCATGCAAATTCTGCTAACAATGAATACGAGGGAAAGTCAAAATACTTAAATCTGTACCACTTTTAGAAAATAGAATAAGAATGGACAGTAACAGTAGCATTTATTATATTATATTTATACATTACATATTTATTAAATAAAAAATTGTTTTGTTGCAGTTTTTCTTTCGGTAAGCGCGAAAACAACCAACCGCCGCCATGGACGCGATCAAGAAGAAGATGCAAGCGATGAAGCTTGAGAAGGACAATGCCTTAGACAGGGCTGCGCACAACGAACAGCTCGCCAAGGATGCCAACCTTCGCGCTGAAAAGGTAATTATCGGTGTTCCTGACTCCTTCAATTTAGAACCGAACTCAAGATGCTTAATGATTTCTTCTTGTAATAGGCCGAAGAAGAGGCTCGTTCTCTGCAAAAGAAGATCCAACAGATTGAGAACGACCTCGACCAGACCCAAGAACAACTCACTCAGGTTAACGGAAAATTGGAAGAAAAGGAAAAGGCCCTCCAAAATGTAAGTAGTCATTCTTTAATGCTTATATCTTGAAGAAATGTATAAGATACGAAGTGTGTTCAATTGAAATCCATCTATACTTCATAAAAAGTTTGTTCAGAAATATAGTCACAAATAATTACCACTTCAAGTAAAGTATTCGTCCTATTGTTTCGCCAACCGATGTATACCTTCTGGATTTTGGCTTCTGGAATTGTGAGAGAGTGGTAGCCTTAAAAAGCCACAGCACTTAGGCCCCATTGGGCCCCTTGTGTCTCCTCCCATTAAGAGAGTAATTCACCTGAACCGCTAACCAAGAGAAAAAGGTGTTGACGTTGCTCAGGGGATCCCTCTAATGTAGGCCATAGAAGGTCATCGCTCTCCCAACATGGATTCTCTTGTTGATGAGGCAGAGTGCGTGAAGCATGGTCGCATCTTCCTGTTCTCCTCATATAATACACCTGTATTATATGAGGATTCCTTAGCCAACAGTGTCCAGTTTGAATATCTATCACTAGACGAAAATTCATCCTGGATATAGTCAAATATTTTTTGGCTGCATCCTTGCTGGGGTTCTCTAGGAACTCCTTAGCAAATTGACAGTTATTTGTTTCATCCCACCGTCTTCTGAATTCTTTGTGGGTGTTCTCATTGATAATTTCAACGAAAGCGGACATAGGAAGCATACTGGAGGGACAAGATCCAAAGATACTGAGACCCGATGCATGACCAATAACTCATTTTCGAATGGTCTAGAAATATACGCATGGAAATCACAAAAGGCGATAAGTCTGGTGTGAATGCTCTAAAATTCTCTAATTTATTTGACCACATTGGTGACATGAGGCTGATTATCATGAACCATAATGGCATCACGTGAAAACTTATTAGATACCTACTTAATGAAGCTTGTTCAAAATTTCATTGGCCATCTTTGCATTGATTCTTATTCTGGACTCTTAACTCTGCCAACAAGAGATCTTCTTGGTAAAAAAGATGGCGACATTATATTGCCTGCCACTTGATTTGGTAATACTGAATTTGAATGTTCCCATTGCATTGACGACAAATTTCCACCAAGGTTCGTCACCAGCAATTATTGACAAGAAACAGCATTTGAAATGACAAATCGCAGGTATCCTCAGATAAAAGACGGACAACTATTGGGAATAATATCTTTGCTGTAACTCAGATTATGTACGTTACAGGGGACCTACACTCACAGCAATATTTTTTGAAATTGTTCTGTTGGAATTCGATAATTTTTGTCTAATCACACATGCTGTATTGATTTCTGTTTCAATATACAACACATTTGGTCGCAATTTGTCTCTTCGTCTCTTCGTCTCTTCCTCTCTTTTATTCTTAATTTTTCGTCACCATACCTTCAGATAGGTGGGTAAGTGAAAAATAGGTACGTTTCCAGACACTATTTTTATTTCCTTATGCATTTGTATTACAGTTGCAGACCTTCAGCGCACTGAAATTGTACCGCGCTGATCAATTTTGGACAACAAATCCCATTTGATACACAAATTGATCAGTGTGACAATTACAAACACTACTAATGTTACAAAATATCAACTGAATGATTATGATAATTGTTACCAATGCCAAATCTATTATCACAGATCTTGTTAGGCATGGATTTAATTCGAACAAACCTCGTACATTGTACACATTTTCTGCTGATTCATAGTTGTAACATGACAAAAACTCAAAAATGATTGATTGCACCAACATATTACGTTTTTAAAGAAATTAAATATCAAATAGATACATTTTTCAGTCGGCAAATTAGTCTGCAGAATAGTTATTTCCAGAAATTCTGGTTTTGCAAATAGGTTCTAATTGAACAATTTTATATATTATATTGTGCCAAATGCATTGTACTTGATTGAATATTCTACTGCGACCCATTGGACGCTTTATGCAGGATTTCCTAGAAGGAATTAAACTTTAATTAGATATTCTTCAGATAAAAATAAGAGGAAAAGTTTATATTTACCTCGATTCGGAAATAATTTTCTTTTTTATATTAGAAGAACGCTAAAAATACATTCGCATTTATTATTTACAAAACTATTATATGTAGTAATTCTGCATTTCATTAGTTACCTACCGTAGATATGGAAGTCGACATTTATCCTGAAGCGTAACTTTTACTTCTATGTCTTTCTTTGAAAATATTTATGCATACTTCATTAAAACTAGGCATTTATGGAGGATTTCGCATTTTCTTATATTTTGGAGATAAAGTGCTTAATAATGATTGTCACTCCATTTTATTTTATAGCTAGAACTAACATTTTTTAAAAAGAGTTTCATTTATTACAGTGACATATAACATAAAAACAACTGAAGATTAAAGATCACATTTTTGTATTACATAATACTAAAACACGGTGCCAAATCAGTGAATGCAATTTTGTTGATGGGAAATTATTTGTGTATTACGTTTTATTATTGTTTTTCTTTTACTGTTTGTACCTACTTATTTGTTGTATAAATACTGCAACTGTGCACAATGCGTATTAATTAAATGTTTGTTAATTTGATTTTGTTTCGTGGCTGTTCTGGTTCTGCTTTTAAATTCTGAAATCATAAGAAATCGTTTCCTTGAAACGGTCTAAAAATATCCACGAACTCGATCTCTTGCCAAATATGGACCGACCACAGACATCTGTCCCTGTCTATCCCGCATTCTCCCGTGACGTAAGTCGCTCTCGACCGACCATGACGTCACCTAGATGAAAAAATTCCGAGAAACACACAAAACGTGGAAAAAAACTAGGTCAATGATCAAACACCAGCGATTTTACTTCTTAATTATTACAAATAAATAGATCGCGTTAATAAATGTATCATTTTCTTTATTTTAATTCATAATGAAATCGCGTGTCACTTGTGTAGAGTTAGTTGCATATACGAAAGGAGCTCATGGTGCGGTTAAATCTAGTTGTCCGCGCTGCCGCTAGTGGTTCGAGATTCGTCCGCTGCCAAGTTATGGGCGCCAGTGTGGCAAGATGGCTGAAATGAGTTACACGCGTTAAGTTCGACCTCTGCGAAAATGTCAACACCTAGGGCAGTGGGGAGCGCGAAAAAACGGGGGCACCAACACCACCCCCGGAATGAAGGCACGAGAAGAAGGGCGGCCCTAGATTTGAGTTCCAATAGCGCACCCCTAAGCAATTACAGCAAAAATAACGTAGTGACAGTGCAAAATGCAACAGCAAGGAATCAAAACAATGTGATTACTAACAGTGCCTCCCCCGATAATAAGGAACCAAGTATAGAAATTAAGAAAACCACTCCAAATAACGCCAACAATAATTGTGATATAGAAGTGATAGATTTAACTAATTGTGATGACGATATTAGTAACGTTAAAAAAGAAAGTAACGCCAACACCAACGAAGACAAAAAGAACGAAGTAGTTAGTAAGAGTGTCAAAGAGGACCGCAATAAGAAACTGAGAAAACCCAAAAGGTCCAAAAGCAAAAAAAGGGATGACGAGATGCAAGACATGTCCCTCATCCACCGGCCTGAGGCCGAAGGTTCGAGCCTCAGCGACCAAGAGAATGAGTTTAAGGAAGACAACATTGATCCAGAGATAGAAGAGTTGTCCAAGCTCCGCTGTACGTCTGAAATGACTGAAGTGGTAGCTGAAAGGGAGAAACGTCGGAACCGAAGATGCGCCGACTACCCCGGGCTAGCATTCAGCTCGATCTTCAGCTCCGACACCCTGATGAAGTTTTCCATCATCCGAAACGAGTTGCATAACATAATGAATACACAGCTAAAAAGGGTAGGTACAAGGTTGAACGAGAGAGTATTGCGCCTCTGAAAAATTGAGCGTTTATTCAGTGGTTATTTTTAGACCTTAAACAAACAAATCCTTCCTAGTTGTAAGAAATATTTCGGTTTTCGTCTGCGACACGGTTGATCCCCCTTGATAAAGGGCTCTGACCTTTACCATCCTAGCTTAGCTATCCACATCAAATGTCACTGTATCAGCTGTTGCTTGTCACATGGCACGTGCACAAGCATGCACGTGAAACGCCAAGAGATTGATGGCATGGCATATTTTTACTACGTTTTTTAATAGCATTAAAAATATAGGAATGTAAAAGAATGTTCCACGACTTATCGTAGTTAAAATAAAATTAATGAATGATTCAATTTAATTTACGGTTGAGAAAGTGTTGCTGCAGCGTTGGCTCTTGGAAATAGTTTATAATGATCACTTCGTTACTGTTAAATTTTAATGAAATGATAATGAATTAGTCACCGTCGGAATGCGTTATAATAATGTATTACAAAGATACGAAATGACGGGGAGCAAACTTTCTTTTTGCCATTGTTGTAGAATGTGGAAATATATATTTTATTTTACTGTTGGCAGTCGCCACAAATACATTAGCGTAATAGGTATTTGTATGTTATTTTAATAGGTATGTAAATGTGTAGAAGTCTTTGATTTAAGAAATACGTAATACTTCATGCAGACTTTACGGCGGCAATAGCCAAATCCTAATTATTCATTATTTACAGTTATTGCTAAATGAAACTTGGTATTATCGCATTTTAAGGTTTTTTAAAAGCAATTTTAAATCAGTTTACTTATGAATAGATAGCTGTAGGTAGAAACAAAGGGTATTAATTATTTCCTTTATATTAAACTTGTAGCTGAAAAAACTACTTTTTATATACCTAAATAAATTTTTGGTGATTTTCCATACGTGAGTCCTTACGTTTGTTTTTGCGCGAGAGCTCCTCAATTATTATGTTGTTTACGATGTGACGAATATTTTCAATAACAGATTGGAATTTATTTACATAAATCCTCTCTAATCGGCTTCCATATCAATTGCGGTTGATTACCTAAATACAGAGTAAATCTCTAGAAATAGATTTTTTTCACTTCTGGCAGTTAAATAATCGATATATTTAGTGTAATAGTCATTTAATGAATGATGATAGCTATATTTTTAGAGTAAATATATTAATTCGGGCGTTTTACCAATGCCGCGCTTGTAATTTTAAATATTTATTTACGTTAAAACTTTTTAACGTTTTTTTTTAATTGTCAAATATTCTTTTCCATGCCACCTGTTCCCAGATGGCTGACATGACTAGTAAAACAAAGCTCTGCCTCTTTGTGAAACAAAATCTGACTTGATTTCAAATCCATTAAATCCAATAAACTGAAAATTTAGAAAATTTGTATTTTTTCATCGTTTCCGTGCGAGATACGGCAAAATGTTAATAAGAAATTAAAAAAAGTACAACACAATGTCATGAAGAGAAGTTTCTCTGAATGAAATATTGAATATATGCGCAAAATTTTTATGTTCTGTCTATTTAAAAAAAAACTTAAATTAAGCGAGATGTCGAAAGTAGATCTTGCACAGATGCTCTGTTTATTTTTAACATATGGTATTTCATAGAGAGAAAGGCACATTACTAGCAATAAAAAATAATTCAATCAAAAAATCAGGCTCAAGACAATGAACTTTTGCAAACTAATCACACAGAAATGGTACTGTAGATTTTTCTAAATTCTTAAAGCTTATTGGATTTTGCAGATTTGATTTAATGACAGATTTTGTTTTACCAGCATTGTTAAAAAATGTTAGATTAAGGCTGAATTGTAGAAGCTATTTTTTAACAGGGACATTTTTTTATTTCTTACGATACAGTGTAATCTATTTGAACTGAACACATAAGTACCTATAAAAATGGTATTTATTTTCCGACTTAATTCGGTTTTTTCGAAGATAAAGCAGTAAAAATTCTATTCTGGAGAAGAATATTCAAATTTGTTTTCTATTTTCAAGGCCTAAGAGAACTTCGAAATTTTTTCATTGCCAAATTTTACAGACCTGTTTCTATTTCAAATGGGTCACACTGTATATGTTTATAATGAAACAATCATTTTTCAGAAATTGCTCAAAGTATATTTTTTTGGTACTTATATGAAATCTAGGTATATTTTTTCCCCACACAATAAAAATAATTATTAATAATACTGAAAATCAGTCAATGATAAGATTTTAGATAATATAATATCTAATTTTTTAATCAATCAAGTTTCGTAGGAAAATGACGGAAAATGTTGAAGTATATAGTCTTAATTATCAGTTAAGTATTTATTGCACCGAATATTTAGTTTAAAATAAAACAAACTCAACTGAAATAATAATAATATATATTTTTTTAGTAAAAAATCATCTGTTGTAAATTCGGACATGTTTATTTCAGTAATATATAAAAAAACATAAAATTTTTAGAGGTTTTTACTTAACAAATCTTCAGTTGTAAATTACTATCATATTTTTTACAAAAAAAATTCGGAGCTTTGCAACCGGACATGTAGTTTTATCGATTCTAGTAAGGAGGGCCTTGAATCCCTAATATAACGGACCCCCAAAAGTAGTTAACGCACCTACCGAAAAGCACACATAGCGGCATCGACATACTGTTGAAAATTGTATCGACCTTACATCATTACCAGAGGATCACCATATAAGGGAGGCTAGTTGCACGTTATGCGGGATTGAACGGAGGCAATGAGGTCGACTGTGTCGCCACTCCAACGCCATATGGCCGGCAGACACTTTCCTTATAATCAGCTCACTTTTTTTTCAATAATAGCAATTGTTCGGTTGAGTTTTAGGCAGACTATGACCATCGTGTTCTAACGGCCGCACCCATAATCAAATATTAAATAGGTATAGACTTTTATGAAATTAATACTAATTTTTCTCTTGGTTTCAATTTAAATTATGCAGGTATGGTTCATTTAATAATTTATTTATTAATGTTCGAAAAACATTATGAAAACATCCTAATTTATGCCGTACATATTACCTTCTTATTAGAACAAATATTAAAGAAAAAATAACAGTTATGGGTAATATCTCCATAGGAAATTCAATAATCTATCTCTGTTTATTACAACTAAGGCGAGAAGGCCCTTTATTAAAAAATCACATATGCACAATAAACAAAAATAATTATTTAATTACAAAACCCTCTCTTCTCATTTTCTTAATAAATAATAATTACAAATTTGATTATATGTACAGGGTGTCTGGGAAAATGTAGGAAATCTTTCGGATGCAGATAAAATATGAAAAAATAAGATGACGAGTTCTTATAAAATATTTTCTTACATGCCCTCCTATTCCTACGGAGAAATATATCCCTGAAGGACGCCGCTGGAACTTGGGTTTTCTTGAATAACTTTTAAAGTAATCAATATAATTTAATAAAAATTTATTGTGATGGACACTAGTAAGAACCTCTTAAAATAGTGTCTTTGCTTTTTAGTTTACCAGAGGCGGACTAAACTTTACAACTTAATGCCTAAATTTTTAACACCCTGTATGATAAAGACTTTAAAATAATAAATCTGGGTAGCTTCAGTCTTAGACGAAAAATAGGTACTCTTATTTATTGTTGATAAAATCAACCGTTTACGAGAACAAGAATAATAAACGAACTAGTTTTTTTTTAATAACGAGCCATATTTTTTTCTCGACAACAAAGTGCGAAAGTCATTCAGGAAAACTTGATTTTAAGATAAATGAAAAAATTTAGAAAAGCGCAGTGGTCCTTAACGAAATTATTGAAAAACTTTTCTCATAAGCGGTTTAT
The DNA here is from genome assembly GCA_037114965.1 of Monochamus alternatus. Classification (NCBI taxonomy): domain Eukaryota; kingdom Metazoa; phylum Arthropoda; class Insecta; order Coleoptera; family Cerambycidae; genus Monochamus; species Monochamus alternatus. The sequence goes on along the minus strand of CM073435.1, from coordinate 19,067,838 downwards.
TTTATCGACTATAAACAAAAGTACCGTTTTTAGTTTAAGGTTGAAGCTACCCAAATTTATTATTTTAAAGTCGCTATCATACAGGGCGTTAACTTGGGTTGCTTATTAATTTTTAACGATTTAGTATTGCTACATTTAGCATTTTGTTGTCCAGTTTGTATTGTACCGCTCTATCGTTTTTACATATTTACATTTTATTTTTATATGAATATGTACCACTTTTTCATTCATTTAATTAATTGGTCTATCTATTTTCATGTTTTACTTTCCTGTGTGTATCTGACTTGCTACAATTGTACCTTATACAAAAAGTAGTCAACTAAATGTATCTATCTAAAAATTTACATTAAGTTGTAAAGTTTAGCCGGCCCTTGGTAATCTAAAAAAACTAAATATGTTTCAAGGACACTATTTTAAGAGGTCGTTACTCTAGTGACCATCACATTAAATTTGTATTAAATTATATTAAGTACTTTAATAGTTATTCAAGAAAAACCAATTTCCAGCGGCGTCCTTGAGTGACACATATCTCTATAGGGACGGCCTGTAGGCATTTATAGGAACTTGTTATCTTATTTTTTTCATATTCATACATAATTGTTGTTATTCCACTTAAATGGGTCTGAGGGACAACCCCCCCCCCCCCTCCTCATCTTCTGCTGAGTGCGCCTATGATCGAATACAAAACCTCTCCAAGACGCTTTGTCGCCCAACTTACTATTTAGAATAGAAAGGTGACAAACAGAACAATATCCAATTAAATATAAATTAGTACTTGGTAATTTTCTTTAATGACTTCTTCAAAGTTCAAACTTGATTATGCGTATTGATTTTTTCGTTTCATTTTATATTTCTTTGTTTCTGATCAGTTTTAAGTTGTCAACACATCTCTTATAATTATTAGGTGTTTATATTATCTGAGTGATTTTAAAAAATACGGAAAACAATCGCGACCACTACACCGAGTCCGCGCCTAAAATTCAAACCTGCTGTCAGTAGTTCAGTTGTCCTCTCGAACTCCGGCAGGTGTCTCGCGCCTGCGCCGCCATTTTGCCCGACGAGACTCGCCCAGTTGGATATTCGTCACAATCGCGGCGGTATTGCTTCTATCGGACATCGCCGACTTACCCGTTTGCCGACCATTTTTTTATCCGTGTAGTGCAGTGTGTGCCACAAAAATGACCACGAATATTCAGCAGGGGTCCCTATTGGACGTCCTCAAGAAGAAAATGCGTCAGACCAAGGAAGAAATGGAGCGATACAAGGACGAGTGTGAGGAGACCATCAAGAAACTTCAGCTAGAAACTGTGAGGAGAGAGGAGGTACACATTTAACGTTTTTGTAATGTCGTTTCTATGCGAGATGGCCGTTGGGTTTCGGGAAAAACTACTTAAAAATACAAGTGCCACGGAACCAGCCAGAAAGTAATAATTCTTGTTGAAGGTTTGAGTGCGATGGCCTCTTATAATATTGATTTCGGTGATGACGTGATCTGTTGAACGGTTTTTCTTTTACATGAAAATTGTATACCCTTATATTATTAACAGTACAACTCCTACGCCATGACCATTACTGAAAATGTAATATTTTGTAAATATCTCGTGACATTTAATCCAGTCACATATTATATCGATCAACCGTACAAGTAGGGTCAAGACACAATTTTTTTTTGCATGCATGCATGACTATAATTGTAAATTATTTCCCTTAATATGAGCGAGACAAGTCCCATAGCTATATTTATCACTGAATAGAGAACAGATACCTACTTGTTTTTCTGTAGGTAATCTTATCACTGATATTGGATCGATTTCGTAGTTAATTTGTTGAAAGCTGCACTTGTTTTGATGCCGAATAATTCCCAATATCTCGATTCGTATTTACTTAGTTTTATGATTAAATGCTGTCCAAATATTAGCTAAAATGTGTATGCTTACCTGACAGTTTTTTATTTTTATAGTAGTTTATGTACTTCCATGAACCATGGACGAAGTTAAGGGGGAAAGTCGAATTCGCCCCCCCAAAATATTCATACACAACTTGCCTACCTACACACATTGGAGAACCGAAATTAAAACACAGTCCACCCGGGACTTTAGCCCCCCCAGATTTGATGACCTAACTTCACCCATGACATGAAAGTTCAGAAAAAAAATAGTAAATTCATTCTTACCACATTTGTGGCATGCAGATATACAAACAAATCCATATGTGTAGACTTCTCGTAAAATATTTGCCTGTACAGTATTAATGTTAAGTTTGACCAAACCTTACTCACGTATTCTACTGATGAATACTTAATTCATTCCACATTTCTCTTGGTAGATACAGGGTGTTTTAAATTTTCTTAGTGGCATAAATTAAAAAGCAGATTAAGTATGTAATACATTTATGATGATATTTTTTAATGTGAACTAGGTATTTTTCCCATACTTAAATGATTTTAAATAGTATATTTAAGTACTGGATATCGTTTTTTAGGAAAATGCTGCCATTTTTAATGATGTTTTTAAAATGCAATTAAAAAAAAGAATTCTGCCACAGATTGATTGAGAGTTCTCAAAACAAATTATCGCAAAAATATAACAAAATTACACTTTTTAATACACTAAAAAAACGTGGACAATTGTGTTCATTACTAGTTATTTTCATCAGTAGAATACCTTTGAAATTTGGCCAAACTAGCATCTTATATAAATTATATTTGTTATACCTACTTATTAAGAAAATAATTTATCGAGAAATTTACCTACGTAGGTACCTATTAATCCAAAATATCATGGAATTATATTGGGTGATGTACTTACTTATAATTTTAATGAATTGATAATCTTATGATTCCATATCTGATATGTTCGAGGATATGTTTTTGATGACTTTTCTCGTAAAGTATTATTTTACGGGATTTTCAAAGAATGTTTTTTTTATCTCTAAATCGACAAATTTCCTATATCTTTGAGTACCTGTATGATTCACCAATTGCCTGATTTAACGTATCATCTTCACACGTAGTATCCAAATTGCATAAAGTTTATACTTTTAAGCACTTGATAATTTTACCTTATAAGGATTCGTTACCTTTTTATGATTATAGGACCACTTATTGATAAATATAAAAATGTTTCTATGTAGATACGAGTAGGTATTATGACAAATTTTTCATCTGGGATTGTATATAGCTGTAATAATTGCCTATATATTATTACCTATGTATATTAAATATATATATGATTAATGAAACGTTTTATCGATTAGGGCAGTAGTACTATGGTGATTTTGAAAAAAGTGTGATTGAAGAGGTGACAATATACTTACAATTTTTAAACACTGTTTTTAGGCTAGAAAATATTTAAGCTCCGTTGGGAATGAAATTAATTTAAATTTCATTGAAGTAAACTATTTAGGTATATTCTGCAAAAATTGCGACAAATTATTTTCTCGAACTAATACAAATAGTAATAATAATATCTCTACCCCTCATTCTAATCATGGGGATTGGCCTAGAAGTCGGAGACTTATGCGGAAGAGGGGGTGCCATATTATTATAAGCACGCCGCATTTGCGCCCAGGAACGACTTACGTTGGCAGGCCATAACCACCATTCAGTGCAGGAATGAAAGAAACATGGAAAAGCCCATTAATTAAGGGGGTAGTCAAATGTTGATCGGTAGCAATCTCTCACATTGACCCAAGCTAACATTCCTCCACCCTAACATACCAGCAGAAAGGGTGCCACTCGTCTCCACGGCTGGTATACGGTCTACCGGCTGCGGGGCTACGTTTCAACAACTGACGTCTTAAACCGCGCTGCCACTGACCGACCCAAAATGCTGTTAAAGATCGACGGAGTCCATACATAGGCACATTTTTCAATTGGAAACAAAAAGTGATATAAAAATTGTATTACTGGAATACATACAGCTAAAATAATGATAATAGTATTTGATAAAATCTCATTTTCATTTTGCCTTAACAAAACAACATTTATTAATAAATATATATTTACTCAATTTAAATTGTCTACCTACATACTTACCTATGTGTAGGTAATTTGTTGCAATTGCTTTATATAAAATTTTTTATACCTAGAAATTCAAATACGTGTCTTTTCTAAATCTAGACTGTAAATTGTGTTGCAGTTATGAACCCTTTTTTCAAATATTTATTTAAAAAAACACAAATGTTGTTCATTATATTTAGCCCATCCATTTTTATCTTTATTATTATAGATACAAAATAAGGCTTCGAATAAAAGTTGTAGGTCTATGACTGGATCCCTTTAATAAGTTAATGGAAGCGCAGTGGCTTCCAGAAGTTGAGATATACAAGAAACCATAATATATTTTTTGCGCCCTGTATATTGTTGTTGAATTATTCTTTTTTTTTCCTTATATAAAAAACATGACATTCCTATATTTAATGAACATGGAAAATCGTACTTATTTAAGCTATTGAAATAAATGTTTTATAGTTTTCTTAATAATTTATTAATTGTAAATAACTCGAATACGGTTAAATGTCATAAGTACGTCATGTTTCTGAAATTGGAAAAAAAGAATATTTCAAAAATTCAACAATACAGAGAGCGTTCCAAAAAATTTATATAAGTATTATTGCTTCTTGTACCTACCCCTCAACTTTTGCACGCCACTGTGCTTCCATTAACTATTAAAGGGGTTCAGTTACAGCTCTAAAACTTTTATTCGAAACTTAATCTTGTATTTCTAATAATAACGATAACAAAGGATGGCCTATATATAATGACCTAGGTACCATTTCAAAATGTAATTAATTCATCATAGTAGGATATTTGTCAAAAATGTGATTTTTATTTAAAAAATGTTTACCTACTATTTGCTTAATGTAATTCACTGAATGTCATGTAGTAGTTCAATAATTTAATTTATATTGTATATTTGTTGCATATAGTGTATGTATATGTGACTATCATCTAGTTAATATTTTTAAAATGAATTTTATAGAGCGCACGAATAATTTCAAGAATAAATTTAAACACATGTTAGACAGAACGCCCGGTACATGGACTTGAGATTTTTGTTTACAGTTTCGGTACTCACGGTGCGTGGCCAATCAGCCGTTACCTTAATAGAAAATAGAAAATATAGTAAACGAGAACACAATAGGCCCGACCGATAATTACGTCAGTTCTGCACAGTTTACGATCCAAGCGGACGGAAGGAAGTGGGCTTCGCTTCCTCCCATTCAACAGGCCGGCTAAAACCACCTCACCCTGTACCAAAAGCGCCTGATTACGCAAGTCGGTGCGTGTGATGGACGAGCTGCGTTTGCATTCTGTTCTGTCCGCTCGATGGCCCTGCCAGGGACGAATCAATTTGATTGTTTTTTTCTCATGGACGACTTGATAGATACGGTTACTTGTTGATTTTGGTCGATGACTAATGATGTTACATACCGCATCATGATGTCTCTAATTGTAAGGTTTCATAACAAGATACGTAAAACCGAAGATTATGAAGAGAAAATGCCAAGAATATGTATTATAGAATACTTGAATTAACATTTTTTATATAATTTAAATACTCTGATCTTTTTTTTTCTTCTATTAGAATATTCTTGAAAGGTGGTACTAGCAAAGTTTACAAAATAAATATATAAGTTATTTCACTCTCGAACACTCCCCGCCCTACCAATTCCGCTCTCCTCACCCGTCTCGGGGACCGTTCGGTACCCAGGATCCTACATGGTGGCCGACGCTAGAACTATAACGTGTCGAGTGCGATCGATATAGTGTGAGACAAAAAACTTTGAATATGTTAGTTTTTATTTTTCTTCTAAAAATGCCCGTGATATATTGTACTGTGAATAAATGTCCCTCAAGACGTGGTTTTTCCTTTTTCCATTGTCTAAGGTATGTATTTTATTTTTCATCAACTATATAAAGAAGTAGGCCACGATATAAAATTTTACGCGGTATGCCGATAAAAATTAGAATATTTCTTTGAAAGGTTGTACTGGTATTTATTAAAAAAAGTGTAATTTCAAGATGCTGAAGTTCAAACTGGTACACCGATTCTAAGTGATACCTGTGCACAAACAGTATTTAATAAAAATGGTATGTACAGTAACATTTTTAAATAAATTAAAATAATTTGTCTCAATTAATATTCATATAGAAATACCCAAATCACTAAAATAATATTAAGTACTAAAGAATTACCTGGACATATTTATACATTGGATTTTCATTTGAGTAATTTTTTTACTGGAAAGAATATATAGTTTATTAAATTACAAAACAAGAATATAATGCATTTTTATTATATTTCAAATCAAGACTACCAAACGTCACAAACACTTTAGGAGTCCAAGAAAAGCTGCATTAAAAGAGCAAGTCAAAACCTATTACTTTTTTAAGTCTCTTGTAATTGGTCATTTTTTGCGACAGTATTTACGTGCGGCGGTACGGCTTTGATCTCAAAACATCAAAATGCCGACAGAGAGTGGTATAGCTTATATTTATTCAGTAAACTTTAGTACTAGTCTTTTGGGTAAAATACGAGGGGGTAACCACTCATGGAAATCTTGCGAAATCCCGAAAAATCGTGCGAAATCTCACAAAATTACCCAAAATTCCGCGTCATCTGGAGGTAAATTTACCCATAAAGACTGACAATACTGTCCACCTTGCGTCATTATCGACGTTATTTACTCATTCGCGATTCCATTTGGCTAATAACGCAGGTTCCAATGCGCGACATGTATCACGGTTGTTTGAAACTACTAGAAGACTGTTTGTCTTCAAAGTTTAATGTTTTTTTGTTTCATTGTATTAACAATGCACTTCGACGTTTCGATTTTTTTAGTTAATGACCCTATCCACTAGTTTCTTTAAAAGTTTGTAAACATTAGGCTTGTGCGGGTTTCTAGTTTGGACGGTTCAGAACGCTTCGCAGTAGTTGAACGTTTCGTTTATGAAGACAAAGTAAGCGAGAATATGTAGAAAATGTAGTTGAGTAACTATTTAGAACGGTTCGGAACTGTTCAGAATTGAAACCCGAACAAACTTATTAAAATCCTCTGTATCTGGGAGGCGGGGTTATCTTCTGGTCTTTAGCACCTTCTAAAACAAAATAAACTGTCAATTTCACATTTTCTGTCAATCTGATTGTTTCAGCCAATGTCGTAAAGGGCCATCTTTCACATCTTGGCCATTGGCCTCGAATATTTTTTACGGTTTTTTTCTTGTACAAGGTGTGACTAGGATCAGTTTTTTGACCAAGAATGTCACAATTCTGAGCAATCTTAGAAAAGATTCTTTTTTGTCGAGTTAATACATCGGAATGTTTTTTTGAAATGTTGTATATATCTCGTGGGGTGTCTGTAAGGTTGGGAAAACATACTACCACATATTCCGAGGCCCAAAATGTGTTGATCTAAATTAAGTTACTTTACTCTAAAAGTATATAGTTTCCGATATACAGGGAGCTGAAATTACAATTTTATTTTAATTTTTCTTCAATGACTTCGTATAAATTGTAGTAAATACATCATACTTGGTACAGAGGACTTTTCTGGCACGAGAAATTGAAATATCTCCGCGTATTTGCTGTTAACTGTAGAAGGGCACCACCTACAGTACTTCACACGTACATACATTTAAATCGTCATAATTTTTTGGTGCCTGTACATCCAGTACAGACTGTCTCTGGACAAAATGCTATCACATGTTCCTACAGCCAGGATATGATGATATAACCTAATTTACCTTGGTCCAAAATTTGATTGTACTTAATTGAATAAAGTATGAAAGAAAGCAATAGGTTTATGTGTATGAAATAAAACCTTAAAATTCTATCCAAAATACGGTTGTTTAAGACGTTTTTTTAAGAAAAAAAGCGTCAAAGAATTATTGATTAAACAATCAATGCACCAGTGCACACAAAATTTATAACGATTTAAATGCATTGTAGATGCCCTCTACAAGTGACGGCAAATTCGAGGCTATATTTCAGTTTTTTGTGTCGGAAAACTCACCACTACCAAGTTTTATGTGTTTACTGCAATTTATAATATTATTGAGAAAAAACTAAAAAAGTATTACGGAAATTATAAAATTTTGAAATAAGGTAACTTGATTTAGGTCGTATTTTGGCCCTCGGAATATGTGGTTTTTTTCTCAAACTTTTACAGGCACCAAGTAGAAGTAATTTTCGAGGTAATTTTTATCAAATGCAAAATTCTTGGGAACTCCTTGAAATTGCCCGAAAATCCGCGAAATCATTTGAAAATCTCAATTTTGCGAAATCTTATCTTATATAGTTATCCTCTCGGTAAAATAGTTGCCCATTAAGAAACTTTTTAGTTGTAAATTGTTTCTGTCGTCTACAGGGAGTTCTGGAACACATTAAAAATTATATATATACAGGGTGAATCTTAAATAAGTACAAATATTTTAACCATCAGTATAGTTTTGTGTGTAGAACACATAATTAATAGTTTTTTTACAAAAAAATCAGAAATAAAAAAGTGAAATTTTAAATAAATTTCGTAATTTTTCAGTAGAAAACTTGTTGAGGACCGCTGGCCTAGACCGACCCTTCATACTTTTATGAGTCATAGTGCTGCAGACTGAACGTGTGGTTCACAGTGTTGCCAGTACTACACAAATGTCTTTGCTTCAAGGAAGAAAAAATCTCAACTTTTAGCGAATTTTGTCAAGTGTAACATTTTATATTATTTTTTATTATCAAACTGTCATTGACTGTCATGACAGATTATCGGAAGCCCAAGTCAAACTTGTTAACCCCACATAATGCATGAAAATAGCAATAAAATTTGCTAAAAGTTGACATTTTTTCCATTTTAAATAAAAAACGCGTGCATAGTTTTTCGTTATTCTTCATAAAATAACTTAAGGAAATTGTGTTTTGTGTCCCTTTCTAACACTGTACAATGACATTTAACTTGTGAAATGTGAATTACTGATTAAATAGTTAATTTTTTAACAAACAGGTAAGCTTGTGTGCACGTTTATGTATAATTTTTGAACATTGGACATAGTAATATCACGTAATATCTTCCTAAATATTTTACGGTAGTATTGAACGGAAATTCATTTTTAATCGTTGAAGTATAGTAAGGTTAGTTCAGATGTTAAAATTTATGTTAATATTGCTGCGTATCATACTACATACCCAATTTTACTGTACTTATGCTTAAAACAAGTATTTTTAAAATAGAACTATTACGTTAAAGGAAACGTAATATTTATATTGGAGGAGATATGGCAACCTCGCAACAAATCATATGTTTCATTACGTTGTTGGATGAAAAATCAGCCAGCGGTCCTCAAAATGTGGGTATTTTTTAAAAAAATTAATATCTCCGTAAATATTAGAAATTTTTAAAAATGGCTTTCACTAGACTGATTTAAATGACGAACTACACCAGCGGTTAAAATATTTGTACTTATTTAAGATTCACCCTGTATATATTTTATTGATATTTTATAAGACTATAATTTCAATTTTAGTGATAAAAACGCTTCCTTGATCTTATTTCTATAATAAGAAATAGCATTATAGCGTTAGTGGGTAGTGGCTTACCACATTTCCTACATTAGATAATAACTTTACATTACGTTAATAAACCAGTCAGTTTTAAAGTTTTGCATAATAAATTACTATGCAAATGGTCTTAGGTAAATTTATTAATATCTGGAAATTTATAACAGCCTAGCCACCAATCTCATTCATCGTACATTAAAGGACATTACTCATCGTATCAGTTATTTCTTCAACTTTCGCCACGTAGGCAGTGGTTCCGCCTTTTCGAACAAATTGGAAAAAAAATCGATCTGATCCAGATGGCTTTGTTAATATCATGACCATAACCGATTCTAAGATCGGTGTTCTGTTCACACAGATACGACCTTGGCATGGTGGGGTAAGGTCGAGTAGGCCATGCTCTTATTTAGACTTTCTCGCTGTCGACTGTTTCTGAACGCTTGCTTTTGTCTCATGTTGTAGGCGATTGTGCGTTTGCGTCTGTTGCAACAGGCAACGTCTCATTATTAAATTTGTATTAATTTGATAGATAGCACGAGTAGGTCGTTCTGTTTTAATGGGTCCATCAACTAATTAATCTTATCTCGAGGAAAATAATTTCGTCAATTCACATATAGTAGGCTTAAGTCGGTCAATATGTGGTTTTACTGTTTCTGTACATATTATTTTGACGAATTATTCAATCAAGTGATCCGTTATCTCAATAATTCCATTAGGTAAATTAAAATGTCTCGTATTTGTTTCACTTACAGGCGTGTCGGACTAGGGATGTTGCGATTAATATTGCTCCAGCATTTCATTTTTGATTTAAAAATTATTATTTACGGGTGAAAATTTCACACCTCTATTTTAAAACCAATAATATGCCTTTATTTTGACTCGTTACCATGGCAACCAGAAAAATTTCCGGAAATTTTTTCGTGACGAAGCGATATTTGAAAATTTTTTGACATTTGAGATGGTAAACGTATGATCTACACATTGGCATCTTATCTACAGTGTGACCCATTTCAAATTTAAACAAGCCTGTAAAAATGGTAATTATTATCCGGTTTTTTTCGGTTTTTTTCCATAAGATGGAGCAGTAAAAACTCTATTCTTGCACAAAATATTAAAATTATTTTTTTGTTTTCAAGGCCTACTTCGAATTTTTTCACGGTGAAATTTTACAAAAACTGTTTAGCGATTTTTTTTACTTGAAATATAACTACGGCACTGTATTTAGCATCCCGTAAAACGGTTTTATGCCAAGTTTCATAAATAAATATTTAATATTGAGAGATTTATAACAATTTTAATGCAGGCTTCATTTTATTAAATACTTATATAATTTTCAAAAAATACAAGTTGGTTATGAAACTTGACATAAAACCGTTTTACGGGATGCTAAATCCAATGCTGTAGTTAGATTTGAAATAAAAAAAATCGCTAAACAGTTTTTGTAAAATTTCACTGAAAAAAAATCGAGTAGACCTTGAAAACCAAAAACAAATTTTAATATTTAGTGCTAGAATAGAGTTTTTACTGCCCCAGTTTTTGGAAAAAACTCGAAATAAATCGGATAATATTTACCATTTTTACAGGCTTGTTTCCATTTGAAATGGCACGGTGGCGTAGTGTAATAAAATAAATATCTCAAAAAAAATAAATAAATAAAATTTTATAACACCTATTTTATATCAGCAAATTCAACTGCTTTTGCAACAATTATTATTAACTAATAAAATTAATTTATGGTTTTAATTAATAAAATAATTTTACGTACCTACCCGATCTTACAACAACTGTTCAAAAATTTGTTCACCTATGTGTCTCTGGTTTTTGTCCGTGACCGTGACCTATGACAGCAGCTATGATACGTTTGTGTAAATCATCAGTGTCCACTTCGGTGGATACACTTCATTTTTTTAAAATATCCCCACAAAAAGAAGTCCGAAGGACTTAAGTCGGGAGATCGTGGGAGCCATGGTAATCGTATAGCCTCGCGTACAGCTAAGGGCACATATTCCAGAAGTCCAGACAGATCATTACGAAGGAACTCGAAATACTGAACCTCATCCATTCGATTTGGTAATATGAATGGTCCAATCAAGCGATCATCGCCAATCCCAGCTCAAACATTTAAGGAAGTGATCGCGTGCGGATTTTTAAAATCCCAAATATGAGCATTATGAATATTATACATTCCATTTGAAAAAATAGCTCGGTTGAAAATTTTCCGTGTCACGTCCGCGTTGCACTACCGCGGTAAAAGTAGCTGAATTTCGCACTCTACGACGAAAACGAGAAGCTGCTAAAGTAAGCCATTTTTGACACTTGAAAAACTAATGTAAACACTTGCAAAAACATAATACTAAAATCGGCTTTCAATATTCGGAATCGCCTGCATTCCGATGATGCTAGAGGCAATAATAATCAATTTTTTTTTTCTTGACACTAAGGATTTTACAAAAATGACGCAGTTTTAATGACGCATCTATTCCCAAATATTTTTGGATAAGTTGTGAATCACCTTGTATATGTAGTTTTTTTTAAGCGTTTTGGAAATATTAGACAAAACCAAAATTCAGTGGCTCATCATTACTCGTTTCATCAATATTTATATAAATTTTTAAATTAGTAGTTAGAATGAACTAAATTCTTGCAGAATAGTTTTTAGACATCCTGTATAAAAGAACTATACAATTTTATAACCTGTAAATACTTGTGTATTTAAAATGCAAATTATTATAACGGCTACTCTGTAACAATTATTATGATGTTTCTAAAGGATATAGATGTCATATGATTTTATTGCTTTCTTTATTAGTTATGAAGTGTTTACAATTGTCATATTTCAAAGACAAATATGTATGTAACACCTAGGAAAAACACATTTTGATTAAATTTTCCCCCCAATTCTGCATTCTTGCATAAATAATAAAATTTAACGTTTTTTCTCTATTCCAGGCTGAATCCGAAGTAGCCGCCCTCAACCGTCGTATCCAACTTTTGGAAGAGGACTTGGAACGTTCCGAGGAGCGTCTTGCCACAGCCACTGCCAAATTGGCGGAAGCCTCCGCCGCCGCCGACGAGAGCGAAAGGTTTGTTCACGTCTTCGCGAACGGTCGCGAACCGATCGAGGCGCAAATCCTACTAACCAAAACAAGAAAGAGGTGACACACAACATAGCTACCTTTTATCACAATTGATTTGGAAAATACCTACCGAGATACCTACCCATATGGGTACTTTAAATTTTTTCTATACAATCCGTTTAATATGATCGATTAAAAAACGCGAAATCGAAAGACGTTTTTCTAAATATGGTATATTCATAGAATTATCATAAAATCGATGACTAACAGATTTTTATATGACATCACTCTAGTCGGATTGCGTGGATTAATGTTATGACTATCCGCATATACTGGGAAACGTAAAGAAAGACTTATCAATTAGATATTTCCTGTTCAAACATTGTTTTAATGGCGCCACACGCATTCGAAAATTTCTAACTCAAAACGTGCCTACATGCTATCTATTGCGACAAGCGAAAACGCATTGTTAACTTCCTTTTTTAGAACACACATTTTAATGGTGAAACATAATTGGTAATTTTTTCTTTAGTTTTATTGGGTTTTTGCCACACAAAAAAAACTAAAATTATGCCACAAATAAATAGCTTCAGACAATATCATAATTGGTAATGGAATTTTTCTAGAGACCAAAGAATTAATTTCTTTAAAGGCGGCTACACACACTCATTTGAAACTGTGATTTAACTATTCAATCAATCTCTACAATTAAATTCATGTATGCATTTCCCTTTGCATACACACACATTTATTTACCATATCAACCATTATTTGCTCCATTGCAACTGTCGAACAGACTGTACATTCCAATAGCACAATTTTAACTGAACGTGTGTAGCTTCGTTACTCTTGTATTAATTAAAATTGCCAGGAGAATGTGGGACAGCTGTGTCAGAATTGAATAATAAACGAAATTGCCCAAAATGCGGCTTTTAAGGGTCGAGGGGTTGATATTAAAGTTACAGCTATGTTAAATAAATCTTATGTAAACGTTACGAAGAAATGGCCTACACTAGAGAAGGATGGTCAATAAGCTGTTCTTCTTATCAAAAACAGACGATTGATAGAGCCGGACTTGGAATAGTTGGAATGTATTGATCATTCTATTGCGTTGTGTCGATTCTTCTGTTTGGTGTTTGTGATACAGTTTTAACGAAATCTTAAAATGACTCATCGTTAGGTTTTGAACGAGCAAGGCACAAGAAGCTTGTGTTAAATGTTTTGGAGCTTTTACTATCATTTATTATGGGAAAATTTCTCAGCCGACCTTGGCAATTTACATCTAAATTGAGTACCGACATACCTGCACTACTCTAATCTTTCCACCGCACATGCATTCCTAAAGACGTCCTTTCTAGCATAATTTGGGCTGGCCCGCCAGCTACCATCCAGTTATACCTGGTATAAGCAGGTATAAGTTGAAATGAAATAAATGTATACATTTTGTCTCACCAACGTTTTATTGCCCATTTTGCCTTCCGAAAACGATTGTACTATAAACTACCTAACTCTATTTGGTAATACTTCTACGTGCACATTAGTAATATCTTTATAATCTTCTCTTCGAGTCGATACATTTTGACTGAAGTATCGGACTTGCATTTCAAAAAGTTATAATTACTAGTTGTCGCTTTGACCAGCTAATGAAATAAAGAAGTAATTCATTTCTCGATGCGTAAAATGTGTAAAGTCGTACTATTGGTGGACAATCGTTTCGTGCGGCTCAGATTGTACTGAATTGCTTTATTTTGATAACCTTACGCATAAGCTAGAAATTCCTCGCGTTTCTAATCATCTCGTTAAAATTCTTGTGGGTCGTATCATTGTCTGGAAGTGTTCAACAATGTGTTGTTTGTTTTCAGAACTTGGTCGTCGAAGTTTTGTTGAAATACGGGAAATACACGTCTCACAATTCCTATCAAGAAAAACTTTTAAATACCTGGGTATTCGTAGATAGTGACGATAAATATTTACTATTATTCATAGGAGATAAGATAAAAGTTTCTAATTATACAGGGCATCCCTAAGAGATGGGAATTAAATACCACCACATATTCCTTGATATGATGTTCTAATTTAAGTTACCTTAATCCAAAATTTGATTGTTTCCGAGATACAGGGTGTTGAGATTACAATTTTATTTTAGTTTTTCTACAATATTTGAATTCTACACAACTTTACATGCATTTAAACAAATAGTCATACCCTTTTTGTGCCCTGGTATATTGAATTTTTAATCAAAAATTCTTGTATGTATGTAAAATATGGTATACTTGTTAAATGCCATTTTGAACAATCGTTTTCCAGATAGGTTCTGTATTTAAATATTTCATTTCATAATCTCTCCATTGCCTTCTGGCTCACTGGAACTGGCTCACTCGATTGTGCATAACAATAATAGTGAGGCCAAATTTGCGTCCAGGAACGACTTACGTTGGTAGGCTCTAACCACTATTCAGTACAGGAATGAGGGAAACCTGGAAAACCTCATTAATTAGGGGGGTAGTCAAATATCAACCGGTAACAATCTCTCACATTGACCCAAGCCAACATTTTTCCACCCTACCATACCCGCAGAGAGGGCGCCAAACCTCACCACGAATATAGCTTATATACGGTCTACCGGCAGCTGGGCTCGAACCAACGCCGATCTAGTCACCTCGATTCAAGTACTGACGCCTTAAACCGTGCGACCACTGACCGAATAACTCCGATAGTAAGCAGTGTGTATTTAATTCATTTTACACGTTTATATTTGTTGATTAACCCTATGATACTAAACAATCGCAACTCAGTCATTCCGTTCTAACTACACTACATCGACAGTGGGACAATGCAACATCAACCTCTGAGCGTAAAACCGATCCAAACAGTTTCTGAATCGTTTCCGAATGGTGCAAACATCGTGTGTTGGAACAAACTTTTAATAGGCATTCGAACAACTTAACCCATGTGTGCTTAAAAGTATTCGTAAGCAAATATTCGGTATATTCTGCATTCCCGAGTTGGTAAATCAACACACATTAAGGACTGTTGGCGAATATTCATAGAATTAACCAATATTCATCTACGCAAGCTTGGAATCAGGAAAGATGTCCGCCACGCTCATGTTGTCCTCTTTTGTTTATTTTCCGGCTTTCTAATAATGCCATCTTAGCAGTAATCCATTTACGGGCGGCATCAGCATACCATTAGGCAATAAATATTGTTTGTATAAGGCGTCTATTTTCGTAACTCGATACGACGAACACAAATATTTTCTCACATAATTTCACCGTAACTATCTGTGACATGTTTGGTGTAAGGAACACAGTAACAGCTCGTTATAATTCTTCCAGAGTACACAGTAAAATGTTATTTTCTATTTGGTACCTGAATATTAACTAAATAAGTAGGTCTCTACTCGTATTTAGTACTGGATACTGGAAGTAAAGTGCCAAATAACTTGCAGGCAAAATGTATTTTGAATAAAATACATGTGATATTATTTTTTGCTAAACTTGGAACACAAAAATTACCTATTTCTAAACCACGTAAGCAATTGTGTCGCGCCTCTTTCTTTCATCCCCTCTTTCGTGTTTTCGCTTGATCCTCTACTGATCTAACAACTAATTCCTCATAGGATACGAAAAGCCTTAGAAAACAGGACGAATATGGAAGACGACAGAGTATCGATCCTGGAACAGCAACTGGCCCAAGCAAAACTGATAGCGGAGGAGGCAGATAAGAAATACGAAGAGGTATATAGTAGCGCCCCCTTTAACACTCATTAACCCACACATTATACTGATCGAGCAAAATTCTGGGACTTGATACCGAAGTTTGTTCGATCAGCGTAAACAGAATACACAGTCACGAATTGTGCGAGGAGTTTGATTTACCTACTTAAAACGTAAGATGAGTAACTTGATTTATGGTTGTGCTTTTTGTGAATGGAAACAATTAATTTCAAATTCCTCGCACATAGGCAAGCGTTTAGGGACCTTAGGATGTTTTTCTCCCCATAAATTTTCAGTATTAGGTACCCCAAGGCCTTGGTTTGCGAAGAAGATGCACCGGACGTCACAACAATAATTGATTAAGCTTTGCAGCGACGATTATTTACACTTTTAATGTCTTTACACCATGTCTATAGCTCCGACTTTGTCGAGTATGTGCACAATGACGGTTGTTGGTATGAGCAGGTATCGGGTTCCGTCTTGAATATTGATTTCAAAAATGTTTATATCGTGAGTCACCGCCAACAGGGCATCCTTGTCTTATTCAAGCAAATAAAGAATAAATACATCGGATGTAGGGCGGTATTGCATGTACGAGGTATCGCTTCTAGCGAATCGTTTACGTCTACAGTAATGTGAAGAACGGTAAAATTTCTGTGAAGAAGTCAAGATGAAATAAATGATTTGGGTGAATTTTTTTATACAATCCCAAAATCGTCGTTTTATTCCCAAACCTTCATTCATTCATTACAATTTTGAAATTATCAGAATTTTGTTTGATAAAAATTAATTTTTATAGAATATTTATTTAAAAAGGGTCTCAGATAAACAAATGCTAGTACAGGAAGTACCAATTTCGAGGAGAAACTAAGAGATACGAATATGTTATGATAAAGTTGCGTAATTCGCTAAATTTAAAAGATTAATACATTCCTAATACTGAAATTTTTTAAATTTTTATTATGCGACTTAGGATATGGGTATGTTAGGTTAAATCGATTTATTTTCACCAGTCTGGAAAGGAATCTGTGGTCTCATTTTTGCTACTTTATTTAAAAACACCCTGTAAAGACCAATATTCAATTTTTTGTATTTTTTCAATTTTAAACGGCATTTAATTGAACACTAAATTGTGTAACTTTACCACAATTTTGAGACGCACATGATTTGCTATTGACAACATTCACATCCATTCCTAAAATGCCGTTATTTCTAAAAATTACGAAAAACGCTGGAGTAGTTATATATTTTACAATTTTATATCCGTATTTTTTCATTACGTTTTTAATATATATATAATAACGGATTATAAACTAATTATTATTTTTTTACTATTATCGTCGTTTATGTTTTTTGTGAATATTATTAAAATTTATTTTAAACGTGGTACAAAGCTTAAAATATTTGAAAATATGTACCTACGTGTTTTTTACATTTAATTGTAGATATAAATATTGTTTTAGCATGAACTTACTGAGTAATACAAAAGTATAAGATTACTCACTTATTTATAACTACTTATGCGAAAATAATTTTTTTTTCTACGTTCATGCAAAAAAAAACTTCTACGTTCATACAAAAAACAAAACTTCACTGAACTATATTTAGTGGTTCTTTATTGCACTAGTGCAATAAAATGTTTATTGCAATCATCTGTCATTACTACAGCGTTTTATCATCATGACAAACATAAACCTTCAAATCAACGTCATATTTTCCTAAACTTAATGTCATCTAAATAAAACATTTTTTGGTTTTTGCATGAACTTAGAAAAAATATTGTATGCAACTCGTACAAAAAATATTTATTGCACTCGAAGTGTTGTGACAATTTTGCGTCGCTGCAGTAAACACTTACTTTTTGTACTTGTTGCATAAATACAAACATACAAACGATTTTTATTTGAGGGAAATTTAAATGGGAACAATGAATAAACGAAACATCAAGAATTTCATGATTTATTACCTTTGAGCTACATGTTTTATTTTTCGAGTACCTAAAACTGTACCTAAAAGCACCACAAATTTCATTTTACGGCGAGGAATACGACGACTTTAAATAACGGTGTGGTTCTCATGTTTCATTATCAAAAGATGACGCTATTATAAAAGTATAAGATATTGAAAACCACCAGTTTGCTTTTATGCAAGTCATATTACATTATTCTTTAAGTAAAGACTTTTATCAGTCACAATTTTTCGAAAAATAGATTACGTAACCAAATACTTCGGTTTTTTTTTATAAATTATATTTATTATTTTGCTCCTAAGGAGGAACATTTACTTGTAAATGTACTCTCGATTTTCTGCTCCACCTGCCAACAACCTTCAGTAACTGCACATCTCGACGCCACATTTTTTATATCTATTTGTATTGTAAGCCTTGTATTTAACTTAGGCAACGCAAGGTACTCGAAAACCGCTCCTTGGCCGATGAAGAGCGCATGGACGCCTTGGAGAACCAGCTCAAAGAAGCTCGCTTCCTTGCTGAAGAAGCCGACAAAAAATACGATGAGGTTTTTAAAATGCATATGACTTAGTTGTGTGTTACTAATAGCCAAATACGCGGTGATACTAATCAAAGAAAAAAAAATGTAGCCGATGCGTCAGCTGAAGTGATCTGAGCAGCTCTGAGCTAGTGTGCGCCGACAGTGCCGATCCTAATTTGTTTTCCGCTTGTTACCGAAGGATATCGTGGAACGTACCATCACATTTTCAATGCCTTTTGGGGAATCGTTTGGGGGTGGGGATATTTATGTGTAACAAGTGTTGGAAGTGCGGAAAAAGTGAAAAATATGTGTTCCTGAAAAATATCGAGTGTTATCGTCAGAAAAATGTGTCGTTTTTTTTCATCATTTTGGTGATTTTTTTTTTGTTTTGAACAAACAAACACATAATTGATTGACTTCCGTCCTTTCAAGCCCAAAATAGGCAATTGCTATTTTTTTTTTCAATGGTGAAAATGAAGAGTATTAAATAGGTTTTTTTTGCTTATTTATTTGTAAATGAATTACTTCAACTTATTGAATTGTTATTGCTTTAACTAGATACAAGGCGGCTTAATTTTTTATAGATGTTTCAAGAGTTATGAACAAATTATTTAAAAATATTTAAAAAATATATATAATAATTATTAACAGATTTAATATATATATAACGTGTTGAAAAAATTTAAAATCTACGTATTATAAAATATTAAATTTAGATAAATATATTATATTTGATATTTTTTATGGAGGGAATAGTAAGTGTTAAACATTAAATATATATCACTTATGTATATTGTCAATTACGAAAAATATTTATTTCTAGAATAATGTGGCAACATAAAAATATAAAAGACATTCAGCTCGAATCAAATAGAGAGGACATTACTTTACGTCAATTTCAGATGCAAGTTGTCCTCAAAAAAAAAACATCTAAATAAAAATACCAAGAATAGTCTCTATAAGTAGAACGGGTTTCACGTTAACATTAGATATAGTTTAAAAACGTTTTTTATTTATTTAAACACTAATTTAGGTTTATGTTGGAAGAGTGAGTTTGATTATTATTTAAATAGAATGACATATGATATGGTCCCTGATTCAATTTCGACTTTTTAATTAAATATTTAATATAAAATAATAGTGGTTAGAGATAGGATGACCAGAAACGAAATGTACATGAAAAATCGATTTAGCGGTGAGGCAAAACTAATTTCAAAAGTCTGATCAGTAATATTATTCAGTCAGTCAGTAGTATTATTTTTTTCTTTGTGTTTAATGAATATATTTATTATTGACAGAGTACCTTCCTGCCAAAGAAATGATAAATCTGACCCGCACAATTTGTATGTTTTTTATTCATTTCAAAAATTATCACAGCACGACTACACATAGTTGGACACAACGTATTCTTTAAAAAAATTATACAAATTTGACATAATCTTATATTTTCAGAATGTAACTTAATATTTTAAACGCAAGTACTAAAATTCATTTCAGTAATTATTCATTTAGGGAATATTTTTACATATCAGCAACTCAAGCTCCGCCCACCTGGGGTAAAGCGGGGCAACCTTTAAATTGAATACTTGGCAAAATATGTAATTATTGATTAATACTACTCTAGCACATTATGATTTGTGAAATAAATTAACGGTTATAACATTTATTTTCTACGTACATTTAAAAATTGTGTACCACATTCTCCCCGTTTCACCTTGTTGGAAGGCTTTGATATTTCTTTATGTCTACTATAAGTATGAAAGTTACGGCAAGAATTCAGACGACTTACGTCATACGAACAAATGAAGAATTCATTATATTTTTTTATCAAAATATTTAAGAAACTGCTGAATTTGCGTAACATCAGCTGTGACGTAGTCGTCTGAATTCTTGCCGCAACGGGTACCTAAACAAGCCCTAAAAACTAAATAAGAATTGTTAAATTTGTTTATTTAATGGCAGAGCTGCCAGGAAGGTACCTAAGGGTAAATAGTTTTAATATACTAGAATATGTTTTTCAACTTGAAACAAATTGTAAAGCAATAAAATTGTATATTTTTTATATAGAATTACGTCATATTTTGTCTATAATTGTTTTTCATATTCCTCGCGCTTTTAAAATAGTCTGCAACAAAACCGATTTTTCATGTGTAATTTCATAATTACAAACGTGAAAGACAAGTAACTTTTGATACACCACGAGCCACTGTTGTACATATTTCTGAACAGCGTTGTAATTATTGTAATTATAAACGATTTAACTGTTAAGTGTATAAATGTAGAAAAGAGAAAGGTTTATTTTTCTAATTAGAGCTAGGTAAAGGTGAGCCGCTTCATATAAGCATTGGGTAAATTTATAGTTTAGTTTGCTTCTGTTAGACCAAAGTTATGTTAACATTAATATAGTAAGTAATAATTTTCCGCTAAAAAAATAATACGCGAACCGGAGTGTTACTTGAGCTGCAGAGTTGGACTGGTTAGTAATTATTACAGTAAAAGAACAGTTGCCTAACAGTCTAGTAGTTAGAGTGGACGGACTTGGATTGTTCCGATCGACCAAAAAAACTTTCTTCGCCGGAGGCTGCAAATATGATGAGTATGTTCCATGGTATTTCATAATTTTATTTGTCTAGACGAATATTTAAAAAATAGTTTGATGTCCACCATATGCTTTGCAAAATATTTGAATTGCATGTGTTTTGACGATGAAGAAAAATGTTTGTATAAAATGTATAAAGTATCTCATAACCTAAGTTGTTTTATCCGACAAAAAAATGCAACGTGATTTATACGTATATCATATAAGAGATTTTTCCAATTTTTTTTTTTTTTTAAAAGTTTTGAGTTATGAAGTACAGTATACATGTTTTAATGTGTTCCGTTCAATGTCTCCAATATTATTCTTAACTCATGACTAATTTGGTAGTAATCACAAATATTTAAAAAATTTGTAATTTGAACTTTATTTAACCCTTGCAATGCCCATATGATCAAAAGGTATTTCTAATTTTACGTAACAGAATTAATATACTTAGGTTATTCCAAATATAAAAGTTTTGTTGATCAACTGTAATTTTTTATAAATTGACAAAAAATGTCTCAGCTACGGAAGCAATTTGTGTGTAAAATCCAATACTGTTTTAAGGGTTATTTTTGTAAAAATGTCGAGTAGAAAAAAAATATACAAGGTGTTTTATCATCGTTTTGCCTAATTTGAAATAGTGATTTCATTATTGTATTTCAGTACACCAGGCATACGTGAAAAATAAAATATTATCTGCGTTGAACGAAAATGTTTCCTTGAACTGAACCTGTGCCTTAAAAAGGTTTACTCAGTCACGAAGTAATACAAGTTAATAAGACATTCTAATTTCTGTTCTAATATTGTAAATTCGCTGTAACAGTTTATCTCTCGTATTTGCTTTACTAGTTACACTCTAGCGATCGATTTTTTACTACAATAATTAGAGGTCCAACGATTTTATATTCCGACATTATCGTTTCACGGTGAAATTGTAGTGGGGCACCATTGAATGGTACTTTTAGTAAACCAGGTAAATCATTTTATAGAAAATGTAAGTAGACAGTTCCAATTTAAAGATTAGGTAGAATAAGTGCCTGATAAGTAATCTATTCACGATACTAGCCCAGACAAATTCTTGTTGACAATAAATTTCAAAGTTACGCGGGCTAAATATAGCTTCATATGTCACGACAATATAACGAGTAAAGTTTTCAGCGAGAGTATAATGGCAAATTTTGTCTTGGTTTGCCATTGAACGAATACTATCTAGCAGAAGGATTTTCCTCTATGGTGTACATTTATAAATCGTAAAATAAGTTGAAACAGACGAATTCACTAGCTCACAAAGTTAAGTTATGTAGGGCGCTGATGAAAATTGTTCTACTAAACTAAATTCGCTTTAGTGGTCTGCGATCTCCTCTGATTTTAAAGGAACGTGCAGCAGAACGGGCTTAGTCTTTCATTAGATTTTTAAATGCAAATATTTTTGCTATTTTTTGTATTTCCAATTCAAATGAGGCATACGATGATGAAGATAACCTGTATATAACATTTCATTACAACAAATGCATATTTAGTCAAAAATATTGTTTTTATTACAATGAAATATGTTCACTTTGAAATATTTTTATTATTTCTACAGGACAGTTAACTTTTTTTGGATAATAACTGGTAAAGGAAAAAAATTTTCTCTAAGATATTATATTTTTATGATACAGGACGTCCATATATTAGTTTTTCATATATTACCAAAGTTGTAAACGAAAAACGAGGACATCATGCATAAGAGAATATACTTGTCGTCAACAAACTAATACTTGAGTGTGTTTTTCGAAAACTAAACCAAAGTTGTTGTGAATATAATTAAGGTACTTACGCACTATTATTCTCTTGTACATTTAGGTAGCCCGTAAGTTGGCCATGGTTGAAGCCGATCTAGAGCGTGCTGAAGAGCGTGCCGAAGCAGGCGAATCGTAGGTTTCATTTGTTTCACCCCTCAAGTGTTTGATTTTGAGTGTGTGTAGCATGCGTTTTAATAGTGGAAGCAATATTTTTTGTTAGAAATGCAAGCCATCTAGATCTTACAAAAGAGGATGTGGTTAACATGTTAAAATCAATATTTCAATAACTTCTGAGTTTGTACAGTAGTCAAAATATCAGTTAATCTACTCTACTTTTTTCATCAAGTTGGCTGCTGTTTCTTTATTATATTTTTTTTGTTAATGATTTAGCACTTCTAGAAGACAGGAATGATTCGTCGTGGATTTTATTTATTTTAAACCAATTAACTTTTTAGCTAGCTTTGTTTTTGTATTAAAAAATTTAAAAAAATGCAAGGGTGATTTGATATATTACATGTCGTTTTACTACTCCTAAAGTCGAAAGATATTTTTACTGTCTTGGTAATTTTTCTTCATACAAATAAAATGAATAATGCCTATTCTGCAACTCTTGCATATTTTTGTTTTATTTTTTTTATTAGTATTTTTTTATTTGAATTTGCTTGCTGCATGTTTGCAATGTTGTTAGGTTGCCCGAAAATTGGTTTTGATGGAGCAGGACCTCGAAAAGGCAGAAGAGAGAGCAGAAATTAGCGACAGGTGGGACACTGCTTCTTTTAGTATTAAGTCGCGTACATACTATTAACAGAACCACGTCGTCTAAAGGAGGACGCGCACTGAATCCGCTCGACTCGGATCGACACGGCACAGCATGGCCGACAGTTTTGCATTGTCCATATTTAAATATATCCCCGCGCACTCATTCCGATCGGAACGGCAGTGACACGTCGACTCGACTCGTCTACGGCCGATATTCCTTGGGAAGGCAACTTCTGCCGAACGTCGCGCTAGCTGATTGATATCATGAATCCAAATGTTAGGAGTTTGCTGTTCTATTTCTTCACAAGCTAGAGCTATAATCTTCAGAATCCGATGACGAACCAGATGAACTCATTTTCTTTTCTAGACACTAGTTTGCTCGGACGCCGAAAGAGAACTGAATGATGCTAGTCGAATCAGTATGCGGGTAAAAGTCGTGCCGATCCGAGCCGAGCGGATTCAGTGCGCGTCCTCCTTAACACAATCGTGTGGACGGGACACCGTAACCTCGTCGCGTCACATGACCGGACTTCCGACAACATGGAAACATCAAAATGTTTGCGAAGCAAAGTTCTGTTCAGAGAGAAATGGGAAAGTTGCGTGAATTTTATATTAGTTTGAAATGTATTACAACGTAATCATTCACACATATTGAAAGATCAGAACATGTGTGGCGACAATAATCAAATGATAATTAAAATATTGGCATTAATAAATTGCCATAGAATGTAAATAAAACCACGTGACCGAGAACGCGATATCATTGGTGTGACGTTACACGCCGTTCAACGCAGTTTGTTTCCGTGGATACGGGTGCAGGTTACGGTATTGATGACGTAAACAGGCGTTTGTTTCTTGTATTTTGCAAATTTGTGTACACATCTGAAAGGTGGCTGACGTCACAGGTCTACACTGTGGCGGCGACAACTTCGTGAGGGCGTGGCCAGACTAAATTTTTAAATACCGTTTTTAGGCTTATTTTTCTACGAAATTGTCTAGGACAAACGACATTTCGATTACAATAAAACATTCTTATTGTCTTCATTTCTTCACGTATTTGGAAAATCATGCAATTTCTCCATTTTCCGCCAATATGTTTGCGTATCACGATCTACTTTGACCATGTTCGACACGGAGAACACATCGAGGTCCTGTTACAAGTGTGTACGCAGCTTTAATCCACTGGTGTCCTAGAAATGACTTTTTAATTTAAAAAGTTATAAAATAACAATTTATTTTCGACTTTTTTAGAACTCATCCGCTAGGACATTCAGTATTTTTTCTCTTTGCATATGCATGCTTGTATTTTTTTAGTGGCGATTCTTGAATTACTTAAATAGAAAAAAAAGTTCTGATCGGTTTCATGTATTTTAGTAGTTTTTGATGAAAGAATCGCCAGTAGTTATTTTATGTATTCTAAGTGAGACTATATACTAATGAAATAAAATACATTTTGCAGCAAAATCGTAGAACTTGAGGAAGAACTCCGCGTTGTAGGCAACAACTTAAAATCCCTTGAAGTGTCAGAAGAAAAGGTAAGATACTTGAAATTTATTAACTATTCTCAAATAATTAATTAGAAAATTTGAAAAATTTAGCATTATAACTTTTATTTGGAAAGCAGATAATGAAATAAAGTTATTCACAAAAGAACTCTTAGTCAATCTATTAATTTGTCATTCATATTTATTTTATTTGTTGTTTTAATAATTGTTTTTATATTTTCTAATTTCGCAAAATTCTAGAACTTTTCGGATTTGACACTTAAACGTAGGCCATTTAGAATAACTAATTTTCATGAAATTACAACTGCAACGGTTTTCGTTAATGAACTCGAGGTAAAAAATATTGAGTAAGTTGTGATAGTTTCGTTAAAATTGGTTTCTTTTATTACTACGATATGTTGAACACGGATCATTAATGTGAAATATGATATTGTATAGGCCAACCAACGTGAGGAGGAATATAAAAACCAAATTAAGAACCTCACCACCCGCCTAAAGGAGGTATAACGGCAGTGTTTCTCTAACATTGCTGTGTCTTAACCTCTTGCTGCAATGAGTTGGCATGTACTGTAGCTTTTACACGCACACACGTAAAATAAGTGTCATTCATACGCTAATTTGGAAATAATATTTACACCGGTATTTTCCATGAAGAGCTGCAAATTTAGTAACTCATGAACTATTACGGTTTCCTTTATTTCTAGCTCCGCCTTCAGACACAACTTCCGTTGTTTTATTGAAGCCCCGCCTACGTTCATTTGTTTTAACGTGTACTAGATTTTGCCGTACTAGTTTTCGTATTTCCATTTTTACGTGTGTGCGGGACAGATATTTTTGTTTTCGTTTGTTTGTGTTGTTGATTTTATTATAAACTAACTCTTAACACAGGCCACACGTAAAGAGGACGAATATTCGATCACCTTAAAACAGGTGGAGCAACAACTGAGAGAGGTAATTTGGGATGCCATCCCAGAAAAAAAATTGGGAATGTTTATACATATTTATCATACATACTAGGTGCTCTGTGCTAGCTGTCCCATTGTTAGTGTTTAGCCTGTAAATATATGTTGGTTCTTTTAGCTCTGTCGTGGTCAGTCTACGGGTTCCGACTTCTGCTATGTTTCACGGTGCCACAATTATTAGATATTTTGCGCATTATAACTAAAAAATTAATTCTAAATGTGAGTAATTTGACAATCACCAAATAAATCTAAGTTGTGGCATTGTGCGACATAATCCTACTTCTTTATCTTGTATTTCGGCATGTATAGACTTGTGTATATGTTGTTTAGGCAGCTGTAACCAGAGAACACAGCGAAGACAAAATCCGTTCCATCTCTGATAAATTGCGTGAAGTAAGTGTACATTTTGATAGGCGCCTTTTTGTAAGGTTACTTTAGTTTTTGTTTAATAAGCATCGCCAACAGCAATTGATATCAAAAATCAGTTTTATTAATCACGTTACTAAATTTATGAATAATTAGAACTCACCTAGTAATTTGAAATGTCTTTTATACAAAAAAATCCGTTGGTAATGCTATATTTACACAAAAAGGTACCTGTTACAAAAGAATAACGTTTCATCTTCTTAATTAATGCCATTGTCAATAAAAAATCGTATTTAGGTATATTAAGCTGACTACATAATATGCATGTATTTGCAAGTGGCCATGCACGGTACGTGATTCAGTTCTTATCTAAAAAAAAAAAATAATGTACGGGTGATTCTTACAAATACAATTTTGTAAAAATAAAATCAAAAAGAGCAGTTCAAAAATGATTTCAAAATACACTTAATTGGAAACTGGTTCACTGTAAAACCTGATAAGGCGTATAATCTTCGGCGGGACAAAAAATTGAAGAAAATTCACAAGGAAAGAAATAAATTACATTTTACAACATCTATTTTAATGCATCAAATTCAACTGTTTTTGCCGCTATTGTTATTAATTATTAATAGAATTAATAACAATATGGTTTTAATTAGTAAATAGTTTGACATACCTGATGTTTCTACAAATTAACACAAATGATTCTGCTCCTTGTTCGTTTTGAACTTGTAAATTATTGGCGGCAGCTATGATAGATACGTTCGCGTACATTATCAATAGTGTCCACATCGGTGCAATATACTTCATTTTTTAAATAGCTCCACAAAAATAAGTCTAAATGATTTCAATTCAGGATATCGTGGCGGCCATGGTACCGGTCCTCCTCGACCAATTCCCTGGCATTAATGGTTGCACGCGCTGTACATTGTACGGATATAATTGAGCTTCGAATATGATACGCTACACTGCTGCAAGATGCTGTGGACTCCGCATCACGCCTGCATTTGCACTAACACACCGTTGTAAAAGTAGCTGCATTTGGCACATGTTTACCGGGAAATCGTTCTGCTAAAGTTTTTACTTCACCATAAATTAAAGCTATTCCCATCAACTGCGAGTTGCTATATGTTAGCCATTTGAAAAACTAATGTAAATACTTGCACAAAAAAAAGATTTGACAAAAAATTTTTTAGATGAGTTCTGAGTCATCCTGTATACTGTTTTCATTTTTCACGAATCGCATCATGAATTGCTAATACAAGCAGTAATCAGTAACCAGTTTAAATCAGATAATTAAAAAAAAAATCTGAAATCTCGATTTTTATACGTGTGAATAAATGGTATAGAACCTACGATATTTAAAAATATTTTAAGATGTGTAATGTGCTTAATTTCTTAAAAGATGTTTGGCAGTTTTCGAACGTTACATTTTTAAAAAATCATTTATTTTATAAGTCAGGCAGTTAGCAGATGAAACGTTACCAACACTACCAATCTTATCAAAATAGTTGTCTAACAATGCTGCATATCGACCTCTCATCGCGGCATGAACTTCCTATACGGGCTATTTAACTTATTATAGAGGTTACGTAACGTGACACCAATCTAATTATCCAATTTAGGCAAAGTAGTGCAGACTTTTCTATTTTACTGACTGGCATGTTGAACACTCCCTTCCTTGCTTAATCCTCGCTTATCTCGCACAGGCGCAATATGTTTAATCCATTCAAGATTTTCTTGTACTAGATGACAATAGAATTAGCATTAGAATAATGTATACATTTATGGTTATCTATCTTAATATCTACTTTTTTTGTATTAAAATCTTGAATGGACCAACAAGGGTCATACGTGGTTGTTTAAATAATTCTTTCAAAGGGAATAGTCACAGGTGTTTGTACAAAATTATGCACTACCACTTTCTGTAAGTATTTGGTGTAGTTTTGCATGCATTGGTTGTATAGTCTTTTTTATTATTTTTCTTAACTTTGTTCTTCATATCTTGTGTGAAAAAGTTAAAAAAATAAATTGGTCAATGTTCGAAAATATGTAACCAAAAAAAGAAAAAAATATTGAATTTACATCATAAAAATGCACAACTGATATTTAATATCATTTATTTTATTTATCATTAAGATTTTCTAATTGCATCAAATATTTGGATGTGTTTATAAACATAGACCAATTTTAAAAAATGCAATGTTTTAACTAAGCTTTTTGATTTGTACATAGCATTTTGTAATGTGTGATCAAAAAAAATAATGAGACAGCTTAATAACATTACTAAATCAAAATTGACTGTTTCATACAAGTTTTAATAAGTAAATAGTTTACTTATTTTTTTAAAAAAGCAGTCACTTTTGATTCTTAGACATCCAAACAATTTAATGATGTGATTTTCATCTGTTTAGGCTGAAGCTCGTGCTGAGTTTGCAGAACGTTCCGTACAGAAACTCCAGAAGGAGGTCGACAGACTAGAAGGTACGTAATAAAAAAAAGTAGATACTGAAAGGTAAAACTGAAGTTTTCTTTATGATTGATGTCGACTAATCAGAAAGTGTTTTGCCACTGATAGTGAGGGAGTTATTCATATTTCATTATAAATGAATGTTTATACATTTTTTTTTTTTGAATTTTCATAATTATCCTGGAAATATGGATAACTTTGCTAGTTTTCAATATTCAAGACTGAAGTTTCTCAAAAATGTATCTTTAATTTTTTTATATATTTCATAAAAATGAGACAAATTATATCTCCGCGCTATTTTTATCCAGTTTCAAAAATAAAAAATTGATGCAGACTGACACTTTCTTGTTTATTTCGACACCTGCTTTAATGACAAGGTATTATATATATTTTTATAATTTTACGATACACAGGATGTCCAAAATAATTTAACCAAATTTACCTATATAAAGGAATTTTACCAAACTGGATATGCATCAACTGATTTTTGTTCTGATTCCAGTAATACGATATTAATTTAAATATTCTAATCAAATGCTTTGAAATTTTTGAAGGATTATTTTACTAGACACTTGGAAAAAAATAAAGAGTCACTAATATTTTTAAATCCATAACACCACGTATTTATGTTTTAAAATCAGATAGAATTAATTAGCATCACTTTTTCCTGGCAGATTTTAATATAAGCACATTTCATAATGATGAGAAACTTTAATCTTGAAAAAATACCTCAAAGTAAGAACTAAATCCACTAAAACTACAAATGCATCTTTTATTATTTTATTTTATTTTTTTTTGTTTTCATTTTGTGTGTTGCATAATAACCCTGTGCCTTGCAGACGACCTTTTGCTGGAAAAAGAAAAGGTCAAAATGCTGGCCGACGAGATGGAGGAGACCTTACACGACATCCAAAATATGTAAAACGCCCCCCGTTTCCGAAAGGCCGCCCTCACACACACACACACACGACAAATACACATTCCTGCCTTGTTTCATGCATTCCCGCACAACATTTGCTGGACTCTCTCGATTTCAAAAAAATATACCGAGCAAGTTCTCATGCCGCGCAGATCAAACTTTCCCAAAAATTTATTGGTGCTTTTATCGCTGCAAAAAATCGTTTCGCTTATTATTTTTCATTGTTAGATTTTGTTTGAGGGAACAAAATAACTGTTAAGGGTGCCTTATGGGCACACTGAATTTTGAAATGCTATTTTTGGTCTCACTAAAAACGGTTTTGTTATTGTAAATTACTACGTGTCTACTCTGATGCAATTGTTTAATAGGCTTAATGTAATGTTTTATTGTATTAAATTTTGCTTTGATCAATAGTAAATTAGTTCATTAAAATAATTTTTACGTAAGTACCAAACTTGAAAATGTATTAAAAGCAAAAATATAATATAAACATTTTAAAAGAGCAAGAATAGCATTTAATATTTTCATCAGTGTGCTTGAAAGCATAAATTTGACAGTAGATTCACAGCACTCATAGTTAGGCGTTTGTTTCATTCTTTCACATATGTTAACGAAGCGTGGCCATTGTTTCCTTCCTTTATTTTATTTTCGTTTGTTTTGTTGATCTCCGCCAGCTGCAATATTACTTGAAATCGATCAACACTGCCATATTGAAAAAGGGCCCAATACTTATGCTTCGTTAATGCATTTTTTTCATCGGGGATTATTTTTGTATATTGTACATTCTTCCACGAGTTTAGTCATTATTTTTTTTAATTATTATTTTTTTGTAATTTATTTTGACCATGGAGGGGCCGTACACGGTTCTGTCGCATATATTTGCAATTAATCTTATGAAGTGTGGTTTGGGGATTATCGTAAAGGCGGATTCGTTGGCCCCTCTGTGAGCGACAGCGTTCTGTTTACTTTTCTCAATTAAGTATTATAGGGCTGTGTGAGTGCAGTAAGAGAAAGGCAAGGGGAAACTGGTGAGATATCGATGATACCAAATGTGGCGATTTTTTGAAAAGCTACTAGTTATATAACTTGTATTTGAGCATCTTAATAGGAATTGTTATAATTGAACAAAGCTTATTCCTTATTAAGATTCAAAAAGCTATTTATTTTACTTATTGTAAAGTTTTCACTTACGAAGAAGTGTCTTGTTTGAAGCAACTCTTTGTGTTGAGAAAAATCGCTCGTGTTCACTACTTTTCCTTTGCTATATTTCCAATTTTGAAATCCACTCAGCGGCATAAATAAATTTTTCTATTTTAAAGCCTGTTTATATTCTAATATTTACTATGTATTTTATTTAGTTAAACTAATAATTAATTATATAAAAGTTTTTAATATTCGTTTTTTTATTTTTTTTTCCTTTTCGTTTTGCATGTTTTTGTTGTTTTCGAGTGCTGTGCAGTGACAATAACCGAATAACGCAATAATAATTTACTGAAAATCTGGGTGACGATAAATTTACGACACTTGTTCGCATATAGAAGACAGGTAAAATATTAGCATTACTTTTTCGTGATATAAGAAAATGATATACTTTTAAATATCATATACAGGGTATCTTAATTGTCCTTATAACTTTGCTACAGATTTGATTAATATAAGGACAGCTTATTAAATAGCAAACAATTGCATTGTTTCCAGGAATTTTATCGAATTACAGGACAATTATAGAAGCACAAAGAATATATCAAATTTAAATTAAAGTGATATCAGAATGTACACTTAATGTTAAAGCTAGTAACAAACATCTGAATAAAATAATGATAAAACAAATTCATATTAAAAAATATAACTAGGAATATTAATAGTTATTTATACAATATTTTTTCTACGTTCATGCAAAAACCAAAAAATGTTTTATTTAGGTGACACTAAGTGTAGGAAAATACGACATCGATTTGAACGTTTATGTTTGTCATGATGACGAAACGCTGTAGTAGATTGACAGATGAATGCAATAAACATTTTATTGCACTAGTGCATAGAAAAATAAAATTATGAACTGTTTAGTGACTTGTAACCAACTCTTTAATTTTAGTTGAATAATTTTTAAAAGCAACGAAACGAATCAAAATTATTACTTACAGCACTGTAGGCACGTATCATAGAATATACAGGGGACTTAAGTACATTTGTTCAACTTGTAGGACAATAAAATAATTCATTTTGGCGTGATTGAAATGTAGGTATTTCAAAATTAATTTTAGAGAGCAGCAATAGACAGTCAACTAAATTTGGCAACAATACAATTGTTTTCATCACATCCGATATTTCTTTTTACTATTGAATATACACTAAACCTAAATTAGACTTGTACAAAACTTATGGTATACCATGTAAAAATAACATTCTGTATAAATTCTTCAGTTATTTGTTAATACTTCTAGTATAGAAGCTGATCATAAATATAATTTTTTTTATCAATTGCTTTCCAATTGCATTCCAAACTACTGAAGTGTATCATACTGTTTTTATTACCAAGGCTTTAATTTATATTGTTTCAACTTGGCTAATAACTTGTCTGAGAGCACAATGAACTTTTAAAAAATTGTAGTGGGTGTTCATATTAAATTTTTTTACGTAAATGTTATACATAGTGTTTTCTAGAATTTCTGACAAAATTGAAAGTGGTGAACTCTCACCTAATTTTAAGACGAAAATGTGGTATAGTTTTTCAAATGTTACTTTAATTTCAAAATTCAGGGGGTTTTAATTTTTTTTATGAAGATAAATGTAGTTCCCACTAGATAATATATAAAATAATAAAGAAAAAGTTTTTAACACCCTGTATTTTGAAAACGAAACAGCATTGGTCACAATTACTTATAGTTGATGTTTCACCTTCATGTCAGAAAGGATAGGAAACACTGATGTAAACTGATTATTCAAGGCATTTTAGGACAAAATAATGTTCAAAAATTTATTTAAAAATATTAAATAAAATAAGTAAATAAAGGTCAGGAGAATTAACTATACAGGGTGTCATATTTACACTCCACCCTCCAACAGAGATACATAGATAAAATTTACTCGAAAATGGCATGTGCCACTTTCCTAAAACTTTATAGGTACTTATTACCTACTTGGCGTAGATCATCTCATGAACTAAAAACCGGGATTAAATTATAACTAGTGGTGTAGATAGATGTTTACAACATCCTTTGAGAAAAATATTTGGTACACCACTGAACAGGATTAATACGATTTTTGGACTGCCCAATTTCTTTACTATGTAAAGGAACTCTGACAAAAAAATCGTTAAACGCACGGTGTTCCCAAATAACTATTTTTACGACAACTATATAAAATGTCCAGACAGGCTAGCTTTAAAACAACTATTGCCTAATGCCAAAGTAGAATGAATCATTGTTATAAATATTACAAACACTGTTTGCGGTTACTGGTTGTAATTTTTTCTTTGAACTTGATCACACTATTTCTGTTGTAGAACGAAATAGAAGGTATACCATATTACGTTTTTTTACTTAAATTTTCATAAGGAATCTATTCCTGACTGAAGTATAACTATTTAAACTTTACTTACCCTGTATAATTTTGTCAGTGAGAATCTATTCAATCTACAAAGTACGTTTATCCAAGAGGAAAAAATATATAAACCAATATTTCCTTGTAAATTAAAATTTTAAAATACTGGATTATGAGTCTAATCGACAGAAATGAAGTATATTTGAAATTTTGCATATCATAAAACCCAAAACAAGTAAGTAAAACCCCAGATTTCAAGTTTAGCTACCGCTTGTCATGTCTTTTTTATGACCGTCCATCTGACGTCTTCCGTTCAATTTCAGACGAACTGGTGGCTGAAAAAGAACGCTACAAGGAAATTGGAGACGACTTGGACACAGCCTTCGTCGAACTCATCCTTTAAATTTCTCTTCCTTCTTCTTGTGCCTTTCTGCGCTCCCTGTAACTGACCTTATCACGGTTATTCCAACATAGCGACTCAGATAAATATTCTTACACCGTTTGTCAAGTACAGGGTGTTATGGTAATGCAGAAGGTTTATTGTTGAGTTACTCTTTTATTTTAACATCATCGGAGAGTATTTTTACTGTTTACTATGTGTTTTTAATTATTTATGTATGTAATATATGTACACAAATAATATAATTAAGTTCAAATTTTATTTTGTTTTATTTTTTACCTTTTTTTTTCTTTTATTATGTTTATTTTCAGATGATTAAGGTAAATACATATATTCAACATTTCAGAAAATTAAAATAGTTATAGATTGTCATATTTTTAAAACAGCAGTTTTGAATTTTTAGATGAACTTGTTGATGAGAAAAGCAAGTACAAAGCCATCGCTGATGAAATGGACCAGACGATGGCCGATTTGGCCGGATACTAAATGAACTCATATCCAGTCTAATGAAACTGCCATACGAATTTGTAAAAGTTGAAGTTCTGAGATGAAAACAAAATTTTGACCTATTAAATATTATAAAAGTTTATATTTGGTACAATCAGTATAGAGAGATTGTTTTTGTCTCGGAATATTACATTATTTTGTATATATTGTACCAGTCCAAAAAGCAAATCAATACAATTAATGTTTTTAATAACGACATACAATCTATTAGACTTCATACAATCTAAAATTTGAAATTAAAACAATTTTATTTTGAGTGTTCAATGCAAAGTAGAGAAACTGATATGCTTTTAGTTCTGGTACATGTAGTGCTTGCTTAGTTAGAAAAAAACATTAAGATCCTTTATTTGCCATCAGCATTATTAAAATAAATTAAGTTGCAAATTTAGCTTTGTAAGATTTTGATACAAATTTTAAATGAGTAATTTCTTTGCAAAATTACTTAAGAAGGCAGTTGAGTAAAATAGATATTTCCAGTCAACCATATAATGAATGTTGTTTAGGGAAAGGGTATAATTACACTTGTTTCAATTTCTAGATAAAACATTTGCAAATAAGCCTTTCTCCAATTTTCTTTCTGTGATTAATTAAAAAGAAAATCCTGATCTCTACAGGTAATACATTCCACTATAAAAAAAATATACCTACTTGCGAGTTTATATTTGCATCTGCTAATGTTTCAAAATATCTAATGATTCTTCTAACGCGGAAGTTGTGTGTTTGGGAGATGGAAATTTTATACGGATAAGTATGGGTTACTCATTCATTATCTTACCCAAAAGGTTTATATCCACAAGACATTAATGAAGACGTTTAAATAGATTAGACACAATTTCTTGGCACCATAATAATATAAAACAAGTATTATGTAAACTTTATTTGCATTGTCTTAAATTTATGTTTGTATGTAGTGTTTTTATATACATTATTGATTGCTCATTGCTGTTTGAATCTTAAGAAAAATAAATATTTTTACTGAATTTGTATATTTGTCTATTTTATTTACAAGTTATGAGAAAAGTCTACTTAGAGTATTTTCAGTTCGTTATTTTTCACAGAAACCATAAAACTGATTACAAAGAGATGTACATAATTTTTTAAATTCATTATAAACATCAAATCATTTTGAAGATCTTTTAAAATATACTGCAAAAATAAAAATTCTTCCAATTCAATTTCTGGAGTTATATCACTAATTCTGTTGTGCAAAAGGAATTGGAAACAATTTATACCACACTCTAAATTATTAAATTAATATGTATATTTTGCTTGTGCAAAGGTAAGCAGCTATTAGCAGATAAATATAGCTAATTTATCTGTGCTATTAGTATGTCCAAGGCTAACATGGAGCACAGTGGAGTGTTGGAAGACATAGAAGGTCACAGTACTCTATCAATGGTCTTTGGTGTTATGCCTACAAAAATTAACTATAGACTGCGTTTTGAAATTCTCCTTCCTCTGAGGAATAGGAGCTGGGTGAAGCTGACCTCCTGAAGGCGGATAGTTGCTGATACACCGATGGCTCCAAAACTCCAAATGATATTGGGGCTGCAGTGTATAGCTGCAACCCAAAGACCAGACTATCCGTAAGCCTTGGCAAGTAGTATGCAACTATATTTCAGGCAGAAATCTGTGTATATGGAGGCTGGAAAAGCTTAAGGCTTACACACAGGTAGATAACATTTTATTCCAAAAACCAAGCAGCTTTAAGAGCACTACCGGTGCAATTCAAGAGTGGTATGGAACTATCAAAAGACTCTGAAGCCGTTGGAAACTAGCAACAGAGTAACCCTGGTTTGGATACATGGTCACTTAGAACATAACAAAACATGTGCTCTTGGAATTTCATAAACCCTACTTGAGTTGGCAAACTGTAAATTTAAAAAGTCGCTAACACCTAATGCATGTATCGTAATGCCTTGTGAGCAAATTTTCTTCCAAATTAAATTTACTAAATGTGCAGGAAATATGTTTTTTGTCCGTTTTATACATTTATTTATAACAAAAATTTATGGCAAATTTATATATGTAATAGAAAAATATTTTGTATAATCCCCACGATTTTTTTTTTAATATAATTCTGATATGTACATGTAAAAATGCAGATAGTAAAATGACA
Source organism: Monochamus alternatus (assembly GCA_037114965.1). Taxonomy (NCBI): domain Eukaryota; kingdom Metazoa; phylum Arthropoda; class Insecta; order Coleoptera; family Cerambycidae; genus Monochamus; species Monochamus alternatus. Next base: position 19,031,090 of record CM073435.1, on the reverse strand, counting down.
ATATATTTAAAATTTCAGTATTTTTAACTTGTAATTTCAAAATAATTACAAAAATGCCACGACAAGTTAGACTTTTGACTGCCTCATCAGTTATTCTGATTTATCATTTGCTTAAAAAAAAGTTACGCAAGATCACAGGAAGCAAACCAAATCGACCAAAAAATGGTTGCAGAAGGAGAAATAGAAATGCCACTTTAACAGTTTTCAATTGATGTGGCTTATGAGAAGATCGAAAATGAAATATGAATATTAAATTATGTTATGGAAGGGTGATGTTTTTGCGTAACATTTTCATGACATGTAAACGATAAACTAGAGATCTACCAGGGCCATGCCATACTATAATGTAGACATTTTATAACACCTATTTTATATAACAAATTCAACTGCTTTTGCCGCTATTGTTATTCATCATTAACAGAATTTAATTTGTGGTTTTAATTGATAAAATAGATCAACATACCTGACATACAAACACAAATGTTTCTGCTTCTTGTCTATTTTGAACTCGTAAGTTATTGGCAGCGACTGTGATACATTTGTGTAAACTATCAATAGTAGGTATCCACATCGGTGTGATCTACTTAATTTTTTAAATATCACCACAGAAAGGAGTCCAAATGAATTTAAAGTCAGGAGATCGTGGCAGCCATGGCACCCATTCTCTTCCATGAATCAATTTCAAATTTTCCTCGCACTGCGCTCGCTGCACACCACGGTAAAATTAGCTGTATTTGCCATGTTTGCCGGGAAATCATTCATATCGTCATAAATTAAAACGATATGCAATTCCGAGTTGCTATACACTTAAGCCATTTTTGACACTTGAACTAATATAAATACCCCCATTACAAAATCGTGAATATCTACAAAAGTAATCGAATTTCAATATTCGAAATCGCCTGGCTAGAAACTGCAGTAGTCCGGCGATGTAAAGGTTGAAAATACTACAACTTCAATAATTTTTTACTCAGAAACTATAAGGATTTTACAATAAATTGTTTTACGATATTGACTCCATTTTTCATGATGCATCTATTCCCAAAATTTTTTAGATAAGTTCTGAATCACCCTGTATATTAAGTTATATTTTTGTGTAAATATTCAGTTTTGATAAAAATTGAATTTTGTCAACTTTCTTATTATTTTAGAAAATAATACTTTTGTAAATCCCTACTTACCTACATCAACGGGACTCAGTTTGAACTTACCAATTTGATAATTGACATGTACAAAATCGTTCCTCCAGTGAGTGGAACTGGTTTAAGATTATTAAGCTATAGCGACTATAATAACGCAAGAAATACGTATGTAACTGAACAAACCTTTCTGTCCGAAACTAGGCCCGACTGCTGTCGGAAGAAACCTGTGAAATCAGCAAATTGTAAATAAATTTTCACAAGTATTGACAGTGGCTACTTGTGACATATGAATATCATAAGCAAATATAAATATTTTCTTGGGGACACTCAAATTTATACTTACTGTAAAATATCAAAGAATACCTAACAAATTGAAAATAATGATTATGCCAATAAAAGTGGTTTTCTTGGAATTAATACACTTTAAAATTTTAGATCCTAATAAACTATTACAATAATATTTAACCTGAAAGAATCACAAGCTTAGAGTACGAACACCAACATTAACAACTAAATACAAAACAGCTAATTTACCGGTCCTTGCAAATTTTTTATATTATTTATATATAATAAAACACTGCTATTGAAAGTCATATTTATTTAAGTTTTACAGAAGTTAATTTATACATAAATGACTTACTACTAAATGCAAAATAAAACAAAATGGTTTAAAGTAAAAGTCAACCTACTGAAAAATAGTTTATTCCAAATTTAAAACAAAATATTCACAAAGTAGATCATAAAAAAGAGCACAATTACGTACCGATATATCAAATAACAATATTATGCCTAACATAATTCAGTTACATTAAGATCTTAAAAAACAGTAAACAAAACGTGACACAAATCTCTGTTGCCTTGTCTGTAGAAACTGACGTTGAATAAAAAGATTAATAATACTTTATGATGGTTTTAATTAACTTTCCTAAGTTCTACTTCGAACACTAATGTTGAATTGGGAGGAATGGCGGGTGGAGAGCCCTTTTGACCGTAGCTAGAACAAAAATTCAACATCCAACAACTCAAGTCTACATTTAGAAGTTAATTTTTAATTAATAATATACAATGCTTCTAATAAAGTATCTAAATCTGTCAAGCTGTAATTCAAGGCAAAAATGAGGAGTTGGGAATGTTGGCAAAGTGCAAGAGATTACATAAAAAGGTGTAAATGAAAGCGATGGAAGTACCGCATTCCCTGCTTTTATAAGTCAAAAATAACATTACCGACCCTGTATCCTTAGACATCATACTATACTGTCTGTGTAGTAACCTACCGGTTCCAACACGTCGGAAGCTTTCATGACGGGTTTGTGACTCGTATCAACAATAGATTAGAAGCAACAGATTGTAGAGCTCTCTTTAAAATGATGTTGTGCTTGTTCCAATTCCCTTCTTCGAAGAACTTCTCAATTCGGTTTGTGTATTTTAGAAGGTCAAGGAGTGCTAGTTGAGATTGTTTCATTCGCTTTATTTTGTTTAATGAACGGTATTGAGTGATTCTCATATTCTCTAAATATTTCACATCACAGTACAGACTTCTCGAGCAAAAAATTCATGAAAAAGTGAGGCGAAAATTCGTAATAAACATCACAGATGCCTCCCTAACAGAATCCAAGTTCAAAGTCGTAGGCAGGGGGTTAAGCCCCCCTAGAGAAATATGTAGACATATTTGGAATATAAAAAATCTGATCAACTCACATTTGAAAAAAGATGACTTGCCTAATATGTTATATTATGGTTTAATAAATATAAACAGGCTGAGTCAGAAAGAATGGATCAACACTAAGCTGGATATACTAGACACCAAAATATTGTATTTAAGCTCTTCACGCCTTATACAAATGTCGCTGGTCGAAGATATAAAGGGTGTTCATGACATGTTTTGATCACTAGCTAATAAGTGCACGAATAATAAATCACACACACGCAAAATACGCTAATGTTTATTGAGATGAAAATTTGACACAAGCCTACTTAGAAAAGAAATAGCCATATTAGCGTCTGAAAGAAAATCACCACAAAATACATTGAAACTTTTAAATGCAAATAACTCAGAAACCGATAAAATTAGGCGACCTAAACAAGAGTACATTTTTTATGTAAAATTGAATGTTCTTTTACATTTTTAAGCAAAGCTCAACAGATAAAACAAATATGATTTGATTTACCTAAATACGGTGAAACTAGCGCCCTCTAGGAACAATGTGAAAATAAGTTTCAAATTCGTACTTCTCTTTGAACACACTGTATTTCTTAAACCAATAACATTCATATAAGACATGATGAGCTCAAACATAATATTTTGATGAAGATATCCAGCTTAGTGTTGATCCATTCTTTCTGACTCATCCTGTATATATATATATATATATTTTTTTATCAAATTATACTGCAAAACTAGTAAAATTTCACATAACAGACAAACAAGTAGCTCTTAATTGACGCTGGCACCTATGAGAAAAACATATAGGGTCGAAGATGCTAGAAGTGAGGGTTAAAGGGCTCCTAAATAATTTTCAACGACTAGTTTGTGTATAATGTCTGCACAGATGTGATGGCCACTGAATACTGCAGCAGAGTTAATAGAAAGGAAGGGAATTTTTATTTCAGAATCAACCCTATTCTGGTGCAGAGGCCATAAGGACATTGAGACAATAAGAAGGCAAATGCTTTGGATAGTAGACTCATCTACAAGAGCTAGAACTCTCCCTTGTAATTTCTACATGTACTCCAGTCAAAATACATGGAGGGTGGCCACTTTGCAAGGAGCAACATGTTGATACATCCAACTGTTATTTTTCACATAGAACACAATGATCATGGTCCAGAAAGCCAAAAATGAGTGAAACTCCCTAAAAACACCCCTTTTATCATGTGCTCATGTCGCCGTTTTCAAAAATGGCATTTTTCATTTTTTCCCCATTTGAGGTAGTTTGTCCACTCCCACCCTCGCCATAAGGGTTGCAATCAATAACCCTTTCAGCACACACCTTCATATTGGTCCTAATAAGGTATACTAATAACAAGACGAAAAAACCACTGGGAACTGTCCAGAACCACATTTCATAAAACCACCCCTAAAAGGGGTTGGCATTTTTATGGGGTTAGGAAGTACCAACATATTGCTGCTCAAAAAGTAGTTGAAAGATAGTGCTTAAAAAAGGTGACAGAAAAAAACCTTAAACAAAAGCAACCAGACAATTTACATAAAAGAACCATTGATGTAAATCTGAGTCAAATCACAGATAAATACGGATAAGAGTAGAATTGGTAAAAGGACATTGCATACTCAGGAAACAGCTTAATAACATTAGTCTAGAAGAGAACAGCGAGATATGTTCTGCCTGTAGACTGCAGCTAACCTACTGTGGGTAACTTAAGAAGCCTCCTTAGGTATCTTGAAACTAGTTTCAAAATAACTCCCGTAATAATGATCCAATTTTGATGAGACTTGCATCAGTTTACTTAGAAAAAAATGTAGTTAAAGCATGCTAAAGCAGTCGCTTACTTTCAAATAGTATCATGCGATGAGACACGAGGCAGGCAAAGACAGAAGATGTAAGAAATGTCAGACGGTTGCAGTGCGCCTGGTGGAACGATTGTTTAGACTTGCATCTAGCGTGGGAAGAAAATAGTGTACCTGCTCCACAGCTTAAATAACAATCAGCTCACAGACTCGTATGAGCGGGAACGTCTCGCGCAGATCTTCGCGCATGCCGCCATTTGGGAATACAACATTGCAGGGACGTGTGGTTGTAAATTATGCCCTTACTGCCATACCGTTCGACGACTGCGTTATTGGCGAACGAGTGCTGTATTTTGTGATTTGTTGATTTTCTTGTATTTTATACTGTTATGTTATTTTATTTTTAAACAATTTCAAGTAAAACAAAAATTGCAGTTAAAACACTTTCTAAATTGGGATAACTATTTTTAATCCGGTCCTGACGTGTATCCCGAGCGAGAGAGAGACAACAAGCTTCAAGGACAAATTTTCAGGTTTTAATACTTCAAAGGTGCCGCCATAGAGTCTGTGAGCTGATTGTTATTTAAGCTGTGCCTGCTCCATGCATTTACAATCTACACCAGGCGACCGTTAAGTAATCGTCAATTTTAATACAAGCAAATCTACTGGCAAAACAATAAACACACAATAAATATTCAGACCACTAATTTCCACATGCAACACTTAACAGGTGCAATCAAGGAGTGACAGTAACAAAATTAAAAAAAATATACTTACGCCATAGCAGGTGGGCACGTTATCCTTCTCTTTCCTCCAACTTTCATACCTGCTACACCAATATCCCATCCTTTGATTACCTCACCACCACCTAGGCGAAAACTGAAGCCAGCACCTTTCGTCGTCGAATCAAACATTTTATTGTTTTGCTTTAGCCTACCCTCATAGTACACCTGTCAAAAAGAATCAATGTTCCAGAAAATAATAATAATAATAATACGAATACGCGCAAAACTCGAAGAGCAGTTCGTAACATAAGTGTTCGATGTAATAAGATCAATACCAAGTAATATTTCTAAATCAGCTGGTGTAATACGTGTGAAGTTCCTAAACCTCAAACCGTGCGCCACCCATGTCTTAGCGTCTTTTTTTTAATCCAGTATTTTGCATACATTGTAGATGCTTACTCCAAGAAGACCAAGTTCATTAGCCATTGGGCTATAACTACAAAACATGTGGACATGCGATAATGTTTATATACTGTCAAGAGCCAACACACAACTGTACAAGGCTTTACATTTCTCTAACACTTTTGATATTAATCACGAATTAGATTTTTGTAAATTGAAATATGGTTTTGATTTATTGTCACTTAAAGTGATGCAATCATCTTTATATTATAATTAAAGCCCGCACTTCGTTCGCATTTGAAATCATTATCAGGTGCACGCTTAGAATGCGAAGTTAATATTTGTTTCTACCGAGATGCAAGCATATATCTACAAAAAGTTAAAATCAACATCTTAACCTTATACTGCTAATTTATAATATCCAACATTATTCACATTAAGTTTATTAGTTACAAAACACTACATGACTGTTTGCAACACTCTACATTGCAACTGCTTTGTTTTTGCAAGTATGTAGTAAACAAAACTGAACTATATTTAGCAACATTGCAACTGCTTTGTTTTTGCAAGTATGTAGTAAACAAAACTGAACTATATTTAGCAGAAAAAGTAGTTTTTTTATTGCACTAGTGCAATAAAATGTTTATTACACTCATCTGTAAGTTTACTGAAGTGTTTTGTGATCATGACAAATATATACGTTCAAGTCGACGTCATATTTAGTCTATGTTCTGGGAGATTGTATTACGTTATAAGCAATTGCATATTTTATATTATTTTCAATCATATTTATTATTATACTGGATCAAATGTTAAGGTCATCGCCATGTCCAGACCTGAGATCTGCGAACGAAGTGCGGGCTTTAATTATAATATAATATTACTTGGTGTACTAGGTACAAGAGTTTGTTCTTGGTCCACTATAAGACTGCAGCATTATCTGATGACACCTAGATTTATTTAGACCTTGAGCACAATCACAACGTACAGTGTCTCAAACTTGATAGTATGAGCCTACTGAGGATACAAAAACGACAAACGTCATCAATAACATTTTCTCCGAAATATACCCAAATTTTTTTCCTGTTAAAAAGCTCTGTTTTTTCTAATAAACTTTTCTGTATTACTTCCCGATTAACAGTTATAAGCAATATCGTCTCATAAGAATTACCATCTAATAATCACAATAGCGGTAGAAGGATCAAGTAGTCGTTAGAAAATCTGTACAATCTATGCAATACTAATGGTACTCTTTAAAATTAATTTAGGTATTTATTTCAAACTGCCGACGCATTTGTAATGAAATCTACTTTCAACATTAGTACTTAGTTGTTCTATTCACCACCATCTAATGAAATTTATACTCAGAACTCCCAGTATTTCAAAATCTGATTTGAGGGTGTGCCATTATTATTGCAATAGATTGTACACTGGCCACAACATAAACCAACCTCACACATACTATTTTTAAAGAGGATTATTAATAGGAATTTTAGAAGGCATCAACGATTAGGATTGTATCAATTAAATGACAAATAATCATATTTAACCCTTTTTAATGGAAAGAGAAAAAAATAACGATTTCAACAGGCCCCTGGCCACCTATCGATTGTATTTAGAAAACACAACTTTAGGTTATAACTAAAAAATTTGTTATAAAAAAAATTAGGCACGCCACTAGACTACTCAAAAAAGTATCTGAAGAACATATTAATTATTTTTTTTTAACTTTACCTAACCTAACCAAGATACAGACATGTATCAAAAAGTCAAAAAGTGGAAAATGTGAAATTTTATTTATTACTCGAAAAGAAAAGATGATGGCTCATTTTGGTATTGACCATTAATTTTCTCTTAAAAAAAAGATCGAGAGTGGACGGTCATTTTTGTCCATCTCTTATAGTTAACGAGATAGCCTATAAAAACATCGAAATTTGCCCACCCTGTACATATTATGCCTAACTGAATTATCTTGACTTTTACTTCTTCATTAACACGTTTTTTGATGTGCCAACCAAAAAATTTAGAGCACTTTTATCAAAACTTCTAGATTTGGCATAGAAAAAATTGTTAAGTCCAATAACAATAAATCTTAATACTTACATTAACAAATTTCCCGTTCTTTGCAGGAGCCCCGTGGCCTTCCTTAATGTCTTCCACAATTATTCCACCTTGCATCGATCTCTTCTTGGGCGTCTGGTTTTCTTTATTAGGGGTTTTTCCTTCCTTCTTCTGTTGTGACAATTTCTTTACTGGTTCCGCCTGCTTTTCTTTATTCTTCTTATCCTTCTTCTTCTGTGAATCATTTTGGCTGGCTTTGGGACTGGGCAAGCCGTTTATTTTCGGTTTAGCCACTTCTTCATCACTGCCTGCTTCACTTAAAGAAGATTCCTCCTCTTCCTCTTCCAAATCTTCTTCCTAATAAAAATGACTTGCTACTATTCATTAAGAACTCGATAAAACTTTGTAAACTCACGTCTTCTTCTTCCTCCTCCTCATCACCATCATCCTCTTCTTCCTCTACGGATGCATCAGAATCTTCCTCATCCTCGTCCAAAGACTTCTCAAACAGTTCCTTAACATAATCATCACTATCCGAATCATCTTCCTCATCATCCTGAACTTGGCTACTAGTAACAACTCCGTTTTTAGTCTTTTTACTGGGTGCTGGGAAAATAATAAAAATTCTTTAAAGAATTACTATACTGATATTAAATCAAAGTACACTTACGTCCACTTTCTGTGCTTTTTATAGCTCTTTTAATGGATTTAGTGGATATCTCTTTCTTCATCTCAACTTCCGGCTCCTGCTCCTCCTCTTCTTCTTCTTCCAGGTCTGTAAAATCTTCATTTAAGTAACCTGTCAAATGTATATGGCATCGCCCATTGGCTGCAAAAGATACCTCGCTGCCAACCTGAATGAAACAGATAATTGCTTTAAAATTTTAAGTAGAATATTCATAATTACTATAAAAAGTCCTTTCCCAGATTTGCTGAATTTACATATATCTAACTGAAAATTCAGTATTAGATAATTTAAATCATAAAATGTATACCATATATAGGTATCTGTTATTAATTACTATAATAGTAGATCATTAGATGATGGATTCTGTGATTATTTATTTCATTATCATACCTAATTATTTTTCAACAAATGTTAGAAATGACAATTCAGCGCATATAAAATATTGGTCAGAAATTCATTATATCTCGCAAACCAAATAACCATTTAATCGAATCAATGTCGATGATGGAATTTGGACCATATCCAAAGATACTTACTCTACTTCAAGAGTAATGGTTTGTTGAAGTAAATAAAAAATGGCATTTTAATTAAACGTAGAGATAAGAAAGAGGTTTTTTGACAAGCTTACAATATTTACGATGTGTTACTTATTTTACAAATATTGTCTTTTTTTATGAAAAAGAGTATATCTTAAAAAATCAACAAAACTTTCATATACCAGACTTCCAAAATTGTAGAGAGTGATTAATCGCTAGCTTGTAGAAAAGCAAGACAGACGAAGCGTGCGAGGAACAACATTCCATAGGCGTACTAAATTTGAAGATGATCAGATATAAAAAATATACAAAAATCACAAAAATAATTGCATTACATAACATTCATTGTTTTTACAGTAGAAACAGTGATATAACAGTTTTTACCAATTTCGAGGCGTTAGATAATAAAAATAATAGGAATTATTTCAAATATTCAAGTTTTTATCTTTTATTATCAATTACCAAAGGTCGAAAATAATAAAGAGTGACTAAGTCACAACACAGAGATGAGTACGGAAGGTACGGGTGGTTTGATTACCTAAGCGTGCCACTTGAGAAGAGCTAAAGCACACAAAATTATCAAAAATAAGTTGACGTCGGCTGAACCTAGCACATTAACAATTTACTTTAAATGTGCCCCTGTCCTTATGAACGACGATTGCCCACTACCACCCATTTACACCTACCTGATGCGCACTCCGCAGATATCACACTTAAGCCTTGTCCTCATGGACGCAAAATTCACGGATTTTTGCACAAATTTTTGCAAGTTCTTCTTAATTATTTATGGCGGGAAAATCACAACATTTGACAATTGCAATTTGCGAAACTGTCAAACACTACAAATATTATTGCCCCTTTCATTATTATGTGGTGTTAATAAATTTGTTTTGAACTTCTAATAATCTACCATGGCAGTTTCATGATGAAAATGATAGAAAATGTTATAGGTAGTTGACAAAATTTGTTACAAATATCGTTAAATAAATCGCACAAATATTTGCGAATTCCGCATTCAAAAGAAGAAAACGCTTTAGAATACATACACACTATTTACTATTGGTTACTAGCACTGTCACTATAACGGTCACACATTAAAACTTATTATATCATATCATACCACTTTCCGTATGACCTTCATACGCCCATGTTTCGTCAAAATTTAATATATTCTTCGATCCAGATTCTTATTTTTTAATATTTATTTTAAATAGTTTCTTCACCATATCACTATTTCGTCCTTTCTATCAGTATACTCCTTTTGATTTCATTTATATGGACTAAGTTTCATCTTGTAAGATATAGCAATAGAATTTTTTTTTGGAAAACTCATTTTAAAAATACAATCTTCTTTCCGCGAATTTCCATCACTTTCCGTTTCACAGTTCTTTACCAATTTTTTATTTGCACACAATAATATGCTATTCACGTATAATTTTGTTAATGAAATATATATTTCAACATCACATACACTCATATTTTGACCTCGCGCACTAAACTCTTCGTACACGTCATCATAAATTAATAAAATTAATTACATTCATAATTAAATTAACGAAAAGATATACCCGAAATTATGCCCGCCTGAACGATATACCCTCCCATGATAGCGCTGGAAATGAAACAGTTGGATGCGACAATTCGTTGCAGCCAATGAAATGCTAGCAGCGCATGCGTACTAACTTCTGTTCAAAATTAACGCACCATTATAAATTTACCAAAATTTTGTTGCTACTTTTTTTCGTAACCTCGATTTCGATGTTAATATTTTTTTTTGCATTGTAGGTTTATTTCTTGACATTGTCACTATACTTCTTGTTTTTGATAAAACGTAAATTTTCGGTTTATACCCGGCATAATAAAAATACTGTTTTTTTCGTAAATTTGTAACACTGTGGGGTATACCAGTAACTCTAACACATCACAATTGAAATCAAATTGTAGCCCCATCTTTCTATTCATTTTATTATCTCTATTATTAAAGGAGATACGCCGTCTTTTTCAATTGTATGCATGATTAATAATGTAAATTTAAAATGAAAGAAGTTTATTCAATAATGAACACAAACAAAACATCAAGTTCTGAGAAACTTAATAACGTGTAAACATTGCCTCTGGATCGGATAACTGGCTGCACTCGTCATGGTAAACTTCTTATTAGCTGTGGAATGCTTTCCAGAGGAATGTTTTCCTATTCCAAAAAAACAGGGTTTTCCCAGCTCTTGAGGATTCTGCGGTGCGGGTAAATGACATCTAACAGATTTTTTTAAAGCATCCCAAAGATGCTCTATAGGATTTATGTCCGGGCTCCGCGGTGGCCAGTCCATCACCTGAATATTGACCTGATTTAAGTATTCCAAAACCGGCGGTGCGACATGAGGGCGAGCATTGTCTTGCATGAAAATAATCCCATCCCCTATAAACGGTGCAAAAGGCATTATATGATCTTCAGCAATATTTTCCAAGTAAAATTGAGCATTCATTGACCTTCGATGAATTGGTACTAACCCAATGGTTCCTTCCACACGATGTTACAGGTAGCAAATCTTTCTCCAGGTCTTTGCCGTACCCTTTCACGACCATCTGAAGATTTCAAGCTTATCTTAGCCTCATTCGAAAATAAAACTTGTTTCCAGTCGTCGACAGTTCAATTTGAACGATTTCTAGCAAATCTTAATCGGGCTACTCTATGTGCTGCGCTAAGTAATAGTCTAACTGCAGGCCTCCTACTAGCAAATCCTGCTTCCTTTAAACGTCTTCTGACAGAGTGGAAATCATAACATTTCTTACATTTTGAAGTTAATTACTAACCTCCTTACTTGTGCTTTTTCTGTTCCTCAAAACATTTAGATGGAAAAAAACGCTCATCGCTTGAACTCTCAATTTCTTTCTTCCCTACCCTTGTCTTCTAGAGTATGATCCTGTTTCCCCGTATCTTCTAATCATACAACTAATTGTGGAATGGTTATCATGTAACAGATTGGCCACATAACACATACTTCGTCCTTCTACTAAAGTTTATGCTCTTACACACTTATCATTCATTAAATTGCGTGGTCAAATTCATGTTTCTAAATCCTAAGGATTTTAACTTTACTTATCTTTCGATATTAACAAAGACTTCTAACTTTTCATTGCCAGAAAAGGTTTTGAAACTGTCAAGCTTTAATCCATCACGACATAAGCCAATATTATAATATTGCACTAAATTGGTCAATAATAATGTAACTTGATTTAAACACGACTGTGTGTGATAGCAAGATGAATAAAAACACATTGAGCTAAAAGGCGGCGTATCCTTTAATAATAGAGATAATAAAGTGAATAAAAAAACAAAATGTTAAGGAAAGATGGGACTCCAATTTGATTTCAATTGTGATACTAGTATACCCCACAGGGTTACAAATTTATAAAAAAAAAACACTATTTTTATTACGCGGTATAAACCGAAAATTAACAAAAAGTAAGTAACAATGTCAAGAAACAAACCTATAATGCAAAAAAAAAACATTGACATCGGACTCTAGGTTACGAAAAAAAGCAGCAACAAAATTTCGGTAAATTTATAATGGTCCGTTAATTTTGAACAGAAGTTTTTTGTATTGTAAAATACATACTGAATTTAAAAAAAATACAAAGATTTCTTCAAAGCAACCTATACATCAGCATTATTATGGGCAATAAAAGTGTATTTTACAAACATACATCGGCATCTTCATTACCATTAGCCAATTCCTCGTCATCATCATCATTCACATTTATTACTAAAGGATCTATACCGATATCTACTAAATGTTCTTTTCCCTGTATTCTTGTTCCACTTTATTAGCATGTTTGACACAGTTGGGCCAAACAGAATTTGGTCTTTCTCACAGTTTTGTTTATTTTGATATACATTTCAAACTGCTTCAATCGCATTGAAAAATATTATTTATATGTAAGTAACATTAAGGATAACATAAATTACTGTTCAATAATAATTTTAAAAACATATTTTCTGGAGATTATCCAAGAATATTTTTTGCGATAACACTTAACATTAAAGCAGATTCGATTAAAAATAAGATTAGAAAATTTCTAATATTTCCGAAGAATTTGATTTTGGCTCAATAAAAATGAAAATGAAACAAGCCAAAAAATTATTCTATAAATAAAATATTTGAACTGCCATTGCTTGCTACAACAATGATCGACCTTGCTGAACGTCTTCCACATGCCGCTGCCATGCCGTGCACCTCCCTCGAATAACTGATAAATGCAAGGTATATAAAACAGCACAGCTTTTATAACTGTAATATTTTAACACATTTTTTTCAAATTGTTGTTTACAGTTATTTACTACCTGTATCAGATTTTTTAAAGAACGTAATATTTACGGAGACAGTATTCCCTTCTGTTTTACTTAAAAGTAAAAATTTGTAATTTTCGTATCAATTAACAAAAATATTACAAGTTAAAAAGAGGTATCAATTTTGTAGACAGAAAACCGTGATACATTTTCACCTCGATTTTCACCTACACTACACATTTTTACCTACATTTTCATTAATAACTAAACATGGGTTACTGAAACTAACTGAAATTTTAGCACACAATAGAGTAATAGTGGCTATATATGGTCCAAATTTCAATTTATTTTGTCCTTAAGTTTTCTTAATATCGATTTCCAAACTCGGAGGTTTATTTCATTTATTTCGATAGTAGGCCGAAACATGGCGTTTTCATCATAAAGTTACAATCTACAAGAATGGCGATGATGAAGAGGTTTTAGTTCGTATTTTGGAAAACCCAGATCTGAGTACTCGTCTGTTAAGTTGGCCAACAGGTATAAGCCAATCGTTTTATCTGGAGAATTTTAAAGAAAATCTCCGTACATATCACTATACTTCTGTCCAAAATTTATTATCTCAAGATTTACCAGCTCTCCGACAATTTGCTCAATTTTTTACTAGATAAACAAACCAAAAACCAAGATCCAGGCGATGTTTACTAGATGAGGTGTTTTTAATTGGAAAAACAATAATTTGTGACAATCCGAAAATCCATATACTCTAAAGAAAAGACATTTTCAATATGAATGAATTCAAGTTATTGCCGAAAATTTAAACACACTCCTAGCAGATGTCGTACCGCTAGCTATAAGAGATGTGATTTAAGCAGTGCGCTAATACCTGAATGAGCATTATCCTCATTAGTGGAATCAAACTCTCTGCAATTCTCAATATGGTCACAATTGAAGGAAATGGTTTACAAAGAAAATAATTCCATTTAGGAGTAATAAATAAATTCAAGAAGCTGCGAATACGATTAAAAATTTTGTTTAAAACACAAATTGCAAGTGTAGTGAGGCAAAGGGCGGAAGTTTTCTTTTATTGTTATTACTGATTGTTATTGTTATTTGTTGATAACTTGCACATTTGAAATTTAAAATAAAAATATAAAAGCAAAACATATGAACGTTTCAAATGCAAATAACTCAAAAACCAATAGAGTTAGATGAATTAAATACAGTGCAGGTAAGTTAGTGGACTGTGTTTGTGTATAACAATTTTTTAATGAAAGTGTTTACTTACATCAAAATTTAGATTCAATGGACATTGCAGCACATCTGGTTTCTTCAATGTACACAGTAGATAATTTCTACCTTCAAAGCCACACATTACTTGGGCGGGCTCTGTTGAAGATGTTGATAAGTCTAGAGCTGCCATGGAAATATGAAATGCTTTCTTCACTTTCTGAGTATACCGCCGTTGCGGTTCCATTATAAGCCCTAAAAATATTACAAATTGTCATTACAAGATTTGTGTAGGTTACCATTTATTATAAAAAAATGAATGACAAAATTAAAACTAAAATAAATCCGAGAAGAACTCAGTTTTAATTTATCTTTTTAACTGAAACACGTGCTGCCGGTTCACATATTTATCTAGCAAAATATGGTTAGAATATACAATAAACTAAATTACTTACCCCAAAACATATTCGAAATGGTTCAATAAACAATTTTAAAATAAAAAATTACTTGACTAGCAACTACCCAATGAAGTATAGAACTTTTATTTTGTAAAATTTAGAAAAAAAATACAATACTCTGTATACAGCAATCAACATCAAAATGAGGGAAAAGAAAAAATTGTCGTTCGATTACCAACTACGCCGCACGAAGCGCGCCAATCATACACACAGCGCATGGGAACTACCAACTGAAAAAAAAATAACGTAGCAACAGCGGTGCCAAATAACTAAAAATTAAATCTCTATAGTCTGGCGGGAATATTCCCTATAATTCCCCAATGTTAACTCTGGGTAATGGAAAACAGTATATAATAAATAAATAAAATAGACATATATGATTATCAGTAATAATAAAATCTTGACATTAAAATTTGCTAGAAAATCTTATGTGAGATACAGCATTTATTGTTTCTGTTCTTATACAATTTTATTGTAATATCTGTGTCTGAAAAGACACACTCTGTTTCTGTGTAGTAGTGTCATACTAATTGGCATATTCACAGATATAAGAAAATAGGTATTTAATTTCAAAACTTTAAATAATTTTCAAACAATACATATACCTCACGGATCATGAAAAGTACTATATGTTTTGTGAAAAGTACTCTGTCGGATATCAACTGCGATCAGTGTGATCCATATTTGACCGTTCTTCACACCAAAGAATTTTGATACCTCTAATAAAATAATAAAAACTTTAGTCAAATAGATGACGCAGAGAAAAAATGGTTAAAATTCAAATAGTATCAGGTACTTATACATATTTTTTCTACGTTCATGCAAAAAGCAAAACTTTATTGAACTACATTTAGTGGAAAAGTGGTTTCTTTATTGTAGTAGTGCAATAAAATGTTTATTGCATTCATCTGTCATTCTACTACAGCGTTTTGTCATCATGACGAACATAAACGTTCAAATTGACGTCGTATGTTTCTAGACTAGTGTCATTAAAATAAAACATTTTTTGGTTTTTGCACGAACGTATAAAACATATTGTATGCAACTCGTACAAAAAGTGCTTATTGTACTCGACGTGTCCTACTCGGTCCGACGGCCTCGTCGGATAATTTCACTTATTTTTTGTACTTGTTGCATAAATAACTATTATTCTTTTTTATCACGGTTTGAGACCTAGAAAATGTTTGTGTATGATATATCAGATATTCCCTATAAATAAGCACAAATTCCCTGTCTTCCTATTCTCAAGAAAATCCCTATAAATCAGGAATAATTTTCTAATCTAGCATGACTGCTTAGCAGTGAACCATTGAACACATACTGTGATATACACTCACGGTCTATTAACTAACCATAGTCAGCCGTGCTTTTTCAAGTCTGTTCCATTTGCCCGTTTTCAGTGACTCACGTGTGGCAGCACACTACAGCATAAATGACGTAGGTGGACATAGTCGTCAATTGTTTCATAGAAATTATGACAAATGTCAAATATCTGTTACCGTGTCTGTTTCTGTTTATGTGTCATTTTAAAATTTATAAATTGATATAATCTACAATGATTGTGTTCTTATGGAGAAAATGCAGGAGCATTATTAATACGTATCTACCCAGTTTTATGAAAAATGTAAAATATCTAGGCACAAAAGCTTTGTGCAAAGTATTGGAATAGTATCAGTGCCGCGTATTTTAATGTTTTAAAATAGTAGATAAAAAAACCTAAATTTTTGTAAACCAGATTAAATAAGTAGGTTCTATTAAAGCTATTATTTCAATATCAAATGTCAAATTCTGACATTTATGGCATGATGTGTATGTTTTCAAATATTAACGTTGGTGTCGCCACACTACAGCACATTACAGAATTCTATATTGAAATTCAGGTAATTCGACAGACAATTATTACAAAGCCACGCAATTTAGTAGACATTAGAGAGTTTAAGTTGTGTCCGATACGTGAACGTGTACGTAGAAATTGGCCGTCGCACATCCTCAAATTAGAATTTTCCACCTTTACGTTATACGGATGTACGTTGGCTCACGGGTCTCTGCGTTACGTAAACAAAACGTATACGTACAATGGTAGTCAGCGTAAAGTCACCACTTGCATATTTTGTCCCTTTCTAGCACCATGTGTAATAAATGGCACTAGAAAGAATGGACCATAGAACTGGTGAGTTTAAGCTGACTCCCACTGTACCGAAGAGGTAGCCAAATGCACAGAACAGATTGATAAAAGACTAACCGAACAGTAGGAGCAATACTCGTAGATTAAAGTAATAATCATCGTTCCTGAATAATATGATTCCGTGGTAACTTACCCTACTTAAACTCATTTTTGAAACATCTGATCTATTGTACTGACGCTTACAAAATCAATGAGCGAACATCAAGAGGTTATGGAAAATATAATAGATCCATATCATAGACAAAAGCCCTGTTTGTTGTGTCTGCTTGACGTACTCCAAGGCAATCGGCGTTTGTTAATGCCAAGTACGAAATCTATGTTGTTCGTCATGCAGGAGTATTTTACTCCAATCAATAAGATCATTGCTCTGGATACTCTGTCATTTGTGCTGGAGCAAAAGGAGTAGAGCAGCTAGAGCAGATTTTATTATTTGTTAATATATCTGACGTAATTGTCGGTAAACATTTTTTTTCCTGTTTATGTTCAATAATTTTGTTAGATATTTACTTATGTTATTTTATGTATTTGTATATTGGTAGTAGCACCATCACCGAATTTGAAGTGGCAATTTCTGCTTGTGATCGGCAAAATTACTTTTAGTTTTCTTTTTTCATGGTGGATAACAAATTTGCTTGTTGTATAAACAACAAATTAAATAAATTGGTTATATTAAGTTCCTCTTAACGAACACAGGCAAATTACTCTGAATTACTCCAACATCTAACTGCTCTAATGTTTGATCTGGGACGTCACTGCTCCGTACTTTCCTTGATCTAAGATCTCTTGGAGCCACTAGGAGTAGCATCTAACAAACAGGGCTAAATACAAATATTTATTTATAATCCATAGCATATAATAATCCTTTTCTATGAAAAATATTGATATATTAGAGTTCTATGGTCTTTCTATGGCTATGTTCTATTGAAGTGAAAAAAAAGCTAAAGGTTGTTGTTTTTCTTTTGCACTGTTTACACTTTCTACACCTACCGTTTCGCAAATGAGAATTTATACTTTTCTTTTTTTTCAATAGTAGATTTTGGCAAAGCCCTCGGTTTGCTCACATTAGTCCGGATCTTTCTTTTATTCCACATGGAAGTAAGGGAGGTAAATCTCGATCCTTCGGCAAATAAAATCGGAGAAACTTCCAACCCTCGGTCTAACACGGTCGGGACTATCAGCAGGTAACCAATGAAAACTGAGGAATTTTGTGACGTATGACACAGTTTATCTCAGTCCATCTTTCGAGAAAAACTATTTTTTGTCTTTATTTACAGAATATTGTGACGTCACCTGGCATCCATGGCCCTGACTGTATAGTTAATAGACCGCGCCTGCCTGTCTGTCTAGTCTATTAACTACACGGACGGAGACATACGTCAACAGGTAGCCAATGAAAACTGAAGACTTTTGAGACGTATGACACAGTTTATCTTTCCAGAACGACTATATTTTGTCTTTATTAAAGGAATTTTGTGACGTCATCTGGCCCCGACCGTATAGTTAATAAACCGTGATCTGTGGTAGTTTGTTAACGAAAAATCGCCTAAATATTTCACTCAATCAGTGGACGTATTCAGACGAGGTCAGCCGCTGAGCCGCTAAGTAAGAAATTCAGACTGAATAAAACGCTGACTAAATGCTATTAACTGTTAGCCTCTGAGTATTTTTGTAAGCCAAGAAAATTTGCACTTTCGTCATAAGCAACAATGACATATTTGTGAGGTTATGTTATTTATTTACATGGTTGTCATTCTAAGTATTTACAATTTTCCAATTGTTACGCTTTGGAATTTCAATAAATGTTTTGCTTTGGGTTTGCCTCTTATAGAATATAAATAAATTTGTTTACCTATTACATAATTTTTTTTTATAATTCTCCTTATCCCTAGACAAGCGACAAAAATACGCAAAGGGCTTCTGAATCAGCAGGCTCTAAAACCCATATAACACTTTGTTATGTGCTAAAACCTACTCTAAAAAGTCATAATTCACCACTGACATTGAGCTATTATAGATTCTTGGAATCAAAATAAAAATGTTAACATAAAATTACCAACGTAGATAGAAAATTTTAATTTTTGTTTTACCAGAAAGTTAGCAATATTTTCTCATATTATTTTTTGTAAAAAAGAACAAGAATATGTGATAGTTACATGTAGGTACATGGAATACTAAAACACTATACATAAAGTCAGCGTTGCTAGTCCCAGTACAATTGTACTAGATCTAATACTTTTTCGCTCAGGCTAATACGCTAGTAGGCCCAAACCAAAATCTAGTACTTTTCCAGAGAAAACTGCATCTACACAATCCGTGATCTACACTGAACTTTGAAGAAGTTGGTAGTTCTGTGGTCTGCGAAGTAAACATCAACTAATCTGTAATCTGTCATAAACTTTCTATTTTCTCTATGTTCTTTGGTCATATCATATATATTTTGTGATTGCTAATGGTTTGTGGCACGTTTGTGGATCACAATAGACCCAATAAACACTAAAATTTTGTTAAAAGTACATTTTTGAATTATCTCTATATAGTCTGTGCTTGTATCTGTTAATATGATAATAGTAATTTAGTTAGTATTTTTAATGGCTGTGTGTTTCAGTTAATTATAAAGTTTAGTTTTTTAATACATTCTTTATTGCTGTTTATGTTTGAAATGGATTTTATTTTGTGTTATTTTGTATGTTCTACCTATGTTTTTCTAAAATTCATCGTTCTGCTAGGGAGAGGTTGAGTTGGGGAGCGTATTTGTAATTCACACAATATTCTATAAGCTTTCTTTCGTATATGTTTCCTAATAAAATCTATGTAGGTAACAGGTACAAGAAAACATGTCACTTGATTATTTTTTTTCGGGTGATAAGTTTCTTCTGTCTTCTATTATCTTTAATTTCAAATGAATTTCGAAATTTCCCACTAATTTCAAAGTGATTCGCTTGCGCTTCTGTTATGTCTCCACTCCCTATCAATAAAACTGGTTTCTCATAACAACTTCTTACTTGTTGCGCCTAACGTAACTTATTTTCTATTACTGGTTGAGAAATTTGAAAATCATAACACGCCAATCTCAACCAGTTTTATGATTTTCAAATTTCTCAATCACCAATAGAAAGCAAGTGACGTCAAACGCAAGAAGTTGGTTTGAGAAACCAGCTTCAAATCAACTGCATACGTCACATTTAAGACGTCGCGCCACAAAAGAATTTTAAGCCACATAAATATACAGGAAATTTAAAATAAAAAACTAATTAGTTTAGACTAATAAAAAATAAAATTAATTTTCACGATCAGTAAAGATTACTTTTATCTCTATTCCGCTTAGGGTCAAATTGATGACGATTTCGATTTATATGCACTGAGAACGTATAGTGCGCACTGATATAACGCAAAGTTTGATGCGAGTGCTATTAAATTTTGCCCGGAATACTCCAAACATGCAACTAAATTGAATACGCATCAGATTTTAGTGCACACTACATAACCGCATTATTTGATAAAACGTTACCAAAAGTAAAAAGTATATGGATCTATAAACGCTTAAAATTGAAAAAATAGGCACTAAACGCAAAAGAAAAACAGAAGTATCAATTAATTATAATAAACTACTATAAAAATGCAAGAATGTATGCGTTTCAGCTGTTATAGGTTTTTTCCAAATTTGTTTTTTGGATAAACACTGTTTTCGTCAATTAAAATAATGTACACCAGTTTTTCTGCTTAATTATTTTTTTAACTAAAGACAAAACAAGTAGTACAAGCAGTAATTAAATAAGTCTAATTATTATTGATTTGCTACATCTTCCGATGCACTACTAATTCCATAAAAATGTATTTCCTTTTATTTTGTTCTATATAACTATTATTAATAACATATTCCTCTTCAGATAAACTATCTGATGAAGAAAATAAGTTATTCAGAATAATTACATTCAAAAAATCTTATGCTACCGCCACATTAAACTTACACTCCACGATTGAACTGACTATTTTCTCAGTGCAAGAATATTTGCATTTTCACCGAATTCAGTGCGAACTGACTTCTAAACCGAATACTTTCCACCATCAGAGTGCACACTCAAAATGTAAATCGAACACAGAAGTTGGATACAGTGCGCACTCAGTGCAAAGTGCATGTAAATCGAAATCGTCATGACTGTTTATGACCTATACTTAATGACGAATTTTTTTTTTTTAACATAAGGGGCCCAAAACCGGCCTTACAGGCCCTCCTCCTTTATTATTCTGTGTAATAGATATTATGACTTTTTAGTATGACAATGTAAGGTTAGGTTTTTTTCGCAGCTCCGCGGAGAATAATCAGCGGCTGACTTCGTCTGAATATGCCCATTGTGTTTCACTCACTAGATAGTAGCACAGTCTATTATACAGTCCGGCGTCTTCACGTCGGCTCCTTTGATGTCGAGGTCCCAGATTTCGTTTTTTTAGACGACCAAAAGACGACTGCGCATTTAGCCGCGCACATTCGCGCGCTCACGGGGCACGGTGATTTGTCAAGAAATAGAATTTCTCCCACTTCGTCGAGTACATATGAATTTCATTGGTGTTCACTGCGCATTTAGTCACACCCTCTGGAACCTTCACTCGACGAACTGTATAATAAACTGTGGTATATAAGTAGATTGTGCTAGCACAGTCTATTACAGTCCGTCGTTTTCACGTCGGCTCCTTTGATGTCGAGAGATTTCGCTTTTTTTAGACGCATTTAGCCGCGCACATTCGCGCGCTCAAGGGGCACAGTGATTTGTCAAGAAATAGATTTTCTCCCACTTCGTCGTGTAAAACTGAATTTCATTGGTGATCATTGCGCATTTAGCCGTGATTTAGCCACAACACAAGCTCTAGAACCTTCACTCGACGAACTGTATAAACTGTGGTGCTAGATTGTCAATGTCAAATATGTCAAATATCAAAATAATTATCAAATGATTTCTTAGACGTTAATTTTGAGAATTGACAATTATTTTTGTTTTTATTTCTATTTTCTGTGAATTCCCCAAATATTTCCACATAAAATAATGAATTTTCTAACAATTATATTGTTCCATCGTTCCACGTGAAGTATAAATCGTGTTTATTGTGAAATAATGGAAGAATCTCTGGGTGCTCAGTATGCCATTCAAATAGCTGTACAAACACTTAGAGACAGATGTAAGAGTTTACAACATAGAGTTGCTGTTCTAGAGGAAGAGAATATGAACCTTAGAGTACAATGTAGCCGAAATCAAGAAAATGAAAACTCTTTAACAGAAATAGATAAACTAAAAGAACATATAACAGAACTTACGGAGCAAAAAGATCAGCTTCAGAACAGAATTAGAATGATCTGTAACGAAAATCAGGATTTGTGGAATAAACTAGGTAAATTAACTACTGTAAATAAGAACTTAGGTGAACAATTGCATAAAATTAATGATACTGTTACTCAAGTAACTTCACCACTACAACCACACACACCTCTGATAAGGTCAAAGACCTTTACACAGGACGAACCTCAGACCAGATTCCTCCAAAAAAATTTAGAAATCAATGAGAAAATTAGTTTAGAATTAGAAGATATTTCGCTAAAATTGACCGATAGTTTTTCTAAGCAAAAATTGGAACTAGATAAATTATGCTCAGAAATGGAAGGCATGCAATTTAACGACAATATAATAACGGAAAATTGTGGCTTCTTTTATGAGGAAGAATTAGATGAAGATCTTGTAGAAGAGGTCAAATATCTTTTAGAGAACCTAAAAATGTTAAGAGATGAAGCTTTGCAGCAGAAGAATATTATAAAGAAAAATTTAGGAAATTTAAATGATCTGCAAGGTAATTAAATAATTGTATTTCCGAGTATTCATCAAAAAGAAACCAATTGTAACTTGTTAAACTTTTTTCAATTTATTTATAATTTTTTTTTAGAGAACTTAATGTGCAAAATTTGCGAGAAGAAAACAAATAGTATGTGTGACCAAACAACTTCAACGAGTGATATCCCTAAATCAGGTGTAGATAAATGCACGGACGTTGTAAATTTAGACAGCGAAACGTCATTAGGATCTTCAAAAGACTTGCCTTCACCAGAGAAAGAAAAAATATGTCCAGTGTGTACGAAATTATTCCGGAAAGATGTGCAATTTTTAGAATTCCAACAACACGTTGAGGATCACTTCAGTACAGAAACTGAATCTTATGAAATGTTATGAAAATATTATATATATATAAGTATAACTTAAGGTGAAACATATTTGGAGTATTAGAATTATTTATGTATTATTTTTAGAGAATATATTATTTATGCGTTGTAACACGGTGATATATCTGAAGATAAATAATAATTATGACTTTTTAGTCGTGCTCTGTTTCCAGTTAATTCATTTATTCCTTTTCACTTGTTAACTGTTTGGTTAATTAATAAAATTTATTTTTTTACAATAACATAACAAACTATTTTATTGTTTTTTGGAACCAGTCTAATACTTTGCTTTTCGATTATAGAGCTGAACATTTATTTTAAATTATTTATTAATTATTGTGATTTTTGTTGTTTTACAATTTTCGAAAGTTTTAGAACTAAGTATTACAAAAAAAAATGTTATTAAAAAAATTCAATTAAAATAAATGTTATCTGCATGCAATTATTTATATTGACTAATTTACATTCATAACTATGCTTTATATACAGGGTGTCTCAGGTATTACTGGCATTCTTGAAAGGGGTACAAATTTTTGAAATTGTTATTATATTATTCAGTATGTTTAAATATTGCCATTATCATTTCATATAAAAATGATTCATTTCTGTTTAATTATAAAAAAACGTAAAATACTTGATTTTGATTATTTTGAACAAATAATTATTCTTTAAAATGCAGTAATACATGATGTTCCGAAATTAATGTATCATAGGGCAAGAGTAAATCCTTGACGACAGATAGTGCGATATAGCTAAACTTACTTTAGTCAGTGTCAAAATAAAAATTTTATTTTTGATTGTAAATAATTTCTTAAAAATCTAAATGTTTGAATACGTTTGGAGATCTGGGGTTTTTGAGGTGAGATATTTAAATTTGTCTACTCTACTAGTAGAGGCCACCACATATGGCACATTATACTTATTTGAATTAACTTGGCATAACTTTTTTGCGGCATTTGACTATTAAAATATTCGATTCTTCTACCTTCTTTATGTGAAAAGGGTAATCCTCTTTGCACCGAGGTTTGGTTTCAAGTAAAGCACCTTTTCCATTGAAAATACAGCAAAATGTTACTATAAAAAGTTACTCAAAATAATAAATTATGGCAATGTGCATAAAATGCAGAGATATTATAAATGAATATTTACTTAAATACAAGGAATTTTAAAGAAAATTGCAAAGAATAATTATTTGTTCAAAATAATCGAAACTGAAAGTATCTTACATATTTTTGTAATTAAGACAGTGGTGTACCATTTTTATTGTAAACAAAAGAAGAGTGGCATAGAGTTTCTACACCACTTGTGACATTGGGAATATTTAAACATCCTCAATAATTAGACCTAAGATATCCCATTACAACATGAAATTATTGTTGTTTTATCACGAAGTTCCCAAGTACATACAAATTTCAAAATCTTTGACACCCTGTATCTCGGAAAGAATGAACTCTTATATATATATATATATATATATATATATATTTGGATAAATCTCATTTATTTTGACTGTACAATCACCCCTTCCAAGGATGCCAGTAATACCTGAGATACCCTGTAAAGCATGCAATTTTAACTAGAAATCAAAAAACATCTCAAAAAAATACAGAATCTTCTATTTGAAATAAGAAAGTTTTAGCTTATTGAAATTGGTAGAATATAACCAGGAAAGTGGTATTGTGGTGTACCATGACATTTTAAGGTGTTGTTATATTTAATAGCAGTTCCAAGTGTTTGACTTTTCTGGTTACATTCTATTAATTTCAATAAGCTAAAACTTTTTTATTAGATGTCTTCATGTAACACGTAAAGAATTGTGGAGATTCTTACAAACCTCAACTATCAAATAACTCCAAAAATGACTGTGTTTAGATATGGAGTATGCTACATGTTTTACAATAATACAATACAATAATATATGGGGTGTTCCGTTTAAAATAAGCAAGTCAATGGCAACTTCCGATATAACCAAAGTACTACCAGAATGGCGTTATTTAACAGAGCTCCCCCGAAAATTTTCTAAATAAATCAAACTAGTTTCTAGTATTCTAATGGTCTATTTCTATAAGACCCTGTATAGATAGATAATGGACTACATGTGTATATGTATGAACCAAACATACAAGGTCTTTAATGGCTAATCAGGAGGAGGTGTAAATATAAATTATTTTAAAGTTACTGTTTCACTTCATAAAGGTTATTCGGATCTATAAAAACATTTACATTTATTAATTACTATTAAACGAACAATACTTTCCTTGCAATTAAAGAACATAACAGTTTAACCTAGATCAGATGGCTTAACATCACTACTGGTAGCAGGTTTCTGTGTACTTTGTTGTAGAAGATTTTTACTGAACCAAGCAGGTCTGGACTTCTTTACTTCCACTATTCGTTTTCCTTCAAATATCTCATCAGGTTTTTCATCTTTTTCTCCTTCATATAACACTACTACTTCTTTTTCTACTGGTTCAAGTTTTAGCTCCTCTTGAATGGCGTCTTGCATGGCTTTGGTTTCATCCATTACTTTTTTGTAGCATGTCGCTAAAAAATATTGTATTTTTAAATATTGACATATTTTATAGGCAGAATTAAATTTCAGAAAAAAGTATTGTTAATAAAAGTTTAAAAATAATTTAAAAATACGCTTCCGCACGGCACTGGAAACTGGTTCACTGTAAAACCTAATAAGGCATATAATCAGTGACCGATCAAAAAATTTAAAGAAATTACGAAGGAAAGAAATAAATTACATTTTACAACACATATTTTAATGCAGTAAATTCAACTGCTTTTGTATCTATTGTTATTAATTATTAATAGAATTGTAGTTTTAATTAGTAAAATAGTTTGATATACCTGAGGTTACAACAAAATTTTGGGCCCATCTTACCCTGTTTCTACAAACTAACACAAATGTTTCTGATTCTTGTCTATTTTGAACTTGTAAGTTATTGGCAGCACCTATGATACGTATGCATAAAGCAATAGTGTGCACTTCGGTGCAAGTCCAAATGATTTAAAGTCGGGAGATTGTGGTGGCCATGGTACCAGTCACGCTGCACATGGTACGGAGCCTCGTGTATGATACGTCACAATACTGCAATACGCCGTAGACGCCCTGGAGCTCCATCTCTTCCACGATTCGGTTGCAAATTTTTCACGTCACACCTGCGCTCGCACTACACATGCATTCACTGCAAACCGTTGTAAATAATTTTTTTTTTTTCAGAAACAGGATTTTACAAAACATTTTTTTTACGATATTAACTTAATTTTTCATGAAGCATCTATTCCCAAATTTTTTTAGATAAGATTCTGAATCATCCTGTATAGATAGAATTAATAGTTTTGTTTTTCTTATTCTCATCAAACCAACAAATTATTTGCTGACCAGTTAGATCACCACAATTAAAACATAAAAACTGTGTACAAAAAATCTCAGAATTAAAGAGTAAACCAGAGAAATTGCCTACTTAAAACTATTACAATAAAAAAAAGAGCAAGAAGCTGCTGGTCTCAGGATTTAAAACAAAATATCAACCTGAAATTTATAAATTACTAAAAAAAGAATTAAATGTATGTACATACATACCTACTAAATTTGAAGATATTAAAATTACAAAATGTTTTAAAACAAATTATAACTACAAAACATACCAAAATTATATTTTTATTATGTAAGTTATTGAAAATAAACAATTTCTGATCCTACCAACTCATAAATACCTACTATTTTCTTCTTATTGAACAGAATATTAAAGACTTGTCGGTGGAATACTGCAACACTTTGTATAGAAAAACAAAGGAAAACAAATTAATTGGCAGCACTGATAGCTATATCCCTTCAAATTTTCTCACTGTTATCACATTTTTATTCACAGAAATTTTAGTTTTTATTTTATACTCACTGAACTGAATGAATATATCAACTGAAAATGTTCTCTCAAATTGAGAAAATAATTGAAGTAGGTCCATTTTCTACAGAATTACATTTTTATGAAGTCATATTTCTACAAAATACTCAACGAAATATAAAAAATTTTTTTCATGAATTAAGGTATAAAAAAAAATTGTCCATGTTTTAGTTTGACATTAATTGAAATAAAGAAGGTGCATAATACAATTCTCCTTTATCATTTTAAATACCTAAGTACCTACTAATTAATAAGTCTCATTCTGCTCTACTCAAAAGGATTAGTATCGATGGTCATGGCACACCAGCACATCTATTTAAAATAACTTACGGCATAGGACTCCGGCCTCATGATCATCCCCGCAAACGTTGCATATTCTCAAATTAGTCTTAGGTTTCATGATTTTCAAAATGTAGTCTGGATGTCCGAATTTCCTCTTAAGCCTCTTCTCGATGGATCGCCTGTGCTTGGGGACTGCCCACAGAAACCCATCCCCCAAGACATCCTTTAGCGAAAATCTAGGAGGCTGTGGAAATCGATCAACTTTAAGTCCAGCCAAGCAGAACGCGCCTGTCAAAAAGTGAGGTTAGATTGGGCAATAAAATACGCGAGGTGTATGCAATAAGTTACATAATATCTCATTTACCTGGAGGGTATCTTCTCCCCAATGTGAGGTCGATTAGCTGCTCGAACCGTCGCATTGCGATATTTATTCGGGTTAAAAGTGAAGCGGCCATCGTCATCCTCAAAGGAAAATGCTTGTGTGTGATTGTGAATCAGCTGGCCCGGGGTAGTGGGACACTCAGCAGTCACGAGAGGCTAAATCGCCCACGCGATACCAACGTTGCCAAATCGTGCAATACTTGGCGCGAGTTTCAAAATATCATTTGAGGTTAATTTGCTTTGTAGTTATAACTTCCTAAAAGTACTCGGTAGCGTGCTATGGTTAGGAGCACAAAACATTTAATTAAGCGGTTCAAAATATCATTAAATTTTTTTGAAATTAATTTATTTTATGTTTTGTTCTGTTTTATGTAATTAAATCTCATAAAAATAAAAAAACATATAGGTATAACAAAAAAACAAGTGTTATAGATAGATAAATTTATTTAGTTCGAATTCCAAAAATGAATGTTGAAAAAGTAAGAAGTTAAAAAGAACAGTGAAATTATTAATAATAGCAAAATAACTTATTTTTTTACACATGAGCAGGAAACTAGATTTATGAAGTCCGTTGGTTCGATTACTGGCTAGTGGAAGAACCAACAAGAAACCACTAGCAGTGCAATGATTCTTTTCGAAAAACAAGGAAATACAAAATTTGTTGATTGCAATGCCCGGGGCGCCAAGCTTCTGCTTCAACGGATGTCAACTAGAACAATAAGTTAAGTTGCCTGCTGGTGCAGTGTTTTCTTGGACGATAGGGTGGACTGGAACATAAAAACAGAATGAAAACAAAAAGGGATTCATTTTCTGAGGGTAAAAATCTTCTCTGCGGATAATCACGTCTAAACCTAAACTCTAATCTAGCCGATTATATACAAAACTAAACTAAAATGAGAAACCTAAAACACTTGATAAAAAGGATACAGATATTGTCCAGCGGCGATGCGTGCAAGGTTATTTTCACTTCTCCGGGCATGTGGACAGGGCATTGTCATTTGCAGGTAAATATTGATGATCATTTAATGGTAAAGAAGATTTGCAAATAATTAGTTCTTCAGAAGTACTATTTAAATTTTCTTTAATTATTGCGGTCTGTTCTGCTGAAGCACGTTTAAGAGTTGTTTTTTTTCCAATACGCTTTTTTTTGGTGGATACGAATCTTATTTGGGGGTCAATGTGCCTTTTAAGGGAACCGGATCCTTCTCTTTTGTCAAAATTTTTGGTGTGAATGTCCGAAAACTTTGAACATTTTGCAATTTTATTAATAATTGACAAATGATAGTATATTTTGCTAATAGTGGCGTCATCAAGTTGATAAAAATCTAAATTTTGTAATTGAACTGTCATCATCTTTAATTGGTCTATATTATTTCCTGATGAATTTGACAATTTTTGATTTTGTGAAAGAGCTGTTAAACTTTCCGATATGCAACTATCCTTATTATCAATAGAATTAGATTTTTTTTCTGCTTTTTTATTTATGCTGTCAAGTATTATGTGAATGTGTTTGCACATATTTCTGTTTTCATAAAAAAATTTGCAATCACAGGAAAACATATGGTTGCATGCTTCACAAAACAAGCAAATTTGTTCACAACATTTTGTATGAATTAACTGTTGAACACTATATGCTACATTTTCATTTTTTATAATACTCCATCCTCTGTTGTCGTCTAATGTTATTATACTGTACTTATTACCGTTTTTAAGTGCTTCCTGGTGATTTTTGGATAATAATCTAGTCTTTTGGGTATGTTCACCTTTACTTAATCTTATAATTCTTTGTACACATTTATCTCTTACATACTTTAATACCATACTTAAACCTTTATCTAAGCGTTTTACAGTTTTTCTTTCCAAATAAAAGTATTTTATAACTTTATGCATTGATTCTAAATGCATGTTAGTATTAATATTAGCATCCTTTCGAAAGCAGTACGCCCATTTTTTAAAATTATGGCTATAGGTATTAGCAAAATACTCTCCAAAATGTTTTGTCTTTTCATTATCACACATATAATGTAAAGCATTTTCTAAAGCTGAAATAAAGTTTAATTCAGGAGTTTCTTGTTGTAATACTTTTAAAATTTTATAAATTTCAGATCTAATCTCTTTGTTATGAATTTTATTTAAATTGCTTTGCCATGCCCTGTCTACATGCCAAGAACAGAATAAATGTTCTGGATATGGTGTACCCATCACCAAGATCCATGCATTATAAAAGACTTCAGCCATATCAGACATAAAATATTTACAATGAACAACACCTGAAATAAATTACAATTACAACCACCATACCACCACCACAAATAAACAAATATTACAGATGACTAAACGCTCTCTAGTAAAAATAAAATCAGATTTTTTGTCTTGAACCTTCTCAAACTACCCAAAATGTAGCGAAAGCGTCAATAGCAGATACTCCCAAAATAATTCAACATTCAACCAATTCATACTGAACTTTAATTTAAATTTGCACATTCAAAATTCAACTACTTAACAAACATGTTTGCTTACCTACTGTGTCCTTAATTGTAGAAAAAAATATGCTTTGTACTGTGGTATCTTTTCTATTTGTAAACATCTCGGCTACTGGGAAGCCATGGTGATATTCATCTATGACCATAATAGTGGTCATTTCAAAATCATACCCGTTTAGACCATGGGTACTATCGATGGTAATTGTACAAGGAAATTCTTTCATCATTTGCCTCTGAAATGCATTCATAATAATTAAACAGAAATCATCGTTTTTTAAAATAGTATGTTCTTTCCCTTGCTCCTTATAAAATAAAATTGGATTTTCTTCAAGTTGCTCACATTCCTGTACCCATAAAGCTACAGAGAAGGCGTCATTAGAATCCCTTTTACCATCTTTTAATTCTAGGCCGTAACTAACTTCTATATTTCGTATATCTTTCGATGTTAACAAGTCTATGCGCTTTAAATAGTCCCCAATATTATCTCGAGTAGACTCCAAAATCCTGTAAATAAAAATAGTTGTCAATTTTCTTAATTAAAAAAACAGAAGTCATTCAACAAACAGTAATGTGCGACTGCTAATTCTCAAATTGTTACAAAATTTTATGGATATAACAATGCTGAAACCTGATGGTGATAACGCTTGTGTCTAATCTATGACAACGCTTAAAGCTGCTGACCAGTTTTAGCAAGAGACGGTGAACCTTCCAGTTACAGAGAGTGTCATGCTGTCATGGGTTAGACGCAAGCAATGACTTTTACCTTTGAGACGCCACACCATTTAACACCTGTGTTGCAATATTTTGTTTTTCTACGTTTGGTAATCTAATGTGTTGAACTTCTGTCTTGTGCCCATAATGAACTTTTTGCCACTCGACATTAATTTTGTCATTTTCCTTAACGAATTTTATTTCACTAGTACATGAATTGCTCATCTTGCAAGATCCTTGGCTTTTCAGCAACCTACTTCTTTCATTATTGTCTATAAGAGTATAGCCTACAACAAAATCATTATAAAAGAAGATAAAAACACATGTACTTATTATTTATATACATATAATTGTTTAATTAACTTACTTGTTTTACTCCTATTACACTTGTAATATACGATTTCTCCGAGAGTACTAGCCTTTCTACTTTTCAATACATAATAACAGTTATTCTGTATTTCTATACTGGATTTCCAATTCTCAAACTCTGAAATTAAGTAGAAGATATTTTCTAGCTGGTTACATAAAAATAGCTAGTATTAAACAAACCGTTCATATTTTCCATAGCACGGCGCTCTATTTCAAATTTCATTAAATGGACATTCTGCAAGTGCTCCACCAAGTTTTTGACTGTTTTAAACGTACAGCTACATCCTGGTTCAAGACAACAATTACTTAAACTGGTTCCTTTTCCTTCTTGAGAAGAATAAGATACAGGTTCAGGTTTTTTGTTATGTACTTCTCGTAGATGTCTATTATAAGACGATTTTGTACTTAAAACTTTATCACATATAACACACAATAAGGGCATTTTCACTTTTTTTCGAACTAATTTAAAACTGTAACAAACTGTAAATAAACTGTAAACTAAAACACACAAAATATGCAACTCATATTACACTACGTAGGTATGTAGTATATCATATATATCGTGGTGGTATATATTACAGATTATTATCAAAGGCTCTAGAGTACCGTTGAGTGAAAAAAATTAATAATTAATTTCGACATTCAACGCTAGTATATAGTAATAGTATATTCACTACCACTACATCTGTACATCATACTACCTAACCTCTATATTGAAATTTGGCGCTAAACCATTTCGCAACCATTTGGCAACGTTGGTATCGAGTGGGCGGTTTAGCCTCTCGTTCAGCAGTCGGCGTGCTGTACTAGACGTTGGAGAGGTGTTAAGCCGCGGTTCTTCGTTGCCGATTGCCGTCTCACAACAGTCTTGACTATGGCTTCCGTAGGGTCTAGTAGGATTTGTGCCAGGGTGCAGGATAAGTTGTGTCAGTGGGGACAATATACGTTTATCAGGAGGAAATCCGCCTGTGTGCGCTCCCGAATCGGATATCAGACGCCCTTCAGGGCCTACTTGCAGGACACACAGGTTAGATCATTTATCCTATTAAACTGAATTTTATTTGAATATCATAAATTAGGTAATTTTTGTATTGTATGTTCTACTATTGTTATTCTTCTACTATCGCACTGTACACTCGATAAGTAATAGTAATAGGTATTTGATTTAAAATCGCTGAATTTGATCATTTCTTTAATGTTTACACAGAAGCTTTTACTTTTATTAACAAGTCGATTGAACCCATTGGAAAGTTTTATTCATGAAGAGTTTATTGTATTAAACTCCATTTCACTGCAGAATGTGTCCTACATATGCGAGAAAGATTCGTATTGCTTAGCTTTCAAACCGTTCCCGCAAAATGACATAAGCGCGCAGATTCGGAGCGGTTTGGGCATTATGCCTAATTGTAATTCCAACTTTAATTGTTATTTACTTTCCTTACGCGTAAATATTTCGGAAAAAGTAGGCTAGCAAAACGGATCTGTCGATACGGACAAGTGAAAAATTCTAAGCGAGTTTAATCTGCCGCATAACTTTCTCGATTTTGCCGTCTTTGCCGTAGAGTCGAATAAATAACTTTCTTTTGCGCGCTTGATGCATGTTGTCGGAACGCGCAAACATTTTCGCTAGTAGGGTTGTTCTAAACGAAACCGCGTAGAAATCTGGTACGCCGTAAGTTACTTTAAACATGATACACATATTTAATATTTTCAGGCAATAAACAATAAATATGTACAACGGCAACACAATTTTTAAGATTTCTGATGTTTAGGACTTTAGGCGTTTGAAGTCAGTAGATTCCACAGCCAGGGGGTGCTAATACTCTAATGATTATGCGGTCTCATCAGTAGTCTTACTCCTAATTTTGAAGAAATGTTTATATTATAGATTTAGTATTTCATAAAATAATATTTAAATAGTAACGAAAAAAATATATATGTATGTATAAACTGCCATCAGTGTCATTCATTGTAATTTCTGTATAAAGGGTTGCATGTTTTTAGGCTGAAGGTATCAGTTCAGTATGTACTCGTATAACAGAGGGTCATGATTTCTTTGGTTATCTTTATATAAGTATATGAAAAATATATCTACTTTCCATCGGTTTATTTAATATAAAATTGAAAATTAAAATACTTATAGGGTGTCCCATAATTACGGTGCAATACTTTGGCAGTAGATTCTACGATTAAAAATAATATATTTTTTCTATACTTAAATGGAGGTCGAAAAATTATTCATTAGGGGCTGTGTCCCCTTGAAAGGGGTTTCGAGGGACCATATTTTCAAAATATTTTGAAAACTTGTTAATGATTAATTATTAATTTTGCTGTGTAGGACATTCGTTAAATGTTCTAACAAACTACATAAAAACTGTTTTAGGACATTTCAGGGGTAATATGCGCCTCCCAACTTTTTGCTTGTCAATATTTTCAAATTTAAACATCAAACTATTATAGATATGACTTTTTTGGCACATCTATAAACCTCAGAAAAAAATGTACTCTTGATTTACTTCGATAAAATGCTTCGTTTTCAAGAAGTAGGCAGTCCATGAAAACAAACGTTTTTTTATTTGGCAATTTTGTTAACTGTCAAATTATTCATTCGAGATCAATGTCGTCTAGCTCGCGATTTTGCATTTTTTTAGATTTTACTTAACATCCAATACAAAATACCGTAAATAGCAAAAATTTGAGTTTAATAAACTCAACTCAACTTTAATTGTGCACATAATCAACTTTCAATTGTTAAAATTTATTCAATACGATTTTCCATCTGGAAATACGAATTATGGAAAGATATGTGGCAATGCTTAACTGCTATTTTGAAAACTAAGAATTCATGATGTAGCATTTGAATTTGACAATTTGTTCTTAAAGCTTGAAAATATTTATATATTTTTATAAAAATATGTATAATGGATGACCATGTATTTTGAACACTGAATAAATTATTTTTTCTAATTTGTATTCCTTTTTAGCAAACTATTTAAATTTTACTAATTTAAGTAAAATGCATAATGTATACATATTTTTTTTAAATCAAGAAGACTAGGAGATTTTAAATATCAAAAAAATACAAGGTTTCATTTAATTTTTTTCTTTACCGCGATATTTAAGTAACTAGATTTTTTTTGTCAAAAAACATTTATTTAGTATTATTTGTTATTTTTGCTTAAAAGAGTAATAACATGGATAACCCTGTACAAAATGCTCTCGCAACATATTTTAATGCACACTAAAATAAGAACTAACACATTACCTCATCTAAATGTCTTGCCCATTTTAAAAGTTTTTTTCCAAGAAAAGTAACAGGATAATTGTTTGTTGTTGAACTTTAAATTACACAAACAATATTCTTGGTAATTTTTGATACGATGAACAGTTTTCGAGAAAATTTCTTAATTTTATTCTTATGCACGCAATTTAAGGAGTTAAAATTGGTGAGAACTCAACGCAAAATTATTGCGAGGTAGGTCATGAAAGTAAAATAAAAATAATTTAATAACCGCAAAATGTAGTCTCTAAATACCTATTAGGGTGTGCCAAGTTTAAACTAAGTAGCTCTTATTACTCAGAAAATAGATCCAAAAATTTGACTTTGTATCTGGACAACAAAGCCGTTGCGGACCCATGTTTATATGAACTTTTTGTCTTAAAATCAATCATAGACTACCCCTTAAAGTTTGTGCACATACTTAATTAACACCCTGTATAATAGTGATTTCAAATTGTATTTAAATTTGAAAAATTCTTTTTTAGAAATCGTGCTAGTATAATATACCTCCAATAAAATTCTTCATAAACGATATACAGTTTTTTCCGAAGATGAAATTGGTTCCAGTTGTATTATGTTGATTAATTTTATAATGAGGTCAGTAACAGATTCTGTTACTCAACAAGAAACTGTGCGTTTACTTATATAACTACGCAAATTTGTATGTAGGTATCTACTTAGAAACGAAATGGAATGTTATATCAAATTTATGTATACGATTTTTTCGAAAAGGCGATGGTAATTTAAACGTATTTCATGTAACCCGAATCGGGGAAAATAAAATCCGGTAGTAGGTAGCACCCATTATAATTTTTATAATAAAAAAGTAACATACTGGTTTTATACTTAAAATATTTTTTGCTATTGTATTACCGGAATTGTCTACTTTATTTTCAAGTGAGTGTTGTGAAAGTACTATAATTCCTAATTAATTACCGTTTCATTAATAGCACGATTATTAACAAAATGCAATATTTTTAAATGGACTTTTAATGGTAATTGCTGTTTTTTAAACTGTATGTACAGTAATCGTTTAAGAAAGAGTTCCAGAGGAGGATTTCGCATTTAATAAAAATTACCGCGAAAAAACCACGTTCCGAGAGCCAAACTCGTATGATAGCCTAAGTCCAAAATTGTATACTTTGTTATAAATTGTATAGTAAATAGTTGGTAAGTAGTGATGAGTTTTCTGGCACGAGAAATTGAAATATATGTCTCGAATTTGCTGCCAATTGTAGAAGGTGTCATCTGCAATACCTTACACGCATTAAAATCATCATAACTTTTTTTGTGCACTGGTGTATTGATTTTTTAATCATTAATTCTTATCTTCTTTCATACTATATTCAGTTAAATACTATCGAATTTTGGACTAGTTAACACACAACAATTTATGACGATTTAAATGCATATGAAGCACTGCAGGTGGCACCTTTTAAAATTGACAGCAAATCCGCGGACATATTTCAATATCTCGTGCCAAAAAATTCCTCTCTATCAAGTATGATGTATTTACTGCAATTTATAATGAAGTTATTGAGGAAAAACTAAAATAAAATTGTAACTTCAACAACCTGTATCTCGGAAACTATAAAACTTTAGACTAAAGTACCTTAATTTAGATCGCCATATTTTGGCCCTCGGAATATGTGGTAGTATTTTTCCCAGCTTTTTACAGCTTTTCTTCAAAAACATCTCGATGTATTAACTCAACAAAAAGAATCTTTCTCAGATTGCTCAGAATTGTGGCATTCTTAGTCAAAAAACTGTTTTTTTTGCACAATTATAGTCACACCCTGTACAACAAGAAAAAAACCGTAAAAAATTATTCGATGTCAGTGGCGAAGACGCGAAAGATGGCGGCTTTACGAGATTGGCTGAAACTCAGATTGACAAAAAAAAGTGAAATTAATAACTCCTTATTAATAGTGATTTTTTTGTTCTAAGTTTTGTACAACAGTTATCCCCGCATATCTATGTCGGAGAGTGAGATAAAAGGTATGTTGCATTTACATTTATTACTAGAAATTTCTCAAGGAATCTATTCCTGAAATTTAGCTATTTAAACTTGTCTCATCCTAAATAACATTGCTGTCCCTATTATTAACAATAATAATATGCCAGATTCGTCATAATTCTTAATAACAGTACTGTATTGTGAAGAGATATTGTGTATCGCAAACCCTCTGACATAGTGCACTAATGCTCTCGTGACATTTGCTATTTTGTATTAAAAAAAGATATCTAACAAACCCATTTGCTTTTTAAATATAAGATTTTTTCTCTAAGCTGCAAACTTATCGAAGATATAGTCCTAATATTATTCTTCACTTATAAGTTTATTATTCCAACAAAACACAAATGGAATCGTATGCATGCGAGGAATCAAGGAACAAGGAAATCAACACTGCTGCCTATACTTACAGGGTGTTTTTAAATGAAGTAGCAAAAACGAGACCACAGATTACTTAGATAAAAAAATAAATTGATTTAACCTAACATACCTATATCCCAAGTCGCATAATAAAAAAGATACAGGGTGTCAAAGTTAAAATTTTATTTTCGATATTATTTGTAGATTAAAATTTATAAATCAGGGGTTTTTGCGGGCAAGAAATTCAAATTTGTTCTAATTTTGACGTCACTAGTAGAGGGCGCCACTTATGGCACATCATGTTTTTTTAAAATGGTAGAACTTTTTTGCTGCTTAGTGTATCCATCTGACTATTGAAACAACTGATTCTCCTACCTGTTATATCTGAAAAAGATATACCTTGTTGAAGTCGTTAGGAGTAACGGCTTTCGAAATAATCCTATTTGAAATATTCAGTGCACCCATTGAAATCTGTTATCGTTTCAGGTAAAGTGCCTTTTCTACTGAATATACAGCACTTGAACAGAATATTACTTGAACAAGTTGTTCAGAACGATAAATTATTGAGACATGCAAAATTTCAAAAATATCGGCCTGCTTTGATAAAATCTTTGTGCTTTGTTGAAAAATGGTTGCATCAAATCTCGCCGATCTTCTTGAAATTTTGCACGTCTCCATAATTTACCGTTCTGAACAACTTTTTCAAGTAACATGTTGCTGTATTTTCTGCAGAAAA
Source organism: Monochamus alternatus (assembly GCA_037114965.1). NCBI lineage: Eukaryota > Metazoa > Arthropoda > Insecta > Coleoptera > Cerambycidae > Monochamus > Monochamus alternatus. The sequence continues at coordinate 18,993,177 of CM073435.1, read as the reverse complement.
GGCACTACCTGGAACCAAAACAGTTTTTGCTCGGTGCACTGAGCATTTCAAATAGCATTATTTCAAAAATGGTTACTCCTACTGATTTCAGCAAGGCATACCATCTTCAAATAAAACAGGTAGAAGAATCGATTGACATTAAGCTGCAAAAACGTTCTGCCATTTCTTGAGAAGGCGTGTAGCGCCCTACGTTTTATTAGTATTTTTTTTCGTATCTACCGATAAATTATCATAACAAATAGAAGATGAAAGAATATCGAAATATAAATTGCACGATTAAAAATAATTTTAGTGGTACGTAATTTTACGTGAAAAGGAAAGATACTTACATACAGGTATGTCTCAAAATAAGCCAGCTGGAACTACTTTTCCCTGGAAGGTATACGTCGTTATATTATTTGGAAAACAAATTGATACATTTCAGTATTTCTAAACATTTATCATTGTCAGTATCTAAATGGGTTGCTGAATTTAAAAAAAAATCGTTCTGAGGTGTCCTGCTTTTGATAATCTATTTCGATCAGGTGAAAAAAAAACAAAATATAATGATGCACCGTTTTATTTTTATTCGTATTTTTATAGACATGGAGCAATATAATTAGGTACTTGCCACCGATACCTATATCCGGAGGTCAAGGCTTCGTCGACTTGTTACAATCTACCTCTCGAGTTGGAAGCGACATGCGCGTCTTGCGTGCATATATATTCACGTTAATTAATTTACTAGCGATTGCTGCGAGCTGATTAAGGCGTGCAGGTCGTTTTCGTAAATAGAAATCGGTGACTGTGATTTCCATTTCGTTCCAATAACGCTTCTACAGGTGTAAGTTCAATTTTTCGGGTTAGACACACAGAACGGAAAAATCTTTGGATTCGACGATATGACGGAAACTCGGCAACGTCGCCCTAAAGAACAACAAACGAATATTCTAATGTGTCCGGGGACGTTGCCACGGCAGGCCACGATGGGTGAGAGTGACCTTGATCCTGTCCAACTGGGTCAGCTGTTACTTTCTTCGGGCCGCCGCCGACAGGGAAAACGATCACTGACACGTTACACGATCCTTTGGTATTCCATGGTACGTTCCTCTGCTACGCGCATTGTTACGCTTGAGACGAATAGACCCTTTTCTATCTGTCATGACCGATAAGGTATTGTGTAACATATCTTGATTGAATATTGGACAACGAATTTCCTTTCACCCAATGAAAAGCAATGAGTAAATTTGAAAGAGATTTTTTTTTTAATAAATAATTTTTAAAAACAGATGAAGATGTAGATATTTGGGGGTGGGGATGACGATTTAGAACTATCGATTATTGATAAACAAAATGAAGCAATATTGTCGAATTATCGATGATAATGTGGATATAATTGAAATTATGGATAATATCAATATTATTGAAATCAATGATTTCAGTATTATCGACGATTATATGAATATTATTGAAATTATCGATAATATTGAAATCATGGATAATATTGATAAAATCGGACATATGTCCCAATGACGTTTGTCTCTTAAAATGACATCTTTCATATGGTAAAGTTTGTCGGTGAGCTATTAATCACTCTGTATAATGAAAAATAATCTCCAAAATCGATAATATAATTTCAATAATATCCATATAATCGTCGATATATCAATATTATTGCATTTTCGATTATTTCGATTTTGGAGATTCTTTTTCATTATACAGAGTGATTTAATAGCTCACCGACAAACTTTGCCATATGATGATCATGTCATTTTAAAAGACAAACGTCATTGGGACATATGTCCGATTTTGCTTATTTAAGGATTTAAGAGACTTAATGTTTTCAGTATAATAGTAATTATTATTTTTTAACAATTATAAAACAATTTTTACTCAAGTGAAAAACTTTTTTAGTGTGTCATTGTGAAGTATACGTTGCAGTGGATGGAGGGCATTTTGAACATTTACTATAATTACATTGTATATTTTTCTAATTTTGAATTTTAAGCAATTCTTTTAATTTAAAAAACGTCTTTCATATGGCGGTGGGTTAATAAAATCATCCTGTATTGTATGTTCTTGTTATATTTTCCAGTGATTAAAGACATTAATAAAACAAAATTAGAATAGAAAAATAATGTAGTTCTTACTCAATAAAATATATTCAAATCCTAGAGATTTGACAATCAATTATTGTTATATCTGTTTATAAAACTTTTATTGATTGCATGAACAGTGATAACAACAAAATTAAATGTGGGACACCATTTTTCTGTAATCTTTGATTATTTTAGAAACAACTTCATAGAAAAGTTTTAAAGTCAAAATTGACCTATTGAGCCAAACATGACTTACATAATCAAATGTTGTTTCTTTGTAGATAGGAATCTACAGGGTGTAACACTTTAAAATTTCGCAACTATAGGCCAAATATACTTACTCTCCTCTAAAAATGTAAATGTTATGTACACTGTGTCTCATGTTCGATGACTTTTTATTGAAACAATTGAATGTGTTAACAGAATTGTGATAGCACTTTTCGTTTCTGACTTCCAGGAGGAAATTGAAAAATACGCATTTTTCAACCGCCCCTGTCTATGGTTAACATTTTGGAATATCTGAAGACTAATTTCCATATTTTTTCCGTAGAAACCAGTGGCGTACTCAGTTTTTTTTTTTTGGAGATAATATTTTTCAAGTTCATAGACCAAAACTATGTTTTTTTAAAGGAACATCGTATATGTTTTCTATAATCTAATACTTCTAAAATTTATGAAAATGTTGTTTACGGTAAAATGTATAATTTCCTAACGGAGTTTAATATTTTGACGGATTATCAACATGGCTTTCGTCGAGGCAGGTCGACACAATTAGCGGCATCTGCCTTGCTAGAGGATGTTTATAAGTACCTCGATAGTGGTAGACATGTGGCAGGTTTTTTCTTTGACCTATTTTGATTTCATCGAAAGTAAATTGTTTCATTTAGGCTTTAGAGGCATATTTTTGAAATGGCTGATGAGCTTCCTAAGAGACAGATCTATGTCAGTAAAATTTGGAAATGTAACATTCGACTGTCATGGGCTAAATTCTGGAGTGCCCCAGGGATCTGTCCTGAGACCACTAATATTTTTATTATTCATTAACGATTTACCTCAATGCATAAAATCTGGACATGCTAACAATTTTTGCAGATGATACTTCTTTGTTGGTCTCAGGACATACTTACGAGCAGCTGGTTTTCTCATCGGAAAGTATATTGCAATGTTATCTAGATTGGCGTAAGTCAAATGACTTAATACTTAACATAGATAAAACTAGTTGTATATACTTTCAAGATCACGGTGTAAATAAAACTTTAACTCAGTAAGCCACTACAGAAAAAAATATAATAGTCGGTGATTAGATATTCCAAAGTATTAACCGTGTAGATATTAAAAAATGTATATTTTCAGTTCCCCTCCACCTCATAATTATCAGTAAATTTTTTCGAAAATGAAACACACTGTGCATAATAATAAAGAAAAATTTCATCCGAAATAACATTAACAAAAATATTTGAAAGTTGCTTTTCAAACTGAAGTTTTACGAAAAACTATGTGGTTTAATTAAGTAACGTTAAGATAAACGTTAGTGCAATGGCACTGTAGTTGTACTGTTGTATTGTAATTGTATGGTGTTAAATATTATTTACTCTGTTTACATAAAATTACTGTAGACTTAAGAAGTTGGGGAATTTATCCGCTGTAAGTTGACGACATGTAAAAACTTAAGAGTCTTGACCTTCAGAGAGGATATGTTTATGTTTTGTCAACTACGTGCCTATCTACGGAAATTGTTGGTTTTTATCATTTGCCGAATAGTAATTAAAAGCCTACCCTAGATAAAATATAAGCCTACAATCTGCAGGAATAGATGGTCTATTTGAATGTTTGGTTAAATCACAGTATACTAGTATACTGTGGGTTAAATGAGGCCCCACTAATTTCAGCAAGTCATCAAACACTGCCACTGTCATTCGGGTGAAATGAAAAAATAATCGGTCTCTCTCTCTCATTTCGCATTTCTTTATATAAATTATAGAAATCACCTTGCATGTGCTATCTGCGGTTAATAGGTCGCACCCACCACCTCCGAGTTCTTCTTTTCATTTTTTTTACATGTATAGTTTTTATAGAGCAGCAAAAGTAACTGTTTCTAAACCAAACAGTCCTCTCCATCCATTTTTTTTTAGAAACAAATCAATTCTAAACTAAATATCTAAGTTAGAATCTAATTTAAAAACTTAACCTGCAAAAATGTGAATCTTCTGTTTACTGTCAAAAAAGCAGTTTTCTGATTGGTCCTTGTATGATTGTTGGAAAAGGATTGGTAAAAGCTAAAATGCTTTTAGCTTCTGCCATACAACTGCAGTACAAAGGCGTTACTGTTAAGTTTATCTGAACGTTACAAAAGTCACCCGTATTTCTCGCCGTTTTACTTCAATATCTTTGAATATTTGCAGGTGGGATGAGTTAACATTCCTATTATTTGCTAAACCCTAGATTATTCAGTTATTAAATGTCTAAAATTATTTGTATTTTGTAGAAAACACTATTTCAAGAATACGGCGCCCTTTTTAATAAATTTTCTGCAGTACCAATGCAAGCGCACTAATCTTATGTGAATGAAGCTTTAGGTTAGGTTAGAAAATTCAAAATGTCAATTATTTTTTCCGTGTGAATACTGTAACTATTTTAACTTGTGCTGAGGATCCATATCTTAGTTTTTCAAAATTTTTAATGGTAAAAAATTATAGATGTGGGGTTAGGTTAAATCTGAAATGTCAAGGCCTTTTTCCATGAATACTTCAGAACTCTTATTTTTGATATGGAAGGATACGGTGAAGCATTCTGAATAGTTCAAACAAAATACTTAAAGCACCCAGATCATAGTTTTGTCAATAGTTCTAGTAGTTAAAAAGTTATTAATATAGTTAGGTTTATAGCCTATATTTAGTTTTTTTCCTAGCTGGCATTAATGAATGCGTGTGATTGTTAAAATTACGTTTTTGTGTTTCTGATGATAGACAACATAAATCTTTAATTAAATTGTATACATTAAATTGCACAACAATCGATTGCTGTACCCACATCTAATTTCAATAAAATAATGGTTTCATCTGTGGGGAACCATCAGCGATTCTGCTTGTGTTTAAACTTTCCAAATTGTGAAATTATCATGAAATATCAAAAGATGTTAAAATGTTAAGGATACGCAAAACACAAGAATTACTTCATACGGCACACAATGAGGTAATAATCATTAATACAACTCGTGGCCCAAATAATAGGCGTTTAAAGAAAGTGACCGTCGCGTCGTTAGAAAGAAATGTACTCGTAGAGGTAGATCCGATCTCCATATCTTCGAAATCAGTTTCTAAAAAAATTACGAAAGGCCAATTTTTATTTTAATGAGATGCATATTGACAGAAATCTAACTCCTCGTTAATGCCAATACTAAAATTTTAAACAAGAGGACGAACCAACTTTACCTTTTTTTTACTGTTTTAGAAAGGTATTTTAAGCTAATATAAATCAAATCTCCTACAATTCCTGTCAATGAAGTCATATGTATGTTCTCTGATATATGGGTAGATATTGTGCGTGTAATTCAACGCAGGTTGGGGCTTTTGTCCACTGAGTAGTTAGTTTCACACAATATTATTAATACCTAAAAATATATAACCAACTTTACCTATTTAATAGTTGCTTTATAATATACAGGGTGTAACTAAATAAGTGTAAAACATTTAAGGGGGTGATTCCTCATCGAAAAAAACATACGATCTTTCATATAAAGAAAGTTTATTGGAGCATCTCTTGTTAAGATACAGCCCCTTAAAGGGGGTACATAAAATTTGTTTAACGATTTTTTTCACAAGCACTAAACAAGTTACAATATTGAAATTAACCTGAAATTTTCTACTACCAAAAAGACACTTAGCCAGTAATTTATTTGGTTTACCCCATGGTTGTAAGGGGTGAAAAACGCAACCCCTAAAATTTATTTCCAACGTAACTTTTTGTCTTATTATTTGTTTACCATTTAAAAATTTATTTCCGATAGCCTGTTTCATTCTAAAAAAATGTTTCTTGAATTTTTTGCCCAAAATAAACCAGTTCGCAGCAAAAAATTATTTTACGAACAAGATACATATCGCCATAAAACGAAAATACGAAACTAATTTATCTAGTAGGCCGCTATTAGCGATACTGACAATTAAATTGGAATCAAGCTGTCAGTTTGTAAATTTTTGAAATTGAAGTAATACTAATTGTGTATTGTTCTGTTCTTAATTTGTTACTTTAATAACTCACTTGTTATTAAAATGGCATACACAAATGAGGAAATGGCAGATATGCATTACGTTTACGGTCTGTCGCAGGGGAATGGGTTAGAAGCTTCTAGAAGATATGCTGAAATGTATCGTCAACGGCAGCATCCTTCACATAGAATATTTGCCCGACTTCATCAACGATTACGAGAATATGGTTAATTCAATAAAAAAACGCAGGATTGTGGTCGCCATCGAGAAGTAAGAACACCACAGCTTGAGGAAGCAGTACTTAATTTGATAGAAGAACAACCTACTGCCAGTACTAGAAAGATTGCTTTCCAGCTAAATGTTGATCATATGACGGTATTTCGAATTTTAAAGGAACATCTCTTATACCATCTGCAACGAGTACAGGCACTGTTACCGCGAGACTTTTCGAACCGTCTTGAATTTTGCAATTGGATGCTGGAAATGATTAGAAGAAATCGTGACTTTCTGAAGACGATCGACGAATGTAGTTTTTCTCGGGACAAGATTATTAATTTTCATAATTACCACATATGGGCTGATGAAAACCCTCACGCTATTGTCGAAACTAACCATCAAGAACAGTTTTCTCTTAACGTGTGGGTCGGAGTTATTGGGGATTATTTAATTGGGCCTCATTTTCTACCTCCTCGATTAAATGGTGAGGCATACGTTCAATTTTTAAGAGAAGTACATCCCGTACTGCTGGAGCAAGTTCCTTTGGGCGTCAGAAGGGATATGGTTTTTATGCATGATGGGGCTCCCGCCCATTTTAGTCAAGTAGCACGTCAGCATTTAACTGAAACATATGCAAATCAGTGGATAGGTCGAGGAGGACCACAGAATTGGCCCGCTCGATCCCCGGATCTCAATCCTCTCGATTTCTCTACTTGAGGCCATTTGCAGCATTTGGTTTATCGTACTCCTGTTCGCGATGTAGAGGACTTAAGAAACCGCATTATCGATGCGTGCAGGGTAATTAGAGAGACTCCAGGAATATTTGAGCGACGCATGCGTAATGTCTAAAGGTAGACATATTGAATATTTACTATGATTTCTACATGTATGTTTTGTTATTAATAAATTAGTTTTGATTATTCCCCTTTAGTCATTTAATGCAGGTAGTAACTACAAAATAACAGTAAATCCAGTTCGCATTTATGACGATGTAGGTATCTCTGTAGTTGTTCGTAAAATAATTTTTTGCTGCGAACTGGTTTATTTTGGGCAAAAAATTCAAGAGACATTTTTTTAGAATGAAACAGGCTATCGGAAATAAATTTTTAAATGGTAAACAAATAATAAGACAAAAAGTTACGTTGGAAATAATTTTTAGGGGTTGCGTTTTCCACCCCTTACAATCATGGAGTAATCCAAATAAATTACTGGCTAAGTGTCTTTTTGGTAGTAGAAAATCTCAGGTAAATTTCAATATTGTAACTTGTTTAGTGCTTGTGAAAAAAATTGTTAAACAAATTTTATGTACCCCCTTTAAGGGGCTGTATCTTAACAAGGGATGCTCCAATGAAGTTTCTTTATATGAAAGATCCTATCTTTTTTTCGATGAGAAATCACCCCCTTAAACGATTTACACTTATTTAGTTACGCCCTGTATAATTGAAAAAAAAAATGATAGTGCAGGAATTATTTTTGAATGAATTATCAAATATGGAAGCAACTGAATCAAATTTTTCGGCCACTTCAAATCTCCATCGATTTCATTTGGAGTGCTTGCTGCTTTTGTCAATACTAACCACTTGACTGGCACATTTCCATATTTTCCATTAGAAAATCTAAAATTTACAATTTTTAGTTAATTTAGGGTGCAGAGAATTGTCGATCTTTACATCTAAAATGTCCTTTTACTGTCAGAAATATTAATGATAACATTGATAACCATAACGTACCCTTTTCTTCTACAGAGTGATTCTGACTTTGTGGAGAAATGCATTTTATAGATAGAGTAATTCATGGACATCATGTGCAATCATTTTGTGTGAATATTGTTCTTGCAAGGTATTCTATATTTTATTATTGTTTTTATTTCTTGTGATGATGCTTCTTAATTGTGTTATTTTAAATGTATTTTTGCTTGTCGCAAACATAACTCGTTTACATTGAAATATGGCACAAATCAATTCATAGAAAACGCAAAAAAAAAACAAACAATAAGTGGTCTTCTTTACTATAAAATAAGTCGGTCGAAATTTCTTGAAGCGGTGCGTATTGTAAGTAAAACCTCAAATTCCGCGGAACCATGCATCAGGTGCTGCTGGGTGTGCCCAAGCAACTTTCACTCCATCTTGATCGAGGAGAGAAGAATTTAGATATTAAATACACATTTCGTCGGATACCGTAGGTATTATCAACAGAAACAGTTGAAAACTGAGAACGACGCGCCCTAAATCTGACCAGTCGCAAAGTCCAATTCGAACTACTTCCCACATTGGGCTAACTCTCGACTTCATGGTTTCAAGCGTCAAAATGTATGTATTTTTTAATTATAGTTATACAGTTATACAAGGGGAAATGATAGTACTGGTATTAAAAAGCGCATTTACAAAAGAAGTATTTTTGTTGTGGTGACATTTCAGTTAATATAAATTAAGCAAACCGATATTTACAAAGTCTGATAACCATGGAAATGTTAATTTCTCTGTCTCACTGCCTTAACACAAGAGGTTTTTTTCTTTCTTATTGTAGACCAGGGCCTTGATTCTCGAATGCAGTGGAACAAATTCGAGGGGGTATAAATGCCAAGTTGACGGCGTTTTTTTTAGTTTTTGCCTCAAAGCGAAGAAGACCAAGGTGGCAAGTTGGCCCAGTGGCCCACACTATATAACTGTGGCAACTATTCGAAATGGTATTATTCCAGAATCTAGAATATTCCTAAAAGTAAATAAAACAATATCTCACATCTAGATATTTTATTTGTTATTTGAGCTTTTTTTGACGTCACCCACCGTTATCGCTAAAATTCTTCCTTGGTAAGTAAACCTTTCTGGGATGCGGGGAAACTAAAGGAAATATTGACGTTTGGACTAAGTAAAATTGGTGGAAAGCACAGTAAGTTGAAATTGTCTGTCGTGGTAAAAAGACTCACTTTTGTCTCGAAAATTATATCGGATATTTTTATTTTCAACTAGTGTATCAATTTCATTAAACATTAAACAAACTTTCACCTTTTTGATCCAACTCATCCATATATCAAGGACAAAGGGGATAGGATAGGATTGTTGAAAAGGAAAAACATTCAAGCATATACAGGGTGCTTTTGAATAAAGGAGCAAGAATGAGACGGTAAATTATGGAGACGTGCAAAAATTCAAGAAGATCGGCAAGGTTTGATGAAACCATTTTTCAACAAAGCACAAAGGTTGTATCAAAGCAGCAGTTCTGAATAACTTTTTCAAGTAACATTTTCCTGTATTTTCAGCAGAAAAGGCACTTTACCTGAAACCAAAACAGTTTTTACTCGGTGTACTGAGCATTTCAAATAGGATTATTTTAAAAATGGTTACTCCTACCGACTTGAGCAAAGTATACCTTTTTCAAATAAAACAGGTAGGAGAATCGATTGTTTTGATAGTCAGATGGATAAGCTGCAAAAAAGTTCTGCCATTTAAAAGAAACATGGTGTGCCACAAATGACGCCCTCTACTAGTGACATCAAAATTAGATTGGATTTGGATTTCTTAAGAAGTTATTTACAAATATCGAAAATAAAATTTTAACTTTGACACCCTATATCTCTTTTATTATGCGACTTGGGATATAGGTATGTTAGGTTAAATTGATTTATTTGCACCTAAGGAATCTGCGGTCTCATTTTTGCTACTTCATTTAAAAAGACCCTGTAGATACGGCCACAGTTCTCGGTAGCCTCACACATGGTATACGATGGGAGCTAACTGTCTCGAAACCGGTACATATTTGGTGGCACCGTTGACAACTAACCGTTTGTTATAGGTTTTTCAGATGTACTTTAGTGACGGTCGGGGTATTAGCCCGCAGAGTAGTTGTTTCCTGAAATTCCGTTTTTGCAAATAGTGTCTTATTTCAAAATAGCAGCGCATATCTTCACAACTACACAGTTTTTTTAAATTTGAACTTGATCAGCATGCTTGTATAAAATTTCCGATGACGACATAATAATATCAGTATTACGGCAAATGTTTACTGATGTTGGTCGGATGTGGTATATAGGTATAAGGTTTTAAATGAAAAATCGATTCATAATTTATTTAATCCCTTAAGAAAAATAACGAAATTAAACATGTTTTTGGAATTTACACTATTTATCGCCAACTATTTTTGGATAAGAAATGTTGCTGTTATCTTTATATCTGGTAATTTTGGTTATCTTCATAAACGTGTGTGTGAGATATCATAAAATATTTGATTTTGTTATATCTTATCTCAGTACTGGAAATATGTAAACAAAATAAAAATGTAAGCGCAGATATTAATTACCACATTCTGTTATCAATGCATATTCAACCTTCACTATTTTAATAATGGTAAAATAATTTTAGCAGATATAAAATATTTTTGTATACAGGTGATATTAACCTTTGCTTTGTATATGCAAAGTGAATCTTAAATGTGTACAAATATTTTAACTACGGGTATAACTTGCAATGTAAATGAGTCAAGTGAAAGTAATTTTTCAAAATTAGTAAATTTTTCTAAAGGAAAACAAATTTGGGAACCGTCAAGTAAGAAAGGTTATAAGGTTGTAAATTTGCAAAGACATCCATGGAATTTCAGTGACTTGAGACTGTCTCTTTCTAAACTGCATCTCGTGGTGAAGGGGGAGATGAAAGGGTTCGCTTATCGGCTAAAACAGTGGGGGATGTGGAAAGACAAAAATCACGACAGGGTCACACCGTGATCCTTAAGGAATTAGTAGATGAGAATTAGAATCTTGGTGCACCTAGCGACAAGATATTTCCTATCTATGCTTTTCAAAGGAACTTTAAGGTATAGTTTCCGACTAGGGAGGCCTGGCTCTTTAATCCCGACGTTCAGGTCTCAACAGGGCTCGTCTGCTCTGCATGGATCTAAAATTGATCAGGACTCAGGAACAGGGATCTATGGAGTGCGAGCATGAGTGAATTTATTTCACTCTCTGGGAAAACACGCCACGGTCTTTCAGATTTGCTATATTTGCCTGCATTTAAGAGAATATCAGGAAGAGATATGTAAATCAGTATATTTAGATATGCACAGACAGCCAGGCAGCTTTACAGGCGCTTCTGTCCTTTAGGATCATCTCTCGTGTGGTTCTGGAATGTGTTAGAGCTCTTTCTCTCTTGGGAAGTGACAATCGTGTTATGCTGACCTGGGTTCTGGGTCACAGTGGTGGCTACTTATAAAAGGCCACCGAAATTGTATTATGCTTAACAGAAGCAACATCAGAATTGTTACGGGTCTTATAACAGGTTCACGGATCTCAACAAGCATCTACATGGGATTGTTTTAAGTAATGTCGTGAGGCGCAGATTTTACGAGAATGCAGGTGAGAATTCGATTCACATCCTTTGCAACTATGTCTGTTTAATGCTAAAGAGGCGTACAAATCTTGGGGTGGTTTTGTCTCCTCAAGACATTAGGGAGATTTAAGCAGACCTGGTGTTAACTTTTGCACGCAGCTCGGGCCCCTTTTGAACTCTATAGTCAGCGGTATGTACAGTGGGTTTTCAGACCTGAGCGCTGCGGATAATCCGCACCGCTTTTATCAACAACAATAATCTTGATCCATATTTTATCTACATAATAAAAAAAATCTAAACCAACTTATTTCAACAAATAAAATATCATAAAGTCTAAAATTGCACTGATTAAAAATATTAATAAACGCTTATCTAATTAATTAGAAAAGTGAGTTATTACAGTTACAAAATAGATTTAGTCAACTACTGTTACGCTAAAAGTTGTCATAATCTTCACACCACACGTAGACTGTAACATTCTCTAGTTTACATAATTTTTAATTACAGTACATAACAAATTATTATAAAGTGATAGCAATACAAAATTAACTAATAAATTTGAAGTGAAACATATCCACTTATTTTGAATATGTGCAAATGTGTTTTAAATAAAACAAAACCCCTATTTCTGGTTAAATATAATTTTCAAAGCACTTTTCTTCTTTTCTGTAAATACGCAATCCGAACGTTCGTCGTCTGTTTGCCGGTGGCAACATAGCGGAGGATTGCCTCTTATACATAAATAAAGGTATATTGCTATAGTTATAATTGAATTATATCTGCCAATGGTGTGAAACTGGGTGGTGTTGATCCTATTTTTCAAAAAAATCACCAATGAATACAAAGCATGAACCATTTTTATTTATCTAATTGTGAACAACAAAAAATAAATAAGTTTCTATAAAAATAATGTAATATCTAATATCTAATTTTCGAGATCTTTTTTAAATTTATCTACCTAAGGTTTGTAGTCAGTTTATTTTTTATTAATAGGTAAGAAACTGATATAAATTGTGACACTATTGTATAAATTTAGAATGTTATAGGTTTCTTGAAATCTTTCGATATTTCATCTTCAATAAATGAATCATCACAAAAGAACTTCAATATCTTTAACAGAATAATGGTAGAAAAGAGGTCAACTCCAAAAAACTTCTTTATTTAATTTATCAACGTTTCGGTTTATATATAACCATCATCAGGACGCTACAATTCTTGTTTTATAAAATGAACATTACTAATATTTTATATAACAAAAATTGTCGACCGAAACGTCGATGAAGTAAATAAAGAAGTCTTTTTTAGAGTTGACCTCTTTCCTACCATTCTCTGTTAAAGAAATTTTACTATTAGGTCACTATCCTAAACTACAGAACTTCAACATCTCGTGACCGACGCATAATATCAAAACTTTCATGTCGCTGACCAGAATTAGCTCCATCTATTTAGATTAAGTTAGAATAAGTTTTTATTGGGTCAGTAGCGTTATTATTTCTTTGCCGGTGTTCAGTTCTTCACATGTTTTGAATATTTTTGCATCACCATTTTAAGACATCAACGATAAGTTTGCAGCTTTAAACGATCGAAGAATAGATCTTATATTTAAAAAGTAAATGGGTTTATTAGATGTTTTTTTATATAAAATAACAAATTTGCGGCGAAGTATTCACCTGTTCTTAAGTCTACGAACCATCACTGCTCCTTATGCAAAACTTCATAGAGCAAAGTACATACGAAGTGTGGCAATTAAGTTCCGCCAATTTAGTAGGAAACTGGCAACACTGCATCGTTCGTCAACGTTTCTTTAGAGAGGGGGGGACCTTCCCTTTAGTTTCAGGCCAAGATTGAAGTCGATAGCACGTTTGGTTTGAGTTTTATGTGTATTTTTTGTGAGTAACTTTTTTAGTGGCGTCGTGAAAATGAGTGACTCAAATTACAAGCAACGTGTTGTGATTCAATTTTTAGTGAAATCTGGCGAAAAACCCTCGGAAATCCTTAGAAAATTGCAGGCGGTGCATGGAGACGAGTTCAAAGAGGAGCGTGAATCGGTAGAAGGCGATCCACGTGAAGGAGCTCCCGTCACCTCTTCTACTGACGCGAATGTTGACCGTTTGCGTGCACTGATCACGTCTTACCGACGCCTAAGCATTCGTGCATTGTCCGACGAGTTAAACGTCAACAATGAAACCGTTCGCAAGATGTTACACGAAAATTTGAATATGCGAAAGGTTTGCGCAAAGATGGTGGCAAAAGTTCTCATCCGTGAACAGAAAGACATGCGAAAATCCATCTGCGAGGATTTGTGGTCCCGCATTCGGAGCGACGGTAGAGACTGGATGAGTCGAGTAGTCACTGGAGATGAGACCTGGATATTTGAGTATGACCCTGAAACCGGTAAACAAAGTCAGCAGTGGGTGGAAAAGGGTGGAGAGCGGCCAACGAAAGCGAGGATGTCCAAATCACGACTGCAGGCAATGTTGATCGTTTTTTTCGAAATCCACGGCATCATTCATCGTGAATATGTTCCTGCCGGCCAGACAGTGATTGGACAGTTTTATGTTGGCGTCCTGGAACGGCTGCGTCCCCGCGTTTTCCTTGTGCGACCCCCACTCTATATATTAGGGTGAAAAGTTTCGAATCTATTAAATCCATAAATATTTTAATTTCATTTATTTCTTACTTACTACACTATACACTTACGGTGGTATGCATAGTTTGTTTCCGGTCGCCGGAGAGCGATCTCCGTCTCGAAATTATACGAATTTTATAATGAAATTCAAATAATTTCGGACGGACAATTAATACAGTGTACTGTAACAGTGGTATCTTATATATTCTTCTCGAAATTATGTTCATTATGAAATTCACATAATTTCGATACGGAGACCCCTCTCTGGCGACCGGAGACGGACTATAAATACCACTGTTACAGTACGGCGATAAAGTCTTGCCTCCCCCCTTGAAACCGGTAAACAGTTGATAGGATGTCTCTGGGAAAAAACAGGTCGATTTTTATTTTCTAAATAACCTTCTTTTATTTTTGTTACAGATATCGAATCTAAGGTAAATTCCGAGTCAAATGATATAGCACAATGTCTGTCAAATCTTGACAGATCGTTCAAAAGAAGAAAAACCTCTCGTTAGACTGAATAAAATATTTTACAATACGTATGATTTATTTTTTCTTTAATAATAATACTAATTTAATGGAGTAAATGTTCGAAATGCGTTCCCTGAATCTGCTGACAATAATAAAATCTGTTCTGCACTTGTTATTAAATCATAGTTACGTATTGTTAAATATTTTATTCAGTCTAACAAGAGGTTTTTCTTCCTTTTTGAACCTATATGTATAACGTTATGGTATAACGGCAACCTATTCAGTGTATTAATTTGAAAACTTGCAATGGCTATATCTAAGGAACAAAAAATGATATAAAAATCCCTCGAAACCATTTCTGTAATATGGAGGGGGAACCCTAATGATGTATTAACTAACCCATTCTAACTTACTCCCCTCACCCCCAGCCACCCCAACTAGATAATCGTAAATGGCATCGCCTTACTTGCGATACCACATCTTAAGGCTCTTAAAAAATGCTTTTCGATGATGCTATACAAGGCTACATTTGAAGAAGTAGTTTTCAATCTATTAAATAAAACCTAGAAATTTTTAAAAATGGTTTATATTATTTTACAGACAATAATAAAGCTTATCTTCAAAGCAAGAAGACAGTATCTGTGCCTGCCTTTTGAAGACGATAACGAGTTGAATATTTAAATAAATGTATTGCAAATTTTAAATTTTGCATTTAATTATACGTTCTATAAAAAGGAGGAGGAGGCTGTGATTTAAGAAATTTTAGTTGGGGTGGCTGGGAGTAAGTTGGAACGGTTTAGAAAATACATCATATGGGGTTCTTCCTCCATATGGCAGAAATGATTTGGTATCTTGCATAATGTATTTTTTTTGGCCAGATCTACAAAAAGATGTTCTCGCCTACTCAAGTGTTCGTAACTAGTTGTAAGTAGCTGTTTAGAATAATTGATCAAACAAGACAGAATTTACCTCGATATTGTACATGAACTTTCACAAAAGGTGTTGCAAAAATTCGTCGAACAGCCGCCCAACAATCGGAATGAGGATTAATTACGCACTACGCAGTCTACTCACAGAACCGACTTTGATTGACACTTTGTAATGTACAGGGTGACCAATTGAAAATTATTAGACTCTACTGTAACTTTGAAAATGGTACTTATTTTTTTACAGGAAATTAAGTATTAGGAAAAATGTTTATTTTTAATAACATTTACGTTTTCAAGATTCAGTTGTCATTTGCTCGAAAACTTTCTTACACTGATAAAAGACAAACTATTGTAGCATTGGTTGACGATTTATTGCTTAATTCAAGGATTTCTCATATCAGCTTCATAATTTCCATTTAGTCATATATGTTTTCGAACTTAAATAGTGTTATAAACGTTAAATTATTGTGTTTTCTCGAGTAGAATCATTTTCATTCGATTTATAGCCATTTTCTATTCATCGGCGACTCGTCTACAGGAGCAAAAATGCCATTATTGACGCTCGTGTTGTAATTTTCAAATTGAAGACCATACAAGTGTTAAGCGCTCTATTTGTAAAAAAAAAATATTCAAATACACGTGTAGATTTAACTTTCTCGGAAGTGAGAGCAATTCATGGTAAGAAGGGATTAACCTGAAGCTGTATTAATTGTTCAAACTTAGGTAATAACATAATTGCTTTGCAAGCTACCTTGATTGAACTAAAAAATGAACTTTTGGAGCTGAAGAAAACTTCTTTGCAAACTGCGGCTGTTGATAATTATCAGTTCGAGGAGATCTTACAAGAATTTAGTGAGCGGCAGAAACGTAACCGTAATATTATTATTTTTGGTCTTAACGAAGAGGCAACTACAGGTACTCAGACTAGAGCAAGACAGAAAAAGGACAAAGTTATCGAGTTATCGATATGTTTAGAGAAATTTCAGTGGCTGATGATATTTGCGTTAAAGCTATTCGTATTGGAAAAACGGATCATAACAGAAGTGTTCCGCGACCAATTAAAGTTACACTGAATGATGAATCTTAAGTTCATGAAGTTATACGTAAAGCAAAAGATTTCGTTTGATCGTTCACCTAAGCAAATTAAATTTTGCAATACGGTCAAGAAGGAACTAACTGACTGAATTGCAGCTGGATATACTAATTTAAAGATTAAATACGTACGTGGCATACCTAAAATTATTTCTTTAAATTAGTTGACCCAATAGATCGCATACAATTTTAACAGACCTGATTGGTTACTACCAAAATGTGTGCGGTTTAAAAACTAAGATCAGTGAATTCTCTTCATGTGTTATAACCCAGGAATTCCACATTATTGGTTTAACAGAAACATGGTTGACATCTGACAACTCCGAGTATTTTCCGAATTCATACAATGTGCACAGATCCGACAGGAGACCTGACGTTACTGGACATTCTCGTGGTGGGGGAGTTCTTGCTTTTAATAATTAAATTTTGAACATCTTGAATATTTGCTGAGTACTCAGAGTATTGGTAGTAATGATAATGTTTTAGTTTTAGGTAATTCTAATGTTGCTAATTTTAAGATAATCATATATCAAGACCTTAGATGCCAAATTGTATCTAACTTTATGTCTTATACTGATATTCAGCATCTTAATAATATCGTAAATGTAAATGGGCGTCTATTAGATTTAATTTTTACTAACATTAAGTGTGAAGTTAATAGAGACAGGGCTGCTTTAGTTAAAGAGGACGTACATCATCCAGCTTTTATGATTAGCATGTCACTTATTACAGTATGCGCCAAAAGTATGGAATAAATTCAATAAAAACGAAACAATTATTTTTTGGGAAAAATCCTCGAACAGGTCGATTTTTAATTTAAAAAATACATATTTTAGCGTAAAATGCGATTTTCAAATGTCATTTGTTTTCGAGTAATGATTTTTTTTAAATGGCAACACCATATTTTTTTCCTTGATTCTGAAAGATCGTTTAATTCTCTATCAGACAGTACTAAAATTTTGCCCTCTTACATAGGAAGTTTTCGAGTAAATGGCGATTGAATGTTAGAAAACGTAAATTTTATCCATAAAAAAGTAACAATTCTGAGGTATGTAAAATAAAATACAATTGATTAAATTTTATACTCAAATT
Source organism: Monochamus alternatus (assembly GCA_037114965.1). NCBI lineage: Eukaryota > Metazoa > Arthropoda > Insecta > Coleoptera > Cerambycidae > Monochamus > Monochamus alternatus. The sequence goes on along the minus strand of CM073435.1, from coordinate 18,975,147 downwards.
AAATGTTCGAATTGCCATCCACCAACTTCTTGACAATGCGCAAGTCTGTGAAGAAATTCTTCTTGCACATTATGAATGATTTCTGGGGTAACTCTGCGTATTTCGTCCCGAATGCGATTTTGAAGTTCTTCTAAATTACGTGGTTTATTAATGTACACTTTTGACTTCATGTATCCCCATAAAAAATAGTCAAGAGGTGTAAGATCTGGCGATCTTGCAGTCCATTCTATCGGTCCGCGTCTGCCGATCCACCTCCCAGGAAAACAGTTGTCCAAAAAATCTCGTACAGGGCGCGCATAGTGCGGAGGTGCACCGTCTTGCTGAAACCATATGGTATCGTCAGGAATGTCAGGGTCATTATCGTTAGGAAAAATTACTGCAAGGGCTGGAACAAGGTAATTTTCTAGAAACTCTAAATATCTTTGTCCTGTAAGGGTTCCTTCAAAGAAGAAAGGCCCTACTATTCTGTCGTCAACTATTCCAGCCCACATATTTAATTTCTGAGGGTGTTGGGTATGTGCCTCTGCCATCCAATGAGGATTTTTCCGACTCCAATATCTGCAAGTTTGACGGTTTACTGTACCATTCAGACAAAATGTGGCCTCATCTGAAAAAAGTATTTGCCGGTGTAAATTTCTATTTCCTTGACATAAATCCATTAGAATTTCGCAAAAGTAAGCGGCGATCGGGATCATCTTCATTGAGTTCCTGCACAAGTTGAATTTTGTAGGGATGATATTTTTCCTTCCTCAAGATACGTAGCACTGTGCTCTGACTAGTGTCATTGTTTAATGCAACCAATCGTGAAGAATTATTATTAAAACTTACTTTTTCTAACCATATTAAGCATGCCACAAATTTAGCTCTAAAAATGCTCGGCTTTGTTACCAGAAACTGTCAAAAATTTTCAAATGAAGTTGCCTTGAAGACTTGTATTACTCTTACATACGGTCAAAGCTGGAGTACTGTTGACAATATACAACGTAAATTTTTTTAAGTTTAAAAATTGATAATTTTTAACCAGAAAGAGGATATGACCATTCGCTTTTACTTCATAGGTTTAATTTTTCTACTTACTACGTCGCATTATATATATCTTATACAACATATTTCATAATAATGTGGACTGCCCGGAACTATTAAGTCAGTTCAATTTTCAAATACCTCGAATCAATTCTCGGCAAAATATAACTTTCTACGATAGAGCGATTAGAACCAAGGTACTTTTCAAGTCTCCTGTATATGTTATGAGTAGAAATTTCAATATGATATCGGACATCTGCGACATTAATATTTAGTACTCTTTCGCAAATCATGTGCCAATGTTAAATTCAATACTTAGTATATAAATTTAACTGTGTCATATATACACCACTTTATTTTAGAATACACATGTATGTTGTAGAACTGTGTATATTTATATGTACCTTATTTTACAATTTGTCCTGTAAATGGATGATATCTTTTGGGCAATAAATGGATTATTATTATTATTATTATTATTATTATTATTATTATTATTATTATTATTGTTATTATTATTATTATTTGTTCTATCTACGTGTTATTCTTTTATATTAAGTATTTTTTTATTTGGGCAAACTTCTAATGATTTAACTCAATGATTTTTTTTATTGTTTTTGTTTTTATTATTGTTTGACATAAAATGACACCGATATTAAATGTCAACTGTTATTTTGTTTGACATAAAGGTGTCAAATTATTAAATTGATAATTTCTAATTAATTCTCCCCAACCAAAAAGCTTTTTTCTAGCCCTTTACTTGAAAAGAATTTTTGTGGCCAATGAAAACCGTTGCCGTTAATTCTACTGCGCGTGCTTGGTCCGACATGGAGTAGCTAATGACCACTAGATGTAGGTTGTTGTGCGTACCCTTTAGAGCGTCAGAGGAAAAATCTTTACCGATGTAGTTTGCCAGAACAGGAGATAAAAAGAGGTATCTAGTAAAGCAGCCGGCATATTCTGCAAACATAGGGAGATCGTCCTTCTCCGCTCCGCACATCCAACGTCAATTATTCGGCCAAGAATATTGGCGAGCACTGTAATATTTAAAAACTGTTAAAACAAATATAAAATTTAACTTTTTCGAACGTTAGAGTAACAAATGATGTTTATATAGAACAGTTTCGTAACTGTTGTTTGAAATCTTTATTTCAGTAATAGAATCAACATCGTGGATTGAATAAATACAATTTTAGGTTCCTCTAATCAATACTATTACATCATTATACAAACTTTTTCAAATAGGAATCCTAAAATGCAATTTTCCAATTTAATTTCGTTAATATGAGTTAATATTTGTTGCACATTTTGAGAATCTCTGACACAGATGAACCACCGGGCTGCTGCAGAGAAATAGATGTTAACTTCCCAATCGCAAAATGGACAGCGCCCCATGCAACACCTAAGTAATTGTGGATTAACAATACAGCTAAACAATCCCCCTGATCTATATTAGGGCGTGCAGTATGTGGAACAATGGGATGTGCCAAAACATGTCCTTCTTCCATCCAGCATGGTGCCAATATTAAGAACGCACGCAGAATGTGGGTGGTTTGAATAGTGTATCATTGTTGGCCAACCAGGTGGACTGGAATGAACATATCACTCAATCGTGACAGTTAATCTAAAGATTAGAACTGTCAGTGCGCTTCTTCCAATTCTGTGTCCGAATTCTTGTATGAGAGGGACTGGATGGATTACGGCATTAATCACTTGAAATGGTAATGCGGTGAGCAAGAAAGTTGACAATAGTTTAAAAAAAAAATTAAAATAGTAGTGACTACTTATGCTCACATTTGCAAAAGAGGTAATCTAAAAGTATGCAGTATGAAATGAGATGAAGCAACATCAATTAAAATTTCAACAAGATTTTATTTATTAACTAGTACAGTATTGTATTAGAATATACAATTAGTTCAAAATAGATGAAACATATTTCTTCAGTGCTATTGTATTGATGAACAAGAATCCGTGATTACTTTTAAATTAATACTTACGCTGAGAAAACTCTTTCAAGGAAAGTATATTGTTACAAAAGTAAATTACCGTTAATATTTTTGTATCCGTTGTAGTATCTTAAAAATCACCCACTTATGGCCAGTATTTTATTGAATTTTAAATTTTATTTCCAATAAGTATTTAGTTTACTTGTGGGTAACTATTTTGTAATCGGCAAATATAATTATTAAAACATATGTTTTTCTCACAACTATATGAATCATTGTAACAGTGGTATAAGATACCTAGGTATCACAAATAATTATGTTCCTGTGATAAAGATCCTTTTTTACCGATTTTCTACCGATATATAAGTACATTTTAACGCATTATTTCAACTTTTCGTCATTAAACATTGTATGGTTATAGTGTAGGTACACTTCAAAGCAATACATTCTACTGATTTTTATATATTTTTAGGTATTAATAATATTGTGTGAAACTAACTAACTGCCAAAAAGTGAAGTTAGATATTTATAGAGTGTTTCACTAGCAGGTTAGTAAATTGGACTTTTTTTAGATAATTATTGAATAGAGCTTTGTCTGTGGAATTGTTCACTAGCATACCTAGATGTTTGGTATCAGAGAACATACATATGACTTCATTGATAGGAATTGTAGGAGATTTGATTTATATTAGTCTAAAACAGTAAAAAAACATTCTACTGATTTGTGCAGTTTTCGTATCAAACATTATTGCGCCACTGAGGTCAACTCTATAAACTCTAATGAAGGTTTTTGTAAGATTACCGACTTTTAAATTATGTGGCTAATAATACGTTCAATTTAATTTACAAAGGTTCTTAAATTTATATGACGATTCGTTTTACAGTTATGAGTCATAAAGGAGTTTGTGTTATAAAAACATATATAGTGTTGTGGTTATAAAACATGTTTTAAACTTGTTTCACATATTTTTACAGTTTATTTACCATATAAAGTGTTATGTTTTATATATTTTTTTTAATTAAAAGAAAAATTAAACATTCCAGATCTTTGAAATGGAATGTAATAGATTCATGTTAAAAATGTATATATTTCTCTAATTTTCAAAGAAAAATAACTTCGAAATAGTGTCATTTTGGCATAAACTGTGTTGAAAATTGATGTTTCAATAATGATTGAGTTGTACTCATTTCCAAAACATAAACTTTATTTTAGCATTATACAGGGTGATTCAGGTTTAATCTTGATAACTTCAGGAATCGATAGAACAGGTTAAAATAATGTTCATTTGTGATATAAACTTATTTCCTAAAACGCATGGTTTGAACTACGTACCCCTCTTAGAAGTGTATTTTGTATGTATGCTGCCCTTCTTACTTTATTTCAAAAATGATAATGGAATGTTGAATTAACAAATCTTTGTTGACATTTTTAAAAGTTTAAATGAAGTAGCCATATATAACCGTGAAAAAACTGTTAATTGAATAGTTTTTACGAAAATTTAATAGTTTTTTCTCGATAAATATAATAAATTAAAAAAAAAATAAGTTGTTGATGTCATTCAAATATCAATGATGGTTGAAAATCGACTTTTATAAACAAAATCGTATTTTTTTCTAATATAATTTACCTGTTGAGGGCATCAATTTTATGCGCTATTTCCAACGAATTTATAGCTATTTTAGAGTCTAAAAACTAAGCAAGTTGGAAAATATCTCTTCACTTTGGCAATTATACAAGTTTTCTCTATAACTTGTATCACTTTTACACTTTTTACTACCCGTTTTTTCTGTTTTGCAATTATTTTATTAACTACTATTTATCGTTAATTGTAGAGAATAATACCTACTTCTCTTAATTAACATTGGAAATTTCGCTTAAAACATACTTTCAATTTTAACACTGTAACAGTTAAAAACGTGCAACATGTGCGCATCGAAAGAACAGATTCTAATCGCTACATTTTCCCATCGATAAAATCGTTTTCGACTCTAGCCGAAGTATCTTCGCAATTAGAAACTGTTTATGTACTGTTAACTTGCAAGTGAATATAACGTAACAAGAACACGTATAACTCTCGTCGAAATATTGTAACAGAGGTGGTTCAACTGACTATGATATTAATTATTTCAGGTCTGATTATCAGCTCGCAATGTATAATAATTTAGTAAAAGTGCACAGAATAAACTTGATTTCTATTGCGCCGTATCAGCTGTTCGATCGGGGGCAACTAAGAGGCGATTTGAAATATTCGGTTTCGTTCATATCCAACTAAATTCGATTTCAGTCTCCATTTGGAACAGCTGACGTTCGTATAGAGTTGTATTGAGTTTATGCCTTTCATATCTAATTCTTTAATGGGACAAAATGAAATTTTTCAGACCATAACGTAACATCCTGTGATATTGAACTCACTCATAATGAATCTAAACATGTCTTAAAAGTATTTCGCTCTTATAAGAATTATTTCAATTTGGATGCTTTCAATTATGATGCCGCGAATATTAATTGGAATTATATTTATAACATTAATTCTATAATAGGAAAAGTAGATTTTTTTAAATGAATGTTTAATTAATCTTTTCGATAAGCATGCTCCTATAACGAAACACTATTTTAAACCTAATAAAAAGATAGAACTTTGGTTTACCAATACGTTAAGGGAATTACTATAACAATGCTCTAAAACAAGAACGAATCAGCTTTTATTCTCGTAATGTCAGCAATGTCAAAAATAATTCTAAGGAATTATGGGCAAAATTAAAATCATGGGGTATTGTAAACAAGTTAAATTTCGATCTTCCAGAAGATATCTGTGATGCTACCAAAATCAACAATTATTTTATCGATTCTACGCCTAATTTGTATGCTGATAAAGAGTTTAACAACTCATTTTTTAATTCTAATTTTAAAGAGAGTCTCCAGTTTACTTATCATCCTGTAAATACTGATAAAATAGAAAATTTAATTCTCAAACAAAAACCTCATACAATGGGTCCTGATCAAATTTCTGGTAAAATGCTTCAATTAACTTTAAGATGGGTGTCAGCACCGTTAACGCATAATATTAATTCATCTTTAGAAATAGGCCAGTTGCCACCTCAATGGAAAATTTCTTCTGTTAGACCAATTCCGAAAAAGAAAAACCCTGAACAATACAAAGATCTTCGTCCCATTAGCATGCTTTCTGTTCCATTAAAAATCGCTGAATCTGTTTTATATGAACAACTTTCCTGTTACTGTGTAGAAAATTCTATTATTCCTTCAAACCAGTCGGGATTTCAGAAAGGACTTAGTACGTCAACACTGTTGGCTAATGCAACTGATGAAATTTTGAGAGCCATTGACAACTCTCAAGTTTCCTGTCTTACTTTATTGGACATGACTAAGGCTTCTGATTCTATTGACATTAATTGTCTAATTGCTAAGTTGCATTATTATGGTATTAAAGGAAATATTCTTTGTTGGTTTTGTAATTATTTGCAGGGTAGAGAACAATTTACCATGATAAATACATCCTCTTCTATATTGACGTCTCAGTGTCGAGCAGTGTGCTCAGGTGTCCCCCAAGGTTCTATTTTAGGACCTCTTCTATTTAATATATTTACTGCTGATTTCTCTAAACGATATACAGCTTCTTTATAGTTTTCGGCCATCTGAATTATATATTGCAGTAGAAGCTATAAATAACGACTTAAAACACATTTATTATTGGACTCAACAAAATACTCTGTTAGTGAATCCCATTAAAAGCCAGAATATTCTTTTTGGGACATCTTATCAATTAAGACATATAGATGAAATAAGTATTAAAATTAATAACGATAACATCCCTTTTTGTAATGTAGTAAAGAATCTTGGGGTGTTTTTTGATTCCACTTTAAGCTTTTCTAATCATGTAACAAATATTTACCGGAAGGCATATTCTTGCCTAAAACTGCTGCATTCCTTTAAAAAAGATTTAAATTCGCATATCAAGATCTTGCTTATTGAAACTATGGTTCTTTTTCACTTACATTATGCAGACGTTGTTTATGGTCCATGTATAAGTCAAGCTGACAAACATCGTTTACAAAGAGTTCAGAACTCTTGCGTCAGATATTTTACTACTGTTCCACAATATTGTCATATTTCTCCTTATCTGCGTAATTATAATTTGTTGAATATGTCTGGAAGGAGATTCATTCATATTGTTGGCTTCATTTTTAAATGTAGTGAATAGCAATAGGCCTGCCTATCTATATAGTAAAATTAACTGGAGATCAGAAATTCACTTAAAAGATTTGAGGCAGGTTGAAAAAAAATTTGTATTCCTTCTCATAAGAGCGAAGGATTTAAATGTTCTTTTTCTTATATGGCTTCATACATTCTTAATAATCTGCCGGCTCACTATCACAATCTCTCGGTAATATTATTAAATAATATCTGTATCCTACATTTGTCGACAAATCGGAGGTATGTGCAGAAGAGGAGGGCGACATATTAGGTACTATTATTCAGTAGGTCGCCAGATACGTCTTACATTGGTAAGCCCTAACCACCATTTAATGCAGGGGTGAGAGAAACCTGAATAACCCCATTAATTAGGAGAATGGTCTCAAACGCCGCCATCGACCAGGATCGGTCTCACATTTACACCAACCTCCAACCTACCACACCTCTACATATACAGGGTGCCCCGAAATAAATGCAACGTAGAACAAGAGTGGATCCCTGACGACAAAATATTGCGATGTTGCCAAACTTACCTTAGTTAATAGTTGGTACAGTAGTTACAGTTACAGTTAATTTCTTTGGATATTTTTTTAAAAGTTATTTACAAAAAATATCGAAAATAAAATGTTTACTTTTACACACTTTACCTTTTTAATCATCAACTTTTGACTAACTTAACTCTCGCAACATCGCTTTTAGCATCGGTTTTCCTAGTGCAAGGCGTTTAAACTTCATTTTCGATTCAAACTACTAATTATTCTCGCATTTTAATAGAGGTTTTAAATACTAAACTGTTCATTTACTCCAGTGTTTTTCAACCATCTTGAATATGTGGGCCCTTTATAAGTAAAAAATTCCGGTCAACCCCACGTAACTCTAATAAAACTGTGTCAGTTATTTCAAAGACGGCATATTTAATTTCCTTCCTATTGAGAGTAACTCGATTGAGAAATTAAGTGTGCTCTTTTTAACCATCTAAATATTTTAAACAAGAGCCTCCAGGGGAGAGAAGAAAACATTTCGTTTCTGATCAACGTCTTTATGATTCTGAAAAATGATTCTTTCCATGGCGTTCAGAAAATTGTGGAAGAAATTGCAACGGATCAACATTATCACATTCTTTGCTTGTTACAAAACTTGCATAATTTAGAATAGCAATTGTTAAGTTACTTTCCGGAACTGGACTTTGAAGTTGACAAAGGGCATATAGTGACACAATCCTTTTGGATATGTTACTAGACTTGGCTGATCTAAGAAGATGAAATAAAATCTTATTGATTTTGCTACTAACGGCATGCTTAAAACGGAATTCAATTGGCAAGATGGACTTCTTCTGCATTAAGTGAAAAGAAGAATATCCAGAGCTGGCAAAGGAAATTATTAGTGCAATTTGCCACTTCCTACCTCCTTCAAGTGTCTGCGAACTAACGTTCTCTTCAATGGTGAACATAAAAACTAAGAAGAGAACTAGGTTTCATTTGTATCTGAAAAATAGAACCGCGATTCGACAAGTCATTAAAAAATTAAGAGACACAGCCTTCTCACTGAAATTGTTGTATTTTTATTGTAATGTCATAGGATCTACAATCCTTTCTTTTTACTTTACCTGGCTTGCAACGGCGACCTTCAAGATTTTGCGGTCTATCTGGGGCCGCGATCCACAAGTTGAAAAACACTGATCTACTCTTTACAAGAAAAATCCAAAGAGTGTGGCGATCTTGATTATCATCGTACAGAGCCTTCATGGCTGTGCCATCAATTAGGAAACTGTTGATATTAAACATGTAGACACTTCTGGTAATTTTCGCACTTATTGTTTGTTTCACGAAAGTAAACTATGCATAATGTCAGAAGGCTAAGTGGAGGAGAAAAAAAAGGTCATGTGCAATGAACCTCATTCGATCGACTATTTTTCCTACTATCATCAGTCGATCAAGAATTAAATTTGTTTAAATTTTATAGAATATATACAAACTTAACATTGTTTTAATATAAAATTAATTCTTCCATCGTTCTTCTAATTCTTCATCGACATCAAGATCCTTGTCGCTGACATATTCTATGTCCTCATCATCGTTTGAGAGTAGAAATTGATACATTAACTATTACTATTAGATATACAGTGATTATTAATATCAAATTCAAAGTTACCTTCTGCATTTTCATAACCTCGAGGATAACCTTTTAATCTCAAACTATTTCAATTCAGACATAGCTGTATATAAAATCTATTTTGATTTTTTTTTGTTTAAAGTGGATTAGGTGTGGATCAGATGGTGTACTATTTCTCGATATATACACATTATCTGCTGCCGCAAGATGACAAGCGTCGAAGATTTTCAAATATTTGCTTAGAAAATGTTTTTATGTTATAATTTAGAAGGATCATTTTGAAACTGGAAAACTGAGTTTATTACAGGATGCGATACCGAATGACTCAATGATTCCAAAAGTATTTTCTTTGTTACGGACATTATTGTTAAATTTAAATCGAATGCAGAATCCTCGGTATTGATGTAAATTCACTGCACAGGATCAAATTTGTATAAAGCACTGTCGGGATATCATGCGTTGATAGGATGCAATTATAATATTTGGTCCTTTTGGAATCAGTAAGTCATTATAACAATATCATTTAAAAAATTTGTATGCTTCTTGCTTGCGATTTTACTACATTGATTTGCAACATTATTACATTGCATCTATGCTAAAAAATGTTGCATCATTTGACTCATTCCAATTCAAAATAGAGAATTCGTGGATTGTTATTAAATAAAGGCACATGAGTTCAAATGGTTTGAGGGACTATAATTACCACCATCGGTTAAGAATGATAAAGATTATTTAAGTAACTTTGAATTTCTATTTTCAGCAGACGAAGATGACATTTAATATCATAGTGATAATGATATTCATGTCGATGAAGGTTTAGAAGAAAATAATTATGAAACGAATTAATTTTGTATTCGTTCGTGTTGTATTTTATAAAAATAACTAGTATTGTTATAAAATTCGATAAAAACAATGGGAGCTTTCGTAACTGACTGAAGGCAGTTAACCAATAGTGTGCTGAATGTCTTGAAATTAGAAAATTCAAAAATACAGAGAAAAAATGTGCTCTGTCGTTCTCTAGCTTTCTGACGGTATGCACATATTCATGAAGTAAACTATAAGAAAGATGGCTGGCAATGGACATGGTTATGAGAAAAGGAAACGACATAAATAGAACCAGGAACAGAAAGCAAAAAATACAGAACGAAGCTAGAAGGACGGAGAGCGGGAATACAGGAAAAGACGGAAAGCAAGAAGGCACAAATTAAGAAAGAGGAATGAGAATGGGAACATGGAATGTAAGAGAGTTAAATGAGGAAGGATCATTAAAAATCCTAGAAAGAGAAGCAAGTAGATACAAAATGGACATAATAGCGATACAGGAGACGCATATAAAGGAGATGGACACATGGGAATTAGAAAATTATTTATTCTTTACGAGCGGAAGCGAAACAAGGCGATACAGAACAGCATTCTTAGTAAATAAAAATATGAGGGATAAAATGTCTAAATTTGAAGCAATTTCAGATAGGTTATGTATGATTAAAATCAGAGAAGAAATAGACATAGAGATATTAAATGTATATGCGCCAACAGAAGAAAAAACAGAAGAAGAAAAAGACGAGTTTTATGAGAAGTTAGAAGAAAATTATGGAAAGCTGAATAAAAACACAGTAAGAATAGGGGATGCAAACGCGAAAATAGGGAGAGAAAGGATGTATGAAAGTATAGTAGAGACAGAAAGTAAACACCTAGAGAGCAATGACAATGGGCGTAGGTTGATTGAATTTGCAGAAGAACAAAAAATTAAAATAATGAGCACATTCTTTAAGAGAAAAGACATACATAAGGGTACCTGGACCTCTCCAGATGGAGCATATACGAATCAAATTGATCATGTTTGCATAGATGAGAATCACAGAAGCATAATAAAAAATGTTAGGTCATGCAGAGGGGCAGACATAGACTCGGATCACTATCTAGTGAGAATAGATTTGATGATAACAAAACCTATTAAAAGGAAAGGATTACAAAGGAAAAAAAGACAACTAGATATGGCGACATTACAAAATGAGAGAACCCAAAAGAAGTATGAAGAAGAGATAGGGAAAGGTTTGCAAGAAAATATACAGATATTGGAAGCAAATATAAATGAAGAATGGATAAAGATCGAAAATGTCATACAAACAGCAAGTGAGAAAGTAATACCAAAAAAAAAGTTCGCAAGGAGGAAAAGATGGTGGGATGAGGAGTGTATAAGAGAGGCGGAGAAGAGAAATAAGCTAAGAATTAAAGCACTTCAGTCAGTACAAGAGGAAGATAAAGAAAAATACAGGGAACAAAGACGAAAGGCAAAGAAAGTGTTTAGACAAAAGAAGAGAACAGAACAGGTTAAGAAAATAGATGAAATAGAGCAACATTATAAATGGAAGGAAATACGTAACTTCTACAGGGAGATAAAAAAGGGAAAAAAGATAAAGAAGGAAGTAATATATGTGAGGGATGAAAGTGGAAATCTAATTGTAGAGGAAACAGAAGTGAGAGAAAGATAGAGGCAATACTTTGCAGATATGTTGAATGAAGAGAGTGTAAGGGAAGGAGAGGAGCACGAGGAGATGATACGGGAAAGGGAAGAGGAACTGGATGTACAAGAACCTACAAAAAAGGAAATAGATACAATTATAGAAGCTTTAAAGAATACCAAAAGTCCAGGAAAAAACGGAATAACAGCAGAGAATATTAAGCACGCAGGAGAGGATTTAAGACAAAGAATATACGAAATGATACGAATGATCTGGAGAAGAGAATGTATGCCTGAAGATTGGAGAGATGCTTTGATTATACCAATCTTAAAAAAGGGAGATGCAACAGACTGCAGAAACTATAGGGGTATATCATTGTTAGATATACGGTATAAACTTATGGCAACGTTAATAAAACAGAGAATAGAACCTATAGCAGAACTACAAATAGGGGAGTATGAAGCAGGTTTTAGAAAAGGAAGGTCAACAACAGACCAAATCTTCATGGTGAAGGAAATTCTGACTACATGCTATGAGTATGGGATCAAAGCAATGGTTTTATTTGTGGACTTCAAGAGAGCATATGATTCGATCAAAAGGAATAAACTAAGTAAAATTTTGAAACAATTTGGGATACCAACCAAACTAATTAGGCTATTGAAAATGACCTTAGAAAATACTAAATCCAAAGTACGAATAAAAGGTGAATGTTCGGAAGGCTCTACTATTGATACAGGACTGAGACAAGGAGAGCAACTCTCAACGCTTCTTTTTTAGTACTAGAAAAGGTCATAAGAGATAGTCAGTTGAACAGAGAAGGACATATATTGTTTAAAAGTCATGAAATTGTAAGTTATGCAGATGACGTGGCTATTATTGCTAGAGATAGTAGGGAATTAGAAGAAATAACGAGATAACTTGTGGAGGAAGCACGTAAAGTGGGATTGCAGATAAATCAAGAGAAAAGTAAGCTTTTGAGAATAGGAGAACAAAAAAGAATACCAATTTTAAATTGAGAACAGAGCATGGAGAGATGGCATTTGAGGAAGTTCCAGAATATGTATATTTGGGGGCGCTAATAACAGCTAACTGTGATGAGGAACAAAAAATAAATAGGAGAATAATAAAAGCAAACAGAAGTTCAGCAGCAGGCAACCACTTATTGAAATCAAAAAATTTGTCCAGAGGAGTAAAATTTAGAATGTATAAAACAATTTTGAGACCGACAGCGCTGTATGGTAGTGAAACCTGGGTTCTCAATAAGAAGTCAAGAGAAAACCTTTTAAGGTGGGAAAGGAAAATCTTAAGGAGAATTCTAGGGAGTAAGAAGACGGATGAAGGCTATGTAAGGAGGAATAATGAGGAAATATATGCAATGTACCAGGCACCAACAATAGACGAAATTGTAAAAGCCAGAAGAGTGCAGTGGCTAGAGCATCTAGAACGTATGGAAGATGAAAGGGCAGTTAAGAAAATAGTAGGGAGTAAACCTAACTACAAGAAAAAAGAAGTAGATCGAGGAAGCGATGGAAAGAAGCAGTGGCAATAGATCTAAGGGAGAAAAATGTAACGGATTGGAAAAAAAGGCGAAGGACAGAATGGAATGGAGGAGAATAACACAGCTCTGGGCCTAAAAGGCCTGTAAACAGCTTTATATATAAACTATAAGTACATAAGTACGCAAATTGTCAGAAGCGTAATTTATGTAAATTTCTCGAAATTATTTGCAACATAGTCGATACACGTGACAACGCGGTGCCCTGTCACTACTTTTGACACCTTTGACTTATAGCGTATCCCTAATTTGGAAGTTGACAGTAGGTCAGAGTCGGCGATAAATAAGGGTTCAATATAGTTTCGAAAAAAAAATGTTTTGTTTTTTAAATAAGTTCCCTTGATTCTTATTTTGCTCTATTTCTCTTAAAATATTTGTATTTATTCATAGTTAACCCTGTATATGTTATAAATTTAATTAATTGAAAAATGTACTGTCTACCATTAATGTACAGATCGCCTTCACGCAGCCGGCCTTTTATTTTTGTCATTAAGAACTGACTTTTTATCCAGTAAATCAACTACACCGACTCATGGACTGACTATAGCTAGCTATTCGTCTTCAATTTGATTGAATATCGAGGATATATTAGTATTTAAATTACATCCTGCAGTTGTTCTGTACAGAAAAATACGCCAATTAAGATTGCTTACATGGGACGAAAATGTACGTCGTACTCACGAATATTTTTTAAATGTTGGTGAACAATAAGAAAAAAGTATCATATTATGTATAAATTGATTTTCTTAGGTATTTGGTTTCGTGTCTATTGTCGTATATTGTTTGCAAGAATTTTATGGTTGTGACCGTGAAGGTTACTATATTTATTACCGATTGTTCATAATATGATATCAGTTGCAATTCTTCATACACAAGTTATTATTTATATGCTCTCACTGATCATTTTAAGGCCTTCAGCACCTACGTGAATTTTAAACACCCATCAATCTCGTCTTTATAACTGTAAGTAAAGTTTTATTGTTTTTGTTTTCCTCATTTTATTGACACAGCGGCAGAACAGTACATAATTAGGTAAAATATATTATTTGATTTACTATCGTTTTCCGGGTTGTTGTGCCGTGATCGCCCCTTGATTTTTTTTGTGGGGATACCTAAGAAGTAAAATCTATAAAACACAGCCAGCGTCGCTGCAAGATTTGCGTCAAAGAATCGTCGACGAATGCCGTCGAATCACTCCGGAAATGCTCCGGAATGTGCGCGATCGTTTCGAACAAAATCTTTATTCTTGTATGGAAGCGGGCGGTCATCAGTTTGAACATGTAATCAACTAAGTAGTAAGTAAGCAACTACACATAATTTAAATTTTAAAATGTAAATTTTTTTCAAAGTATTGGGCGGAATTATAAAATCTGTTGTAAAGAGAATTGTAAGAGGTTTCAAAATAAATATTACTCAACCCCCAATGCCATTTAAATATTTTGGGGTGATGCTTACCCTTGCTTTGGGGGTGAAAGTGGCGGAGTCAAAAATACCAGCAAAGAATGCTCCTCTTTAATCTAAAATCGACGGGTCTGAGCGTTTTTCTACAATCTTGACGCAGTTCCTGAAATTGGCTCTGTTTCGTTTTCATCTAGCCACCCTGTATATTGCCATAGATGTACGAGGGACGTCTGTTATATATTCTAGGGGTATACTAGAGAACTTTGCCTAATAAAGTATATTCATTAAAAAATATATAAAAAAGTGAACATTTATAAACAATAAAATGTCAGTTTCGATCGAATTTGTCTATGTTGTAATAATTTTCGGATGGATAAATGGCAAGAAATGTTGAATGCCTTTAAAAATTTCTTTGCCAACACCTAGTTGATATTATCAAGTAATTTCAGTTACAGTGATATAGGGATAAACAACAGTAGTTTCAGTGAGACTGAGGTACGGGATGCATTGAAAGAATTAAAACCCAAATCAACATGGTTTTATATATAAAGGAACGTGCTTTCTCCAGCACTAATTTAGTAAATGTCATTCATTTTTGAAACTGTGGATAAGTAGTACCAGGTTGGCATCAATTCCTGGAATTGTGGAAGGGTAGCTTAAGAGGCTACAACACTTAGACCACTGGACCCTTTGCACTTCCTCCCATTAAGAAATCAATCCACCTGAGTCGCTAACCAACTTATTAAAGAGAAAAAAGTAGTGAAATTGCTCAAGGGATCTCTCTAATGTAGGAGGCCATGGCTCGCCCATAATGAATTCTTCTGTTGACGAGACAGCAGTACACTCACAGAATGTATGAAGTACTGTGTCGTCTTCCTGTTCGCATCCCCTACAAAGATGTGTCACATTTCCTCATTTAATATAGGTGCTTCCTTAACCAAGAGTATCCAGTTTGAATATGATTTGAATGCCTGTCACTAGGCGAATATTTATTCTAGACGAAGCCAGGTACTATTTGACTGTATTCTTGCTAGGAATTCGTTGGCAAAATTACAGCTATTTGTTTCATCCCACCGTCTTCTAAATTTTTTGTGGGTGTCTTCCTCAATAATTTCAACAAAAGCTAATGGCGGAACCATATGAAGGGGTCAAATCCAAAAATATTGGTAATATACACATCTACTTTTAATGAGCATTAGATAACATCGTTGTCAGTCCAGTCGTTTGTATGGATTTATAACTTCTTACAGTGAGGATTTTTTTAATACTCAAACTTAAAAAATCTTATTAAGCTAATGTGAGGTCAAAGCTAAAGTATGCCTCAGTAGTTTGGAATTCTCACTATCAGACAATAATTAAATTGGAAGCTGTCCAACTGTGGTATATTAAAATATGACATTTAGCCTGATAAGTAATATACCACTTAGTATATAAGTACAAGGCAGATTGCTAGACAGGTGCCAGGAGCATCCCAATCAACGGTGTGGCGCTTAGTACACGAAGATCAGTTATATTAATATCATATTCAGTGTGTTCAAGCACTGTTACCGGCAGATTGTCCATTAGGAGTTATGTTTTGTGAGTGGTTGTTGCTGAAAATCAATGCAATGGAATAGGTACAAAACACTCATAATACACACGTTTGGGAACTCGAAAATCCGCACGCAATTAAACAGGATTACTTTCAGTACTGTTTTTCACTGAATGTTTATGCAGGAATTGTTGATGAACGCAGAATTGGACCGTACATATTGCTCAATCGTATGGATGGTTTACAAAATCTCAATTTCTTCGCAATGACGTGTCTGCTCTTACATGATGACACCTTTTCACTTTCGGTTAGACGTTCAAGATTATCTCTATCAGGGGTATGGAGTACCGTGGATAAAATTTGAAGTTAATTCAAGGAATTGAATGGTATATAATAAGTGAGATAAGTAATGAACAATGCAGCAGATGATTCTGGCATTTTACAAAAGAGATGGTTAAACATTCTCAGGTTCTTATCACGTTCTGTTACTTTATATCTTCCTGTTACTCAAACTAATAGTTAAATCAAATCTCCTTTATTTCTGTTAATAGTTACTTAAAAAAACTGAGATGTGAGTTGGCCTTAAAAAAATAGTGAGGGTGTTGAAGTTGTTATATTGAAGAGGGTTTTCTTAGTTATTTTTCAATTGGCTAAAGATAAAATTTTGAAAATTTATGCACGAGTAAATTATCAACCGTGCGTAAAGAAAAACGCAAAAACTGTTTCATTATAAAAGTCAGGGACGCGCGTGCGGACAGTCTGGGGGCTATAATTTAGAAAAAAATATGGTAAAAGTCAAAATTTCTTAAATTTTCCATCGGTTTTAAAAATTTAAAAAAGTAATGCAAACATAAGATATACTAGTTGAAATTCCATAGAATGTATGGTTTTCAAGAAAAATGGAGTTAAAAATTGTTTGTTCAGTAAAGCGGTACAAGTTTACTTCAGGTTTTACAATTGAAAGATTGCGTTACTATGGATATAGTAAAATAGAACAACACAAATTTAAATTGTCTAACAATAGATTGCAACTTTTTCTATTATTTAAAAATAGAAACGTTGTTTAGTTAAACTTGTAAATACAACGCATTAATATCAACAGTAATAGGGAAAATATGTACACATAAATTATGGTAATTATGAATTACAGAGTTATTAAATATTATAGCAGGGTAAGGTTGCCGTGTTCTAAATAAAAGTCCAATTTCTTGTCTAACCAAATTTGACGTTTCCAGAAGTCGTGCCCATAGTTCTTGCCATGTTTGTACTGGTGTCGCGTAAACTATGCCTTTCATAAATTCCCCAATATAGAAATCTAAAATGTTTAAGTCGGGTGATCTCGCAGGTCAGTTTACAGGTGCATCCTGCCCACGACCAATACATCGTCCAGCAAATTGGTTATTAAGGAATTGCCGGGTTGAACGTAGTGTGGTGGTGCACCGTCGTCTATAAACCACATATCTCTTCTAATATTCAAAGCCAAATCTTCTAATGGTCCCGCCAAAGTATTTTCTAAAAAATGTAGATACTGAACATCAATTAAACGTGGAGGTACCGACAATTCCAGCCCACACGTTGGGAATGGCACACAATGGTAGATTTTGGATTAACGTCACTCCATTCATGACTATTATGCAAATTTATTATATATTTTTTGTAAAACACGCTTCATCGGTAAATAAGGGTAAGTTATAAAAGTCATTATTTTCATTCTGTTTGTTCCTGATCCAATTACAGAAATGTAGCCTAGCATTGTTATCTTGTGGCAGAAGTTCTGGACTACAGATCTTGAAACATTGAATTCAGCAGCAATCCTTCTGATGCTGGTGTGTGGATTTTCTTCAATCGCCTTTAAAATAGTTTCTTCCATATCTGCAGTCCTTGCAGACCATGGACGAGCATGCTCAGTAGTATGACGTAAAAATGTACCTTTTTCTCCAAAGGTACGGATTCGCTGGTGGTTCGTCGTTTGTCCTGAAGAGGAGCGAGATATTTCTCGAAACATCAAGAAGCTCAAACCAATGACGTGGCAATAGTTCAATTATTTGAAAGAGCTACCGTAAATTTTAAAATAAGCATTGCCAAGTACATTTAAATGGTTTTTATGTTGTATGGCTTAAAATTCATTTTTTTGTCTCTAGCAGTAAACTGGCGTAATGTACAACCATATAGCAGGCACCCGGTATAACGTAATCGTATACCTACCCATAGTTTTGTTTATGGGCATGTAGATTCGCCTGTGTCACATTTTCACTTTCCTACATTCCAACATGATTTTATTAATATTCACTTTCAGCAGGCTCTTCGCGCTGAATACATTATTATTTCGTTCGCATGATAGATATACCGGATGTTTGTGTTCGATATACATATTTCAGTTCATTTCCGAATTGTTTTTTGGGTGGAAAAACTTTCGCCTCGGGTAAAGGCTCATTAGATGGCAATTTATTTATTATACCTAATAGAGAAGAGTGAATTGGAATAAGTTGTAGATGGGGATTTGCGAATTATCGTATTGTTAAAAAAAACTAGCCTAGACAATCTTCTATAGAGTACCTTAATTAATGTGGTTCTACCTACTGGTTATGTAGGGTGTTACAAATAAGGTAGGAAATCTCTGGTAACATGCATTGAAAAAACTGTTTTGGATTTGCATACAAATTGGTAATATGCTGAAGTTAATTGCTTACATCTGCAATGTATTGAAAAACAAGTACGGATACCTTAAGAGAGATGTCAAGTATTTATGTAGGTACATGGCATAAATGCCGGAAGATCGTAGAACCTGCTACTTGTAGAGAGGACTGAATTGAGGGTGGAAGCATTGGCTTGGGTCAATGTGAGAGATTGATACCGGTCGGCGTTTGATTAATTAGTGAGGTTTACCTAATTCCTGCATTGAATAGTGAATGACCCTATCAACGTAAATCACTCCAGGGCGCAAATGCAGCTTACTTAATAATAATATGCCGCTCCTTCTTATGTACAACTTCTCGTGTAATTCTTGCGATTAAAATGAGGGTAGAGTATTATTTATACTGTAAATAACATAATTTTCTGTATAACTTCAGTTTTGTATGAGGAAGTTCAAATTAACTTCTAATTTTTGGGGTCTCTTAAAATTGGGACCAAACGTTTTCTTTTTTTGCAAATATTTGCCCAGTTTTAATAGAATTTGATATGTGGTTGAGAATAGCCTATCAAGTTACTCAGAGGGCGCTAGTAATGCTATTGAAGTACCGTTTTATTCTGCACGAAAAAATATAGGTACCTTACTTTTTTTATTTGATGCTTAATTTCAAGGAATTCATAGCTGTTTTTAGAGGCGCTATAAAAAAAATTAAGTAAGGTAGAAAAAATATCTCCTCACTGTCCAGTCAAAACAAGTTTTTTGGGGGTGAAGAAGATTTTACAGGTTGTCAAGTCATTTAGTAGTAGTAATAGTAATAGTAGTAGTAGTAGTAGTAGTAGTAGTAATTTATTGGTGTAAAATATACAAAGTATTTATACATGTCAAACAGTAAAATAAAAATTGTATTAAGGTGGCCGTATTTCTCGCCGTAAAATGATCAAATTTGTGATGTTTTTTAGGTACTGAAATCTTGAAAAATAAAACACGTTGAATAAAAGTAATATCAAAAATAAAATTACTGATGTTTTGTTTATCCACTTTTACTATTTAAACTCTCTTCAAATAATATAATAACTTTTAAAATGCATTTGTATGACACACATTATTTCGCTATTCTAACCCCATATTTTAACAATTATTTTCACATACTTATAAAAACAAAAGTGAACAATCTTATATGCAGAACTATGTAAGTTTATGTTATAACAATGTTTACATCTATAGCTGAATTTTAAAAAATACGTATTTTGAAAGATTTCAGTACCTAAAAATTTGCTGGATAGATCGCTTTCTGATGTTATATACAGATTTTACTTCGGTACCTTTGAATATTTGCCAGTGGCATGAGATAACATTGTTGTTATTTGCTAACTTCTGTATTATTCAGTTCTTAAATGTCTAAAATTACTTGTATTTGTAGAAAACACTATTTCAAGAATACGGCGCCCTTAATAGGAATATAGTCAAATAAATATGTTAAAATACAATAATTAAAATGCGTATTACAACACAGATAAGGTAATATAAATATATGAATAGTGAGAAAACGAGGGGTGTTTTGCAGAGGAATTTTGGTGTACACATTGGAGGTATTTCGAGGCGTTTTCTAGAATTCTGAGGTATTTTAGGGCATTTTGAGGCATTTTCTGGTATTTAGGGACATTTAACCCTTTCGCGCCCAAATTGATATTCTTTGTTCACAGCATTATACCAGATTTGATGAAAAACTGGTTACTCTTTAATTAGTAATTAAAAATTTATATGTAATAAACTCAAATATGTTTTATTTATTGAATGCCAGCATAGCTAATGTATGCTAATACATTTATTTTCACTAATTGTGAAGCAAGTCAATGACAGGGCTGAAGATATAATAAAGACAGTGGCGGAGGTCTACAGAGAAATATTTATTTCGAACTAAAAAATACAAAATATGTCATATCAATCATAACCATGAAATATGTCGAAATGAGCCTTGGAACATAGATAGATAGGGCCATTTGGGCATTGCCCACATAAATTGCTTGTGTATGATTTCTTCTTCGCAGTTTGGTAACATACTCTACATTTTCCTCTTTTGCGGCGGTGCCCAGTTTCTTTGACATTACACCCAAAAATGTGTCTATTTTTAGCCGGGTGATCTCCGCTAGATACTCTTCTGGGAGCACAACGTTCTTTGTAATTTTCTTTTATTTTCTTGTATCCAGGTGAATATTTAGCCAAAAGACGATCAATTAGTATTTTTGTAAACCCGAGCACAGTTTTCTCCTTTCCTCCAGCATTTGTATAAAGAACTTTAGAATTCAACACCATGCGCTGTATTATATGAAAACCAATTTTTTTAAACCAAGTGTAGCTTTTTCGAGTACAATCATAGGGTTCAATATCCTGATCAATCGCATCCACTCCTCCCATATTTAGATTGTAATGTTCAATAATATTTGGCTTTAAAATAGGTACATTTCTAGATATAGATGGCTGGAAACGATTTTTTTCTATATAACCGGCTTTATGCTTAGTAGTCAGTAAATGAACATCTCTCTTATCCTTATATCTAGCAATCAGAACATCACCTTTTCTGATAAAACATGTTTGAAAGGTTTCCAAATGAGTCTCTGTTAGCTCCTTAGGTACACCTCTATTCACTCGAATAGTTCCAGTGACATATGTATTTTTTGTTAGTAGAAACTCTGCTAGTCTCAAAGACGTGTACCAGTTATCAATTATTATTTCTCTCCCTTGCTCTAATAAATCTTGCAGTAGGAATACCACAATTCTCTCAGACATAGATAGAACATGTGATCCTGGAATGTGATCAACATTGAATGTGTCTTTTCCAAAGTACATGACGAAGTTATACGTGTACCCACGTAAATCTGGACTACTGGGACATGCGCAAAACATTTTCATTCCAAAACGTGAACGCTTAGTTTTTATAAACTGTTTGAAATGGATTCTACCTTTGTATAAAACTAAACATTCATCGACAGCAATTATTTCTCCCGGGTCTACTAGATTTTTGCAATTTTCTTTCACATACGCAAAAAACATTCCTAAACGAGTAATAGGTTTACCTGGAATGAACGCACGTGAATCACTAAATCTCAAGAATTTTAAAATCGCACAAAATCTGTTTCTACTCATTACTTCAGCGCAAAATATATTTGGCCCTCTAAACAAGAAGTCATGACTCCAGTAGTCGTGTATTGTAGGATAATGAATAAGTCCCATATATAAATGTAGAGCCAAAAATGTGTACATTTCAGGAACAGTAACATCTTTCCATATAATGTCATACACTTTCTGAGTGCCATTCTCTACCAGGTACTTTCCTGCACGTTCGTTTGTCCAATTACAAAGACACTGGACAATATTCTTAGACATGAATGCTAGGAAACAATCCTCAGCACGCTTCATGTCCTCCAACTCAACAGCGGGATGAATGCCTTCAAACATACTTGAAAATGGCACTATCACTGAAGCTCTGTCATCCTAAAATAAAAAAAAAACATTAATATTTAATGACAAAAATAGTAATAAGAGAAATTACAGAAAACGGATCTGCTACGACAGTGAAATCACCCATAGTTACCGGTACATCTACTTCATTGTCAGTGTCCGAAGCACTGGACCAACTATCGTCTTCTTCCTCATCGGAATGATCGGGTAAATATTCGGATTCAGAATCTTCATATGGTTCTTCATTATCGCTGTTATCATTCATTTTTACACACAAAAGAACGTACAACAGCACCCTTTCCTTGCAGCGAAATGACTAACGTACAATACAAATACTTACGGAGATGTAGAGTTGACCTTGAAAGAACCAATCAAAACTTACGACCCCCACCATAATTTCTTGAGAAACTGATAACCCACGCATAAAACAATGTTCACAAAATTATACCAGCCTTACAAATGTCTTATAGTAATGCTAAACTATTGGGTGCCATATGTGGCACCCTGGTCTGGCAACGCATAGTCGGTTGGTTGCCATATGTGGCAACCTGGACCTGAAAGGGTTAAGGGCATTTCAAGGTATTTTCTGGAATTTCGATGCATTTTGGGGCATTTTAGAAGCATTTGGGAGCATTTTTGAAATTTTTGTATTGTGCATATACGCGTAATAGTTTGGACAACACGAGGTGCTCGCTGAGATGGATTGTATAATTCGATATCAAGGCGTCATGGATGTTGAAAATTGTACCTTAGTGTCACTTCTTTGGTTCAAAATAAGAAACATAACCATAAGTAACCACTTATTTAGGCTTTGAGTTTAATCTAACCCGAGACTTAACCTAATTCACTTCGACTCACGACTTGTATAGTTGTACACATTGTATAAGAGTTAAAAACGGATGTAAATGGGCAAAGCGGATCCAGTGTATGTTTGTACGGGGTGAGTCGATAACTTGACAAAAATAGGAAGAAAACTTTATATAAACATAGATCGACAAACGGACTCTCAGAGAGCTAGAGCCTTCTAAAGGGTCAGTCCTGAAGGTGGTTTATATTCAATGGCAGCGATTCGAGATAATGTAACGAAATTTTGAACACTGACTAAAACTTTTGTGCCAAATTCGAAAATTTACACTAAATTGAAGTACACGATTCAGAAATGTATTTAACAGAGCCGACTTAGGATATTTTTAGCCCTAACTTTTTTGTTATAAATTATTTTTACAGTTAGACTAAAGAAATTTTAAATGTAATACATTAAAATGATACTCTTGTTCGACTTATACTTCAATAAATTGCACCGTTTCCGAGTAAAACCAGCACATGCAAATTACTATATAATGTAAAGCTTGTATATTTTTTAAATACACAGTTAAATTTATAAGTTATTAATATCTAAAAATAGTAGTTTTACGTTACGTAGCAATTTTCAAGTACCATTTTACTCTGAAACGGTGCATTTTATAGAAGTCTAAAAAGAATACATTTTTAATTTAAAACTTTGGTCCAACTGTAAAAATAATTTCTAATTAAAAAGTAAGGACTATAAATATCTTAAGTCGGCCCTGTTTAATACATATTTGAATCAAATGCTTAAATTTCCAGCGTTCAAAATTTCATTACATTATCTCGAACCGTTTCGGTAATATTGAATATAAACCATCTTCAATTTATTTTTATTTAATCGTTTTTTCCATTATTTACTATACAAGGTATCCGTTAAAGAATGGGCCAAATCCACTAGATTCTACGACAAAAATTAATGGGCAAACGTGATATACCTACAATGTTGCTCATAAACGCTTAGTTTTCGAGGTCTTGAAGTTGAAAAAATAAAAAGGATTGTACTTATTTTCGCGAATTTCGTGTTCATGAAAACAAGGCTTAACTAGAATTTTTAGACATGTCAAAGAATGACTATTTATAAAAAATGTGTATGGCCACCTCTTCCCCTCATTGCCATACCTATACCTCACCAATAAAGTACGTCTATGTACAAACATGAAACTGAAAACATAAAACAGATTCTCTACTCACAGATCCAGAATGTGATCTATAATCATTTTTTCTACACTCCAACTGATTTCTCACAAGACTAATATCATTATCACTGAACTCATCACTGCACTCCACTGTTACTGCACTCCACTGTCACTGCACTGCACTGTCACTGCACTCCACTGTCACTGCACTCCACTGTCACTACACTCCACTGTCACTACACTCCACTGTCACTATCAATGCACTTCACTAAGAATGCACATCCATCTCCGAGACACATAGGCAATCGGCCTTTCTGAGTTATCCCTTAACATGTGAAATTACAGCCCCGAGGTAAATTAGGGTTATGATGTACTAATACTTGAAATGAACACAAAACAATATAAATGAAAGCTGTCTGATTTTTCTTACAAATTCCAATAAATATATTTTTTTAACAAATTTTATAGGTTGCAAAATAATTAAACTATTTGGTATAAATTTATGATAATACCTCGGATAATACTTAACCAAAAGCTTTAAGTTGTGTTTGATTAATCGGTATTGGAGTATTACTAACCGCAAATCTAATCCAAATCTATTAAATTTATGATCTAAATAAACTACCAATTCTTTAAAAAATTCAGTTTTACTTAATAAAGTAGTTAATCAGACAATCTGCATACATTTTTTTCTACATTAAAACCATGTTCATCTCTACTGGTTTCCGTAATAAGTATATCTAAAAATACTAATACTCTTCTTAGACAAATTTAGAAAGAATACACGATAAACCATAAGAAAGTCTGGTGTACTTAAACAGACCTTTGTGTTTGTCTGGTATATCGTCGTCAGTACTGTAACTGTGTTGAAGTGAATGAATACTTAAAACCATAATAAAAATTTCTTCCTAATAAGGGTAGTCCACCATCACTTTTCAGCACATTAACATTGATCATCCTGGTAAGTCACTAGATTATTGGAATTTTAATGTATCCTAGTGGATAACTAGTTGAGCTAGTAAATCGAACGTCTTCTCAGTGCTCTGTAAAATATATTTATATAAACATCCAATATTCTTATATTTACATGTAGTGGAATTATGAAATCACTTACCATAAATATTAGATGTCTTTGCACTTGTGTTTCTTTTATCGGTATCAACATAACCTCATCGCAATCTCACTGACTGTCAATCCTTAGGACTAGTTTTACTTGCTCGACGTTTCCGCCTACTGCCCGTGATACCTACCTGTCGTAGGCACATTATTGAAAACTTACCTTGATGGTTTTTCTGACCAGCTTTTTTTATATGCGATATACACCTTTTTTAAACATCTTCATGAAATCTGTCTCGAGCTGCGCCTTTTGAAAAGCCCATAATAAATCGACCTCTTAATAATTCGTCCAGCATATTTCCCTTTCCCATTTGTACCGGCAACCCACAACACATTTCATTAGATAGAAAATATTTTACTTTGCTGGATCTGCCGTCTAAATGTATGCATTTTATACATTTTTTCTTGATATTAAACGCATACGTCAAGCTGCTTATTTTGTTATTTAATATTGTGATTGTGTGTACCTTTATTTTTTAAAATTTTTTCACTGATTAAAGTGCGAAGTCACTTATGGTTCTGTATTCGAAATAGTTAATATTGACTCATTTCGGGTTATGTGGCGAAAATTAAATTTAATGTGTGAAAATCATAGTTTTTCGTTATTCTTCATAAAATAACTTAAGGAAATTATGTTTGGTGTCCCTTTCTAACAGTGTACAATGACATTTAACTTGTGAAATGTGGATTACTGATTAAATAGTTCATTTTTTAACAAACAGGTAAGCTTGTGTGCACGTTTATGTATAATTTTTGAACATTGGACATAGTAATATCACGTAATATCTTCCTAAATATTTTACGGTAGTATTGAACTTGCGGAAATTCATTTTTAATCGTTTAAGTATTTTAAGGTTAGTTCAGATGTTAAAATTTATGTTAATATTGCTGCGTATCATACTACATACCCAATTTTACTGTACTTATGCTTAAAACAAGTATTTTTAAAATAGAACTATTACGTTAAAGGAAACGTAATATTTATATTGGAGGAGATATGGCAACCTCGCAACAAATCATATGTTTCATTAGGTTGTTGGATGAGATATCAGCCAGCGGTCCTCAAAATGTGGGTATTTTTTAAAAAAATTAATATATCCGTAAATATTAGAAATTTTTAAAAATGGCTTTCACTGGACTGATCTATATGACGAACTACACCAGCAGTTAAAATATTTGTACTTATTTAAGATTCACCCTGTATATCTCGGAGATATGTTAAGAGATTTTTTTATAATTTGATATTAGGAGTTTTAACGGGGACCTATTTCATTTGCTGCCCTTTCACGTCAATGCAAACAGCAGTGGCGTGCAAACTATATAGTTCGTCAACAATTTTCACAAACGTAAGGCTATGTGAACAGCAACAGTACCCATACCATTACACACCAGTGCATAATTTATTGTACAAAATTTTGCCAATTCATCTTACGGAAAAATGAAGAAATTTATTTTATAAATAACATTTTATTTAATCAAAAAAAATTGTCATATGTGAACCGAAAAAAATCCAAATAAAAGCATTGTACGACACTTTCAGCATGAGTGTAAGTTCAATATTTGGTTCGGAATAATTGACGATCATGTTGGGCAATCTGAACTTCCGGCGTCTATCTTTAAACGGCCAACATTATCTGCACTATTTACAATCTAATTTAATTGAACTACTAGAAGAAATTTCTTTGAACATTAGTGCTCACATGTGGTATTTACACAGGTATTTACTGTAATACCTGAAATATATTATGTAAACAGTATAATGTTTGTTAATGTTATCAAAAAATTATGTTTCTATAACACAAGTTGCAAGTTAATGAAGTTACGTAATCCACGAAATGCACATCCTTGCCTACTTTAAACGCAGGTAAGGCATTATAACATTTAATACCCCAATAATTAGAGCCATTTCTCATTTTATTCAGCCGAAGATAAGTTGCTTAGAGTAAATAAGTAACAAAACCCTTTTTGTTCCATAAAAAACGCTATAGAAATACCATTTATATACATATATAGGTCTCCCATACCCCCATCTGACGAGACCTGCCTATAAAAGTACGAAATATTTTGATCAAAGTATAATGGTGAAATTTGTATAACATAGTCGTGACTTGTAGAAATTATTATCTGCTTGCAGAAGGAAAATTTTATTACGATAGATAAGATTTATTTGATTACTAATAGAAACTGATTTCCTTATAGAAATTTAGTAACATATTTAATTTAGACCATTCGAAACCTTATTCATTTACACTTCTAGGTGTTGAAGTTAAAGAATTTTATTAGCTTTATTAAATAATTGAAATAATTGATATTACCACAATAAAATATGACAACACTGTGGATATTAAGTGGCATAGAGCTGTTATAGTACTTATAGTAGTTGCTTACGAAGCATATTTGCTCGATAATCATTGCAATCGACACAAAAATGTCATATTAGTGAGAATCCATTGGAAGTACAAGATAAAGCTTTTCTTTCTGTCGCCGTATTGTGAAGAAAGAAAACAAATCTTAATTAAAAATATATACAATATCGTCATATATAATCATTAAATTCCCAACATCATGGGAAATATAAGGTTAACCGAGGGCGCGTCAAAAAATTACCATTATGTGTTACACATTTCACGATAAAAATTTGTCCGCATTAAAATGTACTGCTCTCTGATGGACAAACAAACAAAGCAATTCGTAATGATGCGAGTACTCTTATGCAGGCTGATTAGGTCATCTTCTATCTTGGTTCTTACTGGCTCATCCATATTATTTCTAATATGTGCGATGCAGAAACATTTTATTTTTGAAAGATACAATTAAACGGTTTTAAAGTTCTCTAAGCAGAACACCATGCAACACAAAAATTGTTTAACGAAGTGGTATAGAATTTTTATGAGATTGCTTTGTAACTGTGCTATAAAAATTTTTTAAGACCTGTGAAAACGTTTATTCAACAATTCTATAAGTATTTCCTGCAGACCTTACAGAATAGCTTAGAGAACTAAAAAGTTCTATACAACGGTGCCCATTTTTATGGTATAAGTGTTGTAAGAACGTTTTGAAAATGTTCTTAGAACAAACATTACTCTATAAAATTTTCTGTGGAAACGTTCTTACGATTTTTATAGAACAGGCAATTGTTAGCTGGATTGTAGCATATTTATTACAAAAAGTAATTATATGCTTACTTATAAGTATATATTCAGATTTTCCTTGATAATTGTAAAGTTAGCATGACGATGCGAACTAGTAATTTGGCAAATTTTTGAGTTTCTGCACGACACGCCTGTTACTGGCGCCTCCGGCAGATTCTCGAATGTCGTAATTCACTTTATCTGAATGTTTGCAAAACCGATGTGGAAACCTGGCAAGAATCATAAGTATGTAATACAATGACGACAGTTAGTAACTATTTGCAACAGTAAATCTTTATATTTCAAGTATTTTCATTTAGGAATACAGGGTGTTTTTTTGGAAAATGGAAATACTACATAGGTACCACTCATACGTTAACGGTGAGGGTCCATCATCGTCGTTACCGAGGCACGGCGTTTTACCGATTTTGGCGTCATAAAAGGGGAACCTACTGTATATACTTATCTACTGCCTACATACTTCCTACCCACTTCACTTCATAAGGGAAATAGAAATTCAGGTGCGGCCTCATAAAAAATATAATTTTCTTCATAAGCAAAAACAACACTGTATAAAAGATTTTGAAAAATATGACGCATTTTAAGCGATTGAACTAGTTTTGAGTTAGTATGTATATTTATTTAACTGAATTTATGTCTTGCATTTTCCTTTTTTTTTTGTCTATTTGTGTATTATAAATATTTGTAATAAATGTATACAGGATATCCCAAAAATTAACTGTGGATTCTAGGATCAAAAATAAGAAAAAAAGTTATATAATCATAAGTCCATAAACGCCCTCTAACTGAGATAGGGATAGGAAATGAGGACCCCAAAATTTGATTTTTCCCAAATATTTCTAAAAAAGATCAAGATAAAGTAATCAAATTTGAAATTGAGAATCACAATTTGATTGCGAATCTAGTGTTCTGAAAATAATTCCTCATAATTGATCATAGGCGTGCCAAACTGGGGGGTCACTGGATAAAGATTGCTCTAAGTTTCTTGTATCGAAATTGTTCAACATTTTTAATTTGTTGATCTGACGGCAAAAATCTCGAGACATGAAAAAGTTAGAGCGTTTTTTTTCTTTTGGGCGCCATATTGAATCTTGGCAGAAACAGTTGTAGAATAAACCGTCAATAGTATGTAACTGTATTATTTTATTTGAAGAATAACCCATAAAATTCAAGAAATAAAATAATTTAAATAGAAAATCTAGTTCTTGATGTAAAACAAAATTTAATACTTAACCAAGCAAAATATAGAAAAATTCTACAAATACTTCCAAGTGACATCCATTTTTGCGCATAGTTCTTAATCTAATCTAATTGTTGAAATAGTTCAAAGTGGATGTAGAAATTTTCTTTCCACGCAAATCTATTTCTCGTATATGCTTATCCTTCTGTGCCAAATTTCAGTTCTTTGTCGAGAAATAGTAACGCTAGATGGCATTTTCTGAAATCACTATTTTCAGTTTATTTTACTTACTTCAGCAATGGCAGCAGATATCTTGGATCTGTTTAGTTTATCTTAATGGTCATCAAGAGGTGTATTTTTTTTCTAATTTGAGTCAGCCTGTATATTTTAGGGTTTCCGAGATGCCAATGGTCAACCATGAAAAACGGACCACCTTGTATATAAAGATTTAATAATTAATCGTATCTGTCTGCTTTGAATGCATTTGTTTACGTACTATTTATTGGCTTTAAAATCATTTACGACTTATGAAAAATAATTAAATATTCAAATATGCTTTGCATCCAGTTTTTTTCATAAAATGCTATTGAAGTATCTCATGAACTACAGCACTAAATTTAGTAACATTTTGTATTGCATAAAAATTAAACATTTTTATCTCTGTGTGGGAAAAAAAATTGGATATTATTATTTTTTATAAAATTCATAAACAAATTTGACCATTGTTATCCTCTTCAATGTGTTTTCTTTTTGTTACAGGTAATACTTTCGGATGGATCACGTGAAACTGATCTGGATCTTTGCAGGTTAGCTTCTCCTTAAATATACTATAAACTTTTAGGTATATATATTTTTTGAATGAATATGCTTTATTAGGCAATTAATTAGGTTTTTATCAGACCCAACGATAATTTAAACCAAACAAAGTACCTAATTGTTATACAAATATTTTCAAAGTTCTCTAGTATATCTCTAGAAAATATAACGGACGTCCCTCGTACATCTATGGCAATATACAGGGTGGCCAGATGAAAACGAGAGGTATTTTCACGAACAGCGTCAAGATTGTAGAAAAACGCTCAGAACAGTCGATTTTAGATTAAAGGGGGACACTCTTTGCTGGTATTTTTGACCCCGCCACTTTAACCCTAAAGCAAGGATAAGCATCACCCCAAAATATTTAAATGGCATTGGGGATTGAGTAATATTTATTTTGAATGTATAAACGATACTGCAAGAAACAACTACTCCGCAGACTAATGCTCCGACCGGCGTTGAATTACTCCTACAGTATCTGTGTGAACAGCCAAGAACCCTTGTCTGCCACACCACCGATTTCATAGACCGATTTCAGGCTTGTTAGCCCTCATTAGTATGCCATAGGTGAGATGACCGACAATTGAACTGGCTGTTCCTTCATATATATGTTCACATATAAATTGAGTGCAGGTGAGATATAAGTGGTCTGCTACTTCCTGCTCGGCCTAAGCGGCTCGACTTGCAGGTAGCGACCTACATTACATTAAATCTATAAATGATACTACAAGAAATAACTACTCCGCAGACTTATGCCCCGACCGGCGCTGAATTACTCCTGCAGTATATGTGTGAACAGCCAAGAACCCTTGGCCGGCTAGTGGGTCTTTTTTTCTATCTGGTAATTTGACTGGCCAAATGTATTTGCAATTACTGGAAGACGCTATTGACCCTGCCTTGACTGATATTATTGAAAATGTTCCAGAGTATGATGAAGATCATTTGATTTTTCACAGGGCGGTGCTCCTCCGCATTATGCGTTAATTGTCCTTCAGTATTTGGACCAACGTTTTCCACGGAATTGGATTGGGAGAAGAGGCAGCATTGAGTGGCCTCTACGATAACCGGATTTATCGCTCCTTGATTTTTTTTTTGGAGATACTTAAAAAGTAAAATCTATAAAATACAGCCAACGTCGCTGCAAGATTTGCGTCAAAGAATCGTCGACGAATGCCGTTGAATCACACGGGAAATGCTTCAGAATGTGCGCGAACGTTTCGAACAAAATCTTTTTTCTTTTATGAAAGCGGGCGGTCATCAGTTTGAACATTTAATTAACTAAGTAGTAAGTAAACATAACTTAAATTTTAAAACGTAATTTTTTTTTCAAAGTATTGGGCGGAATTTAAAGTCTGTTGTGAAGAGAATTGTAAGAGCTTTCAAAATAAATATTACTCAACCCCCAGTGCCATTTAAATATTTTGGGGTGATGCTTACTTCTGCTTGGGGGTGAAAGTGGCGGAGTCAAAAATACCGGCAAAGAATGTTCTCCTTTAATCTACAAACGACGGGTGTGAGCGTTTTTCTACAATATTGACGCATGCAGTTCCTGAAAATGGCTCTGTTTCATTTTCATTTGGCCGCCCTGTATATAGCTGTCTGCTCAAGTTGTTTTCTAAGTTCATGTCATAACTGTTACACCACTGGTTTTCCAGTTGCAAGATGTTAATGTTTAAAAGTTTATAAAACATTTTTTCAAATATCACTTTGTGTTGTAGTTGACTGGTTGAAACGATATAATGTACTTAATTATAGAGATAAAAGTAAATAACAATTATTTCACACACTTGCAAATAAAAGTAATCCAATTTTATCGCTGGTACCTATTAAAGTTATGTTATAAGAATATTTGCATCTACATTTAAAAAAGATGTTTCATAGATTTCGGTACTTAAAACATTGTTGGTTAGATTGTTATCTATTGCTATTTTTTGTGTTTCTTCAGTATTTCGAAAATAGCCAGGTGGAATGTGATAACATTCGAGTTATTTACTAAGATAAGATTATTCTTTAAAAATCTTTTAAAATATTTAAAGTCGTAAATATACATCGGCCACGGTTCTAAACTTCTATAATTTATGCGTTGTGCAAAATGAACGTTTGCGGGTACAAATAATGAAGGATACTTTTTCTCATTATTAATTATAAAATCACTAACCAAGCATTTAATATCGGTAATTATGACTGTTTATTCGTTAATTCAATCGTGTATATGCCACTGCGTTCAGGCAATTTCACGGCAGCTTTCAGTGACACGTAGCCGTGCTAATTTTAGTACCTGTCAATTTATATATAATTTTCTAGATAAATAACAAACGAAAGTTAAACAACACTAATTCCTTAAGTGAGAATGTGTATCATGTATTTTTTTTAAATAGGAACTATTCGGTAAAATACAGCGCGTCTCATTTCGCAATATTTTGTGTAAATACATGGAGTCTCGGGGGAAAAAATACACTAAATTTCAACAATTAAATTTTTTTAATTTTATTTATGTGTATGTGAAATTCAGCTAAAATGTGATTACAAAATTACATTTTAAAGCAGTGGCGGTTGGTGTTTTGTTTAAACAAGTAAAGCAAGCAGGCTGGAACTGTTCCAAATACAAACTACAGAATTAACATTTTTTGGAAGCTTTTCTCTTAATCATTATTTATAAGTACATCAGAAAATATAAATTATTTGAAATTGCTCTACTTCGTTAAGCGAATAAATTCATTTAAGTAAACAATTTTTAACTATTTGACGATTTTCCAGAACTTTCACATTAATTAATTTTGTATTTCTATTTTATTCCCATCATTTATCAATGTTAATTTGCAGTTTGAAAAAATACAATGAGCAATTTTATTATTAAATACACAGGTCAGAAGTCTTCAACTCCCCCTTATCCTTATTAAAAAAATCTTTTTGTCAGAAAAACCAAATACATTTATAAAAGTATATTGTTTTCTGAATCTTTTTTTTGTGAAAAGCATATGTTCGATAAACTGAGTACTTAGAAAATTAAAAACCAGCAAATGTTTGATATAATTTATTTCTTTAGATAATTATTGAATAGAGCTTTGTCTGTGGAATTGTTCATTAGCATACCTAGATGTTTGGTATCAGAGAGCATACATATGACTTCATTGATAGGAATTATAGGAGATTTGATTTATATTAGCTTAAAATACCTTTCTAATACATTATTAAATCAAAAGGAAGTAACAAAGCAAGTGCTCTACTTGACTAATAGTCGGTATGACGACCTGGTTCTCTCGAGACTCTTTGTCGATTGTCATCAGTAACCAGCCCAATTCTGGTTTCTTCTGTAAATAAAACCCACCGCCATTGACGTAAAAGCCAACCCCACTCTCGCGCCCACTGAAAGCGGGCAGCACGATGCCTTGGAAGTAGAGTGGGGACCCGTAATGGTCTTCTAGCACGTAAATTTGCGTTATGGAGTCGTCTTCGAATAGTAGGTGTCGATATAAAACGCCGAAACGTACCTTGAAAGTGGGTCCTGAGAGCTGAAGCTGAAGATGGTGTCTACGGGCATATTGCACCAAATGCCGATCCTCCCTTTCATTAAATACTCGAGGACGTCCACTACGTGGTCTGTTTTCCATTGTATCAAATTCTTCATATCTGTGTACTATTCGTACAACAGATGATCTAGGAATGCCCAACATGTTCGATATCTGATGATTAGAATGTCCTGCATCATGTAAAGCAGTCATTCTTGCTCGTGTAAATGCAGATATTTCACGTCCTGACATTATAATGTACAAAAATTCAAAGGAACACTTGGCTAAATACACTGCGAAACTGACCAGATTTGTAAAAACATTGGTAATAAAGTTAAGGTTCATGGTCTGCAATTTTTTATTGTCTTTTTGTTCTCTAAGTACATGTACTTTTTTTTTACTACATTAAGAAAAACTACTAGGTTTAGTCTAATCAGGGGGTCCAAGACTTTTGATGGTGTGTGTATTAATAAATCTCGCGACAACTTTTTAAATCGGAATATTCATTTTTGCCGGTGGTGAAAAAGCGCATAGTGTGCTTATATATTGAATAATTAATAATATAACAAAAGTATTGGAACAGTATCTAATTGTGATATTATTATTTTAACGAAATAAGTAAATTACTTGAAATATTAAGTAGCCTTTTAGTTTTTCATTCTGAAGATTAAAATAATGTAATTATTTCTGGAAGTTTAGTACGATGATACTTTGTTACTGACACCCTTATAGTGAGCGTTAAACTTATCTCTATATCATTTTAAATCCCTACTTTACAATCATATTTTTAAGGGATTCCTACGTTTCTTTTCGTCGTTTGCAAGAGTATGAAAATACAGATTTTTGGTGCCAAAACCCTGACCAGATGGCCTGTACTTGTTATATTTCTTGAATGATCCAAGATTTAAACAAACTATTGTCCTACTAACAGTTATGTTCGAGAGAAAGCAATAATTAATTTAAATAGACGTACTGGCGACAAAATGTGCCTAAGAACATATTTGGGATTTTGTTACATGATGGAAACAAAAACTGACTGGTCGGACCGTTTTTTAAGTTTCTGCATTAAAACGAAAAAATATAGTTGGCACGTTTTTAGTGTCTTACACTGTATAATTACAAGGTCTTGAAGGATATACACTTATACGTACCTCATGACTTAAAGGTTCAGATTTTGTTTTAATTTTGTCAATACATGAATTTCGATCACTCAAACAAGGATTTTCTATTTCGTTCTGACCAAATTAAAATACAACGTCGTTAAAACGTAGAAAGATCAGTAAAATTCCTACAGCTACGGATAATGAAGTCATGTACAGTGTTTGTTGACTGCAGTATCGCAAATATGATAATTAAATGCAAGTCCTCAAGAACTCCCAAATTTCGTATTGCATCATTCATTGACATGTTATTAATATTACAGCGATAATGAAATATTATTAGATTAGTGATTAAATTGTATTATTTTGCATTTAAAAATGTTTAAATGAAGGTGACTTTAAAGACACGACACAATAAGTTATTTAAGATTATCAGCAAACATCAACCTGTTTACAACCAGTGCACCAGACAAAACGTCATTAATGATTAAAAATAACAATGCAACATCAAGAGACTCTGAGGAACTCCTACTACCTATTTTTATATTTTCTAAATATTTCTGCTGCTTCTTTGATAAATCTTAATCTGATTTGTAAACCAAAATGAATATTTACATTTCTAAAAACTGAAACATAATAAACATCAAAAATTTGTTAAAACATATTATATATAAAAAAAGTTGTGTTAGCAGGTTTCCATTTTTGGCATGTTGCTCTCAAATCCAATTGCGACATTCGATTCTGTACGAAACCAAACCTTAAGTTAAAGTTTTTTAAACGTAGTTGCAAGAATTTCAAATGTGCTTGATGTTGGTTCTTTATACAGGGTGAGTCATTAATAATGGTACATAGCTTAAGGATATATTATTAACGTCAAAATAAACGATTGAGCCCAACATGCCTTATTCAATTGTTATTCCTTTTCATTCTACAGGGTGTTAAAGTTGAAAATGTTTTCGATTTTTTTGCTATATTTTAAGAACTTATGGACCGATTGTTTTGAAAATGTGTAGTCTTATGTATGTGACAATTACGAATATGCAAACAGTGTTGAGGTCGCGGCTAGGGGGCCCTAGGTATGCTGTACTGTCGATGTAAAAAAATATCTAACTTTTTCCATTTTACAGTCTTGAATTTTTTAATAAAAAACTATTGAACCACTTTCAATTCTAAATAGAAAAGGCATACCTGTTACAAATCGATAAACTCATTCGTTTTCGAGAAACAGACGATTTAAGTTTTTTGATTCGGCGGGTATTAAATTAGAAAATTAGGTAGTGTTAAGATATCAAAACTGAATTAACAATAAGAGGAACTCTACAACAACTGAAAATTTTATGCATATCTTAACAAATTATTAATCACAAAAGATTCTGGAAGTGAGAGAATTCCACACCAAATATTGACAGAGAACTCTTGCTGAAAATGTACTTCTCTTGACAGATGAGGATTTTTTAGTTCCCAAGAATGACTATGTCTCCAATTAAAAATACCTCGTCGGGTACATGTTGGGTCATCATTTTGTTGTTGGCGAAGAAACTGTGCAAACCATAACCTAGGTAGAGGGTCTTGTGGCGTTAAATGTTGAACTGGAGTAAAATGATAAGGATACAATTTTTCTTTGTGAAGCATTCTGCTAGCAATTCGCACTAAAACATCATCTTCTTGGTCCGCAGTTAATATTTTCGGCCTTCTAACGTCTCTCTTCGGACGAAATGATCCCGTTTCACTTAATCTGTTGTACAATCTCTTAAATATGATATAATTCTAAGTACCTCGCAGCTGCACGGCGACTAATTTCTTGGGCATATAGATACACATATCATGTTTGTCAATTCAATGTTCAAAAAATTATGACAGAGCATTTTAAATATAAAAAATAACAATAAAAATTCACTACTGCCTAATCTATGAATTGAGTGGCATTGACAGAAACAATATGGTATTGTAGTGAGAGCTGTCTACTTATTATTTCCACGCCTGCTACCTATTTTGGAAAAAAAAATTCTCGCCGAATCTCAAAAACTTAAGTCGTCTGTTTCTCGAAAACGGTTGAGTTTATCGATTTGCAACAAGTATACCTTTTCTATTTAGAATTGAAGGTAGTTAAATAGTTTCTTATTAAAACATTCAAATGTATAAAATACAAAAAGTTAGACATATGTTTACATCGACAGTACAGTATAACTAGCGCCCCCCCCCCAGTCGTGACCTCAACACTGTTTGCATATTCGTAATTGTCGCATACATAAGACTACCAATTTTCAAAACAATCGGTTCATAAGTTCTTAAAATATAGCAAAAACTTGAAAACATTTTCAAGTTCAACACCCTGTAGAATGAAAAAGAATAACAATTGAATAAGGCATGTTGGTCTTAATTGCTTTATTTTGACGTTAACAATCTGTACGTAAGCTATGCACCATTATTACCCTGTATACGTACTAAGCTTATCAAAAATTTGTTCCTTACGCCGAATATTTTGTGTTCTCCATGATATTCTCCAACTTTATCAATATTTGTGAACCTATGAATCCACTTTTACGATTCCCAAAGGAAGAGAATAAATCTGGTTAAGAACTATTCATTATATGATAACTGAGCGTGCTGTCTAATAAAAATTCATTGTTTTCATTTGTTGTATTCAGTTAAGGATAACTAAAGGGCATAACAGACACCGCGGTTTATGCCCAATTCCCGGTTGTTTACTAAGGACTAGATAGACCAAAACACAGAGCGATTTTCGTCGACTCGTTATTTCAAAACTTCCTGACCAATGATTAGTGGAGTAAAGTCGACTTTCAATTATACCATTTTTTTAAACAAGGTATAATTAAATTAAACCTTTACCATCTTGTAGAGGGGCAATTTGAGCATCCGAAATAGTCTTCTGCAACTTTTTTTCAGTAGGACGAACTTTTTAAAATCACATTTTCGAAGCTTCAGACGTTATTTGATAATTATATTTTTCTAGACATAAATAACGCTTGTAAATGAAAGATTTTAGATATGTTCATAATTTTTTTCAAAATTTATGTAAAAAAACTACAGCTCTTTTAATGCTATACACCAATTTTTGACAACTCAAAAGTTTTTAGAAGAAATCAGTTCGAAAAACGGTACCTGCAATTTTGTGCATTAAAAATTTCACGATGCGGAGATATTGATATTTGAAGAATTTCAAGAATGTTTTCTTACTTGTTTACATGAAATATTTTTTTATGTGCTACTTCTCGTTCTTTGAGAACCTCTGCTTCCTTCGACCATATACAAACAAATACATAAAAACACTGACACAGTACCACGGTACCCGGAAAACGTCTTTGGTATTACACTTCCACACAATAATATGCACTTGTTACACTTTCCATAAATTACACAAAAAATGCGCGAAAAATTAAATCGAACGAACGAAAAAAAATTAAAAAATTATTTCAAACTAATTACCGTAAACAATATCTTATTTTTACAGAATCTGATCATAGACTTCTAAGATCGACGAATCTGTTGCCACAGTCAATAAACTTTGCTGATGCAGTCTACAGTCGCCATCTGTAGACCACTAATGCAAAATGTACTTCACGTCGACATCCTGAGATGTTTACAGTTTTCTGTAAAAATCCCTTAGAATATTCCTTCTAAGCTTTAATCAGTGTTATTTGATGTGTGGAGAGTATATACTCACGGCAAGAATTCAGACGTCTTACGTCACGGCTGACGTTACGCAATTGTTTTTATTGTGAATGTAATTTTCAATATTTGAGCTGTTTTTTTTGTGACCGTATTCATCGATTGTTTCAAAACGTATTCAATGGTGACGTC
Source organism: Monochamus alternatus (assembly GCA_037114965.1). Lineage (NCBI taxonomy): Eukaryota > Metazoa > Arthropoda > Insecta > Coleoptera > Cerambycidae > Monochamus > Monochamus alternatus. The sequence continues at coordinate 18,936,136 of CM073435.1, read as the reverse complement.
ACTAATGTATTGCACCAAGAAAATGTATAGTTTCAAAACGTAACGTCATCAAATATTTGTTTCTCTTTGATGTCACCCTCACACTTTTTCATTATTGTTTACACTATTGTCTATACTAGATTTGGATTAAAATAGAACGATTATTAGTGGTAGAAATTATTAACAGTACCTATAATTTCCGCATGGTTTTGTTCATATATTTTGAAAATGTGTGAAATTTGCAACAAAAACAGAAATTAATTTTAGCAACTGCAAACCAAAAACAAATACCTAATATATTTATATGAGTGACAGGTTTATGAAATTTAGATAGAAAAGTAATTGGATTATGCTTTTGGATTATGTAATTCAGGATGCTTAAGAATATGTTTAAATTTGCAGAGATGCATACAATAGTCCACAACCAACTCATTTTTAAATGAACAAGAATAAGAAGGATCAAAATAACAACTATTTTAAATATTAATATAAAAATTTAAATCACACCGATCTTCAAATATCTACTTTTTAGGCAACTGCGGCAGAGACCAATAGCAAAGCGTCTAAAGCGTTCAAACCGGACTCAATGGACGTTTTTAAACACGGTTTAAACAGCGACGTGTGTGATGTCACTGTTTCAACGCAAAAATATAAAGTTTTGAACCGGGTTGAACACATTTCGTCGCATAAAAAACAGCTTTGGTCGCATTAAAAACAATCATATTTTGCAATTTAGTTCAATACATAATGCAAACATTCAGTGTAGTATATGGTTTTTTACTCTCGGTTGGTTGTTTACATATTTTAATGAAAATATAATGAATTATTCATTTGTTCATATGACGTAAGTGGTCTCAATTCTTGCTGCGACTATATGCAACTAGCAATGCAAAATGTCAAATTGTCATAATCGAAACCTGGTTCAATACTAGTGACTAATTTTAAACGTTTTCTAGCTATTAAATAAAAAAAATTATATTATGGGTACAAATATTGCCATATAACATGGTTCGCCCTATGATACTCGTATGTGCTGTTTCTTTTTCTAGAGTCAAGGGCAAATCTAGCGGAGTTAGGCAATCGTACACAATTTTAGATAGGTAGTACTGGACTGCCGTGGGTGCATTGTATTAGTAGGTATGTATTGCATTAAATTTCAATTTTCTTAGAATGAAAGGGTATTTTACTTAACACGGTTTGTTAGTGCATAATTTTGACGAACCTGCAATGAGTTTTGGCAGTGTACAACGAAGGAACGAAGAATGAATGCAAAATAGTGCAGCTAAGTAGATTAACTTATATCAGGTACTTACTATAATTAATAAAAATTGTAATTAACCAAAATGTTTATTTTCGTCGTTTCTACATTTGACAACACTGTAAAAACGGCAATACTACAACAGTAGTTGAAATTTCTAAGCCATTTCGGACGATGATTGTCATAGGCGCCGAATTTTTTAAATATTAATTTTTTATTGTCTGTTAGGCCTCTCTGAGTACGTGGTTAAAGTGTTTGTCATATCTACTCCAAATTTCATATAATTTTCGTTCTTAACACTACATGCGTTTAGAAATTCGTGCACCTAATTAACAAACACCTCGAATGTTTCGAAGAAAAAGTAAATAATAATTAGTTTCTATAAATAATTTTAGTATTTTGTTGTTGTCCGGCGTACGCATTACATTTCTGATCAGACTCCTCGAACGTACGAAAAACTCTCTCCGGCGCGGCGTGTGCAACTAGCTGCATTTAATAAGGAATGTCTAAAAGTATTCGTGTCAAGTTGGCTTGCATCACTAATTCCGGGACCTACAATTAATCTATAATTTATTTTAATGAAGAAAATGACATATTCCAACAGTCACGTTCTAGGAGGTTATCCGTCACAGTGTCGTATAGTCAGTATTAAGTTTCGTTAAGTAGTCATTTTTTTTTTATTTAGACAATTTGATTTATACATTTATACAGGGTTAACTATGACTAAGTACAGAAATTATAGTCACGTGCTCAGGGAGGTCTAAAAGACAATAAAAAAAATATTTTGAAATATAGCTCAATGTTTAAAAAATGGGGCAAAACCCTTTTTTGCTGCGGAAAGTCGGCGCCTATGGATGTCAATCATGGTCCGAGATGGCTAGATATGTCAACTACCGTGCGGTCGTTTTTTGCAGAGTTGTCAAGTGTAGAAACGACGAAAATAAACATTTTTATTAATAATAATAACACCTAAGTACCTGATAGATAGCAGTTAATCCGGTTAGCTGAAGTATTTTGTACTCGTTCTTCGTTCTTTCGTTGCACACTGCCAAAACTACATTTTCACTCCTTGCAGATTTGTCATAACTATCCACTAACACATCCGATATAAAATACTTTATTTAATTACTATAAAACGTTTAAAATTAGACTTAATACATTATCACTTAAATAACATAACCTAGAATAGTGCATTGCTAGTTGCATACTCAAAAAACATAACTTAGTTATATCTAAGGGTCTAAGAAACATTTTTGGAGAACATTGTAAACATCTTGGGATGTTATAATTTAAAATATTACTAATTATTTTATGCAAGCATCGTCGATTACTGTTAATATTGTACTATTATTAGTATTAACAGAATTTAATTCCCCAATAACACACGAAGTTTAAAAATGTATCGTTGTGAAGTGCACCTTGCATGAGTAGCCTACAGATGGCGTCTGCAGATGTTAAAAAATAATCGTATTAAAATGCCTAGATGACGGATAAGGTACTGATTTATGGGAGTGTGCATATTATCGTGTGGCAGCGTAATACCAAGTACACAAAATATTATGCTGAATACTTTTTGAGCCACATTGAACAACAGTTATAACGCCTTGGCGGTAAACATGTGGCAGTGTTTTTATGTATTTGTGTACATTTGCGTGTTATCCTTTGTGGTTTTTCCCGGCGTAAGTATCGACGGTCATGACCGCAGGACCAAGTAGGTACCTCGCTTTAAACAAAAAGAACGGTCGAGGGAAGGAGAGGTCCACACCACAGCAAGTAGAAAAATGTTTGCAATGGCAAGTTTTAATTTAAGCAAGTAAGAAAACAGAAAATGATACAATATTCTTAAAATTTCTCCAAATACCAATCCTTTAAATAAATATTAGTAAGGTAGGTGCTGCCTCCCTGTGCTACCATATCGTGTTTCTCATTAAATTATTAAATAATAATCTACATTTTGTAAATAATTCTTTTTCTTTCAAAGCGGCGTAAACTTATATGTGTCAACGAGGTGACATGTTACTACGTTTGACACCTTTGACTTTGGCAGAATATACCTAACCTCGCGTCGCGGTTGATAGAAAGTCAGTGACATCGATAAATAAGGATTTAATATAGTTTTGAAAAAAATATTTTTTTGCTTTATAAATAAGTTTGGAAATTTTTTGATAGATAATTCCGTTAAATCTTATTTTTCCCTTTCCTCCCTTAAAATATTTGTAATAAGTCATAGTTAACCCTGTATATAAAAAAACCTACATGCCACTTTGCAATTGTCATTTTGACAGCGGCAAAAGTTACTTGCAACTTTTATAACGACAAATGCACTAGTTTTTACACTATCGCAGTTTAAGTTTTAAAATAAATAGTTGACATTTTTGTCAACAACTTATTGAATTATTAAACAATAAATCGACTCGGTAAGTCTACGAACAACGAAATTAGTCAAATTGTTAATACATGTGTGTCTGCTAATACAGTTGCGACTCAATCATCAATCTGGCGATAATTTTCAACTTTTTGCGGTCCGGAAGGATATAAATTTGAACCAGATAGTTCAATCGAGAAATTGAATGTAATATTGCAAGATTGGGCTTTTAATATGCGAAAATGTGACGGAAAAGATTACAAAGAAGCGATAATTAAGACAATTTGGAACACCAGCGCTAAAATGCTACAAAGTAAATATTATGAAATATTCAATATTGTAATTAACTCTTTCACCGACGTACAGTTTACTTCATCCCGAGTTGCACGTCATGCTAAACGTAAAATCCTACAAGCACAACCCGAAAAGAGAAAATCCAGTGCACCAGTTCTTAATAAATGTGAAATATTTGCAATGGCCAGATTATATGACGAAAATGAACCGGAAGGACTTCAAAAGAAATTGTATCACATTTTGGCGTTTAAATTACTGCAAATCTACTTATTTCGTATTTGAAATTGAAAATAATGGAAAAGAAGCTGAACGTATCGAGTCTAATTCTCTATTTTCGAAAACGAGACAAGGCGGTGAATTATGTGACATCCAATGGATTACGCCTAACATTTTAAAGGAAGATATTTGCCCAATACACTTAATTAATGGAAAAAGGAAGCACTTGTATAACATTGGACAGAGTATTTCTTACACCAAGTCTCTTTTGGAAGAAGAAAAATTCTAAACGTTGGTATAAAAATGTGACGATTGGATGCTAAGCACAATCAGTGGCGTAGCCACGGGGGGGTTTTGGAGGGTCAGAACCCCCCCCCCATGGGTTGGGTTGGTTGGGTCATATAGGTAATGTCTCACTACAAACCTGCAATCACTCTATTCTCCAAGATTTAGCAACGTGGTCAGTGAACTAGATCTCCTACGGAAACCTTACATTAGGACCTGCTACTAAGTTCTAATCCTATTTTTGTCATTTTTGCAACAAATATTATTCGTACCTGTTTATTATTTACATGTTTATGATGAGATTGCTTTTTTATTTACTTTTTATGGTTTCAATTTATTAAAAATTATTTATTTTTTTATTGAAAAAACCTAGTTTAAAATACTTTGTCAAATTTCTGGCTACGCCACTGAGCACAATGCATTGGTATAGATGTCAAACTTGTCAAAATTACAAAAGAATAGTGTTTATAAAATTAGACCAACCACTGTTTTAGAAATTCAAGATAGAATACAAGAAGCTATAGATTAGGTAAACCAATACCCAAAAATTATATACAGTTGTTTAATAATAAATAATAATTTGGAAAAACAATATAGGTTATGCATAGAAACGGAAGGAAATGAGTTTAAACAATTTTATAAACTTTAAATTGCTCCATAACATGAATTCAAATATAGTTTTGCATTCTTTTTAATAAAAGAATAAAATTTTAATTATGGAATTACTTAGTCATCAATGTATCACGAACAGTAAAATAACCCATTACATGTTTATACCAATGTAATCTGGAAAAACTGGATAATTGAACAATATAATAATATACAGGATGTTTCATAAGAAAAAACCAAGTTGATATACCTATTTAAATTTGACGTCTCCAAAAACTCATCAACACCAAATCTGAAATCAATAAGTCAACAACTGTAAAAATTATTAGAAGTTTTCGTAATAAAATATTTTACCTCAACATCCTGTATATCCATTAATATTAACATTCGCCGCCACACATATGTGCTTAGTATTTTGACTTAAACTATTATCAGAATTGTGTTCATTGTCGGTATTCCGATTTAATCACATCTGAAGAAAGAAGAAGCAGTTATCACGTCGTTAATACGAATATTTATGTGTGCAAGAAAGTGTATATAATGTGTGTGTATATAATTCAAATATAATAAAATTATTCACTTAAGAAATAAATTGTAGGTTAATTACTAATAATAGTTTGTAATCGTTTTCTGTAATTATACCAGCTAGTTTGTTTCGTCTTATATGACACTGTTGAAAGTGATGTATGTTATAAATAATAATTAGTACAGACCCGGTATAATGTGTAAATTTCGACCCTCAAATATAATGCTTAGACCATAGAAAATCTACGTGAAATAAGGATTCCAAATCTGCAAAAATCATCAAGAACCGTCAATCCAATGTCAAGTTGTAGCATTTTAAAAATTTTGCTGCCCAAATTTTATGTTGAGTAATGTGTACAAGGCCTAAGGGCTTTAATAAAAAAACTGACAAAAAAAGTCTAGAGATATTGATGTTACCTTAGTAACGAATCATATTGAAATGACCAAAAAAAATTTTTTGCGGAAATTTCACTCATACAAACTTTTTGATTTTGATTTTGCATGACTTCATTGATCACCCCGTCTATAATAAACCTATGGTTCTACGATAAATATAGGTCATGCAGCTTAATCCGAAAAAAACTAGCTCTTAAAATTTGCAAGCCGCGTTAAAAAATTTGCATTCCTGTTGAAAATATTGAACTTTAAATTTTATCTAAAAAATGTGTAAGTTCGAGTGGCCAGCAGCTTATTTTGTTTCACTTAATAACACAGCAGTGTTCAAAATGACAATAATTCAGTTTCTGATGGAAAACTCCGCAAATTTCAATATTTCAACTTAAAAAATAGAATTCTAAGAAGCGCCATAAGTGTTTTATTTCACATGTTATTTCGACATCAGAAATTATAGATTTGGACTCAAAAAAACTTTTATGTTTTAGGAACTGAAAACCTATGCATTCATTATTTCCATTAAATATTTTAATTTTCTTTAACTTTAACTACGCATTGCAGTAGGTACTATAATGTCTTAAAATCTATTGGTAGAATAATTAAATACATTGTAATATTTGTTGGTATAGTTTTAATACCTAATAACAACGATATCGAAGAAATTATGTGTTGAAAGTGTAAGTAAACATAAGAACCATATTGTTATTGTAGTGAGCACAATACTACGAAGGTCTAGTGACCCATTGTGCTTGCCGTTAATAAGATTTTGCAACAGGACTGTGCTAAATCATGTAGAGAAAGCAGCACATGTCATGGAAAAGATAAAGTATATTGTACTACTATTTATTTTAAACGAAAATAGTTATTTTAATTTTTTTTTCGATCGCATCTACTACAAGACCGGTTAACGGCAGCATGACCTTCGAAATGCAACGAAATGAATCGCGTTGCCATATTAGAATTGGATGGACAATTCGAGCGATTTCCAATATTTCAATTAGGACTATTTAAGTAGCATTAGATATTAGGGTGTCAATTTATTATAAAGCGATTTGGGAGTGATTTAATTTGAATAGTGAATACTTTAGATACTATTACTAATCTTGTAGTTAGCGAATGTTTATGGTGGTTAATGAAATCTGTAAAATTTAATTTGTTGTGTGTTTTAAAAAGGAACCCATAACAATTATATTACACATTTCATTAGTTACTTCGGCCACGGTGTACTTGAAGTTTCCTTTCCATATTTACCCACGCAATTTTATTGCTTGAAACGTGCAGCTAGAGTTAATATTTACGAAAGACAAATGGCAACTGTCGCAAAGGACACCAGTCCGCTACTATACGACATACATAATGCACTTGTACTAATATTTACTGTTTATTGCTATTACTGTATTGTTCGATTGGAGATAACGTTAATATTAACGATTGTAATATTAGTAGCATTACACCATGATGAAGTATCTCGTAATTCTAATATAAGGTCGACATTTTTAAAAGAAAATATTGCTTAGCATTAGTCATATTAGGCGAATGGAGTGTATAATACTCATAAAATAAGATATAATGAAATAAAATTTTCGAAACTGATATCGAATTGATATCAGTTTGTTCGATTCCGTGGATTCAGCTCTGAAAGATTCTTCCAGAAATCGGATGTGCCTCAGGGGTCTGTTTTGGGTCCTCTCTTATTCATCATGTTTATTAATGACATTAAATCTTAATGATGTGCATTGTTTACTACATGCTGATGACTTAAAACAGAAATAAAATGTGTGTTGGATTATGCAGTTGTTCAGAAAGCATTTCATGAAATAGATCTTTAATGATTAAAAACAGATTGCCCTTGAATGCAGAGAACTGCAATGTTATGACTTCACACGTAAAATAAAGTACACTAGATATGACTACGAAATTCAGAATTGTTCATTGCAAAGAATGGAATATTTAAGAGACCTTAAGGACTAATATTACGAGGGCTTCTCCTCTATATCAAATTGTTGTTACTTATTATTACGTGGAGGATAATATAATCTTTTGTCCAGTTAATAAAATAAAAAACTATTTTTTACATGATTTGTTTTTATATTGTAATTCAAAGTGTTCATATATATTGATAGTGGTAGTATCTTTTGTTACAGTGTATTGGTTGTATTGATAGTGTAGGTATTTTATGTTTGACATGTAGTCTTATTATTTTGATGACTTGTGTTTTAATATATTAATGTTTTCTTTTTTATTAATTAATGTATGACATATATAGATGTTTGAATCCTGTAAATGGGCACTAGCCTTTTGGATACGTATTCAAATTAAATAAATAAATAAACGTTTTAAATAACAATTGTTCATGTCAAGAATACTTAAATGCTTTTATTTTAAAATGTGCATTGTTTTGATTTTAATTTAATCATCTCATCTTAAAGTTCCAACTTGAATATTATGGACGAGGAAAAATTATAGAAATAAATTATCACTTGAGGCTTGCGCAGGAGAGGGGGCGGCATATTACTAAGCAGGCGCCCAGAAAAGACTTACGTTAGTAGGCCCTACTCACCTTTTAATGTAGGGATGAGAAGGCCCTGGAAAACCTCATTAACCAAACGCCAACCGGTATCAATCTTTCACAATGACCCAAGTCGACATTCTTCCACCTTACCATACTCGCACAAGGGGTACCAATCCTTTCCACAAGTATAGCTGATCTTCAGTATATCAGCCGCGGGATTCGATCTCGGACGGTTAGCAAACACGTACTGACGCCCCAACGGAGAGTACATAGACTTAAGGTCGCTGTAAAATGATCAAATTTGTGGTGTTCTTTAGGTACTGAAGTATCGAAAAATAAAACACGTAGAGCAAAAGTAATATCAAAAATAAAATTGCTGATGTTTTGTATATCCATTTTTACTATTTAAACTCTCCTCGAATAATATAATAACTTTTAAAATGCATTTGTATGATACACATTATTTCGCTATTCTAACCCCACATTTTACCAATTATTTTCACATACTTATAAACAAAAGTGAACAATCTTATATGCAGAACTATGTAAGTTTATGTTATAACAATGTTTACATTTATAGTTGAATTTAAAAAAATACGTATTATGAAAAATTTGAGTACCTACAAATTTGCTGGATAGATCGCTTTCTGACGCTATATATTGATTTTGCTTCGGTATCTTTGAATATTCGTAGGTAGCATGAGATAACATTCTTGTTATTTACTAAATTCTATATTATTCAGTTCTTAAATGTCTAAAATGACTTGTATTTGTAGAAAACACTATTTCAGCGTCTTCAGACCTGAATGCAGTGAATAGTCCGCGTTGACATCAACAACCGATAAATTGTACAATGAAAAATAGATGTATTATATATTTATCATGAATTATTTGGTATTAGCTAATAGAGACAAGAATAGGTGAAAATTATATTAAAAGTTCGTAGCCCTCAGTCTTTTAATATTCAGTATAAAGTTCAATAAATCAGTGCTAAATACAAATACAAATTCTACAAATTATGATCTCAGACTTAGGGATTAATCGCTAATAAATGTAAATACAGTAAATCATTTATTTCGGTATTCTCACATTTGTGAATATAAAATTCTACTAATTTTACACTTGATAATTTAACCTCGTCCGTCAACCGATGCACAGTGGCGCAAAACGCCATTGTGCCACTCAAATTACTGTACATCCCTTAGGCCGTTTGAGGTGATTTTTTTTAAATGTTCGTCATAAAATTCCCTATAAAAATTTTTGCGGATTCCTCGAATGTGTACAAATAATTTTTGTGAGATGAGATTTGTTTCCAATACTTTCCCAGTTTTCAGTAGAACGATTTCTGATATGTGAAAATTTTTGGATGATTGTGGCCATTTTAAGGGCAACGGAAAATTTCTCCCCGAAATCTAAGTAGACAGTCTTGTAGGGCTTTCCTAGACGAGCATTCCCCCATAAAAAAGTTCCGTAGGGTCATTTTTGTGCGAAACATCTAGTTTTTTCCATGCAAACCCATTTTTGGAGTCAAATTCCGCGAAATTGAAGACCTAAAGCGAAAATTGACAAAGAGGGATCGATGGGGAATTTTATGAAGAGCATTCTAAAAAAAAATCACCTCAAACGACCCAACCCTAAGGGGTGTACAGTAATTTGAGTGGCACAGTGGCGTTTTGCGCCACTGTGCGACGTCCTCAGAGGAAAATATTTATTAAAATAAAATATAAAAGCGTCAAAGAAGCAATTGAGTGCTTCGTCAACAATAAGCACGTGATACAATTCTGACCACGACTTCTTTAGCAAATCAGACCGAAAATTTTTTATGGCATTATCAGAAAAGTTTCTTCTGAACTGGGACATAGTTATACATGTAATAAAGACGATCATATCGTACCTTTTGTAAATTTTTCTCCCAACGCTCCTATACTGTAATGGCTCCGAAGATATTTAATACATTATTGTAAGATTGAAACATATTTAAAATTTCGGTCTTTTTAAGAAAAAGTTGAAAATATTTATTTTTACCACTGGTAGATGTAAGATCAGAGATATTGTTGAATGTAAATAATATCACTTGTGTGTACTTACCATACGTTTGTCCTACCTTTGTTGTGTAATTTTAGGACCATTACTAATAATGTAGATTTGTACTGAACTCATTTTTTAGTATTATAGTACCTTAATAATTGCTTTATTAACATATGCATTACTATTTTTGTTTACAAAACAAGTGTTTGTTCACTTATTGTTATTTATGTATTCACTCACTACTGCTGTTATCTTTTTATGTATGTGTTAATGTTCTTTGTCCTTGATGTGTGAATAAATTATTATTATTTCAGAAAAGCTGCAATAAAAATCGAGTAAGACCTATATTTTGAAAGTGCAAGAACACAACGGCTTTTGCAATACGCTACTTTTCAGAGCGCATGCCTACCTGCATGAGACTTGCAAAAAGAATTGCACACTGTAAAGTGGGTGTTAGCGAGTGTGTAGCATATTCTAAATCCTCCATTTTAAAGAGGACTTGTCGGAAGATAGAGCAAAAATGATATGTTTTGAGCTTTTGTATTTTATTTAAAGCAATTGTCAGCATGACATGTTGATACTCTCTCCTGAGCTTAATTCATCACAACTGAACATATCACTATCAGTCGTCAGTCAATGCGGCGGTGTGCTACTTCCCATACAGCGTTTTTTGCGTTCGGTTGGAAGACGTCGCAGTCTCAGCCAATTCGTAGTTTCACAACCGCTGTTATATAACGACTCGTCATACCTGATTTATTTTCATTTTTAGTGTGCCAGCCAGGCCCGATTTTTGTAACTGCTCTCGCGCTCTCCTCCCGTTCCGATGACAGTGACACACTTTCGACTTTTCGTCAGTTTGAATCTGTTCGGTGGATGGAATTATTTTCATAATGTGTGCTGGGATAGCGATGACTATCTTTTTATTGCCTAAAATTTATTCGTTCGCTATTTATTTGATTAGATGTAGAAATATTAATACATATAGGGTGTCACAATATTTTGTGTTCGTGGAATTACCATAGATTTTGGAGGTCACAACGATGAGTCGACTAAATTTTACCTCTCACAAGTAGTCTCGTTTCGCCATTAGAAAATGTCAAAGTAGACGAAAAAATATATTTCTCATTCTTCTAAATAAAAATATAATGTTTTGTGCAATTTAAATAAAATTTGGTGGTAAGAGAAACACCCGCATTTCTAAACGAATACCGTCATTATTTTTGTGGAGAACCTAACAACTTGAAAAGTTATAATCAAATAATAAATATGGATTAAATAATGTTAAAAATATTACACTCATTTAAGACACTTCTCAGACTTATTAAAAAAGAAACACCACATTTCCACATAAAGATTTTTAATAACAATAAAAACAGATGAATAAACTGTTGATAAAAAAAATGAAGAAAACAATTGTTACAACAAATATTAAATGAGACACTCTATGAACTTTAAGTTGACACGCGACACGCCAAAATACGGGGAGGAGCCTTAAAAACCGGATTTATGAATTTACCTTAATTCTCAGTAATTACAATTTATTTGCCACAGTAGATCTATACTATCTCGATAAGAGAACAGAACTGCCACGAGATGCCTACAATCTTAGTTCAATTCACCCCTGAGAAAAAAATATTTGACACTATCTAACATTATTCTCTAGAATTCTTACGCGTCTTATTGAATATTTTCTTTTTCTGATGGTGCCAAAATGACATCACATAGCCATAGCGGCTTTTAGTCCGACTTCTCTATAAATCGAAATTGTTCGATTGGAAACAATAAATTAGTCGTTTGAGTGATCCTTTAGTGACAAACTGGCCTCTTAAATTGACAACTTTTATCTTTAAACTCGTTATAAATTATAGCTAAAAAGTCTGCTTCCCTTGTTAAACCGATAACCCGCTTTGGCTGTTACAATTTAACCATTCTTCGAAAGTAAGTTTTCTTAAACACTAGATCTTCTGTTCTCCACCGGTTAAACGAAGCATCTTAAGACAGGTAAGTTAATCCTTATATCACTAGTTAAAAAAATCAGGAAGCGATACCAAAATTGAAATGTTGTACTTCCCACTAGTTAATTATTCGTTTAAAAGATTTGTCCTTTACACTAATCCAGAAATCTGTTAGCCGATATTTCCCTGAATTGCCTCGCATCTAAGAAAGGTTTCCAAGAAGACGAGATCTCAGGCATGCTAGACTTTCGCATTTTTCCCAGTACATTCAACGCATTGAGCCTGCCCTGAATTTGAAACCCAGTATTCACAACGTACTTTTTGAACCCGTCTTCTCAGAGCTCGCTTTACGGCAGTGTAAGGAATGCCAAATTGTCTCTGGTGTTAAAAAAGATGTTTCAGATCCATTTTTTGCAAGTTCATCTGTTCTTTCATTTTCTTCAATTTCCTCATGTCCTGGCACCCAGTACAGTCTAACTATTCGGTGCTAACAAGTTCATTTGGCAATTGTGAACAATTCCAAACGAATCTTGACCCTTCCTCATTTGAGTGTAAAGCTTTTATTGTAGCCTGACTATCCGAGAATATATAGATGAGTTTACGCGTGGTCGTGTAGTCTGGAACACTGTAGGAAGGTCTCCAGGTTATAGCTTCTCTGCAACCTGGGTCTCACTTCTGTACTACTCCGCCTCCAGTTCCACTGTCCATTTTAGAGCCATCCGTAAACTACAACAGGCTCAATCTTTGCAGTGCATTATAATTAAACTACCATTCCTCTCGATTCTCTATTCAAATCTAGAACAGTATATGAAAGTATTACAATCATCCTGTCCGAGCATTGTACGTTTATTCCAAATGCATAGAAAACCGTACTTTGTACGTATAGTATAGTAAAAACTGTTCAAAACAAAAATCATCGTTCATTGTACGATTTCCTTAGCGTTCCAAATATCTTTGGGACGAGCATTAAACTGTACCATGGCGATAATGTTAGTACATGGTCGTAGTACATGTGTAGGAACTACTTGTGAACTGTTTGTATAGACATGTGCACTGAGTATGATTTTAGTCGTTTTTTTTTGTTGATAAATGGAATTATGTTGATAAATCAAATTTTAAAATCACTTGCATTTGACTAACTTGGAAGTTAAACTCAAAGGTAGTTGCTTAGGTTATGTTTGTTCCCCCTCATTTCTCGGTCAAGTAAACGCTCCAAATATTCGCGATTTCAAACTTGACGCATGAGCCTATCATCAGTGCATATAATCTCGTGACGATACCGTGGTCGCATAAAACTATTTATTTGGAACAAACCTTTTATTAGTTAAGCATTAAAAAATGCTTGTTCAGTTTTAATAAATTAAATTAAAATGTACTTTTTTGGTTATCCTTATCTGAAAATAAAGGAAAGTGTTTTAGACGTGTTTTATGCTTATTTTAGTGTAGGTCGTAAATAAATATCTAAGCGTCTATAACAATTAAAAATATAAAAAATATATTTCTTCCACGCAATATAGAATAGTCTATACCTTTAAATTAAAATAAAATTTGTGTATAGACATTGTGAACACAAAACAAATCAAAAATCAATCAAAAATATGTATATAGCACTTTGAGTGATATAAGAAATACCTACTTACAGTATCAGTAGAAGAGTCTTTCTTAACTTGACACGATTTGACCTGACATGTACCTACATAGTTCTCTGAAAAAAACATGATATTCAAGTCATTAGTCGAATACCTTGAACTTGACATTGTAGACTTAAGCTGTATTGAACATTTATATATACATTAGCTGCGCTTAATACTCTGGCAATATTTTAGATTCTAACGGTACGTTTTTGTCATAGGATTTTGAATAAATTTTCCATGCATTATAATTTTTAAATCTTTCTATACAATTAATTAATTATTAAATTCAGCGAGAATAATTGGTTGGTTCATATTCTTTATTCTAATATAAACAAAACGATTATTCAAGGAAAGAAAATATTATATAAATATGTTGCTAAATTAACTTTATTTTCAAGTAGATTTTTAATTTGAAAATTAAAAACTATGCAATACACTCATGTTTACTTTTTACTTATTTTACAGATGAAGCAAAATTCATATAAATTTTGACGATTTAGAAGTAACAGGAGAGTTGAAGTTAAAAAAAAAATAAAATGTAGTCAAATTACGGTCCGGTGTGGACAAACTTTTTTATTATTTTTTAAAAAACTTTACCTAACTTTAAAAATTTAGATTTTAATATACAGGATCTCTAAAAAATGTTAAATAGTTCATGAAGGAAATGGCTTTACATTGAACTTTACACAAAAATTTGTTGTAGCTAAAAAAATTGTTTGGATTAAAAAATAGCAACAAAATTCAGTTCAAGACTAATGTGCTGCATCTTTAATAACCCTTAATAATTCTGTAAATGAGTCTGTAAATGATACTGCAGGAAACAGTAGATAGAACTCCAACCTGCATCTCACCTTCACTCAGTTTATATGTGAACATACATATGAAGCAATAGCCAGTTCAATTGTCGGGCATCTCACCTATGGCATACTGATGAGGGCTAACAAGCCTGAAACCGGTGATTTGGCCGACAAGGGTTCTTGATTGTTCACACAGATACTGCAGGAGTAATTCAATGCCGGTCGGGGCATTAGTCCGCCGAGTAGTTGTTTCCTGCAGTATAATTTACAGATTTAATGGCTCGTCGCCCAGGGCGAGAGGTCTGCGTTTAATATCTACTGCAATGTAGGTCTCTTTTTTTAAGTCGAGCCGCTTAGGCCGAGCAGGAAGTAAGCAGACTACTTATATCTCACCTTAATAATTATTTAAAAATTTCCAAGTCACTAGAAAGAGTGCTCAAAATTAAAAAGTATAACAAATCTCATCCACGAAAAAATTGTTAGTAATATTAAGGTAATGTTGTCCAATGTTTGGATTTTTGTTTATGTGTTAGTCAAAATTAAGCATTTTGGAAAATAATTATCCCGGATAAAACAAGCATAACTAAGTTGTCAGTACTGAAGTAGGTATATAAAATCCAAATAGTATCAATACTAGACGAGAATATTTTAGGTCAATGTTTTATGTGTTTTGACAGAAATTTAAATCAAAATTCGTATTTGCCACTGCTACAAAATGAAATTAATTTTTCACACACTTTTTTCAGTGAATGTGCTGGAATTGTGAACGGAGTACTTATTGGCCCTTTCATTCTGGAAAATCGGTTAAATGGTGCTCTTTATTGACAACTTTTTTTTTCTGTAATAATCTACCGGTACTCCTGGAAGTTACAACGTTACACATCATTTCTGGTTTCTTCACGATGATGCTCCACCACATTTTACGGAACTAGTATGACAGCATTTGGATCATGTGATTCCCGAACGATGGATAGGTCGAGGTGGCCCAATTGGGTGTCCTTCTCGATCGCCCGACCTAAACCTGCTTGGCTTTTATTTTTGGGGTCACATAAAAACTATAGTGTATGTTACCGAAATTAACATTGAACAAGAGTTTCGAAATCGCATACCTACATGCTGCCGCAGAGGTAATTCGACTACAGT
Organism: Monochamus alternatus; assembly: GCA_037114965.1. Lineage (NCBI taxonomy): Eukaryota > Metazoa > Arthropoda > Insecta > Coleoptera > Cerambycidae > Monochamus > Monochamus alternatus. Next base: position 18,920,143 of record CM073435.1, on the reverse strand, counting down.
CTGGTTTGGGCCGTGCATCTGTCGACTCATATTAAATGCATTTTAAATTTTATAAAATTCACGTTGTTTTCTTTTTATTTTAAATAAATTGGTATCTCCGTAACTGAAAATCATTTTTTTTCAGTATAGGTCATTATTTATCGTTGGCTATCATTCCCTAAGTTTATGCGTATAGGTTAAGAATCACCCTGTAAATAGTGATTGTTACCTTTAAAATTTTATAGTTGAAGTAATGAGAAAAAACATATTTTTTTACTATTCGTCATTACTTGTCCTCAGCTATCATTTTTCGAGTTAATACAGTGCGGCTCAAAATAAGTCGATTTAGCTAAACTTATCTTAGTTCAAAGTGGCGTCGTTAAGGCGCTATACGACCCTAAAATTGCAATTTTGAAATCTTTTTTTTTATAAATTTAAAACGCCTTATGAGATTTTGCTAAAATTTGGTAAGTTGACCCTAATCTATAGGACAATAAACCCCATATCAAAATTATCAGTAATATCAATCCATTGGCGTGGATTTTTTTTTATAGTAATTACACCTTCGATAGTTCGATAATCTAAGCCAATGGAAGAAAAGATTTTTCAGTATAAAATTTAGATTAAGTAAATTATTTCCTACAAAAAAGGTACTCTTGATAAGACTCGATTACTCGTGGCTTATTCGAAATTTGTAATTTTAATCATTGGCAGCAATTTTGACATAAAAATTAATAATTTCGTTGACATCACCCTGTATAAACGTTACATTGAATAATAAATACAAATGCACGTAGTAAAAGTGGAAAAACGCGTTGTTAGAAACGACAAAAGCTTTTATTGAAATTGGTCTATTAGGTTCTGCAAAACAAAGTTCTCTTTTTGTAACAGTTGCAAATCCGCAGATCAAAGTCACCCCAAATTCCGACTCCATCTATTAGTTTCTATTCTTTTTTTATTTTTGTCTTCTAATTGTTACTATACCTTAAATGAGTTCTTTTTAAATAACTAGCTAATAAACTCCACTTGTTACAACCTCTTTTAAAATTATTATTGTTTATTTATAATACCACTGTAACTACAATTTTAACATATATTATGTAATGTCTTGTTTGTTTTATATTTTAAGTCACATTTTAAATTTTAATCACCTATATTAATTTTTAGTATTAGTTGTATGTATTTGTGAACACATGTTCCTTTGACGCTTCACAACCTTTGTAGGCCTATGTGAATAAAGATTTATTATTATTATTATTATTATTCAAATTTTGAATAAAGGTTGCTGCTATGGGAAAACTAAACTGTACCAAGTCTATCTTTGGAAGTTTGTAGTAGAGATTTATGGTAGTTTTGCTTCTCTTTTTTCTTTTCCAATTTACCATCTAGAACGCCTATCCACAAGTATCCCGTCAATATCTCTAGACAATAATTTAAGTGTCTTCACCTGCTGCGGTTTAACACGACTCCTCTAACCCACATTTTCCCAGCCAGCCGCGATGGAATGTGAAAGCGTAAGCGATCGCGCTAACGACGCAGTCGAGTCCGACCTCAGCTAGCAAATGTACTGTGAACGCTTATTTAAAAGAATTACACCTGATGTAGTATAGAAATTCATTCATGAAAATAATTCCAGCGAGCCTTTAACCTGTTGGACAAAGGAACGATAATTTTTATATACCTACTTCATCAATCAAATTTGTCGCAGCAATACAATATAATCGCTTCCTATTTTCTTTATAATAATTTTATTTGACTTCCTTATATTTTGGTTATAGTACCTAGGATGCGAGATATACAGTGATTCAGAGCTTATCTAAAAAAAAAATTGAATGTACAGAGGACTCTTACAAATACAATTTAAAAAAAAATAAAAAAAGGCAGTTCGAAAATGATTTCCAAATACACTTGTGCACGGTAATGGCAACTGCTCACTATTTTTTCCTGACATTCATCGGCCGCTAAGACATTTGTAACCCTTCAATACATGTCGTTTTTCTCCAAAACGGAACATTTAAACAAAAATTTACAAGAGAGATAAAATGATCAGAAGAAAATTTTACGTTTGATATTTCAAGAAAAAGCTACATAGACGTACTTAAAAATAATTGGAGGAGATAAACGGTACTGCATCCCTCAGTTACTTCCATTCGGACTTTCACCAAAATTACATGATAAGTATGTCGGAATAAAATAAAAGTACGTGCAAAATTTCAAGTGTGTATCTTACAAAACAGTTGGATTATTAACAAAAATAATTTTTTAAAATGTAACTTTAACACCCTGTATATTGAAACAGGGACCAAATAAAAAATGGCATAAGAAAAGTCACATTATTTTTATCCAAAGAATATATACTTAATAGTATGGCCGTCTGTTTTGGGACACCCTGTATAACTTTATTTTAAATGCTTATAAATATACCCAATATTTCTTTGTGCCGGTTCTTATGCGGGACACCTTGTATACAACTTTATTTAAAAACACGCATTTAAAATAAATGTGGAAATAAAATCCTCTTCCTTGTAATAGATTTCTATGGGTTAAAGCTAGATTCAACTTCTTGAGGTGAAAATGAAGAGTTCATACTTACACGTATTCCTCCAGAACAAATAACAGTAATTATAATAAACAATTCTTACAATTGCATGAAGTAATTTCGTTGGAAACGACCAAAACCAGCTTGAACGCCTGGCCGGTGTTGCACAAGAAATAGGTTATTTACTATTTTAGCGTGCTCGATCAGTCGCAAAGCATAAGAAAGATTAAAGTTCAGTCTTAATTTTGTTTAATAAAAGTTTATGTTGACCAACAGAATTACGAAAAAAATGTATATCAAGATTAATTGCGGTGGTTGATGTAATTTTTATGTTTAGTACTAGAACGGTTTTGGTGAACGGTGATCTGTGATTTATTAGCATCGACATTCATTATACAAGAAAAGAGAAGACATTATGAACATGAGCATGAACAGAAGTTCTAAATTAGGATGATGACAGACAGCGGTTTGTACCGCCTCAGCAGCTGAGTCAGTCGTTGTTTACTAAGCGCTACCAAAACACTACATGGTTTTCGGCGTCTCATTCGTAAAGTGCCGATATACAGGAAGCAATTGGGCGATATTTCCATTCTTGGGTGAAGGAAAACTTTATATTTCACTTCCTTATAATTTAGTTATAATATCTAGGATACAAGATATATAAACATACCCATACCACTCCGGACATTCATAATGCCCGCTGTCATAGCAGAGGACAAAATGGATCTTTTCACGCCCGCTGTCATGAGCACCCGAAAATAATGATGGATTGTGATATATGTTTGAAAATATACAGGGTGATTTTAAATAAAGTAGCAAAAATGAGACCACATATTCCTTAGGTGAAAATAAACCGATTTAACCTAACATACCTATATCCCAAGTCGCTTAATAAAAAAAGATATAGGGTGTTAAAGTTAAAATTTTATTTTCGATATTTGTAGATAACTTCTTAAAAAATTCAAATATTTACTTAAAATTTGTAAACCAGTGGTTTCTGCGGGTGAGAAATTCAAATTTGTTTCTCCTACCTGTTTTTCAAATAAAACAGGTAGGAGAATCAATTATTTCTATAGTCAGATGGATAGACTAAGCTGCAAAAAAGTTCTGCCATTTAAAAGAAACATGATGTGCCATAGGTGGCGCCCTCTACTAGTGACGTCAAAATTAGTAACAAATTTGAATTTCTCACCCGCAAAAACTCCTGGTTTACAAATTTTAAGTAAATATTTGGATTTTTTAAGAAGTTATCTCCAAATATCGAAAGTAAAATTTTAACTTTGACACCCTGTATCTTTTTTATTAAGCGACTTGGGATATAGGTATGTTAGGTTAAATCGGTTTATTTTCACCTAAGGAATATGTGGTCTTATTTTTGCTACTTTATTTAAAATCACCCTGTATAATCGCAATCATAAAAGAAAGCCAAAAGGAAGAAATGTCAAAGCTATGACCTTCTATAGTTTTTTTTTTTCATATGAAGAGAAATATAAAAGGTTGTATGCACCACGGGAGATACTATGATGATTATGCCCTAAGACGACTTGTTGCCTGGGAGCATAATTATTCCTGGATCTCCCTTGGTATAAAAGTAACTATTTTATTGGTATATGATATTGTAATAATAACAAGAAATATTTCAACGATAATACAGATTATCTTAACAAATCTTTCTTATCCCTCAGTGAAGAACTCATACTCTAAGTAGCTTCACTGCTTGCTTTTATAAATTAGATTCTTTCTGTGTACGCTCACCATAAAAGAAAGAAACACATGGTGCTGGTGATCCGTTAATGTTTTCTCTTCTTCTTATAAACACACATGCCTTGCTGTTGTTTACGTTTCCATATAACTATTAAACCGTTAAATATGATAGTGGCTATGTTGTTCTTCCAAACAGCCAAATACATTATTACTACCATAAGCAAAACTTTTTTTATTGGTCGATTCCCTTCAGTGAAGAACTCGTAGGCTAAATAAGTTTAACGCTTACTTTTATATTATCTCTGTGTACGCCCACCATAAAAGAAGGAAACACATGGTGCCGGTGATCCGTTAACTTTTCTCTTCCTCTCATAAACATGCCTTGTTGTTGTTCATATTTCGACGTAACTGTTAAACCGTTAAATATATTAGTAGCTATCTTGTTCTTCCAAACAGGCAAATAAATTACTACCGTAACACTATAACTGCCTCATTCTGGCGTTTAAGTGTTGGGCAACACGAGCAAGTTCCTTGGACGACCTTGGCGCTTTAAATGTCGTTGGCGTTTCCAATATTATGTGTAGCAATACTTAATGGCCGGCTGGCGCAATTCGTTTCTTTTGCATCGGCGAGTAAATGCTTTAAAGCCTATGCGAATATTCTAACAACCCGAATAGATACCAGTAGGAAAAATTCTACAATACTAGCTGAAGTAGGCCACATCTAAAAGAAAGTGGTTTTATTTTGTTTGGTCTGTTTGTTATATGGAATAGTTGAAGTTAAGCAGTCGACAAGAACATCTATAATATTGTATTGTAGTTTTCAAGGTCGCTGCTAGGAGCAAAACCATTTCTATTCTAACCTCTTATAACCTCTCTAACCTTTAAATGTACAATATATTGTAATAATACTGGCATTCTTTAAAACAAATTTTGCGGTTTGTTTTACTGATGATATATTTGTAATAAAATCTACTTTTAACATTAGTTCTTAGTTATACTCCATTTCCCAATAGAGATCTAATGAAATTTCTACTTAGAACGTCCTGTAGTTCAAAAACTTATAATTGCAAATAAAATGATCAGTGATTCTGTGGAAATTTTGAAGTTGTTTTGCAGTAAATACGGGTAAATACAGAGTGTCTGAAATGATAGGGTATGTAGGGGGAGCTAAAATAATGTCAGTACATTTTTGTTTTTTCTGGCTTCTTTACGGATATACGGAAGTTCCAAGTAAGAAGTTAAATATTTAATTATTTTAATCATAATTTCTAAACCGTTACCTTGGAAATTTCGAAATTTGGGTGATAATAGTAACTCAGAGTAATACAATAATAAAGACTTAAATTGGAATTTAGCATGCTTCATTATACAGGTAGGGTCAAAATTAAATTACTTTGAGTATTATCACCCAGGTTTCGAGGTTGCCAAAGTAACGGTTTAGAAATTGTGACTGAAATTCGATATTTAACATGTTACATACAGCGTGATTCAAAACTAATTAAAACAAAAACTTTTGAATGTACAGGAAACTCTTACAAATGCTATTTTTTTTAATCAAACCGGGGCAGGTCGAAAATAATTTAAAAATAAACTTCTGCGCGGCACTGGAAACTAGTCTATTGTAAAATCTGACCTTGCGCAAAACAAAGCAATCAGTCGGCGACCGATATGGTGCGATATAAAATTTTACACCTATTATATCACCAAATTCAACTGATTTCGCCACTATTGTTATTAGGTATTAATTAATAAAATTAATTTGTAGTTTTAATTAATAAAATAATTTGGCATACCTGATGTTACAACAACTGTTCAACATTTTGTCCACCGACATTTATTCTTGTCCATTTTGAACTTGTGGATAGATTTGCCTGGTGCGAGGATTATCTTCAACAATCTCTAAAATGTATTCGTCAGCTGCTGCAATACGTCGTAGACGCCCTGGACTTTTGTGTATAGACGAGAAGCTGCTAAAGGATTTTGTCTTACTTCACCATAAATTAAAACCATTTTTGACATTTGAAAAACTAATGTATGTAAACGCTATCGTAAAAACATTAATACTACAATCGGATTTCAGTATTCGGAATCGCCTGCATTCCGAAGACGCTAGAAGCTACAGTAGCCCAGCGATGTAAAACTTGAAAATACTACAACTACAATAATTCTTTTCTAGAAAACTATAAGGATTTTACATAAAATGATTTTTTCCACGGTCGGGAGTAGAAATCAGTTTCTATGACATCAAAATTAAAACAGAAGTAGTCGATTATTCCCAAGGGAGTATAATGCTCCCAAGGGAGTTTACATTATGGAGAACGTTTTTCATGCAAAAAAAAGATAACATTGAAATTATTTATTGACATTTAAATTAAATGTTACATTTGTACAATTTTCAAAATTAATATTAGAAGGAATTACTTTCGCTTACATTTACAGTTTTTGTGATTGCGCTAGTAGTAGTACCTACTAAAACCTGATTAGCAATTTTGGTCTTATTTTCAATGGAGTTCTCGACATAACCCTCAGCGAATGTCGTTGATATCCAACCAGCATGACGCTTTATTGTCGTGATATCCACACCAGCATCTGCCAGTAATGTCGCTGAAGATCTTCGTAAGCAGTGACCAGTATAACATGCAGCATCAGGTAATTTTAAATACGAAGCTACTACACTCGGAATTTTTCCCATGGTATTCTTACCAACTGGCTGCGAACTACATTTTCCTGCTTTGCAGTACAAAAAAGGCGCTTATGCTTGACGTGGGGAGGACGAAGGGACAGGTATTTTCGAAACAATTCCAGCATATTTCCCACATCGGTAACCAGAAAGGTTCGTGGAATCTTTGTCTTAGTGTTTGGAATTTTTACAATCAAGGAAGAGCCTATATCCTCAATATTATCTACAGTTAAATTGACTGGTTTATCAGTTCGACAAGCTCCGGCAGTCCCCAGAATTAATCCAACCTATAAAAAATCAAAATACTTAATAATTGAAATACCTAACAACAAAAGTAATCTTGCCTTAATCATTAAGAATTCTTTGTCATCTGCATTTGATAGAAAACGGTCGATTTCACCCTTTGTCAATATTTTCGATTTTTTCGCTTGATATCCGTCACCGGTTCTTTTCAAAAATGCGATCAGCTTGGGGAATTTGCTTATATCTATGTTGTCGTAAATTATCAAGCATGACTTAACCATAGAATATTGCGCCCGTAATGTGGAAGACTTGTAATTCTTTGCATTTTCACTGAAGTATGCCAACAAAACATTCTCGCTGTATACTTGAACATTTTTCTCGGCGCACCACTTTTTGAACCGATTGTAGGCCATATCGTATAAAGATCTTGACTTCGTAGGCAGCAAATTGCTTATTGCAATATTAGCAGCCTCCACAATCTCTTCCGACTCACAATTATTCATTGTGCACTAAACAAACTTTAAACTAAACCAAACTAGCACCTTAATTTGACAATTCTTTTTGTTTGTTTATTTTGTAGTTATGACAATAATTCAGCGACTAATAAATAAATGCTCAAATCCGAATACAATAATTCTGGTGCTACTTACTTCATAATGACAAAATATTTGTTTTTAAGTGGAAAAAATAGTATATACCATAGAAAAAATAGTATATACCATTCGGGAGAGATGCTATTTTGTCCTCGGTGCATTGTAGCCCTCCCTAATAGTATAATGTACTATTACGATATTGACTCCATTTTTCAAAGAAGCCAGATAGGACAAAGTATATGAAGTAATTACATTATTTTGACTCGTCTTTTATTCTCTGTCATTTTTAAAAATTAATTTCGGGACACCCTGTATTCGAGAAAAATTTGACATTTACTTTTGCTGTACCTACTATGTTTGGTTATTAATAAATCTCTAACCACTGCAGTCAAGTCTTTATTTTTTATTAATCTTTCAAGCAGGATTTTCTTTATTTTTACATAGCATTTTTGGATTTTTGTTATTGTTTAACTAGCTGAATATGAAAATACTCCAGTTTGCAATAAATGAATTGAATATAGTGTACAGAATATCATATGAAAATTAGCGTTATGTTTCGCACACAAATAATAATAACATCGAACTATCAAAAATTGAAACTTGCATTTTGATTCAAACATAATTTTTTGAAGCAGTTATATGTGAATTGTTACTTTTGAAAGACGTCAATACTTGAATCAATGTCGCGGCCGGTAGACTGTAGATCAGCTATATCCAAGTAGAGGATTGGCACCCTCTCTGCGGGTATGGTAGGGTGGAAAAATGTTGGCTTGGGTCAATGTGAGAGATTGATACCGGTCGACGATTGACCACCCTCTTAATTAATGAGGTTTTCCAGGTTTCTCCCGTTCCTTCACCTACCAAAGTAAGTCGTTCCTGGTCGAAAATGCGGCCTGCTTAATAATAATATGCCTCCCGCTCCCACACAAGTCTCCGACTTCTGGGTCTCGTCATTGGAATGAGGGGTATAGATATTATTATTATATATTGTTATCATGTGATTCGCACAATTTGATAGAAAACTGCGTTTGATTTAGAGTTCCTCGACTAATTTAGGGACAGATTCTTACTAACGTCAATGTCTACAATAGTCTATCCATAAATGGTTACTGTTCAAATATTATTATGAGGTTAGGGTTTTATTTATCTACATTTTACGAACAACAGAACTGATTTACGAATTGGATAGTTATTATTGGCATATGGTTTTTCTAGAAACTGGTTACAAATTGTTGGGTAATCTAAAAAATCTGTAATGTATAATAAATCGTCATAAACCGTCATTTTAATAATTTCGCTTACATGTTTTTTCTATCATAATTACATATCCTGTTTGGAGAAATAATTCTAGAATTTGTTCGAAATGGCATAATTCGAATGGTTAGTGCTAGAAATGAACCTAACAAGCATAAAAAGAAGCGTTATTAAGCAAAAGTTAGTTGGTAAGACTCTTGTTTGTATACATTTACTTTTATTAAATTGGTCATGGATTTTAACTTCTTTGCCCCAGATGACTAGGACTGTGTCATCCTAGACAATGCGTTGTGACATTTCAAGACGTCGTTATTTTGCCATTTTTTTTCTTATTTTTGCATGATGAGTGAAGTAAGATTCGTATTATTACAGAAGCTCTTGTTATATTTTTTGTGAAATATGCCTTATAATCGTGGTTATGTATGTTAACATCATAGATAGTATCTTTTTGTCTGTAGAGGATCGACATACATACCGATCTAACCATGTTCACTTATTTTTCCACTTTTACTTATTTTGTATTGTACCTAAATATTTCTAAATAGGAGGTTTATTAAAAACATTATAAATATATTGTTTTTTACAGTACCTATAGTACTAACAAATTTACAGGTAACATTATTCATGGAAAATATGTTATTTACATTTATATTTTTGGTTACTTGCATATTTTTTGGTTGTTTAGTTTTGTTGTTATTTGTAAAATTGAAAATGGTTCTTTTATAATTACTCTTCTAACTACTCTTCACATGAGATTTTTTAACAGAAATCTACGTATATCTCCTTCGTTTTTTAAACTGTGTTTGTTATTGCTGTATGGATATTGAAAAAAATATTTCGGTTCTTATGTTATAACGTATGTTTAAATATTTGTGCAGTTGCTATGTAAATTTAATGTATATTTATTAACAAGCTTACTGAACTAGATTTGCATTCTAAGCATTTACCAGCTCGGTTACCATATAAATGCATAAAGGTGAACCAACCCAGAATGATTTAATTTCTAAACTGTTAATAAATTTTGGAAAGGAACATAAAAGTCGTTGGAAATGTATTTGAAGCATTTCGAAAATCTGATTAGCATTACAACTTTTTTTATAAAAAATCTCAATTATACTTGGGCTATATTATATACAGGGCGCCCTGAAACTAGTGGTCAAAAATGATGATGAAAAAATCCAAAATTTGCGAACACGCTTGGGAAAACGGTCATTTGATTCAATGCGATTCGGCAAAAGTTTCAGAGAAGGAAGATAACGCAGCAAAAAGAAAATTAAAAGAGACCGCGATTATTTTGTTGAACGGAGATAAATATGTGTCAAACATTGGGAGCATTGTTGGCTACAGTTGTATCAAGAAGAAGTAAGTAACAATAAAATAAAAATCATTTAACATCTCTATGGAAGCAGATAAACAAATTTTAAACTGTCAAACTTGACATACGTTTAATATTTTTATTACTATTTTGAAAACGAAAACAGAGAGATTTTCGAAACGTCAATAATACAGAGGTGCGCGATAGTGATGTGATTTTTCTTATTTTTTACTTATCTGCTTTTTTCAGTGTGAGATTTTTTTGGTTAGGCAAACTTAGTTTCAAAAATAACCCTTGACTGATCCGTTTGGCGTAAGGGCTTATTTAATTAATCTTTATTTTTTCAGAAGTGTGGCAAAAACCCAATAAAACTAAAGAAAAACTTTTAAAGTACTTAATATAATTTAATGTGATGGACATTAGTAAGCGCCTCTTAAAATAGTGTCCTTAAATCATATTTAGCTTTTTTAGTTTACCAGGGGCGGGCTAAGCTTTACAACTTAGTGCATAAATTTTTAACACCCTGTATGATAAACACTTTAGAATAATAAATCTGGGTAGCTTCAACCTTAGACTAAAAAAGGTACTCTTGTTTATTGTCGATAAGATGAACCATTTACGAGAAAAAATTCGACCTATATTGGGATGTTGAACCCTCTTATGAAGCTTTTCAATAATTTCGATACGGTGTCTCCTGGAACACCACTGCATTTTTTTAAATTTTGTATTTTTTCGGATCAAACATCTTATGGTTATGGTGTTGTTTGAAAAGGTCGTATCACATTTTGTTACCGAAAAAAAAAATTAGAAATCATGTCTCTTTTTATTAAAAATATAACACAAATTCGTTTATATTCTTTTTGTCGAATTCTGCGTAGTTAAGTCAGCAATAATTATTTTTTAAATAATGTATGGTTCAGAACAGCAAAAATTTTTGAACATTTTCACATAGTTAGCTACCCTTATTTATAACCGTATTTGATGAAACTTAACGATAGTTAAATACCTTTATGGTATGATTATTACCTGCAATTTTCATTCCATTATCGTAATCAGAAAGAAATTTATTTTAAAATATATCCAAATGATAAGAGCTCTTTAGATGACCTTTTCTCAGTAATGTTGTTCCGGAGGACCAATGCTTATGGGAACTTTTTTTGGCTCTACTTTTACCGCCTTAAGTTTTTGTACCAACTTTTGCAAACATTCCTTTTAAACGTTACTTGACAGATAACGCAAGTTTTCTAAATTAATTAATTAGTTCGAAAATGTTTTTGAAATTTTGAATTTACCAGTATATTAAAACAAAAGAAAGTCGTTAGGGAGATCTAAATTTTGGAATTTTATTTCAGGGACAGTTACAGAGTACGCTCGCTGGATCGGCGACGACGTCTACCGCGACGTCGGCATGTTGGCATCCCTGCAACAGGCCGGAGGTGGCCGGTACGGCGCGAACCTACGGTACCATGAGAACCCACCAGCCTGGGTCACTACCCGAGTACCAGGTGGACCCTTACACAGTGTTGGAGGATGATCTTAAGGACGTTTACGAGTATATCAGGAACGTAAGTATAAAGAATTTTGATTCTTTAAAAATTCTTTCAATCTTAGCAAAAACTTTTTTAGATTTTAAAGTGAAAGTACAAAAACAAAATTAATTTGGATACTGAAACAAAATATCTTATTTTTTAATCAAGGTAGTATACACGGTGTTTCTGACATAAGTGGGTTCCTTCAAAGGGATGGGAGGACTTATATAATAATGAATTTTGAACTACGATATTGAAATTCGATATTAGGTAATTCCGCACGGAAAGAAATCGAAAGGCGGTGTGTGCTACAAGATTGTGGGTCGAAAATTGTGTTAAATACATAACGTCAGTCTCACAGAACATGCACAAAAAGTTGCTGGTCCGTGCTAGACAAGTGTGCGAAGTCGTGCAGATTTGCAGGTCGTGCACATTGTCCCTGCAGGGAATGCGCGCGACCTTTTAAACTACCCGTTTCATAGAAAAAAATCAGCGGTATCTTTTACACTCTGGATATAAATAGATAAAATAAATCGTTAGCCAAAAATCTTTGAAGTTCAGAATATTGTATGTAAAAACGGATTTAAGTATCAACAAATATTTTTTTTCTGTAGAACATGGATGTTAAGAGTTACTTTTGATTTAGTTTGCATATAATAATAATAATAAAATGGCTTTATTTCTAAAATGGATTGCAATTTACAATCACATTAGAAAAGGCGAAGTTTAGCCTACGGCTACTCTACTTATTTTTAATTTTTGTTTGTTTTATCGTTTTTTGAGGGGAAAATTTTGCTCAAATGCTTATGACACATATATCTTGAATTTTCATTGTTTTTTTTTACTTTTGATATAAACTGCATTTTTAAATCCTGGGCAGCGATCTCTCGATTGATAAATTTGTAGATGGACTGACTGACGTGTCGACTGTTGACTATTGAGACAAAGTTGGCCAACCGAAAAGGATAATTCAGGAATCCACTAAATTGTATTTAAATGTAGTAGATTTTTTAACATTTGACCTCATATAGCGGCAATGTCTGGAGTGATGAAGCAAAAAAACTACATCATGCCAGTCATTACCAAATTGAAGTTGAAGGTTAAATATTGTTTCAAAATGTGGGTTTAATATTTAACTTTTATTTAAATATAGGCTTGCAACATTTCATTATTTAAATATTTTCAAAATCTTATATAAATGGAATTACCTCATATTTTAAGAACATTATCCAGCTTGCAACACAGTTAAAAGGTCCTAAATCATACACATGTTTACAAAACTGTGAATAAAATTAATACAATTATTTAGGTTAGACATATTTTGTTTTTTTTCTAAACAACGCATTAATTGGTAGAAGGTAGCGGCACAAATTGTTTAGTAAATTTTACCGTTAATGCAACTGGAAGCCCTTTAATATATGTTTAAGGCAGTAGCAGATGTTCCATACCTTTACAAGCAAATAAAAATTAGAGACAGACAGACAGACAATTTTTTTCGAGTAGTTATTATTATTTTCATTTGTTAATTTTTTTCAATGATTTTATAAATACAAGGTGATCCATCCAGAAGACGTATTTTTTAATCTGTGATGAAAATTTCCAAATTACCCTTTACGATAAGGTAGCTCACTTGTAACAACTATTAATTTTTTTTCACATTAGTAGAGACTTTTTGTCTTATTTGGAATAGATTTTCCAAGAAACACACATTAATCTACAATACGTTTAGTAGACATCTAACACTGTTAAAAACCATTTACGAAAGTAATTTAATTATTTTTAGAATCAGCTAATCTTATAATTTAAAATTTGGCAACACTAAAAAGACACAGACATTTAGTAAATATCAATTATTTATATAAAAACTTAATTATTACCAGAACAATATTGTGAGAAATATTAACTTAAATCTATAAAATGTTTAATAATAAATATTACATTAGGTTTGTTAAAACCCTTTTATAATCAAATATATTATTATGTATAGTATTTATTACGAAAAATATCCTGTCCAGAGAAATTTTTAATATAAAGTCTGCATGTCTGTTTCTGACACACATTTAAATGTCGATAAAAGTTTCAAAGATATTTTGAATGTTTTATATATATTATATTACTATGGGTCAGTGGTCACGCGGTTTAAGGCGTCAGTACTTAAATCGAGGTGACTAGATCGGAGTTGGCTCGAGCCCAGCTGCCGGTAGACCGTATATAAGCTATATTCGTGGAGATGTTTGGCGCCCTCTCTGCGGGTATGGTAGGGTGGAAGAATGTTGGCTTGGGTCAATGTGAGAGATTGATACCGGTTGATATTTGACTACCCCCCTAATTAATGAAGTTTTCCAGGTTTCCCTCATTCCTGCACTGAATAGTGGTTAGGGCCTACCAACGTAAGTCGTTCCTGGGCGCAAATGCGGCCTGCTTGATAATAATATGCCGCCCCCTCTCTCCGACTTCTGAGCTAATCCCTGTGATTAGAATGAGGGGTAGAGATATTATTATTATTATTATATTACTATGTTTTTGGGTTGTTACATTATTGTTTTAATGTATAAAATTATCTAATCGAAAATATCAGACTAACGTTTACTAACCAATTACAAGCTTGTATTTCGTTCCATTACCTATCATGGAAATTCAAAAAGTTTCCCGAAATTTTTATCCTCCTTAAACCTTGCCCTCATAGACGCAAAATTCGGGGATATTCGCAGCTATTTATTTAAATTATTAATGTTTTAGCGAATTTCACAAAAAACAGTAAAAAAGATGAAATATTATCACTATTTTCATCATTATGTCGGTTTAATAAGGTTGTTTTGAGCTTCTGATCTGTCGTGACAGTCATTGGCAGTTTTATAATGAAAGTTACAGAAAATGTAACATTTGGCGAAATTCGCTAAAGTTGAGACTTTTCCCACCATTAAATACTTTCCACGAATCTCCCGTCCATAAGGACAAGTCTTTAGAGTAAAGCTGCATGTAATTACACTGGAAATTTATTGACGTATATAAATAGATTGACATTTTGTTTGACAGAACTTGATATTTTAACTATTTTTCATCTTTCGTTTTAATGGTCTGTGTGTATACAAAGTGCAATAAGAGTGCAGGTCATTCCGTTAACTGCGTATTTTTGGTGCCAAAATATGACCATGTAACCCTCACCTGTATACAAAAATGCCTCCCTTAAAAGATACAGGGTGTTAAAGTTAAACTGTCCATATTGTTTTTTTTTCGCTCTAATTTCTTTAGATATTCGTGTATCACTTTGAAATTTTATAGAGATACTTCTTGTTGTTAACCAAACGTATTAACGAGGGGAAGATGTTATTTTACCCCCTCATTTTTTTCTGACGTCGCCTATGGACGATTTTTTATAACTTCATAGTGTAGAATTTTGTTTAGAATATTTTATTACTCGTTATCATTTTTCGTAAAACTTAATTTTCGAGATAAATTCGATTTTTGAGCATACATCGTTAGACAGTCGCAGCAAAATGAGTTGCACTTAAAATTTCGAATTATAAAGGAACAATTTATAATGTTCTAGCTTGCTCTATAAGGTACTTATTTTATACAGACTATCTTTGAATGTAGGGCTAGCTAAATGTGCGATTTTTACAAAAATAAATGTTTTTTATCAATGTAAATTCGTTTATTAAGAACAAAAAATAGGGATTTAAGAAACCGATTAGTTATTAAACAGATTTGCACTAATTGCTGCACATGTCCTACATATAGTCTACCAACAAGTTTAAATACCGCGACATTCCTAAACTTTCTACAAAATGATTTTTACCCTTCGCTTGACAATTTGTCACTTTAGGTAATTTTCGTGAAAATATGTGGATGTAATTTGATGGCACTCCGCCTCATCTTGGATTAATTGTTAGACAATGAATTGGAAGTGGAAGAGACGCAACTATTCAGTGTTCGCCACGCTTCTCCCATTTTAGTCCATTGGAACTCAGTGTTTGAAGATATTGATAAACTAAAAAAATTAAGCACTAACCACAGGTTTTCCAAAATATCAGATTTTCCTTATTGCTCGTTTATGCATTTCGGAGGCAGGTGGAAATGTGGAGCAATGAAAATGTTGAATTTGTCAATTAAAATGTTAAAATTACAGTTTTTATTTAAATTTTAGTATAAATCAGAAAATAATAATTATTCAGAAATTCAACAAAACAAACGTTCTATTAAAAAAATGTATTACTGGTTCTTATATCCCTCAACTTCTGTACGTCACCGTGCTTTCATTATAGTTATTAAAATGGTTCAGTTACAGCCTTACAATTTTTATTCGAAACTTTATTTTGTATCTCTAATAATAACGATAATAAAGGGTGGCCTATATATATCGAATCACTCTGTACCTACTCTTGATATGTACCTGTACCTTATATCTAATCTATAACTTATATTAATTTACTTACCAACTGAATAGTCAATATGACTGTTGTAACATTGAATTTACATTAGCGCATTCGCCAAATATTAAAATAAATGGACAAAATATGTACATTAAATCGTTTGATCTCAATATAATTTTATCTTGGTCATATTTGGGGGTATTTATCATTCTAATTCATTACATTGTAGAATAGATGTAACATTTAATTTTTTAGCAGTTTTACGAGTATGTCACTTCTTTCAAGTTTAACTTGATGCCGATTTTGATATTTCTGTACAGCCGTAACTTTTTTTTAAATTATTATTATTATGTGCAAACAGTTATGTCCAATAAATATGCGTGTATTATGTTTTTTTATCGGTATTTATACTTATTCTATAAATATTTCAATTTAATGTACTCACAAAAAAGTATTATATATTTAAAACTTAATTTGTCTGAATTAAAAATATGAAAATTTTAACGCAGTGAAAATAAGTAATTTACCTTGTACAAATATTGTTTGTTTAGATTTTAAATAAATCTATTTTTTGTCTAATATTATTCTGTATAACTATTTAATATATATGTAGTATATAAAATAGACTTTCAATAAGTATAATATATCTTACTGTTGTTAGCAGTAAGATATAACCGAGGGGAAACCACTAAGGTATTTTACTGTACAAGCTGTAGCTAATTAAAGGTACTTTTTGAATTTTTTGGGTATTTGTGCGTATTTATAGGTATTTTTCCAGTATTTTTAGGTATTCTGTGTATTTTTGGGTACTATCAAGGCAATAATGGGTATTTACTGGGTATTAAATTACGAAGGTAATTAATGGGTATTATTTTTAAATACAATGGCGATCGCGCATGCGTTATGACAGTGGCACAGTTTGAATATAACTGACCAATGGAAAATATAAAAATTATTAAAAATATATACAGAAATATTTTCTAGATATTAAATAGTCTGTAAAATTTTTCTGAGGCACAGTTAAACTACCACGTGGCCCTTTGCTGTCTTCGTAAGCCTTTAGTTTAGAAAATAATATAGGGTGATTCGAATTAGATACAATCTATTACAAAAGTAATGCCACTTCCTCAAATCATTTTTTTGAGTACTAGATGTTCTGTGTAGAAATTTCAATAGATTTTTGTGGGTGAGTGGGACAACTAAGAACTAATGTTTAAAACTGAAAGTAGATTTAATTACGAATTCAGTTCGAAATAAATCGCCAATTCGCAATTAAACAGTGCAATTATTATTGCAATAGATTGTACAGTACAGTACCCTATATAAACAAGTATCATATTAATGTTTTATGCATTTACGCAAAAAATATCCACCCACATACTAGCACATTCCTCTCTTCTGTTAACAAATTTTAATATGGTATAATTTGTTAAACTTTATCTTTAAATTAATAGATTACATATTATAGGTACGATACGACGTGTTAACGATACGTTTGGTCAAACTGCACCGACATATTCTATTGATGAAAAATATGTGATAAAAAGTGAATGAAAGTCTATAATAAAAATTAAAATATTGCTAAATTAGGTTTTAGTATCATATTCATATTCTATTTAATACAAAAGAAGCCTTTTTATGTAAACAACAATTATCTAATTCTAGTGATAGATGACGAAAAAAAAGTTAAAGCTAAAATTGAATTCTCCATCTATACCATCCATTTACACTTGTCCATAAAAGAATTTTGTTGTACCCGATGAGTATTTGGGATCCGGACAATAATTTTAGGGACACCTTGTTTAGACCGAATATTGTGATTTCATAGGTGAGGATGAAGTTCAGTTTTTAGTTACCTTGAAGTGGGCATAGTGTAGGTATTGGCATCCTTCTTGTGTGCGCCAATGGGTTTATGATACAGTTTATGTAATCCAAAATGTTATTTTCAGATGTATTCAGATCGAGTTGAGGAATCGATCTAAGTATCAATTCCACGATCAGTCGCAATATGATAATCCACAATATCCTTACCAACTTGGAGACGAGTTTAGATATGTTGACTTATACTGAATAAGGATTAGAAACTAATTTTTCCATAAAAAGTTATATATTATTTACGTAGATCTGTAGATGGAATAATTTCTAAAGAAATATGAGACAGTTTTGGAAAATTAAAGGTATATTAAGTGAGCTCGTAGGTCATTTAATGTATTTTTCGTTTCTTAGATATCTGGGTATTTAAGGGTGTTTTTGGGTACTATTCGGTATTTCTGAGTATTTGACGATATGTTTAGGTACTTAACGATATTATTGGGTAATAGTCATAGATATTCTTTGGGCATTTGGGGTAATTCATGATTTTTGAGTATTTTTGAGGTATTTGCTTATTTGATGAGATATTTTTTTGGGAAAATAAGGTATTGTACAAATTTCAAGCAATGGTTTACCCCTCGGATATAACATACCATAACATTCCTATCCCTATAGGAAACAAATAATTAAAATCATAAATATAGAGACTTGAGGGAAACATCTACCGGTACCGGTATTGATAAATATTTATCATCATCTAGTAAAAACAGGCAGGAAAAAAAATAATGTACAAGAAAACAATACCACAAAATATATATTTTATTTTATTAATTTTATAGAAGAAAATAATATTACCTATGTTTTAACTCGCTAAAATTATGTGTAGCAGTTCCAAGTCTATATTTGATCCATAATTTTACACTACTTTCAAATATTTCAGTAGATTTAATATGTAAAACTAGGAAGGTTTTAATACACAGGGTGGCCCGTTTTTTATATCACCACTCGGAAATCGTAAAATGTAGAGGGTCGTTCAAATTGGAAAAAAATTGCGCCAGATCCGAGATATTTGCTGCCGTTGCTGAAATATTGTGAAAAAACTGAATGGCGATTTTATAAACCGCAACCTAGCATCATTATTTCTGAACAGAAGAAACTGAAATTTGATAGAGAGGGAAAGGATCTATATGAGAATCGATTTTCGAAAGAAAATTTCTACGGTTACCAATTTCGATTAGGTATGCAACATTTAATTGTTTTTTTTTTTTCTTATGGGCGTTATATTGGATCTTGACAGTAACATATTATGTAGAATACATTTACTACTTTATTTGAAGAATAACCTATAAAATATTAAAGGTACAATAATTTAATTAATAAATCTAGTTGTTCATGATGTAAAACAAATATCAACAAACGTTTTGAAGCAGATTTGACATTTGTTAACTTTGTTTTTATTATTGGAATCCTTACTTCTCAGATGTATTTCAATATTTTGATGGAAATGGAGAACACACTGAACATTTATTAAGTTATAAGTATTAGAAATTTAAAAATGGTTCACCAAAAAGGCTCTTTCCAAATATGTAATTGGATTAGCATTAATTGGCATGTTGCTTGGCCCCCACTGGAGCCATTATATTTTTTCCAAAAGATAAAATTTATTACAATCCCTATGGAAATGTAGAGACTTAAGTGACAGAATTTCTGCTGTTTTTAGGTCTATTTTACAAAGTATTCAAAACGTTGTGGACATTAGATTTGGAACTGAACTTTGTGTGCGCGAAGTTTTATGTGTATTTTGTTTGGTTAAGTATTGAATTTTGTTTTACATCAAGAACGTTTAGATTTTTTATTTAAATTATTATATTTTTTAATTTTGTTCGTAATTTAATTTCTCGTTTATTATTATTCCTCTATATTTCAACTTTTTCTGTTGAGAAATAATGGCACTAGATGATCTTTTCTAAAATAGTAATTTTTAGTTATTTTCACAATATTTCAGCAACGGTAGTAAATATCTTGGATCTGTTCGGTTTATCTTATTGGCCATCAAAAGACGCAACTTTTTCTAATTTGAACTATCCAAAATATTTTACGGTTTCGGAGATACCTATGGTTAGCCATGAAAACCGAACCACCCTGTATATCTATACAATCCCAACATTCTGTAATACTATAATACATCAATTTTATTGTTATTTTTTATTAAATCAGGCAAAGGGTTTTAGAGTTATTTGTAAATAGAATGAAAAAACATTCTTACTTTGACGTCCTCTATAACGGCTAAATGAGTAACTTGGATAGATAAATTTAATTAAGTCATCTCATTCAAAACAGTACGTTGCATTACATAGTATTTACTGTCTGTTTTGTCTCTTAGACCCCGCCTACAACAAGCAAAATCCATCTCCGAGGAAGGTGTCATTTTATTATTAGCATTAATTACCCTATTTACCCTTCTCTTGTGACATCGTCCTCGCCTTGACTCGAAAACGGACATAATACTTTGTAAATCCGTGCTTCTCCGTATATCTGTCAATTACGAGGATGCGTACCTTCGGTCGGTTATAATTATAATTATATACCCATTAGATACATATCTGTGAAAAGCTGTGGCTATTATGTGTGACTGCTCGTAAATTGCAGTTGTCGTTTTATAGTCGTTAAAATGATTCGGGTTAAGTACACGCATTTTTTATTAATAATATGTTTTTCAAGGTTCTGGGATGCAGTTCCCTATAAAGTAACAACGTATTAATAAATTTTATAATAATTCTGACAAAGCTATCAATTATTTTATTACCTATTACCTATTAAAAATAGGTTCAAAGAAAAAGTAATATATTATACCAGTTGGAAGAGGACGCCACTTGCTCCAAAATCTACTCTATTCAAAATTAGAAATTTTTTGAAGTTTGACATTTATAGAATGTAACCAAAAAAGATTAAACACTCGGTGCATATTTCTTAAATCTAATTTATTTCTAAACATCTTTTCATGTTATTGTCTTGAACTCTGTCAAAAATACCCTCGTATACCTAATTTTCAGGATCCTATTGCTTCTGTATGCTTTTCGTATACAGGGTGGACCAGCTTTAACGTGTCAAACTTTAAGGGTATGTTCTACGTCGAAAAATAACCGTAGTTTGCTATACAAACAACAGTCCAAAATTGCTTCGTTACGAAAATACAGGGTGTTGAAGTTTATTCTGAAAAACAGAAAAATACATTTTTTGTTTAAACCACTCGATATAATTAAATAAAATTTGACGGGTGTCAATAGAAATGGAAGACTTAAGTTTTACAATGCAAAAGTTTCTTTTCCTGTCACCAGTGGCGCGAGTAGCGGATCGTCAGTGGCTATTTTTCAACAAAAAAATGGTACGTTCCTGATTTTTCCAAAAATTAATGTTATTTTTGAATTTCGCGTTCAATTTGATAGAAAAAAACTCTCTTGACTTTTTTTGTACGATGCACCGTTTAATAAATTACTTTAAAACTTATCAAAGTGTTTTCCTTCAAATGGATTATTATTTGTTAGCTGCATACCAGATACACTTGCTGCAACCACCAGATAAAGTAATTTACAACAAGTTGGCGTCGGTTTTCATGTCAACGTTTGACAAATCTTAAATAGACTGGTCTTCTGTGTAGTAGTATCAAAATGCCGTTTAGATTTTCAAATCAAGAAATAGCGGATATCCATTTTGTGTATGGATTTGCTAATGGAAACTCAAGGGTGGCCGCCAGAGAATATATAAGAAGATATCCGCAGAGACCACATCCTAGTCGTAATGTGTTCACAAGAATTCATCAGCAATTAATGGAGAATGGTTTAGGAAATTTACATGGAAATCGAAATAATCCCAACCCAAACTAACAACAAAGAAGAATTTCTCGACGGATATTAAACGAGTTTGACAGAGATCCAACAACAAGTTCCCGTATAGTTTCTCGTATTATCGGCACCTCTAAATCCAATGTACTTCGTACTCTCAAAACGGAGCACATGCGTCCATTTCACCTACAATCTGTTCAAGGTTGACATCCAAGAGATGAAGAGAAAAGAGTGACTTTTTGTCGCTCAGTTCAAGAAAACAGGGATTTTTTGAACAAGATACTGTGGACTGACGAATTGTGCTTTACCCGTCGCGGTATAGTTAATTTCCATAACTAACATGTGTGGTCACATGAAAATCCTTACGCAATTAGACCACGAAATTTTCAAGTTGAATTCAGCGTAAATGTTTGGATAGGGATTTACAACAACAATCTGTTTGGACCCTATTTTTTACCTCGACGCTTAAACGCAGAATACTTCTTACAGTTTTTAGAAACGAAACATCACAATATGTGAGTTGAAATACCGATAATTTTAAGACAGATTTCATTTTTTCAGCTCGACGGTTGTCCGACGTTTTTTCTACCAAATTGATCAAAGAATTCAAAAGTAACATTAATTTTTAGAAAAACCAGGGACGTATCATTTTTTGTTGGAAAATAGTCACTGACGATCTGCTACTCGCGCCATTGGTGACAGTAAAAGAAATTTTTGCATTGCAAAACTTAAGTCTTTCAGTGCTATTGACACCTGTCAAATTTCAGTTAATTATCTCGAGAGGTTTAAAAAAAATGTATTTTTCTGTTTTTCAGAACAAACTTCAACACCCTGTATTTTCGTAACGAAGCAATTTTGGACTAATGTTTGTATAGCAAACTACGGTTATTTTTCGACGTAGAACATACCCTTAAAGTTTGGCACGAAAAAGCTGGTCCACCCTGTACACCCTACAATACTGCGAACTTTACAGATGGGAAAGCTCCTTCTAGACTATATTAAATATATAGATAGATATATTAAGATACACTTTTGTCTCACAAAAATCTTTTATACAGAGTGGTCACGGGAAAACGTTACATGCAGCTGTAACTTTACTGTCCTAGGATATCAGAAAACTGATACGTACATGCTTTTACAATAATATTGGCACTGTCGCAAAACTGTTTTTGAACTTCTAGAAGTTCTGAATAGAAATTTCATTATATCTCTATTGGTGAGCGAAACAACTAAAAACTAATGTTAAAACTTGAAAGTAGATTTCATTATAAATACGTCAGCAGTTCAAAAGAAATCGCAAAATTCATTTTAAAAATCATTTTTCACAACGATTTCAGTTTTTGTATAAAAAAAAACAATCGAGCATCGCACTACGGAGACAATGATATTGACTTTATTTTTCTTATGAAATAAATATTATAACATTTCTGGATTCTTCACTTTTTTCTGATTGCATTGATATAAACATGTCATAGGTTACCTTTTACTGTTTGAGATATATTGGTATTGAATAATTCCATAATTGTAACTTGTTTTTTTATAAATATTTATAAAAAAAAAAAGTAAATCTTCATGTAGTCAAGAAATACACGTTTCAGTTTTCCGATATATAGGATTTTTTGAACGTTTTCGCGTGATCACCCTGCCCAAAAATCTATTCCATATCGAAACACAGCTTCAAAGTTAACATTACACAATTTTTTTTAAGCATTCAATTTTAAATACTGTCCTATGACCCTCATTGAGTATATTACATTATTCAATATTTTAATTACATATTCAATATATTGTTTAAAATTTAAATTAGTAGCTATGAAAATACCAAGAAAATTAGTACTACGCATTGTTTGAATCGTTGCTTATTTCAAAAACTGATTAAATCCACTTAACATTTTATTGAGGATATACGAAAGTCTTTCTGTTAGTCAAAAAATAAGATTATTAAAATTTTAAATTTGTATATTTTTAGGAAGTGACAATGAACTGAGAGGGCTTCTGCTGAGAATTTTTACGATTATAGTCTTTTGTATTCTTGCTGATTTTGAAAATTACTACTACATATTTTAATAGTTTATGATAATTTTACTTTACTTATTGTTAAAAACAAGTGTTTTTAAATTAGAAACAACCGCAAAAATTAGATTTACCTTAAACAATTATTTATATTACAGACGTACAGTAAATCATATGGTTTATTTTATTAGGTAACGTTAGTGATTTATATGATCAGAGGTCCTCAAAATGTGGATATTTTTTAGAAAAATTAATATCTCCATAAATATTTGAAATTTTAAAAAATGACTCACTAGACTTATCTATATGACAAACTACACCTGCAGTTAAAATATTTGTACTTATTTAAGGTTCACCCTGTATATTTTATTACCCTTTATTTTGGTATAGTGCATACTATGATATACTTTGTCATGTACCTGTTAACTACTTTTTGCATATGGCTAATTTTGCTTATACATTTCAGATCTTAAGACAGAACACATACCAAGACAACCTTTACGAAATAGCCACGTACTATTTCGATGGACATGGGAAGGCTATTCGACCCATGGTGTCCCTACTAATGGCCAGGGCGATAAACTACCACATGTACAAAGAAAAAAGGTAAGTTGTTAAGTGTTAATACTGCTACTGTAAAAGTAAATTTTACTTCTATCATGCTTTCTTATTACAATATATGCCCAGTATTCTTGAAATAGTGATTTCAAAGACAACTTTTAAATATAAATTTACTCGACTCGTGCGTTTAAACTAGTGATGTAGTAGGCTGGGGCTGTTCCAAATACGAACTACAGAATTCACGTTTTTTTTGGAAATTTTTTTCGGAAATTTTTTTCTTAATCATTATTTATAGGTAAATCAGATAATACAAATACAGAATTATTTCAAATTGCTCTAATAAATTCATTTAAGTAAGAATTTTTTAACTATTTGACGATTTTCCCGAACTTTCAAATTAATTATTTTTTTTTTGTTATACGCACATCGTCCATTGCCGTTGTATAATTTATTTGTACTTATCAATCTTAATTTGCAGTTTGAAAAAATACAATGATTAATTTTATTATGAAATATTAATAAATCTCCCGGCAATCGACATACCCTTTTTGCCAATGTTTATAATTAATAATATCGTTAGCATATTCCTCACGGTTTCCCCGATTATTATCGGAGTACTTGAGATTAGAGGTTCCAGATTTCACTATTTATCTTGAGATCTCACGATTTTATATTGAATCTCACAATAGCACGATTAATGTGTTGAATCTCACGATTTTTGAGCAAAATGTGTTAGACATTGAAATTATGTTAATACCATGTAAGTGTATGAATTCTCTCGTTCTTTAGTGTTCGTAGGACGGTCGGATAATTTCGGCATTCAAAAACAAACTACTAGTACAAACGTGTACATTTAAAATCATTAGAATATACTTCACTAAACGAAGAACGAGACTAGCATAGTCCACAAAGCGCGTAAACCGCGGCCACCTAGTGCTTTGTCTCCATTACAGTACACACATTTAAAACTTAAGGGCGCCGTATTCTTGAAATAGTGTTTTCTACAAATACAAGTAATTTTAGACATTTAAGAACTGAATAATACAGAGGTTAGCAAATGACAACAATGTTATCTCATGCCACTGGCGAATATTCAAAGGTACCGAAGTAAAATCAATATCTAACGTCAGAAAGCGATATATCCAGCAAATTTTTAAGTACTGAAATCTTTCAAAATACGTATTTTTTTAAATTCAACTATAGATGTAAACATTGTTATAACATAAACTTACATAGTTCTGCATATAAGATTGTTCATTTTTGTTTATAAGTATGTGAAAATAATTGTTAAAATTTGGGGTTAGAATAGCGAAATAATGTGTGTCATACAAATGCATTTTAAAAGTTATTATATTATTTGAAGAGAGTTTAAATAGTAAAAGTGGATAAACAAAACATCAGTAATTTTATTTTTTGTATTACTTTTGTTTTACGTGTTTTATTTTTCAAGATTTCAGTACCTAAAAAACATCACAAATTTGATCATTTTACGGCGAGAAATACGGCCGCCTTAACTGAAATGAATCAGAAACGACAATATAATTTTAACAGTGCACTGAAATTTTAAATATATCCATTAATGGCGAAACAGAAACCACGAAAGTACAATACGACATCAAACAACTCGTATATTAGACTGTCTCTGTTGCACTCTCATAGAGACAAGGCATGCCTCTGATGGACCTCTTTCCCGCTATTAATAAAAATAATATCTCTATCCCTGTTTCTAATCACAAGGCCCAGAAGTCTGGAGACTTATGCGGGAGAGGGGGCGGCATATTACTATTATGTAGGCTGCTTTTGCGCTCAGAAACGACTTAGGTTGGAGACCTGGAAAGCCTTATTAATTAGAAGGGTGGTCAAATGTCGACCGGTATAAATATCTTTCTTACCTATATGTTTATTGGTATGAGGCATGCTTCAGATGCGTTCTTATTCATTTTATTGAGCTTAAGAACGTATTAAGGATTGCCTGTACACATTATTGCATTATTATTGTTATTATGATACGAAGAGGCAAATTCAAAAGTGCCTCAACGTCGCTTGTTAAAAATCCCGCCGCCGTTAATGCTGTTGTTGGTGTAACATTTATCTGTTTACAGTTGAATTACAGGTATTACATAGCCAATGTATTCTAATGTTACTGGATGTAATAAATTGATTAGATGATTAAAGTAAACAGTTAGTGAATCATCTGTTATTTATTACTTTCAAATTTTTACCGAGGCACTGCCTCATCATACTGGCGCCACTTAGTCAAATTTGATCCCTTTGCGGCGTGAAATATGGTGACCCCTTTCTTGGTAGTAGCCTTGACTATATACACTAAGACTAGTCAATCTAATGGGAGACCTTGTTGGCCTGAATGGAAAACCAACTCTCGCGTAATGGGAAACGAACTCAAAAAGAACGTTTACGCTTGGGCTATTTGCTAATAGATGGCGCAATATTAGGTACTAAAATGACATGAATTTGGATATATAATTTTGAAAGCTCCTCCCATCGAAGATGATTGGTTCATACATATTATGTTATGTACAATCATTTGCAATAATATTGACACTCTTTAAATTCAATTTTGCTATTTCTTTTGAAATGCTGACGTATTTGTAATGAAATCTATTTTCAACTTTTAACATTAGTAATTAGTTGTTTCATTTACCAATATAAATTTAATGAGTTTCTACTCAGAACTTCGAGAAGTTCAAAAACTGTTTTGAGAGAGTATCATTGTTATTTCAAAAGCTTATATGTACTTAAAATTCATAACTTTAATGACATTCGATAGGATTACTGTTTATTTTATTATTAAGTGAATGTGTTAGTCATGAGGAAGCAGGCAGGAAATAAATGTAAATTTTTAAAATGTAATAAAACTAGATGAAACATTCCAGGAATAAAACTTTTCCGCGCAAGCCGAAAATCGACTATAATGATAGATTTTGAATTCTGATTTCATCACGATTTTTAATAAAAAAAATACAGAAGTGCAGTTATCCAGTTCATATTCACTTTCGCGTATCAATGGAAGTTAAAGCTTAAAATATATTAACCGCTAGATAACACTTTTATCATACTCCTCCAGCTTTGGTAAATTCAAGTGAAGAAGTCATTCAATACGTGTCGATAAAAATATACAGAGTGGGCCATTAATAAGGGGACGTAGAAGAGGAGTAACATCATTGGGAGGAAATATGAAGATATAGCTAAATATATATTTGTAAAATATTTCTGTGGAAAAAGATACAAGGTGTCAAAGTTGAAATATTTTTATTTGTGTTTTCTTTTTTTGTATTAACGCAAGTATCTCTCAACTGATTGAAATTAAATTAAAAAAAATTAGTAGGTATCAATGAGTCGTTTACTTTTTTTAAATGTCCAGAGTAACTTTGGAAAAAAACTCATATTTAAAAAAAAAATTATCTACATATTTATTTTTATGGACAAAAATAACAACAGAGCAGTAAAAACAACTTAGCCCTTGAGCAAACTCTCTCTACTTCTACATGTCTTAATTAATTAAAATAATTATTACAGCTAATTACAGAAAATTTAAGAGATTTCCTCACGTCGAAAAATACATTTGGTTGTTTTAGATCAGTTTTCTGGAATTTCGTTAACAAAAAATAAGATAGAAATTGTCATCATCTGGCAATGGTCTATCTGTTTTAATAGGTACCTACTACATAAATTATGATTGCTTTTCTTAAAATATGTTTCCCTACCAAATTTGATGACAATCGGTTGAGCGATCCTAGTTATAAAAAAAAAAACGAAAAAAAATATGTAAACCTGTATCTTTTTCCACAGCAACATTTTAGTAAAGCATACTTAGCTATATCTTCATATTTTGCTCCAAAACTGTCATTCCTACTCTGGCACATCATTAATGGTTCACCTTATATAATACTTAAAATAATAAATTTTGAAACACATTCTTTTCTGATGAGGCCTGTAAAGTTCACAAATTATTTTTACTAAAAACATTAGCGCATGTAAATTTATTTAAATTTGCATGCGCAAATGTTAAATTATTTGAATTTTTAAATTAATTTAAATTTAATTTTAATTTAAAAATTACTCTTCAAAAAGACTACAAAATAATATTTATTTCACACCATCACAAAATTATACTTAGATCAAACATTGAAAAAAGATACTTGGTGTTTTAGAATTTTTACTAATGAATTTTTCGCAAAATAATAATGCATCTTATGCGGTAAGAGATACCCACACGATAATCTGCAGTTCTATATGTCTCTTCATAGAAGTAGGTATATCGAATTCACTTGAATTATCCTAATATGTTTAAAGGAAATAAAACAGAAAATGTAAATTTTGGCATATCGCTGAAAACTCTTTTAACAATCTTATTTTTCTGTTTTTTTTTTTAAATTAATTTACAGTTCATATTCTTACTTCTCTAACGCAATAAAATAAACTGCTTATGTTTCAAACTTTATAATGTGTGGTTTGAATATAAATATATTGCCACAATCTTATTATTTAGGAAGGTATATGAAAAAGGGTCACGCGGCCACGCCCTCGAAACGCCTTCGCAGTTTTTTGCAGATTAAAATAGTAGCGTTTTATTTCCTTCGTTTGAATAAATGCGTATTGTTACACAGTACGACATCTAACAGGAATTATGATAACTATTTAGGTATTTATTAAGGATTGACTCTCTTGGTGTAAATACTCAAGGGTAGTAGTTAGTAGTATAAATAATATGAATCAATAAGCGGTTTATATGGCAAAATATTTTAACAATTTATTTTGATAAAATGTATCGTTCAGTTTAGATAGAGAAAACTTGTTTAATTTCTTGCGTTTTCTTGCATAATGCATGAGGCGATGCTAAATAGAAATGATCAGAGTGCAGCATATACAGATTTTTGAGAAGTCATTGACCGTATCAAGTTAAATGTGTTATTTCTACATCTAGAATTATGAAATCTATGCAGGCGTTTTAGGTGGTCTACGAGAATCAAAACTTAAGAAATATTTACTGTTAGGTACCTTTACAGTTAAAATTTATTTGATACAATCAATTCATGTCAATATGGAAATTAAAAACTTCATTTTCA
Organism: Monochamus alternatus; assembly: GCA_037114965.1. Taxonomy (NCBI): domain Eukaryota; kingdom Metazoa; phylum Arthropoda; class Insecta; order Coleoptera; family Cerambycidae; genus Monochamus; species Monochamus alternatus. The sequence goes on along the minus strand of CM073435.1, from coordinate 18,890,617 downwards.
ATTAATTTTATTAAATTACCAATGAAAACTAAATATGAAGTGTTGAACAGCCTGTAAAATCGGTAGACATTCATCATATTGTGTGAATTCTAACTGGCTTCCTGGTGCATTCATTTATTATATTTGGATGATGCAGTATTACATTCAGAAATTATTCAGGTGGCTCTCTGATCACAAATAAAAATGAGCTTGATATAATCATATGTTAGTAATGATTCGCTGTTGGCATATAAAGAAAACAATCTGATTTTAATACCTTAACGATAATAAATAAGTCAAATAATTCCTTATGTTTTAATATATTATTGTATGATATCTTTACTCTATAAGAGATATGTAGATAAAAGAAGCAAACTTTCAGTTTTGCTTTCAGTTATTTTAATTAGTTTTTTCCACGGTCGGGAGTAGAAATCAGTTTCTATGACATCAAAATTAAAACAGAAGTAGTCGATTATTCCCAAGGGAGTATAATGGTCCCAAGAGAGTTTATATTATGGAGAACATTTGTACAATTTTCAAAATTAATATTAGAAGGAATATTACTTTCGCTTACATTTACAGTTTTTGTGATTGCACTAGTAGTGGTACCTACTAAAACCTGATTAGAATTTTTGGTCTTATTTTCAATGGAGTTCTCGACATAACCCTCAGCGACTGTCGTTGATTTCCAATCAGCATGACGCTTTATTGTCGTGATATCCACACCAGCATCTGCCAGTAATGTCGCTGAAGATCTTCGTAAGCAGTGGCCAGTATAACATGCAGCATCACGTAATTTTAAATACGAAGCTACTACACTCGGAATTTTTCCCATGGTATTCTTGACAACTGGCTGCGAACTACATTTTCCTGCTTTGTAGTACAAAAAAAGGCGCTTATGCTTGACGTGAGGAGGACGAAGGGGCAGGTATTTTCGAAAAAATTCAAGCATATTTCCCACATCGGTAACCAGAAAGGTTCGTGCAATCAAGGAAGAGCCTACATCCTCAATATCATCTACAGTTAAATTGACTAGTTCATCAGTTCGACAAGCTCCGGCAATCCCCAGAATTAATCCAACCTATAAAAAATCAAAATACTTAATAATTGAAATACCTAGCAACAAAAGTAATCTTACCTTAATCATTAAGAAAAACGGTCGATTTCATCCTTTGTCAATATTTTCGATTTTTTCGCTTGATATCCGTCACCGGTTCTTTTCAAAAATGCGATCAGCTTGGGGAATTTGCTTATATCTATGTTGTCGTAAATTATCAAGCATGACTTAACCATAGAATATTGCGTCCATAATGTGGAAGACTTGTAATTCTTTGCATTTTCACTGAAGTATGCCAACAAAACATTCTCGCTGTATACTTGAACATTTTTCTCGGCGCACCACTTTTTGAACCGATTGTAGGCTATATCGTATAAAGATCTTGACTTCGTAGGCAGCAAATTGCTTATTGCAATATTTGCAGCCTCTACAATCTCTTCCGACTCACAATTATTCATTGTGCACTAAACAAACTTTAAACTAAACCAAACTAGCACCTTAATTTGACAATTCTTTTTGTTTGTTTATTTTGTAGTTATGACAATAACTCAACGACTACTAAATAAATGCTCAAATCCGAATACAATAATTCTGGTGCTACTTATTTCATAATGACAAAATATGTGTTTTCAAGTTAATGAGACCGTGGAAAAAATAGTATATACCATTCGGGAGAGATGCTATTTTGTCCTCGGTGCATTGTAGCCCTCGGGCTTCAAATTGCACCTCTGCCAAAATAACGCATTTCTCTCGCTTATAGTATAATGTACTATTACTATAAATACAGATGAAATTTTCAAATGTTATCTTAAAGTGTTCGTTATGTAATAATAAAAACCAAGTATTGCAGTTGTATAGAACTTTATATAAAGTATTGGTCATAACAAAGTTTCATTATTCGGTGCCAGGCGACCACAACGATTTTTAGGTCTATGTTTATATATCATTTTATCTTGTTTTTACGAAGTTTGTTACTCTCCATAGATTTTTTATTTTATCTGTAACATTCTGCATAAGCTCATGATAGTTTAAGAGTCGAGGACCAAATAAAATGTTTTTCACTAAAATTAAATGTGTTTTTAAAATAAGTCTTTGTGGACGAAACATTTCTTGATTCAAGGGTATGGCATTATAATACTAATACAGAGCAAATGTATGCCTGATTTCAAACTTTTGTTTTTTTTTTTAAATGAGACTATATAGTTTTACGCCATTGGAAAGATCCAAACGTACTGATAGCGGGACCATTCAGAGCTTAACCTGGATAACAAGAAGAACAGGTCAAAGGTTCTCAGCTATAGGGATGTGCATATCAGTTATGATATTAGCAGCGGCTAATTACCTTGCTCATTTTCAGAACTACTCATTATAACTAGTTATACAGGATGTCTCAAACTCGATCGTATGGGCCTCCTGTGACAATACAAAAAATTAAAATAAAATTTGGGACACGTCGTATTAAATGGGATCATTTAATTGGAGGAGTGGAGTGGAGGTAAACTCTTAAGTATTATCTTTTGAATTTGACAGAAACGATTAATGATGTCATCATTTATCATCAGCAACATACCCAAATTTTTTTCCTGTTGAAAAGCTCACTTTTTTCTAATAATCTTTTATTAGAAATTTTTTTCTGTATTACATCCCGTTTAAGAGTTATAAGCAATATCTCAAAAGAAATATTGCCTAAAAATCATATTAGCTGTGGAAGAATCAAGGAGTTGTTGGAAAATAATTTAATGTACGTTGTTTAACGTGCATAAATGTCATTAAGAATAAATAAATGGATTAATCTCGATAATTCTTTAATACAGTTAAAACAAAAGGTGATGATAACAATAACTAAGCTTAAAAAATGAGGCCCTCATACTACATACATATTACATTACAACATCGAATCTATTCTCTATGACCTCCTCTCATTTCAAGACACATATCCAATCTTCACCTGACTCCTTTGTGGACTGTTATTAACATTTCGCCGTTTAACTCATTACAAGCGTTTGTAATGTTTTCTTTCAAATGATTAATATCTCGCCAAGGTGTTTTGTAAAAATTATTTTTAAAAACCTCCCATAAAAAATCGAGGGGTGTTAAATCTGGTGACTTTTCGAGCCAATCCATTTTTTTGGGAATATTGCTGCACAGTCCTGGCTTTGATATTGACGATATTACTTATAACTTTTAAGCATTTTATAATTCTTATTTTTTTCGTCCGTCTAAAGAAAGTGCCGAAAAAGGTTCTGATTAATAGTTTCTATATTTACTGCAATTTGAGCTATAAAATTAAATCAGGTTTAAATTCGTTAAACGGTTGATTTACCCAAATTCAATTCCCGACTAGCCTGCCGAATAGAATTTAGTGGATTTTGTTCGAAATACTATAACAGTCTAGCTGTACTAACATGTTTCTTAACCTACGGTTAATTATTTGATGCTTCCGAATTGAAATTGTACCTTCATTTCGCCGCAAGATCGCCTCTTGTAAAGGTTCTATGATCAGAAATGAGACGCTCTGGATACCTTTCTCGATATAACTTCTCAATGTTATGAAACTTTAAATTCCGTTTTTATAAAATATTTTCAAATAAATCATATTCTCCCTGGTTTTGTAAAGAATTAATTATAGCCATTAAAGAAAAACACAGGACTTGGAACAAGTATCGTTCTACCTTAGATATTGATGATCATATTAATTTTCAACGTTTACGATTTGTTGTAAAAAGTAAAAGTGAGGTAGCCTATAATACTTATATAACTAATATCGAATGCGAGCTAAAATGTAATCCAAATAAGTTCTGGACCTTTGTTAATTCTAAAAAAGGTAATTCATCTATCCCCAATATCATGACATATAACGGTATATCTTCAAATGATACTAAGGAAATTGCTGATTGCTTTGCGGATCACTTTGCTCCCTCATTCATAACTACTGACAGCTTAGACCCTATTAGTAATACCAATATTAACAGCAATACACTCTCAAATATCTTATTCTCTTCTAATGATATACTTAATTCCATCAAAAATCTAAAATGACCATGGGACCTGATCTCATACCTGCCTTTCTGATCAGAGACTGTGCTACTGTTTCACACAGCCTCTCCTTATAATATTTAATTTAATACTGACTTCTCATACATTCCCCGATTGTCAGAAAACTTCGAAAATTTGTCCCATTTATAAAAAAGACAATAGAAATGACATTAAAAATTATCGACCTGTTGCAATGTTATGTAATTTTAGCAAAGTTTTTAAAATCGCCTTGCATCATATCTTGCATCTTAGACATATTATATTGCCGGAAGAGCATGGCTTTGTTAAGGGGCGTTCAACAGTCACCAGCTTAGTTTGTATAACACAGTATATCCATGAGGTTCTTGATAAAGGAGGTCAAGTGGATGTCGTGTATACGGACTTTTCGAAAGCCTTTGATCGCCTTGACCATAACTTATTATTATCTAAATTTGACTCTGCTGAAATAGGTTCTTCATTGTTAAAGCTTATGTCCAAATTTTGGGAGTAAAGTCAGCCGTATTTGCACAGTCCTCAGGAGTTCCGCAGGGTTCTATCCTAGAACCCTTATAGTTTACGATGTTTTTTAATGATATTGCGTCGGATTTAAATGTACATTTCACGTTATATGCCGATGACATGAAAATATTCTGTCCTATAAATAATGAACTGGATGCATGTAATTTTCAAAGAAATTTAAATTTAGTAAACTCCTAGTGTGCTGTTAATAAATTACCCCTTAACGCAGCGAAATGTAATGTTATGTCCTTCAGTCGCCAACTAAAGCAGATTTCGTATGACTACATGTTAGACGGATCTAGTCTTCTTCGGCCTGTTGTAATAAAGGACTTAGAAGTTTACTTTGATCCACAGCTTTCTTTTATTCAACACATTAATTATATAGTTAAGAGTACCTATAAAAATCTAGGTTTTATCGTGCGGAATATGGCAGGTTTTCAGAACATGGACACTGTTAAATTGTTATATGGTGCATTTGTTAGATCTAAACTGGAATATGCGTCTTTGGTTTGGTCTCCTGTTTATTCTGGTCATGTATCATGTTTAGAGCAAATACAACGTCGATTTTTTAAGTTAGCTGTGCTTACACTTGACGGTCATTACCCGCCAAGAGGTTTCCCACAAGAGGCATTTTTTGACCTCTTCAATGTGTCTTTTACTTAGGCGAAAAATGTATTCTGTAATTTTGCTATTCAAGATTCTTAATAATATAATACATTCTGAGAATCTATTGGAAATGATAAATTTTCATATTCCACGATTGAATATGAGACATAAGGATCTCTTTCAACAAAAACATTACAGAACTAACTTGAGTAACGGTTGGATGTATTCTGTTCAACTACCAGTCACATAAAGAACTTATTTACTGTACATTTTTAATTTTATTTTATAGACTAATTTATTTTTTACTATTATTTATTTCTCGATGTTTGCTTTTAATCATTTTCTTTAAACTCTTATGTATGTTTGTAGGTATATTGTGCATATTATGTAATTTTGTTACTGTTGTTTTTGTTCTTTTTCTTTTGTATTTTAACATTTAGGAGCTGATTGCATATTGTATTTTCTCCCTTATCCTGTAATTGGGCTTCGACCCGTTTGATATTGGAATAAAATAAATAAATAACTCTACAGCTCTTCTTGAGTTGTTTTTGTTACTGGCCGTATATTAGCACCATATCAACTTTTTTTGAATGATATAACATTTTGTAAGAAAAGTTATATGTTTGACGTTGATATTGAATAATGACAAGTATTTTGTGACATTTATGCACTTTAAGCAATGAACATTTAATTATTTTCTAACGACTAGAGGCTCTTTAGGACGATATTGTTTATAACTTTTAAACGGGAAGTAATACAAAAAATTTCTCTAATAAAAGTTTATTAGAAAGAAGCGAGCTTTTTAACAGCAAACAAATTTGAGTATGTTCCTGAAAAAAATATAATTATTGACGACGTCATTAGCCGTTTCTGTCAAATCCCAAACATAATACTTGAAAGGCACGTATCCCAAATTTTATTTAAATTGTTTATATTCTTCTCCTCCTATCTAGGACCGCGTAATACCATACTTAAATTTTTGTCACTCCAGATAAGATCTTATGAGTTGAAGTCGGATCAGGAAGCGATTTAAAAGTCTCCTGTCTGAAAGGAAATATAACCTTCCTTTTAAAAATATCAACATAGATTTCACTGTGAACGATTAGCATTCTATCTAAAGTGTTATCCAAACAATCTGTTAGTCAATAAACAAATACCTACTATAGTGGACATTTCAATCGTATTTTTATTTGGACAATCCTGTGAGGAAATTTCAAATAAACTGTGTGAAAAAGGAGTGTTAAGGTATTTGTTTAATGTATACTTTAAAGAAGGTCGTTCCCAAATTGTTAGTCAAACATATCGATCGTTGTTAATATATTCACAAATAAGAAATGTTGGGCGAGATTTCGGGCGACGCATGACCAAGCAGAACCGAAGGACTCGGTTGCAATGGCCTTTCCGATATCCCCATGTTTGAACGATTATTCGGATAAGGTTACGAAAGTGCGGAAATAAGGACGAATGATAATTGTTGATTATCCAACGATCACAATAACAGCGTTGACCGAAAAGGTTGTTTAATTGTTTAATGCTAGTATATTGAGTAGTATTAATAATTAATAAACTAATTCAAATGATCACGTGCAAAGTTCGTGAAGGTTAATTCTAGTTTCTAGGATCATAATTTTATAATAAAATTGGTCTACCTCACCCCGTACCTTCTGACAGGATTTCAAAGTTATTATTATGGTCGATTGATTCCTAGTATTTTTCGTTTGTGGTTATGGAAAAGCATTTCTGATATTAAAATATGCAAAAAGTTTCCAATATCAGAACCTATCTAAAAAAAATTGAATGTACCTACTCTTACCAATGCAATTTTGTAAAAATAAAATAATAAAAAGCAGTTAAAATTCTCAAGGAAATAAATAAATTACATTTTACAACACTTATTTTTATACAGCAAATTCAACTGCTTTTGCCGCCATTGTTATTAATTATTAATAGAATGGATTTATGGTCTTAATTAGTAAATAGTTTTACATACTTGATGTTACAATAACATTTTGGGTCCGTTTTACCCAGTTTCTACAAACTAACACAAATGTTTCTGCCTCTTGTCCATTTTGAACTTGTAAGTTATTGGCAACAGCTGTATTGCAAATGATTTAAAGTCAGGAGATCGTGGCAGCCATGGGGTATCAGTTCTCCTCGTCCAATCACTTGGTATTAAGGCTGTACATGGTACAGATATAATTGAGCCTCGTGCTCACACACACACTGCTGCAATACACCGTGGACGCCCTGGACCTTCATATCTTCCACAATTCGGTTGCAAATTTCCCGTGTCACGCCAGTGTTTACACTACTCTTGCACTCACTGCACACTGTTGTAAAAGTAGCTGCATTTGGAACATGTCTACTGGGAAATCGTTCTGCTTTAGCATATACAGTATGCGCCAAAAGTATGGAATAAATTCAATAAAAACGAAACAATTATTTTTTGGGAAAAAACCTTGAACAGGTCGATTTTTAATTTAAAAAATACATATTTTAGCGTAAAATGCGATTTTCAAATGTCATTTTTTTTTCAAATGTCATGTTTTCGTGTAATGACGTCATCGATTTTTTTTAAATGGCAACACCATATTTTTTCCTTGATTCTGAAAGATCGTTTAATTCTCTATCTGACAGTACTAAAATTTTGCCCTCTTGCATAGGAAAGTTTTCGAGTAAATGACGATTGAATGTTAGAAAACGTAAATTTTATCCATAAAAAAGTAACAATTCTGAGGTATGTAAAATAAAATACAATTGATTAAATTTTATACTTAAATTAAATGTTCGAATTGCCATCCACCAACTTCTTGACAAAGCGCAAGTCTGTGAAGAAATTCTTCTTGCACATTATGAATGATTTCTGAGGTAACTCTGCGTATTTCGTCCCGAATGCGATTTTGAAGTTCTTCTAAATTACGTGGTTTATTAATGTACATTTTTGACTTCAAGTATCCCCATAAAAAAGAGTCAAGAGGTGTAAGATCTGGCGATCTTGCAGGCCATTCTATCGGTCCGCGTTTGCCGATTCACCTCCCAGGAAAACAGTTGTCCAAAAAATCTCGTAGAGGGCGCGCATAGTGCGGAGGTGCACCGTCTTGCTGAAACCATATGGTATCGTCAGGAATGTCAGGGTCATTATCGTTAGGAAAAATTACTGCAAGGGCTGGAACAAGGTCATTGTCTAGAAACTCTAAATATCTTTGTCCCGTAAGGGTTCCTTCAAAGAAGAAAGGCCCTACTATTCTGTCGTCAACTATTCCAGCCCACACATTTAATTTCTGAGAGTGTTGGGTATGTGCCTCTGCTATCCAATGAGGATTTTCCCGACTCCAATATCTGCAAGTTTGACGGTTTACTGTACCATTTAGCCAAAATGTGGCCTCATCTGAAAAAAGTATTTGCCGGTGTAAATTTCTATTTCCTTGACATAAATCCATTAGAATTTCGCAAAAGTGTAAGCGGCGATCGGGATCATCTTCATTGAGTTCCTGCACAAGTTGAATTTTGTAGGGATGATATGTTTCCTTCCTCAAGATACGTAGCACTGTGCTCTGACTAGTGTCATTGTTTAATGCAACCAATCGTGAAGAATTATGAGGATTATCCACCATACTTATCAAAATGTTCTGTTACTGATTTTCATTAATGCTTGGACGTCCGGGTTTTGGAATATTTACGACATTGCCAGTTTCTCTAAATTTAGACTCTACCTTACTGAGTGTTGATTGGCTGATAGGGCGATCTGGATATTTTTCATTAAATAAATCGCAAACTTCCTGCTGAGTTCTAGTCATATTCCCGCATCCGATAAGAATTAAAATTTCAATTCTTTGAGTAACATTTAAATGTGCCATAATACTTTAAATTGAATAATAATTTCTATGTCGCTTACAATACTTATTAGAAAGTCGGTGTGACAATGACACTTTGCAAAGATTTTCACCTACGTGATCCATAAAAGAACTATGGAATTCGAAAAACTAAACTTGATAACGTTTTTGCTTTATTTTAATTGATTTACGTTTTCTAACATTCAATCGCCATATATTCGAAAACTTTCCTATGTAAGAGGGCAAAATTTTAGTACTGTCTGATAGAGAATTAAACGATCTTTCAGAATGAAAGAAAAAACTATGGTGTTGCCATTTAAAAAAAAATCGATGACGTCATTACTCGAAAACAAATGACATTTGAAAATCGCATTTTACGCTAAAATATGTATTTTTTAAATTAAAAATCGACCTGTTCGAGCATTTTTCCCAAAAAATAATTGTTTCGTTTTTATTGAATTTATTCCATACTTTTGGCGCATACTGTATTTGAAATCGCCTGGCTAGAGTCCAGCGATGTAAAGGTTGAAACTACTAGAACTTATAGATTTTGTAAAAAATTTGTTTTCGATAATGACTCCATTTTACATTATGCATCTGTTCCCAAATCTTTTTAGATAATTTCTGAATCACCCTATATAAGTTTATAGACGTACAAAACAATCAGGTTCTTTCTGAAAATATACCAACACGCCTGAAAATATTGTACACTATTTTTTTGTAAATTTATTTCTTTGATTTTTACGAAAAGTTTACTACCTAATAGGTTAATTAACATACAATATAACTTTGTTATAATACGAATTAATAAAGAAAACATTACAGAAAACATTGAACTTGAATTTTATTTGCAAATTTAACAAATTTGCAAATAAAATAGGAATGTTTAAATATAAAATGGAGTACAATTGTATTGTCAGATACTTCAAACCCAAGCTAAACTCCAAAATTTTCCATTTTTAATTCATGTTTTTATGTTTGATTTATATATTAATTAAAAATCGTTTGAAATACTGCAGTTTATATTGTAAAAAAGGAAGTGCAATGATTATTTCATGTTTTCTGTTACACATTACATTACATGTTATTGAAATGAAAAATAATTGTTTTCAAAAAAACATGAAACCTTATTTTCGAAACGATCCATTTTAGAATCAAGATTTATATCCCTTCTCATAACTAAGTAAAGACTCATATCTCTTGTTTGTTTTTTAACATTATTTGATTTCTTGAAACTATTATCGGACTTTCTAGAATAATGAAATAGTCCTGATATCCTGAGATGCTGGCGAAAGAGCATTTTATTAATAATAAACCAATTTAAATTAATTTTGCTGTAATTTCTATCAACATGCCAAACTATATTTGCCGCAAGAATTCAGACGCCTTACGTCATGCAAACAGATGAATAATTCAATTTTAATCAAAATATTTAGGAAACTACAACTGAGAATAATAAGACTATACAGGGTGTCTCATAATTAGCTGCCAACCCTGAACAGGCCGATTCTATGATCAAAACTAAGTAAAAAAGTTTATATGAACATGGGTCAGGAAATGTTTAATAGTGAGATGTGAAGTTAACATCGAACTTTAGATAATCGATTTTTTTTTAAATAATCGATTGTATCCGTTTAGTATCTACCCGTTTTTATCACTTTTATTTTCGTTTGTACCTCAAATCTTTGGGTGTTGCAGGATGAACAAATATACAAAATTCCCGAAATTTGCCACACTTGAAAAATTCGAACGGATGCGAATTCTTAATCGTTATTACCTGTTTGTACCACTTTTGTTTTCTGTCGTCCCTCAAACCCTTTGAGGGATGGAGGATAAGCGAATATATAAATTTCTCTGAATTTGCCAGAATTGAAGAATTTGAACGGATATGGATTCTTAATCGTTAGTACCTGCTTGGACCTCTTTTGTTTTCTGTTGTCCCTCAAACCCTTTGGGGGACGGTGGATGAGCAAATATATAAATTTCCCAGAATTTGCCAGAATTGAAAAATTTGAACGCATATAGATTCTTAATCGTTAATACCTGTTTGTACCACTTTCGTTTTTGTGTGTACCTCAAATTCTTGGAGGTTGGGGAGTTGGGTTTAGAAGTGGTAAGAAATTTCGAGAATTTTGTATATTTGTTAACCCCCCAACCCTTAAGGATTTCAGGTACAAACGAAAACAAAAGTGGTACAAACAGGTAGTAACGATTAAGAATCTATATCCGTTAGAATTGTTCAATTCTGGCAAATTCCTAAAAATTTATATATTTGTTCATCCCCCCATCCCCCAAGGGCTTGAGGTACAAACCTAGACAAAAGTGGTACAAACAGGTACTAATGATTAAGAATCCGTATCAATTCGAATTTTTCAATTCTGGCAAATTCCGAGAAATTTGTTTGTTCACTCCCTAACCTCAAAGGGTTTGAGACATAAACGAAAACAAAAGTGGTTCAAGCAGGTATTAAAGATTAAGAGTCTGTATCTATTTGAATTTTCCATGCCAGATAAATTTTGGAAATTTTATGTATTTTCTCATCTCTCATCCCCCACAGATTTGAGGTAGGACTAAAACAAAGGTAGTACAAACAGGTACTAACGATTATGAATCTGTGTCTATTTGAATTTTTTAATTACTAGTAAGTTCGATGCTACGTAAAATTTTAGTGGGATGCCACATCTAAGTGTTTGAAGTACGGTGGGAGTCAGTTTAAACTCACCAGTTACATGCTCCATTCTTTTCTAGTGCCATTTGTTATACACTGTGCTAGAAAAGGACAAAACATGCAACTGGTGACCACCACTATATAAACGAAAATAAAAGTGGTACAAACAAGTAAACGCGTGCAATCGATTACTTTAAAAAATATCGATTATCTAAAGTTCGATGTTAGATTTTACAATAGCATTGCCTTATTGCTGAGTGGGTGACCCCTGCATTACACTTTAAAATTCGGATGCTATAACCCAGTTGCTCAAGAGAATTGCCTGTTTGTCGATTCCAACTTGTGGTCGACGTTTCGCAACGAATGTTTTTACTTTCGAATGCCCTGAATATTCATGTTTGGATCTGTACTGCATAGGAGTTATCCACCGTACTATTGCGGATACCGTTGCCGCTTTGTATGTTAGGAGGAAAATATTATTTACATACAGTCGACCGACTTACATAATAGAACGAAATGTAAATGATTATGAACGTTATTCTTTCGATAAGTTAATTTGTAGAGCATAAAGGGGTATAGAAATTGGGAATGTTTTTTGGAACAAATAGTGTTTATATATTCTACAAAATACCTTAAGGTCGTCGTATTTCTCGACGTAAAATGGCCAATGGTGTGTTTTTAGATACAGAAAACACGTAGAGGAAAAGTAATATCAAAATAAAATTATTGATGTTTTGTTTAGCCACTTTTACTATTTAAATTCTTTTCAAATATTATAATAACTTTTAAAATGCATTTGTAAGATTAAGTAAGATTGTAAGAGAAGACATTATTTTGCTATTCTAAACAAAAGTGAACAATCTTATATGTAGACCTATGTTAGTTTATGCTATAACAATATTTATATCTACAGTTGAATTTAAAAAATTAAGTTGTTTGAAAGGTTTCTGTACCTAAAAATTTGCTGGTTAGACCGCTTTCAGTAGTTGTTTTACTTCAGTACTCAACATTCCTGTTATTTTCTAAACACTATATATTTCAGTTCTTAAATGTCTACAATTACTTAAATTTGTAGATAACATTATTTTAAGAATAGGGCGCCCTTAAATACGTTAGTTGGAATCATAAAGCAACTTGTTGCATTAGCAAAATGTCGGAGTAAAATAACCTGAAAAAGTCTTGGCCCATATTTGATATTCTTGTATGAAATAAATATTTAACTGGCAGTTTTAAACAATGTAAAACCAAAACTAATTTGGCCAACAGCCGATGCCCCAGTTTGATCCAGAAGTTTTTTGACTAATTATCTACACTGACAACAATTATTTGAAATATTACATGGTGGATTGTTGGATATTTATTGCCTGTATCAATAGTGTTAAATAACACAGCATAATGTAATGTTACAACTCTAATGGAAGATTACTATTTGAGGAATAAAGTACTGTTACCAGTTCTATGTAAAATTAATACGTATGCCACTATTCATTTCTTTTGTAGTATTACCCTAGGTTTTACTAATTTTGCTATGCAATTTTTTTGTAAGCTTTATATTTATTTTCCAATTTCATTGTATCATTAACCGAAATCGAAATGTAATTTAGAGTCACTATATTTCAAGCAGAGGCTAAAAAATTGTTTGTAGTTGTTTGTAGAACTTTCATTTCTTTGTAGTTCCTCGAAATCTAGAGTTACTATACTTCAAGCGGAAGCTAAACCATCGTTTGTAGTTGTTTGTAGTAACGTCCATTTTGATTGTACTACTTCGAAATCTATTGTAGAGTCACTGTACTTCAAGCGAAGGCTGAAAAATCGTTTGTAGTAACTTTAATTTCTTTGTAGTTCCTCGAAATCTAAAGTAAAGTCACTATACTTCAAGCGGAGGCTGAGAAATTATTTGTAGTTGTTTGTAGTACCTAACCTTCAGTTTGATTGTAGTACCTCGAAGTCTAATGTAGAGTCACTGTACTTCAAGCGAAGTCTGAAAAATCGTTTGTAGTAACTTTAATTTCTTTGTAGTTCCTTAAAATCTAAAGTAAAGTCATTATACTTCAAGCGGAGGCTGACAAATCATTTGTAGGTGTTTGTAGTAACCTTTATTTTGATTGTAACACCTCGAAATCTAATGTAGAGTCAATGTACTTCAAGCGAAATTTGAGAAATAGTTTATAGTAACTTTCATTTCTTTGTAGTTCCTCGAAATCTAAAGTAAAGTCACTATACTTCAAGCGGAGGCTGATAAATTATTTGTATTTGTTTATAGTACCTAACTTTCAGTTTGATTATAGTACTTCGAAGTCTAATGTAGAGTCACTGTACTTCAAGTGAAATCTGAAAATCGTTTGAAGTAACTTTCATTTCTTTGTATTTCCCCGAAATCTAAAGTAAAGTCACTATACTTTAAGCGGAGGCTGAGAAATCATTTGTAGTTGTTTGTAGTAACCTTTATTTTGATTGTAACACCTCGAAATCTAATGTAGAGTCAATGTACTTCAAGCGAAATTTGAGAAATAGTTTATAGTAACTTTCATTTCTTTGTAGTTCCTCGAAATCTAAAGTAAAGTCACTATACTTCAAGCGGAGGCTGAAAAATCATTTGTAGTTGTTTGTAGTAACCTTTATTTTGATTGCAATACCTCGAAATCTAATGTAGAGTCAATGTACTTCAAGCGAAATTTGGGAAATTGTTTGTAGTAACTTTCATTTCTTTGTAGTTCCTCGAAATCTAAAGTAAATTATTTGTATTTGTTTATAGTACCTAACTTTCAGTTTGATTATAGTACTTCGAAGTCTAATGTAGAGTCACTGTACTTCAAGTGAAGTCTGAAAAATCGTTTGTAGTAACTTTCATTTCTTTGTAGTTCCTTAAAATCTAAAGTAAAGTCACTATACTTCAAGCGGAGGCTGAGAAATCATTTGTAGTTGTTTGTAGTAATCTTTATTTTGATTGTAGTACCTCGAAATCTAATGTAGAGTCAATGTACTTCAAGCGAAATTTGGGAAATCGTTTGTAGTAACTTTCATTTCTTTGTAGTTCCTCGAAATCTAAAGTAAAGTCACTATACTTCAAGCGGAGGCTGAGAAATCATTTGTAGTTGTTTGTAGTAACCTTTATTTTGATTGTAGTACCTCGAAATCTAATGTGGAGTCAATGTACTTCAAGTAAAATTTGAGAAATCGTTTGTAGTAACTTTAATTTCTTTGTAGTTCCTCGAAATCTAAAGTAAAGTCACTATACTTCAAGCGGAGGCTGATAAATCATTTGTAGGTGTTTGTAGTAACCTTTATTTTGATTGCAATACCTCGAAAGCTAATGTAGAGTCAATGTACTTCAAGCGAAATTTGGGAAATCGTTTGTAGTAACTTTCATTTCTTTGTAGTTCCTCGAAATCTAAAGTAAAGTCACTATACTTCAAGCGGAGGCTGAGAAATCATTTGTAGTTGTTTGTAGTAATCTTTATTTTGATTGTAGTACCTCGAAATCTAATGTAGAGTCAATGTACTTCAAGTGAAATTTGAGAAATCGTTTGTAGTAACTTTCATTTCTTTGTAGTTCCTCGAAATCTAAAGTAAAGTCACTATACTTCAAGCGGAGGCTGATAAATCATTTGTAGGTGTTTGTAGTAACCTTTATTTTGATTGCAATACCTCGAAAGCTAATGTAGAGTCAATGTACTTCAAGCGAAATTTGGGAAATCGTTTGTAGTAACTTTCATTTCTTTGTAGTTCCTCGAAATCTAAAGTAAAGTCACTATACTTCAAGCGGAGGCTGAGAAATCATTTGTAGTTGTTTGTAGTAATCTTTATTTTGATTGTAGTACCTCGAAATCTAATGTAGAGTCAATGTACTTCAAGCGAAATTTGAGAAATTGTTTGTAGTAACTTTCATTTCTTTGTAGTTCCTCGAAATCTAAAGTAAAGTCACTATACTTCAAGCGGAGGCTGAGAAATCATTTGTAGTTGTTTGTAGTAACCTTTATTTTGATTGTAGTACCTCGAAATCTAATGTGGAGTCAATGTACTTCAAGTGAAATTTGAGAAATCGTTTGTAGTAACTTTCATTTGTTCCTCGAAATGTAAAGTCACTATACTTCAAGCGGAGGCTGAAAAATCATTTGTAGTTGTTTGTAGTAACCTTCATTTTGATTGTAGCACCTCGAAATCTAATGTAGGGTCACTGTACTTCAAGCGAAGCCTGAAAAATCGTTTGTAGTAACTTTCATTTCTTTGTAGTTCCTCAAAATCTAAAGTATAGTCACTATGCTTCAAGTGGAAGCTAAACAGTCATTTGTAGTTGTTTGTAGTAACTTTTATTTCTTTGTAGTTCCTCGAAATTTAAAGTAGGACACTATACTTCCAGCAGAGGCTAAACAATCGTTTGTGGGTAACCTTAATATTGATTATAGTTTCTTGAAATCTAAAGTAGAGTCACTATACTGTAAGCGGAGGCTGAAAAATCGTTTGTAGTAACTTTCATTTCGTTTGTAGTTCCTCGAAATCTGATGAAGAGTAACTATACTTCTAGCGAAATTAATGTGACTCTATAGTGACTTTATACGTTAGATTTCATTATCTCTTTATTATTTTCAGTAACACATACATATTATTTTCTGCACTCTAATAAAAATTGATTAGAAATGTATTGGAAATAAAAACTATATTTCAATATTGGCACTTGGACCAAATAACGGTTGATTCCGGTACTTTCTCAATCTAAGGACTTTAAAAGTATGAGGTAATTGAACCATATATTAATAGGAAGCACAAGTCACATGCCACTATCCTCCATTTATTTAACTTAATACGAAGGTTTCTGTATAGCATACAGTCTATTATCTCATAGTGGTTTTAAAGGTAACAACGGCATAACTTGGAAAACCACTATAGATCAATATCCTATCCTGTCATGTTATTAATGATAATAGTATATAAAAATACTAAAAATCAAACAAAAATTTGTACGAGTGTATCTAAATAACACCGAAAAACTGTAAAAAATTGTTTTTCTTTTTTATCTTCCATTTATATCGAGCCAAAAACATCAGCAAACCAAAAGAATAAAAAATTATGAAAAAAGAAAATAGAAAAAATGGCATAGCGGTAGATTTTTTCCAACCCTTTACAAAAATACTTCTGGGAAAAATTTCAAAAAGTGTAGTTTTATTGACAGATAATGTTCACCATGTTTGATTTCTTTAGCTTGTTATACATGGAAGAACCAGAGACCCTTATTAATTTTTATCAGAGAATTGCCCCTTACATTTTTTCGGTGTTATTGATAAAACTTCTTAGAGTTCATGCTAACTTTCATTGTAGAAAAATTGTTCCATAATAGAACAGTACAATTTTTTGTATGTAAACACCACAATGTTAGATTATTAAGTAAATTAGTTGCTTGAATTAAAAAAAAATGCAAAAATACAAATGTACCCCTCTCAACTTTGTTAATAAAATTATTAACCGATTATTAGGAAGTTTTTTGTCAGATAGGTTTTGTAAAACGTCATTCACTTTAGAATTCAAATTCACGGCCAATTACGATTTTCTTTTCACTGTAAAACTTAAGAATTTGATTATTGTTCCAACGGATTCTTAATCAGACTTGAAACACTAATTGTTGTAATACCGATATATGCGTACAACGTGTTCCACATAATTAAGGATAGGTTTTTATATATTCATTAATATTTTTGAATAACGAACACAATCTATAAATGGTCAGTTAAAAAATTTGTTTAAATTCAAGTCACTGAATGAGGCAAACCGACCCTCAGTAGTAAAGAGAGTAGGAAAGAGAAGAGAAGAGAAGTAAAAAGAATATTTTGATCGTGCTTATTCTAATGTTTGCATAAAACGAATATTCGCTCTTGTGCAATATAGAAACTTTTTAAATCTTTAATTTTTCTGCAAAAAGTAGCTCATCATCATCAAGAGTGTAAGATCCAAAACAGACCTATTTCCAAAAATTTATTACAATAATTTTCAAACATAAGATATATTTCTTGGCAAAAAAATACATTCAACATTCTTAGTACCCTAATAGTTGACATTCACATAAATTGAGTGTTGCAAATTTCGCATCTGTTTTGGCATTTACATAATATAGCCTGCTATTCCATACTATAAATTAAGTAAACTTGCACAATAATTATGCTGTATGTATTGTTAGTTCTACAATCCTGAACAAATGTATTTAACAATGTGAAATATATTTTTTTCTAATTAGATAATACTACGCGTAAGAGATCAGTATAAATACAATTGGTGTGAAATGTACGAAAATGGTTACACAAAATTGCTCGTTACTTATGTGTAAAGCCCAACAAAAAGTGGGACTATACAATATTCCTTGATTGCAACATTTGTGTTACATATGAAAATTATTAGGCAAATAAATTAATTTTTGCAATCTGCGGATTACCACTCCTTAATTTTAGGCAGTAAAGTGTTTTAGTCGCCCAGAGATTAAGTTTATATCGAACAGCAAATATGATAGAACTGTACCCCTTTCTTGCTTAAACAGTAAAAAAAGTAAATATCCCCCGTGGTTTAACAAGGACATTATTCGTGACATTAGGAGTAAAAAGAGAATGTGGCATGCTTACCATAAATCGAAAGATCCAGAAACACTTACATCATTTAAAAATTTAAGATGTAATTTAAAGAGAGATCTGATGCTTTCAAGTCTTTCATTGAAACAACAGTCCAATATTACAACGAAACCTAAGAGATTCTGGTCATATACCTATAAGAGTAAAAGTAAGTTTGTGTGTGTAATTGCATATTGTATAACGGTAACATCTTGCAACCCGGCAATGCAATATCAGAGGGCTTTGCCGATTTTTTTAAATCTACCTACGTTTCCGAACGTTTGGATGACCGGCTTCCATTGGAGGAAATACTTTGCTACAACAATAATATCCTAAATACTCAGTATATGGATGATCATGACGTATTAACATAACATAACATAACATAAAATAACCGAAGATGACAATGGGCCCCGATAATGTTCCTGCTTTTTTATTCATGACTGTGCCCATAGCTTATTAAAGCCTTTGAAAGTGGTACTCAACTTAATAATCTCGACTAATAAAATTCCTCAAGTATGGAAATCATCACGAATATGTCCAATTTTTAAGAGTGGTAATATTAATGACGTCGCAGACTATCGTTCCATTACAATAATAAATAATTTTAGTAAAATTTTCGAGTTCTTCCTGCACGATATTTTATATAATGACGTTAGGAATGTAATAAGTGTTAACCAACATGGTTTTATGAGGGGTCGCTCCACGGCGACAAACTTATTATGTATTACTCAATATGTGACTGAAGCCTTGGATAATAGGGACCAGATGAATGTTATTTATACAGATTTTGTCAAGGCTTTCGATCGTTTACAACATGAGATTCTCTTGCGCGACCTTAAAAAATGCGGCCTTTCATTTGATTTTCTGACGCTTTTATATTCTTATCTTTGTGATCGTCATCAATACGTGTGCTACAGAGGTTTCTCTTCATGCAGTTTTTCGATCGTGTCGGGTGTCCCCCAAGGATCTATTCTGGGTCCATTGTTGTTTCTTATTTTTATTAACAACATTGTCAACAGTTTGACTATACCTCATCTTTAATATGCAGATGACGTAAAGATATACTTAAAGATAAAAAATGTACAGGACTGTGTTGAACTTCAGGCAAATCTTAGTAAACTAAATCTCTGGAGTGAGTTGAATAAATTACCCTTAAATATAAAAAAGTGTAATGTATTGACATTTTCTAGAAAGAAAGATAGTGTATGTTTTTCATACAATACTGATTATACAGTATGCGCCAAAAGTATGGAATAAATTCAATAAAAACGAAACAATTATTTTTTGGGACAAATCCTCGAACAGGTCGATTTTTAATTTAAAAAATACATATTTTAACGTAAAATGCGATTTTCAAATGTCATTTGTTTTCGAGTAATAACGTCATCGATTTTTTTTTAAATGGCAACACCATATTTTTTTCCTTGATTCTGAAAGATCGTTTAATTATCTATCAGGCAGTACTAAAACTTTGCCCTCTTACATAGGAAAGTTTTCGAGTAAATGACGATTGAATGTTAGAAAACGTAAATTTTATCCATAAAAAAAAGTAACAATTCTGAGGTATATAAAATAAAATACAATTGATTAAATTTTATACTTAAATTAAATGTTCGAATTGCCATCCACCAACTTCTTGACAATGCGCAAGTCTGTGAAGAAATTCTTCTTGCACATTATGAATGATTTCTGGTGTAACTCTGCGTATTTCGCCCCGAATGCGATTTTGAAGTTCTTCTAAATTACTTACGTGGTTTATTAATGTACACTTTCGACTTCAAGTATCCCCATAAAAAATAGTCAAGAGGTGTAAGATTTGGCGATCTTGCAGGCCATTCTATCGGTCCGCGTCTGCCGATCCACCTCCCAGGAAAACAGTTGTCCAAAAAATCTCGTACAGGGCGCGCATAGTGCGGAGGTACACCGTCTTGCTGAAACTATATGGTATCGTCAGGAATGTCAGGGTCATTATCGTTAGGAAAAATTACTGCAAGGCCTGGAACAAGGTCATTTTCTAGAAACTCTAAATATCTTTGTCCTGTAAGGGTTCCTTCAAAGAAGAAAGGCCCTACTATTCTGTCGTCAACTATTTCAGCCCACACATTTAATTTCTGAGGGTGTTGGGTATGTGCCTCTGCCATCCAATGAGGATTTTCCCGACTCCAATATCTGCAAGTTTGACGGTTTACTGTACCATTCAGACAAAATGTGACCTCATCTGAAAAAAGTATTTGCCGGTGTAAATTTCTATTTCTGTGCTCTGACTAGTGTCATTGTTTAATGCAACCAATCGTGAAGAATTATGAGGATTATCCACCATACTTATCAAAATGTTCTGTTTCTGACTTTCATTAATGCTTGGACGTCCAGGTTTTGGAATATTTACAACATTGCCAGTTTCTCTAAATTTAGACTACCTTACTGACTGTTGATTGGCTGATAGGGCGATCTGGATATTTTTCATTAAATAGATTGCAAACTTCCCGCTGAGTTCTAGTCATATTCCCGCATCCGATAAAATTTCAATTCTTTGAGTAACAGTTAAATGTGCCATAATACTTTAAATTGAATAGTAATTTTTATGTCGCTTACAATACTTATTAGAAAGTCGGTGTGACAATGACACTTTCCAAAGATTTTCACCTACGTGATCCATGGAATTCGAAAAACTAAACTTGATAACGTATTTGCTTTATTTTAATTGATTTACGTTTTCTAACATTCAATCGTCATTTACTCGAAAAGTTTCCTATGTAAGAGGGCAAAATTTTAGTACTGTCTGATAGAGAATTAAACGATCTTTCAGAATCAAGGAAAAAAATATGGTGTTGCCATTTAAAAAAAAATCGATGACGTCATTACTCGAAAACAAATGACATTTGAAAATCGCATTTTACGCTAAAATATGTATTTTTTAAATTAAAAATCGACCTGTTCGAGGATTTTTCCCAAAAAATAATTGTTTCGTTTTTATTGAATTTATTTCATACTTTTGGCGCATACTGTATACCTCTGAATAGGCCAGACGTTGTTAAGGATTTAGGAATTTATTTTGATTCCAAACTCACTTTTAATTATCATATATATAACTTCTGTAATGTTGATACTATAAGTTATTGTACAATTGTTTTGTTAGACCTCGACTAGAATACTGTTTCTTAATTTGGGCTCCTACCTATGCTAGTTATATTGATTTGTTAGAAATAACACAACGCAGATTCTTAAAGCTGTTGAACTATAAATTTTTTAATGTACTTATATCCTCCCGTAGGTTATCCGCAGTACTTGCTACTTCATAAATACAATTACAAATCTTTAAAATCTCGCCGTGATATGCAAAATGTTATCTTCCTCTTCATTATTTTATTATATATGTGTTTTTTTTGTGTAATTTTCCCTGCTCTGTAAGTGAGTTCATCCCGTTGAGCAGGAATATATAATAAATAAATAAATAAGATACAAATTTTAAGTATCTACTTTAAATTGATTCCAACTTTTGACTGTGCACACCATAAATGGGATACCAGATTATTAATCCATATTCTATTTTCGATCTAACGAGGGAACAAAATAAGGTTTTAAAAGTACGTTCGTCAGAAAAGTTTCTACAGTTGCGATATATAAATATTATTAATATGCTCAATGAAAGTCGGTTTGTTGTGAAAAGTTATTCCTAAATCCTTACAGCTTTCAATTCGATCAATAGTGTAATCTTAAGCAATAAAATTAATTTTACGGGTGAAGGACATTGAGTTAATTTAATGATGTCAAGAGACTATTGATTTAAATCGCACCATGCCGATCGCAATCTAAAGGAGAATTTATCGTTGAATACAGTTTGAAATCATCTGGAAATTGCAATTTTTGACATGATACTTACATCTGAAAGGTAGTTGATAAAAAATAGAAGCAAATGTGGTCCCAAATTCGAGCCTTGAGGGCCACCTAAAGTGGGAGAAATGGACTAACCATGAAGTGTATATCTTCCAAATATGATTTTAAGAATGAGACCAATGAATCCGAAAAACTGAACATACGCAATTTAGCTAATAAAATATTGTAATTTATTCGGTCTAAAGCCTTTTAATAATCTGTAAATATGACGTCAACATGTCCTCTAACGTCTAAAGTATCTGATATATCATTCCAAAAAATAAAAAGGTTTGTTATCTTACTTGCATAAATCTATGTTGATGTACAGACATCAATTGTTTAATAAAGTAGTAAATTTCACTGTATAACGTGGACTCAAAAATCTTAGAAAAATTACACAGCAAGGTAGTGGTACCTACTAAAACCTGATTAGCAATTTTGGCCTTATTTTCAATGGAGTTCTCGACATAACCCTCAGCGACTGTCGTTGATTTCCAACCAGCATGACGCTTTATTGTCGTGATATCCACACCCGCATCTGCCAGTAATGTCGCTGAAAATCTTCGTAAGCAGTGACCAGTATAACATGCAGCATCAGGTAATTTTAAATACGAAGCTACTACACTCGGATGGTATTCTTGCCAACTGGCTGCGAACTACATTTTCCTGCTTTGTAGTATAAAAAAAGGCGCTTATGCTTGACGTGGGGAAGACGAAGGGACAGGTATTTTCGAAACAATTCAAGCATATTCCCCACATCGGTAACCAGAAAGGTTCGTGGAATCTTTATCTTAGTGTTTGGAATTTTTACAATCAAGGAAGAGCCTACATCCTCAATATCATCTACAGTTAAATTGACTAGTTTATCAGTTCGACAAGCTCCGTTGCAAGTTGTTTACATCATTATGTTTACCCTTCTTAAATATCGGACATACATATGCACTTTTCCAAGTTAATGGAAACGTGGAATGTTTAAATGTTCACAAACAAGGATTGTTATTAATGGAAAGAAAGTTAAATGTGATAAAACAAAAAACGAAGTATTTATTACTATAAATGTAAATGTTAAGTAAATAAATTAAATTTGATATAGGTTTACTACTTTTTTCATTATTCTACTAGTGAAATAGTTACTTTATTCCACTAATGGATGAAGTATCATTTAAGACGGTTCATATGTGTGTAATGTAATCAAGTTAGTTTATTTAAACTGTATGTCTTGGTCTGAATTCTAATATTTGGAGGCTCTAGAGGCCTTGAAATTCGGCCCTAAAGGTTGTTTCTTGCAAACATCTGAATCTAAACAGATTTTAGTAAAATTTAGTAGTTTTCAGTCTATCTGAACATAATTAATATCGTGATTTTGTCGAGTATCACAGAAGGCGTTAGTTATGCGTATTATTTATTTAAAGGACCTGTAAATTACTATATACTCTAAAGAAAACCAGTAAGGTCGACACAATGAAGATATTTTGTTTCTAACTTGCTTAAATTTCTTTGAGTTG
Source organism: Monochamus alternatus (assembly GCA_037114965.1). Classification (NCBI taxonomy): domain Eukaryota; kingdom Metazoa; phylum Arthropoda; class Insecta; order Coleoptera; family Cerambycidae; genus Monochamus; species Monochamus alternatus. Next base: position 18,866,969 of record CM073435.1, on the reverse strand, counting down.
CCTTTAAAAACAACTATGAATTTGAAAATTGACTTGAGTGAAGGGCATTTACTAAATCGGTTTTGGTGCTTAGTTCCCACGGTAATTATTCTACTGAGTGCCCCCGAGTGCAGCGACTGCGGCTTGTGTATTAGGAATTTATAGAAACACAGATTATCTTTTGTTACACAATCAAAACCAGTACTGACGTCCAAGAAGCGTGGAATCATCCACGAGCTTCTAATCCCGTTCCGTGATTGCCCAATCAGGAGCAATGGCCTACTGTCTGTTGCAGTGCACACGGAGTTCCCGATTTCCTTTTTTTACCTACCGCCCGACCTTGTACCTGAGGTAGTTCAAGGTCAAGATTCATTCATCCTGCGTGTGGCTTGGGCACGTGTTTTCTACACGCTTGAATGCTTTTGCCTGTACCACCATCGTTTAGAAGCGGTGACATAACCAAAAAGTTGATAAACCCTAATTTTTTTTGCAGTTGCCACAAAAAATGATGTAAAAAATACATATAAGTAGTTTCTCCACAAAATATTAAATAATTTTCCTCATATTTTGGAAACAAATTAAAATAGCTATTTATGATATACGTGTTAAAAGTAAGATTTTATTTTGTGAATGAAGATGATTAAAAAACGAGCGTAGCGAGTTTTTTAACTTCACGAACAAAATAAAATTACTTTTAACACGTATATCATACACTATTTTTTCTACAAAACAATCGGAAGAACTTTAAACTCAATAAAAATAAGAAATCAAAAAATACCACACAGATCGCAATGTTTATGAACCAAAATTTTCGTAGCAACCAGTGCTGTTGTTAGTTACGGAAAAAACGCAAAAATATTGACAGCATTTTCTAGTAGTATTATAAGTATAATGAATAATCTCGATAATGAGCGTAACGAATCCATCCCTGCTGAAATCGAAGAAGCCGCCAGTCGAGCAACATTGGAATTATTGCCGGCGAAATCAAAGGAACAGTACGAAATCGCTTATGGACGCTTTTCGGAATAGTGCAACATTAAAAAGGTCCGTGCGAAATGTAACGAAAGTGTTTTACTCGCATATTTTGAGGAAAAAGCCAAGATATGGAAATCCTCAACGCTGTGGTCAAATTATTCCATGATCAAAACTATGTTAAAAATAAAGCAAGATCAAGATATAAGCAAACATTATAAACTAATTGCTTTTTTAAAACGGAAGGGTGAAGGATATCAAGCAAAAAAGTCAAAAGTTTTGACGAATACGCATATCGACAAATTTCTCACAGAAGCAGAAGACGAAAAGTATCTGATGATGAAAGTCGCAGCACTAGTGGGTGTTTTCGGGGCGTGTCGCCGGGAGGAATTGCGTCAGATGTCCATCGACAATATCGAATATTTGGGCACTTCGGTTGTTGTGACCATACCAGATACTAAAACGAAAGTGCCTCGGACTTTCAGTGTTGTTGGTGAATTATATTTAAACTTTTTTAGAAAGTATATGGCACTCCGGCCACCCAACTCTGACCATAGACGACTTTTTCTTAAATATATGAAGAATAAATGTGTGAAGAATCCAGTCGGAATTAACATGTTTGGTAAAATGCCTGCCGACATTGCAGAGTTCTTGAATCTACCAAATCCTCAACTCTACACCGGACACTGTTTTCGTCGTTCATCGGCGACATTGTTAGCAGATTCTGGTGCAAATCTTACTACCATCAAGAGACATGGAGGATGGAAATCTTCGACGGTAGCTGAAGGCTACATTGAAAATTCACTGGAACAGAAGAAGGAAATTGCGTGCCTAATACTTCCTACTGCTGCAGCTACTAGCAAGACCACCAGTACTACCCGTAGTATTTCTACAGAAAATAGATGTCACACATGTTGACAGTAAAACCAACTTATGACTCCGCAGGGAATTACAATTTCAAATTGTTCTAATTTTGCTATAAATGTTAATAGTAATAACTAGTTAAAATGTTGGTTTGTACTTATTTAAAGTAAAAAGTTGTTCATGTGTTTGTTAAAACGTTTCATTAATTTTCAAAACAAAATTTAAATAAACTTTGATTTACTTTTAACACGCGTGTCAAAAAATGACATTTTGAACATAAAAAATGACAATTAAAAAGCCCACTTTTAACAGTTTTGTAGAAAAATATCCAATTACTGTGTATAGTGGAGCATACACAGTATAAAAACAAATATGTATACATCAACGCTAACAAGAGCAGATCTTAACTTTTTGTAGTTTAAACATGAACAACAAAAAATGTATAATAAATTCTATTTCATTGTACACTGATAAAAATGGGTGGAAATTTCCATGTTTTGTTGTGCTCTTTTTATAATAATATTTATTTTACTATTTATTTTAATTTACATTATATATTAAGGAATAATCAAGTGTATCTGTTTTATTACCTAATAAAATTAGGAAATTTCAGAAATAGTGTGGTAATACAATGTACTACAATCGAACTATTTACTTTTACTCAATTTATTATGCCATTTTACAGAAGCTTTTATGTGATTTCTATTGCACATGCGCAAAGGCACATCAACCTAACCTAATACGTTTTAGTTGTGTTGTTAACGTGTAGTAGACAAACATATACGGCTCATTAACGTACTTACTTTTTTTGGGACATTCTTAATACAGTAAGTATAAAATGATATTTTGTTACGTGTGCACTTGCAGCTTGTGTCAATTTAAATATTATACAATTCATAAATATTATATAAACTGAAGCGATACGTTGTTTAGATGTTTGCATTAAAACTACGCCATTACATGTATCTCTAAACCATACAATATTTATTTCAAACAACATACTTATCTTTGTGACAGTAAAAATAGTAATTCCTTACAATAGATATTAACATTACTTGTAGTTACGTTAATTATAAATTTACACTAACTAAACTATTTATTTTCACACAGATATACATATATCTACAAATATTTTCATTCAATACCAATATATACTGATGTTTCAAAAATTATGTAGTATTTTCTGTAAAAATATTCAACATATTTTCTTATGCCATTGACATTGCAATACATTTTTAGATGATGAATGAACAATACACTTTAACAGAGAAAGATGAATAATTCAGATTTAGAGGATGGATGGACAAAATTCACTAAAAAAATCTTCCTGCGTAGTTATTTCTGCTCCTGACAAGACATTATTAACTATTTAGAAATAAAAGTGACTCGCATAGTGTATTTATTATTGAATTCTAGTAATAGAATCTGTATTTATAATAATTTGTTAGTAACAGATACTTGTCCTCCATATTATATTGATTAGCTGTACCTGTACTTTTGTACATTTTAACAAATAGAGACTTTTTTCCATGACATTGAAAGTAAAAACTTTTCCCTCTTTTCAACTTCATCTGTCTCCATATGGCTACAAGAATAATATAATACATTTATAAATTGGCTTCAATTACACTATTCAGGTTAAACAAAATGTAAATATTTGAACTGATTAATGAACTCCTTGTTATACACATTTTTTAACATGCACATATTGTTCAATTTGTTACACATTGATATGCAGTCATGTATGTAAAATAATTTTAGTTATTGAAAAAGTTTTCTCTCTACATATTTTTCAATGTTAATTATAAAGATAAGTGTATATATAAAAAAAATAAATTCTCAGTAAAATTTCATATCTATATTTCACAATTTCGACCTAAAATTACAATGTATAAATTAATACAAATTATAGTGACGGAAATTAACGATAGAATTTTATAATAGATGTAAAATCAGATAACCTAATATGGAATTTTATCCAGGTTTATTCCTGTAATATTACAGTGTACTTATTCCATTTACAAAATTATTATGCAAATTTTCATAACTTTATGCTGCCAATGTAAAGTTATGTGAAATTACATACAAATTTTTATCGTGTACCTTTTAATACAAAGGCGACATTACTTCTTGCTGAAAAACATGGTGTTATGGATCTTATAGATAAAATTACTTGATTGGTAGATCTTCTTTTAGATAGAACATATATGAATACGGAATTGATCAAGTAGTAAGTCATACGGAAAACCCTCAGTAGAATACGCACCGTCCAGTAAGTACAAGGCTGATTACATAAATCTACGTTGAACTCTTTCCAAAGTCGCAATATGATTGACATAAATTGAGCTGCAGACTATTGATGCATATTCTAATTCTGAATGAATAAGCGTAATGAATAGCAATCGCAGTGTAGAGATATTGATAAACTCTTTGGAATTTCTGATGATATAATCCAAAGTTTTGAATGCGGATGACGCTATAGTGTCATTATGTTTTATTAAAGATAAAATTGGCCCACATGTTACTCCAAGATCTGTAATGCAACTGGATCTATAAAGTATTATTTTGTTTAGTTTATAATTAAATTTAATAGAATTTATTTCTAGTAAACATGACAATATTACATTTGGATACATTCAAAGATAAATCATTATGTAGACACCAATTGCAAACAATGTCAAATGCACTCTGCAGTCTGTCATAATCAGCAATGATGTTAGTTTCGCATAAAACTAGGTACCTGTATATCTCCAACAATGTCATTTATGAATAATATAAAATAATATATAATGATAAGGAAAGATAAATGTCCGAGTATGGAATCTTGAGGTACGCCATATATTTGATGAAACATATGGGACATGAAACCACGATACTGAAGAAACTGATGTCTGTCAGTTAAATATGATTGGAAAAGTTTGAACAGAAAGTCGCATAGTCCAATTAGATCAAATTTGCTCAATAAAATATCGTGATCTACACAATCTACATACCCTAAATATAAAAGCTTGTCTCGCTTATGAAAATCGTTCATTTCAATAACTTGATGTGAAAATAGTTATTGTTATAATAGAAATTAAAAGTGTCACTTTTGCGGCGAGCAAATTTTGTATTGTACCGACACTTTTAATCCGAATACATGCTAATTTTATCCGCCCTAATCTTCCATTTAATTATTAATTTGTGCTTTGAAATTATTCAAACTAAATTTGGATAATAAAACAAAGTACAAACATTAGTCGCCATATTGCTAATTGTGTTCATTTGTGATTGTGGTTATATTTGTTGAAAAGTTTGTAAAAATGGAATCTCAGGAATTTCTCCCAAATAAATCTCGAGAAAATGAAGATGTATTGATGGTGTATTTCTCACACTTAGCAGATAAAATGAAGTTGTCTATGCTATGGTCACAATATTCAGTATTGCGATCACCGTTGGATATAAAGAAGGGGATTGATATAAGCAAATATTCAAAGTTACGTGCTGAAGAAATCGCGAATATTTACAAAGGAGCAAGTTGATTGCTTTTTGAATAGTGCATCTGATAATTTATATTTGATTATGAAGGTAAAGTCTTTAAATATAAAAGATCAACATTTTTAGAAAGCTTCTTTATAGTCGTTCTAATATTGGGGGTTGCAGGCGGCTCTAATGAATTAATCAATTTAACAATTGATAATCTTGAAGATGTGAAGTCCGCCTTAATTATAAAAATTCCCAATAACAAAACCAAGAGACCACGTTCTTTTACTGTACTAAGAGCTAATTATTTAACTTTTATCGAAAATATATTACTTTTTCCACGGTCGGGATTAGAAATCAGTTTCTACGACATCAAAATTAAAACAGAAGTAGTCGATTATTCCCAAGGGAGTATAATGCTCCCAAGGGAGTTTACATTATGGAGAACGTTTTTCATGCAAAAAAAAGATAACATTGAAATTATTTATTGACATTTAAATTAAACGTTACATTTGTACAATTTTCAAAATTAATATTACAAGGAATATTACTTTCGCTTACATTTACAGTTTTTGTGATTGCGCTAGTAGTGGTACCTAATAAAACCTGATTAGCAATTTTGGTCTTATTTTCAATGGAGTTCTCGACATAACCCTCAGCGACTGTCGTTGATTTCCAACCAGCATGACGCTTTATTGTCGTGATATCCACACCAGCATCTGCCAGTAATGTCGCTGAAGATCTTCGTAAGCAGTGACCAGTAAACATTCAGCATCAGGTAATTTTAAATACGAAGCTACTACACTCGGAATTTTTCTCATGGTGTTCTTGCCTACTAGCTGCGAACTACATTTTCCTGCTTTGTAGTACAAAAAAGGCGCTTATGCTTGACGTGGGGAGGACGAAGGGACAGGTATACAACAATTCAAGCATATTTCCCACATCGGTAACCAGAAAGGTTCATGGAATCTTTGTCTTAGTGTTTGGAATTTTTACAATCAAGGAAGAGCCTACATCCTCAATATCATCTATAGTTAAATTGACTAGTTCATCAGTTCGACAAGCTCCGGCAGTCCCCAGAATTAATCCAACCTATAAAAAATCAAAATACTTAATAATTGAAATACCTAACAACAAAAGTAATCTTACCTTAATCATTAAGAATTCTTTGTCATCTGCACTTGATAGAAAACGATCGATTTCACCCTTTGTCAATATTTTCGATTTTTTCGCTTGATATCCGTCACCGGTTCTTTTAAAAAATGCTATCAGCTTGGGGAATTTGCTTATATCTATGTTGTCGTAAATTATCAAGCATGGCTTAACCATAGAATATTGCGCCCATAATGTGGAAGACTTGTAATTCTTTGCATTTTCACTGAAGTATGCCAACAAAATATTCTCGCTGTATACTTACACATTTTTCTCGGCGCACCACTTTTTGAACCGATTGTAGGCTATATCGTATAAAGATCTTGACTTCGTAGGCAGCAAATTGCTTATTGCAATATTTGCAGCCTCCACAATCTCTTCCGACTCACAATTATTCATTGTGCACTAAACAAATTTTAAACTAAACCAAACTAGCACCTTAATTTGACAATTCTTTTTGTTTGTTTATTTTGTAGTTATGACAATAACTCAACGACTACTAAATAAATGCTCAAATCCGAATACAATAATTCTGGTGCTACTTACTTAATAATGAAAAAAAATATGTGTTTTTAAGTTAATGAGACCGTGGAAAAAATAGTATATACCATTCGGGAGATTTGCTATTTTTTCCTCGATGCATTGTATGTATGTGCATCTCTGCCAAAATAACGCATTTCTCTCCCTTATAGTATAATGTACTATTACGTTCACTCGGATTGGTAGAACGTCGATTATTTCTCAGATATATTAGTGTAAAGTGTCACCGAATGGTGGTCGGTATTCATAAAATCAGTGCTCGCAAGAAGTGGCAGAATTTTTGAAGCTGACAACTGGAAAGAGTACATGGGACACGCATTACGACGAACGTATGCTACTCTTTTTGTTGACGGCGGTAGTGACCTCACTTGACTTAAAAGATACAGAGTATGGAAATCAAGCACTGTGACGGAAGGCTACATTGAAGACTCACTTTTGAATAAAGAAAATATTACAAAAGGAATACTGAAAGTTGATAGCGGTAATGATTAACGAAACATCGGAAAATAATATAACTATTAATGAAAACGTGTTGGACTGCTTTGAGAATTGTCCCAAGAATGAGGGTAGGGGCAGTTTTAGTGGTTTATTTAATTTTAATACTTGTTCAAAATCAGCACTTAGTATCAATATGGATCAACAAAAATTATTGTAAATATTGTTGAATAAAATTTTATAAATTAAAACCTGATTGACACCTCTAATCTAAGGATTAAAAGTGTCAACTCAGTAAGGAAAATGTCAACCTTAGAGACTCCTGACTGTCAGAAAATGTCAGTTTTGTGACAGTTGGAGAAAAAATTAAAAAGTAATGTATTTTGAATTGGTTTTTAATGATTTTTATATTTGATTTCGGACAATTCTAACATATTAGAAAGAATAGTTTCGTTTTTGTTAACTGTACTTTTTTTTCAGTCTCTTGTCGTCGCAGAGGGAAGTAGCGATGATTTCGGAGATGATCCACACAGCCTCTCTGGTCCATGACGACGTCATCGACCAGTCAGACTTCAGACGGGGCAAACCTAGCGTTAACGTCATGTGGAATCATCAGAAGGTAAGCAAAACACATTGATTGTTCATTTATAAATATACAGTTCAAGTGAATTTAAATCTGGAAAATTCTTCCATGCTACAAACTCGTGAAAACATAAAACTGAAAATTTAAATTATTTAAAATTTTTGATCTCACCACACCCTAAGAAAACGGTCGCCGCCACAGCGAAGACATGTGACGTCAGACGACGTTCGCACATGTATATCGTATACAGATATACATTGTAGTGTATATCTGTATACGATTTACATGCTTTCGGACAACACAGTATACAGGCTGTATCACATAAGAGGGCCACTCCCATGTATCTCGCTTAATATGCGAGATACATCAATAATCTTTAATTGTTTTTTGTTGCATTTTTGGAGGCCTTTATGCTCGTAACAACAAATTTGAGATCCATGGCCAACTTTATGAGTAATAACAAAAAAACCTATAAGTGCCCAAACTTTAAGGCTGTCTAACTTTTTTATTTTAAGAGATAGAGAAAACTTATTGGTAATACATTTTTATTGCAAAATTGATACCTTCTATTTAATATAAACAGATTTTTGAAATATCGTATGTGGTTCGCTGCGCCCTCTAGGCGGATAAAAAAATTTTTTATTGAAGCAGGCTATGGCCACAAAACATTGCCTGTTTTTTCGTCTTTCATACAATATACTACATGTTGCCCTTATCTTTTGTATTTATTACATTTTTTTCAATTTTAGTTTAAAAAAATGTACCTAAATATTTTCGTGTTGCTCAAGATAATGTAGAACCTGTTTTAAAGACGTCAACTGCAAAAAAATAATAAACAGAATGTTATTTTGACACAGACAATGTAATAAAATAATATTATAAGAAAATCTGTATTTTGCATAAAAAAAGTACATTCTGTTCATTATTTTTTTCAATTGGCATCTTTAGAACAGGTTCTACATTATCTTGAGCAACACGAAAATATTTAGGTTCATTTTTTTTTAACTAAAATTGAAAAAATGTAATAAATATGAAAGATAAGGGCAACATATAGTATATTGCATGCAAGACGAAAAAACAGACAATTTTTTGTGGCCATAGTCTGCTTCAATAAAAAAAAAATTTAACCGCCTAGAGGGTGCAGCGAACCACATACGATATTTCAAAAATCTGTTTATATCAGGTGGAAGGTATCAATTTTGCAATAAAAATGTATTACCAATAAGCTTTCTCTATCTCTTAAAATAAAAAAGTTAGACAGCCTTAAAGTTTGGGCACTTTATAGGTTTTTTTGTTATTACTCATAAAGTTGGCCATGGATCTCAAATTTGTTTTTACGAGCACAAAGGCCTTCAAAAATGCAACAAGAAACAATTAAAGATTTTTGACGTGTCTCGCATATTAAGCGAAATACATGGGAGTGGCCCGCTTATGTGATACAGCCTGTATATGTGTAGAAGAATTAATTTGTGGTTTGTGTTATTGTTAAGTAAAATTGTGTTAAATAGACATTGGTATTGAATAAAATTGCAAAATAGATAGAAATGAGCACAGAAAGTGCATCATTACCGGGCAAATGGAAGAAGTTTTGCATTGTGCCATTATGTACGAACAGCGCCTAATAAAAAATATTCTACCGTGCCAGATGTAAAGTTGTAAAGAATCAATTAAACTTTTCTATTAAGAAAATCAATGGTAAAGGAAACTTACATAATAAACAAAAGTAATAAATAAGGATTTTTTAAATATGTTTAAGGAGAAATGAAATCAATAGTAAATACCAATAAAAAGTTAATAAATTTAAAAAAATATATGTTAAATATCATTATTTATTACTTTTATTTATTATTTTTCAAGTTAAAACAAGGTAGTTTAGTATGAAATCAGATTGCATAATCTATAAATACATCAAGTAAAACCCTCTATCTGGACGTAACCAACATCATTCTCGTCGTAATTTTCACGAGTGGATCTATATTGCATACAAAAATATAACTTAAATTTAGCAATACTATAAATTCACCACATCACCACTAATAGCTATGATAATGGTTAAAACAGAAAATAGACACCTGCTTAAGCGATAATAAAATATACATTTATATCTTTGTAATGAGATATATTCCTACAGACAAGTAAACCGCATAGATATAAAGACTGCAGCTCTTCCAGGCTATTTACAGGAGTACCATACACTAATGTCTTCAAATATCCCCAAACAAAGAAATCTAGAGGGTTCAGATCAGGCGATCTTGGAGGCCATAAAACAGGTCCGGCCGTTCCTACCCATCTATGTGGAAAAGTTTGGTGTAAATGCTCTCTAACGGCCATGGAAAAATGAGCTGGAGCACCATCGTGCTGGAACCACATTTGTTGCCTCTGATTCAAAGGAATGTCTTGCAAAAACTCATACAGTGTGTTGTGCAGAAAGTTGAGGTAAGCAGCGCCTGTTAATCGGTTTGGTAAAACAACAGGATCTAGAAACCTGTCACCTACAATACCCATCCAAATGTTTAATGAAAAACGTGCCTGATGTCCAGATTCTATTAGAGCATGAGGATTTTCGTCGGCCAAAATATGCGTATTGTGAAAATTAAACACTCCATTTCTTGTGAACCCGGCCTCATCAGTAAAAAGAATGTTTGCAAGAAAACGAGGGTCTTCAGCATCATGACGTAGCGGCAAAAAACCAAACGAGCTTGATGATCATCTATTGAATTTAAGGCCTGTACTCGTTGGTATGGATAAAGCAGTTGCTCGTGAAGGATTCTCCAAACAAGAGGACCACTAATTCCTACCTCGGCTGATATTCTCCGCACACTCGTACCTGCATTCTGCTCTACCAGTGCTAGAATTTCTTCTTCTGCTCTAGGAGTGGATACCGACCTTGGTCTTCCGGATAAATGGTACTGTTTGCTCAAGGAACGGTATCACGCATTCTTTGGTGAATTCTTCCAAACATGCGTTGGGAAGGATTTGATTTCTCGTATTTCTGTACTAATCAAGTTGGGAAAAATCCAAGTAACAAACGCCGGTTTACATCACCAACACCGTAACAATGCACCTTCATCTATGGAAACATAAACCGTAGTGAACGTCTTGTGACGATACACCAGTAATATCGCATTTTCGGTCACGTCAGACAATATGTTCTGACCTTCCAATATGTTTGAAAGATTACCCTATATTACATTTCAAACTAATATAAAATTCATGCAACTTACGATCTTTACTTTTTATACAGGGTGAAATAGGAGTCATGGTGCGCATAGCAAGAGTGTATAAAACAAATGCGATTTAGCTAAATTTACCTTACACCTTAACTGACATATAAGATGTCAAAGTTAACATGTTTTCGCATAACTATTTTTTAATATATATATATATATATATATATATAAGTAATCTATATTTTAATATAGGCACGAAATTTGCTACGGGGGGTTCTTAGGTTAAGAAATTCAAATTTGCTAATACAGGGTGTCGGGAATATGAGTGCCGTAATTTTAAGGGCTTATATATCTGACTAAATGCAATAAAAAACTAAAAATGTCTAAAACGAATAGTTTTTCTACAAATTCATTTTGAAAAATAAAAATCAACTGCAATAATATGCAAAACTATGTTACGAAGTTACAAACTAGGGTACAAGTAAGGTTAAGCAAAAGCACCTGTAACGTAATGTGTTTGTAATTTAATTTTTCTAAGAAATTTGTTAAAACGTTGCAGTATCAGGCTGCTGCTGATAACCTAAAAGTAATATTAGTCATAATGGTGCGTATAGCTTATACGTTTCATTTTTCTCTAGTTTTTCTCTTTGTGAGTGTACATAAACAAAAATGGAACAATTTATAGAATCCATAACCAGCTACATCACATGATAATTTAGGTGTACCTATTTATAATAATTTTATATAAAAGATAACAAACCTAAGATAGTAAGTGAGCGACGTTGTCACGTATTCAAGACCTATTCGCTGTCATAATTCTGTTACCGTTGGTCAAAGAAAAAAAATTGTAAGTCAAATATGTTTTGTTCAGTACAACTTATCATATGGCAAAAATAAGGATTAAGGAAATAAGGATCATATTCCGGACACCCTGTATAAGTATTATAAGTAACTGGCACAGACATTGAAAAGATTGACTTCTTTGCTGTCTTGTATTTAAATTTAAAATAAATGTTAAATAATAAAAGGTAAAAATATTATTTCAATACATTAGGCAAAAAAGATAATTGTTGTTCACAAAATATTTTAAAATGTTTTCTGTTAAATGTTTTTTTCTTGCTTCACATTGATGTTGGTTGATCGGTTCATACCGATAACGAAGGAAAGTATTGTCAAAAAAGCACATCGTAAGTACAGTGAATAAATAGATTTCTTTCTAATAACATGGACAACTATAAGAGTCTTTTCACACGGGCCACCGTGCAGCGCTTCTCGGAAGCGCCGTTGAGTGGTCCGTTTTGACGAAACATTATTTTATATAGACTTACCACCACGGTGGCGCGTAGTCGCCGACTCCCACCGAAACGTCAACCATAAATTAGTGGCTCCACTCAGCAGCGCTGCATAGTAGCCCCTTCGTCCTATGTGCGATGTATTGTGGTACGATTTACGATGTAGATAAACCTTTATAATTCAGTTCATAATGAACTGAAATTATTAAAAATTAGTTGCATTTAGAATGAAAAGAAATCCACTCTTGCTCTGGGTACCATTTCTTATTGCCCATCCTGTATATGACAACAATAATCATTATCAACAATAATCTTAATTATCCAAAACTAGGTATTATGAGAGTATCTATATTTAAACTGTTATTTTATAAGTCCCATAATATAATAATAGTGACCTTATACTCGTATTTAACTTGGATCAAATATATTGGCGACTGTAAATAAATTGTAGAACTGAACCTTAATTGGAACAAGTGTGTTGATCTAGTTACCCGCTGTTTAATATTGAAATTCAGTTTATCTAGTCCATACGACAATTATTGCAATATATCGTGTCATTGAGCAATTTATTGTACGAGATAATAATTTTACTAAGTGAAGATGTCTGTTAAGTCTTGTAATTTAACATATTTACAAACTCTAAAGTTTATTACTATAAAAGGTTTTGACACTAGGCGCCGGTCTACAATAAACGCCGTAGGCCGCGTACGGCGTCACGCTATACACAGTTTCTGTATGCTCCAATGAAAATGTGCCAGTTGTAGTTGAACTATGCTTTCAGGGTCAAAGGGGGACCACATACAGTTGCGGCAAGAATTCAGATAACGTACGTCACGGCTGATGGTAACGCAATTGTTTTTATTATCAATCAAGCCCACATTTCGTTCGTAAATGACGTCATTATCAGGGGCGCACTTAGGACGCTAAGTTAATGTTGGTAGGAACCGAGGTGCAAACATACCTACAAAAAGTTAAAATCAACATCTTACCTTGTACTGTTAATATATAATATCCAACATTATTCATATTAAGTTTATTAGTTTATAAAACACTCTACATAACTATTCACTTACAGTACCAGCAACTGGTGGAAATGTTCAGGTATTAGGCTGTGGCGTTTGTCGCTAATAATCCATTTCGGTTTGGAAAACGTGTGTTCGACGTCCGCAGAGGTCACTGGGGCATATGTAAAGTATATATAATTTTTGATGGAAGGCAGGTATTAGGGTAGGTTCAGAAAAATCTACTTTTTTAACATCACAAAGATCCCGAAGAAATTCCGGATTCCAGATTAAAATATATGTATGTATGCTAAATCTTAGCGAATTCTAGGATCGTTAAATATCCCTTGAGCATATAAAATAGAAGTAGCATCACTTGAGTATAGTCGCTATAGAATAGTTTTTGTGCCATTTTATCGCCAAAATGTACAATCGTTACATGCTGGAGATGCTCCTCAGTGTTTAGAATTTTGTCCCTGGTTACTTCAGCCACATTTACAAAATGATAGATTCGCTTGTCATATGGGCTGTTAAAATGAGAGACGGTATAAATAATAATAATAAACATATCTGGGCGTTACAAATCCATATGCAATTAGATCAAAACGATTTCAGTAACGTTTCAATGTCAGCTTTTGGGATAGCATTTTCAACAATAATTGACTGCCTGTACATATTTTAAATGACCGTTTAAATGCAGATCTGTGTAGAACTTTCTTGGAAAACAATCTTTTTGATTTCATTGATGACGTGACGTTTAATATTGTTCAAAATACTCGTATGTGGTATCAGCACGATAGTGCACCACCACATAGACGGAGACAAGTAACTGCTTGGTTGAAAGATCACTTCCCGAATAAATGGATAGATCGACAAGGTCCAATAGCATGACCACCGCGTCACCCAGATCTAAATCCTTTGTACTTTTATTTATGGGTACATATGAAACACTTTATCTACTATGTTGAAATAACTACGCGTCAGCAATTGCTTAAAATAATCCAAGATGCAGCTGGCCAGATAACAAATGATCCAAATTTCATCCGTCGAGTGACGGAATCTTTAGTTCGCCGATGTGAGACTTGCATTCGAGCCGAGGGTGGACATTTTGAACAATTTTTATAGTTCTAAGATTTGTTAATTTGGTTAATAAACGTTAACTAATGTTTAAATTTTAAACGCAAATAATAATTATTGTTATAGCAACCTTCTTTTTTATTTATCAGGCTACTTTGAATGAAATATGAAATTATATTTTTCAATGCTTCAAAAAAAAATCGAATCGGACCTATGTTATAAGAAACCTTTTTTGACATTAACGTTTAAACTTTAAACACAAATAATAATTATTGTTATAGCAACCTTGTTGTTTATTTATCAGGCTACTTTGAATGAAATATGAAATTATATTTTTTAGAATACTTTTCTAAAAAAAATTGAACCGGACCTATCTTCATATAAGAAATTTTTTTTGACATTAACGCAGCTACCATCTGCCAAAGCTTGTAGAACACCCTGTATAAAGCGAACTTTTCGAATCTAGTATGATTCTCAGACTATACAGGTTGAACCTTAAATAAATACAAATATTTTAACCAGCAGTACAGTTCACTGCATAGAACAAATAATTAATAGTCTTTTTACAAAAAAAAAGTAATAAAAAAGTCAAATTTTAAATAAATTTCGTGATTTTTCAATAGAAAACTTGTTGAGGACCGCTGATTCGGGAGTCATGGTGGATGTACATTCCACAGCGTTGCCAGTGTTACACTAATAAAACGATTTAAATACGTTTTTACGTTAGTGCCGCAACTTTTAAAGCAGATGCGTCAATCGGTGCATTACTTAAAGTAACTATTAGCTTAGTTCGGTTTCAGAAGATGCAAAAGTATCTCATATTAACTTTCAATTAACGTGTATTGAAATTATCAAATCCCTTTCCACAAATATAACATGTTTTGATTACACTTGCCTTTGCCACAGCTTATTCCTTTGTCCTGAACCATACTAGTGCACCGGTATCAACATCAACATAACCTCTAATAATTCTAGAGCCTAGGGGATGTGGCTTGTGCGGGACAATTCGCCTACTGCTCCTGACACATACCTGTTATCTGTGCCTACGACATCAGTTTCTTTGTTTCTTTTTGCATGCGAATGACGCTGCTTTTAAATATTTTACTTTGTCTTCTCTTGATATTGAACGCATACATCAAGCTAGTTATTTTGTTATTTCATGTTTTGTGTTTATTTCTAAAATCAGTAAAATCTGTTTCACCCACTACGAAACTACGAGCCTACGAGGTACGAAATGGTTAGCACTGACACGTTGTTTAAGGTTATGTGGTGGAAATTAACTATAAGATGTATGAAAATTATAGTTTTTTGTTATTCTTTATAAAATAATTTAAGGGGATAATTTGTGATAATCTTTCGAACAGTGTACAATGGTATTAACTGAAATATGGATAACTCTTTAAATAGTTGGTTTTTCATTAAGTAGGTGAGCTTTTATGCACGTTTATGGATATTTTTTTGAAATCATTTAAGTAACTTCTTAAACTCTTTAACTGACAGTATCGAACTTGAGAAAATCCATATTTTAATCATTTATGATAATTTTGCTTTACTTATTGCTAAAAACGAATGTTTTTAAATTAGAAACAATGGTAAAAATTTAATTTACTTTAAAAAATTATTTATCTTACAGAAGATATGACAACCTCGCCTTCAGTAAATCATATGGTTTATTTTATTAGGTTACGTCAGTGGTCTATCTGGTTCTCAAAATGTGGGTATTTTTTAAAAAAATTAATATCTCCGTAAATATTTGAAATTTTTAAAAATGACTTTTACTAGACTATATGACGAACTACACCTGCAGTTAAAATATTTGTACTTATTTAAGGTTCACCCTGTATTTACCGAATTGACCTTTTTATGTTTACACTTCTTTATAAAGCATTCACATTCAATTTTTGTACAAAGCCGCGAAAAAGTTATTAGTAGGTACTTATACCTAGTATTTAGTATTAGTGTTATTTTATGCAGACATTTCACATAGGTATACATTTAAATTAGTAAAATGAGTTTGGTTCCGTTCATAGGGAATGTACTATTGTTTACAATAATAATGACACTCTCTTAAAACAGTTTTTGATTTTCTGGAAGTTCTGAGTAGAAATTTCATAAAATCTCTATCGGTGAGTGGAACAACTAATAACTAATATTAAAAAAATGTGAAGTAGATTTCATTACAAATACATCAGAAGTTCTAAAGAAATCGCAAAATTCATTTTAATGAGTGACATTATAGTACAAACGATAGTACATTCAGTTGTATATTTTCTGAAAATGCATTCAACCGCATTCTTAATTGTTGGAATTATCCTCGCCTGTTTTATTGTTTTTCAAGGATATACAGGCTTATAGCTTATGTGTATAAAATCATTATTATTATTATGCATCTCGGGAAATGGATGAGCAAATGTTATTATAAAAGTGGTGAGTCGTTGTCAGGTATAGATTGTCATAAAATTACATAAATAAACCAAGATAGGATCAGAAGCCTGATGCAAACTTTGAGCAGCAGTCACAGTAGTGGCACATCTAGCATTTTGGCTTGGGTAAGAGGGTTAATAAATACATTTTTTTTTTTGTCGTAAAAAATAAGTAACAAGTCTTTACATACAGGAAACAGTTGTAAGTAATACCTGTACAGGGTGTCCGAAATGTAAGTACCTGTTGGATGACAAATTTTACCAGAGAAAACAGAGCCAAACGGGGTAAAAGAACACATTGTTTGGGTAAAATTGAAACAGCAGCAACAAGTCTACTTATTCTAAATATTCCGAATATTCGAAAGAACTAGTGTGCAGTTGTTTCTATAGTATGGTTACAAATTTCTATGGAGTTTGTACAATAAAATCAGTTAAAAATTTCCTGTAACTCACATTGCTTAATTTTTATTCACAAAAAAAATCAAAAATATTGCCAAACTTTACCTTATTGATCTCGGTGTGTTACACTATTAAACAGTTGTTGGAAAATGTGTAGAATATAATTTAAAAGCAACTTACATAATGAAAGGCAACCATATAGTAAGCAAAACTCGATCTGCCGAAACTTAAAAAAAAAATAATGATTTTATTCGGTGAAAAAAAGTAGAGTACAGATTTATCTGACTTATGCGATTCTAATAAAATCGAAATAATGGGCTTAAAATGCTCTAACTGCGATAACAATCAATGCTTAAATTTTTCAAAAGATATATGGCATTCATTACAAAATACAATATAACGAGATTTAACATTTTTTAGCATTTATTGACATATACAAGCAAGAGTAACTGCAGATGATATTTCCCATTACCTACCTGTATATTCATTTAATAATAATAATAACATTTATTTACCATTTGCTACAAGTAAAATAAACATTAATAGGTAACATTCATTACTATAGAAAGAAAAAATAATTGCAATTGACAAATACAACAATCATTACATACAGGTGAATAAACAAGATGAATGAAGCATGCACACAAAAGTGAAACTTGTCTGCATTTAAGCATACTAACATTATTAGAATTTTTAATTTATTTACTTTGAAAAAATATGATTTCACTCTTTCGTCATTCCCCGAAGAGTTCTTTTTTATCCGTATCAGCAACTAACTCTTTGCAAAACAAGCGAACAAACTGGGGTTTCATATTTTTTCGTACGCGTATCAAATTTTCCCATCGACACGGTAAAAGTGAAACAGAATTTTCAATTAATTATTATATAACACTTTTTCCTCTGACAGCAAACAGGTTTGGAATATGCGACAACGTCGCAGACCTACCATGTTAGATGTATCTATACAGGGTGTCCCATAATGATGTGCGCTCCTTTGGAGGGTGTGTTCTTTGGGTCATTTTACGGGGGGGGGGGGTTCTTTCTATAAAATTTTTCGATTTGAGCCCTCTCTTACGAGATAAGGGCTTCTAAAAAATTGTAAAAATTTCGGTTTTCATTTTTTTTCTCAAACACGGTTAAACTTATGAATCTGAAAATCGGTGACTACATTTATTTTACACATTTCATATGAATTATTTTGCTTGCATATTCCACACCCGAGGATATATACGTATGTGGATTTTTTTTAAGAAAACGCGTGTCTGTATAAAAATACTAAGAGGGGGAAAATTTTGTAAATTGATTGTTCTATTTACTGTAATTTTTTCATATCGAGAAACGTTTTGAATAAAAAGTTCTAATTAAAAAAAAAGAACAGAGGTTGCTGGTTGCCACCCTTGCAGACATTTGGTAAAAATAAAAATCGTATTCAACAATGCCACTTAATTAACTAAATGTATTCACCGATTTTCAGATTTATAAGTTTAACCGTTTTTGAGATAATGAAAACCGAAATTTTTTCAATATTTTAGAAGCCCTTATCTCGTAAGGGAGGGCTCAAGTCGAAAAATGTTATAGAATGTACCCCCCTTAAAATGACCCAAGGAACACACCCTCCAAAGGAGCGCACATCATTATGGGACACCCTATACAACAATGAGTAGTAACTCTAAACATACTTACTATGAACGGTTTTCGTATATCTTTTCAGACAGAATAAAGTTTAGTATTTTTTTTCATAAGAATATTTTGTTACTTTTTGTGTACTGTATAAAATAAATAAATAATTAAATCCTCATCTAAACAATAAACAAAAGCAGTTACTTATTGAATATCAAAATCCAGTCTCTTTTTACCAACATGTAATAATAATTACAAATTTCATTACATATTGTCATTTGACGGAATGGGTCTGATTTTGGGGGAGGTTAATTATTACTCCCATTACCTTCCTCCCTGAAATACACCACTGAGCGTTAGTTTATTGTTTCATCGTTAATATTGCGAGTAATTATGGCCGAAGGACGTTATGCATATTAATAGCTCGACGACCGAAGAATTTACAAGCGGTACCGCATGTAAATGGAATGTTAGCAAGATTATCGGGCTGTTGTAATTCATGTTTTGCAATCAGATGTAATTTGTGTTTAATGTATGGCCGTTTCAGTTCTATGTGTGTTGCTATTTACGTCTGTCGATATCTACAAGGTGTTTTATGTAAAATTTAGAGGTCTGATAGTAGAATTGGAAAGTTACTATTCTTCCGGGGATGGATTTAATTATCTCCGAGGCCAAATTAAAGAAATTTTGATATAGCTATTTTATGTACTTACCTGCTTTCGTAAATTTTTTAAAATGAAAAAATAAAAATATTAAATTTGGTAACGCTGTCAAAGATGTATAATTTTAAATGGATAATTTCGTCTGCTGGACAAAAAATTGAAAGAAATTCCCAAATAAAGAAATGTTACATTTTACACCTGCTTTTGCCGCTATTGTTATTAATTGTGAATAGAATTAATTTGTGGTTTTAATTAGTAAAATAGTTTGACATACCTGATGTTACAAAAAAATTTTGGGCCCGTCTTACTTCTACAAACTAACACAAATTTTTCTGCTTCTTGTCCGTTTTGAAGATGTAAGTTATGGTAGCAACTATGATACTTTTGCGTAAATCATCAATAGAGTTGACTTTGGTGCAATATACTTCTTTTTTTTTCATATCCCCACAAAAATAAGTCCAAATGATTTAAAGTCAGGAGATCGTGGCGGTCATGGCACCGGTCTTCCTCGTCCAATCACTTGGTATTAATGCTTGGACACGCTGTACATGGTACAGATATAATTGAGCCTCGTGTATAATACGCCATACTGATGCAATATGCCGTAGACGCCCTGGACCTCCATCTATTCCACGATTCGATCGCAAATTTCCCGCGTTACGCCTGCGTGCCTATACTTGCACTTACAATATTCCGTTGTAAAAGTAACTGCATTTGGCACATGTTTACCGGGAAATCGTTCTGCTAAATCATTTTTACTTCACCATAAATGATAACGATACCCATCAACTCCGAGTTTCTATACGTAAGCCATTTATGATATTTAAAAAACTGAAGTAAATACTTCCATCACAAAAAAGTTAATACGATAAGTAATCGGATATTTAAAATCACCTGGTTAGAGACTATAGTAGCCCAACAATGTAAAGGTTGAAACTATTACTACTATAACTTCAATAATTTTTTGACTTTTCGGATATTAAGTCATTTTGAAGCGAGGAGGTCACACTAGATATTAGTTCCTTAATATTTTTTCTTTTTTTTAATTTCAATTGTTTCAAATGTTTATTTGACTTGTGTTCTGAGTTTTTTCCGAGACGTTTGTTTTAGAACAGTGCATCTCCAATAAAAACAGAGATAATGTCGTCATTAAAAAAACAAAATGTTCACAAAAGATGAGGCTACAGTGTGACTCTTGTTAGCAACAGCGACTGTAGCTGCTGCACCCCACAGGGTGTTACAAATTTCGAGAAAAAAACTTCGTCTTTCTGTTGCGTCCCGTATATACTCAAATTAAATTCTGAATAAAAATTTCCGACATAGCATCCGATCCTGAGAAATCAATGTACAATTAAAAAAAAAATTATCAAAATGAAATGAGTGGTTCGCGAGGAAGCCAACTTTTAAATCGGGGTTAGTTTTTAGTGGCCGTTTTTTTTTGCCGGTGACTGTATATTAAATTCTTATTTCATTTAAATCACATAGTAAAAAGTTAAAAAAACGCCTGTATATTCGTCAAGGAACTCTCTAAAAAAATATAGCTAATGTGACCAGAAGTAATATTCAAAGGAATTGAAGTACGTAAATCAGGAGACCATCATTCCAATGGTCAGTTTGTTTTTATTTTATTTTTTAATTCATTTAAAACGTCTCTTTCGGTGATAATTGGAATCGTAAGATAAAATGGATTCTTAGGTTAAGAAGTAATCAAGAAATGGTGACTGAAAAACTATGCAAATGTTTTGAATTTCCATGGTCGAATCTTAACTTCTTAACTTAGACGTTTCGCCATACTTAACATCTGGCATCTTTAGTGCTTCTTGTATCTTGAGCGACGATTGAATGGTTACCGCGGTGTTTAAGCCTAGTTTTTATATTAGTCGGTGTCTCAAGGTTTAATAGTTCAGTGTTTTTGACTAGTTCAGGTGGTTTACTTATTTGTTCTTAAGCAAAGGCACCCAAGTATAATTAATCTTCAGTCCGTTCCAGAACTCCCCTTCGCGCTAAGTTATAATATCCATTTGTACAAACCAACACTCTAGTGTCTTCTAATGGGATTATGTATCCCTCTTTCCAAGCGTGTTCAGCAACGTATCCTTTGTCACAGTAACTGCATCTCACCAAGTACACTCCCAGAGTTTGTAACGAACTCAATTGGTTTTTCGGGTTGCAGAGTTACTGACTTATTTTACATGTTGGTGTGAAAGTAGTCTGCATGTCTTTTGTGCGTAGTATTGTCGCACTTCTGTCATACTGTGGATGTATGGTAAGGTGGTGGTTGTAGTGACTTCATCCTTGGGCTTTGCTGTTTGCTAACGCCGAGGTCTATTGGCTCTGTCGTTGTCTTTTTTAAAGTATCCATTTCCTGGAAACACATATTGAAGCGAATCTATTTCTTCCTGCCGATGGTTAATGCACAATGAACTACGGTCTTCATGACCGAGCGTTTTTGTGTCGGATGATGATTAGACTTTCCATGGAGATATCTATTAGTATGCGTGTTCTTTCTGTAAACACGGTGTCCCAAGACGCCAAAGATCTTCCTTTTGACCAGAATGTCTAAAAACAGTAAGTCTTTGTCTTTCTGCACTTCCATGGTAAATTTGATCTTGTTGTATTGTTCGTTAATATGATCCAACAAAACAACCCAGAAAGTGTACATCTTCAATTGACACTGACCGTGAAAACCTACGAACCATTAGAATTAAAATTATATGCCCGTCATTTTGTTCAGTAAATATGTGGAAATGTCATTATTGTCATTTAACTGAAAAATAAGTCCAACGACAGAAAACTAGGGACTTAAAAGTATATGCCCACCATTTTATACATAAACTATCGATTATTGGGACTATTAAAACTGTGTACTCCTAAATATTTTTCTTCGACTGTGGATACTTTCGACAGACTTCCAGTCGCCATATCAAAAGTATTTATCTCAACAAATGAATAGAGTGAAAGCCCAATTGATATCATGATGTAGTAGCTGTATGCAAATGAGTACTGGAACACCTAAAAAAGAACCGATTTAAATGTTAACCTTTTTTAATTTAATTGACTTCATTAATGTCTGTATCCGTTACATAATTCTAAATATACAACCGGGGCATGCCTGAAATACATTTGAGCACGTGTAACTCATAAGAATTTCATAAGCAATCAGGAACTCTTCGATCGCCAAACGAAATGATTAGAAAATATTTATTAAGATGTCACCGCAGTTTTGGCTCGCATTGTGAATACAAATTTGCGGGACTTGTTACAGGGTGGCCTTAGTAAAGCGGACGTTGTATTTTTTGATTTTCTCTTTATAACATTTTTGTATTCGAAAAAACGGTCAAATATAAAAGTGAACCAATTTCGACACTGTTGATGAATGTGTGTCATTTCCCAAATAATTGTTAAAGCATGTTGGGCCAGATTTTATAACATAAATTAATAGTGGTAATTACGTTCCGATATTTTCATTTGCTAAAAAAATACCGTTACGTTACTTTTACATTACTTTTTACGTTACTTTGCTTCGTGTATGTATTATGTGATTTGTTTGTTGCTTTTAGTCTGTTCTCATTTTTTGTAGTTAACATTTTTTTCAAAGCTAATAAAAAATTGCACTATGTAAAAACATAGGGTGTTTTAAAAGAAAAGTGCCATAAATTGGCCATAGACTGGTAGATTATCAGAAAATAAGATGATCGATATGAGTTTTTTGTGATATTTTTTGCATTGCAAAGGTATATTGGATATTGTAATGTAAAATCTCAATATGCCCCAAAAGATAAAGAATTTTCAACAATATCTTTTTTTATGAAAAATTTTGTTTATTTTTTAAGGCTGATTGTGTGACCTCATTAACATACCTGGGATATTCCAAATATTGTAGAGATCAAATAATTTCCATTATCTTTATTTAGCTATATACAGTATGTCCACGATTAGAGTGGAAAAGAGCAAAAATATTTTTAGTTTTCATTTTCCGGAAAAAAGGCATTCTTGGTTAAATTTGCTTGTCTTCAAAATGCGGTTGACATGGAGACCTTTCATGTTGCATGTACAGGGTGATAAAAAAATCGACTTTCGTAATAGTGAAGAAATCTCCTTTATTCCGATAATGTTTGTTTAAAAACTGTTATTGAATATTATTTATTACTACATGGATATATCTCAGATGTATAGAACTATAAATCAGGTACACATATTTTTTTTATTTAATATAGCTTCATAAAGTGCATATTTAGAAATAATAACTTCAAAATAGCAGACCTGAAGTCATCACCCTTTTTGTCAGTTTTTGAAAAATTGTATTCGCAAATTTTTTAATTTGAGATCTATTACCATGCTATATTCTCATTATTTGCCTAGACCTACTGATATTTTTTAACTATTAAAACGTTTGCTTGGTCTTGTATTGGCAATACAAGACAAGACTTAATAGCTCGAATTGCAAAACAAGACAAAATTTAAAAAAAAAATCGTGCGAGACAAAACAATAAATAATGCTAAGAAGGGGTAACATTTAAGTGAACAGTAGCTGAAGAAATAAATATTGCATTTCTATTATAGATATATCCTTTATTTAAAGGGCATCCGGCATATAAAATTATTTTTAAATCAAAGTTTATTAATTCTAGTCTCAGTTTTGCTGAAATTAACTAATTATAAATTTACTGCCACTTGACTGAAAGAGCTCTGATTGTGCTTCGCCTTATTTTGTACATTATTTATAACTGTCAATTTCTATACTTTTTAACTTTTACCAATCGACCATACAGATAGTTAAGTATGAGCTCCAACCGAGACCGTAGCCGACCGAGAGTAACCACCACTAATACTAAATTCGTAATAAAGTTCGATGTTTCTCATTTGTATCCAAAAGTCCCTCAAGAATCATTCAAGGGCCTTGCAAAATTGCTAGACTCTCGCAAGACAAGACAAGACATGATCTTGCAAGATTTCTTGTCTCAGTCAACATTGTTAAAAATTAATTGTGCTAGTAAAAGTGTAAATTGTTTGTAGAATTGTATCCTTTTTCCAGTTCATGAAAAATATATGAATAAAAAATAATATAATAATATATTGGAAATAAATGACAATGACCAGTATGTGTTTATATTTGAAAATAAAGCAAACAATTAGACTAAAATTATTAGATTAGATTAAAATTGTTTTCCATATTCTGTTTAGTCTATTTTGTTGAATTAAGAGAGGAGCATTTTTCATCTAATTATTTAAAAAATATATCAAGATCATTGTTTAGCGGAAATTTTTTGGAATATTTAAGAATAGAGACATACCATAGGACGCATTTTAAAATATATAAAAAAAATCACAAACTATAGAAAATATTTAACGTTTTGTATCTGTATTTTTACTTGGAAGCATATATGTACACATATTGTTATACAGAATGTGTCAGAAAGAATGGGTCAACACTAAGTTGGAGATACTAGACACCAAAATATTATATTTGAGCTCATCATGCCTTATACGAATGTCGCTGGTTTAAGAAATACAGTTTGTTCAAGGTTTAAATTTTATTCTGAAATTTCTCAATGACCCATCCTTTCTGACTCACCCTGTATAGTTTTTAATGAATAAATATGTATTATTTTTTTTATTTTACTTGTATTGTTTATATTAACATTACTTACCGTAATAGCTCAATTCTGGACACCTTTGAATTTACTTATTCTATTATTCATTGTAATGTAGTAAATATAATTTTATTATGATCTCTCAAAAATTATTTTTCTTAAAGTAATTTTGTGTTTTACTTTAAATGTGTTAAGTTAATTATATAGACCAATATGTTTGGAGATTTAGAATTTTAATTAAATTTGTAATCTAATCTGAAATTTGAAATGTTGGTATAAAATTCTTAACTTCAGTGCAGATTCTATACAGGCTTATTAATAAATATTTTGGAATGCTCTATTAAATTTTGTGATCAAAACATTGTATTAGAAGTACTTCTATTTGAATTGAGAATAAATTTTGTATATGGATTTTTTTTATTAAATCATAAAATCAAAAGTTGATAAATTGTCCTACTTATCTATCCTGCGCTTATTTACTATTTAGACATAAATTCTTAAAATGAGACAATTTTCATGCAATCTAGGTACAATTTTCAAAAGTCTGTCCTGTTCTGTTTATAGTCCTCTCCACTGTTTACCTATTTTCTTTTCTTATGCCTGTCTTCTCCCTCAATGTCCGTCCTTCTTGATTTTGGTTCCTATTGATGGTTCTTGTAGATAGTTACTTGCACTTGTTAGTATCAATGATACCCCTGTGCTTGATATGTTGGTAGCTTCTTCTACATGGGCTACGACAATAAAGATTGTATCACTAACCTTGTTAGTATATTTAACAGTTTCCTCTGTTTGATTTCCTTTATAGGTTCTTGATAAGAATTTTATTTTCTATTCTGCTATATTGACTCTTCGTCTTCTTCCTTTATTGTAATTTTAATTGCTTTGTTTCTTATAAATTCTAATTTTCTCTATAAATTTCATGAGTTGAGCTTATTTGCCTCTTGCCTATTTCTTTTTCAAAATCAAGAACCAACACTCTTTCTTTATGTCTAATTTTACAGATTCTTTCAAGCTAATTTTGATTTGCACCAATGGTATTAATTTTACAATTTGATATAAATTAAATAAATACCCCTGTATATCTTTCAAACCAAATACTCCATTTTATTTCCTCTGATAAAATTTGCACTCTGATTTAATTTTGTATTTTAAAGTTTTATTCTTATTTGTCATCTCATTTCTCTAAATGTCATTATAATCTGACGTTTACCAAAATATGCTATTACTTCTATTCTTCTTATTATCTTCTATTTATTAATTTATCTTTTCAAATACAAAATTTTGTCTATTTTAAAAACCAGATAATGCATCACCATCAGTAGCTTATGTTGTCATCTTACATGAAATACCCTGTACGTGAATTTGTTGCTAAATTGTTTTAATGTTATTTAGTATACAAATAAGGACGTCTTCCGTTACTCTGCGCGATTTTTATTCTAATATCGTGTTTCCCTGATGATACATTGATGTCTTTGATAGACCATCACTACCTATTTAATCATTCAGTTACGATACGGGAAAACCCACATGTTACCGGGAATTTTATCATGTTCCTAAGCATCAAGGTGATGGATGATACAGTAGCAATTCTTTTGTCAGAATTAATAGTACACCAACCCTCTTACATATTCGCATCAGTTACATATTTTTTGCAATGCTTACAATTGGCAGGTGGCCTTAAATTGAATCCAATATCTAACTATAACAATTATTATACGGGGTGATTCAAAAACCGCTAACGGATTTCTAGAGTAGAGTACACTCATATCAAAGGTTAAGACAAAGATTCCTAATAATCATGAGGTCGCAGATGGCTCCTTAACGAGATACAGGGCGTTAAGTTTCTTAACGTTATCTTCGATAATTCCAAAACGCCTTAACATTTCAATCTCACATTTGCCACATGCAGTTAGCACCTAAAGACTAACTATTTGATGTGCTACTCAATATTGTACGAACAACAGTGACGTAGAGGCGGAGACAAATAAATTAAAACCAACAAAATTATTTTAAACGTGTTTTATTTAAAAATGGTTCATTTTATCAAAATTTTCCAAGATATCAATTTGATAGATAATTGGGCACTCTATATAAATTGTATCCATTTGATAAAATTAACAGTGGCGTAAATAATACTTTTAAAAAATGTTTACGTTGCCTCTGCCTCTACGCCACATTTGTTTGTAAAATATTGAGTAGTACTTCAAATAAGTAGTCTTTAGGTGTTAACTGCACTTGACAAATTTTAGATTGAAATGTTAAGACGTCTTGCAATTATCGAAGATAATGTATAAATTTAATGAAATTTTAACGCCCTGTATCTCGTTAAGGAGCCATCTGCGATTCCATGTTTATTAGGAATTATTGCTCTAACTTTTGATATACTTTCTGTCCTAGAACTGCGTCAGTGGTGTTTTGGATCACCCTGTATAAATTAAAACTATTTAAAATTAAATTTCGACAATGTCAAAAGTGCACTGAAATATTGAATGTTATAAAATGTTTTTGTTAAACTAGATATGACTTTTTTGCAGTAAATTTAGCTAAATTAATTTACATTTGATAATTATTAAATACCTAAATATTTGGTATTAGGGAACATACATAAAAATTACTTCAGTGATAAGAATTGTGGGAAAATAGATTATATTAGCTTAAATACGTTTACAATACAGTAAAAAAAATCTGCAAAAGCTAATAATAGAGAATATAAGAGCAGATATTGCGGGTGTAATTCAACGTTGGTCGAGGTTTTAGTCCGAAGGGTGGTTAGTTTCACATAATATTGTGAATACATAATGGAAAAACTTATACAGAGTGTTTAAATGTGAATATGTATTTCATTTTTGTTTTTGCTGAAGAAATAAATGGTGGTTTGTAAATACTAGGTGTTGTAGATTTACTGATCTATAATCTTTTTTCGTAAATCTTTCTGAAGAGTCAATACTTTGATGCTAAAAGCAATACATCAGATAATGATCCTTTCGTACATATTTGATAAATTAACCCCTTTTTTCGAAATGTTGTAGTTAATTAGTTAGTGGATAGGTAATCATCGTATCAAGAGGCGGTCTATATTTTGTATTGTATAGTTTTTACATTATAAACGCCACAACCTGATACATGCATTTACCTCTACAGCTGTAAAAAGAAACAATAATATTTTTTAATTATTATGCCGGTATCAACTGTAGGAAGTTGTTAAAGCTTCAGATATGCTTAAATATCCAGAACAGAATCTGATAAACCTTAACGATATTGGTATTTTTATCTACTTTAACTGAATAATCATTCAAATTGTGTATTGTCCAGCATACTAATTTTGCCTTTGAGACACTGCCTCGATAATTCATAATTGTTTGGTCTCTAAACTGTGGAAATAATAAATAATGCAAAACTCTGTGGTATTGGCTTTGTTCTCTTTGTCCATATGTAACTGAATTGCTTATGCAATACACAAATATGTATTTTTTAATATCCTTCTGGAATTTACTTGCAATTTTACGTGATTTTAATAGCAAAAACTTGGGGAACACTTGTAACAAAAATATCCTTTAGTTGTACAGGGTTAACTATGACTAAGTACAAAATTTTTAACCACGTGCTCAGGGAAGTCTAAAAGACAATAAAAAATTTATTTCGGAATTTTAGCTCAATGTTTAAAAAATGGAGAAAAATGAAAAGTCGGCGCCTATGATAATCAATCATCGTCCGAGATGACTAGATATGTCAACTACCGTGCGGTAATTTTTTGCAATAATGCCTATAATAATAGATAACAGTTAATCCGGTTAGCTGCAGTATTTTGTATTCGTTCTTTCGTTGCACACTGCCAAAACTACATTTTCGCTCCTTGCAGATTCATCATAATTATATCCACTAACATATTCGACATAAAATACTTTATTTAATTACTGTAAAACGTTTAAAATTAGTCACTTAACTGTTTTAAAATAACATAACCTAGAATACTGCATTGTGAGCTGCATACTCTCCAAACCTTAAAGAACATGTGAAGTTAGTTATATTCTAAGGGTCTAAGAAACATTTTTACAGAACACTATAAACATCTTGAGATGTTTCAAAGTTTCAAATATTACTAATTATTTTATGCAAATATCGTCGATTACTGTTAATATTGTTGCTATTATTAGTATTAACAGAATTTAATTCCCCAACAACGCAAGAAGTTTAAATATTTATTGCCGTGAAGTGCACTTTGCATTAGTGGCCTACAGATGTCGTCTACAGATGTCAAAAAATATTACATACGGTTACGGTACTCTGATTAGTTTGAAATAATTTCTCAGTACTTGCTTTTCGTAAATTTAATTTTTCGCGTATTTTCTGTGTATTTACAAACATGTTGTATTCAAATGCCTATATGACGGATAAGGTGCTGATGTATGGGAGTGTGACAAGCGCATATTATCGTGTGGCAGCGTAATACCAAAGACGTTTTCCGAGTACACAAATTATTATGCTGAATACTTTTTGAACCACCTTGAACATAACTGTTATAATGCCTTGGCGGTAAACATGTGGCAAGGTATTTATGTATTATTTGTGTACATTTGCGTGCATTTTTTGTTATCCTTTGTGTTTTTTTCCCGACGTAAGTAATCGACCTGATCATGAACCAAGTAGACCTCGCTTTAAACAAAAAGAACAGTCGAGGAAATGAGGTCCCCAGTAAGTACAAAAATCTTTGCAATGGTAGGTTTTAAGTTAAACAAGTAAGAAAACAGAAAATGATACAACATTCTTAAAATCTCTCCAAATATCAATCCTGGAAATAAATATTAGTCCCTGTGCTACCATATGGTGTTTCTCATTAAATAATAATCTACATTTTTTTTCTCTAAAAGCGGCGTAAACTGATACTCATGTCAAAATGCGGTGACCTGTCACTACGTGTGACATCTTTGACTTTGACAGAATATACCTAACCTTGCGGCTGACAGAAGGCCAGTGACGGACATAAATTATGATTTAATATAAGAAAAAATTTCGCTTTATAAATAAGTTTGGAAATTTCTTGATAGATAATTCCGTTAATTCTTATTTTTCTCTATCCCCTCTTAAACTATTTGTACTAAGTCATATTTAACCCTGTATAGATCACTTTTTTACATGTTGTTATAAATTAGTAAATTTATTGATTAAATTAAAGAATACACAATTATTTTTTTTACATTAAAATACAATCATGATAGTAATATCAAATACGTAAAACACGTAGGTACATGTAAGTCTTACTTTAAATGTGTAAAAATATGTAAAATACTAGAACGTAACTTGAATAAAGTTAGGTACTAAAAATTCTCAAAATAAGCCCATAAATTAGAACTACATACTTTAACTTTTTAGCCAGTGGCGTGGAAAAAATTGTTGAAATTTTATGTTAGCTGGCTTAGTTGCTACTTTTTTTGGGTTGTGAAATTGAAGAAGGGGCGGCATTTGCCTCCAAGATGACATACAAAATAGCTACTACCTAACAAGTCTACCTGTTTAAGTTGGAAAGTGTTAGGTTTTTTAAAGTACTAACTTTTCTTAATGTTCCTAAATCTATTTATTTGATAGTCTTTCTTTGTCGTTTTATTTATATTGTAATATTGCTACTGTTGGCAGCGTTAATTATGTTACTTATGATTCGTTGGTATATTTTAAAAAGTGTTCTGCCTTACCCAACGTTAGAGTCTCCCCAAGTTTCCAAGAATAATTATTTTGTATATCTTGATACTTATTAACTCATAATACGAATACCTGAATACCTGTATATTCAGTCCTTGTTTGCTTTTTATTTATACAATAAACTTGTTATAGTAATTGTTGTTCTGTTAGTAATTAAATCTTATGTTCTTTAAATTAGTTTGTTTCAGCGAAGTTTACTGCTTTACCCAGCGTTGATGTCTTCCAGGTTCAATTCGATAGAATAATTCGTTTTTATTATTTTGAAACTTTCATTAATGTCATATAACTCATAATAAGAACATCTAAATATGTATATTAATAATATTTGCCTATGTATTTATATTGTAATCTAGTTATAACAGCTGTTGTTCTATTATTGGTAATTAGATTTTAAGTTTATTGCTTCACCTAACGTTGGGATCTCTCAGGTTAAATTTAATTTACATGATAATTTCACTCTGTTCACTTCTGTTTCACTATTTTTGAGGCTGTCATTAAATCATATAAGTCATATATATGTATATTCAATAATATTCCTTTGTTTTACAATTTATATTGAAATTTTGTAAAAATAGCTGCTGTTTTACCGACCAACACAAATGGTTGTCAAAACGAGTCCACACCCGATTATGTTGAAATAATAACGGTAACATTGAACGATTTTTGAGTTAGCTTTCTAAACTATGTGTTATTCCAAACACAAAATTGAGTTATACGAGCCCAAACAACTAAATATTCGGACACGCACGCATTTTGTGCCAACAGTTCCATAAATTAATCAAGCAAGTTTGTAAACTTAAAACAAAAACTTTTATTGATGGAACATATATACTAATAACTATTTTCAGTAGTAATATCCTGGTTTTTAATTCATTAATTCTAACAAAAAAAAATAAACGTCAAACTACCCGAAAATATGCGGCAACTAAATATTCAGACATCACGTAATATAGATAAGCAGTAGTTAGTAGGCTTTGCTAAAAAAACATATGCAGGGTACTAACGTCAAAATATCACATTGTAAACATTACTACAACTTCATGACACAAATTCTCACTTTCCAGTTTACAACATACTCTTTTATGCAAATTGTAATTTGAAAACGTATTTACAATCGCGGTCCATGGTTCATGGTCGGGTTAGAACAATACACTTATGATTATCTTCCAATAAGAGCAGAGTGACTTGTATCATACACAGCAAAGCTACATCTGCGCGTCGGTACTTGCTCGCACTCAACTTTGTTTTCCCCCTTCCACTTACTAAACAATGTGTAATTTTTACAACGGTTGGTGTTATTTTTACACAGTATGTTCTTACTCATACATATTTTGGTTTATCTAACCAAATATTGTGTAGATAAGCTCATTTGTTTGTTAAAATATTAAATTTACTAAAAATATAACACCAAATTAATTCACTCATAAATGAGTTTGAACTTACTCACTGTTATTTTTTACTGTGCACTCTTTACTGATGCAAATCCGTTGGAAAAGCAGGAGAGGATCTACTACAACGTTTTCATCGCGGAGCTCTATAGATGAACTGACAGAGAAAATTAGGGAGTGCTATCTATCTCTCTGTAAAACGTTTTTTTTTTTTTGTGTTACCGATATTTGAGAACAGATCTCGGAAACGGTGCATTATAGCGAAAAAATATATGAAATCAATCTTATTGAAAATTTTATAAGCTCTCATGTTTCGCTGCAACGCACCGTTTACGAGTTATAAGCGAAAAACCAAAAAACGAGACATTTGCGGGAACTTTTAATAGTTTTACGTCCTACCCAACTAGCAAAATGGAACTTTAAAGGAAGCGAATTATTTTATAACTATCGAATTGCGTTGTTTAACGAACAGTTTGATTTTATAGAGCAAATAATTGCCATAAAATTGTTCCTGAAGAAAGTAATTGTGTAAAATTGTTTTATAATAGTTTTTACAACGTGTTTTATAGGATAAATAATTTTCAGTTCTTTAAAATTTATATAAAAGTATTATAATACGTTATACAACATTTAAAAAAAATTATATATATGGATTGGAAACATATTGTGAAAGAGTTGTATACTTAGGTAAATTGCTTTTAATTATAATCTTATAAAATAGTTGTATAAACTTGTTTTATTAAGGATATATAAGGAACTTAATAAAATTATTTTTTAGCCTCGAAATGCGCTTATTTATAAAAAAAGTTTTATAGTTGTGCTTAATATTTAAAAATATTCCCTGTTTTATAAATATGTTATAGAACAAAATTGTGACTTGAGAAAACAAAATTATTGTATATACCGCCTAATAAAATTCCAAACCTAACCTTAATTTTTGAACTACTAAGGTATAGTGTATTACCAGGCA
Organism: Monochamus alternatus; assembly: GCA_037114965.1. Taxonomy (NCBI): domain Eukaryota; kingdom Metazoa; phylum Arthropoda; class Insecta; order Coleoptera; family Cerambycidae; genus Monochamus; species Monochamus alternatus. The sequence continues at coordinate 18,833,692 of CM073435.1, read as the reverse complement.
CTAATCAAGAAAGAATACAAACAAATTCTTGAAAGTAACGTTTCCAGTCAAACGTGCCGACATTCAATTTTACTTATAGATTTTATTATATAAATAATGATGGTGTCCATGTTCGAGAACTTACATTAAAAACGCTTCATGGCTGCGAAAAAATACGAAAAACCAGTTCGAGAAAGTAACTTTGATTTAATATTTTGGTAATGCAATAATTAGGTTAGATTTAAATTAAATACCTATTATTATAATTAACTAATAATACTTAGCTAATACCTAAACAATATTAATATAAGTAATGATAGAAATTTGTAATTTTTTTATAAAACTTGACAACTTCTTTCGATGCAAACATTATCTACTTGCGCACACACATTTTTAAATATATTTAAGACTATAAAAACACTTTATCGTATAAAGTTCTAATTTACACTAAAATATTTTGTTATGGTTTTGTGTGGAATAAAATCACTGTATTATAAGTCGCCATTTTTAAATGAAGACTTGTTGGATCAGCGACTGCCGCCATTATGGAAAATTAGTTGAAAGGCTTATTAAAATTATATCTAAAACATAATTTTGCTATTTTTGGAAGACTATTTTATAACAAGATCATTAAATTTAATTACACAACGATATTATATATTAAAGAAAGCATAATTTTAATATTTTTTAAATTTATTTTTTATAATTTTAAAGCACATGTTGTCTAAACAAAAGCGCATAATTTTTTTGTCACAAATATATCTATAGTTTATCAATAAAATTTGCGGCGCAATAAAATTTTCGTTGTTGAAACACTGATTGTTGATGATAATATTGTAAGTATTATACCTATCTACCATTTACACAAATGATCGCCATTGAGTGATCCCGTTTTTAAATATAAGTACAAATAATTATGAATCTTTTTCACTAAAAAATATAATGTTTCTTTAAATAATACCAAAATACAGACTACAAAACGTTTTTATAGTTGTTGTATAAAATTGTTTTAAAAGTGTTGTATACATTTTTTATAGAACTGTTACATTACCAAAGTGTTTTATAAAAGTGGGCCCTTTTCGATTCTATAAGTATCTTATAAAGGCATTTAACTACGTTATATGAATTTGAGCTCCTATAAGATTTATATTATAGCAATTTATACAACCTTTATAAAATTTATTTTGCTAGTTGGGTAACTACCCCAAATACATTCTCAATGCACGCTACAACCCCTTCGTCGCTTAAACTACTATTCTGTATATTTTTTTATACCAAAAACGAACCACCGCACATAACACGGTTTGTCAACCACTGATACGTTGAAAATACGTTTAAAAAATTTATTTACTGGGAATGTGCGCAATGTGCCTAGTTATTTATTTAAATTAAATGTAGATACTTACTGGTAGGTAGTTTCAATGTTGAAATAAGTAGGTATCATTAAATTATTATAAATAAAATATAAGTCGTATCAAATGTTTGGTTACTACATATATGTGACAAAATTAACCTTAAAATAAATTCGTTTTTATAATTCATTCAATGTCGCAAACGCATGACAAAAGCCATCTCTGCGGAGATAAGCCCTTGACATTCTTCCTAATCTCGGACTTCAGTGTTTCTATTGCTCTATCGCAACTGTCATTATATAACCGTTTGAGAAAATTATTATTTCCGAAATGAAGACGCTCGGTCGAGGTCGCCAAAGCCGCTGAGCTCATGTCAGTTGGGCAACGCCGGGATTGCAGCGAAATAATCGCGACTTACTTTCGCCGTCACCAGACCCGAGGAGCACCACTGACCCAGAAAATAAACAATTTATGCGCGCGAACGCCAAAAAGCGACAGGTTGTGTATAGTGGGGGCCTCTCAGTGGCGACTCGCCAAGTAACGCAGGTGACACACCGCATTACTATTTACATACAGGGTCTCCCAATGAAAACTTGACCCCCCTCTATAATTAGAAAACCGAAAAATATTTCAAAATTTGCCGAGACCCGCCGAACTCGATATGTTCATCCCCTTAATCCCTAGCAACCCCAACTTTAAAATTTCAAATGGAACTACGTCACTTATGGCACATCATTTTAAAACCCTTTTAATTGCGAATACAGTGATGTATACAGTATGCACCAATGGAATAAATTCAATAAAAACGAAACAATTATTTTTTGGAAAAAATCCTCGAACAGGTCGATTTTTAATTTAAAAAATACATATTTTAGCGTAAAATTCGATTTTCAAATGTCATTTGTTTTCGAGTAATGACGTCATCGATTTTTTTTAAATGGCAACACCATATTTTTTTCCTTGATTCTAAAAGATCGTTTAATTCTCTATCAGACAGTACTAAAATTTTGCCTTACATAGGAAAATTTTCGAGTAAATGACGATTGAATGTTAGAAAATGTAAATTTTATCCATAAAAAAGTAACAATTCTGAGGTATGTAAAATAAAATACAATTGACAATGCGCAAGTCTGTGAAGAAATTCTTCTTGCACATTATGAATGATTTCTGGGGTAACTCTGCGTATTTCGTCCCGAATGCGATTTTGAAGTTCTTCTAAATTACGTGGTTTATTAATGTACACTTTTGACTTCAAGTATCCCCATAAAAAATAGTCAAGAGGTGTAAGATCTGGCGATCTTGCAGGTCATTCGATCGGTACGCGTCTGCCGATCCACCTCCCAGGAAAACAGTTGTCCAAAAAATCTCGTACAGGGCGCGCATAGTGCGGAGGTGCACCGTCTTGCTGAAACCATATGGTATCGTCAGGAATGTCAGGGTCATTATCGTTAGGAAAAATTACTGCAAGGGCTGGAACAAGGTCATTTTCTAGAAACTCTAAATATCTTTGTTCTGTAAGGGTTCCTTCAAAGTAGAAAGGCCCTACTATTCTGTCGTCAACTATTCCAGCCCACACATTTAATTTCTGAGGGTGTTGGATATGTGCCTCTGCCATCCAATGAGGATTTTCCCGACTCCAATATCTGCAAGTTTGACGGTTTACTGTACCATTCAGGCAAAATGTGGCCTCATCTGAAAAAAGTATTTGCCGATGTAAATTTCTGTTTCCTTCACATAAATCCATTAGAAATTCGCAAAAGTGTAAGCGGCGATCGGGATCATCTTCATTGAGTTCCTGCACAAGTTGAATTTTGTAGGGATGATATTTTTCCTTCCTAAAGATACGTGTAGCACTGTGCTCTGACTAGTGTCATTGTTTAATGCAACCAATCGTGAAGAATTATGAGGATTATCCACCATACTTATCAAAATGTTCTGTTTCTGATTTTAATTAATGCTTGGACGTCCAGGTTTTGGAATATTTACAACATTGCCAGTTTCTCTAAATTTAGACTCTACGTTACTGACTGTTGATTGGCTGATAGGGCGATCTGGATATTTTTCATTAAATAAATCGCAAACTTCCTGCTGAGTTTTAGTCATATTCCCGCATCCGATAAGAATTAAAATTTCAATTCTTTGAGTAACAGTTAAATGTGCCATAATACTTTAAATTGAATAATAATTTCTATGTCGCTTCCAATACTTATTAGAAAGTCGGTGTGACAATGACACTTTGCACAGATTTTCACCTACGTGATCCATAAAAGGACTATGGAATTCGAAAAACTAAACTTTTGATTGATTTCCTATGTAAGAGGGCAAAATTTTAGTACTGTCTGATAGAGAATTAAACGATCTTTCAGAATTAAGGAAAAAAATATGATGTTGCCATTTAAAAAAAAAATTGATGACGTCATTACTCGAAAGCAAATGGCATTTGAAAATCGCATTTTACGCTAAAATATGTATTTTTTAAATTAAAAATCGACCTGTTCGAGGATTTTTCCCAAAAAATAATTGTTTCGTTTTTATTGAATTTATTCCATACTTTTGGCGCATACTGTATTGATAGAATTATTGGCTAAAAACGAAAAGTTGACAAACCACATTACCTATTTTTATTGATGTGTCCATCAGTTTACAAAAAAGTCGCAAATAAAAAAGCTACAGCAAAAAAAATGTATACGAATTCAAACCTTATCTCTTTTTAAAATAACAAAAAGTCACTGTTACAAAAAAGGCGTTTTTTTTTCTTGTGACCACGAAATCTTTGGTTTCAGCCTGTTGTTGAGTGTAAATGTGTTTTCGAAATGGTTTATATATTCTATCGCGAAAAGGGTAGAAATTGTTTCAGTTTATTATCGAAGTTATGATTGCGCTAAAGCTGCAGCACGATTTTTTAAATATATTTATAACGTTAAATAACTGATGGACAAGTTTATTGCAACGGGTTTGCTTTTAAACAAGAAACGTGAAGTAATTGGCCCGGTACGCAATGAAGTGACAATTTAAAATCACGAGTATACTCCACGCAGCCTGAAACACTAGTGCTATGTCAGAGAATTATAGAATAATGCCGATTAATAACAGCGGATGTCTTTAATAATGTTCCAGCAGATTTGAAAACAGATTGTATTATCGTATGCAAGTTAACGGGGGTCATTTTCACATGAATTAAAAATAGGTAATTCTGTCAAATCTCAACCGATTGCTAAAAACAATGCATCACTGTATTCGCAATGAAAAGGTCTTTAAAATGTGCCACAAGTGGGGTAGTTCCGTTTTAAAGTTGGGGCTGCTAGGGATTAGGGGGATGAACATATTGAGTATCTTGACTGTCAGTAAAGTTTCCCCCAAGAACCCCAAGAACAAGAATCAACGGGTCTTGACGAATTTTGAAATATTTTCCGGTTTTCTAATTATAGGGGGGTCAAGTTTTCGTTGAGCAAGCCGTGAACCTAGAAAGTCCGTGGCTTGGTTGTTATTCTATTTCGTTCTGTCCCTTGCTTTTTCTGTCCATCTGACAGTTCGTAATTGTAGGTCTTTATCCACCTTTGTTTTCCATCTTGCTTTCGTTCGTCCTCTTCACTTCTTACCCCTAATCGTTCGTGCCATTACCATAGTTGGTGTCTAGCTTCCTCTCAATATGCCCTAGCCACCTTAATGTTTGTGCTTTTACCACGCTTACTATGTTCTGCTCTTTCTATAACCATATAGTTTCCTCATTTGTTCTTTTCACACTTTTTATGTTCCTTTTGCTCAATATTTTCTTCTCTCATACTTCTAGTTTTGTTTGTTCTCCTTTATTCAATGTTCACATTTCACTGTCTTGTATAGTTCTATATTTGTTGTCTAGAAATATTTTTATTGCCCAGTATTTTGTACAGTCCTCTTACACAGTTATTTCCTGACGATATTCTACCTTCAATTTATTCTCATATTTTCGATTGTCTAATAAGTATAGTTTTTAACTGTTTCTACTTCTTCAAATTTGTATATTTTTTTCTGATTTTCAAAAACTTATTTTTTGATATTCTTCTTCTGTCCATTCCATGTACATAGATTTTCACTCATTAATATATAACTAACTCTTTTAGTTTTGTTCTATTTCTTACTAGCATTACGAGGTCATCTGCAAATGCCAGGTACTGATGCCTTATATAGTATACAGGGTGTCTGGAATATGAGTGCCTCAATTTTTCCATATGATAAGTTGTACTAAACAAAACATATTCGACTTAACAATTTTTTCCTCTGGCGGTAATAGAATTCTGACAGTAAACTGGTCTAGAATATGTGACAACGTCGCTCACCTATTATTTTAGGATTGTTATGTATTTATACATAATATTTAAAATGGATACACCTAAACATAGATACTTACTGTGAATGGTTTTCTTAGGGCTATTTTCACAACACAGAATAATAGTTACGAATCTTTAAAAATGACTTATGTTTCTTACAAGAAGTGTTTACCGTACAAGTGTCTCGTAGCTAGAGAGTTTTGCCCAGATTCGCCGTAAATTAACATGTCATGCAGCTGGTTATGATTACTATAAATTGTTTCTTTTTTTGTTTATGTACACTCACAAACATCTAAAAAAAACTAGAGAAAAATGAAACGTATAAGCTATACGCATCATTATGACTAATATTACATTTAGGTTATCAGCAGCAGCCTGACACTGCAACGTTTTAACGAATTTCTTCCAAAAATCAAATTACGAACAAATTATGTTACAGGCGGTTTTACTTAACCTTAATTGTACCTTAGTCTGTAATTTCGTAACATAGTTTTGCATATTATTGCAGTTGTATTTTTATTTTCGACATGTATTTGTAGACAAAGACATTTTTTTCGTAAGAGTTTTTTTATTGCTTTTGGTTAGATGTATAAGCCCTTAAAATTACGGCACTCATTTTCCGGACACCCTGTATAATGCTTGATCTATTGACACCTGCATCTCATGACTTTTTCTAGCTTCTAACGAAATAACACTGATGATAATGGACCTCCTTACCTCATCCCGTTTTTTATACTGCTGGCAACCGAAATCGGTTTTTTGGATAGTTCGGTTCCGGTTTCGGGATAATTCGTTTTTTTTGCAAAACCCGAAAACCGGTTATTCGATTCTTCAAAAATCGATTTTAGTGCTGAGAACTAAAATCGGTTTTTTGGATAGTTCGGTTAATCGGTTTCGGACAATTCGGATTTTTACAAAACCGGAAAATCGGTTATTCGATTCTTCAAATAACCGATTATTCAATAATCTGAGTGTAAATCTGTTCATTCGAACCAAACATCCGAATAATCGGATAATCGATTATTCGGTGGTTTCTTTCTATGAAAAAAGAAATCTCGTTTATCTCCACTCCCTGTTCCTCGTCATCATTCCACATAGTAGATGTACTCGAGTAGAGAATGTACAGGGTTATTCATGCAACTAGAAGGATTGGCAGATAGCGTAAACATTTTTTTCTTAAAATTTGATTCCTTGGGTAATTCAGTACGAATTTTCAATGAAAATATTTTCATTTTTCAACGCTATACCACTTCCGGTTATACCGGAAGCATAGGAGTGGTTTATCCGGTAGTAGGTACCAATTTTGTTATTTTAAATGGAACGCATTGCATTTTTGAATTCTATAGTGAATTTTAGTGTCACTTTATATGACATTTATCATCTAAAGTGAACTGTTTTGGAGGCATTTCGATTTTTTTTTGTAAAATGGCATAGCTAACTTTAAAAATTCATTTTTTAGAAACAATAAAAAAAAGGATCTTTATTTTTATTAGGTGTTATGCTTCGTTTTGATGTATTCATATTTAGCCTGTCATGTACAGGGTCCTCAAAATTAATTGACAAACTTGAGGAAATTCAAACGTGCTTGACCTAAAAATAAAGATTCCCACTTTCACTGTTTCTGAAATATGAATTTTTAAAGTTAACTATGATATATTTGATAATAGGAGTATATGCCAAATGAAAAATGTTATATAATTATAAAGTAACACTAAAGTTTACTATAGAATTCAAAAATGCAGAAATTACAGGACGTTTCATTTAAAATAAAAAAGTTGGTACCTACTTCTGGTATAACAGGAAGTCGTATAGCGTTGAAAATATTTTCATTGAAAAGTGTATCGAATTACCTAAGTAGCCAAATCTTCATAAAAAAAAGTTTTTACCCCATCTGTCAATCTAACCGGTTATTCGGTTAACCGATTATTCGAATAACCGAATATTCGAATAACCGGTTTTGATTATCCGGTTTTACCACTATTCGGGTAACCGGTTTTATCTGAAATCGGTTTTTACGGAACCCGGTTAATCGGTTTCACTTTTTCCGGTTTTTGCCAGCACTAGTTTTTTGCTTCAAACTCTTCCGCGATTCAATTATTTAGTTTTACTCTATTCTGTATTTTTCATAGGCGTATCATGTTCCTTATCTTCTTGCTGACTTCCAATTCTCATAAAACCTTATATAGTTATTTTCTTTTTATTTGGTCATAGACTTGAGATATAAAACTAAGTTTGGTTTACCATATTCGAAGCCTTCAACCTGAATTTCTCACAAAGTGAAAACTTCTACTGTACTTCCTTGTCTAAAGCCCAATTTTATTCTCCACTTCTGTTACCAGTCTGTTTATATTTATATACGTGGCTAATATTTTAGCAATGTTATTCATCTGTAGTTCTGGCATTCCCTTTCAACTCAATTTTTATGTACAGGTCAAATTACTGCTTGCATCTATTCCTTTGGTAGTTCTCCTTTTCCCAAACTCTTTTTAATAGTTAATAGCACTGTTATTGTTTTTCAATTTTGAAATTATTTCTTTAATTACTTCTTTATTTGACGTTGGCACCATATTGCCTTCTTCTGTATTGCTATTACTTCCCTATCTGTTTCATTGATTTCACCCCCGATTAACAACTTCAACATTTTCTTTCCACCTATTCAGTATTTCATGATCTCACTACTTACGACTTAAATTTTTAATCTAATACAAATTTGTAATATACAGGGTGTTACAGAATGATGTCAAGAAAATCTAGGGGCAGGTACTATATTTAAAAATAAGAAAAAAAGTTTATATAAACATGGGTCCGAAAATTACTTTATATAAGTGTATGAACATTAAAAAAAATGTTTGCACAAGGTAACTGGCGATCAGGGAATGTATTTTCATAGAGACACCTTGTTTCATTCGAATGTCTGTTTGTTTTTCGATACATAAAATGTATGGCGGTCAATTCAAGGAAATAATTCTCCATATTTATTTTGTAAAAAAAAATATTGAAAACTAACCTGCATCATGATTAATAAATTAATTTTTATCCTGAAAACAGTGCGTCAGGAGGAACAAGTCCAAGAGATACTTTTTTAGCAGAATTAACTTGCCTTTAAGAGAGCGATACCAATTTGTTGTGTAGACCATATATTTCAAAAGTAAATGGGTTTGTTATTATTTATCCTTCTCTCTTCTATTATTAAGTCCACGAACCGCCGCTGGCGCGAACGCCAAAAAGCGATAGGTTATGCATAATGGGAGCCATTTATGCGTTCGATAGATCATTTGATGCAATCGTGATAATCCAATTCATTTCTGTCGGTGCAATACATTCGTTTGTTAATTTAAGAAATGCTTAGCATTGCTCAAGCACCTTCTAATTTGCTTCGTGTAATCCTTATCCATCGAACGTTTTGTAATAACGCTAGATAATAATAATTAATAGGGAAAACTTTCTTATTGTTTACGATCCGTTGCACAAAGTGGTGCATTTCTAAAAATAGAATCCGATAGGTAGGTATGTATTGGAAGACAATTCAAAAATTCCCTACAGTTACGAATATTTTCATTAAAAGCTACATATTTATTTATTTATTTATTTAAATACAAACTCAACAGGCAAAAGCCCAATTACAGGTGGGTTACTAAAAAAAAAAGAAATATTTACAGTAACATTGATATGTAACACAGTAACTAAATTAGTGGACAAGAACATCAAATTTAAAAATATAAATAACAGTATTACAATACAACACCAAATACAATTAACAAAACACACAAAAATGATTTATGAAGACCCACGTAATAATTATAAACAAGGAAACCCCTATTAATTATGGGAATACTGCAGACTTAATTTGTAAAATAGTGCAGCAAAATATGTCAATCTTGTTCTCAATTTTACAATAATTATGTATCATATAGTATAGAGTAATTTGACAGTAGCTTTATTAAGTTAAACTTTAATTAAAGCTAACCAATATTCTTTATGGAGTTTAACCACAAAATATCTCACTAGTTTTATGTTCATTAAAATTATATAAACAGATTTCAACTATAACTGCAGGTCAAGGTCGGTTTAACCTTAAGTCACAAACAAACTCCATTTGTACTACCGGACCTTAAGATTGTAACAGCCAAATTTATTTTTTTGTTTTTGTTCAGTTTGAATCAAATTGGTCTCAAAAGATAGAGGTTATATCAACTACAAATTCATTTTTCATGTTTAAATGCAAGACCATCTACATATATGTTAAATGGTATGAAAAAAATCAAAAAATTAATTGTAGTAGGCATTTTTTTAAATTAAAACATTATTTTTATCAAAATTTGTTACAAATCATTTAGATAGGTACTCTAAATTACCATTTCTAAATTATAACACAGTCTGTAACAATACCTAATATCTAATAAATACAGTCTTAAGGTGGTCATATGTGTGGTCCGAAATGGTGTAATGTCGACGTAATTTTAAAGTTAGGAATTTTAAACCCTATTAAAGTTACTAAAAAGAGTTATACATCATTGGATACTAGAAAGTTCAACTTAGGTAGTGTTAGTATTCATATTGCCAAAATGTAGCGATTCTACTGAAAGTGTTTCTTTTTATGGAATTCTTATATAAACTTCAACATTTAATTTTTTACATTTAAAAAACCAAAGTAAGAAAAATTAACACAAACCTTTCCGAAGTTCATCCTTTATGTGTATTTTGCTGTAGTCAAATAAAGTATTAAGTTTTTTGTAGGAAAGAAACGTCAACTTAAAATTATCTACAGTATGCGCCAAAAGTATGGAATAAATTCAATAAAAATGAAACAGTTATTTTTTGGGAAAAATCCTGGAACAGGTCGATTTTTTATTTAAATAATACATATTTTAGCGTAAAATGCGATTTTCAAATGTCATTTGTTTTCGAGTAATGACGTCATCGATTTTTTTTAAATGGCAACACCATATTTTTTTCCTTGATTCTGAAAGATCGTTTAATTCTCTATCAGACAGTACTAAAATTTTGCCCTCTTACATAGGAAAGTTTTCAAGTAAATGACGATTGAATGTTAGAAAACGTAAATCAGTTAAAATAAAGCAAAAGCGTTATCAAGTTTAGGTTTTTGAATTCCATAGTTCTTTTATGGAACACCGACTTTCTAATAAGTATTGTAAGCGACATAGAAATTATTATTCAATTTAAAGTATTATGGCACATTTAACTGTTACTAAAAAAATTGAAATTTTAATTCTTATCGGATGCGGGAATATGACTAGAACTCAGCAGGAAGTTTGCGATTTATTTAATGAAAAATATCCAGATCGCCCTATCAGCCAATCAACAGTCAGTAAGGTAGAGTCTAAATTTAGAGAAACTGGCAATGTTGTAAATATTCCAAAACCTGGACGCCCAAGCATTAATGAAAATCAGAAACAGAACATTTTGATAAGTATGGTGGATAATCCTCATAATTCTTCACGATTGGTTGCATTAAACAATGACACTAGTCAAAGCACAGTGCTACGTATCTTGAGGAAGGAAAAATATCATCCGTACAAAATTCAACTTGTGCAGGAACTCAATGAAGATGATCCCGATCGCCGCTTATACTTTTGCGAAATTCTAATGGATTTATGTCAAGGAAATAGAAATTTACACCGGCAAATACTTTTTTCAGATGAGGCCACATTTTATCTGAATGGTACAGTAAACCGTCAAACTTGCAGATATTGGAGTCGGGAAAATCCTCATTGGATGGCAGAGGCACATACCCAACACCCTCAGAAATTAAATGTGTGGGCTGGAATAGTTGACGACAGAATAGTAGGGCCTTTCTTCTTTGAAGGAACCCTTACAGGACAAAGATATTTAGAGTTTCTAGAAAATGACCTTGTTCCAGCCCTTGCAGTAATTTTTCCTAACGATAATGACCCTGACATTCCTGACGATACCATATGGTTTCAGCAAGACGGTGCACCTCCGCACTATACGCGCCCTGTACGAGATTTTTTGGACAACTGTTTTCCTGGGAGGTGGATCGGCAGACGCGGGGGTACTTGAAGTCAAAAGTGTACATTAATAAACCACGTAATTTAGAAGAACTTCAAAATCGCATTCTGGACGAAATACGCAGAGTTACCCCAGAAATCATTCATAATGTGCAAGAAGAATTTCTTCACAGACTTGCGCATTGTTAACAAGTTGGTGGATGACAATTCGAACATTTAATTTAAGTATAAAATTTAATCAATTGTATTTTATTTTACATACCTCAGAATTGTTACTTTTTTATGGATTTACGTTTTCTAACATTCAATCGTCATTTACTCGAAAACTTTCCTATGTAAGAGGGCAACATTTTAGTACTGTCTGATAGAGAATTAAACGATCTTTCAGAATCAAGGAAAAAAATATGATGTTGCCATTTAAAAAAATCGATGAGGTCATTACTCGAAAACAAATGACATTTGAAAATCGCATTTTACGCTAAAATATGTATTTTTTAAATTAAAAATCGACCTGTTCGAGGATTTTTCCTAAAAATAATTGTTTCGTTTTTATTAAATTTATTCCATACTTTTTGCGCATACTGTATATCGATTTGCATGTTGTTTTGATTATGGCCATATAAATAGGAAGATTATGTTTAAAATCTTAGTGTCTTGTAGACTACACTGCTAATACAAGGTGACGGCACGTTTAATGCCGGTTTGAATTTACTTTCCAATGTTAGAATCAAACAGACCGTCGACAGATATACAGGGTGTATTTTAAGTCCATATTATAAATTAAAAGATAATATCTTAAAAAACCCAAAACTCTAATAAACCACGTCTAATTGTAATACCGTTCAATAAAAATGTTTGCATCTTATCACGTGGTAACGCAATTGGTTTCCAAGAGAAAGGACATGTTTTGGTAAATTACATTTTTTCCATTATCTCATTGATGTAGATTAACGAAATGCTGTAACTAATTAAAGGAGAAAATTCGAGGGTGTTCAGATTGGTCTTTAACGTTCCCTTAGCTCCCTTGGAAATGTGAATTAAATCAACTTACCTTAGTACAATGTTGCTCTCTAAAGAAGTTATAGGCCTGAGAAAGTACTTTTTTTATTTCATTTTTTTACGTTCCTATTAGTTGGGTAATTGTACTAAAATTTTGGAAAATAAGGTTTTTTTGCAATATAATATTATGTATTTGTTAAGCTTGAAAATCAATTAATAAATTCTATCAAATTATATATTGGAAAAGTTTTTACAGTTACAGTGCAGTCATATTTTTAATAAAAATGATATTTGTTGCAAAATATGGCAACTGCTGAAACGCAGTCTCTGATTGCTTCAAAATGTAAACAATTATATCTCTCTTTACTAATATGGAACTCTTCTTTTAGATATGAAAGTTGTATATTATGTATTTAAATATGTGTATGAGTAAATTCTTATCAAGGTAGGCAACTTCTTCCAAATGATCGCGCACATTATCCCTGCAGGGACATGCAAAACCTGCTGATGAAGGTTACCATGCTATTAATAGAGCATCGCACACTAGACCAGCACCTGAATGTACCGTCACCTGCAACGACCATCACTGCAGGTCGTGCCTGTAATTTCTATGCTAGGCCGCGCTAATCCGACGTAAGTTCTGTTCCCACAAAAGTTGGTTTCAAACTGTTAGAAATATTTGACCAGTTAAGTTGTGAATGTGTCACTGAACTGTCGGGCATCCTCGCTTATCAGCAACCTATATTTACTAACCTTAAACAAACTGCAAATCTTTCGTCAGATGATGTTGCTTTACGAAATCTTGTGTTTTGATGTGTTTGTGTGTTAATTTTTATTGTAATATTCGGTGTTAGAGCTGTCTCTTTTTATTGATAGGGTTAACCCACAACTTTCTCTTTTTCCTGACTGCTTCCCCCTCCTTCATATAACATTGCTGAAATAAAAGTTTCTTCTTCTGAGCTACACTCGTCTATTGCTTAAAAACTTCAAAACGTTTATCGGCACAAAAAGTTGCTGGTCTGTGCTGGACAAGTGTGCGAAGTCGTGCAGGTTTGCAGGACCGCGCTGTGCTGGTTCGTGGAGGTATAATGTGCGCGATCTTTAATTCCAATGCCACTAATTGGTTTTTGTTCCAATCCATTTTAGATTTTAGGGAAATATATGAATAATAAAAGATTATTATTAAGATATTAATAATTTTCCACGGAAATACAGATGTGAAAAGAACATGTTCACATGTTAGATATACAAAAAAAAGAAAAGAAATAACAATTATACAGGGTATCCGGTAAGTATTTCGTGAGTGTATAGGGAAGGTCAAAATAACACTAGTTTGTCATAAACAATTTTTTTTCCTAAACTGTCCCTTAACGGAGATACAGAGCCCCTAAGGGGTACCCAGCGATTTACCTTTTCGGCTCTAACTTTTGAACCGACCTATATATTTAATGAAATTTTAATATTTTATATAGGCCATAAAGGCCCATAAAAACAGTAGATGTTTTACACTGTCAGGGAAGTCAGGAACGGACTTGCCACCATACTCATTGGGTCAAAATTTTGACAGGTGTCATTTTATTCGTATCAGGTAGCGTTAGTATTGACTAAATTTGTTTTTGTACTGTTGTATTCTGTTGTTCGTCTTAAGTCCTTTTTTTTAAGAAATGGTACCACCCTCGATGTGACATTATATTTGTCCTCTATTTTTATTATTATTTTTCTTTTTTAAATTCTATTCAACAAAACAGGAGAAAGTAGCGACACAAAAGCGATTTTTCACACCAGGCCGTAGCGATTTTTGCATTTGCAACTCGGGCAACACTGCTTCATCAGAACATTCTCTAAGAGTTATTTGAGGAAATCACGTTTGCTCTGTTTACTTTGATGAGCGGAATCACTTAGTGTTACTGATCGTCCTGTCCAGCGACGTGTATGGTAACTAAGTAAATGTACATAGACAAGATGTGGCAATAATGCGAAAATAGCCTGCAACCAGATGTCAAGCGTATTCTATTGAAATTGCCAGTCGTTCGCCTACGGCTATATAACAATAATTACTTCCGCAAAAGTTCTGTTTTATACTTATTTCAGCAGACGCTATAGCACAAGCTATTAAATAATCACGGCTGCATTACATTCTCGCCTATTTAAGCTGATATGATTACGTACGTGGACATTCTTGTCTTCCTAGTTCGGGAGGAAAGCGAAAAAATTGTTAATTGATACATAAAAGTCAACGTCCGTTGTGCGGGAGAGGGGCGGCATATTATTATTATGCAGGCCTCATTTGCGCCCAGGAACGACTTACGTTGGTAGGCCCTAACCATCAGTCAAGGTAGAAATGAGAGAAACCTGGAAATTATCATTAATTAGAGGGGATGGTCAAATGTCGACCGGTATCAATCTCTCACATTGACCCAAGCCAACATTCTTGCACCCTACCATACCCAGAGAGGGAATGCCAATCTTCTCCGCAAATATAACTGGTCTACGGTCTATCTGTCGCAAGATGCCTTACCGATGCCAATGCCTTACTACTTACTAATTGTAAAATAAGCCAAATTTGAAAGGATTATGTAAGGCTTACTTCAATGTTACAACAAACTTATAACGTGACACCATTTTTGTTATGGCGCTTAACTCTAATCCTCAGCAGTTTAATAAATATGTTCAGATTTAACATTATTAATTTACAAATTAAAAAAAAACAGTCACCATAAAGTCACTGAAACGAGGTTATGGTTATGGAACAAATCAGAAATTTCTTGATGTTTTGAATTATGTTTTAACAGACTGTAGTGATAAGTTGACACGAAAAGACAAAAAATCCATTCCGTAAGTGGATTGTCGTAATTATTGTACCCATTTAAACGCCATTATTTAAATTGTTTCTTTTACTAAAATCTAACTGAAATGAGGATTGAAGAGAAAATATGCTTGTGTAAAATTTATCATTTTATCAGACATCATTCGAACTACAGCACTGTATTTTTTCGTGTTACTTGGAAAAGTAAACAACGCTTTCACTCGAAATGTAACTTACAGAGTTGTATAACAACGTATATATAGGCATAATAGAATACGTAACTGTTTAGCAGATCTATTGCAATGTAACGATCGGAGTGGCCTCTGACTATATCCAGGTGTGCCACTGTTCCTGTATTGCAGGGGAGGGGGAGGATTTCAATGCGACTAATATATGGCTGAAAGTTTACAGACCTGTTACGTGATGTTTTACAGTTGTGGTTTATAATTTTTATTGTACAGGATATAACTAAAATGCGTTAAAACGCTTTGTACTTATTTAGATTTTTCTTTCAAACCGATTAAGCCTTAACTAAAATCAAATTCAATTTAAATTAAAAATTTCAAAATAATCGTTTGACCTTTCAAGTCTATATTAATCACTTGATCCTAAGCTATTATTATGTAATATATTGAAACATCATAAATAGAGACTAGCTTAAGGAAATTTGAAGACATACAATACCTAGGTATTAATGTATTATATTCTGACTTTTTTCGCTGAAAAAATTTCGTATACTTGTAGCTAGGATATATCAGTTTGCAAAGTTTTTGTACTACTCTTGTTAATTAAAGTAACATTGTGGCGCCCACCGCAATAAACAAGGATTTGATACTCATACTTATACAGGGTGTAGTGTTTATATAGTATACAAATTTGATGACAGTTTTTATGGCAATATTTTTAATAAAAATGTCTTGTATGAAAACGTTTGATGTTTACGTATTTTCATGTAAATTAAATTCCAGTTTTTGCGAAATTGTCTTTAGTACGGTCCTGAATGCAATGGTTATAAACAAAAACTTATAAGCAAAGGGAAAGCAGACCGTTCATTCATAAATTGTAATTTTGGGAGTACATGGGAATTCTGACTCCGCATATTTACCGCAAATAATTTTCGAATGCGTATAGACAATTCCAGTCCATTAAACGACAATTCAGGATAAGAAGTAAATTTTCCATACAATTAACATGACACATCATTTTCTTAACAATTTGAATTTAAAACAGTTTATTAAAAAACACCGAGAAATCATAAAAAATATAAATTCCGACTAAGATCAACACTGTACGTCAAAGCTTACTATATGTAGTAGTGGAAAGGGTATATCAATAGACATGTGCGTGCAGTAAACAACATTGCCATACTTCATCTACATTTTGTTATTGTCATTTCATGACAAAGAAATAATAGTATATTTAACAACAAGATTTGAAAACGCTCAACTTGTGGACCTCGCCTTCGGCTCGGTCCACCAATATGTCTCGTTCGTATGCAAAGAGGTTTTCAAACGAGTTTTTTACGATACTTTTTATACGACTACAAACAGAGACCACAAAAATCAAATTTTAATTTAAATCGTTTTCATTAAAAAAATTGCTAACGCATTAACAAAAGAAACTAATATTTAACATTTATGGTAACATTTGAACATTCCTTCAAGGTTACGCTGGGAAAAGCAGTATTAGTGTGCACCTTGTTTTCGGTAATAGAGAATATTTTTGGTGTCGTGTCTTTAGTGCAGTTTTTCAGCGTGCGGTCGTTGTTTTCTTGTTGTATTCCAGTAGACGATCGTTGTTCTGGTTCTGTGGCAGCAGAAGACACTGAAGACTATCTTTTTCCAAACTTCCATTTTATTTCTCAAACAGTAGCCTTCGGCAACTGTACTGGACTTCCACCCTCCATGGCGGTTGAGGGCAAGCAGATTTGAGCCAGTATTGACTAAAATTGTGACCGGCATAATTTGGGTGACAACATCAAACAAAAATCACAATCTGGAGAGGCGTGTGCAAAATACCGTTTTCAGAACGTGTTTTCCGTGTGCAAAACCCCCTTTTGCAAGGCAGTCGTATAAAAATATATTTAATAAATCATATATGGGGTGGTCCCTAGGAAATGAGCCAAAAATCGTAGGTAAATTCCTGAAATAAAAATATTTCGATTTAGCCGAACTTATTTTAGTCCCAAAAATTGATAGTTAATAAATACAGGGTGTTAAATGTTTAATATTGTTTTACTTTTTTTCATTTATTTCTTAATAAATGCAAATATCCACATACATTTTTGGCGTTTTTGAAGTGGTACATCTGGTTATAGTTCATAGAGAGCTCTAGCTGCAGTAGATTGAATGTGTTAAAAACGACATAACTTTTTTATGCTTTAAAGTACCTCGTCTTTGGTATCAAATTCTTATTTTCCAATTTTTTTATACAAAACTTATACTTATACTTTATGAAAGTAGCTGTCTCGCAGCGTTTTCCAGATATTGGCTTTGAAAGTTCTAATGCTTATAAGTAGTCGAAATAATTAAAATGATTTAAAAAAGTCAAAAACAAGGGTTTATTTAGAACTAAGAATTGTAATGCACAGTAAAATAGTAAATATTAGTAAAATAAAACATATTTTAAATATTGCTGAGTCATTTTGCAATACGTATTTTTACTTTAAAATAAGATACTTTTTTAATAATTGCGCTGATAAATATATTGAAGTTACAAGTGGTCATTTTGAGCAATTATTATTAAAAAGGCATATTTTTTACTAATGTTAACTATTTTACTGTTCATTGCAATTTTTAATTCTAAATAAACCCTTGTTTTTGACGTTTCTAAATTATTTCAACTATTAGCATTGAAGGTTTCAAAGCCAAATATCCCGTAAACAGTGCGAGACACCTACTTTCATAAGTATACAATTTTTGTGAAAATAAAGTTGGAAAATAAGAATTTGATACCAAAGATAAGATCTTACATACGGATTCATCAACAAGGCGTAACGTTAGTCAGACTAGCGGAGATTACGCGAAAAATTTACGCATCTGTTGCACCAATTTAAATAAAAGGCATACTCCTATTCACTACTGTGTATAATACTTACTTTATGATATGTTAACTAATCCGTAGCACTGAAAAGTACTGTTTTTGAATATAAATACTAAATATACAATGGGAAACGCAAGGAACTAGAGGCCGAAGTTACGCGATTTTTAGACAGGTACAATACTGGGTCTAACTTTTGGCGCAAATATGGACGTAAATAAACAGCCTACCTAGCAACGCATGTTTCGTGAATGGGCGCAAGGCTGGTTAACCTAACCTAACCTAACCTAATTTATTTGCCTGAATTATAATTTTAAGATATGTATATGTTTAAAGGATAGTAATACATATAAATGTCTTTGTTGCAGGTTACCATGGCGGGCGATTTTATTTTAGCCATAGCTTCGATGATGATAGCCAGATTACGCAACAATGACGTCACATCCGTTCTTAGCCAGGTAACAATTACTAACGCAGCTTAACATCTGATTCATTTCTCACTTTCTTGAGAATTTTTTCTTAATTTTTACAGGTAGTAACAGACCTAGTTCAAGGCGAATTCATGCAGTTAGGCTCCAAAGAGACGGAGAACGAAAGATTCGCCCACTACTTAACAAAAACCTACAGAAAAACGGCTTCCCTCATGGCCAATTCTTTAAAATCAGTAAGTATTTTTTCCGTTTAGGAATAACATATCTCGGGGATCTGTTCTTGGGCCGTTATTAACGTACAGCGATATTAACGATCGGGAAATCCGCAGGTGTCATTACTCGCTGGTGCAGAGGAACAACTGTCGGACATCTCTTATCAATACGGTCGAAACCTGGGACTTGCGTTCCAACTAGTCGACGACCTGTTAGATTTCGTTTCTTCAGCCGAAGCCATGGGAAAACCGACGGCTACCGATTTGAAGTTGGGCTTGGCAACGGCTCCCGTCCTCTTCGCTTGCGAAAAGGTAAATTTCTTTAATAATAATTAAAATCCGCACTTTGTTCGCAGATGACGTCATTACCAGGGGCGCACTTAGGACGCTAAGTTAATGTTTGTAGCCGGGGTGCAAACATATACCTACAAAAAGTTAAAATCACCATCTTACCTAAGCGAAAAAATTATTTTTCGAAATTATATTAAATCTTTATTTAACGTCGCCTATGCCACTTGTCCGCCACACGTTTACAGAATCAGAGTAGGTAACGTAGGCAACTAGCAACATGACCGTAAAGTTTCCGTTAAGTCATAATTTAATTCCTGTGTTTACCATGTGTTTACGTTGTAGTTTTGTGTTCTTCTTCAGTTTTTAGTGCCTTTTTTAATTTTTAAACGTTTTATAGTTATTATATAAAGAAATTTGTGTCGCCGGTTTGGTTTTCTAGGTTATGGGACAAGACTGCCGGGCATGCATTAAAAGTTTTCTATTATCTATTCCTTTCGTTGAATTTTGTTATAATAAATAGGCATTTTATCTAGTTGTACCTACGTGAAGTGTGTTTTATCGGTAGTGAATGGTTATAATGAATGAAAATGTTGTAGTTTTGCCAGTTTGTAACGAAATAATGAAAACCAAATGGAAAATAGTGGAGCTAACTGGATTAACTGTTACCTACCTGTCTATCAGGTATTATTACTAAAAAGAATGTGAATTACTGTCGTCTCTGCATTTAGAAATGCTAAAAAAAAACGATCGCATGGTAGTAGTGTAGTAGATACTGTTGGAAGAACTTTATCCATGGATCTAAGCCATCTCAGTCGATACTTATCATAGGCGCCAACTTTCCGTAGGAAAAGAGGGTTTTGCCCCATTTTTTAAATATCGTGCTAAAATTGTGGAATAATTTTTTTATAATCTTTTAGTCCTTCCTGAGCATGTGGTTAAAATTTTTGTACTTATGTCATAGTTATCCCTGTATACAGGGTGTCTTGCAAGTCGTTATAATAATTTTAGGAGGTGATAGAATACGTGATTTTGAGTCGATTGAAACATACATACCTATATATCACGAGTTAGAATATTTGTAATAATTAATTTTTCAATATTTTTTAATTTAACTGTGTTTTTCTAATAATTCGAAAATTATTTGGTTTTCGTATCCTCAAATACACTTTTTCTACTGGAAACTGAGTAATTGTTTGGAAGTTTCTGGTAAGCGAAGGTAACGTAAATACAACTTTCTTAACAGTTGGTAGGTTAAATTGTTTCTGCCCTCCGCATAAACAAAGTTTTTATGTGACACCGACACCACAACAGAATTCTTCTTCAGAATCAGACACCAGGAAAAGGGTTATCATAGGTTAAAACGATCTTCATCAGTCAGATAGTCTTCCTGGACGTGAAGAATCGGTCATGTTAAAGGCGCCGACTTTCCGTAGGAAAAGAGGGTTTTGCCCCATTTTTTAAATATCGTGCTAAAATTGTGGAATAATTTTTTTATTATCTTTTAGTCCTTCCTGAGCATGTGGTTAAAATTTTTGTACTTATGTCATAGTTATCCCTGTATACAGGGTGTCTTGCAAGTCGTTATAATAATTTTAGGAGGTGATAGAATACGTGATTTTGAGTCGATTGAAACATACATACCTATATATCATGAGTTAGAATATTTGTAATAATTAATTTTTCAATATTTTTTAATTTAACCGTGTTTTTCTACTATTATTGAAGTGTATAAGAAAAACAAATTATAACAAATATGTCTATACTATTTTTATTAGGAGTAAATGGATTATTTAAATGATTTAACCAATGAAATCCAAAGTGGCTTCGTTACTTAGCTAGAACTTCATAAACATTATTTTTCTACTTTGTAAAAGCGAAGAGTCAAATTTAAACATGGATTTTATTTAAGCCTCTTACACACTTACCTAAGCAATGCTCTTTCAGTTCTTAGGAAAAGTTTCTTGATAAACATTCTAAGAATTAGGGAAATTAATCACATGCAGGGAGCGCATTCGCCAAAACAGAGGACAGCCGTTTAGTATATAATAAAAATGGTTTAAGTAATGAAGGCATTTGCTAACAAGAATGCAATCTTTAGAAAATGACGTCTAGTAAACAAGTAAATTGGCAACGGGCGAATTAATTATGAGTACGCCTTGTTTTCCGAACTCTAGTAGTAAATAAATTAAAAAATGACCATCCCGTATATTAACTTTTTACGTTGCAGTACCCAGAGCTAAACCCCATGATAATGAGGAGGTTTCAAGAGCCTGGAGACGTGGAGAAGGCATTCGAGCTGGTCCACAAGTCCAGGGGGTTAGAACAGACCCAATTCCTAGCGAAGCAGCACTGCCAGGAGGCGATAAGGCTGTCCCACTTGCTGAAGGAGAGCCCGTATCAGAAGGGGCTGGTCGTCACCGCGGATTTCGTCCTCAATCGCATGAAGTAGCACGGGTTAGGTGAAGTAGGCCCTTAGTTATGGAATTTACTCTGTACATTGTGTTTTTATATGGAAAACGAACGCCGGCTTCAACCCTGCGAGGCCGGCTTTCGGCGTTCCCCTGTTATTTATTTTTAATTAGAACGTACTCTTGCAGCCTTTGCGTAAGGAAATGAAAGTTTGCTCACTGTTAATTTAGTACTGGGATAACTCGCTCTCGCACAGGGTGTTGTATATTACTTGTAATTTTTGGCATTTGTTTGCATCGAGGTGCGTTTCACTTCCTGGAATGCAAATCAAATGTAGATTGAAATGTGTAATAAAAAATTTAATGAAGAAGAAAATTTGTAATATAATCATGCTTTGAAGATTTTTAGGGACGATTTTGATTACAGTGCAATAACCAATAAAGCAGACATTATTTGGGGAGAAAAAATACAACAGTCAGGTACCTAGAAATATATTGTTCTTAATCTTAAACAGTGTTGAGTGAAGAAGTGATATTTCTTCACTCAACGCTTCTACTAATTAATGACAGCGGTTGCATCCCGCTAGTTTTCACTTCGCATCGCTATCACAACGAAATTGGAGCGGTAGTTTTGGAACACCCTGTGCCGCCTGTACATTTTCTAATTGCGCTTTATTTATGACCTATACATCTCATAACCTGTCAAGTGTTAGAAGAATGTTGTAAATGGTTGTTACTGCATTATTCCAAATATAGATACATATTTTCATATTGTTAAATAATGATATTTTTGTAAAGCGTTAGAGTAATTGTTGATGATTGGCTTATTGTGACTGAAATATTATGAGTGCGCCTGTGTGTCAATATCCAGTCAATTTTATTATAGGTTAGGTTTCAGGGAAAATAGGGAATTCTCTGTAGATATTACCAAAACAATTAGAGGTTTATTAAAATTTCCACCGACGATCGGTTTTTGGAAGAGAAGCATTTGGGAATTATTATTGAAGTCACTACTCAACTCTATTTTTCTCAAATTATTCAAATTAGTATAATAATTGAAAATATAGTAAATGCTTAACCAATTCTTCGCGTGTAGTGAACCTACCTTTCAATTGATTTATTGTCAGAGTATCATGAAAATATTTATAATTTTTACACTATTTGTATAGCCCAAACTATTTTTCGGGAAAATACCTTTTACATTTCTTTTTTTTTCTACTGCTGTACACTACCTTGTATATATAACAACCGATATCCATGTGTTGGTATCTATATTATTATTATTATATTAACTTAAAGTAATTTTATATTTGTACAATAAATATTACTGTATATATTTTAAAACATTTATAATATTGTTAATATATTTCATAATCATTGATATGATATTTCGTATGTAAAGTTATTAATAAACTGGTGGGTTTAATAAATGTATTTTACTCTTAACCCCCCTACAGTCAACAAAAAATTTACAGGATATTTAAAAAATAGGTGCTTGCTATTGTAACAAGGAACGTAAAAATGTACAAGGTTGGACATCTTGGTTGGATTTTCGAGAAGAGTTAACCAATTAAAACCGCTACTAAATATATTTATTCCTTTAAGATACTTTTAATTACTATTTATTAAAAGATGACATTTTCCTCCAAAATAGGCGATTTACTACCAAATAAAAAAAAATTATGAGACGAGAAGCGGCGAGCGTTCCCTTCCATATTCCGCCGTCGTATTGTCTTTTTCCCGTTTTCCTAGCTAAATTTCCCTTTTCTTAAGGCTACTCGGCGACCGCCGGTAATTTTTTTCGCGAAGCAAGGACGCCACGTATCGCGAATGCCTCTTTCAAAAAATCTGAATAACGCCCGGTAATATCAAAGAAGTGAAACTTCAAAAATATTTTTTTCGTATTCTAGGATGTTTTCCGGGCCGTTCGGACGACGAGAGGTTAGTATTGTGCCTTCCGGATTCTATTCAGGTCCTTTCCCATCAATAGAACTTTAAATATTAATACGGGCATTTTAAGTTTTGTTTACATTTCTGGTGTATTGCATACGGAAACAAAAAAATAATGGCTCAGTATGCAGTACACCCGCTTGGTATAGCCAAGGTCGGTGGTTCGATTCCCAGACGATTTTTTTTTATTTTAATATTTGAATCTTTTATTGAAATATTTTATATACAAGGTGATATAAATTTGTATACATTAATTTTGAGAGGTGATAGAGACTGGGACAATAAACATATCTTCAAAAATGGAAATGGAAAAAATAGATACAGGCCTAGGAACAGCCTTAGCCTTATTAATATTTAATACTAAATTAACAAAAAAACATAAGGTCGATCGGATTTTAGTAAGGTTCAGATAAACGTTAGTGCAATGGCACTGCAGTTATACTGTTGTACTGTAATTGTATGGTGTTAAATATTATTTACTCTGTTTACATAAAATTACTGTAGACTTAAGAAGTTGGGGAATTTTTTCGCTGTAAGTTGGCGACATACAAAAACTCAAGATTCTTGACCTTCAGAGGGATTATGTTTATGTTTGGTCAACTACGTCCCTATCTACGGAAATTGTTGGTTTTTATCATTTACCGAATAGTAATTAAAAGCCTACCCTAGATAAAATATAAGCCTACAATCTGCAGGAATAGATGGTCTATTTGAATGTTTGGTTAAATCACAATATACTAGTATACTGTGGGTTAAATGAGGCCCCACTAATTTCAGCAAGTCATCAAACACTGCCACTGTCATTCGGGTGAAATGAAAAAATAATCGGCATTCTCATTTCCCATCATCTCCGAATTCTTCTTTTCATTTTTTTTTGCATGTATGGTTTTTATACATATTGACGTCGCTGCGAATAAGAGCAGCAAAAGTAACTATTTCTAAACCAAACAGTCCTCTTCATCCATTTTTTTAGAAACAAATCAATTCTAAACTAAATATCTAAATTAGAATCTAATTTAAAAACTTAACCTGCAAAAATGTGAATCTTCTGTTTACTGTCAAAAAAGCAGTTTTCTGATTGGTCCTTGTATGATTGTTGGAAAAGGATTGGTAAAAGCTAAAAAGCTTTTATCTTCTGCCATACAACTGCAGTACAAAGGCGTTATTGTTAAGTTTATCTGAACGTTACAAAAGACACTCGTATTTCTCGCCGTTTTACTTCAGTATTTTTGAATATTTGCAGGTGGGATGAGTTAACATTCCTATTATTTGCTAAACCCTAGATTATTCAGTTATTAAATGTCTAAAATTATTTGTATTTTGTAGAAAACACTATTTCAAGAATACCGCACCCTTTTAAATAACTTTTCTGCAGTACCAATGCAACTGCACTAATCTTATGTGAATGAAGCTTAAGGCGTCAGTGCTTGAATCGAGGTAACCACTCTGCCTGTGGCAGGTGGACCGTAGACTAGTTATATTGGCGGAGAGGATTGGCACCCTCTCTGTGGGTATGTCAGGTTGCAAGAACATTGGCTTGCGTCAATGTGAGAGATTGATACTGGTCGACATTTGACCCCCCCCCTAATTAATGAGATTTTCCAGGCTTCCCTCATTCCTACACTGAATAGTGGTTAGCGCCTACCAGCGTAAGTCGTTCCAGGGTGCAAATGCGGCCTGCATAATAATAATAATCGCCCCCTCTCCCACACAAGTATCCGACTTTCCTGCTTTTCTAGTTCACATGATTTAATTATGCACATTTTTTGTTGATTTTTTATATATTTTATCTTTACTAGTAAAGTAGTGTAAACAATTTTTACAATCATTTTAAGTTACAACCAGATTTTATATTTTTTAAACTGTCCATCCTATATACCCTGTTTCTAAAATAAGTGCATTACTTCAAACAAAGACATAAAAATATATCTAATTTCCGCAAAGCAACCAATGGTCTGAAGTGTCAGTGTTTCAGAAAATTTATCAAAAAATATTACTCAAACCTTATGCCAACACCCATTTAATCAACTGTTTACAATGTAGTCACTGAGTAAAATTTCAAGGTCGGTGTGGGTGCGGACCTGTTTTACATTGTTTTATTTCGAAATGCCTTATTTAAATCAAGAATTAGGAGATATTGTATTACTGTACAAGGAATGTGAATCTGATTTAAACATTACTTGTCGTTTGTATGCGAATATACCCAAAGACAACCACCAAATGTCAAAACAGTACAAAACGTCATTTAGACTGCAGAACACTAATAGAGTATACCCAGCTATGAAGGTCGTGGATAAGAAAAACGGCAACCTGACATTTCACGCCTTGTAGTGGAAAACTCAAATCGCAGACCCGTGATATTTTACGCGGAGTTCAAGGAGTTTATTTCTTATTATTTTGTAATTTATTTCAGTCTCAGCGATGTTTGAACACAACCCCTAAAAAATTATTTAAAAATAGTTTCGACTTGCAAAAAACGTTGCATAGCAATTACCACGCTCATTCTGCCATTAGGTACGAATAAGAGGACTTATCTTAAGCTTTGTTCTCATGAACGCGAAATTCGCGACGCGAATTTTTTAATGACAGGCAAACTCTCAAGCATCATTTTTATTTATCAGGTAAATTATATTTTTTAAAATGCTTGTGCTTCTTATTACAATTTAGAAATTGTTAATTAATTACTAACTTACTCACCTCTAGTAACGTACTTTACTCGATCCCGTTTTAAGAGCAAAATAGCACCTTATTAGCTATATTTCGTAAACTTCAGATAACAATCTATCTATCTAGTAAATATGAAGATTCTTGATTTTAATCTTAAAACGCATAGTAAATTATAAGAAGCTAAAGACAAATTAACTAACCCCACATAATGACGGAAATAACGATAATATTTCAACTTACATAGAAAATGTGCCAGAAGAGGCAAAATCAACTACTAATAATTAATGAGAATTATTAATTAAATATGTTTATTTGATGGCAGAAGACTGGGGGTAAGGGTGAATAAAAACATGAAAGGTAATTCAAAGCTACAAAAAAATCAAAAGTGATAAAATTTTCTGATTTTTTTGTATTGAACAAAAAAAATTCCAAGAATAATAGAGCCTTGTATATAACAAGCTGATTAAGATTCTATAATGCGATATTCGGCATTTTAAGGAGAATTAATTCTTCTAGAATCTCCATGGACAGTTTTTTCCAAGTGCCTAACAAATTTATTTATTAAACACTCACGAATGCGGCTCTTGTCACTCTTTACACGAATCCTACTCAATTCTGAAGCACTCGATATTTAGAAAGTACCTATCAGCAAAGACTCCATAACATAATGAAACACGCAAATTTGCGTAAGGACAATTTTCGAGTCACTTTACCACAGCCCTTCTTTCTACTCCGTCAGAATATACTAATTGCTTAGTATACTGTGTACTCCATTGTCACTCCTTCAAATTCAAAACATTTAAATGACAATAGGCGAATTTTATTCAGCATCGATTTACTTGAAGGTCAACCAAACTGATACCAACAGCATTCTACTGGAAGCTCATGACATCAAAGCAACAATTCGGTCTGTCAATTTTAGAACCACTCATATCAGGGCGGTTCTGATTTTTGGTTTGTTTCTTCTACAATCAAAACATAACCTGACTTAAGTGTGATGTAAATATACTTTTCAAATTCGAATAAAAATGTCGGAAATGGAATCAAATCATTTATTGGAAGGAGAAAAGGTAGAAATTAGTTACAGTGAAGTAAAATTTACAGTTTTTCTGCCTCCCTACTAAATTGTTAGAGTTGAAAATGGTGAGTATGCAAGGAAGCTATTACTACTAGTCCCAACACAGTAACATATCAAGTTTATTTTTTTTACTGGAGGCGCCATCACTAGCAATTAACAAATAAACGTAAAACGTATATTATAGTTATATATTTTGTGGTAAAACGTATGTAAAAGGCACAAACACAAAACTAATGCATTCAATTGGCAGTAATGATGACGTCATGAATTTAGAACCAAAGTAAAACCACTGTCAATTTTATGTCAACCGAAACCAGAAGCGGCGCGGAATAAAATTTTCCTAATATTGGCAGAGTGGTACCTCAGTTTCAAACAACAATCATTCCAAACTTTATAGGACAAATCATCCGTTATTGAAATATTTGTGTTCTATTTAGAATTACCTTGTACAAGGTAGTTATTTTATTTTGAATACTTATATGATGGAATGTGATATTGCATATTAATAATAAACATGAAATATGTTTTTGAAAAATTTTGCTGACGTCTTTCCAATGGCGTAAAAATATGTAGGGTGTCCCATTAAAAAAAAACAAAAGTCAGACCTATATCTTACGCCTTTTTTCGTATCTTGAATAATAATGGAGAAAAGAAACTTATTTTTCGTAACGTTAATTTAATTTTACTGAGGTGGAACAAGGGAAATAATAGACGTACCACTGTACTTATATATATTTTTTCTTCGTACATTAAAAGTTGTCATACATCTAATTGTATCACAATTTTGTTTGCTAATTGCGCAATTTAACATGGTCCCAGCAAGCGATATAAATGAACATATTTATACTAGCTTGCTCCTTATGGTGACATAATAAAGCAGTCTACTCCTAAAACAATATTTGTTTCACCCTGTACCATTTGCATTTGGCTTTATTATGTGATCATTTAGTTCCAGTAGACCGAATATCCTCCCCAACAGAAATGGTTATTACACCTGTTAGGTAATTCCGATTCCTATAATCACATCAAAGCCGAATACAGGTAAAAGTCGAGACTTTCCATCGCATACAGGATATCGCAATATTTCGCCGATAATTTAAGAAATTCATTTCAATTTAATACGTTCAACAAGGATCAATGAAATGTACGAATTACCTTTCGAAAAAACCTGGTAGGTATGTGTCTTTTTTAGCCCTTCTAATTTCTCCGAAATATTTTGATGTGTTTATACACTTTCTTTTAAGGAAATAGAACGTTTCTGTTTCATTCATAAGTTTTTTCATTTTTTTATATATTTTCAGGTATTGACAATATTGTGTGAAACTAACTACTCTGTGGGCTAAAGCCCCAACCAGCGTTGAATTACACCCACAATATCTACCCATATATTCTTTATTATTAGCTTTTGTAAAATTTTTTACTGTTTAAGAAAGGTATTTTAAGCTAATATATATCTAATCTCCTATAATTCCTATTAATGAAGTCTTATGTATGTTCTCTAATACCAAACATCTAGGTATGCTATTGAACAATTCCACAGACAAAGTTCTATTCAATAATTATCTAAAGATATTAATCTATCTAAATTTACTAACCTGGTTTAATGAAAACGCTCTATAGATATCTAACTTCTGACAGTGGTATAATAATTTTTATAGTTAGATATTTGACTCAAAGGAGGCCACCTGATGAAGCAATCCTAAAAATGCAAAAATAGGTCACATCTCATCTATTGTGGTTGAATATCGAGTTCCCACTGTCAGAAGTTAGATATCTATAGAGTGTTTTCATTAAACCAGGTTCGTAAATTTAGATAATTATTGAATAGAGCTTTGTCTGTGGAATTGTTCAATAGCATACCTAGATGTTTGGTATCAGAGAACATACATAAGACTTCATTAATAGGAATTATAGGAGATTAGATATATATCAGCTTAAAATACCTTTTTAAACAGTAAAAAAAGTTTTTTCATCTCGTGAATTTTCTTGCAGTTTTAACTGTTTGTATAATGTGACTTACATCATGGCCACATTATTTATGCAGAGTGCCTAATATATATGAATACAAAAATTGTTCAGTGAAGTTTTTTAGTTAAATTTTTTCTACTTTTTGGTAATCTTATGTTTGTTTCGCAACCAATAATTTCATTACCATGGCAACCAATTATTTGTGTCAAAATCTTCATTTGGTAAACTGTCTTCTGCATTGGTTTTGAATTCGAATTTTTACATTTTTACTGAAGTAATAGGTTTTTTTAAAAAAAATGTGCGTAACATTGCACATACAGATTTATCACGTCCGTACGCAAAATAGGACACAATTCGGAATTAGGACAGAAAACATAATTAGTTGCTATTGCAACAAAATCACTGGCTTTAAAATAAACGTCTATTCCCCCAAAATACAGGAATTGGTTTCAAACTGTTAGATATATTCGATCAGCTAAGTTGTGATTATATTTTCGGTGCATATGTAACTCAAGAAGTAGTTGCTTGAACATTTCTGACAATGTCAAACTAGTCCCTGACTACTGTGGAAACAAACCTAAAATCAAGGTTACCAACCGGGTATAATAATAATGAGCTAGACTGATGACCTAACTGGCTAAAGAATTGGGTTAAAGAAACAATTCATCTACCAGAAAACGTATAAATGAAACTTAAAATTTTCACCCAATAGCTCACAAGTAGGTATTTATAGAATCTATAGACTGCTGTGCGTGAAATAATGCAATACCCTGTAGTATAAAGAGAAATCGTGCATACATTTTCCTTTATATTATTTATGATCTATAAACACATTCAAGCAGAGGATATTCGGTATCATAAGCACCGATTAAAAATTATATAACAACTGCACTTAACACGTACACTTTGGTGAAATTTAAATTTTAAAGCACTTAGGAATTGAAACATACTGATAGATACATATATTACAGTTACTAAAGTATTAATGTTATAATGTTTTACTGAAATAATTCAGTAACCAAACTCACATCATGCCTTGAGAGGATATTAGAGTTCTCCCAATACTGACAAATAGGTTGAAAAAACGTCAGTAAGATATACAGTTAAGGTTTGCTACCTTTATAACGTCCTGTTGGGAATATACAGGGTGGTTCAGAAATACTAGAAAAATTGAGTACATAATCTACTACAGAAATTATTGGTTCAGTATTATTTGTTTTGCTCATTGAAATTGGGCCTAAAATTTTGATTTTGCAACGTTATTAATAAAGTACTTAGTTTTATCAAGCAATATAAAGAACGCCAGTTGGCACTACAAACATTTTTTCCAATGCATTCGAAGCATTGTTTCATTTGCGCAAAAGTATACGTTACTTTTTCACAGGGAGCTTTTTTCCAGAAAAAGTTGCTAAATGTACTGCCACTACCATTGACATGAAATCATGTGACAGATGTTATTCTATGCGTTGATGCAATATAAACTTTCGCAAGAATTTTAATAAATTATGAAATTTAAAATGTTTCAGTTAAGATCCGTATATTTTTTTAAAAGGCATCATAAACTTGGAGTACCAAATCTCAAATGAAAAAAACATTGTTCTTCTATTGTAATTAATAAAATATTCGTCTTGTTCTTCCTCATCAATTGAACGCTACATTTTCAGTTACATTTACCAATGCTAGTACTTTCTCTGGAAAATTAAGCTTCAAATGAAAAAAGTAATATATACTTTTTTGCGCAGAATGAATTGGTACCTACTTCGAATGCATGGAAAAAAGTTACGAAAAAAATTAAAAAGTTTTTGGAAAACTAAATGGCATTATGCATAACTAGTGCCATCTGTGGCACTTGACAAAATACTATTGACAGCACCATACCAAATTTTATTAAAATCGGGAGATATTTCCAAAAAAAAAAAACTAAATTTTAGGCGAAATTTTAGGGGTGTTTTAGAAGTGCCAAAAATTCAAATTTGGTATAAATAATTTCTCACGCAGATTATGGTACCCAATTTTCCCTAGTATTTCTGAATCACCCTGAATGGACGAAAAAATTCATCTTTTAGTTTAGGGAACGTTAGTGCAACTCTATAATATACAGAATATAGCATTACAAGATATAATATTGCTATTTCGAAAACCAATGTTAAAAAGGGATAAAGTTATGTAACTCTGTTAAAATAGTTATTATGTAACAAGGGTGATACAGGGACAATTATGCACGCAGGCAACAGGTTGCAAGGGCATAATCTTCCGTTGCATACAACGTTTTATATTTATCTTGATACGAAATAAAAACTATAAAAGGTCATAGCTTTGACGTTTCTTGATTTGTGGTTATGACTAATAGATACTAGATATTTTCAAACATATCCGTAACAGCTCAAGCGTCATTATTTTCGGGTTCTCATGCCAGCGGGTGTAAAAATATCCATTTTGCCCGCTGCTATGACAGTGGGCATTATAAATGTTATAACTAAATTATAGGGAAGTGAAATATAAAATTATTTAGTTGTTGAAATATCAAAAATAAATTGAAACATCTTACAAAAGTGTAACTAGATTTGGAAATCTCAACGCAATGGTCTTTGACATCAAAAATATAAACACGGAATAGTATTTTTACAATTCATCTGATAGATAATAATTTTTAAAATCTTTCTCTTTGAATTCTGAACTGTTGTTTATTTTGAAAAGTACTAAAATTCACATTATGTTGAGAAATTGTATTTTACTGTTTTATATAACATATTTTATATAATGTGGGAACAAATATTCCGTTGAACAAACTAAATAATGCCCGAACAAACAGTTTTTAGAGAAATATTGTGGCTGTAAAATACCAAATGACCCAATGTAGCAAACCGTTATTTGTAACCAATGTAAGACAAAATAAATGTAAGAAAACTGATACAGTTGATGAAGTGCTTACAGCACACATTAAACTAAGCGCATCGCAAACCACGTTGTTTCTTTTAGTGAAGAATCTTCTAATGATTTTAAGCGTACACATTTGCATTAGAATGTTAAAAAATGGACTTGCTCGCATCGCGGTCTCGAAGAAAAATGTTTGGAGAATTTCGGTCAATCGCATCAAATAAAACAGATATACTCGCGACAAGAATTCAGACGACTTACGTCATACGAACAAATGAATAATTCATTATAATTTCATCAAAATATTTAAGAAACTGCAACTGATAGTAATAAAACTATGTACTACACTAAAAGTTTGCATTATATACTGCACTAAATTGCAAGAAATCATTGTTTTTAACACGACCAAATATTGAAAATTACGTAGACAATAAAAACAAATGAGTAACGTCAGCCGTGACGTAAGACGTTAGAATTCTTGACGCGGGTATAGTGATTTAAGCACACTAAGTTATGACGGACATCATCGTCATCTTCCTAAAGATTGTTTCTATAATTATCTACTTTGGTCCAGGCTCTAATTATAACTTAACATAAGAAAAAATGTTTATAGCGATTTTTTTCTAACATATTAACTTCTATTTTATTCAGTGCATCCATAACATTTAAAATATACTGAAAATCCCCTCATCCTTAGTAACTTTTTGTCAGAAACGCGACAAAACCAAAAAGTAACGAAAAAATTCACTTTGAAATATTACCTTTTTAAAATTTAGAAATTTTGGTTTCATATTCATTCACTTTGCCCCAATTTAACTATGTATATTTCTGATGATTTCTAAGCAATATTACATCAAATATATTCTACACTTTCTATTATAATTTTGTTCTCTTTAGTAACGAAATACACGTAAATCAATAATAATGTATCAATCGAAATCTTGAAATAACACTGAAAAATATTGAATTTTTCAAATTTATTTCAACACTTCAGTATCTAAATAGTTAAAGCTAAAACAACATCCAACAGAAGTTTGCTTTAGGACAAAGCAATGTCAGTCTTAAAACAGATGAAGCTATCATGGTAAATCTTTGATTCAAACGCCCATCAGTTATCAGTCGAATTTTATTAAATCAAGAGCATATTCCTTTATCTTTCCAAAATGAACTGATAAATCCTGGAAGATAGAAAAACTCGTTATGAAGAGAATCTGAATAGATGATTAGGTATTTTACCTACCAGAGGCATTATTGGCAATATCGACTGATAACTAAATTGGCATTTGACCTTGGCCGAACAGAATTGTGGCTTGTGATTGTGCGTATGTCTGTGTAGTAGGAACCAATAGTTAAATGTCTACTAATTTCTCGAATTTCTAGAAATAAACCTTTGCACGATCTTCGACAGTACATCTAGCGTGCTAGAAGTATCAAAAGCAACACACAAAATTCAATTTTTTTCCAAAACTGGCTAGATGTACTAGTATAACAAATAAATCGTGCATTTTACTTTTTTGAGAAGGAATTAATAAAAACAATTCCAAATAAATTGTTTTGCATACTAACTACCTCATAAGTATTAATGTTATGTTGAATTAAAGCTATCAATTAAGTATTTTACTTTTCGTTAAAACTTCATCTTGCACGTATCACACATGAAATTGCTTTAGATAGCTTAGATATGATAGAAAACCACAGACCACGTTCGCATCAGTATACTTAACCTAAAATTACATTTGAATAGATATTATCAATTTAACATGCAGGAAATAAGAATTAATCAACAGAACAGAATACAGAACAAAAGTGAAGTTCTTTATAATTGTATGAATTTGGAAAGAATATAATTCACTGAAATTAATTAAAATACAAACAAAAATATGTACCTAAAGCTTTTTTGAATTGTGAATTGATATCACCCGCAAGTAAATTGGTATTCTAAAAATCAACAAGCACTTATACAGAAAATGTAATGTGTTTTCATTCCAATATATAACATGTTTTTTTCTGAATATTTTTCAAAAATTGTATTTCTATTGGAACGAAAATATCCTTGAAGTAAATGGAATAGTGATCCTAATACTGTATATAGTTTATATAAATAATAACGAGCAAATTTAACAATTTTGAGCTTATAATAATGTACAAAATAGCATTTACACAGAACACGTATTTTCATTCACTTATTTGATAGCTCAACATTCACAATGTATATATAATATTGTTTATTTTTGCAGTCTTTATCGTTTAACATGTTGATGAACATGAACGAATTTGAAGCTCGGTTTTTGGTTTCAGTAAGTCCATATTGTCCTCTGGAGGATGATCCAGAAGAGCGTATCCCTACAGACATTAACATTATGTCTTTTATAATAAATAAGTACCTAAATCTTATAAAAACATTATAAACCAAACTTTCTTAAGTTATGATCTAAGAAAACCAACACAAATTAAATAAAAAAAAAACAAAATATAATTAAAACTTACCTTCTGTTCTCGCTTTTCGCGAATTTTCCTAGCTAAGTTCATGAAAGCTGCTTCTATGTTGATATTATTCTTGCACGACACCTCAAAAAATGATAAATCGAAATGTTCAGCGATCTGAAAATATATAATAATAATAATAATATTTATTTGCAATGCATATACAATACCTACATAAAGTACAACAAATTTAATTCTTTTCATTGCAAAAGGGAGCAGGAATCAATTAAAAAAGATCATGGTCCAGCCCCTAATCAGTAACTAACTATAAATACATGTTCGAAGAAATAGTATAAATACTCTTCATGTAAATACATATGCATGTGAGAGGAAGGGAATGATTCTAAAGTGTTTACGAAATAGAATAAAGATGTTCCTTAATTTTATTCTTAAATAATGTAGTTTTCAATTTTTTCAGCAATAGTGGAATACTGTTATATAGAAGATATATATTAAAAGAAAAGCTTCATTTAAAAAAAGTCGTTCTATGAGGAGGAGGTGAAATGAGTCCTTTAAATCTCAAATTCAATGTATGAACATCTGTTCTAAATTTTATTTTATTATACAGGTATGGAGAACGCTCACTATGAATTATATTATGAAACAAAATCATGGAATGAAGTTTTCGTCTGTCCTGCATCTTAAGCCATTTTGTGTCTTTTAGTTTAAATGAAACCGAATTATATTTTCTAATGCCATATATGAACCGCAAACAAGACTTTTGAACTTTTTCAATTCTCTTAACATCACTCTTATCTAAGCAAGGTCCTTAAATGACATCACAGTAGTTGAAATGGCTCAAAACCAGAGAATCAGTTAGCTTTACCTTGAGCTGTTGAGATAATAAATGACGATTAGGATATAACATTTTAAGATTACAGTAAGCTATTTGAATTCTTTTATTAACATCTTTTTTAAAACGTAGATCAGTATCTAATTCCATACCCAAATTTCTTGCATTCTGCGTACACTGTAAATTTATATTCCCAATTTTAATTGAAAAATTTTGTTCAAGATCTTTTCTACGCTTACCAAATATCAAAAAATTTGACTTTAGGGGATTTAAATGAAGCTTATGGCGTTCAGAAAATGCAATCAAACGATCTAAATCTTGGTTAATAATATTATTTGCTACAAGTAAGTCATTTGGAAAAAACGAGTAGTACAGTTGTGTGTCATCCGCATATAAATGTACAGAACAATCCTTTATGCGGCTTGTCAAATTGCAAGTATAAATACTAAACAAAAGAGGACCGAGAATTGATCCTTGTGGTACACCACATTGTACATGCTCTTTGGATGATTCTCCCACATCAGTCTCAACAAATTGCATTCTGTTTCGAAGATAACTCTCTAAAAGCCTAATTGCATTATCCGAAAATCCTATAAAGTGTAAGACAGATAACAAAATTTTGTGATCAATAGTATCAAATGCTGTATCAGTGCCGTAGTTTTACCATTATCTGTAGCTCGAATAATATCATCCGTTACATTTATTAATGCTGTGGTACAACTATAACCTGGTCGAAATCCTGACTGATGTTCTGGTAAAATATTATACAAACTTAAATGCTGCCTGATTTGAGAATTCATAATTTTTTCCAAGGTTTGGATAGAACAGGTAGAATACTTATCGGACGCAAATCATCATAAGACAAGGCTTTTTTTTGACAAGTGGTTTTACTCGCGAAATTTTCCATATATTAGGAAAAGTAGAATCAAGTATACTAGAATTTATAATATTAGTCAAATTAGGTAAAATATGTGGACAGCATAAAAGTAACATTTCTAAATTTATTTGATCAGCACCAGTAGCAAACGATTTAATTTCAGTCAAATAGCTAAAAACTGTATCCACTGAAACCGTTGAAAAATCAAAAAATGAATATGGGAACAGAACAGTAAATAGCAGAAAATAACAAGTAAAATCATTATGTAAATTAACTCTATAAATGCGTAATTTTTAGTATTAAATTAAAATAACTCCATATTTCCAGGAATTGAAGTTCCATAAAGCATAATTTATCTAAGACGCCTTGACAAAATGACAAAAGAACCATTTCTCACCTTCTCCCCACCCTGTGTGTCCACCACCCTGTCGTTCGATTCGCACTTGTTTCCAGCCAGCACGGTGATCACATGGGGAGATGCGTTCTACAAAGCACGCGTTGATTGAAAACTTACGTAACATAAAACATATAAAAGTACAAACCTCCTCGATATTCTGGAGCCAGTAGGTGATGTGGTTGAAGGATTCCAAATTGGTGACATCGTAGAGTAAGAGAATGCCCATGGCGCCCCGATAATAGGCCGTGGTGAGAGTCCTGAACCTCTCCTGTCCTGCAGTGTCCCATATCTGCAGCTTGATGGGAACGCCGTCCAAATTCACTATTTTCTGCTTAAAATCTATTCCTGTAACAGACAAAGCGTCATATCAAGGTCAAAGACCGATGAGTCCATTGTGGTGGGTTAAAGGTGAACGACTGTCGAAAAATACGTTCAAATTCGCTTTTGTTAAGAGTGCTACTCTTATCTATATCTACAGATTATAAAAAATATACCTATCCTTCAATTGTTCATTTATTTGATATTCCACTTCTATTCTTTGAGATGCATTTTACTGTGACTCCTTTCAATCTTCTGCAGAGAGGCTCCATTATCTGATATTTCTTTACACATCCTTATTGTCTGTTTTTTCTCCATAACACCATCCCTTCTAGATAGACTATTGTATTATAATTTCTATTGATTATGATTCATTTTTTATTGATCTGTTTTCTAATCACGTTTCTTATCATGCACAGTAATATGGAAACAAATACCAGTTTTTATAGACACAAAATTAATGATTTCTGTAGAAATATCAAGGAATACTAAATTTTGCATAACCCACACCTACACAAAAGAATTGAAAATACATTTACTCGTATTGTTCGTCTATTGAATATAATAAAATCACAAAGCTGTTTAAATAAGTAGGTATCTCATCAAATGTTAAAATACAAGTGTTCCTGTATGATCTGCTAAGTGCCTTGATTGATTTTTCATTACCTTTTTCATTTACCTTTACCAAAAAAAAAATTTCTTTGTCTAATATATATGTACTAAAATATTGAAGCAATTTGGATGGTTACTAGTACCTGCTGCTTTGACAGTTGTGTCAGAATGACAAAAGACACACTTTTAATAGGATATTATGTTAGTCATTAACAATTCTCATACTAAATCAAGTAAGGTAAGGTAAGGTTGTATCTTCCGGAAGAGAAGACAAAATAAAAGGCTGTTGCGTTTTCCAACACGGCATCTGACTGGTTGAAAACCTGTCCCAAGTGGATAGCCAAATCGTTCACCGACTTACTGCAGCGGAGTTGTATCTAATATTAAACTGACTGACGGCTTCGAACAGGTTTCAAACTAGTCAGGTGCCGTGTTGGAAAAGAGCTAATATTTCGCAGCACACAAGGGGTACCGTGAATAATCTTTTTCGAAAGAAAAAAAGACTCACCTATTGTCGAAATGTAGGTGTCGTAGTATCTCTCATCGCAAAAGCGGTGCACTATGCACGTCTTTCCCACATTGGAGTCTCCCAGCACCAAGATCTTATAAGTGGCGGCGAAGTCGAGCGCCATTTTTCACTATCGATTTCATTGTTGTAGTCGCCAGGAAGGCGCACAGATTGATTTTTAAGAAGGCCGTGCGCCTGCGTTGCTGGTTGGAACCAAATATAGGGGTGTATTGGCCGTTGGTAACGACTTTGGACGGGCTTTCCGATGTGACACTTAAGGGGTGAAAGGTGAAGTTAATGAAGTGCCATGTGACCTATTTTTCACCATCCGACGTTTATAATAACAAGGCACATAACTTAATTGCTCTAATCAAAAATTAATTAAATTTTCCTGTTTTTAGAAGTTTTCAACTCATATGCGTTGGTTTCTTCCAAACTTTATAGTGGTGAAACCGATTAATTACATTTTTTTTCCACAATTATTTTTATTTAAAATAATTATTTTATCCGCAACCACTATATTAAGGTTTAATACGTCTGTTTTCCGTAAATTAAAGGCCTTTTTTCTACGTTCATGCAAAAAATAAAACTTTATTGAACTATGTTTAGTAGAAAAAGTGGTCTTTTGTTGCACTAGTGCAATAAAATGTTTATTTACAACTATACCTGTAATTTTAACATTACTAATGTCATTGAAGGTTTGAAAGTGTCACATTACTTCCCTCTTCCATTTCCCTCACTCATTTCCCTCACTCGTTCAATAAAGCAAAATATTTATTTAAGTAATATATTTATTGAACAAATTCTTATATAGAAACAACAGGGCAATTAATTAACAACAATAACATTTAAATAATTTATCATATATTATTTATTAAAATTAATGGTAATATTTGACTTATTATAGGATTTAACCGAAATATTTAAGAGACTTAAGAGATGATTTGAAATTTCATTACTAGAAAATGTTATTTCATGTCCACTGCCAGATCCCGTGAAGTTAACAGCAGGAGGTAGAGCGTTTGAACTGGTACAGGAGGACGATGGCAAAGTTGTTGAGGATATAATATTTGCGGTTTTAGTTTGGTTAGCTACAGATTCATCCACATAACTTTCTGCATCTGTACTAGACCGCCAGCCCCCTAAGCGCTTCAACTGAAGAATATCTGCTCCGCTATTAACCAGCAACGTAGCTGCCGTTCTTCTAAAAGCATGACCAGTGTACGTTCCTGCCTTAGGAAGTTTTAAAAAGCAGACTATTTTATATGGAAATTTAGAGATAGAATTGTATCCAAAAGGCTGATTTCGAGCTCTTCCCGATCGATATTGAACAAAAATCTCTCATTTTTTATATCTTTCCGTACCTGGATAAATTCTTTCACAATTTTTATCCAGTTTATTTCAGTGATCATGAATGACCTACTTTTATAAGTTTTTGTATCCGAAATTTCAATAGAAATTTTCTTTTCTAATATATCAATATGCGTAGTTTTCATTTTTAATAATTCATCAGTGCGACATGCTCCAGATACACCTATTATAAGCGCAACTTAAAATAATTATAAAAAATAATTAAAACCAAATAGAAAAAATTAAAAAGAAAATTTCATCTTGATAGGAAGGAATTCTTGGGGTGCTTTGCTTAGAAAATCCTCTATATTTTGTCTGGTAAAGGTAGTAGATTTCTTGGGCCTAAAGCCTATATTCTGGCGTTTCAAAAAAGCAAGGAGCTTGTTATATTTAGATATATCAATCTTCTCTCGTAAATCTAGCATGGCCCGTAACATGCTATAGATAGCCCAAAGAGTAGAGGGCTTTTTTTGCTTTGCCATGTCACTAAAATATGCCATCAAGACTGTTTCTGAAGCAATATTCTTTGTATTTTTTTCTAAACACCAATTTTCGTAAACCTTGAAGGCTTTTTCATAACGCCCCCTGCTTTTTTCAGGAAGTAAACTTTGTTCTGCTTTTTCAGCAGCTTGTTTTAGTTCTGGTGGAGTTCCGTCTGGCAAATAATCTTCACTCTCACTATCTGACAACATTTTTTCAGCCGCAAATTTGAAGGAGAATTCAAATTGTTTGTATCTGTCATGCGTCGTTGCTAGGCATGGCCCTGCCACATGTACATGTTTGTTCAGCGCAACCTGCACAATTTTGAATGGTGTCAAAACAATAAAATAACGCATATTTTGGCATTTTTACTACATTTAAAAATATGAAATAGAATTTTCAACTAACGATGTGGTTGTAAATAAAATAGTATACATACCTCGGAGGGAAGTTTTCATTAATATCTCGAGATTATAGTTAATCTCTCGACAGTAATGAAACACTTCCCTTATCGGTGTGTAATATACTATTATTGCATTCATCTGTCATTCTACTACAGCATTTTGTCATCATGACAAACATAAACGCTCAAATCAACGTCATATTTTCCTAGACTTAGTGTCATCTCAATAAAACATTTTTTTGGTTTTTGCATGATCGTAGAAAAAATATTGTACGCAACTCGTACAAAAAATGTATTGCACTCGGTAACACTGGTAATATCAACCCCAGTATTGGCCAGTAATGTTGCCAAAGAACGCCTCATTCCATGTCCGGTAAAACTTTCTGGATCATAAAGCCCAGGACATGCAGCCACTTTTGAAAATATTTTCGAAATTGTGTTGATGCCTACGTATTGTGTAGTACATTTTCCAACTACATATTGCAAGAAAAATCTCCCACCGGCATTTTTAGGACGCAAATTGATGTATATTTCACACATTTCTACAGCATTGACTGAAAAAGCTTCTTCCATGACCGTGAAAATATTTGTTTTTGTATGCGGCATGAGTACGTATAGGTAACTATCTTTGTCTTGGACATGGGTA
This sequence comes from Monochamus alternatus, assembly GCA_037114965.1. Taxonomy (NCBI): domain Eukaryota; kingdom Metazoa; phylum Arthropoda; class Insecta; order Coleoptera; family Cerambycidae; genus Monochamus; species Monochamus alternatus. The sequence continues at coordinate 18,792,470 of CM073435.1, read as the reverse complement.
ATATCCAAAAAGATTAATTTATTTCATCGATAAGCACCTGCGACTCCTATGATCGTTGCAACCTATAAAGAGTTCAAAATAAAACGCTGAAATACTAAAATCATGTATTTTCTATCTTAACTTGTAAATATTTCCTATCTAGTGTTTTTTTTTTTCAAAAATTCTTCGATCTTTGATTTATAATTTCTTGATTCTGTTTTCAAATATAAAGTAAGTTTACCATACTTCGAAATATCAATACCTTTGTGCACTTTCAACATTGATTTTAGCATGGAATATTTTGTCTACATCGAAGAGGTAGCAAACCATTTCTCCACATTGAAAAAGTGAGACAGTAGCCCTTCTTCTGTAATTGCTTCTCCTCCTATGCCCCTTTTATTCGCCAGTTATCGAATTCCACCAATACCATCTCGTACACACTTTTGCTTTTCGCTGGTAACAAATGTTGTTGAAATTCTCAGCATTCTCACTCATTTCTTGTGTAGATTTTGCAATTTTTTTCACTCTTGTTGACAAATAAACACACGCATGTCATAGTCACTCTTCTAATTGACCGGTTTTCGACGTGGTCATGGATAAAACGTTGAATTACATTCGGGAAATAAACCAGCCTTTAATCCTCTCGAAAAAATGTAACTCTCAGCTGCGCCTTGAGTGTCCATTTATTCTCGTGAATTAATTAATAACTAATTACGCATAACAGGTTAATATATTTTAAAAGACATTGGTTTTTCTAACCCGTATCAAGAAAAAAGTAAAATTAAATAAACTCAAATTCATGTATATTGGTGTTATGGTAATAAAAAACTAACAAGCCATCTGATGTGAATAGTTTTGGACCTGCTACCTCCAGTTTATCAAGAAAGACACCCACGGATAGTTTAGGAAATGATTGGATGAAGCAAATAGGCTGTCAATTCGTTAAGGTGTTCCTAGAATACCCTTTTGAGGATGCAGCCAAAAAGTACCTGGACTAATCTTCACCTGGTGACAGGTATTCAAACTAGAGACTGATTAAGGGGCACCTCTATTATATGAGGAAGTGTCTTTTTAGAGGTTGTAGAGACGGACCCGCTATCAATCCCCTAGATTCTCGCGTATATTGATTGCAACGTTGGCGAGACTCATATGCAAAGCTCAGTAACCAGATACATACTAACCCTTTTTTCGGTGTTACTTAGATATACTTATTCTGTATAAATTTTGAAATTTATGTTTTAACATTAAAAACATTTTCAGTTTGTTTTTTAGATTTATTATCACATAATTTATCAAAATCAGTAGGTATGAAAAAACAAATAATTATTATAAAAAGTCTCAAAAAACATTGCCTTCATTGAGCGCAACTACCGATTTCATACAATGCATCAGCAAATCTCGCGGAATAGGAATTGGTAAAAATCCGCTGCAGTTCATCAACCTTATTTACTGCTGTTGCTATGATAACGGGGACGCATATAGCTGACCAGAATTAGCGGGTGGCGTAAAGATCGACAATCGCCTCATCTTCGTATATTATGAATATTCCAACTCGTCGAAATGTTTCTATTGCATGATTCCGTTTACGTTTTGTTGGAAATACCAAGTTTTTCTTGGCTAAAAATAGTTCAAACTTAACTGCATGATCCAGTGACAGACTTACAAATTGACTACCTATTAAATAGAGAACCTATAAATGCAGGATCAGTTTACGAGGACATCATGAATAAGTTAAAGCAGCTTTAATAGAACGAAATATAAACCTTATATCTAAAAAGTAGATGAATTTATTAGATAAAATGAATTTACCGGTGTTAAGTATTATTTATCCATTCTTTTCACCTATTATTAAGTTCACGAACCGTCATACTGTGTTTAAGTAAATCAATATTGTCATTAAAACTATTTGTACATACTTTTTGCTTTAAATATCTTCACAAGAAGTAGGTACCTAATTTAATAGAGACCCCGTGCAGACAAAGCTATATGTTTCATAGCACCTGAACAACTTGTTAGACAAGTGAATATTAAGCCACTTTCTGACTAGAATTGTGAAATGTGCAAGGTAGCCGTCTTATTGAAACATTATTTGTCTTCTAAATTATAAATTTTCATTTTCTAGTTCTGCCAATTATTTTATGATATTTTATTTACGCCACCCCTACGAAACCGTAGAACAATCTACACTACAATTTTTTTTAGATTCAGACTTTAAACTATGAATTCAAACTTTAATGTCCGAATAGGGCTTTCAATAGTATCTAGAGTTTAGTGGGTCGCTTTCAGCTTCTAGCTTTATTGAGGCCCAGCATTGAGTAATCAGTGAGTACCAAATGTAGACACTACTTGCTACGCCTCGCGTACGAAACCGTAGAAGGGCCACGTCTACATTTTTTTAGATTCGGACTTAAACTATGAATTCAAATTTTAATGTCCGAATAGGGCTTTCAATAGTATCTAAAGTTTAGTGGGTCGCTTTCTGCTTCTAGCTTTATTGAGGCCCAGCATTGAATAATCAGTGAGTACCAAATGTAGACACTATATGCTACGCCTCGCGTACTTATATCTTCCGTCTGTAATAACAGAACATGGACAGCCAAGGTTGCTTGACGTTGGCTTCACCTGTGGCATACTGATGAGAGCTAACAAGCTCAAAACTGATATATGTCTGATGGCACCACTCACGACTAACCGTGGTTGTTTGCTATATATAGTCAGGGCATTAGTCCACAGACTAGTTATTTCCTAAAATTCCGCTTTTAAAAATATGGCAATGGTTGGGGCTTTTAATAGTAGATACTCTCAGTATAGTGGATATAGTTTCTGCTTGTGACTGTATTCATGGCCAGCTTTGAGTAGCCAATGACTACTAGATGTGTACACACGTGCTACGTCTTGCATACTCACGTTCTGTTAACTATTATGACAGATTGTGAACAGCTAAGGTTGCGAGTTATGGGCTTCATTTGTGATATACTGATAAGAACTGACCAGTTCGAAACCAGTACATAAATAGTGGCACCGCTGACGAGTAACTACGGCTGTTTGCTATATACATTTCAGGTGTAACATAAATTTGTAACGTTATTTAGACACCCAGTACTTAAATAATACTATTCATGACAATGGTACAATCAAATTTAATCAGGAAATTGGTGTTAGCACATCACTTCAATCTAGATCCAGAAATAAAAATAGGTCTAAGGAAATTAAGTGGTCTAAATCATTTCCCAAACAAGTACAGTCGCGCTTAAATCAATCAAAAACAGTAAAATTATATAGGGTGCTGTAAAATTTCATAGTTGATGACAAATATTGTATAGTTTCATTTTTCCCTGTATATTATGTATTCTAAATCACAATTCTCTATCTAGAAAGCTGAGTGCTACGACTTGTCCCATAATTTCGTTAGCAGTGTAAGTTCAGGCATTAAAGTCTGAATTCAGAGTTTAAAGTCTGAATTTACAGATTAAAGTCTGAATTCAGAAATGAAATTATGAATTCAGAAATTAAAGTCTGAATTCAGAGTTAAAAGTATGAATTCAAAGATTAGTCTAAACTTAAAAAAAAATGTAGATATGACCCTTCTAGAGCTTCCTACACACCAGACATTTTCTTTAACACCTAACGCCTAAAATTTTATGAAGAAATTCCCATTAGTTGAAACAAAAATACGTTTTCAATCATTTTCTTCATAACTCTCTAAGAGCAATCCATTTTTCTTATTTTATTATATCTAACTTATGCCACACCAGACATTTGAATTTTCTGTAGCACCTAAAATTTTATGAGGAAACTCCCATTTGTTAAAATATTGATTCGTTAGTAAATAAAACATGCATTTTGATGCAAGAATATGTCTCATTACTCTCCAAGAGTAAACCCATTTTCCTTATTTTATGATATCTAACTCTTACTGCACTAGAAATTAGAATGTTTTTAACATATAAAATTTTATGAAGAGACTCCAATTAGTTAAATACTGATTCGTTACTAAATACGATATGTATTTTGATGCAAGAATCATCACTTTCTCCATCACTCTTCAATCAAGATCTTTTCCTTTCCGAAAAAGTACATGTTATGACAGTACAAGATAGTAAATGATTTGAAAATTTTTTAATATTTTCAGATCATGCTCGTTTCCTCTGGAACAAGTTCTGGTTCTGAGGGCAATGCAAATTTACTCATATCAAAAAGACAAAGTGAGCACATTATAAAACACTAAATTTTCAATAATTTCAAATGCATAGTTTAGAAATGGAAACAAAAATAAGATTTCAATTTTCAACTTTAGCGATCCGTAACTTAGTAACAAAAGTCTGTAAGGAGAAAGTAAACAACACACACGAACAAAAAACAAACACTCCCACATTGTTTGTAACAAGTCACATGACAGTAATATTCATAACCATAAGTTAGATGCTTTTTACCTAATTCAGATGTGTCTAACTTCAAATGGCACAAAGGCCGCTGTAAAAAAAATTGCGGTTGTGAGGGCCGCATGATATGCAACTTTATCAGTGATTTGTAATAGGTACAAAGAAAAACGTATACCTAAATACTTTTATTTATTCAAAAAATAACAAATATACAAAAACAGATAGTGGGAAGTTTGGGGATGTTGGTTTTCACTAACCAGTGTATCAATATTAAGTAAGTGACTTCAGACAGGGAACACCTATATTTTGACTTATGTTGGAAAAACTGGTTTCGCAAAGATACGTGCTTTCTAGCATTGAGCCCACCATAAGGTCTAAGTTTCGCAAGTTGGGGTAACGTTCTCCTGGGAGTAACTTAAAATTGTCAAACCCTATTCCGGTGCTTCAACCAGACAATTGCAGTTGAATGTCTGCTCTGCTCTGCTTACGTTCTCAGCAGAAATAGAAGTGGCTGAGTAAAAACTGAAATTTCTTCCGCGATATTCTTAAATTTGCTAAAGCTGTTTTCGAATTCTTCTGAAATTGTATCAATGTATTTTAAATATAAAAGTTCTCTCTCAAAATCCTTAATTTCTTCAGTGCTCGTTACAACTTGGAAAAAATGAAAAATCATATTTTTCTAATCAAGATTTGAAAAGCTTAATTTTATTTTTAAATTCGCTTATGTGATCATATAAATTGTCAATATTTTATTACTTTCCTACGAGTCAAAACGCGATTGCTCCCTCTTATAATATTAGCCACTTTAACACTTTAACTACTTTCCTGACATAAATTTTATGTAAACACTTTCCACATAGGACCTCTTTACGAACAATGCCTCTATAGCCTTGTCCTCTCGGACGCGAAATTCGCGAATTTCGCAGATTTTGATTTTAATGGCAGTAAAACGTCACCTTTCCGCGAATTTAGCAAAACAGGAATATTATCGCTAATTTTATCATTTTGTGGGGTTATAGTAAGTTTAACTTGAGCTTTTGTCAATCTACCACAACAGTCAATGGCAGTTTTATAATGAAAGTTATAGAAAATGTTGCAGTTGATAAAATCCGCTAGAAGCAGAGACTTTTCTCGCTATTAAATAATTCGCTTAAATTTTCGCTAATTTCGCCTCTGAGGACAAGACTTATCAGAGGCCAGCTGATTGTGTTTTTTTTTTAAGACTCCTAAAATCCAATTTCGATTCCTGATACCGCCTTATTTACAACTTCAAAATATCTGTAGCCTTAGTTCTACCATGGAGAGGAATACAATCAACTATCTCCTTTGCTATATTTCGAACAAAAATTACAAATTGACCGATGTCAGGTAGGTCAGTACTTTCGTCCAATCAGAGTAAAAATATTTATGAATTGTCATATCGATTAAACGCTCTTGCAATTGTTTAATGTGGCATGTGGTTGAATTTTTTGGCAGTTTTTGTTTCATTCAATTGTTTTGCTATTTTGATTGCACAATAAGCACTCCATCATGTTAGGTATTAGTATTTCTCTAAGACTCTCCTGTATGCTGCTGAAGCTTTTTCTCGTATAAAGTAGTGTAATGTCGTTTCATGTTATATTCTTTGTATACAAGCTATGCACTCTGAAGCTTATTATTGTTGTTTGTGATTAAATAGTCTAATTCCCAATGGTCATTATAAACTTGATGTTCGTTCGTTATTTTTTTTCTATGAAGACATGTTTCACTTAAGAAACCTTAAACTGACTTGCTGATGTGTACCGCACATCAGAACAAAATAACTACAATTATAAACAAATAACATATACATTTGCCCGTAACAATTAACTTCGCAAACCGTATTCAAACGTTTTTCTGTCTATAAATCTCTATTCCACACTATTAATTATTAACTCTGCTCGCTTGCTCAAACTTCTTGTACACGAGCACATGGTCATTCGAATGCTCGAGAACGGTCCGCGAGATCTCCAATATTCCAGTAACTTCGTTGTGGTACTCTATCCACGGCCAGTGGCGTCACATAGTCTATGTAATGTGTTGAATAGGATATTTATTTATTTACAATTTTGGCTGCTACGAAAACGCATGTTTCCAATATAACAGAACCATTCCAATTTTATAAAAAATACGCATATGCGGTAATTAATAATTACGAAATAAAACATTAAAATTTACACACAAAATATTACATTAAGTTATAGCAATTTACAATGTGTGTAAGGACACACCTATATGTTAAAAAATGATACTCATAAATAACATTGTATAAGTACCTTTAAATTAAATTACACATACTACTGATACTTTAATTTACACAGTTTTTTATGTCCAAAAAAAAGGTAAAGTAAATTATTTGATACATAGTACACAAAGTTTTTACTGAAGATGCCAACATTGAAGAGCGGCGAAACGTTTGGAAGCATGGAATGCGAGCAGTTACAGTGGCGGCTACGGGACGTCTCGCAAGGCCACCATTATCCAAGGTATGGTTCCAACCATAGCAGTCGTAACACCAACAATAGGAGCCGTAATCAATACATAGACGGGCCCGACAGAGCCTAGCCCGAGAATAACCAGGGTCGGTCAAAGAATCCCGATTAATGCTAGGGATGTGCACTTTAAGGCTTACGGTGAGCGCTCGATCCAAAGGGATATAGTTTTCGCTCAGTAACTCCTCAACGAAAAATGATAAAAATATGCGTTTTTTTTAATAGACTACAAATATTATTTTACGTCGACGCTGTGTTTTTAAATTTTGTAAATGTGCAAAATTCATTTAAAAAAAATTAATTTTACCCTTTTTCAAAATTTCAAAACACAGCGTCGACGTAAAATAATATTTATAGTCTATTAAAAAAACCGCATATGTATTTTTATCATTATCCGTTAAAGAGTTACTGAGTGAAAACTATGGGTTTGTTCCAACACAGCAAGAATCGATTCCGAACCATCCAGAAGTAGTCAGTCAGTTCAGTTGTTAATGTACTCTCGGCGAATGCGACGTAAGACGGTGTTGGTCAAACATTTCTCACGGTACTGAACCAGTTCTCGACAGTTGTTGGAACAGATCTTATATATCGTTTGATAGAGCGCTCACCGTAAGCCTTAATTATGTTTCTGGCAGCGATAAACTTATCGGGACAATAATTACAATAGATTACTATCACAGAACATGTAATACAGTTACTATTCGGGTTACTATAATAGACGACCAAATAGGCCTTCAAAACTGAATTGTTAATGCTATAAAACCGTTTAATTTGATTGCAATTTTCGAAAACAAATAAGACGTTAGATTCTAAAAACCTAGTTTAGTGTAACCGTATTTACTTAAGCACGCCGTATTCTTGAAATAGTGTTTTCTACAAGTACAAAAGTAATTTTAAACATTTAAGAGCAGAACAATATAGAGTTTAGCAAATAACAAGAATGTTATCTTATGCCACCTGCGAATATTCAAAGGTACCGAAGTAAAATTAATATATAACGTCAGAAAGCGATCTATTCAGCAAATTTTTAGGTACCGAAATCTTTCAAAATACGTATTTTTTAAAATTTAACTGTAGATGTAAACATGTTATAACATATAGTTACATAGTTCTGCATATAAGATTGTTCACTTTTGTTTATAAGTATGTGAAAATAATTGTTAAAATGTGGAGTTAGAATAGCGAAATAATGTGTCATACAAATGCATTTTAAAAGTTATTATATTATTTGAGGAGAATTTAAATAGTAAAAATGGATAAACAAAACATCAGTAACTTTATTTTTGATATTACTTTTGCTCTACGTGTTTTACTTTTCGAGATTCCAGTACCTAAAGAACACCATAAATTTGATCATTTTTCGGCGAGAAATACGGCGACCTTAAATAATTAAAAATTATAAGCACACGGAAAGATCTCTTATAAAATGCATCAGGCTGCCAAACAAAAAAAATACCTACCTTTGACATATTTGACCTTTAACCCCCATCCCCTAAAAGATTAGATGCTTTGTGCCTGCTAAAAATAATTGCACTGTTCACTATTTCCTTTTTGTCTGATTTTTTATTATTAATACAATATAAAAACATCAGGTGAACAGTACAATATTTTATATAAATAGAGATTTTAAAAAGACACTGACTCACTGACAACACTGCATAGCTGCTTCATATTCAGAATGAAATAACATAGACAAATTTTGTTAAGTATAAATTCCACAGAAATAGTGCTTTCATCAACTTTTCTATTCTATTCTAAAAAATGCATATTTATAAATTAATATTATTATAATAAAAAAATTATTCTTTTATCATTTTTCTTTAGCAAAAAAAAACTATTGGTATATACATGTTCTACACACTAAATTGTACCATTGTTTAAATATGCGTACAAATTTAAAATTCACCTTGAATTTTTAATCAAGATATATTTTATTTAACAGTTTCAGCATCTTTAAAACAAACACAGTTTTCTTATAATCTCTATTTTTTCATAAGCCAATCCTATACTTATATTTTTTTGGTTCCTGGTCATAAAGGAATTCCCGGAGACGGCCGACTTGTTTAGCTCGTCTCGGAACTGGGGCGCCTTGCCAGGGACCCGAACCCATTCTTGGAATTACGCGAGGTAGTATGAATTGCGCCCTTAATAAATGGGGTTATCAAACACGGAGAGAATTGGAGAAGGCCTGGAGGATATAGACAGGCCCACGACTTCTTCAATGAACCTAGCGAAGGTCCCTGAACCAAATAGTGGGGGTGCTGGCAGGCCACTGCAGACTCAGTCAGAAGGTATTTGAACTTGATAGGCATAGAGGAGAGTTCCTTATGTTCGGAATGTGGAGAGGGAGAAGAGACTCCTATCCATTTTCTAAGATATTGTGCAGCGCTTGGAAAACTAAGATATAGGATCTTTGATGGAATGGTACGGTAGGCAAAAAGAGCCTACGTGTGGCCTAATTGCTAGATTGATGCCACCCGCTACACTACTACTACTAATACATTTTTATTTAGTTTAGGCAATATTTTTCTGATAAAAAGACACAACAATATAATAAATATAGGAGTAGGAGACGTAAAAACACAATACAGTATCCCTCATTTTGATAGTTGTATCTAAAAAAAATTTTTAAATGTACAAGGGACACTTTCAAATACAATTTTGTAAACATAAAATAAAAAAAAGCAGTTCAAAAATTATTTAAAAATACACTTCTCCACGACACGTATAATCGGCGCCCGGACAAAAAACTGAAAGGAATTCCCAAGGAAAGAAATAAATTATAATAATTAATAGAATTAATTTGTGGTTTTAATTAGTAAAATAGTTTGAGATATTTGAGTTAATATTACAACAAAATTTTTGGCTCGTCTTACGAATAAAATTGAGCCTCGTGTATGATACACCACACTTCTGCAATAGGCCATGGACGCACGGGACCTCCATCTCTTTCACGATTCGGTTGCAAATTTTCCCCGTCACGCCTGTGTTTGCACACACTTGCACTCACTAAACCCATCAACTGCGAGTTGCTATACGTAAGCTATTTTTGATACTCAAAAACAAATAAATACATGCATCACAAAAAAGTTAATACGATAAGTAATCAGATATAAGAAATCGCCTCGTTAAGACTACAGTATTCCAGCAATATAAAGATTGAAACTACTAGAACTATACTTTTTTTCTCAGAAACTAAGGATTTTACATACATTTTTTTTACAAGATTGACTCCGTTTTTCATGACGCATTTGTTCTTAAATTTTTTTTGATAAGTTGCCGCATACCAACACTCAAAATTTCACATACAAAAAACAGAGATGATATTTGACTACCTTAGAACATTTGAAACACAAAATAGAAATACTATAAGATTATTTTTATTAAAAATGTTGCTAAATGTTACTTGATCAAATATTTAATATTATGGCTACTTATCGCTTATTTGTATAAATTCATTGTCACTTAAGCGAAATAATTTTTAAAAATGGTTCTTGTATACAGCAGTACTACATACTAAAGGAATAAAAATGATCAAGGGAAGAATTTTGGTAACTTAGGCAGTTTTTCTACTCAACACAGACACTCGCCTTCGTGGACATTCTTTAAAACTTAAGGAAAACTTCAAAACGCGTACTAGACAACATTTTCTGAGCAGGAGTCTTCGACACTTGGAATTCATTACCTCAGGACATAGTGGATTCGCCAACAGTTTACTTATTAAGAATAGAATTGATAGTTACCAATTTAACAATTAGGTTCATTTCTGTGGATATTTTTTTTTCTTTTCTTATTGTACTTAAATTTTTGTTATTCTTTTTGTACTTATTTTAGGATAATATGTGTTACTTCATCTAGTTCCTCCTTTTTGAGCACAACAGGACAGTAGTCCTGCTCTTCTATAATTTGTAATAATAATAATAATACAAAAAAAGTTGATATAAAATATCTATATATTATTCTTTCTTATATGTAATACCAGATACAAATTTTTTTGCTGACGTTTTAGCATTATATGTCTTTCTTTTTCTTTTGACTTGATTCCAAGGTTCCACTTTAACTCTGAAAAAAAAAATTTCAACTTTTACCATTTATCTGAAAATAAAAGTCACTCACTCTATAACTTTTGCTTCTATATCCCCATATTTGTCAATGAAACCCTTCCAAAATTTTCCGGATTCATTACATGTATCTAACATAAGTTTATCACTCGGATTTTTTAAGGTATTTGGGTCAAACTTTTCCGTTATTAAATCAGCTATAACACAGACAAGTAAGTAATAGTTTAATATTAGTATCATAAATTACTTCTGGAAATGAGCCCTTTTTCCATTTTATATTCCTCTAGTTCCCTATCTTTCTTTTTAATTAAATCACATAGCATTTTTTGTTGTTTTTCTAAATAATTTATTGTGTGAATTATTGGAGCTGTAATTCCTTCCGCAAACTAAAATCATATTTGTACAATTTTCTAAAAGATGTAACTAATAAATTACCAACCTTACTTTTATCTTCTTTTAAAAGGTTTAACTCACATCTTAATTTAAACTTGGAATCACTTATTCCTATCACTTCTGATTTGACTTTGAAATCAATTTTATCTTCACTTTTATCGATTTGGACTAAAGCATTATCTATATCATTTAAAATTTTTAATGTTTGAGAGATTGCTTCTTCCGCTTCAACAACAATAATTGGATTAAATTGCTGAAAATTTATAAGCTTTAATATTTTCATAACTCACTCAATACTTTGAAATTACCTTAAATTTTGCAGCAATATCTTCTTTTGAAAAATCTTTGGACCAAACTTCTGTCAGGTCAGATACAGATATTGTATAAATATTATCGTTGTTACTAATTTTCAATAGGTATACATCGCTATCAACAATAAAAATTTTCCACATTTTCAAAAGACAATAAAAAAAAAATCTGATAACAAATAACTCAATCCAGCCAGAAATCACAACAAAGCATATTTTCTCTATACAATAAATAGATAGATATATAATTATTATCTATGTTAAAATTACAACAAATTAACAATAAATCACAAAAAATCAACCTTATACGAAATGCGAACTGGAACTGGAATATAATAAATACTAAGCTAACGCCATATGACTAAATAAATATTGACTTATAAATATTTCATTTTCTAGGTTTGTGATTTCAGTGCTGCCAATTCCAATGACACATGTAAAAATGTTCACTGAATCACTGAAGACATGCAAATTACACGACATTACACGCACTTGAAGAATTTTACACGATTAGGTACACTCCCGTTTTCAAATTAGGATTAATGTTTTAAGTTAAAAATAGAAAAAAAAATATTTTTGCATTATAAGTTAAGGTTAATTTATTGATGATTTTCAATATTCATGATTTGATTTGGTTAGGTGTAGGCATTAGGCCAGGAATTTTATAATACATAAATTTTGGGCATAGGCAACCATACAGGCAGATGAGCAACCAGATATAACAAAACTATTCTGCAAATAATTTTCGCATTCTCTAAGAAGTTACAGCCCTTTAAAGGCCCGTTCTGAAATTAAGTTTCCAAGTTTTTTTTAAGTGTTAAACTAACAATTAACTAAACTTATAAGAATGATACAAAGCAATTCAATAAACTGGTAATTTACAGTTGACATTAATGATATTAACTTTACTACAGAAAGATATTTAGTAATTTGTGTATACATAAAACAGTTTTATTTTGAATAGAACTATTCAGACATCTTTTTTCTTCAAATTTTTTTTGTATGAAAAATATCTGATAATAAACGTACAAGGGGTATAATTATTCATCCCTTTACTGTGAGTGACAACCAGTGGAATAGATCAATGTTTCATTTTCCGCAACTATTTTCAAATCACCCTGTATTAATCTAATGATCAAATCATGAGTACAACAATGGTCGCATTCATCGCACTGATCGCTACTTGAGCCATCACTGATTAGTGTGCTGAACGAAGCAATATGAAGGGAGCGCTCAGTTATCAGCGGCCATGTTATGTATCATAAAATTTTTCAGATACATGATAAGTGATCAGTGATCATAAACAAAAAACAACATAACTTAAATCCTAATGTTTAAAAATGCATAGACCGAAATTTGTCTCACATTTTAAAATGTCAGAGTCAGAAATGAAAGTGGCTTATGAAAAAGTAGTCACAAAATGTACACAAACGTATAGAAACGCGTTCAGCCGGTTTAGTGATCATAACCAAAATGATAACAAACAGCTCAGTGATCGCTACTGCGTGATGAACGCGACCAATGACAGAATACAGTAATCATAATATTCATAATTCATAAAACACAATTCTAAAATCCATAGAACCATAAATTAAACTAAACCAAGTCGCGCAAATTACATATGGTGGTTACAGTTACAATCACAGGATACTCTTACCAGTACAGAATACCATCTAAAATGGAATTGTGTTTAAATACTCCAAATATCCGTAATTGCACACTTTTTTAGTGTGTTAGAATTTTACACACCGACTCTTGAAATTACACGTATTTCGATTTTCGTGTAATTACACACGGATTGGCAGCACTGAAATATTTAGTTACTCAAATGGCTAACGCTTAACATTGCCACAGAATAAAGGAATGCTAAAACAAAATGTAGATTTCTATAACTTCAATAATGTTTACACCACAAATTATTATACGACTCTTTTATGTGGTTCTGTCATGTTCATAGATCTTTGGTCACAAACCTAGAAAAAATATGACGGCGCCGTTCCATGATAAGGTCACGTGAAAATGGATACTTTACTTACTTTATGTTGGTGCTGCTGCAAATATGATGGCTATTTTGCAAAATAAAGATAGTATTTTTTTACAGAAACGCCAAATGTAAAACACTAAGTCACTATATATAACCACTAAACTCGACGTCGTCATCATAACATAAAATTACATTTCAGTGCGTCAATACAAACTGCAAACGGTGACTGCTATTTGAAAACAATTACAATAATCTACAAAAACATAATCAGTTTCAGGCTACAGTGTCATCAAAGTAAACCAGCATAAAATGCAAGTTTTAGTGATTAGCGGTCATCCGCAATATGCCACTGGCACCCACGGTCTATTAATCTGGCACCGTCTATATTTTTTCTACGTTTGTGTCTTTGGTTTTGCCTACAAGCCTAGAAAAAATATAGACTGTACCAGTGTTATATTGCGGGAGACCGATAATTCATGGCTGCCCTATAAGGTCCAGAATTGCTAATACCTGGTTTTTATGCCAATTTATGTTGGTTGTATTGTATTTAAAATGACAGCAAGTTAGTTAATTGCATATTGCAATGCAGCCATCATATTTGCATAACCGCCAACATAAAACAAATGAAATATCAATTTTCTGGACCGTAAGACCCTAGATAAATTAAAATATATACAAGTACCACTTTATTCTCTGATGTGACGTCATTGCCCAGTTAATGGTCCGTTTCTTTTAGTTTCTTGAAGTGAGCGGCAACTGAGAATTTTAACCCTCACCTACACTCATCTGAGCTAGGTCGAAAGGCTGATCAGTTTATTCACTTCGTACTCATTTAAAAAGTGAGGTTATGTTTATTGTGATTATTTTGAAATGCATAAAACAGTAAGTATTTAATGCTACTAATTTATTTATATACGGCTGTAAAATAGCCAGTAGTCCATCTTAAAAACATAAAGCGGCTTCCTTTGCCGAAAATAAGCAGCTTGCAGTTTACCGCTGGATAGCTGAATCGTCAGACACCAGGATTGGCTATCTGCTGATGATCCCGATCGTGTAGTTAATAGATCGTGATAAGGAGGCAACAAAAACTGAGAACTTCTGTGGCGTATGGTACAGTCTATCTCAGTCCATCTTTCAATAATGACTATGTTTTATCTTTATTTACGGAAATTTTGTGACGTCACCTGGTCCCAGTGGCCCCGACCGTATAGTTAATCGACCGTGATAATAAGGGGGTAGCTTTTAATTGCCAGGGATGTTGTGCATAAAGTAGAAACTAGACAGAATAATCTCTAGAATCGAGTTTGTATAAAAATTTCAGCGCTCCTGGTGGATGGACTGTGAACTAGTTTTACATTTAGCTCTTCATTTAAGGATATTTCATTTAATAGAATGATAATAGGTATGCATTATCAGTAAGATATAATGTTTTATACATACTATATGTACCTACCTAATAATAATTATAAAATATTTAATAAATTATTTTTAAACAAGAACATAATATATGGTACACAGCATTGAATAAAATATTGGTGGTACTTTATAGTATAGTGTCACTTTATTTTTAATACAAATATTAAAATATTTTTCATGTTCCTATAATGTTCTTCAGAATTCATTTCTTCAGTAATATACCCCACATAATGATATGTAACATAATATATTGAATAAATAGACTTGTCAAAACCAAAAACAGTCAGTAAATTCATAATTAAAACGTTGCTAAGTTACAAGTAAGTTGAACCTCAGTAAGTAACCCATAAATATACACTACATTTACTTAAAGTACTACAGCAGCGCTTGCAGTTGCTCTATATAGTTTATACTTTGTGATGTTGTGCATGTTTTATGGTGTAATTCTTTGAATTGAATTTCGATTCAAATTAATAATGGCGGAAGTGTCATCTTTTCGCGATTTCTGTAAAACATGAATATTATCGCTATTTTCATCATTATGTGCGGTTAGTAAGTTTAACTTGAGCTTCTGACAGTCTACCATGACAGTCAATGACACTTTTATGATGGAAATGATAGAATATTGCAAAATTCGTGAAAACTTGAAAAATTTTCCCGCGAGAATTTCGCATTCAATAAGACGACACGACTTTACAATTTTGTCATTCAACTTTTTTATAAAGACGTCATAAGGTTTCCTCGGCGAAATGTTTACATTTGCTGTGGTACACCTTTTATTGAATTTTATAGTTTGTTTTTTATGTTTTTCTTTTACTAGTTTATACAAATGTAATATAAACAGTTAATCATATTTGTGAACAGACAATTTGTGAAGATTTTCCTTCAAAGATATTCTCTCGTCTATGTGTGTATAAAATGAACAATGATTAGCACAGGTGAAAAAACAAAATAAAAATTTTAAACTTCAACAAGATGAATCATTCCATACAAATAGGGATGTACTATGTAACAAATTATAATAGCATTAAACAATTTTAGTTACTTTAGTAATATTTATTAAAGATAGACCGATTTAAAATATGCTATATTAACTATAATATCTGTTTAGTGTGTGTGCGTACATGTATAAGGATAATAAATAAAAAAAAACTGTGATGTGAATGTCAGCCAAGTGTTTTATTACCACCAACCATCCAGTGTATAACATTATAAAGAACTTATTGATTCTGGTTTTACTTTTTATTTTGAATGGCGAAAATAGAAGAATAGGTAGGTATATCACTGTAGGTACATCTATAGCAGTGTTTAGTAGTTTTCACTATATATCAAATAATAGGTATACCTACTTCAATTAATTTCTATTTAAAATGTATTGGACAATCTACAAAAATTATTAAATTATTTTGAATTTTTATACATATTCAGTTATTTCTGTGATATTGAAAATATACTTGTCTAGATAGTCGCAAATAATTGAAATATTTGACCAAAATCCAGTAAAGGATGTACAATCTATTATAATAATATTGACACTGTTTAAAACTAATTAAGCAATTTATTTCCAACTGCTGATGTATTCTTAATGAAGTTCACTTTCAACATATATTAGTTCTTAGTTGTTCCACTAATAGAGACTAATGAAATTTCTATTCAAAACTTATAGTAATTGAAAAACTGATTTGAGGTAATGCCGTTATTATTGAAATATATATTTTTTTATTTTGTACAAACTGTACCATTTAAATACTGTTCTGGTATAAATCCTTTACGGCCGGTATTTCAATTCATGGTTAACTTGTATGATAAGTAACATGCACCTACAAGTTGACTAATGGTTAATTTCCAAATGCGTTTCTCATTACTTTTTGTTACTTCAGTTAACTATCTGGAGGTTTGCAATTTATTTATTTATGTTGGCGAAATTGCTGGCACATTTTATGTATTTTGCTACGATTTTTATATAAAATGCACTACGTTGGCAACAAAAACCCAGAAATTGGTAACCTAACTTTTTCAAATTTGTTTATGACAACTGTCAAGTGTCACAGGTTGCAACAACTGTCCACGGTGACAATCTAAGTCTATTAAAAAAGTCTTTACCGTCATATTCTTCGAAGTAGTTTGGTCTAGCTCGTATTATTTTAGGTCTTCTAATATCTTCTTCGTCGCTACTGTATGCATTAATATCGTATTCCATAATAAATAGTAACAAATTAAAGACTTTAAATATTTTATAGGTTAAACTTCTGAATTAACTGTCACATTCTTAGTTAACCCCTACTTCATGGACAGGTTACCTTAACCAAAAGTTAACTACTAAATTTTTGGTAACCAATAATTGAAAAACTGAATTTTTGATGTAACTATCGGTTTACTATTAATCACAAGTTAACCATCAATTGAAAAACTAGGCCTTAGAGACACAGTATAGTATTTGAATACTTAGGTGCCTTAAATAAATTTGACACTTGTGATGTCATCTTATTTTTGATTCGAAGCTCATCTAATAAAGAATTTAAGTTGGCAATTTTTTTATTTTTTAGTCTAATTTGATTTGTTAAATATTTCTGTTTCAATTTATATTGCATTATGGCTTTTTGGGATGCTAGCCAATAACGCTTTCTTTTTCTAGGACATTCCAAATCAGATTCCTTGAAGTCACCAATATAACAAGGTTCCAGTCTCCCCCTAAAAATTTGGTATAAATTACATGTTCTTTTTTATATTATTTATGCTTCATTTAATGAAAATATAAACATTTACCGTTTCTGATTTACTAGTTTTGGACACGATGGTTGCACTTCATGGGACATATCACTTCTACTATAAGAACACGACGGTTGAATATCCTGTCCAGTTATCAAAATTTCAGGAGAGGCAATAAATTTCACTAAACAACTTTGAGTCATTTGTTCACTGTTTGCTATAATAATAACATTAACATTAATAATAACAACATTAACTATTATAATAATTATTTATGCAACAAGTTCAAAAGGTAAGTGTTTATTGCATACGACATGAAATTGTCGATAACACGCCGATTGCAATAAATACTTTCTGTATGAGTTGCATACAATATTTTTTCTACGTTCATGCAAAAATGAAAAAATATTTTGTAATTCAGTTGATATTCAAACGAAACTAATTTTATTTTTAATAAGTTGCATTTTGTAGTTATTTTATAATCCAGTATATAATAAATATGATTGAAAATAATATAAAATATGCAATTGCTTAAAACGTAATACAATCTCACACAAAATAGACTAAATATAACGTCGATTGTCATGATCATAAAACACTGTCGTAGAATGACAGATTAACGCAATAAAAAATTTGATTGCACTAGTGCAATAAATAACCACTTTTTCCACTAAATATAATTCAATAAAGTTTTGTTTTTTGCATGAACGTAGAAAAATATATATTTACGTTGCAATAATGAGAATATTTAAAAAATTTATTTAATACATTATAGTAATTCATTAAGTGAACAATTATATTTCGATGGTCATACTGCAGTATACAGTTTTGTATTGTAATATTGTGTAAAATAATTCCCAATGACTGTAAACATATACACATTCAATGAAATTCCAATTTATCTTGGATTTTTCCCAGTAAAACATGAAAAACGTTACTTTGCTATTTTTGCTTACAGAACAATACAGTATACCCTCATAATTATGTTCCAATGCCCAATTAACCACAGTATTTATAAATATAGTGGTTTCTACTTCTATTTCTGTCAGAGGAACTTTGAGTTAGAAATAATATTTCTATAATCTCACCATTTTCTACAGGCTCTTGTTTTATAATCCTTATCTCATTTGCTTCTTTCAACAGAACTTCAGAAAATTTGAAAACTGATGGAATAGCTCCTGTTTTTAAAACTTTATTTCCATGAACATTAGTGACATAATCGATTTCTAGAAAATGGTATTGGCAAATTACAGCTGTGGAGCTAGGGGTATAGTTACTTCTCCGCAGAGCTGCTACCCATTTCTTCCTTAAATTAGGATCTTTAGGAAACCTACAAAAGGATGTTTTGTACAAATTTGCTATATAAGTTAAAAGTAATAAATAAGTTATAACAGTAAGAAAAATATTTTCGAAAAACAAAACAACATGATACTTAGGTCAGAAAGATTCTCTTACCTATGAAACTTTATTTTTTCCCCACATTTTCTTCGTTTTGTACAATTAATTGCTGAACACGACTGCACCATAGTTTATGAGTTTTTAAAAACTATTACCAATAAACACAGTTCAGTTACAAAAGGTACACAACACAAATCTAACATGAATGGTTTTGTTAGGTTATATTGGGTTTGTGGGTTATTATGTTTTGCCCTCATTCACAAACCTAGAAAAAATATAGACAGCGCCCACAAACCGAGAAAAAATATAGTCATCGTCGGTTCATGATAATATAGGTCACGTGACAGGTGCCGCGTTTTCTAGGGACCTAAGGTCCATAAAATTGATATTTTATTTGCTTTATGTTGGTGGTTGTGCAAATATGGTGGCTGCATTGCAATATGAAATTAACTAACTTGCTGTCATTTTAAATGTCATTAAAGAATGTGACATGAATGTGATCAATAACAGTAAACAAATGAGATTCACGCTACAATACAACCAACGAAAATTGGCATAAAAACCAAATTTTAGTGATTCTGGACCTTTTAAGGCAGCCATGAATTAGCGGTCGCCGGCAATATGACACTGGCACAGTCTATATTTTTTCTAGGTTTGTGACAGCGCCGGTTCATGATATAGGTCACGTGATAGGTGCCGCATTTTCTAAGGACCTAAGGTGCAGAAAATGGATATTTTAGTCGCTTTATGTTGGCGGTTATGCAAATATGATGGCTGCATTGCAATATGAAATTAACTAACTTGCTGTCATTTTAAATGTCATTAAAGAATGTGACATGAATGTGACCAATCCATCACAGTAAACACTTTATCTATGGACCAATCACAGTAAACACACAAACACATGAGCTTCACGCTACAATACAACCAACGTAAATTGGCATAAAAACCAAGTTTTAGCGATTCTCGGCCTTTTAGGGCACCCATGAATTTGTGGTCGCCGACGGCACAGTCTATATTTTTTCTAGGTCTGTGCCCTCATAGAGCATCTTACAGACGGACCAATAAGAGATAGTTATGTATAGGTTATATATTTTGTGAATATGTATATGCACGATAAATTAATTGATAAAAATGTGGTTAGCAGCAAAGACCAATATGAAAATACGTTTTTTAAAAGTTAAAACTTTGTTTAAACTATATTTAAATAGTAATAATGAATAGATAGAACTTTAAAGATTCTATTTGTGTGGTTATTTTTGTTCTTCGAGCTTTATTTTTTGAGATTTCAGTACCTAAAAACACTACAAATACGGGTCATATTTTGCCAGAACAACAGACGATGAATCGACCACAGTTTATTTATACAGTTCGCCGAGTGAAGGTTCCAGACGTGGCGGCTAAATGCGCAATGAACACCAATGAAATTCATTTGTGGAACCTCGACATCAAAGGAGCCGACCGGCGTGAAGATGTCGGACTGTAATAGACTGTAATTTGACTATTCGACCATCATCAGCTAAATCCCGCAGCAGGTAAAGGCGACTCGATTTAGCAGACGATGATTCGACAGACAAGTATTACAAAATACAAACTGAGTTGCTTTCCAGCAACACTCTATTTTGAGTGTTATACACCACGTTTTAAATTAAGAGAAACTCGCGTGAAACGTGAAACACAGACAAATAAAAGAAGATGGAACATGCCAGCTGGAAAGCGGCACTTTTTCGCACGCGGTTGATTACAAATGACTAAATGAGACGCGATTTAACAGACAATATAGGTAGTTGTACTTTTTGTCTATGGTTGTAGTCATATAGTCATGCGACGTTTATATAATTACTTTACTTATTTATTGTGTAGATATGATTGCAAATTTTATACAAAATACCTACTCGAAGACTACCACAAAGTCTAACTGATATTGCTTCACAAACTTATATTATTGATGGTATTGACAAACCACAATTATTATAAAGTTAACGGTAACACATTTTTTTCTAAATTTGATGTACAGGGTGTTCCTTAATGATATGCGAATATTTAAGCAAACTATCATTAATTTTCGAAGTAGAATAACCCCCTTAAATATTCGCATATAATTTAAGGAACACTCTGTATATGTATACCGCGCTAAATAAAATATACTACCACCTATCTCATAAATCTTTTAGGCACACGATTAACTTGAACTTTATTCTCAGGTTCATAAAGGTTATCGTTATTAAATATTTATATTGCAAAAATAAAAATATGAAAACAGGCAGTAGGTATTTATGCATTACTTATGTCTTCTATCGAAGTGTTAACTCAGTATATGATCAAAAGTTTATCAGTTTTTGAAAGAATAATTTTTGAATTCACATTAACATATAATAATTATTTACCGTTTTGCAACGAACATATAGTATAGTAGACAAAATCGATTTTGCTTATCTAATTTTCTCGGAAGGTCGATCTGTGCAATTCAATTTCGCGCTTGTGATTTTATTTGCACTCGTTACCAATAATTTATAATTTGTATTTGTCTAACAATTTATGATCTTAAATGTTTGAACTTTTGCGTATTTTGTCTATTCATAAAAGATAAAGAGAGAAAAACTTATTGAACTTCGTAAAGGACAATTAATTATTAATCTGTGGGTAAAGGACTTTTCGTGTTGGAAGTTTCATTTTAGCGTTAGCAGGTTAGTTTTGTCTAAGAGAAAATATAAAGTATATTAAACGGAGATAATTTAATATTAATAATATATATATAAATAATCGTTTTATATTTGACAATTTTAAACTAAGTATTCATTGTTAGATATAAACTACATCATCGTGGTGCAAAGGTTCCACTACGATAACGATAATTTCGTAATTATTATAAATTTTTTACATATTTCAGTCAAGTCAGCTACTTTGCATAATTTGTAATTGCGTACGATTTGAAAATGAGCACCGCAGGCAAGGTAATTTTTTAAAAATTATTGTGTTAACAACGCTTGATAATAAGTATTTTCAAGGTAATCAGTTGCAAAGCCGCAGTAGCGTGGGGACCTAAAGAGGAGTTGAAGATAGAAACCATCGATGTAGCTCCACCAAAGGCACACGAGGTGAGAATAAAAATTCTTTATACGGCCGTTTGCCACACGGATGCTTATACCTTAAGCGGTCAAGACCCTGAAGGACTATTCCCTGTTGTCTTGGGACACGAAGGTGCTGGTATTGTTGAAAGCGTTGGAGAAGGTGTTACAAGTGTGAAGCCAGGTCAGTATAACAAATTATATACTTACTTTCTTGATGATTTATATTTTTTTCTAGGTGATCATGTTATTCCGTTGTACGTTCCTCAATGTAATGAGTGCAAGTTCTGCAAGTCACCAAAAACGAACCTCTGCCAGAAAATCCGTATACCCCAAGGTAGAGGAGTTATGCCTGATGGTACTTCCAGATTGTCATGCAACGGAAAAATGTTGCACCATTTTATGGGGTGTTCTACTTTTAGTGAATATACAGTTGTTGCTGATATTTCTGTAGCTAAGGTAAGTGTTATTAACAAAGCTTTGATACATTTAGTATAATATTTGGAGATGCAGGATTGGCGATTTTTCCGAAGTAATCCAAACATTGGTAATGTTTTATTTTTAAATGCTTGTAATAAAAAATCTCAATTAATTATCAATGTTCTGAACTTGCATAATATAATAATAGTTACTAGGATCTTAAAGGATTTTCAATTTTTTTTAGCATATATTTTTAACGTGGCATAACCTGGTGTTTGCTTACATTTAATGTGCTTATTAATAAAAGCCCTATTCGAGTTGCAGCAGTGAACGGTTTTAGGACGGTCCAATATAGTCTCAATCACTTCACTTTCAAGCTTCGAACTTGTAGAAAATATACCTGGTGGACTATATTAAACTAATCTGGAATTGTTCACTGTTGGAAGCCAAACATGCGAAAAAGCATTTTTCAACATCATATTTTATCTCTAGGTATTGATTTGTCAGCAGTTTTAGGTTCGTGTTCTCCTTTTTTCCTTCTTGCTTCTGTTTTGCGATTGTCATATTAGGTTGTCATCAATGAGATTTCCATGTATGGCATTGATATCTTCATTTAAGAATATTTTTTACCATTGGCTAATTATTCGATAACTCTGTTAATATTTTAATATCATTGAATATATACAGGATGTTCCACCTCAAACTACGTTGATCGTTACCTGGAAAATACTGATCAGAAAAATTTGGCAATACGGCATGGTCCCTGAGGAGTATTTTCAGTTATACTGGAAGTCGACACCAACTGTGTTATTTAAAATAAGACACTCTGTTTATTGAATTTTTGAATTCAATAGAAAAGTGGAAATAACTTTTGTGCCTATTTGTAAAGCAGTATATCCATAAATCTAAAGATATTACATGAAGCGTTTTATTAATGCAGTTACATTTTGAAACAGCTATAACTTTTTTATTTCAAATGGAATACGCTGTATTTTTGCGCTGTCTTATTCATATGGAAATTGAACAGTTTCTGTTGGTATTACGTCTGCTATGGTCAGAACCGTTCTTTGGATAATGGTGGTCTTCCTATCTTCCCATAGCTGCTCTGTAACTGGTCGCATCCCATACTTTTAAATGTTTCGCCTCTCTTCACTGTTAGTATCTTCAGTGACTCCACAAAAGCTTTGGTACGACAGGAAATGTTTTCATAATAAAAATTTTCTTTGTGAGCATAGAAATCATTCCCGAAAGAACAGTAAGGGTCGTTACGTTATTAAAAAATGACTACTTTTCACTAGCCACTACTGTTTATTATATCGAGATGGTGTCAGGTTTTATTTAAGGTTAGCATTTAATAGAAAAAAGAAAATCCACCTATCATTCCTATTTACATAAAGTCAAATTATAGTTTATATTTGGCAAAACTGAATCATTTCCTTTAAAGTTTAAAGGAAAACACATTATAAAATATGACTACTCATTTAAATACAATGTAGTGTATCATTACGTTTTGTATCGCATTTCATAAAAAAAATAAATTATAATAATTATTCAAGTGCTAATAGTTTTTTAAAAAATTCTGTGGAGTGTGATTACATTTATAATGTTGTACACGATTTTCTTAGTGTGCAACAGGGGTACAAGTAGAAGAAAATGTATGATGTAACATAAATACAGTAAAGCTGTTATAACGTACTGAATAAACAAGTCCCGGTATTATTATAGAACCTTCTTCTGTTACTGCTTTTTATTAAACATGTACATACATATGTTTGTATTTTTGTTAAGAATTAATAGAAATTTTAAAAATTTAATATATTCTTTTAAAACATACTTCTGATATAACGTACCTATTTTTTAAGTCCCTGCCGATACGTTATAATCGAACTTTACTGTAGGTAGAAATATTATTTTTTACTCTGTAGAGAACTTGTAGAATTGGCGTAGTAAAGAGATATTGTTTCACCTTTGCTTAGATTTTCTAAAATTGCTGTCAGAAAACAGCAATGAATTTGTTGAAAATTGTCACTTATGTTTTAAATTAAATTAAATTCTGATACATTATTTTCAACGAAAACGAAGGAATATTATCTATAAGTTGCAATGCCTTCAGTGACTTTTGAATTGCATTAAGAAACCCTTTCGCTTAAGTAAGTAAATAAGGAACAAATTTGTCTCGAAAATATGGTTTTAGTCATCCATTCTTTCTTGGTGATAGGCCTTGAATTTTGAGCTTACCAATTTACTAATAATATCCGCTATACAATCTGCAATTTATTTTGCAAGTTGGAAGTTTTTTGGACGTAAGCATGCGCACTGAACACAAGGCATGCTGCAAGCCATTGCAAAAATAATTGCAAACTGTAAAGTGACTTTAATATATGGATATTAATTGCATTATAGCAAGATGTGAACGTTACTGGGTCTTTAAAAATACTTTCTGGAATATACAGGGTGAATCTTAAATAAGTACAAATATTTTAACTGCTGGTGTAGTTCGTCATTTAAATCAGTCTAGTGAAAGCCATTTTTAAAAATTTCTAATATTTACGGAGATATTAATTTTTTAAAAAAATACCCACATTTTGAGGACCGCTGGCTGATTTTTCATCCAACAACGTAATGAAACATATGATTTGTTGCGAGGTTGCCATATCTCCTCCAATATAAATATTACGTTTCCTTTAACGTAATAGTTCTATTTTAAAAATACTTGTTTTAAGCATAAGTACAGTAAAATTGGGTATGTAGTATGATACGCAGCAATATTAACATAAATTTTAACATCTGAACTAACCTTACTATACTTCAACGATTAAAAATGAATTTCCGCAAGTTCAATACTACCGTAAAATATTTAGGAAGATATTACGTGATATTACTATGTCCAATGTTCAAAAATTTTACATAAACGTGCACACAAGCTTACCTGTTTGTTAAAAAATTAACTATTTAATAAGTAATCCACATTTCACAAGTTAAATGTCATTGTACACTGTTAGAAAGGGACACAAAACACAATTTCCTTAAGTTATTTTATGAAGAATAACGAAAAACTATGCACGCGTTTTTTATTTAAAATGGAAAAAATGTCAACTTTTAGCAAATTTTATTGCTATTTTCATGCATTATGTGGGGTTAACAAGTTTGACTTGGGCTTCCGATAATCTGTCATGACAGTCAATGACAGTTTGATAATAAAAAATAATATAAAATGTTACACTTGACAAAATTCGCTAAAAGTTGAGATTTTTTCTTCCTTGAAGCAAAGACATTTGTGTAATACTGGCAACACTGTGAACCACACGTTCAGTCTGCAGCACTATGACTCATAAAAGTATGAAGGGTCTGTCTAGTCCAGCGGTCCTCAACAAGTTTTCTGCTGAAAAATTATGAAATTTATTTAAAATTTCACTTTTTTATTTCTGATTTTTTTGTAAAAAAACTATTAATTATGTGTTTTACACACAAAACTATACTGCTGGTTAAAATATTTGTACTTATTTAAGATTCACCCTGTATTTCTCATTCTGATATACACCAAATACTCACTAACTTATCAGCATTGTAATATACTTGCTCTGGACCTAAATGCGGTTTGCCTCAATATTGCAAAAAAAAAATCCTAATAAACTTTCAGTAATCTAATTCCATATCTTAGTTTGTATTACTTATCTAACTAAACCAAATTTGCTAAAAAATCATTTTTAGTAATAATCAGTTTATAAAGATATTGTGAAGAAATCATATTTAAAGAAAGAATCTACTTTTGGCTTTTTCATTGTTTTTCAAAACTTCTTTCTTTTGTCTAGAAATAATAATATGTTAGCTACATATTTGAACATGCATTGATGTTAGTCCGACCATCATCTGCTAAATCGTATCGCCTTTGTAATACTTGTCTGTCAATTCTCCTCAATTTCAATGTAGAAGTCTGTAGTGTGCTGTAGTATGGCGACACCAATGTGAGTATTTGGAAACACACATCAGGCCATAAATGTCAGAATTTGGCATTTAATATTGACACCGTAATAATTTATCTTTTAATAGAACCTACTTATTTAATTTGATTTGCAAAAATGTACGTATTTTGTATCTACTATTTTAAAACATTAAAATATGCTGCGCTGATACCATTTTAATACTTTGTGAGCTTTTGCCTAAATATTTTACATTTTTTACAAAACTGGGTACATACATATTAATAATGGACTGCTCCTTCTACACTTTTACCATAAAAACACAATACTTATTATTTTAGGTTGTATCAGATAGATTGTAACAGATATTTGACATTTGTTATAATTTCTATGAAACACCAAATTATACTGATGGAAACAATTGACGACCATATCCGTCTACTTCATTTGTGCTGTAGTGTGCTGTGTGTGATGGGTCACAGCAAACTGGCAATGGAACAGACTAGAAAAAGACGGTTGCTGCGATTTAGTCGACGATGGTCAAACTATATATTCACTTATCAGAGAAAAATATGTTCATTTATCTCCATTGTTTGCTATTACAGAATGCTGTCCTAAAAAAATCAATTCTGGCACTTTAAATCTCTACCTCTTTAAATGTCCATGGTTAAGAAAAAGCTTCTACACCAACGTGTGCGTATACCGAAATGTCAAATGTCAGCGTAACTGTAACATGCGATATTTGATAAAGACACGCTTTACATATCCATTTGTAAAATATGAATAAACTGGTTATGTCTAATGTTACCAAATAATCAACACAAAGTTTACAAAAAATACATAAGCTCAAACTGTTCTTTGTTAGTAGTTTTTAAACGTCAATAACTAGTTATCTAGTTCTCCTACTACAGTGGTTGCCAAAACAAATATGAAACTTATTATTTTGTTTTATTGCACTACTTATGTAAATGAAATAAACAATAAAATTAAAGTGTCTATTTTCTTGAAAAATAATGGTTCTTTTAGATCAGCGACAATGCTCCGTTGGACAAAGTCTGTCTCTTGGGTTGCGGAGTTCCCACAGGTTACGGAGCGGCTCTCAACACTGCTAAAGTGGAAAAGGGCAGTACCTGCGCTGTATGGGGACTCGGTGCTGTAGGCTTAGCTGTAGGACTTGGATGTCAAACAGCCGGAGCTTCTAGAGTCATTGGTGTCGATATAAACCCCGACAAATTCGAAATTGGTAATGTTAGTTTAATATTGCATTAAGCAAAAAGTATATGACAACATTTTTCAGCAAAAAATTTCGGTTTCACCGAGTTTGTGAACCCCAAGGACCACGAAAAGCCTATTACAGAGGTTCTGATTGAACTGACAGA
The DNA here is from genome assembly GCA_037114965.1 of Monochamus alternatus. Taxonomy (NCBI): domain Eukaryota; kingdom Metazoa; phylum Arthropoda; class Insecta; order Coleoptera; family Cerambycidae; genus Monochamus; species Monochamus alternatus. The sequence goes on along the minus strand of CM073435.1, from coordinate 18,764,543 downwards.
TGGAGGCCTAGATTTTACATTCGAATGTGTTGGAAATGTGCGTACTATGAGAGATGCACTAGAATCCTGTCACAAAGGGTGGGGAGTGTCTACTATTGTTGGGGTAGCTGGTGCCGGTCAGGAGATCAGTACCAGACCATTCCAGTTGGTCACAGGACGTGTCTGGAAAGGAACAGCTTTTGGAGGTAAAAATGATTAAACAGTAATCTCTTAGTTACTAAGTAATTATTATTTTTTAAATGTTGTTATTGTAAATGGGGTGCAGTCACTTACAGCATTTAGGTCTTGTAATCCATTGTGCCTGTTGCTTACAGAAAGGAATGCTGCACTGAGATGTTCGTCTCTCTCACAAGTATCATTCATTAAAATTTAAATTGAAAAGTTTTTGAGAAAAATGCAATTGTTTAACAAAACATTGTCTTATGTTGCTCGTGAGAAGCGTTTACTGTACAAACGTCTCGTAGCCAGAGAGTTTTGCCCAGATTCGCCTTAAACTAACACGTCAAAGAATCACTAGAGGAAAACGACTCACACTAGCCACAATACTACTATGACTAATATTACTTTTAGGTTAACTTGCTTGTATGATTTTCCTTGATATTATTGTTTTGTTAACAATAATTTTATTTTTAATTAATAGAATCTAAGTTTAAATTTACTGGAATGTGCAATATCTATTATTCCAGAGTAATCTAAGAAAGTGTATTTTGGGGTGCCCTCTCTTTCTCGGTACACTCAAAACTCAAACAAATTCGAATTGCCTTGAAAAGATTCATAATTTCACTATTAAGTAATATTAAGATCATTGAATTCTCTGGTAGAAACAAACACTTCATCTCATTGTTTATTTAACGACATTGTAAGTAATAGTTTATAATTTTTTAAAAACATTCGTTATAAAAAAAAACATCTGTGCATCTGAATACTTTGTCCCAAAAATCACAAGTAGCATCTAGCATTTTATATATTTTACAGGAGAGCATAAAAACAATACTGGTGTCCATTGTTGAGGTTATATTTTGTTTAGTATTGATGTAAACATTTTTTTTAGTCTTAGTGCATTCTGGCAATATTCCATTGTACATACAAAGTTTTTTTATCTTTTTGAAAAAAATGTTGATAAAAGTCACCTCGTGATCCCAAATGTTATCTACTGGTAGATAATAAACATATACACCACATATTTAAAGATACGTTTATTAATGAAATAATATATATATTTTAATTCTTAAACAGGGTGATTCAGTCATAATGTCATTAATTTTAACCATGTAAGCCTAAAAAAGATAGAATATGGAAAAAAAAATGTTTAGTCGACCTTTTAAATTGAAATGATTATTTGATATTATTGATAGATTATACCTGATAATCATTTTTTTTTTGTTTTTCTGTTCTACATTTTATTTTTCAAGATAGTATTCAATATTTTTATTTGATTTTAGTCATAAAATTTTAATGTAAATAATCAAATTCAAAATATTTTCAGTAATTAAAATAAATATTGATAAATGTCAAATTTATATTAACTTTTTTCAAAGTTGTATAACGTGGAAAAAAGTTGCTAAAATAAGTCAAATTTTGTTAATCAAGAATAATACTCTTTACCATTTGAGAATCGTAAAACAAGATCTATTGATCTTTACACAAAACTAACGTAATTATCGCAAATTTAAATTATTTTCTACTATTCTCTTAAAATTTATTTAAAAAATTAACTAATGGAAATGTTACACGTGAGTCATAGTACAAAATCAATAAATTAACTTGGCACAAAGATAATAGGTTCAAAACTAACAATTGAAAAAACAAAGAAAAATATGAAAAGTTAAAAAGGTAACACCTTTACCTGGGAACCGTACCCTGAATAATGGTCTTCCGAGACATCCTGTAGTAGAATTGTGACCATAGCAGTCGAAATGACAACAGCAAGAGCCGAATCAATATATGGGCTGGCTCAAAGATACTGATAGCGGGTCTGCCCCCCCACAGAGCCCGAGAACAAGGGCTGTCAAAGAATTCCAGCGAAAGCTGCACTTTAATTCTGTCACCGGCAGCGACTAGTTACCAAGGTCACGGCATAGCAACCCGCAAAATCACTATACAGGGTTAACTATGACTAAGTACAAATATTTTTAGAGAGGATAAAGAAAATTAAGAATTAACGGAATCACCCTTCAAAAAAATTTCAAACTTATTTATAAAGTGAAAAAAATGTTTTTTGAAATTATTTTAAATCACTTTGCCACGTATTTACAGAGTCAGAATAGGCAAGGTAGGCAACTAACAACACGACGGTAACATTCCCGTCATGTAATAATTTCATTCCTGTGTTTACGTTGTAGTATTGTGGTCTTCTTCAGTTTTTAGTGCCGTTTTTAATTTTTTAACGTTTTATAGTTATTAAATAAAGAAATTTGTGTCGGATGCAGATACTTTCTCACAGTATAGTTTGTTTTTTTAGGTTATGGGACAAGATTGCCGCAGGTACATTAAAAGTTTTCTATTATCTATTTCCTTTGTTTGATTTTGTTATAATAAATAGGCATTTTATCTAACTGTACCTATGGGAAATGTATTTTATCGGTACTGAGTATCGGTATTATTACTAATAAGAATATTAGTTTTTGTCGTTTCTTCATTTCGAAATGCTATATAAAAACGACCGCATGGTAGAAGATATTGTTGACAGATGTAAGCTTTATCAATGGATCTAAGCCATCTCAGTCGATGCTCATAGGTGCCGACTCTCTGAAGGAAAAGAGAGTTTTGCCCCATATTTTAAATATCGAGCTAAAATTCTGGAATAATTTTTTTTTATTGTCTTTTAGACCTTCCTGAGCACGTAGTTAAATTTTTTTTTTATTTAAGTTTTAGTCATAGTTAACCCTGTATATCAAATAAGAGCAACTTTTTGTGTAAAATAAAATTTTATCTAATATTACATAATTTAGAATGAGAAAAACTTAAAAACAGTTACAGAATAAAATATCAGCGGAAGTGATAGCCACTAGCACCATCAAAAATGTACCTGTGTCAAATTTTGGTTAAATATGGCACAGGTAAATTTGATTTTTCTTATCTTACACACTGTATATCTCTAGGACATACGTTTATTAAGCAAACCCCTCTTATTTTCAATGATTTATCAGCTACAGTAATATTGCCATGCCTTTTCGAAACCCTCTGTATATCATGACAGTTAATTACAGCTGATGAAATTTACTAAAATTGAGTTGACTTTTGAGTTCGACAAAGTAATTTTGATACACTCTATATAATTTGATTTAATAAGAATTCAGAAAAATGTTTGTAATTAATTTAATTTTGTTTAAAGCAAAATAGCACTATACTAGACGGCTGAAAATCTAGAGTGACTAATCGCTAGCTTGTAGAAAAGTACAACGGGCAAAGCTTGCGAGGAACATTTCATAGGTGTATTAAATTTGAAGGCGATCAGAAAATATACAAAAATGATAAAAATAAGTGCATTACATAACATCTATTATTTTCAGTAAAAACAGTGATATAATAGTTTTTGCCAATTTCGAGACATTAGATAATAAAAATGATATGAATTATTTCCAAACTTAAAGTTTTTATCTTGTATTATCGATTACCCAAGATCGGAAATAATAGAGAGTGACTAATTCACAACATAGACATGAATATGGAAGGTGAGAGTGGCATGATTACCTATGTGTGCCACTTGGGAAGACTTCATAGCACACAAAATTATCAAAAATAAGTTGACGTCGACTGAACCTAGCAACAATTTACTTTAAATGTGCCTCACTACAAATTAGAATGGCGTCCTTTTGGACGATTGCTCACTATCAAGCACTTACACCTACCTGATGCGCACTCCGTGGATATCACACTTAAGCCTTGTTATCATGGAGGCGAATTTCACAGACTTTTGCATGAATTTTGCAACTTCTGTTTTAATTATTTATGTTGGGAAAATCTTAATTTTGCGAAATAGTAAAACACTACAAATATTATTACTGCTTTCATTATGTGGTGTTAATAAATTTTGTTGTCTGATAATCTACCATGGCAATTTCATGATGAAAATATTGTAGTTGACAAAATTTGTTACAAGTAGAGAATTTCCCCTTAAATCGCGCAAATATTTGCGAATTCCGCATTCAAAAAAGACAATAGGCTTTAGAACACACTATTCACTATTGGTTACTAGCACATTAACACTTATTATATCATATTGTACCTCTTTCCGTATGACCTTCATATATCCATATGTTTCATCAAAATTTAATATATTCTTCAATTCAGATTCTGATCTTTTAATATTTTAAATAATTTTTTAGTAATACAGAAAAAAAGCACCCTTGTGTATATTCTAGGCAACATATTCATCTTGTCAGATATAGCAATCTAACTTTTTTTTGTCGAAAACATTTTAAAAATACCATCTTCCGCGAGTTTCCATTATTTTCCATTTTGCAGTTGTACTTTACCACTTTTTTATTTACACTATACATATATGCTACTCACATACATTTTTGTTAATGAAATACATATTTCAACATCACTTACACTCACTTGTTAAATTAGGACAATTTTGAGAATACGCTGTAGAGCTTGAATATTCTCCATTCTTAAAAACACAAAATCACTAATAAAATTAATTACATTCATACTTAAATTAGCGAAAAGATAGCACTGAAAATGGAACAGGTAGGTCAATTCGTCACCAATAGAAGGCTGCGGCACATGCATACTTACTGCAGCAGAAGCTGTGTAATTGGGTATGTTCTCAGATGTGCGGCACACGATTTTATAAGAAAAATATACGGGCTGCATGTGTCTTTCTTTGTGTTGACTGCTATAAATTATGAATGGGTTTATAACATGAGTTACTCTCTAGATTTTCGGCCGCCAATTGTTTTAATAGATTTGTCACGCCAAATTAAGTGTTTTATGAACCATATCCCGTGCATAACTTGCGTTATTGTTCAAGGTTGGAAAAGCCGAGAAAGCGTCCCTAAACTGGTGGAAGATTACTTGGCAAAGAAATTGAAATTAGATGAATTCGTTTCCCACGTCCTTACATTCGAGCAACTAAATGAAGCATTCCATCTTATGCACAAGGGAGAAAGGTAACGTTATATGAGAATTTTAAACGAATTATAAAGTAACATATATATTTTTTTTGTTTTAGCATCCGCACAGTTTTGTCCGTTGCCCAATAACTTCTGCTCACTAACTTAGAATAGTGTTGGTTGCACATTACCTGATACGTTATTTCACTTATGTTGGTCACTAAATAAAACTTTATGCATTTATAACTATATGTTTTATTTTAATAGAAAGGTTTTATAAATATCAATAAAAAATAAATATATTTTTTGTACAAAAATAACAAATACGTGAGGTGGTAACAAAACGAAAACAAAATCGCATTACCTACTACTTTTTAATATAAAAATAAAAGTTAATTTTTCTTAATATTTTTAATAGTGTTGTAGTCATCAGTGTGTCATTCTGTGTACCAGCGTCTTAGAAATGCGGCTGTTATTAATCGTATTTAACATGCAGGCAAATGCCCTGTCATCCTCGAGTGACTTTAGAGACCTCTGTGTAAACACGTTGATGATAGACAGTCCTTCTTCCTCTTTCACTTCTTCTGGCAGGTGCTTTAGAAGCCTGCACACTTGTTTTGTAATATTCACTTCCATTGCCTCCGTCGATACCAATTGGATTTTCTATAAAATAAAATAATTAATATGTAGAGGGAGTCCCAAATTGTGACTATTGGAATTTTGAAAATTATATGAAAACGTTTCAGTTGAGGCAAAGTTGAGCAATTTGATACTCACCAATAACTGTTTAATAATGAAAGAAATAGCAATTATTTCTGGAGGTACCCGGAAATTTTGAAAATTCATTTATTTTTTCTATCAAAGAAATTTTTTGAAACGAAATGCACAATTTCAATGCCATTTGTTGCTTTCCTAAAATTAGCATAGTTTTTTTGAAATACATATCATTCTTTATCAGGCAATTTTTCCGTTTAAAACGACTCCACACTGAAAATTAAGAAACTTTTCTGCAAAAGAGGTACCCGAAGTGCAGCCTCTGTTTAGACAAAGATCGACTCGTGTGAATTAAAACATCAAAACAAATTTAGCTCCTGGGTATCTTTCCCGGGCCATTCAGTTGTTTTTTTTTTCATCCAAGACCTGTTTTAGTCTATTGCGGATAGTTTTATGGTGAAAGAATTTCATTTAAAAATTAAACATTTTTTGTTTTCGTCTGTGATGAGTTTGACGTTCAAAAATGTCAATGTAAGAAGAATTTTATTTCAGGTTTTGTGACCGTAAAGCTAAAGAGCTCTGCCTACAAATTATTCACCCGGATATTGTGAAATTGAATCCCCCGCAGACCAGGTTTTTTTAAATTCTATTTACTTTGTTTACTGACGTTTTTTTCGTTGACAAATTTATTGAAATTTTTTTTATGGGAAATTTTTGCCACTGAACAATTTTGTTGAAATTTCTAATACTGTGTTTAAAAAAACTGAACCAATATCTAAAAACCCTCAATTCCATAAAATTAAAATTTTTTTTGATTAAACAACATTAAATAAGACGACCCAATTCCATTTTCAAAATACAGGATGTTGAAAAATACATAACGAAACTCGAAAGAATCTAAAAATTGATAGAATTTGACATTTTTTTAAAATGAAATGCCAGTCACTCCTGAAAATTACAGTGGCTGATCTTCCCCATGACCTTAAGTTTGGCAATTGCAGCCAACGGTATATTTAAGTTGTTTGCTATTTCTCAGCTATTGTGAGGAAGAGCACCGTTTTTTTGTTGCCACCATAACTGTCGCATTATATTCAATGGCTCATCTTCGAAGTACCCAGGAATATTATTTAATATTTTAATATTAATTCGTTATATTATAGGATTGAGGAAACTGTTTTTTACTATTAACACAAATGTAAACACAAGAAAACATAATTGTTTAATTTATATATTTTGTTACATAGATACTTCTAACTTTATTATTTAAATTTGGTTTCATTTGCAATTTGCATTGAGAGGTACAAAACCATAACAAGTGTCATACATGGCTGTTTTCAAATAGGTATAGTTGCGACAAGAATTCAGATGACTTATGTCATGGCTGACGTTATTTAGTGCCATATACACCGTGCCAAAAGCAGAGGGATGGTCGAATATTTCGCGAAATTTACATCGTATTGAAAAACTGAAAAACACGTGTTCAATATTTTTAAAAAATCTATCGCATGACACCAAACATAAGCCCCTACTCCCAACTCGTGGGGGTGGGGCGGGGGCAACTTTGAAATCTTAAATGGGAACCCCCATTTTCTATTACAGATTTGGATTCCTCATGAAAAAATAAGTAACTTTTATTTGGAAAAACATGATTTATCCTGATACCCTAGGAAAATTATGGAAACAGTCTAATATCTCGAGAAATACACTTCCAATTGAAAAACCAAAAAAAAAATATTGGATTGTGGTTTATTTTATGGTACTGAATACAGCTTTTCACGTAAAATCAGAATCTACAATAAAAAATGGGGGGTTTCCATTTAAGATTTCAAAGTTGACCCCCGCCCCTGGGGGTGTTTGGTGTCATTCGATAGATTTTTGAAAAATATTACACGTGTTTTTTGGTTTTTCAATTGGAAGTACATTTCTCAAGATATTAGACCGTTTCCATAATTTTCCGATTATAGCGCCATCTATCAACAATTTCAGATGTATTCAAATTTTTTTCAATTTTTAAACGACATTTGATTGTGCACTGAATTGCCCAACTTTGCCACAATTTGCATCTAAGATCCCAATGATCATATTTGGGATTCCATATACAGAGTGATATATTATGCACATTTATTGTGGGGTTACCTTATTATTTATTTTAGACAAAAATGATAAACACAAAGTAGATACTTTCTTAATTTGCTTAGTGACATTGAAAAAAAAACAATTGAACATTATGTAAGGGAAGAAGTAAACATTTGTTCAAACATGATGACGTGTGTTTAAAGTCGCAAAATTTTGCTAACACTTGCTAAGGGTTTATTAAATGGGCACAGCTAATTTGTCATCACACTGCACTTTTGATAAGCGTGAAGTATGATTGAAAGGTTATATTTGATTTTTCCACAAATTTGGCGTTTACTGCATGCCTTTGTTTTGGAAAAATTATAAAAATACTTTATATAAATGTCTTTAGTATTCCTTTGCAGCATGATATGCATTTTTGTCACACTTCTCATATATTAACACCATATATTCTTCATTTCCACATTCGAATATGACATGTTTGTAAATACACAAAAAATACGCAATTACGTGAAATTAAATATGCGAAAAGCAAACACTGAAAACTTATTTCAAAAATCATTCACAATATTTTTGGCAAAAACACTGCCTCTAGATGGCATCTGATACAGTTGCCATCTGTAGCTCACTAGACTCGTTCCAATTTTTAACTTCCTATGTTGTTGGAGAATTAAATAGTGACAATACTAATAATAGTAACGATATTAACAATAATCGATGATGTCTGCATATAATGTTATATTATTTATATATATAACTTTCTGAGACGTTTACAGTATTCTGTAATATTATTTTTCTGACCAGTAGTGCTCTTTGACAAATAGACATTTAACATTTGAAGAGAATAACCAATCAACAATACAATCTCCTTTCATCTGACAAGTGCAATACTAAGATGAAGATAACCCATGACTGTTTCTATGATCGTACACAAAAAAACAGATTATTGGTTATATTGATAGCCATAAGAATAACTATGTGAAGAGTATGAGCTTCTCGGTGTCGTGTTTACTTAAGTTTTCCGTTTTTATTGATAGTTTTTTTTCAGTTTTAAACATTTTATAATCATTAAATAATATATTTGTGACATATTGAGATGTGTAATTTTCCAGAATTTTTTTGAACGTACATGGCGATGTTTTCTAGATTTGAGGGCACTGCAATGGAGCTACGGACAAGATATTATAAATTAAAAACTGCCACTGGTGCATTCGGAGTTTTTTATTAGTATTCCTTTCAATCGGTTTTCTTAGAATAAATGGGCAATTTTATAAACTGTACCTAAGCGAAGCGTGTATTTTGTTAGGTGGCGAGTAATTCTGATGGACCTGTAATGAGTAAAAATATAGTTTTGTCAGTTTGGAAGAAAAAATGAATGCAAAATACTGCATCTAACCAGATACCTATCAGGTATTATTATTAACAAAAATTAAAGTGGTTTTTTTAGTGGGACTAAAAAAAACACTTGAATAACTAAGCAAGACCGCCAATTAAAGAAAACTTAATATTAATAAAAATGTTTATTTTTGTCGTTTCTACATTCTGGCTGTGAAAAATGAGCAGGAGGAAAAGAGTGTTTTGTCCCATTTTGTAAATATCGAACTAGAGTTCCAAAATAAATTTTTTACTGTTTTTTAGACATCCCTGAACACGTGGTTAAAATGTTTGTACTTACGTTATAGTTAACACTGTATATATTTATACATTATACATGCTACACCTTATATAACGACAGTGGCAACAATGAAAGTTTAACTTGCACACATTTGTGTTTAAATGACAATTTGATTCGACTAACTGGACATTTCTTTAAGATTTCATTTTAAATTAAATTATTTTCAATTTTAAAGTAAAAGAAGGTTCCAGCAGAGCTGTGGTTAAAGAAATTTGTTTATCAAAAAGTCTTACCCGAAGACCATTTCCGTACTGCTGCATACAATATTTTAAAGCAACAACCATCTGACTGCCAGTGTTACTATTAAGGTCCTGGGTGTGTATCACGTGACATAACAATATCATGATGTCTGTCAAAATTTCCATGGCTTTATCACTGCCACATAGAAAGAAGATTTCCTGCATTATACTCAACCATTCACTGGTTACGGCACGAGGTAGGAACTAAAAATTTGTACAATACAAAATCATTTAAAACAGTGCAGAAAAAATTATTCACTACAAAGGTTTGTAAAAATAAATAAATTATTTACCTTTAACACTCGGCTTACGCAATCTGCGTAGTTTTCAGTACTAAAATCGCTATATAAGGTTCGTAAAAGTGATCTATCAGTCTTAGAGGAAAGGTATTTTATATAATAATTAGTGAATTCATCATTACATTCAACTGTTGCTGCAGAAGCACTGGGTTCACCTAAAAATACAAGAATTAATCAGACGCTATATTTTAATGTAAAAAACATTAAAAAACTTCTTCCTCTTCTTAAGTCCAGTATAGAGGTTAGAAGTTGCAGAAATTTAGCAATAGCAGCAGGAAATTTTCCAAACGTATTTATTCCCTCAGGGCTTTTCGTACATTTGCCTTTCACATATTTTAGGAAAAGCCTCCAATGTTCCACACTTGCTGGACGAAGAGCCATGTATCTCCGATAAAAATACAAATAAAATTCTTCAACAATAGTGAAATTTCATGGAACCTTGGTTTTGGTATCTGATATCTTAACCAATATTGAATTATAAGTGCCCACAATTTCCAAGTTGTCGAGAGTCAACTGGCAAAGCTCCTCTCTTTGGCAGGCACCAAATATTCCCAAAATAGTAGCTACTTTCATCATAAGATACTGGTCATCCGGTGCGCACTTCAAAATCTGTTCAATTTGGTCTCTGGTCAAGATCTTTGATTTTTTGGGTTGATAACCTTCTCCTTGACGCTTCAGAAACGCAATGAGCTTAAAATGCTTGGTGATATCTACATCGCTATTTATTCGTAACATAGCTTTAGTCATAGAATAATTAGACCATAGAGATGATTTCCAAACCTTCGATTTATCCTCAAAATAGGCCAAGAATACATTTTCAGTATATTTTCCAGGAACGCCTTTTTCTTCACACCACTTCACAAACTTATTGTATACAATTTCATATTGAATCCGGGATTTTCTTGGTAATAAGTCTAAAATAACTCAGTTGGCCGCTTCATCGATTTCTTTAAATGAATTTTTCTTTTCCATATTTTCTTTATACTTTTTAAGGGCAAAAAGACACAACATTTAAAAGTAACAAATCCAAAGCTTTAAAACTTTTCGTAAATGATGAATACAACAATGGTTGCTACTATATATCATTGGCGAGCGCCCACTTTGATATTTAAAACTTAACTTATTTCTACTCGGGTTAATTCTTTTTAATGCTGTTTGTAGAAAATATATTGTATGATATTTGCATCGCATCATAAATAACTATAAAAAATGTAACCTTACTTTGAGCTGTGCCTTTTGACAGAAAATTATAAATTTCTACTATAATGATTTATTTTTGTTACTATTTTGTCTAATTGGGTATTCCTACTACTCTGTAACATAAAAATATTAACAAATATGCCCTTGCGGCAAATGGATCGCGGTCAAGTGGTTGGTGTTACAAATTTTGTTTTGCTTAAAAAACAAAATATCTCACACTGATAATGTAGATAATTTCACAAACATATGTAGCTAACGTTAAAAAATTCCTCTATTTTTGTTATCAAAACTTGTTAAATATGATATTTAATTGAATAGTGACAGTTGTGTTTCGAAATATTCTTTAAATTTTGATAATTGTTGGTTGAATATTCTCAAGGATGAGGTAACTGAATAAATATATGATATCTTACATCACTGTGGAACATAGATAAACAAATAAAATCATTAAAATGTTTAACGTTTAAATTAGCTTAAATACCTTTCACAATACAAAAAATTTAGAAGATGAAGTCATAACATGAACTGACAAAACACTCATATTCAGTAACTTACAGCATGTCCCAAAAATATTGGCATACTTGACTACAAATTCTTGGAATCAAAATAAGATAATGTAGGCCATCTTATCTACAACACAAAAATCAACACCTACTGAGATATAGCCTGCTGGCTGAATGTGGTACAGTGGACAAACATTTTTAATATTACTCTAAAATTGTTTATTTTACCCGGTGTTGCTTATTAGAAAGTGATGGGAGTATTGGTATTTCTACAAAATTAAATACTATACTGGAATATAGATAGATAAACGTATATACATTTATTTTAGATGATATACAATTTCTTTTGAATGTTTTTGCTACATTAACAGTGTCTATGCTGACCCTTTTTATATCATACTGTCATCGAGTTAATCATCGAATCTTATACAAAGAAAATATATTTTATTACTGTCCATACACTTTCCAACAGAAGGTAATAAATATATATCTTAAATATACATGACACCAAGTACATGGTCCCCAAAATACTACCTAAGAGTATTACGGCTGTTTCAGAGTTCTAAAATCAGAACAGGGTACATTATATTGCTACTTCTCCAATTACACAAACGTAATTCTGAAACACCCTGTATTTCAGTACATCTAAGGCTAAGGCAAGTTTCATCTTTATTTGATTTAATCCATAGCAGACATCAAAATTTTACGAGATAAAAAAAAATTCTAAATTAACAATTCTGGGATAACTATTTCAGTGAAGACTCCAAAGCAAGAACACCTGGTATGTAATTTTCTTATACTTTGAAGAAATAATATACTCAAGTAAACAAAACAGATACCAAAGAAGAAGTCTCTAACTAAAACAGTTGAGAGTAATATTAAAAATGTAGTTCCATGGTATCATATTCAACAGGAAATATTTCAGTAGGCATTGATCTTTGTAAATAGGTAAATGGATTTAAAGATGTTCGCCCATTGAGTAGTAGCATCACGTCGTGTAGGAATAAGTTATTTTGATCCTGTGTTCACTCAGTGCAACAAAACAGCTGAATATAAAATATATGTGTAAAAATCACATAGTATTTTCCTTTCCATTGCTTCATCCCAGAGCCTGAATACAGGATAATAATACTTCCCTTTGCCCCGTGTCTCTTCTTTTGTAAACGAACTCTTTAATTCATCTTATTTTGTTCCCAGAATAATAAATTAAAAAAAAAAGATCGAATATATTAATACTTTACTTTCAAAGTCATAGCTCTCTTTAATTCATCTTATTTTGTTCCCAGACTAATAAATTAAAAAAAAAGATCGAATATATTAATACTTTACTTTCAAAGTCATAGCTTGGATGAACTTCACATAAAATCTTAATGACATCAACAGCATAGTTAGCAGTTTGCTGCTTAGCAACATTCAGTTCTAAAAATGTACATCGACAACCATTTATTATATTTAGCAGGGTCCATCTTACTTCAGTCATTTCAGATATCGCTGGAATTTTAATTGAGCAACCCTGAAAAAAATAGTTTTTTTTTGAGAAGATAAAACAGTAAATTTCAAACACTTTAAAAGAAAATTTAAAATATTTATTTTTTCTAATGGTAGATCAATGATTATTATAATATATTATTGAATGCAGATTGTAAATTATCTATACGAGGATACTCTATTCATTAGTTCTTCTGATAATACTTTTGTAACTGCTTTTCTTTAACTGTTTGTATGTAACTATGCACAATCTTATAATTTATTTGTTTACTTTGATGACTAGTTTTATGACCATTATTAATGTGTAGATTTGAACTTATTTTATTATAACTATTGTTTTAATTAACATATTGTATTATTGTTACTCTATAAACAAATGTTTAGTTACTTATTGTATACTCATTTATTCTTATTACTGTACTTTATTATAAAATTAAAAATTTTTTTTGAGTGAATAAATTAATTTTATTTTGATAAAAGCCTTAAGACTTCAGTGCATGAATGTGAAAATCTAATAACACTGATGACACATACTTCAATTGGTGTATAACAAAATATCTCTTTAAAAACTTACCAAAAAAACTTGTAAAATACATCCCAACTGTTCAAATTCTTTGTCAGGTTGGTACAGCTTTAATAGTGCAAGCAGTAAATCGTTGATTATCTTTTCACTTGGCAAGTAATCAATTTCTTGTAAAGTTGATAATAGAGTGACGTAGTTATCAACATTGTTAGGATCAGGCCGATTACATAACATGGCTTGCCATAAAGGAACGATGCAGAAATCATTTATGTTCACAATTTCTTTTATAGTCGCAAATAATTCCTTGTAACACATGGTGTAACATTTAGTTCTAATACATTCGCTATAGATGCCCTTCAAAACAGTAATGGGGCTCTGCAACATCAATAAACACATGTCCTTGATGAAATTCGAAGTACTGTTTATTTTACCGAAGATTAACTTCATCTCATGTTCGATTCTTTCGATATCAATCTCAAGTTCATTAAATTTGTATTGATAAAAGCATCTCGTCATAATAATAATTAAATCTTGTAGACATAGAGTTGATGCACATTTTACAGCTAGTTGTTTTGCTTCGTTAACTCCTGTCTGATAGCTCAACGTCATCAACCTTACAACGTCGTCTTTATCGCAAAGATGTCCCCAAGTACGGACACACTTCATAGCATCCTCATTATTGAAAACTTGGGTGCCGAGTACAGCTTTAAACCAAGCTTTCTGATCTTTGTCCTTAATAGAGACTTTCTTGATCATGGTTGTAACGTCAGCCGCTTGGATGCGTTCAGATAAAGTTTTGGGTCTTTTAGCAATTTCACTTAATATACCGACTAAAGCTTTGGCTTCTACATATGTTTGGTATTCTTCTTTTACTTCGTATGCTTTATTTGCTATGACACTCTGTAGAGATTCTTCACCTTCGTTAATCTAAAAATAACCCACTAAAATAAAACTTTGCTTATATGGGTATCTTCAAAAATCTAGAGAGTGGACCAAAGATAATAAGAAAGCATAAAACGTCTAAAATAGAAAATAATTTTTATAAGAGTTAAAACCTTATTTATCTCATTAATAATAATAATAATAATAATAATAATAATAATAATAATAATAATAAATCTTTATTCACACAGGCCTACAAAGGTTGTGAAGCGTCAAAGGAACATGTGTTCACATATTCATACAAGTTAAATACTAAAACTTTATACAGGTGGTTAAAATTTAAAATATGACTTAAAATATAAGAAGACATCACATATTAAATATATGCTAAAATTGTATTATAAATAAACAACAATAATTTTATAAGAGGTTAAGTAACAAGTGGACTTAACCTAGTTATTTAAAAAGAACTCATTTAGGGTACAATAACAATTAGAAGACAGAAACGAATGCAGTGATTTGTTATATTTCATGTAGGTACTAATACTGTGCTGCTCTCTATGCACAGCTGTGCAACTGTAGATACGATAAAAGCTCAATCAAACTGAAATCTTATCTCTGTCTATTGCATTAGGAAAATACTTTTTTAGTGAGTGTAAACCGTGTGTGTTAGTACTTGATTTAGCCAATGTTATAAATACCAATATAATAATCGTAGGCACAAGGTGTTCCTTATAATTTCTATAGTTCTATTAAGTTTAATAATAACTTAAAACACCTGTAAAGTTTTGATACACATTTGCAATTAAAAATGGACAGAAACGGCCTATTGGTAAACGACCTAACCTAAGTGAAAAGCAACTGATAATAAAATACATAATTATATGAACGAATTTGGGTGCAAACTCTGATATATAAGTGTAAGCTGTTGATATGGACTTTCGTCGACACAAGTGTCAGTTTCTAGTGTATATCGTGTTATATAAAAAAAAGTGTAAAAGTAAATTCAAAGAAAAAAGCGGAAACACAAGGAAGGAAAAAATAAAAAGTTGATGAAGTAAAATATGCTATTCGTAAGAAAATTCATAGATCTTTCTTCAGAAATAAAATACCGACGGTAAAGAAAATTCAAGCTGCAATGGCTGAAAATGAGAACATGTCTAAATTATCTGTTAGAATTTTTAGAAGAACAATGTTTGACATAAATTTTCGGCATGTGAAGCAAAATCGTAAAAGCAGAAAATATATAGGTATAGAAAAACTAAATGAATTTTGTGCATCTGGAAAAAAATATATATTATCTACATAGTTGAAACACAGGTAAACTGGCCATATTGTAAAATGTGACAGTAAAGTGAATATGTGGCAGTGAGGTGAAAGTGTGATAGTGAAATGGACAATGAAGTTGATATGTGGCAGTGAGGTGAAAATGTGACAGTAAAAGTGTGGTTATTTTAATAACAGTATGTAATAGTGAGCAGATAGTGAATACGAATACGATTCTGGTGTGATGTGTACTAATTTTAGTATAGTGATATTTGTGTACAATAATTATTCTAAAATCTATAAACAAACAACATCTTGTGGTGGCATAAAAGTGGTGGTGGATCATCAATGCCCAAAAGGCCAAAAAACACGTTTATATTTAAAAATATTATGCTGCCAGGAATTTTTTTGAACTTTTCAACAAACGTTTTAAATTATTGACTTACCAACACAAGATAGCTTTAAATTCGGAAATTACTCTATCTTTTATTTTATACATAGTGATTTTCCAGGTTGTTATGCCATGACCTCGATAACTGGTAGAAACATGCTCATCCCTTGCATTAGGATCCGAAGTCAATATTTGGTCGAACCCAGAGACACCAATAGCGGGTCTGTCCCCACAGAGCCTAGCCCGAGAACAACCAGGGTAGGTAAAAGAATCTGCTAGGAAAGTGCATTTTAACTCTGTTTCTGACAGCGACCAGTTACCGAGGTCACGACATAACAACCCGGAAAATCACTATGTATCAAATGATGGCCATGAAAGCAAAAAAAAAAAACCCTAAAAACCACTATATCTTTTATATTTAAAAATATTATGTTCCTAAGAACCTTTTTGAATTTTTCTTCTGAAAAGTTCTTATACCAACACAAGATAAGAACTCTATCATTTTTATTTATCTAATGTCTCGAAATTGCCAAAACTGTTATATGTAATAACATTTATTTTTATAGCATGTTTTGTATACTATGAGCAGGCAGTGTCGCAGGTATTACTGGCATCATTGGAAAGGGTACAGTAAAAATAATTTACCGTTTTCCAGTAACATTTTGCTGTTTTAGCAGAAAAGGCGTTTTACCTGAAACCAAAACAATTTTTCCTCCATGCACTGAATATTTCAAATTGAATTATTTCGAAAATGGTTACTCATAACAATTTCATCAAGATATACCTTTTTCAGATAAAAAAGGTAGAAAAATCGAATATTTTAATAGTCAGATGTATACATTAATCCACAAAAAAGTTTGAAAGAAGCATGATGTGCCTGTAATTAACGCTCTCTACTAGTAGCGTCAAAATTTGAAACAAATTTGAATTTCTCCCCCTCAAAAACTCCAAAATGTATCCAAATATTTGGATTTTTTAAAAAATATTTACAAATATCAAAAATATAATTTTTACTTTGACACCCAGTATCTTTTTAACCATCAACTTATGATTAAAGAATAGCTATAAAGAATTATTACCCTGTATTACTGAAGCAAAATAGATCTCACTATGCACAAACTATGAAATGTAAAGTTATTTTTAAAGAACAATTACCTAAATACGACACATTTTAAAGAAAATTTTCAAAAATATTTATTTGTTTAAAATAATCAAAATTTAAAGTATCTTACGTTTTTTTATAATTAATATTATTTTAAATAACAGTGCCACAGGGTTTCTACACCACTAGTGATAATGGGAATATTTAAACACACTGTATAATTAAACTTTAGACATCTCATTACAATTTATTGTATTATTGAATTATTGTGGTTTTGTCACAAAATTTTACAAGTAAATAAAAAATTTCAAAATCTTTGACACCCTGTATCTCGGAAATATCATCTCATTTACTTTTACTGTACAATTATCCCTTCCAAGGATTCCAGAATACCTGAGACACCCTGTATATGGACTTCTAAACTGGTACACCTATGAATTATTATTGTTCACTTAACGCTTTGTCCTTCACACTAGTCTAGAAGCTAACGATAAGCCACTCTCTAGATGTTTGACGATTAGGTATAGTTTAATATCACTAACCTCTGCCCAAGAACAAAATACGTCTATAGTGACATTGTGAAATATGTTAAAGGACGTCCTAACAACATTTTTGATAAATTGTTTCAAATTACTGTTTTCCTTATTACAGTATAATAGCAACTCCAGCAAACTTAGTAAACTGTACCCCATATGTTGATGTATTTGAACGGCCTTCAAATTTTGTACATGACTCATATAAAAACCAGTTAACAATTTCAAAATAATATTTGTTACTTCTGTAAGCTTCAAAACATCACATCCGTCCTAAAATTTGAGAATTATGTCAATTTGATAAATGACAATTATACAAAAATAAATTGTGGAATACCATTTCCAAATTCTCATCTGCTGAAAGTGTGTTTACAGCGGCCCTAAGAAGTATAATCGTATGTCTTAACTGAATTTCTGGAGCAGATTTTTCCAGACAAGGAATTATTTCTTCCAGTAATTCTATTCCGCAATTAACTGGCAATTTCTCAATAACTTTGCAGTAATATTTACATAAATCTAAATTGAAAACTATGTTAGCTAAAACACATTTTGACAATTGTGGCATTATATCAATCAAATGTTCATAATTTGTTAAGTCAAGGGGCTTTTTGTATTTAGTATTAATAGCAAGAAAGAAAACAATATCTTCTAGTTGTTTATCAACGACACTATTAATTTTTCCGTTTTTGATATAATCTTTGCCACTAATATGCTTCTGTATTTGTTCAATAATTTTCGAAATTTTGTCTTCGTTTCCTAAAAATGTACGGTTTTTTTTTCAAGAAACTAACCTAATCCTAATTTAGAATCTCACCTCCTCTATAATTTATCTTCTTAAATTCTCCCGTCGTCTTCATAACATTTATTAAAATGCCTTGTACGGCCACTAAATCCTCCGTCAGTTCCATTTTTCTATTCAATGAAACAAATTTTAATAAAAATAAAACAAAAACCGTATAAAAATGATAAAAAGACTTGTCGGTACTTGTGTACTTGTTTTAAAAAGTGTTGTGTTATATATTTTGTGGTTGTGTTTTAAATTTGTACCACGAACCACAGAATACAGACAATTTTTTTTCTATGATTAAACCATAGATTTGAAGTATTTGAACCACAGAGCACTTAAACAGGAGCGATGGACGACTCGAATTAAAATCAAACTTTAGGTTAATAAAATATTTTATTTAAAATACTTTAAATAATATTTTAGTATCAATATATTGGTTTTTGTAATTCGAATTATGTGATGTCACAGTCACAAACCTAGAAAAAATATAGACAGCGTCGGTTCATCATAGGTCACGTGACAGGTTCCGTGTTGCCTAGGGTCTTACGCTCCAGAAAATTGATATTTTATTTGCTTTATTATTTGTTGGCGGCTGTGCAAATATGACGGCTGATCACGCTACAATACAACCAACGTAATTTGGCATAAAAATTAAGTTTTAGCGATTCTGAACCTTTTAGTAGAGTAGTTTGCAACCCGCGGTACTTTAGCCGTATTCGAGTTGCAGCCATAGAAATCATAAAATATACCGGGTGACCATGGAAACTAGGAACACGCTGTAACTTTTTTATGACTGCTGATAAAAATTTGAAATTGGGTGGGCTTATACTAGATGGTGCCATGAATTCTTTGAGGTCATTTCGGATTTCATGACATTTTCGGTTTGACCGGAAATGACCGGAAATTTTTATTTTTAAATGGGACACCCTGTATTTTTTGACATTTTTGGAACCAGCGGATCATTTTACACAAACCTAGAAAAAATATAGACTGTGCCAGTGTCATATTGCCGCGACCGCTAATTCATGGCTACCCTAAAAGGTCTAGAATCCCTAAAACTTTTTATGCCAATTTACGTTGGTTGTATTGTAGCGTGAAGCCTATTTGTTTACTGTGATTGGTCACATACACGTCACATTCTTTAATTACATTTAAAATGACAGCAAGTTAGTTAATTTCATATTGCAATGCAGCCATAATATTTGCATAACCGCCAACATAAAGCAAATAAAATATCCATCTTCTGGACCGTAACGTAAGACCCTAGGAAACGCGGAACCTGTCACGTGATCTATATCATGAACCGACACTGTCTATATTTTTTCTAGGTTTGTGTCATTTTACGTATGGTAGGACCAATATTCTGACACATTTTCTGGATGTAAGTAATTTTTTTAATTTTTAAAAATAAAAGTAGAAGGCCGTGACTGGTAGAAATTGTTTTCTTTTTTGTGTGAATCTAAATTTGAATATTTTTGTACATTTTTTTTAAATGAAAAATTTCCATACTCGAAATTTTACATTTCTCGGCATTATAAATTGTTCAAAACTAATTTTGTGCATTTTTAACTAGTACCCATCATTTTCTGAAGGGTATATGATACACACGATACTCGAAAAAGTATGCAAAACTAGTTCAGACAATGTGATAACAATAAAGGCATAACCCTACATTTAATTTGTTCATTGATGTAACTTTCAAGAAAATGAATAGAATTAACTCTGGTCATTTCAAAATTCACAAAACTTTGATCAATTTATTATGCCCAGAATTAGTTCCCTGTATTTTGTAATAGTCAGTAACCGTTTAAATGTATAATTATGGGTATGGGAATTTTTCGAAGATTAGAACTAGTTTTACATACTTTTTTCGGACATTGTCCGAATTCCAGTATTGTGTGCAACATATATAGAGCTCCGGAAGTCTTTACATTAGGCACTGAAAATAGTCAGTAATGTAGGAGCTCAGAAAGCAGCCATCTAGGGAAAACTTAATGTAAGCTATTGATTATACTGCATTTTAATCTCGGCATACAATTGAAACTAAATGTTTGTAATTGGACTATAGAAATCATGTTTCTACGAATTGAACGTCTATTAGTGTGAAGCTACCCCGTTTGTGTAACCAACTCATGAAAGCTAAGTTACTGCAATATTACCACTCGCGTTTTCTCCATAGGACGACCATTTTCGATACCTCTTTTGGCGTTCTATATATTTTATGATATCTATGGACATCCCGTGTCGTCACTGAGTTTATCTAGGCACTGTAAACACCTCTATATCCGAAATTTTGAATTTTACATCGCCATCTAGTGGTTCGTAATTTAGCGAATGGATAAACACCAATGAATATATATTAATGTGGTGAAAGACGACGAAGAAGAAGTGGCAACTCTGTTGTTTTCGGATTTGTAAAAGTTGGGTGTAACTTGTCGGTTGTGTCATGTTGTAGCAATGGTGTTGTTAAACATTTATTTATTTTTGTTTATTTATCCCAACTTAATTTCTGCAGGTACGTATTATAGAAATGGTCTTAAAAATATGTTTTTATTTCACATTTCTAAATAAATGGGTTAATAACAATGTAGTAACAAAATGGCTGAGTATGTAGGTATTTAAAATAAATTAGATAGATATAAATGTTTATTTTCTATTTTATAATTATAAAAAGCTTTTTAGGTAATGTAACAATTTTTTAACAAAAACTATGTGCACTTATTGATAAATTATTTATTGGTCAAACTTTAATACTTCATGACTCATTCTTTAAATATTTATTACTAAATGTTTGCAGGAGTTCTAATTACCATATAACTTTTTCAGATTACTACAATGAATATGAATGTAATACACCCTTATTGCATAGAGCTGCACTTAGTGCAACATCTTCTATGAACGAAAGAGGACCTGAGAATGCCGTTCTGTATGGTATGTCCATGTAGTTAATAGATACTAATTAATTAATTAGATGAGTAATACTGTACTAGCGTACCTTATTCATGATTTGTGGATTAGTTAAAATATACAATAATGAAAACTGTTAGCGTAAAAAATAGGTAACGATATGATTATGCAGAGAGAGAACCCTTATAAGGGTTTCCACTAAATTGAATTAAACTATGGGCTTATTAAAAAGTAGAATTTATTTTTTTTTTATTAAAATAATTACTTGCTTAGCCAGTATATTCTTTCCTTAATTTAATAAAGTTATTTACCTATTTTTCACACTTGTTACATATTGAAACCATTATAATGTCACTGACAGTATTGTTTTTCTCATTGCATAGGTAAAGAAAACAGTGTACAGCTGTGCTAGTGTAGTACTGTGAATCAATGAACATTTTTAAAATGACAAACACTAGTATAAGGTGGGCATTCAATTTTACTAAATGGAATCCATCTCATTCTGATATGTTACTGGCCTCTTCATGTGTACAAATTGAAGAGAAAGAACGTTTGGGTAGATTTTATTTTAGGAAGGACCTAAAATCCTCCTTAATTGGCAGATTAATGATGAGAAAGTTTGTTTGTCAAGTCTCTGACAAAAAATATAACGAAATTAAATTCCTGAGAGATGATAAAGGAAAACCGATTTTATTTGAAAGCGAAAAGTATCCAAAACTAAATTTTAATGTATCTCATCAAGGTGACTATGTCGTTTTAGCAGCAGAATGCAACAGCACAAAATTAGGAGTAGACGTAATGAAATTAGAATATAGTGGTGGCAAATCTTTGGGGGAATTTTTTCGATTAATGACCAGACATTTTTCACCACAAGAATGGGTGACAATTAAAAGTAGCAGCACTGAAAAACAACAAATAGCTATGTTTTGCAGACATTGGTGTCTCAAGGAAAGTTATGTGAAAGCAATCGGTGTTGGAATTACAATTAATTTGCAAGACATTAGTTTTAAGATTAACACGGAGTTCCTCGATAAGAATTTTATAGTTAATGATACTGAATTATACATAAAAGGGATTAAATTGGATTGGCAGTTCCAAGAAATGCTTTTAGATGATCAGCATTGTGTTGCTGTAGCTTTAAGTAATAGTGGTGCTAACATTATCTTCAGAGAAATTGATTTTAATGAACTGTTGGAAGGTTCTGTACCTCTTCTTCCTAAAGACGAACAATATTGTTTAAACTATTTTAAGAAAAATGAAAGACCGTAACTCCGCAGAAAAATAAATGTTTTGATTTCATATTATGCTTTCATTTTTATATCATATCCCTTACAATTTCTTTAAAAACAATACTGTTATCAACTTCTGCTTTAAAACAAATATTCAAAAAATGTAATTGTTTATGAAAAAGAAAGGTCAAGTATATGATCCCTGAATAACTTGAAATTATCAATACAATACATGATAATTATAACTTCTGTATCTTGATTTTGAATCCATGAATTTTTTAATTAATCCACAAATTGTGTTTTATAAAAATTATATTCTTAATTTACAAAAACAGACTTAGCTATATGTGTGTAGTTTGATATATAGGATTGCATGATTTTGAGACATTATGATGTTGCTTGTTTGTTAAATCAATATGAAAGATTAGCATTATTTTGCAGGCAATATCTGACTTTTATTATTTATTTTTTTAGTTTGTTGTGATTTATTAGATAAACTTAAATTTTTATATTACACATATTTTAGTTGTAGTTGTTTAAATTAATCACCATAAAATCAATAGCTGTACCAGAAATAATTAGTTCCCTTCTAGAAAAGAGCATAAAATTTTGAAAATTAATGACTACCAAAATGAAATTTTAATAAATACTAAAAATAAGTTCTTAATGTTTAAAAGACATTTGTTACTAATATCAGGGTGATCTTAAATTGTCTCCCAATATTTTCAGGGTGGATAAATAAATAAATAAGTATATCTTTTTATATAAACTTTCCCTTAAAAAAGGCAGATTATAGCTATATTCAAGGACATATAGTAAATATTAACTCCATTAACTGCAGATAGGTATTCTGATTTTAATAAATCAAATAGTTTGAGAGACATTTAGGTTTACGTGAAAGATGCATTTTTGTATACTCATTTGAGCCTCTAAAATGAGTCTTTTTCGTACTCGATCGCAAAAAGTTGCCATGAAGCATTTTATGCAAAATAAACGTCAATAGTTATTTTGCATTAAACAATGTAGTTACTATGGTATTATAGTAATTAAAATACGAAGCTCACTATTTTTGAGAAATATTTACTATGACCATTTTAATCATACATAACAAGAGGTTTGAATGTGTTTTTTAGGAGCTTCAACAAAAAAAAAAAAACGTACATTGTTTAGGGTTACCAGTTGTGAAACATGTAAGTATGACAAAAACGAGAACATTTTTCGAACATTTTATTTTACTTTATTTAATAACATCTATGCACTGCATATATTGCATTAACAAAACATAAAAACTTTATAAAGTTATATAAATGAATTAATAATTATTAACTTTGAACTTATGTCTAATACTGTAATATCAAAAATAAAGAATGTGAAGATATTGTCTGAAGCTATTTATTTGTGGCATAATTTTAGTTTTTCTTTAGTTTTATTGGGTTTTTGCCACACTTCTGAAAAAATAAAGAATGTGAAATAATAAAAATAAAACATAATATTAAACCCAAAATATAATTAGATTTAGACTTTTATTCTCATCGGCATTCTCTTCCGGGGTCAGGTGATGCTTGAGAATAATATTTTTCAGATGATCCATGATTTCAGATTGATATTATTTTTAAAAAGCCGGACAGGGGGGAAATCCAGCCGCACAATTAAATTTACCTTAAAAAGAAGGACATGTCTGGCTTTATCCGGACGGATGGTAACCCTAACATTGTTTATAACATGTACCTAAAAAGTATTTTTACATTTGTCTGCTATTCCAGACTCGATTTCACATCATCATCAATCCGGAAACAGCATGATTTATCCGAAAAAACTGTTTTAAGTTCTTATAACAGAAATTCGTATTTTACAATTTTTTGTGTATTAATATTTTGCCATCAATTGTTTGTATATGTCAATAATATATACCTATCTAGTATCTATAATATATACCACAGTATCTATAATATATCTACAGTTTGTTATACTTAATTGAGATTGTTCCTTGGGTTAATTTAGACTAAATCTCAATAATAAAAAAATATTTCTCCGAATATCTGAAGATGTTTGACTTAGATTGATAAAACTTGGCCTTATATGACTTACTTGTAAAAAATGTTAATAATTTTTATATTAAATTGTTTATTTAATAACAATTTTACTCATAGAAATTATCTTTATCAATTTGTTATTATCTCAAAAAGGAAAGAAAAAATTGTCATCCATTTAAGGTTTCAAAACACTATATAAAAAGATAATTCTTATTTTTCGCTGTGCTATTTGTCCTGATAATAATAAGACATTTAGGACTCCCATATAAATCAAAGTTAAAAAGTGATCAAATCTCACAAGTACCTAGAAATAAAAAAAAATAATAATAATTGATTCCGGAAACCCCAAAAGGTGGCAATGCCTGGAGTGCTCAAGAAAGTGACTTTGATCAAAATCTCATTATCGACTTGGGCCAAGTAATGAATGTTACTCGAATCTGGACGCAGGGTAGACCGCATAGTAAAGAGTATGTCATGGAGTACCGCATCAGCTATGGCACCAATGGCTTAGATTATGCGGACTACAAAGAATCTGGTGGTGACATCATGGTGAGAACGAAGTGGAAAATAATATAACTTAAAATAATAAAATAAACCCTCCCTGCTGAATATGTTCTAAATATTTCTTTATGCTTTTGCTTTTGACTGTAATGTATTTACGAACTGTGTCTTAACCCCAATATTACTGTAGTGGCATGTAGATGTGAATAATATTTGACCAGCTTTAGTCTAGCAGGTGATAGCCCGTGCTTGTGACTTTAAAAAACTTTAACACTTAACTAACTCTAACCTTTTTCGCTTTAATCTATATTAGGCTCATCTGCTTGGACTCCTAAGGAGAGCACTTACTTTGAAAAATTAGTTCTGGATTTGGGTGGACGATACGAGATCCGTTTCATCGCTACCCAAGGTCGGGCAGGCACATCTGAATTTGTAACGGAGTATGTCATTGAGTTCTCTGATGATGGTGAGGGGTGGAGGAGCTTCCACGATTCTGAGGGAGAGACTGAGGTGCATACACTTGATGCTTTTGGTTTGAGTTTTTTCATTTCAGTTCTTGGAAATGCGTCGAATAAGTTTGCTATAGTCTGTTTAGAAATGAAAGAGAGTAATAAAAGCTTATTATGTATGCAAATCGTAAATAAATGTAGTACTGGTGCTTACATTCAATATTTTTATATTATGTATTATCGGTATAGATGAGGTGTACTTTTAAAAAAACTTTGTGTGACCGGGTTGTACTAAATTGTAGCAGGTAGCTAAAATTTAATCCCGACAATCCGTCTTTGTCTATGCCGCTTCAATTTCTCGGTCCATTTCTCTTATAAGTAAACAATATAAAACAGCATTTCAAAACATGAGGCTACTTTAAGCATCATAACCGGGTTAAGAGGGTTTTTAGTAATTCAAATAAAATTATTCAATATTATTATCAAAATATTTATTTAAATTTAATGAATAAACTTTTATTCCACAAAAAAATATATGTATTTTGAAAATTCAAATTATGGTGAGTAAATGTAGTGTTGTATAAATGTACAATAAAGAAAATAAAAAAGTAGGTATATTAAAATTCATCTTCTGAATATTCTGATGACTTAATTTATACGTCGTATTATTTCGCGCTGCATCTCTTTTTACCTGCGCCCAGACTAATTCGATTGGGTTAAGCACACACTGATAAGGTGGTAACCGTAGTACCGTTATTTGGCGATTTGTTGCCATTTCATCAATAACATATTTTTTCTGATCTTTATTAATATTGACAAGTGTCAAAAGTTCCTTTTTCACCATATTTGTTTCAAAAGAAATGTTTTTTTCCGGATAACCATTGAATTATATCAGCTTTCCTCCAAGCAGTCATAGGCGTCCGCTCGGTCTGCCATGAATGGTAACTGGCATTCTCCATGACAATTACAGACCACAGAGGAATAAGATCCAAGATCTGTGTAGAATACTCATCGAAAACATCTGCGTTCATGTCTTCGTGATAGTCACCGGTATTTTTAGATTCAAATAAAAGTAAACCGCCATCTATAAAACCACTGGCACTACCTATATGTGTTAACGCCAACAAATAATTTCATCTTTATCGATAAAAATTGACTTCCTGTTCTGCTTTTCCCAGCAAAAATTCAACTCTAGTAAGACGGCCCATAATTTGCTTCTACTGATTTTTGGCAAATCGTTGTCCTCTGAAAGTTCACTTAAAATTTTGTTTAGCATTGATATTTCTTTTTTAAAATAAAATGAGTGTACTTTTATGCGAATGACATTTTTGAAGAAAAAATCTATAACGACTTTTGACCTCCCTGTAGATGATTTTGGGGGATTTACAGTATCTTGTTCATTTTTTGTTTCCTTTAAAAGTCTGTAGATAGTCGATTTTCCAATCCTTGTCATTTTGGAACACTTTTCCACGATGTCGTCAACACTGTTGGTAGGATTTTGGTGTTTCAATAAATCATTAAATACATTTAATATAATAATCTTCTCATTCTGACACAGCGCACATCTTTTCATGCGTTTAGCAGGTACGTAATCTGATAAGCTCGACATTTTACTCAAACAGTATTATATCCACTGGCACAATAGTCACTAAACACAAGTCGAATTTTAATCTACTGCACTAGCACGTCTTTGTATATTCAGCTCTAAGACTGGATTGATCTGTCACAATATTGGTTCCTGCTCTATGATGTATCCAGTAAAATATACTAATGTACACCCATTACCTGTTAGCATTAGTGTTACCCGATAATTACCTGAAACGAAATATTACCACACCCATGGTCAGTTCTTATCTCGGGGTTTTATTACTCTCTTTCATTTCCAAACAGACTATAGTAATACTTATCTTTTATTTATTATGATGTGGGTAGTGGTTTATTAGAACTTCATAAACTGTATTATTGATTCTATTATCTGCCATATTTAATAAAATATTTAAATGTTATTATTAAAAACTTTGAAGATTGAAAGTAAAAAATTATGAAGCATAAAGTTTTCAATTCACAATTCTCTTAAATTTAGCACAATGCAGCCAACGTCTGAGAAGGGAAGTTCTCTAGGGTCAAATGTGTTAAGAAAATATAACCTTAATTCTGTTGATGGATTTTTTTTTAAATATTTTTCATTTCCCAAGAACTTTTGTTTAATTAATTTATAAAAAAGTAATTTGGTTAGGTTAGGCTTTCCATAGTTGAACAATTTCCATCTGATTACCACAATATCAGTTTTGGTTTAACTGTTTCAAAATTACTTCTGAGGAAAAGAGTAATATGTTTCTCAAAATATGGAGAAACCAAAATCGACAACTAAGCAACTAGTCCAGAAATTGTTGAACCACTGATAACTGCTACGGAAGCCTGCAAACCAAACTAAGCTTTCCATAATTTTCTGTGTTAAAACACCTAAACAAATGAAACAGAATACAGAAAACATCAACAACAAATCCATCTAGAGATTTTTGTTTTGGTTGGCATTAACAAATTCACTAGGCTGCTTCAAGACAATTTTAAACTTATTAGTCTGGATCGAAAAGTTTCTTGAACTTGAAAACAATCAGCTGAATGCGATTTTGTCTTCATTGCAAATGCTTAAGACAAGAAATTCAAGCAAAAACTTTTAAATAGTAAATCAACTTACAAAATATTAATATTGTTTTACAAATACAAGTTGGCCATTTACAACAATTTGCGCTATCTAAGGTAAGATATATATGTAAATACTTCTTTATTGCATTCACGAGGTTTTAATCAAGTCATTCGTGCAATAAAGAATGACTTTTTACATGTTTATCTTTAATAATTAACTTTATAAATTACTCTAAGTAACATTGATTATTTTCAAATTATTAAACAAGAAAAAGTAACAAAATTCAACATCTAAAATTACATCAACATACCACTTATTTCATTTTCTATGTAACTAATCAATTATCTTGCCTCTAATTTTCCTTTAAATTAAAAGCCTTAACTATAAAATAATTTAAAACATTTTGAATTTTTTTGTTTTCTTTTGAATGAATTATACTTCATGTAAAAAGTCGGCTTGTAGATGTTCCCTGGTAATGTAAATGGCGACACGGTTCATAAAAATGAATTCGAGGTACCAATCATTGCTCAATGGATAAGGATAAATCCAACAAGATGGAGGGATCGTATATCTTTAAGAGTAGAGTTGTTTGGTTGTGAATACGGTTAGTATTTGCCTTATTTTTAGGTCACATTGTATTAAATATGGCCTTTTGCAGAGGCTGATACTATGTACTTCAACGGTACTTCTCTCCTCAAGTGGGACTTAATGAGAGAACCCATATCGGCATTACGGGAGAGCATCCGCTTCAGATTCAAGACCACTTCACCGAATGGAGTGGTTCTGTATAGCAGAGGCACCCAAGGGGATTACATTGCTTTACAACTCCGGGATAACAGAATGCTATTGAACATAGATTTAGGTAAATGTAAGATATGCGTGACTTGTACGGTTTTTTGTAATTTTATTTTTTAGGTACCCATACTGTGACAAGCTTGTGTGTAGGTAGTCTGCTAGATGATAATATATGGCATGATGTTGTTATTTCTCGTAATAGAAGAGACATTTTATTTTCTGTGGATCGAGTGGTAGTAATGGATAAAATCAAAGGCGAATTCCAGAGGCTGAATTTGAACAGAGACGTAAATATACATAATAAATATTTTGGTTGATGTTTATATCTTTGCAATTCCAGTTTTACGTGGGTGGCGTTTCTAACGTTCAGGAAGGGCTGGTAGTGACTCAAAATTATACTGGCTGCATCGAAAACTTGTATTTGAACTCGACTAACCTTATACACGAGGTGAAAGAAGCTTTTCGATATGGAGAAGCTTTGAGGTTTGAGAAAATAAACACTGTCTGGAGTTGCCCGGTAAAATTTTTTATGATAAATTATGACTTTGTTTTACACAGTAAGTATTGTAGGAACCACCAATTGTACCAATCACTTTCAAAACTCAGAAGTCGTTTGCGAAGTTGAAGGGTTATGAAGGGATGAGTTCACTCAATTCCTCGTTTGCGTTCAGGACGTATGAAGACAATGGGCTTCTGTTGTACCATGCTTTTTCATCCAGCGGATATGTAGCTGTAAGTTGAAATTGCTTTGTTCTGATATTGACATTTTTGTACAAATCATAGTCTGCTAAATCGAAGCACTAGGTTTTACAAAAATAACATTTAATTAATTTTGGTTCTCCACTTATGGCAGCACATAACAGAACTTGTGTCAATTGTTTTAAATAATTTGAAATTATTTATTATAGCCTACTTAGTGTTGTGCAGTTGAATCTAAGTTTTGAGAAAAAAATCTGAATTTTAACCTGTAAATTTCACCTAACACTTATGTATCCACTATTTACAACACTGTACAGACAATATACAGGGTGAACCATAAATAAATACAAATATTTTAACTGCAGATGTAGTTTGTCATATAGATGAGTATAGTGGAAACTATTTTTAATAATTTCAAATATTTTCGATTATTAATTTTTTTTTTATAAATACATTTTATGGACCACTGACCAGATACTGACCTACCTCTACCTAACCTAATAAACCATATGATCTGCTGAAGGCATAGCTGTTTTAAACGATAAGTAAAGTAAAATACCATACACAGTAATTTTAACTTCTAAATCTAAACTGACCTTACCATAAACGATTAAATTATGAATTTCCGCAAGTTTGATACTACTAATTAAAGTATTTAGGAAGTTGCTTTGTTCAGTGATTCCAAAATGTATACATAAACCTGCATAAGGACTTACCTTCTTGTTGAAAACCTAGTATTTATCCACATTTCACAAGTTAATACCATTGTACACTGTTAGAAAGATATAAAAATTATTTTCTTCGTTATTTTATGAAAAATAACGAAGAACTATTATTTTAACACAACACATTAAAGTTAATTTTTGCCCCATAACATTAAACAACGCTCAATGCTAACCATTTCGAATTCAGCCATAGAATAAGTTCGTACTTCATATGTTTCGTAGTGGCTGAAACAAATTTTAACTTTAACTTGTTTGCAAAACATGGAATTACAAAATAACCTGCCTGATGTATGCGTTTAGTATCAGGTGAAGGCAGTGTAAAATATTTGTTGACTTTTATCTGAAATATCTTGTGGATTGCCATTGCAAATTCAGAAGAAATATACTAGAAGAGACCGATTTATTATGAGCTTTCCAAAAGGCACAGTTCGAGACATACTTCATAAAAAAGATGAAATGGCTAATGTTTAAAAAAGCAGTGTCAATCGCATACAAAAAAAAAGCTGGTGTTGGAGGCACAGGTAGATGACACAGGCGGTAGGCACAATGTCCTGCATCGAGCAGAGCTATCAGCAGCTAAAAGCATATTTTTTAAGCAGTGATAATGATAGTGCAATGATAGTGATAAGGATAGTATTGTGATAAATCAGTTGGAGTGTAGTAAAAGTGGATACTGATTAAATTCTGGATAACTGTGGGTAGAGAATGTGGTTTAATGTTTTCAATTTCATAAAAGTATGTATATAGACATACTTTATTGATGAGGTATAGGAATGGCAAAGCGGAGAAAGTGGCCCTAGTTATTAACTTTCTTCTATGTAAAATGCTGGATTTCAAAACGTTAATGTAACACTGGCAACACTGTAGAATACACATCCAATCTACAACACCATGAAAAAAATATCTGGTCTGGTCAGTGGTCCTCAAATTTTCTATTTAAAAATCATAAAATTTATTTAAAATTAAATAATTAATTTATTAAAGCTAAGTTACTGCACCAGACTCGCAATTTCTCCATAGGTTAATTATTTTCAATACCTCTTTTGGCGTTCTATATATTTTATGATTTATATGGGTATAATGCATTGTAAATAGTTGCCTAAGTGAGACGATGTAATAATTCTTGATTCTCATTTTCTGGATTTTTATTGACACATGTTGTTTAATGAAAATTGTATTTTATTACTGATTTGAAGGAATGTACTTATTTGAGAAACAAAACGTGTAAACGGTATATGTTATTTTTATTTTTCAGATTTTTCTGGAACAAGGAAAGTTGAAGGTAGAACTAGTCACCGTCAACAATCCCAAAGTTATATTTGACAACTACGAGAGTACTTTCAACGATGGAAGATGGCACACTGTCGTTTTATCCATTGGGACCAACAAAGTGATCCTATCTGTTGATTACAGATCCATGCACACCACTAGACTGCTGAAAATTGTCACCGGTGGCACCTACCTTATAGCAGGGGGTGTGAGCGCCGCCCTGGGTTATTCTAATATAATCTTTCCGGGCTTTGTCGGTTGTATGAGGACAATTCGTATTGACGGCAACAGCAAACTGCCCACAGATTGGACGAAAGAAGAGTACTGCTGCGGAGATGATGTCGTTTTTGATGCTTGTCAAATGATAGATCGATGTAATCCGAACCCTTGTAAACACGGCGGCTCATGCAAACAGAATTCGTTAGAATTTATGTGCGTGTGCAAAGGAACCGGTTATGGTGGCGCCGTTTGTCACACTTCCATCAATCCATTGTCTTGCATAGCATATAAAAACGTACAGGCAGTGGGGCAAAGAGCAGAAATCAAAATTGATGTAGATGGTAGCGGACCATTGTCACCATTTCCGGTGACCTGCGAATTTCATTCAGACGGCAAGGTTTCCACAGTGCTCCATCACAGTAACGAGGCTACTACTTCGGTGGACGGCTTCCAAGAACCAGGCAGCTTCGTACAAGACATTCACTATGAGGCAAACGACGACCAAATTGCTGCCTTGATCAACAGGTCGAGCACTTGTCGGCAACGCATTGAATACGCTTGCAAAGGGGCGAGGCTTTTCAATTCTGTACCCGAAGAAAACAATTTCAGACCGTTTTCTTGGTGGGTGTCAAGACACAACCAGCAGATGGATTACTGGGGAGGTGGGCTTCCGGGTTCTAGAAAATGTGATTGTGGGATGTTGGGTACTTGTATCGAAAAGACAAAGTGGTGCAACTGTGACGCTGCTGCAATGGACGTATGGCTGGTAGATGCAGGTGAGTTCAAATCAATTTAGTATATACCGTTTGGTTAGTAGTATGACAAAGTACAATAACTCTTGAGCCTGTTTTACAGTATAAACGTTTATCTTGATCTAATTTTCTTGTCGAATCATTTTATAGTTCACAATTCTCCTGTCTGAAGTAGGGTCAAATAAAACGTAACTAATTCGTTAGTTACGGAGACTTGTGCGGGAGAGGGGGCGGCATATTATTATCAAGCAGGCTGCATTTGCGCCCAGGATTGACTTACGTTGGTAGGCCCTAACCACTATTCAGTGCAGGAATGAGAGAAATCTGGAAAACCTCATTAATTAGGGGGGTAGTCAAATATCAACCGGTATCAATCTCTCAAATTGACCCAAGCCAACATTCTTCCACCCTACCATACCCGCAGATAGGGCGCCAAACCTCTCCACGAATATAGCTTATATACGGTCTACCGGCAGCTGGGCTCGAACCAACACCGATCTAGTCACCTCACTGACCGACCCTTTACCCCTTACCCTTACCCCTTATGTTTCATTTATTCGGACCAATTGTGGGAGACCTCATTTTATCAATAATTGTAGATGCACAGAGAATAGAATTCAAAGGTAAATAAATACAGGGTGAGTCAGTCATAATGTCATTAATTGTAACCACGTATTCGGAAAGCCTAATAAAGACAGAAAATCGAAAAAAAAAATTTTACTCAACCTTTAAAAAAATAAACAAATCACCCTATAAAAATCGGTAACACGACGCTCCTGATCGAATATCGAAGTAAACATCGTTGCTACATCATGTTTACATACATAATATTGTTTAACACTTCAACGTGTTATTTAAATTTACCGCCATTTAGTCGCACTTTCTGCATTTCCCGCATTTCTTTCCCCCCAAATGTGGAGATCACACCACACATTTGGAGAGGGGATGGAGAGAATACAAGCAACAAGCTGTAGTTTGTTTAATTCGATCTCGTGTATTGGTCGTAAATTCACAATGCTTAATTTCACAAATTTCGAATATGCGGAAATAGTAGTTTTATACCGAGAATGTTTACGAAATGCGAATGCCACCGCTGCAACATTTTTCAAGTGCGCCAACCTTTGTGTGGGACACAGCAAAATGATTTAAATGTGATAGAAGCTATTTTAAATTTAGTTGAGGAGCAGCCTACTATTTCTATAAGATAAGAACCATTTGAAGGTGATTGGAGATATCCCAAGGCAAGGTCCGCAGAATATTACGGGAAAACTCACTGAACCTGTATCATTTTCAGAAAGTTCAAGCTTTAGAACCTGCCGTTTTGAAGTTTGCAATTGGCTGACCCTAATTTTATTAATAAAGTGCTATGAACGGATGAGTGCAATTTTACTCGAACTGACATTTTAAACAGGTTAGTACCATACTACTTTAAAAACAATAAATTACTAGGCTAGACATACGTGACTACAAACTGAATAATTAATTGTACTTACGAGTGATACTAAAAATTCATATTCGATTGTAAAACGTAGTGAAAACGTAATATCAAAAATATTAAACTGTAATAACCTAACATTTGAAAGCATTTATTTATTATCTACATTATGTTTTATTAACAAATAAATTAATATTTAAGGAAAATTAATTCATTTGTCTAGATAAAAAAGTTAGTTTCACTCCTTGTCGTTAAATAACAGTACAAAAACTAGGTAATTAGATTATTAACCTAATAATACGGTAGGTCAAGATTCACTCTCGATATCTTTTATGAGTATCAGGTCAGAGGCGTGCCGTTTCGGTTTTGAACAGTTTTTTGTCGACAACACGAGGGTCTTTTATTACTTATTATTTAAACACGAAACACTTTTCAGCTTTTCTTAATAATTTACCCATTGGATATAAGTTTTTTTATAATGTACGTAAATGGTTTATTACTCGGTTTATTATTAGATACGTTGGAGTTTTGTAATTTCAACGTTAAATATTTTTGAAACTGTAATCAAGCTAATACCGTTGCAGTCATAACAGCCACATTTGGTCAGACAAAAATCCACATGCTACTCATCGGTTTATCTTTCAGAAGTGATTTGTTGTCAACGTATGGGCAGGAGTGTACGTGGGTCATTTGATTGCACTGTATTTTCTACCAGAAAACCTGAATGAACCACGTTACTTGCAGTTTCATTGGATATTAACATTTTAATTTATTATTGGCTGAACTGAGCAAGAAAAAATATGATTCTAAAATAGTCAGTACAACCGTTTATTTATGATGCCTAATACCTCTAGGTAGGTACTAGGAAAATTCTTCAGTTTGGCAACGTCGCATCAGGTCGACATCGAGTTGAACTGTGAGCTGTAAACGATCCAGACTGTGGCGGTCAGTGACAGTCTGAAAAGTGGGTTTAAATAATGATTAGAAAATATTTTTTTCGGCATGAATATGCATTTAGATTTTTTTTAATCGCGTATTTATATTATACTCAGTATTCCTTATCTCCTCTTAAAATTAATGACATTATGACTGACTCACCCTGTATAAGTATAAAATTTCATATTTTTTACGCTTTCAATTAAATGTCGATAGAATGTGTGAAAATCACGAAGTGACTAACATCTGTTGATAGATTTTGGAACTGCTGTAGAAATGAACAACAAATTACTTGTATAATAGAAGTGTGAAGTTTTGTGTGTTTTTTAATATTTTGCTATAATTTTTTCTGCATAAATAGTATAATTTTATCTTGAATGAAGAAAAATGCAGGATCTGCATAAGACAATTTGTAATAAGTCGGACATGCAGGTCAACAACAATCAACACATCAGTTTTATATGTGTAGTGAAAATTATGCACAAATATTTACACAACATCTCTGAAAATCTGTGCTGTTCTTACTGTATTTTTGATATTTTCCTGCATACATTTCCCGTAGACTTAAAACTCTGAGAGTCTCTAAGTTGAAAATCGTAAAACCAATAAGAAAACACATGAACATTTTAAGGATGTTTTTAAATCTTATTACACATTATACTGGCAATATTCTCCACTACTTAATAAAGTAGATATTTCATGCGGTAGCTGATAAACTAAAGCAGACGTTTCTAATCATGCTCTACTTACTGAAAATTATGTACCCACCTAAAAAGCCCTCACCTTCTTTCAGAGGCAGAGGCACATGATCTCCCAAAGTAGTACAAGATGTCTTATTGTATCTTAAACCAAACCATTATGTCAGAATCTGAAAGGTTATGAGCATACTAGGATTTCACAATATATATGCACCCTAGGAATTTGTCTTACATAAAGTATCCTTTTCATAAGTCCTAAACATACATAAATACAAAAATTTACACCAAGACACACATCATTGGCAATTAAATGCTTTATAATTTTTAGTGGCACTTGTAAACTAATTGTTGATCACCCCTTTTTCCGACATCTTTTAAAGCGCCATCTAGTAGTTAGTGAATTTCGCGAATAGAATAAAATTATCTAATGCGCATACCCATTACTCTTCCAATTATCAAGAATAGACTCTCAGCTACTTACTTCTTCACTTGGGTGAAGTTCAATATAAGTTTATTAAAACCAGTTTAAGTGCCTTAAACTTCGATTAGCTACTTGGACCATAACATAAAATCAAAAGACATGTCATCTTATGGTTAAACCCTCCGGATGATTTTTATCAGCAACTTTATCGGAAGGTGAAAATACCGGCTCTAAATGGGTCAAGTAAACTTAACCTAAATTTTGTTGATGTCTTTTTTAAATATTTTTAATTTCTCAAGGGTTTTTATTGAATTGATTAAAAAAAAGTATAATTGGGTTTGAAAATAGTAGAGATTGACTAATTTTATAAACTTGTGCATAATTTGTATTCATATAAAATTGTTTGTTCGGTATACCTCATAGGGCATATCCGATTACACAGCTTCGGTTTTGGTTTTTGGGAACCAGCTATTTCTTCTGCTGAAATACGCTCAACTTCTATTGGTAACGACATGACGACATCTATTAGGCTGTGTTAATTCGCATCGGCTATTCGCATATAGAGGATGCGACAATATTCAATATTCATTAAACAACCTGTGGTCTGAAGTAACATGCGTTCAAAAAAATTGATCATGGATTTCCTAATTTTTTAAATTAATTTATGTCCCAGTGGCGTTTTAATACTTTCTAACCATAAAAAAGTGTTTAGGAGTAAACAACACCAGCATAAATATTACAGTGTGACATTCTTGAACTTGCCATGTGCACTCTACATAACAGGTCCTTTTTTAAAAGAAAATATTTTTTCATTTTGACAATTTCCAAGTATAACCTTTTTGACTACACACACATTTATTTCAGAGCCACCCTTGCTGTCATGTTTCTGTTCATATTTAGGAAAGACACATTAGTAATTTGTTGAATTTACATTATCGTTTTTATGTATTGTTGTTTTCAAAGAGATACAATGATAATGGCATTCATTACTTGTCCATAAACCGATTATACCGTGCTTGCATGACTTCTTATGGCCTTCTTCTTAAGTGTCTGAACTAATAAAATATACTATCCCATTTAGGTGATATAGTGGAAAAAGACGACCTTCCAGTCAAGCAGCTCCATTTTGGGGACACCGGCAGTGCCTTAGACAACAAAGAAGGCCGTTACACTTTAGGGCCACTGATATGTCAAGGTGATGACTTATTCAACAACGTCATTACCTTTAGAGTGGCCGATGCCACCATAAACTTACCCACATTTGACATGGGCCATAGCGGAGACATATATTTTGAATTCAGAACTGCTTCTGAGAATGCTGTGATATTCCACTCAAAAGGGCCCACGGATTACATAAAGTTGAGCATTGTTAGTGGAAATCAACTACAATTTCAATACCAGGCGGGTTCGGGTCCCATGGCGGTCATTCGAGAGACTTCTTATAAGTTAGCTGATGATAGATGGCATTCTGTGTCGGTAGAAAGAAACCGTAAAGAAGCAATGATAATCGTTGATGGAGCACTAAAAGCGGAGGTTAGAGAGCCTCCAGGTCCTGTGCGTGCTCTTCACCTCACGTCGGAGTTAGTCCTTGGAGCTTCTCTTGAGTACAGAGATGGTTTCACCGGTTGCATAAGAGCGCTGTTGGTAAATGGAGAACATGTGGATCTGCGGTCCTATGCTCGCAGGGGATTGTACGGTGTCACGGAGGGATGTGTGGGAAAATGCCAGAGTAATCCTTGTTTGAATAACGGAACCTGTCATGAACGTTACGATGGTTATTCTTGCGATTGCCGTTGGACTGCATTCAAAGGGCCGATTTGTGCCGATGAGATCGGCGTTAGCATGAAAGCTAGCTCTATGATCAAGTACCACTTTGAAGGTTCTTTCAGATCAACCATTTCCGAACATATTAGAGTTGGTTTCATTACTCCCAATCCCAAAGGATTCCTCCTGGGATTCTCTTCTACCATTTCAGGGGAATACATGACAATTATGGTGTCCAATTCAGGACATCTCCGAATTGTATTTGACTTTGGTTTTGAGAGACAGGAGGTGATATATCCAGAAAAACATTTTGGTTTAGGTCAGTACCATGATATGACGCTGTCTAGAAAGGACTCTGGGGCCACGTTGGTCCTTCAGGTTGATAATTATGAACCAAAAGAGTTCCATTTCAACATCAAGGCTTCGGCGGATGCCCAGTTCAATAACATCCAGTACATGTATATTGGGAAGAACGAGTCGATGACTGAAGGTTTTGTGGGTTGTATATCTCGTGTTGAGTTTGATGATATCTATCCCTTAAAGCTGTTGTTCCAGCAAGAGGGTCCTGGAAATGTAGAGTCTTTAGGATGTAAGTACTTTTTCCACTTTCCTTTTACATTATTCCATTTCAGCTTTACTCCATCTTCACAACCTTATTTTAACTTTGCAGCTCCTTTGACCGAGGATTATTGTGGAGTGGAACCCATCACCCACCCACCTGATATTGTGGAAACCCGTCCACCACTCCAATTAGACGAAGAGAAATTGAGAGAAGCATACAATCAGGTGGATTCTGCCATTCTAGGAAGTAAGTAGTAATTGTCTCGCACAGTGAAATAAAAGTACTATAGGGTGATTCAGTTATAGTGTCATTAATTTTAAGAGAAGATAGGGAAAAATGAATATAATTCGAATACGCGATTCAAAAAATGCATATTTATGCTGAAAAAAAAATTTCAAACTATTATTTAAACCCCTTTTTCAGACTGTTAGTCTGCTGGCGACAGTTCAACTCTGTCTCGACCTGACGTGACATTGCCAAATTTAAATATTTTCCTAGTTATTGTAATGTTAAAATATATAATGATTGCTATAAATTATTTTATTTTGAGAGTATGCAATTAACATATTAAGTTTCAGTTTAAAAATTATTTAATATTAAAGTTGCAAATAATAATTTATTTACATTTCATTACATAAATAGTGAATTAAAACACGCAATACACACTAGGTAAGTTATTAAAAGACTGAAAAGTTTTTCGTATTTAAATACTGACTGTACTGTAATACAAAAAACCTCTGTGCTGTTAACAAAAAACAGTCCAAGACATATATACGGATAATAATCCAACAACAGTGAACTGTATTTAGGTAAATAACCTTATTTTCCATGCCTACTCAATGACAAACGCTGCCTTCAGAACCTCCAAATAATAACAGAAATAAACTATTTAAATTTGCCGAAGCTCATTTGGGTCCGTTCTCGTATGCTGCCATCATGTCAAGCAGCGTGGCCCGACTTCTCATCCTTCCTTTCTCCCACCTCCCATCAGTTACCATTTTGCGTTGTTTAGGGAAGGTTCGTTGTATGTTCTTGTATTGGCATAAGTTATTTTAGGAGTTTTATCAAGAAATATTCAAAAAGAATCTTAGGAACATTTTAAACATGAAAGTTTTATAAAACGATGTCTTCGTGCACATTGATGACCGATATTTCTGTGCATTTCTTAAGCAGTGTTCCAGCAATGGCATGATTAATAGCTTTTATATATTTTTAGGTATTAATAATATTGTGTGAAACTAACTACTCTGTGGACTAAAGCCCCAAGAGATAGATTAATTTCTTTAGATAATTATTGAATAGAGCTTTGTCTGTGGAATTGTTCATTAGCATACCTAGATGTTTGGTATCAGAGAGCATACATATGACTTCATTGATAGGAATTGTAAGAGATTTGATTTATATTAGCTTAAAATAACTTTCCAATACAGTAAAATGTAATAATAATTTCACCATCACTTAATTTAGAGGTGGTACTATTTTGTACCACTTCATGCCCAATGCCCAATTCTTCTACCTTTTTCCCCTTTGGACAATTTTTAATAATTGTGCTTTTATCATGGTCTCTGTATATTCTCTTTGGTTTTATTCACTCTTTAATATCTGCTTTCCTGCATGCTGATGATGCTAACTTTTCAAATACGTCAGTGTATATCTCCCATCCTACGTAATTCAAAAACATTTAAACCATTTCTTGAAAATCCTGCATTGCTTCCAATATGTGTTATTATTAATCTTAGTCCTATTCCAGAAGGGGTCTTTAATCTTGTAGAAAATCCAATTAAAATGCTTTGCTTTTACCCTGAATGTTACAATCCTTTTAAACTTATGATATAGTATGGCCTTCGTTTACCTATGTTTCACCCATCTAATATATATTTTTACCAGTTTCATGAAATTATTTTAGTTTCTTTAAATACTTTCTTGGCCATACTACATGCATGCTTTTACGATTTTGTTCCAAATACCGAAAATTCATGTCATGCATTGTTCTTCTTCTTCTGAACTGTATCAGATAATTTAGGCATGTTCTTATTCTCAATTATCATAGCTTGAATTTTTCTTCTTCATTGACCTCTATTTCTTCCTTCCTTTTGTTCCCACTTATTTCATGTTTGGATTTACTTCTACACTTTTTTATAGCACGATATATACTATACTAGAAATTGACATTTGTGTCAACAACTACTCATTAACAGCATCATTACACTTTTAGAGTTGCGTTCAAATTCCTTTATCTTTATTATATTCCTTTATTATACAGGGTGATTCAGTCATAATGTCATTAATTTTAACCACATATCCAGAAGCCCTAATAGACAGAAAATCCAAACAAAGAAATTACCCCATAACAATTGGTAAACGCAATGCTTCAGGTACTCTATAAATTTTTTGATGATGCGTACGAGTGTTGAAGTAAGGGTCCAGCAACGTTGTCACTCAGGACAACAAACATATAATAACGGCATGTTTGGTACTGACGTGATCTTTTTCTAATGTCAAACTTCTCTGCAATCTGCAATGTATGCATTTTGTATATTCTTTGAGGTACCTTTAAAAATTGTTGCATTTTTAAGGTATTCACTAAGCATTTCGTCAAGTTCTGACGTAAAATTCATTCATCATGCCTTCGTAATGCAAGTTCAAAAGCTCCGCAAAATTTGATGCAGTAAATAATTTTGGATAAAACATTAAAAACATACTTATTTTTTGTCACGTTTTCGTTATGTTCTCGAAAGCAGAATCAAATTGAGCTTATAGTTTGATATTCCTAATTAATGCAAATCACAGTTGATTATGAATATGAATCAGAATCAAATCCATTACTCATGATCAGTAGGTACTGAATAACATGGAAAATACAGATGCACGTCTATTAAAATGACACAAACGTACAAAATTTGTCAGCCTTTGCCACGTGAAAATGATAACTGATGAATGAAGAAGAAGAAGGAAGTTTGACGCCTATCCGATGTCGGTGCTGATTACTGCGGTTGGCCATTCATTATAAAATTGTTATGATTTCATATTGATTACATCAGGTGTTTATAAATATGCAAATTTAATTATTGTTTGTTTCTACCACTAAAAACAAGGTTATTGACCTAAATATATGGTAGGCCAAGACTCTAATGTTCAAGCTCTTTTTAAAAATCATTTTATATTTTATATGCTTTATAGTAATAAATTGTATTAATTTTAAGGTGTGTTGGCTATCATATTCTTGGCATTGGTAGTTCTGCTCATCATAATAGGCAGGTACCTTCATAGGCACAAAGGTGAGTACCTGACACAAGAGGATGCGGGAGCCGATACCGCCCTAGATCCCGACACAGCCGTGGTGCATGGCACGACAGGCCACCACGTTCAAAAGAAGAAGGAGTGGTTCATTTAGTAGTGTATCGAGGAGATTATTTGAAGGTCGAGGCCTAATAGTACAAGTTCAGCTGTAATATATCTTTTATTTGACCGAAGAATCTCCCGAGTTGCTGGGCTTTCAAAATCCTCAACTCAAAGTTTTTTATATTGTTCAACAAGTACCAAAAGATATTTTTTATAAGCTGGTAAGATCTGAAAAATAGATTTCTTTATGATTTTCATAATTTGTTTTAAACATTATTAGGTATATATTATTTCATATACAGGGTGTTTAATGAATTTGTTTTGCAGAAATTTATTTATTTTGATATCTTCATTGAATACCCTGTTAGTAAAATTTATAAATTATCTACCTGATCACTATAGATTTGGTAGTTCTGGTTGGTATTAACTAATAATAGTACATACATTTTTTTGTTTTCCTGATTTATTATTTTCACCACAGACCACCTAGACTGAACTATAGGGCAAAGCCAGTGAAGCCTTCCGTCGGCCCAGCTGGCCTCATGCTCTCAGTCAATGTTAGACTTTCGTTGTGGTAACATTGTGATTATTTTGTGAAATATACGAGTTTTCTTTGTATAATTATGGAGAAGTGCATTGTTGACAATTGTAATAGCCGATCAGATCGAAATAGTGATGAAATTTCATTTCTTAGGTAAGTAATAATTAGAAATAATGGAACACGTTTTATGTCATTAAACGGCTCTGCGCAGGCGTTGTGCTGATACTTCCAGTATCGGCTCTGTGTTTTTTAGTGCCCATATGTTTAACAATTATTTTTAGCGAAGTAACAAGTATTTAATGGTTTATTAAATAATATCATGTGGAACATTTTGGTGATGCGTGTACTTGCATCTTGGAAACTATAAGAGATACGAAAATCGGCAGTTGGGGGAAAATTCTGTTGCTAATTTAATGACGCTTGCAACTAGATCTAGGTTTTGAGTTATTTTGAAAAAAAGTTAACATGGCCTTATTCGTCTGTAACTTTTTAATTTAATTTATATTTAATTTAATTATAATTTATATTTGCTATTGCTATTTAATTTTTTATTTATATTTTATATTTGCTAAATAATAATAAGTTAAGAATCTAATTAAGAAATTTACAATATTAGAATTTCGAACAGTTATGGTTGCACGAAACCATCATCAACTTCATTTTTTGGTATGGGCACCATATTGAATCTGAATTGTCTTGCAACCGAAATGTCGCATTGAAAATCTAAATGTACAGTGAAATTCTTCGAAAATATTTGCTGCGAAAAAGTGTTTTCAGATTTTAAAAAATTCTCTAAATAAAAAAGTTACAGATGAATAACGCCATATTAACTTTTTTCAAAATAACTCAAAAACCTATACCTAATTGCAAGCGTCATTAAGTTTTTTCCCCCAACTGCCCATTTTCGTATCGCTTGTAGTTTCCAAGATGCCAGTACATGCATCACCAAAATGTTCCACATGGTATTATTTAATAAACCATTAAATACTTGTTACCTCGCTAACAATATTTGTTGAACATATGGGCACTTAAAAACAGGGCTGATACTGGAAATGTCAGTACAACTTCTGAACAGAGCCTTTTAATGTCATAATACGTGCTCCATTATTTCTGATTATTACTTACCTAAAAAATGAAATTTCATCACTATTCCGATCTGATCGGCTATTACAATTGTCAACAATGCACTTTCCCATAATTACACAGTGATTAGAACTTATTAGAGCAATTTCTGAAAAATATGTAGATGTAAGAATAAATCATAAAACAAAAATAATCAATTCCTTAAAAGGCACAAAGTAACAAGCATTAAATAAAGTAACACTATTTAAAGGGCCAAAAAGATTTTAATATAACTAGAATTTTATTTTAAACCCTGATTTAAAAATATTTCACAAAACTTCTCAAAATAATTAAATATTTTATGTTAGTTTATTAAAAATATATTCCTTCCTATTTCACATTACTTTTAAATAAAAATTATTAACTTTTTTAAAATTTCATCAAATATTATAATAATATACATTTCACTGAATCAAACTCTGTCAAAAGAGGCGGAACCAAACTTCTGCAGACACTCCAGCGCTCCCCTGTCGCGGCTTCATTGGTATAGTTGTATTGAATAGCATGGGTACAGTCTAGATGGTCTGTGATTTTCACACTTAGACCTAAATAGTATATCATTTTTTGTAACAGATTAAGTCATCGTAAATAGTTCAATAACTCCTTTCTCAGTGGAGGATTCATAGATATATTTTTTCTTTTTGAGGATATAAAATTAAATACCAACTTGACTCAGTAAAAATTTTGGTGTTCATTGCATAAACATTTTTATGCATATTCATAATTTTAGTTTTATATTGGGTATAATTTCCGTCCTATTTTAGTGATTTTTTTTATATA
Source organism: Monochamus alternatus (assembly GCA_037114965.1). NCBI lineage: Eukaryota > Metazoa > Arthropoda > Insecta > Coleoptera > Cerambycidae > Monochamus > Monochamus alternatus. Next base: position 18,719,976 of record CM073435.1, on the reverse strand, counting down.
TATTTTTGTTGATATTTTAATATTTTGAACATTTTTACTTATTTTTTTTGTACCAAAATACTTATACTGAAAAAAGTGCCTTTGGCATTTTCTTTTATTAGTTTATCTCTACTTGTTAGAATTATGCAGTAACATTAGTGCTAATTATATGTACTTTTTTTACAAATAAAGTGTTATTTAATAGCCACTTATTATTTTTTATATGCCTTTGAGATATTTATAAGTTATACAGGGTGAGTCTTAGCTAACTTTAGACATAGCAGTAAGTCCCTGCGACTAACAGTCACGATTTAGTCGTAGTTGTCCTTACACATTTGCTGCCTGGTAGCTAATGGTAAGTGGAAAGATAAATGGTACTTCACGGTGAATTTGTTATTTTAGATAAAAAAGTATCTAACCCATTTACTTTTTAAATATATGATATATTCTGCAACCTTTTAAATCTGCAAACTATCGACGATATCGTCGTAATATAAGTTTATTTAAAAGTCTTCTCATTCAAAATTTTTGCCAAATCTATAAGTATGGTTTTTGTCTTCAAGTTACGCAGATAAGTTTAAACTCTTTACGTATTGTGATGGTATCATAAAATAGAAACATTTCAATGAATGTAAATATTCATGTGAAGAACACCAACAGAGAAAAATAACAACACTACTATGGCCCCATAAAAACTTTCTAATTGTACGAACAGGTGATACAGCTCTTGACCTTTGCTATAGTCGGCGGCCAAAATTGTAGAGAGCGACTAATAGTTAGCTTATAGACAGGCGAGGCGTGCGAGGAGCAACATTTCATAGGTATACTAAATTTGAATGCGATCAGATATAAAAAATATACAAAAATGACAAAAATAATTGCATTCCATAACATCCATTATTTTTAGAGAAGAAACAGTGATATAACAGTTTTCACCAATTTCGAGGCGTTAGATAATAAGAATATTTCAAAATTTACAACACAGAGATGAGTACAGAAGATCAAATATCAACCGGTATCAATCTCTCACATTGACCCAAGCTAACATTCTTCCACCCTACCATACGCGCAGAGAGGGTGCCAATCCTCTCCACGAATATAGCTTATATACGGTCTACCGGCAGCGGGGCATGAACCCACACCAATCTTGTCACCTCGATTCAAGTACTGTCACCTTAAACCATGCGACCACCGACCTTCTGCATGTATTTGGAAAAATCATTTTCCCCATTTCTTGGTTACAGATTGTATGAAATCGGTCAATGAAGACAATGTTTTTTTTTGAGAAGACGTAAAGTGTCGTATGTTTTATCACATATATTTTTTTTTTCATGCTCACTGATATTGATAAATTATGTGATACCAATAACATAAACCATGAATTTTTATTTAAAAACCAATCAAAACACATTTTTAATTTCGAAATATAAAATACAAAATTAATATTAAAAATAATTCTAAGTGGTATGTACAGCTATGTACAATCAGTAAAATTAGGTGAAATCGTGCGTCAATTCTTGATTTTAGGCAAAACTGACAACTATATTTCTTTTTTCCACTAGAAATGGTTTAAAAATTATACAGCAAATTTTATCTAACCACAGCAGACAATGCTCTTGCAACTGTACGATAGTCAATTATATCTGTACGTTTTGCTTTCCACTACTCAAATAAAGTTTCATTAATCACCTAGTTGCGGCAATAATTCACACGTCTGCGTCATAGCTGACGTTACGCAATTGTTTTTATTGTCAACATAATTTTGGATATATGGTCACGTTAAAAACAATAATTTTTTTGCAATTTAGAGCAATATATAATGCAAACTTTTAGTATTATTACTCTCAGTTGCAGTTTCTTAAATATTTTGATGAAAATATATTGAATTATTCATTTGTTTGTACGACATAAGTCGTCTGAATTCTTGCCGCGAATATATAAAGTCTTGTCGTCATGGACCCGAAATTCCCGTGGGAAAAGTGTCAACTTTTAGCCAATTTTGACAACTGCAATACTTTCTATCGTTTTCATCATAAAACTGTCATTGACTGTCATGGTAGATTGTTAAAAGCTCAAGTTAAACTTACCAACCCCACATAATGATGAAAATCATGTATTATGAAATTCACGATAAGTTGACACTTTCCCGCCATTAATAATTTAAATCAATCATGAGGACAAGGCTTATCATTCATAAACTGGAATTAATAATAATAATTAATGACTGTTATTGATCAGAATCACTATTCAAACCACTTCAGAATTTTGTCTTAACATTCACTGTGATCTCAGCTGTTGACCATTGACCTCTATTATTTAAGGATCATCTGCCAAATCACATCGCCTTTGTAATACTTGTCTGTCGATTCACCTGAATTTCAATCTAGAATCCTCTAATGTGCTGTAGTGTGGCGACACCAATGTTAGTATTTGAAAACATACACATCAGGCCATAAACGGCAGAATTTGACATTTGATATTGAGATTATCTTAACAGAACCTACTTATTTAATTTGGTTTACAAAATGTACGTATTTTTTATGTACTATTTTAAAACATTAAACTAATACCATTTCAATACTTCACACAAAGATTTTGAGTACATATTTTACATTTTTCACAAAACTAGGTACATACGTATTAATAATGAACTGTTACTCCTACATTTTCACCATAAAAACACAATATTTCTTATTTTAGGTTGTATCAATTTATAAATTTAAAAATAATACGTAAACAGAAACGTGCACCTTAACAGACATTTGTCATAATTTCTATGAAAACAATTGACAACTATACCGAATACGTCCTTTGTGCTGCAATATGCTGCCGCACGCGGTGAGTCACTACAAATGCGCAATGGAATAGACTATAAATAGCATGACTGTTGTGATTTAGCCGACGATGGTTTAAGTATTCAAATTTGCTACAGGCTATAGGGTTCTAGCACGAAGACTCATCTATCCAGTTGCATCTCGAAGGCCACGCGTCATAGAATCAATGGATCTCGCTATTGAGCGAGATTTAGGCAAACTTGTAACACCAAACATCACAGCGAGGGCATTCTTATGACAATATGATTAGCCCATGTTTCACCAATCCAAATCAAACGTCTTCAGTGATTAAAGTTTCCATTATTTGGGAAATAAACAAAAAATAAAAACATCTTCCCTCTTTTAACAATTTATTGGTCGAACTGTTACCCTACCACAAACTTTGCAAAAATAAATATAATCAACTATATAACAGAATCCATTCAAACTGACAATACTTTTATAATTGGAATCGATAATTTACATATATAATATATTCACAAATTTATGAAAATTCTCCATGTTGGTCAATTAAGTAAAAATTTATCATTTCTAATACTTAAAGAAACTCATGCACTATGCCGGACTTATAATTCAATTTTACAGGAAGATATACTGGAACTGCTGTAAGCACTGCTGCTGTCCTCATGATCGGAGCAAATACCCAGCTGCCTAACCGTTAACTCATTTAATTCATCCTCTGAAGAAAAATTTAAGTACATAAACTTCCAAAGTGACTTCTTATAATGTACAGGATGTCTCAAACTCGATAGTATGGGATTACTGTGAGGATACAAAAAAATTAAATAAAATTTTGGGCGCGTGGTGTTAAATAGGATGAGGCAAGCTCCATTTTCAAACGAAAGTATTATCATTAGGATTTGTCAGAAACAACTATAATCATAATAACAATAATACTTTATTATTCCAACAGGATAAAACCCAATTACAGGAATAAGTACTACAGAGTAATAAAAAGACAAAAAAAATACAAATTAAAAACAACTTATCCTAAGCGAGACACATGCTTACCAATTGCATTTAAGGTGTCATTAAAAATATCGCAGTCCATTCCAATTTTATTAACCACATCGCACATCAAATACATTGGAGATAGCCAACATATTGGTCCTAGAAATACCAGAGTAAAATAAAGTTTGCTGTCTTGAGTTACCATGCCATACACGGAATGACATTTTACTCAACAAAACCAAAGAGTAAATTTTATTATCTAGAATATTATACAAGTAACGAATTAATGAGACATTACGACGTATCTCCAGTGAATTCATATCAAAACAATTCAAAAGATCACTATGATTAAAACCTTGCGGGGGATAAACACCATCTTGCAAAATACGTAAAAACTTAAAAAAACGTCTTTGAACAGACTCCAAGCTTTGACGATGTATATTATAAATTAGATACGATATTATAGATCCGTATTCCATTTGTGATCTAATTAGAGAGCAAAATAAAATTTTAAATGTGCGTATATTTGTAAGCTCTTTACAGTTACGGTATATAAAACCATAAGTTTGGAATGCCCAGGACACAAGATTATTAATATGCTCGATGAAAGTAAGTTTGTTGTCAAATGTAATACCTAAATCCTTGAACAAAGAAACCCAACTTATGACATATCCATCAATGTTATAATTAAATAATAAAATTGGTTTTACGAGTGAAGGACATTGTTTTACATTTATAAGTATTAAGGAACAAATAATTTAACTTACACTATGATAACATACGATCCATACAGAGTTGAAGATGATCACAGTCTGAAGTAGAATTTATTGAATAGAATACTTTAAAGTCAACGGCAAAATGCAATTTTTCACAAGAAACAATATCTGAGAGATCATTGCTAAAGAGTAAAAACAAAAATGGTTTTAAATTAGAGCCTTGCGATACACCTGAAGATGCAGAAAAAGAACGAGAAGTAAAGTTTTGATATCTGAGCATAAATTGCCTACTTGTTAAATATGATTCCAATAGAGTTATTAACGAGTCTGAAAAATTAAAATCTTACAATTTCGCTAGTAATATATGATGGTTTATATGATCGAAGGCTTTTTGGAAGTTCGTAAATATTACGTCAACTTGCCCTCCACCATCCAAAGTTTCAGAAATAAATTGAGAAAAAACTGCAAGATTTGATATAGTAGATCTTCTCTGTACAAATCCATGTTGGTGAAGGGACAAAAATTGCACAGCAAAGATATAGCTCTATAATTCTTAATATCATTATGGTTTCTTTTTTTAAATATTGGACACACATGCTTTTTTCAAAAAGACGGAAATGTGGCATGTTTTAGAATAGCATTGAATAAAATACACAAAGGCTGAACGAGTGGATACGCACAATCTTTTAGGATGAAACTTGGGATACTATCGACGCTCATAGTGAAAGGGTGTTTAGATTTTCTAAGACTAGATAAAACCTCTTCTTCTTTAACAGTGTCGGTAGGCATTTAATTGGGTCTTATTTTTATGAACATACATTGAACGTGAGGTACCTACAAAATCTTCCTGCACTTCTGGAGAATGTGCCTATGGTGTCACCATGACGGAGCTCCACCCCACAAAGCCAGGATTGTGCAGCAATATTTAGATAACTCTTTCCCAGAAAAATGGGAGGGGTTTTAAAAAATAAGGTTTCCAAAATACCTTCGCAAATAGATTGAATATGTGTCTTGAAATGAGAGGAGGCCATATAGAGAATAGATTGTAATATGTATGTAGTATAAGGGCGTTTGCCTCATTTTTTAAGTTTAGTTATTGTTATCATCACCTTTTGTTTCAACTGTATTAAAGAATTATCGAGTTTAATCCTTTTATTTATTCTTAATACCGCTGCATTTTAAATAACAAACATTCAATTATTTTCGAATGACTACTTGATCCTTCTGCCGCCAATGTGATTTTTAGATGGTATTTCTTTTGACTCTTTAAGACGATATTGCTTATAACTTTGAAACGGGAAGTAATACAGAAAAATTTCGGTAATACAAGTTTATTAAAAAAAAGCGAGCTTTTTAACAGGAAAAAATTTGCGTATGTTTCTGAAAAACATATAATTGATGACGGCATTAGTTATTTCTGTCAAATCCCAAATTTTATTTAAATTTTCTGTATCCTTACAGTAGGCCCATACTATCGAGTTTGAGACACCCTGTACTAACGTACCGATTAAAGCATCACAACTGTACTTACCAGAGTCGTAATAATCAGATTGTGGTTCTCTTGGAGACAGTTTACAGCCTCTGGCAAAATAAGACTTGAGGCGCTCCTTGGCAGCTAGAATCAACCCCATAAATGGCGGAGAGGGATTCATTGGCCTGGAAAGATACTCCGGATGGTATTGGACAGCCACATAGTACGGGTGATTGTCCAATTCCAACACCTCCATTCGTTCCTGATCCACATCCACACCTTTTATAAGGAAAAATACAAGTATCAACCTAAATTTGCAAATGTTTACGTGTTTTATAATTACCAACAAACTGCATTCCATGTTTCTCATACTGTTCTATAAAATCCGGATTTACTTCGTATCTATGCCTGTGTCTCTCATCAATCTTATCTTTATTTCCGTACAAGCGCTCTAGAAATATCAAGCTTATTTATTCTGTTACAAAGGATCATCAATCACTTACTTATTTTACTATTCGACGCAGAGGGCTTGAAAATTGTCGTTCGTTTTCCTAACCTCATTGTACCACCCATTGCGCCAGTGTTGTGTTCAGGCATGTCGATAACTACAGGATATTTTGTATCTGGGCAAACTTCAGTAGAATGTGCGCCTTCCAGCTTGAGAACATTTCGGCCAAATTCTACTACGGCTGCTTGAAATCCCAAGCAGATGCCTAGGAAAGGCTTGTTGTTGACACGGCACCACTTACAGGTCTCTATTTTCCCCTCAACTCCACGTTTACCAAATCCACCAGGCACCACCACACAACTAGAAGAAATTTTACTTTGGTGGACCACATATATTGAAACAATTGCGTAGCACTGAGCTAAACTGAACTAATTAGTCAAATAAATAAACCATAGATTACTAAAAGAAAGGTTAAAAAAAATGATAACATAAGCTTGCATTTTATTTTCGAGTCAAATTTAACTGTCAATTCCAAAATTTGAAATCTTCAAGTGTAATTCAACGCTGGCCGGGGCATTAGTCTGCAGAGTAGTTAGTTTCATACAAAATTATTAATACCTAATAAGAAATGTAAAACAAAACGACATGGCAAATGTTTGAATGAAGTATATATGGTACGCTTTTAATTTATATTAATTTTTGACAGATCTACAACACTTGATATTGGGCGTATTCAGACAAAGTCAGCCGCTGAATCACTAAGTAAGAAATTCAAACTGAATAAAACGCTGACTAAATGCTAACTGCTAGCCGCTGAGTATTTTTGTAAGCCAAGAAAATTTGTGCTTACTTCGTAAGCGAAGCGCTGACGTATTTGTGAGGTTATGTTATTTATTTACATGGTTGTTATTCTAAGTATTTATAATTTTCCAAATGTTACGGGGTCGGTTATGGGTCGGTCAGTAGTCGCGTGGTTTAAGGCGTCAGTACTTGAATCGAGATGACTAGATCGGTGTTGGTTCGAGCTGCCGATAGACCGTATATAAGCTATATTCATGGAAAGGTTTGGTGCCCTCTCTGCGAGTATGGTAGGGTGGAAGAATGTTGGCTTGGGTCAATGTGAGAGATTGATACCGGTTGATATTTGACTACCCCCCTAATTAATGAGGTTTTCCAGGTTTCCCTCATTCCTGCACTGAATAGTGGTTAGGGCCTACCAACGTAAGTCGTTCCTGGGCGCAAATGCGGCCTGCTTAATAATATGCTGCCTCCTCTCCCGCACAAGTCTCTGACTTCTGGGCTAATCCCTGTGATTAGAATGAGGGGTAGAGATATTATTATTATTATTACGCTTTGGAATTTCAATGAATATTTGCTCTGGGTTCGCATCTTATAGAATATAAATAAATTTGTTTATTACCTATTACATATTTTTTTTTATAATTCACCCTCATCCCTAGACAACCGACACATATGCAAGGGGCTTCTGAATCAAGCTCTATAAAGTCATAATTTCACCACTGACATTGAGCTATTATAGATTCTTGGAATCAAAATAAAAATGTTAAGATAAAATTACCAAGGCAGATAGAAAATTTTAATTTTTGTTGTACCATAAAGTTAACAATATTTTCTCATATTTTATTTTTAAAAAAGAACAAAAATATGTGATAGTTACATGTACATGGAACACTATAAGTACATAAAGTGTGACCTACTTGAAACCGAGCCACCCCCATAAGACCTATACTTAATAATGGTCCAATTTCAATTATTTGGCTGAATGTTGTTTTCAATAAAGAAACAGTTATTTTTACTTATTTCGGCGTTTTATTCTATGGAACATTTGATGAATACATAACAAATTTATTATTCTGTGTAATAGATATTATGACCCTAGATAAAATTAATTATGACTTTTTAGTGACAATGTAAGGTTATGTTACAAATATTTTTTTCGCAGCTCCGCGGAGAACAATCAGCTGACGTACACTATTCGGTGTTGTTTAAGCGGCTGATTAACAGCCCTGTTAGCATTCTAGCAGCTTTTAGTTAGAGGCTGACCTCATCTGAATCCGCCCATTGTTTCAAAATTTAATTAATCAAGTTTTTCTAGTTTATATGTTAATTTTTTATAGTTAGATATTTGATTCATTTTAAAATAAAGAAAGCCACCTGAAGAATTAATCTTAGAAATGCAGAAATAGGTCAGATCTCATCTATTGTGGCTGGTTTTGTGCTCTTATATGTTCGAAAGTGAATTTTAATTTTGAAAAGTGAATCATCTCATTAAGCCGGGTACATACTTTTTTGTTGTTATTGTTCATGCTGTAACCTTAAATAAGTATAAATATTTTAACTAAAGGTGTAGTTCAACACATAGATGAGTCTAGTGAGTCATTTTTTTAAATTTCAAATATTTACAGAAATATTAATGAAAAAAATCATCATCACATTTTGAGAACCGCTCACCAGATCCTGACCTAACCTAACAAACCATATGATCTGCAAAGCTGAAGGTGAGGTTACCATATCATCTCTAAAATAAATATTTTTTTTTTTACTTTAATTCTTTGCAATTCATTTTAATTTAAATACTTGTCTTATGTAATAAGTAATGTAAAATTGGGTAGCTAGTATGCTACATAGTAATAATCCAAATTTTAACTTAACTGACCTTAACATAGGTGATAAAAAATAAATTTCCACAAGTTCCATTCCATACTTCCAGTTAAAGTATTTAGGAAGTTACTTTGCAGAATGATTCCAAAAATTATCATAAACATGCATAAAAGCTTTTTTAAGTTATTTTATGAATAACGAAAAATTGTGATTTTCACACAACACATTAAAATGAATTTTTGCCATTTCGAATTCAGCCACAGAGTGATTTTATACTTCGTAGTTTCATATTCATTTTAAATTTCAACAAATACCATTTTTAAACATTTTTACGTAAAAAAAACATATTTGTTCGATAATGGCACCGGTTTTCGTTGACCATTTCACCCTCCTAAACAAAACACCACTGATTTGAATACAAAAAATGAACTAGCACATGTTATTCATTATAAAAAGTTATCTCTGTTAATAAGAACTTTTTGTTTGGAACCCTATTTGAGAAACATCTGGTATACTCTTCTATCAAAATTCAAATAACTATTACAAAGGTAATTATATATAACAGGGAAGCAAATAAGACACGGTATATGTACCATGCTGTGAGCGGACTATGGTTTTATCTTGGAATCTCCGCATTTAACAACAGAAGATTAATTAAAAATTCTTAAATGATTTGATTAATTAAATCAATTATCACTTACTCGCATACACACAAGTTGTGCCAAGCGTCATGGTAAGAAGCGGGATTTTCAGAGAGCATCGTCGTTTCTAGATTAGAGGCTTCGATGAACTTGATAGTAACCTTATATCCAATCTTGTTGCCGGCATGATGTAAAGCCTTGGTGATGGATGTGTAAGAATCCTCGAGCCTAGTATATTTCCCTACAATAGCTACAATTACCTCATATTTTAAGTGACGCATTTTTTCTCCCAGATCTATCCACGGTTTCATGTATTTTCTCATGGGGGGAAGTGGAGTTATGCCTAGATGAAGCCGATCGCTTAGATATTCAGCCATTCCATGGTTTTCCATGAACACTGGCACTTCATAAACTGAATTGAGGTCAGGTATACTAATTATCTGTAAATAATGTATTAATGAAGTAACAACTATAAAATTTCAGACTTATTATAGTGGACATAAAAAATGCCAAAGCCTGCAGACAAATGTAACAGTTAATTTATTTCATAAATCATCAAGTACACTTATCCACATAAATTGAACACATTATTAATGAAAAATAGGGTGGTATTAATCAATAATTGCATATCTTGATAAAAACACAATTCAGCTACATCTCTGTCTACAAACCCAAGAAATTGTAACAAAATTATAGAGAAACTTATTAGCGAGTAACGGAGAAAGTAGAGCGGTGGCAAAATCATCCTATCTTACAGAATTACCGATATCAACTATTTATATATACAGGGTGGTCCGACATACTAGAATTTTTACTTTAAAATATTACGATTAAGTCAACTTGCCTTAATAAATTGTTGAGAATAATGTTGGAATTTAAAGTGATTTTTTGTGATAATTACACTGTGTTTGACTGTATCAACTTAAAAATTTGGGAATAGATGTTTTTGGATATGAGAAATCATAATCTGTTGTCTATTTCAACGTATTCCCTAGAGTGAGCCACATATGCCATATTTATAACGTAACTTTTTTGGCCCTAACGTTATGGCGTTCTTTATTAAAAAATCTTAAGCCTACATGGTTTTTGAGGAAAAAAGGTGTACCTACTTGTCATTAGTTTCAAAAATTGGCCATTTTTAAGAAAATAGCCTTTCAACAATCAGGTGCATAGTTCATTGTATAATATTTTACGTAGTAGGCGCCAAAATTCCTTTGCAAATTGGATATGCTGAAGGTAGATCGACAGGCAATAAAATTTGCACTGGTGTAAAATGCTATACATGGAATGTTTTTAAAATGGAAGTCTGACTGTTTCTTGCAGCTCCAGATAATCGTCCTGAACTAGTTTATGGATAATCCTCAATGTGAACAAATTTTTCGTCTATTTCTCTAAATTTCTAAAGAAATTTTTTAAATTGTTGATTATCAGATAGTAATCTATTTTGAAATCCCCCCAAATATTCTCCTTGCCCCGCATGTCCATTGAAATTGAATTGTCAACAAATAACGGTCATCTCTCGTATCTGAATAAGAGAAATTGTTTCAGAATTTTTCGATTTTGTAAAGCAGTTCATTTTAACCAAAACTGGATAAATACCTTATATTTAGAAATACTTATTAACTTTAACATAGATTTTGTCTAATAATTGTTAAAATTTAACTTACTATTGGTGCTTCTAAGACTAATGATAATTATGCCTTTTTTCCTCAAAAACATTGTAGGTTTAAGATTTTTTAATAAAAAAACGTGATAACATTAGGGCCAAAAAATTACACTCACATTTACGTCACAAATATGGCGGATACATTGAAATAGACAACAGATTATGATTTCTCATACCTGTCCAAAAACATCTATTCCCAAATTTTTGAGTTGATACAGTTAGACACAGTGTAATTACTACAAAAAATCCACTTTTCAAATTCCAACTTTATCACCCTGTATCTTTTTTATTATCGACATTTTATTAAGGCATTTTGACTTAAATCGTAATGTTTTGAAGTAAAAAATCTAGTATGTCCCCATGGGTTATTACTTATGAACCACCCTGTATATTAAAAATTATCTAATGACAGATAGAGAATAACGGAAAGTAAGAAAATTGTATTGTAGCATTTGGAAAATTTAGGAAATATAACAAAATTTGGAGAGGAACAAAGACCTATTTATTACTTAAAAAAAACTTGGTGTGATACATACGACACAATCAAAAGAGGAACAAGATTAATAATCCTACATTGTGTTAACGAGAAAGGATAGATTCCACAGTCTTAAATTTAGTGAAAAAAAAACTACTACAACATTCAAGTCTTGACAATCACAAAAACATGAATAGTGGCATATTTGAGAATGGTTTAAAAATTCTTTACTTCCAAATATAGAAACAAATAGTGTGGTGGTTTAGTATCACTCCCAGTTACAAGAAAAAATTCCAAATTCAAATTTAAAGAAACACGATATCCAAGAATTTTTTCAGGAACATAATTTAGAATTCCAGAAAAATATTACCAAATTGTAACTTTTAGAGATTACTTAAAAGTAATAAATTTCCATAGACATATGCTATAAGTAGATGAAAAAACAATTTTTAAATTGCATTGTTAAGTTGAAATAGAGAATGAGACCTAAGTACGGTCCCGTTCTGCTAAGCCGATAAGTATTTATAAACCAGTTGCTTCTGTTGTCGGCAATACAAACATTTTTTTATTTCTACTAGGTATATAAAAAGAACTATTACCTGTTGAGGAGCCACATGGCAAAAATTAGATATTTTATCTTTAACACTTTGGCCTATCGGTTTTTCAGATCTGCACACTATGATATCGGGAGAAAGACCTAATCCCCTTAATTCACGAACCGAGGACTGAGTTGGCTTGGTTTTATGTTCGCCGGTTGTTCTTGGCTAAAAAAATGTAAACTAAAAATAACAGTTTGTACTTAACAAATACATGAACAGTTTTACTTGTGGCACTAGAGATACGTGGGCAACACAGAAATTTTCTCGTTTTACTCTGAACTGGAACTGACGGAAGGCTTCAACAAAAGCCATACTTTCTATATCTCCTATGATGCCGCCTAATTCTATTATGCACACTTCTGGTGTCTTCCCGGTTTCTGAAACAGGTTTCTGGGCAACTTTCTCAACCCATTCTTGAATTGCATCAGTAATGTGAGGCACCACTAAAAATATTTAGTTTTATATGGATATTCGTATAAGAATCCTAAATAAAAATATACCTTGTACCGTTTTACCTAGATAGTCACCATGACGTTCTCTATCAATTACCTGTTGATAAATCTTTCCGGTAGTTATATTGTTTTGGCGATGGAGTGTAACGTTGAGAAAACGCTCATAATTGCCTAAATCTAAGTCAACTTCTCCTCCATCGTCCAAAACGTAAACCTCCCCTAAAAAAAAAAAATTGGCAATAGGAAGATCTGTGGTGGTAGGTATATGTCAGTTATGCCACACGGTTGAGGTTAAGGCTAGGTAACCAACCAGACGTTATAACAAGGTATTTTATTAATGGTATATTTTGTAGTTCTACAATTATGTTCTTACCATGTTCGTATGGAGAAAAAGTACCCGCGTCCAAATTAATATAAGGATCTATTTTAATGGAAGTAACCTCTATACCACAACATTTTAAAATTGCCCCAAAAGAACTGGAAATCACTCCTTTACCAACTCCACTAATAACTCCGCCAGTAACAAGAATATATTTCATAATTAAACTGTTGATATTTTACTTTAAATTATAAATTACGAACGAACTGCATGTGGCGGTAACTTCAGTTCTTTTCAAAGGGTCTATTAAAACGATTTTGCGCAAAGTGTGTCCTCTTTTCCCTCTCAGTATTAAAGGCGGTAAATTTAAAGTTGCTCCTATGAGTTCATCTATTTTAAAATAAAAAAATAGCAATTTCATGTTTTTCATAATTACTTTTTTTACAGTCGATTAGTTAAAATGTAATAAATTTGGAACGTGATTTTGATAAACGATTAATCATACACATGAACCTCGAGCCTTGAAATAGGACCCCATATTTAAACTTAAATAATGAATAATCGTTTTCAAGAGCAAACGTTCGCCTTTATAATTCTTTCCACGTTTTCATCACGCGATAAGCAAACCAATTGTCGTAATGAATTTTTTAGGTTAACTTGCACTTCAATTTGAAGTCGAGAGTGTGACGAACTGTATGTTGAAAATGGAAAGCAATTCGGTAAAGTGCAAGATTGGGCCGTCAATTTTAAATGCCGATTTATCCCAGCTTTATGTGGAATCACAAAAATTGTTAGATAATGGAGCCGATTATTTACATTTGGATGTTATGGATGGCAGTTTTGTTCCTAACCTAACTTTCGGTCACCCTGTAGTAAAATGTCTAAGGAAAAAAATACCAAGCGCTTTTTTCGAGACGCATATGATGGTGTCTGACCCGGAAATGGTTTGTAATAATAAAATACTAGATATTGATTTATTAATCTTAATATCCTTTTTATTTCTAGTGGATAGAACCTATGGCTGATGCTGGCGTAAGTCAGTATACTTTTCATATAGAACCAGTTCCGCAAAATGTTTTGCCCATTTGTAGAAAGATTAGGGAGGCAGGTATGAAAGTTGGTTTAGCATTAAAACCAGGTACCGGTATTGAAGCAGTACGACAATATATCGACCATGCCGATCTGATTTTAATTATGACTGTTGAACCAGGGTTTGGCGGACAAAAGTTTATGAACGATATGATGCCAAAAGTTCAGTGGTTAAGGCATAACTACCCCTTACTCGATATAGAAGTTGATGGAGGTGTTGGATTAAATACAATAAATGCCTGCGCAGAGGTATTTAATTAAAAAATTGTTAAAATGAGACGATTATGTTTTTTTTTATTTTTTAGGCTGGTGCTAATATGATAGTGTCAGGGACAGCAATAATAAATTCTGCAGACCAAAAGACTGTTATCGCTAGTTTAAGAGAAACCGTTGAAAGCTCAATTCATAAATGCAATGTCTAATTTAGCGCCCTATGTGATTCCAGTTACAGTATTGAATCAGATGAAAACTATTAATGTTGAGCTTGAATTTTTTAATTTGGGTTAGGTTTGTACAAAAATTGTATAAGGTGTATGGAACAGGTTTTTATACATTCCTTTGGATTACTGTTATTGGTTACAAGGTGAATATTTTTTGATATAATTTACATGTAAAATTAATCCTAATACACTGTTATATTTGTCAATTTATATTCTATATTACATGAAAATAGAGAAATAAAGACTTAGATTATAAAACATTATTTTATAAAATATCCAAAAACTAGTTTCCAATTAAAAATAGTGAAATGAATGAATGGATATCAGATTTTAAAAATGTATTGAGAGGTAGTCTGTTTTAACAATATTGCAACAAAACTGATAGGACTTCATGGTTCAAATTCTCAAGTACTTTTTTTAATGCCATTTATTTAAAATATAACAAATTTACAATTCTTAATAATTCAATTCAGGACATAATAAAATATTTAATGCTTAGCTATACCTTAATGCCAGATGCTATGTGATAAATTAATGAAAAATTAAGAATATAACACAGACTACCAAAAAAGAGTATATAGTATCTTTCAAGTTACAAAAAAAAATTGAAGAAAACCATGTAGAATTATATTTTGTTTCACTCATCATAGTGATTACTCGATTTCTTGATTATCATTATTTTCAAATTTCATATAGTTGCAAGCAAGAATTCAGATAGACTTACATCATGCAAACAAATGAATAATTCCTTATATTTTCATCAAAATATTTAAGAAACTGCAACTGACAATAATAAAACTATATAATACACTAAATGTTACTAACATATTGCAGTAAATTACAATAAATTATTGTCTTTAACGCGACAAATTATCGAAAATTATGTTGACAATAAAAACAATTGCGTAACGTCAGTCATGACATAAGTCGTCTGAATTCTTGCCGCAACTATATATTATTTGAACCAACGTCTGCACAATACTTGTCTGCAGAATCAGCTGAGTTTCAGTGAGAATGCTGTAGTGTGGCGACTCCAGTATTTCTCTTTGGAAACATAAATATTGGGTCACAAAAAGCTGATTTATATTTGTGCTGGATGATTTTGCAGCTTTTTTTTCTATTCTTTAAACAATATTTTCTTATTCTACTTCATTTCCTAATACATATAAATAATATGTTTGAATTGAAATTATCCCTCGTTTTTCTATGATTTCAATTCGTATGACTTAACAATTCTAAATTAAAATTTGTTGTTGCGTGCTAAGACTTTTACTTCACTGTTATCACATCATTCATTATGCTTATTTGGTTTATTTTTTCTTGACCCAGAGAAGATTGGTAAATATAAAAAAATATATATGAAGCATTGTAAAAAAGAATAGGGAATAGTTTCCAATATTCAAAGGTAAACAGTTGAAAATCCACTTTTGAATGTAATTTAATTTTTAAGAACTTTAACTATCTTCTCCAAAATCATGGAGGAAAGAACTAAAAAATAAGCTAAAAAATATATTAGTTTTGTCTGAAACATGAGAGATGGTGTTGTAATTACATTGTCGGGAAATGCACTGGATGGAAAGATAAAAAAATACTTGTTCAGTACCTATTCACAAAGTATTTATACTTTGTGTACCTATTTTTAAAAAACATATCTACTAATGGCAATTATCCACTTACCTTACCCCCTTGAAGTAAGGTGGGTGGTAACTTTCAAATATCAATTGGGGACCCACATTTTTCATTATAGAATAGATTTTACTGGTAGTTTTAATTGAATCAATTTTCTTCATTCGTGATAAATAAACATTTTTTTTTTCAAGAAACCATTTAAGAGTAGGGTTGGGAATATTTATCAATATATCGATAATAATACTGATGGAAAATTATCAAATTATCGATAATATTGATAATTTTCAATATTATCGATAAGTTTTGTAAATATTGATAATATTTTGACTCGCGAAGAATCACGTTTAGCTGTAGCAATAATGATTTAAGCGACTTATATGTAAATATTTTCGTTCACTGAATAGTTTTTGGTAAGTAACTTAAAATTTACGGAACAATCACGAAGTGGGCTACATCTGTTGAGTAAGGTTGGGAATATTTATCGATAATTATTTGATAATATCGATATATCGAGAGGCATCGCTAGATGTAAGTCCACTCCACCATTCCCAGTTGTACACCTCGCGTTCCGCTAAGCCCACTATAATCATAAAAATAAAATATATCCTAAGCCATCGTAGAAACTGAATTTTTTTTTCAAGCAAACTGGTGCAAGCCACATCGAAATCGGATCATTATTACGGGTTATTTTGAAATTATTTTCAAAATACTAAAATTCTTAATATTTATAATAATATTAGTAATGAAAAATGGAAGTTCCGATTTAGGATTTGAAATTTACCACCCCAGGGATACAGAAGGGTGGTAATATATTTAGGTGTTTTTTTAAAAATACTGAACCATTTTTTTTTAATTCAAAGTGTATTTCTCAGTGGTGAAGCATGCAATTTTTTCATGGGTAGACATTGAGGGTAAAAAAATTATATTGGACAAAGTATTAAATTATTTTTTGTAACTTAAAAAAATTAAAATGTCTATTGCATTTACAAAATATAAAATATATCAAAACGAAAAACCAAAAATGCAAATATAATTGTAATACGATGCTTTACATTTTTTTTAAGAAACAATTCGATTCGACAAGTTTTGTTTGTAGCAAATTGTTCAATGTTTGCGATAAATTTAAGTCAAGCTACTTTTGTGAATTTTTTATATTCAAATTTTCTTGTAAAGATAGAGAAGAAAAATAATTGTCTTTAATATAAACGATTGAAGCCTCTATATCTGTCATCTGATCAATTATATTTATTTTCATTTTGATATTACACACACAAAATGTCTTTGTTTTTTTGGCTGCTAATACAAATGGAAAATACAATAAAATCTTATGGGTAGACAATGTCTACCCATACACTTCACTGTTTATTACTGAAATTACAACGCCATCTATCAGAAAAAAAAAACGGATTTAGCAAAACTTACATTATATTTTAAGGATATAATACTGCATTCTTTGAAAACCTAACGTTACCAGTCATATTGAAACAAAATTTGTTGTTGAAGTATTTTTCATTAAAGCATGGCCAAGCAAAATCTTCATTATCCTTTATATAATTAAAATAAGATTAACCTTAGTCAAATCTACTCATGTCATCACCACTATCGATTTTTTCGCTCAAACAATGAGTCACAGTTTCACTGCTGTGTTCACTAAATCCTTTAAATTCGGCACATTTTCCTTCAGGGTTAAGTTTAGACCTCAGAGCAGCTAAACTCACTAGGATCGCCTCCTCTGTCCTGATTGTTTTAGAACCTTGATTGGGTAAAGTATTCAGATACTGGTCAAATAGTAACTGAGGATCATCGACATGGAGCACTGGGTCATTTTCTATAGCTGCTTCCAGACCTTGTAATCCACCGAACATGATTAGAAGGTGTTTGTATTTGGGACAATTAAAATCGTCCACTGATGCTCCCTTATCAGATGTTCCAATAATTAAATCATACCTAAAATTTAAATGATTAAATTTTAGAAAATTATAATTCAATTTTTTAGTAACTTACCCTTCATAAGGACATTGTGAAAATACTTTGGATAATGAGTTTGCTATTCGGACGGAATAACCCCAATAAATGCCGGTTTCCCTTCTCGGTGTCGCTGGTGAAACAACAATTCCTTTTAGTTTCTTCGAATTTTCTTGTTGTGGTAATAACTGTACGGTACATCTCAAACCAGGTGTCAACGATTTGTCCACGTGAACGTCCTTCAACAGTCCCACATTTACGCAAGAACCTCTTCCACTTTTTACTGGTTTATTCAGGACCACACCCTCTCTGAAAATTAAATATTTTCTGTTGTATGCTTTATACTAGACTAATCTAATTTTCACCTATAATTAAACTGATCGTTGGGCCCCATATGATGAGGTGCATTTAAAGGATTTAGAATACCGCAATACTTTAAGTCATTGTGGATTGGAAAGAAACTTTTCCTCAAGTACTGTGGACATTCCAAGTATTGTAGAATTCTGCCTAGCTGTATACAGGAATGCCTGGCTGTAACTAGGCCATCGTTATTCTCAATTGTGGATTTTTTCGAGTTTGCTTCATCGCCGTAATCATCAAACACTACTATTTCATCAACTTGAAAAATGCAAGCTGCCCTAGCTATCTGACCCGCGAGGTATGTGCGCAGTTCATGAGACTGTGCATTTTCTAGGATAGACCCAGGAACTGCTATTGACAATGTTGATATAAAAGATGATTTCTTATCACTTTTAGGAGCTTCTACTGTAACTTCAGACAAAGTTTTATCTACCCCTAATTTATTTTTCTCCAACTTTTTCATCATATTTTGTTCTTTCCATTTCTTCTTCTCTTCCTTTTTGATTTTGTTTATGGCACTCCATTTCAGTTGCTTAGTTTTCTCTGTATTTATAGGAGCCATTTCAATTATAACAAATTGCACAGCTTCATATAAAACTAATTAATTCAAATAAGTCACATATCGTTTTTGTACATAGACCTTATAAAGGTCTATGTTTGTGTAGAAGTATAGTATTTTTGCAAATAGGAGTTGTACATAACCTCACAAACTCATCCACTGAACATGTGATTGTAAAGTGTCAAGCTAGTTATATATTTTGTGGTGTCAAGCCTTTATATTTTTGTTTTAAACTGTGGTAAAACCTTTTAAACACAATATATAATACTTTTAAATTTATTTTTATTTGAAAATATTTTTTTACAGGTCAATGATATTGTAAAAAGTAAATGTGATACAGTAATATTAATGTATCATCATTTATTATTTTTACAAATTGCATGAAACATGAAATAAAGCTGTACTATAAAAAGTATACAATTTTATAACTATATGACAAATAAAAATTTTATTTTATGATCTAGTCATCACAATATTTACATGCTAGTTAAATTTTTAATAAAAATTATATAGATATATAATGTCCCCTAATAATAATTACGATTATTTCTTCTATTGTTCCTGTCATTAAAGTTCCTTCTATCTGCATAATTATTTCTTCTCCGGTTGGGTGAATCATTTTGTCTATTATCTTGAAAGTCATGTTTTTTGTATGACTTGTGATTATGATTATGTCGATCTTCCCTATCGCGAAAATTATCTCGGTAATTGTTATGTTCTCGACGTCCCTGTCTGTTTTCGTAATTATGCATTTGCATATTTTCATAATTTTGGTACTCCATCTGTCCCATTTTAGGAAAATCGCCATAATTCATGTAATTTTGATGATCATTGTGTTGTACATTTCTTTCTGCTACTTGATTCTGTGAATTATTATTCCTGGGCTTTACATTAATTGGTTTGTCAAAGAGTCGAGTACCATTGAGTAATTGCAGGGCATAATTAACCGATACTTCGTGTTTAAATGTGATGAACGCGAAATTTGATTTTCTTCCCTCACGGTCCGTAGGTATTCTAACTCTTTCCAAAGGGGCAGCTTGCAAAAACAGTTCAAATAGTAATTCTTCCGTAACTTGGTCTGACAAATTCCCACACCATACAGTTTTTGCATCATCCATTATTACAGTCTGAAAATTTGTCTTCTTAAGAAAAAATACTCTTAATCAATTTTAAAATTATCTTCAAAGGGCAACAGCTGAAAATTGTTATTGAAGTTGGAATATTTTTATTTTAGGTTAATATCTTCTTCTTCATCTAATTTTTAATTCTAATGATTTTTTTTTTCTGTTACCATATTCAGACCATTCAGATGCCTCAGGCGGGCGATATACAGACACATTAAATAACGGAACATGAATATTTATTTAGCGACTGACTCTTCTTGTAATCTGTGGGCTATTCTCGGCTGAATATTGCCTATTTCTATCTGCGCTAGATTAATCTGTAGTCTCGAAATAATATTATTTTGATTTTAAGCGATATTATAGGCTCGTTTATACTGAGATGCCACATTAGGGAGGTATTTAAATTTGAATCTAATGGGATCTGCCGCTTGGATATAATTATTTAATACAGATTAGTCGTTTAAATGTTTATCATAAAAGGTAATCATTTGTACTTTAAATTATTATTAAAGAAAACATCAATCTCTTTAACTCGGACGATTAACCAGTTGGCAAAGGCTGATGAATAATCCAATATAAATAAATTTCGTCACTGTAAAGTTTAAAATCGAAAATCTAATTTAGCGATTAATAACTTGTTCTTTTAACTTTCTACACCATGTTCAGATAGAACTGTATTACCCGGACAAAAGGACCGCCCGGGCACCGTTTAAATTAGTATTTGTAATACTTATTAGTTGAATCACCTGAGCCAATACTTCGCACAAAACGTCTGTGTCTAAAGATATTACAATTTTTATAAAACTGGGTACATATACGTACATAATTGACTGCTACTCCTGCATTTTCACCATAGAAACACGATTTTTTTAGTTTGTATCAATTTATAAATGAGACGTAAACAGAAACGTACATCTTAAGAGACATTTGATATTAATTCGATGAAACAATTGACGACTATGTTCCGACATCCGACTACGTCATTTGTGCTGTATAGTGCTGCCACGTGCGGTGAGTCATTGCAAACGGGCATAGGCATAGGAACATACTAGAAAGCATAGCCATAGACAGCACGACTGTTGCGATTTATGTTACTTTATCATCGATATAAGGAAAAAAAAATAGGTATAAAAAATTTCAAAGGACACAGACATTAAGTCGTGGGGCAGAGTGGTGGAATGTAATTTCAAACAAGTGACAAAAATCATTAAAATATGTGGATATACAGGGTGTCAGGGAAAATACGGAAAATCTCTTGGGTGAAGCAAGAAAATAAAAAAATTAGATGAAAAGTTCCTATAAAATTTTTTGCTACAGGCCATCCCTACGGAGATATGTGTCCCTGATGGACGCCGCTGGAAATCAGTTTTTCTAGAATAACTTTTAAAGTGCTTAATATAATTTAATAAAAACTTAATGTGATGGACACATATTTTCTTTTTTTTTAGTTTAGCAGGTAAGGGGCGGGCTAAACTTTACAACTCATGCCTAAATTTTTAACAACTCGTATGATAAAGACTATAAATAATAAATCTGTGTAGCTTCAACCTTAGACTAGAAAAAGGTACTCTTGTTTATTGTCTATAAAATGAACCGTTTATGAGAAAAAGTTTGACCTATGTTCATGTGTTCACGTGTCATGTATGTTCAAATGTTGAACCCTCTTATGAAGTCTTTCAATAATTTTGTTGAGGTGCCTCCTGGGACACCACTGCGTTTTATTAAATTTTTGTATTTTTCGGATTAAACATCTCAAAATGAAACTTTCTTGTTTGAATGACTTTTGTATCGCACTTTGTTGTCGAGAAAAAAAAAATAGAAATCATTATTAAAAATAAAACATGAATTCGTTTATTATTCTTTTTCTCGTATAATATTAGAAGTAGGTACAGTAAGAAGAGCACTGGGGAACAGCACAGATTTTTCGAGATTTTGTGCAAATATTCTTGCGTATGTTTTGCATTTCTGTACATTTTCTACAACTAAATATCGTACAAATCTCAATAATGTTTGCAAAATTACTAAAAAATACAAAAAATTTTCATATACAAAACAGATTTGTTGGATTGTTGTTCACTTCCGCACTCGATTTATTACAAATTGTCTTTGCAGATTTTGTATTTTTCTTCATTCAAGATTAAATTATATTATTTTCAAACTGTTCTGGTACTATTTATACACAAAAAATGATAGAAAAATATTAAAAAACACAAAACTTCATACTCCTATTATGCAAGAATTTGTTAATCACCCCTACAGCAGTTCCGAAATCTATCAACAGATGTCCACTTTCACATATCATAGTACCGTCTAGCCTAGTCGACATGGTCCACAACTACGGCCGGTTGATAACATACTTTTATAAACACTGCCAATAGTTTTCAGGCGTATTCACTGAAATGTAATTTTATATTATGATGACTGGAATGCGCCAAAAGCTGCGCGAATGGATTATTCATGATTAGCGCCATATTTTGTTTTGTGTCTCTAGCAATGGCGGAGCAGTAGGGGCTTAGCTGATTGTGAATTGAAATGAAATTAAATCCTGGATATGGAGAATTATTTCGTGCTGTATGCTGGTTAATTTTACAGTTCCTTATAAAACATGACATGTTCCAACAATAACACCCAAAAATATACAAAGAATAACACTAACGAGATAAAAGATATAAAAATAAACCACACTGTACGCCAATGACGTATTTATAAACAAAATAATGGGAAATTAAGAACACAATTCGTATCGTACGTGCAGATGGTTGTCTCTCTCGCACCCACATACATAACCAATGAAGTAGTCGTCTTTGATCAGTTTCATGTGCCTCCTTTTGTCTGCTCCTAGGGTTGGTACCTTTATTTGGATGCGCAAATGGCACTGAAATGTAATTTTATATTATAATGACTGGAATGCGCCAAAAGCTGCGCGAATGGATTATTCATGATTAGCGCCATATTTTGTTTTGTGCCTCTAGCAATGGCGGAGCAGTAGGGGCTTAGCTGATTCTGAATTGAAATGAAATTGAATTCTGGATATGAAGAATTATTTCGTGCTATATGCTGGTTAATTTTACAGTCCCTTATAAAACATGACATGTTCCAACAATAACACCCACAAAAATACACAAAGAATAACACTAACGAGATACAAGATAAAAGAAGAAACCACACTGTACGCCAATGACGTGTTTACAAACAAAATAATGGGAAATTAAAAAAACAATTCATATCGTACGTGCAGATGGTTGTCTCTCTCGCACCCACATACATAACCAATGAAGTATATCTTTGCTGAGTTTCATGTGCCTCCTTTTGTCTGCTCCTAGGTCTGGTACCTTTATTTGGATGCGCAATGGATTTTACGCATTCCATATCGTACATTTCAGTGGGCACACTCAATGCAGGTCGGGGCATTGGCCTGCAGAGTAGATTAACAATAAGCTAATAATAAGTTTTGGCTCACTTATCAGCAGTTAGTTTATACAGGGTTAACTATTATTAAGTACAAAAATTTTCACATGCTTAGGGGGGCCTAAAAGACAATAACAAATTTTTTTCCGAATGTTAGCTCCATGTTTAAAAAATGACACAAAACTCTCTTTTCTCAGAAAATTGGCGCCTATGATAATCGTTACTCTTCACGGTGTTGCTAATAGTAAAAGCAATGAAATAAACATTGTTATTAACTATACCTAATAGATATCAGATAATTCGGATCACTGCAGAATTTTATATCCTTGTCATGTCGCTGTAAACTACCAAAACCTTTTTACTTCTTACAGATCTGTTAGGATTACCCACTAACAGCAGAGTACCAGCACACAGTGTTTTATTGTTCAATTCAAGAACTATATGAATTTTTTAAATTTCTCCTGCTACTAGAATGATTCATTCTATTGAAATAAATATGGGTACATTTGCTTGGAATAAATACCATAACGTCGTTAAAGGAAAATATCTAAAACTGATGTTAGATCATAACATTAAAATATGTTTGCCGCGAAACATCACAGATAAATTAGCTAATTTATCTGTGGAAACATGATTTGATAATTTTGGCACAAAACACAAAAATATTTCATTCTGGCAAGACAGATATAACATTGTTGTATTGATGGTTGCATAGCTAAGATAATGAATATGCGGCTGGCTGATAGGGAATGAATATACTGCAGAAACAAAAAAAAAAAAATTCTGCCTTATAATCATGGATTTTTTTTTTAATGACGATTCCATTAATTTTTATTTTTACATAGGTAACAATAGGGAAATTGACCAAAAATGGTTCATAAAGAATGAATAAGAGTTTTAGAATTTACTTATTTTGTTCTATGGACTACTTGATATAAAAAAAACAGATGATACGAGTTTTCTATTTGAGAATATTTGTTTTTAATTTACAATTTTCCTTCTAAATGTGTATATTATTTTAAAAAATATAAAATTATTTTTATTGATATATAAACTGGATACGAATAAATAAAACAATTCCATTATAAAAATTAAAGCTAAATAAGGAAAACAATGCCATCGGCCAACATTACTTGGTTGTCGTCTGTCATTCTCTCTAAGGCAGCGTTAATTTCTCCTTGAGTAAAAGGCGATGCATTGTTACTATTAACAGACTCTCTTATTCTTGAGAGGGCGAGTGACTGTGCCCTGTTTTCCCTGAATGATTTTTGTAAACCACTCTTAAACAAAGACAACCTAAAAAAAATGTATATATTAAAATTTTATCTATTAACAGGTCAATGGCACTAGTATTTTAGAGATATTACTTGTTTGTACCTTTCATTTGTAATTTCATTTGGACTATCATCCACTTCCATACTTTCCTCTTGGGAATGCCCATTTAAGCCGTTTACAGGCAACTCCTCTGCTAATGGTTCTTCTTCTGTTGTTCTAAGTGTCTCCCTGCTCCTAGTCGAACTCTGTGTAGAACGTAACTCTTCGTCTGATGCATCACCAGTGGTAGATCTCTAAAAATGAATACTAGTACAATTTTTATTTTTAATTTAAATGTTTATACGTACACGTCTAGACCGCTTAGGTCGTTGCTCGTCATCGTCGTCATCATCTTCAGAGTCATTTCTCTTCCTTCTCTTCTTCTCCTTTTCCAAAACTTTCTTGAAATACGCATACTGAACCAGTTCGATGGCAGCGTGCGCGTCCTCTGCAGTCACCATTCGAGACATCCTTGCCTTCGCGTGGGCCGTGGCCAAACGTATCATTGTTTCCAAAGTACGAGGCGTTACGGGTTGTGTCTAGAGAAATAAGCCAATGCAATCAATTTTTAGTAGTTAATAAATGAGTAGTTTCTCATAATACAGACTGAATAATGAAGACAAAATCATGATAATTATTTGAAATATAATAAGCTTTAATGATGTGATTGATTAGAAGGAATTGGTACGTCCCGTAGAAATCATAAAATATGTTGTAACCTCAAAATTGCCTTAGCGTGGGAACACGTCACGTAGACAAACAAACTTAATTGTCACTCTTGATTATACGAGAAATATTCTTCAAACAAACTTCGCAACTGTCAACGCTTTACTTTGATGTTTGTCACTCGCGTTTGGCTGCTCAGTATAAACTGACCCCAGCGGCGAAAATGATTCGCTTATATAGGTTTTTAGGGTTTTAGAAGTTTTCGGCGGACTCGAGAATCAAATAGAATGTATTGTCTGAAGCTATTTATTTGTGGCATAATTTTAGTTTTTCTTTAGTTTTATTGGGTTTTTGCCACACTTCTGAAAAATAATAAAAATTAATTAAATAAGCCCTTGCGCCAAACGGAACAGTCAAGGGTTATTTTTGAAACTAAGTTTGCCTAATCAAAAAATCTCACACTGAAAAAAGCAGATAAGTAAAAAATAACAAAAATCACATCACTATGGCGCACTTCCGTAATATTGACGTTTCGAAATACTCTCTGTTTTCATTTTCAAAATAGTAATAAAATATTAAACGTTTGTCAAGTTTGACAGTTTAAAATTTGTTTATCTGCTTCCATAGAGATGTTAAATGATTTTTATTTTATTTTTACTTACTTCTTGATACAACTGTAGCCAACAATGATCGATGTTTACTGAACAGTTTGACACACACTTATCTCTGTTCAACAAAATACATACAATAAATATTCCATACATTCCTATATTATCAGAAAAGTTAAGAAGAATCGGTAATAAATTTAATATTCGAACAGTTTTTCAGACAACTAATACCTTACGATCATTTTTGTCAAAAATGCGTCCAAAAAATGATATACAAAATTCAAAAAATTGCATCTACAGTATACCTTGTGAATGCAATAAACATTATGTTGGAGAAACGTCTCGGCCTATGAATGTTAGAGTTGAGGAATATAAAAATTATATAAAAAGACGGGAATTTGAAAAATCCAATATTTGCGAACACGCTTGGGAAAACGGTCATGTGATTCAATGGGGTTCGGCAAAAATTTTAGACAAGGAAGATAACGCTACAAAAAGAAAATTAAAAGAGACCACGATTATTTTGTTGAACGGAGATAAGTGTGTGTCAAACTGTTCAGTAAACATCGATCATTGTTGGCTACAGTTGTATCAAGAAGAAGTAAGTAAAAATAAAATAAAAATCATTTAACATCTCTATGGAAGCAGATAAACAAATTTTAAACTGTCAAACTTGACAAACGTTTAATATTTTACTACTATTTTGAAAACGAAAACAGAGTTTTTCGAAACATCAATATTACGGAAGTGCCCGATAGTGATGTGATTTTTGTTATTTTTTACTTATCTGCTTTTTTCAGTGAGATTTTTTGGTTAGGCAAACTTAGTTTCAAAAATAACCCTTGACTGTTCCGTTTGGCGCAAGGGCTTATTTAATTAATTTTTATTATTTTAATCCCTGCGTACAATTTAAACCAAAACGGAATGTTTGTAACTGTACGATAGAAGACATGTTACTACGAATTTTACATTAAATTTTCGTATTTTGAAATTTCCGCCTATTAGTGTGAAGTGCAATGCATTAGTGCAATCAACTCATAGAAGCTAAAGTTACTGCAATATTACCAGAGTCGCGTTTTCTCCATAGGTTGACTATTTTCGGTATCTCTTTTAGCGTTCTATATATTTTATGATTTCTATGGTACGTTCACAAAATTTTGATATTAGTTGAAAAAGATAGGCTTATAGGTGCTATAAACAAATAAAATTGTAACTTCAACACCATGTATCTCTGAAACTATAAAATTTTGGACTAAGGTAACTTGATTTAGATCATTGACCCTCTGATTATGTGGTAGCATTTTTTTCCAATCTGTTACAGACACCCTGTACAGGGAGTCTCAAACTTGAGTGTATGGGCCTACTGTGAGGATAGAAAAATTTAAATAAAATTTGGGACACGTGATGTTAAATAGGATGAGGTAAGCTTCATTTTCAATCAAAAGTATTATCTTTGGGATTTGACAGAAACCACATCATCAATTATATTTTTTCCAGAAACATCCAATTTTTTTTCCTATTAAAAAGCTCTCTTTTTTCTTTTATTATAGAAATTTTTCTATCTATCTATTACTTCCCGTTTAAAAGTTATACGCAATACCATCCTAAAGAATTTAAATAGAAATACCATCTAAAAATCAGATTGGAAGGATCAAGTAGGCGATGGAAAATAATTGAATGTTGTTTAAAGTGCATAAATGTCACAAAATGCTTTCCATTACCACGTCATTACTCAATACGAACGTCAAGTCAAACGTATAGCTTTTGTGCTTACAAAATCTTTTCTCATTCAGAAAATGTTGATATGTTGCTAATTTTTTATTTTTTAAACTTGTACTGTGTGATTAAAATACAATAAATGATAACATTGAAATAAATTACTAAAATACCTCTGGAAACAGTTCATTAGATATTCATAAATATTTTTTATATTTTTATGTAGTTTGTTTTTCACCTATTTCACCTTTGTTTTGTTTTTATTTCAAAACAAGTATCACTAGAATGGCACATTCTATAAGTATTTGTATTTTTTTTTCTTAACAAACATACCCTTGCCACGTCGTTATCCAAAATATCTTCAGATCTTAACCTGGAGTATTCATCGGCAATAATTTCAGAAGCTTCTTCTGTCAAGGCTGGCTTCAATATTTTTACGAAATGGATGTATTTTCTCATGAAATCCACACTTAAAATTTTATCAGTACGTTTGCGGCTGGCCCCATGTAAAAGAGCATCATATTTTTCGTACATGGGTGTTTCTTTCTTACCCTCTTCCTCGTCAGGATTCATCGTTGACAGCATTTCAACATTCGATCCCATTGGCAAAACTTCTCCATCCTGTTCTAGGGGATTCCTGAAAATGTAATGTTATTTTGTTATAATAAACAAATAATCAAAACCAACCTGTATCTGTGCATTCTTACAACGTGATCGGAAATTTTCAAATCCTGATCCTCGTCAACATTGTCCAGCATGACGAATAAACAATCGAAACGAGACAGAAGGGAATCTTGAAGGCCAATGTTTTCCATGGGTGTTTTATACTGGTCATACTGGAAATTATTATTTTTGAATATTTACTAATAGTGTAATATCACAAATGTCTGGTCTATTAGATAATATTTGTATTTCAATAACTGCAGAAAGCAAAGTTATAGTTTCATTAAATCTAATTGTAGGATAATTAACGTACCACAGATAAAAGTGACGTAGAATGGGAAAATATTAAAGATCAACAAATTACGTGCAGTATCACCAATGAAGGATACAATGATACAGTAAAAATTTGTGATTTTTCTATAAAAATAAATATGACTGACAAATGGGATCATTTAATAATAATTTATAATGTAGCATTTATTCTTGATTTAAGTTCTGAATTATTGGTTTTTCAAGGTGGACCGATAAAATAAATCATACTAATTTCTAATAAAGCTACTGAGATTAATATGTATATTTAAATTTGAATAATTAAATTTATTAACTAAATATCAGTCTACTCAATTATTTTTATAGTTATTGTGTGAAATTGGGGTCTTCTTTTAGTTAGAAGACATTTGCAAATTTCTGTTTTATTCTGAACATAAGCCACTGTATTGTCTCCGTAGCTTTCTAGTGAACATCTTAAATAGAATAATTTTTAGACATTTTATGTTTCCATAAAAAATTTAAATATTAAAAATCAGAAAGAATAAATTTGTAGTTTGTTTACACGTCCTATATAATTAGTAACCGAACCATAAATTAATTAGATAGGTACCTACATTTTTTTGGCAAGTATTTGAACTTGCATTACGAGGGCATGATGAATGAATTTTACGTCAGAATTTGACAAAACCCTTAATGAATACTTTAAACAATTTTTAAAGGTACCTCAAAGAATATACAAAATGCATACATTTTAGATTGCAAACAAGAAGTTTGTCATTAGAAAAAAAATCTATCACTTCAGTACCGAATATGCTGTTATTATATGTATGTGTTCCTGAGTGGCAACACTGCTGGACTTCTATATAGCTTCAATACTCGTATGCATCATCAGAAAATTTGTAATGGTTCATCAAAAAGTCTCACCTTGCCATATACAGGATTAGCTGCTGCCAATACAGAACACCTAGCGTTCAAACTTGCGTGAATGCCTGCCTTGGCGATAGTAACTCTCCCTTGTTCCATAACCTCGTGTATCGCAGTCCTGTCGATGTCGCTCATCTTATCGAATTCGTCTATGCAAACAACCCCTCTATCGGCCAGAACCATAGCACCGGCTTCCAGTCTCCGTTCACCAGTCTCCTGATCTGTTGTAACAGCTGCCGTAAGACCTACACCGGAGGAGCCTCTGCCAGTAGTTGGAATAGCCCTGGGAGCCGTGCAGAGTACGTACCTATAATTAGATTTAAAAATATATAGAGTAAACACACTCTATTTTAAAACTGTTACACTTACCTCAAGAGCTGTGATTTGGCGACACTAGGATCTCCAATTAACAATACATTGATGTCGCCTCTGAGTCTGGTACCGTTTGGCAAAACTTTTTCTACGCCACCTAACAGTAGGCACAAAATGGCTTTTTTTATATATTCGTGGCCGTGAATGGAAGGTGCTAGTGACTTGGCTAATAAATTAAAGACATTCTTGTTGGTTTTTGCGAGATTCTTGCAGCGAGAGACATCTTCTCTTGAAATAGACGGATTTGCTTCTTTGCTCAGTTGTGAAATATTATTAGCTATAACTATTGTTCTAAAAGTAAAAACACAAATTGAAAAGATTTAGAGTATAAAGTCAAGAGGGTAACCACTCATGGAAATTTTGTCACAAATCTTGTGAAATCATGCAAAATCCTGAAAAATTTTCCAAAATCCCGAGAAATTCTGCAAAATCACAAAAAATCCGAATAGTGCAAAATCACGAAAATTTCCGCGTCATCTGGAGGCAAATTTACCTGTAAAGGCTGACAATACTGTCACTTTGCGTCATTTTCGACGTTATTATACTTACTACCGTTTCCATTTTGCAAATAACGCGGGTTACAGCTTGCATTATTATGCCATGGCGTATGACCGATAAATCGAAAGCTTGCGGTGTGCAACACGTATCACAGTTGTTTGGGACTACTGGAAGGTTGTTTGTCTTCAAAGTTTAATGTTTTTTGTTTCATTTTATTGACTTTGGACTTCGACGTTAAATATTGCACTAGTAGTGGTTTATTTAAAAGTTTGTAAACATTAAAACTGGACACCCTGTACCTGGGGAGCAGGTCAAGTTAAGGGTTAACTCAAGAGTTAACTTTGGCTCTTCACACCTTGTGAAACCAATTTAACCATGGTGCAAAACTTAGAACAAAAAAAATCGCTATTTCTAAGAGGCTGTTACTTAATTTCACATTTTTTGTCAAACATAGAGTTTCTGCAAATGTCATAAAACGTCATCTTTTGCATCTTTGCCACTAGCATCAAATAATTTTTTAAGTTTTTTTTTCTCGTAAAGGGTGTGACCAGAATTGTGCAAAAAATCATTTAGACCAAAAATGTCACAATTCTGAGCAATCTTAAGATTTTTTTTTTCAATTAATACATCACGGTGTTTTTGACAATTTTTCAATATCTCGCATATACAGGGTGTCTGTAAGGTTGGGAAAACATACTATCATACTCCAAATTATGTGACATGACAATTTAAATGAATCTGAAGTACTGCAGGTGCCATCTACAACAGATAGCAAATTCGAGACAATACTTTAATTTTTTGTGCTAGAAAACTCACCACTACCAAGTTTTATGTATTTACTACAATTTTTAATAGTCATTGAGAAAAAAAAAGTTTAACACCCTGTATCTTGGAAACTATAAAATGTTGGACTAAGGTAACTTGATTTAGGCTGTTATATGTTGGCCCCCTTAATATATAATTTTTTTCCAACCTTTTACAGACACCATGTATAGTAATTTTCAAGGTAATTGTTATCAAATGCAAAATCCTTAGAAATGCCTAGAAATTGCTGGGAATACCGTGACATCCCTTGGAAATTTCTATTTTGCAAAATCTTTTTACAATTTTGATCCAAATGGTTACCCCGTCATATAAAGTACTGTAACTTACTTGAATGTCCCATTAGTAAAACTGCCTTGCTTGTTAGGTAGGCACCTAAAATTTCCAACAACTTGTATGCGGTCACCTGGCTTGCACTTATCTACTAAATCATTATCACATACAATGTCTACAGATCGTGGTAACTGCCCAGCAGGAGCTTTCTCTGGCATCTCTTGAATGGAAATGGTTTGATGGTCCTTATAAGTGGATAAACCAAACTCCGTTTCTAAAGTGTTCCCTTCCTCATCCTAAAACGGATTTACCATTGCACTGCAGAAATAGAGTTAACAAAGAAAAATACTTACCTTTGTAGGATAAACGGCATAAGAGGGAAAAGCGTCTAGTGAAGTTAAGTCTGTATATTTCCTTTCCATAACTTTTTTAGTAGCAGGACAGAAATGCACACTACGTACAACTTTTGGGTGAATAAGAGAGCCTAGTAAAAGGTATTTCTTAGATTTTCTTCAAATTAATATTAATACTAACTTACATTTGGTAACTATGCCTTCGACACAAATTAAATTTCCAAGAAATCGAGACGTCAACGATCTAGGCGTTACATGTTTATTTCCGAAGCTGCCTTCAAAGGCTATAAAGAAATCGTCTTTATCTTTTGCGTAATCTGTGGAAATCGTGAATACAAAGTCCTTTAGAGCTTTTTGAAAGGCCACTTGTTCTTCGAATGCATTGTTGAGTAACGACTTGGCTCTAACTGGGTTTTTTCTCCGCAAATCGTTAATGTTTACAACTAATCTTCGACTATTATCTGCTACCATGTTTTTAACAAGTTGTGAATATTTGGCCTGATCCTCCTAATAGAAGAAATAAGGTATTAACTGGTTTTCAATAGTTAGTTCAATATATATTCTTACCTCGTCATCCAAAAAATCTAGATACTGGCTTTGCAATTCACGAAGATGTTGATCAATGTCTTGATCCATTGTAGTTTTAATTTAATATTAAGTGGTGATTAAATGAAAAAATTGTTTAGCAATTAATACAACACAAACCGTAGTAACTATATTTTAGGCGGGAAAATGTGTCGACCACAGAATAACAAAATATCCTTAACCTCAACAGTGTCAACACCGTCATCTGACAATTTGTCAATTTTACTTCTTCTTCTCCTTAATGGACTCATGCCTATGTTTGAGCATCACGGGGACATGGCTTATTCCTGGTTCTGCATTTGAATGGTTCTAGAACGGTTCTAAATAGTTACCTAGGTCAATTTTCAACTTATTGTCGCTTTGTATTGTTATTAATGAAATCAGTTATTTTGAACAGTCCTAGAACTGTTCTCTATTGAAACCAAAACAAGCCTCATGGTTATTGCATAGGATATATTTATATTATAATTTATATATGAATTGATATATGTATGCGAATGATTAATCTTAATTAAGTAAGTAATTATCTTAAGTTTGTATGGGCAAAATACAATATTATTTTCCTCATTTTTGTTTTACCTCAGTGCAGAGCTAATAAATTCAAGATTTTCATTTCTTTAATTGACATTATTAGAAATAATTTATTATACTGTTTTATTTTACGTTTACCAATTAGTGTAAATTATATTTCCACCACATATAAATTCTGACAACCCATTTCACAAGTATTTCTGTAATCAGTATACCATCATTTTTCAGCCTTTAATTCTATAGAAATTTTATGGGGTGGTTGATACAGAGCAGTCAGAGTAGATATTTGTAAGCTCAAGCTCTTTATTACTTTGGGCTGTTGCCTCTGCTACTCCACATAAAATTATGTGGTCTATTTTAAAACCATCAGCTTACCACTGAAATGTACGATATGGAATGCGTTTAGTCCATTTGCGCATCCAAATAGAGGTGCCAACCCTAGGAGCAGACAAAAGGAGGCACAAAACTCATCAAAGACATACTTCATTGGTTATGTATGTGGGTGCGAGATACAACCATCTGCACGTACGATATGAATTGTGTTCTTAATTTCCAATTATTTTGTTTGTAAACACGTCATTGACGTACAGTGTGGTTTCTTCTTTTATCTTGTATCTCATTAGTGTTATTCTTTTTATATTTTTGTGAGTGTTATTGTTGGAACATGTCATGTTTTATAAGGGATTGTAAAATTAACCAGCATATAGCACGAAATAATTCTCCATATCCAGAATTCAATTTCATTTCAATTCATAATCAGCTAAGCCCCTACTGCTCCATTCGCGCTGCTTTTAGCGCATTCCAGTAATCATAATATAAAATTACATTTCAGTGCAGCTTACACACCTTTAAGAAGTCGCGCACGATACCCAGATATTTTAAATATCGTTAATTTATCTCACATCATCACCATCTCAATTGAAAAGGTTATAATTAAACCAACAGTTAGTAAATACTTGTACGTAGATGTAAGTAAAATAAAAGAAAATTACTTTTAATCGTCAAAAAATAAATTTAAAACACATGAAAACAAATAATCTGATACAAAACTTTTCATCATCTCAACCTCATATGATCTATCAAAATATCACAGTTCATTGGATAAAAAAAAAAACAAAATATATAGGTGAATTGTTTTCCTTCCATAACTTCTACTGTTCAAATTTACGATTTTTGCAGCGCCATCTATTGGTTCAAGATTTTCGTCAATAGAAGAACACTTAAGATAGTACACAATTTAACTATCATTGGCTTTATTTAGACGAAGAAGAAGAAATATAATACCAAATTCTGTGACAATTTTGTTCTAAGGTTATTAGGTTATGATAAATGTTGACATCGTTGACATTTATTGATATTTTTGGCGTGTAAAATTATCGAATCATTTTTACTTTTCTGTGTGTTTATTTGTGATTAGTGTCTTAACAACAACGATAATGATGATGCTGAGAAAAAGTTAATTTTGGAAAAGCATTTGATAATTAGAGACACCCTTACCTTGTTTTTTATATATTTTTTTTCCAGAGGCAAGGGAAGCGGTAAACTCTAATTATGAATGTTTTTCAGAATTGTGCAGATACTTCAGACCTTCTACCTTTATATCTCCCGCAGCAACTTTTCCTAAAGCCCATTGCAAGACTAAATATATCTTTACAACTTCCAAATCTAAAAAAGATGGGAAAAAGCATCTCACATTGGGAGATTATGGAAAAACTACGTGAATTAATCAAACCAGAAGAATTTACAGTATTGAAAGTTACAAAAACTACAATAGAATTTGTACGTTTTGAAGCGGAAGTAGATAATAGAGGAAAATTGAAAACTGTTTTGGCAAAACTTGATAATAGAATGATAAAGTTAAAAGATTTCAGTGATTTAATGAAAATTCGGGCAGCAGAATGGAAATCAGATTTTCCAAATCGCCATATGTGGGACGATTTTTTCCAAAATAACAAGGAAATGGACGAAATGCGACCTGGAGAGCGTCCAGACACAGTTCACCTTTCTAATTTACCTTCGAAATGGTTTTTACAATATCGTTTATCAAATGAAGAAGACGTCATACCATCAGAGAAAATCTTTTATCGAGTGTTCGAAAAATTTGGGACTATCCGTCATGTAGACATACCAATATGTGATCCATATAGAAAAAAGATGAAAGACCATATATCTGGCCTTAAACACTCTTCATTCGATAAGACTGACTTCTTCGAGGGTTATGTGCAGTTTAAAGATTACATGGGGTTTACTAAAACCATGGATGCCTTTCGTGATATGAAGTTAGTGCATAAGAGTGATGACGGTATTTTTGAAATAAACATTAAGGTGGACTTTGATAAATTTAAACATTTGAGTGATGCATCAATTAGAAGAAGAGAAATTGTGAGAGATAGACTAGTTAAAAAAGCAAGAGAGAAAGAAGAAAAAGAAAAGGCTGAATTTGAAGAAAAGAAACTAAAGGAAACTGTAGAAAAGTATGTAATTTTTTAATGTGTAATGCTGTTTATAGCTTATCATTACAAATTTGCCATTTTAGACAAAAAGAAAATGATGTAAAACTGCAGAAAGAACAAAGAAGAAAATTGAGAGAAGAGAAACGAAAAGTAAAAATTTTGGAGAAGTTGGAAATATCTGGAACTGAGGAAATTAATGCCAAAATTGCCAAGGAAGAGAAAAAATTGCTTAAAGTTCAGAGACAATTAGAAGCTATTAGATTGGTAGAAGAATTATTTAGCAGGATTAAAGTTTGTAACCTTTTTGTATATTCAATTTTAAAAGCCACTCATCAATTATCTGTTCCAGGAAAAACATGTGGATAATGTACGGAATGATCTTAGAATAGTAACTAACGCAGAGGTGTGTATAATTTTTTTCAATTTAGGTGGGCTCAAAAAAATATAGACAGGGTGAAACGAAAATACTTGACTAAATTATGATGGTGGTTGTATGTCATAATTTAGTGAGAGTTCTTATAAACATACATCTGGAAATGTTTTGTTTGCAGGGTGTTCAAAATTATTACTTTATTTCAGTTTACAAATTGTGGAAAACCGAATAAATATTTTATTTTTCTACATACATGCAAAAAACAAAACTTTATTGAACTATATTTACTGGAAAAATGTTTATTGGATTCATCTGTCATTCTACTACAGCGTTTTGTCATCATGACGGACATAAAGGCTCAAATCGACGTCACATTTTCTTAGACTGTCATCTAAATATAATTTTTTGGTTTTTACATGAACGTAGAAAACATATTGTATGCAACTTACAAAAAGTGCTTATTGTACTCGATGTCGCGTGCAATAAACACTTACTTTTTATACTTGTTGCATAAATAACTATTAATTCACAAATAATGTGAAATTTGAATAGAGCAATCCAATGTGCTGTCACCTTGCTGTCAAATCACTTAAAAAATGCCGTCTGTAGGAAAATAGTGCGGATTTGTGTAACACAACAAAACAAAATCACTATAATAGTCTAAATTATCTATGGTATTACGAAATAGGCATAAAATACCAAGAGCAAACACACCCGTTGACATTTCTACACAAAAGCACAAATTTCTATTTTTTATCATATGTCAAGTTTCAAGTTTGTCCTACAGCCGTCAGTTTTAAAGTGATTTCACA
Source organism: Monochamus alternatus (assembly GCA_037114965.1). Lineage (NCBI taxonomy): Eukaryota > Metazoa > Arthropoda > Insecta > Coleoptera > Cerambycidae > Monochamus > Monochamus alternatus. Next base: position 18,682,996 of record CM073435.1, on the reverse strand, counting down.
GCAAGGTGACAGCACATTGGATTGCTCTATTATTGTTGGTAATTATGTCAAAATTACTTGATATGAAACCACTTTTAGCTATAAAAGAGTATTCGCCAACTTTTGAAATATTGCCGAAAAATGAAATAATGTAGAAAGCCAGCACCTTTTTATATTCATATGAAATGATTACTTAATTAGGAATTAAAAAAATATATAAGATAAATTGACTGACAGATATTGCGACATACTAGACTATATTGCAATTGTGCCATGTATTAACAGGAAATACAACTAAAATCTCATATCACTGTCCTTTACTTAAAAATACTGAGAAGAATCAGTTCATTGCTTAAATAAGAAGTTTTTTGTAATAATATGTCATATACGAGTAGTCTATTATGTCACGAGTGTCATGATCGGATCAAATAGAATCTTTTAAAAACAAAACTCCTTTTATAGTTCATATTAATTTTCATCATAATATGGTGTTCAGTACAAAGCAATACATATTAATCTGAAACAGATCTTCTCAAAATTATTTTGAGAAAATTCAATATTGGGATATATTGAGTTTTGAAGTGCATATACAGGGTGTTAAAAAAAGAGTGTGAAATATTTAAGGAGGTAATAGTATGAACCAAAATAAGCAGAAAAGTCTCAATAAACATGGGTCCGCAAAGTAACGGTTGCGGAGATATGGAATATTTTATGTTCTTTTTATTAAACATTTGGATGGGTATTGTAGGTGACAGGTTTCTAGGTACTGTTGTTTTACCAAACCGATTAACAGGCGCTGCTTACCTCAACTTTCTGCAGAACACACTGTATGAGTTTTTGGAAGACATTCCTTTGAATCAGAGGCAACAAATGTGGTTCCAGCATGATGGTGCTCCAGCTCATTTTTCCATGGCCGTTAGAGAGCATTTACACCAAACTTTTCCACATAGATGGGTAGGAAGGGCCGGACCTGTTTTATGGCCTCCAAGATCGCCTGATCTGAACCCTCTAGATTTCTTTATTTGGGGATATTTGAAGACATTAGTGTATGGTACTCCTGTAAATAGCCTGGAAGAGCTGCAGCTACGGATTAATCAAAAGTGTCAAGAAATCCAAACCAAGGAGGGTGTTTTCAAAAGAGTTCGAATATCGTTAAGACGAAGATGTCGTGCCTGCTTGGAAATGGACGGAGGACACTTTGAACATCTTCTGTAACTTTATTTTTTGTTTGTTAAAAGCTTCCTTTGTCGGTTTATTCCTAATAAAATAAAATGTTTGAAAAACGAATAGTGGTCATTATCTCCGCAACCGTTACTTTGCGGACCCATGTTAATTAAGACTTTTCTGTTTATTTTGGTTCATACTATTACCTCCTGAAATATTTTACACTCTTTTTTTAACACCCTGTATTTTAAGAATTTTCTTTTTACTATTTTCTATGTTGTTCTGCAGTGTATAACTGCATACTCCAGGCGAAATCTTACAAAAGAATTATATAAATGCAATATACTAGAAAGAGCAGCAATCTTTACAATAATTTCTTATAACAAACCCTAAAATTTTATATGACCATGAAGAAATATTTTGTATATGTACATGGAAAGGTAATTTTTGATCAAACGTAACTCCTTTCTTTATATAAGTGGAGCAACTAACTGAGAGATTATTAATTTTATAATCATAGATCGTAGGGCAAGTCATTCTAGAGAAGGAAATTATATTACACTACTAAGAGGGAGATTGTTTTCTGTACACCATGTATTAAGTACTGTTAAAATATTTTGTAAATGCAGACAATCATTTAAAGTCTCAATTTTAACAAATTTTTTCATATCTGCACAAAGTAAGAAGTTAACATCTAGTGACAAATGTCATACAAAAAAATATTTAACAGTAGAGGTCCTAAGATGAAACCTTGCGGAACTGCAGACAATATCTTTATGTTTTCAGATTTAAATCCCCTATAGTAAATATACTATATTCTCTGGAACAAGCACAATTTAAATAAATTTAACACGCTTGTAGAAATGCCAGATACCTCTAACCTATCCAGCAAAATTCTATGATCTAATCTGTAGAACGTTTTAGAAAAGTCCGTATATATATCTCCACCTGACTATAATTATCCAAAGTGCTGGAGACATAAATTAATCTGGAATGCACATTAGTATAAGTGATTATGTATAATCTCCAAAATTTTGCATATAATTGTAATAGCACAATAATTGGATATATCATTCTTATCACCATTGTTATGAATCGGACGTATCCTTGATGCCTTCCAAATGTTAGGGAAGGTTTCCATTTTTAAAATTAAGTTAAAAACAGTCCGCAAACTATGGGCAAATGCATCTGCACAATCTCTTAATAGAAATGCTGGAATTCGGTCTGACATTGTAAAATTTGATTTTAACTTTTTTATGCTCTTAACCATAGCTTCTTTGTCAACCTGGATAAAATCGAGCACCCTATTATGAATAAGTTGATTGTGATGCTACCTATGTACATTATTCGGAATGAAAGAATTAGCAAAGTATTGTGCATAGCCATTCACTATAGATTGTCCACGGGCTAGTTCTTGACCATTAAAATCCATAGTAGCAGGATATGGTTATGCCAGTAGTCTTTTTATATTTATTAAATTCAACCTTGTCTATGCAATTTTTCCTTAACATACCTAGATATTTGGTATCAAAGAATATACATATGACTTCATTAATAGGAATTGTAGGAAAATTGATTTGAACAATCAAACACTAAAGCTGCATACCAAATTTGAATTGAGTCATTTTCATGTAATAAAATTTTTTTTAGAAATTTTGAACACTGTATCTTGAAAATAAAGTATTTCCTGGCACATGTTTACATCAAGTTTTTGGATTAATTTCCAACCTAAAATTCGTCATTAGAATTTGGGAAACCGTTTTGGTTACATAAATAATGAAAAGTAGCCACCCTTTGTATCTTTTAAAATTATCTTTTGGTTGAAAATTGCCGAGACATGTCAACAAAGATAACGAAGGGGACATCTTTTTAAATAAAATTCGAATTTCTGCCATCAATCCCTTAGCCGTCACACCGTTAAATTTTCAAATGGTATCATATCATATGTAGCACATCGTTGCAAAGATTATTTCATAGGGAATGCATTCTACTATTCATTTTATATATTTGCATGAAATTGAGACATACAAAAATTAAAAAACCAAACATTTGCGAGAACTTGCGGTGTCAATTGTTGACATTCTTCTATTATTTTCTGCGTAAGATTTTCAATGTTGGTTGGCTGTGTTGTATACACTTTGAATTTCAAATACCGCCATAAGAAATAATCCAACAGAGACAGGTCGGGTGATCTAGTCGATCATTTGATGGGACCACGTCTTCCAATCCATCGTCCAGGAAACCGATTGTTCAAAAATTGTCGAACGGGTGAGGCGGTGCACCATCTTGCTGGAAAACTTGTTCATTTCCAAGCCATTACCTTCAGTTATGCCTGTTGACTTCTCTATTAAAAAAAACACACTCATTGCTGAAGCAAATACTGTACAAGTTATTCAATAGATTATTAGACATAATTTTGCAAAACTGTAGTGGTCAATCATCGTCGTCTTCGTTTAGTTCTTCAACAAGTTTTGTCTTGTATGGGTAAAATTTGTGCTTTTTTAAAATTCTCCATACACTACTTGTTGAAACCCCTGATGCCAGGGAAAGTCAATTTAAAGACTGATTGTTATCCATTGCAACGTGTCCCAAAACAGCAACTTCAACAGGTTCATAAATAATTCGTCTTTCTGGTTGATGTTTTTTGTTTGCCACTGATCGAGTTTCCATGAATTTTTGCATCAACTTTGGAACATATTGATGACCAATGAATTTATCGGGTTGCAATTTCATTGCAAACACATGCTGCAGCTTGTCCGCAGTTGTTATTTTTGAAATTATTTTCAATTTATCTCGATTCTTTCTTTTCCCAGAGGGTGGAAAAAAAGTATCAGTAGATTAACCAAAATAAACAGAAAAAGGTTTTTTAATCCCTCAATTTCACGTGAATATACAAAATAAATAGCAGAACGCATTCCCTATGAAATAACCAACGATTGCAACAATGTTCCACATATGGTATGCTGCCATTTGAAAATTTAGAGCACAGCCACCTCTGTGACGGCTAAGGGGTTGGTAGCAGAAATTCGGATTTTATTTAAAAAGATGTCCCTTTTTTTATCTTTGTTGACATGTCTTGGCAATTTTTAACCAAAATATGGCTTTAAAAGATACTGAGAGTGGCTACTTTTCCTTGAAAAACCCTGTATATGAAACCACACATTCTTACAATCGATTTTTTTTTTTTTTTTTGTATGTGACCTTATCAGTTAGGTCATCACTGTAGTATGAATTACATAGTTGTTTGAGGTTTTTAAAAACTTTTTCTTGTATTTTTTTTTTGCTTTTAATGGTTTTTATGAGCCTATTGTTAATTCTCATTAATGTTTTGTGAAATTCACAAACTTGTAACTGCTTGTTTTTTTTATGAAATTTCAAGTGAAAATTATTGGAAATGCTTATTTTTATACAAAAATTGCATTCATCTTAGATTGCTCTGATCCTTTCAATTTTATGATTTTTAATTGAAGGTATTATAAGAAATTACTGTTCATAATTTGCGAAATGAGAAAAAGCTGAAATGAGTGTGCTTCATCTTAAATTTAACTTGATCAAAGATCATTTCTTGTGGCTTGACTTTTTCTGATAAACCAGCCCACCTATGTTGAAAATGAATATGTGGATGACAATGTGAATCGAGTGAGTGGAAATTGTTTGGTTTGGTTTTATAAAATCGATTAATTTCCGCAGCTGAAACGATTTAAAAATGCGAGTGAACTAGAGGTGCTTACCCAACGTGAGAAGCTACACTACGCAGTGAAAGGCAGAGTCATGCTGAAGAGTATTCTCTCCGAAGGAAAAAGAAAACATTATTCAAGTTCAGAATCATCTTTATCTCTAGACGAACCAGAGATAAGTAAGATATGTAATTTATACTTAAATTTATTATTGGTTGGTTTTGTATTTTTTTAGAGGAGGAACCATCAAGTCCTGTTATAAAAAAATATCCTGAATTGTTATATGATCCCTCGTGGTTTGGATTTCCGTATCATCCTGTGTATCCAGAATACCCAGATTTTCCAGCTATGAGAGGTATTTTTACTAGAGGTAGAGCCTCTTTTCCAAGGATGCCAATAATGCCAGGGTCTTCAAGGGGTAAGTGGTAATCAGTGATCGATTTTCTTTCTGTTTATTTGATTTCATTTCCTTGGTAGAAAAAAATATTTTTTAACTTGTCAAAAAAAAAAAAAAATTCCTCATCTACAATTGCTCTAGGAACTACAACTAGATGAACTATAAACTCTTAAATTTTAAGATATACAGTGCAGACTTGATAATCCGGACTAATTAAAACCAGCCTGATTCGGATTACCGAAAAATCCGGATTACTGCAACTCACAACTGATATGTAATAAAATTCTATTTTAGGACTTATTTTTATTTATGGAACACAGCTTGTATAAAACGGAATATAAATTCATCTTAATTTCATAAAATAAACACTTGCCGTTACCATAACATTGCACAAACAGTTTCGCTTTTTGAGCCCAGAATGTCGTACGAAATGGGCGCATGTCTAGATCTTTGTCTGAGAAACCAGGCATATAACAAACCCTCCATTTCAGGATACACGGGTTTTCTTAGTGTTTTTCTTGATCCTGGCTCGGAATCGCAATTCGCAATGAACCTAACCAAGAACAAAAAATTCTTGCATAAGATGCATGCATGAATAGGCAGCAAAGACAACGTACCTTTGAATATTGTCGTGTCGTTTCTTGATATCGGAAATAGTAGAAGTGCCAACTCCATATTTTTCGGCTAATATTTTACCGGAAACGCCCCGGTTTAACTGTTCCAAGATCTCCTGTTTAATTTGAAGCGACAGAGTTGTGTGTGGTCGCTTTTTCGGTGCCATCGCGTGCCGAGAAGTCTGTCCGGTCTTCACCACTAGCGCTAACGAATGGCTAGACGCTGTGTAAGGGAGGAATGGAAAGAGAGGAGGTGATGCGCGAAGTCCCGTGTGCTGGGTTTCTGGGTCCGGATTACCGAAACATCAAAAATCCGGATTACAGAATACACAGTGTTTGAAATAATGAGTCCGGATTACCGAAGAATCCGAATTATAGAGGATCCGGAATATTAAGTCTACACTGTAACGACAATACCCTATCGCAGCTCAAAAAGTATGTCAGTGTATCTGGTTGTTCAATGTCATACAGTGGCATATTTAGAATTTCTTGTTAGGGAGAGGGGGGCAGAGGTAAGAAAAATAGTTAGGGTTTGTCACTGCGATGCACATTTTAGAAATGCCGCCTTTCAGTTTAACACAAAAGAAAACACACTTTCTGGATTTTCAGAACTCCTAATTAAACTGAGATGAGAACTAAGCCTAAATTTAGAGAAAGATGGAAAAACTTGTATAAGCTTGTCGGTAGGCCCATATGCGCTAACAGTATTTAACTTTTACAAAATTAGGAAAATTACTGTTTTACTATGGGGGGAACGGGCAATTGTTCGGATTTTTGGTATACGCTCCCAAAAATAATAGCTATTTTATGGACCAATTTGAGTCCTCAAAAATGAATGCTATCAACTGCAACGAATCGTTTGAAAAAACTGTATTTTAGATACTTCCAACAAAAATAACTATTTAAGGCAAAACTTAAGAAAAAAACTTCTACATATGTTTTCTAAAGATCAAAAGTAACCTCCATGCAAACATTACTCCTATTTATAGTTGCACCCTATGCAACTATTCTTACCGATAACTGGAGGAAATTAAGTTTATAATCTTTTACTACCTAAATAATTTACATTATTTTCTTTTTTCGAATGAAGGTAATAAAGTTTCTGAACTTTCTCTGTATAAACATTTTTCCCAATGTCATACAGAGTGCTTCAGAAAGCAGTATAGTATCCACAGATTTCTGAAGAAAAAACAGTGGCATTTATAATTAGTCAACTCTTTTTACTTAGTCTACTATTTGCCAACCTTTATAATAGAGGTATAAAATTTTGTCAGTTTTTATATTTCAATGAAAAACCATTTCAAAAGTACATTCAGTTTGTTCCACTTTTCACACACCCCTGTATAATTTACCAAACCACACGATTTGGATTATTTTTTGTAACTGGATGTCCACAGCTGCACTTATCCACGGACCTGCTATGATTTTTTTCATAGCAATTTTTTAAAATTTCATATTACTGATTTTTTTTTATTGGAATTCTGACATCGTAGCATTTATCTGCACCCTTTATAATCTGTATATCTAAAATTTAATAATATTCTCAGAATATACAAAGCAATTACTGATATTTTTAAAAAAACACACATATACCCTCTTATCTTTATTTATTTTCAGAAAATTTTTGTGTTGGTTGTACAATCAATACCTTCTCTCTCAGTATAATCAATAAAAATATTGTTTTTCCTAAGATACATTCATCCATCATGAATATATGTTATACTGAACAATGGCCAAGGGGCCACTCTAAATGCAAGTCAACTAGACTGTTCCGCTAAACGCACTGCAATCGTCGGATTTCCCTTACATTTTCTCTCTTTGCCTGCCTCGTATCTCATCGCCTAACACTATTTGAACGTAAGCGGCTCCTTTAGCAAGCTTTAACTTAAAATGCACTTTCTTAGTTCCAAATTAACAAAGTTATCAATTATTTTCAGAAACAAAGTGTATAAATTAATAAATTAATTTGCCACTTCTAGGATGCTCATTTATTTTGTTCTCTTTATGTTTTAAACCCTAGTTTACTCATGTCAAAATATATGATATAGGGCATCCAAGAAACTAGATTTTTTTCTAAGAAAATTGGTGCAAGCCGCATCAAAATTATTTTGAAACTAGTTTCAAGATATCTAAAGAGGCCTCTTAAGAAACAATGTTTAAAATTGCAAAATGCCTATAGATATACAAATTTTTGGGAAAAATATTACATAACAGCCTATTATGTTTATCATCATAATTATTCACAGTATGCTGTGATGGATACCTTATCATAGATAAAACCATGGGTATAGTTGCGGCAAGAATTCAGACAGCTTACGTCACGGGTGATGTAAACAAGTGTTTTATTGTCAACATAATTTTCGATATTTGGAGGTGTTAAAAACAATAACATTTAGTATAGTTTTATGCAGTTGTAGTTTCATAAATATTTTGATAAAAATATAATGAATCATTCATTTGTTAGTATGAACGTACGTCGTCTGAATTCTTGCTACAACTATATGTGTTTTTCTTTCACTGTTTATACTTTCTACACCAAGCCTTTTCTTTTGCAAGTGTAAATACACATTTATTTCTCTTTCAACGGTGTATTTGCATTGAGTGGTAAAAATTATAGCAATTTTGCAACTATTTTGCTGATGTATGTGTATGTCGCTGGAATTATGACTAGATAACTCAATCAAAAGTACATATAACTGTAACATCATTTAATTCTCAAATAAAGCATTTTTAAACCCAAATTCAATATTTTTACCTCAGCAATATATGGTTGCTGATGACTACTGTTTTTTGAGACACCCTGTATGTTAGTATAGAAAGATGATGTCCTTATCAATAATTACATCTTTTTAGGATCTTTTAGTAGGCGAAGGGGAAACTACCACCCACGATTCCGTGGTAACAATCGTGGCTACAAAGCTCGACATTATCCCCCTGAATTAGAAGTGGAGTACGAAAAATATTTCTCAAAATTTTTACATGAGCATGACGATCGAACTTATTCGGGAAGACGCAATAGATCACGTTCTCGTTCTTATAGTTCTCCTAGACGCAGTCGCTCATATAGAAGGTCTTATAGTAGGTCACATAGTAGATCTAGGTCAAGGAGACGTTCTAGTAGCCGAAGAACAAGATCTCACTCTCGATCTAATCGTTCTAGATCGAGGTCGAGGGAGTCTAACTCCAAGAGCAGGTCTAGGAAAAAATTACGATCTAAAGAAAGGTCCAGGTCGAGAACACGCAGGAAATCATATTCTCGGGAGAGATCTAGGTCCAAATCGAGCCGAAAGTCTTCGAGAAAAGAGAAAAGTAAGAGATCAAAATCTAGGAGTAAGTCTAGGGAAAAGTCAGTCGATAGTTCAACATTCATGACTCCACAGCAGTTGCAGGAACAGAGGACAGAGAGGAGGTCTAGGTCAAAATCCTGGTCTTTGCCAAAAGAAAATGATAAACATGAGAATAGATCATGGTCCAAGTCTCCAGAGAAGTGATATTGATCCATATTTATGTCTCTGTTTTTAAGAGTTTGTTTTAATGAGAAGAAAAGGTTAAATGTTATTACTATTTGGTGAAATTAGCTTACAATTTAAATCCAAACTAGATTAAGGGGACTGCTGAGAGGTAAACCCAACTAGTGAATTACATTTTGATTGTAAGCAATAACAATTTAACATTTGAAAAGGTATCACGATATGCTTTCTAGTGCAGATCATTATTTTTATAATGATTTTGCACCTGCAGGTAGAACTTAAGTACATAAAAATATTTCAGATGACTGCTTGGACTATGTAAGAAAAAAATTCATGTAAATCTGTGACATAAATGATTTAGTTTTCGGTATATAGGGTGTACTTTTTTTTAAATTTCATATTTGATATAGTAGAATTTTATATTTATTGTTTCTTCGACGCTTAACTCTTGTTCAGAGTTGGCCGAGGTAACCTATTGCATAACGTTATTTTCTGTGACAGTTACGCAACCTTTAATTTATTGTATTAGTTCAAGTAAACTTTAATTTTCATTATCTGTTCTGATGTAGAATGTATTTCTTTTCAATTACACCATTTTAGAGCATCGACTGAACATTCAGTTACACATCATCCTTAGACATTGCGACACTAAATCTTAGACTTGGTTTATCCAATATGCAAGTCGTTGAGGTTAATATTTCGCAAATAATTTGCAAGATTTTCAGTTTCTTTTAAGATCCATTAGGTGTTTAAGAGGCTTAAATCTCACTTTTATTTATATTTTCAAGAACACCTTGATCCATTGTCATGGAGTGTTATCCATTAATAAAACTGCTTAAACTTTATTTTTTTTTTTTTGTAGTAACCGGTAATGTTATTGGTGAAATATCTTTTAATTCATTTCGGATGTATTAGTACATGGCATTATGATCCAGTTTTATGTCTTTACTTCATTTATGTCCAGAAGCAGAATGTCTCTGCTAAGATGCCAATATTTTTCAAGGAAGTGTTTTATAATTTAAACCACTTCAATTGCAGATGTAAATTTTATTTTTTTGTATATCCGTCGTATTTAATAAATTTAATGAATTTCTGTTTAAATTTTTCAAGAAAGACAAATCTACAGAAAGTTTTGCTCCATATACGGTGGATTGTCTTATACCATTTATTGAGCCAACAAGAACTTATAATGAATTGATTAGTCTCGGAAAATTGCCTACTGATTAACAAAGCCTTTTCTTGTAAAATAAGTCTTGAGAGAAGTCCACCTTCAGAACTTTACTGGATAAACCATATAAATAATGCTTCATTCAAGTCAGTTTCTTTTCCAATCTCCAACTCCTTAGTTCTTTACTATAGCTTTACTCGTTTCTCCTGCATCTATTCTGGTGATAGCTTTTATTTGTATTCAAAGGAAATATCAATTCGTTCACGTTTAGTTTGCTCCATATTTTCATTTACATAACTAACTGTGCAATATATATGACTAATATATGTTAAGTGATGAAATACACCGATAGACCGATGATTTCTGAAATATTAGAACTGTTTTTAGGCAAATTTGTTTTAGCTTAATAATGTGGAGTGCTGATCTCTATAAAATCGAATGATCAGGAAAACGAAAATGCCTCGAATAACCTGGAACTCGGGTTATCAGGACTCGGTTAATCAAGATTATACTGTATTTAAAGAAAAATCAAAAACTGTCGAAAATTTTTTTTTCTGGGACATACATAAACTTACTTACTTAAAACGATAAAATTAATTACTCCTTGAAATATTTATATATATTTACGTTAGAACCTGTATATTAAATAAAATTATATATTTTAATAAATAACAAATAAACTTTAAATTTACTATAAAGTAATATATATTATTTTGTTGCTAAACAATAGGTAAAAGTATTTAAGTTTATTTGATCGCAGTATTAGTGAAGAAAATTATCAGTTGCAGTGGCATGACTTGAATTTCAATGACACTGAAAAAATTCATAGGAAGTCTGGCTTACAAAACTTCACTTTAAAACATTTTAAATCACACATATTTTAGTGTTTTAATCGGCTATTAATAATAAAACACATACTATTGTCACGGATTTCCCAATCTGTCTTTTTCTTTTACCAGAAAAACAATCCGTTAATTAATCACTTATCTTTATTAACTACTCTGTACACTGCTCAGTACTAATTACAACTCAACTAAACACTATTTAATTAATCGCTCTGAATCTTCAGGAAATTTCCAAATAACAACTCTTTAATTCAAGACTGTAAATCCAAGATTCTCATTCCAAGACTGCCTAACTCGCCTGTTTATTCTTTTATAGACTAAACGAATATTTCAGGTATTTTCTAGCATCTCTAGATCCATTTCCCGAACGACTCTAATGCTTCTCGTCGATTCTCCATTTTTCTAGTTGCGCCTCGATACATGCCATGATCTGTTTGTTTACCAGAATCGCGTAGGGACATTCTCGCGTTTCATGATATCGCAATTGTTAAATTGGGTGCGAGCGGGGCAAATTCCGTGACACTGTTTTAAATACTAATAATTTTTTTTGTGATGATGGAAAGTAAATATTTCAGAGGTTGAAAAAATAGATCAAAAACTTCATATGGGTAAACATACAGTAGTTTGTTGTAGGTTGACAAATGAACCATAAGCGGGCTAGAGTTTTTTTTTAAGTATCGGCCCTGAAGATGGTTTTTGTTCAAATTATCGAAACGGTTCAAGGTAAAGTATGACATATTGAACGCTTAATCAGCTTTTTATGCCGAGTTTGAAAATTTATACGAAATTTAAGCAATTTGTTCAGTCAGCTTAGGATATTTTTAGCCCTAACTTTTTTGTCAGAAATTATTTTTACATTTGAACCACAGAAATTCAAAATCTAATGCATTTTACATTAATTATATATTCTTATTTGACTTTGATAAAATGCACTGTTTTTGAGTAAAATGGACTATAAATGGAGCATGCAAATTGTTACGTAACATATTACTTTTTTTTAATGCATCATATCTAATTGATTGAAGGTATGCCTAGTTTTCATAAAAAAAAATGATACACAACTATATTTGACACATTTTATTAAAAACATTATTTATTTACATTTCACATTTAAAGATCAGTTGCCATCACATTAAATTATTTTTACTTTGACAGTTCTAATTGCCCTGCTAATGAACGTGATATGGCAAAGATAACTTTGTAAGAATTTCTAACAAAAAGCTCCTTATATTTCGTGTAAATTTTCAAATTCAGCATCAGGTGATTAATTGTTCACAATTTCATTACTTTACCTCGAACCCTTTTTATAATATTGAACAAAAAATCATCTTCAGGCTTGACCTTTGAACAAGTTCTAGGTTCCTTTAGGTTCATGGTCCATTTGCTTATATGGAGTTTTCGTTAAATTTTTTTGCTGTGAAATATTTGCTAATAATTTCCAGAATACAATTGTGCGAGATATTCACCTAATGAGGTCAAGTAGATAGAAAAGGTATTTTGCTTGGATTTTTGTTGGGAATTAAAATCAAGTTTGTGTGTTTTAAATTGTGCTAACATTTTGAAGTGCCACTGCAAGTTGTAAGCACAAAATTTTGGGAATATTTTTGTTTAAATTGTTAAAATTACAGAAACAAATGTTTGTTATTTTATTTGTAAAATGTTACTTTGGTTTTATATATATTTGCCTGATACCTTGTACAAACATTTTTATTTGGTATTATATGAAAAATGTATTAAATATTTAATATATGTTTGTATAAATGATATATATTTTTCATGCCCTTTCCCTTTAAATCAAATTTTATTTTGATTTCATAATAAAATGGTTAGATCAAGGTTCTTTTTGTGTTAAAGAATGTATTAAACATTTTTCATGGTGTATGGAACACAGTGATAAGGTACAATTCACGGTTTTTCATGTTCTCTAGCACATTACCCCCCCTCCCCCCTCACAAAATTAAAGGAAATGATTTAATTTCAGCATTATATTTTCGTAGTATGTTAATAAGATCTTTAGATACGATTCTTTGTCCTTAAAGTGCCAGACTTAAATGTATTTCAAAAAGTTTCAGTTGAAATTCAGATGTGAATTGTAATTCCGAAACCATCAATTATTTTTGAGTACATCATGTACATACATATAGGACAGTGGCGTCTCGTGACCATATACAAAATTTCAATTTTTTAGAAACTTATGGGTAAATCATAAAATACAAATACAGAATTATTTGAAATTAAATTAATTTCAGTAGGTTTTTTTTTCTATTCAATGATTTTCCCGAACTTTCTAATTCATTTTTTATATTACACGCAATGCCTTTGTAATATTTTATTTACTTTTAGGTACTTATCAATATTAATTTGCAGTTTAAAAAAATTCAATGAGTAATTTTATAATGAAATATTAATAAATCTCATGACAACTTTTCAGAATATCCAATTTTTTAAGCGCACTTATTAAATAATATCTCTTGTAATATCGGTAACATTCCTCACGTTTTCCTATTCCTCAACAAAGGCGCCATTGGCGATGGTACTCAAGGCCCTGGGCATTGCCATTTCACATTACACAGTTACAGTACACACACTTGAAACTTGACTCTCTATCTCATCCACTATATACTTCATGTATCGACCATTTTCTCTTTGGATAATTGTGCTTTTACCATGGTCTCTGTATATTTAATATTCTTTGATTTTAACCACTTCATAATATTTGCTTTCTTCCATGCTGATGTCAATAACTTTTCAACCCTTCTGCTATCACAACTGGTTCTAAAGAGACTAAAACCAATTTCAAATACGTCGCTATTCATATCTTCATGGCAATCTTCCGTTCTACGTGATTATGTGTTATTATTAATCTTCGTCCTTTTCCAGAAGGCGCCTTTAATCCTGTAAAAAATCATCTAAAAATGATTCTCTCTCCTACTTTAAACGTTACCATCTTGCCAAACTTTTAATACAGTATGGCCTTTGTTTACCCACAGGCTTTCGATAAGGTCAGTCATGATTTACCGATTGCTAAGCTGATGGCCTGTGGGATTAATGGTTCACTTTTACATTGGGTTCGCAGTTTTTTGGCGAGTTACCAGTGGGTTAAAATAGGGAATTTTATATCAAATACTTTTGATGTTTATTCTGGTGTCCCTTAGGGTAGTCATTGTGGTCCGTTGTTCTTTAATATATTCATTAATGACATTGCATCCAAGATATTTTTTCTCAGTTTATGTTATTTGCAGACGTTCTTAAGATTTTTGATGTTATTACTGATATAAATGATTGCGCTAAACTTCAAAGTGATCTTAACAATGCTATTGATTGGCGTTTGGATAACGAAATGGATTTGAATATTAGTGAATAGTGATATCAACTTTCATAGATGTCATGAGACTACAAATTTTACCTATAACATTAATTCATCAAATCTTACTTTTTCACAGCACATAATCAATGTATCTTTGAAATCACGTAAATGGCTTGGTTATGTCCAACAAATTACTAAAAATCATACAATATCTCCTTTTAAAATCCTTTACTGTGCTTTTGTTCGTTCTGTCATTGTGTGGAATGGATGAATGATGATAATGTGGTTATCATGTTTTTTATCAACATGCTTGAGTCAATCCAGCATAAATTTTTGATATGCTGTGCTGTATAAAATTGGTATTCAAAAATTGGGCAAACACGTGGTCAAAAACTAACAACATTTGATATATTCAGTTATAAAACTTACCTGTACCAAATTTTAACATATTGCACTGTTTTTTGGAAAAGATATGGCTAAAACTTTATTTAAAAAATTAATCTTTGTGTTTTATCTATAAAACAAAAGCAGCCCCAAGATAGGCCCATAGGAAAACTCATTGTCTTTAGACCACTAATTTTATGATACCTTTTTCCAAAACACCATGTACAATGCTCATTTTCCTTATTCTTGCAGTAAATACGTACCTATTTTGAAAAATAACTGTGAAAGTAGGATTATTTCGAAAGGGAAATAGTCAATAACAATCTAGTAACGTATTACCGACTGCTAACTGCAGGAATATTTTTTTATTCTAACTTTTTTCCAACACAATGGAGATGGTACATTAGGCCTTAACAGAAAAACCCTCAAAAATCATTGTTTCAAAATAATACACATTTGATAAGGAAACTTTTATAAAGAAAAAAAAAAAAAAGTTTATAATTGCATTTATAAATATTCATTAAAGTAAACAGATAACGGATTGGGAAACCTCCGATCCGACCACCGCTCATTCAGTTACATCGGAAACTTCCTTACCTTGTTACTCGCTCGCCTACAAATTTAACAAATACATCGTCTTTGGAAACTTTAGCAAAAAATGTGCTCTCTCCTAGCTTCGAACGGGACCATTGTCTCCTTTAAAAGACCACATATTTAGAATCCATATTTACAGGTACAAAGCTCGTCCTCGAAGTTTTACTTATTATAATACATTATATTATCCCAGTCTATGCATAAATAATTACATTAGTATGAGCTCTATAGAGCGAAATTTATTTCACACAGTTCTAATGTGAATGTTCTTAATTTGACCAATGCACATTTTAAAGGCAATCACACCTCAAATAATTTTAAATTAAAAAAAAAAACATGCAAAACATTACAAGGACAAGGCATTTAACAATTCTACTTTTTTTAAATTTTGGAGGCAATTTAAGGTCAATAATAGGATAGTGAGACATCAGGAAAGGATAATTTTATCCCTTTAATGGAATGTATATTTTGCAGCTTCCAAACTATACTGAAAGAAATATGTTTTGAAATAATGTAGGTGATGAGTTGACTAATTTCGGTGACACAAAACGAGACATACTTTTGAAGACAATATGTTACAAACAAATATATATCTACAAAGGTGTTCAATAAAGACAAATATAACGTTTAGGAGTAATTTCTAGTATTTTTAATTTTCCTTAAAAAACTGGGGTCAATTTTGGAACCAATTTAGGTGTTATTTTTTTTTAATTTTCTTTAAAAAATTGGAATTTTCCATTCTATACATGCATAAACAATTCAACTCTTAAAAAATGGTTCAGTTATTTGTCCATGAAATAAGGTCAGTACTAATTAAATTTCTTTAAAATAATTGGTGTCAATTTTGGAGTCAATGAATATCTTTAAACTTTTCAAACACCATATCTACATAAAAATAAAAAAATATGGCCTTTAAAATGTAGATGACATATTTACCACCCACATTATAATTTCATCATAAAAAATAAGAGATCAATTTTGTGGCCAATTTGTGTTACCTCAAATTTTCTATTGAGTATCAATGTTAAATAATTTTTTTTCAAATGGAGCTGACCAATTATCTTGCACAACATAATTTGTATCTTTCCAACGGTAATTGAATATTTTAAGTTTTAAAGTTTTATTAATTAAATATTCCTGGGTCAGTTGTGGGTCAATTTTATTCATACTTTGCAGTTTGTGAAAAAATGTTTATAATTAAAATTAATGGTCTAGTTTCAAATTGAATATATCAATAATAATACGATTATAGTTTTTTAAGCTGACCTACAAGTAATGTTTTTGGGTCGCTACCAGATCGCATCCTTCAAAATGTGCATTGCTTCAATTTTCCATGTCAGCGAAATGTTTGTAAAAGGTAAATATTTATTCACAGTAAAATTGCGTAAAATAAACCTGACAACAGAAATGTCCTCACGGTGTCTATATCACATTTTTTGCTGTACAAAGAGTGCATAAATGTATTCTATCGTTAAACTTAAAACACAGGTAATTTCATCATGACCGAAAGAGTCCTTAGTGGTAATTAAATATCGTTTGAAAGCAAGCACATAGTTCTAAACGGTTAAATCTGTGTAGTAGGATTAAATCTAGTGCGCATACACGGCCTAATCGCTGTGCGACCTCGACCTCGTTGCCGCCCCCGAGCTGTCCTGGGAAGTAGAACTGGTGGCGCCGTTCTCCGACGAAGAGTTCCGCTGCGGTTGAAAGAGAGTCCTAAGGACATTGAAGGAGGTATTACCTGTAAGCGACGGAGACAGTAAAAAACGTACCGTGCAAAATTTTACAGAAACCAGTATGTTTCTGATCTAGTAATTTGGAAAACGGTGGGAGGGGTTCTAATCTAAGACTTACTTGCGCTAGATGTTCCGCCTAAATCAGGATTATTGTCGCTACTTGATTGTTCGCCATTAACTAGGTTTTGCCTACAGATAGGACAGGTGCCGTGCAGCTCCAGCCAAGGCCTGATACACGGCTCGTGATATATATGGAGACAGGGCAGCTGACGGACGTTTTCCTTAGTTATAAAGTCTTCCCAGCAGACCGAGCACTGGAGCTTGGCCTTCATCTGTTCGTCCGTTACTTCTACTATTGGGAGTGCATCGATAACATCTTTCGACACAGGAGGCGGGCCTACGGAGGCTTAATTGAATAACATCCAAATACAACATTTACAATTTTTGAGCCATTTATTTCATTTTCTTCATAAATACAGGGTGATTCAGTCATAATGTTATTATTTTAACCAGGTAATAAAGAAAGAAAATCGGAAATACATTTTTTTTACTCGACATTTTAAAAGAGAAGCAAATCAACCCATAACTCCCAGTAATATGGCATTCCTGGTATGCAACAAATTTTCCGATGATGAGGTCGTCTTGAATTTTGTGGTTTCATAATCAAAGTACAGCTGATACCAACTTCATTAACAAAGTGCTACGGATGAGAGCTGTTTTACTCATGCTTACATTTGAAACAGGTAAGTGCCATACTACTTTTTGAAAAGTAAATAAGTCCCTAAGTATGCATAACCACAAACTAAATAATTAATAGAATATAATAGAAAAAATTCATATTCAATTGTAAAACTTTGTGGAAATGTTAATATGAAACATAATAGATAATTGCAATAATCTAATACTTCAAAACAATTATCCCTATCTAGTATCTAGGTCAAAAAAAGTCTGTTTACTCTTTGTCGTTGAGTACATGTTATAAACGCAGTAACAACTATGTTATTTACCCAATAATATATATAGTAGATCAAGATTCACTCTCGATAAACGTAGGTATTGGATCAGAGGCATGCCGGCTTATTCATCACTGAATTACTTACAGTCAGTATTTAAATCTGAAATACATTTCAGCCTTTCATAATAGTTTACCATTTATTTATATGTCCAATATTAGGAAAATATTTTAAATTTGGCAACGTCGTATCAGACCGACACCAAGTTGATTTGGGAGCTGGGAATGAAGGCAACACTATAGTCTGTTTAGAAATGAAAGAGAGTAATAAAAGCTTATTATGAATGCAAATCGTAAATAAATGTAGTACTGTAGTTCAATATTTTTATGTTATGTATTATCAGTATAGATGAGGTGTACGTTTAGAAAAACTTTGTGTGATCGAACCGTACGAAATTGTAGCAGGTAGCTAAAATTTAATCCCCGACAATCCGTCTTTGTCTATGCCGTTTCAATTTCTCGGCCCATTTCTCTTATAAGTAAACAATATAAAAACAGCATTTCAAAACTAGAGGCTACTTTAAGCATCATAACCAGGTTAAGAGGGTTTTTAGTAATTCAAATAAAATTATTCAATTATATAGGAGTTTTATTTAAAAAATCAAAGTCCGCAGTTCTAAATGAGACAACAAACTAATTAATTACCTTCTTGATTTCTTTTTATTTATTTGATTTTGTTTATGAATGTGATAAAATTAAGATATTGCATAAATTTTGAAGAATGTATCACAACAATAAAATCCAATTTAGGATAATTAACTTCACAATTGAATGTTAAGAAGCAAAAAAAATAAAAATAAAAAAACGAATTAACAAGTTCTCTGTAATTACGTGAGTTCATATTATTTATACCATGGTACAGAACTAATCAACAAAAAATATTTATATGTTTAGTTTTTTTTTCTACAATAAAAACACCAACCACTTCCATATTCTATAACACTAAAATGAAAAAGCTAAAAACTTAAAATATTTTTTGAGAAGTCATTCCTCATAATTTTTCTTTGTCAAAATAATCCCAATACCATAGATAAATTTATATATTTTCATAGTTTCCAATAAGAAAGTGTGAGATAGTTAAAGAGAGTAGTGGCAAACATTGGGTTTCGTGTTATGAATAAGTTTGAAAATTTCTTTAAAGGGTACAATAGAAAGAAAGAAAGAAAGAAAGAAAGAAAGAAAGATCTTTTATTTGTTCCATATTGTCCATAGTGACATAGAACGTGTCAGGTTACAATTTCAAATTTTTTATAACATTTTTTTTAAAAAATTATAGAAGTTGACATTGCCAAAAACAGGTGTTTTCCTTTAAAGACATATATAAGTAAAGGACATAAAACAAATAGTAAAAGACATTAAATAAGTATACAAAATACTAAGTAAACATAAAATTTACAGTGATAATATCACAGTGTTTACATAATGATAGCTTAATTATCCTATAATACAGATTAGAAATCACTTTCATATATGCTATCAAGGAGAAAATCAGTGAGGGTGTAATAGGCTTTATCTAACAGATATTGTTTTAATTGCAATTTAAATAGCCGTTTGGGGCGGTTTCTTACAGCTTGAGGTAACTTATTCCAAATCTTTACTGCACAATGTTGGACGTTGTTTTGAATGTACGAATAATTAGTCATTTCAGGTTTGAAGTTTTCTTTATATCTGGTATTATGAGTGTGACTGTAGATTTCAAATAAGCATTTATTCTCAAATATAAATGCAGCAGAATCGTATATGTAAAGACAGGTTAAAGTAAGTATTTTTTGTTTCTTAAATATTTGTTTGCAACTTTCCCTTCGTTTCATTTTAAAAATATTTCTTAGGCAACGTTTTTGCAGGACAAATATTCTCTGCACTTCTACAGAGTTTCCCCAGAAGATAATGCCATACTTTAGTCTAGATTGTACAAAAGCATGATATGCTATTAAAGCTTCCTTCTGTCCTATGCTCTCAGCCAACACTTTCAGAGCAAAACAATATTTTGCTGTACTTATAGCAAGTTTTTGTACATGTTCCTTCCAGTTTAGTTGTGAGTCTATATAAACACCTAAAAAAGCGACGTTTTCTGTAGATTTAATTTCATTTTGTTTATAATTAATTTCAAGGTGTTCTTTAGAGTGATGTCTGAAATTGATTATGTGTGTTTTCTCGATGTTAAGTAGTAAGTTATTAGCTGAGAACCAGGCATCAAGAGCGTCAATTGAATGATGAATGCTTTGCTTGGATAGTTCTATATTATTTTCGCTAAATATAACTGTGGTGTCGTCCGCATACATAACCATATCTTGCATCACAATATTTGGTAGTTCGTTTGTGTATAGAATATACAACAATGGCCCTAATATTGAGCCTTGCGGCACCCCCTTTTTTATATCGACTATACTAGACTCAATTATATCACCATTTCGGTCTACTTCTACTACACGCTGTTTTCTGTTTGTTAGGTAAGATTTCACGAGATCTAACGACACTCCCCTTATTCCATATAGATTTAATTTTTCAAGTAATATTGCATGGTCTACGCTGTCAAAAGCTTTAGAAAGATCTAAGCACATAACTTGAGTCTTTTTGTTATTGTTTAATGAATTGAGCACCTTTACAATTGCATCATATATAGCTTTTATAGTTGTCTTGCCCTTTCTAAAGCCATTCTGACAATGTGACAGTATGCAGTTCTTTTCAAAAAATTGTATTAATCTGTTGTAAATAATTTTTTCTATTATTTTATTGATGTTGGATAGCAGTGATATTGGTCTATAGTTCTTAATTTCACCCGTTTCTCCCTTCTTATATATAGCTTTTATATGAGCCATTTTTAATTTCTCTGGGTATACTCCTGTAGAGAAAGCTAGGTTGATTATATGTACTAAGGGGTCAGCTATTATGTCTGCTACTGCCTTTAATAGATCAACTGGTACTTCATCCTCACCCGTAGATTTCTTATTTTTCATTTTTTTTATACATTCAATAATTTCTTCCTTGCATGCACCATACATAAATATTGAGGGCAAGCACTTTTTTATAAGCTTATAATCGACCTCGCTATTTGCTTTTACATCTGGACATGCATTCAGAAAATAGTTGTTTGCTTGGTTTAAGATCGTCACTGAATCCGAATCTGCACAGTGGATATTCTCAAGTATTGTGTTCTTACAAGGATTTTCTTTGTCTGACGTTACTTTCTTAACTAGTGCCCAAGTTGCCTTACCTTTATTTTCCGATGATGCTATATAATTAATATTGTACATTTTTTTGGCTTGTTTTATAACTTTGCTTAATATATCAGCATAATGCTTGTAAGTTTTTTTTTGATGTTTGACCCAATCTTACTTGTTCATATAGTTGACGTTTTTTTTTTTTTTTTTTTTACATGATATTTGTACCGAGTCATAATTAACCCTCTATATATGTAGATATTTGAAATAATATTCTGTAAAGTACTGTTGTTATAAAGTTGATATATAGAAAAACAAAATTAAAGACAGTATTAAAAATAATTCACTTGATGAAATTCAAAACTGTGCAGGGAACTTAAGATCGCCACTTCTAGCAGAGGAGAACTAGATGGCTCCACCAACAAATTATTTCAAAGATGATAATAAATTAATTGGAACTAATTTTATTGCTAATGAAGAGTTGTAAGGGTTTAGCATTTCTTGGAGCTCCAACTGATATATTTTGATTTGGAACATATTCGGTAGTTTAAGAGAAATAACATTTTCTATGTTTATGCTCAAAAACTTTTTTATTTGGATGAAAACAGTTATTTAAAATATAGAGGAAATTTGAGGTTTTTTATAGATGCCTTAATAAAATTCAATTCTCGAAAGGGTTAAATATTTAAATGAATCATATTTGAAAATATTATTATTTCGCCAACATGGAAAATGGAAAATAATTTGCACACCGGATTACAGTTTAGAATTAAAATGAGTTTATAACTTCTGTAAGAGAAGGCGCTCGCCTCATGTAACCAGATTGTCATTTTCCCCACCCAGGTTTAATTTTGTGGATCCAATCAGATCCAATATCGAGTCTATTTTTATATCAAAAAGATAGGTTATATGAATCAATATTTTGTAATTTTAGATTGTTTTAAACAAACTGAATTGTTTAATACATTTAAATTTACATAGTCTATAGCTTTCGTTAATAAATAGGTACTTTGCTTTTTTAGTTTAATTATTTATCCTTTTCATCACTTTTTGTTCTAATGGTTATATTTTATTATATTTTTTACTATTTTAGCTAAGTAAGGACGGAAGCACATAGAGGATGTAAGGAGTAAGAACTGTCCTTCTGAAGTAAGGACAGGTGACAATCCTAGTAGAGACAGTTACAAAATTAATCTTAGTTGTTTTGTTGAAAAGATATGTAGTGTTAAAAATGGTAACATTGCTATACCTTTCCGACATCTATTCATTTTACCAGATTCTGATTTTAGAAGGGGTGTTTCATGTAAATCAATTAATTTTAGCATCCCCTAAGAAGTTACAACCCTTTCAAAGTAAAAAAACTAATCGTAAGATTGATAAAAAGCAATTAAATAAACTGGTAATAGCGGCTGAACTAAAATGACAGGAACCTACTGCAGAAAGTATCGTTTGGAGAATCATAAGGTTAAGAAGATGCTGGCTTTTATTTTTATTGTACGAAAACTAGATATTTAGTAATTTGTGTAAAAACAAAAAGATTTGTTTTGAATAGAGCTATTCAAAATTTTTAAGTAGGAAAAAGTTCTGATAATAAACGTACAAGGGGTACGAAGTGACGAGTGCAATAGGTCAGGGAAGGTGACATTTTAACACAACTGCTTCCATGTAAAAATGGAAGTGTTTAATTTGAGCGGATTTTAAAATAGCACATATGGAAACTTGATTCAAATACCCACTTTTAAAGGGCTGTAATTTTTTAGGCGATGCCAAAATTATTTTTTTTTTTACATGAAACACCCCATCTAAAATCGACTCAGGAATCCACTGTTTCATTAACCTCAAGTATTTTTGAAACACTAATTTACATATTGAATTTTCAAAAGATACTTTACAGTTTTTAAACATTCAGTCGATGAATAGAAATATTAGAATTTTGTAATATATCTTTATTTGATCAAGTACCTATAAAAAACAGTTTCATGTATCTGCTTTGGATTGCCTTGTAGAAAAAAATCAGAAATATGTGGCCGAATTCAACGCCTTGTAGTGATTGATATTGCCAGCATATAGATATTTATTTGTAAAGCGCTTAAAATAACCAAATATATTTCATTCTGGTAATTATTTACAACAGCGTAAAACTCCAATTTTAACAAAAAAATTCCCTATTTTCGAGGGTGTTGATCACGAATCTGAAGTCAGATTTCGGCGCTTGCATGTAGTTTAAAAAAAAATTTCAAAATTGTAACCTCTATATATTACATTAAGTTGAAGTTGCAATATAACCCCTAATATTTTGACAACAGTGTGACATGAAATGAAGAAGGCAGAGGCAATTTTAACCTAATATGTGTATACATAGAGGTTACAATTTTGAAAGTTTTTTTCCTAAGCTACATGCGAACGCAAATATTTTATTTCAGATTGGTGATCAGCACCCTCGAAAATAGGAGGGGGCAGGTAGGAATTTTTTTGTTAAGAGTTTTACGGTATTGTAAATAATTACCTTCATTTTTTATTTTTTTATATTACTACCTGTAGAAGTTCTTATATAATATTAGTAGGACGAAAAACAGATTACAACCGCATATCTTCCAAATATCAATAACACAATACAACAACTGACTATAATACACAAAACACAAGTAAAATCAGAAATAGCTATAAAAATTTTAGTATGAACTTTACTTGTATAATCAGATAAGCCGGAGCTTCAAAAGAAAAGAGAAGTAGAGGAACAGAGGAATTCGTTTGTTGTTCAAGTTTTTATATTCAAGAAAATTTAAATTCGTCATGTCAAAGTGAACTGCAACCCATATTACACATTTGTATTACTAGTTGACATTTAGTTCTATGGTATATCTGTGACATCTTTTGTTGAAGTCATACTTACATTTGCCTTATATGTATATTACCACTGTATAGAAAGGTTGTTATCTTAACTATATATTGAAATTTAGGGATTTTACGTGATGCTAGTGCCAAAAATAAACCTGGTGGCAGAATTCACTCTCTTAAAAACAGATTGCAATTGTGAGTAGGTGTCAGTATAATGTTTGAATATACTCGCGGCAAGAATTCAGAAGGCTTATGTCATAAATTCATTAATTTTCAAAATATTTAAGAAACTGCAACTAAGAATAATAAAAAGATATACTATACTAAATGTTTGCACTATATATTGCACTAAATTGCAAAAAAATATTGCTTTTAACGCGACCAAATATCAAAAATTACGTTGACAATAAAAACAATTGCATAACGCCAGCCGTGACGTAAGTCGTCTGAATTCTTGCCGTGAGCGTAGTTCAATACATAAAACTATTAATCCATATGTCAAATTTTAAATTTGTTCCTATTGTTGAAATATTTTTAAATTAAAATTAAAGCCACTTCGCTCTTCAATTATTTTGTAAATTTTTTGCCACTCTATATATCATTAATTTCAAAGGCATGTTTTTATAAAATTTTACTTATATGAAAAATTCTAAATAAAAAGATATTTTCTTTTTTTCAATAACAAATTATTATTTCTCAGTAATCTACCTGTTCCCAAAGTTTTATGAAAAAAAATCGAATCACTCTGTATTTTATTCTGAAAATGGTGGTAACTCATAGATAGTGATATCATTATAACTACATTTTTTTTTAAATTTATTTTTTTTTATATAGATTTACATAAAACTATTTATCAAATTACAAAAATCGAACTTACCGGTACTGTCCATTTGATTTAAAAGCTGTGTGACTATAGCGTCCAATCCTTCCCTGCCCCAAGCATAATCTCCGGGATTTCCTAAGAATAACTGCATATTTCCGGACGTACCCCAATTCACACCTACACCCAAATTAACGATGAAATCTTGTAGTAAGTTTTCGAATGGCACTTGTTGTCTTAAATTTGAAGATGCTAGTCTGGTGAGAGTTCTGAAAAATTAAAAAATATCTAGAACTATGAAATACTTATAAGTTACAACAAAGAACAGAACAGACATTATACAGGACGATCTGAAAGATATCTACCCTTTCTTACTATGAGAAATGTAGTATGATATTTTTACATTTATGATGGAAGTAGAAAAGCAGAGATATCTTACAAATATTAAACTATTTGATAGAGCCAATTTAATTTAACTGTTACCATAAAATGAGCAAAGTGTAAGTCCCCAGTACATTCAGAATTTTTTTTAGATAAATCTGTATATTATAAGCGATTAACAGTATAAATAATAAAAAATAATTTTGATCAAATTTACAACTTTTCATGAATATATGTATAAAAAGAATTGTTAAGTAAAATCATTTTAATTTAATTATTCTTTTATAAATGTATATGTGATATAAATGCGTTATAATACTACCAAATTCTTTAGTATAGGAGCTAACAAAATTATAAAACCAATCCTGGAAAATGCGTCGTGGTATGAAACAATGACAACGCGCGGTGATTAAAATTTCTTATTTACATAATATTACATTCTAAATAACCTAAACAATGAATCTCGATTTTTGTTCATCAATAGGATCATTTCTGTTAGGGCAACAGTTGATTATGCATTTATCCATAGCTAAATAAGTAATAACTAAAATATACAACATATTCACTCTATAACAACTCGAGACCAAGGCCTACTTGGCTACCGTCAGATTACCGATTCCGATGGCCTACAGCTTCCCTGTAACTGCATTTGTGTTTCGTCTTTGAAACTCGCATGGCCAATGGGGAAGGATGTCTAGAAGACCACATTACTATACGCAGCACTGTATCCAGAACTCCTCATCCGATACTATCCCGCTAAACAGATCTGGCCTCAACTATTTTTACAGATGAAATTCAACATTATGAGCGGTAAACAAGCATTTGTTCCTTGCATTTTTGTGGCATTTGTGAGTCATAGATACATAGTGTAAATACTGTGTAGGTAATGCCATAATTATTAGTGGTGATGAGGTGAACTTACATTATTGTTAAACATAACTTATTCCTTTGTTTATAATATAGATCCGCTTGTGACAATTATAGCGACAATACCAGATAGATTACTTGTATTTACAAAATTTTGCCATCTGATTTCACATTAAACTACTTGTTTTAACTTGAATAATAATAAGTAAAAATAATGATATTTAACATTTATTTATTTTTTTAATTTAATAAATTTTTAATGCAATTTACTACAGATTTTATTTATCCTTAAACATTTTTAAAAAATCCTTATTACTTTTGTTTATGTTTTCAGAATGAAACAGGTAATGTAATGTAGTGGTCATGTAGTAAAATTTTATAAAAGCTCAAATAACATTCTACATCACGTAAATAGTAGGAGCAAATATAGAACATGTTATTTGGAATCGGGATGAAGCGCTGAATACAATAAATGAGAAGAAATGTAAGTTTGCTTTACCATTAATTTTACAAACGTCTTGTATACATATAGGTAGCTTAATAGAAAAGTTTGATTCTTTACACTTTAATTTTCTCGATAAATTTAAACCTTTCTGAATTTCCAATTAAACATTCATTAAAATAGTCTTCACAAACAAACAATCTTGAAATGTTTCCTTTTGCAACACTTTTCTGTGCCCATTTTACAACTTTATCCAATACCAATGTCTATTTAACACAATAACACCTAAGATATGACAAATGACATTTTCAATAATCTATTTAAAGACAAAACTGACACCAGTTAGCATTATAAACAATAAACTCCGTGAATATGATAGATATCAATGCACTTTATTATTATGTTTAAAATTTTTAACTTTCATATTACATCATTAAATAACAAATTTAATTTTTCCGTAATTTGTTACTAATTTACTAATAATATAATATTTCTACCCCTCATTCGAGTTATGAGAATTAGCCCAGAGATTTGTGCAGAAGAGGGGGGTGGCATATTATTATTCAGTATGCTAATTTGCGCCTAAGAACGATGTGTGTGTTGTTGGCCACAACCACCATTCAGTGCTAAATGAATTGATACCAATAGAATGCCAAAATGTAAAAAGTTGCAACTGCAATTTTCCCCTTATTGTGTAAAATAAACAATCATTATCTCTAAAAAAGTGTTGTGATTAAATATAAATGTTAGAGATTACTAAATATATCTTAAATGTTAATTTAATATACAACTGAAAGATAAGAAATTGCTGAATAATAATTAAAGTATTTTAATAATAGTATATTATTCAACGAGAATATGATGGCTGTATTCACGAAGTTGAATGTTATAGTACGAGACAGTGTCGTACTCACCTGACTGAATTACAGGTAATATATGCAAGTGGAATATAAACATCAATAAAACCAGTTTGTGATAAATCAAATATATTTTTAAAATACATCTGATTTATTAAAAAAATATATATTACCAATTTTTTCTTTAAATTGCTAAAATATAGATTATTACTAAATGGATGTTTGCTATTCAGACAAGGAAACTGCATGAATATTAAATAAATAGAAAAATTTAAATTTAAAATTGTTTATATAAAATGGACATTGTTTTTTTCCAGATATTAAGGACAAAGTTAAAAACTGCATGATCATAACAAAACCTTGCAATATCATTCTCATTAATAAAAAATAATTGTATACTTTATCGAGGGCAAGGAAGAGTAATTAAATTATTATTTTGTTTTTATAAATGTTGACAAAATATTATGTACCTATTTTTGAAATTGGCTCCATCATATCACAATCACAAATCAGTAAGACCAACTGTGAAAGTTAGTGTAGTAATTTCATGAAGATTCATGCATTAGTTTTATTATTAATTGGTCAAACCTGGGCCTTACTATCCTGGCGCGAGAATTAACAGCGTACCTTCTGCCAGTACGGTTTCCATCTGTTCGGGGTCTTCCTGGCCTTCGCTCATCTACTAAATGTAAGGGTAATGTGATAAGATCGTCCATCTAGAGAAAATATTATAAGGAAAACAAGTTTCACATCAAATTTAAAACTTACCACTTCGTCATCCTCCCAATCATCTACATCTGCCATCTCTTCATTATTGGCAGGAGGATCCTGCAACTCTTCAATGAATCCATCTGAGCAATGGGGACACGTGAAGTTCTAAAAAGGCCAAAATGTACATTGACGTTTACAATATGCATTGATTATTACCGCAGATGCGTTTTGGAACTGTACGTTGCACATGTGACAGTAGAACTTTTGTGGTGGCCTGTCTTCTACAGCTGCTTCTGCCATTTCTTCTTGATTATTACTCCTAAAACTACTGATTTAAAGAAAGAATTTACAAAAGCACAGTCACAAAAGTCACTTCAACCACCATATTTTTACGTACATATCACAACAAATTTACCAACGATCTGCGCATAGCAAAAAAATCCCCAAATTGATTACTGTTTGTCACTAACAGTTACATTTTAGTTATGTTACAATCAAATAATTGGCAATACTGTATGGAAAATGCTAAAATTTTTGTTTAGAAATTTTTACTCATACTTATTTTTTACCTGAACAAAGATTGATTTGAGCAATAATATACTTAATAAAAACCTAATATTACATTGATATAGTTATAAATAAAATGACATCAGCTCTAATGTTCTACCTGTTTCTACTGACTTTTCTAGCTTTATATATATTTTTATAAAATTACACTTGTAATTTGTAATATAATTTCTTTTTCAGTTTTCAAAGAGAAAATTATACTCTTGACTATATAAAGAAGAAGAAGCGGAGACTGAAGAAGATCATCTTCTGTTATCAATAATCTGTTCTGGTTTTGACTTTTTGTCCATCCATGTTCTGTGATGTTCTGTTCACTTCTGTCCATTTTCTTTCTGTCCTTTTAAAACAATTTTTTTTCACATGTGTAATGTCATATAAATTAAAACCATAGGAACGAATTAATTAGAAAAATGCGTATTGAAACATGTTATTTTTGCTCCTCTCGAATATATCCTGGACATGGTATTCAATTTGTGAGAAATGATTGCAAGGTACTGTTAGTTGTACTAGTCATGAGGTTATGTTTTAATGAATGGTTTTTTAGATATTTAAATTTTGCCGTTCAAAATGTCACGCAGCGTTTAAAAAGAAGAAGAATCCACGTAAAGCTAAATGGACCAAAGCTTACAGGAAGACAGTCGGCAAAGAATTGGCCATTGATCCATCCTTTGAGTTTGAAAAACGCAGACATGTGCCAGTCAAATATGACAGAGAAACGTGGACAAAGGCTATCGAGGCGATGAAGAAAGTTGAAATCATCAAACAGAAACGACAGGGTACATATATTATGCAGAGACTACGTAAAGCTAGGGAATTGGAACAAGAAAGAGACATTAAGGAGGTGCAACGCGACTTGTCGCTTATCAGATCACCAGCTGCTGGACTTAAAAAGCACAAAGAGAGTGAAACCATGGCTGAAGATACTCGAGAAAGCGACGAAGAAATGGAAGGAATTGTGGAAGATGGTGGAGAGGTTACTTTATAATTTGGATATGTTTGGTTTTTTATTCTATAAGTTGAAAGCGATTACAAAACTTAAGAAAAATATAATGACTGAGATTCATTTGATACCTATGTTGAATAAAAATTCACTTTTGAGTTTTAGTTTTTGAATGTTTTAATTCTTTAAATGTTCCAAATTTTGTGGTGTTAAGACGGAAGTGATTGGTTAGTTTCTGGGTAAGTAAAGAATGCACAAAAGGGTCAAATTTTGAATGTGTGGGGAAAGATTAATAAATTACAAGATTAAGAATTTTGCAGGGCCATTCTACCAATGAGTTAATTTTTATAAGTATGATATATTGCTAATATCCTTAAACGTGTATTTAGGAAGGAATAATCGGAAAACAGGACAATATAGTTAATGGTCTAGATTTTCTGACTATGCCAACGTTTTGATTTTATTTTAAATCTTCCTCAGGGTTAGTGAGACAAAACCATAGCCAAAAAGATAAAATTATTATTCATCATACAATGAATAAGTTAATAAGAAATGCTTTTACTCAACGATATAAATGTATAGTGGTAAATTGTAATGTTTTGAATAGTCTACTAAATCAAATATATAACAATGTATTTGATTTAGAAGACTATTCGAAACATTACAGTTTACTGACGACTGACTGAAGACTATTCGAAACATTACAGTTTACCACTATACATTTATATTGTTAGTAAAAGCATTTCTTATTGACTTATTCATTGTATGATGAATAATAATTTTATCTTTTTGACTCTGGTTTTGTCTCACTAGTCCTGAGGAAGATTTAAAATAAAATCGAAACGTTGGCTTAGTCAGAAAATCTAGACCATTAACTATATTGTCCTGTTTTCCGAGTACTCCTTCCTTAATTTTTATAAACGCACATTGTCACAAAATGTTTCATAAAGATTATTAATATTAAATGAAACTTCCAATAATTTTCTAAATAGTAATCACTTAATTAAATTAAAAAAATAAGAGTATTTAAAAAATTGGAACAGTAAATATTAATTATTTATCTATTTTACAATAACGTATATATTGTACCAATTTTTAAGTGGAATTGTGTAAAAAAATTTGATGAAGAAACACTATTTGTTTAATATCCAGATTTAATATTTGACCCAAAACTGATAGGAAAATTTTGTTATCTCAAAATATTGTAATAAACTACCACAAAACTGTTAACCAGGTCATATTTATTTATATATTAATCTTATACTATCATTCCAAATAGCTTGAATAAAATCTACTGATGATTTAGAAACTTACTTTTTGAGGCAGGTTTTGATAACTCAACATGAAGAATCAGCTGAAAACAGACAGCTTTTTCTTATCATATGTTTGTTTGTGCACAGAACTGATAAGATACTAAACACAGTCCCTTTTTTTTTGTACATTTTTTATACATTGTGATAACTTCTTAGAAGTTGAACCTAAATAGACAATTTAACATCAAACACTCCTAAAGACTACTTAACAAATCAGTATTAATTTGTATAGTGCTTTAATAAAATAATAAGTGAAAATGAATTTAATTCAGACAAAAGTTGTTTCAATAGTTTCACTAGGCTTAGCAAGTATATTTGTTGGATTGATACCTGCAAGTTTTGCGAATTGTGGAAGACAACAGTGGCCGTTGTTTCTTTCCAGTCTCTTATGTTTTGGAGGAGGCGTGCTTTTATCCACGTCTTTGATTCATATACTCCCTGAGGTCAGAGAGGTTGCTCCCGAAGCATACAAACCATATACCGAGATAGTATTTTGTGCGGGGTTTTTTATTTTATATATGATAGACGAAATCGTGCACTATTTTTATGGAGACACTCAGGAGGCAAACATCTTGCATAATTTACCAAAACCCAACGCAACACATCGAAGACATTCGACAACTTATGGAGCAACAGAAAATAACTCGTTATTGACGCCACAGCAACAACCTCCTTATAATCCTTCGTTTTACAGAGTGAGAAGTGACAGTGTTTTGTTTGTGGACGATGCCCCTTCACAGTTGTGTCATGTTGGTCACCAGGAACCTTGTCATACAGCACCTACTGCCAATGTAGGCCTCCTAGTGGCCTTGTCAGTGCACGCTTTGTTAGAAGGGTTGGTAGTGGGACTAGAGGATTTATCGGGCAAGGTAAAGTCTGCTAATATATTTTGCTGCTGTCTTATAATTATAGTCATACTAAGTAATATACCTAAATTTTTTCTCTTTTAATTTATATCCATTCTATAAGATCTAGCCATACTTATGTTGAAAATAAAATAATGAATAATATTAAGAAATATTTTTAATGATCACCTCGAATTTCTATACATTTTTAAAAATTGTCTAAACACTTCGGTTGCATACAAAACTTAGGATAATTTTTATTTTTGTCTGGAATACTAACTTCATTATTCATAAATTATTATTACATACATCATTAAATTAAAAATGTGTTTATATCGAAAATGATTGACCCTTTTCAGCAAATATTGATAGGGGAATCAAACTGTGAATTTAAAATGACAAATTTAGCAACATCGTCAAAATTGTGTAAATTCTAAAACTTAATTTTGTATAATGAAGCATCCAATTTAAATAATGAAACCCAAATTTCGAGGTTGCCAACCAACGGTCTAAAAATTATGGCTGAAATTATTTAACTTCTTACTTGGAATCCCTATATATCCGTAAGGAAGGCAGATAGGACAAAAATGTATATAAGTCTGACAATTTTAATTCCATCTGTATACCCTATACCAATTTTTACCAACAGTTTTTGGTCACTTGCTGAATAAAATTTTCGAGAAGGTCAAATAAGTATATTTTAAAATTATTAAAACAAGTATATTTATACGTGAAATCAGAGTAGTGAAAAAATATTTCTTTCACCATTCAAAACCCATATATATCTGTAAAACTATTTATAGATACAATTTTGATTGATTATCCAAACAAATATAGAGCCCACTTTTTAATTATAATGATCAATATTATTTCTGCCATTAATTTATTATGAAATGGATGTTAATATATAATAATTTCAATATATCAATTTATGTTTCCTTTTTGTCCACTTTTGGGTAATAATCCCGTGGAAATTTGTCTAATACTGATAGTGTCAAATTATTAATTAATATATATTTATTGTTGTAAGATAAGTAACGAGAAATCATGCATATACGTTAATTTTGATTATTGATACTATTAAAATTCAAAGACAATTATTGTATTGGGTTTTTGGGGACAAGAAAATCAAATTTGTTTCTAATTTTGATGTCACTAGTAGAGAGCGCCACTTATGGCACATCATGCTTCTTTTAAATGACAACTTTTTTGCGGCTTAGTGTTTCTACCTGACTATTGAAACAGTGGATTCTCCTACTTATTTTATCTGAAAAAGGTATACCTACTTTGTTGAAGTCGTTAGAAGTAACCGTTTCTGAAATAATCCTAAATTAAATATTAACTTTGATACCCTGTATATTTTTAACCATCAACTTGTAATTAACATAACTTTGGCAACATTGCATTATTTTGTTGTCAGAGATCAATTTTTGCTCTATGTTGCATTTATTTCCGGACACCCATATGTGTAAAATAATAAGGCAATAAAAAAATTTTGAACCTCAATACTTCTAGACACTCACTCATTCATCACCTTGCATATTTGATATATCCTTTTAAAGTTTAATTGTTTTGTCACACTAATGGATCACTTTGTACTTTTTGTAGGTTTGGCTTATGCTTGGAGCAATCGCCTCCCACAAATTGGTTGTAGGTTTCTGCCTAGGAATGGAACTTGCATCTACTCCAACGATAAAATTCTGCAGGCATTTTGTATACATATTCATTTTCACATCGGGATCTGTAATTGGTATCATTATTGGAATGTTTATTACAAATATTCCTAGTGGATTGAAAAATGTAGTTATTCCTCTATTACAGGTAAACTCATTTCTGAAAGTCTTTTAAAAATTCATTTTTTTAAACAGTGTTGAGGTAACCATGAAAAAATAGTAGGTATAGGCATTTCATTGTTTGGTGAAACTTTACTTCACCAATATATATTCTATTGATTAAAATAATTGGGGCTTACAATTGTATACACTTTTTCTTTATATGTATACAGGGTGTTTTTAAATGAAGTAGCAAAAATGAGACCACAGATTCCACACCAGGTGAAAATAAATCGATTTAATGTAACATATCACATAATACAAAAGATACAGGGTATCAAAGTTAAAATTTTATTTTTGATATTTGTAGATAACTTCTTAAAAAATCCAAATATTTACATAGAATTTGTAAATCAGGGGTTTTTGCGGGCGAGAAATTCAAATTTTTTTCTAATTTTGACGTCACTAGTAGAGGGCGCCACTTATGGCGCATCATGTTTCTTTTAATTGGCAGAACTGTATGCAAAACTATTTCTCAGGTCAGACAAATTCCCATACCCAAAATTTTACGATTAAACGACTTTTGACTATTGCAAAATATGGAGAACTAGTTCTGGGCATTATAAGTTGTTCAAAACTTTTTTAAATGACCAGAACTAGTTCCTTCCATTATCTGAAGCTTATGATACTCGAAAAAGTATGCAAAACTAGTTCTGAGTTTAGAAAATGTGGTGACAATAAAGGCATAACCCTACTTAAATTTTTCATGTAACTTTCAGAAAATGAATAGAACTAATTCTGGTTTTGAACAATTTATAACGCCCAGAACTAGTTCTCTGTATTTTGTAATAGGCAGTACCCGTTTAAATGTATAATTTCCGGTATGGGCATTTTTCGGAAGTCAGAACTAGTTTTGCATACTTTTTCCGGACATTGTCCGAATTCCAGTATTGTGTGCAACATATCCATCTGACTATCGAAACAATCGATTCTCCTACCTGTAATATCTGAAAAAGGTGTACCTTGTTAAAGTCGTTAGGAGTAACAGTTTTCGAAATAATCCAATTTGAAATATTCAATGCACCGATTGAAAACTGTTATCGTTTCAGGTAAAGTGCCTTTTCTACTAAAAATACAGGAAAATGTTGTTCAGTTGTATGGAAGCGTGGAAAATTTCAAAAAGATCGGCCTACTTTGATAAAATCTTTGTGCTTTGTTGAAAACGCTTTTATCAAATCTCGCCGGTCTTCTTTATCTTTTCCACGTCTCTATAATTTACCATTCTGAACAACTTTTCAAATAACACTTTGCTGTATCGTCAGCAGAAAAGGCACTTTATCTGAAACCAAAACAGTTTTTACTCGGTGCACTGAGCATTTCAAATAGGATTATTTAAAAAATGGCTACTCCTACCGACTTCAGCAAGGTGTACCTTTTTCAAATAAAATAGGTAGGAGAATCGATTGTTTCGTTCTGCCATTTAAAAGAAACATGGTGTGCCCTGGCGCCCTTGGAGAGAAAATAATAGTAAACTATTTTCTCTCTGGGCCCCCTCTATTACTGACGTCAAAAGTAAAAAACAAATTTGAACTTCTCGCCCGCAAAAACCCGTGATTTAGAAATTTTATGTAAATATTTCTATTTCTTAAGAAGTTATTTACAAATATCGAAAATAAAATTTTAACTTTGCACCCTGCATCTTTTTTATTATGCGACTTGGGATGTAGGTATGTTAGTGTTAAATCGATTTATTTTCACCTAAAAATCTGTGGGTTCATTTTTGCTAGTTCATTTAAAAACACCCTATATAAAATAGTAAATGCAACTTGTTTTGTTTCATATCTGAGTGATTTTTAGGGTCTTGCTGGAGGTACTCTTTTGTATGTGACTGTAAGTGAAGTGCTACCTAGAGAAAGAGCTAGGTGGCATCAGCAACATGAGAAAAGAAGAGCTGGCATCTGCCAGTTTCTCTCTGCCATTGTAGGATTTGGACTTATGACAGCACTTAGTAAATACCTAGGTAAAATTATTGTTTTATTTATTGTTGGGTGCTTTTCAATTTATTTATTTATTTTCAGATTTTGACTGACGAAGAACTTTAGTGATATACTATTTAATTGACTATAGGGATACCTATAAATTTTATTTAATGTTTTTATTGTGACGAATATATTTAGGAAATATATAAAAAAGTCTAAAACCAATTAAAACACTATTATATAAAATTTAAATATATAATATGTCTTTAAAATATGATTTACTTATTTTAATTTCACGAGATAAATTAAGTTTACTCATAGATACGATATAAAAATAGGTCTACTGTCTACTATATACACAAATATTGAGGGAGAATCCCAAAATATTGTTTGCTGTCAATAAGATTTAATAAGGTAAGTTAAATTATTTGTAATATACAGGGTGTTAATGATAAGATTGGTCAAACTTTACCGTCATATTCTATCGAAAATAATTGGGTTTGTTATGTAATAATTTTTTATTCAAACCTTAACAAGGGAATTACAAGGTGGTTCAATATTTTGTTTTGACAACTTACTTCACTGCTAGGGAACTGTAATTGTTTACGACAATAAATAGTTAAAAATGTCACATTCTTGGTTTATAGTTTTATTGTTGTAATAAGTGTGTTGATAATATGATATCTAACTGAATGAAATTGTGTCTAAAACTCGAAAGCACTAAATATTTGTAGTGGACCAATTTTTTAACCTATGTACAGGGTGTCCGGAAATGATGCGTCAATATTCCACGGAGGGGTGGGGGTTGGGGTTGATTCTACACGAAAAATTAATACCTCATAGCGTTATAACATTTTTTTGAAAACTCAAATTTAGCGAGGTGTCAACAAAATTTTTATTATGGATTGCTTCTAATAACTTGTTCGTGAGTCTATCGATTTTTTCTAATTTTGTACACATATCATTAGTGTTCCTTTGTATCTACGTTCTTAATTTGACGGATATCCTCCAACGC
Source organism: Monochamus alternatus (assembly GCA_037114965.1). Lineage (NCBI taxonomy): Eukaryota > Metazoa > Arthropoda > Insecta > Coleoptera > Cerambycidae > Monochamus > Monochamus alternatus. The sequence continues at coordinate 18,646,141 of CM073435.1, read as the reverse complement.
CAAAGGACCTATAAACTGTCTTTGGCATTCAAATAATGACAGAACGTTTTTGTTTGTTTGAACATTTTTATAAATTTTAGATAGATAATAAATATAGAATAGATAGATACATTTTTAGATAGAACGTAATTAAAGATCGTCAAAAAATATTTAAAAATGTCGTCTTGTTATTGAGAAAAACGATTTTACACATTCACGTGTGTTAAATAATGAACAGCTGCTCACTCAAATTTATTTTCAAAATTAACAAAGCACGCCTTGAAAATAAGAATGTGGATATACAAAGGAACACTAGTGATAGTGTATAAAATTAGAAAAAAATCAGTAAACACAAAAAGTTATTACAAGAAATTCTTAAAAAAATATTTTGACACTTTGAATCCCGTTAATTTTGAGTTTTCGAAAAATTATAGTATTTTGTGGCAATCATTTTTCATGTAGAATCACTCCCTGTATATCTATAAATATCTTTTATTACAAATTTAATTATTTGCTTTATAAAGGGTGTTCTAAATATCAAGACATTGTAATGTACAACTGCAATGAGATCTCTGGATCAGATAAGGATATGTACAATTTAATTACATATGCTATCCAGTTTTTCGTCACAAAAAATTCCAGGTACAATTATTGTATATAGATATATGTAGGTACATTGCAACGCAACATTAAAAAATATTCATTTATCTCTCCTGACTTAAATTTTGAAAATTTAAAAATTGACAGGCCGCAGTTAAGTTCTACTTATTTATCAAAAATATACAGGGTGAAGAATGGGCCATACATTAGGGCTAGCTTTCTTGAGTTTCTTGAACAAAAATAATGTAGGTACTTCTCTTATTTAATTTTTTTTAGAATGATTTCCTGGGTAATTGTATTCATAAATTAGGAAAATTATTTTTTTTTGTGAGACAAACACAAATAACTGATCTTTTTTGTTTTAAATGTACAGGTTCTGAGCGTCTGTGCTGCTATATTATGTTTTCAAGGATAGAGATTTTTTAAGTGATATATTAAGGGGTATACTTATCGCATGCCGCTAAAATGCACTATTTTAAAGAAAACTGCATTTCACGTATTCATTAAGCTTAGAAATCAATACATAAATTGTAATAAATTATTAATTCAAAAAGCTTTTATAGTTAATAATGTCTAGTAGGTAGCTGTCTGGTATATATTTCAAAAAGAAATTTAAAATATAGGTTTTGTTCTTGCTATTGCGTTTTAGTTTGTTATTTTTTTATTTTTGTCACTTTTTAAATGTTGGCTCTTTCGTTTAAAACTAATCAAAGCCTATTTCAAAATAACTAATAATTTTTCAAAAATTTCTATCAATAAAAAAATCTGAAAGGATTAATGTAGTTGGCACAGGCACTCAGAACGCGCTGTACATTTAACTCAAATAGAAGCAAAATTGTACTAAGGTAAGTTGACTTGATTCATATTATTTTTGTCGAAAGAAGCTAGCCTTAAAGTATTTCACCCATTTGTTCTGAATACTCTGTATATTTATAATATTTTGTCAGTCGTAATTATGAGGTTTATCGGCATTTAAATCTACGAAACTTCTAAGCTAATGATGAAAATGAAAATACTTTTACTGATCAGATAACGTAATTTTGATCTACTTTTTGAAAAAAGATATTTTTGATAAAATTCGAATAGGTGAAGTAAGCAATATTTTTTGACATTTTATGAAATGTAGGTAGGTAATAGAAACAAATTATATTGTTGTTTAAGTCTAAAATTAATGAAATGATATCGTGGATGATATAAGGAAATCTATTTCTGTTTGTCTAAAATAGCTTACTGCTACCGAAATCCTTTCTAAATGAAATGAAATACGGTGATAAATCACTTTATTTCAAATCTTTATAATATAATGGCTCCGGAGCGTCGACATGCAAAAACTATCGATCTATTCGTTAACTACAGGGTGTTTCGTGACTAATAGCCGGAAAACTTATGAAATGCATGACATATCAGGTAAGTCAGTAAAATTATGAAACAGGGGACAAATATTCTTCTCATAAAAATATGGTATAAGTTCATACAACACATTTGTGAAAACTCAATATTAAGTTAAATAACTTTAAAATTTCATTTTTAAAGTAATATTTAATTACAATTTTTATTTCAATTAAACAACTTTACATTAACTAGTTATTATCCTATTTATTATCCGACTTGCTTCATTTCACTAAACGCGGTAAAACTGTTTTTAGGTAATGAATGTTGTAAAATAGCGTCAATTTTAAGCAAAAAAATTGCCAATAGGTTTTGTCCAAATACACCATATGAAGAAAATACACATTTCCTACGAGTTGCAGACATGATTTTTGTAATAGTGTTATGAAAATAGTTCAAATATACTATAGTTATCATAATTTTTTATTGAAAAATGTGAATTTCGAAAAAGGAAGTAACCACTCTTAAAAGGCATGGTGGATGGAAAGCAACGAACGTGGCAGAAGGATATATAGATGAGGATTCCGTTCAAAAAAGCTTCAAGTATCCTCAAAAATATTGGGTCAAGGAGAGATCTCCTCTACTTCATCAGTACATGCACTTTTCGCGCTTTCCATAACCAATTGTAAAAAGTTACAGTTAAAATTTATAATAATGATAACTGATTTAAATTGACAATAAATGAATAGTGAGTTCAAGAATTCGGATGAATTTTTTGTGTGCGGGAAATATTTTCCCGCACTAGTTAAATTAAATTAGTTAGGTACTAAATGTACAACTTTTCAAAACACTATTAAAACAAATTTTCTTTTAACTGTAGAAATAAAAAATAATAGTTATTTACGCATCAAGGGAGTTATGAGGATGTTATCGAGGGCAACAGAACAGTTAATTTGCCCCAAATTATTAACATCCAATACCTAACTCAAGTGATGGATAAAGATTTTTATTTCATACCACAGTTTATATTGTGTGTTTCATACTAATGGAATATGTAAACCAAAAAAATTAAACGAACGTAGGTATGATTACCATGGATATCTCAACTGACAAGTTTGTAAATAAAAGTTTTTCAAAATTATTAATTTGCAAAAATGAATGAAAACTCGGGGAGAGTTCAGGCGATTTGTTACAAAAGGCTGAGAAAGCTGGTGCCGCACTACTACCAACAAAGTCGGAACCAAAGTATAAAAAAAATATGACAAATTCCTGCAGTGGCTGAAAGTTAACTATTGAAAACAAAAATATAAGTGAAACTATAATGTTGGTTTACTTTCAAGACATGGTATGTATTTATTCTTCCACGTTCTATTATCAGTGATATTGATTTATTTTTCTTATAGTCTGAATCGTACAGTTCTAATTTCCTGTGGACTAAGTGGTCAATGTTAAAATCAATGACGACAAAAAAAGTCTAAAATGTTTAGTCAGGACGACATTGTCAAATTTTTGTAGGATGCATCCGATGAGCAACATTTTCTACATAAAGTAATGCATTAAAGAATTACATATTTATTGCTTTATTGTATAGGTGGTTTTGATTATGGGTAATTTCGGGGGCTGTAGAGGTTAAGAACTTTTGAATGGTTATGGTGGTTGACATTCCCGAAAGTAAAGCAGATATCCGTAAGAAATTTACAATTGTGGAAGAAAACGAGTTCTCTGCATTGGGTCTAGTGTAGAAGTATGTCTTTGCGTCGGGTTCAGAAAGATGTTTTCTAACGTATGGCGAAAAGCGTTACACAGTTCAGTCCGTTGGGTAAAATACATTTGGAAAAATGTCAAGCAAAATTGCTAGATTTTTGGGTTTGCCAAATCCAGAAGCTTTCACGAAACATTGTGCGCGGAGGACTTCCGCGACTGTCTTGGTCAATGCAGGAGCAAATATGACGACATCGAAGAGACATGGTGGATGGCGAAGGTCAAGGGTAGCAGAAGGGTATTTCGCCGACAGCATGGAATCGAAAAATAAAACTGCAATAATGTTTGCTGGCATGTCACATGAAAGAAGTGGAACCTGAACTTCATGTTTTACTATAGCCATAGGCAGTAGCAACAGTTCAACGGAAAATTCTTGCAATTTGGGAAATAATTTCAGTGGAAAATTCGACAATTGTCGGTTTATTCTTGTAAATACATTAGAGGGAGTTAATGATTTATAACTCTCAAGGGAGTTATGAACGTGCTCCACGCCATGAACGTGTTTTATAGTTACGGTAACTTAGTTTTTATTTGTTTATAATGTATTAGTATGAAATAAAAATGTTCACTCTTAAATATTTTTATTTTACTTCTACAGCTTAATGTTGTAGGGTTCATATACAGTATATATGGGAACACCCTGTACACCCATCCATCGACTCGCTATTTATGTCGATCCGCTGCAATATTTCCCTGTGGCGTTGCATATTGGACATCGTCACGAAGGTTCCTCCGACGGCGGCAGCAACTCAATGACAATTTCTGGCCGGGGACGGCCATCAATTTCGTACCCGTCACCGTCGGGCTCTTATTATGTATCTGGGACACAAAGGGACCCATTCCCGTTGCCATTTTCCGTAGCAAGTCCATCACAATCGGACGATTGTTCGTCCTTTCTGCATTGTTGTTTTTGTTGGGCGGTTCCTTAATTTCGTTTGTCCTTCGTTATTATTTTTTTGGTAATGGTAGTGAAGGGTTCCGAGGCGGATATGCATAGAAAGGCGCTGCATGACAGGGTGATCAAGGAGGGGATGGAGCTGTGGAACCGGCAGAAGGAGTTCGAAAGGATCAAAAAGTTCAAGGAACAGAAAGAGGTAAAGCGCTTACAGCGGATATTTTATAACAAAAGATTTTATTTTTAATTCATTTCGTTGGTAGAAATCGATATTTTAAATTATTTTATTTATAAGTACTGAACTCTAAGAATTGTATGCCATATTATTTCCAAAAACAGTACCAAAACTTAACAGGATTTTGAATATATTTACCTTCTACATTATATTAAAAAGATTTTTAGAATTGCACATGATATTTCATCAAAGCATGTTTTATTTATATTTAATCGTGTATTTTTAGTAAAATATTATTATGTACAATCTATTGCAAATTCAACTTTCAACTTTAGGTCTTAGTTGTTCTACTCACCAATAGAAATATAGATATTTTTACTCAGCACTTCCAGTAATTCAAAAACTGATTTGAAGTAGTGCTATAATTGTTGCAATAGATTGTATACAGAAAATCGGTGGCGGTTCCTATTAGGGCAAAACCAAACTATAATGCTGAAATTTAATCATTTTCTTTAACTTTTGGAGGGAAAATGCGTTAGAGGGTCCACTGAATTGTACTTTTTACTTTACTTTTACATTGAAAAAAATGTATAGATATTAATTCAAGCCTTAAAATAATTCTAAGAGATGGTAATATTTATAATGCCGCCTACAATTTTCTCAGTCTGCATTTGGCGTGTAAAAAAAAACAAGGAAACTTTATGATGAGTCTAAATGCCTTGTCAGGCAAAAATCGAATTAGCTGTCCCAAAAATGTTCAAAAGCATTATCACATACACATTGCAGAACTTTTAGTTTTAGTTTTAGATTCAGATTTGATGACCTAACTTCACTATGAATTTATTGAAAACGGCGCCCTTAAGTTCTCATTCCCATAGAAATTTGTAATATTTGCCACAAATATGCAAATAATTATCAAAATGAAGCAAACATTTTGTTGCTGTCAATTTAGTCATATATCTTGCCCCCAGCACTGGCTGCTTCAGCAATATGAATTGGATTCCTTGAATGTCCGGCGGAGCATGCACACCGTAATATAATAAATCGAAATCTTGATATACCGGAAATATTACTCAAATTAAATGTTTATGTCCCTAACGTAACTACTCGTTCCTGTGATACTTTCTACTTAAAAACGGCCGATGCTAATGTATTGTGCTCGCTACAGACTATGCGTGTATTCGCAAATAGTGTGTAGGGTCTCGTTCGTTAAAAATTTATAAAAACCCTGCACACTATGCACGAATTCCTTACAAACCACGCATCGCGCATCTCGAATCACGAATTCACGCATAGTCTGTAGCGGGCCTTAGTCAGCATTCCCTAATAGCACAGGGACGTCCTATAAACATCCAAAGGATGTCCAAAGTCGGAAGTCCAGACATCCAGTGGACGTCCGTTTTTTGTTCGATGGACATCCATTGGAAGTCCCACGGACGCACAAATGTCACAACTTCGTGCAACCCAGAGACGTCCACTACTGTACCACTTTCGAACCCACAGATGTCAGCTCCTGTACCAAATTTGTGCTATCCATGGATGTCCTATTTTGTACATTTAATGGAGGTCTGCATTGGAATTATAGAAATACTTTTTGATAACATGTATTTATTGTTTTTCTAATTATTACATGAATAACAAATACATAAATAATTAAGTGATACAAATAAAACGACTATATAACACGTAACAAGTAACAAGAACAAAACTATATATAACTCTTTATCAAAACCATATAATTACATTACTTAACTTAACCTTATATATAAATAGACTAAAAGTAGAAAATACAAATTTACTTACTTACAAAATGTGATTTATATTACTTCTGTTTCCTAATTTATTTTTCTATAGGGTTTACTCATCAATATTTATCACTTTGTCAGCGTTACCAAAGAGAACAGAACCGTTTGTTTCAACTTTAGAGGTTAGCGTTACATCTGGATTCTGGATCCATATTCTTTAATACACATGCGCTGCACGAATTTTAGCGGCAAATTCAAATTATAACAGGACATGTACAATACTGGACATCCATCGGATGTCCTCATCTGTACTATAAAAATATGTCCTATAAAGGATATCCATTGGATATGCAATGTATGTACCATCAAAATATGTCCCATAAAGGACATCCATCGGATGTCCAATCTATGTTCCATCAAAATATGTCCAGGAATGGATATCTGTACGTTAAATAGACATTAAATGGACGTCCACTCAACGTCGTGTGCTATTAGGGTTATAGGTAATGTGTACTTGAATATTTTTTATTCTGATGTTCCTAACATCAAAAAGTCATTTCTATTGTAACTTTGTTTTTTTTTAATTATCTGTAGTTATTTTTTTGAATTTGTGTAGTATATTTTATGTATTTTTGTTTTTATTCTTCTAATCACTATTTTCCTTGTTTTGAAATTGTTTTCTTTCCGTTTAGCAGGTATATGCAAATAAATAAAAATCTAAACTTTAACTTAATTTATCCTTATCTTTACTACACAAGTATAACTAATTTCACTACCACCTGAATTTGGTGGTATTTTTTTCAGTATATGTCTCATTAGGACATAAACTAATCAAAATAACTACATTAATAACATTTGGTTTTTCCAATTCATCCGACTAATATAATATATTGTGCTGAGCTAATCATTTGGCACATTTCCGCTGTATGATGATTGCAATTCCGTTTAATTGTTTAAATATAGCGATGAACTAGTAAAAGGGTTTTGACGTGACTAAAGCTAAAGAAGAAGTATGCAGGGTGTTAAAAAAAGAGTGTAAAATATTTCAGGAGGTAATAGTATGAACCAAAATAAGCATAAAAGTCTTAATAAACATGGGTCCGCAAAGTAACGATTGCGGAGATATGGACCACTACTCGTTTTTCAAATATTTTATTTTATTAGGAATAAACCGACAAAGGAATCTTTTAACAAACTAAAAACAAAGTTACAGAAGATGTTCAAAATGCCCTCCGTTCATTTCCAAGCAGGCACGACATCTTCATCTTAACGATATTCAAACTCTTTCGAAAACATCCTCCTTGGTTTGGATTACCATACACTAATATCTTGAAATATTCCCAAACAAAGAAATCTAGAGGGTTCAGATCAGGCGATCTTGGAGGCCATAAAACAGGCCCGGCCCTTCCTACCCATCTATGTGGAAAAGTTTGGTGTAAATGCTCTCTAACGGTCATGGAAAAATGAGCTGGAGCACTATCATGCTGGAATCACATTTGTTGCCTCTGATTCAAAGGAATGTCTTCCAAAAACTCATACAGTGTGTTCTGCAGAAAGTTGAGGTAAGCAGCGCCTGTTAATCGGTTTGGTAAAACAACATGACCTAGAAACTTGTCACCTACAATACCCATCCACGCAATCTTTGATGAATTCTTCCAAACATGTGTTGTGAAGGAATCTGGCGATTTGGATAAGCGTCAACATAAAGACGTCGCGCTTCGGTGGCGTTCCCATTAGCACGACCATACATGAAATGCATGTCTGTTAATTATGCGTTAGAGTAACCAGCCATAGCGAAAGAAAACTTGTGCACTGAGAACAACTGTCAAATACGTACTGTTTATTTTACTAAACATCAACAAACTATCATAGGAAAATACACAACGTTTTTGCAAAATAAAAAAGGGGCTAAAAACATAAAACATTCCATATCTCCGCAACCGTTACTTTGCGGACCCATGTTTATTGAGATTTTTCTACTTATTTTGGTTCATACTAGCTCTTTTCCAACACGGCACCTGACTGGTTGGAAACCTGTCCCAAGTGGATAGCCAAATCGTTCACCGACTTACTGCAGCGGAGTTGTATCTAATATTAAACTGACTGACGGCTTCGGACAAGTTTCAAACTAGTCAGGTGCCGTGTTGGAAAAGAGCTATAATTACCTCCTTAAATATTTTACACTCTTTTTTTAACACCCTGTATGTATTAAATCTTATTACACTATGAAATATACAAGGTGTAATATAAGTCCATGTCATAAATTAAAGAAGTGATTTCCTTGGATCATTTTAAGCCCAAAAGCCTTAATAAACTAAGGGCCTAAAGTTAGTAAAGTTATTGGCTATCAAGAGAAGGTGTTAATGTTTTTGAAAATTATCACATTTTTTCAATTATCTCTGAGATTGTTTCACGCAGATTGATGAAATTTAGGATAATAACAACTAAATCTAATTAAAAAGAATCAGTCGATATATTTCTATGTACCTAAATCTGTCAACAATTGCATTTGCAGAAATTCAGAGGAGCCTACACAGAAAAAATAAAAGGTGCATTTAATTTTCTGTCACATTTCTAATAAATAAAGTATATTTCCCTGCAGTGCAGTTTCTCTGAATTATTATTTAACTAGATTTTTTAATTAAATTATTGTATTATTTAAATTTTATGGGTTATTCTTCAAATAAAATAGTAGTGTTACATATTGACGTAATAGTAATTTTATTCTATATCTATTACTGTCAAGATCCAATATGAGAAAACAAAAACACAATTATTGTATGTTGTATAACTAAAACAAGTGGCCATAGACATTTTCTTTCGACGAAAATCGATTTCTCGTATATTGTTGTATATTATCCAGATGTACCAAATTTCAGATCGCTATTTTCACTTTTTGCAATATTTCAATAACGGCAGCTATAACTTTTTTATTTCAAATGGAACAAACAGTATGTATTTTTTCGCTCTGTTTTGTGCACATTGAAATTGTCTTTTAGTTGTATTCGCTCCAGGGACATCGCCATGTTACCAAATTTTCAAATATCCAGATAGCGATCGAGGTAATTCCCGGTGGGAGAAAATATATACAGGGTGATTCATTAAGAATGGGCAATCTCTGAACTGGAGATACTACACACCAAAATATGGCGATTGAGCCAAATATGCCTTATCCGAATGTTGTTGATTTAAAAAATATAGGGTGTGCAATACTAGAATTTTATTTTGAAATATCTCAATAACTTTGAAACCTGTCGGAGTATTAAAAAAAAGTTGGCACAATTATGTTTTTTGGTACGGCAAATAAGAATTTTTAACTAATTTTGACGTCACTAGTAGAGGGCGCCACTTATGGCACAGCATGTTAAATGGCAGAACTTTTTTGTTGTTTAGTGTATCCATCTGTCTATTGAGACAATCGATTCTCCTACCTGTTGTATCTAAAAAAGGTATACCCTGTTGAAGTCGTTAGGAGTAACAGTTTTCGAAATAATCCTATTTGAAATTATTCAGTGCACCGATTGAAAACTGTTATCGTTTCAGGTAAAGTGCCTTTTCTACTGAAAATACAGCAAAATTTTACTTGAAAAAGTTGTTCAGAACGGTAAATTATGGAGACGTGCAAAATTTCAAGAATCGAAGATTTCGAATCACCCTGTATAGAATGGTTATTCACATGTCACATGTAAATGGTTCTGTACACATGACTTCATGAATACGGATTGCAGAAAAATTCATTTGTAATACAGTAAAAAATCTACAAAACCTAATACTTATTAAAGAATGTATTAAAATAGTATCTCTCGAAAAGTTGAATTTTTTACAGATAGGCACATAGTCCATAGGTACAATTTTATTCGATAGCGACAATCACGAGGAAGAAGTACTTGTACACATTGTATATAATAGGAATATATGAGTAGTAATTTGTCTTTCAACATTTTCTAAATCGATGTAAGACTCACTTGATAACCACGTATGTACTCTACAATGTTTCTTGTGATAGTCTGGAGGTTATTTTCAATCTCTACTAACATAGCCTTTTCAAATTCTGGTGTTCTGATGGTAATGGGATGCCTAAATCTTTACTGATGTGAAAATGATCCATTTCCTACAAGACACCGATGAATTTCAATAAATATGCGATATGCATCCATCTGGAACACTTGTTGAATGTTTCTTAATATAAACTGTATTTGTATTTCTATTTGATATACCTTAAAAAATAAATATATGCTCGTCATTTCTAAATTGGTATTGGTAGTAAAGTTACAATGGGAACACGAAAAAGAAAATTGGTCTTCTTAATTAAGTAATTTAATCACTTGTCACAATGTCTAATATTAGAAATTATTTTAAAATTATTAGAAGCAAAGCAAAAAGATATAACTTGAAAATTGTCTATTATATCAACAAAATGCATGATACTTTTTTTATTGCAAATATGACAGGGAACTAAATGTACCCATTATTTTTTTGTAAAATCTAGTCGTGTAGTTTTTCTGAGAGTTTTAATGACAATGCTTCCCAGAATCTGCCACTGGTTGACAGATTTAACTTAGAAGCATATCAAATTAACCTTGTTCTCATGGATGCGAAATTCGCGAAAATTGTGGTGAATTTCGCAGATTTAATTTAAATTTTTAATGGCGGGAAAGTGTCAATTTCTCGTGAACAGAAATATTATCGTTATTTTCAAAATCTGCGAAATTCACGAGAAGGCTTTAGACGTCATTTCAACATTTATAAATTTGTCTTTCTAGATTCGCGATATGCTGGACAGCTACTGGCCTTGGGGTAGTGGCACCGACGCTAAACCTAGAGGTCTCAGGAACCTCCGTCTCGAAGAGCTATTTCCTAATAAGGACTACTTGAAAGTAAAATTCAGGTGCCAAACTTAACCCTAAAAAATAATATTGTATTTTAAGGCGAAACGATTCGTGGGAACTATGGATTTGGGAAGAGGTGGTGGAGGTGCGCCGATGTTCAACAGCGGGAGGAAAGTGACCAGGACACGGGAAGATCCCATTCTGCGCTTCCAGTTCGGAAGCAAGGATCTTAGGAGGTGCGTGGACAATACTTTGAGGTACAAGACTAGCAGGGAGCATCAGCAGGAGTATAAGAAAGAGCTGGGTGAGTTATAATTACGTTATGTTTATGCTGTTTTTAATCATAGCAAGAGAATTTAGTTTAGCGCAATGAAGTAGATATTAGAGATGGGCAGTTCCCGAGTGAATTGGTTTAAAAGAACGGGTTTCGACACTGAACTGCGAGAATCAGTTCTCGAGAAGTTGACAAATCAGTTCTTTGCGAACTGATTTGTATCGATTGATGTAGAGTGCGAGAGATATTTTCAAGTTTAGACGTCAGAAGGAACTGTTCAGTGAATAGTGAACGAGTGTTCACAGCCTATGTGAGCTTCAAAATCACACGGGCGATCTGAATTCTGATCAGATTGCGGAGCGTTAATATCATTCTTAGTTAAATATAATATCCAAGATCTGCATACCAGCGCACATAGGCGTCCGTATCAAATAATCAATGTTACATTAATAAAAACGATATAGGTATGTGCCATTAATTATAATTATATGATGTATAAGAATTAAGAACTGAATTTTATTAACAAGTAAAATACAACAACTTTACAAAAATATAAATTAAATTCTGTAATAAAAAATAAATAAAATTTAGTATCTAAATGATTCGAGATATTTTGGAAAAAAGGGGCTTTATATATTTTGATTAAGAATTCTGCTTCTAAAGTCTAAACGGGTCGCAATCGTAAAACGCGGAAGAAACCAACCGTTGCGATTGACGGAGATGCGGGATTCGGAGAGAAGTGTATATCTGTGCAGTGTTTGACGTCAAACCAGTTCTTAAAGAGCTGGTTTTAAGAATCAGCTCTTTTTAGTGATTCAGTTCTCGAGAACTGAATCATTAAAATGAACTGCTAAGCCCATCTCTAGTAGATATGAAGCACAATCCTAATAAAAGAAATTATTTTCATTGGGACAAGTCTGGGGCTGTTTCTTGAGTACTTTTATAGTCTATCAGGATCCAGGTTTATGGTCTAAAATTTAGATTAAACTAACTAATGAATCAGGGATTTGAAGTTAGTTGTTTTCGAGTCACCAGCTGTTTTAAATATGCGGGGTAATTTACTCAACACTTCATTAGAACTTCATGTTTTGTTGTTTTAAATGCATCCATATAATCTATATTGAATTTTTTGTTTATTTTAGTAGAGTTTAGTTCAAGCTTTCCTGCGTCTCACAAAATAGTTTAAGTTAAGAGATATTCGCAAAAAATATTGCCAACATCTATAGGTTCAAAATACTAGAGAGTGATTAATCTATAGCATTTAGATGAGTAACATAGGTGAGGGTTGCAAGGAACAAGATTCCATAGGCACTTGAGAAGCGTTTAAATAATACACAATTACCAAATAAGTTGACGTTGACTGAACATAGCACTTTAATAGTTTATAAACTCATCCATGCCATCTACTTCACAGTTACTGCAGAATGCCGTCTTTTATATGGCCATGGCTTACTACCACTCACTTTCACCTATCTGATGCACTCTCAGCGGATATCACGCTTTATAATATACTGCACTATACATATACGCTACTGGTTACTAGCACTGTCAGTATAACGGTCACACCTTAACACTTAATTGTCGACTATGAATAGTAATGTAATGTAATGTATATGTGGCATTTCATCATCATTTTTCAAGTACTTCGCTATCCTTGTCCTCATGATAGTCTCCTGTAAGTCGTGATTAAAAAACAAGTAAACCTCTAAATATGCGTTATTATTAAACGCCGTTCTTTTCCAGTAGATGACTTTAATTCAGTTGAAAATTCTTCAAGAAATGCATGCCGTTTGCCTTAGATCTTGCAATCATGCCACACTTTTGTCACTGTACGGCCTTCATTTATCTATGTTTTATCAGTGGAATATATTCTTCCATTCAGATTTTCTTCTAATATTTGTCTTATATAGTATTATCGCCATATCACTGCTTCGTCTATCAGCATATTCTTTCGATTTCATTTTATAAAACTGAAGTTCCTGTCGCGTATAATTCGCAAAAACCACCGTTCTTGATATTCTAGGCAAAGTTCCACCCAGTAAGACAGCAACCTATTTTTTTTCTATTGTCGAGAGCTTATTTATTATCCATGAATTGTTCTATACGAATCACGTATTTTGTATCGTCATCAACTTCTATCTTCTTCCTTCTGCGAGTTATTGTGTTCTTCTTTGTCACTTTTTATTGCACAATAAATACAACTTCAAATATAAGTTCATAAAATCATTGGCGTAACATTTAATTTTATTAAGTCGAATGATTAAAAATTTCTCCAACAATTATTTTTTTTACTTTTGGTAGCTAAGGTATAGTTAAATTGAAATTGAGATGAAAAGTTCCTATACTTGTATACAGGCTGTCTCACATAAAAGGGCCACTCCTATGTATCTCGCTTAATATGCGAGGCACGTCAAAAATCTTATTGCCTTACAGATTTTTTTGTTATTACACATGAAGTTGGCCATGGATCTCAAATTTGTTTCTACGAAGCATAAAGGCCTCCAAAAATGCAACAAAAATATTGAAAGCTTTTTGACGTGTCTCGCATATTAAGTGAGATACATGGAAGTGGCCCTCTTATGTGAGACAGCCTGTATATGGTTCTGACCGTAGCAGCTGTAATACCAATAATATCCAAAATCAATATCGAGAGGGATCAATTTCATGCTAAAGAACTGTAAATTAATTCTATGGCTGGCAGCAACCATATTAAATTTAATTACAGCATAGGGCGTGGAAACTTAAAGTCGTGATTTAGATCAAGTTGCCTTAGTACAATTTTACATTCCTTAAAACTATTTAAAAAATATTATAATATTAAATTAAATAACCTTCAAACAAATTTCATAACTGTCAAATCTTTACTTTGACGTTTGTCAATCGCGGATGACTTGCGTTTGGCCTCTGAACATAAACTGACAAAACTGAACTGTGACGGCGAAACCGACCCGTTTATATATGCTTTTAGGGTTCTAGAAGTTTCCACGGTCTCGAGAACGAGTCGGGAATCAAATCGAATATAGCCTGGAATATTCTAGAAGACGTCAAAATAAATGTATCACAAAAATTATAAACGCAAACTGGAACATAATTAATAAACTAAAAAGGTAGGTGAGCTTCCTTAATAGTATGGTCGAAAATGTAAACAATTCCAGGTATCCTTAGTAATCTTTTTGACATTTATATTTTAGATAATACATATGTTCACATTCAGGCTCCCCGAAAACTCACTTTCGTGAAATTTCATTGGTGTCTCAAGTATTTTTAAATTATCGGACTAAACTGTAAGTTATTTGAAATGATTGTAATACTCAAAGTATGAAAAATTTGAGACATACATAGACCATAATTACTATGTTTTAATGTAGATCTGATAACATTATGTATAAGAAAATAAGTAATTTTTATCCCTTTTTCAAATCTAGCAGTGATCCATATATTTTCGTTAAAGGTTAATACATCGATCTCTCATGGTTTTCGAGATGCTAATTGTATTCTATTTAGAATACCCTGTATAATGATACAATGTTTGTCAACTTTGATGTACTACTTTAATGTTTTCAGATACAGTAGTTCTTTCTTTTAATGAGTTATTTTGACAAACTCTCCTATTTTAGATAAGCTGGTCGAGGAAAAGAAACTGAAGGAGCAGCAGGAGAAGTCCGACACCAAGTTGTTCCACCAGGAGCAAGTAAGTCTATGTATATCTCAAAGGAAAAAGTGTTATTTTAATGTTTTCATCAAGTTTTTAAAGCCTCCGCCATGGGGAGCACGAGGACCTGGTGGGATGCCCTGGCGAAATCCTAATGCGATAGGACTGAATTTTTTTAAATCATTGGTACGCTACACTACGTGTGTAGCTTGCTGAGCATACACATCATTCATCTCAGCTTTACACGTTATTTAGACAAATAAAACATTTGAAGATAACGTTAACAATTAACGAAGTTAGTTAACAGAAAGTTTTTAATTCAGGGAATAGATATAGTGTATCCAAAATTAATGATGAATTAATTGATCTTGGAGGTTATAAAAGAAAACGACCCAATGTTTTCTGTTCTGTTTGAGTCTTATGTATTGTGCAGTCATTATTTGCTTCAAAAGAAGCAATTGTCGGTACCTCCTATACAGGGTGATTGGGGGGAACCCCCAATATTCGAAAGAAGTGTTTAGGGGGCAAAAGTGAATAAAAATGTCTAATAAACATATGGTTGAATATCAACGGTTATTGAGATAGCAATGAAAATATTTTTATTGCTATTTTTGCGAAAATTATTATTTGATATTTTATTTTGAGTTGGCCATGCGTTCTAAGAAATACTCACAATTAGTGATTACTAATTGTCACATTTATTTTGACGTTTGTGATTTAAACGCTTATTTTATAACTGTCGCATTTATTTTTACATGTGCGTTCGTTTAGTCCGTATTGTACACACATAATTTCATAATGCATGCTAGTCGCGTCAAATTAGCATGAAAAATGTGAAAATAGTCAACTTTTTGCGGAGAAGTCCGATTGAGATGCGGTTTCCTGCAAAATGTTCAGGGAATTTTTTATAACAAAAGGTACATCTAACCTCTGTACGCTCGCAAATTTTTAATTGTTTATTTAACAAATAACCCATTTTTGTTGAACATATGGCAAATGTTACACACGATTCAACGAAAATGTCTGAAAAATGTTCTCTCGGGGGTTTTCGAGGTCCCTCTTTATCACTTTGGTGTTAGCTTTATTATTTATTGCTAAATTGTTGTAACTGGGCTAATTAACAAATTAAAAACTCCACCCCCGAAATCACTAGAGAACCGAAATTTTTTCCAGGATTTCTGGTTTATTAAGGCAAACCATCGGCACAAGATTTTTGCAAATATAATTGTTTATTGTTCGATTGTTGCAACCTCGCTAATTAACAAATTAATAACTTTTTTCCTGGAATCGTTAGAAAATCGTATTTTTTTTTTGCAATAATTCTGGGATCAATTGAACAATAAACAATTATATTTGCAAAAATCTTGTGCCGATGGTTCGCCTTAAAAAGACAGAAATCCCGGAAAAAATTTCGGGTCTCTAGTGATTCCGGGAGTAGAGTTATTAATTTGTTAATTAGCCAGGTTGCAAACATAGAAAAATAAACAATTTCGTGCAACAACCTTGTGCCGATGGTTCTCCCCATGATTCCAGAGTTATTGCAAAAAAATCTGGTTCTCTAGCGATTCCGGGAGTAGAGTTATTAATTTGTTAATTAGCGATGTTGCAACAATCGAACAATAAATAATTATATTTGCAAAAATCTTGTGCCGATGGTTTGCCAGAAATCCTGGAAAAAATTCCGGTTCTCTAGTGATTTCGGGGGTGGAGTTTTTAATTTGTTAATTAGCCCAGTTAGAACAATTTGGCAATAAATAATAAAGCTAACACCAAAGTGATAAAGAGGGACCTCGAAAACCCCCGAGAGAACATTTTCCAGACATTTTCGTTGAATCGTGTGTGACATTTGCCATATGTTCAACAAAAATGGGTCATTTGTTAAATAAACAATTAAAAATTTGCGAGCCTACAGAGGTTAGATGTAGGTACCTTTTGTTATAAAAAATTCCCTGAATATTTTGCCGAAAACCGCATCTCAATCGGACCTCTCCGCAAAAAGTTACAACTGAAATGCTAATTTGACGCGACTATGCCACATTTAGTCATCGAGAATATGCTGATATTATTTTGATTTGGTTCTTTGTGTATTTCATGGTCGACTTGAAAATCGTTGTTTTCAGCTTGATAACTAAGATGCAACCAACTCATTATGATTCATTTGTGTGTAAAATTGAATATAGCACCCATAAGAAAAACAATTATAAAAAGTTGATGTTGGTTTTTCAAAGCAGATACCTTGAAATAAAAAGCGCTATTCGATTAGTATAAAATAATCTAAAACTTAATTTTTCGAAATTTCAATACATCCATCACTGATTTAGGATACATTTAGGTATAACTCTTTATACTATCCTAACACTAAGATAGAGCAAATGCGGAAACTTCTCACGTTTTATTAGTCTAACAGATTTTCATTTAAACATTTGTAACGATTACCCAGCTGATATCAGATCTGGCTTAGGGCTGGTCTGACCACGACACCATGAGGAGCATCGAAGACGACGTGAAGCAGGATAAGACGCAGGACGCTCAGACTTACGAGAACTTCAAGAAGATGAAGATGATACCGCCGAACAAAGTCAAAATCGATCCCGTCGTGTTTCACAAGAAGAATTTCATTCCGGTCGGAAAGAATCGTAAACTCTCTCCCTTATCAAATAATAAGGACCAAGGAGTGGAGTTGGTGAACTTGATGGCGAAGAACAGGAATTATCCTCCCAGGATCCCTTTGAGTAGCACGGATGTCACAGCGGAACATAATATTACGGGGTGAGTAATTGGTTCTATGTCAAGATCCCTAAACAGAGAAGGTTGCTTTCAATAGCATTGCATAATTTTTGAAACGAGATGGCGTCGATGGTATTTATTTTGATTTTCGTCATTCATCTCAGTGTTAGTTATATTTGAATTTTCAGTTGTTTTAATAATTTCTGTGTACAAACATATAACAAAGAATCTCAAACAGACAGTTTATTTTGTAACCTATAATTAGGTAGTTAGTTACAAAATTCTCAAGATTTCGGATCAGATGCGTTTACCTTACAAACTTTTTGATTTACTTCCAGCATGGGCAAGTTATTATTAACTAGGGGAATACCTTGTACGAGAAGTAATATATTTTATACCTCTAAAATAATTGCAATTTTATTGTATGCATATGCAGCACTATTAACATTACCTATACATACAAGTATGTATACCTGAAATATGATACATAACTCAGCAGATAATAATACCATATATTATTATCTTCTAAGTGATAAAAACCATAAATAAATAATAATTCTTAACCTAAAGATTGTTAGTAAGACGCTTCTGCGTCTATATCGAAATTTTACCGATATAAAAATATTAAAAAAAAACTCCCTAGTATCAAATATGCATTATGCTCGGATTTGAAAATTAAATGCTGAAGACCTTTGGAAAACGTATTTAAATAAAAACTTACCCCACAATTAGAACTTTCGTACACCTTATCTGTACTTATATCAGATCAGAAAGAAGGCTGCACCAATTTGAGGCTATAAAAAATCACAATTTTCAAGATAATCATTATTTATTTGCTTAAGCAACATATAAAAGAAATGTAGGTACAACACAAGTTTAGTTACTGTTCAGTTAATTGTAGGTATTTATTTATCTGTACGATGTCTGTCTACATTTCTCTCCCTCTTCTTATTTGATGAATAATTTAAAATTACATTGGTGACCAGAATTTCTGGTGACCATAATTGTCTTATTGTGGCTCTCGACACTGGAAGTTCACTTACTATCTTTTTACACATGGTGTTTTGGTGTACTGTGATGGAATAGTCTTCACAGGGTAATTGCACGATGTAGGCTATAAATTAAGGCAAACAATTGGTGGTAGAATGATTGATGTAATAGTTGTATAATACTTAGCCACATTACCAAAAATTATACCTGTAGGTTATAATTTCTTTGAAGCTGCGTTCATTTTTCTTCTACAACATATACAGGGTGATTCAGGTTTAATCTTGATAACTTCAGGAATCGATAGAACAGGTTAAAATAATGTTCATTTGTGATATAAACTTATTTCCTAAAACGCATCGTTTCGGAGACAGAGGGCGTTGAAGCAGGAAATTTTTTCCCGTTTTTCCATCATAACTTTTGAACCACTTATCCGATTTAAGTGAAATTCAGAACACAAACACTCCTTATGATCTTACATATGCTTCTTAAGTTACCTACCTCTCTTAGAAGTGTATTTTGTATGCTACCCCCCTCATACTTTATTTCAAAACCACAAAAAAAACATAATTCTTAGCACTAAAAATGCTCTTTAAATAATACTTTTGACAATGATTTTCACAAACGTCAGTTTACACAAATCACTGAGTTCTGTTTTAATGGGTTGCTATAACGTTAAATGAAATTTACGCGGCTGGTGCGCTACACTGTCACCAATTCCTTTGAATATCTCAGAAACAAGACCAAACGTCGGAAAAAAACAGGAGACGAAAAAGTTTCGAAATTAATCAGATCAAAGCGATGTGTAGATGTTTTATTGATTTTTTTTTTGTAGTTTTGAAATAAAGTAAGAGGGGGGTAGCATACAAAATACACTTCTAAGAGGGGTAGGTAGTTCAAACTTAAGAAGCTTATGTCAGATCATAAGGACCGTTTGTGTTCCGAATTTCACTTAAATCGGATAAGTGGTGCAAAAGTTATGAGGGAAAAACGAAAAAAATTCATACTTCACGCCCTCTTTCTCGGAAACGATGCGTTTTAGGAAATAAGTTTATATCACAAATGAACATTATTTTAACCTGTTCTATCGATTCCTGAAGTTATCAAGATTAAACCTGAATCATCCTGTATATTTAAATTCTTTTGTATGAAAATCCTTACTGCAAATTCTTTGGTTATCTAGATAAAAAGTATCTGGATTGCATCTTAGCACCTTCCATACCGCTCTGTTCTTAATTAAGGTTCTTTTGGGACACTATGGAAAGTAATAAATTCGCCTTTTTCCTTTTGGTTTAACAAGTAGCCACCGTATAAATTGTGCCCCCAGATTATAACACATCAGAATTTGAGATTTGACAGAAAAATATGTATTCTCAACAGCACTTAAAAAACAACCAAAATGTAACGGTAACAAATACTAGAACAACAATTCCTGCGTCAAAACACAAAAATAATTTCAGTTACACAAAAATAATAACACGGGACATAGAAATACTTTTAGAATACAAATAAAAACCGATAATTTATTACCAAGCAATATTTGACATTTTCGATTCAATTGCCAGTGTGAGTTTGTGGGAGGGAGAAGCGAAGAGAATCAGTAGTTTGTAGCCTTGAGTATATACACCTATAGTCAAGGTTTGTAGGCAACCTCCTCTATTTAGGGGTCTGCTAACGAGGGCAATTTGATGTCTGGACCTATGAAAGAAAGTACGTGTCTTCATCTTACTTTTAGTTAATTTATTTCTTAAATCAATCTCCTCCAGACTCTATGGACTCTATCTGGAGAAGGTATATGCTTTATGTCGTCTTGAAAATAGATTTCTTCAGGGTAATAATTTACTGCAGCATTAGATGTTAATAAAAATGACCAGCTGTCAAGTTTCTTAAATTTTTAAAACAGAAGGAAACATGACGTTGCTAAATACAAATAGAAAATAGAATAGATCCTAGAATATTCCTACAAATGGTATTCTACAACAAGTGCAGAGCCATGATGAACTTTATCTATTTTCATGACCCAGAAAGTTTTGTCTAAGGTGACAATTTGAGTAAACGCTCAAAAATACCTTTACTAAAAAGGCGCTACTTTCTTTAGTAACAAAAACGTATTTTATTCGAGTTATTCTTACTCGAATATGACGAAAAGTATGTAAATGGAGGTATTTTTGAGCATTTACTCAATTAAAATAATTAAAATAATGATTCATGTCTTTATTCAATTAAATTCGATTTATTCGAAAAAAGTGTTAGTAATGTCATTTATACAGGGTGCCAAAAATGTCGAAATTTAAAAATTATAATTTTATTTACTTGGAAACCCTTCGTGATAAAACAACAATAATTGTTGGCTGTAATTGGGATAAAATTTTAAAATCTTTGACACCCTGTATCTCGGAAACGATGAACTTTCAGATATAAGTATTTTTGGGTAAATTTCATTCCTTTTCACTGTACGATCATTCCTTCCATGGATGCCAGTTATACCTGAGACACCATGTATAAAAGTGTTTTTCAGTTAGTTTTTAAGTTTTTCTTGTAAACCAGGGTTTTCCCGAAAAACGTAAAGGATTAGTAATTTGTAGAAAACTGAAAGACGAATCCGAAAATATCATCATTGATACAATAAAGCAGTTCTATCTCCGTCACTGGATCGATCATCTTAATTTTAGAATAAACTTTCAGATAATGGACAATGTTTAGATCAATCCATGTGTCCAATTTGAAATTATTTTAGTCTCTAGTTTTTAAAATATTTAAAAAATCAAAAATACTAGGTAGGTAGTTACTTAATATTAAATTTTCTCGTCACGATCTTCACTACTAAATTATATTTTTCCAAAAAATAGTAGTAAAATAAAGTTTTTATTTTTTTCTCCAAAACTAAAGCGTTACGAATATCAAAGATTGTAGAGGTGTACTACTAAAGAAACTTAGTTTGTAAATAATTATTGGTATTATCCCAATGTAATACGGGCATAAAACTGATGATTATTCTTTAATTTGTTGTATATTTTTTAAAGACTATCATAATTAGCTGCAAACGCTTGCCGAGTATGATACCAATATCAATACAAATATCGTCACTCACCTATCGGCAGGCCCTTTAAAACATTCTAAAATATAACGTTACACCAATAAAAGAAAAACAGCAATATTGCTATGTGTTTGTTTATAAATTATTTTTTTTTGTTTTCAGCAAATCGTCTATTTGGAGCCGCGAGGGGTCATCTTATTTAAAAGAATTAACGAAACAAATGCTCTCCAAACAGGAGCACATGAAGGTAATAAATCATTGAAGGCTAATATGTACATAAGCAATACAGCAGGATTTTTTTTAAATTATACCTAAGGTCTTCACGATCTCTCAAAAATAAGTATGTAAAACACTCTTAGATTAGAGAAGATAAACCATGCAGTTCATTTTTTATACTCAATATCTTATTCAATAAAAAAATACTTAAATAATGGAAACAGTTGAATGGAAAATATTGACTTTCTTATTTTTATATTCACTTTGGTAGGAATAATTTGTTCAATGAAGTCAGTAATAGTGTAAATTAAATCTTTGTTGAATAAATTGATGAGGTAATTCATGAAAAACTTGAACAATTGTCAATGTAAAACAGTCAGCAGCTATTTACAAGTAGTAATTGAAAAAAATATAAGTGTATATGACGTCATAATAATGTTGTTTCCTATTTTTGTAAAAATAAACAAAATATGACCACATAATATCTTGAAGATTGTGTATTAGTAGCATTTGCTTCACTACCAGTGTCTATACGTCAGACGCATCGGTCAGACGAATGCGTCTGACACTATAAAGAAATTCCATCTTAAAATTAAAGAACTACTTAGAAAAACATATGAAGACGTTTTGAAAGAGCTGTACCGAATGCAAATCGATTACAACTGTGTCTCAAGCTTCTGGCGCATCCCATTCCAGTGTTCATCGAATTTTGAAAAAACACAAGTTTCATCCATTTAAGATGACGCTGGTTCAAGAGTTACATGAAGATGACTTTGATCGCCGTAACCAATTTTGCGAATACTTAAGTGAACAACTTCTGCTGAATCCAAATCTTCTCTACAATACATGTTTCTCCGACGAATGCACATTTATGTTGAATGGCGAAGTGAATAGACACAACTGTTGTTATTGGAGTGATACTAATCCGCATTTAATCAGGGAATTTCATACTCAGACACCTCAAAAATTGAATGTTTGGGCAGGCATTTTGGGCGACCATCTTGTTGGACCATTTTTCATCCAAGGTAATCTCAATGGAAACACCTATCTACAATTATTGGAAAGTACAATTGATCCTAGGATAACAGAGATTTTAGAAAGTGACGACAATTTACTAGAAAATGAAATAACCTTCCAACAAGATGGTGCGCCCCCGCACTATGGTGCTGCTGTGCGACAATTTTTGGATGACCATTTCCCGGGGCATTGGATTGGCAGAAGAGGTCCCGTCGAATGGCCACCAAGATCTCCGGATCTGTCCCCTTTGGACTTTTTTCTGTGGGGTCATTTAATATCACGAGTGTACGCCACTCAGCCGGAAACATTGCAAGTGCTACGTCAGAGAATTGTAGAAGAATGCCGATTAATAACTGCGGATGTCTTTAATAATGTTCGAACAGAATTTGAAAACAGACTGTATTATTGTTTGGGAGTTAACGGAGGTCATTTTGAGCAATTCATCAAATAAATCTGATTTATTATTTGCTTCAGCTTTTTTATTTTATTTCTGACTTTTTTGTAAACTGATAGACACATCAATAACAATTAGGTAATGCGGTCATGTGTAGTAGATGAAAAACTTATTAGTGGTGGGCATTTGTGTAGAAATTACTACGCGTAAGTTGGTTTGTCATCTTTTTGTTTGTAACCAATAATTCTGTCAAATCTCAACCGATTTCTAAAAACGGTACGTCACTGTATTCGCAATGAAAAGGGCTTTAAAATGATGTGCCACAATTGGGGTAGTTGCATTTGAAATTTTTAAGTTGGGGTTGCTAGGCATTAGGGGGATGAACATATCGAGTTGGCTTGACTGTCAAAAAAGCTCCCCCCAAGAACAAAAATCGACGGGTCTCGGCGAATTTTGAAATATTATTCGGTTTTCCAATTATAGGGGGGGTCAAATTTTCGTTGGAATACCCTGTATGTAAAATATGTGTATATGTAAGTCAGTGATAAAAACCATGAATATCAATTTCACCGTTAATAATAAATAATTTTTGATGAAATTTGGTACACACCTATTTTAGGGCGTGCTGAATGCAGTGGTGTAGTCAGATTTTGGACAAAAAAAAATCGCTAAACAGCTTTTGCCAATTTTAATATCGAAAAAAAAATACAAAGTAAGCCTTGATTATAGACAATGAAATTTCATATTGTGAGCCAAAATAAGTTTTAAATTCTCTATCTTAAAAAAAAACGAAGGAAATTGGATATTAAATGCAAGTAGTGCAGGTGTTTCCATCTGTGGGCCACACTGCATGTTAACTTGAAACTGTCATAGATTTTTCTAAAGGCAAGACATTTTATTGGAAATTGACTATCAAGTTTATATAAGGAAAATGAGAGAACTTTTCGTTTGTAAGGTTGCAAAATCATATTTCGACATTACTGGTTTTGTTCAAATTTTATATATAGGAAACTACTATGAGAGAACTACACGTACTTCCTACTTCTACTTCCTACTTCTTCTACTACTACTACTACTCCTACTCCTACTCCTACTCCTACTCCTACTCCTACTCCTACTCCTACTCCTACTCCTACTCCTACTCCTACTCCTACTCCTACTCCTACTCCAACTCCTACTCCTACTCCTACTCCTACTCCTACTCCTACTCCTACTCCTACTCCTACTCCTACTCCTACGCCTACTCCTACTCCTACTCATACTCTTACACCTACTCCTACTCCTACTGCTACTGTTACTGCTACTGCTACTGCTACTACTACTACTATTTCCACAGATAAATTAGCTATATTTATCTGTGCTACTACATATCTAAAATATTTCAAATTCGAAGATTACCTATGCTTTTAGTTATTATTGAGCACTTAACTGATTAAATATAGTTTTATCTGATTTCGGTGAAAGCATAGCTTGACGAAAAACATCTCTCTTTTCTTTATTAATTTGTTGCGCCAACACTAGTACATTATGTGCTTATATTTTACGTACGGGTTTTTTTCTAGGAACAGAAACAAAAGGAGGTCGAATTTGTCCGCCGCCATTTCTCGACATGGGATGCTTTCTGGGGCAGACCAGGACACGGAGCGCCATTGCCAGAACTAAAGAAACAATCTTTGGATAGACTCCTTTACCCACAGATGTTCCCTGTTGGTGTTCATTAGTCACTTCTTCAGTACTGTCAGAAGCGTCAATCCTTTAAAAAATAGGATATTTGTATCAAATTTTTGGTAACCACGAGTAGAACTTTGATGTTGAATTTTCCATCTTTGATAAATAATTGTAAAAATACACTCTTCATTTTGAAAGCAGATTTATGCCAAGTGAAAACAACTAAATATGTAATGCTAAAGCCCTAAAGCAGTAGTAGCTATTCCAAATTGTATCATATTGCATTGAAATTCGTTTTAGTGTTTTTTTAGTTAACAGAAGTAGGAAAACCAGTTCTGAAAAACCGCTGCCACTGATAGTTTTCATATAGGTATATCTATTATTATTGGTAATAGATATTGGTTGTTGTATTCGAATGTTATTGTTTTGTTGTATATTAATATTTATTTAATGTTATACCGTTGAAATTTTTTTAGATACATATAATATAGCATAATTCTGCATTTTGCAAAAACCTGATCTAATATAATCTAATATAACAGATAGTATTTATCTATGGCACTTCTAAATAGTTCTGGAAACCACGCATTGTAGATACAAATCTTATGTGTATTTTGTAGTCAACACAATCAGAACGTTTTGTCAATAAAAAAAATAAGAGAGAAATTCATCATCAGGCATTGCTAATGCGTCGCCTTCTATGGTTGAATCTGATTTAAGAAATAAATTATGATTCATTTTCTTAAGAGCAACCCCATATTTGCCTTTTTAAAAACTTATTTAGTGGAGGACACATCTTTCTACATTTTATTGGTTTCTAAATTGCTAATGTTACAAGTTTAAACATCCATCTGCATATTCCTTACTTCCAGAGTGTTTTTAGCTATTCGTTTCTTATTTTTAATCGACGTTTCAACCGTTTTACTTATCCAGTCCTCATGCCACTTGACTGTTAAAAGGTTCGCTCCTGAATTTGCAAGCAAGGAAGTGACCTTCGAAAGAAGTGCCCGGTGTAATCTCTTACATTCAGTAGTTAGAAAAATGCAACTTTTTTCGGCATGACGCCAATTGGCGTTAATACCCATGGCTGTTTTGTACATTGCCATTCTTCATTCATTCCTTCAATGCAGTGGCGGCTCGTGGTAGCTGCAAGATGAGGCCCAAATAATACCTAAATAGGAATAAATTTTCACGTCACCCCTGGGGTAATATTGCTTGACGCGGTGACCATTTTTTATTATGGAGGTCTTCGCCAATAGCCCTACTATAACCATAAATTAAAAAACTAAATAAGATCAGAACTCCGATTTTTATTTGCAATATAATTAATAAATATATATATATATATATATATATATATATATATATATATATATATATATATATATATATATATATATATATATATATATATATATATATATATATGTTTCAGCATCTAATAATTTAAAAAAATGTTCCTACGTGTTTAAAACATACATACAAAACAAAGCCACTTTTACCAAAAATGTACTTTCACTTCTTATAAATAAGTCTATTCGTCGGTCTTTTAAATTCGCAAATTTATTTATAATGTCTTTTTAAAATTGGGAATCGGCGCTAAGACTTTGCAACAGTTCTTTTTCTATAGCCATCATCGATAAGTTGTTTAAGCGCTCTTGTGTTATCGTATTTCTTAAGTAAGTCTTAATGCGCCTAAGGCACGAAAAGTTTCGTTCTACTGAAAAACTTATTGCAGGAATGCAAAATAATTTGTATGTTTCCGATAATATCATTTTAAATTCCTTGTATAATATTTCTACCGTTTTCTGAACTTCTAAATTCTACAAAACATAAAGTTCGTTTTTCAACTTATCTGTGTCAAATATGTTTGGATACATTTATTTTGTAGTAAACAATCAAACGATATTTCCGGAAATTTGTTTGCATATTCGGGATATTTTAAAGCGTTGGCCGATTATTCAAAATTTGTCATTTCTCTACTTCATTACGTATTGAAAAAGGCGATTCAAATAAAGATAAAATAATATCGTGAGAGGGATTCATTCATTATTATAAATAACTATCGACGAGCCTATCGATAATATATATTTAAATTAGGTTCCTATTCTATGTTAAATTTAGTTTTACCTTGTAAGAAAGTTGTTTTTTTATTTCTTTAAATTAATCCTACCTGCCTTGTCCCTAAGACTTTACCACCGCGCTTGCCATCTAATCTTCAGAATATTTAAGAAGTCACATTCAACTAATCAACCACTAACATTAACTACTGGAAATTCAAAACATAAATAAAAGTATTAACACTTGAACAATCGATTAATCGCGTCACACACGTAAATAATCTACAGTTCACAAGTTACCTACGGTCACTAGCCACTATCACATCGTCCATTTGCCGTTGAACTAAAAACTTGTGGCGCCAGAAATCTGGCCTCAGTCTCGAGCGGACATGGAGCGAAAAACATCGATTTTAACCGTTTCGCGTGGTGGAGGAAACCATAACGTATAGACATGTGCGATGTAATTTGAGGCTCGGAAAATTCGGCTTCACTGTGGTGGGATTGGTGGGTGACCCGGACTCCCACGCGGGTAGAAACAGAAACGGCGGGATATTGAAATGTAAATCAGAGGTACATTATAACATACGAGGACTAAGATTGAAGCAATTATTTTATTTCTTTACATTGATTTTTGATAAATATAGTAGGCAATAGGATTGGAAATTATGGGGTATTAAAATATACAGTGAAAGCCAAGTTTTGCAGTGAGGCCCGGCCTTAGTTGCTTTTTACGACAAGCCGCCACTGCTTCAATGTCTCCAGTAGTTATAACAAATTCAGGCGAAATTTTGGTCTTTATATTAGGTATTATGACACAGAAAACATTTCATTCGTCGAAATTGTGTCTTTAGATGTATAAATCTGTGATCTAAATAATTTACCTTTGTTAGTAACCAGGTTTCATCTTTGGCTTCCTGTAAAAACTTCGTTACATCGTTTAGTTAAAATATTTGACTTTTTCAGTTTCTATCCTTCAGAATTTCTCTTGAGAAATGCCACGAGCTGAATGTATTTACGCATATTTGCTCGTATCATCAATTAATACACCTAAAGACTTGAAGTCTTATAACGTTTGGACAAATTCTCGAAATAGGCCAACAGTACCTTCTCATTCACCTCATTCTTAATTTTCTTCTGATCGCACCATTCGCATAAACGTGCATAGGCTTATTCATATTTAATTCTCGATTTTTCTGGTAAAAGTGATAAAACTACGTCTCGTGGGAGAGTTTCAGACTCACTCATAATAAAACAAAGAGAAATTACAAATTTGCAAAATTCTTGACGTATTGACGCAAGCTAACACCCTCTTATGAGCAATTGTTGCATTCGTATCTTAACGATGCCGTTATCCCACTGATTAAAAATGACTGTAATATACTGAATGATTTAGGAAATATTGAAACAAATACTAGTTATATTAATTTAGCTAAATATTTTATTCATTAAATTTGGCATAAAGTTTTTTAAAGGATGCGTTCAGTGGCGATGTCGAATTTTAAAGAAAAACTTGTTAGGTAGCAAATTTTGAATATTGACAGTAACAGATATTAGTAAGTAGGCTTTGACAACAATTAATCCAACATTCCACTTTCATAAAAAATCGATTATATATTGTAATAATTTTGTGGAAAATTTGTAATTTTGCAAACAGCCGAATTATGTTATTTATCTAGTTAATATCCTGCCGCACACCGATCAGTATTATGTACTTTATCTGTTTTAATAAATATTATACTGCAGAAAATGTTTCAATTCCAAACGCACATTGAAAACTCTATATATAATTATACAGGGTGATTCAGAACTTATCTAAAAGAATTTGGGAATAGATACGTCATAAAAAATGGAGTCAATATCTTAAAACAATTTTTTGTAAAACCCATATAGTTTCCAAGAAAAGAAATATAGAAGTTCTAGTAGTTTCAACTTTACATCGCTGGGCTACTATAGTCTCTAGCCAGGCGATTTCAAATATTCGATTACCTACATCCACTCTCACTCATATTTAACTTTTTTGTGATGCTAGTATTTACATTAGTTTTTTCAAATATAAAAATGGCTTACGTCTACAGGGTGTTAAAAAAAGAGTGTAAAATATTTCAGGAGGTAATAGTATGAACCAAAATAAGCATAAAAGTCTTAATAAACATGGGTCCGTAAAGTAACGGTTGCGGGGATATGGACCACTATTCGTTTTTCAAAAATTTTGTTTTATTAGGAATAAACCGACAAAGGAAGTTTTTAACAAACAAAAAACAAAGTTACAGAATATGTTCAAAATGCCCTCCGTCCATTTCCAAGCAGGCACGACATTTTCGTCTCAACGATATTCGAACTCTTTCGAAAACACCCTCCTTGGTTTGGATTTCTTGACACTTTTGATTAATCCGTAGCTGCAGCTCTTCCAGGATATTTACAGGAGTACCATACACTAATGTCTTTAAATATCCCTAAACAAATAAATCTAGAGGGATTCAGATCAGGCAATCTTGGAGACCATAAAACAGGTCCGGCCCTTCCTACTCATCTATGTGGAAAAGTTTGGTGTAAATGTTCTCTAACGGCCATGCTCTAATAGAATCTGGATATTAGGCACGTTTTTCGTTAAACATTTGGATGGGTATTGTAGGTGACAGGTTTCTAGCTTCTGTTGTTTTACCAAACTGATTAACAGGCGCTGCTTAGCTCAACTTACTGCAGAACACACTGTATGAGTTTTTGGAAGACATTCCTTTAAATCAGAGACAACAAATGTGGTTCCAGCATGATGCCACTCCAGCTCATTTTTCCAGGGCCGTTAGAGAGCATTTACATCAAAGTTTTCCACATAGATGGGTAGGAAGGGCCGGCCCTGTTTTATGGCCTCCAAGATCGCTTGATCTGAACCCTTTAGATTTCTTTGTTTGGGGTATTTGAAGACATTAGTGTATGGTACTCCTGTAAATAGCCTGAAAGAGCTGCAGCTACGGATTAGTCAAAAGTGTCAAGAAATCCAAACTAAGGAGGGTGTTTTCGAAAGGGTTCGAATATCGTTGAGACGAAAATGTCGTGTCTGCTTGGAATTGGACGGAGGGCACTTTGAACATCTTCTGTAACTTTGTTTCTTGTTTGTTAAAAGCTTCCTATGTCGGTTTATTCCTAATAAAACAAAATTTTTGAAAAACGAATAGTGGTCCATATCCCCGCAACCGTTACATTACGGACCCATGTTTATTAAGACTTTTATGCTTATTTTGGTTCATACTATTACCTCCTGAAATATTTTACACTCTTTTTTTAACACCCTGTATAGCAACTCGCAGTTGATAGATATCGTTTTAATTTATGGTGAAGTGAAAATGCTTTAGTAGAAGATTTCGCGGTAAACATGTTCTAAATGCAGCTACTTTTGCAACGGTGTGCAGTGAGTGCAAACGCTGGCGTGACACGGAAATTTGCAACTGAATCGTAGAAGACAGAGAGGTCCAGGGCATCTACGGCATATTGCAGCAATATGGCGTACCATACATGAGGCTCAATTATATCCGTACCATGTATTGTGCACCTAAACTTTAATACCAAGGGATTGGAGGAGGAGAACCGATACCATGGCCGCCATGATTTCCTGATTTTAAATCATTTGGACTTATTTTTGTGGGGATATTTAAAAAATTAAGTATATTGCATCGAAGTGGACACTATTTATGATTGCGCAAACTTATCACAGCTACTGCCAATAACTTACAAGTTCAAAACGGACAAGAAGCAGAAACATTTGTGTTAGTTTGTACAAACTGGGTAAGACGGACCCAAAATGTTGCTGTAACATCAGCTATGTCAAACTATTTTGCTAATTAAAATCACAAATTAATTCTATTAATAATTAATAACAATAGCGGCAAAAGCAGTTGAATTTGCTGTATAAAAATAGGTGTTGTAAAATGTTTATTTCTTTCCTTGAAAATTTCTTTCAATTTTTTGTCTTGTCGCCTTATCAGGTTTTACAGTAGACCAGTTTCCAGTGCCGTGCGTAAGTGTATTTTTAAATCATTTTTGAACTGCTCTTTTCGATATTATTTTTACAAAATTATCCCCCCTGCACATTCAAATTTTTTTTTTAGAAAAGTTCTGAATCATCCTGTACAAACAGACTATTATAAAAGAAACTAGAATTCCTATTTACTCACAGGACCTGCTTTGTATCATTCGAATTTAAATTCAAGAAAGACATTTACTATTTATGATATCCATCGGATCAAATTATGTTTTATTGTATATTAGAATGTAGAAACGTTAGAACAAGATATAATCACCTAGATCATAGCGGTTATGAAATTACAGGGATGTCTAGATTTAACTCATTAGATTAAGGCAACAAAACAAAAGAATTTACGGAATGTTTAGATTTTTGACAATGCTTAGTTGATAATGACAAAAATGGTGTTGCCTTGGCTATAATTTTACGCGGAGATAGAATTTAATGTGTTGTTGTTGAAATAAGTTAAAATAAATTCGCCTCCACTTTTACCGCAATACTAAATTTTCCCTTATGAATATTCAGTTTGCAACCTTAAGTTTTTGAATATTCATTCAAAGAGGCTTCGAGCAGCACGCTATTGTCTAGTGTCGCGTCTTCATCATGCAAAAATTTTATTGCAAACAAACAATGTCATTCAATGAAACTGTGACTTACTTTGGCGTTAGCTAAAGTATATATTTTTAAAAAATATCTACTCGCAATGGAAAAGAAATAAAGATCGTGCATTCTAGTCCACTTAAATGCGTCGGCAGACTCTTAAATCGTGTTACGCAATTTGAATCACTAATTCTCTCTAACCCATAATTATTTACACACATAACAGTTAATCAGATGATATCCGGTCTTTATATGTATAGTTAACTTTAGAGAAGTAAGGAATGTGAAACAATGTATCATTTACTGATATATAAAATGTTAGATAGGAAGGCACCTTATTTATCAATATTGCATATTTTCCTGACCAAAACAATAAAAATATAGCGCAAATTTTCAGGCCAATGATCGTTTCTTAAGTAATTTTCCCGTTATGATTATATCAAAAGCTAGAATAAAAACTCCCACAGACAATGTTGGATTAATCAATGATTTTCAAAACTCAAATTCACTTTTTAACAAACACAATATGATCATGATCTACATTTCTAGGATTGCTTCTTCAGGCGGCTCCTTTATTTTAAATGAATCAAATATGTAACTATACAAAATTAACATATAAATTAAAATTATTTGAAAAATTAAATTTTAAGACAAGTGTCAAAACGATCAAGTGTTAATAATTTACGATTAATATAAATTAAAAGCATTCACCTATATCGTTCAAACATTTACCCTTTAAGCTATGGTTTTTATATATTATTGTATATGTACGAGTATATACAAATGTTAATTAGCTATTTATATGTGTTTATACAGGGTGTCGTCAAATTTTACCGACATTTGGCTGTATATGCATGATGAAAAATAAATACAATCTACGAAAGAAAGATAAATAAAAAAGTTTGGTTTTTGAGTTTTAGACCTTTAAAGTTATCAAATTAATAACTTCATAGCTCTACCGATTGAATTGATATTTGGAACATTTATTTGAACTATTGAAATTAATATACTGGGTGGTAATTTTCTCTGGGTAAGTAGATACACATATATTTTAAGATGCATGTGTTATAATTGTTTTACAGCTGGCAATTATAATTGTTTGCAATAAAAATTATGGCAATTTTTGCAATGTGTATACGCAGTGACATTCGATTGTTACAATTTATTTATTGCATGTGCAGATCATATGCCCGTACCTATTCTTATTGCAGCAGCAGATTTCATGCTGCCAACTACAAAAGTAACTAACGAACAAAACAAACACAATCTAGAAGATAAATTTGTACTGAGTGCGTGCAAAATAAATTGCTACTCGATTAGCTGGTCTATTAGCGTTTTAAAATTTTATAGTTTTTATGACATCCAAATTTTTAATGACATAATGTCATCCTAATGCGAATAATTTTGTTCTTCAGTTAAAGAATTGGTCAGCTAACATCACTTGAAATTACACGTATAGGAAATATTTCTCTCAATAAATTGTGACATTTGAAAAGTGAGGTGTGAGGTGAGGTGAGGTATGAGATCCTATTGAAACTAAATGTCATTTAGATCAATATTCTTCGATTTAGGTCACCAAAGTCCTTGTATAACATGATATCGAAGACCAATAACTATTAAAGCATCACCAGCAGCATTTTCAAAGAAGTATGGACCAATTACATCACCTTATCCTTATTGTAATGTACATTATATATACATAGATAGCGGAGCTTATATAGCTAGCTGAATACTAACTAATTTGAGGATTTAAGATCGCGCACATTATACCTGTAGGAACCAGCACAGTGCAGTCATGAAACAACCTATACGACTTGTCCAACACGAATCAGCAATTTTTACTAAAGTTCTGTGTGTGACCGACATTTTGAAGATTTTAAATAGTAGTTTAGTGTGCAAATGGAAATGTGTAGTTGGTTGGAAGATGTTTTTATTTTCACGAGGTTGTGTGAAAAGGAAGAAGAAGAAAGTCAGGGAAAACTGTAAAAGGAAAGGTTTTAGGTTTGCCCCGTCAATAAAATGAAGAAACAATATAATGAATTTTATTATTTCTTTCCTGAACTGGGGAAAGATCAAGTAAAATTCTTTTAATACTTTTAAATGTCACAAAATTAATTTTATGAGCTTTTGGATATCATTCATTCTCACCTACAGCATCAAAACACAAGATTTCACAGAGTTGTGCCATATGACGAAAGACTTGCAGTTTGTTTAAGATAAGTAAATAGCGGTTGTTGATAAGAGAGAGTACCC
Organism: Monochamus alternatus; assembly: GCA_037114965.1. Classification (NCBI taxonomy): domain Eukaryota; kingdom Metazoa; phylum Arthropoda; class Insecta; order Coleoptera; family Cerambycidae; genus Monochamus; species Monochamus alternatus. The sequence goes on along the minus strand of CM073435.1, from coordinate 18,611,925 downwards.
GTTGCACGAACAACTCCATTTGCGAATCTATGCAGGTCTTGAACGCCTAGGCATACAATTGCAGGTCATAATTGTACTCCAACCGGCACGACCTACTCTAACGGTCATTGCGGGTAACGGTACGTGCTGGTGCTGATCTAGAGTGCGTTGCTTCATTAAATAACGTGGATACGTTCATGAACAAGCTTTTCTGGTATGTGTCGTGTTGGGCTGTGCAAGGATAATGTGTGAATGTGCTCTATGTTTAAATAACATGCATGGGTACCTTTGTGAGCAGGTAGTTTTGGTCCGTGCCGTGTTGGTCTGTGTAGATATAATGCGTGCGATTTTTAATGTCTCAGCTAACGTTGAATTACACCCATCTAGATAGACTATCAACACGTTGATATAGTCGTTTTAAAGTTTAATTTTTCAATTTCGAGTTCCAAAATAGTAGAGAGGAGTTCATCTCCAGCACTTATATAAGTACGGGGGTAAGGGTTGCAGGGGACAAAATTCCGTAGGTTTACCACTTGAGAAGAGTTCAAATAACATAAAATTACCATAAATATGTTGACGTTGAGTGAACCTAGCACTTTAATAGTTTACTTTAAAATGTTATATATTAACATTTACCGTGGGCTATTATAGGGCGCACTATAATAATAATATAACTCGTAATATCTCTACTTCTCATTTTAATTACGAGAATTAGCCCAGAAGTCGGAAACTTGTGCGGGAGGGGGGCAGCATATTATTATTAAGCAGGCCGCATTTGCGTCCAAGAACGACTTACGTTGGTAGGCCCTAACCACCATTCAGTGCAAGAATGAGGGAAACCTGGAAAACCTCATTAATTAGGGGGGTGGTTAAATGTCAACCAATATCAATCTCTCGCAGTGACCCAAGCCAACATTCTTCCACCCTACCATACCCGTAGAGAGGGTGCCAATCCTCTCCACAAATACAGCCGATGTCTACAGTTACAGTTGTGAGAACACGCTGTATTATTATTATTATAACCTTAAAGTAGCAACCGGCTAACATAAAAACTATTAGCCGGGCAAAAAAAATATGAATACAACATATTTTAAATGAACGATGATTAAGATATACAAAATATGTTTAAAACAGGTACACTCAAAATAGTAACTAAGTTAGACTAAATATGATAACAAAAAGTTTTGTGCGACAAAAATAGATATACATAAATCAGTCTAGTACATGTGTCAAATTAATTATTAAACCAGCGTCAAATCGATTCTTGAAAACATTAACGGATGGTGCATTAATTACTGAAGCTGGTAAAGAATTCCATTTAGAAAACACTCGATTTGATAGGAAGAACTGTCTAGTTGTAGTTTTAAAATTTTCTTTTTTTAGCTTCATTGAATGACCTCGTGAATCGGTACTTAAAGAAAAAATATTAGACATGTCATAATAAAATAAATTTCTGTACGTTACAATCAGAACTGCGTAATTTTCTATCCACAAAAGTTGTTAAATTGGCTTCACCTAGTCTTTGTTCATAAGATGGTCGCACATTTCCGAGTTTTACACGGGTGGGTCGACGTTCTATGGACTCAAGTAAATTTTGGTCTCTCGTGAGATTAGCACTCCACATTGGACTAGCAAACTCCAATAACGGCTTAACGTAGCGCTTTGTTATGAAATTACTAGCGGACACTGTTAAAAAAGTCTTATTTAGTAAATAAAGCATGGAATTTGCTTTTTACACACTGATACGATATGTTCTGACCATGACAACTTGTTTGTTATGATGGCACCAAGATCATTGTGTTGAGTAACTGATTTTAAAATTGTATTCTCAAGAGAATATTGAAGTAGAGGGTTGTTCTTACCTAGATGAAGGTCAACACACTTATCGGCGTTTAATGGTAGCATCCAATCCTTACACCATCTTGAAATACTAAGCAAATCGTTTTGGAGTACAGCGAAGTCCCTAAGAGGATTTGCGTAGAGTTTTGTATCATATGCATAAAAAGAACACTGGTCCCAAACCATATCCCTGGAGTACACCACTAATGACAGGCCGTAACGATGAATGATGGTCACAAACGCGCACGCTAAAAGTGCTGTTACTTTTTTTGGTAAATAAATGTGTATTATTATTATTACTATTACTATTACTATTACTATTACTATTACTATTACTATTACTATTACTATTACTATTATTATTATATTATTAATAATAATAATAAACCCCAAGCCATAATAGAAGATCACCTAGAATTCCAAAGTGATGCAGTTTATGTAAAAGCCTCATTTGGAGCACCCTGTCAAACGCTTTTGCAAAGTCCAAAAATGTTACGTCTACATGATGTTTGGAGTCGAGTAGCATAGACCAAATGTTGACACATTGCAATAGGTTGGTAATTAGATAGTAAGCGCCAAGGGACAAACCAGTGCTGTTTGATTGTAATTATTTTAGTATTCAAAAAGAATGGGAGAATTGCATCACGTATTATGGATTCCATTATTTTACATATAATCGGAGTTAACCTAATACGATGATAGTTTTCACAGCTCAGTTTATCACCCTATTTAAAAATAAGAGTAACTGATGGTTGTCTTCAGATATCTGGAAGACTATGCTTTTTAAAAGAACTTTGCATAATCATCGATAAAAGTAAAGAAACTTGTGAACAACATTTCTTAAGAAATTGGGCACTCAATCCATCAGGATCAGGAGAAGAATCTTTACAATTGGTATGTGGCCACTGACAGGTTCTTCAACGAAAACTTTCGTAAAGTACTTTGTATAATTTGAATTGTTCTCCATTCTTAAGAACACAATCGCAAAATCACTAATAAGTTTATTACAATCACAATTAAATTAGCGGAAAGATATACCCAAAATTTTCCCACGCGCACCAGTCATTATAGCGTTGCAGCTATAAGAGGTGGATCCGTCATAGCCGCTTGAAATCAAGCATTCTGATGTGACGCATGCGTATTTACTGTGCTGCAGAAGCTGCGTAATGGAGTATGCTCGGCCAGATATGCGAAACAATTCAATACAATTTTATAGAAAAGTACACGGACAGTATGTATTTCTCTTCGTGTTGACTGATATTAATTGTGAGCGGGTTTATAACATGAACCACTTTCTACTATTTTGAAACTCGACTCTAGATAAGTATTTGATTGAATTTAAAATGAGGCTACCTGAGGAAGCAATTTTAAAAATGTAGTAATGTCATCTGTTGTGGCTAACAGCAAATGCTAATAAGAATACTTTTATGGGTAGATATTGTGGGTACAATTCAACGTTGATCCAGGCATTGGTCTGCAAAGTAGTTAGTTTCACGTAATATTATTAATACCTAATACAATACGTATAAAAAAACATTTTAGTTTATTTTAACAAATACACTACCTACCTTACAGTACACAACCAATTATAGGCTAGGAAGTACAGTTTATAATTATCAGAAAGTAGAACAGATATGGTAAACAAAATACATACATATGAGTTAGACAGAAAAAAAAGGAGTAAGAATTATATTGACAAAAATGTATCTATAATATATGTTACATCAAATTAATAAAAGCATCAAAATTTTGAGATTTTGTTGAAGCCACAGTGCAGTTAAATATTTCAAAGAAACTTTGTAATTTATTATAGTTTTCACAAATCTGGTGAAATGGGTGAATATTTTGTTGTATTAATTCTAGATATAGTAGTGTAAAACAACATATTAAGCCTTAAGCCAGGTTTAGGTATCATGAAGTTAAAAAAGTATGAGTACAATCTATTAAATTATGCACTATTTTATACAGAAATATTTGTTGAGCCATTACACGGTGCGCCACCAGACTAGTAATGATACCAAATCTGTGCAGCAATATCTATAGTGCAGTATAAGTATATCCAAAATTTGGATAAACTCCTTCTTTCTTATAACATAAGAATTTTAGGAAGCGTCTTTGAATGCATTGTAAATATTCTATATGCATATTACAATAAGGGGACCATATTAAAAAACAATATTCAAGTTTTGATCTGACAATAGACTGATACAATTGTTTTTTTAACATGAGTGGAAGGAAAATTGTTCATATTACGAATTACAAAGCCAAGTTCTTTAAATCCATCGAATGTAATATTCTGAATATGAGGTGTAAAGGATACTTTACTATCAAATAATATGACAAGATGTAATTGATCTGGAAACAATAACATCGTCCAATTTATAATAAAATTCTATGTCACTATTTTTAAGTGTAAAAATAAGAACATTGAAACTTTTCACATTCAACTTGTTAACGGAACACCACGTATTTATATTGTTAAGAGAATTTTGCAAATCAATACAATCTTTAAAGCAGTCAATTATATTATACAGGGTGATTGAGGGGAACCTCCAATATTCGAACGGGGTTTAGAGGGCAAAAGTGAACAAAAAAGCCTAATTAACATATGATCGAATATCAACGGTTACTTAGATAGCAATCAAAATATTTTTATTGCTATTTTTGCGAAAGCTGTTATTATTTGATATTTTATTTTGAGTAGGTCATATTGTACACACATAATTTTGTAATGCCTGCCACATCTAGTCATCGAGAATATGCTGATATTATTTTTATTTATGGGTATTAAAACGGTAATCCGGTAAGAGTGCCAGATAGAAATGCATTTCAGACAGTTCAAACTACGGCATGGGAAGTCATTAACAAAAATGGTTCAAAACCTTTCTATATTCAGCGCGCCCAGAATCTTCAGGACGGTGATAATGATTTGTGTTTGCATTTTTGCAATTGGATAAACGCAAACCATATACTTTACAAATATATTTTGTTTATTGATGAGGCTCAATTCACTCATGATGGACTAAATAACTTGTCACGATGAACATCATTGGTCAAATTAAAATCCGCACGCCACAGTGGAAAGTAATTTTCAGCATTGGTTCAGCATTAACGTGTGGTGTGCTAGATCGTCTTACTAGAGCTAGATATGTAGAATTTTAAAAAAATAATTTTGACAGATTTACTGGACGATGTTCTATCGGATAATAGGCAAAATATACATGTACTTTTAGCATGATGGTCCCCTGGCCATTTTAGTCATGTTGTGGTCAATCACCTTAACAATCGCTTTCCACAACACTGGATTGGCCAAGGTGGTTTCCAAAATTGGCCACCAAGATGACCAGAATTAAATCCCCTTGCTTTTGGAGATGGTTTAAATCATTAGTATATGCAACAAAAGTGAACACAAAAGAGACGTTATTCGATCCGATTGTCAATTGTGCAGCATTCATAAGAGAAAATTACCGTGTACTTCAATGAGCTACCCGTCCAATCCACAAACGAGCTGATGCATGCATCGAGGCGGACGGTGGTATATTTGAAAATTTAAATAATTAATTTCGGTTTATTAGATCTTTAATCAATGTCATAATTTATTTGTTAGTACTTTTCTTGGGTTGTAGGTCCACTTAAAAATGAGTTTTTTTTAAGTGGACCTACAACCAAAAAAAAATACTAATAAATTATTAACTATTGGTCAAAAATAACAAGAAGTTGTAATTTATAATACCTACAGAATAAATACTTTTCTCTACTGATGCATTACAATAATTAACTCGGGTAAAAATATTTTTATTGCCATCCCAGTAACCGTTGATATTCGACCATATCTTCATTAGGCTTTTTTGTTCGCTTTTGCCCCTGAATACCCTATTCGAATGTTGGGGGTTCACCCCAATCACCCTGTACATATATTTTCATGTCATCTGCATACAAAAGGCACTACTATCTCTTATAATCTTGAAACGGACTATAATCATCCTGTCTGAGTTACCGAAATTGTAATTCGCTCGGGGTATACCGGCAGAGAAGAGTTCTCGTCATTAAAAATCAGGCAAGGTTTCATTTTCAGCAGACGCTCAATGGAAAGTTGAAATTTCTCTTTTGCAGGTCCCTGACACACAAAATATTCAGCAAGGAGATGCGACCATCCTAAACCGATGGGTGTGCGTGAGTTTCTAGATGTGTGTTTGTGTATATGAGTACGATGACATCCTTGAAAAATAAGATTATTCTTCGATATGGGTGTAAGCGGATGAAAGGTGCGGAGGTCAGCTAAAGTATTTGATTATGATAGTCTTTACAAAAATAAATAAATTTTAATTGACTTAAAATATTGCCTACATTAAAATTAAATTAATCTATTGTTATTTATTGTCGACAGGGTGTTTAGGAAGTAATAGGTTTGTTCTTGTACACAACCCATGACAAATCATTGACAGTCACAGGTTTTTAAACAAGAGGCAGAACGGACATATCTGATAATTTGTACTAGTTGCGAATTTCTTGCTGCTGGAACAGTGGATTGTGGATTGAATGAATGACGGAGCACGGAACAAATATAACGAATGACCGATCACGGCGACAGTAACATTCTGAGCTTCTAAACTATGATGACATAGGTATACAGATTTTAAATTAAAAGTTAAAAATTATGTTGTAACAGAGACAAAGACAACTATCCATAAAATTATAGGTTGATGTTAGATGCCTAGTAAGATTAGACAGCTGAAAACTAATACTCATGCGCTGGACTATCGGTTTATAAAGAATCCGGGAACTTTTTAAACTGTTCTTGCTGGAACGCTTATATCCATACTGCGAATGCCTCTGATAGTTATGGACAGTTGCAGACTGTTATAGAACAAACCTTAAATAACACTACTAGCATGGTAAGACGATTTTTACTGCATGTCATCTTCTGGAGCCAGTAAAATCATCATCTGGAGCCAGTAAAATCTATTATCTTGTGTGTATTCTTATATATTTTATTTACAAATACAGGGTGATACAGATCCGAAAAAACAATAACAATTGGGAATGTTCAACATACATGTACATTATACATTATAAATATGGTAATGCAGAGAAAATAATATACGCATTCTGAAAACTATTTAAAAATATTTAATTGCAACCCACTGGAATCTGGTCTACTGTAATGAAGGGCAATGCAAACTGGCGATATTACATATAACACGAAAAAACCTCTACTATCCATAAAATTATAGGTTAATGTTAGATGCGTAGTAAGATTAGATAGCTGTCAAACTAATACTCATGCACCGGACTATCGGTTTACGAAGAATCCGCAAACTTTTTAAACTGTTCTTGCTGGAACGCTAACATCCATACTGCGAATGCCTCTGATAGTTATGGACAGTTGCAGACTGTTATAGAAACAAACCTTAAATAACACTACTAGCATGGTAAGAGGATTTTTACTGCATGTCATCTTCTGGAGCCAGTAAAATCTATTATCTTGTGTGTATTCTTATATATTTTATTTACAAATACAGGGTGATACAGATCCGAAAAAACAATTGGGAATGTTCAACATACATGTACATTATACATTATAAAACTATTTAATAATATTTAATTGCAACCCACTAGAATCTGGTCTACTGTAATGAAGGGCAATGCAAACTGGCGATAATACATATTACCACGAAAAAACCTCTGATACTCTGTGATTAAACCGACACCGGCGTAAAAAAAGATTTGCAACGTAAACTTAAAGATAAATAAATCTAACCAAAGTGACTTGTCTTTAAAATGAATAAAATTTTGTTACACTAGCTTTGAAGAAGAATTGCGGTACTTGATCACTGTTAGAAATATGAAATTTATAAATAATTAATCAAGAGGGTTTAAATTGGGAGTCCACGGAGGCCATGCTACCAGTCCACTCCGTCCAATCCACCGTACTTTTTGCACTTGATGGAGGTAATCTCGAACGTCTAACCAAAAGGAGGGACGTACACTATCATGTAGAAACCACATGCTTTGTCGGACAACTAGGGGTACATTTTAAAGAGGGCGGGCAGACCATTGCAAAGAAATTCGAGATATTGTAAACCATCCGATTGGGCAATATGAACGGTCCAATTAGGTGCTCATCAACAATTCCTTCCCAAACATACAGTAAAAAACGGCATTGGAAGTGGTTCCGTTCAATTGCGGGCGAATATTTAATTTCGAGTAAATAAAGATTCATCTGTGACTAGTATATCAGCAGTACATTGGGGATTTTCAGCATTTTGCTGTACTTTTGCAACCACTCACAAAACCTAACTCTTAATGGATAATCCGCTGGTAACAGCGATTGAACACGTTGGATATATGGGTATAACTGAGCTTCGCGTAGTAAGCGCCATATCGTTGACTGGGATACACCAGGCACCTGTCAATCTTCCTGTACTAATTCGCGGATTTTCGCAGACCACATTCAAAATTTGTTCTTCAGCAAATACGTTGTGGTCGCCCGAGGTCACCATCTCGTCCTACTGTTTGCACATAAACTACCAGCATCACGTCCATAAAAATTTCGGCGTATGTTGATCGGAAAATCGATCCGCATGCAAGAGCGACGCTTCCAATGCATTTTCGCCATAAATGATAATTATGTCCATTAATTCAACATTGCTGTACACATGAACCATTTTGAGAAAATTTTATAGATTGACATTCCCACGATAGATAAAACAACACTTAATTTACCACCTAGAGAGAATATCCCCACTCCAACCTTATTCGCCAGGCGCACTGGAGAAAATTAATAAAAATAAATAAAATAATTGTATATTTAATTTTAATTATTTAGTAGTCGTAAGACACATAAATTAATTTAATCTTATCTGGCTTTGACAGAGTGTCAGTTGAATTATTGTCTATATAGGAAAAAATAAACTACAAATATCTTTAATAAAATACAGTTCACAAAATTGAAGACAAATACATTGTCACTATAAAGCCTACCATTTGGTCTATCGAACTGCATTGGAAATTAGGAAGAGGATTTCAACTAATTATAAACCAAATTGTGATATTTTTGTCACGCTGTTGCTGGTCGCTGTTCCGAAGCTGTGTTAGATTTCTGAGGTCCGATATTACTGTCTCCATCCCTCAAAATGTACTTGGCAAACTCTTTATTAAATCAGAACCCGTAAAATAGCTGTATCTAGGAGAAGAAGAGCTTGAGGAGAGCTTACTAGCACAGTAAGTCCGTTCTTGTCTTTCCATTCTTGCTTTGTATCGTGATTTGAAGTATTTCTCTGCCAAATTAAACCAAAAAAATAATAAATTAAATTATAAATAAAACCGCTGTTGAATTTGGAACTAAAATCCAGCCGATGTAAATTCGCGAGGTCTGTTTTCAAATTAAATAATCGGAAATTCACTATAGTGAAATGGTCCTGCGTGGCTTCGTCATTTAATTCAAATGATCCTAATTACAAAATTAAATGTAGTTTACTTAAAGAATTGCCAGAAAGTAAAGAAAGTAAAAATAACAAACTGTTTCTGTATTTCAACCAAAATGAAAGAAAGCTTCAATATAATTGACAAGTTTTCTAGTTTACGAAAGTTGCAACGTCTCATCGCTTACTGTTTAAGATTTGAGCAAAATACAACATATTCAAATAAATCATTCAAATTAATCGGTCCACTTTCAGTCGATGAATTAAATAACTCTTTAATGTGTTTAATTAAATTATCTCAAGCTGAATCATTCTCAAATGATATTAAACATATTGAAAACGATCATTTTAATAAATTAAGTAGTTAACTTAGATATTTGACCCAATTTCTTTATGTTAAAGGAATAATCAGACTTCATGGTAGAAAAAGCATTCAAATTTAACATTTGGCGATAAATATTCAATTTCAATCGACACAAATCATAATTTTACAAAATCTTTGAATACGAACATTGTAAGCATTGTAATGCATGGAGAATTACAACTTTTATTGAATACTGTACGCTTAAAAATATTAAGCCTATCAAAGGAATGTATTTGTAAAAAGATATTTAAAAATTGCTTAAATGTTATAAATTCAGACCTCTAACGTGTAATAATTTGAAAACCTTCCAGAAAAAAGAGTTTCGGTTTTATCTCAATTAGGGACAGAATAGAACATAATTGTAAAATTACTAAAGGCGATGTTTGTTTGTTTTTCAGTTAAAGCCATATTGAACTTGTCTCAGATTTAGCAGCAGATAATTTTATTGCTTGTCTAAGAAGATTTAATACTAGACGAGGCTATCCGAATGAAATTTGGTCTGATAATGGAACAAATTTCCTTGGCTCATTACGTATTCTAAAAGAATTTCATTCGTCCTTAAAAAATAATAAGTCACTTATTTTCAATTGTGCAAAAAACAATATTAAATGGAAATTCATTCCTGCTAATTTCCAACACTTTCGTTGCATATGGAATTCAAATATTAAAAATATAAAAACTCACTTAACTAAAGTATTCATTCTCACATATGAAGAGTTTGCAACAGTTTTAGTGCAGATTGAAGGCATTTTATATTCACGACCATTGCACACAATGTCCTCTGACCCTTGAACTTAAACGTAATATGTATTACATCTGAATTTAAATAAACTGTCAAGAGATTAACTACTTCAGCAGTTATATCAAAGTTTTTGGAAGAGATGGAGCACAGATTATTTATGCAACTTGCAGCATCGTTATAAATGAAATAAGCAAGAAAACTTTTAGAGATGTGGTTTTGATAAAGCATAACCACTTACCTCCTTCCAGATGGCTACTTAGACGAATTGTATGTTCATCTCAGCAGTGATGGTTTAGTGCGTGTTTTCATATATATGTATGTATGTTACTGACCTGTAAGAAATGTTATGTTAATATTTAAAACACATTGTTGTCAACATATACGTATGTTTTAATTGTATTGAAAGACCTTTGTTCTTCAACTTGGGGGATATGAAAAAAATGTAATTGTAGATATACAGGGTGAATCTTAAATAAGTACAAATATTTTAACTGCTGGTGTAGTTCGTCATTTAAATCAGTCTAGTGAAAGCCATTTCTAAAAATTTCTAATATTTACGGAGATATTAATTTTTTTAAAAAATACCCACATTTTGAGGACCGCTGGCTGATTTTTCATCCAACAACGTAATGAAACATATGATTTGTTGCGAGGTTGCCATATCTCCTCCAATATAAATATTACGTTTCCTTTAACGTAATAGTTCTATTTTAAAAATACTTGTTTTAAGCATAAGTACAGTAAAATTGGGTATGTAGTATGATACGCAGCAATATTAACATACATTTTAACATCTGAACTAACCTTACTATACTTCAACGATTAAAAATGAATTTCCGCAAGTTCAATACTACCGTAAAATATTTAGGAAGATATTACGTGATATTACTATGTCCAATGTTCAAAAATTATACATAAACATGCACACAAGCTTAGCTGTTTGTTAAAAAATTAACTATTTAATCAGTAATCCACATTTCACAAGTTAAATGTCATTGTACACTGTTAGAAAGGGACACAAAACACAATTTCCTTAAGTTATTTTATGAAGAATAACGAAAAACTATGCACGCGTTTTTTATTTAAAATGGAAAAAATGTCAACTTTTAGCAAATTTTATTGCTATTTTCATGCATTATGTGGGGTTAACAAGTTTGACTTGGGCTTCCGATAATCTGTCATGACAGTCAATGACAGTTTGATAATAAAAAATAATATAAAATGTTACACTTGACAAAATTCGCTAAAAGTTGAGATTTTTTCTTCCTTGAAGCAAAGACATTTGTGTAATACTGGCAACACTGTGAACCACACGTTCAGTCTGCAGCACTATGACTCATAAAAGTATGAAGGGTCGGTCTAGGCCAGCGGTCCTCAACAAGTTTTCTACTGAAAAATTACGAAATTTATTTAAAATTTCACTTTTTTATTTCTGATTTTTTTGTAAAAAAACTATTAATTATGTGTTCTACACACAAAACTATACTACTGGTTAAAATATTTGTACTTATTTAAGATTCACCCTGTATTTAATTTTAATTTATTTTATTTAGTCGTAGTACACATAAATTAATTAATGTAAACTGCTCTGGCTCTGACAGAGTGACAGTTGAATTATTATCTGCCAAGGAAAAATAAACAAACTACAAAAATCTCTATTAAAATACAGTCCACAAAATCGAAAACAAATACATTGTCGCTATAAAGCCCATCACAATCTAGGCGCAAAAACATGTTTACCTTTGTTGGAATCAGATGGTGTTAAAGTACAGTTGCCCAGCTACATGATGGGGAACACATTATGGGCAAAATAGTCTATGCTAAAAAGTTGTCATCAGGGAAGTTCGCAGGTTTGTTTCTTATTTAAATTTATATGGTAAAATGTGACATTTAGTTGACATTCGATTTTTAAAGGCAATTGCATTTCGCAATCGAAAGAAAAGGTCAAAGTTTGAACTAAAGAAGTGATTGAATAATTTCTGTTGGACGCTCCTGATGACCACTGGTTGCTTGCGAAAATTGTAACAATATATAAGTGATGAACTTCTCTCCCTGACCATAAATGACGTAGAAGATATGGGCAGTTACTTAATTGTCACACTTGTATTATCGGAAATAACAGTACCATGATTTATAACATATATTATACAAATAAAACAGAATTCTCAAATGTAAATAATGCTACTAACTTGTAAAATTGGCAGTTAACCTGTAGTTATTATCTTGTAAAAATAAACTTTCTTGATTATACAACACTACTTGAACTAGTTTTGTAATTATTAAGTTTCGATCAAGAAATTGATTCAGTTCGCTTAGTTGTGATACCTTTTTACAGGTGACAATAGATTGCACTATTTTTATTGTCAGATTTAACTATTAACGTTTCGAAAAACTTTCATACTTAATAGTAAAATAGCAAAACCATGGTAGACGTATAAATCAAGTTTGATGCAATTAAAATAAGAAAGACATATTAAATATAGATAATTCTGCAGACTATAAGAATATACATATTCAAGTAAATTAACTGTTTAGCAATGTTTCTGAAGGAATTTATAAGTCTTCTAAAATTAAAATGGCAATGTATTTGAACAGCTGTGCATTGTTCAGCGTTGGATATATATTTTTTATTATTCTTGCTAGTAATATTTCATTACTTAAATTACAGCATGTCAAGTTAGGTACGATTCTGAAAAATACATAGACCGAAATGTTTCTCATAAAAGAAAGTTATTAGGTTTATAATAATATAATCAAAACAATACATATTCCAGAATCTTGTTTACTTCATTATAGACGAAATTACTGATGCATGTGAACGTCCGGTAGAAATTTTTTTAAAAGGTATAGTAATAATGCTAGTGATCGACACCTATTGGCTGCACTGCTGCAGACAATTAATCACAAAATTTTTGTTATTGACTGTATATACTATCAAGATACCTTAAATGCAATTATTATAATGCCTAGTGCCGTAGTTACAACCACAGGGTGATTCAGTCATAATATCATTAATTTTAATCACGTATTTGGGAGGCCTAATAAAACAGAAAATCGAAAACCTTTTAAAAAAGAACGAAATTAACCTATAACTCCCGGTAACACAGCGCTCGTGATACGTTCGAACGTTGAAGCATGTCGACATCTCGTTGATTTAGAAGTTGTAAATGAATTGAAATCGGCAGCGGTCAGTAACAGTCTGAAAAGGGGGTTTAAATAATGATTTGAAAAGAATTTTTTTCAGCGTAAATATGCATTTATTTTTCTTTTAATCCCGTACCTACGTACCTATTCATATTATACTCATTTTCCCTATTCTCTCTTAAAATTAATGACATTACGATATTTTCTCAAAACAAGAATGGTATACTTCACGTGTGTAGCACCCAAGCTGAATAGAGTAGCCGGGATAGTTTTCTTTTACTCAATAATTTAGTTTCAAATGCCAAACATTAGTTATTAAACGTACTTGGCTAGAAGTTGCAGTGTACTATAATAAACAATTTAATGGGAAAGATGACATTTACTATTTAATCTTAATGAAAGCAATGCCATACACAAATTACGGAACTTACTGAAGAATTAAAATGTTCGCGATGACATATTATATTAATAGACTCTATGGCTTTTAGCTAGTGCAATAAAGAAATTGGATACTATATTTTGAAAAATATCTTCTAGTTCCCTACATTCTGTCGTTTTTTTTTCACACAGATAATAAAACCATAAAACAACTCATTAGCCACGATGACTAAAATTCTAGTCACCGTGTGCAATAGCAAGGTGCTTCATATCCATTTTGAAAAAAATTGTACTAGAAAATTGCGTGTTTTAAAATGCACAAAATGGATAATACACTTTAATCGTTAAGTCGTCGTACCTCTACTTTAAATTATCAAACATCTAAAACATAAAAGATGAAATAAAAAACACTGAACGAACACCTAAACGGTTTTCGGCAAAGTATGTACCAATCATATTTAATATCGATCAGTGGTCGAGCGGTTTAAGGCCAGTACTTGAATCGATATGGCCAGTCCGCCGGGGGATCGAATCCCCCGGCCGCTAGATCGTAGATCAGTTATAATTGCGGAGAGGATTGGCACCCCCTCTGCGGGTATGATAGGGTGAAAGAATATTTGCTTGGGCCAATGTGGAAAATTGATACCGGTCGACGTTTGACCACCCCATAATTAATGATGTTTTTCAGGTTTCCCTCATTCCTGCACTGAAAGCAAATCCGGCCTGCTTAACAATAATGTGCTGCCCTCTCTCCCGCACAAGTCTCCGATTTCTAGGTTAATCCTCGTGATTATAATGAGGGGTAGAGATATTATTATACAGTGTAACAAAAAAGCAAGTAATCCCGCTAAAAACGTATTTTTGGCACTAAAATATGACAATTTAACCCTACTTATCCACATACAAAAAATTCCTCCCTTAAAAGATACAGAATGATAAAGATGAACAATTAAAATTGTTTTTTCGCTAGAATTTTTTAGATTTTTGCGTATTATTTGAAATTTTATAGAAATACTTTTGGTTATTAACCACAAATCCTCGAGTTATTATTGTAAATGCCTAAAGAACAAATGTAGAAAGGAGTTATTTTAACTCCCCCACTTTTTTCTGACGTACGCCTATGAACGACTTTTTAGAACATCATAATGTAGAATTTTGTTTTGAATATTTAATTATTCTTGATAATTTTTCATAAAACTTTAACATTTTTATTTTTTTTAAAAAAAGGAACAATTTGTAATGTTTAACTGACTCTAAAGTGTTATAATTTATTTTATACAGATTGTCTCCGAATATAGAGCTAGCCAGATGTGCCATTTTTACACAAATAAATGTATTTCATTGATGTAAATTCGTTTATTAAGGAGAAAATAGAGATTTAAGAAACATATTAGCTATTAAACAGAAACTGCTGCACACACCCTACACATAGTTTACCAACAAATTTAGATGCCGTGACATTTCTAAACTATCTGTAGAATGAGTTTTTTTCACTTTGCTCGACAATTTGCCACTTACTCTTCGTCAAAATATGTGGATGCAATTTGATACTGTCCCGCCTCCATATGTGTTTCGAATATTTGAGCTGTTACTCCATTATTAGTTTGTTATTTTTTTTTCATATATCTCTGCAAATTAGAAAGAATTCGTTTGCAAGTTGGCATTTTATTCAATTTTCGTTTTCAACTCTTTAATTCACACACTGCGTAAAAACATTGACCTTCAAATTGTCTATTTTAGGTACACATGAAAAATATACCCAGTTCTCACATAACAGTTACTCACGCTTGTTATATACACTATTGTTGTCAAAATATATTTTAATAGACCATTGTTGATTATTATAATTAAGTACATTATTAATATACTTCTCCGATCTCAAACTTGAAAACTAAAAAAAGGAAAATCGGATCTGTGGGAAGGGTGTCTGAGTTGAAACAGAATTTTATAGAAGTTTCCTATAAACACAGGTTCCAAAGTTTTTCGATTTTGAGAAAAAGGTTATTAAAGTTTTATAATACAAAAATAGTATAAACAACAAATTTAAATAAACAAAGTTTGATTAAACGAATATAACTTTTGAGTACGAGCGAGCGAGTTACTTATAAAAGAGATATGAGTTTAGTAAAACTGCTTTTCTTACGAGATTTGTTTATATCATTTCTTTCGCATTTTATGTTAGTAGGTAATTAATTATAAGCAAATAGTGATAGATATAAAAGCATTGCAAAGTTAGAAACTTTAAAAAAATCATTGTGTAGGATTTCCGTAACCTAGTAAACTGACACGGCTTTGTTTATTACTTATATAATAGTTATTTATGATGTGTGTTAAAAGTGCATTTTTAAGGTATGCATGTATAAGTGCCTTAAAACACTTTTAACACAAATATCATACAATATTTTTTCTACAGACAGCATTAAAAGAATTAAACCGGGTAGAAATAAGTTAAGTTTTAAATAGCATCGTAGGTACTCTATCAAATTTTTGAAGTGGGCACTTGTCAATGATGTACTATTCGTTTTTCAAATATTTTATTTTATTAGGAATAAACCGACAAAGAGCTCTCCGTCCATTTCCAAGCAGGCACGACATCTTCGTTTCAACGACATTCGAACTCTCCTCCTTGGTTTGGATTTCTTGACACTTTTGATTAATCCGTAGCTGCAGCTCTTCCAGGCTATTTACAGGAGTACCATACGCTAATGTCTTCAAATATCCCCAAACAAAGAAATCTAGAGGGATCAGATCAGGCGATCTTGGAGGCTATAAAACAGGTCCGGCCCTTCCCACCCATCTATGTGGAAAAGTTTGGTGTAAATGCTCTCTAACGGCCATGGAAAAATGAGCTGGAGCACCATCATGCTGGAACCACATTTGTTGCCTCTGATTCAAAGGAATGTCTTCCCAAAACTCATACAGTGTGTTCTGCTGGAAGTTGAGGTAAGCAGCACCTGTTAATCGGTTTGGTAAAACAACAGGACCTAGTAACCTGTCACCTACAATACCCATCCAAAAATAAAAAAGGGACTAAAAAATATAAAACATTCCATATCTCCGCAACCATTACTTTGCGGACCCATGTTTATTGAGACTTTTCTGCTTATTTTGGTTCATACTATTACCTCCATAAATATTTTACACTCTTTTTTTAACACCCTGTATAGTAACCATGGTGGCAACTATTGTTGTACTCATCATTTACGCTTTGGATTTGTCACTTTTAACCGTTGTGCCTTTTTGCCCTTAAAAAGTATAAAGAAAATGAGAAAAAGAACAATCAATTTAAAGAAATCGATGAAGCGGCCAACTGAGCTACTTTGGACTTATTACCAAGAAAATCCCGGATTCAATATGAAATTGCATACAATAAGTTTGTGAAGTGGTGTGAAGAAAAAGGCGTCCCTGGAAAATATACTGAAAATGCATTCTTGGCCTATTTTCAGGAGAAATCGAAGGTTTGGAAATCATCTCTATGGTCTAATTATTCTATGATTAAAGCTATGTTACGAATAAGTAGCGACATAGATATCAGCAAGCATTTTAAGCTCATTAGGTTTGTTAAGCTTAAGGTTACCTAAAAAATCAAAGATCTTGACCAGAGACCAAATTGGACAGTTTTTGAAGTGCGCACCGGATGGCGAGTATCTTATGATGAAACCAGCTACTATTTTGGGAATATTTAGTGCCTGGCGTAGAGAGCAGCTTTACCAGTTAACTGTCGACAACTTGGAAATTGTGGTCACTTCCAGTTCAATATTGGTTAAAATATCAGATACCAAAACCAAGGTTCCACGAAATTTCACTATCGTTGAAGAATTTTATTTGGATTTTTACTGGAGATACATGTTTCTTCGTCCAGCAAATGTGGGATATCGAAGGCTAAAGTATGTGAAAGGCAAGTGTACGAAAACCCTGTGGGAATTAATACGTTTGGAAAATTTCCTACTGCTGTTGCAGTTTCTGCAACTTCCAAATTCTAACCTCTATACTGGACATTGTTTTCGGCGTTCGTCAGCAAGTTTACTAGCGGATAGTGGAGCAAATTTAACGACAATTAAGCGGTATGGGGGATGGAAATCGTCAACAGTCGTCGAGGGATACATCAAAGATTTGTTGGAAAGTAAAAATTCATTTGATAGTGGTAGAATTGTGGAAGGATTTTTCAAATTGTGTGAATTGTAATATAAGTATTCATGTTAATAAAGAAAATATAAATAGAATATATTGCAAATTTACTATCACAATTTGACATTTACTTTAAGGCACTACTGCTTTAAAGTAATCATTTTAAGACACTGGTGCCTTAAAGCAATATTTTTAATGCTACAAGGTAGTGTTAAAAATGCTATTTTACGGTTTGTAGAAAAAAAAAGTTAAGTTTCATTTTTGTGAGTTGAATTGATTCCAAGTTATATATTAATTATAAAAATGAGTCTTTTTGCTGAAAACAATTTAGAAACTTGTTAAAGGTATGCTATTTTTTATACAATGTATTTCGTTATTTTAGGCAAAATCTCTTAAGGCATCCAGTTTATGGTCTACATATTCCATGTTGAAAAGTACTATACAAATAAAAGAAAATATGGATATATCGCAATATAAAAATCTACTTGCATTTTTAAAACGTCAAAATGACACATACAAAGCAGAGAAATTAAAAGTTTTGGCTATAGAAAATGTTACTATGGTTTTAAAATAGGCTCCTGACGATAAGTTGTTACTTAAAAGTAATACTAATACTTCATTTACTATAATTACGGTTCTCAATACAACCAGTTGGTATTAACAGTTGCAAAAATTCCCCAAAGAATTGCAGAATACTTAAAACTGCAATGGATCCGGTTATACTGGCCATTGCCTGAGGAGGACGTCTTCCACCTTCCTCATTGTCAGTGGAGCGCATATTCAAAGGCTTAAAAGACATGGAGGATTGTAGTCAGCTAGTGTGGCTGAAAGTTATATCAAGGAAAGCATTGTCAATAAGATGACGAAGTATATTTTATCAGCAAGAAATAGTGACACCTCAAAATCATTCAGGAATACAGATAGAGAATCATAATAGTTTTCAGGAAGAACAAGTAGAATTGAATAAATTTCGTATTGTTAACTTTTCAAATTTGAATAATTGTATTTTTAATACACAGGCAATATGGGCAAAAGTCTGGAATAAAATTAATATTTTTTAATCAGCAATTTTTAATGAAAAAGGCACGTATATTGATTTTAAATTTTACTTAATTGGAAGCCAACCCAAGTGTTTTTTTTTAAATGAAAACATATTATGTCGCGTGTGTGTGTGTCGAAAAAAAAACAGCTTTTCTAATAAAAGCAAAATTAAAAATTTTGAAAAAACCCACAACGGTTAAAATGTAATTGAAAAAGGATAAAATAATTAAAAAAAGCCCCGACTTAAAGAATTTATGTAACTAGAGATAATAAACGCAAAAAGGTTTGGGTATAAGTAGATTTGATCTCTCGCAGAGTCGGACATATGAACAACAGAGTATCAGTTTTCATAGCACTTCCTTATGTACCTATTTGGTTCTCGAAGATGTAGATATTGCAACAACATATTCAATTCCCTATGAACTTAATAAAAAACCAAAGAAAATCCGTCGGGGGCTGCCATCACTATTTTAAATT
This sequence comes from Monochamus alternatus, assembly GCA_037114965.1. Taxonomy (NCBI): domain Eukaryota; kingdom Metazoa; phylum Arthropoda; class Insecta; order Coleoptera; family Cerambycidae; genus Monochamus; species Monochamus alternatus. Next base: position 18,592,409 of record CM073435.1, on the reverse strand, counting down.
TCAACATAAATATAAATACACGTTACTATAAAACTACAAAACTAGTTCATTTAATGGCAGTTATTTCAAACTTTAAAGAGCATATGTATATACATTATACAAAATCGATATAGTTTATTTTATATATTAATATATAATTATAATAAGTATTTACAACTAAACATTGCCGGGGGATTTGCTGTAATTCAACTCGATATCATTACGTAGAATGAAAATAATAAGTTGATAGGTATGATGTAGAAAATATTGAGCCGCAACTCTAGAATATTCGTTAAAGAGAAGAGAAGATAAAAATGACGGTAGAAAAGACATTTTCAACTAATGACGGATGACGTGATGAATTTTTTGTTTTTTAAGTTTTTTTTTAATTTTTAGAGTTTCTGTATCACCACGCTCAACAGAAATACTTACCTATCGAGTTCTATCGATTTTTTTTTAAATATGTAGTAGCTATAAAATAAAATATATTACTGCAGCGCCTCCTAATGATTTACCACCGTAACACCTATTTAAGAATCCTCACTAATCAACCACAAACCCATTATTAAAAACCGCATCCAAAACGGACTAGTAGTTTTGGTTTTGCACAAACAAATGTTTACTGCAGCGCCCCCTGGTGAGTGTTCATCGTAACACGTATATAAGAACATGCACCAATCAAACCAGAACCCATCACTGAAAACCGCTTTAAAATTGGACTAGTAGTTTTGAAGATAAATGGCAACATTGGTTTGTACAAACAAATGTTAAATGTAGCGCCCCCTGGTGAGTTGTCACCGTCACATCTATCTAAGAACAGGCACCAATCAAATCCAAACCCATCACTAAAAACCGCATCAACATCGGACTAGTAGTTTTGGAGATAAATGGCAACATTGGTTTGCATACACATTCTCACCCCAAACGCATATACCGTCTCCGTTCCGTCGTGGGTAAAAATAAAACAAATACTAATACAAAATTAGTGCTTTCTACAGGCAATTTAATGTAGCAAATGCTAAAAATGTCCTCCATCTTCTACTTGGCATGTTTCCAATCGATGGTAAAATCCGTCGACGGAATTCCGATCCTCGCTATTAGTGGGTCTATTTTGGTAAACCCTATCTTTCAGATATCCCAAAAGAAAGTACCCTACTCTAATCTACTACCCTACTACCCTACTCCTACTCCCCTACCTATAATGGCGTTAAGTCAGGAGATCATGGCGGCCATTCAATTGTATCTCGTTGTCTAATCCTGAAAATATTTCATCTAGATATCCTCAACATTAACGCCAAAATGTAGAACCAAACTGTTGCATTGGGTATATATGGATCTACTTCATTAGAGAAAATAACAGCTAGAGCAGGCATTAAATTAAATGTTGAAAAGTCTAGGTAGAGTTTTCTTTAAAAAAGAATGGCTTTAAAATTCGATTGTTAATGATACCTGCTCATACATTTGCTTTCTGAGGGCGCTTCGCATGAGGTTCATATATCCAGTGTGGACTTTCCTTACTCCAGAAACGATAATTGCCTATTAACCACTCCATTTAAATAAAAGGTAGTTTTATCCGAAAAGATTATATTCAGTGGAAACCCATTACTCTCATCACACCGTCTCATCGTTTCCTCACAAAATTGAAAACGCCTATCATAGTCATCTTCCAAAAACTCTTGGGCAAGATGTACTTTATACAGATGGTTCAATGAAACCATTGAAGCATGGGAGTTTTCCTGCAGAGATAATGCAATGTCAAATTTCTTATAGTCATATAAAACACGTGACCGGCCACTTTTAGGCATGTCTTTCACTGTATCATGTTTCTCATATTTGTGGAATATCTTACTGACAGTAGCATGCAAAATGTGATTTTACAAAAAATAAAGCTCACACATCACTTTGACTCTCATTCTATCTACCTTTCTGACAATAGCAATTTTGTTTCCTAATTGAAAGAGAACACTCTGGACTACAAAAATTAATAAAATGGACATTTCAATTTAATTTTACAAGAAAATGTTACAAGTTTTTTCATTTTATCTATGTAAAATAAAAACTCATTCAAAATTAAAAACAGCACATCAATATTAGATTTTATTTGATTCTACCATCGCTTGGACTTAACCTGACGCTATTAGACTACTTTGGTGATATCTGAAAGATAAGGTTTATCAAAAAGACCAGATAATATTGAAGATCTAAAAACAAGATTAGAGTGGAGTCAAATAATTTACCGGCTGAAGCTATTCGCAATTCCGTCGACGTCTATTCTATGCGGTTTTAAACCCTTGAGATAGCTAGACAGCTTCAGTTCTCTCGTGGAGTCCTGGAATGGGTCAAGTGATGTAATAGGTGATGGGAGGATGCTGACCAGAGAAGGTTCAAGCATCCAATTTGTTGGACCAGAACCACTATGTTATCTTGCAAAATTCATTAATAACTGAATCAATCAATCTTCAATTAAAGGAAGATTGGTTGAGCGGATCTAGTTTGCAATAGGCCATGGACTGCTTAGCAGAAGGAACATGAGGATTGTCGGACATTTCATAATGCATAATAGGAGTAGCTTCAGCAATGTTGCGGGGTGTATGTTATGCGGCAACGCAAATGATGATTGTTAGTGATAAAAAGACATAAATATTTCGGGACGACTTTTCTTTGTCTTCAATATATTAGAGCGATTCCAGCAGAGCTGGTGCTAGCCTTTTCACCTTTCAAGGTATTTGAGTTATACAGCTAGCGGCTTATATAATGGGTCATCAGATCTCAGTGTTGTGGGTAAAACGTGCCTCTTCCAAACAACAACAGTCTCGTTGCTAGTGGTCTGACTTTTAAAACAGATTTGGACTGTTCCAAATAAGAATAATTTTATTTAAGTAAGATTTTTTTAACTATTTGACAATTTTCTCGAACATTCAAATTAATATGTTTGATATCTATTTTACGCCCATAGTCCAATGTCGTTACAATATTTTATTTACTTGTGCAATGCAATGTTGCCATGCTAATTTGCGGTTTGAAAAAATACAATGAGTAGTTTTATTATGAAATATTATTAAATTTCACGACAAGTTTTTAAATCGGAATATCCATTTTTGGCAATGTTGAAAAAGTGCGCTTATTTATTGAATAATTAATAATATCGTTAGCACATTCCTCACGCTTTCCTATTCTTCGGTGGTATTTGGAAGCCTGGGTATCGCCATTTCACATTACACAGTTACTGTAGGTACACACATTTGAAACTTAACTATAACGAATAAGGAACGACAATAAAATTTTAATTACATTTCACCGAAATTTTAAATATGACATATTTTCTACGTTCATGCAAAAAATAAAACTTTATTGAACTATATTTAGTGGAAAAAGTGGTTCTTTATTGCACTAGTGCAATAAAATGTTTATTGCATTCATCTGCCATTCTACTACAGCGTTTTGTCATCATGACAAACATAAACCTTCAACGTCATATTTTCCTAGACTTAGTGTCATCTAAATAAAACATTTGTTGCATGAACGTAGAAAAAATATTATATGCAATTCGTACAAAAAGTGTTTATTGCATTCGACGTGTTGTCCTACTCGGCCTGACGGCCTCGTTGGACAATTTCACGTCGCATGCAATAAACACTTACTTTTTGTACTTGTTGCATAAATAAATATTAATAACGGAAAATGAACCAGAAACCGTACAATATAAAAAATTATATTATACTGTCATTGTTGCTGTTGTTCTCTCGAGAGATGGATGCCTCTGAAGGGTCTCTCTCTCTCTCTCTCGTAATTGGCTGCCAATGGATTCCAAGTACCTCAACGTTGCTGTTTAGAAATCGCACCGCCATTAATGCTGTGGTTGGTGGGTATAATATTTGTGGATTTACCGTAATTTATAGATACACATAGGAATTACACAGCCAATAGGTATATTCTAGGGATACTAGACATAATAAATTGATTAGATGACTGAAGTAGGCAGTTAGTGATTCTTATTTGTTACTTTCAAATTTTTACTGAGGCACTGCCTGATCGTAGTGGAAAGTCTAATCATTTTTTTTTTAATTTTTGCCTACATTTTTTCAAGAATAATACAGTATGGCTACAGAAGAATGCACCTTGTTTATAACACGATATTCCCCCTTCCCTTTTTCGAATTTTCGCGATGATTCCAGCAATCCTCACACCCTGTATACCTCCCGGCAGAGCCAAGAATGCGCGAAACAGGTCACCGCCGAAGATGCTGTCGCACGTCGGCGATTTCCCGGTAAGGTTGCGATCTTCGTCGGTGAAATCCTCGCGATATGGACTCGCAGCTTTTCAGTCTTCGTCAGACGGTGCTCGTGGGTGCTAAGTGTTTTCTCCGGTTGTTGTTTGGATCCTCTCCGTCACCAAGATGCGCTGGGTAATTTCTCTCGTTCCATTGTTACTGATTTTTATTGCGGTTTCGTTTAATTAGTGCTCTAATGTGATTACTCTCACTTGGTTACACGTAAAGGAGTAGAAAATTGATGCGGAGTATTTTTTCCGCTAAGATTAAGTGAATGATCACGACATTTTGCACCAAATTAATTTTTACTTCCCCATCAATTAAAATTGATCACTGCTGAAGGAAATAATTCTTTTTGAACTTGAAATTAGACTTAAAGTAGAAGAAAAATGAAGATGGGTTAAATTAAATAAACACACTTCTCTATATTCTATCAACAAAAGTAAGATAAACAATATATACTTCTTATTAATGTTAAGTAAGTAATAGTTTGTAGTACCATTTATAATTAATGACTAAAACTTAAAAAACTAGCATTTTTCTTTTCTATAATTGGCTTTTATCTGGTTGAACTTCAAAAATGCAATAAGTGGTACACTATTTTTTCCATGCTAGTAATGGAAATATATCTTATCCATTTTTTTAACAAAAAAATATCAATGATGAATTTAATAGTAACTATCTATGGTATACTCTATCGAGAAATACCGAGTTATGTAGATAACCTAGTTAGGTGCTAGAAAATTTGTTTTCACAAGACACAAGACAATAAATGCAAAATCATCAAACATCGAGTGAATTCTTAAAAATTACTGATCATACTCTAGTTTGATTAAAATTATGGTGGAAGATGAAAAATATTGGGACAGTTTTCGCAAAATTGATGATACATTGTGTTTTGTTTAAATTATCCATTATTTTTAGACAATTTAACAGGTCCAGGTGTAATCTGGCAATGTAAAAAGCAATTTTGATCATTTTTTCTGTACTATAGTGTACGAAGTTTTAAAAATAATATCTTAAATCTGTAACAGGATTTACATAGTGTCAATAATACAACAAAATAATTTTGTAATAAAAATTAATATATATGTTTTATAATATACATTTTCATGTTTCTAACTGATATTAGATATTGTAATAAATAATTTTTTAACAATTTTGTTTAATTATTTATTAATATTTTTATATTTCAATGGTAGGAATATCCAGTTAAACAAAGAAAGTAACAAAAAAAGCCACAAATAAATATTTACAGACAATATCTTGAAAATATTAAGTTATATGAGTATTACGGATTTTTGATGTAGCAGATGTATTCATTCAGAATACTTCTTTTCGAGTACCCTAAATATGTTAAGGCAATTCATTCATATATAGGGTAATCATATGAAAACGATAGATTCGGATGTAACTTTGCTACCTTAGGAGATATTGGAAAACTCAAACGTGCATCCTTAACGAATTTTTCACACGGATTTCAATTTTTTTCATCAAAAGAACAATTGAGCATTACACTAAAAACATATTGATATTAATTTTGTTTTTGTTATGACACGCTGTATATTATTACACTTTAAGACACTGCACTTTTTCCTGATTGTATTGATATAAATATGTAATGGATTATCTTTTACTGTTTGTGAGATATCGATGATTAAATATTTCCATACATAATTAAAACTGTATTTCTTTATTATAAAGAATAAAAACCTAATCGTTTTATGGAACAATTTAAATAGTCTAAGAACCAGTGGCCGGCAACCTATAAGTAAATGATTATACCTGAAATTTTGCACAGTGAGTCTCTTATATCTATCACTCATGAGGTGAAGACTCGCTAAGCCCGGCGAGGCCGACCCAACTGTTACCACAGATAAATTAGCTATATTAATTTATCTGTGCTGTTACTCAGGTGCGAGAGGTATGAAAATTTAACCAACTTCGTTATTAAATGAGCAAAGCTGCCGTTTGAAAATTTTAAAATATATAATTATTATTATATAAAAATAACAAAGGCAGACGATTACCGCGCTTCCAAGGTCATGGCAGACATTTGTGAAATTGACAAAAATTATAAATTTCTAAATAAACCCTTGCAAAACCCTACTTACTGCCCGAGCGTACGTATGTATAGGCGGCATATAGTCACATCTTTTTATTATATTCGATATAGTAGCATTGATTTTCTAAGCGAGCATTGCGATCAACACCCTCAGATCTAACAAATTAGGCATTTATTTTTATTATTTATTATTGTATTTAGCACCTTAATAATAAAATAATATAAGTAACAAATACTTTTGAAATTTATAATTTTTGCCAATTTTACAAGTGTCTGACATGACCTTGGAAGCACCATAATCATCTGCCTTTGTTATTTTTATATAATAATAATTGTATATTTTAAAATTTTCAAACGGCAGCTTTGTTCATTTAATAACGAAGTTGGTTACATTTTCATACTTCTTGCTCCTGAGTAACTCTTGAGTCGGCCTCGCCGGGCTTAGCGAGTCCCCACCTCATGAGTGATAGGTATAAGAGACTCACTGTGCAAAATTTCAGGTATAATCATTTACTTATAGGTTGCCGGCCACTGGCTCTTAGACTAAAAGAATAAAGCTTATAATAATTATTCAAGCACATTTCCTTGCTTTTCTATGCAAAATCTATATCGTTTTTTCAAATTATTATTGTTCGTTACAGTCGACTTCAACGGTTTCGCTTGATCATCCTGTGCAATTTGTTCATATCCTGATATTGTTAAAAAAATAATATTCAGATGTTAAATTAAAAATTAGGAAAAATATTCTTTCCTAAGAGTAAGTTTATTTTTTACAATTTTAAATGGCGTCATTGAACATTTTGTTTGAATCGCAACATTATCTATGCCTTTATGAAGAGTTATATCATTTATCCAAATAATATTTTATTTACTTGTAAATTATTATTTTTTTAATCATAAGTATTTTTACATCACTGCAATTTCCTTAGGAAGCTTTTATTTTCAAAATACGTAATTAATCTTTATAATTAATATTAATATTGTAATTCTTTAAAACAATGTTAGAAACATTTCATTTTCAGTAGAATAAACTTGTAACTTATCTTCTGATATTTTATTAACACTGTTAGCTATTACCACATCAGGACGTCCAAATGTATCAAACGTAGTTTCTTCGCCTAACATTTTTTTTAATATCAATTTTATTTTTAATCGACTGCTATGTACAGCCTTCCGCAACAGAATGTAAGCGCCATCCATCATGTCTTTTTAATATTGAAAAATCAGCACCTGCTTCAGCCAACTAAAGTCGCGGAAGACCTTCGAAAACTGCGTCCGGTATGTTTATTGCATTTGCAATTCCAAAAAACTCTATCCTTTGTGACATCTTAGAGAATGTATTTAAACCTATAAGCTGCACTGTGAATTTTTTATTTTTGTAAGTTAAAAAAAATCGTCTATGTGGTACATTTCTTGGCCTCCATATATTTTCGAAATATGTCAATTGCATGGATAACATTACTTCCATTATTAAGTACATTTATCTTTAGTAATAAATAATTAATATTAGGTACTATATCTAAGAATTTTTAGAGGTTTTCTTTGGTAAATACACGTGTTTCTTTTGGCTTGTAATAAATATCGTTCCAGATACTTTTACTTTCAAACAACTCAAGGTCAAAATATTGGATGTTGACATGAATCATACCTGAGTTCAACCAATTCAACTAATAAAGAATTAGTTGTTATAGCGTATCTAAGCAACATATAATACAATCTAAGGTGTGACCACTCAGTAAGTTCATTTGTTTTAAATTAGTTATATATATAATTACATTAAATATTAATAATCTGTCACAATTGGATAAAATATCGTCTACGTCAAGTGAATGAATTTATTTACTAGAAGAAATTATAAATAAACATTCATTTAACTCGGTGTACAAATATCTTTTTTACTGTATTAGAAAGGGATTTTAAGCTAATATAAATCAAATCTCCTACAATTCCTATCAATGAAGTCATATGTATGTTCTCTGATACCAAACATCTAGGTATGCTAATGAACAATTCCACAGATAAAGCTCCATTCAATAATTATCTAAATACATTAATCTATCTAAATTTACTAACCTGCTTTAATGAAACACTCTATAAATATCTAACTTCACTTTTGGCAGTGGGAACACGACAATTCAACCACAATAATTTTAATTTTTATAATAATTTTTATAGTTAGATATTTGATTCAACTTAAAGGAGGCCACCTGAAGAAGCAATCCTAAAAATGCAGAAATAGGTCAGATCTCATCTATTGTGGTTGAATTGTCGTGTTCCGACTGCCAAAAGTGAAGTTAGATATTTATAGACTGATTCATTAAAGCAGGTTAGTAAATTTAGATACATTAATGTATTTAGATAATTATTGAATAGTGCTTTGTCTCTGGAATTGTTCATTAGCATACCTAGATGTTTGGTATCAGAGAACATACATATGACTTCATTGATAGGAATTGTAGGAAATTTGATTTATATTAGCTTAAAATCCCTTTCTAATACAGTAAATGTTACAAAAGCTAATAATAAGGAATATATGGGCAGATATTGTGGGTGTAATTCAACGCTGGTTGGGGCTTTTGTCCACAGAGTAGTTAGTTTCACACAATATTATTAATACCTAAAAATATATAAAAAGTACAAATATCTATTACAGCTAACCATAATTTAAATTAATACTAACTACATAACATTTTATATCAAATTTAGATATTTCTTTTGATTTTAAAGATATCCAGGTGTGGAATTATAAACGAAACATATTGTATATATGCATTGTATACCTATTACAAATAAATTAAACTATTGCTAAAAGTTGAACAAGGTGAAAACAGTTTTCAACAACAACAGAAGCACATGATTTTCTAGTTATTAGTTAATTAATTACTTAAATGAATTTTTATTGTTTATTTAAAAGCAATGCACAGCGTTTCCTACTTAATTTTCATGTTTACACCTAGCGGAATTTCTTTCCTTGAATTCCAGTTCGATGGTTTCACATTCTCCGCTATTGTTATTTACACGGATCAGTATTGAAGAGGCATTTAAACTCGTGGAAATGTCTGGAAATAGCTTTCTATTCATTAACATCTTTCTGGCTTTTCTACGCGATGTTAATTCTGTTTGTGTTATATGGTAAAACATACATTCTTTTATGGGTTACGAAACGTATAATACCTCGTATACACGTAAAGTAAAACTGGTATATTATGGAAGATAGAGGAAAGCTATCTTAGTTGCGAAAGATTTGCCTATTAGATAACGTCAGATCGAGAGCACAGATCGTTTCCGACAAATTGTGATATGTGTTCCATAATATAAAATGAATACCTATATACAGGGTGATTCAGTTTTCAATGAACAAACCTCGAGGGTAAGTAGAACTTTGCAAAATAATGGCAGTTTATTATATAATACAGTGCAGACTTGATAATCCGGACTAATTAAAACCAGCCTGATCCGGATTACCGAAAAATCCGGATTACTTCAACTCACGACTGATATGTAATAAAATTCTATTTTAGGACTTATTTTTATTTATGGAACACAGCTTGTATAAAACGGAATATAAATTCATCTTAATTTCATAAAATAAACACTTAAACTTCAAAAAACACAACATAAACTTATAAATACGTATGTTGTCTTCACCACTAGTGCTAACAAATGGCTAGACGCTGTGTAAGGGAGAAATGGAAAGAGAAGAGGTTATGTGTGAATTACCGTGCGCCGGGTTTCTGGGTCCGGATTACCGAAACATCAAAAATCCGGATTACAGAATACACAGTGTTTGAAATAATGAGTCCGGATTACCGAAGAATCCGAATTATAGAGGATCCGGAATATCAAGTCTACACTGTAGTTATAATTTTGTGGCTTTATAAGGAAGACACAGGTGTTTGAAGAAAAAATTTGGTTTTTTGGTATAATTACGAAAGTAATGGAGATATTTAAGTGTAGTTAGTTAAGGAGTCATAAAATGTGAAAATATCAAGCACTTTAAACAACCAGTGGCGGAGATATGGACAGTTTGTATCTTTAATTTAGAAAAAAAAGTTGTATCATCCTGTATAATGTTAAAGTTTATGATTTTTTTAAATGTGTATTTTAATTTCTAACAAAAACTCTATCAGGAACAGTGAAATAACAGAAAGTCAATATGAGATAGGGTTTTTGCTAGAAATTAAAATACACATTTAAAAATAAACTTTAACATTACACAGGGCGATACAACTTTTTTTCCTAAATTAAAGATACGAATTGTCCATATCCCCGCCACTGGTTGTTCAAAGTGCGTGATATTTTCACATTTTATGACACCTTAACTAACTACACTGTGTACCAAGTATGGATTCAATATCTCCATTACTTAATATTAACTAGAAGAAACTATAACAACCAGAAACCTATACAAAATAAAAAAGGAAAATTACTGACAAAGAGAGAAGAACAACTTAAAATATGGCATATATGGAATATTATAGTGAATTACTGACAGAAGCTGAAAACATGCAAAACGAATCAAGCAATACCACAACAGAAACAGAACCACTCGACATTGATGCAAGGAAACCAACAAAATATGAGATGAAAGAAGCTATAACAAAGATGAGGAATAACAAGGCGGCGGGGATTGATAACATTCCAGCAGAACTATGGAAGACCGACGTGGACAATGCTTTTGCCACTTATAGAACAAATCTGGGATACGGAAGATATACCACAAAAATGAGGACCTGGAATAGTAATTAAATTGCCAAAAAAAGGAGACATAAAGAACTGTCACAATTGAAGAGGAATAAACCCTACTCTGTAGCATAAATAAAATTTTAGCAAATATATTACCGCATCGTATTGACAACAAAATTGACGAGATGTTACGGCTGGGTTTAGAAAAAAAAATCGTGCATTGACCAGGTAGCTACAATAAAATTAATAATAGAAGAAACAATTGAGAGGAACTCATGACTCATATTGGTTATCGTAGATTTTGCAAAAGCTTTTGACAGTATCAATAATCAAGCGCTGTGGAGCATTTTAAAAGAAAAAGGTATCCCAGCAAAAATCTTGCCATTAATTAAAATAATATATGACAAATCAACGTGCCAAATATTACATAGGGAAATTTTGACAGACAAAATAGAAATAGGAAAAGGAGTCAAACAAGGTTGTATACTGGCACCCTTACTATTCAATATCTGCCTAGACTACGTCTTAAAAAAAGTAATTAAAAGCAGGAACGGTATATCATGGAATCGGCTAAGAAATGTTAAACTTGCAGATCTAGAGTACGCAGATGATATTTGCCTAATGTCAAGAACAATTCAAGACATGAAAAATATATTGGAGAACTTAGTAAAAGAATCAAGAACAAGTAGGTCTTACAATAAGAAAAAACAGTACAAATGAGAATAGATTTAGAAGAAAATGAAGAAAAACTTTATGTCAATGAAAAGGAGATAAGAGAAGTTCAAGAATGTTGTAACCCAGGCAGCGTAATCAGTACAAAGGGTGGTTCAGAAGTAGATAGCCAGATGATTAAGAAAGCACACGGATCATATGGCGTGTTAAAAAATATATGGATGTCATCTCAAATCAGTCAGAAAACAAAAATACAAATCTTTAACAGAAATGTGAAGTCTGTGCTGCTGTATGGATGTGAAACGTGGTCTATGTCTTTAAGAAATTTGCAAATACTACAGATGCTCGTAAATAACTGTTTACAAAAAATTTTAAAAATCTTCTGGCTAAATAAAATAACAAATGGAGAATTATGGAGACGAACCAAGCAAGAACCAATAAAAAGTGAAATCATGAAACGTAAATGGAATTGGATAGGACACACATTGAGAAAAACTGACGCTTACATAAATAAAGTACCATTAAACTGGACCACAGTAGGCCAAAGGAGAAGAGGAAGACCACAAATAAGCTGACGAAGAAATGCAAACGAAGAACTAAATAAGGTGGGAAAGTGCTGGCGGGAAGCAAAAGCGCTGGCTAAAAACAAGAAGAAATGGAAAAGCTTCGTGAAGGCCCTATACTCCACCTCGGAGTAAAAGGAACATATATATCTTCCTTATAAAGCCCCAAAATTATAATAACTATTATAAATAAAATGCCTATTTTCAAAGTTCTACTTACGCTCAAAGTTTGTTCATTAAAAGCATAGAAACCGATAAAGTTAAGCGACCTAAACAAGAGTATATTTTTTATGTAGAATTGAACGTTATTTTAGATTTTTAACTTTGTTTAAGCATAGTTCAACAGATAAAAAAATATTTTGATTTACCTAAATAATACGGCGAAATTAGCGCCATCTAGGAGCACTATCAGAGTTTCAAATTCGTAATTCTCATACCAAATTTACCAATCTTCAGAGTCATGCTATCAAAACTTTCTCTATTATTGAGAAATTTCAGAATAAAATTTAAACCTTGAACATCCTGTATTTCTTAAGTCAGCGACATTCGTATAAGGCATGTAGACTCAAATGTAATATTTTGGTGTCTAGTATCTACAACTCAGTGTTGACTCATTCTTTCTGACTCACCCTGTATATTTATCTATTTCACACCTCTAGTTTCAGTAATTAACAGTGGCGACTTCGCCATTTTTAAAAATTTAAATATGTATAGCTTAACCACTGTCCAGAAATATTGAACGCTACGTTTTCCATATACAGGGCGTTGAAATTAAAAAAATATTACATTTTTGTAATTGTAATTTGTACTAGTTACATTTATTATTATTTGTGATTTCTGATATATTTTTCTATTTTGATGAATCATACAAAGTTTCTTGTGTCGTGATTAAACTAATAGTAATAGTAACATTACAAAATTATGAAAATGCAATAAGAAATCAATTAAAATAAAATAAATGAATGAATGTATCTAAGCATTTACGTTCATGACTAATATGGTGCAGCTCTCTCAAATCATAATTATAATAAAATATACAGGCTGTATCACATAAGAGGGCCACTCCCATGTATCTCGCTTTATATTCGAGATACGTCAAAAATCTTTAATTGTTTTTTGTTGCATTTTTGGAGGCCTTTATGCTCGTAAAAACAAATTTGAGATCCATTGTTGCCATAGCCTGCTTCAATAAAAAAAAAATTTATTCGCCTAGAGGGCGCAGCGAACCACATACGATATTTAAAAAATCTGTTTATATCAGGTGGAAGGTATCAATTTTGCAATAAAAATCTCTTAAAATAAAAAAGTTAGACAGCCTTAAAGTTTGGGCACTTAACAGGTTTTTTTTGTTATTACTCATAAAGTTGGCCATGGATCTCAAATTTGTTTTTACGAGCATAAAGGCCTCCAAAAATGCAACAAAAAACAATTAAAGATTTTTGACGTGTCTCTCATATTAAGCGATATACATGGGAGTGGCCCTCTTGTGATACAGCCTGTATATTAGAGAAAAAGCATTTAAATTTGCACAACTTGAACTAAAAGTATAGGGTGTTCTATTTGAAATAGGAAAGTTTTAACCTATTCAAATTTGCTAAAATGTAACCGGAAAACTGAATCACTATTTTAGAACTGCCATTAAATGCAAAAGGTAACACCTTAAAATTTTATGCCTACATCATTAATCAACATGAAAAATGGTATAAAGATTCTTACAAATCATTTCAACTGCAATTTATTTGAAAACATATCAAATAACATCGAAACGCTAGGTTTAAGTATGTGGTAAGGTTCATGTTTTTAACTCAAAATTTCATGACCTTTCAAAAAATGCAGTAATATATAGGGTGTTTATTTATAATAAGCGATTTGATAGTAACTTCCGATATAACCGAAAACCCCAGAACCAAAATTTATAAAATCCAAATCTAAGTAGTCTCTGGAATGTGCGAGTAAGCCGTCACCGTAAGACAGCCTGTACATTTTTTAAAACATATATTATATATTTCGAATAAAAATTATGTATTAAATATGGATGCAGATCAATTTAGGAAAGCCGACAGATTTCCACTATGGATCTAGACAACTGACGGATTTTATATAGAAAATTTGACGGACGTGACATGTATATTAATGAGCGGCGACAGACTTGTTTTCCAACATGGTGCTACCCCGCATTATGCTAGAAAGAAGAGGACTTATTAATTGGCCTGCACGGTCGCCAGACCTAACCCCGTTAGATAAGTGCATACTGACAGCCTAGATAATTTGGAAGCGTTAAAAGAGAAGATCCGAAATGAAATACGTGCTATAACCCCTAAAATGTTTGAAAACGTATCGGATATTATCAAGCATTTAATTTAAAGGATGTTAATTGTTTGAATTAAAAGTTATTTATTTATCGTTCTTAGTAAATTTATTTTGACCCAATAATTTTGACTTGCGTCAATCACGACACAATTTCTTCAATAATGTCAGAAAAGACCCGAAGACCATATCAAAACATGGTATTTATTTAAAATCTCGACGGATCTCGGGAATTTTGTGAAAAATAAATTACTTAAGTTTTAATGAATTTATATGTTACATTCGAGACGCACTGTATAGGGATTTAAAAAAAGATACAAACTTTGAGACATACATAATAGAAAAGGTAAAGAGATGCAAATATAAGATTCCTCAATTTTCTTTGTTTTACGACGCAATGCCGCTATGAAAGAAAATGACGTGGATCCATAAGTTATGTAGCGTTAGATTACTTGATTTATAGAATGTTAATGCCAAAAAGGGTCATTTGTTAAGCAAATAATGGGCTACAACACTGGCTCAAAATAATGACTTTGACCTTCATAGCTTTTGAACTATGAAGCGACGAGACGAATTCTCTGGTAATTTTTTGAATAGTTGTGGGTTCTGTTGAATGAAAAGACATGCGGCAAGATTTAGACCAATAAGCTCTTTTCGTAAAATCATTGCATAATAATGACATTTCGATTGTCATTTCAGTATCGAAATGCCAGTCTTTTAGAAATATGTGCTTCAAACAAACTTTTTTACGCACAAGTGCCTAACAGTAAAATAAAATAACTGAATTTTAAATTATTTATTTATTATAAATATGAATAACAGAATCTTTCAAATCGGATAATTGGTCATAAGGTGAACATATATTTTTTTATCACTTCATATAACTTAAATATTTGAATAAGATAACACCTGCATCCCGGTGCTGCTGATGCACTGAGTTTATGAAATGAAAGTGGTATTTCCTTTCTCCTCTGGAATTTTCCTTGCTATCGCCTGCTTATTTTGTATGGAATTTTCTATACCCTATTAGCACAAGGACATCCTATGAACATCCTAAGGATGTCCAAAGTGGGAAATCTGGACATCCAGTGGACGTCCGTGGACGTTCGATGGACGTCCATTGGAAGTCCCAAGGACGCACAAATGTCACAACTTCGTGCAACCCAGGAACGTCCATTACTGTACCACTTTCAGACCCACCGATGTCCGCCTCTGTACCAAATTTGTACTACCCATGGATGTCCTGTTTTGGACATTTAATGGAGGTCTGCATTGGAATTATAGAAATACTTTTTGATAATAAGTATTTATTGTTTTTTCTAATTATTGCATGAATAACAAATACATAAATAATTAAGAGATACAAATAAAAGAAAACACATAACAAGTAACAAGAACAAAACCATATGTAATTCTTTAACAAAACCGCTAAAGACGAGAAAACTCGACAACTAGAGTGAAAATGAAAACTTCTTTATCTAAAAACGAAAGCGACTATTGTCTGTTGTTAGTACACACAAACCTAGAAAAAATATAGACTGTGCCAGTGTCATATTGCCGGCGGTTAATTCATGGCTGCCCTAAAAGGCCCAGAACCGCTAAAACTTGGTTTTTATTCCAATTTACGTTGGTTGTATTGTAGCGTGAAGCTCACTTGTTTACTGTGATTGGTCACATTCTTTAATGACATTTAAAATGGCAGCAAGTTAGTTAACTTCATATTGCAATGCAGCCATCATATTTGCACAACCGCTAACATAAAGGAAATAAAATATCCATTATCTGGACCGTAAGACCCTAGGCAACGCGGAATCTGTCACGTGACCTATATCATGAACCGACGCAGTCTATATTTTTCTAGGTTTGTGTTAGTACATAATTATACTGTGACAATTGTCTACATATAGATGATGAATTTAGCCTAGTCAACAAATAATTCAATTATTTATAAATAGACTAAAAGTCGAAAATACACACAATATACTTACAAAGTGATTTATATTGCTTCAGTTTCCTAATTTATTCTTCTATAGGGTTTACTTATCACTTTATCAGCGTCACCAAAGAGAACAGAACAGTATGTTTAAACTTTAGAGGTTAACGTTACATCTGGCAGCAATACACATTGTACGAATTGCATACTGCACGAATTTTAGCGGCAAATTCAGTTTATAAAAGAACATGTACAATACTGGACATCCATCGGATGTCCAATATATGTACCATCAAAATATGTCCCATAAAGGGCATCCATCGGATGTCCAATGTATGTTCGATCAAAATATGTCCAGGAATGGACATCCATCGAATGTCCCTTTATGGTTCATGGACGTCTGTACGTTAAATGGACATTAAATGGATGTCCACTGGACGTCGTGTGCTATTAGGGCATACCCCTGCCACAGAAGTCGAGCGCAAACCTCTGTGTCTCTTGAGCATCGATATGTTGGCTCCTGCATCTACAAGGAAGGTTGCAGAACATCGTCTAAAGCAGTGCCCAGTATACTCAGTAACATTGGATAATCAAAGAAATTCGGTAATCTTTTTAGGAACTGAATCTATGTTATACCCACTGCTTGTGTAGTACATTTTGAATTTCTGTACGTGATAAAAAATCGGTTGTGATCAATGATGGACTGTGGATACTTGCATACTTGCAGAAAATTTCCAAAAAATGTATTGGTTCTATATCTGCCTTTGGTATTGTAAATAATCTAGGAATATTAGTTTTGGTATTGGGAATAGTCACTTTAATGAACGACTTAGCATGTTCAATGTTCTCTGTACGTTAATAAGTTAATTCCTTTCTCCTACCAAATATACCAACAATCAAGACAACTTTATGGGACAGGTACTTTTCATCATCTGCCTCTTTGATAAACCTTTCAACCTGTTCCTTGGAAAATATTCTGCAATTTCTGATCCTATAACCACTTGATTCCACTTGATCCTTTTGAGGAAAGCAATAACATTGGTATATTTACTAATATCCAAATTTTTATTCAAATATATTGTAGTTCGCAGCATGGAATTACTCCATAATGTAGAGGGTGCAAATTTTAAAGATAACTGAGGCAAGTACGTCGAAACAATTTTGATAATTTATTTGACGATTTTATGAAAAATCTTGTTCGATACATGTTGCGAAATAGGTGTTTCAGACATTTAAACACTATTATTGTAACTTGTAACGAAAATAGCTTTTTTGAAACACTAATTTAAGTTTGTATTTTTGTTATTTTTTTAAATTAATTTATTTATTTAAGTATATACTTTTTGTATAGAGTTCATGCATCTTTAGGCTGTTATTATTTTATAGTAGATATATTCTATGATGAATGCATGCTAATACAGAAATAATTGGTATTGTAATCTGGAATAAAGTTTAAACTTGTTTTAGGTGAATTTGCATTTAAAAGTGTAGTACACAAATAAATACAAGTCTTTCAGTGTAAAGTTTACCAATTTTGCTTGTAGAAATTGGTATGTAATAACACTTTACGGCTACGTACAAATATACATAAAAAATGAACTCACGTACGACATTATTATTCATACATTTTTTATACGAGAATTTGCCACAGTGAATATATAACCAACGCATCGTTTAAGATATTTAGACGCATAATAATTTACGCATTGTAATAAAATTGGAGAAAGTGATGAAATAAGAGACATAAAGAGGACTTTTAGTTTCTCTTCATCACTTGCCATTTTAAGGTCAATACGTGCTTTATAAGTAGGTATCAATTTTAATAAAATAATTTAATGCTTAAGCGATTTGTCGTTTAGAGACCTTTTTTAACTGTGTTAGCACACCTATTACAAAAATTCCTTCTAAGAAATTTTTTAGTATATTGTTATTAATTATTAAAAAAATTTTGATAATATTCTGAATGTTATCATTTCAATTAGATTCCAAATTAATGGATTATAATTCAAGCATAAAACACTTACTTTATACAGAGTGTTCTGCAAATACAACACAAAATCACAAATTCCTGGACGCGATGTGGCTGATTGAATTCCATTGTCGCTTCGTTTGGCCACTAGTTTATTATTTTTGTGATGTAGGTTCTTGCTTTAAATTGATACATTTTGGTGCTAAAAAACAACTACTTAAGAAAAAGATCTATGGTGAAAATGGTTGTCCATAACTTTTTTCCTATTCGAGAAATAATGCCAAATATTTTTCAACAATTTGGCATTAAATTGTGCAATTTTGATTAAATTAGCGGTTTAGGTACAGGTACAGGTAGGTTTTTTTATTAAGTAGGTATCTAACTATATCTTTCCATCCATACTAAAATACTTAAAAAATTGCTAGTAGGTACGCACTGATTTTATATTTGAGTGTCCAACAGTTACATCGAGAAATTAATTGAACATGCTAAAACTTAAGTCTCCTAAAAAAGTGTCACTCAAATAATTAAATTAAAAGTGAAAATATAAAAATATTTTAATAATTGCGAATTCAATGATATGTATCAAGCTATAAAAGATGCTAAAAACGCTGCTATTTTTAGGTATCTACATACAGGGTGTTCCCAATTTTTCGTTCTAACTTTGAGAATTTCCTCAACAGCCCTTTTTTTCAGAAAATAGAATAAAATTTTAATATTTGCACTGAAAAAATACGTTTCGCCATTGACGTAGAAGTTTAGCGAATTCAAGAGCTGAGTCACCCCTAAAATTATACCAAACTTTTTTCTGTTGATCGAATTTTAGAGAATAATAATGTCCCGGGCAGAATTTAAGATTTTAATAGTGTTTACTATAAGAAAAGAAATTCGAAATATTTGACTGCATTTTGAAGGCCTGTTGGATATACAAATATACCTATATTGGTTTTGTCTGAAGCTATTTATTTGTGGCATAATTTTAGTTTTTCTTTAGTTTTATTGGGTTTTTGCCACACTTCTGAAAAAATAAAGATTAAAGAAATAAGCCCTTGCGCCCAACGGATTAAGGGTTATCTTTGACACTAAGTTGGGCTTATTTAATTAATCTATATTTTATCAGAAGTATGGCAAAAACCCAAAAGAAAACTAAAGAAAAAATACCTATATAGGTTGTTTATTACTGCATGAATGGAGAAGTTATGAACATTATTCTCATTATAAATTCCTAGGAATTGTAAATTTTAAAATCCACAGTATAACGCCGAAATGAATTAATTGAAACACAATTCTACACCTTAAAAATAATCCAAAACAATTTGTAAAGAAGTTTGCGACCATCAGCAGCCAAATGAAGCGAATTAGGATATATTAAATTCTACATAGTTTCTATATTTTTCGTGACATATTTGGTCTTGCCTTACATCACGACCTTGTATAAATTAATAACAGCAAATCTGAATAAGCGATATTATTTAACCTATTGGATACCTATGGCGAACTTTCTCTAAATGCTTTTAACAGGTGGCATATGGCTTATAATGAATAGTATAGTATATTTATATATGTTAATTTTATGTCAATAGACAAATTTCTATTCAGAATATTATCGAATAGCGGAGAAAGGAGTTGTGGAATATAACGACCGTTATCCAGTTACAAAATATTTAAACAAATCATCAAATAAGTGTTTCCCCCGAGCAGAATTAAGATTAACGTAAAAAATTGAGTCGATTAAATGAGAAAATTATTTTTGAGCCACTGGAGAATTTGTTAGGTATATCGTTACTGCTTAGAAATTTCATTTTATTAACATCAGTCAAAAATATATTATTTGATTTTTTACGGTTCTTAAAATTATGGCAGATATTGTAAGAATCAACCAGTTATCTAAAAATTATCTCTATATGTAAGTGCGTACAGTGTTATTTACTATAAATGTCACCTTACGTTCTTGTTTAATTTTGCATTTAGAAAAAAAGTATATCAGCTAAAAGTTTATGTTATTATATAAATTGAAGAGACAATTTTTTACAAAACTCTTGTCAGGATTACAATAAAATTTGTTGTGTAATAGTTTGGCAATATTTGAACACGCATCAAATTTCTTATTCATTTAGTTAGTCATGCAGAGTATTTTTTATGATGATGCTAATTGTCTACCTTTAATAAAGATTTTTATTGTGGTTAATCAAATCCTCAGGGGTATTATTTTAAATGACACCTAAAATACAAACTTAGAAACTGGAGGCAAGGTGACAATTTGGTCACCTCTTATTTTTTGGCGTAAATTTGATTTTTGGAAGATAGCCGAAGAGTTGTTGGGTTGCACTTTAGAACATTTTTAAATTTCCAAAGAAACGCTCAAGTAACAATTTGTAGAATAATTTGCTGCTGAAGTTTCAAATGTCCTAACTGATTTTATACAGAGTGTCATTAAACATAGGGTAAGCCAGATTTTCAAATTTATACGCAAATAATTTTCACCTTATGTAATTTAGTTTATTTAGAAAATATAAAGCAGGTATTTAAGAAATGGTTTAGCTAAACACACTTTTACAGAGTGTTTCAAAAAGACCTGGCAATATTGTTATGGCTGATAGAAATTGAAAAATAAGTGGAGTTTACTTAATAAACGTCCTAGTGCCACTCATTTTTGAGATACAGGAAGTATAAGATAATTTTTAAAAATCAAATTCTGGATGTATTTTTTTAAAACTAACGGATTTGATTAAAATTTGACAAAGCATGTTTTTGGTGGTGCAGAATACGCCGGTGTTATTAGTTTTTTAGTGCAAAGTAGAGACAGTTAGTTACAAGCATTTCCAATCTCACGTTAAAATTTTATTCTATTCTGTTTGTTACGCGTTGCTAGTACTACTTAATAATAATGGAAACTTTATTACCAGCACTGCAGATGTGCAGATGTTGACTTATGAAGAAATGTTTTAATGTGCCACTGCAGTTAGATGCTCCATAAAAATTCTTATAATTTTTGTAATAGTAATGCAATTTTTTTCTTATGGTATTCTCCACACTTTAGAAGATGTCATGCTTATCTATATTTAAAGTTTTTATTTTGTATTATCAATTACCCAAGGTCGAAAATAATAGAGAGTGACTAATTCACAGCACAGACATGAGTACTGAAGGTGAGGGTTGTATGATTACCTAAGCGTGCCACGTGAGAAGGGTGCAAGGCACACAAAATTATCAAAAATAATATGTTGACGTCGAGTGAACCTAGCACATAAACAGTTTATTTTAAATGCCCCAGTGCCATCCTCCCTACAAAATAGAATGAAGTCCTTTTGGACGACGATGGCCCACCACCTCCGCTCACACTTGTCCTCATGGACGCAAACTTCTGTGTTAATTATGAAATCTCAACTTTTAACAAATTTTGCAAAATACAAAAACTGGTCAAATATTATTGCTAAATGTCAGAATATGTTACAGTTGATAAAATTCGTAACAAGTAGAGATTTTCGCACCATTAAATAAATCGCGCAAGTATTTGTGAATTTCGCATCCATAAGGGAAATATAGCATTATATGTACACACTATTCACCATTGGTTACTAGCACTGTCACTATAACGGTCAAAGATTAACACTATTCCGTCTTTTTCCTCAGTAATTTAAATACCATAATGTCATATGTATATTTGTTTGTGTAAAAATGGCAAATCTGGCTAGCCTATGTTCAGAAACACTGTATAAAATCAATCAGAATATTTTAAACCTCGATAAATTATCTACAAATTATTTCTTAACTGCTTTTTGTAGTATGAAATTTAAAGATGTTATTAAAGGTAAGACAAGTTTTTGCAGCTACATCAACGTTGTCTAACTTTCAAAAATCGAAAATATATTGAAAAGAACAGTATTGCGAAAAAGAGAAATAAAATAATTTAAATGAAATCATACACTTCAATATTGAGAAAAATTGCCTTTGAGCGTACCTCAGAAAAAATGAGGGAAACAAAGAACAGGAATTTCCTTCATTAAATTTCAAAGTAATAAGCGAAGAATTGACAAATTATTATGAAAAAACTATTTTAAAAGTTCAATTTTAAAGGAGGCATTTTTGTACTGCGATGACCTACTTTTTTACACTTTGTATGGCATATTCAGATAAATGATTTGTTAAAGAAAACTTTTTGTCCAAATGGGAAAATTCATTCACTGAATTGAAAGTCTGTGATAATGTTACATCGCATCACATATAGAATACGTACCTTGCAGGTTGATGAAGTTAACTGCTGCGAGGTGTGGTTGCCTGTAAGGATGTTATCCACTTTCACTGAAAAAATTACTTTCTTCATCATATGGCCGCACGAATTGCAGATGAATGATGAATGTTTCAGCATAAAGTATGCGAAATGGTGTTTTCTCGACTCAGTATATTTCCTTGGCGGTTTTTAAAGATTTATTTATTTTGCAACTCATTATTGTCGCTTAACAAACAATGAGGCCTGCATTTTATGTGTCGACAATTGAATTTTATGCTTTGAATGGATGCTATTGCTAACTCGGATTAGTATACAATTATTTTCTTTGTGTAGGTAGACCTACTAATATTAAACGACAGCGCAATACCAAGAATAATAATATAGTATTTCAAGGCAATAGAGCTGATTTGAAAATATGTTTTCATTGACTATACATACTATACAGAGTAATTCATTAACCTCTTTACAAACTCGAATTATGAAAAAATTTTTCAATTACTTCTTAGTGCTCAAAGGGCTAATATTTTAAAGATTTCATGCCTTCTGAATAAAGAAAGATAAGAATGGTAGAACCAACCTTTATATCAACATTTCTTCCTGAAATTAAGTCTATTAATTATCAAAAAGTTTCTAAAACACACATTTCATAATTTGTATATTATGAAAAATAGTTGTTATTTTTTTCCTAAACACTTAATTCCTGCCTATTTACAAGTACTAATATATTTTTTTGTTCCAGAACTATTTAATACTCCTGGCTTTGTTTGCTGTCAGTTGTGCCGCTAAAGAAGAAGACGATTCTAATGAAGTATCTGTAGCTCCTCCATCCATAAACTTGAACGTAAACTTTAGAAAAGCCCTTCTGAAAGCTTTAATAGAATTAGAAAACGAGGACAACAACGATAACCCTGATGAAGATTCGGAGAAAACCGTTGAAAAGGCATCTGCTTCAGCCTTATCAGTATTCACAAGTTCAGAAGATGTATCCTCCACATCAACTTCAACGAAACCTACCACTGAGAAGGCTGAAGATTCATCGATTCTAGTTCAAAAAAGTCAGGCTGTTCAGCAGTCTCCCATAATTACTTTAGAAAAAGAAGAACTAGATCCATTTAATGATGCTGAGCAAATCCTGACTAGTGCTAGTAGCAGTTTCACACTGCCAAATACAAACAGTCTTCGTTCTGAGTCAGAATCTAGAAGTATCAGTAAAAGTGTTGCTAACTTGATTAAATCTAATAAACCAATTAGCACGGAGTTTAACAAAATTGAAACTACTACAACTATTCCAACTAGTTCTACGGAAGAAAGCGAAGCTAAAGCTGAAGAGGTACAATTCTTCTCAGCTCCCTTGGTAGCAGCTTTTACTGTCCATCAGGATGAACAAGGAGTTCCCAAAAAAGTTGAATCTATTCTTAGACCAGTGCAGAAGACACTACAAGAAGAAAATATTTTGCAAAGAGAGCCTAAACCTAGTAAAGCTGAGAAGATTCAGGTTGATCCACAACTCGAATTTCAGCAAAAACAAAAACTTTTAGAACAAGAAATATTGAGGTTAAATTTGAATTTGAAACAACAACAACTGTTAAATCAGCAACAACAGGAACAATTTCTTAGACAGCAACAGGAACAGTTAAGACTTAAAAACAATGAACAACCGTTTCGCCCCATAGT
Organism: Monochamus alternatus; assembly: GCA_037114965.1. Classification (NCBI taxonomy): domain Eukaryota; kingdom Metazoa; phylum Arthropoda; class Insecta; order Coleoptera; family Cerambycidae; genus Monochamus; species Monochamus alternatus. The sequence continues at coordinate 18,568,060 of CM073435.1, read as the reverse complement.
AAATCCAACATTTAAACAGTTCAATACAGCGAACACAGAAAAACCGATTGTTAATCAGTTCCTTCAGTTTGGACAATCGTTACCAACCAAACCTGCACAACAATTTAACGCTGTTACTAGTAACAACAATAGCGCAGTTACTTTACTTTCTAGCGTCGCTTATAACCCCATAATAGAAGCAGGGAAGTTACCTCCAAACGCTCAGGTTTTACCAGTGAAGGGCCCTATCAATTTTCACACTCCTATCGTTCAAACAGCTGGTTTCCAACAGTTTCACTCCTTACCTTACGTGACTCCTCTCGTTAACACTATAAGCCATCTACCAATTCAACCACAGTTTATTGTAAGTGACCAGGGAAAAAGAACCTTCAGGCAAGAAATAGGTACAGGGAATTACCTGAATAATAATTTTAACAGAGTAGCTCCATCATTTTATATACAACAGTCAGTGCAGCCAACTAACCCTCAACAAGACAATCCGAGTTATTCGCAATATATCAACACATTCTCTCTAGCTCAGCCACAACAAGTCAATCGAATTTTCCGTTCGAGTTTGGAGAGTACCTTGACAGCACCTCAACAGGTACAAAATCATAGATTCTTTAGGTCTAATCAAGAGCCGAATTTTAGGCCTCCTAGTAATTTGAATCATCCCCGAAGCAATAATTATCAACTGAGTAATCTGCTGTACAACTCTGGAGCCTTTGGAGGAGGCAAAGTACCAGAAGATATCAATATAATTTCCAAAGTCTTGGCTCTTAATCATTCAGGTGGGAACCAGTACGTGAGTTCAAATCCGTATGGGAGGAAATAACTAATAGGAGCTCCAGTTGGATGCAGTTTATTTATTGTACATAATGTTTAGTGATAGGTTATTTTATTTTATGAAGGAATTTGTAAAGATGATCAAAAGAAACAAATATTCTTGGTCAATTATATTTAGGATAAATATGTGTATATTTGTATATTTTTTATGCAGCCATGACTGAGTTTTATCATAGTTTTATACAGTAAGACGTATTTTATATTAGTACTTAGCAGTGTACTAAAATTATTCATAAACCAGTTGAGGTGTTGTAATAAAATATAGCAGAAAATCATTTTTCAATGTTCAATTATTGGCAATTTCCAATAAAAATTACTTAATTTTATTTCTACCAATACATTTTTTTTTTATAAATAATAGAATTTACATTTTTGTTGTCAGATTATTATTTTTATAAAATATTAACAATAACAATATGGGCAATACCAAATGAACTTGTTTCTGAATAGCAACTTTGTTCTTGTATGATTATTATTACAATAATTTCTTATGAGTAAACCAATAGTCAGATACAACACGTACCTAAGAAAATGTCCATATCTATAACAATAATTCTTTATAAAAACTGTTGCATTTTATATCTACTTTAAGAAATATTTATATCAGTATTTACTACTAATAAAAATATTGTTGTTTTTTAAATTGTTTTATTACTCATTTTCTTTATTTAATAATAATGACACTCTTTAAAATTAATTTTGCGATTTTTTTTGAACTGCTGACGTATTTGTAATTAAATCTACCTTCAACTTTTAACCTTAGTCATTAGTTGTTTTACTCACCAATAGTGATTTAATGAAATTTTTACTCAGAACTTCCAAAAGTTCAAAAACTATTTTGAGGGTGTCATTATTATTACAAAAACATGTACATATCCTGTGGTGCATCTTAGTATTTTGGTTTGAATGAAAAAATCTTAATGTATAAATTGTGTTTTATAAAAAATAAATAACACGCTCTTATAAAGAAAAAAAAATCAATGATTTAATAGCAAAATCTTGGCTCCTATTTTTGTTAATATATAATAATTACAAATATTATTACATATTGTTGTTATTTGGATTAGATAATAGAGGAGGAAGTAACTACTCCGTTATACATAATCTCCCCCCCTAAAGGCGCTACTGTATGTATCTCATGGAGTTCAATGTTCTGTTCATAAATTTATTATTTCAGTTTTGTCGCCGTATAGATGCTACCAAGAAACCATTAAATTGTATTAAGGGTTGCCTGCACTTGAATTCTAAAGGGGTTTTTAACATTTGTATTTCATAAAAATAAGTTGCATGTAACACTTCTTTATATATTTACCAGCAGGAATAACTTAAGAAATCATAATTATAAATAAAAATATGTTTATTTTTAAATATGAAACTGCGTGACACATACCTAGTTACGTTTAATTACTTACATGTCAATTCGTGATTTACTCTTTCCAAGTTATATCAAACCATGGTAAGTTTAATAAATATTCTTGTTTTACTGTAATCAATTAATAAACAAATTATAGTTAATGGCAATAGTTAAAAAATGTGATAATCATTATATGATTATTAGTCAGAAATGTAATTACGTACCTATTGTTATTTATCAAACATATCTTACCAAGAATAAAATAAGAAATCTGAATATTACAGGCTTTTGCATTATTTTCTTTTTAAATCTGGATATTTGATTCATTTTTAACAAACAAGTACAATTCATTTTAGTTCGATGATTTGAATTTCCCTCCAATATTTTGACATCTCCCCTTATTTCCGCTCATGCGCTCCTTTCCCGAAGTTCAGCGGTCTCTTATGTCGGGATTCGTTGAGTGGCGGATGTATTTATAATTTATTATTACCCAGGTCATCGTTTAATATTGTAAAACTTAAAATGGTTCAAAAGAAGGTACGTTGCTTATTTTATTTACACCTTACGATATTTCGCTATAGAAGGAAAAATCAAAATTTTAAAAATGATACATATAGGTTAACATTGTCCGAGATGTGTCGATGTTTATATTAAATTATTTAATGAATTCAAATTATTTAATACCGTTTGTAACATTTCACAAATTATCTAAGTTAAATCTAATGTAAGTTTCCGAATTTAAATTATTTTGTTATTATAAACTTACTAAGGTTATGTTTATTACACGTTTTTTCATATGGTTCCATCTTGAACGATTGCTTTTATAAAATTTACAGATTTGCTTTAAAGAAAGTAGTTTTAAATAGCTTCATTATTTTTCATGATGACCGTATTTGCTATCTTAAGAGTTTTGCAGAAAACCTTACTACCACCAAAAAGTATGTCTGACGTGTTGTTACGTTTTTCCAACCATTACTTTGCTTATTCAGTGTTAAAACCTAGTTATTTATTTTAGCCCAAGAAGAAGGTAGGAAAGAAGATAGCTGCGGCTCCCCTAGCCGTTAAAAAAGTTGAAGTAAAAAAAGAAGTGAATCCTCTTTTTGAAAAGAGATCTAGGAATTTTGGAATTGGTATGTACGTTTCAGTAGTATTGAATTTTATTAAAAATATTCTATGACTGCAAAGAAATGTTATGTAAAACTTTTTAGGGCAGGATATCCAGCCTCCAAGGGATTTGTCTAGGTTTGTGAAATGGCCTAAATATATCCGTATCCAGAGGCAAAAAGCTGTTTTACAAAAGAGATTGAAAGTTCCACCACCAATTAATCAGTTCTCGCAAACTTTAGACAAACAAACCGGTAAGAATGAATTTTGAATATCCTCAGATAAGACAATGTTTATATTTTGCTTGAAAATTTTATTTTATATGATCCTACTTACTCTTATTTTTACATTTTAGCTACCCAACTGTTTAAGGTTTTAGAAAAGTACAGACCTGAGACAGAGCTACAGAAAAGAAACAGGCTAAAGGCCAAAGCTGAGGCTAAAGTTGCCAAGAAAGAAGTAGCACCTACCAAAAAGCCTAACACTTTGAGGGCTGGTACCAATACCGTAACAAAACTAATTGAACAGAAAAAAGCCCAATTGGTGGTTATAGCTCACGATGTTGATCCCATTGAGGTAAGTTTGTCAGGTTTTGTGTTCTGATATATATTTTTAAGTATAACTTCGGTAATTATTTACTTTAGCAGAAAGCGGCTCAAAAATACTAAAAAATTTGCCCATGTCCTTATCGTTCAAGCTGTGCAACATCAATATGCAGTTGTTTTGCAGTCGATGTTGCAGTATAGTTTTTGACAGAAAAAGTATTAAAAATTTTAATCTGTGTACATACATAAAACCCACTATTTACAACACAGTGTATACAGGGTGATCCCGAATAATGTGGAAAACCGATTGTAATACAAGTCCTTATACATCACCACTTGGATTGTCAATCCCAGAATCTAGAAAATTTGGGATCCTGGGATTCCACTAATTTTAAGCCCCAAAAATCGCGACACGCCGCCTGCTTGGTTCCGAGGATTTTCGGGTTTGATCTTGTAGATTTTATAGATATGTTGCGGTCTAATGTGAAATATGAGGCCACAGAATAATTAATTATTACACATATTATATTTAATTTAATGACTAGGTCTAAAAAATTGAACATTGATCACATTCTTATAAAATAATAACTGATTTACAGTCTAATAGATATTTTTAATACGGCTTTGTTCACTACAGAAAAGCAAGGTCTGAAAGAGTCTCGCCATTTCAGCCAGGTTCAAGTGCGAATAAGAAAGTTTTATTATTTTCTACTTTAATCAAAGAAACGGAATTATATAAAAATGGTGGATCTTACGATTTTTTATTATCAATTTCACCTACAAGTGTAAAATCAGAGATGGCCTTCTCGACGATTGGAACATAGTCCATCAAAATTCGTTCGAGTTTGAATCTGAATATGCCAGATGAATTAGTTTTTCTTATATGCTTTTTTCATTTTTTCCAAAATATAAATAAAAAATAAATTTCATGTAGGGCTTGTTCCAACAACAGCAAGAATCGGTTCCTAACAGTCCAGAACTAGTCAGTCAGTTCAGTTGTTAATATACTCTCGGAGGATTAATGCGACGTAAGACAGTGTTGGTCAAACATTTTTGACAGTTCTGAACCAGTTCTCGACGACTGTTGGAACAGACCTATACACATATGATTACTTATATTAATTATAATATAACATTCTTTTTTTACATTTATCATTCTGTTCTTTTTAATTAAATAATATTAAATTTTTATAATATATCGACATTGTTGACAGCAATCAATCCCGGGATTCGGGATTATAAATTTGTAATCCTGAAATCCCGAGATCGAAATTTTTATCCAGGACCTAATCAACAGTAGTACGTTTCCATCATTTGCAGTTAATACAATTACATTTAAGGTTAACACTTATTCATAATAAAAAAAGTAAATGTATAAATCGGATACTGAAAATAAAACTAGATTCGTGTAGGGTTGTGAACTTTTTTTTTGCTCAAAACTGGTGATAGTTATCAAAACATTACAACAGACATTATTATTATTATTTAATGAAAAATATATAGGGAATACTTTATTTCAGTGACTTGTAACAGGACGAGGAGAATAAAAAAAACTTGTCCAGAAATTTTATCACTGTAAATAGCTTGCAAATTTCACTCCCTAATTTAAAAACGTTTGGAATAATTTAAATAAAACTTATTTATCACCCCCCTCTTAAGGGGACAACTCTTCAAGGGGACTTAGATAAAAAAAAATTATATGAAGGACCCCACTAGAATTGATCATACAACATACTTATTCTCAATTTTTTTAACATTATTCGAGATAACCACGTTTTTCTTTAGAAAAGCTTGTTAATTTGATAGCTTTTAGGAAAGCGTTTTCAGAAATTTGAAGAAAAAATAAGATATATTTTTATTTTGTCTACCATTTCGTGACGAATTATGACAATATGCACTTAAATTTCTTCCTATTTTCGGGGGTGTTGAACATAAATCAGGAAGTTATTTTGTGGCAGAATTTTTGAGAAAAAAGTTCAAACTTGCATACTTGACACGCAAATATCATAACCATTGTTTATGATACTGTACTGTACATGCATATATCTTTTAAAAAGTGTGTAAGTAGAGGTTAGGAAGGACCACAGATTTATTTCTATTGGCAGCAGATTAATTCAAAATATATCTATATAAATAATTACTTATATTTTCTCTACATTTAAAATAGTAAGGAATGAAATGAAATCTTAAATTTATTTAAAAATAATATAATAGTTCATAAATTTAGATCATGTTAAGAGAAATATTTTTATATTACAATTAATTTAACCAAATCTGAAATCTCATCATAAACTAAAAAAAAAAAACAAGTTGAACTAAACACACTAACATTTGCAGTACACTGCATTATACATACACACTATTCACTACTGGTAGGTACAGTTAGATAAAATGCCTATTTATTATAACAAAATCGAACGAAAGGAATGAGTAGGTAGGTTCTAATAGTTAACAGAAAACTTTAAACACTCGCGGCAGTCTTGACCCATAACCTAGAAAAATAAACCGGCGAACTATATTGTGGGAAAATATCTATATCAAACACATATTCCTTTATTTATTAACTATAAAAGGTTTTAAAAATAAAAAAGGCACTAAAAACTGAAGAAGAACACAAAACTACAACGTAAACACAGGAATTAAACTATAACATGACAGCGACTCCGACTCGACTGGACTGACTGCCGACTGTTGCATGACGGTTGCTTGCTGGTTACCTCCTCTGATACTCGCATTGGTGGCGTTATAAATAAGTTTGGAAATTTTTTGAAAGGAAATTCCATTCTTATTTTTTCTATTCCCTCTTAACATATTTGTACTTAGTCATAGTTAACCCTGTATGTAGTCTATGATATTTAGTTCTATTCGATCAGATCTTTGTAATCTATTTGCTGTATTTGGTAACCTTAATTCAGAGAATAAGACGAGAGAGGGGGAAATTTGAGAGCATGTTGACGTACATAATCATTAATCACAAAATAGAACATGAATGTGAAGTGGCATATTGAATAACAAAGAAAAATAATAAATATATTTTTCATTCTAATTTCTGAAAATATTTTCCTAGGAATTATTACATCTCTAATTATAGTATCATAAAAGGTAAATTATTATACTAGTGTTATGTGAAGTATACAAGTTATAATTTAATTTTTTTTTTTGCTCAAAAACCCACCTTTGAGAATAAGGGAATGGGCAAAATTGAATGCATTTTTTAAGCGCTTTTCTCTAAAGTATATTATATAAATTCCTATAAAATTAAAACATGATGCTAAGAATTTCTTCACCTGAACCTTACTTTAAAAAATATAGTAACGGGTCTGTAGAAAAATGACACTGATTTGATAGTATTTAAAAATAAATAAATATAACAAAATAAATAGCTGTTTTTGCTTATGTATATACTATTTTCAGTTAGTACTCTTCCTGCCTGCCCTCTGCAGGAAAATGGGTGTCCCTTATTGTATTGTCAAGGGAAAAGCTAGGTTAGGTCTCCTCGTCAGGCGAAAGACTTGCTCTGCCATTGCTTTGACTCAAGTCGATTCTGGTGACAGGTGAGTTTTTGGAAAATTAGCATAATCTATGAAAAATAATGTAACAATAAAAAATACTGGTGTGAGGAGAGGCATTATATTAATATTGTGTGGATAATAATGGTAGCAAATTGTATGTGATGTTTTTGTAGGTCCAACTTTAATAAGATCGTAGAAGTAATTAGGACCAATTTCAATGAACGTGCTGACGAAATCAGAAGACACTGGGGAGGTGGTATCCTGGGCTCAAAGTCTGCGGCTCGCATTGCGAAGATTGAACGTGCTAGAGCAAAGGAATTGGCCCAGAAGCAGGGTTAAGTTTTCTTGTTGTGTGACAAGATTTGTAATAAATAAATCATAAAATGTTGGCGAGTCTTTTTTTATTTTGTGTTCCTTTTCCTTATTAGACATTATAACTCAGAGCTTTTTTAATGGGTATTTAGAAAAATGTCTATATATATTATATTGTTTTAAACACTATTGTTTGAAAAAATGGAAATATTTGTGTAATATTGCAATAAGTCCCTTGAAACAGCTGAGGAACTTTTATTATATAGATCTCTATTGGAGTGGAATAACAATAAACTAATAATTCTATGGGAATAACTAAACAATCGTAGGCGCATCCAAAGAAGAGTGGGGGGTGAAGGGGATAATTACCCTCTAAATGCAAGGTTAAATGATAATTTGTAATTATTAACAAAATGAGAAGACTGGATTTTATTATGGGCCAAACTTCAGATGTAGATAGTTTGGATAAAAATAAGCTGAATTAACTCGCCTTAATGCAAAAGTTGATACTAACGGAGCTACAGGGTGTCAAGGTTGAAAAAATAAATCACATTTTCTTTATTATTAAAATAAACGAAATTTCGTGAAATTTGCTTCAAGTGATCGAAAGAAGAAAGAAAATGTGATTTATTTCTTCAATTTTAACACCCTGTATCTTTGTTATTATTGATTTTGGTGGATTTTTGGATTTTTACTGTTACAGTATGGCCCATTACTTACGCAACAATTTGACTTTAGCGTAGCAGTTAAAGGGATCCAAATCATCGTTGGTGGCGCCCTCTAGCAAATACACCAAAATCATCGACATTCGAATTTACAGTCCCAATAAGAAACCCTCCTATACCAAATTTCATAAAATACGGTAGATGCGATCGAAAAATAATAAAGAAAATGTGATTTATTTTTTCAGCTTTGACACCCTGTAGCTCCGTTAGTATCAACTTTTGGATTAAGGTAAGTTGAGTTAAATTCAGCTTATTTTTATCCAAACTATCTACATCTGAAATTTGGCCCATTCTTTACTGAACACCCTGTATAAGCAATTTTGTTTATAAGAATTTTATTTTTTTTACTATAGATATAAACAACTCATTTGTTAAGAACATCAGAAATACAGAGTGAGTCATAGTGTCACTAATTTTAAGAGGAAATAGGGAATAATGAGTATAATACGAATACGCGATTAAAAAAAATCTAAATGCGTATTTAATTTACGCAGAAAAAAAAATGTTAATATCCAATGAAATCAAGTAATAGTAATTAAATAATTCTATTAAAAATTCCAAGTAACGCGGTCCATTCAGGCTTTCCGGTAGAAAATACGGTCCAATCAAATGATCTCCGTAGACTCCTACCCATACGTTGACAACAAATCGCCTCTGAAAGCTAAACCGACGAGTAGTGTGCATTTTTGTCCGACCAAATGTGGCTGTTATGACTGCAAAGAAATTAGCTTCGTTACAGTTTAAAAAATATTTAACAATGAAATTACAAAACTCTAACGAATCTATAATAATAAACCGAGTAATAAACCATTTAGGTACATAAAAAACCTATACGCAATGGGTTAATTATTAAGAGACGCTGAAAAGTGTTTCGTGTTTAAATACTAAGTAATAAAAAACCCTCGCTTTTTATTAGTAAAACTGTCCAAGATCGAAACGGCACGCCTCTGATCTGATGCTCATAAAAGTTATCGAGAGTGAATCTTGACCTACTGTATTATTAGTATTATTAGATCAATAACCTAGTTACCTAGTTTTTGTACTGTTATTTAACGACAAGGAGTAAAACTTACTATTTTATCTAGACACATGAATGAATTTTCTTTAAATATTGATTTATTTGTTAATAAAAACAAATGTAGAAAATAAATAAATGTTTTCGAATGTTAGATTATTACAGTTTAATGATTTTGATATTACGTTTTCATTACGTTTTATAATTGTATATGAATTTTTAGTATTACTCATAAGTACAATTAATTATTCAATTTGTAGTTTTAGACGTACATCAAGCCTAGAAATTTATTGTTTTTAAGTAGTATGGTACTAACCTATTTAAAATGCCAGTTCGAGCAAAGTTGCACTTATCCGTCCATAGCACTTTATTAATAAAATTAGGCTCAGCCAATTACAAAATTCAAGACGGCTGTGGAAATCAGCAGGTTCTAAAGCTTGAACTTTCTGAAAATGATACGGATTCAGTGAGTTTTCTCGTAATATTCTGTTGACTTTGCTTTAAGATATCTCCAATCGCCTTGAAATGGTTCTTATAGAAATAGTAGGCTGCTCCTCAACTAAATTTAAAACAGTTACTATCACATTTAAGTCATTTTGTCGATGTCTCGCAAGTTTCCGGCGCGGCTTCACAGAACCCGTATCGCGAAGGCGTTGCAGTTGCACAAAGGTTCGTGCACTTGAAAAATGTTGCAGCAGCGGCATTCGCATTTCGTAAACATTCTACGTATAAAACTACCATTTCCCCATATTCGAAATTTGTAAAATCGTGAATTTACGACCAATACACGAGACCGAAATAAACAAACTATTGCTTGTATTCTCTCCATCCCCCCTCTAAATGTGTGGTGTGATCCCCAAATTTGGAGGGAAAGAAATGTGGGAAATGCAGAAATTGCGACTAAATGGTAGAGTAGGTGGAGGAGTAAATTTGAATAACACGCTGAAGTGTTAGACGAAATTATGTATGTAAACATGATGTGGCAACGATGTTTCCTTCGACAATCGATTGTCATATGGCTACCATCAGAAAATGTGTTGTATTAAAGGTCGAGTAAAATTTTTTTTTTCGATTTTCTGCCTTTTTTAGGTCTTCCGGATATGGGGTTAAAATTAATGGCATTATGACTCACCCTGTATTTAAGACAGGTGGAGTATTGTGTTCAACATGTTTACTATTTGCTGATGATTTAAAAAAAAATTAGAGAAATAGAGTCCCTTCACGACTGCACACTGTTGCAGGATGATATTAATGGTGTTGTTAATTAGAGTATTAGTAACAAAATTGATTTTAATATTACAACATGTTCTATAATTATTTTTTACAAGAAATAGTACTCCAATTAACTATTCTTACGTAATGAATCGAACCGAACTGAAAAGAGTAATTTCTGTGAAGGATCTTGGAATAACTGTGGACATAAAGTTATATAGAGAACATATGGATAAGATTGTTAAGTCGTCTTTAAATAATTAGAATTTATAATGAGAGAGTCCAAACATTTAAATAATATAAAATGTCTTATTTTGTTATACAGGGTGATTCAGGTTTAATCTTGATAACTTCAGGAATCGATAGAACAGGTTAAAATAATGTTCATTTGTGATCTAAACTTATTTCCTAAAACGCATCGCTTCCGAGAAAGAAGGCGTTGAAATAGGATTTTTTTTCTTGTTTTTCCCTCATAACTTTTGAACCACTTATCCGATTTAAGTGAAATTCGGAACACAAACACTCCTTATGATCTTACATAAGCTTCTTAGTTTGAACTACCTATCACTCTTAGAAGTGTATTTTGTATGCTACCCCCCTCTTTATTTCAAAACTACAAAAAAATATAATAATTTTAATAAAACATCTACACACCACTTTGACCTGATTAATTTCAAAACTTTTTCGTCTCTTGTTTTTTTTTCGACGTTTGGTCTTGTTTCTGAGATATTCAAAGAAATTGGTGACAGTGTAGCGCACCAGCCGCGTAAATTTCATTTAACGTTATAGCAACCCATGAAAACAAAACTCAGTGATTTGTGTAAACTGACGTTTGTAAAAATCATTTTCAAAAGTATTATTTAAAGAGCATTTTAAGTACTAAGAAAAAATGCGTTTACATATGCTGCTATTAACAATATTGTGTGAAACTAACTACTCTGTGGACTAAAGCCCCAACCAGCTTTGAATTACACCCACAATATCTACCCATATATTCTTTATTATTAGCTTTTGTAACATTTTTTACTGTATTAGATGTTTGATATCAGAGAACATACATATGACTTCATTGATAGGAATTGTAGCAGATTTGATATACATTGTGTATATTAGCTTAAAATACCTTTCTAATACAGTAAACAATTTAGTACAATACGGATTATTAAGGTTTTAGGAGCAACAAGCGAAAACTGAGTGACATTTAGTTTCCTGCAACAATTGCGAACGTTCATGTTCACAGATTTTTTTTTCGAAGATTTTGTTTCTCAAATTCTGCCATGAAAATTGACTTTCTTTTGTATCTTAATTTTTATGCCTCCTGTAGGATAGGCTAGGTGTGCCCATCATCTGTGAAGCCCTCATTCTAGACATAACACTGTAATTCAAATTCAATTTTGATTGAAGCAAAAACTAATACTTTACGCAGACACTCGCAAAACTAAAGTGTCAGTTTCGCTAACGCTTAACGTTGACCGTTTATTTTTTCTGCCACCGTCTACCACCTTGTTGGTATATGGTAGGGGTTCATCTAAACTAGATCAGTGTTAGAGGCTATATTGAAATTTTAAAATAACATATTGTACTCTCCATAGAAAAAAATGTTCTGTAATGTAGCACATATGGTGAAATTAGCCTACCCCACCTCACCGACAGAATTCCAAGAACAGTTAGCAATAAGTAGCTTCATTGATGGTCTGCGAAATTCTGAGATCAGTCAAGCATTAAAGTTGGCCAGGCATAAAAATATATCTGAAGCTTTAGCCCAGCCGCACGACAGGCTTCCCGAAGTAGTCAAGGCAGAATAAGACAACTAAGCTTTAGGACAGAAGAACAGCGTGAAGCCAAAGAGGATGAAGAAGGACTAATGAAGAGCTTAAGACAATTTCTGGACAATTACCACAAAGAAAAAGTTCGTACCGATTTTACTGTATATAGCAGGAGAGTATTCATCAAGTGTTGGAATTGTAACCTACTGCAGAATACAGCAACCAGACCGAAACTAGACCTTGGAACTGCAAATGGGGAAGTCATAACAGTGAAAGGTATGCATCTAGCTGAAATAACCTTGGAGGCAACCACTTTCCAACACAACTTCTTAGTAGCAACAGTAGCAGATATAACTGACGATGTAATTCTTGGACTTGATGTTATGACTCAACATAATTTTGTATTGCACCTTCCTCAAAGACTATTGAAAACCAAAGATGAAGAAATCATCATGCAGTTTCCTGAAATCAGAAACCTTCCTATTAGAAAGCGTCAGCAGACCTAGAACTTCCAGCAGGTTCGTAAGTGGTAATTGAAGCTATTTGTAGCAATCCTTTGGCAGTTGAAGAAACTGTAATTGTAGAACCAGAATCAGAGAGCAGTCTTTATAGGAAGGGCATATTAACTGGAAAGACATTAACAGAAAGGAAAAAACAATTTGGTATTGGCCAGAATACTAAATCTGAAAGACTACCCACAACAGACCAAGAAAGGTGAACCTTTGGGAGTTTGCGAAACAGTTGCATCGGTCTTCAGCAATATAGAACCATCAACAGCATCTCGAACTATTGAAAAAAATACCTGAAGTTCTTCAGGGCCTTGTTAACCGATTTAAGCCCCCATTACAAGTCGATGAAGTCCAAAAATTGGAAGATTTGTTGATGCGTTATCAAGATGTTTTCTCATTAACTAAGGATGATGTCGGAAGGACTAATCTTGTGTAACATCGAATAAATACCGGCGGCTCCATTCCAATTAAACAAGCTCCACAACGTATTCCTTTAGCGAAGCTAGAAGAGGTATCGTCAATGTTGAGAGGCATGCAGCAGCAGGAAGTTATTGAACCATCCCAGAGTTCATGGACCTCGCCGGTTGTTTTGGTAAAGAAGAAGGATGGCTCTACCAGATTTTGTGTAGATTATAGAAGACTAAACGATGTCACTAAGAAAGACAGTTATCCATTGCCAAGAATAGACGATACCCTGGATACATTGTCTGGATCTCAATGGTTTTCCACATTAGACCTGAAAAGTGGCTATTGGCAAGTGCAGCTTCACCCAGATGATAAAAAGAAGACAGCGTTTTCCATTGGAACAGGGTTGTGGCACTTCAACGTCATGCACTTTGACTTCTGCAATGCACCAGCCACCTTTGAAAGACTTGGAAACCATTCTGTGAGGAATAACCTGGAAAACTTGTCTCGTTTATCTTGATGACATAATAATACTTGGCAAAGACTTTGAAGATCATTTGAAAAATATCTAAGAAGTTTTCCAAAAGTTGAGGGGCCCGGCTCAAGTTAAGTCTTAAGAAGTGTATGCTCTTTCAAAAGGAAGTCAAGTATTTAGGACACATTATTTCGTCTGATGGAGTGAATACTGACCCAGATAAAACTGAAACCATCTGGAAATGGCCAGTACCGAGAGACAAACATGAATTAAGAAGTTTCCTGGGACTTTACACTTACTATCGCAAGTTTGTGAAAAATTTTGCCGATATTGCGAAACCCTTACATCGACTCACATTGAAAACAATCAGACATTTATCTGGATGAAACAATGTCAACAAGCTTTTCAGAGATTAATAGAAGCTTTGTGTTCTCCGATTCTGCCGTATCCCAAGCCGGGAAAGATATTCATCGTGGACACGGATGCTGTAATTGGAGGGATATTAACACAAATTAAAGACGGACACGATTTTCTTCTTCAGCAAGGTTCTCTCTAAGCAAGAAATGAACTACTGCGTAACCAGAAGAGAGTTGCTTGCCATAGTTAAATCTGTGGAGCCATTTTCATAGGTATCTCTATGGTCAGCCGTTCGTCTTGAGGACCGATTATGCTTCTTTGAAGTGACTACTGCAGTTCTAGAATCCGGAAGGCTAAGTGGCAAGATGGCTTTAACGGTTGCAAAAGTATGACTTCAAATTTGAACACCGGAAAGGATCCAACCATCGGTATGCTGATGCCCTATCCAGAAGACCATGCCCTCCAAACTGTTTGCGACAAGAAATTAGAGAAGAAGATGAATTTTTTTGCCGAAGAATTACATCCAGGGCCCAAATGATTGGGATAATAAAATCATCGCTAAAGAACAAAGCGAAGACCCGGATTTTGGACCAATTTTCCAATGGAAGATAAAAAACATGGACAGATCCAGCTGGCAGGACATTTCTGAAAAATCACCGTCTCTAAAAACCTAGAGAGTCTGGGAGAGTCCCGACGGCAAAGAAAAAAATTGTCAAACAGTACTTCCCCAGAAAAGAATTCCAGAAGTTCTTCAATAAATAAACAAAACTTTGAATAAAGTCAGAGAACGATTCTACGGGCTCGGCAGTCGGTCCGATGTAGAAGAATGGTGCCGACGCGACGTTGTGATACCTGCGTCTCTAGTAAGGGACCCAGGACTCGAAGTCGAGGACAGATGAAGCAGTACAATGTTGGAGCTCCATTCGAGAGAATAGCTATTGACATAGCTGGATCTTTTCTTCGTAGTAGTAGTGGAAATCGCTATATTTTGGTAGTGATGAACTACTTTATTTGAAAATTGGATATGCCGTTATGGGGTCCCTAGAGAGATCCATTCCGACTAAGGGAGCAATTTCGAATCTGAAGTATTTCAGAGTGTCTGTGGGCTGCTAGGCATCCACAAAATCAGAACTACACCCACGGTCAGATGGAATGGTTTCAATTGTACCATGAAAAATTTCCTGACGACGGCCGTCAATGAGAAACAGACCAACTGGGATACTTGCCTTCCTCCATTTTTACTAGCTTACCGAGCAGCAATTCATGAGACCACCGGTAAAACATCAGCCAGCGCGATTTTCAGCACAGAATTGCGACTACCCATAGATCTAATTATGAATCGACCGCAACGCGAGGAAAACTTAGATGATCTGAAAGATCGAATCAAGATGATACATGAAGACGTACGAGAGAAGTTAAAAATGGAAAGCGACAGAATGAAGATGAGGTACGACTTGCGTGCTAACAGCAGTGGGTTTCAGGAGCGTGAGAAAGTGTGGCTGTATAACCCAAAAAGAAGCAAGGATAAATCTCCGAAGCTGCAGAAATCGTGGGAGGGCCCTTATACCGTCGTGTCAAGATTGATTGACGTAGTCTACAGGATCCAGAGGAATCCCCAGGCCAAGATGAAGATTGTCCACATCGATCGTTTGACACCTTATCAAGAAGGCCATGCGGACAACGGGGTAACCTGATCGGGACGATCAGTTCTAAGAGGGGGGCAATGTTACGGAAGCTCACCTATCTTTTTAGTTTGTAAATTACGTTTCTGTTTATGTTAGAATTTATAATTTTAGTGATGTCTTTATTTTGACGTTTTCTGGAACATTCTCGGCCACATTCTATTTGATTCTCGAGACCGCCAAAAACTTCTAGAACTCTAAAAACCTATATAAGCGGATCATTTTCACCGTTGGAGTCAGTTTATATTGAGCAGTAGAAGACGATTGACAAACGTCAAAGTAAAGCGTTGACAGTTGTGAAATTTGTTAAGAAAATATTTCTTGTGTCACAATAAAGTTTATTTATCTACGTGACGTGTTTCTGCGCTACCTCAATTTCGAGGTTACAATATGTTTCACACAGTTTGTTTAAAAAGGCAAGCACGGCCAAGGGCAACATAGAAGAGTTAATACGCTATTAAAATTTAATTCGACTATTTATTTGATTAAAAATAACAAAACCCCAGATTCTGAGGAACATGTAATATTAATGCTAAAGATTCATTCACACTTAAGTTTCATCCACCTTGCTTGACACTTCTATGTACAGGTATATTAGAACTGATACTTTAACCCTGATATATTCCCTTGCGTCACAGATAATTTTCATTAATGCGTTCCTAACTGCTCCTTTCCTTACGCCACAGAGCATAAAAATGTTTATAAATCTCTGATTGAGGTCCATAAAATCCTTGCCGTGATAAACCCGTCACCTCTATAAAATCCGGCGATCGATCGTAAGGGCAAAACGTGATGTCATGAACAATAACTTCTTCACCACTGGCCTCTAATAGATTAATAAATTAATATTCATATAATATTAACGAGGTAGTCACTACACACCTCCAGACATGTTATCATTGAAGAGACGATAATTATTTATCATTCGACTATAAAGTCATGCATGCTTAATGAGGCTGTCATGTGTGGAAACTTCTTAAACAACATGTGTTGCTGGAACATTTTTTAAAGTACTTACCAGACGATGATTCTTAAATTAATTATTGTTAGTGCATAAAATCAATATCTAGTTTTCTAAGGCAGAAAAGGGAAAATTTGTAATAATGACTGATGAAGAATAGTTAAGATATTCAAGAAACAGCTACTCTACGGGTTAATATCCAGACTAACATTGATCTACACATGAAAAACCTATAGCAAACAACTACGGTTACGAGCCTGTTACCTTTCATTAGTATACCGTAGGAACCGACAATCAACCCTGGTTGCTCGTAAAGGGGAAGTTACTAATTTTTAGTTAAATTTTTTATTGGTGTGAAATGTATTCACAGGGTAATCTTTCAAACATATTGAAATGTCAGAACATGTGCCTGTCGGCAATAATTACATAATAATTAAAATATTAACATAAATTACCTACCATAAAATGTAAATAAAACCACGTGGTAGAAAACACAATATCATTGGCGTGACGTTACACGTTGTTCTTGTATTATTGCGTATTTATGGCATTTGTGGATTATAGATACTGTGTAGGTAATGCGATTTATTTTTTCACGAAAAAGGCAAACGCCATTTCTATTAAAATAATACATTCTTCCTTCTGCACGTATTTGTAAAATGATGCAATTTCCCCATTCTCTCATAACTGACAGAAGGACATGAACACACGAGACGTAGCATGGGGCAAGGTGCGTCACTGTTTGCTCAGTTCTTCATCTATGGCAATTGGTGGCTGTTTGCTTTAGATCTTTCAGGTGTAATTCAATGCTGGTCGCAGAATAATTATTGTTTCTTGATATTCCCCATTTGCAATAGTATCCGCGCAGTATAGTAGGAATCTATTGTAGGCCGTATTCAGGCCCAGCATTGAGTAGCCAGTGACCACTAGATGTAGACACTAGGTCCAGGCAAAAAATCGATATATCGATTCGAATCGATTTTATTTTTGAATCATTTTTATAAAATTCATTTGCATATAATACTTGCAGCATCAAAAGCAGTATATAGGACTAACAGACAAAGCGATTAATAGAAAAATATTGTAGTACTGGTGGATCGCAGAAACAAGTAAAGCTAAACAAGATGTGGAAAAAATATATTGAAAATAGAACAGAAGAAAATTACAATGTATATAAATTGCAAAGAAGTCAAGGATAAAATAAAGCAAGCAAAGAAGAAAGCTTGGATAGACTTTGGAGACAGAATAGAAAATATTAGTAAAGGAAAATAAAAACTATTCTATAAAGTCTTAAAATCATTAGGGAAAGAAAAAACACACGATAGCGGTAAAAAGTAAAGAAGGGGAAATAATAACAGAAGAACAGGAAATAATGGAGACAAGGGAACAATGCTTTCAATCACTGTTAAACTGTGAAGCAGGTAGAGGTGAAGACGAAGCAAATAATAAAAGAAGTGAAATAATAGATACTGAATATTAGCAAATCATAGAAGAAGAAATCAAAGAAGCTATGAAGAAATTGATAAATGAGAAAACCCCAGGACACGATAGACTCGCAACAGATATGTTAAAATACATGGGGCAATGCGACAAATAAGCTTTTAGAATTAAAATAAGGAGAATTGGAAAATAGGAGTAATACTCCCGATTTTTAAAAAAGGTGACAATAAATATTGTAACAATTATAGATGCATTACGTTAGTTAATACAGGGTTGAAACTATTTGACAGAATATTAGAGAAACGACTGAGGCAAAGCATATAACTCATACATAGACATAGACTGGATGAGTCTCGAAGCAGAAAAACTGAGAGCATACTTGACATTTATGTATATAGAAAAAGTCTTTGACAGAGTCAGAGAAGAAAAGTCTGAGAAAGTTTAGAAGAGAGAGGTGCCGAACCGAAGTTTATAAAATCAATTCATAGTTTGCATAGTAATAGCAAGCATTATTTAATTAGTAAAAATATGTAGTCGATTATGTTCAAAACGACGGCGACGGAATGTTTAAGAAAACTCTGTTTATAAATGATATAATAAAGAAATCAAAAGGGTAGAAACCTCTACGTAGGATACAGGAATTTAGAGAAAATAGGGATAGCCGAATGTATTTTTGCAGATGATGTGGTAGTTATGGCGGGTACCAAAAATCAATTCGTTATTTTGCAAATTGCACAGATCTAGTAGACACACTGCTACGTCTTGCAGACTGGTAAAGTGTTGACATATCGTACCGCTGAATGATGTGCTCACGATGATGCTCTTGCAAGCGCACGGTTTTAAAATAGCTCTGTGTGATATGCCGGTGGTATCGATGGCATATCTATCGATATAACTATAACGATTTGACCACCGTCAAGACATTACAGCGGCGATGTCACAGAGATCCAAATTGCTCAAGTCGTCTTCTTTAGATGATGATAACCCTCCATCATAGTAATATGACCTAGGTGTCTGTATCGACAATTGATAACAATTTTAAAAATATCTTACGTCTTAAAAATTTTATTATCTTCTACCGACGTCTATTATTTTATTGTTTTATATTTTCCGTCTATTTAGAATAAGTTATAATTAATAAGTGTTTGTATAAATACACAATACAAACATCGATTGGAAAATTTTCTAACATGCTCTAAAATGCACCAATAGATAGCGTCATAAAATTTTCAGTGTGCCACGAACTAAATTGCAAGTTTGTGACAGATTGAGAATAGTTTTAGTCTTGTTTATACAACGGTATTAGTTATTAATAGTAATGGGAATTGCATTTTAGAGCATGTTATAACATGTTTTGTTCCTACTCGAGAACAGTGCACTTTATCAATATTTCTTAAAAGTACCTTTAGTATATAAAAAATCATGAAGTTTTCATTTAGAAATTAGAAAAATTCACATACAATAGTTTGCAAGAAAATGACACTCTTTAAAAAGAATTTTGTGATTTTGTTTGAACTGCTGACGTATTTGTAATAAAATCTACTCTCAACTTTTGGCATTAGTCTTTTGTTGTTTCACTCACCAATATACAGGATGTCCCTAAATTAATGGGACACAGAGCAAGAGTAGATTCCTTACATCAAAATAATGCGATTACGTTTTTGCTGTAGACGCTAGAGGGCGCTACGAAATGTACTCTTGGTTGATAAAAACTGATTATAACTTTTTTATCAGTGTGTGTACGAAAGTTTTAATAGAAAAATATTGTATTCCTATCTATTTTTCACAAATAAGGTATACTTGTTTTATATCGAAAAATTTAACCGTTTTCGATTTATTTATTGTTTTTCTATTGGATGCAATAAAATAAAAGTTTGTAGTTACTTACGTAAAACTGTCATAGTAAGCTTTGGTTATTTGAAAATAAATTATACTATTGACAATTAGCTGATTGACAAGTAACTTATGTTAAATAGTGTATTGCTTTAAGTTTTTGTTTACAATTAATAATATCGCACGAAATATGCCTCGCCATAATTTATTTTCTAATGAAGAAATGCGAGATATGGTATGTATTTATGCAAAAGAAAATTTTAATGGATGTCGTGCGTGTCGTAGGTATTTAGAAAGTTACCTAAATAGGTTACAACCAAACCCAAATGATTTAAAAATATTTATGACCGGTTAGGAGATACTGGATAGTTTTATCCTAAAAGACGAGATGCTGGCCGTCCAACAACTGTTACTCCCGAACAATAGGAGGATATTTTGCTTCATGTAAGAGAAAATCCTGAAATAAGTAAGTTTATGACGAATGTCTGCGGCTGTAGTGGTACCTACATCATCTATTCATAGATGATTTCATAATAAAAAACTGTACCCGTATCACTTTAGCCCAGTGCAGAATTTACTACCTGCAGATTTTCCAGATAGGGAACAATTTTTCCTTCGATTCTTCGACCGGCATAATGATGATCCACACTTTTTAAGCAATGTGCTGTTTACAGACGAAGCCACATTTACTCTTCGGGGCGTTTTCAACATCAGAAATAAACATGTTTGTGACAATGAAAACCCGCATGTATTAACAGAACGTCATTTCCAACATGAATTTAAACATTTGGTGTGGTATTGTTGGAAATCATGTGTTGGGCCCTGTTGAATTGCCATATAATCTGAATGGCCGTTCTTACTTACATTTCATAGAACATGATTTTGAGGATATTATTGATGGTTTACCATTAAATGTGAGACACAATGTTTTTTATGCAAGACGGTGCGTCCTTGTCCATTCTTCTGTACAGGTGCGAGACTATCTTAACGCATAATTTCCTCAACGGTGGGTAGGTTGCGGCAATACGTTTTCATGGCCCGCACGAACTCCAGATTTAAACCCCATGGATTTCAGTATTTGGTGTATTTTCAAATGAAAAGATTACAGTGACCCTATTAATACACCGGATGAGCTGTGGCAAATGCTAGGAATTTATTAAGAAATGAAGAAATACTATTTAATATTAGACAAACATTCATCAAACAAATAAGATTGTGTATTAATTAATGTAAACGGATGTCATATTGACAATTTAATGTAACCACCTGAATGAAATTATTATTAAAAATAATATTCAGTTGTTACGTAAGTAACTACAAACTTTTATTTTATTGCATCCAATAGAAAAACAAGAAATAAATAAAAAACGGTTAAATTTATCGACATAAAACAAGTATACCTTATTTGTGAAAAATAGATTGGAGAACAATATTTTTCTATTAAAGCTTTCGTACATTTTTTTCAATTCAACTGTAGATGTAAATATTGTTATTACATAATCTTACGTAGTCTTATAAAGCTTTTTATAAGTTATTATTTTGTTTGAGGAGAATTTAAATAGTAAAGGTGGATAAACAAAACGTTAAGAATTTTATTTTTTTTTAATTTTGTTCTACATGTTTTTTTTTTGATTTCTATATCTAAAAACACCACAAAT
This sequence comes from Monochamus alternatus, assembly GCA_037114965.1. Lineage (NCBI taxonomy): Eukaryota > Metazoa > Arthropoda > Insecta > Coleoptera > Cerambycidae > Monochamus > Monochamus alternatus. The sequence goes on along the minus strand of CM073435.1, from coordinate 18,546,370 downwards.
TTGATCCTTTTACGGAACCTTGAATTTTACCCTCGATTATGTTATTTTCTGAAAATTATTCTATTTTTTATTGTTACGCACAAACTGTTTAGTAACCGACAATATTCTTTCGTTGAATTCTTAAATAATTTACCATACAAACAAGAATGCTCCTTGTGCTGTAAAAATAATATATCATTGAAGATGTAATCGTGTCTCTAAAATAACAAAAAATCATACGAAAGAAACTAAGTTATTTTATTTTTAAAATAAGTGTCCGTTTCAACATGTACTTGGTAGAGCTTACATTAACACAAAATTGTCATTGGCGTAGATCTGACGCAAAAAAGAGGGTTCTCTCCCATACGATTATTTTTAACAGAGCTTTTTATAATCTCAGCCCCCATTTTCGCAGTATGATCTTTTTAATTGTCGCATTCCGAGTAGTCTCAGTTACAACGTCCTCCTGCCTGTCCAAAAATTAACCATGAATGAAGTCTGTTGTTCGACTCCCGGTATAAATAGACAAAAACGCAGGCGCGCGTTTATAGTCCCGGTCCCATGTGGAGATTTCAAACGGGATCAGTTGTGGTGCTAGCGCGCTTTTCCACACACACACACATGATATGGTTCTTCTGAACTAAACCCTGTTTTCCAAACACGAAAAGTGCAGAGAAAACTTTAGGCTAAATATTTGGATTAACTCTTCACTACGTTGTCACGTTTTTTGATGAAATTACTAGGTCACAGTTGAAAGAATGCTCGGTAAGTGTTTATTTAATAAATTATATTGTTTTCAATTGAGGCGGTTCTGTTCGTGCATATTTGAAACGTTATTTCATGAAAGTTCAGTGTCATCATCGCAATTTAAGATTCTGTAATGTGTAATGGCTTTTTCCAGTTAAGATAATGAGTATAAATGAAGCTACTAAACTATTATTAGATGGACGACCAAGGATTTTCAACAAAGCGATTACATTTTAACAATAATTAGAGTCTATCATTTCGTACGGTTTCAAAATAGCCGGTTTTAAATTTAATGATGTTTCATTTCTTTTAGCTTTGAAGCAAATCAATATACTTTTCACATAGGTATCAATAGAGAAATTAAATATCTAATATATTATATGTTGTACACGAGAAGGGACCGTTTACTTCTGTTCTTATATACAGTATGCGCCAAAAGAATGGAATAAATTCAATAAAAACGAAATAATTATTTTTTTGGGAAAAATCCTCGAACAGGTCGATTTTTAATTTAAAAAATACATATTTTAGCGTAAAATGCGATTTTCAATTGTCATTTGTTTTCGAGTAATGACGTCATCGATTTTTTTTTAAATGGTAACACCATATTTTTTTCCTTGATTCTGAATTCTCTATCAGACAGTACTAAAATTTTGCCCTCTTACATAGGAAAGTTTTCCAGTAAATGACGATTGAATGTTAGAAAACGTAAATTTTATCCATAAAAAAAGTAACAATTCTGAGGTATGTAAAATAAAATACAATTGATTAAATTTTATACTTAAATTAAATGTTCGAATTGCCATCCACCAATTTGTTGACAATGCGCAAGTCTGTGAAGAAATTCTTTTTGCACATTATGAATGATTTCTGGGGTAACTCTGCGTATTTCGTCCCGAATGCGATTTTGAAGTTCTTCTAAATTACGTGGTTTATTAATGTACACTTTTGACTTCAAGTATCCCCATAAAAAATAGTCAAGAGGTGTAAGATCTGGACTTTCCTATGTAAGAGGGCAAAATTTTAGTACTGTCTGATAGAGAATTAAACGATCTTTCATTTGCCATTTAAAAAAAAATCGATGACGTCATTACTCGAAAACAAGTGACATTTGAAAATCGCATTTTACGCTAAAATATGTATTTTTTAAATTAAAAATCGACCTGTTCGAGGATTTTTCCCAAAAAATAATTGTTTCGTTTATATTGAATTTATTTCATACTTTTGGCGCATACTGTATAATCTAAACTGCATGTACAGGTACGGCAAATGTCGATGTTTCTATCTCGTTAACTATGGGAGATAGAAAAACATGATCCTCCCATTCTCGATCTCTTTTTTAAGAGAAAATTAATACCAAAATGACCTATAGTCTTTTGTTTTCGAGTAATAAACAAAATTTTTTAAATTAAAAATCGACCTGTTCGAGGATTTTTTCCAAAAAATAATTATTTCGTTTTTATTGAATTTATTCCATACTTTTGGCGCATACTGTATAAGAGATAGAAACACGATAGATAATTAGTTGTTACATTTTCGAAATCTACTATGGTTTTTCAGGTTGTTATTATTAGGTTTATGTGGAAGAATAACGCAAATTTAAATATTAACTTTAATATCAGTGTCACTTCATAAATATTATCTACTATATGACTGTAGTTACGTCCAATACGTCCACTAAAAAAAAACAGTCAGACATTGTTGCACTTATTATCATCAAGCACGTGGATCTGGGGAAGTTGTATTAAAAGCTAGCCCAACATTTGCTGCATGGACTGGGAAAAGCTCCTCAAAAACCCAATCAGGCCAGAGGGTCCAAAGTATCCTCCCAGCCCATTTGGCGTTGAAATTCAAGGAATTTTGGAGCTGGAAGTTATTTTGCAAAAGCATGTGCCAATAGCTCACCTGCAAGAATATAAACAAGTTTTATTTTCTTTTGTTCAATTTGTTCTCTTAGAGATATGACATTTTAAATCAACATGTTTTGAATATTTGTGACTTATTGGATTTTTAGCAATAGATATACAATACAATATCATAAATGGTTATAGGCTCTGACAGATTTACATTCACATCACTTAAAAGTAGTTCTTGGACCCCTTAGAAAAAGGGTTGTGTACTTACCCTCTGTAGATGAAGCTGCTACTGAACTTTGTCGTTTTGTGTTACAACATATTGTATCGGTTTCAAATAATTTAAAAATTTAACCAGTTATGCTTTTTCAATCGATTTAATTTTCTCCAGTTAGTCTACAAAAAAAAAAAATTAAAATAAAATTATAAGTACTGTGTTTGTACACTTAATTAATTGAGCGTTTAATGTATCTTAAAATTTGTTTCAGGCATTGCCACAGCTCTTTATATATTTTTATTTATTTTGATACCTGCTTAATAAATTTATTGATGTACATATATCTGATTGTGTTCATAGAATTACATATATTAAGTAACCAATTCAATTTCTACACAACCAATTACAGGTTTTTTCGGAATTTAATTAGGTATGATTTAGTTTGTTTGATATAGATGTATTAACAGTTTTACAATAACTCATGCCATATTTATTTAAAATAGTTTTTAGGAACTTTGATCTAAGATAACGTGAGATCTATAAAGCTTATTATGTATGCAAATCGTAAATAAATGTAGTACTGGTGCTTATATTCAATATTTTTATATTATGTATTATCGGTATAGATGAGGTGTAATTTTAAAAAACTTTGTGTGACGGGGTTGTACTAAATTGTAGCAGGTAGCTAAAATTTAATCCTCGACAATCCGTCTTTGTCTATGCCGCTTCAATTTCTCGGTCCATTTCTCTTATAAGTAAACAATATAAAACAGCATTTCAAAACATGAGGCTACTTTAAGGATCATAACCGGGTTAAGACGGTTTTTAATAATTCAAATAAAATTATTCAATATTATTATCAAAATATTTATTTACATTTAATGAATAGACTTTTATTCCACACAAAAATATATGTATTTTGAAAATTCAAATTATGGTAAGTAAATGTAGTGTTGTATAAATGTACAATAAAGAAAATAAAAAAGTAGGTATATTAAAATTCATCCTTTGAATATTCTGATGAATTATTTTCGTCTCCTAGATTGATAACGATAGGTTCCACAGTAACGTCAATTAAATTATCGAGTTCCTACATTTTCTCCTCTTCTGTTTGTACATGATGTATACATCATCTGCAGTTACTCGTTCCAAGGAATTTTTTAACAAAATTTTCACGTCACTTAACTTAAACGTCGTATTATTTCGCGCTACATCTGCTTTTGGGTTAAGTTCACAGTGATAAGGTGGTAACGGTAGTACCATTATTTGGCGATTTGTTGCCATTTCATCGATAACATATTTTTTCTGATCTTTATTAAGATTGACAAGTGTCAAAAGTTTCTTTTTTCACCATATTTGTTTCAAAAGAAATGTTTTTTCCGGATAACCATTGAATTATATCGGCTTTCCTACAAGCAGTCGTAGTCGTCCGCTCGGTCTGCCGTAAATGGTAACTGGCATTATCCATGACAATTACAGACCCCGGAGGAATAAGATCCAACATCTGTGTAAAATACTCTTCGAAAACATCTGCGTTCATGTCTTCGTGATAGTCACCTGTATTTTTAGATTCAAATAAAAGTAAACCGCCATCTACAAAACCACTGGCGCTACCTATATGTGTCACTATTAATCTTCGCCCTTTACCTGAAGGTGCCTTGAATCCTGTTGAAAGTTCATCCAAAAATGCTTGTCGAAAACTTTTTACATTTTTATCTTGCCATACTTTTGTTACAGTATATCCCTCGTTGACCCAAGTTTCGTCTAGATAATAAATATTCCTCCCTTTGTCACGGAATTTTCTAATTGATCTTAAGTAGGATCTTCACCAACAAATAATTTCATCTTTATTGATAAGAACTGACTTCCTGTTGTGCTTTTCCCAGCAAAAATTCAACTCTCGTAAGACGACCCATAATTTGTTTCTACTGGTTTTTGGCAAATCGTTATCTTCTGAAAGTTCATTTAAAATTTTCTTTAGCGTTGATATTTCTTTTTTAAAATAAAATGAGTGTACTTTTCTGCGAATGACATTTTTGAAGAAAAAATCTATAACGACTTTTGACCTCCCTGTATATGATTTTGGGGGATTTACAGTATCTTGTTCATTTTCCTTTAAAAGTCTGTAGATAGTCGATTTTCCAATCCTTCATTCCTTTTCCACGATATCGTCAACACTGTTGGTAGGATTTTGGTGTTTCAGTGCATTAAATACATTTAATATAATAATCTTCTCATTCTGAGACAGCGCACATTTTTTCACGCGTTTAGCAGGTACGTAATCTGATAAGCTCGACATTTTACCCAAACAATATTATATCCACTGGCACAATAGTCCTAAAACACAAGTCGAATTTTACTCTACTGCACTAGCACGTCTTCGTATATTCAACTCTAAGACTGGATTGCTCTGTCACAATACACTGGCTCCTGCTCTATGAAGTATCCAGTAAAATATACTAATGTACACCCATTACCTGCCCATGGTCGGTTCTTATCTCGGGGTTTTATTACTCTCTTTAATTTCCAAACAGACTATAGTGTTTATTATGTAATTATTAAAAGATCGTCTCCGTATAAAATAACAAATATTTTTCTTAATATGTCCCTTATCTAAGCAGTATAAACAACAATTCGCTGAAGAACTTTTAAAATTATGTCCTTTCAACACCAAATTAAAGTTTTCAACCCAACAAAGTGTAGATTGTTTTAAACCATATAATGATTTGTTTAGTTTACAAATTGATTAGGATTCAGCTTTTATTCCATCAGGTACTCGCATATAAATTTCTTCATTTAAAAACATTAAGAAAAACTGTTTTAATATCCATTTGATTAATAAATTGTGCATGATAGTCGGTTAAATATTGCCGAATAAAACCTCGAGCTACGAGCCGAGCTTTATATTTATTTGGATTACCAAATACATCATGATTTATTCTGAACACCTATATACAACTAGGTATATATTTATTTTCGGGCTTTGGTACTAGAGACCAGATTTTATTAAGTAAATTAAATTCATCTTTTAGTACTTACCCTCACATAAGACTATCTTGACTATTTTGAATTGGCATACATTAATTGCATATTTAAGTCTTCAAACATATTATCAAGATCATGTTTAAAGGAGGGTCTAGGACATTTTTTAAACCGTTCGTCTTTTTCAGTTTTCCTGTTTGTTTTGTTCATAGTTAAGGAGTTATTAATTTGTTCACCCAGTTCACTATTTGCTTTGGTTAAGACAAACTTATTATTTGCTTTGATTAAGATAAATTTAGTATCTGCTTTAATTAGAACAAATTTAGTTTTAGTATGTGCTTTAAGACAGATTTAATATCTGCTTTAATTAAAACAAACTTAGTAGGTATCTGCTTTAGTTAAGACATATTTAGATTTAGTATCTGCTTTGATTAACATAGATTTCTGCTTTGGTTAAGATAGATTTAGATTTAGTATCTGCTTTGGTTAAGATAGATTTAGATTTAGTATATACTTTGTTTAAGACAGATTTAGTAGGTATCTGGTTTGGTTAAGACAAATTTAGATTTAGTATCTGCTTTGATAAAGACAGATTCAGATTTAATTGTGGTAGGTACCAATTTAACTGCTTTGGTAAGTCAGTTTTATTTATTTCTGGTGTTTCCATTGTCTCAACCATATCTGCCTTGGTTGGGTCAGATTTATTTATTAGTTGTAGCTTTACTAATTTATTTGCAGACTGTAAGTCACATTTATTAGTTTGTATTAGATTGACCTCTTTATTATAATTTAAGGGCGGTCGAGAGATTTTATTATTTTTATCTCATCAACTGTTACATCCCGAGCTTTGATACATTTCTCGGCTTTATTAACCCATACCTTATAATAGTTAGCCTCATAGCCACTAAGAATATCTTTATATGATTTCAAATCAAATTTACTATTACGTGATTTATTATGGACGACACTGCACGTAATCAAAATTTTTAAATATTTTATTACAGTTTTTTTTAATTGTACCACATCTCGTATGGAGTTTTGTTAATTTGTAAAGCTTTAGTAGCTGACCAATTTATCAGATAAATTTCAGTTAAAATAACTTTTGGTAAATCTGCTGTAACTAATAAAGGACGAGCAATTTCTGAAATTGTTCTATTCATATTTCCCGGTACTGAATTTTGTTGTAGTATGCAAGATACTGTTAAATGGTTTGTTATACCTTTTACTGCATAAAAATCCATAACTCATTTGACATACAGGTACTCTTCCCATTATCACAGTAAAGAGCAATCTTATAATTACAATGTGCTCACTTTTTACTAAAAAATCCTAAAAGAATTTGAATATGTTCTTCAGATTTATATGTTAATACGTAGGTGATTGCATAAAAATATATTCGTCAACAAAAAAAGTCATTTTTATTATCAATAATGGCTGGAGTTATTGACCCACAGATATCGGATTGTATTATAAACAAAGGTGTGCAGTGCAGTGTGAATATCATTTGTGGAATAAAATTCATGTTTCATTATCTACAAAATTTCGGGAAAAATCCTCATTGATTTTTAATTTTGCATTCCTTAATATCACATTTATTTGCCGCTTGCGTGTATTTGTGTCATGCTACACGCATACTTCCACCACAGCGTGCTTCTCCTGTTCGTATCAGGCAGTGTTGCCAGGTGGGAAAAATTCAGTGCATAAGAATAATTTTAAAGACGCATGAGGTTTGGAGAAAAAAGCATGAGATGGCTTAATTTATCAAAAAACACCTCTTGACACAACTTAATTTTTAATTACTTTTGTAATGCCATTTTTATTTCATTAAAAAGCATTATGTTCTGCTATTTTATCATAATATTACATTGCAAGTAGGTACTTACAGGTACTTACTTAAAAGTTATTAACCACGTAACCTTTTTAATTTATTTTATTGTTAGGCCGGGCGAACGTTGAGGCGCAGTTGACGTGACGCAGGGTGACTCACGGGTCGTAAAATCTGTTGTCCAGAAAATGTAGGTACCCTTACGGAATAGAATTAAGAATCACTGCAATACAGCGTGAATACAGCACACACACCGCATATCCGTAGACTGTCATACCCATTTATGTATTCATTGCTAATTATTAAGAGAGCAGTCTACAATAAAGGAGATTTCAAGTACCCAAATATTGTAGATACCTACCTCTATCTATTCAATATTGCCCTCGATTTTGCCTTTATTTCTCGTTAGGTCTTTGTTTTGGTAGATTTCAAAGAGTAATTTTAATAATTTTATTATTTATTTTTGTGTCTATTAAAAAGCATGAGATTTTGTAATCAAAATATGAGAGCATGAGATTTCCTCGGAATGCATGAGATCTCCTCGGAATGCGTGAGATCTCATGCAAAAGCATGAGACCTGGCAACACTGGCATCAGGTGACCGGACAGTTAGATTTGCAATGGCGATTTGGCGTTGGCGATACGGAACCGATTACCGTAGTAGTGGGGAATGCTAGACCAATGCACGTCGCCGCGCGACGACTTCGTACCATCCCTGGGATGAAGCGGCAATTTCTACTTTCTCTGTAAAGATCCGCAATTTCCGATTCTGTATATGACGTCATCGATTATTATTATTATTTTTACTGAAACATCCTGTATATTTTGGAACGAGCGTTAACTGAGTTTTTCAAAAATATATCATACATAATACTTATCTTTTACAGTTTTCGAAATATTTAAAAGTTTATTGTTAATATGTAACATCATATCATATCAACAAATGCAAAATAAGTATATTTTCTTATTTCCTAAAAATGATTTTTATCTTTCGCTTTTGAAAAGGGAAGTCTTATTTGTTTACCGTAAATACATGCTTCACAAATTGAATCAGTGCTATAAATATTATTTTAATCGCTATTGCATCTAGCTACTTATAATTTTTAATGTCTAAGAAATTTTGTTTTCCTACTTGACCTAAGTTAATATTTTTTTATCAAATGATAAATTTGTAGCTGCATTTATTTGTTTAGCACAAGGTTTTACTGTTTCAAATATAATTTTAATTAATATTGTTAACAGACTTACCCGTTAAAATTAACTTGCCTTTTTTTAATGCTTACCCCACTTGATTCATTGAAAACGATTGTCATACTTGCTTCCTGGATGTGACATACAAATAATCAATTGTAAGATAGCTCCTCAGCATACAGGACGTTGAGAAAAAAATCTTATAACCCCTCAGTTGGTGGTTATGTTTATGGTACCTTTTAATGTGGCTGTAATGGTAACCAGTTTTGACGACTGATCTGAAATTTTCTTTGTTTTTGGAGCATCTTCTTGTAACAGTGCAATGTTTTCTTAGTTTTTTTCAGCGTCCTCAATGGTTGCAAATAACGGCATAGTTTGTTTTTCATACTATTACTGAGATATTTCACAATTAAACTTTTAGCTATGCACTCTAGTTGCTGCCACTGTTTATCAAGCACTTTTGGTTTCTATTCATCGAGCACTTTTATCGCTTTGTCCTTTGCATACACACGAAATTTACAAATGCTGTAGAGTTCATCATTAAATTGTGGAATATTTCTACGATTTTTAAATTCCATTGCCACACACTGGCAAAAATTATCACACTGTATACACTAACCCGTAAAGCGAACTGGGCCCATAAACCTATTAGGTTTATGTGGATGAATAACGCAAATTTAAATATTAAAATAACTTTAATATCAGTGTCAACACTTTCAACAAATATTATATGTTATAATATTATTCTGGATCTACTATATGACTTTAGTTAACTTTAGTTGAATGGTGAATAGTGAGTGGTAAAATACAAAGAGATACACTTCTTATATATCACTTTTCTACCTGCATCCTTAATATTTAAGAATAACAAACATAGACTCAATGAGGGAAGGATGAACTTTGTACTATAAACAAATCATGCATATGTAGACACTAGTCGACTATTTTATTTTTGTATATATCCAATAGTTATGCCATGGCTTAGATCATTAGTTGTCGCCAGACACACGATTAATGTGCACTTAGTCTTATCTGTAAATCTTTTACTTACCCTTGCCGTTCTCGGGTTAGGCTTTGTGAAACTGAAACGTCCCGTATTAACCTTTGTCATATACAGGGTGTTTCAAAACAAAGGCGAAAAATTTCAGAGGGTGATTCCTTGTTGAAAATAAAAAGTAGTTTGTTATATAAAAGTTGGGTCACAAGTCAACCATTAGGGAGATATCGCGTTGCAAAGATGGCGGAAAAAAGAGTGTTTTTATTGTTTTTCTGGGAAACAAAAAGCGTGGGAATGGTAAAATTTTGTGGAAGTATTACCATCATCAAAAGGCACTTGTGACATACTTTTTCTCTTTTTGAAAATAATTGGAAAGGGTTGAAATAAACTACCCCTTTCAGTATTGCACGTCGGGAAGATATAGTTTTACTACACCCATTATTAGGAAAAACTAGTGGGCTGCTGTCAATTTCCGGATGTTTCCATTGTTGCTTTGACAGCATAGCAAATGGTTTGTACTATTTTAACATTTTGAGAGTGGTTTACGGGATAATTTGCCTTTCGTTGTGTGATGTGTTTGATTGTAGAGTACGTTAAGATTCAATACTAAGTTAATACAACAAAAATGGTTATTTTCGCAAATGCAGAAATGACAGACATGCATTTTATGTACGGCCGGGCAAATGGAAATTCCTTACATGCTTGTCGCCTTTATGCAGAAGCGTATCCTAATCGTACAATTTGTCATCACAGTATATTTGCTAAGCGTCATCGAAGGCAATGTGAATCCAGAAAATTCAAAAAAAGAAGTTTTGATACAGGCCGACACCGGGAAGTACAAACCATTTGCTATCTATCAAAGCAACAATGGAAACATCTGGAAATTGACAGCAGCCACCTAGTTTTTCCTAGTAATGGGTGTAGTAAAACTGCCTTTTCCCGACGTGCAATACATTTTATTTTTTAACGTCGAAACAGTTAATTTTATCAAAAAAATATAAGAAAGAAAAAAGTTTCTAAATGAATCGTCTTAACCTAATTTATTTTTTTTCTACGTCGTTAAGGAAGTTTTTTGAAAGAATAGTTAAAAAAAACTGAAAGGGGTAGTTTATTTCAACCCTTTGCAATCATTTTCAAAAAGTGAAAAAATATGTCACAAGTGTCTTTTGATGATGGTAACACTTCCACAAAATTTTACCATTTCCATGCTTTTCATTTCTGAGAAAAACAATAAAAACTCTCTTTTTCTTTGCAACGCGATATCTCCCAAATGGTTCAGTTGTGACACAACGTTTATATAACAAACTACCTTTTATTTTCAACAAGGAATCACCCCCTGAAATGTTTCGCCTTTGTTTTGAAACACCCTGTATATCACTGCTTTTTCCTATCGTCAAGTTATCTCAGTCGTCGCAAGATGCACATTAATTCAGTGACTGACGTCTATTAATTACCTACACCATGAATTAAATAACAGCACGGGCAGTTTTTCAAAATTTACAAAATTTATAAAACTATACATGTTTTCCTTTTGTATTATTTGAATAAGTTTTTGTTTTCATTTGCATATATTCAACATTCCATTCTTCAAGGCATTTATAAACCATAAAAAACCGAAGAGGTTATTAAAAAAAATGAGATCATCAAAATCTATTCTATAAAAATTATAATAGTACAATAGCTAGATTTTCTGCTAATTGTATTGTATTGCAAAGTTATGTAAAAAAGGAAAATTCATAGAAAGGTATTTTTTCTACTCCCTACATGAAAAATACTATTTTACTCCCTCATTTCAGGAAGGAAAGTAGTATTTTCCTCCCTCGGTAAATACTTTGGCTCCCTCGGGAGGCAAACAAGTAGAAACTTCAGATAGCTGTAAGAGTAGAGTATAGACTTCTTTTATTGATACATAAACTTCCTAAAACTGTATAATAATACTTTTCTTTCAAATAGATTTTTTATTACTTATTTTTTCTACGTTCATGCAAAAAATAAAACTTTATTGAACTATATTTAGTGGAAAGAGTGGTTCTTTATTGCACTAGTGCAATAAAATGTTTATTGCATTCACTTGTCATTATACTAAAGCGTTTTGTCATCATGACAAATATAAACGTTCAAATCGACGTCAATTAAAAGATGATCCTGTTTCAAATTTCTATGCCCCTGTATTTAAATATCCTCAGAATCTCTCTCAATCTTCATGTATTTAGTTTTTTCTTCGTTGATTTTTAGCCCAAATTTTCCCGCTTCTCTGTTTAGTTTTTCTATAGAGTTAATTAGTTCTTTTTTTGATCTCGCTACAATTGTTATCATCTGCGTACGCTATTAGTTGTGCTTGACTGGTTATTATATTTCTATTTAGTTTCGCCCTTCTTATGAAGTCTAAATGTCACTTTTTTAATTATTGATCTGAAAGGAGTACCTTGTAGCGTCAAATGAAATATTAATAACAAATGTTTCAAAACTTTATTCAAATATTAAGCAATCTTAATTTTCTGAATGAAAGTGAAAAGTACAGTTGGTATTGTTTAAAATATCAATACTTCGGTTTTTTAAATTGGGGGAAATGCTGTTCAAATTAATACTGCTAACATTCTCGGAAGTTAATGAGGTTGCACTTCCATTAATGGCACTCCCAGTAATTTTTGAAACATTCTTCTTATTGCTAATAGTCTCTTCAACGTAACAAGTCGCCACAGCTGCCGATTTCCATCCTAACGCATGTCCGGTGTTTTTCTCAGGATCTTCCAATTTAAGATAACGTGCAATTTGCAAGGGCCATGATCCAAATATATTAATACCAACCACTTGATTGGTGCACTTCCCCTTATCATACCGTAAGACAATTCGGTTTGTACTTACATTTTGGGGACACAATGATCAATACTGCATCACCAAACGCACATAACTAATTCCATCACTGTCGGCAACATTAAAACGTCGAACCTTCACTGTCTTAGATGGTCGGTTATTACCTAATAAGCAATATGTTTCTTTCTTCCTTCTCATGTAAACGTAAGTCGCACAATGCACATCTTCTACAAGAGCCAAAGATACCGCAAATGGCTACTACCTTCAAAAATAAATACGTAAATCGTCCTCCTTGAATACATATACTTTCTTGGCTAAATCATTCTTGTTAATTGCCTTCATGAATGCATGCACTTTCACAAATAATTTTAAATCAACCCCTTTGTTTATCCTCAACATACTTTGCAATTTCGAATGGATAGCCCACATAGTCGACGCCTTGTACTGCTCCGACATTTTTTGTCGTATTCTTTTTTATAAACGTGTTCCGATTTTTTCGGTATTAATAATAATAATAATAATAATAATAATAATAATAATAATAATAATAATAATAATAATAATAATAATAATAATAATAATAATAATAATAATAATAATAATAATAATAATAATAATAATAATAATAATAATATATCTTTATTCCATAAAACATAAAAGTGTAGAATGCGTCACATTGGCAGAAAGACATAATAACATATGATACAACATATAGAACATACTGTCATAGAAAACAAACAATGGTAAATTAAGCAATACAAGATTACAATAAGGTCTCCTAAAATGATTACACTAAAACCTATCCGAGTAGAATTCCTGAAATGAATAATATGTCTTTACTGTTAAAAGTTCTATTAATTTTTTCTTAAATAATTCACTGTTTAAAACTTTTATATACTCCAGAATATGATTATAAATTTTTATTAGTTGACCAACTGCATTTTTTTGTAAGAGAGTCAAATGAGTTTCAAAGGGACTAATAAATTACTTTGCCTCCTACTATATTTATGTTGGAATTCATGTTTGGAGAATAATGGAAAATTCTGTTTTACAAAACATGCACTCTCTAATATAGTAAGACAAGGAAGAGTAAGTAGTTTTTGTTTTTAAAGATTTCTCAACAAGAATCGGTTTTCTTCATGTTATACATAATTCGGATGCATTTCTTCTGTAGGATGAATATTCGTTTAGATTCAGTGGAATTACCCCAAAAAATAATTGCATATTTAATTCTTGATAAAACATAAGCATAATAAGCAGTCAAGCATGCAAATTCGTCGGTCGAATCAGACAATATTCTGAGAGCATAACAGAAACTACTTAATTTTGAAGCTAAATATTTGACATGTTCTTTCCAATTAAGTTTACTATCTAAAATGACACCTAAAAACTTTGTATGAGAAGATGAAGTGAGTCTTTCTTGCTGAATACCTGCGTCTATAATCTCCCGATTTTGGGTACTTATGTTAATGATTTTTGTTTTGTTTTTAGTTCCAAGTGATTGCCACAATAATATGATTATATCTCGGATATGGCATTTTCTATGTTCCGTTGAAGATCATTTACGCTCTTTCCTCTAACTAATAAAGTAGTGTCATCAGCAAACATAATAGTTTTGTAATTAATATTTCCTAGTAGGTCATTAATAAACAGTAAAAACATTAGAGGACCTAATACGCTTCCTTGTGGGACTCCCGCCTTCACGCATTCATATTAGGATAGTAGGAGCTCACCAGTGTGTTCAACTTGTATTCTGATGCACTGTCTCCGATTTAATAAGTATGATTTTAAAAGATTTTAGGCTATGACCTCGAAAGCCATAAATTTCTAGCTTTGTGAGCAAACTGATTATGTTCAATGCTATCGAATGCCTTGGATAAATCAAGAATATTCCCGCAATATGATCCTTAGAATTAAGTGCATCACTAACTTCATCCAAAAATTGGTATATGGCTCTGGTGGTGGATCTTCCCCTTGTGTTATCGACAGAATGCTTTCCTGTTCAATAAACTTTAATATCTGTTTAGACATAATTTTTTCAATAATTTTTGATATGACAGACAGCAACGCAATCGGTCTTATGAATAGGCAAAACATGTGCATCTTTTAATATCTTTGGAAAACGTCCTTCAGAGAAACATAAATTAATTATGATAGCTAAGGGATACCCCAGGCATACGTCACAGAATTTTATTAATTTCACTGGGATGTCATCAGGACTTACTGAGTTTGTATTTTTTAAGTTTCGTATGAGCGCGAGTACTTCTTTTCATTAGTTGGCCTAAAGAAAAAAGATTTTTGAATGGAATTAAAAATAGAATTTATTTTATTTTCATCATTTTTGCATGATATACTGCATTTGTTGGAACAGTTATATTTATAAAAAAATCATTCATGATATTTAAGATCTCACTTTCATTATTCATGTGGTGTCCGAATATATCAGAAACTTTAAATTTGGTTGACTGGGCCTTAGGCTCTGTTGTATGCCTGATGACTGACCAAATCGCCTTTGTTTTATTGTCAGAGTTTAAAATATAACTTGAATTGTATGCTTTTTCTTGTTGACGTACCAAGTTTTTTAAATCTTTACAAAATGATTTGTAAGTGCATCTATCCTTACCGCTTTTTAACATATCCCTTTTAATTTTGCTTTTTATTTTTTTCTCTTCGCTTATCCAAAATTTTTTATTGTTCTCAACTTTTTGTTTATGCTTCTTCTTTGGACAATACAAGTTTAATAAATTACTTATAAGATTTTGAAATAGATTATATGCACAGTCAACGTCAGAAAGCTTCTTTTATAGCTTGTAGGTTTGTTTCAGTAAGTCTACGATATTAATTTTCCGGAAAAGATATAGAAACAAATTGAGCATGAGGATCTGAAAAAGCTGTTTTCAACGATAAATTCCTGGATGTTAGTAAAAATATTATCAATTAAAGTCGCACTGTTTGCTGTAATTTTCGTTGCCTCCCTAACTGACTGAACTATATTAAAAGAACTTATAATATTCATAAATTCAATAACATTATTGTTATCTGTCGCAAGTAGATTGATATTAAAATCACCAGTTAGTATGATTTTTTTGTTTAATTTTACAAGATTGCAGAATTTCACCTAAAATTTCAAAAAAGTGGTGTATGTTACCATTTATTGGAGATCTATAAATATTTATAATGATTGTAGATATACTGGAAATTTCAATGCTACTGCATTCTAAATCAAATTCCACACTTCTTTGTTCCAAATCATGTCTCACTATGACATCAATTTCATTTTTAACAAAAATACAGGAGCCGCTTTTTTCGCGGTTAGTTCTAGTAAAACATGAAACAAGTTTATATAATCGCAATTCTGCTTTACTATTTAAGTAATCAATGTTAATCACTTTTGTACAATATACAACCAGTAACAACTGTAGTGACAAGAATTAATCTTATATGACATTACAAATTAATTTTTATTTTTCTCATCTCCATGACAACAAAAGGTATACTGATGTCACCTTCACCTTGCGAATTCAATCATTTTACATTATTAGTTCTATTTCCATTTTTTGTAGTATCGTAATTCCAGTATTTATGATTTCAAAGTGTACCAATAAAAAATGGCGTAAAGCATTCGTGGATAACTGGTCTATTTCGAGCATTTCGGCTTCGCCGTCGTGCTCGAAAAATCGCACATGTGTTAAAGACCTTAATATCCACTTACACTTTAATATACTATTTTAAATTTCTAATGCTTTTACATCTATCAGTGTTTGCTTGTAATCACCTACTAACACAAAATGCGAAAAAATAGTATAAACAAATCTCGAAAAGCAGTTACGAACATAGCTTTTAAGTTATTCGCTTGTTTATACTCAAAGTCATATTCGTTTAGTTGCTTTCTAAATTTGTTTAATATACTTACTATTTCTAGTGAGTTGCGGAAGATTGAAGAAAGCTAAATGCATCACTCAAAAGTGCTTATCATTGTGCCACTTTTTTATATATTGTTAGGTATTAATAATATTGTGTGAAACTAACTACTCAGTGGACAAAAGCCCTCAACCTGTGTTGAATTACACCCACAATATCTACCCATATATTCCTTATTATTAGCTTTTGTAACATTTGTTTACTGTTTTAGAAAGGTATTTTATGCTAATATAAATCAAATCTCCTACAATTCCTATCAATGAAGTCATATGTATGTTCTCTGATACCAAACATCTAGGTATGCTAATGAACAATTCCACAGACAAAGCTCTATTCAATAATTATCTAAAAAAATCTAATTTACAAACCTGCTAATTAAACACTCTATAAATATCTAACTTCACTTTTTGGCAATGGGAACACGACAAATTCAACCACAATAGATGAGATCTGACCTATTTCTGCATTTTTAGGATTGCTTCTTCAGGTGGTGTTCTTTAAGTTGAATCAAATATCTAACTATAAAAATTATTATAAAAATTAAAATTATTTAAATATCTCCAATGACAAAAAGTGACATCCTGTCAATGAATTAAATATGACAATACCTACTTGAAAAATGTTCACCTTTTATGTAAAAGTTTTTATATATTTTTAGGTAAAATTAATAATATTGTGTGAAACTAACTACTCAGTGGACAAAAGCCCCAACCTGCGTTGAATTACACCCACAATATCTACCCATATATTCCTTATTATTAGCTTTTGTAACATTTTTTTTACTGTTTTAGAAAGGTATTTTAAGCTAATATAAATCAAATCTCCTACAATTTCTATCAATCTAAAACAGTAAAAAAAATGTTACAAAAGCTAATAATAAGGAATATATGGGTAGATATTGTGGGTGTAATTCAACGCAGGTTGGGGCTTTTGTCCACTGAGTAGTTAGTTTCACACAATATTATTAATACCTAAAAATATATAAAAACTTTTACATAAAAGGTGAATATTTTTCAAGTAGGTATTGTCATATTTAATTCATTGACAGGATGTCACTTTTTGTCATTGTCGATATTTAAATAATTTTAATTTTTATAATAATTTTTATAGTTAGATATTTGATTCAACTTAAAGAACACCACCTGAAGAAGCAATCCTAAAAATGCAGAAATAGGTCAGATCTCATCTATTGTGGTTGAATTTGTCGTGTTCCCATTGCCAAAAAGTGAAGTTAGATATTTATAGAGTCTTTCATTAGCAGGTTTGTAAATTAGATTTTTTTAGATAATTATTGAATAGAGCTTTGTCTGTGGAATTGTTCATTAGCATACCTAGATGTTTGGTATCAGAGAACATACATATGACTTCATTGATAGGAATTGTAGGAGATTTGATTTATATTAGCTTAAAATACCTTTCTAAAACAGTAAAAAAATTGTGCAACTTTCCTGTAATACATAACATAAACCACGTATTTTATCTAAAAAGTAAATAGACGACATTTTTAATATCGAAATATGAATTACAAAATTTATATTAGATTAAAAATAATTTTAAATGGTATGTACCTACGTACGAATTTTAGGTTCATTGTGTTACATTTCAAATATATTTTAGGATTTTTAAAAAATATTTTTAAGTAAGCCCTTTATTAAAAAAGTAAAATTAAAGTAAAAATTCTAAAGCCAAATAAAGCTTAAGGTATATAAATTATTATTATAATTCTGACAATAATGTTAAATATATTGTAGATATTTAATTTCTTAGCTACTAAAAATATTAAATTCAATTTATTTTTTTGAACTAATTAATGTTTGCAGTAATAAATAACACTGTAAACATGTCACGTGTTTCAAACACTCATTACTGCTCAATCATCGACGAAAACTCATTTTCCACCGAATAATTTTCCCTGAAATTCGAAGGTCTTAATGATAAATCACCGTAATAAAACTTTTATATAGAAAATGTATCATTCATAAATTTTACGGAATACCGGTGGTTATTTTAGTAACTGTTTATGTGTGCCGAAATACAAAGACTTCATCACTTGCGGATTAATTGCCTCTAAACTACACTGTTGAAAATTATTGAGAAACGTAATACTTGGATGTATGTAGTAAGTGGGAGTTCTGTATATGTTTTAAAAAGTATATGGGATTTTACAGCACATAAAATTATATTTATAATTGGTTGTAAAAGTATCTTATAAGACAACTAAGATCAGAAAGAAAAGAACCTTTCATTAGTGTAATATACAGGGCGTTTCTTATTCGTATTCTGTGGTCAAAAGTAAGGGTTTTTTGTTATATAAATACGGGGTCTTAGGGCAGCCATTGTCAAAAATTATCTGAAACAAAAAAATATCAACTTTAGAAATTTACCAATGGCGGAGGTGTGGGTATCATTGATTATAATTTTCAAATATAATTACCTTCCTAATTAATGAGGTTTTCCTCATTCCTGCACTCAATGGTGGTTAGAACGTAAGACGTCCCTGAGCGCAAAAGCGGCCTGCTTAATAATAATATGTCGCCCCACCTCCCGCACAAGTCTTCGACTTCTGGGCTAATCCTCGTGATTAGAATGAGAGGTAGAGATATTATTATTATTAAATAAAATAGGTCATGATATGCGCCATTGAATTATCTTTATTTCAGTTACTTAAATTACTTAAATATATGGCCATGCAAAACAATAATAATAAGAAGCTGTCATCTTATTTAATCTTGTGTATTGTCAAAATAATTTTATTTTTTATAAAGGTTAAGTTTTAATAATGGCTTATGGCCTTGCACTTCTTGCGGGTCTCAGTACTATGAGGCGAATTTATATCGAAAGATTTCCAAATCATCCAACTCCAAATTCAAGAAATCGTTTTCAATGTCTTTCAGAGTTAGGCTCATTTTAGAATGGTCCAATTCCTGGAAGACCTTTGAGTGGTAGAACACTTGAGTTGGAAAAAGCTATTCTACACGAAATTGAAGAAGACCCAAATATTGATACTAGGAAGATTGCAAATCTTAATGAGAATCATAAATTAGTGGTCCGTTCTGAAGTATCAACAGTTGTACCCGTGTCACATACAAAGGGTTAAAATTTTGCCACTGAATTCTCCAAAAAATTAAATAACTTGACTTTACAGCTGGCATATTTTTTCCAGAGATGCTGCCATAATAAACACGTTTGGTCTGATGAAAACCCTAATGTCATAGCGGAATCTTGATTTCAACATTAGTTGTCTCTGAATGTATGGGTGGGTATTATTGGAAATTTTGCATCTTACTATTTTACCAAGGACTTTAACCGGTGCCTCCTACAGACATTTTCTTGAAAACGTTTTATCTGATGTACTTGACGATGTTCCCTATCCGTCAAGACAAAGAATGTGGTTTATGCACGATGGGGTTCCTCTACATTTTAGTTTGACTGATCGCGAATTTTTGAATAACAGATTTGGTAATAACGTGATTTAATGAGGTACTCAAGAAACAGGTCAACCTTGGCCATCCAGATTACCCAATATGGACCCTAGTGATATTTTTTATTTGGGGATAAGTCAAAGCATTAGCTACAAGATTCACATTGAATCTGAGAAGCACTTACGTGAAGAAATTATGGCCGGTTGTTATGTGGTAAGAGCTACTCCTGGAATTTTGGCACGTATTCGAGCTGCAATTTCAAGAAGATCTGAAGTATGTATTTTGGCTGAAGGTGGCCAGTTCCAACATTTGTTATAATAAATCATAGTGAAGTAATTCCATTGTTAATTAATGATTTTGTTATTATTTTAAGTAATGTAACGAGTATCGTAAAAATGCACTTGATCAAATAAATCAATTTTGTTGTATGCGCATGTGATTACCTATTTTATTTGTTATATTATACAGGGTGATATATTTTCTTTTGGGAAATAATGATCGATGATACCAACACCTCACCCACTGGTACGTTTCTAAAGCTGATATTTTTTTGTTTCATACCTACTGTCATACTAAATATGCACACCAAAAAACTGATTTTAAAAAAATATTTGACATGCTGTGGCTTTAATAATGGCTGTCCTAAGACTCCACATTTATATAATAAAAAACTCTAATTTGAATGAATTTTTGACCTCTACTTAAGAAATATCCTGTATAACAAGAAAGCACACGAGCAGTACATTTTATCCAAAATAAACAATTCAGATTTTCGATAATAATTTTCTCTAAAAGTCTTGCGGTTAAAAATATGACTGTGGGCAATAAACATATTAAAATATTTCAAATTTAACAACTTTTACTTTTAGTGGTTAACTAATCGTCACTTTTAGTAAAGTCCGTTATCATAAGTGTATATTACTTTGATAGATTATTAGTGAAACATCGTTTTCAGAACTATAGGGAATACTAAAAGCTAGTTCTGATATTTTTTGCAAGTTCATCAGATTCATTTCCTTCAATTCCTTTACGTCCTGGTACCCAACATAGCATTACTGTCTTGGTACTAGCTAATTCATTTAACAATTGTAGACAAACTATTTAGCAATTGTAGACAATCTGAGATAGATTAGCTCTACTTTCAATTCTCTGCCAAGCACTTACAGAAAACATTATTTCAGCCTGTAATGCCTTACACGTTATAGCTTTTTTTTTCACCTGGGCTTCAATTCTACTACTCCGACTCCTGTTTCACTACCTATTTAAAAGCCATTCGTATACTTTCCCAGGCTCGATCTTTTCAGTGCATTATACATTAACTTCCTTTATTCTCGATTCCCTATTGGAGTGTCGAAGAATTTATGGAAATTTAATTTTGTAGTTATTCTGTCAGCCCCATCTCCAGGTTAGACTTCGATAGTAATTTATGATCTTGGAGTACTTCTTCTCAAGTTCCATTCTCAATTACAGTTACACCTGATACGGTCACAGTTCAAATATAAACAGTTACACCACTCCTATTGTGTGTTCAGAGCTGACACAGTTTTTTTTTGACTTGTCGTAAATCAACTTGACAGGTGCGTTACGAGGGATATCAACAAGTTCTACATCATATTAGGTACTGCAGAACATATAGAGCGTCTTGCAAGTCGTTACAATAATTTTAGGAGGTGATAGAATATGTGATTTTGAGTCGATTGAAAGAAACATACCTATATACCAAGTGATATAATATTTCAATATTATATTTGTTATAATTAATTTTTTAATATTTTTTTATTTAACCGTGCCTTTCTAATTAGCAAATGTCTTTATTTCTTAAATCATTTTTATTACAAACTAAACGACTGTCCTGTTTTGGCGAATGAGCTTCCTGTATACTTAAACTTGTTTAGATTAATTTCCCTAATTTTTAGGATGTTTATCAAGAAACTTTTCCTAAGAAGAAGAAGAGGAAAGAGCACTGCTTAGGTAAGTTTTTGATAATATCTGAATAAACCTACACATAAACGTTTAAATAAAATCCATGTTTAAATTTAGCTCTTTTACAAAGTAAAAAAAAAACATGTTCATGAAGTTTTAGGTAAGTAACGAAGCCACTTTGGATTTTATTGGTTAAATAATTCAAATAATTTATGCATCCCTATTAAAAAAAGTGTAGAAATACTTGTTATAAAAAGGTTTGTTTTTCTTTTACACTTCAATAATTATAGAAAAGTACGGTTAAATTAAAAAATATATTAAAAAATTAATTATCACAAATATTGTATTGTATCACTTGGTATATAGGTATGTTAGTTTCTATCGACTCAAATTAACTATTCTATCAGCTCCTAAAATTATTGTAACGACTTACAAGACACCCTGTATACGAGGGTTATTTATATTTAAAATTTATATTAATATAAATTTTAACACCGACAATAAATGCATTAGAATAGCTTGATACGTATATTAATGTATAAAGTTTAAATATTAATATTGTTTGGTATAGACCGCTGTGGGTTCGAGCCCCGCGGCCGGTAGTCCGTATATCAGTTATATTCGTGGAGAGGATTGGCACTCTCTCTGCGGGTATGGTAGGCACTTAATAATAATATGCCGCTCCATCTCCCCCACAAGTCTTCGACTTCTGGGCTAATCCTTGTGATTATTATACAATATTAAATCAATTCATTTTATTATAGTTGTGATATAACATTAGACCAATTGGGATTTTGTACAGGTAACATCAAGCACATTAAGAAAAACATAAGCAATACAATTTTGTTAACATTTTTTAATTATAAATTCTGTACAATTTTTAATTTAGGAGCTCCTTTTTGCAATTTTTAAATTTCCCTCCTATCCCTAAATTTAAGCGTATAATAAATCCTAATTCTTGTATATAAGGAAAGTAAATATTTATATGGGTGTTCAAACCTTAAGATCTGAAATTCTGTTAATATACTGTTATCGACGAAATGGCAAATACAAAAATTATTAAAAATAGATATAAAAATATTTTCTAAATATTAAATCGTTTATACATCTTTTCGGTGGATCTGTTAAATCACTAAATGACTTTTCACTCCCTTCGTAAGCTTTTAATTTAGAAAATAGTGTAGAGTGATTCGGATTCGGTGTTAGTAGGTATTCTAAACAGGTATCACATGAATGCTATATAAGGTATTTACCAAAAAAATATCCACTCACATATACTACCGCATTCCCTTCTTCTGTTAACTATTGTCTGTTCTGTTAAATTTTGGTATAGTATGGTATAATAATTTCTTAAACTTTATCCTTAAATTAATATATTACATATTAATTGTGTAATAATATCTTACTATTCGATCTGGTAATAATTCTGCAGGTGCTAGTTTGGCAAATTTATGTTCTCCAATAAATCCTAAACCCTAAATTATCTTTCGACTGCTGACACCTTCAAAATGTATATGTATACTAGGTGATCCGGCAAACGTTGTTTTGCCATATGAATTATTTCTAGTAAATATTTTGGTAGTCGGCTTCGTTCTCATCCCTACTCGTGCTGTTTACTGGGTGAGAAGCACAAACCTAGAAAAAATATAGACTGTGCCAGTGACATATTGCCAATTTACGTTGGTTGTATTGTAGCGTGAATCTCATTGGTCACATTGATGTCACATTCTTTAATGACATTTAAAATGACAGCAAGTTAGTTAATTTCATATTGCAATGCAGCCATCATATTTGCACAACCGCCAACATAAAGCAAATAAAATATCAATTTTCTGGACCTTCGGTCCTTATAAAATGCGGCACCTGTCACGTGACCTATATCATGAACCGACGCTCTCTAAATTTTTTTCTAGGTTTGTGGTGATACCGGTAGACGCCTGGCGGGGATAACTGATCTAGTGATAATCGATCAGTTATCCCTCCATCTACCAGGATTAAAAATAATTGAATTACTAAAGTAGCTATTAAAAAATAGGGTTTTGTGATAGAAGGGTGAAAATTAAGGGTTGTATGTATTTTTTAATGCCACATCATAAAAAGATGAAAATAAAAAATTTTGTCTAAAAAAATAAAAAAAATGTTTGGGGTGGCCCACCCTTATCACTTAGGGGTATTAAAAATAGATTACGACCGATTCTCAGACCTACGGAATATACACATAAAATTTCATAAAAATCGGTCAAGCCGTTTCCGAGGAGTATGGCGTCTAAAACTGTAACACGAGAATTTTATATATTAGATAACTTATAAGGCATTATAAACATTTTAATTAACACAGCACAATACTTTATGATTAAATACAAAATTACAGATATTGATAATTGTAATTCATAAATTTGATGCTAATACATCTTTCATAAATATTAGCTTTCAATATTCTCGGGGAAGTGAGAAACGTAATATTACCTGCGCATTAGTCATACAATCATCGACTGAACAGTTAGATCCATGAGTCATTATTACTGATCAATAAAATTAACTCAAAATTTATCGGGCGCTCCCAGTACAACCGTTTCATAGGACTGAAGGGAATTAAACGGACCCAATAAATAGCCGATTATCGGCTGTATTCAATTGGAGCAGGGGAGAACGAGTGGTGGAAGTTGGAGAGAGGTCCAACTGTTGACTGAATATTTTAAACTGTGATATGGTAGGCTATCATTCAAGGCTATCTATCTAGAACAAGTTGTGGCAGATTTATCGAGACTTCCATTATAACCGTTAGCTAGTTAGTACATTACATTGTATATTCTTTGAGCTGTCTGTATAACGTATTTTTGTAATTTGGATAAAGTTCACAGTATATTTTTTTTAACTAACGAAAAATGTTTAACAGTAGTCTAGCCTATACTAAAGCACATTTCAGTAAAACTGGTTTTGTTTCCATCCAAAATTTTAACAATAAAATTCTTCGCAGTGGTGTTTGTATATTCTAACGTTAAGTAGAATTAACGATGGCGCTTAATTAAGATAATTATGTATAAAAAAATCCATCTAGAAAGTGGCAGTTCTTGTTAGTATAAAACCAAACTGTATTGCTGAAATTGAATCATTCTCATTTGGAGGAAAATGCGTTAGAAAATATAGCGCCTTATTGAAAGACCGTGAATTGTATCGTTTTACTTTGTACCATGCACTGAAAAAAACTTAATTGATATCAATTCAATCTTACTTGTTTTCATACCTGAAAATATACTTTTTTATTATTCTAAATGACTTATCAGTTGATCTATATCCTTGAGAAAACATTTTCAAGACTCGATAATCAATTTTTTTTTTATTTTTTGATCACTTATTTATACCCATGGGGAGAAAATTTGAAGTAACACCAAGATGTGAACCAAAAAATACACAATTCAAAGAAAATTGCAATAATTATCTATACGAAAAAGGTTTATTCCGTTTTTTATTGGAGCAATAGTTTTTAAGATTAATGCTTAATATAATTTCTATTTTCAAAAACGCAGTGGCAAAAAATGTGTGTAACCTTCGTTCTCTGCCACCTATTCAAGTGCGTACAGAGTTTATCACCAAATACAGAACTGGGAGGAAATGCATTTATTGCCACTAACCACTGAAAAAGAAGCACCGCCGCCAGTATTACTCAAGATAATCTGTTGCAATTGTCGAAGTAGGTGCAAGAAAAATTGCGATTATCCTAAGCTTGGGCTAAGCTAATCAATCATTTGTACCACTTGCGAAGATCGAACTTGAAACGTCAATGAATTCATTGACATCGATTTGGAGAATTTCCTGATAATTAAACTATCAGATAAGGAGAATAAAGAGGCAGAAGAACTGAAGAAACTGGAGACACTGAGGAATCTGAAAAAAATAGGGAAAGTAGAGACTGCGAGCTACCAATGTACCACATCAACTTGATGAGCATCCCAAATATAAGAAGAAGATTAATTGAATACATATTAGGTAATATATATAAAATGCTGTTTACAGGCTTTTTAGGCCCAGACCTGTATTTTTATCCTCCACTTCATTCTATTCTTCGCTTTTCTTTTCCTGTCCGTTACATTTTTCTCCCTTAGATCTATTGTCACTGCCTCTTTCCATCACTTCTTCGGTCTTCCTTTACTTGTAGTTAGGTTTGCTGCCTACACTTTTTTTAACTGTCCTTTCATCTTCCATACGTTCTAGATACCCTAGCTACTCTTCTGGCTTTTACAACTTCGTCTATTTTTGGTGCCTGGTACAATGCACATATTTTCTCGTTATTTCTCCTGCCATAGCCTTCCGCCGTTTTCTTACCCCTAGAATTCTTCTTAAGATATTCCTTTCACACCTTAATAGGTTTTCTCTTGACTTCTTATTGAGGATCCAGGTTTCACTACCATACAGCGCTGTCGATCTCAAAATTATTTTATATATTATAAATTTTACTCTGGAAAATTTTTCTGATTTCATTAAGTGGTTGACTGTTGCCGAACTTTTGTTTGCTTGTATTATTCTCCTATTAATTTCTTGGTCCTCATCAGTTAACTGTTATCATCGCCCTCGAATACACATATTCTTGAACTGCTTCAAACTCCATCTCTCCGTGCTGCGTTCTCAATTTGAAATTGGTTTCTTTTTTTGTTCTCCTATTCTCAAAAGCTTATTTTCTCTTCATTTATCTGCAATCTCTCTTTACGTGCTTCCTCCACATGTCTTATCGTTACTTTTTCTAATTCCCTACTATTTCTAGCAATTATGGCCACGTCATCTGCATAACTTACTATTTGGTGACTTAAACTTAACTTAAACAATATATGTCCTTATCTGTTCAACTGACTCTTATCACCTTTTCTAGAACTAAATTAAAAAACATAATATTTTTATTTATATTATTTTTCATTAAAACTGTCTTCAAAAAGAACGGTCCTATGAGATGATTCCCAATAATCCCTGCCCATACGTTAACCATGATTCTTTGTTGGTGCTTTGTCTGTACTATTGCATGTCAATAACACATTTCTAACGCCATAAAAACGATTGGTGATTTATTGCAGTACCTATTCTGATATATTATTTCAATGACGTGTTATACAAAAACTTTTTTTTTTCGAAAACGGTCAATTTTATAGAAACAAATGTAGAAAACTATTTTAAAGAGGAATGACCAAAGTATTTAAAAATTCAGTTTTCACCTTTATAAAATGTCACCTGTCAAAATTTTGGCCCAATGAATATGGTGGCAAGTCTGTTCCTGACTTTACTGACAGTGTAAAACATCTACTGTAGTATGCTTTTATGAGCCTTTATGGCCTACATAAAATATTAAAATTTCATTAAATTATACAGGTCGGTTTATAAGTTAGAGCCGAAAAGGTAAATCGCTGGGTACCCTTTAGAGGCTCTGTATCTCCGTTAAGGGGCACTTTAGGAAAAAAAATTATCACAAACTAGTATTATTTTGACCTCCCCTATAAACTCAGGAAAGTATGCCATATACTTACCGGACACCCATATTAGCGCTACAGGCCTAGTGGCCCTTGGCTTAAAATTTTGCAATTTTTCGCTTCTATTTTTCCTATCCTTTGCTTCTTTTTTCCAGTCCGTGACACCAATCTTCTTCAGACATCTTAGACTTATTCCAACCATTGCTTCCTGGAGCTTTCTCTTCTCCTCTTCCCTCCTCCTGCCATTAAATGCATTTAACCCATCTGTGGTCGGACATCCTATCTATGTGTCCCAACCATCTGGCTCTTTGCGTCTTCACTACCTGCACGAAGTTGAGTTGCTTAAACAGATCTTTTATTTCCTTATTTGTCCTTCTTCTGAATTCTGCCTCCACCTTAATTCCTCCGAATATCTTCCTTAAAATTTTCCTCTCCCATATTCCCAGTTTAGTTTCTTCTTTTTTACTCATTATCCACATTTCACAAGCGTAGGTAACAGTAGGTCTTATTATGGTTATTTTTGTAGTTCTAGATACATTCTTCACTTTTAGAATCTTGTTTAGAATGCCTGCAGATTTACTTTCTTTTGCCATCCGTTTTTTAAATTCCCTTTCCTCCTCCCCTTTACATGTTAGCGTCACTCCTAGGTAATCCACTTGTTGAACTTCTTCTATTATGTATTTTCTATTTCCTGTGCAGTTGATGATTAAATTAACAGGTCCGTCGTAATCGTTGTCTTTCATTACCATATATTTCGTTTTCTTCTTATTGATCTCCAAGCCATACTCTCTTGCTTTCGCTTCCAGTAACTTAAAGGTAGTTGCTACTTCTTTTTTCGATCTAGCCATAAGAACGATGCCATCAGCGTAAGCCATGCACTGGTATCTACTACCGTATATTAAACCACTGGTTCTTATTCCATTTTCTCTCAAAATTATTTCTTGTACCAAGTTAAAAAGAACTGTAGACAATGGATCACCTTGCCTTAGTTCCCTTTTTCCTCTAAACTCCTCCGAAACCCCTCATCCCAACGTTAATTTATTTCCTGTTTTCCTTATCGTCATTGCCACCAACCTCCTAAGTTTGATTGAAATTTCCAACTTTTCCATTGATTCATACAACTTTTTACGTTTGATAGAGTCATGAGCTTGCCGATAATCAATGAACAGCATGTGCAAACTTAAATGTTCATATGTGTCCTGTTGCAGTTGTTTCATAACAAAGATTTGGTCTGTAGTCGATCTTCTGACTTTGATACCCCCTTGATACTCTCCTACATGCTTATCATGGTTCTGGGCTAGCCTTTTTTCACTATTCTTGCTAACACTTTGTAAGTAACGTCTAAGAGTGCTATTCCTCGATCAATTATTGCAGTCTTCTTTGGCCCTCTTCTTATACACTGGTACTATTAAGGCCTTATTCCAATTATCTGGCATTTCTTCCTTTTCCCAAATCTCTGTTATTATTTTCCATATTCGCGTAATCAACAGTTCGCCACCATGCTTTAGAATCTCAGCTGGTATGTTATTTTCACCTACGCTTTTATTATTTTTTAGTTGTTTTACACATTCTTCTATTTTTTCTTTCGTAGGAATTATGATCATTTCATCTCCTCCTGTATTATCCGGCTTCTCTTCCCTTTCGTACTCGGTCTCACTTTCATCTTCATTTTCATTTAACCTGTTTAATTTCCCATCAATATCACCTACTAAGTCTCCGTCCTTATTTCTCAAAAACATATGGTTCGCATATTTTCTGTTCTGTATTCCTCTTAACTTCCTGATAAAAATTCCCCAGTTGTTTACTTTTGTAGGATTCCTCTATTTCTTCCATTTCCCGCTCTAAGACACTTATTTTTTTACTTTTACATATTCTCTTAACTTCTCTTGTTATCTGCTCATATTTTCTTTTATTTTCTTCGTTTTGTCTTTCCATCTGTCTAATCCTTGCTTTATTTCTCTGTTGTAACATCTGCTTACATTCCTCGTTGAACCAATTATTTCATTGTCGTTTTTTTGGTTCCTCCAGTGTTCTTTCCGCTACCTCTTCGATTACTGTTTTAATCTGTGTTCATTAATCCTTTGTCTGTTCTTTATGTGGTTTGTTTCTTAACGCTTCTGCCATTTCCTCTGCAAAGTGGATTGTCGTCTCTGTATATTTCAGCTTTCCATATTATATCTTTTTTGTTTTTTCCTGTCCATTTTAATTTTGTGTGGTCTTTTTTGTTTCATCTCTGCGACAACTAATATATGATCACTATCTGCATCTGCTCCTCTGTAACTTCTTGCGTCTTTCAGACTTCTTACATGCTTTTTTCAATGACAAAATGATCGATTTGATTACTTGTCTTCAAGTTGGGTGCTATCCAGATTTCTTTATGTATCTTTTTGTGGTCGAATGCAGTACTTACTATTTTCATATCATTCTTCAATGCAAATTCTATTAGTCTTTTCCCATTATCGTTACTCACAATGTGCCTACTTTTGCCTCCTTTATCCCACAATATGCATTTTATGTCAAACCTCGGTATCCTTCCCATAATTGTGTCCAAATCTTCATAGAACTCATTCTTGATGTCTTCATGTTTTTCCTCGGATGGGGGATGCGCGTTTATTTGACTCAAATTCCTAAATTTTCCTCTAATTCTCATTCTACATAATGTCTGAAATTCCTTCAAACTCTATTACATCGTTTTTTAGCTTATTGTTAACCATAAACCCTACTCCTAGTCCCCTATGATCCGTCCCACTGTTAAAAAATACATAATCTTCCACTTTTTCTGTTGTAATGCCCTTCTGTTTTGTTTCTTGCAGTGCCAGCATGTCTAATTTATGTTCCTTTATTTCCCCAACTAAATGTTTCTGAGCCCCTTCAACAAAAGTACCTCTAACGTTCCATGTGCCTAATCTTATATTACTCTCTTTATTCTTGATTGCTTTGGATTTTATTTTTGTTTTGTTAGTTCCTACTCCCAATCCATTTCCTTCCCTAGTCAGATCTGTATCTTTCCTTGCTCCAGCTTTTATTAGTTTTTTGAACCATAATTAGCGTATCTTATTTTTTCCAATCTACCTACACCTTTATTCCACTTCGAGACTTAATTTTCCACTATTAATTTAAAAAATCCCATTTTCACATTTTTTTCTGTAGCTCTTTCTTCCTTAAAATTCTGTCTGATTTGCCTTTGTACATCCCTTTCTTCTCTAGTTAAATCATCATTTATAAAAATTATGTTCCCTTGTTTCTCAATTTTCTTTTGTTCTGCATCACTTTTATTTTATTATTCTTCGTCTTCCAATTCTACCAAACAAGTTCTTTTGCCTAATATTTGTGCTGTTTTAATGATTGCTTTTACTCCTGTTTCCTTTTCTCTAAGTTGCTCCATTGTCTCTCTTAAACGATTACTATCATTTGTATCTATCAGCGTACCCTGCACTGCAATATTCTTCCTTCTTTTCTCACTTTCTAACTTTTCTACTATTTCGCTGCTTAAGCTTACCTCTTTTGACAGATCATTTATTTATTTTCTCATGCTTTCGTTTATTTCCTTTAAGTTATCTACTTCTTTCTTGTAATTCATTTGTTCCTTTCTCAAATCATGTATCTCTTGTTTCAATTCCCTAGTATTTTCTCCTTGAATCTGCTGTTCTGTCTTAATATGTTTTACGTCGTCGGCTAAGATTTTCATTAACTCCATCATTTGGGTGATTTTTAGCATAATATCATCATCATCAGTTTTTGGTGATCTTTGCGTTTTTTTGGACTTAACCACTCCTTTACGCTTCCCCTCGTCCGACGTGTAATCTTCTGCGTCCATCCTTCTTCCTTATTTTGCTATACTGCTTTGAGGATTTCGGTAAAACCTTCCTCTTTACTTTTCCCAAAACAACCTACAACATTAGGCTTGTTCCTACACAGCATCAAACTAGCAGCAAACTGTCACGAGTTCGCGCAGTACGAATTTAACCGTTCCAACACAATCAATCCGGGAACTAGTCGTAAGATTTTTTGTTCCAACACAAAAGTGGATGGTTTGGAAACTGTTTGCTGACAGTCAAATCGGTTTGAGGATTATTAGAAAACCACTAGTCAGACGCATGCGCAGATAGAATCTAACCGCTAACAGAAGTCAACTTTTGGTAGGCTAGGTAATGAATGTAACTAAAGTTTTATGTAATAATGCTATTTGAGAAAGTTATTATAGTTGCACAATTAATTTGCAGATTTTTAAGTACGTAATTCTGTAGTTTTTCAAAATGAGTGACTAGTGAAGAGGAGCAAGTTAGCAATTACAGCAGTACCTCGGATTCTAGTAATGATGAGATTTATCACTTTCTTATACGTGAGTGACCGAAAAATGAAAATTTCTTCAAACAAACTATACCCCTAACGGTTACTGCTTGAACTAAACGTGTCGTTCCAACAAAGGAATTAGAAACTGATTTCAAACTAGTACATGAATTGCACTAAAACAGTGCTGTAAACTATCAGTCATTGCTATGTAGGAACAAGCCTATTCTGTTCATACCACCTCTTACGTTATATTTGCTCGTTATTTCCCAGTAAATTTGGGTTTGATTACGCAGCACAAAATCGTTTACCGTGTTTATCACTGACTAGCCAGGATTGGTCTCTTAAGCATGAAAAAAAGCGACAGAAAAAAGAAAACCTTTTACGGTCGACATAATGACGCCTGGACTAGATTATAAAATTTTAAAAATTACAAAATATTTACTGTAATCTCATTATAACTATTAAACAATCATACTCTGAAGCTTCTACTAAAAATTTCTCGACCTGATCTCCTGTTAATATTGTGACGGATTTCCCAACCAACTTTTTCTACTGCCAGAAAAACAATACGTTAATTAATTACTTATCTTTATTAACTACTCAGTACACTACTGAACACTAATTACAACTCAACTAAACACTTATTTAATTAATCGCTATCTAAATCACTTTGATCTATCCAACTGAACACTTCAATTCAGACTGTAATACGAGACTAACTAACTCGGCCGTTTATTCTTTTTTTATAGACCCAACGAATATTCCAGGTATATTCTAGCATCTCTAGATCCATTTTCCCGAACGACTCGAATGCTTCTCGTCGATTCCCTATTTTTCCAGTCCCGTCTCGATCCACGGCATTTTGTTTGTTTAACAGAATCGTGTAGGGGCGATCGGGGCAATCTTAGCAATTCGCGGTACGATAGTCTTCGATTTGGGTGTGAGTGGGGCAAATTCTGTGGCAATATATTGGCGTTCTTTAATTCGCATCTATCACTCTTTCTTTCCAGCAAAGCAATCAATTTGAGGAATTTGTTGATACAATATTATTTTTAATGTAAAGCATGTCTTTGAACAAATAATTATTGTGTACAGAGTGTTGAAGCAGAAATAGTTTAGTTAGGCTTTTGCCTAACACTTAAATGTCTCTGTCAAATATTGTTGCTCCAAGTAGTGCTTGAAAGTTATTGTAACTTTCACGATTTTTCCAAAATTTGAAGTATTTTTCCACATAACTTGGCAATCTTGGCTAAAGGTTCAACTGTTTATATTTCGAAGCACAGAATTCGATATGCTTAAAAATAGACACTGTGTTCCATTTAAAAATATTTGACGTATCCCCTTTTTATTCATTACCCTGTTTTAAATTAATTTTATAGTTTGAATTTCTTAATCCTTTACAACTATTATATAACCTTTTTTTCTGTATTCTGAATAACCAAGGAATTATCGGACTTTCTCGCACTAATATGTGTCGTGATATCGGTATATGGATAATGATGCAAGCATTAAAATGAAGCTTTAAGTCAGTATCTTCAGTACTATGATTTTTTTTGTTATATCCTTGTTTATGTACTTACATAAACAAGGGTTATATGCATAAATATGTATGTCTGCGTTATATACAATATTTGTTTTATATTACCATATTATATTTTACGACCTCGTAACTGAAATTAATATTCTGTTTAGTTTGTGTATGCTAATTAATTAAATAAATAAATCAAAACTTTACTCTCGAAATTAAATGATTAAATTTAGTTTTTTGGTATACAGCAACTGTTTAGAGTCTACTAAAGCAAGCAAGCAATCTACTTGAAACAAGTTTCAAGTGCAGTGTGTGGTACGATGCGGGCATGGTGGCGCCTTGCTTTATACCTTATTCAAATCAATAATTGGCATTCATGGTGTTAATGTACGAGGAGTAACTTGTGACGAAATAGTTAGTACTCCTAAATACAACAACGGAATACCAAAGCAGTGCAAACTGCAAAACGTTGTTGTACAGCGTTTGAAGGATTCTGAACAGGAAGGATCGCAACGTGTCTTAAATAGATGGTAGTCATTTCACACTTTGTTGAGCCGCAGTATCTGCGATATTGCACGTGAATTGAGTGTTTTTCATATTACTGTGTGGCGTGTTATAAGTGTAGATTTATAGCAATTGATTTCTTTACTTTTTAAATTAACTCCAGTCCAAGCGGTTTCCAACATCTTCATCGAGAACTTGAGTGTATAAATCTAAACATTTCCGCTGGCAAAAGATATTACGAAGTAATGTCCATGAAATAGCTTCGTGCACTCTGCAGAACAGGGATAGTTTACATTTTGTTTTTATTATATTATTTAATTTTTGGATTCTATGTTAAATTAATATGTCAATTTTGTATACAATCGTCTATACCTAAATTCGAATTATGTAATGTTATAAGGAAAACACCTTTAATTAAAATATTTGCAACAACAATAATCCAGGAACACATCTGAAAATCATCATAGTAGTAAGTATGACGAACATATAGAACCGCAAAAAATTAGGAACCCATTTACACCAAACAAGATATTTTAAAACATGTCACTCAGTACCATGAAATTTTTGGCCGAATGATATTTGTATACATCTATATCTTAAGGTTTCTGAGATATAAAGAATTTTATTATAAAAATGTTTCTTATTAGAAATTTAACTTGTGTAATTCGAAAACGACTGAAGTTAGGCTAAATTGACTTAAATTTAACGTAGAATTAAAAAATGCAATCATAGGTATACAACAAATGTTGAAATTGGTCCTGTCGTGCAGAGTGCACGAAGGAATTTCAAGGACGTCACCTCACAATACTTTTTGCCAGTGGAAATGTTTATTCATATAATTAGGAGCTTTTGATAAAATGATGTTGAAAAGCGCTTGGACTGAATTTACTTTAAAAATTATAGAAATAAACTGCTTACAATATAATAGGTCACACACTAATATATCAAATACTCATTCCATGTGCAATATCGCAGACACAGTGTAGACAAACCAGCAATTTCACTCCGTTGTCGGCACTTTGACGTGATATCAGTTGGCTGCGGCGAAATTTATAGAATCGGCGATCAGGACCGGAATATGAATTTTTTAATTACCCGTAAAAACAATTTAGGTATGACTTTACTAAAACACAATGTTTATGTAACAGATACAATGAGTTGCTCACAACTTGTACGGTAATACAACGGCAAATATCGAGTTCTCAATACCTAAATGTCGTAAAAATATCATTGCACGTGTTACAACTACTTTAACATTTCAGAGAACGTTTATATCTTCCGTTCTATTACATTCGTTTTATATTTTGTTAATGGTAAATATGTGCAATATAGACTTACAATGACCAAAAGCAATATAGTCATTTATAAAATTTGAAGACGAGCCTTCTTGTGCAGGAAATATTGTCTGAACAGCCTCTTTGCTTAATCTATTCATTAGAAAACATATTTCTTTGTTACTCATTTGCAAGGCGTGAGTCACGGGGAGTTTTACGCGTGAGAAAACTGCTAGCGCGCGTACCGCGTAAATACGATTGCAGTTTTCATTTCGCAGGCAAGCCATATTACTGAAATATGGCAATTGCTACTCCACTCATTGATTCTCAATTTAGTTCTGAATCTGATTCAGAAGACGAGTTTGAGTCCGCAATGGCATCGTGTATCACCCAGTTGGGTAGTAATAAAAAGTCAGTGAAAAGCTTGTACTTGAAAAAAAAAAACAAAAACTCATGGAGAATTTGCTTTAACTAAAGAATTTAGTGACGATTTTCTTCTCATGTAGTCTACATGATTTGTATCGTACAAAACTTTTTACACGTCAATTTTACAATTAGCATTATTTATATTAGATAATTATGTTTTATTTGTCATATAAGGGTGCCTTGCAAATCGTTACAATAATTTTAGGAGGTGATAGAATATTTGATTTTGAGTCAATTGAAACAAACATACCTATGTACCAAGTGTTACAATATATGTAATAATTAATCTTTTAATATTTTTTATTTTAACCGTGCTTTTCTACAATTATTGAAGTGCAAAAGAAAAACAAGCCTTTTTATAACAAATATTTCTATACTTTTTTATTAGGAATGAATGGATTATTTAAATTTAATTTTTTAACCAATAAAATCCAAAGTGGCTTCGTTACTAACCTAGAACTTCATAAACATGTTTTTTCTACTTTGTAAAAGCGACGAGTTAAATTTAAACGTGGATTTTATTTAAACCTTTGTGTGTAGGTTTATTCAGATATTATTTAAAACTTACCTAAGCAATGCTCTTTCAGTTTTTAGTAAAAGTTTCTTGATAAATATTCTAAAAATTAGGGAAATTAATCTTAACACGTTGAAGTATGGAGGGAGCGCATTCGCCAAAACAGAGGACAGCCGCATAGTATGTAATATATAGCAGTTATATATCATTACAGTATACTTATAAATTACTTGGGTACTTATTTATGTCATTAGGAAATTTACATTGCTATTACAAGATGTGTTTCAACATTTAACAACTGCACACGTGTCACAGGTACTGCGGCTCAACAAAATGTGAAATGATTACCACTCTAGTTAAGACACGTTGCGGTCTTTCCTGTCCAGAACCTTCCTACACTGCAGTCTCTGAACAACGTTTTGTACTGCTTTGGCATTTCACTCTAAAAATGCAATAATATAGAGGGCATCCAATTTAAAATAAGTAAGTTGGTATCGACTTCCGGGATAACCTGATGTGGCAGAAACGTAGAAATATTTTTAAAAAGTAAGCCAATACTGACGTTAATAAATCACAACATTTTCAGAATCACCCTGTATATACTTTTCCATATATCGATCGTCGCCGTTGGTGGTGGGACACACTGTATTATGCATACACCAAACTTTTTTTTTAATAAATTTAATAATATTTTGATTTCATTTTAAATAAAGTTAAGCGGATACCACTTATCCGTTCAAATTTTGCGTAGAATTATCTTTACCAACAATAATAATAGGTCAATACCTATAAATTTTTTATAACTCAATTGATTTTGCTAAAAATTTGGAATTAGGTTTATCTTACCCCCTTTTCAAAAATTATATACGCACTAGGTGAGGTTTTTATTTTTAAGGGGTGAAAACCACCCCTTATTTAAAACATGAAATAAATTTATATTAAAGCATCTTATGGATTTTAATTATGTTAAATTATGCAATTTTAATATTTTCAATTACAATAATGGATATTGTGCAAATTCTCAATCCTTGAAAATTCTTAAAAACCACTCATTTTAAAAAAATAATTTTAAAAAATCGTTTAACAGGTTCAAACGTTTTTGTAGTGCATTTATATCACATACAATTTAATGCTCTGCTTATATAAAATAATTTTGGTTAATTGTACCACTTCAACCCTTAGAAACTACCCCTATGCCAAAAATATATAAAAAAATCTTTTTCAACAATTTCAACATTTACTTTTATATTCCAAAATATCCTTCCTAGTCAATAAAATATTTTTTGATTGATTGCTTATTTTCAACCCTTACAAACCACCCCTATGTTCACAAAACAACTTCCCCTTTGATATATGTGTAAATAAAAAGCATGATAAAGCATTCATGTATACAGAAAATAAGTTGATGCTTCAAAATACAATTTTTTTTCGTGCTCCAAAATTTGTTTCTAATAAAGCTACAGCGTCCATTAAAAAACCATTTTAAAGGTAATTTCAAAAGCTACAAGACTAAGTACGTTAAATTGTTCTAAAACCCTTTCTTTTTAAATAGTGAAAGGCCAATGGGCTGATTACAGGTAAGTCACGCGCTTTAACTCAAACTTCAATCGGCTGTATTTCCGTTATTTTTCAAGCTACATCAAAAATAAAAATAAAGCAAAATTTTCGTTAAGAAGAAAGCTTC
Organism: Monochamus alternatus; assembly: GCA_037114965.1. Lineage (NCBI taxonomy): Eukaryota > Metazoa > Arthropoda > Insecta > Coleoptera > Cerambycidae > Monochamus > Monochamus alternatus. The sequence continues at coordinate 18,508,824 of CM073435.1, read as the reverse complement.
ATTTTTGTATTCTACAAGTTTTTACGTATCTTTTATAATTCTAGATTTATTCTGGAAAAATCTTCTTGACATAATTTGACATAAAAAAAATTATAATTTAAACATGATTTTTTCGAAAAATACGCATTCTAAGCCGGTTAAACTTTTGGACCTATTAAATAACACCAAAATAAAATGAATTTTCGAAGATATACGTTTAATTTTAATTCTGATAAAAATAGTGTTACTTATATTGCCCGTTTTTTTTTTTAATTAGAGTAATCCAACTTTTTTTCATCACATCTCGCTTTGTTTTAATCGAAATTACTTTTAACAGGGCTTATTTCAAAGGTTTTTTCGAGCTCTTTAAAAAAGGTTATATGAGTTTTTATTGAATAAGATTTCCATTTTCCGTTATTTGACGATAAATACATCGAGTATAGTACCCCAAAAATAAAAAGTCATTTTAACCAATTATAAATCGCTTAGTATTGAACTTAGAAATGTCAATAAAAAACCAATCTTTTTGTTTTTATATAAACTTTATTTTGGTTTATTACATTTTTTTAAATAAAACTTAGTTTTATTCTAGCAAAAAATATTTTAAAATTTAATTCTCTATTAATTCCTGGGGTTATTTTGAGTGTAAAAATTTCCACCCCCGAGATGGGGTGTCAACCACCCCAGTGGTGGAAGCACACATCGGCACCATATAACTTATGTTTTTTGATTAATTTCCTACCAACTGTAAAAATTTCAGAAAAATCGGTGGTGCAGTTATAAAAAATTTAGAGGGAAAATGCCGCAGTAAGTGGACTATAATATAATGCATCTTCCACTTTTACATACTCTTAAAAGTAAGTTTGGTCCCAGTACTGGCTGTTTACTATTCCAATATTTTCCTGCCGAATAAAAAAATGTGGCAGTGAAACAGATTGATTTTTCGAACAATTTTGTCTGCAGAATGTTTAGCTTTGCTTTTGCATATCTAAACATCCAGTCTCATGTTCTACTTCATCTGTATGCGAGGATTGTAAACATTCTTCGTCGTGTATTCGTTAAATAAAACAGAGTATCTTTTCTCGAAGTGTGAAAATAAATTTGAAATATTTTCCGTCAAATATTTTCTTTGTTCTCGCCATATATTGTTTTAAGGCTGAATTTAGATCAGTTATTACCACGTTAGATGCGTGAAAACACATGTTTCAATTGCTTAATTATCGGGTGCATTTTTGAGTTTTAAAATAGCTAAACGTGCGGAATCGAGGAAAAGCAATCACCTCAAATAACTCACGGAAATATTATTTTTAAACTAAAACCTCAATTTTTATTTCTAGGGAGACAGAATTGGGACTCAATTTGCGTACCTCTATTTGTCTTCCGTCAGTCAGTAACCTTAGAATTATTTTTAATTTTAAGTCTAATATTGGGTTTAAAATTAACAAGAAGAAAAATTTACATCTGTTCTGTATTTGGAACAGAAATCAAAAAATCAAACAAATTCAAAGACGTAGTAGTAGTAAAATTATACGTAACAACAAACTTTCAGGACTAATTTCTTTCGTCAGAACTAAAAGAAAAATAATATTCTTCCTAAAATGATTTTAAGGGTCTATAATTTAAAAGATATTTTTATCAATCCTTCAAGAACCACTGACGATATAATTATTGTAAATTTTAATTTTTGTTTTGAATTTTTTTTGTTATATTTATTTTTGCATATCGCGTCATATTTTGTGACAACTTTATTACTTTCACTAAGTAAGGGCATTTCTAGTAAAAGTAAGGACTGAAGGACACAGAGGTTGAAGTAAAGACTGTTGTTCCTAAGTAAGGACAAGTGGCTCTTTGTCAATTTTTTTTTAAAATGCATACATAAATGTTACAATAAAGCTACATACGGACGTTGAGCGATAATATAATATATATTTATTTCTTTGTAACGAGATATATTCCTACAGACAAGTAAACTGCATATATATAAATATACAGGGTATTAAAAAAAGAGTGTAAAATATTTAAGGAGGTAATAGTATGAACTAAAATAAGCAGAATAGTCTCAATAAACATGGGTCCGCAAAGTAACGGTTGCGGAGATATGGATATGTTTTTTAGCCTCTTTTTTGGTTGATGTTTAGTGAAATAAACAGTACGTATTTGACAGTTGTTCTCAGTGCACAAGTTTTCTTTTGCTATGACTGGTTACTCTAACGCAGAATTAGCAGACATGCATTTCATGTATGGTCGTACTAATGGGAACGCCACCGTAGCGCGACGTCTTTATGTTGACGCTTATTCAAATCGCCAGATTCCTTCACAACGCATATTTGGAAGAATTCACCAAAGATTGCGTGATACCGGTTCCTTGAGCAAACAGTGCCATTTATCCGGAAGACCAAGGTCGGTATCCACTTCTAGAGCAGAAGAAGAAATTCTAGCACTGGTAGAGCAGAATCCAGATACGAGTGTGCGGAGAATATCAACCGAGGTAGGAATTAGTGGTCCTCTTTTTTGGAGAATCCTTCACGAGCAACTGCTTTATCCATACCATGTGCAACGAGTACAGGCCTTAAATCCAATAAATGATCATCAAGCACGTTTGGTTTTTTGCCGCTACGTCATGATGCTGAAGACCCTCGTTTTCTTTTTACTGATGAGGCCGGGTTCACAAGAAATGTAGTGTTTAATTTTCACAATACCCATATTTGGGCCGACGAAAATCCTCATGCTCTAATAGAATCTGGACATCAGGCACGTTTTTCATTAAACATTTGGATGGGTATTGTAGCTGACAGGTTTTTTAGGTCCTGTTGTTTTACCAAACCGATTAACAGGCGCTGCTTACCTCAACTTTCTGCAGAACACGCTGTATGAGTATTTGGAAGACATTCCTTTGAATCAGAGGCAACAAATGTGGTTCCAGCACGATGGTGCTCCAGCTCATTTTTCCATAGCCGTTAGAGAGCATTTACACTAAACTTTTCCACATAGATGGGCCGGACCTGTTTTATGGCCTCCAAGATCGCCTGATATGAACCCTCTAGATTTCTTTGTTTGGGGATATTTGAAGACATTAGTGTATGGTACTCCTGTAAATAGCCTGGAAGAGCTGCAGCTACAGATTAATCAAAAGTGTCAAGAAATCCAAACCAAGGAGGGCGTCTTCGAAAGAGTTCGGATATCGTTAAGACGAAGATGACGTGCGTGCTTGGAAATGGACGGAGGGCACTTTGAACATCTTCTGTAACATTGTTTTTTGTTTGTTAAAAACTTCCTTTGTCGGTTTATTCCTAATAAAATAAAATGTTTGAAAAACGAGTAGTGGTCCATATCTCCGCAACCGTTACTTTGCAGATCCATGTTTATTAAGACTTTTCTGCTTATTTTGGTTCATACTATTACCTCGTGAAATATTTTACACTCTTTTTTTAACACCCTGTATATTATAGCGTCAGTGCGTAACGTCTTTATATCTATGCGGTTTACTTGTCTGTAGGAATATATCTCATTACAAAGATATAAATGTATATTTTATTATCGCTCACCGTCCGTAACTAGCTTTATAAGTACAAAGTCATCTGTTATATTCTGACTAGTTATCGAGTTATCTGCGAGTTATCCCGCAAACTTTTTGTTAAAGTAACAATGGCAATTACAAAACTTGTAGATATATTTCTGATTTTTTTCTATAATTAGTACAGTATAATCTTTATGGCAATCTGTAATAGATTACCCTGAACCTAATTATAGATAGATTGAATCTATTCGCCCGACTACTTTTCATTGAAATAAATATACGTCTACTTTAAATTATTAGTTTCTATCCATATATCCTATACTTTTGGAAATCTTCGTCACTTGCCATCATTTAGAAAATTCAAAATTTGTTCGTCATGATTTTTTTGGTATAATATTAATCACATTTGATTGAGTTTTAAAACTAGATCACCATCCAAGTGATGAAAAATAATACTTTTTTTGTGAATTTGATCAAATGTATTTTTACAGTTACTTAAGTTAAACATATCTTAGAGAGGCATAAAAACAATAATAAGAAGCCGTTATCGTATTTAATATTGTGTATTGTCAGATTAAGCTTATTTTTTTAAAAAAGATTAAGTTTTAATAATGGCTTATGCATATTCAAACGCTGAAATGGCCAATATGTTTTACATTTATAGCCTTGCAGATGGATATGGTACTGAAACTGATGCTAACTAAATTTATATGGAAAGATTTCTAAATCATCCAACTTCAAATCCATCAGAAATGTTTTTCAACGTCTTTCACATCCAGGCTCATTTCAGAAAGATCCAAATCTTGGAAGATCTTTGAGTGTTAGAACGCCTGAGTTGGAAGAAACTATTCTACACGAAATTGAAGAAGACCCAAATACTAATACTAGGAAGATCGCTGGAAATCTTAATGTGATTCATAAATAAATCAGTTTGGTAGTTTGGTTCTGAAGTATCACATATAAAGGGTTCAAGCCTTACTACCGCAAGACTATCGTGCTCACCTAAAATTTTGCGACTTGATTTTGCAAAAATTCAACAATATGTTGATTTTACCGCTGGCATATTGTTTACCGATGAAGCTAAATTTGCCAGAGATGTTATAATGCACTTCCACAATAAACACGTTTGGTCTGATGAAAACCCGAATGCTATAATGGAATCTCGATTTCAACACCAGTTTTCTTTGAATATATGGGTGGGTATTATTAGAAATTTTTTTGTTACCTTACTTTTTATCAAGAACTTTAACCGGTGCCTCCTACAGACATATTCTTGAAAACGTTTTACCGTTTTAACTATTTGACGATGTTCCCTAAGACAAAGAATGTGGTTTATGCACGATGGGGCTCTTCAACAATTTAGTTTGACTGCTCGTGAATTTTTAATGAAGGATTCGGTAATAACGTCATTGGACGAGGCACTCAAGAACCAGAGATCAACCTTGGCCACCCATATCACCCGATATAAACCCTATTGATTTGTTGTTTGGGGAAATCTCAATATATTAGTTAACAATGTTCACAATGAATCTGAGACCTTACGTCAACAAATCATAGCTGGTTGCGATGTGACAAAAGCTACTCTTGGAATTTTTGCATGTGTTCAAGCTGCAATTTCAAGAAGATCTGAAGCATGTATTTTGGCTGAAGGTGACCATTTCCAACATTACAACAAATGTCATAAAAATCATACTAATGTAATTCCATTGTTAATGAATTATTTTATTATTATTTTAGGTAATGTAATGAGTATCGAGAAAATGAAATGGCAGTCGATCAAATAAATCAGTTATATTTTTAATCGATTCGGAATACAAAAATGTGTAAACTAACAAAAATTAAAGATAATGGCGCATATGATGACCTATTTTATTTGTAATATTATACAGGGTGATATATTTTTTTGACAACTAATGATCGAAGATACGCACACCTCCGCTACTAGTAAGTTTCTAAAGCTAGTAATTTTTCATGTCATACCTTCTGTTTTACTAAATATGCATACCGAATTTGGTAAAATTATCTTAAACGGTTTAAAATTAAAAACTGATTGTATTTTAAATTCTGACACACTGTACCTGAACAATGTGGGACCTCATGTATATAATAATAGCCCCTTATTTTTTGCCACAGAATACGCCACTGAACTTTTGATCTCTACTTAAAAAACACCCTGTAACAAGGAAAATATTAATAGTAAAAATTAGTGGTAGTACTTAATCCGTTAATTTCATTATTCTTTTCTACAAAGCTTATACAGGAGACACAGGGCAAGAGTAGATTCCTTACATCAAAATAATGCGATTAAGCCAAACTTACCTTCCGTACCGTTACGAATCCGTACTTAATTTTGCTGTAGACGCTACGAAATGTATTCTTGGTTGATAAAAACTGCATATAACTTTTATATCAGTCCTATCTATCTATTTCTATCTATTTCTTACAAATAAGGTAGGTATACTTGTTTTACGTCGATAAATTTAACCGTTTTCGATTTATTTCTTGTTTTTTATTGTATGCAATAAAATAAAATAAAAGTTTGTAGTTACTTACGTAAAAAACTAAAGTTTTTTTTAATAATAATTAATAATTTTTAATAATTAATTTAATTACATTCAGGTGGCTACATTAAATTCTCAATATGACCCTCGTTTACATTAATACACAATCTTATTCGTTTGATAAATGATTGTCTAATATTAAACAGCGTTTCTTCTTTTCTTAATAAATTCCTAGCATTTAAAATTACTTGCCATAGCTCATCCCGTGTATTAATAGTGTCACTGTAAGCTTTTGATTTCAAAATACCTCAAATACTGAAATGCATGGGGTTTAAATCTGGGCTTTCTGCGGGCCATTGAAACGTGCTGCTGCGACCTATCCACCGTTGGAGAAATTGTGCGTTAAGATAGTTTCGCACCTGTACAGAAAAATGGACCGGGGACCGTCTTGCATAAAAAACATATTGTGTCTCACATTTAATAGTAAATCATCAATAAGTTCCTCAAAATCATGTTCTAAGAAATATAAGCAACAACGGTCATTCAGATGGCAATTCAACAGAGCCCAACACATGATTTCCAATAATACCACACCAAATGTTTATCTTAAATACATGCGGGTTTTCATTGTTCCAAACACGTTTATTTCTGAAGTTGAAATCGCACCGACGAGTAAATGTGGCTTCGTCTGTAAACAGCACCTTGCTTAAAAAGTGTGGATCATCATTGTGCCGGTCTAAGAATCGAAGACAAAATTGTTCCCTATCTGGAGAATCTGCAGGTAGTAACTTCTGCACTGGGCTTAAGTGATACGGGTACAGTTTTTCATTATGAAATAATCTATGAATAGTTGATTTAGGTACCATTACAGCCGTAGACTTTCGTCGTAAACTTATTTCAGGATTTTCTGTTACACGAAGCAAAATATCCTCCTTTTGTTCTGGAGTAACAGTTGTTGGACGGCCAGCATCTCGTCTTTTAGGACGAAACGATCCAGTACCTCCTAACCGGTCATAAAGATTTTTAAATAATTTGTGATTTGGTTGTAATCTATTTGGGTAACTTTCTAAATACCTGCGACACGCACGACGGCCATTAAAATTTTCTTTTGCATAAATAAATACCATATCTCGCATTTCTTCATTAGAAAATAAATTATGGCGAGGCATATTTCACGCGATATTATTAGTTGTAAACAAAAACTTAAAGGAATACACTACTTAACATAAGATACTTGCCAATCAGCTAATTTACTAGTACAATTGTTTTCAAATAACCAAAGCTTGCTCTGACAGTTTTACATAAGTAACTACAAACTTTTATTTTATTTTATTGCATCCAATGGAAAAACAAGAAATAAATTGAAAACGGTTAAATTTGTCGACATAAAACATGTATACCTTATTTGTGAAAAATAGATAGGAGAACAATACTTTTTTTATTAAAACTTTCGTATACACACTGATAAAAAAGTAATAATCAGTTTTTATCAACCAAGAGTACATTTAATTCAAATTTTTAAAAGAATCCTTTGAAAACTTTCTAATAATTTTAAGAATTTCGAATTCAAAATTTGAACTTTAACGCCCTGTAATTTTTTTATTAGCCACAAACGGACCAAGGTAAGTTTGGCTTAATCGCATTATTTTGATGTAAGGAATCTACTCTTGCTCTGTGTCACATTAATTTGGGGACATTCTGTATATGAAACCAGGAGTTTATATTTAAATTTAGTAAATCAATTTTCGAAGAAAGATCATGAGATCATCACAATGTTTTCAAAATTCTGGAATATATTCTAATTTTATTGAAAACATAAATATTTGTGTGTTTACCAAAAGCCATTCTTTAATTTACACTAACTTCCATTTACGCTTGAAAATTGAATATTCTTTCACAATATGATCCGCCGGAACCTATACAGAACTTATTTAAAAAATAGCGTAAATATTTTTTTGTAAAATCCTTATAGTTTCCGAGTAAAAAATTGAAATTGTAGTATTTTTAACCTTTACATCGCTGAGTTACTGTAGTCTCTAGCTAGGCGATTCGGAATATTGAAATATGATTACATTTTGTAGGTATTCAATGTTTATGTGATGCGAATCTTTACATTAGTTTTTCAAGTGTCAAAAATGCCTTACGTCGAGTTCATCGATTTCGTTTTAATTTGTGGCGATGTGAAAAGACCGATTTCCCGATAAACATGTGCCAAATGCAACTACTTTTACCTCGGTGTGCAGTGAGTGTAAGTGTAGTACTATGCGAAGGAAATTTGAAACTGAATCGTGGAAGAGATGGAGGTCCAGGACTTCTACGGCCTATTGCAGCAGTGTGACGTATTATACACGAGGCTCAATTATATCCATATTATGTACAGCATGTCCAAGCATTAACACCAAAAGATTGGACGAGGAGCACCGGTATCATCGCCGCCACGATCTCGTGACTTTAAATCATTTGGACTTCTTTTTATGGGGATATTTAAAAAATTAAGTGTATCGCAACGAAGTGGATACATATTGAATACGATTAAATATAATGTTTTCCGTAAAACTCACAATTTTGAGAAAACAAATACTAAGCCGGGGGAGGGTATAATTGATTCTGATAAAGATCTCAATCCCTTTCTGGTTGATATCTAATCGTCGCGTGGAAGTTTATTTCTGTTTCTTCTATACATTCTTCCAAATACGAACATTCTTGAATATGACATTCTCTTTGAAGCTCTCGAGTCTTTCTATGCACTATATGACTCATGTTTAGTTATCTTAGGAGATTTTAATATTCCAGAAATTAATGAAAATGCGTCAAAAAAATTTGTTAAATGATTCTGGAATTTCTGGAATTAAGGGGAGGGTAGCAAAAAGGCTACAGCACTTAGGCCCCATTGGGCCCCTTGTACCTCCTCCCATTAGGAGACCAGTCCACCTGAACCGCCAGCCAGCCTAATAAGGAGAAAAAGGTGGTGATGTTGCCCAGGGGGATCTTTCTAATGTAGGCCATAGAAGGCCATCGCTCTCCCAACACGGATTCTTTTATTGACGAGATGGCAGTGCACTCACAGAGTGCATGGAGTACTGTCTCGTCTTCTTGTTCGCAACCCCTACAAAGAGGTGTATCACACTTCCTCATGTTATAGAGGTGCTTTCTTAGCCAGCAGTGTCCAGTTTGAATACCTGCCACCAGACGAAGGTTTGTCCTAGACATAGCCAGGTACTTTTTGGCTGTATCCTTGCAGGGGTACTCTAGGAACTCCTTAGCAAAATTACAGCCATTTGTTTCATCCCAACGTTTCATAACCTCTTTGTATGTGTCTCCTTTGATAATTTCAACAAATGCTGACAATGGAAGCATACTGGAGGGACCAGGTCCAAAAATATTCAGCCCCGATGCACTCCTAGCCAGCTTATCAGCTACTTTATTGCCATTGCACCGGTCGTGTCCCTTTACCCAGCCATACAGATACGCTGTTGTTAGCTGAGGCCACTACTAGTGCCTGATGGCATTCCCATGCTGATCTAGTTGTTATCTGTGTAGATTCTAATGATTTTGCCCGTTGTATGTTTACGGGCAATTTCTTTGGCGGCTATGGTTATACCTGCTAATTTCGTTTGTACTACGGTAGCATGCCTATCCCACATCCTGCACCTTCCTTCTTTTTTGACCCGTCTGTGTAGATGTTGATAACATCTTCACTGGTGGTCTCTTCATTCCTGATAAGTACCGTGTAGGGTCTGTCAAACACAAACTTGGGAGAAATGCTATCAGTGTCTGCCTGCAAAAGGGGAATCTTCCTGACGACTCCACTCCACAGGCTACTCCTAGCTTCTCCACATCCTACATCAGGTGTAATACCAGTATTTTTGAGGCGAAGCATAGTTGTCGCAGCCACTTCTCTTAGATGAATATCCAGAGGTGGTAGACATAGCATCACTTCCATTGCCATGGTAGGTGTCGTACGCATAGCTCCAGTTATGCTTAGGCAGGCAATCCTTTGTACTTGGCTGAGCTTTTGTTTAGCTGTCGTGTGTTGGACTTTCGGCCACCAGACGACAGCTCCATAGGCTAACATTGGTCTCACAATGCTAGTGTATATCCACATGACCACCCTTGGTTTCATTACCCAGGTTTTACCAATGGTTCTGCGGCACTGCTCATAGGATATGTACGCCTTTTTTCTCTCTAAGTGAAGATACCATGTTAGCTTCGAATCAAGTGTGACTCCTAGGTATTTCACATCCGATTCGAAGCTTAACGTAGTGTTTAGGAGAGTTGGTGCCTTTATGGGCCCCATTTTCCTCTTCCTCGTGAAGAGAACCATTTCTGTCTTCCTGGGGTTGACAGACAGAGCATGATCCTCACGCCACTCTTCAACGGCTCTTAGAGCTGTTTGCATTCTTTGGCAAAGAATCCCTTCAAACCTTCTCATCAGCATAAGCGATGGTATCGATGCCAATTTCCGAGTTGAGGTGATGCAGGCGACTGTCCAGAACCAAGTTCCATAGCAGTGGTGATAAAACATCTCCCTGCGGGTAGCCCCTTGCAGCAATGCCTCTTACGGAGGCATCCGCCACGCTGATTTGTATGGCTCTTTTAGTGAGCATATTTGATATGCAACCACAAATGGTAGGAGAAACTCCTCTTTCCACAAGGGCTGAATTAATTTTGGGGAAGGTTGTTTTATCAAACGCTCCCTCTATATCTATGAATACTCCCAGGGTGGAGGTTATTGTCCAGTGATTTTTCGATCCTGCCCACAACTTGGTGAAGGGCAGTGTCGGTGGATCACCCTGGAGTGTATGCATGTTGATTAGGGTGTGACTGTCTACCCGTCAGTACACTGTCCCTTATGTATCGTTCACACAGCTTCTCCATCGTTTTCAATAGAAACGAGGACAGGCTGATAGGTCGAAACGCCTTTGGGGTGGTGTAGTCCAACCTACTTGTTTTGGGAATAAACACAACCCTTACTTCCCTCCAAATCTTCGGAATGTAAAGGTGTGCAAAGCACAGCCTAAGCCGTTCCAGGTGCGGTATTAATGGTGTTAAATGATGATTTCCGGACACGTATCTTAGCTGCTGTCAATAATTTGCGAGGTCAAAACGGACAAGAAGCAGAAACATTTGTGTTAGTTTGTTGAAACTGGGTAAGACGGGCCCAAAATGGTGTTGTAACATCAAGTATATTTTAGTAATTAAAGCCACAAATTAAATCTATGATTAATTAATAGCAATAGCGACAAAAGCAGTTAAATTTGCTGTATAAAATCGGTGTTATAAAATGTTATTTATTTCTTTCCCTGAGCATTTTTTTCCGTTTTTTGCCCGGTCGCCGATTATACGCCTTTTTCTTTCCATTTTTTACCCAGTCGCATATTGCTGCTTTATCAGGTTTTATAGTGGACCAGTTTTCAGGGCCGTGCAAAAGTGTATTTTTAAATAATTTTCGAACTGCCCTTTTTGATTTTTTCTTTACAAAATTGTATTTGTAAGAGCCTGTACATTTTTTTAGATAACTTCTCGATCACCCTGTATGTCAAAATTAGAAAAATATATTTATTTCTTCCTTGTTAAATTTAGATTTTTTTCTTAACTGACAATTACTACACAAATGTAAATTATTTCCAGTGCGTATCCTTCAAATTCAATCAAATAATTAACATTAATTTAAAACATACCGTGATAATTAGATTTTGATTGGATTTCCTCCTCTGTTTCCAGAGAATTGTCACACGTGTCAGTCCGATTGTCCAAATGATTCCTCAGCGACCTGTTGCAACTCGCTGTTTATCGGATCGAATCGAAAATAAAGTGTCGTAAAGTGTCTTAAATTCAGAAAACAGAGGTGGCAGTTATTTTAGTAATTGTTTACACGTGTCCGACATCAAACGCGTTTATCACATATACTGCATCTTAGACGTTGAAGGGGAAGGAGGGATAGCTTTTTATGTTCGCGACAACAGTTTTATCCAAGGTTTCTGTTTGCTTTGGTAAACAATAATTTATAAGACGGAGTCAAATTTTCTTCAAATCAGTTTCTCTGATGGACTTACAATTTATTTTAAACTTTTTGATTAAGCATTAACAGTGGCGAAGCTTGACATTTTTTCGTAAGTAGATATTATAATAATAATAATATATCTCCCTCATTCTAATCACGAGGAGTAGCCCAGAAGTCGAAAACTTGTGCTGAAGAGGGGGTGGTATATTATTAGCTTTGTTCGCGGTAGCAATCCCGAACTAATTCAGACATTAGATTCATGCGCAGTTTGAAGTTGGGCGTTCGCGGTGCACCTAGTGCACGTTCGGAATTATAAATCCTGCGTTCGCGGAACACAGATTTATCCGTCCCATGCGTCCCCGGACCTGATACAGAATTTTTAATCCCACGCATGCGTATTTTACTATTTTAATACCTAGTTGTTGCATGAACTGGATCTAGATGTCTTACATATTCGCACTACTTTAAAAAATATTTGTATGTCTATTAAATTGATTTCATATAAATGACCCAACTTCATTAAATGCCTCTATACAGAGTGATCCCAAATAATATGCAAAAACAATTGAGGGTAGATTGTACGACTGCTTTTAATAGGGGCTCTGTTTATAACATTTTTTAATATGATCCCCTTTAAGGACTTGCGACCCCTTAACAGTGGATTATAAATTTAGGGCTTTATTAACAATCTTCCAAACACTGAAATTAAGAAGTAAATTTTGGAAAGGTATTTAGGCTGATGAAACTTCTAATTCATTACATTTTTTGAGATTAACTTTTCGATTGAAAAAAAAATCTTATTGAATACCTGTTGAATTAAGAATGAAATGAGAAAATTAAGTTTACGACCCTACACGCACATTGTTTCCTTTCCAATATCTAATTTACATATCGATATCTAGTAGGTTTAAAGCATTTTGCATTATCGTCTCTGAATCTCATTTGGTCAACGAGAAAAAAAGTTTAGCACAATTTTAGGGGTGAGTTGCCTCCAAATAAACACCTTGTAGTGGTTCAATTAACTTTAACTCATGTTCAAAAACGACCAGTAATAAACCTAAATCATGTACCAAATTTGACTCTTCTACGGTAAAGTATCGTATAGATATTTTTTTTTCGAAATTTAAAGCCCCGTTTTGGGGACTAATCACTCCTCAGGAGTGTAACTTTGTATTAAGTAAGTTCAGTTAAATTACAATATTTTGTACACCTCTACATGCACCGTCTGCTCTGTGTCGGTTTTTATAAGAGACACATACTGTATATAATTTATTAAATAATTTAACATCGTGTCATGATAATAAGATATCGAACCTAATACAACGAATAGTTATGACTACCCCATTATAACTTCTATTACAAAATATATTTTATTAAAAAAAGGAAAAAATACAAAAAGAAAATGGCAGATAATATTGCTAATTTAAATTTGAAATTGTGAACACAGAACTCCAAACTGAACACAGAATACATTTGAGAAACGTTCGCGGATTAGTAGAAATTCAGAACATATTCAGAATATCGCACGCGCATTTGATATGTGCGGTATAAATTCAGTATTAATTCAGGATATATTCGGAATCACTACCGCAAATAAAGCTATTATTAAACAGGCCGCATTTGCGCCCAGGAACGACTTACGTTGGTAGACCCTAACCACCATTCAATGCAGGAATGAGGGAAACCTGGAAAACCTCATTAATTAGGAGGGTAGTCAAATGTCGACCGATATCAATTTTTCACATTGACGGTCTACCGGTCGCGGGATTCGATCTCACAACGGTCTGGCAACATCGATTCAAGTACTGACGCCTTAAACCGCGCGGCCACTGGCCGAATATTGGAAGTAAAACATTCTAATTGGACAAACAACTAAATTATTATTTGTAAAAATATCTATAACATGTTCACTTCACAAAATTAAGTGTTATGCACTTTCTACAAAATAAAAAACATTTATTTATTTATTTATGGATTCATGTTATTACAGAAAAAAGTGTACACACGTCAAACCAAAGGAAAAACATAAAATATTCAAATTGAAATATAAATACAAATACATAAAATACATTAGCAAAATAGACACAACACATTAAACACATTAAAATGTTAAAATCCACATTATATAAAATAATGAAAAAAAATCACACAAATCAAACAAATATAATACATAGTTCAGAGCTCAAATTTGGTCAAGGTCACTTCCCAAAAACTGCTCAATATCATAAAATGAATTTCTTAAAAGAAATTTTTTATTCTATTTTTAAACTGACTTGGATTAAAATTTCTTATGTGCATTGGTAGAACATTAAAAAGACGTATTCCCATATATCCTGTACCATTTCTGGTTTTACTTAATCTTAAATAATTGACAGTCAAGTTATTTTTTGATCTTATATTATGATTGTGTATCTGATTTCTGGTAACAAATTTTACTAAATTTAGTTTCACATACAGGAGACATTGTAATATGTATAAGCAAGGAACGGTGAGTATATTTAAGGAGACAAAATGCTGTTTGCAGTCACTCCTGTAACTCAAATTTAACATAATCCTTATGACCTTTCTTTAATATGCAAAGATAATACTACTAGAGGTAGCATGTCCCTACACTAGTGTAGGATAAGATATATGTGTAGGGGTATAAAACTGTGATATGCTGTTTTAAGAGTACATAAAAAGTTAAATAGAATATATCAAATAAAACGAAAAACACAAACAGAATATTGCACTAAATAAAACATTAAAAAATGTATGACGTAATATGAGATTTTAATTTAAAAAAAAAACAACGAGTCGAGAAGATTTAGTCGTGGCAAAATGTCCAATGTGTGCGTTAAATTTAAGTCAAACGGTTTTTTGGACTTTTTTTAATTTAACTTTTTTTCTAAAGATAGAGAAGAAAAACAATTGTCTTTAATATAAATGATTGGATCCTTTATTTTTGTCATTATATTTACTTTCAAGTGCTCAATCCAATCCATATGTGTGGAGAGAATCGTGGCTATTCCATTGCAGAGTTTAGCTTGAGTTTGTTAACACATAACCATTTATACAAAATATCTAGTTCACTATTCAAGGTATACATTACATTTTTGATATTATCCCCAGAAACTGAAATTAATGTGTCGTCTGCAAACAGATCACAAATGAATATTTCAAAACACGAGCTATGTCATTAATATACACAATAAATAAACGCGTAGCTCAGACAATGTCCACATTGTCTACGCTGCGCCACTGGGCATTACTAATACGAGAAGAGACCCAAAAAGAATCGATATTTCTTTATAAAAAACTATTTACCTTATTTTTACTCAAATACAACTTTAATCTCCTTCAAAGTATTCTCCATTAGCATCATGAGACTGTGGACTGTGAAAATATATCTTTTATTCAACAGCTCTTATGACGTCAGTAATATAAAACGGGCACTGATTTACTTCCCGGTGTCTACTGGTAAGTTACTAGCGGTTGTTGTGAATTATATAGGTAAAAAGTAAGATCAGATATTTCCCCTAACAATAATTTTGTGAATCAAACATAGGTATCATTTTCTATTTCTGTTTTCAACAGCTTGTGTCTTTCTTCATACGAAATAAGTGGAAAAATACATGTTCTTGGTATACAGGGTGTTTGTAAATAAGTGCAAAGTATTTTAGGGGGTGGTTGCCGAAGTTATTTTGTGAAAAAAAGTTCATATAAACGTAGGTCGAAATATGTTTCGCTTCCGAGATACAGTGTTTAAATTTTAATTTTTATTAATTATTTCAGAGTTTTAAAGATATAGACTCAAAATTTGAAACACACTTTGGAGAGATAAATGTGCATTTTTTTGGGTGACCAAACTATTTCTACTTGCACCAGTGACGTTCATGCGGGAATGCCACAAGCTTTTTAAATAAAAAAATGGTGCGCCACTGACTTTTTTCCGTTTTAGAAATCCGCCATCAATTCTGAATTAAATTGATATCTTCAATTTTTTCGTAGGATGCACCGTTTTTGAGAAAAAAATAAAACATATTTTATTGTCGGTATTGTTAATATTTTATTTAAAGGTTTCTTTTACTAAAGTGGTATTATGTTCAAAATAAAAATGCAATTAAATATTGAAAATAAAAAGTTCAATGAGTAAAAAAAAATATTAAAAAAGGTTGTGGCATTCTCGCACGAACGTCACTGGTGCAAGTAGAAATATTCGGATCATTCCAAAAAATGCACATTCGTTTCGACCTACGCTTATATGAACTTGTTTACACAAAATAACTTCGGCAAGCACCCTCTAAAATATTTCGCACTTATTTACAAACACCCTGTATATCTATTCTATCAATGTGATGATGGTGTAAATTTTGTATAAAATTTTCGGCATCTACACCATCAGCAAGGTATTGCTATGCCTTATATTATTCCTAAATTTCACAGAGCTATCGGAAAAGTTTTCAAAGAGCAAAAATAAAAACATTTTTCTGAAAAGTTCGAGAATAAACATAAACCTAACCTGAAAACGAATATTAATAAAAAAGACCGGTATCCGTTACCGCCACATTTTCGCGAATTTCATTTTGAGAGCAAATAAGAGTAAATGATTTTTGTTCAATGATAAGGAGAGGATGCACCGCTATTATTCTGACAGACGTGAACGGGAATTCGCGAAAAAGTCCTATATTATTATGTTAGTTTTGGTTCTAAAATCGCATATCATACACACGTATGATAATGTTTATGAATACTTAAGAGAGCCCCCTCCCCTCTAGCCACCCACAAACTTCGCCCATAATTAGCATTAATGCAGTTGTCCAAACGTGCATTCCATTGTTGGAAGCACCTTTCAATTTCTTCCTCTTGAATACCTGCGGGCACCATCGGCGTCATGACATTGTGTTTTACGTCATCGACATCAGTAAAACGCTTTCCGTTCAAGTTCTTTTTTATCCTAAGGAACAAGAAGACGAGGGAACCAGATCTGGCGAATAGGGCGAGTTAAGGTAAGAAATCAAGGCGAGAAAACGTCTGACTTTGTCATAGACATCTAAATTAGTAGACCGGCCCTAGAAAGAGAGGTACGCTCCCCTGATGTGTGCAAGAGAGATGAAGCTACTGAGGGCAAAAATTGCAAAATATAATATTGACATTTACGGAAAACTTTCATGTTATTATATTTTTGGAGGCTTTTGTGGGTTTCTTTATTATTAGTAATAGTTTTTTAACCCCATATAAATTATGGTGCAGTCATGTGTAGCGATTAATTGCACAAAACGATAAAGAAGTGGAGAAAATATAGTTTCATAGGTAAGAGGTTATCATATCTACATGTTACTCGATAAGTTTTTTTTGCAAAATTTTTTTAACTTATTTAGCGAAACTTGAACAAAGTATTGTTTTAGGCTTCCCAAAGATCGTGATTGAGCAGCGGTAATGGGGAATATCACTAAATTTGGTATTTTGCATTTTTAGAGAGCACTCTACAAAACGTTGGATACGTGTCATAGGATTTGGACTAATATGCAGTTTTATGACAGATATTAATTATTTAAAACAACATGACGTCACGCGTACATTTTACCAGCTGGTAACAATGCATGACAATAAAACCACTAAACTCAAACTGAAGTTATGCCATGCCATAGTCTATGAATTCTGTCTTATCCTGGTCTATGGCCCGTGATATTCCTAAACAAACATAACCTCTTTGTAATTTAGTTATATTTCTACACTCTGAAATCTCTTGAGTTTTGTCTCGACAAAAAAATAGGTTATGTTATATTGATGGAAGTGACAAATGATATTTACAGGCACTATATCTGTCTCTATTTATACAGTACTGCATTTCATTTATTTTATTCTAAGACAAGTTGCATGCTATTGCTCTGTTGCCGCATGTTAAAAATGTACATCTGACGTCACATGTACATTAATTTGCCAATAAATTTTTAAAATTTAATTTAATTTAAAAAACAACGAACATGGTCTTCATATATTTCCAAAACAATGTAATTTATTGAGTTTCCAAAAACTTTTCCAACATAGTGGCATTCTCCATCTGCTAAAAACATTTTCAAGACAATGATTATCGCATTCATGTTCATGGAAATAATTGTAACTACAGGAGCTACCCCATCCTTTTTCAAATTGGAGTATCTGTTAAATAAAAGTGAACGAGACAAGGATTTTGAAACAATAAAAAGAGATAAAACATATAGTTTGATAATTTTTTAGCAGGGCATTTTGCCATTCAGATTGTTGACACATATGAGCAGTAGTACAGTAATATACACTTAAAAGTGAGCATTCATTTTGCTGTCAAAACACAGTTTTCCAGATATGGAAATTTAAAAATTAAAACTTTTTATGCACAAAAAAGGAAACGAAAAATAATAGGATAGGTATAACTGTGGTGTTTGCTCATTAAACTGCACGAACGGAATAGTAAGTATTGTCATGGAATTTGCCCCGCTCGCACCCAATTCGACGACTGCAGTATCGCGAAACGCGAGATTGCTCCGATCGCCCCTACGCGAGTCTGGTAAACAAACAAATAATGCCGTGTATCGAGGCGCAACTGGAAAAATGGAGAATCGACGAGAAGCGTTCGAGTCGTTCGGGACATGGATCTAGAGATGCTAGAAAATACCTGAAATATTCGTTTGGTAAAAGAAGAATAAACGGCCGAGTTAGTCAGTCTTGAGAGTTTTGGAATTACAGTCTTGAATTAAAATATTGTATTGCAGTCTTGAATTGGAGTGTTTAGTTGGAAATTTCCTGGAGTTTAAAATTGAAATAGTGTTTAGTTGAGCTATAATTAGTATTGAGTAGTGTACAGAGTAGTTAATAAAGATAACTGATTAATTAACGGATTCTGTAAAAAATTTTGTAAAAATGGAATCTAATGAAGATTTAGTTGTATTCAGATGTATTGACGGCTTATTTCGCAAACTGTGTGAAAATAAAATAGAGCCGTCAACACTTTGGTCATAATATTCAATAAGCAAAGTTATGTGCAAAGGAGAAAGTTGATTGCTTTTTAAATAATGCACCTGATAATTTATATTTGATGATAAACACTTAAAAAAAAACAACTTTTTTAAAAAGCTTCTTTATAGGTCGTCCTAATATTGGGGGTTGCAGGCTTATGCCGTTCTGATGTGAGATCCGCCTTAATTATAAAAAAATCCCAATACTAAAACCAAGAGACCATGTTATTTTACTATACTGGGAGACAATAATTTAAGTTTTTATCGAAAATATGTTGCTTTTTCCACCCGGATTGGTAGAACGTCGATTCTTTCTGAGATATGTTAGTGGAAAGTGTCATCGAATGGTGGAAATCCGTGTCGTCTCGCAAGAAGTGACAAAATTTTTGAATCTGGATAACTAGAACCAGTACAATGGACACGCATTACGACGAACATCTGCTATCCTTTTAGTTGACAGCGGTGGTGACTTCACTTGTCCTAAAAGACACGGAGGATGGAGATTGAGCACTGTAGCGGAAGGTTACATTGAAGACTCACTTTTGAATAAAGAAAATATTGCAGAAATAATACTGAAAGTTGAAAGCGGTAATGATAAACCAAGCACCATTACCATTTCTGATTGTATATCTGAAAATAATATAACTATTAATGAAAACGTGTTGGACTGCTTTGAGAATTACTCCAAGAATTAAGCTAGTGGCAGTTTCATAACATTTTGGCGCCTAGGATTAAAAGTGAATACTTTTTCGCTAGATTAATACGGCGATGTAGAATACTTCTTGTTTGCGCTTTTTTAGTCCGGTATGGAGCTAAAGGTAGCTCTGCTTCTGCGCGTTACATTCTCCTTCTTGCCAAAATAACCGAAAAGAGTGTAGTACATAAAAGTCAAAATCCCAAATTTTGCGTCCGTCTAGAAAAACACTATCGAATTATTAATACTTACTATTCTTCTCGTCATACAAGATTTTACTGTATCTTAGCCAAATGCAAATTATTGATTTGCCATCTATTTTCTGCTATTGTTCAGTGAAACGCATAAACATATTGTGATAGGTTACAAGACATTAATGCCTCATTTAAATAAATTTAATACAAGCCAACGAATTCACGTCAAAGCCTTTATTACCGCAAGATTGGTATAAGAACTCATATTTATGTCACAAAAATTAAAGCAAAACATCTTAGAATACATAGTCTTCCTAATAAGAATTGACACGAGCAGTAGAGAGAAATAAACGTATTATAAAAATTATCAATTCTAACGTAAACAGGAACATAATTAACAAAATAACAAGGTAGGGGAGCTTCCAATACTTAAATGCATATTAGATTTGTTCAGAGTACCTATGTAGGCCTGCCCAAAATTTTGTAATTTAACCAAAGTTATTGGCCTTCAAATTCAGGATCTACACACTATGGGTTATATATGTATAGATCATAAATTTTAGGTCATTGAGATATTGGCAAGATGATAATTAATGAAGGTACAACTTTAACTCCATACTGACTTTTTGTGCCCTTTGCATATACTATTACCTTTATGAAACCGCCAAGAAAAAATTGAACATGAATGAGCTCGGGTAATCAAGCAGGCTCAGCAACAGGACCATCTCGATCAATCCATGTATTCCCGTGTGTTGTATACCTGAGCATCATTTAAATCAAATTGTTTATAAACTGTAGGCCAAAATATCTGAAAATTAAAGCTAACGAATTTTATCATGAACATTTGTTTTAAGAGATATATTATTATTTTTGTAGGTAGGAGACCTGTATCACGAGAAACGACGTGTCATAGAGAAAAATGGCTAAAAGACCTCTATTATATTTCGATACTTTATCTTTTATCAAAGTTATAATAACGACCTGTCAGTTTCTTCTTGAATTAAGAGAGGTTAAACATTTTTTACATAATTCATATCAGTTAAACCTTTTGTATACAATAATTTCAGTAAAAAACCTCTCCACGCGCTCTTCTGTAAACAGAGGCTGCCAAACATGCGGCTGGTGATAAACTATCACGCTATTAATCTTGAAAATTTCGACAGACTAGTGAAAATTTAATAATACCATCTAATCTACTCCAAATACAACAGATAATTGATTCTACATACAGATGAAAACGTGTATTTTACGATAAGCTGCAGCATATATTATGTTTAATAAGTGTTAGGAGAGATCGATACACATTGTTTACTTAAGCTGGGTAGTTAAGCTTCGATTTCTTCAAACTTTAACGTTCTGAAAGATTTGAGAGAATAATTTTTGCAGTGATAGGTATGTAATCAAAAACTATTGAGGCTAATCTTATCAAATAAACTAAATAGTATATTAAAGTATAAGTGGATATTGTTATGGGTACAATTTGAAATCATAAATATTGGTATTATACTACAAAAAATGGAAATAGGAACTAATAATGTAAAATGATTGAATTTGTAATGTGACATCAGTATTCCTTTTGTTGTCAAGAAAATGAGAAAAAAAAATAATTTGTAATCTGTCACATAAGATTAATTCTTGTCACGACAGTTGTTACTGGTTGTATATTATTTAAAAGTGAGTTCTAACATTGATTACTTAAATAGTAAAGCAGAATCGCGATTAATACCGCAAAAATCATAAAACACTTATAAAAAATAATACAAGTTTATCAAATGGATGAAAGAGCAAAAGGTAACAGATCCAGATAAACGAGTTGTGCTTGCCTACCTTCAGAAAATGTCTCAGCAGTACAAGACGGCAGCTATGTGGCCTATCCATTCGAAATTGCAAAGTATCTTGAGGATAAACAAAGAGATTATTTAAAATCTTTTCTGAAAGTGCATACATTCATGAAGACAGTTAGCAAGAATGATGTGGTCAATAAGGCATATGTAGTTAAGAAAAACGGTTTGCGGAAGTTTTTCACAGATGCAACGAACGTATTTATTTTTGAAGGTGGTAGCCATTTGCGGTATCTTTGGTTCTTGAAGAAGATGTGAATTGTACGATTTAGGTGTACATGACAAGAAAGAAGGAAGCGTATTGCTTATCTGACCATCTAAGACAGTGGATGCTCGATATTTTACTACTGCCGACAATGATGGAATTAGTTATATGCGTTTGGTGAAACCCTATTTATCATTACGTCTCCAAAATGTAAGTACAGACCGAGTTTTCTTACGATATGGTAAGGGGAAGTGCCCATGTGCCTTGTAAATTGCACGATCCTGAGAAATACACTGGACATGCGTTTCGACCATAGACCTTATAAATCAGGTCTATGGTTTCGACGTACGTCCGCTGCCATTATGGCGAATAGTGGCATGACAGTAGATCAAATCCAATCCAATCCAATGACAAGTAGGATGGAAATCGGTAGCTGTGGTGACTGGTTACGTTGAAGAGAGCATTAGCAATAAGAAGAATGTTCCAAACATTATTGCGAGTATCATTAATGGAAGTGCAACATTGACTTCCTAGAATGTCAGCAGTATTAAATTGAGCATCATTTGCTCCGATTTAAAAAACCGAAGTATTCAAGTATTCAAACAACATAGCAACTGTACTTTTCACATTCATTTAAAAAAATAAGGTTGTTGAATATTTTAATAAAACTTCTGACATTTTTGTTAGTAATATTTCATTTGACGCCATAAGGTCACATTTAGACTTGAAGTTTCTCGGGTAGATAATTTTGCCATGGTAACTTTAAAAACAAGCGCGTTTTAAAAAGTCGGATTTAAAAACTCAGAGGCATGTTCTGAATAAGCAAAATAGCGTACTAATAAAAAAACATATAAGGACAATAAAAGCTACATTGAAATTAAAACTGGTAGCAGTTTGTTGATTGTGACAGTACTGCACAATGTATATATATATATATATATATATATATATATATATATATATATATATATATATATATATAAAGCTGTACAGGCCTTTTAGGCCCAGAGCTGTATTATTCTCCTCCATTCCATTCTGTCCTTCGCCTTTCTTTTCCAATCCGTTACATTTTTCTCCCTTAGATCTATTGTCACTGCCTCTCTCCATCGCTTCCTCGGTCTACCTCTTTTTTTCTTGTAGTTAGGTTTACTCCCTACTATTTTCTTAACTGCCCTTTCATCTTCCATACGTTCTAGATGCCTTAGCCACTGCACTCTTCTGGCTTTTACAATTTCGTCTATTGTTGGTGCCTGGTACATTGCATATATTTCCTCATTATTTCTCCTTACATAGCCTTCCTCCGTCTTCTTACCCCCTAGAATTATCCTTAAGATTTTCCTTTCCCACCTTAAAAGGTTTTCTCTTGACTTCTTATTGAGAACCCAGGATTCACTACCATACAGCGCTGTCGGTCTCAAAATTGTTTTATATATTCTAAATTTTACTCCTCTGGACAAATTTTTGATTTCAATAAGTGGTTGACTGCTGCCGAACTTCTGTTTGCTTTTATTATTCTCCTATTTATTTCTTGTTCCTCATCACAGTTAGCTGTTATTAGCGCCCCCAAATATACATATTCTTGAACTTCCTCAAACTCCATCTCTCCATGCTCTGTTCTCAATTTAAAATTGGTATCCTTTTTTTGTTCTCCTATTCTAAAAAGCTTACTTTTCTCTTGAATTATCTGCAATCCCACTTTACGTGCTTCCTTGCGTTACTTCTTCTAATTCCCTACTATCTCTAGCAATAATAGCCACGTCATAACTTACAATTTGACTGCACAATGTATTTAATAATAAACTTATTAATACTAATCAATACTAAATTAAAAACCAGTTAATAACTATTAGAGACTTCCTTGGATCTGTCCTGCAGGGCAAAGTTTTTCGAAAGAAGGTTTAATATTAGAAATATACACTTTGAGTTCTGTTTCTGTATTTAGCTGAGATCTATATTTTGTCTTTAAAGCAGAAACGGCAAAGGTAGGTTAAAAATGAGAATAGTAGGTACACGAAATACTCTTGTTTTCAGTGCAGAAAACTCATCTACTCCTGCCCAAAATTCAAAGAGTGAAATGTATTACTAAATTGTCTTTTGATATCGTCACTTGCCGTGAAGTCTATGAACATGTTTTCTTCGACAGATTTTCGAGAGTATTTTGAAGTGGATTCCCAACCCACTCGTAAGTCGTATCAAGTTGTCGTCAGGAAATTGATTATCAGTGGTTATAAAATCACGTGCCCATCTTCAGTCAGTATGTTTTAACAGATTTATGTTTAAATTTCTGCTCTACAATTCCAATTTTCTACAAAAAAACATTAATTCTATCACGTGTATCCAACATATTATGTGTATTTGCTCCTTGCAGTTGAAGATTTAAGGTATCTAATTTTTCGAATATCTTGACTAAGACTAAGGCTAGCTAAGGCTCTGACGAAAATAAGGCGATTTAAATCAACTTACCTTATTATAATTTTGCTTCCTTAAGAAGCACTGTACTGAGAAACTACTTTTTATGATTATTTTCTTATTAGTTAAGTGTACTCAAATTTGAATTTATTTGCACAAAATAGGTAAATGTACATTAAAAATACACAAATAAATACATTGTATTTCGTCAGACCTTTTTTTAAAAAAATTGTCCTTTAAATTTCTAGTAAAAAATATGTTATGCCAAGTTATGTACAATTATATTAAAAAAAATTCTTATTTGTTTTAAGCTGTCTGATCATGAATGCTGTGTCTCCAAAAGCCTCTCTGGTTAAACTAGGACTTTATCCACGACCAAAAGCGTTGAAGGTGATGGTACTAGGCCAAAGTGGAGTAGGAAAATCAGGTAAAGTAAATGTAGTTTTGACTGTTTCAATGTGATTATATACAAGGTGAGTCAAGTTTAAATAGTCGTCAACCTTCAGGAAGAGATTATTTCTGATATTTCAAGCAAACAACAAATGATAAACCAAACCAAATTTCATAACATTTCCTTTAGAAATAAAAGTTGGAAAAAATTGCATATTTTCAATTTTTTGCTGTTATATCAGGATCTACACAAAATGTCACATAATTTTGCTAAGCGTTTATATTGACTTTTGGACATAAAAAAATCATAGGCATAGGATCGCTATTTTAAAAGACGTGGTAGGAACAGAATAAGTGGTTTTTCTTTAACCGTCACAAAATTATGACATTTTTTCAGGAGGCTTTAAGGTTGATATTTTCCTTACTGAGAAAAACAAATGGTATCTTAGCAACAAAAGTATTCATATTTAATCTTAGAAGCTAAAGTTGAGTATTAATCAATAATAATTTTTTGTTCATCCACATTGCAATATTTTCTCTATTCAAAAGTGAGTTTTCAATGTAACCTTCCGCTACAGTGCTCGATATCCATCATCTGTGTCTTTTAAGATAAGTGAGGTCACCACCGCCGGTAACTAAAAGGGTAGCAGACGTTCGTCGCAAAGTGTGTCCATTGTACTCCAGTTGTCCAGATTCAAAAATTTTGTCACTTCTTGCAAGATGGCACTGATTTTATGAATACTGACCACCGTTCGATGAGACTCTCCACTAACATTTGTGAGAAATAGTTGACGTTCTACCAATCCAGGTGGATTTAAAGCAACATATTCTCCATAATAACTTAAACAATCGTCTCCTCTCACAGTAAAAAATGGTATTTTTATTTTGCTATTGGGAATTTCACATCTTCAACATTATCAATTTTTAAATTGACTAATTCTTTAGAACGACATGAGCCTGCAGCCCCCAATTTTATTAAGACCTATAAAGAAGCTTTTTAAAAATGTTGTTATTTTATTTTTAAAGCGTTTACCTTCATCATCAAATATAAACTATAAGGTGCACTATTCAAAAAGCAATCAACTTGCTCCTTTGTAAATACTCGCAGTTTTTTTGGTATATATCTCTCATTTTGTCTCTTGAGAAAAGCACGTAACTTTGAATATTTACTTATATCAATCCCTTCTTTATATCCAACCGCAACATTGAATATTGTGACTAAAGCGTTGACGCCTTCATTTTATTTGTTAAGTTTGACAAATACACTGTCAATATATCTTCTGAATACAACTTAATGTTTTTTTTTCATCAATCCATAAAACGTTGGTAAACTCGCGTCAAGAATTCAGGCGTCTTACGTCACGGCTACACATTTGTTTTTATTGTCAATGTAATTTTCAATATTTGGTTCCTTTAAAAACAATCATTTTTTGCAATTTAGTGCAAAATACAGTTTTATTAATATAATGAATTATTCATTTGTTCGTATATATATATATATATATATTTCAAAATCAATTTTCAAAATTTAACTCTGTTAAACTTGCATTTAGAAATGTTACTACGGTTTCGTCTCTTTTTTCTAGTACGAAAGATAAAACTGCATTGCTACAGAGCAGCGGTGTCGTATATTCAATACCATGTTCCAATTGCAAGAAAAAGTATACAGGGTGAATCTTAAATAAGTACAAATATTTTAACTGCTGGTGTAGTTCGTCATTTAAATCAGTCTAGTGAAAGCCATTTTTAAAAATTTCTAATATTTACGGAGATATTAATTTTTTAAAAAAATATCCACATTTTGAGGACCGCTGGCTGATTTTTCATCCAACAACGTAATGAAACATATGATTTGTTGCGAGGTTGCCATATCTCCTCCAATATAAATATTACGTTTCCTTTAACGTAATAGTTATATTTTAAAAATACTTGTTTTAAGCATAAGTACAGTAAAATTGGGTATGTAGTATGATACGCAGCAATATTAACATAAATTTTAACATCTGAACTAACCTTATTATACTTCAACGATTAAAAATGAATTTCCGCAAGTTCAACACTACCGTAAAATATTTAGGAAGATATTACGTGATATTACTATGTCCAATGTTCAAAAATTATACATAAACGTGCACACAAGCTTACCTGTTTGTTAAAAAATTAACTATTTAATCAGTAATCCACATTTCACAAGTTAAATGTCATTGTACACTGTTAGAAAGGGACACAAAACACAATTTTCTTAAGTTATTTTATGAAGAATAACGAAAAACTATGCACGCGTTTTTTATTTAAAATGGAAAAAATGTCAACTTTTAGCAAATTTTATTGCTATTTTCATGCATTATGTGGGGTTAACAAGTTTGACTTGGGCTTCCGATAATCTGTCATGACAGTCAATGACAGTTTGATAATAAAAAATAATATAAAATGTTACACTTGACAAAATTCGCTAAAAGTTGAGATTTTTTCTTCCTTGAAGCAAAGACATTTGTGTAATACTGGCAACACTGTGAACCACACGTTCAGTCTGCAGCACTATGACCCATAAAAGTATGAAGGGTCGGTCTAGGCCAGCGGTCCTCAACAAGTTTTCTACTGAAAAATTACGAAATTTATTTAAAATTTCACTTTTTTATTTCTGATTTTTTTGTAAAAAAACTATTAATTATGTGTTCTACACACAAAACTATACTGCTGGTTAAAATATTTGTACTTATTTAAGATTCACCCTGTATAGGTCAGACAGGATTGTTACAAGAGTGATGTAAGAGTTGGTAAATCCTCTTGTGCGGTAGCAAAACATGTCATTCATGACAGACATTCTTTTTCTTACGATGATGTCAGTATTTTGGATTCAGAAAATAATTTGTTTAAAAGAAGTTTTTTAGAAATGTTTCATATTTATTCCAATGATAATTCTGTTAACTCTAGGAAGGATGTTGATGGCTTCAGTGTGATTTATACTTTTTTACTTACTCTCAATAATAAGTCTAATAATAATAGTGACGTTATATATATATATATATATATATATATATATATATATATATATATATATATATATATATATATATATATATATATATATATATAATTCTTTTCAATGCTCCCCTTTGGTGAACTTTATCTATGGTATTGAGTTTTGGATGTTCTCGTTAATTCTGTTCTTTTTCTTATTCAGGGTTGCTATTTTTACTAACAAATTGTTAGGTTGGCAATAGTATATTTTTCTATTGTTCTATGTTTAGATAGGTCAGCCTTCAGCTGATATGACTATCTTCATAGGTTTAGGAGTTTTTTACTTCCTTGACCACCTGTTGTTGGGTCAAGAAAGTTTTTTTTCAAAATTTTTCTAATATGTTCGAGTAATCGGTGTTCATCCTGGTTTTATACCAGTGTTTTTAATGTTTTCTTTTAATATTGCACATAATGTAATAAGTTGTGACATTGTGATAATGTTTTTTTGAAGTTTTCTGTTCTGATGGATGGTTCCATTGCACTTTTATTAATCTCAATCTTTTTCGTAAGTCCCTTTTACTTATCCTTTTTTACATTTTGATAATTAGTATACATTTTTGTAGTTTCCTGATGAAGAAGCAATAAAGGCTTCGAAAGCTTGAATAGAAATAAGGAAGGAGGAGGAGTATATATATATATATACTTACCTACTTTGCTTTATTATCCAAATTTGGTTTTAATAATTTCAGAAATAATGGGGGATTTTGGGTGAAGAAAGAATAGCATGTTTTATTCGAATTAAAATAATATTTTTTGTTTAGCAATTTATGTATGTTTATGCTCCTCATAAAAGTGACACTTTTAATCCTAATATAACAATATACTATTTCGAGAAAAATATATTTATTGAATTATCTAGAAGAAAAAATTTTTTACAAATTGGTACGCAAATAAAAGTAAACACACTGTGTGTGTTATGTCACATGTGAAGTAATTTTATGTAACAGTAAAAATATTTTCTGCGTTTATTGGCATTCATATTAACAAAAAATCGTATTTTTAAATTCGTAGAAACTCACGACGGAAAATAATTTCACAGCAAATAAAACCGTTCGCTAGATGTTGTATTTTCTTGAGTGGTACAAACAAATTGTTTTTACGAGCTACACCATTGACAGGTAAATAGTTCCGTTTATGACTTTAAATGAGTTGCTACGTCGCTTTTTCAAATAGAAATCGATGTGTTTGCGTTAAAATGCAATTACCTATATTCAAGTTGTTATGATGAATGGACAACATAATGTTTCCACAAGAGAAATGCAATGTAATATATTACAACAGAAGAAACGTATTGCTAGGGTATATAATTAGACTAGAAATCTATAAATAATGTTTTTGAGTAGGTTATTCTGGTTTTATTATATCTATAAAAAAATATTCGAAACATCTCATAAATTGAATTCTAGTTGAATGTAATGAAAGTTGTGGAAAAGTTTTGCAAGAAATTGAAAATCAATGCTATATACACATCATTGTTACTCGTTTTCTTTCCTACTTTTCAAAACACACATATTTAATTTATTGTATTTTACAGATTCTATTTGTTACTGTATATATTTGAAAATTACAGGAATATCAATTACAGTAATACTACTTAAATAGTCATTGTCGAAACTGAGAATGTCTCGAATTGTTTATACAATTCCAGCGCGTCGACGCGATTCGTCCCTTTGCATCTCGAAGGCACGTCACAGTTAACATGGAATTATTATAAAAATTTTACAGTTAACAGTTTTTTTTTTGAAAAGTGCAAGGATTTGGTATTACCTCCATATTATCTTTTTTATACGAAGGAACAAATACTACTTCAGTACGCGGTGTAGAATTAACAACATTTATCGGCCATTCGCTATTTCATGCCGGACTGAAAATGTCAAGCGTTCTTCATGCAGAAGACACCATTGAAAGCTGTCGACCTTTATTACTTTCGGCGAAAAACGATATCTTGCAAACACGGAATTCCAGGAAACAACTACTCTGCGGGCTAATGCCCCGACCAGCATTGAATTCAGCGTTGTTGGATGTGTCAATTTTAAATACCCGCATGCGTTCTGGAAAAGATACGATTTTACCCAATATTATCCGCTGACTGAAATTAAGTGAACATGCATTTAGCATTACATTTTTTAATACATAGGTAATATGTTAGAGCCGTGATTAGAGGTTAACAGTAAACCAGTGCAGCCACAACAATATACACACACGCTAAAACTCTCTAGTTATCTTTTCTTCTATGTCATGAAAAGTTTCCAAAATATCTGAAAAGATCCGAAATATGTTAGGATCCGAAAAAGGCCCGAAGTATAAAAAAAATCCAAAAATCGAACTTTTATCCGCCAATTAACAACACTGAGTGAATTACACCTAGAAAACCTATAGCAACAGCTAGAGTCACTCGTCAGTAGCCCACCAGACATATACCGGTTTCGACCTTATTAGCTCTCATCAGTATGCCGTAGGTGAGGCACTATTGACGAGTGACTCTGGTTGTTGCTATAGGTTTTCCAGGTGTAATTCAATGCTGTTCGGTTCAATGAATTAGCAGGCAGAGCAGTTGTTTCCTGGAATTCCGTGTTTGCAAAATACTACTTCAGCTTCCTGTATATGTTAGCAGTAATTCTATAAATAAGAATGGACGTCGAAATTTTGATTATTTTTTTTAATTAACAAATTTCGAATTAACACTAGATTTATTTTAAATTGCAAATATACGTAAATATAATAATTAATTCGATTTTTTATGTTTTCCATTTAAAAAAATTACACTATAAATCTGCTGTCTGCAACTCAGATTTATTTTTTAAATACATACAGTATGCGCCAAAAGTATGGAATAAATTCAATAAAAACGAAACAATTATTTTTTGGGAAAAATCCTCGAACAGGTCGATTTTTAATTTAAAAAATACATATTTTAGCGTAAAATGCGATTTCCAAATGTGATTTGTTTTCGAGTAATGACGTCATCGATTTTTTTTTAAATGGCAACACCATATTTTTTTCCTTGATTCTGAAAGATCGTTTAATTCTCTATCAGACAGTACTAAAATTTTGCCCTCTTACATAGGAAAGTTTTCGAGTAAATGACGATTGAATGTTAGAAAACGTAAATTTTATCCATAAAAAAGTAACAATTCTGAGGTATGTAAAATAAAATACAATTGATTAAATTTTATACTTAAATTAAATGTTCGAATTGCCATCCACCAACTTCTTGACAATGCGCAAGTCTGTGAAGAAATTTTTCTTGCACATTATGAATGATTTCTGGAGTAACTCTGCGTATTTCGTCCCGAATGCGATTTTGAAGTTCTTCTATATTACGTGGTTTATTAATGTACACTTTTGACTAAAAGTATCCCCATAAAAAATAGTCAAGAGGTGTAAGATCTGGCGATCTTGCAGGGTGTTGGGTATGTGCCTCTGCTATCCAATGACGATTTTCCCGACTCCAATATCTGCAAGTTTGACGGTTTACTGTACCATTCAGACAAAATGTGGTCTCATCTGAAAAAAGTATTTGCCGGTGTAAATTTCTATTTCCTTGACATAAATCCATTAGAATTTCGCAAAAGTGTAAGCGGCGATCGGGATCATCTTCATTGAGTTCCTGCACAAGTTGAATTTTGTAGGGATGATATTTTTCCTTCCTCAAGATACGTAGCACTATGCTCTGACTAGTGCCATTGTTTAATGCAACCAATCGTGAAGAATTATGAGGATTATCCACCATACTTATCAAAATGTTCTGTTTCTGATTTTCATTAATGCTTGGACGTCCAGGTTTTGGAATATTTACAACATTGCCAGTTTCTCTAAATTTAGACTTTACCTTACTGACTGTTGATTGGCTGACAGGGCGATCTGGATATTTTTCATTAAATAAATTGCAAACTTCCTGCTGAGTTCTAGTCATATTCCCGCATCCGATAAGAATTAAAATTTCAATTCTTTGAGTAACAGTTAAATGTGTCATAATACTTTAAATTGAATAATAATTTCTATGTCGCTTACAATACTTATTAGAAAGTCGGTGTGACAATGATACTCTGCAAAGATTTTCACCTACGTGATCCATAAAAGAACTATGGAATTCGAAAAACTAAACTTGATAACGTTTTTGCTTTATTTTAATTGATTTACGTTTTCTAACATTCAATCGTCATTTACTCGAAAACTTTCCTATGTAAGAGGGCAAAATTTTAGTACTGTCTGATAGAGAATTAAACGATCTTTCAGAATCAAGGAAAAAAATATGGTGTTGCCATTTAAAAAAAATGGATGACGTCATTACTCGAAAACAAATAACATTTGAAAATCGCATTTTACGCTAAAATGTGTATTTTTTAAATTAAAAATTGACCTGTTCGAGGATTTTTCCCAAAAAAATAATTGTTTCGTTTTTATTGAATTTATTCCATACTTTTGGCGCATACTGTATATGTCAATGAAAAAGCTGAATTAAAGTGCAGATACAATATTGAGGGTGTCCCAAAATAAAAGACCATTAACCATTAACCACATATTTTTTGGAAAAAAATAATGCAACTTTCCTTATGCGATTTTATATTTGGGCGTCCCTGTTTCAATATACAGGATGTTAAAGTTACAAAAAACAATTTTTATTGATAATCCCATTGTTTTGTAAGACACACACTTGAAGGTTTACACGTACTTTTATCTTATTAGGGCACACTTATCATGTAATTTTGGGATTTTTGTAAAAAATCGAAGGGCGAATGAAGGTAACGGAGGGATGCAGTACCCTTTCTCCCCTCCAAATATTTCTAAGTACGCCTATGCAGCTTTTTCTTGAAACACCAAACATAGAATTTTCTTCTGATCATATTATCTCTTTTGTAATTTTTTGTTTAAATGCTCCGTTTTGAAGAAAAACGGCAATCTGTAGTGCCCATAAATCTATCATTCACTATCATTTTCAAGTCAAACTGAAATTTTGTGGATATACCTATTATTACAATACATTGGCAACTTAGCAAATCGTAATACTGAATGAATATTTGCTAATCAAAACAAAATGGATAATTGTAAAATTTATAAAATGAGGAATACTTATGAATTAAAACAATCTGTAATAAAATTCCTTTATCAACCAAAAAATAATAGTCTCATTTAGTAATAGTAATAATGAACGATCAACATACTAACTTTTTACTTTACCTAAATAACATAAAATAATTAATAATTACTACTAATATAACAAATGTTCTACTTGCCCACTCTCCTCATTAAAGTACGTTCCCTTTTAAGATGCGAAAATCTTATATTTTGAAAGATATTCTTCTTTTGCGTAAGTTCATCAGCTGCCATTACTATTCTCTCTCTGAGATGGTTAATGTCGTTTAATTCTGTAGCTAAACCATATCTTTCATAGCACCCCAGATAAAAATGCAATGGATTAAGGTCAAGAGATCGTGATGACCATTGAATAGGTGCGTCTTGTCCTCGACCAATCCAGCGATTGGGAAATAGATGGGTATTTAAATACTGCCGGACATTTCTATCATAATGGGGTGGAGTATCGTCAAGCTGCATCTACATACTGTCACGTACGATAACAGTTAAATTATGTAAAACATCTCGGAATTTAGTTTGCAGAAAATTTAAAAATAATGCTGAATTTAAATTATTTGGTATGAAAAGGGGACCCAACAGAAAATTATCCACTATTCTCGCCCAGACATTAAATCTGAATGTAAATTGATGGCATGCTACAATGTTTGCATGGTGATTCAAATCTGCCCATATGTGGCTGTTATGCATGTTTGTCAATCCATTTCTTGTAAAGCTTGCCTCATTCGTGAATAGAATTCTTCTTACGAAGTCCCTATCTGCATGATTCTGTGTTAACAACCAACGTCTAAATTGCATCCTAGAAGCAAAATATTGGAGAAGAATTTTTTCTACGGGTTGGATGTGATACGGGTGCACAAGTTGGGATTTTAAAATGCGATGAACATCCATTTTTGTACAATTTTCTATTTGTCGAGACAATCCTTGTACTTGTGCTTGGTTCTTCTTCTACCGGTGCTAAGATTTGTTCCTCTTGTTAAGGGTTTAATTTTTTATGTAGACCGCAAATTCCGAACTTCTGATCCATAAACTTTCCGGTTTCACGAAGATGTCGATCCAATAAGAAAACCTTCTTTTTAGGATGTAATCTGTTGGGATAAAGGAGCTCATTATTTTTTCCTGACATTTATCGGCCGATAAGACATTTGTAACCCATCAATACATTTCGCATTTCTCCAAAACGGAACATTTAAAAAAAATTATAAAAGAGATAAAATGATCAGAAGAAAATTCTACGTTTGATATTTCAAAAAGCTGCATACGCGTACTTAGAAATAACTGGAGGGGATAAAGGGTACTGCATCCTTTAGTTACCACCCTTCGATTTTTTTAACCAAAATTACATGATAAGTAATGCCGGAATAAGATAAAAGTACATGTAAAATTTCAAGTGTGCATCTTACAAAACAATGGGATTATTAACGAAATTAGTTTTTTAAAATGTAACTTTAACACCCTGTATGGCCTTCTATTTTGGGACACCCTATAGAACAAAAATTTTAAATTTAAACAAATTCTCGTATCGTGCATGGACAAATTGTGGGTCACGTGGTGTCACGAGACGTGATAATAAAGAGTTCTTTATTCTTAAATAACATATTATATCTATATAATAGTTTTATTGTTTTGATGGCATATTTGATGTATTCAAAAGAAATGTTCGTATTTCACCAGTATTTTTTTGCGGAACTTGCGGATTTTTTTTGCCAGATTAAGTAAAAATGAATGTGCTTGTATCAACAAATTGGTATTGCCAGTTTGTAGAATTATTTCAACTTTTTAAAACAAGCAAATTAACCCATAACTCCAGGTAACACGGTGGTACGCCACAAATTTTCTGAAGACGAAGCCATATGGCGTTCGAGCGTTGAATGAATCGAGGCCGCCAGCGATCATTTAACAGTCTAAAAAGGGGTTTACAAAATGATATGAAAATATATTTTTTTCGACTGTATTGTAAAGGTTTTGAAGCTAATATAAATTAGTATTCCTACAATTTCTATCAATGAAGTGATATGTATACTCTTCGATACCAAACATCTAGGTATGCTAATGAACAATTCCATAGACAAAGTTGTACCTTATTTAATAATTATTTAAAATAAAAAACAATCTAGCTATATTTACTAACCTGGTTTAATAAAAACATATTATTAATACTCAAATTCATTTTTGAAACTGTGGGAACTCGAAAATTCAGATCTAGTCTATTGTGGTTACTAGGGATTATATGAGAACTAATTTATCTTAAAAACCTTTACAATACAGTTAAAAAATTTACAAAAGTTAATAATAAAGAGTATATTGTGGCTGTAATTCAACGCTGGTCGGGTTTTAGTCCGCAGAATAGTTAGTTTCAGACAATATTGTTAATTTTTGTCTTTATCCTCAGAAACATCGTACCTAAAAATATTTTTTTTTTCATCGTATTTTTCGTATTATACTAATTTTTTTTATCTTCCCATAATATTGATAACATTATGATCGAATTATCCTGTATCTGCGTGTTTCCCTAGAGAGAGACATAAATGTACAAAAATTAGAAAATTTTATCAATTATGATTAAGTTTTAATTTTTTATATATTTTTGATTTATCCTTATAACTCTCCATGACATACTATCATTTTCTGCAATCAAAAAAGAAAAACGGTTTGCAAATTATTCTTGACAATTTTTTTGTAAACCCCCATGTCTGTACATGAAACATAAATTTAGAAAAATAGACAATATTCTTATTTTTCTACAACTTCAGAGTTGTGGTGCAATATCTAATCCTTGAGTAGTATTCTTGCACACATTGCAATCGTTACTAACACAGAAGTAAATTTTAGTATGTCATGGACGATTGGATGCACGTGCATGACTTTTCAGTTTATGAGCGTCATAGTTGGTATTTGTTTTTCGCCCTCGTAAAGCTAAAGTTCATATTTAAACAGCCTTCTACCCCTCCTCAGAGGCGGAAAATATAATAAGTTTCACAATTGTTTACGACCACCAGAATGTCGCCACGTGCCTCGGTGGCTATAACTATATTTATTATTACCGAAATTATTTGTAATAGATCTTATTCAGAAAAAGTGCTTTTTCATGTCATTTCAATTTCCAAATAACGTATGGTCAAAACAAATTCCGATGACAAATCAGAAATGTAGTCTTCAATAATCTTTTTTTTTCCGATTACAGGCGGTTACCACTTTAGATTGCGTCGTAATATGACTTATACAATATGGCGTGACGTGGTATGTACGGGGTGTCTCAAACTGTATAGTATGGACCTGCTGTGAGAATATAAAAAAATGAAATACAATTTGGGACAACCTGGTGCTAAATGGAATAAGGCAAGTTCCATTTTCAATCGAAAGTATCTTTGAGATTTGACATAAACGACTAATGACGTTATCAATTATATTTTTTCCAGAAACATACCCAAATTATTTTCTTGTTAAAAAGCGATCTTTTCTGTATATGACCTCCTCTCCTAGACGCATATCTTCGCTTGGCTTCTTTGTGGGCTGCGTTTATTAACATTTCGCCGTTTAACTCATTACTAGCGTTTGTTATTCTGTGAAACGATTAATATCTCGCTAAGGTATTTTATAAACTTTAATTTTTAAAACTTCATAAAAAAAATCGAGAGGTGTTAGAACTGGTGATTTTCCGGGCCACTGAATAGGTCCATAAATTCCAATCTATTTTTTGGAAAAGTGTTATAAGTGTTATCTAAATATTGTTGCATAATCCTGGCCTTATGGGATGAATCTCCGTTGTACTGAAACCATAGATTCCTCCTTAGCTGCAGGAAGTTCTTCTTTTAGGGAATTTAGGTAACTCACGCTTTTCAATGTATGTTCATAAAAATAAGACCCAATTAAATGCCTACCGATGTCGCCGCACCATACATTTATTTATTCTAAAATGGCCTTAGTTTTGGACTGGATTTACAATGGTGTTCGTTGCGCCTGTTTGGTAAACCATTATTGACAAAACGACTTTCGTCCGCCGAAAGAACGTGTCGAAAAAGGTTCTGATCAACAGTGTCTACATTTACTACGATAACTATAAAATTAAGTCTGTTTTCAGTGACGCTCAGCCAAATACTCCAAATTGTGAGTTATTCATGATACCCATTGGTCTTTAAAATTCGTTGAACGGTTAATTTATCTAAATTCAATTCCCGGCTAGCCTGCCGTATATAAGTTCATAGATTTTTTTCGAAATACTGTAACAATCTAACTCTTCCTTACCTTTCGGTCAATTAATTACTTCTTCCAAACAGAAAATGCATTTTCATTTCGTCGCAAGGTTTCCTTCAATCTTGTAAAGGTTCTATGATCAGGAATGAGTCGCTCTTGATACCTTTCTCGATATAACTCCACAGCTTTTCTTGTGAGCCTTGCCGTAAATTAGCAACATATCAACATAAAAAGTTATACGTTTGACGTTCGTATTGAGTGATGACAAGTATTTTGTGACATTTATGCACAACGAATATTCAATTATTTTGACGTCATTAATTGTTTCTATCAAACCTCAAAGATTTCGATTGAAAATGGAAACCAAACGTGTCCCAAATTTTATTAAAAATTTTTTTCCATGGTCGGGAGCAGAAATCAGTTTCTATGACATTAAAATTAAAACAGAAGTAGTCGATTATTCCCAAGGGAGTATAATGCTCCCAAGGGAGTTTACATTATGGAGAACGTTTTTCATCCAAAAAAAGATAACATTGAAATTATTTATTGACATTTGAATTAAATGTTACATTTGAACAATTTTCAAAATAGAAGGAATATCACCTTCGCTTACATTTACAGTTTTTATGATTGCGCTAGTAGTGGTACCTACTAAAACCTGATTAGCAATTTTGGTCTTATTTTCAATCGAGTTCTCGACATAACCCTCAGCAACTGTCGTTGATTTCCAACCAGCATGACGCTTTATTGTCGTGATATCCACACCAGCATGTGCCAATAATGTCGCTGAAGATCTTCGTAAGCAATGACCAGTATAACATGCAGCATCAGGTAATTTTAAATACGAAGCTACTCCATTCGGAATTTTTCCCATGGTATTCTTGCCAACTGGTTGCGAACTACATTTTCCTGCTTTGTAGTACAAAAAAAGGCGCTTATGCTTGACGTGGGGAGGACGAAGGGACAGGTATTTTCGAAACAATTCAAGCATATTTCCCACATCGGTAACCAGAAAGGTTCGTGGAATCTTTGTCTTAGTGTTTGGTTTTTACAATGAAGGAAGAACCTACATCCTCAATATCATCTACAGTTAAATTGACTAGTTCATCAGTTCGATAAGCTCCGGCAATCCCCAGAATTAATCCAATCTATAAAAAATCAAAATACTTAATAATTGAAATACCTAACAACAAAAGTAATCTTACCTTAATCATTAACAATTATTTGTCATCTGCACTTGATAGAAAACGGTCGATTTCACTTTTTGTCAATATTTTCGATTTTTTCGCTTGATATCCGTCACCGGTTCTTTTCAAAAATGCGATCAGCTTGGGGAATTTGCTTATATCTATGTTGTCGTAAATTATCAAGCATGACTTAACCATAGAATATTGCGCCCATAATGTGTAATTCTTTGCATTTTCACTAAAGTATGTCAACAAAACATTATCGCTGTATACTTGAACATTTTTCTCGGTGCACCACTTTTTGAACCGATTGTAGGCTATATCGTATAAAGATCTTGACTTCGTAGGCAGCAAATTGCTTATTGCAATATTTGCAGCCTCCACTATCTCTTCCGACTCACAATTATTCATTGTGCACTAAACAAACTTTAAACTAAACCAAACTAGCACTTTAATTTGACAATTCTTTTTGATTGTTTATTTTGTAGTTATGACAATAACTCAACGACTACTAAATAAATGCTCAAATCCGAATACAATAATTCTGGTGCTACTTTCTTCATAATGACAAAATATGTGTTTTTAAGTTAATGAAACCGTGGAAAAAATAGTATATACCATTCGGGAGAGATGCTATTTTGTCCTCGGTGCATTGTAGCCCTCGGGCTTCAAATTGCACCTCTGCCAAAATAACGTAGTTCTCTCCCTTATAGTATAATATACTATTATATCCTCACTGTAGGCCTATACTATCGAGTTTGAGACACCGTGTATATAAGTATAGCATTGTTTGTATGTACCTAATGATTGAACAAATTAAGAAGGTTTAGCCAAAGTAATTTTTATTTAAAAATTTGGATTTGGTTCCACAGGGATTAATAGCATCAACTAATTCTGCTAAAAATTCATGCAAAATAGTTTTTTTTTGGTTAAGTTTGGTGAAAGTGTCACGAACATAAATGTGAAGATATAATTCTCAAATTTCTAATTTAACAATTGGATCATTTGAAATTCGTTCTCCAAATGTTCGTCCGCCTGATGTTCGATATAGTTTCTAACATACTCTGGATGAAAGAAACAATGATTTTTTTTTGATAATTTTATGTTTGCACGTAATCTTCCCTAACTTCAAAGTACTTCACTACCTGTTTTCAACAATTTTTTTCTTCTAAAAAAACAAATTCTTTAGGTAGTCTAGTTCAGAAAAATTGCAGTCACTTTGGTTGCTTTATTGCTATTAAGTAGGCTTTACTTTTGTTTCTTTATCCCTGTGACTATCTCTGTCTGCCACTTTTTTTAAAGCTAGGTTTGCATTCAAACATTCCTATTGATTTTGAAAATTTTGCTAAGTTAACAATTTTGAAATATACCTCAAGTTTTAGTCATGTAGTTTATTATGTAGAATTGTCAAAAAGCTTGGTGCAGATATATTTCATTATATTACACTTATAATTAGCAATACTCGTGAAGTATCCTTTCAACTTTTTTTGAAACACAAGGATCTGCTGCAACTGAAGGCGTCTAGACATCTCATCAGAAGTCAGAACAGTCGGTTATTTTTTAATTTTACTTAAAACATGTTGGAACTTTGTTCCTCTATGCTGCAACTATTCGTTTTTGAATATTTTAAAAACTATAAGCTTACCAAGCTTAATACCATAATTGGTCCAAATAAGTTGTTACCAAAAACTTCACACAACACATTTCAATCCAATCAATTCTGGATGTACTGTTGTGAAAATTAATTATTCGTCTTTTATAAAGCATGTATAATTGTATAATTTGGTTGTACCACTTGCTGCCGAAACCAACTATAAAATTCTACACCCGGCTGAAATCATTTGCGGACAAAGTTGCACATGTTTTACATGATAAGCGTGCAGTGACCGATTCCGTAACAAAACACAGTGGAATTTGAAATACTCACCACTGTGGCTTTGAGGGTAACAATTCGTATTCAAACGTCAAGTAATAGTTAAACTATATTTGTACACCACATAACGTATTTTGCAGTAAAACAATGTAAACCATCCTATAGTCGATTCAGTAACCAAAATATGCGCGTACGCTTTTGCATCCTGTAACACCCCGATTTTTTAACTACGACAGATGTCTGAGCCACATTTAATCCCACTATACTCAACCGTCGAAAATCTAGATGGTGACTGATGATATAAACCTGCTCACAATTTATAGCAGTCGACATAAAGAAACATACATGCAGCCCGTATATTTTCCTACAAAATCGTTAGTCTTCTATTGGTTATAATGAATTGACGAATCCACCTGTTCCATCTCCAGCGCTATCATGGGCGAGTGCATATCTTTTAGGCATATCACAATTTATAGCAGTCGACACGAAGAAACTTACATGCAGCCCGTATATTTTTCATATAAAATCGTGTGCCGCATATCTTTGAGACCATACTCGATTACACAGCTTCTGCTGCAGTAAATACGCATGCACCGTAGCAAATACGCATACGCCAGATCGAAGAAGTTATAGTCAGCGGTCAAAATTGTAGAGAGTGACTAATCGCTAGCTTGTGGAATACCGCGACGAGCAAAGCATGCGGGGAGCAACATTTCATAGGCGTACTAAATTTTAGAGTAGAGACAGTGATATAACAGTTTTTACCAATTTCGAGGCGATGATAAAAATAATAAGAATATTTAATTTCTTTTTTTAAGTTTTTATCTTGTATTATCGTATAGGTCGAAAATAATAGAGAGTGATTCATTCACAACACAGAGATGAGTACGGAAGATACGGGTGGTATGATTACCTAAGCGTGCCACTTGAGAAGAGTGAAAGCACACAAAATTATCAAAAAGAAGTTGACGTCGACTGAACCTAGCACATTAACAATTTACTTTAAATGTGCCACCTGTGTCATTCTCTCTACAAATTAGAATGCCGTCCTTTTGGATGGCGATTGCCCACCACCAGCCACTTTTACCTACCTGATGCTCACTCCGCGGATGTCACACTTAAGCCTTGTCCCCATGGATGCGAAATTCACGGATTTTTGCATGAATTTTGCAACTTCTATTTTAATTATTTATGGCGGAAAAATCTCAACTTTTGACAATTGCAATTTGCGAAACTGTCAAACACTATAAATATTATTGCCCCTTTCATTAGTATGTTATGTAAATTTGTTTTGAGCTTCTGATAATTTACCATGGCAGTTTCATGATGAAAATGATAGAAAATGTTATAGGTAGTTAACAAAATTTGTTACAAATAGAGATTTTTCCACCATTAAATAAATCGCGCAAATATTTGCGAATTCCGCATTCAAAAGGCTTTAGAATACATACACACTATTTACTATTGGTTACTAGCACTGTCACTATAACGGTCACACATTAACACTTATTATATAATATCGTACCGCTTTCCGTATGACCTTCATACGTCCATGTTTCGTCAAAATTTAATATATTCTTCGATCCAGATTATTATTTTTTAATATTTATTTTAAATAGTTTCTTCTCCATATCACTATTTCATCCTTTCTATCAGTATACTCTTTTCGATTTTATTTATACGGACTAAGTTTCATCTTGTAAGATATAGCAATAGAATTTTTTCCTTCCGCGAGTTTCCATCACTTCCCGTTTCACAGTTGTACTTCTTTACCACATTTTATTTGCATACATATGTTATTCACGTACAATTTTGTTAATGAAATACATATTTCAACATCACTTACACTCATATTTTGACCTCGCGCTCTAAACTCTTCATACATGTCATAATCCGATATTCCTCACTTCGATCAAATCACTAATAAAATTAATTACATTCATAATTAAATTAACGAAAATATATACTCGTAATTTTGCCTGCTCGAACGATATACCCGCCCATGATAGCGCTGGCAATGAAACAGCTGGATCCCATAATTCGTCGCAGAGATATGCGGCACACGATTTTGTAGGAAAAATATACGGGCTGCATGTATATTTCTTTGTGTTGACTGCTATAAATTGTGAGCAGATTTATAACATTAGTCACTCTCTACAATTTCGGCCGCTGACTATAGCCATGTTGCACTTCGAGCTCTGCCATGGGCAGATATATCTCTTGGGCGCTCAAAATTTCGAGTATATCTTTCCGCTAATTTAAGAATAGAGAATAATTCAAGTGGGGAATATCGGATGATGATATATATGAAGAAGATTTATGACGCGAGATCAAAATGTACTACTTACTTACTACTGTAAGTGATGTTGTAATATGTAGTTCATTAACAAGAATATACGTGAGTGGCATATACGTATGTATAGGGCAATAAAGAGTGGCAAAGAAGTACAACTGCGAAACGGAAAACAGTGAAAACTCGCGGAAGGAAGAAAATATTTTAAAAATCAGCTTTTGACAAAAAAATTGGGTTGCTATGTCTTACAAGATGAAACTTTGCCCATAATATATAGAAGGGTGCTTTTGCAAATTATGCTTGGCATATGAATTATGGTATGTGAATTTCCGTATTAATGAAATCGAAAAGAGTATACTGATAGAAAAAGACGAAATAGTGATATGGCGAAGAAGCCTTGTGTCCTTATGGATGCGAAATTCACGAATATTTGCGCGATTTATTTAATGGTGTGAAAATCTCTACTTGTAACGAATTTTGTCAATTATAACATTTTCTATCATATTCATCATGAAACTGTCATGGTAGATTGTCAGAAGCTTAAAATAAACTTATTAACACCACATAATAATGAAAGTAGCAATAATATTTGTACTGTTTCGCAAAATTTGTAAAAAAGTTAAGATTTTTCCGTCATAAATAATAAAACGTACAAAAATCCGTGAATTTCGCGTTTATGAGGACAAGACTTAAATATTAAAGTGTGATATCCGCGCAGTGCGCATCAGGTAAGTGTAAGTGGGTAGTGGTGAGCCGGCGTTCTAATTTGTGGAGAGGATGGTACTGGGGAGACATTTAAAGTAAACAGTTAATGTGCTAGGTTCCCTGTACGTCAACTTATTTTTAATAATTTTGTGCTTTAAACCCCTCACCTCCCGCACTCATCCCTGTGCTGTAAATTAGTCACCCTATATTATTTTCGACCTTGGGTAATTTTTTATACAAGATAAAACCTTTAAATTTGGAAATAACTGGAAATTATTTTTATTATCTAACGCCTCGAAATTGACAAAAACTATTATATCACTGTTTCTACTAAAAATAATGAATGTTATGTAATGCAATTATTTTGGTCATTTTTGTATATTTATCTGATGGCCTTTAAATTTAGTACGTCTATAAAATGTTGCTCCTCGCACATTTCGTCTGTCGCACTTGTCTAGAAGCTAGCGATGAGTCTCTCTCTAGAT
Organism: Monochamus alternatus; assembly: GCA_037114965.1. Lineage (NCBI taxonomy): Eukaryota > Metazoa > Arthropoda > Insecta > Coleoptera > Cerambycidae > Monochamus > Monochamus alternatus. Next base: position 18,465,264 of record CM073435.1, on the reverse strand, counting down.
TTTCGGCGGTTGAATATAGTAGTTTTCAGAAATATATCATCAGGTAAATCGACCAATGATAGCAATATAGGTATGTTTAAAAGCATATACCTAAAAAATGTTTTTAATAGAGAGAATAAGACACAATAGGCAAAAATATTCACTATTACGCAATAAATTATACAATTTGTTTGAATCTTTAACACTACAAACGCGAATTACAACTGATTCTCGTATAAAGCGTAAACAACAATTGCAACTGTTCATTAGTCGCGTGATTGTAACTCGCATACGTATAACATAGCCAACGGGCGGTTATAGTTGGGAAGGGGATAGGGTATACCCGCTTTTGTTTAAATTTTAAACTGGATTTGGTAAATTATTTATATTCTAGATCAGGTATCATCACTTAGTTTCATTGCGGGTCCGTTTAAAAAATATATAAATCTGTCGCGGTCTGTTTGGTAGATGACTAGCAACCAAGATTTATAATATCAATTAAAAAATAAAACGAAAAGAAATATAATATTCTTTTATTAAGAAAAGGTACATCTAATTAAAAAATAACAAAGTAAGTACCTAATATTAATGCGAAAAATGACATTTTTTACTCTGAATAATCTGTCTGAAGTCTAGAGTTAAGTTGGTGCAAGCTATTGCCATTAAATCCTAGAGATGGTCTAAATTGAATTACCACAAATTTTTATATTGATATTCTTAGGTTCTTCTGGGTCCCCACAAAATAGGTCGACGGTCCGGATCCGGACCGCGGTCCGCCATTTGGTGACCCCTGTTCTAGATTTTACCCTTTAACATTTTTGTAAATATTTTTACACTTTTCAACTTTAAATAGTAGTGTGTAAAGTCGATTTTTTGCTGTGTAGAGCAGAATTTCCAATATTCATTTTGTTAATTTGTAGCTTAGAACTGTCAATAAATATTAGCTGTATAGATTTTGCCTTTGGAAGATTGGCTTTGGTAAAATCATATTACTAAATTTCTGCACCTTTTTGGAATTGACTGTTCAAATTTAATTGCTTATCGTATCTACGTTGTATTTTGAATAATATTGTTAACCTTAGTCCGTTCACGGATTTACGAGCCATTAAAGTAGCATCTAAATATTTTCATAAGCGGAGGTTATTGTTTTTTTATTGACTACTCCTGTTTAATGTTCCTATTTAATATGTTTGCCTTTTGCGCAGCTATGGTAGTCCGATTCATAACAAGGAGGTACATCGGCGACTACGATCCGACTCTAGAGAAAATCTACACTTTCCACACCGTCATCGACAATGAGATGGTCTGTTTCGATATATTGGATACCGCGGGACAGCCAGATGTGAGTATATTCATATTGCATTCCACAGGCTCTGGAAGTTGTATTTGGAATTTCTAATAACTAACCCGACATAAAATATACAATAAGGAATTTGGAAAGAAAAAGACTGCGTCTCAACGGTTTAATTTTTTTTTAGATAACAGATTTTAATGTAGTTCTTGGACGGATATTTTCAGTGGAATATTTTTAATATATTTGGTATGAACCATGACCAATATTCAGTCACTGAGGATGAAATAAGTCATTTTCATCATCTGTTTTACGTGACTTTGCAGTACTTTCTTTAACGCAAATAGCAAATAGTTACTGCCAAATAGATCATTTTGAAAAAAATGACGAAGAAATTCAAAAATTTGCTGTCCTTTGAAAAGGACAGTGGCAAAATAAGCTACTATTAGTAATTTTTATTGTAAATATGTTCACATGTGACAAATTAATATAAGTTTTTAAATAAATTATTTTGAACGATATACCTTACAACAGAGCTGTGCAACTTCAAGTGCAAAAAACCTGTTTGTACTTTTATTTATTAAAAGTTAATAATAAATAAATAAAAAATAAACAAAAAATTGTGAAAAGTCTAGTGTTGGTAATTTTCACTACTAGTGTATCAATATTAACATTAATAATAATAATAATAGCTAATAATAATAATACTAATAGTATCTATTTACAATGTAATGTAATACACAGTGACAAAATTGTATTAATATTATCCAAATGCTTATTCCAAATACATTATAAAATTGAGCTAAAGATTAATTAAAAAAAGATCAAGGTTTGGCCCCAAAAAGATATATACATATTACAATAATGATTTAATTATTAAGTCTGTACAAAGAGGTACACCCACCAGTGGAGAGGAAACAAGAGAAATATAGAAACATGAAATAATGTAAATTTAATACTATATAGATCAATGAGCATGACTAAAAATATGTTTTTTAAATTTAAATTCAAAAACAGCAGGATTCGATAATTTTATATCTATTGGCATGGCATTATATATTTTGTTAATGTTATAAGAAAAAGATCTATAAAAATAGGGAATCTTTGAGGAGGAGGTAATATGAGACCATTAAAACGTAAATTTATTGTATGTATATCTGTCCGATAAGTTATTTTGTGTATTAAATATGGAGGACATTTGTAAAATAATACAGTATGCGCCAAAAGTATGGAATAAATTCAATAAAAACGAAACAATTATTTTTTGGGAAAAATCCTCGAACAGGTCTATTTTTAATTTAAAAAATACATATTTTAGCGTAAAATGCGAATGTCATTTGTTTGCAAGTAATGACGTCATCGATTTTTTTAAATGGCAACACCATATTTTTTTCCTTGATTCTGAAAGATCGTTTAATTCTCTATCAAACTACTAAACTAAACTAACTAAACTAAACACTAAAATGTTGCCCTCTTACATAGGAAAGTTTTCGAGTAAATGACGATTGAATGTTAGAAAACGTAAATCAATTAAAATAAAGCAAAAACGTTATCAAGTTTAGTTTTTGGAATTCCATAGTTCTTTTATGGATCACATAGGTGAAAATCTTTGCAAAGTGTCATTGTCACACCGACTTTCTAACAAGTATTGTAAGCGACATAGAAATTATTATTCAGTTTAAAGTATTATGGCACATTTAACTGTTACTCAAAGAAATGAAATTTTAATTGGTATCGGATGCGGGAATATGACTAGAACTCAGCAGGAAGTTTGCGATTTATTTAATGAAAAATATCCAGATCGCCCTATCAGCCAATCAACGTAAGGTACAGTCTAAATTTAGAGAAACTGGCAATGTTGTAAATATTCCAAAACCTGGACGTCCAAGCATTAATGAAAATCAGAAAGAGAATATTTTGATAAGTATGGCGGATAATCCTCATAATTCTTCACGATTGGTTGCATTAAACAATGACACTAGTCAGAGCACAGTGTTACATATCTTGAGGAAGGAAAAATATCATCCCTACAAAATTCAACTTGTGCAGGAAGATGATCCCGATCGCCGCTTACACTTTTGCGAAATTCTAATGGATTTATGTCAAGGAAATAGAAATTTACACCGGCAAATACTTTTTTCAGATGACGCCACATTTTGTCTGAATGGTACAGTAAACCGTCAAACTTGCAGATATTGGAGTCGGGAAAATCCTCATTGGATGGCAGAGGCACATACCCAACACCCTCAGAAATTAAATGTGTGGGCTGGAATAGTTGACGACAAAATAGTAGGGCCTTTCTTCTTTGAAGAAACCCTTACAGGATAAAGATATTTAGAGTTTCTAGAAAATGACCTTGTTCCAGCCCTTGCAGTAATTTTTCCTAACGATAATGACCCTGACATTCCTGACGATACCATATGGTTTCAGCAAGACGGTGCACCTTCGCACTATGCGCGCCCTGTACGAGATTTTTCGGATAACTGTTTTCCTGGGAGGTGGATCGGCAGACGCGGACCGATAGAATGGCTTGCAAGATCGCCAGATCTTACACCTCTTGACTATTTTTTATGGGGATACTTGAAGTCAAAAGTGTACATTAATAAACCACGTAATTTAGAAGAACTTCAAAATCGCATTCGGGACGAAATACGCAGAGTTACCCCAGAAATCATTCATAATGTGCAAGAAGAATTTCTTCACAGACTTGCGCATTGTCAAGAAGTTGGTGGATGGCAATTCGAACATTTAATTTAAGTATAAAATTTAATCAATTGTATTTTATTTTACATACCTCAGAATTGTTACTTTTTTATGGATAAAATTTACGTTTTCTAACATTCAATCGTCATTTACTCGAAAACTTTCCTATGTAAGAGGGCAAAATTTTAGTACTGTCTGATAGAGAATTAAACGATCTTTCAGAATCAAGGGAAAAAAATATGGGGTTGCCATTTAAAAAAAAATCGATGACGTCATTACTCGAAAACAAATGACAATTGAAAATCGCATTTTACGCTAAAATATGTATTTTTTTAAATTAAAAATCGGCCTGTTCGAGGATTTTTCCCAAAAAATAATTGTTTCGTTTTTATTGAATTTATTCCATACATTTGGCGCATACTGTATACTGTGAAATAATACAACAGAATGAACCCTCTTGCATAGTTATCCATTTAGCATCAGATATAGGCTTAAATTTCCTGATACCATAAATAAACCTTAAACAAGATTTTTGTACCTTTCCAATTTTGTTAATATTTACTTTGTCAAGGCAAGGTACAAAAAGAGCGTCACAATAATTAAATTGACTAAAAACCAAAGCATCTGAAAATTGAATTTTAAGTTTACTTCAGAAAATATGACAATTAGAATATAACATTTTTAGGTTATCATAAGCTTTTTGAATACATTCATTATTCATTAATGTGCTTACCTTAACTTAAGCCCGTGTCTAAAAATAAACCTAAATTTGTCGCTACTTTTGTACACTGTAAATCCTCTCCTTCAATATTAACCTAGAATTTTTGCTCAATTAAACTAGTGATATCAGCATTTAACGCCATTTTGATTCAAAGGATAAATAAATTTGTGTGTCGTCTGCATAAAAATGTACCTTACAATGTTGTAAACATGTATACAAGTTACAAGTATGTATACTAAATAAAAGTGGCCCAAGGATGGAACCTTGAAGTACTCCACATGACACGACAGTTTGAAATGACTCCCCTTTATCAGTTTCAATAAACTGAAGGTTATTATTAAGGGAGCTATGTACAAGTTCGATAGAACTCTCCGCAATGACATATAAGATAGATAGTAATAGTTTATGATAAATTTTATCAAATGCTTCAAAATAATTCAAAAGCACAAGGGCAGTGGTTTTTCCCTCATCTATAGCCCTAATAATATCATCAAGTTGTATAATTAAAACCATCTCTAAATCCAGATTGTTGAGGCGGTAGAATATTATATTTATTCAAATGTTCACGTATTTGGTTATTCATAATCTTTTCGACGACTTTTGAGATAACTGGTAAAATATTTATAGGACGTAGGTCACCATATGTTGTAGGATTTTCTTTTTTTAGAAGGGGATAACGCGTGACACTTTGAATTTATCGAGAAACTTACAATCTAGCAAGCACGCATTTACAATATTAGTAAGAAATGGTAATATTCTCGAACAACTTAAAATAATCATATTCAAATTAATGTGATCGGACCCAGTAGCAAATGATTTAATTTCAAAAAAAATTTGTTTAACAATTTCCTCCGATACTGTACTGAAAACAAATAGAGAGGCAAAACTGAATTTCAAGTTGTGATCATAGTATTGTAAAAGATCATTTTTTCACAATGTTCGAGAATTGTAGAAAATAATTATTTATATCGTTTGGTTGATTTAAACAATCTGGTAGCCATGTAACTGTTCCTTTCGAATAAAAGTTTATTTAAATGTTTCCATAACATACTACTATTACCGTGATTGTTGTTAATGCAATAGATACCTATCTTTTCATTTCACTTGGTATAGCAATGTTAGTCTGATTTTTTAATTGTTTATAATAATTCCAAACATTATCATTTTTACTTTTTCTGCTTTTGAAAATGCTTTATCTTTTAACACAATCATAGTTTTTACAGTTTCATCAACACTCTGCAAATACACAAATGATTCAAATTCAAATGGTGTTACTGTTAAAATGCCATTTAATATTTCTCGGTCAATATTTTTAAAATTTCTTACCGTGACCCCGTTTTGGTCCCTAGGTTTAATTGTAATATTAAATTTACAGTACATTAAATAATGATCTGAAAAAATATCATTGGTAACAGATATAATTTTTTTTAGATGTCGGTATCACTATATGATCCAAAAACGTGCTTGAATTTTTGGTAATTCTGGTAGGCCATAAAATAATTTGTTGATTAAGTGCATCCAAATTGTTCACATACCTAGAAACACTTTGATTTAATAAATCGAGATTTATGTCACTTTCAAATATAATTTCATTCCAATTTGTTGTTAACAAACGAAGCAACTGAGTAAGTGACTTATTGGACAGGGAACACCTGTATTTTGACTATAAATTTCATATTAGAAAGCTGTTCGCAATGATATGTGCTTCCCAGCATTGAGCCCATCATAAGGCCTAAGTTTCGCAAGTTGGGGTAACATTCACCTGGGAATAACTTAAAAAGGTCTAATTGTATATAACCCTGTTTCCGTTATTCCCTAGTAAAAAAGATCGATCTGCAAATCACACAATTCCAGTTGGATGTCTGCTTACGTTTTTAACAGAAATATTAAGTGGCTAGTGAAAAATTGAATTTTTCCTTTGATTTTCTTATAGTCGCGAAATCGGTTTCTTCTGCAATTGTATTAATGTATTTGATATGAGTTAAATATGAAACTTACTCAAAATACTTCATGTGTTCAAAGTGCTCTTTACAGCTTGGAAAAAATTCATCATGCATTTCTAGTGAAAATATTCATTTCAGAAACAAAAATAGAATAAAAAAACTGTAATTTTGCCCAAAAAATGTGTATTAAGTTTATTGGGGCAATATTTTTTGAGCTATCGTTGAGCAAGGATGCATGCATACGTATATCATCATGATAATAACATCAGGCACTGGCGTCAACCAACAACAGCTTATCTGTATGCTGGCTGGAACGGTGCAATGGAAATAAAGTAGCTGACTATAAGTGCATCGAGTCTCAATATTTTTGGACCTGGTCCCTCCAGTACGCTGCCGTTGTCAGCATTTGTTGAAATTATCAAAGAGGACACCCACAAAGAGTTTAGGAAACAAAAGGATGAAACAAATAGCTGTTGATTTGCTAAGAAATTCCTAGAGTACCCCTGCCAGGATACAGCCAAAAAATACCTGGCCATGTCTAGGACAAATCTTCGCTTGGTGACAGAAATTCAAACTGGACACTGTTGATCAAGGAAGCATCTTTATTACATGAGGAAGTGTGTGTTGTATGGATTGTGAACAGGAAGACGAGACAGTACTCCATGCACTCTGTGAATGCACTGCCATCTCGTCAGTAAGAGAATCCGTGTTAGGAGAACGATGTCCTTCTAGGCCTACATTAGAGAGATCCCCATGAGCAACGTTACCATCTTTGTTTTATTATTATGTTGGTTGGTCGCTCAAGTGGATTGATCTTCCAATAGCAGGAGGTACAAAGGTTTCAATGGAGCCTAAGTGCTGTAGCCGTTAAGCTACCCTCGCCACAATTCCAGATTCCAGAAGGATGCATACTGCGCTGTCACTAGAACTGTGTTTCAAAAAGGCAGTGGCCAGAAATTTGTGTAACCTTCGTCCTTTGCTACCAACCCAAGTATTTTAGTGCCCATTTATAATTTTCTTCTTTTTAAGCATAAAAAAGCAATAGAAACAACCTTCAGCAGGAATTTTACGGTAAACAGAATCTCTAACGCCTAGACTATTGCGATTGATATTGTCAAAACTAAGAACCCATATTGCAAAAAAAAAAATTCACGACCACTATGTTAAGAAGGTTTAATACGTCTATTTTTCGTGGATTAATAGTTATTTATGCTACAAGTACAAAAAGTAAGTGTTTATTATATATAAGCACTTTTTGCACGAGTTGCATACAATATTTTTTCTACGTTCAAGCAAAAACCAAAAAATGTTTTATTTAGATGACACTAAGTGTAGAAAAATATGACGTCGATTTGAACGTTTATGTTTGTCATGATGACAAACGCTGTAGTAGAATGGCAGATGAATGCAATAAACATTTTATTGCACTCGTGCAATAAAGAACCATTTTTTTCCACTAAATATAGTTCAATAAAGTTTTGTTTTTTGCATGAACGTAGAAAAAGGCCTTTTAACACACTAGTGGATTACAATTCAAAATATCACGCTTCGATTTTATAGCATTTTATTAACATTTATCTCAATAACGTTCTTGTCATTTTGAGGGGTAAGGAGTTTCTGGAGGACTGGAGAGGCCCACAACTTTTCAGCTGACAATCAATATTCTTGATTAAAATAAATTTATCAAATATGACGCTTTTCAAAACCATAATTTTTGACCTAATCTCGCACGGCTTTCACTCCTAATTGACAAGTTTGAGCCGTGATCGTGGATAAAATGTTGAATTACATTCAGGAAATTAACTAGCCTTTAACCCTCTCGAAAAAATGTAACGTTCGGCTGCGCCTAAGACTTGTTAATTCCCGTATACTCGCTAGAATTCAGAATGACATACGTCATACGAACAAATGAAATGAAATGAAATTTTCATCAAAATATTTAAGACTGCAACTGAAAGTAATAAAACTATATACTACACTAAAAGTTTGCATTATATATTGCACTAAATAGCAAATATTGATTGTTTTTAATGCGACCAAATATCGAAAATTACGTTGACAATAAAAACAATTACGTAACGACAGCCATGACGTAAGACATCTGAATTCTTACCGCGACTATATATAATTAATAACTATAATTTGTTACTTTAAATGTTATATTCAGGTAGTAATAGCAATAAATAATGACAAATGCTTAATTTGTCTGATATGTGGGCAAACGTTAAAATTTGTGGACAAAAGTCAAGCCTTGCTTTACTCATAACTTATCTCATAGTATCAAAGTTAATGGTAAGTACTAAAGAAGTCACTATTAAAAAAGTCAAGAAAAAACTAATAAGCTTAGGTTAGAGTAATCGGTCTTAACAGTTTGCCGTAACGTTAGAAGCTTTCCGTGTAGCTAAGACATTTGCTTATGTTTCAGGAAAACGAGTGTCTAGGTCTAGAAGCCAACATCCGATGGGCAGAAGCCTTTATCCTTATGTACTCTGTCACGGACAAATGTTCCTTCGACGAATGCTACAGGTTGAAATTCCTCATAAACTATAACAAGCGGCGGCGACGGCTGGGCAGCAACAGTAAGGACGGTTGCGGTGACGTGCCCGTGGTCTTGGTAGGAAATAAAATAGACCTGGCCGAGGATCGGATGGTGTCGTTGGAGGAGGGACAGAAGAGGAGCAAGGAAATCGGATGCGTGTGTTTTCATGAGATCTCAGTAAGGGAGAGTATAGAGCAGGTGAGTTTTATTCAAGGTGTCCTTAAACTTTGTGGCATAATTTGATGAGAATTCCATACAAGCTGACTATTTGCATTAATTTAAGATCAGCGATGCGTTATTCATCGGATTCATACTCATTCACAGGAGTTTGCTAACGCAACCTGCACACTATTCATGCCCTAGATTATGGTTCGCGCATTGGAAATGTTTCCAGTATAGCTCGGGAATGAAACGCGATGATGATCTGGCAATGGCTATAGCTCATCTGAGAATGATGAAAGTTGAATGGCTCTTGATGACTATAGTAGTTGTCGCATCCAGTCCCAAAATTTCCATTAATTAGGAAAAGTATCTAAAGCTAAAATAATCTAAAGCTAGTATCATTTATAATAGCATGGCTGTAATTAACTACTCTGTTATAGCACTGACTGAAACATAGTTAGATCCTGCATTTAATTCTAATAAGTTTTTTCCGAATAACTATTTAATTTACCGCAGATTACAACTATGTTCAGATGCACTGCTCAAGGGGTTGTGGTGTGTTCATGGCCATTGACGGGTTTTTTTCTTCTTCCCAAGTCACTATAGATAATTATGAAGAGTTGAGTAAGTTAAAGATTGATGTTATAATTGTTAAAATATTTTCTCAATCATCATATTTAATTATTGCAAATTTAAATATACCTCCTAACTCATCTGTAGCTTGTTATAATCAGTTTTTTGACACATTGTTATCTTTACCTTTATTATTTGATAATCGGGTATTGTCCTTCATTCACGTTACGCGATTGTGCATATGTTCTTGCTCGTCCCTGTAGTGTATTAATTAATATATGCTTGAGAACGACCACAATTCCTGAAAAATGGAAATTATCCAAAGTCTGTCTTATCTACAAAAAGGGTGATAAATTTAATATTACGAATTTAAGGCCTATCTCTATTATTTCTAACTTTTGCAAGGTCTTTGAAGTTCTTTTGCATAATCAGATATACCGTTTATAAAAGGACGTACCACCACCACTAATTTAGTAAATGCTACACAATTTATTTCTGAGCCTCTGGAGAAGCAGTCCCAGGTTGATGTCGTATACACTGACATGTCAAAAGTATTTGACAAACTTGATCATGGCATATTGCTACGAAAATTATTCGTGGTTTGACATTAAATTTAATTAATCTGTTCATTTCTTACCTGAGAGACAGGAAACAGTATGTTATGTTCTATGGATTTAAATCTACGAAATAAAGCAACCTGGAACCTCTGTTATTTAATATTTTTATAAATGACATAGTTAATGTAATATATGGTCAATGCCTTCTTTATGCAGATGATTTAAAAATTTACTATGATATTTATTTTGAGGTCGACTGTGTCAGGTTATATGTTATTTTGAAACTCGTCGAAGATTGCTGCACTTTAAATCATATCAAACTTAATGTCGCAAAGTGTGATGTTCTATTCCCTCAAAAAAGATCCGATCTATTATAATTACAAGTTATATAATATTACTATTGGAAGACCAGAAACCATATCTGATTTAGACCATATATCATTTGATATATGTATGTCGTTCAATGCTCATATTGATAAGATCGTTTCGAAATCCAGCCGTTAGCAGTAAGTTCTGTCATTTGAAAGAAACATGATGTGCCATAAATGGAGCCGTCTACTAGTGACGTCAAAATTAGAAACATATTGGAATTTCTCGTCCGCAAAAACCCTCGATTTACAAATATTATTTTATTTTATTTTAATTTTAACACCCTGTATCTCCGTTAATATTCAGTTTTCGAAAAATTGTTATAGGACTTCGTGACCCTAATTCTTGTGAGGAATCACCTCCTGAAGTCTTGACGCATAATTTCCGGACACCCTATATATCAAAATCTAAAATAGATACTAGCCAGGTAGCTTATAAACTAACCAAGTTTACTCTTTAGCCGTGGCATATACAGGGTTAACTATGACTAAGTACAAATATTTTAAGAGTGGATAGAGAAAATTAAGAATTAACGGAATCACTATTCAAAAAAATTTCAAACTTATGTATAAAGCAACAAAAATGTTTTTTAGAAATTATATTAAATCCTTATTTAACGCCGCCTATGTGACTTGTCCGCCATACGTTTACAGAGTCAGAGTAGGCAACTAGCAACACCATGTATTTACGTTGTAGCTTTGTGTTCTTCTTCAGTTTTTAGTGCCTTTTTTAATTTTTAAATATTTTTATAGTTGAAAGTAGAAATTTGTGCCGGGTGCAGATACTTTCCCCCAATTAGTCGAGGCAATGAAGCACTAAAAAGACCAAAGATAGGAAATCTTTTAGGATAGGACGTATCGGAATGCGGTTTTTTGCATTCGCTTGCAAAAATTATTTATATCATTCGTACCTTTGTACCTATTACAAACCAGAAGTTGCATTGCTGCAGCCAAAAATGCATGCAAAAAATGCATCTTTTGAGAGGTCTTTTGGCAAATTTAATAACTTCGTAAATAAGAATCAGAATTGGCTCAAGTCGAGTACCCTGGGGTTTTCGAGGTCGCTGATCACGATTATGATGTTCAAATTGACCCCCCGAACACCTGGAGCTCAGGAACGCCGACGAACGTCATCTCCGGGGACTATCCCGAACATTATGCGAGAGAGGAGAGAAACCTGGCTCTGAACGTCATCCCCGATGAGTTTCCAGACACAATTGAAAAAGACCAACCAAAAATCGTCCCATAATTTCATACATTCATTCATGGGTAACTCTCCCCCGGGGCCCTCAAAAAATATATTAATATATTAAAAATATGATTCAGTCCTGTAAAAACGACTGGTTGGTCTTTTTCAATTGTTTCTGGAAAACCCTCGGGGAAGACGTTCAGAGCCAGGGTAGGGCGCACCAGGTGTCTGTGGGGTGTGCGTCGGTGCTATATTTGAATTCAGCGACCCGAAAAACCCCCAGTAACGATTTTTGGTTGGTCTTTTCCAATTGTGTCTGGAAACCCCTCGGGGATGACGTTCAGAGACAGGTTAGGGTACACCAGGTGTCCGTGGGGTGTTGGCCGGTGCCATATTTGATTTCAACGAGCCAAAAAACCTCCGTAACGATTTTCGGGTGGTTTTTTTCAATTATGTCTGGAAAACCTTCGGGGATGACATTCAGGGCCAGGTTAGGGCGCATCAGGTGTTCGGGTGGTCATTTTCAATATAAAATTTGAATTCAGCGCACACAAAAAGCCCCCATAACGATTTTCGGTTCGTTATTGTCGATATTTCCAGAAAAATTCTCGAAGATGACGTCCGCGTACAGGTTGGGGCCCACCAGGTGTCCGTGGGGTGTTCGCCGATGGTATATTCGAATTCAGCGACCCAAAAAACCGCCGGGTGCCCAGTTTCTCTCCTCTCTCGCATAAAGTTCAGGATAGTCTCCGGAGATGACGTTCGTCGGCGTTCCTGAGCTCCAGGTGTTCGGGGGGTCAATTTGAACATCATAATCGTGATCGAAAACTCCAGGGTACTCGACTTGAGCCAATTTTGATTCTTATTTACGAAGTTATTAAATTTGTCAAAAGGCCTCTCGCCGCATTTTTTGCATGCATTTTTGGCTTGCCGGTTTGTAATAGGTACAAAGTAGGTACGAGAGATATAAATAATTTTTGCAAGCGAATGCAAAAAACCGTATTCCGATACGTCCTATCCTAAAAGATTTCCTATCATAATGCTTCATTGCCTCGACTAAATATAGTTCATCGGTTTGTTTTTCTAGGTTGTGGGACAAGACTGCCGCGGCTACATTAAAAGTCTATTCTTTTCAATCGATTTTGTTATAATAAATAGGGATTTTATCTAACTGTATATACATGTGTTTTATCGGCAGTGAGTGGTTATAATGAATGAAAATGTTGTAGTTTTACCAGTTTGTAACTAAGTAATGAAAAATGAATGCAGAATAGTGGAGCTAACTGGATTAACTGTTACCTACCTATCTATCAGGTATTATTACTAATAAGAATGTTAATTTTTGTCGTTTCTGAATTTAGAAATGCTGCAAAAAAAACGACCGCATAGTAGTAGATATTGTTGACAGATGTAAGCTTTATCTATGGATCTAAGCCATATCAGTCGATGCGTATCAGAGGCGCCGACTTTTCGTAGGAAAAGAGGGTTTTGCTCCATATTTTAAAAATCGAGCTAAAATGTATATGTTCCATTGTGATTATTATGTATTAGTTTACATAAAATTAAGCAAAAGGTCATTTCCATATGTGGCAATCATGGAAATCGTCATGTTAATTTTTCTGTCCCATCTTGTTGTAGACCAAGGACTCTTTGGTCAGGAGATGAGGAGATGATCTACGAACTAACGCGTATCAACACGAGTTCACGAATTAACCCTCATCAACACGAATTTCCATGTATCGAATGATTCATGTCAATCTCTATTCTCTAGTATTCGTAAGTTTCACCGTCAACACGCAAACCACGTTGCTCACGAATAGATTTGTAATATTTTCTACACACTATGTACGAATTCTTCAAATATCGCGTAATCCAAACCACAAATTCAACTGTGCTGCTTCTGTTTCTGAGATACACAGTATTAAAATGGAACTTAGCAAATGAATTAGTATAAATTCTATTGCAGTAGACTTGGAAAACTGATATTTTAATAAACAGTTATCCACTGACAAGAAACATTCCTAGATAATAACAATCATCTGAACAAACAATCGTAGAATGGAAGGTTTCTGTAAGGTTAGTGCTTCATAAAATATTTACACCATTCGTTTCTTATAACATTTTATACCATTTGTCTCTAATAGCAGTTCAGGTGCTATAAAAATGGCATCTTTTTTGAATTTCCATGAAATGAATCGTTTCCCCGATATTGAATTTGTTGTCGGAACTGACCTGAGAGACTGCTCGTTTCCCTAAAAGCATAAAACTTTATCTTGTTTATGTGAATAAAAGTGAAACACGGTAGCCCTTGCTAGTACAAATTTAATTACAGATTAATTAAAACGCAACATCATGTGAATGCACCGTTTCTGCAGTTAATAGCTACAAGCTTATTAACGTTTAATTAGAAAAGAGAACACGGAATTAAAAGCAAACTAAATCATACGTTAAAGCCCCTTTACAGTCTGCAATTCTTTTTGCAATGGCTTGCAGCAAACTTTTACACCGGAAATATCATTCCAAAAAGAACTTGCAGTTTGTTTTACATTAGTCAATTCGCAATTGCAACAGAAATGGTACAAACACTTCAAGAAGAATGCACACTAAAAACTAAATTGTTTATCCAATTTTAACAAGTAACAGTAACAAACAGGATAACATAAAATAAAGGTTTCAGTTAACATATTTTTTCCACGGTCGGGAGTGGAAATCAGTTTCTATGACATCAAAATTAAAACAGAAGTAGTCGATTATTCCCAAGGGAGTATAATGCTCCCAAGGGAGTTTACTTTATGGAGAACGTTTTTCATGCAAAAAAAAAGATAACATTGAAATTATTTATTGACATTTAAATTAAATGTTACATTTGTACAATTTTCAAAATTAATAGAAGGAATTATTACTTTCGCTTACAGTTTTTGTGATTGCGCCAGTAGTGGTACCTACTAAAACCTGATTAGCAATTTTGGTCTTATTTTCAATGGAGTTCTCGTCATAACCCTCAGCGACTGTCGTTGATTTCCAACTAGCATGACGCTTTATTTCGTGATATCCACACCAGCATCTGCCAGTAATGTCGCTGAAGATCTTCGTAAGCAGTGACCAGTATAACATGCAGCATAAGGTAAATTTAAATACGAAGCTATTACACTCGGAATTTTTTGTAGTACAAAAAAGGCGCTTATGCTTGACGTGGGGAGGACAAAGGGACAGGTATTTTCGAAACAATTCAAGCATATTTCCCACATCGGTAACCAGAAAGCTTCGTGGAATCTTTGTCTTAGAGTTTGGAATTTTTACAATCAAGGAAAAGCCTACATCCTCAATATCATCTACAGTTAAATTGACTAGTTCATCAGTTCGACAAGCTCCGGCAATCCCCAGAATTAATCCAACCTATAAAAAATCAAAATACTTAATAATTGAAATACCTAACAACAAAAGTAATCTTACCTTAATCATTAAGAATTCTTTGTCATCTGCACTTGATAGAAAATGGTTGATTTCACCCTTTGTCAATAATTTCGATTTTTTCGCTTGATATCCGTCACCGGTTCTTTTCAAAAATGCGATAAGCTTGGGGAATTTGCTTATATCTATGTTGTCGTAAATTATCAAGCATGACTTAACCATAGAATATTGCGCCCATAATGTGGAAGACTTGTAATTCTTTGCATTTTCACTGAAGTATGCCAACAAAACATTCTCGTTATATACTTGAACATTTTTCTCGGCGCATCACTTTTTGAACCGATTGTCGGCTATATCGTATAAAGATCTTGACTTCTTAGGCAGTAAATTGCTTATTGCAATATTTGCAACCTCCACAATCTCTTCCGATTCACAATTATTCATTGTGCAAGAAACAAACTTTAAACTAAACCAAACTAGCACCTTAATTTGACAATTCTTTTTGTTTGTTTATTTTGTAGTTATGACAATAACTCAACGACTACTAAATAAATGCTCAAATCCGAATACAATAATTCTGGTGCTACTTACTTCATAATGACAAAATATGTGTTTTTAAGTTAATGAGACCGTGGAAAAATAGTATATATCATTCGGGAGAGATGCTATTTTGTCCTCGGTGCATTGTAGCCCTCGGGCTTCAAATTGCACCTCTGCCAAAATAACGCATTTCTCTCCCTTATAGTATAATGTACTATTATTTCATACTAATACATTGTCAACAAAGAAACCCTTAGTTACCGTAACTACAAAAATGATCATAACTCCCATGGGAAGTCATTATAAATCCTTAACTCCTTCTAATGTATTTACAAAAACAAACCCACAATTGTCGAATTCTCCACTGAAATTATTTCCCGAATTGCAAGAATTTTCCGTCGAACTGTTGCCACTGCCTATGACTGTAGTCAAACATGAAGTTGATGTTCCACTTCTTTCATGTGACATGCCAGCTAACATTCTTGCTGTTTTATTTTTCAATTCCATGCTGTCGGTCAAATACCCTTCTGCTACCGTTGAACTTCGCCATCCACCATGCCTCTTCAATGTCGTCATATTTGCTCTTGCATTGACCAAGGCAGTCGCTGAAGTCCTCCGCAGACAATGTCTCGTGAAAGCTTTTGGATCTGACAAACCCAAAAAACTAGCAATATTGCCTGCCATTTTTCCAAATGTATTTTTCCCAACGTGCTGAACTGTGCAAAGATTTTCGTGATACGTTAGAAAAAGTCTTTCTGAACCCGACGGACGCAAAAACATATACTTCCTCAATAGACCCAATGCAGAGAACTTGTTTTCTTCCACAATTGTAAATTTCTTAGGAATATCTGTTTCACTTTCCGGAATGTCAACCACCATAACTGAGCCCCTATCTTCAATATGATTAATTTTCATATTCAAAAGTCTTGACCTCTACAGCCTCCGAAATAACCCATAATTAGAACCACCTGTACAATAGAGAAGTAAATGTGTAATTCTTATAGTTTAATGCATTATTTTATGTAATAAATGTTCATCGGAAGGCATCCGTTAAACATGTGACAATGTCGTCTCGACTAAACACTTTAGACTTTTTTTGGCTCATAGCCTTTACTTTTTCGTTTGAGAAACGTTTCCAGTTCAAGAGGCTTTCTCCCATCTATATTATATAAATTGTCATCATTGGTTTTAACATTGACCACTTAGTCCACAGGAAATTACAACTGTACGATTCAGACTGTAAGAAAAATAAATCAATATCATTTATACTAGAACGTGGAAAAATAAATACATACCATGTCTTGAAAGTAAGCCAACATAGTTTCAATTATATTTTTGTTTTCAATACTTTCACTCACTGCAGGAATTTGTCATATACTTTTTTATACTTTGGTTCCGACTTTCACATAACACTTAAAATATGATGGAAACTGTATGGGTAAAATTTTGTTGGAGAATTTGCATATTGCAAACAGCGCCATCCAACGGATATGTACCTAACTAAATATGCAATTTATAGATCTCTTTATTAACTTGATTGACCACAGCGCCACCTATATGATAAACACTATATCTCATCAACACTATTTTAAAATATACAGGATGGCTCGGAAGAAACGCACCAAATTCCAGGAATTAATTCTACACGTCAAAATAATAAGAAAAAACTCAGATGCTGTCATGCGATGTTCATTCATTTCAATAAAACAAATATATTTATTGATATTCTACTAATCATAGCAATGATTAAACGTTTAAAAACACTACCATTGACCTTTAAACACTTTCTGCTTTGTCAACGAAGGCCGTCTGTAGCTGTTTTGACTGATGCAAGGGTTGACGTCGAATTAGTGCCTTGAAAACAAGTAAAAATTATGTAACATTTGAGTTTTTTCTTATTATTTTTTGCGTGTAGAATCTATTCCTGAAGTTTGGCGTAATCCTCCCAACTCATAAATGTAGAAAGTTGATAGTAGTAATGATGTAGCACTAAACTAAAATATATATTTTTTAATGCCATAATTAACATAACTCTTACATATAAACGTACATAAAGCTAAGGTTTCAAAGCAAGGTTAATGAGAATATCAAAGTAAATCTCAAAACTATTTTACCATTACATTTGCTACCATCGGCTTTGTAAATTTACATTTTTTCCAATTCCATTGTTTTTATCAGGCATTTAAGAACAGTTCAAAGCAATTAATTCACAAAACCTTTTCACCATAAAATTATACCACTATAAAATCCTAGATAAGTTAAAATGCATAAAATTGAGAGCGCGAGCTTTTTATGCGTCAAAAGCACGTCAAAAGAATCAAACATCAAAAACAAACATTGTTGTTACGTTAGTAATCATCCAATCAAATCACAGAATGTTGAGATACTAGCGCCCTACAATG
Source organism: Monochamus alternatus (assembly GCA_037114965.1). NCBI lineage: Eukaryota > Metazoa > Arthropoda > Insecta > Coleoptera > Cerambycidae > Monochamus > Monochamus alternatus. The sequence continues at coordinate 18,446,886 of CM073435.1, read as the reverse complement.
GGTATGTGCCTAACTAATATTTAGTGTATTTCTGACTGCATACCAAAAACACTTTCAAAATAAACCATGGACTTTCCATTATATTTATAAGTGTTATGTGCCGACTTTGTTCTCTCCAGGTTTTCATTCATTTTCACAAATTAATAAATTTGATAAACTTTTATTTACAAACTTATCAGTTGATATATCCATGGTAATCATGCCTACTTAATTATTAAACAACGTTTGTTTAATTTTGAAAACCAACAAAATCTGGTTTTCATATTTCATTAGTACGAAATAAAAATCTGTATCTATCACGTGAGTTATTGGATGTTAATAAACTCTGACAAATTAACAATTGCATTCTGTTGCCCTCGATAATTAACATCCTCATAACTCCCTTGATACCAAAATAACTTTTGCAAGATCAACAATCATATAATAATCAAGTAGAAGTGAATGAAGGCGGTTTGAAATTGACAGTTTAGTCTAGGAATGTTTGCGTATGGTGGTAACTATACAAATTACTAAATTATTCCTCATTCCACAAAGACAAACTCTAATAAAAATTAAGTAAAACATATATTTTGAAGTATAGATGTCAGGTATGACGGCTTTTGCAATACGTTGTTAAGTGCGCATGCCTACGTGCATGAGACTTGCAGAATGAATTGTAGACTGTACAGCGGCTTTTACCCATTTTCATTATAAAAAATGCAAGTGGTGTTGATTGCAATGCCCGTTTAGAAAACCAATGGTACTATATCAAAGGTAATAAAAAGATGACTATATGCCGCCTATATATACGTATGCTCGGGCAGTAGGTAAGGTTTTAATGTCTGCCGCCATGTTATACTCGGAAAAAACGTCTGCCGTGATAAATATAGGTTTCTAATACTTTAATGAACAACATATTAAAAAATCAGATTTAATCAAATACTTTTGAAATTTATAATTTTTGTTAATTTCACAAATGTCTGCCATGACCTTGGAAGCGCGGTAATCGTCTACCTTTGTTATTTTTATATAATAATAATTGTATATTTTAAAATTTTCGGCAGCTTTGTTCATGTAATAACGGAGTTGGTTAAATTTTCATACCTCTCGCACCTGAGTAACAGACTCACTGTGTAAAATTTCAGGTATAATCATTTACTTATAGGTTGCCGGCCACTGGCTCTTAGACTACTAGTTCTGGCATCCAATTGCCTTATGCTGTTGACATTTCTTTTGTATTTTCCGTGATAACAATGATGTGGATTTAGTAGGTACATATATTTATAAATAAAATACGATACATCTGAAGCCAGCTTCAGAGAACGACGTAGTATTGCCAGCAACATTAAGTCACGTGACTTTCAACCAATGAAATTAATTGTATTTGTTGTTGAAGTCGAGTGAAGTTCAAAATTTCTAATTTCAACTATCTAAAGGAGCAATATTTGGGCATAACATAACCAACAAAAACCAAACAAATTTTATATATTTTTTTTACACAGAGATTTCTGCAGATATTCCTCATTTCAAAATTGACGTCGTGGGTTTAATCTGTTAATTAAATGGTGCATAGCATTGTGATTTTGTTAACATAATAGCGAATTAATTACTAAGTATCACTTTATCTGTATACTATTGCTACAAACTGAAACGTTATATATCAAATCATTAATTTATTTGCAGGTTATACATTGTGGCGAACGACGTCGTTTGGAGAGATGAGTTTGCTTTATTATTGGGCAATTTCCGGTGTTCAATCTAATTATTTCCGTATGTTTTAATAACTAATTTAGTGCCTTGATGTACGTAAGCTAGACAGAAAGCTATCAAGAATTTCTAATAAATGATTCTAAAAATATCGAGCACCAAGAAGGTTGTTAATTTTGTTTTTTTTAAGTCATTGCCAGTGCTTCTTACATTTTGAACTTTCTGAGAGATAGCAGGGAGAAATTAATACTTATTTAATAGTTATTTTTATTTAAAAAATAATATCCAAGAAATCCAATAACAAAATCCATTTAAAAACACTTCTTTCTTAATATTATAGATCTCTGACTGCGAATTCAGTGATTCGGATAACTTATTAGGTATATTCTTTCACCAGCTCTAGTAATAATGAAATAGATATAATCCAGGAAATAATTTATTTATTTATGTATAACAGTACACAACCAATTACATGGTGGATGAAATATTCTATAGTTAAAGTTACTTGTAAAATAAACAAACAAATTCAGTACAAGAAGCAAACAAAATATAAAAGCCAGTTAAAACAGATTTGCTATAGACTTGATATTACAAGAAAATATGGATAGATTGTAGAGCATTTTAGAGAAGGACATTATATTATGCTTATTTAAGTTAAGAGGGACAGGTACACCATATATTTAGTAGTGTTAAAACATTTTGTAAATGCAAATGCAAATGAGAATCATTTAAAGTCTCAACTTTAACAAATACAGGCTGTATCACATAAGAGGGCCACTCCCATGTATCTCGCTTAATATGCGAGACACGTCAAAAATCTTTAATTGTTTTTTGTTGCATTTTTGGAGGCCTTTATGCTCGTAAAAACAAATTTTAGATCCATGGCCAACTTTATGAGTAATAATAAAAAAACCTGTAAAGTGCCCAAACTTTAAGGCTGTCTAACTTTTTTATTTTAAGAGATAGAGAAAACTTATTGGTAATAAATTTTTATTGCAAAATTGATACCTTTCACCTCATATAAATAGATTTTTGAAATATCGTATGTGGTTCGCTGCGCCCTCTAGGCGGATAAAAACATTTTGTATTGACAAAAATTGCCTGTTTTTTCGTCTTTTATGCAATATACTACATGTTGCCATTATCTTTCGTATATATTAAATTTTTCAATTTTAGTTAAAAAAAATATACCTAAATATTTTCGTGTTGCTCAAGATAACGAAGAACCTGTTTTAAAGACGCCAATTGCAAAAAAAATAATAAACAGAATGTAGTTTTTTATGCAAAATACATATTTTCTTATAATATTATTTTATTACATTGTCTGTGTCAAAATAATTTTAAAGACCCAGTTGCTTCTAATGTGAAAACAAATAAAATAATATTATCAGAAAATCTGTATTTTGCATAAAAAAGTACATTCTGTTTATTATTTTTTTGCAGTTGACGTCTTTAAAACAGGTTCTACATTATCTTGAGCAACATGAAAATATTTAGGTACATTTTTTAACTGAAATTGAAAAAAATGTAATAAATACAAAAGATAAGGGCAACATATAGTATATAGTATGAAAGACGAAAAAACAGGCAATTTTTTGTGGCCATAGCCTGCTTCAATAAAAAATTTTTATATCCGCCTAGGGGGCGCAGCGAACCACATACGATATTTAATATTAATTTTGCAATAAAAATTTATTACCAACAAGTTTTCTCTATCTCTTAAAATAAAAAAGTTAGACAGCCTTAAAGTTTGGGTACTTTACAGGCTTCTTTGTTATTACTCATAAAGTTGGCCATGGATCTCAAATTTGTTTTTACAAGCATAAAGGCCTCCAAAAATGCAACAAAAAACAATTAAAGGTTTTTGACGTCTCTCGCATATTAAGCGAGATACATAGGAATGGCCCTCTTATGTGATACAGCCTGTATTTTCATATCATCGGCATATAGCATAAATACTAACAAGTGTCATTCAAAAAAATATTAAACTGTAGGAGTCCTAAGAAGGAACCTTGCGGAACTCCAGACTCCCCTATATTGAATATATTGTACTCTCTTTACTTTAAAATTGCATTCGTAGTTGCAATCAGTGACTAAATTATAGATGGTAATGGTGTCAAAAAGAAATTTTACGATACCAGAAACTTTTTTTGTATTACTCTTTCTTCTTATAATTTAGAATGTAAGAAGATGTCAAATTTGATGACCGCACTGGCCACCTAATCGGTTCGTTGTGTCTCGATCCATCATCCAGGCTACATTATATTAAAAAAAATTGTAATTATATTTTCGTTATGGGTAGGTCATGTCTTGTTAATATTAATTAATTAATTTCTGAAATTCTGGACAAGCAGTTCCAGGTTGGTGTCGTATATATTGACTAGTCGAAGGCATTCGACAGTCTTGATTATGGCATATTGTTACGGAAATTATTATCGTGTGGTTTATTATTAAATTTAATTAATCTGTTCATGGGGTATGTTATGTTCACTGGATTTAAATGGATTTAATTCTACTGAAGCAACCTGGGGCCTTTATTATTTAATATTTTTATAAATGACGTAGTTAATGTTATAGATGTTCAATGCTTTCTTTATGCAGATGATTTAAAAATTTATTATGATATTCACTCTGAGGCCGACTTCGTTCGATGATATGATAATTTGAAACTCGTTGAAGATTGGTGCACTTTAAATCATATCAAGCTTAATGTAGCAAAGTGCAGCGTAATGCCCTATTCCCTCAAAAAACATCTTATCTATTATTATTACAAGATAAATAATAATATTATTGAAAGACCAAGAAACATATTTGATTTAGAGGTAATATTTGATAAACATCTGTCTTTCCATTGGTGAGATTTTTTCCAAACTCAACTATATGTATGGATTTATTGCGCGTTACAGTAAGAACTGTAATATTGAGACTTTAGAAATATTATACTATGCTTATGTGAGGTCAAAGTTAGAGTAGGTCTCAGTAGTTTGAATCCTCACTATCAAAGCGTTTCCTCAAACTGTTGTCTTTTAAAACAGATGGCGTTTACCTTGACATTGATATACCTCATGATTCTTTACTTCAGAGCCAGGGTTTTAAAAGCTTAAGTGTTCATAGACAGTGTCATTCAACTATATTTTTGTTTAAAGTAATGAACAATGCTGCATGTCTATATTAGTCCTGGAACATACCGATCTAAAGTAGATATCCGACGAAAATAATTTAAGAATATCGATGAGAGCTACATTTTTGGACGTTCCATGGACGTCCATAATTGGCCCTGGAATGTACCAACGAATGGACTTTAAATAAATGTTTTGTGGATATTGTTTGCTGTATGGTATGTCATTTGAAAATTTGTATTGCTAACAGATATTTTCGAATATAATTTGTATTTTTTTAAAATTTTCTACCATTCTTACATGGAAAATTAAATTGTTATAAAAAATCAGTATATTGAATATTTAAAACCCAAGTCTACGACATAATTTGCTTAAAATAAAAAGGTGATACCATCAAATAGTTTTGCATACGCGATGCTCGAGTGATGCCAAAAACAAAATAAAATTAGTATTTTCAATATTCTGATAATTTTTTATAATTAATGATAATTATTGACATTTTTTAGGTGTTTAACGTTTTCCGAGACGTATGCAGATTTTGGCGAGTTCACAGCAAAAATCCTGTCAAGATGAGACGAACTGTTAGTGAAAAAGAACGAGCCTCACCGGATGCTGTTGGATCGTTGTGTTCAGCAGTAGTTTCACCAAGTAGTCTATATCCGTACAAGCCAATAACAGGTAAAACTCAGAAAACGCTAATTTTTCCAAATCGTGATTTAAAAGAGCATCGTTCAAAAATTAAAGTTTAGTGAAATGTTGGGAATAAGTTTTTTAAAATTGGTTCTTCTGGTGGGTTTATAGGTCCAAATAATAAAACAATAACTGTTGAATCTCAAGCTTACGTTGCGAAAAAAAATATTTTTTCTTCTCAATAAGCACACTAAAAAACCAAATTGGAAAAGAAATACAATCAGCAAGTGGTATATAAAAAAAAGAAAACTACAAACGAAATTTATAAACCTTACATTCATCTACTTGTTGTTTCTTTGTCCAATTTGTGTTGTGTCTCTAATGACCATTCTTTTTTGTAATAATATTGTGTTACTTAAGATTATACAGTGCATAAGGATTAGGGAGTAGTACAAATTGGACAATTAGTAGTTTAATAGAAAAGTTTAATTGATTTTTTACAACTTTCCATTTTATTTTTCCACGAAATTGTCTAGCGAGAATGCTATTTCAGTTAAAATAATACATTCTTTCTTCAGTGAAGTAAAATAACTTTGGAATATCATTTTTTTTCCTCAATTTCAAAAGCTAACTGCGGGATTTAAAATTTAAGTTCGATTAATATTACACTGCCGTCAAATTGAGACTCCATTCTAATACCTTTTAGGGAAACGTTGGACCGATGTGGAACTCGAAGAAGAAGAAGAGGAGGAGGAATCGGAGAGCAAAGAGAGCAACGCTTCTAGTCCTTGCGATTCTGTACCTTTTCGAGAAAGAGCTTCTACAGAGGGCCACATCCCTCACAGGCCTTGGAGGTGGAGGTACCCTGCTCCAAAGTCCAACAACAGCGATCCCAGTTATTATTCCACGGCTAGAGCAGATAGGAGGATGAGCATTTCCATGAGAGGCAGCAACGCGAGTTACTAGTCTATTTCGACTGGATTTCAAAGAATTTTTGAGAACGGATGATATTTATATGTTTATATGGAATTATATATTAACTGTTTTTTGTTATTGAAAGATTTCTAAGCATTGTCTGATAATAAAAATATTATCAACATTCCAGTACATGCCGTTTATTTTGATTTTTATTGATTTAACTTGTATGGTTATTATTATATCCATCGGATAAAACCCATAACATCTTTAAATCCTTTGGAGTTCCGGATAATAAACCCCAAGTTTCTATATGCCTCAGATACGCAGACCTCCATGTGACGCGAAAATCTAAGTTGACGATCAAATAGAGTCCCAGATCTTTAATAAATTCAGGTCTCACAAGGACATTACTGCTAAGTGTGTAATTGAATATTAGAGGTTGTACTGTGCGGCAAAAGGACATAACCATACACTTGGAAGCATTTAAAGGCAAGTTATTATCAACACACCAGTTGTTAAATGTAATAAAATTGCTTTGTAGAATTTCGAGACAGGCAATTTTACAGTACAATTTTACATCGTCAGCATACAGGAGGTAATGAACATTAAGGTCTTTCACAATGTCGTTAATAAATATTATAAATAGTAGTCGGCCCAAAATAGATCCTTGGGGAACACCAGATGTCTGGGGGAAAATGTTAGATTTAATTATATTATAAAAATTTGATGACACTTTGTGATATTATTAAATGGTGATGATATTTTTACATTTCACCAAAAGTGCGTTCTCTACGAAAGTACGACAGTAGAATCTGTCAAAACAGTCGATTTGTGATTTCTCATTCATTTTTAATAATTTGAAATTTTCAGTGATTATAATCAAAATTTGAATTGTTGTTTTATTAAGTTTTGGATGTGTCAAATGTAAAATGGCAATGCCAGGCGCCTCAAGTTCAAGTATCGTCGACGGTATTTGAAATACTAACAATATTACAAATTATTTAATACAGAGCTGTACAGCTTCCCAAGTTATCACTGTAAATAAAATTGTGACAATTTAATTTTTCAGTTCAGTAGTTTCCAATTTCACTTCATTTTTAAGAAGAATGGGAATCTTCTTGCGTAGACCGATGAAACGTTGCACAGGTTCTGAACTAACGAATATCGGTGTGAAATAAAAAGTCCCCATATGTAGCGTTTACTCCAGCCAAAAAAATCACGAAACTTTCTGTGAGTCAAAGCGCGATTGCTCCCTCTTAAGTTATTTAAACAACCACTTTCATGACATTGATTTGATGTAAGGACTTTCCACATAGGCATCTTGGTGGACAATGCAGTGTATCACAAGACAGTTGATATTGTTCAATTTTAAGAGTTCTACAGATCAAGTTCAGTGACAACACAGGAATATTTATCGAATTCTTCATCGTACCTTATTTACAGATTCAACAATATCTTTGTTCTTAGTTATACCATGGAGAGGAATACGATTAACCATCTCCTCTGCTACATTGACGTCCTCTTGAATAATTCGAATAAAAATTGCAAGTTGACTGTTATCGAATAGATTAGTGCTTTCAGTCAGAGTGAAAAACATTTACATTTTCAATTGTGTTGTGCAATTTTTTGGATACATATTGATTCTACACGTCTTGCAATTGTTTGCTGCGATGCTGGGACTGTTTCGAATTTTTTTGTAATTTTTGTTTTATCGAATTTTGTTGCCATTTTGATTGTACAATTCTTAATAAGCACTCCATCATTAAAAGATTTGACAATTTCCAGCGTTACTTCGTAAGAAGGAGCAATACTGCATTTGTTATCAGTGTTAGACATTTTGAAAAATGTTTGTTTTAGTTTTTTCATATAATCCGTAATGATAGCATTACTGGATTCGCCTGGATCATAAGATATATAGGAACAAGAAGGTCCATCTAATTATTGATAATGCCTACAACTTTTGACGTTTGTAGGTCGTCAGAAATATTAGAATGCAAGGGGAATTGCAATCAACACCGCCGTACATAGGATTGTTGCCACAAAACAGGTAAACTGTTACTTAAAATCGTAGTGATAAATGCTTAATTTGTTAGATCTGAGGGCGATGTTGGCAATGCCATCTGGATTCAGACGACTTACAAACATCAAAATCAAAACCTTAATCATACAATAGCCATCAGCAATGATTACACATAATATAAGCTTCTCTATCACAAGTAAAAGTAAGCTCCTGTTCTAAAGAGCCCTCAAACTTAATCAATGATTTGACCTTTATCAGTACTTATTACTTTTACTATTACATTATAACTGTTTATTATTCGTGTCGATTGCAATGTTCCTGGGACATTGCTGACGGACAAAAGTTAAAAATTGTTGCATGGACTACAGCACGCACTCAAATTTGGTGACATGATGAAGTTACCAATTGTACAGCAAGTCCGTACTACGTGCAAAGACTAGCATTTGCTTTTCTGGAGATTCTCTAGAGTAGAGTAGCACGAGAAGAAAGGAATGCTGCAGTAATGTATTTTCTTTTCACGATTAAACAAACACAGCTTCTGCGACGAGGATTCCATAGTCCTTGTGTGCTTGTCCCCATAATCTGCATACTGCATTGCATTGCTCAATCCAGTTCTATGAAAGTGCTTGTTGAGAAGTCCATGGCCTATTAGAAGACCCGTGATGATCCTGATATTGCTTTTGCTGAATATACTAATGTCGTAAACTTCATTTGCTGGATCATTCTTCCATAGATTATTTTTTCATCCAGTTACCAATGGATCTTACAAGGTAACCTCAAAATTAGTTCTGGCCCCACAAATTGACTACTTGAGCTTTACCTACCCAATATATCATTTATTTCGCTATGCGTCACTATTTTCTAATGTGGGTAAAAATCAGTTTTACACGATTCCTGTACCAAAAGTGTATGCAAAGTCTCCTGGCTATTTGTGCATATTTGAATATGCTGGTTTATACGTTTTCTTCTGATTTTTTATACGCGAATAGAGACAAAACCGTAACGTGCCTTACCAGGAGTAAAATAGATTCACTTCTAGTTGCACAACATAGATTTCCACCCTCAAATCCTGATCTGTTTTGGACTCATTACTCAACCAGACGAGCACTTCCGAAATCTGAGGCTCAAGGTTAACGAGCAATGCGTTCCTATCCAATATTTCCACTTTAAAGTTCATTTGAGCAGGGAATATTTTATTGATTGCCATTTCTCCCACTATTTAAGCCACTTAAGAAAAATTGTTAATAATAATAGGGCAGAATTGATAAATCAAGAATTTCTCATAAATGTATTATTTTTATTATTTTTGATATACAGGGTGTTCCAGAATGATGGTCAAATATTTTACCAGTGTATTCCACAAGTTATTTTAGGGGGGGGGATCGTCATATAATTTTATTATCGCTTTCCTCAGCTATTTGAATGAGGACAATTTTTTTTGTCAAATGATGTTTTGAAAACTGTAGAAGCATTACATTTTACTGTATTAGAAAGGTATTTTAAGCTAATATAAATCAAATCTCCTATCAATGAAGTAGAGTAGTTAGTTTCACACAATATTGTTAATACCTAAAAATATATAAAAAAAGATTGACATATTATATACTTGTGGTTATGATATCGCCAAATCAATAAAAATATATTGCTTCAGAAGCTCACCTATCTTTTTAGTTTGTTAATTATGTTCCTGTTTGCGTTAGAATTTTTAAATTTTGTAATACCTTTATTTTGATATTTTCTAGAATATTCCAGACCATATTCGATTTGGTTCTTCACACGGTCTCGAGAACGCGAGAACTTCGAGAACACTAAAAAAATATATAAGCGGATCGGTTTTGCCTCCAGAGTTTAGTTTATGCTCAGTAGACTAACGCGCATAACAGAGACGTCAAAGTAAAAATTTGACAGTTTGAAACATATTTGTTGTGAATCAAGTAGTTTCAATAAAGTTAGTTCAGGGCTCAATGTAGAGGTTACAATATTTTTGACATATCCGAATTATAAATCTAAGATGTATATTATGTACTCTCTGTTGAAAAATAAACGATTACAACATAATACATTTACCAAGAACAATATCATAACATCTTAATCAGTTAAATCTTTCAAAGTTCCCGAAAGGTCATACAAATGTACTTTCATGTTATGTATGTAGTATAATTTATACTCATTTTGATGTCGATAGTCGGAAATTAGAGGCTAAATTTCAAAGAAAATACAAAATTTTCTCAATTGTGGACGTTTCGTCACTTATCGTAACAGCCTCAGAACACTATAAAATTTAATAAATTCAAAATTACATCACAATTCATAAATAACAAACTTAACATTAAAGTATTAAAAAAGTGTGTTTATAACATTACAATAAAATGAATACAACAATATCTATATAAACATGAAAAAAGAAAACACAATTACACACACACACCAACAATTATTATATGCCACAAATTTAAAAGTAAAAGTATTAAAATTATATAAACAAAAATGTCTTTATACAATGAATAATAAAATAACAAAAATATGGTGAATGAACGAGAAATGTAACAAACAACAACCTGTGCATAACATGCAAAAAAATTTTATATTACTTATATTACTGATTTAAGTGCTTCACTGTGTTTTCCGAGTCTCGTTGTACATAGTATGGCATATAACAATCTTGGACAGTATAGATATAAGCAGAAAATAACGTACACATATATCAAGAACATGTATTAAAATATAAATCAAATTAAAGTTATCTTGTCGTACGAGACTAAGGGTGAACAAAAACTAAAAGTTTACAAACATTACCTTTTTATATCCCCTATAAGGTTAAAATATAATCTACTGAGGGTTTCAATATCCGCTCTTTTATTTCTTTTTTTATGCATATCGTTTCATATAATAATTATTTTTTTATATTATTTTTTTTTGTCGATAATCTTAGTTGAACTACTATAACAATGTTCGGCAAGTGCAGTATTGTTACTTTTTTTGTCTTTGGATTTAATATATTCATACAGTCTCTTCTATGTTCCTGAATGCGAGTTCCTAAATATCTACCAGTTTGACCTATATAAATCCTATCACAATCTTTGGAAGGTATTTTATAAACAACATTTGATTGAAGTTCGGCCGTTTTTGTCTTATTTATTCAATTTTATAGTGTTGTGATGATGTCCCTATAAGTGACGAAACGTCGACAATCGAGAAAATTTGGTGTTTCCTTTGAAATTTGGCCTCTAATTTCCCACTATCGATAACAAACTGAACAAAAATAAGGCTGGTAATATCATTAGTTAGAATATTTTATACTGTTTAAATTTCCCTGTAAATACGAATATAATACGTATAATACAGTTTATTAGTATCTAAATAATTATATATATCAATGAAATACATTGGAGATCATATTAATAGATTTACAAAATCTAAGATGCAATAAACAATTAATAGCAGAAACTAAACAAATTGAATTGTTCCTTTAAATATTTCTTGGTGCTCCTGGTGCGTAGTATGTACACATCTGAAAACGTCATCTAAATCTATTTACTTTTGAAGAAATTGAACTATGAGGGGGATGCAATCTGTAACAGAAAATTTCTCATTTTACTTAAGCTGTAAACTAAAATAATTATCATCAATTTTTTAACTTATAAACAACGCTTCGTAGTAATTTTATAATGTGCTAATTTTTTAAGCTTCTACAAATGTGTCAAAATATTTTATATATTCATATCTCGACATCAATAAATAATTAAGTATGCAAATAATATATGTTATTTTATACTAAAATTATTACCCATCTAACTCAACAGCTGGACAAAGAGGAGTTTCGACTGGCACGATTTTATCGAACGCAGCGTAATTTATCTTATACCCTCTCCTAAACTCATCCTGCACCACAATTTGTTCGAACCTATGACCCCAAAACACCTCACTGGACAAATAACTAGACCTAGCTTGGGTCTTCTGATCAGTACTCTCAATGGTGCCCTCCAATGTCACAACAATCTCGAAATTCTCTTTCTGTAAATCTTCAGCTGAGAGGTGGTACAAGGGAGACTTCTTCTCGATTTTATGCACTATGCACATGGGCCAGATGAAGAAAAGGTCTCCATCACATTCATCGGCACTTACCGAAAGTTTAGTGTGGAAACTGTTCAGTGTCTCACCTTCTTTGGTTGTTCTAGGTCTGATAAGCTGTGCCTTAATCTTTGTTTCAATGATCCTGCTCTTCTTTCTCATATCTCCAACTCTAAATATTAAACAGAGAACGCCATCACGTTGGCAGATGACTGCGTATTTGGAAAATCTCAAAGTTTGCGCCCTGTGCTTGGGTCTTGTTATCTTAGCGAAGAAAATGCCGACTAAGAAAGCTTCTATGACGAGTCCGACGATGTTCTGGATACACATCAGAAGCACGCCTTCAACACATTCTTCTGTGGGGGTTCTTTGACCGTATCCGGTGGTATGCTGGGTCTCCACCGAAAATAGAAAGCATGACATGAAGCCATATATTTCAAGGACGCAGGGAGTGAAGTTAGATGCTGCTTGGTTCATTGGCAGATGCGGTTCATCTAAATCACCATGGAGAAAGGCTACTACCCACCAGGCTATTCCAAAGAGGAACCAGGACACGAAGAATCCCAAGGCGAGGATGGTGAGGGTCCATCTCCATTGGAGGTCCACGAGAGTTGTAAAAATATCGCGAAGGAAGTGTTTCTTGGGTACTTTTGTTGGAAAGATGTTGCATTCTCCATTTTTTGATACTGCACGTATGGAATTGTTCACTGATGCCCTTGGTTTTCTGAAAACCGAATAAATTTTGTTATGGAAAAATATGATCTACTTTTATTTAAAATAAGAAAAGAAAACAATTAGACAATTCAGAATTACTTGAACTACACTACCAACGATGATATTTTAAATCATAACAGCATAATATTTCGAAAAACTTTGAACCTAAATCTTATATATATATATATATATATATATATATATATATTCACTAAATTTGGGATGTATATGTATACAAGAGGTCTCTAGTCTGTTTTGGCTTTAAACAGTACAAGTCACATAAAACACGATTCTATTTTAAAAAAAAATCAGCATAGAGAAGTGGATGAGATGTACAATAATCACCATTCATTATTTTTATTTCTATACTTAAAAAAAATTGGAAAATTGTGTTATATATTTCTTATTGTATTTATCCCTATTAGCTGACATAGCAGAATTTCATTTCGATAATGTGAAAAGGTTTTTTCTTAAGTAACTTCAATTTTTGAGATCGGAATATTTCGGGTGGTTCATTTTTCATAGCTTACCATTGGTATCTGGGAATCGGTAAAATACAGGGTGCCACAAATTAGAAAAAATGTCCCCTTTTGATGTCCTGTAAAATAAACTAAATAGATCTAAGATATCTGCTGCTGTTGCTGAAATATTGTGAAAAAACTGGAAATAGCGATATTAGAAAATGTCATCTAGTGTTATTATTTCTCAATAGAAAGAGCTGAAATTTGGTACATAGGGATGAAACATACGAGAAATCGCGCCTTATTGGTTCATGTTGTTCTTGACATAAAATTAAATTCAGTGCTTAACCAAACAAAATACACAATGCAAATCCTACATAAATACTTCCAAATGACGTTCATTTTCATGCACACAAAGCTCAGTTCTTAATCTAATGTTGTCCACAGTCTTTTGACTACATTATGAAATAGAACTAAAAACGGCAGAAATACTATCGCATGACCTATGGTCTATATTTTTGCAGGAATTATAATAAATTATATCTTCAATGAAAATCGGTTTGTTGGTATCGGATTTTTATCTCTCTACACCAAATTTTAGTTTCCTCTGTTGATAAACAATGACGCTAGATGGCATTCTCTAAAATCGTTATTTTCAGTCTTTTCACAATATTTCAGAAATGCCAGCAGATATCTTGGATCTGTCTTAATGGTGATCAAAAGACGCAACTTTTTTCTAATTTGAACCACCATGTATATTCTACGGTTTCCGAGATGCTGATGGAAGCCATGAAAACAGATCATCCTGTATAAAAAAAATTATTAATATGTCGTCTTTATGCAGAACAATAAATATAATTATTTAACAAAATATAGAAATAAATGCCACATGTAGATTCTTTAAAAACATAGTAAGGTATTTATTTTATTTTACATGTTATTTTTCATATTTACTACAATTTTGAAGCCATATTCAGTTATTCCGAAATTAAACATCATAATGCGTATTAGGAAAAATTAATTAAAAAATAAACTAGTATCGACAATCAATTAAGGATATGGCCTAATAAATTATAGAAATTTACAGTGCAATACAAATAAATAAAATATTGATATTAGTAAACAGAGATTACGATTCAGCAAAGTACGATTTCAATATTTTTTTAGTGGCTAATATGACTATAATTTTTTTATTAAAGTTTTTGAACATAGTAGGTCATAAAATTAAGAGTGGCAAAAACTATGTGTTCTAAGGCAGATCTCATCGATTAGTGCCTAAAACACAGAATTTTAGGTGCAGCTCAATTACTGATATATTTGTTATAACAACTAATTATAACATCTCAGAGATGATGGATATCGTATTAATTTATGGTGAGAAAGGCTTTAGAACGATTTCCCGGTAAACATGTGCCAAATGCAGCTACTTTTACAACGATGTGCAGTGAGTGCAAGTGTACTGCAAAAGCAAGTGTGACGCGGTAAATTTACAACCGAATTGTGGAAGAGATGGAGATCTAGGGCGTCCATGACGTATTGCAGCAGTGTATTATACACTAAACTAAATTATATCTGTAACATATACAGCGTATACAAGCATACCAGGGGATTAGATGAGGACGTTAAATCATTTGGACTTATTGATGATTTACACAAACGTATCATAGCTGCTGCCAATAAATTACAAGTTCAAAACGGACAAAAAGCAGAAACATTTGTGTTAGTTTGTAAAAATTGGGTAACACGGGCTAAAATTTTGATGTACTTAATCAGGTATGTCAAATTATTTTACTAATTAAAACCAACAATAGCGGCAAAAGCAGTTGAATTTACTACATTAAAATAAGTGTTGTAAAATGTAATTTATTTCTTTCCAGTACATTCAAATTTTTTTTAGATAAGTTCTGAAATACCCTGTGCACAACATTACCCGCTATCCTGCGCCTCTGGAAGATTTTGACCATTTTTGACCACTGAAATAAGCTTCGATCCGTTTCCTTTCTTTGTCGCTTCCGGGCATTCCAAACTTCTCTTCTTTTCTACCTAGAAAGCATTAAGTTACAATTTCTACATCATTAAGGTCTTCCTTAAATTAAGTAATTTATTTGATTTAAATAAATGAAAATTTCTTGACATAAGTAATGATTCTCTCAATACGAAGGGGAGAAATGATTAAATGTAGACTTCTCTTCCATAAAAAAATTACTTACCTTCATCCTCAGTATGTAGAGAACCCACTACGAATTTTTGCAAACCACAAGAAGTGCCATCGTAAGACGAAAACAAACAAAGCTTGATAGCTTTCTAAAATCGCCCGTGCACTTCGCGAAGACTGTCTCACATTTTTAACTATAACAAATTCGCTTCTTTTATTATCTTGTTAAGACTAATTTGCTTCTAAAAAGGGAACTACGAGCACTGATAATCTGCCGGTTTCCATTGGCTCTGGTGTAGGTGTTAATACACATTTTTAAAACAATCGCGTCCTCGAAAAGCATTGCAAAATATCTCCTATGATAGAGATCTAGGAAACGTCAAAATAATAATCTTCTCAAATGACCACTAGCGGAAGTATGCGAATTTCTGGTACTAAATTATTTAAAAAAGCTAATATGGTTATACACAATTTGAGAATTAATAATAATAATAATAATAATAATAAATGCATTTATTGCCCAACAGTTACCCATTTACAGAGCAATTATACAAAAAAAAAATACTTTCACTTAAGTGATTATATACAAAGTGTACCAAATACAATTATGACAGACACATATTAAGTTTAACAGAATTAGAAAGATAATTATAGGTATTCTTTACATTTATGTTTTAACAAAACTGCAACAGAAAAAATCACAAACGGAAGCAATTACATTTGCATTAGCACACATTACAGTTACTGGTGCTTTTAACAATAAATTTGTTTGAGCTCTTTTACAGTAACATATATTATTTTGTCTGGTTGCAAGTCTAGGAACTAATATATTAATTTGTGATAACAAAGCAGAACAGTCAATTTTACCCTGTAATAACTTACATAAAAATAAAACAGATGCTAGTTTTCTACGCTGCTCCAAGGACATAAAATTAAAACTACTCAATAAATCATTATAATCGCACCCTCTTTGGGGATATACCTCACTAGTTCTAAAACTTTATATTTTAAAAAGTTCTTTTGGACTCTTTCAATAGCAGAAGAATACTGCAGATATATAGGATTCCATATTAAAGAGGCATATTCCAATTTAGTTCTAATTTAACTAAAATACATAGTTGACAAAGCAGACACATCTGTAAAATTTTTGCTATTACGTATAACAAAACCTTGTGTATTATATGCTGACTTTATAATATTACTTATATGTTGATTGAATGTCAATTGATGATCAAAGTAAACTCCTAAGTCTCTTATATTATTTGTTCTTTCTAAAGTAACATTATTGATTGTGTACGGATATTGCAAAACATTTGATTCACCAATTTTCCAATAGAGCAATTTGTTCTTGCAACATAATACAGTCATCTACATTAACAATAGAAGTATATATTTTCAGATCGTCGGCAAACATCAATTTGTTACAATCTATTACATTGCATAAATCGTTGATGAAAATCAGAAAAAGTAAAGGTCCTAAATTGGATCCTTGAGGGACACCACTTGTTGCAATATAGATATCAGAGCAAAAACCATTGTAACAAACAAATTGCTTGCCATTACTGAAACAAGATTTCAAAAGTATCAAATATTTGCTATGAAAGCCTAAATCTGAGAATTTCTTAAGTAGTGCAGTGTGACATATTTTATCGAACGCTTTACAAAAATCTGTGTAGATAGCATCAACTTGTCCTTTATCATCTAGTGTTTCACATAGAAACTGACCGAATACAGCTAGGTTACTCGTAGTTGATCGAGAATTCATAAATCCATGTTGAGAGATTGATATAATATTTTTTGCAGATGCGTATAAGCGATTGTATAAGACACTCTCTAATAGTTTTACAAAGTTGTTTAAAAGTGATATGGGTCTATAATTTACAATACTATCTTTATTTTCAGATTTATGTATCGGACAAACTTTAGCAATCTTCCAGACTTCCGGGAAGACAGAACTATCCAAAACTAAATTAAAGAGTATCTTCAAAGGTTGCGCCAGTACTCTTATGCAATCCTTTACAATAAAAGAAGGAATTTTATCGGAACCAGATGTAAATTTATTTTTCAACTTTTTCCCTGCTTCAAAAATTTCTTTTTCATCTATCGGTTCACAACTGATGTCAAGTGAAGCATTGGGATTCAAATTAAAATCAAAATCTGCATCCACTAGATCAGGCAAAGAATAAACACTGACAAAAAAATGACTAAAAGCATTGACAATCAACTGCGGATCATTAAAAGATTCGCCGTCATACATCATTCTTCCCGGAATTCTGAAAGTTCTATTCTTACAATTAACAAAAGACCAAAAGAATTTCGGTTCATGTTGATTACATCAGAGCTGTTCAACTTTAAGTGGCCCAAGGGCCTCTGCAAATCAAATTATTTATTCAGAAACTTAACAAATACACAAAAACAAATTAGCGGAAGTTTAGGGATTTTGGTTTTTACTAATCAGAGTATCTGTTACGGTGAAAGTAGTAGTTGGTTAGTTTGTATATTAGTTGGTTAGTACATAAACCAATTGAACTTTGGTTATTTTGATAGAAAACGTATATTAGCGGATACTTTATAAAGTAACCCATTGGCTTGGCAGCTTTACTTGAAGTATTCAGATACCAAAATAGCTATTTTTCTTTGGTTAGTTTGTAAACTATATCCAATTTGGTCTAGCTGGAATGAAAACAATCATTTTGGTAACACAAAATAGCCAATTCTTTGTTATATAAAGTACCCAACGATTCCTCTATTGTCTCCAGTTAATTTCATAAACACGATTTGGAAGTTTCCTGTTTTATTAAATATAAAAACAGTTTAATAAAATATTAACAACGTATTGTTATAGAAATAAAGAAACATTTTTGTACATATAATCGTAAAAAGCAACATAACAAAAGTAATATCCCACTTGTGGTTTTGTTTGTAGTTTTTGTATAGTTTAAAAACTAACCAAAGATAAAAACTATTTTAGTGTCTTTGATTATCTCATGTAAATTAGCCAAGCGAATAGATTAGGTTATAAAGTATCCGCTAATATTGTAGAATATGTGTGTTCTATTAAAATAACCAATGACTCAGTTAGTTCGTATACTAGCCAGCTAGTTTACAAACCAACCAAGTTTACACTTTAGTCATAACATATTAATATTTGTTGTTGACAAACGAAGCAACTAAGTGACTTATTAGACAAGGAACATCTATATTTTGACTTTATAAATTTCATGTTGGAAAAGCTGATTTCGCAAAGATACGTGTTTCCCAGCATAGAGTCCATCATAAGGCTCCTCAAGTTAGGGTAACGTTCTCGGTAAGTAACTTAAAAAAGTCCAATCCTATTTCGGATCTCCTCTGGTAAAAATGATCTGACTACAAATCACATAATTCCAGTTGAAGATCTGCTCTAGTGACATTCTCAACAGAAATAGTTGATTTTTAAATTCTGCTGCAATTGTGTCAACGTATTTATTTAGTTAAATATGAAAATTTCTCAGAATCACGAAACTTCCTGTGCGTCAAAACGCACCCTCTTATAAAGTTGGATTACGTTCGATTACGTCTTATTTGCATAATAGGTCACAATGTGTTAAAATAAATAATTGTACATCTTCCTATATTAAAGCAACATCGGATGTACCACAAGGGTCTCATATGGGGCCACTGCTCTTTTCTTTGTTCATTTATGACATTGATAATTATTTTTTCGTACATTCTCGTCATTGCTTATACGCTGATGATTTAAAAATGTATAAAGTTATCACTAATATTAATCATTGTATAAATTTTCAAAAGGATCCGAGTCGATTGTACAAGTATTGCAAACACAATAAATTGTTTCTTAATGTTGAGAAATGTCACTATATTACTTTTTCTAGAATAGACGTAAACATTTTCTTTCCTTACCATTTTAATAGCAAACCACTCAACAGGGTAAATTCCGTCAAAGACTTGGGAGTTATATTGGATTCTAAGTTAACTTTTGACTGTCATGTTGAAGCAGTTGTTAGAAAAGCATATAGGAATTTACGCTATATAATGAGGAACACTAAATCATTTACAAAACCTAAATCGCTTATTTCCTTGTATAACTCTCTTGTACGAAGTCATCTTGAGTTTGCCTGTATAATTTGGGATCCGTTTTATGTTACGTACATTGATAGACTTGAGAAAGTACAAATTAAATTTGTCAATATGTATGTAGATTTAATAGAAATCTCCATTTTGGTTCGTATGACCTCAGTTTAAATCATTATAAGTTATTGAAACTAAAATCTTGGCGTTTAATATTTTATGTATTATTCTTGTATAAAGCTGTTGTATAATATTGATAGTAATTATATAGTAAGTAGACTTAATTTCAATGTAAAACAACAGATAACTCGCTCAACAAATTTATGTTACGTGAAGATGTATTTTAACAATTATGGTAATAACTCTCCGATTAATTCAATGCTTAGTTCTTATAATGAGTATTTCAAGCATATTAATTTGTTTTCTGATTCGCTTCCAGTTGTGAGGCGCAATGCTGTTTTTGTATCTAGTTTAGTAGTTTTTTTTGTAATTTCTTTGTTCTCTACTGTTTTTTTGTATATATTTTTTAAATTATTTAAAAGTATTTTTAGACAGAATGTTATCCAAGGTGTAATCGTGTAATTGGAATATGTTCGAAATTTTGTTGGATTACCTCTACTAACAATAAAAATAAATAAATAAATAAATAAATAAATAAATAAATAAAGTTAGTTATTTTAACAACTACATTCATGACATTCAATAGACTTAAGGATTCTCCAGATAGCACCTCTTGGTGAGCAATGCATTACAGGGCAGTTGATATTATTTTGTTTTAAGAGTCCTGGAAATGCAATTTCAGTTCTTATCATAGCTATGGCTCCATGAGTGACAATACAGGAACATTTATCGATTCCCATCTAGTTTGATACCTACGAAGCTGTAAAAGGGCCACGTATACAATTTTTTTAAGATTCAGACTTTAAACTATGAATTCAGACTTTTAACTCTGAATTCAGACTTTAAACACTGAATTCAGACTTTAAACTCTGATTTCAGACTTTTATGTCTGAATTCAGACTTTAATGTCGGAATAGGACCTTCAATAGTATCTACAGTGTAATGGGTCGCTTTCTGCTTCTAACTTTATTGAGACCCAGTATTGAGTAATCAGTCAGTACCAAATGTAGATACTACATGCCACGCTATGCTATATATAGTCAGGGCATTAGTCCACAGAGTAGTTATTTCCTAAAATTCCGCTTTTAAAAATATGGCTTTTAATAGTAGATACTCTCCGTATAGTGGATTGCTTTCTGCTTGTGACTGTATTCAGGCCCAGCTTTGAGTAACCAATGACTACTAGATGTATACATACACACGTGCTACGTCCTGCGTACTCATGTTCTGTTAACTATTATGACAGATTGTGAACAACTAAGGTTGTGAGTTATTGGCTTGATTTGTGATATGCTGATAAGAACTAACCAGTTCGAAACCAGTACATAAACAGTGGCACCGCTTGGTATAGGTATTTCAGGTGTAATGCAAAGGCGCAACGTTATTTAGACACCCAGTACTTAAATAATACAATTCATGGCAATGTTACAATCAAATTTAATCAGGGAATTGGTGTTAGCACATCAGGGCAATCTAGATCCAGAAATAAAAATAGGTCTAAGGAAATTAAGTGGTTTAAATCATTGCCCAAGCAAGTATAGTCGCCCTTAAATCGTCTCTAGAAGCAAAAATAGTAAAATTTTACAGGGTGTTGTCATAGTGAATGACAAATACCATAAATTTTCATTTTTCCCTGTATATTATGTCCTCTAAATCTCAATTCTCTATCTAGAAAGCTCTGAGTGTTACACTTGTCCCATAATTTCGTTAGCAGTGTAAGTTCAGGGATTAAAGTCTGAATTCAGAGTTTAAAGTCTGAATTCAGAGATTAAAGTTTGAATTCAGAGTTTAAAGTCTGAATTCAGAGTTTAAAGTCTGAATTCAGAGTTTAAAGTCTGAATTCAAGATTAAAGTCTAAACTTAAAAAAAAATTGTAGACATGGCCCTTCTAGGGCTTCGTAGATACCACATTATTTACAGCTTCCAAAATATTCGTATCTTAAACTCTACCGCGGAGAGGAGTAAGATATTGGTTAATGTGATCTACACGTTTTGCAATTGTTGGATGCTACAGTGAGACTGTTTCGAATTTTTCGAAAATCTTTGTTTCATTGAATTGTTTTGCCATTTTGATTGCACTTCTCTATCACTAAAATTTTTTCGCGCTGACAATTTCCAGCGCTACTTCCTAGGAAGTGGCAATACTACATTCGTTATCAGTGTCAGACTTTTTGAAAAAAAATGTGTTTTTTGAACTGATAGTACTTGCATATAAACAATGCACTGAACTTTATTATTATTTTTGTTCCCAACGGTATTCATAAACTCGAAGTTCCTTCGTCATTTTTATTTTGTGCGAAGATATATTTCACTTAAATAACTTAAAATTGACTTGACATTGACAATTGACATCAGAACAAAGTAACTACAATCATAATCAAATAAACACTTGATCGTAACAATTAACTTTGCAAATCCTATTCAACGTTTTTCTATGTAGCGAGATCTCCTCCTACCTGTTGTAGTGTCATGGCCAATTTGACATTTTTCTTGGTAAAAAAATAAATGAAAGCATGTGTTATTATAATTAATTATTTTTTCTTAATTTACATATTCAAGGAAAGTCTCTTTTCGAAAAAGTCAAAATAAAAGAATTCTGTACGTAGAAAATAATGTTTCTAATACCTGTGCTCAATGTTAACAAAACGCAACTAACACAGCAAATTAATATCTATATTTTAAAATTTTTTAATATGGGATATGTACAGGGTGATTCAAATTGGTCATAGACATGCCAAATCTGATAGACGAGTGCCCTTTTCTTGTTTCTCTTTCAGGATATTTTAAAACGGCATGAACATTCTATAGGCACTATTTTTGGGATACATACATCGATGCCATTAAAATAAATGTAAATATATTTTTAGTTTTTGTGATATGACTACAATTTGTGTTATTTATAAGGAACACCTTGTATTTTATTTCAAAAACAGAACGAGGGCTAAAAATGCATTCCAAGAATATATATTTTACTTATTATTTGCTGGGTAGATTTCTGAAAAATATAAAACTTTCAAAATACCAACGATATTTAATTTTTCTGACTGAGAAGGCTTTGAAAACAAACAAGTTTGATATTTAACATTATGCATATTATAACATATATCAAATGAAACAAATACAATTTAATAAAATATTTTAATCTAAGAAATGAAAGGGTAGGTTTAGCAAGGGATGTCTATTTTGAATTCTAAGTATTAATAATTGGAATGTAGTTGATTTTATGTTAACACGCTTCTAATAATGTTAACTTAATTGTTTTCAAATCCTTCTCAAATCTACATAATAAATAATAACTATAGTATATATTTTTGGAATGCATTTTTATCCCTCTTTTCGCTTTTGAAATAAAATACAGGATGTTCCTTATAAAAAAAAACAAGTTTTGGTCATATCACAAAAATTAAAATTAATTAATTATTGCATTAATTTTTATGCCAACGAATGTGTTTAAAAAAATGCCTGTAGAATGTTCGAGTCGTTTTAAGATATGTTGAAAGGGAAACGAGAAAAGGGAACCAGTCGATTTAGAAAAAAATCGAAAAACGCCGGAAACGGTAACAGGTAGAGACATGATCAGATTTGCTTTATCTATGACAGATTTGCGGTAACCCTTGAAAACAGACCAATTTCAAGCTCCCTGTATAGTGACATAAAGGTTTCCAACTTAACACGTACACTACTTATACTTTTAAAGGGGTAAACTAGTTTTAAGAGGCATCAATGACGTGTAAATATTTGTTTTTGTTTAAATGTATTGAAACGGACACTCGATATTATAATGATTCAAGCTAGAAATCTATACAGTATGCGCCAAAAGTATGAAATAATTAGGTTGGTGCAAAAATAATGGCCGTTTCTACATTGTTTATTTTTATGTATGAATTTCTGAATAAATTTTTTAATGAATGTGGTCATGTTATATGTCGTTTTAAAGCGCGTTTTTCGCTCTATCTTTTAGTTTAGTTATCTTTTTATTATCGTCATACGTCTCTGATTTCAGATCATTTTTTACGACGCTCTCAAAGAAGGAAATTCGCATTATTTTGCTTCACGAGTTCAAACTTGGCCACAATGCTGCGGAGACGACACGAAATATCAATAAAGCATGGGGCGAGGATAGTGCTTCCGAACGTACCACACGTAGATGGTTTGAAAAGTTTCGTGCAGGTGATACCAGCCTTGAAGATGAAGAGGGTCGCGGCCGCCCATCTGAGGTTGACAATGACGAATTGAAAGCCTTGATCGAAGCCGATCCTCGCAAAACCACACGAGAAGTCGCACAAGAACTCAACGTCGATCACTCAACAGTCCTACGCCATCTGAAGCAAATAGGGAAGTCAAAGAAGCTCGATAAATGGGTGCCTCACGATTTGAACGAAAATCAAAGAAATCGTCGTTTTGAGGTGTCGTCAGCCCTTCTTCAGCGCAACAAAAACGACCCTTTTCTCGACCGGATCGTAACGTGCGATGAGAAGTGGACTACGACAACCGGCGTCGTTCTGCACAGTGGTTGGGTAGCGACGAGGCTCCACAACACTTTCCGAAGCAGAAACTGCACCAAAAGAAGATTATGGTTACTGTTTGGTGGTCTGCCGCCGGTCTCATCTACCACAGCTTCCTCAATCCGGGCCAAACGATTACGGCAGAGAGGTACTGTCAACATATCAACGATATGCATCAGAAGCTGCAGCGTATGTGCCCGGCATTGGTTAACAGAAAGGGGCCAATTCTGCTCCACGACAACGCTCGTCCGCACGTCGCACAACTGACCCTGCAGAAGTTGAACGAATTGGGCTACGAGACTCTGCCTCATCCGCCATACTCGCCGGACCTCTCGCCCACCGACTACTACTTTTTCAAGCGCCTCGACTTCCTGCGCGAGAAATGCTTCAAAAGCCGAGATGATGCCGAATCGGCCTTCGACGACTTCATTGCCTTCAGAACGCCGGATTTTTATGCTACCGGAATAAATAAACTTGTTCCTCGTTGGCAAAAATGTATTGAATCTAATGGTTTTTATTTCGATTAATAAAGTTTATTCTGAGTTGAGTTACGTTCGTTGAAAGTAGCTGTTTGAAAACGGTCATTATTTTTGCACCAACCTTCCAATAAAAACGAAACATTTATTTTTTGGGAAAAATCCTCGAACAGGTCGATTTTTAATTTAAAAAATACATATTTTAGCGTAAAATGCGATTTGTTTTCGAGTAATGACGTAATCGATTTTTTTTTAAACGGCAACACCATATTTTTTTCCTTGATTCTGAAAGATCGTTTAATTCTCTATCAGACAGTACTAAAATTTTGCCCTCTTACATAGGAAAGTTTTCGAGTAAATGACGATTGAATGTTAGAAAACGTAAATCAATTAAAATAAAGCAAAAATGTTATCAAGTTTAGTTTTTCGAATTCCATAGTTCTTTTATGGATCACATAGGTGAAAATCTTTGCAAAGTGTCATTGTCACACCGACTTTCTAATAAGTATTGTAAGCGACATAGAAATTATTATTCAATTTAAAGTATTATGGCACATTTAACTGTTACTCAAAGAATTGAAATTTTAATTCTTATCGGATGCAGGAATATGACTAGAACTCAGCAGGAAGTTTGCGATTTATTTAATGAAAAATATCCAAATCGCCCTATCAGCCAATCAACAGTCAGTAAGGTAGAGTCTAAATTTAGAGAAACTGGCAATGTTGTAAATATTCCAAAACCTGGACGTCCAAGCATTAATGAAAATCAGAAACAGAACATTTTGATAAGTATGGTGGATAATCGTCATAATTCTTCACGATTGGTTGCATTAAACAATGACACTAGTCAGAGCACAGTGCTACGTATCGTGAGGAAGGAAAAATATCATCCCTAAAAAATTCAACTTGTGCAGGAACTCAATGAAGATGATCCCGATCGCCGCTTACACTTTTGCGAAATTCTAATGGATTTATGTCAATGAAATAGAAATTTACACCGGCAAATACTTTTTTCAGATGAGGCCACATTTTGTCTGAATGGTACAGTAAACCGTCAAACTTGCAGATATTGGAGTCGGGAAAATCCTCATTGGATAGAAGAGGCACATACCCAACTCCCTCAGAAATTAAATGTGTGGGCTGGAATAGTTGACGACAGAATAGTAGGGCCTTTCTTATTTGAAGGAATCCTTACAGGACAAAGATATTTAGAGTTTCTAGAAAATGACCTTGTTCCAGCCCTTGCAGTAATTTTTCCTAACGATAATGACCTTGACATTCCCGACGATACCATATGGTTTCAGCAAGATGGAGCACCTCCGCACTATGCGCGCCCTGTATGAGATTTTTTGGACAACTGTTTTCCTGGGAGGTGGATCGGCAGGCGCGGATCGATAGAATGGCCTGCAAGATCGCCAGATCTTACACCTCTTGACTATTTTTTATGGGGATACTTGAAGTCAAAAGTGTGCATTAATAAACCACGTAATTTAGAAGAACTTCAAAATCGCATTCGGGACTAAATACGCAGAGTTACCCCAGAAATCATTCATAATATGCAAGAAGAATTTCTTCACAGACTTGCGTATTGTCAAGAAGTTGGTGGATGGCAATTCGAACATTTAATTTAAGTATAAAATTTAATCAATTGTATTTTATTTTACATACCTCAGAATTGTTATGGATAAAATTTACGTTTTCTAACGTTTAATCGTCATTTACTCGAAAACTTTTCTATGTAAGAGGGTAATTTTAGTACTGTCTGATAGAGAATTAAACGATCTTTCAGAATCAAGGAAAAAAATATGGTGTTGCAATTTAAAAAAAAATCGATGACGTCATTACTCGAAAACAAATGACATTTGAAAATCGCATTTTACGCTAAAATATGTATTTTTTAAATTAAATATCGACCTGTTCGAGGATTTTTCCCACAAAATAATTGTTTCGTTTTTATTGAATTTATTCCATACTTTTGGCGCATACTGTATTACAGCGAATGCACCAGTACTAAAAAATGCTAAGAAATATTTTAACTTATTTTTTCAACCAAAATGATATGTTGTAACTACAACAGATAGCAAAATATGCAAAGCGAGAGTTTTTATTTTAAATTATAAACAGAACCGTGCTAATTTTTATAATTAATTTAATTAAGTAGAAATATCTTTGACACTTCCCTCAAACCTCAAATACTTCAAAATGAATGACTTAGGGTATTTGAAAATAACGCAAAATAGCATTAGCTATTTTGCGTTCTAGCGATCTTCAAAGTTTGAGGAAATAAATGTTTTACTCTCTGTTTCAGTGTTTAGGTCAATAACAAACAGATTAAATATGTATTAGGAAATGGTTCGTTGTGATAAACTTGCGCCAAATTTTCATTGTAGTACGTCATTCGTTTCCGGCTATTATTAAATTAAAACAGGTAATTACTTGATTACAAGAAGGATGTTGAGAAAAATGGTATCCATGTGTCAAATACAACGTATCATACAAACAATTTAATGTATGTAATGAAAAATGCGGAGGAATGGGGTTACCGTGAAAAATATTTTTATCTTTCAAGAAAATATGGGTAATCCACATTAAATTATAAAAGTTTCCTAAGGTTCTCATTAAAGTAAATCATATATGCTAATAAACATACAGGGTGTTTCAGGACGAGATGTACATACTTCAGTATGTTATTCTATGTTCAATGTTAAGCAAAATATTTCCTATAAACTTAGGTCTGGAAACGCCTCTTTTAGGATATACAGGATGTCAAATTAAAAAAAAAATTAATTATGTTTTCTTTAATCTCAACTCACAACTACTTAGTAGAGTTAAATTCATGAAATTTTGTATGCGTACGTTCCTTGGGGCGAGAAATTAAAATTTTATGCACAATTGGCTGTATTTCCCAGAGGGCGCCACAAGCGGCCATTAGGATCCTTTTAAATCGCTTGAACTATTTTTTGCCACGGTGTATGTCATTTTTGAATAGAAAAACAATTCCCCCTACATTTTCTACTTAAAAATGTACTCCTTATTGAAGTCTCTAGGAGCAGCCGTTTTCTTTAAAAACTGATTTAAAGATGGTGATGCATGCAAATTATGTATTAGAGTGAATCGAAAGTTATTGTCAGGTTTTATACATTTTGTTTAGAGATTTTATTTTCGCAATTCTCACAAAAAAATTTAGGCTGTTTTGATTAAAAACTAATAGTTCTGAGTCTTTAAAGTGTTATGCCTTGTTTTTTAAATTAAAAAAATGTAGCGCTCTGTGAAATATTTAGTTTTCAAGTAAATTTACTAATGCAGAGGAAGTATGCTTATTGCTAGGTGTTAAATTTGACGTATTCAAAAAGTAGGCGCCTGTCACGCAGAACCTGTGCATTTTTCTGTTCACGTCAGGCAAATAATTATACGCGTTTTCCTAACCGACAGATTGGAAGAGGATACAATGCACCAATAGCTGCAATTGGCTATTGCGATCAAATGATTTAAATTCTGATCATTTTTATCTATGGGGACACGCTAATTATGTAGTTTATGCGACCCCTGTTGATGCAGATGATCAGAAGGTCAATATTAACATTTATCATAATTTGTTTTAGTTCTGTTTCGGTTACTTAATAAATAAAAATCATTTTGAAAATTTCGTAGAAAACTAATCATTTTACATAAAAAACACGAGATTAAAAATCTTCTAATATTGCTGTATCTGCCTTTGTCCAGTTTTTCATATCGATCTTATTTGTAGACATCCTATAGGCTAGTAAATGAAAATTTTATTAGTTTTCTTTTTCTAACAAAGAGTTACGTCATGGAAACTACTTTTGTAGATGCACCTTTATCTGCAAAACAGTGCGTTTAAAAAGTTATGTTTATTAGACTTTTTAGTCATATTTTTTTTTATTAAAGTTTTGATAGCATGATTTTGAAAATTGGTAGTGTTGGGTTTTTGGTGTAATGATTACGAATTTGAAGCTTATTTTGATGTTGCTAGTTTCACCGTATTATTTAGGTAAATCAAAACATACTTTTTTATCGTTGAGCTATACGTGAAAAAATTTTTTAATTCTTTTTAAATGACGTCCAATTCTACATAAAAAATGTATTCTTGTTTAGGTCGCCTAACTTCATTGGTTTACGAGATATTTGCTTTAAAAGTTTCAATGCATTTTGTGGTGATTTTCTTTCAGACGCTGATATTGCTATTTCTTTTCTAAGTAGGCTTGTGTCAAATTTTCATGTCAATAAATATTAGCGTATTTTGCGTGCGTGTACCACCCTGATTTTCCTAAACCAGCGACATTCATATAGGCATGATGAGCTCGTACATAATATTTTGATATCTAGTATCTCCAGCTTAGTGTTGACCTGTTCTTTCTGACTTATCCTGTATGCTATCACAGCCCAACATAAAGTTTGATACATACTTTACGGAACACCCTGTAGAATCAGTATAGAAAACTCCGAGGAAGAAGTCGAAGGGTGACTTGTACCGGAATGTACTGTATTTCGTGATTCCAATATTGATTTAGTAACATGTTTTGGTTTACCCGTTGTCTAGAGACTGAATTATTTCGTTGCTACCAACACACTTTTCATTCCTCTCACAAATCGCGCAAAGTACTGCAATAGTTTTCTTCAAATTAAACATTTGAAGCATTATATATAATATGACGTTATCTTGGGAAGATAAGGAAGTCAGATTCGACATTCCCTATTCGTAAGTACAAAAAAAGAGGGAACGATTAGTTTCGTGTAAAAACAAAGACGTTTATTTTAGGGAAATGAGGTTAATTTTGGGGGAAAAACTTATAGACAGGATGGAGAACATTGAAGATACGAAAGGAAACGGTGGAGACAGGGGTAGATTGATAGTCACAAATATTAGAATTCTGTGGCACTCTGCAACAAGCCCTAGAGTAAATTTGTGTGAGGATTTTATTCTAAACTCTTAGAACAAGCTGTCAATAATATCGTTTGCAGCTATCGGATTTGGATGTATAATATCTATTAATACCAAAATTGTTAACTCGGTAAGTATCCCTTTGTTAAATTACGAATGGAAACTGTTATACATCTTTAAGAACAAATTATGCTATCAAAATATAAAAATACAGGGTGTCTGTACACAAAACACTTTTGACTTAACATTTTTTTTTCTCTGATTAACGGTAACAGAATTGACAGCACACAGGTCTTAAACATGTGACAACGTCGCTCACATACTATGTTAGGATTGTCAGGTATTTGTACATAATGATTACAAATAGATACACCTAAACATAGGTATTTACTGTGCATGGAGCATAAGAGCTCTTTTTACAACACAGAGTAACAGTTACAAGTTTTCAAAATGACTTCTGTTGCTTACAAGAAGCATCTACCGTACAAATGTCTCGTAGCCAGAGTGTTGCTTAGATTCGCCATAAATTAACATGTGATGCAACTGGTCATGGTTACTATAAATTATTCCATTTTTGTTTATATACACTTACAAGTATCAAAGAAATACTAGAGAACAATGAACCGCACTACAATATTAGATACGACTAATATTACTTTTAAGATATCAGCAGCAGCCTGACACAATGCAACGTTGTTGAAAGTTACAGTTAGTTTCTTGGAAATTTCAATTGTTTACTTCATTAATACTGATGCAAAAAATAAATTACGAACAAATTACGTTACGGTAATTTTAGTTAACCTTAATTATACCTAGGTTGAAATTTAACATAGTTCTGCATTATTATTGCAGTGGTATTTTTATCTTTCAAATATACTTATAAACAAATTATTTGTTTTAGAAATTTATTTCATAAGAGTTTTTTGTTGCTTTTGATCAGATATACAAGGTGAGTCAGTCATAATGCCATTAATTTTAAGAGGACTGTCACTGATCGCTCACAGCCTTGGTCGTTTACAGCTCACAGTTCAACTCGATGTCGACCTGCAATATTGCCAAGTTAAAATATTTTTCTAGTACCTACCTGCCTAGGTTTTAGACATCACAAATAAACGGTTGTACTGACTATTTTAGAATATCATTTTTTCTTGCTCAGTTCAACTTCAGCCAATAATAATTTAAAATGTTAATATCCAATGAAATCAAATAATAATAATCAAATAATTCTATTAAAAATTGCAAGTAACGCGGTCTACTCAAGTTTTCCGGTAGAAAATACGGTCCAATCAAACGATACCCGTACACACCTGGCCATGTTGACAACAAATCGCCTTTGAAAGCTGAACCGACAAGTAGCGTGTGGATTTTCCTCTGAGCAAATGTAGCTGTTATGACTGCAAAGAAATTAGCTTAGTTACATTGAAATCACAAAACTCCAACGTATCTAATAATAAACCGAGTAATAAACCATTTACGTACATTACATAAAAAACCTATACCCAATGGGTAAATTATTAAGAGAAGCTGAAAAGTGTTTCGTGTTTAAATAATAAGTATTAGGCCAATAACCACTTACCTAGTTTTTGTACTGTTATTTAACGACAAGGAGTAAAACTATTTTTTTAAATCTAGATGCATGAATGAATTTTCCTTAAATATTGATTTATTTGTTAATAAAAACAAATGTAGATAATAAATAAATGTTCTCGAATGTTAGGTTAATACAGTTTAATAATTTTGACATTACGTTTTCACTACGTTTTACAAATAAATATGAATTTTTAGTATTACTCGTAAGTACAATTAATTATTCGTTTGTAGTTGCTTCCATCAAGCCTAGAAATTTATTGTTTTTTTAAGTAGTATGGTACCTACTAACCTGTTTAAAATGCCAGTTCGAGTAAAACTGCACTCATCCGTCCATAGCACTTTATTAATAAAACGTAACAGCACCATTCGCATTTCGTAAACATTCTCCGTACAACACTACCATTTCCGCATATTCGGAATTTGTAAAATTATGCGTTGTGAATTTACGACGAATACGCGAGACCGAAATAAACAAACTACTGCTTACTGCTTGTATTCTCTCCATCCCCCTCCAAATGTGTGGCGTGATCCACAAATTTGGGGAGAAAGAAATGCGGGAAATGCAGAAAGTGCTAAATGGGGGTAAATTTGAATAACACGCTGAAGTGTTAGACGATATTATGTATGTAAACATGATGTGGCAACGATGTTTAATCTGGCATTCGATTGTCGTATGTGTCATAAGAAAGCTCGTAGCGCACCAGGAGCGTCGTGTTACCGATTTGTATAAGGTGATTTGTTTATTTTTTTAAAGGTCGAGTAAAAAATTTTTTTTTGATTATCTGCCTTTATACGTAGTTAAAATTAATGACATTATGACTCACTCACCCTGTATAAGCCCTTAAAATTACGGCACTCATATTCCGAACACTCTGTATATTTCATAGCCACACAGATACAAAACAGATATTAAAATTGAAAATTATAAAAGTACATACATACATATATATCACGTGATCCAGAAATCCAAATACAATGGTTGTATATAAAACTAAACTAAGAAATTGAGTTATACAGAGTGCTTTAAAATACTGTTCAAATATTTGAAACTGGCGCCCTTTCAGTTATTAGTAGTATTACTGTTACGAACTATATAAACATACTGTATAATTTAAAAATAATGTAAAGGATACATATGTATTTTATTTTTTTACATCTCTTATATTTGCAATTAAAAAAAAATGCTGTAGATCAAAGTTTCACGACACTTAGTTGCAGTCATAAAGATAATTTAATGCTAGGATCCGAAGAGACAAAATCAATCTTGTAAAACAGTAATAGTGAAGTTTGATATCTCTCTGATCTACTTCTAACAACATGCGCTGCCTGTAATAAACATATAGCCCAGTTAGACCATCAGCAATGCCGGTTTAAATAACTTCGAGCCCTGGGCGGAAAAGGCCCTTCATGGACATTGCTTGGCCGTTTTTTTAAAACAGAACAAAACTTTTGTTTACAAAATGTTAATTGTAAAAACAAATAATACATATACAGGGCGTATCTAAATAACACCGGAAAAATATAAGGGCGATTCTCTGTTGAATATTAATAGGGTTTTTGGTAAAAAAAATTGAAAACACTCTACACTGAAAAGTTACGCCTCTCCAAAAATTAAAAAAAAAATGTTTTTCTTTTTTATTTTCCATGTACATCAAGCTACAGAAATCAAACTTGGTGAACATTATCTGTCGATAAAACTATACTTTCTGCAATTTTCTCAATAAATGACATTGACATATGTTTCTATTGATGCCATTGCAAACAACAGGCCACTAGATCTTCTAGCAAAATATATTCGCTCATCTTTTTAAAAATGCATTGCAATACATTTTTTCTTTCTCATAAATCCTTAACTTTTCGAAAAAAGTTGAAAACGCCAAAAAGTTAGTAAATGAATGAGGCTTTTTAGACATATTTTTTAAATGGAAAATATTTTATCCAAAAAATATTATAAGAAAAAATGTCACAGGGGTTGATTATTTCAACCTCTTACAAAAATACTTCAGCGTTGAAAAAAATTCAAAAAGTGTAGTTTTATTGGCAGTTAATGTTCATCAAGTTTGATTTTTTTAACTTAATATGCATGGAAGATAAAAAATAAAAACAAGGGCGCAACTTCTCAGTGCAGGGTTTTTTCAAAAAAAATTATACCAGAGACCCGTATTAATTTTTGTCCCTTACATTTTTTCGGTTTATTTAGATACACCCTGTATAAAATAGATAAAAATAAAATGGCAATTTAAAATATATAAAAGTATTAAAAAATAACACACAAAAAAATTATAATACTCTTTTCCTGACTCTATTGTTGACAAACTATCATCACAATTCAGTTGCTCCAGTGCGTCGATTTCACTGTACAATAGTAATAATGCATCTGTTTTCGCAAAAAATACTTTCGAAATTTCTAACACAGAACTATATAAATTGTGGATGGATTCACGGTCCAGATTTCTGGGCGATCAATAGATAAAACGGCTCAAGTTAGATGTTAGTAGTTTTATCATTATTTATACATATGTACGGATTAGGAGGGTTTGTCTAATTGTTTACATTGCCACCATTTTCTTTCGTATGCTGTTAAATGTTTAATTTATTACATATAAGAGTGTCCTTCTGTATTCTGACTGCCTGCAAATATTAAAATTTGCGAGCAAAAGTCAACCTTACTTTAATCTATCTGACAAGCAAGTTTACCAATGGTTACTTCGAAATACAACGTTCTATTTTGAAATCACAAAATTCCTTAAAATTTTGACCTGTATATACAGGGCGTAAATAAATAAATGAGAAAAATTCAAGAGGTAATTTCCTGTGGGGAAATAAAGTGGGTCTTTCATGTAAAAAGATATCATTTGAACATACCCTGTGAAAATGCAACCCCTTAAAAGGGTGCCAAAGAAGTAGTTTTTTCCTGAAATACCAAAAAAGTGACAGAAATGAAATTAAGTAGACATTTTCTCTTATGGAGAAGCAGCCAGTAAATAATTTGATGATTTTCTCCTACGGTTGAAAGTGATAAAAAAAAGCCACTCTAAAACTTGTTTCATACTTAACTTTTTCCTTATTGCTAACTTAATACACTTAACACTTTAACTTTAATTTAACAATTTAAAAGCTCATTTTAGATAATCTGATTCATTTTAAACAAAATAGGTCTCTTGTATTTTTTTCGTAAAATTATCGATTTATGAACAAATAGTATATTGTTGTATTATGATTAAAAGTGTCACTTTATGGCGAGCAAATTTTGTATTTGCAATGCGAAGCGTAGAGTAGCCGAGCGAATACAAAATTGCGTCTACCAACATTTTATGGATTGATGCAAAGAAAAACATTCAGATTGTATTCAGAAGATGTATTGATGGTTCTCAAATTAAGCAAATAAAATGAAGCCATCAACGCTTTAGTTACAATATTCAATGTTTTACGGTCAAGTTGGATATAAAGAGGGGGACTGCCGATTGATATAAGCAAATATTTAATGTTACGTGCTTTTTCAAAAGACAAAATAAGAGAGGAGTCGAAAAAATCGCGAGTATTTACAAAGGCGCAAGTTGATTGCTATTTGAATAGCACACATGATAATTTATATTTGATGATGAAGGTAAACGCTTTAAAAATAAAAGAACAGCATTTTTAAAAAACTTGATTTATAGGTCGTAGTAATATTGGAGGTTGCAGACGCAAGCCGTTCTGATGAATTAGTCAGTTTAACACTTGATAATGTTGCAGATGTGAAACCACGTTCTTTTACTTTGCTGAGAGACAATTATTTAAGTTTTTATCGAAAATATATTACTTTACGTTCGCTCGGATTGGTAGAACGTCGATTATAGATATATTATTGTAAAGTGTCACCGAATGGTGGTCGGTATTCATAAAATCAGTACCGCCTCTCAAGAAGTGGCAAAATTTTTGAAGCTGGACAACTGGTAAGAGTAGGACGAATCTGCTACCTTTTTAGTTGACGGCAGTGGTAACCTCACTTGCCTTAAAAGATAGAGAAGATGGAGATCGAGCACTGTGGCGGAAGGTTACATTGATGACTTACTTTTGAATAAAGAAAATATATAAAAGTGTCAATTTTAGCTCCTAGAATTAAAAGTGAATACTTTTGTTGCTAAGATACCATTTTTTTCTCATTAAAGAAAATGTCAACCTTAGAGGCTCCTGACAGTCAAAAAATGTCATAGTTTTGTAACGGTTGGGGAAAAAAGTTTATTTAAAATCAATTACATAGCATGATTGGAATAAAGCAGAAATTTAATTGAACTCTAATTTTTTATACAGTAGGAGGATGTCGCCCTTTTGAAATTTCGGAAAAAATTAAAAGTTACTTTTTTGGAACCTTCTTTAAAGGGATTATATCTTCACAGGAGATGTTCAAATAAGGTGTTTTTATATATAATAATAATAATAATATATGTCTTTTTATTTTTCGCAATACATATTACAAATTACAAAATTTTTTATAAAAGGAGGCGGCGTTCAACCAAGCTGCTCTTCCACGCAACCCCCTTTCCTAACTAAATAATTCACTAGACATAAATGGACAACTATACTAAGAAGAAGAAAAATAAAAATAAAAAATTACAATTTACTCAAACTAATCATATATTTCTACGTGTGTACAGAAATTCTTTGATATGCTTCTTTAAGCCATACAAACTAGTAGTTGTTTGAAGTTTATAGTCTGGGTTATTATAAATTACAGTTGCATTATACGAAAAAGATTTCTTAAATTTAGCAGTACAATGTTTAGGGATACAGAACATATTACGAAAACGAGTTTCACAATTGTGTATATCTACTCCTCTAATAAGTTTCTCAAATAAGTAAGCCGGCCATTTTTCTTTGCAGATTTTAAATAAAAGGCAGGCCATACGCAAATCAAATCTCTCGTCCAATGATAACCATTTACTTTGATATAATGAATCGGTAATATGATCATATTTACGCAGACCATAACAGAATCTTAAACAGCTGTTCAGTATTCTTTGCAATGTCTGTTGGTCTCTTTTTAACAAGGCAGGCCAATAGACTTCAATACAGTATGTTAAACTGGACAGTATCAGCGTATCACATAATTTAAGCTTAACAGTAGTAGAAAGATAATCTTTATGCATATATAACAATTTTAACTTATAATATGATTTTTTAACCAAGGAACTGACATGCTCTGTATACTTCAGTTCGTCATCCAATATTAAGCCAAGATTTTTACAAGATTTGCTTACGCCTAAAACTTTGTTATTTAAATTTATTTTAAATTGAGGATTATTAAGTATATTATTTTTATTTTTATTATTACCAAACAACAACATTTGAGTTTTACTTTCATTTAAAACTAATTTATGTGCCCTAGATACCATTACAATTTGTTTTAAATTCTCATTAATTAGATTACTCGTCTCCTTAACATTCATTTGTGAAAAATTAAAATAAATTTGTGTGTCATCGGCATATTGATGAATAAAACCGGTTGTTAGATAACTATAAAAATCAGCAGTATAAATAGAAAACAATAATGGACCAAGAACACTTCCTTGCGGGACACCAACTGTATTAACGGTATAATCTGACACAGAACTATTAACAATTACCTTTTGCCCAAAATATTGAAGTTTTTTAAATAGGATATCATGCCGAAGAGTATCAAATGCTTTGGAGTAATCTAGTAATATCAAAAGAGTATTTTCATGTTTATCAGTTGCCCTAAATATGTCATCAGTAACTTTAAGTAAAGCTGTTGTTGTACTATATCCATTACGAAAACCAGATTGTGTAATTGGTAAAATTGAATATTTGGACAGAAATTGGTTAATTTGTTCAACTACTACCTTTTCAAGTATTTTTGAGACTGTTGGTAATATACTTATTGGTCTATAATGTGATAACTCGGTAGGGCTAGAATTTTTAGGGATAGGTATAACATTAGCATCTTTCCACTGCCTCGGGTAAGTATTTAGAGATAAGCATTTGTTAATAATGAATGTTAAATATTCACTCAAAGTAGGAAGGACTAGAGATATATGGAGGACCCATTTTATTATTTCCATAGGGAATCACCCTAGATTTTTTCGCATTTATTTATACCCTGTATATATTTTTAAATAAATGAAATAATTGAAATATTGCGTAAATGTCCATGCATATTTTATAATCTATGTAATTTGTATAAAATAAAACATGAACTAGTTTACAATTTGAATGTATTCAAAAGTAAAAATAAATATTCTGTAATACAATTAGTTTATTCTGCATCTGGCATACAATAATAAAATGGATACTATTGGAGGTGAAAGAACAATATTTTCTGATGTTGAAATCATTAAAAAATATTGTTTAACGTTAATAAAATAAATTCGGTAGTGGTAAACCTATTTTGGCTTTTCTGTTTCACAATTTCAGAAGCTTAAAGGAACTACTCAAGCACTGCAAATGCTCACCACATCTGAAGGCACGCGTTACGAATTTCTCTTCACAAATCTAGTCCCTGGTAATATGAGGCATTTCACGTCAGTCATGGGCGTCCACAAGTAAGATACAAAGTTTTCAAAATTTCAGAAACTTTTCATGCGTCACTTTTAGAGCTTACAACTCCTCCAAGTTGTACAGGGAGCTGAGACTGAGGGGTGCTGTTGTACATAACAAACAGCTGAAAATGCTTTCATTGGAACAAGTTTTTTCTACAATTCATGGAGTTTGGAATCTCTCGAGTGATCAAGGAAGTCTTGGCACCTTTATTATCACCAACGTTCGACTCGTCTGGTTTGCAGACGTAAATGAAGCTTTCAATGTATCATTGCCATATCTCCACATCGATGGAGTAAGTAGAAAGTTATTTTTTTTTCTACAGGGATTTGTAATCATTCTAATTCATTGTAAAAAGCTTATTAGAAGATAACAAAGCTTTCGCAGTTTATACAATATTACTTTTTTATCAGTTTCAAGAGGTAAGTTTAAGTTTATATATATCTCACCTTAGTTTAAGTTTACGGAAAATACAGTACCATAGAGTTCATTATACTACCTTTTACAAATATAAACAAAATTTGTTATCCCGGATTTTTCTGAGAAGAGAAATTAAAATTTCCTCATAATGTTGGAACACATTCTAGAGGGCGCCATTTACGCTGCCTATTTTATGCATAAGTACTTTTACTTTTATAGTTTAAATTTTTTTGCCACACACTGTATCTTACTTTCTGGTAGCAACCTCTCTTTTTCTATTATTTCAAAAGAATATGCTTTACCTTCAGAATTACTTTTACAATGATCGATTACTGTATTTTCAGGAAAAGTGGGATTATTTCAGGCAGTTTTGGTTTAATTTTATTGCATTATGAAAGTAGACGACTACAGTAGAAGTCTTGATCTATAGATCAAGTAAGATATATATTTTAATAAAGTTATTCATTTTGGAAACTTTCGAATTAGATACAAATGTAATTATTTTCATATTCAGTGTGTGTGTTTTTTATTTAAATGACATCGAAAACCACTTCTTTTGATTATACCACGGTTTTTAATATGGCGATTTAAGGCCAGCTATGATTTATACCCCCAAATTTCAATAAAAATTCTTAACGATTATTTTATTTAAAATTTGATGAGATGGTATTAATCAGGATTTCTCGTAACCCTTATGTGGGAAATTTGAACAAAATCTATACAGAATGTTTTTTTTCTACACGATCTATAAGTTTTATATGTACAAATTCGGAAAAATGTTATTCTTAAAAATAATCTAACATATTTGTTTGTTTTAAATAGCATAGAAAACCGCTTCTTCTGATCCTACTATGGTTTTCGAGATAGTGATTCAAGACGTGCTATGATTTTTTTATACTTCCGAAATTCAATACAAACGCTTAGGAATTATTTTATTGAAAATTCCGTTAAAAACTTTATGTGTGAAATTTGAACAAAAACTATACAGGGTGTTTTCTTCTACTTACACGATCTCAAAATCTTATTTGTGTCCAAATCAGTAAAAACTCTATTCTTCAAGATAATTCAATAAATATTTTATTGTACCACATGACATTAAAACCCACTTCTTCTGACCTTACCACGCCATTAAATTTAACGTTCCAGGGCCTGTTATAATTTTGTATACCTCCGAAATTCGATATGAAGGTTTAACGTTGTTTTAAGTGTTTTAACAGCTTTAAAGTTGAAGAAAGTACCAAATTTATTTTCAGTAGTATAATTTTTTGTGTCTAGAAACAATATTCCTGTGTTTTGCCCTTACATACTCTTTTTGTTTCCAACTCTTTTTTAATGTGGCTAGAACATTTGCTTTACTTTATTTGCATTTTTTTTAATTATAAAATATAATTTTCATATTTTGTAAATTTATTGTGGCAAATATTTTCAAAAATCACATTCATTTAGAAGATGCTTAGTGGAAAAAGTTCCAATAAATCTATTATATTGATTAATTTGTTAATAAATGTTTTATCTATTTTTCTTTGGTCCAGTATCGGCACATAATCGTGCTTTTGTTTTATTAACAGATCACATTAATTTTATTTGTAAAATTTAAGGCAGTATAAAAGTAACCTGTGTTCATATTTTTTAGTCATACTATTTTAAAACGTCGTATTCAAATTTTACACATAGGGTTTTTGAGAAATTCTGATTGAGTTCGCCTCCACAAATTTTAAATAAAAAGTCGGTTAACGTTTAAGTATACCTCTACCCACAAACTTTATTTCTTATGAAGGTATCATGTCAGATTCAGTGAAACTTCTTGGCACCATCCTTGATCCTAAGCGCTCCTGGTGTAAGCATGTTGACCATGTGTGTAGTCAGTTAAATAAAGCATTCTTTGCACTATTGCAGCTAAACAGGGGGATACTTGAAGTCAAAAGTGTACATTAATAAACCACGTAATTTAGAAGAACTTCAAAATCGCATTCGGGACGAAATACGCAGTTACCCCAGAAATCATTCATAATGTGCAAGAAGAATTTCTGCACAGACTTGCGCATTGTCAAGAAGTTGGTGGATGGCAATTCGAACATTTAATTTAAGTATAAAATTTAATCATTTGTATTTTATTTTACATACCTCAGAATTGTTACTTTTTTATGGATAAAATTTACGTTTTCTAACATTCAATCGTCATTTACTCGAAAACTTTCCTATGTAAAAGGGCAAAATTTTAGTACTGTCTGATAGAGAATTAAACGATCTTTCAGAATCAAGGAAAAAAATATGGTGTCGCCATTTAAAAAAAATCGATGACGTCATTACTCGAAAACAAATGACATTTGAAAATCGCATTTTACGCTAAAATATGTATTTTTAAATTAAAAATCAACCTATTCGAGGATTTTTCCCAAAAAATAATTGTTTCGTTTTTATTGAATTTATTCCATACTTTTGGCGCATACTGTATATGCATGTATAATTATATTTGTAAATTATAAGTTGTTGTTGGTGGTTCTACCATATCATCTGTTCTTTTTTTTATATTTATATATATTTGACTATGAAAGTTATTTTATACTATTTTTTATTTGTTATTTATAAGTTGTTGTTAGTGATTTTACTTTATTACCTGCTTGTTATTTTTTTTCATACTTGACCTGCCATATGTACAAATTTTGTATCTTTTTCTTGGCCAAAAAAGTATTATTATTTTTATATTGAATTTCGGACGTGTATAAAAAATCATAGCAGATCTTGGATCACAATTTTAAAAGTCGTGGTAGGATCCGTAGAAGCGGTTCTCGATGTCATTTAAAATAAAATAATATTTGTTGGATCACGTTGTTGCTAAGGTCGTCTATTAGTTTTTTCTTGATTTATCTGCAATCCCACTTTACATGCTTCCTTCACAGGTTTTCTCGTTACTTCTTCTAATACCTTACTATTTCTGGTAATAATGGCCATTAAGTTCTAATCTCACACATAGGGAATTTGAGGGGTTCTGATTAACACCACCTCATAAAATGTTAAATAAAAACAATGCTAAACGTTTTTATTAAAACTGATCTTAATTGAAAATTCTTTAAATTCCATAAGTTATTAAAATACTTGCAAACAATAATATAGCTGCAACCCACCACTTGACATTTGCTATTCAATCTGTTTGAATTATATTTTGCAGCTACTTCTACTGTATCATGA
This sequence comes from Monochamus alternatus, assembly GCA_037114965.1. Taxonomy (NCBI): domain Eukaryota; kingdom Metazoa; phylum Arthropoda; class Insecta; order Coleoptera; family Cerambycidae; genus Monochamus; species Monochamus alternatus. The sequence continues at coordinate 18,405,304 of CM073435.1, read as the reverse complement.
ATTGTAAAACATTTCAGTGATAGAGTACTACAATATTAGCCGTTTTCTATTAAATAGTGAAACTGGTGAATATAAAATAAATTATTTATAACCATATACCAAATTGTATTAGAATTGATTTAGCAGTTCAGCAGATATTTGCAAAAACGAAAATGAGAATTAGGGAAAGTAAAAAATGCGGGACAAATTGCTCAAGTTGATTATGTACCTAATTGTTTCCTATTATCTCCGATTCACTGTATATAAATATGTATGTGAATATTACTACAACTACTATTATATACTCGCGTCAAGAATTCAGACGTCTTACGTCACAGCTGACGTTACACATTTGTTTTTATTGTCAACGTAATTTTCGATATTTGGTCGCGTTAAAAACAATAATTTTTTGCAATTTAGTGCAATATATAATGCAAACTTTTAGTGTAGTATATAGTTTTATTACTGTCAGTTGCAGTTTCTTAAATATTTTGATGAAAATATGATGAATTATTCATTTGTTCGTATGACGTAAGTCGTCTGAATTCTTGTCGCGAGTATATCAAGAAATACTACTCGCCATATATTTTTACTAAATTATTTTTTAGATCTCTATTAGAGACTCCAAATTCGGGACTGCTCTGGTAATAGTCAGCACTGAGATGAGCGGAGGCTACGTCTTGGGTTTCAAGGTGGATCCTGAAGAGAAACTAAGACAGCTATATAAAGAACTATCTTCCTTGCATACGGTATACAGCACCAAACCCATTTTTGGAGTAGAGTACAATTGGTCGTCCAACAAAAGTGAACTAGAGCAGAATAACAACCTGGTGGAAGATTATGACGGGATAGAGGAACCTCAGGGGGAGATGTCCAATACAATAGCGGCTTATTTGGCTGAGGAGGGACATAAGAGTAGGTTACCGGTGTATTCCCCGGAGCTTGGTTTGGCTGTGGAAAGCATCAAGGAAGGGTATACTCTGCAGAAGTTGTGGGAGGTGATCCCATCATAGAGTTGAACTAATGAAGAATCTATTTTGCTATCGGTAGCGAAATTATTGCTAGTGGAATATCTCAGATGCTACTTATTTGAGATATAGCTACTTTTGAATTGTTTAATTTAAATTTAAAGAAGCTTTTGTACTTTTAATTGTAGTTTTATTGACAAGTATTTCAATATGTGTATGTAAAACCTTAAGTTACAAGCATTAATAAATTTACTTACTTGAATATTTGATAATGTACAGAGAATTTGATTAGGATTGCAATACCGTAACGAAGAAAGCGAGTGTAAGTGCCTAGACTAGTTTAACTTGTTTTTAATATAAGGAAAATATTAGCATTGACATAAGGAAGAAACTCAGTAAAGCACTCGTTCTTATGAAGAAAACATTGTAAGGAATACGTATAAACATATTTTTAATATGTCAACAATCAGGACTATTTGAATTAAAAAATCGATTAAATTTTGAAAATTCTTTGTATAACATTAACTACTTTATATTTCTAAGTTAAATTGAGGAAAAATATCTAAACTTATCGACAAAAAAAGACACCTAAAATTTTGTAAAACTTGAAAAACTCTTGTAAATCTTCACAGATTATAATATTTTTTTTCGAAATGGTAGTAAACCAATTTTGAAAACAAATGCCACCATTTTAGGTAAACAAAAATTATATTTTGATGGTTGTACTTTATTATAAAGGTTTTTCTGCTCTTAATGCTTTTTAACTTCTCTTAATACGTTATGTTTTGTACCTAAGTTACAAACAGAAAATGATTCAATTTTAAGATCACTTTTCAAATTTTGTCAATTCGACACATGCTGTTATTATAATAAGAGGACATATGGTGGGCATAACGCGATGAAAGTTAGCAAACGTGCACTACTGTTCCAGTTAAATTATTCACTGTCAAGTATCACTTATTCACTTACTGGAAATTCACTTCTCTGCCAATTGCTTCAATCGTCTGTGATTATGCTCAAAATAAAATTGTAAAGTTTTATTCGAAACTGTGTATCTTTTATTAAATTTCAAATAAAAAGCTAATGCTTCATAATCTGATCAAGTTTTGAAATTATTTCACAAGTATGTATCATAATCAATGATATTTTCCCCTCGAAATTGAGGCTTGTGGCAATTTATATGACTTTCTGCTCGCACCCTTGTTCAGCATGAACCAGTAACTTTTCTCACCACCAAAACACAATAATTTGCAGCGTTGTGTCATCTGACGAAAGAGAGTGTGGCAGTTTATTTAAGGTAAGTAAATACAGGTTGTAGATAAGCGAGGGTGTCCGACAGTTCAGCAACACAACTTAACTGGTCGAATATTTCTAGTAGTTTGAAATCAATCTCTGATTTTTGTGAGAACAGAACTTAGACAGAGTGGTAGCGGGTTTCTCGCTTCCGGTAACTCGCGCCTATCGGCGCTGATTTCTCCAGCGGAGACCGCACACAGTAGAAGCTGTTAAAAGCGGAAAGAGATAAAAATTTATTCGATACGTCTTAGGTACTTCCTTGCAAAATATGAACAACTGACGATGAACTGATCGTTTTGGATACTATAATTACTAAGTCAAGGAGAAAACAACTAGAGTACACCCTATTAATCCCTATAGAAGAAATTATTCAGAATCCATCATTCATTTAGAATTTAAGAAACGTCAAAAAAAGGTATTTTCAATATACAAGGATGACACAAGAAATCTTTCACTGCATTTTAGATACAGTGAAAGATACAGTGCCGTATAATGAAAAATTGGTGTAATCTACATAAGCAAGCTATTCTATCGGATGAAAGACTTGCTTGCTTTGAGGTAAGTAAGTAATTAATTTACTTCAGTTTAAAGATACCTATTTAAGAAAATTCAAATATATTTTTTTTATAATTTCTATTAATTAAGCCATATTATTATGTATTCTTGCAAGGATGCATACAATAAATATCTAAATTATAAAATAGTTTAGATAAATTTTCTAACGAAAAAATACATACCTGCATACATAATGAAATTATTAAATGATTTTCAAAATTCACTTTCGAACAAAATTATACCTACTTATAATCAGCCACCTATATCCAGCAACCTTAATAAAAAATGTTTTTGAAATCTAGTACATTATTAACATACAGGATGTCACAATATAAAAGCCGATACTAAAGGGGCTTGTATATCTGACCAAAAGAAGGAAGAAACTCTCATGAAAAGTGTCTAAATGTAATAGTTCTACAAATACATTTCGAAAATAAAAATACAACTGCAATAATATGCAAAACTGTATTATTGCTTTTCACACTAAAAGCAATTGGGTCTTTAAAATTATTTTGACACAGACAATGTAATAAAATAATTTTATAAGAAAATCTGTATTTTGCATAAAAAAGTATATTCTGTTTATTATTTTTTTGCAATTGGCGTCTTTAAAACACGTTCTACATTATCTTGAGCAACACGAAAATATTTAGGTTTATTTTTTTTAACTAAAATTGAAAAAAATGTAATAAATATGAAAGATAAGGGCAACATGTAGTATATTGCATGAAAGACGAAAAAACAGACAATTTTTTGTGGCCATAGCCTGCTTCAATAAAAAAATTTTTATCCGCCTAGAGGGCGCAGCAAACCACATACGATATTTCAAAAATCTGTTTATATCAGGTGGAAGGTATCAATTTTGTAATAAAAATTTATTACCGATAAGTTTTCTCTATCTCTTAAAATAAAAAAGTTAGACAGCCTTAAAGTTTGGACACTTAACAGGTTTTTTTGTTATTACTCATAAAGTTGGCCATGGATTGCAACAAAAAACAATTAAAGATTTTTGACGTGTCTCGCATATTAATCGAGATACATGGGAGTGGCCCTCTTATGTGATACAGCCTGTATATATTTTATTCAGTAAAGAATTACACATTTTAACACAAAATATGTTGTGTTAATCGAGATTCACATGAAACTGTGTATGTTTTAACACATTTCTCTGTAGTGGCAGTGTGTTAAAACTTTAACACAATTTAGTGTGCTGATATAATAAATGTTATTTGTAACTTTTCACACATTCTTTGTAACTTTGTACACGTAATTCAGTGCAATGTTTCGTATTATTGTATGATCTGTTTAAGCATTAAACTGTGAATATTATTGTGTATTACACAGGACTATAAGTAATGGTTTTTCTTTGAACAAGACATAGACCTTAAAAAAAACTAAGCAAATTCTTCTGGAGAACAGAGTAAAACAGTGTTCAATTACCATGGAACGAGGAATTCCTAACACATTATAGATGGATATTATAGACATTTATTAACTTAGTAATTTAAACATATTTTGTATATATATTTTCTTCGAGTTTGATTACATTCCTGTAATCCCTGTATTTTAAAAGTTGAATTTGGTCATCTTTATCTGATGTTGAAAGTTATCAATACATTTTATATATATATATATGTATATATATATTCATTTTTAGTCATAGTAATAGAAATAGAAATATTTTGACATCAATTTCGGTGGGCTATAATTTTTGACAACTAATTTAAAAAAAATAGGACATCTTTAAGACGTTGTTGGAGGCACGAGTAGGTATTCTTATTCTTATTCCAGATACCGAGAAACATATTTATAGACTTATTGCTATTAAAAGAAAAAACTTCAGAATGGAATCAACAAACATGAACGTGTCGGTAATTCCTTTGTTGACACAGCTCTTGAAGTTTTTCCATTTATATTCCACATTTATATGCAAAAATGTAAATCCTCAGATATTAGAATCAAAGAATATCTACGTTTACTTTTCTGTTTGGGTAAACATCCCTAGATAATTCGTTCTTTCAATACTTGTGAACGAATCAGAGTCATATAAAGAGGAGGGTCTGCTCGACAGGGATTTAATATTGCTCTAAAAGCGACCCTGTTAACATCAGAGATATGGTTTTCACCAACACGTAAGTTCTATGTAGATTTGTAGATATAAAGATTAGCTTCTTAAAACTAAAGTAATCGTTTTCCAAAAATTAAATATATAATGTTTTCTTCCACATTACTTGACAAAAATTAAAGTTCTAGTTATACGAATAGTTAATGTTTGTTCTATTTCTTTAGGTCGATAGGACTGTACACCGCTAGTTTCATTTTACTGCTTCTGGCATGGTGTGTTCAAGACTCCGTGGCACAATTGACATTTTCCAGGAATTGGACAGGCCCTGGCAAACGAACCCTTGATACTCCAGACCTACATTACAAGATATCCGTGAATACAATATGTCACTTCCTGATGGTAAGTATTATTTTTTACAAACATATTCTTTATTTTTGAAAAACAGTCTGTGTTAAAAAGCTATAATTACTAGTGAATTTATGTTTTTCATTTTCCGTTTTCAGAACCAAATTCGGCAAATGGTATCATGTGATAATCCCGTGGAAGAAGCTGGTCCATTTTTCAACGGAAAACTATGAATTTGGTGGTGTCTTTCATGTTTCAAATGATTTAAGAATTTAATAAAATCTAAAAATCGTTAAAGTTGTGTATTCTTTATCAATGATTCTTAGTGTAATGCAGTTATAAAATATCTGACAGTATAATAAATAAATATTAATTATTTACTAAATCACTATATTTATAAAATTCTGTATAAGTGTATACGAAAGATTCAGAGATAAGTTTCCTTGGCAAATTTTAAGAGGAGGGGCTTTGTATATAGGTATATTTTTTTAATTACAGCTTCCCTTAAAAAGTTACTGCTTCTTAAAGAAGGGGGTAAAATCTGATATTTTCAATTTTTCTAAAAAAATGTAATATAAGCAAATGAATTTTGGCAGGAACGCAATATTTTATAAAATTATGTTATTGGCATATTTCTTTTGTTCTTGGTTTGATATAACGCTTCCATTTTGCAAACTTTGTTATACTTTAAAATTTCTTAATCGAAATGAAAATCTAAAGTAGTTTTGTTTATTAAGAAACTTTTTGTCTTACAAAAATTCCGTATTATTCCTAGTTTTTGAGAGAAAAATATTTTTTAGAACTATGCAAATACGATATATATCATAAATTTTAAATTATGCAATTTATTCCTAATAAGCTGCTGTAAGAGATAAAAAAGTATCTGAACAAACAAAGTTACCTCAATATTTGTCTTCGGTTAAGAAATGTGTACACATAACGTCAAAGGTCTTGGACCCCCTGCATATAAAATGATTCGATTAAATCTAGTGGTTTTTCTTAATGTGGTACAAAAGCACATGTACTTAGAGAATAAAAAAGTCAATAAAAAATTGCAGATCATGAACCTTTACTTTATTACCAACGTTTTTACAAATCTGGTCAGTTTGGCAGTGTATTCAGCCAAGTGTTCCCTTGAATTTTTGTTTTTATTTCTGCGTTTACCCGAACAAGAATGACTACTTTACATTCTAATCATCAGATATCGAACATGTTGGGCATTCCTAGATCATCTGTTGTACGAATAGTACACAGATATGACGAATTTGTGAAAAACGGACCACATAGTGGACGTCCTCGAATATCTAATGAAATAGAGGATCGGTATTTGGTGCAAGCCCGTAGACACCGCACATCTTCAGCTTTACCTCTCAGGGCCCACTTACCAAGGTACGTTTCGCCGTGTTATATCGACACCTACCATTCGAAGATGACCACAACACAAATTTACGTGCAAGAAGACCTTTACGGGTCCCCACTCTACTCCCAAGGCATCGTGCTGCCGTGCGAATAGGGGTGGGCGATAACGGTTTGGAACTATCGATTATCGATAAATAAAATAAACCGATATTATCGAATTATCGATAATATCGATTTTATCGATAATACCGATATTATCGATAAAATCGATCGACAAACTGACAGACGTATTCACTCCACATCCAGCCTTAGGGTAAAAGTTGAAAGATTTCAAAGAGCCACAAGCTTGTTGCTGGGGTGTGTAAACTATAGGGAACATTACCAGTAGATTGCCCGCTTTGGGTACGAAAAACAATGTTTTCAAGTCTACTTGACGTCATCACATGTTTTTTGATGTTTTAAGTGCAGTTATTTGTTAGTCCTTATCGAAAAGTGTTATAGAACTATTTAAAGTGTGGACATAATTAAAATATTGAAGTAATAATGAATAATATTTATAACACAGCGTGTTCTACTGACAAGTTGTCGCTTCTCTTCATGAGATCTGTGGCCTTTGTTATTCACCCCCGGAAGAATTTCATTCTATCTCAACAGATGTCGTCCACTTCGTGATTGTTCCGTAAATTTTAGGTTACTTACCGAAAACTGTTCACTGAACAAATTCACTGGTATAAACAAATCCAAAACCTACGAAAATGTTTATACATAAGTCGCATAAATCAGTATTGGCTTCAAGCTTCAATCTATGGCTAAACGTGATTCTTCGTGAGTCAAAATTTTATCGATATTATAAAAACTATCGGTAGCTACCGATATTATCGATTTTGTCGTTACTATAACGATAGCATCGATAATATTGAAAATTATCAATAATATCGAAATTATCGATAATATAGGTTGTCTTTTACGCCAGTGGCGGTCGGTCTTATTTACAGACGAAACCAGAATTGGGCTGGTTACTGATGGCAATCGACAAAGAGTCTGGAGAGAACCAGGTCGTAAACAGCGACTTCATTTTCCCCGTGAAGTTGCTCCGTATGAAGGGGGTACCGTAATGTTTTGGGGTGGAATAACGTTCAACAGCCATACCCCATCAATTCGCATACCACAGAATATGACCAGTCAAATTTACATCGAACAAGTCATTACGCCCATTATCTACCCCCTACGTAATGAATTAGGTGAATTTTGTGTTTATGGACGACAACGCTCGACCACATCGCTCAAGAAGGGTTCAAGAGACACTCGAAGCAGGACATATCAATAGATTAGATTGGCCAGCCAACTCTCCTGATATGAATCCTATTGGAAACATGTGGGATTTCGTTGCTAGAGTCATTCTTAATCATATTCCTCCACCTCAGACTGTAGATGAGTTAGGACTCGTGGCGACAGAATAGGAATGGAATAATACTCCGCAAGAGATCGTTAACCGCTTGATTATCTCAATGCACAGACGTGTCAATATGTTATTAGAACGTAGTGGAGGTCACACCGACTATTAGTCAAGTAGATAACTTGCTTTATTACTTCTTTTTGATTTATTAAATTTTGTCACAAATGTCACACTTTTGCTGGTTTTTAATTTTCTAAGTACTGAGTTTATCGAACACATTCTTTTCACAAAATAAAGATTCAGGAAACAATATACTTTTATAAATGTATTTGGTTTTCTGACAAAAAGATTTCTTTAACAAGAATGCAGAGTCCAAGACTTTTGACGTTGTGTATAAGAAAATTAAAAAAATAATCATGAATGAGATGGTTTACTTCAGCTCCTTATAGTAAAACAGGAAACGGGAAATATGACCGTAGAATATCATTTTATAAGTTTAGTTTGTAGGCTTCCGTGGCTGTCGTTAATGGTCAGGTAATTTCCGGGCTGGTTGCCACGTCGTCGGTTTAGAACTCTTGACGTTTCGAGAGACATATCGCTCTCTTCTTCAGAAGTTACTCTGAAACTGAGTAGATGCATTTTTACTATACTCATTACATTACATAAAATAATAACAAAATAATTAAATGGAATTAGTTAATTATGATTTATTATAACAAATATTAGAAAAGGCCACCTTCAGCCAAAATACTTGCTTCAGATCTTCTTGAAATTGCAGCTTGAACACATCACAATCAGGTATAATTTGTTGACGTAATTGCTCCTCAGGTTTAATTTGACCTTGTAAAGTAATGTCTTGAGATGTCCTCAAACAAAAAAATCAATGGGGTTCATATCGGATGATTTGGGTGACCTGGACCTTGAGTGCCTCGTCCAATCACGTTATTACCGAATCTTTCATTTACGAGCAGTCAAACTAAAATGTGGGGGAGCCCCGTCGTGGATAAACCACATTCTTTGTTCTAGCGCATAGACAGTAGCGTAGCTACCATACCGCCAAAACCCGCGACCGCGGGCGATCCTGATGTCAAAGAGGCCCAAAAAATATCAAACAACTTCGACAAGATTTTAAACGCCAACTGGCATTGCCACTATTAGCCTTATTAGAAAAAAATATACGCTTATAACTCGGTAATAAGTAACCCGCCTTCAAATATTACTTTCCCACGTGCGTCGGCGCTCTATGTAATCGAACCGTTTATTGTTTTCATGTTTTGCTGCTCTCCACACTCCTGATTGAATGGAGGCAAATTCGTCTCTAGAACATATCAAATTATCGAAGTAATTACGAAAATTTGAAAAGTAACGCAATTAGTATTGCCAAAAGATAGATTATTAATTCATTATTTACAGGAAAAAAAACAATATGATGAATGTGATGTAAATATTCTACTTTATAATCAAGAACATCATTATAAAGTAAATATTTATTACAAAGTTTTTGACGTTATTAGTCAATTAAACAACCGTTTTGAAGGGATAGAGAAGACTGTTAACAAAATCAATGACGGAAGAATTATTTAAAGCTTTTCAGCAAACTTATCCTCGCGATATATCCTCCGTATTTCCTTTTGCAAATTGTTGCCTTATCTTTCCTTAAAGATATTAGAGAGCACATTTTTTAATTGTAGAAAATGATACCCTACCATTAAATTTTGCATACAGCTTTAATATTATATTTGGCTCTTCCTGTAACCATTGCGTCATCAAAACGCTCATTTTCTAAATAATTGTTGTTTTTAAAATAGTAATTTGGTTGGCATTGCTTAGTATAGAGGCCTAGGAAGCTGCAGCAATGGACAAAACTGACTTAATCATAGTTTTGTATGTTATTTTTCAGTATTGTTATTTTTAATCTTATCACATATTTTTTTTATTTTACAGTCTATATTTATTTAGTGCTGTCGTTTGATTTGTTGTACTATTTATAAGAAAATGTTCCTTACCTACTCACGAGTATGTCATGTAGGTTCCTTTTAGATACTTATTTTAACTTCAGAAATAAATATTTTTTAAATATTCTCCTACTTTGTTATCTTCTACCCTTGTCCGAATGTAGCATTCTGTACGTTATTAACTTGAACTGAGACTTTGTAGGGTGGGGGGAGCGGGGTGGCAAGTTATATTTGGCGGGTGGGCCCAAAATCTGAAGCTACGCCACTGCGCATAGAGGACATCGTCAAGTAGTTCAGGAAAAATGTTTTCAAGAAAATGTCTGTAGGAGGTACCGGTTAAACTTCTTGGTAAAAAGTAAGTCCCAACAAGAAAATTTCCAATAATACCCACTCATAGATTCAAAGAAAACTGAAGATGAAATCGACATTCCATTATGGCATTAGGGTTTTCATCAGATCAAACGTGTTTATTGTGGGAGTTAATTATAGCTTCTCTGGAAAAATTAGCTTCGTCGGTAAACAATATGCTTCTTTCAACTAAGGCGTTCTAACACTTAAAGGTCTTCCAGGAACTGGACCTTTCTGAAATGAGCCTCTCTGAGACGTTGAAAAACATTTTTGTACATTCTTGGACATCTTTCCATATAAATTCGCTTAGCCGCAGTGCCCTTTCCATCTGCAAGGCCATAAATGTAAACCATATTGGCCATATCAACCTTTAAATATGCACAATCCATAATTAAAATTTAATATTAAAAAAATAAGCTTAATTTGACAATACAATAAGATGATGGTTTTATTATTATTTATTGTTTCGAACGGGTTCCCTAAGATATGTTTCAGTAAATGCAAAAATGTATTTGATCAAATAAATTAATTTTGTTCTAATTGGTTTGGAATACAAAAAAGTGTAAAGGAACAAAAATTGAAGACAATGCAATGGCGCACATGATGATTTGCTTTATTTGCAATATTATACAGGGAGTTTTTTTGGCAAATAGTGATCGATAATACCCACATCTCTGCCACTGGTAAGTTTCTAAAGCTAATGATTTTTGTTTGATGCCTACTGTCATACTAATATGCACACCGTATAGTTAAATTATCTGAAGCAGTTTAGAAATTAGAAACTAATTTTTTAATTTTTGACACACTAGCTGGACAATGGTTGTCTGAAGATCCCAGATTTATATAACAAACAACCCTTATTTTTGGCCACAGAATGCGACCTGGTTTTTTGCTCTCTATTTAAGAAACATCCTGTATAAACTTATTCACAATAAAATTGATTGTCAACATTTATTAAGCAAATTAAATTTCTCCATCTTCCATTCAAATCATTTCATCTTTATTTTTTTATATGTAACGTTTAAAATTGTCATAGTGAGAATTTTGATATTTTTCGTTGTTTATTATTATTAGTTCCATAAAAAATGTTTTTAAATGAAAAATAATTTCTGTTTTTTCCTGCACTTTAAATGGGATTACCTGCAGAGTTTGTGTATTAAACAAAATAAATATAATAAAATAATGATATATTAGCAACACATTCCGTAAATTTAAGTAAGAAGTTTAATTCCTAAAAGAAACAGGACGACAATGTCACTGAAGAATATAATTTATGAATAATTCGAATTAGTTTCTCACCACCAAATCGAAAATCTGAATGGAATAAAGCAAACTTTTTCAATAGATGTTTCTCTCAGATCAGACACATTTTCCCTTTATATGCATACAAATCCAGCATTAAAACTCAAAAGATCCTTATGTTTATTTATCTTCAATGTAATCCCCTGAGCCCAAGTGTCTTTGAGCATTTGTGAAGTTCAAAACGGGACCAGATTTATATAAAGAGGAGATTTGCTGGCCAGCAGTGTCAGTCTGGCAAGAACATCGGTCTAAGTACACCAGAAAGTATGGTTCTCAGTAGCAGGTGAGTAGAAAATACCAATAAATACTTTTATAAATGTCTATTGTATTGTGTTATTTTAAACTAACATATAGTTTTTTTATACACTTTTTCATTAGGTAGGTATCAATAATACTATGTGAAACTAATTGGTCTTCGAACGATCTATTTTCAATTACATATTATTTTACCCATATATATTTTTTTATTATTAGCCTTTGCAGTTTTTTCACATTATTGCAAAAGTATATACCTAAGCTAAATCAATGTTCTTATAATTCCTATGGATGAAGTGACGCCTATGATCTTTGACAATAAATGCCTATGTATGCTAATTAAATTCCATAGACACTTAGGTTGGATTTAATAAATATCTCTCTACATATTTAGCTAGCCAAGGAACATACATACTTAATTAATAGGAATTGTGGGACAATTGATTTGAATTAGATGGAATACCATTATAAAAATAGTAAAAATGTAGCACCTGTGATATTTTTTAATATTAGCAGTCACAAACATTAATAAAGTAATGATATTTCATAAATGAGAATAATAAAAAAAAAGTTGTGATCAATTTTCTAGGTAAAAATAAGAGCTATTTAGAGCTTTATAATGCTTTGATTGTTCTTTTCTTCGTGAATTTAATTTGTTAACAATAATTAGTAACCTAAATTCTTTAAAAAATGTCATAATACCAATATTAATTGAAGAAAAAAATTATTTACAGCTTATGTTACATTGTCTTATTGAGATTGTGTAAGTGCCGTATCAACTGGTGCTACTATTTTTATGAGTAATATCACCTACCAAAAATTTTAATCATAGTTCTATGTTTTTAAAACATAGTCAATACTTTTTATTTAAATATGGAATGAAATTTTCAGTGCAGCGTTTCATCTTTTAATACTCATCATCAGCTTCACGTTTTGAAATACAAACCTGCAAATTATTATCAACATTTTTACGCTACTGCATAAATTTCTTTGTAACCCATTGATATATGTATAGAGAAATTTTCATAAGAAGAAATTAGAATAACAATAATTACTATAAGAAAGGAAAAGCTTAGTATATTTTCGAATAGTTCTTTAACTCAAGTTATATTTTCTCTATTTATAAAATTTTCCGAAAACTGGACTGCAAAAAAAAACAACTTTAACTAATCATTTCCATATTTTTTAAATCATCATGAGTATCACTTTGATGGGTTTTATAATTTTAATTTCCAATCTTATTTTCCAAAATTGTGCAATCTATTACAATAACGAACGAATTTAGTGATATCATTTAAACTGATGATGTATTTGTCATGAAATATATTTTCAACTAATGTTAAAAACATTAGTTCTTAGTTGTTCCTCTCATCAATATAGAATGAAATTTGCAGTCAAAAATTGAAAAACTGTTTTAAGAGAGTGCCATTATTATTGCAAAAAAATATTAACAAAAAACATAAATCATCATAATATATAAAGTAAATTACAGTTTTATAAAGATTATATCATTTTTATTTTATTTTATTCTTATTGTATGATGTACACAATTCAAATTCCATATTGGACATATTAATATATGTCCAACTCAATCAATCTGGATACGATTTCTGCATTTTAAGGATTGTTTCTTTAGGTGGTTTCCTTAAATTGAATTAAAAAGTACCTATCTATATTCCTTACAAAAAATATCCTGACGAATAATATTTGAAATACATCTGTCGTAGCTGGTTGCGTGCTAATACATGCCTAAAAGATAATTTTGAAAGGTTATTTAATAATTTCAATATACTAAATATGCAGATTATTTACTAGCTTTGTGGAGTTTTTATTTTAACATATCTAGATACTTGGTGTTGTTAAATAACACCGAAGATTTCATAAAATAAGAAATATAGAAAAACTGATTTGAATTAATTTAATATCTTTAAAGTAGATAATGTAAAATCAATATATAACGTCAGAACGCGATATATGCAGCAAATTTTTAGATACTGAAATCTTCCAAAATACGTATTTTTTTTAAATTATAACTATAGATGTAAACATTGTTATAATATAAACTTACATAGTTCTGCATATAAAATTATTAACTTTTGTTTATGAGTATGTGAAAATAATTATTAAAATGTGAGGTTAGAATAGCGAAATAATGTGTGTCATACAAATGCATTTTAAAAGTTATTATATTATTTGAGGAAAGAATAGTAAAAGTGGATAAACAAAACATCAGTAATTTTATTTTTGATATTACTTTTGCTCTACGTGTTTTATTTTTCGAGATTTCAGTACCTAAAAAAACACAAATTTGACCATTTTTACGGCGACCTTAATAACATGTCCACAAGCCATTGTTATCAATACACTTGGCCCATTGTTATATCACTGTGTCAGCTAATTACGCGTAACTCAAAATGATACTACGCACATACTAGAAAATACCTAAAATAATAAAAACGAAACGATTCGTTTACGTACGTGTTACGTTATTATTTAAGGTTAAGGTTATAACAGAAGCGTGACTTCACCAAAGATCACCTATTGCCATCAGTTAAAATTAATACCCCACTTTCAGACCACCTTGTATATTGCATTATTTATAATTCTCAGGTTCTCTGGGTTATGTACCATCATCCTTCTGGTTTCGTGGCTGTGTATTCAAACTTCCGTCGCCCAAGTCACATTTTCTACAGGTTGGGTGCCTGGAAAGAGAACACCGAACAATCCAGACGTACACTTTAAGTTATCAGCAAACTCCTTTTGTCACTTCTTAATGGTATGTAGACTGCGTTAGTATTATATGGGTAGGTACTGCTTGGGGTTGCCACTTTGCCTGTTTTTACTTCGGAAGGATAGTTCGAACTTCAGCCTCAGAGTTTCCGTCCTTACTTTTACTAGAATGTCCTTACTTAACGAAAATATTAACGTACATAATAAAATATAATCATTAGAACAAAAAGTGACGATATGCAAAAATAACTTTTAAAAGAGAAAATAATGCCATAATAATCAATTCAAAATATTATCTCCCACCTGTTATTCAACAACAAGAATGCCATTACTTGAGAATAGAAACATGTAAGAATGTCCTTACTTGAGCATATGACTGCCAGTGACTGCTCCTTATTCTAAAAATGAATCAATCTAGCATTTGATTATTGCCAGTTGTGCTAAAATGTATCCATTATGGAGGCTTACAACTAGTTAAGAATTTATAATAAAATAACCAAGTAGGAGAAATTTGTTTAACTGTTGTCTCAAAATTGTTTAATTTATTTCTATTTTTCTATTATATTAGAACAGTTACACACACACACATAAAATGCAAATTACTTTCAATTATTATTGCATCTAACAACTGTTTCCTAGCTTAGGATACAAGTTCCTGGTCAGAGTTTGGGCACATCTTAAATAACAATCAGCTCACAGACTCTACTACCTTTGAAGTATTAAAAATTTGTTCTTGAAGCTTGTTGTCTCTCTCTCTCGCTCAGGATAAAGGCCAGGACTGGATTAAAAATAGTTGTCCCAATTTAGAAAGTGTTTTAAGTGCACTGTGTACCTACTTGAATTTCATAATAGTTTTTTTTTGTTTTACTAAACCATAGATATAGAAAATATAACCTAATTTTAGGAGCTTGATTAATATAAATACCACACCTACGTGGATCCATTATTAATATAAAATGTCATTACGTTGCTAATGACTAAAAAAGAAAACAAAACAAAAGTGAAATTTATTAAGCCACTTTTGTTTTCGAAATATTACACTATACAGAAACAAAAGGTAGACTTAACCAGTATTAATCTCGAGAACTGTGGCAGATATAAAGTTTTTATATATAAAAGTTGTATGTACTAATATAAACTACAAAATGCTGAATAAATTTTATGTACATGGTGTTACAAGATAAAAGTTTAGCTTGACCACTTATAAAATATATATTATGTATGCCTATCTGCCTACCTAATAGTTAATATCCGATATATTTTCAGAATCAGATACGTCAAATGGTGTCCTGTGAGAATCCGATCGAGGAAAGCAGACCTCTCTTCTTTGGGGGAAACTTGTAAAATTACAAAAAAAAAAAATGTAATTGAAGTTCATTGACGTGATGAAATGTAGATACAACTGATATTACTGAATAGAAAGTTTTACTTTAGCAGCGTTTCATTGATTACCTTCTTTCCTATCCTGTTATTACTTCTTAGAAAATAAGTAAACATGTGGAATAAAAATATTGCTTAAGCCATATAGGTACAGAAAATTACAGTAATGTTGTTCGAGGCGTCTACATGATCGAAAAGAGACACTGTGCTAGAAGACTTATTCTAAAAAATAATTGTTAAGTATTTAAACAGTGAAGAGAAAGCCAATCTTTTGTAGAATATTTACTTAAATAATATATATACACCCCCTAAAACTTTTTAATTGAATCGTTTATTTCAGAAAGGTATTAACTAACATTTTGTTACTTTTGAGAAAATGAGTAAAAATTTATTTGTAGTTTAATAAAATGTGATAATGTTATTTTTTTGACATAATTAGTTCAAGATAGAGTTGGTTTCGTTCTACTGAAACACTTATTGCAGGAATTAAAACTAAGCATCAAACATGATGCTGAAGACCCTCGTTTTCTTACAAACATTCTTTTTACTGATGAGGCCGGGTTCAAAAGAAATGGAGTGTTTAATTTTCACAATACGCATATTTGGGCCGACGAAAATCCTCATGGTCTAATAGAATCTGGACATCAGGCACGTTTTTCATTAAACATTTGGATGGGTATTGTAGGTGACAGATTTCTAGGTCCTGTTGTTTTACCAAACCGATTAACAGGCGCTGCTTACCTCAACTTTCTGCAGAACACACTGTATGAGTTTTTGGAAGACATTCCTTTGAATCAGAGGCAACAAATGTGGTTCCAGCATGATGGTGCTCCAGCTCATTTTTCCATGGCCGTTAGAGAGCATTTACACCAAACTTTTCCACATAGATGGGTAGGAAGGGCCGGACCTGTTTTATAGCCTCCAAGATCGCCTGATCTGAACCTTCTAGATTTCTTTGTTTGGGGATATTTGAAGACATTAGTGTATGGTACTCCTATAAATAGCCTGGAAGAGATGCAGCTACGGATTAATCAAAAGTGTCAAGAAATCCAAACCAAGGAGGGTGTTTTCGAAAGAGTTCGAATATCGTTGAGACGAAGATGTCGTGCCTGCTTGGAAATGGACGGAGAGCACTTTGAACATTTTCTGTACGTTGTTTTTTGTTTGTTAAAAGCTTCCTTTGTCGGTTTATTCCTAATAAAATAAAATGTTTGAAAAACGAATAGTAGTCCATATCTCCGCAACCTTACTTTGCGGGCCCATGTTTATTAAGACTTTTCTGCTTATTTTGGTTCATACTATTACCTCCTGAAATATTTTACACTCTTTTTTAACACCCTGTATATTGATGACTTACGCATGATGTTCGTACGGCAACTAGGACAATAGAAACAATTATTTCCACGAGAATTTTGCCGAGGAACCAAATAACAAATTTTATTTACAAGACACATACATTCAACATTATACTGTACTAAATTATATAAAAACGTTATAGCTATACAATTTCTTCTATCATATAAGGAAGTCATGTTAAGCATATCTAACAAGATTCTGTTGTCGACACCTCTTTCAGGATAAAACCCCTGGGACTCAACAAAGCGAAATTTTTAAAATTTTCGTTGAACCGTCTCAACATAATATTGTTCAGATATATGGGATACCATATTAAGGACGCGTAATCTAACTTAGATCTTATGTATGAAAAAAATAGTAATTTTAGACTTCTAATATTTGAAAAACAATTCCAGTTTCGCATAAAATATTCAAGTAATTTATAAGCGGATTTAACAAATTGGTTAATGTGACTGAAAAAAAAATTAAATTTATAGTCAAATATAACTCCAAGGTCCTTCATTCAGAACATCTTTCAAGAGTATAATCGTTGATATTATAATCGAACATTATATAATTATGTTTGCGAGTAAAAGTCACTATTTTTATATGTTTAATTTAAAAAAATTATTTTCACATCAGCATAGGGCTCTATTTATTTGATGTTGTAAATAAAGACAATCAGTTACATTATTATAGAGTTTTAAGTCGCCTGCAAATAGAAGATGGTCACATTTAATTACAGATAATGTCATTAATAAAAATAAAAAAAAGTAACGGGCCCAAATTAGATCCCTGTGAGACGTCAGAAATTGTTACATAACTTTGAAATTTATAACCTCCATATTCAACAAATTGTTCTCTGAAAGACAAGTAGGACGTGAATAACAGGATCAAGTTTTCAGTGAAACCAAATGCTTTCTGTATATCTGCATAAACAACGTCCGCTTGTCCTCTAATATCCAAGTTATCACAAATGAAGTTTCTTACACTCGCTAAGTTTGTAACTGTTGACCTTTTCAACATAAAGCCATGTTGATTTGGTGATATTGTTAAGTTAATAGAATTCTTGTCTTTTTTAATGCTAATCATTTCATGAAAAATTCCGTTTTTTATAGTTATTCTGTTTGCCATGATGTGATGGTAGTTCCTTCAAAATCAAAATTGTGTAAATATGTTTGTGCATGTTCTGCAAGGGCCGTTTTATTATTATTATTTAATAGTGACAAAGGTTTGATGCTCTAACATGTTCAGAAATCCTTGTTTTGAGGTATCTTGACCTATATAAACCTTGTTACAATCTGCACAAGGAATTTTGTATATGATATTGCTTAACAGTTCATTAGGAGTAATATTGTTAGAAATTACCCAAAGTTAACTATTATAAATATATTTTATAAAGCTCTGCTGCAGTACAATTTGTATTATCAAAATTGGGTGACACTTTTTACAACAAAAATATCTCCATGCCTCCTTATTCCTTTTTACTCCCAGCCTCGCAACGGACGGTAGCCTAGGTCACGGTTTCGCTCTAGCATGTCCGCTCATACTCATAGTCAGCATATTTCTTACACGGCCTTTCCTGACTTCTAGAGTGTCCTCACTCTTAACAGCGTCTGCTATTTCGAAACCAAATTCCAGCTACCTAAACCAAGAGGATAGACAAGTTACTTGCGGACTAGGACAAGAAAATAAATAAAATAGTATAACAATTAAACATGTACTGGCATGTAACTTTGTCGACTCACTCCGCTTGTAGAACATTTCCTGTAAATAGTACTTGATCAAAGATAAATAATGAAAGTGTATGCATACACAGAGAAAATTAATTGGAAAAACACGTAAATATCCAAACTCAATTAAATATAAAACTTAAACTATCGGAAAGACCAAAAGTACCAGGAATTTCACCTGCAATTAGTCATTCCACCCAGGTAGGACTACCTGCAGTTAGTCCTCCTGACCAGAGCAAAAATGCCATGCTCTGTCCAGAACAAAGTACCAGGCGCTTTCGTCCTGCAGTGTTCTCCTGACCAGAGCAAAAATGCCATGCTCTGTCCAGAACAAAGTACCAGGCGCTTTCGTCCTGCAATGTTCTGCCTACTTACGGTATACCACCAACCCTCTACTATTCCTCTGCATACCGAATCCATGGTTTCATATTCTCGATTCCAGAAATGCCCTTATACGGTATGCGAGAGCGAACTGCACCCGGGATGTCCTGAACTTCGTACCTGTCATTCTCCAGCACCTTCGCTACTCTAAACGGACCTCGCCATTTTGGCAGTAATTTCCTGCTGGTTCCCGTATTCGGCGAAGCAGTAAGTCGTAGGAGCACCAAGCCGCCCTCAAAGTATTGTTGGCCCGAGACGCGATTTTTATCAAATCTCCGTTTCTCTTCAGCTTGATGTTTGGTGGCTAACGTCTGCATATGCTCTCGTATAGCTGTAACATGCCAGCTGTCCGATTACCCACCAACCTGTCAATTCCAGAGACCATGGCAGCTCCAATCTGAGAAATACTCTCTGCCAAGGTTGTGGCAGATGGAACCGAAGATTCTGAAGACGGTTTCCGCCTACCTGAGTGACTTCGGTTGGCTCCCGTAGAGCAAGTCTGTCTTTCAGGATCCCTTCGCCTCCCATGGTTCTTTCGTGAGCGTCTTGTCCGAGACACCCCAGCGTAACTGCTCCTGGTCTCTCCAGGACTACCATGCCTACGATGTACCAAAGCTCTAGCGCCATGAACTTCCTCAAAGGACCCCATTCGATTGTGAGACATGTCACTTTATGTGAAAGTTTACAAATCGCACGTTTCCTTTTATTTACTTAAAGCGCACAAGGTCAATCCCAACTTCTGATGTTAGAAATTACCCAAAGTTAACTATTATAAATATATTTTATAAAGCTCTGCTGCAGTACAATTTGTATTATCAAAATTGGGTGACACTTTTTACAACAAAAATATCTCCATGCCTCCTTATTCCTTTACTCCCAGCCTCGCAACGGACGGTAGCCTAGGTCACGGTTTCGCTCTAGCATGTCCGCTCATACTCATAGTCAGCATATTTCTTACAATATATTTCTGTTTTGTTGTCAAACTTTTTGACATTTTGAGTGTTAATGTTATTAAAAAGTATCTTTTTAATTAGTTTTATAGGATAGTTATTTTTAAGAAGGTAAGTCTTCATTAATTCTAAGTTCATAAGTTCTAAGTTATAAAATTGTTGGTGAGAAAGATTAAGAACTCTAGTTTTTAGGTTAGTTATGATATTGAGTTTTTGCGTATCTGAATATTGTGAATTGTAATTTAAATACCTTTCAGAGAAAGTAAATTTGTGGTACCAATCTGTAATGATGACGTTATCAGAGGTTCTGATTATATCAATGCCAAGAAATGAAATTCTGTTATTTTCTTCTTTTTATAATGTAAACTTTAGTCTACGGTGAAAATTATTAAACATTGTTAATATGTTACACTTTTGATAACTCGTATTGAAGTTCTTTTATACATTCATTCTGTAGTTGAGCCATTACAATATGTGAACAAATCGGTGACAAGCAATTACCCATACCGAGGCCGAATATTTGTTTGTAAAATTTATTATTAAATTAAAAAAAAAAACTACTATCAAAAATCGATTCCAACAGTTCTAAAAAAACATTTAACTCAAGTTTACAATGATCACTAATTAAATATCAATTCTTTTCAATTAATGCAGTAACAAGTTCAGTAGGAATGTTAGTAAATAAGGATATTACGTCTAAAGAAATTAATATAGTATAACTATTTGGCACTTATGCTGTTTTTTTATTGGTACTTGTGCGAATTGACGACTGTAAAACAAACGGCTGAATTTGAGGAAAGGTATTGCAGGTGCAAGGGCTCGCTGCTTGCAAGAAACATTGGGAACTGCAAGCGGCTTAAAAGATTGAAGGCACAAGATAAAAGGTGGTAAGTTTGGATCATATCTATCTTTCCTTATTTTTTCAAATTAATCTTGTATCTGTGAAATAAATGTATTGGATTTAGGTGTGTAGTATGCCGTTATTAAAAAGATTATTTCAATAAGTATTGTTTATAATTCAATAAAGTTTCTAGGAATAATTGCAAGAATATAAACCTTTCCATATTGTAATGCAAAATGCAATGACATTACGTACAACATATATACATATATTGGGTAATATTCAATTGTCGTTTAAAATGTGTTGGTATTTAATTCGACTCCTCGACTTTTGGATAACTTGATTAAAAAATAATACATATAAATGCTTGATACTTCTTCTAATGTAATGGCTTCGAATAATATCAACTTTTACTGTTGGTGGTTTGTAGGTCCAGGTCATTTTCAATGACGGACACATCTCTGACGTTTGGTGGCACGGTCTAGTTCACATTTCTCGTAAGAGTTGCATTTCACATTGCCGCAGTAACTACCCGTAGCACTTTCTGAAACAAAATGTAAGTTTAAATTAACATAATTGATGTGCTATGGTGGTGTGGAGAGAGTACTTCATTCACAGTTTTCATCTTGTTAAGTTATATACTTAATTAATTAATTAATTATGTAATTTTGAAATATATATACAGACTGGTTCATTTTCGATGGAAATCGTTGCTATTACAGTTGTTAGAGATAGGGAAAACCAATGACACTATCTAGTCTTTCCTTTACGAGCTTAGAAGCAAATTTATGATTTTTTAAAATGGCGCTCATAATTTATTATGGTCTAGGAATATAAATATACAGGGGGATTCTTAAACTATACCATAAACTTATAATAATAATAATAATAATAATAATAATAATAATAATAATCAATTTATTGCCCAACAGATTACATAATCCAATTACAGGACAAATATAGTAAATGAAGAGAAAAAATATACATTTAAATAACTTTAACTAATTAACTTTAAGTAAGTACTAAATAATAAACCAACAGAGTAGTATAACAATAATAATAATGCCGATAAAGAATCTAAATTTACATATTAATGAAAAAGAGAAATAACAAAATAAAGCAATGATAAATTCAGAAATAACAACATAAAAACTTCAGATAAATAACAAAATTCATAACAGCTCAAAAAAGGTGACTGTGCTGAATTAGAACATCTCGAACTTGATCTAACTTTGCACAATTTATATCACATAATAATGAGATTTTATTCAAATTACTACATAGTATATACAAAGGGGAATGTAAAATCATATTAGTTTTGGCCACTGGCAGTCTAAATATTTGAACATATCGAGATGAACTTCTTGGTATTTGAAAGTATAATTCACTTATAAGATTCATACAGTCAATCTCATTATGTATTAATTTATAACCAAAAGTTGTACTAGATAAAATTCGTCTCATATGTAAAGATGACACTTTAAATGTATCCAGTAATAATTGATGATCAAAGCCCCTCTCTGGATAGGTTCCATAATTTTTGTGATATAAAAACTTTAAAAATTTTCTCTGGACACCTTCCATTCGAAGGACTTGATTATGAAAATATGGGTACCATATAATAGACGCATATTCTAATTTAGACCTGACAAAAGAATTATGCACAAGCATTAATGTTTGATTATTTTGAAAGCTCCGACAATTCCTAATTACAAACCCTAACATCATTAAATGAAAATTTAGTGTCAAAGACTACACCCAAATCTTTCACCGTATCGCATCGTGCCAGTACCATACCATTTATTTCATAATCAAATTTGATTGGCTGTCTTTTTAATGTAAAAGATATTGTTTTACATTTTTGACCATTTAAATCCAATCTTTTAATAGTACACCAGTTTTCTATTTTTTTTATTTGATTTGCTATAAACTTACAGTCTTCGATGGTGTCAACTCTACGATATATTTTTAGATCGTCAGCAAATAAAAGAAAATTACAATTTATAACCTCAGTAATATCATTAATAATTAACAAGAAAAGCAATGGCCCTAAATTCGATCCCTGTGGGACTGCAGACGGAGAATAAAAATACCTAGAGTCAAAACCATTGTATGACACGAACTGCGATCGGTTACAGAAATATGATGTAAAAAACGTTAACAGAGAATCACTGAATCCATATTTTTTTAATTTGCATAAGGTTAGTCCGTGATCGATTCGGTCAAAAGCCTTGGAAAAGTAATTAAAAATTACATCAACTTGACCCTGATCATCAATTACACTAGACACATAATGAGAAAATGTCACTAAATTGGTAATGACCGAACGATTTTCCATAAAGCCGTGTTGCATTGGACTTATGTAGTTTTTGACAAACGGATAAATACGGCTGTACAAAGATATTTCAAGCACCTTCGCAAAATTGTAAAGTATAGAAATAGGTCTATAATTAGTCAATACAGAGCTGTCACCAGACTTCAGCACAGGACACACTCGAGCAACTTTCCACACATCAGGAAAGGTATGACTTTTGATACTCAAATTAAACAATATTAATAAAGGCTGAGCAAAAACATATCTACAATCCTTAACCAAGAAACTAGGAATCTGGTCATGACCAGAGGTCATCTTATTCTTTAATTTATTTAAAGCAAGCAATACCTCACTTTCAGAGAGCTCGATAATATTTAAAGTTTCAAAGTTATTAAATTCTGAATTTGAAAAATTACATACTGTGGAGGTAGAGTAAACACTGCTGAAATAGTCACTAAATCCATCTACAATTGTCTGAGGTGTATCAAATACAAAATTTTCATTGACCAGTCTGCCAGGTATTCTAGTATTACCCCGTTTTGCTTGAAAATAATTCCAGAAATATTTAGTATCAGTTGAGATTCTTTGTTCAATATTAGCTATGTATGTTCTATATGCTTATACTTATGAAATAGTGAAAAAAATCTAGTAAAATATTTCTAGTTTTGGTAGTTTACAAACATTTATCAGGTGAATTTTTTTGTTTATAAAAACTAAGAAGTAAACAAGTCAAGACGATATGTTTGGTATTTGTAGCAGTACTTTGTTATCAGTTGTGGTCCTATTCGAGTTTATTTTCACATGATTATGGACATGATATTGGCATACGGGGAATTACATCAAAATTCAGGGTCTGCAGCTCATCTTTATGCCCAAAGATTTCTGCAAAAAATATCATACGAGACGTAAACCCTTTTTACGTGAGGTGCAGCAGAAACTGGGAATTTGCGGCCGAGGTCTGGGCAACATGGGGAAGTTATTAGACCTGGGCAAATTGTAAATCTCGAGGAAGATATTTTAAATATCATCGAGAAGTAGCCTGGCAGAAGCACTAGGACAATTGCAGCGCAATTTGTGATGTCACACACCACAGTTTGGTGAACGTTAAAACACGACGTACTCTTAGTCGAGGCAATGAAGCATTATGATAGGAAATCTTTTAGGATAGGACGTATCGGAATGCGGTTTTTCGCACTCGCTTGCAAAAATTATTTATATCATTCGTACCTACTTTGTACCTATTACAAACCGGAAGTTGCATTGCTGCAGCCAAAAATTCATGCAAAAAATGCATCTTTTGAGAGGCCTTTTGGCAAATTTAATAACTTCGTAAATAAGAATCAGAATTGGCTCAAGTCAGGTACCCTGGGGTTTTCTAGGTCGCTGATCACGATTATGATGTTCAAATTGACCCCCCGAACACCTGGAGCTCAGGAACGCCGACGAACGTCATCTCCGGGGACTATCCCGAACTTTATGCGCTGAATCCGAATTTTATGTTGAAAACGACCACCCGAACACCTAGTGCGCCCCCTAACCTGGCCCTGAACGTCATCCCCGAGGGTTTTCCAGACATAATTGAAAAAAACCACCCGAAAATCGTTACGGGAGGTTTTTTGGCTCGCTGAAATCAAATATGGCAAATTTTTGGTTGGTCTTTTTCAATTGTGTCTGGAAACCCCTCGGGGATGACGTTCAGAGCCAGGTTAGGGTGCACCAGGTGTTCGGGTGGTCGTTTTCAACATTAAATTCGAATTCAGCGCACACAAAAAGCCCCCATAACGATTTTCGGTTCGTTATTGTCGATATTTCCAGAAAAATTCTCGAAGATGACGTCCGCGTCCAGGTTGGGGCCCACCAGGTGTCCGTGGGTTATTCGCCGATGGTATATTCGAATTCAGCGACCCAAAAAACCCCCGGGTGCCCAGTTTCTCTCCTCTCTCGCATAAAGTTCGGGATAGTCCCCGGAGATGACGTTCGTCGGCGTTCCTAAGCTCCAGGTGTTAGGGGGTCAATTTGAACATCATAATCATGATCAGCGACCTCGAAAACCCCCGGGTACCCGACTTGAGCCAATTCTGACTCTTATTTACGAAGTTATTAAATTTGCCAAAAGGCCTCTCAAAAGATGCATTTTTTGCATGCATTTTTGGCTGCAGCAATGCAACTTCCGGTTTGTAATAGGTACAAAGTAGATACGAATGATATAAATAATTTTTGCAAGCGAATGCAAAAAACCGCATTCCGATACGTCCTATCCTAAAAGATTTCCTATCTTTGGCCTTTTTAGTGCTTCATTGCCTCGACTATCACGTACAACGGGTACAAGCCTTACTTCCAAGGGATCTTCCACTTTTTGCGAGTGGTTGTTACATCAGTATCACTTAAACCCAAACTCTACCATGAACATTTCAGGCAATTTTCACACATAAAGGTATAATTTTTACAACACGCATTATTGGGCATTGGAAAACACTTTCAACAACAATTTTCAGTAAATGTGTGGCCTATAGTTGTGAATGGAGTACTTATTGGCCCTTTCATTCTGCAAAATCAATTAGCTGGTGCTTTTTATTTACAATTTTTGCGTAATAATTTACTGATACTCCTCGAAGATGTTGATCCCAACGTTAGACAGTAAATGTGATTTCTTCGAGACATTTTGCGCAACTAGTGCAACAACATTTCGATGTGTTTCTCGAGCGACGAATAGGCTGAGATAGTCCAACTGGGTGGCTTCATCGAACGCCCGACCTAAATTCACTTGACTTTTATTTCTGAGGTTACGTAAAGACTATAGTGTATGTTACCAAATTTAACAATAAACAAGAGTTGCGAAATCGCATACATGCTGCCGCTGAGGCAAATCGTCTACAGCCTTGTTTGGAACGTACGTGAGGAGACTTATGGAATCGTCGACCTCAACATACTGAAAATCACGGAAATAACTTCGAAGAGTTACTATGATAAATTAATTAGATTTTCAATTTTATTTTACTATAAATTAATGTTTCTGTTACTTATAAACATTCTTATTCATTTGTCATTATTCGTAATCAGCTATAATTTCCCAAGTTTATGTGTATAGATTAAGAATCAACCGGTATTGTTATATTTCCTTCCTTTCGATGATATAGGTACATATGTAATAGTTGTTTCTACAAATAAGGAAAATACAGTTTATTTTATATATAAATCAGGTTTATTATAAAAAAATCACATCACACACAAACACGACACGAAGCAGTTTTTAAATATTCTTTAGTAGATAACAGATATACAGGGAATGTCGGTCTATAATTCGAAAGCAAATTAAGGTTTGATTGATTTCTGATTTGATAGCTGACGTTATTTTGAAAATTAGACCAGAAAATAAGGATGCGAAGAAATTCGCGTAAATTATTTAATGGCGGGAAAAGTCTCAAATTTTTTGTCATGATAGTTTGTCAGAAGACAATATTTGAATTGTTTTATTATTTTGCGAAATTCGATAAAAGTTAGGACCTTTCCGCTATTAATAATTTAAATAATAAAAAAATAACGAATGAAAAATCACAAATCGACAGATTCTATTAAACTGTTATAGATGTGTCTTTTAGGGTATTTTTCTAACACATTGGCTTACTGAGGCATATTATCTAAGTATATGTATATCTCTTCTTTATCTATTTTCGTTTAGTTTAAATGATGCCTCAATTGCGTGCTTATTTATCTTATTGTTCAGGACGATTACGCGAAAATTGAAAAATATAGATAGGTATTATAAAACAAGATAATTAGCTTCCATATGTATAATAAATTACGTGACGGGTCATCATTTCTAGAACTCTTATGCAATTTAAAAGTATCCGGTATTTTACATTGGACAAATATATGATTCTAATTTTCTGGAATTTCTAGTAATATGTATACATATATTTTAAGATAAGAGATATAGTACCAGGAATTTTCCTTTTATAGTAACATTCAGAATTCAAGAGAAAGCATATGTTATAATTTTATGCATGTACAAGGTCATAAACAAAGATTCGTTTGTTTTCACGTTTTTTTAATAACAAATTTACTATTATCATTAATCATGAAAATCTGTAAAACTCGAAGTAATATGTATACAGTGTGTAGTTGTTAACAACAGCCACTTTTTCATTTATTGACAAATTTTAATCTTAAACTCAGTTTCGGTTAAAAAACGCAAAACATATTTATATATATTAACCTTATGTGGTTAGACGTTACTTAACGACGAAGCAGAATACCACCAACAGCACGCACTCAGTCTGAATGTATGGGTAGGTATGATAGAACATTACCTTGTAGGACCTCATACTATACAGGAGGAGATTATCCTATTTTTCGAGAAAAAATAAATCTTCAGTTAATAATATTAGTCGTATTAAAATATTAAAAAAAAAACATTACCTGCATGTCGTCAATGCATTTTAATGAGAATCACCCCAAATATGGCTATTTATTAGTTATTATATTGATTTTGTACCAAATTTACGATTTAGGTTTAGGAGGTTAGTATATTTATTTTTTGTATTTCAATTATAAGTCGGTATCTAGTTCAAATAAATTAGTTTCAAAATAACTAAAGACACCTCTAAAATATTTTTGTTGTATTATTTATTTTAATACTCACTTGAATTTTGATTTTTGTACCCGTCACTAGAATCCAGTTTCATGTTGGCAGGTACACAGGATTTGGTGTTGCAAATATTTGAACAGCATTTTCTGCCGAAACATTCACTGTCGTCTTTACATTTTGGACTGCATGTGGTCATCTTACTGGACAAGGGGCAACTCACTAAAAACAAGTATTTTAAATTTTAAAATGTAGCTCAAACTTTTAACCATGTATTCTTTGAAAATAATTAGGTTTTTCTTACTTCAGCTTCGAGTTAAGCGGAAATTTAAGCCTACACTCGTATTTTTTTAGATACAGAGTGTCAAAGTTACAAATTGTAAATGGCCGATTCCATGGCAACTGTCGCAAGGTTGGTGCATCATGATTTTTTTTTCAAACCAAAACTATTCCATTCTGTTGTAGGTTCGAATACAAGTATTATCCCAAATTTTCAGCCAGAAATACTACTCCTAGAGTTTTTTACGGCCAATTTACGTTTTTTTCGCGTTTTTCGTTTTAGGTGACAAATTTTCTCTAAAACGTTAACAGAAACGCGTCGGAAGCTGGAAAAATTCTAGAAGACCTATAATCGATGTAAAATTAGCCAAGGAATACATTCCCGCTCTCAGAAATGCACCAAAAAATTTTCCATTTGCCAGAAATCGCAAAAAACATTTTTTTTTAAATTTACTGTATCTCGAGTGTGGAAATTTTTGAATTTTTCTGCAGGCGCGCAAAATGTTCGTCTCTGAGTGAACTTTTAGGTACTTTTAACTTTCCCGTGTGTATTTGGGTTTTACGGGTTCAAACACTTGAAAAATGGCAGAAAATAGACAAATCAGACTGAAACAATACATTAAGCAAGAGAACCAAGTGGCAAAAGTTGAAAATATTATTGTGGGTCTGAAGCTTAACCCTCGACGATGAAGTCAGATCATTTTCATTGAATACCAGACCATCTAGAGGTCTAATATTGCCACAGTCACTCAAAAATTGCAGCACGAAAGGTGTACGCGTATAAAGGCATACCAATCAAGCTTACAGGTATTTGCTCAATTCACGCGGTCTTGCATTTTTTGAATTCAGCACGGTCGTTTTCATTGAATACTTGACCATTTAGAGGTTCAATATTGGACTCGGTTATAAAGGAACTATGAAGGCAACTGACGCTGGATGACGAAAAATCAAGTGATTAGGATATTATAGGACAACACCGAACATTTCCTTTTATTAAGTAATAGATCCTTTTTTAAAAAATACTCCTACATAATATAAAAAGTAATACAACTAAATATAATTTATTACAAAGTTGCAGATCTATAAAATAATATAGGCATTAAGTTTTCGAGGAATTTTCTTTATTGCTATTATGAATTATTTTCGTATTCATACTACCCCCGCCATAAATTTCTCAAAGTATTTCACAATTTTTTCGTGCTCAGCACTGTTCAACTTGAATGTGTTCGAGGACTTCTTTATCTCGTTGAGCTTAATTTCGCAGAGTATGTGGGGAAACGAAACGGTCAAGCATACTGGTGGATCCAGGAATGAATAAGTTTGGCCCACTTTATTGGAGGAAAGTACTGAAAACTTTACTTCATCCGAAATCATTATTAGCCCTAGATGCCACATGTCATCAAAGGTAAACGCTGGACGATGTGGTCAATACGCAGCATAACTTTCCCGGTCAAGTCAAAAGCTAGAGCATACTTGTCATCCAAACGCCTCCGACGCGTTTCTGGTAACGTTTTAGAGATAATTTGTCACCTAAAACGAAAAACGCGAAAAAAACGTAAATTAGCTGTAAAAAACTCTAGGAGTAGTATTTCTGGCTGAAAATTTGGGATAATACTTGTATTCGAACCTACAACAGAATGAAATAGTTTTGGTTTGGGAAAAAAATCATGATGCACCAACCTTGCGACAGTTGACATGGAATCGCCCAAATACAGTTTGTAATAACTTCGTTATCCTATTAAAATTGTACATAAACTTTTATCTCATATTATGTGTTGATTACCTGTTAGCCTAGGCCAAGAGAGTCTTTCTTTAATTTATCACTTATTTATTACTCTTGCAAAATTTTGATTTAAGATGAGATATTCCAACTTCTTCGGTTATGTTTAATTATCCAAGCTACAAACCAAACTTTACAAAAATATTGTACATGGTACTGACTTGAATAGTCCTACATAACGTGTAAAAGCTAAATTATTATTGTAATATAAAATACTCATGTGATTCTATATTCTATTTCAATATAACTTAGAAAATGGGTTTCAGAAGACAGGCTAAAACCACAAATGTGTGTTGTCTCGAAGATGCTAAATGTGTATATTAAAATTTTATGTCCGTGTTAATATTAGCAGTTACATTAAAATTTTGATTTAAAATTTATATAATGTATGGAATTAGAATAAGTAAATTATTGTTATTAATTATATAAGGAAATTAACAAGCCTTTAATTCAAGAGAAAAAACGGACACTCGAGGCGTAGCAGAGAGTTATATTTTTTCGAGAGAATTAAAGGTTGGTTAATTTCCCGAATATAATTCAACGTTTTATCCACGACCACGAACAAACCCGGTTAATTAGGAGAGTAAAAGCCGTGTGAGAGTAGGTTAAAAATTATGATTTTGAAAACCATCATATTTGACAAATTTATTTTAATCAAGAATATTGATTGTCAACTTAATACTAGAAAGTCTTGAAATCGTTTCTATGACAGACGTTTGTTTATTTGTTAACAATAATGAAAAAATTGTAAAATCGTCAAAAAAATGAGTTAGAATATTGAGAATTTCTAACGAAGTAACATTACATGTGTTACCAGCGAGAAGCAAAAGTGTGTACGAGAAGGAATTGCTGAATTCGGTAAATGGCGAAAAAAGGGGCATAGGAGGAGGAATTTACAGAAGAGGCGCTACTATTCTACATTTTCAATGTGGAGAAACGGTATGCTGCCTCTTCGATGTGGACAAAATATTCCATGCTAAAGTATGGCAAACTTACTTTATTTTTGAAAGTATAATCAAGTTATAAACTAAAGAGGGCCAAGATATTGGAGATAAACCAAATCGACTGTTCAGCAATATGGCAATTGCTGAAAAAATCCAGGTCCTACCTGGCGAAGTTGTGAGTCCTTCCAGTCCTTCAGAAATTCCTTATCGAGTGAATTTAAATAATCCCGATCAAGATCGTTCTTGAGATAAATGTTAATGTTAATACTAATAATTCTAAATAAAATGCTATAAAATCGAAGAGTGGTATTAAGAATTATAATCCACTAGTGTTTTAAAAGGCCTTTAATCTACAGAAAACAGACATATTAAACCTTATTAACATAGTGGTCGTGGATAAAAAGAACCAAAACCCTTACCATACGAAACTACACTAACGTAAGCAAATAAGTCTTAAGGCTGGCGTTTCAAGGACAAGTAATCGTATTTAAATATGCACAAAAAAATACACCAAGTAAGTGCAGGTTCTTATTAGCGTAGTACTAAAATATAATACTGAAATTGAATCATTTCCTTTATCTTTTGAAGGGAAAATGTGCTAGAAAACATGAAAAACCCTGAATTTGTACCTTATCCCTGTGTTCTATACACCGTGAAAACTACTTGATAACTTACATAAATTCAAGTGTCACTAGTTTTTTAAAAGAATTCTGCGGGATGTGATAATGTTTATAATGTCGTATACAATTTTCTCAATCTGCAGTTAACTTGTAAAAATCAGGATATTTTATGATAAAATATAGTAGGTGAAAATGATGCCCTTTTTTCTTATTCTAAATGATTTATCAGCCTGGAATTTTACATCCTGGAGAAAACTTGTATAATTGACATAGTGAAGAGATATTCTTTCTAACTTACTCAATTTTTTTTTCCTTGAAAATTTGCATATAAAACGGCGCCCTTAAATAATTATGTAATTTACTACTACTTTAACTTTGACGCCTTCTGCATTTAAGCAGACATATAAATGAAACATTGAATAAGCGGCCACCTAAAGAAGACTATTTTATGAAACATCTTGTATAAAAATACGATTCCCAAATATTGTATTACAAATTTATTGGCACTAAATTTTGTTTATTTTTTATACATTTGACACAAACAAATACAAGCAGATATTAGTGCGGTATTTTGATTGACTCCCATCTTATTTATACCTATCTTTGTAAACAATTTTAATTTTATTCTATAGTTAATAGGTTGTTATAAATAGCAAACAATAAATTTATATGTACCTATCGTAAACGTTAAATGAGTTATTAACCATTACATTCTTGAAACAACGTTTTTATATCTACATTATTGTGATTACCATTGTTTCAGTTAGACTACTGGTGTACAGAAAAGAGAAGAAAAATCATATTGCAAATTTAGCGCAAAATTATTAAAATATATATTTTTTAAATCTGGGTCATCACGTTATTGGATGTTACAAAATTAAACATCTAAGTATAAGTGTAGTGCTAGAGAGGTATTGAACAATTTTGCATCAAATATATATATCGGAAAAAAAATGAAACTATGCATTAGTTTTCTTCAATTTTTGGGGATAAAGTACAAAGAAAATATTTATATAATATTTAAAGAACGATTTTACTCACGGTCTATGCCGGTTGCGCCATATACTGCAAAGACCAGCAGTAAACAGAAGACGGTAAATTTCCCTGAAAATTAAATAATTATAGCGAATTCCAACATCAAAGTTAAACGTGTCTTACTCATAGTTAATTGTTATTAACACCACAGAGCACGGCTTGCGGCCACGGACAGACTCAAACTGAATGTAAAACAGGTTTAAACTCATTTAAAAGTGGTTAAAATAATTATATTAGTCCCCGGGCGATGTATTTCTTTTTATTTTCTTGAACTACTCTTAATTAAATATTAATTAACAGACATCTTCTGGATTCAGTTACGTACTGACGCAAGCCGTACCTAATTTATGTAAATTATTTTTATTTGCCATTTTTTATTTTAGCCTTCCCGTCAAGGCGATGGAGTGAAAGATGAGAATAATATGAATTACATAATCTTATGAAGACCTACATTTTTTATGTTTCCAATGCCTTGCTAATTTCTAAACATTCCGATAAATACGTTTTGGGCACAATCGATAAACTAAAAAATCATTTGTTCTCATCAGATCATGTTCTGAAAAGTTATTAATAAAAGTATCTACCTACTGGAATATGTTTGTAAAATGTTTTCTAGAACATAAAATCTTTTATTTTGGATATATTTCATATACAGGGTGTTCTGAAAGTCCGTCAGGAAACTCCGGGAGGTGATTTAAATGCAAGTTCGATTATTTTCTTATTTGGCACATCCTCTAAGTAGATCAAATCTATTGGACCAGTTAAAGAAAAGTTTTACTATGCTCCATCAGAGGGCACTTTACCTAAAACTCAGAAATAGTTTCATTCATAACTTTTTTTTCTTACTAGACATTACAGAAATTTCAATATTATTGAAAAGAGAAACAATATCAGAAAAAATATGTATTCGAAACTGGTTTTACAAGAGATGGTATTAAATGATATTACAAAGCCTAAAAAATATATTACGGTGAAAAATCACATAACAATTTTTGTTACAATTTGTAACACCAAAATTACTAATGACATTTATTTGAAGCATGGCAACTTGATTAATTATAGAAAGAATGAAAGAATTATTAAAAATTTGATGTTTAATTAAACTTTAATAGCGATTTCCTGCTAAATGGTTACGTATATCGACTTGAATAAAGAGTACATAATTTTTTCTAATATTGTTTCTCTTTTGAATAATGTGAAATTTCTGTGATGTCTAGCAAGAAAGAAAAATTATGAATGAAACTAATTCTGAGTTTTAGGTAAAGTGTCGTCTGGCGGCGCATGATACAACTTTTCTTTGACTGGTCCAATAGAGCCTGATCTACTTAGTGGGTGTGCCAAATCAAAGAATAATCGAACCTGAATTAAATAAGTTATTTAAAAAGAAAAATTAAAAAAATTGAACTGACAAGTAACTTGCAATTAAAAATTCTAAAAAAAATTCATTACATATTGCTATTATTTTAATCCGTAGAATCACCTCCCGGAGTTTCCTGATGAACTTTCAGGGCACCCTGTATACATAATATTAAAAAATAAGTCCATATAAGTTTATTACCGAAGTATTCATAGGCGGCGAAATTTTAAAATTGCTAGGGGAGGAGGGCAACTGTTGATGATGTAGAAAGCCCTATATTATGTTAGGTTATTGTTGTATTGAATAAAATGCCACTTCACTCTATTACTCTGCTAAGCCAACTTCAGTCGCCGCCAAAAACAAGTGGTTTATATTTTGTTGCCAACTGGTCCCACTAATTTCAGTTTTGGTGGTGCGACCTCTGAAAGAAGGTGAGGGCTGTATTTAAGGCGAGACACATAGTATTCTGTGGGGTAGAACATGGGCAGCCCCAAGTTGTTAAAAGTCTACGTTTTCAGACGTCTACTTTAGTTGAACCATCCCATGATTTATGTATTTTATTAAATAAATAAAATTGGAGGTGTAATATACAGATTTAAAAACATCCTTAAATAATTTACAACATAACCTTGTTATAATTATCTGTCATAAAATGCTCTGTAGAAGAGTCTGTACGCAATAAACTGTTTTGGCAACAGGATGGCTGTCCTGCTCATTATGCAGCTTTGCTAAAACAATGGTTAGCAGATCATTTTGGTGAAAGGTGAAGAGGAAGATTTGGCGTAATCTTGATCTCACCTCTTCACTTTTTCCTTTGGTGTGTCCTAAAACAGAAGATTTATTAAAATGATGTGCCACATGATAGGGAAATATTAAAAGAACACATACGCGAAGGAATACATGGATTGAATGAGCCGCAAAATATTCGGAAACTGCAAACAAAAATTTATCGGTAAAATGTGTTGAGGTGGGAGTAAAAGTTAAAACTGAAATTTTGATTTGAAAATTTGTATTATGACTCTATTTGAAGTTATAAACAGATTTGTTTTATCAACATTTTGCGTAAAATAATAAATAATGATACTTCTCTCTAGAGTATTTTCGTGTTTTTTTAATTTATGATCACCCTGTATATCTGATCTAACGTTTCTATCGCAGTCTCATTTCTTCCAGAAGCAGAACTTTTTATAAAGAGTGACATTTTTCGATAAAATCAAAAACAAAAGACTTTCTCCTCTTGTCAACTACCTCCGTGGACACATATATTGCATTTTTTACACTTTTTAAACTAAATATCATACGATCTCAAAATTACAAAAAATGCCGAAAATTTTTACTACACCTACACATAAAAATCCGATTTGTTGTTCACACCACACCAGATTTAGTAAAAATTGTCTTATGCAAATTCTGCTTTTTTCTTTATTCAAGATAAAATTATACTATTTTCAGACTGTTCTGGTAGGTACTATTTATACAGAAAGAATGATAGAAAAATATTTTAAAACACAAAATCACACCCTATTTGCAAGTAATTTGTTTTTTTTACCTCTACAGCAGTTCCGAAATCTATCAACAGATGTCAGCCACTTCGTGATTTTCATTTTTCAACACAACACAATTCTGTTACTTTTTTCTATTACCTTTTACCTTTCTTCCTAGTTTGTTATACTTGCGGCAATAATTCAGACGACTTACGTCACACGAACAAATGAATAATTCATTATATTTTCATCAAAATATTTAGAAAACTGCAACTGAGAGTAATAAAGCTATATACTACACTAAAAGTTTGCATTACATATTGCACTAAATTGGAAAATATGGTTGTTTTTAATGCGACCAAATAAAATTACGTTTCTAAAATTACGTTGGCAACAAAACAATTGCGTAATGCCAGCCATGACGTAAGACATTTCTTCTTGCCGCAAGTATATTATTATTGTTGCTCGCTTATAATATTTTGTCATATGCTGGTTAGTCCGTGGATGTTGCGAAAAATTTGAATTTCGTTGGTCTGTTCCAACAGTCGTCGAGAAACTGGTTAAGAACTGTCAGACCGGGTATTTGACCAACACCGTCTTACGTCGCATTCGGCGAGAGTATATTAAGTAACAACTGAACTGATTGACTAGTTCTGGACGGTTAGGAATCGATTTTTGCTGTTGTTGGAATAAACTCTTAATAATAATATTATTTTCGCTCATAGGTTCGGAAATGCTTCTGGTTTATCTCATTTTTAAAATAATTTTACGAGTAATAAGTCCGTTAGTATCGGTTAACGCATTAGGAAGTCTTTTAACTTTTTCTCCAATAGGATTTTACCCTCCCTCTAACCTTTACCAATCAGCAAAATATTAAATAAACAAAGTAAAAGTATCAATAGGAGAATCCCAAAACCGTTCAACATAATACCTACGGCTTTACTATTACTTTTTTTTTAGAAAATTCTACTTTTCGGTCTGGAATTAAAAGTGCGCCATCTAGCGGTAAAATTTGAAAATAAAAATTGCAACTAAACAATTTTAATAGACTTTTTAGTGTGTGTTACCAATATTTTTTGTAAAACGGGACACCCGGTATAATCTACCGCAATTTAAAATGAATTTGGTGATTTGTTTTGAACTGCTGTTTTATTAATAATAAAGCAGTAGTTCTTGCTCTATTCTCCAAATCGCCAGTAAATCTAACAAAATTTATTTCCCAGATTAAGTATTGTATAACGTTTAACGCACTCCTTAATGGGGAACGCATTTTGGTTCATGGCTCCATCTTAAATCGCTACAGGCAATTAATCCTCGCCGGCCGGCAGAACCTGATCGATGTATAGAATTTCCTGGTGAAATAAAATGAACATATGATTACTGTCAAGATACTGTCAATTAAGTATTATTAATTTGATAATGCTAAGAATATGTACCATTCATAATAACTCAGAAAAGTCGCTATATACATAAAAGAAATGACTGATATTCATTAAATTGCCAAAGTATTATTGTATTCCATTTCGCAAGATGATAGTTGCTGTTCTTTTGAACAAAATCAAAACTTTTATTTTTATATTTGTAAATATAGTTCGACGAGCGCTGTGTTGTTTTCGTAGAAGACGGCGAAGTAGTTGTGAATCGGTCCCTTTAACTCATGTTGTTTCCAATAGTGAAGAAGGTACGAATAATTTTCAAACATGGGAAGACTGGGACACTGCGAATGATCATAAAGAGAAAACTGTGCAGGACCACATAGAGATGTACAGAAAGCAAACGCAAATTCTCAGGCAGGCCAAAAACGAATTAGAGCCTGAAGAACAGCTGAATTTCTTCGAGGACATGACACCAAATATTACTAAACAGACTAAGGTCCTTATTAACACCGACCAGAGTGGCAGTTTCAAGCAATCGAATAGACTGAACTTTGTAGAAGATTCCATAAACGCCATTGTAAGTAGCTCAGTTAAAATTATGTATTAAATAGAGAAATAAGTACCTACGCTTTCAATTTGCCTCAACACCGAAGATGAGATAGGAAATGTAACTTTGATAATTTACGTTTTCATTATTTCTATATTATCATCATAAATGTACCAAATGAATCTTCCATTATCATATTAATTCAGTTTTCTTTTAATTTTATGTATATAAATTAGTTTTATTGCAATTCGAATATGTATAGAATGAAACAATACCTAATAGTATGTCATGTATATTTTAGCCTACTCTGGAACTGAGAGAATGGGAAGAAACGTCAGGTTGGGAGGGCGAAGCTTTAGATTCTGATGCTCAAAAGGTGTTGCGAGAGAAAAAACGTCTGGAAAGAGAAAGAAGAGTGTGGGAACAGCATCAGAAGCGTCAGGAGAAAATGAATAGATCGTTAGGTTCTAAACTAAGTACATAACCTTCTAAGATAAAATTGTTTTAAACAAGTGAATCATTTTTTTATGTATGTCCTTAACACGTAAAACTAAATACATTATTTTAAGAAAAATGTATTTTTACTACAAAAATTGCAACCTGCATGAAACTATCAGTTTTAAACTTTTAATTTAATATTTATGGAATTAAAAAAAATGTTTTTTAAATGAATATAAATTTTTGTATTTTTAATATTCCGCTTCATCAGTTTTATTATTATTATTTTATTGGGTGAAAAATTAATCTATTTGTTACGTATCTATGAATTTAAATATAGTGTGTTTTCGGATATGAGTTATAAAATGTTGGTGTTAAAAAATGGCCTTCTTGAATTCAGCTCTACTTGTTTGTAAGAAAAATACCACTATTTCAAATAAGTTAAAATTTATAAAAACATATTTTACCAGTAAAGTGCTATTTCTGTAGGAGATAGATAAAATGTTAAGAAACTGAATACCTAAGTACCCATAAAATTTAAATATCTTTTGCCTAATTTAATTTTTTGCTTGACTTCAGATTTTTCGTTAATAAATTGCCCATTTGGTATAATATACCAAATGTATTACTAATACAATTATATCAGAACAAGAAATGGAATATGTGCAAGATTTGGCATATTTATTCAGTTCCTTATTACAAACTTTTAATAACATATGGTATCATAAAGAAAAGACACCCTGTTGGTGAATAAAATTAGATTTTTCAAAATTTCCAAGGTTTATTTGATTTTACATATTTAAAATGGCAGATTTTGTTTCACAAACAAGCAAGGCTAAACCTTAGATCATTTTTCAATGTCAACAGTTTTTGTCTTTTACAACAAATCATTTCACTTATCCAGGGACACGCTGTATAGGTACATATGTCTATAAGAAATTATTTATATATATTACAAAATATATATGTTGAGTTACGTGCAGCATATAATTAAATTAGATAGTGTTACTTTTATCATGGTCTTATTCTTGTTTACATGAACTTATTTTTTTATTCAAGGTTTGTACTGAAAGACTTCCACAATCTCAAAATACTTACCACAATTACTTCATTGGTTGCCTAATATTTGCACTATGCTGTAGAAAATAGTACCTACCAAAAAAGATTTTTTGTATTTATTTTGTTCAAGATTCAATTGCTTGCTGTAGTTATTGTAATGTGAACATAGTTATGAAAAATATTATGAAAATTTGGAGCAGATATTTAAAAGAAAAATACTTATTTCAATACACTTTCGTGTATAGTGTGTTGCCTAGTATTAAACGTTACGTCGTCCAGATTCTGTCAAATTTTGCCGCCGTTTACTGTCAAATTTCTATATTTGTCGCGTCTTAAACTCAAGTATTTTAAAAATGTAAATTATTACAAAGTGTTAATTTAAAAAACAGAAAATATGTGTTTAGAGATGAAGAACAATACAGAGGCATGAAATCCATGAATTTGTACACAATAGTTAAGGTTAGTATTTGATAAAAATATGTCATCTTTATGCCTTAAGGACGCCGTATTCTTGAAATAGTGTTTTCTACAAATACAAATAATTTTAGACATTTAAGAACTGAATAATATAGTTTAGTAAATAACAGGAATGTTATTTCATGCCATCTACGAATTTTCATAGGTATTGAAGTCAAATGAGTATATGGTAATTATTTACTACAGCGTAAAACTCTCCAATCTTAACAAAAAAATTCCTACCCCTCCTATTTTTGAGGGCGTCGATTTCGAATCTGGAGTCAGAAATCTTTCAAAATTGTTCACTTTTGTTTTTAAGTTTAGGTATATGAAAATAATTGTTAAAATGTGGAGTTAAAATAACCAAATAATGTGTGTCTTACAACTAATTGCTTTTAAAAAGTTGAAAATTTAAATAAATAGTAAGTGGATAAACAAAACATCAAGAATTTTATTGTTGACATTACTATTGTTTTACGCGTTTTATTTTTTGAGATTTTTAAATTGATCATTTTATGGGGAGAAATACAGCGACCTTAATATCCTTGTTGTTCGATGTGTTTTTGAACATATATTTTATTTAAATAGTTCCATCCTACTGAAAACAGTTTGGAAAAAAGGGTAAAAACATCAAATATAACCATGTTCAAAATTGTAATGTATTGCAATAGGTATAAAATGTACAAAATATAAAAATTACATAAAATACAAAAGACAACTTTTTATAGTTATAACACAGTAATAAATAAATAATTACATAAATATTATATCTTTAATACTAAACATTTATAATAATGCTGCAATACAACAAATTATCGTGACAGTGGAACCTTAAAATTCATATATTCATGTGTACTTGAACTAGCAGTCACATTCATATATTCATTCGTCGTAGTCATTTGCTCCTCCTTTTCTGCACCTAAAAATAAATTGTTTTTATTATTTGCACTTAATTTTTATATATTAAGTAGGTATGTAACGAAAGATTTGTTTTCAAATTATACAGGGTGTCAATTAAGTATGTGCACAAACTTTAAGGGGTTACTCTATGATTGGTTTTAAGACAAAAAGTTCATAGAAACATGCTTCCGCAACTGCTTTGTTTTGCAAATACAGGGTGTTAAAGTTTGAAAAAAATCAAATTTTTGCATCTATTTTCTGAGTACTACTTAGTTAAAACTTGGCACACCCCAATACAACAATAATTGCTGTCATGTTTTTCATTTATTTTCATGACCTACCTCGCAATAATTTTGCATTGAGTTCTGACCAATTGTAACTCTAATTTAAATTGCGTACATAAGAATGAAATTAAGAAATTTTCTCGAAAACGGTCTCATCGTATCAAAAATTACCAAGAGATATTTTTTGTGTAATTTTAATTGGTTCAATCGACAGCTTTCGAAATTTGAAAAAATCGTTGGAGTGCCATTTTTTCTTAAAATACTGTAAAGATTAGCCATATCTGTTCATGGCTAAATTAAAAATAATTTAATAATTATGTAGTCTCTAAATACCTATTAGGGTGTGTCAAGTTTCAACTAAGTAGCTCAGAAAACAGATAAAAAATTTGATTTTTTTTCAAACGTTAGCACTCTGTATCTGTAAAACAAAGCCGTTGCGGACCCATGTTTATATGAACTTATCTTAAAATCAATCATAGATTAACCCCTTAAAGTTTGTACATATACTTAATTAACACCCTGTATATCTATATAAAAAATATATACCTTGTACCGGTAGTCCAGATGGGGGAAATTGAATATAATATTCTTCATTCAGTGGTAAATTATCAGGTCTCGTAACTGGTCTTTCCTGTAAAAAAATTGTGTCAAAATGATTTTTATGAAGCTGGGGGTCACGTTCTCTCTTACCTCTATTGTTTCAAAAGTATGCCTTGAGGGAAACAGCTTTACAGGTTTAGGTGCAGGTACTGGTGTGTAGTTGAGCTCCAGTACTGCCTTGTTTAGGTCATTTCTGAAGTCATCTTCACAGTGGCTTCCCATCATCATCTGCAAAAACAATGAAACAGGTATAATATTCCATTTGTTACTGAAAATTTAATAATTCCTACCTTTCGATCTTCATTATCTGAATGCGTTCCGCTGTCTCCCAAACTACATCCGCTGATGGTACTCATTCTCCCAGAAGATCCAGAGCTAGAGGTACTGAGACTACTGATTGGCCTTTGAGATTGTACGATTGTTATACTCGGCATACCAGCGTTTAAGATGGGCGTGGCTACTTCTTGTTTGTCATGCCTGTTCTTCCAGAACATCTTCTTTATTCTCTCGAATGGGGTGGGTTTCTTCATGGCAGTTTTCAGTTCAGTTTGGATTTGTTCATATCGCACCCTCATCTCCATCAACTGCTCCTGTTTCTCTTTGAACGATTTCTGTACATCATTGCGGTTTTTCCATTCTTCTACTAGTTTTTCAACTTGGGAGATAGAGTGTACGTTATTTTTAAAATCATTGATGATCTCCACCAGTTCTTTTTGTACTTTATCTTCAATAACGTCTACTTTCTTCTTGTGCTTATGGTTTTTTGGCACGGGTTCCAAGTTTTCAGTTGGAGGTAGGGGTTGTTGCTCGTCGTCTAATGTGGAATTTTTTGAGGTTTCTTTGGGTTCTTCCTTTGGTATATTTACTGAAATAAACATCAAAAGAATGATGCGGCATACTTGATTGGATGTTGGAGTTTAGTTTGGCATAGGAAAGTTAAACTTATTGGTACCTGGGGTATTCATTGGCATGTAACCTCCTAAGGGTGATGCACACTCACTTGAAGGAGTCACAATATGATTACTTTCAGGTATTACAGGTCTTGGTGCTGGACATAGTTTGTAGAAGTCTTGAACATTTTTTGGCATTAAGTAGCCTTCTTCATCTGAAAATGACAAATTTATAGATATTTAGAACAATATACTTTTGTTTATTTTAATCATTGTGTATTGTAGTGTAGACTTGTGGACTTAACAATAGGTGAAGAGGAAGGATACTTCGTGGCGGTGAATTTGTGGTCGCTCTCAATGTAAGTAATGTTGCAAACCACCACTGATTGTGTGTAGATTGATTTTAACTTTTAAGGAAACATTTCTTACCAACATCAGACTTTGGGGTCAAGCTCATCTCCTTCAATTTGGCATACATGCTGGTAAATTCGTTCATGTTCTGTAAATAAACATTTTTTTTTAAAGTACATCACTTAACAAATTTAAAAATGATTCATTTGGATAAAGAAAATGGGGCTTACAATATATCCTCTGAGCATAGTGGCTAGTTCTGCAAACCCATTAGCCTCTGCAATTTCTAAGGGTGTCATATCATATATGTTTCTTATTTCATATGCCACATCAGCACCAGGACAGTCCAACAGTTGCATTGTCAGCTTTTCCAGGCCGAACTTTGTTGAGAAGTGAAGTAAAGTGGGAAATTCCTCATGACCTGAAATTATGTGTATTCAAATTTCCATTGCTAGTTTGTAAGTCTATAGCATTTTATTTTGAATAGAATGTGTATGACTTTAGACTCGATTGATATTAAGTTACACTTACTATGTTTGTGTGCTTGTACTGCTGCTGCAAAAGGAGTGTGGTGGTTAGCTAATAGGTTGAAATGTGGAGGTAGATTCCTTTGAAACCCATGGACCAACCAGTTGTCCAACTGGTCTCTATCTGCAGGGCTGAAACCTAGGGTCTAAAAAAAAAATGATAAAAATATAAGGTTAGGAGGCAAAAAGGCTTTAAAATTATTTGGTACATAGGGTGTTTGAAAAATAACAAGAAATATTGATAATTGGTTATAATTTTCTGAAACTTATCCCATAAAAACAGTGTTCAAGAGTTAAAAACAAAGATCATGTTTTGGGGAGTTGGAACAATATTTTTTTTGTCTAATAAATATTGATATTTTTTATATCTAGAAAACTAATGGCTTAAGAGTCTTGGTTTATTAATTTTTAATGTGGTGGTTTCCAAACTTTTTTAAATTAGAGCGCACTAGAAAATCTACCTATTTACCTATACTTATAGAGTATTTTTTAAGTACTTGCATAAAATACAGGGACATAGATATATTATGACAAAAATTAGGGTTATTTGGTAAAACAAACTAGTTAATTGTGTTTAATTTGATATGATCATAGGTTTTTGAAAATAAAAATGAAAGCAGTTTAATTCAATAATAAAATCTAAAAGGTGTTTTCTATACAAATCTATCCAAAGGCAGTCATTTCTAATAATTATTATAAGCGTAATATCATAATTATTTATTGTTTTTTTTAACTCGTAAAGCGTCAGTACTTGAATCGCCAGTCGCACGGGTTCGAATTCCGCGGCCGGTACCATTTCCCTAATTAATGAGGTTTTCTAGATTTCCCTCATTCCTGCACTGAATGATAGCTAGGACCTACAAACGTAAGTCTTTTCTGGGGGCAAATGCGGCCTACTAATAATAATATGACGGCCCTCTCCCGCACAAGTCACCGACATACCAGATGTGTGTTTAATACTCGTGGGTAGATATATTATTATTATTATTATTATTATTTGCA
Source organism: Monochamus alternatus (assembly GCA_037114965.1). Classification (NCBI taxonomy): domain Eukaryota; kingdom Metazoa; phylum Arthropoda; class Insecta; order Coleoptera; family Cerambycidae; genus Monochamus; species Monochamus alternatus. The sequence continues at coordinate 18,361,303 of CM073435.1, read as the reverse complement.
TATGAATCGAAATAAATGTAAGTATATTTTCTAACCTGTTGTGGAACATTACGATAAAAAAAACACGTAGCAGGACAAGGATGAATGAAGGTCACAAAAGAAAATAACGAGCAATAATAAAATTTTCTAATTTGAGTGGAGATGGACATAAGAAGCTTATTATATTTTGCAACTATCGAAATTTGGAGACTTGCTAGGAAGAAATCTTAAAGCTTTGACAAAACTCATTTGAATGCTTCTGGTAACTTTCCCAGGAAATTTTAGAGAAAATTTTGCTGAATGAAAGATAAAGATTTCAAATTTACCGCCAAATTTAGGTCATATGAATATTCGTATTTCATTAATTAGACCAGCCTATAGTGCATCTGATGTTTGTATTTAGGTACATTAAAAATTTGCGATAATTTTTTATGCCATCTTCTTTTTTCCGCATTGACTGAAACACAAACCTAGAAAAAATATAGACGGTGCCAGTGGCATATTGCCGACGACCGTTAATTCATGACTGCCTCAGAAGGTCCAGAATCACTAAAACTTGCTTTTTACGCCGATTTGCGTTGGTGACACTGTAACCTGAAGCTAATTATGTTTTTGTAGGTTATTGTAATTATTTACAAACAACGATATCCTTTTGTAGTTTGTATTGGTGTCGAGCTTAGTGGTTATATAGTCAATTCATGTTTTACATTTTGCGTCTTAAAAAAATTGTTAATTGTCTTCAATATGTAATTGTAGTCCTTTTGTTATTTTGTTCTTGTTTTATATTAAAGTTAATGGTTTTCATAGTTATAGTTTTAAATTCTTGAACTTTGCTTATATTGTCACGGAATTTGCCCCACTCACACCCAAACCGACGACTGTGGTATCGCGAAATGCTAAGATTGCCCCGATCGCTCCTACACGATTCTATTAAACAAACAAAATGCCGTGGATCGAGACGGGACTGGAAAAATGGGGAATCGACGAGAAGCATTCGAGTCGTTCGGGAAGATGAATCTAGAGATACTAGAATATACCTGGAATATTCGTTGGGTCTATAAAAGAAGAATAAACGGCCGAGTTAGTTAGTCTTGTATTACAGTCTGAATTGAAGTGTTTAGTTGGAGAGATCAAAGTGATTTAGATAGCGATTAATTAAATTAAAGTGTTTAGTTGAGTTGTAATTAGTGTTCAGTAGTGTACTGAGTAGTTAATAAAGATAAGTAATTAATTAACGGATTGTTTTTCTGGAAGTTAGGAAATCCGTGACAATATTATGGTCTATTATGTTTTATGTATATCCCAAATAGCCACTCTCATAAGTGATGAAAGCTTTCATAGGTAATATTTTGAAATTTTTTATTTAATTCTCAAAATTTTGATTGAAGGTTTCCTAAGAACAAGAAATGGCTGTAAAATATAAATATGCTATAAATATAAACTATATAAGGTTAGCTACCAAAAAAAAGGGGGATGTTTTGTGTTAGGTACTAAAAACAAACCTAATATTTATCCATAATACAGTCGAAAAAGTTCTGCCTTTCTGCTTACAATATAAATACTTAACTAGTCAATAGAATTTCAGGTTGTGAAGAAATAAAGTGGTGGTGGTTTAAAAATTAATTAAATATTTATTTGATATATCCATTGACTTTTTAGAGTTAAAAAGTCAATGATATATCTAAACTGAAAACTAACTGACATAAATAGAGAGAGAAACTAAGCACATAACACTTATGTGAAACTAAGTGACATTTAAAATAAAATTAAATGACAACGGGTTAAAATTTACTAATTTTATTTTGCAATATAGCCATTATATTCGTAGTAGCACCAACATAAAGTAATTGAAGTATCCAGTTTCTGGACCTTGGGTGCTTAGTAAACGCGGTATTTGTCGCGTGACCTATATCATGGAACGGCGACGTCTATATTTTCTAGGGTTGTGGACTGTGTAAAGACTAGGAAGCACTACGAATCATATTGCATATTTACTACAAAGATTAGTTTTTTCATTTTACCATTTCATATCCTCTAGCGCACACGATATGATATAAAAATGGACGATCGAATAGACCAGCCGCCGATAAATAAAGAGATAAGCGGGGATCAAAGCCCGCCGTCACCCACCTGGCACATGAATTCCACAGGATTGTTAGCGGAGCGTAAAATCTGCTCGAGCTCCCTCAATCGGCTTTCACACTTGATGGGCCTGCTGCCGATGATGCTGCCATTCTTCTCCACCAGCACGTTGACGATGGCGGTGACCTCCGTCAAAGTTTCCGGCACGGTGATCTTCATGATGTAAGGGTTGCGCCTCTTTACAGATTTTATCTCATACAGCTCGCCGTTCTTCTCCACGGATATTTTCACGATGTCCTCCTTCTGCAGGGGGTAAGTGAGCAAGATGAACACGCTGTTTTGGCCCTGAAAATTACGTTAACTATGAGTATCTACCTACCTACAGGATACTGCATAAACTGCATAAAAACGATGAAACTTTGAAAAGTAAATTAAGCGTATGAGCACGACGTTTACCAATTTTTTTTATCAAGAATTAGTCAATTTTGAAGACAGATGAAGGTCTACTGTCGATATATTACGAATCGAGTGATGCTTTGTTCTGGGCAACAAGATATACAGGATGTCCGAAAATTTCATTCTTATATCTGGATGGACGATTCTAGATACAAAAACATAAAAAAGTTCCAACGAATAATTTGGAATAAAATTCTGAATTAAAGGTTTATAAACACAATATTCAAGATCTGTTTCAAAAGTCCCAGGGCAGATGTTTTTTCATAAATTTATTGAGAAATACTGCTTATTCAATCTTATCCCCTTAAAAGTTCTTGTCTTTCTTAGTTACCCACTTCTTCCAACCATACTTTCACTGCTAGAAGTATGTAGGAAATTGTGCCAAACATTCGTTATCTTTAGAACTCTATTACCATAGATAAAAAAAGTTGGTAGGGACCACATTACGCGAATATGGAGGTTGAAGAACACTGTGATATCAATTAAGTCGCATGAGCGAGATCCCACTTCACCAGTCGTGCAAACAGAGCAATGTAAAAATTGTAAGGTTTCATTAATTCTCTGATTTGAATGTTTTTCTGTTTACTGTGTTTAAAATTTGTAGAAGCCTTTAAGATTCCCCGACCTAGTTCCACCTGATTACTTTTATGGGATTTATCTAAATAATTGGTTGTACTAGATAAGACCAAGAGATGCTGAAACGTTGAAAAATAGAATAAGAGCAGGAAGTGCTGCTATTCATGGAAATGTTCTGGAAGACATTGGAAATACACAATAAAAATTAAAATGTTTCCGTAGGGATTGCGAAAACATCGAACAAAACTTATGATTTAAAAAATAGGTTGTGTTTCATGTTGTTTATATTCATGTTTAAATAAAACTGATAGCTTCCAGATATCAATGCATTTTTTAATGTTACCATACATATGTTCCGTTTTAATGATATTCTATTTTGAAAGCCAAACATGATTTGATAATTTTTAATGAGATTACAGTCACAGAAACTGTTGTCCCATAAAGTTCTTTTCATGACTTATTCGATGGCATAATAACGTTTTATATTTCACTTTCTTACAATTTAGTTATAATATCTAGTGTTACGGTGGGGTTGTATTTTACTTTTTCTCTTAAAACTTCCTTAGAAGTGTCAATACAATTTGTAGAAAATCATCAACGATTTTAGCTTGACTATTTAATAACTAAATTCACTTTACTAGTGTTGACAATATTAATTTAAAATTTTTTACATACAATTTACTAGATACTAATTGTTGGCGGGAGTATGCCTCTCCAGATACATAAGCACACTAATCTTAAAAATTACCAAAAATAGAAATGACATTCATAATGCCGTGAAATATAAAATCTCTTATGCCATACTCGCTTTATTGGATGATTATGTCCATCAGGCGGCAGCCACATACTTCGGATCTACGCCCTTGGTGCATAAATAGCTATTATATACCTAGTGCATTAACAAAAAAAAACGTCCGGAAAAATATGTTATTTTACAACTGTACGCCAACCGACTAATATTTAAAAGGGACCATTTTGTAAAAATCATTATTTTTTTATTAAATGGTTGTCTTAAAAGGCCTTGAAAATACCTATAAAATGATACCTTGATCGCTAAGGTATTTTAAAGAAGATCGACGCCTATGCGTGGAGAGTTTTATGTGACGAATCGTGCATAAAACAGACCCATTTTTAACGGTCATTTTTTAACTGTCACAAGCTATAAAGTATTTCATGTGGAGAATATCCATCTACCTTTGAACGGAAGTTCTGGACATCCTGCCCGATATATTCGAGACGAAAGATTTTTATAACTGTGTCAAATTGAAGGTATTTCTGTGTTGTAGCACTTACCTGCCGAATTTTCTTAGGTGTAACAGAAAAACACGATTTCTCCTGTGCAATAACAGAACTTTGCTGCTTCCATACTCTCGACAGAATTGTCATGGCCTGTCCCAAGAACTCCTTGGTGAAGTTCTCGTCTTGGTCTTGACCCACGCATTGCCTCTGCCAGTGAAAATACGTCGGCAACACTAGAAAATGAATAAAAATGTACCTTCTATAAAGACGTTGTATTTTTTGGACTTACCTTTTTTGTGAACATCGTTGAGATCTGTATCTACAACACCTAGAAGAAGAGCTAAGGTCCTGTCGGCCAACAAAAGTTTTCCGACGTTGCATGACTCCTCTGGATTTTCGGAAATGAATTCGAGGAAACTGGGACAAACCACTACTAACTGGAGTTTGACCCCAGAAGTTTTTTCTGTCAACTCTTTGTACTCTTCTGGAGACTTCTTTATAGCTTCCTCGAGGTCCAAATACTGTATCCTGAAGAGAAACAACTCACATCATATGCTTCAAAAATTTTATATTGGTACTTACTTGAAGGGCTTCCTATTGGCCTGTTTGCTGATCTGTTGGAAATAGTTGGAGAAATATTCCACCCATAATGAGGCGGCATCGCTACATTTCAGCGAGACGATGAGGATATCGTCCATATTGGCCATTTTTGACGAAGCACCTGGAATGAAGAGAGACACTGTAGAGTTAACTAGAGTTTTATGTCAATAACGTGTAAATAAATTATATACAGAATTTGGTCAGTCATCACCTGAAGTTAAACATTTTTTGTTAAGTGGAATGAACTTATGTATTGTGAGAATTTAAACTATCTTCCCTGAAAGCGCGGTCAATTTTTTAAAATCTTTAATTGGTCACCACTTTTAAGCTGTTTACCTTAACAAATATTTAAGAATTTTAAACAAGGTTATTGTTAAATTTGGCTCACATGATCTTTCACCTCAATTCCAGTGTTTTCAGGTGAGCAATACTCAGTGTTTGTTTTGAATTGACGTTTCAATTGGTGTCATAAAAAAGCCAAAAGTTTTTATGATAACGTACACGATCAGTTTCTCATGTAGTATGAGAAAGTGAAACTTGAAAAAACTAACACTTAAAAGTATAAAGAGTAAAATGGCGTTTCAGTTTGATCACTTTGTCAACTGCTTCACGTTTTTGGTTATTAATAATCGGCCATCGTGATCGTTTTTAAATGTTAGATCTAATCATCCGTTTATATTAAATGTCGTTTTTAGAATACTATTATAAAATAGGTTAGATGATTGAATTAATAAATTATTAATTTTTACTTTTGTTAATTATTACTTCCAAATTTCATCGTACTAACCGCCAGTGGCAAAGAGCGCGTTTAGATTTCGATTAACCCTTGTGTAGTGAATCACGCATATTTTCACTATCAAATATTCAGGATCTACATTTGTATCAACTGGTATCACATTTGAAATTAAACGGAATGAAGTGTTGGGCTGTGGAATTGGTGCCATGAATCAGAGTAAATTGTTATAAAATTAGTATTTCGGATTATCCGATTCGTCAATTCCGCAATGATTTATTCTGGAGCCAGTTATTGGAAGCGCATAATTTGTGAGCTATAGTAATGACGAGCTGATTTAAAAGCCTTTGTATACCACTGATACATTTACAAAATGCGTGGAACGTGAATATTATGTGTGTGTGGGATGTTATTTTGGCGTTACATTGAAGTTGTAAAATTGCGATTAAATAGTTAATTAGTACATTTATTTGTTTCATGGGTTCTCTTTAATTCACAATGAAAAATAAATATACCTTAAAGAAACACTAATAGATATCAATTTACTCAAACAGTTTGATAAATACAATACTATTTGTTGTATCGTAATAATAATAGGAAAACGAAAGTTAAAATCTATATAAACAGTGTGTAAAAATACACAATAAAAGATAAAACATTTAAATGTACTAACAAAACAATGAGTACAGTGCAGTTACATTTTTCGGAGTCATGACGTGGTAACATAAAACATTATACAGTGTTATTTTTTAATTAGTTAATTGCATTAAGCATTTAGCATTCATTCTAAAAGCCTCTTAGCATCAAGTACTTAATGCGCGAGTAATTATTTAAAACTATGCTGTATTGTTTCAAATTTAATAAAATTTAACTGGCTAATATGGGCTTGTAGTAACTATTAAGGCCTTTTAGAGCATCCTGTGTACTCTGTAATAATCTGTTTCGAAACAGTAAAATAAATTAAGTCGTCCAAACTTTAAAGCTCATTGTTGAAATATAGTAGCTATCTTTTATTTTTTACTGCTTTTACTTCTAGGCAATGGTGCAAAAATAAATTGTTTATTTTAATTGGTAGCTGTCATTTTAGATGTCACGTAACGGTAATTTATATTTATTGTTATTAGGCACTCTGTAGATGCCATTATTTTGCTTGTTTCTTAAAAAAATATATTAAAACAAGATTTTCACGGAAATTTTTATTCATTGTCACCTAATTATAAATAAAATATATAAAACATCCGGGAGGTTCATCAGTCATTCAAAATGTCCGTTGTTTAAAATCTGATTAAATAAAAAATCTCTTTTTAACGAGACTCAGTTTGCTAATTTGAATTCATTTAAAGCGAAGATTCAGAAATTTATTTCACAGAATGTTCTCCTTCGCCTCCTGCCCTGATTTCACGAGTTACATAGAAAAACTGTATAATGACAAATTAGTACCGTACAAATTTTGATATTTTAAATGTACAATATATTGCAATAATAATAGCACTCTTTTGAACCATATTTGGCGATTTCTTTCGAACTGCTGACGTATTCGCAAATCTACTTTAAGCTTTCAACATTAATTCTTGGTTAACTGATTTGAGGGAGTGCCATTATTATTGCAATAGATTGTAGGTAAGTTTACAAATTCATATTTTTTTTGCTAATGATTTTTTGAATTTAAAATAACAACTAATAAAATGGAAGGAATTTTTTTTCTTAAAAATATCACTGAGAATTAAAGATATTAGTAAAATTACCCAAAATTTTGGATAAATTCTGAGTGTTCCAATGATTTTAATCCATGTATCTATTGGGAATAGGTTATTTAATTACAGGGTGTCCAGAAATAAATGCGACATAGAGTAACAAAACGATAAAATAATGCGATGTTGCCAAACTTCAGTCAAAAGTTAATGGTTAAAAAGATACAGGATGTCAAAGATAACATTAGTTTCGATATTTGTAGATAACTTTAAAAAAAATCCATATATTTGCACACACTTTGGAGATCGGGAGTTTTTGGGGACGAGAAATTCAAGTTCCTAATTTTGACATCATTAGTAGAGGACGCTACTTATGGCACATGCTTCTTTTAAATGACAGAACTTTTTTACGGATTAGTGTATCCATCTGACTATCGAAACAGTCGATTCTCCTACCTTTTTTATATGAAAAAAGTATACCTTGTTGAAGCCGTTAGAAGTAACCGTTTTTGAAATAATCCTATTTGAAATATTCAGTGCACAGAATAGAAACTGTTTTGGTTTTAGATAAAGAACCTTTTCCGCTGAAAATATAGTAAAATATTAAGTGAAAAAGTTATTCAGAATGGTACATTATGACAACGTGCAAAATTAGAAACAAATTTGAATTTCTCGCCGCAAAAAACTCTGATCTCCAAAATATATGCAAATATTTGGATTTAAAAAAAATATATTTATAAATATTGAAAATTAAATTTTAACTTTGACACTGTATATTTTTAACCATTAACTTGTGACGAAGGTAAGTTTGATAACATCGCATTATTTTGTGGTCAGGGATCTACTCTTGCTCTATGTTACATTTATTTCGGAACACCTTGTATTACACTTTAATTTTCAAATAATTTTATTCAGTAACAAACACTCAGAAGGCGTGGCTTGTTACATGCAAGAAATCTTAAATAATACTGACTAAAAATCTTCCAGTTCCTTAAAAGAACCCTCACTATACTATATAGGGTGTCCAGAAACCAGTGGTCAAAAATGATAGTTAATACAGGAAAATCAAAATGTCAGTTCTGCATATACATTATTGTCCTCTTAATAACATCATTATTAATAAATTATTATTATATACATCATTAAATATGCGTTTATTTCGAAAATGATAAAATATATCAAATATAGCTGTTTTGTAGCAAATTGATAGACACGGCGAATGCAAAATGTTAAATTTGGTAACACTGTCAAAATTGTATAAAATCTGAAACTTAATATTGAAGCATTCCAATTTAAATAGTGGAAGTTATTACTATCAAATTTTGAGATTGCCAAGTTATTAGTTTAGGAATTTTGACTGATATTCAATATTCAACTTTTTACTTGGAAGCTCTGTGTGAAATGTATATGCAGTACTGACATTTTTTTGACCCTGCATGTTCTATCTATCTATCATATTTGGCCAGTAATTTGTGGACATCCTGCATATACCCTTTTATTAGTCTACGTCAAACATCTTTAGGTGTAGTATAGAAAATGTAATATATTTTCTAATACTTATATATTTCAAAAACGAAGCGTTATGAGGCCTACGTCCATATTCACCTGGTGAAGTTCCCCGATTAAACTTTGGACCACCCGTATATTGCATCCTCGTGTTTTCTGCAATAGTTCTTAATTCAAATTGAACTGACAAGGGAAGCTTTCCAACTGACACTTCACAAAGGCTCGATTGCACTTATTTTCGATACAAAAACGGGAGTGTCGAAGACGCGGTACTTTAAAATATCGTCTTTCCCATCGTCTAGCTCCACAGGCCACTCCAAAATCACATTGTCCACTTACAGATCCCGAACAGAACACTTACTATCCTCGCGGTCGTGCATCTAGGAGTCTCCGCGACGACGACGGCGACAAAAACCCTCCGATAAACACACTAAAACTATTGTCCGAGCCCGTGGGAGCACCGCCTGTTTATTGCATGTCCACGACGTTGGTACGAGCGGTACAATGCGCACTGTCTCGGAATGAAAAGTGACTTTTGTTTGGTTGAGGGTACCGGAGGAAGTACCGACCTAACCAGATAAACTGATAACTCGGGGCAGGGGCGGCCTCTGTGATTCACTCGCGGCGGTCCGACGAGGGTGAGACGGGCGACGGTTTCAAAGGGTTTCGCTTAATTGGCTACAGCTTCTGGGAAATCGTCTTGAATCAGCCACAGTAGCGATTTGACGTAATGTAAATATTCTTTAAATCAGTTGAAGATAAAACTATCAAAATTTGTACACTATAATTAATATCAACTGTGTTGAGAAAAACATTTAAATTGTTTTATTATGTCTATGGGTAATTTGAGGAGTATAATTGAAGAACAAAATTGTTTATCGTGTGCAAAAGAGGGACGGTCGAGATTACATTGAAATACGAACATATTTATAGTTGCGGCAATAATGCAGACGATTTACGTCGCGCAATTGTTTTATTCGCGAAATTTACGAACCACTAGATGGTGCTGTAAAATTCAAGATGTCGGATGTAGGGGTGATCAATAGTTTGTTTACAAATACAGCTAAAATTATAAAGCTTTCAATTAATTGCCAGGGATGTTGTGTTTTATGGTGTAATTCTCTTGTATTTATATATTTTTTTAGGTGAAACTGTATTTTAGGACTTATCAAAAGAATTATTTTAACTTCAGTGTAAGACAAATTCCTAGTGCATATATTGTGAATTTCTGTTGTGCTCGTAATCTTTTAGATTCAGATATAATGGTCAAGGATGAATTACTTGGGGATCGTGTGTGATTGTCGAAAAGAAGGTGAGGTACATAATTTTGTCTGGGGTAGAACGTGAGAAGCCCCATGTTGTCAAAAGTCTGTGCTTACAGCGTCTGCTTTAGTTTAGTCACTCCATATGAAATATCCATCTTTTATTAAATGGAGCAAATTGGCAGTGTAATACAGATTTAAAAATATCCTTAAATAATTCAATTCAATTTTCCACTGCTTACAGAGTTTCGGGTCTATGGGAACTGACAAGAAGTTTATGCAGGGAAATATTACAAGTAGGTATAGTAAGAGGAACACTGGAGAACAACACAGATTATGTGCAAATATTTTTGCGTATGCTTTGCATATGTGTACACTTTTTATAACTAAATATCGTACGATCTCAATAAAGTTTGCAACATTACTATAAAAACAATAAAATTGTCACTACACCTACACATACAAAACAGGTTTATTGGATTGTTGTTCACCCCTTCGCTTTTATAACAAATTGTATTATGCAGATTCTGCACTTTTCTTCAATCAAGATAAAATTATACTATTTTCAAACTGTACAAATTTATCAGGTGTCAGCTACTTCGTGATTTTCATCAATTGTCAATAGAATTTTTTATAGTTTACCGTTTTTTTTTTAAAAAATAATGTTTTTATAATTTAATGCAACATACAATAGTGCAAGCATTTGGTGCAGTATACAGGGTGGGCCAATAGTGTGTGGATGGAAGATTGTGGTTATACTGATATATATTTTTAAAATCTGCTGTTGGTGGGGAGTGGGGGGTAGTAAGAGCTACAAACTAATAATATTTTTTCTGAAATTCCTAGACATATACAGGGTGATTCATATTAAAGTTACATTTTTTTAAATCGAACCCCCTGTATATTATTGCATATTTGGATTCCTCGGTTAATCTAGTGTGATTTCATGTACTATACTTGGTGCCTAAAACGTACCGTTTGGACGTTATTCGATATTTTGTCAAAAAGTTGATGTCTAGAAACAGCTGAATATCATAGGTGGGCGACAACATAGGAGGCTGTAATTGGGGGAAATTATTGACCACCCTCCGTACTACCAAGAGCTAGAAAGTCAATTATGAACTCTGTTTGTTATGGCTGATATCGTCGCTCTAATTTTGAAAACTTCAATCATGGATAACTTGATTTTTTAAATGGAACTCACATATTTTTATCACGTCACCAGATAAGACATTTCATTACCTTTCACCCAATATAAAATGATCTGTATTTATCTCTAATACTTTTCTTCTAATCCACAACTACTTTTTACTGTGATGGATTTATGCAAACCAATTAATTTAAACTAAATTGAAAAATAAATAAATAAATAAATATGATGGCAGCATTTATTCATACGAATTAGAAACTGCATGGAATATTATTTGTCGGTATCCTTATCCAATTACACGAAATGACACGTGGATGCACATTAATGTCAAAATAAGCTACGAAAACATTTGTTAATATTAAATAATAGTCTTTTATAGTTAACAGTTCTATGATATAATTTGATTCTAAAGTTGTATCTCTCATTATACGGTTCCTGTTTGAAATTATTAAAATGAAGTTCTTCTAGGACGTTGGATTATCAGACGAACAACAACTCAACGGCCGGCTTGGTAAGGTGACCTTATCCCTTTAGATTATTTTCTTTATATTCCAATTGTTACAATTTGCTATTTTTTCTGTTTTTGTTTTGTCATATTTGTTTCATTGTTGTAATTTACTGTTGTCGTTCCTGTATTGTCGTTAATAGCCATTTTGTTGAATTATTATTCGGACAATAGCAACAATTTGTTTAAAATAGACATAGACAAATATTCCGTCGCAACTTCGATATTTAATTCTATATTTTGAAACTTTCAACGTCCATCTCGTAAAGTATTAAGGCAATACAATGTAACCAGATATTTGTTTTATGAAGAATTTAAAGGAGAATCAGAATGTCTAATAAAAAAATTCGTTACTATTTAAAAACATTGATGATCTCTCCATGATAGAGTGAGGATAGGTGGTAAAAAAGTTTACATTATCGGACATAGTGAATTTTTGACAATCAAAATCGACTGTCTGAGCGTTTTGTTCGGCGAGGGGTTTGGGGAAGTACATATAAAATATAATAAAAATTTCAAAATTTTTGACACCTTGTATCTCGGAAACGATAAACTCAGGTAAATCTCATTTATTTTCACTGTACAATCGCCCCTTTCAAGGATGCCAGTAATACCTGAGAGACCCTGTATATTTTTATAAGTATTCGGAGTCATAGATTTGTATATCTGATGGAGGGTTTGTATTTAGAAATACATATTGTCATCTATTATGGTATAGCTTACAAGCGAGCCCATATTAAAGAATCAATTTTCGACCCCTCCTAATAACAATAAGTCTGACTTAACATACCGAATTACCATAACAACCAGGGATTATAATCGGACTTTTCAACTAATCCACGCTTATTTCTCTGGCCCCATTGTATTCCGGGTACTATTTGTATCCGCTCCGTTGCGCCATTATTTTACAAAGGAGACGAAACGGAACGAAAAAGATCCTTTCTGTTACCGGAATGGGGTATTGTGCCGCGAATGCCGCGCCCATATTTTCCTCTTTTATGCGTTTTTTTAGAGAACTATTATTAACTATTCACGGAATATGCGGGTCCGATTTGGTGGCGCGAGCGACGCCACGTATCGATTAGATAGTGACATTCATTGGAAAAATTATTAATGGATTGCTAATGGAATGTTTTTATAGCGCGTGCTTGCGTGTACGATGTCCGTAGAAAGGAGTTATTGTGAGATTTTAATCTTGTTTGAGCACCTCATAATGTATAGGTCTCAAAATGAGCGTACTGTGAGGATACAAAAAAATTAAATAACAATCGGGACAAGTGGTGTCAAATGGGATGAGGAAGCTCCATTTTCAATCGAAAGTATTATTATTGACTTTTTAACTCTAGTATTATCTTTGGGATTTGTCAGAAGCGACTAACGACGTCATCAATTATATTTTTTCCAGAAACATACCCAATTTTAACTGTTAAAAAGCTTTCTTTTTTCAAATAAACTTTTATTAGAGACATTTTTCTGTATTACTTACCGTTTAATAGTAATTAGTAGTTTCTGTCGAATTCCAAAGACAATATGATTGAAAATGAAGCTTGGGACACCCTGTATACTGAATGTATAGGGTGTTTCTTAAGTAGAAGTAAAAAATCCAGGGGCGTATTCTGTGACCAAATATAAAGGTTGATTTGTTGTTGACTAAATTCAGTGTGCATATTTAGTATGACATTAGGCATGAAATTACGAGTTTTATAAATTTACCAGTGGCGGAGGTGTGGGTGTCATCGATCATTATTCGCAAAAAAAAAGAAAATCACCCTCTATATTATTACAAATAAAATAGATCATCATATGCGCCATTGTATTCTGTTCACTTTTTGTTTTTTTTACACTTTTTTGTATTTCAAACCGATTAACAACAAAATGCATGCATTGTTACAGTTAGGAGCTTAAATTACTTAAACATATCTTAGGAGGTCATGCAAAACAGTAATAATAAAAGCCGTTATCTTATTTAATATTGTGTATTGCCAAATTAAGCTTATTTTTTAAAAAGATAGTTTAGGTTAGTGTAAATAATGGCTTATGCATATTTAAATACTGAAATGGCCGCTAGGGTTCACATTTATGGCCTTGCAGATGGAAATGGTACTGAGAGTAGGCCGCTTTATATGGAAATATTTCCAAATCCATGAATGATTGGAAATGTTTTTCAATGTCTTTCGGAGACACGTTCATTTTCGAAGAGTCCAAGGAAGACTGGAAGGAAGGAAGGACTGGAGGAAGGTTCTGGAAGACTTTTGAATGTTAGAACGCCTGAGTTGGAAGAAGCTATTCTACACAAAATTGAAGAATACCCAAATACAAGTTTTAAGAAGATCACTAGAAATCTTAATGCGAATCATAAATTAGTTTGGTCCGTTTTGAAGTATCAACAGTTATACCCGTATCACATAGTAAGGGTGCTTATTTAAGACTTACTGCCGAAGGACTATCCTACGGGTCTACAATTTTGCCATTGGATTTTGTAAAAAAATGAACAATATTTTGACTGTACTGCTGGTATATTATTTACCGACGAAACTAGTTTTTCCAGACATGCTGTAATGAACTACCACAATAAACACGTTTGGTCTGATGAAAACCTTAATGCCATAATCGAATGACGATTTCTTTAAATGTATGGGTGGGTACTATTGGAAATTTTCTTGTTGGACCTTACTTTTTACCAAGAACTTTAACCGGTGCCTCCTGCAGACATTTTCCTGAAAACGTTTTACCTGAACTACTGGACGATGTTCCCTATACGATAAGACAAAGAATGTGGTTTATGCACGACGGGGCTCCCCCACATTTTAGTTTGACTGCTCTTGAATTTTTAAATGAAAGATTCTATAATAACGTGATCGGACGAGGCACTAAAGCACCAGGTCAACCTTGGCCACTGAGATCACCCGATATGAAACGTATTGATTTTTTTTTGTGTGGGGACATCTAAAGACATTAGTTTATAAGTTTCGCATTGAATCTAAGGAGCACTTAATAGTTTTATTAATGTGTCAAAATACAGTGTTTAAATGATCATAATTTAAATGCCGATTTTCTCGCAAACGGTTGGTTTTTTTGGCTTCAAACGAGAGTATCAAATTTTTCGATAAACTATCGTCTTTTAAAAGAATGCCATTAGAATCTTAATAAAATTAAAGATTAAAAAGTTATAATTACTTCTTCACCTACCACGTGCCTCTACTATTTAGAGTGCTTCAATTTTAAAAATATTTTACCTGAAACTGCGTCTCTATAAAAATAACAAGTGTGCCAAATTTAAAAAAAAAACATTCCGGCATTAAACAAGTTATAGTCAAAAAAACAAATTAAAAAAAATGACTTTGAAGTTAGGTCGCTCCACTAATATTGACTTCCAGAAAATGTTGCAGGAACTTGACATATTATTTTTCTGAGATGTATCACCCTCTAAATTTTCTGCGTGTAGTTTTCGAACACCCTGTATATACCCTATTCACTTTAGCTGCAGACAATGCCTAAATGCAAGTCAACTCGACCGTTCCGCTAAGCGCATTGCAACCGTCCGACTTCCCTTACATCTTCTGCGAGGAGTTCCCTGTATGCTGTTTGTTCATGACCTATGTGAATTCATTTTCTATAACCCGATTTTAAGCAAAATCAGATCCAAATGCAAATCCGCATTTTCCATCACTTTTACGCCAACCCTGAAAATTGAGGGAATACTAAATCATTCACAATTAATGCAGGCCACGCGACCATCCCTGGCTTTTTTGAAGTCATTATCCACCTTTACCGCCGTCCCGAGATGAATAGAAGACGCCTATTTTAGACGGGACTGAGTGATATTTTCATATTTAATGAATGCTAACGAGCACGTGTCCTGGACAGGCTCGGTATAAGGCCTGGCGACAAAGTGTTACAGACGAAGAGGCCGGGTATCATTTAATTACATTTTATTTCAAAGTGACAAAGCTGCAAGTAAAGTTCTTCCCAAGCTCGAGTTGTTCACGCTAATGAACGTTAAGTCCCGTGTAGGCATATAAGCCGCTGAAAAGTGCTTTTTAGGCTTATAATTTGGGTATAATGTTAGACTAAATTACGTTTAAATATTCGTTAAAGAACTGGCTCCTTATATTTTTGCAATTTGAATATTGTAGATGCTGTTTTTTGTAAGTTATTTTATTGCATTATTTATTTATTAGTATAATAAACAAGTTACAAAACAACCTAATTACGCTTATATAAACCTTTTTGGCGAATATTTAGCTTAACTACCAAATTCAAAAAAAAAAACTGCAAATTTTATATTGCGTATAATCTATTAAAATTAAAGTATCAAAGATGTATATATGTACATATATAGATTGGTTGAAAAAGTACATACAAAACTTATGGCGGTAAAAGTGTAGCCAAAAAAAGTAAAAAAAGTTTCTATAAACATTAGTCCTATCAAAGGTCTATCAAAATCGGTTATAAATAACGGTAGAAAAATTTCTCTATTATATATTTTTTTTATTAATTCTACGTAGTTTAGTCACAAATAATATTTTTTTAACATTTTCACATAGTAGGCATCTGTCATGGTGACAGTTTCATTCTAATGTTTGTCACTTTCTGTAATAGAAATAGTCTGCAGGCTGAAAGGGGCCTAGGGACGTACTTACAAAGTTACTAATATACATAGGAAAGTAAGAGTAAAGAAAAAAAAATTTATTTTGAAATTTAGGTTATAACTTTGATTCATAGAATGCATAAAAGAACATAAAAAATCTTAATGAGTGTGAAGCAAATATAAAGAGTGATAAGCAAATTGTGCACTTTGAACCGAAATACAGGCATCTTGTTAGAAAGTTGAATCCAACACGTTGAAAAAAATCATGTTGAATTCGTATGGCATCGAAAGGTTCACCAATCCGTTGCCCCAACTTTTCAATGGTAATCACAGCTTTAGCATATATCATTCTTTTTACGTCAGTCCATAAAAAAATCATCCGCATTTGAATTCGGCGAACGAGGTGGCCGCGTCATTTCCACGACCAATCCATTTTTCCGGGAATGATTGATTTAAAAAATGCCGCACTTGCCGAGCATAATGTGGAGGAGATCCATTTTGTAAAAAAAAAAAACATATTTGCTGGTAGTACAAGAGGAATATCGTCTAACAGGTCTGGAAGATCATTTTCCAAAAATCTTATCTTATCTTATCGATTCGGTAGAAAGAATGACCCCAGAAGGTGATTGCCAACAATGCCGACACAAACATTCACTGAAAATCCCCGTTGACGAGTTTTCAAAAGTGGCATTTTCATCACACCACGTATAAAGATTGTGTAAATTGATAACGCCATTCCATGTAAAATAAGCCTCATCGGTAAATAAAATATTTGAAGCGAATGTGTAATTATCTTGTTGACGACCAAGAATTATGCGACAAAACCAAAAGTGGACAGCATGATCTTGTTAAAGCATACCATGAATCCTTTGAAAATGGTAAGGATTTAACCCATTTTCCTTGAGCAACTGCTTTACATAAGTATTGCTTGTTCTAAAGCTAGCAGATGCTCTTCTTACACTCTCAGTATGATTACGTTCAAAAAAATTTTAAAATTACTTCGTCTAAATCATGCCTACGCCTCCTTGGACGGCCACATTCACGATATCTTCCTCTTGATTCCATCGTTCTTGCTCTTGCTCTTCCCATCTATCAGAGAAACGTTGTCGATACTCTTTGAGCCGCCAGACTATTTCCATTACAGAAACCATAAATAAAATACATTTCAACATATTTACGGTTAGTAAAAGCATAATGGTTCAAGGTTGTAAAAAAAATCAAACGAAAGAAAGTCAAGCACAAAGGTCATAACTAAGAAAATAAAGATACGTAACAATTTAAATGACAGCATGCAAAACTAACAATCATTACAATGAAACTGTCAGTTGCGTACTATATGAAAATGAAAAATATATTGTTCTGAACCATACATTAATTAAAAAAAATAATTTCTAACTACACTACGCAGAATTCGAAAAAAAGTAGACATTTTTTCTTTAAAAAAGTCTGTTTCATCAATAGCAATGTTATTTGCTTTATAATTTCAAGAAATAAACAAATTTCGAAAAATTTCAGTTAAGGGTAATTAGAAAATTACAATTACAATTTGCAATTCATTATCTTAATCAGAAAGAAAGTTATTTTAAAAGATATCTAAGTGATAAGGCCCCTTTGGAGGGCAATATCTCAGAAAAGTTGCTCCGGAGGACCAATGCTTATATGACTTTTTAGTTTTTTTGGCTACACTTCTACCACCTTAAGTTTTGTACCTACTTTTCCAAACACCCTGTACATTCTAGCGGTGTTTATTGAAAACATCACATAAAGCTGAACACTTTATGGTCATTTTGATCCTTAGTGATATATGGATTTGTAACATTTTGACCAGGAATTTTAATAATTTAATGATTTAAAAAAAAATCAATATTCTATTTCTGCATAAAACTCGCCTACAAACTTCCCGTGTTTTATTACAAAATGCTTCATTCTATACTTATTTGTCACTTTTTGTATTTATTTTTTTTTTTAAATTAATCATAACACAGATAACGAGGAATCCAAAACAAACGCGACTGTATATACTAGATTTAGATCATTAATCTACATTCGTAAATAAATATCTGACCCATATTTTGACTTTTTGGTCAGAAGCCAGAAATATGCAATATTGCGAAAAGTAGTACGAATTCAAAATTGAAATAAAAGATAACATCTGGTTTATTGTTTGTTTTTATCTTTTTCTAATTTGGTAGTATAAAAAATACTTATATGGTTAATATTACTATCTAATTAGCAAAAGTATAAAGCAAATTAATATTTTTCTTAGGCTTCATTAAATGAAGTCAGTCGTATTTTAATCACTTAAAGGCGTCGTTGTATATGCAAATTTTCATAGCGGTTTATTGAGTCATTCTAAAAAAAAATTGAGTAAGTTAGAATATCTCTTCACTGTGTCAATTATACAAGTTTTCCCCAAGTTGTATAACAGTTTCCAGGCTGACAACATCATTTTCTCCTGGTATGTTTTATCATAAAATCACCTGAATTTACACGTCACTGCACATTGAGAAAATTGTATACGGCATTATAAACATATTTCTTTTAAAACACTAGTAACACTTGAATTGATGTAAATTATGAAGTATATTTCATAGTGAAATTTCAGCAATATATTTTAGCACTACTATAAGAACCACATTTTTACTGGGTGGATTTTTTTTGTGCATCTTTAGATACGATTCTTTGTCCGTCACACACCAGCTTTGAAGATATTTCCCTTATCTAAACTGAATTAAATGTTTCAATATCATTAAATGAAGCACATTTAAAAATATGATGCCACAATGAAACGATGTCAACATTTTAAACAAAAGCTTTATTATGCCCATGGATTCCAAAGTGCTACGTAAAAAAGTTACAGAATTTCTTCATCATGTGAAACTAAAACTACCAAAATGGCCAAGGAAATAATAAAAAATAGGCATGCAACAATACTTCTGTGCTCTGGCTATTTTACTGTTATTTTACAAGGTTGAACAAGCTTCTGTGAAAGTATATGTACTTTTTTGGTTAAATTTTCACGCATGCATTTTACATTTATTGATAAATATAATGGATACACAAAAATGTTTAATTAAAATTTACTTGATTTAATAAAAGATCATATTTTTTATGATTAACCATTACACCAATAATAAATATACAAAATGGACAACATACAGCCGATATACTTTGTAATTAGCAACTATATGGCAATTTTTTTGTTTATAGAACATTGTAGAATTTGCTAAGTATTTAATGTTCTATAGTAACAATTACAAAATAATTTAGGTATTACAGAAGTTATCAGGCTATCATTAAGAAAATGTAATTTAGTGATTAAAGTGAAAAAAAAAACACAATTACGCATATTACCACTTTGCTTTTACTCAATCTAATACTAAGTTTCTATACTACTTCTACTAATAAAAATAAACCTATACCCAATTGCCAAAGAATGACGCAGCTACAGAGTATCGTAGTGTCTACATTCCCGAATAAAACTATTACAATAAAATAAATGTCATGCATTGTTTCTTCTTGATTTTACAAATTCGTATTAATAATCAGAGGTTTTGTAACTGTTGCGATTAATACATGTTTCTATTCAGACAGGTAATTCAGGTATATAAATATTTTGTAGATATTGTAAAGTAAGCCACAATACGACGATAAATCCAAGTTATAGGAGTTACGGACTACAGCTTTCTTTTTTATTGTATTCACTGACTGTGCCATTTACAAAACAATACATGTGATTCTTATATTACTCTTAAACGACTCTCAGGAAGCTGATACTAGGCAACTATAAAACAAAATACTTAGAGCAAATTTGTTGTATAATAAGTCTGTAAAAGTTCTTGGATAAAAAAATTCAGCCTATAATTTTGCTTTAAGAACATTCTTATGACTTTGTAATATAGATGTTCTCTTTACAATAGCATTTATAAAAGCAATAGGCATTTTTGGTGCTTTTTTAAAACAGTTTGCTTTAGAGTCAGAAAAGTGTGCTGGTTGGGAATGTTAACTTATTTTGCTGATTACATATTCTGATTCAGCAAGAAGCCAGTAACCCATTGTAAGGGTAACTTTTATGTTTGCCGGCGACGTCGCGCGCCGCTGGCCAGGCACATGGTCCCGGTTCAATATTCCGGACGAAAGCTAAAACAAACGCATAGAGGAAGCACTACATCGCGCGCCGGA
The DNA here is from genome assembly GCA_037114965.1 of Monochamus alternatus. Taxonomy (NCBI): domain Eukaryota; kingdom Metazoa; phylum Arthropoda; class Insecta; order Coleoptera; family Cerambycidae; genus Monochamus; species Monochamus alternatus. Next base: position 18,340,751 of record CM073435.1, on the reverse strand, counting down.
TGTATTGTTTACTTTCCATTTTTTCCCGAAAACACAGATGTAACGCGATATTCTCTGGCCTATGGCTATGGCGTAATCCCCGCGCTAAACGAAAAAACTGATTATTTATCCAAAACCGTTCGGTTTCAGCGATTCATTAACTAGAAAGCAGTTTTCAGGCCGGGGTGGTGATGTATTAATGCGTGGCACCTGGCTATTTTTAAGTCTCCTAAACCTAATTTTCCCGGTGTTGTTAGACTGCCTGTTATTTATGATCCAACAGAGGTTCTTGCCGTTATTGCCTTATGAAATATGAAGTAACTGGTTTTTGCAACTTGGAACCATCTCTAGTTTGGATTCGATTGTCTCGTTTGTATTTTAAAATATGTAACGACAAACGTAAATGACAGCCGTACATTATTTGATATGTACGTAAAGTAAAAAAGTGTCATATTTGCTAGACATGAACTAATTTCAAGACAATTGCCTCAAGGAAGTATAGATCAGTATTATCAGGTTCTAAAAATTCTCTCCAAGGATTGTAAATTTAAATCTATATCTGCTGAAGAAAATTGGGATGACTTTATTCGAGACACCTTTATTAATGGTTTAGTATCATCCAAAATTAGGCATCAAGCTCTTGCACTGTAAAGAATCCCAAAAACAATCTGAAGTCTATTCAACATCATCTAATCTTACATCTACAGTGAAGAATAATGAGGACGAGCTTGCAGCCATGAGAAAGTTTATGAAATGCTATTTTTGCGGTGATAAATACCATCAAAGAAAATTATGTCCATATAACTTTATGACATTGATGTATTAGTTTTTCTATAGTTTTATTGGGTTTTTGCCACACTTCTGAAAAAATAAAGATTAATTAAATAAGCCCTTGCCCCAAACGGATCAGTCAAGGATTATTTTTGAAACTAAGTTTGTCTAACCAAAAAATCTCACACAGACAATATTGACGTATTAAAATATGCATATTAATAAATAAATGCATACATAAAAATAATAGTACAAATCAAAGATATTAACTAACTAAAATGATCACTACAAATTGTTAGTTGGAATTCTCAAATCAATAATATTCCTATGGGTAAGAATCATGTGAATTAATTCTCCTAACGTTGATGGTAGTGTTGAGTCAAAGAAGAAATCTTGCTAAATTTACATACATTTTTTCTTGTCTTGCCGTGCAAAATAAAATAAGAGTTTCTTTAAATTCTTGTTCTTGCTTGATCTTGCAAGATTATGTCTTGTATTTGTACTACGAGTGTCGCAAATTTCTTGTCTCGGAATTTTGCAAGACTTACACGATTCTTGCGAAACTCTTGCATACAAATGAGGAATACGGAACTTTATTACGAATTTGTCAACAGTGGTGGTTACTGTCCGTCGTCTATGGTCCCGCTTGGAACTCACATGATAGATACTATCGATATGGTCGCTAGTCGACAGTGGTCGATTAGTAGATGTTATAAAGTATAGAAACGGCTAGTTTTACATAATAAGTTATAAATAATGAACGAAATAGTCGAAACAGAATTGGAGCTCTTTCAGTCAAGCGGCTAGTGAATTTTTAATTAGTTCCGCATAACTGGACCTAGACTCTATAAACTTTGATGTAAAAAATAACTTTAAATGCTGGATGCGCTTTAAGTAATACCTACAATAGATATGCAATATTTATTTTTTCTAATGTTCATTTAAATATTCTTATTCTTATATTTACAAGACTTCTTGCCGAAGCAATATTTCTTGTATTGTCTCAAAGAGACTTTTTTTAAATATTGGCTTCTCTTGCAATTCTAGCTGTCAAGTCTTGTCTTGTCTTGCAAAACCCAGACAAGGTCAAGAAAAAGCAAGATAAGATTACCAATACAAGTTGATGCGTTAGAACCTCACTGAGAATGGTAACGTCATTTTCCTTCAGTAGGTAATGTGTTCCAGATGAAACAAAGTTTTTGGTTTTGGACTTTTTACGAAAACAACGCAAATACATTTTTCCTTTGACAGATGAAACTCTTCAAAGTCCTTCTAATTCCAACGTAATTTTTAATTTTTGTACAACATTTTACAACTCCTATGAGGGAACTGAACAGACAAGGTCAAGAAAAAGCAAGATAAGATTACCAATACAAGTTGATGCGTTAGAACCTCACTGAGAATGGTAACGTCATTTTCCTTCAGTAGGTAATGTGTTCCAGATGAAACAAAGTTTTTAGTTTTAAACTTTTTACGAAAACAACTCAAATACATTTTTCCTTTGACAGATGAAACTCTTCAAATCCCTTCTAATTCCAACGTCAATTTTAATTTTTGTACAACATTTTACAACTCCTATGAGGGAACTGAACTTTAAGCTTTAGAAAAATGCAGATGACAGAACGTTCTGATAATCCAAGAAAATTAATGATTGCATCTACTCTTTATTTTAGATCTAAACATCTGTGTAAGTAAAATTACGTTCAATTTTCACTGAATATATTATGGAGCTTCGTAACTGCGTCCATGTTTTTGTTTACTCCATATACAAATACATTACGTTTATTTGGCAATAAATATGCTTTTGGGTACGTAATTAGGTAGCATTGCATTTGTAATATAATCTCTGGAACAGTATGTATATATAATACGAAAACAATTATGAGATAAGAGATAAATGGATGGTATACAGCCGCTATTGTATTATGAAATACATGTCTCCCAGTTATCAGTGGCAATGACATTTTTATCAGTCGATCAGGGTTTGAACGAGGATCAATGGTTGAACCCCATTTGTTTTAGTATTGATAGGGTTGTACAAAAGAGTTCCGTACAATCTGATGTTTTATTAAAGTATATTAAATAATGTTTTAAAAATCTATAGTTAATACTAATTCGGTGTCTTCATAATATGATGAATAAGTTAAGGCAATTTTGAAAAAGATGCACTTGGACATATTCGATTTTTAATTATCCAATTTTAAATACAGGGTAAAATGATTAAATTTGTGGTGTTTTTTTAGATACAGAAATCTCGAACAATAAAACACGTAGAACAAAAGTAATATCAAAAATAAAATTATTGATGTTTTGTTTATTCACTTTTGCTATTTAAATTCTCCTCAAATAATATAATAACTTATAAAATGCATTTGTATGACACACATTATTTCGCTATTTCACAAAAGTGAACAATCTTCTATTCAGAATTATGTAGGTTTATGTTATAACAGTTAAATTTAAAAAAATATGTATTTTGAAAGATTTCTGTACCTAAAAATTTGTTAGTTCGGCCGATTTCTGTCGTTATATATTCGATTTACCTAGGTACCTTATTTGCTAAGATCTACAGGGTGTTAAAAAAAGAGTGTAAAATATTTCGGGAGGTAATAGTATGAACCAAAATATGCAGAAAAGTCTTAATAAACATGGGTCCACAAAGTAACGGTTGCAGAGATATGGACCACTATTCGTTTTTCAAACATTTTATTAGGAATAAACCGACAAAGGAAGCTTTTAACAAACAAAAAACAAAGTTACAGAAGATGTTCAAAGTGCCCTCCGTCCATTTCCAAGCAGGCACGACATCTTCGTCTCAACGAAATTCGAACTCTTTCGAAAACACCCTCCTTGGTTTGGATTTCTTGACACTTTTGATTAATCCCTAGCTGTAGCTCTTCCAGGCTATTTACAAGAGTACCATACACTAATGTCTTCAAATATCCCCAAACAAAGAAATCTAGAGGGTTCAGATCAGGCGATCTTGGAGGCCATAAAACAGGTCCGGCCCTTCCTAGCTAAAAATGAGCTGGAACACCATCATGCTGGAACTACATTTGTTGCCTCTGATTCAAAGGAATATCTCCCAAAAATTCATACAGTGTGTTCTGCAGAAAGTTGAGGTAAGCAGCGCCTGTTAATCGGTTTGGTAAAACAACAGGACCTAGAAAGCTGTCACCTACAATACCCATCCAAATGTTTAATGAAAAACGTGCCTGAGTCCAGATTCTATTAGAGCATTGGGATTTTCGTCGGCCCAGATATGTGTATTGTGAAAATTAAACATTCCATTTCTTGTGAACCCGGCCTCATCAATAACAAGAATGTTTGCAAGAAAACGAGAGTGTTCAGCATCATGACGTAGAAACCAGCGGCAAAAAACCCAACGTGCTTGATGATCATTTATTGGATTTAAGGCCGTTGCACATGGTATGGATAAAGCAGTTGCTCGTGAAGGATTCTCCAAACAAGAGGACCACTAATTCCTACCTCGGCTGATATTTTCTACACACTCGTACCTGGATTCTGCTCTACCAGTGCTAGAATTTCTTCTTCTGCTCTAGGAGTGGATACCGACCTTGGTCTTCCGGATAAATGGCACTGTTTGCTCAAGGAACCGGTATCACGCAATCTTTGGCGAATTCTTCCAAACATGCGTTGTGAAGGAATCTGGCGATTTGGATAAGCGTCAACATAAAAACGTCGCGCTTCGGTGGCGTTTCCATTAGCACGACCATATATGAAAGGCATGTCTGTTAATTATGCGTTAGAATAACCAGCCATAGCGAAAGAAAACTTGTGCACTGAGAACAACTGTCAAATACGTACTGTTTATTTCACTAAACATCAACCAACTATTATAAGAAAATACACAACGTTTTTTCAAAATAAAGAAATGGGTTAAAAAACATAAAACATTCCATATCTCCATAACCGTTATTTTGTGGACCCATGCTTATTGAGACTTTTCTGCTTCTTTTTTTGGTTCATACTATTACTTCCTTAAATATTTTACAGTCTTTTTTTAACACCCTGTATATTATTCAGTTCTTAAATATCTAAAAACATTTATATTTGTAGAAAACACAATTTCAAGAATACGGCGCCCTTAACGGATTTTGATGGTATTTGTTAAAAAACGTGCATCATCATATAGAAAAGTCTAGTAGAAATTCCTTCTAAATTATATAAGAAATTTAATAGTAAGTAGCAAAATATAGTGGCGTACAAATTCAAGACAAAAAATGTTTTTAGAATCTTGTTTTCCAATAAATACACAAAATAAAATTTTTTTCATATACTTCAAAAACACCCTCGATCTCGATAGACAACTAACTTGATTGGCGTGTCCAAATGTTTGTCAACACTTATGGACACAAAAAAATTGTGAAGAATAGTGTGCAACTAGGAAAAATCGATTGAAGAAAGAAAGCTGCCGCCCAGTTTTGCATATGCTATTTCGCACACACGCCCTTTTCTAATTTTAGAATCTATTTATAATAAAGACGTAAAACATTGAAAAAGCAGGGGTAGAGTTGACAGGCTGGCTGTATGCCGTTGACGTTGGGGTGCTATCCCTCGGCTCCAAAGCCAAGGTCTACTACTTGCATTTTTTATGAGTTGGGGCATTTTAAATCGGGCCCATAATGAGCAGGGCTGGTTCGGATAAACAGCCAGTGTTTTTCCTGCTGACGATTTCTGTTTACGTAAGGCTCTAACTGTGTATGAATTTCAGGATAATGTTCAGCTTGAGGTAGAATTGTTTTTGTGAGTAAAAAATACCCAAAATTAAGTTACGAATGTGGAGTTAGACAAATGGTTGGCTATTGAGATATATGTATTTGTTTCTATGTGTGTAAAACTATTTTAAGAGTTTTTGTCAATATTATCTCTGTTTTACTTTGAGGTTAGATATACAGGGCGAGCCGGAAATAAGTACAAATATTTTAACCAGCAGTACAGTTCACTTTGTAGAACACATAATTAATAGTTTTTTTTACAAAAAAATCAGAAAGAAAAAGTAAAATTTTCATGATTTTTCAATGATCCGACTCGATTTCAAGATTTTTAAGAGTCATGGTGGTGTTCTATTGAAGTGTGTTCTACAACGTTGCCAGTGTTACACTAATGCCTTGGAATAGACTTCAAAAAAGTTATAACTAGAATTTTTAGATATGTCAAAGAATTATGAAATATTTTTATTTATAAAAATATTAATGACCATCTTCTCTCCTTTGTAATTTCTATATCTCATAAAGTATGTCCGTTATCCAGAGTTTGGTCATTATACATTTTTACTACATTCCAACTGATTTATCACAATACATACTATCGTTGTCACTATCACTGATAACCATTGTTTAACAAATACGTATGCTTTTAGCATGTTAACCTTTTAACTATTTGAATAATGCACCATATTTTATTTAATTACTATATTTTAGCAAAAATATTAAATAAATACATAAGACACTAGAAAATTAATGCCTGTGAAAATAATAAAACGATTTAAATACGTTAGTGCCGCAACAGATGCGTCAAGCATTACTTAAAGAAACCATTAGCTTAGTTCGGTTTCAGAAGATGCAAAAGTATCGTAACTTTCAATTTACATGTATTGATATTAACAAATCGCTTTCCATAAATGTTACACGTCTTGTTTCCACTAGTACCTTGCCTTTACCATAGCTTATTCCTTTGCCCTGGACCAGACCAGGGCACCGATATTAACATAACCTCTTCGCTTTTTTGCATGCGATTGACAGTGCTTTTAAATATTTTACTTTGCCTTCTCTTGATATTGAACGCATACATCAAGCTAGTTATTTCATTATTCTATGTTTTGTGTTTACTTTTAAAATCTGTTTCATTCACTACGAAACTACAAAGTACAAAATGGTCAACACTGGCACGTTGTTTGAGATTATGTGGCGAAAATTAACTCTTAGGTGTGGTGTGAAAATCACAGGTTTTTGTTATTCTTCATAAAGAAAATTAAGGGAATAATTTGTGATAGTTTTTCTAACAGTGTAGAATGGTATTAACTTGTGAAATGTGGATAACTGTTTAAATAGTTGGTTTTTCAGCAAGTAGGTGAGCTTTTATGCACGTTTATAGATAATGTTTGGAATCATTGAACAAAGTAACTTTCTAAACACTTTAATTGCTAATGTCGAACTTGCGGAAATTCATTTTTTTAATCGTTAATAATAATTTTGCTTTACTTATTGCTAAAAAAGTGCTTTTAAATCAGAATCAACCACGAAAATGGAATTTTTGATTGTTTGTTTGGAATTGTTAAAAAATTATTTATCTTACATACGATATGACAACCTCGCCTTCAATAAATCATATGGTTTATTTTATTAAGTTACGTCAGTGGTTTATCTGGTCAGCGGTCCTCAAAATGTGGGTATTTTAAAAAAATAATAATAAATAAATAATATCTCCGTAAATATTTGAAATTTTTAAAAATGACTTTCACTAGAGTCATCTGTATGACGAACTACACTTGCAGTTAAAATATTTGTACTTATTTAAGGTTCACCCTGTAGATCTTGACCACCTTGGAATTTCGATTAGACCAATAAGGATTCTTATAAATGGAACTACAAATTATGAGGGTGCTAATACCAGAAATAAGATTAAACGAAATTAGAAAAAGTATAGTAGTGTCAGTTACAGTCGATGTTTTTACGACCTACAGACGTCAAAATTATTTTTTATATTATGTCTACGTTTATTATCATTTAAAATGAAGTATATTCTGTTGACCCAGTTCTGGAATATTGTTGATGTTTTTTGAGTTACATAGGAAGCAGATCACATTGTTGAGATGCATATTTTACACGAAATAACATAAACATTATCGGCAAAAACGGTGCATGCTAACAAGTCAGCGGGTGCATGTCAAAATATATACGTCGCTAACAATATTTAGCAGCTGAAGCAACGACAGAAGAGTCTCCGAAAGAAAAAAAAAACGCCAAACAAGAGCGTGTCTTTCGAGGCCGAAGGCCTTACTGTTTATGTATTTTTATATATTTTATTAAGCGACGGCGCACCTGCGTCGCGGCGCGACTATATCGGGTGTCATAAAATTATGTGTACGTGTGTGTGTGTATGTTATTATATTCTGGTTCATTTGCTTGCACGTGCGCGAGTTATAAGCGACAGTGGCGTGCGGAAAAAACTGTGGCGTTAGAACCGATTTTTGTGTCGAAAATAAACATCGGAAAGGTCGACAGATTTGAATACAGGGCGTCCTAAAAAAGTTGAGACATTGTTCGATCACATCAACTAGAACGTTTCTATCTAAATATCACAATATTCCGATGCTAAATAAAAGTTCTATAAATAGAAAACATGTAGAAATTTCTTGAAAGCATAAGGGTTATGTCATACCCCTTCCAAATTAATTAGTGTCTGGTTAATTAGGGTGTCTGTAAAAGGCTGGGAAAAAATGCAACCACATATCCCGTGGCCAAAATATGTTGTTACCATAGTCCAAAATTTTATAATTTCCGAGAGGTGTTGAATATTTTTTTTAATTTGTCCTGAATAACTGCAGTATTAATATAGTAAATACATAAAACTTGGCGGACGGGAGTTTTCTGACACGAGAAATTGAAATATTTCCTCGAATTTGCTGTCAATTGCAGAGGGAGCCACTTACAGTACTTCACATGCATTTAAATCGTCATAACTTCTTTGTCCCTTGTTGTATTGATTTTGAATGGCAATTTTTTATAGGAAATAACTACAATGAGAATGGTCAAGAATGCAGATTTGCATTTTCTCATGAGAATTTATGTCAATTTCTGATGGAATGTGTTTCACTAACTCGAGAATCGAGCCCCTGCAGGTAAATAAGATTAAATTTGCTTTAATATAAATAAAGTATATTGAAATATTAAGGCCGTCGCCGAGTCCGGACCTGAGATCTGCGAACGAAGTGCGAGATTTAAACTATCAAGAATTACCTTTAAGTGCATTGAAAATGAGTTACAGTATTCTTTTTATAAATATGTGACGTAGAGAAAAAATTAAATCGTCGTGAAATATATCACCGCTGATTAATTAAATCACCTTTATTTTTCAAATAAAGAAGAACGGGGCATTTTATTAGCGACGTCGACACCAGGAATAAATCAGTTTTATGTAAAACGAAACGAGTCAGAATAATGGGGCGAAGGCGTGATCTGGTGATTAGTTAAATAAATAGCAGCGCTGCTTTATTATGTTTTAAAGGTAAATATGAAAACATCGGGAGGTTTATTGGGAGCCGAGGTGAAGGAAGGCATTCGGAAAATCCCGAAACTTAATTTATATGATTACAGCTGGGGACGCTTTCGGAGATTTACCGAAGCGGGCCATCTGATTTGACGGCGAGGAAATATTGGTTAATTTATTTAAAATGTGTTTACAATGTGATATTATGAAACGAGAGTGATACGTATTTAATTATTTAAGTATTTTTCTTGCAGTGACACTAAGCAGCACTCGATGGAGAAAAATGTGTCAGTTCACCTCGCATTAAAAATATACCATAGTACAAAATACACCACCATACAAGAGCAGTGCAGGAATACCAGAGGTAAGTTTGTAATTGAAGAGTTCCTTCTGAAAAACAGATAAATATGTTTGTCAAAACCATAAAAAGCTTATACCAACGACTGTAAACCAAGCGAATGGTAGTTTACTTCATATATTTAGGAAGAGGGAGATATAGTCGCGGCAAATTCAGCCATCTTACGTCACGGCGGACGTTACAGAAGTGTTTTTATTGTCAACGTAATTTTCGATATTTAGTCGCGTTAAAAACAAAAATTTTTTGCAATTTGGTGCAGTATATAATGCAAACATTTAGTGTAGTATATAGTTTTATTAGTCTCAGATGCAGTTTCTTAAATATTTTGATGAAATGAATTATTCATTTGTTCGTATGACGTATGTCGTCTGAATTTTGCCGCTACTATAAGTCAAAGACTATTGTGCATCCTGCCAATTTCCCACTCCTCTCACCCACCAATCACATCCATCAATTTGAATATTGTGATATTAACGCTTGTTCGATTGTTTAGTACTACTTTTGGTACAAATAAAAATGTAACAAATAATTATTAATTTATGGGTAACAAAATAATGTAATTGGGAATAAAATAAAACGTGATATTATTAATTTTGGATTTCCTAAAGTTCCAAAAAGAAAGGACTTTTGCTCTAAATTTAAGGAGAGATGATATTTTTGCAATATTCAATATATATATAATGTATGCCACTTTCATATAGACGAAATAAACATCAAAATATTAAGGATAATCCTTTATGAAAATTGAAATATTAATTAAGCCAATTTCATTTATATATTATATAACTATCGGAGGTAATTATAACTATTATATTACAATAAAAATGTAATTGATACAAGTAGAAGCTTAAGAACATTATATAATAAATTGCTTACTTTACTCAGTACCTACTGTTTTCTTAATTACAATTTTACTTATAATATACTACACATAAGAAAATATGTATACTAACTTTACATTTCTCATGATAAAACACTCTTAAGTAAAAATAAATGATATTCAACAAATAATTTAATACAAATTAACATAAGTTAATCGTTGAAACTTTTATTTGTATTGTTAATTCCTAAAAATTTAAAGCTTATGCTATAATTTTCTATTTTTTTTCTTCAGTAAAAATTTATAAAAAATTGACATAACCGATATTGAATAAAAACTGTCGAGATTTGTATATGTAACATAACACATATGCAAAGCATTTATTACTGATCGAAAAAAGTTTTATTATTAAATACATATCTATGCCTATTTTAAATCATGAAAATGGCTACGAACATTTTTAAATACATCTCTGTTGTTTCTCCCACCAAAGTCATCCAGTCCCTGGAAAAAGGTAGCCTTTACGCGAGTAAAATTTAGTCTTTGTTAGCTCTATCCCTTCCAATATCTTTGATTTACTTACTGTTTAAAAAGATATAACAGTTTGTCCATTATTGGAATTTCTTAATATCTTTAAAACCAGTTGCAACCAAATCCGATACTGAAATTTGGTACGTACTAATGGTAACGAAAGATGGATTCCGCGGAACTCGTTTTTTCACATCGATCTAGATACGAAATGACAATATTTGTTGTTTCATGAAAAATATGCGGTTGTTTTTTAGCATGATAAGGTGATGACAAAGCAAAATCGCAAGAAATTACTATGTAAACTGTTTAGTTGACCAATTCATAAAACTTTAAGCAACTCTTATAATAGTAATTCAACTTTCTTTAGATTCTCAAAATTAGTTTATTAGCTATTAGCATCAACGATGTTTTCTAGATCTCTTTTTTAAATATAAAAATAGCTACAAATTACTGAATATTAAATATATAGAATGAAATATTTATTTGAACAATGAAATTTTTTAATGACAATGGCAAAATTGTTGAAATTTCACTAAAGAAAAAAAACAGGTACATACTGATATGTTGAAAATATAGCCGATATGATGCTGAAAGTGATATTCTAGAACCCTAGAACTCTCATTACTCATATTGTGGACCATTTATTTTTAATATTTATGGGTGAGTTGAGTCCGGTTCTGTGAAGAGCCGCGCATCCCCGAATTATAATAATAAAATATCAAACCTTTAACGTATTAGGTATATTGTAACAACATCTAAATACTTTGAGCAGTAATATGAATAGTTATGATCGTTGCAGTTTGTCGCTACTGAATATAAACAGCGGCGTCTCTAATTGGAAGTACCGGCCGCTGAAAAACGGAGCCTGCAAGTTGTAAGGCGAGGCAAACAAATATATTTCAGCTACTAATGGTAGGGCAAGTTGAGCAACTAATATTTATGTTTCCATTAACATCAAAGGAATTATCTAAAATAGAATTAGTTTAGATAACATTCTAATAACTAGCCGGCTTTATCTCAGACGGAAATGTAAACACATGATAGGAAATTTATTATAATAATCAGGGTCTTCTCGGAAGAGAGTGCAAGTGTTTAGTAGTTGTACGGAATTATGAAGTTGTTTTGGAAAACGAGATCTACAACACAAAACACGTTCGCAGGATGTTACCACAGGCTTTCAGGTTAGGATTGGTCTGAAAATAGTTTATAATTTCACATGTGTGGAATGTGAACTTAAAAGTAACCTTCAGCGGAAAAATGTGTCAGGCAAACTTCTCTCAAAGCAAGATGATAGAAAATATTTAACAATGTTTTTGTGGAAAAGTGCAAAAATTAAATAATAATATATAATTGCAGATTATTTCCTATATTGAAACGTAAATTAGAAAAATTTGAAACATTTGCAACAACAAAGAAATGAGATCTGAGTGTGCAAAATCATAATTGACGTTTAAGGGGGTTAATCTGCCTACGATTATACAGGCTTTCAGGTTACGATTGATCTGAAGATAGTTTATAATTTCAGATGTGTGGAATGTGGACTTAAAAGTAACCTTCAGTGGAAAAATGTGTCAGGCAAACTTCTCTCAAAGCAAGATGATAGAAAATATTTAACAATGTTTTTGTGGAGTTAAAGAGTTCAAGAGTTAAATTATGAAACACCCTGCATATTTTATAGTACGTTGTAAAAGAGAAAATAAAAAAAATTGAAGATTCATATTTTTGTAGATATTTTTATAACAATTTTTTATCTCAGCTTATTGGAATGCATAACAGGATCGTGTATACTATTCGAAGAATAGTTCTCTTGTGCGAAACATTAGGTCAGGAACATAGACCTTAAATAATCATGGACCGGCCCTAGAAAGAGAGGTCCGTTGTCCTGATGTGTGCAAGAGGGATGAAGCTAGTCCGGGAAAAAACAGATGTTTTATGACAGAAAAATATATAAACATAACCTGACGAAACCTTTCCTAAATAATTAAAACCTTCCTTACAAATTGTTATTATCAAAATGTAATTATAAATTAAAATTCTGAATAAATGAGTAAATATCCAATATAATTCGGTCTGTCACACGTCTGTCATACGTCTGTCATTTACGGTTTTGTTTTTTTCGGCCAATGATCTGTGGGTTTTTGCCCGGACTAGCTCTATCTCTGTCGCACACATCTGAGCATCAACGATTTGTATAGGCAGAAAACGGTTTCGGGCGCGTCCATGATTTATTAGGTCTACGGGTCAGAAGGATTTCTTTTACTTGAATTGCTATTGTAATAGTTATTTACAAATTGTACATCGACTTTATATTCATTCTGAACTTGATCCAGTACGGTTTCCAAACTGCAATTTTTAAATATAAATGTAAGTAGTTCAGGCCGAAGGTTTCTGCATGCTGAAAAGGATGTGCAGACTGCTATCCGCTGCTTATAGTTATTCATTTTTCGAATTATTTGATTTATATCAGCTATGGTAAAACATGTGTTTAAAAAATTCAAAAGGAGTAATTCGAAAATGATTTAAAAATACACTTCTGCACGGCATTGGAGACTGGTCTTACTATAACACCTGATAAGGCAAAGTATGCACTCGGACATGAAATTGAAAGAAGTTTCCAAGGAAAGAAATAAATAGCATTTTATAACATCTATTTTATAAAGCAAATTCAATTGCTTTTGCCGCTATTGTTATTAATTATTAATAGAATTAATTTGTGGTTTTAATTAATAAAATAGTTTGACATACGTGATGTAATAACAAAATTTTGGATTGGTTTTACACAGTTTCTACAAATTAACACAAATGTTTTTGCTTCTTGTCCGTTTTGAAGTTAGTCACAGCAACTATGATACGTTTGCGTAAATCATCAATAGTAATGTATCCATTTCGGTATGTCACACTTGATTTTTTAAATATCCCCGCAAAATCTAAAAGATTTAAAGTCAGGAGATCGTCGCGGCCATGGTACCGGTCCTCCTCGCCCAATCCCTTAGTATTAACGCTTAGACACGCTGTAGATGGTACGGATATAATTAAGCCCCCTGTATGATACGCCACACTTCTACAATACGCCGTGGACGTTCTGGACCTCCGTCTCTTCCACGATTTGGTTGCACTACACTTGTACTTACTGTACACCGCGGTAAAAGTAACTGCATTTGGCATTTGGTGTTTATCGTTCTGCTACAGCATTTTCACTTCACCATAAATTTAAACAGTATCCATCAACTCCGAGTTGCTATACTCGTAAGCCATGTTTGACACTTGAAAAACTAATGTAAACGCTTGCATTATAAAAACATTAACACCATAAGTCATCGAATTTCAATATTCGTAATCGCATGAATAGAGACTACAGTAGCCCAGCGATGTAAATGTTGAAAATACTATAATTATAGTTAATTTTTTGCCCCGAGACTACAAGGATTTTACAAAAATTTCTGTTACTATATTGACTCCATTTTTCATGAGACATCTATTCCTAATTATTTTTAGATAAGTTGTGTAAGTGAAAAATGTTTTACTTCGCGTTTTACATTCAGAAAAATCATCAAAACAATATTTGATAGTAAGATAGGAAGAAGTATTATTAAATACAATTAATCAACTACAGAAGAACTGTTTGAAATTGTGGACAATTTATATGGTAGTTTACAGACAATAATAATACAACAAAATAATAATAGATGATCCAGCAATTCGTACAGCTGAGAAATTCAAGAATATCTTAAGTAAAAGTCCAGATTATGTGAAAATACGCTATATTAATGTGTATCTTCATGATAAACAAGAATTTAACTTGACTAAAAGTTTGAATACACGAATATTACACCATTGGACGTAGAATGCTTGTTTTCAAAATATAGTGCAACGTTCACTTTAAGCAGAGGGTGTTTAACAGTTGATACTCAAACAAATTGGGGCTTGAGAAATACTGTGCGTAAATTTGTACAATAATTTTTAGTCATACCATGCAGCTGTGAATAGCACGAAAAGTCAGTTACACCGATGCCTTGCTTCGCAGTGGCCACGTCTTACAAATCCTTGTGATAGATTATCGTGTACTCCCTAATTTTTATTAATAAGTAGGTGCCCAAAACTGAAAATGTTCTTTCAAACTCGCCACAATTTTTTCACAGCGTCAAACACTATTTTTTATAAGCTATTATTCCTTTGTGTTTTTTTTAATATTTAGGTTGCTTGAAACCCGGATTAGACTTTCGCGGCTAACCCGTTGAACCAACGACTCCGTCCTACTTCCTTCCGGATGTAAAGATCACCCATCCAATTGTGTCCGTCGCAGTTACGGTGATTAGAGGCCGAACCGTTAATTTTTCGTCTCGACGTCTCTATTTCAGATCATGGACTTCCGCCTCAAACCGGAGCGTCGCGATGCTGGATTTCCGGCGTCCCAAGCGCGTCAACGAACGACTTACGTAAGGCTATTATGGACAGCCATTTCCTACACGAGTTTGATACGTTTAATTAGACGTTGTTAACGTGTTTACTGGCTGAGAAGAGGAATTGGTTTTGTCTAATCGCGTCAGAATAGCTATTAATACGAGTAGCAGTTATTACTACTATATACTATTTATTCTGTGGTCTCCTATTTTCATCTACGTGCAGGAAATTCAGGGATATACTGAATGATTACTTTTACGACGCCCAGTACAGAGATCTTGGAAACGGTGCTATATACAGGGTGACTCAAATTAGGGAAAAATTGCACATTGTAGTGTCTTTTAATTTTCTGAAAAGAAATATGAGATATTCTGTGTAGTTAGTTCCTGAACTGAAAAAATGCATTTTATTTTTCCTTTCATAACTTTTTTATTTAAAAAAAATTAAATTTACTACTCATATTGTTCGCCATAAGCTCTCCAATGAAAGTGGAAACACAATTTTATGCCTATTAGATCTCCAAATTTTCTTTTGGTTGATTTTACTGTAATTTTTTTATAATATACCTACGAACGTACTAAAAATGTACCAAATTTATTAAAAATATCTCGTGTAGTTAGGTAAAACTGTTATTTTTTTTATTTTGGATTTTCTGCACTAATTTACTGTAATAAATATACAGTGCTTTCGAAAAGTAACGAATAAATTCATTAGTTTTGAAATTGAGAAGTTTTCGAAAAAATCCCCTGGCACGTCGACCTTGTTTTTAAAAAAGGTACTTTTTGACATCGACACGCATTTGTGACGTCATCGAAATTCTTTTTAAATAGCAACACCAAATTTTGACCATGCTATTTGAAAGAGCGTGTCATTCTACATACATACATCATGAAAATGTATGGTGTTACATTATAAAAATTTCAACATTGTTACGCTACTGTTTTTTAACTATTAGTCTAGTAATAATAACTTTCTCATTTTTAACAAAAAATGTTTCTTGCATTTTTGTTGTACAACTTTTTTCAAGAAAAGAAAAACATATTAATGGATATCTGCAACTTATTCTTAAGCGAAAGCCGTTCACATAAACAAAACTGTCAGAATTCTTTTTGTTATGTTGTCCTAAAATTTAATGTAACATCTCAAAACGCTTTTCGGAATTTTTTATAAAAATTCAAAACTTCAGCAACCATTAGGATCAAAACCAAGCTTTCTAGGACATACATTTATGTGAACTTTTTGACTTAAAACTTTAAAACCAATACATAACATTCAGTAACACCTTGTATGTAACAAAAAATGGGTACCGTCTTATTGTTTAAATAATTTATGACGTAATAGAGTGACATATTGTTACCGAAATACATAAATAACTTGTTTCTCTACTGTCAATAAATTGCGTTGTCATGTTTGACAATTAGCTTATTGAATTTTATTCTAAATATACTTAATGATTATCATGAAACAGATCAAAATGCTGCCACATCATTGTCACTACTGTTTTTAATATACACTATAGAGGATAGTGGCATTAGAGTTTAGTCGTTCTTCCTAATGAAAGTGTGGTCTGTTGATGGCGTCATTACCACACTTTCTAAAGCTTTGTCGTCATGGACACGAAATTCTAGAATTTTCTTGCAAATTTTATAATTTTTGGTTTGCAGTTTTAACTTTTAGCGAAGTCCTCAAAACAGTTGAAATATATTTAACAATTTTGTGAAATTATATGGCTATCTTTATCATTATGTGAGGTGATGAAAGTTTATATTATTATGTACTGCTACAACACAAACGGATCTTAATATGAAAATATTTATTCTTTTGTCTTAAAATGTTCTCATCCATAGTTTCATTATTTTTTCTAATTTTGATTTATCACTTGTTTTAAGCATTAATCATTACCTATTTTGTCCCGTAAAAATAAAAATTATTTTATTTTATTTGGATATTATATACATTAATATTTAATTTATTTTTTCATGCATTATACATTTCAATATTTTACAAAATATTAAGATTTATGAATTAAAATGCAATTAACTTAAAAATAAAAAAGGACAAAAAACTCAAACTTGAACTAAGTATCTATCTAAAATCTGCATTTTGCAAATCTGTGAAATTCGGATGTAAATTCGAAAAATTTAGCGTTCATAAAAAATACAAGTGTTTTACATAATGTTATGTAGGTACTTACTTACTTACTGTAGGTATTTTATGTTAACATCGGAAGCACCACATTTTCATAACGTAAATAATTTTTCCTTTTTTTTTCATCTTTTACTTTCAACGACTGTTATAGCTGCATATTTGACAAGAGTAATATTCACTAAACAAACATTTTATCATAAAATGTGAAATGTTTAGCAAAGTTAGTGAAACCATTCTAAAGTTTAAAGTGCCTACGTCTTAGTGGTGAGTTATGGTTTATGAACCCTATGAAATCCGCCTGCCGAGATTGGCATAAAGTGTCATATAGCGAGCATCCCTAACCCTCCGAACATTTTTTATCCCACCCGATTTCAATCGGACACGTTCCCGATAATCCCCCTTAAACCGTAAATATCAAACACGTGGAACACTTTGTCATCTGCGATTATGGCAAAATATCAGATTTCATCTAAAAAAATCGTCTGGAAGGTATATGGGCACAAGGCATACGAAATTTTAAATATACACTGAAACAACTACGATGTTATATATTAATGCTTCGTATTGAAATAAACATTAAGGCATATTTTAATAAGTTTTATTTTTGTGTAAAATGAATCTGTTGATGTTGAGAAAAAATAATTTATTAGCGAATTTTATTTATTATTAACAAATTGAAAAATGCTTTGGTAGGAATAGATCCATGCCAAGGCATTTTTCAACTCATTTCAAATGTATTTTTAGCGATTATAATAATAGTAACAGTGCATGGAAAACAATTTAAAGTCAATTACCCTTACACGGTGTTGATATTTGAAAAAATCAGTTTTCTAAATATATCTGAAGACACTTGACTAGAGCGACGAAACATAGTATTAAATGAAAAAATCAATATTATCGATACGGCACAGTAATTTAATTCCTGTGTTTACCTTGTAGATTTATGTTCTTCTGCAATTTTTAGTGCCTTTTTTAAATTTTAAACGTTTTATAGTTATTATTATTAAATAAAGGAATATGTGTCGGGTACAGATGTTTTTCCACAATATAGTTCGCCGGCTTGTTTTGCTAGGTTATGGGACAAGACTCCTCGGGTGCATTAAAAATTTTATATTATATATTAGTACGCTCGATTTTCTTTCTCATTAATCAGAAAGGAATGCAAAATACTGCAGCTAACTGGATTGACTGTTACTTATCTATTAGGTATTTATTACTAATAAGAATGTTAATTTTTGTCGTTTCGGCACTTAGAAACGCTGCAAAAAAATGACCACATTGTAGTTGACTTTGTTGACAGATGCAAGTTTTATCTATGGATTTAAGTCATCTCAGTCGATGCTTATCATAATGGTTTTAAATATCGAACTAAAAATCTAGAATAATTTTTTATTGTCTTCCCAGGCCTCCCTGAATATGTGGTTACAATTTTGTGTACTTAGTCATGGATGTCATGAATTGATTAGATAATTAAAGCAAGCAGTTTTTTATTGATTCTGATTTGTTACTTTTTACTTTCCAATTTTTACTGAGGCGCTGCCTCACGTGCCTCCTCTCACTGGTCGCCACTACATGAGGATCATGCGTTTTCTTTAATTTTTAATTATTTATTTATTTACATGTTTTCGTGTCAAATTTGGGACTGTTTGCATTAATGATTGTAGAAAAATTGATTTATAACAGCCAATCCTATTTTAAAGTTTGCTTCACCTGAGTAGTTGTTTTCGTATAGATATAGACAGTTCCGCGTTATTCATGGCTTTTTTTATCAATACTTTTCTCTTTTTTATCTCGTTAAGAGCGGTGCCCTAATAAAACCCGGGCAGCAATTACTCAAACCCGACTGATAAGTCGGTCCCCCCGGTATTATATTTAAAAATGAGCCCCGAGACGGGAGATGAGTGAGAGGTGGGAACGTGGGGACGCAACAGACAATTAATGTATTTCCAGCACGGGTTATAAAAATACGTGGCGGTAATTGGGCGATGTCCAATTTTGGGTTTTGCTCCTTTTTGAGTTCTTCCAGACCCCGATCAAAATTAAAATTCTCCAGTCACATTTTCTTAACGCAACATTCACAGTTGCAACATCTGCATTAAGCTGCACGATTAAGATGTTGAAAAAATTCGGCCATTAAATGGGTTAGTGTGTATTGACTGTTCTGGAAGGGCTGTACTTGGGTGAAGAGTATGATTTGTAATGCATTTCGGGCACCTCAAGAGTCGATAAAAATATAAATTTGAATCGTAAATCTTAACGCAAGAACGGTTTGAAGAACAACATCTGGAGAGTGCAGAGAACAGAGCTTGACTTTGTTGGATAAAGGAAATACGAAAATAAGTCAATAGCTAGTAAATTTTAATGTAGTTATGATGTCTGTTTTAAAAGTCACTTATCTCCCGTATTCCCGAAATAGTGTTTTATATAAAAATACAAATAATTTTAGACAGGTACAGAAATCTCGAAAAATAAAACACGTAGAGCAAAAGTAATATCAAAAATAAAATTATTGATGTTTCGTTTATCCACTTTTGCTATTTAAATACTCCCCAAATAATATAATAACTTTTAAAATGCTTTTGTAACACACACATGCTTACAAACAAAAGCGAGAATTTTATATGCAAAACTATGTAAGTTTATGTTATGACAATATAACATAAACAGTTGAATGGATGTGAATATATTCGTTTTACTTCCAAAATTCGCAGGTAACATAAAATAACATTCCTGTTATTTGTTAAAACTATATTATTCAATTCTTAAATGTTTAAAATTACCTGTATTTGTAGAAAATACGATTTCACTGATACGGCGCTCTTAAGAACTGAATAATATAGAGCTTAACAAATAATAGGAATGTTATCTCGTGCCACCAGCGAATATTCAAAGGTTCGACAACTGCTATCTGACTAGAGCTTTTGAATTTAAACGATAGTGAATTCCTGAATAGCAAACATGAATTCCTCTTAAAAATGGTAGAGGTAGTTCATATAACGTTTTTGTCATTAAAGTTGCTTTTCTTTCACGGGGTGTTAAAGTTGTTATTTTGAAGAGAGTTTGTCTTAATTATGTTTAAATCGGTTTAACATACATATGTCAAAATTTGTACATGACTAAACAACTGTGCGCGAGATGTGAGTGTCTACATCTGTCGGTAGGTCCAGGCTATGGCATCCTGATGAGAGCTAAGAAGCTCGAAACTGATATATGTCTGGTGGCACCCCTGACGACTAACTGTTGCTATAGGGTATTCAGGTGTGATTCAGTACCGGTTAGGTGATGCCTGTTCTTATTACTGCAGAAACCAAAGTATAATGTTGAAATTGAATTATTTTCTTTACCTTTTGCAGGATATTCCGTTCCATTCATCAGCCATGAATTGTACTTTTTACTTTCAATCGGTTCAAATTTTACTAGTTTTTTAACGAATTCTTCGTGTTTCAATTGTATGTGCAATTAGCGTGTAAATTCAGGAAAATTCATAACAGGTTAAAATTATGTTGTTTTTCTTATTATATTCGAAGTAACTTGTTAGCCTGTATACACTTCGGAGAAAACTGGTATAAATGGTAGTAAAGCTATTTTTTTTCTAAAAACAGTTTTAAATTTGTGGAAAGTTGCGTATGAAAATAGCTCTCTTAAGAAAAATGTGCAAACTATTTTATTCTTCATAGCAGGGGTAATGCGAGTAATTTCTTGGGTATAAATGAAGGAAAAATATCGTTCGTAAAAATTTCTTAAATATCAACTCAAACCCCAAAAATCAACAAAAAAGGTAAATAAATAAATCGGTTGGTCTAAATGAATATATTTGTTAGAAAGAATATTATAATCTTACGTTGACTATGTATTTTAGACATTATGCATGCATGTTTTTAAATATTAAATAAGTAAGTACTATACGAGATAAAGGTTGTCATTACGTATTTATTTTTTTACTTTTGTTGTTAAGTCACCTTTGGGTTCGTTTTTTTAAAATTTCTTGGAATTTCTTGAAATGTCAGATTAAAATCATTTACATTCAGATGACAGCTGTGAATTGAATGATAACTAGAAATCAAAACTTCTAAATTCAAAATCGGGAAGTAAAAGAGAAAATTTGTTTGTCGAAATATACAGGGGTATTTAAAAGATTGAAATTAAATTATATCAAATCATAGCTTGAATGTCATTGGTTGGAATCTAAATTGTATGTATTAATTGTAAATAATTAGATTTAAGAGTGCAATGCAAATTTGTGGTGATGAAAAAAATGAGGTTGTTGATAGAGAGGAAGCCACGTTAAAATTTGCTCCCACATGAAGAATTAAGTAAAATAGAGTATAAACCAGTTAAAATAAATAGTGAAATGGTATCAATATCAAGAATGTAGTTGAATCTGGTATTGAATAAGGAGTACATCATACAAAAATTAAAAATCAAGGAAATTTTTACCAAAACCAAAATTTAAGAAGGAAATAAAGAAAACTACGGAAGCAAGGTACGAGATAAGCAGCAGACAAAGTAGATTTAAAGAAGATAGGAATAACAAGGCAAGAAAAAACTGGACAAGGAGCAGTATAACGGCAGGCAGGAAGAATCATGGTAATCATATAGAGAGTAAGGATCAAGAAAAAACTGATTGGAATTAAAAATGAGATTTTTGTACCAAGGTATAGAGGAAACCACTGTATTTAGTATAAGAATTGTACATGTGTGTAGAAATAAGATAGTTAGCGGAGGGTTAGGTTAGATTTAAGGAAATTAATTGATTGTTCATTCATAAAATAATAAATGGAAAAACTGATATAAAATTCCGTTTCTTAAATATTTCTAAGGAAAAATTTTCAATTAATAATACAAAAAAATTAAGACCTGTTTAGAATCTACACTGGGAATAAGTGTCTCATGCTAATAGTTTTTGGATTAATAAATTATTTTTTTTTAATGTCAGCTATTGAATTCATTAAACAAAATAAAAAAAAACTGATAGAAAAAATATAGCTTCAAATTACTTTCCGTCGAATAGTTCTTGAAAACATATAACACATTAAAGTTTTAAATTTTAATAAAAAATATTATAAGTGAACCGCCTGTGTGTTCACTTATAATATCCAGAACAGAGTTCCTGGTAAGTAAATGACATTTCAAGAATTTAATAATACTACTCAACATAATAATTAACAAACAAACAATAAAATAATAGAAACATAACAATATGTTATTCTGTTCTAAGCGATGGGCAACGAATTCAGTGAGAAGAATTTGATACTTTTATGTATCACCATAATTAATTGTTGTTTTTACAATTTAAAATTACATTTCAGAAGCTTCTAGTCAAATTCATAGACGTTTATTATTTTATAGTTCGTCACTTGAACGCATCTATCTATCAGTTACCGATAACATTTGTCCCGGAGTTTCTGTCTCCTCTGTATACATCATTTATCATCTAGTTGTCGTTTAGTGCTCGTTGCTGAGTGGCTTTTTTGTAAAAGACGTGATTCGAGATAAGAGAGTCGTAAACTTTGATATATTCGAGGTTTACATTAGGCAGCACAGTAGCCCCAGTATGATGGCGGGTTGGAAATAACATGGGTGCCACGTGTTTGGCAGCCCTACCTTTAAGAAGTAAACTATTTGACGTTTTTCAATTACGGCGCGTAAATAAACAAGGACGATGTCAGTGTCAGTGGTCAGGTCTTTATTTTTAGAAGTCTGGGATGGTACTTTTAAAACCCAGCTTTGCTAGCCATCAAAGACTTCGAGGGCTTCGAGGGTATTCTATAAGCACACAAAATTTAGGAGGGAAAAACTACTACACGTAGTGTATAGTAGTTTTTAATTTGAAGTCAACGCCATAATCGGGGGCGCCAGGTGGAGAGGAGCCCCCCCTAGAGCTGGTCTATACCTACGCTGGAGAAAAAACGTAAACATATTTGAAATATAAAAAATCAGATCAACTAATGTTAGACGAAAGATCATTATTGTTAAATAAGAAATGTTCACTATACAGGGCTATGACTAAGCACAAATATTGTAAGAGAGGATAGAGGAAAATAAAAATTAACGATCAAAAAATTTCCAGACTTATTTATAAAGCGAACATTTTTTTCGAAACTATATTAAATTCTTATTTATTGCTGACTCTAACCTTCTATCAGTCTCGAGGTTAGGCATATGCCACAAGTCAAAGGTGTCAATAGTAATGACAAAGCACCGCGTTGTCATGTGTATCGATTTACGTCGCTTTGAAAGAAAACAAAATATTTGCAAACTGTAGATAATTATTTAATGACACAAGGAGGTAGCACCTACATTACTGACATTTATTTTCAGCATTGACATTTGGAGAGAATACAAGAATGTTGAATAATTTTCTGTTTACATTAAAACTTGTCGTTGCAAAGATTTTTTACTTGTTCCATTTCGTTTTCTCAGGACCTTTCCTTCCCTCGACTGTATATACACAAATACATAAAAACACTGCCATACGTTTACCGCCAAAGCATTATAGCAATTATTCATTGTGGTTCAAAGAGGATTCGGCATAATATTTTGCCTACTCGGAAAGCGATAATATGCACTTGTCATCGGTAATCGATAAATAAAAGTATTGGAATTGGGTAATCCCTAAATAGAGTACGCTATAAATACAGAGTGGCTCATTAATAATGAGTCATAGAGCAACGACGACATCTTCTGGACAAGATATGAAGATGTAACTAAATATGTCATAGTAAAATGTTGCTGATGACTCGATTATCTTATACTCGTAGGTTTACAGTAACTTTAGAAAAAAAACTCAAATTTTCATATTTTTATGCGTTTTCTAATTTTCTTGATAAGATATTTTCTTTCTATCGAAAAATGTATTTAGTTGTCTCATAATAAATATTCAAAAACCAAGTATGTAGTTGTTATTGTTACATGTTATGTTGTTTTCTGTTCGGAGTGTTAAAAAATAAAATTTTCTAAAAATAATATTCGATAGTATTTTTGTCGCAGTAAAGCAGAAATCTTTTAGGGCAATTTTCTCTAAAACGGTAGGAATTATCAAGGTTCTTTCTACCAAGTGTACCTTTTTTACGTAGAAACGATGCCCAGATCAGAACGTTTTGTCAACAAAAAATAACAGAAATTTATCCTCGGGCATTGCTAATATGGCGCTTTTTATGATCGATCCTGATTTACCACTACCACTATTCCCCTTAATTTACTCGCCTGTGGATAAACTGTGTGCATTTCTTTTTAGATTTTCGAAAAGAGTATAGAAAGTTATGGGATTGCACCACCAAATTTCAGTAATTTGTCTCTAGATGTTTGGGAAGTACTATTTAAAAACCATCATCAGAACCAACCTCTCACACTACGTATGTCAAAAATCAAGCGTTTTACGATACATGTTTCTATAGACTTTTCATCTAATTTTCGGGTCTAGAAAACGCAGTTAAATTTATGGTACTACTTTTAGAATCAACTTGTATATTGATATTTTTATTAACTATTATATTAACTATTATTAACTCAGTCAATAAGTAGTCATACGATTCCATTGTCTTTCATCCTTTGTTACTAACCAAATTATTTGAAAAAGGGGTTAATCAAAAGACGTCTCAGTATTGTACCAGTTATTGTTATTGTTGGGTTGAAGTATGTGCTTATTAGTTTTATGATCGTAGTGTTGTGTCAACAAATCGTTTATGTTTTGCAATAAACTTCGAATCATTATAAATTTTAAATATACACATTATGTCTGTCAAAGGATTGCCGTTCATAACACATAGGAAATGAGCAAATTTTATGATTTGTAGTTAGACTGAAACGTGGAAAGGTACTGTTTTCCCTAATGAATCAGTACTATTTATATTCATGCGGAACAATTTCACGTTTTATCGATATGTTTGTATATTTAGATATTAAAAATGTGGATTATTCTATAGCAGAATTACTTTTAACGTATAAACATTATAAGCATTTTTTTTGTAAAAGTACCGTGATAACTGATAACACAACTTCAACATAATATAGAACACTTAATAATGTTTTATTATTCCTATGAATTCCGTTGGGCAGTAAAACTATTTAATAGAAAGTCAATCAAATGAAATGAATTTTTCCTCCTATCAGCACCAAACACATTTCTCAGCTTCATATTGATTTTACAATTCCATCATGACTTTTATGTTTAATGTCCCATATTTCCAACTTTAAAAGATTTAAATTATGCATTTTACTTTAATTACGGTCCATGAAAACAAAAAGATTATAATAATTCGAAACTTGAGCGTATCTACAAATATTCAAATTCTATCTACAATCCCCAAGATAAACTAATCATTTGAAATACCTTTCAATTTGTAAATGTATAAAATGGTGAAAATATTTCTTATTTACCTTTTTATAAATGACACAGTAAAATAATTTCAAATGGAAATTTATTCTGTTACAGGTGGCCATGAGTTGCACACATGTGGATTAAATCACTGGAATGCAGAACCATCCCTCACAGAAAAGAGGGTAAACCGTATCGGCCGTTTTGCATTTTTGGGGTAAGTACAGTCTTGCTATAGTTTAATCAAATGTTTTTAATTTAAATAGTCTTTAATGTTTGTTAACCGCTCATATAAGTATTTATGCATTTTTAACATACATAAAGGCCTAATTATGTACTACATTCTGCATTTATGAAAAAGGTTTAAATTGGAGCTGTGTGAAGTGAATCAATCAGCTTACTATGTACATCCAAATTTTCTGTAGAAGTCACAAATAATGTAAGCTGAAATTGCTCATTTCCCAGGTTATGTCTCAAAAATATGTTTTATGGGGTTTTATGAAAAATTAAAAATATATATTGCTCTAGAACTACTTATCCGATTTTGATGCCCAACAAATATATCATGAAATTTGATAGGGCGACACCATAAAAAAATTACTGAATTTTTTTTTAAAAAAGGTTTAAAACATTTTTCAATTTTTTTATGGGATGTACATGTTTTTGCAGTAGTAATGACACTTCCTCAAAACAATTTTTGAACTGGAGGTTCTGAGTAGAAATTTCATTAAATCTCTATCGGTGAGTGAAACAACTATAACTAATGTTAAAAGATGAAAGTAGATTGCATTACAAATACGTTAGCAGTTCAATAGAAATTGCAAAATTGATTTTAAAGAATGACATTATTATTGCAAACGATTGTACCTACTTCAGATGCATGTCATCATGTTTTACCACAAAAATTTTTGATTTATCTATTATAAGGTATTTAATTGTAAATCTCATTGAAATGGTATTCCATAGTTTCAAACATGAGTTGGAACACAAATACAGGGTGTTCCTGGTTTTTTATTCTTAACTTTGGGAGATGATAGGACATGAAAAATGATCATCTTTCCTATAACATTCTTCTCTACGACACTCCGTTTTCGATTTTCTTGATACAGGTCTTCAACTTAAATTTTTTTTTAATTTTATCTACTTAAAAAGTTAATATTTGTTCTTCAAATTTGGAAAGCAGTAATGATAAATATTGTGACAAGATTTTTTTTAACTAAAACCGGTGGCGTAGATATGGAGTCCTCTTCCCCCTTGAACCCCCTAAACTTCTACACCAATGGTGAAAAGTATTTTTTAGTAGAAATATTAAAATTTTATTCTATTTTCTGAAAATAGTGCTCTTGTGGAATTCATTCAGTAGCTTTGCTTCTTAGATATTTTGACTTTTTCTAATCAGAAAAAAAAAAATTATTTTTCATAAAACTTCCATAAAAAATCTTTCTGAGACATAACATGCTGTGAAATTTAAGCTTACATTATTGCTGATTTCTAGAGAAAATTTGAAGTAAATCCGTAAAGATTCATTACATACATATGACCCTTTATATTTGGTTTAAATAGTGCA
The DNA here is from genome assembly GCA_037114965.1 of Monochamus alternatus. Lineage (NCBI taxonomy): Eukaryota > Metazoa > Arthropoda > Insecta > Coleoptera > Cerambycidae > Monochamus > Monochamus alternatus. The sequence continues at coordinate 18,313,627 of CM073435.1, read as the reverse complement.
CTTTGCATTATATTTTCTACATTTGAGTAAATAGTTGTAAGGGTTGTACCGTTGGTGGCTAAATCCCGTCGTTAACATAGAAAGCATTCTCTAAAATTGTAGGCAAGGTAAGGAAAAATGAACCAAGTTATTGTATAATCGCTAAGTATTTAAAAAATTGAAGAACAGTGTTAGAAAAGAAATTTTTTCATTAGATACTTTGATCATAAAACAATTGTGCTGTGTTTAATAATTTTTATTGTTGCTTCTCTATGCATACAAGAGATCGAACTCTGCAAAATAAGAAAAGAAGTTCTAACTTTTTTTTATTTAAAATTTTGACCGTATTACACGAAAAACTTTTCTATAATAATTTTCGTGATCAATCTTTGAGATCTTTAGAACAACATTGAGAGACATTTAAAAAAATGAGAAACAAAATATTAGCGACGATGTACAGAACAGTTGTGTAATTCAATGAAGCATATCAAAAATTGTAGGGGAAGGAAATATTGTCAAAATTTAAAATTTATGACTTTAAGTTACTGAAAAAATGTCACAAGATGAGGTGCAGACTGCAACTTAGGTTCCTCAGTTGTGTCTGTCATTGAATGATTTTGATCCACTGTTCTGTATTTAGGACTTTATTTATACTTAAATCTTTTTAAGGATTTCTGTTTGAATATGTTATACAAAATTTGTTATGAAAGTCGCTGGTGAATATGTTGTATCTCTAAAATTAACTGACCCATGTTTATGAAAAGTTCCATCACTTGGTGCAGTTTGGACTAAGCTGTGAGGATGTTCGTTATAAAAAATAATAAAAAATAACAGTTAATTCTCACACAGTACATGTACAGGGTGGGCTCGTTCTTCAGACATTTTTTTGAGTAGAGTTCAGTGGCGTGCATATTTTTTATAACTTTAATAATTTAAATACAAACCATTAGTGGCCGTGGGCCAGTTGAAATTGTTATTTTTTTTTCTTTTTCCATTTATATTGTATAATATGCGGGATTAAATATGATTATTCGCTATTTTACTACTGAGGAAACAGTTTAATCCAGAGTATCAATTTAATTTTTAGACATTTAGAAGAAATCAGAACGAGTTAGTAAACAAATAATAGTGTTATTAAAATGATATATTCGCAATAACAATCATTCTGTGAATGTATCCAAGACGTAATTAAATTAATGTACGGCAAAAGCCAAATAACATTGCTGATATGTAACAATCGAAACGAAAATGTGAAAGAAACAAAATATGCTCTATAATAAATTATTGTCTCAATAAAATTGCAAATAATCATATTTAACCCTACATTTTATATGTACACTGCTTTTGAAAAGTAACGAATAAATTCATTATTTTTGAAATTGAGAAGTTTTCGAAAAAATCCTCTGGCACGTCGATTTTGTTTTTAAAAGAGGCACTTTTTAACATACGACCCATATTTGTGTAATAATAGCAACCCCCAATTTTGACCCTGCCATTTGAAAGCGCGTGTCATTCTACATACATACATCATGAAAAATTGTGGTGTTACATAACAAAAATTTCAAGAAAATAATGTTTGAAAATTTTAAAATTTAATTGTCACAGTACTGTGCACCTCCTCATTATGCAACACCTGTCCGTGCTTATTTAGACGAGCTGTTGAATTGTTGGATAGAGAGAAGGGGGCCGATTGAGTGGCCAGTCAGATCGCCTGATTTGTCACCCCTAGATTATTTCTTGTGGGGATACTTAAAAAGCAAAGTATACGTTACTAGATCGGTTAATTTAGAAGATTTAAAAGCAAGAATTCGTCACAAGATACATCGTATACCTCCTGAAGTTATTGATAATGTCATTGAATTTATTAATCGTCGTGGCTACTGTCAGGTAGCCAACGGTGCACAATTTGAACATTTAATTTAGTCGATTTTTTACATATATACATATATCATTATCATTTTCAGTATTGTGAAAATTAAATTTTAAAATCTTCAAACATTATTTTCTTGAAATATTTGTTATGTAAAACCATAATTTTTCATGATGTATGTATGTAGAATGACACGCTCTCTCAGATGGCATGGGGGTTGCTATTTAAAAAAATTGTCGATGACGTCATATCTCGAACAGCGATGACGTCACAAATGTGGGGCGATGTCAAAAAATGCCTTTTTTAAAAACAAAATCGACGTGCCAGGGGATTTTTTCGAAAACTTTTCAATTTCATAAAATAAAGAATTTATTCGTTACTTTTCGAAAGCACTGTATATTAATGAAAAGAAAAAAAAATAACGATTCAATTGGCCTATGTCCATCTATGATTTGTATTTAAAAAACAAAATTTTAGGTATTACTCAAAAATTACAAAAAAAAATATTCACGCCACTGGAGTCAAAAAAATGTCTGAAGAACGTATCTTTTTTCCCTTTACTTACTTATTTACTTTACAAATAACGAAGTTACAGGCATCAGACATCGAAAATTGCAAATTTTGAAATTTTGTTTATTACTCGAAAACAAAACACGATAGGTCATTTTGGTATTAATTTTCTCTTAAAAAAGAGATCGAGAGTGGGAGGGTCATGTTTTTCTATCTCCCATAGTTAACGAGATAGAAACATCGAAATTTGCCATACCTGTACATGCAGTTTAGACTATATTTAAAGTTTTGTATTAAGGTCGCTGTATTTCTCGCCGTAAAATGATCAAATTTTTAGGTACTGAAATCTTGAAAAATAAAACACGTAGAGCAAAAGTAATATCAAAAATAAAATTACTGATGTTTTGTTTATCCACTTTTAATATTTAAACTCGCCTGAAATAATAATGTTTACATTTGAATTTAAAAAATACGTATTTTGAAAGATTTCAGTACCTAAAAATTTGCTGGATATATCGCTTTCTGATGTTATATATTGATTTTACTTCGATACCTTTGAATATTCGCCGGGGCATGAGATAACATTCTTGTTATTTGCTAAAATCTATATTATTCAGTTTTAAAATGTCTAAAATTACTTGTATTTGTATAAAACACTATTTCAAGAATACGGCGCCCTTAAATCATTTCTTGAATCTCCTTAAAGTAAAAATTTAGAGCCTGTTTAAAATATGAACGAACCATCGCACGTATTTTATGAAATTCCACAGTAATGTGAAAATTTAAACGGCGATTTCTACCCCAGCTTATTCTTATCCTATTTCTTGAACCATTGCACCGCATGCTATATAACTTTTAAGTACTCTTTCCCCAATCAGTAATAAAAACCCAACTCCAGAGATTGTCCGAGCCTTACGGCTTACAGCTCATATAACGTTACGGTGCCGTGAATTCTTCATTAAAATCCTCGATAATGATGGTTTCTTGGTAGCTCAGGGCCCGATTAAGATGTTCCCCAGATGTCAAGGGTCCCAGGTCTGACGTTGACCTGGCCGCCAACGACAGATGGGACGTCACGGGGACACTTGAAGACGTTCGAAAACACAGTTTGAAAACAAAAACAGTCCCAGCAATAAACGCGGAGAGGCTGTTTTCGGGAATATTCTTGAACTTGGCCACTTCAAACCCCATACAATAAGCTCCCGTCTCTGGTTGTGCCCGGCGTTTAGATAACGTAATTTACTTTTGAAAAGATCACTGTACTTGACGTTGATGGTATGTTGGAATATCCAGAAACACGGACAAAACCATAAAGCTCTAAAGCTCGAACTCAGTTTAATCAATAATAATATTTACACGGTGAACCAAATTCGGTCTCAGGCAGTGGCTAAGTAGTTGAGAGAACAGATGTTGACATTGGAAAATGATCAAATTCACATGTGGAAGACAATTGGCAATATCTTTATAGGCTGTGAGAAAAACAAACTAAAAATCCTGAAGGCAGCTATAACTTTAACTATAACTTAAGGTGTGATGTTTATAACGCCATATACAAATTTTTCAATGTAGAGCAATGTGAAATTGACGTGTAAAATACAGATAAACCATAGTCGGTAAAAATATTTTTATTTTGTCAGATTTTTTATAGATTTCCTCAAAAAACAACTATGATTTGGTTGAATGTTACGTATAAAAATGGCGCCCGTAACAGAACGAAGGAGCTTGGTCGATTCGGAAAGTGCAAATGTTTTTTTACAAACATAAGTAATTTTAGACATTTAAGAACTGAATAATCTAGAGTTTAGCAAATAACAGCAATGTTTTTTCTTTAGTTTTATCGGGTTTTTGCCACACTTCTGAAAAAATAAAGATTAATTAAATAAGACTTTGCGCCAAATGCATCAGTCAAGGGTTATTTTTTGAAACTAAGTTTGCCTAACCAAAAAATCTCACACTGAAAAAAGCAGATAAATAGAAAATAAAAATCACATCACTATCGTGCACTTCCGTATTTTTGACGTTTCGAAAAACTCTCTGTTTTCGTTCTCAAAATAGTAGTAAAAGTATTAAACGTATGTCAAGTATGTCAATAATATTTTTTACGTAAAAATATGTATCTAGATTACCTATTCAAAGGTTCCAAATTTCATTTAAATATCTAAAGTAGTTTTAAAAATATTAATAAATTTGGAACTTTTGATGTGGCAGTATACACGCCTACCGTCCGATTTTAATAAGTTGGTCCACTCTTCATTTTGCGCCTAAAGTTTCTCTCCTGCCGGCACACTACTTCCTGCCTACCAACCCAATATCGATGGCCGGCTGATTCGTTGCGTAATTTTGAATGCCTTGCAGTGGATGTGGAAGATTTGATTTTATCGAGTATTTGAGATGCTTCCAATACAAATGGCCAGTATTATTAAGATTGTGAAACATTGAGAATATAACCGTCATTGTCTACCGCGCAAGATGTCTATTGGCTTACTTTGTTTTTTTTACGCAAAAGCAAGTGAAAAAGAATGTATATCTTGCATTCATGCAATGCATGTCTCAAGAGCGTTATAGAGGACGTGAGAAAAACCAATTTTCATTAAGCAACCTGTGGTCTAAAGGGTTTTATTCCTCTACTTATGAACTGTTTACACTGCAGTAACAATTTGAAGTTCAGTATGTGAGTGTGAACGCCTTGCGTTGTTAACAGATATGGAATATTTATTTGTACGTATAGTGATTCAAATATGACTTGTTCTGTGTATGTGAGTTGTTACTCCTAAATACAACAACAAGTCCTAGTAACGCTAATACTCAAATATTGCTGATTCCGTATAATGAACCCAATCTATGAAGGCCCTGGACACGAAAGACTACACAGTGTCTCTGAGGTCAAATGGGGCTGCTTAATAATAATAATAATATGCCGCCCCCTCTCCCGCATAAGTCTCCGACTTCTGGGCTAATCGTCTTGATTAGAATGAGGGGTAGAGATATTATTATTAGACTGGAAATTCACGCAATTATTGTAGAATTACCTAATCTCGATATATGGTAAGTATTCAGTGTATAAGTTACTTAAATTAAATATGCAAAACTTGCAGAGACAATGTATATTTCCTGCTATCCTGCATCTGTTCTTAAAGACTTGATTCATTTTATTGCACCTTGTATATTTCTGTTATTTTCAAGCTTAACAAAATCACGAATCAATTAAATTTATAATACGAGTTAAAAACTTTTGCTTCATTTCCGATAAAATTAATTCGAATTTGACTAATGCTGAAAAAAAAAACTAGTAAATTGGTATCAGCAGCAACATTCTATAAATAGTGACTAAATTAGGAATGTCCTTAAAGATGCCCTATTCTTCAAATAGTGTTTTCTACATATAAAAACAATTTTGGACATTTAAAAATAATATAAAGTTTACCAAATAACGAAATTGTTATCTCATCCCATCTGCGAACATTCAAAGGTACTGAAGTAAAACAGAAAGACCGTCTTCAACAAATTTTTAAGTACAAAAATCTTCTAAATACGTATTTTTTAAAATTATATAAAATAATTGTTAAAATATGGGGTTAGAATAGCAAAATAATAGAAGAATTTAAATAGCATAAATTTTTTCGGGATTTCTGTACCTAAAAGCACTACAAATTTTATCATTTTACGCTGAGTAATACGGCGAAGGGTAACACATATTTTTTTCATTCTCATTTGGTATTTTCAAAGAAGGCTATTTCATTCGGTACATTGTAATCGTAATTCGTACATGTGTACAGGATGATACACTTTTACAAACGACAAATCCCCTAATTTTCATTACTTTTTGCCAATGTAAAACATAAAATTACGTAACGTATCCAGAACAAAAGCTTTTTATCCACATTCGAGTTCAGTTCTATAGTTTGAAGAGGAGTCTACAAAAAAGGTGATACCTTCTATTTCGCATTTGCGCCTTATGGACCGTTAAGACTAACGTCCAGGCCGAATTGCCGATAAAAAAGCGATTACAAAGAAGACACAATGCAACTCCTGGGGCCCTCCTCCATGTTGGACGCGTGACATCCTCGTCACGCGTCATCTCGCTTCCTGGAAAGGAAACGGCGGAAACTGGCCGCGGCCATAATGGTGCACGCCGATGCACTTAGTATTCACGTTAGACGTGCTACCTGTCCGTTTGATAGCTGTTCGTTTCCCTGCTGCGAACATTATTGTCACGTCTGAGTGTAAATGAGGCGACCGAGAGGCGTTAGTCGACGAGCTGGTAGAAAAGTTGCTTCCTCTTTCCGACTCGAGGAAGTTCATTGCATGGAAATGTAGATCGTGGTCGGTGCAGACTCGAAGACGATCCTGGTAATGTCTCAACAGGTGTCTAACTTCAAGACAGTTCCAAGAAAGAGGTCAGTAAATCGGATGTTTTCGAGGTTTATTATGTTGTTGCACACCGTGAATAAACAATGTGAGTAAACTGGAGGTAGGTTGGCCAGTTTGGAGACGTGGAGCAAATGATAGGGGTGGACTTAGAAGAGTACGTAGGCAGATTTATTAAATCATTTTAGGTGTTTGTGTCAGACTAAGAACCATACTAATGTTATAAGATGTAGATGATATCACTTTAGAAAATTTGTTAAAATTTGCTGTACAAATGTATCCAAAGAAATGTAAGAAAAGACAATATGCAATCTGATCAATTTGAATTAATGATTGACTAAGACAAGGTGATGTAATGAGTCCAATACTATTTATCCACCTTAACTATGGATGTTATGAGAGCCACATAAAGCAGAATTCACATGTGGGACATACTAAACTAGAAGAACCAGTAGAAATATCAGTGTGTGCTTTTGCAGATGATCTGGCGTTAAATGTCTCTATTGAAAATAATCTGCAAGAGAACTTAATTATATGGGAAGAAGAATTGAAGAAGAAAATGAAAACAAATGCCAAGAAGACAAAACTAATGGAATAAGGAATTATAATATAGTAATGAACAAACGTAATAAATCTGCAAAAATATATATAAAATTGATATTTGGGAAAACGAAGTGGATGAAAGAATTCTAGAGCTGCTAGAATGTTCCATAGCCTTAGTATCACGTTAATTTGAAAAAAGGATACTTATCTTCTTTTTTCAAATATAAAATAAAGATGACCGTTTATAAAACTACCTATTTCGACCAATATTAACCTATTGTGGCGAAAGTTCGGTTTTAAATACACAATAAAAAGTAAAATACAAGCCATAGACAAGAAGACTAAAAGGAATAATCAGAAAAGATAGGCAGAGAGATGACATAGTACGACAAGAGCTAGGGCCAGAATCTGTCCTTAATGTCATTAAAAGAAATCCACTAAAGTGTCATTTAAGTAGAATGAAAGATAATAGATAAGTTAGACGGATCTGAAAGTATGAATACCGTGCAAAAGAAACACCAATGAAAACATGGAATAAAGATGTGGCAGTAATGCTGAAAAAAAAGTGAAGTGGTCTTAATAGCAAAGAACAATGGTTGTATTAACTTTATAAAAGCCCATGTAAATGAAACAAAATTACTTTTTTTCTTGTAACACAATTTCGATGGTTATATGCAACTTTTAAAAAATTGTGTATTATTAAAAAATTCGTTTGTTCGATAATGTTTAAAACATTTTCTGAATTTCTAGATTGCGTTATTAGTAAAAGTATTTTTGAGTTTTACGACCCACATTTTTTAGATTATTTTTACTAAAGTGTTTATACAGAGAAGGGAGGTTAAACAGAAATTGGACCCGAGATTTCGATAACCTGAACATTCTGCTGTCATTTGCCGTGCCCATCTTGGATTGGCCATTTGAACAATATCTGGTCCCTTAAATACGGAGTTTTTGACTTTAAGCCATATACGCACGTTTAAGGAGTATATTTGTTAAAAAAATGTAATAAAATCAACAGAAAATAATAGAAGAATTGTTAAAGTTATAAAAACTGGAAGTAATAAATTAGACTCTTCTGTCTCATGTAATAAAGTAAACACCACATGAAAAAGTGTCAAAAAGAAGAATCAAAGCTAGTTTTTAATACTGTCTGATGGTCAATTTGCGTGTATTAAGGTGTTCTTTAAACTTATTTTACTAATTATTTTATAATAACAATGACATATCTATACAGTGCATATGTACAGAGTATATAGTTAATGGACATTGTTTTAGCGTACAGAAAAGCAAGACAAAACTCACCTTGACCTACTCGATCTCCAGATCTAAATCCTATAGAGTTTTATTTATAGAAGTATTTAGAAAACGAGGGTTACCATATCGAAGTAGAAAATTCATAATACTGTAGGAAATTGGATTCGACAGGTCCAAGCTTGATTGCAAGTAAATGACAACTTCGATCAGCTTTTGTATAAATAAATACAATTTTAACAATTTTTTTCTTGTTTTGGATTTGACTTTTTCAACAAAGAGATTTATTCTTTAAAAGTGCATATGTGTTAAAAATGTTCAGATAAATACATATGATGACATAGTTTATAATTTATAAAATGTACAATTTAAAAAATGAGAGAAATTTGTAGAAAACCCCAAACAAAATTTTAGAACAAAGACAACGCAGAAAATATCGAAATGTTGTAGATATCATGACTATACAACGTGTCCTAATATTATAATAAAACATAATATTGTTTAAACTATGTATATTACATCATAATTTGCATTAAGTATTCAGAAAGTTAGTACGTCTGTGACCGATTAGTAAATATTCCATATTAAACAGACAGTAGGAAACATATATCTAGATTTGCATTCATTTCCTCTAGCCAAACTTAATCACTGCTATCAAATATGTGTTTATTCATAAGGCGTTGAAAATGTTAATTTTAAGTCAAAATACAGGATGTTATTCTTTTTTTAAGTTCGTCCTACAATCAGGTAGTGATATATTCGAAATGAATTTTAAAGTAATAGAAAATTAAAAAAAAACTGCCAAATATATAGTCTTCTGTTTCGGAGTTGCATAATCTTTGTGAAAATATCAGTGATGTCATCTTTATACAAGGTGGTCATCCCTAGAAATAGATATAGGTGTTTTCTAAAATATTGGAAAAAGGAGGAACATTTAATAGACGTTCTAAAATGTCCGGTTCCTGTGATACTGGGCATTGAAAATTAATTCATATACATATTCAATTCACAATTTTTTTTTACAAAATACGAACCATGGGCGCTAGTAGGAATCCTACTATTAACTAATAAGATCAGTACATCCTTATATAATTAATTATAGGTAGGAATATAAAATTTAGACAACAATCTAGACGTCTTAAGTAATATAATTCTTGTTTCTTAATCTTTGTCTATGTATTATCTTTTATAGCCGCATCCCTCGTACCCCCCTCCTGGCGCCTATGTTGCGAAGTCTATATATTACATTCATGCATTTTTCAATAATAGCATATACTTCAGTCACTGAGATGTAAAGAATATGTCCCTTCAAATCGATTTGGCAACGGTTTTAGAAGCAAAGCAATTCCAGTTAGATTGTATTAAAAGATCAAAATGAAATATTTGTAACAATTGATCAAAAATAAATAATTGAAATGTAATTTAGCAGGTGATGTTAAAAAGATTTATTTCAATCAGAGACTGATTTGATGTAATTGCTGACGAATTGAAACTGTCAAGTTAACAGTCACATTTCTTTGTTTCTCTTGCACATATTTCTACATCCTAATGTGGATGTGCCATTGTACAAGTGCTATTTATTCTCTTTGTCCTTTATACAAATACAATACACCACATAACTTTCGCAATGATTTATATTGAATATTTATCACTTTTATATTGTGATAACATAGCAGTAACAAGTTGAAATTGGTGAAGTCCTAATCAACCATGTATTTTTGGCGAGGTCAATTTAAAAAAAAATATTGTTCAATGCGAAAAATCTTTACCTCGTTCTTTCTACCATGCATTATCATCGATCTAGTTACTAATTTTCAGTAATAAGGAAACACAAGCTGTTTGCTGAAATGATTGTTTAGATGTTTCATGATCAAGTACATTGGCCTACAGTCTTGTGTTTTATAGGAACATAACAGTCTGTCAATCCGGTAAACAAGGAATCACTTCTCAGCTCGTTACTCAAAAACCCTAATTACCAGGAAATCAAAAATCTTACGACTATGTCTCACTTACTTTTGAAGCTGTAAAACGACGCCAGTTAAATTGACGTTATCACTTAGGGCTCCAGTAATAATCACTTGTGGAACGATAATAAACGTCACATAATGGAAACACAGTCGTCCGGCACGGCAACTAAAAAATATTTATGACGATCGCCAATAATAATACAATAAAGAAAAACAATAAAAGATCGGGAGGGGTGGGAGACTCAAATGGCGACAGCGGAGACGTGACGAGCAGGCTTAAGACCGATAATGCGACGCAGGTCCGGACTCCGGGGTTTTCGAGAACCATTCGTGACTGGTTTACTAATCAGTTACCATACGTCTTGACACATATTTTATGTTTATAGACTTCTGTGGACGTTACGCGACAAACATTGAATCAGTTAGTATCTACAGGTTCGGAAAGCATAAACGTTCCCTCTGGTCTACAGTAAGGAAGAAATAAACTCTTGTGTTAAGGCAATGGGACAGAAAAATTGATATTTCCATGGTTGCCAGACTTTGTGAAAATGTCTGTTTGCTGAATATAAGAGGTTTGTTTTTGTAGCATTTGGAAACGGCTTGAAACCATCAGCAATGTCCATCCAGCTATTTACTGCGTTAAATTCAATGGTAACGCGTTCTCAACTCAACTGGTTGAATATTTCTGACAGTTTCAAACCGTTTCCAGCTACTAATCCAAACCCAATGCAGATTGAAATGTCTCCACTACAAATGGGCAGAATCAGGGGCGTGCAGTCCATGGAAGCAAGGGAAGCAGAGCTTCCCCTACAAACAAATACAAAACATCTTCTAAAATGTAATTTTTGGAATAGGAAACAATTAATTTAGTTATATAAAAAACGCTAAAAAATATCTTAATTATCAAGCCCATAACAAGTGCTGCTTTGACTTCTAAAAATTTAAAAATGATCTTAATTATATTACAAATAAGTTTTTAAAAATTGCTTCCCTTACTTAAAATTTCACCGCACGCCTCTGCAGAATTATAGTTGTCACTGTCTAGCATAGGATGTTGTCTATTGACTCACTTTGTTCGTTTTAAATAAAAGCAATGAAAAGACATGCATTTTCCGATATTGTATACAATATGTATACAGAAACATTTTAGGAAATGCTACTAAAGAAGTGAAGTTGATTACAATTTCTGATAAAGTTTTGATATCGTATTCATCAATTCGTTTCAGGTATTAAAGTCTTTGCGTATACAGGTTTAACTGGGACTAAGTACTAATATTTTGAGAGGGGATAGAAAAAATTACAAATTAACGAAATCACCCTTCAAAAGAATTTCTAACTTATTTATAAAGCGAAAAATATTTTTTTCGATATTATATTAAATCCTTATTTAACGCCGTCTATGCGGTCCGTTTACGTTGACAGAGTCAGAGTCGACAACCAATTCCTGTGTTTAAGTTCTCGTTTTGTGTTCTTCTTCAGTTTTTAGTGCCTTATGTTAATTTTAAACGTTTTATAGTTATTAAATAAAGGAATTTGTGTCGGGTACAGATATTTTCCCACAATATAGTTCGCCGGTTTGTTTTTCTAGGTTATGGGACAAGACTGCCGCGGGTGCATTAAAAGTTTTCTATTATCTATTAGTACTTACCTATTCCTTTCGTTCGATTTTCTTATAATAAATAGGCATTTTATCTAACTGTACCTACGGGAAGGGTATTTTATCGGTAGTGAATGGTTATAATAAAAATGTAGTTTTGGCAGTTTGTAACAAAATAATGAAAAACTAATGCAAAATACTACAGGTAACTGGATTAACTGTTACCTATCAGGTATTATTACTAATAAGAATGTTAATTTTTGTCGTTTCTGCATTTAGAAACGCTGCAAAAAACGACGCATGGTAGTAGTGTAGTATATACTGTTGACAGATGTAAGCTTTATCTATGGATCTAAGCCATCTCAGTCGATGCTTATCATAAACGTCAACTTTCCGCAGGAAGAGGTTTTTGTCCTATTTTTTAAATATCAAGGTAAAATTCTGGACTAATTTTTTTATTGTTTCCCTGAGCACGTGGTTAAAATTTTTGTACTTAATCGTAATTAATCCTGTATACACTTGTATATCAGAAAGCATCGTTTCTGATAATATCAAATGCTACAGAAACATTTGAATTCACTTCAGCTTCATAATTTCTCAGAGAGCGAAAAGTAGTAAAAGTTTTTAAACAACTTCTGAATGTCGCTCATTTTCAGTTACGTTCTGAACTTCTCAATAAGTTTTACCACATTTTGTTTTTATGATTATGTAGTGGAAAAACAAGTACTGCTATTTCATTTAATAACAGTATCTATAAAGGGTGAGGGAAGTTTCAATAGTCGAGCTCCAGGAATAGATTCCATACGAAATTTCAAGCAAAGAAATGTAAATACATTTTATTTCGTTCCCCAACAGATCTACAGGGTTATCAAATTCAAGAAAAAAATTACAACCAGCTACCACAAACAGTAATTTTGACAAGTGACAGTGAAATTTAAATACAGCTTATTTGAAACTAAACGTATATTTTTCATCACTAGTAAAAATATAGCAAGACAACACAAATAACGACTGATCTGGGCTCCCGACATTTCACAATTGACATTTGATGTGCATGGGGGCCAGTCCGGCCCTGCCATGCGGATATCCTCAAGTTGTTTAGCGCCTCAGCGTCGTGTTCCTTATAAGAAGTCGCACCGCATATGCGGTTATGTAATTGACGGAGCAATTGAACATTTATTGAACTTAATAAAAATCGCTAGCTACCGGAAATTGAGTTGAGTGCATGACCATCGGACACGATGGCTTAGATTTAGATTTAGCAGATCGTAGTGGCAAAGGTTGGCTTAGCCACCGCGATGCTTCGACTCAGATGGAAAAATCGAAAGTCAAGTGAAATTATTGTATACTTTGGATGTTGAGATTCATTGCAAGCCATACGAAAGGACTGTTATTTACTATTTACTTAAACATCTGCAGCAAATGAAGCTCTCTAGTAATTAATTAATTCTAGACTGTTAGTATTCCCTTCAGACACTAAGCGCAGTCGCATCTCTATGCCGATAGAACACGTTTTACCTAGGTGGAACAGTTTGGAGTGCATCTCCACTTTGTGTACGGCAAAAATTAATTCAACTCATCACAGCTGACCCAGTTTCTCTGTGAGTTGGATACATTTGCCGGGGGAATATCGGAAAACGTAAATTGACTCGAATATTACTTCTAGTTTCCATTAAAATATTCAGTGTATTTTTTGTACTAGCTGCAACTTATAATGAAGTAATTGGAAACTGTAGTAAATTTTTGGTGTAACAAATCGAAAGATTCATAAACAAATTGAAGGCTCTGCATTCTAGAAATATCGTTTTCGACAAATAAAAGCAACTGATTTATACAAATAACTTATTATTTTAAAACCAATAGACTTCTCAATCCACAACAATTCGGATTTTGAAGTAATCTATCGACCACATTAGTCATAAATTGTTTAATATCAACTATAAATAATTGTTTAGAAGAAGGGAAATTTGTTGCTAGTTAGTTTTTAGACATAACCAAAGCTTTTGATTGTGTATCACATAACATTCTCTTACACAAGCTACATAATTTTGGTTCTTCATCAGACAGTGCAGATTTATTGGAAATATACCTGAGTAATAGATTACAATACGTGGTATACAATAGTATGAAATCATGTACAAAGAAAATTGAACATGGAGTTCCTCACGGTTCCATATTGGGTCCTCTGCTATTTTTAATATATGTTAATGATTTTCCTAATTGCTTAGCTCATGATACAATGAGCATATCTGACACCATCATAATGTCCACAGTTTTTTCCTTACCCTAATTGAAATTAAAAAAACTACAAAACGAAGGACACAAAACACATTGGTACGCAAACGTCAGTAATAGGAGACCTATTCCATTGTGTGACGTTGCAGAACGTTTTGTGCGTTAAGACGAATATTGATATTTCTTTTGGGTTCGTCCCATACAACTTTTTTGATTCTTATAAAAATTTGCAGATGCGATTATAATGCTATGTTTAACCATTTTATGACGCTTAAACATAACTTAATTTCTTTGTACAAAGTACATAAAAATTATCGTCTGCATCTGTTGCCACCTAAACCTACTACCTACTTAATAAATTGCTGGTAGGCATTATATTTCTATTTGTTTGTATCTGTCATTTATTGATTAGTATTAATATGTTAATTATTAACATGTTCTACTTATTTTTCAATACAAGTAGATATGCTTTTGTCAAGGCAAAGAGTTCATTCTGAAAGATATTCTAACCCAACTCTCAAATCTAAGCAATCATTGAAAGACTCCTTGGCGTTGGTGGATTCAACAAAAATTGCAAAGATCAAATGTCAAATTTTGGATAAGATTGAGGTAAACCCTGAAATGATGATGATGATTATTATTACACGCCTAGAAAGGAACTAGCAGTTTTAAAGGATCAATAATTATGTACTTTTTGCCTCAATATAATGCAAGATATTCAACTCACTGCAATCATACCCTTTTTATGTATATGATATTCTTGTTCTATGCTTTATATCACGTCATGTATACCATTTTAACTGTGAAAAGTATTATTAAATTTAGAAGTTGAATATCGAGTAAGGCTCACACCGTCAACGTCTTGGTATTCTCTAAGCAAATTCATTTCCTGATTTCATCGTTTCAATTTTGCGCCCCTTTGATAAAAACAGTACCAGAAGTTGTGGAAAAGAAAAGTGACTGTTGAGAGACTTAAAGTTTTGCAAGAATTTTGCATCCATTTGACATACACGGCATCCAGAAATATCACTATACGAAATAAGCAAATTCTCCTTTGTAAAATCTGGCATAAGTTATTTCCTCAATTAGCATGACTACACTGATGAAAATCCACATGCTGGTACAATAACTTCTTATTAGCACGAATTCAAAATTAATGTTTGGGCTGGAATTATCGGTAATTTTATTATACAGGGTGTTACAAATTGATAGGTCAAACCATTACCTGCATATTTATACTAAAACAATGGGACTTTTCTTATGCCAATTTTCATTTCGTAGCTCCATTGTGTGTAAAATAATTTTTTTTTAAATAATTTGAATTGATGGCTCCGATGATTTTAGAGACGTTTGTTTGATATTTGGCACATATTTTTATTTTACGCCGTCACACTTTCTGTGTAATTTTAGTCTAAAACATCAAGCATGAACAGAGAAAATGGGGGATATACAGTATGCGTCAAAAGTATGGAATAAATTCAATAAAAACGAAACAATTATTTTTTGGGAAAAATCCTCGAACAGGTCGATTTTTAATTTAAAAAATACATATTTTAGCGTAAAATGCGATTTTAAAATGTCATTTGTTTTCGAGTAATGACGTCATCGATTTTTTTTTAAATGGCAACACCATATTTTTTCCTTGATTCTGAAAGATCGTTTAATTCTCTATCAGACAGTACTAAAGTTTTGCCCTCTTACATAGGAAAGTTTTCGAGTAAATGACGATTGAATGTTAGAAAACGTAAATTTTATCCATAAAAAAGTAACAACTCTGAGGTATGTAAAATAAAATACAATTGATTAAATTTTATACTTAAATTAAATGTTCGAATTGCCATCCACCAACTTCTTGACAATGCGCAAGTCTGTGAAGAAATTCTTCTTGCACATTATGAATGATTTCTGGGGTAACTCTGCGTATTTCGTCCCGAATGCGATTTTGAAGTTCTTCTAAATTACGTGGTTTATTAATGTACACTTTTGACTTCAAGTATCCCCATAAAAAATAGTCAAGAGGTGTAAGATCTGGCGATCTTGCAGGCCATTCTATCGGTCCGCGTCTGCCGATCCACCTCCCAGGAAAACAATTTTCCAAAAAATCTCGTACAGGGAAGTCAATGATAGAGAATTAAACGATCTTTCAGAAGCAAGGCAAAAAATATGGTGTTGCCATTTAAAAAAAAATCGATGACGTCATTACTCGAAAACAAATGACATTTGAAAATGGCATTTTACGCTAAAATATGTATTTTTTAAATTAAAAATCGACCTGTTCCAGGATTTTTCCAAAAAAATAATTGTTTCGTTTTTATTGAATTTATTCCATACTTTTGGTGCATACTGTAGTACCCCCTCAATTATTTTTGAGTACGCCTAGGCTTTCAAAATATTTTTTTAGATTGAGCGTGTGTATTCTTTTTTTTTTCAGTATTATAAAATTTTGATTTGAGGCTAGGTTTATGATTTGTTGTAACTTTTTGATACAAATTAAATATCGCTAAGTACCTATAAAATAGTAATTTCCATTTTATTTAATAATTATTTAATATAATATAATAATAATAATAATAATAATAATAATAATAATAATAATAATAATAATAATAATAATAAATTGAAATGAAAAAAATGGTATAACTAACAACAAACAGTAAGAAAAAACAAAAATTTGACTTAATCAAACTATGTTCAATATGGATACCACCTTCACGAATACATGCACGGGTTATTGTAATAAGATAGTAACGAATATTTTGGAAAATATGTGATTTCAGCCTAAAGTGAGTTGTATCTTGTACAATTCGTTCCCTTAACTGTTATTTACTTAGTATTGGAATCATATAAATGAAAAGTGGCATAAGAAAAAAAAATTTTACTCCAAAGAATATGTAGTTTACTGCTTGATCTACTAATTTGTAACACCCTGTATAACCAAACAGGTTGAATAGAGAACTATCACAATTTTCTGATGTCAGGATTTTTTTTTATTATTCTGACATCGCAGAAATTTTATTTCTTGCCATCGGTGTACTAGGAAAATTTCGTAATGCTATTGTCGAATTAGTACTGTCTATATTTAGTCTGGTTACCCACTAGCATTTTGATTTGATGGAGAATCAGAACAGTAGCAGTGGTTCTTTATATCAACAGAACAATCATTTCATTGTCTTCTATTGTTCAATCAGTTCCCATTATTTTCAGTCGGCATCTTTAAATAGTGCGCAATATCGTATTAAAGAAGTTCAAAACATTTTGGTTAAAGACTTATCTTATAGCAGTTGTGTTGATATATTTTATAGTGGATACCTTTGAATGTTTCGACACTGTTCGGGTGCCAATGCAACCTCAAAATTTAAAAAATTATATTTGCGATTTTTTATGGAATCTTTGACAAAAGTTTAATTCTCATATTTTATCAAGTGGTGTTTATTTTGTAATCAACTAGGCCTTGAAAAGGATCAACTGAGTATCAGATATCCTTCTTATTTAAAATAAGAGTTACAAATTCAATCATTTGCTTTAGTTTCATTAAAACCCTTTTTTCTCAGTAATGCCAACTGAATATTGTAGCGCTGCAATGCCACGTAAACATTGTTTTCTTTAATACGTTTAAAAAACATTAAAAATATTTTTTTTAAATTTCTCATTTCATCGCATCTTTTCCAAATATTTTTAAAAGCCACTCTAATGATTCAAGTTTATTATTACTTGTATTACCGACAACCGGATGTTTTTAAATAAAAGTCGTTACAATATTGAAAATAAAGGCCTCTTTATGCTTTAATTAGTTACACATTTGTCATATAAATCTGTAGTTTCTTCATACTTTACGACAATATTTATTCGTATACAGAGTGATCCACACATGAGATGTTGTGATATGGGTGTAATTTTAAGTGGGGGCAGTTTTTTAAGGATATAAATACATGATCCTCAGAATACTAGTTTGAACTTATTTATTTTAAATCAAATAAATGGTCGACTTATAATTCGTTTTTTGACTATACATAAACTCTTTCCACTACCACTTTATAAAGTTATTTTTCGACTATTGAGATTTAAAGATTGAAAGTAGATTGTCACTGTTATTTTACAACAGAAGTTGACAGTTGCCGCTGAGCGGGCGTTTCTAAACGCAAGCTGATACTGGATTAGATATCATCATCTTAAAACGATTACGAGAATGGCAATCAGCAACAATGGAAGAAGATTGATTGGAGAACAAGGTGATAACGTTGTAGTCGTAAGATCCTAGGATCAAGAATTCACAATCTGACCAGTCTAAACCACAACTATTGACGTTAACGATACAAAATCATCAACTGCTATAACTAACAACAAAAATGAATCTATAGAGATTGAAAACTGACAAATTTTATCATTAATTATAACATTGTTTACAATAATTCTTCTTCTTTTGTTAAAAAAGTGTATTTGTTATTTGTAATTAAATTAAATGGCATTAAATATTGTCCCAATATCTCAGTTGTCAAAAAATAGTATAGTATATTGTAGTTGTCTTGCCGCTTTAGCTTTTACTTTTGTCTATGTGTAGCAGTGGTGTGGAAATCTGCTTTCTAATAATAAAATTCTCTGCCACAGTTCTCAAGTGTTAGTGTCTGTCTAACAGGGTATGAAAATTTGTCAAAACAAATTCAGTTGAATTTGAGAAAACAAATGTGATATATATTTTAAAGGATCAAATCAGCTCCCCATTCAAAGTGTTACACCGTATATAACATCATTATTATTTTAAAATATTTTACAGAAATACACTTTATATTTATTATAACCTTTTAAGAGTTATTTATGTATTTTTATGGTTATCTAAATAAAAAAAAAATGTCAACGATTTACCTCGTAAAATTATTCGAGCAATATTGTGTATGAGTGAAATCCCATCGGTTTTATTATAATTTTGCCCGATGAGCGAAGTCGACAATAATGAACGCATTCTATGGGACAATAGAATTTATACAGTTGGTTAGAAAAGTAACGTATAAATTCAATATTTGTGACGTTTTTGTTTAAAGTCCTTGGACAGGTTGATTTTTTATTTTTAACTTGTCTTAATAAAATGTTGATTATAAAAAAGGTACAGGGTGTCAAAGTTGGAATTTTTGTAATAATTACACTGGATTTGAATATATCATCTTAAAAATTTGGAAATACATGCTTTTGGATATGAGAAATCATAAAAATCATAATCTGTTTTCTATTTCGACATATTTCCTAGAGGGCGCCACATCCGCCATATTTGTGACTTAAATATGAGTGTAACTTTTTTGACCTTAACATTAACACTTTTTTTATTAAAAAATGTTAAACCTGTACATTGTTTTTGAGGAAAAAAGGTTTACTTGTTAGTTTCAGAAATTGGCCATTTTAGAGAAATTAGCATTTAAACAATCAGCTCATAGTTCATTGTACAATATTTTAACGTAGTAGGCACCAAAGTTACCTTGCAAATTGGATATGTTGAAAGTATATCGACAAGCAATAAAATTTGCACTGGTGTAAAATGCTACAGATAGTATTTTTCAACATGCAACGTTTTTAAAATGGGAGTCATACTGATTCTTGCAGCTCCAGATAGTCGTCCTGAATTAGTTTGTAGATAATTCGCACAACATATTTTTTATATTGTTGTGTAGCTGATTGTTGAAAACCTCGTCAGGTGTTCCTCAGGGTTCAGTTCTTGGGCCTTTACTATTCATCATATTTATTAATGATATTGTTAGTGAACTGCATTGCCCATCGCTTCTTTACGCTGACGATATGAAGTTATATTATAGAGTAGATAGCTATGTTGATTGTTTATGTCTTCAGAATGATTTAAATAATATTAAAAAATGGTGCGACAAAAATAATTTACAACTGAACATAAATAAGTGCAAAGTTGTCTCATATACCAGGAACATTAATGCAATTGTGTTTGATTATAATATCAATGGAAACAATTTAATTCGCGCAGATAAGTTTAGAGGTCTAAGGCCCTGAATGTGATCTTTCTTTTAGAGATCACATTCAGAATATTACAGCATCTGCCTCACAAATGCTAGGCTTTGTTATACGCAACTCTAAAGATTTTGGTGATTTGAATACCCTTAGGGCAATGTATAATACTTTAGTCCGACCTGAATTGGAATATACTAGTGTTGTTTGGAGCCCTTACTTCGATGTACATATAAATAGTATCGAAGCTACTCAGAGAAAATTTTAGAAAATTTTAAGCTTTAAAATAGGTCACTTCTACCCCCCAATTGGCTTCGATCATAATACGTTGTTAAATCGTTTTGAGTGCAAGTTAATGCAACAACGCAGGAGCATGCAAAGCGTAGTAATTCTATACAAATACTTGCTTGGTCTAATTAATTGACTGTCCGCAATTCATTGAGATGTTTAATTTTAAGGCATCTACCAGATCAACTCGTTCTGCATCATTGTTCTATTGCGGAAATGCCCGGATTAATGTATTATTCAACTCACCGTTGTATACTATGTGCCGTAATTATCAGTATATTGAAAATAATCTTGATATTTTAAACTGTAAATTTAGTCAAATTAAGTCTTTGTTTTAGCCATTTGTTATTTGTGTTTTTCTTTTGTTCCGTTATCTAGTGAATTTTGTTAATTGTATATGTGTGTCATATGTAATTTTTGTTTTTTTCTTGTTATGTTGTTTTTCCGACCCTTTAAATGGAATGTACATTATGTTGGGTTTGTGTAGTAAATAAATAAAATAAATAAATAAAACTTATTATCTCGAAAATGGTCAATTTGTAGACTAGACAAGACTAATGACGAGTATTCCTTTTCTCTCTCAAAAACAATGTAGTTTTAAGATTTTTTAATAAAAAAAAACGTGTAACGTTGAGGTCAAAAAAGTTACGCTCACATTTACGTCACAAAAATGGCGGATGTGGCGCAATCTAGGAAATACGTCGAAACAGACAGCAAATTCTGATTTCTCATATCCAAAAACATCTATTCCCAAAATTTTAAGTTGATACAATCAAACAGTGTAATTATTACAAAGAATCACTTTCTAAATTCCAACTTTGACACGCTGTATATTTTTTATTATCGACATTTTATTAAGGCAAGTTGGCTTAAATCACAATATTTTGAAGTGAAAAATCTAATATGTCTCCGTGGGCCATTACTTACGGGCCACCCTGTATAATAATATATATAAAAATAAATAAAAAGGCGTTCTCACTTACCCCTAGTACACCTGGTGCATCTCTTTCTGGGATAAGATGCGTGTCTGAGAGAGTGATCGTCGATATCGATATTTTTCGCTGCGCCCTCTTTCTCCTGCTGGGTAAAGTCCTCTTTGAAGCTTCTTGAGGACGACGCAGTACTGTATGTCCTATCTCTCGCCACGAAGGTACCTATGGAGTGCCTCCTGTGACCGTTGCGCTTGGCAGCAGGAAAATTGTAATACCTAAGGAATTGGTAGAGTTTAGCATCAATTATCATTTTCACGCCGTTAATTTTATTGAAAGAATAGTAAGCAGAGGAGTAACATTTTTTTCTAAAACTGTTCTAAAGGATTCATTTGTTTTAAGTAAAATAATGGAGGAAAGTTTAGCGTTTTTCGAGTACAATGCGTTAAAAATTAAAGTTAAAAATTAAACATTATGGGTACGCCATTGGAAAAGATGTCATTATTGCATTATTGAAGTGTAAATTTTATTTGGAAAATGAGGCAAATCATCAATTTGTGTGACATATTTTATAAAAACGTTATACAGGTGTCAGGCAATGATGCATCAATATTCCGGAGGTGATTCTACAGAAAAAATTAATGACTAATGCCTTATAACATTTTTGCAAAAACTCAAAATTAGCAGGATTATAGTGCGTCAAATGACGCTGACTACCAATTTTTTTCTAATTTTGTACACGTATCACTAGTGTTTCTTTGTATCCTCATACTTAATTTGATGCATATCATCCTACGCCAAAGGGCTTAAACTGCTACTGGTTTTAAAATAATGACTTAGAACTCTTTCATTTCTATAAATTTCAATCTTTAAAATGGCAAAAATCAATATCAATCATATAAAAAAACCGTTTTCTAAAATTTGAGTACAAGTACAAGTACAGTCGATATCCAAAAAAATAAGAAAATTGTAAAATAATGAAATAAAAAAGTTCTTTCTCGGATCAAGGTAAGTTGATTTAATACATTATTTTTGTCCAAGGAAGCTAGCTTAAAGTATGGCTCATTTTATATTGAACACCCTGTATAACCATTGGCGTCTCAATTAAAACCGATCATTCTACTCGTAAAACATTATTAGACGTTACAGATTATTGCAATTGAAGCTTTCGTACATTCTTTTACACAAAATACACCGGTCACAAGAAAAAAAAACTTGGCTCTTAAGCTAATTTACGAAATATGAATTAGGAGAGACATTTGTTTACTATGTAAATGAGTTTCATAAATCATATTAGTCCTACCTGTAAAGGTAAAATAGTTCAGTGTATTTCAGATTTGAAGAATTTAACTGTAATATTGAGTAATGCCATACCCAAAAATTACATTATTAAGATGTACCTCCTCTAAAGTTAAATATTTGTGACGTTAAATTACATTTCTAGCTAAATAGGTAAATGATATTTATACAAGGTGTCCAGAAACTAGTGGTCAAAAATGATAAGGCATACAGAGGGAGTCAAAATAATATCAGTACTTCCTATATATTTTAGAATTTTTTAGAATTTATACAATTTTGATGGTGTTGCCAAAAACATTGCCTTCGATTCCCTCATCAATTTGCTGCAAAGTGCCTTGTTATATTCGATATCTTTTACCATTTTCGAGATAAACGCATAATTAGTGATGTATGTAATAATAATTTATTAATAATGAAGCTAGTATTTTCAGACAGAAAATAAAAATAAACCCAAATGTTGCTTCGTGTGCAACGGAGGTGTTTAGACAAATTTAGAAAATCTATAGAAACTTGAGGTGTTCATATTGAAAACGTTTCTTAATAATATTCATTATTTTATTTGTTATGATATTGTCTGAAGCTATTTATTTGTGGCATAATTTTAGTTTTTCTTTAGTTTTATTGGGCTTTTGCCACACTTCTGAAAAATAATAAAAATTAATTAAATAAGCCCTTGCGCCAAACGGATCAGTCAAGGGTTATTTTTGAAACTAAGTTTGCCTAACCAAAAAATCTCACACTGAAAAAAGTGATGTGATTTTTGTTATTTTTTACTTATCTGCTTTTTTCAGTGTGAGATTTTTTGGTTAGGCAAACTTAGTTTCAAAAATAACCCTTGACTGTTCCGTTTGGCGCAAGGGCTTATTTAATTAATTTTTATTATTTTTCAGAAGTGTGGCAAAAACCCAATAAAACTAAAGAAAAAATTTTATTTGTTGTCTGGAAACACTAACTTCACTACTTATTAATAAATTATTACTACATACATCCGTTTATCTAAACAATGGTAGAGGAGATTGAATAAAACAAGGTACCTATATTTTTTTTTGCAGTAAATTGATAGAGAACTACGAATGCAAAATGTCAAATTTGGCAACACCGTCAAAATTGTATAAATTCTAAAATATGTATTATTATGAGTACTATTGTCCAAATTTCGAGATAACAATTTAGAAATTATTGCTGAAATTCAATATTTAACTTCTTGGAAGTTCTGTTTATAAGGCAGATATGACAAAAATGTATATCTACCTATGAAGTATTGCCATTATTTTGACTTCCCCTGTATGCAGTTTGTATCATTTTTGGCCAAATTTACTATCATCTACTGAAAAGATTTCGTTGTTTTCAAAAATATTGCAAACTGGCATACCATTTTTTAATGCATTATTATTTTTTTGTTAGTACGTATACAAATATTTTTACTTAATCTGGTACGACTATTTTCTGAAGCCAAAGATGCATAGGTAGTAACTTTATTTAAAATGTATGTTTAAAGTATGAGACATTTATCAATATCTGAAGGTTATTTGGTCAGAACATTTTTTGACAGACATTCAAATTTATTTATTTAGTTATAGTAGTATTTGTTTCTACCAGATAAGATTTATTAGTAACATTTTAAAAATGATTTCTATTTATATTATTTATTTACTGTCTACTATTTGATTATGACTTTACAATAGATCAAACATATTCTTCGCCAATGCTTAACATTTTAAACATTCAGTTGAAGAAAGAAGAAACTTCAAACTGGTGTTGCGATAGATTTGTCAAACACAGTCACGCGATAAATTAGCAATTGATAACATTACTGGGGGATATTATCACTGGAATCAAAATTGCAAAGAACATCATGTCAGCCGTGTAGCTGTCACATTGCAGTTTTAGTCGACGATAACTTCTCTTGTATTTATTGCTCTTGTGCTCGAAACGTTTTAATTTGATAAAGAAAATCACTTAGTCATTAGAAAATAAATCGAATATATAATATATTAATTCTAAAGAATATAAAAAAAATCAGATAAGTGTATGGAAACAGTTTATTAAGTTTTGCAATGAAGAGTTATACAAAACAAGGCAATCTCTTGACTATTCAAACAACTGACTAATATTTTGGAAAATCTATGAATTTAACAAGAAAAAAGATTTGTACAGATTATAAAGAAAGTATAGGTAGTTAAAGCAATGTTGAGCTGCATAACAAAGTAAATACAAGTAATAGTCCTTAGATGGCCGTATTTCTCACCGTAAAATGATCAAAATTGTGATGTTATTACAAAAGTAATATCAAGAAAAAAATTATTGATGTTTTATCTATCCATACACATTATTTTGCTATTCTAGCCCCACATTTTAACAATTATTTTCTCATACTTATAAACAAAAGTGAACAATCATATGCAGAACTATGTATGTTCATGTAATAACAATATTTACAACTACAGTTGAATTTAAAAAAAAAACGTACTTTGAAAAGTTTCTGTACCTTTGTTGGTTAGACCGCTTTCTGTCGTTATATATTCGTTTTACTTCAGTACATTTGAATATTAGCAGGTTGCATGAGATAACATTCCTGTTATTTGCTAAAATCTATATTATTCAGTTCTCAAATATCTAAAATTACTTGTACTTGTAGAAAACACTATTCCAAGAATATGGCACCCTTAAATACAAAAATGAGTTTAATCCATTTTTTGACGTAGATGTCAAAATAATTCCAGTGACTTTCATGTAGGGTACAGACTAAAAGAAACATTTCTGGAAATATTTCAAATAATATCATTTGGTTTGGCAATTTTTATACGAAAATTAAGTTACCATATATCGTTAGATTCAGAAAAAAATATGTCTACCAGGTTAAGTAAAAATGGAAATGGTAGTAAGTGCTGCTTTGTAGCATATTTAAAACCATTACCGCCAACTTTTTGGTTTTCAAAAAATGGACCAGTACTGCAGTTACAGTCTGCGGTATATTTTACAAGCCCAAGGTAAATCCGAATAGAAGTAACATAAAACTTTATTGTCGGGGATGGTGTTAACACTCTTCCTATCGACACGATCTCGCACAATCTGATAACACTCTCAAACTACTGACCTGGCGCTCTCTTCCGTGATGAAGACCTCATCCCCAGAGAGGCTGTCGGCCTGCTCCTCGCTGGTGGCCAAGGGGATGTAGCTCAGATCGCCAGTCATATCAGCACGGTTGCTCTTCAGCGAATTGGACCTGCTGGCCGGATGCTTGAACGCCAGATCGGGAGCGAGGTCGCTCAACCGTGGTTCGCCCATGATCAGCAGCTCTTGATTCGAATCGGCCGAGTTGCTGCTGACCGATCGCAAGTAGCTCTTCTTGTCGCGACAGACGTTCTTGGACCTCGGAGGCGTCAGCTGTCTCGTGAGGGAGCACTCGGAGGCGCTGCTCGCGCTCTCCCTGTTGCCCATCGAGAAGTACGAGGGGTTGTCTACGAAAAACATGGGTCAACTGAGCGACTCGGTGCTCGGGTACGCAGTGGGACTGAATGCGGTACGCTCCGCATACTAATTTTGGTTCTCTCTTTGGTCAAGATGGCTCTGGGACCCGATGGGTGCCGGTAGTGGGGGTGGATTGACTCCGGGTCGGGTGGAGGGGGCGCAAGGAGGAAGTTGAGTGAGGTTCCGACAGGATGCGATCGGGTTAGGTAGCGCATTTAAAGGTGCGATTAGACGCAGGACCGGAGTAACAGGAAGGCAAGGAGATGTACTAAATTGTAATGTTTGCTTTGGCAAACTAGAACTGGCGACTTGGTTCTGCTATCCGAGTGTACAACGCTGATTGCAGTTAATTCAGAATTCATGTGTTACATTTGCTTGCGGTTTACATAAGTTTTACCACACTTCTGATCATAAAAATCAGCTGACTGAATATGACGCACCGCTGTTTGGCACATAATCTACAATAAAATAATTAGCTCAAAGTAATCAAGTACCTTTACAGAAAAATAAGATTTAGAACATAATACGAAATAAAAATACCATTACCTTTCAGCGATAAACGACATTATTTCGATTCTTCTTTACAAATAATATTACAAAATTTTGTTTGGTTAGAAAACATTATTAGTTTAGTTCAGAGAAAGAAATGTATGTTAGAAGAGAATCGTTTGTTTTAGTGTCTGCAAGCTCTGCCTTTTGCAACGCGCTGTCAAATGTTAAATAATGTATATTTGCTGCAGTTTGCAACCTTTTTTATTCACATTTCATAACTTAGTGATGTCATTGATACTATTTTAGTAGTTCACGAAAAGTATATACAGACTGAAAGGGTTATCTGCTACAGAGCTAGTTGAAGAAGGACACTGCATTTTTCACTTTACGCATACGGCAGCTATAACATTCCTTTAGACAACGAAACAACGGAAATATCAGCCACGATATATCAATTAAATCATTTTTGCCATTTATTATATGTATATATATATATATATATATATATATATATATATATATATATATATATAAACAAGTTGATTTGTATTGAAGACATTACGTTGTCGTTGACCGTTGATTTACATCCAAAATATCCACCTACATATTTTTTTGTTAGTTTTTACATTACTATTTCTATTACATGGAGCTACCACGTAGATACGATCTTTGGTACCAAATATTTAGGTTTCCCTAGGAATAATTATTGAACATGATTATGTATAAAAAACGACTGTGAAAGGGACACATGTTAGAATGGAAAGAGATGAATGGTTTGATATTGTCCAGAAATCCGTTCCTATATATATGTATTATATTTAATATAAAAGTCCATCAACTATAATAGAAAATTTATTAGTTTACCAATGACTTTGCTGACTACAATCATACCTTGTAAACCCAGGTATTGACTAGCAGTTCTCACCATTTATGATATAATACTTTGTATGCTACATTTCATGATATTTTGTTTTTTCTTGTTTATTGCCTCGTATTGATCATCACCAATTTGTTAAATTATAGGTATTAACATAGAAGTAGCGAAATTGTCAATCAGTCAATACTTAATAATGAAGAAACTTAATTAATTTAATTTGTTTTACAAATGCATTGAGCATAGCATAATGCAATAAGTGTTTACTAGAACAAAAATGAAGATTTGATCTCTTTATATCCCAATTTGCGATTTTAGAGCAATACAGGAGAGTAAAATTATGATTGAGTGATCATAGCAGAAATATGTATAAAAATACGTTTAATTAAAAAATATTTTAATTGTGAGTAGTTTATTTAGTCTATAAATATATATTCAGTCTAGTCTCATTGTATTGTCTACTGATTGCTTAACAGAATATAATGTTAATACTTATAAGGCAATTCAAAATCTATCTCTATTTTAATTATTTTTATGACTGCAAAAAATTACTTTCCTATTGATTTATTTCAATTGAATGTTGATAATATCCATAGTAAATTTTTGTGACAATAATAATAATAAACTTTATTATTCCAATAGGAATAATAAAGTTTATATATATTATTTATATCCAATTACAGGAATAAGTAAATTAAAAAAAGTTAAATAATTACACATCGAAATACTAAAACTAAGAATTTTATAAATATGAACATTTAACAACTCATCACAAGTGACGCACAAAACTACAAATCATATTCATACTATTGTTTAATATATCACAACTGTCTCCAATTTTATTATACAGTACACACATTAAATTAATTGGAGATTTAGTTAAGATGTTTGTTCTGGGAGTATCGCAATAAAACAATGCTTACTGCTTGGAATTGCTTCGCGAAATTCGGAATTTTTTTGGCCAACAAGATGAAGCAGTCAATTTTGTTCTGTAAAAGATTGAACTAAAAACGAATTAAAGAAATATTACCACGTACTTCTAGTTCTATACTACAACGATTCAGGAGTTCAACATAGTTAATTGTCTATAGGTGGATAAGGCTATGCACTCCATAAATGGGATACCAGGTTATTGAGCCATGTTCCATTTTCGATCTAACAAAGGAACAAAACAAGGTTTTAAAAGTACGTTCGTCAGATAAGTTTCTACAGTTGCGATATATAAATCCATAAGTACGGAATTCACTAGATCCAATATTATTAATATAGTCAATGAACGTCAGTTTGTTGTCAAAAGTTATTCCCAAATCCTTAAAGGTTTCAACGCGATCATGAGTGTAATCATTAACACTGCAGTTACAAGCAATAAAAACGGGACATTGATTTACATTTGGAGATGTTAAGAGAAATTCATCGTAGAATACAGCTTGAAATCATATGCAAATTGCAATTTTTCATATGATACTTCATCTGAAAGATCGTTGATAAAAAGTAGGAACAAAAAAGGTCCCAAATTTGAACCTTGAAGGACACCCGAAGTGAATGAGAAGTAAAATTTTGATATCTAACCATGAAGTGTCTATCTTCCAAATATGATTTTAAGAGTGAAACTAATGAATCTGAAAAACTTAACATACGCAATTTAGCTAATAAAAAGATATGATTTATTTGGTCGAAAACTTTTTGAAAACTGTAAATATTACATCAACCTGTCTAAAGTATCTGATACATATTGACAAAAAATAGATAGGTTTGTTATTATAGATCTTCCTTGTGTAAATCTGTGTTGATGTATAGAAATCAAATGTTTAGTAAAATGGTAAATTTCACTGTATAAAAAAATTACACAGCAAGGAGAACTCTATAGTTCTTTACATCATTATGTTTACTTTTTTTAAATATCGGACACATATATGCACTTTTCCAAGCTGATGGAAATGTGGAATATTTAAGTATACAATTAAATAAAATACAATAAATGCATACGCACAATACCTGAACATAAAACTTCGCCATCTACTACCAATGAAAATAGTCTATGATGCAATGAAAATAGCATATACATTTGTAGTTATAGACGTTTAAATACTAGTTTAAAATATTATAATTGGTTGAATCAAGGTACTATAATTAATGTGGTTAAGTACTTTAATGAAATGTAGATGTCGCTTACCTCACGCACTGTTTAATCAACAAGGAAAACTACCGTACACTTCGACAAATCTACTGCCGCAACGAGATGTCGATTAAGGCGTCGCTAAAAAAATTGGCGACTGCCATTTACTTCCATGTGTCCAAAGTACACCGGGGCGACTAAGGAATGATGCCTCTGTAATAATTATTGTTTTGGTTTGCGTTAGACGCAAATCATCGGCTCGTGCTTCGAATGTGATTTGTCGCACCTTATATAGTCGAAATCGCTGTTTTGTAAAACCATCACATGTTTTAAGTGTATATTTAATGCTGGCATTAGTATTATTATCGCCGAATAGAAAGAGATGGGCGCGCGAATTGTTATCAATAATTAATGAGGGGTTATCGGTGTACCTAGTTTATTCTTTTGAATAGGAAATTTGGGTGCCGCGTGCTGGAACAATACGAATCAAATCATCGACCGCTATAGGACATTTATGATCTATCTCTGCGTTTTATATGGACAGAAAATCGCATCTAAAGATGCACAAAGAAAATCTACGCAGGGGCTCGATTCTTGATGTTAGTGGAACACATTCTCGCAAGAAAGTGACGTCAATTTTCATGAAAAATTCAAATCTGTACTTTTGACCATTCTCATTGGAAGTCATTTCCATAAAAATGAGGGAAATTATAGCACATGGTTCTACATGAGAAAATTTGTACATCAACAATTCTGCAAATTTGTAATTTGTTTTATCATAATGAGTGAGTCTTAAACTCTTTAATCAGACTTGGAAGAAGCTGCAACAAACGCAGTTTTGTCACTTTTACCAGAAAAATAAAGTATTAAGTATGAGAAAGCCTATGCACGTTTATGCGATTGGTGCGATAGGAAGAAAATTTGTCTAAGCCTTCAAGTCTTTGGGCGTATGATTCGATGATATGAGCAACTATATCTATAAAGAAAAACGTGGAGATCAGTAAATACATTCAGCTCGTGGCATTTCTCAAGAGAACATCTGAAGAATACAAACCGAAACAATAAAATATTTTAACTAAATAAGATATAAGTTTTTACAGGAAGCCAAAAATGAAACTAGGTTACTAACAAAGGTAAATTATTTAAATCATAGATTTATATACTTAAATAAACAATTTTGCTCAGATTATGCTCATTTTGGGACATGGAAGTGTATGTCGGAAGGAGGAACTTACTTATATGCAGGTGAAAGACGAAGGAAAAATTGTCTGCAAAGACCAAGATTTCGTGCAAATTTGTTGTAACTACTGGTTATATTGAAGGAATCAATTTAGTGAAAGTAATTTGAAAATATATAGCACTGCGTGCTTTAAGTTGCGATCATGGAAGGTTTTTTGTTGGATATAAGAATAGCAAATGTACAAAACAGCCAGTGGGTATTAACACAATTGGCACTATGTCGAAAAATGTTGCATATTTTTTAAAACTACCAAATGTAAAAAGATTACACCGGGCACTACTTTGCTTGCAAATTTGGAAGTGTATCTTCAACAGTCAGCATGCCTAGGGGCTGGAAAAGTAACACTGTAACTGAAGGATATATTGAAACGTCA
This sequence comes from Monochamus alternatus, assembly GCA_037114965.1. Taxonomy (NCBI): domain Eukaryota; kingdom Metazoa; phylum Arthropoda; class Insecta; order Coleoptera; family Cerambycidae; genus Monochamus; species Monochamus alternatus. Next base: position 18,282,267 of record CM073435.1, on the reverse strand, counting down.
ATTGAAAATAATAAACGAATCACTACAAACATTCTGAGAGTAAATAATATGCAGATGGATGTTTCAACTAGTAACGACATTAGCTATTTAGAAATCAACAAAACGTCGAACGAATTGTCCTCCTTTGGAAAAAGTGTTACAAAATATAAATATGTTGTTAATGTCTAAAATAAATAATGTGGGTAGTTCTTATTAATATTTAATAAAAGTTTTGATCATAAATTGTCTAAAAACTTCATATATTCTTAGTGTGGTAATAAAGTTCCTATCCCACTGAGTCGGCTAATGAAGTTCTTATTCTACTCAAAATGAGTAGGATAAGTGACATCAATCACATAGGCGCAGATAAATTTTTTTAACTAGGTTCAGCAACATATCAGTTAATTAAAGATCGTTTCTCGTAAGAAGATTCTTCCTAAAACTCTCAAGAATTGTAAATAAATAATATACATAATAAGAAAGGAATTTTTTAGGTGGAATGAATTCCCAGTCGAATTTATTCCATTGCATTTGAGAATCGAGACCCAAAAGGTGGCTCTCCACCGAAAGATCGTGATTGTACCTCTTTACTTTGTACCTTACATCGTGAAACTTACTGAAAAATTTACATCAAAACAAGTATGTAAGTTCTGTAAAATAATTTTTATTAGGTTCATCAAAATATATTAGTTAATCAAAGACTATCGTTTCCTGTAAGAAATGATCCTCATGCATCAGAAGATTATTCCTAAAGCTCTAATTGCAAATATATACATAATAAGAAAGGATTTTTTTTAGGTGGAATGAATTCCCAGTTGAATTTATTCCACTGCATTCGAAAATCGAGGCCCAGAAGGTGGCTCTCCACTGAAGAGTGTATTGTACCTCTTTACTTTGTACCTTATATCGCGAAAACTCCTCAATAATTTTCAGCAATTCAAGATTATTAGTTGTGTAAAAGAATTTTGACTAGGTTTAGCAAAATATCGGGCCTATGATCGAACACATCCAGTTAGCATTAACAGGTCTGTTAACGGTAACTGGTAGGTTAATCAGAAATTCCTATGATTGACACAGCTGTCAAGTTTATTTTTCCCAGTTACTTAACTTGAGAATGATCACGTGACCCAGTTATGAAACTGCTTAAAATGACCTGCCGTTAAATGTAACAGAGGCCTTTCATTAGTCAAATTTTAATTTTATTTCTACGACGTCTATTTGACATATTATTTTACTATTTATTTGCCTAGCACAGATCAAATTCCTAAAGATTTTAACTGCCTACGTAAACTGTGATTCTTTCCTTAAAAAGTGAGAGATTATTTATTAATTTTAATTCTAAAGCCAATTTATTAGATTATAAATAGTTATTTCAATGTACGAAGCAAGTGTTTGTGAAATAGATTTCTTCCATAGATACGAGATAAGTAATATTTTATAGTTATTTATTTGACCAGAAAAACAATTTATTTTATTGCAATTGAATAGCATGCATAGAAGTATAAATAAATAAATATTTGGTAATAAGTAATGTAGATTCTTTAAACAAGTATGAAATATACATGTTATATTTTTTAACTATATTTTTATTATGTATTTCTAATGAATTGCAGTAAGACTGGTAGGCCATTTATACTAAACCATATTGATTTAACCAAGGCGTAGTAAATAGTAATTAACACAGTATAACAGATTACATGCCTAAAGGTACATTTTTCATTTCCTACGAAAAACTACAAATATTTAATATTTCTGTTCAATTTTATTAGTTTTCGCTTCCTGATGAAGTTTTCTTGCTCTTTCTTTTTACATTCTGCTTCCACCCTGCAAGGACCTAATACAAAATAAAAATAATTATCTCAATAAGTTAATTATGAAATATTAAACGTACCTATCGCCATAGTTGTTTTTTTCCTATGCCCCTAAGAATGTATGTTTTACATTTTATATGTCTACATCCTTGTATTTATTAGGCTTTATTATGCCTCATTACATTTAATGAAATTTAGCATTTCTTTATATTGACATTGGATCGTGGGCCCTAATTTTCTTGCCACTTGTACCCACTGTTAAGTACCTATCATTTAAACTTGAATTGCGTTAGTTGACAATTTTTGACATTTGAGCGACAACAGACGTATGGTAATAGCTATTTATGCCATCAGTTACGAAATGCCTAATTTTGTGTAACGCGTGAACTCACAAGTTACACAAAATTTCATTTCGTAACGTATTGCATACAAGATTTTTTTCTAATTTTGTAATAAATAAATAAAATTTAATATAATTGACAAAAATTTGGAAAACATAAATTTAGTTTGTTGCTGTTACTTCATGTTAGTTGTCAGTTTGACATTTTGTAAAAAAGTCTAGACGGAAGGTTTTTAGCGAGATTGATATATTTTTAGTTTTATTTTTAAAAAATGAGTGGTTCAAGTTCTGAAGAGCTACCAAGCGATATTGAAGAGGCAGCAGGTAATGCTTTATTATCAGTAATTCCCAAAAAGTCAAACGCAGTTTATGATTTGGCATACGAAAAATTTGTTAAGTGGTGTGATGAGAAGAAAATTAAACATGTTAATGAGAAAGTTTTACTTGCATATTTTGAGGGTAAGAAAGATCTAAAAGTTTCCACATTATGGACACTTTACTCAATGTTAAGGTCTGAACTAAATCTGAAAACGAATATTGATATTAAAAAAAATACAAATTTGGTAACATATATTAAAAGGCAAGCGGACGGGTACAGCGCTAAAAAGTCAAAAGTTTTTATTAAAGAAGATTTTTCCAAATTTTTAGTGGAAGCTGATGACAAAGAATACTTAATGGCTAAGGTTGCAATGATAATTGGAATGGCAGGAGCATGCAGAAAAGCAGAATTAACATTTCTTCCAGTTGAAAATGTTATAGACGAAGGAAGCCATTTTCGTGTTGATATCCCACCTTCAAAAACAAAAGTTATACGGCAGTTTGCAATTACCACTGGAGACACTGAAAATACGAATGTTGTTGAAATATTAAGAAAATATATTAAGTTGCGTCCCCAGGTTCTTAAACACAACATATTTTTTGTAAAATATGCGAATGGAAAATGTACCAAAAATCCTGTGGGAATTAACACATTTAGCAGTCTGCCAAAAGTTATTGCACAATTTCTTGGTCTTTCAAATCCTGTTCTATATACTGGCCACTGCTTCAGAAGAAGCTCTGCCACTTTCCTAGCAGACAGTGGCGCTGATATTTTAAAGTTAAAGAGGCACGGAGGTTGGAAATCTAGCTCTGTTGCGGAGGGATATGTTGCAAATTCTATGAATAATAAAAAACTTATAGCGCAAGAAATATTTGGTGAAACATCTAATGCAATGTGCGCCGCTTCCCAAATAACAGCAAGTTCGAGCAATGAAAAAAATATGTCGTCGGGAATTAATTTGACTAATTGCAATAATTGTGTATTTATAATAATTAATTAATTTATAATTTATGTTTTTAACTTGTACTATAACAGTTTAATAAATAGAATAATTCTTTTTGTCACTAATTTTGAAATACATTTTTCGTCACCAATTGCATAAAATTTTACTTTATGCAACTAGTTACAAAAAGTAAGAGGTTTCATAATGTCAATCAGTTTTAAAAAGTGTCACTTTATATGTCAAAATTAGAAAAAAAATTAACTGCCATGACAGGGTTACCTGCCCATAATAACAGGCATAGATAACTGGTTGTTCGATCATAGCGATCTTTCCATTTCGGTCAAGAGCTCAGTTATGCCCACCCAGTTATCATAACTTAACTATCATCGATTACGTTAACCTGAATGTTCGATCATAGGCCCGTATATCAGTTAATCAAAGATTATCGTTTCATGTAAGAAATTATTCCTATGAATAAGCCTTAAAGCTCTCAAGAATTGCAAATGTACACAAAATAAGAAAAATAATTTTGTACGGTTAATTTTAGTTATTATGTGTTTACCAATGACATAATTGATATCAAAATCTTGTAATCCGAATTATAACTCGTTTTTAAAACTGCACATAAAGTGTTGCTCTTAAACTAAGTGTATGAAACTATGGCAGGGAGCTTAACTGTAATGGAAAATAATTTTGTAAAGACACACGCCATGTTATTTTAAGATCGCAACATAAATTACGTCTGATATTGAGATAGTTTAGGTCAACACTTGATATAACAACAGGGTGACAGAATAAAAAACAAATGGTCACTGCTCTCAGCACTTCATTTTATTATATATTTTAGTTTTCAGTTTATTGGCTAACGAGAATGTTGTAATACTGTAGAAAATATTTCCATGTCCAGTTTTTGCTAGAATATCTAATGGTCTGCTTAAAAATACAGACTTTGATGAGAAGTAACAGTGCACAGTATATAAACATTTCTAATTATTCTAGTGAACGATATATAGATATTAATATAAATAAATAATAAAAAAACTAAACATATCCTCGAAGGCATACTTTTACATCAGTTTAGGCGTGGTGTTCAATTCAACTGATGCTATAAAATGTCATATAAAGACACAAAATTTACTTTTCATAGTTTTTATAGAAAAACTGCTTTATAATATGTTATTTAAATTCTAATACACGTTTAATTATTTTAAACTATTCGTGTTTTGGAATGTTTAATTTAGACTTCCTCGACTCACACGGGAAGTAATTACATATAAATCAGAGAGTTAATAAATATGAAATAAACGTTTTGGAAAAGGGACGCATACGGACATATTTAAATTCTAATAATCGCCTCATGAAAAGATGTTACCGACTCTTTATGTGACATCTCCGAATTGTGACTTTAAAATTAACTTAACGAATATTTTTTACATTAAACATTGTTAACGGTCAATATCCTGATTGTCGTTTATCTCATATTTTGTCAGTTATGTAATGTACCAAACATTGAGTAGCAATAACTTTAGATCATTATTATTAAATGGCGGAAAATGTCTCGACTTTTAACGCATTTTGTCAACTAGTTATTGATTAACATGGTAGATTATCAGAAGCTCAAGTTAAATTTGCTAATCCTACATAATAATAAAAATATTCCGGTTTTGCGAAATTTACGAAAAGTTGACATTTTCCCGTCATTAATAATTTAAATGAAAATCAGGGTTTATGAGGCCAAGGCTTTATACTACAAAGTTTAATTGAAAAAATTGAGAATTGACATGAAATATTTTTATAGGAAGATGTATTGAGCAATGATTTTTTTAAATAAAAATAGTTTCGAATTCCTCGGAATCCCTTATTAATTATTGAATTAAAAACGGTTGTTTGGCTAGATATTAGTTTTTTAGGACTTTTATATATTTTTAGGTATTCATAATATTGTGTGAAACTAAGTACTCAGTGGACAAAAGCCTCAACCTGCGTTGAATTACACCCACAATATCTACCGATATATTCCTTATTATTAACTTTTGTAACATTTTTTTACTGTTTTAGAAAGCTATTTTTAGCTAATATAAATCAAATCTCCTACAATTCCTATCAATGAAGTCATATGTATGTTCTCTGATACCAAACATCTAGGTATGCCAATGAACAATTCCACAGATGAAGCTCTATTCAATAATTATCTAAAGAAAATCTAATTTACTAACCTGCTAATGAAATACTCTATAAATATCTAACTTCACTTTTTGGCAGTGGGAACACGACAAATTCAACCACAATAGATGAGATCTGACCTATTTCTGCATTTTTAGGATTGCTTCTTCAGGTGGTCTCCTTTAAGTTGAATCAAATATGTAACTATAAAAATTATAAAAATTAAAATTATTTGAAGTTAAATATCGACAATGACAAAAAGTGATATCCTGTCAATGAATTAAATATGACAATACCTACTTGAAAAATGTTCACCTTTTATGTAAAAGTTTTTATATATTAGCTTAAAATACCTTTCTAAAACAGTAAAAAAATGTTACAAAAGCTAATAATAAGGAATATATGGGTAGATATTGTGGGTGTAATTCAACGCAGGTTGGGGCTTTTGTCCACTGAGTAGTTAGTTTCACACAATATTATTAATACCTAAAAATATATAAAAACTTTTACATAAAAGGTGAATATTTTTCAACTAGGTATTGTCATATTTAATTCATTGACAGGATGTCACTTTTTGTCATTGTCGATATTTAACTTCAAATAATTTTAATTTTTATAATAATTTTTATAGTTAGATATTTGATTCAACTTAAACAAGACCACCTGAAGAAGCAATCCTAAAAATGCAGAAATAGGTCAGATCTCATCTATTGTGGTTGAATTTGTCGTGTTCCCACTGCCAAAAAGTGAGGTTAGATATTTATAGCAGGTTAGTAAATTAGATTGTCTTTAGATAATTATTGAATAGAGCTTTGTCTGTGGAATTGTTCATTGGCATACCTAGATGTTTGGTATCAGAGGACATACATATGACTTCATTGATAGGAATTGTAGGAGATTTGATTTATATTAGCTTAAAATACCTTTCTAAAACAGTATAAAAATATACAGGATGTCTCTAAAAAGTCTGTACAAAAGACTAACAAATTCATGAGGATAAAATATGAGGTTCTTGCCTAATTTACCTTATTCAAAAGTTGATAGTTTCTAAAATACAGGGTGTCAAAGTTTTTAAAACCTTTTTGTAAATATTTATCTTAAAAATGGCATAAATCGCATGAAATTTGGTACGTAGGGGTTTTTTAGGATGAGATCTGATTATAATTTTGGTGTGCATTGAAAAGGGCGCCACTAGCAGTACTTTGCCTACATCTAAAGCTTCGTTTTTTGACATAAACCTAAAAAATCTTGTATATTTATAGTAAAGAAAGAAAAGTTCATTTATTATTAGCTAATTATTTTCAAATATTAATATATCAACAATAAACCAAGAAAAAATAATGATTAAATCTCTAAAATCATTTACAAAATGTCCAATCAATGAGAAATTATTAATGTCTATACCAATACACCAATAGTGTGCAATTACTGTCATATTTATTTTCTAAATAATGATGAATTGCCATTTGTGATGAATTCTTCTATAGCTCTGGAAGTATTAACATACAAAGTTTAATATGTAAAAGTTGCACCAACTTAAGTTTTTCACATTTTAATATTATTTTCGATTATATAGGGTGTCCCGTTTCTTATGGGGTTTACGATCTTGTGATTTTATATTTAGAGGGTGATTTAATACTGCAAAAAAGAAGGTTGAAAATTGAATAATAAGAGAGATGCGTTTTTATATTTTTTAAACATTTTATTTTCAAATATTGCGCAAACACTAAGTGCTTTTACAGGCTTTACAATAGTTGTTGACATTATCGCATTGTTGTTAGATGCAAAGTTTGGCTCGATGCATTCAAGAATCAGTATAACTTGCAAGATCTAGGCCTTACCGTCGAATTGTTCTCACAGCTGCTTCCACACGTTTACGTAGACCTTTGCTCTTGGTCAAATATTTCGTTCGTGTATACCATGGGGTTCATAAGACCCAGTAAAAAGAAAGCCAGAGATATAAGGTCGGGTGACCGAGGAAGTCACTCTAACAAAACGGTTAAAATGCCAAAATCACATTTGTTAACGTACATTCAAAGGAACTTCTAAAAGTTCTTGTAAATGATGTCGTAAAAAAAGAGATGATTTGATTTGTTAGCTTAAAGGAGCCAATACATTGCTTGCTGACCAGTTTGGCCCAAACATTTATAGAAAATCTGTGTTGGAAATGATTACGACTATAAGGTCCTGCAAATTTTCTCGATTTCGCACACTTTTCCAGCAGGACCAGCACCTTTTTGTGTAGGTTCTGCGTGTGGCAGACGGTGTGAAGTTTTTAAGTAGTAAGAACAAATTTTATTTTTATATTATATTAAGAGGAGAAGGAGGAAGAAACCAGGAAAATGAGAAAGTTTTAGATTCCCTCTATCAATAAAAACATATTGGAGAATATTGAGAATTTTATTTATTTCCTGTATTGGAGATATCAACTGAATTTTTTCAGTATTCAGTATTTCAAGGACAAGGAATAGTATCTAAACTAAACACCTAGTAGCCCCAGTAGATAGAGGTTCTTATTAGCGCAGTATTAAAATATAATGCTGGAATTGAATCATTATATATATCCATTTCGACTATTAACTGACAATTTGGAAGTTACTTATGAAGACCAACATACCACTTAGAATTTGAGTGAGGCAGGAATCTGAATGGATCAACCGTCGCTGATGTTTAATGCAAAATTCGCCAACGCTCGAAATTCCCATGCAAAAATTGAAATGAGCCTCGGCCGTCGTCCTCTGTCAGAAAAACAAAAACAAAAAATTTCCGGCGACCTTCCCACCATTGTCTCCCGAAATAGCTTTTTATATTCGAAGATTCTGCCGTAGTATTAATATTTATAGACTCAACGGACATCGTCCATCGTATCTCTGAAATACGTTCTGTACGCATCAAGCAGCCTTGTTTGTAAACAGTAATCCAGCGATGCAACTCGGATCGCATCAGTAAGTACTCAGAAATCTGGCATCTTGGTGCCAACAGGGTCGAAATGGCCCATTGTGGTGGCATAGTATTTTTTCGTTTCATGCTAAAAGTATTTCTTCCACAACCAATCTTGAACAGCTTGATGCTATCAGAAACATGCAGTTGCTACTGGGCTATTAATAACTGTAAGAGCGAGAACCAAACTTGTTATTAACTAATTGTTTTCATAAAATAATTTATTATAAGGTGTTACGTTTTCTGTTTTACTAAGGACATTGGTGAGTTTCTTACATTAAACACAGATAAAGGAAAATTTTGTGCAAGCAGAATATTTAACCAATGGAATCAACTGGCTAATAGTAAGTTTTGGTGATCGTTACCTTTTCAGACAATAAATACAATGCATTCGATTTTTGGCTGTAGTTGTTCTCTAGTTATTAATTAATAAGTCATATTGAATTTTCATGTATTCTAGCTTCACTTAAGTTACTTTTATATTTTCAGCTTGTATACAGGGTGATTTACAACATATCCAAAAAAATTTTGGAATAGATGCTTATCAAAATTTAGTAAATATCGCAAACATTTTTATATAAAATCCTTATAGTTTCCGAGGAAAAAAATATTGAAGTTGTAGTATTTTGAACCTTTATAGCGTAGTCGGAATGCATTCTATCCGCGTTTTTTGTATTAACGTTTTTGCAAGGAATGCATTTTAGAGATTATTAAAGAGAATCCCCGAATAAGTACCAGGCAAAACGCTTAACAAGTACAAGGAATATCCCAATCAACAGTGTGCCGTATTATACACGAGGCTCAATTATATCCATACCATGTGTCCAAACATTAACGCCAAGGGATTATCCCTTACAAATTAGATTTTGTGAATGGTTGCTGCAACAAAATGCTCAAAATTCCAGATTTACAGCTAACGTGTTAGTTTCAGATGAAGCTATTTTTGCACGGAATGGGATGTATAACATTCATAATACTCGTATTTGGTATTTTGAAAATCCTTACGCGATTCAACGAGATAATTTCCAACAACGCTTTTCCTTAAATGTTTGGGCAGGTATTGTCAATGATCGCGTGATTTATTACCAAATCGAATGGCTGGGGTTCAGTATCTCGAGTTCTTTCTTCTGGAAAAGGTGCCCTTAGCTGTCCGACTCCGAATGTGGTTCTTGCACGATGGTGTTCCCCTTCATTTTTGACAAAATGTTTGGGAGTACTTTAATGAAGTTTAAGGTGTACGTATGGATTGGACTAGGAAGACCGATACCATAACCGCCACGATCTCCCGACTTAAACATTTTGGACTTCTTTTTGTGAGGATATTTAAAAAGAGAAGTGTATCGCACCAAAGTGGACACTGTTGATGATTTATGCGAACGTATTATAATTGTTGCCAATAACTTATGGGTTCAAAACGGACAAAAACCAGAAAGATTTGTTTTAGTTCGTAGAAACTGTAGACAATATTTTGAACATTTGTTGTAATATTAGGTATGTCAAATTATTTTATTAATTAAAACCACAAATTAATTAATAATAACAATAGCGGCAAAAGCAGTAGAATTTACTGATATAAAGTAGATGTTATAAAATTTTGTTTTTTTATTTTCTTGAGAAATATTTTCATCCGTTCATTTTTTATTACATTTTTCAGCTACGTCGGTCGCCGACATACTTTGCCTTGCGTAAGGTCAGGTTTTACAGTGTACCAGTTTCTAGTGCAGTGCAGAAGCGTATTATTAAATCATTTTTGTGTCCTTTTTGGTATTGCTCTGTACATTAAAATTAATAATTTTTTTTTGGTTCCGAATCACCCTGTGTGGTCACAGGGTGTCTAATATTTATGTTATAATGTTTGTAATTTTTAAAAACACCCTATTTAAAAAAATGCTTAGATAATTTTTTGTCCAGTTGTTATTTACACCCTTTGGTAACCTTGAGTTTGTTACAAAGCCAGTAATTTTGTTGGCCACGATTTTTTTTAAATTACACCATTAGTATTGGCACAGACAAGAAAACAAGATAAGTGTTTTTTGTCTTGTATTAGCTCGATCTTGCCAGTTATATTTCGTCTTGTGAGAATCTCGAAAATTTCTCTTGCATGATTCTTGCGACCCTCTTGCATAACAATAAACATGGAACTTTATTACGAAGTTGGTAACAGTGGTGGTTACTCTCGGTCGACTGCGGGACAAGATTGCCAACACTAGTAAAATACTATTATCTGGTCTTATTTGGAAATAACTGTTTTTTTAGTGAGAAAACCTAGCTTTTAGTAAACAGAAGCGCAAAGCAAAGGAAAGCGCTTTTTAGTTTTTGCATTAAAATGAAGAACGACAAGGAGCGACAAGATTTCGGTAGCCCACACTGTATAATAAAAATAATTTTATATTAGTTTAATTTTTTTAAACGTCGTTACGAAATTATTTTTAAGACCGTAATATTCACTTTACTAAAACATAAGTGGATAAAAATAGTTACATATGAAAGGCACGTGAAGCAAAAACATTCATTGACGCAACGTTTGATATGATTATTGCTACAATTGGTGTAATTATTTTACCATCTACAAAATACCTAGAAACTAATAGCAGCATTAACTCGCAAATAATTCTGATTGTAGTTCCTGGGAACAGTACGCTTAACTTTCAAATTATGAAACGGATTACATTAAAAAAACAGCAGATGAATACCGCTGATTATTAAAAAAGGGAAATTCCAAATAAATGTTTCACATGAAAAGGATATAAGAGTACCTAATTCAAGGTCTGAAGGCAAACAAATTGAAAAACTAATTAGCAAAAGGCCTAAAACGTCTGAAAACTGAGTAGAAAATGTTTATGATGTTATGAGTAAATTATTTGGAAACTTTCAATATAGAGTTATACCACAGCATAGGTAGACCAGCAGTTTCACTCCATTGTCGGCACTTTGAACTGCTTTCAGTTTCTGCGGTGACCTCGAAATGTGAGTGCGATAGCACATCCGATAGAATTGACAGAATCGGTGATCAGGACCGGAATAAGAAATTTTTATTTGCGCGTGAAAGCGTAGTTATTCCACATGAAAGTTTACGTTATATTTATCCATACATTATGTAATAATTCATTATACAGTTATAAATGGGTAATTCAACATGTACTATACATCATTTACTGCTACTAACATACAGTGTGAAAATTTGATTTACTTCTTTGGACTCTTTAAAAAAAAAAGTTTAAAATATATATTATTGCACTACAAAACATTTTTATTTATTTACTTACTTTTTTTTGTTATTAGTGATAATTACATTTTTTTGTGATTTTTTTAAATTTAAAATTTGACGTTGAAGTTTAGTGGACAAATAATTTATTATGATTTTTTTTCGTCTTAAATGATCTACGTAAACCAGAAGACAAGTATTTTTCAGAACAGAGAAATTATGTTTACTTAACTTTGAAAATTGTTAAATTGGAGATAAAAGTGCAGTAAAATGTAAATTTGGAAAAAAAATATTTTTTATTATTTTGTTTTGAGACACTCTTTATAGTGACTACATAATTTGAAGATGAGCTGTCTTCTCGGCCTCTTTGCGTAATCTATTGCGCGAATCGTTAGAAAACATATTATTTTAAAAATGTATTTGACATAGTTTGCATGAACTATTACTAATCCTGAGCAGCATTTCTAATAAATCTTCTCTATTAGAAGCCTCTGCACAAAACTTTGCTCTAAAATAAAAATTTGTATTTGTGAATAATATAAATATGTATATTTTAAACTTCACTTTCATGAGAAGTATTTATATTCCAATGTTCTACATAAGAAATAAGTTAATAGGTAAGGCAATAGCAGTAAAATATCATTTATAGTTTGTACAGTATATTATAGATTACTTATTTATGTCTTTAGAAAATTTAAAGAAACTTAAATTACTATTTATAGATGATATATTTAAACATCTAACTGCTGCGCAGCGACTCGTTCCTCGATCAAACTCAAAATATTGCTTTAATACGGCTCTGTATAACCGATGCTCGCACTCCCAGAGTTGGATGTAAACTGAGGTCTCTGCAGCTTGAAATGGATGCGCGAGCTGCTATGCGCGACTTATTATTTCGGCCCGAGTGTTTTTACTGGTCTCCTTATACTGTGGTTATACTCTTACAGACTCTTGAATAAGCCAAGGAAAGAAAATATTATAGAATTAGACAGATCCGACATAAAATTCAAGCGGCATATACAAATTTTAGTGAAAATGGATAAGGCTGTATGTATCTGTTCATAAGAAATCAGGGAAACGAAAAAGAGCAGACGACGTTATAGCAGTACTGAGAAATACTATCAGTAGTCTAAAGTAACGTCAATGCTATCTATAAAAAAAAAAATTCTTGAAAAGATTGGTTTATATATTAAGATAAGCGAAATTTTACACGCTACTTTTGAAACAAATACCAAATTTTTTTAAATACGTACCTTTTTATTTTGACCTGTGTCCTGGAAAACAATATTTGTTAATTATTTTTTTAACCGACTCAATTTGATTTGAATCGGCCTGTTATAGAAACTTAGAAATTTTTGTTACATGGTCCTTTCAACGAAATTGAGTCATAACCATTTTATAGTACAAATATTCGTTTTCTCTTTTCTTTCTTCGTTTTTACTTTATTTGAAAGGTATTCCCCTAATTCAAATCAATTCTAAAATCATATTTTAAAGAACTCCATACATTAACTCATTAATAATCTATCCACACAATATCAATAAAAAAATACACACCTGACACAATATACCCATAACATTGGGTAGCGAAGGCAGAATACTGAAGCATCGTGTGATGCTTTGGTTAAAAGAAAAATATTGTCTTTATGGATAATCCAAAATTTAATGGAAATAATTGGAATCAACAAATTTAAAAATATTTTTATTTTAATTCTCATAAATTAATTTCATATATTATATACATTGTATTCTTTTCAATGGTTTGGACAGCTTAGAGAAACTAGGGCACGATACTTCTTTCCTTTCGAGCACTCGAGTGTTGGAGTGGAAAACTCCAAATTATTAGTGGGGTTAGGTTAGATCGTTAGAAACAAAATTAGGAAAAGTGTAATCTGTTATTATACACAATTGAATTGTGATTAACTATACTACTACTACTACTACTACTATTTGTATTAAAACCAATGATATTATATCAAAAAGATGATTATATTATACTTAAATAGTTATTTATGAAAAAGGGCTAAAAGTCACATTTTATTTTGTGAAAAGTCTTGACTTGGTGTCGTCCATCCTTTGGAACAAAATAAAATCACTTTTAACACATATATCATACACTATTTTTTGTATAAACATTGTTAAAAGTACAAACCAACGCATTGCTTACGTTATAACTTTTTTAAAATATCATTGCGAAATTTAATAATTATTATAATTGTTGTAATAAAGTTCGATTGTTTGTTGACAAGTAACTTCAAACTGACATGGAAAGTGATCAAGAAAACGCATCATCGTTTCTGATGGAAATCGGTGAAGCTGCTAACAAAGCCACTTTCGAAATTGCCTAGTAAGTTAAAGCAACAGTTCGAATTTTCGTAGAATTGTTTCTTGAGATGGTGTGATAAAAATGTTTGTGGCAAGTTCAGTGAAAGAGTGCTTTTGGCATACTTTGAAAAAAGTCCAAAATATGAAAATCGTCAACGTTTTGGTAAAATTACTCAGTGTTGCAGGCGGTGATGAACATAAAAAATCAGGACATAAGCAAATATTACAAGGTTGCTTCTTTTTTGGAGGGAAATGGCGATGGGTATCGACCAAAAAAGTCGAAAGTATTGACCAAGAACAAATCGACAAATTTTTCACAGAAGTGCAGGATAAAACATATCTCATGTAGGAGGTTGCTGTAATTTTTTTATATTTGCAGCCTATCGTCGCGGAGAACTATGCAACTTGACATTCAATAATATCGAAGATTTGGAACTTCACTAGCTGTGCATATACCGACACAAAAACTAATGTACAATGAACTTTGGTTGTTACTGGTACATTATATTCCAACTATTATGAAAAATACATATTCTTTCATACCGAGAACACTAAACATTCAATATTTTTAATAGGAATAAATGTACCAGAACTTCACTTGGAACTAACATCCCTGTCAATATTGATGAATTTCAAAATTTTTCCAATTCTCACCTTTATACTGAGCATTGCTTCCGACGATTTTCGATTATCTTAAGAGGCGCAGTAGATAGATCTAATATTTGTGAGTAGGTACAGTAGCGGAGGGTTATACAGTATGCGACAAAAGTATGGAATAAATTCAATAAAAACGAAACAATTATTTTTTGGGAAAAATCCTCGAACAGGTCGATTTTTAATTTAAAAATACATATTTTAGCGTAAAATGCGATTTTCAAATGTCATTTGTTTTCGAGTAATGACTTCATCGATTTTTTTTTAAATGGCAACACCATATTTTTTTCCTTGAATCTGAAAGATCGTTTAATTCTCTATCAGACAATACTAAAATTTTGCCCTCTTTCATAGGAAAGTTTTCGAGTAAATGACGATTGAATGTTAGAAAACGTAAATTTTATCCATAAAAAAGTAACAATTCTGAGGTATGTAAAACAAAATACAATTGATTAAATTTTATATTTAAATTAAATGTTCGAATTGCCATCCAGCAACTTCTTGACAATGCGCAAGTCTGTGAAGAAATTCTTCTTGCACATTATGAATGATTTCTGGGGTAACTCTGCGTATTTCGTCGCGAATGCGATTTTGAAGTTCTTCTAAATTACGAATGTTAAGGAAATAGAAATTTACATCGGCAAATACGTTTTTCAGATGAGGCCACATTTTGTCTGAATGGTACAGTAAACCGTCAAACTTGCAGATATTGGAGTCGGGAAAATCCTTATTGGATGGCAGAGGCACATACCCATCACCCTCAGAAATTAAATGTGTGGGCTGGAATAGTTGACGACAGAATAGTAGGGCCTTTCTTCTTTGAAGGAACCCTAACAGGACAAAGATATTTAGAGTTTCTAGAAAATGACCTTGTTCCAGCCCTTGCAGTAATTTTTCCTAACGATAATGACCCTGACATTCCTGACGATACCATATGGTTTCAGCAAGACGGTGCACCTCCGCACTATGCGCGCCCTGTACGAGATTGTTTGGACAACTGTTTTCCTGGAAGGTGGATCGGCAGACGCGGACCGATAGAATGGCCTGCAAGATCGCCAGATCTTACACCTCTTGACTATTTTTATGGGGATACTTGAAGTCAAAAGTGTACATTAATAAACCACGTAATTTAGAAGAACTTCAAAATCGCATTCGCGACGAAATACGCAGAGTTACCCCAGAAATCATTCATAATGTGCAAGAAGAATTTCTTCACAGACTTGCGCATTGTCAAGAAGTTGGTGGATGGCAATTTGAACATTTAATTTAAATATAAAATTTAATCAATTGTATTTTGTTTTACATACCTCAGAATTGTTACTTTTTTATGGATAAAATTTACGTTTTCGAACATTCAATCGTCATTTACTCGAAAATTTTCCTATGTAAGAGGGCAAAATTTTAGTACTGTCTGATAGAGAATTAAACGATCTTTCAGAATCAAGGAAAAAAATATGATGTTGCCATTTAAAAAAAAATCGATGACGTCATTACTCGAAAACAAATGACATTTGAAAATCGCATGTTACGCTAAAATATGTATTTTTTAAATTAAAAATCGACCTGTTCGAGGATTTTTCCCAAAAAATAATTGTTTCGTTTTTATTGAATTTATTCCATACTTTTGGCACATACTGTATAGAAGACCTGTCCTGACAATTTTACAGAAATAATTACTAGTACATTTACGGATACGATTGGTCATGAAATTACTTTCTAATTTCCTTCTAATTAAATTAATTAAATAAGTAAATATTTCATTGGTTCAAAATTTCTTAATCGTTTTTTATTTTCGCATGTGTTAAAAATAAATCAAGTCATTTACTATGTGCCTTAGAATGACATTTTACACACTGACAGCATTTGTTATTGTTTTGTTATTAAATTATACTTTTACTGAAGTTTGTAGAAATAAATATTTTAGGTTAAGTGAACAAACAAACAGGAAAATATCCCCTGATACTGATGTTCTTTTTAAGAGTTCTCTAGGGTCCTTTACAAGTTTGATGCCCTGGGACGTGATGATATTGATACCGAATATCAGCATCTGTGTCACAAAAATAATTCTATAGAAAAGTTTATAATTAATAATCTATCCAGATCGAAATATTGGAGTATGAAGACAGAATACTAAAGCAATCTGCATTATTCGTGAGAATGAGATGCTTTAGGTCGAAGAAAATATATATGTGTATAGATGATCATCATCAAAGGAACGAAATTAACTTAATGGAAGTAATTATAATTAGAATAATGAAGTAAAACGTAATATAACTTCCTTCAAAGCTGAGCTGCCTCTAAAAGGGCGAAGGAGACAGAATAAGTAGCTAAACATCAGTGATAATTTAAAAAAACAGTGGTAACATTGATCTGTTATAAAAAATTTGTTACAGTGTCAAGTGTACAACAAGTGTAAAGATAGACAATGTTTTAACAATGGTACAAGTAGTATAGATAGACGATTAGACGCTGTATTCAGTAATGGAACGACAACTCACGGTGCTTGCTATATGCAAGGAATTAGATCTACTAAAAAAGTATGTCAGTTAGTTGTTATGTAAATTACGTAACCTTGGGCTGAGTATCATTCATAATTAGATGCCATTTTCAAGTGAATAACGTCTGGTATGTCTAGATATGAGATAACTCGATTAGTAGTTAAATATTTCAGTGTGCTGTGGTTTGAATTTATTAACGACTCAAAGAACGCGACGAGTGGAATTGACTGTCTTACTTTACACATTTTATGCATTTACAAATTGTTACAAACAACATATGTATTTGTATATCTTGACTTTTGATATTTATTACGCTGCCTTATTGAAAACGTCATAACTGGCATTTTAGTGATTTTAGAGTCTCATATCTATTTTATGATGTTCTGTCATATAAATAGATCCGACAGCTTTATTGAATTCTTTTCGTTTATTTTTCTACTTCAGTTAATTTTATACAGGTTTGATAATAATAATGATAATGATAATAATAATAATAATAATAATAATAATAATAATAATATCTCTACTCATTCTAATCACGAGGATTAACCCAGAAGTCGAAGACTTATGCAGGAGAGGGGACGGCATATTATTATTAATCAGGCCCTAACCACCATTCAGTGCAGGAATGAGGGAAACCTGGAAAACCTTATTAATTAAAGAGGTAACCAAACGTCGACCGGTATCAATCTCTCACATTGACCCAAGCTAACATTCTTCCATCCTAGCACACCTGCAGAGAGGGTGCCAATCCTGTCCACGAATATAGCTGATATACAGGTTACAAAATTTGAAAGCATTAAAAGCAATATCGTTAGAAACCAACGCTAACATTATATTTGTAAGAAGAATTTTATTTTTAATATAAAAAATAACATGGTAATTGAATTTGTTTTGACTATCAGGAAATATGTTTTTATAAAAAAAATTTAATAAATTTTCTGTTGAAAATTGACTTACCGAACCGAAGATTTCTGGATAAAATATTGTTTACACATACAAAATTTGATTTATAGGAATAATTAATGAAATAAATGTATGTAGCGAATTAGTATTTTAACGTTAGCCGTTTCTGATGCTTGCACATTCATGAGTGCCCAAACATGTTTTCGGGCGTGAGTTGGTACAGAGAGCAACTCACGCGTCCAAATCTATTTTAAACGGTTTTTTCAGTTTTATTATTGACATTTTTCTTATAAATTTTATATTTCAATAACGTGAATTATTATCAACATTCTATTGTCCACACCACGACAGCAAAGCTTATGCAACGAATGTCCACTAAACCCACAGGCAGTCATTTAAATTGACTCAGACTAATATACGTATCAGTAATTATTTTCTACTACATTCCACTATTTAAATGTATACCTATTGCAGCTAAACAACTACGAATGTAAAAAGTGGTAAATAAATTGAATTAAAATTATTTTACTATGATACTATAGCTCTTTATTTACTTTTCCACAAGTTGAATTGGATGAAGCTGCAGACTCTAATACCAGACCGTTTTAGATATCCTAATTTAAAAGAGCAAAACATGTACACAAGGCCTAAAAGACAATAACGAAATTATTCCAGAATTTTAACTCGATATTTAAAAAATGGGGCAAAACCCTTTTTTCCTACGGAAAGTCGGCGCCTATGATAAGCATTGACTGAGATGGCTTAGATCCACAGATAAGGCTTACATCTGTCAACAATGTCAACTACCATGCGGTCGTCTTTGCGCAGCGTTTCTAAATGCAGAAACGGCAAAAATTAACATTCGAGTCATTCCATTTGAAATCGTCTAATTGGCAAAGTCGACCCATTTTAGATTTTGGTGTAACTTTGAAAATCTCTTCTCTAGGGTCCCAAACAACAAAATTTACACGAGTTTGATTTTTACAAGCGCTTGTTTCCGCCTATTTAAATAAAGACCCTTAAAAACATGAAAATAACAAAACAAGTGATATAGTCATTTAATGTTGATGGTAAGAACAGTAGATTCTGTGAGTATCAGATTTTTATCTCGCAGTTAACACGCTCGTTTCATAGCCTGAATATTGAGATTTTTTAAAATTTCAAAACTTCAGGCAAAGTTTTCTTCTATAAAGAGTGGACTACTCAGGTCAACTTGTGGCTGAATTTTGTCTATGATATGTATACTTAATTCCTGCGGAGCATGAATTTTTAACTCTCAACAGTTAAGACGCTGGAGTCGATTGAAATTCACGAAAAATGACTAAAAACCACTCATTTTCAGCACGCTGCTATTATTCAAAGGGATCGTCCGAGCCAATTATCTTCATTTAAACTGAATACTATTATCTTTCCCACTCTGAATTCCGTCTTGATCATTCAAATATCTTCAAACAGAAAAATTTGACAGTAAAAGTTAATGAAGCTTAAAAATAGCAATTTTTAAGAGTCTTTGTTGTAAATAGGCGGAAACAAGCGCTTGTAAAAATCAAACTCGTGTAAATTTTGTTGTTTGGGACCCTAAAGTAGAGTTTTTGAAAGTTACACCAAAATCTAAAATGGGTCGGCAACAATTTTTTTTATTTTCAGACTATTTTATATGGAATGACTCATTCTTATTAGTAATAATACCTGATAGATAATAGTTAATCCACTTAGCTCCCCTATTTTGCATTCGTTTTTAATTATTTCGTTACAAACTGGCAAAACACATTTTCATTCAATACAACCGCTCACTACCGATAAAACACTTCCCGTAGGTACAGCTAGATAAAATGCCTATTTATTATAACAAAATCGAACGAAACGAATAGATAATAGAACAATTTTAATGTAGCTCTGGCAGTCTTGTCCCATAACCTACAAAAACAAACCGGCGAACTATATTGTGGGAATATATCTGCACCCGACACAAATTTCTTTATTTAATAACTATAAAACGTTTAAAAATTATAAAAGGAACTAAAAACTGAAGAAGAACGCAAAACTGCAACGTAAACACATGGTAAACACAGGAATTAAATTATGATATGACGGAGATGCAGGAAATGTTATCGTTGTGTTGCTAGTTGCCTGACTCTGTAAACGTGTGGCGGACAAGTCGCATAGGCGGCGTTAAATAAGGATTTAATATAATTACGAAAACAAATTTTTTCTCTTTATAAATAAGTTTGGAATTTTTTTGAAGAGTGATTCCGTTAATTCTTAATTTTCTACAAGTTGTACTATTGTGCACTGTAAGAAAGAGACACAAATTATTCCTTAAGTTAGTTAAGAATAGTGAAAAACTATTATTTTCATACAACACATTAAAGTTAATTTTTTGTTGTCAAAGTAAACAATTGAAAAAATTATTTTAAAAACATCTGAACATTTTAGGAAATGAGTTGTTTATGCTAGGATTACATGTTCGGTAAGGTGATTCTTTGCATATCAAGACGTAGGTATAGTATCAGCGTCTATTGTTATTTTATGCTATTTATAATTTAATAATAACCCTTTTCGCACAACGGTTGTAAACGGTTTCCAATGGTCAGACGCACGCACACTGTACTATAATGCCATCATAAAGTTGAGAATTCGTTGTTTTAGTTGGAATGTGCATACACCTGGAGATTGAAAACTGATTCTGGTGTTACGCGAACAAAGTTAGTATTATATTGTATAATAATAACAATTTAAATATACAGAAAAAGCATGTATGAACTCTTCATTTGTAACAGCATTATGTATGTATCCACCACTTTATAGTAGTAATAAAACCCCGAGATAAGAACCGGCCATGGGCCGTTTCAGGTAATTATCGGATAACACTAATGCTAATAGGTAATGGGTGTACATTAGTATATTTTAGTGGATACATCATAGGGCAGGAGTCAGTGTATTGTGGCAGATCAATCCAGTCAGCTGAATATACGAAGACGTGCTAGTGCAGTAGAGTAAAATTCGACTTGTGTTTAGTGACTATTGTGCCAGTGGATATAATATTGTTTGGGCAAAATGTCGAGCTTATCAGATTACGTATCTGCTAAACGCGTAAAAGATGTGCGCTGTCTCAGAATGAGAAGATTATTATATTAAATGTATTTAATTTAGTACGGTTCGATCACACAAAGTTTTTTTAAAAGTACACCTCATCTATACCGATAATACATAATATAAAAATATTGAATATAAGCACCAATACTACATTTATTTACGATTTGCATACATAATAAGCTCTCTTTCATTTCTAAACAGACTATAGTAACTTAAAAATATATGAAAGATATTGTACTATTAGACCAAATTTTTATAAGTATGGATAAGGACGCTAGCTGTCTAATGAGAGTCTAAAAAAACTGAAAAAGACTATCTTCATTGTGTGTCAGTTATTTAAGTTTTTCTCCAGGATATATAAACAGTATCCAGACTGACAAGACACTAGTGACACTTGAATTGATGTAAATTAATAAATCTTCATCTTCTTCACAATGTGTGGCATAGAGTGATAAGGTACAATTCACAGTTTTTCATGTCCTCTAGCGCATTTACCACCCCCTCCCAAATTTAAAGGAAATAATTTAATTGCAGTATTATATTTTACCTATTGGGTGGATTTTTTACTGGGAACTTTATATACTATTCCTTGAATCGTCAGCCTTAAAGTAAGTGTATCAGTTTATTTCTACAAATAAAGATTTGTAGAAATTCATATAGATTATTAAATTTTTTCAAACAGATGTTAAACCACAACATCCTTATCACAAAATCATCAAACAAAATAAAATTTAGCAGTTTGGAAACCGCAGATTATATTTTCGTGTTTATATAAAATCATAGAGGGACAAAAAAATTGACTATTTTCTTGAAATAATTGTGATGTCATTCAGGTTTTGAATAACAACGACAGTGTTGTCATAGGACTTGTGCGGTCGAAGAGTTTCCTTATACGTACCATGCAAATATTTTTTGCAGTGTCAAAATTCAGACATTAGATTCCATATTAGAAAAATCGCGGACGTTAACCGAAGCGTTAAGTCACCACAGGTTAGGTGAATGACTCCTTAATTAAAGAACGGCCATATATGGTCCTTCAAAATATTGTCGAAAACAAAAAGATTGTTTAACCCGGAAGAAATGAAGTTGGGTCTGACAGTAATATTATCGTTATGTGCCATGTAAAGGATATATGTAGTTAGTTGGATATGTATATGATTTGCAAAGAGGAAGAAATACCGTTTTAGACAGGAATAGGCACATGTCTTTTTATTATTCATTACCGTTATGTAAATTAAATTTAATGTTATTATGTAGTACCTTTTATTTAATTGGGAAATTGCATGATTTTTCAAAATACGTACAAAATAAAGAATGTATTATTTTAATTGAAATGGCGTTTGTCCTAGACAATTTTGTTGAAAAATAAGTATAAAAACAACTATTTAAAACTATTATATTTCTACTATTATTATAGTATAGGATCCCACTATAAACCGACCTTCACCGAGCTGGTTAATGGATGAAAAGTATTTTATATCCAATTAAATATGTCAATAAATACATTGCAAATGGGTTGTCTAAAAAATTTCAGTCCAGAATATGATTAATTAACAATTAAAAATTATTATTTTTTTAAACATTTCATTGGTTTGGTTAATAGACAAATTCCATACCAATCGAAAGAATATGCAAACATTAGGTTGACTATTTTTTTCCCGTCACAACTCTTGGGTAGGCAGGTATAAACAGGTAAATCGATACTAGTAACTTGCACCGGTGTGGTTAATAAATTAAAGTTAAATTAAAATAAAGATTATTTCATTACCAACACGGTGGTATAGGGTTGTCTGCGAAAAATCAATCCTAAATTCCGGTTGTCGATTTTTAAAAAGTGAAATATTCTCCAGCGAACCATTCCATGCGATAGAAGAGTACACAGCACTGCAGCTGTGTGTAGTTCGTCCATACCGAAAATGTTTATCCGTTTCTCCATAAAATCGAATAAAGTCCGGGGGTGGCGGTACCTATTATTATTAATCTGCCCCTAGGAACCCCTAACGTAATTACGTACAATTTTATTAGATTTTTTGATAGGTAAGGTGGAGAAGAAGCCACAAAAAATTTCAATGATTTTAGACAAATTTCATGTTTTCAAGGGCCGCCCCCGGAGGGGCGGCAGGAACGTCATAATATCATTTCAAGTCACTACCAGGAAATAATAGTGAAAATGGAGACAATCCGTTTCTCCAAAAAATCTAATAAAGTCCGGGGGCGGCGGTATTATTATTAATCTGCCCCTAGGAACCCCTAATGCGAAGACGGACAAATTTTTTCGATTCTGCGTCTCAGAGTGTCTTTAAAATTTCGATTTGATCGGTTGGGGGGCGGTTCCGGGGGCGGCATGCCGTTCATTTTCGGTATGGACGAACTACACACAGATGCAATGGTGTATACTCTTCTATCGCATGGAATGGTTCGCTGGGGAATATTTCACTTTTTAAAACTGGACAACCGAAATTCAGGACTGACAGCCCTATACCACCGTGTTGGTAATGAAATAATCTTTATTTTAATTTAACTTTAATTTATTAACCACACCGGTGCAAGTTACTACTATCGATTTACCTGTTTATATCTGCCTACCCAAGAGTTGTGACGGGAAAAAAATAGTCAACCTAACGTTTGCATATTCTATGGGCTTCATACTTTCGATTGGTATGGAATTTGTTTATTAACTAAACCAGTGAAATGTTTAAAAAAATAATAATTTTGAATTGTTAATTAATCATATTCTGGACTGAATTTTTTTAGACAACCCATTTGCAATATATTTATTGACATATTTAATTGGATATAAAATACTTTTCATCCATTAACCAGTTCGGTGAAGGTCGTTTTATAGTGGGATCTTAGACTAGTATAGTATTTATACTGTGGCCGAAAATTGCCACAAAAACGCAAAAACACAAGAAACAAACGTCTGCTTACATCATCAACACCGAACACTACACGTGTCAGTTGAATCTAGGACATAATAAACTGTGCTGAACGTCATGTGATGTCACACATGTGGTTTTGTTAACATCCCATGGCAATTTATTAATGTTAAAATTTTAATTATTATGTAATTATTTCAATATGTTTGAAAGATTACTATGTAATACATTTCAAACCAATATAAAATCCATGCAACTTCCCCATTCTTTTTTATATATTTTTAGGTATTAATAATATTGTGTGAAACTAACTACTCAGTGGACAAAAGCCCCAACCTGCGTTGAATTACACCCACAATATCTACCCATATATTCCTTATTATTAGCTTTTGTAACATTTTTTTACTGTTTTAGCTTAAAATACCTTTCTAAAACAGTAAAAATAGCTTAAAATACCTTTCTAAAACAGTAAAAAAATTCCCCATTCTTGTTAGCTGTACTATATATTTTCTAATTTAATCAATAACTATTAATGTTATCTGTCAAATTCGCATTTTGCCAAGAAGATTTATGTATATGATATCATCTGATCATTTCATTTGAATTTCTATTCTTAACAATTATGAAAATGCGGAACACTTATTTTTCATCAAATATTAGATTTCAGTCCTCTTACATTTATTATAATCTAATAAATACTCAATCTTATACACGATGTTCAGTTATTTCAGTTAAAAAAAACTACTTTCAAGCATATTTTGGAAGCTACGTTTTCCATTTAGTAATTGAACACTATGTACAGTACCTAAATATAGTCGCATCAAATCAGAAGTTGTTTTTTTTTCCACAAAATTTGATTGAGTCAATGTTTTGCTTGTAGTTGAAAATGATGCAGATAATATCATCTGTTAGATTTGAATTTCTTTTGTTAAACATTGAGAAAATGCGAAACACTTGTTTATTCTTCAATTTATTATCATCTAATAAATATTCAGTCTTATACAGTATGTTCAGTTACAACAGTTAACATATAGTACTAGTTTCAGACATATGCGACATTTAGTCAATTAGTAATTGAACACCCTGTATAGCACCTTCCGATATGTTCGCATCAAATCAGAAGTTGTATTATTCCAAGGAAAATTTGATTATCTCAATGTTTTGCTTCCCTTTCAGAAAACAGTAGATATTAGGTCTGTTCGAGCAAGAAATCTAGACTGGTACAAAACTGTCAAAAAAGTTCGTCCAACTATTTCTTACACGATGTTTACTGAAAACAAATTCAGAACTTTACTGGTCGAATATTTCTGACAGTTTTAAACCATTCCATATCATCTGATAGATTTGATTTTTTAAGTGCTAAAATGCGAAACACTTGTTTATTTTTCAAAATCATATACCAATTTTGAGGCTACTATTATAATTTCATTATTCAATCTTATACAGGCTATTCAGTTTTTGATCAACTAAATACCACCAAAGAATTGTATGATGAAAGTTAATGGGGTAGTTCAAATAAAATTTTGATACAAAAATGTTTGTTATCCAGGGAACATGAAAACTATTTTCGAGCATATCTCGAAAGCGAAATATGCTCTGGCAAATCAGAAATGGTTTTATTCCTAGGAAAATTGTTTGCTTGACTTTGCGACCACTATTCAGAAAGATTTTCATAAAATTGTCTTAAGATTATGTGTAATTGTTTATTTGTAGCTGACATGTTTTACAACATTTTTTAATTAATTGAGCATTAAGTGGTATTTGTAGTACCTTGAATAGGTTTATACAGTATACGCCAAAAGTATGGAATAAATTCAATAACAACGAAACAATTATTTTTTGGGAAAAATCCTCGAACAGGTCGATTTTTAATTTAAAAAATACATATTTTAGCGTAAAATACGATTTTCAAATGTCATTTGTTTTCGAGTAATAACGTCATCGATTTTTTTTTAAATGGCAACACCATATTTTTGTCCTTGATTCTGAAAGATCGTTTAATTCTCTATCAGACAGTACTAAAATTTTGCCTTCTTACATAGGAAAGTTTTCGAGTAAATAACGATTGAATGTTAGAAAACGTAAATTTTATCCATAAAAAAGTAACCATTCTGAGGTATGTAAAATAAAATACAATTGATTAAATTTTATACTTAAATTAAATGTTCGAATTGCCATCCACCAACTTCTTGACAATGAGCAAGTCTGTGAAGAAATTCTTCTTGCACATTATGAATGATTTCTGGGGTAACTCTGCGTATTTCGTCCCGAATGCAAGAGGTGTAAGATCTGGCGATCTTGCAGTCCATTCTATCGGTCCGCATCTGCCGATCCACCTCCCAGGAAAACAGTTGTCCAAAAAATCTCGTACAGGGCGCGCATAGTGCGGAGGTGCACCGTCTTGCTGAAACCATATGGTATCGTCAGGAATGTCAGGGTCATTATCGTTACGAAAAATTACTGCAAGGACTGGAACAAGGTCATTTTCTAGAAACTCTAAATATCTTTGTCCTGTAAGGGTTCCTTCAAAGAAGAAAGGCCCTACTATTCTGTCGTCAACTATTCCAGCCCACACATTTAATTTCTGAGGGTGTTGGGTATGTGCCTCTGCCATCCAATGAGGATTTTCCCGACTCCAATATCTGCAAGTTTGACGGTTTACTGTACTATTCAGACAAAATGTGGCCTCATCTGAAAAAAGTATTTGCCGGTGTAAATTTCTATTTTCTTGACATAAATCCATTAGAATTTCGCAAAAGTGTAAGCGGCGATCGCGATCATCTTCATTGAGTTCCTGCACAAGTTGAATTTTGTAGGGATGATATTTTTCCTTCCTCAAGATACGTAGAGCACTGTGCTCTGACATTGTTTAATGCAACCAATAGTGAAGAATTATGAGGATTATCAACCATACTTATCAAAATGTTCTGTTTCTGATTTTCATTAATGCTTGGACGTCCAGGTTTTGGAATATTTACAACATTGCCAGTTTCTCTAAATTTAGACTCTACCTTACTGACTGTTGATTGGCTGATAGGGCGATCTGGATATTTTTCATTAAATAAATCGCAAACTTCCTGCTGAGTTCTAGTCTTATTCCCGCATCCGATAAGAATTAAAATTTCAATTCTTTGAGTAACAGTTAAATGTGCCATAATACTTGAATAATAATTTCTATGTCGCTTACAATACTTATTAGAAAGTCGGTGTGACAATGACACTTTGTAAAGATTTTCACCTACGTGATCCATAAAAGAACTATGGAATTCGAAAAACTAAACTTGATAACGTTTTTGTTTTATTTTAATTGATTTACGTTTTCTAACATTCAATCGTCATTTACTCGAAAACTTTCCTATGTAAGAGGGCAAAATTTTAGTACTGTCTGATAGAGAATTAAACGATCTATCAGAATCAAGGAAAAAAATATGGTGTTGCCATTTAAAAAAAAATCAATTACGTCATTACTCGAAAACAAATGACATTTGAAAATCGTATTTTACGCTAAAATATATATTTTTTAAATTAAAAATCGACCTGTTCGAGGATTTTTCCCAAAAAATAATTGTTTCGTTTTTATTGAATTTGTTCCATACTTTTGGCGCATACTGTATAAAGGATTGGCGTCCATTATTACCCTCTGTTATTCCAAATACCGTCTCGAATCCTCAACAAATTGATATACACATAATATCTTGGCAGATTGGATGGATCCGCTATCTATCTGCGACCAAATCCAATTTGAAAAAGGATAATTTCCAGAAGACTACCCCTGCCACACAGAATACTGAAAGGCAATTGATAATTCTGACCCGGATTCCCCTAAGTGTAGCGGAGAATCAGATATTTGATTTTCTACAGGGTGCACAGGAAAATGTGGGAAATCTCTCGAGTGCAAATAGAACATGAAAAATAAGATGATAAGATACAGACCCTCCCTACAGAGATATGTGTCCCTGAAATTTAATGTGATGGACACTAGCAAGGACCTCTTAAAATAGTGTCCTTCAAGTATATTTAGCTAAGCTTACCCTGTATGATAAAAACTTTAATATAGATAATCAACCTAAGACTAAAAAAAGGTACTCTTGTTTATTGTCGATATGACTTCTATTTTTTTCTCGAAAATGAAGAACGATACGAAAATTATTCAAACAACAGGAAAGTTTCATTTTAAGATGTTAAATTCGAAAAAAAATTAAAATTTAAAAAAACGCAGAGGTGTCCCAGTCTGTAGAAGTTTCTCCGTAGTGTGGACCGGAGTGGAATACACCAATTGTTTGAGGTGTCCTCACTGGTAAAAATCCAACAGTGTTACGTCAGGATATCGAGGAGGTCTCTACCTATCCAACGGTTTGGATATATGTTATTCAGATGCTTCCGCACACCAACGCTGAAATGAGGTGGTGCCCCATCGTGTATGAAGTACATGTTTCGGCGAGTTTCAAGTGGTAAGTGCTCTATTAAATCATATAAAGCGTTCTGAATGAACTCCAAATAAAGTTCTCCATTCAATCGTTCCAACAATACGAACGGTCCAATAAAAAATATACCAATGATTCCTGCCCAGATATTAATTGATTGGAACTGATATTGATCATGCAAAACAATAGTTGCATGATGATTTTCATCACTTGAATAACTTCAAGAACTATTCTTCTGGATGTATTAAACTGTGTTCATAATTTTCGAGTGCTCGTTTGTGGAGTGTTTTCTACAGCAATTAAAATATTTTCCTCTAATTGTGGCCTACGTATGGTTCTTCTCAGACCAGCATCAGTACTATCTTTTCCAAATTTTCCTACAAATATGAAAAAAGTCAATAATATGTATTACCTACCTTATTAACTGAAATCGCTCAGCATTCTCCCTTAGTCGTTGGTCAACTCGTTGAAATGTCTTCTAGCACGATTATTATATCTATCGTAAGTCTTCTGGCCATAAATCAGATGCATATCTGCATACTCAATAATCGTGTATTCCATATTTCGAATTAATTCACAATTAAATTGACCACGACAAGTTCTAAAATGCAGGATGTTTCATTTATTTCGTATCATAGCAACGTTAGCAAAAGCAATACGTTTTCTTGGTGTTGATAAATACTAAAACGCACATTTTTTGCAAACATATGTCGAACTTTTCTCATAAACGGTTTATTTTATCGACAATAAACAAGAGTACATTTTTAGCCTAAGATTGAAGCTAACCATATTTATTATTTTAAAGTCTTTATCATACAGGGTGTTACAAATTTAGACATTAAGTTGTAAAGCTGAGCCCGTCCCTGGTAAATTAAAAAAGCTAAATATGTTTCAAATACACTATTTTAAGAGGTCCATCACATTAAAGTCCTTTAAAAGTTATTCAAGAAAAACCGATTTCCAGCGGCGTCCTTTAGGGACACATATTTCCGTAGAGAGGGCCTGTAGGAAAAAAAAAAATAGGAACTTGTTATCTTATTTTTTCATGTTCAATCTATTTTTTCGCGAACACCCTGTATAAAGGACGCGCATCGCGTCCATTATTATCCTGGGTTATTCCAAATACAGTCTCAAATTCTCAACGAATTGGTATACACATAATATCTTGGCAACCAAATCCAATTTGAAAAAGGATAATTTCCAGAAGACTACTCCTGCCATACGGAATACCGAAAGGCAATTGATAATTCTGACCCGGATTCCCCCAAGTGTAGCGGAGAACCAGATATTTGATTTTCTATAATTTCCGTCCGCGTTCGTTCCTACAGACCCGGTGATTTTCACGTAGTCGGGCACGAAAACTCCCACATAAATAATGTATGGCCCCCTCGAGCCGGGCGTAGAAGCGGGCCCCAGAGCCGATTTAAATAATATGATTCGACCTCAGAGATTCGGCCTCAGCCAGTTAGTTGTCATTCATGGGCGGTCGCGCGCCTCGTAGCAACAGAAGGGATGTTAATAAATTTCAATGAGTAAAAGAAGAAATCCGAATAATAATCTGATAATTCACGTACCGAAGTCCATTGTTGTTGTCGGAGTCGAGTAGTGGACGTAACTAACTGCCTTGGGGCCTTACTAGAGGCTGCTGGACGTGACTAGGAAGACACATTAACACTTCCCCTTCTGGGACGGCTGACGGTCATCGGGCAGGCTCTGAAACAAGAGAGAGTCGTAGTTTATTGTTCTAATCTCGAGACGTAAATCGAGGCGATTTTATTTCTTTTGTTTGCATAAGAAGTCTTTATACAGTATGCGCCAAAAGTATGGAATAAATTCAATAAAAACGAAACAATTATTTTTTGGGAAAAATCCTCGAACAGGTCGATTTTTTTAATTTAAAAAATACATATTTTAGCGTAAAATTTGATTTTCAAATGTCATTTGTTTTCGAGTAATGACGTCATCGATTTTTTTTTAAATGGCAACACCATATTTTTTCCTTGATTCTGAAAGATCGTTTAATTCTCTATCAGACAGTACTAAAATTTTGCCCTCTGACATAGGAAAGTTTTCGAGTAAATGACGATTGAATGTTAGAAAACGTAAATCAATTAAAATAAAACAAAAACGTTATCAAATTTAGTTTTTCGAATTCCATAGTTCTTTTATGGATCACGTAGGCGAAAATCTTTGCAAAGTGTCATTGTCACACCGACTTTCTAATAAGTATTGTAAGCGACATAGAAATTATTATTCAGTTTAAAGTATTATGGCACATTTAACTGTTACTCAAATAATTGAGATTTTAATTCTTATCGGATGCGGGAATATGACTAGAACTCAGCAGGAAGTTTGCGATTTATTTAATGAAAAATATCCAGATCGCCCTATCAGCCAATCAACAGTCAGTAAGGTAGAGTCTAAATTTAGAGAAACTGGCAATGTTGTAAATATTCCAAAAACCTGGACGTCCAAGCATTAATTAAATCAGAAACAGAACATTTTGATAAGTATGGTGGGTAATCCTCACGATTGGTTGCATTAAACAATGACACTAGTCAGAGCACAGTGCTACGTATCTTGAGGAAGGAAAAATATCATCCCTACAAAATTCAACTTGTGCAGGAACTCAATGAAGATGATTCCGATCGCCGCTTACACTTTTGCGAAATTCTAATGGATTTATGTCAAGGAAATAGGATTTTGTCTGGAGGGTACAGTAAACCGTCAAACTTGCAGATATTGGAGTCGGGAAAATCCTCATTGGATGGCAGAGGCACATACCCAGCACCCTCAGAAATTAAATGTGTGGGCTGGAATAGTTGACGACAGAATAGTAGGGCGTTTCTTCTTTGAAGGAACTCTTACAGGACAAAGATATTTAGAGTTTCTAGAAAATGACCTTGTTCCAGCCCTTGCAGTAATATTTCCTAACGATAATGACCCTGACATTCCTGACGATACCATATGGTTTCAGCAAGACGGTGCACCTCCGCACTATGCGTGCCCTGTACGAGATTTTTTGGACAACTGTTTTCCTGGGAGGTGGATCGGCAGACGCGGACCGATAGAATGGCCTGCAAGATCGCCAGATCTTACACCTCTTGACTATTTTTTATGGGGATACTTAAAGTCAAAAGTGTACATTAATAAACCACGTAATTTAGAAGAACTTCAAAATCGCATTCGGGACGAAATACGCAGAGTTACCCCAGAAATCATTCATAATGTGCAAGAAGAATTTCTTCACAGACTTGCGCATTGTCAAGAAGTTGGTGGATGGCAATTCAAACATTTAGTATAAAATTTAATCAATTGTATTTTATTTTACATACCTCAGAATTGTTATTTTTTTATGGATAAAATTTACGTTTTCTAACATTCAATCGTCATTTACTCGAAAACTTTCCTATCTAAGAGGGCAAAATTTTAGTACTGTCTGATAGAGAATTAAACGATCTTTCAGAATCAAGGAAAAAAATATGGTGTTGCCATTTAAAAAAAATCGATGACGTCATTACTCGAAACAAATGACATTTGAAAATTGCATTTGACGCTAAAATATGTATTTTTTAAATTAAAAATCGACCTGTTCGAGGATTTTTCCCAAAAAATAATTGTTTCGTTTTTATTGAATTTATTCCATACTTTTGGCGCATACTGTATTTTAATCATAAGTTCAATTATACATGCCTTCATTCATCTATTTCAGAATCTTATTTTATTTAAATTGTGATATACAGAGTACATACTTATTCAGAAAATTAAAAATTAAATAATTAATTTAAAAAGCCAGTTAATTATACGAATTAGTTAAACAGACAATTGATAATCACAAAGGATATTCATATGCCTTCTTGTAATAATATTTCACCTTTCATTCGTTCCAGAATATCATGTTACTACTCCGTGTTATTATTGTAATATAACCGTGTTCTTACCCCCGTCTATATCGGCATGTTCATCGCCCTTCGAGAATTTTCGACATGAAACTAGACAGGAATATACTACGTATTGTCTTCAACTGTCCTTCCCTTCTTACGTTTTATTTAACCCCGTCGTGGCCTCTGGATTGTATTTTTTGAGACAAGTGGGAATCTATTATTAAGTCAGATATGAAATAGGTATGTAGAAAACGTACAATTTCGTGGAGAGTTGAGAATCTGGTAGATGTGTTTAAAGGTAAAAAAGGTAAACATATATACTCGCGTCAAGAATTCAGACGACTTACGTCATGCGAACAAATGAATAATTCATTATATTTTCATCAAAATATTTAAGAAACTGCAACTGATAGTAATAAAACTATATACTACACTAAAAGTTTGCATTATATATTGCACTGAACTGCAAAAATGATTACTTTTAACGCGACCAAATATCGAAAATTACGTTGACAATAAAAACAAATGCGTAACGTCAGCCGTGACGTAAGACGTCTGAATTCTTGACGTGAGTATATCTATGTATATCTGAATACATAGACATGTTCAGGAATATTTAGCCATTTAATAGACATAGACATTTAATAAAGAAACTACTACTCTTAACTAAATTAAAATGTATAATAACTGTATATAGGGTGTTCCAGAATGATGGTTAAATATTTTACCAGTGTATTCCACAGCCATTTTAGGGGGGATCTTCATATAAAATTTTTCAATTTGGGTCCTCCCTGTTGAGATATTCGAGTCTCTAAATGGCGGAAAAAAGAGTTTTTTTAATTTTCTTAAAAAACCGTTACACTTAGAAATTTCAATTTTGATACACATTATCAGCTGGTCAAAAGCTATTTTATGGTGGTGTCTATTCCTTGGCTCATGTTTCTGGAGGGCGGAAATAAGCAACCCCTAGATTTATTTCTTTCAGAACTTTTTCCTGCAATGACCGATTTCAACAAAACTTTTTTTTTAAATACTACATATAATTTTACTACTTTTTTCCATCTTGTAAATTTTTCATACAACCAACAGTTTGCGGGGGAAAAAATAAAAATAGTTTTCCTTACTCTAAACATCTTTTTGTCACCGGTTGCTGATAACCGTCTGTTGTTTTGTCAAACAAATCAGTCTTGACAGTTTCTGCAAATATTTGTGAACAACTGACTCTTCCGTACAAATATTAGCGAATAAATTGACGGAATATGCATACGGCAGGATTGGCAACAGTTACAGGAATACCTTTGTTTAAAAATATTTGCAAAAACTGTCAATTATAGACCTAATGGCGATTTGTTTGACAAAACAACAGAGAAACATCAACATAGCAACCGCCTACTGCGGTTATCAGTAACTGGTGACGAAAAGATGTTTAGAGTAAGGAAAACTATTTATATTTTTTCCACGCAAACTGATGGTTGTATGAAAAAAATTACAAGAGGGAAAAAAGTAGTATAATTAGGTATAGTATTTTAAAAAAAAGTTTTGTTGAAGTCGGCTATTGCAGGAAAAAGTTCTGAAAGAAATAAATCTAAGGATTGCTTATTCCTGCCCTCCAGAAACATGAGCTAAGAAACAGACACCACCAAAAAATAACTTTTGACTAGCTGATAATGTGTACCAAAATTGAAATTTCTAAGTGTAACCGTTTTTAAGGAAAAATAAAAAAACTATTTTTTCCCGCCATTTTGAGACAGGAACAACCGAAACAGGAATAACCGAAATTGAAAAATTTCATATGAAGATCCCCCCCTGAAATAACTTGTGGAACACACTGGTAAAATATTTGACCATCATTCTGGAACACCCTGTATATTGCTATCATTCTTATTTGAATTTTTTTCTTAAATGTTCGTGCATACTATAACTTTTATCAGGGGCGTAATTTATTAAGCAGACTTAATGACTAATATTTTTCTTCGATATACTTCAAATTTCATTTACATGTGCAATAGTTTGTTAAAGACTTTAAACTAGTGTTGTAAATTTACCAGTAAATTTTATAATTTACATTAATAACCAGTAAATTTACTGGTAAATTTACTAGTCAATAATGGATTTATTTATTACCATGTTTTCTAAACTGTACTTGATTAAATGTTTAAAATGATACCACATACATATATTGTTTTCGCATACAACTGTTTAAATGCAAATGTAACAATATTTTCGAATATTTAAATTTGTAGGTTATGTTACAGTATAGGATTCAGGGGGGAGACATACGTGAATGTGCCATGAAGCAGATTTGTGGAACAGAGATATATTAGGGAAACACTGCCATTTGCACATGTCTCAATATATGGAATAAAAGAAATAAGAAAATAAGCCCATGCGTACTAATCGTAAAATCAAATCAAAATATATGTGTCTTTGTTCCACATGTGGCTTCACCAACCACGGCGTATTCCATTCGAAATTAGCACATGTGCATATCATACAAGCCCCCTTAAAATATTATCATCATCTCACTTTAATTCGGCTTCACTCTTGCTTCCAGCAGTCCAGCTGGAGATTGATGTTATACGTATATACTCGCGACAAGAATTTAGACAACTTACGTCATGCGAACAAATGAATAATTCAATATATTTACATCAAAATATTTAAGAAGCTGCAAGTGATTGTAATAAAACTATATACTACACTAAAAGTTTGCATTATATATTGCACTAAATTGCAAAAAATTATTGTTTTTAACATTGACAATAAAAACAAATGTGTAACGTCAGTCGTGACGTAAGACGCCTGAATTCTTGACGCGAGTATATACTCACGGCAAAAACAAAATACTATCACTTCTAGGCATTGTTATATTGATAGATTGTAAAGTTAAATGGTTGTTGAAGTTAAAGACTCAGTTAGATATAATATAATTATAACATTTTCTCTATGAACATAACCAAACAAAATTATTAATTTGTAACAGTGGACTTCAAATATATGGAGGGGGTAATTTACCAGCAGTCAAATACTTATATTTCACTGGTTATTAACCATTTACAACAATACTTTAAACACTATAAATTAATTAATAAATATAAATAATGATATGCATAAATATTTAATGCCACACAACATTCTACAAAAAAATCAAATTTAAAAAATTAAATTGAGTTATTAAATTAAAGTTATATTACATAGTTATACGTTCCATTAAAAAATATGCCGCCTTTTGGATTATATGAAAACAATATTTTATAATTTCATGACAACTTTTATTCTTCAGATAAAAATATTGATGAGGAACAATATTAAATCAATGAAAACCATTTTGCCAAGAAAAATTATCTGGAATTGAAATTAAATATATGTTTCCTAGAAAATTAATAATTAATTTAAGTAATATTTGTTAAAAATTATTAAGTTTTCGATTGATTTTTCGAAAAAAAAAAAAACGAAATTTCCGTTTTGCATTACATTCAACTGTTTCACGAGGCTATTTTATCTGAGATCCTGCCGAGACATTTTGTATCTAGTAGTGGTAAGCCGCGTACACACTTGTAACAGAACTTTGTCGTATACCTCGTTGCGTCACATCACAGCGAACATGGGTGTTCGCTGTGATGTTCGTAGAGTTCCCAACATTTATTAGCATTTCCGTGTCACATCAAAGATGATACAGTATGCGGTTATGCAGAATATGGACGTAGAATTTTTGACACAGTTGACTGATTGACTACATACGTGCGTTCGCGACGCAACGAAATTCTGTTCGGAGGAAATATTTCGCAAATATGTTACGACCTACTTTGATCTTATTCGAGACGACATGATGTATTGAGGTTTTATGTGTTTTGTATTTTTGCCAGCACTTTGTTATAATTTTTTAATAACGATTAAATAGTTATGTATTTATAATAGTTATTTATTGTATAAGTGTTTTAAGTAGCATTTATAAAACTATAAAAGGCAATTGAAATACGAATGCAATACAACGTTTTATCCATAATCACATCACAATCATATGAAGTCTGAATTACTGGAATTTAATAAAAAGATATTCGGACTTGATATTTCTTAGTACTGAATGAAACGTGGTAGGTTTTGTTATACCTGCTGATACTGGTACGTTGTTTATTATCAATTATTTAATAAACAGTTCTATCTGAATTTGGTAAAAATGCAAGAACACACTTGAAATTTTGCACGTACTTTTATCTTATTGCGGCATACTTATCGTGTAATTTTGGTGAAAAAAATTGGGCGAATGGAGGTAACTGAGGGATTCATCTCCTTCAATTATTTATAAGTACGCCTATGCAGCTTTTTCTTGAAATATCAAACATAGAATATTCTTCTGATCATTTTACCTTTTTGTAATTTTTTGTTTAAATGCCTCGTTTTGGAGAAAAACGACAATTTGTAGTGCCCATAAATCTATCATTCACTACCATTTTCAAGTGAAACTGAAATTTTATGGATCGTAATACTTACTGAATGAATATTTGTTAATTACAATAAAAAGAAAATATCTTTCAAATTATAAGGTTTTCGCTACTTAAAAGGGCACGTACGTGTGTAGATGAAGAGGGTGGGCAAGTAGAACGTTTGTTAAATTAGTAGTAATTAATAAATTATTTTATTTAATGTTATTTAGGTAAAAAGTTATTATGTTGATCGTTCATTATTACTATTACTAAACAAGACTATTATTTTTTGGTACTGTATTACAGATTTTAATGCCATATTATTTATTCAATTCATAAGTATTCATCATTTTATAAAATTTAAAATTATCCATTCTGTTTTAATTAGCAATTATTCATTCAGTAAGTATTACGATTTGCTATTCGTTTTCACATTAGAAGCAATTGAGTCTTTAAAATTATTTTGACACAGACAATGTAATAAAATAATATTATAAAAAAAATCTGTATTTTGCATAAAAAAGTACATTCTGTTTATTATTTATTTGCAATTGGCGTCTTTAAAACAGGTTCTACATTATCTTGAGCAACACGAAAATATTTAGGTACATTTTGTTTTAATTAAAATTGAAAAAAATGTAATAAATTCGAAAGATAAGGGCAACATGTAGTATATTGCATGAAGGACGAAAAAACAGGCAATTTTTTTTGGCCATAGCCTGCTTCAATAAATTTTTTTTTATCCGCCTAGAGGGCGCAGCGAACCACATACGATATTTCAAAAATCTGTTTATATCAGGTGGAAGGTATCAATTCTGCAATAAAAATTTATTACCAATAAGTTTTCTCTATCTCTTAAAATAAAAAAGTTAGACAGCCTTAAAGTTTGGGCACTTTACAGGTTTTTTTGTTATTAGTCATAAAGTTGGCCATGGATCTCAAATTTATTTTTACGGGCATAAAGGCCTCCAAAAATGCAACAAAAAACAATTAAAGATTTTTGACGTGTCTTGCATACTAAGCGAGATACATGGGAGTGGCCGTCTTATGTGATACAGCCTGTATATATACATATATATGGTCGAAGTATTCGATGTTGAAGGCTACTATAAAAGGCTTACTGCTTATTTGAAGAGTGAATTGACAAGATACAAAGCAAAAAAAAGCTGCAGTATTGAAAAGAGCAAATAATGAAGAATTTTTTACTGAGACTTCCGATAAAGAATATTTAATGATTAAAGTAATATGACTTTACCTTTTACATGTTGTTAGGTATATAGTGAACTTTGAAATATGTTAGGTTGCACTAGTAATGGGGGTTTCTGGTACCTATCGATACTGCGAATTGACAAATTTGACGTACAGAACGTTGGCAGTTACCTACTTGTTTTAATACTTGACACTAAGACGGGCATTTCAAGAAAATTTACAATTATAGAAGAAATATTTTGGGTGAATGCTGTTGAAATATGCAGAAAATATATTTCTTTACGCCCAATTCGCAACATAAGACATATTCTTTTTAAAATACATCAATCAAAAATGTACTTCTCAGTCTGTTGGAATTTTGGAACACATTGCTGATCTTATAACCATTAAGCGGCATGGTGGATGGAAGAGCTTCTTTGTAGCAGAAAGTTATGTTGAATAATCCAAATCTAACAAACTTGATATTACAAGGAAAATCCATATTACAAAAAGGTAACTTGTGTAAATTCACACAAACTTCGGCAGATGTTATGCGTTCCGAAAATGATGGCACCAATGCTGCAAGGGTTGTTATTAACGGAAGGAAGTTAAATGTAATAAAAAAAACGAAATTTCTATTACTACAAATGTAAATGTTAAGAAGTAAATAAATTAAATTTGATTTATTATAGGCTTATTACTTTTTTCACAGTTACTTTATTCCACTAGTGGATAAAGTAGCACATTAGACGGTTCATATGTGTGGATGAAAGTCCCATTATAAAGTGATGATGGATAAATAAATATATTTAATACCCTATTTTTGTTCTAATTCTGTTAGGTAATAAAATATTTAAGGATGATTTTGTACATTAGTTGTCAAATGTAATTTTGTACAAATTTACAATTCTACGCTGAAAAATAACTACTTTTATGAACCTACATGTGCAACCTTTTTTATAATTATTACATGATAATGTCGTTGACTAACAAATGTTTAATTTCTTTTATGGCAAGAGAATCTGCTGTAGAATTTCACTATTATTATTCTACACTAAAGAATTCTATAATTTTGAAACATAAAATGGCCATTGCATTTTAACAATCTGTACTACTAGGTACTACTACAATCGACCCAGGATGCAGCTCATCAAATTACGAGCCGAAATAATTATGTAACTGCCTGAAAGATTCCCAGTGCATTTATCATAATGTATCTCAGTTCAGAGGTCAACAGTTCCAATGTTATTTGTTGTGGATATACAATCTAACCTTAAAATGTTCTAGGAAACTTATCATAATAGTAACAAAACAAATAATAAGGGTCGTAAAACTTCTATAATGTCCATTTAATTTATCAGAAACTTAAATAATATATTATAATTAATATTACTTTTATAACGAGCAAAATATGAGGGTCATCCAGAATTTAATATCCCTTTCACTACAGAACGAAAACAAATTATAGTCTGTTTAGAAATGAAAGAGAGTAATAAAAGCTTATTATGTATGCAAATCGTAAATAAATGTAGTACTGGTGCTTATATTCAATATTTTTATATTATGTATTATCGGTAGAGATGAGGTGTACTTTTAAAAAAACTTTGTGTGACCGGGTTGTAGCAAATTGTAGCAGGTAGCTAAAATTTAATCCTCGACAATCCGTCTTTGTCTATGCCGCTTCAATTTCTCGGTCCATTTCTCTTATAAGTAAACAATTTAAAAAACAGCATTTCAAAACATGAGGCTACCTTAAGCATCATAACCGGGTTAAGAGGGATTTTAGTAATTCAAATAAAATTATTCAATGATATTATCAAAATACTTATCTAAATTTAATGAATAGACATTTATTCCACACAAAAATATATGTATTTTGAAAATTAAAATCATGGTGAGTAAATGTACTGTTGTACAATAAAGAAAATAAAAAAGTAGGTATATTAAAATTCATCCTCTGAATATTCTGATGAATTATCTTCGTCTCCTAGATTGATAACGATAGGTAACAGTAACGTCAATTAAATTATCGAGTTCCCACATTTTCTCCTCTTCTTTTTGTTGTAGGATTTTGTGCTTTTGTGTTTCAGTGCATTAAATACATTTTATATAATAATCTTCTCATTCTGCGACAGCGCACATCTTTTTACGCGTTTAGCAGGTACGTAATCTGATAAGCTCAACATTTTACCCAAACAATATTATATCCACTGGCACAATAGTCACTAAACACAAGTTGCATTTCACTCTACTGCACTAGCACGTCTTCGTATATTCAGCGCTAAGACTTGATTGATCTGTCACAGTACACTGGCTTCGGCCCTATGATGTATCCAGTAAAATATACTAATGTACACCCATTACCTGTTAGCATTAGTGTTACCCGATAATTACCTGAAACGAAAAATTACCACGCCCATTGCCGTTTCTTATCTCGGGGTTTTATTAGTCTCTTTCATTTCCAAACAGACTATAACTATATAACTACTTATAGAAATATACGGTGTGGTTTTAAAAAGATACGATTAATTCAGGAGTTAATAGAATACAATAAAAACAAATTTTATTTGGCCTTTGGCAAGTAGATTCAAAAAGTAATCTCATGTTGTGAGACCAAATTTCAAATTTTAGATCTGGACCTTAGTTACTAGTGCTATACATTTTAAACCATCAAATACCTTCAGCTTCTAAAATTGTAAAATCCAAATCAAACTGTCTGATATCTCTGATCTGAGATATATTTCATTGTGAAAAAACATCTTTATTTAAATGAAAATCCAAAGATGTTGAGAAAAAACATATTGGCTGTACCAGTCAATCAGCTTCGATTTTTAGTAGATTTCAGTAATAATTTTAACAAGAATATTTTATGTCTAAAATTTAAAACATAAAAAATGTTTTAAAATAATACTGAGACAGAAAAAAATTCATAACATTCTGAAAAAGTTGTTTAATTTTTTAATATTCTTGGCATACAGTGCGTCTCGTTTTTCAGGTTAACACCTCTGGAAATGTAGGAGGGCTGTGGAATTTTGGCAAGCCATTTTTTTACAGTTAGTAACTTAAAGGCAGTTTATATTTTACTTACCATTTTATTGAAGCCTGGCCTACTACGATTGTTATAATTTTTAGTTGTCTGATTTTTCGAATTTTGGCACTCCATAAAAAACACTCAATATATATTTGTCGATCAAATTTGGTATATGTATATTTTGATTGGTACTGAATAACCTCGTAATAATATATTTTTGATAAAAAAATGCCTGATACGACTTTCTGGAAAAACGACCGTTTTAAAAAATCGTAGTAGGTCAGGCTTTTGTCACATTAATAAAAAGGTTAGCAGAATATAATCTCTCTTCAAGGTACTAATTGTAATATAATTGGTTTGCGGAAATTCCACAGTCTTCTAGATGTGTTAACTTGAAAAACGGGACACACTGTATATTTTGAGTTTAAATTTGTACAGTATTACTGCTATGATATGCAGGGTGTTCCATTTAAAATAACGTTGATATCGACTTCCAATATAACCGGAAGTGCTGGAGATTTCTAGATATTTTAGTAGTTTTTGTCCCAGGGACTTTGCCATGTTGCCAAATTTTCAAATATTTGGGATCAGTACTTTTTCAGATAGCAGTGGATATGGATGTGGATGAAGTTACCGGTTACCTGTATTATCTTATTATTCTACACGATTGCCATATTGTATTCCGAGTTCATAAACTCTCCCGCGTCCTTCATTTAATAAGCTACTTCTGTCATACCAAAGAAATATAGAAGATTTATAAAATAAATGAATATTATTTTCTGCTAAATGTGGACTAAGGTACAAGTGATTACGCAAAAATTGACCTTCTTTTTTTGTTGTTAACCGAGATACGAAAAAAGGTATAAGAATGAAAGGTGTGGGAACTTTTAAATTTTATTTATTTCTCTGGTACCTGCAGTACTTGGACCACGCTGCGCACTGGTTCAGGCATTTGGTTAGAACATGTAAAATAAAATTTATTGTGATTCAACTGAAAACACAGATTAGAGTCGAGGAGACCAAAATATCAGACCAAATGTTGAAAGTATTGAACTTTTGAATGTATTTCTTCTGTTTTGCCATTAGGCCATTTGTTATATGTTTTAATAAAATTGTTCATTTATTAAAGTATTCCTAATTAAAAATTTTGAATCCCTTATCTTTCATTCAATACCTTGTGGATATTTTATGTAATTGTCGAAAAAAGTTATTTTCTTTAAAAATATATCATGTTTCAGGACTACTACGGTCACGTTGCATAGTAACAATAAATAATAATTAATATATCGATAACTAATATAAAATAATAATACACAGGGGGTTTCATTAAAAATTATATTATTGCTTCTTGTACCTCTCAAGTTCTTCAAGAAGAACGAAACTTTATTTTGTATCTATAATAATAACGTTAATAAAAGTGGCCTAAATATAATGAATTAATAATAATATGTCTACCCCTCATTCTAATCATGAGGATTAGCCCAGAGGTCTTGTGCGGGAGAGGGGGCGGCATGTTATTATTAAGCAGGCCGCATTTGCGCCCAGGAACGACTTACGTTGGTAGACCCTAACCATCATTCAGTGCAAGAATGAAAGAAACCTGGAAAACCTCATTAATTAGGGGGGTGGGCAAACGTCGACCAGTATCAATCTCTCACATTGACCCAAGCCAACATTCTTCCACCTTACCATACCCCCAATCTTCTCCACGAATATAGCTGATATACGGTCTACCGGCCGCGGGGATCGAACCCACAGCGATCTGGCCACATCGATTCAAGTGCTGACACCTTAAACCGCTCGAACAGTGACCGACCAACTCTGTACAATATTTCTGCAAAATATCCTCAGTGTTCAGGAATCACAACACCGGTATCATTTTTAATACAAATCAGTGTAAATCACGTGCAAACACTTACTTATACCGATGATATAGATGTAACCCTGAGAATATCTGTAATAAACCTCAAAATAACTAGGTATATGCTCACAACTACCTTAGAATTAAGAGTGCCAAACAAATGATTAACATCGATCTGAATGTGGAGGTAGTAAATGAGTTGGGATATTAAATATAGATATTACTACTAGATTTTACGTAAAATGACATCTCCTACCCATGAAAATTTAAGTCGGTATTTATAAAACGCTAATAAAATCTACGTTAATTATTATATAGAAGGAAATATTGGCAACTACACAAAAATATCGAGAGAAAATTTGTTAAAAGAACGATAGAAGTTTCTGGGCAATATCGAATCTTATATGAAAACTTTAGGGGTAAGCAGAAAGAACTAAGTGGATGAACGATAAGCGCGAAAGCTCTTAAAAAATGTTCTTTGTGTTAGTAATTTAAGATTCAAGGCTTGGATTAGATACAAATATTCTGGTAATTTAGACGATCAGAAGGAATCTTCAAGAATAATTCAATAGAGAACGTGAATTTTGATTTAAATCATAATGTGGAATGTGTTAAATTTAAATTGGTTTTCTTGTTCGATCGCTTGAACCATTATTTGGTTTACAGGCTTCTGTAGCGGTTGTCAATGGTTGAACAATTTCTGGATCAGGTCTATGTTGGTCTGTCATATTAAAAGTCGCTTGTGAAAAATAATGTGTATCATATGCTCTAAAAGAGCAGTCAGAGTGATATGAGTTTATGCACAGAACATCGACTATTTCTAATCTTACCGTTTTTCCACAATATACTTCTGAGGTTTTAGATTGTGGAGGTCAGGTCCATGTGATATTTACTTATTTCTAAAAAGTCTTTGATCAAATTAATCATTACATAGTATTAAAGAAATTACATCATTTCAGTTTTTCTGAATCACGAATTATACTTTTTCAATTATACAGGATGTCCCAAAATAGAAGGCCATATCATTAACCACATATTCTTTGGACAAAAATAATGCGACTTTTCTTATTCCGTTTTTTATTTAGGCGTCCCTGTTTCAATATACAGGGTGTTAAAGTTACAATTAAAAAAAATGTTTGTTAATAATTCCATTGTTTTGTAAGATACGCACTTGAAATTTTGCACGTACTTTTATCTTGTTTCGGCATACTTATCATGTAATTTTGGTAAAACATGATGATGATGAGACTTTAGTTGTTCCTGTTGTCACCCTTATTTTCTACCAAATGTTCAGGAATACCTTCATAAAATTCAAGAGGTACGAGGAATTGAACAAGAAGGACCAGTACCATGGCCGCCATGATCTCCTGACTTAAATCCTTTACGTTTCTCTTTGAGAAGATATTTGAAAAATGTATATGGCACCGAAGTGGACACTATTGATGATTTATACGAAGGTATTATAGCTGCTTCCAATAACTACGACTTCAAAACTGCATGCTTTGCCTTGCACAAGGTGAGGCTTTACAGCGGACCAGTTTCCAGTACCGTGCAGAAGTGTATTTTTAAATTATTTTCGAACTGCCCTTTTTGATTTTTTTTTTACAAAATTCTACTTGTAAGAGTCCCATGTATATTCAAAAACATTTTTTTGGATAAGTTCATCACCCTGTATAATGCTTTTTGGTGTTAACCCTAAGATCTCAATTGTTCTAAACGATTTTTTCCGTTATGTGAAAATATGATCATCTTAAAAGTTAAGGTTGCCTGCGCAATTGGAGCCAATATGAAAGGAATCCCGAGCCAGTACTGCATCACATCTGTTCCAACAGAGTAACCACCAGGGGCGTATAACACAAGCACTACAATTGTAACAATTGTAGAATATTACTTGTTGAATTGTTAAAATTCTGTAACACACCGCAACCTGTAGCTACATGTGCCGAACTTGTAATTACGGAGAAATTTCTACACTTGTAGAGCTGTTCTATATCTCAACGAGAACATTTCTGTTACCGATTTTATTACAATTGTAAAAGAATTTTCATCTAA
Source organism: Monochamus alternatus (assembly GCA_037114965.1). Lineage (NCBI taxonomy): Eukaryota > Metazoa > Arthropoda > Insecta > Coleoptera > Cerambycidae > Monochamus > Monochamus alternatus. The sequence continues at coordinate 18,237,346 of CM073435.1, read as the reverse complement.
CTGAAACCATGGGTAGAATCTCCTATAAGTGTTAGTATAATAAATACGTTGCTCAACGCACTCGTGCTAAAATGTGCTCAAGTGAATCTAGTGAAGAAGAAAATGCTGAGAGAGGTGAATATTGTTTTACAGACCGAACAGACTTTGTTTTCCTGTCTGACGATGAGTGTGTAGAAAGATTTCGACTGAATAGAGTACAATTTAGGCATCTTCTTCAAGATCTTTCTCCATCCCTTGAAAATAATAGTAATAGTTGGTAAAAGTTTTTAAAAACATTTATCCTTATTCCATTAATTATTGCAGCATAATAATTAATTACTTCATTAGAATTCACGGAAATAAAAAATTATTTTGAGTAATAATATGTACAGAGTGATGCATTTATCCTGTCGTTACCTCGGAAACGGTAGCATAAAATTATTTTCTGAAGTAATTTTATTTTTGGTATCCGTTGCTTAAAATATATGGTCTAAAATAAACATACTATTTCAACACGAGGTGTCGAGACGGTCGAAATTTTGTGTAGCAGCGACATATCAATTTTTATTTTTTAAGGTCTGTAAATTCCTAACATTTTTTGTAAGTCCACCGGATAAGTTCTCCATCACCCCGTATATATTTATGAACTATTGAACAAAAATAGCAGTACTTATCATAGCACCTTTTTTCAAGTTTTGCCATAGTGTGTCCCTGGCATAGGTCCAATCTTTATCTACCGGCATGAGACAGATACTTTTGACAAGATTTGTCAGCTCTTTCCACTTTTCTACTGTAACGTATCGAAAAGCACCGAAAAGAATGCTTTTATTTTCTTTTACTTTCATTAAGAACTGCATTTTTCGTTCTCTGGTTATTATTTTGGACGACATTGTAACCTCGTGAAAACAAAACGAAAAAGAAAATAAATTAACCTCACTTTACAGACTTCTACATATTCTACAAGTCTTGTAGATTATTAGGTACATTTGTACGACTTTTTCCTATTTCCTGCAAGTGTCGCGGTGAAGTTTGTGTTATAGAATATCTAAGGAAAGGACTTGTAACTACAAGTGAATCTCTTGCAAGTGCTACACTTGTTACACTTGTATGGCTTGTTATAGGCCCCAGAAGGTAAACTTTCTCAGTCCATACAACTTTCCGAGAACATAACAAGCGCCCGTTTATGGTATCCTCCAATATGTCCCTTGAAGGCTCTCCAGATATGTTTAATTTCAACCCCCTCTATTCCGCTGGAATCGAACACAGTCGGGTTGCCTTGTATTAATAATTAATCGGGCACGGCGACCGCCAGGAATGTCGATAGTCTGTACGCTGTTATCGTATGGGGGATATTATTGCAGGCACGTTACAACCACACAACCGAAATAAACCGCAAAACATACATCTTTGCACCATATTAGTGGTTAAAATTAAAACCGTGACTCACATGTTTTGCTATGCAGGTACACGCGGTTTGGGATTCTGTTACATTGTACAGAAGGAGGAATTTATTATACAGAGTGTTTCAGAATAAGGTAGGTAATATAAATTCTAGAAGCAATAAAAATAGTAATATAACGCAAAAACTACGGTTCTAATAACGTTTTTTTTCTACAAATGTCAGTAAAGTATAATATTTAACGCATGCTGTCAGTGTCTAAAATATCATTTTAAGACACTGATGTTAATAGTTATTTATTGTATAAATGTTTCAAGTAGCATTTTATCCACGCAAGAATGTTTAAACGCGAATACGTAGTTCAAGCGTTTAATTTTCTTAAGTGGATAAAATACAATTAAAACACGAATGCAACGTTTTATCCATAATCACATCACAATTATATTAGTGGTCAGAATTATTGGAATTTAATAAAAAAATATTCGCACGACTTGATATTCCTTAGTACTCAATGAAACGTGGTAGGTTTTGACATACCTACTAGTTGCTATGGTACGATGTTTATTATCGATTATTTAATAAACAGTTTTATCTGAATTTGGTAAAAATGCAAGAAAATAATTGTGTCCCTGGTTCTGTTATCGAAGAAGCTCAAGAAGCCATTTTTCATTTAGTGCCAACGAAATCCAGAGAACATTACGAAATATTGTTCGCCAAATTTAATGAATGGAGGGAAAAAACGGAGAGTAATGACAATAAATGAAAAAGTCATGCTATAGTATTTTTTAAATTTGAAGAAAAAATATGCAATTTCATCTATATGGTCGAAGTATTCGATGTTGAAGGCTACTATAAAGATGTACAAACATATAGATATTTTAAAATACAACAAGTTTACTGCTTATACAGGATACAAAGCAAAGCTGCAGTATTGGAAAGAACACATATTGAAGAATTTTTGACTGGGGTTTCCGATAAAGAATATTTAATGATTAAGGTAATATCTGTTTACCTTTTACCTGTTGTTAGGTACATAGTGAACTTTGGGCTTTTAGGTTGCACTAAAAATGGGAGATTCTGATGATTGTCGATGCTGCGAATTGACAAATTTGAAAATAACTGACGTACAGACGGCATTTCAAAAAAATTTACAATTATTAGGATTAGGGATAATTAAAAATGTACTTCTCAGCCTGTTGGAATGAACACATTGGCGAAGATACCTGCAATAGTTGTTTCATTCCTGAATATCGCAAATCCAGAACCATATACTGGCGATTCTATGAGACGCATTTCAACAACTTTATCGGCCAATAAAGCTGCTGATCTTACAACTATTAAACGGCATGGTGGATGGAAGAGCACCTACGTAGCAGAAAGTTATGTTGAGTACTCTATCTAACAAACTTGATATTGCAAGAAAAATCCAAGGAAAATATAACTGCTTCTTACAAGAAAAGACATTCGTAACTTGTACAAATTCCTGACAAACTTCGGCAGTTGTTATGCGTTCCGAAAATGATGGCAACCATGCTACAAAGGCTCTTATTAACTGAAAGGAAATTAAATGTGAAAAAACAAAATGTCTATTATTATAAATGCAAATATTTATTATAGGTTTATTACTTTTTTCATTATTCTACTTGTGAAATAAAGTTACTTTATTCCACTAGTGGGTAAAGTATCACTTTAGGCGGTTCATATGTGTGGATAAAAGTCCTATTATAAGGTTATTGGGATAAAGGTAATATACTTTTAGTGCTGGCGCTTAAATAGAGAACAATTAAGAAATTTTAAATCAAACAAATATTTATTTACTTAATTAAACATAGAATTAGATAAACTACAATTAGAATATGCAATTCTTTAGCCAATATGATTAGTAGCTGTAGTCGTAATATATTAAAATTTATTTTTTTTCTATTAAAATAATCTAGTATGAAATACTTAACTTTGTTCACTGAAACCCCCCCCCCCATGTGAAATTTCTGGCTACGCCACTGAGTAAAATTAGTACCAGAATCTACCAACAAACTAGTGTTATAGCGTTTACACTAGCGGAAGATCATCGGAAGTAGTGTCCACTGAATAGGTGAGAGTCAGGCAAATTAAGAAATTTAGCATTATTGGCAGATATCTTAACCAAAATGTGTTGATTCCAACTGGAGTCATGGCATACTTATTTTGAATGTATTTTATGATAATTCTTTAAAAACTAATTTTCCCTGGACGGAGGGTTATGTACTCGTGGTAATAGCTTAAATATAATGTACCAGTAATAACGTTTATTGCACATTGGTTTTGGTGTCTGGTATATGCACAACTAGTGAACTTATTATATTCTATTATTCAATGTTTCCACTGAACTTACCGCACATTTTTCAGACCACACATTGCATGTCACAAAAATTTAATAACGTTGATTTGTACTTTTAATGATGTTTGCAGAAAAAATAGTGTATAGTATATGTGCTAAACGTGATTTTATTTTGTTGGGATGGGATACGCCCGATACGCCAAAGCCTTCTAACAAAATAAAAAATCACTTTTAGCACTTATCCCAAATATTATTCATAACACTCGGGGCATTACTGTTAAATTTTTAAAATTTACGTCCAAAACTGGGGCTCACCCATACATACGATTTCGTAGTTCTTGGTATTACGGCTGCTACGGATGGAACCGCTTCTCGGATAAAGGCGACACAAAACAAATACTATTCGAGTAACAATCACAAGTTCTTCAAGTTTATAAGTAGATACTTTTAATATTTAGTTTAAATTTGTTAAACAAGGCATTGTTGTTATAAGGCATTTTTTGTTATTGTGTTAACAAAATAAACAAAGAGTTGGTAAATGCATTATCATCATTTTCTTTTTTGTTATTAATAAGGCAGATAAAGCAGTCTAGAAAATGTCCGTTTTCAATAATGTTTTGATAGAATATACAGTGTGTCCACGAATGAAGTTGACAAGAGGAGAAAGTCTTTTGTTTTTGACTTAGCATGAGCACCGTGTATATCTGATCTAAGACGCTTCTATGGGAATCTCATTTTTTCGAGGAGCAGAACTTTTTATAAAGAGTGACATTTTTCGATAAAGTCAAAAACAAAAGAGTTTCTTCTCTTGTCAACTCCATCCGTGGACACACTGTATGTTTTTCTAAAAAGTAAAACCGTAACACAGGTACGAGAGAAGTAAATACAAGTAAATGAAAGTTTATTATACCTTGCTAAAAATTGTGGCACGTTCCATTGTCTTTGAAGAAGCAAAGCCTTGGGAATTGTTTTTTTTAGATGCTCCTCTTTTTTATTTCAACGTGGTGGATAGTCCCGAATACCTGTCACAACATCTCTGTTGTTATTTTCATGAGAAACGCAAGCCTCTTTGTTGATGGGAGACAATGTTTTCTAAAAAATTGTCACATCTTCAATTTCGTTATTTATTTCTACAAATTTAAATTCTCGTCTTCACCTAAATCACTTTTCTGACTATTATGTCTGGCAATAAAAACATTAATTACGTTTTTCAATTACTCACGTCTCCCGATGATAAGTACATCGTGCTCGCATCCTTGTATGTGTGTCTAACGAGACTGGCTGCAAGCACAAGTCGATGTATTTTTAGCCATCACGTATTACATCTTTATTGATCAAATAATTCACGCTGGATGAGATTTATTGCTTCTGATTCGCTTTCCTCGCTTGTGCTGGCTATCAAATGCCTTCTTGCCTAGTGGATATTTCCTGTTGGTCTCCAATCTCGGAAAATATTTGAAGACGGGATGAGCAGAATATTAAAGAAACTATAAAAAGATTAAGGAAATTGCGATTTTAAAAAATATTTTGAACAGAAATAAACTACTCAGAATAATTAGGTATGTTTTTCATCTCTTTTGTGTCTCTCAAAACGTCTATAAATTGTTGAAAAAATTTATAATTACAAGAAGAAAAGATAGACCTACATGGAGAATGCCTCTCTTCAAATAAAGCAGAAATTTCTCACCAATGAGATCAGATTTTCCAGAACAGCTTTGCTCTAATAGCTTAAATACCTTCAGAAGACTGTTTGTTGGATAATAATGTTTAGATCTGTTCTAATGTTACTAGACGCAGACCTGAGTAATAAAAGCTCAAAAATGTTTATTAACACGCTTTTATTAGCTTGACCCGTATGTATGTAACGGAATCTTTTAGCGTAATTTTCACCAATTTCAAGAAGTCTGATCAGCTTGAAAATTTGCACAGGGGTCAAGGACTGATGACAATACAATTATTTAATAACTTTGTTTTAAAGTCCTGACTAGGATCATCAGAATAAAAAAAGAAACTATTTAGATTAGTTTGCAGGTTAAGTGTATACAATCCATAGAACGATGGTAAATGATCTTCTTTACCGATATAAGTAAAAAGAATTCCTACCACTAGAGTATATTTAATGAAAATTAATGGTACGATTATGATACGATAGATGTCGTTACGGAACTTTTCTACATATATTTTGAAAATTATTGAATTAGTCACTCACTAACTTATTATAATGGACCACTTCTAAGTCTTTTTGGAAATTATTTGAGATTTTGAGAAAAAAATAATAGGAATAGTTAAAAAATAAATTTCTGAATTAATTTTAAATCAATAAACTTCAAGATAAATTGTAATAAATTACATTGCAAAACTTGGAACGTAAACGAAACTGAACTTTAACAGAAATTTTGAATTTAAACATTAAAAAAAAAAATGAAAAATTGTCAAGAAAAATTTTTATTTCGACTCAAAAAAATTTTTGGAATTTAAAAATTTTTGAAACGATTTATTTTGATTAAAAAAATTTCAAAAAAATACAGAATTCAAAATTAAAAAAAAAATTTCGAAATACAAAATTTTGTAAATAATTTTGAAATTTGGAATTATATCTATAATAAAATCAAAATTAAAAAATTTTAGATAAATAAAAATTTGATAAATTAAAAAAAATTCAAATATTTTCGGAAAAAATGTTCAATTCAAAAATTTGAAAATTCAAAGATTTTGGAAAAATTTTGAAAAAAAATTGATTTTAAAAATTTTGAAAAACAAGTAAATTTTCAAATTAAATGAAATTTTAATTTGAAAATTTTGGCAAAAATTTTGAAGAAAGTTTTGAATCTAAAATTTTATAAAATTATAAAGCAAAAAATTCAAAAATTTTATAAATCGGAAAAATTTTGATACGAGAAAGTTGAGAACAATTTTAATTTGCATATTTTATAGAAACATATTTTTGAAAGCTATCAATATTATACTGTCAATCATTTTTATTTTGGTCTACTTCCTACTTCGCAACGTAGGAAAGTGCTTGCACGTATTGTGTCAGTAGTTAGTTGAAGTGTTATGCGCATATACCTATACGTATGAAGTACACAAGTGCACAATGGCCTGCGCAGAAATATCCAAGAAGTCTATGCGTACGCGGTGTAGACAAACTATATCTATCGGCCATTTTGCTACTCCATGCCGGAATGAAAAGCCACATCCACGAAATGTTCTACATTTAGCAGTTACCATTGAAAGCTGTCGACCTCTATCGCTTCCGGCGAGAAACGATATTTTGCAAACACAAAATTCCAGGAACCAACTACTCTGCGGGCTGATACCCCGACGATCATTGAATTACATCTGGAAAACCTATAGCAAACAGCTAGAGTCACTCGTTAGCAGCTTACCAGACGTATACCGGTTTCTGGCTTATTAGCTCTCATCAGTATGCCATAGGCGAGGTAGTTTCCTGGAATTACGTGTTTGTAAGTCTATGAGTATCAGATCAGTGGTTTCAGTTGGTCACTACTCCAAAAGCAGCACATTGAATAACGATAATGTAGAGTGCAAATCATTGCAAAATATTAACTGACTAGAAAAAAACAAAGCCAAACTCTATGCCTTAATAATTCCTAGACCACATTATGGCATTAAGTTATATCTGGGGCCAAGATTATATTAAGATGGCATTATGCGTATGTATATGTATCCTACAAATGTTACTTAATACGGGCTAGAGTCACTCGTCAGCAGCCCACCAGACATATACCGGTTTCGGGTTTATTAGCTCTCATCAGTATGCCATAGGTGAGGTAGTTGTTTCCTGGAATTACGTGTTTGTAAGTCTATGAGGATTAGATCAGTGGTTTCAGTTGGTCACTACTCCAAAAGCAGCACATTGAATAACGATAATGTAGAGGGCAAGTCATTGCAAAATATTAACTGACTAGAAAAAAACAAAGCCAAACTATGCCTTAATAATTCCTAGACCACATTATGGCATTAAGTTATATCTGGGGCCAAGATTATATTAAGATGGCATTATGCGTATGTATATGTGTCCTACAAATGTTACTTAATACGGGCTATTATTCAATTAAGTTATTAAATCTAAACGTTAATTTTATTGTGAGTCGCAGCCGGAGAATTCTGACCATCGTCGCGCGAGGAGAGCGTCTGGTGGTTATGTGCTTATGTTACTTAATTATTATTATTTTTTAAATTAACTTTTGTTCGTATTAGGAAATACTAGACTAGAGTAGTTAACTGTGCGAGGTCACGTATTTTAATACTATGTTTACGACTCTGTTTAAGTAGATACAGTGTATTTTATTAGCAAATTGTCTCATTCTCCAAAATAATCATGTTTAATTTGAATTTTCCTATTTTTAACTACTAGCGTAATTTTATGTGTGTAAAATGTGGCTACTATATTATTAATTTGACTTACATGAGGAAACTTAAATTCCGTTATTCGTTGCTTTTTGCTCCTGAATTTTGTGTCAGTTATCACATAACTTTCACTAATTTTTTATTCAAATTAAAAATAATTTTCAGATTAGATTTTTTTATATTTTTGTTTTCCGTGTAAGTTTTTCTCTTTTTTCTGATATTAATGTTTTTCCTTTTCCTTAAGGAAATTTTGGAAAGGATTACTTTTTTTACGGGGTGAGTAGGGTCTTTTTTTCACACGACAAACACTTAAAAAAACTAAGTAAATTCTTCGAGCAACATATTTTCCAAATCCCAAAAACAACCGAAATATGCGCGCGTTAATAAAAAAATTAACGTAACTATAATTCAGTCTGGGTCTAACTATAAGATATAAAATTGACGCCAGTGGTTCCGTTCACACATATTGTCGTTTGCCATATCCATGACTCTGTTCTTACAGGAAATTTTTTTCCTTGAATTATTTCCATGGTGTTTTCTATCCCTTGACGCAACTCTTCCACTGTGTTAATCAGTCCTAAACACCAAACTTTTCAGATAAAAATCACGTGGGTTTAGGTCTGGCGATGTCGCAGGCCTTTTTATTGATCTATTCACTTGTTGGGAAATCGGTTATTTAAAAAGTCCCGCTTTTCGCGCCTAAAATAAGGCGAAGAGCATCGAACAAGATCTTGAAGATAAAATTATCGGGAAGTTTTAACCGAAAGGTAACGCTTAGCTGTCTTTTTATTTTTGTTATCATCCCATATCATCCATACTGTAGGTTAAGGCACTTAAACAGGTTTTAATACATTTGTAACAAACTTCACTTAGGTAAAGAAGTAAATAATCAACTGAGGGTGTGTTCTTGACTGTTTGAGAAGCAATATGTTTTATCCTATTCTCACGATATTAATTGAGAGAGACAAAATTATGAAATTTCCATACATTTGTGTACTTTTGAGTTAGTTCTATACTATGTGACCAAGAAGTTTTAATTTTATTTTGACAATTATTTGCATGTTTACTTCTTTCGGTTAAAGTAAAAAAAGATTTAATTTTCAGGTTTCTCCGTTAAGTTGTTTTGGAGTTTGCATATGTCGTACCTTGATAACAAAGCATTCTGTTTTTAAAAGTTTTTACTCACATTTGTGTTGCAAGTATTATGAAGCTTGTTGCAAACGACATTTTCTTACAGCTGAATGTCTAGAGTAGGTAGATTTTAGCAGATTTACCAACTTAGTGATTTCGAGAGGAGGCAGATTGTTGGGTTGGGCGAAGCAAGTTTGTCGGTGAAAGATATTTCTAGAAGGATTAACAGATCTATACGTATCATAGTGCAGTTACCAGGTTAATTTATAGTTTCAATTAATAATAACAATAGTTCGATATACCTAATGTTACAACAAAATTTTAGGCCCGTCTTACCCAGTTTCTACTTCTTTTCCGTTTTGAACTCGTAAGTTATTGGCAGCAACTATAATACGTGTGCGTATATCATCAATAGTAAGTATACACTTCGGTGCGATGCACTTCATTTTTTAAATATTCCCAAAGAAGAAGTTCAAATTGTTTAAAGCCCTCATCTAATCCCTTGGTATAAATGATTGGACACGCTATACATGGTACGGATATAACTGAGCCTCGTGTATGATACGCCACACTTCTGCAATACTCCGTGGATGTCTTGGATCTCCATTTCTTCCACGATTCGGTTTCAAATTTCGCTCGAGTTGCACTACTCTTGCACTCACTTCACACCGCAGTCAAAGTAGCTGCATTTGGCACATGTTTACTGGGAAATCGTTCTGCTGAAGCATTTCTACATCGCCATAAATTAAAACGATATCCATCATCTCTGAGTTGTTATACACGTAAGTCATTTCTGACACTTGAAAAACTAATGTAGATACACGCACCACAAAAACGTTTGATATCTGCAAAAAGTAATCGGATTTCAATATTCGGAATCGCCTGGCCAGAGACTACAGTAGCCCAGTGATGTAAAGCTTGAAGTACTACAACTTCAATAATTTTTTACTCGGAAATTATAAGGATTTTACAAAAAATTTTTTACGATATTTACTTAATTTTTCATGACGCATCTATTCCCAAATTTTTTTTAGATAAATTCTGAATCACCCTGTATACAGGACGTCCATTTTCTATTAATAATTATATTCACCCTTATTTCAACTGATTTGGAGTTTTAAAAAAAGTGTTACCTGAAGAATGTAATTGGTTTTTTGAGGTATGTGTCCTGATTTAAGGTATCCCATTACAACTTAGGTATTGCTGTTTTGTAACGAAAGGTTTCCAAGTAAATAAATATAATAAAATTTTCTAAATTTTTGACTCCCTGTATCTTGTAAATGGTGAATTTTTATATATAAGTATATTTGGGTAAATCTCATTTATTTTGACTATACAATAACCCCTTCCAAGGATGCCAGTAATACCTGAGACACCCTGTATACTGTCACTGGCTACTCAATGCTGGAGTAAAACAGCCATAAACACAGAGCGACCCACTATACTTGTTATTATTATTTTAACATCCATTGTCCCAAGATAAAGCGTTATTTACTTTTATTTTTCTTTTTAGGTGAAGCCAGTCCAATTCCAATCAGAACGATTATACTTAGATAATATTATTATACTAAGATAATAACGAACTAGCTAAATTGTTATACAAAAGATATGTTATATATATTTTTTATTTGATTTCGAATTATAGGAAATCTATTTAAAACCTTCGCAGATTTATTTTTATTCGAAACAAACAGACGATATACCGTTTACATAAGACCCGGTCTTAATAAGATTTATTTCGACTTGGAACTCACCAGAAGTTAAATAATAACGTTTACTTTTCTCTTCATCGAAATTTTATGTTTCGATCAATGTCTCTATTCTTAAATTTAAGCTACGTGGGAGTACGGTCTTCGTGGAAACCATTCCCTTACGGAGCGATACAATACATTAAACAATACGCACTGTCTGCTCTCGTGACCTGGTTTTCTATAAGGGTAGAGGCTGAATAATGCCAGCGAGCATCCTGAAAGTTAAGGATAATGGGGGTAGGCGCTTCCATTGTCTACGTTCCGTAACTCATTTAATTATTAAGTTCATAAAATGATAATTTAATTTTTTTCCAATGTAAAAGCACATGTATGAGTTCTAATATTTTAATACCTTAATGATATTAAATTCATTATATAGAATGTGGACACTACATTGTTGAAATCGCATAGAGTTTGTAAAATTGACAGGCGTGCAAACCCTAACGGATTTCAACACTCTTATACTCGTAAACCGCCAATAAGCTATTAAAAAGTTCATGCACATTATACCTGCACGGACCTGCACAGAGTGGACCTGCAATGCCTGTTCATGAAGGTTTCCATGTTAATGGAGCATCGCAGACTAAACTAGCACCTGCATGGATCGGCACCTGCAACGACCGTCACTCCAGGTCGTGCTGGTGGCCTGCAATTTGTATGCTTGGCCGCGCTAGTTCAACGTAAGTTATGATCCCACAAAAGTCAGGGATTGGTTTCAAAGTGTTAGAAATATTAGACCAGTTAAGTTGTGAATGTCGCTAACAACATCGTTAAACAAATTTATTCTTCCGAGCTACACTCAACTACTACTTAAAATCTTCAAAATATCTGCCACGTACATAATCTGCACAAAAACTAGCTGGTCCGTGTGCGAAGTCGTGCAGGTTTGCAGGTCCGCGTTGTGCTGGTCCGTGCAGGTCCATGCAGGCGTAATGTGCTCATTCTTTGACTCGCCGTTGAGTGGTCCGTTTTGACGAAACATTATTTTATATAGACTTATTCACACGGGCGCGCCACAGAATTAGCGCCACGGTGGCCCGTGTGAAAAGACTTTTTAAGGTTTGATTCTTTAATATAGTAAAGAATTTCAATTTTGACACTTGTATATTTCGTGGAGTGTGAACGAAGTAATCAGTATGTTTTGCATTTTTGTTTATGCTAACCTAAATAAAATCAGTTATTGAGTTTGTGATCGAAGGAATGCAACGTTGCAAAAGTGTTGATTGTTTAAACGGATTGATCAATGTAAAGTTATATCATCTACTGTATTAAATAAAGATCACAAATACACTGTGGAGATACGAACAACATTTGCCAAAAATAATTATACAAATACTTGTCACTGTTACACATCAGGTTTCTAAGAACTCTCCTGAGGCTGTATAGGGAAACCTGAAGAATTAAAAATAACACTTCTAATGAAAGCTCATATGAAATAAATGCTGCGAATACCTTCAACAAATTGAAGAAAACTGAAACGCCCAGATTTTTATGATTTTTGCATCTCAATCAGTAAATCCCTATTCAGAAAATAAGTCCAACCAACTACAATCAGCAGAAGAACAAATAGAGGATTATCTTGTAGATCTCTCAATGAATACAAGAACAATAAAGAGATTTAGGAAGCTTACTAATTGATCAAAACGAACCTAATTCATAAATTTAAATAATAAACCTCAATCGCATATTGCCGGCTTACAACAGTATTGAAATCGGTGAGGGTTTGCATGCCTGTCAATGTTACAGACTCTAAGCGTTTTCAACACTCCGGTGTCCACATACACTAGCATATTAGCATCTGTAAAATACGTCTGGGAAAGATGATCATGAAGAAATATTTTTGACGGTAGTTCGAGTTTAAATATCATAATGAGGAAAATGTTCTGGTACATTATTTAGGTTATATCTTACCCATAAAATACACTGAGGATAATAGTAAAATCTTTATATTATTATCATTTAAAATAATAATAATTGACCATCTCTGTCACACGCCGTGGGGGAGGCTGTATCACTATGAGATAGTTAACCATAGTAAAAGTGTGTTTTTTGTTTAGAGAAACAACAAATAAATAAAAGAATGCTTTGCAAGCTGATATTTTTATTAAGTATGTGTGTTAACGTCTTCTTAATCTTTATTTCAGTTTTTAAACTCGTTTTTGGAAAGATTTTCTTGGAATGGCATAAGTAGTAGATGCATTTCTAATAGAGGAGCCATTTTTAACAGTCTCGACAGCACGCAGAAGGTTCTTCTGGGTCCATGAACCAAGTTATTTGATGTACTTGGTTGGCATCTGATAAAATAGTGCAGACTGCTATGTCACCCAAAGTTAAAATAGCCATCTCACCCGATTTGCCAGGGAGAGATGACCATTCCGTTAATGCATAGAAAAAAAGGCTATGCTATATAGCCTGTGTCTACTGGCGCTGGATAGAACACCTGGAGATATTGGAGATGTCGCTGGACTGCTCTCAAACCTTAGCCATGCCACGTATATTAGAAGATTGAGTGAAGCGGGATGAGCAGAGTTAATAGTTAATAGTGTGAAATAGATACTCATAGACAGAAAAACGTTGAATATGATCCGCGAATTTAATTGTTATGGTCAAGTATTTATTTGTTTATAACTGTAGTTGTTTTGTTCTAGTTTGCGCTACGCAGCAAGTTAATTTAAGATTTTAAGTGAAACAATGAGTCTGACTCTTGAGCATCAGATGATTTTATCACAAACAACAATAATAAACTTTAGTGCATTGTATGGAAGTATTATCAGTTCCTAAAGAATATAATATGAAACTACATTATACGATCAATAGTTTTAGCAGTATACAGGGGTGTCTAGATATGTATATCATTACTGATTATTAGAAAAAACGTATAAACACATTTTTTCGAAACAGTTTTAGTGTCGCATCAAACAATTGCAAGACGTGTAGACCATATTAATCATTATATATCCTTGATCTTATTCATTTCCATGGTATGGATATTTTTGAAGCTGTAAATAAGGTGGTATCAGACAGGCTATGATTTCGATAAATGTTGTCACTGAAGCCAGAGTTATGATAAGGACTGAGATCTACAGCACTCTTAAAACAAAACAATATGTCTGTCTTGTGATACACTGCATTGTTCAACAAGATGCCCTATGTAAAAAGTATTTACGTCAAATGAATATCATGAAAATGGTTGTTAAAGCAACTAATATGATAAGAAATGGAAGCCGCATTTTGACAGAAAGGTTCATGATTTTTTAACCGAAGTAGATGCTTCATGTGGAGACTCACCTAATTAACGAATTAAATTTAAAGCTACAAGGAAAGCATAATATTGCCAATTTATATGGTCACATAAGAGGATTTAAAAATAAGCTTAAGCTTTTCACGTTTTCACTAGAAGAATATGATTTTACATTTTTTCCAAGTTGTAAAGATTACTTTCAAGAAATTAAGGATTTTGAGAAAGTTTCATATTTAACTATATAAATTGCAATTACAATTGCAGAAGAATTCGAAAACCGATTTAGCGACTTTAAGAAAATCGAAGGAGATATTTCAGTTTTTATTCCGCTACTTATTATACCTGTTGAAAACGTAAGCAGACTAAGCCTTCGACTGGATGTGATTTGCCATCAGATTCTTTTTACCAAGAACCAAAATAAAATTGGATTTTTTTTAGTTACTCTCAGGAGAACGTTAGCGAAACTTAGGCTTTATGAAGCTGGGAAGCACTTATCTTTGCGAAAAACAGCTTTTCCAATATGATTTTTATAAAGTCAAAATATAGGTGGTCCCTGTGTGATAAGCCATTTACTTACTTGCTTCGTTTTTCAACAACAACTATTCATGTCAGTCAAAACCAACATCCCCAAATTTCCCATTAATTTTTGTTTGTACATTTGTTATTTTTTTTAATAAATAAAAATAATTATACAAATAAATACGTTTTTTGTACTTATTACAAATCACAGATAAAATTGCATTCCATATATTTTATGATGCGGCCCTCATAACTGCAATTTTATTTACAGCAGCCCTTGGGCCACTAGAAGTTGGACAGCTCTGATTTAGATAATTGTACTTATGTTTCATTTACAGAAGATGAATTTCCAAGGAATATTGTGAGACATAAAACTTTTCCTTATACATTTCCATTATGAATGATGCATTCACAGCTTGGATACCTACTTTTCAAAATTCGGGCAAATTTATGGAAAGAAAATGAAGACGAGACTGGCACGGACCCGTTTCAATGAAAATTCCTCCGTCGATTAAACGGAGGGGTCCCCGCCGTTGACAAATTGGACATTTACAAAATAATTACGGCTTCCATTAAGGAGATCGCCCCCTCCAGGACGGCCCGATTCATAAAATCCGCGTTTAATGAATGAAACCGTCTCTCATTTTGTTATTTTCATTTAAAATTAGGTTGGTTGGCAGGGTCGCCGGCCAATGAACATCTGCGGCTATTTCTTCGCCGTCGCGGCCGTCGGGATGCCATTCCCAAGATTTTTAAGACGTTCTGGAATCGAGGGTCGTGATATTTATGACTGGTCCGCAATGCGAGTTTCGGAACTAATTTAGAATCAGGAATAGCAGCGACTGCAACTGGACGTCGTTGACAATTTTCGTGGAAAATTGTTTTGCGGAAAGAATTAATTCTGTACAAAATTAATGTAATTTAAAATATACAATATATATAGGTTGTTCCGTAGAAGAATCGCCACAAAGCAGGTGTATATAGGGGGTCACAAAATATTGCAATTTAACCAAACATATCACAGAGTTGCACACCGGCGGAGTTACAGGCCTTCACAGTGGGGCCAAATATATCGAAAAAAATTAATATCTCTGAGTTACTTAAATTTGGAATAATCAAATTTGGTACATGATTTAGGTTTATAATTGGTCTCTTTTGACTATGAGTTCAAGTAAATTGAAACATTACAAGTTGTTCATTGAGGGTGAGTCACTTTATAGTTTAAACATTTGAGACGAATAATCAAACAACAATTAGCATGTGCATACAAACACTATTTGAAATATGTTCAGGAAAATCTTAAAACTAATCCTAGAAACGTTTGGTCCTTTATTCAAACTGAAAAAGACAATACACGGATACCATTAGACATGTTTTTAGACGATAAGAATTTTGACAGTCCCATTAATATTGTAAACGGGTTTGCTACATATTTTTCGAGTGTGTATACTGATATTGACTCCCCTAACACTTTGAACAACTTTAACATTAATATAGAGGGTTTTAACTTGAACCAGTTTACTGAAGCAGATATTCTTCACTCTTTACATAAATTGAAGAAAAAAAATGACTAATGGAGACGATCAAGTTCCTAGTTTTATTATAAAAGATTGTGGTCAAGTATTGTCGACACCTCTGCTTATTATTTTTAATCTGATATTGTCAACATCAACTTTTCCTAACGTTTGGAAGTTATCCAGAGTTTGTCCGATTCTGAAAAGTGGTAATTCATCTGACATTAAGAATTATCGCCCCATTACAATTTTGTCAAATTTCGTAAAGGTTTTTGAGATGTCGTTGTATACTTTCATTTACAATAACATCAACCTCTATATTTCTCCAAATCAGCATGGTTTTGTGCCTAAACGTTCAACTGTTTCTAATTTAACAGAGTTTACTCAGTTTGTTTCAAATAACCTGGATAATAAAGATCAAGTTGATGCGATATATACCGACTTCTCAAAAGCCTTCGATAAGGTTAATCATAATTTACTTCTCCAAAAACTTAGGTACTATGGTTTTAGTAGTAATTTGCTTTGTCTTATGAAGTCTTATTTACATGAACGTAATTTATATGCATCTTATAACGGCTTTAAATCAAATACGTTTTTAGCAACTTCCGGAGTCCCACAAGGGTCAAATTTAGGACGGCTTCTGTTTGTTTTATTTATGAATGATTTATCTTTGAGTCTGAAATCCTGTCATCTTTTTTGCTGACGGCTTGAAGTTGTTTCATAGCATTTCATGTATTGAGGATTGTACTAAACTTCAGGGTCTTCTGAATTTTGTGGAGGAGTGGTGTGTGGACAATAACCTTCTTTTAAATATAAGTAAATGTAAGGTAGTTTCTTTTATTCTTAAATTACAGCCGTTCATATTTGATTATAGAGTTAATTCAGAACCATTAGCGCGTTATACTAATGTCAAAGATCTGGGTGTACTTTTTGACAATAAACTATCTTTTTCTGAACATAGTATTCAGGTAGCTAATAATGCATATAAAGCGCTAGGTTTTCTCATTAGAAACACAAAATCGTTTGATGATATAAACGCCCTTAAGTGTCTTTATTTTTCGTTGGTGCGCTTTAAGCTTGAATATTGTAGTCTCATTTGGTATTCTCACTATAATTTACGTATCCAAGAGGTAAAAAAAATCAACGTCGATTTTTAAAATTCTTGTCTTTTCGAATTGACCATTTTTATCCAATTAGGGGACACGATTATAATTTACTTTTGCAAAGATTTAACATTCAATCAGTTAGCACTAGAACAGCACTAGCAAGTTTATCATTTCTTCATAAATTATTTCATGTTGACTCCCCTGCTTTGTTAAGTTTGTTCACTATTCGAGTTCCGCGTTCTGGTTCTCGAAGTAATGATTTATTTTATTGTCATAATGTTAGAACAAATGTTGCTTTGAAGTCTTCTGTATATGTAATGTCCAATATTTTCAACTACATTGATATTAACGTTTGCGGCTTGAATGACTTGTTAACTTTAGGAATTCTGTCTTTTTAATACTTATCATGCTTGTAAGCAATTAATTTATTATTTATTGTTATTATTTCCTACTCTTTGTTGTTTATTGTCATATGTTGATATAACCAATTATGAATTTAAAATGTGTTATTTTTTTGAAACTAAAAAAATTCGATTTACCCATCAAATTATTTTTCGGAATGCTCGTGTAAAGTTTCTAGTACATTTATTACCAAATTGTCAAATTTGGCAATTAAATGAAGTATTTTTTTAAACAAGAAACTGTTATTTGTATCACGATAGCTATAAAATAACAATTTGTCTGGCATGTATCTACTCCAAAACTGTGTATTGTACAGTGATCAACAAAGTAATATTTTTGTCTAAGTTAGCATACAGTGGTTATAATAAACCACAATTTCATCAATAGAAGTTCGATTTAATCAGATTAAACAAAATATTGACATTATGCTAACTGCATGCAATTGAATAGACGGTGTAAATACAGGGTGACGAAAAGTAATACAATATGGCTATAACTTTAACTATTAATTTTTCAAAAAAATGAGCCAAACAAACGTTGCTAGACAACAAATACGTCACATTTCTGTGACCTTCAATTTTTATTACGTCATCAGGTGTCAGCGCGGCAATACGAATTTTTTATTTTTTAAATGCTAATGGATATTCTTTTTGCCATTTTTGGAATCATCAGATGTTTTTGCATCTGTTGACATAAAATGCTATTTAGGTTGCATGGCAAAATTTTTGAGAAAAGTTCTTTTATCTCTGAAACCTTTAAAAAACAAAGTAATATACCACATGTTTTTTTTTTGTTTCATTACTTTTTATTTTTTTTAATTAATTCACTGAATGAAATACAACTTAGGTAGCGATATTCAAAGACAGTATTAATTTTGAGACTTAAGTGACAGTTGTTGTTTTCTAAGTTCATAAATTTTATTAATAATAACTATTATCATTATTATAGTTCGTTGTTGTGAAATGTTCTCACTTAAATTAAATAATTAAAATTTTTCTTAAAAATCATGCAACCTACATAATATTTTCTACCAACAGAGCATTTAAACGATTCCAAAACAAGGCAAAAAACATTAGTTAGAAATAAAGTTTCGTATTCTCGGGACAAAAATTCAGAATCACATAAATGTATAGTATTTGTTGCCTAGCAACTTTGGTGACACATTTTTTTGAAAAATTAATAGTTAACAAATTATAGCCATATTGCATTTTTTTCCTCGCCCTGTGTAATACATACAATTTTAAAATACTGCTACTACCGTAAGAAAAAATCAAAAAACTTGATGCTTGCAGTTCAAACATAAATCTTAACTCGCGCTGTGAATAAAATAGGCAGCCAACCAAAATGCTGTCACACTATTGCGTCACTGTCCTTCATATAACCACTATAGATTAAGCTAATTTTTCAGTTTGTAAATTGCTAATTGAATTTTAGAACATAACATTTTTGACATAACATCTTGTATTATTTCTGATATCCTGCACAATTGTTACTAATATTCTAAAAAATGTACAATTAAGCAACTTCTATAAGCAACTGCGACAAAAATAGATTATTCTGTAGGTAAGAAAATGTGTATCAAGTGCAAGTATTAAATAGCATGTATTCAAAATTACACATTTTTAAATTGAAATAAGGAACAAAAAATGTTTTTTTTTTAATATTTGAATTTGAAATGGTTACTTACAATCGACGATTCCAAACGGTTCAATCTGGCTGGACCCGATTCAAAACGCGAAAATTTGTCGATTTTCGCGTTGGTGCAATTTTATTTTCGGGAACGCCGCACACATGCCAGCGTCCATCTTACCGGAGTGAACTTGGCGAACTGAAGAAAAAAATGAGCGCTCATCCTCAGCCCGTGCAGTTCTAAACATATATTTCTCCGAGATTCTTCGTTAAATTAGTTGTAGGCGCAACTTTACGACCTCTCTTATTCACATCTGCTGGCGACTAATGACTTCATTAGATTTCAGTAAACATTGCTCCTGTTTGCCTTCCAGACCCTCTTGAACGGGACCCGATTATTTCGCGATATACGGTTGTACTTCAAAAAGTATGAACATTGTTTTAAAGTACATTTTAAATACTGTGATCGTTCAAAATTCAGTACCCACTTGCCAACAAGAAACGTTGAGTATAGGTTGCTGATTTTAAAATTACTTTCTCGCAACAGTTAAACGCTTGGTTTTAATAATTTTGAATAGTATTGTTACGTTTCAAAAATGCAATGAGAATTTAAGAATATTATTTTGAGGCATTAATATAATTAAATGATAATTGTACACTAATTATTAGTATAATAGCACGTAGTTTGAATATTCTATTTTCATTGATATATCAACCTATTAACTTATTTATAAATGTTTATCGAATCTCTGTTTTTACATTGACTATGAATTGTTTGTTGTTATTTCAATTCTAGGGTTAGATTTGCTCGCTTGCCGGTACAATTAGGTACAGCTGATTTCTCGCGGAGTTGTCGAACTTGGTCCGCTTCGTGGGATCTGCTGTCAACTATTTAACGAAATTCTTTATTTTATGGTTAGTTTTAGTGCTGTAGTTAATTAATAAGAGATTATATTACATTGCAATGCATAAAAGGCAATAGGGAAATTAATTTATTCAATTATCTTCGGTATGCTTAGCTGTGATTGGTAGAGATATTGTCCAATCACAGTGCCACCAGTTTTCTGTGAGTCTTTTCGCATTCTTCTCCGTGGATGAAAAGAGAGAGAGAGTGACCTTCTTTTTTGAATTTTCAACGGTGTGCGTGTAATGGTGGTCGAAAAAATCCGTGATTTATTCAGTCATCTTAGATTAGGATTCATTTTTGCGGCCATAAATTAAGAATTTAGGGAATACTGGTGCAGGTATTTTTGATGGAATTCCCGATATTCTAACTTCGTAAGAAGGATTTGTAACACAACACTGAGAAAATTATATCCGAGGTCCATAATTTGTATTATCGTTGTAAGATAGCTGTGTAGCTAATTTTTAAAACTTTTGGTAGTAATAGTAAAAATTATTCGCGTGGACAATAACACTGAGCGACGTTGCCACTTTTTTTTTTTTACTGAAAATTTAGAGAAATTATTTGTTTGTTAAATACGTCACGCAGGTGTCCATATATCTGTGTGGCATCATGGAATTAGATTATTGTTTTTTTTTTAAATTTTTTTCATTAGGGTTTTTTATTGGGACCATATATCCTTACTTCTATATTCCTTTCGGGAACCTGGATTTCCTGTTTTGGTGCTGAACTTCCAGATGCTGGAATCTAGAGTACGTTCGACAGTCCTATGCATGCTGAACGCCACACATTTTTTTTGGAGATTGCTCGTCCATCCACTCTGCTATTCGTCTACCAGGCCGTCATAGACATTTGAAGTTTAGTCTTAGCCAGTTGAGCAGCCAGTTGTGCTTCCCAAGAAACCAAGGATTACACGCAAGTTCTTAATACCAAAGAAATTTTACTTTATCTTTTTCTTTAAATTACTTGCCAGAAGTAGAATGAACCATATTATTTGATATCTTACGAGTATTAGCTTTCGCCATTTGCATGTATATTATTTACTAGTTTTTTTTTAATTAGTTATTAATTGCTTAATTACTAATACTGTTTTTTTGCTTCACTTTTAATTCTACTTTTGCTTATTTCTAAGTGCTGATTTTTGCTCAGTTATTAATACTGTATTTGCTCAATTATTAATGCTACCTTTTGCTTATTTCTAAAAACTGCTTTTGCTTATTTGTGAATGCTGTTTTTGCTTATTTTTTTTATACTGCTTTGCATAATTATTAATACTGCTTTTTGTGTATTTATGAATGCTGCTTCTTAATGTTCTGCTTTTGCTATCATTCATACCCACAGCAGATTGTACGACGTTTGTGGAAATTAGGGTGTTCCCATATTTACTTACATACATGCTTCCTATATTTATTTATTTATGCGCCTGCGCCTGAGCTCAAGGACGCTGTTTTTGAATTTGCCGCCAATACCGTGCATGATTGTTTTACTTTATTTTTCTCTAATCTCTAATTTTGCATAACTAGTTACATTATTTGCTGTTAATTGCTTAACTACTAGTTCATTTCAGCATAATTCATAAATAATAAATTTGTTTACATGTACACGTCATTCTAATTTAGAATATAGACATCTACAACGCTTGTTTTATTTTATTTCTTTATCAACTACTTTTTGACAATTTTCGGCGGTTGATTGTCTCCAGTTAGGGTATAAAGTTGGCTATAGAAAATTTGTCTGGCGCCCCTTAAGATCTTGAACTACTCCCTTCTCCATTGAGTTAGCCAAATACCCGTTGTCAGTATACATGTATATATATGACCATGGTATCATAACCTAGTAAACTAAAAATAGATTTACGAGTTGTAGGTTGCATAAGTATATTTGGATAGATTTAAACGTTTCAGTATCATGTACTAATTTCACTCTCGAGTAAAAAAAAAAAACAGTATAATTCTGTTCATATTAATAATACTGTTACGAGATTTCTTTCTTCCACTATGGCATAAGTGAACATTTTGAAAACTTTGGTAAACCTTTTGTTTGTAAATTCAGCAAATAACTAGCGCTTTTCTTACCTACTGAATAACTAAACAAATCTATTAGAACCATAGACCTACAAACTAACCATGATCTACTGAACATAACAAGAAACTACTGTTATCACCCACTCTAGTTGAATTTTCTTCTAACCAAACCATTTATACTTTGGATAAATGTACAAAGTAAACCCTAATACAAAAGAATTACCAATTCTAAGCACTAACAGTTTAATTTCTGTAGAGCTTCTAATTCTAGTTTCAAGCCTTTGTTCTTCAAATTTGTTAGAAGATAGTCTCGCTGTTAGGTTTGCTACGGTTTGTTTACTTTCATGGACAGACAACCAAGCTTGACGAACATTCTTATGCTTCAACAGAAGTGTGTCAAATTTTCGATTTTGAAAATGTGCAATCGTATCATTTGGTCCCATTTTGTACTAATGAAACGTTCATGTGCTAATGTTTTCCTTAGTTTTATTTTTTTAATAAAAAATAGCATCAATTTGAAGGTGAAACTATAAACCAAGTTAGATAATATCATATTCTTCAACTATTGATGTTTAAAATATATGGCGAATACTCTTGACTCTTGAGTAATCGCTTTAGTTTTCCAGATGTGCAATCAAGAGTCGTCTTGTGTATTTGGACACTGATTAGTGGGGATTTCCGCATTTTGCTTTAAATTTTCATGTTTTGGTCCTCTGAAGAAATTAGTAGGGTAAAAACTGATAACAATGCTACAAAAATAGAACATTTCTGGCATCAATAACGTATTGATATGATGTTTCTCTAATTTAATTGCATGCATGTCTTCTAAATCGTGCTTCAGTAGGCTTTAGTAATTATTTACCTCTGAAGTTGTTTCAATTAATTTGACGTCTTTGGATTTTTCTGAAAAAAAAAATTTTCAGTGTTCAAAAACGAGTTATAAATTTTTAATTTTGCAACTAGTTGTTGAACATACTTCTGGTTCAGTTAAGATACATTTCCTAATGTTATTGATGAAGTTGCATACATATATGCAAACACGGAATTCCAGGAAACAACTACTCTGCGGGCTAATGCCCCGACCAACATCAAATTACACCTGGAAACCCGATAGTAAACAGCTAGTGTCACTCGTTAGCAGGACACCAGACATATACCGGTTTCGAGCTTATTAGCTCTTATCAGTATGCCATAGGTTAGGTATCTGACGAATAATCCTAGCTGCTTTAGTCTATCTAACCCGACAAAAGGAACCATGGCGTCAACTACTCTGCAGGCTAATGCCCCGTCCAGCATTAAATTGCACCATATCATTTCTCGCCGAACGCGAGAAGAAAATCTGATAAGGTGGTGTTAATCAGGACCCCTCAAAACCCCTATGTGTGAAATTTGAACAAAAACTATACAGTGTTTTCTTCTAAACGTTCTTAAAGTTTAATTTTTGTAAAAATTGTATTTTTCAAAATAACGCAACAAATATTTTTTTGATTTAAATGTCATCGAAAATAGTTACTTTTAATCCTAATACGGCGTTTAAGATGGCGATCCAAGGCCTGCTGTGATTATTTTTATACCCTCCGAATTCAATAAAAACGTTTAGCGATAATTTATTTAAAATCTGATAAGGTGATGTTATTCAGGTCATATCATAACCCGTATGTGTGAAATTTGAACAAAAACTATATAGTGTTTTCTTCTACACGTTCTCAAAGTTTTATTTTTATAAAACTTTGTAAAACTTTATTTTCCAAAACAACGCAACAAATATTTTTAGGTTTTAAATGACATCGAAAACCGCTCCTTCTAATCCTATCACGGTATTTAAGATGGCGATCCAAGGCTTGCGTTGATTATTTTTATACCCTCAGAATAAAAAAAAATGATTTTTTTATTTAAAATCTGATAAGGTTGTGTTACTCAGGGTCCCTCAATACTCCTACATGTGAAATTTGAATAAAAACTATACAGAGTGTTTTGCTCTACACGTTCCCAAAGTTTTATGTGTATAAATTCGTAAAACTTTATTCTTCGAGATAATCCAACATTTTTGTTGCTTTAAATGGCATCGAAAACCGTTTGTTCTGATCCTACTATGGCGATCCAAGACCTGTTATAATTTGTTATACCCCGAAATTTAATATAAATGTTTAACGAATTTTTGATTTACAATCTGATAAGGTGGAGTTATTCACAACCCCCCTCAAAACAAAATAATAAATTTGAAAGGCACTAGACGAATCAAGTGTTGAGCCATGAAATTATGTCAAAAGGTTTTCGATGTCATTTAAAACATAAAAATATTTGTTGCGGTATTTTGGAAAATAAAGTTTAATAAAACTGTGAGAACGTGTAGAAGAAAATACTGTATAGTTTCTGTTCACATTTCACACAAAGGGGTTTTGAGAGATCCTGACTAACACCTTATGACTATAAATAAAAAAATCGTTTAACGTTTTTATTGGATTTTGAGAGTATAAAAAAATCATAGTAGGTCTTGGATCGCCATCTTAAATGTCGTGGTAGGGTTAGAGGAAGCGGTTTTCGATGTCATTTAAAATAAAAAAAAAATTTTTTGGATTATCTTGAAGAATAAAGTTCTTACGGATTTGTACACAAATCAAAGTAGACACCATAAAATTTGTGTGGTGCATCTGCTTTATAGATGTTACTTTTGCAAAATATGAAGGTTTATTTTAAACAAAAAAAAATAAAAATTATTTGTTTTGAAATTAATAACATTTTTATAGAAAACACACAAATTGCAGAAATATTTGTATACACAAATGGAATTTCGCAAATATTCAATATCCAAGAGTTAAGCCATAAAGTGGTGGTGCTCTTTGAAATAATCTGTATGTTTATCTGTTTTATTAAGCTGCATCGGTGCCAGTCTTTTTTTAAAATTTCACCGCTGATACTTTGGCACGACAGATGAAAATAGTTGTTGCCTTAGAGCGTGGGCGTCGCAGAGTTCACGAACACCAATCGAAATAATATAAAATTCTTGGATTGGAACATAATTGACCAAGATAAATGGGTACAGGAAACATATAACTGGAATTGTGTCATAAAATTGGGCGGATTCCAATACTTTCTTCTATTTTGTCACGGGATCGGTGTTGCGTTGTGTACAACAACGGTTTAATCTGAGTTCCTCCATAAATCACCTCCAATAAGTGATATCGTCGGCGAGTTTTTCTGACTGCTTTCATCGCTGAAGCTACTTAAGTGTCCCCGTATATATAAATATATATTTTACATTCTTCTTGAAGTCAGAAGTGTTTAAAAATATATTTGGGTGGAATTGTTGAGATAATATCGGAAATGAATTTGTTTGAACATTGGTGCATGAAAGCCTCGTTTAACTAATTTTATAAATACGAAACTAATGGAAATATAAGTCTATGTTGATCAAAAGGAAGTTATAAAATGATCACGTGATTTTTTCAATGAATAGTAAGTAATCTTAGTCGGGTCTTTACAATAATTAAATTATACAGAAAAGATTCTATAAACATGTATCCACAAATTCCTCATTTTCGAGATACAAGTTGATATAAAAAACGGCGATGTGAATTTATCTAAAATACACCCGCTATATTCGAAATTTTCACGGAAATGGAAGAAAAATTTAGATCGAAAGACATCAGAAATTTACATCAAGAACTGAGAGCAGAAAAAAGAGGGTTTATATCTAAAACAATTGCATACAAAAATAAAAATGGGGAACTAATATCAGACAACAGCAAGGTGGTAGAAAGATTTGTAGAATTCTTCGATGAGTTATTGAATGTCCAAGATGATGTAAACGGGGAAGAACAAGTGACGGAAAATTATACGAGGCAAATACAAGAAGAAAACGAAAGACTGCCAACAAATTAAGAGATAAGAAAGATAATTCAAAATTTAAAGAGTAAAAAAAGTCCAGTATTAGACGAAATAACCAATGAAATGTTTAAGTATAGGGGAGAAGAGTTGTGTGTTAAAATCCATAAATTAATAGAGAAAATTTGGATTCAAGAAAAAAATCTGCAGGCATGGGCAGAGGCGGCGGTCTGCCCCATTTATAAAAAAGGTGATAGAACGAAATGTGAAAATTACAGGGGAATAGCTTACTCAATGTGGTTTATAAAATGTTCGCTTCGTATATAAGAGAAATTTTAACGTATCGTATGGAGGAGACAATCGGAGAATACCAATGTGGTTTTAGAAAAGATAGATCTGCAACGGATCAAATATTTACCTTACGTGAAATACAGGCAGAAAGTTACGAATATAAGATTCTTGAAATTTTGCACGTCTCTATAATTTATCATTGTGAGTAACTTTTTCAAGTAACATTATGCTGCATTTTCAGCAGAAAAGGCACTTTATCTGAAACCAAAACAGTTTTTACTCGTTGCACTGAATATTTCAAATAGGATTATTTGGGAAACCGTTACTCCTATCGATTTCAACAAGGTATACTTTTTTTCAGAAAAACAGGTAGAAGAATTATTTCAATAGTCAGATGGATACACTAAGCAGCAAAAAAGTTTTGCCATTTAAAAGAAACCTGATGTGCCATAAGTGGCGCCCTCTACTAGTAACGTCAAAATTAGAAACAAATTTGAATTTCTCGCCCGCAAAAACCTCCGAGTTACAAATTTTATATAAATATTTGGATTTCTTAAGAAGTTATTTACAAATATCGAAAATAAATTTTAACTTCAACACCCTGTATCTCGGAATTGCGACTATAAAATGAAAAATGTTATATGAACTACCCCCACTATTTTTTTCAAGGCCAACTCACATTTCAGTTTTTTTGAAGTATAAGTATAAAGTGGGAACACGCTGTAACTTTTTTATGACTGCTGATGAAAATTTGAAATTGGGTGGGTTTATATTAGACGCCATTTCGGATTTCATGACACTTGCGGTTTGACCGGAAATGACCGTAAATTTATATCAGCGGATCATTTTACGTATGGTAGGACCAATTTTCTGACACATTTTCTGGATGTAAGTATTTTTTTTTAATTTTTAAAAATAAAACTAGAAGGCCGCGTTTAGCAGAAATTGTTTTCTTTTTTGATGGATTTTAAAAATTGTATCACAAAATTTATAAAAAAAATCCTTTATTAAAAAACCAATAGGACCTACCCTCTTTACATTTGAAAAAAAAATGAGTTTTTAAGGAGATACAATAAATCCAAATTTTTGTGGTAATAACTAAAAAAATGTACAAGAATATTCAAATTCAGAATTTTTCCCATAATTAAAAACAAAAAGAGTTTAAGATACTTTTATAGGATCTAAAGATACGCTGTAACATTTTTCTGAATAACTTTAAGATTTCTTTTTATTAAAATAAATAAGAAACAAAAATAAACCTAGGTATTTCCTATAGTGGGTTTTAGAAGTTCAACTATCCTCAGGGATAAGGCACATAATTAAATGAATTACTCAAAAAAAAGTAGATGTTATCTCGGAACAGTGTAGATGGATCTGTAAAATTTGATAAAACCTAATTACGGTATGTTTAATTTTAACTACGATTTAACTAAATCGAGTTTAATTGCTATGGTGTGATACATTTGATTGGATCGGTTGTAAAGGAATTTAATTAAATCCAGTTTAATTTAATATTGGAAAATCGATCATTAGTAGCGTTAGAACTGTCGTCGAGAAGTCATTGGAAATTATTGTAAAAACCACAATAATGTCAAAGAAACATCCACATAAAACGATCGTAGATAAAAGTCAGTTATCCTGTCTCCTCAATTCTCTATAATTATGCTTTCCCACATATTTGGTAATCTTTTATTCAAATAGGCGTTAACTACTGGGTTTATGTGTTTTTTAATCTAACTTAATTTATGTATTTTAAATAAGTAAACTACATGAACTCTTAATCGAATTTTTTTATTACTTGTTACGATTGCATTTCAATAACTTAGAAGCGTACCTGGAATGTTCAATATAGACTGTTGAAAATAAAATAGAGCAAGATTAAGAGAGCTGGGTGGGAATAACCTCTTAATCGAATTTCCAAATAGTCGTTTTTGTGATGTTAGTAGTATGAAGACGGACGTTATCCTGCTGCAGCCAATAGAATATGTCGCCCCGGTTATTTTCCTTTGAAGGGATTCATAGTAAACTGCGTCTCTTTATCCCACGAAATGCAAAACATCAACATTCACAAAAGAATACCAGCTTTTGATTGAGGACGTTCTGTTGGGATCGAGCCCTTATTTTCTGCTCTTGGTATTGACTGTTAATGGCCACAATCTATCATAATGGCTAATTCCTGGACTGATTGGCGTTAATTATCATGCTAATTTTCAGTAGAGAATCGTTCATTTTAAAACGAGAAAACCATTTTCGTGTTGTACTTTTCCTAAAATGGTTCCAGCTCTAACTTAACCAGAAAAAATTATTGCATGTGCTCTTTTCTTCTGATTGGCAGTTCATTTTCTTTTGCAAACGGTTTACTCAACTCTGCACAAATTTGCATATTCGTAACATTAAACAAAAATACATTAAAACTATTTCTTCTGCTTCTATTAAGCAACGTGGATATTATGAGTAGCCACACAACGTAGTACATTGTCATTCATTCGTTACCATGGTAACGGTATTATTAATTTCATACTGCGATATTATTAATTTCTGCATCGCTGCAGTATTATTTACTTTATCTACTCCTATTAATTTATATATTAATTATTCAACTGCTTTTGAGCAATTAATAGTATCAATAAACAAATAGCATGAGTTTTTATAGTGAGTTATTATAACACGATGGGCTTCTACAATGATAATTCGGTATGTAAATAGTGTACGCAGTAAATTCTTTAAATTTTTAAGCCGATAAATACGTTCTATTGGTGTAAAATGGAATTTTTAACAAGTGGAAAGGAATGAATAATTAAAAGAAGGCGGAATTATCAATTATTATCATTGAGGGGACTAATGTCATTTGATATTTTAACAAAGTAATTTTGACGTTTTCAAATCAATTTTCTTTCTCGACACTTGTATCTTAGTATTTATTGTTATAGTCGTAGAAAAGTATAGTATTCAACTTGCGGTAATGGTCATAACTCACTTGATGAATTACAGCACTCGCCTGCGGCTCGGCCTGCAAACTTCATCTGCGTGAGTTATGACCTGTATTACCGCTCGTTAAATAATATGCTATTAGTATTAGTCTGCTGTGGCATGGGTCTCTAGAAGTGAAACATGTGTGGACACAATAATTTTTGTAGTAACTTTATTAATACAAACGTGAAGCTTAGAACGTTATTTTATACATTCTTGTTAATTAATATGATAAATGTCAAATTGACAATACAGGGTGTTTGTAAATAAGTGCGAAATATATTAGGGAGTGGTTGCCGAAGTTATTTTGTGAAAAAAAGTTCATATAAACGTAAGTCGAAATATGTTTCGTTTCTGAGATTTAAACAGTTTAAATTTTAATTTTTTATTTATTTTTATTAATTATTTCAAAGAGTTTTAAAGATATTGACTGGAAATTTGAAACACGTTTTGAAAGAATAAATTATGTTTTATTTTTTCCGCAAAAAACGGTGCATCGTACGAAAAAAATTGAAGAAACTATCTAAGAAAATATCAAAACGGGAAAAAGTCAGTGGCGTACCATTTTTTTTTTATTAAAAAAGGTTGTGCATTCTCGCGCGAACGTCACTGGTGCAAGTAGAAATATTCGAATCACTCCAAAAAAATGCACATTTATGCTTTCAAAGCGTGTTTCAAATTTGGAGTCAATATATTTAAAACTCTTTGAAATAATTAACAAATGTAAATAAAAAATCAAAATTTGAACACTTAGTTACAAACACCCTGTATACGAAAAAATTGCAATAATAGTTGTGACAAAAGTTTTCTTAGTGAAATTCGCGGATATTCGCCCTAATTATTTAATGATGAAGAAAGTCAACTTTTAGCGAATTTCGGCAATTGTAACATTTTCCTATAGTTTTCATCAGCGACCTATCATTAACTGTCATGGTAGATTGTCAGAAGCTCAAGACACACTTACAAACCCCAAAGTTATTAAAATAGTGATAATATTTCAATCTGTCTTACTATTTTACGAAATTCGCTAGATGCTGAGATTTCCCTGCCATTAAACAATTTAAATAAGAAACTGCGAAATTCACGAATCTTGCGACTATGAGGACAAACTTTACTTTCGTAGTTAATAAAGTTTTCAAATTATATGTTTGTCTACTTAATAGTCATAGAAAAAGTAAAGTGTGCAACTCATACTCATTTCCAACTCGTATGATTTGTAGCCTCGGATTACAAGCTTCCGCACTCATGGGAAATGAGTATCACTCCATGCTCTTTGCATAATATAACAGTAGTTTTCTTTATTTCCGAGTAAACTAAATTAATTGATTTAAGTAGTACCGTAAAGTGATTTGTTAAGATAATTTGTTGTTTTTTCGTTTACAATCAGTTGCCCCACTTCAACTTAAAAGGTGATTAAGATGTTCCTTCTCTCCACAAATACATAAATTTTCTTTAATGATTTGCATCAAATCAGTTTGCCTTAACCTAACTTTTTAAAACTGGCGTTTTTATTTGTCAAAAATGGAAGATATAAACTATATGATGCCGAAAGGCAGTTTCTATAAAGTTTACGCCTGAGTCACGAGGAAGAAAGGTGATGTGAAAAGGATAAGATGAAAGTAACAATATTACATAAACAGACTATCTTTCACTGCACCTTTTCCAATATTATCAAATGTACAATTTCACTGTTGAATTTCGAGATATCTAAAATGTCGTAAAATCGCCCTCAGAATATGACACAACAGTGTCTTCAAAATAATTTAAAGTTATTTCATCAATTTCTCTATCAAACATTTCATATTCATATTCACCGCCTTCTTTAAGAATAGTCCTACTATTTGAACTGTTATTGCCGCTACTACTGCTTTCAAGCATAACAGGAGCATCCATAATATTTATTTTTCTACAAAACTGTTAAAAGTGGGCTTTTTAATTGTCATTTTTGATGTTAAAAATGTCATTTTTTGACACGCGTGTTAAAAGTAAGTTGCTTTTAACACTAGTGTTAAAAGTAAATCAAAGTTTATTTAAATTTTGTTTTGAAAATTAATAAAACGTTTTAACAAACACATGAATAACTTTTTATTTTAAATAAGTACAAACCAACATTTTAACTATTTTAACATTTTAATTAACATTTATAGTAAAATTAGAACAATTTGAAATTGTAATTCCTTGCGGAGCCATCATACTTAAGTTGGTTTTACTGTCAACATGTGTGACATCTATTTTCTGTAGAAATACTACTGGTAGTACTGGTGGTCTTGCTAGTAGTTGCAGCAGTAGGAAGTATTTGGCACGCAATTTCCTTCTTCTGTTCCAGTGAATTTTCAATGTAGCCTTCAGCTACCGTCAAAGATTTCCATCCTCCACGTCCCTTGATGGTAGTAAGATTTACACCAGAATCTGCTAACAATGTCGCCGATGAACGACGAAAACAGTGTGTAGAGTTGAGGATTTGGTAGATTCAAGAACTCTGCAATGTCGGCAGGCATTTTACCAAACATGTTATTTCCGACTGGATTCTTCACACATTTATTCTTCATATATTTAAGAAAAAGTCGTCTATGGTCAGCGTTGGGTGGCCGGAGTGCCATATACTTTCTAAAAAAGTTTAAATAGAATTCACCAACAACACTGAAAATCCGAGGCATTCTCATTTTAGTATCTGGTATGGTCACAACAACCGAAGTGCCCAAATATTCGATATTGTCGATGATCATCTGACACAATTCCTCCCGGCGACACGCCCCGAAGACACCTGCTATTGCTGCGACTTTCATCATCAGATACTTTTCGTCTTCTGCTTCTGTGAGAAATTTGTCGATATGCGTCTTCGTCAAAACTTTTGACTTTTTTGCTTGATATCCTTCACCCTTCCGTTTTAATAAAGCAATAAGTTTATAATGTTTGCTTGATCTCGCTTTATTTTTAACAGTTTTGATCATGGAATAATTTGACCACAGCGTTGACGATTTCCATATCTTGACTTCCTCAAAATATGCCAGTAAAACACTTTCGTTACATTTCCCAGGGACCTTTTTAATGTTGCACCATTCCAAAAAGCGTCTATAAGCGATTTCGTACTGTTCCTTTGATTTCGCCGGCAATAATTCCAATGTTGCTCGACTGGCGGCTTCTTTGATTTCAGCAGGGATGGATTCGTTACTCTCATTATCGAGATTATTCATTATACTTATAATATTACTAGAAAATGCTGTCAATATTTTTGCGTTTTTTTCCGTAACTAACAACAGCACTGGTTGCTACGAAAATTTTGGTTCATAAATATTGCGATTTGTGTGGTATTTTTTGATTTCTTATTTTTATTGAGTTTAAAGTTCTTCCGATTGTTTCGTAGAAAAAATAGTGTATGATATACGTGTTAAAAGTAAGATTTTATTTTGTGAGTGAAGATGATTAAAAAACGAGCATAGCGAGTTTTTTAACTTCACTATTATGATGTGAGTGTTAAAAGTGCATTTTTAAGGCACGCATATGTAAAAGTTTCGCTACGCTCATTCTGCAATTTACATCAGTGTCTTAAAAACACTTTTAACACAAATATCATATAATATTTTTTCTACAAACCGCATTAAAAAGAATTAATCCGGGTAGAAATAAGTTTTAAATAGCATCGTAGGCACTATATCAAAATTTCGAAGTGGGCACATGCCAATGATATATAGTAACCATGGTGGCAACCTTTGTTGGATTCATCATTTATGAAAAGTTTGAAAGCTTTAGATTTGCTACTTTTAAACGTTGTGTCTTTTTGCCCTTAAAAAGTATAAAGAAAATATGGAAAAGAACAATCCATTTAATGAAATCGAGGAAGCGGTTTCTCAAATTGTATGAATTGCAATGTAAGTGTAATATATGATATAAACTTTAAGGCACTAGTGCTTTAAAATGATCATTTTAAAGCACTGGTACCTTAAAGCAATATTTTTAATGCTACAAGATAGTGTTAGTTAGTTAGTTGCATGAAGGATAAGGTTACATACATTACTTACGTCAACATAAAACCAATACGTCAACTGCAAAAATGTTTTGTTCTTTTGCATCGCTCTCCCATCACTCAACTGATTCCAATTGATTTTATAAGATAAATCTCATCAATTTAATCATATAAGTTACATACATAATTTAAATCAGAATGAAAGAAAACTATACTATTGACATTGATTTTATATGCTTCGATTCCCATAAATCTAATGCTATTGACAATAATTGATTTCTACATTTTTAAATATTCCAGCTAATAGTAATAGGGAAATTGCATGATTTTTCCAAATACGTGTAGAAGAAAGAATGTATTATTTTAATCCAAATGGCGTTTGTACTAGACAATTTCGTGGAAAAAGAAGCCTAAAAACGGTATTCAAAAATTTAGTCCGGCCGCGCCCTTACAAAACGGTCGCTACAACGGAGACCTGCGACGTCAGTTGCCGTTCCCACGTGTATACAACAGTGTGCTTTAAGCATTGAGTAAAAAATGGTTTCGGTCAACGCAGTACATACACTTAGAAGAGTTAATTTGTCATTTGTGATATTATTAGATGGTAATATGCTAAATAGGCATTGGTATTGAATAAAGTTGTAAATTACATTATGCCATTATGTACGAATACAGCGCCTAATATAAAATATTTCATCATGCCAAAAAATGAAAAGAAAAATGTGGTGTAAAGTGATGAAGCGCGACGAAAGGCATTGGAACATTGTTTGTTTGTGTAAACCATTTTAATGTAAGTTTAATTGGAAATACATCAAGTTTAAGTTCATCGAAAAATTAAATTGTAAAGTATCAATTAAACTTTTCTATTAAGAACCGTAATGTATACAGGGCGATTCCAAATAACATGTTCTGTAGGTATTTGCTCCTACTATTTACGTGATGTAGAATGGTATTTGAGGCATTTATAAAATTTTGCTACATTAAATTACCTATTTTATTCTGAGAACAATAAAGAAAAGTAATAAATAAGGGTTTTTTAAAAATGTTTAAGAAGAAATTAAATCAGTAGCAAATAGCAATAAAAATTTATTAAATTAATTGTGTTAATGGTAAATATCATTATTCATGACTCTTCCTTATTATTTTTCAAATTAAAACAAGTAGTTTGTGAAATGTGAAATCAGATGGCCTAATTTTATAAATACGTCAAGTAAAACCATCTATCTGCTACTTACCCAACAGCATTGTCACCGTAATTGCCACGAGCGGATCTATATTGTTACGTTTACCAATATCGTAAGTTCATCACATCGTCACTAATAATTATGGCATTGCCTACACAGTATTTACACTATGTATCTATGAGGCACAAATCCCACAAAATGACATCGCGTTTTCGGCCACGTGGTTTTGTTTATCTTCTACAGCAATTTATTAATGTTAATATCTTTATTATTATGTAATTATTGCCGCCAGACACATGTTCTCACTTTTCAATATGTTGAAGATTACCCTGTAATACATTTCAAACCAATACAAAATTCATTTGACACATTTGACAACAGTTACACATTTAAATGTATGTGTATTTTTCAGAAAGGATCACTAACACCTAATGACACCTTCAAGATAAGTGAACTACCTAATTATAATGCTGTATGCTATTGCGATATTTCCACGGCAAAATTGTTTTCATTACCTGCTGCAATATAATTTATTCTCGTCTATTTTAGTTGTGGAATACGGCCAGTGATCCTCCGTGATCAGGTGTGAAGGTAAAGAGAAAAATCTCGCACACGACCATGTTCCGCGCAACTTTGTACGCGCTTTATAAATAGCCCCCTTATCCTTCACAAAAGCACAAAGTAAACGGTTCAACTTACGCCAAAAACTCGTAAAAAATCCGAACCGTTTCTGGTGTGTGCAAGAATGCGCCCGTCGAACTGAACAATCCCATCGAGGCGCTGAATTTTTATGACATGGTCGTCGTCCAGAGTCAGAAATAGTTCGCCGCCGTTATGCTTTATAGATCGATTTGTTGCTGCTGCTGCTGTTCGGATTAGAAACAAAACAAATTTAAAAACCGTAATAATTCTATTTCTAGCGTCGGCAGACGGTGGTGGTGTTGGAGTTCTTGGAACGCAACCCGACACCACCATCCTTTCCTTTGCGGACTGTCGGGTGAGGCTAGTTTGGTTTGGCGGCGTTCGCCAAATACCGTTTTGTCGCACCGGATCGCGAGTGATGAACACTTGTCAGTATGCATTGGACACTTTTTGACCTTGAGGCCTAGATAACTAGACTGTCGCATTGGTATGCTAGAAGAGGAATGTGTAATTGAATATGTATTTCAATTCTAGGAAAAACCTATGTGACGGCTTATTTGGTAATGTCAACCAAATTTAGGTTGTCTTTTACCATTCTTGTGGCTGACCTTGAAGATCGTTCCCAAATAATTGTTAATTTTGAAAATTTTCTGTCATCGAAAATGAGTGGTTGTACGTTGTCTATATTACGACGTGAAATTTTTAAGAAAAATTATTAAAATATAATAATAATAAGATACATAAAATAATACTAAGTATATAACTCAACCAGTGATTAAAAAAACAAATAAAAATACATACAACATATGACATAAAATATAAGTAAAAGAGTAAATATAAAACAAAACAACAAGGAAATCTACAAAAGGTTACTAACATACACTGCAGTAGCATAAAATACAATATTATTACTACTTACTGGTAAGGATTATTAATTAGGTTACATATCACTTCTCGTGGTGTGTACAGTAGATAACTTTTATTTTAAATAAATTTAATGAAGTTACATTTAATATGATGTTGGGTACACTATTCAATAATTTCGACCCAAGATAAAAATTTGACCTTTGAGCAATAGTTTTTTTCATTTTAGGCGGTAAGTAGTAAATTACATGTTTGGTGTTGTATCCATGATGAAGTGTTGGCAATAATTGCTTTTTTCTATACTAACGTATATATGAAATCATATAATATTATATGATTATACTTTGACTTCTTTGTAAGTTAAGTCTGAGGAGTATAACATTGACTTGTTTAGTATGATTTTTAATTTTTTTGCGTTATTTCTGGATTTCAAAGATGTTCCCATCCGATTATGCCATAAATTATGTGATCCTCAACTAAAGTATGATATACAGTTTTTAAATCATTATAGGTAAGTATATTCTTTAAGTATTTTATTATGTACATTATGTTATATATTTTATGGTTTTTCTCGTAGTTAAGAGTATATTAGAAAATGAGGGCAATGATCTATTTTCGCAAACAAATTTATCCAAGTTTTATCCAAGTTAATAGTGAGAAGTATGCTATCTAACCATTTTTTGTGAAGACTTAGATCACTTTCTACAATATACTTTTTACCCGTGTCAGCTTTATAAAACAAGGTGGTGTCGTCAGCAATACTAATTATTTCTGCACTTGAGGGTACTAAAAACAGTCCATCAATATACAACGTGAATAGTACTGGTCACAATACCGTTCCTTGCGGTACTCCATATTCGACGCATTCAGAATTACTAATTCTTTAATTTTAACATATTGTTTCCTATTAGATAAATAAGTTTTAAACAAGTCAAACGCTACGTTTTCTATTCTAATGTCATTTAGGATTTTTAAAAGAAGGGGATGACTAACGGTGTTAAAAGCTTGGAAAGGTGTGTTATTTGTTGTGTTCAGATGTAATTGGGATATGATGGAATCATCTAAAATCGTCATCATCTATATTTTTTCATAAATACTCGTCCGGCAATTCTTATTTTCGACTATGATTTTTAAGGGTGTTTTGATCTTGAGTGGAGCATTCTGAATATGAATAACATTTTAATTGTACAGGCTGTTTATATTTAAGTTTAAATGAAGTTACTAATAATTTCTTGATTGTATTTTAGCACGTTATCCTAATTCGCTAAGCCCACCTTTAATCAGAATAATGTTTTTGACGCCTCATTACCGAATATCGAATCTACATATTAAACAAAAAATGTTAATAAATCATCATGTTTAACAAAAAAATTGTTTCATTATTAGCAATTTAACCAGTAATTTGTCTTTATATTATGCTTTCCTGTAAAATTGGTAAAAATGGACTTCGAAACATTTGTGAATTAAGGTAACGCTATGTGAATCACTTGTGCCTTGAACAAGATGTTCAAAATTCAACTGGCAATGCACGGTTTGACTCTACATGATCACGAGGTAACAGCAAGTCAATAAGGTGTTATAGTCTCTAATTTCTACAATAGCATTATCTGTAAAAGTTCATCTCTCGTGTTTACTTGATGCTATACACTAATGACTTTTTATGTCCAGAATTACAAATCCAACGGATTTAAATTCGGAGTTCTTGGAGACTAAGGAGTCACTCCATTAGTGCCAATCCATTTATCCTAAAAAGACAATTCAAAAGAAGTGTGGTGGAGCACCGACTTGTATTAAAACGGCATACTTATCACGACTAACGTTTAAATGTGCTCGTCTACTGAGGAGAAGCGACACATCGCGATGTAAACCATCATTTTGATCCTATGTCCGCATATTGGGGAAAAGCGACCGTAGGGAAAATATCACGTAACTTTTATACACATGCCTGTATCGGCATTAAAAATCTCGCGATGCTTCTCAATGGGCGAGTACTTAGTAAGATAATAGTACTTAGTAAATAATTTTGTAGAAAATATAAATTGTTTTCAGTTCACTAATTTATTTACTGAAAATGAGTACCTACTTGATAATAGTGAATTTGTTTGAAGGCTTGTGGATTGTGCAGTACTTCCAATGTCCAAGTTATTATTTCTGTATGAAGACGTAAAATTGTTTCTTTCGGAGAGTACGCCATATGACATAACGGAAAACATTTTCTCGATTTGCTATTGAACAAGTACTAGCAGAAGAATTTTCCTGTATGGTGTGCATGATATTTAATGTGACTTCTAGTATACGAGTTCCTTTCACGACTTACACCTTGTCACATTGTCTCGAATTTTGGATTCTTTAAGAACCCCACCTACTGTGTGTGTGTGTGTGTGTGTGTGTGTGTGTGTGTGTGTGTGTGTGTGTGTGTGTGTGTGTGTAACATATCTATGTACTTTTCATTAGTAATGTTAGACATATACACACCTCTCGTGGCTAAAAGAGACGTTCAACAGAACAGGCTCGACAGGAATTAAATGTATTGAAAAATATTTTTCATAAGTCATTGAAGTTAATTTTATGTGCGGTGATGAAAATAGTTTGTATTCCATTTTATTATAATTTGATGTAAATTTAATAGTGGTAGTATGATACAAGTGAAGTGTAGATCGGAATAATCTATGGTGTCGATATTAATTAAAAAAGTAAATTTTTTTAAAACCAATCAAATATAAAAATTAAGATAAAAGGTGGCTATTAAAAAACATGATAATAATTCATTGGGATGATCATTGTCGGTGGAAAGCCCTCTACATATTAATTTCGACCATAGGACACAAACATTTAGTAATTCAATTAAAATTCTTTTTTTATGTTGTAGGAGTAGGAATTTGAGTTTAATAACTTAATGGTTTTATAATATACTTGACTTTCTTGCTTACATGAAAAGTAATGTACGAGAGGCACTTGTTAATTTCCTACTGTCATGTTATTTTTATACTCTTGAATATTTAAGCGTAGTAAACAGTTCTTGGAAAGGTTGATCAGTCATAGATATTTATTGATATGCAGTTAACAGGGGCATTGTTTGCTTCTTGAATCATGTAACGTCATAATTTTATATTATTAGAATTGCTTTTGATGTATATTCCATGGAGAAATTAGCTACTGCGAAATCCAGCTAAAATGTATGCTGTAGCTGATAGTTCCAGATGTGAACAATTTAACGAAGAATTGAAGGAGTTATGGATCATAGTTTTTTATTCAGGATTCCCAGCTCAGGTCTAGATCTGATTTATAGTGTCGTCTGTCTTATTCGGGTTTTATTTCCATTTTTATAAATGTACTGGAAATCCCGGAATTAAAATAACCGATGAGATTTACGAAGTTTTTTTGTTCAAACGTCTTTGTTACAGCTCCTAAAATAAATTTACTTTAGATTAGTAATACTGATTTTAGAAAAACTAATACAAATAACCTACATTATTTAATTATTTAGTAAGTAACACATGGATAAATAAAATTAGATAATTTATTTAATAAAAAAATCGATGAGTGTTGTGATGAGGGGTATTGAAACAATAAATAGCGATAATGAATCATTTATATTAATTTAATAGTTATTTATAGTACAAGTGGAATATAGGCATTATTATACATTTCACGAATGTAATAAATAGTGCCGTTATTCCACATATCTAATATATAAAATTCTCGTGTCACGGTTTTAGACGCCATACTCTTCAGAAACGGCTTGACCGATTTTTATGAAATTTTATATCTCTGAGAATCGGTCGTAATCTATTTTTCCTACTTCTAAGTGATAGGGGTGGTCCACCCCAAACAATTCTTTTTTATTTTTTTGGACAAATTTTTTTATTTTTTTATGATGTGGCATTAAAAATACATACAACCCTTAATTTTTACCCTTCTATCACAAACCCATATTTTTTAATAGCCATTTTAGTAATTTAATCATTTTTAACCCTGGTCGATAACTGATCGATTATAATTAGATCAGTTATCTCCGCCAGGCGTCTACCGGTGTCACTTCTCACCACAAACCTAGAAAAAATATAGACAGCGTCGGTTCATGATATAGGTCACGTGACAGGTGCCGCGTTTTCTAGGGACCTAAGGTCCAGAAAATTGATATTTTATTTGCTTTATGTTGGCGGTTGTGCAAATATGATGGCTGCATTGCAATATGAAATTAACTAACTTGCTGTCATTTTAAATGTCATTAAATAATGTGACATGAATGTGACCAATCACAGTAAACAAATGAGATTCACGCTACAATAAAACCAACGTAAATTGGCATAAAAATCAAGTTTTACTGATTCTGGACTTTTTAGGGCAGCCATGAATTAGCGGTCGCCGGCAATATGACACTGGCACAGTCTATATTTTTTTCTAGGTTTGTGCTTCTCACACAGTAAACAGCACGGAGTAGGGATGAGAACTAAGCCGACTACCAAAATATTCACTAGAAATAATTCATATGGCAAAACAACGTTTGCCGGGTCACCTAGTACTATATAAAATTATATCTAGAACTGCAAAAAATGTTATCTACAACTACCTTAAATTGACAAAAAAATCCAAAATCAGATCTAGTTTGTAAGTTTTCATTCAAAATCAAGAAGCAAATGCATTGTTATGGTAACTTGTCATCCTTGTTATAAACAAAATTGAGTTTTCGTTTTTACATTTATTTGTGAAAATGGTGATGTTGTTTGAAATAATGTTTCAGGAATAGAAAACTTGCCTCTTGAAATTGAAAAAGCTGCACCAAGTGCAGTAGCTTTAGTTTTACCAGATAAATCGCGAACCAAGTACGAACAATTTTATAAACGATTCACTCATTGGTGTGCGTCTAAGAATATAAAATGTGAAGCAAAAGAAAAGGTATTATTAGTATTTTTTGAAGAATTATCCAATCCAAGTACAATTCATCTAGTCTTTGGGCGTTCTATTCTATGCTGCGGTCTACAATCTGTATGCGGCAAAACGTTGAAATCAGTAAATTCAACAATTTAATTATTTTTCTGAAAAAGCAATCAGTGGGATACAAACCAAAAAAGTCAAGAATATTAACGAAAGAATATGTTTCAAAATTTTTACAAGATGCCGATGACACAAAATTCTTGCTAACAAGGGTAAGAACAAGAAAATGTAAGCTATTGGAAATTCATAAATGCATAATTTAAGTTTGCCTTAATTATTGGACTTGGAGGTGCAGGCAGAGTGGACTAGTTAACTAATTTGCTGTAAGAAAACGTAAAAAAATAAGGAAACATTTTTCATATCTTTATACCGGATACGAAAACCAATGTTTTCCGAGAATTCTAGTCCTGCCGATCATGGAAGATTTTTTGTTGGTTACAAAGGTGGTAAATGCATGAAACTTTCTGTTGGTATAAATACTTTTAGTGTAATGTCAAAGCCTCAACAATATACAGGACACTGTTTTCGACGACCATCTACTTCACTTCTGGCACACACAGAAACAGATCTTCTAACTATAAAACGGCATAGTGGTTGGAAGTCCAACACCGTGTGTGAAGGCTATATTGATAGGTACGTCTCTTGAAAACAAGAAAAAAACCGATTGGCGTCATTGTAGTTACTTCAAGTACTTGCAAAGAAAATTTAAACATATATAAATATATACAAATACAGACTAGCTGCATTTATCTGATATTAATCTTATGAATTACCAAAGTTGTGTTGTTAATATTTATAACAATTTTATAACAGTGCCAAATAAATGCTGTAATGAGGCTTTTATAAATTAGTTGTATATAGATAAATACCTTTACAGTACAGTAAAAAAAATATCTACCTATTATAGAAAATTCGGATCATTTCGAATGTCTTTCTAAAATACCAGTCGGTTATTTCTGGACTATAAAATAAATTATTCTTTTATAATAAAATTAGTTTGGAAATGGCAATTAATCGAGAATGCGCTAATAATGTTCAAATAAAATTAAGGGGTACTTTTTCCCATTTTTCTATATTTTCTTCAAATGACTCATCGTAACAGATTTAACAAGTGAACGAATTAATTTTTTGCGTATGATTTGGCATTACGATAGTGTACTTTAGATACACTTAAGCGATTAGTTACGGTTATTGATCGATGTTGACACTGCCAAATTACGACATCGTACAAATATATTGATGAGAATCACAGAAGCATAATAAAAAATGTTAGATCATGCAGAGGGGCAGACATTGACTCGGATCACTATCTAGTGAGAATAGATTTGAAGATAAAAAAACCTATTAAAAAGAAAGGATTACAAAGGAAAAATAGACAACTAGATATGGCGACATTATAAAATGAGAGAACCCAAAAGAAGTATGAAGAAGAGATAAGGAAAGGTTTGCAAGAAAACATACAGATATTGGAAGCAAATATAAATAAAGAATGGATAAAGATCGAAAGTGTCATACAAACAGCAAGTGAGAAAGTAATACAAAAAAAAAAGAGTTTGCAGGAAGGAAAAGATGGTGGGATGAGGAGTGTATAAGATAGGCGGAGAAGAGAAATAAGCTAAGAATTAGAGCACTTCAGTCAGTACAAGAGGAAGATAAGGAAAAATACAGGGAATAAAGACGAAAGACCAAGAAAGTGTTTAGACAAAAGAAGAGCGCAGAACAGGTTAAGAAAATAGATGAAATAGAGCAACATTATAAGAGGAAAGAAATACGTAACTTCCACAGAGAGATAAAAAAGGAAAAAAAGATAAAGAAGGAAGTAATGAGGGATGAAAGTGGAAATCTAATTGGAGAGGAAACAGAAGTGAGA
Organism: Monochamus alternatus; assembly: GCA_037114965.1. Lineage (NCBI taxonomy): Eukaryota > Metazoa > Arthropoda > Insecta > Coleoptera > Cerambycidae > Monochamus > Monochamus alternatus. The sequence goes on along the minus strand of CM073435.1, from coordinate 18,194,511 downwards.
GAAAGATGGAGGCAATACTTTGCAGATATGTTGAATGAAGAGAGTGTAAGGAAAGCAGAGGAACACGAGGGGATGACACCGGGAAGGGAAGAGGAAGGGGAAGTAGAAGAACCTACAAAACAGGAAATAGATATAATTATAGAAGCTTTAAAGAATGACAAAAATCCAGGAATAAACGGAATAACAGCAGAGAGTATTAAGTACGTAGGAGAGGATTTAAGGCAAAAAATATACGAAATGATACGAATGATCTGGAGGAGAGAATGTATGCCTGAAGATTGGAGAGAGGGAGATGCAACAGACTGCAGAAACTATAGGGGAATATCATTGTTAGATATAGGGTATAAAATTATGGCAACGTTAATAAAACAGAGAATAGAATCTATAGCAGAACTACAAATAGGGGAGTATCAAGCAGGTTTTAGGAAGGGGAGGTCAACAACGGATCAAATCTTCATGGTGAAGGAAATTCTGACTACATGCTATGAGTATGGAATCAAAGCAATGGTTCTATTTGTGGACTTCAGGAAAGCATATGATTCGATCAAAACGAATAAACTAAGTAAAATTTTGAAACAATTTGGGATACCAACCAAACTGATTAGGCTATTGAAAATGACCTTAGAAAATACTAAATCCAAAGTACGAATAAAACGTGAATGTTCGGAAGGCTTTACTATTGATACAGATCTGAGACAAGGAGACCCACTCTCAACGCTTCTTTTTGATTTAGTACTAGAAAAGGTCATAAGACATGGTCAGTTGAACAGAGAAGAACACATACTGTTTAAAAGTCACCAAATAGTAAGTTATGCAGATGACGTGGCCATTATGGCTAGAGATAGTAGGGAATTAGAAGAAGTAACGAGAAAACTTGTGGAGGAAGCACGTAAAGTGGGATTGCAGGTAAATCAAGAGAAAAGTAAGCTTTTGAGAATAGGAGAACAAAAAAAGGATAACAATTTTAAATTGAGAACAGAGCATGGAGAGATGGAGTTTGAAGAAGTGCAAGAATATGTGTATTTGGGGGCGCTAACAACAACTAACTGTGATGAGGAACAAGAAATAAATAGGAGAATAATAAAATCAAACAGAAGTTCGGCAGCAGTCAACCACTTATTGAAATCAAAAAATTTGTCCAGAGAAGTAAAATTTAGAATGTATAAAACAATTTTGAGACCGACAGCGCTGTATGGTAGTGAAACCTGGGTTCTCAATAAGAAGTCGATCGAAAACCTTTTAAGGTGGGAAAGGAAGATCTTAAGAATAATTCTAGGGAGTAAGAAGACAGAGGAAGGCTATGTAAGGAGAAATAATGAGGAAATATATGCAATGTACCAGGCACCAACAATAGACGAATTTGTAAAAGCCAGAAGAGTGCAGTGGCTAGGGCATCTAGAACGTATGGAAGATGAAAGGGCAGTTAAGAAAATAGTAGGGAGTAAACCTAACTACAAGAAAAAAAGAGGTAGACCGAGGAAGCGATGGGGAGAGGCGGTGGCAATAGATCTAAGGGAGAAAACGGATTGGAAAAGAAAAGCGAAGGACAGAATGGAGTGGAGAAGAATAACACAGCTCTGGGCCTAAAAGGCCTGGAAACAGCTTTATATATATACAAATATATTAAGCAGTTACGTGTTTACTATATAGTTACTCTAGAGATATACAGCGTCCCGTATAATAATTAAGTGTGTATTAATTTCAGTTGTATTGTATTTATTTATTTTCAGTAATTTCGTGCCGGTATAAATTAATTCAAATTTTATATGTGTAACTTAGCGAAAACGAAAATAACTACGTGTATGGGATTGCATTAAAAATTTTTTAGGAAAACCTAACATTTCAGTAATAATGTAAAAATTCGAATTGAAGGGCTTTGCCCGAAAGAGAGGGTGGGGGGTGTCTAATGAAAATTTTGGTTCTTTTGCATGCAACTTAACTTAATATAAATAATATCACACTATTGGGTGTTCTTACTGTCAAAACTAGTTCAGTGGTTACAGAATGTATCCAAATTATAATAATTCTGTACAGAGAACAGAAACAATCAAACATGTTTCATTGTTCATTTCCAATAAAGCTGAAGTTTCTGATTTTCTGTTTCTAAAACTGTTAATAATCGTAATAATTGTAATTATAATGCTGAAAGTGTTTTCTTATAAATGTTAAGTATTCTCAGACTTGGAAATAGTAGTCGCATTTGGGGGTCGCAAAAGGACATAACCCGCCAACCTTTTCAACAATGTTCCAACCGTACCATGAACCATTTTTCACATTGAGAGAAAACAACATATTATATTTTTCTGTTATAATTTATAGCATCTTAACAGGTTGACTTTACACAAACGTGTCAAATTTTTCAGAAGCTTCACTAAGTTTCTCCAAAACTTTTGCAGTGCAATCCCAAACACAATTTACACGCCCGTACATAAAAAAGAGTGGATTCTCGTGTAAACTTATGTATATCCTTATGTTTATAATAAGTATTTGTAATTGGTAAATTATTTAATTGACAAAATTCCAGTAATCTTATTCCATTATTGTTTCTGGTTTCTTCCCTGTATGGTTTAATGATTGACGAGTAATATCTCTGTCCTTTCTCCCTACTGTTCCAGATAAATTATACATCCCTCACATTTTTCTACAACAATATTAAAGTCCTCCCCAAAATTTATCTTTGATTTCCGCTAATTCGTTTTCATCCCCATTATTTTCTTTGATTTCTGCTGATATTCTCTCTGAGTAGGCTTCCTATTTGTGGTCCTTTCTACACCACTGTATATTAATGTATGTCTCTCTAAACGTAATGTCCTTTGCTCGTTTTTTTTACTTTCTGTTATAGCTAAAATGTCAGGTTTCGCGCTTATAAATTACTCATTTAGATATTTTTCCTTTCCTTGGATACTTCTTATATTCCATGTGTCCATATTCTTGCCATGTCTTTTATATTTATAATTCCATCCTTTTTATTTGTAATTTTATCTAGTTTCTTCACTGTTTGTTATCAGTTTTTGATATCCAGCATTCCTTTTCCTTTTTCACCTTTTGCTATTTCTCTAATCTTCTGGATTTCCCTTTCTTTTTTTTGTCATATCGTAATCTATGTAGATTACTGCATTGCTTAACTTATTCTTAATTTTCATTATTTTTTGTTTTTCTATTTCCGCTAGCGTCATTTCTAGCCTTTTTCCTTTATTAGCTACTATTGCTTGCTATACTTGTACAATCTACTTGTATTTCCTTCCTTAAATAGCTCTCTACTGCTTTTTCTATGTTGTCTTGGGTGTTAAATACTTTATATATTTTTATTATATTACTTTTCTTTTCTTCTTTCTCCGTCTTTTCTATTCTGTCCTCTAATATTTCTTTCTTTCTAACATTACTTTCTCCCACTATTCCTTTTTTCTTCTTATCTCTTTATTAAGTTCTTTAATATCCTCTTTTAATTTACTATTATTTGATCTATTTTTCCCCATTTAATTGATACATTTCTTTTAGTTCTTATATTTTTATTTTATTTTCTGCTTTTGATGTATAATAAATATTTATCCCTATTCAACTTCATTTTTTTAAAAGCACACCGATGAGACAAAGAATACTAGGATACTCTGTATATTTTTAATTAATTTCAGAGATGAAAGCATTGGATCTAGGTATTAATTTATTATAGCAACTTTTATTGAGTAGCAGAATTGAGTGCACACGTCTATATATGTGTTGGAAAAATCCCAAATTGCACATCAATATTTTTAGTTTAACCAAACACACTTTTCTCATTACGAGAATGTATATACACACCTACTTAATATAAACCTAAGTAACTTAAATCTTAAACCTTGATATCGAAACTAAGTGGAAAATAAAACTGCTACATATAGATTTAAGAAGCTTTTTCGCATGTATGTATTAAACTTGTGTTATTTCAATTATTTATTTCGTTGTTTAGGCTGCAACTGCAATATTATGATATACATATGTATTTCAATGGAGTATTATTTTTTGCTTAAAATTATTTCCATCAGCATTTATTAAACGAAGTTTTTAAATCCTTCGAGAACAGTTGATACAGAATAAGATTTAACCAGTAGTATCAGAATCATAATGATAGATTTCAGCTCTCAAAAGTAGGAAAGATAAGTGACAAGTAACAGTTCAATTCAGCAGACAGTTCAGAGTTACTTCTGAAGAAGACATATGTTTTTGAAACGTAAAGAAGCATAAACCGACGAAGTGGCAAGCAGTCTGGAAATGATGTAACCATGACAACTGCCACGTAAGCCTCGCACTTTAGAGATAATAAATATTTTACATGTCATGCCTTAGTACCTTTATTTATTAATTATTCTAGTAATTTCTAATAATAAAAAGATCTGGGTATTCTGAAAGCCATATGCATTGCGGCCAAATGAAAATTAAACTGAGCCATTTTTAGGAATTGCGTCAAGATTGTAGAACAACGCTCAGACCCGTCGATTTTAAATTAAAGGGGAACATTCTTTGCTGGTATTTTTGACTCCGCCACTTTCACCCCCAAGCAAGGGCAAGTATGATTAAATTCGTTCGCCCTGTTCATATTCATCTAAGTAGTAGCAAAGTAAATGGCGAATTCATTCGTCCATAATGTTGAGATTATAACTTGAAATTAGAAGTGGTAAGAACAGTTGATTGATTAACTTCATATACTTTTACTCTTTTACTATTGATGATTTCTCATCATTTTTCCAATGGCCAATATTGAAGCCAAAAGGAGATGAGAATAAGTTATCCTCACTTTTTAACTTTATGTAATTACCCTAATGCTCAGTACAAAGTAAGAGCCTATCGTTAAATCATATACAGGGTGTTAAAAAAAGAGTGTAAAATATTTCAGGAAGTAATAGTATGAACCAAAATAAGCAGAAAAGTCTTAATAAACATGGATCCGCAAAGTAACGGTTGCGGAGATATGGACCACTATTCGTTTTTCAAAGATTTTATTTTATTAGGAATAAACCGACAAAGGAAGCTTTTAACAAACAAAAAACAAAGTTACAGAAGATGTTCAAAGTGCCCTCCGTCCATTTCCAAGCAGGCACGACATCTTCGCCTCAACGGTATTCGAACTCTTTCGAAAACACCCTCCTTGGTTTGGATTTCTTGACACTTTTGATTAATCCGTAGTTGCAGCTCTTCCAGATTATTTACAGGAGTACCATACACTAATGTCTTCAAATATCCCCAAACAAAGAAATCTAGAGGCTGAACCCTCTATCAGACGATCTTGGAGGCCATAAAAAAGGTCCGGCCCTTCCTACCCATGTGGAAAAGTTTGGTGTAAATGCTCTCTAACGGCCATGGCAAAATGAGCTGGAGCACCATCATGCTGGAACCACATTTGTTGCCTCTGATTCAAAGGAATGTCTTCCAAAAACTCATACAGTGTGTTCTGCAGAAAGTTGAGGCAAGCAGCGCCTGTTAATCGGTTTGGTAAAACAGCAGGACCTAGAAACCTGTCACCTACAATACCCATTCAAATGGTTAATGAAAAACGTGCGTTTTTTAATTATATACCGTTTATAGTAGTAGTATGTATTTAGTTTACGTACAGGGTGTTCAAACTCGATAGCATAGGCCTACTGTGAGGATACAAAACAATTAAATAAAATTTGGGACACGTGGTGTTAAATGGGATAAAATCCATTTTCAATCGAGAATATTATTTTTTGGATTTGACAGAAATGGCTAATGACGTCATCGATTATATTTTTTGCAGAAACATTCCCAAATTTTTTTCCTCTTAAACAATTCTCTTTTTTCTAATGAACTTTTATTAGAGACATTTTTCTGTATTACTTCCCGTTTAAGCAATATCGTTCTAAAGAGTCTCAAAACAAACACAACTTGAAACTCGAATGAACATTACTGGTCCATTGAAAATCCCTACATTTTAAATCCAGTCCAAAACCAAGGCCATTTTGGAGTAAATGTATGTGCTGCATCATCGGTAGGCATTCAATTGTGCCTTAGTTTTATGAACATACATATGAACAGCGTAAGTTACCAAAATTTCCTACAAGAAGAATTTCCTGCACTTCTGGAGAATATGCCTTTGTAGCTTAGGAGAGATCTATGGTTTCAGCACGATGGAGCTCCACCCCACAAGGCCAGGATTGTGCAGCAATATTTAGGTAACACTTTCCCAGAAAAATGGATTGAGATTAATGAACCTATGCAGTGGTCTGGAAAGTTACCAGATCTAAAACCTTTCGATTTTTTTATGGGGGTTTTAAAAAGTAAGGTTTACAAAACACCTTCGCGAGATATTAATCATTTGAAAGAAAGAATCACAAACACTTGTGATGAGTTAAATAGCGAAATGTTAGTAATCGCATCCGACAAAGAAGTCAGATGAAGACTGGATATGTCTCTTGAAATGAGAGATTGTAATATGCATGTAGTATGAGGGCGTTGCCTACTTTTTCAAGTTTAGTTATTGTTATCATCACCTTTTGTTTTAACTGTATTAAAGAATTATCGAGTTTAATCCTTTTATTTATTCTTAACGACATTTATGCACTTTAAACAACGAACATTATATTATTTTTCAACGACTACTTGATCCGTCCACCGGTAATGATGATTTTTGAGTGGTATTTCTTTTGAGACTCTTTAGGATTATATTGCTTATAACATTTAAGTAATACAGACTAATTTCTCTAATAAAAGTTTATTGGAAAAAAGAGAGATTTTAACAGGAAACAAATTTGGATATGTTTCTGAAAAAAATATAATTGAAATCCCAAAGATACTTTTCTCCAGAAATACTTTTGATTGAAAATGGAGTTTATCTCATCCCATTTGACACCACTTATCTCAAATTGTATTTTTTGTATCCTCCCAGTAGGCTCATAGTATCGAGTTTGAGACATCCTGTATATCCGTAAACACATCAGCGTCTAATAAACTAAATAAATTAAATTATAAAATGTGTAAACCTAATTAAAAGGAATAGGGAAAAATACCGAGTACGACTCTGTTGGGAGCCGCATCTCCCGGTCTCAATTTATTAATCTATTTAAAGATGATTCATTACCCCAATGAAAGAAAATATGCTAGATTATTAATTACCGCGAGTGCAAACAAAATGCTGAAGCAACATTACAACTGTATGCTATACATTATCTAAAGTAAAGTCACTGACATCAGGGAATTTGTTCAAAACTTGAAAACAGCACCTGAATCAGTTTCCAATCGTCAGTATTTTCAACATTATCTGGACATTACAAGTACAGTGTACGTTCGTCTGACGGTTGGAAATCATTTTCAATTGTTGTGTGTGTCTGTTTTGATTTTGCAGTTAAACTTAGCTTCATACAACAGAGTTTGCATCGTATAAAATATTTAATTGAGATGTTTTCATATACATTTTGTAATTGTTGTTATGTATTAATTTTTCCAATTTTCAGTTTAAAGTTGAAATTTAATTGTTACCAACAATATGTTTCGCTAAATATGTAAACAATATATTTGTAAGAGGAGTTTCGTTGAAAATATTTGATAAAAACTGTATTTCTTAAGTTATTAAGTGATATCGCAAAACTAGTGTATTTTCAAAATTTGCTTAGGCTCTTAATCATCATCACAGAGCAGCTCAACTAAATTTTAGTGATAAGCTTCAGCCTCAGTATTAGTAACCTCTATAATATCCCAAGGAAAGGTGTACTAAAAAAGTCTAATAAATGACAAAGATTAATAATGATTAGTTGCATATAAAGACCGAAATTGTATGGTGCAACTAGTAGGAACCTTTGGAAGTCACTTGCTCTGATTCGAATAGCACTTATTTTATTTTTATTTATTTTATTTTAGAATTACACCATCCAACAGTCAATGACCAATTACAGGATGGGAACTATAACATTATATAAACACAACGCACAAATTACAAAAAAAGACATAAAAATGTAAAATCTACAAATCAACACAATGAAATAGCAATACAATTTCAAATTGAATGTCAAATATTTTTTATTTTATTTGCAATTGTACAAAATAAATCAACTTTGCTTTACAAATCATTACATGTATGACAGCTGAAGTGCAACGGAGAAAGCGTTAAGATATCAGTTCTCGGAATAGACAAATTGAACGTTTCCATATATCTAGAGGACGTACGTGGCAAGGCAAACGTTAGCTTTTCTAATATTAGAGGATAGTCTATGTAGTAAACTGTTTTTGCCTCTAAGACTTTCTGCAGAAAATCTAGAAATTAGTATATTCTGAGGAATGCCGATGGAAGGATAAAATCCATCAACTGTATAAGATCCATATTTAAAAATAGTTTCTAATGAATCTTTATATGTATCATATCCAGGCTTCCAGATGAATGAAGCATATTCTAACTTAGATCTTACGAAGGTGTTAAAAAGCAAAAACAGTATATTAATATCGGTGAAGCCCTCGAAGTTTCTAATAACGAATCCCTTTCTGTAGGATGCTTGAATAACTGATTCACATGTAAATTAAAAGTTAATATTCTGTCAAAAGTAACTTCTAGGTCTATGACATAGACAGGACGATCTAATGTGATGCCATCTATACTGTATGCATATAAAATAGGATTCTTTTTTCTGTTGTAAGAGATCACACTACATTGTTTGCTATTAAGGGGAACTTTATTCCCATCACACCATTCTTTAATTATTGAAAGATTGTTCTGTTATTTAATACAGTCAGATATGGAATGTATGGGGCAAACAATTTTGGCGTCATCGGCATAGAGTAAGATGTCAACGCTCAAGTCTTTTACAATGTCATTAATAAATAGAAGGGGCCCAAGAATAGAGCCTTGAGGTACGCTTGAATTTCGACAGACCTAACTCCATGGTACTCAATAAATTGTTTCCTGTTGTTTAACTATAGAAAAAACTAAATAGTGGCAAAGACAAATCAACCTGTTGGAATTTTTTTAATAGAATACCATGATCAAGCCAATACTAATGAACAAATCTAGTAATTATAAGTTTAGTAACAGCGTATTCTGGTATCCCCAATTTATAATCTTGTGTATTGTTCGGAAGTTTCTTGGGTACGCCCGTACACATAAAGGACATAAAGCGTCGAGACTCGCCACGTGAAAAATAAAACAACGACTAAACGGAGAAATCTCCGCCTGAAAGACATTTTGGAGATTTAGCGAACATGTGCTGGTGGCGAGGAACAGCCGTCGGGTCCTCGTCGTACGGGCAGCAGCGGGACACGTGCTGAGTTCCGTGGAACCGACGTGGGGAAAATATTGCAGAACACGCTCGTGAATGTGGCAACAATATTTATAGAATGATACACTTTCTGGGATTGTTTATTTTTACATCGGCATTCCGTTCCTCGCTTTTTCGCCGGCCGAGGAAATCCGAGATCTGTCAAGGATGGACGTTCGCGCGGTGAATCAGAAGCGGACGTCACATCAGGATCGGTATCTATAAACAGATGTAGAATTAATTGAGCTGACAAAAGAATCGAGTTCCTACACGTTGGCGAAATGTAAAGAACTGTTAAAACGATAAAAAAATATATTGTCTGACACAAAAGTACAACGAAATTATTATTTACGGGGCGCATTTCATCAGATATATGGTTGTATTATTATTGGTCGGTCAGTGGTCGCGCGGTTTAAGGCGTCAGTACTTGAATCGAGGTGACTAGATCAGTGTTGGTTCGAGCCCAGCTGCCGGTAGACCGTATATAAGCTATATTCGTGGAGAGGTTTGGCGCCCTCTCTGCGGGTATGGTAGGGTAGAAGAATGTTGGCTTGGGTCAATGTGAGAGATTGACACCGGTTGATATTTGACTACCCCTCTAATTAATGAGGTTGTCCAGGTTTCCCCCATTCCTGCACTGAATAGTGGTTAGGGCCTACCAACGTAAGTCGTTCCTGGGCGCAAATGCGGCCTGCTTAATAATAATATGCCGCCCCCTCTCCCGCACAAGTCTCCGACTTCTGGGCTAATCCCTGTGATTAGAATGAGGGGTAGAGATATATTATTATTATTATCATTATTATTATTATTATTATTATTATTATTATTATTATTATTATTATTATTATTATTATTATTATTATTAAGGATAGACCGCACTATGAGGTCGCGGTCTAGACGCATCACGGACTGTGCTAGTCTCATTTTCGTCTAGTGGAGAATCTTTTAATGATTTTAAATGTACACGTTTGCACTAGCACGTCAGGAGCCGAACTCCCTCGTGACGCGGTCTCTAAGATAACCCAATTCACTAGTGTCTATGGCGCTCTGACATAGCTTATGAAGAAAGAAGAAGTGAACATTTTTCTCTTCGTTGTTTCAATGAGGTTAGAGAAAACCTTTCCAAAAGATCATCATGAGAAAACTAATACATGGATAAACATTATCCAATTTCAACAAATTCTATCTTGATATGCACGTTGTAATGGGGATTCTAGATAAGGCTGGCATACTCCAGTTTCGAGTGAGCAAAAGCAAAATATAACAGTTTAGTGCTGGTTTCCAAGATATGTGCGATCAGTGAATTTTGAAGAAGTGGTTTTAAAACAAATCGATGAAGACCTTTCGACAAGTTCTCGAATAATTGCTACTACGATGGGTGCTTGTCAAAGACTCGGGCTTGCGGATTACGAACCGAAAACGCTATTTTTCGTTGGTTTTTGCAGCACCTTGGACTTGTAACTTTTTAGGGGATGCTAAAATTGATTTTTTTACATGAAACACCCCCTGTAAAATCAGCTTAGAAGTCCACTGTTTCATTTTTCTCAACTATTTTCGAAACATCCTGCATAAGAAGTCATTTTATGAGTATCCAGAAAAAGTAATTTCATTTCAGATTTATCGGGCGCATCTATTACAACTCTTACGCGGACTACTGGGTATCAAATGTAACGAAGCACTTTCTAAACAAAGAATCGATATTAGGTTGGTAGGTAAGGAGAAGTACGTCGCCAGGAAGGAAACTTTAGGGATGAAACCGAGAGTGAGCCGACTTATTTTATCTTTGGACGATACGATAAGTCTTATTATAATTTTCTTATAACAGATAAAACTAATTTCAAAATATGGTCAGTTTAAAAATTTTCTTCGGCTTCCTTTTAAAGTGAATTTGATTAAAAAATGCAATTGCCGTTAGAAACTTATTGAGCTTCCAAATAGTAGTTTTTTTTGTCTTTGTAACATTAAAATAAAAAACATCGTACCTCCTCCAAGGAATTCACAAACGAAAACTCCTGGTATTAAACTGAATAAATATAAATAGTAAACGTTAACTTTTCGTTAGTTAGTGAAGTGATATTTGGAATAAAGTGAACATTACACGGGAAAAAACATTTTCATTAAAATTCACACAACACCGTAGCACATACAGTATGTGCCAAAAGTATGGAATAAATTCAATAAAAACGAAACAATTATTTTTTGGGAAAAATCCTCGAACAGGTCGATTTTTAATTTAAAAAATATATATTTTAGCGTAAAATGTGATTTTCAAATGTCATTTGTTTTCGAGTAATGACGTCATCGATTTTTTTTTAAATGGCAACACCATATTTTTTTCCTTGATTCTGAAAGATCGTTTAATTCTCTATCAGACGGTACTAAAATTTTGCCCTCTTACATAGGAAAGTTTTCGAGTAAATGACGATTGAATGTTAGAAAACGTAAATCAATTAAAATAAAGCAAAAACGTTATCAAGTTTAGTTTTTCGAATTCCATAGTTATTTTATGGATCACGTAGGTAAAAATCTTTGCAAAGTGTCATTGTCACACCAACTTTCTAGTAAGTATTGTAAGCAACATAGAAATTATTATTCAATTTAAAGTATTATGGCACATTTAACTGTTACTCAAAGAATTGAAATTTTAATTCTTATCGGATGCGGGAATATGACTAGAACTCAGCAGGAAGTTTGCGATTTATTTAATGAAAAATATCCAGATCGCCCTATCAGCCAATCAACAGTTAGTAAGGTAGTCTAAATTTAGAGAAACTGCCAATGTTGTAAATATTCCAAAACCTGGACGTCCAAGCATTAATGAAAATCAGAAACAGAACATGTTGATAAGTATGGTGGATAATCCTCATAATTCTTCACGATTGGTTGCATTAAACAATGACACTAGTCAGAGCACAGTCAGAGCTACGTATCTTGAGGAAGGAAAAATATCATCCCTACAAAATTTAACTTGTGCAGGAACTCAGTGAAGATGATCCCGATCGCCTCTTACACTTTTGCGAAATTCTAATGGATTTATGTCAAGGAAATAGAAATTTACACCGGCAAATACTTTTTTGATGAGGCCACATTTTGTCTGAATGGTACAGTAAACCGTCAAACTTGCAGATATTGGAGTCGGGAAAATCCTCATTGGATGGCAGAGGCACATACCCAACACCCTCAGAAATTAAATGTGAGGGCTGGAATAGTTGACGACAGAATAGTAGGACCTTTCTTCTTTGAAGGAACCCTTACAGGACAAATATATTTAGAGTTTCTAGAAAATGACCTTGTTCCAGCCCTTGCAGTAATTTTTTCTAACGATAATGACCCTGACATTCCTGACGATACCATATGGTTTAGCAAGACGGTGCCCTCCGCACTATGCGCGCCCTGTACGAGATTATTTGGACAACTGTTTTCCTGGGAGGTAGATCGGCAGACGCGGACCGATAGAATGACCTGCAAGATCGCCAGATCTTACACCTCTTGACTATTGTTTATGGGGATACTTGAAGTCAAAAATGTACATTAATAAACCACGTAATTTAGAAGAACTTCAAACTCGCATTCAGGACGAAATACGCAGAGTTACCCCAGAAATCATTCATAATGTGCAAGAAGAATTTCTTCACAGACTTGCGCATTGTCAAGAAGTTGGTGGATGGCAATTTGAACATTCAATTTAAGTATTAAATTTAATCAATTGTATTTTATTTTACATACCTCAGAATTGTTACTTTTTTATGGATAAAATTTACGTTTTCTAACATTCAATCGTCATTTACTCGATAACTTTCCTATGTAAGAGGGCAAAATTTTAGTACTGTCTGATAGAGAATTAAACGATCTCTCAGAATCGGGAAAAAATATGGTGTTGCCATTTAAAAAAAAATCGATGACGTCATTACTCGAAAACAAATGACATTTGAAAATCGCATTTTACTCTGAAATATGTATTTTTTAAATTAAAAATCGACTTGTTCGAGGATTTTTTCCAAAAAATAATTGTTTCGTTTTTATTGAATTTATTCCTGTCACGGAATTTGCCCCACTCACACCCAAATCGACGACTGTGGTACCGCGAATTGATAAAATTGCCCCGATCGCCCCTACACGATTCTGTTAAACAAACAAAAAGCCGTGGATCGAGACGGGACTAGAAAATTTGAGAAACGACGAGAAGCGTTCGAGAGATGCTAGAAAATAGATCTAGAGATGCTAGAATATACCTGGAATATTCGTTGGGTCTATAAAAGTAAAATAAACGGCCGATTAAGTTAGTCTTGTATAAGTCTTGTATTATAGTCTGAATTGAAGTGTTTAGTTGGAGATATCAAAGTGATTTAGATAGCGATTAATTAAATAAGTGTTTAGTTGAGTTTTAATTAGTGTTCAGTAGTGTACTGAGTATAGTTAATAAAGAAGTAAATAATTAACGGATTGTTTTTCTGGCAATAGTAAAATTCGGATTGGGAAATCCGTGACAATTTGGTGTCAGAAGTGGGATTTAACTGGAAGTTTTAAAGAGCTTTCTGGAACCCTGTCCACAAAGTGGGATTTAGCTGGAAGTTTGAAGAACTTTCTGGAACCCTGTGCGTAAGTGGGTTTAAGTGGAAGTTGGAAGAACTTTCTGGAACCCTGTGCGTGGGTGGAATAAAGACCCAAGTGTGACATATCACCGCACTCGTTGTGACTTGAGGAAGTGAACGGTGGTATTCGCGAAGGACAATCTCGAACATTCTAGAACTTTGTACGGGAGTGAACGGTGCTATTTGCGAAGGACATTCTCGAACATTCTAGAACTTTGTACGCGAGTGAGACAAAGACCCAAGTGTGACATATCACCGCACTCGTCGTGACTTAAGGAAGTGAACGGTGCTATTTGCGAAGGACATTCTCGAACATTCTAGAACTTTGTACGCGAGTGAGACAAAGACCCAAGTGTGACATATCACCGCACTCGTCGTGACTTAAGGAAGTGAACGGTGCTATTTGCGAAGGACATTCTCGAACATTCTAGAACTTTGTACGCGAGTGACACAAAGACCCAAGTGTGACATATCACCGTACTCGTTGTGACTTTAGGAAGTGAACGGTGGTATTCGCGAAGGACAATCTCGAACATTCTAGAACTTTGTACGCGAGTGAGACAAAGACCCAAGTGTGACATATCACCGCACTCGTCGTGACTTAAGGAAGTGAACGGTGCTATTTGCGAAGGACATTCTCGAACATTCTAGAACTTTGTACGCGAGTGAGACAAAGACCCAAGTGTGACATATCACCGCACTCGTCGTGACTTAAGGAAGTGAACGGTGCTATTTGCGAAGGACATTCTCGAACATTCTAGAACTTTGTACGCGAGTGAGACAAAGACCCAAGTGTGACATATCACCGCACTCGTCGTGACTTAAGGAAGTGAACGGTACTATTTGCGAAGGACATTCTCGAACATTCTAGAACTTTGTACGCGAGTGAGACAAAGACTCAAGTGTGACATATCACCGCACTCGTCGTGACTTAAGAAAGTGAACGGTGCTATTTGCGTAGGACATTCTCGAACATTCTAGAACTTTATACCGAAGTGAGACAAAGACCCAAGTGTGGCATATCACTGCACTCGTTTCATTGTAAGGAAGTCAACGGTGACATTTACAAACACATTCCTGGACATTCTAGAATATTCCAAAGAAAATAGAGTGAATGCCTGTAACTAGAAGTCAAGTCAACATGGATGCACAACTGGCGAAACTATTGGAAATGATGCAAACGATGCAGGAGAAATTAGAAAAGAAATTAGAAGAACAGGGACAGGCGATGCAAGAAAAATTTGAAGAACAAGGGCATAAAATGGAAGATCAGTCCCAGACGATGCAGGAGAAATTAGAAGAACAAGGGCATAAAATTGAAGATCAGTCCCAAATGATGCAGCAGAAATTAGAAGAACAAGGGTATAAAATGAAAGATCAGATACAGGCAATACAACAAGAAATGAGGGATCAGACAAAAGAAATGCAGACAAAATTAGAAAAATTGGAGAATTCACTAGAAGAAAAACTAGAGGAGCAGTCATATAAAGTGGAAAAACAAGTAGAAGAGAAACTGTTAGAACAAAGAAAAGAAATGAACGAAGAACTGTTGGCACACAAAAAGGAAATAGACGAAGAAATAAACCAGGTTAGAGAAGAACTTAGACATAAATTAGACAAGATAACAAAGGAAGGCGTAATCAAATCAGAAGGACCTGTTATCCGAACTCAGAAAACGAAACCCCCTGAATTCGACGGCAAGGTCTCCTGGAATGTCTATCTGCGTCAGTTTGAAGCAGCAGCTGCAGCAAACGAATGGTCTGATTATGAGAAAGCTACTGCTCTGATAGTTGCTCTACGAGGGGAAGCTCTTGACGTCCTGCAAGGAGTTCCTGCTGGGCAGCAGAATAACTACGACATTCTAAAACAGCATATGGAAATGAGATATGGGGATAAGCACCTGCAGCAAGTTTACCAAGCACAATTGAAAAATCGTCACCAACAGAATGGAGAGAATTTACAGCATTTTGAGACCGATGTTGCCCGACTGGTTCGATTGGCTTATCCAACAGCCCCGTCCGAATTCTTAGACCAGCTGTCCATCCAAGTTTTTACCGATGGCCTAAGAGATTGCGAAACCCAGCAGGCATTACGACTCGCCAGACCTAAAACGTTGAACGACGCTCTTTCGCATGCACTGGAATTCGAGGCAGCAAAGATGGCATCTGGTAGGCATGTTAAAGTTCGGGCCATCAGTGATAACAGCGATAGTATGGCAAATGGAGACCTAATAAAGACGCTAAAGGAGATTATTGATAAATTCAGTCCATCTACTAGGACAAAGAAGGAACAATCTGATAGTCGAAGGGATCGCCTTCTCAAATGCTGGAACTGTGGACAGACAGGACATCTAAAGAGACAGTGTAGGGCCCCAGTCGCAGATCAGCAAAAGCGCGACTCCCAGGCTGCGCAGGAAAACTAGGTTCAGCCGGCTTGACGGGGCAAAAGCCGGCTGCGTCCTCCTACCATGCCCCACGAGAAGAAATTACGTTGTCAAGTCTCCAGGACTCTGACTCCTTGCTAGTAGAAGGCAGTATTTTTGGTCGTACTTTCTCTATGGTAATCGATACTGGAGCAGCAAGAACTATTGTACGACCGAATATTATTGGTGCTTGGCGTATTAAGAACCCTGTCAAACGTTATGTCCTCACAACAGCCAATGGACAACAATTGCCAGTCAAGGGGGAATGCGAGCTTGAAATAGAATTAGGAGACATCAAATTCAAACACAGAGCCCTGGTAGCAGATATATCGGACAATATCATACTCGGACTAGACTTGTTACGAGCAAAGGGGGTGAATCTAGATTTGAATGCTGGTACGTTACGGATAATGGGTGAGGAAGTAGTGCTAACGACCACCACTGAGAATAACGCTGTACGGAGACTCGTTGTTAAAGAAGATGTGGTACTACCTGCTCAGACCGAAACATTGGTTGCCACTGTAATGGATGGGGAAATGTCTTGCAGTGTAGGAGTGGTGGAACCCAGTAATCCGGATTTGTTTAATAAATCTATAGTCACCGGCCGCACCCTGATTAAACCGGAGAAGACGACAATAGTACGGGTAGTTAACCTGAAAACGTTTCCACAGAAAATTACAAAGGGAACTGAAGTAGGAGTCTGCGAACCTGTTACCATGGTCAGAACACTCAAAGAAAACAACGAAATGGAGAATAAAACAAATAAGACCAGTCTACCAGAATGTTTAAGGAACATCGTGGATAGGGCCAAGGAAAGATTAACAGAGGTGGAGGTGGAACAACTCGAAGAGCTGCTAAGTGAAAATGAAGATGTGTTTGCACTTAAACCAGGCGACTTTGGGAGAACCAATGTAGTGAAGCATCGAATCGATACTGGTTCATCGTCTCCTATAAAGCAGCCACCACGAGGACTTCCACTAGCTAAGCGAGAAGAAGTTAACAAGATGTTAATTGAGATGCAAAGCCAAGGCACCATAGAGCCATCTCAGAGTCCTTGGGCTTCTCCTGTAGTCCTGGTCAAGAAGAAAGACGGCTCCACCCGATTTTGTGTGGACTACAGAAAATTAAATGACGTCACCAAGAAAGACAGTTACCCACTACCAAGAATTGACGATACTCTGGACACCTTGGCTGGTGCGCAATGGTTTTCCACTTTAGATTTAAAGAGTGGATATTGGCAAGTCGAGGTCAGCCCAGAAGACAAGGAAAAGACAGCGTTCACTACCGGAAATGGATTGTGGCAGTTTAATGTAATGCCATTTGGCCTATGTAATGCTCCTGCCACTTTTGAACGACTGATGGAAACTGTACTTCATGGCCTGCATTGGGAGACCTGCTTGATTTACTTGGACGACGTGGTGGTGCTGGGACGCTCTTTCCAGGAGCACCTGAAGAACGTGTCCGAAGTGTTCAAGAAGTTGAAAGCAGCGAATCTGAAGTTGAACCCGAAGAAGTGCAGTCTGTTCCAAAAGGAGGTTAGATACCTAGGCCACATTATTACTCCAAACGGTGTGAAAACAGATCCGGAGAAGACAGAGTGCATAAAGAATTGGCCGGTTCCTAAAGATAAACATCAAGTTCGAAGTTTCCTCGGCCTATGCACATACTATCGACGATTCGTGCAAGGATTCTCGGATATTGCCAAGCCTCTTCATAAACTCACTGAAGACAACATCCCGTTCGAATGGACTCCGAGATGCCAGCAAGCCTTTGAGACGCTGAAAGAGGCTCTCTGCACTACCCCGATTTTGACATACCCAATACCTGGACAACCATTTATAGTGGACACGGACGCAAGCAACATTGGAATTGGCGGAGTTCTTTCTCAAGTACAAGATGGTCAAGAGCGAGTAGTGGGCTACTTCAGCAAAGTCCTATCAAAAGCTGAAAAGAACTATTGTGTGACTCGGAAAGAATTGCTTGCCATCGTCAAGAGTTTAGAACACTTTCATAAATACTTGTATGGCCAAGAATTCCTCCTAAGAACGGATCACGCTTCCCTTAAATGGCTGCTACAGTTTAAAAACCCTGAAGGACAGATGGCCAGGTGGCTGGAACGGCTGCAAGAATATCACTTTGTTGTTGAACATCGAGCCGGCAGGAAACATGGAAATGCAGATGCCCTTTCTAGGAGACCCTGTCCTGTCAACTGCAAACACTGCAGTAGTCTTGAAAGGAAAGAGAACATCTCATCAGTTTCTTGCAAGGTGGTAGCAGCTCAACCTGAAGACAGATGGAGTTCAGCGGCGATTCGGGAAGACCAGCAAGCTGACTGTGACATCAAGCCTTTAATAGACTGGAAAGAAGCCAACAACCGACCCTCTTGGGCAGAAGTCAGTAGTAAAAGCCCAGCATTAAAGAGCTATTGGGCTCAATGGAATTCTCTGGTATTGGAAGACGGTGTCCTAAAAAGAGCATGGGAGAACAATGACGGAACGGAGGTCAAGAAACAAGTACTACTCCCGAGGTCCCGAGTTAAAGAAGTGTTGCAGGAAGTACATGGAGGTACTGGTGGTGGACATTTCGGTATCAATAGGACTCTACAGAAGATTAGGGAGCGTTTCTACTGGTTGAGCTGTAGGACGGATGTAGAAGATTGGTGCCGAAAATGTGACATATGTGCAGCAAGCAAGGGACCGAAGACCCGTTCCAGAGGCAAAATGCGCCAGTACATCGTAGGAGCACCGTTCGAGAGGATTGCCATTGATATCGCTGGCCCATTTCCGAAAACTCAAAGTGGGAACCGATATCTGCTAGTAGCCATGGACTACTTCAGCAAATGGCCAGAAGTATACCCCCTTCCCAATCAAGAGACCACGACCGTAGCAGAAGCTCTAGTCAACAACCTGTTCTGCAGATTTGGTGTGCCCATGGAGCTACATTCAGATCAGGGCAGAAATTTCGAATCAGGCGTGTTCCGAAAGGTCTGCGAGCTTATGGGAATCCGAAAAACCAGGACCACCCCACTGCATCCCCAGTCAGATGGTATGGTAGAACGCTTTAACGCCACACTAGAAACCAATCTGAGGATGTTTGTGAACGAGAACCAGACAGACTGGGACAAGCTCATTCCACTCTTCCTGTTAGCTTACCGCTCAGCTGTCCATGAAACTACTGGGAAGACTCCCGCAAGGATCATCTTTGGAAGAGAGCTTCGCCTTCCCGCAGATTTGGTATTTGGTCGTCCTGCGGAACAGCCCACAGAGCCAGACACTTATACCCATGAGCTAGAACGAAGACTAGCAGCCGTACACGATCAAGTCAGATCTCGAATGCGATTAGAGAGCGATCGCATGAAAACTCGATACGACGTCCGGGCCAATACAGTCGGATTCCAACAAGGTGACCTGGTGTGGCTGTACAACCCCACGCGGAAGAAAGGAAAATCGCCTAAGCTACAGAACCGTTGGGAGGGCCCCTACACTGTCATTAAAAGAATCAATGATGTCGTCTACCGGATACAGAGGACTCCTAGGAGTAAGATGAAGGTCGTCCATCTGGAGCGTCTGTCCCCGTATAGAGGTGTATCCGATCGGGACGATCGGTCCTAAGGAGGGGGCAGTGTCACGGAATTTGCCCCACTCACACCCAAATCGACGACTGTGGTACCGCGAATTGATAAAATTGCCCCGATCGCCCCTACACGATTCTGTTAAACAAACAAAAAGCCGTGGATCGAGACGGGACTAGAAAATTTGAGAAACGACGAGAAGCGTTCGAGAGATGCTAGAAAATAGATCTAGAGATGCTAGAATATACCTGGAATATTCGTTGGGTCTATAAAAGTAAAATAAACGGCCGATTAAGTTAGTCTTGTATAAGTCTTGTATTATAGTCTGAATTGAAGTGTTTAGTTGGAGATATCAAAGTGATTTAGATAGCGATTAATTAAATAAGTGTTTAGTTGAGTTTTAATTAGTGTTCAGTAGTGTACTGAGTATAGTTAATAAAGAAGTAAATAATTAACGGATTGTTTTTCTGGCAATAGTAAAATTCGGATTGGGAAATCCGTGACATTCCATACTTTTGGCACATATGTATAGCTCCAAATACAAGTTGTGTTAGACCTTGCTAGGATATTACTAGAAGGAAAATTACAAATCTTAGTTAATACATAGTATAATCTAGTAATATCCTAGCAAGGTCTGATACAATTTGTATCTAGAGCTATATGAGCTACAGTTGTGTGAATTTTCATGACATCTTTTTCACATTAATTTGTCATGATTTTAGAAACCTTTTTCTAACTACCTATTAATTGAGATACAAGCGGTCTGCTACTTCCTGCTCGGCCTAAGCGGCTCGACTTGCAGGAAGCGACCTACATTGCAGCAGGTACTTAAACGAGTTTAAAATTAATGACGACAAATATACTCAGAACAATAATAAAAATATTTAACGTGTACCGATTGTTTTCCATATACTACCTCTTAATAAAATTCATTTATTACCTCTTTATTATCATCACCATCTTCATTACTTTGTATTTGTTGTTATAATACCTTTCTTACAATATTTTACGAATTACTGCTGCATGAAATGATTTATATTGCAAAAATAAGAACCACATCAACAATACTATACAAATAAGTGAACTTGAAGCTACACTCGTATAGCAAATCTCTATTTCAATTTATTTACGTGTAAATAATGACTGTATTGAAAAATTGAATTCCATTTTTTTTATTTTTGGTATTTTTCTAGCATTGATACTTGATAAAATATTCACTAAATTTGAAAATGCTAAAATAAAGAAAAATCGCTGTTATCTCAAAATGTTTAGTAGGCTTTTCTTATTGAAGTACAATGATAGTGATTGCATTAATTTTTTAAAGAGATTTATCACCATTTTCCAAATTCATTCTAAGCCGATTGAAATTCATATTTTAATGGCAGACTCTTTATTTCTATTCGTCGGAGAGAAAAAATGTGCTTTGCATTTGTGCTCGTTTACTATATATTTAAAATACACGAGTAATGTGGAAAGTTGAAATGTTTTAATTTAATTTACGGACAAAAACTAATTGACTCTCCATTTACAGTTTGAAAATAACAGAATTAAAATTGGCATTCTCATGTAGGTTCTGCTTACTTATTTATATTCCAAATTTTAAATTTAAATCCAGCTAGTTGCAAATTACTTTGTATAAAAGTTTATTTGTTTTGTGTGACTTACCCTTAGAACTATGTAATTAAAACCACTGAATCGTCGTTCCAAATGATTACATTTGGGAAAGACGTCTACAACGTACAGTATAACATCTAAGAATGCACACCCCACTTTGACCCAAAGTATTATTTTTAATCCTACCATAGATGTATGGTGATTTGCATAATTGATTCTGTGAAACAATGTGACATATTGTTTTGTCTGAAAATAATTCCCCTGTATTGTTTATTTAACATAATGCTTTCTGGCTGGTGGAACTATAGCACAACACTGTACAGTGTGTTCCATTTTCGATGGTTTTCATGGGTATCTCGGCAATTACTGAAGATAGCTTGAAACGGTTTTTACAATAGTGTGCTGCTTTTTAGACAATTGATTAAGTCATATTACCACAATAAATTTAAAAAAACTCATGCCATCTATTATTACAATGAATTTAAACGTCTTAGAAATGTTATCAAAACACTTACATCAAATGCTTACCGCAATTACCTTACTTCTTGTTCAAGCTAGTTTCATAACTGACCCAAAAAGATTTTGGTCATATATTCAAAGTAAAAAACGTTCAACACGTATACCATTTAACTGTTTTATGAATGACGTTCACTATTATTCTCCCTCTGAAATTGTTAACGTTTTTTCAAAATATTTCTCAAGTGTTTTTAACAGTTTAAATTTTCAGCCTCATTTAAATTTAAATAGGTTTCAAACTTCTATTAATATTGTTAGCTTCACTGAAACTGATGTTTGTAATGCCATTTCAAAGTTAAAAAATAAAATGACATGTGGAGATGACCAGATACCTAGCTTTTTTATTAAAGACTGTTCTGTGATTTTTTCTGCTCCATTGTGTGCTTTATTTAATCTTATTCTGTCTACTGCTACTTTTCCGGAGCAGTGGAAATTATCAAGAATTTGTCCAACACTAAAAGATGGTAATCCATCTGATATAAAAAATTATCGACCTATAGCTATTCTATCCAACTTTGCGAAGGTATTTGAGATGGCTGTGTTTCAAGCAACAATTACAATAGAGGTCAAGTAGACGTGGTATACACGGACTTCTCTAAAGCATTCGACAAGGTTAATCATGAATTATTAATATATAAACTTGACCATTTGTTCTTTAGTAATAGTTTACTTAGACTATCATCCGATCATATCTTTCGCAACGTAAATTATATGTTTCATATAACGGTTTTAAATCTAATACTTTCTTAGTCACTTCGGGTGTACCCCAAGGATCCAACCTTGGACCTCTTCTTTTTATTTTATTTGTTAACGATTTGTCTCTGTCACTAAGATCTAATCATTTGTTTTTTGCTGACGATTTAATACTCTTCTTAAATAGAAATTCTATAAGTAACTGTTTAAATTTACAGGTAACTATTGATTTAGTTGAGGAATGGTGTACAAAAAAATCAATTGCCAATTAATGTTGACAAGTGCAAAATATGCTCATTTACACTTAAAACTCAACCTATTTTATTTAACAATAATCTCAACGCTACAGTTCTTAAACGTTGCAATAGTGTTAAGGATCTTGGAGTTATCATGGATGACAAATTATCTTTTTCCAATCACATTAATCAGATGGTTAACACTGCATTAAAGCATTGGGCTTTGTTATTAGAAATTCCTCAAATTTTAATGACGTTGCTGCTTTAAAATGCCTCTATTATTCTGTTGAGTATTGTAGTATTATTTGGTACCCGTTTTATAGAACACATATGGATTTAGAGGAATCAGTTCAAAGGCCTTTTCTAAAGTTTTTGTCTTACCGTACTGATGGTTACTATCCACCTAGGGGATATAACCACAGTTTGTTGCTGCGAAGATTTAATTTTGATTCTTTACATACCAGAAGAGTGCTTGCGAGTTTGTCACTTTTATTTAAATTATTTCACAACCGAATTGATTCAGCATCTATGTTGAAAATGTTTGACCTACGAGTTCCTAGACTTGGATAACAGGATCACTGTATGTTCTATTGTCATAATGTAAGAACCAAGGTATGAATTCTCCTGCATATGTTATGTCTATCAATTTTAATCAAATATCCAGCTTATGTGATTTACATACCTGTACTCTTAAAAATTTGTTACTGGTGGGATCTCATTTTTTTCGTAATATTTAGGTTAATTAATACCTACTTGATCTGTAGTTGTGTTGTTTGTTGTGGTATAAATTTATGTATAAACTGTTAGTATTACTTACACTTATCACACTGACATATTGTATGTAACTTATTAAGTTACCTTTGTTTTGTTAGAATTACTCTCACACTTTTTTTCTTTTTGTCCTCTAAATAGATTATTTCTGTTGGGCAATAAATGCATTATTATTATTATTATTATTACTTTTCATAGTGTTCCAAATGAACCTTAGTTAAGAAGAGAGCGGAATGGAAGGTGCCGAGATGCAATCAATCGAAGAGATACATTTTTTATATGTATAGAAAACCAAAGAATTTGCAGTAAGCATTTTCATACAGAAAAATTTAAAGACATATGTTATAGAAGAAAAATGAACGCAGCTTCAAAGAAATTGTAACCTACAGGTATAAATTTTTGTCATGTGATGTGTGCTGTATATATTGGTACAATCATATTAGATCAACCATTTAGCAATTATTTACCTTAATCTGAGGTCTACATCTTACAATTGCTCTGTGAAGACTGTTCCATCAAGTATTACTACCAGCACACAGGCTCTCCAAATCAGCACGAGCAAAAATAATAAAATAAGATAATAAGTGAAGTAAACTGGAGTTGAAAACCATAATAAGACAAGTATGGTCACCAAAAGTTCCAGATAGTAATGTAATTTTAAATTGTTTAATCAAATAAGACAAATGTAGATACAAAATGGTACAGATAAATAAGTACCTATTTTTAACTGAACAGAAACTGGGATTGCGTTGTACCACTTGTAGTTACAACTTGTAGTATACCTGTTTCTATATTGCATTTATTTTATATATTGCTTAATTAAATAAATGATAGTCAAGAAAATTGTGATTTTTGATTGCCTCAAATTGGTGCCACGTTCTTCTTTCTGATCTGACAAATAAGGCTTATGCACCATTAAATCGCCCAGGGCGAGAGGTCTGCATTTTAGTGCCTGCTACAATGTAGGTCGCTTCCTGTAAGTCGAGCCGCTTGGCCGAGCAGGAAGTAGCAGACCACTTATATCTCACCTGCACTCGGTTTATATGTGAACATACATATGAAGGAACAGCCAGTTCAATTGTCGGTCATCTCACCTATGACATACTGATGAGCGCTAACAAGCCCGAAACCGGTCTATATCTGGTGGTGTGTCCGACAAGGGTTTTTGGCTGTTCACGCAGATACTACAGGTATAATTCACTGGTCGGGGCATTAGCTGAGTTGTTGCTGCAGTATCATTTATAGATCAACTAGACTGCTTATTCAAATTATTGTATTTTTCATATTACCTGTTCGTTATTTTATTCTACATCAGATTCAATTCCATGTTGCATAACCGAAACTAGTCGCTGTATTTTTCTTTCGACGAAAATCGATTTCTCGTAATCTCGTAATAAATGTTCATTTTTCAGTCAATTTCAGTTCTTTCTGCTGGAAAATAATGACGTTAGGTGCTATTTGCTGAAACCGCTATTTTCAGTTTTTTCATAATATTTTAGCAGCGGCAGCAGATATCTTAGATATGTTTGGTTTACCTTGATGGGCATAAAAAGGTACAACTTTTTTCTAATTTGAGCCATCCTGTATATTAGGTATATAGTTTCCGAGATAGCAGTGGTGAGCCACGAAAAACATACCATCCTGTACAACTTGAAAACAATATCTCAGAAAATAAACTGGATTCTACGAAGAAAGATACATATGAGTCAGTGGTCAGAGATTCCAAGATAACGTAGAGATTTTACAAGAGCACATTTTTCAATTTCCCCTTGTAAGTTAGAAACGAAGAGTGCTATGAAAATTTTGTTACCACAGTCAACTGTTCCTCAATAAAGAAGCACATTGTTTTGAGTCATTTCCGAAATATTCATGAAAACTATCGAAAATGGGACACACTGTAGAAGCTGTGTTGTGTTGTCTACTTGCTTCGAATTTGTTAATGATCAAGGGAGAAAGCTTTAACGTAAACAGTTTCCTAGTTTGCCTGAGGTAATCTTTTTATAGAAAAGGAAAAGAAAATAGACTAGCTCGACGTTTGCTCTATATTTTAAAAATTGCATTAGATGCAGCGGTGCTCGAAATTAACAAACAATCTTCCTGGAATTAATAAAGCTTCGTAATTGTGTTATTCAGCGATTCTACAAGAATAGCCTCCTTTGTGTTGGAAAATAATTGTGACGGCGACAAGGGTTGTTTGAATACAGACTTATATGTGGTGCTGGGTGTAATACAAAGCAGCAGTTTGTTACAATAGTCTTTTTGGGTTGCTTTTGTTTTTTAATCGTTCAAATTTTTGCCTTGTTATACTTCATATTTATGCAGGTAGTTTTTATTTAGTGTTGTGTTCAAGGAAAAATGTATTTCTCTAGTAAAATCTGAGAACATGGTCTGACAATCCTCTATTAATATTATATACATCTGATTGATATCTACAAACATAATCTATTCGCGAAATTCACGAACCACTAGATGGCGCTGTAAAATTTAAGTTGTCGGATGTAAGGATGAATTTGTTTACAATCGCCAAAGATTATAAAGCTTTTAATTGTTGTGGAGGTTGTGTTTTATGGTGTAATTCTTTGTATTTTTTATGTGACAGTGTATTTTAGGAGTTATCAAACTTTAATGTAAGATAAATTCCTAGACCTGTATGTTCGTAACTTCATCTTTTCAGATTTAGATATAATGGCTTGGTTCGAGATGTTTATAACAGATATCTTGGGGGATCGTGTGCAACCTCTAAAAGAAGGTAAGGCGAGGCCACACAAGTTTTGTCTGGGGTAGAACGTGAGAAGGCCCAAGTCAAAAACCTGTGTTTACAGACGTCTGCTTTAATAAACAGAAAGCCGATAAGTAAGAGTTTTTGTCGCCTCGGCAGCTATCTCCCATAAATTGAGCCGATTCGACTGCCAAGGTGGCACAAACTTCTGTATGTCATGGCCCACAACTGTACTTATTTGTTATGACACAAGAAAATGCTTGTTAAGAATTAAAAGGTATGTTGCAATATAAATTTGTGGGCAACTCAGTTTATTTCGATTTGAAATGAAAAAATACATTTTACAGGAAAATGTTATCGATAAAAAAATGTTGCGTGTGATTAAGATAACTTAGTCATGGAGCATGTTACCTTGTATTTAAGTTAGCTTGTACAGGGTTTTCAGAAAATAAAAAAATCAGAATAGCGGCAAAAGAAAACTAATCTTATTTTCGATGATACGAACAAATGCGATAATTGAGATAATTTTGATAAATAGTTTTATTATTTGTTACTCATTTCTACGTAATAAAAGTACATAATAACTTAATAATTCCTACGTTTTTGAGAAAAATTGGATTTTAGCTTACAGGCGACTTTAAATTGCTATTGAAATTTATTTTTAGAAAATCAGTATTGTGATACGACAAACTAATCGATTATCTTTATTTTGTAATAATGTGCTGGGCAACTTTAGAAAAAAACACATAGAAAAATTCATTTGGTTGGCTCCTAATAAATATTGAAAAATCAAGTATGTAGTTCTTTTTATCGGTCATTTACAAACCAATTTCTGATAACTCCATAAAGTTTTCAGTTCAGATCGGATTAAGCAATTTACTCTTAAATTGAAATTCTGAGATATCTTTTAATTTTACAACATTTTTTTAATAGCAATTTTTAGGGTCCTCAAAAATAAGTACAGTTTACTCTTACGAATTTTTATTTTTCTTTTTTTTTCTTTCATTCGTGTTGTGTTAGTTCAGGCGAGTTTTTTTTAATTAAAATTTTTAACATTAATGAGCTGATTTATCCACAAACTGAAATTGTGACATAGCTTTTAATTCTAAACAACTCTGCATAATAACAATTTTTCATACGGTAACAAATACACAGTACTTAACACTTGTCCACCTTGAAGTAGTTTTCATTTTCTGGACACTATGTAGATTATCTATTGTGATTTAGTCTTTTAATGTACATATTATAATGATAACTCCATAAAGTTATTTTTTTTAGTTCAGATCGAATTAGGGTAATTTACTCTTAAATTGAAATTCTGAGATAACTTTTAATTTTACAACAACTCTTTAATAGCAATTTTTAGGGTCCTCAAAAATAAGTACAGTTTATTCTTACGAATTTTTATTTTTCTTTTTTTCATTTGTGTTGTGTTAGTTTAGGCCAGTTTTTTTTAATTAATTTTTTTTAAACATTCTAAATGAGCCACAAACTGAAATTGTTACATAGCTTTTAATTCTAAATAATATTGCATAATATCAATTTTTCATACGGTAACAAATGCGCAGTACTTAACACTTAGCAACTTTGAGGTAGTTTTTATTTTCTGGACACTATGTAGATTATCCATTACGACGTGTTTTAATAAGTACTTATTTTACTGATAACTCCATAGTTATTTTTTTTAGTTCAGATCGAATTAGGGTAATTTACTCTTAAATTGATATTCTGATATAACTTTTAATTTTACAACAACTTTTTTAATAGCAATAAATAGTTTCCTCTTACGAATTTTTATTTTTTTCATTCGTGTTTTGTTGCTTTAGACGATACCTTTTTAATTATTTTTTTTAGCATTCTAAATGAGCTAATTTATCCACACACTAAAATTGTGACATAGCATTTAATTCTAAACAACTTTGCATAATACCAATTTTTCGTAGGGTAACAAATGCACAGTACTTACGCTTGTCAACTTTGAAATAGTTTTCATTTTCTAGACACTATGTAGATTAGCCATTACGACTCTGTCTATTAATGAGTACATATTTTAATGATAACTCCATAAAATTAGGTAATAGCAATTTTTCGGGTCATCAAAAATAAGAATATACAGTTTACTCTTAGGAATTTTTATTATTTTATTTTTTTTATCATTCGTGTCCTGTACAATCATTGGGAAATTATAACACGTATATAAGTAATGTAGTTTAAATTATGCTGGCGTATTTTGATCTACAGAAAAATGGAATAAAATTACTTGTTTGCTTTCTCTGAAAATAGTAAAATGACTGCTAAAAATTTCAGGAAAGATATTTTTATGTTTTATTGTCTGGAAATAACGCTAAACATTTTTTCGCGTAAGTGACGTCCACCGCGACGGCGACGTCGACCAGGTACACATCGGCTTGAATTTTAGCCCAAGAGGCATGCGTAAGGGCAGCGTACTTGTACGCACATGCGACTTACCTCTAAAGTCATTCACTAACTGCCGTGCTCTACCCCTGAAATGGAATGCGCGCGCGTTGCTCACCGCTACTCCGTACACCTCCAGCTGTTGCTGGTGGAAGCGTGTCGAGAGAGAAACTGACGGCGATGGGGCCCATGGAAGTGGAACTCAGCCACAAGGTGCGTGGGAGTAGGGGGCCTCGGCCTGAAAAGAGGAAATGGTTTTCAGGGTTTCAGGCTTGTGCCCTGAAAGTTGTTTGGATACAGAATTTGTTGTTATTACTTAAGGTTAAATGATCAAACTTGTTGTGTTTTATAGGTACAGAAATCTCGAAAAATAAAACATGTAGAGCAAAAGTAATATCAAAAATAACATTTTGTTTATCCACTTTTGCTATTTAAATTCTCCTCAAATAATATACTAATTTTTAAAATGCATTTGGCCCAACTTTCGTTCAAGGGAAATCAGTTACAAAAGAAATTGTTCTATAGAAAGGTTTTTTCC
This sequence comes from Monochamus alternatus, assembly GCA_037114965.1. Taxonomy (NCBI): domain Eukaryota; kingdom Metazoa; phylum Arthropoda; class Insecta; order Coleoptera; family Cerambycidae; genus Monochamus; species Monochamus alternatus. The sequence continues at coordinate 18,165,188 of CM073435.1, read as the reverse complement.
GCGGAAATGTTTCGTTTCCCGGAAAACTCGAATTTTTCTTATATTATATTTTAACTGAAAATTGCCTCAAAAATGTCTTTTTTAAATGCCTTTATGTTATATGCTGCTCTAGAAATACAAAATTAATAAAATTGCGGCTTTGATTTGATGTAAAAATGTAAAAATTTACGGAAAATTTCCATTTTCCTTCGACTTTAGAGTAAGGAAAATCTGTTATAGAAATGATAATTAGATAATTTGATTTGACTACTAATTTGCGCTTTAATGATATATAATTTTATTTGCGGATTTTTTTTTAAGGAAAATATTGAGGAAAATCATTTACATATTCATGTTTTTTAGCGTTTTGTGAATAATCGACGAATAATTAGTATTAGTATTCATGTTTTTTGAGTTTTGTGAATAAACGAATGTTATTCAAGTTATAAAAAGTAAGTGGATTTGTAGCATTTTTTAAAAATTGAGCGCGCCCAGTCGACGTTTCGAAATCCGCACGCGCGGATTATATTATATATTATATATTATATATTATATATTATATATTATATATTATATATTATATATTATATATTATATATTATATATTATATATTATATATTATATATTATATATTATATATTATATATTATATATTTTATATTATATATTAATTATATCCACATAGATGTTTGTTATATAAATATAAATGTTAAATCAAAATCATGTGACTTTGTAAGAATTCTGTATGTATTTAAAAGTTAAGGTAAGGATAATAGACCCTTTCTTTACATGTTGTTCCAAAAGGAGAATTAACGTGCCTGCATCACTTTATTTTCGGGACAAATTACCATTCTTAAGTCTTCTGAGTTATCGGCAATCATTCCGAATACCCAGGGACCTTCAACTACACTTCCTCTGTTATATTTTCATTTACCAAATTTGCATTTTTGTGTTCGGAAATACGTTTAGAAATCAAAAATGGTCACATTTTTCCGCTTTTCTAAATTTTTTCCATATAGGTAATGAAAATGACGCATTTCCGCGGGAAAATTTTAATGTTTCTGTGTTCAGAGAGGCCTCTGAATGCTATTTGTCATTTGTTTTATTTCATAGCTGATTTCCGTTAAACGAAACTTGACCCATGCATTTATATGACACACATTATTTTACTATTCTAACCCCACATTTTAATAATTATTTCCACATACTTATAAACAAAAGTGAATAATATATGCCGAACTATGTAATTTATGTCTTTATAAACAAAAAATTTAATATAGCTCTAAAAGTAAAAATCCAGCGGACTTAAATCAGGACTACGTGCAGACCAAAGAACTTCGCTGCCGCATCCAATCCGGTGCAGGAAATTTCTATTAAGATATTCTCTTACTCCTCAGGAGTAACCGTAAGCTATCTAGAGGGTCTTGTAGCGTTAAATATTGAACTGGAGTAAACTGAAAAGGATACAATTTTTCTTTGTGGAGAATTCTGCTAACGGAAGACTGACTGATGATAGTAGCTGCCGAAATTTGACGTGTACTTGTATGATACGCAATATTATTAACATAAATTTTAACTGCTTAACTGATCTTACTATAAACGATTAAAAATGAATTTCCGCAAGTTAAATACATACTACCATAAAGTATTTAGGAAGATATTACGTGATATTACTATGTTCAATGTTAAAAAATTATATAAACATGCACACAAGCTTACCGGTTTGTTAAAAAATTAACTATTTAATCAGTAATCCACATTTCAGAAGTTAAATGTCATTGTACACTGTTAGAAAGTGACACAAGACACAATTTCCTTAAGTTATTTTATAAAGAATAACGAAAAAGTATGATTTTCACACAGCATATTAAATTTAATTTTAGCCACATAACCTCAAATGAGTTAGTATTAACCATTTCGAATCCAGAACCATCAAGTGACTTAGCACTTTAATCAGTGAAATAAATTTTAAAAATAAAGGTACCTACACACAATATTAAATAACAAAATAGCAGCTTGACGATGCGTTTAATATCAAGAAAAGCAAAGACATTTGTGTAACACTGGCAACACTGTAAACCACACGTTCAATCCTGCAGTGCTATGACTCATAAATGTATGAGAGTCAGCGGTCCTCAACAAGTTTTCTACAGAAAAATTACAAAATTTATTTAAAATTTCACTTTTTGATTTCTGATTTTTTTTGTAAAAAAAACTATTAATTATGTGTTCTACACAGTGACTGCTGGTTAAAATATTTGTACTTATTTAAGGTTCACCCTGTATACACATATATTTCACATTTCTATGTTCAAAAAAATATTATCACGGTGCATTTTAAATGTAAAGAATAACAATAAAAACCCAACTGCTTAATTTATGAATTGAGTGGCATTGATAGAAACAATATGGTATTGTAGTGGCAACTGTCTACTTATTATTTCCACGCCTACTACTTTGGAAAAAATAATTTTCTAATTTAATTACCGCCGAATCGTCTCTTTCTCGAAAACGGTTGAGCTTATCGATTTGTAATATTTTTTCAACTTTAACACCCTGTAGAATGAAAAGGAGCAAGGCATACCTATTTACAATGAGATTTGCGCTAGTCAAGTAAAGTCTACCAAATATTTATTAAAATAGATTACTCAAGCGTTTTTGTAAAATGTTTCACATCACGATGGGTTAAATTTTATTCTTTTTTCGTGACTACTTCCCTGGACCAAATATGGTATAAATTTCGTCTCTCGTCTTGTTTTTACTGTGTAATAAAATCTCTAAATGGTCCAATTTGCAATTCAAGAAAACAAGACATTATCGAGTGATTTTGCGGCATGAGAACGGTTATTCAAGAGCTTGATTATGAGATTATGCGCTGCATCAGATATCTATTTCACCCAGTCTCCATTGAACAACCTTGAGGTATCTCCTTTAACATTCGTTTGCTGAGTTCTTCACTTCCAAACTACCGGATTTCTTCTGGAGTGGAATAAAAAGTTCTCAAATAACAGAGAAGTAATCGTAAAGAACTAAGGAGAATATGTTCTCAAATATTTTTATGTATTTCTTTATTTAAAAAGAAATAAATTTCGAATTAATTGAAAAACGCTATCAACTTATTCATCCAATACCTAATACTTTAATTACTCTGACAGGTATGAATACATGAATTGATTTTCCATTTATTTTTCAACACAGATAAAAGCATAATAATAAATCCCATAGACTACAGCAAAAAAATCAACAACTCTGAAGAGAGAATGGGATATTATTATGAAAGCTTAATTCTCTACTGATCACTGAAAATAAAAAAAGCAAATAAAGTTAATTAAAGTCAAACAAACAATGCTTACACTAAAACCGAATTGAATTTCCCGAGAACCCTCAAACAATTTCCATTATTAATACATCAAATCCCGAGTAAGTCCAATGTTTTCTTTGTTTGAACGCAGAGAAATGAAAAATGTATGTGATAAATCCTCGAAAACCTCAATTACCCCGAACGCAATTGAAAATGGCTTAATATGAATTATATATAATATAGAATGTTTTTTCAATTACGAATCTAAAAATTTTAACAACACAAGCTGAAAACATTATAAAAAAAAATTATGCCATAGTTAGTGCTGAGACAAGAAACTTTGCAAAATTTGATAAAGTCTTGCAAAACAGGACAAATTTTTTGAAAGTCTTGTTCTTGCTCGATCTTTCAGGATCGTGCCTTGTCTTGTCTTGCGCGAGTCTGGCAATTTTGCAAGACTTTTGCATAATTCTTGTGAGATTTGCATATAAGTGAGAAACATGAGAAACTTTATTACGAATTTGGTGGCAGTGGTGGTTACTTTCGGTCACCTAGGTCCCGGTCGGAGCTCACACGTAACCACAGTTTATTATAGTATATTTAAACTGTGACGACAGTGGTCGATTGGTAGACGAATAAAAAATATATTTAGCAGTTTGGCATAAATTAATTAATGAATTCTAGCATAAATGCCATATGAAAATATGTTTATTGTATGTAATTATAATTAAAACTTAATTATTATAGTAACACTTCTATGTACCATGGTGATATGTGATTTATTAAATATATTTATTTTTTCCATATTAACAAAATGTAAAGGAAGTATGGCAATGCTGCTGAGTCTTCTACATACGTCGCGTTACTTCTTCCACCCAACCGTACGTTTCCACTAACGTAACGCCATGCCACGTCGCCGCGTGTCTAGGAATAACAAATAAAACCGGAATTGAGCGTTTGCAAAGTTTTCAGGTATCCTGTAATATAACGATTTGTGAAATATTTTATATTTTATAGTCTGCTTGTAAATAAAAGAGAGTAATAAAACCCCGAAATAAGAACCGGCCATTGGCGTGGTAATATTTCGTTTCAGGTAATTATCGGGTAACACTATTGCTAGCAGCTAATGGGTACTGTACATTAGTATATTTTACTGGATACATCATAGGGCAGGAGCCAGTGTATTGTGACAGATCAATCCAGTCTTAGAGTTGAATATACGAAGACGTGCTAGTGCAGTAGAGTAAAATTCGACTTGTGTTTAGTGACTATTGTGCCAGTGGATATAATATTGTTTGGGTAAAATGTCGAGCTTATCAGATTACGTACCTGCTAAACGCGTGAAAAGATGTGCGCTGTCTCAGAATGAGAAGATTATTATATTAAATGTATTTAATGCATTGAAACACGAAAATTCTACAAACAGTGTTGACGACATCGTGGAAAAGTGTTCCAAAATGACAGGGATTGGAAAATCGACTATCTACAGACTTTTAAAGGAAACAAAAAATGAACAAAAATCCCCCAAAATCATCTACAGGGAGGTCAAAAGTCGTTATAGATGATTTCTTCAAAAATGTAATTCGCAAAAGTACACTCATTTTATTTTAAAAAGGAAATACCGACGCTAAACAAAATTTTAAGTGAACTTTCAGAGGACAACGATTTGCCAAAAATCAGTAGAAGCAAATTATCGCCCGTCTTACGAGAGTTGAATTTTTGCTGGGAAAAGCAGAACAGGAAGTCAGTTCTTATCGATAAAGATTAAATTATTTGTTGGCGAAGTTCCTACTTAAGATCAATTAGAAAATTCCGTGACGAAGGGAGGAAAGCATTTTTGTATGGACTTTCAACAGGGTTCAAAGCACCTTCAGGTAAAGTGCGAAGATTAATAGCGACACATATAGGTAGTGCCAGTGGTTTTGTAGATGACGGTTTACTTTTATTTGAATCTAAAAATATAGATGCCTATCACGAAGACAGAACGCAGATGTTTTCCAAGAGTATTTTACACAGATATTGGATCTTATTCCTCCGGGGTCTGTAATTGTCATGGATAATGCCAGTTACCATTCACGGCAGACTGAGCGGACGCCTACGACAGCTTGGAGGAAAGTCGATGTAATTCAATGGTTCTCCGGAAAAAACATTTCTTTTGAAACAAATATGGTGAAAAAGGAACTTTTGACACTTGTCAATCTTAGTAAAGATCAGAAAAAATATGTTATCGATGAAGGCAACAAATCGCCAAATAACGGTACTACGGTTACCACCTTATCACTGTGAACTTAACCCAATCGAATTAGTCTGGGTGCAGGTAAAGAGAGATGTAGCGCGAAATAATACGACGTTTAAGTTAAGTGACCTGAAAATTTTGTTAAAAAATTCCTTGGAACGAGTAACTGCAGATAACTGGCAAAGATGTATACATCATGTACAAAAAGAATAGGAAAAAATGTGGGAACTCGATAATTTAATTGACGTTACTGTGGAACCTATCAATCTAGGAGACGAAGATAATTCATCAGAATATTCAGAGGATGAATTTTAATATACCTATTTTTTTATTTTCTTTATTGTGCATTTATGCAATACTACATATACTTACCATACTTTGAATTTTCAAAATACATATATTTTTGTATGGAATAAAAGTCTATTCATTAAATTTAAATAAATATTTTGATAATATTATTGAATAATTTTATTTGAATTACTAAAAACCCTCTTAACCCGGGTATGATGCTTAAAGTAGCTTCATATTTTGAAATGCTGTTTTTATATTGTTTACTTATAAGAGAAATGGGCCGAGAAATTGAAGCGGCATAGACGAAGACGGATTGTCGAGGATTAAATTTTAGCTACTTGCTACAATTTAGTACGGTTCGATCACACGAAGTTTTTTTAAAAGTACACCTCATCTATACCGATAATACATAATATAAATATAAGCACCAGTACTACATTTATTTACGATTTGCATAAATAATAAGCTTTTATTACTCTCTTTTATTTCATGTGAATGAATGAATACTCAGTGGCGTCGAAATTGTAGGGTTATTACCTGGGGATGCATTTTTGTATATACGCAAATCGGATCAAATCGTCATATTTTTTTGCCAAAAATATGCAATTTATAGGATGACCTGCTTTTTTATTATTGTTTTAATTGCAGTGTTATTACCTGATGTGACACTACCTTCTAGTATCTTCACCACTAATTGATCAAATTCAGAAAATATTTGTCTTTCATTAATCACACTATCAACCTTTCATCAAATTAAATCTATCATCTTCAGATATATTAAAATAAATGTGATATTTTTTTAATTTCAACCCTGTATCTTGAAAACCAGTTACTTCAGTCCTATTAATGCGTTTGTGCCCAAAATAATCCAACGGATTGCCCCTTGAAAACATACATTGTCAAAATAAGCCCCAAAGAAAAAATATCAAGTGGATTTTTTGTCTATTGTTCAAGTAAAACTACAAATGCTTATACATAAAAGCCTAAGAAACCGGTGGATTGCATATACTTTTTTAAGACTATGGAGGTACTTCGCGTGTCTGAAGCAAAAATATATTTGATATAGTTCCGGCAAAAATTCAGACGACTTACGTCATACGAACAAATGAGTAATTCAACATATTTAAGAAACTGCAACAGAATAATACTACACTAAATGTATGCACTATATATTGAACTAAATGACAAAAAATGATTATTTTTAACGCGACAAACTATCGAAAATTATATTGACAATAAAAGCAATTGCGTAACGTCGGTCGTGACGTAATTTCTCTGAATTTTTTCCGCAACTACAGCACAGAAATTAACATAAGTATTTTAGGAAATTATTCATTTAGTTTTTATTAGTAGTCTTTTTTCGATTACTTAAAGAACAGTGCTATCATCCATCATAATTCATTTCTCGGCCTTCACTGAAATTGCGAGCTTTAGAAAACCTACTCCTCATCTGGCATCGATTCTAAATCGTTCATCACTGGCGTAAGGGGTGAAAAGGCACGTGCGTTCCCTAATTATCCCTTAGAGTTTTTTTCAGAGATCCTTCCTTGCCACCCATAGGCTGAGGTCGAATAAAAGGAGATGTAATGAAACGCTTCAATTTAGTTGTTAATTTTGATTTTCCTCGAACAATCTAGACTCGGTTGATTAGGTTCTGCTCCTTTTTGTATAAAATTAGATACCTGTACCGGTAGGAAAGCGGCCTCGATGAACTGTGGCATTTCCATGTGGTATTCAATAATAGGATAGAATAACTACAAAACGGTAGTGGCGTCGGTCATTTATAACATCGTAGATAGGAAGTCATTAATATTCTAGCGTCGCCGTACAATGTGAATATAACCCTGTAGGTACATGGGAGTAGACGCCACGAAGATTATTATGTAGTTACGATCGTATACATTTGTCTACGGTTTAACGACATTTGTAATATTTTCTTTACAACGGAGAATAAATTACTCACGTTTTTAAAGAATAAAATTGTAGGTATCTAAGTATTACTTCGTAAGGCGTTTATAATCCTTTACATTTGCATGCATGTTTCTTGTGTTTTTCCTTACCTTATCTAATTTATTTGTTTTTTAGGTAGATACATTTTCGATATACAGGGTGAACCTTAAATAAGTACAAATATTTTAACCAGCAGTACAGTTCACTGTGTAGAACACATAATTAATAGTGTTTTTACAAACAAATCAGGAATAAAAGTCAAATTTTAAATAAAGTTTGCGATTTTTCAACAGAAAACTTGTTGAGGACCACTGATTCGGGAGTCATGGTGGATGTGAATTCCACAACGTTGCCAGTGTTACACTAATGTCTTGGAGGCTCCAACAAATATGTTTATTTATGGAAATATTACTGGCCATCTCATCCCCTTTGCCATTCCTATACTTCACCAATAAATTGAAAATATAAACCAGATTCTCTACTTACAATCAGTTTTCCAGAATTTGTGCATTATCCATGCTTACTACACTCCAACTGAGTTATCACAATATGTTATCGTTATCACTATCACTGATTATCACTACTTGAGAAATATGCTTTTAGCATGTCAACCTTTTCACTCTTTCAATGATGTGCCACATTTTATTTAATCACACTCTATTTCATGAAAAATATTAATTAAATACACAAGACACTTAAGATAACAACACTTCCCGTGAAAATAAATTTATTTAAATACGTTTTATACGTTAGTACCGCAACTCTTAAAACAGATGCGTCAAGCAGTGTATTACTTAAAGAAACCATTAGTTTAGTTTGGTTTCAGAAGTGTATTGATATTATCAAATCCCTTTCTACAAATATTACATGTTTGGTTTCCACTTGTAATTTACACAATTTATTTCTTTGCGATGGTCCATACTTGTGATGCTGTGTCAACATCAACATAACCTCTTTGTCGACCTCGACTATCAATCCTAAAGAGTGGGGCTGGTACGAGACATTTCATCTACTGCTCGTGACATCTACCTGTTACCTGTGCCTACGGCACTAGTTTCTGTTTTGCATGCGATTGACATTGCTTTTAAATATTTTATTTTGCCTTCTCTTGACACTGAACATACATTAAACTAGTTATTTTGTTATTCCATGTTTTGTGTTTATTTTTAAAATCTGTTTCACCCACTATAAAGTACGAAATAGTTGACACGGACACGTTGTTTGAGATTATGTGGCGAAAATTAACTCTTAAGGTGTTATTTGAAGATCATAGTTTTTTTTGTTATTCTTCATAAAATAATTTAAGGGTTATAATTTGTGATAATCTTTCTAACAGTGTACAATGGTATTGTATTAACTTCTGAAATGTGGATAACTGTTGGTTTTTCAGTAAGTAGGTGAGCTATTATGCACGTTTATGGATAATTTTTGGAATCATTGAACAAAGTAACTTCTTAAACACTTTAATTGATAGTATCGAACGTGCGGAAATTCATATTTTAATCGTTTATGATAATTTTACTTTACTTATTGTAAAAACAAGTGTTTTTAAATTAGAAACAACCGCAAAAATTGAATTTATGGCAACCTCGCGTTCAATTAATCATATGGTTTATTTTATTAGGTTATGTCAGTGGTCCTCAAAATGTGGATATTTAAAAAAAATTAATATCTCCGTAAATATTTAAATTTTTAAAAATGACTCACTAGACTTCTATATCTACATCTATATGACGAACTACACCTGTAGTTAAAATATTTGTACTTATTTAAGGTTCACCCTGTATACAAGATATTCCTACAAGCTGTGATTCATCAAGTCATATGAACATATAAGTAGGTCGACCAGATGTTCACAGAATAGAATAGAATGAGAAAGAAAAGGACAAAAAGAGGACATATCATGGAAATATATCTGCATTTTTTAAAACTTTTATTCAACTTATTATGTATTAATTTTCTAGATTTGTCCATATAATTTAAATAATCAATATTTTAACAACTTCCATAACAACAACAAACATAATACAAATAAATCTAAAACTATAAAATATTTGAATTGTTTTGATTGCATTGAACCATTAATCACAAATATTGTTTTCTAGGTAAAAATTTGTCAATTTCCATAATTTTCAAAACTGATCCTAAGAGTTCAACTTTGTCTTGAATAAAATTGATAAATTCGGAGCAAGTTAATTTATAATTTAGCTTGGTCAGTATTCTTAGTTAACTTTTAAACGATTTCTTTTATATGTACATTCTGCATTCATGATTCTTGATTCTTTCTAAAGCAGCGTTATACCGGAATTGCAAAAAACTGCTAGCAAATTTTTAAAAATTAAAGAATTCGTTCTTCATCATCTTCAACCACTCATTGTGGGGAGGATAGCTTAAAAGGGCTACAGCACTACAGCCCCGTTGGTCTTCTTGTACTTCCTCTCATTAGGAGATCAGTCACCAGAGTGGCTAATCAATCTATTAAAGAGAAGAAGCTGGTGACGTTGCTCAGGGAGATCTCTCTAATGTAGGCCCTAGAAGGCAAATACTCTTGTTGACAAAACGGCAGTGCACTCACAGAGTATATGAAATACTGTCTTGTCTTCCTTTCCGCAACCCCTATAAAGAGGTGTTTCACATATCCTCATACAGTAAAGGTGTTTCCTTAGCAAAAAGTGTCCAGTTTGAATACCTGTCAGCAGACGAAGATTTCTACTAGACATGGCTAGGTACTTTTTGGCTGTATCCCTGCAGGGGTACTCTAGGAACTCCTTAGCAGTTGATAGTTATTTGTTTCATTCCACCGTTTCTTAAACTCTTTGAGGATGTCATACTTAATCATTTCAACAAATGCTGGGAAATGGAGCTTACTGGAGGGACTATGCCCAAAAGTGTTGAGACCTGATGCACTCCTGGCTAGTTGTCAGATTATTTATTGCCATTGCACCACTCGTGTCCCTTAACCCAGCATATGGATATGTTGCTGTAGGCTGAGGCCACTACCACTACCTGATGGTATTCGCAAACTGATCTAGTAATTATCTTATAATTACGTAAATGCAATAATGATTGTCTTACGGGCAATATTTTTGACGGTTGTGGTAATAACCAACGAATTCTAACCCCTACAAGGGGGCTAATTTTTAAGGCTTTGTTTGCGAATGCTCATAAATAAAGTAAATGTCAATGAAGGACACAAGTTTTCCGTACAATCGGGCGTCATAAACTAAAATAGTTGAATGCGGACGTCATTAGCGCGCGCGTTTTCTAACAATATAATGGTAGTATTTTGTTTGTGTTGAAAGGAATAAATTCATTGGGTAATATTCTATAATATTTGTTCAAAAACGGTGATACTTTCAAAATTAACTACTGAGTTAATTATAATAAGATATCATCACTTTTATGTTGAGTATTTTACTCTCAACGCCATCTGCCATTTTTATGCATGTCAAAATATATTCCGTTGTCGCTACTGCCGTTATGTCTCGTTGGGTATACTCTGTCCTTATCAATTAGTAGTATGGTTAGTTCTTTATCTTGATGTTGAATGAAGAACATTCACAAAGATTCTTCTAGGGGTTATAATTCGTTGATTATAACTGCTAATTCCATTTGTATCAAGATAGCGAATATGCAGAGATCTAGAATAAATACCACATCCCGCACCTTCTTTCATTCTTGATCAGTCTGTGGAGATGTTGATTACATCCTCTCTGACAGTCTCCTCCTCATCATTACTGCTGAGTACTGTTTAGGGTCTATCAAATGCAAATTTGGTAGAAATACTGTCAGCATTTGTCTGCAGAAGGGACATCTTGCTGACGACCCCATTCCACAGGCGACTTCTCCACATTCCACATGTTTTAATGTCAGTATTCTTGTTTCCTTGTTAGCGTTGCATCAAGTGTGACTCCAAGGTATTTCACATTCGATGCAAAGCTTAGTGTAATGCTTAAGAGAGTTGATGTTTCTGTTGACCCCATCTTCCTCTTGAAAAAGACCATATCCATCTTCCTAGCATTGATGGACAGATCACACTCATCACACCACTTTTCAATAGTTCTTAGGGCTGTTTTATTCTTTGGCACAGCATCCCTTCGAATTTCCCACTAACCAGAATGGTAAGATGATCTGCCTTGAACCAGTTTATCAGATATGAGTTATGGACTAATCAAAACTTCTGTATATTCCAACAAATACAGGAAATTAGGAAGTTGGTCCATGCAATTCCAATTATCTTTCCAGCTCCAATCCTGTGTATTATAGTAAGGTTTTACGAAAATTTATTTGTAGTGCAAGGACGGAGTTCCAGGAAACAACTACTCTGTGGGCTAATGCCCTGAACAGCATTGAATTACACCTGCAAAACCTATAACAAACAGCTAGAGTCATTCGTCAGTAACCCACCGGTTTCGAGCTTATTAGCTCTCATCAGTATGGCATAGGTGAGGTATCTGACGAATAATCCTGTTTTTGTTTATCTAACCCAACAGAAGGGACCATAAGTACGTGGTGTAGAATAAGCTACACCTATCGGCCATTCGCTACTCCATGCCGGACTGAAAAATCATAGACGCGAAGCGTTCTACATGTAGTAGACACTGTTGAAAGCTGTCGATCTTTATCACGTCTGTGGCTTTTCAGTCCGGCATGGAGTATCAAATGGCCGATAAGTGTAGCTTGTTCTACACCGCGTAATTTGTAGTGATTTGAACATATTCTCTTTCTCTAATAACAGGAAAAAGAAAGACATAGATAGTAATCTAAAGTCGAATGGTGTGAATTTGTGTTACATCAGTTGCAGTATCCGCGTCGGCATCTCAAACAATTGGGATGGTTAATTGATTTAGTGTTAAACATGGATTAAACATGATGTTCCCGAGCTTTCAAAATACAATACAACCAAATCCTGCTTTAGAATGTTAAAGTGTTCAGGATATAATATAACCAATAGTTTCTGTAATTAAATGAGATTGCACGATGCACGGTTTTTCCAAAACAGTCAATGTGAAACAAATTTAGAACATCAGGGTTAGCTCGATCCATATTTCCTAAAATCCCAACAAAAACATACACAAACTAACGCTAAGTTGTGATTAATAAAATAATGTAAGCGGTTTAATTTTCCTCCAAACCTAATCAACTGACATCGACGAAATGATTGTCGAGAGTCAATTTCTTTGATATACAGGGTGATTCAGAGCTTATCTAAAAAACATTGAATCTACAAGGGACTCTTACAAATATAATTTTGAAAAAAACAAACAAAAAGGTCATTTCGAAAATGATTGAAAAATGCAGCAAATTCAACTGATTTTGCCGCTATTGTTATGAATTATTAATAAAACTAATAATTAGTGGTTTTAATTAATAAAATAGTTTGAGCCCGTCTTACCCAGTTTCTACAAACTAACACAAATATTTCTGCTTCTTGTGCCCGTTTTGAAATCGTTATTGGCATCAACTATGATGTGTTTGCATAAATCATCAATAGTAGGTATCCAATTTGTTGCGATACGCTTCATTTTTTAAATATCTTGGTCTTGGACACGCTGTTCATGGTACGGATATAATTGAGCCTCGTATATGTCAATCCACACTGTTGCAATACGCCGTGGATGTCCTGTACCTTTTTCTCTTCCACGATTCGGTTTCAAATTTCACTCGCGTTGCACTACACTTCCACTCGCTGCACACAGCTGTAAAAGTAGCTGCATTTGGCACATGTTTACTAGGAAATCGTTCTGCTAAAGCATTTACATATTGCCAATAATTAAAAAGATATCCATCAATACCGAGTTGCTACGTACGTAAGTCATTTTTGACACTTGAAAAACTAATGTAAAGACTCGCATAAAAAAAGGTTAATACCTACAAAACGTAATAATATTTCAATATTCGCAATCCCTTGGCTAGAGACTACAGAAGCCCAGCGATTTAAAGGTTGAAAATACTACAATAATTCTATACTCGCAAACTATAAGGATTTTACAAACAATTTTTTTTATGATATTGTTACGTATTATCTCTACGCACAGGAGGTAACTGCAGATGTAGATTAATTACACCAAAAAAACAGTAAGAAAATAATTTATTCAGTAACACCACATATCAGAGAGAGAAAAACCCACCAGCTGGAGGTTGTACAAATATCAGTTATAGGTCTTACCTGTTTCCAACTTCCATGATTTGCAGGGGAGATACCGCTATTCCAAAAAAGGGGGAACTTCTTCACTAACTACACTACCACCGACTGACTTCCGTTACCTCCACATTCAAGTTCCAACCCTTGGTTCATGATTTTTGTAATGATAGCAGTGGCCACTGCCAATCCGTGCTTTGCAGAAAACACGTTATCGTGGTCAACGCACTTTTGGAAATCTGTCTACTTTACATTTTTATCCACAGTAGAGAAACATAATTACAAAATTAAAATAAAATATTGTTTATGCAATGACTTTAAACTAGGTTGGAACTGGACTGATTTGGAGTTTTGAAATAATTTTATTTTTAAAATATATTTACCAATTAGACTTATTTTCAAATGACTAATTTTCTATTAAATTTCCATTCTTGGAATATTAACTACATTTTTCATGAATCTATTCTCAATTTGTTTTAAGTAAGTTCTGAATCGCCTTGTATAGAGTATCCGCAAATTAATGGAATTGTAGCACGATTTCTTAGTCCGCACGAAGCCCGATTTAAATCCAATAGATATTTGTGTTGAGAATAATATAAAATGATATTTCCCAATAAATACACAAAATGGACTATGGTGAAAAATTGTAAAGGCTAGTTATCAATTTCATAATAAATTAAGAAACACTATTTAATGTTAAACAAATGTTTATTAAACGAATAATAATGTGTATTAACGTAAACAGGGTCATGTTAGTAATTATTGTAACGAACTGAAAGTAATTAATTTGTTATTAAATATTTACCTATAGTTTCTATAACAACAACAATTATTTCATTTATTATTAAATGTTAATTCTGTTTTGTAAATCAAAAATGGAGAAATTGTATGTATGATTTTTCCACATATGTTCAGAAGAAGGAAGGTATTATTTTAATCGAAATGGCGTCTGTCCTAGACAATTTCATGGAAAAATAAGGCTAAAAACGGTATTTAAAAAATTAGTACAAAACGGTCACTGCTACAGCGAAGTGTGCTTCACTTTCTATCTGTATACGATTTCATAATTTGTCATTTGTGTATTGTATGTCATTATGTACGAATACAGAATACAGCGCCTAATTAAATATATTTCGCCGTGCCAAAAAATGAAAAGAAAAATGTGGCGTAGCGCGATGAAGCGCTACAAAAGGAATTATTGAAACATTGTTTGTTTGTGAAAATTGGAAATACATAAGTAGGTTCGTCGAAAAAATGAAAATGTAAAGCGTTTGGAAAATAAAGTTTGGCACGCCTTTGACTAATTATGACATTGTTTTTAGAACATTAGATTCGCAATCTAATTGCCATTCTCAATTTTAAATTTGATTTTGAAAATACTTGGAAAAAATCAAATTTTAGGGTTCCCTTTTAAAGAGCAAGTTAGCTCCGTTAGGGAGCATTTACGAACCTATGTTTATATACCTTTTTTTTATTATTTTTGATCGTAGAATCCACATTTAATTTTTGGCAGGCTAATTTTGAGATACCCTGCATACAAGGAATGACATGCTGCCCGTCTTGGTCGCATTTCTCACCGTAAAATTTTTACTTGTACATGTAGTTTTACCTTTATGTTTTTCATTGTATCTTGTATTGCTAGTCATCCTAGGATGAAAAGCTAACATTCTCAAAACAATTTTTGCTAGGTTGAAAATTTACAAAAACTACTATAATAAAAAGGTGGGATTGCAGCAATAAATCAAAAAGTAGAAGACTTTCTAACCACTAGTAGGTTCCTTTACAAACAAACAACAAATTAATGGTACGTATTTAGGTACAAAGGTAATTACGAAGAAAATATTTTTTAGACGAGGAATACTGATTATTATTATTTTAGGTGGCAATGATTTTTGTCATATTGATGTGATAAATTACTTCAATTAAAAATAGCAAATAATAAAAATAGCGTTTATTGCCCAACGGTCACCCATTTACAGAAGAAATATACAAAAAAAAACAAATTTAGTACAATCAAGTGTAAGCAGTATAAGAAACAAATAAAATAAAATAAAAAATATTACTATAAGTACATTAAATCAAGGCAGTTACTGTCATCTCAAAGATATTCCCGACATTTACTTTTTAATTGAGAGATATTGCAGGAGAAGATGTCACACACATTAGTAATTTTATTTGCGTTAGAACACATACAATGTATTGGGGATTTAAGTAATACATTAGTGTGCACTCTTTTACATACTCTCTTACGCTCTTTTACAAGTACTATTATGTCGATATGGGTCGAGGAACAGCCATATCAATTTTAGAGAGTAATATAGGACAGTTAACTTTACTATGTAATACTTTGTACAAGAATAAAACAGCTGATTGTCTTCTACGACTCTCTAAAGATACGAAGTTAAATCTGTTTAATAAGTCCAAATATTCACAACCTCTTTGAGGATATATTCCGTTAATCCTATAATTTATATAACATTTTTTTAATTTTATCAATAGCAATTATATAATGAACATATATAGGATATTGCTGCGTTTGTCAAATTGAAGGATGTTCAGGAATATACCAGATATTGTTTCCGTAGAACTTCTCCTACACTATTAATAAATTCAGGAGCTGTTGTCTCAGAACTTCAATTATGCAAGTTGGATGGAAACTTCAACGGTAGCTGAAGGCTACATTCAGGAGTCTATAACTCGTATATCAGTTGTTAGCCAAACAAATTTCTCTGCTGCAAGTACATCAAGTGTTAGAAGCGATTTTTTTTAAATAATTCAATTGCTCTAGATTATTTAATAGTTCATAAACCACCTACTATTGAAAAGTTCAACCTGCATAGACGAGGTAAATGTTTCAAAACAAACAGAACAAGGGATATCCCTCACAGACTGTTCTAATTTCACTATAAATGTTTACAACAAATAAAATTATTTTCGATGACGAACAAATCTTAACTTTTAATTTAGCGGCAGTAAAAATTATTCTAATGCCTAGACACTTTAGTGCCTACTGTCACTAAAATTACGCCTTAATGTCGATCGGCAAAAATAGTATATTGTTAGGTATTCTGTGTTGTTATGTTAGCATTAAATTTTATATTTGCAAGGCGAAGCGTAGCGTAGTCGAGCGGTTGCAAGATTACCAGACGCAAATTACACTTTTTATCTGAAATCCCCTATTTAATTATTAATATGTGATTTGAAATTATTCGAACCAAATTTGGATAATAAAGTAAAGTAGGTAAGTACGATATATCGATGTAGTGGATGGATACTTTGTCAAACATTAGTCGCCATATTGCCAATTGATTTCATTTGTGATTGTTTGTGGTTCAATTTACTGAAAAGTCTGTAAAAATGGGATCTAATGTAGATTTAGGATATCCTGGAGTGCGCGAAAGATGTTTCTTTGGATTTCCTCCTAAATAAATCTACATAAATTTATGAATGTGTCTACCAATGTTTTATGGATTGGTGCAAAGAAAAAACATTAAGTTAAGTTGACCAGAAGATGTATTTCTCAATTTAGCAAATAAAATGAAGTCATCAACGCTTTGGTCACAATATCCAATGTTACTCTCAACATTGGATATAAGGGGATTGATATAAACAAATATTCAAAGTTACGTGATTTTCTCAAGAGACAAAATGCGAGATATGTATCGAAAAAATCGTGAATATTTGCCAATAAGCAAATTGATTGCTTTTTGAATAGTGCACCTGATAATTTATATTTGATGATGAACATAAACGCTTTAAAAATAAAAGATTTTTTTAAAAAAAAGCTTCTTTATAGGCCGTTCTAATATTGGGAGTTGCAGGCGCATGCCGTTCAATTTAACAATTGATAATGTTGAAGATGTGAAATCCGCCTTAATAAGGATATTTTCAAAAATAAAGCATAATATTTCTTCTCAGATATGTTAGTGGAAATTGGTGCGTGTGAAGTTGGCCCCCCAATGTTCGATTTTTGTTAAAATGTTTGTAGTGCTGGATTATTGTATTTGAATAGTTCTAAAGTGCTCTATAATTTTAAACAATAGTTCTATGACGTTTAATGATTGTTTTTAAAAATAGGTGGGGCCAACTTCACGTAGCCTCCCATTTATGAATTTTGTCATATTTTTTGCTCGTTTTGGGAAGTACTTCAATAGTTCTACAGTTCTCTGTAATTTTTAGCAATAGTTCTGTACTATAACAGGTTTAAAAACCATAATGTAGTTATTAATTTCCAAAAATACGTATTCTTGTGAAAATTGCGGCGATATTGTATTGTATTCCAATAACTCTACTATTCCATGCAAACCGCATCGAATTTAATTGATATAAGGATTTTCAAAGATTTTGAAAAAGGGAGTTTTGGCGAATATAAAAACAGTTCTGCATTGTGCACTAATAGTTCTACCATTCTATGCAAACCGCATCGACCTAGGTGCTCTAGTTCCGGAGTTATCGACTTTAATTTATATAAGGATTTTTCACAGATTTTAGAAAAGAGAGTTCTGGCGAAAATAAGAAGAGTTCTGCATTGTGCACCAATAGTTCTACTATTCCATGCAAACCGCATCGATTTAAGTGCTCTAGTTCCGGAGTTATCGAATTTAATTAATATAAGGATGTTTCAAAGATTTAGAAAAATGGAGTTCTGGCGAAAATAGAAACAGTTCTGCATTATGCACTAATAGTTCTACCATTCTATGCAAACCGCATCGATCTAGGTGCTCTAGTTCCGGAGTTATCGACTTTAATTTATATAAGGATTTTTCACAGATTTTAGAAAAGAGAGTTCTGGCGAAAATAAGAAGAGTTCTGCATTGTGCACTAATAGTTCTACTATTCCATGCAAACCGCATCGATTTAAGTGCTCTAGTTCCGGAGTTATCGAATTTAATTAATACAAGGATTTTTCAAAGATTTTGAAAAATGGAGTTCTGGCGAAAATAGAATCAGTTCTGCATTGTGCACCAATAGCTCTCCTATATAATCCCTGCAAAGTTCATGTCAGAGAAAAAATAATTTTATTTTGTATAATATGTGGTAAATAAACCCGGGTGATTCATTTGATACAAGAAAATTTTCATCTATTGACATTAATAAAATATAACCGGAAAAATGGAACACTGAAATGGAATTTTACAAACCTCTGCAACTGTCATTTTTGTTTTATTTCAAATATCTATGAAACGACTGGATTTAGGCATGTTTCATACTTTGACTAAAAACTTCATACCGTTTCCAATAATAAAATAATATATACGGTATTCCATTTGAAATAAGGAAGTTGACCGTTCCCTTACTTACACGTAATAATGTACTGTTTATAAACTGTGGTTTCAATTGTGACTTGTATGAGGCAAAGTAGGTAGAGCAACTCGAGCACAATGTAAAATTCGCAGCTATTTTTACTAAAACTTCTTTTGATGAAAAAAATTCTTTAAATTTTATAAATTCGAAATCTCTGGAAGTGGAACACCTAAAACAAACCACGTATTACGTGGGATAACTATTCAAGCATTATGCAGAATTGGTGTAATTTACATCAGAACATTTATTTAAAAAAAAATTAAGATTACACAAATTAATAAAATTTGGTTGACTTTGGAATTAGAGTAAGAAGAACAAGCACATGCAATAATAAAACCTTTATATGATTCAGAATTACCTACCTTTTTTCAGAATTCAAAAATTAAAAGGAAAATTAAACTTATTAAATTTCTAATATCAATATCATCGGAACTAGGCCTAGCTAGGACGCCACGACTTGTATGGCACAATGTAAAGATAACGTTTTTGCTGGAACTTTTTAACTTTTTCATTAACCTCAATAATTTCGAATATTGATGCACAATTGAATACTACTTTTGTTTTTGTCAGAATTCCCTTTTTCGATAATACCTCGAATTCATTAAATCTTGGATGCGGTTGCACAACGCAGAATTATTTTTTTTTAACTAGAACTAAAGCACCCAGTTCGATCTGGTTAGCATGGAATAGTACAAAATTTCTAAAAATGTTCTTATCAATTAATTACATTCGATATCTCCGGAACTAGAGCACTTAGATCGATGCAATTTGCATAGATTAGCAGAACTATTCGCGCACAATGCAGAATTGTTGCTATTTTCGCCAGAACTCCCATTTTCAAAATCACTGAAAATTCCTTATATTAATTATAATCGATAACTCCGGAACTAGAGCACCTAGATCGATGCGGTTTGCATAGAATGGTAGAACTATTAGCGCACAATGCAGAACTTTTCTTATATTCGCCAGAACTTCCTTTTCCAAAATCTTTGAAAAATCCTTATATTAATTAAAGTCGATAACTCCAGAACTAGAGCACCTAGATCGATGCGGTTTGCATAGAATGGTAGAACTATTAGCGCACAATGCAGAACTGTTCTTATATTCGCCAGAACTTCCTTTTCCAAAATCTTTGAAAAATCCTTATATTAATTAAAGTCGATAACTCCGGAACTAGAGCACCTAGATCGATGCGGTTTGCATAGAATGGTAGAACAATTGATGCACAGTGCAGAACTGTTCTTATTTTCGCCAGAACTCCCTTTTTCAAATTCGATAACTCCGAAACTAGAACACCTAGATCGATGCGGTTTGCATAGAATGGTAGAACTATAGGTGTACAATGCTGAACTGTTCTTATTTTCGCCAGAATTCCCTTTTTCAAAATCTTCGAAAAATCTTTATATTAATTAAATTCGATAACTCCGGAACTAGAGCACTTAAATCGATGCGGTTTGCATGGAATAGTTGAATTGTTGGAATACAATACAATATCGCCGCTATATTTACAAGAACACGTATTTTCGGAAATTATTTTACTTAATAACTACATGATGGCCTTTAAACCTGTTATAGTACAGAACTATTGTTAAAAATTACAGAGAACTGTAGAAATATTGAAGTACATCCCAAAACGAGCAAAAAATATGACAAAATTCATAAATGGGGGGCTGCGTGAAGTTGGCCCTCCATATTAAAAAAAAATCACTAAACGTCATAGAACTATGGTTTAAATTTATAGAGCACTTCAGAACTATTCATATACAATCCAGCACTACAAAAATTTTAACAAAAATCGAACATTGGGGGGCCCAACTTCACACGCACGGAAATTGTCATCGAATGGTGGTCGGTATTCATAAATTCACTGCCGTCTCGTAAGATGTAGCAGATTTTTGAGGGTGGATAACTGGTAAGAGTACAGTGGACACGCTACCCTTTTAGTTGACGGCGATGGTGACCTTACTTGTCTTAAAAGACTTACTTTTGAATAAAGAAGGTCTTGCGAAAAGAATACTGAAAATTGACAGTGGTAATGACAAACCAAGAACATTTCTGATTTCACAACATCTGAAAATAATATAACTATTAATGAATATGTGTTGGACTGCTTTGAGAATTGTTCCATGAAGGAAGGTAGTGGCAGTTTGAATGGTTTATTTAATTTTAATGCTTGTGCAAATTGTGTATTTAATGTCAATGTGGATAAATAAAAATTATTGTAAATATTGTTGAATAAACTTTTTTAAACTAAAACTTTATTAACACTTTTAGGGCGAAATTCATAGTCAGCACTTCATTTAAGTGTGAGTTTTCATTTAAGGTATACTTAATAAGATTCTTAAGACTAAAACTTAAGTGTGCACTATCTATGAAGAATCTATGAATTCCACCCTAAATCTAAGGATTAGTGGATTAAAGGTCAGCTTAGCTCTTAGGATTAAAACATCTTTTTTCTCAGTAACGAAAATGTCAACCTTATAGACGTCTGACAGTAAAAAACTATCAGTTTTGTGACGGTGGAGAAAAAATATTATTTAAAAAATTCGCAAGATTGTAAGGTGACCTATTTAAATTTTGCTTTGTTTTTTTGGACCAACTTTCGTTCAAGGGAAATCAGTTGCAAAAGAAATTGTTCTATAGGAAGGTTCTACACAAGATTACTAGTATATAACCAATTTTCTTTTTCCGCGGAAATGTTTCGTTTTCCGGAAAACTCGAATTTTTCTTATATTATATTTTAACTGAAAATTGCCTCAAAAATTTCTTTTTTAAATGTCTTTTTATTGCATGCTGCTCTAGAATTACAAAATTAATAAAATTGCGGCTTTCATTTGATGTAAAAATGTAAAAATTTACGGAAAATTTCCATTTTCCTTCGACTTTAGAATAAGGGAAATCAGTTATAGAAATGATAATTAGATAATTTGATTTGACTACTAATTTTATTTGCGGAAATTTTTTTTAAGGAAAATATTGAGGAAAATCATTTACATATTCATGTTTTTTAGGGTTTTGTGAATAACCGACGGTTAATTAGTATTAGTATTCATGTTTGTTGAGTTCTGTGAATAAACGAATGTTATTCAAGTTAAGTAAGTGGATTTGTAGCATTTTTTAAAAATTGACGTCGACCGGGCGCGCTCGCTTTGCTCGCGTATATTAATTATATCCACATAGATGTTTGTTATATAAATATAAATGTTAAATAAAAATCATGTGACTTTGTAAGAATTCTGTATGTATTTAAAAGTTAAAGTATCTTTTGTGGCAATATTATGGCGGATAATGATTTTTATGTTGAAACTATTTATTTGAAAAATCTCCGTATTCTAATTTTATATAATTAATGAGTTCATCCATCGGATCTAGACTGTTTTTCTTACAATGGCGTTTCCACAAGTACTCACAGAGTCGGTCTGCAAATTCGTCCGGTGGACTATGTTGACCTTTTTGAATTTTTTTGCAGCCGACTACGACGACTTGATCCGTTGGGTATGAGTACCGTCTTCAGCAATAAATATAACACTATGGTTAACAGTCTAATGCCATATTTAGTGAATCTCTCATACGCTTTCCACAAATCCGAATGGATAATAGACCCTTTCTCTACATGTTGTTCCAAAAGGAGAATTAACGTGCCTGCATCCCTTTTATATTCGGGACAAATTACCATTCTTAAGTCTTCTGAGTCATCGGCAGTCATTCCGAATACCCAGGGACCTTCAACTACACTTCCTCTGTTATATTTTCGTTTACCAAATTTGAATTTTTGTGTCCAGAAATACGTTTAGAATTCAAAAATAAAAATTGGTCACATTTTTCCGCTTTTCTACTTTTTTTCCATATAGGTAATGAAAATGACGCATTTCCGCGGGAAAATTTTGTCATTCCTGTGTTAAGAAAAATGTCTATAATTGACAGCAAAAAATATTTTTTATGTAACTGATTTCCCTTTTTCTAAAGTCCACAAAATTTCCTTTATAATGGAAATTACGCATTTCCGCGGGAAAATTTTAATGTTTCTGTGTTCAGAGAGGCCTCTGAATGATGTTTGTTATTTGTTTTTTTTCATAGCTGATTTCCCTTAAACGAAAGTTGACCCGTTTTTTTTAAAGAGTGTTTTAAGGTATAAATCGAAAAGTCCATAAATAGAATCCGAGATAATCAGATAACCAGACAATGCCCCCGCGAACCTGAAAGCTTCCGACTTACCTATCGTGTTACCTAATCGCCTGTGGCAATTATCATATGTCGATAGAGAGGGGGAGAGAGAGGCGAGGAGATGGACTGTAAACAAAACATGTACACATTTTAGTTCCGTGACTCCGGAAATGAAATTAATATGCCGTATAGATAAAGCACATTGGCGACCGAAACGGAATACCAAAGTAATTGAGTTAAAGCAGCTAATTGTCGGATCCTAATTACCGTAATTGCTCTGTTTTGCTCGCAAATGAATCCGCACTCACTGCTGGAATAAGAATGTTCAGCAATTAAGCCGATTGGGAAAGAGGTAAACAAAAGAGGTTCGTGGGGAGCGATATGGTGATTTTTTTTTCGTTTTCGATGTAAATCAGTGAGAATGGATAATAATTCTTCAGTGACGTGCACTACCCATTAATGTAATCAAAGGCTTTTAGCGGAATATCCAGTTTTATTGTGCAACAAAACTAAATGGATCCTGTACTCGTAATAAAATGCATATTTCGTATAAAGCCATGAAATTTAATGTGATTTCGTGTTGCATATTGTCAAGTATTAAATTTTAAACTAAAATAACACTAGGAGATTTTAAAATAACACTCAGTTAACGAGTAAAAAGTAGTTGGGATCTATAAGCACGCATGGTATGGGTTGTCAAGTATGGCGCTCTCTTTTGTTTACTACGTCAATCACAATTTAGATTAGATATGACTTGCAAAAACAGTAAGTACTGTTTAAATTTTGTTATCAAATCAAATATGTTTATTTGCCCAACAGAAAAAATATCCATTTACAGGACAAAAATTAACACAAAAGCAATGCACAAATAATGAAAAATATAAAGACAAAAAGCAATTAATTTGCACGCATTCCTACAATTCCTACATATTAATACATTAATGAAAATTGCTTAATTTTTAACAGAAAACGTTATATAAAAAGAAAAACAAAACAAAGTAACTGTAATTACAAAAAACGTATAGCTCTATTTATAGATTTAATAGAAGAACAGTTTATATCACAATGATCAGATATGATGTTAAAATTATGAGACATCATGTCATAAACTGAAGACTTTCTTAAAATATTCGTATTGGCTGCTGATAAATAAAAAGTATCATTTTGCCTAAGACGAAAATTAGGAACTCTGATATTAAAATATTCTAATAATGACATGCAATCAACATTGTTGTTAAACAAATTGTACAAAAATAATACACTATTTCTAGCTCGTCTTAGTTTTAATGAGGGAATATCAAACCTAGAAAGCAATAGTTCATGGTTGCAGCCTCGAGTGGGCTATACACCATCACACTTGAAGGAAAGAAACTTTAAAAATTTCCTTTGAACTGACTCAATATTCAAACAATGTGTTTCATAGATAAGGTACCGAAGTATAGCACCGTATTCCAACTTAGACCGTACAAACGAAAAATAAAGCATATTTAGCGCATTAATATTAGAAAAAGATCTACAATTTCTTATGATAGAACTTAGCATCTTAAATGAGTATTTAACTACATTATTAATATGTTAATGCCCAAATCTCTTATTGTACACTCCCTCTGAAAAACAGTATTGTTTAAAGAATAACGAAATAAAATAGGTTCGTGTTTCCTAGAATATGTAACCACTTTACATTTAGATAAATTCAAATTAAGTTTAAATGTTTCACACCACTCTTCAATTATTGATATTTGAGATTGTAAAAATTTATAGTCATTACTGTCATCAATTTTGCAATAAATTTTCAAGTCATCGGCGAAAAGCAACTTTTTACAGCTAATAATTTTTGTAAGTTTGTCAATAAATATTAAGAATAGTAGAGGGCCAAGATTGGACTCCTGAGGAACACCCGAAGCAGCAGTAAACAGTATAGTACCACATCCACCTGCCCCCTAGAATCAATGACTTCAGATATATTTTGCGTAATTAAAGCTAAATTATAGTTGACCTTTTTTTCATAAATCCACGTTGCTATGGTGACAATACATTTTTTATGGACCTATAAATATATTTATATAAAATAATCTCAAAGACCTTGGCAAAGTTGGGCAGAATAGCAATGGGCCTGTAGTTCGTTACATCATTCGACTTGCCACATTTCAAAACTGGACAGATTCTACCTATTTTCCAACAATCAGGAAATCGCGACGTACGTAACGATAAGTTGTATAATATTGATAACGGAGATATAAAAACTGCAGAGCAATCCTTAACCATAAAGCTAGGAACCAAATCATTTCCGGAAGTCATCTTATTTTTTTATTTTGAAATTGATTTTTTTACATCATCAGCACTAATATCGGTGATATTAAAATGCGGCAAATTGTTAAATATGCTAGGGAACTTAGAAGGATCAACATTATCTGGCACAAAAACGCTACTAAAATAATGGGAAAAACCGTTTACTATATCTCGAGGCGTATTGTAATGAGTTTCATTTCTAAAGTGCATTTTGCCTGGTATACGCGACATTCCTCGCTTATTGTTAATATATGACCAGAACTGTTTACAATCTGCTGATACTCCTTCCTCAAAATTTTTAATATATTTACTATAGGCAGTAGATATTAGCGTTTTTGTTACCTTTCTTAAACGATGAAAATCTTGCAAATAAATGCTATTTCTTGTACTTCGATACTTATTTCGGTAATGGTTTTTAAGTTTGATATTTCTTATGATATCAGTGGTGTACCATACGGGATAGGATGGCTTCCTATTACTGTATAAAGATACAAATAAATCAAAGAGAGAATATAATTTAGCGTAAAAATTTTGGCATCCTATATTGACATCTGAAAACTCATTGAGGAACGACCAATCCACATTTAACAAACATTGATATAATCCAGGGAAGTTAGCTTTCCTGAAATTATGGTTTTTTCCAATAGGATTAACAGGATATTTTGCAGTACGAGATGATTTTAGTAACAGTGAAATATAAAGCGCAGGGTGATGCAAATTCTCATTAACTAAAGGTGAATTATCATGAATAACGGAAGCTTGTACATTGGTTAATATTAAGTCAAGCAATCTATTATTAGCATTGGTTATTTCATTTACTTGAAACAGATCGGTAAAAACATTGAAATTGTTTAACAATTGTTTTTTAGGATCATCGATATTTACCTTATTATAGTAAGTTATATTAAAATTGCCCATAATTAATTATTATGTTTAATTAATTGTTATGTTTAATCACAATTATATAGGGTGCGTCTTGAAAACTGGAGTCAAAAACGTAAAATAATTTTTTGTAAAATCCTTAGTTTCCGAGAAAAAAAATGATTGAAGTTGTAGTATTTTCAACCTTTACATCACTGGCCTACTGTAGTCTCTAGCCAAGCGATTCTGAATATTGAAATCCGATTACTTATAGTAGTAGTAGTTTTTGTGATGCAAGTGTACAACTCGGAGGTGAAGTGAAAATACTTTTGCAGATTTCCCGGTAAACATGTGCCAAATAAAGCTTTTACTGGGGTGTGCAGTGAGTGCAAGTGTAATGCAACGCGGGCGTGACACGGAAAATTTGCACCCGAATTGTGGAAGAGATAGAGGTCCAAGGCGTTCACGGCGTATTGCAGTGTGGCGTATCATACACAATGCTCAACTATATCCATACCAGGTACAACGTGTAAAAGTATTAATACCAAGGAATTGGTTGAGGAGGACCGGTACTATGACCCCCACGATCTCCTGACTTTAATCGTTTGAACTTTTTTTATGGAGATATGTAAAAAAATAAGCGTATCGCACCAAAATGGACACTATTGATGAGTTACGCAAACGTATCGTTGCTGCTCAAAAACTTACCGAGTTCAAAACGGATAAAATTTTATTGTTGTAACATCAGGCATGACAAGTATTTTATTAATTAATACCACAAAGTAATTCTATTAATAATTAATAACAATAGCGTCAAAAGCAGTTGAATATAAAATAGGTGTTATAAAATGTTATTTATTTCTTTCCTTGGGCATTTTTTTCAATTTTTTGTCCGGTCACCGATTACATGATTTGCCTTGTCAGGTTTTACATTGGACCAGAGTTCCCTGTACATTTAAAAAGTTTTTTGTAGATAAGTTCTGAATCACCCTGTATATATAAAGTCGCCTTTGCAGAAAAGAATTTACAACAGTATAAATGTAATTATTGACTTAATAACAAATATCCCAACACGAGCAATAAAATAAACGTAACAAAAAAATTAACTACATCAATTAAGAAAAAATTGAAAACGTAATACCTAGATGTTCGACATAAGCATTATTAATATCTAAACATATTCAGAGTGTTAAAAAAAGAGTGTAAAATATTTCAGGAGATAATAAAATGAACCAAAATAAGCCGAAAAGTCTTAATAAACATGGGTCCGTAAAGTAACGGTTGCGGATATATGGACCACTATTCGTTTTTCAAAAATTTTATTTTATTAGGAATACACCGACAAAGGAAGCTTTTAACAAACAAGCAAAAAGTTGCAGAAGATGTTCAAAGTGCCCTCCGTCCATTTCCAAGCAGGCACGACATCTTCGTCTCAACGATATTCGAACTCATTCGAAAACACTCTCCTTGGTTTGGATTGCTTGGCACTTTTGATTAATCCGTAGCTGCAGCTCTTCCAGGCTGTTTACAGGAGTACCATACACTAATGTCTTCAAATATCCCCAAACAAAGAAATCTAGAGGGTTCAGATCAGGCGATCTTGGAGGCCATAAAACAGGTCCGGCTCTTCCTACCCATCTATGTGGAAAAGTTTGGTGTAAATGCTCTCTAACGGCGATGCTCTAATAGAATCTGGACATCAGGCACGTTTTTCATTAAACATTTGCATGGGTATTGTAGGTGACAGGTTTCTAGGTTGTTTTACCAAACCGATTAACAGGCGCTGCTTACCTCAACTTTCTGCAGAACACACTGTATGAGTTTTTGGAAGACATTCCTTTGAATCAGAGGCAACAAATGTGGTTCCAGTATGATGGTTCTCCAACTCATTTTTCCATGGCCGTTAGAGAGCATTTACACCAAACTTTTCCACATAGATGGGTAGGAAGGGCCGGACTTGTTTTATGGCCTCCAAGATCGCCTAATCTGAACCATCTAGATTTCTTTGTTTGGGAATATTTGAAGACATTAATGTATGGTACTCCTGTAAATAGCCTGGAAGGGCTGCAGCTACAGATTAATCAAATGTGTCAAAAAATCCATACCCAGGAGAGTGTTTTCGAAAGAGTTCGAATATCGTTGGGACGAAGATGTCGTGCTTGCTTGGAAATGGACGGAGGACACTTTGAACATCTTCTATAACTTTGTTTTTTGTTTGTTAAAAGCTTCCTTTGTCGGTTTATTCCTAATAAAATAAAATATTTGAAAAACGAATAGTGGTCCATATCTCCGCAACCCTTACTTTGCGGACCCATGTTTATTAAGACTTTTCTGCTTATTTTGGTTCATACTATTACTTCCTGAAATATTTTACACTCTTTTTTTAACACCCTGTATTGTTGCGCTTCCTCTTCTACTTAAGCTACTGTCTGCAATGGCATATCGGCCTATAATTTAAAAAAGTAACTTTATCCGAAATAAGAAGCTCCACGTCTTGTGTAGATATTAATAGAACCATAGAATATATACTGTGATGATACCTACATGCTAGTTACGGACGGTGAGCTATAATATAGGTATATCTTATATAGGGTGTCTGTGAAAGGTTGGGAGCTGGAGATACTTGTGACCAAAATAAGGATTGAGCCAAATATGCCTTCCGAATGTTGCTGGTTTCAAAAATACAGGGCGTTCAATGCTAGTATTTTATTTTGAAATATCTCAATAACTTTGAAACCTGTCGGAGTATTAAACAAAAATTGGCACAATTATGTTTTTTGGCACGGCAAATAAGAATTTTTAACTAATTTTGGCGTTGCTTTTACAGGGCCTTAGTTATGCCCTGTCCCTTTGATAAAAAGGGGACATTTTTTTTGTATTTAGAAATACGGCATCATGTATTGAAAATAGGAACAAAATCATAAAAATTACTCTTGTTCAATTTCGATATCTCGGTTATCAAGATATTTGCATATACAAATATCAATGCATATCGTTTTTTAGCAACTTGTAATTCTTAAATTAAATTAATGCGTCTTGATGGCTAGTGTGAAGCAAATTATTTACAGTTTTTTAAATATCAATTTAAAGCGAAAAGAGAACAAGCATTTAAGGAGAAAATACAAACAAAACAGACAAATTTGGAAACTGAAGAAATATCTACTTATGATTAAAAATTAATAATTAATAATTGTTTTTAGAAAAGTAACGAATAAATTAATTATTTTTGAAATTGAGAAGTTTTCCCCTGGCACGTCGAATTTGTTTTTAAAAGAGGCATTTTTTGACATACGACCCACATTTGTGACGTCATCGTTATTCGAGATATGACGTCATCGACAACTTTTTTAAATAGCAACCCCCAATTTTGACAATGAAATTTGAAAGAGCGTGTCATTCCACATACATCATGAAAAATTATGGTGTTACATAACAAAAATTTCAAGAAAATAATGTTTGAAGATTTCAAAATTTAATTTTCACAATACTGAAAATGATAATGATAAAAAATCCACTAAATCAAATGTTCAAATTGTGCACCGTTTACTGCCTGACAGTAGCCAAGATGATTAATAAATTCTTTTTGGACATTATCAATAACTTCAGGAGGTATACGATGTATCTCGTGACGAATTCTTGCTTTTAAATCTAAATTCTTAAACAAGAAATAATCTAGGGGTGTCAAATCATGCGATCTGGCTGGCTACTCAATCGGCCCCCTTTTCGGGGATACATTTCGGTGAAAATTAAATTTTAAAATCTTCAAACATAATTTTCTTGAAATTTTTATTATGTAACACCATTATTTTTCATGATGTGTATGTAGAATGACACGCTCTTTCAAATGGCATGGTCAAAATTGGGGGTTGTTATTAAAAAAAATTGTCGATGACGTCATATCTCGAACAACGATGACGTCACAAATATGGGTCGTATGTCAAAAAGTGCCTTTTTTAAAAACAAAATCGACGTGCCAGGGGATTTTTTCGAAAACTTCTCAATTTCAAAAATAATGAATTTATTCGTTACTTTTCGAAAGCACTGTATGATAATTGATACAGTTATCGAAAAATTTCAGTTATACAATAACTTAAACGCATGAAAAAGTTATTTGGAAAAAAACTTGAAATAAAAAGTTCTTTTAATATCCGTAAAAAATAGTATACCTCTGAGGAAAAAAATTGGAGCGTCACTACGTCTGGCGTCGTTTCGTTGTGGTTTCGTTAGCTCTCTTAATTTTAAAGCAATCTAAGCAAACTTTGTTTGGGAACGTTCACTTTGCTTCGGTCGTCTTCAAAAAAGACGCATTTCCCATGATAAAAAATTCACCTTGTACCCATGTATCCCTAAAAAAATGACCCCACTTAAACTTACACCTTGTATGTATTTTGTCGTTCTATATTTGCATAAAATATTCTCTTTGAAATGATGCGTCACATGTGGTGTGACGTTATAAATTTCTTGAGAAATTGGACATTTAATTTTATTATATTCATCTGTTTACTATAGCCAGTTGCTAAAGTTAGTGCTATTAATAAAACAGAAATATATTAAATAATATTGATAATATCCTGGCATTTTGTTACAATGCTGGTTTATCAACTGAATTTATTCATTAAATATTTTTTATATGAAGAGGTCTGTGATTTTAAGAACTGAAGATTAGACAAAATATAGTAGATTGGGTACGGTACAATAAAATGAAAATAAACAAAGAAATAAAATATTGTCTCGTCTACTTCTGTGTTATTTAACTCAACTTGAATATGGATATACACAGGGTGTCTCGAAATGGGACACATAGCAAGAGTAGATGCCTAACGACAAAATAATGCGATGTAGGCAAACTTACCTTAGTACAAATGTTGATAAAAGGTACAGGATGACAAAGTTAAAATTTTCAATTCAAAATTATTAAAATTTTTAAAAAGTTCACAACGCTAGAGGGCACTATAAAATGTACTCTTGGTGGATAAAAATGTCCATTGTCCTGGAAATTGTAGGTAAAGATTTTTATCAAATATATGTTTATTAGATTTCGTGATATACAGGGTGGGCCAATAGTGTGTGGACGGAAGATTGTGGTTATACTGATATATATTTTTAAAATCTGCTGTTGGTGGGGGGTGGGGAGTAGTAAGAGCTACATACTAAAAATATTTTTACTGGAATTCCTAGACATATACAGAGTGATTCATATTAATGCTCGGTCAATTCTAGTGTGACTTCATATACCATACTTGGTGCCTAAACCGTACCGTTTGAACGTTATTCGATATTTTGTAAAAAAGTTGATGTCTAAAAACAGCTGATTATCAGAGGTGGGCGGCAACATAGGAGGCTGTGATTGGGGGAAATTATTGACCACCCTCCATACTACCAAGAGTTAGAAAGCCAATTATGCACTCTGTTTGTTATGGCTGATATCGTCGCTCTAATTTTGAAGACTTCAATCATGGATAACTTGATTTTTTTTAATGGAACCCACATATTTTTTTCACGCCACCAGATAACACATTTACTTTCACCCGATATAAAGTTATCTGTATTTATCTCTAATACTTCTATTCCACAATTACTTTTTACTATGATGGATTTATGCAAACCAATTAATTTAAACTAAATTGAAATTAGTTTATTACGTATTACGTATTAAAACTGGCGTACATACTTCTTACCAGAGAAAAAGTACAAACCATGTCATGCTTTATTAACATAACGATTTAATAAAAAAATATAAATATAATACATAAAATATGTAATATAATATAAAGTTATATTTTGAAATGGACGAATATGTTTATCGTTGGGTTGATCCATACTTAAACAATAAATGTAAAAAATGAAATTAATGATAACGTAGTTATCTAAAACATGGTTAGTAACTATTGGTGTACCACAAGGTAGTGCATTGGGTACATTGCTATTTTTATTTTATGTTTCATCAATGATTTATTACACAAAGATTGGACTGATTGCAAAATTCATTTGTTTGCTGACAACACTATTGTCTATATCATTGATAAAAATATTAATAAATAATTAATAAAATCTATGTCTAGTTCAAGTCAATGAATGGTTTATTAATAATAAAATAATATATTGATGTAAAAAGTTTGTTGTTGTCAATGAAATAAATGATATAAAAAGTTATACAAAACTGGATTCCTATACTCAGTAAAATATTAATATACAACAGCATCATTGAGCTACATTTTGAATGCTGTATTGTTCATATGTCAGGAACCTACAAAAGCTTCTACAGAATAGGTGTATGCGCATTCTGTTAAAATGTGATAGATACGTGAGTACGACTGGATGTCTGCTATAGACTCAATTCAATTTAAAACACTGATTTTTATTCATAAATTTATTGAATAAAGACTCCCAATATATCATCTTGTAAATTTACAATTTCATGAAAATCATTCTTAAAAAAATCATATGAATATACTAAAAAAAGAATTTTTGACGCTGGAATAGTTGCTTATAACATATTTTCATTTATTATAAAGGAATCCACATTTCGATCATTTTAAAAAATATATTTTCAATATATTTAAAACGGTCGGTCAGTGATCGGGCGGTTTAAGGCGCCTGTACTTGAATCGATGTGACTAGATCGGTGTGGGTTCGAGCCCCGCAGCCGCTATATCAACTATATTGGTGGAGGGGATTGGGGCTTGGGTCAATGTGAAAGATTGAGTCGACATTTGACTACCTCCTTCATTAATGAAGTTTTCCAGGGTTCCCTCATTTCTGCACTGAATGGTGATTAGTGCCTACCAACTTAAGTCGTTCCAGGGCGCAAATGAGACAATAGTAATATGCCACCCCTTCTCCCGCACACGCCGTCTCCGACTTTTGAGCTAATCCCTGTGATTAGAATGAGAGGTAGAGATATTATTATAAATACAATATTTTTATTTGCATATTTGAATTTATATCTACGTACATAAGCTAGTATACATTCTATATTTTGTTTATTGCAGTTGTAGTCTATTATATTATGCAATTTTATCCCTTTTTTTTTTGTAATTGTTTATATCCAATTGTCTAATTTTTACTTAAACATGCAATAATGCAAAGTTAGTTAAGAAATTCCATTCTTAAAGGTTTAAAAGATTTTTTTTTCTCTAATAATTATTTGTATTACTAATAGTACAATTAAAAAATTACATTCAGTGAGACCGCATAAATAACTAGCGTTAAGAATATTCCTTCCTCTTATATTCTTGGATGTAGGTGTCGCATTGAAGAAAAGGCTGAGTCTTGTACTCATTTTGTTGATAAAAATACCAAAGGTCTAAATTAAATTTCAGTTTTAGAAAACAGTAGCTAAAAATAAATAGAACCACCGGTAATATCAACACCTATGAACAGAAAAAATTAAGGCTGTAGATTCTGGAGTTGTGAGGAGGGTAGCCTAAAGAGCCACAACACTTTAGGCTCCATTGGTCTCCTTGTATTGCCTCACGTTAAGAGAACAGCCCTCCTGAACCATTCACGAACCTATTAAAGAGAAAAGGTTTAGGAAGGATGTCTTTAACATGCCATAGAAGGCCATCTTGTCTTATTAACGAGACATGTATGAGATATTATTTCGTGTTTCTATTCGCAACCTCTACAAAGAAGTGTTTCACACCTTATATTTTAATAATTTTTGGTACACAAGTGCAGGGCCAGTTACTTATTGAATGGTTATATTTTCAACAAAATCGGAAAACCTATTGCTAAAATTGGTTCAATAGTATGTTGAAAACCCACGATTCTTAATATACTCATGGGTACGCATGGGCTCAGATCTAATAAGGGTGTCGATAAATTCTTGGAGTATCTCACTACAAGCGATCTGATTGTGGCCATACATGCCATACAGACATGTTCAATAGGTGAAAAATCCAGCGATCTTGATGGCTAGGGTAAACGGTTGATCCATAAAAGTTATTGTTTGTCTGGCAACATGAGATCTAGCATTTTCTTGCTGGAAAAAGGCGTTTTAGATGGTGTGAAGATATGGTACGATATATGACTTCATCACTTCCTGGATGTAACGTTGGACTGTTATGTTGCCTCTAATGAAAATTGGTTGTGATCGGCTACTTCTAGCTGATAACACTTTTATCTAGCAGTGTTATTAGCAGTTAAGTTAACGATAATGATAATCTTTCCACATAAAATGTCAATTTTCTCCAAACCGTTAATAGCAAATCGTCTCAGAAACTTGTTTTTATAATCCAGTGTACTGGCCGTTAATATGAAAATTCTGGATTATTAACTAGTGAGTATAGTCCTTTCCTGGAGTTCTGAGAGTAATGCTGTGGTGGTTGATGAAAATGAAAGTAATCATTTTTTATAATGAAGCGTGCTACTCGTTATTTAGGGAATAATTTTTAAGCTCATAAAAGGAACTGTCGTGATGAAAATATTTCAAATAAAATTTATGAATTATAAAATTGAAATAGGCAGCCTCCCCTGAGATCTCGAAAAAAATTGAACGTATACAGGTTGTGAAACAGGTGAAACTACCATTGCAAGAAATAGAAAATGTTAGATTTAAAATATAGCTATGTTCTATGACTATGTTCTTCAAATAATTATTTTCATTACTGGTAAAGTGCCTTTTCTCCATGAGATACGGCATTATAATATTACGAGACGTTTCTCAAAATTAAAACATGGCCAGTAAGCTCCTATGCAATATTGCAATGCAGTGATAAGAAGTGGGTTACTGATAATGTTAGAGAATCCAATCGAAAATTGAAAGATCTATTTTTACTAAGTAAAACTCACTCCCAATTAAAGCAAGTGTATCAAGGTGAAAAGTTTAAACATAAGTATTTAGTTAGTTCATCCAAGAGACGATATTATCAGAATCAAATTAGTTGCTCTTAGAATCCGATTAAGTCAGCATGGCAGACAGTGGCGGAACTTAATAACAAAACAGGAACAAAAAAAATATGTCAATAAAAATTAATGATAAAATAATTAATAATGACAAAGAAATTGCCGATGCCTTTAACATTTATTTTAATATGTATCCATTAATATCATAAATCAAATTCCATAAATTAAATTAAATAATAACTACAATAGGAAATTTATAAATAGTACTATGAGCGTAAAAACAAGTATTCCTCTGGTTATTATGATGTGTCAGATTTTATCATAAAAAAGGTATTAGATATAATAATCAAACCATTAGTTTACCTTATAAATTTATCGTTTTCAGTTGGTAAATATCCAGATTTGTAAAAAATGAGTAAAATTATACCAATCTAAAAAAAGAATAACTCAAATCTTACTGAGAATTATAGACCTGTTAATATAACTAGTGGTTCCTCCTTAATATTTAAGAGCTGTTTTTTGAATACACTATTACCATTCTTAAAGTGTCATAACATTGTTTCATCTAATCAACATGGATTCTTATTAGGAAAGTCAACAGCAACTGCACATCTATGAGGAAATAATAAAATACGTTGAAGCAGGGGAGTGCCTTGTTGGGATTTTTTGTGATTTCAAGAGGGCATTCGACTTTGTAGACCAAAATATATTGCTTGATAAGCTGGCTGTGTATGGAATCCGAGGCAATGTTTATAAATAGATAGAGAGTTTTCTCTTTCAAATAAGTCAGTTTGTTGCTATTGCCAACGATAACTCCTCTATTAACTCACAATCAGCATTTATTAATGTAGGTGTGCCACAGGGATCCATATTGGGCCCAGTCCTGTTTCTGCTATACATTAATGATATTAATGATTATTCATCTTTTGTAAAATTTACTATACAGGGTGTCCGGATAATATGCGCACAAACTTCGGGAGCCTAATCTACTGATAAAAATAGTCGTATAAGCTTATGTAACGCTTTTTCGAATTCTCAATAATAACGAAGTTATGGGATGTCAAAAAAAATTGTTTTATTTTTATTTCTGACATAACTTTTTTTGTAGTAAACCGATTTTCTTCAAATTCGGTACAGTTGTTATACGCATTAATGTGGACCGTAAACATGAAAAAGAATTCAAAATAAAAAACCTCAACACCTTTAAACCTCCAATCCATGTAAGAAATCTGGTCAAATTTTTTTTATTTATAATTATTTTCTAATAATTTTTATATGTCTAAATAAAATCCCATTAAATATCCTATAAAAAAGGTACTCTTGTTTCAATTCACTAAAAGTAACCGTTTTCGAGAAAAATGCTATTGAAGTTTTCATAAGATCACGTAGTCCTCAGCAATAATAAATACAAAGCGTGCTTTAGAGACAGAAACCGTGAGTCTGGTGTTTATAACGGGACAATAAACAACATTGCAGAATTAAGAGAAAGAACAATTGAAAATTTTAATATTATTAACAGAAGCCCGGAATATTTTTTCCAACCCGCCAGTCACTTTTACGAAGAATTAATTTATGTATAGAAGTAGCAGGCAACCACTTTGAAAGTCTTTTGTAAATATTTTTCTATTTGTTAAATATTAAATGAATCCTGTTTTTGATTCCAAAGCACGCTTTGTATTTTTATTACTGAGGACTACGTGATCTCATGAAAATTTTTCTTGAAATCGGTCAATTTTAGTGAATTGAAACAAGAGTACCTTTTTTATAGAATATTTAATGGGATTTTATTTAGGCAAAATTAGAAAATAATTATAAATAAAAAAAATTTGACCAGACTTCTTACATGGATTGGAGGTTTAAAGGTGTTGTGGTTTTTTATTTTGAATCCTTTTTCATGTTTACAGTCCACCTTAATGCGTATAACAACTGTACCGAATTTGAAGAAAATCGGTTTACTACACAAAAAGTTGTCACAAATAAAAAAAAAATTTTTTGACAGGCCATAATTTCGTTATTATTGAGAATTCGAAAAAGTGTAACATAAGCTTATACCACTATTTTTGTCAGTAGATTAGGCTCCCGAAGTTTGTGCGCATATTTTCCGGACACCCTGTATATGCTGACGATATCTCTGTGATGGTATCTGATGAAGAGAATGATATGCTGCAAAATAAATGTAACAATGTTCTGTATGAACTCAGTGCATCGTTTTGTGAAAATAGCCTTTTTTAAATTCTGAAAAAACGTTAGCATTAAGGTTTCATAATTGGCAAAAGACTTGTAGGGGACTTGATCTACATGTAAACAGTAATTGTGTGGCAAAGAATGCAGAGAGTGTTAAATTTCTGGGTCTTTATATTGATGAATGTTTAACGTGGAAGCCTCATTGTGAGCATATAGTTATGAAATTAAATTCCGTAATTTATTAATTTAGAAATCTTAAAACAGTTTTTAACATTAATCAGCTAATAAATTTGTATCACGGTGAAGTTGAATCTCGACTGCGGTACGGAATATGTTTTTGGGGACTATCTACAATGCTAAGTAATGCTTTTGTTACACAAAAAAGATATTGAGAGTGTTGTTTCATCTGTCACCTTTTGTTAATTGTAAGGATTTATTTATAAATTACCAAATTTTAACAGTACCATCTCTTTTGATTTATGAACTTTGTATATATTTATACATAACAATCAGGATAACTTTATCAAATATGAAAATATCTATACTATAAATAATAATAATAATAATAATACAAGACAGATGAATAATTTTTACGTGCCTTATTGTAGATTAAGTGTTACTTGCAGCTCACCCAATTACGTTGGTCTTAAAATATATAATAGATTGCCTTCTGAACTCAAACTTTGTCCATCCACATTTTATGTATACGTACATGTATAGTATTATACAATTTTTATGTAGACTTGTTTATTTTTGTGGATTATTCCAATACAAGTTTTGAATTTTTCTCGTTAGTGTAAGATACGAGACAATATGTCGTTTTAAAAACCTCCGTATTACGGAAATTTTCAATGTCTTTCGCCTACTTCGAATTTTGTTTGATTTTAAATTTTTTTCAAAGGAGACCTACCACACACAAACAAGCAAAAAATCAATGTCTAAGGCATTCAAATTTTACATATTCCTAATCAGTTTTTCATTTTGAGCAGTATTTTTTAATAACTTGTTGTGTTTCTTAAAGAAAAGGCACTTTACTAATAAAATATTAAGAGTGTTTTGAACTTCCCAGACTTACTTAATTTTACGGGTTTAAAATCGTAACTTTGCTCCACAAACTGAATTGAATCCCAGAAGAACATATTTCATTAGTAACCTTTTTGACAAGAGTCGTTGCACTTATAGAGGGACACCCTGTACATATACATATATTTTTACACCAGCATCTGATACTTAGATACAAGCAGGCTTTATATTAGTTTTCGCAAACTTATATTTTCTTTGAATAATAATAATATCTCTACCCCCAATTCTGATGACGAGGATTAGCCCAGAGAGTCGAGACACTTGTGCAGGAGGGGGCGACATATTATTATTAAGCAGGCCGCATTTGCACCCAGGAACGAGTTAACGCTGGTAGGCCCCAATCACCATTCAGTGCAGGAATGATGAAAACCTGGAAAACTCCATCAATTAGGGGTATGGTCAAACGTCAACCGGTATCAATATCTCATATTGATACCGGCTGACCCAAGCCAACGTTGTATCTGTAATTCCTTTCCAGATCTCGAGCTAAACTGTTATTATTTCAGGTTTTTATTGCGTAAATTTCATTTGAAATGTTTTCATCATGAGAATTCTCTATGTGAGCAATTTCTTAAATAACGTTGCGGGTCCTATAACTTGTCAAACAATGTCCACTTCTAACCGCCACTGAGATAATGTATATTTACGTATAATGTCAAAAAAAGATATATACACCATCACCTACAACATTTTCAATATGTTCAAATGCATAGCTTAGAAATTAAAATGATAGAAAAAAAACAATTTTTAATTTCAGATACCTATTTCATCGATATACTGAAGAAGTCCTGATACGATCAATATTGGTATCAATATTCATATTTCCAGTTGATTTTCACAAGAAAAGGATTAATTTGTATAGTAAAAATAGATCACTATTATTTTAGCAAAAGTTGTCAAAAAATTAAAAGGAGACGTTGGGTGAAGGAGTGGATTTTATAAAGAGAAAAATATAATCATGTAATGATTATAAAAATTGATTCATAATGAGTTCTGAAACATTTCAAGAATTACCTACTGAATTTTATATCTTCATACTCACCGCAGAAAGTACGGTAATAATATGATAATCAATGTCATCTTTTGATCACTGAAGTTTCCACTGAAGTCCTCCAAAATGTCAAGGAAGTTGATATGCATCACCAGAACAACTTCCCGTTCTCTGGGTCTTTGATTTGTTTTTAACTCCTTTTTTGTATTTAGTTCTTTTTTAACGTTCTCAATATTTACGTCTTTCTGTATTTTTCTTTGTATAAGTTTAGTACCATTATTAAGCATTTAATTTTTTATCCCTGTTTGAATATTCCTTTAAAGAAGTATTCTAGAATATCGAGTTTGCACAGTACATATCTAGTAAGTCTTAATATTTCCGGCTCCCTGTCTTCATGTGCTTCAGCCTTCTTCAATGACTCTTCGGCGACAATGAAGATATTTTGTCACTGGACAACTGAGACAAATACAGACAAAATCGAACATGAGCTACCAAAATATTGTCAACATATAGGTACAGTATGCGCCAAAAGTATGGAATAAATTCAATAAAAACGAAACAATTATTTTTTGGGAAAAATCCTCGAACAGGTCGATTTTTAATTAAAAAAATACATATTTTAGCGTAAAATGCGATTTTCAAATGTCATTTGTTTTCGAGTAATGACGTCATCGATTTTTTTTTAAATGGCAACACCATATTTTTTTCCTTGATTCTGAAAGATCGTCTAATTCTCTATCAGACAGTACTAAAATTTTGCCCTCTTACAGAGGAAAGTTTTCGAGTAAATGACGATTGAATGTAAGAAAACGTAAATTTTATCTATAAAAAGTAACAATTCTGAGGCATGTAAAATAAAATACAATTGATTAAATTTTATACTTAAATTAAATGTTCGAATTGCCATCCACCAACTTCTTGACAATGCACAAGTCTGTGAAGAAATTCTTCTTGCACATTATGAATGATTTCTGGGGTAACTCTGCGTATTTCGTCCCGAATGTGATTTTGAAGTTCTTCTAAATTACGTGGTTTATTAATGTACACTTTTGACTTCAAGTATCCCCATAAAAAATAGTCAAGAGGTGTAAGATCTGGCGATCTTGCAGGCCATTCTATCGGTCCGCGTCTCCCGATCCACCTCCCAGGAAAAAAAATCTCGAACAGGGCGCGCATAGTGCGGAGGTGCACCGTCTTGCTGAAACCATATGGTATCGTCAGGAATGTCAGGGTCATTATCGTTAGGAAAAATTACTGCAAGGGCTGGAACAA
This sequence comes from Monochamus alternatus, assembly GCA_037114965.1. Lineage (NCBI taxonomy): Eukaryota > Metazoa > Arthropoda > Insecta > Coleoptera > Cerambycidae > Monochamus > Monochamus alternatus. The sequence continues at coordinate 18,124,293 of CM073435.1, read as the reverse complement.
GGTCATTTTCTAGAAACTCTAAATATCTTTGTCCTGTAAGGGTTCCTTCAAAGAAAAAAGGCCCTACTATTCTGTCGTCAACTATTCCAGCCCACACATTTAATTTCTGAGGGTGTTGGGTATGTGCCTCTGCCATCCAATGAGGATTTTCCCGACCCCAATATCTGCAAGTTTGACGGTTTACTGTACCATTCAGACAAAATGTTACCTCATCTGAAAAAAGTATTTGCCGGTGTAAATTTCTATTTCCTTGACATAAATCCATTAGAATTTCGCAAAAGTGTAAGCGGCGATCGGGATCATCTTCATTGAGTTCCTGCACAAGTTGAATTTTGTAGGGATGATATTTTTCCTTCCTCAAGATACGTAGCACTGTGCTCTGACTAGTGTCATTGTTTAATGCAACCAATCGTGAAGAATTATGAGGATTATCCACCATACTTATAAAAATGTTCTGTTTCTGATTTTCATTAATGCTTGGACGTCCAGGTTTTGGAATATTTACAACATTGCCAGTTTCTCTAAATTTAGGCTCTACCTTACTGACTGTTGATTGGCTGATAGGGCGATCTGGATATTTTTCATTAAATAAATCGCAAACTTCCTGCTGAGTTCTAGTCATATTCCCGCATCCGATAAGAATGAAAAGTTCAATTCTTTGAGTAACAGTTAAATGTGCCATAATACTTTAAATTGAATAATAATTTCTATGTCGCTTACAATACTTATTAGAAAGTCGGTGTGACAATGACACTTTGCAAAGATTTTCACCTACGTGATCCATAAAAGAACTATGTAATTCGAAAAACTAAACTTCATAACGTTTTTGCTTTATTTTAATTGATTTACGTTTTCTAACATTCAATCGTCATTTACTCGAAAATTTTCCTATGTAAGAGGGCAAAATTTTAGTACTGTCTGATAGAGAATTAAACGATCTTTCAGAATCAAGGAAAAAAATATGGTGTTGCCATTAAAAAAAAAATCGATGACGCCATTACTCAAAAACAAATGACATTTGAAAATCGCATTTTACGCTAAAATATGTATTTTTTAAATTAAAAATCGATCTGTTCGAGGATTTTTCCCAAAAAATAATTGTTTCGTTTTTATTGAAATTATTCCATACTTTTGGCGCATACTGTATGTATTTTGGAAATCGCAAAAATCCATCATTACAAGATTAAAAATGTAGCCTTTAAATGATCAAATTATATTTCCATATGTTTTTCATCATTCCGTAATAGTAGTAAGAATTCTTAAAGAATACCTATTCTCATCGAATAGCAAAAAGCTGGAGTCAATTTAGGGAAAAATGGATACGACTCTAAATTTGCTAAATCAACCACTAAAAACTGACCTAACAGCAGTAGAAAATCTAACAAAAATATATCACAATACACACAATAATGATATAAGGACATCCCGTTTTGAAGAAAAAAAATAATGGTCACGTTAGGAATAACAGAAACGTTCTGAAATCGTCGAAATTGGCTCACCGCGTACATAATAATAGATCGCGAAATCTGATCTCTAAAGAAACGTGTGATTAATAGCTGCCGTACTTCGTGATGCAATGAGAAAATTATGACATAAACCCGTAAACGATAATTTACATCGAATAAAACTCGACCGGTCGCATTCCAACGTTTCCATAAGTGTTTTTTACTTTTTTTAGTTAGGTGGCAGTCGCAGCAACCCTCGGTTGATCGATTCGCTCCCGATGAAGACAACGCTCGGCGAGGCAGGCGCGCATGCCTGCGTTCAAAACCAGTGTGTCAAAACTAAAACCCAACAAATCAAGAATCCGCCGGACTTTCACTTTTGCAATACATGATAGTTTCTCAGAGATAAAAACAACCTTGTCCATTCTAGTATCGCCTTAGCCGCGCAACGATAGCGTTTTGTTTCCTCTCTCGCTGCCGTCACAGCACTGCCGACTACGTCGGGTTTTCCTTGGCCCGCTCTCCGGATTTTCCCGCCGTATTCCCGGAATTTTCAACGCGAATGCAGCTCTGAGGGGCCAGTTTGTTACGTGTCGCCGAAGTAGAACGTTCCATCGGGCACGATGACTAGTGTGGACGAGATTTTGGACTACAAGAAGAAGAGCGATGAAGATTTTTACGCCATCCTTGGTTGCGATGAGAACTCCTCTGTAAGTTTCGATTGACCGATTCAATTTGCGATTGTTTGGATTGGTTTGCTTGGATTGTTTGGAAACGGATATATTTTAAAGATGTGATGGTTTTATTTAAATTTTTTAAATTGTTTGTGCTTCTATCGAAATCCTACGAGTAAGCGATTGAAAAATATTGTTTGTATACATACTAAGCAAACTTTTATGTTTGTTTTGGTTGAAATGACCCGTATAAAACAAAATAAAATATATCGCTGCATTTTGTGAAAATAACTTGATATAAGGCAATGCTAGTAAGACGTAGGAGATAAAATATTCTGCAAATGATACAAGATACAGGATGGGAAATGTGGTTTTATTATATAGATTATATACACAGTTGGAGAAATTAGGTAGTCAAGCTATTACCACAGATTATGAACACAATTTTTATTAATAACTTCCTTGCTTTGCAGCATATTGAAATTGAACTTTGTAAAGTTATACCGTCATACTTTTCAGTAATTTTGGTTAAATCATTCGTAGTACAAGTGGAGATGTACCTATCGTCCCAGTAATTTTTTTTCCAGCGCACGACTGTGGCTGAGAGTTATAGCATTTACCTGCAAAATGATTATTGTCGCACAGGAGGGGGAGGTATTCTGAAATCGAAAAAATATATTTGCAAGACCCCTAATTAGATCCTTTTATATGTTGGTGTAAATAATGGCTGAAATGTGATTATCACTGTTACTACCCACAAAACATCATAATTTTATTTTGGCGCTTGCTTTTGCTCTACGTGTTTTGTGTAACTAGAAATTTGATCGAAGCTTGAAATTCGACGACCATAAAAGTCGGTCCGTCAATCGTACTGACTCGAGTATCCTCTACATAGTTTATAATGTTAAATTTGTACTTAATTGCATGATTTATTTAAAAATATTATTAATTAAATAATTAAATATTCGATAGGCGAAACGAATTTTTAGGGCTTTATTTATCAAAATAATAATTCTTAACTTTGATGCCAAGTCTATTTAAATAATTTTAAGAAGGAAAGGCAGTTACAGAGGAACTGTTATTCGGAAACATATTTTAATAAAAAAAAATATGACAACAAAAGGTAGGTCAACGTGGATGACCACGAAGGTTATTTTAAAGTCAATATTATTTTCGAAATAGTTGAATTTAGACGTTTAGACCAGATTTTCTGCCACTTCAATAAATGCCTAGAATTTATAAAAGTTTTTTTAAAATAACAATGTCTTTATATGCCACTCGCAGTTTGGTAAACTATACGCTTTCAATTTGACAGTGCCTCACTGTGTTATGGACAAAGGAGAAGATGTTCTTATTCGCTAGTCATATTGTTCTCCCGACACTCACCCGGTTGACCTGTGTCTCTAGAGACTTCCGTTTATAAGATTCCGATGTGTAAATAGAAGGTATGTCTGATAACCAATTGTAAAAGGTGCAAAGAATTCAGACTATAACCACATATATAAGGCATAACAAACATCTTTTTAATAATTGCAGCTATATGATCTCTTTTTAATTAAATATTTTTAATTTATTCGTTCTTGTCTATAAATTTGTATTTTTTTTTCAGTTTTTTTCGTTTTGTTACGCTAAAAAGTAAAATGCATTAAAAATGCTTCTTATGAGGCTACAAAAAGAAGAGCGATAAAGATTTTTACGCCTTTCTCGAGTGCGACGAGAACTCCTCTGTAAGTTTCGATTGACCGATTCAGTTTACGATTGTTCGGATTGGTTTGATTGGATTGTTTGCAAACGGATAGATTTTAAAGATATGATGGTTTTATTTGAAATTTTTCCGTAATTGTTTGTGCTTCTATCGAAAACATACGAGTAAGCTATTGTACAGTATTGTTTGTATACACACTAAGCAAATTTTAATATTTGTATTAGTTGAAATGACCCGTGAAAAATAAAATAAAATATATCTATAACTTGATGTAAGGTGATGCTAGTAAGACGTAGGAGATAAAATATTCTACAATTGATACAAGATACAGGATCGTAAATGTGCATGGTTTTTATTATATGGATTATACAGTATGCGCCAAAAGTATGGAATAAATTCAATAAAAACGAAACAATTATTTTTTGGGAAAAATCCTCGAACAGGTCAATTTTTAATTAAAGAAATACATATTTTAGCGTAAAATGCGATTTTCAAATGTCATTTGTTTTCGAGTAATGACGTCATCGATTTTTTTTTAAATGGCAACACCATATTTTTTTGCTTGATTCTGAAAGATCGTTTAATTCTCTATCAGACAGTACTAAAATTTTGCCCTCTTACATAGGAAAGTTTTCGAGTAAATGACGATTGAATGTTAGAAAACGTAAATTTTATTCATAAAAAAGTAACAATTCTGAGGTATGTAAAATAAAATACAATTGATTAAATTTTATACTTAAATTAAATGTTCGAATTGCCATCCACCAACTTCTTGACAATGCGCAAGTCTGTGAAGAGATTCTTCTTGCACATTATGAATAATTTCTGGGGTAACTCTGCGTATTTCGTCCCGAATGCGATTTTGAAGTTCTTCTAAATTACGTGGTTTATTAATGTACACCTTTGATTTCAAGTATCCCCATAAAAAATAGTCAAGAGGTGTAAGATCTGGCTATCTTGCAGGCCATTCTATCGGTCCGCGTCTGCCGACCCACCTCCCAGGAAAACAGTTGTCCAAAAAATCCCGTACAGGGCACGCATAATGCGTAGGTACACCGTCTTGCTGAAACCATATGATACCGTCAGGAATGTCAGGGTCATTATCGTTAGGAAAAATTACTGCAAGGGCTAGAACAAGGCCATTTTCTAGAAACTCTAAATATCTTTGTCCTGTAAGGGTTCCTTCAAAGAAGAAAGGCCCTACTATTCTGTCGTCAACTATTCCAGCCCACACATTTAATTTCTGAGGGTGTTGGGTATGTGCTTCTGCCATCCAATGAGGATTTTCCCGACTCCAATATCTGCAAGTTTGACGGTTTACTGTGCCATTCAGACAAAATGTGGCCTCATCTGAAAAAAGTATTTACCGGTGTAAATTTCTATTTCCTTGACATAAATCCATTAGAATTTCTCAAAAGTGTAAGCGGCGATCGGGATCATCTTCATTGAGTTCATGTACAAGTTGAATTTTGTAGGGATGATATTTTTCCTTCCTCAAGATACGTAGCACTGTGCTCTGACTAGTGTTTAATGCAACCAATTGTGAAGAATTATGAGGATTATCCACCATACTTATCAAAATGTTCTGTTTCTGATTTTCATGCTTGGACGTCCAGGTTTTGGAATATTTACAACATTGCCAGTTTCTCTAATCTTAGACTCTACCTTACTGACTGTTCATTGGCTGATAGGGCGATCTGGATATTTTTCATTAAATAAATCGCAATCTTCCTGCTGAGTTCTAGTCATATTCCCGCATCCGATAAGAATTAAAATTTCAATTCTTTGAGTAACAGTTAAATGTGCCATAATACTTTAAATTGAATAATAATTTCTATATCGCTTACAATACTTATTAGAAAGTCGGTGTGACAATGACACTTTGCAAAGATTTTCACCTACGTGATCCATAAAAGAACTATGGAATTCGAAAAACTAAACTTGATAACTTTTTTGCTTTATTTTAATTGATTTACGTTTTCTAACATTCAATCGTCATTTACTCGAAAACTTTCCTATGTAAGAGGGCAAAATTTTAGTACTGTCTGATAGAGAATTAAACGATTTTTCAGAATCAAGGAAAAAAATATGGTGTTGCCATTTAAAAAAAATCGATGACGTCATTATTCGAAAATAAATGACATTTGAAAATCGCATTTTACGCTAAAATATGTATTTTTTAAATTAAAAATCGACCTGTTCGAGGATTTTTCCCAAAAAATAATTGTGTCGTTTTTATTGAATTTATTCCATACTTTTGGCGTATACTATATTTTAAACACACCGTTTCTAAAGAATTCCAAATTCTAAGCCTAGTCTAGTAATTGGATCACGTAACGAGATTTACTATATTTTCGGAAACCAGTAAACAGTCTTTAACCTGAAAAAATAATCTATGGTTAACGGCTTGACCTACTAATTTATGACATCCTGTATGAGTTAATTGGGATTAATTATTTATGGAAACTACTTGTGAAGCATATAAACGATATAAAAGTTTTAATTAACATGGCGAAATTGTGATCAACACATACCAAACAGGGTCTCCGCAATATACCTTTATTTTGCTGTATGGTAATTGTACCAAACAAAACATTTTACTTAAATTTTTTTTTTCTCTCGCCCACGGCAATAGAATAATGACAACAAACAGGTGGTGTTTATACATAATAAACACAAATAAAAATAAGCATACTTATTGTGAATGGTTTTTAGAGCTCTTTTCACAACACAGAATAAAATGTGAAATAGTTATAATTATAAGTGATCAAAATAAATGTCGTTGCTTGCGAAAAGCGTTTACCGTAGCCAGAGAGTTTTGCTCAGATTCGCCATAAATTAACATGTCATGCAGCTGGTCATGGTTACTAAAAATTGTTTGATTTTTGATTATGTACACAACACGAGGTACAGAAATATGAATGCCTGCATCAAGTCAAATGCATATAAAGTAATAGTAACATCGTCCAAAGTTGGCATTTTTAAACATCATCATTAACATGATCAATGTGATGTCAAGTAATTGAATATTAAGTAGTGCTTCAGGATTATGTACAGCATTTTCTAAATTTAAAGGCCAAAAAATTAGTTTTTTATCTCTACTGAAAAAATTATAACTTGGATTTAACCGGTTTTGCGTGCAACCTCCTCGTTTATTGTGAATAACAAATTATATCAACTTGTCTACTAAAGCATAATAGTAATCCATTCTAATAGAATTATAGTATAGTAGATTAATGTGATATGAACATTTGAATAAGTTCTGGAAAAGTGCCTTTCAACAGATGAACGGAAAATCTTATGCCTGATCAAAGATCATTGAGCATTGCAGCTAGATTCGGAAATATACTTTCATGGTTTCAAACATTTAAGAATTAATACAATTTTAAATCACGATTTAGTTAAACAAATAATTTTATAGACCAACCTACTTATTTATGCATTATTACTAAAAAAGTGTGTTAGATTAGAAATGAAAAAAAATAATATGTAACATGAATAAATAATAAAAAAATACTTGAAAAATAAAAAATAATATATGGATATACAATGTGAAATTTATTTTAAATGTTTTTTGCAAGTTTGAAACATATTTTCAAATTTTTTTTAAAATCAAGCCAAATAGTAACAAGTCACGTCAACCAGTTTCTGAAAATCTCTCTACCTGAAAACACTTAATTTGATGAATTGAATTTATTTTTTCTATCATGCATATTATTTTTATATTTTTATACATTTCTTTGAAATCTAGGCAATTTGTAAATAAAATGTTTGATCAAATTTTAATAGCTAGTCTGTATTACAAAATAATAGTAAAAAAATAAAACACGTCCCTAAATTTTTATTTTGAGGTTTTCTATTAATTTTATTTATATACTCGCGTCAAGAATTCAGACGTATTACGTCACGGCTGACGTTACACATTTGTTTTTATTGTCAACGTAATTTTCGATACTTGGTCGCGTTAAAAACAATTATTTTTTGCAATTTAGTGCAATATATAATGCAAACTTTTAGTATAGTCTATAGTTTTATTACTATCAGTTGCAGTTTCTTAAATATTTTGATGAAAATATTGTGAATTATTCATTTGTTCGTATGACGTAAGTCGTCTGAATTCTTGTCGCGAGTATATAAATATATTTTCATTTATTCACATTTTCATATTCATATTACACATAGAATCCGCCATCTAAATTTGTTTAAATCTTTTATTACACTCTGAATTGAAGGTTTCAACAATTATGAATATTCAAAAAGGTTAAAACAACAATTTAGAACGTTAATGAGGTGTCAATTGCATGTAATTAAGCAGTTTGGTATAATGGAATATCACAAACCCGTATCTAACTATTTAACTGACGTATTTTCCGATTTATAAAAATAAATACCTAATCTTCATTGATGACATTGTCGGGAAATTGCTTGGCGCTTCTTTATGCATATGACCCCAAATTTTATTTATCTGTATCAGATATTAACGACTGTTTCAAGCTTCGATTTCTGATTGATGGTTTAACATTATACAGTATGCGTCAAAAGTATGGAATAAATTCAATAAAAACGAAACAATTATTTTTTGGGAAAAATCCTCGAACAGGGCGATATTTAATTTAAAAAATACATATTTTAGCGTAAAATGCGATTTTCAAATGTCATTTGTTTTCGAGTAATGACGTCATCGATTTTTTTTAAATGGCAACACCATATTTTTTTCCTTAATTCTGAAAGATCGTATTCTCTATCAGACAGTACTAAAATTTTGCCCTCTTACATAGGAGAGTTTTCGAGTAAATGACGATTGAATGTTAGAAAACGTAAATCAATTAAAATAAAGCAAAAACGTTATCAAGTTTAGTTTTTCGAATTCCATAGTTCTTTTATGGATCACGTAGGTGAAAATCTTTGCAAAGTGTCATTGTCACACCGACTTTCTAATAAGTATTGTAAGCGACATAGAAATTACTATTCAATTTAAAGTATTATGGCACATTTAACTGTTACTCAAAGAATTGAAATTTTAATTCTTATCGGATGCGGGAATATGACTAGAACTCAGCAGAAAGTTTGCGATTTATTTAATGAAAAATATCCAGATCGCCCTATCAGCCAATCAACAGTCAGTAAGGTATTCTAAATTTAGAGAAACTGACAATGTTGTAAATATTTGAAAACCTGGACGTCCAAGCATTAATGAAAATCAGAAACAGAACATTTTGATAAGTATGGTGGATAATCCTCATAATTCTTCACAATTGGTTGCATTAAACAATGACACTAGCACAGTGCTACGTATCCTGAGGGAGGAAAAATATCATCCCTACAAAATTCAACTTGTGCAGGAACTCAATGAAGATGATCCCGATCGCCGCTTACACTTTTGAGAAATTCTAATGGATTTATGTCAAGGAAATAGAAATTTACACCGGCAAATACTTTTTTCAGATGAGGCCACATTTTGTCTGTATGGTACAGTAAACCGTCAAACTTGCAGATATTGGAGTCAGGAAAATCCTCATTGGATGGCAGAGGCACATACCCAACACCCTCAGAAATTAAATGTGTGGGCTGGAATAGTTGACGACAGAATAGTAGGGCCTTTCTTCTTTGAAGAAACCCTTACAGGACAAAGATATTTAGAGTTTCCAGAAAATGACCTTGTTCCAGCCCTTGCAGTAATTTTTCCTAACGATAATGACCCTGACATTCCTGACGATACCATATGGTTTAACTGTTTTCCTGGGAAGTGGATCGGTAGACGCGGACCGATAGAATGGCCTGCATGATCGCCAGATCTTACACCTCTTGACTATTTTTTATGGGGATACTTGAAGTCAAAAGTGTACATTAATAAACCACGTAATATTGTGTTACCATTAAAAAAAAATCTATGACGTCATTACTCGAAAACAAATGACATTTGTAAAGCGCATTTTACGCTAAAATATGTATTTTTTAAATTAAAAATCGACCTGTTCGAGGATTTTTCGCAAAAAATAATTGATTCGTTTTTATTGAATTTATTCCATACTTTTGGCGCATACTGTATAAATCTCGACTTTGTTCTAAGAAACTCAAGAGACGTTTTTCTGAAATGGATACGTTGTACTGCTATTCAATGAATTCGTTTTGGAAAAACTTAAATATGAGTCACTAATAATGACAACATTTATCCACCCTAAGGCATGCCACAAAGCACTTTACTAAGTCGATTCCATCTTAATGACCTAAGCATACGACGTATGTGTAATCCATTGGTCACTCTGCATAAAATTGTAAAGGAAAAATCGATTTTCCAGACTTACTACTTACATTATAATAATTCTAACGCTTCTCATTTTGCCATCCGTTTTTCAAAACCCTTTTATTTTACCACCCCAAATACTAATCTGTTAAAAATTTTACCTTTGTACGTAATGGATCATCATTATCGTCAGATGCAAAATTCTGTAGATATTTTTCATGCTACTGTTATGCTTGCTACAGACTATGCGTGAATTTGCGATTCGTGATCCGCGATACGTGTTCGTAAGGAATTTGTGCATAGTATGTAGGGTTTTATGACTGAATTTTTAACGAACAGACCCCTACACACTACATTAAACAAAAAGTCATTACAAGTTAGCAAATCATATTACTTATTTTATTTATATTTTTGTTCCTTCTTTTATTCGGTTTCTTAGTTTGTATTTTTTTCTACAATTCATTTGTTATATACATTTGTATACTTTTTCTCTTTATCTGTATTCACATTATATATTTAAGGTTTTCTACTAATCTTATATGTTAATCCCCACTTATTAATTGACTTAGGCTGTCAGGTAGTGTATGCTAAATAAATAAATAAATAGTCATATTCCTTATTGATCTATTTTACCTAACAAGTAAATTCCTTAAAATATTTCAAATAAGTTTGTTGACAAGAATATAGCTACCGTTTTACCTTGAAACGTCCCAGATCATTCTATTGCATACATTTATTTATTCATTTAATTTTTATAACGAATGTAATTGTTTTTATTATAAAGAGAGCGTGTGTTGTAATCCAAAATGATGCAATGTATGTTTATTCACAAAATGAATATTAAACAAATTAAAACAGTAACGCAATGTTATTGAAACATTTTGTGTTCGAAAAACCAGTTTTTACTTTTGTCTCCGAACAAACAGTTTTTTATAGCGTATTTTTGCAAGGAAATTGATGGATTAATCAAATAAAAATCAAATCAAGATTCAAACGACAAGTCTTCAAGCGGAATAATTGATTTATATTTACATTCATTTCCACCATAGGCGTAGGTCTTCCCTTCACGTTCTTGAAAATTATGTAGGGGTGTAGCTACTAAACCAGAATTATTATTGTCTATAAATTACAGAAATAGTCGATTTATAATTCATTTTTAAACTAACTCAAATTGGTGTCTAAAAATCTAATTACAGATAATTATGATTCTATTACAAAACGCACTAAATACAAATAATATAGGGGAAAGTTGCCTAATTTGAACCGTTTCCTAACTTGAACTAACCCAAAAAATCAAAGTTAAAAAGTAAACAGCGCCATCTTTCTATTATCAGTCGACACTTAATACACAAACAAGTCACTATAACTGCAGTGCCCTGCATTTAGAGGTAGGAAACTATCGAAAAATTTTACTATCGATATTACCATCGAAAAAAATTAAATATTATATAATGAATACAGTAAATCAATGTTCTCTAATTACACAACTACTAAGAATTTTTTAGGAATAAAATTGCACATCCAGAATCCATTAATTTTCTTTTATATTTAAGTTTTTTTTTATTTATGTCTCTTTGTTGGTACGATGCTACCACGTGAAATATTCTTTCTGATGGGATTGGCGTGCTAGGAATGGAAAAAAACTTTCTTGCAATTACTCCAATGGATCGGTCTATAGGTGTTTTTTGCAGGACACTGTCTTACAAGGAAAATAAACCTGCTGACTGAGCTACCAACTTGTACTTAATGGTTATGTGACCCAATAAAACTTAGAAGATTTGCTCAGACCATAGAAAAAAGTAAGGGGGTAATTATTGATATGTGTATAAATATAAGAAGTATTTTTGTCTATTATATTGCGTGACAATTTATAGGCAATAGGAATGATTTTCAGTTACAGAGATGGCTATAGATATATTTCAAAAGCACTATCGATATTTCGATAGTTCTAAATACTATCGATATATCGATAGTTCCATCGATAGTATTCTACCTCTCATCATATCCGTACCGAAAATTTGTTATTCCATTGTACTTTAGTAAACTGTGTACGTCCCGAAGCTCATAATGGCTAAACAGTAAGTCTCACCCTGAAAACAATTTAATTGGCAGAAAAATTGGTATATTACATTTAGTTTAGTGTAATCACTTTTTTAATTTTGAAATCCAGATATTTCAGAAAACAATTTTAGGTTATGAGTGCGCAGTTGCCCAGTTTGGACCAAACAAAATTCCCTAAAATGGACTGGTCCAATTTAGGAAACTTATAGGTACCTAGATTTAATTTTCGGTTAATTTACATTTGTAGTGGGAAATGGAATATTGATGACTTAAAATTGGCCGTAACTGCTTACGTCATTGGTAATCATGGATTAAATGAATGTACAAGAATATACAACGTACCTAAGGCCACCATTAAACGCCATGTAGATGGAACAAATAAGAATAGCAAAAATGTGAAGAAATTTTGTAGGAGCACGGCATTTCTATGGATATTGAACATCAGTTGGGGAGCCATATTTTGAAATTTGAGGAATTAATGTTTAGATTAACAGCAAGATATACCAACAAGGACAATGTTGACGAGAGTGGATTTTCCACTGTTCAAAAAGGATGCCAGAAAATGGTTGACAGAAAGGGAAAGAAACAAATCGGTGTGTTTACTAACGGGGAACGTGGTGTCAACATCACCATGGTATGTTGTGTTAATGCTTCCGGTCATTACGTTCCTTCAATGATAATCTTTAAAAGAAATAGAATGTCCGATGAATTGAAAATTGGAGCTCCTGCTCATAGTCTAGTAGAAATCTCGGAAAGTGGTTATATTAACTCAGATTTGAGCATTTTATTCAAACAGTTAATCCTAGTAAAGATAAAACATATTGCTGTTACTCGATGATCACACTACACATAGTAAAAATTTAGAAGCCTTAGAACTAGTCCGTGAGCATGGTGTAATTTTATTGCAACTTCTGAGCCACACGTCTCATATACTCCAACCATTGGATGCCAGTTTCTTCAAACCACTAGACATTTAAGCTGTTCAAAAGTGGATAAGGACTCATTTAGGTACACCTTATTATTTGCTGTTGTACTATGTTTCAAGTGTCACAACTGTTAGCTGAAGCATACAATAGAGCTGCAAATATACAAACTGCTGTAAACGGATTTAAAGCAACAGGTGCATGGTCTGTTGACCGGAAAGTTTCCACGGATAGTGACTTTACGGCAGCGGAAAATGTAAATCTAACTATTGCAGACAACAATGAAAACCTTGATTCTGTCAACGTTGCAGATGACCAAACCTCAAATTCAAATGTAAATTTACGAAGACGTGAGACTGTTAAGAGAAATTTTTCCAATATCTTGGGTTCTTCGGAGGCAGGCCCTTCTACCAGTTTTTCACAGTCTCTTTAAGAGTTGTTCCCTATACCTGTACCTGTTCCATCTAGTAATGCAAGATCATTCAAAGCAGCACAAAAGGCCGCTGAACGGACAAGTGCTTCTTACAAAGACAAGTTGGAGTTGTCAAAATCAAAGAGAGGCCTAAACAAAACTACGGAGAAGGGAAAAAGTAAAAATAAAAAAGTTAAAGAAAAATGGTTGTGTGAGATATGTCAAGAAGACAAGAGGAAGATACAGTGTATAGAATACCAAAGGAAGTCCACGCATTATGCGCAAATATAAGCCCTCTACGAAAAATATATTTTTGTCCTATGTGTTTGTTATATTAGAAAAAGCAACATTGTAAAACCTGGTCCAAATTAGGATACCACCAGTCCAATTTAGGAAACGAGATTCAGTCTAATTTAGGAAACGAGTTTCCTAAATTGGACTTTTGCAACATGTTTCAGAAACTGCTATAACCTTGTTATTTTTTGGAATGGTAGTATTGATATTTTTTTAATTAAAGATTAATGTTTAGTCTGTATGATCTCACTTTTATTTTTTCCCGAAACCTTCTTAAATAAAAAAAAATAATTAAAGCCTAAAACTGGTTCAAATTAGGCGAGCCTCTCCTACATCATATATGCAATAATATGCATCATGTTTCAACAGTATTATAAATTTCCAAGGAATTTGTGCAATGCAATAAACTAAATGTTTCTTGTAACACATCCCGTAATTTTTATACTTATCAAAATTTTTTTAAATATGTTACCAAACTTTACCCTATGTATCTTGTTTTTTATACTTATAGACTACATTGATAACAATTTTAGCGATATTACACGATGGCTTGTGGGTTATTTATTGCCTAGGTCAATAGTGTGAAATAATACACTACAATGTAAAGTTACAACTATAATGGAAAATTACTATTTATGAATTTGTATTTTTTCATAGTAAAACCGTGTTTTTGTACACATGAAATGTAATTTTACAACACCAATATTTATTTTTAGAAAGAATCATGTAATTTTATATAAATGATGTAAATGTATGGTATTCACATGAATATTCTTTGGATTTGATATTTTTACATGATGTGAACGTGTAGGTAAATTTATAATCACTTTTATCAATGGCTACTAGCAACTAAATGACGCTAAGTATTCCCCCAAATTTTAAAGGAATCTGTCTAGTGAATGATATCGAAAAAGATCTGGGGCAATAATGAAATAGCCGTTGGGAAATTGTGAAACGTTCTTTAAAAGCAGCTTCTCCAAAATAAGTATTCTGTAACTTTAAAAAATAATGATTTTATTCGGTGGAAAAAATTACATTACTGAATTATGCAATTCTAATAAAATCGAAATAATGGGTTTAAAATCCACCACTCCGATAAAAATCAATGCATAAAAGTTCTGCACCTATTGACATATAGGTACAAGCAAAAGTAACTGCTAATGACATTTCCCATTACCTATATAAATTGCAAACTAGCTGCATTAAAGTTTTGAATCTATTTACTTTGAAAATAATATGTTTGCATTAAAACTTTATAGCAAACGTTAATTTTAATTACAAAATTGAACTTAATAGAAAAAGAGACGAAATTTGTAAAATTCTTCTGTAATTTTTCCCTGAATAGTTCATGTTGTCAATGTAAAAAAAGAATTACACATTTTAATATAAACGAATACAATACTGTGTTAATTGAGGTCCACTCAGGATTGTGTATATTTTTAGACATTTCTCTGAATGTAGTAGTGTTAAAGGTTTAACACAATGCACTGAGTTAATAAAAAAAATGTTATGTGTAACTTGTGTTATTTGTACCATTAAAGATTTATTTTACATGTACAAAATGTGTTTAGTAATGTAAATTTTTCTGCTACTACTATTTTTTCTGTCATGGCACACCTTTGGTTGAAAATTTCAAATATAGTAAAAATGGCATATACAAATGTTGATAATAAAAAAGATAGAGGGTGTCAAAGTTGTAATTCAAAAAGTGAATTTTTGTTATAATTGCACTGTGCAAAAGGTACAGTTGTCATTAGTCTTAGAAATTGACCATTTTCGAGATAATAGTTTTTCAACAATCAACTGCATATTTCCTTGTACAATAGGTTAACATAGTAGGCACCAATAGTAAGTTAAATTTTAACAATTATTAGACAAAATTTATGTGAAAGTTAATAAACATTTGTATATTTAAGGTATTTATCCAGTTTTGGTTAAAATCAATTATTACTTTACAAAATCGAAAAATTCAGAATAATTTTTCATATTCAGATATGAGAGATGATTGTTAGTTGCGCTGGCAATTAAATTTCAATCGAAATGATGGGCAACGAAAATATTCTAGAGGATTTCGAAACAGATTACAACCTGATAATGAACAATTTAAAAATCTGTTTAGGAATTTATAGAAAAAGACAAAAATTTGTTCGCACTATGGATTATCCACAAATTAATAAGGATGACTATTTGGAGCTGCAGGAATCAGTATGACTTCTATTTTAAAAACGTTGCATGAAAGAAAAATACTATCCATAGCATATTACACCAGTGCAAACTTTATTGCTTGTAGATCTACCTTCAACATATCCAATTTACAGCAGGTGATTGTTGAAAAGCTATTTTCTCGAAAATGGATGAAGGATGACTATTTGGAGCTGCAAGAATCAGTATGACTTCTATTTTAAAAACGTTGCATGAAAGAAAAATGCTATCCGTAGCATTTTACACCAGTGCAAATTTTATTGCTTGTGGATCTACCTTCAACATATCCAATTTACAGTGGTGATTGTTGAAAAGCTATTTTCTCGAAAATGGATGAAGGATGACTGTTTGGAGCTGCAATAATCAGTATTTCTATTTTAAAAACGTTGCATTAAAGAAAAATACTATCTGTAGCATTTTACACCAGTGCAAATTTTATTGCTTGTGGATCTACCTTCAACATATCCAATTTACAGCAGGAGATTGTTGAAAAGCTATTTGCTCGAAAATGGCCAATTTGTGAAACTATTTTTTTCTCAAAAATAATGTAGGTTTAAGATTTTTTAATAAAAGACGTCACAAATATGGCGCCCTCTAGGGAATACGTCGATATAGACAGCAGATTATGATTTCCCAAATTTTTAAGTTGGTTAAGTAAAATACATTCAAAGACAGTGCAATTATTACAAAAAAAATCACTTTTTAAATTTCAACTTTGACACCCTGTATCTTTTTTATTGTCAACACTTTATCAACATTTTATTAAGGCAATATGGCTTAAATCGTTGTATTATGAAGTGAAAAATCTAGTATGTCTCCATGGGCCATTACTAACGGATTACTCTGTAGAGTCTGTTTCTGAATGTATAATTTTTCATTATTATTACTCTTTTATGCATATAATTTTCTCTAAAATTGGATGTAAATCTGTGGAGAAAACATTTTTATAATTATTAAATCAGCCACGACATATGATATACAGGGTGAATCTTAAATAAGTACAAATATTTTAACTGCTGGTGTAGTTCGTCATTTAAATCAGTCTAGTGAAAGCCATTTTTAAAAATTTCTAATATTTACGGAGATATTAATTTTTTTAAAAAATACCCACATTTTGAGGACCGCTGGCTGATTTTTCATCCAACAACGTAATGAAACATATGATTTGTTGCGAGGTTGCCATATCTCCTCCAATATAAATATTACGTTTCCTTTAACGTAATAGTTCTATTTTAAAAATACTTGTTTTAAGCATAAGTACAGTAAAATTGGGTATGTAGTATGATACGCAGCAATATTAACATAAATTTTAACATCTGAACTAACCTTACTATACTTCAACGATTAAAAATGAATTTCCGCAAGTTCAATACTACCGTAAAATATTTAGGAAGATATTACGTGATATTACTATGTCCAATGTTCAAAAATTATACATAAACGTGCACACAAGCTTACCTGTTTGTTAAAAAATTAACTATTTAATCAGTAATCCACATTTCACAAGTTAAATGTCATTGTACACTGTTAGAAAGGGACACAAAACACAATTTCCTTAAGTTATTTTATGAAGAATAACGAAAAACTATGCACGCGTTTTTTATTTAAAATGGAAAAAATGTCAACTTTTAGCAAATTTTATTGCTATTTTCATGCATTATGTGGGGATAACAAGTTTGACTTGGGCTTCCGATAATCTGTCATGACAGTCAATGACAGTTTGATAATAAAAAATAATATAAAATGTTACACTTGACAAAATTCGCTAAAAGTTGAGATTTTTTCTTCCTTGAAGCAAAGACATTTGTGTAATACTGGCAACACTGTGAACCACACGTTCAGTCTGCAGCACTATGACTCATAAAAGTATGAAGGGTCGGTCTAGGCCAGCGGTCCTCAACAAGTTTTCTACTGAAAAATTACGAAATTTATTTAAAATTTCACTTTTTTATTTCTGATTTTTTTGTAAAAAAACTATTAATTATGTGTTCTACACACAAAACTATACTACTGGTTAAAATATTTGTACTTATTTAAGATTCACCCTGTATAATCTATTTCTGCATTTGAAGTATTACATATAGAATATTATAAAAATATAAATTTACACCTACGGTAGTAAAAAATGGCTAGTGCAGACTTTAGTTTGTGTAATTTGTATTATTATTTTTTCAGGTGGAGCAGATCACGGCAGAGTACAAGGTCCGCGCTCTCCAATACCACCCAGACAAGAATGAGGGGAACAAGGAAGCAGAGCAGAAATTTCAGCAGCTAAAAGTAAGGGAAACATTTTGGCTATACTTACGTATCGATAAAAAAATTAACAGTTTCAAAAAAAACATAATAATCATAATAATACAATAACGTATCTAGAGGGGCGGCATATTATTATTAATCAAGTCGAATTTGCGCTCAGGAACGACTTATGTGGTAGGCTTAACCACCATTCAATGCAGGAATGGGGGAAACACAAAATATATAGAACGCCAGAAGCCTTTACTTTAGGCACTCAAAAATAGTCAGACTATGGAAGAGCTTAGAAAGCAGCCATTTAGGGAAAACTTAATGTAAGCTGTTGGTCATACTGCATTTGAATCCCAGCATACCATTGAAACCAAAACGTAATGTTTCCAACTGGACCATATAGATCAAATAATTCTACGAATTGGACGTCAAATTTTCATATTTTGAAATTCCCGCCCATTAGTATGAAACTACCGTGTTAGTGCAACCAACTCATAAAAGCTAAGTTACTGCAATATTATCGGACTCGCATTATCTCCACAGGTTGACTATTTTCGGTAGATCTTTTACCGTTCTATTTATTTTATGACGTCTATGGGTAAGCCTGGACTAATTAGGGAAATGGTCAAAGGTTGACCGATATCAATCTCTCACGTTGACTCATTAACGTTCTTCCGTCTTACCATACTCGCAAAGAGGGTACCAAGCCTCTTCATAAGTCTAACTGATATACGGTCTACTGACCGCGGGATTCGAACCCGGGCGGAATGGCAAACACGATTCAAGTACTGACATCTTAAACCGCGTGACCACCGATCGATCCAATATTATTTTTATTATCATGAAAATTCTACAGTTTCTTAAAAGTGATTGAATCAGTTGCACTAAACATTTTTATGGTGAACACTGAAATCCATACTTTTATGTTATAAAAATATTTGCATATTCAATTAATTTTTAATACGTATTTTGAAAGATTTCTTTCTGTACCTAAAAATTTGTTAGATCGCTTTCTGTATTTATATATTCGTTTTACTTCGGTACCTTTGAATAATCGAAGGTGACATGACATAACATTCCTGTTAGTTGGTAACAGCTCTTAAATGATTTGTATTTGTAGAAAAAACTATTTCAAGAACACGACACCCTTAACAACGTACGACTCAACAGAGATTTTTGTTTGAAATAATGGTAAAGAAGCGTGTGGGAATATCGATCGTGGAATATTGTTGACATCAATCAAATCTAAAAGAAATGATAGAGGTAATATCGTCGTAGGTTTCCCTTTGAAGCTTATGGTTTTGATTTGAACGCCGCAATCATATTGTTGTTCAAGTTGGTTGAATGACAATGTTGGATTTCTTATACAAATCACGATAACGCCGGAAATAAATTATTTAATTTTTTAAAG
Source organism: Monochamus alternatus (assembly GCA_037114965.1). Lineage (NCBI taxonomy): Eukaryota > Metazoa > Arthropoda > Insecta > Coleoptera > Cerambycidae > Monochamus > Monochamus alternatus. The sequence goes on along the minus strand of CM073435.1, from coordinate 18,104,678 downwards.
TAATTTGATATTTTAGCTCATTTTCGTTTTGAGAAAAATATGATTTTTCTAACAGCTCTGAAAACAAATTTACAATCAATTTTATAATTTCGATAGACATAAACAATTCCGGCTTACGATTCGTTAATAAAGTAAGCTCTTTGCGTTGGTGGCTCGTTGCTATTAAATAAAGTATTTTAGGTGACTAGTCGCTACAATTAGTTGTTTTAATATTGCCAGATTAGCAACTTAAGACATAGTCTACCAATGTGAAAGTAAAGTGCCTCATGCTCTTATACAGTTTATATATTACGAGCAATATAAACAAATTCTGACCAGCTTGATTGGTTTAAAATTTACAGAATTTTTTAGAGAACGTAATTGCACTTTAAATGGTTTGTTACAACGGGAATCAGGGACTAGTTTAAAACTTTTTTTACTATATTAAAAAGGTATTTTAAGCTAATATATATTAAATTACCTACAATTCCTATCAATGTCATATGTATGCTATCTGATACCAAACATCTAGGTATGCTAATGAACAATTCCACAGACAAAGCTATATTCAATAATTATCTAAAAAAATAATCTAGCTAAATTCACTAACCTGGTTTAATGAAAATATTCTATTTCTAAGTTCACTTTTGAAACTGTGGGAACTCGAAAATTCAACCACAATAGATGAGATCTGACCTATTTCTGCATTTTTAGGATTGCTTCTTCAGGTGGCCTCCTTTAAGTTGAGTCAAATATCTAACTATAAAAATTATTATACCAGTAAATTAAAATTATTTGTAACTGTTAAGAAATATTTGCTACTACTTATTGAGTTACATGCATTTAAAACACATTTACAACTGGTCGAATATTTGAGACCAATGAGACCAGTTTAAGACCAATCCCTGACCCCTGTGAGAATAGACCTTGTGGTGCAATCGTTTGTTCAATTGAATATTGTTTTACTTTTTATAGGGTTTGACATTTTCCTGGTGGCGCTTTTGATGGATCCATTTTTTCTTGACCCCTCAACCAATTTCCGTTAACACCTGTTCAGAAATATTTGATGAGTTTAAAATCCACCTGTTAATTTATTCCAAATTTTCTTGATCATATTTTATCCAAACAACCACTCCTTACGGTCTAATATTGAATTTTATTCAGTTCAAAATTCCTTTCCTTCTATAAACAAAAAATGCATGAATTAATCAACTTTCTGGGACGGTCCCGCTATTTGAACCCTCTGGATTTGTCCATACAGGGCGATTCATTAAGAATAGATAATCGCTAAACTGAAGATAGTACACACCAAAATATGATAATTTGGCCTAATATACGGGGTGCGTTCAAGTTCTCCGAAAATCCACATGATCTAAGGAAAAAACATTTTCAACATTAATTCAAGGTAAACATTTGATGCGATGTGATACCTGTTTTTTTTTATTGACCCTTTTGACATCTCTCCAGTGCGCCAATACTTGATTAACTATTTTGCTTATCAGTGACCGTTGAGGTAAATTTATTTGATCAATATCGTCACAAATGAAGGAAATGGTTTACAAAGTAAAAATTAATTCCATCGAGGAGTTGCAACGAAATATTCCAGACATCTGTTTAAGATACGAGATGCGTTCAAGTTCTAATGCCTACGATTTTTTGTTTCGGAACTAGGAGCAGATAGACACTTGCAGTTTGGTTTAAAATATGTGTTAACTCGTTGTAAATGCGTGACAGAGATGGCAGAACTGTACGGCACATACCCTCTAGCGGTGGCAGCGAGAGTGAGAAGTGTCGTTGACACTTAAAATTTTGACGTTTTCGTTACAAGACCAGCGAGTAGTCATTCGTTTTCTCCACTTACGTGGTGCGACACCCATTGAAATATATCACCAGTTCACTGAGACATCTGGTGTCATGAATGTGAAAAATGTGCGTTCGGGCATCAGACAGTTCAAAGAAGGTCGAACGTTGAACCAAAAAGTCTCGGCTATTGTCACAATTGATCACGTGGCACATTTTTCACATTCGTGAAACCATTACTACAGTGGACTGGTGATAAATTTCAATGGGTGATGCACCACGCAAGTGAAGAAAACGAATGATTACTCGCTGTTCTTGTAACGAAAACGTCACATTTTAAGTGACAACAACACTTTCTCACTCACCGCTAGAGAATATGTGTGTCGTACAGTGCTGTCTTCTCTGTCACGAATTCCCAACGAGTTCACACGTATTTTAAACCAAACCATAGGTGTCTATCTGATCCCAGTTCCTAAACAAGAAATCGGAGGCCTTATAACTTGAACGCACCTCGTATCTTACACAGATGCCTGGAATATTTTGTTGCAACTCCTCGATGGAATTAATTTTTACATTTTAATAAAATCTTGGTTTTTGGTTTATTTATCTAGTGAAAATTAAGCAAATTGTAGACAAGCTGGTAAATCTTGAGGTAATAAATTTTGACAGGAGTATAGTTATATGGACGGAGATTGTCTTTCTTTAAAATTATCTGGATAGACGATTGGCTTATCTCTGTTATCATATTTAGCATGAGTTTTTCTAAATACGAACTAAACCTCATTATCATTGACGTTGAGAGTTTTTGTAGTACCATTGTAACTTTTAGGATGAAAACACCCTGTTTCGCCTAGGCGGTTGTAAATATTGTTTTATATTTGACTATAATTATATATACTTTCTGGCTACATCAAGCCTACTAAAATTTGATTGAGCAGAAACACAAATCATATCGCTCATTTCACTGTTGCTACCAATACTAAATTAGAAAAGTAGATACTTATTAACTTAAGGCAAATTTGTCAAAAATTTGTTGACATGAAAAACTGACGTGCTGACAGAAGCCTACTTGAAAAAAGTCAAAGCTATAACGGTGGCGATTTTACATTGAACATTTAAAACGCAAATAACTCAAAAAACGATAAAGTTAGATGAATTAAACTACAGTACCGATTTTATGTAAAATGGAACAGCCTTTTAGATTTTTTACTCGTTTTAGCCATAGTTGATTTGACTAAAAAATATATTCTGATTTACTGAAGTAACAGGATGTAACTAACACTATGTACAGATAGCGGCAAATTCAGCATCAAATTAATAATTCTCATACCAAAACAAACCTGAAACCGCCAATTTTCAGGTCGATTCTTCTAAATGAAGCAGGTTAAGGTCAATCATCTGATTTTGGTGTGAAGCATCTCAAAATCTCTAAGATCGTTCATTCGCTTCTCAGATAACGTTGGTTCTCTCAGACTTTCTGTATTAATATCTATCTGCCATAGTCACAGCAAAAACACGTCAAAGTGCAAATGCAGTATTTCTATGGCTTGCGATGACCAGTCAGGTAACGATACAACAATGGTTAAACAATTTCTGGGCTGCGCTTCTTCAATTTAGTATCTTAATAATTATATTTGATGTATGTACTAGTCTATGACGTTCTGGTGCATGTGACATTTCGGTTTCTGATTTTTACAAGGAAATCGTTTCCAAATTGAAGTAGTAGTAGTTTTAACTCTTTGTCTTAGTTACTTTGATTTTTCTGGATTTCTATTCCTGCACTATGCTCCGCAATTCCTTATTTTCCATGATCTTAAAGGTTCAATATTTCTGTTTCTATATCCATTTCCTCTGAAAGCGGATTTTAGATAATACAATCTTCTTCCCAAGTCTGCTGGTTCACAATTCGTTGATGGTACCTTGTTTTTGGGCTGGGTAGTGATGCGACTTAGCCATTCATTTACCTGTCGGTATGAGTTGGCTTTCTGTAAATACTGTGTTCTAATTTAATAAAAATACCGACCTTCGGATTTAATCTCCTGTTTCCTTCTGAGGGAGAGAACGATATGCCTATCGAAACGTCAATAACTCTAAAAACATTGACAACTGTCATGGAAGCGTGCAATCTAAACCACGGTATAACAACCTGGAAATCCATTACAGCTTCTTCAATTGAATATATTTTTTAAATTTATTCTTAATTTGTAAAAAAAAATATCATTTTGCGGTTATAGATGTATCGTGTATGTATTATCCTGGAATAAAATTAACCCTCAACCAATTTTCGTTAAGTCTACAGACCTGTTCTGGAATATTTGATGAGTTTGAAATCCACCCGATTAATTTGTTCACGATTTTCTTGATCACGTTTAATCCAAACAGCCACCTGTAATTGGGGGAACTAAGCCCGAAATAATTTTATGAACTTTAGAATTGTAAATTATAAGGTCTCGACCCTCCGCCGACTCGCAATCTTCGCAAGTATCGCGAACACACATTTTTATTGATCTGCTTGCCTGAAAGTCGAGTCAGACCCTCATTTGGGGAGTTGGAGAACTTTTCCAAGAAATTACCGTCGATTTAATTTCGTTCCCCCTTCCCTACTCTTCGCCCTCGATTTCGTTAAAGTCGGAATTTTGTTACGAAGTTATAACTCGAGTATATAGTATGTTCACATGACATGTTCTATTCCATTTATTTTTATTGTCTTTCCGTATCAAGAAACAAATGACAAAGACCGAAGTCGATAATACATGATCTATGTAATACGCGACTGTACTGCCTAATAAGTACTGGTTTCTAGTTCACTGCAAATCCGCAATCCGTAACGTTCGTCGTCTGCTGGTCGTAGCATAGCTAGGCTAACAGTTAGTACTCGTAGAACCACGTTTGTTTTAGGTTTTTATGTGCTATTAGTGCTTGTTAACGAATAAGATGTCAAATATTAAAGTCCGGTTGCCCTATATTTAAACGTCATGTGATTTAATTATATTTTAGACTCAATTTAAAGGATAGCCATCTTAGAAATGCAGAAATAGGTCAGAAAATAAGTGTTATTTAGGTTATGTTTGGTTTTAGTGCAACTCTCTTTACATAAACGTAATTAACATACATTTTTGTGTGATATTCTATGACAAAATGAGCATATGTCTATATATTGGTAATAGCAAAAGCAGCCTTAAATGGTATTTCGATTTTAAATGATATTTTTCTACAAAACTGTTAAAAGTGGACTTTTTAATTGTCATTTTTGATGTTAAAAATGTCATTTTTGACACGCGTGTTAAAGGTAAATTACTTTTAACACTAGTGTTAAAAGTAAATCAAAGTTTATTTAAATTTTGTTTTGAAAATTAATAAAACGTTTTAACAAACACATGAACAACTTTTTATTTTAAGTACAAACCAACATTTTAAATAGTTATTACTATTAACATTTATAGTAAAATTAGAACAATTTGAAATTGTAATTCCCTGCGGAGTCATCATACTTAAGTTGGTTTTACTATCAACATGTGTGACACATCTATTTTCTGTAGAAATACTACTGGTAGTACTGGTGGTCTTGCTAGTAGTTGCAGCAGTAGGAAGTATTTGGCACGCAATTTCCTTCTTCTGTTCCAGTGAATTTTCAATGTAGCCTTCAGCTACCGTCGAAGATTTTCATCCTCCATGTCTCTTGATGGTAGTAACCAGCACCAGAATCTGCTAACAATGTCGCCGATGAACGACGAAAACGGTGTCCGGTGTAGAGTTGAGGATTTGGTAGATTCAAGAACTCTGCAATGTCGGCAAGCATTTTACCAAACATGTTAATTCCGACTGGATTCTTCAAACATTTATTCTTCATATACTTAAGAAAAAGTCGTCTATGGGTAGCCGAAGTGCTATATACTTTCTAAAAAAGTTTAAATAGAATTCACCAACAACACTGAAAGTCCGAGGCACTTTCGTTTTAGTATCTGGTATGGTCACAACCGAAGTGCCCAAATATTCGATATTGTCGATGGTCATCTGACACAATTCCTCCCGGCGACACGCCCCGAAGACACCCACTATTGCTGCGACTTTCATCATCAGATACTTTTCGTCTTCTGCTTCTGTGAGAAATTTGTCGATATGCGTCTTCGTCAAAACTTTTGACTTTTTTGCTTGATATCCTTCAACCTTTCGTTTTAAAAAAGCAATAAGTTTATAATGTTTGCTTATATCTTGATCTTGCTTTATTTTTAACAGTTTTGATCATGGAATAATTTGACCACAGCGTTGACGATTTCCATATCTTGGCTTTTTCCTCAAAATATGCCAGTAAAACACTTTCGTTACATTTCCCAGGGACCTTTTTAATGTTGCACCATTCCGAAAAGCGTCTATAAGCGATTTCGTACTGTTCCTTTGATTTCGCCGGCAATAATTCTAATGTTGCTCGACTGACGGCTTCTTCGATTTAAGCAGGGATGGATTCGTTACGCTCATTATCGAGATTATTCATTATACTTATAATATTACTAGAAAATGCTGTCAATATTTTTGCGTTTTTTCCGTAACTAACAACAGCACTGGTTGCTACGAAAATTTTGGTTCATAAACATTGCGATCTGTGTGGTATTTTCTTGATTTCTTATATTTATTGAGTTTAAAGTTCTTCCGATTGTTTTGTAGAAAAAATAGTGTATGATATACGTGTTAAAAGTGATTTTATTTTGTTCGTGAAGTTAAAAAACTCGCTACGCTCGTTTTTTAATCATCTTCACTCACAAAATAAAATCTTACTTTTAACACGTATATCATAAATAGCTATTTTTCTGTGATGAGAAAAAAGTATTTTATATCTCTTGACAAGTAAGACTTGCTACAGACTATGCGTGAATTCGCGATTCGTGATATGGCGTGTGTAGAGTCTTGTTCGTTAAAAATCCATTCATAAAAATCCTACACACGATGCACGAATTCCTTACAAACCGCGCATCGCGAATTCACGCATAGTCTGTAGCGAGCCTACGGTAACAAAATATCATTTTTTATGAAATTAGTATTTCTCTGGGAAAAAAATGAATACTTTTTTTCCGGATATGTATACATAAGAACACGGAGATATTTAATTTTAGAATATTTTGTTATATAAAACTTACATTTTCTTAATATCAAAAGTACAGTTGTTAAATGGGTTTTGGATGAAGGACATCTTCCTCAAACGATTGGGAGTGTCTGCTACAGTGAAATTTTGGTGAGTTGAAATCATATTTTCTGCCATGAACACAACTGCAGTTGATGGTCTTATTTGAGCTAATCCACTGTAACACGTTCTAAACACTTTGTTAGATGTTTCTGCCTATGCGGCTCCTTCAGCGACCATTGATGACTTGCAGCCACCATGTTTCTTTAGTGTTATCAAGTCTCCTCCAGATTCAACAAAAAGTATTGCAGACAATCTTCAAAATGCATGACCTGTATATGATTTAGCTTTTTCAAGTAGAAGAAAATTGGTTACTGTTTTAGGCATCTTATAAAAGTGATTTTTACGAAAAACCTATCGATACATTGTCCATTGTGATATGCATAAAACAGGCTGCGATCCTTTGCTGCTGCTCTACCACACTGTTGATGGCTTTTGTTGTCGAAAAATAAGCCAATAACACCGTCTCCGAGAAAGAACTGCATGTCTTTCACTTTCCATTCCATTGATCTTGAATAGGCGGTTTCGTAAATTTTCCGCGATTTAGCTGGCAATAATTTTAGTGATGCTACTTTCGCTGCTTCTACGATGGTGTAAGAGAAAACTCAGAATCAGATATGTCCATTTTTGAACTTTAATTATTCAAAATTACTAGTAAATAACTTAAGTTATCAATTTAGGTCCATTTTAAAATTTCAAATTTTTTCTTACTATTTAATAATATGTTTTTTCAATATTAAACCGTCATTTTCCTCCGTCACAGAAAAAAATAATGTATTATACACGAGTAAAAATATTTTCTAACTCCCGGTGTTAACTCTCCCTTGTATAATAAATATTACCATAACTATTATGATTTCGTCATTTGGAGAAAAATGTAAAAACATAATTATTGCAATATTCATACAGAATGCTACTAGGAATTACCGCATATTATACTATCACTGAATAATTAAAATAGCGAATACGAAAATGTTACGACAAAATTCTAAAATTGCGTACCTAAATGCAAAAAATGAGTGATATTTATTGCAAGACTTGACGATGGAATAAGTGCCAGATAGTATCGTTAAAAGTAAATTATTGAAAGTAATTGTTGGAAAATTTCTTAATTTTACACATTATTTTAAATGTAAAATGTACCTAAGCGCCAAATGTACAAACTTGCAAAATAGTATATTGTTAGGTATATTAGGATTAAAAACATCACTTTTGTGGGGAGCGGATGCAAAATTGCGAGACAAAAAAGACACTTAATCCAAATAAAACATCCTATTTTCTCTTCAACCGAAATGCTCCATTTAATTATTAATTTGTACTTTGAAATTGGTCAAACCAAATTTGAATAATAAATCAAAGTATGTAAGTAGGATATATTGATATAGTCATGGATACTTTGTCAAACATTAGTCGTCATATTGCTAATTGAGTTCATTTGTGATTGTTTGGTGTTGTAAAAATGAAATCTAATGAAGATTTAGGTGTACCTAAGGAGATACTGGAGTTTTTTTACTGTTTTAGAAAGGTATTTTAAGCTAATATAAATCAAATTTCCTACAATTCCTATCAATAAAGTCATAAGTATGTTCTCTGATACCAAACATCTAGGTATGCTAATGAACAATTCCACAGACAAAGCTCTATTCAATAATTATCTAATTTACTCACTCTATAAAAATCTAACTTCACTTTCAGATCTCATCTATTGTGGTTGAATTTGTCGTGTTCCCACTGCCAAAAAAGTGAAGTTAGATTTTTATAGAGTGATTAAATTAGATTATTTTCTTTAGATAATTATTGAATAGAGCTTTGTCTGTGGAATTGTTCATTAGCATACCTAGATGTTTGGTATCAGAGAACATACATATGACTTCATTGATAGGAATTGTAGGAGATTTGATTTATATTAGCTTAAAATACCTTTCTAAAACAGTAAAAAAAATGTTACGAAAGCTAATAATAAGGAATATATGGGTAGATATTGTGGGTGTAATTCAACGCAGGTTGGGGCTTTTGTCTACTGAGTAGTTAGTTTCACACAATATTATTAATACCTAAAAATATATAGATACTGGAGTGTTCGAAACAATTTCCTTGGAATATTCTCCCAAAGAAATCTTGAGAAATTTATTAATGTTACCAACGTTTTATGGATTGGTTCAAAGAAAAAAACATTAAGTTTTATTCAGAATTCACAAGATGTATTGATGATGTATTTCTTAAACTTAGCAATTAAAATGAAACCTTCAACGATTTGGTTATAATATTCAATGTTGTGGTCAAAGTTGGATATAAAGAAGGGGATTGATATAAGCAAATATTCGAAGTTACGTGATTTTCTCAAGAGACAAAATGAGGGACATGTACCGAAAAAATTACGAGTATTTACAAAGGAGCAAGTTCATTGCTTTTTGAATAGTGCACCTGATAATTTATATTTGATGATGAAGGTAAACTAAAAAATAAAAGAACACAATTTTTAAAGAGCTTCTTTATACGTCGTCCTAATATTGGTGGTTGCAGACGCACGCCGTTCTGATGAATTAGTCAATTTAACAATTTATAATGTTGAAGGTGTGAAATCCGCCTTAATTATAAAAATTCTCAAAACCAAGAGACCACGTTCTTTTTACTGTGCTGGGAAACAATTATTTAAGTTTTTATCTAAAATTTGTTGCTTTACATCCACCCGGATTGATAAAACGTCGATTATTCCTCAGATATATTAGAGGAACGTGTAATCGAATGGTGGTCGGTATTCATAAAATCAGTGCCGTCTCGCTAGAAGTGGTAACATTTTTGAAGCTGAACAACTAGAAAGGGTACAGTGGACACGCAGCACCACGAATGTCTGCTACCCTTTTAGTTGACGGCGGTGGTGACTTCACTTGTCCTAAAAGACACGGAGGATGGAGATTGAGCACTGTGGCGGAAGGTTACAATTCAGACTCCTTTTGAATTAGAAAATATTGCGAAAAGAGTACTGAAAGTTAATAGCGGTAATGATAAACCATGCACTGTTGTCATTTCTGATTTCACAACATTTGAAAATAATATAACTATTAATTAAAACGTGTTGGACTGCTTTTAGAATTGCTCCAAGAATGAGGGTAGTGGCAGTTTCAGTGGTTTATTTAATTTTAATACTTGTTCAAATTGTGTATTTAATATCAATGTGGATAAACAAAAATTATTGTAAATAAACTTTTATGAATTAAAACTTGATGAATACTTTTGTTGCTAAGATACAATGTTTTTCCTTAGTAAGGAAAATGTCCACCTTAGAGACACCTGATAGTCAAAAAATGTCATAGTTTTCTGACTGTTGAGGAAAAATAACATTTGTTTATGTGTCTTAGAGGAATTAGGTATTCTGTGTCTTAAGTCATCTAGTCTAGCCATCTTAGTATCTTAGTTTTGCCCACAATATTAATCCGAAATGTTTTTTTAATCAAGCACATACCCTCGTTACAATTCGTTCTTTGAAACTATCAACACTTGTCTGTGTTGTCTGTTTTTACCTTTTAACACCAAACCAACATTTAACTGATACATTTTATTTGCAAATTAATAGGTAATAAGCAAATAAATTCTGTTCGAAACGTCGAGCCATTATACCACTTCTAAGCTATATATATATATTTTCCTCAAGTTGAGTTTAATGTTAACACTTTAGTGTTAATGAAAATGCACAAGTTCTTTTACCTAGTACAACAAATATACAGGGTGAGTCGTTAATAAAGGTACATGGCTTAAGGGCAGATTGTTAACGTCAAAATTAAGCGATTAAGCCCAACATGCCTTATTCAACTGTTGCTTCTTTTCATTCTACAGGGTGTTCAGTTGAAAAAATGTTTTCGATGTGTTTGCTATATTTTAAGAACGTATGCACTGATTGTATTGAAAATTTATAATCTTATGTTTTTTGAGATGGCAATTATGAATATGCAAACAGTGTTGAGGTCACAACTAAGGGACGCTAGTTATATTGTACTGTCGATGTAAAAATATGTCTCCCTTTTTATATTTTACATTTTTGATTTTTTTAATAAGAAACTACTACTAAACTTCCTGTTACAAAACGATAAGCTCAATTATTTTCGAGGAACAGACGATTTAAGGATTTGAGATTCGGCGGGTATTAAATTAGAAAATTAGGGAGTCTTAAGATATCAAAACTCAATTAACAATAAGGCGAACACTACAACAACTGAAAATTGTATTATGCATATCTTAACAAATTATTAAATTATATATTTAAATTTTGTCTGACGTTTTTTGTTGCTTGATAATATTAATCGATTTTTGAATTTTTTCTCACAGTTGTTCTTGACTATTAATAACGTCTTTGTAAACTAAAGATTTAATATAGCCCCAAAAGTAAAAATCCATCGGATTCATATCAGGGCTACGTGCAGGCCAAGGAACTTCGCTGCCGCGTCCAATCCAATGGTGCGGAAAATGTCTATTAAGATATTCTCTTACTCGTCCGGGGTAATGTGCAAGTGCACCATCATGCAAAAACCAGAAGTTCTGCCGTAATTTTAAAGGAATATCTTCAAGAAGCAGTGGCAAGCCATTGATTAGAAGATTTATATAATTTTCTTCCTTAAGTGGACGTGGTAGAATTCCATACCAAATATTGATAGAGAACTCTTGCTGAAAATCTACTTCTCTTGGCAGATAAGGATTTTCTAGTTCCCAAAAATGACTATTTCTCCAATTAAAAATACCTCGTCTGGTAAATGTGGCTTCGACCATAAATATTGTATTATATTTAATTCAGTTTTGATATCTTAAGACTCCCTAATTTTCTAATTTAATACCCACCGAATCTCAAATCCTTAAATCGTCTGTTTCTCGAAAATAATTGAGTTTATCGTTTTGTAACAGGGAGTTTAATAGTTTCTTATTAAAAAAAAAATCAAAAGTGTAAAATATAAAAAGTTACATATTTTTATATCGACGATGCACGAATTCCTTACAAATCGCGCATCGCGAATTCACGCGTAGCCTGTAGCGAGCCTAAGGTAACAAAATATCATTTTTTATGAAATTAGTATTTCTCTGGGAAAAAAAATGAATACTTTTTTTCCGGATATGTATACATAAGAACACGGAGATATTTAATTTTAGAATATTTTGTTATATAAAACTTACATTTTCTTAATATCAAAAGTACAGTTGTTAAATGGGTTTTGGATGAAGGACATCTTCCTCAAACGATTGGGAGTGTCTGCTACTGTGGAATTTTGGTGAGTTGAAATCATATTTTCTGCCATGAACACAACTGCAGTTGATGGTCTTATTTGAGCTAATCCACTGTAATACGTACTAAACACTTTGTTAGATGTTTCTGCCTATGCGGCTCCTTCAGCGACCATTGATGACTTGCAGCCACCATGTTTCTTTAGTGTTATCAAGTCTCCTCTAGATTCAACTAAAAGTATTGCAGACAATCTTCAAAATGCATGACCTGTATATGATTTTACCACATTTGCAAGAATAAGAAAAGTTAGAATAAAAGCCGCTTTATCTAAGAATATATACTGTTTTATCATAGGCGTGCGTATGAAAAAGTTGAGGGGGTCATAATACACTTTAACCCCCTCACCTCCGCTCGTGCTTTGATTTTTTTTACCAAAAGTATACTGAAAGTGTGTCTCTACAAGAAAAAAAATATTAGCGAAATTTCAAACAAATATCTCTAATTCTACCGGAGTTATCGACAAATTTCCTTTTTGACATTTACATTTTGACACCCTGTATTTCAAAAATGGGGCTCCTAAATGAAAAGTGACATAATGAAAGTCCCATTATTTTCATATCAGCTATCTATGGTTAACGGATTGACCTACTAATTTTCGGCACCCTGTATATATATATATTCAGTTATGATATCTTAAGACTCCCTAATTTTCTAATTTAATACCCGCCGAATCTCAAATCCTTAAATCGTCTGTTTCTCGAAAATAATTGAGTTTATCGTTTTGTAACGGGAAGTTTAATAGTTTCTTATTAAAAAAGTCAAAAGTGTAAAATACAAAAAGTTAGACATATTTTTATATCGACAGTATAGGATTACTAGCGTCCCCTAGTCGTGACATCAACACTGTTTGCATATTCGTAATTGTCACCTCAAAAAACATAAACAAATGTTCAGAACAATCGGTACGTATGGACCTAATTTAATTTTAATTTTCAATCCTCTTATTTTGTTTAGGAAAATTATGTTTAGTATTGCCTTCTATTCTGTAAACGTATCATTTTTCTAATGGGTATAAAAGTGACAAGCCGTTGAAAGACTGTTATTTTTAAAAGTACTATTACTCGTGTAGTTAGAAGGCAATCTTTCATAATATTTCAGTGTCGAACGCCAATACCTCATATTTCCATAGAGGCAATTAGGCGTGTATTTTTAAATTTCTATTATTGTGATTCGAAAGCCATTTCCTTAGACACTTGAACCTGTCCATCACTATCGCTGTTCTGTAGAGTTGGCTGCACTCAGTCGAGGTGTACATGGAATATTTGTAAATTTAACGCGAGAATTATTATAGAACGTATGATAACCTAAAAAATACTTTGTAGGTCATAGATCTCTCATACAATACACATAACATACCGTGTAACAGCGTCGTTGTTATACATTTTATGTTAAAATAAATAAATAAGACCTTTCAAAACTGAAATCTAAGTCAAGATTGTTGTCTAATTCTTCAAAGTCATTAACATACACTCTATACACATAAACTTCTTAATAGACTGGCTTCTCATATTATTTTTATAAACAAAAACATTTGGACAAAATGTGCCTGGTGAAGTGACATCGGGATTAGAAGAAGATTTAGAATATACAAATTCGCTTTCATCTTCGTTTGTGGGATTGCGTAAACTATTTAGTTTTTACTGGTCAAACGAAGTGATGGAAATAGCCTTTTTAATCAATTGATGATGCCTCATCACGCAGTGATATTAAATTCTACTGTAATTTTGTTGCTTTTCATGATATCAGGAAAGGACAATATCATTTTATCTAGACAATAAATAAGCATTGTATTCCAGAGTATGTCGTTCTTCCATCCAATAAGAATTGTTTTGTGACCAGTGTAGATCTATTATGTCTAGTTACCGAACGTTTTATCAGAAAACAATTCTTTCCGCAAATTTCTCGTTGTTCTTGCTCTTTTTTCATAATGGTTTCAGAGAATCTTGATTCAAAATCGTTCAATTCTTACTTACTGAATTTTGTAGCCATGTATTTCTAACACAATACGACGCATGTACCGACACCGACATCTATAATATTGTTCTGTGTGAAACCATATTGAGGCTCATCATAATTGGAGGGAAAAATTATAGTCAGTGATATACGAGCTATATTAGAATTTTGAGGTTATACGGTTAAGTTAACCTGAAACCCAAAAACATAAATGTATGATGGTTTTGTCCATTTGCATACCTTTAGATTTAACCTTGAGGATGACTTGATAATCTATCTTTTGATTTGACCTTATAATGACTTTGAAATTTAGGCTGATGCAATTGAATAGTCCCCAGATTTGGATTCAGCAAGTAAAAATACATAAGAATATATATATAGGCCGGACAAACCACTTTGAATTTATGCCCTTGTCGTAACAATAGTATGACCATTAGTGACCCATCTAATCGTACATCCAGACGGCCTGCAAACGTCAAAACTTTTCAACCGTCCGCAAAGCACCAGTTTCCCGAACGCTCTTTCTTTACTTTTCCGGTCTAGTAATAGATTTATTGTCTCTTTCTCTCAATTGCCGTAGTGAGGAAAAGGATATTTGCATATGAATTGTTCTGCGCTTGATTTGAGAATCTCGACCCTGATCACGTGGCTTGTAATCATTTATGAAGGCACTGTACTTATTTCCCGGATTAGATCTAGAATAATTACATACTTGTTGTCATTATACTTAATAACTAAATAATAGTATAAACATCTAGGTAGGTATGCTTTAGAAGAATGCAGTTGATCATTACCATAGCAGAAAAATAAAAAAATAACGACTTATGGAAAGCAGCAGTGAAAGCGAGTTAGAAAATGTGCCTGGCAAAATTTTCAATACAGTAGCTACTGCTATAGCACAATTCCTTGAAGAATCAAAGTGTAAATACGAAAACTTTTTATAATTTGTTCACGAAAGACATTCAAAACTATTACAGAGGACGCATTTTGACTTTTTTGACACAAAAATCAGAAATTGTGAAATCCTCTATCCTGTGGAGCTATACTAAAAAGTGTCGTATGAGTAAAATGTAAACATAGTCAAATCACCTAAGGTTATCACATATCACATTTATTAAAAGAAAGAACGATGATTATAAACCAAAGAAATAAGAAGTCTTCAACAGCGATATATAATTTATTTGGGAATCACGATTGTAGGAAAAAAGTACCAACTTTGTTTTTACTTTCAGGCGGCACAATTGTTGGGTTAGGCGGTGCGTATCGACGGGAAGAACTAACAAAAATGTTAAATGGACAGTGAAGATATGTTGTTTGGTGCCTGGAAACTATTTTTTTTTATTTCATGGAAGCAAAAAGTATTACAATACTAGTTTTCTTTTGTTCGTATTTAAATGATGTAACTTACGTTACGACTTACGACATTAACGTTAACTGTATTGTAGATTCTTCCTTATGGTTGATTGAAAACAAAATTTCAACACATGGCACATGGAAAATAAATAGATATATTTTAAATGCCTTTTTTAAATTGGAAAGCAGTAGCAGCGATAGGGGTAGTTTAACAAGTAGTAGCAGTATTCTTAAAGAAAGCACTGATTGTGAAATGTCTGTTACAGAAAAATATGAGAAAACTTCAAATTATTTTGAAGAAACTGTTGAGTATTATTCCGAGGGCGCTTTTAAAAGCCATTTTAGAATGTATAGTGAAAACGTCAATTTTAAAAAGTTAGAGCATACTAATTTGATTCATATAATTAAATAAAATTTATGTGCGATCACTTCTCGATCACTTTTTTAGTTGCAGTAGGATAACTAATTGGAAATGATAAAATAGTAAACTATCATGTCAAATTACTTTATGTTATTAAACTCGGTTTAATCAGAATGAAAGAAAACTTATTTCAATATTAATTTTAAAAAACAACAAAGCTTTGTAACCATAAGAATTGATACCATCATCTGACAATACCATATTTATGAGTACAATTTCTTGCTAATAATTTCCAGACATCTCCAAACCCATACAGAGTTTGTAATGCGTTGTCATATACAAGGTTAACTATGACTAAATACAAAAATTATTTGGGAATTTTAATGGCTAGATATATAACTATGCGATCATTTTTTACAGCCTTGCCAAATATGCAAACGAGGAAAATAAACATTTTATGAACAATAATACCTAATCATCTGACAGATAACAGTAACAGTTAATCCGGTTAGTTGTAGTATTTTGCATTTTCATTATTTCGTTGCACACTACCAAAAATACATTTTCACTCATTGAAGATCCTTCATAATTATCCACTAACATACCCGACATACATTCTTTTATATAATAGTACAAAACCGTTAAAATTAAAAATTAGTCACTAACTGTTCTAAACTAACCTAAAATATTACATTGTTTTGCCAGTTGCATACTCTTCAAACATCAAAGAACATGGTCAAAGCTTAGAACATAATATAATATTCTAAGGGTCCAAACATTTTTACAGAATACTACAAACATCTTGGGATGTTATAGTTTAAAATAGTACTAATTATTTTATGCAAACATCGTCGATATGTTGTTAATATTGTTGCTATTATTAGTATTAACAGAATTCAATTCCCCATCACAAGAAGTTTAAAAATTTATCGGCGTGAATTACACCTTAAGGCTCCTGTACACGTTCGGCCAACTAGTTGGGCCAATGATTTGGGTCAAAAATGAGGACACTGTTTACACGTTGGCGTTGCTCATTCTGTACTGGCCATTCAACGGGCATATTTGTAGAAACTATCGCGACCGCGGCAATTTGTTCTTATTTTTATGTTTAGGATTCCATATTATTTTCATTATGGTACAAATCTATACTCTTCAAATCACTTCCATACTGCCATCGTAGCTCGTAAATACAATTATTACGCCGCAACACTACTCTTTCCGCTTAAACGGCAACTACAAACTGAAGAAAAGACCAACGTGTGAACGCTGTTGGCGGATTGAGCCAAGATCTTTTGAAGTGTGCACAAAATACCGACAACATTCGGTTGGCCAGCCAACGCTGGCCGCCAACGACCAAGTTACCGACCAAGTACGCTAAATGGTCTTGTACATGTTGGCCCAACTCATTGGCCCAACTAGTTGGCCAAATGTGCACAGGAGTCTTTACGGTAGTGGCCTATACATGACGACTGCATCAATATACTGTCAAAAAATATCGCATACGGTACGGCGATTAGTTTAAAATAATTTTTCAGTACTTGCTTTCCGCAAATTTAATTTTTCGCGTATTTTTTTGTGTATTTACGAACATGTATCCAAATGCCTAGATAACGGATAAGATGCTGATTTATGAAGAGTGTGACAAATGCATACTATACTGTAACAGCGTAACTAAAGACGTTTTCCGAGGAGACAAATTTTATGTTGAATAAAGGTACATTTGCGTGTATTTTTTTGTTATTCTGTGTGGTTTTGCCCGGCGGAGGTAATCCACCTAGTCGTGATCGTCGGGTCAAGCAAGTACCTCGCTTTAAATAAAAAGAACGGTCGACGGAAGGAGAGGTCTCCATCAATAAAATTCTTTGCAATAACAAGTTTTAATTTGAACATGCCGAATATATCTATTTTACAGATAATTTTGTAAAACGTATTTTCAATGTGTATAATTTTGTATTAAAAACTTACAGACAATATCATTGATAAAATTGATACAATCTGATATCTGATGTTGAGGTTTAGATATTGTTGCGAAATGTGTAATTAAATACTGTTCTCATAACATCAAAATCGAATGAAGGACCTTTTCTTTAGTTTAAAATCCTCGGTGGGAGTCCTCTTTCGCCCGCTTCCATAGAAACGGGACCTAATGAAGTTGAAACTCTGTTAACAAACAATTGCCACAGCTAATGTCACACCTCAAGTTTCCGTCCACGTATGTTATCGATCTAGTTTTTTAGCTGCGTCGGCTGAAAAGTAATGCAATCAGGCGGAGAAAGAAACGATAACGAGCCCTGATGGTTATTATAAGCGAGGAAAGCCTTTTATGTTTCAGGAGCGTTTTTTTATCATTGAAAATGAATATCGTTGCTTTAATGAAAAAGGTAACTGAAGAACTAAAAAAATTGAGTGGGTATGAAGAAAGAATTAATAAATTGAAAGCGACGATATAATGTACAAAGCATATTTCCAAAAATGGAAAATAAGAAATGTATAAATTGTTCTAAATTCTATTTTGTACCTAGCAACCATCTTTTCATGTTTACAGATAGGTGTGGCAAATTATTATGGACGATTACACAATCCCACAGCGTGTACAAATTGTTAATGTGTATTTGTGAAAATGATCTAGCTGTCATGGCAAGAGGTACCAGACAGTAATAATCAATTATATGTATACCTATCTGCATGGAATCATCATTTTGTTAAGAGGAAGATTTGGAGATTTCGTAATTTCTTGTAACAGTCAAGTTAGCTATCCACCAATGTCCTACGCTTAGGGGACCTATACAGATGCGTATCAAATAATTATTACAGATTTAATGAACAATATTGGAAAAGTTATTCCACAAGCTTTCCATACATAATGATATCGGCTATAGATACATAAAAAAAAGAAATACAGTAATATCATTTATATATTTGGTATTATTTCAATTTAACAATATGAGAACTTTGTTGAAAAATCCTATAAATACATAGTTACATTGTTTGTGTTGCATGTATATGGTTGCGATGTCATTACATACACTTTGATATCGTGTGAATAAGTTTTTACAAGCTCTTCTCATAATATTCCACCGCATGAAATGCTGAGATGTGATGTGGAGTCTTTGGCATCAATCTTCCATTATAATTATTGATTATACAGGCAATAATAAGGTAAACAGTTCTTGATCTTAGGATTCCCCATCGTTCGTCAGTCATTTGGAGAAGCTTGGTGCAATTCTTCCAACTACCATATACATGTATCATCAAGGATGGATTAGGACATGTAATTAACCATCCGTCTCAAACGAATATGTTTGCCAAACTTTGGCATCTCTTAAAAAGCATGGAAATGGATATAATTTATCAGGCTCTTCTACATTATGACGAATGTATTTAACAACTGCATGATTTGATGTCCATTTAACTCTGAGATTCCAAACATTTGGAAAACAACAAAAATGATTTTAAATCTTAAGCCAGACTTTCAGATCCATATAATTGACGGCTCGGATGAAGATATGTTAAGAAGAAAGTTTTGGTGGCACTCACATCTGGTGTGTATCAATCAGGTAAATCTACTGCCGACTTTGTCATATTGATTTAGTCGTTAGTAAGCTCGACGACTATTTGAAACACAACCATTTAAAGAAACGAATGGCAAAGACTCTAGATTAGGATTATATATTAGCCTGGATACCTGCAGGCGGTTTTTTGAGAAGATGTAGGGTCATTTTTTTCACTTATCCAATGTAGCTGGCTTGCTTCTGAAACTATATAAAAAAATTATTATTTTTCACATTGCATATGTTGGTATGGCTCGCTCTTCATCGCTTATTTCGTCCAGATCTTTTTCAGACAGAAAAGTAATTTTGTAATTATGCACCACAGTCATTGCTTGGGTAATACATAGAAATTTTGTATGGAGTTATAATTAACATACATAAAAAAATTATCAATCCAATAACATTATTACATATATCATTCTGCTATATCATTGTGTCCTATCTCAATCTAATAATATCGCAACTTCTTTTGTGCATTGAAAAAATAATGGTAATCGTTTATAAAATTACTACAATTTTTTTATAATTATAGCATCAAATATAATTTGTAGCATTATTTCACATACTATTATGCTTACAATTTTATAGTAACAATCTCCAAATACTATATTATTGCAACTGAAAGGTTATCAAATACTACATACATTGTTGTACCATTTACTAAATGGTTTGAACGTATTGACAAAGACTATATCAGTTTAATAACATTTTTGTAGCCTCCACTACAACATTTTATAAAAATGTCTGTTAACTATATTAATAATTACTATTGAATTATATAAAAAAATTACACATTCGTAGGAATTTTCTTATTCTGTTGCAAACGTGGTATTTCAGGAAACTACTCTGGGACGACTTATATCCCAACCAACAATTGAACAAAAAATGCCAAGAATCTCAAACATAAATTTAGTAACACTTACTTATTACAACAGACTTATCAACTACTCAAAAAATACAATAATTGCTCAAGGTGCATTCCTCCAGCCTCAATGCAATTTTGGCATCGACGAACTAGTGTATTAACTGCAACTGCTCTTTGAACAGGATTGTTTTTATGTCATCACAAGCATGCCTTATCCTTTGGATCAATTCCTCGCGAGTATTTACTGGTGTATCATAGACAATTGCTTTTAGATGATTCCAAACAAAATAATCCAGAGAATTGAGCTCTGGTGAGCGCGACAGCCAAGCCACTGGTCCTTTGCAAGGAATCCATATATTTGGGTGGTTGTCGGGTTGCCGTCCAATCAATCGACGAGGATAATTCTCATCCAACCACTGCCGTATTTGCCTTCCGTAATGTAAAGGTGCACAATCCAGTTCCATCTAGCTTTCTTGCCGTAAATTTAAGGGGACATCTTCAAGCATATCGAGAAATAAATCCCTATTTAAACAAAGATTATTATTAGTTATTAGTTAAAACACCTATCCATTTACATTTACACTAAATTGTTGCTGAAATGAAGATGGTTTGATCGAAAATTAACTTCCACCAAACATGTAGGTTGTGATAATTCACAATTCCAGCTCTTGTGAAATTAGATTCATCTGTATGTAAAACCTTATGCAGAAATTGTGGATTCATTTCTGTTGAATCTAAAACCCATCTACAAAAATTTTGAAGTTTTGCAGCACCTTCAGGCAACAAACCATGAACTGATTGGAAATGGAAACCCTCCGAAGATCTTATTTGAATGCTCTCAGTACTTTCAATTGAGATAAATGGAGTGGCCGAGCTGCGTGTGCTTAAAGTTCTATCGATATCGGAAAGATGAAGAATTCGCTGATTATTTCTTGACTGTACATTACGATTATGTTCATTGTAGTGGTGTAAACTATATTCCGAAAATCGACGATGCACATCTAAAAAAACAAAGCGTTTTGGTACTCTTGAACTGCCGCGTTAGAATTGCCGTCACAGAAACATAACCAAACATAATGTATATCGGCGTATTCTGCATTTGTAACCCTTCTTGGAATTTTTTCTTAACACTAAAAATACTCTTGAAATAAAACTTCTGAAAATGATTTTTAGAAATGTCAGTTTACACAAATCACTGTGAGTTTTGTTTTTCATGGGTTGATCTAACGTTAATAATTATTTATAATGTTTTTCCTACAATCATGACAATTCTAATCAGGCGAAACCATTTTAATTACCAATTTATAACATTAACAAATATTTATTAAGTAGTTATTTAAACTAATAGAATATGTTAACGAAAATCATTAAAATTAAATATACAATTTGCGGCAATTTTTTTCTTTTTGTTGTCAAAACAAACCTCAATGTATGACTTAGCTACCGCTGTGGATTTCCACCCATCATGTCCTTTTATATTTGTAATATTGGAACCGGAATTGGCTAATACTGTGACAGAAGTGTGTAGAAAATAATGTCCTGTACTATACGCTTAGGGTTTTGGGAGGCCTAAGTAACCAGCAATGTTAGATGGCATTTTCCGATGCCGTTGATACCCACACGTTATTTAGTACATTTAGCCCCTTTATAGAATAAGAACAACCGATCGTGAGGGGCATGTCTAGGACGCAAAATAGCATAATTTCGATAAATATCGACACATTTAATTGTTTCTTCGTTGTTCACTACAAATTCACTACTTGAAACATTGGTTTTCGTGTTTGGTATGGTAATAATAAGTACATTACCTTTGTCTTCTATACGCTTCGCTGCGACAGGCACCGGTAAATATCGAGCAGACTTTGCTCATAAGATATACGTTATCTGGAGCATTTAAGAGAAAATTTTCTATTTCCTTTCTTTCTAACACCTTTGAGGTTTTTGGTTTGGAACTAACATTTGATTTCTTCAAATATGCCGTTAGCTTGAGCTATTTTCCAATATCAATGTCCTTTACTTTGAATCATAGTTTCACATCGGACACGTCAACCATAGAGTTGACGGAGAGTTAGTTACATTTTGCAATATCGTGGAATAAAATACCTTTTTTTAAAGATGAAGTGTTCTTCTCCATGCGCCTTTGGTCGAAGGTAAGATCTTTTTCTTGATTTTGCAGGAATTAATGCATTACTGGCATCATTAACGGCTTCCACTATCTTTGTCGGAACATCATTGAGACTCCTCGCTCATTTTGGGTAGTTTTTGACGAAGAGAAATGAAAAATAAATCAAATTGAGCTGATGAAAAATTTGAACACTTATATAAACAAATATTAACAACCAAAACTGCACGTAGTTATGGAAGCGACAGGAATTTTTATCGGTGATTACTTGTGTCCAGCGTAATTTAGCGTCGCAGCAGCTTTACTGCTATTTACTCTTAGATGATAAGCTGTATCACCTCATGGTCATACTGTACTGTACTCATAAGCACCTTGAGAAAAATCTGGAGCGTTCGCTTAATGTTGGATGCACCCGCTTAATTACGTTGGATACAAGACATTGTCACAGCAATACGATAGGCCTACTGTATAATGTAACAAAAATCGTGTGGAAAAGTGCACTTTACCGCACTAGTGCGTGAATCAGGCAAAAGTGGTGTGCAACTGTTTTATTGAAATTAATGTTTTTTTCGTTTTGAAATAAAGTAAGACAAAATACACTTCTAAGAGGAGTGGGTGTGTTCCGAATTTCACTTCAATCGGACGAGTGATTCAAAAGTTATGAGGGAAAAGCGGGAAAACAAAATCCTACTTCAACGCCCTCTATATCTGAAACGATGCGATAT
Source organism: Monochamus alternatus (assembly GCA_037114965.1). Lineage (NCBI taxonomy): Eukaryota > Metazoa > Arthropoda > Insecta > Coleoptera > Cerambycidae > Monochamus > Monochamus alternatus. The sequence goes on along the minus strand of CM073435.1, from coordinate 18,081,524 downwards.
AGGAAATAAGTTTATATCATGAATGAACATTATTTTAACCTGTTTTATCGATTCCTGAATTTATCAAGATTAAACCTGAATCACCCTGTATAGTACAGGAACCTGTTTCTAAACCCTTGTCCCCATGGAGGCGAAATTCACGAAAAATTTACGCGAATTATTTAATGGCGGGAAAAGTCACAACATTAGCCAGTTTTGGAAATTGCAATATTCTCTATCATTATCATCATAAAAGTCATCATTGACTGTCTCAAATTAAACTTACTAATCCCACATAATGATGAAAATAAAGATAATATTCCTGTTGTGGTGAAATTCGCGAAAAGTTTACACTTTCCCGCCATTAATAATTTAAATCAAAATCTTCGAAATTTGAGAGATTTTTTGCGAGTTTCACGTTCATGAGGACGAGGCATAAAATTGATTCGAGTTTAGATCCAGTAGTTTACTCCGTCACTTTGTCTTTGGTTTCTGGAAAACGAGAAAACCCACAGCTTCAGAAAGGTGTACCGACCTGCCCACAAATAAGGGTAGTTAATTGAAAGCTCTGTCAATTTCGATAGTATCTTCTTCCAGCTTATCGTCTTGTGTGGCAGGTGTTATTGTGTACAGCGCAGATTTTCGTATGAGTCTATTGTGTTCTGTCGCGAGATATTTCGATAATATTACAACACTCTGAATTTTCCTCAAGGTTGTTTTCGCATAAAGACTCATTGTTTGCAGACGTTATTGATCTGCTGTTGTTTGCTCCTCCAGGTGAAGGCACCCATTGAGCAAAATAATGAGGCACCTTATTAATAGTTTGTTTATGTAAATGGAAATTCCTTTTATTAAATTCTGTATTATTCATAACTTAAATTATATTTCAAAGTAATTACATGAAGGTCTAATATTAAAAATGGGACATGTTTAAAAATTGTTCTTATTTCTCTTTATTAAAATACTTACGTAAACAAGTGAAAATATATTCTTATTTTGTTTTGTAGGCGTCTGGAGAAAATTGTTTTTCGCTCCTTTAATATAAGAATAAGTAACAGCTTTTATTTCTACGTTGCAAAAATAATTTAATTTTTAGGCTAAAGAGAACAAGTGAAAATCCTCAGATTCGATTTAAATTAATACTATATAAAATTATACACTCACTGCACGGGTTATGATTTGAATGTTTTATTTACTAAAACTAAGAATATATATTTTTAGTATACGTGTATATAGTATATACTCGCAGCAAGAATTCAGACGACTTACCTCAAACGAACAAATGAATAATTCATTATACTTTCATCAAGATATATAAGAAACTGCAACTGAGAGTAATAAAACTATAATTATACTATACTAAAGGTTTGCATTATATATAGTACTAAATTGTAAAAAATGATTGTTTTTAATGTGACCAAATATCGAAAATTACGTTGACAATAAAAGGAGTTGGTATGTGTTATAGGCTTTTACAAATCCTCCGCACTAAATTCCATTGCCTGTAATTGTAGCTAGTTTTATACTGAGGTTTCAACTTTACCGTTTCCTTGAATGCTGAGGTGTAAAAAGAGGTTGTGGTTACAGGTTAAGACTATACAGGTTGAATCTTAAAGAAGTACAAATATTTTAACCAACAGCACAGTTCACTGTGTAGAACACATAATTAATAGTATTCTTTACAAAAAAGTCAGGAATAAAAAAGTCAAATTTTAAATAAATTTCGTGATTTTTCAAGAGAAAACTTGTTGAGGACCGCTGATCTGGCTCATCAGAGTCATGGTGGATGTGAATTCCACAGTTTTGTCAATGTTACATTGATGTCTTCGAATAGGTTCCAACAAAATTAACTAGAATTTTTAGACATGTCAAAGAATGATTATTTATGAAAATATTAATGGTCATCTTCTCTTCATTGCCATTCCTATACCTCACCAATACATTGAAAATATAAACCAAATTCTCTACTCACACTCATAGTTATCTGAAATTTGCTCATCCATTTTTACTACACTCCAACTGATTTATCACAATACGTTATCGTTATCACTATCACTGATTATTAAGTTTTAAGTTATATGTACGAAACATTGAAATTAATATTCAAAATAATCCAAAAAACTTTTGGTATTTTATAAATGCTAAAAGAAATATTTCGTCTATTTCATCTATGCTTTTGTACAATGGTCAAACTCTTGATGATCCGCAAGCTACAGTGAACTGTTTTGCAGATTTTTTTTCTCAGTCATACACACAGCCTAGCTGCGGTCCTTTTGTAACCTCTACTTTAAATTACGATATCACAACCATAATAAACTTTTCAGTAGACGAGGTATATGCTGCCATTAGGAGACCTAGAATGACTTCCGGGTTTGATTTAATACCAGCGTTCCTTATTAAGGACTGTGCGTTTGCTCTTGCTGCCCCGCTAACAATCACTTATAACTTGTTGTTAAAATCATCGTGTTATCCTGATTCTTGGAAGTTATCTAGAGTTTGTCCAATATTCAAGAAGGGCTCCAAGAATGAACTGTGTAACTATCGGCCAATTACTATAATCTGTAATTTTTCTAAAACATTTGAAATTTTGTTATACAATGTTTTGTATAGTTCTTTATCTTGTTTGATATCTAGTGAGCAACATGGCTTCGTAAAAGGTAAATCCACTGTTACTAACTTAATCCAAAAAACCCAATTTATCAGCGAAAGCCTTGACAGGATGAGTCAGGCGGATTTTATCTACACTGATTTCACTAAGGCTTTTGACAGACTAGATCATGATATTTTATTAACTAAACTAGATGCTTTTGGATTATCTGATTCCCTTTTAAAACTCTTTCAATCATATTTAAGTAACAGGTATCAGTTTGTTCAGTATCGTGGTTTTAAATCTCACATGTTTCATAAAATATCTGGCGTACCGCAGGGTTCCATATTCGGACCTTCACTTTTTGTATTATTTATTAATGACTTTGTTGAGGATATGCAGGTGCACTATCTGATATACGCTGACGACCTCAAACTTTTAAGTGAAATTAACACTATTGCTGATTGTGACAGGTTACAGAGTGCAATTGGCAATGTTTGCAATTGGTGTTTACATAATTGTTTACCTTTGAATGCGTCTAAATGTAATATAGTTACGTTTACTAGGAAAAAGAATTCAAGTCAATTTAGTTACACACTAAATAATACAGTACTCCTTAGACTAAATTACATTAAAGACCTTGGAGTAACATTCGAGCCAACTTTAACCTTCTCTAAACATATTGACTTTATGACGTCTTCCGCATTTAAGACTTTAGGTTATATTATAAGAAATTCCAAAGAGTTTGCCAATATCTCTACTTTACGTTTGCTATACACTACGCTCATTCGTTCGAAATTGGAATATGCGTCAATAGTTTGGAACCCAATCTGTGCTGGTCATATTGCGTCTTTAAAAAGAGTTCAGCGTAGATTTATGAAATCTGCATTGTACTTATTGGACGGTACGTATCCTCCTCAGGGTGTTCCGCATGAATTATTACTTGATCGGTTCAATATTCATACTTTGTCTAAAAGAAGGGCAGTCTCCCAAGTAATGTTCTTGTATAAAATCGTTCATAACATTTTGGAATGTCCAAGTGTTCTAAGCAATATCAAATTCAAAATACCACGAGTTTCAGCAAGAAGTAATAATATTTTTAACCTTCCTACTGCACGCACCAATATTCTTGTAGCATCGCCTTTGTATCAAATTATCTCAAGGTACAATGATATAGAATCTAGTGTAGATATTTTTTGCTGTTCAATGCAAGCTATAAAAAATGCAGTATTTAGTAAAGATAGGTTTAGATAGCTTTGTAACATAGGTTTACTTATATATTTCTCTGTTTTTTAATTTTTTTTTGTATATTTATATTTTTTGTCTATTAACTTTTTTGTCTCTCGTTTATTTTTCTTTTATTATATTAGTATCTTTGTGTCTTGTACACACTTCTGTGTTTATTTTGAACTGTATATGTTTTACCGTACCCTGGGTATGTGTTTTGAATAAAATAAAATAAAATATTTTATTTAATCACATTCTATTTCACGAAAAATATTAAATTAAATACACAAGACACTTAACAGAAAAACACTGCCCGTAAAAATAATAAGACGATTCAAATACGTTTTATACGTTAGTGCCGCAACTCTTAAAACACATGTGTCAAACAGTGCTTTACTTAAATAAACCATTAGCTTAGTTCGGTTTCAGAAGATAAAAAAGTATCTCATAACAACTTTCAATATGCATGTTGCATTATCAAATCCCTTTCCACAAATATTACATGTTTTGTTTCCACTTGTAACTTGTCACAGCGTATTCCTTTGCGCTGGACCATACTAGTGTACCGGTATCAACATAACCTCTTTGTCGACCTCGACTATACTAGAGAGTGGGGCTGATGCAGAATATTGTACCTAGTGCTCGTGACATCTACCTGTTACCTGTGCCTACGTAACTAGTTTCTTTTTTGCATGCGATTGACACTGCTTTTAAATATTTTCCTTCTCTTGATATTAAACGCATACATCAAGCTAAGTTATTTTGTTGATTTGCGTCTATTTTTAAAATCTGTTTCACCCACTACGAAACTGCGATGTACGAAATGGTTAGAACTGACAAGTTGTTTGAGGTTATGTGGCGAATATTAACTGTAAGGTGTTGTGTGAAAATCATAGTTTTTTGTTATTCTTCATAAAATAATTTAAGGGTACCTATAATTTGTGATAATCTTTCTAACAATGTACAATGGTACAACTTCTGAAATGTGGATAACTGTTTAAATAGTTTATGGACAATTTTTGGAATCATTGAAAAAAGTAAATTCCTAAACATTTTAATTGATAATATCGAACTTGCGGAAATTCATATTTTAATCGTTTATGATAATTTTGCTTTACTTATTATTAAAAACAAGTGTTTTTAAATTAGAAACAACTGCAAAAATTGAATTTACGTTAAAAAATTGTTTATCTTACAGACGATATGGCACCCTCGCCTTCAGTAAATAATATGGCTTATTTTATTAGGCTACGTCAGTGGTCTATTTGGTCAGCGGTCCTTAAAATGTGGGTACTTCTTTAAAAAAAGAATAATATTTGAAATTTTTACTAGACTAGACTAACTCATGACTCACTAGACTTATCTGTATGACGAACTACACCTGCAGTTAAAATATTTGTACTTATTTAAGGTTCACCCTGTAGAGCGGTTGATCATAAATTTCTAATTCAATATACAAGGTGTTCCCGATTTTTCGTTCTTAACTTTGGGAAAAGACAGAGCATAAAAAAATAATAAAGGTATTTCCTATAAGACAGGATGTACACAACTTTTTAAAAAATATTTTATTTTCTTTTTTATCTACTAAACAAATAAATATGTTTCCTTTAAACTTGGATGCAGTAATCATAACAAAAAGTAAATATTTTGACGTGATTACACCTTACGTAACTATGATTATTAATAATTATTTCGTGGAGCATCGGCCAGTTACATAAAAATTCGTTCATAGAATTTTCATTTAATTTTTCACTTTATTCATTGTTATATGAAGATTGCGTTTGTGCCCGAAATGTACATAATTAAATAAAGAAAGAAAACCTATGAACAATTTTTTATTTAATTAACCCAGGAAATTAATTATTAACAATTGCATTCTCTAGTCAGAAATTGTATATGTAGTATCTGTATTTGTATTTAGAACCATTTTTGTTACATCTTTTTTGTTCTTTTTACGAATCGATCGACCTTTACTATTGAATTGTATCTCTTATATGCTAATAGAAGGTACGTAGTACTTGTATGTCAAATTTTAATTAGAGTGACTAATTCACAGCACTTAAATAAGTACAGGAGGTGGGGGTTGTAGGTGACTAGATTCCATAGGCGTATCACTTGAGAAAGGTTGAAACAGCACAAAATTATCAAAAATATAAGTTTACTTTATAAATTATTATACAGGGTCGGAAAACGCTGATGGTCTATCTGAGTTTACATGAGAGCGACAAAGTAAAGTATAGAAATCCGTGCGATAGACAAGGATGACTATATTGACGACGTTTTAAAATCTAAATAGTCACCGCCCATTTCGTCATTCAACAAATAAAATCCACTCCCACTAATATCTCAGCGACCAATTGCCATCTTTGCCTTTCGCTTTCGCAAGAGATGTCGCTACTTGTGCAACTCCAACTCCGGTATTCTGATATTTTACCAGCGGTCGAAATTGTGGACAGTGACTAATCGCTGGCTTGTTGGCCAGCGCGACGGGCGAAGCGTACGGGGAGCAAGATTTCATAGACGTACTAAATTTGAATGCGATCAGATATAAGAAATATATAAAAATGACAAAAATAGTTCCATTACATAACATCCATTATTTTTAGAGTAGAAACAGTGATATAACAGTTTTTACCAATTCCGAGACGTTAAATAATAAAAATTATAAGAATTATTTCAAAATTTAAAGTTTTCACCCAAGGTCGAAACTAATAGAAAGTGACTAACTCACAACACAGAGATGGGTACGGAAGGGTAAGGGTGGTATGATTACCTAAGCGTGCCACTTGAGAAGAGTTAAACCACACAAAATTATCAAAAATAAGTTGACGTCGGCTGAACCTAGCACATTAACAATTTACTTTAAATGTGTCTCTGCTCTTATGGACGGCGATTGCCCACTACCACCCACTTACACCTACCTGATGCGCACTCCGTAGATAACACACTTAAGTTTTGTCCTCATGGACGCGAAATTCACGGATTTTTGCACGAATTTTGCAACTTCTGTTTTAATTATTTATGGCGGAAAAATCTCAACTTTTTACAATTGCAATTTGCGATACTGTCAAACACTACAAATATTAATGCCCCTTTCATTATTATGTGGTGTTAATAAGTTTGTTTTGAACTTCTGATAATATACCATGGCAGTTTCATGATGAATACATACACACTATTTACTATTGGTTACTAGCACTGTCACTATAACGGTCACACATTAACACTTATTGTATCATATCGTACCGCTTTCCGTATGACTTTCATACGCCCTTGTTTCTTCAAAATTTAATATATTCTTCGATCCAGATTCTTATTTTTTTATATTTATTTTAATTAGTTTCTTCGCCATATCACTATTTCGTCCTTCCTATCAGTATACTCTTTTCGATTTCATTTATACGGACTAAGTTTCATCTTGTAAGATATAGCAATATAATTTTTATTTGGAAAACTCATTTTTAAAATACAATCTTCCTTCCGCGAGTTTCCATCACTTTCCGTTTCACAGTTGTACTTCATTACCAGTTCGAGCATTAAATATCAACTTTGAGGATGTGTGGTTTCAACAAGACGGTTGTCCTGCTCATAATGCACGTCGAGTAACAGCATATTTGGAAACCACATTCTCTCAGCATCTTATTAGTACAAGAGGTACTATTCCATGGCCCCCCAGATCGCCAGATTTATTGTCCAACGGCTTCTTTCTTTGGGGGCATTTAAAACAGGCCATTTACGGACATTCACATGATAGGCCACGTAATTTAGTCAATTTACAGGCCCGAATTGAAGACGTCCTACCATAATATTTCCCCTGAAATGCTAGAACACGTAAGAACCGAATTCTATGACAGATTAGGGTATTGCGAGGCACAAAGGGGGGCATTTTTGAACAACTTATTAGTTAAACATCAACATTAATTTTTTTCGTTGGCTTTTACTGCAATAAGTTTTAAGTTTATTTATGTTTAAGAGTTTTAGTATTACTTTCTGCCAGAGCGGCTATTAAATAAATACAAAAGCGGAAAATATTTGCAATTATTTTCATACACCGTTAGGTAGGTTTATGAAATAATTCTAAATAGTTAAAAGTACGTAAAAATTTGTTTTGTTTTAAGCAAATGCCTCCTATTCCGCACATAGAAACATCGGCACTGAAGCTGTCAAGCTGCCTGAAGCTGACAGAGGCCTGCCAAACCTTCCGGCCAATCGGATGCGCTCGGTTAGAAGTGAGAGCGACTGCTCAGATGTTATTCTAATTTATAAAACGTCGTCAATATAGTCATCCTTGTCTATCGCACGGATTTCTATACTTTACTTTGTCGCTATCGTGTAAACTCAGATAGACCATCAGCGTTTTCCGACCCTGTAGAATGCCACCACGCACTTACACCTAACAGATGCGCACTCCGTGGATATCGCACTACACTTACACACTATACACTATTAGTCACTTGCACTTCATTAAAACGGCAATTCATTAACAATTATTACACACCACACATAACTTATTCTACACTGTACTATACACCACATTCATTCATGTACATTACTGGTCACTATAGTTACGGCAAGAATTCAGACAACTTACGTCATACGAACAAATCAATAATTCATTATATTTTCATCAAAATATTTAAGGAACTGTAACTGGAAATAACAAAACTATATACTACGCTAAATAGTTTCACTATATTATTACACTGAATTACAAAAAATAGCTATTTATGATATACGTGTTAAAAGTAAGATTTTATTTTGTGAGTGAAGATGATTAAAAACGAGTGTAGCGAGTTTCTTAACTTAACGAACAAAATAAAATCACTTTTAACACGTATATTATACGCTATTTTTTCTACAAAACAATCAGAAGAACTTTAAACTCAATAAAAATAAGAAATCAAAAAATACCACACAGATCGCAATGTTTATGAACCAAAATTTTCGCAGCAACCAGTGCTGTTGTTAGTTACGGAAAAAACGCAAAAATATTGACAGCATTTTCTAGTAATATTATAAGTATAATGAATAATCTCGATAATGAGCGTAACGAATCCATCCCTGCTGAAATCGAAGAAGCCGCCAGTCGAGCAACATTGGAATTATTGCCGGCGAAATCAAAGGAACAGTACGAAATCGCTTATAGACGCTTTTCGGAATGGTGCAACATTATAAAGGTCCCTGGGAAATGTAACGAAAGTGTTTTACTGGCATATTTTGAGGAAAAAGCCAAGATATGGAAATCGTCAACGCTGTGGTCAAATTATTCCATGATCAAAACTATGTTAAAAATAAAGCAAGATCAAGATATAAGTAAACATTATAAACTTATTGCTTTTTTAAAACGGAAGGGTGAAGGATATCAAGCAAAAAAGTCAAAAGTTTTGACGAAGACTCATATCGACAAATTTCTCACAGAAGCAGAAGAAGAAAAGTATCTGATGATGAAAGTCGCAGCAATAGTGGGTGTCTTCGGGGCGTGTCGCCGGGAGGAATTGTGTCAGATGATCATCGACAATATCAAATATTTGGGCACTTCGGTTGTTGTGACCATACCAGATACTAAAACGAAAGTGCCTCGTACTTTCATTGTTGGTGAATTCTATTTAAACTTTTTTAGAAAGTATATGGCACTCCGGCCACCCAACGCTGACCATAGACGACTTTTTCTTAAATATATGAAGAATAAATGTGTGAAGAATCCAGTCGGAATTAACATGTTTGGTAAAATGCCTGCCCACATTGCAGAGTTCTTGAATCTACCAAATCCTCAACTCTACACCGGACACTGTTTTCGTCGTTCATCGGCGACATTGTTAGCAGATTCTGATGCTGGTTACTACCATCAAGAGACATGGAGGATGGAAATCTTCGACGGTAGCTGAAGGCTACATTGAAAATTCACTGGAACAGAAGAAGGAAATTGTGTGCGAAATATTTCCTACTGCTGCAACTACTAGCAAGACCACCAATACTACCAGTAGTATTTCTACAGAAAATAGATGTATCACACATACAGTAAAACCAACTTAAGTATGATGACTTCGCAGGGAATTACAATTTCAAATTGTTCTTATTTTACTATAAATGTTAATAGTAATAACTAGTTAAAATGTTGGTTTGTACTTATTTAAAATAAAAAGTTGTTCATGTGTTTGTTAAAACGTTTTATTAATTTTCAAAACAAAATTTAAATAAACTTTGATTTACTTTAACCACTAGTGTTAAAAGTAACTTACTTTTAACACGCCTGTCAAAAAATGATATTTTTAACGTCAAAAATGACAATTAAATCATACAATATTTTTTTTACAAAACAATCGGAAGAACTTTAAACTCAATAAAAATAAGAAATCAGAAAATACCACACAGATCGCAATGTTTATGAACCAACATTTTCGTAGCAACCAGTGCTTCTGATTTACTTTTAACACGCGTGTTAAAAGTAACTTACTTTTAATACGCGTGTCAAAAAATGACATTTTTAACATCAAAAATGACAATTAAAAAGCCCACTTTTAACAGTTTTGTAGAAAAATATTATTTTTATTACGAGAAACTATCGAAAATTATGTTGACAGTAAAAACAATTGAGAACCGTTAGCCGTGACGTAGTCGTCTGAATTCTTGCCACAACTATATCACTATCTGCACCTACACTCTTGTTAATGAACTACAGCTTTCAACCACACTTTTTTGCACACTTACTTTTTTAGTCTCAAACCCTAATCCCTTATCATCCGATATTTCTCATTTGTTGAATTAAGACGTGTGAACATGCTGTAGAAACTTGAATTATTTTCTATTCTTAAGAACACAAATACATAATCACTAACAAATGAATTACAATCACAATTAAATTAGCGGAAATATATAATTATTACTCGAAATTTACTGCACACTCATGGTAGTTGTACAGATGGAAGAGGTGGCTCCGCCGCGGTGTTATTACCAATAGAAATTGAGAATTATGATATGGCCATGCGTATCTGCTGCAGCAGAACTGTGTAATATGGGCGTGCTTTGAAAGGTATGCGCAACATATAATTTTACACAAAGAATTTACTAACGTTCCTATATCTATATGGGTTGATTGCTATAAATTGTGAGCGGATTTATAACATGAGTAGCTCTGTACTATTCTGAAACTCAGGTATAAATTCATAGTTACATATGATACTATTTTCTTCATTAAAAACCAAATAATTCTGACGCTATATTTTCAAAATTCGATCAATTTGTTTGATCCCAAATTATATTTGAAAGACAAACAAATATAATAAGTGATTTTTTTAAATTGAAATAATCTTTTTAGGAAGCTAAGGAGGTGCTGTGCGACCCCGAAAGAAAATCTAATTATGACAAATGGAGAAATAGTGGAATATCCATCAGCTACAAACAGTGGTTGGGCATGAAAGAACATGTCCATCAGGTAAGTTTTACTTGCAACTAGCTGTAAATGAAAAAATATTTATAAAAACAAATTTGTTTATATGAAAGGAATAAATTGTTTTCGAAAAGCTATAAGTAATATAAACGCTAATAAAATGTATGAATCTTATGTTAAAATTAGATTAATGAAAATGAATAAAAGATTCGATTTCTTTTCCAAAGCAGAAATATTTTATCGGTCATAGTATGATGAATGAGTAAAAGGTAAATTTGTTTATCCTCTGGGCAATGTTTTGTGTTTACGTATCACAAACTGGAGCTCATCTACAATTTTCAAAGCCTACAACGGCTACAATTTTTATTAAAAATAGAACATTGAATATGAATGTTCCAAATCAAGTGCGCTTTGTTTTATGTTCCTTAGCAGACCAAAACAACAGACGTTCTGAAATTTACCGTCAACTCACGTAGCTACTCCGCTGCATGAAATCGTTACTGATCATCTGGTTTACCATAAAATCTGTGCCAGATGCGTTCCGCGAATGTTAAACACAAAAAGAACAGTACAACTATTGGGACATTGTTGTTTGGTGACAATACTTGTTCACTATTTTAAATTAGAGTAAAAAAATATATTTCTAAGGTCATAGAAATACGTACTATTAAACTAAATAAACTAAAAATTAAAACACCGAAACTAACGTGGTTAGCTTCTGACGTTATATCGCGGAATTGACCACCAGCTGGCGTGCTGTAGAACATTAGTTACTTTCTACTGCTTTCGTTTGAACATAATCAATGGCAGAACTAAAACTGAATTTCTGAAGTAAATTGCAGATAAAGCAGTCTACTGTTATATAAATCCATTGTCCAGCTACAACTTGTCAAAAATTAAAAAAAGTCAATATGGTTTATATTTATGGACTTGCAGCTGGAAATTGTACTGCGGCTAGACGAATTTATACGGAAAGATTTCCAAATCATCCAACTCCAAATCCAAGAATGTGCAGAAATGTTTTTCGTCTTTCGGAGTCAGGCTTATTTCAGAAAGATCCAGTTCCTGGAAGACCTTTGGGTATTAGAACGCCTGAGTTGGAAGAAGCACGAAAGAAAACCCAAATATTAGTATTAGGAAGATCGCTGTAAATCTTAATGTGAATCATAAATTTGTTTGGTCCGTTCCGAAGCAACAACAGTTATACCCGTATTACATACAAAGGATTCAAGCCTTACTGCCGAAAGACTGCAATTTTGCGACTGGATTTTGCAAAAAATTGAAGAAAATGTTGACTTTATCACTGCCATATTGTTTACCGACGAAGCTAATTTTTACAGAGATGAAATAATGAACTTTTTAATGTCATAATGGAATCTCGATTTCAACATCAGTTTTCTTTGAATGTATGCGTGAGTATTATTGGAAATTTATACATTTTCTTGAAAATGTTTTACCTGAACTACTTGGCGATATTCCTTATGCGCTAAGACAAAGAATGTGCTTTATGTACGACGGGGCTTCCCCACGTTTGACTGCTGGTGAATGTTTAAATGAAAGATCACAGTAATAACATGATTGGACGAAGCATTCAAGAACCAGGTCAACTTTGGCGTAAAGGAATAGAAAGTCCTATGACCTATTTTGTTTGTAATATTATGCAGGGTGATATATATATATATATATTTTTTGCAAATAATGATCGATGATACCCACACCTCCGCTACAAGTATTTTTTTAAAGCTAATAATTTTTTGTTTCATACCTACTGTCATACTAAATAGGCACACCGAATTTGGTTAAATTATTTCAAGCGATTTATCGGCTGTTTTTTTTATATTAATACAATTTAGTTATAACTTTTTGGCATGATTTAGGTAAACAAACATAAGTGTGGGGCCTTGTTGTGTATCCGAGTATGGTTCGGGTAGCCAAAAGATTAACGACGATCAAAGATTGGTTAAGAGTTACTAAAGCGAAGAGTAGATGAATGTTGAAAAGGAAGAAGAACTACCGCCTTCACCTTGAGGAAACAGTGGGAGCAGGTAGAGGATAAGTTTCCCCCGGGATCCCTAGTATGCTACACGGATTGGTCCTAGGTAGGAGATGAGTATTCGGGTGCAGGAGTATACCTGAAAAAATGGGATATCAGCTAAGCAAGGCATAAGTAAAGAATTATGTGGAGAAGAAAATCTTCATCTGTTCTGACAGTCAGGCTGCATTCAGGGCTCTTAGCTTTCCAAGGACGGGGTCTACTCTCGTTCAGGAGTGTGGAGGTATCCTGGAATCTCTGGTCAGACAGAAGGAGGTAGAATTGGTCTGGATTCCAGGCCATAAAGGAATCTTCGGTAACGGGAAGACTGACCAGCTAGCTAGTCTCTGATCTGGGACCGCCTGACCAGGGACCATTCTTGGAATTGCGCGAGGTGGTATTAATAGCGCCCTTAATAAATGGACCTATCCAATGTTAGGATGGCAATGGAGAAGGAATGAAGGATGTAGACAATCCCATGACTTTTCAGTGGACCCAATAAATCTAGGACGGTGTGACTGCTGAACCACAGTCGAAGGGTCAGAAAGCATCCAAATTTGAAGGACACAAAAGACAGTGGTATTCACACGTCAGTAAAGACAGACCTGGCAGACTATTACATGGAAACCTAACCTAATCATTGATTCTTGCACACTAGCCTGTTACATAGTGTAACGTCATAGAGCGTTTTGCGACGAATATTTATTTTGGATTTTCTACTACATAATAATAATTTTTTTATTTTTGTAAAAATATGTAAATGTCATTATTTTTAACCATTTTATGACGCTTAAACAAAATATATATATATATTTTAGAACATCTCTGTTGAAAGGTGAAATTTCTTAATCCAATCACAGAAGATAAAACATATTTCACTTCCAATAATAAACAACAGTCAGTGGTGTCGATTCATGTCATACCATGACCGTACTGAAAAACTATCTACCTAGATGTTGTGTAGTCCCAAATTTGGTTTGGCAATAAGAAAAGTTTTCTTTTGATTGACTATATGTTGAATCCTAGACTCAGGAAAATATTTACAAGTCGTAGGTAAAAATTAATTTGCTTCAGCATTATAGTAAAAGTATAAAATAGAGGAACGATAAACAATTTAGTTCTAGTAATTAAATCACAAAGCCTATCATTAGCCACTATAATAGTGAACAGGAGTAACTAAATTGTTTTGCTACAGTTATTGAAACTTTTAACGAAATATATTCCCGATACATTACAGTCAACCGTACAATAAAGGTTAGTAGACTGTAATGCTGTAATAATTGAATATGCCAACTGTATTCATTTTTTTATTTGGTATGCAATTAAATTTAGTGGACTGCGTTGCTACAGCAGCAAATTGATTTTTTAACTTGTAACGTATTTTAGACAGTAAGTGCATTATACACGGTGGTCTGTTTTTCATGACTCACCATTAGCGTCTCGGACGCCGTAAAATATACAGGGTGGCTGAAATTGGAGAAAAGTTACGCCTTTTTATGACCATTAAGATAAACTAAACAGATCGAAGATATCTGCTGCCGTTGTGAAAAAACTGAAAATAGCCATTTTAGAAAATGGCGTCATTATTTCTCAATATAAAGGGCTGAAGTTTAGTACAGATGGATAAAAGATACGAGAAGTCAATTTTTGAAGAAATAAGATTTCTGCAGGCATTCAATTGTTCTTTTTTTCTTATGGCCGCTATATTGCATCTTAACGGTAACAGAATAAAATTATGATCACGTCAAAATATGCAATATTACTTTTTTTTGAAGAATAACCCATAAAGATTTAAGAAATACAAAAATTTAAAAAATCTAGTTCTTGATGTAAAACAAAATCAACAAACATTTTAACAGACAGACATTTGTTAACTTTCTTTTTAGTGTTGTTATTGTTAAATTATATCTAAGTATTAAAAATTTAGAAATAGCCTGGAATGGTGTTCTAATATTTAAATCGGTGATTTTCAAATATGTAATTGGATTGGCACCCATGGATCTGTTGCTTGGCCACCACGGTGTTTGTCTCAATCCATTATTTTCTTTGGAATAGTCTGCAAGATTAAATTATAGAAGATTATATATAGGATTTACGCAATAGAATTTCTGTTACTTCTAGATCTACTTCACAAAGTACTCAAAAATCCAACATTAGAGACAACTGAACTTTTTGTGTGCAAAAATATGATTTCCCATAAGAGGCATCGTTCTCTGTCTTTCATGGGAAGCATGACTTGCTCCAGACATACCTGGCGCCATCTTACGTTCATTTGGAGCAAAAATCGAAACTGCACTGGGCTACGTTCTCCGTTTTGACAGTGTTTATAAAAGTATAGTTAGCCAACCGGCCTTAGTTGTGGACCATGTCGGTTAGATGGCGAGGACCACAATGTGTGCAAAATAATTTGGATAGCACTATACAAGCTGGACCAGCATGAGGTTTTTGTATTGGCTTTCTTTATGAAATCTTTGTCGGAATCTTTATCTAATATTCATTCCTTTAACAAAGTCCCACACATTTTATCTAGGTGTCACTGTACAAAATTTTAAAATACGCGACCAAAAATTTTTTATTACTACGAAACACGTGCAAATAAAGCTCAAGGCTATCGCTGTTTACACAACATTCCAATTCTATCCATATGTGAACTGGGAAGGCACGATGCAAAAAGGAAACAACGAATATAAATATAAATTCTACAGAATTTAGAAGTATTAAATAGGTTACAAGTTTTTGCTGTCTACCAGAATACACAAATTAATCGGATCAAATTGCAGCATTGTACAAAAAGTTGTAGAGATGTTTCGGTCAAGTTTGTAACTAATAATGCGTTTTAAGTTTTAAAATTTAGTTAGTGCTGAATATTAAAAATATAGGTTAGATATTCATTGAAAATATGTTTTGTGTTGAAAATACATACTTCGTTATATGTTCAAATTAATATAATGTACAGGGCGATTTGCTTAAGGATCATCGTTAATAAAGACGTACCTAAAATTTATGCAAAAAGGATTAAAAATTATAAACAAAGATAGGTACGCAAACGCTAAGCATTTTTAAATTATATATATGCCTAATTACAACTTTCATATTCATATCTCATCACTAAATTCCAATATTTTTCTGTTTTTTAATTTTTTAGCTTTAAATATTAGTAACTATTTGAAAATTTGAGGTATATTGCATAAATTAACTTTCCTGTATCGAACTGTTAATTGTCGAGCTGTATTAGAATATTTGTTATAATATATACATAGATATGGATATACTCATGCAAAAATTATTGTTTGTTCAAATATGATTAAAAACAGGCCAGTTTTAAAATTCCGAAACTTTTATTATGTCAGTAAACATATTATATGTATATTTTTAAACTTTGATGATATTTTGATTGTGTCACAATTTGGTCGTAGTTTTGCAGTAAAAGACTGGTGAAAACTATTTTTTTGGCTTATATTTAAAAATACAAATGTGCAGGTGACTCGATAACTTTATACAGGAGACAAAAAAGAAATAAAGATAAATCAGAAAACGCTGCAGAATTTGATTTTTTCTAAATATTTCAAAACAATAAATCTAGTGTTCTAATAATAATTTTGCACAAATAGTCATTTAAATTTATTAATTTTGTGACATAATATGATAGTTTGAGATGAATATTAAAAATAATCAAAATATATCTAGCAGATTGTAAAACAATTCTGTCGGCTTATTTGACACGTATAAAGATGATATTCAAACGTTTTGAAGTATTAAATACTATAAAATTGTATATCAGTATAATGGTAGGTGGTTATTTGTAAATTTTAATATAGCCTATAGCCTATTAATATGTCAAATAATCTTAAAAACATACGTAATATAAACTAACAAATGCCTTCTCAAATCCTGCTAGGGACAATTTGACCGCTTGCGTAGGATCTAATATTTTTGTACTGTCACAAAATTTTTAAATTAAATAATATTACTTGAAAACTGATCTAAAGAAACAAGAGTAGGAGTTATAAAATTGTTAAAAATTTTTTATCTAACAGCCAAAACCTTGAGAGAGAAAGTTAGAGCAATATTTACCCTATAACCCCCAAGTTTGGTACGCTTATGACTAATTATGCGGAATTATTTTCTTTCTCAATTTCAAATTTGTTTACTGTACATCGATTCATTTTAATAATTAATAGAAGTTCTAATAATATACAACACTGTAGTCGATGAACATGTTAATTGGTTTGATTTAAGAGCTTTTATGTAGATAATATTTAAGTAAGTAGGTATGAATTTTTGTATATATAACAATCCATTGTTTGTGAACTTAAAAAATAGAAGAAACTTAGGCATTCAAAAGTTTTCATTAATGATTTAAGTATCGTCGTTTTATCTCTTGAACTGAATTATCTGCTTACTATATACATAGGTAATTAATTATAAACTATTATTTTACCAAAATTA
Source organism: Monochamus alternatus (assembly GCA_037114965.1). NCBI lineage: Eukaryota > Metazoa > Arthropoda > Insecta > Coleoptera > Cerambycidae > Monochamus > Monochamus alternatus. The sequence goes on along the minus strand of CM073435.1, from coordinate 18,063,863 downwards.
ATAATTTAATGGTTATTGATATGTTTTTTATTTCAATTAAATCATTTCCTTTAATTAAAGTTATTAATATTTTTTACATATCAAATCAATACACATAGGTACTCAACTAGTGTTTGCTAAAAATTGTATTGTACAAGTTTGTAACTTGGTGTTGCATAATTGTAACAAATACGACTAAACTCTTTAGAGAGACCTCTCTCACTTAAATTTTTGACTTCTGGCTTAATCCTAAGAAGTATGTTTGTAATTCAAGTTATGTATCATAAGATTTGCAACCAAATTAGTATGTGAAACTAACCATAATAGTGTTGTTTGTTAGCGAAAAATAGCTTAACGTTCATTCGTAAATTATTAATGACATCTATTTTAAATCAACGGAACTAAATATCCAAACATATTAAATTTGGTTTAAATGACTACTTTGGACAACCCTTGAGACAAATATCTTCTAAATAGTTTCATTACGCAGCAGCTGGCGGTAAATTTGATTATACCATAATATATAGAGTGCAACGTACATATGAAATAAAATTCATAATTCTCGATTACAAAGTTTCGTAAAAAAAATATAAGTTCAAATATAAAAGTTGACCAGATTTTTTATAAAATTATGTAGTTAATGATTTATTAATTTTATTTCATGTAACACACTATATAACAGTATAATGAAACAATGAATTTTGATTTGTTTAATAATAAAAAGAGTAATTCTTTTTTTCAATGTATGTAAGCATTTAAATGTATTGTGTTATAAATAGGAAAAGAAGTTGGTTACATAACTAGTAATTAGTAGCATACTTACCTTTAAGCTAAATATTATTGTTAAATAATTTATTTCGAACTAGATACATTGGTTTTCATCAGTACGATGTACTACTGATAATTTTTTTCTGTGAAAATTTAAATATACTCAGAATGAGTAAAACAATCAATAGAATCGTAAATAAATAATAATAATAATAATAATAATAATAATAATAATAATAATAATAATAATAATAATAATAATAATAATAATAATAATAATAATAATAATAATAATAATAATAATAATAATAATAATAATAATAATAATAATAATAATAATAATAATAATAATAATAATAATAATAATAATAATAATAATAATAATAATAATAATAATAATAATAATAATAATAATAATAATAATAATAATAATAATAATAATAATAATAATAATAATAATAATAATAATAATAATAATAATAATAATAATAATAATAATAATAATAATAATAATAATAATAATAATAATAATAATAATAATAATAATAATAATAATAATAATAATAATAATAATAATAATAATAATAATAATAATAATAATAATAATAATAATAATAATAATAATAATAATAATAATAATAATAATAATAATAATAATAATAATAATAATAATAATAATAATAATAATAATAATAATAATAATAATAATAATAATAATAATAATAATAATAATAATAATAATAATAATAATAATAATAATAATAATAATAATAATAATAATAATAATAATAATAATAATAATAATAATAATAATAATAATAATAATAATAATAATAATAATAATAATAATAATAATAATAATAATAATAATAATAATAATAATAATAATAATAATAATAATAATAATAATAATAATAATAATAATAATAATAATAATAATAATAATAATAATAATAATAATAATAATAATAATAATAATAATAATAATAATAATAATAATAATAATAATAATAATAATAATAATAATAATAATAATAATAATAATAATAATAATAATAATAATAATAATAATAATAATAATAATAATAATAATAATAATAATAATAATAATAATAATAATAATAATAATAATAATAATAATAATAATAATAATAATAATAATAATAATAATAATAATAATAATAATAATAATAATAATAATAATAATAATAATAATAATAATAATAATAATAATAATAATAATAATAATAATAATAATAATAATAATAATAATAATAATAATAATAATAATAATAATAATAATAATAATAATAATAATAATAATAATAATAATAATAATAATAATAATAATAATAATAATAATAATAATAATAATAATAATAATAATAATAATAATAATAATAATAATAATAATAATAATAATAATAATAATAATAATAATAATAATAATAATAATAATAATAATAATAATAATAATAATAATAATAATAATAATAATAATAATAATAATAATAATAATAATAATAATAATAATAATAATAATAATAATAATAATAATAATAATAATAATAATAATAATAATAATAATAATAATAATAATAATAATAATAATAATAATAATAATAATAATAATAATAATAATAATAATAATAATAATAATAATAATAATAATAATAATAATAATAATAATAATAATAATAATAATAATAATAATAATAATAATAATAATAATAATAATAATAATAATAATAATAATAATAATAATAATAATAATAATAATAATAATAATAATAATAATAATAATAATAATAATAATAATAATAATAATAATAATAATAATAATAATAATAATAATAATAATAATAATAATAATATTATGGTCTTTATTACATTACAACAACAGTACACAAATAATTATATCAAAATGAGTGGCGGTATCCAACAGTGTTGCTCAGTACAACCACCCTAATGCAAAAATATAATTTAAATATTAGCAATATACAAATAAACACAAAAATTGTCACCTGAAACAGGTAACAGAACATAAAGTATATACAATAATTAAATATACTAAAACACTATGTATGACCTCGGCTAGACACAAGAAAATCTTTGATCCTTTTTCTGGATACCACGATACTAGAAGATGATTTAATATTTAGTGGTATCAAATTAAATACATTTGCAGAGTTGTAGGTGAAGCCACGATAGAATAAAGTTAGCTTATGTTTGGGTACATTTAAATTATCACGATGTCTAGTAATATAATCATGTATGTCGGAGTTTTTTATCAACTTTTCATATAAATACTGAGGCTGTTTAATAGTTAAGACCTTATATACAAGACAGGTCAGATGAATTACAAAACGTTCATGTAAATTAAACCAACGAGAGTCACAGAAAACTGTAGAAATATTATCATACTTTCTAATATTATAACAAAACCTAAGGCAAGCATTTTGAATTTTTTGTAAAGAATGTTTGTCTTTTTCTAATAACGCGGGCCAGTACACGACATCACAATATGTTACTCGAGAGAGAATGATTGAATCACATATTCGCAATTTAACATCAGTAGATAGAATATCTTTATACATATAAAACAGTTTCAATTTGCCAAAAGACATTTTAACTAAATTACATACATGAGAACTGAATCTAAGATCTGCATCCAATCTAAGACCAATATTATTACAAGTAGTTACTGGATCTAAGATTATATTATTTAATTCAATAGTAAAGGATTGATTTGAGAGAATAAGATTTCGATGATTACCAAACACTAAAATTTTTGTCTTACTTTCATTAATAATTAATTCATGAGCATTAGAATATCTACTGATGGCAGCAAGATCTGCATTAATATGTTCAACAGCCTTATCAAGGTCAATAACTAAAAGAATAATAAATTTGAGTATCATCAGCATACTGATGTGATCGACAATATTTTAGATGACTAGACAAATCTGACGTATATATGGAGAACAGCAAGGGACCTAAAATACTACCTTGAGGTACTCCTTTATTTAAACAAATATATTCAGAAAACTTATTATCTAAAAGAACTCTTTGTTGTCTATTACTTAAATAATTTAAAAAAAAAATTATGGATAAATCACTAACACCAAAGTATCTGAGTTTAGTTGCAAGAATAGCATGATTCAAAGTATCAAATGCTTTGCTATAATCCAGTAAAATTAAACAAGTATCTCTACCACTATCGCAAGCACCAATGATATCATCCGTTACACAGAGTAATGCAGTAGAAGTACTGTGAGATTTACGAAAACCTGACTGAGTAGAAGAAACAATTTTATTTTTCATTAAATATTCATTAACAATTTTCTCTAATATTTTTGACATGACTGATAATATACTTATAGGTCTAAAATGACTAATAAGAGTAGGATTAGAAATTTTAGGAACGGGTATCACATTTGCATTTTTCCAAGCATTCGGTATCACACCGGTAGCTAAACATTTATTAATAATAAAAGTAATATGGTTACTTAAATGAGGTAAAAGATAAAGAAACATTTTCACTGATAGTCCATCAGGACCAATAGCATTAGACTTAATGTTAAAAATAGTTTTTTCTATCGTTAAATTTGTTACAGGAGAGAAAACAAATTCCTCCGTAATATCACTCCATCTATTATTGGAATAACATGAATTAATTAAATCATGATGATTATCACTATCATTTGTTTGTAACGTATTGCTATGAACAAAAGTCTTATTAAATATATCAGCAGTAGCAATGTCTGCATGTTTTCCAAAAATTTTTTGGATCTGTCTTAAACATATGATGAACATATGCTCTTTTTTCAGATTTTACCGCCATATTAGCGAGGTTACGAAGAGTTTTATATTCGTCCCATGCTGCCTCAGTTTTTAATTTACGATATTTAGAATGAGCCTTGTTTCTTAATTTCATCATAAATTTCAGATTTTCCGACAGCCACGGAGCCGGCGGTTTACTTATTTTAACCGTTCTAATGGGAGCATGGCAATTGAATAACGACAACACTTTATCATTAAAAAAAGAAATCATATTATTTACGTCATCAAGATAATAAATATAATCCCAAAAAATGCTATGCAAATCAATTAAAAATAAATCATAATTAAAATTTTTAAAGTCCCTATATGTTTTAAAGTGAGTTTGCTGCTTAGGTTTCATTATTTTTAACCGTTTAACCGTTAACCGTTAAAGTTCTACCACGACAATAAATCGATAGACATATCAACATACATCAATTTAAGTAGGTATACCTATTTTATGTACAAATGTCATCAATAGATTTGATTAGCATTTTCTTATTATGCTTGACACTCCATACATACACTTTCCCTCCTACAGACCAGGCTTTATCCCTTCTTAATTCCCTTTTAGCAGCACCAAGCAGCTCATAATTCTTAGAAGTCAAATCTTCATAAATAGAAAATTTAGTTCCTTTAAGGTAGCGTTTAGCATTAAAGACTTCATTCCTCTTGATGTTACGCACAAAGGACACCAGAACACCACGAGGCTTTTTAGATATGTGCCTATCATTACTTTTATATTCATTAAAAAATAGAAACAACCTTAAATAAATAAACACCGATATAAACATACATTTAGCATAAAAATTGAATAAAAGCTAAGTAATTGGAATCAATAAACATGAGTCTGTGCTTCTCAATATTTTTAAAACATTTAATTCAAAGTGGTATTCGCAAATGTAACAATTTTTGTTGCGTTGTTAAAATCTGGTTTATATAATTTGCGAATTGATGTGTCTGCAGTTTGGTACACAGCAGTGATATGTATTCTTCCCAGGCATTTTATAATAAAAAATAAAACAAGCAGAAGCAGTAAGACAATTTAGATCATCAATTCACTAATTATAATTAACTGTTCGCGTTATATTAAATTTAAGTCAAACACAGAAAACAATTATCAGAATACACTAGAGCGATAATTTACCTTCATCACGTTGCAAGAAAATATTAATTTTTAACTATCCATGTTACATGGTTTAACCTAATATTTCTCATTATTATTGTCTTTTCTACAATGCTAGTAGCATAACTCTACAAGTTACGTATACTACCAAATTTTTCTTTTTAAATTGTGTTTTCTGTATGGTAATTTTTCTTAAGTAACAGTACTTTTCCAAATAATCGTAAGATGGTCCTCATGCGCGCGATGCCTCTCAACCTATCCTTTCCCGTCTTATTTATTTAGTTTATGGGCGTTCCTTTGTTTTGTAGAATTTGCATCATATGTGTGTAAGTATTTTGTTTGGTTAAGTATTGAATTTTGTTTTATGTCAAGGACAACTAGATTTGTTATTTAAATTATTGTATTTTTTAAATTTTATGGGTTGTTCTTCAAATAAAATAGTAGTGTTACATATTGATGTGTTAATTTTATTCTGTTGCTGTCAGGATCCAATATGACGCCCATAAGAGAAAAAACAATTCAATGTTGCATGACCTACCCATTTACCATAGGTAAAAGGAATGTAAGGGGTAAAAGGAATGTAAGGACGAAGGTTGTATGAACTATATTATATTTTTTAATGAAGATGTAGGTCTAAATTTTGTTTTTTTTTTAATGGAACAACCTATATATTGTGCCGTTGGAAATACCGTCTAATAAGCTTTACAAAAATATATTATATATTATATATATTACCTACGTTGACGTTTAGTCATTTTCTTTAATTAAACTCGATGAATTTAAGCTTGTGATTGTGTATAAAGCGTTGTATCACGTTTTATCCACTTAAGAAAATGAAACGCTCAATTAAACATCATTGCGTTAATAAATCGCTATCACTTTTACAATAAATAACAATTAATTGACCTTGAAGAAAATATGTTACAGATCTAGATAGACCACTGTCCATCAGAGATGAGAGTTCCTAGATATATTTTCATAAAATGCTGTTTACGAGTAAAACTCCAAAAACTTGGTAATGATAGGTACAGCGAAGCAACGTACTATTCATAAAAGCCAATTACATTGCTTTGATAGAAGTTTGCACATAATTACGGAAAAGTTGAATGCATAAATAATGATTTGTGGAGAACTTTAAATTAAACTGGGATTAGAACTATGCTCTGCTGCTAACAATAATACTCTTAACATTATCCTAGTTTTAGTCGTGAACAGTGTATTATACGAAAAGTCAGTTGCTTCAAATGTCCAGCTGTCTCAGCTCGAAACATCTTACGTAGTTTTTGATTATCTGAGGGAAACACGATAAAAGTGTCGAAATTCACGCTAATCTTGTACGCTACTGGATTACGCTTTAATTTCGAAAACATGTATCATTTGGTGTCATTTAACTTTATTGTCCACTGATTAATTTTTGTTGTACAGAGTGATCACGCGAAAATGTTAGAATTTTTTATCATCATGTTATATAATTAATCGAGCATCGCACTATAGTTTTGTACTATTTATAGTAAAAAAAAATAGTTTTAATTATGGAATTAATCGCCAATATCTTGCAAACAGTAAAAGATAACTCATGACATGTGTATATCAATGCAATCAGAAAAAAGTGGAGGATTAAAAAATGTATTAATATTTAGGGTGTTTCATAAGAAAAAACAAAGTTAATGTCAATATTTTTTTTCTAAAAATTTGAAATCTTTGGAAAAAATAATCAAGGAATTCATAATTTAGTTTTTCCATATTCTAAGGTAGCAAAGTTACAGCCACATCTAACGTTTTCGCGTGATTACTTCATCAAACTTAAGTCTGTGTCCTTAATGGATCTTGAATAATTGACCAAAAACTATGTTTTATATTTATTAATATTTCAAATACTACCGTAAATCCATTAGACATATTTTTTAATGGCATTGTTTTTTTGTTTGTTGTAATAAGATAGCAGATGGAAGGGAAACAAGTTAAGATTTTCACAAAGGGATGATCTAAATATTAAAACATGAAATGTTAATATGTCCAGTATTATACAATAGTTAACACGTCATTAAATTCATTCTTGGTCAACCTAATATATTTTGACATTCATTTTGCGATCGATTAAATAAATGTCTATTTATCAGCATATTGAAACATTCATCATATAATCTTTTTTTATCTAAAATGTTATGAAATGTTCTTCGCTTTTCATAGATTTCTAATAATATCAACTGGACATAATCGACTGCTACATTTGCCACAAGCAGTCTACAGTTGATTTTTGGTTTCGATACTCCATCGTTTGTTAGAACTTTCATGTCATGTTCTCAATTTCATTTCTTACTTTTGCGTAAAAGGAACATCTGTGCTATAGACAATGATGGTTATGTTGGCAAGACTTCACGATCTAAATGATATTGTCTATTTGCAGTGGGAGTATCTCAAATTCTTACTCTATGAATTCAAATCTTCCACATCCGTTGTAGGACATGCTCGATATTGATTCGGTAGGCAGGAAGAAGAGCATCGGCAGAAAAGAAAATTTAGGCTGGAAACGGAGATTAATTAGAATATCATCGAACGATGGACATGTACACTATCGTTTGTATTTCACAGCAGTATATATCCATTTTGTTTGACTTCTATTTTTGCGAATAACGGATATGGAGCGAACAAAATAATATCAAGTAAACAGACATTACTACAGCCCGTCAACATTGGACGTGTTTTTGTCTCATTTTCATTAAGCAAAAGTTTGTTTCTATAGTGGACCAAAAGGAACGTTTCCGTTATTTTTAATTTAGCCATGAGCGCAGATATGACTAACCTTCTCAGATTTTTTTCTTAATTTCATTCTTATGCACTCAATTTAAGTTAGAGTTATAATAGGTCAGAACTCAATGCAAAATTATTACGAGGTAAGTAGGTCTTTCATGAAAATAAAATGAAAAACATGTGTCAAGAAGTGTTTAGTCTCTGAGATGAAGGGCGGGTATTGAAATAATAAAAGACATTTATTTTTGTAATTAATAATAATGATGGCAATTTCAACAAGTAAAAACTAAAACGTAATTTAAAATTAGTAGCAACATTTTGCTAAATTAAGTACTGTTTTGTGCACATACTTAATTAACACCCTGTATATTCAATGAGATAGCAGACGAATACATATTGCTCACTTGTTTTTAAACCTGGCAACCCGGTAATGCGGAACAGAGAAATAAAACTTAACTTACATGTTCTTTATGCTTTGTACTTTGGATGGTATTAAATTTGTTTGGTAAGTAAGTTAGTGAAATATAAAAAAAAAATAATTACAACAGTATTCATGGAAGCCATGAATATATTTTATTAGGCAACCCATCCATTTACGATATGTTACGTTAAGATATATTTTTTACATATTATGTTTTATAACAAATGCTTTTTATCTGGTAAGCAGATGGGTAAAGGACCTTAGTCGACAGGATTTTAAACTATTAGGACTAGGACATTCTTATCTGTTAAGGTTTTGACTTCAACTTCAAGACACAAACTGAACGATGACGAGTCAACAAAAAGGCATAATAATTGTTAAACACCGATTATTGTTTTCGTTCAAAACATGCAGTTCTCATACATTCAGTTTCTGTATATACTTTCCTTATGTAGTGCAAATGTACTATGGTTAATGACTGGTAACAATCGATCGTAATAGCCGCTTCCACAGATTGATATGAATCATTATGAATTAACGTTCAACTAATTTTAATCAAAGTTAGATAATCTTCCAGAACGTAGTAAATGGTTCATGTCAAGATATCTTTAAAACAATTTTCACAATGTCTGTGTAAATTTATGACGTAAAACATCTTTACTAAACAGGGTTATTCAGAATTTATCTAAAAACAATTTTTGAATCTACAGGGGACTCTTACAAATACAATTTTGTAAAAATAAAATTAAAAAAACAGAACAAAAATGATTTAAAAATACACTTCCGCACGGCTCTGGAAACTGGTCCACTATAAAACCTGATAAGGCGACCGGACAAAAAATTTAAAGAAATTCACAAGGAAAGAAAAAAATTACATTTTGCAACACCGTTTTAATACATCAAATTCAACTGCTTTTGCCGCTGTTGTTATTAATTATTAATAGAATTAATTTGTTGTTTTAATTATTTAAATAGTTTGACATACCTGATGTTACAACAAAATTTTGGGCCCGTTTTACCCAGTTACTACAAACTAACACAAATGTTTCTGCTTCTTGTCTGTTTTGATACGTTTGCGTAAATCATCAATAGTGTCCACTTCGGTGCAATATATTTCATTTTTTAAATATCCCTACAAAATTCCGTAGGGTCATTTTTGTGCGAAAAATCTAGTTTTTTCCATGCAAACCCATTTTTGGAGTCAAATTCCGTGAAAATGCAGACCCAAAGCGAAAATTGAGAAAGAGGGATCGATAGGGAATTTTATGACGAACGATTAAAAAAAAATCACCCTAAGCGGCCTGTGGACAGTGGCGCGAAGCGCCCAAATTACTACACACCCCTTATGTTGGGCCATTTGAGTTGATTTTCTTTTAAAATGTTCGTCATAAAATTGCCTATCGATCCCTCTTTCTCAATTTTTGCTTTGGCTCTTCATTTTCGCGGAATTTGACTCCAAAAATGGGTTTGCATGGAAAAAACTAGATTTTTTGCAACAAAAATAACCCTACGGAACACGAGATTGAGATTTTGCCGGACTTTTTTAATGGGGGGAATGCTCGTCTTGGAAAGCCCTACAAGACTGTCCACTTAGATTTCGGGAGAAAGTTTCCGTTGTCCTTAAAATGGCCACAATCATTCAAAAAAATTCACAGAAATCGTTCTACTGAAAACTGGGAAAGTATTGGAAAAAAATCTCAACTGACAAAAATTATTTGTACACATTTGGGGAATCCGCAAAACATTTCCCAGAACTTTTGGGCACATTTTTGGACATTCAAAAAAATGGCCACATACAGAGATTTTCCGAATTTTTCCGTAATTCTGAAAAAGGCCAGAAAGGTTCCATAAATGATTTTGAACACATTTTTGGGAATTCAATTAAAAAATCCACATAAAATCTTATGGTCTCGAAAGTTTAAAGCATCCAGTAGATGCTGCAGGCTTACTATCATACATTTCCATTCGAACAGTTCCAGGAAAAATCAATCATTTCTCATTAACAAAGAACTATTGTATCTAAAATGGCCACTTTTGTCAAAAAATTTAATTCCCAAAAAAGTGTTCAAAATCATTTATAGAACCTTTCTGACCTTTTTCAGAATTACGGGAAAATTCAGAAAATCTCTGAATGTGGCCATTTTTGTTAATGTCAACATAAATAATTTTTGTGAGATGAGATTTTTTTCCAAAACTTTCCCAGTTTTCAGTAGAACGATTTCTGATATGTGAAAAGTTTTGGATGATTGTGGCCATTTTAAGCGCAACGGATAATTTCTCCCCGAAATCTAAGTGGACAGTCTTGTAGGGCTTTCCAAGACGAGCATTCCACCACAAAAAAGTTCGGCAAAATCACCATCTCGTGTTCCGTAGGGTCATTTTTGTGCGAAAAATCTAGTTTTTTCCATGAAAACCCATTTTTGGAGTCAAATTTCGCGAAAATGCAGACCCAAAGCGAAAATTGAGAAAGAGGGATCCATAGGGAATTTTATGACGAACGTTTTTAAAAAAAATCACCTCAAGCGGCCCAATCCTAAGGAGTGTACAGTAATTTGGGTGGCACAGTGGCGCTTCGCCGTGGTGTCGGTCCTCCTTGTCCAATCCCCTGGTATTAATGCTTGGACACGCTGTACATGGTAAGGATATAATTGAGTATCATCTATGATACGCCACACTGTTTCAATACGTCGTGGACGCCTTGGTCCTCCATCTCTTTTACGATTTGGTTGCAGATTTTCCGCATCACGCCTGCGTTTGCACTATGCTTGCACTCACTACATACAATCATTGTAATAGTAGCTGCATTTGGCACATGTTTGCCGGGAAATCGTTCTGCTAAAGCATTTTCACTTCATCATAAATTAAAACGATATCCATCAACTGCGAGTAAACTATTTTTGATATTTGAAAAACTAATGTAATACTTGAATCACAAAAAAGTTAATACTGTAAGTAATTGGATATTCGAAATTGGTTAGAGGTTACAGTAACCCAGCGATGTAAAGGTTGAAACTACCAGAACTTCAGTAATTTTTTTCTTGGAAACTATAAGGATTTTACATTTTTTTACGATATTGACTCATTTTTCATAACGCATCTATTCCCAAATGTTTTAAGATAATTCTGAATCACTGTATGTCTAACAGCTAATTTGCCAGACACATGCTGTGGGAATAAACAGCGCCACGAGCATATGCATCATCCAAATATTTGATTAACACTCATCCTCGTAGTAATGAAGGAGAAGTGAACACATTGAACATTTTTATCTCTTCGAATCAACGAGCAAATCAGAACAGGAGCGCTGATAACCTGTTTGCCGAGTTTTTATTGCCAGCGCCAGCGGGGCTTCAGGCTGTCGTGAAAAGCGGCAATTGGATCAGCAAATGGACAAATCCCTAGCTGGCATCCATCCGGAGTATTTCACTGTCGGCTGGTCTGCCACAATAGAAAAAGCGGGGGTGCGCTCTAGCGAGAACATTCCGCTCAAATAGTGGAATATTGAGCTGGACGATGTGGGACACGTAGGAGAAAAATCGTTGATATATCATTATTTCACCTCTCATGTTTTTTTGTTTATTGATTGTGGTGTCTATTGACGCTATGGCAATAGAGCCTTAGGACATAATATTAACAAGTTAGGTGTTAACATGTGTTGCAGATGTGTCCGTTATATTAAATGGGACGTAGATATTCTTCTGATGTATTGTCGGACATTCAAAACACACTTCAACAAGACGTAAAACAGTCTAAAAATGACTATTAGATACTATTTTCTAGTACTTTCTTAATTTCACGGGCAGCGAATAATAATAATAATAATATAATGATATCTCTACCCCTCATTCTAATCACGAGGATTAGTCCAGAAGTTGAAGACTTGTGCGGGTTAGGGGGCAGCATATTTTTATTTAGAAGGCCGCATTTGCTCCCAGGAACGACTTGCCTTAGTAGGCCCTAACCACCATTCAGTGGTGGTTAGGGCGACCCAAAAAAAACACGGGCGCCGAGTTTCTCTTCTTTCCCGCGTGATTTGTGGGAAAGTCCCACGGAGATGGCGTTCATCGGCGGTCCTGAGCTCTAGGTGTTCGGGGGGTCAATTTGAACATCATATTCGTGATCAGAGACCTCGAAAACCCCCGAGTACCCGATCTGGGCCAGTTCTGACACTTATTTACCAAGTTTTGACATCTTCCAAGAGGCCTCTCAAATAATGCATTTTTTTAATGCATTTTTGGCTGCAGCAATGCAATTTCCGATTTGTCAGAAATTCCATGCCGCCACATTTTTTACAAATAATTTTTGGAAGAAAATGCAGAAAACCGCATTCCGATCCGTCCACCACAACTAGTTTTAGAACTTTTGGACTTTTTACTAGTTTATTGCCTCGACTAGTAACAGATAGAGACTTTCTCGGAAAAAGAAGAAGAAGAACATGTCAGCTATAAGTACCACGTACATGTTTTTGTAAAAATATGAACTTTGGTTGCTGCGAAAACGTTCACTAAGAAGAAATTTAATAAATAGTACCATCTAAAAGTTTCAAACTTACTATTTTTCATTATCATATAGGGTGGTCACTTTTACGACGTTCAGCAATGGCAACGAAAATGTATTTTTTCTATTTTTTTACGCTATTTCTGGAAGTACGCAAAATATATTACTTTTCAGAACATTGAAGGCCATAAAAATGCACAATTTTTTAACTCACATGTGCACATTACCGTTTCCGAGAACTGATGAAAGAATAAGTGGTACGCTAGTGTTTTACGTCTGAAAATTTATGTAGCAAACTGTCACTGTTTTTTGATGTTCTCTGACTATTTAAAACTAAAACATATTTTACATTAATTTTATAATACAATTAGTTTGTGGATGTACATTTAAGCATATAAAATGAATTATTATTTTAATTACAAAATGCGTTTTCGACGAAACCATTATTTTACGATACAAGTTAATTTAATTGAGGTGCCTATTTTTAAAATAGTGATTAATTAATTCGATGTAGTGCTTCGTGAATTCATTAATGGTTTCGGAGTAATTAGTGAGAGTAATAAAGTCTGTTGAAATAATTTACGCAACACGTTTTATACCTTACATTCTCTAATGAATGGAAATGGTGACTGTTCTGAAATACGACGTGTAAGCAGTACAGTGTACGTACATTCTGCTCTTTCAGGGTAAGGTTAAGGGACACCCCTAAAGCAAAAAGTCAAAGCTTTATTTTATTATTTTAAACATATGTTTACGAAACAAGACCAAACAATATCGAAAATTATCATTCCAAATTTATAAATGAATATTTTAGAATATCATTTATGACGCTATTTATTTCTTGAAACTGAAAGCTCAAATGCGATATTACAATCCTACGAATGTCCTTAGGAGCTATATACAGGACATTCTCAGATAGATGTTGAGGGATGCGAAAAGGACGTCCAAAAGACATGATACACACGCACATAATATACATAATATACAGAGTATTAGATGTTTGACTGCTATAAAATTGACAGGTTATAGTGTACAGGGTGTTTCTTAAGTAGAACTCAAAAATCCAGGGGCATATTCTGTGTCCAAAAATAAGGTTTTTTTTGTTATATAAATGTTAAATCTTAGGACGGCCATTGTCCCGCTACAGCGTTCAAAAATTAAAAAAAAAACAACAATTTTTCATTTCTAAACCGCCTGAGATAATTTAACCAAACCAAACCAAATCATAAACCATTTTTCATGTATTTTCTGTGCTTTAAACCAGCCTTCCACTGGCCAACCGTGCGATTCTGGTAACATGTTGTGGCCACAAAATCATTGCACAACAAAACCTTGATCCCGTTAGCATACTATGCGTTTTATAAAAAATTAAGTTATTTTATGATACAACCGTACCATCGTACCATCGTATTACTTCCGGTTCTACAATATTCTATTAAGACAAAACAATGTGGCATAAAACGTAACAATTCTTGCCATTTGATTATAGAAATATGTTCTTCAGATTTCCAATTTTTGTTTAATAAAATAATTAGGCTAATATCTTATTTAGTTGGGACGTGATACCTTATTTCATTGACATCTGATATCATATTTCGTTGAAACTTGGGTCTGTGCAGACCAGATTATTTATTGACTGATTTATAAGAAATACTTTATTAGATATATCTATATAAATTGCAAATTACTAGAAAATCATGTTTAGTTACTGGTTTTATTTGCATTTTGAATTCAGTCAATAAACGTATCGCTCAGAAATAAAACATACATTGAACTAACACCCCAGAATTTGAGAAAAAATTGCAAAAACATTCAAAATTTGCCTTAAACGTGGTAGGTTTTTGTTATACCTTTGCTGTGTTACGTTGTTTATTTTCAATTATTTAATCAACAGTTCTATCTGAATTTGGTAAAAATGCATGAAAATAAAACGGAACTTCTACGCCACTGGAAAAAGTACGGTTTTGAGACGCCCATTTGAACCGCCAATGTTTTCTACACAAAAAATGTACTCTTGGTCATAAGCTCTAAAGTTGACCGTTCGAGAAAAATCTACTTTGGTCTACTACATGGTAAATTTTTTGAAATAAAATTTTTATTTTACTAAATGCATTATAAGTTTTTTATCAAGTAGGCTTTAAATTTTAAAACAAAAGCAACCTCCTGTCAAAATTACAATTAGTTTGTACCTGCTAAAAGTAAAAATAAATTACACAAACGCTGAAATGTGCGAAATGCATTACCTTTACGGAATGGCGAGCGGTAATTCGGCAGAAGCAAGGCGGTTGTATCAAGAAAAACATCGTGATCGCCAAGTACCAATCATAACTTGTTTCAACGCATTTACCAACGACTATAGGAAAATGGAAGTTTTAAAAAGAATACTGCTGATAATGGGGGCCTATGGAAGCTGCAAATGCCCAAGTAGAAGAGGCTGTCCTCAACGAAATTGAAGAAAATCCAATCACAAGTACCAGAAAAATTGCTTACAACTTAAACATACCTCACTCGACGGTTTGGAGAATTTTGAAAAGACAACTTTTGTATCCCTACCATATCCAAAGCGTACAAGCCTTATTGCCAAGAGATTTTCCGCCAAGATTGGTTTTTTGTAGATGGATGCAAGACAAAATGGCTCAAAATCCTCAGTTTGGAGCCGAAGTTATGTTTACCGATGAAGCATTTTTCTCGAGAGATGGTATTCTCAATTTTCACAATAACCACATATGGGCTGAAGAAAATCCACATGAAATTGCAGAAGGCAATCATCAGTAACAATTTTCTGTGAATGTTTGAACTGGCATCGTCGGTGATCATTTGATAGGCCCACATTTTTTACCGAACAGATTAAACTGTGCAAATTATCGACAATTTCTAGAATAAGTACTGCCGGAACTGCTGGAAGATGTACCGCTTCAAGTAAGACAAAACATGTACTTTATGCATGATGGAACTCTGGCCCACTTTAGTTTGGTTGCTCGCCAATACTTGAACGCCAACGATGAATACCAAGACCGTTGGATCTGTCGAGGAGGTCCCCACCCTTGGCCCCCGCGATCTTCCGAACTTAATTGTTTAGACTTTTTCTTTTGGGGCTATCTCAAAACCTTAGTCTACGCTACTCCAGTTGAAAATGTTGATTAAGAGAACGCATTGTTGCATCTTGCGCCATAATTCGGAACACTCCGGAAATTTTCTTGCGTGTTAGACAGTCAATACGTCGAAGAATTGCTGCGTGCATTGAAGCTAACGGAGGACATTTCCAACATTTAATTTAACTGTGTACGATTTTTTTTTAAATTTTGTAACTATGAAGTTAACGTTTGGTTTTGTTACTTGTTCTAACGATTAAATAAATTTTGTTTAATTAGTAAAATAATTTTACTTCAAAAAATTGACCATGTTTTTCAACATAAAAGTAGATTTTCTCGAAAACGGTCAACTTTAGAGCTTATGACCAAGAGTACATTTTTTGTGTAGAAAACATTGGCGGTTCAAATGGGCGTCCCAAGACCGTACTTTTTTCAGTGGCGTAGAAGTTGGGGAGAAAATACGCGCTTCCCCTTCAAAATCTTTATCAATTATGACTTTGAAAAAAAAAATTCTCGCACAGAACATAGATTATTATGAGTAGTAAATGGTTACAAAAGCTGTTTTCTGTACGATAAACGGTTCCGGAGATATTCGCAAAAAACGACTTTTTTTACAATTTCAACACCCTGTATCTCGAAAATTGTGCATTTTAGAGGGTAAGTTAATACAAACTTTTTTCAAATTTTTGAACGAGCTATCACATCCTGAAGTCCTGCGCATATATTATGAAACACCCTGTATAGTGAACCTTGAATTATTTTAAGTTGCACTAATATAATGAAAGTTTTTGGTGCCTGTTGATGCTGCGAATTGACAAATTTGAAAGTTACTGACGTACAGGACGTTGGCAGTTACCCACTTGTTTCAGTACCTGACACCAAGACGGGCATTTCAAGAAAATGTGCAATTATAGAAGAAGGATTTTGCTTGAATGCTGTTGAAATATGCAGAAAATGTATTTCTCTGCGCCCAATTCGCTTAACACAAGACAGATTCTTTTAAAGATACTTCAATAAAAAATCTACTTCTCAGTCTGTTGAAATACTTTAGCGAAGGTACCCTCAATAGTTGTTTCATTCCTGAATGTCACAAATCCAGACGCATATACTGGCCATTGTATGAGGCGCACTTCAATAACTTTAGTGGCCAATAAAGGTGCTGACCATTAAATAGCATGGTGCATGGAAGAGCTCCTTTGTAGCTACATATAACAAACTTGATATTGCAAGGAAAATCAGAAGAAAATATATAATAAATATAGCTTATAAGAAGAGGCATCAACAAAAATGCTAGAATAATGGGTTATTAATAACGAAAAGGAAGTTAAATGTGATCTAACAAAAAACGTAATATCTAGTACTATAAATATTAATGTTAAAAGTAAATAAAATAAATTTCATTTATTATAGGTTTATTACTTTTTTCATTATTCTACTAGTAAAATAAAGTTACTTTATTCTGTACTATATTTATTATGTAGATATTATGAAATAAAATTAGAGTCTAACATGAACCGTATTTCAATTAACACCTTTAGAACTACAATTCCACTGTTCATATATGTGGATAAAAGTACGATTATAAGGTGGTTGTAGATAAAAAGATGTATTTACTACTATTCAAGACTAATGATTACTAGTTATCAAATTTGTTGTCTGTTTCGTTTTTAGTCGATGCACTGGAGTACCCCGAAGACCAAGGATCGCATGCTGGAATCGGGAGGATCATCTGGCCCCTCTAGCTTGGGAGCGGGTGGCACAACGGCTGCCCAGCGGCGCGCCTCAGAGGGTGGCGCAAACCTACATTGGGGAGGTCGTAGCGGCGTCGGATCAGCTTGGGGCGCTGGCGACGCGCCCAGTGAGGTTGTCAACAAGTTCAGAAATTACGAGATTTAAAATGCCATGCTCCCATCCCATACCATGTGTCATGTCGTTCGTGTATCCAAGTCCTTAATAGTAGCAAGAAATTGTTCAATTTTCCTTGGGTGCCCTGAAAATTTAAAAAATATACATTGGAATCACTATTCTTTTAAAATTGTCATATATTTTGGTTGACCCAAATGAATAATAAACCAAAAACTGTCCATAGACAGGTAAAACACCGTATTATTTTCAAAATTTAAATGTTTAAGGCACCTAGTTAAGATTATGAATGTCAGAATCTCAAGTACTTAAGTGGTATATTTCATACCTCCTACCCAATAAAATCCATAGGGTGTCTTATACACACATATCAAAGGTAAGTTTATTTTCCTTTTTTGCAATAGGTGACCTAATTCTGTTTTATATAAAATACGGAAAAGTAAATTGCTTTGCTCTGCTTATGGTTTAAAAACAATTGATTATTGAAGACATATTGCTAGTCACTTTTTATTAATACTACATTTTTGTTAAATATGTGAATATATGAGATACCCTATATAAAATACAATTAACCGTATAGATAATATTTTCTGAACGTATTTAACTTTGACTGGTATTACTTAGGCCTTTCATTACTATTATATTTTTGATATTCCTTTAGCAAAATTCTAGTGGTATTTTGTCGACAATCTATTATTGCATTTGGACCAATTCTTTATCCATTATTGTAATGTGATATTAGTTATATATTTAAGGATCAAGTTGAAAGCCTAAAACCCATTGTATGATTTATCATTTGCCTCTAATAATTTGAGGTTATTTCCTGTACAATGATTTTTGTAGGTTGCTTTTGAAGTGCCCTCTATTGGTTTCTCTAAATGTTAAATGTTTGTAAAAAGTTTAAAGTATTTCATCCGCATGGTGTTATTGTAACCACACCTGTAGGAATGCAAATGTGAATTACAAGATGCAGAGATGATGTAATGTCATTTTTTTAAAATCTGATTAGTGAGTAAGTAACTTATTTTAACAACCAGTTATCAATTCATCGGAAAACTGATATTTGTTTGATCATGACTTACTATAAGGAATGCAACAATAAAGTACAATTGTTTTCGGAAGGCGAAGTGTGCAATAAAACGGTCAGACGAAAGGTATACATTTCAACTTATACCTGCTTATGACAGGTATAACTGGGTGGTAGCTGGCGGGCTAACCCAAATTATGCTAGGAAGGGCGTCTTTAGGAATGTTTGTACAGTGGAAAAATTAGAGAAGTGCAGGTATGTCGGTACTCAATTATTTCTAGATGTAAATTGCCAGGGTTGGTTGGGAAATGTTCTCTTTTTTATTTTGGAAATACGCCAAAATATTTAACACAAGTTTCCTGCTTTGCTCGTTCAAAACTTCACGATTTTCAAATTTCGTTAAAACTGTATCACGAACACATCATAATGGAGAAATCAACACAACGCGATAGAATGATGATCAATAAATTTCAAATATTCGATGTTTGGCTTTGTTCGACCGTCTGTTTTTGACAAGAAGTACATATTATTAGTCATCCTTCTCTAGTGCAAGTAATTCCGTAACGTTAGTCGTATCTTATTAAGGGGCGTACTTGAGCATGACTTAGGTATATTACAAACAAGGGCTCAGAGGTATATGTCGGGTTTCACCAACGTTCTATTGCCTACTTCGCCTTCCGAAAACGATTCTATTATAGATTGCGATTGATATTACTTCTGATCGAGTTTGCGATGTTAGATGCACATGTTATCATATAGCTATTGCTTTTCAGATTACAAGACCAGCACATGACCGGAAACAAATTGTAATATTACATCATTTTCTGCATGTGTATATGTGTACTGAATGTTACATTATTGTGTATATCTTCATTTCTTAATCAGGGTAAGCACAAACTGTCCATATCCCTATACACCTCTGTATTTTGATATATGTATGTTGTCAAATTATAATCATATGTTATATACATTACTATGAATATATTTATAAATGTTTGAAGTAAATAAATCTATATTAAGATGTTCCTAGTAACCTTTTACCATTTTTTTATATGAAATAGAAAAAGACCTGTTTTGTTGGAGAAGTAGAACTGTTTCCGCTTGACGTAGCTAAATGTACAAAATTATCACTATTTGGTTTAATATATTATATTGGATTGATTAACAAGTTCGTGCCACTGAACTCAATTATTTTATTTTCTTTTTAATAAATGTAAATTAACTAGTAATAGATATAGGTTTGGAAGTGAAAGACTTATTAATTCATTTTTAAAGTGTGACATTATCAAAGAAGATTTTTCAAAAGTTGTTTGATAGAAAGCGAAGAAGAAGTCTGATGGAGTTAAATCAGGAGAATAGGTCGGATTTTGTGACTACTATCATGCAGAATCTCTGGAGTTACTGGCAATATACATCACTATTGATGTTACAATCCTTTATCCCGTCAGATGAATATTAACTTACGCGGATGGTTACTAGCACTCGGGGAGTTTTTTTTTGGTTCTTATTGATGCACCATATTTCGTCATCAGTAACAATGTGGAATAAAAAATAGTCAATTTATGTATTTGATGCCTTAACTCCATTTCTTGAAGCTCTATTTTCTTTTGAAAACAATGTCCACATTTTCTAAATAAATTTTCGAAGGTTATGCAATAAACAACAGCACAACATTAAAACAGTTTTAACATACAGGGTGACTTAGACTCTAAACATATTTTTTTAATGTACAGGGGACTCTTACAAATACAATTTTGTACAAAAAAATAAAAAAAAAACGAAAAAAGCAATTCAAAAATGATTTAAAAATATACTTCTACACGGCACTGGAAATTGGTCCACTATAAAACCTGACAAGGCAAAGCATGTATTAGACGACCGGGCAAAAAATTGAAAGAAATTCCCAAGGAATGAAATAAATAACATTTTATAACAACACATATTTTATACAACAAATTCAACTGCTTTTGCCGCTATTGTTACAAATTATTAATAAAATTAATTTGTGGTTTTAATTAATAAAATCGTTTGACATACACCTGATGTTACAACAACAAATTTTGTGGCCCGTCTTACCCAGTTTCTACAAAGTAATACAAATGTTTCTGCTTCTTGTTCATTTTGAACTCGTAAGTTATTAGCAGCAGCTATAATGTTTGCGTAAATCACCAGTGTCCATTATGGTGCGATTCACTTCATGTTTTAAATATCCTCACAAAAAGAAATCCGAAGGATTTAATGTCAGGAGATCATGGCGGCCATGGCACCGGGTCTTCTCGTCCAATCCCTTGGTATTAATGCTTGAACACGCTGTACATAGTATGGATATAATTGAGCCTTGTGTATGATACAACACACTGTTGCAATACGCCGTGGACGCTTGAAACTCCATCTCTTCCACGATTCGGTTGCAAATTTCCCGTGTCACTGCTCACTCATTTAGGCCATTTTTGACAATACTCGCATCTATCCCCAAATTTGTTTATATAAGTTGTGAATCACCCTGTATATATAATACTTGATTTAATTACCAAGACACTTTTATAATTGAAACCAAAAAGCTACGAACTTAGGCATCAACCCAATAATTTAATTTTTTATCCTCGCATTCAAATATAAGAAGCATGTGGAAGAAATCTTTGGATCCCGTTATCACACTATCAACCTAAGTGCACTGAACATGAAGCAATATCCATTTTACCAAGTCCCAGTATATCTTTTAGAATTTATGTAAAGTATTATTCTGTTAAAACTGTATTTTACAGTCCCTGCCAAGGTCGCCGATCAAAGCTAAGGAGAAATCAACAGGGGGATCTTCTGGTCCTTCGAGCTTGAACACTGGAGCTTTGCCGGCAGCATACCGCAGGGCTTCTGAGGGAGGCGCCAATCTGTACATGAAAGGACGCAAAACAGCTTCTGGACCAGGCATTGACAAGACGAATGAGATATAAAAACTAAGCTTCCATGTTACAAGCTTGGAATATTTCTTTTTGACAACTTGAAAATGAGTTCATAACCACCAGCAGAGATTTTTTTAAAGGATTTTTCTTGCTTTATATAACGAGATGCGAGAAGAGGATATATGACAAAAACTAATGCGAAGCTAAGTAAATAGTGTCCTGTTATATTCTAAATGTCATATCTGATATTATGCGAATACTTTGTCTATTTTTTTTTCGTTTAATAGAATAAATTATATAAAATTATTATTATTGATAGATATTTGTACCAGGTATATCTTAATTTTACTAGTTTTTAATTTTTTCACCTTTATGTACTATTTGGAATTAACAGGGCAGAATAGGTAAGTATTATTAGGAAACTTAAATTGTGATATTTTTTTAATATGTCTCAGTTCTAAGTTGTCAAAAATTGTAACCTGTTTTAATTAATAATTCTCCAAAATATAACAAAGTAATGATGTTCCTGATTAAATAAAACGCAGTTTGTTCGTATAGGGAACAGGTTTTAGCTAAATCATGTTCTACATTAAATTCTCTTAAAAAAAGATGATCCTTGTGTTAATTTAAAATTATTAAATTTTTTGATCATGAATTCCCTCTTGAATTATTTTAACAGTTGTCTTAAATTATATGCATATATCCACTAAATTCTCCATGATTTATATCTACCCTACATCTTTATTTTTCATTCTGTTTCTAATATAGTAACTACTGTGTAACATGAAAAATCTGAATAAAAATCTGAATTTAGCTTAAAAGGCAAGCAGGCTTTTGATTTTTATTTCATTACCAAAAATTTGTGATTTAATGAAAATAGTTCAATGTTTCATTATGTGTAAGACTGACCACAATTTATCAAGCCTTCTTTTTATCTATGGTAAATGAAATTCTATACATTAAAATACATTTACATGTATGAGGTGAGTATGCCTGGTGACATACTTGCAGTTTAATGTTTAATTGCCAACCGCTAGTATTTTAAACCCAATACTCATGGATGCAGGGGCCGCTCCAGACGGTGAGCGTACTGAGCGACCGCTCGGGGCGCCAGAATTGTAGGGGCCGCATCTCTGCCGTAGACCCGGAACCCGACAACTGCGCAGTATGCGGAGTTGCAGCATTTACAGCGCCGATACATTTGCGTTCCCGTTTATTTATGTGTATGCAAGTGAAGGGCACAGGGGAAAAACAAGTTAAGTCACAAATAACTGTATTGGAGTTATAGACCTTTTTAGGTTAATATTCAATATAACTTGATTCTAAATTGATGTTGTAAACTTGCTACTTGAAAATATTAAAAAATATCATATTTTCTATTATTCTCTATAGATATTAAATCCATAAGGTAACAGATATTAACACAGTATAAGATCAAATCTTAGATTATCGTGACTTAGCCTTTTTTTCTCCGGTTTTAATGAAAATATTTTGTTTGTGAATAAAAAAATAACACTTAATTGTGTGGTATATTACTCAGGTACTATTCTTGGGCAATTGGGCCACAAAATTGTTTTAAACATTGCAGATCATTATATTTTTCTACTGATATATTAATCAGTTCTAAAGAAAAATAATGTAAAAACACAACCATATCTTCAGAGGCATTATTACATACTTCCATTGCTGCACATGCGTTTTTATGTGCTCAAATAGAAAAAATAATATTTGACTGTGTAATAAACCTACAAACGTACCTACGATGAACACTTGCATCTTAGTAAGAGAACAATAGTCTAACACTAGTATCCCCATGCCTAGACTTTACGAACTTAACTTATTCTTCTCCTGTACCGCGCGGACTTAGCCTGTTTTTCTCATGTATAGAATATTTTATATTAGGCATATCTTCGGACTCGTCTGGTTAATCTCCTGACTGACTTACCCATAGAAAGAATTATAAATTTACTACAAGATGGCACCGTTATCGCAATTTCGATAAAAATGGACTTGGCTTATTTTTCCCCTGTACTCTTCAAGTGTACAGTACTCAAAGGTAATATGTGTCATTTTCCTATTTAGGGTGTATTGTGTAAAATTGCCATTGAATTAGTCTACCCCAAATGTTATAGTAGCACTTAGAATCCTGTTACAACTGCCTGTTAGTGTGGCAAGCGGCGAAAGAAGTTTTTCTAAACTTAAACGGATAAAAACTTATTTAAGATCTACTATGTATCAAAAACGATTCAGCGATTTTTTTTTATTTATTTGTTATTTAGTTTTAATAAATTACCTTTTTTCTTATGATTGCTCCACTATTTCACAGGTAAATTAATATGTACTTAATAATAATAATAATAAATTGACCCACGATATATCAAAATATCTTATATATAAAAAAACTATCTTAATTACATAGAAGGGGAGCGGCAAAATGTAATCTCGCCCAGGGCGTCAAAATAGCTAGAGCGGCCCCTGCATGGATGCAAACATCGCAAATTTTGCAATTTTTGATTTGACTTGTTTAATGGTAAGAAAGTTTCAACATTTAGCGAATTTCGCGAAACAGTAAAATAGGTGAAATATTAAAGTATCAAAAACGGTAAGGATTGTTTCCTGGACGAAGGCAACGGGGTCTACCAATTTTGCCTCAGACAGGTAGCCCTTAACGCTTGTGATGCTTATTAAGATTTTTGCACGATCCATGCAATTACCAAATTATATGGTTTAATGATTTTTAGATTTAAATTTGTTTAATGTCAAAGTGACAACCCTGTGACAACTATCACTTACTAAATTCAAAAACCCACTATCAATAATGACAAAAAACACAATTAACTTGAAGATTTTTAAACAGCAGTAGCCATATTTGAAAAAATAATCAGTTGAGTCGTTTGAATTATTAAACCTTGTCCTCATGGACGCGAAATTTGTGGAAATTCGCGCGAATTGTTTACTGGCGGGAAAATTCGCAACTTAGCGAATTTTGTCAAGTACAACTTTTTAAATTATTTTCATTATAAAATTGTCACTCACTGTAAAAGCGAAAAATCAAATTTAAACGTGGATTTTATTTAAACCTTTGTCTGTAGGTTGATTCAGATATTATTAAAAACTTACCTAAGCAATGCTCTTTCAGTTCTTAGGAAAAGTTTCTTGATAAACATTATAAACATTAGGGAAATTAAGCTTAACACGTTTAAGTATGCAGGGAGCGCATTCACCAAAACAGAGGACAGCCCTTTAGTATGTTATAAAAAGGGTTTAAGAAATGAGGAATGGAAGAATGAATGGATTATTTAAATAATAATCCATTTATTCCTAATAAAAAAAAGTATAGAAATATTTGTTATAAAAAGGTTTTTTTCTTATTATCACAAATATTGTAACACTTGGTATATAGGGATGTTTGTTTCAATCGACTCAAAATCACGTATTTTATCACCTACTAAAATTATTGTAACAACTTGCAAAACACCCTGTATAATAATGAAAATAGCGATAATATTCCTGTTTTGTGAAATTCGATGAAAAATTAGGCTTTCTTGCTATTAATAAATTAAATAAAAAATTGCGAAATTCTCGAGAATTTTCGCGAACTTTGTGTCCATGAGAACAAAGGCTTAGCCTATAATTTTTTTTAATAATTTTCCGCCTTTCGATCAGTAAGTACTTAACTGTTCTAAACGTTCTGACATTTGTAAACACAACTTAGTATTTATTTTAATCCATCTAATAAATACGTTAAATTGAGTGATCCTGAAAAAGTTATTTCCATTATGTGGGATTAGGAAGTTTGTCTTGAGGTGGTCTTGCTTCTGACAATTTACCATGACAGTCAGGGAGTGACAGTTTTATGATGAAAATGATAGAATTGTTGGCGAAATTCGCTAAAGGCTGATACTTTTCCGCCATTGAATAATGTGCGTGAATGTTTGAATTTTGTGTCCATGATGTCAAGGCTTTAACGGGATTACAGTTCAACCGCATATCATTTTTTCCCAAAATCTAATAGCGTTTGATGCCCGTTTGCACCAGTTATGCTTAGGTGTACCCTAACTATAAGTAGACCTTAAGCCAGTGATCTCTAACACAGATATGCAAATCAAATCACGAGCTTAAGGTCTACTTATAGTTAAGGTACACCTAAGCATGACTGGTGCAAACGGACATAATGTTTGAAACGCTTAGCTTAACCACAGTTTATACAGTTCGACGATTCAATGTTCCAGCGGTTAGGGCTAAATGCGCAATGAAGACCAATGAATTCATTTGTACACGACAAAGTGGGAGACAATTTGTCTCTTGACAAATCACTATGCCCCTTGAACGCGCAAATGCGCATGGCTAAATGCGCTGTCGTCGTAAAAAAAACCAAATCTGGGACCTCAATATCAAAGGAGCCGTGTAATAGACTGTGGCTTAACTGCAAGCATTGGTTTTATAAGCTTCGCTATATCAGATATCAAAGTAGGGTTTCAATTTTGGCGACAAAATTTAGGCCATCCTGAATTACGAGACCGTTCGAATCCAAAGGGCATTGAGATCGGCACCCTCAGATCTAACAAATTAAGCATTTGCTATTATTTATAAAATTTATTACCTTATTATAATTACTGCTGGCAACCGAAATCGGTTTTTTGGATAGTTCGGTTAACCGGTTTCGGGATAAATCGGTTTTTTACAAAACCCGAAAACCGGTTATTCAATTCTTCAAATAACCGATTTTAGTGCTGACAACTGAAATCGGTTTTTTGGATAGTTCGATTAATCGGTTTCGGACAATTCGGATTTTTACAAAACCGGAAAATCGGTTATTCGATTCTTCAAATAACCGATTATTCAATAATCTGAGTGTAAATCTGTTCAGTCGAACCAAACATCCGAATAATCGGATAATCGATTATTCGGTGGTTTCTTTCTATGAAAAAAGAAATCACGTTTCTCGTTTCTCTCCACTCTCCGTTCCTCACCACCATTCCACATAGTAGATGTACTCGAGTAGAGAATGTACAGGGTTATTCATGCAACTAGAAGGATTGGCAGATAGCGTAAACATTTTTTTCTGAAAATTTGATTCCTTGGGTAGTACCGGAATTATAGGAGTGGTATATCCGGTAATAGGTACCAATTTTGTTATTTTAAATGGAACATCCTGTATATTTTTGTATTTTTGAATTCTATAATGAATTTTAGTGTCACTTTATATGACATATTTATCATCTAAAATGAACTGTTTTGGAGGTATTTCGATTTTTTTTGTAAAATGGCATAGCTAACTTTAAAAATTCATATTTTAGCAACAATAAAAAAGGTGATCTTTATTTTTATTAGGTGTTATGCTTCGTTTTGATGTATTCATATTTAGCCTGTCATGTACAGAGTCCTCAAAATTAATTGACAAACTTGAGAAAATTCAAAGATTCCCACTTTCAGTGTTTCTGAAATATGAATTTTTAAAGTTAGCTATGATATATTTGATAATACGAGTATATGTCAAATGAGAAATGTTATATAATTATAAAGTAACACTAAAGTTTACTATAGAATTCAAAAATGCAGAAATTACAGGACGTTTAATTTAAAATAAAAAAGTTGGTACCTACTTCATTGAAAAGTGTATCGAATTACCTAAGTAGCCAAATCTTCATAAAAAAATGTTTACCCCATCTGTCAATCTAACCGGTTATTCGGTTAACCGATTATTCGAATAACCGGTTATTCGGTTAACCAAATATTCGAATAACCGGTTTTGATTATCCGGTTTTCACCACTATTCGGGTGACCGGTTTTATCTGAAATCGGTTTTTACGGAACCCGGTTAATCGGTTTCACTTTTTTCCGGTTTTTGCCAGCACTAATTATAATAGTATACGTAATAAATTACCTTTTTTTCTGGTATAGGTCCTGAGATCTGGTGATGGTCGGTCGCAATGCCTGACATTTTTGAAATTTACAAACGGTTTGTAAGCAATATCAACAATTTCCGAAAATTATAACGAAAATTATGGGATAATTTTTGGTAAGAATTTTTGTTAAAGTTTGTATTATAGGTATATTTTAGCTATCTACGTTACTTTACAAATTACCAAACTGTAGATTTGCACAAATTCTTCCGCACTTTTCCGATTATAGTAATAAAAATATAGAACATGTTCTATATTTTTACGAATCAAAATTTTCATTAAATTATTGATATAATTCTCATATGTATAAAACAGCTAAAAAGTTTCACGAAAATTTTTAGCAAAATTAGGAGATAAATTTTTGCTATAATTCTTGTGTGTGTAAAACGGTTCTTAGAGTTCGATATTTTCAGCATCGATGGTCAATATTCTGAACATCGATGTTTGGCAATCATCGACCACAGACTACCATCCAATGGTGATCGATATCGTCGGTGGTCCCGAACGAATGGACATTCACCTGCAAATATGTTTTGTGACCTGCAACTTGCAAGGCCCTACACTAGGGATCATCCAGGCGGTGCATTTCCACTAGTTTTAAACGGTCAATTTGATTTATTATCGTCTCAACATGCAAATTAAAATTAATATTGACTTTTCTCCATTGGATTATTTTGCGGCGTCGATGTAAATGCATACAGCATTGCCAGAAATGGCATCCTATTTAAAAATGCCGGTTATTTGGATACGTTAGAGTGGTGGTTCACATATAGTTGATAACATGTAAACCAGCGGTATCACAGAATATATTTTCTATTTTGTGCCAGTATCTTAAATATAATTATCTATTTATTTATCAACCGTCGATGTTATCAAATAACGATGTTTTATTAAGATCGCTGTTGCAATTAGATGGTCAACATCGATGTTCTGCATCGACGTCCCATCACTAAGCGCAAGGGCCGATAAGGATAAGGTTAAAAACAATATAAATGGCGATATCTATTGATCGGCTTGTGAAATATAATTTTTCCGATAAAACTAACAGATGGCGCAGTATATCTTGTCTAAGGGTTTCGATTGCTTTCTGTAATTTTGCAATATAAGCATATATGTAGCTACCCCTGAACATTGGACGCTACATGCAACCTTAGTGTCTCTTTAAAAGGATTATAGCCTGCATTTTTTCTAGTTAAATTTAATACGCGTATGAAATAGAAATTGACAGCGCCATCTGGAACCTGCTACGTAAAGTATAAATTTCAGAGGACGTGTGATAGATGGCGCTCGTAAGGCTTGAAGATTGAATGTTATATACAGGGTGTTCAGAAATAATGCCGGGAAACAATTAATGTCACAAAAACTTAACATTTTTTCGAAAACTCAAAATTAACATTTTTTTTTGAGATTTTCTTTTAAAAACTTTTTGAGATACATATCAACAGTAGTCTTTTGAATCCACGTTTTTAATTTTACGCATATCCTCCAATACCAAAGGATCTAAACTGTCCTTGACCTTCCAATAATGAATCTTGTACTCTTGTCACACTAAAATTAGCCTTTTCCGAGAAAAACCATTTTAAATTCACAGAAATGTATTTAATACCTAAAACCTACTTAAGATAGCCACATTATTTTTCTCATGGTAATAATTTAAGTTCATGTAATTCCTTCACAAAAAATTTTCGAAATGCTGTCCTGCCACTTCAATACATGAATTAATTCTTTTCCGGAAGTTCAAACGAACCCTAGGGAATATGCCATTCTTCTAATTACATTAGTTGCTAATAATGTGTTGCCTCAACTCTGCAACATTGTTTACAGGAATTCTGTATGCAAAAGATTTGAGGTGCCCCCTCCCCAAAAAAAAAGTCCATAGGTTTTACACCAAGTAATCTAGGAGCCCATTGTATAAACCCATCCATTCATCTCTCAGGATTTAAGTATTCTCTCACCAGTGACGTAGTTAGAAATTTGACATGAGGATTCAGTGCACAAGGTTAACTATTTCAAGCTAGATTTTTTTAGTAAAAAAAATAAAAAAATAATTTTTAATAAATTAAAACAACAAAAGGTAAATAAAAAACGATCTCATCATAAATATGTAATTAATAAACAAGTACAAACAATATTTGTTATAAAAATGACAAAAATAAAATTAGAACTTAGTTGCAGGTGAACCCTAATGTAGGGTTGCCGTAGGAGATCTAGTTCACTGACTGTGTTGCCAAATCTTGGTGAATAGAGTGATTGCAGGATTGTAGTACCAATCCAACCCATGGGGGGAGTTCTAATCCCCAAAACCCCTCATGGCTATGCCACTGTCTCTCACAAGTACAATAAAATGTGGTTGTGTACTTTCTTGTTGCAGCCACATTGCACGTCTTACTTCAAGCAGAGCATCTTCTAACAGAATGGGCAAAACATTTCGTAAAATTTGTAAGTCCCACCATTTAGCCTTTGTGAAAGAAATGTCGCTTTTTCCATTAAATCTCGTCGGACCAATAATGTTCATTATGAAGGTTTATTGAGCCATCATGTCCAAATCCGTCTTCATCGGTGAAGAGAATAGAAACATTGACTTGTTCGAAAACGATCGCAGATGGAAAACAATTGCAAGAGACAGAAAAGTTTCTAAATTGAACAATAAATTAAACCCATGTTCTAGAAAAGATCAGTGGTGTACAGGAAGATAGCGGGGGGTGGGGGTCTGAAAGGAGGACCCTGTACATATACTCAAAAACTATGGAACATACAAAGAAAAAAACACTCTATGAAAACAATAGATGGCGTCTTACATGTAATTTTAAAGGTACAATAAAAAAGGTCGTAAATGACAAACAAAACAAAATAAAATAGTTATATATTTAAATATATTACATTTCACTATCTACATTACATTAGTCTTACAAAATTTGTCATATGCAATAGTACAAACAAATTTCACTTGTATTTTTATATTTTGTACAAAAATTTAATAGAAAACGCAAAATCGATCTATTAAAATTCGATATGTGCGTGCGTGTAAGGTATATTACAATAAAAAACAGTCTTTACGAATTTGAAGTATTTCGATCAAACCTATTCCACTTCTTGGTCATTTATGCTGTTAAGTCATCTGGCGGTCTTTCTAAGGAGCAAGGTCTTAAAAATTCTTGGCCGCGTTCGTGAATCCATTTATTCGATACTGAAATAATAAAAAATTGATGAAGTTGAAAGAACTTTATCAAAATAAAATAAAACATTAAGTGGTTACTTTTAAATATTTATGGAATACATTGTAATAAAAGGTTATGGTTAGTTTAGGGTCAAAATCAATAAATAAGTATTTAGCAGCACAGTCTGCCGCCAGTACCTATATCTATTCAAAGGATGAAAGCCGTTACCAACAGAACAAGTATCTTGAAAGCTCCTTCGACTCATATCTTCAGTTTTTTTTTTTTTTTTATTAAGTTCAACTGTCCCAGGACCAAAAAGCTAAAGATAGGTAAGCAAACAATTAGATAATCTCTATAGAATTTCAAAGATCCCACATTTGCTAAATTTATATTGAATAACACCGCTTGGGCAACAAAATTTAGTTGTGAACGATATACTTTGTTCAAGTTAAACCATCAGACTTACATGTGGACATAAAAAAACAATACAGATAAAACATTAAAAATTATGGGGGGAACAACATTCACAACACTTTGTATATGTTGATATTCCATATTAGACTCATCTTGTTGGGTCACTGAGATGGAAAATTTTGAGACTTACCCCACTTGGAACCTGCTAGAACAGGACATGCTGCATGCCTGGTAAGCTTGTCCCCATCTCCACTATCATGTAAGTTGTACCAGAAGGCTGCTGTTCCCTTTTTAGGCTTAAGAGCAACTCCCACAACTGGAAACACGGTCGCACCTCCTTGAGGTACGTCGCTCATCTAAAACAAAGAAAATGAATGTTTTTGTTGAATAAAATGTTTGAAAAACTTACATAGAAGAGGACCGTTGCAATCCTATTTCCTGTCCCAAGACTTTTAAAAGCGTTCTTTTCATCTCTCTACAAAAAACACACAAATTTAATGCCACAAAAACAACACATACAGGGTCAGCTTCTTGAGAAACTT
This sequence comes from Monochamus alternatus, assembly GCA_037114965.1. Classification (NCBI taxonomy): domain Eukaryota; kingdom Metazoa; phylum Arthropoda; class Insecta; order Coleoptera; family Cerambycidae; genus Monochamus; species Monochamus alternatus. The sequence goes on along the minus strand of CM073435.1, from coordinate 18,031,597 downwards.
TAGCAATGAAAACTAGATTTAATTATCTTTCTGAAGTTATAATACTAAATATCATTTTAAATAATAGTCTATCAAAAATAGTTTGTGTTAATACATTCATCCTATCATGATTTGTATTTGTGCTTTTTATTTAGTAATGAACTCATTTTGTAATGAACAATATGCTGAGAAGGCTTTCGTGTATGGGTTTTGTAGTGGAAATGCTCGTAATGCAACGAGAGAATATTGAAATAGATTTTCTCTTGGACATCAATCTTTGCATCTCATATTTCGTACATCATTTAAAAGGCTTCATATGACTGACATTGGCACTCCTTCTAGACCCATTTGCCCCCATGACGTAAAAGATTTTTAAAACATAATTAAAGATGTAACTGAATAACTGGGAAAATAGTACCAGACACATAGCATATAATTTGAGATCATAAGGTTTTGTGTAGCAAACAATAAGTTACCCAATGGCTGTATATTTATTTCTTAAATAAATGGATTGGTATATCACTTCCATGGCCACCATGATGATCTGACCTGAATCCTTTCAATTTTGTTTATGGGGTCACTTCAATCAACCTTTTCATGTCATGGAAATAAATGATCTTAATCAGTTATTGGAAGATACTGATACTGGTAAAAGTAATATCAATTTTCTACCCCTGCAAGAAAGTATTTAAGGAGAATGGACCAATTTTGAATCATTTGTTGTAACTAAATTTTGCATTGTTTGTTACGATACATAAATATTGTTTTTTATTTTCTTAAGTTTAAAGTGGCAACTATTTTAAAAGCGCTACAACTTCTTAAATCTAAATATAGTACCTACGTTTATATGAACATTTTTTAAAAGAAAGTAAAATAAATTGCAGAGACATGGATCACTTTGTAATACTCACCCTAGCAAAGTCAAAATGGGGTTCATAATGCCCTCCTATACCATAATTGACCACTTGTAATTCCTCTGCAGTGGTCATGGTAAGTCCTGTCATGGCAGTCACTCTCTTAGTGACATCAGCAATGTGTTTGTGCTCTTCTTCTTTTAACCAAGCCGACTTACTTATCCGGTACTGTGCTATCTCCAACTCTCCCGTTTGTGAATTCTGGACTGTAGCTCTACGAAACTAATTAGATTGTATGTATAAATTGGATATATTAATATAATATTTTTGCCCACTTACCCTTGGCACTGCTAATCTCTTTATGGTTTCTATCTCAGAATCCGACAACACGTCGTGGAAGATGAAAAGGTCCGGCTTGTGATGAGCTTCCTCTACTTTAAAAGGGCCGATGAACAAGAAAGGATTGTTGTTGTTCACATATCGGCACTTCAGTTTCGCGGTTTCTTCGGGCGGAAGCTCAATTTCTCCTCTGCACAGCATTTCGTAGTGTTCCCGACCATATGGGTCATGTATATGTGGCTAAAAATATATGTACTTATATTTATAGGAACATACTATTTTTTATTTTCTGATAAGTATCATAAGGACGCGTTTTCAACATGAATTATATCTATGCTTGAGCACAATCACCTTTTCGCGATTTTTTCCTCTAGGTTCTACAATTTTTTGTCCCAACCGCAAGCGAAAATTTCGAAATTACACGAAATATGATACAATCTCCCACTTTGACAATTACCTCTTGAATCACACTAGCATGAAAATGATAAGTTATTTCTAAATTTAAAGTTTTTAATGTCAATTGCCCAAGGTCGAAAATAATAGAGAGTGACTAATTCACAATACATAGATAAGTACGGGAGGTGAGGGTTTTAAGGGAACAAGTTTCCATAGGCGTGTCACTTGAGAAGGGTTCAAAGTACACAAAATTACCAAAAATAAGATGACGTCGAGTAAACCTAGCACTTTAACAGTATACTTTTGGACGACGATGGCTTACCACTTACACCTACTTGATGTGCACTCCGCGGATATCACACTTTAACACTTCTTGTCACACTTGTCTTCATGAACGCGAAATTCGCGAATATTTGCATATATTTCGCAACTTTTGGTTTAAATTATTAATAATGGGAAAATTTCAACTTTTGACGAATTTTGCAGAACAATACAAATATTATTGCTACTTTCATTATTATGTGGTATTAATAAGTTTTTTTTAGCTTCTGATTATGATGTAAATGTTCTCTAAATGTAGAGATTTTCCCCACCACATTCCCAAATATTCACGAATTTCGCATCCATGAAACACGGTTTTAGAATACACACACACATACACATATACATACACACTATTATTATTATTCACTATTAGTTACTAGCACTGTCACTAAAATGGTCACCAATTAACACTTGCTGTATCGTATCGTACCGCTTGTGTGTATGGCCTTCATTTATCCATGTTTCGTCAAAGTGTAATATATTTTTCGATTCAGATTCCGACCTTGTAATATTTATTTTAATAATTTCTTATATCACTATTTCATCTTTCTCCATCAATATACTCCTTTGATTTCATCTTATACGGAAATTCTCATATCATAAGAATTATGTCACATACAATTCGGAAAAGTACCTTTCTACATATTCTCGACAAGGTTTCATCTTGTAAGGTGTAGTAACCTAAATTAATTTTAATGTTGGAAGCTCATTTTTAAAATACTATCTTCCCTCTGCGAGTTTTAAGATTTTCCGTTTCGTAGTTGTACTTCTTTGCCACTTTTTATGGCACTATATACATTACTCACAGACATTCTGGTTAATGAACTACATATTTCAGTTACATCACTTACACTCATATTTTAGTCTCGCGCCCTAATCCCTTTATCACGTCATTATCCGATACCCCTCACTTATTAGATGAGGGCGTTTACGATTTTGAGAATACCCTGTAGAACTTGAATTATTCTCCATTCTTAAGAACACAAAATCACTAATAAATTAATTACATTCACAATTAATAAATTAACGGAAAGATATACCCGAAATTTTCCACGCGCACACACCCATGGTAGCGTTGGAGATGAAACAGATGGATTCGTCAATTCGTCATAACTAATAGAAATCTAGTATTCCGATTTAGCGGATGCGTATTTGCTGCAGGAGAAGCTACTATAAACTATTCGCGGATTTATAGTATAGAGTACCTACATAGTTCAATTTTGAAAAATGTATTTCAATATTTCAAAAGACTTACCCCTTCTTCTACTATTTCCTCAGAGTCATCATCACCCTTCCTTTTGCTAAACGCCTTTTCCAATTCTTCCTCATAATACACTTTATTTCCTAATGCTCGTTGATGTGTCGGCAGAATTTCGAGTAGTTTGTTAGTCAGATCTAAAGCTAGCGGTATATTACCTAAAAAATAATAACTAGAATCATGTTTTGCCACTGTTCCTCCAAGTTAATTGCCTTACCTTGTTTGTATGTAGAGAATGCCAAATACTCGAGGATATCGCTCCTGCCCACCGTTTCGTTGGCTTCCCTCTTCAGTCTTGCATCTGCCTCTCTCATCCACAGCTGAGTATGGTAAAAATCGCCATTATTGTAACTTTGTCGTCCCAACTCGAAGCAGTCTGCGGCACTTAACTCTGCACTGTATTTGACGCCGTTTAGTTCCCCTCTTGCTAACGATGAAGTATCTAGTCTACACAGACAAGTTTGTTCAAGTATTTTGTTTAAAGAAGTCCAATTAATTCAAATAACACACTTCAACATGACCAAAAGATTTAAACAGACAAATTGATAGTACGCAAAACATCATGCAATTTCTTTCTTAGTTAATTAAGTTTCAATTCACCTGTAGGTATCCTGTAGACGTGTTAGAGCTACCGCAGCTCCATTCAAATCTTCATCTGTCGGAAATTTCATTGTTTCCTTGAAGTAAGTTATATTTGCCATGTAATCTAAAGTAAACAAAACAAGTAATGGAAAATTGTTATTCAGAAAAAATGAACAAAATATGTAAACTTTGGTTCTAAAATAGCTATTTATATAAAAAACGGGACACAAAATTGTCAATTGGACAATGCGTCGAGTGCTTAAAACACATCGATTTCGCAACGGATTTCATACAAGATTTTTTAAATCTTTTGAAAAGTGGGCAGGATATCTGTTTCTAAGGCATATGCTTTGATTTATGTTAAGGTTCTCTCAAGATCAAACATCGCGCGTGGCCGTATTTGATATTTTTATGCTTTTATTTGTATTTTTAAACATTTTGAAAAGTGGGCAGGCAATCTGCTTCTAAGGCATATGCTTTGTTTTATGTCAAGGTTCTGCCAAGTTCAAACGTCGCGCGTGGCCGTATTTCCTACAAATTTTTGCGAAACAATCGCCAAAAATAATTACGAGTTTTTCGATATTGAACAAGCTGCTGAAGCAGCAGCGCATTCACGTTACTGTCCGAGAAATATTTATACGAAAACTCCTACAACAACTTTGAAACCTGGGCCAAAGCAAAACATATTGAGAAGTTTACAGAAAAGGTATTACTAGCCTATTTCTTGAAGCTATCCACTACGTTAAAGCCGTCAACTTGGAGTAAATCTTCGACGCTCCATACCACAGTATATTATCTATGCACAGTATCATATAGGGAGACCAGTAGAAACACTCGGGCCGAAATAATAAGTCGCGCATAGCAGCTCGCGCATCCATTTCAAGCTGCAGAGACCTCAGTTTACATCCAACTCTGGGAGTGCGGACATCGGTTATACAGAGCCGTATTAAAGCAATATTTTGAGTCTGATCGAGGAACCACTCGCTGCGCATCAGTTAGATGTTTAAATATATCATCCCTAAATAGTAATTTAAGTTTCTTTAAATTTCGTAAAGACATAAATAAATAATAAGTAATCTATAATATACTGTACAAACCATAAATGATATTTTACTGCTATTGCCTTATCTTTTAACATTGGAATATAAATACTTCTCATGAAAGTGAAGTTTAAAATATACATATTTATATTTTTCACAAATACAAATTTTTATTATGGAGCAAAGTTCTGTGCAGAGGCTTCTAATAGAGAAGATTTATTAGAAAAGCTGCTCAGGATTAGTTAGATTAATAGTTTATACAAACTATGTCAAATACATTTTTAAAATAACATGTTTTCTAACGATTCGCGCAATAGATTACGCAAAGAGGCCGTTTCAACGTTTCCTGCACAAGACGGCTCATCTTTAAATTATGTAGATGATCATATTTCTTGTAGTCACTATAATGAGAGTAAGTCTCAAAACAAAATAATAAAATATAATTTTCAAAGTTAAGTAAACATAATTTTTCTGTTCTGAAAAATACTTGTCTTCTGGTTTACGTACATCATTTAAGACAAAAAAAATCATAATCAATTATTTGTCCACTAAACTTCAAACGTCAAATTTTAAATTTCAAAAAATCCCAAAAAATGTAATTATCACTAATAACAAAAAAAGTAAATAAATAAAAATGTTATGTAGTGCAATAATATATATTTTAAACTCTTTTTTTTTAAGGAGTCCAAAGAAGTAAATCGAATTTTCACACTGTATGTTAGTAGCAGTAAATGATAGTATATAATACATGTTGAATTACCCATTTATAACTGGATAATGAATTATTACAAAATGCGGATAGATATAACGCAAACTTTCATGTGGAATAACTACGCTTTCACGCGCAAATAAAAAATTCTTATTCCGGTCCTGATCACCGATTCTGTAAATTCCATCGGATGCGCTATCGCACTCACATTTCGAGGTCACCGCAGAAAACTGAAAGTAGTTCAAAGTGCCGACAACGTGAACTGCTGGTCTACCTATGCTGTGCTCCGCACCATGATTTCCCTGAACAAAAGCGTAGATATTAGCAAATTTACAAACCTAATTGCATTTTTAAAAAGGAAAGCTTTCAGATGTCAGCCAAAGAAATCAAAAATATTTACGAAACTGGAAATAGAACGTTTTATGAAAGTCGATGATAAAGAATTCCTGTTAACCAAAGTTGTTTTAATCGTTGGAGTATTTAGAGGATGTAGGAGGGAAGAAATCACATATTTGATAGTAGATGTCATAAAAGACTGTTAGTCATTTATCACTGTCAAAATTCCGAACACAAAACCTCATGTTTACGATTACTGAGGGATCAATTGATAGTATTAATTTTTTAGATATATTTCGCAAGTACTCAAAACTTCGTCCACTCAATACGACACATCAGCGATTTTTCTTGAAGTAATAAATACTGTATCCTGCTAGTTGCAATCAATACAATTGAAGGTATGCCAAAAAAAGATAGCGGAATTCCTTGGAATCTCCAACGCCAATGAATACACTGGCCATTGCTTCCGCAACAATGTTGGCAGATTCTAGAGAGGACATGACACTTTTAAAGCAACATTGGAAAGAAAAATGAGCAAAAAGATAGACCAGAAATGAAGTTCACGCAGAAGAAGCTAGCAGTATTGGCACTATTAGCAATTTATTCATTCCGACTACTAGTACTTGCATTGCTGTTAGAGAAGAGAAGCTGGATGCCTCTAGTAGTGTTCACTTTAACAATTTACATAAGTGTACCTTTGTTATTTTCGAAACGCTTCCACAAAAAAAATCTACAAACTGATTAAAAAAAAGCTAGAAGGAAGAAGTAAACAATTCTTTTAAATAGTGTAAATTTATACAGTTGTATAATTAATAAATTAAATGACGCGCAGAAAAATAGGTTACTGTTAAGAAACGCGATGGCTATGAAAATGTTCTTCCTGAATATAAGCAATTTTTCCAATGCACTTTTAACAATGCAGTGAGTGCCACTGAAAGCTTGCTACCCAAGTTTCTTCATTTTGTTGCAAAATACGCTCAGACTTGTCAACCGCATCTCTCTATATCTTACGGTGCGAACTGTTTTTTAAATTTTTATATTAAAACTAAGAAAAACTGAATTGCAAGTTTTCAGTGATCCACAATGTATTATCTGTCGGTTACAGTATAAAAGCTAGATCAAAATTTGGTCGGAAAGTAGGTAGGTGAACAAGCAAGTCCACTGACAAAAACTTACCTACTTTCTTAGTACATACATACATATTAATAACAACTGCAGCTGATTCTTCATCATCATCACATATTATTTATTTTTCTAAATGACTGTTGTATATAGTGGGTGTCTGTTTTTATGAGCTACACTTACGAGGGCCTCAGTAATAGGTATGTACACAGTTATACCGACAAATTTTAAATGTCAAATGTTATCATTTTCAAATTATTAAAAATACAAAGAAATTTAATTACTATTAATTTATCAACAGTGAATTTTAATATTGTACTACTTACCAGTACTCATATCTGTACTCATTAAGGCTTCCACTTGTTTCCAATCCGTTGTCAGTCTTTTAACGAGCGTGTACGCATTGATGGGGTTGGAAATATACATTTGTACGTCCTCAATAGCTTTGTCATGTTGTTTCTGATAGATATCTGCATACCTAAACGAAACACAACTTTGCATTTAAGCAAAAACGCAAAAACCATAATATAATATATTGAAACTTGTAAATTTACAATATTACGCCATTTTGAACGGATTATTTTTAGTAACTTAGATACTAATTAATCTAATTCAAATTAAATACTCTGGTATACTAACAGATAATAACCAAATCCAGTCATTAATAACTATTCAAATATTGTTATCACAGAATGTTTTACAATTTTTGTTTCTAATACCACATTGAAAAAAATTAACACGTCACTCAGGAACGATAAATTGCTGAACTGATTTCCGCATTTCAAGAACTCTACTTTGAAGCGGTCTTTTTAAAAAATTAAATTAATAGATACCGATTTGAACATTAGTAATACACACGCTGGGAAAGTACAAACGTTCCCTATGATATACAATAAGAAACTCTTCTGTTAAAGCAGTCGGATAGAGAAATTGATATTTCCATGGTTGCAAGATTTTGGAAATGTATATTTACTTAATTATGTAGACTGAAATTAAAGCAACGGATACATTTGCGATATTGTATTTTGTATTTAATATTGACAATTTTAAAAGTGTTATTATTAATTATTTCAATTTATTCTACCATCAATTTATTAATTAGTTTTAAGGCAAACTTATTCTTTCATCAAATTAAGTTATGCAGTATCAGTAAGTCCATGTCTTTAATTTTTTTTGAGTAAGTGAAACAAACTAAGTAAACAGAGATCTGTACAGTAGATAATGACGGTTATATTTTCCACGTGCTCCACGACTAGGATTACATTTTTATATTCTGAGGTAAGGGACATTACCTTTTTCTATTCTCAAGGATGGTTCTTACTGATGACTATGTCCTTCCTTCCTTATTTTTACTAGAAATGTCTTTACTTAATGCAAGTAATAAAGCTGTAATTATTAAAACAAAAAATGATTTATAAATGTAATGAGAAAATAGGTAATACATAATAATAATAATAACCCCCCCCCCTATTTGATTCGAACAAGAATGTCCTTACTTGAGAATATGAAAAAGTAGCATATTTCGTCCTTTTGTATTATGATGATTAAATTTTAATATGTACAATCTCTTGCAATAATAATGGAACTCTTTAAAACGAATTTTATCGAAGCTGCTAACGTATCTGTAATAAAATCTACTCTCAACTTTTAACATTATTCTTCGTTGCTTTCCGCTCACCAAGAAAGGTTTAAAGAAATTCCTGTTCAAAAGTTCCAGTAATTGAAAAAGTGTTTCCATTATTATTGTAATAGAGTGTACTTATAGACGCCGCAACATAAAAGTTTCCAGCCTGAATCAGTATCATACTTTATTTAAATTATGACGACTTAATCGCTTGTCTGTCACACATGTACTTCAAAGAAAAAAACAATTATTAGATTAGAAACCTTTATGTTGCGGCCCCTGTACCTGTACAATTTCTACCAAGTAAGAACATTTCTAGTAAAAGGGCGACATAAATAATACTATTCGTTTGTCCCTACTCAATTAAATTGAATCGTCTACGCAATGAATCACCGGCAAACCGACCACTAATATTGGGTTGGTAGGCAAGAAGAAGTACATCGGCAAGACGGAAACTTTAGGCGTGAAATGGAGAGTGGACCAATTTTTTAGATACTATTAAACGGTGGGTTGAAGGCTTGCATTCCAAAGATACATCTGTGCAATTTTGTTTGATTGTTGTTTATGTTAATAACGGGTGGAGCAAACAAAATAATATCAAGCAAACAGACATTTCCACAGTCTGACAACATTGAAAAAGCTATTTTCTCTGTTTCATTGTTTCAATACAAGAATTTAATTATTTCTTTCTTATTGTGGACCATAGAAACGTTTGCGTTTTTATACGGATGCACTTACCATATTATTGTGGACCATAGAAACGTTTGCGTTTTTATACGGATGCACTTACCTCTTTAATAAATCAATTTTTTGTTCTTCAGCTCTAATATAATTTTCTAATGTGTGGATGAGGACTGATTCTGTGTTTAACAGCTCTTCCAGTTCCGCAAGTGCCGTGAATACCTCACAATTGGCTAAGTTGACGACCATGGACAGCAGAAAAGCTGTCAGAAAGTGCATGTGCATTTTGTCGGCGTCAAGTCCTGCAAAATATTTACCCAAATCAGGAATACACATAATTTTCATTTTAAGGATGCATTGCATAGATGAGGTACACATTTTAACATATAGCGTGACTTATTAAGAACAAAATGATGACAGCATATTTGTAAAACGTAGTCTGTAAAATTTCAGGTCAATCTCAACGTGTTAATTTTATATTGTCAATAATGAAGATTTAAATTTAAAATATGACGAACAGAAATGCTGTTACTAAAGGGGCTTGCATATTCCATCAAAAGGAACAAAATGCTTATGAACAAAAATGTCTTAAACGAATAGTTTTGCTACAAATACATTTAAAAAATAAAAATACAACCAATAAAATACAAAAATGTGTCAAAAATTACAAACTAAGGTACAGTTAAGGTTAAGTAAAAGCTCCTGCAACGTATTTTTTTTTTGTATTAATATTAATTAAGTAAACAATTGAAGTTTCGCAGAAAATCCTTAAAACTGTAACGTTCGACAACATTGTAATCTAACAGCTGCTACTTATTACTCATATTAATCATAGTAGTATTATAACCAAAAATGGAACAATTTATAGTAACCATGACCAACTGTATGACATTTTTAGTGAATCTGGGCAAAACTCTCTGGTTAAGAGACGTAACACGATGAACGCTTGTGTCAAGCAACATAAGTAATTTTGAACACTTATAACTATTTCATATTTTATTCTGTGTTGTGAAAAGAGTTATAGGAAAACCACTCACAGTATTTTAAGCTTTTTTTCAGTTATATAGATAATATTTATGTAATGAAGTATGAACGTTTTCATATTAGCCAACATGACACCGACAACGATGTCGGTGAACGTTAAATTCCTGTAGAAGTAATGTCATTGGTTTTACAAGCTACTTCTATATATCTAATGTTTTTATCAGTGTTGCCAATCGGCACATAATTATACGATTTGCGCACAATTTGACATCCCCGAAACATAATTTTCGCATTCTAAATAACATCGCATAATAAGTGGCTAAATAATAATTAAGTAGGGAAATGTTGAGTATTAGGTAATGTCAATCCACCCCCCTATCCCATTCGGTCTTTAATAAGCTTTAAGGCATTAGGTATTGTATCTATCTAAAAGTAGAATCGACAAAATCATAAACCCTGAAGTCCAGTAACTAGTAATTTCCTAACTGCACTCTAATGTTGCTGATTGGATATTGAAGTATCAAACCATAGAGATGGATAATCCAAATAGTAAAGTCGTAGTTAGAGGGTTCATGCTCGGGAGTAAAAACAAAAGTGTAGGTATATGTGCCTTCAAACGCAAAACTTAACCTAAGAAAAGAGACCTGGAAGTTTCTCATACCGCAACGCTAGTTGGATTTTGGTAAATCCCCGTTATACCATTGTAACTTAAACTTTATTCTGTATTTTTTGTTTATTAATAGGTAATTTGGTTTATTTTAAATCATCTTTAAGTTATGTCTCTTATACAACCTAGGTAGTAACATTATTTATGTAGTTCAAATGTTACGCCTACGATTTTATGGTAGTCGGTCGATATTGGCCATGAAACTGCGTTTTAGGTACTAGTTAGATATTTCATGTGAAACAGTATAAAAAAATATACGTGGTCTACTGAGCGGGCTAAGATTTGCAACTTAATGCCTAAAATTTTTAACACCCTGTATGATAAAGACTTTAAAATTGGGTAGCTTCAATCTTAGACTAAAAATAGGTACTCTTGTTTATTGTCGATAAAATGAACCCTTTAAGAGAAAAAAGAATAATAAACTAATTAAACTTCATAAGAGACTAATTAAACTTCATAAAAGGGTTCAACATGCGAACATAGGTCAAACTTTTTCTCGTTTTATAGGAACTTGTTATCTTATTTTTTCATGTTCTATCTGTACCCGAGAGATTTCCCACATTTTCCCGGACACCCTGTATCACCCAGGTTATTCCACTTTGCCAGTATCATTTTTTTTTAATTACTAAATTTTAATGGTGTTCTATTCCTCGCTTTTATATTGTTTTTGGTTAGTTTAATTTATACTAGGTTAACTATGACCACAGTATAGATAGGGAGACCAGTAGAAACACTCAGGCCGAAATAATACGTCGCGCATAGCAGCTCGCGCATCCATTTCAAGCTGCAGAGACATCAGTTTACATCCAACTCTGGGAGTGTGAACATCGGTTACACAGAGCCGTATTAAAGCAATATTTTGAGTGTGATCGAGGAACCACTCGCTGCGCAGCAGTTAGTTATGTTTAAATATATCATCTATAAATATTAATTTAAGTTTCTTTAAATTTCCTAAAGACATAAATAAGTAATAAGTAATCTACAATATACTGTACAAACCATAAATGATATTTTATTGCTATTGCCTTAACTATTAACTTATTTCTTAAGTATAACATTGCAATATAAATACTTCTCATGAAAGTGAAGTTTAAAATATACATATTTATATTTTTCACAAATACATATTTTTATTTTAGAGCAAAGTTCTGTGCAGAGGCTTCTAATAGAGAAGATTTATTAGAAAAGCTGCTCAGGATTAATAATAGTTCATACAAACTGTCAAATACGTTTTTAAAATAATATGTTTTCTAACGATTCCCGCAATAGATTACGCAAAGAGGCCGTTCCAACGTTTCCTGCACAAGACGGCTCATCTTCAAATTATATAGATGATCATATTTCTTGTAGTCTCGTAGTCTTGTAGTATAATGAGTAAGTCTCAAAACAAAATAATAACAATTTTTTTTTTCTAAATTTAAATTTTACTATACTTTTATCTCCAATTTAACAATTTTCGAAGTTAAGTAAACATAATTTTTCTGTTCTGAAAAATACTTGTCTTCTGGTTTACGTAGATCATTTAAGACAAAAAAAAATCATAATAAATTTTTCATGTGGAATAACTACGCTTTCACGCGCAAATAAAAAATACCTATTCCGGTCCTGATCACCGATTCTGTAAATTCCATCGGATGCACTATCGCACTCACATTTCGAGGTCACCGCAGAAAACTGAAAGCAATTCAAAGTGCCGACAACGGAGTGAAACTGCTGGCCTACCTATGCTGTGCTATGACTAAGTGCGTACAAATATTTTAAGAGGGATAGAGACAAATGTCCAAACTTATTTACAACGCGAAAAACTTTTCAAAATTATTCCAAACCTCTATTTGTCGTCGACAAAAAGGCCCCTCCGCCGCGAGGTTATTTATTTCGCATGTTTGACGTTTAGAAAGTAGGCAACCAGCAACACTAAACGGTAAAATTCGTTCTTATAATTGAAATTCTGTGTTTACGTTGTGATTTTGTGTTTAGTTTTTAGTACTTTTTTAAGTTTTAATCGTTTTATATTTATTAAATAAAGGAATTTGTATCGAGTACAGATATCTTACTATAATACAGTTCGTCGGTTTGGTTTTCCAGGTTATTAATAAAAAGGTTAATTTTCGTTCGTTTTTACATTTAGAAACGGTAAAATTCGTTCTTATAATTGAAATTATGTGTTTACGTTGTGATTTTGTGTTTAGTTTTTAGTGCTTTTTTAAGGTTTAATCGTTTTATATTTATTAAATAAAGGAATTTGTATCGAGTACATAGATCTTCCTATAATATAGTTCGCTAGTTTGATTTTCTAGGTTATGGGACAAGACTACCGCGGATACATTAAAAGTTTTCTATTATCTATTCCTTTCGTTTGACGTTGTTATAATAAATAGGCATTTTATTTAACTATACGCGAGGTATGTTTTGTTGGTAGAGGGAAGTGGTTGTAGTATTGACAGTTTGAGACGAAAGAACGAAAAATGAATACAAAATATTGCAGCTAATCTGATCCACTGTCACCTATCAGGTATTATTATTAATAAAAATGTTAATTTTCGTTCGTTTTTACATTTAGAAACGTTGTAGTGACTGTATGGTAGATGACACACCTGGTACATCTCATAGGAGCCGATTTTCCGGAGAAAAAAAGGTTTTGCCCTACTTTTTAAATATGGATCTAGACTTCCGAAATATATTTTTTTATTACCTTTTAGGCCTCTCTGAGTACGTGGTTAAAATGTTTGTATTTAGTGATAGTTAATCCTGTCTACATCTTCAAAGCAATTTATCAAGTAATTCTTATTATTACTATTATCTTAAAATGCATGCTATTTATGTTTCGTCGGATGGAATATACCCAGCCCATAGGGCAGATCTCTTACGCCTGAGTGGAGAGAATAATATGTATTTTCATCTTATGGACTGGTGCATTCGAAAATTAGAAATTAGAGGCCGAAAAAGCGGCCAAATTGGTCAAGCATTGCAATTGTGCAAATCCATAACTAATAATCATTAAGTATCCATTGTTTTTATAGGACGCGGAATGTTTTACGTTTTTGGGAATATTTATTCTGTAATAATACTTCTTGAGAAAAGTTTCTCAAATATAAACCATATAATTTTGAAGATGATGGCTTGACTTACGCTCACAAAACATGAGTATAAATTAAATAAGAAGAAAAATCGCGGAATTTATAAGTAATTATATCAACCAGTTGAGGGGATAGTTACTAGCAGACGCTGATAATCAAGGTTGACGATTTTATCACCAAATAAAAGGTGACGAAAAAGGAGAATGGCTGACTGGGTTGTCGATAATTTCTCAGGGAACCATAAAAGTTGAGATTATAAGGTAGCAGAAGTGATGGAAATTATAGAAAACTATAAATTACATTTTATTGATTCTGATATTGACTACACCCCCAAAGTTTTTATATATTTTTAGGTATTAATAATATTGTGTGAAACTAACTACTCAGTGGACAAAAGCCCCAACCTGCGTTGAATTACACCCACAATATCTACCCATATATTCCTTATTATTAGCTTTTGATAAGAATTGTAGGAGATTTGATTTAAATTAGCTTAAAATACCTTTCTAAAACAGTAAAAAAAAAACCCCAAAGTCTTGGTAACTTCAGCAAGTAACAAGCAGACATTTCATCAGGAAAATAAGGCATTGTCAAAGCATGAAGGATAATCATAAGCTGCCTGATGACTGCTACATGCTCGCAAGAGTATAAAAGAGCTACATATAAGGTTTGTTATCGTTCTGCAATTAAATGGTTCTATATAGTTACCTACTTTAATTTCAATTTACTATCGCTTGGTAATTTTGTCAATAAAATGGTGTTATTTTGAGCAGCTCTAGAACTGTTCCCTATTGGAATCAAACAAACAAACCTATAATAAGCAGAGAGATTGCATCGCACACGTTATCGACCTGTAATATTTAAAATCCTCAAACCTTTAACATGAATGTTACTGCATAAAATGTATCTCTTTCAAGAGTTATGTGATTTTTATTGCTTCTGTGCATCGGTTACAGGAATTCGGATCCAGCAACCCCAAAAACATAAATGTACGACGGCTTTGTCATTTGCATATCTATCTTTCGATTTCACCTTAGAATAACCTTGAAGCTAACCTGATGGGGTTAAATGAACTCTAGATTCGGATCCAGCGATCTCAAAAACATAACTGTATGACGGTTTAGTCCACTTGTATACCTATCTTTCGATTTGACTTTGGAATGCCCTTGAAATTAACCTGATGGTGTTCAATGAACTTCTTATTTGGATCTACTGACCCTAAAGACAAATGTATGATGGTCTGGATAACTTACATATCTAACTGTTGATTTGACCTTGGGATAACCTTGAATGTTAACTCATGAGGTTAAGTGGACCCCAGATTTGGATTCAACGAGCAAAAATACACAGCAAGACATTTACTATTTTATTTATCAATTGTATGTTTTATTTAATTTAAGGCACTAATGCAGCGCAAATGATACTCTACGACTGCTAAATTTAAAATAAGTATATACTTTTCGGTGGTAGAAAAATATGGCTTGTAATCCGTTTGTAAAATGCCATGGGACAAAATGTCCACATTGCATAAATACGTTAACTTCTCGTACCTACGCAAAGATATATTATGATTGGTTAGTTCCAAGATAAAACATTCAATGAGTGGGTCTTATTTGGTGGGCTTGATACCTTAGTAAAAATATGGTAATTTATTGCAGCTATTTTAGAAACCAATTTATAATATTTTAAGATTCATATACCTTTGTAGATGGTAGGCTATGCATTATTACTTCTTTATCTCATTTATTATTATTTGCGTTTTCTATTTATTGAAAATTTATAAAGTTTAAGGACACAATTAACCGGCTGCACATAATTTGTTTTTGATTAGTAGGCAGAACATTTATTTTCCTAACAGTTCAGGATAATAATGCTTTCAGTACCTAAAGGTTAATTGCTAGTTTTCAAATGCGGTAGCGGCCATTATTCGAAGACACATAAATCCCATCACACATGCAGTTAACAATTTAGAAATAAATCTATTGTATTCGTAGGTTTTTTCTTTCTATCGACTCATAAGTTCACTGTGACAAGGACGTACTCAAACCATTAATAACATTCCAGTGGAATTATCAGTTATTATTAGACAACCATTTTTTTTCTCCTTGACAGATTAATCTTTTACGTCTCGTCATGTAGTCATGATACTCAACGAGAAAGGCACACAGGATGCATCTATTTGCATTGAAATATCGTCACGATGTAATTAGTAAACGAGTATCATTTTCTCTTTCAAATGAACTTTAGATTTTCATACAGAACTTAATGGAACAGTTCTGAGGTGAAAACTATCAATTTCTACCTACAGAAGACCAAAGCAAAAAAATGAAATTTCACATTCCGCCAGTTAGAAAACTCTTTATGGAATAGATTAAGTCATTTGATAATTGCAACTATTAGGAAGACGCTAAAAAAGGTAAATTAGCGATATTAGTGGTAAAACTTGGATACTTAATATCTTTCGGAGAAATGTGACATGATTTACTTGATTTCTCGTGATTTTATACGAATTCACTTGATTTTACTGATTTAATAATAATGATATTTTATTTCCTTAATGAAAATATTACAATTGTACCTATAGAAATAGTCAACTAATTATAGGTAAAAACACTATGCAAAATGTACATCATAATAAAATAAAACACATTCACATGGTTGACATAATAATATACTCAGACAAACAATAAAAAGACTTACCAAGCAAATATTTCCTCAAACAAATTTTGAACATTTTGATGTTTTGATATGATTTTATGTAGTCAGGCAGTTTATTAAATATTTTTAACCCAATATATTTAGGGTTAGGAGAATTTTGTGTTAAATTCTAGTAAACGGTAGGTGAAAGTGATGCTTTTGACGGGTCTTATACGAATGGATATTCCCATTTAAATTAAATATGCCTGCGTTATTGAATATATAAGTATTTATCTCCAATACATACAAGGACGTTAATGTTAATATATCATAGTCCCTAAAAAATGGCCTACATGATTAGATACCTTAGCTATGCATCGAATAATAGACTTTTGCGTTACTTTAGAAACATTAGTCGAATTCATAGACCTTATAAATCATGGACCGGCCCTAGAAAGAGAGGTCCGCTGCCCTGATGTGTGCAAGAGGGATGAAGCTAGTCCGGGCAAAAACATATGTTCTATGACAGAAAAATATATAAACATAACCTGACAAAACTTTTCCTGTTACTATTGTTAATGATTTGTGTGCCTTTTGTGATTTAGTTGTGTTTAGTGTGTTTATTAGCAATAGTTTTTAAAGACTCATAAACTACGGTGGAGTCGGTCTGTCACCGTAAATGTCATACATCTGTCATTTACGGTTTTTGTTTTTTTTTCGGCCAATGATCTGTGGGTTTTTGCCCGGACTAGCTCTATCTCTGTCGCACACATCTGAGCATCAACAATTTGTATAGGCAGAAAACGGTTTTGGGCGCGTCCATGATTTATAAGGTCTATGGTCGAATTAGCCCAAAAACAGACGCCATACCTTAATATTGCTTCCACTGCTGCATAATATACATTTATTAATTGTTTTATATTAAGTATTGAACGTAAGTTTAAAAATACGAATCTTAGTCTATTGACCTTAGAAACTATTTTTTCACAATGAGATTTCCAACTCAGATTTTCATCCAAATTGAGTTCCAAAAATCGTATGCTATCATGTCTGTTACACAACGACGCATTGTAAATATCGAGAGCTTTATCTTTAACATTATGTTGATAGGTATGTATACGTAAAATTTCAGTTTTTTCAACATTAAAATATAAATTAAGATCAGTGAAATTGTGAGCAATATTATTTAAAATGTCAGAGCACCTACTTTTTAGATTATTAAAAATTTTATCATAAATTATGAGAGATATATCATCAGCATACACAGTAAAGGGACAACCTGGTATAACCGAACCAATTTGATATATAAAGTATACAAAACTGGGCTCAAAATGAATCCCTGCGGTTCCCCTAATTCAACATTCAAGGATCACTTGATTTCGCATGATTTTGTCGATTTTACTGATTCCACTTGAGTTTCCATTTGGATTTAATGATTTTATTAGTATTTGAAGTACCGAGCTTTGCACTGATTGGAAAATTTCATATGCTGAGTTTAATTACTTGTTTTCTTATAATGGAATTATCTAGTGTTTGAACAAAAGTTCAAAACAAATTTTTAGAGCTTAGATATATCTAGTAGCTATTTACAGAATAATTAGATGCTTCATCTTAATGCTTCGAGATATGATTTTTTTTAAACAACTGTGTAATTAGAGATGGACATTTAAATTTTAACTAGCTGTAAGCAAACAGCGTTGTAAGAAAATTGACTCTAAAATTTAGGTAACATAATAATCAATAAAATAATACCTAGTATTTTCTTTTTTATTCAATTACCACACTTATTTAAGATATATTATTTAGTAGATCATGTAAAGGTGTATAGAAGATTAAATAAAATTTTGTCCGTTGTCGATTGAATCGAATCGAATTGAATTTGAAGAACAGTTCTACTTATTTGCACTCATGAAATAATATCGACAATTAGAACTATATTTTAACATCATACAGCACATAAAGGCAAAGACAAACTTATATAAGATTTAATATTAAAATTTTCTGTCAGATGACAAATTAGCATACCAAATATATTTAGTTACTCAATTATTAAACTTAATTCTGTTTTGCGATTGGTGAAGTAAGAAGTAAGTTTATATAAAACATTTAAGAGAAAAATATTTTACGATATTTGGTCCAAAACTAACCAAGCATACTTCTATTGAATTCAAGTGACGAAATCTCTTAAATATGTCTATTCACGAAGAGATAATTCATATTCTAATATCCTTTTTTTCAAAAATATAATTTGATCCTTAAATATAGGTTCCATAAGATTATTACAATATCACTTGAATGAAATATAATTTCTTATGACACAAGGTACCACGAGTTGCATACTTTGAGACGTCACACTGCAAGTGAGGCTTAAAATTACCGAAGTATTCCTTGGTCCAAAACAATGTGTCAAATTATGGTTAGAAAAGTACGAATGGATGGTAAATTCTCCAAAACTAATGAGTGCCTTGTGCAAATTTTGTGTAATTTTCAAACTTGTTGTAAAGAGAGAACACTTACGGTCTTTTATAGTACAGCAACTAAAAATTTCATGAAAGCGCTAAGTCTCATCAACATTCAGAATTGCATAAGCAGGCAGTTTGCAAATCGAGCAATTTTACAAAAGTTTCATCTGGCGATAAAACCAACATTTTTGATCAAATTAAGAATCATGAAAGAGAACTTATTGAACAAAATCGCCAGAAATTTAAACACATAATATCTACAATTCTCTTTTGTGGTTCTCATGATTTTTTTTCCAAGCCAAAAAGTCAGATAAAGGAAACTTTCATGATCTGTTGAAATTTCGAGTAGAAAGCGGTGACAGCGATTTGGACGTTCATTTAAAAACTACGCAAAAATATACCTGTGTTCAAATGTAAAACAATCTAATTGATATATGTGGGAATGCCATTCGCGAAAAAAAAAAATAATGAAGCGAACGATTCTTAAGCTTTTTCTGTCTTAGCCGACGAAACTGCGAACAGTTATCGTTAGGTATTCGATTTGTGGAGAAAGAAAATTGTATACGAGAAGAATTTATTCCTTTTGAAGAGTTAAAATATATGGATGCGAAATCAATCCCTGATTTGATATGGGCTCGGATTTGACGGTTGTTGAATTTGGTAGTAAATGACCTTAATGCAGTACAACAAATTCAAAATTCTAATAAGTACTATTAAGGAAGTTATTACATTTTTTAGAGTCCAAAAATAAGAGGCCGCGTGCCAAACGTGCCTCTTTTATGTGAAACTCGTTGGACAGCAAATACAAAGCGATACGATTAATTTGCGAAAAAAATTCTCACTTTAAGAACCGCTTTAGAGGATATTTATTTATTTATTTAACATCCAGCAGGCTGACAGCCCATTTACAGGAGTATTACAGTCATGAGTGAAAAAGGCAGTACAATAAGTGAAAAAAAAAATAAATAAAATTCGTCGCATACTAACAAGAACATAATATACATAGACATACTTATCTAAATTGCATACAATATAAATATAGAAGAAACAAAATAATAATAATAAATTGTTACTTTAATTATACAGCACAGAAAGTAAATGTTGTTTGAATTGTCGTAAAGTGACGGAAAATATATCGGCAGTTACAAAGGTCTCAAAAATTTTACATGTAAGATATATAGGACTACTAAAGTAATGAAAGGAATTAGGAACAGGAAGATAGAATGTTCTACAAGTTCGTGAAGCAGATCTAGGTGTGTGAAATAAAATGCGGGCAAGTAATTCCGGTGAATCAACAAGATTATGTATGATCTTATGTGCATTAATAAATGTGTACTACAGCCTGTTTTATGGACATTTGACATATAATGTTATCTTGTGGGGTAATTCCACTGATAGCAAGAGAATCTTTATATCTCAAAAGAGGATTTTAAGATTGATTTTCAACCTACATCGCAGGGATTCTTGTAAACCTGTATTTATTAATAATGACATCATGAGTTTTCCATGTATTTATATTTATCGTACGTTATTGTATATTAAAACAAATATTAAGGAATTTCCTTGTAGATCTGGCTTAGTTAATTATGTAACAAGATACTCTGATCTGCTTTTGCTCCCGAAGCACAAAACAGCTAAATTTGAAAAGTGTGTTACATATATAGGTATAAAATTATATAATCACCTTTCAGTACAATTAAAAAATATGGAACTTAAGGATTTTAAAATTAGACTCAAGGAAATTCTATTGAAAAAATGCTATTATAGTTTACAGGAATTTTTCTCTGACCGGGAGTTTTAATTACTTCTAGTTATGAGTATTTTACATTCTGTTTGTTTTATTTTGGTTTGTTTTATTCTGGTTTGTGTGTCCTCATGAACTATGTTATGTGGATCGTTTGTGTTCTTGTGATCTACTTTATTTTGACTTGTCCTATACATTTTTAATGTCTAAAAGGATTAATAAAGATTATTATTATTATTATTATTATTATATAAGAACACTACACTTCTAATGTTACGGCGTCTATACAAAGAGGTAAATTTAAAATCAGTTAAAAGTAGATTGTATTCGAAATTTCGTATGGGATAAATATGATATTTTCTGAAATAAGTGTATTTCAGAAACCTTCTTTGTACAGACTCCAACATGTCAACATATGTGGATGTATGAGTGTTCCAAACAACGCAGCAGTATTCTAGCTTACTCCTGACAAGCGTGAAATAAAGCGAAGAAATCGTATCCAAAGAATTAAAATCTCTGCTGTTTCGAATAACAAACCCCAGCAATTTGAAGGCTTCCTTAGTAATATTTGCAATGTGACTGCAGAAGGACAGTTTGATGTCAAACGTAATGCCCAGGTCTTTCACCTCATAAACACGGTCAAGCACAGCATTATCGATAGTATAATCAAAATTCACGATATTAAAAATCCTATGAAATGTCATGACCTTGCATTTAGCAATATTCAGACTCAACTTATTGGCGTTACACCACTCGCTCAAGGAAACCAAATCCCGCTGCAATAACAAACAATCCTGGACAGTGCTTATCTCTCTAAACAACTTCATGTCATCAGCAAAAAGCAGCTTCCTAGAAGAGAGAGCACAACAGATATCAGATATGAATAATAAGAATAAGAGAGGCCCCAAGTTGGAGCCCTGGGGTACCCCTGACGTTGCAAAAAAAGTGGAAGATTTAACACCGCTGATTTCAACATGCAACATTCTATCACTTAAGTAGGATTGTAGCAAGTTAATTAATTGAGATGAAATTCCAAACGAGGGTAATTTTGCCAACAATACACTGTGTGATACCGTATCAAAGGCCTTTCTAAAATCCGTATAAATGACATCAACCTGTTTCTTCGAATCAAGTGATTGGGATACAAATTCAGTAAAACAGCAGAGATTGCTCTCGGTGCTACGAGATTTTACAAAACCGTGTTGTTCAGTAGGCAACATATTTTTAACATGCTCATACAAAAAATCAGTTAATATAATTTCCAATAATTTAGAGAATACAGAGGTTATAGAAATTGGACGGTAGTTTTTAACATCATTAATATCTCCAGATTTAAACACAGGAGTAATTCTAGAACACTTCCATATAGTGGGAAAAGTACCCGATGTCGATTGATCCCGACGATTTAATTTACAAACAAGGACAAAGGCGAATAATATTCTTAGTGCTATATCTACACCCACTTTTATTATCTATTTTAAAATTATATCCCGGTATTTGTCACAACACGAACCTGTCGTCAATAAACTACAATGTATTTCTGCTTATCTCCTTTCGGTAAAACAACATATTGAGAAACTCATTCAAATCTTCCAACGCGATCGAAACAATTCTAACGAAGTTTTCTTCTGATTATTATTTAGTTCTCTAGAAGAGTTGTCTCAAAGTATTGACATTGAAATAAAAATGCCAAGACCCATTGGGCGGCAATGTCACAGAACGAATGTATCTGCGGACTCACGAGAAGTGTATTTTAGACGAGCAATATTCGTTCCATATTTGGATTCCTTCATTACTTCACTTAAATCTAGATCTTCGGATGACGCTAGTTCAGGATTTTCATTGAGTTTGATTCATTCAACAAATATAAAAAATAATGTGTGTGTGTAATAGTGTGCATTGTTATATAAAAAAAATAACTGACAAGTACAGGATAGAGAACTTTGAAGCTGTAGAGTAATATCTGAGAATCAAATGTTATTGTCTGCTATTAAACACTATTATGAAACAATTCTACAGATTAAGAAATAAAATAGGATTAACTAGGAAACAGAGTCTAAGTAGTAACTGAATTATTTGCAAACTACTCAAAAATTAACAATAGTTCTTTTACACAACCCAATACTTTGCGGGTTATGTTGAAAAGAATGTCTGGGTTGTCACGCTGCGAATCATTTTATATAATACATATTTAGACATCACTGCAGCATCTCCATGAGGAAATTAACAAGAACTGTAAACAATAGTTACAGTTAAGCAATCGAGGTTAATTTGGAATTGATAAATCTGTGTCAGTTAGCATCGTGGTGGCGGAATAAATAATTGTTTATGTTACGGATTGAAATACATTGATTTTATCCCAAATTATATACTTACTTCATACGCATAATAATTATTGTTTATTATTCGTCTCGGACAACGGTGCTGGAACATTATAAATATAATAATTAAATAAAATAATTGCAATGACTGGGTGTCCTAAAGCCAATGGGCCATACTTTTGCTGTGGTTTTAACTTCTTAAAAAATTACGATCATTGGAAAAAAATATTTGGTTTATTCTTTTCTCTGTAATGGATAAAATAATTTAAAATATCTACAGTAGGGTACTTGTCGATAGATTTATAGGTTCTGATTGTAACAGTCCAACAACGGAAGCCGAAATCAATATAAGGGCGAGCCCAGAGATCCCGGGTCTGCTCTCATAGAGCCTAGCTCAAGAACAACAATGGCAGGTCAGAGAATCCAAAAATACAAATATAAATTGTTTCTAATTTATATATCTCTTTGAGCAATTATTAAAATTTTATCTTTACCACTTTTTTTACACGGTAGTACAAAAATTAATTACGTCTCATTTTCATCTAAAAGCAATTTTTCGATAATCCATAATCACCTTACGGATTTTATAATCACATAATGTTATGATAAATATGAATAACATTAACAAAAACACAATGGTTAACTTATTTTATGCAGAAGTTGATGTCATCGATAATCGTCTTAATATGTTTGTAATAAAATAAGTATTAAAAGCTTTTTATAGTTAGTAATAACCATAATCAATAATAAATGTCATTCCCTTTCACATCATTCTACTATTACAATCCTTGTCGACTATAAAACCTAGGGAAACCAAGAGAATTCGTGACTATGAAATATTGCATGCTGAAAATGTATACTTTAAATATAATTGGACAGCGTTATTGCCCTTTCAACTATTTTTTATATTTCATTTCGCAGTAATATTTATTTTCAGAATAACACGAAGTAATTATATTTTATTTTAATTAGGAGATTGTGGATAACTAATGTACAAATTAAGTCACGAAACCTGATGACCGCATATACCTACAATTTGCGATTTGTTATACGATTACTATGCGTCATTTTTGACGATGAACTACAGGGTGTTTTAAACTGCACGCGATAACATTGATGTTTCAAAAGTTAGCGAGTTAGGCAATGTACGTAATTTAGTTAAATAATTTCCCAGAAATAGTTAATACGACAATCTCAGTTTGAGAGATTTTCCCAGAAATAGGTACAAGAGATATAAGTAGGAATATTAAAAATAATAATTGAAGTCAACTAAAGTCAATCTTAACGGAGTTACATAACCTCAAAGTAATTTTTTAAAATTTGATTTTTAACTATACTTATAATAGTGGAACATTTTTTTTCAAATTTGGCACACTTGTTACTTTTACAGAATAGATTACGTTTAAGAATTTGGTGTATATAAGTTCCAGTTTCTCGAGATAAACGTCTAGTAATTATTTGTGGTTCATTTTCAACTGTTTGCAAAATATTTTCTTCATCTTGTACCCTTATTGCTCTAGGACGTTTTCGGATTTATTCACAAACTGTCCCTCGAGCTTTCAACATTAGAAAATATTTTTCTATGGAAATCACTCGATTTGGGCATCACCTACGATATTCTTCCACACTTGTACAGATTTCTTCACAGAAACCTAGCACAGGTATATCAACTTATTCGCTGAATGTAAATTTTCCAACTATTTTCAAAAACAAACAGAAGCAGAAATAGTTTTATTACTACCTGTCAAATTTTAAAGACAAAGTCTACTACCTGACTTTTTGATTTCTTATAATAAACACTATTAAAATTATGTTTTAATTAATGCAAGTTTTTTAAAATTTAACAAGTTTAAAAAAAGTGTTATCAATTAAATTCTGCGCGGGATATTATCATTCTTTTATATTCGGTCAATGGAAAAAACATTTGGTATAATTTTAGGGGTGATTCACCCTCAATGAACACCTTGTAGTGTTTCAATTTACTTGAACTAATAGTCAAAGAAGACCAATAATAAATCTAAATCATGTACCAAATTTGGTTATTCCAAGTTAAAGTAATTCAGATATTTTTGTTTCGAAATATTTGGTCTCACTTTGAATCTGACCGGTGTGAAGTTAGCAGCTAAAAGTTAGCAGCCAATTTACCGAGAATACCCGAACACCCATAGGCGTACGCACAGAACGCAGCACGCAGCTATGGAAATATTAAATAAGGGAACGGGTAGCAAAACATTTTAGCATTAAAAACGAGACTGGCAATGTAGTGACATAATGCTCATTAACTTACAAGGTGTTTATCTAAGGGTAGCAACACCCACCCTTAAACAGGGAAAAATTTAAACGATAGAAGGGAATGAATAGCCACATAAGGAATTATCACAGGGGAAGATAATATGGTTATAAAACACATACTAGCAGCAAATTCATTTGGGGGGCATCTAAGGGTAGCAGAAGCCTCCCTTAAACAGGAAAAAAATCGGAAATGTTGGAAGGAAATGAATAGCCGCCCTGCAAATCACACCAGGGGAAGATAATATGGTTGTGAAACACATATTAGGAGCACATCCATTTCGGGGCCGTCTAAGGGTAGGAAAGTTCACCCTTGAACATGAAAAAAATTTAAAACGTTAGAAGGAAATGAATAGCCACCTTGGAAATCACACCAGGGGAAGATAGTATGGTTATGAAACACATATTAAGACCACATCCATTTCGGGGCCGTCTAAGGGTAGCAAAGCCCACCCTTAAACATGAAAAAAATCGGAAACGTTGGAAGGAAATGAATAGCCACCCAGCAAATCACACCAAGGGAAGATAGTATGGTTATGAAACACATATTAAGAGCACATCCATTTCGGGGCCGTCTAAGGGTAGCAAAGCCCACCCTTAAACATGAAAAAAATCGGAAACGTTGGAAGGAATTGAATAGCCACCCTGCAAATCACACCAGGGGAAGATAATATGGTTATGAAACATATATCAGGAGCACATCCATTTCGGGGCCGTCTAAGGGTAGCAAAGCCCACCCTTAAACATGAAAAAAATCGGAAACGTTGGAAGGAAATCAATAGCCACACTGCAAATTACACCAGGGGAAGATAGTATGGTTATGAAACTCATATTAAGAGCACATCTATTTCGGGGCCGTCTAAGGGAAGCAAAGCCCACCCTTAAACATGAAAAAAATCGGAAACGTTGGAAGGAAATGAATAGCCACCCTGCAAATCACACCAGGGGAAGATAATATGGTTATGAAACATATATCAGGAGCACATCCATTTCGGGGCCGTCTAAGGGTAGCAAAGCCCACCCTTAAACATGAAAAAAATCGGAAACGTTGGAAGGAAATGAATAGCCACACTGCAAATTACACCAGGGGAAGATAGTATGGTTATGAAACTCATATTAAGAGCACATCCATTTCGGGGCTGTCTAAGGGAAGCAAAGCCCACCCTTAAACATGAAAAAAATCGGAAACGTTGGAAGGAAATGAATAGCCACCCTGCAAATCACACCAGGGGAAGATAGTATGGTTATGAAACACATATTAAGAGCACATCCATTTCGGGGCCGTCTAAGGGTAGCAAAGCCCACCCTTAAACATGAAAAAAATCGGAAACGTTGGAAGGAAATGAATAGCCACCCTGCAAATCACACCAGGGGAAGATAATATGGTTATGAAACACATATTAGGAGTACATCCATTTCGGGGCCGTCTAAGGGTAGCAAAGCCCACCCTTAAACATGAAAAAAATTTGAAACGTTAGAAGGAAATGAATAGCCACCTTAGAAATCACATCAGGGGGCGATAATATGATTATGAAACACATATTAAGAGCACATCCATTTTGGGGCCGTCTAAGGGTAGCAAAGCCCACCCTTAAACATGAAGAAAATCGGAAACGTTGGAAGGAAATGAATAGCCACTCTGCAAATCACACCAGGGGAAGATAGCATTGTTATGAAACACATATTAAGAGCACATCCATTTCGGGGCCGTCTAAGGGTAGCAAAGCCCACCCTTAAACATGAAAAAAATCGGAAACGTTGGAAGGAAATGAATAGCCACTCTGCAAATCACACCAGGGGAAGATAGCATAGTTATGAAACACATATTAAGAGCACATCCATTTCGGGGCCGTCTAAGGGTAGCAAAGCCCACCCTTAAACATGAAAAAAATTTGAAACGTTAGAAGGAAATGAATAGCCACCTTAGAAATCACATCAGGGGGCGATAATATGATTATGAAACACATATTAAGAGCACATCCATTTCGGGGCCGTCTAAGGGTAGCAAAGCGCACCCTTAAACATGAAAAAAATCGGAAACGTTGGAAGGAAATCAATAGCCACTCTGCAAATCACACCAGGGGAAGATAGCATGGTTATGAAACACATATTAAGAGCACATCCATTTCGGGGCCGTCTAAGGGTAGCGAAGCCCACCCTTAAACATGAAAAAAATCGGAAACGTTGGAAGGAAATGATTAGCCACACTGCAAATCACACCAGGGGAAGATAGTATGGTTATGAAACACATATTAAGAGCACATCCATTTCGGGGCCGTCTAAGGGAAGCAAAGCCCACCTTTAAACATGAAAAAAATCGGAAACGTTGGAAGGAAATGAATAGCCACCCTGCAAATCACACCAGGGGAAGATAATATGGTTATGAAACACATATTAGGAGTACATCCATTTCGGGGCCGTCTAAGGGTAGCAAAGCCCACCCTTAAACATGAACAAAATTTGAAACAGAAGGAAATGAATAGGCACCTTAGAAATCACATCAGGGGGCGATAATATGATTATAAAACACATATTAGGAGCACATCCATTTCGGGGCCGTCTAAGGGTACCAAAGCCCACCCTTAAACATGAAAAAATCGGAAGCGATGGAAGGAAATGAATAGCCACGCTGCAAATCACACCAGGGGAAGATAGTATCGTTATGAAACACATACTAAGAGCACATCCATTTCGGGGCCGTCTAAGGGTAGGAAAGTTCACCCTTGAACATGA
This sequence comes from Monochamus alternatus, assembly GCA_037114965.1. Taxonomy (NCBI): domain Eukaryota; kingdom Metazoa; phylum Arthropoda; class Insecta; order Coleoptera; family Cerambycidae; genus Monochamus; species Monochamus alternatus. The sequence continues at coordinate 18,003,439 of CM073435.1, read as the reverse complement.
AAAAAATTTAAAACGTTAGAAGGAAATGAATATGTGTTTCATAACCATACTATCTTCCCCTGGTGTGATTTGCAGGGTGGCTATTCATTTCCTTCCAACGTTTCCGATATTTTTCATGTTTAAGGGTGGGCTTTGCTACCCTTAGACAGCCCCGAAATGGATGTGCTCCTAATATGTGTTTCATAATCATATTATCTCCCACTGATGTGATTTCTAAGGTGGCTATTGATTTCCTTCTAACGTTTCAATTTTTTTTCATGTTTAAGGGTGGGCTTTGCTACCCTTAGACGGCCCCGAAATGGATGTGCTCCTGATATATGTTTCATAACCATATTATCTTCCCCTGGTGTGATTTGCAGGGTGGCTATTCATTTCCTTCCAATGTTTCCGATTTTTTTTCATGTTTAAGGGTGGGCTTTGCTACCCTTAGACGTCCCCGAAATGGATGTGCTCCTAATATGTGTTTCATAACCATATTATCTCCCCCTGATGCGATTTTCAAGGTGGCTATTCATTTCCTTCTAACGTTTTAAATTTTTTTCATGTTCAAGGGTGAACTTTCCTACCCTTAGACGGCCCCGAAATGGATGTGCTCCTAATATGTGTTTCATAACCATATTATCTTCCCCTGGTGTGATTTGCAGGGCGGCTATTCATTTCCTTCTAACATTTCCGATTTTTTTCCTGTTTAAGGGAGGCTTCTGCTACCCTTAGACGGCCCCGAAATGGATGTGCTCTTAATATGTGTTTCATAACCATACTATCTTCCCCTGGTGTGATTTGCAGAGTGGCTATTCATTTCCTTCCAACGTTTCCGATTTTCTTCATGTTAAAGGGTGGGCTTTGCTACCCTTAAAAGGCCCCGAAATGGCTGTGCTCCTAATATGTGTTTCATAATCATATTATCTCCCCCTGATGTGATTTCTAAGGTGGCTATTCATTTCCTTCTAACGTTTCAATTTTTTTTCATGTTTAAGGGTGGGCTTTGCTACCCTTAGACGGCCCCGAAATGGATGTGCTCCTGAGATATGTTTCATAACCATATTATCTTCCCCTGGTGTGATTTGCAGGGTGGCTATTCATTTCCTTCCAACGTTTCCGATTTTTTTCACGTTTAAGGGTGGGCTTTGCTACCCTTAGACGGCCCCGAAATGGATGTGCTCTTAATATGTGTTTCATAACGATACTATCTTCCCCTGGTGTAATTTGCAGCGTGGCTATTCATTTCCTTCCAACGCTTCCGATTTTTTTCATGTTTAAGGGTGGGCTTTGCTACCCTTAGACAGCCCCGAAATGGATGTGCTCCTGATATATGTTTCATAACCATACTATCTTCCCCTGGTGTGATTTGCAGGGTGGCTATCCATTTCCTTCCAACGTTTCCGATTTTTTTCATATTTAAGGGTGGGCTTTGCTACCCTTAGACGTCCCCGAAATGGATGTGCTCCTAATATGTGTTTCATAACCATGTTATCTCCCCCTGATGCGATTTCCAAGGTGGCTATTCATTTCCTTCTAACGTTTTAAATTTATTTCATATTCAAGGGTGAACTTTCCTACCCTTAGACGGCCCCGAAATGGATGTGCTCCTAATATGTGTTTCATAACCATATTATCTTCTCCTGGTGTGATTTGCAGGGCGGCTATTCATTTCCTTCCAACATTTCCGATTTTTTCATGTTTAAGGGTGGGCTTTGCTACCCTTAGACGGCCCCGAAATGGATGTGCTCCTGATATATGTTTCATAACCATATTATCTTCCCCTGGTGTGATTTGCAGGGTGGCTATTCATTTCCTTCCAACGTTTCCGATTTTTTTCATATTTAAGGGTGGGCTTTGCTACCCTTAGACGTCCCCGAAATGGATGTGCTCCTAATATGTGTTTCATAACCATGTTATCTCCCCCTGATGCGATTTCCAAGGTGGCTATTCATTTCCTTCTAACGTTTTAAATTTATTTCATATTCAAGGGTGAACTTTCCTACCCTTAGACGGCCCCGAAATGGATGTGCTCCTAATATGTGTTTCATAACCATATTATCTTCTCCTGGTGTGATTTGCAGGGCGGCTATTCATTTCCTTCCAACATTTCCGATTTTTTCATGTTTAAGGGTGGGCTTTGCTACCCTTAGACGGCCCCGAAATGGATGTGCTCCTGATATATGTTTCATAACCATATTATCTTCCCCTGGTGTGATTTGCAGGGTGGCTATTCATTTCCTTCCAACGTTTCCGATTTTTTTCATGTTTAAGGGTGGGCCTTGCTACCCTTAGACGGCCCCGAAATGGATGTGCTCTTAATATGTGTTTCATAACCATACTATCTTCCCCTGGTGTGATTTGCAGAGTGGCTATTCATTTCCTTCCAACGTTTCCGATTTTCTTCATGTTAAAGGGTGGACTTTGCTACCCTTAGACGGCCCCGAAATGGCTGTGCTCCTAATATGTGTTTCATAATCATATTATCTCCCCCTGATATGATTTCTAAGGTGGCTATTCATTTCCTTCTAACGTTTCAATTTTTTTTCATGTTAAGGGTGGGCTTTGCTACCCTTAGACGGCCCCGAAATGGATGTGCTCCTGATATATGTTTCATAACCATATTATCTTCCCCTGGTGTGATTTGCAGGGTGGCTATTCATTTCCTTCCAACGTTTCCGATTTTTTTCATGTTTAAGGGTGGGCTTTGCTACCCTTAGACGGCCCCGAAATGGATGTGCTCTTAATATGTGTTTCATAACGATACTATCTTCCCCTGGTGTGATTTGCAGCGTGGCTATTCATTTCCTTCCAACGTTTCCGATTTTTTTCATGTTTAAGGGTGGGCTTTGCTACCCTTAGACGGCCCCGAAATGGATGTGCTCCTGATATATGTTTCATAACCATATTATCTTCCCCTGGTGTGATTTGCAGAGTGGCTATTCATTTCCTTCCAACGTTTCCGATTTTCTTCATATTTAAGGGTGAGCTTTGCTACCCTTAGACGGCTCCGAAATGGATGTGCTCCTAGTATGTGTTTCATAATCATATTATCGCCCCCTGATGTGATTTCTAAGGTGGCTATTCATTTCCTTCTAACGTTTCAAATTTTTTTCATGTTTAAGGGTGGGCTTTGCTACCCTTAGACGGCCCCGAAATGGATGTGCTCTTAATATGTGTTTCATAACCATACTATCTTCCCCTGGTGTGATTTGCAGAGTGGCTATTCATTTCCTTCCAACGTTTCCGATTTTTTTCATGTTTAAGGGTGGGCTTTGCTACCCTTAGACGTCCCCGAAATGGATGTGCTCCTAATATGTGTTTCATAACCATGTTATCTCCCCCTGATGCGATTTCCAAGGTGGCTATTCATTTCCTTCTAACGTTTTAAATTTATTTCATATTCAAGGGTGAACTTTCCTACCCTTAGACGGCCCCGAGGTGGATGTGCTCCTAATATGTGTTTCATAACCATATTATCTTCCCCTGGTGTGATTTGCAGGGCGGCTATTCATTTCCTTCCAACATTTCCGATTTTTTCATGTTTAAGGGTGGGCTTTGCTACCCTTAGACGGCCCCGAAATGGATGTGCTCCTGATATATGTTTCATAACCATATTATCTTCCCCTGGTGTGATTTGCAGGGTGACTATTCATTTCCTTCCAACGTTTCCGATTTTTTTCATGTTTAAGAGTGGGCTTTGCTACCCTTAGACGGCCCCGAAATGGATGTGCTCTTAATATGTGTTTCATAATCATATTATCGCCCCCTGATGTGATTTCTAAGGTGGCTATTCATTTCCTTCTAACGTTTCAAATTTTTTTCATGTTTAAGGGTGGGCTTTGCTACCCTTAGACGGCCCCGAAATGGATGTGCTCCTGATATATGTTTCATAACCATATTATCTTCCCCTGGTGTGATTTGCAGGGTGGCTATTCATTTCCTTCCAACGTTTCCGATTTTTTTCATGTTTATGGGTTGGCTTTGCTACCCTTAGACGGCCCCGAAATGGATGTGCTCTTAATATGTGTTTCATAATCATATTATCGCCCCCTGATGTGATTTCTAAGGTGGCTATTCATTTCCTTCTAACGTTTCAAATTTTTGTCATGTTTAAGGGTGGGCTTTGCTACCCTTAGACGGCCCCGAAATGGATGTACTCCTAATATGTGTTTCATAACCATATTATCTTCCCCTGGTGTGATTTGCAGGGTGGCTATTCATTTCCTTCCAACGTTTCCGATTTTTTTCATGTTTAAGGGTGGGCTTTGCTACCCTTAGACGGCCCCGAAATGGATGTGCTCTTAATATGTGTTTCATAATCATATTATCGCCCCCTGATGTGATTTCTAAGGTGGCTATTCATTTCTTTCTAACGTTTCAAATTTTTTTCATGTTTAAGGGTGGGCTTTGCTACCCTTAGACGGCCCCGAAATGGATGTGCTCCTGATATATGTTTCATAACCATATTATCTTCCCCTGGTGTGATTTGCAGGGTGGCTGTTCATTTCCTTCCAACGTTTCCGATTTTTTCATGTTTAAGGGTGGGCTTTGCTACCCTTAGACGTCCCCGAAATGGATGTGCTCCTAATATGTGTTTCATAACCATATTATCTTCCCCTGATGCGATTTCCAAGGTGGCTATTCATTTCCTTCTATCGTTTTAAATTTTTTTCATGTTCAAGGGTGAACTTTCCTACCCTTAGACGGCCCCGAAATGGATGTGCTCCTAATATGTGTTTCATAACCATACTATCTTCCCCTGGTGTGATTTCCAAGGTGGCTATTCATTTCCTTCTAACGTTTTAAATTTTTTTCATGTTCAAGGGTGAACTTTCCTACCCTTAGACGGCCCCGAAATGGATGTGCTCCTAATATGTGTTTCATAACCATATTATCTTCCCCTGGTGTGATTTGCAGGGCGGCTATTCATTTCCTTCCAACATTTCCGATTTTTTTCCTGTTTAAGGGAGGCTTCTGCTACCCTTAGATGCCCCCCAAATGAATTTGCTCCTAGTATGTGTTTTATAACCATATTATCTTCCCCTGTGATAATTCCCTATGTGGCTATTCATTCCCTTCTATCGTTTAAATTTTTCCCTGTTTAAGGGTGGGTGTTGCTACTCTTAGATAAACACCTTGTAAGTTAATGAGCATTATGTCACTACATTGCCAGTCTCGTTTTTAATGCCAAAATGTTTTGCTACCCGTTCCCTTATTTAATATTTCCATAGCTGCGTGCTGCGTTCTGTGCGTACGCCTATGGGTGTTCGGGTATTCTCGGTAAATTGGCTGCTAACTTTTAGCTGCTAACTTCACACCGGTTTGAATCTGCAGCTTCGCCTGTGTACAATTTTGTATATGTTCTGTGTCGGTTCTTATGCGGAACACCCTGTATATCTATGAGATTGCAAAAAATGTACTAAAACATTGGTTTTCTATAATTTTTCTGAAATAAAAAAGTAAAAACGATAAGGGAGGTTGAATATTGTGTGGATACGCTACCGCAACACAGTCACTTTTTCGTAGTGTAGTTAAAAACAACCTTAAAATTTAAAGATGACGAATTAATAGGGCAATCCAACGAACTGTCAAATCACTTTAAAAATGGCGGCTGCAGGACAAACAACTCGACATATGACAAGCAGAAATTTGTGATTTTGTGTAGAACTGTGTGTTTGGCTCATTATATTTTATACCTATTTCGGAATACCAAGGATAATTCAGACTATCATAATGGTTTTGTTTTGTTGTGTTATGAATTGTTGGAGTAGAGGACAGCGAGAAGATCAAGTTAGATTTTTTAGGATTCCTGCTGCATTGAATTATAGACAGAACTGATCTCAATGAACTCTCATATAAGACGGCAAAAGTGGCTTAGTGCAATAAAACAGCAAGACCTAACTCAAGAAAAAATTAAATACAGTGTACAAGTTTTAAATATAAATTTAAATATAAATTAGTAAAATGATCAGTTATAATATTAACCTAATAAAGATATCATATTTAAAAAAAAAATAAATGTGGACCAGCTGATTTTTTCAGTGTGGATGAAAGGCTGTCTCCAACCAAAAAATCACTCTGGACACCATTGTGGTTTTTTTGCTATTTTGCTTTAATTTACTATACTTATTATGGTTCAGTAAAGATACAATATAAGGCTGACCAGCTAGTTTTTGCAGGTTTCTTCAAGTACTGTCTTCTGATTTTCCATCCAAAAAAGCACAGTCCACCTCCTTCGCTGTTTTGCGCAACAGGGGTGGTTTATGATTATTGTGTCATATCAAAAATATTTTGTGTACATATACTTAATAAAAGTCATTACCGCTGTTCCGGAGGATCTATTGTTTTAAAAAGATTTAAGCATATTTAATACGAATGTTCTAATTAAATAGGTATTTTGAGGTACGACAGTTTGAACCAATGGGATGTAGTATCAAAGTAACTTTGTGTTTTCAGTGATGTGAATTGTCAGTTGCACTCATTTCCACACAACCACCCATACCACCACCAAGAAACCACCCTTATTGCAGAAAACACCGAAGGGGAAGTGTGCATTTTTGGGTATCCACTCAGGAGACAGTCCTCTAAGAACCCTCCAAAAACTAGCTCCTAAGCCTTTTATTTGTATCTTTACTGAATCATAAATAAATATCGTATTTTTTTTCATATAATGTGCGGTGAAGCGTCAAATATGTAAGTTACAAAAAAGTTAATATATTAATATTATTATGTACAAGTTGGAAAACAAATTCCAAAAATAAAGTAAATAAGAAACCACCCTTATTGTAAAAAAACTCACAAGGGTCTCTAGTGTAATTTTTTGGTTGGACATCCACCCTGAAAAAATCAGGTTGTGTGCATGTATTTTTTTGCACTATATGAGTACTTCGTGCAAATACGGCAGTTTATACAGGCATTCGGAAAAGGTTTTAAAAGATAGGTTTACACGGTTCGAATTCCTTTCTTGTCTTTTAAATTAGAATAAGGCTGGATAAATTAGCAGATTGTTGGCGACAAAGTAATGCAATTTAGCCAACTTACCTTAGTACAAAAGACAGAGGATCTCAAATTTAAGGTTTTGAATTCAAAATTATTAAAATTTTTAGAATGTTTTCAATGAATTGCTTTGAAAAACAAATCTGTACTTTATTCTAAACGCTAAAAGGCGCTACAAAATGTACTCGCGGATAAAAATTGGTCATAACTTTTTTCTCACTGTATGTATCACAGTTTTAAAAGAAAATGATTATGATACTAATTTTATGTTGTCAAATTTAACCATTTTCTGTTTGTTGTAATTTAATTTTCATGACGTCGGTTTTAATATACCTAATACAAATTTTACCTTTTTTCTATCACATAACTTACTAAATAAGTCTAAATTTGAAATTTAATAATAAATAAAATAATTTTACATACTCTTATCTTCAGCATTAAATTACATAAAATGCAAAAATAGTAAATAAATTGAAAACGGTTCAATTTAGCGAATTAGTATGTATCATATTATTGTGTACAAAAGAATAATATTATTCTACTTTGATACATACAATGAGAAAAATGTTATGTTTATCCACCACGACTACCTACATTTTGTAGCGGCCACTAGCGTTTAGAGTAGAGTACAAATTCGTTTTTTTATGTCTATAATCCCCGAATCCAAATTTTCAAAGTAATTCACTGAGAACTTAGACAGACAAGATTTGCGACGTATAATACTGTCACTGGCGTATAGCTTTCAATTTAGTTAGACGTGCAGTGCCACTGACGGAAAATGTCGTCGAAATTAAAATTACAGTCCAGTCAGCAAATTCGTTGTAATAACAACTCATATAGACATAATTTAGATAGTGTTTCAACTATCAAATCTCAAATTTTATAGAAAAAGAACCACTGGCACAGACATATTATCGAAACTGCCACCGGTAGCGAACCTGTTAACCCTTAAAGTACGTCATTCTGCTGATTCTTAAAATTTGAAAGCTAAATTCATTTCTTTAGTTTTATTGGGTTTTTGCCACACTTCTGAAAAAATAATAAAGATTAATTAAATAAGCCCTTGCGTCAAACGGAACAGTCAAGGGTTATTTTTGAAACTACGTTTGCCTAATCAAAAAATCTCACACTGAAAAAAGCAGATAAGTAAAAAATAACAAAAATCACATCACTATCGCGCACTTCCGTATTATTGACGTTTCGAAAAACTCTCTGTTTTCGTTCTCAAAATCGTAGTAAAAATATTAAACGTATGTCAAGTTTGACAGTTTAAAATTTGTTTATCTGCTTCCATAGAGATGTTAAATGATTTTTATTTTATTATTACTTACTTCTACGCGTTTTAGACAAAAATGATCGTAAAGTATTAGTTGTCTGAAAAACTGTTCGAATATTAAATTTATTAGCGATTCTGATAATATAGGAATGTATGGAATTTTTATTGTATGATTAATTTCTTTTATTTGTCTTACAGTGTTCGTTTTATCTGTAATATTTTTGAACGTTCTATCAACAAAATTTGGAGGGTATTCATTATTTATTAAAACATTTTTAATAAATTTTAGTTCGTTATTAAAAATATAATTGTTTGATGAAATTAATTTTGCTCTATCATATAAACATTTAACAACACCTTTCTTAATATCGATGTGATGGTTAGATCTAAAATTTAAATATCTATTGGTGTGAGTTTGTTTTCTATAAACACTTGTTTCTACAGAATTATCGTGTTTTTTAATTAAAACATCTAAAAATGGTAGCATATTATTATTTTCTATTTCCAAAGTGAATTTTATTGTTGGTTTCTTATTTAAAAATTCATTAAATTCTGTAACAGTAAAAGGCCAAATTGCAAAAATGTCATCTACATATCTCCACCAGATAGTTGGTTTTTTATTCATATTTTGAATATAATTTTCTTCAAAAACATCCATAAAAATATTACTTGAAATTGGTGATAATGATGAGCCCATTGTCATTCCGAAATTTTGTTGATAAAATTCACTAAGTCTATGTAAAAACAACATATTTTCAACTAAACAATAAATAATGAATATACCCTCCAAACTTTGTTGATAGAACATTCAAAAATATTACAGATAAAACGAACACTGTAAGACAAATAAAAGAAATTAATCATACAATAAAAATTCCATACATTCCTATATTATCAGAAAAGTTAAGAAGAATCGGTAATAAATTTAATATTCGAACAGTTTTTCAGACAACTAATACTTTACGATCATTTCTGTCTAAAACGCGTCCAAAAATTGATATACAAAATTAAAAAAATTGCGTCTACAGTATACCTTGTGAATGCAATAAACATTATGTTGGAGAAACGTCTCGGCTTATGAATGTTAGAGTTGAGGAACATAAAAATTACATAAAAGACGGGAATTTGAAAAATCTAAAATTTGCGAACACGCTTGGGAAAACGGTCATTTGATTCAATGGGGTTCGGCAAAAATTTTAGAGAAGGAAGATAACGCAACAAAAAGAAAATTAAAAGAGACCGCGATTATTTTGTTAAACGGAAATAAATGTGTGTCAAACTGTTCAGTAAACATCAATCATTGTTGGCTACAGTTGTATCAAGAAGAAGTAAGTAACAATAAAATAAAAATCATTTAACATCTCTATGGAAGCAGATAAACAAATTTTAAACTGTCAAACTTGACATACGTTTAATCTTTTTACTACGATTTTGAGAACGAAAACAGAGAGTTTTTCGAAACGTCAATAATGCGGAAGTGCGCGATAGTGATGTGATTTTTGTTATTTTTTACTTATCTGCTTTTTTCAGTGTGAGATTTTTTGGTTAGGCAAACGTAGTTTCAAAAATAACCCTTGACTGCTCCGTTTGGCGCAAGGGCTTATTTAATTAATCTTTATTATTTTTTCAGAAGTGTGGCAAAAACCTAATAAAACTAAAGAAAAACTAAAATTATGCCACAAATAAATAGCTTCAGACAATATCTAAATTCATTTCGTTATAAAAACGGCTCATAATTTTTTAAATAAAAATTTTCAACGTTTGTGGCTACATAAGTTACAGTTTCGTTATTGCTGTTATTTTTTATACGTAAAAAATGTTAATAGCGGTCACTGTCCTCGGCAAGTGTAAATAAAACTTTTTAACCAATTGATTGCGGCTATATCCGTTGAAAAACAATTTCATGTGCAATCGGGATGTTTATATAACTCTAAATCCAATTAGAACAGAAAAGGCAGTCTTATTAAACCGGATGATTCGATGAGACCGCAGGCTGCGCGATTGGGTATGAAGCGGAAAACAAGATATTCATGATCTCGGATGCCTTGCCAACTTTTTACAAAACATTACGTACCAATATTGCGGATCTTAGTTTTTTATTTTTATAATTCTTGGACATTATCTCCTCTTTGCCTTCCTTCACAGCAAAAATAAAATATGATTAGCCTTTTACATCACTTGAATGATACTATTATACAGGATGTTTTCGAATTAAGCTGAAGCATTAATACCAAGTGATTATCCCTTATGAATTAAATTTTGTGAATAGTTGCTGCAATCAAATGCTCAGTATCCCAGGTTTACAGCTGACGTGTTAGTTACAGATGCAGCTATTTTTACTATTCTATTTTTAATATTCATAATACTCATTTTTGAGATTTTGGAAATCCGCACGTGATTGTCGATGATCGTTTGACTGGATTGATTCAGAGTCTCGAGTTCCTTAGAATGATGATTTGAAGTGATCTATCTTAGCGCCACGATCTCCTGACTTAAATCCTTTGGACTTCTTTTTGTGGAGATATTTAAGTGTACCGCACCGCGGTGGACACTATTGATGATTTACACGAACGTATAATATTGCAATAACTTACGAGTTCAAAAAGAGCAAGTACCAGAAACATTTGTGTTAGTTCGTAGAAACTGAGTAAGATTGGCCCAAATATGTTTACACGTCGATGGACAAAATTATGAACAGTTGCTGTAACATAGCGATAACTGATCTAGTGATAATCGATCAGTTATCGACTAGGGTTAAAAATGATTAAATTACTAAAATGGTTATTAAAAAATAGGGGCTTGTGATAGAAGAATGAAAATTAAGGGTTGTATGTATTTTTTAATGCCACATTATAAAAAAATAAAAATAAAAAATTTTATCCAAAAAATAAAAAAAAATTGTCACTTAGGGGTATTAAAAATAGATTACGACCGATTCTCAGACCTACCGAATATACATATAAAATTTCATAAAAATCGGTCAAGCCGTTTCCGAGGAGTATGGCGTGTAAAACTGTGACACGAGAATTTTATATATTAGATAAACCATTCTTCTGAAACAGAAAAATATAAATAAATACTTTTTTATTACAGCACTAGTGTTGTAATATATGGCCTTACGAAGCTATTTATAGAACCGTAAAATTTATATTAGGTACTAAATGAAAGTAGATGACAAGTCTTTGGATATTGAACAGGCTGCTGAAGCTGCGCTATCCACGTTAGTACCTGAAAAATGAATACGAAAACTCCTGCAACAACTTTGAAACCTGGACCAAAGTAAAATATATTAAGAATTTTACAGAAAAGGTATAATCTATTTCCTGAAGCTATCCAGAACGTTAAGGGCGTCAACTTTGTGAAGGAAATATTCGATGCTCCGCACCATGATTTACCAAACTACTTTCCTTCCAAACCAGGTAAACCAACCATAGTAACCAAAATATCCTACAAGGTAGAACTAAAGGAGCCTGGCTCGTTAATCCTGACGCTCAGGTCTCAAAAGGGCTCGTCTGGTTCACGGATGGGTCCAAGACAGACCAGGGCTCAGGAGCGGGGATCTATGGAGTACAACCAAGAGTGAATTTATTTCACTCCTTGGGGAACACACCACGGTCTTTCAGGCTGAAGTATTTACTAACTTTGTCTGTGTTCAAGAGAATATCAGGAGGAGATATGTAAATCAGTATATTCAAGAATGCACAGACAGCCAGGCAGCTTTACGAGCGCTTCTGTCCTTCAGGATCACCTCTCGTGTGGTCCTGGAATGTGTCAAAGCTCTTATTTTCTTAGGAAGGGACAATGGTGTTAAGCTGACCTGGGTTCCGGGCCACAGTGGTGTGACAGGTAATGAGAGGGCTGACATGTTGGCCAGACAAGGCTCGAGCAGTCAATTTGTGGGAACTGAACCAGTTTTGGGGTTACCACAATGCCATCTCGCAAAGTCCATTTGTATTTGTGTCTGTTTAATGGTGAAAAGACACAAATATCTTGGGGCTTTTCTGTCTCCTCAAGACATTAGAGAGATTCCAGCAGAGCTGGTGCTCGCAGCACAGGCCTGTTTTGAACTATAGTCAGCGGCATGTACAATGGGTCTTCAGACCTGAGTGCTGCGGGCAATCCGCACCGCTACTAACAACAATAAAATTGCTTCTGGCGCAGCTCTGCAACAATATTGGCAGATTCTGGAACGGATGTGACACTTTTAAAGCGGTATAGAGGTTGGCGATTAAGTTCAGTTGCCGAAGGTTATATCGAAAATTCCATTAAACAGAAGAACGAAATAGCATAAAGAATCATAGGACGCAGAAGCTGGTAGTATTGTCACTACTAGCAATTTATTAATTCCGACTACTAGTACTTGTATTGCTATTAGAGAAGAGACGCTGGATGTGTCTAGTATTCACTTTAACAATTGACATAATTGTAACTTTAAAATTTATAGTGAATAAATATTTTCATTGTTTTTAATGTTTCATTTTTACTTTTAGGTACTTATCAATTTGCCCGTCGGTTGTGAAATAATTTTGCTGGAACAATTTTGCCCAACGGCCAAATTCATCAATGATGTAGTGTACGAAACCGAGCCGTAATTTTTGTATATCAAATGTAACGTTCTCTTTTCGTTTCTAGGTAACATAACACCTAGCAGAGATTATTATCCAAACGATACTAAAGTTATTTTCGACTTGACAGGTCCGTTGCCCCCGAAAAAATATAAAGCATCTACCATGCAGTGCAATAACTCTTGGGGATCGTTCCAAGCGATACGCTGATTCAGTAACGGTCTGCGGATGTTTCATTTAACGGAAATTATAGTTCATTTAGATATTCCGAAAGCGAGATCGGTTATCTGATGCAAAATTAGGGTAGCATTTTTTTCAGTTTGGACCGACTGAGCGGACCATATCACGGTTTAAGTAATTAATAGATAACGGTGGATATTCAGGATCTATTTGAGAAAGAGGAAGAAGTCAATTAGATTCGGAGCAGCCAAGGGCGTACTATACCTTCAAATAAAATTGGAATGAAAAATTGACTATTAATAAAAATAATACGCCTATTCAAAATTATTCAGTAATCATTCGCAATTAGGGTACAAAAATCTGGACACCATACAGGCGGAGAATTAAATTTTTAAAACGTGTCTGTCTGTACGTAGATAATTTTTACAATCTTCCTTTCGTGAGTTTTTTTCATTTAAACTAAAATATAAAATCGAAATAACGGAGGGAAATTAAACTAGGTGTCGTGAGTTAATTTTATATGACACTTGTGTATGCACATTACGAGTTACACAAAATTTCGTCAGAAAACAATTTAAATGTTACCGATGTTAATAATTAAATTGTACTTAGCTTAAACAGTATCTATAGGTACAAGCTTTTGCAATATTAATGACACCAATAAATATGCATTTTGCGACATTTTTTGAACTGCAGGCTTATTCGTAATGAATTCTAGTTTCAACTTTCAGCATTAGTTCTTAGTTATTCTAATCACCAATAGAGGACGGACGTCTTCTAAGCATGTTTTGTGAAGGTCATAAAAGAAACAAAAAATTTATATTCGTAACAATTCGTAACTCGTAATTCGTAGTCGTAATCTGTGATTCCTACATTTAAATTCTAAAACAAGTAAAGCAATTTTCAAAAACAATGTGACCTTATAATATGATAATAGTCTAATCATTGGTCATATAAGCTTCATAATAATTATGATCTGTAAGATACATTTGACAATCTACAAAATGGAAGTTATGTTCTTATAAATTTGGGAATTAAAATTGATGAAAAAGTCAATTAACAACGTGAGTTTAAATGTTTTTACTTATAGATTTTTATTTATACTAAAATATTTTCAGGAACAAGAAACCACGGCTGAAGGGTCTTTTCAAACTTGAATATTTTGTTTTGAAAAATGTTACCTCTGTTGAAGTTTCTGAAAACATTGTAGAGAATGTAGAATGCGGTGTATTTTGTGGTTTCAGTGTTAGTGTTGTAGACAAGTCATTTTTGTGCAAACATTTTAATGAATAATTTATTATTAAGTGTATATTTTTACAATTGTATTAATGTTAAAAGCCAATATACGAAGGTAAAAAGTAAAACTAATACTACAGTTTTGGCAAGAATTCAGTGGATGTAAGGTCGTTTTAATTTCCAGTCTGACGTTAAACGTTGCTGTTACATAAGGAATAAATAGATTAGAATAAAAAATTTGATAAGTGGGCACATTTAATAGGGCATGAACTAAGCAGTGTGCTAGCATTTGCTATCTGAATAAATTGCTAAAATATCGTTTAGTAAAGAGAGAAGTGAGGTTACGTTGTCTTAATATATAACCTTATTCAACTTTCAGCAGCTCGCCTAGTAAATAAAAATTTGGCTACAAAAAAACTGCTTACCACTGAATAGTAGATCGTGTGGTTTTTTGTTATCATAAAAATTTTGATTTACAAGCAATCGATAATCGTTGCAAAAAATTAATCATTTTGCATACTAATTTTAGAACTGATAATAATAATTTAAAGAAACTAGATTAAATTTGTTTAAAAATATATTATTTGTAAAAATATTTGTACTAAAGGGTATCTTTTTCAATCACTGGAGGTTTTGAACCATAGTTTTTTTTCTGTAAAAGTCTATTTGAAACATCTGATTTTATAGTAACTCTTATAATACTTTTGATTAAAACTGCCTTATAAAATACAATAAAAGTCCAATTTTTGTACAATATTAGGTGTTTAAATAGTAAAATATTTAAAAAATAGGTGTAAATTAAAATTTTCAGTCAAAATTAGCAAAATCCCGTATTCATCCGATAATTTTATGACACATGTAGGTTAACGTTTATATAGAACAGAGTATTTTTGATTGGCTACTGAGAGTTGGCCAATAGTCTATTGAACATCTTGAAATTGTGCCGACAAATAGTCAAAAATACACTCGATACAAGGATTGCCCTTGCACTCGATGAGGCGAAAAAATATTCGTGAATAAACATCAAGTATAATACCCAAGCAAATTGTCAAAAGTGCACGTCACGTAAATTCCTAGGAATTTTCTGCGACTTTGGCGAGACATGTCTTCAAGAATTCAACAAACTGCCAGTACTGCAACGTATCAATTTCTTTATTTGAAAAATGTACATACTTGACCGCCTTCTCAGGTATTAATTAATCTTCCATATTGCCTTCTGGCGACTGAGCATTCATTTTGCTTTTAAGAACGGCACCTTATCCAGTAAATTTTCGGCTACACTGACACCCCCTCTGTAGTCATTCGATTATGATTAATATGGCAATAGTAGTAGAAAATAAACCTAATTTGAAAAATGTAGCGCAAGGACATCTGCATTTAAAGGAATCAGTTCAACCATTTTTCCCTACAGTCTTACGAGTATGCTACAATAGCCGCCTTCTTAACCATTCAAAGAGAAATAAGGATGTGAATTCGATGATGTTAATATTTTTCTCACAACATCATTTGAGAGAGAGGCACAATATGAACTTAATTTGCAATGCATTTTATTAAAACGTAAATCTGCTACAGTGTTTGAAATTAATAATAATATTAAATGCAAATTTCAATGATAATTAACAGTGTCCAATTTTTGTTCAAATAAAAGTATAATGGTTTTAATGGATTTAAATTAAGCAAGTGCTTAATAGATGTTTCAGACAAGCTTTTCAGGTCAACATTACATGCTTGAAAATTAAATTGATAATCTTTCGGGAAAAGTTAATACAATCGGTTTCGATCTTTTTTGTGCAATTTCGTTTAGGTCACTTGAGCTTACTTTACAAAAAAATCCATGCAAATATGGAGATTTGGCTGAAATCAATATTCAATCAAACATGAACATATCTGGTTTGAAAAACTTGGCTATGATATTATACAGTGCTTTCAAAAAGTAACGAATAAATTCATTATTTTTTAAATTGAGAAGTTTTCGAAAAAATCCCCTGGCATGTCGATTTTGTTTCAAAAAACGGCTCTTTTTGACATACGACCCACATTTGTGACGTCATCGTTGTTTGATATGACGTCATCGACAATTTTTTTAAATAGCAACCCTCAATTTTGACCATGCCATTTGAAAGAGCGTGTCATTCTACATACATACATCATGAAAAATTATGGTGTTACATGACAAAAATTTCAAGAAAATAATGTTTGAAGATTTTTAAATTTAATTTTCACAATACTGAAAATGATAATGATTATGTAAAAAATCGACTAAATTAAATGTTCAAATTGCGCACCGTTGGCTGCCTGATAGTAGCCAAGACGATTAATAAATTCTTTTTGGACATTATTAATAACTTGGTATACGATGTATCTCGTGACGAATTCTTGCTTTTAAATCTTCTAAATGAACCGGTCTAGTAAAGTATACTTTGCTTTTTAAGTATCTCCACAAGAAATAATCTAGGGGTGTCAAATCAGGCGATCTGGCTGGCCACTCAATCGGCCTCCTTCTCCCTATCCAACGATTCAGGAACAGTTCATGTAAATAAGGAAAATCAATGGAAAAGCAAACTTATATTATTTTTTCATTTATTTATTTTAACAATGTCGTAAGTTTACCGCTAATAATTGTGGCATTACCTACACAGTATTTGTACTATTTATGACCCAAAAATTCTAGAAAAATCCAAGAAACAAACGACGTGTGAGTGACGTCACACCAATGATATTACGTGGTTTATATTCTATGACTATTTATTAATGTTACTATTTTGGTTTTCGTTGTTGGGCAGCTGTATACTAAATAAATAATTATAAATTCATTCCAGAGATATTTTAAATTTTTATTTGCCACTAGATGATTGAAACCAGCCATTTGGTTGTCTGAGCATGATTAGTATCTTTCGATTTGAAAACTTGCTTGGTAAATATCTATCATAATTGTAGGTGGCGATTTTGCCATCTCAGTGCAGTGGACTGCACTAATGCTAATTAATATACAAATATGTAAAAGTATTATTAGATACGCAATACTAAAAATAATGTTTGCCTAACCAAGATACCATACCTATTTTTTCCTTTCGAAATCCGCCTTGTAAAATTATAGATTTATTGCAATAATTATTAATTTATTCAGAGCGAATGCGAACAAAACTTTTGTTTGGACCATGGCCCTTTTTTAGTTGAGACGATTTCACAATGTTATGGTTGCATTATTAGAATTACTACCAGAATAATTTAATGTAAATACCTACCAATTCTCGTTTTAAGTGTACTAAAAAGTGGACTACATTAAACAAATATTATTCAATAATAATTAAAATGTAACTTTTTTTTTGCAAATGAAATGCTGTTGGATATATTAGAAATGAACTGCATAATAAGATTTCGAATAAAAACAGTAAAAAAACGAGAGTCTATTTATAAACCTGCTGCATTTGCTAAATAGTTATAGGATTATTCCTATTACTATTCAAGGCAACTTTGTAACTTCCTAATTCGATTAGTCATGTTTAATTATTGATATTTTAATTTGAATTTTATAATCGAAAGGATTCGAATTTATTTGGATTACTGGATTATTAATATACATATACTATTTTTTCTAAATGAATAGATGTGTACAAAAACGTTACCTGTCCACAAAACCACATTATGAGAAAATGGAAAAAGCACTATTATTTAGAATACATTCTGCTTCATTTTAACCATTCAAAATATTAGTATGGGGCATTTATAATATCACGAAATATTGATTTCATTATAAAAATAAAAATAATATTATTTATTTAAAGTTTATAATTCAAATGTTAGAGAAATTATGTTTGCCACATTTTCGTATACAGGGTGTCCGGAAAAGACGTGTACAACGGAAGACCACAGATTCCTGGGTTCAAAATAAGCCGATTTAGCCCAATTTACTTATTTCCAAAATTGCTTCGTTTAGCCGCTAGAAATCGCCAAAGTTCGCGAAAAATTTTTGTTTATTCCGAATATCTCGAAAATGACAATCGATTTTTAACCATTTTTGAGCTACGCAGTTATAAGTCTAACCGACACTTTTTTTCATTATTTTAAATCTTTTATAGTCATTAGAAATATAAGAAAATTCATGTATCATGCAAATATAAGCACATATTTTTTTAACCCTCTGTACAATTACTCTCAGTTTTTTTCTATTAGTAGCTGACTTTATTTATAAACTTTTTTTATACTATTAAAATTTTGAATGCGAGTAGTTTGGGCAGAAAAAATATTTTTCGTATGTCAACAATATCAGCATTCGTTCTGCAACAAATAACAAAGTACCAGAAGTTGGCTCTGATATTTTAAGTGGCAGTAGTGTGTCAAATCTAATCAGCTATTGAAATTAGTCTTTCGGTTTATTCTTCTTGCTCCATTACTTAGTTACTTTAGATCTTACTTTATTTATTGTCGTTATTATTGTGTTTCTGTTCCTCATTTTCCATTATTTCATCATAGATACGTATACATATTCCGAGCAAGTAGATATGCTTTTGGTTTATGGATTTTGTCAAGGTAACGGCCGCAAAAGTGTTAGGGTCTACATGGACAGATTCCCTCATCGACGAGTGCAAAATCATCAAACTTTTGCCAACATCGAAAGGCGACTTCGCGAATTTGGTTGGTCAACGTACCACGAAAACTATAGAGGTGGAGGAACAAATCCTAAATGAGATAGAAGAGAACCCAAAAATTAGTGCAAGACGCATTGGACATGAAATAGCGATACCAAAAACCACAGTTCATGGTGCTTTCAAGGAACAGTTACTACATCCATTACACATTCAAACGGTACATGAATTGCTACCCATTGACCCTGAAAAACGTTTAGCATTTCGTAATTTTATACAACATCAAAGAGCCCATGATATCAATTTCAGCAAAAACATTTTATTTACAGATGAAGCATGTTTCACTAGGTCAGGAATTATTAATAACCATAACAAACACGTTTATGATGAAAATCCACACTGTACTGAAATAAGACATTTTCAATATGAATTCAGAGTAAACGTGTGGGCGTGAATTATCGACAACTTTATTACCTAATATTGGACTATTTACTATTTACCGTTACTACTTCGTCGTAACATGTGGTTTATGCACGATGGTGCACCCCCCATTTTACAATACCCGTTCGTCAGTATTTATATAATCTGTATCCTAACAGGTGGATCGGAAGAGGAAACGATGCTCCTATAAAATGGCCACATTGAGCAACAGACTTAACCTCTTGTTATTATTTTTTTTGAGGTGCAGTAAAAGTCAAAGTATATGCCTATGCAGTTAATAATGAAGAGGAATTGTTTAGGCGAATCCAAGACGCAATTAATATTTTACGCGGTAATCCAGGAATCATGGAGAGGCTGCACTACAACTTCGTAAAACAGATTACTTGTTGCGTACGAGAAAACGGTGGCCACTTTGAGCATTTATTGTAAAGAGATCATAACTCTTTTTTATTTGTTATATAAATATCTTATTAGCGGCTTAACTAAACCATATATTAATTTCTTCACCTCATACCTCTCTCAAAGGAGATTGACAGTGGAGTATCGTGGTTTCCGATCTATAGAAATAAATGCTACCTATGGGGTCCCTCAAGGATCGATTCTCGGCCCTTTATTGTTTCTAATCTTCATTGATGACATTGTCCAGAACCTGAATTGCGAGGTCCTTCTTTATGCAGATGACCTCAAATTGTATCTGTCTGTGTCAGATATTAATGACTGTTTCGAGGTTCAGTCAAACGTGAGCAAAATTTCTGATTGGTGTTCTGAAAATATATTGCCTTTGAACTTTTCTAAGTGCAATTATATGTGTTTTACGAGGAAGGTAAATCCTATTACTTTTAATTACACGATTGACAGCAACCCAATTAGAAAATGCGATAGTTTTAAAGATCTCGGGATAATCTTTGATAGTAAACTCAGTTTCGTTGAACACATCAATAATATACAACGTGAGGCATATAGAAATCTCGGTTTTGTTCTAAGAAGCTCGAGACAGTTTTCTGAAACTAATACGATTTCCTTACTATTCAACGCGTTTGTTTTGCCAAAACTGGAATATGGGTCTCTAGTGTGGTGTCCCTCTTATCAAATCCATGTAAAGAAATTAGGGGACATACAACGTAGATATGTTAAGTACCTATGGTTTAGAAATGACAATATTTATCCACCTCAAGGGATACCACAAAGCACTTTACTAAGTCGATTCCATCTTAATGACCTAAGCACACGACGTATATGTAATTCATTGGTCACTCTACATAAAATTGTAACCGGGAAAATTGACTGTCCAGACTTACTAGCTGCATTATACTTTCACGTTCCCCATTCTGCCACTCGTTTTTCAGGACCTTTTTATTTTCCCACCCCTAAAACTAATCTATTAAAATTTTCGCCTTTGTACGTAATGGATTTCAATTATCGCCAGATGCAGGATTCTGTGGACATTTTCCATGATACTATTAGATGCATTAAGAAAAAGGTTTTTACAACTTAGCAAATCATGTTACTCATATTTATTTTACTATAAATCAATTTGTTTTTTCTTTTATTCGATTTCTTAGTTTGTATTTCATCTGTAATTATTTTGTTACATATGTATAACTTTTTTTTCTCTATATTATCTGTGTTTATTTTATATGTATATTTAAGTTTTTTTTTTTCTACTAATATTATATGTTATCCCCACCCATTAATTGGCTTAGGCTGTAGGGTGATGTATGCTAAATAAATAAATAAATAAATAAATTATCTTGAATTTATTAAATAAAATATAAATGAGTTTTGGAATTTTCGTTATTTGTTGCAGTACGAATGCTGATATTGTTGATATAAGGAAAATATTTTTTCTGCCGAAACTATTCATCTATTCAAAATTCTGAGTATAAAAGTATAAAAAAGTTTCTGAATAAAGTCAGCTACTAATAGAAAACAAACTGAGAGTAATTGTACAGGGAGTAAAAAAGTATGTGCTTATATTTGCACGATACATGATTTTTCTTATATTTCTAATCACTGCAAAAGTTTTTAAATAATACCAAAAAGTATCAGTTAGACTTATAACTGCGTAGTCCAAAAATGGTTAAGCGGCTAAAGGAAGCAATTTTGGAAATAAGTAAATTGGGCTAAATCGGCTTATTTTGAACCCAGGAATCTGTGGTCTTCCGTTGCACACGTCTTTTCCGGACACCCTGTATATTCCATGTTGTTGATTTGATGAAAAATTTTCTCAATGAATATGCGATTTTAGATGGTTTCTTTCTATTTCCTTGGGAGATATTAGTTTCCATTTTGCAGCTGCCACACAACCCACCTTACAGAACAATATTTAAATGAAATACATTTCAGCAAGTTCGCCAGAATAGCAAGATTCCCATCAATTTAAGCGAATACACACCATGAGGTCTGTTTTTAAATTCAACAGTTTGGTGTGGTGGATTACGTTTAACCAATCAGAAATCAGAATTCTTTAAATAAGGCAATAACATATGCATTGGTGGATGCCACCATGCCTAAACTTCATATTTCGCAAAAGTAGCAGATGACTTGTGTTATGTTTGTTGATTATTATCTATTAAACAGCGCATCGCTTGCAGTTAAAGTGAATAGGGGACATAATATGCTGTTTGTTCATAGTATGAAGCGATGACCTATGCGGACTCATTTTCTGCAATAACCAGATTTTAAGCAAATATGGATGAATATGTGACATTCTGCTTATACCAAATTAAATATATGTAATAAATGTTAGTGCTTCTCAACAGTGTTTCTTATTGTAAACTGTTGTAGAGATTTAAAAAACTATTTCAAAGTTACCCAAAATATGTTGAACCCCTTCAACTTTTTTGTAGAATCGAAATTTTGGGCTATTATATAGAGAGTTTAAAAAAGGTTACAAACTTCAGGACACGGTAGAAAAGATTATTACATAAAGATATAAGGCAGCAGATTCAGTCTAAAAATGTTCAGTTTTGGCATCAAAATCAGAGCCCTATATGCGGAAAAATGTTTGTTCTCAATACCAATTATGTATCCTGACGTGGATCATTCCAACAAATATTCGTTGGGTTCTCCATACAAGTTATTTACGTTAATAAATTACTCGTACTGAGGCTTACCAATATTACCTAAGACCGGTAGTCCTTAACGCAGTAATAACCAAATTACATGGTTTAAATGATTTTTAGATTTAAATTTGTTTTGTAATGGCAAAGTGCCAATCCTGTGACAACTATCCCACTGTCAAAAATGACAAAAGATACACAATTAACTTGGATATTTATAAACAGCTGTAGACATATTTGAAAAAATAATCAGTTGAGTCGTTTGAATTATTAAAAAATTATAAAAAAATTATATACAGGGTGATTCAGGTTTAATCTTGATAACTTCAGGAATCGATAGAACAGGTTAAAATAATGTGCATTTGTGATATAAGCTTATTTCCTAAAACGCATCGTTTCCGAGATAGAGGGCGTTGAAGTAGGACATTTTTTCTGGTTTTTCCCTCATAACTTTTGAACCACTTATCCGATTTAAGTGATATTCGGAACACAAACAGTCCTTATGATGTTACATAAGCTTGTTAAGTTTGAACTACCTACCCCTCTTAGAAGTGTATTTTGTATGCTACCCCCCTCTTACTTTATTTCAAAACTACAAAAAAAAAAATTAATTTCAATAAAACATCTACACACCACATTGACCTGATTAATTTCGAAAATTTTGCCGGCTCGTTTTTTACGACGTTTGGTCTTGTTTCTGAGATATTCAAAGAAATTGGTGACAGTGTAGCGCACCAGCCGCGTTTATCACAAATGAACATTATTTTAACCTGTTCTATCGATTCGTGAAGTTATGAAGATTAAACCTGAATCACCCTGTATATAATTTTTCTGATTTTCATTAGATGATGGAATCAGAATACCCAGGATAGCAGATCACTTATTACAGTCCATATTCCCCATACCAAGACTAATCTTCAGCGAACTTTTAATAATATAATAATAATAATTTTACACAACAAATTATTTCGAGTATTTCAGAAAATATTTGAAGTTAAGGTCAAAAAACACAAAAACTTCCAACTTTTTCTTAGCAATGCGCGATGGAAAGTCATCAATCAAGTAGTGGGCACAAATGTAATACCCTTGACTATATACACTAAGTCTAGTCAATCTAATGGGAGACCTTGTTGGCCTAAATGGGAAACCAACTCTCGCGTAATGGGAAACGAACTCAAAAAGAACGTTTACGCTTGGGCTATTTGCTAATAGATGGCGCAATATTAGGTACTAAAATGACATGAATTTGGATATATAATTTTGAAAGCTCCTCCCATCGAAGATCATTGGTTCAAACATATTATGTTATGTACAATCGTTTGCAATAATATTGACACTCTTTAAATTCAATTTTGCTATTTCTTTTGAACTGCTGACGTATTTGTAATGAAATCTACTTTCAACTTTTAACATTAGTAATTAGTTGCTTCACTTACCAATATAAATTTAATGAGTTTCTACTCAGAACTTCGAGAAGTTCAAAAACTGTTTTGAGAGAGTGTCATTGTTATTTCAAAAGCTTGTATGTACTTAAAATTCATAACTTTAATGACATTCGATAGGATTACTGTTTATTTTATTATTAAGTGAATGTGTTAGTCATGAGGAAGCAGGCAGGAAATAAATGTTAATTTTTAAAATGTAATAAAACTAGATGAAACATTCCAGGAATAAAATTTTTCCGCGCAAGGCGAAAATCGACTATAATGGTAAATTTTGAATTCGGATAAGTAATTATAGTAATTTCATCACGATTTTTAATAAAAAAAAATACAGAAGTGCAGTTATCCAGTTCATATTCACTTTCGCGTATCAATGAAAGTCAAAGCTTAAAATATATTAACCGCCAGATAACACTTTTGTCATACTCCTCCAACTTTGGTAAATTCAAGTGAAGAAGTCATTCAATACGTGTCGATAAAAATATACAGGGTGGGCCATTAATAAGGGGACATAGAAGAGGAGTAACATCATTGGGAGGAAATATGAAGATATAGCTAAATATATCTTCGTAAAATATTTCTGTGGAAAAAGATACAAGGTGTCAAAGTTGAAATATTTTTATTTGTGTTTTCTTTTTTTGTATTAACGCAAGTATCTCTCAACTGATTGAAATTTAATTCAAAAAAATTAGTAGGTATCAATGAGTCGTTTACTTTTTTTAAATGTCCAGAGTAACTTTGGAAAAAAACTCATATTTGAAAAAAAAATTATCTACATATTTACTTTTATGGACAAAAATAACAACAGAGCAGTAAAAACAACTTAGCCCTTGAGCAAACTCTCTCTACTTCTACATGTCTTAATTAATTAAACTAATTATTACAGCTAATTACAGAAAATATTCAATATGGCAATTTTCTAATGCTCCTAAGAGATTTCCTCACGTCGAAAAATACATTTGGTTGTTTTAGATCAGTTTTCTGGAAAACGGTAGGAATTTCGTTAACAAAAAATAAGATAGAAATTGTCATCAATTTGCATGCGCAAATGTTAAATTATTTGAATTTTTAAATTAATTTAAATTTAATTTTAATTTAAAAATTACTCTTCAAAAAGACTACAAAATAATATTTATTTCACACCATCACAAAATTATACTTAGATCAAACATTGAAAAAAGATACTTGGTGTTTTAGAATTTTTTCTAATGAATTTTTCGCAAAATAATAATGCATCTTATGCAGTAAGAGAAACCCACACGATAATCTGCAGTTCTATATGTCTCTATAGAAGTAGGTATGTCGAATTCATTTGAATTATCTTAATATGTTTAAAGGAAATAAAACAGAAAATGTAAATTTTGGCATATCGCTGAAAACTCTTTTAACAATCTTATTTTTCTGTTTTTTTTTTTAATTAATTTACAGTTCATATTCTTACTTCTCTAACGCAATAAAATAAACTGCTTATGTTTCAAACTTTATGATCTGTGGTTTGAATATAAATATATTGCCACAATCTTATTATTTAGGCAGGTATATGAAAAAGGGTCACGCGGCCACGCCCTCGAAACGCTTTCACAGTTTTTTGCAGATTAAAATAGTAGCGCTTTATTTCCTTCGTTTGAATAAATGCGTATTGTTACACAGTACGACATCTAACAGGAATTATGATAACTATTTAGGTCTTTATTAAGGATTGACTCTCTTGGTGTAAATACTCAAGGGTAATACGAAGTTGGCCTTAAAAGATAGCAAAACGCTTGAATTTGAAGGATCCGCTACCCTTTTGCTGAATAAAGGTGTTGATAATTTGGGGCTTTGCTTATTTAATTTTGAGTCTGTCTTGCAGCCGATTATTTACTCAACAAATAGTAAGTAATGGCAATTTGTGTGGACATATGTCGAGTTTTTCACGAGTAAGCATTGCATCGTAAAGCCTTTAAAGGATACATGACCGGTATTGAGAAGACATTTTTAGCACTAGAGCCAAAATGGCATATTTTCGAACAAGTTCCTATCTTAAAATTCCTCGTCTTAACATCCTCTACTATGTTCCAAAGTTTGTAACTTTTGTTTAGAACACTCTGTATACAAATTCAATTAATTTTTACGTGAAACATTTTTTGAGATATTAAGATGTTCATAGGATCTTTTTTCTTAAAATAAAGAATCAACTCATTTATTATTGAACTTTTTTTTAAAGACCATCCAATTGTAAATAAAATAAATTGTTGATGCCAGACAGTTATTACAATTTATTGTAGTGTTTGTAGCTGATAAATATACGTGCGGTTGGATTTGCCAAACAAAAATGCATTTGTATTGTGTAACAATTACCCAGAATTGCTTGCATAAGTAACATCACGGATTGATGTAACGAGCATGCTATTTGGTTTTTTTATGCACGGAGAGTAATGGTTTTCGCTTTAAATGGATAATTATAAATCGTTATATAACGCATTTGTGACGACATCATTGCCCGACAGAAATGTTAGAAATGATGATTAAAAATGAATCTTCAATTAGGATTTTTTTTCTTTCTGCATACCCCCACAAATAGAAATCTGACAGATTTAAATCTGGACTTCTGGAAGATATTGGAATGGATTCATTACGCCCACTCTATTTATTTGGATAAGAAAGTAGCAAGAATGGTCCTTTACGGTAAAAGTGTGGTGAAACATCCTATTGAAGCCACATATCGTGCCGAATAGTAGTTCATATAAAAATCAGGTAATCATTTTGTAGACTATGTAAGGAGTGTTAGGAGCGAGAAAATTTGGCCGATGGAACGACTGCCTGACTTAAGTAGGGATCATGTTAAAATAAACATTGATAAAAATGAATAGGAACGTTGTTTTAAGTGTTTAGTCCGACCCTAAATGATTTTTACAGTGGAGAATCGCTTTATTTCTTTAAGACAGTTCAAGGCATAAATTAAGTTATTAAATAGTGGAATAGACAATTGTTTTAGCAACCTGTGTTGCTGAGTTATATCACTGAGTACTTGGCATCTTTATCATTTGTTTATTGGCTAAATTAGTAGTTGATTAATTAATTATTTGAGATTATGAATGATAGTGTAATACTGACGAGGCCGGCCTATTATTGTTTTGTCTATTCTTTGTTGGCCGTTAGCTGCGTGTGACGCGGTATTTTAAGGTGTGGGTATCCTAGAGCTGTTAGCTGCGGTGATGCAGTCTGTCCGTTAGCTGCGGTGAGCGGGGGATATCTCTGGGACCGCTAGCTGCGTGTGGCGCGGTCTGGTTCTGGTTAAAGTCCTAGTCTTGCTATAAACTATCTCTGCAAAGGTGGTCTGGTCAGTGCGCATTGTTGTGTTGTTGATATCCAGTTGCAGTCTGAGAGAGAATATATTCACCAGTTGACATAAGTAGTACATGTTGAAACGTTTTGAGCTTGTTGCAAGAGCTGCATGCCAGTGGACGTTTCCGACGGCAACGCTCTATCCTGGCCTAAGCTCAGTAACTGTTTTGGTTATTGTTTATACATAGTTATATAGTGTTAGTTGCAAGGCAACAAAACATAATCTGTTACGTTCAATGGTTCACGCCCTATATAAGTAGAAACGCCCCTGACAAATGATCAGAAGTAGGATTTATATAAACAATCAACCTAATAGGTGTCATTTCCATTTAAACGATAATGTAGAATGCAAGATACGGACAAACATTTTTAACATAATTTTATGAAATAAATATTTTTTAATTCTTTTCAACGATTTTTAGGATAGACGATTGGTTAACAAAATTAAATGATATTTTATTCACTGAAAAATACTGAATTCCAACAATACTGAGTGGTGTGTAAATTGTGAGGTTCTTAATGACACTTCTTTTCAATATCTCCCTTCCTCGACCGACATACTGTATACGAATTCAGAATTTTTTTTCTTTTACTGCCTACTGATATTTTAATAAGACATTGATTACACAGCCACACAAAAAAAAAAAGTTCATACACAAGAGTGACATATGTATTCCCATGTATTTTTCGACGCTGAATCCGATCCCGAGCTCAGAATTGGGCCTACACGTCTGGAATTGGCCCCAGGGGCCGAAAATGGCCTGAAATGCGGTTCCCGGGATAAGGCGAAGTCGACGCTGAATTTTGGAGCTAAAGCCGGATTTGTGCTCGAAAAGTTTATGGCCAACTGAAATTCCGGGTTTGGGTCCGGGGAAAATGACCCCTTGGGGCGGGAAAATCCTGTTTTGGACGTCCCGGTCCCGACTGTGGTATTTTCGTGTGTTTTTCAATTCTGGACCTGAGACTGGGTGTGAAAAGTTTTTGGTCAGCTGAAATTCCCAGTTTGGGTCCGGGAAAATGGCCCATTGGGGCCGAAAAATCATATTTCGGACGTACCAGTCGCAAAAGTGGGGTTTTCATGTATTTTTCAATCCTGGTCCTTAGAGTATGCTCAAAAAGTTTTTGGACAGCTGAAATACCCAGTTTGGGTCCGAGAAAATGGCCCATTGGGGAAAATCATATTTCGTACGTACCAATCGCAACAGTGGGATATTTATGTACTAATTCCTGTAGCTTAGACTGTGCTTGACAGGTTTATGACCATGTAAAATTCCCTGTTCGGGACCGTGAAAATGACCCTTAGGGGCCGGAAAATCGTATTTTGTACGACTCAGTTGAGACATTGGTATTTTCATGTACTTTTAAATTACAGAACTCATATCGTGTTTGGAATGCCTGTGGTTGATTAAGGGTCATTTTCCCGGTCCCGAACAGGGAATTTCACATGGCCATAAACCTGTCAAGCACAGTCTAAGCTACAGGAATTAGTACATAAAAATCTCTGTTGCGATTGGTATGTCCGAAATATGATTTTCCGGCCCCAATGGGTCATTTTCCCAGACTCAAACCCGGAATTTCAGTTGGCCATAAACTTTTCGAGCACAAATCCGGCTTTAGCTCCAAAATTCAGCGTCGACTTCGCCTTATCCCGGGAACCGCATTTCAGGCCATTTTCGGCCCCTAGGGACAATTCCAGACGTGTAGGCCCAATTCTGAACTCAAGATCACATTCAGCGTCGAAAAATACATGGGAATACATATGTCACTCTCTTGTGTACGAACTTTTTTTTTGTGGGGCTGTGTTATAGTAACCTAGAGTCACATATCCGACGTTCAAATATTTTTTCTAAAAATGAATATTTTGAAGCTTTGAAGCTCTTACATATAGTACATTTTTTTATAAAATAGAAAATGAACAAATAATCTATTGCCGATTTTAAATGGATATTCCTTTATAATATTATTTCAGATCCTATAGGTTTTGCAACAAAAATTCATATTACTAAATAATCAAACAGTGGGTAATGAAAAGTTTGAATCAAAAGGTCAACAAACAATAGAGCTCAACGAACAATTCGAAATAAATCAAACTGTGCAAGAGTGGCTAATTAATGTTTAATTTGAATTTGAAATAGACAAAGAGATGGAATTGATAACCGATTTTAATTTGATATTGAGCAATGGTTCATACACTAATTACGTTGCAGCGGTTATTTCAATGTTTTATGTTAAAGCAATAAAATTAGACTATGTCGTCTATTTTTAACCATGTTATACTTATTTCCTCCTGACTAATCTCTAATAATGTCACAGATAATAAAATGGTAAACACAACAGAAACAGAATTAAATACATACTTACAAAAAATATCTTTATAGAAGTCAGACTTAAATTATTTCTTATCTTATATAAAAAAGTAAGTAGGTAATTATTTTATTCAAATGTTAGGAGTATATTTTTAATAAGCGAAATTATTTAGTCGACGAGGTGCAGGTGTGATGTTAACATAAAGTCATATTTATACAATGAAAGCAATATGTGGAATATTATGGATATGCTTCAATTTTCTTTTTTGCTACATCAGAAGTACCACAGGGGTCCAATCTCGGCCCGTTATTTTTTGTTGTTGTTTATTAATAACCTTGACATTGATCTAGCATGTGAGAAATTAATATTTGCAGGTGGCCTTAAGATATATGCGAAAATAAATAACCTGTCAGATTACGAAATTATTCAACAACAACTACAAATATTAGAAGTGTGGTGTAACAACAATAATCTTTTTTTGAATGCGTCAAAGTGCAAAGCGGTTTCTTATATTAGGAAAAATGATCAAAATTATACAGATATTATATAATAATAATTTTGTGCTTGGACGAAGTGAATCAGTGAAGGATTTAGGTTAACTTTTTGACTCAAAATTGGCATTCTCAGATCATATTACCGAGACTACAAAATCGGCATTGAAAATGGGATTCATTATTACAAACTGCAACATGTTTAATGAATTAGACCTAAAACATTATACAGTATGCGCCAAAAGTATGGAATAAATTCAATAAAAACGAAACAATTATTTTTTGGAAAAAATCTTCGAACAGGTCGATTTTTAATTTAAAAAATACATATTTTACCGTAAAATGCGATTTTCAAATGTTATTTGTTTTCGAGTAATGACGTCATCGATTTTTTTTAAATGGCAACACCATATTTTTTTCCTTGATTCTGAAAGATCGTTTAATTCTCTATCAGACAGTACTAAAATTTGGACTCTTACATAGAAAAGTTTTAGAGTAAATGACGATTGAAAGTTAGAAAACGTAAATTTTATCCATAAAAAAGTAACAATTCTGAGGTATGTAAAATAAAATACAATTGATTAAATTTTATACTTAAATTAAATGTTCGAATTGCCATCCACCAACTTCTTGACAATGCGCAAGTCTGTGAAGAAATTCTTCTTGCACATTATGAATGATTTCTGGAGTAACTCTGCGTATTTCGTTCCGAATGCGATGTTGAAGTTCTTCTAAATTACGTGGTTTATTAATGTACACTTTTGGCTTCAAGTATCCCCATAAAAAATAGTCAAGAGGTGTAAGATCTGGCGATCTTGCAGGCCATTCTATCGGTCCGCGTCTGCCGATCCACCTCCCAGGAAAACAGTTGTCCAAAAAATCTCGTACAGGGCGCGCATAGTGCGGAGGTGCACCGTCTTGCTGAAACCATATGGTATCGTCAGGAATGTCATGGTCATTATCGTTAGGAAAAATTACTGCAGGGGCTGGAACAAGGTCATTTTCTAGAAACTCTAAATATCTTTGTCCTGTAAGGGTTCCTTCAAAGAAGGCCCTACTATTCTGTCGTCAACTATTCCAGCCCACACATTTAATTTCTGAGGGTGTTTGGATATGTGCCTCTGCCATCAAATGAGGATTTTCCCGACTCCAATATCTGCAAGTTTGACGGTTTACTGTACCATTCAGACAAAATGTGGCCTCATCTGAAAAAAGTATTTGGCGGTGTAAATTCCTATTTCCTTGACATAAATCCATTAGAATTTCGCAAAAGTGTAAGCGGCGATCGGGATCATCTTCATTGAGTTCCTGCACAAGTTGAATTTTGTAGGGATGATATTTTTCCTTCCTCAAGATACGTAGCATTGTGCACTGACTAGTGTCATTGTTTAATGCAACCAATCGTGAAGAATTATGAGGATTCTCCACCATACTTATCAAAATGTTCTGTTTCTGATTTTCATTAATGCTTGGACGTCCAGGTTTTGGAATATTTACAACATTGCCAGTTTTTCTAAATTTAGACTCTACCTTACTGACTGTTGATTGGCTGATAGGGCGATCTGGATATTTTTCATTAAATAAATCGCAAACTTCCTGCTGAGTTCTAGTCATATTTCCGCATCTGACAAGAATTAAAATTTCAATTCTTTGAGTAACAGTTAAATGTGCCATAATACTTTAAATTGAATAATAATTTCTATGTCGCTTACAATACTTATTAGAAAGTCGGTGTGACAATGACACTTTGCAAAGATTTTCACCTACGTGATCCATAAAAGAACTATGGAATTTGAAAAACTAAACATGAGAGGGCATGTAAGAGGGCAACATTTTAGTACTGTCTGATAGAGAATTAAAAGATCTTTCAGAATCAAGGAAAAAAATATGGTTGCCATTAAAAAAAAAATCGATTGAAAATCGCATTTTACGCTAAAATATGTATTTTTTAAATTAAAAATCGACCTGTTCGAGGATTTTTCCCAAAAAATAATTGTTTCGTTTTTATTGAATTTATTCCATACTTTGGCGCATACTGTATTATTCGTAGGTACGGTCTGAGCTTGAATACTGCTCTATCATTTAGTATGTCACAAAAAGCAAATTGAAAGTATACAGCGCAAGTTTTTGAAGTTTATATCTAAAAATTGATGTGTTCTATCAGATTTTAAATTACATCATTAGAAACACGTATAGTAATTAATAGTCTTAAAATGTTATACAATTTACTTCATAATACTATTGATTGTTCATCTCTGTTAAATTTGCTCCCCTTCCAAATACGTCGAATAATTTCACGTTCACAACATACTTTTCACCTACTGTGAAATTGCTGGAACTAATATATATCTTACTTAACTCCCCTATAAATGTTATATGCCCCTGTTGGGCAATATTATTATTATTAACATTGATAATAATGAAAGAGAGGACTACCTTAACTTTTCGGTCAGACTCTAATATGATTTTTACGGTATTTTTATAGGAAAGGTTTTAAGGTCTACTAAGTTATTGAATAGTGGATTAGACAATTGGAGTTTGTGACGTGCTGTGTGACTGAGTTATCACTGAGTATCTTGGCATGCTTATTATTTGCTTATTGGCTAATTTAGTATTTGATTAATGAGTGAGATTATGTGTGTTACTGACGAAGCCTTGCTATTATCGTTTTGTATTTTATGTGTGAAGAGACAGTGTTGGACGACGTTTCAACCAGCGACTTTCTAACCTTGCAAACAGCTGAATATAGAAGCGCACCAAAATTAATTCGAACCACCAACAGTTAACCAAGTCTTAATTCTAATAACATTTGCTCTTATTTAACAAAGGTTAATGATGAGTTTATAAAAAAATCTAAACCCTAACTTAGCCTTATCCGTAACCTTAGTCTTAATCTAGATCCTAAGATTTTGATACTGTTTATAAACATTTAGTCGTAACTTAACCCTCGACTTAACCTTTATTTTGGCCTCCGCCAATCACCGACCCCATAGAAGGAATGTTGAAGAACTTTCGCGCATGCGTACTTATTTGGTCTTAATCTTAGTCCTAAGAAGTTAAAAGACAGGAACTGTCAAGGTCAGGTCTTAAGACCTGAACTAAGACTAAGTTACGATTTTTATAAACGTGCACATGGAAATATCTACATTTAATTAGGGTAAAGATTAAGGCCATAATACTTTAAATTGAATAATAATTTCTATGTCGCTTACAATACTTATTAGAAAGTCGGTGTGACAATGACACTTTGTTAAAGGTTAAGACTTTTTAATAAACTCACCATGAAACCTGAGTTGAAACCACTGGTCTTTGAGGCAGAGTTAGAAATAAAACTAAAATGTTAAATTTGCTTGAATATTTCTGAAAATATTTGGCAAATACTGGTAGAAATACTGAAAGACACTGGTACCAACCAAAAACTGTAAAATTTGCCGCCACGAAACATTTTGGAAATTCGATCAATATATTTTAAACTTACCACTTACGACAAAGCAGAATCAATAAAAATTTTACTCTAAAATTACCTATTTATTTACAGAAAAAGTATGTTTAAAATAATTACAATCCTAAATACAATGTAAGTAACGGCTCTTATCTTTAGGTATGTGTGATTTTTAAATATTTGAGGTTTTTATATTTAAATAGTTTTAGAATCAGGTAAGGAGTACCTAAGTATTTACAATTTTACAATTGATTTAGTAGGTAGTGTTTGTGCATCGTCCGTAATGCTTGTTACAGACTATGCGTGAATTCGAGATTCGCGATGTGTGGTTTGTAAGGAATTTGTGCATCGTGTTTTTATGAATGGATTTTTAATGAACAAGACCCCACGCACTTCGCGAATTCCTCGCATATCACGAATCGCGCATAACGAATCACGAATCGCGCATAACGAATAGCAAATACACGCATAATAGTCTAAGGCTTTTAAATGAAAAGTACAGCTCTAAAAAGATTTGCCCTTCGAATAAAATAAAAAAGATTTTTATTGAGAAGTACCATGAAAATTAAATGCACTAAGCGAATTTCCAAAATACTGATTGATGTCAAAACTATAACGTCGTCAGTTGATGTGTTGTCCACTGTAACTCATTTATGTATCAATCCACTTATTAACAACTGAAAATTAATGCCTATTTAATTTATAATAATTGATTGGAATCCAAGGAACACAAGTTTAGGCATGTCAGAGACTCCATACCTATTTTATAAAATTAAATATCCATATCATTTAAATTTACTGCATACATATTTGACGTAGGCGTATAAACTTATTAACGAAAAAGCATGAGACATATGACTGACTGAGTAGGCATGTTACATATATTACATCATGCACACTTAAAAAATCACATTCACATTGCGGTTTGCATGCTTGAGCTTTTTGTCTACAGTAATATACTAAATAGAACGTAAGGACACAAATATTTATATTAGCATTATTAGTAAATCTGCGGTCGGTATCTTAAGTCTTAACATTATCTAGATCAACTATGTGGATGTGCACAACGTTTATTATGTCACGCACTCATTTCCATCTGCGCTCTGCTTTATTAAGGGAATTCGGTATCTGATACATTTAACATTAATAAAACAAATAAACCGCTTACACAATTTATCAAATTGAATAGTTTAATTTTAATTAAATAATAAATGTTTACATATATTTAATTAAGTAGGTGTTAACTAAAATATAGATCAAAACTTGAGTAGTATGTAGCAAAATTTTTAATAAAAATGAAAATTCATTCTTTAAAGAACAAGAAACAACTGCGAAAATTAATTGCTCTATTAAAAATAACAACATACAGAAAATTTAAAAATCATATGCCAATCAATAGATTGTTTATTGTTTATCTTATATTTGCCGGTATTTATTAATCGGTAATCAAGTAATTGATCGAATAGTGCCCTAATGCCAACTGCCCTCATAAAGTAGGTACTTACACAAAATGAGTTGTTTTGGAGTCGTATCTTTATTTGGAAGACTTCCAAAATGCCAACTAAACACAGCACGGCACCGACACAGACTAACGAACGTCGCCCAAAGCATAAAAAGCGATACTGCCGGCCGATACCACGCAAATTTTAATGTAATAAACACATGTTATTCTAATTCCTCCATGCGTTCGAGAATGGAGAGGAGAGGATGTGATTGTTATTGTTTATTTGTTTCATTACTTCCATTCTCTATCACCATCTAACGGAGGCGGCATACGTCGATATGACATTTTTTAGAAGCAAGCGCCATCTTTCGGTAAACTCTAAAAGTTACCCAGTGCTTCACTTGTTCCACCGTAGAAATCTGTAATGTAAGAAAGAACTTTAATTTTAGTGTTCATCAATCTTATTAGAGGACATGCAGATACAAGTAAAATTAAAGTCGTAATAATGAAAGGCACTATAAGCAGTGCTATAAGTAAAACTGTAACGGAAATAATTCATAGATATATAAGTATTTAAATATTGCAGTATTATTAATACGATTATAAATTCAATTTAATATACAGCGTGTTTGATAATAGTATGTATTTATACAGGGGGGGTGAATGTGTGCATGATTTTAAATAAATTAGTTCTTATAAACTTATGTCCGTTGCCATGCTTGGTTACCATGATACAGGGTGTTAAAGTTTCAAAAATTTGTCTGTCTTTTCTTTGCATTTAGCTAGAACAATCAATGTAATTATTAAGCAGCTTAAATAAAAATAACAGTGAAAAGTAATTGCGTCGAGATATTACATCATTTAAGTTAAATCTATTTAATAGGTTCAAGGACGTCGTTTAGGGGCAACTGCCAAAAAACCTGTCTTATCAAAAAATAAAATTAACTAATTTTCAGACATATAGCTTGAGTACACAACATTCGTGCGCTGTGCGTTCTGTTTTTTTTTTTCTAATACGCATCGTAATACGCATTATGAGTGAGCGGCGAACTCAAAAAATGCTAAATTCAATTTTACAGGTTGCAAGCATAAACCTCATAGCCTCGAACCGTTCTCAATGTAGTATGTTGCGCACATTCGTTACTATTCAAATTAACTCTATTTAGAGCAGAAATAGAACTTTTGACATCATACTCTGCCGAGTATTTTATTTTTTTTATTATATTTTAGTTTATCATGTCATAGTATCTATAATATTTTGTTGTTATGTTTCTGAAGATATGATATTTAAAAATTATATGAACCTCGTATTAAAATACATATTTTTTGTTTTCGGTTTAATATTTTTCGGCATTTGCCCCTGCCTGAAAAATTTTGTAACGACGCCATTGAATAGGTCAGATTGAGGAATGCCTGGCAGGATAAACATTATCTAATCTGAAAGATTATATATATTTAAGAAATCTTCTCTGCATTGCTTCTAGACGTCAAGAAATAAGTAATATATACACATAGCATTCCAAATAATAGTTGCATAATCATGTTTTGACCTGACAAACGCATTGTACAATATAGACATTGTAGAAACCTCTCTGAGGTGCATTTCTTATAATAAAACTAAGATTTTTATTCGCAGGAGATCTATTATTATTAATATGAGGAAAAAAGGTTAATTTAACGTCAAAAGTAACTCTTAATTTTTTTTATTCAGTGCAATTAGTGATAGTCTCAGAACCAATGTTGTACTTGTAAGTAACAAAACTAATTTTCGTAGTGTATATCATAACGAAACATATCGAAATATTCAAAGGTAACTTTTTTCAAAAGCACCATTCATTAACTAGATTTAAAGCATTTTGATGTATATAATATCATCTGTAGATGAAACAACTTGAAATCATCCACTTATAAAAGAACATTGGCTCGAAGACTGCCACACACATCATTAGTGAACATATTAAACAGTACAGGGCTAAGAACTGCACCCTGTGGTACCACAAATGTAGCAATGAAGAGAAACCATGATATTGTACGCGTATCATTCTATTAGAAAGCTAAGATTCAAAGAAGTTTATTGACAGACTCAAATTAGATAGCTTGCGAAGGAGATCCAAAAATCCATATTGGCAGTTTGACAAGTATATTATAAATAATAACAACAAATATTTCCAAAATAATTGAAAATCAAAGAATTATCAAATATGTATAAAACGGTGCAATTCACTATTTTTAAATGTTTTCCTCCAAAAGTTAAAGAAAATGATTCAGTTTCAGCAAATATAGGACAGCCTTCGGGCTGATAATTCGGAAGACTAACTCTGTACTCTCGACTATGGCATACACGTTACTGTTGAATCACTGGGTTTTGTTCTGTTTTATATTAAAATGGTGTTGTATACATGGTCTGAGAATATGATCCTGACTCAACAAGAGTGACAAATATTGCAAATATGCAGGAGCCGCTCTAGCTATTTCGACGCCCTGGGCGAGTTTACATTTTTCTATGTAATTAAGATAACAGTTTTTTTATAAGATATTTTGATATATCATAGCCAAATCGCTTAATCGTTCTTGACAAATAATAGATCTTAAATAAGTTTTTTTCCGTTTAAGTTTAGAAAAACTTATTTTGCCGCTTGTCATACTAACAGGCAGTATTAACAGAATTCTAAGTGCTACTATAACATTTGGAGTAAAGACTAATTCAATGGCAATTTTACACAATACACCCTAAATAGGAAAATGACACATATTATCTTTGACTATTGTATACACTTACACAAATGACACTTGACACTTGACATAAATACACGGGAACGCAAATGGATCGGCGCTGTAGATGCTGCAACTCTGCATACTGCGCAGTTGTCGGGTTCTGGGTCTACGGCAGAGATGCCGCCCCTACAATAGTGGCGCCCCGAGCGGTCGCTCAATACGCTCACCATCTGGAGCGGCCCCTGCAAATATGTATAAAAAAACAGATAAAGCACAGACGTTCTAAATGGGTAAAATTGTGTATTCACATATGCAATTAATAAATGAATTACAACTGAAGTCTCGTGATTAGAGAAATTATTTACGTATGGATGAAAATTCATATATGGAATTACTTAACCATGTTTCGATAACGAAGATTATAAAACCAATGTCCATACTTAAAAAAATGCTGTATCTACTGTCCTTAATTTTTCCACCAATATTTTTTAGACTGTTAACTTGAAAGATTTGAAAAGATCAAGTTTTCATGTCAGTAATTTTTTACAAAAATAAGTACTGTAGCCTACCTACGCCTGTAGACCCATTCCCCACACATACACGGTTCGACTTTCATGCAACAGGGCAAACCAGCAGACAAAATTTCAAGCACTGGCATTTTTTCGGGAGGCCGAGACTTCAAACTTCCCTCCCGGCCAATACAACCACCAATTTTAAGGTTTTCTGGAAGATTCTCTAACCAGAAGACCTGCCGAGTTGATTTATTTTTTAAAATTTTATTATCATTTTTTGCCAGACCGGACTAATAAATGAATACAAAAATGGGAAATTAATACAATTATTTTCATACATGCGGATGCAAAATTGCGAGACAAAAAAGACACATTTAATCCGAATGAAACATGCTGTTTTTTTCTCCAACCGAAATCTCCATTTAATTATTAACTTGTGCTTTCAAATTATTCAGACCAAATTTGGATAATAAAGCAAAGTAGGTAAGTAAGATATATCGATATAGTCATGGATACTTTATCAAACATTAGTCGCTATATTGCTAATTGAGTTCATTTGTGATTGTTTGTGGTTCAATTTGCTGAAAAGTTTGTAAAAATGGAATCTAATGAAGATTTAGGTGGACCTGAGGAGATACTGGAGTGTTCAAAAAAGATTTCTTTGAATCTCCTCCCAAAGAAAACTCGAGAAATTTATACATGTGTCTACCAACGTTTTATGGATTGGTGCAAAGAAAAAAATCAATAACTTGTAAAAGATGTATTGTGTATGCATCGAAAAAATTGCGAATATTTACAAAGAAGTATTCGAGAATTGCTTCAATTACATTAATTCTTAGCTCCTAGGATTAAAAGTAAATACTTCTGTTGTTAAGATAACTTTTTTGTCAGTAACAGAAATGTCAACCATAGAAACTCTTAACAGTGAAAAAATGCCATAGTTTTATGACGGTTGGAGAAAAAATCTTTTTAAATAGTTAAAAGTAAGTACGTAAACATTCATATCCAGACTTAAGCTTAAGTAACGTTCAGATAAACGTTAGTGCAATGGCACTGCAGTTGTACTGTTGTATTGTAATTGTATGGTGTTAAATATTATTTACTCTGTTTACATAAAATTACTGTAGACTTAAGAAGTTGGGGAATTTTTCCGCTGTAAGTTGGCGACATGCAAAAACTCAAGATTCTTGACCTTCAGAGAGGTTATGTTTATATTTTGTCAACTACGTCCCTATCTACGGAAATTGTTGGTTTTTATCATTTGCCGAATAGTAATTAAAAGCCTACTATAAATAAAACATAAGCCTACAATCTGCAGGAATATATGGTCTATTTGAATGTTTGGTTAAATCACAGTATACTAGTATACTGTGAGTTAAATGAGGCCCCACTAATTTCAGCAAGTCATCAAACACTGCCACTGTCATTCGGGTGAAATGAAAAAATAATCGGCATCCTCATTTCGCATTTCTTTATATAAATTATAGAAATCACCTTGCATGTGCTATCTGCGGTTAATAGGTCGCACCCACCATCTCCGAGTTCTTCTTTTCATTTTTTTTGCATGTATAGTTTTTATACACATTGACGTCGCTGCGAATAAGAGCAGCAAAAGTAACTGTTTCTAAACCAAACAGCCCTCTTCATCCATTTTTTTAGAAACAAATCAATTCTAAACTAAATATATAAATTAGAATCTAATTTAAAAACTTAACCTGCAAAAATGTGAATCTTCTGTTTACTACCAAAAAAGTAATTTTCTGATTGGTCCTTGTATGATTGTTGGAAAAGGATTGGTAAAAGCTAAAATGCTTTTAGCTTCTGCCATACAACTGTAGTACAAAGGCGTTACTGTTAAGTTTATCTGAACGTTACAAAAGTCACCCGTATTTCTCGCCGTTTTACTTCAGTATTTTTTAATATTTGGTGGGATGAGTTAACATTCCTAGTATTTGCTAAACTCTAGATTATTCAGTTATTAAATGTCTAAAATTATTTGTAATTTGTAGAAAACACTATTTCAAGAATACGGCGCCCTTTTGAATAACTTTTCTGCAGTACCAATGCAACCGCACTAATCTTATGTGAATGAAGCTTTAGTTAAATCAAAATAATCAGTTACGTCCAATACATGTATTGCCTCAATTCATCCCTAAGAAAACATAAACCATAGGCACTACCTACGCCCATGTCCTGTTTGAAATCAAATCGATTTTTACAAGATTTGATCGTAATTCATGTAGAGGCTTATTATGAACCATTATCCACTCCTCAATAATAATTGCAACAGATGGGAAGAAACAGCGCGAAGCGTAATATACGAAAGCAGTAAAAAGTTATTTGACCCCAAACCGAGTCTCGAGTTATTAAGGGTAATAATCCTCGCTCTTGATATTTCCGTACGAGGGCACTTTCACATTTGCACAAGTCGGTTGGGTCTAAACAAAGGTAGCTGCCTAGGGTGGTTCATTAATCTTAATGTTGATGACACACGTGAGTAATCAGCCTTGTTGGCTGTAATTGTTGTGCTCAAAAAATGTTTGTTGAATTCAATTAATACACACTTTTATCCGACATAATTTGGTCTAGTATATTTTCCAAGATAATAATACAAATAATAAGTGGAAGTTGTCGATATTAATCGGAGTTCTCCAAAATTCTTAAAATGAAACTAACATCAATACGTGCGTGTGAAGTTAGCCCCCCAATGTTCGATTTTTGTTAAAATTTTTATACTGCTGGATTGTATATGAAAATAAGAACATTTCTGCATTATGTACCAATAGTTCTACTATTCCATGCAAACCGCATGAATCTAGGTGCTCTAGTTCCGGAGTTATCGAATTTAATTATTATAAAGATTTTTGATTGTGCACCAATAGTTCTAATATTCCATGCAAATCGCATCTTACGTTTATTTTATTTGGTTACGTCAGTAGCACAGCTTAAATAACAATCAACTCACAGACTCGTATGGCGGGCACGTCTCACCATTGACTTAGTCTATGGTCTCACGCAGATCCTTCGCGCATGCCGCCATTTAAGGATAGAACGTTGAAATAAAGGCAGGGACGTGTGGTTGTAAAATATACACTTAGCCGACTGCGTCATTAGCGCACGAGTGCTGTGTTTTGTGGTTTGTTGATTTTCTTGTATTTTATACTGTTATGTTATTTTATTTTTAAACAATTTCAAGTGAAACAAATTTATATTTCGTATGTTAGAAAAATTGAGGTGTTCCATTTAAAAAAAATTAAATTTTATCAGTCTTGTAACATCATGTACATAAAATTTATTCAGCATTTTGTAGTTTATATCTACACCTACAACTTTTATATATAAAAACCTTTTTTATATCTGCCACAGTTCTCGAGATTAATACTGGTCAACTCTGTCTTGGACATTCAGTACATGTAAAAAAATAAGAACAAATTTTGGACCTGACCAATTAAATGTATACCAATACAATTTATTCTTGTTATTTAGGTAGGTATACCGCTGTAATACATATGTTTTCTGTATTTGTTTGTTTCTGTATAATGTAATATTTCGAAAACAGTGGCTAAATAAATTTCACTATTGTTTTGTTTTCTTTTTTAGTCCTTAGCAACGTAATGTTAATAAATTATCTATACGTACTTTGAAAATAAATTTGTTGTTATTTATTACACCCTATTTAAATCACCATATTATGTTTATAATTAACAAATGCCTTTCTTCTGGACAATTTCCTAGTGTATGCAAAAATGCTAATATTATTCCAGTTCATAAAATTGGAAGCCCATCACACTTTCTCGTTTTAGACCAATAAGTATTCCCCCTGTGTTATCTAAAATTCTTGAGAAAATCGTCTGTGAACAACTTACTGAATTTCTAACCATGAATAGAATTTTATCTGATACACAATCGGGGTTTCGAAGTAATCACAGTACAACAACGGCGTTGCTTAAAGTTAGTGATGATTTGGTCCGTGCTCATGATGCCAATAAATCTTCTTTTTTGGTCTTGTTAGATTATAGCAAGGCGTTTGATACAATAAATCATTCTACTATGTTGATCAAGGTTAAGTACTTTGGGGTTGGTAATGTGGCGCTCAATTTTTTCAGTAATTATCTAAATTTTAGACGCCAAAGAGCAAGTATGTCTAATGCGGCTTCAAAATTTCTTCCTATAAGTAAAGGTGTTTCCCAGGGAAGTATCCTTGGGTCCCTGTTGTTTTCTGTGTATACTTCTGACCTGTCACGTTATTTAAATTTTTGTTCCGTACACCAATATGCTGATGATACGCAATTATATTATTCTTTTTTGTATAATGATTTGGAGGTTGCTATTTCCAACATCAATTTTCCATTCAGCACGATTTAGTACTTAATGAAGTGAAAGCTCAGCTACTTATGTTAGACTGTCATCGACATTTAATTTTAAATAATCCTGCCTTTGAAATTAAGATCAATGATACTGTTATTACATCAGTCAATGAGTGTAAAAATCATGGATGTAGATTTTAGATTTAGGACTCATATATCTAAATTAGTTTAAATTAGTTCAAAAGTGTTTTCTCAAATTAAAAATTTTATATAGTTATAGGGAAGTTCTGTCCCAAGACATCAAATTAATGTTGACTGATTGCTTAATTTTATCTTTACTATCATATTGCGATATTGTGTTTTGGCCTGCTTTACTACAAGTTGATAAAAATAGTCTTTAAAATGTACAAAATGCCTGTTTGCGGTTTTGTTATAACTTAATAAAATATGATTACATTTGTTTTTATAAATTTAAATATGCCTGAATATTTATCTAATAAGCTTATTAAAACAGTGATGTACATACAATGCTCCTAATATTTTTAATTCTTTGTCTCTGATATCATGTCAGTATCGCCACTAATCTTCACGCTTTTAACGGAAAATCAAACAGTTTATAATCAACAGTTGTGATTGTTACTAACTAATTTAACTTAAATATTTTGAGATTTGTTAAATGTTACTACTATTTTTTTCTAATATTACGTTAATATGGGTGGTTGTATGAGCAGCCTGGTTGGATATTCTCTTAAATGTAAATAAACGCATGTTATCATTATTAATATTATAAAGACACATACGGTTATAGCATCCTCACTAGAGGTCATTAGAATGCTAGTTCGTACTAATGGGTATTACAATTTAGCACAAAGGGAGGCTTTGGAGACTCTTAAATATCCGAACAACATGAACCGGAACGAACGATTGAAGATTAGTCATACTTGGACGGCTTTGTTTAAGAACAAACCAGTGAACTGGACCGTACCTGTACCAACCATCCATAACAGGCCTGAACCAGTCAACCTAAACATTGAACTAACCAACCTTGACGCACCGATAGTATAAAAACTTGGCTTAGACACCGCGGTAACCATTCAGGCGACGCTCAAGATACGAGAAGCACTGAAGATGTCATCTGTTAAGTATGGAGTTTATGGTCAACAGTGTCGAATGCCTTAGCCAGGTCCAAAAATACACATATTGATGGTTTACTTTTACCCAAGGCAGAATACATTTTTTCTGTTAAGTGCACAATTGCATTCTCAGTTGATTTTCCTTTACGGAAACCAAACTGATTATCTGATAAGATTTTATTATTCAATAAATAACGCTCAATCCAAATTTTAAGAACTTTATAAAAAATCTTTGAAAATAAAGTTATTAAAGAAATTAGACGATAATTTGTCACTAATGTTTTATCCCCGTTTTTAAATAATGGCTTAATTACAGCTATTTTGAATTTTGATGGAAATTGACGAGCTTTAATACATTTTCTTTATAAGAAAAGTAAAAGGAGTAATTATTTCTATAGCTTGTTCTTTAATTGTTTCTGATTTTAATGCATCTATACCACGTGACTTTTTGTTTTTTAATTCATATATAATATTTAAAACTTCCTCCTCTGTTGCAGGTTCCATAATTATTCAAGTATTGGGTGAATACCGAACAACTGGTTCAGTGCTGCTAGAATTTATAATACTATTTGCAAGACTAGGTCCTATATCAGCAAATAAATTATTAAAGTTATTTACAATTTCATTTGTATCCTCAACTAAAGTTTTTTCCGTTGATTTAATCTGTTTTATTTGATCTAAACGTAAAAGTAAACTATTAAAGTGCTAGATTCCCTCAACGTCAACTTATTTTTGGTAATTTTGTGTTTTTTGAACTCTTCTCAAGCAGTGTGTCTATGAAATCTTGTCCCTGCAACCCTCACCTTCCGTACTCATCTAAGTGCTGTAAATTAATCACTCTCTATTATTTTGGGCCTAGAGTATAGGTTATTCAACTATTTCTAATGTTTAGTTGGACTTTGTCTTTTCTTAAATACACAATTTTGCACACACAAATGTCTTTTAAAATAATGTGTACCACAATACTACTTTAAATTTAAGAAGAGTGAAGGTTATCCAGATCAGGGGTAGAAATTTCGGAAAGCAGCACATCCATTATGTCCCCTTCAAAGCAACAATTGACGGTAAATTTTCGGTGGTTCACCCGGACTTACATATAGCCATGATTTTGCATAGCCTTTTATCAGTCGATATACACCCACTCCCCTTCAGCATTGTTACGGGATTTGCAATATTTTCAATGACGATGACGTATGTAGATAAAACTGACAAATAAACACATCAAATGCTGACCTGGTATGAATTTATCTGAACATTTTATTTACAATACGAAATTTTAAAATTCATTTATGAAATCATAGTGCCGGATAATGGCTGAATATGAAAGGGGGGATATTTTTAAAAATAAGGCAAAGGTTTGTAAATATCGATATTTATTTATGTTGTGATAAATGCCCATCATGTGAATGATCAAAAGAGACCGATGTTTTATTTAGTTATAGGGGGAT
Source organism: Monochamus alternatus (assembly GCA_037114965.1). Lineage (NCBI taxonomy): Eukaryota > Metazoa > Arthropoda > Insecta > Coleoptera > Cerambycidae > Monochamus > Monochamus alternatus. The sequence goes on along the minus strand of CM073435.1, from coordinate 17,958,547 downwards.
TCACAGCAGATGTAAACACAAACAGACGAAGGTAGAATATCAAAAGCGGAAAGATTATCTTATAAACCCTCGTGTCCAGCTGCTAATTTAGAAGCTACATACAGATAAAAATGGGTAGAAATCTCCATGTTTTGTTATACTTTTTTAAATACTGGTAATTTTTAATTTACATTATACAGGGTGTCCGGAAATAATGAGCAAAAAATTCTAGACAGAAAATAAATGCTACTTCTTTCATTTTTTTTAAAACTGATTATTAACGGAGTTACAGAGTGTTAAAGTTAAAATTTTATATATAATATTTATAAATAACTTCTTAAGAAATCCAAATATTTACATAAAATTTGTAAATCGGGGTTTTTTGCGAACGAGAAATTCAAATATGTTTCTAATTTTGACGTCATTAGCAGAGGGCGCCACTTGTGGCAGAACTTTTTTGCATCTTAATGTATCCATCTGACTATCGAAACAACCGATTCTCCTACTTGTTTTATTTGAAAAAACACCTTGCACAAAATTTTGTGATTGAATAGCTTTCCTAAGGAGTGTGAAAAAACACTATACTAATATTTTTGTTATCCTTTGCATTGTTCTACATGTACTGAAATTTTAAATAGTTATTTTGGAAATAATGTTTGACATGTATAATTTAGAAACATCCTTTATAAATCAAACTGTTACTAGAGTGTGCGTTGAGTTGAGTCGTGATCTAGTAAAACTGCGTAAAATCTTGATACGCCTACATTCCACGTTTATATTTTGAACGGAATCTCATTAATTCGGTAATTGTCAACCGATCTTATTTTCCGTCGAAGCAACTGAAAAGTAAATAAGGCTAACGATGCTTGTTAGAAGGTAATGATAGCTAACTTCAATATTTGAGAATAAAGATGAAAAATGCCATTATTTATTCGAAAACAAAATCAAAATATATGGACGAATTTTTTTAAACGGGGAGGAAGGGAATACAAAAAACTATTTCGTGATAATGTTTTTTTTGTAAATGTCGCTTGTTATAAATGCCATGGACGTGGACACGTCGAGATCCCGATTCACGGTTGATATAAAGCAGAAATCAATATTTCGTGTTGTTCATAGCTGCATATGCATGCGACTGTTTGTTTGATATATGATGGTTCCTGGTTATTATGTCGTAACCTAGGTAACTACCGCTGCCAGTAACATAATTAACGTCCACATTTCTAACCTTAGCTGAGATTCTTTGTGGGGATGTTCAAAAACTTTAGTCTATGCTAATCTAATTAACACTGGGGAAAACTTATCAGAAAGAATTAATTTTCATTGTCCGAAAAATCCCCGGAAAAATCTAATGCTAGAATTGAATTCGGCATTCCCGAAAACCCCCGAGTAACGAGTTTGGAGCGACTTTCAAGCACGCTGCCATTTCTCCCCCAATTCACCCCCCGCTCACCCCCACAGAGCCACCCCCTTGCATCCCCGGGTAATTCCAATGCCAGAATCGAGTTTGGCAGCCCAGAAAACCCCCGAGTAACGATTTCCGAGCGATTTTTCCAGTCGTTCCTATAATGGTGTAGTGCATTTTCCGGCCCAGAAGGCATTTTAAAAAAATGGCTAAACCAGACGATATAGACTTTTTCCTAGGACCTTCCAGAACACAATGCAGGAAACCGCATTTCAATATCTGCTGTGCCTAAAAATTTCCGCTATTTTTCCTAACTTCGCTGGACTACATGTTGAACCTACATACAAAATTATTTATTAAAAACCATATTGAATAAAATAGGTTTTTCTCGAATACATAGTTCACTTTATCGATATCTATAACTTTTTTTAGTTCAGGTTTAAGCTATCTAGAAACATTATTTTTCCGCCTTTATCATACAGGGTGTACAAAAAAATGGGCATTATTGTGCTAAATCTAGTCCGTCCCTGGCAAAATAAATAAGCTAAATATGTTTTAATGGTTTAATTTTAAGAGGTCTTATCTAGTGCCAATCATATTAAAAAATTATTAAATTGTACCAATTATTTTATTTTTTATATTTTTAGTTCTTCAGGGACCTGTATCTCAGAAAAAGTGGGCCGTAGGAACAAAATTTATAGGAACTTGTCATGTTATTTTTTCCTATCTGGAAGATTTCCAGCATATTCTGGAACACCCTACACAAGGTGAGTCAGTTTATACTAGCAGCACTCTAGGATTTGATAGAGAACCTTATTTTAAGATACAGCTTATCATAGTTTCATACTTTTTTAAGTTTTTTCCAAACAACTCCTATAGTTTTTGAGATAATTTATTCAAATTTTTATCATAGATTACCTATGATAGCCTACAAATTCTGACGTCCAGAACTTTTTCGTGGTACGCCACTGACTGTTATTTGTGATAAAAAGGGGCCTGACCTCCGAAAAAATATCATCCTATACGTTTTCAAATCTTTTAGGCATGTTAGAACTTGTAGCCTATCATATGTAATCTATAATAAAAATTTGAATAAATTATCCCAAAACTATAGGAGCTTTGTGGAAAAAACTTAAAAAAGTATGAAACTTTGACACCATGTATCTCAAAAACGAAGCGTTCTCCAACATATATTCATATAACATACTTAACTTAAAATAAGGTTCTTGAATCCTAGAGGTCTGCTAGTATAAAAAGACTCATCCTGTATATCTAAAATAAAAATTAGGCTAGCTAAATTTAAATGATGATTTTCAAATCTGACTTATTTCTGCATTTCTAGAATTACTTCTCGGGTGCATTAATTTATTTTAAATTCATTCAAATATTTAGCTCTAAAAATTAACATATAAATTAAAATTATTTGAAAAATTAAGTTTAGAAACGAGAATGTCAAAAGTTTTGATAATTAATCTAGATTAATATACATTTTATACATGTTTTAATTAAATATCAATAATATTGTGTGAAACTAACTGCGTACTAATGTCACGACCACAATATTTAACCTTATACTCTTTACTAATAACTTTTATAGATTTTTTACTATGCTGTAAAGGATAATGCGAATTGCAAATTGATTGATATATCCATAATACAATAATGTTCATAAATATTTAAAATAATATCTTATATAATTGTTTTCCATGACGTAATAGAAATGATACTGCATTTCGTGCTCTGTCACGCCATCAGTTCATTAGTTACTTTAAAAGGTAACAACAAGCAACACCGTTAACGCTCTGAATAACTAATCAGTGGCTGAAAAAGTCGTTCTGGGGGACTAGAAAATCCTCATCTGCCAAGAGAAGTACGTTTTCAGCAAGAGTTCTCTATCAATATTTGATGTGGAGTTCTCTCCGATAACATTGTGGGACCATTCGTACGACCACGTCCACTTAACAGAGAAAGTTATAAAATTTTCTAATTAATGACTTGCTATTGCTTATTGAAGGCAGAATTTCTGGTTTTTGCATGACGGTGCACCTGCACATTACCCTGACGAGTAAAAGAATATCTTAATAGAAATTTTCCGCATCGTTAGATTGGATGCGGCAGCGCAATTCCTTGGCCTGCACGTAGCCTTGATTTAAATCCGTTAGATCTTTACTTTTGGGGCTATATTAAATCTATAGTTTACAAAGCAACACAGAACTTTATTCAACGCCAGACAAAAAAAGAGGCTAAGAAAGTGCATGGAAGTCGCTGGTGGTCACTTCGAGAATCTTCTATAATTAATCATTTGTTAAGATATGAATAATACAATTTTCAGTTATTGTAGTGTTCGTCTTATTGTTAATTCAGTTTTGATATTTTAAGACTCCCTAATTTTCTATTTAACTCCCGCCGAATCTCAAAAGAATCGTCTGTTTCTCGAAAACGGTTGAGTTTATCGATTTGTAATAGGTATACCTTTTCTACTTAGAACTGGTAGGTAGTTCAATAGTTTCTTATTAAAAAATTCCATAGTGTAAAATACAAAAAGTTAGACATATTTTTACATCAACAGTACAGTGTAACTAGCGACCCCTAGCGGTGACCTCAACACTCTATGCATTTTCGTAATTGCCAGCTCAAAAAACATAAGTTTATAATTTTTCAAAACAATCGGTCCATACGTTCTTAAAATATAGCCAAAAATAGAAAACATATTCTCAACTTTAATACCCTGTAGAATGAAAATGAGCAACAATTGAATAGAGGATGTTGGGTTCAATCGCTTTATTTTGACGTTAACAATCTGTCCATAAGCTATGTACCATTATTAATGAGTTACCCTGTATACAATGCGTTTATTTGTACAATATAAATTGATGAACACAAGAAATGTAGAATGAGAAGAATGTTTTTACTGGAAAATTTGAAAAGGTAAGAATGTCTTTACTTGAGCATATAAAAAGGTGACAACCCTATTGGAATATCATGTTGTATGAACTTTTTCAATCATATTTAAGTAACATATCAGTTTGTTCAGTATCGTGGTTTTAAATCTCACATGTTTCATCAAATATCTGGCGAACCGCAGGGTTCCATACTCGGACCTTTACTTTTTGTATTATTCATTAATGACATTGTTGAGGATTTGCAGGTGCACTATCTGATGTACGCTGATGACCTCAAACTTTTATGTGAAATTAACACCACTGCTGATTGTGTCAGGTTACAGAGAGCAATTGACAATGTTTGCAATTGGTGTCTACATAAATGTTTATCTTTGAACGCGTCTAAATATAATATCGTTACGTTCACTAGGAAAAAGAATTCAATTAAATTTAATTACACACTAAATAATACAATACTTCTTAGACCAACGACCTTGGAGTAATATTCGAGCTAAATTTAACCTTCTCTAAACATATTGACTTTATGACGTCATCCGCATTTAAGACTTTAGGTGATATAATAAGAAATTCTAAATAGTTTACCAACATCTCTACTTTACGTTTGCTATACACTCCGCTCATTCGTTCGAAATTGGAATATGTGTCAATAGTCTGGAGCCCAATTTGTGCTCGTCATATTGCGTCTTTAGAAAGAGTTCAGCGTAGATTTATGAAATCTGCATTGTACTTATTGGACGGTACGTATCCTCCTCAGGGTGTTCCGTATGAATTATTACTTGATCGGTTCAATATTCATACTTTGTCTAAAAGAAGAGCAGTTTCCCAAGTAATGTTCTTGTATAAAATCGTTCATAATATTTTGGAATGGTCAAGTGTTCTAAGCAATATCCAATTTAGAATACCACGAGTTTCAGCAAGAAGTAATAATATTTTTAACCTTCCTACTGCACGCATCAATATGCTTGTAGCATCACCTTTGTATCAAATTATCTCAAGTTACAACGATATAGAATCTGGTGTACATATTTTTTGCTGTTCAATGCAAGCTATAAAAAATGCAGTACTTAGTAAAGATAGGTTTAGATAAGTATTTAGCTTTGTAACATAAGTTTACTTATATATTTCTCTGTTTATTAATTTTTTTTGTCTCTCGTTTGTCTTTCTCTTGTTTTATTTGGTATCTTTGTGTCTTGTATACACTTCTGTGTTTATTTTGTACTGTATATATTTTACCGTACCCTGTAATTAGGCATTTGCCTGTTGGGTATATATTTGGAATAGAATAAACTAAAATAAAATGAAGCCTATTCTAGAAGACTAGAATAAAATGCGAAGGCTATATGGTGAATTTTATAAACTATTTTCTGAACTAGACAGAGATTGAAAACATTTTTTTCAGTATTTCCAAGTCACAAAAAAAAATTTGAACTCTTGGATCGTCCTCGCCACCAAAACATAAGATTTCGCAGCGCAACTTATATTGGACTAGCGCGACCAAACATAGAAATTGCAGGTCACCGGCACGACCTGCAGTGACGGTCGCTGCAGGTGACGGTCCATGCAGGTGCTGGTCTAGTATCCGATGCTCCATTAAATAACATGAGAACCTTCATGAGCAGGCTGTGCAGGACCGTGCTGGCATAATGTGCGCGATTTAATATTAAAGATTTTTTTTACTGAAATAAAGCGTCAGTCATTTCAATTGTTTCTCAGATGATTACATCTTCTTTATCTTGTTATACAAATATTATCGCTAAATTTATATTTATGTATTTGTGCTGAATAAGTGTAAATAATTAATAAATAAACATCAATTAACAAAGTCGTATTCTTATCTATGACATTTCATTAATAGATAGGTACTTGTAAGATATTAAATCTATAACATTATAAACAATGTATGTTACATAATAAATTCTCAATTACTTAATTAAACAATTTCAAAACAAGTATTTATATTTATTGTTGTTATGTACTTGTATAGAAACTACTTATGGAACAAATTCGGTAATTTAATAACCGTAAATATTGCTCAAAGACGCTGATACGGATAGTAAATTTAGTGGCGTCTAATTTAATTTATTTTTAATGATTGTAATGTCATCAGGTTTTTAGTTATAACATCATATGTATTGTTCTTTAATGGATCTTCAATTCTGGATTATATTTTTAAACAAATTTCATAGAATAATATTACAAATTGTAAAAGCTGTAAATGTTATAAAATAAACTTTATTTAACCATAACAGCTACTCAAAGTGTTGTTCGTCTGCTGGTTGACACTTCAACAAAAAGAAACATTTCCACTTTAGCTGTACCACTCTGCTATGGTAATGTCTATTACAACAATGTTTGTTTAAATTATGACAGCTGACTTTGTGGTATCTCGGAAACTACAAGACATAGAAGGATGCGATTGATCTACTTTTTCGAAAAACTTAAAATGCCGCAATAAAAATTATCATAGACCTCTTCGTTAGATCAAAATTTAAAAAAGAAACAACTAAGGGATTCTTCGTATCTTAGAGAATAGCTGAGGTATCTGAATGGTGAAAATTGCTGCTGATAGACTTTTTTACGTACAGATTAGCTTAGCCCAAACATACAATTTTTTTAATGGAGCAGTCTGTTTTGTACGCAGTTCAATGGAAATATTTTTATTTTCATAATAATATATAATACGAGTACTTGCTACTTTATATTTTTGAAATACATAGGTACTCCTATTTATCAATATTTACCTAATTATATAATACTGCATGGTCAACTATGCATCACGCAACATTAGTTTTATTGATGATCATGATGAATGTTTTTTGACAAAATATCTCCACTATATCAAACGTGGAAGACTCGACTGACCTGTTTGATACATCGGCTTCTAAAATGAAGACTACAATATTGCGGCTTCAGTAAATGCTTGTTCTTGTGTTTCCCTTAGCATAATTTGAGCTTTTTATTTGTTATTTGTTTTCTTCTTATGCTTGTATTATTTGCATGTTTGTGTGTTTTTTATGAACAATTGTCCTTAGTTTCCATAGCAACAGTAAATGTAGATCAACTGTCAAACTATATATTCGAATCTCCGTTAAGATATACTATGTTTAGACGTTTATTAAAAACCTTTGATAATGGCATCATTAATAATTAATAATGACATACTTAAAAGTCTTAAGATTAATTTCCCTAATTTTTAGAATTTTTATCAAGAAACTTTTCCTAAGAACTGAGAAACGTAAGTAATATCTAAATAAGCCTACATAAAAAGGTTTAAAAAAATCCACGTTTAAATTTGACTCTTCGCCTTTACAAAGTAGAAAAACCATGCTTATTAATAGTCCAGTCATTTAAGGTTTTATCTGCGGAAAAATTCCTAGTGAGCTGGCTTGTATACACCTTTATTACAGCGTTGTAATGGAGATGTGAAAAATCGACATTGATATCGTGCCTATATTTAAATCGACATCTTCATCATTTTCATCATTGGTTGACTCTGCGTTTAAGCATAACTGGCCACGGCAATGTCCACAAACTTTTGAACATCTTAATCCAATTTTTTTGCATCCACATTTGCCGCCACAACCTTTTGTACAATTATAAAAGATTATGTTCAGTAGATCATCGGGTGCTGCTCAGCTCTCTACTCCGAAAACGGTTAATTTTACAGAAAAATATGAGAGGCATTTTTTGTAGATAATTTCACGACAAACAATATTAACCTCTATTGACCTACGAGCAATAGGTGGCGAGATATTTGCGAAAAACTGATTTTCGTGACCTTTTGACCTTTATAACTTTTTTAGCCGGCACGATATCAACGTCGATTTTTCAAATCTTCATTACAACGCCGTAATAAAGGTGTATACAAAAATTCAGCTTACTAGGAATATTTCCGCAGATTGAGGTTTAAAATGCCTAAAATGACTGAACTATAAGTTCTAGGTAAGTAACGAAGCCACTTAAATAATCCATTCATGCCTAATAAAAAAAGTATAGAAATATTTGTTATAAAAATGTTTGGTTTTCTTCTATGCTTAAGTAACTGTAGAAAAAAAAAATTATCTCAAATATTATAACACTTGGTATATAGGTATGTTTGTTTCAATCGACTCAAAATCAAGTATTCTATCATCTCCTAAATTTATTGTACCGACTTGTAAGACACCCTGTATATTGAACAACAACCACGTAATTGTGACAACATACTAATGAAGTCGAAAATATTATAATATTTGGACTACAAATAACCTGGAAAATTGGGATATCCGGCAGAGTTTTTAGCTGGGTGTATACACGGTGTTCCAGGCGGAGATCTTTGCTATTTTGATGGCAGCAAGCAAAGAAGAAGTAAGAAATTGCGTGGAGGAGAAAATTTTCATCTAATATGAAGATGGAATTAGAGAAGGAATAGATGTATTTAATACACCTCAGTCGAAGGTCCCTGAATCAAACAGTGGAGGTCCTGACGGGCCACTGCAGACTTAGAAGTCATCTGAGTTTGATAGGAATAGATGAGGATGCTTTATGCCAGGAATGGGGAAAAGGAGAGGATGTATTTGTCACAAGCAGATCTATATTGTATTGATCTAAAGCAAAAGTCCACATCCCAAGAATGATCGAGATCTATTGAAATACTATAGTTATTGAAATGTTTCAAAAATTATTCAAGAACTTTGAAGCTATCTAGAGGCCTAATAAAATGATTTGGATTTAGCCTCAACCGGTCTATTTTAAGTCCAGAAATATATGCATTCTTCCATTATACACTTACTTACGGAGTACGCACGCTTAGAGAATTATGTAGAATATTATTCAGGAACAAAACAGTAGGGTAAGAATACTTAACAGTACCTACGCATCACTTAAGCGCATTTGTTTTTTTTAGTAGTTGACAAAAACTTAAAAAGGAGTTGATGTAATGTTTTGATTGATATGATTAGGGGAGTTGTTGGTTAGAAATGGAAGGCGATGCGTACGCGCTATTCGAAGTGACAGCATAATATTTATTTGTAGTCCAGTAGTAGTAGTAGTAGTGGTGAACAGGGCGGCAATTAGGTTATAAGTTAGCCCTTTTTGCCTACCTTATCATTCCTAATGAATGCAGAATCATAGTCCATGCCCATCATCTCTTCCCATTGCAGTTTCTAGGCGCCAAATATCCTATAACACAGTCTCCCAAAAGCTGTGAAATGTCCTAGAAAATAAATGGACAATGCTGTTGGGTAAGCACAAGGTAGATGGTTTTACTTGAATTATTTATAAAATTATGCAATCTGATTTCACATTAAACTACTTGTTTTAATATGAAAAATAATAAAGATATTTAACATTTATTACTTTTTTTAAATTAATTTAATAAATTTTTATTGTTATTTCCTACTGATTTCATTTCTCCTTAAACATTTTTAAAAAATCCTTATTTATTACTTTTGTTTATTATGTTTTCAGAATAAAACAGGTAATTTAATGTAGTGTCGTCAGATAGCAAAATTTTATAAATGCTTCAAATAACATCACGTAAATGGTAGGAAATACAAAATATCTTATTTGAAATCGGAATGAAGCCCTGAATAGAATAAATTTAAAAAAACGTAACTTAAACGTAAACGTTTCCTTTACCATTGATTTTCTAAACGCCCTGTGTACATTCTGGTAGCTTAATAGAATAATTTAATTGATTCTTTACAACTCTACATTTTAATTTTTTCGATGAATTTAAACCTACTTGTATTTCCAATTAAACTTACATTAAAATGTTCATCGCCCTACATCACATTTTTTCCTTTCATTTTTTTAGCATGGTGAAATATTTTTTATTAGGCGCTGTATGCTGTATTCGTACATAATAGCATAATGCAATACTTCTCCTATTTGCCCGATGAGATGCACTTTCCGTGCCCATTTTAGTCTACTACTACTTTGCAACTATTCAACAGCATATCACAAATGACAAATTAACTCTTCTAAACGTATGCACTGCGTTGTCCGAAAGCATGGAAATCATATTCAGACATGAACTAAGGCACACTGCGTCATAGGTCTACGCTGTGGTGGCGACCATTTTGTGGGGGCGTGTTCACACAACATTTTTAAATACCATTTTTAGGCTTACTTTTTCACAAAATTATCTAGAACAATCGCCATTTCGATTAATATAATACATTCTTGCTTCTACACGTATTTGGAATATTCATGCAATTTCTTCTTTGTACCGAATTTTATGTTTATGTGTAAAAAAAAACGGAAAAATATAACATTACTGAATAATTTGTACATAACTTTAACACTCTGTACCTCAGTAAATATTAATATTTATAACCAGTTATTAAGCAGAAAAATTATATAATCTGCAGGTACAATATTACCATTTGCTTATGAATCGCCCTGTATACTAATATTTACCACAAATATATACAATTCAATGATACTTATTGGTTATATAAGTTTTTCATCATTTTCAGAATGTATAAATTTGAGTTAGAACGACACAGAAACAATATAAAGGCTTTTCAATTTTTTTTTTTGCCTCCTAAGGCATGATTATGCGTGGAAAGCTCTGGTAATCACGATATCGAAAGAGAGGATAATCATAAATTTATCGGTTATTGCGAAGAATAAAATGTATAGACAAGGAAAATTTATAAGTCCAATAAGAAAAAACGTGTCCCCAAGATAATTTTCTGGTATTGTTTATGATAGAGCGACTGCAGACTGTTTATGTGTATTCAATGGCTATGGAAATCTACCGAACATGGCAGATGGCGAAACCCTGCGAGCTTGCAATCATATAACGAAGAGAAATAAACAATTTTAAGTTGTTTTTTTTTTCTCATGTATTTATATGTGGAGTGTTATTAAGAACAAATCATTGTTTCTTGTTCCTGTAGTGAATGCTGGTTAAGATTTATTCATACTGAAGCGATATATCAAATCTTCAGAATTACCATCGTGATTCGACCGGAAACGCATTAGGCAGCAGGTAGTGTTCGACGCACGTTTGTGGTGAATAATTGTTATGCATAGTAAGAACGTTAAGACCTTCATTATATGCAGTTCGCATAAATCACTTGATTGTTTTGTAATGTTTGTAATGAATTTTATGGATCAATAACTAAGGTTTAAGGTTAGGTCGTCCAGAGTGTTATACTAGGTTATTTCCGTTATGTTCTCCATTACAAACAGTAAATACATATAAAATAGAATATTATAATCCATTCTTTCATATTTTCTTACAAATTTTGAAGTGTTGTCATTAGAGTAAGTGGCTGTTGGACCCCATTGCATTGGGTAGGTAGCACGTAAATAGACTCGTTTTATGTGACGTCACATATTGCATATATAATTGAAATTATACAGGGTGTTTCAAACTCGATGGTATGGGCCTATAAAAATTTAAAATTTGGGACACCCGCGGTTCAAAGGAATGAGGTAATAAGCTCCATTTTCAACCAAATTTTTTTCCTGTTAAAAACGTCTCTTTTTTCTAATACACTTTTATTAGCGACATTTTTCTGTATTACTTGCCATTTAAAAGTTATAAGTAATATCGTCCTAAAGAGTTTCGAAAGAAATACTACCTAAAAATCACATTAGCGGTGGAAAAATCAAGAAGTCGTTAAAAAATAATTGAATGTTCGTTGTTTAAACTGTATAAATGTCACAAAATACTTGTCATTACTCAATACGAACGTCAAACGGATAACTTTTGTACTTGATATAAGTTGATACGTTGCTAATTTACATCGAGTCCCAAAAAAAATTCAAGAAGAGCTACAGAGTTATATCGAGAAAGGTATCCAGAGCGCCTCATTCATAGAACTGATCATAAAACTTTGAAGATGCATTTTCTGTTCGAAAGTATCAAATAATTTAGCGAAGGGTAAGAAACAATGTTAATACAGCTACACGGTTACAGTATTTCGAACATAATTAATGAAATTCTATACGGCAGACTAGCCGGGAATTCAAGTTGGATCAATCAACCGTTAAGCGAATTTTAAAGGCCAATGGGTATCATGACTCAAATTTGGAGTATTTGCCTGAGCGTCACATTGAAAAGAGACTTAATTTTATAGCCCAAATTGTAGTAAATGTAGAAACTATTAATAACAACCTTTTCACAACATACAGGCGCAACAAACACTACTGGTCCATTGAAAATATAGATGGTAAATACATGGTGCGATATCATGGGTAGGCATTTAATTGGGCCTTATTTTTATGAAAATACATTGAACAGCATGAGCTACCTAAATTTTCTACAAGAAGAACTTCCTGCAGTTTTGGAAAATGTGCCTTTGCAGCTAAGGAGAAACCTATGGTTTCAACACGACGGAGCTCCACCTCAGAAGGCCCAGATTGTACAGCAATATTTACACTTTCCCAGAATAGATTGGAATTAATGAATCTATTCAGTGGCCCGGAAGTCACCAGATCTATGATCTTTTTTATGGGGGGTTTTAAAAAATAAGGTTTACGAAACACCTTCGCGAGATTGCGATTGTAATGAGTTAAATGGCGAAATGTAAAGAAACGCAGTCCACAAAGAAGGGCGTTTTCCTCATTTTTTAAGTTTGGTTATTGTTATCATCACCTTTTGTATTAACTATATCAAAGAATTATCATTATTCTTAATGATATTTATGCATTTTGAACAACGAACATTCAATTATTTTCCAACGACTATTTGATCCTTGCCGCTAATGTGATTTGTAGGTGGTATTTCTTTTGAGGCTCTTTAGGACGATATTACTTATAAATTTTAAATTTATCTTTATTTTAAAAAAGAGTTTTTTAAAAGGAAAAAACTTTGGATATATTTCTGGAAAAAATATAATTAATGACGTCATTAGTCGTTTCCGTCAAATCCCAAAGATAATACTTTCCATTGAAAATGGAGCTTACCTCGACTCATTTGACACCACGTGTCCCAAATTTTATTTAAATTTTTTGTATCCTCATAGGCCGATACTACCGTGTTTGAGACACCCTATACAGACCGAATCTGACCCTTGACTAATTAAATAAATACCATAAAAACATAACATCAAATTTGTTTGTTTTTGCAAGGATTTAGCAGTGGGTATTTAAGAACATTCAGCATTAGTTTCGTAAAATAGAATATTCCTGGATTTAAATAAAGCAGAGAGTTAACATTAGTCGTGTTAATCCTAATGCAAATGATCGGAAAGAATAGCCTCATACGCAGATGAGATTTTATTTATATGTCATCACTGTCATCATGTAATGTATTGTAACCTCTACGCCTTGAAATAATTCACATAGAAAAACCTTTATTGTCACCACTTGATTACACAATGGGTCTATAAAAGAAAAATAAACGGCCGATTAAGTTAGTCTTGTATAAGTCTTGTATTACAGTCTGAATTGAAGTGTTTAGTTGGAGATGTCAAAGTGATTTAGATAGCGATTAATTAAATAAGTGTTAAGCTGAGTTCTAATTAGTGTTCAGTAGTGTACTGAGTATAGTTAATAAAGAAGTGATTAATTAACGGATTGTTTTTCTGACAATATAAAAATTCGGATTGGGAAATCCGTGACAATATTAAAAATATTATAATTTCATGGCCTTCTTGGTAAGATATCAATCTTCAGCTTTGCCTTTGGATTCCTCTGAATTCTATACACCACACCATTCAATCTTGTCACGATGGTATAAGGGCTTTCCCAAGACTTTTGCAGTTTTGGAGATTTACCCTTGGTTGATTTTGGGTTACACAACCATTCTCTCCCATTTCTCCTAAAACGTGCTGTTGTTGGGACACGAGTCGTAACTGGTTTTTATTATGACGCTTTTAACTTTCAGTTCTTCTCATACCTCTTCATGTACCAACTTTATTCGATCTTTCAGATGGTTAAGATAATCATCTAAATTTTCTTCATGTTGTGGTCGATTCATAGGTAAACGTAATTCCGTGCCAAAAATCACACTGGTTTTACCCGTGGTCTCGTGAATTGCTTCTTGATAAGCCAATAAAAATGGAGGAAGGCAGGCACCCCAGTTGTTATGATTCTCGTTGATGGCACACCTTATCTAATTTTGCCATACTAAGGCGAATGTTCCTCCTAGTTCTTGTAAACGCAAATTATTTGCGGCAGCTGTGATATGCTCCCTCAAATTCTCGACAGTATCTACTTCGATACGGTATACCTCATTTTTTAAATGGCCCCACAAAAAGAAGACAAGGGGGTTTAAATCGAGAGACCATGAAGGCCGTATTTTGTGCACTTGATGTAGATAATCTTTAACATCTAGCTGAAAATGAAAAGGTGTCCTATCATATAAAAGCGACATGCATTGGTGGACAGGTAGGGGTATATTTTCAAGAAGGGCACACAAGTCATTGCATAGAAATTCGAGATATTGTAAATCATCGATACGATTAGGCAATATAAACGGTCCTGTTAGGAAATCATCAATAATTTCTGCCCAAACATTCAGTGAAAAACGCAGTAAATTTGAGATGTCAGATATCGGCACTTCGCTACAATAATCACTCACAAAAACTAACTCGTCATGGATAATATGGAATAACTGAGATTCATGTAGTAAGCGCCACACCGTTGATTGATACTCCAGGCACCTGTCTAGTAATCTGCTTTGTAGTCATTCGTGAATTTTCACGGATCACGTTCAACACTTGTTTATTTAGTTGCTAAAATATGTTGTAGTTGCTCTGGGCCACGTCCACGTTGTACCATCGCCGCAAAAGTTTCATAATTTGGCGTATATAAATCGTGAAATCAATCCGAATACAAGCGCGAAGCTGCAATGCATTTTATCTAACTTCGCCATAAATCAGAATCATGTTCATTAACTCAGCATTAGTGTACAAATGAGACATTTTCAAAATTTTAAAGATTGGCACATCCACGATAAATAAAACAAGTCTACTGACTTCCTTCGTTTACCACCTAGAGAGCATATTCCAACTCTAACCCTATTCGCCAGGCAGGCGTATTGACACGTGCTCCATGCGCAAAAGCTTGTTTACTTTTTTTGTATATCAGATGCCGTAATACAGTTACCTAACTACATACTCGTTTATAATGTTAGAAATTTATACATTTTTAAAACGAAATCTATTAAACTTTTATTATAATTAGTTTTATTTCATACTGTACTGTAATGAGTTATTTTATGTTTACTTCCCGGACTGCTTTAATAAAACACAATATTCACATTTTTAAAAGATTTTATCTTTAAAAATACAAAATCAAGCCTATAAAAACTAATTATAATAATAATTAACAGTAACTGTGCAATGTGAATTTCCTTGCAGGCTGAATGCAGGAATACCTTTAGGGACAGAATCTTCACAAGACACGGTAGTGGTGGTGGATATAGTTTGTTGCTTGGTCTAAAGAACCTGTATAAATTTTTCGCCATTTTGAATCATCCTTGCTGCTTTTGTTTTGTTTTCTAAGGAATCTTCAATGTATTGTTCCGCAACAGATAAGCTTTTCCATGCACCATGACGCTTCGCCAAAAAAGTGGCAGATGTTCTGCGGAAACAATGCCCCGTATATATTTCTGGGTGTTCCAACTTCAAATATCCCGCAATTTTTTTTGGTGCCTCCCCAATGGCATGTATGCCCGCTTTTTGGGAAACACATGTTCCTCTTCTATAACCCCAAAAAAGAAAATCTTCCTTCATATTTTTAGGTCGGAGTTTAACGTATTCTCTGAATATTTCCAGAAAGTTTATTACTTCATTGTCGTCACTCAATATAGTAAATACCCGTTTTGTATTCGTCTTAGAAATGGGAATGGTTATAATTAGTTTGGTGCCACAATCTTCAATGTCTTTTAGGGTCATATGGTATAACTCTTCTCGCCGACAACCACCAGCAATGCCTATCATTGCGATTACCTGTAACAATAGAGAAAATGGTTTAAAACTGATTGTCAAATTGGTGATATTTCGACTAACGAAACCAAGAAATGTATTTTTTGTAATTAATTGACATTGAGTACCTATATCATTCAAGATGCACATTGTTTAATTCAAAACTAATGAAAAGGTTAAACTCGTCTACCTTCATCAAAAGATACTCTTCTGATGGGGCTTCCTTCATGAATCTATTAAATTCTTCTCTTGTTAGAACTTTTGATTTGTTTGCCTGATGACCAACTGCTTGCCTTTTTAAGAAAGCCACCAGTTTTGGATATTTTGAAATATCACCTCCTTCTTTTACCATCAGCATAGACTTGAGCATCGAATATTTTGCCCACATTGTCGCAGGATTCATCTTTTTGGAGATATCCAAGAAGTACGTCAAAAGGATATTCTCATTCAGGCCGCTTTTCACCTTATAGGTTTTTCTCCACACGATGAAGAGCTGGTATTCCTTCTCATAACGAGCAGAAGACTTCGTAGGCACCAATTTACTGGTTGCTTCAGCACATTTTCTATTTCTTCTATTTTTTACGAAAATTATCACAAAATACGCACGGGATGACAAACTGTCAAATTTGTTATTTTTATTTTTACATCATTAAGCTAAATCAAAAGCTATGCGATAAAACAAGACTCGAAACCACGTTAACACCTACATACAGGCAGGTTATGTAAAATAAAACATTAAAATTTAATTTTTAATACAACACAGTATGAAATAAAACATTGTACGATACACGGCCGTGAAATGTCATTAAAGTACTCGTCTAGAAAGAAACTCCTGACTCGGCTCCTTCGTCGCCTCGTCCGTAAACAACTAGACTTCAATATACCATTTCCCGGTCTTGTAACATAAATAACTATTTCAGATATGTTCTGAATCACCCTGTGTTCTCCCGCATTTCATGGGTTTTAAATAAAGAAAATTGTCTATGTTCTCTTCAACCTATATTTGAAACAAAAAACATATTACAAAAATATGTTACATACAAGTATTTATACTACTGAATAAATTCGCATTAAACTGTAATATTTAAAATCCTTTTTTACACTCATATTTAATCAAATAAGCAGTATACGAACACGCTGCTATTTTATGTTGCATTAAGATGTGCTTAGTTATCATTGAACACAGATAATCTAAATTTAATTGAATTCATGGATTTTGTACCGAAATCTATAAGGTAGAAGCGAGGGTAGAAGTAACGTTAATAATAAAGGAAAAGTTAAGTTAAAACAGGAATAACGGTCAAATGACGGTAAAAAATCGTTCAGATGGGCAAATGAAAAATTGATAATTACCTAATCATTCCAATAGCTTACTGTTCATTGTGAGAAGAAAGCAGCAGTAGCACAGAAAGCGTTTTGTGCTTTGAATTATACGAATCCTAATAAATTTGATATCGTATCGTTACATTCACTGTATTTTAAATTTCCAGATATTGGCAATATTACTTTTTATATATGCACATATTTTACAATACCCTACTACACGTGTATAAAGGCATTTTTTCATATTTAGTGTCAACCTTGCGTTATCAAATGTATCCAATAGTAACATATACTGTGTCCCAGAAAAACACCTTTAGTTTATAGTTTCTCATTAAAATGTTAAGAAAGAAAAATGTATTTGGTAAAATATAACTAACGAATAGTTTTGCTAGCTAGATTTTTATGCAGTTATTCGGAGTGACGTAATGATAAATTTGTGTGTTATTTAGCTATACAGGGTGTCTCTGAAAGGTTGGGAAATCTCAGAACTGGAGATAATGGTGACCAAAAAAAATCGATTGAGCCAAATATGCCTTATACGAATATTGCTGTTTCCAAAAATACAGGGCGTCCAATGCTAGAATTTTATTTTGAAATATCTCAATAATTTTGAAACCTGTCGGAGTATTAAAAAAAATTGGCACAATTATGTTTTTTGGCACGGCAAATAAGAATTTTTAACTAATTTTGACGTCACTAGTAGAGGGCGTCACTTATAGCACATCACATTTCTTTTAAATGGCAGAACTTTTTTGCAGCTTAGTGTATCCATCTGACTATAGAAACAATCGATTCTCCTATCTGTTGTATCTAAAAAAGGTATATCCTGTTAAAGTAGGAGTAGGAGTAACAGTTTTCGAAATAATCTTATTTGAAATATTCAGTGTATCGATTGAAAACTGTTATCGTTTCAGATAAAGTGCCTTTTCTACTGAAAATACAGCAAAATGTTACTTGAAAAAGTTGTTCAGAACGGTAAATTATGGGGACGTGCAAAATTTCAAGAAGATTAATTGACGATATATTTTTTTATAGTTAGATAAATTTAATGATCACTAAATATACAGTATGCGCCAAAAGTATGGAATAAATTCAATAAAAACGAAACAATTATTTTTTGGGAAAAATCCTCGAACAGGTCGATTTTTAATTTAAAAAATACATATTTTAGCGTAAAATGCGATTTTAAAATGTCATTTGTTTTCGAGTAATGACGTCGTCGATTTTTTTTAAATGGCAACACCATATTTTTTTCCTTGATTCTGAAAGATCGTTTAATTCTCTATCAGACAGTACTAAAATTTTGCCCTCTTACATAGGAAAGTTTTCGAGTAAATGACGATTGAATGTTAGAAAACGTAAATCAATTAAAATAGAGCAAAAACGTTATCAAGTTTAGTTTTTCGAATTCCATAGTTCTTTTATGGATCACGTAGGTGAAAATCTTTGCAAAGTGTCATTGTCACACCGACTTTCTAATAAGTATTGTAAGCGACATAGTAATTATTATTCAATTTAAAGTATTATGGCACATTTAACTGTTACTCAAAGAATTGAAATTTTAATTCTTATCGGATGCGGGAATATGACTAGAACTCAGCAGGAAGTTTGCGATTTATTTAATGAAAAATATCCAGATCGCCCTATCAGCCAGTCAACAGTCAGTAAGGTAGAGTCTAAATTTAGAGAAACTGGCAATGTTGTAAATATTCCAAAACCTGGACGTCCAAGCATTAATGAAAATCAGAAACAGAACATTTTGATAAGTATGGTGGATAATCCTCATAATTCTTCACGATTGGTTGCATTAAACAATGACACTAGTCAGAGCACAGTGCTACGTATCTTGAGGAACGAAAAATATCATCCCTACAAAATTCAACTTGTGCAGGAACTCAATGAAGATGATCCTGATCGCCGCTTACACTTTTGAGAAATTCTAATGGATTTATGTCAAGGAAATAGAAATTTACACCGGCAAATACTTTTGTCAGATGAGGCCACATTTTGTCTGAATGGTACAGTAAACCGTCAAACTTGCAGATATTGGAGTCGGGAAAATCCTCATCGGATGGCAGAGGCACATATCCAAACACCCTCAGAAATTAAATGTGTGGGCTGGAATAGTTGACGACAGAATAGTAGGGCTTTCTTTGAAGGAACCCTTACAGGACAAAGATATTTAGAGTTTCTAGAAAATGACCTTGTTCCAGCCCCTGCAGTAATTTTTCCTAACGATAATGACCATGACATTCCTACGATACCATATGGTTTCAGCAAGACGGTGCACTTCCGCACTATGCGCGCCCTGTACGAGATTTTTTGGACAACTGTTTTCCTGGGAGGTGGATCGGCAGACGCGGACCGATAGAATGGCTTGCAAGATCGCCAGATCTTACACCTCTTGACTATTTTTTATGGGGATATTTGAAGTCAAAAGTGTACATTAATAAACCACTTAATTTAGAAGAACTTCAAAATCGCATTCGGGACGAAATACGCAGAGTTACCCCAGAAATCATTCATAATGTGCAAGAAGAATTTCTTCACAGACTTGCGCATTGTCAAGAAGTTGGTGGATGGCAAACATTTAATTTAAGTATAAAATTTAATCAATTGTATATTATTTTACATACCTCAGAATTGTTTCTTTTTTGTGGATAAAATTTACGTTTTCTAACATTCAATCGTCATTTACTCGAAAACTTTCCTATGTAAGAGGGCAAAATTTTAGTATTGTCTGATAGAGAATTAAACGATCTTTCAGAATCAAGGAAAAAAATATGGTGTTGCCATTTAAAAAAAATCGATGACGTCATTACTCAAAAACAAATGACATTTGAAAATCGCATTTTACGCTAAAATATGTATTTTTTAAATTAAAAATCGACCTGTTCGAGGATTTTTCCCAAAAAATAATTGTTTCGTTTTTATTGAATTTATTCCATACTTTTGGCGCATACTGTACAACTTAAACTTGGACAGATTTTGCAAAAAGGCGTTTTGAGGATTTTGTTTGTAAATATTATTATTAAAGCCCGCACTTTGTTCGCTGATGACGTTATTATTAGGAGCGCACTTAGAACTCTAAGTTAATATTTGTAAAAATGCAAACATACCTACAAACAGTTAAAATCAACATCTTACATTCTACTGGTAATTTATAATATCCAACATTATTAATATTAAATTTATTAGTTTACACTTGCATAAATATTCACTTGTAGTACTGGAATAAAATTGAATAACCAGCAACTTCTGTAAATGTTCAGGTGTTAGGCTGTGGCGTTTCGAAACCGTGTGTTCGACGTCAACGTTCAAATGACACTGGGGCATATTTAAAGTACACAGTGCGTCCATAAAGTAACGCATTAATTCATTATTAGCTACCTAAATAAAGAATGTTATTAAAAAATCCCGAAGCAGGGCGATTTTTGATTTTAATTTACTGTTTTTTCAAATAATAATTTAGTACATGACCTACCTTCGAGTAATGACGCCATCACCGGTTTTTTAATGGATCCCCGTTGTTTTCCCCATTTCCGGATTTCCCTTGCTAATTCCAAAAATGTATAACACGTTGCTTCAAATTGGTACAGGGTGGGCAACAATACCAAAGTTATTTACAAATGAATAAATGTACTAAAAATTAAATGAAATTATGTATTGTACAACTACTTTGATAAACTATTAAAAAATACCCCAAACACGTTGCTATCGGAACTCTACCAATTTGCCGGAAAAGAGGTAACAAAAAGAAGGGAAACCGTAGTTGCAATGGTTTCACCAGTACACGGTATCTAAGAGTCAAGTTTATGTAAGCGGGGATCTCTTCACTAACGTAGCAAATAAATTTATTTTATAGTGGATGGAGACCACACACTTGCTAACTCAGTGGGGGGAAGCGAGTAAGACAGCAGGTATACGCACACACACAGAAGAGAATACCCAAACACTAGTTTATAATTATTATTGTTTAAAGACAAAAACAAAAGGTGTATCGTGGTTGTATGAATTATTACTAGCTCTAACCTAGGTGGTAACAATAATAGCAATTGTAACTAAAACTGGCCAATATTGTTCGCGAGTAAGACAGTGATTTCCCCAATATATTGACGGAAACTGGTTAATACTGACACACTGTACTAGTATACCTAGTGTCCATACTCTAGCACTTATCTGTGCGACTACAGCTCGGTGAATCCACACTTCGACAATCGTAGATTATCAACAACACCTGTTTAATCACGATTAACTTGTGACACGACAAATCCCAAATCCTGGTAAATATTCCAACACCGAAACACGTGTTCACAAAGATTTCTCGCCATGACACACCTTCATCAAAAGAAGAATCGAAAAATCACAAAAACAACATCGGAGTGCAGCCGTTCCTGATGTCTCGTGAACTGCTGGAGTCAATTCATGACTAACTTGAGAAAACAACGAATGCCCTACACTTACACAGTAAATTGTCATCAGTAAATCAACTATAAATTACTTTAACATTTTCTCCCCCCATGTCAGATGTAATACCCCCCATCCAAAACGAATGAAGAGCCACATAAAAGTAAAAAAAAATAACATCGTCTTACGACCTACGTCGTCCTTTAGCCATTAATGACTGTCAGAGGGCCGAACAGGACCGCATCGGCCTAACGTACAACATTAATAAATCATTAAATAACAATGTGCGCATAACACATGTCTGAATAGAACGAAAATATAACAGGTGTACCTAAAACACAATTGCTACATATGTCTCCTCGATGTAATTATTGTAGAAAATGGAATAACAGTTCTATCAAAATTCTACGCGAAGCGGAATACATACCTGACCCGTGCTTCGCGGGAAAGGCACGCGCTGTCGAGCTTTGCCGCGCTCATCCCAATTTCTAGGCAAATCTCACCCAAAAAGGACTCTAACAGTAGGAAATAATGATGTTCAATAATTAGAAGAAACTATATGTTAAGTACATAACTAGGAATAGTTATGCTAAGCCTTTATTAATTATGATAATAATTTGTAAATACTCGCTTCGAATATTAGCGATGTTTTTCTATTTGGGGGCATCGACGATTTATAGTAAAATTAACTTTAGACGATACAATATCATACCGCTTGGAAGAAACCAATAATCTTAATAATGTGTTGTTTTCCGTTAATATAATCTTGTCCATCTCAATACATCTTTATATCTAACATAGTATCAGTCTCAGATGTGAGCTTCAGAGAAATTTTTAAATGTAATAACGTTTATTAGTTATCTTACGTCTCAACCATGAATTGGCTGAAGAAAACGTTAACTGAAGAACTGAATTCTGCGCGTATATGACCAAAATAATCGAAATAACAATTTCATTGCTAACGTTTTATTTTCCGACGAGGCAACGTTTTATTTGAACGGACATGTTAATCGGCAAAACATCCGTTATTGGTCTCAGGAAAATATATATTGGATGCAAGAATACGCAACGACAACAAATGGTCAATATATGGACTGGATGGTATTGTGAGAAATATAATTGTTGGTCCATATTTTTTTGACGAAAATTTGACAGGAGCACTGTATCTGAATTTAGTAAGGTATAACTATTAAAATTCTATTAAATTTTTATAAACCCCTTTAATATTGTTGTCCACATTGTACCAATTTGAAGCAACTTGTGATACACTTTTGGAATCAGATCAGCAAGGGAAATTCGGAAATGGGAAAAAATAAGGTGTTCCATTTAAAAAACCGGTGATGACGTCATTACTAAAAGTAGGTCACCCTGTATATAAAATTATTATTTGAAAAAAGAGTAAATTAAAATCAAACATCGACCTGTTTGGGAATTTTTAGTAATATTGTTTATTTAGCTAATAATGAATTTATGCGTTACTTAAGCGCACTGTACAGGGTGAACCTTAAATAAGTAGAAATATTTTAACTGGTGGTGTAGTTCGTCATATAGATCAGTCTAGTGAAAACCATTTTTAAAAATTTTTAATATTTACAGATATATTAATTTAAAAAACCCACATTTTGAGGACCGCTGTCATAACTAACCTAATGAACCATATAATTTGTTACGAGGTTGCCATATCTCCTCTAATATAAATATTAAGTTTCATTTAACGTAATAGTAAAGTAATACGGTTAAATTTTATTTTAAAAATACTTGTTTGTAGCATAAGTACAGTAAAGTTAGGTATGTTAACGTACGGTTCCATTGCAACTTGTTGCAACGGTGTTTTGTTTTTGTATCTGTAACAAGGGAGCAGAAGAAAAGAAGATGGCATCTGCAAATTATAAGATTGAACTTCTTGGAAGAAGAAACTATGACACATGGAGTGTCCAAGCTCAAGCAGTTCTAATCAAAAGTAATCTGTGACAATACGTAAGTGGTGCTAAAGTTAAACCTGAAAAAAGTACAGAATCAAGAATAAAGTACGAACAGGAAGATCTAATGGCACGGTCGGAAATATTATTATTTATTTCACCACACGAACTAAAACAAGTTAGAGGCTGCAAGACTTCTAAAGAAGTTTGGGACACATTAAAATCCATTTGTCAAAATCTAGACCCAGCTAGAAAGGCAACGCTTCTAAAATAGCTAGTTTTAAAAAGAATGAGTGAAACTGATGACGTTCAGGAACATTTGAATAATTTTCTTGACATTGTTGACAAGTTGAATGACATGGCAGTTGAAATAAATTCAGAGTTTTTAAGTATAATGATGTTATACAGTTTGCCATCTAATTTTGAGAACTTTGGAATCGCCATTGAATCAAGAGATAATTTACCAAAGCCAGAAGATTTGGAGATTAAAATAATGGAAGAGGCTGAAGTAAGAAAACATAAAAAGGACCATGAGAGTACAGAAGGGGCATTTTATAGTAGAAACAAATATTTTCACAAGAACGAAAACAAAAACTTTGAGAAGAATAAGAGTTTTCCGTTCAAATGCCATAGGTGTAAGAAGAAGGGACATAAAATGTCTGAATGTTGGAGAAATAAAAGAAGAGATGAAATTCAAGGAAAGACATTTAATGCGCAGTAAAGTTGTCTAACTTCAGCACATGAAATAAAAAAGGAGTCATGGTGTCTAGATAGTGGATGTACATCTCACATGTGTGGTCATAAAGAAACATTCAATTTCATAAATGCCGGAAATAGCACTCTAAAACTTGCATCTGACAATCATACTACAAGTGTGAAAGGAAAAGGAGAAATAACAGTGAGAACCAGAAATGACACTTCTAAGTTAACTGAAACACTATAATATGTACCTGAGCTTTCAACCAACCTGATGCCAGTTGGTAAAATAACTGATAATGGATATACGGGTGTCCCGAAATAAATGCAACAAAATTTGGTCAGAAATTCTTAAGAGAAATTTAAGGGACCCGTATTTTTTACTTTTGATAAGTGCGGCCCCCTTTCGGAGATATAGCCCCCTGAAACAAGCCCCTAAAAATTTATTTTTTTTTATATCTCAGAGCTATATCGCACAAGAATCACCAAATTTGGTACACAGGGATTTTATGACATGTAGAATGCGATGCTGATAAGCTTTTTGGCAAGGGGCCCCCACAAGACACTTTTTCGGGGGTCCCCTTGCTTTTGGGGCCACCGAACATTAGTTGCATATTTAATTTTTTAAAAAATAAGTAGCCTCTTAGAAACTCCAGGGAATTTAAAAACTTTCTTGTCTCTTAAATTTTTTTCGAAAAACGCAGCGTTTTTCGAAAAAATGGCAAAATGTGATTGGATGCATATCGAGGTTCATATGAAATTTTAAAGTGTTAATCGTAGGTGGCTGGCATTCGCAATAAACAATCAATTTTATTCTGTGACAGTTGTCATTAACCAGTGTCAAATTGTTACCATTAATAGTTGTCAGTAATCATTGTTCCCGAAAAAATGGTGAGATTTTCTGTCCAAGAAAGGGTACAAATGCACCTAATTTACGGGGAGGCTCGTGGAAATTCACGTCTCCCACGCAGATTGTACGCCGAGCGATTTCCTGCACGCATACTCCCATACCATTCAATGTTTGCACGAGTACATCGGCAGCTAATGGAGACAGGATCCGTAGTTGTGAAAAAATCTAACTCAGGGAGAAGTTATTTATTAACTCCCGAACAGGAAGAAATTATCTTAAATTTAATTGAAGAAAATCCCGAAATAAGCATAAGACGCGCGTCATCTCAACTTGAGATTCCCAGAACAAGAATACACCACTTTATCAAACGACAACTGTTGAAACCTTTTTACTTTCAAAAGGCCCAGGAACTTAAAGTAGAAGATTTGCCACGAAGAAGACATTTTAGCTTATGGGCTCTTCAACGTTACAACTTAAATCCGGGATTTATACGAAATTTTTTCTTTACCGATGAGGCTTGCTTTACAAAAGATGGCCTAATAAATTTGCACAATCTTCATTATTGGGCTATGGCAAATCCATTTGTCTTAAGGCAGACTCATTCGCAAGAAAAATTTTCAATTAATTGCTGGGCTGGAATTGTCGGAGATTGCATCATCGGTTCATATTTATTGCCTCCACGATTAAATGCTGAAAGTTACCTTAATTTTTTGGAGCATGAACTACCGCCTCTTATGGAAGATGTTCCTCTCGGTATTAGACGCAATTTGTTCTTTATGCACGATGGTGCCCCACCACATCGGGGGCACTTCGTAACTGAGTGGCTGAATGAAAATTGCTAAGGGCGATGGATAGGTAACAATTCTCCTCATGTAACATGGCCCCCCCGTTCTGCTCTGAGATTTTTAGGGGCTTGTTTCAGGGGGCTACATCTCCGAAAGGGGGCCGCACTTATCAAAAGTAAAAAATACGGGTCCCTTAAATTTCTCTTAAGAATTTCTGACCAAATTTTGTTGCATTTATTTCGGGACACCCGGTAGTGTACTATTCACAAAGAATAATGCATTTATAAAGGAAAATCAGGAGAAAAAGTACTAAGAGCTAAAAGAGAAAACGATTTATATTACGTACAAGTTAATAACACTCAAGAAAAAGTAAACAGTGATCAAGAAAGTGAATTAATGATTTGGCACAGAAGACTAGGTCATTTAAATGAAGGAGATCTAAAATTGGCATTACGCCATCAGTTAGTAAATGGGCTAAAGTTTAATTATAATGAAAAAATGGAAAATTAAGAAACTTGTATTAAGGATAAAATGTCAGGATTACCATTCACGAAAATTGAAGAAAATAAAACAAAGGAACCTTTGGAAATTGTACATAGCGACGTTTGTGGTTCAATTAGAACAGAAACATTGGCCGGTTCGAAATATTTCGTTACATTCATTGATGATCATACAAGATATTGTAATATATACTTCATGAAGTCAAAAAATGTCAACAGTATTTGGCAAATTCAAAGAATATAAAAATGAAGTGGAAAATTCCATGAAAAAACGGATTCAAAGCTTATAGAATATACATACCAGCCAAAAACGATATAGATATAAGCAGAGATGTGAAGATAACAAGTAAATTTTTCTATGAAATTGATAAAAACGGAAACCAATCAGATGAAAAGAGATATTTAAAGTTTGAAAATCAGAATAATGAAGAAGAAAATGGTAGAGAAGTCCAAAGCGAGTCGCAAGCTGAAGCAAGCTGTTGAATATAGAAATGAAGAAATGCCTTGTGAAGATGTAGAAATAATTGAAAGGCAAGAAGAAAATGCAACAAATATGAACGATAATTAAAAACGAAAAAAAATCCTATATGGTTAATGGATTATGAATTAGAAGATGAAAGGTGTACCGGGACCAAGACTAGAGAAATTAAGGATCAATCTAGGACTACATTAAGATTTGTCGGTGAGGAGCAGTGTTATAGAGTGCCATACACCTGAAGAATAAAAACATAGGTACCTATGAACTGTGTTTAGTTTTTGTAACTTTTCATGTTGTTTATAAAAACAGTTGTATGTATGTGAAAATCATATCAAAGTATTACATTGTACATCATTGTGTTTTGTATTGAACTCATTAGAAAACTCAACACAACTGTTTTGTTTTATGAGAAGTAACCTGCTATAAATCTAGACATAGTCATCATCAAATAAAAGTAACACACCTTGATCTCTATTCACAAATGCTGTGAAACAAATTTGAGTGGGAGTTCATTCCACTTAAAAAATTCCAGAGTTTATTATTACCTGTGTATATTTATTTACAATTCCTGAAGCTTTATATTTTTTTAGCAAAAATCATGTAAAATAATTCCCAATATTTTTATGGGGAATAACTACAATGAAAATGGTCAACTATACAGATTTGCATTTTCTCATGAGAATTTACGTCACATTCCGAGGGAATGTGTTCCACTAAACTCGAGAATCAAGTCCCTGTAGGTAAATAAATGGAATGTTTCTGTCAATTAGCTGCCACGAATAAGATTAAATTTGTTTTAATATAAATAAAGTATATTTAAATATTAAGGTGGTCGCCGAGTCCGAACCTGAGATCTGCAAACGAAGGACGGGTTTCAGTTATTATTATAATGAAATTGTGTGCACTCACTGCATATTTTAAAGATTTACTCTGAAGAATTAGGAGTAAATTATGAAATTCAACAAACAAATAAAAACAATTGTAAAAAAATAATATTAAAAAGTTTTGTCAGAAATGTCTGGACTTTTGGTTCAGTTTGAAAGATGTAATTATTACAGAAAGATAGCGGACGTTTTAAAAAACGAATTTTTAATTTCATCAGTTATATTAGGTTTGTTTTTGCAGCAGTTGAAAACGGTTTGAAACTGTCAGAAATATTCGTCCAGTTAAGTTGAGAACGCGTTACCATTGAATTAAACGCAATAAATACTTTTATGGACATTTCTGATAGTTTCAAACCGTTTCCAACTGATACAAAAACAAACCCCTATTATAAACTTATTCCAAATTTGTTTTTGTATATAGGGTGAGTCAGTCATAATGTCATTAATTTTATGAGGAGATAAGGAATAATGTCTCCGACTTCTGGGCTAATCCCTGTGATTAGAATGAGAGGTAGAGATATTATTATTATTATTATTATATGTACGCCGAAAAAAATATTTTCAAATCATTAAACCCCTTTTTCAGACTGTCACTGACCGCTCACAGCCTTGGTCGTTTACAGCTCACAGTTCAACTCGATGTCGATCTGATGCAATGTTGTCAAGTTGAAATATTTTTCTCGTACCTACCTACCTCGGTTTTAGACATCACAAATAAACGGTTGTACTGACTATTTTAGAATATCATTTTTTCTTGCTCAGTTCAACTTCAGCCAATAATAATTTAAAATGTTAATATCCAATGAAATCAAATAATTCTATTAAAAATTGCTAGTAACGCGGTCCACTCAGGTTTTCCGGTAGAAAATACGGCCCAATCAAACGATACCCGTACACTCCTGCCCATACGTTGACAACAAATCGCCTCTGAAAGCTAAACCGACAAGTAGCGTGTGGATTTTTCTCTGAGAAAATGTAGTTGTTATGACTGCAACAAAACTCCAACGTGTCTAATAATAAACCGAGTAATAAACTCTACTCTATACCTATACCCAATGGGTAAATTATTAAGAGAAGCTGAAAAGTGTTTCGTGTTTAAATACTAAATAATAAAAAAACCATCGTGTTGCCGACAGAAAACTGTCCAAGACCGAAATGACACGCCGCTAATCAAAGTTATCCAGAGTGAACCTTGACCTACCGTATTATTAGGTCAATAACCTAGTTACCTAGTTTTTGTACTGTTATTTAACGACAAGTAGTAAAACTATTTTTTTATCTAGATACATGAATGAATTTTCCTTAAATATTGATTTATTTGTTAATAAAAACAAATGTAGATAATAAATAAATGTTTTCGAATGTTAGGTTATTACAGTTTAATAATTTTTATATTACGTTTTCACTACGTTTTACAAATAAATATGAATTTTTAGTATTACTCGTAAGTACAATTAATTATTTAGTTTGTAGTTACATACATCTAGCTTAGAAATTTATTGTTTTTTAAGTAGTATGGTACTAATCTGTTAACTGCACTCATCCGTCCGTAGCACTTTATTAATAAAGTTAGGGTCAGTCGCATTTCGTAAACATTCTCCATATAACACTACCATTTCCGCATATTCGGAATTTGTAAAATTATGCATTTACGACGAATACGCGAGACCGAAATAAACAAACTACTGCTTACTGCTTGTATTCTCACTATTCTCTCCATCCCCCCTCCAAATGTGTGGCGTGATCTACAAATTTGGGGGGAAAGAAATGCGGGAAATGCGGGTAAATTTGAATAACACGCTGATGTGTTAGACGATATTATGTATATAAACATGATGTGGCAACGATGTTTAATCCGGCATTGGATTGAATCCGGATTGTCGTATGGGTGCGTCCTCAGAAAGTTCGTAGCGCACCAGGAGCGTCGTGTTACTGATTTTTATAGGGTGATTTGTTAATTTTCTTAAAAGTCGAGTAAAATTTTTTTTTTCGATTTTCTGCCTTTGATAGACCTCCCGAATACGTGGAATACTCACCATGTATATGCATCATTTGTTTATGTTAGTTATATTTTAAAAATTAATTGAATTATTAATACAAATAATTAAATTAGGTTAGGTTTTCTATAGGCGTAACTGGAATAATTATAAAACTATTGATCAGTCAAATGTGAAGTAGCTAAAAAATTGGAATAAAATTATTATGTAAATATATAAATTAAAGTTAATAGTACAAAATGCAGGCCACTGTACTGCTGGAAGTACTTCCAGAAGTACTTACAAAGCCTTAAATCCAGTAACAGGATTCTGAGCCCCCATTCTACAAAATAGAAAATATATAAAAATTTAAATAGAATATGTCAAATAAAACGAAAATAACAAAAATAATATTGAACGGTAAAAAAAACCTGCTAGAAGTATTATTATTACAATTCAACTAAACACTATTTCTCTTTGAAAATTTCCAACTAAATACTCCAATGCAAGACTGACTGACTCGGCGGTTTATTCTTCTTTTATAGACCAAACGAATATTCCAGGTATTTTCTTACAGCTCTAGATCCATTTCTCGAACGATTATCGTCGATTCTCTCTTCTTTGTTTACCAGCATCGCGTAGGGGTGATCGGGGCAATCTAGCGTTTTGCGATACCACAGTCGTCGAATTGGGTGCGAGTGGGGCAAATGCTGTGATAATAATATTCAGAACTGAGAAAAACTGTGTTACTGTTGAATGCAGTAGCTAAAACTGACACACGCTGGCCCACGTGTATCATTCTGACATAGAATGGAAGCTTTTCAATAAGTTGTAACTCTGAATGAATAGAGGTATAGTGTTGGTTAAAAATGCGCTATAAACTCATAATATGAAGATATATCCTATTGTAAAAAATTTTTCCTGCTTGACGTACGCAAAATCCCAAAATATTACATTTTTCAAAGCGAGCCATATCAGTCCAGTTGGTAGGACATTCCATCATTAAAGATAAAAAAACAAGTAAACAAATATGGATATGCAAATATAAGGAGTTTTCTAAATTAGCCTTAACCAAATTCAAAATTAATTGTGCCCTTATCCGTAGAATTTTATAATGAAACTATGTTAAAATATATTATATTGAAGAAAACTTAATTTTTGACTACCTTGCCTTTATACATCCTCATATGGTTTGAAAATTTTCAAATACTTTGTAAACAATCATGTAAACCTTAAAAGATTAATAACGTCTACATGATTTTTTTCGTTTGAATCCCGATTAAAATCTTGAATAATAATAGAGTGAGCTATTGTATTTTGTTCACGATAATGGCAAACCACTTTGTATTTTTCAGTAGTTGAAAAATATTGTATGCTATTAGTGTGTAAAACACTTACATAAATAAGAATATTTACTTTTAACATATCTTTTTAAATGCAATGTGTTACATATTATTACATATTGGTTCTGTTTAATGTGGTATTTCTATAAATACTTGTCTCATATACGTGTGTAGAAAACTAACCACATGTCAGTTTGAGTGACTAATTTCAATTTAAATAGAGGGCTAGTAAAATATTTATAAGAAAGCAAAAACATTGATTTATTCGAAAAATCTAATTTTCAAACATAAAGTACCTAGTGTGAGAAGTATGTTTTCTTGGGCCTAAAAATAAAAGTAGATAAAACTGAACAAAGAATGATAGCCTGTTACACCTTTATTTAGCTAAAAATAAAAACTGAAGTGCACATCGGATTGTTATACAAAATGATTCTAAGAGTAGTACCAAATTTTACGGAATGTAAAGTTATGCCACGCTCTGTCGGCACTTTGATGCACGTGTGTACTATCACAAAAAACGGAAAATTACGGGGGATTTAAAAAAGTAATTACATTTCAATTGGGAAATATTTATATACGAGGGATATTCCAAAAGTGCGATGTAAGGCTGCTTATTGTATAAATAAAACATTTGCAATGTAATAAAAACAAATATTATAAAATTATTATAGATAAATGTATAAAGTTTTGTATTTTGTCAGTTAATTTTGGAAGTCGTACCTATATATTGACTTGTAATTATTTTAAATAAAATTTATAAGTTCTCTACTGTACATAAAATAATGTAGCCATAAGAAATATTTGCACTAAAATGTTTATTTAAATATAAAAAACAACAATATACATCATTTTATAACTAAAATAAGAAATAACAATATAATTTATATTACAAGTTGCAAATGCTGCAATACAAGTTTTTACTTGTTCTTTTACTGCAGTTCTTCCTGAACATTTACAGGAAAGTGTTTGTGACGTTCGGCAGTTTTAATCTGATATATAATGAAAATTCATTATATTCTTGTTTTGTAATTTAAAAAACTTTATATTTTTTCTGTAAAAAATGACTCAAATGAAAACTCAATGTACAAGTATGTCCAGCTCATTTTTAAGTACCTGCTTAATATTATTTAAGTAATTTGAGTATTTTTATACCTATATTAATTTCTTTGAGACAAAATATTTCGATTTATTTGAAGGTGTTACTATACATACCATTTTCATCATATACTGTCTGCACACATGTATCATTTAGATAAGTGCTTAAGTTTAAACTTCAGAATACTTTCATTTGAAAAATATTTGCAGCAAATTCTAATCTTTTCATAGCATTGGTCAGGAGTAATATTTGCATATCTGTACTTTAAGTAAATCCTAATTGATTCTTCCAAATCCGGCATCTGCAAAGAGGCTATTTTTACTTAATATATATATTAAACCTGGAATATCAAATTTCCCGTAAAAAATGCACGACACATGAATATGCTTCAAGAAAGAAAAATACAATTATTAGTTATTTCAAACAAAATTTAAATCAAGAGTAAATCTTTAATTCCGTAAATTTTGATAAAAACAAGTTATTTATAATTTAAAATAAGGTCCAAACACAATCTTTGACATGATGATTCTAATTTTCATCTGCGTACCGTGTAAAATTTTATATCTTGACCTATTTCTTTATATTAGTTGATGAAATATAAAACACATACTTTGCTTTAACCTTTGGACAAAGGAAAAAGAAAAAACCACGCCTTGATGGACAACTATCCACAGTGCAATATAATACAGGTATTTTTAGAATAAAAGTAAATAAAATTAACATTATCAGAACTCAAAGTTTTTTGTCTCACACTATATCGAACGCACGCAACATGTTACAATTCGAGCGCCGGCCACCGTGTAGGTGCCTGGGTACTTAACGGTTCCCGAGATGGGTGAGGAGAGCGGAATTGGTAGGGCGAGGCGTGGTCGAGAGCGATATGACTTATATATTTATTCCGTAGACTTTGGCAGTACCATAAATTTTACTACATTTTCTAGATCCCAAAATCAAGCGAGGCAAAAAGTATATGTATCGTAAAACCCTCCGTATTCGATATACAGGGTGTGAAAGGTGGGTTCCTAATGACGGTGTTAATTAGAGTTTCCCAAACGCATAGAGATAAATTGATAAAATTTTACACAATATCATAACTTTTTATGTTCATTTTAAAAATCTAGAATGAAATGAACATAATTTGTCCAGGGGCTGATGAAACAAAAGAGGTAGTGCTTCAAAAATACACAACCTTTTTTGTGTGCATTTTATCATTCATATTAATACAAATCACAAGAGGCGATATGCGATATATACAACAATAATTACATAACGGTTTATTTTACAATAAAAATATAAAAACATAGCACTTTATATGTAGAATGAACTATGAGTTGTGAAACTAACAAATTTAAAATATATTTTATGATCACAACTTAACTTGTTATAAACTTTTTAATGAATATTTTGAATCATTTGGCAAACTCCACGCAATGATACTGATTAACACTTTCAGTGCTTACCGCGTTCTAAAACAAACCCATTTATGGCTAATAACTAGGATGAATGTCGTCAATTACATTTTTATTATTATCAAAGACAAAGTCTATTATGCCAATGGGTAGGTGAATATAAATAGCTCTGTGAAAACAAAACAGGCAAATAAAATCATACAAAAAGGATATATAGCTGCGGCAAAAATTCAGACGACTTACGTCATACGAAAAAAAATGAATAATTCCTTATATTTTCGTCAAAATATTTAAGAAACTGCGACTGAGAATAATAAAACTATACACTACACCAAATGTTTGCACTAAATTACAAAACATGACTGTTTTTAAGCAACCAAATATCGAATATTATGTTTACAACAAAAACCATTCTGTAACGTCAGCCGTGATGTAAGTCGTCTGAAGTAGGTATAGTCTTGCCACGACTACACCTACTTGTATAAACAAAAATCCCATAAACAATGAAAAGTCAAATGGTTTAATATACTGAAAAGTTAATAATAAATAGACCATACAGACCATACCCGCACAGGGAATGACAAACAAATCCATGCAGTCAAACTAGCTAGGTGACGGTCATAACCATTCTTGAATGAATTGATTGATGGACCTTCATATAAGCGCGGATACAATAATAATATCTGGTATTCCATAGTTATTAAAATGACCCAAAACACACAAACTATACGGTCTCAAAGTACACATCATAACCACACAAAACTTAATGCCGCCGAACTTAATTGATTAACGACCCTTCAGCACGTTACGTCTTCATTCTGTGGTTTATCAATTTAAGATTCTTAGAAATATACTTGATATCAGCTAGTTAAGAAATCTATATTTTGCTCAGGTTGATTCCAGGATAAAATATGGCATTGGATTTTGGGGAAGTTCCACCTTCTCTAATAAAATGTTTCTGGCTCAAAAACGGGTTGTACGAAGTATGTTAGGCTTGTCAATGCGAGTGAGCTGAAAAAATATTTTTAAATATTATGAGATATTAACTCATCCATCTGTATTAATCTTAGAACTAAGTGTATATGTTTTAAAAAACAGACATAATCTTTTGTGCAACAAAGATGTCCATAATATAAATACTATGCATAAAAATTCATTTTTGCTCCCTTTGTATTAAAAAATGTTTCTGTTAAATCGCCTAACTATTTAGGTTTAAGAGTATTTAATACTCTTCCTATAGAAACAAAAAAATGTGAAAGTTTATTCTCATTTAAAAAACAACTGAAACAATTTTTAATAGAAAAGGCTTTTTTATAATATGGACGAATATTTTAATATGTGAATGTCTGATTTATTTTAATATTGTATCTTATCTGACCTAATACTTGTGTGTGTTTTGTTTTTTTTTAAATGTGTGTACATTGATTCTCCTTCTTTTTGACTATTCCTATACAATGTGTGAACTATATTGTCTAAAACGAAAATAAATTGTAGTACGGATCTGTACCGTTGTGACAACAATGTGTTCCAGTTTCGATAATAATTTATGTTTCAGTGATCATATTTATCAACTACAGGCAAAATAAACAAGTAAACTAATGACTTACCCGAAATGAATTTTAAATTTCAATAAAATACTTTTTCTAATTTTGACATATAAAGTGACACTTTTTAAAACTGATTGACATTATGAAACGCCTTACTTTTTGAAACTAGTTGCATAAAGTAAAATTTTATGCAATTGGTGACGAAAAATGTATTTCAAAATTAGTGACAAAAATAATTATTCTTTTTATTAAACTGTTATAATACAAGTTAAAAACATAAATTATAAATTAATTAATTATTATAAATATTGATAACACAATTATTGCAATTATTCAAATTAATTCCATACATATTTTTTTCATTGCTCGAACTTGCTGTTATTTGGGAAGCGGCACACATTGCATTAGATGTTTCACCAAATATTTCTTGCGCTATAAGTTTTTTATTATTCATGTAATTTTCAACATATCCCTCCGCAACAGAGCTAGATTTCCAACCTCCATGCCTCTTTAATTTTAAAATATCAGCGCCACTGTCTGCTAAGAAAGTGGCAGAGCTTCTTCTGAAGCAGTGGCCAGTATATAGAACAGGATTTGAAAGACCAAGAAATTGTGCAATAACTTTTGGCAGACTGCTAAATGTGTTAATTCCCACAGGATTTCTGGTACATTTTCCATTCGCATATTTTACAAAAAAAATCTGTTGTGTTTAAGAACCTGGGGACGCAACTTAATATATTTTCTTAATATTTCAACAAGATTCGTATTTTCAATGTCTCCAGTGGTAATTGCAAACTGCCGTATAACTTTTGTTTTTGAAGGTGGGATATCAACACGAAAATGGCTTCCTTCGTCTATAACATTTTCTGCATGCTCCTGCCATTCCAATTATCATTGCAACCTTAGCCATTAAGTATTCTTTGTCATCAGCTTCCACTAAAAATTTGGCAAAATCTTCTTTAATAAAAACTTTTGACTTTTTAGCACTGTACCCGTCCGCTTGCCTTTTAATATATGCTACCAAATTTGTATATTTTCTAATATCAATATTCCTTTTCAGATTTAATTCAGACCTTAACATTGAGTAAAGTGTCCATAATGTGGAAACTTTTAGATCTTTCTTACCCTCAAAATATGCAGGTAAAACTTTCTCATTAACATGTTTAATTTTCTTCTTATCACACCACGTAACAAATTTTTCGTATGCCAAATCATAAACTGCCTTTGACTTTTTGGGAATTACTGATAATAGAGCATTACCTGCTGCCTCTTCAATATCGCTTGGTAGCTCTTCAGAACTTGAATCACTCATTTTTTAAAAATAAAACTAAAAATATATCAATCTTGCTAAAAACCTTCCGTCTAGACTTTTTTACAAAATGTCAAACTGATAACTAACATGAAGTAACAGCAACAAACTAAATTTATGTTTCCAAATTTTTGTCAATTATATTAAATTTTATTTTTTTATTACTTTCTTCAAAATTAGAAAAAATCTTGTATGCAATACGTTACGAAATGAAATTAGGCATTTCGTAACTGATGACATAAATAGCTATTATTGACCACAAGTGGTGTAATCACTTTCAGTGCTATAAACGTGTAGATATGTTATTTTATCTGTGGGTAATATTTAAGACACCTACGCCAGATAGTGAAAAAAATATTCACGCTAATTAATTCCTTTTTTATCAACATGGTTTACCTGGAGGGGTTTTTTCAGTGAACTGTGTCAATGCGATTAATGTAAATATTGGTATTAAGGACTTCATATAATCGAGGCAAAATTAATCTTATTAAACACAAATGTATATGTATAACACAAAAGCAAAATAGCTTTGGTGTTGGTAAATTGTTTCTACTGTCTCATAAAGAAACCCTGTGTCTTAAGAGATTTAGATATTAAATTAGCCCGTACCGTAGCTTCATTACTACGGCTTAAAATTGAATGATTAATATTATAATCATAAGTAACAGGCTGCTTATTCCTAGTGAATGTGACTACATGACATTTATAGTTATTGATAAATAAATTATTGTTTCTACAAAAAGTGTGAAAATCATCCAGATCATTTTAAAACTCAAAATCAGCAGAATCTCGAATTGGCAAGAATATTTTAATATCGTCTGCATATTCTAAAAGGCTACAATAATTACACATTCCTTTATTTTATTAATATAAATTATAAACATCAAAGGTCCCAAGTGAGATTCCTGTGGAACTCCTGATAGAATTATGGTGGTATTAGACAAACAGCTATTGACTTTCACGCATTGTGATCTGTCGGATAGATGTGACTTATCCATTTTAGCAAGGTGTCACCCACACCAACCTTAGCAAGCCTATTCAACAAAGAAATACCATGATCGATTTTGTCGAAAATTTTACCGAAATCCGTGTAAATGCTATCGACTGCATTTCATTTTCTAAGTGGTTTAAAATAAATTCAGAATATAATATAAGGTTAGATTCTACCGATCTGTTTTTAAGAAATCCGTGCTGTTGTGGCATATTTTGTGATTAAGCTAGTTAATAAGTGTGATCATAAACAAACGTTTTACAAAGTTTTCCAAAGACAAAAAGTTTACTAATAGGTTTATAATAATTTATAACACTTCTTTCATCATTTCTGAAAATAGAGATTACACAAGTCTATTTCAATTTAGTTTCCAGATAATGATTGATTATAAAGGAAAGTTGAAGGAAATGTTAAGTTTTCCCTACATTTTTTAAGAAACCCGATGGTATATTACAATTTTTAGGATTAAGTTCTTTTAAGGCAATTCTAACTTGGTCTTCATTTAACAAGATGTTGCAAAAGACGCATAAGAAGGCATGTCCACCCTTACAACATTACTAATAAAACGTTTGAAAATATTAAAAATACACTTTTTATATATTTTTAAGTATTAATAATATTGTGTAAAACACCCACAATATCTACGATTACATAAAGGGTATTATTATTATTATACCCTTATACATTATTTAAGTAGGTGTTTGTCATATTTAATTTAAAATTCATTGACAGGCTAAAAACACTTATGACATTGTTGATGTTTAATTTCAAATATCTTTAATTTATATAATAATTTTAATAGTTAGATATTTGACTCAACTTAAGGGAGGCCACCTGAAGAAGCAATCCTAAAAATGCAGAAATAGGTTAGATCTCATCTATTGTGGTTGAATTTTCGAGTTCCCACTGTTTCAAAAGTGAAGATTTACACATTTATAGAGTGTTTTCATTAAACCAGGTTAGTAAATTTGGCTAGATTAATTTCTTTAGATAATTATTGAATCGAGTTTTGTCTGTGGAATTGTTCATTAGCATACCTAGATGTTTGGTATCAGAGAGCATACATACATATGACTTCATTGATAGGAATTGTAGGAGATTTGATTTATATTTGCTTAAAAAATTAAAAATACACATTATAACATACAGTAATAATTCGATATTCAATGTTTCCAAGCCGGAAAAACATTGCAGACAATCATTTTATAAAATATTCAAGAGAAATTTAATTTAAGATTTTAAAAGCGGTGTTTACAATATGCCTGCTCTCCAAATGTATTCATATAATATTACATTACATTATATTGCAAAAAATTCGGGGCCTTTAAATGTTACCGTTAGAGGAAAAAAAAATATTTTGGGAAAATAAATATTAGCGAACATGCCCGGCAGAACAATCACGTTATTCAATTTTTTTTTGCTGAGCATCGACCTGTAATGGGGCTCCAAAAATATCTCCCTATAGCCAACAGCATATCTGTATATTATAATGTAGTAGAGACCAGAGCAGAAAAAAAGCTTACAATATTTACTAAAAGACCTAATTATTGTTCAAATGAGAGAGTAAGCAATATACCGTACCGTAATATTTTATATACCTAAAATATGACATATTGCTTGGTTGACTTCACAGTTCTTTTTGCATTTTCGTTGCACTATTAACAAATTATTAATTTAAATCACCTTTTTGTGAAGAATTAAATTTTACATAATATCACGTAATTTAGAATAGGAAAATTGTATTTAAGAAAAGTTACAGAATAAAATGTTAGAGGAAGTGCTAACAACTAGCACCCTTTACTTTGTACGGAAAAGCTGATAACACCAGCGTGTTCGGCACCATCAAAAACGTACCCAAATTTTTCAATCTGGCAATATTGGCATGCCTTTTTGAAATACCCCGTCAGAGCTGGACAAATTACTTTCAAAAAGTAATTAATTACCAATTACCATTACTTTAGAAAAAGTAAATAATTACTCAGGAATTTAACTACTTTAAAATAAAAGTAATTCAATTACTAATTACTTGAGTAATTGGTAATTGAAAAAGTTACTATATCAATTACTTTACTAAAAATGTTGAGGACATGAGGACCTTTAAATCTTTGAGGAATATTGAAAGGTACAAATAATTAATAAGCAGGAGACAGTAATACAATTTATTTTTTACTTATCTGCTTCTGTCAGTGTGAGACTTTTTGGTTATACAAACGTAGTTTCAAAAATAACCCTTGACTGTTCCGCTTGGCGCGAGGGCTTATTTAATTAATCTTTATTATTTTTCAGAAGTGTGGCAAAAACCCAATAAAACTAAAGAAAAAAAAACCTACATATTAATTACATTTTCCTTTAAAAACAGCAGTTGTTCAAACAATTCATCTGTAAGAGCATTACGTCGTGGAGAGTTTATGTATGTCGCAAAAGAAAAGTCTTTCGACGGGTGCCGAAGATGGTAGAGTCGTATTATATTTAATGAAAATTTCTTTTACCAATTGTTAATCATTTAGCATATCTACCGTCGTTCTCCTGTCTTCTAGGAATTTGAGAAGTTCTAGTTCAATTTTATTTTTTAATAAGTCCTCAAATCTGTTATTCTGGACAATGTCTTCTTCATTTAACAAGGGATCTTCTTTAAAATCAAAAAAGTCGTTAACTGGAGAGCTTACAGCGTGGTCTCAAAATTGTACACGCCCTAATCGGATATCGGATGATAAACCAAAATTTGAGTGTAAGTGATGCGGTGGAAATATGTAGTTCATTAACAAGAGTGTCTGTGAGTAGTGTATATCGTGTAATGAAGAATGGCAAATAATATACAACTGCAAAATGAAAACTCACGTAAGATAGAAGATAGAGGTTGATGATACAAAATATACAAACAATTCAAGTATAGTATTTTAAAAATGACAATAAAAAAATTCAGGTTGCTATCTCATGAAACTTTGCCTAGAATATCTAGAAGGGTGTTTTTGCGAATTATGCATGACATGAACTTCCATTTTATAAAACAAAATAGAAAGACTATGCTGATAGAAAAAGAAGTAATAAAGAAACTACTTCTGTATTTACTATAAGTAGGTATTATAGGCAAATATTAGAAAGTCGAAGTCTGAATCAAAGAATATATTTTATATATTTAGATTATACAGTGTGACGATAAAGTTTTGCCACCCCGCCCCCTCTAAAGCTGGTAAACGGTAGCCGGTAGCTGCTAGGATGTCTTTGGGGAAAACAGTTATTTTGGAAATAACCTGTTTTTAAGTTATCAACATGTATGTGATACTTTCAGTTTTCCTGGAAACGACGTCACCTCTGTTTTTATATAGAACACTAATATTTTTGTTACAGATATGGAATCTAAGGTTCAGGAATAAAGTGATGTACAACGCGTGTCAAACTTTGACAGATCGAAAAAAACTTCTCATTAGATTAAATAAAATATTTAACAATACGTACGATTTAATAACAAGTGGCAAAACAAATTTTATTATTGTCTTGAGGTTCAGAGAGCACATTTCCAACATTTACTCCATTATTGTTATTATTATTATTGTTATTAAAGAAAAATTAAATCATACGTATTGTTAAATATTTTATCCGGTGGGTGAATATAAACTTTTTAAAGTAAGTAATGTGTTAGGTTCACTCAACGCAACCTATTTTTAGTAATTTGAATCCTTATCAAGTGCACGTCTATGGAATCTTGTCCTCTGCAACCCTCACCTCCCGTATTCATCTAAGTGCTATGAATTAATCACTCACTCACTATTATTTTGGACCTCGGGTATATGCAAGCGGTTATTTTTTCAGTATGAAAGCAATACACAAAAAATACTATGAAATGCTACAAATAACGATTACCCCAAAATTTTAGTAATAGGTACATGCTTTTGCAATAATAATGACACTCTCTCGAAACAGTTTTTTAAATTCTAGAAGTTTTGAGTACAAATTTCATTAAATCTCTATTAATGAGTGAAATAACTAATAATTAATGTCAAAAATTTAAAGTAAATTTCATTAGGAATATGTCAGCAGTTTAAGACAAATCGCAAAATTCACTTCAATGAGTGTCATTATTATTGCAAACGATTGAAACTATTTTAATTGTGACTTAACTTCTCTATATGCACCACCGTGACCGTCACAGTTCCGATGACGAATCAGCTGTTTTCAATTACAAATCGACCGGCAGTGGCATTGAAAGCGAAAACAGAAGGATGAAATATCGGTCGGTCTATAATTAGCCTCGTCATGATCATGAATGGAGTAGGAAATGATATTGACACCGAAGGAATACTATTTTTACAAGAATAGTAGTATATGCGCATTAGTACCGGTCCTTTTTCCGAACGATCTATGTGGCTACTATTTTCCCCACTTAACAAGTGCACTGGTGCAACTTTGCAGATTTTTCAGCTGGTATTAGTATGCTGAAATACTTGCCTGTGTGGTGACGCATGTGTTTCGTTCCAGTGGGGTTGTACATACATATGAGAAGATTTGTGAGAAATAGGTAGGTGTGCGTCTGTTTGGTTTCATCTCATATGATGAGGAATTTTAATATACACGGTGATTTAGAACTTATCTAAAAGAATTTGGGAATATATGCGACATGATAAATGGATAATGGAAATGGTTTCCGAGTAAAACATTATTGAAGTTGTAGTATTTTCAATATTTACATAGCTGGGCCACTGTAGTCTCTAGACAGGCGATTCCGAATATTGAAATCCGATTACTTTTTGTAGTCACTACAGTTTTTGTGACGCCAGTGTTTACATTAGTTTTTCAAGTGTCAAAAATGGCGTACATGTATAGTAGTAACTCGGAGTTGATGGATATCGTTTTAATTTGTTACGCTGTGAAAATGCTTTAGCGGAACGATTTCCCGGTAAACATGTGCCAAATGCAGCTACTTTTACAGCGGTGTGAGGGAAATTTGAAACCGAATCGTGGAAGAGATGGAGGTCCAAGACTTCTACGGCCTATTGCAGCAGTGTGACGTATCATACACGAGGCTCAATTATATCCGTACCATCTACAGCGTTAACACCAAAGGATTGGAGGAGGAGGACCGGTACTATTGATGATTTACGGAAACGTATCATGGTTGCTGCCAATAACTTACGAGTTAAAACGGACAAGAAGCAGAAGCATTTGTGTTAATTCGTAGAAACTAAGTAAGACGGGCCCATAATGTTGTTATAACATCAGGTATGTTAAACTATTTTAGTAATTAAAACCACAAATTAAATCTATTAGTACCGATAAATGCGGTTAAATTTGCTGTATAAAATCGGTGTTATAAAATGTTATTTATTTCTTTTCTTGAGCATTTCTTTCCATTTTTCAGTGCTGTAGAAAAGTGTATTTTTAAACCATTTAAACTGCCTTTTTTGATTTTTTCTTTACAAAATTGTATTTGTAAGATCTGTACACTCAGAATTTTTTTTAGATAAGTTCTGAGTCGCCCTATATTTACTACGATTTAACTAAATCGTGATTAGATATGATTCGTTTTTGCTAAGAGATTTAGTCAAATCGAGTTGAAATATCTTTTGATAAACCTACTCTTAGGGCCGGTATATTAATAACTAATTTAACTTAAGGTTAACTGTCACCTCATTTTCCTAAATTTTAGTAAATATGGGACTTTACCTTAACTAAGAATGTGTTTATAAATTAATGTTTAATTTTATAATTAATAGTACTAATAAACTTTATTAAGACTAGTGAATAAAACAAACGAAACAATAAAAGCAAACAACATTCAAATATAAATTATAATTGACTAATCTTCAAAATCTCCAATATGATCTTAATTTTTTTGAGAAAATATTTGATTGAATTTATTTCTATTTACATTAAATCTTGAGTGTAAATGTCAAAAGAAAAGTTCGCCTGTACTTGTATGCTCTTAGGGGCGCTATTTTTACATGCAATTTTCAACAAATTCATGTTTTTAAAGACAGCCTAAAGAAACATAAGCAAGTTAGAAAAAATATTTATCATTGTACCAATTATAAAAATGTTCTCCAGTAATTTAAGATAAGAATAAATAGTTATTTACAATATAAGTGTTGGAAAGACTTATATTACAATACGACAAGGTGGTGTATTTTCTATGAACAGAAAAAAACACCTCCTATTAAGTTTACGGATCAAGTTTTCTTATGTTACCTTTCGCATTGTTTTTGTCAAAATTTTGTCGAAAAAACCCATAAATATAAAATGTGTATTTCAAAAATGAGTGATTTTGATGGAAGTATCCCCTCTGATTAAGAAGCAACGACAAATGGAACGATTTCTGTAAGGCAACTCTCACAAAAACCATCTACACTATGGACTCACTACGCAATGTAGAGAACTATAATTTCAGTCAAGAAAAATAAATATACAGGGTCCCAAAATAGAAGGCCATACTATTAACCACATTCTTTGGATAAAAATAATGCGACTTCCCTT
The DNA here is from genome assembly GCA_037114965.1 of Monochamus alternatus. Classification (NCBI taxonomy): domain Eukaryota; kingdom Metazoa; phylum Arthropoda; class Insecta; order Coleoptera; family Cerambycidae; genus Monochamus; species Monochamus alternatus. The sequence goes on along the minus strand of CM073435.1, from coordinate 17,914,409 downwards.
ATACTATTTTTTATTTGGACGTCCCTGTTTTAATATACAGGGTGTTAAAGTTACATTTTAAAAAACCATTTTTGTTAATAATCCCATTGTGCTCTAAGATACACATTTGAAATTTTGCACGTACTTTTATCTTATTCCTGCATACTTATCATGTAATTTTGGTGAAAAAAATCGAAGGGTGAATGGAGGTAACTGAGGGATGCAGTACGCTTTATCCCCTCCAATTATTTCTAAGTACGCCTATGCAGCTTTTTCTTAAAATATCAAACGTAGAATTTTCTTCTGATCATTTTATCTCTTTTATAATTTTTTGTTTAAATGCTCCGTTTTTTAGAACGGCAATTTGTAGTGCCCATAAATCTATCATTCACTATCATTTTCAAGTAAAACTGAAATTTTGTGGATATACCTATTATTACAATACCTTGGCAACTTAGCAAATCGTAATACTTACTAAATCAATAATTGCTAATTAAAGCAGAATGGATAATTTTAAATTTTATAAAATGAGGAATACTTATGAATTGAAAAAATAATATGGCATTAAAATCTGTAATACCTACAGTTCTCTTATCAACCAAAAAATAATAGTCTTGTTTAGTAACAGTACTAATGAACGATTAACATAATAATTTTTTACCTAAATAACATTAAATAAAATAATTTATTAATTACTACTAATTTAACAAACGTTCTACTTGCCCACCCTCCTCATTAACACATGTACGTGCCCTTTTAAGTAGCGAAAACCTTATATTTTGAAAGATATTGTCTTTTTATTTTAATTAGCAAATATTCATTCAGTAAGTATTACGATTTGCTAAGTTGCCAAGGTATTGTAATAACAGGTATATCCACAAAATTTCAGTTTCACTTGAAAATGGTAGTTAATGATAGATTTATGGGCACTACAAATTGCCGTTTTTCTCCAAAACGAGGCATTTAAACAAAATATTACAAAAAAAGGTAAAATGATCAGAAGAAAATTCTACGTTTGATATTTCAAGAAAAAGCTGTATAGGCGTACTTATAAATAATTGGAGGGGATAAAGGGTACTGCATCTCTCAGTTACCTCCATACGCCCTTCAATTTTTTTCACCAAAATTACATGATAAGTACGCCGCAATAAGATAAAAGTACGTGCAAAATTTCAAGTGTGTATCTTAGAAAACAATGGGATTATTAACAAAAATAGTTTTTAAAATGTAACTTTAACACTCTGTATATTGAAACGGAGACGTCCAAATAAAAAATGGCATAAGGAAAGTCGTATTATTTTTGTCCAAAGAATATGTGGTTAATGGTATGGCCTTCTATTTTAGGACACCCTGTATAAGCAGATTTTTTCAACTCAATCGAATTTATGAAAAGAAAGTAAGAGGGTTGCAAGGCCAGAAAGTCCAGAATTTTTACAAATGAAGGCTATAAGTAGTTACTGCATATGATGAAACATTTAAAATTGTAGGTTGCTATGAAAATCAGCATTCTTGGGGCCTGTTGTACAATAACTTCTATATAAAAATTGTACTCGAAAACAAAAATTGTTCGAGAATTTCTTATAACAGAAGTAAGTGGCAGGTATCAACTGTTTAAATATTTTTCTAAAATATACTGAACTTCGTTCTCCTAATGCAACTCACAGGCGGTTTTTTGTATTCTACAGAAAATCCAGAATTTTTACAGATGAAGGATATAAGTAGATACTGCATATGATGAAACATTTAAAATTGTAGGTTGCTATGAAAATCAGCATTCTTGGGGCCTGTTGTACAATAACTTCTATATACAATTGTACTCGAAAACAAAAATTGTTCGAGAATTTCTTATAACAGAAGTAAGTGGCAGGTATCTGTTTAAATATTTTTCAAAAATATACTAAACTTCATTCTCCTAATGCAACTCACAGGCGGTTTTTTTGTATTCTACTGACAAGGACCATGTGGGAGAATTCCAATCATTTGATTGGAACAAAGCTTGGATTGAAGAATCCCGAAGAATACGCTGGACATTGTTTTAGAAGGTATTCAGCTACCGTTCTGATTGATAGCGATGCAGATGCTAAAACGTCATGGGAGCTGGAAATCTTCTTCTACAGATCGTAACAGGTAGCAAAGAAGATCATGGGATCAAACACGGATTTAACCATTGAAAATTCAAACTTAAACAGATCTTTCACATCTATTTTATGCAAATTTTTAATTGTAAAAAATGTATTATTAATGTTTATAATGAACATTAGGTTCTGCAATATTTTTTTTAATAATTAATAAATCATTCTTCTAAAAAGCGGGGTTAAAAACTGTTTTTTTCAAATGTACGTCTTTACGAAACTATTGAGCAGATAAAACAAATGATCGACTTTTATATTTCGTTATAAAATTTTCTGAATTTAAGGCGGCCATACTTGTAGTAATTATACATCATTGGATACTAGAAAGTTCAACTTAGGTAGTGTTAATATTTATATTAGCAAAATGTAGAGATTTTATACTTAAAATAGGTTTGTTCCTACACAGCATCAAACTAGCAGCAAACTGTCACGAGTTTGCGCAGTACGAATTTAACCGTTCCATCACAATCAATCCGAGAACTAGTTGTAAGATTTTTTGTCCCAACACAAAAAATGATGGTTTGGAAACTGCTTGATGACAGTCAAATCGGTTTGACAATTATAAGGAAACTTCTAGTCAGACGCATGCGCAGACAGAACCGCTAACAGAAGTCAATTTTTGGTAGGCTAGGTAATGAACGTAACTAAAGTTTTATGTAATAATGCTATTTGAGAAAGTTATTATAGTTGCACAATTAATTTTCAGATTTTTAAGTACGTAATTCTGTAGTTTTTCAAAATGAGTGACCAGTGAAGAGGAAGTTAGCAATTACAGCAGTACCTCGGATTTTAGTGATGATGAGATTTATCACTATTTCTCACATGAGAGACCAAAAAATGAAAATTACTTCGAACAAACTATACTCCTAACTGTTACTGCTTGAACTAAACGTGTCGTTCCAACAAAGGAATTAGTGATGGGATCACTCGAGTGAAAAAAAACTGATTATTCGGTTATAACAATAACCGAAATCAGTTATATGAGTAACGAATTATTTATTTGATTTTTTTTATTGTTCACTAAGTAGGCTTGCCACCTTTTCATATGCGCAAGTAAGGACAGTCTTATCTTTTTAAATTCTCAAGTAAGCACATTATTTGCACCGGTTGTATACATCAATTTACGTCGTATTTCAACATTTTTTTTTACATATTTTGATTTTGTCTCTGTGTTCCGATAATTATATTTTAATATGAACAAGTAACGACATTTCTAATAAAAGTAAGGACGGAAGGACAGAGGCTGCAGTAAGGACAGGTGGCAACCGTACTGTTCACTTAAAATTTATATGTTCGAGCTCAAGATTTGTATAATAATAGATACGCATTACAAGAACGACTAACAAACAACTAAAAATTGAATAACGCTAGAATTGAATAAATATAGAAATGATCATTATTCATATTTGTAATTTGCAATAGTAGTAGCCATAGAACCGTTTTACACACAAGAGAAAATTGTAACGAAAATTATGGGCAAATTTTTGCGAAGAATTTTTATTAAAGTTTGTATGTATATTTCAGCTATCTACGTTACTTTACAAATTGCCAAAGTGAACGGCAAATTCTGCCGCACTTTCTCGATTATAGTCATAAAAATATAGAACTATATTTTTACGAATAAAATTTTCACTTATAATACCACTAGAGCTTCAATTATTACTGGAAATTTTTTCGAGCACACGAATTTTCTAAAAAATATTCGTGTGCAAGAAAAAATTTCCAGTTTTTAATTGAAGCTAGAGTGGTATTCGGTAAGAAAATTTCACAATGAAGTGTTAAAAAATGTCGACAAAAATATAAAGATATCAAAATTTTTTGATTGTTTTGAAGAGACAGTAGGCTTTGTATGTTAATTCAAAAAGGATAACAAATGTCATTTTATATGCAAAGTGAAAAGTTTAGTGTTTTTTTACGAAAAATGTCTCGTTTTGGAGAAGAAAACCAGGACATAATAAAAAATCTGATGCCAGATAATACCAAAAAATCAAAGATAAGCATTTGGAAACACTTGGTAAATAATTATTTATAAATGATTTGTACTTATTAAATTATGATAGAATAAATTTGAAGTTAAATATAAATATCATTTTATTTATAAATGTCAAAAAATTTCCAGTGTAATTTCATGCACCTTACCCCAAGGAAGAGAAAAATTTCCGGAAATTTTCTTAGTTGCTACAGTAACGTTACAAAATACAGGCCTTTGATTGGCTGAAAAATACTATTGTGAAATTTTCCATTAAATTATTGATATAATTCTCGCATGTATAAAACACGTAAAAAGTTTCACGAAAATTTTAAGCAAAATTATGAGATAAATTTTTGCTATAATTCTTGTGTGTGTAAAACGGTTCATAATTTACAATAAAATTTTATGTTGACGGAATGCAGGACAGTCGTAAAATAATTTTTGAAAATTTAAAAAAAATAAATTAACAAATTTTTTATATACTGAACTGCATTGTGTAATGCAACATATATTGGTATATGTCTAAGATTTATAGATATACATATACAAAGAGTATATATTTAAATTTATATATAGGCAAACGACAAGGATAGTAATATGTCAGGTGTTGAGAATTCAAGTGACTATCACTCGAGTTATCAATCGGTTTTTGAAGTCACTTAAATACTCAGTAATCGGTTATTGAAATAATTCGGTTTTTCTCAACACTAGAAGTAATTAGAAACTGATTTCAAACTAGTACATGAATTGCACTTGCACATTAAAACAGTGCTGTAAACTATCAGTCATTTCTATGTAAGAACAAATTTAATAATTACTAAATGAGGCTCTTTTAATAGAATTTATACATAAACTTCAACAATTAATTTTTCACATTTTAAAGCCAATGTAAGAAAAATGAACACACATCTTTCCTGAGTTCATCCTTTACGAGTATTTTGCCGCAGTCAAAAAGTGTTTTTGCAGAAGAGAATGAAATTATCTATGTCGATATGCACATTGTTTTGATTTATTTAACCATATTTAACCATAGTATGATCACGTAATATACAGTTATCGGTATTTTTTGAGCTATAAATATTTTAGCTATTACTAAATAGCAGCATCTGTCAAGGGTTTAAAATTTTACTGTCTTGAAGACTACTCTGCTAAATACACGGTGACGGCGCCCTTAAGTGCACACATTATCATATTTACCAGAATACTTTTAAGAAACTAGCAAGACTTGAGTTGATGTAAATTGTTAAGTATTTTTCACGAAGTAAAGCAAAAAGATACAATTGACGGTATTTCATGTTCTCTAGACATTTGTATTCGAAAAGTTAAAGAAAATGATATACTTACAGGATTATAGTTTGGCTTTACACCCATAAGAACCGTCGCTTCTTGGATGGATTTTCTTTGTAATAATTATCTTTCTAAAAGTGCGATCCTTCGTCCATAAAACGCCGGCATTAATATTAAAAAGAAATAAATAATTGAGGAATTGAACATAGTGGCATAGAATAACTAACAATCGGAAAAATATCTCAGAGGCAGCTCCTTTCATCTTTGCAGAAGAATCGACGCCATGTTTTTTTAAAAAGAATTCAGGGCTGAACTCAAAAGTTTTTTGTTCAAAGTGGTTAGGTATATATTTAAAAATAATTGTAAATACAATTTTAGGAATTAGACGGATTGTGACTGTATGCATTTACATGTTTTTAAGTTCAAAATTAATAACCTACTCATTAACTTTATTCTGGAATCCTCGGAAAGAGTACAGTGAAAATAAATGAGATTATATATATATATATATATATATATATATATATATATACAGGGTGGTTGCGATGTAATGGGCCAAAATTCATGATTAGATTCCTGACGTGAAAATATTGCGATTTAGACAAACTCACCTTAGTCCAAAAGTTGATACTTACATTGATACAGGGTGTTTAATGCAAAATATTATTTTAGTTTTTTCTTATTTATTTCATAAATTATAAATTGTGATGAACAATTGAATGAATATTGACTATTACAATAAATGTTCAACATGTCCGCCTTCAACTTCAATACATTTATTAACATTTGTTCAAAGACTGCCGTATTTTATAATAGAGATTCTTGTTACGAAATGATTCGGCGGCATTTACAATTTTCTGCCATAGCTCTTTGCGGGTGTTTATAGTTTCTTTATAGACAACTGATTTCATGTAGCTCCAGAAACAAAAATCCATAGGATTAAAGTCTGGACTACGAGGAGGCTTCGACTCCCACGACCGATTCAACGATCCGGAAAAATGTGGTCAAGATAGTTCCGTACTGTGACAGAATAATGAGGGGGAGCTCCATATTGCATGAAAAATAGATTTTGCCGTGTATTCAGTGGTAAATCGTCGAGGTAGTCAAGTAAATGATGCTGCAGGAAATCTAAATACAAGTCACCATTTAGATTTGGAGGAAGCTCATGTGGATCCAGAAGGTGATTTACTATGATTCCGCACCAAACATCTTAAATCATCTTAAATCAGCATCTTAAATTCATGTTGGAAGTGACGCTCACTGACTACGTGAGAATTTTCATTATCCCATATGTGCTTGTTTCTAAAATTGAAAATTCCTCGACGAGTAAAGGTCGCTTTATCAGTGAATAGTACATTATCCAAAAATTCCTGGTCAAGGTTTTGCTGATTGCGCATAAAATGAGTAAACTGTAATCTAGCTGGTAAGTTTGCTGCTAAAGGATTTTGCACGGGTGTAAAATGATAGGGATATAAATTTTCCTTGTGAAAGATTTTGAGAACTGTTGTTTTACTAACACCGGTTTCTCTAGCTACCTGCCTGCTGCTAACTTCTGGATTTCCTGCCACTCTTACTAAAATTTCTTCTTCTTGGTGAACTGTAACAGTACGCCCTGTGTTGTCTCTTTTAGGACGAAAACTACCAGTTTCTCCAAGTCTATTAAAAAGTTCTTGAAATACTTTCCGATTTGGTTGCCTTCCAAACCATATCGCGCATTTCTCCATTTGAAAATAAATTATGGCGTGGCATGTTATCTCGCACTACGATTTAGATCATAAAGTAAAGAATACTTTTAATAAGGCACGAATAATTCTGTAATATTACTGACAGCACTAAGATAAGTGGAAAATGTCAAAATTGGATTTTACATAAGCCTACTTGAAAATTTGTGCCGATTTGTAATTGAATGCAAATACATTGGAATTTTCAATGGCAAATTTACGAGAACGGTGCAAGATAGCGACTATCAAAAAGTATAGCTTTTTTGCGTAAAAGAAGTAATAAAATCAGAATTTGCTACCTGAGAATTAGATTTTTGAGAGATAAAAAAGTTCTGTCGTTTTCAACGTATTCGACTTAGCGCAGGTGGCGCTCTCTATGAGCTACAATCAAACCATGGACATATTTCAATTTCTCGCTCCAGAAAACACCTAACACCAAAATTTAATCTCGATATGAGCATTTATTATGAAATAAATAAGAAAAAACTAAAATAATATTTAGCATTAAACACCCTGTATCTCTGTAAGTATCAACTTTTGGACTAAAGTGAGTTTGTCTAAATCGCAATATTTTCACGTCAAGAATCTAGTCATGAATTTTGGCCCATTACATCGCGACCACCGTATATATATGTATATATATATATATATATATATATATATATATATATATATATATATATATATATATATATATATATATATATATATAGGTATATATGTATACGTATAACTTCACCGTTTCCAAGATACTGGATGTCAAAAATTTCTAAAATTTTATAATCTTTTTTATTTACTTGGACTTTACCTTTTGTAAAAAAACAACAATAATTCTAGGTTATAATGGGATGTCTTACTTCAAATTATTCAGTACGTTTAAATATTCCCATTATCACTAGTGGCCTAGAAACCCTGTGCCACTCTTTTATTATTTTCTTTTCATTTTTCTTTTTTTTATTTCACGGGCAAGGCTCATTTTAGAAACAATGAATTACAGAAATATCAATTTAGATATTATAGTACAAATAATAATATCATTGGAATAATAATAACAAATATGTACCAACATAAACAACATAGAATGGTACAACATAAGTACAAATAGCCACATACAACTTGACTATAAAATAAAAATACAGTAATCACCTTATACCAACAGACAACTCTAGGTGCACGTACTCTGCATATAAAAACAGCTTAAAAGATCAATATATTCTAATTACACTATAGCTCGCAGTTACCAAGCTGTCTAAGAAATTGTAATTTACTACTGAAAAAGTCCAGACTTGTATAGTCGTTTGCAAGCTACTCTAGTAATTAAATTGTTCCTACCATAAGTAGTCGTATGAATATTATATTTAACGTTGCTTGCAACTGGAACTAATCATAGGGTGGTAAAATATTGGATTTGTAAGCAATATATCTAAGAAAAATGTGTTGAACACTCTCAATTTTGTTAATATGTATATTGAAACAAGTCTTAGTTATAGTTATGGTTCTTAGTTATAAAACGTAAGAACTGTAAGTTTCGATTATTTTGAACAAATAATTAATCTTTACAATTTTCTTTAAAATGCGTTGTATTCAAGTAATTTTTCATTTAAAATATCTCTGCATTTCGTAGTTTGTGCATATTTGTATGTAATGCTGAAAAAACTTGAAAATCCACTCTTAAAATTTTGCACATCGCCATAATTTATTATTTTGAGTAATTTTTCAAATAACATTTTGCTATATTTTCAGTGGAAAACGCGGTTTACCTGAAACCAAAACAATTTTTCCTCGGTGCATTGAATATTTCAAATAGGATTATTTCGAAAACGGTTGCTCCTAACGACTCCAACAAGGCGTACCTTTTTGACATAAAGAAGGTAGCAGAGTCGATTGTTGCATCAAGCCGCAAAAAAGTTCTGCCGTTTAATAGAAGCATGATGTGCCATAAGTGGCGCTCTCTACTAGTAACGTCAAAATTAGAAATAAATTTGAATTTCTCACACCCAAAAACCCCCGACATCCAAAATGTATCCAAATATTTCGATTTTTTTAAAAATTATTTATAAATATCGAAAATAACATTTTTACTTTGACACCGTGTATGTTTTTGATCATCAAATTTTGACTGAAGTAAGTTTAGCTATATCGCATTATTTTGTCGTCAAGAATCTATCCTTGCCCTACGGTTCATTAATTTCGTGATACCCTGTATTACTCAAGCATAATAGGTCTCACCACGCACAAGCTACGAAATAATAATATAATATCTCTACCCCTCATTCTAATAACGAGGACTAGCCCAGAAGTCGGAGACTTGTGCGGGAGAGGGAGCGGCATATTATTAAGGACCGTATTTGCACCCGGAATTCAGGACTGATTTTTCGCAGACTACCCTATACCACCGTGTTGGTAATGAAATAATCTTTATTTTAATTTAACTTTAATTTATTAACCACACCGGTGCAAGTTACTAGTATCGATTTATCTGTTTATACTTGATTACCCAAGAGTTGTGACGGGAAAAAAATAGGCAATTTAACGTTTGCATATTCTATGGACTTCATACTTTCGATTGGTATGGAATTTATCTATTAACCAAACCAGTGAAATGTTTAAAAAAAAATAATTTTTAATTGTTAATTAATCATATTCTGGACTGAAATTTTTTAGACAACCCATTTGCAATATATTTATTGACACATTTAGTTGGATATAAAATACTTTTCATCCATTAAGCAGCTCGGTGAAGGTCGTTTTATAGTGGGAATTTAGACTATTAAGTGTATGGAAAAAGTAGTCCAGTTTTGCGAAAACCGCATTCTTCTACATCTTATAGTTTCCGAGATACTCTGCGATTACAAGGAAATTGGAACACACCATACACAACATCGAATCACCAAAACGTTCGCAACGCAACGGAATTCTATTCGGACAGAAATATTTCACCAACTTTGACCGATCGAGACAAAGTTATACAACGAGGTACCGGTACACAAGTAAGTACGATGCTTAATATTCTATAACTTCAATTAAAATCGTTAAAGAAATTTAATTTAATTTAAAGTTCACAACAAACACCTGCTTAAATTCAAGCCACGGCGTCACATCTCCAGATAAGCTGGAGTGTTTTTATGTCACGATAAAATTGAAAAAGTTGTAAATACAAAGTAAAGTAAATAAATTATCTGTTATTTCAAGTGATTTATCGCGCCACTTGGAACAGATTTTAAGCAAACACAACAGTAGAAGCCATCTAGTTCAGTGCCAGAGTGCCTGTGAATGTACTAAATTGGCCGTATCATAAGGTAATCCTATTCAGAAAGTTACATATTTGCGTGCATAAACTAGTACAACAAAAAATTTAAGGTGCTCATAACATACATGTGTTATATATCTATATTTTTTAATCATTTATATGTCTATGTAAGTAGGATAAATTATAATCTGTTTAGAAATGAAAGAGAGTAATAAAAGCTTATTATGTATGCAAATCGTACATAAGTGTAGTACTGGTGCTTATATTCAATATTTTTATATTATGTATTATCGGTATAGATGAGGTGTACTTTTAATAAAACTTTGTGTGATCGGACCGGACTAAATTGTAGCAGGTAGCTAAAATTTAATGCCCGACAATTCGTCTTTGTCTATGCCGCTTTAATTTCTCGATCTATTTCTCTTATAAGTAAACAATATAAAAACAGCATTTCAAAACATGAGCATCATAACCGGGTTAAGAGGGTTTTTAGTAATTCAAATAAAATTATTCAATATTATTATCAAAATATTTATTTAAATTTAATGAATAGACTTTTATTTCACACAAAAATATATGTATTTTGAAAATTTAAATTATGGGGAGTAAATGTAGTGTTGTATAAATATACAATAAAGAAAATAAAAAAGTAGGTATATTAAAATTCATCCTCTGAATATTCTGATGAATTATCTTCGTCTCCTAGATTGATAACGATAGGTTCCACAGTAACATCAATTAAATTATCGAGTTCTCACATTTTCTCCTCTTCTTTTTGTACATGATGTATACATCTTTGCCAGTTATCTGCAGTTACTCGTTCCAAGGAATTTTTTAACAAAATTTTCACGTCACTTACTTTAAACGTCGTATTATTTCGCGCTACATCTCCTTTTACCTGCGATAAGGTAACCGAGGTGGTAACCGTAGTACCGTTATTTAGCGATTTGTTGCCATTTCATCGATAACATATTTTTTCTGATTGACAAGTGTCAAAAGTTCTTTTTTCACCATATTTGTTTCAAAAGAAATGTTTTTCCGGACAACCATTGAGTTATATTGGCTTTCCTCCAAGCAGTCGTAGGCGTCCCCTCGGTCTGCCGTATTATCCACGACAATTACAGACCCCGGAGGAATAAGATCCAACATCTGTGTAAAATACTCTTCGAAAACATCTGCGTTCATATATGTGTCACTATTAATCTTCGCCTTTTACCTGAAGGTGCCTTGAACCCTGTTGAAAGTCCATCCAAAAATGCTTCTCGAAAACTTTTTACATTTGTATCTTGCCATACTTTTGTTACAGTATATCCCTCGTTGACCCAAGTTTCGTCTAGATAATAAATATTCCTCCATTCGTCACAGAATTTTCTAATTGATCTTAAGTAGGATCTTCGCCAATAAATAATTTCATCTTTATCGATAAGAACTGACTTCCTGTTTTGTTTCTACTGATTTTTGGTAAATCGTTGTCCTCTGAAAGTTCACTTAAAATTTTGTTTAGCGTTGGCATTTCTTTTTTAAAGTAAAATGAGTGTACTTTTCTGCGAATGACATTTTTGAAGAAATCATTTATAACGACTTTTGACCTCCCTGTAGAAGATTTTGGGGATTTACATTTTTTATCTTGTTCACTTTGTTTCCTTTAAAAGTCTGTAGATAGTCGATTTTCCAATCCCTGTCAATTTGGAACACTTTTCCACGATGTCGTCAACACTGTTGATAGGATTTTGGTGTTTCAATGCATTAAATACATTTAATATAATAATCTTCTCATTCTGAGACACCGCACATCTTTTCACGCTTTTAGCAGGTACGTAATCTGATAAGCTCGACATTTTACCCAAACAATATTATATCCACTGGCACAATAGTCACTAGTCACTAAACACAAGTCGATTTTTACTCTACTGCACTAGCATGTTTTTGTATATTCAGCTCTAAGACTAGATTGATCTGTCACAATATTAGTGTTACCCGATAATTACCTGAAACGAAATATTACCACGCCCATGGCCGGTTCTTATCTCGGGGTTTTATTACTCTCTTTCGTTTCCAAACAGACTATAGTTGATTTATTAATGTTAGACCACATTTATTATACATCAAAAAACTTTCCATGTACATGGTGTTCTGTATAAGAACCAACACAGAGCAGATGAACATAGGAGGTCTCAAAATATTGCAATTTAACCATGCATACATATACAGGGTGATTCAGAACTTATCTAAAAAAAACTTTTTGAATGTACAGGGAACTCTGGTCCATTGTAAAACCTGACAAGGCAAATCATGTAATCGGTGACCGTTATGAACTCGTAAGTTATTTTCGGCAACTATGATACGTTTCCGTAAATCATCAATTAGTATGTATCCACTTCGGTGCGATACACTTCATTTTTTAAATATCCCCACAAAAAGAAGTCCAAAGTCAAGAGATCATAGTGACCATGATAGCCTAAATAAAATAATTTTATCACTAACTGTCAAATTTTAAAGACAAACCTACTACTAACTTTTGATTTCTTCTAATAAATACTATTAAAATCTTGTTTTTAATGGACACTTTTAAGTTTTTTTTTTAAATTTAACACGAGTAAAAAAGTGTTTTAAATTAAATTTAGGGCGAAATATTATCATACTGTTAAATTCGATCAATGGAAAAAATGTTTTGTATATTTTAGGGGTGATATGTTTAGTTAAATTGTAATATTTTGGGCCTCCTTACATGTACCTGGTCTGTGTCGGTTCTTAAGCGCAATACCCTGTGTAATGAACAGCTTATTGCAACAAATGAAGTCCAATAACCTTTAAAACAGAATTACGCACATAAAATATAAAAATTGATAAAAATATAATAACTACGATAATTGTTCACTTCAACAAGAAACTCTTAAAAATACATAAAATAATTTTATCTGCACACTTATGCAAGGTGTTTCTAAAATGAGTATTCAAAATTTCATTGCATGTAGAACAAGTTACATACAGGGTGTCCCGAAATTAACAGGACACAAAGCAGGAGTAGCTTCCTTACATCAAAATAATGCGATTAAGCTAAACTTACCTTAGTCCATTTGTGGTAGACAAAAAAGTTGCAGAACGTTAAAGTTCAAATTTTGAACTCGAAATTCTTAAATTTCTTACAAAGTTTTCAAAGGATTCTTTTGAAAATTTGGATTATGGGATTTTCTGGGACAAGAAAAACGCATCAGTACTTAATTTTGCTGTAGACGCTAGAAGGTGCTACGAAATGTACTCTTGGTTGATACAAACTGGTTATAACTTTTTTATCAGTGTGTGTACGAAAGTTTTAATAGAAAAATATTATTCTCCTATCAATTTTTCACAAATAAGGTATACTTATTTTATGTCGATAAATTTAACCGTTTTCGATGTATTTCTTGTTTCCCTATTGGATGCAATAAAATAAAATAAAATAAGTTTGTAGTTACTTAAGTAAAACTGTCATAGCTTTGGTTACTTGAAAACAAATTGCACTATTGACAATTAGCTGATTGACAAGTAACTTATGTTAGATAGTTACAATTAATAACATCGCGTGATATATGCCTCGCCATAATTTATTTTCTAAAGCAATGCGAGATATGGTATGTATTTATGCAAAAGAAAATTTTAATGGACGTCGTGTGTGTCGCATGTATTTAGAAAGTTACCCAAATAGATTACAACCATATCACACATTATTTATAAATTTTTATGACCGGTTAGGAGATACTGGATTGTTTCGTCCTAAAAGACGACATGCTGGCCGTCCAACAACTGTTACTCCAGAACAAAAGGAGGATATTTTGCTTCGTGTAACAGAAAATCCAGAAATGAGTTTACGATGAATGTCTGCGGCTGTAGTGGTACCTAAATCATCTATTCATAGATTATTTCATAATGAAAAGCTGTACCCGTAAGGTATCACTTTGCCCAATGCAGAATTTACTACCTGCAGATTTTCCAGATAGGGAACAATTTTGTCTTCGATTCTTAGACCGGCACAATGATGATCCACACATTTTAAGCAAGGTGCTGTTTACAGAAGAAGCCGCATTTACTCGTCGAGGCGTTTTCAACTGCAGAAATAAACATGTTTGGGATGTATGTATGTATGTATTAAGAGAACGTTATTTCCAACATGAATTTAAGAAAAACATTTGGTGTGGTATTGTTGGAAATTATGTGTTGGGCCCTGTTGAATTGCCATATAATCTGAATGGCCGTTCTTATTTACATTTTCTATCAATAAACATGAAAATAATCGCTAGGTGTAGACGAAAATCGATCATGTGTTTGCGAGCAGCTGTAATTATGGGAATGCTTAAAAAAATATTTGCTCTCGCTTGCTCTTGCTCGTTCATTTAATCTGGACGCAGCTTAAGGTAGTAACATTCAATAATTATTATTTAACATGAATACATTTTTCTTTCGAGTTCGTAACGCATAGATTTTTTTGTCAAAGTCGACTCCAATTTTGACACCGTCTAGTTCTATTTTCATAAGAAAACCGCTAAGAACCGTCAAAGTTATACATATTATATTATTTACTGGATAAAAATGATAGCAAATGTATTGTATAAATATTTAACAAAATAAAAACAAATTAAATGTAACAACTAAATGCAAGCACGGTACATAGTTAAGTAGAAAATAAAATGCAGACACGTAGTATATTAACAATATGATTAGTACTTGAATGAAAATTACTTAATTATTATCAATAAATGTTATACGAAAATAAAGAGAAAAAAAGCACAACAAATTCAAAATAATTATTGCAATTACAACAAAAGACTTGTAGCTCTATTTATAGAATTAATAAAGAAAAGTTTATATCACAATAATTTGACATAATGTTAAAATTGAGACATGATATAAACTAGAGACTTTCTTAAAATAATGATACAATCAATATTTCTGTTAAATAAATTATGCACAAATTATACACTGTTTCTACCCGTCTTAGTTTTAATTAAGGAATATCGAATCTAGAAGCAAGAGTATTACCAGCATGCGAGGAAGAGGAGTTGTGGAATACTTCAGTTGCTCTTTTTATATTAGAATGTTTATGGTTTTTCTCTTCCGAGATGTTGCGCTAGTAGAAATCGCAGCCAGTGAATGCATACAGGGTATCCCAACGAAAATTTGACCCCCCCTATAATTGGAAAACCGAATAATATTTCAAAATTCGCCGAGACCCGTCGATTTTTGTTCTTGGGGGGAGCTTTTTTGACAGTCAAGCCAACTCGATATGTTCATCCCCCTAATGCCTAGCAACCCCAACTTCAATTTCAAATGCAACTACTCCACTTGTGGCACATCATTTTAAAGCCCTTTTCATTGCGAATACAGTGGCGTACAGTTTTTAGAAATCGGTTGAGATTTGACAGAATTATTGGTTACAAACGAAAAGATGACATACCAACTTACGCGTAGTAATTTCTACACAAATGCTCACCACTAATAAGTTTTTCATCTACTACACATGACCGCATTACCTAATTGTTATTGATGTGTCTATCAGTTTACAAAAAAGTCAGAAATGAAATAAAAAAGCTGAAGCAAATAATAAATCAGATTTATTTGATGAATTGCTCAAAATGACCCCCGTTAACTCGTAAACAATAATACAGTCTGTTTTCAAATTCTGTTCGAACATTATTAAAGACATCCGCAGTTATTAATCGGCATTCTTCTACAATTATCTGACGTAGCACTTGCAATGTTTCCGACTGAGTGGCGTACACTCGTGATTTTAAATGACCCCACAGAAAAAAGTCCAAAGGGGACAGATCCGGAGATCTTGGTGGCCATTCGACGGGACCTCTTCTGCCAATCCAATGCCCCGGGAAATGGTCATCCAAAAATTGTCGCACAGCAGCAGCATAGTGCGGGGGCGCACCATCTTGTTGAAAGGTTATTTCATTTTCTAGTAAATTGTCGTCACTTTCTAAAATCTCTGTTATCCTCTGCTATCCTGTTATCAATTGTTCTTTCCAATAATTCTAGATAGGTGTTTCCATTGAGATTACCTTGGATGAAAAATGGTCCAACAAGATGGTCGTCCAAAATGCCTGCCCAAACATTCAATTTTTGAGGTGTCTGAGTATGAAATGCCCTGATTAAATGCGGATTAGTATCACTCCAACGACAATTGTGTCAATTCACTTCGCCATTCAACATAAATGTGCATTCGTCGGAGAAACATGCATTGTAGAGAAGATTTGGATTCAGTAGAAGTTGTTCACTAAAGTATTCGCAAAATTGGTTACGGCGATCAAAGTCATCTTCATGTAACTCTTGAACCAGCGTCATCTTAAATGGATGAAACTTGTGTTTTTTCAAAATTCGGTGAACACTGGAACGGGATACGACAGAAGCTTGAGACACAGATGTAATCGATTGCTTATTATCCATCTGTACATGACCCAAAACTGCCACTTCAACTGCTTCATTTCGAACTGGCCCAATTACTTCACGTTTCTTGTTTAAAAGCGAACCTGTTGCAACAAATTTGTCAATCAGGTGTTTAACGTACTGGTGGTTTACATTTTTTTCAGGATGATTGGCATTAAAAATTCGTGCTGTAGCTTTAGCGCAATCGTGATTTCGATAATATATTGCAACAATTTCTACTCTTTCCGCGATAGAATGAACCATTTCGAACACACGTTAACACTTTCAATAACGGCTGAAACTAACGATTTCTTGGTCACAAACAAAAAACACCGACTTTTTTTGTAGTACTGATTTTTTGTTATTTTGAAAAGGTCTGAATTCCTATAAACTTAAGTATCTTCTACTAATAACTATTTTAGTATCTAGTTTTATTTGCTTCAGCTTTTTTATTTCATTTCTGACTTTTTTGTAAACTGATAGACACATCAATAACAATTAGGTAATGCGGTCATGTGTAGTAGATGAAAAACTTATTAGTGGTGGGCATTTGTGTAGAAATTACTACGCGTAAGTTGGTTTGTCATCTTTTCGTTTGTAACCAATAATTCTGTCAAATCTCAACCGATTTCTAAAAACTGTACGTCACTGTATTCGCAATGAAAAGGGCTTTAAAATGATGTGCCACAAGTGGGGTAGTTGCATTTGAAATTTTTAAGTTGGGGTTGCTAGGCATTAGGGGGATGAACATATCGAGTTGGCTTGACTGTCAAAAAAGCTCCCCCCAAGAACAAAAATCGACGGGTCTCGGCGAATTTTGAAATATTATTTGGTTTTCCAATTATAGGGGGGTCAAATTTTCGTTGGGATACCCTGTATAAGAATATAATATCCTTGAGTCCCAGCTGTAATATTTGCTGGGTGGAGTAAACGTCGGTGTGTACTTTTCCTCTGTCAGATTTTTAGAACTGGATGTTATGGTCAGGTGACGTTTTTGTTGTAAGTAGCACAGTAAGGTAGAAATCTTCCTCTATAACAGCCACAGTGATTGTTCACTTGCGGACTATAGCTGTGCTTATAATCAACACGTCAGTATTATGTGATGCTTCATATGTTGTAGTGCCGTTTTCCAAGAGTTTAAAACTCAGTAGCCTATCTTTGTTCTGGTAGTTGGAGAGAAATAATTCAGTCACTGAAATTTCAGTTTCCACATTGAAGTTTATGACGATACACTTCTTCATCCGATAGCGCCTTTCCTGTTCTACCGACTCAATGCTGTTGGAAGAGCTACTATATCCATCAAAAACAGTGGTATATCTTCTACCTTATGTTAGTTGTGGAAACTGAGGATCCTCTTTGTCAGAGGACATTATGTAAGAGAAAGCCTCCATCAATCACCTTTTGCTGGTTGGTTTAAACAGCTTGTAATGTACGGATTTATTCCCTCATACCACACTCAACGTTGCAACGCATCGTTTTCAAGTTATACACGAAAAATTAAAAAAAAGACTTTTGTACCTCCCTCCCACCCCAAGCGGACGAGTTAGGAGCGAGGACTTTATATATTTTTGCGTCCTAACTACTCCAAACACATGTTCCTAAGAGTATGCATACCTATGCGATTTTAAAAGTATGTAGCAAGTAAAAAGTGAAAATATAGGTCAAGGATACAATGCGTACTCTTTGGGTGCATACTCTTACTGAGCTAAACCGTAAAATGAATGGCAAGTCATAGCAGACCTATGTTGTAGGCGTCACATAACCTTCTACATATGATTTGAAAGGTTAAATATTTCTTAGTAACACACAGCATTGCTTATTGAACAACAACTTGCCAACGAAGATGCAAATATAAAGCCGCATACTCACTTGCGAACTTCTTCGCGAACCTTGTCGAGAACTCTGTCGCGTCACATTACAGGGAACTTCGATGTGTTACTCCACCGCGAACAGGCCAAAGTACGTATGCATTAGGTTTAGGGTAGTCATACTCTCTTAGTCCGTATACCGCATAAATTTAGCCGATACTCGATTACCAGTCCCTCTGTAAAATTTTATTTTATGTTGGTCAGTTTCATTTCCTTGTACTTGACGAAAATAGGAGGATGATTTTGAAGTTTTTTTATATTTACTGTGCTTAGAAATTTTTCCAGATATCGAAAAGGATCATATATAGGCCTAAATAATTTACTAATAATTGCTTCTAGCAGTTTCAATTAATTTCCTCTTCACGTCTGATGAATGATATGACACGAGAACTGTTTCATTAATTCTCGAACACAATTTATTAAGACGTAAAGTTCTGCATATTTTTTTATTGAGATGTTGAATTGCATGTTGATAAGATATTTCACCTATACCGGGCATTTATCTAAATAAATTTGTTACCGTAAGGTCAAGATTATTTAAGAATTTCGCCTACGAGATTTGTTGTTATGAAACAAAAGTTTGGACATACACAGGTATCTAAATATTTAAAACAGTAAAAAAGTTCATATTTGAGGTTATATTGGCATTAAAAACAATTTTTCTCTATAACATTTTTAATATCTTCTTAAAGAGTTGCACTATTGAAACAATTTTATATTTTTTTATGTTTTTAACACCCTGCATTTTTCAACGCCATTTTTACAATTATTGCTATGTACATTTCCAGTTAAACAAAAATGTTAAATAAAAAAATTACAAGTATAGTTAGGTTATAGAACACAACTATCTGTTCTACACTGAAAGAGTATGAAAATATATACCCCATGATAAGCGAAACATAAAAAAACTCAAATACCTCACATACAGTACATGTACACCCATGTTCGTTGTGAAGTGACGCGACGGGGTCACTGAATACAATTTTATATTATGATGACTGGTATGCGCTAAAAGCTGCGCGAATGGATTATTTATGATTAGCGCCATATTTTGTTTTGTGCCTCTAGCAATGTCAGAGCAGTAGGGGCTTAGCTGATTGTGAATTGAAATGAAATAGAATTTTGGATATGCAGAATTATTTCGTGCTATATGCTGGTTAATTTTACAGTCCCTTATAAAACATAACATGTTCCAACAATAACACCCACAAAAATACACAAAGAATAACACTAACGAGATACAAGATAAAAGAAGAAAGCACACTGTACGCCAATGACGTGTTTACAAACAAAATAATGGGAAATTAAGAACACAATTCATATCGTACGTGCAAATGGTTGTCATTTCAGTGGACGGGGTACAGTATCCCGTCCACACGGTCGTTTTGAAGTCACATGACGAGGTTCGCGACGAGGTTTTGTTACAAGTGAGTACGCGGCTTAATATTTAGACTACTGCTATGCTGTCACTTGCTATAACGAACACGTACCTAGCCTACAACTGCCACAGTCATAACAACCTAATCACTGCATCAACTCCCTTTGAAATTTTTGCCAATTACTGAAAAAAAAAACAATTACGTACTCCTGAATGCTTGTACCCTACTATGTAAGTTCAAAATAGTCGTAAAATTCAGTTAATTAGTCCACCAGTTAGAGAAATAATGGGTGTTTTCACTGAGAATCCCAGAATTTCGAGTATTAAGGACAAAAATACCGGCTAGTTTTCTTTATAATAATAAGCTCTCAGTTTGTAATAATATATGACTTTTTGTGGAAAATAAAATATGCATGCAAAATATAAGTACAGTGAATTACTGTAGCAAATGCTTTCACCTGGAGATATTTTTGTAATATTTGCAGAAGCTTAAAATATTGTGCGACTTATAAATTGCTTTGTTTCTGTACGGGGAAATAGAATGGGCCAGAAATTAGCGTAAACTCAGAGTCGGACTAGCTGGCTGCATTTGTTTGTAAATACATGAGAGGTACAACATAAACACAACTTTATTACTATGTTACAGTTCAGTGCTGTATTTATTCCCGGGTGGACATTATCATTTGTCATAAGAATGGTGTACATACTACGTGACAAAGAAAGGTGTAAACATCTATTATCATTATCATTAGATTTTTTACTTATTGAATGGTTGGTTACATTTTCAGCAGATCAAGGAACCTGCTACCCAAAATAGGTTCAATAGTATGTTGAGAACCCACGGTTCCTAAAACACTCATTGATACGTCTAAGCTCGGATCTAATAAGGTTATTGATAAGTTCTTGGAGCATGTCATTCCAACCTATCTGAACTTCATGGGTAAGAGCTGCAGGGGGTGTTATAAATGCAGCTGTGTGCGACCAATCATATGCCAGACATATTCAATAGGTGGCAAATCTGGAGATCTTGGTGGTAAGGGTAAACGGGTGATCTGATGTTGATTCATAAAAGCTATTGCTTTTCTGGTAACATCAGATCTAGCATTGTCTTGCTCGTAACTGGCGTTTTGGATGGTGTGAAGATATAAATGGCATATGTCTCTATCACTTCCTGGATATACCATTGGGCTGTCATGCTGTCTTCAATTAAAACTAGTGGTGATCTGTTACAATACGCGATAGCGTCCCCATATCACAACGCGACTCGTGACTAAAGATCATCAGATTCCATTCTTGGTTCCATTGAATCCTCTCTACACCACTGTAAGCGATTAGCTCGATGTTGAGAGTGAGAAGCAGTATCCAATGTGGACGATAAGACAAAAAGCTAAAACTTCGTATTCGGTTGCTGCTA
Source organism: Monochamus alternatus (assembly GCA_037114965.1). Lineage (NCBI taxonomy): Eukaryota > Metazoa > Arthropoda > Insecta > Coleoptera > Cerambycidae > Monochamus > Monochamus alternatus. The sequence continues at coordinate 17,893,003 of CM073435.1, read as the reverse complement.
AATTGGCCTCTGAGAGGTAAAAGTCTCAATCGACAATCTTCGGGCTCTATGGTTCTTCTATAGGTGCCTGTTGCTCTGTGTCCACGACGTTACCGAGTCCACGCCTGATAACACCGTACTATGACACGTAAGGATCTGTTAATCCTTCTAGACATTTCTCTCACCAGCAAACCTGCTTCGTGTAACTCAAAAGTCCACCTCCTCTGAAAGTCTACAAATCTACATACTCTAGGCATAATCAGCTGTAAAAAAATATCATTTGCAATAAGCTTCATAACACTTGTGACTTTATATGAATTTTTTAAAATAGATATGAAAGAAATAAAATCACAGTGAGATACTGTGCATATTTCTGTGAATGATTCATGAAGTGCCTACTGTATTTTAACCGGCATTATCTGTTAAATATTAATTTAAGAGATGTAATTTATTTATTGATTTATTTATTTATTATTAGTAGAGGTAATCCAACAGAATTTCGAACATTTTCTAATTACAGAATTACACCTTGAATAACATTGTGTGCACAAATACTTTTAAATAATTTAAAAAATATATACAAACAAAATATAGACAAAAAAACAGCAGAGAACAAAAAAATTAAAAAAAACTACTAAACTAACTAAATACAAAAACAGCATTGCGCCTCACAACGGGAAGCGAATCAGAAAACAAATCAATATGGTTGAAATACTCATTATAAGATCTAAGCATTGAATTAATCGGAGAGTTATTACCATAATTGTTAAAATACATCTTTACGTAAAATAAATTTGTTGAGCGAGTTATCTGTTGCTTTACATTGAAATTAAGTCTACTTACTATATAATTACTATCAATATTATTATTAACAACTTTATACAAGAATAATACATAAGATATTAAACGCCGAGATTTTATTTTCAATAACTTATATTGATTTAGACTGAGGTCATATCCACCAAAATCGAGATTTCTATTAAATCTAAAATTTGTATCTGTACTTTCTCAAGTCTCTCAATGTACTTAACATAAAACGGATCCCAAATTATACAGGCAAACTCAAGATGACCTTTTACAAGGGAGTTATACAAGGAAATAAGCGATTTAGGTTTTGTAAATGATTTAGTGCTCTTAATTATAAAGCCTAGATTCCTATATGCTTTTCTAACAACTTCAACATGACAGTCAAAAGTTAACTTAGAATCCTATATAACTCCCTAGTCTTTGACAGAATTTACCCTGTTGAGTGGTACGCTATTAAAATGGTATGGAAAGAAAATGTTTACGTCTATTCTGGAAAAAGTGAAAGTAATAGTGACATTTCTCAACATTGAGAAACAATTTATTGTGTTTGCAATCCTTGTACAATCGACTCAGATCCTTTTGAAATTTATACAATCATTTAGTGATAAATTTATACATTTTTAAATCATCAGCGTATAAGCAATAACAAGAATATACGAAACAATTATCAATGTCATAAATGAACAAACTAAAGAGTAGTGGCCCCAAATGAGACCCTTGTGGTACACCCGATGTTACTTTAATGTAGGAAGATGTATACAATTATTTATTTTAACACATTGGGACCTATTATGCAAATAAGATTAGAAGTAGAATTTAATCTACATTTGATGGCATTGCGATGGATGAGTTTCATAGGACAAGTACTCAACAAATTAAATTAACAGGCTACTTTATCTAACTGATAATGTGTATTGCTTGTGAAATGGACAGAACAGAATGACGATTAATCGCCATACCAGAAATGCAATCTTATTCATCACATCAATAATATGAATCTATGAAAATTGAATTATCATCTGGAGTGACCGTTCCAGAATATAATTATTTTAGTATAGTAGTATAATCAAATTTTAGGGCAAATTCCTTTCGTTGTAGTGACGACGTGAATAGAGGGAACTTTTTCATCGCGCTGGGTCAATGTAGGAGGGTGTTTGGAAAATGATTTGCGCACATCAATATGAATTTTCAGAGGAATTACAATGAGATATGGCATAAATATTCCACAAATTTCGATCACCGTCGAAAGTATCTGTAATACAGGGTTAACTATGCGGTCGTCTCTTTGCAGTATTTCTAAATGCAGAAACGACAAATATTAACATCATATCAGTAATAATACCTGATAGATAGGTAACAGTTAATCCAGTTAGCTCCAGTATTTTTATTCGTTTTTCATTATTTCGTTACAAACTGGCAAAACTACATTTTCACACATTACAACCACTCACTACCGATAAGACACATTTCCCGTAAGCACAGTTAAATAAAATGCCTAGGTATTTATTATAAGAGAATCAAACAAAATGAATGCGATAATAGAAAACTTTTAATACACCGACGGCAGTCTCCCTAACTTAGAAAAACAAACTAAAGAGTAGTGGCCCCAAATGAGACCCTTGTGGTACACCCGATGTTACTTTAATGTAGGAAGATGTATACAATTATTTATTTTAACACATTGGGACCTATTATGCAAATAAGATTAGAAGTAGAATTTAATCTACATTTGATGGCATTGCGATGGATGAGTTTCATAGGACAAGTACTCAACAAATTAAATTAACAGGCTACTTTATCTAACTGATAATGTGTATTGCTTGTGAAATGGACAGAACAGAATGACGATTAATCGCCATACCAGAAATGCAATCTTATTCATCACATCAATAATATGAATCTATGAAAATTGAATTATCATCTGGAGTGACCGTTCCAGAATATAATTATTTTAGTATAGTAGTATAATCAAATTTTAGGGCAAATTCCTTTCGTTGTAGTGACGACGTGAATAGAGGGAACTTTTTCATCGCGCTGGGTCAATGTAGGAGGGTGTTTGGAAAATGATTTGCGCACATCAATATGAATTTTCAGAGGAATTACAATGAGATATGGCATAAATATTCCACAAATTTCGATCACCGTCGAAAGTATCTGTAATACAGGGTTAACTATGCGGTCGTCTCTTTGCAGTATTTCTAAATGCAGAAACGACAAATATTAACATCATATCAGTAATAATACCTGATAGATAGGTAACAGTTAATCCAGTTAGCTCCAGTATTTTTATTCGTTTTTCATTATTTCGTTACAAACTGGCAAAACTACATTTTCACACATTACAACCACTCACTACCGATAAGACACATTTCCCGTAAGCACAGTTAAATAAAATGCCTAGGTATTTATTATAAGAGAATCAAACAAAATGAATGCGATAATAGAAAACTTTTAATACACCGACGGCAGTCTCCCTAACTTAGAAAAACAAACTGGCGAACTATATTGTGGGAAAATATATGTACCCGACACATATTCATTTATGTAATAACTATAAAACATTTAAAATATGACTTCATTGATAGGAATTGTAGGAGATTTGGTATATATTAGCTTAAAATACCTTTCTAATACAGTAAAAAAATGTTACAAAAGCTAATAATAAAGAATGTATGGGTAGATATTGTGGGTGTAATTCAACGCTGGTTGGGGCTTTTGTCCACAGAGTAGTTAGTTTCACACAATATTGTTAATATCTAAAAATATATAAAAACAAAATAACAACGTAAACACAGGAATTGAATTATGACATGACAGCGACAGCGACCGTTGCTTGCTGGTTGCCTACTCTGATTCTCGCATTGGCGGCGTCAAATAAGGATTTAATATAATATCGAAAAAACAATTTTTTCGCTTTATAAATAAGTTTGGAGTAGTACATTGTCAACGATGTTTCTTTCTCATTTCATTATTTACTTTAATGTTAGTGTGCTGCAGTATAAGGTAGCGATGGAACTGTACGAAGTGATTTATGTAACAACTTTATTAATACAAATTTGAGAACAAAACTCTATAACTTATTGGGTCAATGTTCCCCCTTGATGCTTCAGTGAATGCTAATCTAGGTTAAGGATAAAAAAAGAAACTACCAGATATTTATATATTTTTAGTTTGCCACACTTCTGAAAAAATAAAGATTAATGAGATAAGTCCTTCCGCCAAACGGATCAGTCAAGAGTTATTTTTGAAACTAAGTTTGCCTAACCAATTGAAAAAGCAGATAAGTAAAAAATAACAAAAATCACATCACTATCGCGCACTTCCGTATTTTTGACATATCGAAAAACTCTGTTTTCGTTCTCAAAATAACAAATGTATTAAAAGTATGTCAAGTTTGTCAGTTTAAAAGTTGTTTATCTGATTCCATAGAGTTGTTCTGCATAAAATGTTCGGGTTGTTATTTTTTGTATTGTTTCACGGCTTTTTTAAGGAATACTAAACGCAATACGCCAGTTGTGTCCAAAATGTTTGATCAATTAACGGAACTGGCGTTCATTTTTGGCTCTTTATGTGAATTGTGATAGTTAATTTACATAAAAAATACGTATAGATTGAATATTTTGAGAAGTATAAGATTTTTTTTATTCCAAAAATTGTCAAAAAGCTGTCTTATAAAGTTTCATATAGACGTCACAACTTGTACATAAGAGGTAAAAGAAAGAGGAGGGTGAGAAAAAGGGATATATGAATGTGCATCATAAAATTTTTTCTAACGGTATTTGAGCCGTTCCAAACATTTGAAATAATCCATTAATTTGAAACGAAAAAGAAAACATCTAAAGTAAAGAAACTGTAGTTGGTACCTAGAAAATTAACATTTCGAAACTTCCTCAGTTTTCATACTCAAACTTGTAATCAAAGTGACAGTAGAAGCGATATTTTTTTTCTTTTGTTTTACTAGTTTCTGCTATCTACTATAGATATAATATACACTTCGGTGTGGCAGCCAATTAAAGAAAAATAACTAAGGAAATTGTTAATAAAAGTTCGGTTGCAAAGCCTATCGTCATTATGAGATTATGACCGCAGCTATTAGTGGCACTGGACTTAGTACGGTAACTTGCAGTGTAAAAATAATAGAATTCCTCTTTGACGTCATTATAGTCTAGACATTCCTTAATAGGTTTTACTTGTATTTTATATACTTCGAAAAGCAACGAATAAATTCATTATTTATGAAATTGAAAAGTTTTCGAAAAAATCCCTTGGCACGTTGATTTTGTTTTTAAAAGGCACTTTTTGACGAACGACCCACATTTGTGACGTCATCGTTGTTCGAGATATGACGTCATCGACAATTTTTTTGAATATCAACCCCCAATTTTGACCATGCCATTTGAAAGAGCGTGTCATTCTACATACTTATATCATGAAAAATTATGGTGTTACATAACAAAAATTTGAAGAAAATAATGTTTGAAGATTTTAAAATTTAATTTTCACAATACTGAAAATGATAATGATTATGTAAAAAAATCGACTAAATTAAATGTTCAAATTTTGCACCGTTGGCTGCCTGACAGTAACTAAGACGATTAATAAATTCTTTTTGGACATTATCAATAACTTCAGGAAGTATACGATGTATCTCGTGACGAATTCTTGCTTTTAAATCTTCTAAATTAACCGGTCTAGTAACGTATACTTTGCTTTTTAAGTATCTCCACAAGAAATAATCTAGGGGTGTCAAATCAGGCGATCTGGCTGGCCACTCAATCGGCCTACTTCTCCCTATCCAACGATTCGGGATCAGCTCATCTAAATAAGCACGGGCAGGTGCTGCGTAATGGGGAGGTGCACGGTATATGCCGATGGTTTAGTCAATGTCTCGTACGCTGTTAAAGTATAATTTTTATACAGGTGTACAGTGTGTCTCAAACTTGATAAACAGATTGCAAAAACGATAAATGACGTCATCAATATATATTGTTTCCAGACACACTCAAATTTTTTTTTGGCGAAAGTGTTGTGTAAACCTTATTTTTTAAAACCCCTCCATAAAAAAATCGAGGGGTGTTAGAAATGGTGACTTTCCAGGTCACTAAATAGGACCATTAATCGCAATCCATTTTTCTGGGAAAGTGTTATCTAAAAAATGTTGCACATTGTGGAGTGGAAATCTGTCGTGCTGAGACCATATGTATTTCCTTAGGTCCAAAATCACATACTCCAGAAGTGCAGGAAGTTTTTCTTGTAGGAAATTCAGGTAAATCACGCTGTTTAATGTATTTTCATAAAAATAAGGCCCAATTAAATGCCTAACAATGATGCCGCACCATACATTTACTTCAAAATGATCTTAGTTTTAGACCATAGTTACAATGTGGGGATTTTCAATGAACCAATAGTGTTTATTGCGCCTGTTTGGCGAACCGTTACTGACAAACCGACTTTCGTCCGTCCGAAATACCCATTGGTCTTTAAAATTCGTTGAAAGGTTCAGATCCCGGCTGGCCTGCCGTATAGAATTTTGTTGATTTTATTCGGAATACTGTAACAATCTAGTTGCATTAACATTGTTGCTTAACCATCGGTCAATTATTTGATTCTTCCCAACAGAAAATGCATCTTCATTTCGTCGCAAGGTCGCCTCCAATGCTGTAATGGTTCTATGATCAGGAATGAGACGTTCTGGGTATCTTTCTCGATATAACTCTAAAGCTCTTCTTGATTTTTTTAACGAACATTCAATTATTTTCCAACGTTCCTTCGTTCCACCGCTAATGTGACTTTTATGTGGTATTTCTTTTCAGACTTTTTAGGACGATATTGCTTATAATTATTAAACGGGAAGTGATACAGAAAAAATTCTCTAATAAAAGTTTATTAGAAAAAGAGAGCTTTTTAACAGGAAACAAATTTGGGTGTGTTTCTGGAAAAAAATATAATTGATGACGACATTAGTCGTTTCTGTCAAATCCCAAAAATAACACTTTCGATTGAAAATGAAGATTATCTCATCACGTGTCCAAAATTCTATTTAAATTTTTTATATCCTCACAGTAGGCCAAGACTATCGAGTTTAAGACACCCTGTACTGACTCCAGGTCAGCGGTTATCATACTGTGCTATGCAGAACTTTTTAAGAAGGGTGGTACGTGAAGAATGCAACATCGACACGAGATAAGAAAAATTAAATCTGCATACACATTTATTATCGATATACTTCCATGCTCAAAGTTAAAGATGAAATTTAAAAGTGAATTGCAAAAATATATTTTAAAGGAATTCTCGAACTTGTTAGTAATGGATTCCGCTATACAGACAAAAGCTATCCTACGTCTTCTTTAATCTCGCTATTTTCTTTATGGTCACTCCATATCCACTGCTTGTATCTTTCTGTTTAATTCCTTGTTATATACCCATGATTCGCACCCATATGCCAGTATCGCTGCTCTCTACACCTTTGTCTTTTTTCGATTTATTATTTCCCTTTTACTATATTTAACTCTAGCATTCCGTCTCCAATACCCATCACTTTTGTTTTACTTTTATTTAATTGCAGTCTCGCATTTTTCCTTTCCTCATTCCAAATCATTAATTTTTCTTGCAAGTCTCGTTCACTACCCGCTACGACTACTACTCCTGTATCCTATATAGAGGTTTCCGCCCTTCTGATTATATTTTTTTATTATGTCATCCATAAATACTGTGAACATTGTAGGACTCATAACTAAAACTTCCATCATTCAAAACATAGTCGACCTCATAGTTTTACTAATTACAAATTACAAATACAATTCTTACTATTAAAAGTTTTTATATATTTTTAGGTATTAATAATATTGTGTGAAACTAACTACTCAGTGGACAAAAGCCCCAACCTGCGTTGAATTACACCCACAATATCTACCCATATATTCCTTATTATTAGCTTTTGTAACATTTTTTTACTGTTTTAGAAAGGTATTTTAAGCTAATATAAATCAAATCTCCTACAATTCCTATCAATGAAGTCATATGTATGTTCTCTGATACCAAACATCTAGGTATGCTAATGAACAATTCCACAGACAAAGCTCTATTCAATAATTATCTAAAGGAAATAATCTAATTTACTCACTCTATAAAAATCTAACTTCACTTTTTTTGGCAGTGGGAACACGACAAATTCAACCACAATAGATGAGATCTGACCTATTTCTGCATTTTTAGGATTGCTTCTTCAGGTGGTCTCCTTTAAGTTGAATCAAATATCTAACTATAAAAATTATAAAAATTAAAATTATTTGAAGTTAAATATCGACAATGACAAAAAAGTGACATCCTGTCAATGAATTAAATATGACAATACCTACTTGAAAAATGTTCACCTTTTATGTAAAAGTTTTTATATATTTTTAGGTATTAATAATATTGTGTGAACATACATATGACTTCATTGATAGGAATTGTAGGAGATTTGATTTATATTAGCTTAAAATACCTTTCTAAAACAGTAAAAAAAAATTCTTACTATTACTGTACAAACTGCAAATCGAACTTATCAACTTTGGTTCGACAACTCTCTTTTCTAAACTTTCCCTTATTTCTCCTCTCGGTACTCTTTCAGAGGCTTTTTTCTATGTTCATAAATACCAAGTATGCTCTCCTTTCTTATTTTTATGCTATCGTCCAATGTAGGTTTATTCTCTAGTCTACTTCAACAATGTATTAAGTAGCGTAATGCCTCTAATAGTTACAATATTTATTGCCACGTTTCTTGAAAATGAATCTTCTGGTATTCTCTTTATAAAGTTTTAAATTACACTAAGAATTTATTTATTGCCCTCTGTTGATTGTTGATTTGTTGATATTCAATATTTCCGGTTTCACTTCCTTTATCATTTACTTCACCTTCATTTTTATTTTTTTCACAGAGCAACAGTGAATGAACGTTTTGTTTCCATATCTCCATTGCTTCCAGCTCTTCTGTTATTATTTCCCTTTCTTTACTTTTTATTGCTATCGTTTGATCTGTCTTTTGTTTACTATTGTTCTTTGCCATAATGTCCTTTTGTTTCATTTCCTATATCATTTAACACAAAAATACGTTAATTTTCAAAGCCTTATAAACGGGCTTATATTACCGTTGAGCAATATGCGATATTTAAGTCAAATTTAAACAGTCTGATGTTATTTTTTTCAGTTAAATAAGAGAAAATTAATTAGAAAAAATATGCCCCAAATGATTTCTTGTATGCTCTATTCAATTATGATTTTATTGAAATTTAGTGGAATGATGAATTCCCTTGACACCCGATACATGCGTTATTAAGTTAATTACGGACTGATATATGCGTGAATAAATTTGAACGGAAATGCAAACAACTGTTATTAAATAAACGTCCTAAAACAAATAACTGCCTTATAATGATTTTCCTTCATGTGATTACCAAAATTATATATACTTAGGTTACGCATATTTTAGTATTTCTAGATGACTTGGGCGATAATGTAAAAATTAATCTTTGTTGGATCACAAAAAGCTAGGATAATTAAGGAATTATGTAAAAGTAATGTCGAATAACTATAGTTGAGACCCAAAATAATAGAGTGATCCATTTACAGAACTTAAATGAGTACGGGACGTAAGGGTTGCAGGAGACAAGATTCCATAGGCGTGCCACGTGAGAAAGGTTCACAGAACACAAAATTACCAAAAATAAGTTGACGAGTGAATCTAGTACTTTTAAGTTTATACTAGAGATGGGCAGTTCCCGAGTGAACTGGTTTAAAAGAACGGGTTTCGACACTGAACTGCGAGAATCAGTTCTCGAGAAGCTGACAAATCAGTTCTTTGCGAACTGATTTGTATCGATTGATGCGAGAGATATTTTCAAGTTTAGACGCTAGAAGGAACTGTTCAGTGAATAGTGAACGAGTCACAGCCTATGTGAGCTTCAAAATCATACGGGCGATCTAAATTCTGAATAACTTGATTGGTGATCCGATTGCGGAGCGTTAATATCATTCTTATTTAAATATAATATCCAAGAACTGCCTACCAGCACACATAGACGTCCGTATCAAATTGTTATATTAATAAAAACGATATAGGTATGTGCCATTAATTATAATCATATGATGTATAAGAATTAAGAACTGAATTTTATTAACAAGTAAAATACAACTTTACAAAAATATAAATTAAATTCTGTAATAAAAAATAAATAAAAATCAGTAGCTAAATGATTCGAGATATTTTGGAAAAAAGAGGCTTCAAATATTTTGGTTTAGAATTCTTATTCTAAAGTCTAAACGCTAATAAACGTGTCGCAATCATAAAACGTTGAAGAAACCGACCGTCTGCGATTGACGGAGATGCAGGATTCGGAGAGAAGCATATATCTGTGCAGTGTTTGACGAAAAACCAGTTCTTAAAGAGCTGTTTTTAAGAATCAGTTCTTTTTAGTGATTCAGTTCTCGAGAACTGAATCATTAAAATGAACTGCTAAGCCCATCTCTAGTTTATACTGATTCGTAGAAAACTCACCACCGACGTTTCCATTTAAATGTAAACGTCAGTGGAGCGTCGTTATAGCCGTTTACATTTAAAACAAGACATCCTAAATGCCAAGTTTGGATACCAGGCTATGGGTGGTACGTCGTTGTAGTCGTACACTTAGACGACGATGGGCTACCGCTACTCACTTACACCTACCTGATGCGCACTCTGCGGATATCACATTTTTAACACATAATGCACTGTACTATTTACATACACAGTATATACTACTGACCACTAGCACTGTCACTGCAACGGTCACACGTTAACACTTAGCTTCGCTATTAGGCGTATTCGTAGAACAGTTGGAAACAGTTTCCAATCGTCAGACGCACGCGCATTTCATCTATAAAGCCCCAAGGTTGAAAATGCTTTGTTTTAGATGCAGGGCGCATACTTCTGATGGTTAGAAATTGATTCTGGTGTACTACAAACTTCACCATATCACCATTTCGTTATTTTCTATCAGCATATTCTTTCTATTTCGTTTCATAAAATGAAAATTCATGTCACGCACAGCTGGGTCCATTATATTTCGAAACAATTATTCCCATTACTTTTGTAGACATGTAATTAGATCCAGTTACAATTCCTTTGTGATTTTGAAATGTAATTGAACTACAATTACAATTACTTGTATTTGGAATTGGAATTGGTGGAAATAATTACTTTTTCAATTGCTTCTTGTATGCTTTATTTTCTATTGATTTTGAGCACAACAAAATAATATACTTAAATTACTTGAGAAACAGTAACTGATAATTAAGTGTTATTTGTTATCTGATTTAAAAGAAATTTTAGTATTTAGTGTTTTTGCAAATGGCAAATTTTCAAATCAAAATAAATAAAACGTACGGTATATCAATTTTTAATAAACAAAACGCAAATCTTAAAACACAGCAGCTTCACAGCTCAGTTTCTATTGCAATTAAAGGAATTTTAAAAAAGAATTGCAATTTTCAGATGATTTTAATTTATAAGTACAATTCCCTTTCGAAAAGTATTAATAGTCGCAGCTTTCCTCAGCATTGTTGTCATATTTCATTATTGGAGTGAAAGATGGGGAAAAATTTGGAACTTCTTCTTTGATCTCGTCCAACATTAGCGTACTGGCGTTCAAAACTCCCATAACCTCTTAAATTTAGAATCAATGTTACAAACACTTTCTTATTCGATACTTGTCGAAAACACACCATTATAAGATTATACATTTACACAGCATAGGACACTTCACAAAATACCGCTTTAAATTATTACGAAATTAAACTTGGCAAAATACAATATCGCACTAAACAAATTCAAATTCGATTTCAATAAAAACTCACGCGTAAGAGTCTCCAAATTTTCTAAAGTGTTACATGTCGTTTGCCTGAAATGATAAAACAACAAGAAAAGAAAGTCAAAATCATCGTCAACGTAATACGTTGCCGTACTGATGCTGTGTTCGTTCGCGTTCAGCCTAAATTCTAACCTAAATTATGTTTGCGTTCATCGTATATTACATAAGGTTGGTAAGAAGCACTAGTTGAGTTGCTTCTTCAGTCATTATATTATTTTATTTAATGAGTGGTATTGAGTGTTAATTATTGCAGCATTGGTATAATTTATAGTCATTTGTAAGTTTGCAAAATAGCAAACAATTCTCTTCCGTATCAAAACACGTCTTTGTGTTTGCTTGGTGTGTGTGTGTGTGTGTGTGTGTGTGTGTGTGTGTGTAATATTACAAATACCTACTTGTGTATACATTTTACCACTACTGAAAAAAAAATTCGTTTAACTCAAATGGTTTTTTGGCCTTAAATAATTGACAAAAATGTCAAAAAACATCAACAGCACTGGCCATTTAATAGGGTTAGTGTGTCTAACAGATTTATCACAAAATCCAAAGTTTTATGAAGAGGCAATAGACATATACTAAATAAGTGTACTTAAATTGGTAAGTAAACAAATTTAACGTTTTTTCATGAAAAATGTTTTTGAAAAAACATTCGGTACTTATTTTATAAACTAGGTCAAAGTCAAGGTTACTGGTATTAAGTAGAGTTAATATTAGGCACTTGCACAGAAAAATAATAACAAGTACTTTGTGTTAAAAAAAATATTTCGAATCTATCAGATTAAAAAGTATGTAAATTTACTTACTAGTTTTATGTACATTTTATAAAATAACAAAAATAACTACTTTAAAACGTAAGCATTTTCAATATAAATAATTAGTAACATATGCATATCCACCTACCCATATTATTATTTAATAATAATTCATTAATATAGAGGCCAAAAATTTGGATTTTTACGCACATTTAAACCTAGTAGGTACATTTTTACAGTCGAAAATTGTTTTAACGATCCATACTTCGTCTGGTTTGACATACAAAAATATGATGAGCCACAATGCCATACAAAAGCAGTCTGTATTTACAAAATTATTATTAATTTCAGTTTTTTCCTTTTTGTACATCTGTTACTTGCATAGGTATAGTTTATTTAAAGGGGCAGATATTAGGTAACTGGCAACACCGTAAATACTATTCAGGAGTGAATCTCGAATGCTTTTCAATTATTGTAACTCGACTATTTATTTAATTAAAAAAAAATAATTTCAGATTAACATTCTAGGGGACCTCCACTTCAAGTTACACCCTGTATAAACATTATTATTTGTAGTAATTAAATTTAAGAAACTTGCGAATGCTAGGATTAACCACTAATATAGCAATGTATAATATAATAAATACGACAGTGGATCCTACGAGGTTGCAGATAAGTTACTTTCTTGATTTGTCTTCTGTAATTGTTGGACTTCTCTAATTCTTCCCCTGGACGGGTATTTTTCCTTTCTTTCATATCGTACGATTAAAGGATTCACTATTATCTAAAACATGGCACTACAATATCAAAATCACGAAATAGACTTTTTTGGTTTTCCTCTGTACGCATCATCTATGCTAAAACTGATGCTTATGTTTCTTCAAGCTCTGAGAGGTAACTGAATCAAACATATTATAAGAGGCATTTATTATTCTACACACTTTCAATTTTTTAACGTCTGTGCGCAGTCTGACAGATACAGTTAGTTGAATCTAATGCGCTACAAGTAACTGTTACAAGTGAAAGTGTTTTGTGTATCTCTAGGTTCTAGTTATTAAGTGATGATGACTAACGAAAATCTATTGGTATGTTGAACAACACTGGATGTTGGATGGCCCTACCAAATAAAACAAAATAGGTAACTAGTAGTTGTAGCTGATGGTTTGTGTGCATACTTTATTTATACAGTGTCAAAACAATCTAACAATGTGGTAGTACTGGAAAATTTTGCATTTTAGAGGCAGATCTATGTGGGAACGCATTATTTTATTTCAACGAGTATTACCTGCTCATGTAGACTGTCCCAGTAGTTTTTGAATAATGATTAATTATTTGATTACTAAATTATGCACGTCACGCGTATAATTGTGACGGAATTCAGTATTTTGACAGGGCCAGTTTTAAAATTTGTTGTTCTCAGATATTAAAAATAAAAATTAGTTCAAAACAAAACATTAGATACATAAATGAGGCCCATTTGCTACATTCCGTCTTTTTATTTATTTATTTATTTTCACATACCCTAATCAATATTATAAATCTAATTATAGCATAGGACAAACAAAAATTAAGCGTAATAATTGCAATAAAACACAATATACGGTAGAAATACCTACTACATATTACAAATGTGATAGAGCTAAATATATTATGTAACATAAACAAATACAAAAAAAGTTTGTATGCTAGACAGCAGGGGAATAAATCAATACAGATGAATCGATGTATCTAGAAACATACATGCCCACAAAAGCATATTATGAAGAGATGGAAAAAACAATTTACTATTATTTGGAATACACTTTTAATTTTAACCATCAAAAGTAATAGCATGAGGCACTTCTAATACATATAACGAAAATTTTATTTTGGAAATAAAAATAATATTTTCAACGAGGTTTTTAAATAATGGACATGTAATTTTTGTACATTGTCTAAGGCGAAGATGTAAAGATTATTTTTATTTAAACAAGTTTGTATTTCAGAAATATATAAAAAAATATTTACAATTGATCAGTAATAGTTAGCCAAACAAATATTGATTTTAGATGGTAATAATATCGTATTTTTTCATGTGTATAATTCTCGAGAACTATCTTTATCTTTCTTTGGGAGCATTGGGAGATATTAGTTTGCCAGAATAGCAAGTGTCCCACCAAGTTGATAATCCGTTTGGATGGAGCGAATGCACACAATAGGTCCTGTCTTTAAATTCAGCAATGTAGTGGATTTCATCTAACCAATCAGAATTCTATTAAGAATAAAATTGGTGGATTCCACCACACCCAATTGCTGAATTCAAAAACTAGCCCATGCATAAATTTCATATTTCGCAAAAACAGCATATGCCCCGGACTTTCCCATTTTGCTGATTTTCTATTAAGTTTTTAAATTAGAGCCATTATGTTGTGTTCATGGTATGACACAATGACCTACTTGAACTCCTTTTCGCCAATAACTCGATTTTAAGCCAAAATTGAGCACTTATACCAATTCAAATATTCTGTTGTTAAAGATTTAAAATATTGCTGAAAATTACAGCATGTATACAGGGTGATTTTTTGAAAACTCCCCACAGGAGAAATCTCGAAAACGATGGCGAATACAATGGTATATGCATTTTTGCTTTTTGAACGCGTCTTTTTGGCAACCACCCGTAAAAACTGATATGACTTACAATTTCGATGTGATTAAAAAAAAATAAATTAAAAAAAATCAAAAATAAGGTTCAAGTAATAATAGCTGTTAAAATTTAAAGCGAATAGATCTTGTACCTCAATTTGTGCCATTTCATTTACGCTTCAATACTTCTGTACAAACAATCTAATGTAGTTGTGATCCACCTGTTTATTTAGATGTATATTATTGAAAATTCTGGTTGTGGTGCGTGCACACTTATGTTCAGATCCATAAATGAAAATAATTTTCACTCTTTCGGCAATTTATACACCATTTTTACGATCAACTGTCTTAGTGAGAGTGACTGACGTGAATTGATTTCAAGTCAAACTAATACCTGCTACAAGCACTTCAGTATTTAACGAAAAGTGAGATAAAAATAAGAAACAAGGTTTTTTTGACGATTTACAATATAGAATAATTCAGAAATGTTGAAGAATTCCACCAAAAACTTTTCAAGGAGTGCGCGAGCAATTTGAATCTCGATTGTATTATTGCTTGGAGCAGAGAGGTGCTCATTTTGAACACTTGATAATAGTTATTTATGCAACAAGTACAAAAAGTAAGTGTTTATTGCACGCGACGTGAAATTGTCCAACGAGGCCGTGAGGCCGAGTAGGACAGCACGTTGAGTGCAATAATCACTTTTTGTACTAGTAGAGTAAAATTTGGAAGGAAAGTCGCTTAGTTTTCGAGAGAAAAAAAACCGGCGTAGAACCAAACCAGACTTGGTGGGATTCTTTAATAAAGTAATCGTGTACACGAAATCATTTTTTACGACATTTTTTGGTGGTCGAGAACTTTTTTATTTCGGAAAAAGTCGAAAAAATCGATTTCTTATTGAAACATGTTTTTTAACGCCTCCACCGCTATATCTCTGAAAGTACTTGTGCTATCAAGCTAGTTTTTTTTTTAGATTAAAGTAGACATAATAGCGCTTCGAACAACGTACCACGTGAACCTAAATATGTTTTCTTTAAGTTGTTAAAATAATAGGAAACTCAAACATGTTATTTTCAGTAGCATAATTTTAGGCAATCGAGAAAAAAGTTTATTTATGAAAATTTGTATATACATGCTGCTTATAAATTGAAGCCAATAGTTGGAAAAAGTATTTAGAATAAAAAAATTTCATGTCCCGTTTATAGTAATGAGTCAGCGATATTTTCTTTAACGGGGCAGTCATATTCTTGCGCGTTCGGCTTTAGCGAGCCTGACAACTACAACGATCTGACGGTCCCGGTCGGGTGTAGCAGTTTAAATTATTACATCAATAGGTACAAAACAAGTAGCAGTGATCAAAAGCATCCCCTAAATAATCAATATTATTGTTCAATATTCCTTATTGTACAGTAGTACTGATTATATGTTGTCAATATTTAAAAATTGAACAATAAATTTTAAATAATCTCCTTTGTAACTATATTTATTGCACAATAATAATATAGACCGTCTAAGTCTAGGCGCTACTTAAGTTGTTTTGAAGAGAAAAATTTAAAATATCCAAAAGAGAGGTAAGATAGATATATAAAAATACCTATCTAATATAAATTAGTGTTATTAAGTACCCACTTAATTAGTAAGTTTAACAGACATTTTTAATTGAATTAAAATAAAAACGTAAGCATAAAATGACGGACCTCGTTATAGGAGCAAGTAAGTCCAAGCTGAGACAAAATATCCAAAATATGTTTGCTTGGAATCTGGTGGTACAAATGTAAACCAAGATCGACTTGAAACGAATTTTTTCTATGAAATTTGTCAAAACGTGCCATTATAACATTGCTTGGAATTGCTGCTAATTCACTAGTTTTCCCACATTCAGCCTTAAAAAAAGTACAGAATATATCTAAAATAAATAAAAGTTCTATATTATTTACCTCGGCAAATAACTTTGCATCATCTGGTGTCGGAAATCCAAATTGTGTTGACATGAAGCCATTGCACTACGTAATATGGCAGCAGCTCTTAATAAAGTTTGAATTTCGGACATTTCTTTAGGAAGTAAAAGATCTTTCCGAACATTACTATCAACACTTGCAGATGAGGTAGACACTGAATTATTTTCGAACAAGTTTGTGGTAGCATTGGAAACCGTTTTCTTATTTTTGTGGGATTTTATGTTTCTTTCAGATATATAGTGGCTGTAACATAATTTATGATATTTCGCATCAAACGCAAACAAATCTTCATAGCCACATAATTTAGATATCATATCAATGTCATTTCTATTCCTGGCAGCTTTAATAATTTTCTGATAAGTAGCTTTTCCATTACCTAAAAAGATTCAATCCTATATAGTAAAATAAATAACCTAAACATATTTAAGGATAGAATCCATATTTTCTTTCAGTACAAAATATAAACTAATATAAAGGTAAAAACTATATAGGTACATAATGTTATTTAATTTACCTGTTTGAACAGATACCAATTTTTTTTTCTTCTTAGTTCCGTTAGTGTTGCAAATAAGACACATTGTTCTAATATTAAAACAATCGGATTTAAATCGAGTACCAGAATAATTTGAAGGACCGGCGCCACTGTCCGATTGTAAATCATGATCAATGTTTTGAGAACTTGTATAAGATTTACGACAGTCTATATGATATTTTATTTTAACTTCGCCATTTAAAATACCTTTTTTTTGACAGAATTTCTTTTGCGATATTGTCTTGTCTTTTTTCAGCACTTGACAATAATGATAACAAACCTTGTATTCTAGGTCTTTGTATCACAAATTTGTCACCATCATACACAATTTTCTTACAAATAATGCACTCCATTGTTATATTTCTTGTTTATCTGATTTTTAAACAAATGAAAGTGCTAATTGTGCCCAAACGGTTTATATTGGTAAAAGCGCTATAGTGTGTGCTTTAATTTGATAAAAAAAAATCTGTACGTTTAATAGTTTTAAAAATATGGCGGTGAGAACGAAAAAAAACAATATTCTTACTAAATTAATTTTTTTCACTTTTTATTGATTTAAAAAGTTTGAGACCACATAAAAATGTCGTAAAATATGATTTCATATGCCTGGTGATATACTCAAAGGAACCTAACATGTTTGCCCTGGTTCTACGTCAAAAAAAATAAACGACAGGATAGACTCACAAAATCGCTGCTCTATACGATATTTTTTCTACGTTCATGCCAAAAACCAAAAAAATGTTTTATTTAGATGACACTAAGCTAGGAAAATATGACGTCGATTTGAACGTTTATGTTTCTCATGATAACAAAACGCTGTAGTAGAATGACAGATGAATGCAATAAACATTTTATTGCACTAGTGCAATAAAGAACCACTTTTTCCACTAAATATAGTTCAATAAAGTTTTGTTTTTTGCATGAATGTAGAAAAAATAATTAATATAGCTTTATTACTTCAACCTTATTTCTGATTTTTTTTATTCTTTTTAATCAAATACAATTTGGTAAGACATATCAGTTTTCAGTGGTGGTTTTCAAAAAGACACGTTCAAAAAGCAAAAATGCATACACTATTGTATTCAGGGAGATTTGAGCTATCCAATGATATATCACAAGAGGAGTGCACACATTTAATTTTTTTAAGTGGGGGTTTATAGGGGTGAGAAGGTGAGCAGGAACACAGGCGCTTGCAGGTCACAAATTGGCCTCCCAAAAATAAAGATTTACTTGTTTGGAAATTTTTTATATCGCAATCGTTTTCGAGATTTCTCGAATGGGGAGTTTTCAAAAAATCACCCTGTATACACAATTCTACGCGCAGACTGGCTTGAAATTTATCTGGACACGTGAAAATTGACCGTTTCCAATATTTGTTTTCAACCATTTGGAAATGAGTTAGTTTATGTAAAAATATAAATTCACAGATACGCCTGCTGTTTGCAAGGGAACTGTATGAAAACTCAATGCTGTGGTGTACTAACAGCTGGACAGTTACTATTCTTTCTATAATGAAGACATTTCAAGAAACGCCTTCGTGTTCACTTCAAGTAATGAATACATTTATCAAAATGTGAACACCAGGGGATAATAGGGTTTCCAATAGTGATGTCTTATTTTTTAATTCAAATAAAATAAAGTATGTAAATAATATTTATGTATGAGAAAGCATATCGGGCAAATCGTCTTCACGGCTTTGATTAATGAACTGTTATCATTGATACTTCTACGACCATGAAATCGTAACAGCTGACGTCACCACCACAGAAATATGTCTCTTAGTAAAGTGATGTAGTATGGCACGTAATGTCACCTTACTGAAACCAAAGACTTTGAAGCTCATGTCATATATAATTAGTATTTTTTGCCATTAGGGCATTTTGACAATACATTTTAACAATTGTTACACGCTGAATAATCATTTAATTTGATCCGTTTGGAATGCTGCGACAAGAATTGTTTTATTTTGAAAATAAGAAGTGAAAAAGTTCTGAAAATTTACTGAGAAACCAAATTTCACTATAGTCTGTTTGGAAAGAGAGTAATAAAACCCCGAGATAAGAACCGGCCATGGGCGTGGTAATATTTCGTTTCAGGTAATTATCGGGTAACACTAATGTTAACAGATAATACATTAGTATATTTTACTGGATACATCATAGGGCAGGAGCCAGTCTATTGTGACAGATCAATCCAGTCTTAGAGCTGAATATACGAAGACGTGCTAGTGCAGTAGAGTAAAATTCGACTCGTGTTTAGTGACTATTGTGCCAGTGGATATAATATTGTTTGGGTAAAATGTCGAGCTTATCAGATTACGTACCTGCTAAATGCGTGAAAAGATGTGCGGTGTCTCAGATTGAGAAGATTATTATATTAAATGTATTTAATGTATTGAAACACCAAAATCCTACCAACAGTGCTGACGACATCGTGAAAAAGTGTTCCAAATTGATAGGGATTGGAAAATCGACTATCTACAGACTTTTAAAGGAAACAAACAATGAACAAGATACTGTAAATCCCCCAAAATCATGTACAGGGAGGTCAAAAGTCGTTATCGATGATTTATTCAAAAATGTCATTTGCAGAAAAGTACTCATTTTATTTTAAAAAAGAAATACCAACGCTAAACAAAATTTTAAGTGAACTTTCAGAGGACAACGATTTGCTAAAAATCAGTAGAAGCAAATTATGGGCCGTCTTACGAATTTTTGAGTTTTTGTTGGGAAAAGCAGAATAGGAAGTCAGTTCTTATCGATAAAGAAGAAATTATTTGTTGGCGAAGATCCTACTTAAGATCAATTAGAAAATTCCGTGACGAAGGGAGGAATATTTATTATCTAGACGAAACTTGGGTCAACGAGGGATATACTGTAACAAAAGTATGGCAAGATAAAAATGTAAAAAGTTTTCGACAAGCATTTTTGGATGGACTTTCAACAGGGTTCAGGCACCTTCAGGTAAAGATTAATAGTGACACATATAGGTAGTGCCAGTGGTTTTGTAGATGGCGGTTTAGTTTTATTTGAATCTAAAAATACAGGTCACTATAACGAGACATGAACGCATATGTTTTGGAAGATTATTTTACACAGATGTTCGATCTTATTCCTCCGGGGTCTGTAATTGTCATGGATAATGTCAGTTAGCATTCACGACAGACCGAGCGGACGCCTACGACTGCTTGGAGGAAAGCCGATATAATTCAATGGTTATCCGGAAAAAACATTTCTTTTGAAACAAATATGGTGAAAAAGGAACTTTTAACACTTGAAAATCTTAATAAAGATCAGAAAAAATATGTTATCGATGAAATGGCAACAAATCGCCAAATAACGGTATTACGGTTACCACCTTATCACTGTGAACTTAACCCAATCGAATTAGTCTGGGCGCAGGTAAAAGGGGATGTAGCGCGAAATAATACGACGTTTAAATTAAGTGACGTGAAAATTTTGTTAAAAAATTCCTTGGAACGAGTAACTGCAGATAACTGGCAAAGATGTATACATCATGTACAGAAAGAAGAGGAGAAAATGTGGGAACTCGATAATTAAATTGACGTTACCGTGGAACCTATCGTTATCAATCTAGGAGACGAAGATAATTCATCAGAATATTCAGAGGATGAATTTTAATATACCTACTTTTTTATTTTCTTTATTGTACATTTATACAACACTACATTTACTGACCATAATTTGAATTTTCAAAATACATATATTTTTGTGTGGAATAAAAGTCTGTTCATTAAATTTAAATAAATATTTTGATAATAATATTGGATAATTTTATTTGAATTACTAAAAACCCGGTTAACCCGGTTATGATGCTTAAAGTAGCCTCTAGTTTTGAAATGCTGTTTTTATATTGTTTACTTATAAGAGAAATAGACCGAGAAATTGAAGCGGCATAGACAAATTCGGATTGTCGGGGATTAAATTTTAGCTACCTGCTACAACTAAGTATGGTTCGATCACACAAAGTTTTTTTTAAAAAGTACACCTCATTTATACCGATAATATATAATACAAAAATATTGGATATAAGCACCAGTACTACATTTATTTACGATTTGCATACATAATAAGCTTGTATTACTCTCTTTCATTTCTAAACAGGCTATAGTTTTGTAACGTGTCACGTCACATCTATTAACATTACCATTTTCCACTGAAAATGGCGCAACTCCGAATCGCCTCTAAAAATAGTTTGTTAACCTATAGATTCTATAAAATTCTTTAAATTTAATGTCACCTTTTAGGAATCCTTTTTTATAACAATAAACGCCCTTCACTTGTTTTCTTTGTATATACATATATACATCAACACACAATTTATTTTAAAAGATTTGCTTTGATGTGACAAAGACATGGGTAATTATCGCTCGACAGCTACAGAGTAAACAGTTGCTGTAAAATCACGTAGCTATTATGTCATCTCAGTGAGATCTTATTAACGGAGTTTGACTGCTTACTTCCTGCTCGGCCTAACCGGCTCGACTTACAGGTTTGTGATCTACATTGCAGCAGGTACTTAACACAGACCTCTCACCCTGGGCGACGAGCCAACATTTTTTCAATTTTAACACCCTGTAGAATGTAGAAAAGAAGCAACAATTGAATAAGGCATGTTGAACTCAATCGCTTTATTTGGATGTTGTCAATCTGCCGTTAAGCTATGTACCATTATTAATGGCTCACCCTGTATACACAATTCTAGGTACAGGCAGTGTTTATAAAAGTATAGTTAGTCAACCTGCCTTAGTTGTGGACCATGTCGGTTAGATGGCGAGGACCACAATGTGTGCAAAATAATTTGGACAGCCCTATACAAGCTGAACCAGCATTAGGTTTTTGTATTGGCTTTCTTTATGAAATCTTTGTCGGAATCTTTATTTAATATATTCATTCCTTTAACAAAGTTCCACACATTTAATCTAGGTGTCACTGTACAAAATTTTAAAATACTCGACAAAATTTTTTTATTACTACGAAACACGTGCAAAAAAAGCTCAAGGCTATCGCTGTTTACACAACATTCCAATTCTATCCATATGTGAACTGGGAAGGCACGATGTAAAAACGAAACAACGAATATAAATATAAATTCTACAGAATTTAGAAGTATTAAATAGGTTACAAGTTTTTACTGTCTAACAGAATACACAAATTAATCGGATCAAATTGCAGCATATACAAAAAGTTGTAGAGATATTACGGCCAAGTTTGTTTAATAAGGCATTTTAAGTTTTAAAATTTAGTTGGTGCTGAATATTAAAAATATAGGTTAGGTATTCATTGAAAATATGTTTTGTGTTGAAAATGCATACTTCGTTATATATTCAAATTAATCTAATGTACAGGGCGATTTGCTTAAGGATCATCGTACCTACGTACCTAAAATTTATGCAAAAAGGATTAAAAATTATAAACAAAGATAGGTACGCAAACGCTAAGCATTTTTAAATTATATATAGCCTAATTACAACTTTCATATTCATATCTCATCACTAAATTCCAATATTTTTCTGTTTTTCAATTTTGTAGCTTTAAATATTAGTAACTATTTGAAAATTTGAAGTATATTGCATAAATTAACTTTCCTGTATCGAACTGTTAATTGTCGAGCTGTATTATAATTATAATATATACACAGATATGGATATTCTCATGCAAAAATTATTGTTTGTTCAAATGTGATTAAAAACAGGCCAGCTTTAAAATTCCGAAACTATTATTATGTCAGTAAACATATTATACGTATATTTTTAAACTTTGATGATATTTTGATTGTGTCACAATTTGGCCGTAGTTTTGCAGTAAAAGACTGGTGAAAACTATTTTTTTGGCTTATATTTAAAAATACAAATGTGCAGGTGGCTCGATAACTTTATACAGGAGACAAAAAAGAAATAAAGATAAATCAGAAATCGCTGCAGAATATGACTTTTTCTAAATATTTCAAAACAATAAATCTAGTGTTCCAATAATAATTTTGCACAAATAGTCATTAAAATTTATTAATATAGTATTAAATACTATAAAATTGTATATCAGTATAATGGTAGGTGGTTATTTGTAAATTTTAATATAGCCTATAGCCTATTAATATGTCAAATAATCTTAAAAACATACGTAATATAAACTAACAAATGCCTTCTCAAATCCTGCTAGGCACAATTTGACCGCTTGCGTAGGATCTAATATTTTTGTACTGTCACAAAATTTTTAAATTATATAATATTACTTGAAAACTGATCTAAAGAAACAATAGTAGGAGTTATAAAATTGTTAAAAATTTTTTATCTAACAGCCAAAATCTTGAGAGAGAAAGTTAGAGCAATATTTACCCTATAACCCCCAGGTTTGGTACGCTTATGACTAATTATGCGGAATTATTTTCTTTCTCAATTTCAAATTTATTTACTGTACCTCGATTCGTTTTGAAAATATTTAAAAAAGTAAATAAATTTTGGGGTCTCATTTTAAGGAGCTATAGCTCCGTTAGGAGAGGTTGCATTACTTATATGTATATTTTTAAAATAAAAAATAGAACTATAAAAAAATGTGAAAATTATTAGAGCATGCTAACAAAGTTGACCGTCGCCAATGCAATAAATTATAGAAGTTCTAATAATACAACACTGTAGTCGATGAACATGTTAATTGATTTGATTTAAGAGCTTTTATGTAGATAATATTTAAGTAAGTAGGTATGAATTTTCGTATATATAATATTCCATTGTTTGTGAACTTAAAAAATAGAAGAAACTTAGGCATTCAAAAGTTTTCATTAATGATTTAAGTATCGTCGTTTTATCTCTTGAACTGAATTATCTGCTTGCTATATACATAGGTAATTATAAACTATTATTTTACCAAAATTAATAAATTAATGGTTATTGATATGTTTTTTCTTTCAACTAAATCATTTCCTTTAATTAAAGCTATTAATATTTTTTACATATCAAATCAATATACATAGGTACTCAACTAGTGTTTGCTAAAAATTGTATTGTACAAGTTTGTAACTTGGTGTTGTATAATTGTAACAAATACTACTAAACTCTTTAGAGAGACCTTTCTCACTTAAACTTTTGACTTCTGGCTTAATCCTAAGAAGTATGTTTGTAATTCAAGTTATGTATCATAAGATTTGCAACCAAATAAGTATGTGAAACTAACCATAATAGTGTTGTTTGTTAGCGAAAAATAGCTTAACGTTCATTCCTAAATTATTAATGATATCTATTTTAAATCAACGGAACTAAATATCCAAACATATTAAATTTGGTTTAAATGTCCACTTTGGACAACCCTTGAGACAAATATCTTCTAAATAGTACAGATGCTGACATCTCTTGTCAACTCATTAAATCCTAGGTTGACTAACTATACTTTTATAAACACTGGTAACACTGGTACAGGCTAGCTTGAAGTTTACCTATACACCTAAAAATTGACCGCTTGTAATATTTATTTCTAACCATCTGAGAACGAATTAATTTATGTAAAAAACTAGCTTTTAGAACATTAAGTCAACTTATTGTTGTTACCTATACCTCCATTTTAAACAAGCAGATCTTAATCCCTAAATATCATTCCCAAATTAAAAAAAATCATTATTTTGTATTTGTTCTGGGACACACGGTACAGAATGTTAAAAAGTATTAGTTGAAAAATAAATTGTGCATGACGTGGCCTAGTGATATTATTTTTTGTAAAAAACTAGAGAATTTGAATCGGTTTCTGTATAATAATATTCCAAGGATTTGAAAACAGCACGTACATAAATATTTAACTCTAATAAAATATTAAAAACACTTAAGTGTGGAAATGTCCCCATTTCTTGTAGGTAATTTTGTAATCTTCTAAAAGCTTATATTCTGTACACTTTATAACTAACAGCTGCTCCTCTATTTTTGTAGTAGCATATTTTGAAGAAGGTACTCGTAAATAGGAATGAGTATTAAACAGAGTCGGACTTAGTTCTCAATTTTATTCACCTCAAAGGCATCTCTGTGTATACATACTGAATTTAATAATACGATTTTTGGATTAAAATGTAATACTTCTGAAACTAGAATCGATTTAAAGTAAGTAGCCGATTTTATCGTTGTGTTATTTTTCTACGCATACAGTTTTTCATTAATCTTAGAATTTCACTGTATTTTTTTTTTCATATATGTATAGTGTTATAATTAACTGACCATAACTAAATTTTAATTTCTGGTCACAATATGAAATATAGTCGCGAACTTTAGAAAAACTATAGTACTAAAACATTCAAAAACTGTGGTCTCTTTTTATTTGTTTTAAATCATCCTGTACGAATTTTTTCGAACGAATCGATTTATCTTCAGTTGTACAACAGAAATAAAATAAAATAAAAATAATTTACATGTGTTTACAGGGTGTTAATGTTTGACGAAAATAAGTTGATTGAAATATTTAAACATGTATCGGAAATATATTACCGCAAAACCTACACAAATAGATAGTAACATATATTTTTTTAAATATTCGAATGATAAAGCATACAACCAATTAATAGGAATTGATACAATTAATTTATGGTTTTAATTAATAAAATAATTTGACACACCTGATGTTACAACAAATTTTGGGCCCATCTTACCGAGTTTCTACAAACTGACACAAATGTATTTGTTTCTTGTCCGTCTTGAATTCGTAAGATATTGGCAGCAACTGTGATACGTTTATGTAAATCTCGTCAGTAGTAGGTATCCACTTTGGTGCGAAACACTTCATTTTTAAATATCCCCGCAAAAAGAAGTTTAAATGATTTAAAGTCAGGAGATCGTGACGCCATCCCTTGGTATTAATGTTTGAACACGCTGTGCATGGTACGGATATGATATCGTTTTCAGTCTCGTCCACGATTCGGTTTCAAATTTCCTTTGCATTGCCTACACTTGTACTCATTGCACAACGCGATAAAAGTAACTGAATTTGGCACATGTTTACCGGAAAATCATTCTGCTAAAGCATTTTCACTTCACCATAAATTTAAACGATATCCATCAAACATCCAGTATTTTATTTATTTATTTACTAACGGGATTAACCCCTTTTTAAAATTAAGAAAACATTTATAAGTAATACACATTACCTTAGGAATAATTAACCATACCAGCAAGCAATGGTACAATCCTTAATACTACAAATAATACAATTAATAAACCACAATAAACTACAATTCAATACACCACAACTAACGCACAATGTATATCAACAGCAATAACCACAATAACACTGAAATGCATCATCCATGCATTATAAGACCCAAATGATGCTTAAACTGATTCAAAGTACAATGGAAATAATCAATGTCATTACAAAATGTATTACCTAATCTTAAAATACGTGTTATTGGTGAGTAATAACCATAGTTGGTGGAATGGTATGGTACAAAAAATAATTTTGATTGTCTAGTGGTCCTCAAGGAAACACGTAAACCTATTAGTAATAATAATTGAAACGTCTCTGAACGTTTTCGATCTGATTAATATATGTGTTATAGTAAGCACCATAGCACAATGCAGCATTTTAAGCGTTTGAACAGAAAAGTCTAGCGCTTTTAAGACAATATTATTAACATGATCATTAAAACACATTTTATTGTCAAATAGTATACCAAGATCTTTAATTTGAATTTTGCTAGTTAATACTGTGTTATTTAATTGATACTGGATGACTGGATTGTGTAGCCTACTAAAAGTGACCGAGAAACACTTGTTAACATTAAGGTGGAGACGATTTGTCTCACACCATTCTTCAATACTATTCAAGTCACTCTGAAGCAGCACAGCATCCTTTGCATCTTTGACAACAGGAAAATGTTGACTTAAGTTATCAGCGAATAACAGGAATTTTGACTTTTTGATAGCAGAAGCAATATCGTTTACAAATAAAGAAAATAATAATGGACCACAATGAAAACCCTGAGGGACACCAGATTTAACTACAAAGGCATTAGATGTATATGAACCTATACGAACCGATTGTGACCTATCAGTTAGATAACTATAAAACAACTCTAACATAGTCCCTGTTATACCAAACGCATGTAACTTTTTTATTAGTACCTCATGTGATACCCTATCAAATGCCTTGGAGAAGTCGCTGTAAATGTTATCAACCTGCATCGACTCCTCCAAAGCACTGGAAACGTATTCATGGAATAAAATTAAATTTGAAACTGTTGAACGACCTGGTACAAACCCATGTTGTTCAGGGATCATAAGAGAATTGCATATGTTGCTGAATTGATGTGTAACTAATGAGTCAAATAGCTTAGCTATACAAGAAGGAATGCTTATACTTCTATAATTTTCAACATTATCTTTAGCATCACTCTTGAAAATGAGCATAATGTAGCTGTTTTTCCAAACATTGGGAAATGTACCTGACTTTAGTGACTAAATAATATAAACAGAGGCCGAGTAATTGTATATAAAGTTTGTTTTAAAAAATAAGCAGGTACACCATCAGGACCACATACAAAGGACAATGCTAAAAATAGCCGATTTTTGGCTTATCCGGGGGAACGCATAAATCATAAAAAAATCAATTGATTATTGTTAATTAATATTAGAAATGGCCCAGAAATACGTCAGATAGCTGGAGAAATGTCACTACTATCCCTAAACCTATATAAACTACCCTTAAATAACTTTAAATGGACAATCATTAATCATTGTTCATTACTGAAAAAATGGCAATTTATCCTTGCGCCCATTTTTCAGGTCGCAATAGTATAAATGAACCTTAAAAGTCATTTAAGCATTTTTTTCATTCTAAACGAATTATACAACAATAAATAATGATTATCTATTTTAAGCTATTTAAAGGCAGTTTATATAGATTTAGGGGTGCAATTAATATTGCACTTAACTTACTTAATGTACTCTAGTATCAGTTTTTGCATTTTTTGACAGTAATCTATAATTTTTTTCTAGCAATAGGCATTCCGTTGAACATTTAAGCATTATCTATTTTTTATGTCGAAGTAAGCTCACCATTAGCTTTTGAAAGTCGTTTTTTTAATTTTTAGGGGTGGAATGGACATTTTAACAGTTATTTATCAATTTTTATATTGACATACTGTCTGTTCAAATCATTTTCAAGCATTTTTTTCATTTTACACGAATTTTATAACAATAATTAATGATTATCCATTTAAAGCTATTTAAGGGTAGTTTATATAGGTTTAGGGGTAGTAGCGACATTTCCCCAGCTATCTGACGTATTTCTGGGCCATTTCTAATGTTAATTAACAATAATCAATTGATTTTTTTATGATTTATGCGTCCCCCCGGATATGCCAAAAATCGGCTATTTTTAACTTTGTCCTTTAAATTTAAGAGCATCATCATTTTATTTTTGATATTAGTTTTGTTCTACGTGTTTTATTTTTCCAAATTTCTGTACCTATAAGACACCATAAATTTTATTATTAAGTAACTAATAAATTCCCAAAAATCTCTACCCTTACAAAAATCTGAAAGAAATAATATAGTGGCACACGCACATATTACTCTCTGTACATTTAACTCGAAAATCAATTACATATTCGTGTTTATCTCACAAAAAAACAGTCTCCATCAAAATTTTAGTACAATTACACAAAAAATAAGGAAATTATCGTAAAAATGATATAAAAAGTACTTTCTTCCGCCTATAACATCTCAAGGAAGAAAAATTGTACTAAAGTAAGTTGATCTAAATCATATTATTGTTGTCCAAGAAAGTTGGCCTTAACGTGTGGCCTATTCTTTATTGAACATCCTGGATATGCGAAAAAAGCAAAACTATTGTTAAAACATTTGATTTATTTTTATTTATATATTTTGATTGGCGTATTGATTAGAGAACTACAAATTAATTAATTATTATGTGATATAAAATGAATATGTTTATTTTTCTACTTTGACGGTCCTATAGTAAACAAGTTTTGATACCATTAGATCCACACAGGGGAATATGGTCCTGTAAGGAAGTTAGGAAATAACTTCTCCGACCTAACTTTAACTTTCAGTGCGACAGCGGTGATTTATTCTTAGTCGGATCACACAAATCTTGAAATGTAAAAATATATTCGTACCTTCTCCTAATTCGTATGTCAGTATATGAATTCTATGCTATCGTAAATGCAAATATAAAAGAACATTTATGAGATATCACCCTATTGTAGTCACTTTTATAATATCGCGGAAACTTTATTTAAAAAGCCTCGAGGGTGGTTTATTATTAAATATGAGGAATAAAAATGTCGACATGAAATATTGGTTTCTGCTTCTTCCTTTAATATTTGAAAATAAATTTTAAAAATATAACTCGGGTTTAGATCTGTATACCATTATTAATTTCTTCATATTAAATGATCATTCTATAGTCTGTCTGGAAATGAAAGAGAGTAATAAAACCCCGAGATAAGAACCGGCCATGGGCGTGGTAATATTTCGTTTCAGGTAATTATCGGGTAACACTAATGCTAACAGGTAATGCGTGTACATTAGTATATTTTACTGGATACATCATAGGGCAGGAGCCAATGTATTGTGACAGATCAATCCAGTCTTAGAGTTGAATATACGAAGACGTGCTAGTGCAGTAGAGTAAAATTCGACTTGTGTTTAGTGACTATTGTACCAGTGGATATAATATTGTTTGGGTAAAATGTCGAGCTTATCAGATTACGTACCTGCTAAACGCGTGAAATGATGTGCGCTGTCTCAGACTCAGACTCAGACGACATCGTGGAAAAGTGTTGACAGGGATTGGAAAATCGACTATCTACAGACTTTTAAAGGAAACGAAAAATCTCCCAAAATCATCACAGGGAGGTCAAAAGTCGTTGTAGATGATTTCTTTAAAAATGTCATTCGCAGAAAATTACACTCATTTTATTTTAAAAAAGAAATACCAACGCTAAACAAAATTTTAAGTGAACTTTCAGAGGACAACGATTTGCCAAAAATCAGTAGAAGCAAATTATGGGCCGTCTTACGAGAGTTGAATTTTTGCTGGGAAAAGCAGAACAGGAAGTCAGTTCTTACCGATAAAGATGACATTATTTGTTGGCAAAGATCCTACTTAATATCAATTAGAAAATTCCGTGACGAAGGGAAGAATATTTATTATCTAGACGAAACTTGGGTCAACGGGGGATATACTGTAACAAAAGTATGGCAAGATAAAAATGTAAAAATTTTCGACAAGCATTTTTGGGTAAACTTTCAACAGGGTTCAAGGCACCTTCAGGTAAAGGGCGAAGATTAATAGTGACACATTTAGGTAGTGCCAGTGGTTTTGCAGATGGCGGTTTACTTTTATTTGAATCTAAAACTACAGGTGACTATCACGAAGACATGAACGCAGATGTTTTCGAAGAGTATTTTATACAGATGTTGGATCTTATTCCCCCGGGGCCTGTAAACAAATATGGTGAAAAAGGAACTTTTGACACTTGTCAATCTTAATAAAGATCAGAAAAAATATATTATCGATGAAATAGCAACAAATCGCCAAATATCGGTACTACGGTTACCACCTTATCACTGTGAACTTAACCCAATCGAATTAGTCTGGGCGCAGGTAAAAGGAAATGTAACGCGAAATAATACGACGTTTAAATTAAGTGACGTGAAAATTTTGTTACAAAATTTCTTGGAACGAGTAACTGCAGATAACGTGCAAAGATGTATACATCATGTACAAAAATAAGAAGAGAAAATGTGGGAACTAGATAATTTAATTCACGTTACTGTGGAACCTATCGTTATTAATCTAGGAGACGAAGATAATTCATCAGAATATTCAGAGGATGAATTTTAATATACCTACTTTTTTATTTTCTTTATTGTACATTTATACAACACTAAATCTACTTACCTTAATTTGAATTTTCAAAATACATATATTTTTGTGTGGAAATTATCAAAATAATATCTATAGTTTACAGTAATTATTATAAACAATAGTTTAC
Organism: Monochamus alternatus; assembly: GCA_037114965.1. Classification (NCBI taxonomy): domain Eukaryota; kingdom Metazoa; phylum Arthropoda; class Insecta; order Coleoptera; family Cerambycidae; genus Monochamus; species Monochamus alternatus. The sequence goes on along the minus strand of CM073435.1, from coordinate 17,861,451 downwards.
GCTGCAGCGTATTATACAGGGGAACGTTACATGTAAAAATGAACGTTACAACCCCAAAAATAAAAGTTAATCGGATTTAGGTCGGACGATCGAGGGGGCCACCTCGACCTCGACTTCTCCATCGTTTGAGAAACAAATGATTCATATATTGTCGCACTAGTCACGCAAAATGTGGTGGAACACCATCGTGAAGAAATCACATATGTTTTTTACTATTTTAGAAAGGTATTTTAAGCTAATATAAATCAAATCTCCTACAATTCCTATTAATGAAGTCATATGTATGTTCTCTGATACCAAACATCTAGGTATGCTAATGAACAATTCTGCAGACAAAGCTCTATTCAATAATTATCTAAAGAAAATAAGCTAATTTACTAACCTGCTAATAAAACACTCTATAAATATCTAACTTCACTTGTGGGAACACGACAAATTCAACCACAATAGATGATATCTGACCTATTTCTGCATTTTTAGGATTGCTTCTTCAGGTGGTCTCCTTTATGTTGAATCAAATGTCTAACTATAAAAATTATTATAAAAATTAAAATTATTTGAAGTTAAATATCGACAATGACAAAAAGTGACATCCTGTCAATGAATTAAATATGACAATACCTACTTCAAAAATGTTCACCTTTTATGTAAAAGTTTTTATATATTTTTAGGTATTAATAATATTGTGTGAAACTAACTACTCAGTGGACAAAAGCCCCAACCTGCGTTGAATTACACCCACAATATCTACCCATATATTCCTTATTATTAGTTTTTGTAACATTTTTTTACTGTTTTAGAAAGGTATTTTAAGCTAATATAAATCTTCAATCTAAATCTAAAATTCTTATCAATGAAGTCATATGTATGTTCTCTGATACAAAACATCTGGGTATGCTAATGAACAATTCCACAGGAGATTTGATTTATATTAGCTTAAAATACCTTTCTAAAACAGTAAAAAAATGTTACAAAAGCTAATAATAAGGAATATATGGGTAGATATTGTGGGTGTAATTCAACGCAGGTTGGGGCTTTTGTCCACTGAGTAGTTAGTTTCACACAATATTATTAATACCTAAAAATATATAAAAATCACATATGTTGTCTAATATTGAGATTAAATTCTTCGACGAATACCGGTAAATTATTACGCAAAAATTGTAAAGAAAGAGCACTGATTTTCCACAATGAGACGTCCAATAAGTACTTCCTTTACAATACCAGCCCACACATTTACTGATAATCGTTGTTGAAAGTGTGTTCGCCAGGTGACATGCGAATTAGATACATTCGTCTTTATTTGTCTTCAGCTATAATTTCACAAGTTTATGCGTATAGGTTAATTATCACTCTGTATATAGTTTCCGAAAAAGTAAGTCAGAACTTAGTGTTTCGGATATTTGAATCCGAAAATATTTTTTGAAGAACAAAATGATCTTCCGATCGAAAGTTATTTATTTGATTTATTTTGGTGAAACTTACACTTTTTTAATTTGGTGTGTAGGCTTTCTTAACGGTTGTCAGTGGTTGACATATTGGTTTCTTGATATGTTAAACTAAAATTTATCATATGTGGGATCTTGGAGACGTTTTAGAGATTAACAACTAGTTTTCATCAGTTATCTTTGTAATCCACTAGCTGATTCCGCTCTTATTTAACAAGTACACTTAGCTCGGAATGAAAATGGAAACGCCCCATTTCCAAGGTTTTTTTTATAATAATGAGTGAAACTAACAAATATAAAATTAAACTCTTGATATATCTTTACCAATGTCACCAAAATTTGAGAGTTGCGACTTTATCAACTGAATTTAGAATGCAGTGTTAACATTGGGCAATTTATCTATTCAAGATGTTAAAATAGATCATCAAAAGGAGAACTAACTTTCTCGAGGTATTTCTGTCATCTCCATACATTGTTCGGTTCCACTCCCAAGCAAAGATTCTCAACAATTAGACATCCCATATTTTAGTGGTTATTGGCTGTCTCTTTGGGCTTTGCCGGATACTGTCAGTTGACTTTATATAACCCTGCACATTTGACAATTGGAATGGAATTTCTACATCTCTTCTCGTGTAATCATTACGAGTGTCAAAATATCGACTTCTCCCTTTCTTTGCTGATACAGAAGAATATGATAGCCTTTAATGATTTGTTTCCAAGACTTTCTATTTTACGATTGCTTTTTAGTTGAAAAATCTTCTGTAATAGTTGAAAATGAGACTCTTGAGTCAATGAATTCAATATGCAATTCTTCTCATGTGCATCATTTGAATTCAATGAGTCTATTGAATGGCAAAAAATCATTTTTCGGCTGTAGTCATGGCTATGTTTATTTTTATAGGCTCAAATTTTAAAAATCGTTATTATTTATTTAGAATCTCTTAAATAGTACCTATACTGAATTTTGTTGTTTCAAAATATAGAACAAGGCGTCTGAGAAATAATTATTTTTTTTAACACTAGTATAAATTACTTAATCAATAGCTACAATATGATGAAACTGAAACATAAGACAAACACATTTTTTAATAGATAAAATGTTAGTCTGGCTATGATTTGGGTTTATTAACTAGAGAGGATGGCGAAAGAACCACCCATCTAATTGAAAATCTGGAGCTGCTGATGCTGATGGATCCACACCAATGGAACGGAAAGAATGGTTAGCCGAAACTGAAAATCAACCTTCCGTCATGGAATGACAGATTGCCAACCAAACTGTTACCAAAGATAAAATAAAATGGGCAGTACAAACCTTTTCACCCTCCAAATCGCCAGACACTTATGGCATATATCCAGTCCTTTTACAATGGGGCTTGGACGGTTTAATGCCGCACCTGGAACGGATGTTTAGGCTGTGCTTTGCACATCTCTACATTCCGAAGATTTGGAAGGAAGTGAGGGTAGTGTTTATTCCCAAAATAGGCAAAATGGACTACACCACCCCAAAGGTGTATCGATCTATCAGCCCGACCTCGTTTTTGCTGTAAATGATGGAGAACGATACATAAGGGACAGTGTACTGGCGGGTAGATAGTCACACCCTAATCAACATGCATACACTTCAGGACGATCTCCCTACACTGGCCTCCACCAAGTGGTGGGCATGATCGAAAAACCATTCGACAATAAAAGGTCCACCCTGGGGGTGGACATAAATTCAGCTCTTATGGAAACGGGAGTTTCTCCTATCATCTGTGGTTGAATATCAAATGTGCTCACTAAAAGAACCATAAAAAATCAGCGTGGTGGATGCCTCTGTAAGAAGCATTGTTGCAAAGGGCTGTCCGCAGGGAGGCGTTTTATCAGCACTGCTATGGAACTTGATTCTGGTGCCCTGTGCCGCCTCAACTCAGAAATTGGCATATATACCATCGCTTATGCCGATAATGCTAAAGAATGCAAACAGCCCTAAGAGCTATTAAAAAGTGGTGTGAAGACCATGCTTTGTCCGTCAACTCCAAGAAGACAGAAATGGTTGTCTTCATGAGAAAGAAGAAAATGAGGCCAATAAAGGCACCAGCTCTCTCAAACACTACGTTAAGCTTCGAATCGGATGTGAAATACCTTGGAGTCACATTTGAAACGAAACTAACATGGAATCATTTGGAGGCAAGACTAAGAAAGGCGTACATATCCTATGAGTAGTGCCGCAGGACCGTTGGTAAAACCTGAGCAATGAAACCAAAGGTGGTAATCTGGATATTCACTGTCATTGTAAGACCAATATTAGCCTATGAAGCTGTTTAGTGGCCGAAAGTCCAACATACGGCTACTAAACAAAAGCTCATCTAGATAGGATTGCATGCCTAAACATAATTGAAGCTATGCGTACACCCACCATAGCAATAGAGGTGATGCTATGTCTGTCACCTTTCGATATTTACCTAAAAGAAGTAGCTGCGACAAATATGCCTCTTCTCAAGAATACTGGTATTATACCAGATGTAGGATGTGGAGAAGTTAGGAGTCGCCTGTGGAATTGGCAGGCCAACACTGATAGTATTTATCTCAAGTTTGTGTTTGACAGACCCTACACGATACTTATCAGGAATGAGGAGACCGCCAGCGAATACGTAATCAACATCTTTACAGACGGATTAAAAATGAAGAAAGGTATAGAATGTGGGATTTATTCCAGATCCTTACATATCCGATATCAGTGGGTCAGTAACAGCATATTTGTATGTTCGGTAAAGGGACACGACCGGTGCAATGGAAATAAAGTGGTTGACAAGCTGGCTAGAAGTGCCGGTCTCAATATTTTTTAACCGGGTCCCTCCAGTTTTTTCCATTGTTAGCATTTGTTGAAATTATCAAAGGGGACACCCACAAAGAGTTTAGGAAATGATGGGATGAAACAAATAACTGTCAATTTGCTAAGGGGTTCCTAGAGTACCCTTGCAAGGATACAGCCAAAAAGTACCTGGCCATGTTTAGGACAAATCTTCATCTGGTGACAAGTGTTCAAACTGTTGGTTAAGGAAACACCTTTATTACATGAGGAAGTGTGAAACATCTAATCGCAGAGGTTGCGAAGAGGAAGACGAAACAGTACTGCATGCACTCTGTGAATGCACTACCATCTCGTCCAATAAGAAAATGAGAAGTGTTAAGAGAACGATGGCTGTTACCTAATTTTTGACTTTATTTGCGTTGGGAACAGTTAGGTATGCGCCGACTAGGTTTCTCAGTGGAGTCGGGACAGGTTCTTTATTGATTATAATATATAAACACATATATATTATATAAGATTAGGTTATTGTTTTTTTTTCAGTACAGGGCGCCAAGTGGTTTAAAATTTACATACCCAACAATTATATTAACCACTAAATCATACAGCAAAGATGAAAGAAAATAACTTCACATATGTTTTATAAAAATATTTACTACACCAATTGAGTCAGCATTTACAGGGCAGATTTTATTTTTCCCTTAATTTTGGGGCTTATATCTAAACAGAAAATTCAACATTTACTGACTGCAGTCGCAACACAAAATTTAAAACATATTCCTTAACTAATATCTATCACTTATTACATAAAATTACAGAAATGCGATTAATCTTTTTGGGAGTGAAATGTGGAAATATTTATCTATATGAATACTCAATAAAGTCTTTAAATTGGCAATTTGGGCATAAAATTTTGGTGTCTAGAACAGCACTGGTATTTCGGTTGTATATAAAAAAATATATTAAAGTGTTTCCGCACTCGAAATTAGAAAAACAATTAAAATATCCACTGTGGTGGATTTTCCAGGATATCTGTATAATGGGCACCACTGCCGGTGGCGTGTCGTTCAGGGCTTCACCCGGTATATAAATTCAATACTTTCGAGGTAGGGATAATTCCACTTAAAAAAATGATATGAGTAAACCTCAAAACACCTAAAAAATAATAGAAAGACATCGTTACTTAGATATACGGTTTTAGCAATAATAATTCCTCGGTTGCGAAACACCCCCTATGCAATACCCGAAGGCGTCTTTTCTTCTGTTTTCTTGCGGAGACTAACAGAATTCTATCCCATTGATGGATACAAGACCATTTAAACATAAAAGTATTCATCTACCATAAAATTAGCCTTTAGTATCTCGAATTGTGATATATCCGATATACGAAATTATTTCAAAATTTCACTAGCCACCATATTCATAAGTCTCAACGCACGCTAAAGATTTTCGCTATCAACCGTTCCACCTTACTTTTTTCCCTACTTTTTAATCCCGCAAAAAGATTGGCCTACTTATAATTTGTACCTAAACTAATAGATGTCTCCATCGGTATTAAAATTACAAATTTAATTAAACTGAAATAAAAAAGAACTATTTTATCATTATTTAATAACTAATTTTACTTAAGACGTATCATGGCGTACATTAGAAAGTTTCCCCAGAGCAACGTCACCACCTTTTCTCCTTATCATTTTGAATACCTACCCAATTAAAAAAATACTAAAATCGAAAAAAAAAGAAAGAAGGTGGTTAATTCATGGACATGCACTACACAATGTTTTGTTTATATAATTTAATTTTTTGGTTTTTAAGGCTGCGGAATTTTAAAAGAAACACCTTGTATGCTTTTAAACTTTACGACGCATAATACCCTACTATTCAGCAATAAAAGCACGTAATATATTATTTGAATAATTTACGCAGCAACTTATATGAAATTAACCCTTAATGAATCATAAAGCAATATTTACCTTTGAGTTTGTAGACGTTATTAAGTAAATCAACAAGGGATGGATTCGCTGGATAAAACAGATTGAAACAAAAAATACTAATCAAATCGATTTTAATTGACCACCAAAATATTAATTACTCATTTTGGCTACTAAAGAAAAAGCCTATTCCTTTTTATACGAAGATTGAGTCCAGGCGCAATCTATTTTTTGTTGTATGTTGTTGAATATGTGGTAATGGTGAAATTACCAAATAAAAAGGTGGAATTACATTTATCCAGCTTCATTAGAAAAAAATATGTGACATAATTTTAATTTCGAAAAATACAGCATGTTTTTAAACTTATGTACCTATTTCTGCTCTTTTTGTACTAGCAAAATACGTTTTCATAGTAAATAAGAACAAAATATTTATTTATATATGAAAATGAACATCATAGCTTATTTAATATTTGGTGACATTAATTTTAACATCTTTTTATCAACAACTGTCGCATAACTATAATTATGATTTGACACTCTCTTGAAAGTCGTAACGACTTGCATTATCCCACATGTGTTTTTCAAATTTATTAACGCACTCAGTGCGATAATGACATTGAAAATTAAATTAGACTCAAATTAGACATTTTTTAAATAAACGAAATATGTCGACCATATGAACACTTATTTATTAAACACATTGATAGTGTGACGCACCTACGTCGCTTCAGCGGTGCGACGCGGTATCACTATGACGCCTAAGCTGCGATGGCGGTAACCTCGGGCGCCAGTTTCTGTTTACAGTGCAGAAACACCACTACTCGGGCGACTACAGTGAAGACACGGTATGTCCAGAGGGTCGTGTGGGAGGAGTTAGACTTTTCCAGGAATAAAAATCAGAATAAAGTAATACACATATATTACAATATACCTAGTTTACAAAACTAAAACTACAAAGTCAGCTGAACGGTTACAAGCAAGCAATACAAACGCTTAATCTATGCTAAATGCGAAACCAAGTAAAAGGAAGCGATCAAGCGAGCAAAGAAAAAAAAACTAAAACTAAAGACTTGGCGACTATCTAATATATATATATATATATATACATATATATATATATAAAACAAAATATGATGATACAGCTCCTCTTCTAGAATGCACGGCCGGACAGCTGAAAAGAAACAAGTACTAGTTAGTTACGACCCACGTTTCACCTCATAGGATGTTCTCGTATGACCTGAACGCGTGGTAAGGGTAAAAGTCACCGGATAATGCGACAGCGACTCCACCCACGCTGTAGTACGATACACAACGGTAAATGTCGGCCCACGTTTCAACTTATAGGATGCACTCCTATAAACCGAACGCGTGGTGAGGTAAAAGTCACCGGATAATGCAACAGCGACTCCACCCACGCCGTGGTACAGCAAGCGAGGGTAAATATGGCCCACGTTTCAGCTTATAGAACGGAATTCCATAAACCAAACGCGTGGGGAGGTAAAAATCACCGGATAATGCTACAGCGACTCCACCCACGCCATTGTACAATACACAAGCTGGAAAACAAAGTATGATTAGTACACAACTAATAGCGGCCAAGTTCTCCCTAACAACCTCTTACTCACTTACTCTGCTGGTCACGTCTAGCTGGCATGGGCGGTGCAGTGCTGACCTCGCTAGGTCTTAACTTGGTGACACTGGATTGGCAGAAGACTTGTGCAGATGGCTTCTACTACCTCGCTTCGGATGCGTGGTGCGGAACAGGACTGGTCTCGATGCTAGTGGCTCAGATACTGAATCTTCCACTTTCCACTCCAAGTTGGGCAAGCTTAACGCTGGTTCGGAAGTGGCGATTGCGCACTGGACGGTTTTCGGACTTCGCTATTTTAATCAAATGCCACTTTTGAACTTCCGCGAATAGTCCGCGGTATTAAAATATATAATTCTGGTATATAGCAAGCCTTTCCTGGTGAAACTGTGTAGCTTCCATACTAAACGGTCGGCTGGACTACTGGATACGACGCAGCTACTCGGTGTGGGCCAGGACAGGTACTGAACTTTCAAAGTATCGCTGTTGACTTAGAATCGGACGCGCTGGAACGAACGCGCATCCTACGTCATACCTCCGCAGTGGTAGAGTCTCTGGTGTGTCGGCCAGCTTTCAATGTCTCATACGGGGCGGTGAAAAATCACTTAATTACAACAGTAAAATCTTCAGAATTGGAGAAGTTAATGCCAGAGACCTAACAATTTGCTTGAATAGGGAGAAATGTTGAATATTCTCGGCTTCCAAAGGGAATATTCTCGTTTTCGCCTAAAATTTTCATTCGTTCGTTTATTGTTTTCAATAGAACTTTCGATGTAGCCTTTATCGACAGCCACCATGTCTTTTTATACTCAAAAGATCAGCTCCGAAAACAGTGCCCAGTATATGTGTCTGGATTATGCAGTTTAAGAAATCCTGCAATCAGTTTTGACACATTGCTAATAGTATTTATACCAATAGGTTGTTTCGTACATTTACCAGCTTTATATCGAAGAAAGAAATGAACATGATCACAGTTTGCATACATCATTTAACGTATTTTCTTATTTGATCTGCTAAATTCAAGCGAAAAATATTTCCAGATGTTACAAAAAACTCTCAAGACACTTTTGTTTTGATACTGGGTATCATGACTTGGAAACATAGTCCTTCCTCTTTCACATGTTCTACAAACACATTGTGAATTCGTCCTCAATAACTAATAAGCAGAATAAATATTGGTTATATTTTTTTACTAAAAATCATGGAGGAAAATCTCTGGGGAGGGGGGCTAAAGTCCCAGGTGGACTGAGTAAATATTTGGTAATTTTACTTCTGAAATGTGTGTGAGATAATGTTTATGAATATTTTTGGAAGAGATAATTCGATATTTGGAGGGGCTAAGCATCCCAAGCCCCCCTAACTTCGCGTCTTACTGAAACTTTTTTAAAGGGGCTGTATGGTACGACTGGTTTAACTAACAGCTATATTATTTGTCCTAAAAATAGTACTGAATTAAACAAAAATGAGGTTTTAAAAAAAGCATGAAGTATCAAAATAATATGTAGCAGCCTGATACCATTAGTCTGCAAACTGTTTGTAACTGTAGTCAAATTAGACTTAATTAAATGACCCTGACCTTCACCTAGACCTCAACAATTCCACACCTCTAATTGCGCCTGTGTCGAAATTTACTCCTTGCCATCTTGTAAGAGGCTCAATTAATAAATTAATGTCGAAATGTATTAAATTTACACGTATAGTACGAAATAAATGACTAGACTTTCATTTTTTACCCGTTGTTCATGCTGGCAGACAAAAGTAATTGGACTCAATATGTGTTCGTACCAGTGAAAGTGTTTTATGTGTAGTTCTAAATACTGAGTGATGCCAGTTTAGGTGTATATCGACTTAAAGCGGAGTTTGTATGGAAGAAGAATATATAAATAAACCTATATTTTGGTTCGTAGATACCTTCTTATGTAATATTCACATTTTATGAATTCCATTTCCTGTGAAAAATGGGTTAATTTATATTTCCTAAATAATGTGGATGATGCTTTTCAATGTTTTTGTGATATTTTTATTTATTATTTTAACATATGTATTCAAAACATAAAGTTTATAACGGTGTGTGTTCGAAAAAATCTTGGGTTAATATAGAAGTAAAAAACTCAAGTCAAGAGCTTAAATATTTATATAATTTAAAACAATATCTTCCTGAAATTAATGAGTTCTATAAAGAAGTAAAAAAAAGACATGCTAGTTTATTACGTAACACTAAAAAACCTTTCTATCAGGAGAAAATATTTAATTCTGACAATCCATTGAGAACGGCATGGGAGGTGGTCTCGGAAATATCTAACAAAGAAAAAAAGGCAACAGATAATTTGACAATTAAATTGGATAATGGGATTAATATCTCAAATCCTAATTTGGTAGCGTCAGCTTTTAATATTTTTTTTTGTAAATGCCCCAAAGGACATCATAAATAAGACCGGTAATCAATTTACCAACGAAAAAATAAATACAAAAATTGATAACACCTTTCTATTTGCTTACTCTGAAGCAGAGTTACTAAATTTGTTAAAATATAAATTAAAAAATAAAAAATCATCTGGAGCGGATGAGATACCTCCGTTTTTGGTAAAACGCGTTATTCCTCTGCTGATTCAACCACTTACTTATCTTGTAAATCTCTCTTTTGAGGCGGCTAGTTTTCCAAACCGTCTAAAAGTAGGAAAGGTTATTCCACTATACAAAAAAGGTGATTCTTGTTCATTAGAAAGTTATAGACCAGTCACTATTTCATTTTCTTTTTCAAAAATGTTTGAATATGCTTTTCTTCAACGTTTGACTGCCTTTTTGCAAAAATTTAATGTATTAACTGATAAACAATTCGGTTTTTGTGGTAATAAATCTACAATATCAGCCATATTTTCTCTTTATAGTGATATAATAAAGTTTGTTGAGGCAGGCGAGTGCCCTGTTGGGATCTTTTGTGATCTAAGTAGGGCATTCGACTGCATCAATCACGATATATTACTGTCGAGACTTTATGAATATGGTCTGAGAGGTAAATCATTACAGTGGATTTCCTCGTTCATCAGATACAGAAAACAATTTACTTCTATTTACTATCGAGATGATAATTATGTAACATCTGTTACATCTAAGTTAAGTGCAGTTGAATCAGGAGTGCCACAGGGATCAGTGTTAGATCCTGTTTTGTTCATATTATATATTAATGGTGTTGAGACTATACTGGATAATGCTTGCTTTTCATTATATGCAGACGATCTCTCTCTGGTTATATCACACAAATTTGATATTGATTTACAAAATAAATGCGACGAAATTATGCGGTCCTTATGTGATTGGTTTAAACAAAACCATTTATATTTAAATAGTAGCAAAACAAAAATTATGCGCTTTCATAATCGACAAAAAATGTGTGGACCTGTATGTGTAGAAGTTAATAATTCTATAGTTAAAAGTACCTCAGAACCAGTAAAATTTTTGGGTATTATGTTAGATGAGCACTTGACTTGGAGGCCACATTGTGAGAACCTCGTTTAATTTTTGAATTCGATGAATTTTTTATTGAAAAATATTAATTATGTCTTAACCAGAGAACAAGCATTAAGCCTGTATTATGCTCGAGTGGATTCTCGTATTCGTTATGGCATTTGTTTGTGGGGAGATTCCACTCTGTCTCAAACAGTATTTAAGGTCCAAAAGAAGATTTTAAGAACTTTAGCTGGTCTCTCAAGCACTCATACTTGTAGGGGTCTTTTTGTTGAGTTCAATATTTTAAGTGTAACATCATTGTATATTTTAGAGTTATGTGTATATATTTATAAAAATAAAAATAAATTCATGCTTAATCGAGATATTCATTCTATAAATACTAGAAGTAAACATCAGTTTCATTTACCATTTGTAAAATTATCAGTTGCTTCCAAGTCACCTGACCATATTGGCTTGAAAATTTTTAATGTACTCCCTAGTGATATAAAGTCAAGTGAAAACTTGCATGTCTTTAAATCTGTTCTTCAACTCTCCAAGAATTTTTCTCTGACATGTAGTATTTTATATACTTCTATTTTACATAACAGTTATGTATATATATATATATATATATATATATATATATATATATATATATATATATATATATATATATATATATATATATATATATATATATACCGGGTGTTCCCTCTAAGACTTTCAGTGCGAATATCTCAGAAACCATCATAGCCAGTGCGACGAAATTTGGTATACAGACACTAGATGGCGCGTAGAATCTGATGATAACATCAATTTTTATACAGGGTGTTCCATTTTCCAAGAAATCGATTTAATTTTGATTTTTTGGTTGTCAACCCTGCTAAAACTTATGTTTAAATTGAAATATACTTAATTATGAACACATTCTGATAAATAGACATTCAAAAATTTCAAAATTTAACATAAAAAAACGCCTCCAAAAAGTACCCAAATTTCATTGTTTTGTCATGTAAAATGTGTATAGCCTTGAGCCAGACTTACACAGAAGAAACTAACATCGGTGAACGTCAAAACTATTAATTGTCATTGAATTGTCAAATATTAATGGCATGAAGTATTTTATTTTACATAAATAACGCTAAATAATGGATTTAACGCAATTTACGTATGCACAATGGTGTTATTGAGACTTGTCGATAAAAATTTAGATTTGAGTTGAGGCTTTTGGAGCATTGTGGTCGCCGTGCCGGCGCAGTCTACCGCTACAGCTAGAGTTACAGCGTGAAGATTGTGTAAAATATCTGCGAAAATTTTTAAATTATTCCATTATAATGTAATAAAACTTCAGTAAATTGTTTTTTTATGTTACTACAGTGTACAATAATAATTAGGTACACGTATTTTTTATGACAAAATAATTTACAAAATTGTGTAAGTACTTAAAGAATATCCCTGTTTTCCAACTGCTGTAATAATTATTGATTAGTTATTTAGCAAGAAATAAATTCAAACAAAACCATTTCTAAAACTTTTAATTATAATGTGAACGTGTTTGTCGTTGAAAGTCAGATCTGAACCTACCCTAGCCCCACAAAAGAAAATATTGCGAAAGCATAACCTAGAAATGATTGATTCTTGTATCCACATATTTCAGCACTACTTATGTACTTATGTTTAAGAAGAACTCTACATCTGTAAAATAGTAAACAATGAACTACAATTTCTGTATTTCATGATACAGAACTGAAATAAAGCAACTGGTTTTTGCTAGGAAGAATCACCTGCAAATGTACTATACCCAGTAGGTAGGTACCTATCAAACAGTCGTTTAAAGCTAGATAATAATTTGTAATTATTGTTTTTATCTTTCAGTTATGTGTGTGCAGTGCCACAAATTACATTAAAGCAGACACCAGAAAGAATAAGCGAAAAATATTACGGACATTTTCTTGGAAATAATTCTAAACATAGAATGATGGGTAATATTATAAAGAAGTCTGTAACTCACATTCTTTGAAGAATATTCTATAAGACATTAAATTCAGTTGTCTGTCGTGGGTTTTAAAATTTCTAAACGAATAAAATTAAGAAAAATAAACTAATTTCATAATTCTATGTACAGTATGAAAACATCTTGTTAGAATATCTATAAAATGTTGAAAGCTAACTGTTGTTACAACATATACACAACATAACGTAATAAGGTAGGTATTGAACGATGAAACGGCAAGATTTGTTTCTAATCGTACATGCATGAACATTCCTCAGATTGAACGTTGCTCTGTAAAAGAAATTAGAATACAGAACAAGTGTTTAATATAAAATCAGATTTAATATAAAATAAAATTACATTAAGTATCTACACTATTACATCTGATTTTATATTAAACACTTGTTCTGTATTCTAATTTCTTTTACAGAGCAACGTTCAATCTGAGGAATGTTCATGCATGTACGATTAGAAACAAATCTTGCCGTTTCATCGTTCAATACCTACCTTATTACGTTATGTTGTGTATATGTTGTAACAACAGTTAGCTTTCAACATTTTATAGATATTCTAACAAGATGTTTTCATACTGTACATAGAATTATGAAATTAGTTTATTTTTCTTAATTTTATTCGTTTAGAAATTTTAAAACCCACGACAGACAACTGAATTTAATGTCTTATAGAATATTCTTCAAAGAATGTGAGTTACAGACTTCTTTATAATATTACCCATCATTCTATGTTTAGAATTATTTCCAAGAAAATGTCCGTAATATTTTTCGCTTATTCTTTCTGGTGTCTGCTTTAATGTAATTTGTGGCACTGCACACACATAACTGAAAGATAAAAACAGTAATTACAAATTATTATCTAGCTTTAAACAACTGTTTGATAGGTACCTACCTACTGGGTATAGTACATTTGCAGGTGATTCTTCCTAGGAAAAACCAGTTGCTTTATTTCAGTTCTGTATCATGAAATACAGAAATTGTAGTTCATTGTTTACTATTTTACAGATGTAGAGTTCTTCTTAAACATAAGTACATAAGTAGTGCTGAAATATGTGGATACAAGAATCAATCATTTCTAGGTTATGCTTTCGCAATATTTTCTTTTGTGGGGCTAGGGTAGGTTCAGATCTGACTTTCAACGACAAACACGTTCACATTATAATTAAAAGTTTTAGAAATGGTTTTGTTTGAATTTATTTCTTGCTAAATAACTAATCAATAATTATTACAGCAGTTGGAAAACAGGGATATTCTTTAAGTACTTACACAATTTTGTAAATTATTTTGTCATAAAAAATACGTGTACCTAATTATTATTGTACACTGTAGTAACATAAAAAAACAATTTACTGAAGTTTTATTACATTATAATGGAATAATTTAAAAATTTTCACAGATATTTTACACAATCTTCACGCTGTAACTCTAGCTGTAGCGGTAGACTGCGCCGGCACGGCGACCACAATGCTCCAAAAGCCTCAACTCAAATCTAAATTTTTATCGACAAGTCTCAATAACACCATTGTGCATACGTAAATTGCGTTAAATCCATTATTTAGCGTTATTTATGTAAAATAAAATATTTCATGCCATTAATATTTGACAATGCAATGACAATTAATAGTTTTGACGTTCACCGATGTTAGTTTCTTCTGTGTAAGTCTGGCTCAAGGCTATACACATTTTACATGACAAAACAATGAAATTTGGGTACTTTTTGGAGGCGTTTTTTTATGTTAAATTTTGAAATTTTTGAATGTCTATTTATCAGAATGTGTTCATAATTAAGTATATTTCAATTTAAACATAAGTTTTAGCAGGGTTGACAACCAAAAAATCAAAATTAAATCGATTTCTTGGAAAATGGAACACCCTGTATAAAAATTGATGTTATCATCAGATTCTACGCGCCATCTAGTGTCTGTATACCAAATTTCGTCCCACTGGCTATGATGGTTTCTGAGATATTCGCACTGAAAGTCTTAGAGGGAACACCCGGTATATATATATATATATATATATATATATATATATATATATATATATATATATATATATATATATATATATATATATATATTAGTTCGTTGGCTTCCGCGGGTGTTATATGTGGTTATAAAATTTCTCCGGGTTCCTTTCCGCGATGAATCTGCATGGTCTTCAAAAGAACCATTTGTTTGACAACGTTTCGGTAAAATCTCATTTACCATCTTCAGGTCTTCTTACTTCTGCTTCGCGTTACTACGTTCGGCTTACTGGAAGATGTTTGTCCACTTGGTGAGTTATATACTGTGCTTTCGTTCCGGTATGTGGTTCTCTTCGCATGGCTGCGCGTCACGGGTCTTGCGTTTAATGGTGCTGTGGGTTCTTGTGTTCTGCTCTTGTGTTGGTCTACTCTCAGCGTTGCGTATAACTGGTTTATTGATCTTCTTGGTTTTGGTTTCCAGGACAGGTTTCCAAGCTGTTGGTAATCTTTGGGTATCGTCACGTGTATTGAGATTTTGAGGATGTTTTTCAATTTCGATGGCTTCTCTAATTATTCTTTTTGCCATATGCTCCATTCTTGCTACTGCCTTGGTATTATCGAAATCAATCTCGTGGCCGTTGTCTTTTACATGTTGAGCTAATGACGAAGTTTTTTTTTCTTTCCGGGTTTGAATTCTTCTGTTAGTTTGTCCAAACTCATCGCGGAAAGGAACCCGGAGAAATTTTGTAACCATATATATATATATATATGACTTTGTTTTGTACTATATTGATTATTGCTATACATTTCTTTTATAATGTCAAATGGGCAAAATAAAATTATTATTATATTATCTGTTTGAAACAAAACTACCGTTTTATGAGATTCTACAATAATCTTTAATATACAGCACGTCCACGGTTTGAGTGGAAAAGAAGAAAAATATTTTTATTATTCATTTTACAGAAAAAAGACATTCTTGATTAAAATTTTTGCTTGTCTTTAATATGCGGTTGACATGTAGAACTTGCATTAATACTATTTTTGAGTACTGAATCCTGACTACATATTTAATTGTGAATATGAATACTGAATACCGCCATATAAAGGTATTCTACCTACCTACTTCAATGCTGATTACACAAATATTCTGATGAATATTATACTCGCGAATGCTATGCATTTGGCTAATACCTAGCTTTGCCTAAAATGTACTTGTTATAAAAATGCACCTAATACTTGTCTAATCTATCCAATAATAGTATAAAATTCTATATTGAGAAAATGCTCCCAAAACTCTATCAGTAAACATTATTTATTGACATAAAACATAACTTTGGGTTACTCTTTCGCCTGTATAAAATGTATACGACTACGCATGCACATCATCAATTATTGGCAATATATCATGGTCTTAAGAATCACGCATATTATACCTGCACGGACCAGCATGGTATGGACCAGTAAAGCTAGCTCATGATGCATGGTGTTGTACCTACATATAACTTCACTGGACTCTCGAACACCCTTGCTTCTCAAAAACCTCTATTTACTTGCCTTAAACAAACTGCAAGTTTAAGATATTATTAATAGTCAAGAACAACTGTGGGAAAAGATTCAAGAATTGGTTATCAAGCAACATAGAACTTTATTTAACGTCAGACAAAATTTAAATAAGAGGCTAAGAAAGTGCATTAGTCGCTGGTGGATAATCTTTTATGATTAATAATTTGTTAAGATATACATAAAATCGTCAGTTGTTGTAGTGTTCCACTTATTGTTAATTCAGTTTTGATATCTTAAGGCTCCCTAATTTTTTAATTTACCTGCCACCGAATTTCAAAAACCTAAATCCTCTGTTTCTTGAAAACGGTTGAATTTATCGATTTGTAACAGGTATACCTTTTCTGTTTAGAAATGAGGGTAGTTCAATAGTTTCTTATTAAACAAAATCAAAAGTGCAAAATACAAAAAGTTAGACATATTTTTACATCGACAGTATAATATAATTAGCGCCCCCTAGTCGTGACCTCAACACTGTTTGCATATTCGTAATTGTCAAAAAACATAAGACTACAAAATTTCAAAACAATGGTATAAGTAACGGTATACGTTCTTAAAATACAGCAAAAAATCGAAAATATTTTTCAAATTTAACACCCTGTAGAATGAAAAGCAACAATTGAATAACGCATGTTGAACTTAATCGCTTTGTTTTGACGTTAACAATCTGCCCTTAAACTATGTGCCATTATTAATGACGCACCCTGTATAATCTTATATCTAGGTATCATAAAAAACGCTCTGCGCAGGGAAATATACTTAGAGCCGATATTTCCACGTCCTATTATACTTTATTTATCCTTTAAATCTATACCTGTCTCATAAAAATCACAAGCCTGAGATGGCAGATACTGATTTATTTGACAAAATTATTTGGCAATAGGAAATACCGGCACAAAATTGAAAATTCTATAAGCGATAACAAATTCTTGATTTTATTATATATATTTTTTATTAAGTAAGAAGAATAATGTGTGAAACTAACTAATCTGCGGACTAAAGCCCCGACCAGCGTTGACTTACACTTGCAATATCAACCAGATGGGACCCAAACCAAACTGTAGGATATATGTACTGTGACTATACAGGGTGATTTTAAATAAAGTAGCAAAAATTAGACCATATATTTCTTAGATGAAAATAAACCGATTTAACCTAACAAAATTATATCCCAAGTTGCTTCATAAAAAAGATACAGGGTGTCAAAGTTAAAATTTTATTTTCGATATTTGTAGATAACTTCTTAAAAAATTCAAATATTTACTTAAAATTTGTAAATCAGGGTTTTTTGCGGATGAGAAATTCAAATTTGTTTCTAATTTTGACGTCACTAATAGAGGGCGCCACCTATGGCACATCATGTTTCTTTTAAATGGCAGAACTTTTTTGCAGCTTAGTGTATCCATCTGACTATAGAAATAATTGATTCTCCTACCTGTTTTATTTGAAAAAGGTATACCTTGCTAAAGTCGTTAAGAGTAACCATTTTTGAAATAATCCTATTTGAAATGCTGAGTGCACCGAGTAAAAACTATTTTGGTTTGAGGTAAAGTGCCTTTTCTGCTGAAGATACAGAAAAATGTTACTCGAAAAAGTTGTTCAGAATGGTAAATTATGAAGATGTGCAAAATTTCAAGAAGATCGGCTAGTTTCATGAAACCATTTTTCAACAATGCACAAAGATTTTATCAAAGCAGGCCGATCTTTTTGAAATTTTGCACATCTCCATAATTTACCGTTCTGAACAACTTTTTCAAGTAACATTTTGCTATATTTTCTGTAAAAAAGTCAATTTACCTGAAACGATAACAGTTTTTAATCGGTGCACTGAATAATTCAAATAGGATTATTTCGAAAACTGTTACTCCTAATGACTTCAACAAGGTATACCTTTTTCAGATATAACAGGTAGGAGAATCGATTGTTTTAATAGTCAGATGGATACACTAAACTGCAAAAAAGTTCTGCCATTTAAAAGAAACATGACATGCCATAGGTGGCGTCCTCTACTAGTTACGTCAAAATTAGTAACAAATTTGAATTTCTTACCCCCAAAAACCCCTGGTTTAGAAATTTTAAGTAAATATTTGGATTTTTTAAGAAGTTATCTCCAAATATCGAAAGTAAAATTTTAAGTATGACATCCTCTATCTTTTTTATTAACCGACTTGGGATATAGGTATGTTAGGTTAAATCGGTTTATTTTCACCTAAGGAATATGTGGTCTCATTTTTGCTACTTTATTTAAAATCACCCTGTACAGACAACTTTTATAGGAGAGCCTTTTTGCAGTTTGCAAAAAAAGTTGCCTCACCTAGGAATTTCCAGAATGGCTACTTAATTTTTTTTTTTTCATAAATTAAATGTAATTTTATCGAGATATTTCTAATTTTATTATTTATATTTGTGGAATTTATAGAGTTTTGAAATTTATAATCTATTAGAATAGAAAAAAAACTTCAAAACGCTAGAAATTCTACAAATATCGTTAGTTTTTAATAAAATTTGAAATACCTCAATAAAATTACATCTAATTTAGAAAAAAAATAGTTAACCAAAAGTGAAGAAGCCAATATGGAAATTCCTAGGTGAGGCAGCGGTTTTTTAAACTTTTTTTTGCAAGCTGCAAAAAGGTTCTCCATCTACAAACGTAGTCTATAAAGCCACAGTACATATATCCTAAAGTTTGGTTTGGGTCCCATGTCTGGTTATTGAGATATGACGTACCTGAAATCTCACCGGCCGTCGCTGATATCAACCCATATATTCTTGATTATTAGCTTTTGTAGATTTTTTACTGTTTTGTACAGGTGTTTAAGTTAATATAAATCAATTTTCCTACAATTTATATTAATGAATCATATGTTCTCTGATACCAAATACCTAGGTATGCTAATGCACAATTCCATTATATATCCAGCTGTATTCAACTACCTAATCTAGCTAAATTTACTACAAAACAGTCGTATCTTAAGAAGCAAGCCTCGAAATGCAGAAATAGGTCAGATCTCATCTGTTGTGGTCAAATTCCTACAGTTTCAAGAGTGAACTTAACTATTAAATGTTATAGAAAGTTTTCTTTAAACTAGGTATGACTTTTTTGTAGTAAATCTAGAAACTAGATTAATTTTTATTTTAGATAATTATTTAATACAGTTTTTCCCATGGAATTGTTGAATAGAATATCTAAATATCATATCAGAAAGCATATGACTTCATTGATAAGAATTGTAGAAAAATTGATTTTTATTAGCTGAAATATGTTTACAATACAGTATAGAAGAAAATTAACATTATATTTTAGCAAAAATGAATATAACATTTTCCTATTATTCACACTAAAGTATTATTTATTCATTATTTTTCAGGTTTGAATAATGGGCACCCTGAAAATGTTGACATTTTGGGCATTAGCATTTGTGCTGCTTTTCCATACCTCACTGGCAGCTTATCAAGTTGGCGTTGGTAGGGCAGACTGCACTGGACCTTCCGCGGAAATCGTATTTGTGAGTATTTTTTCTCTTCTAATTAGTGCTATTGCACTAGCTTCAGAACAAACATGCAAACATGTCTATTGACTTTTTTAGATGGGATATGCCAAATCAGGCCAAAAGGGATGCGGCTTACATTTGAGACAATTTTCCAGGGCGTACATCGTCGACGACGGATCTAAAAGGGCGGCCTTCGTTACCATAGATGCTTGTATGATGGGACATGGTATAAGAAAAGCGGTAAGTGTTTTTTCACATCTATCGTTTTGCATTTTTTTTATAATATGGGATATACCATATTTATACGGAACGTTATACAAAGCAACACAAAAAATTTCCGTGTCCAAATATGAAAATGTATACATAGTATCTCATTCAATATAAGTTGGTGTCGACTTTCGGTATAAACGAAAGTATTAGAGAGTTTTAGGTATTTTAGTTATGTTCCCCCAAAGATTTTGCCATGTTGTAAAATTTTCAAATTTTTCGGATCAGCATTTTGCCATATAATGATTAATGCAGTTCCCGGTGGAACACTCTGTATATAATCTGCTTAAAATTAATGAATTAAAGAATTATGTTTTTGGGATAAAAATTTTAAACACTATTCATTTTATGTTCAGTTCTTATAATAATAATCCTAATAGGCCATTAATACTACAACTTAAACTGCAAATTGGCTAACTCTTTATATGAGAACCTCACATCTCTTTAATGTGTAATGGTAAATATGGAATAATTCTAGTTTTTGTTTGTATTTAAAATCCTGATCCTGTCTTGGTCTTATTGACTGTAAATTTCATATTTAATCAAAATAAACAAATTTTTTTGGGTATTCTTTTGGATTAGCAAATTTAAGATATATTAAAATTTGTTTTAACCTGATATTGCTGTGAACAATCAATATTGCATGATTTTAATTAATCTTATAGTTCATATACCATTTTTTATTACAAAATAGTATTAAAATGATAAAAATAAATTCGTATATTGTTGAACTGTCGTTGAACTGCATAACTCAAGAATGATAAGCAGGAAGTATAATAAACAAAGAGGACATATCTTGCTTAGATAATGGATAAGATTAGATGCAATCAGGAGCAAAAGGGTCCGCCTATTTGTTGATCTTGCCAAAAATTTTTTACATTTGAAGGCCATCAGGAATGTTAAAATTCAGGAGGCATTGCTATCAACATTGCTAGGTCGAAAGACCTGTGCCAAGAATTTGTTACTTAAATATATTATAATAGAGTAGAAAAAGTAATAAATGCGATAAATAATAATTATAAATGTGTGGCCAAAAGTAATGCCTTAACTTTGATTTATCTGATAGCAAAACTTATAGATACAACCATTATTTAGCATTGCTTAAAAATCAAGCATAAAATGCAAATCATTTTTACAGATATAAAAGTTATAGAGTTACAATTTCCAATATCTGTCCCACTTAATAAGTTCTTCATTTTAAAATTTTATCTAAAATTTGTGAAGGACTATAGCACTACTATTTATGGTAACCTGTCTATCTGGAGCGGGCAGCAGTGGTTATGGAGGAGATGTCTGTCAAGGTGATTCTGAAGAAAGTTATGGATGTTACTGCTGTCAAAAATTACCACATGATTGTGTAGAAAAAGGAATAGTGCTGCTTCTGCGCAATCATGGATAATGACCAGGAAGTCGGCGTCTTCAATGTCGAGTAGATCGTGCAGGAAATAGACGGACAATGGTTAGAAGGTCGTTGTCGAAGAAGAGTTAGTAGAAGGGGGTGACATTAGAATGAAGTATGTTATCAGTGACTAGAAAGTATCGCCGAAGAGGAGTTTTAGCAAAATATATGCATTGTAAAACCTTGACCTTTGAAAAGAGGACATATTACTTGAACAGTTGAGAATATTTAATAACTAAACGCAAATATCCCTCCTCTGTAGATTAGATATGCAATATATACCACGTTTGTAACAAGAACTTACACATTAGTGACATCTTCGAAATCTGAGCTGTAGAAATTGGAGTTAAACCAGAAGGGGATGGAGAGAGATTAATTTTTATATTTTTAGACGTTAGCACTTTTTGCATTCGAGGAAAAATCTTCAACTAGAGCCTGGGATATCAAGATAACTTTTTTTGTTTAACTTTTCTGTATTTGAAGCCGTTCACCCATATGTCAAAATCTTAACCTATTTGCCTTTTATTGGACAAACAGAGAGACATTAACAGGAGGTTAAAAGTGCACAAATTCCACTTAAGGAATCACAATAGTGTTAGCAGTTGCCGATAATAGATGCCAGATGAAACGCTAAAGACCCAAACAAAATGATGATTCTAGTGAAAGAGATAGAGAGAGAGAGAAGATTCTGAGCAAGAATCTGTAGAGAAGCAATAAAAATTCAGATGAATTCAAATAACCTTAACCGAGAGAGCTTAGAACTATCTTCAATTTGGAAACAAATTATTCATAAAAATCAAAGATCATAACGTCATTGGCCATCGACTTCAACTCATGCAATTATGAGAATCTATACACTGAATTTATCACGAATATTGGTTTTATTTTAGGCTTCGCTGTCAAATAAGCTCCGCTTTTGGTCGATTGTAGGCCGTGCAGATCCAGAGGGTGTTACGGCCGGCGCCCTCAGCTCTGACAAATTAAAATTTTATTATTATTATTTATTACATTTAGTAATTTTACTATCCCAGATTATCACAAGTAACAAATTGTCTCTTTCTGGAGTTACGGGCAGTAATATCAACCACTTTGTTCTTATTTATTTATATAATTTCTTAAAAATTATTGATTGACTCATACAAATTTGTTTGACTTAGTCACTCAAACATTAGCTCCTTAAAGATTATCGGTGTATTTAATTGTCTGTGTTTGTTACAGTTGCCTTTAACAAACAAACAGAGTGTCTAAAAGATAATTTTAAATAAAATTTATAAAAATATAATAGGTACTAACTTATAAAATTTGTAGTAACATCTCGCATAGCAGCTAAAATATAGAAGAAAATATCAAGACAATAATGTAAGCTTGTAATTCAGAAGCAAATAGAGATATCAAACAGCTGATTTTGTCTTGAATAATCGATCTTGAGAACTGTTAAGTTTTTCGTTTTCTTCTTCTTTTATCATTAGTAAAGATTTCAACTGTGTCACAGAAAGAGAAAGATATTGTCAATATGACAACTCATAGAAATAAAATTATTTATTGTTAACTGTAGATGTGTTTTAGATCAAAGAACAATATCTTCATAAATGTTCATAATTCCACACCCAGGCAGTGTTGTGAAACATTATGTTTCTGATATTTTTATTACGAGAGTTGAAGAGGAGAAAGTTTATTATATAAGATCATTTTAATGAGCATGTAAAACCACCTCGATCTTGAAATACAAATAGGATGGTAATCATATACATTTACGGCACAAAAATTATATTAATGTTCTGAATTGAATTTATCTAGTTTTGATGTGTTTGAAACTACCTTAAAAATATCTCTCGGTTCTCTATATGACATAGTTTATATATTTTTATAAGGGAGGTAATTGTTAAAATATACATTGAACAATTCAAACACATATAATACGCCTTGGAACAACAAGAAAAATCTGTAATCGCTCTACAAATTAATTTGCTCATCCACATGGCAATAACATCACAACATTTAAATCAATCGTTTATCAAAACATATTTACAAGAGTGTTTCTTAAGTAGAGGTCAGAAACGTATTTTGTGGCCAAAACTAAAGTTTTTTTATATAAATGTGGTGTCTCAAGACAGCCGTTGTCAAAAATTAAAAAAAAAATGAATTTTCAATTTATAAACCGCTTAAGATGATTTAACATGAATTTTGGATATTTAATGTGGCAGTAGGTATGGAACAAAAAATTATCAGCTTTAGAAACTTACCAGTGGCGGAGATGTGGGTATCATCGATAATTATTGACCAAAGAAAATACATCACCCTGTATATTACAAATAAAATAAGTCATCATATGCGCCATTGTATTATCTTCACTATTTGTTTGTTTATACACTTGTTTGTATTCCAAACTGATTAACAACAAAATTGATTTATGTTATCAAGTGCATTTTTAGAGTTGCTTCCTAAACATATCTTAAGGGAGGCCATACAAAACAATAACAATAAGAAAGTCAAATTATTAGCTTATTTTTTTAAATATTAAGTTTTAATAATGGCTTATGCATATTCAAATACTGAAATGGCCAATATGGTTTACATTTATGGCCTTGCAAATGGAAATGGTACTGAGGCTAGGTTGATATGGAAAGATTTCCAAATCATCTAACTCCAAATCCAAGAATTACTCATTTCAGAAAAGTCCAATTCCTGGAGGACTTTTGAGTATTAAAACTAATGAGTTGGAAGAGGCTATTCTACACGAATTTAAAGGAGATTCAAATACTAGTACTACGAAGATCGTTATAAATCTTAATGCAAATCATAAATTAGTTTGATCCGTTCTGAAGCATCAACAGATACCCAAATCACATACAAAGGGATCAAGCCTTACTGCCTTACAGTTTTACCACAGAATTTTGCAAAAAACTTAACAAAATGCTGACTTTACTGCTGGCATATTGTTTACCCAAGATAATTTTGCTAGAGATGCTATAATGAACTTCTACAATAAACACGTTTGGTCTGATGAAACCCTAATGCCATAATGGAGTGTCGATTTCAACATCAGTTTTCTTTGAATGGTGGATATTATTGGAAATTTCTTGTTGGGCCTTATTTTTACTAAGAGTTTCAATCGGTGCCTCCTACAGACATTTTCTTGAAAATGTTTAATCTCAACTACTTGATGTTCCCTAGGCGCTAAGACAAAGAATGTGGTTTATGTACAACGGGGCTCCCCCACATTTTATGTTGAGTGCTCGTGAATGTTTAAATGCAAGATATAAACCCTATTGATTTTTTTTGTTTGGGGCATGTGTTGACATTAATTTACAAGGTTCACATTGAATCTGAGGAACACTTGTAGCTGATTCTGTCTGGAATTTTTGCACGAGTTCGAGCTGCAATTTCAATATCTGAAACAGATATTTTGAAGGTTAAGGGAAAATAATAAATACAATGGCGAATATGATCTATTTTATTTGCATTATTATATAGGGTATTTTGTTTTTAGGTAAATAATGATCGATACCCACACCTCCGCCGCTGATAAGTTTCTAAAACTGGTAATTTTTTGTTTCATACTAAATATGCACATCGAATTTGGATAAATTATCTAACGTATTTTTTTATCAAAATCATTTATCAGAATTTATTATATAAATCTATAGCTGCCCATCTCGACATAATGAAAATTCTAGGAATTCATATAAAAAGTATCTAAATAAAACCCGAATATTTTAATATAAAGCAGAACAATCACCATCTTTACACGCCGCTCTTATGTAACTTCAGAAAACGCTCCCTTGAAATATTTGTTGTCAGAAACATAACATCCTCTCCACATATAGCGGAAATTTACCGACAGATACTTCCCAAGATATCTACATTTTAAAAAGTGTGCAACATGAATAATTTAACTATTTGATGGAAATCGAATCGATAAGAAAAATGTGAATAAATTACTAACCGTCAGCCAGTTTCTGGATACGAGGTGGATACAATTTGAAAAAGATATCATCTGTTCAATATGCTATTTGTTGCTGTTATATGTGTTATCATCATTATGCGGCTATTAGAAATAAACTCAGTATTGGGGGTTTGTTTAGAGGGTAAAAGTAAATAAAAAATCAAATAAATATATTCTCACACATCAACTGCTACTGAGATAGCAATGAAAATATATTTATTTACAACCTATAATGTAATGTTGATATTTCAAATTTACAGTATGTTTGAAAGAAACATCTTTCTGACTATGACATATATCCGGATGGAAAGTTACATCTATCAAATCACTTTCCACCCATTTTCCCTGGGTTGAAAAATGTCATTTTTCAACCCAGGTAAATTACAACATTCATTGAATAATCAAAACGTTTTCTTCAAAAAAATATCTTATTGTCCCTTAAAACATTCTCAAATTTTACTCACATTAATTATTACAAATTATTTTACTAAATTAACTGTAACATTCGATTGATTATAAGCGACAGCGACAGAATATGATAATTAATTCTAAACATCCTGCGTAGAAATGGTAATATTTTTTGTTCTTCAGTTTGGCATTTCGCCAAATATTTTTGTAGCAATTTTAATCTGAGAATCTGTGGACGTACCCTTCCGCTACGGTGGAAGATTTCCATCTCCCTAATCCCTTCAACTGGAAAACATCACCACCGCTATTTACCAATAGTGTGGCTGTTGTTCTTCGGAAGCAGTGTGTATGTTTCACAATGCGGAAGCTTTAGAAATTGCCATTTTTTGGGAAATTGACTTATCGAATTGTGGCCAAATGTCTGTCGAGTGATTTTACCGAATCTTAATTGTAAAAATAAGTTTTCATTTAGAACATCTAAACAAAGTGCAACACACACACAGTTTTAGTTAACGTTACTCATTACAAATACTCTTGACTGGTAGGCTTTTAATGTTGAATGAGTCAATTTCATTTTAGTCAAGGCAATAAAGCATTATGATAGGAAATCTTTTAGGATAGGACGTATCGGAATGCGGTTTTTTGCATTCGCTTGCAAAAATTATTTATATCATTCGTACCTACTTTGTACCTATTACAAGCTGGAAGTTGCATTGCTGCAGCCAAAAATGCATGCAAAAAATGCATCTTTTGAGAGGCCTTTTGGCAAATTTAATAACTTCGTAAATAAGAGTCAGAATTGGCTCAAGTCGGGTACCCGGGGGTTTTCGAGGTCGCTGATCACGATTATGATGTTCAAATTGACCCTTCGAACACCTGGAGCTCAGGAACGCCGACGAACGTCATTTCCGGGGACTATCCCGAACTTTATGCGAGAAAGGAGAGAAACTGGGCACTCGGGGGTTTTTTGGGTCGCTGAATTCGAATATACCATCGGCGAACACCCCACGGACACCTGGTGGGCCCCAACCTGGACGCGGACGTCATCTTCGAGAATTTTTCTGGAAATAGCGACAATAACGAACCGAAAATCAGTATGGGGGCTTTTTGTGTGCGCTGAATCCGAGTTTTATGTTGAAAACGACCACCCGAACACCTGGTGCGCCCTAACCTGGCTTTGAACGTCATCCCCGAGGGTTTTTCAGACATAATTGAAAAAAACCACCTGAATACGTTACGGGGGGTATCTTTGGCCTTTTTAGTGCTTCATTGCCTCGACTATTTATACAGTTCTCTACTTCAACATGCACCTGATACACCAATTATGAGTACAAACTTTATAGGCAGCATATTATCTGGTGCATTCTTAAAAAAACACCGCAATGTCCTCAGAGGAGAAAGTGCTTGACTCTTTGGATACCTATCCTAGATTTTGTTGTTTCAAAACATGCAGCTTTATCGTACATTGCACGACTCTTCTTAGGTGACAAATCTTTGTCCAAATTTTCAGCGGCTTCTATCAGTTGAGGAGAAGTACAAATAATTTGTTCTAAATCACTCATTGTCTTCAAAAACATTTTTTTGGTGACATTCTATCAAAAATGTAACTAACTTAAGTTTGTATGTGTGATTTTTTTAATACCATAGTAACCATTGTCAAAATGTCAACTTTGTTAATTTCTCACATAATTATTTTTGTTTAAAAAACCGTCACTTGCATTTAAAAGACATGGTTGTAGATAAAATTATACGCAAACTTCGGTGAAAAGTTTCATTCTTGTCTCGAGAAATGTAATATACTATTACCCGGGTTAATTATTGTCAGAAGAACAAAGAAGATCTTCTGCATCATAAATTGTAACATTGATCTACTAAACATAAATTAATGAATTCAGTTTTCAGATATGCTGCATACATTAACTGTTAGCTCAAATATGGATTGCAGAGATAGTTCTTTGAAGTGCATGGTGATTTGTTTCTATGAGCCTGCACAAGTGACAATCCAATCGAGTAATGCCTCTCTTGTGTTAACTTTTGTTGCATAAACTAATGCTTTAAATCGCCATAAAAACTATAATCAAGAGAATTCAAATATGGTGACTTGAAGGCTAATTTTGTATGTCATCACGGCCAATAGAGCTTTACAGATTGGCCGTAAAAAATTAGAATCGAGATTTATAACAAACAATCATTGACTTCGAAATCAGATATTGAAAAAGTAATTAGATCATTGTAATATTTTTCTGCGGATATACATGGTATCTGCTTTTATTTGTGTACAAATTCGTAAAGTCTTTATTCTTCAAGGTAATCACACAATTTTTTTTAATTTAATTGACATCGAAAACCGCTTTCTCTGACCGTTCCCCGGCATGGCGGTCCACGATCTGCTATGATTTTTTTATACCCTCGAAATTCAATAAAAACGCTTAGCGATTTTTTATTTAAAATCTGATAAGGTGGTCTTACTCATGACTCCTCAAAACCTTATTAAATTTGAACAAAAACTGTACAGAGTGTTTTCTTCTATATGTTCTTAAAGTTTCATGTTTGTAAAGATTCGCAAAAACTTTATTTTTCAAAATAACGCAACAGATACTTTTCTTATTTAAATGTCATCGAAAACCGTTACTTCTAATCCTATCACAGCGTTTAAGATGGCGATCCAAGGTCTGCTATGATTATTTTTATACCACCCGAATGCAATAAAAACGTTTAGCGATATTTCATTTAAAATCTGATAAGGTGATGTTATTCAGGTCATCTCAGAACCCATATATGTAAAAGAAACTACAGAGTGTTTTCTTATACAAGTCCTTAAAGTTTCATTTTTATAAAAATTTATAATAACTTTATTTTCCAAAATAACGGAACAAATATTTTTATATTTTAAATTATATCGAAGACCTATCCTATCAAGACTTCTAATCCTATCACGGTGTTTAAGATGGCAATCCAAGGCCTCCTATGATTATTTAGAGTAGACACCCTGTATGGAGAAGATATGACGAACTCCTGATCAAAGTGCGATCAATTTGTAAGATGATGAGAAACGCCAATTCTATCAGAAAAATGAGAGAACACGAAAACGCGGTATGGATGGGCTTCAAATGGGTTATCGAGAATTTCCTTGGGAACTATAAAAGTTTAGATTACACGAAGAAAGTAGGGAAAATGGTGAAAATTATTAAAAACTGGATTACTTGATTAACCTGAAATTGCATTATATTAACTAGGTATATCCCACATAGTCTTGATATTTTCAGTGAAGAACAAGGTGAAAGATTTCATCAGGATTGAAGGATACATAGCAGGGCAACCAAAGCAGGTGGAATAAACATATGCTGGTTGATTACTGTTGGATGCTCCCAAAAGATATATCAGAAAGATAACGCAAACATGAGGGATAGTCATTCCACAGATATTTTGAGTGTAAGATATAGATAGAAAAAAACATCTGGGCTAAGCTCTACCAGTCAACAAGTCGTTTGAACTTGGCATTTTTCCGCAAAATTTAAAAACTAATAAAGTTATTCCCCTATTTAGAAAAAATGACCCGACTTTAATGGAAAATTATAGACCCGTTGCTGTTCCGTCTGGGTTCTCCAAAATATTTGAATATGCATTTTTAGAATGCCTCTTATCATTTGTTAACAAATTTAAAATTTTATCTATGAACCAACATGGATTTTGTGAGAATAGATCGACATCTTCAGCAATGTTATCTCTTTATAATCAAATAATTGAATTTGTTGAAGCCGGCGAATGTCCAGCAGTTATTTTTTGTGATTTGAGCAGAGCCTTTGACTGTGTCAATCATAATTTATTACTATCTTTTTTAGAAAAATATGGCATAAGAGGAACTGCACTTAACTGGGTATCAACATTTCTTCGGGGTCGTCAACAGTATGTGTCTCTAAAGATCGAATCTAAGCAATCTATAGATTTTGTGCAATCCGGTTGTTTGGAGTCGGATGTAGGTGTGCCTCAAGGCTCAATAATAGGACCTGTTTTATTCATTTTATATGTCAACAATCTATCAAGTGTCACAAAACATATCGCCTATACAGCTTATGCTGATGACTTTTCAATGGTTTTATCGTCAAGGGATTCAGAGGCATTGAGTAGTAGAACCGCAGAAGCAGTGGCCAGAGTCTCACAGTACTTCAACAGCATCGATTTGTTTTTTAATTTGGACAAGACTGAAATTTTAAGAATACATAATTATCAAAAAACTATCGAAGATCTACATATTGAAGTAAATAATAAAATTGTGACTAATGCACATGACGGTGTACGTTTTCTAGGTGTTTATTTGGATGAATTCCTGAACTTTAAATTACACTGTGACAAACTTATTTCGAAATTGAATTCTCTGAAGTTTCTTTTCTTAAATTTGCGAACGGTGCTAAACCTTTCCCAGCTTGTACACGTTTACTATGCCCAAGTAGATTCAAGACTTAGATACGGAATTTGTTTATGGGGAAATTCGACCAATTCAGTTAGTGTTTTTATTGCTCAAAAAATAATCATCCGTTGCATGTTAAACATATCAAACAGAGAGTCATGTAGACAATATTTTAAGGAATTGAACATTTTACCCCTTCCCTGTTTGTTTATTTACGAATTATGTGTTTATGTATATAGAAATAAGAAAAGCATTGACATTAACAAAGATAAATACAACTATAACACGAGACATGCTGGTGATCTTAGAGTGTCGTTTGCCAAACTAAAACTAGCCCCGAATGCTCCTTGTTGCTTGGGTCCAAAATGTTTTAATCGTTTACCAAACGATGTTAAATACTGCTTGTCTGTAAATGTTTTTAAACGAAAGTTAAAGCTATATTTGCTCGATAAATGTTTTTACAGTGTTTCGGAGTTTTTAAATTTGAAGTTTTAGAATGTTAGATTAGGTATGTGACGAATCCAATACATGTGTGTGTTAACATTTACTGATCACTAATGTACGTTTTGTTTAGAATGCCTTATTTAATTAATCTTTATTTTTTGAAAAGTGTATCAAAAATCTAATCAGAAAAACTAAAAATATGCCACAAATAAATAGCTTCAGAGAATATAATAAGAAAACATTTTCAATGAGTAGCTCTACAAATGTTACTAATCTCAAATTCTGAGCAAATATTCAATTTGCCCATGTATCTTTATCTTTCTCTTTAAAATTATATATAATTTGGTACAAACAATATTTAGTCTTCTATTAAAGATGTTACATCAAAATTTCCTTTTGAAAACAGAGTTTAAGGGAAAAAAATAAAAGCACTAATTAAACTGGCTTCCTTTGACCCAAATAATGAAACTGTGAATATTTGTGTATTAAATTTAATACAACTGCAAATTTCTATAAATAGTTACAGGTAAAAAATAATCTAAAATCAATAGATTTTATGATTTATTTGATGATGATTCTGAAATCACTCAATCAATGACCTCCTTATACAATCGAATTCATTTCTCGTGAAGCGACAAAAGCCTGCAAATCAAACTGCAGATTTGTTTCTTCTTTTTGTTGGATATCAAAATATTGTTTCGTGGTGCAATCTGAACAACATGATTTATATAATAAAGTGAATTTATTTTTACTTGATATATTTCCTTCAGAAGTAATCAAAATAAAGTCTCTTACACTCTATACATACAGAGTGTTTCAGTGTGTACAAAAATTTACTAGGTTATAAATCCGATCAAACTCTAATGAACTTCACACACCAAGATTGTTAAGCTCATGTAATATTTATTTTGACAGAATCAAGACATTCTTGCAACTTTTGGACTCTCAATATTTTCGCAATTTCAAATTGCTTTTCTAATTCAAGTTCAAAAAAGATACTCTTGTATGTATATCGTTAAGTATATCTTTTTTGAGAATAAATATTTAGATTTTTTGATGCACTATAAGCCATAAATCACAATTATTTTATTATGAAGATAATAATGGTAATAATCGTATGTTTTTAGGTACTTCAAAACCTTGCAGAACTATACAATGAAACCTATAATGAAAATAACCTAATTCTTAGTGGAACTCACTCTCATGGAACCCCTGGTGGATTTTTGATGGACGTCATGTTGGACATTTCCGTATTGGGATTCGTTAAAGAAACTTTCGACGCTCTTGTCAACGGTATCACTAAGGTAAACCAAATTATGAACACATACTATTTTAAATCGAACGATTAAAATCTCATGTTGATCATAAAAAATTGAAATCCTAATTTTCATCATCATAAAAGAAACATTTTTCATATAGATGTTATTTATTAATTGAATCCGGTAGTCATAATATTTAACACTATTTTTTCGTTAATATTTGG
Organism: Monochamus alternatus; assembly: GCA_037114965.1. Lineage (NCBI taxonomy): Eukaryota > Metazoa > Arthropoda > Insecta > Coleoptera > Cerambycidae > Monochamus > Monochamus alternatus. The sequence continues at coordinate 17,828,861 of CM073435.1, read as the reverse complement.
AGAATTTCAAAACATAAAATGCATTCAACCCCAATTACACAGAAACTGTACCAATCTTTCTGTAGTGCGATTATATCGAGAATGGAGGCTGATGTTGCCAGATTAAAAAATATCACCCGGAAAAATATTTCAAATTTCCGAGATTTAATAATTCATTCCGGGTATGAAAAAGACAAATTAGCTCAATAGTTTTATTTGAGTTCATGAACTAGAGATAATATATATCAAAATATACAATATGAGCGAAAATACCTTAGTAATATGTTGCTTATTTAAGAGAGATCATTTTCCTCATTTTTTGTCTAGTCCAGGGATTTCACTAATAGATATAATGGATATGGCAACCAGAAATGTCTGGCATACTAACATTTGATAGATATATATCGCTGCTTTAAAATATACATGATGTTTGTTATGTTGTATTGCGGTTGGTTCTTGTGGACTTGTGACCGTGCACTGTATGAATAGCTTTGTAACTGAATTCTTTTTACTTAATTGACAAATTTTTATTTAATTTTCATGTGACTCATACACAAAATTTCTTGCAATAACAGTACAATTTTAATTATAATTTTTTGTGACATTTTCCTACTTGATTCACATGCTTGTATGTAATATTTAAACAATGTTATGTTATAATTTTGACACTATGTGAGTTAGTAACGTTGAAAGTTTCTTTGGGTCAACTAAAACAACATGTTTATCTAAATGACGTATTATTTCAATTCTAACTAAATGTTCTATGAACAGGAAACACATAGAATTTCCTTGAAACCATCATCGACTAGTTCATGTTTATTTAAAATTTCTCTAGGACATAGTTTTTTAAATTAAACTATACCTTAAATCTCTTCTTAGAATCAGCTATACTTGGCGACTTCTGGGCTAATCTTCTTGATTAAACTGAGGTGTAGAGAAATTATTATTGTTACATTAGTAAAACCGCACACAATTGACTCGTAGAATGTTTCCAAAACACCATAATATTCCAAAATTCAGATATGTTTTTCTCAGATGATATCTAATGTAACCTAATATTTTAAAAGCAACGCTATTTCTACTATAAATAACAAATTAATTTTATTTAATTGTAAATGTCAAAATTTGTGCATCTTTATTCATTCATTTTAACAATATTTTAGAGCTGTTTGATACAAGTTGCCAAATCTTTTTGCGTTCTTGAATAATTATCTCATCCCATTCTCAAATAGAAAAGCGATACTTCACAACTTACAACAAGAAATGTCTATATTTTGAGACATCAGCAATTCTTTTTTGTTCACTGTTGAATTATTATTATAGACTAACTAATGATGATTAGCAGCCTTATTTTTGTTCAGTTTGTTGTCGATAGTGGGAAATTAGAGGCCAAATTTCAAAGAAAACACCAAATTTTTTCAATTGTCGACGTTTCGTCACTTATCGTGACATCCTCAGGACACTATAAAATTTAATAAATTCAAAATTACATCGCAATTTATAAATAACAAACTTAACATTAAAGTATTAAAAAAGTGTGTTTAAAACATTACAATAAAATGAATATAACAATTATAAATTGTGATGTAATTATTATATACACACACAATTTGTGAACCGTATGGCTATATTTATATCGAAAGTTTAAATTAGAATGCTCTTATATTCAATTTAAAAAAGACTAAACAAGTCTGTAACTGGTTAATGATTTATTTATTTTGTTGTGGGTAAGAGTTTACAAACTTATGTTATTACTTTCTGAATTCTTTTCAAATTAAGTCATATTTTTTTACATTTTTAAATAAAATTTGGCACAGGAATATCATGAGAAATTCTGATTAATATACAGAAATTCTTTACAGGGAGAATATAATACGAATACACAATTAAAGCATATTTGCGCGTGTCAAGTAATTATTTAAACCCCATTTTGCGACTGTTATTGGCCCATGGCGACCTCGATTCATTCATAGGTACCAGTTCTACTCGGTGTAGGCCTAACGCGACGTTTTCAAACTAAAATATTTTCTAATGGACATAGTAATAAACGGTTGTATTGACTATTTTAGAAATCAATAATAATTTAAAAAAATATTTAATATTGAAGTTATAAACCACCAACGAATCAAATAATAAATCATTTACATAAATAGTGAGATAAAAAACCAATACTCAATAGGTAAATTATTAAAAGAGTAGTTAATGTCGAAATCTTACATATCAGAAGTGGGATGTAAATTAATAAACATCCGTTTTTATAAACAACTTCATTCATTCATGCGTTTCTTCAATCGTGTTAGTATTATTAGTATTATGTTGCTCATTTGTTAGGTTAGGGCGTTTACGATTGTGAGAATAAGCTGTAAAACTTGAATTATTCTCGTTTCTTAAGAATACAAACACAAAATCATTAATAAATGAACATTCACAATTAAATTAATGGAAAGATATATCAGAAATTTTCCCAAACCTACGATTACGGTAGCTGGAATGTGTGCGTGGTGGAGTCTGTCGTCTGTCATACCAAGATGACCAATAGAAATCGTATTTTGACACACTGGCGTATTTATTGCAGCGCATGCGTATTTCGGGTATGCTTTCAGAGGTATATGCGGCACTTCGGGCACTTACAATTTTATAGGAAGAATATACGGACTGCATGTATTTCCTTTGTGATAAATGTTATAAATTGGAAACGGTCTTATACCATTAGTCACTCTACATTTTTCGCACTTGGGTATAAGTTGGGGATTACTGCCGCACATTCGAGAATTGTCGTGAGCAATGATCTGTTGTGACTCACGTTAAGTGCACGCTAATTCACGTTGCGGTTTCAAGACTAAAACGCACAATCACGCACTTCACACGTGACCTATCGTGACCTGCCTTGTCTCACGCCAAGTGCTGACCTCTAGTAGACACCATTGAAAGCTATCGACCTTTATCGCGTCACTATCAAATAGTCAGATAATTTACCTATGGCATACTGATGAGAGCTAATAAGCTCGAAACCGATATATGTCTGGTGGGTTGCTGACAAGTGCTATAGGTTTTTTAGCTGTAATTCTGTGCTGGTCGGAGCATTAGCCTGAAATTCCGTGTTTACAAAATACCGTTCTCGGCGAACGCGATAGTGGTCGATAGTTTTCAATGGTGTCTACTGCGATGTAAAAGGCTTCGTGTCTGTCTCATAGTACCTTCTGTCGGATTACAAACAGTTTTAAAACAGCTAGGATTATTCGTCAGATACCTAACATATGGGTAATAAGCTCCAAACCCGTATATGTCTGGTGAGCTGCTGTCGAGTGACCTTATCTATTTGATATAGGTTTTTCAGATGTAATTCTGAACCAATGCTGGTCGAAGTATTATTCCGCAAAGTAGTGTTTCCTGTTATTTCGTGATTACAGTTCAAGACATATTTAGTGATAAAAACGGCACGATACGTCTCTGACCTGATGCCCGTAAAAAATTATCGACAGTGAATTGTAATCTATCGTGTTATTACGCCGATAACTTAATTTTTATTGTGCACTCAGCGACAAGGAGTAAACACTTTTTTACTTAGATACATGAATGAATAAGATATTTTACCTTAAATATTTATTTATTTGCTAATAAAAACAAACGTAGATAAAAAAAATTGTTGACGGTCGCCAAAGAGCTGCGGAAAATGGAAATTTACCAAGGAAAATACAAAAAGACCGTTATCGAAATACCCACATCGTAGAAACTTATTATTGTTTTCGAATATTAGGTTATTAGAATTTATTATTTTTCATACGTCTCCATTATGTATTTACAAGTGAATACGAAATTTTAGTATTATGTTCAATATTATTCAGTATGTAGCTACATATACCATAACTAGGAACTTATTGCTTCTCAAAAAGTAGTTTGGTATATAACGTCACTCATCCGTATATAGCACTTTGCTAATAAAGTTGGGACATCTGCAATTTGATTTTGAAACCAATTGCAAAATTCAATTAAATTTAAATAAACAAACTAACTGGGTCGCGAATGCAAGTACTACTGGCTGCAGTATATTGATATTTCACATATACCCCCCCCCCAGTATGTGTAGTGTGATCACCAAATTTGTGGGAAATAAATGGGGGAACGAATGAAGGATTTGAATATGTATGTGATCTTGACGTGACAACACTGTTTCGCTTCAACACTCGACGCCATATAACTGCGTCATGAGAAAATTTGTAGTGTATCAGGAGCACTGTATTACAGATTGTTATGAGCTGATTTGCTTCTGTTTTGAAAGGTCGAGTAAAAATATTATTTTTAGATTTTCTGTCTTTATTAAGCCTTTCGAATGCATGGTTAAAATTAATGACATTATAAAAATCGATGATGTCCGAATACTTTGAAACTTTGGTGGTGAATATATACCTATAAAGTGAGTCCAAACGTAGCCATATTGATTATAGTCAGAAGCGTCCGATTCTAAGATGCAGAAAGGGGGTCGATTTTTCAAAAAAAGTATTAGCGATTTTTTTTTTAGAAAAAAAAACTAGTAAGATATTCTTAATCAGCACCTTTAGAAACCCCCTTGTACAATATTACATCGTTGTGGGTTTAAAGGTATTTAAGATATGGGCCGTTGTAAAACAATTTTTTGCAACTTAAAACAATTTGTATCTGTAAAATGGCCTCTCAAATAAAAAAAAAAATGCATTCATAATTTTTTGTTCAGAATAATGTATTGTACTGGTATGAAATAATTCTACAACAAAATAATATCTTTTTAATAAGACAAAAATTCTAATTTGTACGTAGGTACATACCTACCATTTTTCTAACAAATAATCTTCAGTAAAAATCTAAGTAAGCCATGAAAACAAAAGTTTGTATTATTATTTTGTTGTAGAATCATTTCATACCAGTAGGTACCATTATTCTGAAGAAAAAATAAAGATAATATTTTTTCATTTTATTGGGTTTTTGCCACACTTCTGAAAAATAATAAAAATTAATTAAATAAGCCCTTGCGCCAAACGGAACAGTCAAGGGTTATTTTTGAAATCTAGTTTGCCTAACCAAAAAATCTCACACTGAAAAAAGCAGATATGTAAAAAATAACAAAAATCACATCACCAGCGCGCACTTCCGTATTATTGACGTTTTGAAAAACTCTCTGTTTTCGTTTTCAAAATAGTAGTAAAAATATTAAACGTATGTCGAGTTTGACAGTTTAAAATTTGTTTATCTGCTTCCATAGAGATGTTAAATGATTTTTATTTTATTTTTACTTACTTCTTGATACAACTGTAGCCAACAATGATCGATGTTTACTGAACAGTTTGACACACACTTATCTCCGTTCAACAAAATAATCGCGGTCTCTTTTCTTTTTGTCGCGTTATCTTCCTTCTCTAACATTTTTGCCGAACCCTAATGAATCACATGACCGTTTTCCCAAGCGTGTTCGCAAATTTTGGATTTTTCAAATTCCCGTCTTTTTATATAATTTTTCCTCAACTCTAACATTCATAGGCCGAGACGTTTCTCCAACATAATGTTTATTGCATTCACAAGGTATACTGTAGATGCAATTTTTTTAATTTTGTATATCATTTTTTGGACGCGTTTTTGACAAAAATGATCGTAAGTGAAAATAAAATAAAAATCATTTAACATCTCTATGGAAGCAGATAAACAAATTTTAAACTCTCAAACTTGACATACGTTTAATATTTTTACTACTATTTTGAAAACGAAAACAGAGAGTTTTTCGAAACGTCAATATTACGGAAGAGCGCGATAGTGATGTGATTTTTGTTAATTTTTACTTATCTGCTTTTTTCAGTGTGAGATTTTTTGGTTAGACAACCTTAGTTTCAAAAATAACCCTTGACTGTTCCGTTTGGCGCAAAAGCTTATTTAATTAATTTTTATTATTTTTCAGAAGTGTGGCAAAACCCCAATAAAACTAAAGAAAAACTAAAATTATGCTACAAATAAATAACTTCAGACAATATTTTTTTCATTTGAGGGCCCGTTTTACAGATACGAGTTATTGTACTGTATTGTTGAAAAAAATTGTTTTTTGACGAGCCATATCTTAAACACCTAAGAATATCTTATTAGTTATTTTCTAAAAAAATCGCTAATACTTTTTTTTTTAAATCGATCTCTTTTCTCCATCTTAGAATCGGACGCCTCTGACAATAATCAAATATGGCTACGTCTAAAGACTCACTTACTCGAAGTATTCGAATATCAGGTGAGCGAGATACCAGGGTGGCTCCATGAAAAGTGGGACACATTGTATATATACATATAATGCGTTATAAGTTATCTGACTTTCGATTAGAACTACAATGACTCACTCATTGTCTCCTTCGACCCATTTCATTCACGCTGCCGACGTTGTTTGATAAACAAAAGGAAGTAATCTATGTGGGAAGTTTGTATCATAAACAGAGATTGTTGCGTTAAAGGTGAAATTTACTGTAATCAAGTGTATATCCTATATCACTGTGAGACTCCACTGTAAATATTTGCTATAGTGAGTTTCTGTTTTGATACATTTTTTTATTGGAAAAGGAGACAACATTAAAAAAAAATCAGCATGTGTAATACTAAGTTACTTGGATCTATGAACAATTATCTGTTTCATAAGAAACGCAATGAATTGTATGATTTTATTTACTTCATATAGTAGTATGTAGTATTTCGTCTCTTTATACAGGGCGAGTCAGAAAGAATGGGTCAACACTAAGCTGGAGATTCTAGACACGAAAATATTGACATGAAAATTGGACACAAGCCTACTAAGCAATGAAATAGCAATATCAGCGCCTGAAAGAAAATCATCACAAAATACATTAAAACCTTTAAATGTGAATAATTCAGATAAAGTTAGACGACCTAAACATGAGTACAGCTATTATGTAGAACTGAACGTTCTTTTAGATTTTTAAGCATAGCTCAACAGATAAAAAAATATATATTTTGATTTACCTAAATAATACGGTGAAACTAGGACCCTCTGGGAATAACGTCAAAATAACCTTCAAATTCGTAATTCTCACACCAAAAAACCTAACACTACCCATTTTCAGTCATGTTAAATTTAAGACTTGAACACCCTTCTTAAACCGGCGACATTCGTATGAGGCATGATGCGCTCAAACATAATATTGTGTCCAGTGTATAGTATCTCCAGCTTAGTGTTGACTAATTCATTCTGACTTACTCTATATACAGATTTGTAAAGTGAGGATCTTGATGGTGAATTGCGTTTTGCCGCTTGCGTGTATTTGTGTCATGCTACACGCATACTTCCACCACAGCGTGCTTCTACTGTTCGCATCAGGCAGTGTTGCCAGGTGGGAAAAATTCAGTGCATGAGAATAATTTCAAAGAAGCATGAGGTTTGGAGAAAAAAGCATGAAATGGCTTAATTTATCAAAAAACACCTCTTGACACAGCTTAATTTTTAATTACTTTTGTAATGCCATTTTTATTTCATTAAAAAGCATTATGTTCTGATATTTTATCATAATATTACATTGTAAGTAGGTACTTACAGGTACTTACTTAAAAGTTATTAACCACGTAACCTTTCTAATTTATTTTATTGTTAGGCCGGGCGAACGTTGAGGCGCAGTTGACGTGACGCAGGGTGACTCACGGGTCGTAAAATCTGTTTCCATAAAATGTAGGTACCCTTACGGAATAGAGTTAAGAATCACTGCAATACAGCGTGAATACAGCACACACACCGCATATCCGTAGACTGTCATACCCGTTTATGTATTCATTGCTAATTATTAAGAGAGCAGTCTACAATAAAGAACATTTCAAGTACCCAAATATTGTAGATACCTACCTCTATCTATTCAATTTTGCCCTCGATTTTGCCTTTATTTCTCGTTAGGTCTTTGTTTTGGTAGATTTCAAAGAGTAATTTTAATAATTTTATTATTTCTTTTTGTGTCTATTACAAAGCATGAGATTTTGTAATCAAAATATGAGAGCATGAGATTTCCTCGGAATACATGAGATCTCATGCAAAAGCATGAGACCTGGCAACACTGGCATCAGGTGACCGGACAGTTAGATTTGCAATGGCGAATTGGCGTTGGCGATACGAAACCGATTACCGTAGTAGTGGGGAATGGTAGACCAATGCACGTCGCCGCGCCTCTTATACTTCGTACCTTCCCTGGGATGAAGCGGCAATTTCTATTTTCCCTGTAAAGATCCGCAATTTCCGATTCTGTATATATCTTTTTAAAAATATTATTGAAACCATTGTGACAAATAGATCGGTTAAGGGTTGTTTTTACCCACGACGGAACGGAGACGGTATATGCGTTTGGGGTGAGAGAATGTGTGTGCAAACCAATGTTGCCATTTATCTCCAAGTCCGATTTTGATGCGGTTTGTATTTGATTGGTGCATGTTCTCAGATAGGTGTTACGGTGACAACTCACCAGGGGGCGTAACATTTGTTTGTACAAACCAATGTTGCCATTTATCTCCAAAACTACTGGTCCAATTTTGATGCGGTTTTCAGTAATAGGTTCTAGTTTGATTGGTGCATGTTCTTATATACGTGTTACGATGAAATCTCACCAGGGGGCACTGCAGTAAACATTTGTTTGTGCAAAACCAAAACTACTAGTCCGTTTTGGATGCGGTTTTCAGTGAAGGGTTCGGGTTTAATTGTGGTTCATACTCTTAGATATGTTTTACGGTAAAAACTCACCAGGGGGCGCTGCAGCTGCACATTTGTTTGTGCAAAATCAAAACTACTATTCCATTTTGGATGCGGTTTTCAATAATGGGTTTGTGGTTGATTAGTGAGGATTATTAAATAGGTGTTACGGTAGTAACTCACTAGGTGGCGCTACAGTAATATTTAGTCCGATTTTGATGCGGTATTCAGTATAGGGTTTGTGGTTGATTAGTGAAGGTTCTTAAACAGGTGTTACGGTGGTAAATCACTAGGAGGCGCTGCAGTAATATATTTTATTTTAGCTACTACATATTTAAAAAAAATCGACAGAACTCAATAGGTAAGTATTTCTGTTGAGTGTGGTGATACAGAAACTCTAAAAATGTTAGAAAAAACTTAAAAAACAAAAAATTCATCACGTCATCCGGCATTAGTTGAAAATGTCTTTTCTACCATTTTTATCTTCTCTTCTCTTTCATGACTGTTCTAGAGTTGCGGCTTAATATTTCCTACATCATACCTATCAAATTATTATTTTCATTTTACGTAATAATATCGAGTTGAGTTTCAACAAAGTCCCCAGCAAAGTTTAGTTGTAAATATTTGTTATAATTACATATTAATATATTAAAATAAACTGTATCGATTTTGTATAATGCATGTACCTATGCTCTTTAAAAAGATTGAAATAAAAGCAAAATTAAAAATTTTGAAAAACCCACGACGGTTAAAATATATTTGAAAAAGGATAAAATAATTAAAAAACCCTCGACTTAAAGAATTTATGTAACTAGAGATAATAAACGTAAAACAAGATGTAGATATGGCAACAACATATTCAACTCCCTATGAACTTAATAAAAAAAACCAAAGAAAATCCATCGGGGAATGCCACTAAATGAACTAGTTTTGCAGTTTTATAGTAACGTGAATAATTTGGAGATAGTTATTTATATTTATGTTGAAATGTAAAATAGTGGTGGCAGCCCCCGACTTTGACTTGAAGTTCATAGGGAGTTGAATATGTTGTTGCTATATCTTCTAGAACCAAATAGGTACATAGGGAAGTGCTATGAAAACTGATACTCTGTTGTTCATATGTCCGACTCTGCGAGAGATCAAATCTACTTATAAAACCTTTTTACGTTTATTATCTCTAGTTACATAAATTCTTTAAGTCGTTTTATTTTTTAATTATTTTATCATTTTTCAATTACATTTTAACCGTCGTGGGTTTTTTCAAAATTTTTAATTTTGCTTTTATAATGAGTTATTTTTGTCTAAATAATTGTAATATTCTAAAATATCACACAGAAAATAAATATAATTTTGCAAACAAAAACGATTTCTAAAATGTCAACTAATTTGAAGCGAAAGGCTTATGTAACCAATGCTGATACAATTATGATGTTAACCCAATGTCAATGGTTTTAGTGAAATAAAGGTTAAAAAGTATAATTTTTAATTCCTAAAGTCTGTCTGTTTTAAAGTTATATATATGTACATGCATCGAAAATTTTCAGATTCCTTTCTGTATTTTTCCTTGAGCATTAACAAAATGAAAACTGTATGCAAATTTTCTAAACTTTGCGCTTTGCAACATCTGAATAAACACTCCAGATACATAAAAACAGATCTTTAAATTCAAAGATACTACCAGGTTTATGAGAACATTATGCTTACTACGTATCGTATGCTATAAACAGTGTTTGCTAAAAATGTTCACCATATGGAATTGCTTATTTGTGAGTAAAAATATTTCAAAATAGTTTTACTTTAAGTAATAATTCAAAAACGCATCATATTTGTATATTTTCTTCAAACCAGCGTTATTTGGAGTATATCGAAGGAAATTTTTAAGTTATCAACAGCAACAAATAGCAAACTTTTTTTTGGAAATTACTACAGTAAAGACTTTTTGTACCTGTTGCTTAAATTTCCAGTGCCTACTCCATTTCCAAATTCTTTAAATTCACTTAATTAAACATTTTTCTTGGCAGGTTTTATAAACGATGTCCTACTGTCTTCTTCGATCTTGTAATTCTTTGGCATCTTCTCGCCATTTGTCGTCCTTCCACTCTCTGTAATAATTTGTATCATATATTTCATTTTAAAATGTACCAGGCCATTGTATCAAAGAATATTAACACATCCGAACTAGATTTAATTCATTTAATGATTCATTTTTTTGGTTGCAGTCCATCGTACGCGCGCACGAGAGTATGGTAGAAGCGAAGGTATTCATAAATTCTGGAGAACTGTTAGATGCCAATATTAATAGAAGTCCTGCATCCTACTTGCAGAACCCAGAGGAAGAACGTGCCAAGTAAGAAATCTCAGGTCATTAAATACCGGTCAGACTACATATTATCATTTTATGATGATTCGGTAGATTATAGTTTTGTCAGTATATGGTAGAAGCGTGCATATCCTTGCGCACATAACTTTTAATTTCAAATAGCATCCACATTTACTTATTTATTTCATACTAATACATTATAAACAAATAAACCCCTAGTTACCGTAACTATAAACATGTTCATAACTCACTAAGTAGTTAATAATTAACTCCCTCTAATGTATTTACAAAAATAAACCGACAATTGTCGAATTTTCCACCGAAATTATTTCCCGAATTGCAAGAATTTTCCGTTGAACTGTTGCCACTGTCTATGACTGTAGTCAAATATGAAGCTGATGTTCCACTTCTTTCCTGTGACATGCCAGCTAACATTCTTGCACTTTTATTTGTCAATTCCATGTTATCGGCCAAATTCCCTTCTGCTATCGTTGAACTGCGCCATCCACCAATGTCGCCATATTTGCTCCTGCATTGACCAAGGTAGCCACGGAAGTCCTCCGCAATGTCCCGTGAAAGCTTCTAGATTTGGCAAACTCAAAAAACTAATAATTTTGCTTGGCATTTTTCCAAATGTATTTTTCTCAAAGAGCTGAACTGTGCAACGTTTTTTTGCGATACGTAAGAAACAGTATTGCTGAACCCGAAGGATGGAAAGACGTATACTTCCTCACTAGATACAATGCAGAGAATTCGGTTTCTTCCACAATTATAAATTTCTTCGGATATCTGTTTTACTTTCCGAAATGTCAACCATCTTAACCAAGCCCCTATCTTCAATTTGATTAATCTTCATATTCAAGTTCTTGACCTCTACAGCTTCCGAAATAACCCATAATCAGAACCACTTGTACAATAGAGCCAAAAAATATGTAAGTTATAGTTTAACGAATTACCTTATGTAGTAAATGTTTTTCATCTGAAGCATCCTAAAAACAAGTTCAAAGTGCCACTAGGTGACCTATAGCAAGTAAGAATAATAGAAACTATGGATTTTTCTTTCCATAAAACCCCACATACCTCAAAATCTTTCTCAATACAAAATTTTTCCAAATCTATATTAGTAACATTTAAATTTGATTTGGAGTATATTGCAACACCTCCTTTGTCAAATATACTTCTACAATAAAATGATTTTAATGTAAAACCTGAAATATGCCTATACTTCACAGCATCATATTTTAAATGAGTTTCAGTTAAACACAAAAACTTAATATCAGAAAAACAATTAACATCAACCTCTAAAGAGCTTACTGTCACATCATTTAAACTTTGTGTATTTTAAAGCAGAATATCAGGATCAAACATCACTTTCCTGGCGGTGCCACCAACCTCCTCTGAAAAAACCTGCTGATGCACGCACCTTCAGGCCACAGTGTCGGATCCATCGCCTTCTTAAAATTGTTTTCATATATAGTAATCTTGAATGATGTATATAAATTGGGATATTTCGCTCTTATTGATTCACACTGAACTTCTGGAAAAGATTTCATCAATAGTTGTTGCAAATCTGAAACCGAGGTTTCAAGATTTAAACGACACACATGTAGATGAACAAATTTTGGTACACCTTTAATAGAAAATTCTTTATTAATGCCAGTAATCCTATTTCTATTATGTCTTTATGTGTGATTTTCTTCCATTCATTTTCGTCTTTGTTTTGAGGTGATGTATTTGAAGGAACTGCTGAAATATTAGGTTTAGAACAAATAGAATTTAGGGGTTGAACGTCATTTGCAAGATTTATCAGCTCATCAAATTTTATTATTATTATTGTTTGTTTGCAAACACGGTATATTTATTTTTTGTTCGTTAGAATCAGAAGCAGGGTTCTTACTATACACCTTATCTATGTGTTTTTTATTTTTATTGATTCTATCCACCCCTTTTTCTACAGTTCTTTTTATATCACTATCTTTTGTCCTAATCTGGCCATCACATTCGCTTGTCATATTAATACTTTTTAATAATAGTATATTTTCATTCAGTACTTTGATTTTATCTTGCAACTCACAAATAATAACATCCTTTTGTTTTACAATATAAGTAAATATAGAGAAATCTATTTTATTGTCAACAGATATTCCTTCCACAGCATCGAAAAATGCCTCTGTGATAGATTCAATGTTTTCGGTTTCACAACAATTTATTAAGCCGTCACCAACAACTTTTACACCTTTCGTGTACTTTGCACAACTTTGATGATATGCACTGGAACATTTTTCACATTTGACATAATTTTTTACAACGTTTTTACTACATCTTTTGCAAATTATTGAAGAACCAGAACACGGCTGTCCTTCCATTGTCACGGTTCCGTATACATTGTCAAATGACTAAACACTTTAGACTTTTTTGGCTCATAGCCTTTACTTTTTCGTTTGACAAACGCTTCCAGTTCATGAAACTTTCTCCCATATGTATTATTATAAACTGTCATCATTAATTTTAGCATTGACCACTTAGTCCACAGGGAATTAGGACTGTACGATTCAGACTGTAAGAAAAATAAATCAATATCACTTATACATACCATGTCTTGAAAGTAAGCCAACATTATAGTTTCACTTATATTTTTGTTTTCAATATAGTTAACTTTCAGCCTCTGCACGAATTTGTCATATTCTTTTTTATACTTTGGTTCCGACTTTGTTGGTAGTAGTGCGACACGAGCTTTCTCAGCCTTCTATAACAAATCGCCTGAAATCTCACTTCGCCCCAGGTTTTCATTTATTTGCACAGATTAATAAATTTGTTAAACTTTTATTTACAAACTTGTCAGTTGATATATCCGTGGTAATGATGCCTACGTAATTATTAAATAACGTTCGTTTAATTTTGAAAACCAACAAAATTAGTTTTTCATATTTCATTAGTATGATTTATCACGTGAGTGAATAATTAACATCCTTATAACTCCCTTCATACATAAATAACTATTATATGCCTATACGTAATACTACAGTAACATTAAACCTTTCTTAAACAACTAAAACTTTCAATACCTTTTACATCCATGTTTCATTTTTCGAGATATTTGTAATTAAAATCACTACAAATTACGGCGACCTTTAATGGCGGCGCATTTTAATCACCTTGTAGCTAGAAAGCAGCTATTCAGTTGATTTTCAAGAAATAGAATTTTTTCTCAATATAAAAATTTTTCTGATGTATTCGAAAAAATAGCCACATCACTTATAGTTGCTCTACGGAGTGAAGCTATGGAAATATTAAAAACACCAATTGAGGATAAAAAAACGTTGAAGAGTGCTTAAGAAATGAGGTACGATGAAGCCTACAACACCACCAGGCACACCGCACCGGCAGATCTCCAAGAACAGTTAGCAGTGAGTAGCTTCATTGAAGGCCTACGAGATTCCGAGATTAATCAAGAATTAAGGTTAGTCAGACACAAGAATATATCCAAAACTTTAGCTCTGGCGCTGGAAATCGAAGCCGCTCGATCAGCATATAGAAGCCATCAAGGTAGAACAAGGCGAGTTAGACTTCAGACTGGAGAATAACGAGGAATCCAAAAGAATGTAGAAAATTTTGTGAACAGATTTATTGGATAACTTTTATAAAGGAAGAAACCGTGCTGATTTTACATCCTGTGTTGGAACTGTGGAGCAAATGCACATCTTAGTAGGAATCAATACTATAGAACCAGAACTGAGTTCCAATATTGAGACACAAAAATTATTAAAGATGAAGCAGGAACTGGGAAAGGAGAAAAAGACAGTATACATATTGAATAGGTCTTTGTTTAATGCGACACCTGCATTGACTACAACGTTGCAATTTTATTTAGTTCGGAATATTATTTAATTATGAAATATGTATGTAAAACTAAATAATTTTGAATACAGAAATTCTTTCTTAAAACATTCTAATTGGAACCTCCATTCCTGACAATATTAATAAACGCGTTTCTTTTCAGTTATGAATATGACGTTGATAAAGACCTGGTACAGATAAAGTTCGTCAGAGCGAAGGATGACGTGCCGATCGGCGCTATAAATTGGTTCGCTGTTCACCCCACATCCATGAACAACACCAACTGCTTGGTAACGTCGGACAATGTCGGATACGCATCTATTTTGCTGGAGAAGAGTGTCAATCCCACTGCTCAACCTGGCCAGGTAAATTCTAATAATACATTTTTATAATTGATGTTATATAGCTACTGCATATGCATCAGTGGCATAAAATTTAAAAGGGAGAAACTACTCCCCGTTTCTTGCTTTACGCCTCTGGTATCAATAAAAACTATTCATTACTATAATTTAATATTTCCTAAAGGACCTAAACTTCCTACCAAATATGATAAAGCAATATTAAACAATACTATTTTGCATAAATGGGTAAAATTAAAAAAAAATAATAAAGAGAACTTCCTGCGTCCCAATAAGAAGGCATATTTTATCTAAGAGTGTTAGGTTAGTTAAATCTTTATATTTTGATTCAAAGATTATCTAGTTGGCGTGTATTCAATTAATAAATCAAGCTGTATAAATCCGCTAATGCATATTAAGGATGTTACACCATTTAAAGATATTAACTAGAGAGGTGGTTCTCTTATTAAAGGAGAATGGATAAATAGATAGTTATTATTTTTGGTACAGAGACGTTATATTTCACGATATTCCTTAAGTATCTATAACAGAAAAAAAATAAAAATAAAATACAGATTCTTGGAAATATTCGGAACAAAAAAAGTCTTATATCAAAAAGTCCTCTACACGTTTTACCGTGAAATCGAACTTAAATTTTGAAATGGAAGAACCTAGCGGTTGCCTCTCCAAAGACCGAGACAAATAAAGTGATAAATAGTTTTCATACATTAATTAATTTTGAATTGAATTCTTTATGGAAATTTAGGCTATAGTCTGTTTGGATATGAAAGAGAGTAATAAAACCCCGAGATAAGAACCGGCCATGGGCGTGGTAATTATCGTAATTTTATTTTAAAAAAGAAATACCAACGCTAACAAAATTTTAAGTGAACTTTCAGAGGACAACGATTTGCCAAAAATCAGTAGAAGCAAATTATGGACCGTCTTACGAGAGTTGAATTTTTGCTGGGAAAAGCAGAACAGGAAGTCAGTTCTTATCGATAAAGATGAAATTATTTGTTGGCGAAGATCCTACTTATGATCAATTAGAACATTCCGTGACGAAGGGAGGAATATTTATTATCTAGACGAAACTTGGGTCAACGAGGGATATACTGTAACAAAAGTATGGCAAGATAAAAATTTAAAAAGTTTTCGGCAAGCATTTTTGGATGGACTTTCAACAGGGTTCAAGACACCTTCAGGTAAAGGGCGAAGATTAATAGTGACGCATATAGGTAGTGCCAGTGGTTTTGTACATGGCGGTTTACTTTTATTTGAATTTAAAAATACAGGTGACAATCACGAAGACATGAACGCAGATGTTTTCGAAGAGTATTTATTGTTTGAGTAATTGTCATGGATAATGCCAGTTACCATTCATGGCAAACCGAACGGACGCCTACGACTGCTTGGAGGAAAGCCGATATAATTCAATGGTTATCCGGAAGAAACATTTCTTTTGAAACAAATATGGTGAAAAAGGAACATTTGACACTTGTCAATCTTAATAAAGATAAGAAAAAATATGTTATCGATGAAATGGCAACAAATCGCCAAATAACGGTATTATGGTTACCACCTTATCACTGTGAACTTAACCCAATCGAATTAGTCTGGGCGCAGGTAAAAGGAGATGTAGCGCGAAATAATACGACGTTTAAATTAAGTGACGTGAAAATTTTGTTAAAAAATTCCTTAGAACGGGTAACCGCAAATACCTGGCAAAGATGTATACATCATGTACAAAAAGAAGAGGAGAAAATGTGGAAACTTGATAATTTAATTTACGTTACTGTGGAACCTATCGTTATCAATCAAGGAGACGAAGATAATTCATCAGAATATTCAGAGGATGAATTTTAATGTACCTACTTTTTTATTTTCTTTATTGTACAGTTATACAACACTACATTTACTCACCATAATTTGAATTTTCAAAATACATATATTTTTGTGTGGAATACAAATCTATTCATTAAATTTAAATAAATATTTTGATAATAATATTGAATAATTTTATTTGAATTACTAAAAACCCTCTTAACCCAGTTATGATGTTTAAAGTTGCCTCATGTTTTGAAATGCTGTTTTTATATTGTTTACTTATAAGAGAAATGGACCGAGAAATTGAAGCGGCATAGACAAAGACGGATTGTCGGGGATTAAGTTTTAGCTACCTGGTACAATTTAGTACGGTTCGATCACAAAAAGTTTTTTTAAAAGTACACCTCATCTATACCGATAATACATAATATAAATATATTGAATATAAGCACCAGTACTACATTTATTTACGATTTGCATACATAATAAGCTTTTATTACTCTCTTTCATTTCTAATAGTCTACCCAGTTATGATGTTTAAAGTTGCCTCATGTTTTGAAATACTGTTTTTATATTGTTTACTTATAAGAGAAATGGACCGAGAAATTGAAGCGGCATAGACAAAGACGGATTGTCGGGGATTAAGTTTTAGCTACCTGCTACAATTTAGAACGGTTCGATCACAAAAAGTTGTTTTAAAAGTACACCTCATCTATACCGATAATACATAATATAAAAATATTGAATATATGCACCAGTACTACATTTATTTACGATTTGCATGCATAATAAGCTTTTATTATTTTCTTTCATTTCTAAACAGACTATAGTTATTAATACAAGCCTAGTACCTAGTTACCATCACAAATATTATTATTGTTTCTTCAGGATTAGGGTAGAATTAATAAACAATAATTGCAATAGGTCGGCAAGGAGTAGAACAAATATTTTTTTTCAGCAATAAGCCTAAATTCCTGTAGGAAATGCAGTATTCATAATTTATTACATTTTTTGTACGTTTATGATTTTTACTTCCTTTTCAATCTTTAACCTGGTTATTATAATTTTGAGTTGTCTGATTTTTCGAAGTTTGGCATCCTATAATAAAACCCTCAATATACATTTGTCGATCAAATTTAGTATAAGGGTATTTTGATGGGTACTGAATAGTCTGGTAATATTATATTTTCAAGAAAAAAATGCCTAATACCACTTTCTGAAAAAACGACCCTTTTAAAAGATCGTAGCAGGTCAGCCTTTTGTCACATCAATAAAATGGTTAGGAGAATATAACCTAATTTCAGAGTACTAATTGTAAAAAAATGGCTTGCCGAAATTTCACAGCCTTCTTACATTTTCAAAAGTGTTAACCTGAAAAACGGGACACACTGTAGAAAATAATATTGATTAACGCGGAGGCACACCTGGCAGCAACGCTTTCAATTTAGGCGAACAAATAGTCCTACGTTTCTATTCTTTACTTAATGTTACTTACAATAGCACTATTATACATCTTTCTGCTACTCAAATCAAAACAGCAAAACAAACACAACACAATGCGAATCAATTCTTTTAATAGAACTCGACTTCACAATTTGAACATTTATTCACATAACAAAAACTTTATTTAATTTATTAAAAGCAAAATCCATTTTAATGCTCATAAATTGAGTAGATATTATAGTTTACAAAGACCTATTTCTCTCTCCACATATCCCGATGGAAGTCGTACTTGATTCTATATAGTTCAAAAAAATATTTTACACTATCTTTGTTTCCTAGAATCTTTACATCCTTTGCCGTTGTGTGCCGGAGTCTTAAAATATACAACTCATTTTTACTGTCAATGAAATTGAACACATGCCGTGAAAGGATCTTGTTCTATTACTATAGTCTGTTTAGAAATGAAAGAGAATAATAAAAGCTTATTATGTATGCAAATCGTAAATAAATGTAGTATTGGTGCTTATATTCAATATTTTTATATTATGTATTATCGGTATAGATGAGGTGTACTTTTAAAAAAACTTTGTGTGACCGTGTTGTACTGAATTGTAGCAGGTAGCTAAAATTTAATCCCCGACAATCCGTCTTTGTATATGCCGCTTCAATTTCTCGGTCCATTTCTCTTATAAGTAAACAATATAAAAACAGCATTTCAAAACGTGAGGCTACTTTCAAATAAAATTGTTCAATATTATTATCAAAATGTTTATTTAAATTTAATGAATAGACTTTATTCCACACAAAAATATACGTATTTTGAAAATTCAAATTATGGTGAGTAAATGTAGTGTTGTATAAATGTACAATAAAGAAAATAAAAAAGTAGGTATATTAAAATTCATCCTCTGAATATTCTGATGAATTATCTTCGTCTCCTAGATTGATAACGATAGGTTCCACAGTAACGTCAATTAAAATAATGAGTTCCCACATTTTCTCCTCTTCTTTTTGTTATCTGCAGTTACTCGCTCCAAGGAATTTTTTAACAAAATTTTCACGTCACTTAATTTAAACGTCGTATTATTTCGCGCTATTGGGTTAGATTCACAGTGATAAGATGGTAACCGTAGTACCAATATTTGGCGATTTGTTGCCATTTCATCGATAACATATTTTTTCTGATCTTTATTAAGATTGACAAGTGTCAAAAGTTCCTTTTTCACCATATTTGTTTCAAAAGAAATGTTTTTTCCGGATAATCATTGAATTATATCGGCTTTCTCCAAGCAGTCGTAGGCGTCCGCTCGGTCTGCCGTGAATGGTAACTGGCATTATCCATGACAATTACAGACCGCGGAGGAATAAGATCCAACATATGTGTATAATACTCTTCGAAAACATCTGCGTTCATGTCTTCGTGACAGTCACCTGTATTTTTAGATTCAAATAAATGTAAACCGCCATCTACAACCACTGGCACTACCTATATATATCCTATTATTCTTCGCCCTTTACCTGACGGTGCCTTGAACCCTGTTGAATCATCTATAACGACTTTTGACCTCCCTGTAGATGATTTTGGGGGACTTACAGAATCTTGTTCATTTTTTGTTTCTTTTAAAAGTCTGTAGATAGTCGATTTTCCAATACCTGTCATTTGGAACACTTTTTCACGATGTCGTCAACCCTGTTGGTAGGATTTTGGTGTTTCAATGCATTAAATACATTTAATATAATAATCTTCTCATTCTGAGACAGCGCACATTTTTTCACGCGTTTAGCAGGTACGTAATCTGATAAGTTCTACATTTTACCCAAACAATATTATATCCACTGGCACAATAGTCACTAAACACAAGTCGAATTTTACTCTACTGCACTAGAACGTTTTCGCATATTCAGCTCTAAGACTGGATTGATCTGTCACAATATACTGACTCCTGCCCTATGATGTATCCAGTAAAATATTATGTACATCCATTACCTGTTAGCATTAGTGTTACCCGATAATTACCTGAAACGAAATTTTACCACGCCTATGGCCGGTTCTTATCTCGGGGTTTTATTACTCTCTTTCATTTCCAAACAGACTATAATGGTTATGTTTGAGAGGAAGGATTCATTCATTGTTTGAATGGTACACTGACAACTTTTACTTAAATATTTAAACTTATCATAAATTATGGCCAGAAGGTTTGGTCCCCTTGTAAACCGATAAACCAATTACCTAAGCTCGTACGCCTGGGCCATGTGCTTTTACTTTTGTTACATATTTTATTCCAAAAATTTCTATGTAACAATAAAGTACAACATACACACACGTTGAGATATTCATTAACTAAGTAACAAATAAAAGCTGAATCCTTGAGCTAAACACATCCAAACTTCTACATGAAACCGTCCCATTCATCATTAGACAATATCCACATAATGTCGATGGAACTCCCAGTATCCCAATCCCCTCTGACATAGACTTTAACGGCTTCCCTGAAAATAGTTGCAGGCGTTAATTAAATGGGTTCCGCCAAAAACTGGACGTCCATCGAATAAACGTTTACGTAATCAACAGGCAGAGGCCCAGCTGATATAAATGATAATTTTTCACTCTGAGTTCTCCGCAGAGACGCCATCAACAAAGGGAAACACGCTACAAATCCCTGGACGAGTGCCGCTTACTGTTTCCTGATAATTAATTCAATCCGTTTATAGTTCCTTTTTCCGTGTTCCTGTCACTGGTGTCACAATAAAGTTAATTTACACCGACCTAATTACTTTTCAAACTTACTGCTTAATAGAATTATTATTTTTTGTTTTTGAAAATTTAAATTCACATCATAACTTCAAGTGAAATGGTATAGCTTTGTGCATTTTTTATTTCAGGGTGTCCAGAATATGTGGGAAATCTCCCGCAATCGGGTGGAACACAAAAAAATAACATGACAAGTTTCTATAAATTTTATTCCCTAAAAGACGCCCCTGAAAATCGTTTTACTTTTAAAAAAATTGCCCATTAAAACATACTTTACACAATAGTGTTAATTTTTTTACACTCTGGGCAAAATACACACAAAAATAATATTTTGGTAGGTTGTGGATCCTCCACAAGACTTGAACTTTGGTCCTTATTTTGCAACAATGAAAATTAATCGTTTCTAATCATTTTTTTCTTGTGTATAGGCGTAGACTAAAATATTTAAATATTCCTACAAAAAAAATCTAAAAGGTTTAAATCTGGTGATCGAGGAAGCCAAGCCACTTGTCCTCCTCTTCCTATGCAATTATTTTTGAAATGTTTTGAAGTGTTCTCGGACTGCTGGACTAAAATAGGGTAGTACTCCATCATGCATGAACCACATATCACGTCGTATTGCTAAAGTTTTGGCAAATTGTTTTGGAGAAATTTCAAGTAAAGTTCTCCAGTTAACGTTCTTGGCAACCCTAATCGTCCAATTAAATGTTGCCCAATGATTCTGGCCCACAGTTCATGGATATGATAAAGGCACAAAAATAATATTTCTAGATATCTTAAACCTTAAACTAAATAATGATGTCGATATTGACAAAATGATACGTTTTCGAGAAAAAGCTATTAAAAATCTATTTCTATTTACCTACATTGTTTTTTACATTGGCATTTGAAGCTATGATTTTCTTTGACATGTACCGACTTAAACAAGAATTTTTTATGGCAGTGGCTGTCAGCGATAAAGTGTGTTGAAATTTTTATGATCTTTTTTATTATTCGTCTTATTTATTTTATTTGCCGTAATCAATTTACCTTTACTGTAACTTTTGATAAGAAAACTTGTTAGAGATGTTAGTTAGAATCATTAATTACGCTTTTTGAATGATATCGAACAGACAGTTTCAAGTCATATACTTAATCTTTACATCTCCTTCATCCCATTCCTCTTCAGGGGTTTCCCCGAGGCTTTAATCTGCGATTTTTCTTTATTAATGACATTCCTGATATGTTGTATCATGTGAAAAATTACACTTTTTTAAAGACTTTTTCGCACAGTCGTTCGGAAATATGCACTTACTGTCATTGTTGACACATTCTGTAAGTTGAATATACAACACTGTGGCTTGTTTCCATAGAAATAAAAAAAATAAAAGAGACTTTTTCATTGGCTTTGTCAGTGATTGTGAAAATTCGACTAATATGTGTTTTGGTAGCAGGCACTTAATCAATGACAACTGAACCTTCATCTGTAATGTCATCAACTGTCATCTTCATCACGCCTAAGAGCTCCAGCGACTCCTATTATCATCACTGCTTTCATCATAATATAGGCTTCATTGAGGGCTTCCAGCAGGAATTTGTTCATCCCTTCTTTGATTTTTTCGCATGACATCCAATATTTTTCTTCTTTAGAAATCCTACTAACTTCTTGCTTGCGATATATCGACAGCATTATTTGATCGAAACTCGAAAACTTTCCTATGTAAGAGGGCAAAATTTTAGTACTGTCTGATAGAGAATTAAACGATCTTTCAGAATCAAAAAAAATATGGTGTTGCTATTTAAAAAATAATCGATGACGTCATTACTCGAAAACAAATGACATTTGAAAATCGCATTTTACGCTAAAATATGTATTTTTTAAATTAAAAATCGACCTGTTCGAGGATTTTTCCCAAAAAATAATTGTTTCGTTTTTATTGAATTTATACCATACTTTTGGCGCATACTGTATATGTTTCTCTCGTAAGATTAATTTTATAACTCACGGCTACTCCATCAATGAGACTTTTGACTTTGACATGAAGCTCACTTATATTCCACATATTAACAATGTTATATCGAGTGTTGTCCGGACTTATTTTATTTATTGCCATTGTAAGGACTTTAAGGATGTACGGACTTTTATTTTGTTCTATTGTTTTTGACTTCTTTGACTATTATCAAAGTAAAAAAAATGAAATTCATGAAGAAATAAATGTCCAAACAATTCAACAAAATGGAATTAACGGCAATACAGGAACAGAAGGTTTAAAAGACCAAAGAATAGACGTTATATTCAAAAAGTAAATGGGTCTGTTAGATATTTTTTTAATATAAAATAATATTTATTGCAAGTATTATTTATCCTTCCGCAAATGTAAAACAAGTACCACATATTCTGTTTTACTTAAACAAATTTAGAAAACTTTGTTTAGATGTGAACTTTTTTTGCTAAAACTAGATATATATTTCCCCTAAGTTACCTACATTTTGTATGTTATCATATTTTTATGGATCCTTTCCTGATTTTTTTCATAATTAACGTTGAAAGTTTTTACGTTTCCATTAAATTACCAAACGACCGTTATTGTAATAAAAGTTATGAGTCTTTTACGTGGTTTCGTCAAGTTTTATTTCATTCATAAAATATATTAATCAAAGAATATTTCAAATGTGTATAATTTATTAGTTACTGTTTATTAGCTACATTAAATACAGAGATAAAAAAGCTAATGTACGTCCTTTAATTTCGAAATTTTAGGAACTTCAAATGTAGGTAGTTGATTAAGTTAAAAATTAATTAAAGCTAAATATATGTGCTCAAAATCACTTGGAGTCACCCTGCTGGGAATATAGAAAACCAAATAGACCATATAATTGCTACAAGAGGGATAGGTAGAAGAACAATAAATACAAGATCATATAAGTAGAGCAGCACAAGGAAAAACAGATCACTATCTAGTAATCGCAACGTTAAGGGATCTAGATATACATAAACAATATAGAATGGAAAATAAGACACAAATATGGAGTATAGAAGCTCTAGAAAACAAAGATGTGAGGTAAGAATACGAAGAGGCAATAAAAAGAAATACACAGAGCGAGTAAAAAAGCGAAATCGAATTAGAAAATGTATGGAAGGGTATAAAACGGAATATAACAGAAACATCTGCAGAAGTACTAAGAAGGAATGTAGCAAAATACGAGATTGGAAAATCATATGACGACCAGTTTAAGGAAACACGGAAACAAAAACATGAGAAAAGAATAAAATTAAAACAAAAAGTGACACAGACAGAAGGAACTATGAAATAATTAGAAACAAGGCAAACGCAGTATATAAAAAGAAAAAGACATTGAACAAAACAGCCGCAGCAATAATATAAAACAATTCTATAAAAAATCAAAATGGTATCAGTGACTTTATTAAAGAGTTAGGTGTAAAGAATGATAAAATTAGGGAAGGACAAGAGGAAAATATAATAATGCAAAGAGAAGATGCGGAAGTTAGATGTCCTACGGGAGCGGAAATACAAGAGGCAATAAAAAAACTACAAAATGGTAAAGCCCCAGGAGATGTAGAAATTAAAGCTGAATTAATAAAGTGCGGCTGTTAGCAGTTACGTAATGAAATGCAGCGGTTCGTAGAACAAATTTGAAGAGAACTCATGTCAAAAGGATGGCAAACGGAAATTATTACTCAAATATACAAGAAAGGTGTTAAAGGAAATTGTAAGAATTATAGACCAACAACTCTATTGAAAACAGCATACAAAATATTATCAAATGTAATAAATACCAGATTGAAAATACATACCGACAAAATACTTGAAGATTATCAAAATGGTTTTAGATCCCGCCGATCCACAATTAACGCAATACATGTATTATACCAAATAATTAACAAGACATGGGAGCATGGCAGAGAATTACATATAATCTTTATCGAGACACTTGTAAGATTACTAGAAATGGCACTTAAAAACACTAAGGCCAAAGTTAGATTCTAGGAAATTACAACAGAAAATTTTAATATAGACGACGGACTAAAATAAGGAAACTCTAGTTTTATTTATGAAATTAATAATCCGGTTAATTACACAAATGTTTTATTGAAATAAAACAAGATTATGCCTCACAGAATATGTTATAACTAACTAGCAAGATTAATTTTATCTGAAGTTGATACTACGAATTCTTAATAACTAAGTTATGAACTGGAAGTTATCTAACAAGCAAGAATATAAATATACAGGGGACATCACTGCTCCCCATTTAGAATGAACCATGGGGACCTGATGGTACCACTGGGACGTCTCCGACAGGATTTTGGGAATTTCTTCTTCTCTCAGGAATCCTCAAAAAATGGACTGGATCTCCTTCTGACAGCATGTACATATGGACAGAAGGCAGGTAACGATAATAATAATGGTTAGGAAAATCCATAGTGAATTGGACTGATTCTCAGGAAGTGGCTCGATATGGTTAATCGATGACATATGATGGCTGGATTCAATGATTCTATTTATATCTTCATAATGGATCAACAGTTTACCCTGGCCACCAAGATCACCGGATCCGTCACCTATTGAACATGTCTGGGACATGATTGGCCGCAGGCTGCTGCATTTACAACACACCCTACAGACTTTAGCAGCTCTTGCGCCTCATGATATTCAGATACCTTTTAATAAGATATTACAAAAACTTATCCTCAACCGAATCCAGGCGTATCATTGCCTGTACTAGAAATCGTGAATCGTGAACAAACTATTGAACCAATTTTTGTAGTAGCTTATCTGATTTTGCTGAAAATGTAACCATTCAATAAGTAAGTGGCTCTGAACCTGTATTAAAAATGATTAAAATTTAATGAATATATACAGGGTATCCTGAAATTAGTGAGACATAGAGCAAGAGAAAATTCCTTACATCAAAATAATGCGATTAAGCTAAACTTACCTTCGTCCATTTGTGGCTAATAAAAAAGTTACAGGGCGTTAAAGTTCAAATTTTGAATTCGAAATTCTTAAAATTCTTAGAAATTTTTCAAAGGATTCTTTTGAAAATTAGGATTAGAGGATTTTCTGGGACAGGAAAAACGAATCCGTACTTAATTTTGCTCTAGACGCTAGAGGGCGCTACGAAATGTACTTTTGGTGATAAAAACTGATTATAACTTTTTTATCAGTGTGTATACGAAAGTTTTAATAGAAAAATATTGTTTCCTATCTATTTTTCACAAATAAGGTATACTTGTTTTATGTCGACAAACTCAACCCTTTTAATAATAATAATAATAATAATAATAATAATAATAATAATAATAATAATAATAATAATAATAATAATAATAATAATAATAATAATAATAATATCTCTACCCCTCATTCTAATCACAGGGATTAGCCCAGAAGTCGGAGACTTGTGCGGGAGAGGGGGCGGCATATTATTATTAAGCAGGCCGCATTTGCGCCCAGGAACGACTTGTTGGTAGGCCCTAACCACTATTCAGTGCAGGAATGAGGGAAACCTGGAAAACCTCATTAATTAGGGGGGTAGTCAAATATCAACCGGTATCAATCTCTCACATTGACCCAAGTCAACATTCTTCCACCCTACCACACCCGCAGAGAGGGCGCCAAACCTCTCCACAAATATAGCTTATATACGGTCTACCGGCAGCTGGGCTCGAACCAACACCGATCTAGTCACCTCGATTCAAGTACTGACGCCTTAAACCGCGCGACCACTGACCGACCCTAAATTCGATTTTATTTATTTATTTCTTGTTTTTCTATTGCATGCAATAAAATAAAATAAAATAAAATAAAAGTTTGTAGTTACTTACGTAAAACTGTCGTAAGCTTTGATTATTTGAAAACAAATTGTAGTATTGACAGTAACTTTTTTTTTGTTTACAATTAATAATATCGCGTGAAATATGCCTCGCCATAATTTATTTTCTAATCAAGAAATGCGAGATATGGTATGTATTTATGCAAAAGAAAATTTTAATGAACGTCATGCGTGTCGCAAGGTATTTAGAAAATTACCCAAATAGATTACAACCAAATCACAAATTATTTAAAAATCTTTATGGACGGTTAGGAGGTACTGGATCATTTCGTCCTAAAAAACGAGATGCTGGCCGTCCAACAACTGTTACTCCAGAACAAGAGGAGGATATTTTGCTTCGTGTAACAAAATCCTGAAATAAGTTTACGACGAATGTCTGCGGCTGTAGTGGTACCTAAATCATCTATTCATAGATTATTTCATAATGAAAAACTGTACCCGTAAGGTATCACTTTAGCCCAGTGCAGAATTTACTACCTGCAAATTTTCCAGATAGGGAACAATTTTGTCTTCGATTCTTAGACCGGCACAATGATGATCCACATTTTTTAAGCAAGGTGCTGTTTACAGATGAAGCCACATTTACTCGTCGGGGCGCTTTCAACTTCCGAAATAAACATGTTTGTGATAATGAAAACCCGCATGTATTAAGAGAACGTCATTTCCAACATGAATTTAAGATAAACATTTGGTGTGGTATTGTTGGAAATCATGTGTTGAGCCCTGTTGAATTGCCACATAATCTGAATGGCCGTTTTTACTTACATTCCTCAGAACATGATTTTGAAGAACTTATTGATGATTTGCTATTAAATGTGAGACACAATATGTTTTTTATGCAAGACGGTGCCCCTTCCCATTTTTATATACAGGAGTGAAACTTCTTAACGCAGAATTTCCTCAACGGTGGAGAGGTCGCTGCAACACGTTTCCATGGCCCGCACGAAGCCCAGATTTAAACCCCATGGATTTAAGTACTTGGGGTATTTTGAAATCAAAAGTTTACAGTGACCCTATTAATACACGGGATGAGCTGTGGCAAGCAATTTTAAATGCTAGGAATTTATTAAGAAGTGAAGAAACACTATTTAATATGAGACAATCATTTGTCAAACGAATAAGATTGTGTATTAATGTAAACGGAGGTCATATTGAGAATTTAATGTAGCCACCTGAATGTAATTAAATTATTATTAAAAATAATCTTTAGTTTTTTACGTAAGTAACTACAAACTTTTATTTTATTTTATTGCATCCAATAGAAAAACAAGAAATAAATCGAAAAGGGTTAAATTTGTCGACATAAAACAAGCATACCTTATTTGTGAAAAATAGATAGGAGAACAATATTTTTATATTAAAACTTTCGTATACACACTGATAAAAAAGTTATAATCCACCATTGGTAACCTTTGCTTTTCTTTCACTTCTATCTCAATGATGTCATATTCCATATTTCTATATTTCGTGGCACATTTAGTAATGTCTTTATATTTCCATAAATTAATGGTTAAACAACAGTTATGCAAGTCTTGATCTTAATATTACAGAAGATTATAGGTGTCAATCTTAATATTCAGTGTCTCAATTGGATATCATAATTAATTTTGAAGGTACAACACAAAATACAAATCTTTCCATCAACAGGGATCATAAGAATCCCATTAATATATGACGTAGAACGTTTTGAAATAAGAGTGAAAAAGCTTTCAGAATAAAAGCATCTTATGTGGAAATGTTTTATGGTTACGACTGATTTTCACCGAACAAGGGCTAGATTTATTAATCTTGCTTTGTAAATTCCAAATTTGCAATGCTTTAAAAATTACCAACAAAAAACTATTTAAAAGATGTCACTATTTTCGATGATAGATCCAAAGATTACATGTACTTTAGGTATATTGATTATATATTTTTCTCAACGTTAAGAGAAATAAATTTCAAATTAAAAACAAGCAAATTGCTATTTCCAATACCTTTGGTTTCATTTCATGAAAGACATAACAAATTAAATGAAGGTAAAAGTTATGCGACATTTTCTCTAATTACCTGCTTAAGTTTGATTTTGTTGAATAACGGCTTTAATACCATGTGAACTAAAGAGAAACTTCTCAGATCAAATGAAAGCCCAAGTTTGTACAAATTTTCTTCCCTTTCGCAAATTTAAACTCAGTTCCTGGAGAATACATGTCTAACAGGTTTGCGCTGTCGTAAGGCTGAACTTTCTTGTATAAGTAACGAAAGGCGTTCAGATTCAAATAATAATTTGAATTTTACACCAAAGAAGCTAAATCAATAATGAAAATTTATATACCTACCTAATATTTCATGTGTTAGAACAACTTGTTGCAGACGTTCACTCTTCAATCTACAATGTAAAGTATTTGAAAAATTGTGAAATACTGAAAGAATAATGAAATGAAGAAACATTTTTGGCATAACACTGAATGAACATGAAAACATTTCTTGTAATAAATAATTATTGTCACTGATCATTCCAACTGTCACTGTAATGTTCGTCAGGTGCCATGAAAGTTAAACAGATCAGTCCGACTACAAGTCCTATTAACCATGACGAGGCTTCTCAATTGCATTAGGAAAAATCAAGTCGTTATATTTGTCACAACATGAACTTCATATAAATTTAAAATAATAAAATAATTAATTATTCCAAATTTCTTGCTAAAAGTATATTGTTATATTGCCTACTAGCTGTACCATGTGCGCGTTGCTTCGCTACCAACTAAAATAAATTTTAAGTGACATTACACAAATACTCAATTCATTTTGAGTTATTTTATTGATTTTGTTCATTTCGAAAAAAATATATGAAATTCAATAGAATGACAGTGGCGCCATCTGTCGAAAATTTGTCGTACCAAATTAGAAACCTTCTTGGGC
Source organism: Monochamus alternatus (assembly GCA_037114965.1). Classification (NCBI taxonomy): domain Eukaryota; kingdom Metazoa; phylum Arthropoda; class Insecta; order Coleoptera; family Cerambycidae; genus Monochamus; species Monochamus alternatus. Next base: position 17,798,943 of record CM073435.1, on the reverse strand, counting down.
TCATACACAACAACTTTGCTAAAGATCATCACATAATCAATGCATAGTTTACGATTCTATAAAGGACATACAGACAAACATTCATATCTATATATATATATATATATATATATATATATATATATATATATATATATATAATAGATATTGCCAACTATTTTTGTAATGTTGATAAAATGGCAAATCACATACCTATCTGGATATTATTATTGGCATCTTATTATGTTAATTGTAGTATATTGGCATTTTAATTATATTAATTATATCGTATTGAGCTAGGTTAGCCGTGTTTATATATTTGAATTTTAACGGGAACTTCTCAATAAAACTAGAAATTTTAATACGGTTTTTTGCTATTACTGATAACCGTCGCACATGAGCGGGCGCCAATAATTTCTAAAAACATGTATTTATGAAATTCATTTCCTTAGTTGTAGAACTGTATTTTGTTCAACAAACAACTTTCCCGAATATGCATTTTAGTCCTCTTTTGATAGCAATATTCAGCATAAATAATAGTGTCTCTTTAAGAATTATAAACCTATTTCCTATTTCAAATGTACGTCTCTGGGTCTAGCATTTCTACTACCTATCTTTTTAGATTGTTCTGTTTTAGTAGTTTTTAATTTCATTTTGTTGGACACTGGTAAATACTGTCAAATACCTTTTTCTTCATAGAAAAGGGACGATTTTCCCTCGACATAGTGGGAACATAGTTAATGGTCATGAAAACGGGTTCCATGTGTGAATAGCTTTGCTGTGGAAAATATTTAATTATCCAATTTTGGAATCAATCCATTAAGCAAAAGTTGTTATTTTCACTTATTGCTATTTTTGTGTGAAAATCTCCTCGGAGGATCTCCTAGACACATATTTCACCCCTAGGCCACATTAATCTCACCCTCCATACATCGAGGTCAGTATATTTACCTGTAGTGATTTCTTTCAATAATGTATGTTTCTTTATATTTATGATAGAGTTTTCTGATTGGGTGTATAGTTACCCTGCTTTTCTGATTGGGTGTATAGCTACCTTGCTTTTCTGATTGGGTGTATAGTTACCCCGTTTTGAAATTGGGTTCCACAAACTACCCTGTGTTCCAGTTTGGTTGGATGTACTACTCTTTTCCTCTAGCGCTGAGAAGAAATAACCAAAATACGGTTATCGTTCTTTTGTACCTGGTACTTGTACTGTCGAGGGCTGACCCACTACTCCTTTTTTATGGTCTTCACGACATAGGCATTTCTTCAAGGATAAGGCAAGTCCAATTAACTGTCGAAACATTTAATATCTTGCAATTTACATTTGATACTTTTTGGAATTGGTCAGAATGTTTGAGATCGACTAGTACTATTTGAGTAGTATTAGAAGTTTACGACTGATGAAATCTAACTGGAAGTCTTGTGCTGATTACTCGAGAGATTTAGAAGTGATTTATGATTAATTGGATTTGTTTAACAATCCTGTAGTTTATACATATTGGGGGAGCCATAGAAGTAACTGAAGGCGCCTTTAACAGTTGGTCGTCTTATGTGAGAAGTAGTTTAAGGGTACCTGTAAAAATTTGGTGTTGGAGGGGGATTTACATGGAAGAAAACCCGGAGCTTGTATTGTGGTTGATGTATTTAATTCTGACATACATATTGTGCAGTACTATGTTTGGGGACGTCATACCAATCCCAATGTCGAGAATGAAATTCACGACTTGTTTTTAATTTATCAAATAAATATTTTGGAGTACTTTTTAATTTCTTTTTCAGTTTACTAAAGATTAAGAATTAGATATATGATATTGACTTAATTCGCAATAGAATTGTACACAAGTATCTTGAATTATTTGAAGGGTAGCTTCATCTGTTGATACTACATCAAAATATTTCATTTTAACAGGTTTATGGAATACGTCTTTATTCATGTCAAGCGTTTTCAAGATACAGTATAATGTTTTTATTAAAAAAAAGTAGGTAACTTGATACCAAATCCTAACTCATCAATTCGTAAGTCTAAACTTTTAACTTGTAAGTCTTCATTAATATGTTCTAAAGTACAAAATCTATTACAAAAATTAAAAGAATAATATAATTCTACAGTGTCTCAGACAAGACACGAAATCAGCAGTATATATAGATAATAAAATTGGGCCAAGTATACTACCCTGAGGTACGCTGTAATACAATACTTTATAAGATAAAAATTTATTGTCAATAAAGACCCTCTGACGCCTACCATGGAGATAGTTTTCATCTGGAATCAGTTTAATATGTCAAATGCTTTACTAAAATCAAGCAAAATTAAACATGTGTCAAAGTTATTGTCATTTGCAGAAAATATTTCATCAGTTATGTATAGAAGTGTGGTGGTGATACTATGCTTTTCTCTAGAACCTGATTGGATTGTGGACAAACATTTTTTAAGAACTTTTACGCCCTCCCACGACAAAAATTTGATAATAATGCGTAAAATATCATACCACTAACTTTACCTGGTGTTAAAATAAAAACACCGGTTTCTACTTGGTTCACCCTCGCACAGTGGTCGTAACATAAAGGTCTAACACATATATTACTTTTGAAGCGGTGAGCCGGTGGGCTATTAATAGGAATTTATAAGAGAAGCGGTTAAGCCGTCATAATTTAAATAAAATATGATAGCTTCGGGCTGGAAACATTTATGTTGCGGTGAGTATATACTTGCCGCAACGCAAACCTGAATCGTATATTATTAAAATTATGACGGCCTAACTGCTTGTCTATATGAGTTGACACACATGTGCCCAGTTATGACACGCTCTAATCGTTAATACTTTCCACAATTGCTATTAATAGTCCAGTACACGTGTACAGGATGAAAGGATGCGGTTTTCACAACACTGGGCTACTTTTCCAAGAAATTTAAGATGCGCAATTACAACTTTCATAGATCTCTTCATTTTTGAGATACAGAGCAAAATTAAAAAACTACTTCCAAAAAATTATTCGTATCTCAGAGAATAGTCAGATATCGGAATGGTAAAAATTGCTTCTTTTAGACATTTTTATGTAAACTTCAGTAACGTACTTACTCTACAGAGTGTCTCTTTTCAAACATACAATATTTTTAAATCGATTAGGCACTGCATATTTTTATGTTATTCAATTGCATTATTTTTTCCTTCATGTATAATAGTAGTCGTACTTTATATTTGAAAATTGTCAAAAAAAAAAATAAATCTAATATATAAAATTCTCGTGCCAAAGTGTTAGACGCCATACTCCTCGGAAAACGCCTTGACCGATTTTTATGAAATTTTTTTTATATATATATATATATATATATATATATATATATATATATTCGGTAGGTTTGAGAATCGGTCGTAATCTATTTTGTATAACCCTAAGTGATAAGGGTGGTCCACCCAAACAATTTTTTTTTATTTTTTAGACAAATTTTTTTTTTCAAAAAATATTATATTAAGAAATACATACAACCTTTAATTTTCACCCTTCTATGACAAACCCCTATTTTTTAATAGCCGTTTTAGTAATTTAATCATTTTTAACCCTGGTAGATACCTGATCGATTATCACTAGATCAGTTATCCCCGCCAGGCGTCTACCGGTGTCACTTATCACCACAAACCTAGAAAAAATATAGAGAGCGTCGGTTCATGATATAGGTTACGTGACAGGTGCCGCGTTTTCTAGGGACCGAAGGTCCAGAAAATTGATATTTTATTTGCTTTATGTTGGCGGTTGTGCAAATATGATCACTGCATTGCAATATGAAATTAACTAACTTGCTGTCATTTTAAATGTCATTAAAGAATGTGACATCAATGTGACCAATGAAATTCACGCTACAATACAACCAACGTAAATTTTCATAAAAACCAAGTTTTAGTGATACTGGACCTTTTAAGGCAGCCATGAATTAGCGGTCGCCGGCAATATAACACTGGCACAGTCTATATTTTTTTTAGGTTTGTGCTTCTCACCCAGTAAACAGCACGGAGTAGGGATGAGATCGAGGCCGACTACCAAAATATTCACTAGAAATAATTCATATGGCAAAACAACGTTTGCCGGGTCGCCTAGTATTTTTATATAATTATAGAAAATTGATTTATGTTTATTTAAATGAACATCTGATCCAGAAAACTTGTGGTGTAACAGAAAAGCAGAATACCCCGTTCACTGCGTACTTTTTGGCGACAAAATATGACGATTTAACCCTACTTACAGGTATATACAAAAATACCCTCCTTTAAAGATGTTAAGTCGAACATTGAAATTGTTTTTCGCTATAGTTTCTTCAGATTTTAACATATCAAAATTCGAATTTAACTCGAAAATAAAAAGTTTTACGAAAAATTAACAAGAGTAATGAAATATTCTAAATAAAATGTTACATTAAGACAGTGTAAAGAATCGTCCATAGACGTACTTCTGAAAAAGTGGGAGGATAAAATAGCCCCTTCCTCCCAGTTCCTACATTTGTTATTATGCGTGGTTTACAATAATACCCTTGAGAATTGTTAATAACAAGAAGTATTTCTACAAAATTTGAAAGTGATAGTGAAAAACTGAAGAAATTATAACGAAAAAAACGAATCTTAAAAGTACAACTTCAACACCGATATCTTTTAAAGGATGCATATTTATATATAGGTAAGTATAGTTAAATCATCAGATTTTGTTGTAAAAAATACGCAGTTAGCGGGATGACCTGCTTTTTTGTTGCACTCTGTATATAACATAACACACCTGTATCACAGCATAGCTAGATCAGTAGGAACAGCTAACGAATTTATGAATGAAATCCACGAGTCGAATGTTTTGACCTTGTTGTTTGAAGTAAAGATAGCATCACTCACTTGTAACCTGTGACTGTCAAAATTTAAATTGTAACTGTGGTACTCAAAATGTAATATGATTTTGAAAATTTGTAGTAAATGATATTGGTTTTATAAGCTATCTATAAACAGTAAATTTAATGTAAATAGTTTAAATAATGAAAAAAATAAATAAATAAATTGAAGTTGGTGTGACCTCATTTTACATTTTTTGTTTTTAAATTAGTACATATATTCATTATTTGTAATTAATATTATTGTTATTACCAGCAATTTTTTACCCAATTTTATTATAGTTTCGGCAAATATAAGTTTACATTTTCTAGATTTATATATTTCTCCGAGTTACCATAAATTCAAATAGATGACCTGTTGCAAATATAAACATATGCAAATTTGTGAAATACGCGTAATTTTTAAAAATAATACAGCAAATTATAGTTTAAATTAGCAAAAAAAAATTAGATGTGTGAAATAAATTGTCAAGATGATTGTTTAAATTTCTCGAGCTAATAAAGTACGAATATATAGTATTATCCGAATTACGTAAAATTTTTTAAATAAATATCTTAAAAGAGTTTTATTATTAATAATTTAACAAGCGCATGAAAATTTTGAAGACAATAAATAAAACAGAGATGTCCCCCACCTAGAATTATGACATTTAATAAAATACAATTTTTCTACAAAACTGTTAAAAGTGGGCTTTTTAATTGCCATTTTTGATATTAAAAATGTCATTTTTTGACACGCGTGTTAAAAGTAAATCAAAGTTTATTTAAATTTTGTTTTGAAAATTAATAAAACGTTTTAACAAACACATGAACAACTTTTTATTTTAAATATGTACAAATCAACATTTTAACTAGTTATTACCATTAACATTTATAGTAAAATTACAACAATTTGAAATTGTAATTCCCTGCGGAGTCATCATACTTAAGTTGGTTTTACTGTCAACATGTGTGACACATCTATTTTCTATAGAAATACTACTGGTAGTACTGGTGGTCTTGCTAGTAGTTGCAGCAGTAGGAAGTATTTGGCACGTATTTTCCTTCTTCTGTTCCAGTGAATTTTCAATGTAGCCTTCAGCTACCGTCGAAGATTTCCATCCTCCATGTCTCTTGATGGTAGTAAGATTTGCACCAAAATCTGCTAACAATGTCGCCGATGAACGACGAAAACAGTGTCCGGTGTAGAGTTGAGGATTTGGTAGATTCAAGAACTCTGCAATGTCGGCAGGCATTTTACCAAACATGTTAATTCCGACTGGATTCTTCACACAAATATTCTTCATATATTTAAGAAAAAGTTGTCTATGGTCAGCGTTGGGTGGCCGGAGTGCCATATACTTTCTAAAAAAGTTTAAATAGAATTCACCAACAACACTGAAAGTCCGAGGCACTTTCGTTTTAGTATCTGGTATGGTCACAACAACCGAAGTGCCCAAATATTCGATATTGTCGATGGTCATCTGACACAATTCCTCCCGGCGACACGCCCCGAAGACACCCACTATTGTTGCGACTTTCATCATCAGATACTTTTCGTCTTCTGCTTCTGTGAGAAATTTGTCGATATGCGTCTTCGTCAAAACTTTTGACTTTCTTGCTTGATATCCTTCACCCTTCCGTTTTAAAAAAGCAATAAGTTTATAATGTTGTTATATCTTGATCTTGCTTTATTTTTAACATAGTTTTGATCATGGAATAATTTGACCACAGCGTTGACGATTTCCATATCTTGGCTTTTTCCTCAAAATATGCCAGTAAAACACTTTCGTTACAATTCCCAGGGACCTTTTCGCCATTTCGTACTGTTCCTTTGATTTCGCCGGCAATAATTCCAATATTGCTCGATTGACGGCTTCCTCGATTTCAGCAGGGATGGATTCGTTACGCTCATTATCGAGATTATTCATTATACTTATAATATTACTGCTGTCAATATTTTTGCATTTTTTCCCTAACTAACAACAGAACTGGTTGCTACGAAAATTTTGGTTCATAAACATTGCGATCTGTGTGGTATTTTTTGATTTCTTATTTTTATTGAGTTTAAAATTCTTCCGATTGTTTTGTAGAAAAAATAGTGTATGATATACGTGTTAAAAGTAATTTTATTTTACACGTATATCATAAATAGCTATTATATAAACATTTTATTTCATTATAAAAAAATGACATAAAGCTATGGCAAGTGTACATTTATATTTAAAGTTGAACATACTCAATTGTTTCCTACTTATAAACAAAAGTAACTTGGTTGAACAATTCCTGGGCTAGTTACCATTTTGTTGCTTTAGGTTTTTTAACTTTTCAAGAGACATATGTTCGCTTCTTCAGAAGCAATTCTGAAATTGAATTAAGTCCTGTAATCGAAAGTATATAATGTGCATTGTAAACGTAAATTTTATCCATAAAAAAGTAACAATTCTGAGGTATGTAAAATAAAATACAATTGATTAAATTTTATACTTAAATTAAATGTTCGAATTGCCAAAGCGTACATTAATAAACCACGTAATTTAGAAGAACTTCAAAATCGCATTCGGGATGAAATACACAGAGTTACCCCAGAAATCATTCATAATGTGCAAGAAGTTGGTGGATGGCAATTCGAACATTTAATTTAAGTATAAAATTTAATCAATTGTATTTTATTTTACATACCTCAGAATTGTTACTTTTTTTATGGATAAAATTTACGTTTTCTAACATTCAATCGTCATTTACTCGAAAACTTTCCTATGTAAGAGGGCAAAATTTTAGTACTGTCTGATAGAGAATTAAACGATCTTTCAGAATCAAGGAAAAAATATGGAGTTGCCATTTAAAAAAAAATCGATGACATCATTACTCGAAAACAAATGGCATTTGAAAATCGCATTTTACGCTATAATATGTATTTTTTAAATTAAAAATCGAACTGTTCGAGGATTTTTCCCAAAAAATAATTGTTTCGTTTTTATTGAATTTATTCCATACTTTTGGCGCATACTGTATAATGATTGTAAAATTACCTTCTGTTGTTTTTTGGGAATCTAAAAAACCATGTGTATACTTTTCAGCATTGTTTTTGCAACTTCCTACTGCACAATAAACTCCTACTATATTGTACCTTGGTCCGGTTCTTCTGGTCCATTAATAATTATTTTTTTAGAAATATAACATGATAGTAAAATTTAAAACCAGGACTTGAACGCAACTCGAATAGGTTAAGAACTAGAATATCACAAAACGAAAAGACACAAAAGGTTATACTACGAAACGTAAACCAAAACGAGTGCGTAAATGGTAATGAATGAATTCTGAAAATGGCTTGGCGGGAAAGTGCAGCTGTCCTTACTGGTCTTTCTATACTCTGCCTGTACCATAAATATTTTATAGGCTTTTTAGAAATAGTACTTTTATACTATCTATGAGTCACTAGATTTTCAAATATTGGGAATATATACGTTTCATCATAAAGAAAGAGCAACGATTGATGATTGTTTCCAACGATCTGAGATAGGGCTGATTGTTTCCATAAATCGCTCTCACCCTTGTTCTCTGACTCGATCACACTTACACTGACTGAAACATAACTGATATGAAAGCAGAAACATGATCAGTTTGCTGTCAGTCGTATTAGGACTGAAAAAAAATTATTAAAATATTAAAATATTTATCAATGCCAAAATGAGCATGTAACACCCGTATTAGATCTTTAAAACATTTGAATCTAAAATAATCCCATTGAATTACTTCTTTCAACAACAACTGCGTTTTTAATATGAAAATAATATTATTTTGCAGGGAGAGTTCGTAGGTGCCTTCGCCTCCACAAATCTAGGGGATGTCTCGCCCAATCTGAAGGGTCCCCGTTGCATCAATACCGGGGAAGTCTGTGACACCACCACCAGCACGTGCGGGGGCGAGGCTAAATACTGCATTGCCTTCGGTCCCGGGGATGACATGTTCGAAAGCACAGAGATCATCGCCACCAGGCTGTTTAATAAGGCGAAGGTAAGTAGTACCGTGAAGAACGTCGATCTCATTTATACAGAAATTCACATACTATAATTTATACGCATAATTCGCAAAAGCATCCTTGTATACAGGGGATTGGGGCGGAACCCCCAATATTCGAAAGGGGTGTTTAGGGGGCAAAAGTGAATACAAAAACTTAATAAACATATTGTCAGAAATTCCATGTCGCCACATTTTTTACAAATAATTTTTGGAAGAGAATGCAGAAAACCGCATTCCGATTCGTCCACCACAACTAGTTTTAAAACTTTTTTAGTTCATTGCCTCGACTATATGTTTTTTTGGTACAATTGCTTCTGAAGAATCAATGTACACAAGGCAGCTTCCACTTCATTTTCTATTTCAGAATTTTTAGTGTCACTAGAATCTGCGTCACACGTTTAATTCTTGGGGTTTAATGTTCACAAACGTCTACAGATTTCAGAATTTTTTTAAATGTTTGTATAGTTTGTAAACATCGTACAATAGCAACTGCTCCATAGCAACTACTTTATAGACAACTTAGTTAAAGTTGTTTAAATAAAATAGTCTAGCGATCATATTAGCAAATACAATCGAAGATTGACTTGAAGAATGGTTTGACATACGATTAGATCGATTTTGCTAATCCAAAATAAATTGTGAATTATAAGCAGTTTTTAATTACTACGGGAATTACAATTTCTTTTCCCTGCTTATGCCTTGAGGGTCGATGGGTATCCCAAGTAATGTAAATATTAAAGGAGTAAACATTGAATGCCGTATTTTCCTAGCTTCACAAAGTACTTGTCGTTTATAGCAAATGCAACAGGAATGACAATTATTGCTACGTCTTGCAAAAGGACACGTCGGTCGACGAATTCCCTTTGATCTTTCAGAGAACGTTATGACTCTCGCATTTTAAACGGCAGTGCTTTGCCATTTTTTATTTATAACAGCGTGTACAAAGTGTTCTATATAGTTAAGTTCAAGTATTAAAAATAAGTGGAATACGACTCCTAAGTTTAAGTAACACAAAAGTGGTAATTGACGTTTAAGAAATTACTCCGATGATAGGGCATTTGAAGTGATTGAGAGTAAAAAAGCAGTTTTATATTCGCAAACCAACGTAATACGCTTTAATTCCTCCAGAACCTAGAGGCTAATAATTAAGTGATCTAGGTAGCTATAACAGAACCACTGCGACCAATAAAACTTGGACAAATTCCGCACAATAATTTGGAAATTGATGAAGCGTTACCCATTTAAAATAAAATATATAGGGTGAGGCATTGATAATGGTACATAGCTTAAGGGCAGATTGTTAACGTTAAAATAAAGTGATTGGCCCAATATGCCTTATTCATTTGTTGCTCCTTTTCATTCTACAGGGTGTTACAGTTGAAAAATTGTTTTCGATTTTTCGTTATATTTTAAGAACAGTATGTTCCTGCTTATGAACGTTAACAACACTTAAACGTTCGTTAATTTTTATGAATTTAAAGCATTCTGAAAGTTTATTAGAATAAAATACATAACGTCATCCAGTTGTTTTCAAAATAATGTCAGTCCGACCCTGTTTACCGACTTCTGTAGGACTCGTTTAAGAGATTTTGCACGTATCATAGTCCCGCCATCTAACCGAAATGGTCCACAACTAAGGCCGGTTGACTAACTATACTTATATAAACACTGCATAAAGTAATCGTGATCAATTAATGTTACAGACAGGTCAACCTTGTTGGTTGAAATCATATTAGTTCAGCCTAAACATTCATTAGGCAGATTTCTAAGATTCATCTGTTCTGTTCTGCATCAAAATTCGTCATTACCTCAAAAATAATAATAATCTTGAATTATACGACTTATATAAGGATCACTCTCTCCTTTCTCCTATTATAGGTTCTTCCGATCCATTTAGCGCAGTGGATCAGTCCGCATGTTCCTTCTTCTTATCTTTTTACAGGTTGTGGTATGATTTCGCTGTTGTTATTTCCCTCCATTCCTTCCTGTCTATGATTTCTTCCTTCCAATTCCTTACTTCCATCTTTTGTATGTCTTCCAATACTTGGTCTTTCCATCTAGATTTCGGCCTTCCTCTCGGTCTAGTCTCCATTGACGTCCAGTTAGTTATCTTTCTTAAGAATTCGTCCTGTTCTCTCCTTTGTATGTGTACAAACCATCTCAACCTTTGGGCTTTTATATACAGTATGCGCCAAAAGTATGGAATAAATTCTATAAAAACGAAACAATTATTTTTTGGGAAAAATCCACGAACAGGTAGATTTTTAATTTAAAAAATACATATTTTAGCGTAAAATGCGATTTTCAAATGTCATTTGTTTTCGAGTAATAACGTCATCGATTTTTTTTTAAATGGCAACACCATATTAAGCATTAAGGAAAATCAGAAACAGAACATTTTGATAAGTATAGTGGATAATCCTCATAATTCTTCACGATTGGTTGCATTATTAAACAATGACACTAGTCAGAGCACAGTGCTACGTATCTTGAGGAAGGAAAAATATCATCCCTACAAAATTCAACTTGTGTAGGAACTCAATGAAGATGATCCCGATCGCCGCTTTCACTTTTGCGAAATTCTAATAGATTTATGTCAAGGAAATAGAAATTTACACCGACAAATACTTTTTTCAGATGAGGCCACATTTTGTCTGAATGGTACAGTAAACCGTCAAACTTGCAGATATTGAAGTCGGGAAAATCCTCATTGGATGGCAGAGGCACATACCCAACACCCTCAGAAATTAAATGTGTGGGCTGGAATAGTTGACGACAGAATAGTAGGGCCTTTCTTCTTTGAAGAAACCCTTACAGGACAAAGATATTTAGAGTTTCTAGAAAATGACCTTGTTCCAGCCCTTGCAGTAATTTTTCCTAACGATAATGAGCCTGACATTCCTGACGATACCATATGGGCCTTGTACGAGATTTTTTGGACAACTGTTTTCCTGGGAGGTGGATCGGAAGACGCTGACCGATAGAATGGCCTGCAAGATCGCCAGATCTTACACCTCTTGACTATTTTTTATGGGGATACTTGAAGTCAAAAGTGTACATTAATAAACCACGTAATTTAGAAGAACTTCAAAATCGCATTCGGGACGAAATACGCAGAGTTACTCCAGAAATCATTCATAATGTGCAAGAAGAATTTCTTCACAGACTTGCGCATTGTCAAGAAGTTGGTGGATGGCAATTCGAACATTTAATTTAAGTATAAAATTTAATCAATTGTATTTTATTTTACATACCTCAGAATTGCTACTTTTTTATGGATAAAATTTACGTTTTCTATCATTCAATCGTCATTTACTCGAAAACTTTCCTATGTAAGAGGGCAAAATTTTAGTACTGTCTAATAGAGAATTAAACGATCTTTCAGAATCAAGCAAAAAAATATGGTGTTGCCATTTAAAAAAAAATCGATGACGTCATTACTCGAAAACAAATGACATTTGAAAATCGCAGTTTACGCTAAAATATGTATTTTTTAAATTAAAACAGGTCGATACCTGTTCGAGGATTTTTCCTAAAAAATAATTGTTTCGTTTTTATTGAATTTATTCCATACTTTTGGCGCATACTGTATGTAAAACTGTCTTTTCTGTTTTTATATTATTTATTTCATGGTTCATTAGTAATAAATAAAACAATATCCATCAACTCCGAGTTGCTACTATATACGTAACCCATTGACATTTGAAAACCTAATGTAAACACTGGCATCACAAAAACTTTAGTGCGTACAAAAAGTAATCGAATTTAAATTTTCGGAATCGCCTGTCTAGGGACTACAGTGGCCCAGCGATAGAAAGATTGAAAGATTTTATCATTTTTTTTACTATATCGACATTTTTCATGATGCATCTATTACCAAATTATTTTAGATAAGTTCTCCAAAATGCTGTTCCCATTCTCTTTTACTTATTTTAGTTCTTCTTTTTCGTTTTATAAAGTTTTGATGTTTCTTGCCTCTCTTTGTTTCTGGCATTCTTCATCGAACCACATTATCTCCTCTATAAGATCTTACTTTTATGTCATCGTAGTTCATTTTTTTGTTATCAGTACATGGTCAATTTGGTTACCATCTTCGTTTGACTCTTCAGTGGGTGCATAGCGATTTGTTAGCGTTATATTAGCTTGTTTGTTTTCTATCCTTATGTATAATATTCTTCCACTGATTGCATTGAACTGTAATACCCTATCTCTCATTTCATTGCACATCATGAAAGCTGTTCTGTTTCTACCTTTATTATTTTTGTTTCTCATTTCTTCCGCTATTTCTCGCATTTTACCTACTGCTAGCATTGTTCTAATATTTCATGTTCCTACTCGTATTACATTTTCTCTTTTCCTTTTACGTCGTGTTTTCCTTTCATTTATATTTATACTATTTTTTTCCTTCTAAACTTTTTCTTTGCTCCACTTATTGCTGTGAGTTCTATTTGTTCATTTTTCTGTACTAATTTTTCTTTCCCGTTTTTCTTTTCCTTTTCCATAGCCTGGTTATTATCCACTTCGTCCGTTCTCTTCAATAATTCTAGTTTTTTTGTTCTTTCCAATTTTTCACTCTCCTTGTCCAAGGTCCACTTTTCTCCCTCTATTATTAATTTACTAAGTTCAATCTTCACTATTTTCCCATTTTTTCTTTTTTCCTTTGCTCTTTGCTTTATCATCTTTTGCATTTGTCTCTCTCTTTTTGCTTAAGTCATGACTGGTATGTATATACCTTATCGTTTTCCGTATTTCAGCTTATGCTTATTCTGCATAATTTTCTCCTTCTCGTCTGCCCTATCAAATTCTAACAGGAATATCTTCTATTCCAGTTTGCGAGCTGTTTTCAAATGTGCTTGAATTTTTAGGTATTACGACTTACATTACTCTTCATAATTTCATAGGTCTATAATTTCAGAACAAATAGACCAGATTACATATTCTGTTTCTCAATTTAATAATTAGGCTTGATAACTTCAACTTTTAAGCTGAGTTCATTTGAACATTATTCTGATAGGCTAATTTAAATAAAACTGTTTGGTCTTCTCTAATACTTCCACATCGCAATTTGCGATTTGCAAGTTATATGAATCGCTTAACTATTCGACCTAATTTTGTCGATTGAACAATGTCCGATTTGCCAAAACTTTATATTACATATACTTATTACAACGACGGCGACGCTTCTAGTTCCTCACAAAGTTTAAGTCCGTAAAAGTTCAAGGAAACAGGAAGGGGAAATTTAACAACGGAAGTAACAAATGGAAAATCAATTTAACCATTTGTTTTTCACTTTAGCTTAGTTCAGACAATATTTTATAAGTGTCATGGTAGTGCTAATATTATTCGGTTGGCTGAACAAATAGGATTTCATTACATATCATCGTAGAGCAACGTCTTCGATCTTGTGCATTCAAGCCATCAGATTGTATTTACTTGTCGCATGGTTTTGAATGACTTGTTAGCACTGCAGTGCAATTTGTAATACTAGTTGAATCATTAGGTAGTTACGGGTAGAAATTTTTAACTAGGTAATTGGAAAATTTAAACAGTAATTAGTTTTCAAAATCATTATTTATTACATTTAAAATCAAACGTTACTCAATACCACGGGTTCTCAATTAAATTTAACAACTTACGACCTGATTATACGGTATAGTACTAATTTAGACAATTTAGTAATGGATCAATTGGAAACTAGATTAAAAATGACTGACAATTTACTTGATATGATATTGTTGATTCGTGCATTAATGAAAAAATTGCATGAAATTTATATTGGTTTGAAATACATTACAGAGTAATGTTTCAGACATATTGAAAGGTCAGAAGATATGTCTGGCGGCAATAATTACAAAATATTAACATTAATAAATTGATATGGAATGTAAATAAAACTACGTGATCGAAAACGCGATATTATTGGTGTGACGTCACACCATGTTCAGCACGGTTTATGTTCTGTAGATACAGGTGACAGATGCAGTGTTTCGATATTTATAAAGCAAACAGGTGTTTGTTTCTTGTGTGTTTGTGGCATTTTTGCATGATGAAGAGAGCGGGTTCTGTGTAAGCATAATCGGACAATTTGCTACGAGTGCATTCACTTAATTTCATATTTATGAACTTTATTGGTGCAAATCCCAACTTCACTAGTGCAGAAATATGGGGAGTCAAAGCAGACAGGTGTCTATTTTCCGTTTTTAATATTACCATAATTATTAATGGTGATGTGAACTTACGGTATTGCAACTTATTTATTTGTTTACAATATAGATTCGCTCGTGAAAATTACAACGACAATGCTGGTTACGTCCAGATGAAGGGTTTTATTTGAGGTGTTTATAAAATTGTGCCATTTGATTTCACATTAAACTACTTGTTTTAATTTGAGAAATAATAAGTAATGAATAATGGTATTTAACAATTATTACATTTTTTCAATTAATTTATTAATTTTTTATTTCTATTTACTACTAATTTATTTTCTCTTATACGTTTTCATAAAATGCTTATTTATTGCTTGTTTATTATGTTTGTAAAATGAAACAGGTAATTTAATGTAGTGAAGTCAGATAGCAAAATTTTATAAATATCTCAAATAACATTCTACATCACGTAAATGGTAAGAGCAAATACAGAACATGTTATTTGGAATTGGAATAAAGCAATGAATACAATAAATGAAAAACTTTGACACCTTGTATCTTTTTCCACAGCAATATTTTACAAGATATGTTTAGCTATATCTTCATATTTCCTCCCAATGATGTTACTCCTCTATGTTCCCTTATTAATGGCCCACCCTGTATATTTTTATCGACACGTATTGAATGACTTCTTCACTTGAATTTACCAAAGCTGGAGGAGTATGATAAAAGTGTCTGGCGGTTCATATATTTGAAGCTTTGACTTTCATTGATACATGAAAGTGAATATGAACTGAATAACTGCATTTCTGTAATTTGTTTGTTTTTTGTAAATATGAGAATATTTTTATTATTAAATCATGTGATGGAATTACTATAATTACTTATCAGAATTCAAAATCTATCATTATAGCCGATTTGCACCTTGCTGAAAAGTTTTATTCCTGGAATGTTTCATCTAGTTTTATTACATTTTAAAAATTAACATTTATTTCCTCCCTGATTCTTCATGACTAACACATTCACTTAATAATAAATTAAACAATTAAACAGTAATCCTATTGAATGTCATTATGAATTTTAAGTATATACAAGCTTTTGAAATAATAATTACACACACTCTCTCAAAACAGTTTTTGAAGTTCTGAGTAGAAATTTCATTAAATCTATATTGGTAAGTGAAACAACTAATTACTAATGTTGAAAGTAGATTTCATTACAAATACGTCAGCAGTTCAAAAGAAATAGCAAAATTCAATTTAAAGAGTGTCATTATTATTGCAAATGATTGTACATAACATTATATGTATGAACCAATCATCTTCGATGGGAGGAGCTTTCAAAATTATATATCCAAATTCATGTCATTTTAGTACCTAATATTGCGCCATCTATTAGCAAATAGTCCAAGCGTAAACATTCATTTTGAGTTCGTTTCCCATTACGCGAGAGTTGGTTTCTCATTCAGAACAATAAGGTCTCCTATTAGATTGACTCGTCTTAGTGTATATAGTCAAGGCACAGCTTAAATAACAATCAGCTCACAGACTCGTATGAGCGGGAACGTCTAGCGCAGATCTTCCCGCATGCCGCCATTTGGGGATACAACATTGCAGGGACGTGTGGTTGTAAATTATGCCCTTATAGCCATTCCGTTCGACGACTGCGTTATTGGCGCACGAGTGCTGTATTTTGTAATTTGTTGATTTTCTTGTATTTTATACTGTTATGTTATTTTATTTTTAAACAATTTCAAGTAAAACAAATTTATATTTCGTATGTTAGAAAAATTGCAGTTAAAACACTCTAAATTGGGACAACTATTTTTAATCCGGTTCTGACGTGTATCCCGAGCGAGAGAGAGAGACAACAAGCTTCAAGGACAAATTTTCAGGTTTTAATACTTCAAAGGTGCCGCCGTAGAGTCTGTGAGCTGATTGTTATTTAAGCTGTGGTCAAGGATCTTATTTATAATTGATTAATTATAGTAGTATTAGTTAATAAGAAAGTAAAAGTTGGTCTTTTTCCAAAATGACAACAGGAACTGAAATTAATATGTTGGCAGGCTTACAGGTACTGATAGCGGGTTCGCTCATACATAGCCTAGCTCGAGAACAATAAGAGTAGATCAAATAATCCCAGCTAAGACCAAGGATGTGTAAATTAATTTTATTATTGCCAGCGACTAGTTGCCTAGGTCACAGTTAACAATCCAGAAAATCACTGTAGATCAAATAACACCACAGGCCCCGGAAGTCTTTAACCCACTCTTCCAAATGAACTTTCCGAAATTATACACAATAATTTATCTACAGCGGCTTTTTTTCTCCTTTCTGTATTAATAATCTAGACTTAAAAGTGTGTAATATGAAACGTTTCTTCTTCTACATTTCATGGGTTTTAAAGATATTTCTGTATATCCTCTTCAATCTATATTATATATAAAAGATCCACTACCACTAACTTATGTTGTTTGACTGAGTTTGTGGCAGAGGTTTTAGATAGGCAGGGTCAAGTTGATGTGATTTATATGAACATTCAAAAATCATTTGACCAAATTGATTTATATCTATTATTAAGTATGTTAAAATTATTTGGATTTTCTATTACTTTAATCTCATTATTTAATTCATATTTGTGCCATCGCAAACAATTTGTAGAACATGAGGGATACTCTTCTTTTTTATATGAAACTACTTCCGGTGTGCCACAAGGCTGTAACTTGGGACCTCTTTTGTTCATTATCTTTGTCAATGACATTGCTGGTGCTGTTAGCTGCCATAAATTGATGTTTACAGATGATCTTAAAATCTATTGTGGGATAAATTCAGTGTCAGATTCTTTAATGTTGTAAGATAATGTCACTTAAGTTGTTGAATGGTGCGCAAAAAATCACTTACAAGTTCATATTTCAAAGTGTAATATGATTACCTACTGTAGGAGAAATTAGTTAATATTGTTTGATTATATGATTGATTCAGAGAAGATTATGAGGTGTTATGAGATTAAAGATCTGGGCATTTATTTTGATTCACGGTCATCATTTACAAATCACATTAATAAGACTGTATCAGACGCATATAAAATGTTAGGCTTGCTTCTCCGAAACTGTACAGATTTTCGTAATTATACTACTTTAAAATTATTGTGTTTTAGTTATGTCCAGTCTAAACTTGAGTATGGTAGTATAATTTGCTACCCTTGGTATGAATGCCATAAAGCTAACATTGAATCTGTTCAACGGAGGTTTTTAAAGTACCTTTTTTATAAGATGGATGGTGTTTACCCCATGAGGGGCATTAATAATTCTTTACTTACTAACCGTTCTAATATACTATCTTTGGATTGTATTGATTTCTCTTTCCTCCTTGGTAAAGTACATTTTTATACGCGTAGGGTTTTATTACGTCACGAGGTAACTTTTTACTGTGAAAATCATAGAACAAATGTCTTAGAAAAGTCGCCCATATACGTAACATGCAATAATTATAACAGAATCTCTCATCTTTGTGACTTTAATTTTTTATCATTAAAATAAATTGCAGGTTTTGTGATGCAATGTATCAATTAATCTGATACATTTTTTGTATTTATAATGCATTTTTTGTTCGTTTTCTACTAGTGTTTCCTGTAACTGGGTCTTATACCTGTTGGAAATAAAATACTATTATTATTATATTTACGAAAAAACGGGTGTGATCCTCACATAAAAAGGCGCGCCTTTGTCAGATCACCGCATTGTACGTTGCTATGCTCTTCTTTGATTCTGAAACTATGCAATACTTACAATTCTTTTCTACACTCATATCGAATCAAACAACAAATGCGCAATACAGACGATCAGGACCGCGCCTAGGGTAGATGCCGCCGGGGTGCGGAACCTTTGCTGCCGCCCTAGCAGCATTCTAGGTTAATCATCAAATAATGGAACAATAAAATCAATATGGAATTATACATTAATAATAATAATAAAAATAAATGTATTTTTATTCAACAATTAACAGAAAACAAACAATATTAAAAAAATACAAGAGCTAAGAATAGAAACTTAAATAGTCTTAGTAACACAAAACTAAATGTATTTATAATATAAAATACATGTGTAAAATTAACAAGAACATATAAAATGATGCTCAGATATCAGTATTACTGACTTTTCATTTAATAGTAGGTATCTTGTCATTCAAAAAATAATTTTTCGGATCTTTCTTTTTGCAAATTCCTCAACCAAGTCAAATATATCTAGGTTTTTTGACATTTGACTTTCGATACTTATTTTAGCTAAATGAGAAAGTCTATCTTGTGTCACGCTAGAACGCTAGGTAATTTTTTATTATTTTTAATTTTGAAAAATATCTCTCGCCAGAGGCTACCGTTACAAGTATGGTTAATAACATTCTCAAAGCTATGGACACATTGGAGAATACATTTATTAAGCAATTTTTGAATAAATATTGTAAAACTGAGAGGAGGGTTATTTCTGGGTTAATATATATAAGTTTTTTCTTGTAAATTAATTACCCGAGGTAGAAAATAATAGAGAGTGACTAATTCACAGCATCAGTACGAGAGGTGCAGAGGGTTGCAGAGAACAAGATTCTATAGGCGTGCCACTTGAAAGGGGTTCAAAGCAAAGCACATACGATTACCAAAAATAAGTTGGCTTTGAGTGAACCTCGCACTTTAACAAGTCAACTAAGATCTTAGAAAGTACTTATTTATAGTAAGGGGATCTGACCTAACTGACAAAAAATGTAAAAAAGGGGAAGAGATATATTTTAACAGGGATTGTGTAGTTTAGCTTAACTAACCAACGGTCATTTGCCGCCCCCTGAATCGTGGTGCTCGGGTGCCACGCACCCCTTACACCCCCGGGTTGGCGCGGCTCTGCGGAGGATACTCCGAAAATACATGTAACATGCATCGAGTGAACTCTCTAGATATATGCGTATAATGATGTAGCGCCTGGGAACGCCTTCATTCTCGCGCGGTGGAGATTTATAATTAATTTTAAGGTACTAACCATGGAAATAAAATTTTAATATTTTGCAGATCCATTATTATATATAAAGCTGTTTACAGGCCTTTTAGGCCCAGAGCTGTGTTGTTCTCCTCCATTCCATTCTGTCCTTCGCCTTTCTTTTCCAATCCGTTACATTTTTCTCCCTTAGATCTATTGCCACTGCCTCTCTCCATCGCTTCCTCGGTCTACCTCTTTTTTTCTTGTAGTTAGGCTTACTCCTACTATTTTCTTAACTGCCCTTTCATCTTCCATACGTTCTAGATGCCCTAGCCACTACACTTTTCTGGCTTTTACAAATTCGTCTATTGTTGGTGCCTGGTACATTGCATATATTTCCTCATTATTTCTCCTTACATAGCCTACCTCCGTTTTCTTACCCCCTAGATCCTTTCTCACCTTAAAAGGTTTTCTCTTGACTTCTTATTGAGAACCCAGGTTTCACCACCATACAGCGCTGTCTGTCTCAAAATTGTTTTATACATTCTAAATTTTACTCCTCTGTACAAATTTTTTGATTTCAATAAGTGGTTGACTGCTGCCGAACTTCTGTTTAGTTTTATTTATTTCTTGTTCCTCATCATAGTTAGCTGTTATTAGCGCCCCCAAATACACATATTCTTAAACTTCCTCAAACTCCATCTCTCCATGCTGTGTTCTCAATTTAAAATTGGTATCCTTTTTTTGTTCTCCTATTCTCAAAAGCTTACTTTTCTCTTGATTTATCTGCAATTCCACTTTACGTGCTTCCTCCACAAGTTTTCTCGTTACTTCTTCTAATTCCCTACTATCTCTAGCAACAATAGCCACGTCATCTGCATAACTTACAATTTGATGACATGAAACAATATGCGTCCTTCTCTGTTCAACTGACTATCTCTTATGACCTTTTCTTGTACTAAATTAAAAAGAAGCGTTGAGAGTGGGTCTCCTTGTCTCAGTCCTGTATCAATAGTAGCCTTCCGAACATTCACCTTTTATTCGTACTTTGGATTTAGTATTTTCTAAGGTCATTTTTCAATAGCCTAATCAGTTTGGTTGGTATCCCAAATTGTTTCAAAATTTTACTTAGTTCCATTATTATTCAGTCGTAATTTCGATTTATGAAATTTAAAAAAATGCTGAACAAGCCCATTTAGAAGTGCAACGTGCAAGCAATAAACTTGTGATAATTCTTGCAGTTAGAATAACAATATTATCATAATCATAATTACAATCTTCATCGCCATCATTCCTATGATTCTCATCATCACCATTATCTATAATATTAATATAAATTACATTGTCTTTTTAAATTTTTAGGAACTCCTCGATAGTTCAGATGCTACAGAAGTCTCTGGTCCAGTAAAGTACATCCACCAATACGTTGAAATGCCCACCGAGACAGCAACTATTACCCTTGCGAATGGAACGGAACAGCAGGTAAGATTTTGACCATATCGTCGCCCATTTCACGAACTGACGTAACTCAAAAGAATCGAAATTTGAGATATTTCGTCTAGCGTAACGAAAGTACATGCTTTACACATTCGCAAAGCGGCGTAACTCAATTCCGTATAGTTTTCAGGATAATGGACATTCAACTGTCGACGTAACACGTTTTTGATTAAAATACAATTTTACGATACGACGTAACTTAAGTTATGTCAGTTCATGAAATTTTATTTTGGTGGTACGTAGAAATAAATAAGTGGCGTATCACACAATTTTCTGTTCAGACTTGTAGCAAAATAAACTCGAATACTACAGTTAAGGCACTGCGTAAAAATGAAGCATGTGAAAAGATAGGTGAGGTAGCCTGTGCAAGTTTTGCGGCAAGGTATATATCTACCTATATCCAAAGAAAGTGCTATATCCCAGCTAGCAAAGTAGTTCTATAAATTTAGAGTAATAGGAGTTTTATATTCTGTTAATATTTTATAGTTGTATTTGGAATACTAAATTGTTGCATTAATGTGGCACATGAGACTATTTTGCGTTCAGAAATTGAATTGTCTTTTGAATTTGTTGCAAGAATGTTCTGAGAGCATAATTTATAAAGCATTTATAACATAACTGCTAATGTAGCCCTATAAATGTGTACAATAACACAATTTTGCAGCAACGGTGCTTATAGAATCAAATTATTGTAAAACCGATGCAAAATACTGCTTTATAGAATTATATCAACTCCTGTGACACTCTTATAAAATTATTCCGTAATGTTGCTTATAGCTTAATTATAGAACTATTGTATAAGGCGTTGTTAAGTTACAATTCTGCTGCGGAAAACAAATTACAAATATGGAAGCTGCTATCGAACTTAAGAGAAAAAGCTCATTAAAAGAGTTATAGAGAATAATAATACAGTTGTTATAAAATCATTATAGAGTAAATAAGTAACAAAAGCCTTTTTGTTCCATAAAGAAACTCTATAGAACTATCATTTTTTATATATGTAGGTTTGCCATACCCCCATCTGAGGAGAATAGAATAGAAATTGATTTTCTTATAGGAATTTAGTATCTTATTTAATTTAGACCATTACAAACCTTATCCACTTGCACTTCTAGATGTTGAAGTTAAAGAATTTTATTAGATTTATGAAATAAGATTGAAATACCACAATAAAATATGACAACACTGTGGATATTAAATGGCATAGATCTGTTATAGTAGTTGCTTACCATATTTGCTCTATAATCATTGAAATCGACACAGAAATGTCATATTAGTGAGAATCCATTGGAAGTACAAGATAATGCATTTCTTTCTGTCGCCATATTGTGAAGAAAAAAAAAATCTTAATTAAAAATATGTACAATATAAATAGGTGAAATGATAACAATAATGTGGATATACTTACTTTCTGACAATTTTATATACAGTTGGTTGTTAAATTCATCAATATAGAAAACATTTGTTTTTATTAAATTTCCAGCAGGATAGAAAATATAAGGTTAACTGAAGGCGCGTCAAAAAATTACCATTATGTACTACATATTTCACGATAAAACTTTTTCCGCATTAAAATGTACTGCTCCCTGATGGACAAACCAACTAAGCAATTCGTAATGTGAGTACTCCTATGCAGGCTGATTAGGTCCATCTTATTGGTTCTTATTGGCCCATCCGTATTATTTCTAACATGTGCGTTACAGAAACATTTTGTTTTTAGAAGATACAATTAAGCGATTTTAAAGTTCTCTAAGTTCTCTAAATAGCCATGCAACACAAAAATTGTATAACGAAGTGCTCTAGAATTTTTATGAGATTGCTTTGTAACTGTGTAATAAAAATTCCTTAAGACCTGTGAAAACGTTTATTCAACAATTGTATAAGTATTTCCTGCAAACCTTACAGAACCGCTTAAATAACTAAAAGGTTCTATAGAAGGGTGCCCATTTTTATGGTATAAGTGTTGTAAGAACGTTTTGAAAATGTTTTTAGAACAAACACTGCTCTATAAAATTTGCTCTGGAAACGTTCTTACGATTTTTATAGAACAGGAAATTGTTAGCTGGGATTTTATAAAAGTCGTTTATCAAATTACAACTGCACACTGTACGAGAATGCTACTAAAGATTGGTTTTGCTTTATATGGCATGAAAGCATCAGCAAACGAGGATCAGCAGAGATTAGTACTTGTCTGTGTAAGGCCCTCCTAATTTATTATGCAAAAAGTATAAAATCTGTTGCTTTATTTTCTGACGGATGTATCGGACAGAACAAAACATTATTGCAACACGGCTGCTTAGCGTTATAACCAATAGTGATAATATCGAAGAAATTACATTGAGTTTCTTCGAAACATCCCATGGACAAAATGAAGGGGATGCAGCACACAGTACGATATCCAAAGCCTGAAATACTGTCGGTGACGTTTATGTACCTTCGCAATTACCGCCTATAGTGAAGCTTTCCCGAAGACGCCATCCTTATACTGTTGCATCTCTAGAAGGTAATGACTTCATTCACTTTAAGAAATTATCTCAAGATTTGTGAGTTTGCACTACAAAAGTAGCTGAAGCAGGTGAGCCTATGAAATGGACCGATCTCATTGAACTTAAAGTTAGGATAGAGAGAAATGTTTACAAAATAGTTATATATTTGCCGAATAAGTTGTTTTATTATTTAACGCGTTCTTATGATAAATTTATAAAATAGTTCAGTTGCTGGCAAAAAAAAAAGATTTGGGCAGCTGTAATAAACATATCGAAAGCAATACAACAATAAAACATAATTGCCGTTTAACCTTTGAGCAGGCGCGCCATTTAATTTCACAGGAGCAGGTGCGTGTCGTACTTTTTATGCTGAATGATTACTCAACATTTTTATCAAATATGATCAATATTTTATATTGTTTGGTATAGCCAATGCCTTAGGACAATTATTAAAAACCATAATTAAAGCCATAATTATTTTATTTTGAAGAAGCAAAATAATACAGAGTAGGTACCTATATAAAAATTTACTTCTATGGTGAAAGTGAACAGTTCATTTCTTGACACTTAATACATAAAATTTCAGTTATAGAATGGCGTTTACAAGTAAAAGAATTACAAGTATTACATTTCATAGATGCAGAGGTTCTTTTTTTATCTAAAACACATAAACGACACACACCGCGTTTGGAAGCTTGTTGAACTTCATCACTTTCTTCTTCATGCTTTTTGTAGTTTGTTCTCAGAAATGCAGTTATATCAGATGGAAGATTTCTGAGTTCTGCTCTCGAAGTGATGTGTTCTTTCATTAGATCGAGTGACATGTTTTTTAGAAAGATTTTTCGATGTTTCACAGAAGTTGGTTTAGCAAATGAATATAACACCTGGGCATTTATTCCAGCAATGTTCAGCAGACTATAAAAGATAACACATGGCCATCTTTTTCTTATTCGCGAAACTGAATACGTTGCACACATTTTGTCAACTGTATCTACCCCACCTTTTGTAGCATTGTAATCCATAATTACTTGATGTTTGTTAGTTACAGGGTTAATTTCCTCTGTATCATGTAGGGTAGATAGGAGTATCACGACTTTATTCTTACGTGGAACATAGGATGTGAGCATTTTGTCTTTTTGGAATGCAAATAAAACTGAAGAAATTTCTTTCCGCTTGTCTGCTTGAAATGCTGTTCGAATTTCCTTCTTATTTTAGCGTTCCAGTCAGAGTTATTTTGTAGTCCGCCAGAGGAATGGAGGTGTAGTAATTTGTCTGTAGTTAAATTTCTGTTAGAATTTTCAATGGGAACAACAAGTCGTTTTACAATATCAATGGGCGAATTGGATATTTTAAATGGGCCGTCCGGTTGAGTACCACAATAAACCTCAAGATTAGATGTATAAAAAGTAGTGTCACATAAAGCATACATTTTAATTCCATACTTCGCCGGCTTGCTTGGTATGTATTGAATTCAGCTACAACGCCCTCTGAAAGGGTGGAGCATCTCATCTATAGTTGTATATTCACTTAGATTGTAACAGGCTTTGGAATTTTTTATGAATGCATTAAAAAATGTGCGAATAGCAGCTAAGTTATCAGTAAGACGTCTTTCTGTCCTCGACGTTCTATCATCAAACCTTAGGGATCGTGTTATAAATAAAAATCGCTTATAACTCATAGCTGTCCTTGTAATTTCGATACCAATTCCGTCATTGGTCCAAATTTCTTTCACATTGGCATGATGTGATTTTTTTATTCCAATTAAGAATAATAATCCCAAATAGGCCATAAATTCGCTGCGAGTTGTACTCTTGCAATTTCGCTCTCTAGCATATTCTTTTTTCGTCTCAGTTCATCAATAAACATGTTCGTGAAAGTTACAATTTCATCTATCATGTCAAGGTTGACTATCTTTAGAAAAGCCTCCAATTCAGTAGTAATATCTTTAGTGCATTGTTTTACACCAGCAGCCGATTTTACTATGTTAATTTTTTTTGTTTTAGAAAAAGTAGCATAAGTCGACTTACTCCATTTAGTTGACCCATCTTTTCCAACAAAGTACTCTCTGCTGGGAGGATTTTCTTCAAGTTCCTCTTCTGAAGCGCTTTGCTCTGACAAACTATCGCTATTCTCTATGACAATATATTCATCATTCAAATCGCTATTATGGTCACTGAAATTAATTTCCTCATCACTTTCTGGATCCTCAAACATTTGTTGAGCAATACGTTCAAGTTCACCCTGGGAAAGTGGTACATTGCCTCTAGAACGTGGGTTTGTAGACGACATTTTGATAGAAAATCTGTAAATATTAAAAAATTATATGAAATAATGGTAATAATGAATAATAAATCAATACAGTAAAAAAAATGTGTATGAGTAAAAATTGTGAAATACTTACACAAAAAGTCGCACGTCGTAAAGTTTACGTCAGACTGGTCCTCTCAGGCAGATGTCTCAATATAGACTAAACTTTGAAACTAATTTAATAATTTTCCTTGCTATGTTCTACCCAAACATATATTCTAGGAATAGAAAGAGGTAAACACGTTCCTAGAATTGAACATTTTAAGAGAAACAGAAATACTGGGAATTGTCGTAAAATTTACGACAGCGCGTCCGCTCGAAGGATAACCTGAAAATTATAAAACTGTTTTGCCGGTTGGGAGAACACGCTTAAATACAGCTTAAATTATTCTCCATTCTTAAGAACACAAACACAAGATCACTAATAACTTAATCACAAACACAATTATATTAGCGGAAAAATATATTTCGCACTTTTCCCGCACGTACGTTACTAGCAGCTGTGTAGATGGAATAACCGGGTCCGAATTGACACAACCTAATTGACGTCCCGGCATCATTACCAATAGAAGCCGAACATTCTGATATGTGCATGCGCATTTGTTGCAACAGAAGGAATAACCTGATCCCGAAAAACGTAGCCGAGGCTGTGTAATCGAGTCTACTCTGCGTGGCATACGGAACACATAATTTTAAACAAATAATTCACGGACGGCTCGTATTTCTCTTTGTATTGGTCGACCATATACAATGTGTCGGGATTTTTTCTACAGTAAAAAAATAATGATAAAAAATATACAAATTACAATTAATATTTTTCAAAATTAGATACCGGATCTTGTTTGGCTAAAGTACCTTACCTAAAATGAGGAAACATAAGGATATATGTGTCTGTGACACGAATATTTTCAATATACAGGGTGTTTCTAAACTATGGTGCCAAATGAATATGACAGATAGAAAATGTCATTTTGAGCAAAAAGTTTCATGTAAACATAGGTCCGAAAATGCATAATAAAAAAGTTACAGGGTGATAAAGGTACAGTTTGAGAAACAATTTTTCGCAATAATTTCTACAAAAGTTAGTCAATTTAAATGAATCTTGGAGCAGTTCTTAGACACTAAAATGCAACAATTTCGTGTAAAAACAATTTATTTTCATCGTCCAGGAGCGGAGAGCCGGGGTAGCACATAGGATTTTATTATGGAAAAAAAATATCCTTTGCATTTTCGGAAAATTGATCAAATTTTCTGAAAAATAAACTAATATGTCACAAAAAAGGTACTCTTGTTCAATGTCGCCAACATGAACCGTTCTCTTTAAAATTTGCAAAATTTATTGTCGTGCACCTGACAACAAGAATGCTGTAATCAAGAAGACTATGCTTTATGTGGTAACTAGGTATGGATTTGGTTTGTAAATTTGTTATAACAAATAATATTTATTTTTAAATTACAACATAACAAAACTACTTACAACAAAAAAAGTTATTTAAGCATATGTTGAAAGTGATCACCGTTAGCTCTAATACATACTCTAACTCTTTTTAAGAAATGAAAGGGGAGCTTATTCAAAACTTCTTCATTCGTCTTTATTTCATTGAAAGTGTCCGTTATTCTTTGCCTTAAATGACCCTCGTCTTCTATTGGAATGTCATACACTTTAGATTTTGCGTATCCCCAAACAAAAAAATCTAAAGGAGTTAGATCTGGGCTTCTTGGTGGCCATGGCTGAGGAGCATCCCATCCACGACCAATCCATCTATTTGCAAAAATATTATTTAAATGTCGCCTTACTTGTCGAGAGTAGTGAGAAGGGGCCCCGTCTTGCATAAGCCACATATTTCTTCTGGTTTCCAAATCAAGGTCTTCCAAAACTTCAACAAAGTCGTTATTCAAAAAATGTAAGTAATTTTCCCCATTCATATTTAGAGGAAGTTCAATTGGACCCAAAAGTTTATTGCCAATTATTCCCACCCATAAATTGATTTTAATTTTGTATTGTGAATGTCGCACAACTGTTGCATTTGGATTTTCATCATTCCAGTGATGACTATTTCTTAAATTGAAAATGCCATTTTTCGTGAAACAACATTCATCAGTAAACAAAATACGTTTGGCGAACATCGCATCAACACGAACCTTTTCTGACATCCAGTACAAAATTGTAGTCGTTTTGGCAAATCTTCAGCAAGCAATTCTTGTACTTTAGTCATATGATATGGATGCAGTTGTTGTTCCCTAGCAATCCTCCATACCAAGGAATGTGGCATATTTTCGGCGAAAGCAATTCTTCTGGTGCTTAAAGTATCATCTTCTTCAAAACGTTGGAGAACACGCTCTTCAGCCCCTGGAGTTCGGATCGTTCTGGGACGGCCAGTGTCATAATGACTTTTTTTAAAAGTACCTGTTTCTCTAAGGCGCCGGTCGATGGACATAAACAATTTACGAGAAGGTATTCTCCTATTTGGATAGGTTTGTTCATATAATCTACTTGCCATTCTTGTATTACAGCCACATTTTCCGTAAATTAAATGCATATCTGAAAGTTCTCCAAAGGTGTATTGTTCTGCCATAACGACTTTTAATGAGTAACGCCAGCTAAATTTTATGCTATCAAAACTTCCAATTAACTTTTGACAGGAAAACTGAAAGGTTATTTTAAATTTCATGGCTACTATGATGACAAACTTCCATTGCTACCTCTATCTTGTCGGGTGCACGACAATAAATTTTGCAAATTTTACAGAGAACGGTTCACGTTGGCAACATTGAACAATAGTAACTTTTTTGTGACATATTAGTTTATTTTTCAGAAAATTTGATCAATTTTCCGAAAATGCAAAGGACAATTTTTTTTCCATAATAAAATCCTATGTGCTACCCCGGCTCTCCGCTCCTGGGCGATAGAAATAAATTGTTTTTGCATAAAATTGTTGCATTTTAGTGTCTAACAAACTGCACCAAGATTTATTTAAAATGCCTAACTTTTGTAGAAGTTATTGCGAAAAATTGTTTCTCAAACTGTACCTTTATCACCCTGTAACTTTTTTATTATGCATTTGCGGACCTATGTTTCATGAAACTTTTTGCTCAAAATTACATTTTCTATCTGTCATATTCATTTGGCACCATAGTTTAGAAACACCCTGTATATTTATAATTTCAATATATTTCTAAAAAGTCATGATAAACTTTAAAGCGTAAAAGGCATCAGAGATAAAAAAAATTATCTAGTTTTCAGAACTTTGTTATACATGACAAAAAACCCATTTCACATATATTGTACCCTTTTCCACTACGACGATAGAATCAGCCATTCACAGCAGAGCTTTTGTTATTTAAATATGTGCTACTGTATACCAGTGGCACATCCAGACCGTTTGAAAAAGGAAAGACGTTCCATTAAATATTACATTAAAATAGGTATCCCTCACAAATTATTTGTTCACTACAAATATGAAAATAGTTATCTATATCTTAGATAAAGGCGGTCTTGACAAAATTGCCTGATAAGTTCTATTTCAGATATTTTGAATTTCATACAAAGGCGGGCGCGCAGGTTTCCGGCGCTGACCTGCCTCAACCTGCTTTCACTAAATTTAAAAGTATTAATTTTCAAATCATATAAGGGTGTGTCGGCGCGGGATACCAATAAACCAGAAACCTGCTTCCACTGCGTGTATACCTTTAGGTCGTTTAATCAGACTATATGAAATATCGGAAATATTTTATTAAATGTAATATTTTCCAAAAACTGCTGTACTCTGTATCTTTTCTGTACTTCTTGAAGTGTAATTTGTTTGAGCAGACACTTCGCAATTACTTAGGTATAGCAAAAATGAAATCGACTTGTGAATGTTTGGGCTGTTTTAGGTGAAGGGTTGTCTACCAGCCATGGGGTACAGTTTCGCCGCTGGCACCACCGATGGACCTGGTGAATTTGACTTTACGCAAGCTTCTACCACCCCCAACGCTTTTTGGAACCTCGTCAGGGACTTCATTTTTCCTCCAACTCCTGAAGATCAGGAATGCCATGGCGCCAAACCAATTCTGATCATGTCTGGGCGGGTAAGTGTTGATCAAAATAGCAATTAAAGATTTTACCTTCATAATTCAGAAGTAGTCATTTGTAATTTGAATATTTTAATGGGAACTGAAAAAAAACGACTTTACTGTGTGAGTTGAGATATAAAACTGTATCTTTATGTCACTAGAGCAATATACCTAACATTCTATTACATTACCTACTTCCTGAGAGTAACTATAATATATATACAACTAAATTTTCAATAAAAATCGCATTATTTTGTACCTGATATGTACAAGATCTGATCAAGAAATTTCATACTACGGATGGAATTGCTTACTACGAATAGTGATTATTTTTTATATTTATTATTATTGACTTTGTAAAATGCGTCCACCAGGTTCTAAAAAATATATCCGGTTTCGAATCGTATCAATAAATCGGAAAATGTCTCGTTTTAACAGGAAACTGGCCATGGTAGCCAGTTTTCAATTTCCTCACACATCAGCTGACAAATAATATCATGTTGTGCAGGTGAATAGTTCATTCACTTAAGTCAGGTTAAATCGTCAATTAAGTATTCCAGAAGTAGCTGAAAGAATTCAACAATTCGGTTGATTTGCGTGTTAAGAAATCCTAACAAGAGAATTGGGAATGAATCGTATTCCGCGCGATGATCTAGTTGGTGGTTTGTCATGGTGGCATTGATACTAAATTCAGTCATCATAATGGATACGCATAAGTTTTCCCTAACCCAAAAAAACAGTCAATCAAGATCTAAGATCAAGACCATCTTCACTATTTTCTTTGATTATAAGAGAGCTGTCCTTCATAAATTATTCCTGCAATGTTAAACAATCAATCGCTTTTATTATCATGAAGTTTTACGTGAAGGTGTTCGAAGGAAAAATCTGAACTATGGTCATTTATTATCCGGATTCTTTTTTCACAAAAATTATGTTTTTCTTTACTCGGGTTTATCGTCATTAAGCTTCTACTAACTGTTTAACTCCTCAAGCAAATTTCTGCATTTCCTAAATGCTTCCAGCAGTTAAAGTATTGTGGGAGAAGTGTGTGACCAGGCAGGAGCAGGACTTTGAAGATGATGTGATTGAATAAGCTGTATTACTTCTCAATAAATTTCTAAAAAAAATAATACTGAAACTTGATTAGAGCTCATACATATCAGGTACAATATATACATGGCAAATTGTTGAACTCAAATGTTTGCTAATAACTTGAGGCAGACTTTACTGGTCCATATTAAATGTTTACGACTACTATTTGAAGAAAGTTCCCTGCAGTGCTTGTTTGTTATTAATTTCTCGCATGATCGCTGATCGCAACTCCCATACTGTTACAGGCATAATACACGTTCCAATATTTGCAAAAAGTGTTAATTTAAGGCAGTGCCAATATTTTGCCATTCACAGGAAATCTATGCAAGAAGATTAAACAATAAATTATCTGAACTACGATGCACAATTGTCAGCATACTATTCTACAAGGTGTCTCGAAAGTAGGGAGTAATATTTTTCCAGAGTTATCTATGTAGAAAAAGATTACTGTTTCTTCATATAAACGTGGGTCCAAATTCAAACTAAGGAACTTGTGCCACTCAAAACTCTAATGATGATATGAAATTTGGTAAATTGTTTAACTCTTACGTGACCGTCCGGTACTATAAACAAAATTTACAAATAACGCTGAGTAGCCAAGCTACATCTCTCAGTTATTTGCTACTCCATGCCTGACTGACAAGCCACAAACACGAAACGTTCTACATTGCAGTGGAAACCATTGAAAGTTATAGCATTTAAAAATGCTCTCAATAATTGAAGACCTTGGTGCAAAAATCGGACAAGTCCAGTTTTGGTTGAAAAACGTTTTTCGGTTAAAATGTATGGTACAAGAATCAGCCAAGTCCAAAGACAATCAACGTTGATATATAGCTTTAGGACTTGGCCGATGGCATTCTTTGGTGCAAGAAACAGCCAAGTCCGGACTTGGGGGGGCATATGCGGAACAGACGCGGCCGCTACGGATAGATTTAGTGACTCCTGTAATTTATAGTAAGTTGCTTGTTTAGTTAGTTGACTACTTATACTTTATAGCATTGTAATTGTAAAAGAGGGCTTTGCTACGTCCTGCACCGATTTGGAATTCCCAAATTGCCTTTCCTACAAGGGAAAGTTGTGAATACCCAGAAAGAGGGTGGGAGATCGAGGACGAGACAGAAACCCTCCTAAATAGGTACCTGGATACCTACAAAAGGTTTCCTCACAGTTGACTTAGATAAATTCATTTATTCCTTATACATCACTCGTTTGTAACACTATTATATGCACACCATTGTAGCATAAGTTTGTTGTGCCTGTTGCACTGTGTCAACTTCAGTTTTAATTATATATGGTCCTTCGAGAATTGTTATAGTTTAGTGTCAGTATTAAACGTAAAGTAAGAATATTGGAATTTTATTGTGGAAACAACGTCAATCCTACAACAAGCCAATCAACACTCTTCACTCTGTTTGGGTACAAAGCAACGTTCCCCAACATTTACACTGATATTTATTTTTCTATAGTATTTTTGGTGCAAAAATCGGAGAAGTCCAAATTTTCAAAAACTTCTAGCTCCTATGTTTTTTGTAATATTATTTATTTTAATGCTTCTCTACCATTTTTATTCTATATACCTGCAAGAAACAGCTTGTATGTTATCTGTTTGTCATAAACATCCAAAAATAGAAAGTTTTTTTCAATTTTCCAAAACTTATAAAATATGGACTTGTCCGGTTTTTGCACCAAGGTCTTCAATTAGTAATTCAATTTTTAAATAATCTATTAAAACTGACTCCCTCAATATTTAAACATTACTGGTTGTTTAAGTAATTTTCCCTTTATGGTCTGCACGGTCCTATCTTCTGTTTAATATATTCAAATTAGTTTAAAGCAAAAAGGTTTAAAATGTTTTTTTACAAAATAGGTGCGCTAGCGAGAATTGCTAAAGAACGCACGAATTGAGAGCACGCAAATATTTAAACAAATGTGGTGTTCATAAATATATTGGATAAATTATCACCCATGCGTTATTTTGTTTAATGCTAAATCTTAATTTGCAAATAAATAGCAACACGATTAGGGCCGCACGTCAAAATAAGTAAGCAGCATGGTTCTGTTCTGGTTCATTATTTAATTTCATAATTTGTCAATTTTTAGGCCTTTTTAGTTTATTCTCAAGAAATAATAATTGCTGTGTCTCTATATATACAGGGTGATTCAGGTTTAATCTTGATAACTTCAGGAATCGATAGAACAATAATGTTAATTTGTGATATACATTTATTTTCTAAATCGTTTCCGAGAAGGAGGGCGTTGAAGTAGGAATTTTTTCTCGTTTCTTCCTCATAACTTTTGAACCACTTATCCGATTTAAGGGAAATTCGGAACACAAACACTCCTCATGATCTTACATAAGCTTCTTACCTACCTACCTACCCCTCTTAGAAGTGTATTGTGTATGCCACCCCCCTCTTACTTTATTTCAAAACTACAAAAAAAAAATAATAATTTCAATAAAACATCTACACACCACTCTGATTAATTTCGAAACTTTTTCATCTCCTGTTTTTTTTCGACGTTTAGTCTTGCTTCTGAGATATTCAAAGAAATTGGCGACAGTGTAGCGCACCAGCCGCGTAAATTTCATTTAACGTTATAGCAACCCATGAAAACAAAACTCAGTGATTTGTGTAAACTGACGTTTTGGGCGCCGCGATTGCCGAGGTGGCTGGGAGACGACTGTTCGTGGAACCAGTCTGAATCGGCTATGTCGGTGTGGGTTCGAATCCCTTTGTAGGACCATGGATGTTTGTGCTCGTCGAGAGATGCACAATAAGTCTATAGGCTGCGCTGCTTCCGGGGACACTGTCGGACGGCTCTCAAAAAAAAACTGACGTTTGTGAAAACCATTGTCAAAAGTATTATTTAAAGAGTGTTCTTAGTGTTAAGAAAAAATACCAATAACCTCAAACATAAATTTAGTAACAACTACGTATTACAAGATTTACAACAAACTTCAACTGCTAAAAAAATTACAATAATTGTTCAAAGTTCATTCCTCCATCCTCATTACATTTCTGGCATCGACGAACTAGTGTATTAACCTGCTATTTGAACAGGATTGTTTTTTATGTCATCACAAGCATATCTTATCCTTTGGATCAATTCCTCACGGGTATGTACTGGCGTATCATACACAATTGCTTTTAGATGGCCCCAAACGAAATAATCCAGAGGATTCAGATCTGGCGAGCGCGGAGGCCAAGCCACTGGTCCACATATTTGGTTGGTTGTTATTGTGAATAATAATAATAATAAAAATATATGTGGTACAATAAATGAATAAAAATAATTAAAAACCACTATTAATAAAAGTTATTTTTCTTTCGCAGCCTAATGAATCATCTGTTGCAATTATTCCAAATAATTTATTTCTGTAGCATAAATCATAGCTTCCATCCTACCTGCCAGAAAGCAAACTAGAAGATTATCCAGCTGTGAAGAAATTCCTTGTTCAACCAATTTGCTACAGTTTTACAGCTTGTTATCATAGAAAATATTTACGATTTCGATTCCGCTTTATTAACGCATGTAACATTATTTTTAATAGGATATAACTCACAAATAGAGTATCCTATCAATATGCACCAAGAGCACTTTTTTACAAAACTATGAAAGTTTTATTCTCCAGCCAAAAGTCAAAGCCAAGTTATGGCAAATGTCATTCTTCTCCTTCCAAGGATAGAATATATGTGTTAAACATTTGCAAATTGTGTCTGTAGTAGCGGTCTAAAGATACGCATTCACTGGTACGACTGCTGCGACTCGCAGCTGCGACTCGTCGCCAACCAATAGACAGTCTGAATATTCTCATCAACTCCAGCATTTAGACTACCTATTGGACGGCGACGAGTCGCAGTCGTCAGCCGCAGCCGCAGTCACACCAGCATCAATGTCACTATAACTTCCTAGGAAACATGTTTAAAACTGCTTTTATATGAAGAAATAGTAACCGTTTTAAACTCTGGAGAAATATTACCCCCTGATTTGAGTACATATATTTTGTACAAATCTACATTATTTAATATTGTTTCTTCGATTTCCAATGTAACAAATTTAACATTGATGTATTTGCAATGTCCACGATTTCAGGAGAAGAATCTACATCGGTACTAATATTTATGACTATGATTTGATACTATTTCGAATATCATAATGACTTATCTTATCTCACATGTGCTATTTAAAATTTAATAACACACTCACGCAGTGTGATAGTGACATCGTAAATTAAATTAGACTTAAATTAGACAATTTGTTAAATAAACAAAATATGCAAGATCATATGGAAACCCATTTATTAAATACATTGACAATAAAATATTTAAAACCGGATTAATTAATACCAGATGCTGACATGTCTAACGATTTGTTTGAATAGTTGGAAATATTTTAAGTGTAACCCTAATTTTTAGATGTTGATGAAATAGATTTGGATGTTGAGGGAATATTTTTGCTTCCAAAGTTCTCGCTTTCGTCTAAAATTTTCATAGGCGTTCATTTCTTCTTTCAGTAGAAGTTTCTATATAGCATTTAGCGATAGAATTAGACAGCCACCATGTCCTTGTATACTCAAAAGATCTGTCCTATGAACGGCTTAAAGGGAGGCTAAAGATTGTCATAATTGTGCCCAGTATACACATTTGAATTAGTCAGTTTAAAAAATCGTGGAATCAGTTTGGGTACATTACCAATAGCATTTATATCAATAGGTTCTTTGGTACATTTACAGTTATACAGTTATTTACAGTTTCTATTTTTTAATTTGACGTATTTTGTTACTAGTTCTACTAAGTTCCAGTCACCGATATTTCCAGATGTTACAAAAAACTCTTTAGATACTTTTGTTTTAGTACTGTGTACCATGATTTGGAAGAATAGTCCTTCAACTTTCACATATTCGACAAGCAAATTTATGAGTCTTTCTCCAATAACTACTAATTAAAATAACCTAAAATAAATATTGGTTATTAAACTTTTTTACTAAAAAATATATTTGTAATATAGCTACCGTCATGAATAGAAATTTATCATCGTCCGCATTCATAAATAATCTGAATATTTTCTTCTTTGTTTAATACCATAGACTCTTCTGATTTTCGTTTCATAAATGCAAGAAAATTTAAGTATTTTTTGGTATCGATATTCTTCTTGAGTGATATTTCTGTTCCTTTCATTGAGTAACAGCAGCGAAGAAACTAAGGCTTCTGTGTTTTGTTTGGTTCGTTGAAATATGATAACAATCCTTTCTCGTTAGTTACGTTAAATATATTTTTCTCTACACCATTTCTCATAGCGAGCAAATGCTTCGTATTTCTTCCGTAATTTCCTTGGCACGAGATTGGAAACAACACTGGAAACTTCATTCTCAATATCTGTTGGCAAATCACCGCTTGAACTTATATTTACATTTTCACAATAATTACCTTCAAGAAATAATTCAAAGACAGCTAAGTTTATTCCCGTTGCTACAGTAACTTCTTCTTAATATACGACTTTTACATTATCATTTATAAGCTTATTTCTATAATTCCTGTAATAGAATATAAATTATGTATAATAATTACAGAACAATCCAAAACAAGTAAAAGAATGAAGAAAAATAATACTTGACTAAATAAACTGATGCCTATGACATAAATCGTAGCTGCAGTTTAAAAAAAAATAATACAAATATCATTCTACTAACTACCATTATAAACTTACTCTTAGTAGGTAGCATCAAAAAGCTCATTAAAAGAACTGTTGAAAATGCCACACCTACAACAAACAGAATTATAATTAATAAATATTCTGACAGGAGATCACTTCAAATAAATTATTAGTTCTAGCTATTATAAGAGTATATTTACCTTCAACGCGATAATAAGAGATTTTAAAAATTTTCTAACATGACTCTCACAAAACGGGCTTCAAAGAAGCTAGCAATATTCGAGCTTGGATCTTACACATGCAAAAAATAAGGTTTTTAAAATCTGGAAATCATGGAAATCTCGACTTGTCTGATTATAAGTATATGCGCTTTAATGAAAGCATATAGTATATGCTCGATGTGGGACGCAAAGCTTAATTTTGAGTCAAAGTGGATTTCAAGGTCCTTGTTGTTGTCAATAGCGGCGCGGATTGCCCGCAGAACTCAGATCTGAAGACCCATTGTGCATGCCGCTGATTATAGAGTTCAAAACAGGCCCTTGCTACGCGCTAAAGCGAGCACCAGCTCTACTCTCTAATGTCTTGAGGAGACAGAAAAGTCGCTTCAAGATATTTGTGTCTTTTTACCATTAAACAGGCACAGTTACAATGGATGTCAATCGAATCATCATCTGCATTGCCGCAAAGTCTACACCTCACGACATTACTTAAGCCAATTCTATGTAGGTGCTTGTTCAGATGTCCGTGGCCTGTTAGGAGACCCTTGACAATCCTGACGTTGCTTCTGTTAAGCATAATGATGTTTCGGTTTGTGTCAGCCCATGGGTCCCCTATAAGTAGCCTGGCCTGACGCAAACCGGATCCCATCGACTAATCTTCAGGTGATTGCTTTTTGATCCAGTGGACCTTGCGAGATGGCATTATGGTAATCCCTTAAATTGAATGCTCGAGCCTTGTCTAGCCAATATGTCAGTACTCTCATTACCTGTCATACCACTGTGACCCGGAACCCAGGTCAGCTTAACACGATTGTCTCTTCCCAAGAAAGAAAGAGCTCTGACATGTTCCAGGACCACAAGAGAGGTGATCCTGATTGACATATCTCCTTCTGATATTCTCTTGAACACAGGCATACTTCAGTCTGAAAGACCTTCCTCCAAGGTACTTAGTTGCATCACAGCGAGACAGCATTTGTGAATCGATTACATAATTAAACAATATTTTATTATGTTTACCAATAAATTATACCACTTTACATCTACTGTTATTAAGAAGCAGGTTTTTCAAACTACACCATCGACTCTCATTGTTTAGCTGCAGCTGCAGTTTAATTCTGCCATCATCCGCAAAGAACAATTTAATACACACACAATCAATTACGCTACTGAGATCATTAACAAAGAGAGAAAAAAATAACGGGCCTAAAATTGACCCTCGCGGAACGCCAGACGAGACTAAATAAAGAATGGAATTAAATCGTTATTGAAAACAGAAACCTACACTATCAAATGCCTTGGAGAAATCTATGTAAACCACATCCACTTTCCTCAACTTGTCCACTTGTATAATAATATTTATTATTATTAGTAGTAGTATTATTAATTATTATTAGTAGTAGTAACCTTAACAGTTGCAGATAAAACGTTGTACGCTATACGTGGAATATTACATTATTACCGCAGCTCTGTATTATTACATATTTTAGTTTTTAACATTTAAGCTCATAAACAAACACCCGTAAAACTTCCTATATTTCGTAATCATAAAATTTGTTTGATTGCTTTCAAGTAACTTGTAGAAATTTTGCGTATTTATAAATCTATTTGACAATCGTAAAAAAATGTATGCAACGACGCTTTATAACGTGTGTTGCATCCCACGTGTGACAATTTTCACGTCTCTTGCAATAAATATTCGATTTTTGCACTTGTTACGTACATAACTAATTATTTTATTTACAGATACATCTGCCTTATGAATGGCAACCCGAAGTAGTATCCACACAGATGTTCCAGATCGGTAATGTCTTCTTCACTGCTGTCCCCGGCGAATTCACCACTATGTCGGGTAGGCGATTAAGAAACGCCGTCAAGAATGCAGTTATAGAAAACGGCGGTTCAGATGACACTAGGGTGATCATCACTGGCCTTAGTAACGTTTACACGAACTATATAGCCACTCCAGAGGAATACCAGGTAATAAGAATTCTCATTAGAGATAGAAAATTTTTCGTTAAAAATAGAACACAGCTTACTATTTATTTATTTATCTACAACTGGAATACAGGGCGTTTCTTAAATAAACATAAAGAATCCAGGGGCGCATTCTGTGGCCAAGATGAGGGTTTTCTTGTTATGCCGGGTGACAACGGAAAGTGGGATCACGCTGTAAAATTTTTATGACTGCTGATAAAAATTTGAAATTGGGTAGGTTTATACTAGATAGTGCCATGAATTATTGAGGATTATGTAACCATAATAATATTTCATGATATATGTATGTAGAATGACACGCTCTTTCAAATGGCATGGTCAAAATTGGGGGTTGCTATTTAAAAAAATTGTCGATGACGTCATATCTCCAACAACGATGACGTCACAAATATGGGTTGTATGTCAAAAAAGTGCGTTTTTTTAAAAAAAATCGACGTGCCAGGGGATTTTTTCGAAAACTTCTCAATTTCAAAAATAATGAATTTATTCTTTACTTTTTGAAAGCACTGTACAATGACATGATAATGGTAGAGCTGTAACTTGGCATAATTTCTAGTATAGTTTTACATCCATATTTAATAAAAATAAATATCTAGGACGTCGCCGTCGGCTTGTCACAAACCTGAATACAAATTACAGTTTTTAATTAGTGATGTGCTTTAATATTTTATTAGTCTGGGAACAGTCGATGCTAGGCTTGTTAGTCTAGTCTCCGAATAATAAATTATTTGGGATAATTCGTCACTATCAAGACGTATTAAATTTCTACCCAATGGAAATAGTCCAGTTACTATACACTTGCGGATCTTGCGTTATATCCGGTAGTTCTCATTCTTTGCTGAATTGTTATAAGATATAATCTAAGCTTTCGATCTCAAGCGCAAAACGCAACATTGTCAAAATTCCGAACAAGTTCAAAATAACCTTTTATTTATTACCCTTCTTTGTTTTTGCTATTTTTACTTATGTAAAGATATTATGAAAGAGAACAAGAATTATGAGAGATTAATTATTTGATTTTATATTCAAAAAATTTATTCAAATTGAGATAATACACATTTCTGTAATTAGGTCAAGGTCAAACTACCCAAAACCGTCACAGCACAATATGTTTCAATTTATTGAATCCAGTATAATTGCAAATATAAAGCTATTTACAGGCCTTTTAGGTCCAGCGCTCCGTTATTTTCCTTCACTCACTATCGCTTCCTCGGTCTCTCTCTCTCTCTTTTTTCTTGTAGTTAGGTTTACTTCCTACAATTTTTTTAACTGTCCTTTTATCTTCCATGTGTTCTAGATTTCTCAGCCACTGCACTCTTCTGACTTTTACAACTTCGTCTATTTTTGGTGCCTGGTATATTGCATATATTTCCTCATTATTTCTCCCTACATAACCTGCCTCCGGCTTCTTTTCCCCTAAAATTCCTCTTAAGATCTTCCTTTCCCACCTTAATAGGTTTTTTCTTGAAAAGAAGAACCAGGTTTCACTGCCATACAGCGTTTTTATTATTATCTTATTAATTTCTTGCTCCTCATCACACTTAAATGTTACCAACCCCCCCAAATACACATATTCTTGAAACTCTATCTCTTCGTACTGCGTTAATTTGAATGACAAATTAACTGCATTAAAAAAGAAAATATATATCAAAACTTCTTATAACTTCTAAAGATTAAATAATTAGGCAAACAAATTATATCGTTGAAAATAGAAGAAAACAAAGAACATTTATTGTATTGATTAGAAAATCAATTAAAATCACATTAGAAACATTTGAAAAAATAAAATAAATGAAACAAATTATCTATATGTTTAATTTTATTTGATTTTCTAATCGACACACTTGCTTTCTTCTATTTTCAACAATACATTTTTTTTTTCTAACAAATTATTTATTATCTTTAAAAGTTTTGATATATATATATATATATATATATATATATATATATATATATATATATATATATATACCATTATTAAATATTGTTAACTTGTTATTTTACTGTTTACATTGAATTCAAACATATTGTGCTGTGACGGTTTTGGGTAGATGGTTTTTTTTTGCAAAATTTAGCCTTAACCGAATTACAAGAAAGTGTATTACCTAATTTTGAAAAAAAAAATTAAATTGAAATTAAAATCATCATTCACAATTCTCGATTTCTTTTATAACATTTTGACATGGATAGAAAAGAAAGGATTTATGGTCATGAAACGTTTAGACAAGGCTTTGATACTGAACAACAAAAAACAGGGTTAGTAGGTAATAAGAAATATGAAAGATGTATACCTTATACATCTTAGGTTAATTTATAGGTCCCCTAAAATCTATTCCAGTGTCTATTAGAATATGAGAGAGGGACATTTCCCGGCGAAAATAAGTCTACAGGGACAAAATTGTTACAAAACAACAAAATATTGTAAAAATTTTCAAGTTAAAAAAAAATTGATAAATTTTTAAAACCTATATTTCGGAAATTATTAGCTTTACGGACAATCCTGGGCTCAAATTTACTACACTTTGAAAACGCAGGGGGTAGTTACAATCTGAAACTAGTGCTTCAGGATTAATATCGCTAAAAAGTGAAGAAAGGTAGAAAATTTCAGTTTTTTTTTTTTGAATTTCTACAATATTGCGTTAGGCGCTTGAAGTTGAAATCTTGGGTTTTAGGCCAGGAGAATTACGAAAAAGTCTTTCAAATATGGCTCTAACGTGACGTAACTTAGATAACTATTGGAATCGCTCGGGAATAGTATACCTATTGAAAATATCGAGGTGCGCCAGCTTAAAAAGGTGTGCTATTTGCATAAACAACAAAAAAGTGAAAAAAAATGCGAAAATCGTTTTTTTTCCGGAAACAATCGCATATAACTCGGTAAGTATGCATTTTAGAGAAAAAATGTATACTTATAAATTTGTTCGATATAAAATTTTCTACAAGATAGTGTCCGATATCCGTAGATTTCAAATGCTCGCTGCAAAATGCTCGAAAGTGCAAAAAGTAAGTAAAAAACAAGGTAATTTTAAATTATTTATTTAACAATGAAAAAATAAACCAATCACGCCATACATGTAGAGGAAAGTACTTGACTTCAAAACAAAACGAGAGCCGTAAGGCCGATTAAGATCGGACTGACAGTTTTTGCATAAAGCAATTGTTAAGTAACCTACCTGGAGAAAAATTTTTTTTTAATTTCGTGCCAGGCTAAAAGTTATGAATATTTTTTTGCGCCCGCACTTTTACATCTTCTTGCACCCT
This sequence comes from Monochamus alternatus, assembly GCA_037114965.1. Lineage (NCBI taxonomy): Eukaryota > Metazoa > Arthropoda > Insecta > Coleoptera > Cerambycidae > Monochamus > Monochamus alternatus. The sequence goes on along the minus strand of CM073435.1, from coordinate 17,756,419 downwards.
TAAACTATCATATACAATTGCTATCTTAACCATTTTTCAATTTTTAATAATTTTTTGAGTGGTTTTAAAAAGTTTGAAAATTTTGGCTCTTATAATTAAGCCTGTAAAGCGGGATTTGCGAGTGGGAAAAAATCGGGAAGTAGAAAAACAGTACTCGGAAAGACACTTCTTTAAAAAAAAAATCATCCAATTCGGTCCAGTAGATGTTGAGATATTAACTTCTAAAGTTGGGAAGGGTATGCGGCGTAACGGTTAATGATATAACAATAAATTATATACCAATCGATAGGTTTTTCCGAGATGTTTTCATATCTGCTTTCAAAAATTACATTGCACGTGTGCATCACGCACAAAAATTTGCATAAACATTGTGTAGTGTGCGCTCGGAGTCGAAATTCGGAGGGGTGGGGATAAACTGCGAAACCTCGGCGCACAAAACATATACTAGTATAACTAGATTCGGCGCTTCAAAATCGGTGCGCCCGCTTCAGGATGATATATCTCGGCTTCTACTGCACCGATTTTGACGATTTTTTTTTAAATTGGGATAGAAAATCGAGAGGATTTTCATAGTTACATTTATCAATTTTAAAAAATAAACAATCGGTGGTCGATTTTCATAATCAAGCATTTTTAAATGTTGCTAAAAATTAGTGCTAATCATAATATCCTTATTGGGCATATATTGTCCATTGTAAATTAATTATTTTATTAATTTTAAATTGAAGAATTAATACGTAATAATGTTATAAACTAATTTAATTGTTATTTAATAATATAGTACATTGAATAACAGGACATAAGGTATAAATAATCGTAAAATATCGATAATTTCATTAAATTTACATAATTTACAGAATTTATTTATCATACAAGTTCATTTATTACATTAATTGGCATACTTTCTTTTACACGGATTTTTCTCGTTGCTGTCTTCTACATTCTATATTATAAGATTTTGTGCAGCCCTTTGTACATTTATAACTGATGTCTCGTAATATACTGTCAGGAACTAGTTGGTATATAATTTATTGTTACATCATTAACCGTTACGCCGCATACCCTTCCCAACTTTGGAAGTTAATATTTCAACATCTACTGGACCAAATTGGATGATTTTTTTTTAAAAAAGAAGTGTCTTTCCGAGTACTATTTTTCTATAGTTTCCGATTTTTTCCCACTCGCAAATCCCGTTTCACAGGCTTATTTAATTAAAAGTCAACATTTTCAAATTTTTTAAAACCGCTCAAAAAATTATTAAAAATTGAAAAATGGTTAAGATAGCAATTGTATATGATAGTTTAAGGGCCCAAGAAGGTGTAAAAGCGCGGGCGCAAAAAAATATTCATAACTTTTAGCCTGGCACGAAATTAAACAAAAGGTATTTTTTCCAGGTAGGTTAATTAACAATTGCATTATGTAAAAACTGTCAGTCCGGTGTTAATCGGCCTTACGGCTCTCGTTTTGTACTGAAGTCAAGTACTTTTCTCTAAATGTATGGCGTGATTGGGTTATTTTTTCATTGTTAAATAAATAATTTAAAATTACCTTGTTTTTTACCTACTTTTTTTGCACTTTCGATCATTTTGCAGCGAACATTTCAAATCTACGGATATAGGACTAACACTATCTTGTAGAAAATTGTATAACGAACAAATTTGTAAGTATACATTTTTTCTCTAAAATGCATACTTACCGAGTTATATGCGATAGTTTCCGAAAAAAAAATCCGATTTTCGCAATTTTTTTCACTTTTTCGTTGTTTATGCAAATAGCACACCTTTTCAAGCTGGCCCACCTCGATATTTTCAATAAGTATACAATTCCCGAGCGATTCCAATAGTTATCTAAGTTACGTCACGTTAGAGGTATGCCAATCTGTAACCCTCCTGGCCTATTTTTCATTGAGCCAACATCATAAACAACACAGCAAAAAAATCAAAACTACCGAAGCTGACGCAAGGTTCTCCCCTCTTTTACAAGATTACTGGACTAAAACGTGTGTGTGTATAAAGAAATGATTGAGTAGGAGACTAAAGCGATTGATCACTACAAATAAATAATGAGCCTACTTAGAGAGCTGTTAAAGTGGGCATGTCTGATACATTTTATTATTTGTTTATTCGGTAATGGTGGGAAAACTAACCAGGGGTTGGAAGGAAAACCTTATATTATAAGTATTACTCGTACATAGGTAGATATTGAATGATACTTCCAATATACACGGTATTATAGGTATCAAAGGAATACAAAATGTCTTATAGATTCACTTTCCTATTTTTTTTATTCATGTATCAGGTATTGTTAAAAATAGATATTAAAATGAAAACATAATTTAAAGACTTTATAATTCCAATGTTAAAAGCGTCATGGGATGATGATCTTTATTCATATTTCTGTTATAACTTACAAAATAAATAAAGCAAACATCATAAAATATGTTGTTATTGTTATATTGTTGACAATATCTATTATTAATGAAAATATCAAAGAGAGGGACCCACAGTATAGAGCCCTGTGGAATGCCCGCCACAGTTATATTCGCAGTAGATTTTCGACTAAGCCGATTTCGTAAGTTTTGACTTTGATCCAATTTGTCAAATGCTTTAGAGAAGTCAGTGTACTGATGCGGTTTTTTTCAAGCAAATATGATGTAGGTATTATTACAGTGATTTTTGCGAATGAATAATTTAGTGCAAAATTGATTGAAGATTGCGCACATTATGCCTGCACGGACCTGCCTTGCACCGACAAAGCCTGCTCATGAAGATTCTCATGTTATTTAATGCATCGTACACGAGACCAGCACCTCCATGTACCGTCACTTGCAACAACCATCACTGCAGGTCATGTATGTAGGCCTGGAATTTCTAAGCCAGACCGTGCTAGTCCTACGTAAGGTCTGTTCTCACAAAAGTCAGGGGTTGGTTTCAAACTGTTGAAAATTTAGACCAGTTAAGTTGTTAATGTGTCGTTGAAATGTCGGACGCTTTTCCTTATCAACAACCTCTGTTTACTTACCTTAAACAAAGCCTTTTGTTAGATGACACTGCCCTTCAAAATCTTGTGTTTTGATGATGCGAGGATGATTCAAGAGCACACAAATTTGTTTATGACATGCTGAAAAAAGTTTCGTTCATTTCTCTCCAGTTCAGAAAATAAATAATAAAATTCACCATACAGTTTCCTCTTTTTATTGGTAGGGTGAATCCAAAACATTATCATTTTCTTGGCTTCTTGCCCCTCTCCTCTTCATACAATATCGCTGAAATAGAAATTTCTTCTTCCGAACTAAACTCTACTACTACTTAAAAAATTCAAAACGTCTGCCACACACATAACCTGCACAAAAAGTTGCCTGACAAGTGTGTGAAGTCGTGCAGGTTTGCAGGTCCGCGCTGTGCTGATCCATGCTGGTCCGTGCAGGCATAATGTGCGCGATCTTTACTACAGTCAGCGGCCGAAAATCTAGAGAAAGACTAATCGCTAGCTTGCAAACAAGTGCGACGGGCGAAACATGCGAAGCAACATTTCATAGGCGTACTAAATTCGAAGGCGATCAGATATAAAATATATACAAAATTGACAAGTAATTGCATTACATAACATCCATTATTTTTAGTAGAGTTTTAGTATAGATAATAAAAATGATAAGAGTTATTTCAAAGTTTTTATCTTGCATTATCAATTACCCAATGTCGAAAATAATAGAAAGTGACTAATTCACAACACAGAGATGAGTACGGAAGGTGAGAATGGCATGATTACCTAATCGTGCCACTTGAGAAGAGTTCAAAGCACACAAAATTATCAAAAATAAGTTGACGTCGACTGAACCTAGCACATTAACAATTTTCTTTAAATGTGCCCTCTGTGCCACCCTCTCTACAAATTAGAATGCCGTTCTTTTGGACGGCGATTGCCCACCACCACTCATTTACATCCACCTGATGCGCACTCTGCGGATATCACACTTAAGTCTTGTCCTCATGGACGCGAAACACACGGATTTTTTCACGAATTTTGCAACTTATGTTTAAATTATTTATGGCGGGAAAATGTCAACATGTCAACAAGTAGAGACTTTCCGACCATGCGAATTCCGCATTCAAAAGGACAAAAGGATTTAGAATACATACACACTATTCACTATTGGTTACTAGCACTATCACAATGACGGTCACACATTATTAAGACTTATTATATCATATCGTACCTCTTTCCGTATGACCTTCATGTATCCATGTTTCGTCAAAATTTAATTGTGGAAAACTTCGATCCAGATTCTGATCTTTTAATATTTATATTAAATAGTTTCTTCGCCATATCACGATTTCTCCTTTTTTCTATCAGTATACTCTTTTCAATTTCATTTATATGGAAAATCTCCTACTATAATTCATGTTTTACTGTATTAGGAAGGTATTTTAAGTAATATATATCAAATCTCCTACAATTCCTATCAATGAAATCATATGTATGATACCAAAAATATTAAAAAAAAAACGGTTACATAAAGGGTAAAATTTTGTTATTAATTAAGTAGGTCGTTATGATGTTTCAATTCATTGAAAGATTAATCACTTTTGACACTGTGGAAATATAATTTTAAATCATTTTAATTTATTGGTATAATAATTTTTATAGTTAGATATTTGACAACTTAAAGGAGGCCACCTAAAGAAGAAATCCTAAAAATGCAGAAATAGGTCAGATCTCATCTATTGTAGTTGAATTTTCTAGTTCCCACATTTTCAAGAGTGAACTTAAATATTTATAGAGTGTTTTCATTAAATCAGGTTAGTAAATTCAGCTAGACTAATTTTTTAGATAATTATTGAATTGATCTTTGTCTGTGAAATTGTTCATAAGCATACCTAGATGTTTGGTATCAGAGAGCATACATATGACTTCATTGATAGGAATTGTAGGAGATTTGATATATATTAGCTTAAAATACCTTTCTAATACAGTAAAAAAACTGATAATAAAGAATATATGGGTAGATATTGTGGGTGTAATTCAACGCTAGTTGGGGCTTTAGTCCACAGAGTAGTTAGTTTCACACAATATTGTTAATACCTAAAAATATATAAAAAAAAATATAATTCATGTGTCAGGCATAATTTGTAAAAGCACCCTGGTATATGTTCTAGACAAAGTTTCATCTTGTAAGATATAGTAATCCAATTTCTACTTCTTTAACACATTTTTATTGGCACATATATACTACTCACGTACATTTTTGTTTCAACATCACTTACACTCATATTTTGACCGCGCTCCTTAAACTCTTCATGCATGTCTTCATCCGATATTCCTCACTTGTTAAATTAGGACGGTTTTGAGAATATGCCATAGAGCTTCTCCATTCTTAAGAACACAAAGTTACTAATAAAATTAATTACATTTATAATAAAATTAATGAAAATATATATCCGAAAATTTTCGAACAATATACCCGCCCATGATAGCGTGGAAACGGAACAGGTGGATCCGTGAAATCGTCACAGCCAATAGAAAACTTCGGCGCATGCATACTTACTGCAGCAGCAGCTGTGTAATGGGTATGCTCTCAGAGATATGCGGCATGCGATTTTATACGAAAAATATGCGGACTGCATGTATGTTCCTTTGTGTCGACTGCTAGAAATTGTGGAGTCAGTCTCTAGACTTTCGATCGTCTAGTATATAAAACTTTACTAAAAATAGAAACATATAAGATGAGCAGTCTTTTCTCAGCAAGATGACCTCTATTTGTTTGTAGCGCTGTGTTATCATTACAGTAAAACTTTGACTGCGATGAAATAAAAGCGATGGAGTTCTATCCTACACAATGAGCGATCAAATCGATAAATAATTTATTATTTAGAAAATGGGTCCTTGACATTTATTTTTACTCATATTTACTAACAGAAAGTAAAAACGCACTTCATTCTACCCTCTCCCCTCTGTAGTCTGATTAAGGAGAATTAAAATAAACATCGAAGTAATAAATCGCATAAAGTTTCTTGCAAGGCGTTTATCCGAGGGAAGTATATTTTACTGAGCTCATCATTTTTACTTAACTATGGAAGGTAGGTAACACAAACCACTGAGCAAGAAAATGATGAAACTTATTGCAGACGTAGCTTATAAAGCGAAGTAAATATTTTGCTGTCTCTATTCATATGAGAATAATACTTATTAATTTCACTGAGCTAAGAATAATTTTAGTCATATTTTGTTTTTAGCTCGAGAACTTGTAGATTTGAAATAATAGGAATAAGCATTAACTTACACTTTAGATGTTAATTAGTATTACAGAATAAGAAGACACAACAATCCCTATCAATTAGGGTAGTTAGGATATTAATATATTAAAAATCCCCGCCCCAAACTCGACCACTTTAGTAGGGGAGGAGGGTTGAAAAGTATCCTTTTTTGGTTTTTCGCTTATAACTCGAAAACTGTGGGTTGCAGCGAAAAATTCTTTACATAAAAATAAGAGACTATAAGATTAGTTCCATTAATTTTTTTGCTATAGTAATTAAAAAAAATAATAATAACACATGTTTTTATCGCAATTCTCCTGGTAACTCTTCGGCCGCTTGTTTAACAAAAAAGTCCCATAAGACGATGTTTTAGAGCAATAAATTTTATTCAAGAATACAGGGTGTCCGGAAATTATGCGTCAAGACTTCAGGAGGTGATTCCTCACAAGAAATTAGGATCACGAAGTTCTATAGCCATTTTTCGAAAATTCAATATTAACGGAGATACAGGGTGTTAAAGTTAAAATTTTATTTTCGATATTTGTAAATAACTTCTTAAGAAATCTAAAATATTTTCATAAAATTTGTAAACCGGGGGTTTTTGCGGACGAGAAATTCAAATATATTTCTAATTTTGACGTCACTAGTAGAGGGCGCCATTTGTGACACACCATGTTTCTTTTAAATGCAGATTCTTTATGCATCTTAATGTATTCATCTGACTATCGAAACAATCGATTCTCCTACCAGTTTTATTTGAAAAAGGTATACCTTGCTGAAGTCGGTAGACGTAACCATTTTTTAAATAATCCTATTTGAAATGCTCAGTGCTCCGAGTAAAAACTGTTTTGGTTTAAGGTAGTGCCTTTTCTGCTGAAAATACAGCAAAATGTTACTTGAAATAGTTGTTCAGAATCGTAAATTATGGAGATGTGCAAAATTTCAAGAAAATCGGCGAGGTTTGATGAAACCATTTTTCAACAAAGCACAAATATTTTATCAAAGCAGGCCGATTTTTTTTAAATTTTGCACATTTCCATAATTTACCGTTCTGAACAACTGTTTTAAGTAACATTTTGCTGTATTTTCAGTAGAAAAGGCACTTTAATTGAAACGCAGTTTTCAATCCATCGGTGCACTGAATATTTCAAATAAGATTATTTTGAAAACTGTTACCTTTTTCAGATATAACGGGTAGGAGAAACGATTGTTTCAATAGTCAGATGGATACACTACGCAGCAAAAAAGTTCTGTCATTTAAAAGAAACATGATGTGCCCAAGTGACGTCAAAATTAGAAACATATTTGAATTTCTCGTCCGCAAAAACCCCCGATTTACAAATTTTATGCAAATATTTGAATTTCTTAAGAAGTTATTTACAAATATCGAAAATACAATTTTAACTTTAACACCCTGTATCTCTTTTAATATTGAGTTTTCGAAAAACTGTTATAGGACATCGTGACCCTAATTTATTGTGAGGAATCGCCTCCTGAGGTCTTGATGCATAATTTCCGGACACCCTGTATATACAAATATGCTAATTTATCTGCAACGGGCAGAAGTTACAGCAAATTGCATATTTTGGTTTAAAGAAATGATTTTTCAAGAGAACTCCCTAAAATTCAAGAAAATTCGTTATCTTTCTTATTACAAAGTTTATAAGCTAAAATATTATACATTCATACAAAAATAGTCAAAAGTTTACCAATTTTCGAGTTAATTGTGAAAAATTTAAAACTTAAGGATAAGGCGAATGTGTAACAAATGTCTATATTTTATTTTTATTTTATAAAAATCAATAAGGAGAAAACATAGCAAATGAAAAATCTTAACAAGACAAAATTAACTGGGCCTGTTCCTCTTTGGCCGGGAGGGTTGTGCTTCTGGCTGAAGCATACTGATCGCAACACGAATTGTGAATCGTCGCTACACGTTCCACTGTTACAATCTTTCGTACACCTACAAATATGAGGTCAGAAGTTTGTCTAGGTGTTGCTCAGATCTTTGTCATCATAATAGCCATGATATTGCCTTTACGTTTCCAACCTCACATGTCTGGAGATAAATTCGTTTCCCAGCCAGAGCTGCACCTGATAGAATGTGCGTAATGCGTGCTCTTTCGTTGCCCCCTCGCTGGATGGAAGTGATGCAAGATCTCTGTATATAGTATGCGCCAAAAGTATGGAATAAATTCAATAAAAACGAAACAATTATTTTTTGGGAAAAATCCTAGAACAGGTCGATTTTTAATTTAAAAAATACATATTTTAGCGTAAAATGCGATTTTCAAATGTCATTTGTTTTCGAATAATGACGTTATCGATTTTTTTTTTAATGGCAACACCATATTTTTTTTCTTGATTCTGAAGGATCGTTTAATTCTCTCTCAGACAGTACTAAAATTTTGCCCTCTTACATGGGAAAGTTTTCGAGTAAATGACGATTGAATGTTAGAAAACATAAATTTTATCCATAAAAAAGTAACAATTCTGAGGTATGTAAAATAAAATACAATTGATTAAATTTTATACTTAAATTAAATGTTCGAATTGCCATCCACCAACTTCTTGACAATGCGCAAGTTTGTGAAGAAATTCTTCTTGCACATTATGAATGATTTCTGGGGTAACTCTGCGTATTTCGTCCCGAATGCGATTTTCAAGTTCTTCTAAATTACGTGGTTTATTAATGTACACTTTTGACTTCAAGTATCCCCATAAAAAATAGTCAAGAGGTGTAAAATCTGGCGGTATTGCAGGCCATTCTATCGGTCCGCGTCTGCCGATCCACCTTCCAGGAAAACAGTTGTCCAAAAAATCTCGTACAGGGCGCGCATAGTGCGGAGGTGCACCGTCTTGCTGAAACCATATGGTATCGTCAGGAATGTTAGGTTAGGAAAAATTACTTCAAGGGCTGGAACAAGGTCATTTTCAAGAAACTCTAAATATCTTTGTCCTGTAAGGGTTCCTTCAAAGAAGAAAGGCCCTACTATTCTGTCGTCAACTATTCCAGCCCACACATTTAATTTCTGAGGGTGTTGGGTATGTGCCTCTGCCATCCAATGAGGATTTTCCCGACTCCAATATCTGCAAGTTTGACGGTTTACTGTACCATTCAGACAAAATGTGGCCTCATCTGAAAAAAGTATTTGCCGGTGTAAATTTCTATTTCCTTGACATAACAGAGAGTGAATTGTTCGCATTCTCATTAGTACGCGAGGTGAGGGAAAATTGAATGGCGAAAATCGCATTTTGATATATCGATTTGTTTAAAAGATACAGGGTGTTTCTAATTTTTTTTATTTTTATGAAGCTTTATAACTTCCTTGTTTGTTAATATATTAGATTTTCTTAAAAACATTGTTCATTTTTTTACGTAGATTTCAGTAGCGTATGGAGTTTCTTAAAGTACTCTTTATTTTTAGTTATAATATAAAATTACATTTTTTAAATGAAACTCCTTGTATTTTATCTCATGGTTGGATAGCATTTTCCATTGATTGAAATATAAAGTATGTTAGCAACGGTAATATACTTTATATTTCTTTATAGCAATGTGTAGAATTTTTCCTTTTTTATGGTCAACTTCTACTGTTAACTAGTTTATATTTTATTTCATTACGATAAATAATTAAAATCATTGTTAAGTAAGCTATTATTAGTATTTTATTTTTGTTAAATATGTATTGGTAAAAATTTAAATCTCGCATCTAACAGCTATCAAAAAATAAATACTATGCTATGCTATGGTTTGTATTCGAATTTAATTGTTTTTCAAAGCTAACTAGAAAATTCATCGTAAATAATCGTATTAGGGTAGGTATTGACTACACTTATCAGATTTTCAGAGTAATTTTTGTTGCAGATAGAAAATGCAACTGGAAACATTTATTTAGATACATGGACTTATTTAATTCATACAGGGTGTATTATGTTTTTGTACCGTCGATGATTTTTGAGATATGCAAATCTTTTACTAATATATACTTAACAAACTTATTCTTTAATATGTCATTAAGCTAAGCGGGTAATGATATAAGTCCATTACTAAGATTACTCAATTAATGTTTTAATTACATTTTTTACCGTGGATATTACTATAGAAATAAAATATAAACTAGTTAAGATGACCATAAAATTGAGAAAACTGTGATTTCACACAGATTGCTATAAAGAAATATGAAGTATTTTAAAAAAACTTCGCACGCCACTGAAATCTACGTAAAAAATGAATAAATAATGTTTTTACAAAATTCTAAAATAATAGAAGACAAGGAAGTTATAAAGCGTCATATAAGAAACAAAAAAAATAAAAATAAACGCTCTGTGTCGTTTAAATAAATCGAGATATCGAAAAGCGGTTCTAGCTATCTAATTTTTCTTAAAAATCGAGATTGTGCGACCTTAGATAGTTTTATTCAATCTCCTCGGGAAATAGGAGAAACCCTTTAAAAGGGTGAAATTGACCCACTATATACAAGATATTTTCTTTTTCGTATTTTATTAAGAAAATATCAATAATTGGCCGTCGATTATAATAAAATCTCATCACCTGATAAAGACGACGATTCCGTATACATTGCTAGGATTTTAAATTTAAAACTATGGCCAAACTGTTAGAACATTGAAATTTATAAACTAGAAGAGTCCCTGGCGCTTCGCTTCAACATAAACACTGTCACACTCTTCCTAGCTCTTGTCTTGGAGCTTGGCGTGCAGCCTGGCGTATGGTTTTTGTCGTGGCCTGGCGTGCCGCTCTACCATAAACATGCACTAATGCTATTTGAACGTAAGTGGCTCCTTAAGCAGGCTTTAAAGTCAATCATAAATTATTTTGAGAAACAAAGTGTATATAAATTAATAAAATAATTCTTCGCTTTTTGGATGCCCATTTATTTTGTTCTCTTTACATTTTAAATTAATTTCAGTTTATTAGTGTCCAAAATATAATTTAGCGCATCCTAGAAACTACATTCTTTTCTAACAAAACGGGTGCAAGTTTGACTAGAATTGGATCAAGATACCTAAAGAGGCCTCTTAATGCAAGATGTGGATTTATTGCTTTCAGGTTGTGAAATGAAGCGATTGATAGTTTTTTCTCGATAATTATTAATTTTTCAGGGAAAATGGATGTGAGAAAAAAATTATATAATAGAATCCTACACAGAAAAGGTTCCTAGAATTTTTCGCAGAATTAAAACTTTTTCAGTAAACCATAGAACAATATTTGCTATTTATTACAAATACGTATTCTTTTTCACACCATCGTAGGGGTAGAATACCATTTTTGCTAAGAGTGTGTCTGAAGGCTTAATTTCCCACATTTGTCATATGTATGCTCTCTGATACCAACCATCTAAGCATGCTAATGAACAATTCCAGAGACAAAGTTCTATTTAATAATTATCTAAAAAAATTAATCTAGCTAAATTTACTAACCTGGTTTAATGAAAACATTCTATAAATATCTAAGTTCACTTTTGAAACTGTGGGCAAACGAAATGTTTGATATGACAGAGCATACATATGACTTCATTCATAGGAATTGTAGAAGATTTGAAATGTATTAGCTTAAAATACTTTTCTATTATAGTAAAAAAAGAAATATGTTCATCGCTACAGAACTTGTCACTTTGCTGTTGACAGATTTGATGCTACCAATAGTCAGAAACTAAAATCAGGAGATTTTAACTACTCCAACAAATATTTTAACAAGCCTTTAAAATTATTTTCACATTAGCGGTTCCCTTAAATCTTAAAATACAGAACAGACATTTATAGTTGACATTTAAAAGATCTGTTGAAAATATTGAAATTTATAACGAGCCTTTAAAATTTAACAGCACGATACAGAATCGACCCCATAAAGTATTTAAGGGTAGAGTAAGGGTTTATATAAGAAAATATGAAGTAGATGGGAATATGCTCATTCGTTCATATTCAATATGATTAAAAAATATATTTTTTTTGTTTTAGCTGCAAAGATACGAAGGAGCTTCTACGATATTTGGACCTCATACCCTCACCATATATCTAAAAATATATACCAACCTAGCCACATCATTGGTTAAGGTAAGCCATCTTTAATTTTTAAGTGGTCGTTTTTTTACTATTTTCGAAATCCTTTCGTTTTTCCAATAAACATATAGTTGTTACATTCATCATATGGTCTCATAGATACAAGGCTTTTTGGATCACAATATAATATCTCGATCTCTCATTCCAATCACAAGAATTGACCCAGAAGTTAGAGACGCGGAAGAGGCAGCGGCAAGTAAGCCGCATTTGTGGGACCAGGACCGACTTACGTTGGAAGGCCCTAACCACTATTCAGTGCAGGAAAGAGGTAAACCTAAAAAACTTCATTCATTAAGGGGATGGTCAAACGCTGATAGGTATCAGACTCTCATATTGATTGATTGATTGAGTGGAAGAACGTTGGCTTTCTTCCACTTCCAATTTAATTTTACACCTATTGGAGATCCACATAAAGCTATAAGAAAACAACTGAATGTTGCACAACCGAAGCTAGTAGCCGTAGAAATATTCTTTAAATTTCAGTCCTTTCCTTTGAGAAATAATGACGCTAAATGGCATTTTCTAAAAGCGTTATTTTCAATGTTTTTACAATATGTCAGCAACGGCAGCAGATATCTTGGATCTTAATGGTCATCAAAAGGCTTAATATTTTTGTAATTTGAACCACCCGATATATTTTACGCATTCCGAGATGTTAATAACGAACCATAAAAAATAGACACCCTGTATATAAGGATGCACCCACAAGAAAAACTGCCAAATAACAATATGAATGTATCCATAACAAGGAAGATAGAGCCAACCTTTCTAAGGCCAGCTGTCTTTGTCCATGTGGCAAGGTATACATTGAATTATTAAGGAGACACGGTAGTCTGTAGCTGAAGAAATACATAGAGTCGCCTATAATAACAGTGAGAAGTCAGAAGGTTGAGTACAAGCAAAATTCAGGTGACAGAGAAAATATCATGGCCGTGATTCTACAAAAAGACAATCTAAATCCAGAAAAATAAAAATAATTTCAACTGGAACGAAGGCTACGAACCACCTGAAATTTGGGAATGATTCATATGTTGAAATCAAGAACCATACATTCACAAATTAGTGACTTCAAGTCCACAGGCCAATGAACACATTGAATGGAAATACTATTTACTAACTAAAAATTTCTAATTATTAACTAGCAATTTCTAATTACTAAGTAGAAACATCAAGAAATTATTGCAATTATATTTCTGTAAAACAAAAAATTTTATTCGACTTTCATAATCCTTCCCTAAATTTAATTTTAACCGTTTTTGGCATATTAGAATATTAAAAAAATAACAAAACTCATTCAACTTAAAAATGTTTCATAGGAAAAAAGAGATAAAGCAGAGATATTTGTACGTTAGATAGTTCTAACCCTAATAGCTATGCTCTAAACGTTATTTAGTTTTGTACAGGGTGGTGAACACCTGATTTCAAGTTGGGTTAACTTCAAAATATCAAATATTTACTCTTTTAAAATGGAAAACTAGATGTTTTCTGTATTCTGAAACGATTTTATTTCTGTGTCAAACCGTATTAAACTCACCTATCTTTTTCAGTTTTTTTTTATTTCAATTAATCGTTTTTGTTACAACTATAAGCTTTATTTCTTACAAAGGCGGCTCAAGCATTTCAAGAAAAACAACTTACTTATAATAACTTTGTTATTATTCAATACCGCTATTAGTTTATTTTTAAGTTTCAGAAGAAAATGGATAACACATAAATATATTTGTTATAATAAAAGCTATTAACAACAAACAGAAAGAAAAGGAGGAGGTCAGTAGTTTGATACAAAATATTTTTTTACGAGAATACTAGATAAATACGGGTTTTTTTCAAATAAACATTTTTAGTGATTTCTAAGTAGTGAATTTTGTTAATTCTTTTTAAATATTCTAATAAACAACGGTTGAAATTTTAATGGAGTATTTTCAACGTCACAGAAATTGCTTTGTTGTTCAGAAATATAACTGGCAATAATTCCTTTATGTTTTTACTAAGTAGGCATGTAGAAATTTCTAGTTACACAAGTTAGCAAGTAGCGACACAATTTTTTTATTTTTCTTCGGAGTCTCACTACGCTTCCATATTTCTTCATTTAATTGTACGACATAAAATAATTTCATTATCATCTTTTTCGAACGACACAACGACGGCGACCGGCGACGAACTATGAATACCACGGTTAATATCCAGTTACAGAGTTTGAAGAAGAGAGCGATATGTATCACGAAACACCCAGATACCAGCAACTACCCAGGAAATTGTTCGGCTATTGATAATTGCCATTGAGACTGCAAACTAAGCTATAAATTATTGTATCAACGTTTCTCATCAGAAATTTCTCAAAAAGTTCAATTAATGTTTAGATATAGAAACTAGGACCTATTCCTGTTCCGTTGTAAAAAATAATTAACTAGATATTTGGGTTGCGACATAAAATTGCGTAAGATATTAAAAAAATATATCCGACATATATTCTTATACTTTCAAGATTCTGAAGGAAAAGATAAATCGTGTAAAGTTTGTTGGGAAGTTTTTTAAGGGAACATTTCAAGAATATTATAGAAACGACCATTTCTTGTTTAAGAAATATTTCATGACTATATAATTTTTAATGCTTAACTGTTATACTTTATTTTGAGAATATTACATTTTTAATATTCAAAGCTTTATAAAAATTGCTAGTAATTATTATTATATCCCTAGTGCTTAAATTATTTCTAGAAACTTTTTCGAGGTCATAAATATTTAGAAAATTAATATTCTATTTTTGTGATTCATATTGAAAATAAAAATGTTTGATACAAACGCAACTGTAACTTAACAGCTATTCATTTGTTTCTAATGAAATTGCCACATTCTGTAATATTGCTTCCATTGTTCCTAAATTCTGTTAAGCTATTTAAAAAACCGTTAAATATAAAATATTGCTCTATTCGTAATGCTATAAAGGGTGTTTCACATAAGAACCGACACATTGCAAGTACATCTAGGGAGTCCCAATATTGCAATTTAACCAAAAATACCTATATATATATATATAACGTTGCACGCATATTTCGAAAAAACTGAATGTCTCTAAAATAAAATTAAAACTAGAGAGATTGTTCAAAATTAGCACCAATTTACTCTGTCTAATAAATGATGATCGTTTGTTATACGTTATATTTATTCGTAATACGATTTCACATTTTTTTACTGTTTTAGAAAGGTATTTTAAGCTAATATAAATCAAATATCCTACAATTCCTATCAATGAAGTCATATGTATGTTCTCTGATACCAAACATCTAGGTATGCTAATGAACTATTCCGCAGACAAAGCTCTATTCAATAATTATCTAAAGAAAATAATCTAATTTACTCACTCTATAAAAATCTAACTTCACTTTTTTGGCAGTGGGAATACGACAAACTCAACCACAATAGATGAGATCTGACCTATTTCTGCATTTTTAGGATTGCTTCTTCAGGTGGTCTCCTTTAAGTTGAATCAAATATCTAACAAAAAAGTGAAGTTAGATTTTTATAGAGTGAGTAAATTAGATTATTTTCTTTAGATAATTATTGAATAGAGCTTTGTCTGTGGAATTGTTCATTAGCATACCTAGATGTTTGGTATCAGAGAACATACATATGACTTCATTGATAGGAATTGTAGGATATTTGATTTATATTAGCTTAAAATACCTTTCTAAAACAGTAAAAAAATGTTACAAAAGCTAATAATAAGGAATATATGGGTAGATATTGTGGGTGTAATTCAACGCAGGTTGGGGCTTTTGTCCACTGAGTAGTTAGTTTCACACAATATTATTAACACCTAAAAATATATAAAAACTTTTACATAAAAGGTGAACATTTTTCAAGTAGGTATTGTCATATTTAATTCATTGACAGGATGTCACTTTTTTGTCATTGTCGATATTTAACTTCAAATAATTTTAATTTTTATAATAATTTTTATAGTTAGATATTTGATTCAACTTAAAGGAGACCACCTGAAGAAGCAATCCTAAAAATGCAGAAATAGGTCAGATCTCATCTATTGTGGTTGAGTTTGTCGTGTTCCCAATGTCGCTGGGAAGGTTTGCCTCATTTGTAAAGGAATTACAATTATTCCGGAATATGAGGTATTATTCGTTATTTAATTTCACCAGTTATTTTGACAAATCGATTAAATGACGATAGTTATTTGGAATTTCTGCAAAATGCTCTCCCTGATTTAATCAAATATTTATTATTACAATTTAGACTAGAGTCTTGGTTTATGCATGATGGGGCACCGCCTACTGTTAGAGACTATTTGAAATTTAAGTTTCCAAATAAATGTTAGGATGAGGAAATAATTGTCCTCAAAATTAGCCACCACGATCGCCAGATCTCAACAAATGTGACTATTTTCTTTGGGGAGCAAGGATTCTGTTTATTCCTCGCCAATTTAATTTCGAGAAGATATGTGAAATCGTTTTCATATATTTTTAGGTATTAATAATATTGTGTGAAACTAACTACTCAGTGGACAAAAGCCCCAACCTGCGTTGAATTACACCCACAATATCTACCCATATATTCCTTATTATTAGCTTTTGTAACATTTTTTTACTGTTTTAGAAAGGTATTTTAAGCTAATATAAATCAAATATCCTACAATTCCTATCAATGAAGTCATATGTATGTTCTCTGATACCAAACATCTAGGTATGCTAATGAACAATTCCACAGACAAAGCTCTATTCAATAATTATCTAAAGGAAATAATCTAATTTACTCATTCTATAAAAATCTACCTTCACTTTTTTGGCAGTGGGAACACGACAAATTCAACCACAATAGATGAGATCTGACCTATTTCTGCATTTTTAGGATTGCTTCTTCAGGTGGTCTCCTTTAAGTTGAATCAAATATCTAACTATAAAAATTATTATAAAAATTAAAATTATTTGAAGTTAAATATCGACAATGACAAAAAAGTGACATCCTGTCAATGAATTAAATATGACAATACCTACTTGAAAAATGTTCACCTTTTATGTAAAAGTTTTTATATATTTTTAGGTATTAATAATATTGTGTGAAACTAACTACTCAGTGGACAAAAGCCCCAACTTGCGTTGAATTACACCCACAATATCTACCCATATATTCCTTATTATTAGCTTTTGTAACATTTTTTTACTGTTTTAGAAAGGTATTTTAAGCTAATATAAATCAAATATCCTACAATTCCTATCAATGAAGTCATATGTATGTTCTCTGATACCAAACATCTAGGTATGCTAATGAACAATTCCACAGACAAAGCTCTATTCAATAATTATCTAAAGAAAATAATCTAATTTACTCACTCTATAAAAATCTAACTTCACTTTTTTGTTAGATATTTGATTCAACTTAAAGGAGACCACCTGAAGAAGCAATCCTAAAAATGCAGAAATAGGTCAGATCTCATCTATTGTGGTTGAATTTGTCGTGTTCCCACTGCCAAAAAAGTGAAGGTAGATTTTTATAGAATGAGTAAATTAGATTATTTCCTTTAGATAATTATTGAATAGAGCTTTGTCTGTGGAATTGTTCATTAGCATACCTAGATGTTTGGTATCAGAGAACATACATATGACTTCATTGATAGGAATTGTAGGATATTTGATTTATATTAGCTTAAAATACCTTTCTAAAACAGTAAAAAAATGTTACAAAAGCTAATAATAAGGAATATATGGGTAGATATTGTGGGTGTAATTCAACGCAGGTTGGGGCTTTTGTCCACTGAGTAGTTAGTTTCACACAATATTATTAATACCTAAAAATATATAAAAACCATTTCACATATCTTCTCGAAATTAAATTGGCGAGGAATAAACAGAATCCTTGCTCCCCAAAGAAAATAGTCACATTTGTTGAGATCTGGCGATCGTGGTGGCTAATTTTGAGGACAATTATTTCCTCATCCTAACATTTATTTGGAAACTTAAATTTCAAATAGTCTCTAACAGTAGGCGGTGCCCCATCATGCATAAACCAAGACTCTAGTCTAAATTGTAATAATAAATATTCGATTAAATCAGGGAGAGCATTTTGCAGAAATTCCAAATAACTATCGCCATTTAATCGATCTGTCAAAATAACTGGTCAAATTAAATAACGAATAATACCTCACATTCCGGAATATTTGTAATTCCTTTACGAATGAAGCAAACCTTACCAGCGAAAAGAATTGTCTTGTGAAAATTAATATTCTGATGCAAGATAAACTCGCAAAGGGTCACTCGTCCAAATCTTGTGACAATACCTCTTTCACTTTTTCAATACGATATGGATATAGTAGATTATGTTTAACAATTCTGTGTACAGAAGTTCTTGATAATCCAGTTTCTCAGACATTAGTACTTATTATATCAGTATTAGTATAAATATTTTCTCTTTTACCCTTCTTGCATTAGGACGTTCTCGGTTATATTGAAATACTTTCCTATCTTTAGAACCCGTCTTTGAACATTGGAAAATATATGGAGATTCACTCGATTTGGAAATCTACGATATTCTTCTACACTTCTACAGTTTCCTGCACAGAAACAAACCTAGTACAAGTAACATGTCAACTTGGTCGCTGAATGTAAATTTTCCAGCCATTTTCAGCAACACACCGTAGCAGAAATAAAATAGCTTTATTACTAACCACACTAATTGTCAAATTTGAAAGATAAAGCCTGTTACTGACTTTTTGATTTCTTCTAATAAACGCTATTGAAATTTTGTTTTAATTAATGCATTTTTTCTTGAAATCCATAAAGTATTTTAAAATTTAGCAAAAGTAAAAGAGTGTTTTAAATTAAATTCTGCGCAGAATATTGCCTTTCTTTTTAAATTCGATCAATGGAAAAAAAGTTTGATATAATTTTAGGAGGGACTCACCCTGAAACCTTGAAGTGTTTTACTTAAATTGATAATCAAAGAGGTTATTCGATGTTAAAGTAATTCAGAGATATTATTTTGTTGAGAAATATTTGACCTTAATTTGAAGGTCTGTAACTTCCCCTTTGTGCAACTGTGTGTATAGATATGTTTAGTGAAATTGAAATATTTTGGGATCATATGCATCTGCTCTGTGTCGGTTCTTATGTGGAACACCCTGTGCAGAACAGGCCGGGTTTCTATTTTGGCCTCCATTGACAAATTTTTCACGAGCACCCATATACAAAGTCATTGGGGGGAACTCCGAATATTCGAAAGGGAGGTTCAGGGGCCAAAAGTGAACAAAAAAGCCTAATAAACATATGGTCTAATATCGACGGTTACTGAGATAGCAGAGAAAATATTTTTACCTGAGTTAATTATTGTAATGCATCATTAGAGAAAAGTGTTTATTCTGTAGGTATTGTAAATTATAACATTGATTAAAGATCTAATAAACCGAAATTAATAATTTAAATTTTCAAATATACCACCGCCCGCCACGATGCATGCACCAGCTCGTTTGTGGATTGCACGGGTAGCTCGGTGAAGTGGACGGTGATTTTCTCTATTATTTTGTAAAGTGTATGGCTTGCGTTTATCAAATTGCAAAAATGCAACCGCAAATCATTATCACTGTCCTGAAGATTCTGGACGCGCTGAATATGGAAAGGTTTTAAACCATTTTTGTGAATGACTTCCCGGCCCAACTTTCGTTCAAGGGAAATCAGTTACAAAAGAAATTGTTCTATAGGAAGGTTCTAGTATATAATCAATTTTATTTTTCCGCGGAAATGTTTCGTTTTCCGGAAAACTCGAATTTTTCTTATATTATACTTTAACTGAAAATTGCCTCAAAAATTTCTTTTTTAAATGTCTTTATATTACATGCTGCTCTAGAAATACAAAATTAATAAAATTGCGGTTCTGATTTGATGTAAAAATTTACGGAAAATTTCCATTTTCCTTCGACTTTAGAATAAGAGAAATCTGTTATAGAAATGATTATTAGATAATTTGATTTGACTACTAATTGCGCTTTAATGACATACTCGCGACAAGAATTCAGACGACTTACCTCATACGAACAAATGAATAATTCATTATATTTTCATCAAAATATTTAAGAAACTGCAACTGATAGTAATAAAACTATATACTATACTAAGAGTTTGTATTATATATTGCACTAAGTTGCAAAAAATGATTGTTTTTAACGCGACCAAATATCCAAAATTACGTTGACAACAAAAACAAATGTGTAACGTCAGCCGTGACGTAAGACGCCTGAATTCTTGACGCGAGTATATATAATTTTATTTGCGGAAATTTTTTTTAAGGAAAATCATTTACATATTCATGTTTTTTAGGGTTTTGTGAATAATCGACGGTTAATTAGTATTAGTATTCATGTTTTTTGAGTTTTGTGAATAAACGAATGTTATTCAAGTTATAAAAAGTAAGTGGATTTGTAGCAATTTTTTAAAATTGAGCGCGCCCAGTCGACGTTTCGAAATCCGCGCGCGCGGATTTCGAAACTACGACCGGGCGCGCTCGCTTCGCTCGCGTAAATTAATTATATCCACATAGATGTTTGTAATATAAATATAAATTTTAAATAAAAATCTGCTGACTTTGTAAGAATTTTGTATGTATTTAAAAGTTAAGGTATATTTTGTGGCAATATTATGGCGGATAATGATTTTTATGTTGAAACTATTTATTTGAAAAATTTTATATAATTAATGAGTTCATCCATCGGATCTAGACTGTTTTTCTTACAATGGCGTCTCCACAAGTACTCACATAGTCGGTCTGCAAATTTGTCCGGTGGGTATGAGTACCGTCTTTAGTAACGAATATAACACTATGGTTAACAGTCTAATGCCATATTTAGTGAATCTCTCATACGCTTTCCACATATCCGAATGAATAATAGACCCTTTCTCTACATGTTGTTCCAAAAGGAGAATTAACGTGCCTGCATCCCTTTTATTTTCGGGACAAATTTCCATTTTTAAGTCTTCTGAGTTATCGGCAATCATTCAGAATACCCAGGGACCTTCAACTACACTTCCTCTGTTATAATTCATTTACCAAATTTGAATTTTTGTGTTCAGAAATACGTTTAGAATTCAAAAATAGAAATTGGTCACATTTTTCCGCTTTTGTAATTTTTTTCCATATAGGTAATGAAAATGACGCATTTCCGCGGGAAAATTTTGGCGTTTCTGTGTTAAGAAAAATGTCTATAATTTACAGCAAAAAATATTTTTTATGTAACTGATTTCCCTTTTTCTAAAGTCCACAAAATTTCTTTTATAATGGAAATGACGCATTTCCGCGGGAAAATTTTAATGTTTCTGTGTTTAGAGAGACCTCTGAATGCTATTTGTTATTTTGTTTTTCATAGCTGATTTCCCTTAAATGAAACTTGACCTGACTTCCCATGCCGTAGTTTGATTAATTTGGAGACGGGTTGCAATGCGCCTTGGACTTACATCCGGACTACGTTCTACCATAAGTAGAACTTCTTCTTCCACTGCTAGACCAGGACCAACTTGCCTCTCAGATGTAATTCTCACACTGACAAACATTCCAGTTTCACGTGCATTGTAGAAGACTGCCTGGAATACATTTCTACTCTTTTGCTCGGGAAGAGACGTCGATATTCAGCAACTCCGCGATTAGCGTTACCGTTGCATTATCCATAAATAAAGATAATATCAACATATCCCTGATGACTAAATGTGGCATGCATTATGTATGTACAATGCCGACTAAACGAACGTATATGTAAAAATAAATGCTACAGTTATAAAATAAGCATTTAAATCACAAACGTCGAAATAAACATGACAATGTTAGTGGGGTCTAGAATGCATGACCTATAAATATAATGATAAAATATCAAATGATAACAGCTATTGCAAAAATAGCGATAAAAATATTTTCGTTGCTATTTCAGTAACCGTTGATATTCGACTATACAGGGTGAACCTTAAATAAGTACAAATATTCTAACCAGCAGTACAGTTCACTGTGTAGAACACATAATTAATAGTTATTTACAAAAGAATCAGGAATAAAAAAGTCAAATTTTAAATAAATTTCGTGATTTTTCTATGGAAAACTTGTTGAGGACCGCTGCTTCGGAAGTTATGGTGGATGTGCATTCCACAGCGTTGCCAGTGTTACACTAGAATTTTTAGACATGCCAAGAAATGATTGAAATATTTTTATTTATGAAAATATTAATGGCTATCTCCTCCCCTTTGCCATTTCTATTTGTCTCCAATAAATTGAAAATATAAACCAGATTCTCTACTCATATTATCCAGAATTTGTTCATTATCCATTTTAACTACACTCCGACAGATCTATAACAATACGTTATTTTTATCACTATCACTGATTAACACTACTTACTTAACAAATATGCTTTTAGCATGTCAACCTTTTCACTGTTTGAAAAATGCGCCACATTTTATTTAATCATACTGTATTTCACGAAAATTTTAATTAAATACACAAGACACTTACGAGAAAAACACTGTCCGTGAAAGTAATAAGACGATTTAAATACGTTTTATACGTTAGTGCGGCAACTCTTAAAACAGATGCATCAAGCAGTGCATTACTTAAAGAAGCTATTAGCTTAGTTCGGTTTCGGAAGATGCAAAAGTATCCCATATTAACTTTCAACTTACGTATATTGAAATTATCAAATCCCTTTCCACAAATATTACATGTTTTGATTGCACTTGCCTGTGCCACAGCTTATTCCTTTGTCCTGAACCATACTAGTGCACCGGTCAACATCAACATAAACTCTATCAATCCTAGAGCCTAGAAGATGGGGCTTGTGCTGAATAATTCGCCTACTGCTCCTGACACCTACTTGTTGTCTGTGCATACATACGTTTCTTTTTGCATGCGATTGACTTTGCTTTTAAATATTTTACTTTGCCTTCTCTTGATATTGAACGCATACATCAAGCTAGTTATTTTGTTATTTCATGTTTTGTGTTTATTTTTAAAATCTATTTCACCCACAACGAAACTACGAGGTACGAAATGGTTAGCACTGACACGTTGTTTGAGGTTATGTGGTGGAAATTAAGATATTGTGTGAAAATTGTAGTTTTTTGATATTCTTCATAAAATAATTTAAGGGGTTAATTTGTGATAATCTTTCTAACAGTGTACAATGGTATTAACTGAAATATGGATAACTGTTTAAATAGTTGGTTTTTCAGTAAGTATGTGAGCTTTTATGCACGTTTATGGATATTTTTTTGAAATAATTTAAGTAACTTCTTAAACTCTTTAACTCTGTCAGTTACTGTTATCAAACTTGAGAAAATTCATACCTTAATTGTTTATGATAATTTTGCTTTACTTATAAACGAGTGTTTTTAAACTAGAAAAAATGGTAAAAATTGAATTTACTTTAAAAAATTATTTATCTTACAGAAGATATAGCAACCTTGCCTTCAGTAAATCATATGGTTTATTTTATTAGGTTAAGTCAGTGGTCTATCTGGCCAGCGGTCCTCAAAATGTGGGTATTTAAAAAATATATCCGTAAATATTTAAAATTTTTAAAAATGACTTTCTCTAGACTTATATATATATATATATATATGACGAACTACACCTGCAGTTAAAATATTTATGCTTATTTAAGGTTCACCCTGTATGTTTATTAGTCTTTTTTGAACACTTTTGCCCCCTAAACAACCCTTTCGAATATTGTTCCCCCCAATCACCCTGTATAGTTGTAATAACGTTGAAATTTAGCAGGAGTATTTATAGTAAATAAAATTATTGAAAATACAAATAAAGCTACTAATAGAAAATGTATTATTTCCTTTATAATGGAAATATAGTTCTGTTGAATACACAATTCTATGAATTATATATTTACACGAGACAACCGATCGCTTTCTGTTAACAGGACACAGCCGTACAATCAACATCACTTCCGGCAGTGTTTCCCGACGACCTACTGACCCTCGTAACCCCGGTGTTGTTCGATACCGCCGGCTGGTTCAGCAACTTCGGCGACTGCACCCTGGAACCACCTACTAGCGTCAAGATTGGGGACACGGTCACGGTGAAATTTGTAAGTACAAATTCACGTCAGTCAATTTTTTTATTTAATTAAGTATTTTCTATCACACAAATAAGTAAGGTAATAGGTTGAAATGAAGTTTTCAGGAAACAGAGCAAACTGTACACTACCATCTACAAACCCTTTCACAATGTTTTTAAGCCCTATACTGTAGAAGAAATTAACAACATAATAGTTCAAATAAAAAATAAGCCTTCTGTGGGAATTGACGAAGTACCCGTGCGTCTATAGTCTGTTTAGAAATGAAAGAGAGTAATAAATGCTTGTTATGTAAGAACATCGTAAATAAATGTAGTACTGGGGCTTATATTCAATATTTTTATATTTTGTATTATCGGTATAGATGAGGTGTACTTTTAAAAAGACTTTGTGTGATCTAACCGTACTAAATTGTAGCAGGTAGCTAAAATTTAATTCCCGACAATCCGTCTTTGTCTATGCCGCTTCAATTTCTCGGTCAATTTCTCTTATAAGTAAACAATATCAAAACAGCATTTCAAAACTAGAGGCTACTTTAAGCATCATAACCGGGTTAAGAGGGTTTTTAGTAATTCAAATAAAATTATTCAAAATTAGTATCAAAATATTTATTTAAATTTAATGAATAGAGTTTTATTCCACACAAAAATATATGTATTTTGAAAATTCAAATTAAGGGGAGTAAATGTAGTGTTGTATAAATGTACAGGAAAATAAAAAAGTAGGTATATTAAAATTCATTCTCTGAATATTCTGAACTATCTTCGTCTCCTAGATTGAGAACGATAGGTTCCACAGTAACGTAAATTAAATTATCGAGTTCCCACATTTTCTCCTCTTCTTTTTGTACATGATGTATACATCTTTGCCAGTTATCGGCAGTTACTCGTTCCAAGGAATTTTTTAACAAAATTTTCACGTCACTTAATTTAAATGTCGTATTATTTCGCGCTACATCTCCTTTTACCTGCGCCCAGACTAATTCGATTGGGTTAAGTTCACAGTGATAAGGTGGTAACCTTAGTACCGTTACTTGGCGATTTGTTGCCATTTCATCGATAACATATTTTTTCTGATCTTTTATTAAGATTGACAAGTGTCAAAAGTTCCTTTTTCACCATATTTGTTTCAAAAGAAATGTTTTTTTCCGGATAACCATTGAATTATGTCGGCTTTCCTCCAAGCAGTCGTAGGCGTCCGCTCGGTCTGCCGTGAATGGTAACTGGCATTATCCATGACAATTACAGACCCCGGAGGAATAAGATCCAGCATCTGTGTAAAATACTCTTCGAAAACATCTGCGTTCATGTCTTCGTGATAGTCACCTGTATTTTTAGATTCAAATAAAAGTAAACCGCCATCTACAAAACCACTGGCACTACATATATGTGTCACTATTAATCTTCGCTTTTTACCTGAAGGTGCCTTGAACCCTGTTGAAAGTTCATCCAAAAATGCTTGTCGAAAACTTTTTACATTTTTATCTTGCCATACTTTTGTTACAGTATATCCTTCGTTGACCCAAGTTTCGTCTAGATAATAAATATTCCTCCCTTCGTCACGGAATTTTCTAATTGATCTTAAGTAGGATCTTCACCAACAAATAATTTTATCTTTATCGATAAGATCTCTCGTAAGACGACCCATAATTTGCTTCTAATGATTTTTGGCAAATCGTTGTCCTCTGAAAGTTCACTTAATTTTGTTTAGCGTTGGTATTTCTTTTTTAAAATAAAATGAGTGTACTTTTCTGCGAATTTTTGAAGAAATCATCTATAACGACTTTTGACCTCGCTGTAGATGATTTTGGGGGATTTACAGTATTTTGTTCATTTTTTGTTTCCTTTAAAAGTCGATTTTCCAATACCTGTTATTTTAGAAGACTTTTCCACGATGTCGTCAACACTGTTGGTAAGATTTTGGTGTTTCAATGCATTAAATACATTTAATATAATAATCTTCTCATTCTGAGACTGCGCACATCTTTTCACGGATTTAGTAGGTACGTAATCTGATAAGCTCGACATTTTACCCAAACATTATTATATCTAAGCACTAGCACGTCTTTGTATATTCAGTTCTAAGACTGGATTGATCTGTCACAATACACTGGCTCCTGCCCTATGATGTATCCAGTAAAATATACTAATGTGCACACATTACGTGTTAACATTAGTGTTACCCGATAATTACCTGAAACGAAATATTACCACGCCCATGGTCGGTTCTTATCTTAGGGTTTTATTACTTTCTTTCATTTCCAAACAGACTATAAGTCCATACATTACAGAGATAATAAATAAATCCATCACCACTGGAAGCTTTCTAAGTCAGTTGAAAGTGGCAAAAACCACCCCCATATTTACAAAGGGCAACCCTAAATAGATGGAAAATTACTCCGTTAAGTCCATTTTCAAAGATTATTGAAAAAATTGTCTATATGCGTTTGATGGATTTCTTATCAAAATATCACTTAATAAGTAAATTTCAGCATGGATTCAGGGACGGGTACTTAACGGAGACAGCTACTGCTGAACTTACACAATACATAATTACATAGTAACTTAGTAAAAGGAGACACGGTAGTGGGTGTGTGTTTTGACTTGCCACGTGCTTTCGATATATTAAATTCTGCGTTCCTTTCACAAAAATTGGAATATTTAGGCTTCCGGGGGAACATAAATCAATGAATAGTAACCTACATTACACACCGACAGCTTGTGGTAAAAATAGAAGACATATACAATGTTGACCTAGGCACTCTACAAGGTGGCGTCCTGGGGCCATTGCTATTCCCATTGTATGTGAATGATCTACTAATCCACATACACCATGGGAAGCTATTTATGTATGACACTACCATTCTAATAATGGGAAAAACTACAGAGGAAGTAACATATAACTTAGAAATGATAAGTCAACAATTTGCAGACTGATATACAGCAAACCATCTCATAAATAATTAAAAAGAAACAGTATATGTATAATTCAGTGGTGTCTATAAAAAATCATTAGGTCTAAACTTAAACAGTGAGGCAACAATAAGTAGCTCAACTAGGTTTCTAGGCGCCGTCTTAGACAGCTCAATGAGCTGGAGTGAGCAGGCTGACTTAATATTTAATAAGTTAAATAAATCGTTTTATGCTTTGAAAAAAATACTTTAAATGTAAACAGTTTGTTGCAATTCTACTATGCTAATGTGTACTCGACATTATCATATGATATAGTAGCATGGAGGCAAAGAACATAATACTGCAGAATTTTTGTAATCCAAAAACGTATAATCCGTCTAATTTTTGGAATGACGCAAACAGAATCTTGCAGAAGTATTTTTATTAATGAGAAAATGCTGACCCTTTCATGCATCTACATACTGAAACTATTGGTTATGCATATAAACATATTAACAAGTACAAAAAACATGCTCATATGCATGCATATACAAGAAATCGGAATAACATTTATATTGATAAATTTAGCCACGTATACTATAAAAAATCTCCACAATATTCTGGTCATAAGTACTGTACTGTATCTACTTCCTCTGAATATAAAATCTGCAAAATCTGCTCATATATTCAAAAATAAATTTAAAAAATTTCTGACATAGAACTGCTTTTATAACACAACCGAGTTGGAAGAATACTGTTTATTGCTTAGGTACTAATGACTTAACATTAATAACAATGGGGTTTGCTTTTCCGTAGACACTTGATTGTAGTTTAATATATCATTGTCGTTAATGATAGATGTATTGTTAATTATTGTAGTAGGTTTATTATACAGGGTGTGCGGAATATGATTGCCGTAATTCTAAGCGCTTATATAAAGTGTCCCACTTTTCATAGAGCCACCCTGGTATCTCGCACACCTGATATCCGAATACTTTGAAGCTTTGGTGTTGAATATATACCTATAAAGTGAGTCTTTAGACGTAACCATATTGATTATAGTCAGAGGCGTCCTATTCTAAGATGGAGAAAGGGGGTCGATTTTTCAAAACAAAAGTATTAGAGATTTTTTTAGAAAAAAACTAGTAAGATATTCTTAATCAGCACCTTTAGAAACCCCGTTGGACAGGAATACATCATTGTGGGTTCAAGGGTGTTTGAGATATGGGCCGTCGAAAAACAATTATTTTCAACTTAAAATAATTTTTATCTGCAAAATGGGCTGTCAAATAAATAAAATGTTTAATTTATTTTTTCTACAAAACTGTTAAAAGTGGGCTTCTTAATTGTCATTTTTGATGTTAAAAATGTAATTTTTTGACACGCGTGTTAAAAGTAAGTTAATTTTAACACTAGTGTTAAAAGTAAATCAAAGTTTATTTAAATTTTGTTTTGAAAATTAATAAAACGTTTTAACAAACACATGAACAACTTTTTATTTTAAATAAGTACAAACCAACATTTTAACTAGTTATTACTATTAATATTTATAGTAAAATTTGAACAATTTGAAATTGTAATTCCCTGCGGAGTCATCATACTTAAGTTGGTTTTACTGTCAACATTAGTGACACATCTATTTTCTGTAGAAATACTACTGGTAGTACTGGTGGTCTTGCTAGTAGTTGCAGCAGTAGGAAGTATTTGGCACGCAATTTCCTTCTTCTGTTCCAGTGAATTTTCAATGTAGCCTTCAGCTACCGTCGAAGATTTCCATCCTCCATGTCTCTTGATGGTAGTAAGATTTGCACCAGATTCTGCTAACTATGTCTCCGATGAACGACGAAAACAGTGTCCGGTGTAGAGTTGAGAATTTGGTAGATTCAAGAACTCTGCAATGTCGGCAGGCATTTTACCAAACATGTTAATTCCGACTGGATTCTTCACACATTTATTCTTCATATATTTAAGAAAAAGTCGTCTATGGTCAGCGTTGGGTGGCCGGAGTGCCATATACTTTCTAAAAAAGTTTAAATAGAATTCACTGAAAGTCCGAGGCACTTTCGTTTTAGTATCTGGTATGGTCACAACAACCGAAGTGCCCAAATATTCGATATTGTCGATGGTCATCTGACACAATTCCTCCCGGCGACACGCCCCGAAGACACCCACTATTGCTGCGACTTTTATCATCAGATACTTTTCGTCTTCTGCTTCTGTGAGAAATTTGTCGATAAACGTCTTCGTCAAAACTTTTGACTTTTTTGCTTGATATCCTTCACCCTTCCGTATTAAAAAAGCAATAATTTTATAATGTTTGCTTATATCTTGATCTTGCTTTATTTTTAACATAGTTTTGATCATGGAATAATTTGACCACAGCGTTGACGATTTCCATATCTTGGATTTTTAATCAAAATATGCCAGTAAAACACCTTTGTTACATTTCCCAGGGACCTTTTTAATGTTGCACTATTCCGAAAAGCGTCTATAAGCGATTTCGTACTGCTGCTTTGATTTCACCGGCAATAATTCCAATGTTGCTCGACTGGCGGCATCTTCGATTTCAGCAGGGATGGATTCGTTACGCTCATTATCAAGATTATTCATTATACTTATAATATTACTAGAAAATGCTGTCAATATTTTTGCGTTTTTTCCGTAACTAACAACAGCTCTGGTTGCTACGAAAATTTTGGTTTATAAACATTGCGATCTGTGTGGTATTTTTTGATTTCTTATTTTTATTGAGTTTAAAGTTCTTCCGATTGTTTTGTAGAAAAAATAGTGTATGATATACGTGTTAAAAGTGATTTTATTTTGTGACTGAAGATGATTAAAAAACGAGCGTAGCGAGTTTTTTAACTTCACGACACGTATATCTTAAATAAAAATATTTTACAGAAAATCCGTAAAAAATACGACTAAAACTTAAAAGTGATTTTTTTGTACAAAATTAAATTGCTTTCGACAGAAAATTCCTATAACTCCGCCACTGGATGCTGAATATTGTAACACATACTAGTCACATGCATGGTCACAATTTTCACCAATTTTGATTCAAATATTTTAACTAAAAAAGGGGTTGGACGCTGCTGATAACCATTGGTTGCTTGCGAAAATTTGAAACAATATTTGGGATTTAAGGTTTGGCATATGGGCAAATACGTCATTGACATTGCAACAAACGAAATATTTAACAAGAATATTTACCATAACCGATGATGGCTTCTTTTCGCAATAAAGTTGACATTGATTTTTCATTATTAAAAAATTATTATTAGAGTAGGAGGTAAAATTTCATAGAAAATGGTAAATGGTAAGCGTCAAAAAATATGGCACTTTACCCAGCCTACTAATCATTTCATTTGCTTTAAGGGGGCATTTAATGAGCTTACCGTTTTTTATATTCAAATATTCAATATCATGCCTACGTGAACGTCATTTGTGAAAGTAGAAAATGGCAACAAAATATCAAAAGCAGTCTCAATGAACTTGGGGAAAAACTTTTTTTGGTTTTACTTTTTTTACATGAAAAAAATGGAGATTTTAAAAATAATTATAGTTTTTAGAAAAGGCAGTGGCGTACCATTTTTTTCTTCAAAAATGTTTAGTTCAAACCTCGTACGGACGTCATTGGCAAAGGTTTTAATACATTTTTTACATCAAATAATGCTCCTTAATGATTAATAGGTGTGTACAAAATTTCATAAAAATATCTGGAGTGATAAGAAAATTATAATAAAAAAGTAAATTTTTTACTTAAAACTGTAACACCCTGTAGCTCAAAAATTAAGAGGTTTAGGACATAAGTTGTCTTCTTAAAATGTCCGAAGAATTCACACCCTTAAGTATCGGCATTCAATTAATAAACACCCTTTACATCTGGGAACTTTTTTGCTTTAAAAAATATTTAAAAGTTCCTTCAACTTTTATTTTTACACATTTTTTCGTATTTCGACTATAATAATATGTTTATACATATTTACCTATAACTATTCGAGTCCGACAGTACAATATTTTTTTTATTTTCATCTGAAAGAGATTTTGATCTATTAATCAATTTAAGTCCTACTCACCATTTGGTATATGATTTAAAATATATGTTTGCATTGTTCCAAATGAACGGAACTAATATTTTGCCACAACAAAAACATTTTGTTTACTTTCTATTTTGCATTTTTCTACAGGTAGTATTACATTTCAAGAATATTCAGCAAATGACTAAACAAAAATCCGTTAAGCGCCGTAACGTGTAATCGATTAACCATTTACTTTGTTTGACGAAAATTAAACAAACAATCTCTGAAATGACGTAAAATTTCAGTCAATCAAAGGAATATCATCTTTATTACAACCTTTGCCGGCAATACAGCCAATGACTAGCTTTCCGTGAAATGACGAATTACACCCAATGACTACGACATATATATTATTAAATCAAAAGTATTAAATATAAATTATTATCATTATGCACCGCTTACATAGAAAACGGCTTAATTTTTGTTTTATGACATACCGAGTGTCCCGTTAAGGCCGGCCAGTGGTTGTACCTCGGAAACTACTTGTCTTACTTCTTCCGGAAAAAATTATTAATAACCAAAGTGACTCCAAGACGTTTATTGACATTATTTTTCACTTTTAAATGTTACCGCAAGAGGGCGTATTTTAAAATCAAAGATTTTTTCCATAAAATCGATAGTGTATATTGAACGATTTTGAACTCTCCTATTGTCTATTTGCCATTTTGCAAGGGGTAGGCAAAAGGTGAAATTGTATTGTAGAAAAAGTTCGAAAACTTCCGACTACGTTTACCGATTTTAGCAAACTTGTCCTAAAACAATTTGATAGCCGAATTTTAATCCCTAACAAAGTTTAGGGAACTTTGTTAGGGATTAAAATCGGTTAACGTAGATGAGTGATTCCATATAAAATAGTCTGAAAATAAAAGAAATTGTTGCCGACCCATTTTAGATTTTGGTGTAACTTTGAAAAACTCTGCTCTAGGGTCCCAAACAACAAAATTTACACGAGTTTGATTTCTACAAGCGCTGTAAAAAAACGGCTCGTACATGCACTAAACATGAAAATAACAAAACAGGTGATGTAGTCATTTAAAGTTGAAGGTAAGAACAGTATATTCTGTAAGTATCAGATTTTTATCTCGCAGTCAACATGCTCGTTTCATAGCCTGAATATTGCGATTTTTAAAAATTTCAAAACTTCAAGCAAAGTTTTCTTCTAAAAAGAGTGGGCTACTCAGGTCAACTTGTGGCTTAATTTTGTCTATGATATGTATACTTAATTCCAGCGGAGCATGAATTTTTAACTCTCAACAGTTAAAACGCTAGAGTCGATTGAAATTCACGAAAAATGACTAAAAAACACTCATTTTCAGCACGCTGCTATTACTAAAAGGAATCGTCCGAGCCAATTATCTTCATTTACACTGAAACTACTATCTTTTCCACTCTGAATTCCGTCTTGATCATTCAAATATCTTCAAACAGAAAAATTTGATAGCAAAAATTAATAAAGCTTAAAAATAGCAATTTTTAAGAGTCTTTATTTAAATTAAGTTACACAAAAATCTAAAATGGGTCGGCTTTGCCAATTAGACGATTTCAAATAGAATGACCCAGTAGTGAGTTTTCAAGCTTTTTCTGCAATATTATTCCACCCTACCTCTTATTTTGAGAGATAAGCAAAATATCAAATAAACAATTTTTAAGGTATCAATACGAGATTTAAAAACCGTTCAAAGTTACATACATCCACTATTGATTTTATAGAGAAAAAGCCACTTTTCGATTTAGATTTAAAAATACGGAAGCTGTAGGAATAGTAGTTTCCACGATTACATCGCTAGCCGACCTTAGCGGGACACCCAGTATATACATTTCAATCATTTGACCAAAACATTTTTATTACATAGGGAATTTCATTGATGATCTTAATATTAATGGGTTATTTATTACTTAAGTCAAAATTAGACGAAGGAAACCAATTTTATGGATTAATTCAATTTTGTTTTCTTTCAATCTACAAAGCATCGAATTATTCCACTGACATAGCTGTAATATGTTTTATAATCAGAATTCAGCGTGTTGGTTTCCTTTGATCTGCAACACCTCATTTTTAAGCTCTGTAAGTCCGAATACAACAGATCAAATGACAAGTTTGTTTTTAGATTGCTGGCCATCCTAGAAACGACGTTATGCATGAAAAGACATTCCTCCAAGTGGAGAAACAGGATGGAGACGACTGGATCGTGGTAGCTACTGATGCCAGCTGGGAAACTAGGTGAATACATTTTCAATTTTGTATTTGAAAGTAAAACCATTAAAACTTAGCTCGAGTATTCCTTCCTGCGTTTATAGGGGCGATGTCACACGCAGCAGTTGTTGTTTACTATGCGTTAGATATACCAAAACATGCAATACAGTTTTCGCTGCCTCGTTTTTTGAAAACTAGTCATATGAACCATGTTATTGCGTCTCAAATGCGGCCTACTTTATAATAATATGCCGCCTCCTCTCCCACACAAGTCTCCGACTTCTGGGCTAATCCTCGTGATTAGAATGAGGGATAAAAATATTATTATTATATGCTACTACCCGTGATAAATTGTGTCAATTCGGCTGCGGAAGCGCCTCAAACCACTGTTTCTGTTATCATCGTAAATTCTTTAATGAGAATTCTCCAGCAGGAACGAAGATGTTGAAGTTGTATTGGATCTTATTTGATTTTTCCCTCAAAAAATGTTATAACCGAATATCCCTCTGAAATGCCTCATAATTTTATGTCAAATTTCTCTTCGGTTTCGATTGCCATAAAATTATCTCGTACATTATCAATGTCCTAGTAATATTATAGTATAAATTTTTTCTCTGTATACAGCTAGCCATCAAATTTATGTATTTCAGGGCATGTGACAACATCCATCCAATCATGAAAATATTACTGCGATAACACTGCATATGCATGGTTTATTAAAATGTCGAGTTGTAAATCAAATGTCAGATTAACAATTAATTTATTTTGTGTGTAAAAAATTATATTACCGAATACACCTCGAGTCTTGATAAATACACAACTTTATATTCCAAATATTGTCAATAACTGTTTTATAATTTTAATATATTATGATTGCCACCCTGTACCAATAACAATTGTGTTTCTCTAGGGTGTTTAATAACTACTTATTGCATGTAGTTAAAATGTATCGTCCCCGAGAAAAAAAACCCATATTTTACTTCAATTATTATCAGTTACAGTAAGCCAAGTACTGGAGATGTTGTAAACTAATTTAACTTCCATTCCTTTTAGTAAACAAATTTACTTTTTCTTAGCATTCAGATATTCGCGTCGACTTACTTTATTGAACAGTAAGAGATCCAGGTCATTAAAAAGGGCCGGTTTTATCACTTACAATCAAAAAATCTTAATTAAATAACAATTCCTTAGTTAATTGCCCATTAGAATTGTTAGCGTTTTTTAAGTCTTAGATGTGTGATGAAACAACAACACTCCACTTTTGCCTGAGTAATTTTGTAAATTTTCTAAGAAGCTAAACATTTTACATAAAAACACAGAAGAGAACAAAAAACATATTTGCATTTTCTTAACATTTCAACAAATTAAACAAATATGGCAAAAAATGAATGAGTGTTTAATTTGTTTACCGGCTTTATACAAGGTAGAGAAAATTTGGGTATTAAACTGCATGATTAATATCGTATTTTTTTTGTTTTCTCGAATTTTAATAATAATAATAATAATAATAATAATAATATTTATTTCTGACGACAGTTAACAACCGTATAGAAAATGACCAAACAAAATATACAAGTAGATAAATAGTAAGCACCTATAATAGTGGTACTCAGTCAAGTTCAGTCAATAAACTGAAGTAACCAGTATATAAACAAAATACAAATATGCACATAAATTCACTAAATAAAAATTAATTGATAAAAAACTCGTTTACATTATAAAAACATTGATCTAATAAATATTCCTTTAATCTATGTTTAAAAGATTTAACTGTTAAAACATTTTTAACATGTTCCGGAAGACGATTATAAACCTTCAAGCCAAAAACTGAAGGGGACTTATACGCAGCCAATACCCTACAACGAGGAAAATAGAATTTGTCATTATTTCTGGTGTTTATGTTATATATATGATTGTTCCGTTTTTGCCTTTTTTATTAACCTTAGTAAATTAATTAAATATTTGTTATTAAATTTAAACTCTTTAATCTAAGAATCTTATCTCTTTTTTTGCTCTTTTAAGTGTTAATTGTTACCGCGAAATTGCTGTGGTTCTCAACGCCGCTACTGGCGAATGTCCGTGAAAAACGAAAAAGGATGCTCGCTCTTGAACCGTTGACGCG
Source organism: Monochamus alternatus (assembly GCA_037114965.1). Taxonomy (NCBI): domain Eukaryota; kingdom Metazoa; phylum Arthropoda; class Insecta; order Coleoptera; family Cerambycidae; genus Monochamus; species Monochamus alternatus. The sequence goes on along the minus strand of CM073435.1, from coordinate 17,720,731 downwards.
CTCTCGTGTGTTATTATAGCTCTTATTTTTCCTCTCTAAAACTACTGTTTTGTGACTGCAAGATCTATTGCAATCAACATTTAAAAAACCATCTCCGAGTGCAGCGAAGGAAGACGCCACTTAGGTAAGAAAACCACAGCCCCTTCTTTTCTCTTTTTGTATACATATATTGTACCTCGTTCTATTTATTGGCGACACATAAAATCATATGCAACAACTGAACCAGTCTAAATACAGTCCATTTCGTAACAATGATTGTGTCTTAAAAAGCTGTCCCTATTATTAAAAATGTATACACTCACTTCAAATAAAAACAAAGATGCAAAAATCAAAATTTTAAATTGTTTAAATAGATTCTTACAACTAACAGTGTTTTATACACCTTTTATTCCTCGTAATATGCGCTTTTGCGCATGCAATTTTAATTTCTAGGGGCTTCTTGAAATTAGCCCTAAAATGTTGTTTTTTTGCAAGTATGCCCGGAGTTTCTAAGCCGATTTTAATGGAATTAGGTATGGGGTTGTCTATTTCAACAGTTATGCGTAATGCCACTTAGTTTTTTCAAAACATTATTTAAATTTTTTCTAAATTCTTTTTCAGTGCATTGGAAACACCGTTTGATTCTACACAAGAAAGCACTCTATACTTTATTTGAAGCTTAATTTCTCAGAAAAGTTGCTAAACCTTTGGTACTACCATTGTCAAACTTGAAAAATTATGAATTCGTAAAATGAACAAGATGATGATGAGTGACAGATGTCGATTCGTGATTACGATGTCGTTTTATCTTTTTCAAGAGATTTAAAAAATTAAGTAATTTTAAAAACTTGCAATTATCCATTTAATTGTTAAAGATAGTACCATAAACCAGAGTATTTGGAAAAATATAGGTCTTGCGATATCCTTATCCATTATAGGCACTATATATCTTGTTTACGGAATTTGCCAATGGTCACACTACAGCTTTAGCAACTTTTTCTGGAAAATTAAACTTCAAATGAAAAAAGCAAAAAGTACTTTTTGTGTAGAATGAAACGCTGCTTCGAATGCAATGGCAAGAATTTTCAAAAAAAATTAAAAAAAATTTTTGAGAAAAAAAACTGAGTGAAATTACGCATAACTGGTGCCCTCTTTGGTACTTAATAATATTCAAATAGACTATATACAGTCCCGTACTAAATTCCATTAATATCGGTTTAGGGATTCTGAAGATATTTGCAATAAATGAAATTTTAGGCCCAATTTCAAGGAGACATAGGGCCCTCAAATATGAAAAATGGGAAACACAAAAAAATACTTATCAAATAACACAGTCCCACAAAAAAAAAGTTCATACAAAAGAGAGTGACATATGTATTCCCATGTATTTTTCGACGCTGAATCCGATCCCGAGCTCAGAATTGGGCCTACACGTCTGGAATTGGCCCCAGGGGCTGAAAATGGCCTGAAATGCGGTTCCCGGGATAAGGCGAAGTCGACGCTGAATTTTGGAGCTAAATCCGGATTTGTGCTCGAAAACTCGGCCAACTGAAATTCTGGGTTTGGGTCTGGGAAAACGACCCTTTGGGGCGGGAAAATCCTGTTTTGGACGTCCCGGTCGCGACTGTGGTATTTTCGTGTATTTTTCAATTCTGGACCTGAGACTGGGTGTGAAAAGTTTTTGGTCAGCTGAAATTCCCAGCTTGGGTGCGGGAAAATGGCCCATTGGGGCCGGAAAATCATATTTCGGACGTACCAATCGCAACAGTGGGATTTTTATGTACTAATTCCTGTAGCTTAGACTGTGCTTGACAGGTTTATGGCCATGTGAAATTCCCTGTTCGGGACCGGGAAAATGACCCTTAGGGGCCGGAAAATCGTGTTTTGTACGTCTCAGTTGAGACATTGGTACAAAAGAATATCGTACAATAAAATAGAAGGAAATCATATACAAACAAAAATACCACTGACTACTTCCGAAACCACAAATACCACTGTTGCGACTAGTGTGTCCGAAATATGATTTTCCGGCCCCAATGGGCCATTTTCCCGGACCCAAACTGGAAATTTCAGCTGTCCAAAAACTTTTTGAGCATACTCTAAGGACCAGGATTGAAAAATACATGAATATTCCACTTTTGCAACTGGTACGTCCAAAATATGAATTTCCGGCCCCAATAGGCCATTTTCCCCCACCCAAACTGGGAATTTCAGCTGATCAAAAACTTTTCACACCCAGTCTCAGGTCCAGAATTGAAAAACATACGAAAATACCACAGTCGCGACCGGGACGTCCAAAACAGGATTTTCCCGCCCCAAGGGGTCATTTTCCCAGACCCAAACCCGGAATTTCAGTTGGCCATAAACTTTTCGAGCACAAATCCGGCTTTAGCTCCAAAATTCAGCGTCGACTTCGCCTTATCCCGGGAACCGCATTTCAGGCCATTTTTGGCCTCTGGGGCCAATTCCAGACGTGTAGGCCCAATTCTGAGCTCGGGATCGGATTCAGCGTCGAAAAATACATGGGAATACATATGTCACTCTCTTGTGTATGAACTTTTTTTTTGTGGGGCTGTGTAATTTCTCACGTGGTTATGTATCAATTTTTTTCCTGGTATTACTGAATCACCTTGTATATTAACTATAAAAATGAACTTATATTGACACTCGGCTATCAAAACCTCCATGTTACCCCACTTTTATTAAAAAGTCAGAACATAGCTATCTAAATAACCCACTTATTCCTATGACATAAAAACGTAAAAAAAAATAGTTCATTTTTTGTCAAGCTATTTATTAACTAACACATTTTAACCACCAGACAAATTCAGGAGCATCAAAAAAATGGCTGTCCTATATGTCAGGAAAAAGGAGTACTACATAGGAATATGATTATATAATTTATCAAGGGTAACAAAAGCTAAAGAGGAAAAAACCTTAATGGCTATATTAACTATAAAATTTCTTTAAAATTATATTTTGGTATGATATTGTATAAAACATTTTACTTGAAGACCAATATAGCATTTTATGCAAGGCGTGGTGGTTTTCATATGGCAGTAACGGCATTTGGTTTGCCGATCTTGTTGGATAACATAGAGATGCATTCCATCATAACACGAATCTATATTTTCCCTTTGGCTAAGTCGCCCAAGACTGATTCGTGGGTTTCGCGTTGGTCTGGAGTATAGCTGTTCTGCGAAAAGCAAGATGGTCCAACTGTAGCTCATTGTTAGATGACCAGCTTAGTTGCCAAGCACTTTGAATAGACATATCCAAACAATGAGTAAATAAACAGAAGTACCATTTTTCCCCCGAATTCCTGTTCTATACAAAGACATATTGTGGTCACTTCTATCGACACCGCCCATGTTTGCATTGCATAATTTTAACATAATTATGAGGTTGAGGAACTGAAACCGATTTCTTTTCTTACTTTGAATATCGTTTTACCATTTGTATGGGATTTACACCGACAGCATTAGAAACCAACGAAACCACGCTGTTATCATTCCAATTAAGGATAGTTAATTTTTTTCCTACATCCGATTTGTGGTTATAAGTAAGGGATTTTTTGAGTTCCCCTGCTGACTATGCTATGGGGTTTCTTGGAATGCGATTTGAGCGAATGGTTCCGATTCCCCGAATACCCTTACAAGATAAATATTCCAAAAGAGACAAGTTGGAAAAAAATTATCAAAAAAAAATATGAAAGTTATTTTGAGGCCAACGTTTCAAAAGTTGATCTACGTAAGAGTGCACAACTGCAGCGCCTGAACTAACTTCTTCATATTCTGGAAAGATATTTGTCGAAGCTCCTTGATATGGTTCAAACCAATTTATACAGGGTGTTGAAAACGAGTATAAAATATTTCAGGAGGTAATAGTATGAACCAAAATAAGCAGAAAAGTCTTATTAAACATGGATCCGCAAAGTAACGGTTGCGGAGATATGGACCACTATTCGTTTTTCAAATATTTTATTTTATTAGGAATAAACCGACAAAGGAAGCTTTTAACAAACAAAAAACAAAGTTACAGAAGATGTCCAAAGTGCCCTCCGTCCATTTCCAAGCAGGCACGACATCTTCATCTCAACGATATTCGAACTCTTTCGAAAACACCCTGGATTTCTTGACACTTTTGATTAATCCGTAGCTGCAGCTCTTCCAGGCTATATACAGGAGTACCATGCACTAATGTTTTAAATATCCCCAAACAAAGAAATATAGAGGGTTCATATCAGGCGATCTTGGAGGCCATAAAACATGTCCAGCCCTTCCTACCCATCTATGTGGAAAAGTTTGGTGTAAATGCTCTCTAAGGGCCATGGAAAAATGAGCTGGAGCACCATCATGCTGGAACCACATTTGTTGCCTCTGATTCAAAGGAATGTCTTCCAAAAACTCATACAGTGTGTTCTGCAGAGAGCTGAGGTAAGCAGCGCCTGTTAATGGGTTTAGTAAAACAACAGGACCTAGAAACCTGTGACCTACGTGCCTGATGTCCAGATTCTATTAGAGCATGAGGATTTTCGTCGGCCCAAATATGCGTATTGTGAAAATTAAACACTTCATTTCTTGTGAACTCGGCCTCATCAGTAAAAAGAATGTCTGCAAGAAAACGAGGGTCTTCAGCATCATGTCGTAGAAACCAGCGGCAAAAAACCAAACATGCTTGTTGATCATTTATTGGATTTAAGGCCTGTACTTGTTGCACATGGTATGGATAAAGCAGTTGCTCGTGAAGGATTATTCAAACAAGAGGACCACTAATTCCTACCTCGGCTGATATTCTCCGCACACTCGTACCTGGATTCTGCTCTACCAGTGCTAGAATTTCTTCTTCTGCTCTAGGAGTCGATACCGACCTTGGTCTTCCGGATAAATGGCACTGTTTGCTCAAGGAACCGGTATCACGCATCTTTGGTGAATTCTTCCAAACATGCGTTGTGAAGGAATCTGGCGATTTGTATAAGCGTCAACATAAAGACGTCGCGCTTCGGTGGCTTTCCCATTAGCACGACCATACATGAAATGCATGTCTGTTAATTCTGCGTTAAAGTAACCAGCCATAGCGAAAGAAAACTTGTGCACTGATAACAACTGTCAAATGTGTACTGTTTATTTCACTAAACATCAACCAACTATTATAAGAAAATACACAACGTTTTTGTAAAATAAAAAAGGGGCTAAAAAACATAAAACATTCCATATCTCTGCAACCGGTACTTTGCGGACCCATGTTTATTGAGACTTTTCTGCTTATTTTGGTTCATACTGTTACCTCCTTGAATATTTTACACTCTTAACACCCTGTGTATCCATTTGTTGAGCAACCTGTATAAATTATTTGCAGCCATGGCGGTCAAAATAGGGTAGCATGGTTTCATCAACACTATGGTTTTCAACTTTAGGTGGATACCGTAAGAAATTTTGGTTCAGTAAAGTGAATAAAGGACGGACGGGCAAATGTATCACCGGGAACCAAATTGTTGTTATCTGCAATATGAAAGACGCTCATTATGTGATCAAACCTATCTCTAGAAAGTGCATTTGAAACAAGATGTTTTTTACATTTTTATCCTGTTCCCATATGGTACATACCCGTTCAAATTTAAAATGCCAACAAAACACTTCATTTCTTGGACCGTAACGGGTTTATTATTTTTATTTTTTATTGCCGCATAACGATTGATTTCTTTAATTAGTAAGTCAAAAACGTTTTCATAAAAAAATTTTAACAATAACAAAACCAGTGAACTTTCATCTGCGTTTTCTAACTCGGGCTGACCTAAATCAAAGTTATTTGAGCCATATAAATTGTGGTCATTAGTCCAATTGTAGATATTAGCAATTTTTAGAACAGGTTCTGACTTTTTGGAAACAAGTCGTGTTAGAGGTATATTGTCATCTTCAGAATCAAAATTTTGAAGAGGTATCTGTATTTCGGCTGGAGCCGCCAAAGGTATATCGTCATCTTCAGAATCATAATCCTGAAAAGGTACCTGTATTTTGGTTGGGGCCCTGAGTTGTGTAGAGGGTAAGTTATCAGGGGGCATCGCATCCTCCTGACCTGAATCCTCGTCAGTTTGATAGCCATCATCGGGCGGCAACATAACTATGTCTGCTGAAGGATGAGGAAAATTATCTTCTTCAAGCATTGCTAAAGCTTCATGCACCGAAAATCCTCTAAAACAAAAAAATAACGGCTATTTTATATTGTATTACATCCCTTATAAAATAATATAAATAATTATATTTATATTTTAAACACAGTAGCTCTTATTCCTAACGGCCTAAATAAAGGACGGCAATAAATGGCGGCATGCCTTATGCCGGTTATGAGTAAATATATTATTTTGGAACATGGACATAAAAATAAACGTAATATTTACTAATTATTAAAAGTTCTTTTCAGTAATTTACTTACCTAGTAAATCGGATGTTATATTCAGCCATTTTAAAGCACTTTTACAACTAACTCAAAGAATCATGCAACGCTGTGTAAGCAATACGGCGCGGAATTGCCAAATAGGGTTGTTTGGAAAGTCACTAATAGATGGCGGACCTAAATTTCTCACCAGGGGTGCGCACAAATATTTCTAAAGACGGCGTCGTATTTGTAGTACGTCAGGGTTAACTGGGATAAGCTAAATAAAAAAAACGTCTGTAATTTTTTACGGAATTAATACTGACCTAAGGGAACTTGGTCTAAATAATTTTATTTTCACCTGAAGGAGCTATCTTTGAAGTATGTCCCCGTATTTTAACTGAAATTTCTATTTACATTTGATTACAAAGCAATTCTCCGCAGGTTCACATGGATAAGAACAGACTCCTTAAAGGGTTCTAGCGAGGCTGAAATTCGATGGGACATCAAGGACGACGTAGAACCGGGTACCTACAGGATCAGGCACTTTGGCAACTACAAATATATCTTGGGCGGGATCTACCCCTACGAAGGCTCTACCAGGACCTTCGAGGTGGCCGCCTAATGAGCGCCGCGTAATATCCTTTGGTATATACACATAATCAAGGATAATATTAAAGCTCGGGTTACTTATGTGATTTACTTAAGTATTTTCTTGCCAAAAATAAAGTATGTTTTAAAAGTTATTTGATCCTTTTATTTTCTTTAAATAAAAATAAAATGGTAATGCTTCAGGTTATTTTTATGGTGTTATAGTTTTCTCTATTAAAATATTTAATAGTATCTGTTACGTCCTCAAACGTATACAACCAGTAAATCATCCGGTCATGCATTCCTGCTTAAAAACAAACCGCTCTCGTACCCTGTCGCCCTCTACAATGCAATATGTCGCCAGAACACGCTGACGAAAGATGAGTGAACTTCTAGCTTCCAACGACTTCACGTCGACGTTATAACGAGAATAATTTCTAGTGCTACACAATTCTAACAAAGGGACTCTGGAGCAGCCAATGACTTCATAGCCATTAGTTCAGCCTAGTAAAATGGCAGTTATCAAATTTTGCATTGTTAAACCTTATTTTTCAGTCAGTTACCGAGTGCTGTTGTGTCAGTGAAAGTAAAGTTGGTTACCTATAAAATCAGTCGAGATTCACGGATTAGTTTATTAGAAATGACGGTAAACTTAGGAGCTAGTCTTCTCCAATAATTACCAAGTACAATTTCTTCAGTGCAAGTGGTTAAGTGATAAGGAATAACATCCATTTTAGAAAACTATCGAGAGCCAAAAATACTAATCAATCGAAATCTTGATATTCCCTTATTGTGTTTATCAAGATAGCAGCCGGCAGTATTTAGTAAGTCTAATTTTTGTACCTCGCTCGATAAAAGGTTTGGTAATTTTAACCTAAAAAATACAGTCCACTTAATTGGCAATTAATGCCAAACCAGCGCCCATTGAAGAAAATACATTTGTACTGGAGTTACTGGTTACTAAGTACGCCAGAATTTCCACGCCACTGAATATTTTGAGGATTAAATGAAGGAATTTAACTCGTAATGTCATTTTTACAGCTATTTTGATGGCTCGATCTTGAGCCATTTCTGAAAGTTCTATCAGAGACCTTTATTTAATTATTTACTTGTTTATATGGTAGCAAGTGCAGCAATAAAAAGGTTTCCAACTTAACTACATTTAAGGGCGCAGGGTAGTCTACAAGACAGTAAGATTTTAAACCCTTGACAGAACTTACATATCGACATAGATAATTTTAAGTTTACCTTTCTCTTCTGCAAAAAAGTTAACATTTTATTTGACTGCAGCAAAATACACATAAAGGTTGAACTTAGGAAAGGTTTGTGTTCATTTTTCCTGCTTTGACTTTTATATGTGAAAAATTAATTACTGAAGTTTATGTAAACATTCCATAAAAAGAGCCACTTTCAATAAATATTTTAAGTATGAAATCACTACATGTTGGCAATATAAATAATAACAGTAACCACTAGTAAACCAACCAACCAGTAAATAATAACAGTAACAGTAACCTAAGTTGAACTTTGTAGTATCCAATAATATATAATTCTTTTTGGCAACTTTAACAGGGTTTAAAATTTTCGGCACAAATATGGCCACCTTAAACGGGTGAATAGGTGGACTATTAACAAACATTTTGCGAGGCATCAATAATTACTAGTGTTGTCAGAGTGAACCGCAATTCAATGGTGTGCCAAACGGGTCAACTGAGACATGAGCCGCTGCCTCAGATGCTTTTCACGTCACGTTAGTATACTGTTGCCTTTGTTATCGTGCAGATGTAGCGTAATTAATTCTTATCCATTCTTGTTTATGGAGGTGTATTACAGTATGCGCCAAAAGTATGGAATAAATTCAATAAAAACGAAACAATTATTTTTTGGGAAAAATCCTCGAACAGGTCGATTTTTAATTTAAAAAATACATATTTTAGCGTAAAATGTGATTTTCAAATGTCATTTGTTTTCGAGTAATGACGTCATCGATTTTTTTTTAAATGGCAACACCATATTTTTTTCCTTGATTCTGAAAGATCGTTTAATTCTCTATCAGACAGTACTAAAATTTTGCCCTCTTACATAGAAACTTTTCGAGTAAATGACGATTGAATGTTAGAAAACGTAAATTTTATCCATAAAAAAGTAACAATTCTGAGGTATGTAAAATAAAATACAATTGACTATTTTTATGGGGATACTTGAAGTCAAAAGTGTACATTAATAAACCTACGTAATTTAGAAGAACTTCAAAATAGCATTCGGGACGAAATACGCAGAGTTAGCCCAGAAATCATTCATAATGTGCAAGAAGAATTTCTTCACAGACTTGCGCATTGTCAAGAAGTTGGTGGATGGCAATTCGATTTAATTTAAGTATAAAATTTAATCAATTGTATTTTATTTTAGATACCTCAGAATTGTTACTTTTTTATGGATAAAATTTACGTTTTCTAACATTCAATCGTCATTTACTCGAAAACTTTCCTATGTAAGAGGGCAAAATTTTAGTACTGTCTGATAGAGAATTAAACGATCTTTCAGAATCAAGGAAAAAAATATGGTGTTGCCATTTAAAAAAAAATCGATGACGTCATTACTCGAAAACAAATGACATTTGAAAATCGCATTTTACGCTAAAATATGTATTTTTTAAATTAAAAATCGACCTGTTCGAGGATTTTTCCCAAAAAATAATTGTTTCGTTTTTATTGAATTTATTCCATACATTTGGCGCATACTGTATAGACAATTTAATTTGTTGCTTTTTAATAAATATTAATAAAGTATGTCACAAGCAGAGAAGAGCAAAAAGCGGCCTTTCGTTGACACCGTGAATAAAGTTGTCGGCGAATTCCTAGATTTATTTTATAATGGTGCCACAATAGTTTATAAAATGTGCGACCTGATGTGCTGGGACAGAAGGGATTGTAGGCGTCACGTAAATAGTGTGCAACATAAAAATAAAAAAGTAACGTGCCTTTGAAAAATCCATTTATGCTCGATGTCTGTAATATTCCGTTGCATACACAACCATTACGGGACTGCTAGAATAAATACAACCCTCAGCTGCCGTTATCAAGTCCTGCAGCATTCCCAGCTAGCAAAGTAGTTCTATAAATTTAGACTAACAGGAGTTTTATATTCTGTTAATATTTTAGTTGTATTTAGAATACTAAATTGTTGCATTAATGTGGCACATGAGACTATTTTGCCTTCAGAAATTGAATTGTCTTTCAAATTTGTTGCAAGAACGTTCTTAGAGCATAATTTATAAAGCATTTATAACATAACTGCTAATGTAGCTCTATAAGTGTGTACAATAACACAATTTTACAGCAACGGTGCTTATAGGATCAAATTACTGTAAAACCGATGCAAAATACTGCTTTATAGAATTATACCAACTCCTGTGACACTCTTATAAAATTATTCCGTAATGTCACTTATAGTTTAATTATAGAACTATTGCATAAGGCGTTGTTAAGTTACAATTCTGCTGCGGAAAACAAATTACAAATATGGAAGCTGCTATCGAACTTAAGAGAAAAAGCTCTTTAAAACAGTTATAGAGAATAATAATACAGTTGTTATAAAATCGTTATAGAGTAAATAAGTAACAAAAGTCTTGTTCCATAAAGAAACGCTATAGAACTATCATTTTTTATATATGTAGGTTTCCCATACCCCCATCTAACGAGACCTGCCTGTAAAAGTACAAAATATTTTAATGAAAGCATAATGGGGAAATTTGTATAACATAGTCGTAACTTGTAAAAATTTCATTACAATAGATAAGATTTATTTGATTGCTAATAAAAATTGATTTTCTTATAGAAATTTAGTAACATATTTAATTTAGACCATTCCAAATCTTATCCATTTGCACTTCTAGATGTTAAAGTTAAAGAATTTTATTAGATTTATTAAATAAGATTGAAATACTATAATAAAATATGACAACGCTGCGAATATTAAGTGGCATTGATCTATTATAGTAATTGCTTACCAAGCATATTTGCTCCATAATCATTGCAATCGGCACAAAAATGTCATATTAGTGAGAATCCATTGGAAGTACAAGATAATGCCTTTCTTTCTGTCGCCATAACAATAATATGGATATACTTACTTTCTGACAATTGACAGTTGGTTGTTAAATTCATCAATATAGAAATTTCAGCAGCATAGGAAATATAAGGTTAACTGAGGGCGCGTCAAAAAATTACCATTATGTACTACATATTTCATGATAAACCTTTTTCCGCATTAAAATGTACAGCTTCCTGATGGACAAACCAACTAAGCAATTCGTAATGTGAGTACTCCTATGCAGGCTGATTAGGTCCATCTTATTGGTTCTTATTGACTCATCCATATTATTTGTAACATGTTCGTTACAGAAACATTTTGTTTTTAGAAGATACAATTAAGCGATTTTAAAGTTCTCTAAATAGAACACCATGCAACATAAAAATTGTATAACGAAGTGCTATAGAATTTTTATGATATTGCTTTGTAACTGTGTTATAAAAATTCTTTAAAACCTGTTAAAACGTTTATTCAACAATTCTATAAGTATTTCCTGCAAATCTTACAGAACCGCTTAAAGAACCACAAGGTTTTATAGAACGGTGCCCATTTTTTTGGTATAAGTGTTGTAAGAACGTTATGAAAATGTTCTTAGAACAAACATTGCTCTATAAAATTTGCTCTGGAAACATTCTTACGATTTTTGTAGAACAGGAAATTGCTAGCTGGGTTATGCAATTATGTGTAATAAAAAATACACGGCTGTGGTTATGTGTAGATGAGACAGACTGTAAACAAAATTTCGGTGTAAATGTGTACTGGACTCTCTGAAGCTGACATTTTTACTATTACTAGTTAGCAAAAGACTGTACCGGCCAAACAATTACGCGGATTTTACTAAAGACGTTAGAAAAATTTTTAATTTAACAACAAGTCAAGTATTAATCTTTGCCACCTTTGTGTCGCGATAATGGGTTCAGTCGGTCGTTCTCTTCAAGAATACGGATGCAGTTTCGTACATATTACGTGTGAAGTTCATGGTTTACATTTTGTGACAGAAACTATTCATGAACGTTTTCCAGATGTAAATTAATGGCAACTACAAAAAAAGTCTTTCTTAAATCTCTTCAACGTCTCCTCGTGTTTCACAGCCAGTGACCAGGTACTCCCGAACTACCACAGCCGATTCTTAGACGTTGGATAACGTGGCTGCAGCCAGCTTTTATTATGCAAAATAAAAGCTGTAATAGTACAGTTCAATCCTGAGGAGGATGCAGCTATAAAGGAGTGACAGACAGCATTGGCAAATAGTGGCGTAGAAAGCGATATACAAACTATTCACACTAACTATGGCCGTTTCATTACACCATTAAAAACTACAAAACAAAGCATTTTAATTCTCGGATTCAGTGCATATAGTAGACGAAGTAAATCGTCTGTTGAACACTATAGCTGATTAAAAAAATGAGAGCCGTAGGGAAAAGTTTACGGACGTGTTAAAGAAAGACGCAGTTTTACTCGATTAAGATAAATTTGTGATGATACTATTAGTGAATATTCAGATCCGTTATGTGAGTTTAAAGATTATTTAAACTACGCCTGTATAATAATATCTCTACTCCTCATTCTAATCAGGGTGATCAGCCCAGAAGTCGAAGACTTGTGCGAGAGAGGGGTGGATATTATTATTAAACAGGCGGCATTTGCGCCCAGGAACGACATACGTTGGTATTCCCTAACCATCATTCAGTGGAGGAATGAGGGAAACCTGGAAAACCTCAGGGGGTAGTCAGATGTCGACCGATATCAATATCCCATATCGACGCAAGATAACATTCTTCCACTCTACCATACCCGCAAAGAGGGTGCCAATACTCTCCACGAATATAGCTTATATACGGTCTACCGTCTGCGGGGCTCGAACCCATACCGATCTAGCCACATCGATTCAAATACTGACGCCTTAAACCGCTCGACCACTGACCAAGGATATTACTTCAATAGATGTGGAGCGGTCGCAAATTTTTTCACCCCAAGGAACATTACTCTCTGAGACAACAATGGAAACTTATATGATGCTGCGAAGTTATTACACAGCTTCTCCAGTTCATGATAACACTGACACTAACCTAGTACATCGAGATAGATAACAGGGTGTTTTGAATACATTGTTACGTAACTTATTTTATTACGTTGAACATAATGCGTCCCGCGGCTCAGTTCTGATAGCCGTAGTGATAAACAGGTTGACGATTAATACGAATTTTCAGAGGTCGTATCTGTTGTGTGTGTCTAGGTACAATCTATTACACTCTTTTAAAACGAATTTAGCGACTTCTTCTTAACACTAGACGTATTCATCTTGAAATATACTTTCAACTTTTAATATTAGTGCTTAGTTGTCCCACTTAACAATGTAGATCTAATGAAATTTCTACTCAGAACATTCAGAAATTCAAAAACTTGGATGGAGTGTCATTATTATTGCAAAAGCTTGTACATGCTGTGACAGACAAGCGATTAAGCCGTTATAATCTCTATAAACTTTGATATTGATTCAAACTGGAAACGTTTATGTTGCGAGAGTACATCAGATTATGCCTCAGATAATGCTTGGTACACTTGAAAAAATAAAACTTTAAACTCATTAATTTCAAATGTCAATTTTTTTTATTAAAGCTTACAAGTAGTGACGTTATTACAAATATTTTAAGAGACACACCTTTGCCTCCAGAACCAGTTGTAACTAGGTAAGATATTTGAATAGAAACCATAGCGGATTAATATTTTGATGGCATAAAGGATGTTATTTACTGCTTTAATCCCAATGAAAGCAATGCCATATACAAATTGCAGAGGTTACTGACGACGAATCGAAGTATACATGATGACATATGGGGCATTAAGACAATACGGATTTTTAGTTAGTGCAATAATCACATAAATTATCGCATTATCGGATAATGTCATTTTAGAAAGTGTACGAAAAATTCCAAGTGGCATAAGTCAGGAGTTATATATATCTTTATTTTACATCACAGTTAATGCATATACAACTTATAAAAAGGATAGAAACCTGCACGTGTTACGTACTCTTTCACTTAACCACCCACAAAAAATACAGGGGCGTATTCAGTGACCAAAAACACGGGTTTTTTGTTGTACTCGTGGGATCTTAGGACAGCCATTGTCCAGTACAGCGTGTCAAAAATCAGTTTTTAATTTCTAAACCGCTTAAGATAATTTAACCAAATTTGGTGTGCATGACAGTAGGCATGAAATAAAAATTACCAGCTTTATAGCCTGTTTGGAAATGAAAGAGAGTAATAAAACCCCGAGATAAGAACCGGCCATGGGCGTGGCAATATTTCGTTTCAGTTAATTATCGGGTAACACTAATGCTAACAGGTAATGGGTGTACATTAGTATATTTTACTGGATACATCATAGGGCAGGAGCCAGTGTATTGTGACAGATCAATCCAGTCTTAGCGCTGAATATATGAAAACATACTAGTGCAGAAGAGTAAAATTCTACTTGTGTTTAGTGACTATTGTGCTAGTGGATATAATATTGTTTGGGTAAAATGTCGAGCTTATCAGATTACGTACCTGCTAAAAGCGTGAAAAGATGTGCGCTGTCTCAGAATGAGAAGATTATTATATTCAATGTAATTAATGCATTGAAATACCAAAATCCTACCAACAGTGTTGACGACATCGTGGAAAAGTGTTCCAAAATGGCAGGGATTGGAAAATCGACTATATACAGACTTTTAAAGGAAACAAAAAATGAACAAGATACTGTAAATCCCCCAAAATCATCTACAGGGAGTCGTTATAGATGATTTCTTCAAAAATGTCATTCGTATAAAAGTGCAGTCATTTTATTTTAAAAAAGAAATACCAACGCTAAACAAAATTTAAGTGAACTTTCAGAGGACAACGATTTGCCAAAAATCAGTAGAAGCAAATTATGGGCTGTCTTACGAGAGTTGAATTTTTGCTGGGAAAAGCAGAATAGGAAGTCAGTTCTTATCGATAAAGATGAAATTATTTGTTGGCGAATATCCTCCTTAAGATCAATTAGAAAATTCCGTGACGAAGAGAGGAATATTTATTATCTAGACGAAACTTGGGTCAACGAGGGATATACTGTAACAAAAGTATGGCAAGATAAAAATGTAAAAAGTTTTCGATAAGCATTTTTGGATGAACTTTCAACAGGGTTCAAGGCACCTTCAGGTAAAGGGCGAACATTAATAGTGACACATATAGGTAGTGCCAGTGATTCTGTAGATGGCGGTTTACTTTTATTTGAATCTAAAAATACAGGTGACTATTACGAAGACATGAACGTAGATATTTTCGAAGAGTATTTTACACAGATGTTGGGTCTTATTCCTCCGGGGTCTGTAATTGTCATGGGTAATGCCAGTTACCATTCACGGCAGACCGAGCGGACGCCTACGACTGCTTGGAGGAAAGCCGATATAATTCAATGGTTATCTGGAAAAAACAGTTCTTTTGAAACAAATATGGTGAAATAGGAACTTTTGTCACTTGTCAATCTTAATAACGTTTAGAAAAAATATGTTATCAATGAAATGGCAATAAATCGCCAAATAACGGTACTACGGCTACCACCTTATCACTGTGAACTTAACCCAATCGAATTAGTCTGGGCGCAGGTAAAAGGAGATGTAGCTCAAAATAATACGACGTTTAAATCAAGTGACGTGAAAATTTTGTTAAAAAATTTCTTGGAACGAGTAACTGCAGATACCTGGCAAAGATGTATACATCATGTACAAAAAGAAGAGAAAATGTGGGAACTCGATAATTTAATTGACGTTACTGTGGAACCTATCGCTATCAATCTAGGAGACGAAGATAATTCATCAAAATATTTATAGGATGAATCTTAATATACCTACTTTTTTATTTTCTTTATTGTACATTTATACAACACTACATTTACTCACCATAATTTGAATTTTCATAATACATATATTTTTGTGTGGAATAAAAGTCTATTGATTAAATTTAAAATATATTTTAATAATAATATTGAATAATTTTATTTAAATTACTAAAAACCTTCTTTTCCCGGTTCTTAAAGTAGCCTCATGTTTTGAAATGCTGTTTTTATATTGTTTACTTATAAGAGAAATGGACCGGCGGCATAGACAAAGACGGATTGTCGGGGATTAAATTTTAGCTACCTGCTACAATTTAGTACAACCCAGTCACACAAAGTTTGTTTAAAAGTACACCTTATCTATACCGATAATACATAATAAAAAATATTGAATATAAGCACCTGTACTACATTTATTTACGATTTGCATACATAATAAGCTTTTATTACTCTCTTTCATTTCTAAATAGGCTATAGAAACTTTATCAGTGGCGGAAGTGTGGGTATCAACATTCGTTATTTATCAAAAAAAATATATCACCCTGTATAATATTAGAAATAAAATAGATCATCATGTGTTGGCGCCAATTATTAATTTAATTCATAGTAAAGCCTTTAGATGTCTCTATCTGTTTTGTATCTGAATTATTTTTAACTATATAGGTACATGCAAACTAGACAACTCAAAAAAGTAATGCAAATAAAAAGGGAAAAAAAGACACGGGTGATAGGCCGCGAATAATATAGAGTAGACGGGTAGCATTTTTCCTATAAGAATTCTCCACATTAAGAATAGCTCTCACCATTGTTGAGTAAGTCGCTTTCTTATTAACAATTTAGCAAAATAACATACAATATGCTCCATTGTATTGTCTTCACTTTTTGTTTCTTTGCACATTTTTGTAATACAAACCGATTAACAACAAAATTGATTTCTTTGGAATGCATTTTTACGATACTCATTAAATTACTTAAAATAATAACGAAATAATTAATTAGCAATGGAATTACTATGATTTATTATAACAAATTTAGGAAATGGCCACATTGAGATTCAATGTGAACGTTGTAAACTAATGCCTTGAGATGACCCCAAACAAAAAAATCAATAGAGTTCATATCGGGTGATCTGGATGGCCAAGGTTGACCTGGTTCACGAGTGTCTCGTCTAATCACGTTATTACTGCATCTTTCATTAAAAAATTCACGAGCAGTCAAACTGAAACGTGGGGTAGCATAAACCACATTATGTGTCTTAGCGCATAGTGAACATCATCAAGTATTTCAGGTAAAATGTTTGCAAGAAAATGTCTGTAGGAGGAATCGGTTAAAGTTCGTGGTAAAAAGTAAGACCCAATAAGAAAATTTCCAATAATACCCACGTATACATTAAAAAAAAACTGATGTGGGAAATTGAGATTTCATTATGACATTAGGAGAATGTTAAGAAAATGACGACACGTATACCTGGGCATATGATTTACAGTGATATAGAGCGCAATTCTTCAAAAGCTATTGTTAACAACTTTGCAAAACATTTTAGTTCAGTTTTTGTGAATGTTCAATATAATGACAGCTACCAGAACCATCCAGTGTTCAACGATAACATGTTGTCAATTTCTGATGTGGGAGAAAGTGATGTGTTGCGTGCTGTGAGAGCTATTAAGCCTAAGTTTACTGCTGGATCTGATTCAGTGCCTGCTTTTATTGTGAAGGATTGTATTTCCAGTTTTGTAAAGCCATTATGTCATATTTTTAACCTTAGCCTTAAGAATAGTGTTTTTCCTGATAAGTGGAAGGTATCCAAAGTTGTCCCGGTGCACAAGGCTGACAGTAAGAACCAAATTGTAAATTATCGTTCCATTGCAATTATAAGTAATTTTGCCAAGTTATTTTAATCAATTTTATGTCACTATTTAAGCCACCATGTCAGTCATTGTATTGCGCCGGAGCAACATGGACTTATGAAAGGCCGGTCTATAAATACTAATCTTTGTAATTTTACACAATTTGTGTCAGACGCCTTGAATGAAAGGCAGCAAGTTGATGTAATATATACTGACATATCAAAGGCCTTTGATCAAATTAATCATCTTATTAATTTAATTAAATCTTACTTATTGAATAGGTTCCAATATGTTGAAATTATGAGACATAAGTCAGAGTTGTACATGGTTAAAAGTGGTGTTGCGCAGGGTAGTAATTTGGGGCCCCTGTTGTTCTTATTATTTTTTAATGATATCGTCGGAAATCTTAAGTGTTCTAAACTGCTTTATGCAGATGACTTAAAAATCTTTAATGTAGTAAAAAATGAAACCGATTGCATGTTACTTCAAAATTATCTTGATATAATTCATGAGTGGTGTCTTAATAATATGCTGAATATAAATGTTAGTAAATGTAAACTTATGACATACACTAGAAAGTTAACATTATTTTCGTTCGATTATGGGATAAACGGTATTGAGATTCCAAGAGTTCGTTTCATTAAAGATCTTGAAGTGACGTTTGATCCTAAATTATCGTTTCGGCAACATTTTGATGTGGTATGCAAAAATGCGTTGAAAATGTTGGGATTTGTAATCAGAAATTCCAGAGATTTCCATGATATCGCAACAATAAAAACCTTATACAATGCTTATGTTCGTAGTAAGATGGAGTATGCTTGCATGGTGTGGGTACATTTTTATAACGTACATGTTCAGCCTTTCGAGACAATTCAGCGCAAATTTTGTAGGTTTCTAATTTTTAAACAGTTTGGATACTACCCCAACAGAGATATATCTTACTCTGATTTGTTACACACCACAAATATTGATAGTCTTCAAAAGCGTTGGATGATTCATCATATAATTTATTTACATAAAATTCTTAATAATGTTATAGATGATATAAGATTCTTGTCAATGGTTTCATTTCATATACCTCGGTATTCTGTAAGAAATAACGTCACATTTGCTTACAACAGGTCTATTACAAATCAACATCTTTCTTCACCACTTATTTCGATGTTTAGGCATTATAATCATGTACAATATTGTATTGATATTTTTAATTGCACAGAAAATCTACTTAAGAATACTTTAAAGATGGTATTATAATTTTGTCATATAGGTGACCTTTTTCTTATTTAGCATTTTTATATCTAATAATATTTTTATTACTCTATTTTTATTACTTTTTGATTAATTATGTGTTTTTTTTATAATTTTTATCTATTTACTCAATTCTAATCATTGTTTTTATATGCTTTATATAGTTTTACTAAGAACAGTTTTTAATATTGTAATTTATATCCTTTATATGATAAGATTATTATTATTATTATTATTAGACCAAACGTATTTATTGTGGAAAATTAGCTTCATCGGTAAACAATAAGAGAGCGATAAAGTCATCACTTTATTTAATTTTTTGCAAAATCCAGTGGCAAAATTATAAGCGAGCAGGATAGTCTTGCGGCTGTAAGGCTTTAACCCTTTACAAAAACACGCATTTACCATGATAAAAAATCATCCTGTGCTCGAAACATTGGGATACTCTGTATAAATAAATTTAATACTGATCTAGTCATATATCAAAGAAAATATTTCGTTTGAAACCATCGACGGCTCTTGACTTTCTTGTCATTTAAGCATTTGCAAAGTCAACCTTCGTTCAAAGTTGGTAAAGATTTTAATTATACGGGTGATAGGCAGCTGCATTCGCAAAATAAATTTTACCCTTGTTGATATTCAATAGAAATGGTGTATAGAAAACAGGCATCAAGCAGCAATATTTCAATTACATAAACTAATTTAAATACCCTCATTTCCATTTCATCGGGGTCTTAATGAGTTTACTTAGTTATCTCGTTATTTTAAGCAACACTGGCACGATAATAATTTCAAGGTTTTTTTCCGTTCAGCAAGATAAAGCTTTGCTTTTCTTTAAATCCTTTTAAAACTGTTTTGTTAATAAAATTAAAATTAATATAAATTTAATTACAGAACACTAAGATAAACAGAATCCGAATGTTCGCCAAACTCCAACCGAGCGTAAGCAAGGGGTAATTATTATTAGGTAATATACAGAGTGTTTCAAAAAGACATGGTAATATGGGTAATGCTTAAAGAACATTGAAAAATAAGTGAGGCTTGCTTAATAAATGTCCTAGAGCCACTCATTTTAGAGATACAGGGCGTGTAACATAATTTTAGAAAATCAAATTTTAATGTAACTTTTTTAAAGAATAGCATATTTGATTCAAAGAGAGTACATTTTTGGCGCTGTTGAACACGCTGGTGTTATTAGTTCTTTTTGTAACTTCGTATAAGTTGGGATTGTCCCATTCTAAATCTCGCGATATTATGTAAAATTTTGTTTTACGCGAAAATGGTGCTCTTAGTAAATTCTGAGGAGTTTTTAGGAAAATACAAAACTATGGTAAAGTCAACCAGGTGATATACAGAGTGTAACATATTATTGTGATGTGAATATAATTGTGTTATGTGAGTTATTTTATTTTATATGATTTTAATTTTTATTGGGCGCCAATGTATTATTTTATTTTGTTTTGTTTTGTTATTTACTTAAATTGTGTAGAAATGTATTTATGTTAATTGTTTATGTGAGTTTTAAATGTAAATAAATATAACTTTTTTTATAATTTAAATTATGATTTTTATTTAGATAATATTGTTTTACCTGTTTTTTTGCTATACCCTGTCTATGTTTTTGCCCTTATCTCAGGAGTGAATTCTAGCAAAGTAAGCAACACCTTTTTTTTGTAATATTCTTATATCGGATACCACTCGTACATATGAAACAATTTAAGAAACTGTACATTAATTTTTTTTCACGCATAAAATGAAAAATTCTCAATTTAAATACGAAATAGTTCAATAAACAATGAACATATAGAATATTTTCTTACAATATTTGAACAATAAAATTTTCTCTTTAAATTTAGGCAACTAGAAATATACACGTGTGTAATGAAAATTGCCTAGATACTATCATAAGTTCGATATATGTATTAAATTAAAATGGCCGTCTTAAGTGGCTGTTTGTTTCATGAAACAGTTAAACTTTTAATATGTTTTGAAATTTAATATAGGTAAGTCCTTAAATATTATATTTTACTTTTTATCTTTAGAGAGTTGAATATTGATTAATTTGTATGCTATCTAGCTAGATTTTCGTTTTGTGTACACATTAAATTTCTTACTGCTTTTTTATAGATGATATTTTCTATTACTGATGCCTTGAAATTGGTTCCCTGTTTCTGGAAGTCGTAGTAGTCTCTGGATGCCGTTGATACCCCGGACTGGATATACTGTTCAAATTCTGGAATTTATACCTGTTGACATTCTTGCTTTAAATTTGGAAGTTATTTCCCACTGGAGACCGATGTCTTGGACCTTCTGCAAACCCCAGCTCTGGTTATGGAGATGATTTCCACCAAATTTATTAAAATGGGTCTTGTTAGATGTTGAATTTGCGTTACTTTACTTTGACTGATTTTGTGAAACTGGTAAGCATGAATTTATACTTTTGAACTAAATTTTTTACTACTTAAAAGCGAAATTTCTTCTCTGACCAAACTTTGTACACCTCGTTTCACAGTTTCTTCGTAACTTAGCAAATAAACTTTTGTTTCCATGTAATTTTTACCCTCTTGATTCTTAGTAGTTTTTATTAAGGCCAATACACATGTGTCACTTTAATTTAAATTATTCTTTTCGAAGCACTGTTCACTTCACTAATTGTCTTTTATAATCTTATAAACTAACAGCTGTAACAGTTTTAATTAATCTTTATTATGGATCTTTAATTTGAGTTTTTCTAGAGTTCTGCCAGAGATGTTGATTATTTATTCTATAGCCATATTTACATTTGACAGTTCTATTTGTCATTGAGTTTAATATTGGAAACATTCACTTTATTTTGCAAATATTTTATTTGACTGATGTTTTCGTCTAGCGATATGCATACATGAAAAATCTTTGATTTTTAAGCTTTCTATTGATATATCGATGTCTGGGTTTTGAATTCATCTTCTTTATATACTATGTATTTATGTATTGTCATGTCCAATAAGATTGATAGAATTTTTAAATTAAATTTTATAAAATTTGTAAAATTTTGTCTTTTAAATATAATATATACCAAGTGTTACAATGTTTGTGATAATTATTTTTTTAATATTTTTTAATTTAACCGTGCTTTTCTACAATTATTGAAATGTAGAAGAAAACAAACCTTTTTATAACAAATATATCTATACTTTCTTTATTAGGAATGAATGGATTATTTAAATTATTTAACCAATAAAATCCAAATGGCTTCGTTACTTACCTAGAACTTCATAAACATGGTTTTTCTACTTTTTAAAAGCGAAAAGTCAAATTTAAACGTGGATTTTATTTAAACTTTTGTATGTAGGTTTATTCAGATATTATTAAAAACTTACCTAAGCAATGCTCTTTCAGTTCTTAAGAAAAGTTTCTTGATAAACATTCTAAAAAATAGGGAAATTAATCTTAACACGTTTAAATATGCAGGGAGCGCATTCGCTAAAACAGGACAGCCGGTCAGTATGTTATAAAAATGGTTTAAGAAACATTAGTTATTAAACAGGTTTACATTACTTGCTTCACATACAGTCTACCAACAAGTTTAGATGCCGCGACATTCCTAAACTCTCTGTAAAGTGATTTTTTCACTTTACTGGACGATTTGTCATTCACTGTTCGTTAAAATATATGGATGCATAGTGGATGATAGTGCTCCTCCTCATCTTAGATTAAATGTTAGACAATATTAATTTAATTTTTCGAAATCGATGAATTGGATATGGAAGAGACGCAACTATTCAGTGGCCATCCCGCTTCCCCGACTTTAGTCCATTGTACTTCAGTGTCTGGAGTGCAATTGATTTTACTGCGACTATCTCTAACGATGCAAGCTCAAAAATTGAATTTATGTTCAAAATGAAAAGTTTTGCGGGAAATATTAATAAAATATTCTAAACAAGATTCTATATTATGGCACTATTAAAAATCATCAATATGCGTACGTAAGAAAAAATAGGAGTATAAAATATCCCCTCTCTCCTCTCGTTTTTACGTTTGTTTTTTATGCATCTCTTACAATAATATCCCTGAAGATTTAGTTAATAACAGGAAGTATCTCTACAAAATTTCAAACTTAAATATGAAATCCTGAAAAAATTATTCGAAAGAACAATTTTAAAACTTCAACACCTTGTATCTTTTAAAGGAAACATTTTTGTATACAGTATGCGCCAAAAGTATGGAATAAATTCAATAAAAACGAAACAATTATTTTTTGGGAAAAATCCTCAAACAGGTTGATTTTTAATTTAAAAAATACATATTTTAGCGTAAAATGCGATTTTCAAATGTCATTTGTTTTCGAGTAATGACGTCATCGATTTTTTTTAAATGGCAACACCATATTTTTTCCTTGATTCTGAAACATCATTTAATTTTCTATCAGACGGTACTAAAATTTTGCCCTCTTACATAAGAAAGTTTTCGAGTAAATGACGATTGAATGTTAGAAAACGTAAATTTTATCCATAAAAAAGTAACAATTCTGAGGTATGTAAAATAAAATACAATTGATTAAATTTTATACTTAAACTAAATGTTCGAATTGCCATCCACCAACTTCTTGACAATGCGCAAGTCTGTGAAGAAATTCTTCTTGCACATTATGAATGATTTCTGGGGTAACTCTGCGTATTTCGTCCCGAATGCGATTTTGAAGTTCTTCTAAATTACGTGGTTTATTAATGTACACTTTTGACTTCAAGTATCCCCATAAAAAATAGTCAAGAGGTGTAAGATCTGGCGATCTTGCAGGCCATTCTATCGGTCTGCGTCTGCCGATCCACCTCCCAGGAAAACAGTTGTCCAAAAAGAACTATGGAATTCGAAAAACTAAACTTGATAACGTTTTTGCTTTATTTTAATTGTTTTACGTTTTCTAACATTCAATCGTCATTTACTCGAAAACTTTCCTATGTAAGAGGGCAAAATGTTAGTACTGTCTGATAGAGACGATCTTTCAGAATCAAGGAAAAAAATATGGTGTTGCCATTTAAAAAAAAATCGATGCCGTCATTACTCGAAAACAAATGACATTTGAAAATCGCATTTTACGCTAAAATATGTATTTTTTAAACTAAAAATCGACCTGTTCGAGGATTTTTCCCAAAAAATAATTGTTTCGTTTTTATTAAATTTATTCCATACTTTTGGCGCTTACTGTATAGGTAAATAAGGTTAAATCGCCATATTTTGCTGCAGCTTGTTACAAACTGTATGAAACAGCATTTATTTATCAAGGGTTTATGTATCAAACTCCGAACTCTGCCACTGATATTTATTTTATATACAGGGTGGCGCATCCAAAACGAGACAGAGGCATTTTCTGGCAGCTCAGTTCTCTTTTTGAAAAACGCTCAGACCCGTCGATTTTGTTTTCGAGGGAGACACAAAATTGGCATAAAATCACCTTTACACGTGCAGCCCCCTAGGCGGGGATAGCACCACCCCTAAAATCTTAAATGGGAAAGGGGTTCGCTTTGAAGGTCTTTCAATGTCCTTTATAATGATGTAAAATACCATGTACTTTAGTTCAGTAGTTTTGGAGATTTATTGATTAAAAGCTCAAAGTAGACTTTAATAGGTACATCAGATTAGTTTGTACTTATTTAAAGAAATTTTAGTAAAAGCATTTACATAATCTTTGTTCACTGCACCCATGGTTTGTTTATTATTTTAGTGTTGAAAATAGCGATTGGAGCGAATTTTGTGACAAAAAAAGGTGGTATTGTGTTAATTTTTTTCTTGAAGAAAGATAAGAAAGGAATGCCTCGTACTTATTTTAAATAGGAATTTAGTACATAGTTTGCGATTGATACGAGCAAACTTTGTTGTTAAAATATCTTTTAACGCTTTATAAATTAACCATGGTATATTCAACGGCAGAAAGGATTGAAATTATCGAAATATTTTTCGGAAATAATCAGTGCGCTAGTAGAACAGCAGAAAACTACTTTGCTGCCAAATTTAATGCATTACTTGATCTCCACTAATGATCATGTATAAAGTCTACTTTAAGCTTTTAATCAATAAATCTCTAAAACTACTGAACTGAAGTACATGGTATTTTACACCATTATAAAGGGAATTGAAAGGCCTTTAAATCGATGTATCATTCGACCCCCCTTCCCATTTAAGATTTTAGGGGTGGTGCCATCCCCGCCTAGGGGGCTGCACATGTAAACGTGATTTTATGCCAATTTTGTGTCCCCCTCGAAAACAAAATCGACGGGTCTGAGCGTTTTTCAAAAAGAGAACTGAGCTGCCAGAAAATGTCTCTGTTTCGTTTTGGATGCGCCACCCTGTATAACAGATGGTACGGACGTTTATTTTCTGATTTGAATAGTAATTTGTTCTTTTGAATATATTAGCACTGAGATTTACATTATTGTAAGTAAATTATACTAAATAATTGTTGAAATTTTATTCTGCTCTGCTTGTTACGTTTACTACATAACAAACAACTGTCTGTTCATCATATTAGGAGATTCGGAAGAGTCAAATAAAATTTCAAGATAGCCGAGTTGAAGCACAGATAGAAAATATTCACAATAATTACAATTATGAATGCTATAAAAAACTGCATTATCGTTAGATAAATTACCGCAAATAGTAGATGACATACAAACAGTACTATATGCCTTAGGTGACGAGAAAAGTATTTACGTCAGAGACAAATGTGAAAATATGTTAAGAAAAAAATCCAGATTTCTCCAAATTAAGACATCTCCATAGCAATAGCCCTCCCACGGTTTCATTAACTGCTTTTAGAAATTACTTCAAATATTCACCTATGACATCATTATAATCTGTTTAGAAATGAAAGAGAGTAATAAAAGCTTATTATGTATGCAAATCGTAAATAAATGTAGTACTGGTGCTTATATTTACGTTTACTACATAATAATAATGAAAACTTATACTAACAGTGCTGATGTACTAAGAATGCTGATACAGTTATATGCACCGTAGAAGTTCTTACCTATACTTCTCCGTAATAGAATGGATGCAATGGTTGTTCTTTTGGTATTCTCCACATGCTAGAAGATCTCATCATTACCTGTAGAGAAATGTTTGTTAGGTACCAACGCTAATGGTGGGATCTACAGAGACCAAATCTAAAATATCTTGATCTTTTTGATCAGTTCTAGTTGATTTAGGTCACCAGTTTCTCGACAACTCCTTTCTAGCACCAACAATGTGTTTCTATTTACAGCTGCCTCTCGAGAAAATGTTTAAAATAACATCTAACTACTGCTACAACATCTGAAAACATTCCCCCAAAAGTCAACATCTACACTGTTGACATAAGTTTACAATATTTACTAAAAGAACAAATTACTATTAAAACTAGAGAATAAACAACATACCGGAATTTTTCCTATACCTACAACATATGACTAAGGCCCGACATCTTTAGTACGCTTCCACTAACGTACGGTCGGGTGGGAGAGGTAACGCCACGTCCCTCGCCGCGCGCTTAGGAATAACAAATAAAACCAGAATTTGGGCGTTCGCAAAGTTTTCAGGGATCATGAAATATAACGATTTGTGAAATATTTTATTTTAGGTAGTTTATGGAAAATCTGATGCCATATGTTTTTTTTCTTTAATCTGTTTGCTGCACTAAAATATAACTATTCTTATTTAAAAACTTGGAGAAGTCCGACCGGTAAGTAAAACATGATCAAATTTACCACGGTTCTTTGCACGTCGAAGAAAATTGATCAAAGGAGTTATGTAAAATCTAGACCAAGAAATATTTTGGAAACAAATGATTGCATTCGCTTCTAACTGCTCGATATTTGAAAACTGCTAAAGACGTGGATCTATCATGTAATTTCTGACTACGTAAACTATACCCAACCGCCAAAAGATTCAACCATTCTAGCAGTAGGTAGATAGTCTAGTCAGATCTTTATTTTTCGTTCTTTCTTAAATGACGTGATTTTTCCTGTGTCTTAAGAAAATAAATACGTACGTATGTCGTAATTAAGTGCTAACAAACAACTGTCTGTTCATCATATTAGGAGATTCGGAAGAGTCAAATAAAATTTCAAGATAGTCGAGTTGAAACACAGTTAGAAAATATTCACAATAATTACATTCCAATTCTGAATGCTAAAAAAAGCAAATAGTAGATGACATATAAACAGTACTATATGCCTTAGGTAACGAGAAAAGTGTTGGGGTCAGAGACAAATGTGACAATGTGTTAAAAAAAATCTAGATTTCTCCAGATTAAGACATCTTCATAGCAATAGCCCTCCCACGGATTCATTAACTGCTTTTAGAAATTACTTCAAATATGCACCTATAACGTCATTATAGTCTGTTTAGAAATAAAAGAGAGTAATAAAAGCTTATTATGTATGCAAATCGTAAATAAATGTAGTACTGGTGCTTATATTCAATATTTCTATATTATGTATTATCGGTATAGATGAGGTGTACATTTAAAAAAACTTTGTGTGACCGGGTTGTATTAAATTGTAGCAGGTAGCTAAAATTTAATCCCCGACAATCAGTCTCTGTCTATGCCGCTTCAATTTCTCGGTCCATTTCTCTTATAAGTAAACAACATAAATAGCATTTCAAAAGATGAGGCTACTTTAAGCATCATAATCGGGTTAAGAGGGTTTTTGATAATACAAATGAAATTATTCAATATTATTATCAAAATATGTATTTAAATTTAATGAATAGACTTTTATTCCACACAAAAATATATGTATTTTGAAAATTCAAATTATGGTGAGTAAATGTAGTGTTGTATAAATGTACAATAAAAAAATAAAAAGTAGGTATATTAAAATTCATCCTCTGAATATTCTGATGAATTATCTTCGTCTCCTAGATTGATAACAATAGGTCCAAAGTAACGTTAATTAAATTATCGAGTTCCCACATTTTCTCCTCTTCTTTTTGTACATGATGTATACATCTTTGCCAGTTGTCTGCAGTTACTCGTTCCAAGGAATTTTTTAACCAAATTTTCACGTCACTTAATTTAAACGTCGTATTATTATGCGCTACATCTTCTTTTACCTGCGCCCAGACTAATTCGATTGGGTTAAGTTCACAGTGATAAGGCGGTAACCGTAATACCGTTATTTGGCGATTTGTTGCCATTTCAGCTATAACATATTTTTTCTGGTCTTTATTAAGATTGACAAGTGTCAAAAGTTCCTTTTTCACCATATTTGTTTCAAAAGAAATATTTTTTCCGGATAACCATTGAATTATATCGGCTTTCCTCCAAGCAGTCGTAGGCGTCCGATCGGTCTGCCGTGAAGGGTAACTGACAATTACAGACCCCGGGGGAATAAGATCCAACATCTGTGTAAAATACTCTTCGAAAACATCTGCGTTCATGTCTTCGTGATAGTCACCTGTATTTTTAGATTCAAATAAAAGTAAACCGCCATCTACAAAACCACTGGCACTACCTATATGTGTCACTATTAATCTTCGCCCTTTACCTGAAGGTGCCTTGAACCCTGTTGAAAGTCCATCCAAAAATGCTTGTCGAACACTTTTTACATTTTTATCTTGCCATACTTTTTTACAGTATATTCCTCGTTGAACCAAGTTTCGTCTAGATAATAAATATTCCTCCATTCGTCACGGAATTTTCTAATTGATCTTAAGTAGGATCTTCGCCAACAAATAATTTCATCTTAATCGATAAGAACTGACTTACTGTTCTGTTTTTCCCAGCAAAAATTCAACTCTCGTAAGACGGCCCATAATTTGCTTTTACTGATTTTTGGCAAATCGTTGTCCTCTGAAAGTTCACTTAAAATTTTGTTTAGCACTGGTATTTCTTTTTTAAAATAAAATGAGTGTATTTTTCTGCGAATGACATTTTTGAAGAAATCATCTATAACGACTTTTTACCTCCCTGTAGATGATTTTGGGGGATTTACAGTATCTTGTTCAGTTTTTCCTTTAAAAGTCTGTAGATAGTCGATTTTCCAATCCCTATCATTTTGGAACACTTTTCCACGATATAGTCAACACGCGTTTAGCAGGTACGTAATCTGATAAGCTCGACATTTTACCCAAACAATATTATATCCACTGACATCATAGTCACTAAACACAAGTCGTATTTTACTCTACTGCACTAGCACGTCTTCGTATATTCAGCTCTTGACTTGAAACTTGATTGGTCTGTCACAATACACTGGCTTCTGTCCTATGATGTACCCAGTAAAATATACTAATGTACACCCATTACCTGTTAGCATTAGTGTTACCCGATAATTATCTGAAACGAAATATTACCACGCCCATGGCCGGTTCTTATCTCTGGGTTTTATTACTCTCTTTCATTTCGAAACAGACTATAGAGATGTCGAACAATCGTTATCGGCATACAAAATATTTTTTCTTCGTTGCGGCACAGCTTAAAGAATCTGCTGTGGAAACATAATGTAATGTTCCAGATATTTGCTAGGCCTCATGCAGATTTTTAATACTAAAGCATTCCACAATATAAAATAAATAAAAATGCATTTATAATAATAGCTATTTATGTAATAAGGATCATTATGGTACAAGTCGTGAATGTTATAGCACGACGTGTGCCATAATGATTGTTTATGATTCGTATTACATACAAAATTTTATCTGATGGCATTTATATTAATACATTTTCGAAAAATTAAAAACTGCATTTTTTGACATGTCACAATGACAACTATTTTTAAAGCAGTAAGTATATGTGTAGTTTAAAATATTAGTAGGTTAGTGAGCTTTGCCATTTCCTTGACAACGTCAGGTTATAACGAAAATATTTATTTATCTGCTGTCAAACACAATTGTCACGTAGAATTGAATATAATTTATATAATAATCAGTGATTCCGAAACTGGTAGTTTACCTTCTGATTTGGAAGAAATGACGCGAAATAACGTGAACTCCCTTTTGCCGGAAAAATCATGGAGTGCATATGAAATAGCGTGAATTTACCATACTGAATTCATTATGGGACTAATTACCATAATGAGCTTCCTTATATCATCAAAATTGAGTAACATAACGTGGTCATTATGAGATGTCATCAGATAAAATTATTAATTATAAACGCATTAGGTAATCCACGCGCGGACGCCCCTGCTTTTAAACTGAAATGTCGATATACCTATCTATGGAAGAGTTACTTACCCACCTCTCTTGGGTTGTAGGCCTTAAATGAATAACATGTTTTTCTTAAATTGGACGTTGTGGTCATATTTTAATAAAAAAAAGCAAAAAATATTAAATCCTTAGATAAAAGCATTCCAACAACGTCGAGAAATTTCGAATGAAATTCTGTATTTGCGGTAAACCTTGGTTTGTTTACTTAGCTGGATACTTTGTTATACAATATGAAAAAATTATATAGTTTCTCCGTTGATGAACGGCACCTACACCAGTCGGTGTAGTTTTTAAAGTCCTGTAGTATGAAAATTTGCACCACATATAGTAGTAGCTTTACACTAGATTTTAAAATATTTGCACTGAGATTTACACTATTGCAAGCAAATTTTACTAAATAATTGTTAAAATTCATTACGCCATTTTGTAAAATTTGCCAAATCGCAATGGGGTAAATTTTACCCTTTTTCCGTGCGGACTTCCCTAGACTATAAATTATGTAAACTTCATGTAAAATTAGCCACCATTTTTTGCTGTGTTATTTTTATAGACTTGTCACAGTCATATTTATAGCTAGCGAATAAAGCAACAGTACTACCAAAGTTTACAGAATAAATATATAAGTTATTTCACTCTCGGACACGCTCCGCCCTACCAATCCCGCTCTCCTCACCCGTCTCGGGGATCATTCGGTACCCAGGATCCTACACGGTGGTCGTCGCTAGAACTGTAACGTGTTGAGTGCGATCGATATAGTGTGAGACAAAAATTCTTGAATATCTGTTAGTGTTTATTTAATTTTTCTTCTAAAATGCCCGTGATATATTGTACTGTGAATAATTGTCCCTCAAGACGTGGTTTTTACTTTTAGGTAAGTTTTTTATATTTCATCAACTAATATAAAGAAATAGGTTACGATATAAAATTTTACGCGGTACGCCGATAAAAATTATAATCCTCATTTGAAAGATTGTTCTGATCAATGCTATAAAAAATTAGAATTTGAAACAAACATTTTTCAAGTGAAACATCAACCATTGTTTTTGTATGAACCAACAAGTAAATTTTTTGTACTGGTATTTATTTAAAAAAAAGTGTAATATGTAATAATTATGTATCCTCGAACAGGTCGATTTTTAATTTAAAAAATACATATTTTAGCGTAAAATGCGATTTTCAAATGTTATTTGTTTTCGAGTAATGACATCATCGATTTTTTTTAAATGGCAACACCATATTTTTTTCTTTGATTCTGAAAGATCGTTTAATTTTCTATCAGACAGTACTAAAATTTTGCCCTCTTACATAGGAAAGTTTGAAGTTTTCGAGTAAATGACGATTGAATGTTAGAAAACGTAAATCAATTACAATAAAGCAAAAACGTTATCAAGTTTAGTTTTTCGAATTCCATAGTTCTTTTATGGATCACGTAGGTGAAAATCTTTGCAAAGTGTCATTGTCACACCGACTTTCTAATAAGTATTGTAAGCGACATAGAAATTATTATTCAATTTAAAGTATTATGGTACATTTAACTGTTACTCAAAGAATTGAAATTTTAATTCTTATCGGATGCGAGAATATGACTAGAACTCAGCAGGAAGTATGGTGGATAATGCTCATAATTCTTCACGATTGGTTGCATTAAACAATAACACTAGTCAGAGCACAGTGCTACATATCTTGAGGAAGGAAAAATATCATCCCTACAAAATTCATCTTGTGCAGGAACTCAATGAAGATGATCCCGATCGCCGCTTACACTTTTGCGAAATTCTAATGGATTTATGTTAAGGAAATAGAAATTTACACCGGCAAATACTTTTTTCAGATGAGGCCACATTTTGTCTGAATGGTACAGTAAACCGTCAAACTTGCAGATATTGGAGTCGGGAAAATCCTCATTGGATGGCAGAGGCACATACCCAACACCCTCAGAAATTAAATGTGCGGGCTGGAATAGTTGACAACAGAATAGTAGGGCCTTTCTTCTTTGAAGGAACCCTTACAGGACAAAGATATTTAGAGTTTCTAGAAAATGACCTTGTTCCAGTCCATGCAGTAATTTTTTCTAACAATAATGACCCTGACATTCCTAACGATACCATATGGTTTCAGCAAGACGGTGCACCTCCGCACTATGCGCGCCCTGTACGAGATTTTTTGGACAACTGTTTTCCTGGGAGGTGGATCGGCAGACGTGAACCGATAGAATGGCCTGCAAAATCACCAGATCTTACACCTCTTGACTATTTTTTATGGGGATAGTTGAAGTCAAAAGTGTACATTAATAAACCACGTAATTTAGAAGAACTTCAAAATCGCATTAGAGACGAAATACGCAGAGTTACCCCAGAAATCATTCATAATGTGCAAGAAGAATTTCTTCACTGTCTTGCGCATTGTCAAGAAGTTGGTGGATGGCAATTCGAACATTTAATTTAAGTATAAAATTTAATCAATTGTATTTTATTTTACATACCTCAGAATTGTTACTTTTTTATGGATAAAATTTACGTTTTCTAACATTCAATCGTCATTTACTCGAAAATTTTCGTATGTATGTAAGAGGGCAAAATTTTAGTACTGTCTGATAGAGAATTCAACGATCTTTCAGAATCAAGGAAAAAAATATGGTGTTGCCATTTAAAAAAAATCGATGACGTCATTACTCGAAAACAAATGACATTTGAAAATCGCATTTTACGCTAAAATATGTATTTTTTAAATTAAAAATCGACCTGTTCGAGGATTTTTCCCAAAAAATAAATGTTTCGTTTTTATTGAATTTATTCCAAACTATTGGCGCATACTGTATAATAAAGATGGTATGTATAGTAACATCTTTAGATAAATTTAAATAATTTGTCTCAAATTAATTAATACACGTATATAAATACCCAAACCACTAAAATAATATTAAGTACCAAAAAATGACCTGGATGCATTGGGTTTTCATTTGAAAAATTTTTTCACTGAAAAGAATATATAGTTTATTACATTACAAAACCAGAATATAACGCATTTTTATTATATTTCAGATCAAGAGTGCCAAACATCACAAAAAACTTTCGTGTACCTAGGAGTCCAAGAAAAGCTGCAATAAAAGAGCAAGTAAAAACCTATACTGCATCATTTGTAACTTGTAAACAATATAGATTATATTATTTGCTATTTTAGTTTTAAAATAATGAATATTGTTTTTTTAAATATTTAAATAATAATTTTATTGCAAATTTTCCTCATGGCTACATTATTTTTTATATAATAGAGTACGTATATATTTTATTTTAAAATTTTCAAGATTAACTAACAAAACTTTTACATTTACCTATAATCGTTTTAAAATATTTATATTTATTACATTACAAATATTTTATTTATACAATAAGCAGCATTACATCACACTTTTGGACTATTCTTCGTATATAAATATTTCCCAATTGGAAAGAAACTACTTTTTTAAATCCGTCGTACTTGGCAATTTTTTGCGGCAATATTTACGTGCGGTGGTACAGCTTTGACCTCAAAACATCAAAGTGCCGACAGAGAGTGGTATAACATATTTATTCAGTAAACTTTGATACTACTTACCTTTTTCGCTCTTTTCGGTGGCAAGATACTACCACTGAAAAGCTTATGCGAAACTATCTAAGGATGCCAAACATCATAATATTTCCTCTAAAAATAACAAAGTTATGAAATGAAAATTCAATTTTTTAGTTTCAGCCGCTATTTCAAGAATTACTTGCGTAAAATACGAGTATCACATATTCCTTTTCAGAAAATTGGAAGCTATAAAAATATGCAACTTTCTCTAATTCAAGTCATCCTGTATATGTTCAATGGTTGGTGTTACACTCACACATATTTTGGTTCCTCTAACCAAATATTGTGTAGATAAGCTCATTTGTTTGTTAAAATATTAAATTTACTCAAAATTCAACACCAAATGAATTCACTCATAAATGAGTTTGAATTTACTCAATGTTACTTTTTACTGTGTAGAGTGTTATTTCGGAAACTATAAAATATACAGGGTGGCTCAAATTAGAAAAATGTTGCGCCTTTCGATGACTATTAAGATAAACCATACAGATCCAACGTATCTGCTGCCGTTGCTGAAATATTGTGAAAAAACTGAAAATAGCAATTTTTTTAAATGCCATTTAGCATCATTATTTAACAGAAAGAACTCAAATTTGGTACAGAGATATTACCATATACGAGTAATCGGTTTTCGTCGACCACTAGCTTCGATTATGTAACATTCAGTTGTTTTTTTTCTTATGAGAAACATATTAATCGGTGTTATGGCAATTATGTTACAAGTATAGAACAGCAAATAAAATTTAATCCTAATAAGTTTTGGTCTTATCTAAATTCAAAGAAAGGAGTCTCCAGTATCCCCGCTAGTATAAATTTTAATAATACAGTTCTGAATGATCCTATTGATATTGTGAATGCATTTGCAACTTTCTTTCAATCTAGTTATATTCTGTCCACAACTCCGACATATGATCCCACATCAACGTCCAATTGTTCGTCGTACAGTTTTCCTTCCTTCTCTGAGTCTCAGATGTTGACTGCCTTAAAAAAATTAAAACCAAAATCCACCGCTGGACCGGACGCTTTGCCAGCCTTTTTGTTTAAAGATTGCGCAACAATATTTGCTAAACCGCTATGTTTTTTATATAATCTGTCACTTAGAGCGGGTAAGTTTCCTGATATTTGGAACTCTGGCCGAATTTGTCCCATTTTTAAAAAGGATGACAAGAGTGAGATCGAGAATTATCGTCCTATTACAATTATTTGTACTGCTTTAAAAGTTTTTGAAATTTTGCTCTACGAAGGTCTCTTCTCGCATGTAAAATCAAATATATCCACTGCGCAGCACGGCTTTTATCCCGGTCGTTCGACAGTTACCAATTTGATGTGTCTGACGCAATATATCGCAACTAAATTGGATTGTGGTGGTCAGGTAGATGTGATCTATACTGATTTTTCCAAAGCTTTCGATCGGCTGGACCATGGTATTCTACTGTCAAAATTATCAAATATCGGCTTAACTAAACCATATATTAATTTCTTCACCTCATACCTCTCTCAAAGGAGATTGACAGTGGAGTATTGTGGTTTCCGATCTATAGAAATAAATGCTATCTTTGGGGTCCCTCAAGGATCGGTTCTCGGCCCTTTATTGTTTCTAATCTTCATTGATGACATTGTCCAGAACCTGAATTGCGAGGTCCTTCTTTATGCAGATGACCTCAAATTGTATCTGTCTGTGTCAGATATTAATGACTGTTTCGAGCTTCAGTCAAACGTGAACAAAATTTCTGATTGGTGTTCTGAAAATATATTGCCTTTGAACTTTTCTAAGTGCAATTATATGTGTTTTACGAGGAAGGTAAATCCTATTACTTTTAATTACACTATTGACAGCAACCCAATTAGAAAATGCGATAGTTTTAAAGATCTCGGGATAATCTTTGATAGTAAGCTCAGTTTCGTTGAACACATCAATAATATACAACGTGAGGCATATAGAAATCTCGGTTTTGTTCTAAGAAGCTCGAGACAGTTTTCTGAAACTAATACGATTTCCTTACTGTTCAACGCGTTTGTTTTGCCAACATTGGAAAATGGATCTCTAGTGTGGTGTCCCTCTTATCAAATCCATGTAAAGAAATTAGGGGACATACAACGTAGATATGTTAAGTACCTATGGTTTAGAAATGACAATATTTATCCACCTCAAGGGATACCACAAAGCACTTTACTAAGTCGATTCCATCTTAATGACCTAAGCACACGACGTATATGTAATTCATTGGTCACTCTACATAAAATTGTAACCGGGAAAATTGACTGTCCATACTTACTAGCTGCATTATACTTTCACGTTCCCCGTTCTGCCACTCATTTTTCAGGACCTTTTTATTTTCCCACCCCTAAAACTAATCTATTAAAATTTTCGCCTTTGTACGTAATGGATTTCAATTATCGTCAGATGCAAGATTCTGTGGACATTTTCCATGATACTATTAGATGCATTAAGAAAAAGGTTTTTACAACTTAGCAAATCATGTTTCTCATATTTATTTTACTATAAATCAATTTGTTTTTTCTTTTATTCGATTTCTTAGTTTGTATTTCATCTGTAATTATTTTGTTACATATGTATAACTTTTTTTTCTCTATGTTATTTGTGTTTATTTTATATGTATATTTAAGTTTTTTTTTCTATTAATATTATATGTTATCCCCACCCATTAATTGGCTTAGGCTGTAGGGTGATGTATGCTAAATAAATAAATAAATATTGGATCTCGATAGTATCAGATGTAAAATTAAATTATGAACATGTCACTATGTAACACTACTATTGTATTTGAAGAATAACTCATAAAATTTTAAAAAAGATATTTATTTATATATGAAATCTACCTATTACTGTAAAACAAATTTCAACAAGCGTTTTGACAGATATGGCATTTGAGGCGTCTAGATGCAAAGTGCGCCAAGTCACAAAATGTAAAGAAATATCCTTTAAGTTTTTCTTAGTACTAAAACAAAATATCTACAAAGTGATATAAAATTAATATAAAATAAAATATCGCCACCGACGCACAGTGGCGCAAAACACCACTGCGCCACTCAAATTACTGTACACCCCTTAGGGTTGGGCCGTTTGAGGTGATTTTTTTTTTAATGTTCGTCATAAAATTCCCTATCGATCCCTCTTTCTCAATTTTCGCTTTGGGTCTTCATTTTCGCGGAATTTGACTCCAAAACTGGGTTTGCATGGAAAAAACTAGATTTTTCGCACAAAAATCACCCTACGGAACACGAGATTGAGATTTTGCCGGACTTTTTTATGGGGAAATGCTCGTCTTGGAAAACCCTACAAGACTGTCCACTTAGATTTCGGGAAGAAATTTTCCGTTGCCCTTAAAATGGCTACAATCATCCAAAAATTTTCACATATCAGAAATCGTTCTACTGAAAACTGGGAAAGTATTGGAAAAAAATCTCATCTCACAAAAATTATTTGTACACATTCGAGGTATCCGCAAAAATTTTTCCAGAATTTTTGGACTCATTTTTCGACATTCACCAAAATGGCCACATACATATTTTCCGAAGTTTCCCGTAATTCTGGAAAAGGTCAGAAAGGTTCGATAAAAAATGATTTTGAACATGTTTTTGAGAATTCAATTTTTTGACAAAAGTGGCCATTTTGGATACAATAGTTCATTGTTAATGAGAAATGATTGATTTTTCCTGGAACTTTTCGGATGAAAATGTATGATAGTGAAAGTCTTCAGCATCCAATCCAGCAGGGGAGACCAGGCCTTTTACATGCATTTTTGGATATTTCAAAACATGCCAAGATCCGGAGTTTTTCTGAATTCTTCTGAAAAAGGTCTTTAACACTTTGTGAGGAATTTAAGCGGCCATTTTGCATATAATGGTTCATTATTAATGGACAATTGATCGTAACAATCTTGGAGACGATTAGGCACAGCCAAGTGCCATTAGGCACAACATAGCTTGATCTTTGGATTATTTTGATCAAAACTCCACTTATAATGTTAAAAATTCTGAAAAACCTCTCCAACATTCCACAAATTCTCAAGAAGCTGACACTTCTTTCATTTATTTGTACGTAAACAAGATTTTCTATTGGGAGAAAGGACAAGGAAGTAGATGGGCCCTCTAGTGAGCATAATAGGTGGCTTGGATGTGATTCAAAGAATATCGATAGGAATGCTAGGAATGCAAATCAATAGAAAATCTGCCATGGTGATGTGTTCATAATTTGCTTATAATATTTTTTGGTTAATAGTATGCTCCTGGTCGAAATATTATGCCGTAATTGGTCACTGTGATAAAGAAATCTAATCATACAAATGTGTTTATAACTGTGATATATTGGAGTAATATATTATAAATGAAAATCATAGATTTTACTAGTTAATTTTATTTTCTTCCCAACACACAGAGATAACATAAAACAACGTCGAAATTTGCTTTTTTATATCGAGCGCTGTCCAAAAAAAAAAATAAAAGAAACAAAATATACAAAAACAATATCCGTCCTAGAAAAACATACACTATTCTACATTAATTTATATACAAGGTATTTATAAAATATATAACAATAACCCTTCAAAAGACTGAGTTTTTGAGAATTTGTTTGGACAGCCAAAATATTTAAACGGGATTGCCATATGATTTCCCAGTATTTTTGAACATTTGTGGATTTTGGATCAAAATGACCAAAAAGAGAAAAATCCACATAAAATCTTATGGTCTCAAAAGTTTAAAGCATCCAGTAGATGCTGAAGAGTTTCACTATCATAAGTTCCAGGAAAAATCAATCATTTACGGGAAAATTCGGAAAATCTGTATGTGGCCATTTTGGTGAATGTCCAAAAATGTGTACAAAAATTCTGGAAAAATTTTTGCGGATTCCTCGACTGTGTACAAATATTTTTTGTGAGATGAGATTTTTTTCCAATACTTTCCCACTTTTCAGTAGAACGGTTACTGATATGTGAAAATTTTTGGATGATTGTGAACATTTTAAGGGCAACGGAAAATTTCTCCCCGAAATCTAAGTGAACAGTCTTGTAGGGCTTTCCAAGACAAGCATTCCCCCATAAAGAAGTCCGGCAAAATCTTAATCTCGTGTTCCGTAGGAACATTTTGTGCGAAAAATCTAGTTTTTTCCATGCAAACCCATTTTTGGAGCCAAATTCCGCGAAAATGAAGACCCAAAGTGAAAATTGAAAAAGAGGGATCGATACGGAATTTTATGACGAACATTTAAAAAAAATCACCTCAAACGACCCAACCCTAAGGGGTGTACAGTAATTTGAGTGGCATAGTGGCGTTTTGCGCCACTGTGCGACGTTCAAATTCAAGTCATCCATGTCACACGCAGCCAATAGTATGCTAAAGTCTCAACCACGTCTTGCACATTACGACTAGCGGCGTTTTAGTTATGTTTGTGATAGGCAGCAAGAGTGGACGAGTGTTCTATAAAAATTTGTAAAACGGCTCCAGAAACCATTACAAAAAGTATTACTCAATAACATAAAAGAATGATAGAAAAACAAAGGATGTAATAAAAGTTACTTTAATTCTTTTGCATGTTTAGCTACACCAAAATTTTTTAGATACTCTGCAAAGAGCCTTCCAAAATACCCTAATTGCAAGCACGAAAAATGAACAATAAAATGTAAAACTTAAAGAATGGCAGATATTAAATCCTTCCAGAAGTTGGCAGTTAGAGTTTGTAGAAATACCTTTCTTGTAATTTTAGACATTAAAAAAGACTTAGTAACAAGACTATTGAAAAAATTCCAAGGGGATGTTCCCAAAGAAAATCGCGGCGGTGATAGTGTAATTGGTGCCAAATTTAAGGTTCACTTGCGTTTCTTTTGTATCTACCTACTTAGTCCTAGTACTTTATAATAAATATTTTGATTTGAGAACTATTGCTTTCAATTTATTCAAATTCAAAATGCGCTATGTCCGTTACAGTATTTTTGTAAGCAGCTGAAAATACTATCTAAGGTACCTTCCTACAGTATTGATCTATTTACAACAAAATTCAGTAAATATCACGCAGAAAACTGTTTTGTTCATTTTCTCTGCAGTGTTTATCTATGACTTTGCGCACTTTGCATCTAGACGCCTCATTTGATAACTGTGTTTTTATTGTTGCTTACTCTTACTCTTACCTGTCTGCCTTACTTCTCAGGAGTATTTAAATGTTTTAAGAATGGAAGTGGAGAAAGAACTAATATTCTTCTAATTCAGTAAAATAGCGTAGGGCCTTATAATTCTGACTGGTATTTCAATATTTGAATCGACGCTTTCCAAATATGAAACTGGATTAGCACACGTGAGCCTGTTGCTTGGCCTCGACGGTGTCCAACCCATTACTTTATTTTTCTTCAG
Source organism: Monochamus alternatus (assembly GCA_037114965.1). Classification (NCBI taxonomy): domain Eukaryota; kingdom Metazoa; phylum Arthropoda; class Insecta; order Coleoptera; family Cerambycidae; genus Monochamus; species Monochamus alternatus. The sequence continues at coordinate 17,680,601 of CM073435.1, read as the reverse complement.
AAAAGGCCGAAACATATAGCTTATTACAATCCCTGTGAAAATATAGAAAGTCTACGAGACATAGTTTCTGCTGCTTTTAGGTCATTTTGCAAAGTATTGAAAACGTTGTGGATCTTAGATTAAGAACTGAATTTTGTGTGCGCGAAAATGGGCGTCACTTGGAAGTATTTATTGTACAATATTTGTATATTATTAAATTTTGTTTTACGTCAAAAACAACTAGCTTTTTATTCAAATTATTCTATTTTTAAAATTTGCTGGGTTATTCTTCAAATAAAATGGCGTTATATATTGACGTTGTGAAATTTTATTCCACATTTGTTACTGTCAAGATCCAATTTGACGCCCATAAGAGAAAAAAAACAATTGAATGTTGCATAACCGAAACTTATGACTATAGACATTTTCTTTAACAGAAATTGTTTTCAGCTCTTTCTGTTGAAAAATAATGGCGCTAGATGGCGTTTTCTATAATCACTATTTCAGATTTTTTACAATATTTATTTATTTATTTATTTATTTATTTATTTATTTATTTATTTATTTATTTATTTATTTATTTATTTATTTATTTATTTATTTATTTATTTATTTATTTATTTATTTATTTATTTATTTATTTATTTATTTATTTATTTATTTATTTATTTATTTATTTATTTATTTATTTATTTATTTATTTATTTATTTATTTATTTATTTATTTATTTATTTATTTATTTATTTATTTATTTATTTATTTATTTATTTATTTATTTATTTATTTATTTATTTATTTATTTATTTATTTATTTATTTATTTATTTATTTATTTATTTATTTATTTATTTATTTATTTATCTAAAATATCCAACGGGATAGAACCCATTAACAGGATAAGTTTCACAAGAATAAAAATAATAGTATAAAGGTAATATAACTGATTTAATTAACAACTAAAATACTCCTAAGAATGTACAAATAAATGTATAAAATCTTGTGTAAAAATAAAAGCTAATGAAGAATGCAAAATAATTAAAATCGTGTATATAGGGCACATTACAAACATTTCTTAACATAAACATAACAAACTAAAATACTCCTAAGAATGTACAAATAAATATATAAAATTTTGTGTAAAAATAAAAGTTAATAAAGAATGCAAAATAATTGAAATCGTGTGTATAGGGCACATTACAAACGTCTACTATGTATAATAAACAAACTGTACACATTAAAAGCAAATAACAAACATAAATTCAGAAGCTAAAATTTTTTTTTATGTCTGCAATTGTACAGACAAACATATCTAAATGACCATCTATTAGTGAATGACTATTTATAATGTGGTATATTGGAGATTGCTTATATATGTTGGTTCTATCTTAATGTAGAATAGTCCATTATTTCTGTTATTAATCCTAGGCACACGAAAATCCAGCAAAGACAATAGAGACGGACATTTAACCTTATTGTGGATAATTTTAAATAGAAACAGTACAGCTGTCATACTCCTCCTGTTTTCTAAACTACTCATAGTAAATCTCTCCAAGAAATAATTGTAAGGTGTGCCTCTCAATGGATATACACCATCCAAAGAAAAAACTGCAGATTTAAAGAATCGCCTTTGCACCCTTTCAATTGACGTGCTATGTACTGCATATATAGAATTCCATACAATAGATGAATACTCCAGTTTAGATCTGATAAACGTAGTATAAAGAAGTTTAAGAGTACTCATATTTTTAAATTCTTTCATATTCCTCAATATGAATCCAAGAGTTTTATAGGCACTACTAATAGTTTTCTGAATATGAGGTACAAAGGATAGTCTTGAATCAAAAGTGACACCGAGATCGCATATAGTTTCAGGCCTATTTAAAGTAATATTGTCCAATTTGTAGTCATAAAGCAGCATACGAGACCTGCGACAATATGACATTACATTGCACTTGGCAACATTTAAAGGTAATTTATTAGTAACACACCACAAATTAACAAGATTTAGATTTTGCTGCAATTTATTACAGTCGGTGTATGACTCTATATTAGAAAGGATTTTAACAGCATCAGCATAAATTAAAACGTTTACATCCAGGCCGGCAGTAATATCGTTAATAAACAAAATAAACCAAAAAGGGCCAAGAGTAGATTCCTGTGGGGCACCTGACTTCTGCGGATATTTATCGGACTGATAACCACGGTATTGCACATACTGCGATCTATTCGTTAAGTATGAATAAAATAAGGCAATAAGATTAGTACTTAGACCAATCTCATCCAATTTGCCCAATAATAAACCATGATCTAGACGGTCGAATGCTTTTGAGAAGTCTGTATAGACAACGTCTACTTGACTAGTGCGATCTAAGGCATCAATAATAAATTGAGTTTTGCAACAAAGATATGTAACAGTAGACCGTCCTTCCTGATCCGGTACAATAATATTATTTACATAATTTGATAAATAAAAGTAAACAACATTTTCAAAAATCTTAGAAAAATTGCAGAGTATGGCGATGGGGCGATAATTGGCTATATCATTCAAATTACCTTTTTTAAACACCGGACATATTCTGAAAACCTTCCATACATCTTGAAAAGTAGAAGTTTTTAAAATAAGGTTAAAAATTATACATAATGGCTCACACAGAGCACTACCACAATCTTTAATTAAAAACGCCGGAATGAGATCAGGACCCATAGTCATATTTGCCTTTATCTTTTTAATAGCCGCCAGAATGTCATTATTATCAATTGAATTCACCATAATAGAGTTATTATTAATGGTATTATTTGCAATTGTAAATGGACTAGGATCGATATAAGCAGTGGAAAAAAAATTTGCAAAATTATTAACAATATCGTGGGGATCATGAGTTTCATTAGTGTTGTAAGTCATAAGAGATGGGATGGAGGAGTGACCTTTCTTAGCATTAATGAATTCCCAAAATTTTTTAGGGTCAGACTTAATTGAGGTTTCAGCATTGTTAATATAATTATTATAAGCAATTCTAATATTTAGTTTAGTAGTAGCTCTAAGATGCTTAAAGTTTTCTAAATTATCCAATGCTTGGGTTACACGATATTTTTTCCACGCTTTTGTTTTCTGCTTCACAAGTGATATTATGTTAAATCAAACCAAGGCGGATATCGAGTACGGGCTGCATCCCTTTTTTTTCGGGACATATTTAACAAATAATGAGTCAAGCATGTTATAAAATTCAGAAACTGCAGCATTAACATCATTGTACGTGAGAAGTGGTGACCAGTCAATAGATGTAAATTCTTGATAGAGGGCAGGAAAATTAACTTTTCTAAAATTATAACCACCTAGAGATTTAAAGGGAAAATTCATATTTTTAGGTGACGATAAAAACTCTGTTTCAATTACTAGGGCTGGATGATGCTGATCTACTGGTACCAATACATCAGATGAGCTTACAACGTTACAGTTCTCATTAGATAATACCAAATCTAGAAGTCGATTATTAAAATTTAGAACATTGTTATATTGCTTAAAATTGAAAAAATTGTTAAAATTTGTTAATAAATTAAAATTTTGACTAGTTATATCCGGTATGTTGAAATCACCTATAATTAGTACTCTAGAGATTCAAAACAATCAAAAAGTTTTTCATAATCATCACTCCTTGAGAAGGGAGGAATATATATAATAAAGATATAAAACGCGGAACTTTTTATATTTAATTTAACAGCTACTATATCAATAGCGAATAGATCATTAAATGCATTATGGTGGAGTTTAAAATCAAAATTTGTCGCATTCAGTTTTTTATTTAGAGCTAATAAAACTCCTCCACCTCTCAGTGTGTGAGTTGCAGCAAAATCTCTATCAGAACGAAATATATCGTAATAAGTAGTGTCAAATAATTTTTCGGTAAGTGCAACAATATCATAATATCTAGAAATACTAGAACCAAAAAGTAAATCACAAGTTTTTGTACGCAAACCTCGGACATTCTGATAATAACATACTAGATTAATATGGCGATCTAATGTGGGATCAGCATGGGCAGTACGTACAGGAGGTGGTTGCTATTGAGAAGAAATAATACTGTTTCTGAATCTCTCAAAATAAAGTTTATAAACGTAACAGTCTCTGTCCCAAGCAGCATGATTGACATTAACCGATTCCTTGTTATGTTTATTAAAATTATGACAGTTGATACAGTGAAAAATACCTGTTTTAAGACAATCACCAAGGCTATGATTTTGAGCACATACAGGACAAATAGAAATTTTGGACTTACATTGTTTTGAGATATGATGATAACCACAACACTTAAAACATCTAAGCAACTCAATAGCATCAAACACATTACAATAATCGTAACCTACAAACAATTTACCTTGTTCAAGAACCTTATTGTAACAAACAACATCAGTCGTCACAACTGATAATTACACCACCATCTCGTATATTCTTAATTCTGGATATAATGTTAGTATCAACTGGGTTTATATTACGTATAAGGTCACTTTTGGTTGTTGACACGTCTTGTTTGAGCTTTGGCTTGATAACGAAAGACGCTTGCTTTCTTGCGACAGTTGAATAAGAAGGCTTGAGTTCACTTGTTTCAGAAAGACGGGATGTCATGATGTCAATTATTGCAGGTTTTATTTCGTTGATATTCTCTCTCATTTTAGCTTCCAACTCACATTTAATAAGTTGTACCATTTCACTCTTAAAATTGGCTAGTGTCGATTCAACTGTGTCAATTCGTTTAACCAATCGTTTATCAATTAATTCAGTTAACTTAGACACATTATCATTGATTATTTTGACATTATTAACATACTCCTTAGGCCTTATATCACATTTGCGCGTACATTGATCGCATTGGTAGAACAAATTTTTATTTTTTGCCAACATATCAAATTTTATATTAGTAAGACCAAGAGTAGTGAAACCATTTATCACAAGCACCTTCACAACCAATAAGGCCATCAGATTTATCTACTCTACATTTAGAGCAACGGGACATTCTTAAGTAGAACGCCGCCACTGGCGGCAGAGGAATAGAAAAGCCACAAATAGACTGTGGCAGTTGTAAAAACTCATGCATCTGTAAGTTTTTTCCACAAATTCCTGTGTACAATGTTCTATTCTTCGAAAATGTCCAATTATGTCCAAATATTCCAACCACAGCAGCAGATAAATATCTAGGATTTGTTTAGTTTATCTTAATGGTCATCGAAAGATGTAACTTTTTTTTAATTTGATATTTTACAGTATTCAAGGTGAGCCATGGAAAAACGCACCATCCTGAATATTACTTTTTCAGAGATTCCTGTAATGAGTATCATAAAAGTGACCACCCTGTATATGGTCTTCACACTCTTTATAAATCAAATGTTTTCCTTTCAAAGCCCTGAAATTATTCGCTTCGAACAAATCCTGATGTGAATAATCCATCTGCCCATATTTTGTCCTGATTATCCAAAACTGTCAGAGAAAAGCAAAAAGCGAAATTTATTGTGGAAGAGACGGTCTCAATCTACAATTCAATGCAATATCAACAAAAACAATTGGCTATTGCATTTTCAGACGGAAAGGAAATCTACATAATTCCCGTTTTAAAAATCAAATATATTTTCTGTCAATGAACATGTATCGCAAAAGTTTTTAGGATATGCTACGCCTGTTGATTAAAATCATGATTTATACACAAATTTTTTGACAAGCGTGGTGAAAACTTTGTTCATTAATCAAGATCTTAAAAGCGATGTGATTTATATTTCCTGTGGACACCTAAGCAGCGACAAAGCTTCTCAAATAATTATAAAATAATTAAAATCAAATTAGCATCGATCAAGTAATACTTAATTTGGGCCAAAATGTATTTTTAATGAAAAATTAAGTACTTGTAAAAGCAAATTGAATCAAAATTTGGAGGAGATGAAGAAATATAACTGGACAATTAAGTAAATTCAATTATCCATTAATTCCAGGTTATAAATTATTAATAAAGGAATTATATAAGGGGCGAATTTAACTAATTAATGTATTTAACATTCACAAACCTAACATAATATTCCATTAGGAAACAAAATTCTAGAAAACAACTACTCTGCAGGCTAATGCCCCGACCAGCATTGAATTACACCTGGAAAACCTATAGCAAACAGCTAAAGTCCGATTATATACACCGATTTCGATCTTATTAGCTGTCATCAGTATGCCATATGTGAGGTAACCGACAAATAACCCTAGGTGGTTTAAGTCTGTCTAACCCGACATATACACATACATATTTGGGCATATGAAAAACACAATTTAAAATTTACACTCATATTATATCGGTGGCATATATATCTAACATTTTGATTTGGGAAGAAGGTAATGGGGAGATCTTGTAAAATGTAAATTTTCTATTCCCAATGAGTTAGACCAATATGACATTCTCTTTGTCTACTGAATAAAAATATTCCTGTATTTCTTAAGGAGGTGTATTTAGTCTCGTTTAAGAAAAAAACTATTTCCAATTATATTTAATGACCAATGCACGAAGTTAGTTTGATAAAGTTAGGTTATATGTTTAAGTTCAATTTTACGATTGATAGATCAAGTTGTTGTTCTTGTGGATATGTATGCAATATTGTATATATGTATGAGCATTTTGTTGAAAAAGTTGAAAGCGTTTGGCTTTGGTCCTCTTTTAATGAAGCTATTTTCCTCCTATATAAACAACAGAATCTACTTCGTTGCATTCAATGGATTTAAATCTCAACAGCATTTCGCAAGTTCAGGAGTCCCTCAAGGATCCAATCTGGGACCGCTGTTATTCCTAATGTTTATTAATGACATCTGCTCTGTCTTAAAGTGCGAACATTTAATTTTTGCGGACGATATGAAAATCTTCAAGGAAGTTCACAATACTTTCGACTGTTCTAATTTGCAGAATGATCTTAATAATATTTATAAATGATCTGAAGAAAATCGGTTGCATTTAAATGTTGCTAAATGTAGTCACTTACACTAGGAAGTTGCAGTATGTAAAGTATGAGTATAAAATAAGTGACGAAACTTTGCAATATGAAGAAAAAATTAAAGACCTTGGAGTTCTTTTTGATTGTCAATTGAGTTTTGTTGATCATATTATTCCGATACAAACGCAGGCTAGGGAAATGATGGGTCTTATAGTTCGCAACTGTCAAACATTTACTAATATTCGAGCTCTAAAAACTTTATTCTTTGCATTGAGTATTGTTCACTGGTCTGGAACCCTTATTATCAAACTCACTCCGATTGTCTCGAAGGGGTACAAAGAAGGTTTCTAAAATATTTACAATTTAAATCAGTTGGTACTTACCCCGAACAAGGCATTAGAAACTCGCAGACTATATCAGTCAGTGAAGTTTCTTTACAATTTAGTTGGAAATAGAATAGATTGTTCAAACTTGCTTGCCCAACTTAATTTCCTAATTCCTCGTAATGCAGTGAGAAATCATGCTACTTTTTACTTGCCAAGGGCTAACACTAATTTGTTATTAAAGTCCCCTATATATGTTATGTATAAGACATTTAATGTAATCTGTGATGGTTGTGATATAAATGAATGTTCTCTAAAGACGCTGCATACATGTGTTAGTAACCATGTTAACAATTAACTATATTGTTTTACATACTGCATCGTGTTGTTAGTTTATGTCGCTTTAATCTCTTTTGTTTTTATTTGAGGCTATGTCTATTTTTATGGATTTGTACATTTGCCATTAAGTATATGTAAACATTCGTGCATTAAGTTATGGGTCTATGGTTTTGTATATACACACTACTATTCTTAGGTGTTATTAATTCAACATATTTATTTATATTTTTTTTCTAGATTTATAAATGTGTAATTTAGCTCTGTAATTGGAAATTTGTTTATTATTATTATTATTATTATTATTATTATTATTATTATTTTTTTTTTTTTTTTTTTTTTTTCAGTGACACCTTCCGAAGCTCCGACACATTCGGAGATGTTCTGAAGAGTCGAGCAATGACCACTCTCCACTCCGTGGAGTCAGTAATCATTGCGCCCGTAAATCGTGCGTTCTGAGCAGACGTAGCGAACCAAGGACGATTGCCTTCTGCATTCTGCCGGCTAAGATCTCTGCCGAATTTCGGCAAGCCGGTATGATCTTTAAGTCAGAAAGCAACGTATGTCTCATTCCACCCAGGACGCCTATAATGAGCACCACAATCTTAACAGAGTGGTCTAGATACAGCCTGCGGAGCTCGGAGAGAAGATCTCGATACTTCCTCCGTTTCTCCTCCTCTTTTAGGACGAACCAGTGCACATTTGTCCAGCCCGAACTCCATCCCAACCGCCTGCGTGTACTCCTGTACCACTCTGAGGGACTGATTTAAATCCCTCTCTCCGGAGGCATAGAGTTTAAGGTCATCCATATAGAACAAATGGGTGACCTTATGCCTCCGGTCTCCTGGGGTACCGCAATTGTAACCCCGGGTACGACGAAGTGCAACGGATAATGGCAGCAGTGAGATGCAAAACAAGAGGGGACTCAGAGAATCTCCCTGGAACACTCCCCTCCTGAACAAAACCGGCTCTGTCTGGACCCTTGCATTAGCCGATGTTATGGTAAAGCGGGTCCTCCAGAGCGGCATGAGTTGTTCAATACACCTCACTATGGGGTCGGCCACCGCAAGGCATTGGAGCAAGTGGATTATTAGCTCATGTGATATCATATCAAATGCCTTGCGGTAATCTATCCAGGCCATTGAGAGGTTCCGCTTGTACTGCACGGAGTCCTGCGTAATACATCTGTCGATGAGCAGGTTCTCCTTACAGCCAGCCACACCCCTCTTGGACCCTCGCTGCTCGTACATCCGTTGATAAACCGGGTTCACTGCGTGGAGCACACGCGCGTACAAGATGCGAGTAAACACCTTGTAACACGCATTCAGGCAGGCTATTGGACGGTAGTTCTTTGGCTGGGACAAATCTCCGCTCTTAGGGATAAGCACGGTTCTCCCCTCGACAAACCACGCCGGAATTTGCTGCTCTCCATTTAGCCAGAACGTGAATATTCTGGCCAAATGGCGGTGGACACTGGTGAATTTTTTCCACCAGAAGTTGCTGATCCCATCGGGACCAGGAGCAGCGAAGTTCTTCGATCTAATAAATGATCTCCGAACTTCATCCGGGGTTATCGGTGGGCACACCTCTTGTGGCTCTCGAAGCCTTTGACAAAAGGCCTCGAAGTGTGCCAGGGCTGGAGTGTCTCTATCAAGTGGAATCCTGCGGCCATAAAGATCTCTCCAGAAGGCTTCTACCCGATCTACAGTCGGCGGATTGTCCGCAACACGCTGAGGCTGTTCAAAAAGTCGAGAAGGCCTTACACGGAACAAATTATTTTGCTCCAACCTTCTCGACCGCCTCACTAGTGACTTTTTCGCAGCCACTAGCATCCGTATCCTGTCGAGAGAATGCTGCTTGATGGTGAGCAGCACTACCCGATTCAGGGTATGATGGACCCGCCTAAGGGAAGTAGCGATGCGTCTCACCTTAGGTGTGAAAGCCCTATTGGCTTCCACATAGTCCATCACACATTGGATACGGGACGCGTGTTGCCTCGCCGACCGGATCTTAGCCTCCATCTTGTGCACTCGCCGCCGTGCTCTCTCCAGTGGAGAAACGACATTTTCACGCCCTCTCTCCACCCGAGTCAGCAGTTCAGCGGCTTCGTACACAGCGCAATTGACGCGCCAGATGTCAGCCTCTTCTGGGAGATCCTCAGGGAGATCCTCACGGAGCGCAGTATCCACTCGGGCCAGATCTGCGGGCCTCGGGGGTTTTATAAAAGGCAACCCCCGGCGGGTGCTCAGGTTGTCCTGTTCTCGGGGAATGAAGCGCGGCGCCTCTGCGGGATCATTCCGTGGCTCTTCAGCCACTTCGTTCACCCTTAGATGAGGACGCCTCTCATAGCCTCTGCGACGAAGATAGGATACATAATCCCGCAGATTTTGTGCGGTGAGGGCGCGGCCTTCGGGGTGCATGTCGCACCACCGAGCATACATCCGCGCCATGTATCCTCTTCGCCCGGGCTCGCTGCTTTCATAACAGACCAGAAGATCGTCCCTTAGCTCATCGGTCCACTCAAAACTTCCATTTTCATGGCCTTGGTCGTCAACGGGCAATCCGTCCGGTTGGGCCCCACCACCTTGCCCATGACCCCCATCCGAATGGGGTCGATTGTGGAGGCCCTCTCTCCTGGCATTTGGAACCGGAGGTTTCAGTGTGTCAGGTGGTTGGCCTGACACATCGACGGCCGGCACCAGAGGAAAAACCTAGCTCATCCCTCCCGGGTGCGCAGTGCTGCCGGTCCGATTTTGCACCCCCAGCTAGAGTAAGTGGTGTCGCTACTCACCAAAGGTCGTAGATGATGGATGACCCCTCCTGCTTATTATTATTATTATTATTATTATTATTGTTGTTGTTGTTGTTGTTGTTGTTGTTATTATTATTATTATTATTATTATTATTATTATTATTATTATTATTATTATTATTATTATTATTATTTTTTTTTTTTTTTTTTTTTTTCCAGTAACACCTTCCGAAGCTCCGACACATTCGGAGATGTTCTGAAGAGTCAAGCAATGACCACTCTCCACTCCGTGGAGTCAGTAATCATTGCGCCCGTAAATCATGCGTTCTGAGTAGACGTAGCGAACCAAGGACGATTGCCTTCTGCATTCTGCCGGCTAAGATCTCTGCCGAATTTCGGCAAGCCGGTATGATCTTTAAGTCAGAAAGCAACGTATGTCTCATTCCACCCAGGACGCCTATAATTATTATTATTATTATTATTATTATTATTATTATTATTATTATTATTATTATTATTATTATTATTATTATTATTATTATTATTATTATTATTATTATTATTATTATTATTATTATTATTATTATTATTATTATTATTATTATTATTATTATTATTATTATTATTATTATTATTATTATTATTATTATTATTATTATTATTATTATTATTATTATTATTATTATTATTATTATTATTATTATTATTATTATTATTATTATTATTATTATTATTATTATTATTATTATTATTATTATTATTATTATTATTATTATTATTATTATTATTATTATTATTATTATTATTATTATTATTATTATTATTATTATTATTATTATTATTATTATTATTATTATTATTATTATTATTATTATTATTATTATTATTATTATTATTATTATTATTATTATTATTATTATTATTATTATTATTATTATTATTATTATTATTATTATTATTATTATTATTATTATTATTATTATTATTATTATTATTATTATTATTATTATTATTATTATTATTATTATTATTATTATTATTATTATTATTATTATTATTATTATTATTATTATTATTATTATTATTATTATTATTATTATTATTATTATTATTATTATTATTATTATTATTATTATTATTATTATTATTATTATTATTATTATTATTATTATTATTATTATTATTATTATTATTTGCTTCCTGAAATTTGGCCTGAAAAAGTGGTTTTAAATCATTTTTTTCGTTACAAACGACTTAATGAGAACTAATGGACAGACCACCTCTGGTTTGCATGTACAATCTCCGGCATGTTCTGTGATTCACATAAATGTACAAAGTATTGCAAACAAAGTCGATCTATTAAATGATTATTTTGAGGATAATAAATTCGATATTTTTTGTGTGTCAGAGCACTGGCTTAACCTTAACAATCTAAGGAAAGTAAAATTGACGAATTTCACTTTGGTTTCTGCCTTCTGCAGATCTAATATTGTTCATGGTGGAGTGGCTATATTTGCCTCTAAAAATATAGTAGTGAAATCCATTGATATTGGTAAATTTAGTGTGGAGCAACATGCTGAATTCTGTGGCGCAGAGGTTAAAGCTGCAAATTGTGCTATAATTTCTGTGTACAGATCATCAAGTCATGGTAATTTTGCGTTGTTTAAGGAAAAAGTTATTAGTTTATTGGACTTTTTGTCAGTTAAATATAAGTATTTTGTTCTTACCGGAGACTTCAACTTGGACATAATGGGTAACACGGAATATGCTAGAGATTTTCAAAACATCCTTAGTATGTATGGTTCTCAATGTTATATTACTACACCCACTAGAGTTACTAATAGCACTAGTGCATGTCTCGATAATGTTATCTGCAATATGCGTCCTGAAGATATTATAGCGGAAGTCTGTGATCCTGGTATTTCTGACCATTTGTCTGTCTATATTTTACTGGGTAAAGTACAGAAAAAGGCTGGCTGTCTGGGCTCTGATTTCAGAAGAATATTTGGTAAAAATAATATCGATAAATTTGTAACCAATGTTGGCACCATTGATTGATCCGGGATGGCTTGTTACAACTCAGATAAGTTGTCGAAGTTACTATTGGAACAATTGACTATGCAGATTGATATGTGTTTTCCCTATAAAAAAGTTAAAAATGGTAATATCGGTAGGAATTGGTATTCAGATAGTCTTCGTGAAATGAGGTCGGAATTACATAAAAGTAAATGTAGATTTGATATTTCTAAGTCCCAAAATGATTGGTTAAATTATACAACACTTCGTAAACGATACAGACGGTCACTCAAAGAAGCCAAATCTAATTATTATGCAAATTCCATTTTATCCTCTGACAACAGGAGTAAAACTATTTGGAGCATAGTTAATCATGAAATCTCTCCTCCATCTAATTCTGTGACTTCTACACTATCCCCTATGGATTTTAACATTTTTTGTACCTCAGTATCTGAAGCTATTCTTAAGACAATTCGCACATCTAATGTATTTCCCAATCATTTCTTAACCAATGTATCTAGCCCATCAAATTCTTTTTATATGCCGCCTATCTTAGAATCTGATGTTAGAGAGGCGATCTTAAAACTAAAAAACTCAAGTTGTTTGGATTTTTATGAACTCAATAGTCATGTCATTAAAGCTTCCGTTAATCATCTTGTTATGCCCCTTTCAGTTCTTTTTAACAAATGTGTTATAGAAGGTTTTTGGCCCAAAGACTTGAAAATAAGCAAAATCATTCCCATATTTAAGAAAGGAGATGTAGATTTACCGGACAATTACAGACCGATTGCAATTGTACCGATCATCTCAAAAATTTTTGAAATTATAATCAAGGAGAGACTTACTGTTTATTTGGATACCAGAAATATAATTTCTATGTCACAGTTTGGTTTTCGTAGAGGTGTCTCTACAGTCAAGGCATTGTTAGAGTTATTGGATAATATAGTTGAGGGTTTAGAGGAAGGAGTCCCTACTCACGCAGTACTCTGTGACTTGACAAAAGCGTTCGATTGCGTTAATACAGAGATTCTTCTTTTGAAATTGGAACATTATGGCATACGGGGGAATGTCAAAAATTTATTCCAATCATACCTATTTAATCGGTCTCAGTTTGTCAGTTTCAATGGCAACGTGTCTGGTGTGAAGGATATATCCTCTGGTGTCCCACAAGGATCTGTCTTGGGACCTTTACTGTTTCTGTTGTATATTAATGACCTTCCTTCATCATTAAGTAATATCAATTGCGTACTTTTTGCAGATGATACAACGCTGTTCGCCAAAAGTGATCCGGCTTTGATCCAGGAAGGTCTTGATAGGGCTAAAGTATGATTTGATACAAATAAGTTAAAACTGAATGAGTCTAAAACTAAAAGTATAATGTTTAGTTCTGATCGCTGGGTGGATAAATCGGAGCCAGTGCGCTTGCTTGGTGTGTGTCTTGATACTGGTCTGAGTTGGAAGGCGCATATTGACACTCTCTCTGCAAAACTTTCCACACAGATTTTCGTTATGCGTCAGCTGAGGTCATGCCTAGATAGCAATGCCATGAGAATCATCTACTTTGCCTTGGTGCACAGCGTGCTGTCGTATGCCATTGTACTTTGGGGCAATGCATCGACAGCGCTAAAAATTTTCCATTTACAGAAGGCAGCAGTCAGAATTATAGACTCTGCACCATATGGAACGCATTGCAGACCACTCTTTAAGAAGTACAAGATTTTACCCATGCCTTGTATATTTATATTGGAAAACCTACTTATTATACATAAAAATGTCAATAACCTATCTTCACATGAGGATAGGCATAATTATAATACCAGGCGGCGGTGGAATCTTGTCCCTACATTTTCTAGACTTAGGATGACTCAACTTAATAAAATTGATCTCAATCTATACAATAAATTTATAAATTATCATAGCCATATTGATGTGAAAGTAATGACTTACAACTCCTTTTATAGGTTGGCTAAACATTTTTTCATTAATCACTGCTTTTATAGTATAGATGAGTATTTTCAAGTCACATAAGTATTATTTATATGTTTGCTGTGTGTCATGTATTCTATTGTTTGTATTCTATTATACAAATTTATTTATTATTTTACTTTTTGACTGCCAGTTTTAAACTGGTGACTATATATTTTTTTCATGAATTATTGTATTGACATAAATAGTATTATTTATATGTTTGTTGTGTGTCATGAATTCCGTTGTTTGTGTTCTATTATACAAATTTATTTATTATTTTACTTCTTGACTGCCAGTTTGAAACTAGTGACTATATATATTGACATAAATAGTATTGTTAATATGTTTGTTGTGTCATGAAATCTGTTGTTTGTGTTTTATTATATAAATTTATTTTTATTTTTACTTTTTGATTGCCATATTTAAACTGGTGACTATATTTTTTTTCTAATGAATTATTGTATGACATAAATGTACCGAAGTATGTATTGTCAATAAAGGCTATATATTATTATTATTATTATTATTATTATTATTATTACTATTACTATTACTATTACTATTACTATTACTATTACTATTACTATTACTATTACTATTACTATTACTATTACTATTATTATTATTATTATTATTATTATTATTATTATTACTATTACTATTACTATTACTATTACTATTACTATTACTATTACTATTACTATTACTATTACTATTACTATTACTATTACTATTACTATTACTATTACTATTACTATTACTATTACTATTACTATTACTATTACTATTACTATTACTATTACTATTACTATTACTATTACTATTACTATTACTATTACTATTATTATTATTATTATTATTATTATTATTATTATTATTATTTTTTTTTTTTTTTTTTTTTTTCCTCCAGTAACACCTTCCAAAACTCCGACACATTCGGAGATGTTCTGAAGAGTCAAGCAATGACCACTCTCCACTCCGTGGAGTCAGTAATCATTGCGCCCGTAAATCGTGCGTTCTGAGTAGACGTAGCGAACCAAGGACGATTGCCTTCTGCATTCTGCCGGCTAAGATCTCTGATTATTATTATTATTATTATTATTATTATTATTATTATTATTATTATTATTATTATTATTATTATTATTATTATTATTATTATTATTATTATTATTATTATTATTATTATTATTATTATTATTTTTTTTTTTTTTTTTCCTCCAATAACACCTTCCAAAGCTCCGACACATTCGGAGATGTTCTGAAGAGTCAAGCAATGACCACTCCACTCCGTGGAGTCAGTAATCATTGCGCCCGTAAATCATGCGTTCTGAGTAGACGTAGCGAACCAAGGACGATTGCCTTCTGCATTCTGCCGGCTAAGATCTCTGCCGAATTTCGGCAAGCCGGTATGATCTTTAAGTCAGAAAGCAACGTATTATTATTATTATTACAGCTTACACACAACATACACTCATAAATAAACATAATACATAAAAAGTATCAAGGCGTTCAACAAAATTAATATTAAAATTTGACATTAAAAACTTAATAAAATATTGAAATAAAAATTAAATAATAAAAAAAAAATTTTATTAAATAACACACAATAAAATATTACAATATGTACATATACATGTATGTGTGTGTATATGTATGTATATGTATGTGCTTCGTGTATGCGCTCATGAAAATTTTGTTAAAACAGAGCATAATTGTGTGTAATTGGAATATATTTCAAAGTTTGTAGACACAATACGTTTGTTCAGTTTTTTTTTTAATTAGGAAAACAACATTCAAGGGCCATAGAAATACGTAACTAAGCATTTTAATGCCTATTCTTATTTTCAAAATAAATTAAAAACAAAAAGATCAAAACTGATGAACGGTACCTGCTGCGAGATTAGTGCTTGTGACGTCACATTGCGGAAAGAAGCACCAGCTGGCGGCAGAACCTGCTATAGGTTAGGTTCTTTGTTTCAGTAATAATAATAATAATAATAATAATATTTATTTTCCTCTAAGACAATATTACAGTTATTGTATAGGAATAGTCAAAATTACACATAGAAATATAGAAAACAACACTATAGTAGGTACATACAATTTACAAATAAATATAACATTTACGAACAATATATAAAAATAAAAATAGGTATATGCATTACAAATATTACATATAGTCAGATAAAGAGTAAAAAGACTTATCCAGCAAATACTGTTTTAAACAAATCTTGAATTTTTTTATATTATCGCATGACTTTATATATTCAGGAAGCCTGTTATATATTTTTAATCCGAGGTATTGAGGAGAGTTTTTTATTAAATTTATTCTAGCAAACGGCATGTGAAAATGATGTTTTTGACGTGTATTATAAAAGTGAATATTCTCATTTAAATTAAATATGCTAGAATTGTTAAATACATAAGTAGCTATTTCAAAAATATATATATGGAGGTCAATGTTAATATACGGAATTTTTTAAACAAATTTCTACATGATTCTTTTAAGGATGTATTAGCTATACACCGAATAATTCGTTTTTGTGCTATGAATACTCTAGGACTATTAGTCGAGTTAGCCCAAAAACACACACCATATCTTAACATCGACTCCACTTTTGCATAATAAACATTTATCAATTGGTTTATGGTGAGTACAGATCGTAAGTTTAAAAAAAGAAAGCTTAAACTGTTTAGTTTTGAAATTAATTTTTCACAATGGGGCTTCCAATTCAAGTTTTCGTCCAAACAAAGTCCTAAAAATCGTATACTACCATGTGAATTACTTATAGTTGTATTATAAATGTTTAAATATATATCTTCAATATCCTGTTGATACGGGTGAATGCGTAAAATTTCAGTTTTTTCACTGTTAAAAAATAAATTATAATAATTAAAATAGTGGGCAATATTATTCAAAATATCAGAACACTTATTTTGTAAGTTGTTAATACATTTATCAGATATAATTAGAGATATATCATCGGCATAAGCAGTGAAATGACAACCTGATAAAACAGAATTAATTTGATTTATATATAAGATAAACAAAATCGGACCCAAAATGGAACCCTGTGGGACCCCTAAATTAACATTTAAAGAAGCGGATTGACAGTTTATTAGTTGATTATTTCGTGTAACAGAAAGAGAAACATATTGCTGCCGATTTCTTAAAAATGAAGTCAACCAATTCAAGGTAACACCCCTAATACCACAAATTTCAAGAATGTTGATTAACTTATCATGATTAACGCAGTCGAAAGCCTTGCTTAGATCACAAAATACTGCTACTGGACTCTCGCCTGCGTTAACATATTCAATTATCTGACTATAAAAGGAGAACATAGCAGTACCAGTGGATTTATGTGGCCGAAACCCATGTTGTTGATTTATAATTATATTGTTACTGTCCAAAAAACTCTGTAACCTGTCCAGAAATGCATATTCAAATATTTTTGAAAAACTATTAGGTACTGATATGGGTCTGTAGTTCTCAAATAAGGAAGGATCATTCTTTTTATAAAAAGGTATAACTTTGTTTATTTTAAAATTCTGAGGAAATTTACCTGAATTAAAAGATAAATTTATTAAGTATGTTAAAGGTTCCAAAATAAATTTTAAAATTTTTTTATTAGAAACAAAGGAATTTCATCTTCTCCGGCAGATTTCTTGCTTTTTAATTTTCTAATAAGTAAGTTAAAAAGTTCTTCATTAGCAAAAGGATAAAGAAACATAGTATTTTTATTTATATTATTTTTCTTTAAAAATGGATAATCATGTGAAACACCTGGTATCTGTTTAATTAACTTTAAGGGAGCATTTACAAAAAAATTATTAAATGCATCAGGTATTTCCTCAGGATTTTCAATTATAGACCCGACTTTAAATGCAGTAACATTATTTTTATTTTGTTTATTTTTACCCGTTAATTCCGAAACTGTGTTCCATAGCGTTTTTGTGGTATTATTTGAACTAGAAATTATGTTTTGATAAAAACTTTTTTTCTTAAAAGATAATAATTTCAAATGTTTCCTCTTAGCGTCATTGTATGGGGTGACTAATTCTGGATACTTAATTTTCAATCTATATAAATCCTTGAAATTTTGACCAGATATTATTACCTGACTATCAACCCACTTCTTCCTACGTAGTACATTAGTGTTATAAGTCGTGTGTTTTGGAAAATATAGGCTGAAAAAGTACAAAAACGTTTCATGAAAATACGTATAAGCTTCATCAAAATCCTCTAAATTGTAGAGATATGACCAATCCAAATCATTTAACTTGTTTTGAAAATTTAAAATGTTATAGTCTGTAAAAGACCTTGTATAATGTTTCCTACACTGAGACAAAATATTTTCGTTATCAATTTCCAAAAAAACAGACCTATGGTCCGATATTGTATTATCAAGAACACAACACAATCCGTCATTATAAAAATTTACAAAAATTTGATCTATAATAGTACAGGAATTATAAGTGACACGAGTTGGCCATTTCACAACATGTGTAAGATTAAAACAAGCTAACATGTTGCACAATGTATCGAAATATTTGTTTTTATATTTATCAAAATTAAAATCACCACACACAATTAAATTAATTTTTGGTTTATATAAATACTCTAAAACAAGCATTATTTTGTTCAAAAATACTTCTTCGTTTCCTGTTGGAGATCTGTAACAGTTGACAATGGTGTATGCAGTATTCGACCAAATGACAGACGTTCCACAAACTTCAAAATCTTGTTCTACGCAAAATTTACTCAAATCGATTTTTTTGGATTCAATATCTTGCCTAATCCATATACCAACTCCACCACACTTTCTTGTGGGTCGGCAATAGTTACTTGTTAACACAAAACCGTCAATAATTAAAGAGTTGAAGGAAGCTGCAGGAATTCCCGTTTCTGTTAAACATATAATATATAAATTACTAAAAGCACTTAATTCAGTTTGTAACATGTTTATTTTGTCAGAGCTTAAGGTGGCAACATTGAGCAGATATATATTTGGATCATATATTATTTTATTAAATTCTGCGGTCTGCGCTTCATGAAAAACTGACTAATATAGGCTCCTTCAGGCCATACTTCCGGAGACATTGCTTCAGAAAAATGTTTTTCAGAGACAGTCACTTTGAATGAACTATATAACTCGGGATACCTGGAGTTTATTCTTTCGCATTTTACTTCAGGAAAATTAGGGACAAGCATTGCAGATAAATCCTCCTCAGTAGTGTGTGGATCTAATCTACATATATGCAGCATTATACTTTTTGGTACTGTTTTTATGGAAGAAGCATTTTTATTACAGCCAACAATAACAGCTCGTTTTTTAGATTTCCTCTTGACAACCTCAGACCATGCATCGTTATCAGATTGAGAAGTAGAAGCAATATCGGAATTTACAGCAATGTACTTATTTAATTTTAACTTGGCTTCCGCTTGTCCAATAGCCGTAGAAACATCATTTTGTGTAATTGCACTACCACCAGTGGAGTTTTTGTTTATGTTTATATTTTGCTGAACATCAGATGTGTTTTGCCGTTTTTGCGGTTTATTTACTACTGTCTTAGCAGAAATGTTTTTGTCACAATCACTTATCTTGCCAATTTTTTGAACAATACTTGGGGCCACTATATCTGAATTATTTTTAAGCATTGTAAAAATTTCAATTTGGTTGTTTAAAAGTCTGATTTTATCTTTAAGTTCGTCTATAATTGCGTCTTTCTGTTGCACTATATATTGCATTATGCAAACGTCTATTTTACCGGATGAGTCTGCCATAACTTTGATAGCATCAAAAAATGTGTTATTATCACATTCACTTAAATGTTTCGTTTCACAACAATTTACACAATTTTTGTCAATAATTTTTACTCCTTTCAATTTTGCACAACTAGGATGGAACACACTCTCACAAGTTATGCACTTTAATCCTGTATTTACTTTTGTTTTACACTTTTTACAACTTGTGCCAAGCGACGGTGTACTACCAGCGGCCGCCATATTCAGCCAATCTCGTTTTATAACTTTTTGTAAATATAAGATTCAAATAGAGCATCCCACTGTTACAAAAAAATCAATTAATAAAAAATAAAGTTAGAAAAATGAGTTTCAAATAAATTTTTAAATGAAAAATCAAAATATACTAGTGATGTGTGTGATGTGTGTGATGTGTGTGATGTGTCATAATAAAACTCAGTGGTCACTTAAACGTTGTCTTTGAATCCGCTGTACTTTTTTAATGTAAATCGTTTTATATTAATTTTTATTTTTTGCAGAAAGAACGACTATTTCTACAGAATTGTATTGTTAAATAGACATATGCAAGCCTGAAAATAATAATAAAACTGTGATATATTAATATTACTTACTTATAACTTTTTAGTATGATCATAATAATCATATCATATTAGTGTTATTTGCCATCTTGACCGAACAACACTAACATGTGTGTGATATAAGGCATTTATTTTTATATGATATTTTGCAAATTAATTATATTTAAAAGAAACTTTACAGCATTTACAAAAATTGACCACCAATTATACAACTTTTCCCATTCTTGTTTCCGACATAGCAAACCTTTTACATTTAATTTGTTACATCCTATATAATAAACTGACAAAGATTTCATATTATATAACAATTGCAAATACGGAAACAACTACTCTGCAATCTAATACACCGACCAGCACTGAATTACACCTGGAAAAACTATAGCAAACAGCTAAAGTCATATTAGCATATAGTCATATTAACTTTCATAAGCTTGAAACCGCTATATGTATGGTAGGTTGCTGATGAATGAATTTAGGTGTTCGCTATGGGTTTTCCAGCCCGCAGAGTAGTTGTTTCCTGGAATTCCGTATGTGCAACATATCGTTATCGCCGAATCGCGATATAGGTCGCTAGCTTTTAATGGTTACATTAATTTCCAGCACTAAGGTTTAGAGGGCTCCTTTGAATTATCACAGAGATTAAATGTAGAATCATATTTAGTGTTTTTACAGAATGATTTACTTCATTTATTAGAAGATTTCCAGTAAATATTAGGCAAAATTAGTGTTGTCAATCTTGTCTTGATTTCTTAATACAAAACAAGATCAAGAGATCAAGACATGACATCTTGAATTATAAGACAAGACAAGATTTAAACCATGCCATGCGAGAGAGGACAAGAAATATTGTAATAGCAAGAAGTCTAGTAAATATGAGGAGTAATATTTAAGTGGATTTTAGCTGAAATAGTTATTTATACAATAAGTGCAAAAGTACAATTTCGCGTACATTAAGGCTAACGGTGAAACACGTGATCAAGTTTTGTTAAAACCAGATATATCGCTGCGCAGAGTAAGACTATGTTGACGTGTTGTGACAAAACGCTGAAATATGTGCTGCCTAGAGACTAATGCATTTGGGATGGAGACAAAACGAAAGATACACTGAAATAAAGGTATCACAACTCTATTAGTGGAGCAAAATCGGTTCTCAATTATGCCGTTTTTTTTAAATAAAGATATAACTAAATTAAACATTTACCATCTTTTAGAGGGACAATTTCGGCATCTGAAATGGACTTTTACAACTTTTTTCAGTAGGGTCTAGTTTTATAAATTCAAATTGTCGGTGCTTCGGACGTTATTTGTCAATTATGTTTTACGAAACATATATCGCGTTTGTAAATCAACGATTCAAGTTATGTTCATAATTTTTTCACAACATATATAAAAAACTACAGCGTTTCTAATGGTACATACCAATTTTTAATAACTTAAGGCCTTTTCGAAAAAAATTGTTCCAAAGTCAATACCAGTAAATTTGTGCATTAAAAACTTTACTATGCGGAGAGCTACATTAATTATTGAAAATAGAACTATAGTTATATCGAGACAAATGTAGTCGATAGTATGAAAAAGTTTTTTAAAAAAAGTTTACTTCGCTACGTGTTACGGTTTTCAAGAAATTGAATTTTACATATGCTCGTGTTTCGTGTGTAAGCTAAGTTTATACTTGCGGTGCAGTATACGTTTTCAGAATAGGACAATGCATTCATTCGGAAAGTCAGAAATATCTATATTTTCCATAATTTTTATGTCGAATAAAATAAAATTTTAGTTTTTTATGCTCGTATTTTTTTAATAAAGAAAACTTATCGTAGATCATAGAAAATACATAAGAGATATTTACATAAATGTATATTTATTTATGTTAAAAATGTAAAATATAAAGACTATGTATGGATTATTGAAGAGAAATATGAGAAATTAAAGTGTAAACAGACCAATTAGATTAGATCAAATATTGAAAACATATACCTTTGTTTTGTTAACATTTGTGCGTTCCAAAATACATATGTGGCGTGCAATGTTCTTAATTATAAGATATAACATTGGCTTAAAATTGACGTATTCTTGAAACAATGTCTTCTACAGACATACAATTTTAAATATTTAATAATTGGATAATGTAGGTGTTAGCAAATAATAGGAATGACACCTGGGTATTTTCAAAGACACCGAAGTAAAACAAACAAACAACTGCAAAAAGCTGTCTAAAATTTTAGATGCATAGATCTACCAAAATATTTACTTATTTTAATTATATCTGTAGATATAAATATTCTTATAATAAAAATTTACTTGATAATAAAAATTGTTCAATATTTATAATTAAGTGTATGAAAATAATGGTTAAATGTGGGGTTAGGATAGCTACAAATGCGTGTCTTACAGACGCTTTTCAAAATTATTATTTTATTTGAGTAAAATTTAAACAGTAATTGTGAATATACACAACGTCAATAAGTTACCTTTGTTGTATATGTTATATTTTTTGAGATTTCAATAGTTAAAAACACAATTTTTACTGCGAGAAATACGGCGATGTAAGTAAGCGGTTCTTAATTTATATTTCTGTTAAAACCTTTTTTCATAAAGTTGTGTGAAAATCGAAGTACGTAGTTTCAAAGGAACAAACAAAATCCATATTTAATTGTTATGCTACTTTTCCCATAAATACTCAAGTAGTTAATTTATATTTACAATGTTATCAAGTATACTATAGAAATTAATAAAATCTTAAAATAATGCATTGCATGTTTTTACTGAAAAAATATATTTTTTGTGCTATTTATTTTATTAAACTCTTTTGTACTTTTCGAAAAATAATAGTAGGTAATGATATTTTGGTACATAAGGAATTTCACACATATTTTTATTGTTGATTTTTTTGGAAAACATAATTCCTGATAGTTAATTTTATTTATAAAAATTCAGAAAATAGAAAAATGAACAGAATGCTTTGTATATGATTGTAAACAGTGATTTTTTATTTTTCTTCGGTTTTGGGATAACTGTGTTGATGGATATTTTTCACAAAAAAATAAAGATGAAAAATTTGAACATTGTTTACTTTCGAACACCATATTTTATCATAAGTTGGACTACAGTTTGTAATATCTCAAGACAAGCAACATTTTTTTTAAATCAAGAATGATCGTTTATTAAATAATCGACATTAAAATAGTTGACCAGAATGCGTTACCCCATCTGGAACGGCACTTTCTAACAAAAAAATATCACTTTTAACGGTAGGATCCAAAATAGTTCCACTAATTGCGATGCTTAATTTTTTGTTTGTTCCTTTAATACTAAAATATAAATACTTTCACTTGACATAGAGCTCAACTTAAATCAGAAAATATGGAATAAAGAGGTAATTTCATTTGTAGAATAAAATGCTTTTGACACATTTTTTCTTTCTATGTGTATTTCTAATAAGTTTGGATTTGCAACAAATAGTATATTATTATTTACTTAAGTGCTGAGAAGCAAACCATCGATGCCATGTAAAAAAATACTATGCGACAAAAATAAAATTAGATAAACAAAACCATATTTCAATAACATTTTTATATATTCCATAAATCTCAACTACCTAATTGCATTCCCCATTTTTTTAATATTTAATTATATTTTAATGAATACGTCTATTTAGCAATGTCTTAGCTGGTGTCTATTATTCAGTAGGCAGACACAGAATATTATATAAAAAATAATCTATATTTCTGTATTTGAAAAACATTATATTTTTAGTTTCAAGATTTAACAAATTCGTAATTATAATAAAGCTATTAAACTACAATACGTAATCATTTCTCTTAAGTCTTTTATAAAATCCGTCGCGTGTCAGTCCTTTTATTTTAGTTTTTCGGTTTTCGTTCGGTAACTATATATATATAGTAAAATATGTTATTCTATTTTTTATATACTACAAATATTATTTTACATCGGGTGAAAAATTTTAAATAAAAAAAAATTTACATTACTCAACATTTTAAAAAACGGCATTGATGTGAAATAATATTTGTAGTCTATTAAAAAAAACCGCCTATTTCTATCATTTTCCGTTGAGCAGTTATTGAGCGAAAACGTGGCGAAAACTATATTCCGTATGATAGAATATTTACCGTTAGCCTGAATCACTTCTCTCAGTGTTGGACATTTAGAATCTAATATGATCGTCTCTTTTATCAATGCCACCGCAAGGGGGCAGCATTTTATTGCTAAGAAATATTTTTTTAGTTTTCGCTCAATAGCTCCTCAAGGGATAAAGATAAAAATATGCGGTTTTTTTTAATAGACTACAAATATTAATTTACATCGACGTTGTGTTTTGAAATTTCGGAAAAGAGCAAAATTCATTTAAAAAAAATAATTTTACAGTTTTTCAAAATTTCAAAACACAGCGTCGATGTAAAATAATATTTGTAGTCTATTAAAAAAAACCGCATATTTTTATCTTTATTCCTTGAGGAGTTATTGAGCGAAAACTTTATATCGTCTTATAGAGCGCTCACCGTAAGCCTCACTTTTTGTACGAGCTACATACAATATTTTTTCTACATTTAAGTATGCCAAAACCAAAAAATGTTTTGTAATTCAGTTGATATTCAAAGAAAACTAATTTTATTTCCACCCAGTTTTTCCACTAAATATAGTTCAATAAAGTTTTCTTTTTTGCATGGACATAGAAAAAAATATATATTGGTTCAGCTCTACTCAGCTAGAACTAATAATGGAGTAACAAACTTGAACGTCGCTCCGTTCTCAAAAAAAATTTGTTTGGAGTATAACCAAATCAGACTAGCATAGTCTTATTCTATAGGGTATTGGCTATGTGGAATAACCAATTACGACATTTTTTTATTGTGCAGATTTTTTTTATTAACAAAAATACACCTAAATGATGCATTTGCCTTTACTGTATTTTTTTACATATATCACTCAATATATTGTTAACCAATGTAGCGACTTGATTTTTTTTATTTTAAAGCAGAAAAGTAAGCGATTATTTCCATGTAATGCACGTTTCCAAAAACATATTAGATTTTTCGTAAAAATGATGATAATATAAGAAATCACCTCGCATGCAGCCTAATTTTCAATAAGCGAGAAACATTTTTTATTTTAAAAAATTTTAGTGTACATGCAGTGAACGAAATCAAGGTAAGATATTAAAAGAGTTTTTAAACCAAAAAAATATGCTGTACGAACCCTAGTTTCCAAATAAATGATTTTTAAATCTAAGCGTCGCGCGGTTGTTCAACCCAGCCGGCCGGTAGGTATACAAAATAAAAGCAGTGGATGCGGGGTACGATTTTACTACAATCAAAATTAAAAATGTTATGACAAACAGCAAAAAATTATTTCAGATGTGATGAGATAAACATTCTCTCTTTCTGTGCGAGTTTTTTTACTGACAAATCTCAGGTTCATCCAACAGTCATGCGCAACGTGTTTTTCATCAGTTAGGTGTTAGACGCGTGCATGTATTATTGTATGCGGGTCTATTGTTATTTCTGTGCATTATTGGAATTATATTTTCTTGTAATTCAATATATAATAATAATAATAATAAGTAGGTATAAAGTGGAACAAGGAGTGTTTTATCTGTGGAAAGAATATTACTACGCCTGACAATAATATTGTTCGCAACACAAGGATTATTAACACTTATTACAGCGGCTGAAAAAAGACTAGATAAATGCGGCAAAAGGATATTACAACATAAGGAAGAGGTTTTATTTATTTATTTTAAAAATAAAAATTGTTA
Source organism: Monochamus alternatus (assembly GCA_037114965.1). Lineage (NCBI taxonomy): Eukaryota > Metazoa > Arthropoda > Insecta > Coleoptera > Cerambycidae > Monochamus > Monochamus alternatus. The sequence continues at coordinate 17,654,149 of CM073435.1, read as the reverse complement.
GTTGCAATAAAGACAATATTAAACCTAGCTTTTCAGCAAAAAGTTGCAATGTGAATGTTTTTGATATACGGAATATGTGTTTAATTTGTAATAAGAGTGGAAGAAAAAAATAAAGAAAAATGATATCTATACAAACAGATATGTTATTATTTTGAGATTAAAAGCGATGTTCCCTCACATTTCTGCTAAAAGTAAGTAGCAAAAATATTACTAAAATTTATAGGGACTGGAGAATTTACATATTAAAAAATAATTATGGCAGCAAAAAAACGAGGTGATAAGGAAATGATTTCAAAATTATCAGGTTATGAAGATTTATTTGCATATGACGCCAAGTACCATAAAAACTGCTCAGTCAGTCAGTCAGTCAGTCAGTACATCTCTCAGAGAAACATAAAATATTTTTTTTAAATAAATTAACGACGCCAATGATGATCACTTGGAAGTTTCTAGTTCTAGCTTAACTAGTAGCGATAGTAACAGGTTGGTATAGAGAACTTCAATTTATACAACTATACAACAATACAACTAGTGCGTTTTTTAAAATAGGAAAGAGGACAGCGTTTGATGTGTTAGTGAAAAATATTTAAAAGAATTATCAAATCTACCATTACTTTATAGGAAAGATGCAACGGAAATTTCAACACGATATAAAAATTTGGTTCTCAAGTTATTTGACAATAACAAATATTGAGAGCCTTTCCAAATATGGATGGAAATTTGAAGATGGACATTGGGAGCCTATATTGTCAACCCAGGATCCGGTGCCAGAGGAAGTCCGAAAAATTATGTCGATTTATTGTTCTGACAAGTTTTGCAAGAATAATAAATGCAGTTGCCTAAAAAAGGATTAAAATGCTGCAGCGAATGCAACTGCAAATCTTGTGAAAATACACTAATTGAAATGCTTGATAATTCAGATAATGAAGATATATATTATTAATTAAAACTATAGTGAAACATAATTCTCTTATTTTCAATTATTTCAATGCATGTAGTTTCTACTTAATTTATTTATATGTACTGTATGTTGATTGAAACACTTCAGTTAATTAAATAAAAAATTTTAGCTAAATAGAAACGCTGGATTATAGCGCGTCCTCACGCGTAATTAATTCGAATTGGTAGAAAACTACGCCAAGCGCTTGGATATAAAAATTCATATTTTCAAAACCAGAGCCCCTATGAAACTTTTTTTTTTGTTTTAAAAACTTTTTGAATGTATTACCTTTGTTTCATTCGCTGCATGTATACAAAAATTTCCATAAATAAAAAAGTTTGTCGATTGGTGAAATTTTAGCTACATGAAATACTAATTCGTACACAAACATTTTTTTTTTATATAAAAGTTTAATATTTTTTAAAGCAAATATACTACTTTTAATGTCGCTTAAGTGTCCACTTGCAAACAAAAAAAAAATATATTTCGATCTGCCAAGTGGTTATCCAGACATCGAATGGTATTTATACAAACACAATGTACAGGGATTTCTTGAATTATACGTATTTTTCTTTAATAAAAAAAGTCAGCCCTAATGAAAAATGTCGTAAATCGCCATTTCTGATGCAAAATAATATACAAAACTATGTTGGTCTCATTTGGTTATACTCCCGAAAAAAAAAAAAAAAATCACAATTTGCATCAACAATTACTCCACTATAATTATAAATTCACAACCCGTTGTCTGAAAGAGCTACGATTCCGTTTCACCTATTTCGTCCATTAGTAGTAGTAAGTGTGGGCGGCCTCAGCCTGGCAAGTAGGCCACACATGGGCCCTTTTTGCCTACCCTGACATCCCATCACCCCTCCACTATTCTCCCTCGGCTTTCCTTGAACCTACCCGACGCCCTAATAAATGCCAGGATCCGAGTCCATGGTAGGCCCCTCATCTCTTCCCTTTGCAGCTCCTCGGTGCCAAAGATCCTATGTCTTAGTCTTCCAAGAGCCGCACAATATCCTAGGAAGTGGATAGGGGTATCCTCCCCCTCTCCGCATTCCGGACATAAGGGACTTTCCTCTATGCCTATCAAATTCAAATGCCTCCTGAGTCTGCAGTGGCCTGTCAGGACCCCCACCATTTGGTTCAGGGATCCTCGACTAAGGCTCAACAGCCACTTCGTCCTAGATTTATTAGGCTCATTGAAGAAGTCGTGGGCCTGTCTACATCCCCCGTTCCTTCTCCAATTCCCTCCTAGTGTTTGATAGGCCCAATTTCGTCCATTACTCATTATGTAAAATTGACCGTTTCTCTTCTTTATAACATTTACCAATCGACTACTGTCGACGATCGACCATATCCACTGTTACCAAATTCGTAATAAATTTCCTTATTTCTCATTTGAATGCAAGAGTATATCAAGAATCATGCAAGAGTCTTGCAAAATTGCAAGACTCGCGCAAGACAAGATAAGACATGATCTTGTAAGATCGAGCAAGAACAAGACTTTAATGAAACTCTTGGTTTGTTTTGCAAGAGAAGACATGGCGAAGATATTTTCTATAGAGTTCGACGTCATATGACAAAATCAATGACATTCACGTTAATGGTGGATATTTTTAGCACTTACTTAAACAAATTATTAATTAAAATGCATATATCTCGAAAAAGGACTAGACAACGACAGTAGGTAGGGGGTCACTTCTGCATGGGAAAATTTCTTGGACCGTGAAAAACATGCGCAGTAGGTTACATAAAAACATGCGCAGTAACGACCTGATCTATCAGAAAAACATGCGCAGTAACGACCTAATCTAACAGAAAAAACATGCGCAGTAGGGAATATATGGTTATAAAGAGTAAAAATAAAATTTATTTTCCATGTACTTTTATGTTGTTATTGAAAAGAAGATATTAAGAATTGACAATCTTCTCGACCAAATTTCGTTTTCTGTTAAAAAATATTAATTGAATATATGTATATTTGCTTTCTATAGGGGATCAGTAATTTCATGAAATTTTCAAGCATCGTTCGTGCGAGCAATGTTTCTTACTAACGAATGGAATAGCAAGAATCGACAATTTTCTCGAGCAAAATTAGTTTTCTGACATAAAAAATTAGATGCGCACACATTTAATTTATATAGCAAACCTGGAAAATTTATTAGAAATAATTTTGCGATATTATAAGACCAATCATGTCCACAAATATTGAGATGCCGAGAGTATATCCCAACGGTTTGGTAGCGTCAGATTCGTATTATACTCAGTTGAACTCCAACCACGTTGTAGCAGAATTTTCGAATGCATTACATCCCCGGCGACTCACATATGGAGGCTTTAAAAGTTTAAATAGTAATGAGTGGTTGCTAGATGAAGTTATTAATTTAAGTCTTCACTGCCTACTTCAAACTTCTGACTCAAATAAATATCTGCTATTAACGTCAGATATAACGTATGCGATTTTCTATAGACTCAATGACTTGGGTTATCAATTTTTTCGTGACTTGCCACAAATCACAGATTCAAGCATATTAGTTATGCCTCTTCTGGAAAGTGACAATCACTGGTGTTTGGCTATTGCCGACATGAAAAAAAACGAATTTATATTCATCGATCCCGTTAAAAGTACAAGAGAGAAAACGGAAAGAAAAAAAATTGAATTTTTAGAATTTTTGAGATTATTTTATTCTAACGGTATTTCAGTTCCTGTAAACGGTTGGAAATCCGTAGTATTAAATCACATCAACCAATATGACACCTATAATTGCGGTGTGTTTGTTGTATATTTCATGCAACAGTTACTAAATGGCGAAGAACTTACTATTTCCCAGTGCATGGACCGTTTTAGACATAAAATTCGAAATATGTTGCTACAAATGTCAGATGACATGAAGCAGGTGTGTATTTGCGGCGATTATGTCGCAACTAATGGTGGTTGGCCATTCATCAAACCATGGGAGCAGTGTAACATGTGCCGCAGATACTTCCATAAAAAATGTGCAGAAATGAGAAAAAGTCCAACCTGCCGATTATGTACATTATTCATCAACAGAAGTAATAATTATTGAGAATCTTATTAAAAAATACCAAAATTAAATACAATTTGGGACACATGACACACGTTAAATAGTTTTGCATGTTTTTTCTGTTAGGTTAGATCCTCTTTCCTTAGTTTGAATTTCCCGCCTAATTTCAAATATCCCATCAGTTTGAATTTAGGTCGCTACTGCGCATGTTTTTTCTGTTAGGTTAGTTTGAATTTCCCCGCCACTTTTCAATTTGCCTCTAATATTACTGTAACATTTCTGTAATAGTCATGGTGGTCTCGTGGTAACGTGCCTGCTTTGCATGCGAGAGGCCCCGGGTTCAAATCGCACAAAGAGCAAATTTTTTTTTCATTTAAATAAATAAAAATCCACAAATAATGCTGTATTCTCCAATACAATAGAACATGTGCAGATTTTAATTTACCGAGATTTGGAACTTGCGCAGAAACAGATTTGAATTTAGGTTAGGCGCATGTTTTTTCTGTTAGATTAGGTCGCTACTGCCCATGTTTCTTCTGTTAGATTAAGTACCTACTGCGCATGTTTTTTCTGTTAGATTAGGTCGTTACTGCGCATGTTTTTCTGATAGATCAGGTCGTTACTGCGCATGTTTTTTCTGATAGGTTAGGGAGGGGCGGACAGTGCACACCTGCAATTAACACCTGTTCGGCGGTACCCTTTGATCTCGCCGACAAATTTTCCCACGGTCCAAGAAATTTTCCCATGCAGAAGTGACCCCCTACCTACTAACGACATTAGTGAAGTACATTTTCTCTTAAAAGAGTTCTTTCTCTCATAATTTACTGTCAATAATACCTAAATGTCGAAAATAAAATAAACTACAGGATGAATATATCCATCCATGTGTCTTTAACTGGATCTCTTTATGAAAAATCTGAAAATAGTTATAAAATTCAAATTCTCAATTTTAGTTGTAAGTTCAACCGTTTTCAAATTAATACATGTTTTCAAAAATAAATTTTCACCCTCAACACCCTATATCTCTTACGATCTATTATATCTATTAATAGAAGCAAAGCTATGCATAAAAAAATTATTATCTCTATAATATAAAGTTATAAAAAGTTGACGATGCCCACATAAAATATTTCTGATGTGTTGTGTCGGGTAACAGCTTCTCCAGAATCTTGGATGCTTCACATATGAAATGTTTATAAAATGACTTTTTTATATTAATCTAGTGAAGTATATAAATACAAACATTAGTAATGAGACGGTTAATGATTTTTAATCAGTTAAGGTCTATTTCCTGCCTAATGTTTTTATAAATATCCACTATGCGACTATATGATAAATTTGTGTAATAAATCAACCAAGCAGCGATTCCTGTAATTATTTCAAATTATGTATACAGAGTGTATCATTTTTTTATGAAATATTAGCAACAATAGTATATTACACTATTAGCCACTTAACAGCCGTATAGTGTATAACGTTTTTCGCATAACCGCATTTATCAAATAAAATAATAAAAAAATTATTTTGATTGCTGAAATGACGTGGCCTATCTGGCGTGAATTTATTTTGTTGGAAACCAAAAAAACAATTTGAAGTTTGAACAATTTTGTGTTTTGTTGTCAAAACTGTGCTTATAATGGCTGATAAAGACGATTCAGAAATAGATTCGGACATTGAAGAATCGTATCAAATAGGTTGTGGGTCATTAATTCCCACAAAATCAAAGGTGAGGTATGAAAAAGTCTATGATGCCTTCAGGAAATGGTTGAATGAGAAGAAAGCGGAGATATCTGAAAAAAATTAAAAATGTTATGACAAACAGCAAAAAATTATTTCAGATGTGATGAGATAAACATTCTCTCTTTCTGTGCGAGTTTTTTTACTGACAAATCTCAGGTTCATCCAACAGTCATGCGCAACGTGTTTTTCATCAGTTAGGTGTTAGACGTGTGCATGTATTATTGTATGCGGGTCTATTGTTATTTCTGTGCATTATTGGAATTATATTTTCTTGTAATTCAATATATAATAATAATAATAAGTAGGTATAAAGTGGAATAAGGAGTGTTTTATCTGCGGAAAGAGTATTACTACGTCTGACAATAATATTGTTCGCAACACAAGGATTATTAACACTTATTACAGCGGCTGAAAAAAGACTAGATAAATGCGGCAAAAGGATATTACAACATAAGGAAGAGGTTTTATTTATTTATTTTAAAAATAAAAATTGTTAGTTGCAATAAAGACAATATTAAACCTAGCTTTTCAGCAAAAAGTTGCAATGTGAATGTTTTTGATATACGGAATATGTGTTTAATTTGTAATAAGAGTGGAAGAAAAAAATAAAGAAAAATGATATCTATACAAACAGATATGTTATTATTTTGAGATTAAAAGCGATGTTCCCTCACATTTCTGCTAAAAGTAAGTAGCAAAAATATTACTAAAATTTATAGGGACTGGAGAATTTACATATTAAAAAATAATTATGGCAGCAAAAAAACGAGGTGATAAGGAAATGATTTCAAAATTATCAGGTTATGAAGATTTATTTGCATATGACGCCAAGTACCATAAAAACTGCTCAGTCAGTCAGTCAGTCAGTCAGTACATCTCTCAGAGAAACATAAAATATTTTTTTTAAATAAATTAACGACGCCAATGATGATCACTTGGAAGTTTCTAGTTCTAGCTTAACTAGTAGCGATAGTAACAGGTTGGTATAGAGAACTTCAATTTATACAACTATACAACAATACAACTAGTGCGTTTTTTAAAATAGGAAAGAGGACAGCGTTTGATGTGTTAGTGAAAAATATTTAAAAGAATTATCAAATCTACCATTACTTTATAGGAAAGATGCAACGGAAATTTCAACACGATATAAAAATTTGGTTCTCAAGTTATTTGACAATAACAAATATTGAGAGCCTTTCCAAATATGGATGGAAATTTGAAGATAGACATTGGGAGCCTATATTGTCAACCCAGGATCCGGTGCCAGAGGTAATCCGAAAAATTATGTCGATTTATTGTTCTGACAAGTTTTGCAAGAATAATAAATGCAGTTGCCTAAAAAAGGATTAAAATGCTGCAGCGAATGCAACTGCAAATCTTGTGAAAATACACTAATTGAAATGCTTGATAATTCAGATAATGAAGATATATATTATTAATTAAAACTATAGTGAAACATAATTCTCTTATTTTCAATTATTTCAATGCATGTAGTTTCTACCTAATTTATTTATATGTACTGTATGTTGATTGAAACACTTCAGTTAATTAAATAAAAAATTTTTAGCTAAATAGAAACGCTGGATTATAGCGCGTCCTCACGCGTAATTAATTCGAATTAGTAGAAAACTACGCCAAGCGCTTGGATATAAAAATTCATATTTTCAAAACCAGAGCCCCTATGAAACTTTTTTTTTTGTTTTAAAAACTTTTTGAATGTATTACCTTTGTTTCATTCGCTGCATGTATACAAAAATTTCCATAAATAAAAAAGTTTGTCGATTGGTGAAATTTTAGCTACATGAAATACTAATTCGTACACAAACATTTTTTTTTTATATAAAAGTTTAATATTTTTTAAAGCAAATATACTACTTTTAATGTCGCTTAAGTGTCCACTTGCAAACAAAAAAAAAATATATTTCGATCTGCCAAGTGGTTATCTAGACATCGAATGGTATTTATACAAACACAATGTACAGGGATTTCTTGAATTATACGTATTTTTCTTTAATAAAAAAAGTCAGCCCTAATGAAAAATGTCGTAAATCGCCATTTCTGATGCAAAATAATATACAAAACTATGTTGGTCTCATTTGGTTATACTCCCGAAAAAAAAAAAAAAATCACAATTTGCATCAACAATTACTCCACTATAATTATAAATTCACAACCCGTTGTCTGAAAGAGCTACGATTCCGTTTCACCTATTTCGTCCATTAGTAGTAGTAAGTGTGGGCGGCCTCAGCCTGGCAAGTAGGCCACACATGGGCCCTTTTTGCCTACCCTGACATCCCATCACCCCTCCACTATTCTCCCTCGGCTTTCCTTGAACCTACCCGACGCCCTAATAAACGCCAGGATCCGAGTCCATGGTAGGCCCCTCATCTCCTCTTCCCTTTGCAGCTCCTCGGTGCCAAAGATCCTATGTCTTAGTCTTCCAAGAGCCGCACAATATCCTAGGAAGTGGATAGGGGTATCCTCCCCCTCTCCGCATTCCGGACATAAGGGACTTTCCTCTATGCCTATCAAATTCAAATGCCTCCTGAGTCTGCAGTGGCCTGTCAGGACCCCCACCATTTGGTTCAGGGATCCTCGACTAAGGCTCAACAGCCACTTCGTCCTAGATTTATTAGGCTCATTGAAGAAGTCGTGGGCCTGTCTACATCCCCCGTTCCTTCTCCAATTCCCTCCTAGTGTTTGATAGGCCCAATTTCGTCCATTACTCATTATGTAAAATTGACCGTTTCTCTTCTTTATAACATTTACCAATCGACTACTGTCGACGATCGACCATATCCACTGTTACCAAATTCGTAATAAATTTCCTTATTTCTCATTTGAATGCAAGAGTATATCAAGAATCATGCAAGAGTCTTGCAAAATTGCAAGACTCGCGCAAGACAAGATAAGACATGATCTTGTAAGATCGAGCAAGAACAAGACTTTAATGAAACTCTTGGTTTGTTTTGCAAGAGAAGACATGTCGAAGATATTTTCTATAGAGTTCGACGTCATATGACAAAATCAATGACATTCACGTTAATGGTGGATATTTTTAGCACTTACTTAAACAAATTATTAATTAAAATGCATATATCTCGAAAAAGGACTAGACAACGACAGTAGGTAGGGGGTCACTTCTGCATGGGAAAATTTCTTGGACCGTGAAAAACATGCGCAGTAGGTTACATAAAAACATGCGCAGTAACGACCTGATCTATCAGAAAAACATGCGCAGTAACGACCTAATCTAACAGAAAAAACATGCGCAGTAGGGAATATATGGTTATAAAGAGTAAAAATAAAATTTATTTTCCATGTACTTTTATGTTGTTATTGAAAAGAAGATATTAAGAATTGACAATCTTCTCGACCAAATTTCGTTTTCTGTTAAAAAATATTAATTGAATATATGTATATTTGCTTTCTATAGGGGATCAGTAATTTCATGAAATTTTCAAGCATCGTTCGTGCGAGCAATGTTTCTTACTAACGAATGGAATAGCAAGAATCGACAATTTTCTCGAGCAAAATTAGTTTTCTGACATAAAAAATTAGATGCGCACACATTTAATTTATATAGAAAACCTGGAAAATTTATTAGAAATAATTTTGCGATATTATAAGACCAATCATGTCCACAAATATTGAGATGCCGAGAGTATATCCCAACGGTTTGGTAGCGTCAGATTCGTATTATACTCAGTTGAACTCCAACCACGTTGTAGCAGTATTTTCGAATGCATTACATCCCCGGCGACTCACATATGGAGGCTTTAAAAGTTTAAATAGTAATGAGTGGTTGCTAGATGAAGTTATTAATTTAAGTCTTCACTGCCTACTTCAAACTTCTGACTCAAATAAATATCTGCTATTAACGTCAGATATAACGTATGCGATTTTCTATAGACTCAATGACTTGGGTTATCAATTTTTTCGTGACTTGCCACAAATCACAGATTCAAGCATATTAGTTATGCCTCTTCTGGAAAGTGACAATCACTGGTGTTTGGCTATTGCCGACATGAAAAAAAACGAATTTATATTCATCGATCCCGTTAAAAGTACAAGAGAGAAAACGGAAAGAAAAAAAATTGAATTTTTAGAATTTTTGAGATTATTTTATTCTAACGGTATTTCAGTTCCTGTAAACGGTTGGAAATCCGTAGTATTAAATCACATCAACCAATATGACACCTATAATTGCGGTGTGTTTGTTGTATATTTCATGCAACAGTTACTAAATGGCGAAGAACTTACTATTTCCCAGTGCATGGACCGTTTTAGACATAAAATTCGAAATATGTTGCTACAAATGTCAGATGACATGAAGCAGGTGTGTATTTGCGGCGATTATGTCGCAACTAATGGTGGTTGGCCATTCATCAAACCATGGGAGCAGTGTAACATGTGCCGCAGATACTTCCATAAAAAATGTGCAGAAATGAGAAAAAGTCCAACCTGCCGATTATGTACATTATTCATCAACAGAAGTAATAATTATTGAGAATCTTATTAAAAAATACCAAAATTAAATACAATTTGGGACACATGACACACGTTAAATAGTTTTGCATGTTTTTTCTGTTAGGTTAGATCCTCTTTCCTTAGTTTGAATTTCCCGCCTAATTTCAAATATCCCATCAGTTTGAATTTAGGTCGCTACTGCGCATGTTTTTTCTGTTAGGTTAGTTTGAATTTCCCCGCCACTTTTCAATTTGCCTCTAATATTACTGTAACATTTCTGTAATAGTCATGGTGGTCTCGTGGTAACGTGCCTGCTTTGCATGCAAGAGGCCCCGGGTTCAAATCGCACAAAGAGCAAATTTTTTTTTCATTTAAATAAATAAAAATCCACAAATAATGCTGTATTCTCCAATACAATAGAACATGTGCAGATTTTAATTTACCGAGATTTGGAACTTGCGCAGAAACAGATTTGAATTTAGGTTAGGCGCATGTTTTTTCTGTTAGATTAGGTCGCTACTGCCCATGTTTCTTCTGTTAGATTAAGTACCTACTGCGCATGTTTTTTCTGTTAGATTAGGTCGTTACTGCGCATGTTTTTCTGATAGATCAGGTCGTTACTGCGCATGTTTTTTCTGATAGGTTAGGGAGGGGCGGACAGTGCACACCTGCAATTAACACCTGTTCGGCGGTACCCTTTGATCTCGCCGACAAATTTTCCCACGGTCCAAGAAATTTTCCCATGCAGAAGTGACCCCCTACCTACTAACGACATTAGTGAAGTACATTTTCTCTTAAAAGAGTTCTTTCTCTCATAATTTACTGTCAATAATACCTAAATGTCGAAAATAAAATAAACTACAGGATGAATATATCCATCCATGTGTCTTTAACTGGATCTCTTTATGAAAAATCTGAAAATAGTTATAAAATTCAAATTCTCAATTTTAGTTGTAAGTTCAACCGTTTTCAAATTAATACATGTTTTCAAAAATAAATTTTCACCCTCAACACCCTATATCTCTTAAGCGAGTTACATTTTATTAAGGCATGTTTGACTAAATCTTATTGTTCTGACGTCTATAATTTACAATTTCTTTATTACCCAATCATTACAGGAACACCATGTGTAATTGGGTTATTCTGTTAGAAGTATTTTTGTGTGTTTCAAATTTATAAAATCGTCCTAAACATTTCTGCAGCATTAAAAAATTTACGATCTATTATATCTATTAATAGAAGCAAAGCTATGCATAAAAAAATTATTATCTCTATAATATAAAGTTATAAAAAGTTGACGATGCCCACATAAAATATTTCTGATGTGTTGTGTCGGGTAACAGCTTCTCCAGAATCTTGGATGCTTCACATATGAAATGTTTATAAAATGACTTTTTTATATTAATCTAGTGAAGTATATAAATACAAACATTAGTAATGAGAGGGTTAATGATTTTTAATCAGTTAAGGTCTATTTCCTGCCTAATGTTTTTATAAATATCCACTATGCGACTATATGATAAATTTGTGTAATAAATCAACCAAGCAGCGATTCCTGTAATTATTTCAAATTATGTATACAGAGTGTATCATTTTTTTATGAAATATTAGCAACAATAGTATATTACACTATTAGCCACTTAACAGCCGTATAGTGTATAACGTTTTTCGCATAACCGCATTTATCAAATAAAATAATAAAAAAATTATTTTGATTGCTGAAATGACGTGGCCTATCTGGCGTGAATTTATTTTGTTGGAAACCAAAAAAACAATTTGAAGTTTGAACAATTTTGTGTTTTGTTGTCAAAACTGTGCTTATAATGGCTGATAAAGACGATTCAGAAATAGATTCGGACATTGAAGAATCGTATCAAATAGGTTGTGGGTCATTAATTCCCACAAAATCAAAGGTGAGGTATGAAAAAGTCTATGATGCCTTCAGGAAATGGTTGAATGAGAAGAAAGCGGAGATATCTGAAAAAAATTAAAAATGTTATGACAAACAGCAAAAAATTATTTCAGATGTGATGAGATAAACATTCTCTCTTTCTGTGCGAGTTTTTTTACTGACAAATCTCAGGTTCATCCAACAGTCATGCGCAACGTGTTTTTCATCAGTTAGGTGTTAGACGTGTGCATGTATTATTGTATGCGGGTCTATTGTTATTTCTGTGCATTATTGGAATTATATTTTCTTGTAATTCAATATATAATAATAATAATAAGTAGGTATAAAGTGGAATAAGGAGTGTTTTATCTGTGGAAAGAATATTACTACGCCTGACAATAATATTGTTCGCAACACAAGGATTATTAACACTTATTACAGCGGCTGAAAAAAGACTAGATAAATGCGGTAAAAGGATATTACAACATAAAAAAGAGGTTTTATTTATTTATTTTAAAAATAAAAATTGTTTTTCATGCGTCTTGCAGAAAAAGTTATACCAGTATACAAAACATAAAAATTGTTAGTTGCAATAAAGACAATATTAAACCTAGCTTTTCAGCAAAAAGTCGCAATGTGAATGTTTTTGATATACGGAATATGTGTTTAATTTGTAATAAGAGTGGAAGAAAAAAATAAAGAAAAATGATATCTATACAAACAGATATGTTATTATTTTGAGATTAAAAGCGATGTTCCCTCACATTTCTGCTAAAAGTAAGTAGCAAAAATATTACTAAAATTTATAGGGACTGGAGAATTTACATATTAAAAATTAATTATGGCAGCAAAAAAACGAGGTGATAAGGAAATGATTTCAAAATTATCAGGTTATGAAGATTTATTTGCATATGACGCCAAGTACCATAAAAACTGCTCAGTCAGTCAGTCAGTCAGTCAGTACATCTCTCAGAGAAACATAAAATATTTTTTTTAAATAAATTAACGACGCCAATGATGATCACTTGGAAGTTTCTAGTTCTAGCTTAACTAGTAGCGATAGTAACAGGTTGGTATAGAGAACTTCAATTTATACAACTATACAACAATACAACTAGTGCGTTTTTTAAAATAGGAAAGAGGACAGCGTTTGATGTGTTAGTGAAAAATATTTAAAAGAATTATCAAATCTCCCATTACTTTATAGGAAAGATGCAACGGAAATTTCAACACGATATAAAAATTTGGTTCTCAAGCCATTTGACAATAACAAATATTGAGAGCCTTTCCAAATATGGATGGAAATTTGAAGATAGACATTGGGAGCCTATATTGTCAACCCAGGATCCGGTGCCAGAGGAAGTCCGAAAAATTATGTCGATTTATTGTTCTGACAAGTTTTGCAAGAATAATAAATGCAGTTGCCTAAAAAAGGATTAAAATGCTGCAGCGAATGCAACTGCAAATCTTGTGAAAATACACTAATTGAAATGCTTGATAATTCAGATAATGAAGATATATATTATTAATTAAAACTATAGTGAAACATAATTCTCTTATTTTCAATTATTTCAATGCATGTAGTTTCTACCTAATTTATTTATATGTACTGTATGTTGATTGAAACACTTCAGTTAATTAAATAAAAAAATTTTAGCTAAATAGAAACACTGGATTATAGCGCGTCCTCACGCGTAATTAATTCGAATTGGTAGAAAACTACGCCAAGCGCTTGGATATAAAAATTCATATTTTCAAAACCAGAGCCCCTATGAAACTTTTTTTTTTGTTTTAAAAACTTTTTGAATGTATTACCTTTGTTTCATTCGCTGCATGTATACAAAAATTTCCATAAATAAAAAAGTTTGTCGATTGGTGAAATTTTAGCTACATGAAATACTAATTCGTACACAAACATTTTTTTTTTATATAAAAGTTTAATATTTTTTAAAGCAAATATACTACTTTTAATGTCGCTTAAGTGTCCACTTGCAAACAAAAAAAAAATATATTTCGATCTGCCAAGTGGTTATCTAGACATCGAATGGTATTTATACAAACACAATGTACAGGGATTTCTTGAATTATACGTATTTTTCTTTAATAAAAAAAGTCAGCCCTAATGAAAAATGTCGTAAATCGCCATTTCTGATGCAAAATAATATACAAAACTATGTTGGTCTCATTTGGTTATACTCCCGAAAAAAAAAAAAAAAATCACAATTTGCATCAACAATTACTCCACTATAATTATAAATTCACAACCCGTTGTCTGAAAGAGCTACGATTCCGTTTCACCTATTTCGTCCATTAGTAGTAGTAAGTGTGGGCGGCCTCAGCCTGGCAAGTAGGCCACACATGGGCCCTTTTTGCCTACCCTGACATCCCATCACCCCTCCACTATTCTCCCTCGGCTTTCCTTGAACCTACCCGACGCCCTAATAAACGCCAGGATCCGAGTCCATGGTAGGCCCCTCATCTCTTCCCTTTGCAGCTCCTCGGTGCCAAAGATCCTATGTCTTAGTCTTCCAAGAGCCGCACAATATCCTAGGAAGTGGATAGGGGTATCCTCCCCCTCTCCGCATTCCGGACATAAGGGACTTTCCTCTATGCCTATCAAATTCAAATGCCTCCTGAGTCTGCAGTGGCCTGTCAGGACCCCCACCATTTGGTTCAGGGATCCTCGACTAAGGCTCAACAGCCACTTCGTCCTAGATTTATTAGGCTCATTGAAGAAGTCGTGGGCCTGTCTACATCCCCCGTTCCTTCTCCAATTCCCTCCTAGTGTTTGATAGGCCCAATTTCGTCCATTACTCATTATGTAAAATTGACCGTTTCTCTTCTTTATAACATTTACCAATCGACTACTGTCGACGATCGACCATATCCACTGTTACCAAATTCGTAATAAATTTCCTTATTTCTCATTTGAATGCAAGAGTATATCAAGAATCATGCAAGAGTCTTGCAAAATTGCAAGACTCGCGCAAGACAAGATAAGACATGATCTTGTAAGATCGAGCAAGAACAAGACTTTAATGAAACTCTTGGTTTGTTTTGCAAGAGAAGACATGGCGAAGATATTTTCTATAGAGTTCGACGTCATATGACAAAATCAATGACATTCACGTTAATGGTGGATATTTTTAGCACTTACTTAAACAAATTATTAATTAAAATGCATATATCTCGAAAAAGGACTAGACAACGACAGTAGGTAGGGGGTCACTTCTGCATGGGAAAATTTCTTGGACCGTGAAAAACATGCGCAGTAGGTTACATAAAAACATGCGCAGTAACGACCTGATCTATCAGAAAAACATGCGCAGTAACGACCTAATCTAACAGAAAAAACATGCGCTGTAGGGAATATATGGTTATAAAGAGTAAAAATAAAATTTATTTTCCATGTACTTTTATGTTGTTATTGAAAAGAAGATATTAAGAATTGACAATCTTCTCGACCAAATTTCGTTTTCTGTTAAAAAATATTAATTGAATATATGTATATTTGCTTTCTATAGGGGATCAGTAATTTCATGAAATTTTCAAGCATCGTTCGTGCGAGCAATGTTTCTTACTAACGAATGGAATAGCAAGAATCGACAATTTTCTCGAGCAAAATTAGTTTTCTGACATAAAAAATTAGATGCGCACACATTTAATTTATATAGAAAACCTGGAAAATTTATTAGAAATAATTTTGCGATATTATAAGACCAATCATGTCCACAAATATTGAGATGCCGAGAGTATATCCCAACGGTTTGGTAGCGTCAGATTCGTATTATACTCAGTTGAACTCCAACCACGTTGTAGCAGTATTTTCGAATGCATTACATCCCCGGCGACTCACATATGGAGGCTTTAAAAGTTTAAATAGTAATGAGTGGTTGCTAGATGAAGTTATTAATTTAAGTCTTCACTGCCTACTTCAAACTTCTGACTCAAATAAATATCTGCTATTAACGTCAGATATAACGTATGCGATTTTCTATAGACTCAATGACTTGGGTTATCAATTTTTTCGTGACTTGCCACAAATCACAGATTCAAGCATATTAGTTATGCCTCTTCTGGAAAGTGACAATCACTGGTGTTTGGCTATTGCCGACATGAAAAAAAACGAATTTATATTCATCGATCCCGTTAAAAGTACAAGAGAGAAAACGGAAAGAAAAAAAATTGAATTTTTAGAATTTTTGAGATTATTTTATTCTAACGGTATTTCAGTTCCTGTAAACGGTTGGAAATCCGTAGTATTAAATCACATCAACCAATATGACACCTATAATTGCGGTGTGTTTGTTGTATATTTCATGCAACAGTTACTAAATGGCGAAGAACTTACTATTTCCCAGTGCATGGACTGTTACAGACTTAAAATTCGAAATATCTTGCTAGAAATGTCAGATGACATGAAGCAGGTGTGTATTTGCGGCGATTATGTCGCAACTAATGGTGGTTGGCCATTCATCAAACCATGGGAGCAGTGTAACATGTGCCGCAGATACTTCCATAAAAAATGTGCAGAAATGAGAAAAAGTCCAACCTGCCGATTATGTACATTATTCATCAACAGAAGTAATAATTATTGAGAATCTTATTAAAAAATACCAAAATTAAATACAATTTGGGACACATGACACACGTTAAATAGTTTTGCATGTTTTTTCTGTTAGGTTAGATCCTCTTTCCTTAGTTTGAATTTCCCGCCTAATTTCAAATATCCCATCAGTTTGAATTTAGGTCGCTACTGCGCATGTTTTTTCTGTTAGGTTAGTTTGAATTTCCCCGCCACTTTTCAATTTGCCTCTAATATTACTGTAACATTTCTGTAATAGTCATGGTGGTCTCGTGGTAACGTGCCTGCTTTGCATGCGAGAGGCCCCGGGTTCAAATCGCACAAAGACCAAAATTTTTTTTTCATTTAAATAAATAAAAATCCACAAATAATGCTGTATTCTCCAATACAATAGAACATGTGCAGATTTTAATTTACCGAGATTTGGAACTTGCGCAGAAACAGATTTGAATTTAGGTTAGGCGCATGTTTTTTCTGTTAGATTAGGGCGCTACTGCCCATGTTTCTTCTGTTAGATTAAGTACCTACTGCGCATGTTTTTTCTGTTAGATTAGGTCGTTACTGCGCATGTTTTTCTGATAGATCAGGTCGTTACTGCGCATGTTTTTTCTGATAGGTTAGGGAGGGGCGGACAGTGCACACCTGCAATTAACACCTGTTCGGCGGTACCCTTTGATCTCGCCGACAAATTTTCCCACGGTCCAAGAAATTTTCCCATGCAGAAGTGACCCTCTACCTACTAACGACATTAGTGAAGTACATTTTCTCTTAAAAGAGTTCTTTCTCTCATAATTTACTGTCAATAATACCTAAATGTCGAAAATAAAAAAAACTACAGGATGAATATATCCATCCATGTGTCTTTAACTGGATCTCTTTATGAAAAATCTGAAAATAGTTATAAAATTCAAATTCTCAATTTTAGTTGTAAGTTCAACCGTTTTCAAATTAATACATGTTTTCAAAAATAAATTTTCACCCTCAACACCCTATATCTCTTAAGTTAAGCGAGTTACATTTTATTAAGGCATGTTTGACTAAATCTTATTGTTCTGACGTCTATAATTTACAATTTCTTTATTACCCAATCATTACAGGAACACCATGTGTAATTGGGTTATTCTGTTAGAAGTATTTTTGTGTGTTTCAAATTTATAAAATCGTCCTAAACATTTCTGCAGCATTAAAAAATTTATGATCTATTATATCTATTAATAGAATCAAAACTATGCATAATAAAATTATTATCTCTATAATATAAAGTTATAAAAAGTTGACGATGCCCACATAAAATATTTCTGATGTGTTGTGTCGGGTAACAGCTTCTCCAGAATCTTGGATGCTTCACATATGAAATGTTTATAAAATGACTTTTTTATATTAATCTAGTGAAGTATATAAATACAAACATTAGTAATGAGACGGTTAATGATTTTTAATCAATTGTGGTCTATTTCCTGCCTAATGTTTTTATAAATATCCACTATGCTACTATATGATAAATTTGTGTAATAAATCAACCAAGCAGCGATTCCTGTAATTATTTCAAATTATGTATACAGAGTGTATCATTTTTTTATGAAATATTAGCAACAATAGTATATTACACTATTAGCCACTTAACAGCCGTATAGTGTATAACGTTTTTCGCATAACCGCATTTATCAAATAAAATAATAAAAAAATTATTTTGATTGCTGAAATGACGTGGCCTATCTGGCGTGAATTTATTTTGTTGGAAACCAAAAAAACAATTTGAAGTTTGAACAATTTTGTGTTTTGTTGTCAAAACTGTGTTTATAATGGCTGATAAAGACGATTCAGAAATAGATTCGGACATTGAAGAATCGTATCAAATAGGTTGTGGGTCATTAATTCCCACAAAATCAAAGGTGAGGTATGAAAAAGTCTATGATGCCTTCAGGAAATGGTTGAATGAGAAGAAAGCGGAGATATCTGAAAAAACTTTGCTGGCTTATTTTGTTCAGAGAAATTTAAGATTGAAGTATCCGGGAAGCTCATGGGCAGATTACTCTATGCTTAAAAGCACGATCAACTTAAATAATGGTGTCGATATATCGCAATTTAAAAAGTTAGTAGCATTTCTAAAGAAGAAAAATATTGGACATCATGCGAAAAAAATCAAAGGTATTTACCAGAGAAGGGATGAACAAATTCCTGCTGGAAGCCCCCGATGAAACCTATATTATGGTGAAAGCAGTGATGATAATGGGAGTGGCTGGGGCTCTTAGGCGTGATGAACTTATGAAGATAACAGTTGATGACATTACAGATGAAGGTTCAGTTGTCATTGTTAAAGTGCCTGATACCAAAACACATATTAGTCAAATTTTCACATTCACTGACAAGGCCAATGAAAAAGTTCCTTTTTACAGGCTTAAGACCTAACTCTCGTCGATTTTTCTACTCAGTTTGTCAGGGAAGATGTATAAATCAACTTGTGGGTATAAATACATTGGGACAAATACCACAAAAAATTGCCAAATATTTAAAACTGCAAGATCCAAAATCTTATACTGGATATGCTTTTAGAAGGACGTCGGCGACTTTGTTAGCAAATACTGCAGTTGATGTTATGGCACTCAAACGTCATGGGGGCTGGAGGTTTTAGTGATAACATTAATGTATTATTTGACTAACAGAAAATGTAATTTTAGGTCTTCTGGTGTCGCAGAAGGATATGTCACAGAGTCTTTAACAAAGAAAATAGAGTCTGCTGATAAGATTTTACATACCAACAGCGGCAGCGACAATGAATTTGACTCCATTCTAGTATTTGAAGACAGAACTGCTGAAGTTTATTCTAATCCTAACATATCTAACTTAATAATTAATACAGAAATTTCAATTACTGTAAAAGCTATAGATTAAAACGAGGAAAAAAACTATTACGTTTAAGAATTGTACAAATTGTATCTTTAATTTTTACAATAAATGAGCCCAGCATTTGTTGGTGAAAAGAATTACTGATTTTTATTTACCGCATTAATGCTGTTATGAACTCAAACAACACTATTATTTTTTTTTTATTTCTATGGAAACAAGCCACAGTGTTGTATATTCAACTTACAGAATGTGTCAACAAAGACAGTAAGTGTATATTTCAAAACAATTGTGCAAAAATCAATTTTAATTTTTCAATTTACCAATGGTACACCGAAAAGATGTCGTCGCAAATATTCAACTAATTGTAAATGACGTGAGTTGCAATGTGCAGCAATGTAGACGCCAAATAGACGTTGTAGTAGCTGTAATTTCTTCTGCTTCTGTCTAGAAGATTTTCATGTAGACGCATAGAATAGCACAAACCATACCATAACTATAGGATATAATGCTGTCCGGATGTAGATATATATGCGTTGCCTAAACTTATCTGTTCCGCGGGAAAATTCGAGACAAATTAAAACGTTCCATTTAGAAGCAGGAATAAACTTGCAAAAATCTTCTATAAATTTTATGTGTAGAACCTATAACAAGAACAGCAAGAACATAGATATTTTTAATTGTAGTTTTAATGATCTGAAGTCACACAGTTGTAGAACTTCAAATAAAAAATTTCCAGCACTTCTGGCCAGCTTATCAGCTGTTTTATTGCTATAGCACAGTTCGTGTCCCTTTACCTAGCATACAGATAAGCTTTTGTCGGTTGAGGCCACTTCCGATGCTTTATGGCACTGTCTACTATCTGTGTATATACTGATGGTTTCGCCCGTTATATGCCAATTTCCTTGGCGGCTATGATTATACCTGCTAGTTTCGTTTGTACTGCGGTAGCATGCCTATCCATTGCTGATATCGGATGTGCGAAAATCGTGTTTTTCTTTAACGTGCTGAATTGTGCTAGTTGTTCCAAATATTGTGCCGTTTAAAGAAATTTAATATGTGGCTCCGCTTTCTTTAAACGGCACAATATTCGGAACAACTACTGCACAATCTAGCACATTAAAGAAAAATACGATTTTCGCAAAGTGGGAGCTACGTGGAAAACAGGATTTTTTCATTTTCTAGGATAATGGCTATTATTTTTATTTAAAATTTTACGGCACAATATAGCACAACTCCGGCACAATTCAGCACAACCTTTATTTTTTAGTTTAGCAAAAAATGGGGAGCTAAGTTCACGCACATCTAGATTCTCTGCTCTAGCGACTGGCTCGGCTTCAGTACTCCACCATGAACACTTTCATAAGAATCTATGCATTGAATAGTCCTGACTAGGCGCATAGCTTCTGTCATGGCTTGGCGTATCGCTTCAAAATAAACTTGGTCCATATGTCGACCTATGTTTATACGAAGGTTTCGTCTTATATTTTACCGTAGAATCATCCCTTGAAATATCTTTTTGTAATTTCCGGACACCTTATGTTTATTTACTTGTTTAGATATGCAAGGTATCAAATTCGATCAGATGGTTTTAGTAAACCGTATTGTTATTTTTATCCAAATTTTCTGTTTATTCAGGATATTGAATTGTTTACTTGTATTGAAAAAAAATATATATATTTCGACTGATTCCTTTAAAGGTAACATTTCTTACAAACAAATAAGTTATCCTAAAGTAATGATAAAATTGCCTGTAAAGGGAAAATAATTTATTCTTTCAAATATCTGATTAATTTCTTATATTTCATTTGAAGAAATAACTTATACTATCAAGAAATATGCATTAATACCCTTGGGGGTGTAAAACTCGTCAATATTAGGAATTATAAAAAGTTAAATGTTGAAAAAAAAAAGTTATAAAAAAATTATATTAAAATAGTAAATAATACACACTTGATAATGATAGATAAGGAAACATAGAAAAAATATAGTTAATACTTACAATACATGATTATCTATATGTCCCAAACATTTTTTTAAAGTATAGTACGCTCTTTTTAAAATAATTTTAGTTAATTTAATCTTAATATCTTTAGGTATGTGATAAATTTATTATACTTAAGGCCGGCTTTTCAAGGACAATGAATCGTATTTACAGATGCACAAAGGTGGAGGTTCATATTAGTATAGTACTAAAAGATAATGCTGAAATTGAATCATTTCCTTTAACTTTATGGGGAAAAATGCGCTAGAGAACATGAAAAACCGTGAAATGTACCTTATAGCTGTGTTCCAGACACCGTGAAAAATGTTTAATAATTTACATCAATTCAAGTGTTACTAGTTTTTTCAAAGAATTCTGCGGGTTGTGATAATGTTTATAATATCGTAAACATTTTTTTCAATGTGCAGCTGACCTGTAAAATTCAGGATATTTTATGATAAAACATAACAGTTGAAAATGATGCCTTTTTTCTTATTCTAAATGGCTTGTCAGCCTGGAAACTGTTATACAACCTGGAGAAAACTTGTATAATTGACATAGTGAAGAGATATTCGTTCTAGCTTACTCAGATTTTTTTTTAGACTGTCTCAACAAACAGCTACGAAATTCGTTGGAAAGGACAATGTTAAAAATAGCCGATTTTTGGCTTATCCGGGGGAACGCATAAATCATAAAAAAAATCAATTGATTATTGTTAATTAACATTAGAAATGGCCCAGAAATATGGCAGATAGCTGGGTAAATGTCGCTACTACCCCTAAACCTATATAAACTACCCTTAAATGGATAATCGTTAATTATTGTTACAAAATTCGTGTAAAATGAAAAAAAATGCTTGAAAATGATTTGAACAGACAGTATGTCAATATAAAAAGTGATAAATAACTGTAAAAATGTCCATTCCACCTCTAAAAATTAAAAAAACGACTTTCAAAAGCTAATGGTGAGCTTCGACATCAAAAATAGATAATGCTTAAATGTTCAAGGGAACGCCTATTGCTAGAAAAAAATTATAGATTACTGTCAAAAAATGCAAAAACTGATACTAGAGTACATTAAGTAAGTGGGGAAATATTAATTGCACCCCTAAATCTATATAAACTGCCTTTAAATAGCTTAAAATAGATAATCATTATTTATTGTTGTAAAATTCGTTTAGAATGAAAAAAATGCTTAAATCACTTTTAAGGTTCATTTATACTATTGCGACCTGAAAAATGGGCGCAAGGATAAATTGCCATTTTTTCAGTACGCGCTCGCAAAGTGAGAACAATTGGCCCTATTTCGCCATTGAATGGGCACTTTTACAGTCATTTATCACATTTTATATTGACATACTGTCTGTTCAAATCATTTTCAAGCATTTTTTTCATTTTACACGAATTTTATAACAATAATTAATGATTATCCATTTAAAGCTATTTAAGAGTAGTTTATATAGGTTTAGGGGTAGTAGCGACATTTATACCATTGGCGTACTTAACTCGAATGAGTGACATTTTGTCGTTACTAATTGTTTGTACTATGATAAATGTAGGAAAGAGGCGAAAACAGCATGTAGAAAAAAGAAAAGGGAACACTTAGAAAAACAAATGCAGAGTCTAGAGGAAAAATATGCAAAAAAGAGAATAAGGGAATTTTACAAGAGTGTAAAGAACGAAAGAACAAAGAACTGGCAAAGTAAAAATTTAATTTGTAAAGATAAACAAGGGCAACTTGTTGGAGGAAGTGTGGAGAGATGGGCGGAGTATTTTCAAGAAGTATTTGGGGTAGAAGAGGAAGAAGAGAAGAGAAGTGGTGCAGTACAATTCCTAGAACTGGATGATTATGAAGAGGTGCCAGGCAAAGAAGAAATCAGAGGAATTATTAGATCGTTAAAGAATAATAAGGCACCTGGTGAAAATTGCATAGTAGCGGAAATGTTGAAAATGGGAGGACGGGAAATGGAGGAAAATATATATAGAAAAATAAAAGAAGTATGGGAAAAAGAAATAATGCCTAATAGATGGAAAGAAGCTTTAATATGTCCTATACATAAAAAAGGAGATCGTACGGATTGTAGTAATTACAGAGGCATTGCGGTAATGGATACTGTGTATTAGGTAATTGCAATAATAATCAAAAAAAGAATAAATTTAGTGGCAGAACGAAAAATTGGGCAGTATCAATGTGGATTCAGAGAAAATAGATCAACCATAGACCAGGTGTTTGTTTTAAAACAAATAATAGATAATAGTGTAGATCAGAATCTCCCTCTACATATGATATTCATAGATTTCAAACAGGCTTATGATAAAATAATAAGATCAAAATTATACAGCTCTATGGAAAGTATGGGAATACGAGGAAAATTAATAAAACTTGTAAAAATGACCCTAAGCGATACAGATTAGAAGGTAATGCTCAATGGACACACATCAGAAAAATTTAGAGTCAGGAGAGGTTTACGCCAACCACATTATTTAACATAGTACTAGACTCGGCAATTAGAGAAAGTGGAATACCGATTGCAGGCACAATATATAGGCAAATAAGTCAGATAATGGCCTACGCTGATGACATTGTAATCCTCACAAGAACGAAGGAGAATTTACTTAACGCAATTAAAAGGCTAGAAAGAGCGGCATGGAACAGGGGGATGGTTATAAATGAAAACAAAACAAAATATATGAAAATAGATAAAAATAGAAGAAGATACAGAAGACAGGCAAAACACGGGAATAAGGTTGACAATGGATGGAAGACAATATTACTTTGAGTAAGTTTAATTACCTAGGAGTTACAATTACTGCTAGTGGTGAAGAAAAAATGGAAATATAGGAGAGAACAGGAAAGGGAAATAAGTGTATGGGGAACTTACTTAGGGTAATCAGGTCGAAAAATATTTCGAGAAATGTTAAAAAGAGAATATATAAGACTGTAATAAGACCTGTGGTGATTTATGGATGTGAGACTTAAGCTTAATGCAAGGGAAAAAGGGGCATTAGAAATTTTTGAGAGAAAAGTACTGAGGAGAATCTATGGAGGAAGGAAGGTAGGAGAAATGTGGCAAAGGAGGTCTAATGAGGAGCTGATGGGATTGTATGCAGAACCATCCATAACGAGTGTAATAAGGGCGCAAAGAATGAGATGGTTGAGACACGTGATAACACTGCCGGATGAGAGAATGACAAGTATAGTGCTCACAGGGGGAATAGAAGGTAGAAGAAAAAGAGGGAGACCAAGGACAGGATGGCTTCAAAAAGTGGAAAGTGATCTAAAGTAGATGGGTATTAGGGACTGGAGAAGGAGAGCAAGGAACAAAACTGAATGGAGAAATATATGCAACCAAGCCATAGGCGTACTCGGCCCGTAGTGCTGAATATATATATATATATATATATATATATATATATATATATATATATATATATATATACATATATATATATATATATATATATATATATATATATAATTGTTTGTACATAAGTTTCAACTTTAAAATCAAAATTCTTATTAAGTAATGGGAGGAATTATACAATTTAAAGTCATTTGTAAAGAGAATTGTAAGAGCTTTCAAAATAAATATTACTCAACCCCCAAAGCCATTTAAATATTTTGGGGTGATGCTTACTCTTGCTTGGGAGTGAAAGCAGCGGAGTCAAAAATACCAGCAAAGAATGTCCCCTTTTATTATAAAATCGACGGATCTGAGCGTTTTTCTACAAATTTGACGCAGTTCCTAAAAGTGGCTCTGTTTCATTTTCATCTGGTCACCCTGTATATCTACAATAGAAATGCAATATTAATTTTTACAGCTTATGTGCAATTAAAAATTACCAATTCTTATATCAGCAAGAGTTCTTGCCGTAGCAATATGTCTTGTGCCTCAAGATTTTTTTTAAATCTTGTCTTGCAATTTGAGCTGTCAAGTATTGTCTTGGTCATGTCTTGATTTGTCTTGCGAGACCAAGACAAGATCAACAAAAAGCAAGGCAAGATTCTAACGTTACCAACACTAATAAAAACTCAACTTCGAAGGTGTTTGTTATTATTATTTAATAAGAATAACCTCAGTCAATTATTTTCTTAGGGTACAGTATGATGAAAAGGCCTTTGACATATGAGAAACGTTATTAAATTATAGGGGTCCTAGTGTATGTTATCCATATGGGCATATTTCTTTAAATATAAAGTGAAACTTCGGATCTAAATTAAACTTCTAAACGTAATTTCCGAGAACACAAAGGAGTTTTGTAGGACAGTAGGTAATTGCAGTTTATGACAAGGTTTAAAAGATAATGGGGTTATTGTATGCAATTTTCTTTCAAATATTCCTAACGTTATTATTATTGACAGTGAAGAATATACAAGCTGTCATAAGAGGGCTGCTATGGATCTCGCTTATTATACGACGCACATTAAAATCTTAAAATGTTTTTTGTTGCATTTTTAGAAGTCTGTATGCTTGTAAAATCATATTTGAGATCCATGGCCAACTTTATGAGTTATACCAAATAAAAAAACCGGAAAAGTACAGAAAGTTTAGGGCCGCATAACTTTTTTATTTAAGATATAAAGAAAACTTACTTTAATAACATTTGACAGTAAAACTTATATCTTTCACCTGGTAGAAACATATATTTAAAATATTGTATGTAATTTATCGTAAAAAAATTCTCTCAAGCTATGGCCACAAAAAATGCTTATCTTTTCCTTTTTCATGCGATATACTACATGTCGCCTTTATATTTTACATTTATTAAATATATGTATCTATTCATGAAGATCTTCCTCCTTCTCGATACAAACTGCCAGCTATGGCGAAGAAAAAATATGGAAACAAATCAGCTTGGTCATCGGGAGGTAGAATATTTGTTTGGTGTGCAGAGGAAAACAAAAGCCGCTTGATAAAGTCGGAAACCGATTTAAACCCATGATTTTATTGCTTTGGTTCGACTATCTTTTAGGACCTCGTGCGATGCTTATCTTATCTATTTTTTACTGTCTAATATATTTTTTGATTTTTCATAGCTAATGTTTTCTTCCTACTATTTGTGAAATAAATGTTGTTTCATTTACAGGGAGTTCTATAAATAAGGCTAATAATATATTATAGGCTAGTTATAAATGAAAGATTTATTAAGTTTATCTCACCTAAATATTCACTCGTTACGTGCTAAATACAATTTTATTTCTGATTTTATTACAGATGAGGAGCCTGACATCTTAGGCTTATCGGAAACTTGGCTCGACGCGGGAGTTTCTGACGCGGGTTTAGCGATTGATGGATATGGTCTTGTTAGATATGACCGTCCTACACGTGGTGGAGGGGTTGCATTGTACATTAAATCTTGCATAAAATTTGAATTAATTAATGTGGAAGGCAATCCTGATTCTCCTTTGGAACAATTATGGGTTTGTTTAAAAATTAATGGGAAAAGAATCTGCTTGGGTTGTATTTATAGGCCACCAAAGGCTAATTTAAATGACTGCATTAATAACCTTGAATATGTTTTAACCTCTCTTATTACAGATTTTGATTATATTATTCTCACAGGCGATTTTGATGTAGATTTTTTAAACACAAATAGCCACTCTTTCTTACTACTAAATAATTTTTTTGTGAGATATGATTTTCATCAGCTTGTAACTGAACCTACGCGTGTTACTTCTATTTCTAGTACTTTAATAGAATTAATTTTTACCTCGAGTGTGGATTTTTGTTCAAATACTGAAGTAATTAGGATGGATGGTATCTCTGATCACAGGTTGGTTTCAACTAATTTAAATATTAAAAAAACACATCAGACCATGATGTTTAAAACTTACAGAGATTATTCTGAATTTGATTATGTATCATTTTTGGGGGATTTGTATTCTGTACCTTGGGACTCTATCTATGATTTGAATAATGTTGATGATATTGTACATTTTCTTAGCAGTAGTATTAGTAAAATTTTTGATATTCATGCTCCTATTAAAACTGCTAGAATTACTAAGTTACCTGCCCCTTGGCTCACTGATAACTTAAAATTTAAAGAAAAAAGCTTATTTAAAGTATAAAGGTTCTAAATCGGAGTCAGCTTGGGCGGAATACAAGGTCCTTAGAAATTTTGTTAACAGATCTGTGACATCTGAAAAAAGGCTTTCTTAAGCTTTAAATTCAAAACTGACCCTAAAAACTTTTGAAAACTTCTCAAAACTCTAAATATTAATTCAAAACCTACATATAATTTCTTTAATTCTGATGATTTTCTTACCTTTTTTGCTACTCCTTTATCTCACTCATCACAGAATATCAGTACTCTCATCTCAGACAATTATGTAAATAAGTCTTATTGTAATTCTGATAACAAGTTCATATTTACTGATGTTACCCCGGGTAAAATTGATAGAATTATTAGTAAACTTAAATCTTCTGCTAAAGGCTATGATGGAATCGACCTAAAATGGTATCTCTTGTTACTCCATATTTAAGCAATCATATTGCTTTTCTTATAAACAAATGCCTTTCGGATGGAGTTTTTCCTTCTGCATGGAAAGATGCAAACATTATACCTATTACGAAAATTAATAATCCCACATCTACATCTAACTTTCGACCAATTAGTATCCTTCCAACACTATCAAAAATCTTAGAAAAAGTTGTTTCTGAACAGGTTAGTAATTATTGTAATAATACCAATATCCTTCCTGGTACTCAGTCTGGTTTCCGAACTCATTATAGTACTTGCACTGCTCTACTAAAAGTCACTGATGATCTAATTAGAGACATTGATGTGAATAAATGTGTCTGTCTTGTTCTTCTGGATTTTAGTATAGCATTTGACACTCTAGATCATGTCACACTTTGTACTAAATTAAAATACTTCGGTTTCAGCGACATTGCTGTCTCATTCTTTAAAAATTATCTATCAGGTAGACGCCAAAGGGTTATTTTGAATGCAGATATATCTCGATTTAATAATATTTCCACTGGTGTTCCCCAAGGTAGTGTCCTAGGGCCTCTTCTCTTTTCTATTTATACTGCTGACTTTTGTACTTACCTTCAATATTGTCAATCTCATCAGTACGCTGATGATACTCAGATATATTTCTCTTTTAATCTTTCTGACATTTCTTCAGCTGTAGTTCAAATCAACTCTGACCTTAATTCTATTTCTGAAATTTCTTTGGCTCATAACCTTATTTTAAATGACACTAAAACTCAATTATTAATTTTTGGAAATAAGAAAAACAGCATTATAAGTGACCCAGATTTTACTATCAGTTTAAATGGCCATCTCCTTGTTCCTTCTGATAACTGCAAAAATCTTGGCTTATGGATAGACTCTCTTCGATTTGCTAAACATGTTAATTATTTTACTCAGAAATCTTTTAGTAAGTTGAAAGTTCTTTACATGCATAAAGATCTTCTTAGCACTGATATTAAATTAAAAATATGTGACTCGTTAATATTATCCACTTTGGCATACTGCATGGTTGTGTACTGGCCTGCATTAGTGCACAGGGATAAAGAGTGTCTCCAAAAGATTCAAAATGCTTGTATCAGGTTCAGTTATAATCTTCGTAAGTTTGATCATATTTCTACTTATTTTAAACATTCGAATTGGTTGAATCTTAATACCAGATTTCAGATTCAGTTATCTTGCTTGACATTTAAGATATTGTTCAATCATAAACCTGAATATCTAACCTCAAAGTTTATTACAAATTTTAATGTTCATCAATTACCCACTCGTAATCGTTACAAGTTTTGTGTTCCAAGGCATAGAACTGCTCTGTTTCAGCGGTCATTTACTTATAACGCTATAAAAAATTATAATTCCTTGCCTAATGATGTCAGGTCCCTCACGTCTATTCACAGTTTTAAAAAAGTCTTAAAAAAAATGTTTTTCTCAGATCACTTTATTATACTATTGTTTTTTTTATATTAGAGAGAATTGAGCCTTTAACATTGTTCTTGCACAGAAAAAGTAGCAAGTAGTAGTAAATGTGTCATCCCAGCATGCCATCATTTGACAAATTATTTATTGTTGTCATTGTTTATAAAGGTTTGGTTTGAAAATTGTTACAGTTCATTGTAATTTGAAAAACTATAAGTTAGTAGGTGTTATAAAATTAAATAAAAAGTATGACTTGAGTTAGTTGAGCTAGTTACAAAGAAAAGTTTATTTTATAGTGAATTTCTGATCAGACAAATTTACTTTTTGTAACAAAGGATGTTTTAATAAAAATAAATTACAAAAAGGTGGTAGTAACTATTTACATACTTATTATTTGAAATTCTAAATAGCGAAGTCAGGTATCTATACCCTTGAGCTGAGGTGTTATTAATTCTCGAAATAATAATTTAGTTCAATACTTAAATAGGCATTCCCATAAATTATAAACAATTTTCATTTAAATTTACATCAGAAAGGGTAAACTTAAAACTAAAAAATTCGAAAATATTTAATTTAACAGCTAACATAAACAATGATGTAAGAGCTTATAGTGACCACCTCGACATAGCAGCGTTTATTGCGTTCTATTCTTCTCTTCGTTTCTCTAGACTTTATATAACTTCAATAGAAATAATTAAGAGGTGACAAATCGGGATAACGGGCTGATCACACGGTGGGTCCAAGTCCTTTATATTGCAGTTTACCTCAATTTCTCTCAATGATGTATTGCTTTTGCACATTTTTCTTATTTATATAATTTAAAATTCGGTTAATAACATTACTTATGTTATTAACAACAATAGCTGATTTTATTGCTCTGCGCTTCTTAAAAGATCCATGTCTTCGAAGGCATATAATATAATATAATAATGTGATAAGAAAATCTGTACTTGGCTGAACAGTTTTCGGACTGCCACATTGTCGATTCTGGTAGCTTGGCGTTTCAAGAGTGAAGTCGTTCTCTTGAAGGAACTCTGAATTCTTCTTCAGAAGAAATTCTGAAA
Organism: Monochamus alternatus; assembly: GCA_037114965.1. Lineage (NCBI taxonomy): Eukaryota > Metazoa > Arthropoda > Insecta > Coleoptera > Cerambycidae > Monochamus > Monochamus alternatus. Next base: position 17,623,710 of record CM073435.1, on the reverse strand, counting down.
CTGCGTTTCAGTTAACAGGTAATGCTTTCCTGTTATATTAATTGTAACTTTTCAGTTGATGGTTTTATGTGGATAAGCGGATAGACGTGAACATAAACAATTGTAAACGCATCCGAACGCACACAAACAAGCAAAAACAAATACGAACACTGTGTGAAGAACACAGTGATCCTGTTTAGGTGAAAAGTATGAGTGATGTTGCGAGAAAAAGGAAATTAATTGTTACAAGATGTTACATTATTTTTTATGAATTATTGACGAAATAAAACCAGTGATGGTGTCCGTCGCAAATAAATAATAAAATGAAGTCATTTGGCTACTCCATGCCTGATGTTAAAAAGTAAATGAAATAAAAATGACAACCTTATTCTGAATTGCACAAAAAACAGTCCACACATACCGCGCAAAGTCGCATACGAACGACAACTTTCTTTGATGTACCAACAGGCGATGGATCGTGTCCGTCGACGCTCCACGTAATTTGTGATTGTCATAACGTCCACACTTATTCATTCATGTACAATCATAGATCTATATTAATATTTGTTCATGTTGGTTCGTTATACAGTATGCGCCAAAAGTATGGAATAAATTCAATAAAAACGAAACAATTATTTTTTGGGAAAAATTCTCGAACGGGTCGATTTTTAATTTAAAAAATACAAATTTTAGCGTAAAATGCGATTTTTAAATGTCATTTGTTTTCGAGTAATGACGTCATCGATTTTTTTTTAAATGGCAACACCATATTTTTTTCCTTGATTCTGAAAGATCGTTTGATTCTCTATCAGACAGTACTAAAATTTTGCCCTCTTACATAGGAAAGTTTTCGAGTAAATGACGATTGAATGTTAGAAAACGTAAATCAATTAAAATAAAGCAAAAACGTTATCAAGTTTAGTTTTTCGAATTCCATAGTTCTTTTATGGGTCACGTAGGTGAAAATCTTTGCAAAGTGTCATTGTCACACCGACTTTCTAATAAGTATTGTAAGCGACATAGAAATTATTATTCAATTTAAAGTATTATGGCACATTTAACTGTTACTCAAAGAATTGAAATTTTAATTCTTATCGGATGCGGGAATATGACTAGAACTCAGCAGGAAGTTTGCGATTTATTTAATGAAAAATATCCACATCGCCCTATCAGCCAATCAACAGTCAGTAAGGTAGAGTCTAAATTTAGAGAAACTGGCAATGTTGTAAATATTCCAAAACCTGGACGTCCAAGCATTAATGAAAATCAGAAACAGAACATTTTGATAAGTATGGTGGATAATCCTCATAATTCTTCACGATTGGTTGCATTAAACAATGACACTAGTCAGAGCACAGTGCTACGTATCTTGAGGAAGGAAAAATATCATCCCTACAAAATTCAACTTGTGCAGGAACTCAATGAAGATGATCCCGATCGCCGCTTACACTTTAGCGAAATTCTAATGGATTTATGTCAAGGAAATAGAAATTTACACCGGCAACTACTTTTTTTCTGAATGGTACAGTAAACCTTCAAACTTGCAGATATTGGAGTCGGGAACATCTTCATTGGATGGCAGAGGCACATACCCAACACCCTCAGAAATTAAATGTGTGGGCTGGAATAGTTGACGACAGAATAGTAGGGCCTTTCTTTTTTGAAGGACAAAGGTATTTAGAGTTTCTAGAAAATGACCTTGTTCCAGCAGTAATTTTTCCTAACGATAATGACCCTGACATTCCTGACGATACCATATGGTTACAGCAAGACGGTGCACCTCCGGACTATGCGCGCCCTGTACGAGATTTTTTGGACAACTGTTTTCCTGGGAGGTGGATCGGCAGACGCGGACCGATAGAATCGCCTGCAAGATCGCCAGATCTTACACCTTTTGACTATTTTTTATGGGGATACTTGAAGTCAAAAGTGTACATTAATAAACCACATAATTTAGAAGAACTTCAAAATCGCATTCGGGACGAAATACGCAGAGTTACCCCAGAAATCATTCATAATGTGCAAGAAGAATTTCTTCACAGACTTGCGCATTGTCAACAAGTTGGTGGATGGCAATTCATTGACATTTAATTTAAGTATAAAATTTAATCAATTGTATTTTATTTTACACACCTCAGAATTGTTACTTTTTTATGGATAAAATATACGTTTTCTAACATTCAATCGTTATTTACTCGAAAACTTTCCTATGTAAGAGGACAAAATTTTAGTACTGTCTAATAGAGAATTAAACGATCTTCCAGAATCAAGGAAAAAATATGGTGTTACCATTTAAAAAAAATCGATGACGTCATTACTCGAAAACAAATGGCATTTGAAAATCGCATTTTACGCTAAAATATGTATTTTTTAAATTAAAAATCGACTTGTTCGAGGATTTTTCCCAAAAAATAATTGTTATAATTAAGAAAACGAAAGGTAACCCTACATATTGGAAATACATTATTCAATTGATATATCTACTACGTTCCCATTGATTATTACATGTGTTTTGTACATGCTTTAATTATTCTATAATTATCATTCCAGTAAATAAAAAATAATTATATAAAAAGCATGTAGACAGTTACCCTATGCAAGTGGGGTAAAAATTCGTAGTAATTGGGTAATGTGGCCTGTATCTAACATTAATTTATTTGCAATGCAAAGTGTAAACTGTATTAAAATATAAATAAAACACTTATATATAGGGTGATTGGAGAGAACCCCAATATTCGAAAGAGGTGTACAGGAGGATTCAAAAGTGAACAAAAAAGCCTAATAAACATATGGTCGAATATCAACGGTTACTGAGATAGCAATGAAAATATTTTTACCCGAGTTAATTATTGTAATGCATCAGTAGAAAAAAGTGTTTATTGTGTAGGTATTATAAATTACAACATTAATTAAAGATATAATAAATTGAAATTAATGAATTACATTTTCAAATATACCGCCGTACGCCTCGATGCATGCATCAGTTCATTTGTGGATTGCACGGGTAACTCGCGCGGTGATTTTCTCTTATGAGTGCTGCACAATTGACAATTTGATCGAATAGCGCCACTCTTGTGTTCACTTTTGTTGCATATACCAATAATTTAAACCATTCCCAAAGGCAGGAATTTAAATCTGGTGCCTTGGTTGCAATTTTGGAAACCACCTCGGCCAATCCAGCGTTGTGGAAAGCGATTGTTAACAAGATTGATCACAACACCATCATGCCAGTAGATATGTCAAATTATTTTCTAAAAATTCTACATATCTAACTCCAGTGAGACGACCATCTAGCACAACTGGGCCAAGTAATTGATTATTAATCATATCAGACCAAACGTTAATGCTGAACCGATGCTGAAAATTACTTTCCACCGTGACGTACAGATTTTCATCTAACCAACGATATCCATTGTGATAGTTATTTACTACATCAAGACTGAATTGAGCCGGGTCAAGTTTCGTTTAAGGCAAATCAGCTATGAAAAAAAAAACAAATAACATAGCATTCAGAGGCCTCTCTGAACACAGAAAAATAAAAATTTTCCCACGGAAATGCGTCATTTCCATTATAAAGGAAATTTTTTGGACTTTAGAAAAAGGGAAATCAGTTACATAAAAAATATTTTTTGCTGTGAATTATAGACATTTTTCTTAACACAGAAAAGTCAAAATTTTCCCGCGGAAATGCGTCATTTTCATTATCTATACATATAGAAAAAATGTAGAAAAGTGAAAAAATTTGACCAATTTTAATTTTTGAATTTTAGACGTATTTCTGAACACAAAAATCCAAATTTGGTCAACGAAAATATAACAAGGGAAGTGTAGTTGAAGGTCCCTGAGTATTCGAATTGATTGCCGATAACTCAGAAGACTTAAAAATGGTAATTTGTCCCGAAAATAAAAGGGATGCAGGCACGTTAATTCTTCATTTGGAACAACATGTAGAGAAAGGGTCTATTATCAATTCGGATATGTGGAAAGCGTATGAGAGATTCATTGAATATGGCATTAGACTGTTAACCATAGTGTTAAATTCGTTGCTGAAAACAGTACTCATACCAACGGATCGAGTCGTCGAAGTCGGCTGCAAAAATTTTTTTAAAAGGTCAACATATTCCACCGGACGAATTTGCAGACCCACTCTGTGAGTACTTGTGGAGACGCCATTGTAAGAAAAACAGTCTAGATCCGATGGATGAACTCATTAATTGTATAAAATTAGAATATGGAGATTTTTCCAATAAATAGTTTCAACATAAAAATCATTATCCGCCTCAATATTGCCACAAAAGATACCTTAACTTTTAAATACATGCAGAATTCTTACAAAGTCACATGATTTTTATTTAACATTTATATTTATATAACAAACATCTATAAATAAGCGCGCGCGGATTTGGAAACGTCGACCGGGCGCGCTCAATTTAAAAAAATGCTACAAATCCACTTACTTTTTATAACTTGAATAACATTCGTTTATTCAAAAAAAACTCAAAAAACATTAATACTAATTAACCGTCGATTATTCACAAAACCCTAAAAAACATGAATATGTAAATGATTTTCCTCAATATTTTCCTTAAAAAAAATCCGCAAATAAAATTATATATCATTAAAGTGCAAATTATTAGTCAAATCAAATTATCTAATTATCATTTCTATAACAGATTTCTCTTATTCTAAAGTCAAAAGAAAATGGAAATTTTTACATTTTTACATCAAATCAAAGCCGCAATTTTATAAATTTTGTATTTCTAGAGCAGCATGTAATATAAAGACATTTAAAAAAGAAATTTTTGGGGCAATTTTCGGTTAAAATATAAGAAAAATTCGAGTTTTCCAGAGAACGAAACATTTCCGCGGAAAAAGAAAATTGGTTATATACTAGTAATTTTGTGTAGAACCTTCCTATAGAACAATTTCTTTTGTAACTGATTTCCCTTGAAGGAAAGTTGGGCCATTGAGCCTCATTAGTAAACCAAATGTATTTGTAAAGGGTATGGTTTACGTTTATCCAATTGCAAAAATGCAACCGCAAATCATTGTCACCGTCCTGAAGATTCTGGACGCGCCGAATATGGAAAGGTTTTAAACCACTTTTGTGAATGACTTTCCATGTCGTAGTTTGATTAACTTTGACACAGGTTGCAATGCGCCTTGTACTTACACCAATGTTCTACCATGTTTAGAATTTCTTCGTCCACTGCTAAACCAAGACCAGTTTACCTCTTAGATGTAATTCTCACACTGGAATACATTCCAGTTTCACGTGCATTGTTGAATATTGTCTGGAATATATTTCAATCTGGCACTTTTCTGTTTGGGAAGCGACGTTGATATTTAGCAACTACATGCTTAGCGCTACCGTTGCACTACCCATAAATAAAAATAATATCAGCATATTCTCGATGACTAAATGTGGCAGGCATTACGAAATTATATATGTACAATACCGAGTAAACGAACGCACATGTAAAAATAAATGCGACAGTTATAAAATAAGCGTTTAAATCACAAAAGTCAAAATAAATGTAGTAATTAGTAATCACTATTGTGAGTTTGGTATAGAATGAATGACCTACTCATAACAAAATATCAAATAATAACAGCTTCGCAATAATAGCAATAAAATATGTTCATTGCTATCTCAGTAACCGTTGATATTCGACCATATGTTTATTAGGCTTTTTTGTTCACTTTTGCCCCCTAAACACTTCTTTCGAATATTGGTGGTTCCCCTCCAATTACAAACAGCAAAAGTTGAAATTTTTTATAAACGAAACTGTTAAAAAAAAATTTCAATCCTGTAACGCCGCTAATTTTTTCAAAAAATATTATATATGTAGTTTTGTGGCACTAATTTTTCGTGTAGAATTCCCTCCTGGAATACTGACGCATATTTTCCTGACACCCTGTAGGTATATGAAAAGAAAGAAAACTATACACAGGATCTCCCACAAAATTTAGTCTCTAAAAGTATAAACGCGTATAGGAACTTAAAAAATAATAATCATATTCTTAATGAACTGAGGGCATATTCTAATATCATTCATTACATTAATTACTTCCAAGTTATCATAAATTGTCTTAAATGCCTTCCCTATAGCAAAAAAACATTTCTCTCTTCGGAAGGATTCTATTAATAGGTAAGTACGAATAACATAAATATTCTGGACTATTCCTTCTGTGCGTATATATTCCCTTCAAATTCGATATAAAGAACGATTACTTAGCAATTAACAAACACCTACTACAGCCAAAGTTCAAGGTTTCAGATATACATTATTGGGCCAGTTATCTGGGAATTCCGATCTATAATACATCACGTCAGTTGCTTCAATACAATATAATTCTTGTATGAAATATTCCATTTTGTTATGTATCAAAATATTATCAGTCTCTTCCAATGATTGGTAATAATAGGCGTACAAAAATGTATTCTGTTTTCAAATTAGAAATATCGAATACAATAACAAAATGTCTCGTTGGGAATGGATAATTATGATTACAGTTCTAGTTTTGCTACACAGTATTCATTAAGAATTTAACAAAAAGATTATACTACATACTACAAAATACTATTCATGCATGCTGTATAATACATAAAATACAACCTTTTCACATAAGTGTGTATACAGGAGGATTTATAAATAATGGGTCACAGGCCATCTGTTTATAATTTAAACCAATATATTAAGAATACACTTATATACAATGTGTTCCACTTTTCATGGAGCCACTCTTGTATCTCGCTCACCTGATATCCGTATACTTTGAAACTTTAGTGGTGAATATACAGGGTGAACCTTATATAAGTACAAATATTCTAACCAGCAGTACAGTTCACTGGTAGAGCACATAATTCATAGTCTTTTTACAAAAAAATCAGGAATAAAAAATTAAAATTTTAAATAAATTTCGTGATTTTTCAATACAAAACTTGTCGAGGACCGCTGTTCCGGGAGTCATGGTGGATGTGAATTCCACAGCGTTGCCAGTGTTACAATAGAATTTTTAGACATGTCAAAGAATGATTGAAATATGTTTATTTATGAAAATATTAATGGCCATCTCCTCCCCTTTGTCATTTCTATACCTCACCAATAAATTGAAAATATTAACCAGATTATCTACTCACAATCATAGTTATCCAGAATTTGTTCATTATCCATTTTTACTACACTCCAACTGATTTATCACAAATTAAATTTAATATCTTGTGTGAAAATCTTAGTTTTTCGTTATTATTCATAAAATAACTTAAGGAAATTGTGTCTTATGTGTTGTGTGTTCTAACAGTGTACAATGACATTTAGCTTGTGAAATGTGAATTACTGATTAAATAGTCAATTTTTTAACAAAGCAGGTAAGCTTGTGTGCACGTTTATGTATAATTTTTGAACATTGGACATAGTAATATCACATAATATCTTCCTAAATACTTTATGGTAGTATTTAACTTGCGAAAATTCATTTTTAATCGTTTATAGTTCATACTACATACCCAACTTTACTATACTTATGCTTCAAACAAGTATTTTTAAAATAGAATTAACCGTATTACTTTACTATTACGTTAAAGGAAACGTAATATTTATATTAGAGGGGATATGGCAATCTCGCAACAAATCATATGGTTCATTAGGTTGATTATGACAGATCTACCAGCACCAGCGGTCCTCAAAATGTGAGTATTTAAAAAAATTAATATCTCCGTAAATATTAGAAATTTTTAAAAATAGCTTTCACTAGACTGATCTATATGACGAATTACACCAGCAGTTAAAATATTTGTACTTATTTAAGGTTCACCCTGTATACCTATAAAGTGAGTCTTTAGACGTAGACATATTTGATTATAGTCAGAGGCGTCCGATTCAAAGATGGAGTAAAATGACAACTACAGCTAAAAATACTATTATTATGATTTATAAGCCAAAATTAAAAAAGAAACACATTTTTTCATAAAGTCTGACACTGAAATAACGCCGGAAATTTTCGAAGCGAAGAGACCTTTAGTGATGGAGTTTCTATTAAGAATTATGCAATCAAAATGGCAAAACAATTCAATGAAACAAAAATTGTCAAATAATTTGTAACAGTCTCAGTGCCGTATCGAGCAATTGCAAGACGTGTAGACTACATTAATCGATATGTAGCGAAAAAATTGCACGACACAATTTTGCACTCTGCTTGGACGAAAGTACTGACCTACCCGACATCGTCTAACTTTTGTTCGAAGTATTCAAGAAGACTTCACTGTAACAGAGGATAAGCTTGATCTTATTCATCTCCATGGCGCAGCTAAGAGTATGGATTTTTTAAAGCTATAAATAGCGTGATATCAGACTATGAGGGCTTCGATAAATGTTCCTGTATTATCACTGATGGAACCAAAGAACCAGAGCTATTATAAGAACTGAAACTAGATTTGCAGGACTCTTAAAACAAAATAATATCAAGTGTCTTGCGATACACTGCATTGTTCACCAAGACGACCTCTGTGGAATCTGTTTACGTCAAATGATTGTCATTTTAGTGGTTATTAAAATAACTAATATTAAGCCGATCCCAGACGATGTAGCAAATGCCTTCCAACGTTGGACACATCGCCATTTGCCACATCGTGTGGGCGGGCGCTGGTCAATTGCATGTGTCCAACGTTGGCTACATGCCACGTTCGGGCTTCTGTCGGTAAAGCCGGTCCCAGACGATGTGTCCAACATTGGTTCAAATGTTGCTTCCAATGTTGGTGCCAATGTTGGACACAATTTTCGTCATAAAAGTGTGGCAAGTGTGTCTCCTACACGATGGGGTGAACTTTTCTTGCGACGTTGTAAACACATGTGGGGCCAACGTTCGTCAGTGTCGTACTTAATACTGCAGATTCACATAACAGTAAAAAATGGAATACGTGCGCTCTTGGAATGCGTCAAACATACGATCGCTCGTGTGGGTGTGTGACGAACGATGCTTTCAACATGCTTCCAACGCTGGAAGCTCCTTTGACGCGGTTCAGATTTACCGACAGAAGCCCGAACGTGGCATGTAGCCAACGTTGGACACATGCAATTCACCAGCACCCGCCCACACGATGTGGCAAATGGCAATGTGTCCAACGTTGGAAGGCATTCGCCACATCGTCTGGGACCGGCTTAAATCTGAACCGTGTCAAAAGAGCTTCCAACGTTGGAAACATGTTGGAAGCATCGTTCGGCACACACCCACACGAGCGATCGTGTGTTTGACGCATTCATTAGCGCACGTATTCCATTTTTTTACTGTTCTGTGAATCTGCAGTATAAGTACAACACTGACGAACGTTGGCCCCACATGTGATTCCAATGTTGCAACAAAAGTTTACCACATCGTGTAGCAGACACACTTGCCATACATTTATGACGGAAATTGTGTCCAACGTTGGAACCAACATTGGAAGGAACATGTGAACCAACGTTGGACACATCGCCTGGGACCGGCTTTATGAGAACAGGCAATCACGGTTCGACTTAGAAAGGTTCGTGGGTTTTTGGCCGAAGTAGATGCTACATGGGAGAACTTATTATCACACCGATATTCGTTGGTTCAGCGCAGGAAACTGTTCGCAATGTTTCTTCACTCTACTCAAAAATACTCCTTTTTTCTTTAAAAACGAAGTGAAGTCCGATAGTACGGAACTGGAAAATCAAATGGTAGATGTAAAATTATTAGACTTTGCATTTTTAACAGACCTGATATCTTAACCAGTTATATTTGACGCTACAAGAAAAGCAGCAGAATATTGCTAATTTATATAGTCACATAAGAGGATTTAAAAATAAAATTAAGCTTTTTAAGTGTTCACTAGAAAAACACGATTTTTTATTTTTTCCGATAACTGGCACTTTGCAGAAATGAACGATTTTGAGAAAGTTTCATACTTAGATCATGTAAAATATATTGACACATTTGCAGAAGAATTCGAAAACCCTTTCAGCAACTTTAAAAAAATCGAAGGAGAAATTTAAATTTTTACTCAGCCACTTACAAATTGTTGAGAACATAAGCAGACCTTCAATTGTTTGACCTGTAGTCAGATCCTTTTTTCTAGGAAAGACCGGAAATAGGACTGAACTTTTTTAAGTTACTCCCAGGAGAACATTGCATCAACTTGCAAACCTTAGGCCTTATGATGGGCTTAATACTGGGAAGTGCGTATCTTTGTGTCAAGTTTTCCAACATGAAATTTATAAAGTCAAAATATAGGTGTTCTCTATCACTTACTCAGTTGCTTCGTTTGTCAACAACAAATATTAATGCCAATAATGATATACTGGCTAGTGAAAACCAACATCCTCAAACTTCCCACTAACTTTTTTGTAGATTTGTTATTCTTTTTAATACATGAAAATACCTAACCATACAAGGCGGACAAATGAAAACGAAACAGAGCCATTTTCAGGAACTGCGTCAAGATTGTAGAAAAACATTTTTTTACTATATTAGAAAGGTATTTTAAGCTAATATATATCAAATCTCCTACAATTCCTATCAATAATAATAATATCTCTACCCCTCATTCTAATCACAGGGATTAGCCCAGAAGTCGGAGACTTGTGCGGGAGAGGGGGCGGCATATTATTATTAAGAAGGCCGCATTTGCGCCCAGCAACGACTTACGTTGGTAGGCCCTAACCACTATTCAGTGCAGGAATGAGGGAAACCTGAAAAACCTCATTAATTAGGGGGGTAGTCAAATATCAACCGATATCAAACTCTCACATTGACCCAAGCTAACATTATTCCACCCTACCATACCCGCAGAGAGGCTGCCAATCCTCTCCACGAATATAGCTTATATACGGTCTACCGGCAGCTGGGCTCGAACCAACTCCGATCTAGTCACTTCGATTCAAGTACTGACGCCTTAAACCGCGCGGCCACTGACCGACCCAAATGAAGTCATATGTATGGTTTCTGATACCAAACATATAGGTATGGTAATGAAAAATTCCACAGACAAAGCTCTATTCAATAATTATCTAAAAGAATAATCTAGCTGGTCGTGGCTTTAGTCCGCATAAACAAGCTATTAAGAGAACCTTTAAGATCATGGAAAATGAGGAATATATGTGCCATCAAAGGAATAGTGAAATATCAGCAATTGCGGAGCATAGCGCAGGAATAGAAATCTAGAAAAATCAAAGTAACTAAGACAAAGAGTTAGAACTACTACTACTTCAATTTGGAAACGATTTCCTTGTAATAGTCAGAAACCGAAATGTGACATACCATGCACCAGAACGTCATAGACTAGTACATACATCAAATATAATTACCAAGATACCTAAATTGAAGAAGTGCAGTCCAGAAATTGTTTAACCATTGCTGTACCTTTACCTAACTGGTCATCGCAAGCCACAGAAATACTGCATTTGCACTTTGACGTGTTTTTGCTGTGACTGTGGCAGATATTAATACAGAAAGTCTGAGAGAACTAGAGTTATCTGAGAAGCTAATGGACGATCTTAGAGATCTTGAGATGCTTCACACCAAAATCAGATGATTGACCTTAACCTGCTTCATTTAGAAGAATCAACCTGAAAATTGGCGGTTTCAGGTTTGTTTTGGTATGAGAATTATTAATTTGATGCTGAATTTGCCGCTATCTGTACATAGTATTAGTTACATCCTGTTACTTCAGTAAATCAGAACACATTTTTTTAGTCAAATGAACTATGGCTGAAACGGGTAGAAAATCTAAAAGGCAGTTCCATTTTACATAAAATCGGTACTGTAGTTTAATTCATCTAACTTTATCGTTTTTTGAGATATTTGCATTTTAAATGTTCAATGTAAAATCGACACCGTTATAGCTTTGACTTTTTTCAAGTAGGCTTCTGTCAGCACTTCAGTTTTTCGTGTCAACAAATTTTTAACAATTTTGCCTTAAGTTAATAAGACTCTATTTTTCTAATTTAGTATTAGTAGCAACAGTTCTAATACCCAAAATTGCCATGACATAATGATTTTTCCAACAGTAAAATGAGCGATATGATTTGTGTTTCTGCTCAATCAAATTTTAGTAGGCTTGATATAGCCAGAAAGTATATATAATTATAGTCAAATATAAAACAACGCAATGTTTTCATCCTAAAAGTTACAATGGTACTACAAAAACTATCAACGATGATGAGGTTCAGTTCGTATTTAGAAAAACTCACACTAAATATGATAACAGTGATAAGCCAATCGTCTATCCAGATAATTTTAAAGAAAGACAATCTCCGTCCATATAACTATACTCCTGTCAAAATTTATTACCTGAAGATTTACCAGCTCGTCTACAATTTGCTTAATTTTCGCTAGATAAATAAACAAAAAACCAAGATTTTCTTAAAAACATCCATCATCGATGAGTGGCTTTTACTAGTCGAGATGTTTAATTGGAAAAACAATCATTTGTGGGAATTCGAAAATCCCCATGCTCTAAGGGAAAAACATTTCTCTATTCAATAATTATCTATAAGAATAATCTAGCTGGTCGTGGCTTTAGTCCGCAAAGTAGTTAGTTTCAAACAATATTGTTAATACCTAAAAATATATAAAAAAACCGATTACATAAAACTATTTCCAATTATATTAAATGACCAGTGCACAAAGTTAGTTTGATAAAGTTAGGTTATATTTAAGTTCAATTTTACGATTGATAGATCAAGTTGTTGTTCTTGTGGATATGTATGCAATATTGTATATATGTATATGCATGTATGTATGTGTATATGAAGAATGTAAATAATAATTTTTAGGTTTTTAAGTAAGAAAAGTATTAGCTGATCAATTGACCACACCTTTTCTTTTGTTTTTTCTCTTGGTGAAGCTATTTTTTGAATTTTTGTAACTTAGTCAATAAATCTTATTACTATCCGATCCGGAGACAGACGGTAAATTTGGTTTAGGACTTCTCCGCTTATCAGCTTGTGTATATCAGAGTTTTCATTAACTTTCTCTGAATAGAAGTTATTCGACTGAATGTGAACGGAACTAAAGTTAGCAAACTCATTAGTGAGATCTTAGGGTTTATCTATGATAATGTTATTACTGACCATATATTTAGGAACCGGAAGTTTTTTACTATTTATAAAACCCCCATAAAACCTTTGAATTAATAGTTATTTATGCAACAAGTACAAAAACTAAGGTACAGGTAGGACAACACATCGAGTGCAATAAGAACTTTTTGTACGAGTTGCATACAATATTTTTTCCACGTTCATGCAAAAACCAAAAAAATGTTTTATTTAGATGACACTTAGTGTAGGAAAACATGATGTCGATTTGAACGTTTATGTTTGTCATGATGACAAAACGCTGTAGTAGAATGACAGATGAATGCAATAAACATTTTATTGCACTAGTGCAATAAAGAACCACTTTTTCCACTAAATATGGTTCAATAAAGTTTTGTTTTTTGCACGAACGTAGAAAAATAGATTTATTTCAAGTAATTGCCAGTGCTTTTTATAGGCAACGTCAAACAAATTTGATTGTATTTTTTATATACTTAAAAGTTTTATAATTTACAACACACAGGCAGGAAAGAGAAAAAATATTTACTTTTTAGTAAATCATACAATTGAAATAATTTTATAGTACAAAATAACAGAAAAGTGTGTGTCCAAAAAGTATATAATTTTCGAGATGTCTTCAAAATTAACGAAAATATATGAAAATACATATGTACATATGTATGTATGTGTGTATATATGTATATAAATGTATACAGGGTTAACTATAACTTAGTACAAATATTTTAAGAAAGGATAGGGAAAAATAGGAATTAACGGAATCAAACATCTAAAAAATTCCAAACTTATTTATAGTTATTAAATAAAGACATTTGTGTTGGGTGCAGATACTTTCCCACAATATAGTTCGCCGGTTTGGTTTTCTAGGTTATGGAACAAGACTGCCACGGTTACATTAAAACTTGTCTATTATTTATTCCTTTCGTTCGATTTTGTTATAACAAATAGGCATTTTATCTAATTGTATCTACGGGAAGTGTCTTTTATCGGTAGTGAGTGGCTGTAACGAGCGAATATGTAGTTTTACCAGTTTATAATGAAATAATGAAAAACGAATGTAAAATACTGAAGCTAACTGGATTAACTGTTACCTATCTATCAGGTATTATTACTAATAAGAATGTTAATTTTTGTCGTTTCTACATTTAGAAACGCTATAAAAAGACGACCGCATGGTAGCTAACATTGTTGACAGATGTAAGCTTTATCTACGAATCTAAGCCATCTCAGTCGCTTCTTATCATAGGCGCCGACTTTCCGTAGGAAAAAAGGGTTTTGCCCCATTTTTTAAATATCGAGCTAAAATTCTGGAATAATTTTTTTATTGTCTTTTAGGCCTCCCTGAGCACGCGGTTAAATTTTTTGTACTTAGTCATAGCTAACCCTGTATGTGTAGGTATATACTTTGTGCCTATTATTATTTTCAAAATAAACTAAAAATAAAAAGAACAAAACTAACGGACGATACCTACCTGCAGCAAGATTTGTGCTTGTGACGTCATATTACAGAAAGAAGCACCAGCTGGCGGCAAAAACCATTTACCTGGTAGGTTCTTTATTTCAGTATCGTTTTCTAACTTTTTAAGTAAATATAAGATGAAAATAAAGCATTCTCGGACTGTCTCGCCGAGAGTGTGGATGCAGCATTAGATAGACATATACAAGCTTGAAAATGATAATATAACAATCAGTGAGAGTGATATTACTTGCTTATAACTTTTTAGTATGATTTAGGTAAATAATCATTATTAATTTTTAATAAAATCAATAATATCACATTTACTTTTATGGTATATTTTGAAAATCAATTATATTTTAAAAAACTTTACTGCATTTATAAAAATTGACCACCAATTATGCAACTTTCTCCCATTCTTGTTTCCGACGCAGCAAACACTTTACATTTAATTTTTTATATCCTATACAGGGTGTTTCAAGATTAGATGTACATACTTCAGTATTCCTATGCACTTAGTATGGAAACGCTTCGTTTAGGATATCCAGAATGTCAATTTTAAAAAAAAATTCTTTAATAACTCTCGACTAATTTAAGCTAAATTAATGAAATTTTATATGCAAAGGTTTCCTGAGACGGGAAATTCAAATTTTATGCACAATTGGCTGTATCTCCAAGAGAGCGCCACAAGCGGCCATTAGGACCCCTTTAAATTGCTTCAAATTTTTTGTGCCACAGTGTATGTCATTTCGGAATAGAAAGATAGTTTTCCCTATATTTTCTACATTAGAAATATATACCTTATTGAAGTCTCTAGGAGCAACCGTTTCCGTTAAAAACTCATCTAACATCTACAATTTTGCAATTTTCACAAATAATTCAGGCTGTTTTGATTAAAAACTAATAGTTCATAGTCTTTAAAGTGTTATGCCTTGTTTTTTTAGATAAAAGTAAGGTAGCACTCTAATACACTGACAAAGATTTCGTATTATATAGCAATTGCAAATACGGAATTCCAGGAAACACTGACTGAAAAACTATAGCAAACAGCTACAGTCATATTAACTCTCATAAGCTTGAAACCGGTATATGTATAGTAGGCTGCTGATGAGTGACTTTAGATGTTCGCTATGGGTTTTCCAGATGTAATTCAATGCTGATCGAGGCATAAGCCCGCAGAGTAGTTGTTTCTTGGAATTCCGTATTTGCAACATATCTTTATCGCCGAATCGCGATAGAGGTCGCTAGCTTTTAATGTTTACATTAATTTCCAGCACTAAGGTTTAGAAGGCTCCTTTGAATTATCACAAAGATTAAATGTAGAATCATATTTGATGTTTTTACAGAATGATTTACTTCATTTATTAGAAGATATTCCACTAAATTAGTGTTGTACAATACAATACAAGATCAAGACTTGACATCTTGAATTGTAAGACAAGACAAGATTTAAACCATGTCATGCGAGAGAGGACAAGAAATATTGTTATAGCAAGAAGTCAAGCAAATATAAGGAGTAATATTTAAGTGGACTTTTGCACTAATCTATACAATAAACACCTTTTGTACGAGTTGCATACAATATTTTTTCTACATTCAAAACCAAAAAATGTTTTGTAATTCAGTTAGTATTCAAAGAAAACTAATTTTATTTTGACCCAGTTTTTCTACTAAATATAGTTCAATAAAGTTTTGTTTTTTGCATGAACGTAGAAAAAGATACATATTGGTTCAGCTCCGCTAAACTAGAACTAATTATAAATAATTCACTTCCACTTGACTGAAAGAGTCCCGCTCCGATTCTGTTTCACCTAAGGTAGGGTTGTCAAATAAGGCCCGTCTGGAAATAAGGCCCGTTTTCAGGTGGTGGCGCCATCCTGTGTACCTTACGTAAATTATCTCAAAAAAGTATTCTATATATGTATATCTACTATACCGACTAAGTAGCAACGGTTAATTTCCGCACACCCTTGCGGTTTGAGCAATATTTCGATAGCCAGCTGTACTTCCATCGCTGTTATAAAATTTACAAAAGTTAAAATTTTTGCCGTGAATCATTCTCAGTTGTGTACAATAAGTAAGTATATGTGCCTGCTACTATATTATAACAACACTTCCTTCTATATACTATTTGTTCATTTACATAGTTCACTTAACCTAAAAATATGTCAAACAGAAATAAAGCCCACCATACACTATACGAGGGCTTTATTTCCAACCACAACTGGGCCTTATTTCCTACCGTAAAATGTATGTACTTGTTTTTACTTCAGATGTAAACATGGGAAAAATTTGCATGAATATAAGACCCAAATGGAATTTCGATGCCATGCTAAGTGCGATAAATGCAGTAAGTGTTGGTAGATTATCTCAAAAAGCGGCTTCGGAACGTTATGGAATCCCAAGACGAACTTTAACAAATCACTTGGCGTCGGGATCTGTAGACCGAAAACTAGGAAGGCAAAGTATTTTGACAAGACAGCAAGAGAAAGAACTGGTATCTCGTATATTTCGTTTAGCAGCTGTAGGTTACCCAGTAACTGCGAGAATAGCCAGACATCAAGTGTATCGTTTTTGCCAATTTAACAATATCCCAAATAATTTTAATTCAAATAAAGAAATGTCTGAAAAAACTTGGTTCAGATCATTTAGGCAGCGGAACCCTGAGCTTGTAATACGTAAAGCTCAGAATATGAACCCTGCCTGCCATTGTTAATGACTACTTTACATCACTAGAAAAAGTTTTAGAGGAAACGAGTATTAGGAATAAACCGGAACGACTTTACAATATGGATGAGAAGGGTTGCAGGTTAACCCTTCATCATCAGCAAGTAGTATTGGCCCGAAAGGATATTAAAAGGTTACATTTAGTGGCACCTGAACATGCTGAGAACGTGACAGTAGTTGGCTGCGTCTCTGCTATCGGCACTGCCATCCCACCATTAATTATCTTTAAAGGTAAAAGACTCAAACCAGAATTTGAAGACAATTTACCTGTTGGTACACTTGTTAAAATGACTCCAAAAGGTTCTATGACTACTGAGCTTTTTATAGATTTTATAAAACATCTCGCAAGGTATAAACTTCCTGGAGAAATTTTGCTAATTTTTGATGGTGCAGCTTGTCATTTAAATTAATTTTTGTCTGTGACAACACTAAGCAAAATATAAGAATTATGCCAGTTGAGGCTCCTGTCCACTTCTTAGTTTATAGTTATGTAATTTGAACTTACTACAGAAAATTCAAAAGTCTGGTAATTCAGTTAGACATGATGAAGATATTTTCTATACAGTTCGACGTCATATGACAAAATCAATGACATTCACGTTAATGGTGGAGATTTGTAGCACTTACTTAAACAACTTATTAATTTGTTTTTTTTTGTTGTTAATACATTTTTCACTGGTAGGATTTTTCATTAAATACGAAATTAACTAGACAATGGCATCAATGAAGTACCTTTTCCCTTAGAAGAGTTGTTTCTTTCATAATTTACTATCAGTTAGACCCAAATGTCGAAAATAAAAAAGTAGGAGCAGGATGAATGTTTATAAAATTACTTTTTTATATTAATCTAGTGTAGTATGTAAATACAAACAATAGTAATGAGACGGTTAATGATTTTTCATCAGTTAAGGTCTATTTCCTGCCTAATGTTTTTATAAATACCCACCATGCGACCATATGACAAATTTGTGTAATAAATCAACCAAGCAGCGATTGCTATAATTATTTCCAATTATGTGTACATAGTGAATTATTTTTTTATCAATTTCAATTATTCAATTTGCCAATGATACACGGAAAAAATTGTCGTCGCAAATATTCAAGCAATAGGCTAATTCAAAAAATTTTATTTTTTTGCGAATTTTCATAAAAAATGTGTAATAAATATGTTAACAATACCTAATCAGAAGAAATTTCCATTGAAAATATATCATGCGTTCATAAATTTAGGGCATAGAGACCCCGCTGGGATTGTGTGACGTCACCATTTCCTTCGCTGGCCCGTGCCTAGCGACAGACAATAAAAAATCATGTACTGTGCCCCGCTTAGTACGGCTACTGATTTCGGGTGTGGATGTGCCTCTGCGTAAAGCAACGTTCAGATAAACGTTAGTGCAATGGCACTGCAGTTGTACTGTTGTATTGTAATTGTATGGTATTAAATATTATGTACTCTGCTTACATAAAATTACTGTAGCCTTAAGAAGTTGGGGAATTTATCCGCTGTAAGTTGGCGACATGCAAAAACTCAAGATTCTTGACCTTCAGAGAGGTTATGTTTATGTTTTGTCAACTACGTCCCTATCTACGGAAATTGTTGGTTTTTATTATTTGCCGAATAGTAATTAAAAGCCTACCCTAGATAAAATATAAGCCTACAATCTGCAGGAATAGATGGTCTATTTGAATGTTTGGTTAAATCACAGTATACTAGCATACTGTGGGTTAAATGAGGCCCCACTAATTTTAGCAAGTCATCAAACACTGCCACTGTCATTCGGATGAAATGAAAAAATAATCGGCATTCTCATTTCGCATTTCTTTATATAAATTATAGAAATCACCTTGCATGTGCTATCTGCGGTTAATAGGTCGCACCCACTATCTCCGAGTTCTTCTTTTCATTTTTTTTTTGCATGTATAGTTTTAATACATATTGATGTCGCTGCGAATAAGAGCAGCAAAAGTAACTGTTTCTAAACCAAACAGTCCTCTTCATCCATTTTTTTTAGAAACAAATCAATTCTATACTAAATATCTAAATTAGAATCTAATTTAAAAACTTAACCTGCAAAAATGTGAAACTTCTGTTTACTGTCAAAAAAGCAGTTTTCTGATTGGTCCTTGTATGATTGTTGGAAATGGATTGGTAAAAGCTAAATGCTTTTAGCTTCTGCCATACAACTGCAGTACAAAGGCGTTACTATTAAGTTTATCTGAACGTTACAAAAGTCACCCGTATTTCTCGCCGTTTTACTTCAGTATCTTTGAATATTTGCAAGTGGGATGAGTTAACATTCCTATTATTTGTTAAACCCTAGATTATTCAGTTATTAAATGTCTAAAATTATTTGTATTTTGTAGAAAACACTATTTCAAGAATACGGCGCCCTTTTTAATAACTTTGCTGCAATACCAATGCAACCGCACTAATCTTATGTGAATGAAGCTTTAGTCAATTTTAATAAGATGAGTTTTTCACTTGAAAAAGACTTTACAAAAGCCTATTCAACCAATTTGCCGACAATAGATATTATAATGGTTATGGAGTATTTTAATTCAAATAATGACTTTATTAGTGCAGAAGTGAGAGGAATTAAACTGCAGAGGTAAAGTTAATTAAGCTTACTGGTAATTAGGCCATATTTGGCCCTTTTTACCTACTAACTTATACTACCCTCCACCCTTACAATCACAAACATTCATGGGTAGGACAGAAAAATTCCTGCCCCGTGTTGGATTCGAACCAACTTCCGGCCGCTCGTGCTTCCCTGGCAGCGGCTGCTCGTCACCGCCTTGGCCGCTCGGCTACCGTCAGCCCTTAACTGCAGAGGTAAGTAATACAGTTGATACCACATTTGCGTAGTAATCTACATGTGTAAAAAATTGTAATCAGATGTACTTATTGTTGTTTTTTTATTTTTAAGGTCTGGGCGAAAAGAATGCAGGGCTAATGCCGTAAGTTACGTCCAAGTCAAAAGAACGAATAATATATGTTCCTTAAAATGTAAAGTAACCCCAGAACATAAAGTTAAATCCAAATGTTATAATGTAGAGGAAATTATTCATGAGCAAAATAGTACTGTTGTTAAAATCCAATGCTCTGATTGTGCATCTTGTCAAGGTGGTTGCAAACATGCAGTGGCATTTTTAATGAGGCTACATCGCCGTAGCGAGGAACCCTCTCCAACAGAAAAAATATGTTATTAGAAATTCGTTTTGGCAAGTAGTGGTACTACAAAAAAAATATAATTGCAAGCGATTTTGGTGTAAGATCTTCTGTTCCTGAATCTACTCAAGTATTTGAGAAATACTTGCAAAAAGCTAAGAAGCGCAAATTAAGTAACATTTTATTGAGATATGAAGAACCTTTCCCATATGAAAATTTGTCATTGCATCACTTAGTTTTAAAGTTTTTACAATTTGCAAAGTGCCTGTTTCATGAAAAATAGCTATACAGATAGAAAAAAACACAAGAGGTCTAAGTAATAATAGTTTATGGCACGAAATGAGCTATGGGCGAGTTACCGCTTCTAGAGTACATGATGCCATTAAATGCAAAACCATAGACGGGATTTTAATAGAACAAATATTTGGTGCAAAATTATTACAGACTTCGGATATGGAGCGAGGTTTGCGATTAGAAAATGAGGTACTGAAAGTATTAACGGAAAATACTAAACCAAAATACAAGAAGACTGGTATATTTTTATGTAAGGAATTCCCTATTGTAGGAGGCAGTCCTGATGCTATAAATAATAATGTTATAGTTGAAATAAAATGTCCTAAAAGCGATATAACAATCGGTTTGATTTGCTTGTACATATTTATGCTTGTTCGTTTGCTCCTGTTGTATTGTGGCACCTTCCTCTGGTGAAGCATATGCATCCATTCTATCCTCCATAGGTAAACAAATTTTTTTGGAAGTGATTGCCTCTTCAATACCTGTTTCGTTTTTAAATAAGCAGCCCTTGGTGATTTCGAATGTAAGACTGTTCTATCTTTTTGACAATCAAATTTGTGTGATGTAGTGTCCGGCTTTAATTTTATTGGAACATTAGGCATCATTTTATAGTACATGTAATTTTCCACATCTTCTTCGAACTGCAATCTAAGTTATGTAACAATATTTTTCGTAAATAATTATTATAAACTGAGCTTACGTTCATTTTAAAATAATTTAACATTAATATTTTGATAAAATGTCGCTGTTATTGTCTGCACTGTACGTTATATCCTTAAAGTGAAGCACTATAGTCTGTTTGGAAATGAAAGAGAATAATAAAACCCCGAGATAAGAACCGGCCATGGGCATGGTAATATTTCGTTTCAGGTAATTATCGGGTAACACTAATGCTAACAGGTAATGAGTGTACATTAGTATATATTACTGGATACAGCATAGAGCTGAAGACAGTGTACTGTGACGTGCTAGTGCAGTAGAGTAAAATTCGACTTGTGTTTAGTGATTATTGTACCAGTATAATATTGTTAGTATAATATAATATAATTATTGCCAGTATAATATAATATTGTTTGGGTAAATTGTCAAGCTTATCAGATTACGTACCTGCTAAACGCGTGAAAAGATCTGCGCTGTCTCAGAATGAGAAGATTATTATATTAAATGTATTTAATGCATTGAAACACCAACAGTGTTGACGACATCGTGGAAAAGTGTTACAAAATGACAGGGATTGGAAAATCGACTATCTACAGACTTTTAAAGGAAACAACAACAAGATACTGTAAATCCCTCAAAATCATCTACAGGGAGGTCAAAAGTCATTATAGATGATTTCTTCAAAAATGTCATTCGCAGAAAAGTACACTCCTTTTATTTTAAAAAAGAAATACCAACGCTAAACAAAATTTTAAGTGAACTTTCAGAGAACAACGATTTTTTAAAAATCAGTAGAAGCAAATTATGGGCTGTCTTACGAGAGTCGAATTTTTGCTGAGAAAAGCAGAACAGGAAGTCAGTTCTTATCGATAAAGATGAAATTATTTGTTGACGAAGATCCTACTTAAGATTAATTAGAAAATTCCGTGACGAAGGGAGGAATATTTATTATCTAGACGAAATTTGGGTCAACGAGGGATATACTGTAACAAAAGTATGGCAAGATAAAAATGTAAAAAGTTTTCGACAAGCATTTTTGGATCGACTTTCAACAGGGTTCAAGGCACCTTCAGGTAAAGGGCGAAGATTAATAGTGACACATATAGGTAGTGCCAGTGGTTTTTTAGATGACGGTTTACTTTTATTTGAATCTAAAAATACAGGTGACTATCACGAAGACATGAACGCAGATGTTTTCGAAGAGTATTTTACACAGATGTTGGATCTTATTCCTCCGGGGTCTGTAATTGTCATGGATAATGCCAGTTACCATTCACGACAGACCGAGCGGACGCCTACGACTGCTTGGAGGAAAGCCGATATAATTCAATGGTTACCCGGAAAAAACATTTCTTTTGAAATAAATATGGTAAAAAAGGAACTTTTGGCACTTGTCAATCATAATAAAGATCAGAAAAAATATATTATCGATGAAATGGCAACAAATCGCCAAATAACGGTACTACGGTTACCACCTTATCACTGTGAACTTAACCCAATCGAATTAGTCCGGGCGCAGGTAAAAGGAGAAATAATATGACGTTTAAATTAAGTGACGTGAAAATTTTGTTAAAAAATTCCTTGGAACGAGTAACTGCAGATAACTGGCAAAGATGTATACATTATGTACAAAAAGAAGAGGAGAAATTGTGGGAACTCGATAATTTAATTGACGTTACTGTGACGTGACTATCGTTATCAATCTAGGGGACGAAGATAATTCATCAGAATATTCAGAGGCTGAATTTTAATATACCTACTTTTTTATTTTCTTTATTGTACATTTATACAACACTACATTTACTCACCATAATTTGAATTTTCAAAATACATATATTTTTGTGTGGAATAAAAGTCTATTCATTAAATTTAAATAAATATCTTGATAATAATATTGAATAATTTTATTTAAATTACTAAAAACCCTCTTAACCCGGTTATGATGATTAAAGTAGCCTCATGTTTTGAAATGCTGTTTTTATATTGTTTACTTATAAGACAAATGGACGGAGAAATTGAAGCGGCATAGACAAAGACGGATTGTGGGGGATTAAATTTTAGCTACCTGCTACAATTTAGTACGGTTCGATCACACAAAGTCTTTTTAAAAGTAGATCTATCTATACCGATAATGCGTAATATAAAAATATTGAATATAAGCACCAGTACTACATTTACTTACGATTTGCATACATAATAAGCTTTTATTACTCTCTTTCATTTCTAAACAGACTGCATACACATATTTCATTACATTTACATATTTACGTTTGCAGTTAAAAAAAAATATATTGCCAACGTATTCCTGTTTGTAAAGAAACTGTTTTATTTTACGAAGGAAGTAATTTTTTTGTAAAAAGTTTTGTTTGTCAAAGGAATTACGTTACCATGTAAATTTAATTCAAAAAGTAAAACATGTTAATTAATTGAAGAAAGATAATTCATTTTTATTTTCCAGGTAGATACTTACGTATTAAAATACTGAAAAAAAAAATTAGTATCGTATTTCAAGACGAAGCTTCGTGTTGGTATACAAGGTGTTTCAAAAAGGCATGGCATATTGCTGCAGCTTATTAATCACAGAAAAATAAGCACATATTTCATCAAAACTTGACTAAAGCGCATCTTTAATGGTGCCGAACATGCTAGTGTTAACAGTTTCTTTATACAAATTGTCACAATGCTGTCCGTATATTTTTCTATAAAATTGTATTGAATTGTATGGTCCCCATATCTCGCAAGGTATACCCGATATCACAGCTTCTGCCGCAGCAAATACGCATGAACCACATTTACCATGGTTGTGTCCGTGGGAAATTTTCAACTATATTTTCCCGTTAATTTGCTTGTGATTGTAAATAATTTTTTAGTGATTTTGTGTTCTTAAGAAATAATAATAATTTAAGCTCTACAGCGTGTTCCGAAAATCATAAGCGCCCTAATCCAACAAGTGAGAAAGCTCGGATGACAAAGAACTTGTGTGAATGAATTAGAGGGTTCGGGACCAAAATGTGAGTAAAGTGATGCGGTTAAAGAATATGCAACTGTGAAACGGAAAATGGTAATTAATTATCCTCAATTACGACTTGTCCACTTTTGTGGTGAGTAAATTCTGCGAGAATGGAATTTGAACGAGTAGACCATTTCGTGTATCTAGGGGCGCTTATCTCAAGTAGTTGCAATGAAGAACAAGAAATCGAAGAATAAGTAAGGCTAACAGATGTGCGGGAGCAATTAATTACCTGCTGAGATCTAGACAGTTATCAAGGAACACAAAAATGGGAATTTATAAGACCATTCTGAAGCCAACGGTATTGTATGGATGCGAAACGTGGGTACTAAACAAAAAGACTCAAGAAATGTTGATGAGATGGAAAAGTAACAAAATAATTAGAAGAATAGCCGAAGGGAAAAAACGGAAGATGGATATGAAAGAAGAACGAACCGGGAGATATACGAACTATACAAAGAACCTAAGATAGAAATAGCTGTTAAAGCAAGAAGACTACAATGGCTTGGACACATTGAGAGAATGGAAGAACACAGAACGGTGAAATTAATAACCTGGAGCACATCAGAAGGAAGGAAAAAAAGAGGGAGGCCAAGAAAAAATGGAGGGAAGCTGTCGAGGAGGACTTGAAGGATAAGAATATAGTTAACTGGAGAAATAAAGCGAAAACAGAAAGTTATGGAGACGGATCACACAGCTATGGGCCTAAAAGGCCTGTTGAAAGCTATATATATATATATATATATACAGGGTCGGAAAACGCTGATGGTCTATCTGAGTTTACATGAGAGCGACAAAGTAAAGTATAGAAATCCGTGCGATAGACAAGGATGACTATATTGACGACGTTTTAAAATCTAAATAGTCACCGCCCATTTCGTCATTCAACAAATAAAATCCACTCCCACTTATATCTCAGCGACCAATAGCCATCTTTGCCATTCGCTTTCGCAAGAGATGTCGCTACTTGTGCAACTCCAACTCCGGTATTCTGATATTTTACCAGCGGTCGAAATTGTGGACAGTGACTAATCGCTAGCTTGTTGACCAGCGCGACGAGCGAAGCGTGCGGGGAGCAAGATTTCATAGTCGTACTAAATTTGAATGCGATCAGATATAAGAAATATATAAAACCAATTTTACCAATTTCGAGGCGTTAGATAATAAAAATTATAAGAATTATTTCAAAATTTAAAGTTTTTATCTTGTCAATTACCCAAGGTCGAAAATAATAGAAAGTGACTAACTCACAACACAGAGATGAGTACGGAAGGGTAAGGGTGGTTTGATTACCTAAGCGTGCCACTTGAGAAGAGTTAAAGCACACATAATTATCAAAAATAAGTTGACGTCGGCTGAACCTAGCACATTAACAATTTACTTTAAATGTGTCCCTGTTCTTATGGACGGCGATTGCCAACTACCATTCACTTACACCTACCTGATGCGCACTCCGCAAATTACACACTTAAGCCTTGTCCTCATGGACGCGAAATTCACGGATTTTTGCACGAATTTTGCAACTTCTGTTTTAATTATTTATGGCGGGAAAATCTCAACTTTTCACAATTGCAATTTGCGATACTGTCAAACACTACAAATATTAATGCCCCTTTCATTATTATGTGGTATTAATAAGTTTGTTTTGAACTTCTGATAATATACCATGGCAGTTTCATGATGAAAATGGTAGAAAATGTTATAGGTAGTTGACAACATTTGTTACAAATAGAGATTTTTCCACCGTTAGATAAATCGCGCAAATATTTGCGAATTCCGCATTGAAAAGGACAAAAGGCTTTAGAATACATACACACTATTGGTTACTAGCACTGTCACTATAACGGTCACACATTAACACTTATTACATCGTACCGCTTTCCATATGATCTTCATACGCCCATGTTTCGTCAAATTTAATATATTCTTCGATCCAGATTCTTATTTTTTAATATTTATTTTAATTAGTTTCTTCGCCATATCACTATTTCGTCCTTTCTATCAGCATACTCTTTTCGATTTCATTTATACGGACTAAGTTTCACCTTGTAAGATATAGCAATAGAATTTTTATTTGGAAAACTCTTTTTAAAAATATAATCTTCCTTCCGCGAGTTTCCAACACTTTCCGTTTCACAGTTGTACTTCTTTACCAGTTCGAGCATTAAATATCAACTTTGAGGATGTGTGGTTTCAACAAGACGGTTGTCCCGCTCATAATGCACGTCGAGTAACAGCATATTTAGAAACCACATTCTCTCAACATCTTATTAGTACAAGAGGCACTATTCCATGGCCCCCCAGATCGCCAGATTTATCGCCCAACGACTTCTTTCTTTGGGAGCATTTACGGACATTCACATGATAGGCCACGTAATTTAGTCAATTTACAGG
Source organism: Monochamus alternatus (assembly GCA_037114965.1). Lineage (NCBI taxonomy): Eukaryota > Metazoa > Arthropoda > Insecta > Coleoptera > Cerambycidae > Monochamus > Monochamus alternatus. Next base: position 17,596,948 of record CM073435.1, on the reverse strand, counting down.
CCCGAATTGAAGACGTCCCACATAATATTTCCCCTGAAATGCTAGAACACGTAAGAACCGAATTCTATGACAGATTAGGGTATTGCGAGGCACAAAGGGGGGCATTTTTGAACAACTTATTAGTTAAACATCAACATTAATTTTTTTCTTTCGTTTTTACTGCAATAAGTTTTAAGTTTATTTATGTTTTAGAGTTTTAGTATTACTTTCTGCCAGAGCGGCTATTAAATAAATACAAAGGCGGAAAATAATTGCAATTATTTTCATACACCGTTAGGTAGGTTTATAAAATAATTCCAAATAGTTAAAAGTACGTAAGATTTTGCTTTGTTTTAAGCAAATGCCTCCTACTCCGCACATGGAAACATCGGCACTGAAGCTGCCTGAAGCCTGAAGCTGACAGATGCCTGCCAAACCTTCCGGCCAATCGGATGCGCTCGGTTAGAAGTGGGAGCGACTGCTCAGATGTTATTCTAATTTATAAAACGTCGTCAATATAGTCATCCTTGTCTATCGCACGGATTTCTATACTTTACTTTGTCGCTCTCGTGTAAACTCAGATAGACCATCAGCGTTTTCCGACCCTGTATATATAAATTTTGCGAGACAAAAATTTTTAATCCGAATAAAACATGTTATTTTTTCTCCAACTGAAATCCCCCATTTAATTATTAATTTGTCTCTTTTAATCCTTAGATGAAATTTAGCTTTTAGTACTGAAAGTGAATACTTTTTTCTACTCCCTACATGGAAAATACTATTTTACTCCCTCATTTCAGGAAGAAAAGTAGTACTTTTCCTCCCTCGGGAGGAAAATACTTTGGCTTTGGCTTTTGCTTTGCCTTCCGAGGGCAAACAGGTAGCAACTTCAAATAGCTGTAAGACTAGTGTATAGACTTATTTTATTGATACACAAACTTCCTAAAAATGTATAATAATGCTTTTCCTTCAAACAGATTTTTATTACTTATTTTTATTTATAAAAATTGAAAACAGTTTAAATTGAGGTTTAAATTAACATCAATAATTATTGTTAAAATTTATGGTACAATTAGTTAAATTACTAATAGAAATTCCCTCTGAAGAAATATATTGCATGGCTCTGCTGGTGGAGATGAGTTCCTGTTTGTTATTTTTCAAATTCGTGCTCGTTGGTGAAGTACTTGTGGTAGAAACAAAATTTTCAAAAATAAGACAACGTTTTTTGGTACTTGAAGTAGTACTTTATCCCGTAATTATTTGAGTCGCTACCTCACGTTTTTAAAATTACAATCTTATCTTCATATGTAAGTAAATTTCATCTGGAGCTTCTGCAATAAACTTGTTGATATCCTACCTTGAAAAAGTATTGACTTTCTTGGCTTTATATCCAGCAGATTTCCTTTTTAAAAAAGCTACTAATTTAGAAAACTTAATGTCGATGTTGTCTTTAATTTGGAGTGTATATCGCAATATGCTGTATTTGCTCCATAACGATGAAGGCTTCAAATCAGCTCATTTTTAGGACCCCTTCTTCACATATTTTTCTTATTTGCTTGAGTTCCATCCAATATTTAAATAGCTAGTACTCTTTTTCATATTTTTCACAAGACTTTAACGGTAATAGATTTTATCTACTCCTATTAATTTATATATTAATTATTCAACTACTTTTGAGCAATTAATAGTATCAATAAACAAATAGCGTGAGTTTTTATAGTGCTGGGCTTCTACAATGATAATTCGGTATGTAAATAGTGCACACAGTAAATTCTTGGAAATTTTTAAGCCGATAAATACGTTCCATTGGTGTAAAATGGAAAGAATTTTTAACAAGTGGAAAGGAATGAATAATTAAAAGATTTTGAAATTATTAAATTGCCAACGCCTGTCAGTAGGCGGAACTGTCAATTATTATCATTGAGGGGACTAATGTCATTTGATATTTTAACAAAATAATTTTGACGTTTTCAAATCAATTTTCTTTCTCCATACTTGTATCTTAGTATTTATTGTTATAGTCGTAGATAAAGTATTGCGGTACTGGTCATAACTCACTTGACGAATTACAGCACTCGCCTGCGGCTCGTGCTGCAAACTTCATCTGCGTGAGTTATGACCTGCATTACCCCTCGTTAAATAATATACTATAACGCATCCACGTTTGCTTCTTCCAGAATATTTTGAGGAACTTCATCTTTATATTCGGAATACATTATTATAAACTTTTGGGTAGTTTGCTTATTTAACAAGAAGCAACCTTAGCAACGTTAAATGAACTTTGATTTATGACTTATCTAAATATCTATTATGACATTTTGATATATTTGGTTGTTTGATTGTCATGTATAAGAATATGTAATAAAATATATGTAAAACCAATATAAAACACTGTGAATGGTCGTAGAAAAAATCATATGTATTACACAGAAGCTAAGTGCATTTGCACCCTTGTTATACAAATAACTATTGTTTCTAAGATACCATTTTTTTTCTCAGTAAGGAAAATGTCAATCTTAGAGACTTCTGACAGTCAAAAAATGTCATAGTTTTGTGACGGCTGGACATTCAAAAACTTACACATTGTAAAATCACAAGTACAGCTAGAGATACTATTATTATGGATTATAAGACAAAATTAAAAAAAGAAACACATTTTTTCAAAAAGTCTGACACTGGAAATTGTTAAAGCGAAGATACCTTTAGTGATGGAGTATTTATTAAGAATTATACAATCAAAATGGCAAAACAATTCAGTGAAACAAAAACTGTTGAATAATTTGTAACAGCCTCAGTGTCGTATCGAACAATTGCAAGACGTTTAGACCACATTAATCAATATGCAGCGAAACAATTGTACGACACAATTTTGCACTCTGCTTGGATGAAAATACTGACCTACCCGACATCGTCCAACTTGCAATTTTTATTCGAAGTATTCAAGAAGACTTCACTGTAACAGACGAGAAGCTTGATCTTATTCCTCTCCATGGCGCAACTAAGGGTATGGATTTTGCGAAACTATAAATAGCGTGGTATCAGACAACGAGGGATTCGATAAATGTTCCTGGATTGTCACTGATGGAACCAGAACTGAAACTGGATTTGCAGGACTCTAAAACAAAACAATATCAAGTGTCTTGCGATACACTGCATTATTCACCAAGACGACCTATGTGGAATGTGTTTACGTCAAATGACTGTCATGACAATGGTTATAAGAAGGGACAATCGCGGTTTCATGGTTTTTTGGCCGAAGTAGATGCTACATATGGGAACATTTTGCAGAAATAAAACAATTTTGGGAAAGTTTCATACTTAGATCATGTAAAATACAATTCAAAAACCGTTTTAGCAACTTTAAGAAAATCGAAGGAGAAATTTCCGATTTTACTTGGCCAGTTACAAATTCAAGAAAATAATGTTTGAAGATTTTAAAATTTAATTTTTACAATACTGAAAATGATGATTATGTAAAAAATCGACTAAATTAAATGTTCAAATTGTGCACCGTTGGCTGCCTGACAGTAGCCAAGACGATTAATAAATTTTTTTTGGACATTATCAATAACTTCAGGATGTATCTGATGACGAATTCTTGCTTATAAATCTTCTAAATTAACCGGTCTAGTAACGTATACTTTGCTTTTTAAGTATCCCTACAAGAAATATTCTAAGGATGTCAAATCAGGCGATCTGGCTGGCCACTCAATCGGCCCCCTTCTCCCTATTCAATGATTCGGGAATACCTCATCTAAATAAGTACAAACAGGTGTTGCATAATGGGGAGGTGCACAGTATTGTGAAAATTAAATTTTAAAATCTTCAAACATTATTTTCTTGAAATTTTTGTAATGTAACACCATAATTTTTCATGATGTATGTATGTAGAACGACACGCTCTTTCAAATGGCATGGTCGAAATTGGGGGTTGCTATTTAAAAAATTGTCGATGACGTCATATCTCGAACAACGATGACGTCACAAATATGGATCGTATGTCAAAAAGTGCCTTTTTTAAAAACAAAATCGACGTGCCAGAGGATTTTTTCGAAAACTTCTCAATTTCAAAAATAATGAATTTTTTCGTTACTTTTCGAAAGCACTGTATTTACAGAGGCCTAGAAATTGAACAGCTTTGAATGGAAGTACATACTTGAAGACCGCTCACCAAAAAGGGGCAGATCATAAATTACCGGTTATTAAAACTGAAAATGCGATATGTAGCTGAAATTTTACGTGCAGGCGTTCTCGAAGCAACAAAGTTCGCTTCTATTAAAAAAATTGCGTTCCCATTACCCACTTTATGAGCAGGAGGTTGTAACTTTAGAGCATTTATATAGGTACTATTTTAAAAGGTATAAATGAGGATAAACGAAACTAAGTAAAATATATTTTCATCCAGTTTATGGCGTATTATTATTCAAAAAGTAAAACTAGACATAAGGACTCAACAAATATTTTACTCCAAACAAAATTGCAAGAATTAATATACGTTTTTTTTTCTATTATAAAGCTATAGCATTATAATAATCATTGTTCTAATATTATACAGGGTGTTGCAAATTGTTGTTCAGATGATTCTAGAGCAGGTTCTACATTCAAAAATATGAAAAAATTCCTATAAAACTAAGTTCGCTAATGCTTCGTTTTAGAAACACAGCCTGTCAAAAAAAATAAAAATTATGTTATTTTATTGATAATTTTAAAATTTTTAATTAGATGGCAATTGAATAATTCTAACGACGCTAAAAATATCACAATGTGTCTGTTATGATATGTCAGCAGATAAAAAAAAATTAATACTCCACGCATGGAAAACATTGAACATAACTACGATTTGAATTAAAATTAGACGTGTACCCATAGCATCTATATCTGAATATCTGAACTGAATGAGATGTGTTACGATAAAGAAAATCATATTTTGCGATACGATACTTTTCATCTACTTCTATAATATACCACATAACCAAGTTATTTCTCTGTAACTTTCAGTCAGGCTATCAGAATGGAGCAGCAAACGAATCAATATCACGAAAGTGTTATGAGAAAGCGTTCAGCGATATAAAACTGCGTTTTGGTATCCGATATATTCGTATAATGTGCATTACGAAATGTTGGAGTCAATACAAAGAAAGCTTCTGAAATTTCTGGCATTTCTCTAAGACCGTGTTATCTACCTATAGGATTTGAGCACACAATTCTTCTTCATCATTTCGGTTTAAATGTATTAATTCTACGTCACAATATAACGATTATTTGTAATATATTGAATGGTAAAGTTAATTCCTCAACTACTCGATTACATTTTTATTCGGATTTCTCGTGGTAATTCGAGACAATCCAAGGTTTTTCTTCTAAGATGTTTCGAATATTCATTTACTGGCAAAATCACTAATTTTCTTAATGTGTAACTTATTTAATACAAACACGGAATTCCAGGAAACAACTAATGCTCTGACCAGCATCGAATTACACCTAAAAAACCTATAGCAAACAGCCAAAGTCACTCGTCAGTATGCCATAGGTAAGATATATAACGAATAACCTTAGCTGCTTTTCTTTAGTTTGATAGGGTTTTTGTCACACTTCTGAAAAAATAGATTAATTAAATAAGCCTTTGCGCCAAACAGATCAGTCAAGGGTTATTTTTGAAACTAAGTTTGCCTAACCAAAAAATTTGATCACTGAAAAAAGCAGATAAGTAAAGAATAACAAAAATCACATCACTATCGCGCATTTCCGTATTTTTGACGTTTCGAAAAACTCTGTTTTCGTTCTCAAAAGGGAAAATGTTTTAAAAGGATGTCAAGTTTGACAGTTTAAAATTTGTTTATCTGCTTCCATAGAGATGTTAAATAATTTTTTTCTAGGTTCATGCAAAAAACAAAACTTTACTGAACTATATTTAGTGGAAAAAGTGGTTCTTTATTGCACTAGTGCAATAAAATGTTTATTGCATTCATCTGTCATTCTACTACAGCGTTTTGTCATCATGACAAACATAAACCTTCAAATCGACGTCATATTTTCCTAGACTAAGTGTCATCTAAATAAAAAATGTTTGTTTTTTGCATGAACGTAGAAAAAATATTATATGCAACTTGTACAAAAAGTGTTTATTGCACTCGACGTGTTGTCCTACTTGGCCTGACAGCCTCGTTGGACAATTTCACGTCGCATGCAATAAACACTTACATTTTGTACTTGTTGCATAGATAACTATTATTTTATTGTTACTCACTTCTTATTGATGCAACTGTAGCCAACAATGATCAATGTTTGCTGAACAGTTTGACACATATTTATCTCCGTTCAACAAAATAATCGCGGTCTCTTAACTTTCTTTTTGTTGCATTATCTTTCTTCTAAAATCTAATCTAATCTCTAATCTAAAATTTGTGCCGAATCCCATTGAATCAAATTTCCGTTTTCACAAGCGTGCTCGCAAATTTTTGATTTTTCAAATTCCCAAAAATTTTAGAGAAGGAAGATAATGCAACAAAAAGAAAATTAAAAGAGACCGCGATTATTTTGTTGGACGAAGATAAGTGTATGTCAAACTGTTCAGTAAACATTGATCATTGTTGGCTGCAGTTGTATCAAGAAGAAGTAAGTAACAATAAAATAAAAATCATTTAACATCTCTATGAAAGCAGCCTAACAAATTTTAAATGTTATACCTTGACATACTTTTGGGGCCGGTTGTATAAACAAGTTGAACTGTAGTTCAATGTCGAACTGTAGTTCAAAGTAAAAAAATTGCTGTACCAACCGTATTTCACACTGATCTTAGTTTAAATCTGGAGTTCAAATGAACGCCCAATTTCGGCCGATTAGAAGTTGAACTGTCGATCAAAGTGATTTTCGTCATAAAATTTTCTTTTCAATGGCATTAGTTTATAAAAATGTATGAATTTAATGAAGTTATAAGTGATGATGAAGATGTTTTGGGCGTTCTGGATGCTGTAATGAATCCTAGGAACCCCTGGACATTTAGCGAACGTAATAATCACATTACTAAATGGAAAGAATGAATTTTCGCTTAACAAAAAAAAAACACAATTGCTTAAATCATTAAAGGTGTTTCTCCAGTAATTTCTTCCTCAAGCAGAAAGTATAAATAGTTTGTTTTTATTATTGCAAGTATTATACCTATGAAGCTCAATCAGCTTCGGAAATAGTACTGCTAACCTAAAGATTTCTCACAACAGGATGTATTTTGCATGTAGCTGGATATTTTTCTGGTGTAGACAAATGAATAGCAAGTAGTCATTAATAAAGTGACCCGTATCAAGATTCAATCTCCAGATGAAGAATAACCAGAAAATTTTAGAAATCGAAAAGGTTATTTTTCTTTCAATGTAACAAAATTACCTAACTTGTTTGATATCAGTGGATATATCATCAGTCGTCCGTAAATAAAATAGATATCTTTTGGTTTTTATTCTTAACAAGCGTTCGACAACAGTTGGAAACCGTTTCCAATAATCTGGCACATGCGCAGTTTATTTATAATATCTCCATAAGGTTGAAAATCCATAGTTTAGTTGGAATGCGTACGCTCTGGACGATTGGAAACTAATTTGTATACTGTGAAAACTAAGCTAATTTTTTGTAAGTACATTTTGTAATGTCATATCAATGTCAAAAATTGGACAAACCTAAAAGTAACCACATGTTAATGGTGCCAACATAAACTAATCATAGTTCAGCCGAACTAAAGTTCAGTTTACATAGAACAACGTAATAACGAATGAACGTAGTTCACAGGTTGATCGGCGTTCCGTTGAACCTAAGATCAGATTTGTTTTATACAACCGGCCCTTATGCTATTATGAGAACGAAAACAGAGAGTGATATGATATAAATCGGTAGCTTCCAGTGGTGTCTATACTGCTATATAGAACGCTTTTCGTGTATGACTTATCAGTCCGGCATGGAGTAGAGAATGACCACTAGATGTAGCTTTGCTACTTATGGCCCTTTCTGTCTGGTTAGACAGGCTTAAAACAACTGAGATTATTCGTCGGTTACCTCACCTATGGCATACTGATGAGAACTAATAAGCTCGAAACCGGTATATATCTGATGGATGAGTGACATTCACTATCAAAACAATTTACTTGACATTTGTCGTTCGCTTGATAAATTTCTGCCATCTAGTAACTTCTACCATCATCCGGAAAAATGTTAATATTGTCATAACTGGTATAGTGGCGTTTGACTGCTAACTCTGGCTGCTATTTTCACACTGGTGAGGTTCAGGTTCAATTCCTGACACCGGATAATTATTGATTTGTTAGTTCATTCCCGATTCTTTGAAACCAGTGAATAATGATTTTATTATTTCTAGTGACAAATGGATATTATTATTATTGAGGAAATACATAATGAACATTTTATAGGATAGACAATAGTATTCAATAATTCAACGACCATATAATGATGGCGTGGTGAATTCCAGCCATTATATGCAAGCAGATTACTATACTTTGTTCACGACAATTAACAATATTTTATCCACGACCACTATACATATTAAGAAGATTTAATACGTCTGTTTTACGTGGATCAAAGGTCTTTTAATACACTATTGGATTATAATTCATAATACCACTCTTCGATTTTATAACATTTTATTCAGAATTATTATTAACATTTATTTCAAGAACGATATTTTGATATTTTGACCGGGATTGTTTAAATTCACTCGATAAGGAGTTTTTGAGGGACTGAAAAAGCCCACAACTGCGCCAGGTAGGTCTAGTATTCAACTGATAATCAATATTCTTGATTAAAATAAATTTATCAAATATGACGTTTTTCAAAATCGTAATTTTTCACCTGCTCTCATACGGCTTTAACTCTCCTAATTGACCGGTTTGCCGTGATTGTGGATAAAACGTTGAATTACATTCGGGAAATTAACCAGCCTTTAACACTCTCGAAAAAATGTAACTCTCGATTGCGCTTCGAGTGTCCCTTATATAATTAAACTATTAGTCAACTTGTTACTGAGAACATTACACAATATTTTGATATTCATAACATAAGCACGAATGACATAACATACAATTCAGAACTGTCAAAACACCTTACTTTCAAGTTTGACATTTATCGTTTGCATGACAAATTTAAAAACGCAAATAAAACTTTAATTAGTAAACTTCTACCTTCATTGGGAAAAATGTTAATATTGCCGTAACTGGTATGGTGAAAGTGAAAAATAGATATTATTATTATTGAGGAAGTACATGTATAATGAACACTTCATAGGATAGTCGTGAACAAAATATATTTTTTGCCACTGATGCTTAAAATAAGTAGAACTAGACATAAGGACTCAACAAACATTTTAGTTCGAACAAAATTGCAACAATTAATATATATTTTTTGTGCTATAAAGCTATAACATTATAATATTGAATTGATTTGAATTTTGCACCCAATGATATTAATGACTTTTTTTGCGAAATTGCAGAGAATATTATAAAATCTCTACCAAAGATTTCCTTTGATGAACTTCAATATTATAAAAAATTTTCTAACCCTTGCAGCTCATTCTTTTTTCATCCTGTTCTTGAGAGGTTTTAGAGGCTAGAGATTCTTTGAAAGACTCTAAGTGCGCTGATATTCATGAACTTACTGGTCAGATTATCAAGGAGACATGTAATGATATACTTAGGATATTTACCGAACTTGTTAACTTGATCCTGACCATTGGAATATTTAAATCTTCTAAGGTAATTCCTGTGTTTAAAAAGGGCGATCCTTCCATGATTGACAATTACCGTCCCATAAGTATTGTGTCTCTTTTTGGGAAAATCATTGAAAAAATTATAAAGAAGCAATTGTACGCCTATTTCCAAATACATAAATTTTTCAGTAATTCTCAATATGGGTTCAGAAACTCTCGTTCTACCACTCAAGCTGTCTATCATGTTGTGAGTGAGGTAGTACAGGAGCTTGAACAAGGCAATCTCACAGCTATTATGTTATGTGACTTGTCCAAAGCATTCGATTGCGTTTCCCACGATATTCTTCTGGAGAAATTGAATCACTATGGAATTAGAGGAATTTCGCTTCAACTCATTAAGTCTTATCTGAGTAATCGTCAGCAAGCTGTTGCAGTTGAACGGTGTTACGTCTGATTTCAAATCTGTTAAATATGGTATTCCACAAGATTCTGTACTGGGTCCTCTGCTGTTAGTTGTTTATATAAACGATTTGTGCTGTTCTGTCGCCTTATAAGTATGTTCAGTTTTCGGATGACACATCATTTATACTGTCGGGTAGTAATAATTCTGAACTATGTTCTGCTCGTGACAAGATTTCAAGCAGGGCAAACGAGTGGTTCTTGTACAACAAGCTAAAAATAAATACCGAAAAAAATCAGTATATGCAGATTTCCTCCAATCGGTGCACTAACAACGTTTGTGAAACAAATATTGTTAAACTACTTGGTGTTACGTTGGATCATAGGTTTAACTGGTCTGCTCACGTGAATGAGCTAGTGGGAAAGCTTTCTCGGTCGTTATTTATACTCCGGTAATTAAAAAAATAACTAGTATTAATACTTTAAAATTTGCATATTTTTCTCTATTTCATTCACATATTAGCTTTGGGGTAATTATTCCCATGCTATAAAAAATTTTTCGTCTGCAGAATAGGGCAATTAGAATAATGGTAGGCATTTGTTTTCGGGATCATTGCAGGTCGTACTTTAAAGAACTTGAAATTATGCTTTTGCCTACGTTATTCTTATTTCAGGTTCTTGTTGAAATTCACGGGAGGCAGTCGATCATGCTCAAGCAGTCTGACGTACACAACTATAACACCCGGAATGCTCACCTAATCAGAAATAACCGTTTTAGATTATGTATATCTGAAGCTAATTCGCTCAATGTCAATTACTTTAACTTATTGCCAGGTACTTTTAAAAACATGAATGCTGCTTCTTTTAATTATAAATTAAAAAAATATTTTCTGAATCATTGTTTCTACTCTGCTGATGAATTTGTGGAACATTTTAGATCTCTGTGACAGCTCACTTCAGCACTTTACTGATACTTATGGTACTCTGATTGTTTTAATTTTGTATTTCTATATTTATTAACTTACTTTTTTATTCTTAGGTTTCTTTTTAATGTGTCTTGTGGACTTTCTTAATTTTAATTCTACATTGTAACTGTTTTGACTTGCTACAAACATATTTATTTTATGTAACGTGGTCAAATAACATCAATAAACAATAAAAATATCATTGCTTTAAAGCATTATTGAACAACTTTACGACTTTAAAAACATCACAATGTGTTATGATATTCCAGCAGATAAAAAAATTAAATCCTCCACGCATGGAAAACATTAAATATAACTACGATTTGAAGGAAAATTAGACATGAGAGATATGGAATATCTCAACTGAATGAGATGCGTTACGATAAAGCAAATCTTATTTTACGTGTAACGATATTTTTCATCTACGTCGACTATATACCACATAAATAAGCTATTTCTGCGTAACCTTCAGTCAGACTATCAGAATGGAGCAGCAAACGAATCAATATCACGAAAGTGTTATGAGAAAGCGTTCAACGACATTTAACTGCGTAGATATTTTGAAAGCTAACCTAATAATAATAATAATAATAATAATAATAATACATTTATTTTCAACAGGTAAAAAACCCAATTACAGAAAATTTAGAAACAAGAAAAACTACTAACAAATATTGTGTACATGTATAACATATTAACTAAATTGATGTGGATAAATAATAAAAAAGAAAATTAGGACACAGACAAGGTAACAAATTTTTTATATATTGACAAAATATGGCCAACGCTATCTTGATGAATATCGCATGAAAAACAGATCTTATTAAATAGACTGCACATATTAAAAAGCGGTGATCTAAGCAATACGTTGCTCCTACATGGTCTATTGAAAAACACTTGTTGCTGACGAATTTCTAATCTTGGTACAAAATACGAAATCTGCTCCACTAACAAAGGGCAGTCAGCTTCATCATGCAATAATTTGTATAAAAACTTTAAAGCAGAGTTGCGTCTTACATGCAGTGAGTCTATGTTGAACATAGTGAGAAGAGTGTAATAATCAAAACCTCTCTCAGGGTAGTGACCATTATATTTAAAAAACATATATTTCAAACACTTGCGTTGTACTGACTCAATACTACAAATAGCATTCTGATACAATGGCGACCATATGATAGCACAATACTCTAACTTACTTCTGATAAATGTGACATATAATAATTTTAACGCATTTATATTAGTAAAACAATTCCAATTTCTAACAAAAAAATCTAATGTTTTGGATGTAGAAGCAATAACTTGGGTAATGTGGTCAGAAAAAGTAAGTTTTGAATCACAGATCAATCCTTAAATTTCTCTGTTTTGTCCAAAATATTACCATTTAACGAATAATGAAACACTAGTGGGTTTTGTTTCCTATGAAATGAAAGCAGTTTACATTTAGATATATTGATATTTAAAAAATGTTCACTGCACCACTGATTAATTGTGTTTAAAACATTCTGTAGGCACATGCAGTCGTTTATGCTATTAATTTCTTTATAAATTTTCAGATCGTCAGCAAAGAGTAAGTGGTGCGAGTTTAACGATAGAGATAAATCATTAATAAATATCAAGAATAAGAGTGGTCCAAGATTTGACCTTTGTGGAACACCAGATGTGACTAAATATTCATCAGACCTGAATCCACCATGTTCCACAAATTGCCGCCTACACATTAAATAAGACTTTGTCAAAGATAACATATTAGATGAAAATCCCAAATGATCTAATTTCGTTAACAACAGGAAATGATCAACATGATCAAATGCTTTTTGTATATCCGTATATATGACATCAACCTGCCCCTGTTTGTCAAGAATGTTAGATATATACTGAGTGATACATGTTAAGTTAGTAACAGTCGATCTATTTTCCATAAACCCATGTTGGAAGGGGGATATTACTCGTTTTATTGAATTGTAGACATTGTCGTAAATGATCATTTCCAACAATTTGCCAAAATTACAAATAATAGCAATTGGTCTATAATTAACAATTTGTGATGGATCGCCAGATTTCAATATGGGACAAATTTTAGTCAATTTCCATAAATCTGGATACTCACAATTTTTTAATATGAGGTTAAATATTAAGTATAGAGGTTTAGCTAATACATAAATGCAATATTTTACTATAAAGCTAGGAATATTATCAACACCAGACGTCATCATTATTTTTTAGTTTTCTGGAAGCTTTAATAATATCATCTTCTGAAATAGAATTAATAAGTATACAAGTACTGTTAAACGTTACTATTTTTAAGGAGAGATGCATTTGAAGGCAAATAATCATTCGAGAAAAAATTCGAAAATCCACTAATTACATCCTGAGGAGTGTCAAATGTACTGTCATTATAATGCATTATTCCAGGTATTATTGATGTATTTCTTTTAGATTGAATGAATGACCAAAATTTGGAAGGCTCATTTACTATATTTTTTTGAATATTTTGTATATACGCTAAATAGGCTGTTCTTATTTGAGCTTTAGTTAAAAATCTTAAATATTTAAATTGTTCAAAATAATAATTAATTCCAAATTTGTTGTAATTATTATGCGCCGAACTTTTTTTACGTAGGTTATTTATTATGTCTGCAGAATACCAAGACGGATATTTTCTTTTAAATCTTTTATATATTGGAATGCATGCATCTAAAATTTTGGTTAAAGATTGATAAAACATGTTACATTATTTACGTCAGTACATTACTCTAGGAATGTCCAATCTGCCTTCTGTACCACTGTACTGTTCTGTACTAATAAACTGGTCATATTTTAATATTAACGATTTTTAGAGAAATTGTAACCTACTTACAAATAACTGTCTATATGGTAAATAGTGTTTAATTCCTTACAAGACGCTGAGAAAGTCGATGCCACAGCTTCATTTTGCATCAGTTAATCAGCGTCTACTAACTATATTAACAAGGTCCATTACTACGGTGCAACGGAGTTGCTTTCCGTATTTTGAAGTACAACAACCACCTGCTGCTTTGAGTGCAATATTAAAACTTGCACATCATATTAAGGTAAAGTTTGAAATAAACTTTGGCGGCAGAATAACGCCAAGCATTAGTGAAAAATTAGTGGTTTGTAAAATAGTATAATTTTTCGTAATATAAAAATCTAGAAACCTATATACAGGGTCATTTCTAGATATGCCAACTTTTTATGTGAAATATAGTACTTCAGCAAAACTATCAGAATCTACACAGATAGTAGACAATCACTACTGATCTTATGTAAATATCAAGTAGATCAGCATGGGAGTGCCATCAAACACTGGAAGTGGACTGGTCCCTCCAGTATACTTCCGCTGTCAGCTTTCGTTAAAATTATCAAGAAGAACACCCACTTACAAAGAATTCAAAAGACGGTGGGATAAAACAAATAGCCGTCAATTTGCTAAGGAGCTCCTAGAGTACCCCAGCAAGGATACAGCCAAAATACCTGGCTATGACTAGGATGAATGTTCTTCTAATGACAGGTATTCAAACTGGACATAGTTGGCACCTTTATTACATGAGGAAGTATGAAACACCTCTTTGTATGGGTTGCGAACAGGAAGGCGAGAACGTGCTTCATGCACTCTGTGAGCGCCCATTAGTCTCATCAACAAGAGGATCTGTGTTGGCAGAGCGATGATCTTCAATGGCCTACATTAAAGGGATCCCCCTGACCAATGTTACTGCCTTTTTCTCTTTATTAGGTTAGTTAGAGGTTCAGGTGGATTGATCTTAATGAGAGGAAGCACAAGAAGCCCAATGGGGCTAAGTGCTGTGGCATTTTAAGGCTACCCTCTCCCAATTTCCGAATCCAGAATCTATTTCAGATATCAAAATAAAAATTTATAGTGGCTAAGTATGACACAAGGTATAGCATGCTAAGGACAAGATATTAGAAATAAATGTATTTAGATAAAATTGCTTTTTAATTATGGCAAATTTAAGCAGAAGAAATAACATTCGGACTCCTGGGAAGATTCGAAATAAAAAAGTCTTATATCAAAAAGAAAATTGAATTTCAATTTTGTAGTGAAAAAAATAAGTTCTACTACGGCCCTGGCTAAAATGTTACCGTTTGACAGCTATGAACCTAGTGGTTGCATATCTAAAGTACCAATCAGTGCTGATGGTATAATTTTCCAGAAATTTGTAAAACGCACAAATAAAGAGATAAACTAATTAATTTTGAACTGGAATTTACATGAAAATTAACGCACAAACTATTGTGTGTGTGTCATCGTCTTAATTAAATTAAATATTTACACAAATACCAAAAGTATATTTTGACAATAAAAATACTATGAAAAACAATCAAAAAATTTAAATTATTACTTATTTTTAATATGTACAATGAGAACTAAACAGTTTTACACCATGGGCATAATTTGGGCATATAATTTATGTAAATATTAAAAATCAGTGGTCTCAAGACTGAACCTCGAGGTACCCCAGAAGAAGTAACTTTATTGGTTGTGAAGTGACGGTAATATACAAATTAGTATCTATTAACCAGGTAATATTTTATAAAGTTTATTGCAGGAAATGTAAAACCAAAACTAATTAATTTGTTTAACACATTATGGTACTTTTGCCATAATTATAGCTGAAGATCATTTGACAGTCCCCGAACTCTGTATTTAATTTTTATGTATACTTTTATTATTTTTGGCCGATTCGATTTTAGCTGATCAACTTTTGTGGATCAACGAAAATCGAAAGAAAATTACTGTGAGAACATACATTTTCATTTGTGTTGGTCAAGTTAAGTTGATTCCACAAAAAAATGACCCAATCAAACTGTATCGTTCAAGTTATAAATCATGAATGGTTTTTAGACAAGTTGAAACGTGTCTGAAGCGTGTGAACACTTGTCACTGAACTTAAATCATCCGATTCTGGTAGTTATACAGCTGTATTCTGTAGCTATTAGGTTAAAAATAACCATCCGGTTAAAATATTAATATTAACTGCTGCTGTTACTGCTAAAAATAATAACTCCAATTGGTATTCTGCATAAGTTTTTTTAACGGCTCAGTTAAAATTATTTTATCAACCGTATGTTAATATTTCAGTATTGTGAAGTTAGCAGTAAGGTAAAAGCATAGAATATATTTATATTTTTGTATGGGTAAAAGATGTCGATTTGTAATAACATAACCTGGATTAGTACAAATTTATGTTTTAGTAATCAATTTACAAATTCTTGTGATTTACCCGAGTATGGGGGACGAAAAGGAAACGGTCTTCATGCAAGACAAAAAAAACAGATCCAGTTATTTGTTGACTTTTTGAAAGTCAAAATATTTTACTAAACAACAAATTGCAGCCCCATGAAATTATGATTGATTAAATAAATGACAGTTTGTTTTGAAAGTCTAAAGAATTACTTAAAAGTACAATCAGTTAATTCAAACGGATTGCTTTGATCCCTCAAACTTTTATGAAAAAGTCTAAAATTGTGCCTGAAAGAAAATAATAGGTATATATGAAACTATCAATCAACAAATACAAATAATACACTTTATTTACATCTATTCCAATCTGTCAGCCACATCCAATAAAATATAATTAATTTGATGTGCCATTATAACATTTATGCGGAAATAAATAATAGAGATTAAATTTTAACATATTTGATTAAAATAAACCTATTTAAATTTTTACAGAATATAGAATCGGGTTAAATAATTGAAGGTAAAAATTTTAACTTTGGCTTTGACGTCAAAAATTTAACTAAAAGCATTACAGAATAGACCCAATAGTCTGCTTATTAATTTTACAAGACATAAAGCAACAACATGGCCAGAGAAAATAATACTATGGTAAAATTTTTAGAACTGTATCATAATCATGACTGTGCTGAAACTCTATACTGGTTTCTTCTTAGGATCCAATTTCTTATCTAAAAACAGCGTTTTTATGCTGTATATCCCAATGCAAGATCATTTTTCCCAGTTCTTTAATTAATAAACCGGAAATAATTTTTCCACCTGTACGAACCGCTGCATTTGTCGCCATTTTATATCAATTGTTGAAGTTTCGCTTAATAATAATAATAATAATAATAATAGTCTTTATTTAATAATAGTCTTTAACAAAAAATAAGGTATACAAAGAGTAAGAGGGTAATGAATAACTATTACATATAAGCAACAACACCCAAAAGCTATTATTAAAAAGGCGGAGTTCAACTGCTCAAAGAATGAGCACGTTGTTCCACTCAACCTCATATTTACAAAATAAGAGATTAGCAGTTAAAATGAGTTGGATACATATAACACAACATAAATCTTAGCAAAATCACAAAGGTAAAATAATTAAAATCACAATTTAAAAAACAAATTGGTCATAGATTTAAAGTTACATTAAAACAAAATATTACCTGATGTAATTAACTTACGCACTTTAGTTTTAAATGTGGGCAATGACAAGGCTTCAAATTCCTTAGGCATAAAATTATAATATTTTGCAATTTGATATGAAAAACAGTGTCGACTTATGTAACGGTATAGAGAGCAAGGAAGTATTTCTAGTGCAAACATTATGTATTTCTCCTTGATAGATAATTTTTCTATATAAATATTCAGGCGTTTTATTTTTAACAATATTGTAGTAGAACACACAACAATGCAGAACTCTGCGTTCCTTCATATTAAGCCAGTTAATGTCCATAATTTTTTTGCTAACCGAGATATGTTTACCAAACAACATTCTAATACAACAGTTCTGCATCATCTGTATTCTAGAGGAATCATGAAACGTCAGACAAGAATTATACAACACATCACCAAAATTAAAATGTGACAATACTAGAGAGTCACATAACATTTTCTTTGTTTTAAAGTTCAAGACATTCTTGTTGCCGTAAATTATTTTCAAACTACAAAATGCTCTTTTTATACACATATTGATATGTTGTGAAAACCTTAGGGATGAGTCCAAAATAATACCCAAGTTCTTGGCGGACTCATGGATATCTATTCTTGTATTATCGATACAAATGTTTAGTCCATGTTTTACAACTTCCAATTTATTTTTAGGTCCAAATACAATAACTTTAGATTTATTAGGATTCAACGTCAAACAATGATTCTTGGAAGCATTAAACAGACAATGTAAATCATTATTTATAACATTACTTGCATTGGGTAACTGTGACAATTTAAAAGAAAACATGAGTTGTGTGTCATCAGCATAGCAGTGCACCTTGCAAGTTTGTACACTCTTTATTAAATTAGTTGTATAAATACAAAAGAGAAGTGGACCCAAAATTGAACCTTGAGGTACACCATTAATTACACTTAATGCTTTCGAATAAACATTTTTCAGTTTGACAATTTGTTTCCTATTTCTGAGATAGTTACCGATCAAATTTACAGAAGTTTGACTGAAACCCATATAATGCAAAATTGCCAGAAGCAATCGATGATTAATTCGATCAAATGCCTTTGAGTAATCTAATAAGACTAGCGCACTAAATTCGCCCTTATCAGAACTCGATAAAATATCATCAGTTACTTTCAGCAATGCTGTAGTACAGCTATGTAACGGTCTAAAACCAGACTGATTAAGAGGCAATAAAGAATGAGTTTGTAGAAATAGTCTAATCTGTTTGTCCATTACTCTTTCTAAAATTTTGGACATAGTTGGGAGAATACTAATTGGTCTCAGATCTTGTAGACTACTCGGTAAGCTAGTTTTAGGTAAAGGCACGACATATGCTATTTTCCATGCATCAGGAAAAGTATTTGTCTCCAAACAATAATTCATAATATGCACCAAATACGGTAAAATGTACGGACAAACAAGTTGAATGGTTTCGATATTTATTCCATCAAATCCGACCGAATTGGATCGTAAAGAACTAATTATGTTTAATATTTCTATTTCATCAGTCAATTTAAAGGAGAATGGTGTAAGTTCACCGTTTATCAAATTAGTTTTATAAAATTCTAATGTTTCAGCATCGGGAATATAGGGAGACTTTGAAGAATTAACAAAAAATTCATTAATAGCATCAATATCATTCGATAAATTATTAGGCACTTCCACCGTATTTGGTTTCCAAGACACTGTTCTTTAAAATTTTCCAGACATTATTTTTTCCTTCACCTGCTAACATGTGATTTAAATACGCCTTTTTTTCATTAATGATGGCTTTATTTGTTACATTTCTAATTTGTTTATAGTATTCATAATGACTTTTATTTTTACTATTTTTAAACTTCAAGTAAGCTTTATTTTTTAACTTTATCATAAACCTTAAATTATCCGTTAACCAAGGGGATCTTTTCTTATTTGTCCTGATGATTCTCACAGGTGCATGTTTATTCAGTAGTTCCAACAAGAATTCATTCAAAATATTCAGCTTATCATTTATATCTTCAGTGTAAAAAATGTCGTCAAAAGATATTAATTTCAAGTCATTTTCAAAATCATTTAAATTAAAATTTCTCATGTCCCTATAATAATAAATTCTAGGAGAAGGTTTTCTCTGAAGCAGTGATACACTGCAAGATACCAATTTATGATCCGATTTTATACCAGGAATATCATAAACTTCGCAACGTATAACGTTTATATCACAACTATATATGAAAACATCCAATAATGATTGACTATTTGCTGTCACTCTCGTGGGGGAACTGACAATTTGTTTTAAATCAAAGCTTTCCAAAATATTGGATAAAACAACTGAGGATTTTAATTCCATATTAAGTAGATTTATATTGAAATCTCCACAACATACAACACTTTCAAAAGTTGTTGCCACAAAAACAATTGCTTCCTGAAATGAATTTAGAAACTCAGATGTAGATAGTTTCGGTGGCTTATAAAATGCTCCCAAACAAAATGTGCTACTGTCACAAGTAATAGACAACCATAGTTGCTCAATTTCACTGTTTGGCATTCCATTAATTGTAGTGGTTTGCAATTCATTCTTAACATAAACCAATAATCCACCGCCATGAGTAACTCTATCTTTTCTAAACAATTCAAAGCCTTGTATGTCTATAACGTCATCAGAAATATCGGGACTTAACCAAGTTTCACTAATACATACTATATCATAGTTACTAAAAACTACATGCTCTCTAAAATTTCTCATTTTGGGCAATATAGATCTAATATTAAACTGCGCTACATTTAAGTTATAAAAACCATTATTATTTAGATTAGCCATTTTTATAGATATTTTAATTTAATGCAGCAATACTAAAACACTTACCCAAAATCAGTTCTAGATTTCACAAGATCAAGTTGCTTCAAATATACAGGACACAAAATACTAGAAGCCTTATGATTAATATTAAAATTAGTTTTGAATTTAGTATTAGAAAAAATACAGTTGGAACACTTTTCAAAAGAATTAGAGCATGATGTGAGGTCATGATTTTCAGCACACTTAGTACAGACCGAATTTCGCTGTTTACATTCAGACTGAGTGTGATTAAACCCATTGCACTTATAGCATCTAATAATATTATAATTTTCATAAACAGGACATCTTTCAAACCCAACATTAACTTTTTTTGCTGTTAACAATTTGCGAAATGCAGAGCCATTGCATTCAACTATAGCAAAAGATATTTCATTGTTGCTTTTAGTTTTTTTTAGTAGTTTAATTAATATTTGATCTTCACCGTTAAGAAAATGATTTTGGTTTTTAATAGCATTTAACAATTCACTCTCATTCATATTTTTGATATTTGATATTCTAATACTGGGTTTTTTAAGTTTAGATTCTTCCACTACATAGCCTTCACCAATACGCTGAACTATTTCTTTCTTCATAATTTCCGTTGACTCTCTCGAATTACATTTAACAATAACACAACCATTCCTACCAGTTTTCAACATATTAATGCCAACCGAAAGAGAGGCCGGGTTTACATTTGATTCCAGAGATTTTTTTGTTATAGAACTGTCCTTGTGCGAGGTAGGTTTAATAAGAATACATGGTATATTATTTATGGGCAATTGCTTAACACAGTTATTTGGCACAGACTTCAATACGTCAGAAAAACTTGCATTTTGAAGAGATGATTGTTCATATTTTAAATTCAGTGTTTCAATTTCCCGTTTTAAGAGCGCAATTATTTCATCTTTAGATTGTAACAAAGAATTTTTATCCTCAATTTGACTTTGCAACGTTTTGTTTATGTGACTGAGATTTTGGCATACCTCACAAAAGTATGTGACTCTTTTTTCTTTAGCTTGCAAAATTTTACTTTCGGCAGCAGAAACCTTAGCACAGTTTTTGCAAATAGAAGCTTCACAGCCATCACAATAAATTAAATTTCTGTTATCTTTAGCTTTACACTTTGTACAGTCACTTTCCATTTTCAATTAGTCCGGTAAAAATAAAATTACCATGTCACTGTCCAATACTGATAACCATAAATACCTTCACAAACAAAAAAAAAACTATCAGTTTTTGTCCACTTTCTTTCACGAGACACTGATTTTATACTGAATTGATTCAATTAATTGTTTGCAAATTTGTCCACATTTATATGTGAATAAGTTATCACACAATCAAATCGTTTATTATGATGGAACTGTTAACACAATCAGTAATAGATTTATTTTAGAAAGAAAAAGATAAATCCAAAAGAGTAAAACCTTGCCGATCGCACCACAGCTGAACACACGTTCACACGGATGAATATATATATATTATTGATATATGTAAACTAAAAACTTGATTTTATAGTCTGTTTGGAAATGAAAGCCATAGGCGTGGTAATTATTTCGTCTCAGGTAATTATCGGGTAACACTAATGCTAACATCATAGGGCAGGAGCCAGTGTATTGTGACAGGTCAATCCAGTCTTACAGCTGAATATACGAAGACGTGGGATTGGAAAATCGACTATCTACAGACTTTTAAAGGAAACAAAAAATGAACAAGATACTATAAATCCACAAAAATCATCTACATGGAGGTCAAAAGTCGTTATAGATGATTCATTCAAGAATGTCATTCGCAGAAAAGTACACTCATTTTATTTTAAAAAAGAAATACCAACGCTAAAAAAAATTTTAAGTGAACTTTCAGAGGACAACTATTTGACAAAAATCAGTAGAAGCAAATGGGTCGTCTTACGAGAGTTGAATTTTTGCTGGGAAAAGCAGAACAGGAAGTCAGTTCTTATCGATAAAGACGAAATTATTTGTTGGCGAAGATCAATTAGAAAATTCCGTGACGAAGAGAGGAATATTTATTATCTAGACGAAACTTGGGTCAACGTTTACATTTTTATCTTGCCAAAAGCATGGCAAGATAATAGTGACACATATAGGTAGTGCCAGTAGTTTTGTAGACGGCGGTTTACTTTTATTTGAATCTGAATCTAAAAATACAGGTGACTATCACGAAGACATGAACGCAGATGTTTTCGAAAAGTATTTTACACAGATGTTGGATCTTATTCCTCCGAAGTCTGTAATTGTCATGGATAATGCCAGTTACCATTCACGGCAGACCGAGCGGACGCCTACAACTGCTTGGAGGAAAGCCGATATAATTCAACGGTTATCCGGAAAAAACATTTCTTTTGAAACAAATATGGTGAAAAAGGAACTTTTTACACTTGTCAGTCTTAATAAAGATCAGAAAAAATATGTTATCGATGTAATGGCAACAAATCGCCAAATAATGGTACTACGGTTACCACCTTATCACTTTGAACTTAACCCAATCGAATTAGTCTGGGCGCAGGTAAAAGGAGATGTAGCGCGAAATAATACGACGTTTAAATTAAGTGACGTGAAAATTTTGTTAAAAAATTCCTTAGAACGAGTAACTGCAGATAACTGGCAAAGATGCATACATCATGTACAGAAAGAAGAGGAGAAAATGTGGGAACTCGATAATTTAATTGACGTTACTGTGGAACCTATTATTATCAATCTAGGAGACGAAGATAATTCATCACAATATTCAGAGGATGAATTTTAATATACCTACTTTTTTATTTTCTTTATTATACATTTATACAACGCTATATTTACTCACCATAATTTGAATTTTCAAAATACATATATTTTTGTGTGGAATAAAAGTCTATTCATTAAATTTAAATAAATATTTTGATAATAATATTGAATAATTTTATTTGAATTACTAAAAACCCTCTTAACCCGGTTATGATGCTTAAAGTTGCCTCTAGTTTTGAAATGCTGTTTTTATATTGTTTACTTATAAGAGAAATGGACCGAGAAATTGAAGCGGCATAGACAAAGACGGATTGTCGGGGATTAAATTTTAGCTACCTGCTACAATTTAGTACGGTTCGATCACATAAAGTTTCTTTAAAAGTACACCTCATCTATACCGATAATACATAATATAAAAATATTGAATATAAGCACCAGTACTACATTTATTTACGATTTGCATACATAATAAGCTTTTATTACTCTCTTTCATTTGTAAACAGACTATAAAGCATTTTCACATCCCCATAAATTAAAACAATATCCATCAACTATAGCTGCTACTATACACGTAAGCCATCTCTGGCACTTGAAAAACTAATGCAAATACTTGAATCACAAAAATGTTAATATCTACTATAAGTAATCCGACTTCAATACTCGGAATCGCCTAATTAGAGACTACAACAGTGACCCAGCGATGTAAAGTTGAAAATATTACAATTTCAAAAATGTTTTACTCGGAAACTGCAAGGGTTTTACAATATTAACTCCATTTTTCATGACGCATCTATTCGCAAATTATTTTAGATAAGTTCCGAATCACCCTGTATAACCAAACAATTCATCAAACATTACAGCATCAGAAATTAAGCTTAGACATAATCCTACATTAATATGAACGCTTTTTAAGTACTAAAAATTGGGAGTTAAACTTTTACAGCTACAAAAATCTGAATTTTATTAAATACAGAAATGGAAATATAGGAGTTTACTAAAAGTCAATAACTTCAGACTGCGCTGCCAAATTGTGCTTCGGCATGATGACGGCTTCGACTTACATGTAATTATAGGTTTGTACTTAGGACAGCGAAAGAGAAAAAGAACATAATTGTCAATAATTCAAACATAATTCATGGACGGGTACGGTTCAGCGCAAACGTCAATTTTGTATTAAATATCTTATGTGCTTGCCTGAATATCTCGTCTAATCAGGCGACTGCTAGTCCAGGGAAGTTAGGAAAAATAGCGGAAATTTTTAGGCACAGCAGATATCGAGATGTGGTTTTCTACATTGTGTTCAGGAAGGTACCAGGAAAAAAAGTCGATATCGTCTGGTTTAGACATTTTTCGAAAAATGCCTTTTGGGCCGGAAAATTACGCATTTACGCTATTATAGGAACGACTGGAAACTCGGAAAAATCGCTCGGAAATCGTTACTCGGAGGTTTTCGGGGCTGCCGAACTCGTTTCTGGCATTAGAATTACCCGGGGATGCACAGGGTGGCTCTGTGGGGGTGCACGGGGGATGAATTGTGGGAGAAATGGCAGCGTGCATGAAAATCGCTGCAAACTCGTTACTCGGGGGTTTTCGGGGATGCCAAATTCAATTTTAGCATTATATTTCCCCGGGGGCGCTCGGGGGGTCTCTCTGTGGGGTTGTCTGGGGGTGATTTGGGGGAGAAATGGCAGCGTCCATGAAAATCACTCAAAAATCGATACCCGGGGGTTTTCGGGGATGCCGAATTCAACGATACTCTACTGTCTTTATAGCTTTGGCGCCTTTTTCAAATCCAGTTTCGAGGCACAAAAGACTTAATAAGATTTAATATTGAATCAAAATTTGTATTATTCATACCCCCAGGTAATTCTAATGCCAGAATTTAATTCGGCATCCTCGAAAACCCCCGAGTAACGAGTTCGGAGCGCTTACCATGGACTATGCAATTTCCCCCCCAGAATGTCCCCCAGAATAACCCCGCAGAGCCGCCCCCGAGCGCCTCCGGGTAATTCCAATGCCAGAATTGAATTCGGCATCCCCGAAAACTCCCCTAGTAACGAGTTTGGAGCGATTTTCATGCAAGTTGCCATTTCTCCCCCAATTCACCCCCCGCGCACCCCCACAGAGCCACCCCCGTGCATCTCTGGGTAATTCTAATGCCAGAATCAAGTTCAGCAGTCCCGAAAACCCCCCAGTAACGATTTCCGAGCGATTTTTCCGAGTTTCCAGTCCACCATAATGGTGTAATGCATTTTCCGGCCCAGAAGGCATTTTTCAAAAAATGGCTAAACCAGACGATATAGACTTTTTTCCTGGGACCTTCCTGAACACAATGCAGAAAACCGCATCTCGATATCTGATGTGCCTAAAAATTTCCGCTATTCCGGTCGATTTTGATCTAAATGCCCTGGACTATGCGACGCGACGGAGCTATTAAATACTTGTACAGTGTGAACAACGGCTGGGTGAAACTTTAAACATAAAATGTAACTCATTTACCGCCAGAACGTCCAGAGAGGTCCATTGCCTCTTCTTATAATTTAATTATTAAAACTTACTTACTATAATAAGTAAACAAGTATATTTATTGATCACATAATAAATGCTTACAATACTATAGTGATAAATTAGATTTTAAAAAGAGGTAGGTATAACAACAAGTAACAACAAGGAGAAATTTGTGTATGGTACTCCTGTAAATAGCCTGGAAAAGCTGCAGCTACGGAGGGTGTTTTCGAAAGAGTTCGAATATCGTTGAGACGAAGATGTCGTGCCTGCTTGGAAATGGACGGAGGGCACTTTGAACATCTTCTGTAACTTTGTTTTTTGTTTGCTAAAAGCTCTGCCGTGCAAAGGCACAATGATGTACTCGCAATTTGGATGAAAATAAGATTTTTATATATATTTGATGCACAAACAAAACTATACATGTACATTTTTTTGCCCAGTCAAGATACTGTATAGTAATCGAGATATTTTTTGGATAAATAATGTACTCGTAGGATATTGTTAGGAAGAACAACGGTAAAAAGGTGTAATAAACGTATTTTCTTTACCTATACAATGTCAAAACAACGTACTAATCAGTACCGTTGTTTAATATATGTTATTCTTATATAATACAATGGTAGAAAAGTGTACATGTAAGTATCATTTTTCCATTGCAATAGTCAAGGTGCCAATTAATTCAAACAACTGTATTTGCTAGTGTACATCAATTTGCCGTTGCTTAACCTCACTTTTATTAATATATTCAGTTAAAGCCGGGAGTTGTTTGGGTGTTGTTGTGTTTGAAACACGAGGAAAAATGTCTTCAAGATTAAAACTAATATTTAAAATGTTGGAGCGAGATAATGCAATATTAGAGGTAAGTACCTACTATTTAATTTATCCTCATTTTGCAAACATAAAACTAATATCTCTATCTTTCTTTAAATTTGTTAGAGCCCTAGGTCAGAGGAAGGTAAAGAAGTTCATGCAAAAAATAAAGAAGTGAATCAACTGATTGCCCAAGAAGCATATTCTTTCGTAAGATTTTTATTATTTTTATGTATGTAATAAATAAACCCATGTTTTTTTAGAGTAACAGTATACTTTTTGATCCTGATGACAATGATGATGAAGATCGAGACCCAGATTATCTTCCGGAGAGTGAAAGTGATGAAGAAAGAGTAAATGAGAAAAAGGGAATAAAAAGAAAAGTAACTAAGAATTTAAACGAAAAATGTGTTTTCGAAGAAGAACATTCTGTATCGGAAAATCAAAAAACATGTGACGAAAATGCAAACACAGTTGTTAAAGCAAAAAGGCCTAGAACATCTTGTGAACAGCAATTACGAAATAAATTATCTCATCCAATGTTGAATGCGAAAGATCACTGTTCTTGTAAAAAGAAAAAATGTACAGAAATGTTTACAGACGAGGAAAGAAATGAATATCACACACAGTACTGGAAAATGAATAAAACATGTCAGAAAATGTGGCTGTTAAATACAGTAAAAGAAACAAAGTCATCCAGGAAAGTTGAGGGTAGCAGAAGAAATTTCAGTAGATTGTATCTATTTCAAAAAGCTGATAAACAAATACATGTTTGTCAAAATTTTTTCTTATCCACTTTAGGGTACAAAAGTACGTCTATTATAGATCACTTACTTCGAAAAGCAAAAGACGAGCATGGAATTCCACGTCTAGTCCCTCCAGAAGATGGACGAGAAAAACACTCGCCGGTTAATAAAAAAAATAGGGAGCTCATTAAAAGTCATATTCGCTCATATAATCCAAAACCTTCGCACTACAGGAGAGAGCATGCTCCAAAGCGGTTATATTTGCCATCAGACTTATCAATTAAAGCTATGCACAATGCATATGTAAATATAAATGAAAAAATTTCCTATGAACTGTACAGACAAGTTTTAGACAGTATGAACATAGGATTCTATGAAGCTGAAGCAGATAAATGTCACACCTGCATAGAACTGGAGTTAAATCCGACAGAAGAGAATCTTGAAAAAAAAGAAGCTCATCTAAAAGAAGTAAGTGTTTTTTAGTTACTCATATAGTATATAGATAAAGCGGTCTAGTGTCAGTAACTGGAATATTGAATCAGGAAGACTCGATCTTATGTCAACAATATTATCCATGAAAAATATGGTGTTTTTTATTTGACACAAAAATAACACTCTGCTGATTTCGTTTTACTTATTTAATGTTTTTCTTTTCAGGTTCGTTTAAGACGATCTTTATATACGCAGGATTCACAATGTTCACAGGCCAATGTATATTCAGCCGACTTACAAAAAATATTTCTATTGCCTAGGATGCCGAAAGTTAAAGATTCATTTTTCACATCTAGACTGATTGTATTCAATGAAACATTTGCAGCAATGAAAAAAATAAAGAAGATAGACACTACTGTATGATATGGCACGAAGCAATAGCAGGTCGAAGGGCAGAAGATATTGCATCTGTTTTTATAAAATTCATTCAAACCCAAAGAGACACCAATGAGCTAATAATTTGGATGGATAACTGTACAAGTCAAAATAAAAACTGGGTTTTCTATTCAGCATTGCTCATATATATTAACTCCTCATGTTGTACAATAAGTTCTATAATATTGAAGTATCTTTTGACTGGACATACGTACATGGCCGCAGATGGATTACATGGTAAAATTGAACAGCATGTCAAAAAAATGGGGAATGTTGAAGATTTTGACGACTTTAAGGAAGCTTGTAGAAAATCTGCATTAAGAAATGAAGTTATTTCTCTGAATATAAGTGACTTCATGAAGTTTCAGAATATTTGTAGAAATAGTTCAGTAAAAAAGAAAACGGCTGAGGATGCATTGCCGTTTCTTAGAGATATCGTAGAAATTAAATTTATTAAAGGAGAGCAGGATTTCTTTTATAAAACAAACTTTACAGAAGATAACTACAAAAAAACATTTAATGTACTAAAACGAAAAACTGAGTTAAAACTACCTGAAAGTATATCGACACTTCGTGGCATACCTCCTAAGAAAAAAGATGATATCATAAAGAGTCTAGTTCCTGCAATGAAGCCATCTCGAAAACCATTCTGGGAAAATTTACCAACAAATGAGTTAGCACCAGATTTGTTAGAAGCAGAAGGATTTTAATTTTAGAATTAAAAGTTACCTAATTCCAGTACCTACATTTTCTCACATTTTTAGTTAATAATAAATATATATGATTTAAAGTCTTTTTCTGTATATTTGTTACTATTTATTTTGATAGATAATAAAAATTAATAATCAAAACATTTTCTGTGTTTAATGTTGTAATACTAGACAAAACATAAATATGCATTGTATACAAAAAAAGATTCAAAGGACTCGATGTCTTTATCACTGTCATGATCACCTTTTACTTTTTGTGCCTCTTGAACATTATTTAGTAACGGTTCTTCATTTTCATCGCTTGACATAATATTTCCATTCACAACAACTGATAACTGTCTTACATCATTATAAACAAAATCATTGGTCTATACATCTTCTTAAACAACGGCAGGAAGATGTAATGTTTAGTACATTATTCTGCCACGGTTTGGTTTCAAAACAATTTTTGTCAAAATAATGTATTCGACATAAAAATAAAAAATATCTTGAATTATATAAATATGATGAATTTTTCTTAAAACTAACGCCCTTTCAAATATGTGGACGTAATTTGAAGTCGATAGGAGTTAACATTTAGAAATGGCAGGTTAAATAACTTAAATCCTAATTTTCTCAAAATGTAATTATTGCATGTACAGCATTCTGCTTTTGTACGGCAGAGCTTTCTTTGTCGGTTTATTCCTAATAAAATAAAATGTTTGAAAAATGAATAGTGGTCCATATCTCCGCAACCGTTACTTTGCGGACCCATGTTTATTAAGACTTTTCTGCTTATTTTGGTTCATACTATTACCTTCTGAAATATTTTACACTCTTTCTTTAACACCCTGTATACTGTAACTGATACATTATAATTATGACTACTAACACATTGGATCGTGTACTTAAAGTATTTCATATCAACGTTAGATCATTGTCGGCTCATTTTGTTGATTTCAAAAGCTTTGTTACATACGACTCGCAATGGGACGTAGTGGCTGTCTCTGAAACTTGGCTTCATGATTTTTTGAACCTAGAAGGTTACAAGTTCATACATTGTGATAGAGAAGGCAGAAGTGGAGGTGTGGGGTTTTATCTGGCTGATTATTTAAAATTTGAGTTGATTGAAACTGATACAATTATTGAGCAGCTCTGGGTTAAATTGAAATTCAAATCAAAATATATTATTTTAGGTGTAGTCTATAAGCCACGTGATCTTAGTGTGGACACCTTTCTTAACGAACTCGAAGAGACGTATCCTAAATGTCTCTCGATAACTGATGATGTACTATGTCTCGGAGATTTTAATATAAATGTTTTTAATGCCGGTTCGAATGATCGTAGTAAATTTGAATATTTCTTAGACGAGTTGCAGCTGACTCAACTGATAGCAACAGCAACAATAATTACTGCACAAACTTGTTCTACTATAGACTTGGTCTTAACCTCAAACAATGATATTGTCCTTGAATCTGGTGTAATTCCGTACGAATTCTCGGATCATGATGCTAATTTTTGTAGTTTGTCTATTAATGTTCTGCGAAGTACGCCGGTGTACAAAACTTGTCGGTCTTTGAGAAATATTGATTTTGATAAAATGTACAATGATGAACTATGGACAGGATTGGATGATGTATATTTTTGCATAGATTTTCAAGGGAATATTAATATACTCAACAGCTGTTTATTGCATTTTTAACAAATATGCATCCGAGAGAATTATGAGATTTATTAAACCTTCTGCTCCCTGGCTTAATAAGGAAATAAAAGCTCGCATGCTGCTTCGTGACAAAGCTAAATTCAAGTTTAAAAGGTCAAAATATTTGGTAGATTGAAATACATAGAAAAAAGCTTGAGAAATCAAGTGACATCGGCTGTTAGAAATGAAAAGAAAATGTATTTCAAATGGTTGTCAAATACTAAAAATTCATCTCTTATTTGGAAAAATTTGACACATTTAAATATTCAAAAGAGTCAACCTAAAATTCCCCCTGACTTATGCAAACCTGATGAAATTAATGCTTATTTTTTAAATAGTATACCCAATTCAGCTGTGAGTGATGACTTGAAAAATTATTATACCAATAACTTAAAAAATGGTATTCATTCTGTTTTTGTTTTAGGCTAGTTGATATTGACTCAATTGATGCTTCCATAGGAAAGTTAAAAACTAACTCATTTGAGTCTGATGATATAAATCTGAGAATGATCGAGATTTCTTATCCGAAGATAAAATACCATCTCTTAAACATTATGAACAGCTGTTTGTTAGAGGGCTGTTGTGACGTACTTCCGAGGTTCGGTCGCAAATGCCGAACTAGTACAGCCACTTTAATCAGTCCGGGTTCACTCGGTGGAGAAGTTATGTCCAAGGTTCAGGAATATTATAAGACTTGGTATTCAAAATAAAATATTTATTTCATAAAATAAAATGTCACCCTGTAAACAAATAATACTATACTCTCGTCAAGAATTCAGACGTCTTACGTCACGACTGACGTTACACATTTGTTTTTATTGTCAACGTAATTTCCTATATTTAGTCGCGTTAAAAACAATCATATTTTGCAATTTAGTGCAAAATATAATGCAAACTTTTATTGTAGTATATAGTTTTATTACTATCAGTTGTAGTTTCTTAAATATTTTGATGAAAATATAATGAATTATTCATTTGTTTGTATGACGTAAGTCGTCTGAATTCTTGTCGCGAGTATAATAATTATTCCCTAACATAAATAAACTAGGTCCTACATTAATAATACAAAATAACAAATTAACAAATAGGGCGGTAAGGAATATACGGTGCAGACGCTGAGTGTCGCGGAAAGAGCCTGCTCAACACCCAGTGTCGAAGACCACGGGGACGACGTCGAGTACCGCGGAGTAACACCTGCTAAGTACTCGAATACAGAATACGCTCGGAGTCGACGGAATACGGGCAAGACCTGGTGCGCCGCGGAGATTACCTGCTAAACGCTCAGGACACCCAGAGGAAGGTAGAGTGCCGCGGAAGGAACCTGCTAAGCACCTAGAGGTAGAGGAAGGTTGAGTACCGCGGAAAGAGCCTGCTAAGCACTGCCGGAGGAAGGTTGAGTGCCGTGGAGAGAGCCTGCTAAGCACTGCCGGAGGAAGGTTGAGTGCCGCGAAGAGAGCCTGCTAAGCACTCTGAGGTAGAGGAAGGTTGAGTGCCGCGGAAAGAGCCTGCTAAGCACTGCCCGAGGAAGGTTGAGTGCCGCGGAGAGAGCCTGCTAAGCACTGCCAGTGGAGGCAGGCCGGCTTTTATACAGAACGGTGGGTAGTGTCGTATGCAAAAATCGCCGGTGCGCTAGACAATTTAAAGTACCTCGTGCGCCAAAAAATTAAAGTACAGTGTGAGCAAAATAAAATATGTTCATTACACTGTTTTCCTGTTCAGCGAAAAAGCGCTATCGTCATACAAATTCCTAAAAAGTCTGTAATAGAGCATTTTGGGGATCTCAGACCCATTAGTTTACTTCCCAGATTCTCTAAAATTTTAGAATCCTTAATGAACACACATATTCGCGAATTTTTACGCTCTTATGATATCTTGCCTAAGTATCAGTCAGGTTTTCGTCCTTAGTACAGCTGTACAACTGCATAATTACAGGTCACTGACGATATTTTTAGAGCTACGAATGAGGGAAAATTAACATATTTAATACTTTTAGACTTCAGCAAAGCGTTAGATTCAATAAATCACAATTTGTTAACGATTTTATTAAAATACATGCGGTTCTGTTCAGATGCTGTAAATATGTTGCATAGTTATTTGTCTAACCGTTCTCAGCAGGTGAAGATCTCTCCCTGCCGTCTTGAATAAGGGAGTGCTATAGGGTTCGATACTTGGGCCACTTTTGTTCTGTTTGTACACATCTAATCTTTTTAGTATCATTTCTATCTAAAGCAGTTTTAAAAATATTAATAAATTCGGAAATTTTGATAAAAATTTTGACACCCTGGATCTTTGTAACGAAGCATTTTTCGAATATAGTTTATAATACACACTGATATTATTTTGTGGTTCTCTGTCTGCCTCTAAAGTTTCCGCTTTTGAAAGTGGACCACCCTGTATATTTCAAATAATAAATTGATTAAATATGAATAATCGTTAAAACTTCAGACTATCTATATTTATCATCAAACAATTTCAACGAAAATTTCTAATTATCTTTACGAAACAATTCGTTTTCATTCGGATGTATACAATATTCAACTAGAAAATGCTTCCATTTGTTATCACCATCTCATCATCTAGCCTCTATGAGAAATCCTTCTCTTCTAATATTGCAACACATTACAATATAGTCCCTTAAGCCGCGTACTCACTTGTAACCCCGTCGCGTTGCTTCACAGCGAACATGGGTGTTCGTATTGAGGTTCACAGCATTCCCATCACTTGTGGTTATTTTTGCGTCGCGTATCAAGAATACGTACTATATGTGATTGACAGAGTAGAGTATGGAGGTATTTGAGTTTTTTGTGTTTCGTCTTATCATTGGGTATATCTTTTCACACTCTCTCAGTGTAGAACAGAAGTTCAGTCTTCTATAACCCAACTATACATTTTTGCTTACCTTGAAATGTACATTGCAACTGTAAAAATGGTGTTGAAAATACAGGGTGTTAGAAATATAAAAAAATGTTAAATTATGTCAAAAGTAAAGTGCCACTATTTAAGAAAAAATTAAAAATGTTATAGAGAAAAATTTATTTTAATACCAATATAACCTCAAATATGAACTTTTTTACTGTTTTAAATATTTAGATGCCTGTATTTGTCCAAACTTTTATTTAATTAAACATGACGGTTTCACAACAACAAAAAATCTGTAAAAAAAATCCTGTAGACAAAATTCTTCCATAATGTTGGCCAACGAATTTATTTAGATAAATGCACCGTTTACAAAAAATATACAAATCTTTACTTCTTAATAAATTATGTTCGAGACTTAATGAGAAATTTTAATAACATAGGACATGGAAAAGATATCAAGAAACTAAAATGGCATCATTGAATTAATAAAACCGTAATTAAAAAATTTTCATATACAACCTTCGAAGTTCATATCTGACGTTATATTGCCATTAAACAACATTTCTCTATCAAATTTTTAATTTCTTCTTAAATAGAACTTTTCTCATTACACCCTTAAAGATGTCAGACCATCCATTAGACGTGAAAACGAAATTAATTAAAGCTGCTAACAGTGTTATATAAAAAAGTATAAATGGATAAAGTATGGTTTAGCTGACGAATAGCAAGCAATTATTAGTAAATTATTTAGGCTTATATCCGATCCTTTTCGATACCTGAAAAAATTTAACACAGTGAACATAAAAATATGTCCTAAAGCGTTCTCATATTTGCGTTAAGTACAAGGAAACGAGGCTGACCTAAAATAAAGAAGGTGGTAATCGAGTATCGGTTACATTTATGCGGAATACGGGTTAAGAGAGCTAGATAGTACGACTATGAAGAAAAGAGAGCAATCTGATGATAAATATCGCTTGGACATTATCAAATCATCAGAAATTAATCCTCCTCGCAGTATTCAAATAGTGATTTACAAGAAAATCTGAACATAAGTAATTACGATCCGAGAGCTCTTAACGCATATTTTGCAATGTTTCAAATTACCCCGCGAGAATTTTATTTAATGAAAGAAATGAAATCAACGAAGTACATAATATACGGTCCAAAATTTGATATTGCAGAAAAAAATTGGAATATATAATAGTTAATAAGGATTTCCATAAGGATGTTTGTATCATTTTCTGATACTTTTGGTCCAATCAAACTAATCAGCAACTCAAAATCAGTTGACAGCCTTGTAATTTTTTTTGTAAAAACCCCTGATATGTTGGAATTTTAAATCATCCAGGAAGTTACAACCACAGTACTTCATTCATCTAGAATATAGACATGTCTGACATCATCTTTTTTCCATTTTCTTTGTTGTTATTGCATGATGGATATAAATATATGCCGCAGCCGCAATTTGCACCTTATTACAATTGTCCATGAATTTGATAAATGTCCATAATCTCTTTTCCAAATACAACTGATTCGATTACGCATATAGTAACATTAATTGTTCAAGACGCAATTAATCATGACCTACTTTGACCCTGTTCGCAATGCAGTGACGCATGGAGGTTCGCTGTGAAGTGACGCGACGGAGTTTGCGACGAGGTCCGCGGCGAGGTACGCAATTGAGTACGCGACTTTAAAATTAGAAATCAATGTATGCGTCACAATTTAAGAATAATTTAACAGCTTTTCTTTTTAACAATCAGTAGAACGTTTTATTACTTTGGGAAGATAAGAGCAAAAAGTACGTAAATTTATTTTACTCGTTCTCATTACACACAGTAGTTTTAAGATCACAAATAGGTATAGAGAAGGCACTGTAAGTTATGCCAATTCTCTTTTATTTTTAATTAGGTTAGTGTATCAATCCGTGTATTATAAATATTTTTTATTAGGTATTAACTATGTTAGGCCCATTTACACGCTCCAATCAGTCGTTATGATATTGTCACGGAAAATGCGCGTGACTCTATAGCGGGGAAGCTTGGGGCCTCCACCAAATGTCACGGAAAATGTGTGACTGTCCTGCACCACCTATAAACATATAGAAATAATACCTAATTAAATTCTGGGGGTACTCGCTTGGCTCCTACGTGAGATACAGAAACTCAACCTTTTAATAAAAATACATATTTATTAAAACCATAACAATAACCATACTTACAATAAAGTGGACTTTTGCGCCGGAGAGTATCTCTTCTAGAGATCAGAGCCAGCCAACGGCTGACCGCCGACCTTTGGCCATGGACTGGCTCTGGCTCTCTGGCTCTGGCCATGGACTGGCTCTGGCTACGGACTCGCTGGCTTTGGCCCAGTTTCAATAGTATTTATACACATTCGGAAAATGCTGAGTCTGTCAGAATTATACTATCTATTGAAACTATGGGAACAACCAGTAAGTCTATCGCTTGGTTCTTAGAGAGAGCAAGAAGGATAGACATAGTTTGGTTTGATAGTAACCTTGCAACTGGACACTTTTAATTGTTTTGAATTTCACTTGTGTAACATTGACACACTATCGATTGTAAATATGTTTATACTTTTGATTCAATAAAATAATTTGATATTCGTATGTACGCCAAAATTATTAATCTAAAATAATTAAAATATATGCCCAGCTGTAAACTATCTCTCTAAGATCCTCTTTGTTGACAATATTAAGTTTTTGTGTAAGAATGCTGGGAGCTGTAGTTCAATAACTTCAGAAAAAGTAGGTTTGTGATACCAATCTGTAATTATGATATTATCAGAAGTTCTTATTATATCGATGTGAGGAAATGAGATTCTGTTATTATGTTCTTTTTCCAGTGCAAATTTTAATCTGGGGTGAAAGCTGTTAAAAACTGTAAAAATACCAGACACTTCGTTTTCAGGGATACAAGTATGTATATCGCCTACATAACGCTTCAAAAAAGGTAACTCATAATTAAGTTTTTCTATACATTCTTTTTGTAATTCAGCCATTACAATATACATAGAAATAACAAAAAACAATAGGCTGCTCAAAAATATTCTGATGACGTCACATAGAAATGCAGTAACATACACAGAATTTGTACCATCGACTGAGATGGGAATTTAAAAAATAAAATTGACCTATCCATTTTGGACGTAGACGAACATTATAATAATGATAATAATAATGTTTATTTGATTACTAACAACAAATACAGTAGAAATAAGAACGATTCATAATCACATAAACACCAGAAATACCCACAAAAGAAAAATCTGTGCGTGGGTGTGTTGCCAGGCAACAACAAGAAGGTGTACAATGATTATACTAATAATAATATTATATACACGAAATAGCAAAATAATAATAGAAAATACAGCAAAGACATATTAAACTTACGAAAAAGATATTTATTACAATGCACAGTAAATAATTCAATATTCTTACAAAAATGCAATTATATATGAATCGCTCGTTTCAAAAACAACATAAGTCACTTTTTTACGAAATTCACTTTTTTCCATGAAACGAATCTTCATTAAAAGGCACACGTTCCGAATAAAAATGACACAAATCCCATTTACCCTTACATAAATAATGCAAAGTCACATCCTATGTTCGTGGCAAAACCAACATTAGTCGTTGACTTATGTTGTTCTTGCTCCGAACGTTTTTATATACGAGTAGGTATGGTATGGATAGTCGGTCGATCGTACTCCATTTTTGCGATTTGCTAGGTTATTCAAAACTTTTATTTATGTTCCACTTAGTAACTAAGTAATTTTTTTAGTTGCAAAAACCAATGCTTTCGAGCATTTCCGGTAGATGACTTTAACTTCTGCATTAAAGTATTTGTCATTAAGTCATATCAGATTTATAACTTTAGTAAATGGTGGCCTCTTCATTATAAAAGAAACTGCTTATCCGATGAATCGTTTGGGAAGATAGTACCCAAAGAACAAAAACAGTCATTTACACCATCCTCATTCATATCCTTTGAATACAATCACAATAAAAAAGTAGTTGTTATAGCACATGACTTTATTGATGGTTTGTTTAAACTATCACACGTTTAGTTTACTAAGAAATACATCAAATCATGCCATTGCATTTCCACCGACACAACAGGCGTATCCAAATAATTGTGTTCCAATAAACCCCAAAAAAATAGAAAATATTCGACAAGTTCAGCCCCACATTCTTGATGAGTATAAGCCATTTTATCAAGAAATCTTGCGATGGCCAACAACATATACTGTAGAAGAAGGAGATACAGAAGATGATGATGAATATGATTACGTTCCATAGTGTAAAAACACTTGTAATAACGTTAATAAAAGTTTTTTTACTGTCCAATGAGTGTGTTTAATTTGTAGTACTTGATATGAAAGAAAATATTACAGACTACTTTTATTCTTTGCATAAACTGCGTTAAGTCAGAATATCAAAAATATTTTTTTCTCAAGAACACTGTTTGGTAAAAACTATTGTGTCTATTTTTTATGTCATAAGCATATTCTCACATCAATTTAAAATTGTTTGGTTACTTAATTTATTAAATTTATGTAATTATCCAGTTTTTTGCTTCTCCTGTAAAATTGCATTTTAGTGACTTATGTTGTTTTTGAAACGAGTGATTCATATATAAAAAAAAGAAAATAGACATATGTATAGGTACACATATACACATATGTAACACTACGATGAATCACATAGAGCCAAAAACAAAATACAATCACATACGCAGACATACAACTATTTTCTGCAGTTCAGTTATTTTTCATGTCAATCATTTGATGAACAATATTCCTAGGTGTAATGGATAGATAATTCTTTAATTTTCTTGAGAATAAACTACTAGAATTAATTTTCTTCAAATAATCAGGAAGTGCATTGAATACTCTAGGGGCCAAAAATACATGGGATCTTTGCGATATTGTTTTATATATTTTTGGCACAACCAAACTACTAAAAGGCTTACTTCTAGTATCGTACCCATGGTTTATAGTATCAGAACTTTTATATTTTTTGTATTGTTCGATAAGTAAAATCTTATAATAGAGTTGCCTAACATCAAGTAAACCAGATTCATTGAATAGACAATTTGAAGGATATACAGGGTGAATCTTAAATAAGTACAAATATTTTAACCAGCAGTATAGTTTTGTGTGTAGAACACATAATTAATAGTTTTTTTACAAAAAAAATCAGAAATAAAAAAGTGAAATTTTAAATAAATTTCGTAATTTTTCAGCAGAAAACTTGTTGAGGACCGCTGGCCTAGACAGACCCTTCATACTTTTATGAGCCATAGAGCTGCAGACTAAACGTGTGGTTCACAGTGTTGCCAGTATTACACAAATGTCTTTGCTTCAAGGAAGAAAAAATCTCAACTTTTAGCGAATTTTGTCAAGTGTAACATTTTATATTATTTTTTATTATCAAACTGTCATTGACTGTCATGACAGATTATCGGAAGCCCAAGTCAAACTTGTTAACCCCACATAATGCATGAAAATAGCAATAAAATTTGCTAAAAGTTGACATTTTTTCCATTTTAAATAAAAAACGCGTGCATAGTTTTTCGTTATTCTTCATAAAATAACTTAAGGAAATTGTGTATTGTGTCCCTTTCTAACAGTGTACAATGACATTTAACTTGTGAAATGTGGATTACTGATTAAATAGTTAATTTTTTAACAAACAGGTAAGCTTGTGTGCACGTTTATGTATAATTTTTGAACATTGGACATAGTAATATCACGTAATATCTTCCTAAATATTTTACGGTAGTATTGAACTTGCGGAAATTCATTTTTAATCGTTGAAGTATAGTAAGGTTAGTTCAGATGTTAAAATTTATGTTAATATTGCTGCGTATCATACTACATACCCAATTTTACTGTACTTATGCTTAAAACAAGTATTTTTAAAATAGAACTATTACGTTAAAGGAAACGTAATATTTATATTGGAGGAGATATGGCAACCTCGCAACAAATCATATATTTCATTCCGTTGTTGGATGAAAAATCAGCCAGCGGTCCTCAAAATGTGGGTATTTTTAAAAAAAATCAATATCTCCGTAAATATTAGAAATTTTTAAAAATGGCTTTCACTAGACTGATTTAAATGACAAACTACACCAGCAGTTAAAATATTTGTACTTATTTAAGATTCACCTTGTATATAAGGTTTATTATATATTATTTTAATTATCCATTTTTGAGTGAGTTCAAGTTTATTTAAGTAATTATTAGTAACGCCAGCCCATGCCAGGATACCGTAAGATAAGTGCGATTGTACCAATGCATAATACAGTATGTTTAATTGCTGGATATTACAAAATTGTTTACAAATTTTAAATTTAGGTAGCAGTTCTCTAAGCTTTTTAACAATGTTTTCAATGTGCAAATCCCAACGTAAATGACAATCAATTATTATCCCAAGATACTTTAAATTACTAACAGATGTTATATTGTATGTGTGATTAGCACAGATTATTTCCAAGCAATTAAAATTAGGTAAATTAGGCGTATAACTTGTAAAAGGAATAAAGTGAGTTTTATTCATATTTATTGTTAATAATTTGTTATGAAAAAAATTTATTATAATTTTGAAATCAACCTCAACTTTCTGCTTAAGAGTGGTCCAAGAGTCGGCTGTGTAAAAAACGGCAGTGTCATCAGCGAAACTAACCATCTTACCACAGATATCTAAATCAAACAACTGGTTAACGTAAATGTTAAACAATAAAGGGCCAAGTACTGTACCTTGCGGGACCCCACATTCTACATTTTTATAATTACTTGTATAACTATCGATTTCCACACAATGTATTCTATTATTTAAATAACTATGCATTAGTGATTTAACAGTTCCTCTAAAGCCCACGTTTTCAAGAGTTTCCAAAAGATTACAATGGCTGACTGTATCAAAAGCTTTTTTTAAGTCGACAAAGATACATAATGCAGGTTGACTCAAATTTAAGGAATTATATATATTAGAAGTAAGTTCTGCCATTGCATCCTGTGTCGACTTGCCCTCCCTAAAGCCAAACTGCTTTTCTGATATAAGCTTGTATTTGTTAATAAATGATAAAAACCTTACCTTCAAAATCTTTTCAAAAATTTTTGCAAAGTTTGATAACAAAGATATAGGTCTATAGTTCGACACATCTAATTTATCGTCAGATTTATAGATCGGTCGTATTATGGTTGTTTTAAAATTCACTGGAAATATTCCTTTATCTATGCATGTGTTATATATGTATGATAATGGTTCTTTAATATTACCGACAATTTCCTTCAAAGTTTCCGCTTTAATGTTGTCAATACCAGGAGATTTATTATTTTTTAACTCTTTTATTGTTTTTTCTACCTCATCGTTAGTAATTGTTTCAAGGATTATTGAATTGAGAACTGAATTTTGCTTGGTATCTAGTGATACGTTTTTGTTATTCTTTTCCAATTTCAGTAAAAAAATCTACAAACACATTAGCCATTTTTTTTTTGTCAGAAACAACTTTATTTTTATCCGTTCTAATACTTTCTATGTTCACTACCTTTCCTGACTTTGAAATTTCTTTTACACATTCCCACAATTTATTCGGATTATCCCTATTTTCTAATATCTTCTCTTTATAGTAATCGCTTTTTGTAGTAGCAATTAAATTTGCAAGTTTGTTACGATATTGTTTGTAATGGTTTAACATATTTATATTACCCGGATATCTTTGCACTTTTTTTAGAGAGTTTATCTCTCTTTATAATAGATTTCACCAGTCCATTCGTAATCCAAGGTTTTCTTTAAGTTTCTTTATTCTTAAGGGTTACTATTTTACTACATTCATTTATATAACTTTGCATTTTATTTACAAACAATTCTGTTGCTAGCTCCACGTCGGTACATGAGTAAACGTCAAACCATGACTCGTTAATTAACCGTTCATTTAAGGTTTTATAATTAATATATATTTTTTTACTGCGACTCCCATATTCCCTTTCATTACTATTTTTTGATCCAAGAATTATTTGTAAAATAGTGGGGTCATGGTCAGTAATTTTTGTTCTTAATATTGTGGGAATAAAATGCTCTGAAGGCAATTTACTTTTCACAAAAATATGATCCAAGCAGGGGGATGCGTCACCTTGAACTCTAGTTGCTTTATTAATTGTGGATAAATATCCATATTCATTTAAAATATTTAAATATTCCTAACAATATTTTTCGTTGTCAAGAACATTGAACATTGAATGCTATATTTAAAGGGTTCGCACTGTACGAACATTATTACATGAATAAATAATAAGTTAAAACACAGTAACAATGGGCTTATAACTTATTGATTATTTAGTATCAATAATTTCCTTCCTATGTAATATCAGGAAAATGTGTATCAAATTGGGTAGGTGTAGGTGTAACCCAAAGATATATAAAGGGTCTTTATATGATTCAAATAAAATAAAGTATGTATGTAAA
Source organism: Monochamus alternatus (assembly GCA_037114965.1). NCBI lineage: Eukaryota > Metazoa > Arthropoda > Insecta > Coleoptera > Cerambycidae > Monochamus > Monochamus alternatus. Next base: position 17,555,237 of record CM073435.1, on the reverse strand, counting down.
GTATGTATAGTAATTAATAGTAAATTTAATGAGTTAACAGAAAAAATTAATAATAACACTACAAAGATGAATAGTTATATAGAGAAAATAGAAGAAAACAGACATTTAAAGGCAAGAATAGAATTTTTGGAAAATAAGGTTCGGAAAAATAATGTTGCTGTTTTTGGTCTCACAGAATTGAGAGACGATAACGATAAAGCTGGAAAAAGCTTCATGAAAGTGACATAAATAATATATTGTGATAAAATAGAATTTACTAAAAATTAAATGCTATGAAAATTTATTTAATTAACAAATATAAAAGAATTATTATTGAAATATTTATTATTAGTGTAAAATATAGGTAAATTGTTAGTTTTGAAATCATGTAGTATAAAGTATATCTAGAGAAATTTATTATAATATTTAAAGACAAAATTTTGTAATTTTTTTTAAATTTATTTCAAAAATTCGATCAAATTTGTTGGAAATGACAACATATAAATGAACAGTACATAAAGAAAATGAATTAAAAACCCAGACATAAATACATCAATAGAAAGCTTAAAGATCAAAGATTTATCATATATGAATATCGCTAGACAAAAACTTCAGTCAAATAAAATATTTGTGAAATAAAGTGAAAATATCCAATATTAAACTAAATGACAAATAAAACTGTCAAATGTAAAGATAGCTATATAATAAATAATCAACATCTCAGAACATCTCTGACAGAACTCTAGAAAAACTCAAATTAAAGAATATTTCATAATAAAGATTAATTAAAACTGTTACATATTTGTAAAATTTAGTTTATAAGATTATAAAAGACAATTAGTGAAGTGAACAGTGCTTCGAAAAGATTTATTTAAATTTAAAGTAACAGATGTGTATTGACCTTAATTAAAACTACTAAGAATCAAGGGGGTAAAAATGCATAGAAACAAAATTTTATTTACTAAATTACGAAGAAACTGTGAAACAAGAAGGTGTACAAAGTTTGGTCGGAAAAGAAATTTCATTTTTAAGTAGTAAAAATTTAATTCAAAAGTCATGCTTACCAGTTTCACATAATCAGTCAAAGTAAAGTAACTCAAATTCGTCATCTATCAAGACTAAATTTAAGAAATTTGGTAGAAATCATCTCCATAACAAGAGCTAGGGTTTGCAGAAGGTCCAAGACATCGGTCTCCAGTGGGAAATAACCTCCAAATTTAAAGCAAGAATATCAACAGGAATAAATTCCAGAATTTGAACAGTATATCCAGTCTGGGGTATCAACGGCATCCAGAGACTACTACGGCTACAGGCAGAGATAGGGAATAAATTTCGAGGCATCAGTAATAGAAAATATCATATATAAAAAAGGAGTAAGAAATTTGATGTGTACACAAAACGAAAATCTAGCTAGATAGCATGCAAATTAATCAATATTCAACTTCTCTAAAGATAAAAAGTAAAATATAATAATTAAGGACTTACCTATATTAAATTTAAAAACATAAAACATATTAAAAGTTTAAACTTCAAAATTTCAATGATTAACTGTTTCATGAAATAAACAGTCACTTAAGACGGCCATTTTTGATTTAATACATATAGAGCATTTATGATAGTATCTAGGCAATTTTCATTACACACGTGTATATTTCTAATTGCCTAAAATTAAATAGCTTCACAGGAATTTATTAAAATCATATGAAATATACAAGTAGATAACTGAAAATAAAAATAAATTTTATTGTTCAAATATTGTAAGAAAATATTCTTTAATGTTCATTGAAGGGGTAGATATTGTGGGTGTAATTTAACGCTGATCGGGGCTTTAGTCCGCAGAGTGGTTGTTTCACATAAAAAAAAACGATTACATAAAGAGTACAAACTTTTTCATTAAATAAGTAGGTAGTTATCATGTTCAATTTAAAATTAATTGACAGGTGAAAGTCACTTTTTACAGTGTCGATATTTAATTTTAAATAACTTTAATTTATTGGTATACTAAATTTTATAGTTAGATATTTGACTCAACTTAAGGAGCCCACTTGAAGAAGCAATCCTAAAAATGCAGAAATAGGTCAGATCTCATCTATTGTGGTTAAGTTTCGAATTTCAAAAGTGAACTTAGATATTTATAGAATGTTTTCATTAAACCAGGTTAGTAAATTTAGCTAGATTATTTTTTATTTTAGATAACTATTGAATTGAGCTTTGTCTGTGGAATTGTTCATTAGCATACCTAGATGTTTTGTATTAGAGCATACATATGACTTCATTAATATTAATTCATTAATTGTAGGAAATTTGATTTATATTAGCTTAAAATACCTTTCCAATACAGCAAAAAAAGTACAAAACTATGTCACGAAATTCCAAACTAAGGTACAATTAGGGGTAAGTAAACAGCACCTGTAACGTAATTTATTCGTAATTTTGTTTTTGTATCAGTATTAATTAAGTAAACAATTGAAGTTCCTGAGAAACTCGTTAAAACGGTCATGTACTGTAACAAAATGGAACAATTTATAGTAACCATAACCGCATGACATGTTTAATTTACGGCGAATCTAGGCAAAACTCTCTGGCTAGGAGACGTTTATACAGTAAAGGCTTCTTACAAGGACAGAAGTCATTTTAAAATTTGCAATTATTATTATGTGTTGTGAAAAGAGCTCTATGAAAACCATTCACAGTAAATATCTATGTTTAGGTGTATCTTTTTGTAATTATTATGTATAAATTCATAATCCTAAGATAGTAACTATATGAGCAACGTTGTCACATGTTCAAGACCTGTTTGCTGTTATAATTTTGTTATTGTTGGTCAGAGAAAAATATTGTCAAATATGTTTTGTTTAGTACAACTTATCATATGGCAAAATTGAGGCACTCATATTGCAACACCCTGTATAAAATTATCCTTCTTATGTATTATAGTGAAACAATAATAAATTATTATCGTTTTGTAAGAGAAATTATTTTTATCATTCTGAAATTTCTCTTAGTATATAAATCCATCACAAGCGAATTTTAAATCGTTTTTTATATATTTTTAGGTATTATCCTTGAGTATTTACACCAAAAGAGTCAATCCTTAATAAAGACCTAACTAGTTATCATAATTCCTGTTAGATGTCGTACTGAGTAACAATACGCATTTATTCAAACGAAGCGCTACTATTTTAATCTGCAAAAAACTGCGAAGGCGTTTCGAGGGCGTGGCCGCGTGACCCTTTTTCATATACCTGCCTAAATAATAAGATTGTGGCAATATATTTATATTCAAACCACAGATCATAAAGTTTGAAACATAAGCAGTTTATTTTATTGCGTTAGAGAAGTAAGAATATGAACTGTAAATTAATTAAAAAAAAAACAGAAAAATAGGATTGTTCAAAGAGTTTTCAGCGATATGCCAAAATTTACATTTTCTGTTTTATTTCCTTTAAACATATTAAGATAATTCAAATGAATTCGACACTTACTTCTATAAAGAGACATATAGAACTGCAGATTATCGTATGGGTTTCTCTTACTGCATAAGATGCATTATTATTTTGCGAAAAATTCATTAGTAAAAAATCTAAAACACCAGGTATCTTTTTTCAATGTTTGATCTAAGTATAATTTTGTGATGGTGTGAAATAAATATTATTTTGTAGTCTTTTTGAAGAGTAATTTTTAAATTAAAATCAAATTGAAATTAATTTAAAAATTCAAATAATTTAACATTTGCGCATGCAAATTTAAATAAATTTACATGCGCTAATGTTTTTAGTAAAAATAATTTGTGAACTTTACAGGCCTCATCAGAAAAGAATGTGTCAAAATTTATTATTTTAAGTATTATATAAGGTGAACCATTAATGATGTGCCAGAATAGGAATGACAGTTTTGGAGCAAAATATGAAGATATAGCTAAATATGCCTCACTAAAATGTTGCTGTGGGAAAAGATACAGGTTTACATTTTTTTTTTTTCGTTTTTTTTAATAACTAGGATCGCTCAACCGATTGTCATCAAATTTGGTAGGGAAACATATTTTAAGAAAAGCAATCATAGTTTATGTAGTAGGAACCTATTAAAACAGATAGACCATTGCCAGATGATGACAATTTCTATCTTATTTTTTGTTAACGAAATTCCTACCGTTTTCCAGGAAACTGATCTAAAACAAGCAAATGTATTTTTCGACGTGAGGAAATCTCTTAGGAGCATTAGAAAATTGCCATATTGAAAATTTTCTGTAATTAGCTGTAATAATTAGTTTAATTAATTAAGACATGTAGAAGTAGAGAGAGTTTGCTCAAGGGCTAAGTTGTTTTTACTGCTTTATCGTTATTTTTGTCCATATCGAATATCATTAAAGTTATGAATTTTAAGTACATACAAGCATTTGAAATAACAATGACACTCTCTCAAAACAGTTTTTGAACTTCTCGAAGTTCTGAGTAGAAACTCATTAAATTTATATTGGTAAGTGAAACAACTAATTACTAATGTTAAAAGTTGAAAGTAGATTTCATTACAAATACGTCAGCAGTTCAAAAGAAATAGCAAAATTGAATTTAAAGAGTGTCAATATTATTGTACATAACATAATATAGAGCCCAAGCGTAAACGTTCTTTTTGAGTTCGTTTCCCATTACGCGAGGGTTGGTTTCCCATTCAGGCCAACAAGGTCTCCCATTAGATTGACTAGTCTTAGTGTATATAGTCAAGGGTATTATATATACCAGCGTTGAATTACACCCACATATTCTTTATTATTAACTTTTTTAACATTTTTTACTGTATTAGAAAGGTATTTTAAGCTAATATAAATCAAATCTTAAATATTTAAATAATTTATTCGATTTATAATTTACATATTTAAGTTATTATAATATGTGGACACCAAACCAGTATCATATGTTATCAACATTTTGGCGCGTTATTATCTTTAGGATTTTGCAAAAAATTTCTACTACGGTTTTCATTACATATTAATTATAGCACATTTAATTATAAAGTGAAAAGATACACATTTTAATCTAGTGGTTTTGTAGGCATTACTCTACAGGGTGTAACAAAGAAGCAAGGCATTAACTGTGTATTTTCGGTGACAAAATATAACGATTTAACTGTTTTGCCTATATACAAAAATGCCTGCTTTAAAATATTCACTGTTAAGGCCTGTATACAGGGTGTCCCGAAAGTAAACCACCATACGTTAACCATGAACACATCTACATCGAAAAATAATACTAGTTTGCTATAAAAACTATAGCCCAAAAAGGCTTTGTTACGGTTATACAGCGTGATAAAATGTAATGGAAAAAATACAAACTTAAATTTCTTAAAAACCGTTGTAGATATTATAATGAAATTTCGAATGAATGTCGATAGCTATTGAATGCGTATACTTTGCAATGCAAAGTGATTTTCTAGTCTTACCAGTGGCGCGCGTAGCAGAATGTCACTGAACTTTTTTGAAGAATAAAATGGTACGCCACTGACTTTTCATAAAATATTTTTTTTATTCTGTTCAATTCTGAAGTAAATAGTTCCCTCAACCTTTTATTGTACAACGCATCGTATTCGAATAAAATAATAAAAACTGTTTTAATGCACAGCATAATACTATTAATAAAACAATGTGCCGTTTTGTATAATTTAGCCATGACAAAACAAAAAAGATGAGTCGCTTAGTTTATTACTGTCAACGCGATACAAAAAATTTATACCGCTTCAAAAATGCCAAGATATACACGTTTGAAAGCAACGAATACGTTGACATGCATTTTATTTACGGGCTTTGCAATGGAAATTCAAGACGAGCTGTAGCAGAATATCGACACTGCTACCCAAATAGATGAATTCCAGAACGCTCTGTTTTTACTAGAATTTACCAATATTTACGGGAAAATGTGGACTATAACAACATACCAGCGATTGGAAGACCTCGAGCAAGGATGAACGATGAAGAAATGGTCCTTGCTCAAATTAAAGATAATCCCAATGTTCCTAAAAGGAGGTTCCTAAATTTCGAGTCGGGCGCATTTTAAGAGAGGACTTCATCCTTTTCACTATGAAAAATTCCACGCTTTATAAGAAAGAGATTTTGTTCCTCGTGTTGCTTTTTGTAATAGAATGTTAGATAATCAGGCTATTATATTAAATAACGTTCTATGGGCTAACGAATGTCAATTTACAGGAATTAAATTTTCAATTTTCGTAACTGGCATTATTGGAGAGACGAAAATCCTCATATAATGAGGGGGCATAACTTTCAGCACAGATTTTCGGTAAATTTATGGACCGGTATTGTCAACAACCAGTGAATTGAGCCGTTTGTTTCCCCTAACACCTAAATGCCGATAACTATTTGTTATTTTTACAAAATGAATTAAATACTCTTCTTGACGGAGCTCCAGCGCTCTATGGAAGAAACGTATGCAATTGGCGGAATATGAATTATCCAGGAAGATGGATTGGACGAGGTGGACCTATTGCGTGGCCACCACGCTCACCATATCTATCGTGTCTAGATTTTTATCTTTGGGGCTACATGAAACAACTGATGTACTGCGATGAAATTAATGACAGGGAAGACAGTTTGATGGAGATGATGCAATGCTTAAGATAAGGCATACAAGAATTCAAGGTGGCTAATTCGATAATTAGGCGCTCAGAAGCATGCATCAGAAGTAATGGAGACAATTTCGACCAATTTTTATGAAGATTTATTATAATTACTAATTGAACAATATTTATTTGAGTGATTTTTTCGTTATTTTTGCAAAATTTTCTCTTTTTAAATATATGTACGTTCATCTGATTTTTTTTTAAAATAAAATTTATCATCTTGTTTATAAAACAAGTCCTAGTTTGCTTTATTGACAATAGTCCTTACAATACTTTGCTATAGAAACACCGAATCGATAGTATTAGTAATACAAATAATACTTACCTTATTGATAGTATTATGCTATGCATTAAAACAGTTTTTATTATTCTATTCGAATACTGTGCGTTGTAAAATAAAAATTTGAGGGAACTATTTACTTAAAAATTAAACAGAGAATTTAAAAAAAGAATATTTTAAGAAAAGTCAGTGGCGTACCATTTTATTTTTCAAAAAAGTTCAGTGGCATTCCGCTACGCGCACTGCTGGTAAAACTAAAAAATCACTTTGGCATTGCAAAGTATGCGCGTTCCATAGCTATCGACACCTCTAAAATTTCATTATAATATCTACAACCGTTTTGTAGAAATTCGAGTTTGTGTCTTTTTTCCATTAAATTTTAACACGCTGTATAACCGTAACGAAGCCTCTTTGGGCTATAATTTATATAACAAACTAGTATTATTTTTCGATGTAGAATTCATGGTTAACTTATGGCGGTTTACTTTCGGTACACCCTGTATATCTTTACCTGTTAGACAACGTAAGCTATATAAAGTATTTTTAAAGTTAAAAAGACGATTGGAAAAATCTGTTCGACTGGTAAGAGATCTGGTGGAGAAAACTAAAATTCTATTGAAATTAACGTTTTGTAATGTATTGTTTAACAACTTAGTATTCATAATTCAATACTGTCACGAAATTTGCCCCACTCACACCCAAACCGACGACTGTGGTATCGCGAAATCCTAAGATTGCCCCGATCGCCCCTACACGATTCTGTTAAACAAACAAAAAGCCGTGGATCGAGACGGGACTTGAAAATTGGGGAATCGACGAGAAGGATTCGAGTCGTTCGGGAAGATGAATCTAGAGATACTAGATTATACCTGGAATATTCGTTGGGTCTATAAAAGAAAAATAAACGGCCGATTGAATTTTCTGTACGTTTTAGTGCTACACTTATCTATCGTGTATTTACATAGAGTTGAAATTAGATCACAGTCTTTGATTATACAGGGTCTCTGAAAAGTATGCGACAAGACTTCAGGAGGTGAATCCTCACAAAAAATTAGGGTAACAAAGTCTTAAAACAATTTTTCGAAAACTCAATATTAACACGGAGATACAGGGTGTCAAAAGAATTTTTTTTTAGTTTTTATTAGATAACTTTTTACTTATTACTAGTGCCCTTGTAGATTTATGTTCCAAATATGATGAAAATACTCCAGTGCCAAAGGGCCTAACCTGACCTTAATCTTCGATCTATGGCCCACAACTTTTTTGTTTTCACCGCTATATAAATTTGAACAGCACCATGTCAAACAGTATCAAAAATTATTTAAAAAAGTATATTTTGTTACGATACAAAAAAATGAACCGTTTCTGAGAAAAACGACTTCAAACATTTTCATTTGTTAACGCTGTTTTAAACTGATATTCACAGTTTCAACTCATCAATACAAAATTTATTCACTAACTAGATTATTAAGTAACATTTTTCTTTAGTCGATGATCTTATAATAAGGTCTCGAAATATTGTCCTTCCATTTTTTTTTAATGGGTTTATTAAAATCTATTAAAAAAAAACAAGAGCTATTCATAAGAATGAAAATTAATCCTTCATTTCAAAATACAAGTGAATTCAAAATGTACAGAAATAAACTAAATGATTTAATTAAAAATGCGAAAAAAAATATTATCAAGATCAAATTAACATAAACAAAAGTAGCTCAAATGATTTATGGAAATGTGTAAATGAGATTTGTAAAGATGAAAGAAAAAAAACGAACATATATGAAATAAAAACTAATCTAGGAAATAAATTAGTGAGAGAAGATGAAATTTCTAATGAATTTGTAGAATATTTTACAAATATTGGTAGAATATTAGCTGAAAAAGTAAGTAAATCTAATATAGTTAACCAGAGAACTATACTTTCTAATTCATTTTTCTTAAGAATACAAACGAAGTAGAAGTTTTAGAAACAATAGAAACATTAAAAAATAAAAAATATCCAGGATTAGATGGTCTAAAATCTGAAACTTTAAAATTTATTGCAAAAGAAATTTCATCTCCCCTAACTTACATCATTAATAGGCCATTTGAAAGTGGAATATTTCCATCTTCATTTAAAATTGCAGTAATTTCGCCAATATATAAAAAAGGAGACAAAACGGATGTGTCTAATTATAGACCTATAAGTTTGATATCGTCTCTTGCCAAAATCTACGAGAAAATATTGAAAAGAAGGCTTGTTGATTACTTAAATAAATATAATATATTATCTGGAAAGCAATACGGCTTTAGAGGGGCAAAATCGACGCAGGATGCAATTGCTGCATTAACGGCTCAAATCTACAAGGCACTAGATGAAACAGTACCTGCAATTTGTGTCTTTGTGGATTTGGCGTTCGATACTGTTAGCCATATCCAATTGTTAGAAATTTTGGAGGGAATAGGTGTAAGAGGCAGTCCATATTCATTACTAAAAAGCTATTTAAATAAAAGGGAGCAATGTGTTAAAATTAATAGCACATTAAGTAATTTCAAAAGTGTGGAATATGGAGTGCCTCAAGGTACTGTTCTCGGACCCTTACTTTTTATTATATATTTGAATGACCTCTTTAAACTGCCTACAGAAGGTAACATAATAAGTTTTGCAGATGACACCGCAGTTTTTTATCGTAGTGATACCTGGAAAAATTTAAAATTAATGTGTGAAAATGATTTTACAAACATTATAAATTGGTTTAATAGTCGTTTATTAACAATAAATTTTGAAAAAACGTCTTATATTCCCTTTACTTCTTATGCTATTAATTTGCCACATTATAATTGTTTATCTTTCAATTTAAATGGAGTTACAATTAAGATTGATCCTGTTCGCAATATTAAATACTTAGGAATATTTATTGATACTCATTTGAGGTGGGATACACAAATCGATTATGTTACTAACAAAGTTAGATCCTTGTTGCACAAATTTAAGTACCTCCTTCGAATATTAACAGTAGATCAGCTAAGATTGTTGTACTACGCGTTGATTGAAACTCATTTAATTTATGGCATAATTGCTTGGGGAAGTGTAACGGACAATCATTTACAAAACTTACAAATAATTCAAAGATATGCAATTAAAATAATATTTAGTAAACCACGTACTTACCCTACAAATGAGTTATTCCTTGAGTGCAAACTATTAGATATTCGACAACTATATTGTTATTCTGTCTTAATAATGCAGAATAAACATAAAGAAGAACTCATTCCAGTCGATCATACATATAATACTAGATATAAAGAAGGCATGTATAAAATTATTAAACCTGAAAAAACAAAAATGCAAAGATCTTTTCTATATTTAGGACCTAAAATTTTTAATATCTTACCTACTGAAATAAAAATTATTAATTCATATAGTATGTTTAAATCTAAAATTAAAAAATGGATGTATAATACATCAAGATCACAAATACACAATTTGATTGATACCAAATATACTTAATGATACGATGCCCCTTTATATTTATAGCTAATCTAAGCGCAAGTGTATATTTTGTGTATCTGCATACATTTTGTTTACTTACCTCGAAACATAACCAATCTGCTCAACTTTTGTCTTAAAGAATGTAACCACTTATTAGTCATTAGAAACTTTGTTTAGATATTATATTTAATGTTAGGTTAATTGTGATGTCAATCCACGCTCAAGGTTCGCCTTTTGTGGTATTTCAATTTATTTGCAGGTTGCATGTTAGTGTTAATGTATAGATATCATATATAAATGGAATAATTATAAATAATGTAACTGTCGCAGATAAATTATTATTATTATTATTATTATTATTATTATTATTATTATTATTATTATTATTATTATTATTATTATTATTATTATTATATTATTATTATTATTTCGACACACAAATTCATTCTTCTCAGAAAGTTGCGACGAACCTTTAAGAATATGCCCTCTTTTGCTCTTATTATTGCAAAACTGTCAATAATTCGTTGAAATTACATGATACAATTAAGTACCTACCTACTTACGAAATTATTGCATATTATAGTTTTTTTAATAAATACCAGTACAAAGAACTTACTTGTTGGTTCATATAAAAACAATGTTTGATGTTTCATTTGAAAAATGTTTGCTTCAAATTCTAATGTTTTTATAGCATTGATTAGGACAATCTTTCAATGAAGATTCTAATTTTTATCGGCGTACCGCGTAAAATTTTATACCGTGACCTATTTCTTTATACTAGTTGATGAAATATTAAATACATACCTTGAACAATTGAAACAGAAAAAACCACGTCTTGAGGGACAATGATTCACAGTAAAATATATCACGGGCATTTTTAGAAAGAATAATAAAATAAAATAAAATAACAGATATTCAAAGTTTTTTGTCTCACACTATATCGATCGCACTCAACACGTTACAGTTCTAGCGTCGGCCACCGAGTAGGATCCTGGATACCGAACGGTCCCCGAGACGGGTGAGGAGAGCGGAATTGGTAGGATGGGGCGTGTTCGAGAGTGAAAAAACTTATATATTTATTCTGTAAACTTTCGTTTTATGTAGGTAACATAATTTTATATTTGCATTTAGCTAAATTAAACTGACTTTACTATAAAATTATAAAAATATTTATATATTTAATACTTTTTAGAAAACCTGTATTAGCGAGTATCCAGCATTACGAAACAACTGAGAAACTTTTATTCGTTCTGTATACATTTATAGGTATATTTTATATTTACTTAAAACAAATAAAATATGTCAGATATTTTTTATTTCTATTTCAGTTCAAGCACAGGAAAGTAACGAAAAAGAGTTCTTGAAGTTAGGACAAGATGTAACGAGTATGCTAGTGTACTACACAAAATAGTTATCAAGAAAGAAGTGGTGGAAAGAAGGAAATCTGTTCACAGTTCAGAGCTCATAATAGATGGTTAACTCATTATCACTCTAGAGTGGGGTGTTCGCCCCAAGGTGGTTAAAGTAATATGATAAGTTAATTGTTGTAATCTGTTGTATATTTGAACTGCCTTCTGTAATTTATATGTATAAATAAATCCTTCCTGCAGTCAAACAAGTAACTCAAATTATAATAAATGATTATTAATTACTTTCTAGTGTCTTATTACTGACTTCGTAGTAGTGACATATGGTAGAACCACAAGCATATTCGTAACATTTGAAAGAAGTAGTTCATTCCTAGACGTGGTGCATAGATCTAATGAAATCGATAAGTTAGAACGTTAATAACCTATTTGATTTAATTAACTAGACATGAGTGTAAATATACCTATTAAATCCATCGGATGAGCCTGACATGCGAGTTAAATTGGCATTCAATAATTTCAGCCATGCATGTAAAAGAAAAAATAGCTTATGACTTCATCAAGAAGAAATATAAATCAGATAAATTTTAACACAAGACATCAGGTATTAATTCAATAAATGTGAGCAGGTTTATGAAAAAATAAAGTAACGTAATCATTGCGTTTACTTACATAACATATTTTCCTTAAACGTGTTTTTAATTTTCCACACGCTAACCCTTTTGATAATTATTTTATTGAGACTGTTAAATATTCAAGTATTAATTAATTCGACCCTTATTATGCAAAACAAAGGAAATTATTTAAGAGCAACTTGAAAAAATTACATACAATATAAAGATATACAATGCTAAAAGTATTTGTCCTGTAGCGAGGATTATTTACATACCTATCAGGCAAATAGGTAAACCATTATCAACAATGTTTGTTTACAAATTTAAATTTACCGACTTCAACATACCTAAAAATGTCGGAAAGCACACGATGATCACTTCGCGCATCTTTAAGCACGTTCTATATTTATCTTTTTCTATGGCAGTAATGGGATCACTTCCACTCCCACACAGTTATCAGGTAACCTAATCCTTTTTAATAACCTTGATTCTGACTTGCAGCATCATCCTTCTCATTGAGTTTTTAAGCTTATCTAAGTTAAAGTTAAAATAAATAAAGGATATATTTAAAAACGATTAATTTTTTTTTACTATTTTGCTATGCTGAAAAATCCTATCCTATAAATTGTGTAACAGTTTAACCGCTATGTCTATATTACTAAACGCTATGCTTTTGTGTTTAGTGAGTGTTACTGGTAGATACGCGACTGAATAATAGTACACATGTGTGGTGCGTGAAAAAAGTTTGAGAACCGCTGATCTAGATGAAATTTGTCATTTGATCTTTGAGGAAGGGAATCAGTTCTGAAAAGAACGCCCTCTATATTTTATTAATTTTGTCTGGGATGACACTGACTAAAAATAGAGCTGCCATCACTTAAAACTTTCTCAGAAATTGAATTTCCCTTTATTTACATGAAATAAATAGAATATCCGGCGGCGATTGATGGATAACCATAATCGTTCTCTCTTTGTATATACAGCATCGATACTGTTTACCTAATTTTATTAAAGAAACATTTGATCGCACTCTAGAGGATATTACGTCATATGATAAATGGAAGGTAGTACACTTTTTTTTTACTTATAAAAGCAATTTTACCAGGGTCTTGGGAACAACAGAGAACAATTTTTCAAAGTCTTGTGGGAGTTGTATTATTAAGGAGGCAGTAATTTAATAAAAGTTTAAAAAATAAAAAGTCTATTAAAAAAACTCCAACCTTAGTATGAATGTGGGTTGAGGCATTAAAGTGTTTGAAAAGACTTCATATAAGATATAAATTTCATAACTCATTTCCTGTGGTTGTAGAAATCTCTTGTTATTAATAGAGACGCGAATACATAATTTTTAACATACCTATATGAAATGAAAATAGCATCAACTTTTTTATTTTATATGGTAATTATGATAATATTATTATATTATCATTTAAAAATTCATTCACACTATAATAGCACTTTTTTGAGATGATTTTTATTTTAGTTTGAAATATTTTTAAAAACAGTAAGTCAAGACTCAAATTGTCGGATTGTTTTTCACTGAATAGGTATGTCTTGGACTGTTTTTTGTTGAGAGCACAAGGTTTTTATTATTACTGCATGTATTTAAATACAAAAATCGTTTCGGCCTCTCTTAATAATTTAACCTAGTAGTATAGGATCTCACTATAAAACAACCTTCACCGAGCTGGTTAATGGATGAAAAATATTTTATGTCCAATTAAATATGTCAATAAATATATTGCAAATGGGTTGTCTAAAAAATTTCTGTCCAGAATATGATTAATTAACAATTAAAGATTATTATTTTTTTTAAACATTTCACTGGTTTGGTTAATAGACAAATTCCATACCAATCGAAAGTATGCAGCCCATAGAATATGCAAACGTTAGGTTGACTATTTTTTTCCCGTCACAACTCTTGGGTAGGCAGGTATAAATAGGTAAATCGATACTAGTAACTTGCACCGGTGTGGTTAATAAATTAAAGTTAAATTAAAATAAAAATTATTTCATTACCAACACGGTGGTATAGGGTTGTCTGCGAAGAATCAGTCCTGAATTCCGGTTGTGGAGTTTTAAAAAGTGAAATATTCCCCAGCGAACCATTCCATGCGATAGAAGAGTACACAGCATTGCAGCTGTGTGTAGTTCGTCCATACCGAAAACGAAGACGATCCGTTTATCCGTTTCTCCATAAAATCGAATAATCTGCCCTTAGGAACTCCTAACGCCCTTCAGTGACAATAAAACAACATTTTCGACCCTACTAATGATATGTCGAGATCGAAAACTCGTAAAAAATTAAATTTTCTAATAATCCATTTACCGCCCCGAATTACGTTTAATTTTTTTTATGGAAACGATACATATAATCAAAATATTTTATTAGACTTTTCGATAGGTTCGGTGGAGAAGAAGCCACAAAAAATTTCAATGATTTTAGACAAATTTCATGTTTTCAAGGGCCGCCTCTGGAGGGGCGGCAAGAACGTCATAATATCATTTCAAGTCACTACCAGGAAATAATAGTCTATACCGAAAATGAAGACAATCCGTTTATCCGTTCCTCCTAAATATCTAATAAAGTCCGGGGCGGTGGTATTTTGCCGCCTAACTCGTAAACCGTTGATTGTACAGATAATTTTGTAGAAGCATTTTTCCATATTTTCATAAAAAAATTTCGAATATGTATTCGAAATGAAACACAAAAGGTCGATTTCCCGAACTCTTGACTTCGAGACGCCACCCCTCAGTTATGAATTCGGGAAACCTCCGATCCCGTCCCACAGCCGCTGTTTACCTAGCCTCATGTTCGTCGTTAGGAGTAAAAAAAAAATTTCGCACATCTCACGGCCACAAATCGAATTCGATCGACCTCAAATTTTATGTACGTATACTTCGCGATAAGGCGGGGGCACATCCGGTAATGTATCGAAAATTTAAAAAAAAACGGGATGCCGCCCCCGGAGCCGCCCCCCAACCGATCGAATCGAAATTTTAAAGACACGTACTCTTTGAGACGCGGAATCGAAAAAATAAGCCCGTCTTCGCGTTAGGGGTTCCTAGAGGCAGATTAATAATAATACCGCCGCCCCCGGCCTCGATTTTTTGGAGAAACGGATAAACGGATCGTCTTCATTTTTGGTATGGACGAACTAAACACAGATGCAATGCTGTGTACTCTTCTATGGCATGGAATGGTTCGGTGGGGAATATTTCACTTTTTAAAACTCGACAACCGGAATTCAAGACTGATTTTTCGCAGACAACCCTATACCACCGTGTTGGTAATGAAATAATCTTTATTTTAATTTAACTTTAATTTATTAACCACACCGGTGCAAGTTACTAGTATCGATTTACCTGTTTATACCTGCCTACCTAATAGTTGTGACGGGAAAAAAATAGTCAACCTAACGTTTGCATATTCTATGGGCTTCATACTTTCGATTGGTATGGAATTTGTCTATTAACCAAACCAGTGAAATGTTTAAAAAAATAATAATTTTTAATTGTTAATTAATCATATTCTGGACTGAAATTTTTTAGATAACCCATTTGCAATGTATTTATTGACATATTTAATTGGATATAAAATACTTTTTATCCATTAACCAGCTCGGTGAAGGTCGTTTTATAGTGGGATCCTATACTATCACAGCTCGACTAACTTGTGACAGTTTTGTCTATAGCACAAAACCAATGTTGGAGTTAGTAAATGAATATGGCTTTTTAGAAATACTTTTTATTTTATCGAAAAATATTATAAGAAAAAATGTCATAGGGGTTGATTATTTTAAACACTTATAAAAATACTTCAGGGTTGAAAACATTTCAAAAAGTGTGGTTTTATTGACCAAAAATGTTCACAAAGTTTGGTTTCTTTAGCTTTAATTTACTTTACATGGAAGATAAAAAAGAAAAACATTTTTTTTATTATTTGGAGGGGTGAAACTTTCCAAGGAAGGATTTTTTCAACAAATGTTATACCAAAGATCTCTTTTAATTTTCATCAGATAATCGCCACTTACATTTTTTCACTACGATGTCATCGAAATAATACAGAGTATCTTTCCACTGTAAATTATCTACGATTTTTAATGTTTTATTCAAACACTTGAAAGATCTGCATGTAAAAAATTGGAGCAGTATATAACTAAATTACAAATACTTTTGGGTGAATGTTTCCCTCGTCAATTTTTTCTTATATTTTAATTAATTTGCTCTGATAAAAATCTCTTCGTAATTTAAATTTTAAGAAAAAAACACAGTTTTTACATACTTCTAGCATTTGTTGAAGAACACTTCTACCTAAGACAAAAAATCTCTTGAAGCAGGTTACTGTTTGAATGAAAAACTTGTTTGTTAATAATACAAAAAACACAATCTTATATGAAAACTTTTCTGACTCTTGATGAGGCACCCACGAACACAGACGCTTTAGAAATACGTGAAGGAAAAGATAAGCAGGCATCTAAAAAGTCATTTCGTCCCTGGTGTAATTTGGGGGAATGATACCGACTTTATTGCAATGCAAAAAACGTGAGAAGGACGTATTAATAGCTAAAATGCTCATTATGTCAGGAAATTGAGCACAAGAAAGGCAATAATGCGATTAATTAAGAAAAAAGCTCACAACACGCTTAGATTGGACAAATCATTTGGTAAAAGTTTGGGCTGTATTAACATAACGAATAAAATCTTTGTTAATTTACAACAATCTAAGCTTAAAAAAGTAATATCTGGCAACGTCTTGCTCAAAAAATACGCAGTTACCCAGCATAGAACATATAGTTTATTATTAGGTAAATATATTTTCCAATGGTCTCAATTTGGTTTTAGTATAATCGTTGTACGTTAATATACCATTATAGAATTTTACGCACATCTTAGGACTGTTTTGTTAAAGAAATCTTTTTGTCAGAAAAACCGAATACATTTATAAAAGTATATTGTTTTTTGAATCTTTTTTGCGAAAAGAATATGTTCGATAAACTGAAACTTAGAAAATTAAAAACCAGCAAATGTGTGACATTTCAACACAGCAAATTCTCTACTTGACTAATAGTCGGTATGACCTCCGCCACGTTCCAATAGAATATTGACACGTCTGTGCATTGAGATAATCAAGCCGTTAACGATCTCTTGCGGAATATTGTACTCTTGTGCCGCCACAACTAACTCAATTGCAGTCTGTAGTGGAGGAATATGATTATGAATGGCTCTAGCAACGAAATCCCACATGTTTTCAATAGGATTCATGTCAGGAGAGTTGGCTGGCCAATCTAATCTATTGATATGTCCTGCTTCGAGTGTCTCTTGAACCCTTCTTGCGCGATGTGGTCTAGCGTTGTCGTCCATAAACACAAAATTTTCACATAATTTGTTACGTAGGGGGTAGATAATGGGCATAATAACTTATTCGATGTAAATTTGACTGGTTATATTCTGTGGTATGCGAATTAATGGTGTTCGGCTGTTGAACATTATTCCACCCCAAAACATTACAGTACCCCCTTCATACGGAACAACTTCACGGGGAAAATGAAGTCGTTGTTGACAACCCGGTTCTCTCCAGACCCTTTGTCGATGGTCTTCAGTAACCAGCACAATTCTGGTAAATAAATGGGTCCGTAAATAAGACCCACCGCCACTGGCGTAAAAGCCAACCCCTATGCTCCCGCGCCCACTGAAGACGGACAGCATGATGCCTGGGAAGTAGAATGGGGACCCGTAATGGTCTTCTACTTGGTAAATTTGCGTTGTGAAGTCGTCTTCGAATAGTAGGTGTCGATATAACACGGCGAAACGTACCTTGAATGTGGGCCCTGAGAGCTAAAGGTGTGCGGTGTCTACGGGCATATTGCACCAAATGCCCAATAGATATCTAATGATTAGAATGTCCTGCACAGCAGTCATACTTGTTTGGATGCATAAAAAGGCATCCAAAGACTGTGGACAAATCATGTGAATGGACCTTTTAACATGGCAATCTACAGAAAGGATAAAAAAACAAAGAAGTTGTTGATACTTACGGCTTGGGTTTAGAACAAGGTGCAGCATCGTAAGAGAGCTCTCGAAAATCTACAAAATTTTATTAGAACAAACAAGTATAAATCAAGAAAATATCGACTCACCAGCTAAATTTATCAGTCTCCAGCCTACAGGAAAGTTATTTTGCCACTAGCAGAAAAATATCAATCATCTCCAGGAAAATTGGCAGTTCCATAGAATCCTACAGGACAGTTTTCAGTTTTCAGACTGTTTCCAGCTTCCAGAAAGGAAAATAAAAAATTTTCCAACATCAGGTACCTTAAAAAAAATAAAGTGCACTCTAAATTTCTATAGCTATAGTAAATTAAAACAGATTTCAATTCTTTCAATCTTTGCAAAGTATTAAGAATAACCCACAGGACTTACTTAGTTAAAGAATATGTATTAGTATAATTTCTAAAATTTTAATTAAATTAAATAACAAAATTCTAACTTATGGTGGTTTGGTAAATTATCATCAGAGGAGTAGTCTTAATAAGAAAATATTCTTTATTGTTTTAAAGTTAATTTTAAAACCAAAAACCAGTAATCTTTATTTGTGCTACGACCTATTATAAAATAAAAACCCTGCATACTTTTGAACCGACTCCTGAGTTAAGTTTCTTTTTGCTGCTTGATTTGTGAAATTGTGTATAGCAAGGGATAAATAAAAAAAAATTGTGTAAATAAGGTAAGATAAAAAGATAAAAAAAATTAAAGTAAAAGGTTTGTATTGAAAAAGTATAGCTTAAACACAACATACACTCATAAAACATAATACATAAAAAAGATCAAGGCGCCCAACAAAACTAATATTCAAATTTTGACATTAAATACATAATAAAATATTTAAAAATAAAATTAAAAAGAAATAATAAAAATAATTTAATTAAAATAAAAACATACAACACACATTAAATATTACAATATTTATTAATTTTGGTGCTGATAACGCAGTAAAAAGATCTTTAAATCATTATTATATGTAAATTTGTATGCTACAGATCCATATACAGTATGCGCCAAAAGTATGGAATAAATTCAATAAAAACGAAACAATTATTTTTTGGGAAAAATCCTCGAACAGTTCGATTTTTAATTTAAAAAATACATATTTTAGCGTAAAATGCGATTTTCAAATTCATTTGTTTTCGAGTAATGACGTCATCGTTTTTTTTTAATGGCAACACCATATTTGTTTCCTTGATTCTGAAAGATTGTTTAATTCTCTATCAGACAGTACTAAAATTTTGCCCTCTTACATAGGAAAGTTTTCGAGTAAATGACGATTGAATGTTAGAAAACGTAAATTTTATCCAAAAAAAGGTAACAATTCTGAGGTATGTAAAATAAAATACAATTGATTAAATTTTATACTTAAATTAAATATTCGAATTGCCATCCACCAACTTGTTGACAATGCGCAAGTCTGTGAAGAAATTCTTCTTGCACATTATGAATGATTTCTGGGGTAACTCTTGCGTATTTCGTCCCAAATGCGATTTTGAAGTTCTTCTAAATTACGTGGTTTATTAATGTACACTTTTGACTTCAAGTATCCCCATAAAAAATAGTCAAGAGGTGTAAGATCTGGCGATCTTGCAGGCCATTCTATCGGTCCGCGTCTGCCGATCCACCTCCCAGGAAAACAGTTGTCCAAAAAATCTCGTACAGGGCGCGCATAGTGCGGAGGTGCACCGTCTTGCTGAAACCATATGGTATCGTCAGGAATATCAGGGTCAGGGGAAAAATTACTGCAAGGGCTGGAACAAGATCATTTTCTAGAAACTCTAAATATCTTTGTCCTGTAAGGGTTCCTTCAAAGAAGAAAGGCCCTACTATTCTGTCGTCAACTATTCCAGCCCACACATTTAATTTCTGAGGGTGTTGTGTATGTGCCTCTGCCATCCAATGAGGATTTTCCCGACTCCAATATCTGCAAGTTTGACGGTTTACTGTACCATTCAGGCAAAATGTGGCCTCATCTGAAAAAAGTATTTGCCGGTGTAAATTTCTATTTCTTTGACATAAATCCATTAGAATTTCGCAAAAGTGTAAGCGGCGATCGGGATCATCTTCATTGAGTTCCTGCACAAGTTGAATTTTGTAGGGATGATATTTTTCCTTCCTCAAGATACGTAGCACTGTGCTCTGACTAGTGTCATTGTTTAATACAACCAATCGTGAAGAATTATGAGGATTATCCACCATACTTATCAAAATGTTCTGTTTCTGATTTTCATTAATGCTTGGACGTCCAGGTTTTGGAATATTTACAACATTTCTCTAAATTTAGACTCTACATTACTGACTGTTGATTGGCTGATAGGGCGATCTGGATATTTTTCGTTAAATAAATCGCAAACTTCCTGCTGAGTTCTAGTCATATTCCCGCATCCGATAAGAATTAAAATTTCAATTCTTTGAGTAACAGTTAAATGTGCCATAATACTTTAAATTGAATAATAATTTCTATGTCGCTTACAATACTTATTAGAAAGTCGGTGTGACAATGACACTTTGCAAAGATTTTCACCTACGTGATCCATAAAAAAACTATGGAATTCTTCGAAAAACTAAACTTGATAACGTTTTAGCTTTATTTTAATTGATTTACGTTTTCTAACATTCAATGGTCATTTACTCGAAAATTTTCCTATGTAAGAGGGCAACATTTTAGTACTGTCTGATAGAGAATTAAACGATCTTTCAGAATCAAGGAAAAAAAGATGGTGTTGCCACTCGAAAACAAATGACATTTGAAAATGGCATTTTACGCTAAAATATGTATTTTTTAAATTAAAAATCGACCTGTTCGAGGATTTTTCCCAAAAAATAATTGTTTCGATTTTATTGAATTTATTCCATACTTTTGGCGCATACTGTATAAGAGACCGATGAAAACTTAATATATTAAAACGTACCTAAATTGCCCTGCATCAGTTTGATATCTTATTCAATTACTGGAGCATTAGAAAGGTTTCAACAAGAAGCACACTCACTAGACGTTAAGTCCTAAGAGATTGCTGGGAATGTTACTCGAATAATTTGAAAGCCAGAGTTGCTACCATTTCAATTTCACAGTGACCTAAATATCAACGACTGAATTCCACAGGTGTTCTTTATGGTGGTATCAGTCTCCGATCGAACAGAATTTATGAAAACTACCAACCGGAAGCTGATCAGAAAACAGGAGACGAGACCAATTATTTATTATTTAGATGTTCTATTTTTGTCAGAACAGAAAGTTTAGTATGTGTTTAACTGTAAACGAAATATTCCGACAGACATATTTTAATCATTAACTATTACATGATTCATTCAACTGTAAAACTGTAAAATATATTAAATCACTTTATACACGTTGTTTGGTAAGAGATGAAAAGTTTTAATGGGGTGATAGCTGAGGTCATTTGGAATATATTACACATCATATACGTGACAGTATGTCCACGATTAGAGTGGAAAAGAGAAAAAATATTTTTATTTATCATTTTATGGAATAAAGGCATTCTCTATTAAAATGTTTGCTTGTCTTTAAAAAGCGATTGGCATAGAGAACTTTCATTTTGCACGTACAGGATGATCAGAAAATCAGTAAATATAAACATCGTTTAAGAATAAACTGTTTTTTATCCATCATTCAACTAAATAGTAATTTATTTAATGCCGTTGTTTTAATGTGTACGAGCAACAAGTCGATACTGAAATATGGGTATTGGAAAATTTTTTATGGAACTTTTCAATAATTTGACGGTAACAAGTTTCTCCTTTACCAAAACATTGTATTAAATAATTTTGTTGCTGCAACGTAAACATATTAAAAATAACTGTCACTATTACGTCCTATCACTTTTCATTATGACGATTGTTGTCCAACTTTTCTATTCTTCATGCCAACTGCTTTAGACAAGTAAAAATTTTAATCAAGAATGTATTTGTAAAGTAAATATAAAAATGCTTTACTGTCCGTTTCTATCTATCAAAGTATTCCGATTTATACGATTTTGAAATTATAACAAACATTTCAATTCTAAGCAACTTTCCTTAATAACATATTCTTGTATTGTTAAAAACAAAGGCTGTTTATTCTTGAGAGATTTTTATATTTGCCGATTTTCTAATCACCCTGTACATGCAACCATGCCAACTGCAATTTAAAGACAAGCAAAAATGCAATACCATTTAAAATATATAAATCATGCGGCAATAGACAACAACCAATAAACATAGTGACGTCAACTTAAGTTTAAACATAAACTTGTTGTGACCTACATAGTTAAAAGGTAAGTTGTAAATAAATTTATTCATTATAAAACAAAAATAAATCAATAATTGTATACATATATTAAAACAAATATATATAATAAAAAATAGAATCTGCCTATATATTAACTAAAATCTATTAGCTTATGTATTTCATTTCTAGAAGTATTTTGAAGAAATATTTTTTTTGTTTAGAGACACTTTGTATAAAATAAATTATCACACTTGAGAGCAAATCAGAATATCAGAACAAATTGTTTCTATGTAATTTGAAATTTAAAAATGTTACTAATTTTGTTGCGACTACCTCTAATGCTGCATGCTCGAAAATCTAAGTTATCTCGAGAATGAAGAGTTTTACGCGAAATTATCAGAGTAATAAAATTGTCTAAACAAAATTTTACATTACGACATTGTAAAATCGTCCATAGGCGTACGTTACAATAAGTGGGGGTAATATGTTGATGATTTAGTGAATAACAAGGAGTATCTTTATAAAATTTCGAAGGGAGGCAGTTTTGTATATAGGTAAGTAGGGTTAAATTGTCAAATGTGGCTGTCAAACATACGTTAGCAGAAATACCAGTAGCTTAAAAACTGTTTTGAGAGAGAGCCATTATTATTACAATGTGCTGTGTACAAAATTATTTAGTTTATTGCATGAACCTGAAAGTTATGTACCTAAATCTGTTATTTCTTAAAAAATGCATGCAACATTTTAATTAGCAGCCTGTATTTATAATATTTTAAACGTAAAACATTAAAACACCTCTTTAGTAAAACCTTGTATTATTAATATTATTATGTCCAAAATTATATTGTTCTTTGCGTGAGCTTACACTTGAAAGTACATCATACTGAATTTACCCAAAATACACCCTCTAGAATTATCAAAAACAAACAGTTAATTGATGTTGCGTGTATTAATTTAACTGCAAGATCGATGGTCGAGTTAATGACCGCTGACCACTTGGGTAACTCGCAATATTAATTAATTACACACTGATACACAATTTGTATCTAGTAGAAGCACTAATGATTCGTAGAATGGGAGATATTTGAATATGGCGAATGCGCCGGTCTGATAAACGGACTTTATACAAGGTGTTTTATGACAGACTGTACGTACTGTAAAGGTAACCCAACTACCACCAAAGTAATACTGCCTCAAATTGCAACCTTTAAAGAGTAACTATTACGTAATCGTCATCAAATTTGCTACTGTGTTGTAAAACTAACTTCATACAACACCATTACGGTAGCTCTCCTGGATTTGGGGACATCTTAATTACCAGTGAAACGATCTTTAACAAGTAACAAATTGTTGCAACTGTTACTAAAATATGACTTTAAAGTTGCCATTAATTTCAAGTAGCTGTGATAGTTGCCGCGACGTTTAAGGAACCTTAATTGTTTGTTTAAAGTCGTAAAACTCTAAATATTATCTATTAGTCCAAACGACGTTATCGCTACTTGTAGAAGTATTAAGGTCTATTTACACACATCAGTGCCGTGTCAGTTCCATATCAGTATCAGTGAAGAATAAAAAATCGTTACTTAAGTTTCAAATTGGAGTGTTTATACACGTCCGTCACAATGCCGTAACAGTGCTGTCAGTGCTGTTTCAGTGTCCCTTCAGTGACTTTTAAAATTATCTATTTACACACATCAGTACCGTGTTCAGTATCAGTGTCAGTGAAAAATAAAATATCATTAATATTATTCCAAACTGAGCTGTTCATACAAGTCCGACACAGTGACATCTTTTACCATCAGTATTGCTGCGGTGTCCGTTCCGTAATTTGTAAATATGTCGGCAACGATAGTTTTGTTAGTTCTCTGACGGATTCATTTCTGCTGTTGAAAATTGTTTTTGTTTAAAATATGGATGAAAAACTAATTGAGTCGGTACGGAATTGTCCTGAGTTGTATGACTTATCACATAAAAAATATAAAATATATGGACTTCGATTTTAAAAATAGTATTTGGAACAGTATAGCAGTGGCGGCTCGTCGTCAACTGAGGCCGGGCCTCACTGTAAAATTTGGCTTTCACTGTATATTTTAATACCCCATAATTTCCAATCCGATTGCCTACTATATCTATCAAAAATCAATGTTCAATTTTAGCCCTCGTATGTTATAACGTACCTCTGGTTTACATTTCAAATTTCAATATCCCGCCGTTTCTGTTTCTACCCGCGTGGAGCGTCCGGGTTACCCACCAATCCCTCTACAGTGAGGCCGAATTTTGCCAGCCTCAAATTGCGTCGCACATGCTTGTACGTTATGGTTTCCCCCACCACGCGTGACGGTTAAAATCGATGTTTTTCGCTCCATGTCCGCTCGAGACTGAGGCCAGATTTCTGGGGCCTCAAGTCTCAAGTATTTAGTTCAACGGCAAGTGGACGATGTGATAGTGGCTAGTGACTGTAGGAACTGTAAATTATTTACGTGTCTGACGCGATTAATCAATTGTTCAGGTGTTAATACTTTTATTTATGTGTTTTGAATTTCCAGTGGTTAGTGTTAGTGTTAGGTAACGCGGTGGTAAAGTTTTAGGGACAAGGCAGGTAGAATTAATTTAAAGAAATAAAAAACAACTTCCTTACAAGATAAGACTAAATTTAACATAGAATAGGAACCTAATTTAAATATATATTATCGATAGGCTCGTCGATAGTTATTTATAATAATGAATCTCTCTCACGATATTGTTTTAATCTCAATTTGAAACGCCTTTTTCAATACGTAATGAAGTAGAGAAACGACAAATTTTGAATGATTAATTATACAGGGTTAACTATGACTTAGTACAAATATTTCAGGAGGGGATAGGGAAAAATAAGAATTAACGGAATAACCCTTCAAAAAAATTCCAAACTTCTTTATAAAGCCAAAAAAAATTTTTTTCGATATTATTTTAAATCCTTATTTAACGCCGCCAATGTTAACTTGCTTGTTGGTTGCATACTCCACAAGCATGCAACAGTCGCTCATCAGTCAGTATCGCTGTCATGTCATAATTGAATTCATGTGTTTACGTTGTAATTTTGTGTTCTTCTTCAGTTTTTAGTGCCTTATTTTAATTTTTAAACGTTTTATAGTTATTAAATAAAAACATTCTTGTTGGGTGCAGATACTTTCCCACAATATAGTTCGCCGGTTTGGTTTTCTAGATTATGGGACAAGACTGGCGCGGTTACATTAAAACGTCTATTAGGTACCTATTCCTTTCGATTTTGTTACAATAAATAGGCATTTTATCTAATTGTACCTACGGGAATATCTTTTATCGGTAGTGAGTGGTTGTAATGAGCGAATATGTAGTTCTACCAGTTTATAACGAAATAATGGAAAACGAATGCAAAATACTGGAGCTAAGTGGATTAACTGTTACCTATCTATCAGGTATTATTACTAATAAGAAGAAATGCTGCAAAAAACGACGATGGTGGTAGATATTGTTCACAGATGTAAGTTTTATCTATGGATCTAAGCCATCTCAGTCGTTTCTTATCATAGGCGCCGACTTTCCGTAGGAAAAAAAGGTTTGACTCATTTTTTAAATATCGAGCTAAAATTCTGGAATAATTATTTTATTGTCTTTTAGGCTTCCCTGAGCACGTGGTTAAATTGTTTGTACTTAGTCATAGTTAATTCTGTATAATAATATTTTATTTAAAGCTTAAAAGAGTGTTCTAATTGTTTGACAACTTACGTCATAAAATATCTCTCTATTTTTGTCTTGTAAATATATATCATATTTTTACAACTATAAACTTAGTGCTAAGTATGGACACCGACCCCCATATAAAACTATATCTATACTAAACTATAAACTTTGACCCAGATTAAACGTATAGGTCAAAATACCAGAAAAAAAGGACAAAATACATATGTTATGCTACAAAAAAATAAATAAATGTAATAAAAATAATAATGAAGGGATAACTATTCAACTACTATTAGTAGATACAATTCAAGGAGTGTGTTCAATGTAAACGTCGGACGTATCGTGTTCAGAATAAACAACAAGAAAAATATTATTAAGAAATGTTACTGAAAAGTAACGCTACATCCTCATTCGAGCATTGTACTTTGTACTAAATATTACTAGAAAGTTACATATAGACAGTTTTCGTTATAATGTTGCGCTTCTTAGAGCAAACGACTTCAAAGTAAAATTTATGAAATGCGCCATTTTGATAGGCAAGACTTAGGTCGCCATTATTGCAAAATATTAATCTTAATTTTGCAACTAAAGTTTTAGTCATTATTTCTGCATCAAATTGAATAAATTTATGCACAAAATTGCATGCAGTTTCCAACAAATAATAGAAAATAGCATTCAGCATCTCGAGTATCACATTCACACATATTGTTGTTAGAGATTTTAGACAATATTTTTATTAAATCAACTATATTTTAAAGACGTATGCCGGATTTGAAAGCTTTATCACTATGTTTTAGGATTCAGACCACCACACAATAATATCCTATATCACGACTGACATCACGCAATTGGTTTTATTGACAACATTATTTTCGACAGTTTGTTGCATTAAAAATAATTATTTTTTATAATTTAGTGCGATATACAGGGCGGTACACTTTCGAAAGCGGAAAATTTAGAGGCAGACAGAGAACCACAAAATAATATCAGTTTGTATCATAAATTATATTCGAAAAATGCTTCGTTATAAAGATACAGGGTAACAAAGTTTTTATCAAAAGTTCCAAATTTATTAATATTTTTAAAACTACTTTAGATATTTAAATGAAATTTGGAAAATATGTATCTAGGTAATCTAGATACATATTTTTACGTAAAAAATATTATTTTTCTTTCGCAAGTGGCGTGTGTATGGATAGATCTTCGAGAAATTTTAATGAAAAAAATGATACACCAATGTTTTTTTAAAAACAAAAACTATTTCTAGAATCCTTGTTCAATTTACAGAATTTTTACAGAAAAAGGCTCCTTGCTTTTTTTCGTTTGACACACCGTTTGCCAGTAAAAAATTAAAATTCTTTAAGCAACTGGAATTCAAACAAATTTCAATCTGTCGTAGCAGGCCATGAAACAAAAAAGACTACTACTGTCAGTGTTTTTGCATTTTATAATGACAGTTAATTGAATTGTGGCAAGTAATTTAATTTCGAGTTATTATTAACGTTGTTATTAGAGTGTTGTGCTTTTTTCTAACAACGAATACGCAGATATTCATTTTGTGATGAAAATGCAAAAGCGGCAGTTCCTGAATATCATAGATGCTATCCAAATAGAAGAGTTCCAGATGCTCGCGTTTTCATCAGAACACATCAGAATTTTCGTAACTTTGGCCTAAGTGTTAATAACGAACAGAACAGAAACCGTAGATATAATATTCAGAATAATCGTATACTACTTACTTTTGATAACAATCCGAAGCTGAGCTCTCGGAAGGCAGCTCAGTACCTTAACATTTTTAAGTCTAAAATATTATGAACACTACATGATGACCACAGACATGCATATCATCTACAGCTTGTTCAGGATTTGCACTCTGGTGATGCTGAAAAAAGAATAAGAATTTGCCAGTGGCTTTTGAACTCGACGGAAGAAAATCCTGACTTTTTACATAAGATTCTTTGGACGGACGAGTCCTCTTTTACCAGACGTGTGGTAATAAATTGCCATAATATCCATATTTGGGCACATCAGAATCCTCGAGAAATTCGGCCAAGATCATTTCAAAATTAATTTTCCGTAAATGTTTGGTTCGGCGTTATTGATGGTAATGTTTGTTTAATTTCCTACCCCCAAAGTTGAACTCGGAACTGTTTATGAAGTTTCTTAACAATAATCTGCAAGACTACCTAGAGGATTTACCCATTAATTTAAGGTATGAGAGTTGGATACAACTGGATGGAGCTCTCCTGCATTTTGGAATAACTGTAAAAGAATGGCTCAATACCTGGATTGGCCGGCTAGGGAGAAATGACATGAATAATGACGTGATTAATGATATTGGTCAGTGGCCTGGCCACCCAGGTCACCGGATCTTAATCCGCTAAACTTTTACGTTAGGAGCACTATTAAAGATAAAATCTACGCTAATCCCGTAATAACAAGAGAAGATTTAATTTTAAGAATTCAGCAAGCCTGCAATGATATGCGGCGAAATCAGCATGAAGTATCTGCTGCAATAAATGCGTTAACGATAAGGTGCTGAGAATATATTGAGGTGGGTGGACTACATTTCGAGCAATTTTTGTGATTTTACCATTGAATTTTTTTTATTATTGCTGTTGAAAACCATTAATTAAATTTCTTATTTTCGTTTTTGTTTACTTGTTTTTCAGAAATTATTAGGTAATTTAATTTTTTACTGGCAAACGGTGTTTCAAGAGAAAACAAGTAAGAAGTCTTCTTCTGTTGAAAATTGAACAAGGATTCTAGAAATAGTTTTTGTTTCTAAAAAAACATTGACGTACCATTTTTTTCATTAAAATTTCCCGAAGATCTGTTCGTATGCACGCCAATGGTGGGAGAAAAATAATATTTTTTACATAAAAATATGTATCTAGATTGCCTATTCAAAGGTTCCAAATTTCATTTAAATATCTAAAGTAGTTTTAAAATTATAATAAATTTGGAACTTTTGATAAAAATTTTGACACCCTGTACCTTTGCAACGAAGCATTTTTCGAATATAGTTCATACTGATATTATTTTGTGGTTCTCTGTCTGCCTCTAAAGTTTCCGCTTTCGAAAGTTGACCACCCTGTATAGTTCAAATATTTAGTGAAGTACCTATACAAGGTGTCCCATAACTTATGCACCATAGAGCAATCGGTGATAGTAGACATAAAAATATGTCTTTTGAGCCAAACTTGCCTAAGTAATATGTTACTATTTAGAGAATTACAGGGAGTTGAAAATTAAAATAAATTTTCGAAAAATGATAACTTTTAAACAGTTGAAGATATCGAATTCAAAATTGGCATAATTAGGTTTTTGGGAGCGAGAAATATGAATTTGGCATTAATTTCAAGATATTTCCTAGAGGGCTCTTGCCTCGTGCTTTAGGTTGAGTTAATTCACTAATACTTTTTTTACCTGTACAGTTAATAGAATTTATAAATTAAACTATAAAAGAGCCAACATTTTTACATAAAAAGGGACTCTTTTCCAGATTTTCACGACTGAATGTGTCATTGCACATTATCTTAATGGCTGAAAAATATTTAATCTACTAGTGTTTCTTGAATGTTAACAAAATTTGTTACAGTGACAACTGTCAGTGTTTTCCACCTTTTCATGTGATAGCTACTTAAAAAAGATTTTTTTTTGCAATATTCAAGTACAACAATATTTTTATTTAAATATGCCCAGGCTTAATAAATTGTCTAACCGTGATTTATGAGATATGCTCTGCGTTTATGCGCAATACAATTACAACAGTCGTGCAGTACTTAGAAGGTATGAAGACCTCTACCCATCCATAACCATTCCAGACCGAAAAATATTTCAAAGCATATTCAATCGGTTAGGTGAAACGGGTTCGTTTTATACTAAAAATTCTGGTGGACGACTGAAAAGTATAACGGTCGAACAAGAAGAAGAGATATTGGTGCATATCGCAGAAAATCCTGAATTTGGAAGCTTCTACGAGAATTGGTAAATCAAGGGCCATTCATGCAGAAAATTTGTTTCCCTACCAATTTATGCACGTTCAAAATTTATTACAAGGAGACTTGCAAGCTAGAGCAGAATTTTGTGAAAATCTACTAAATAAAATAAACGCAGACCCCATATTCCTGAAAAGCATATTATTTACTGACGATGCAGCTTTTACACGACGTGGAATTTTTAACAGAAAAAATAAACATTACTATGCTTTGGGAAATCCACACCTACCGAGAGACACACATTTCCAACACGAGTTTTCAATAAATATTTGATGCGAAATTATCGAAAATTTCTTGATAGGCCCATTTCAGCTTCCGCAGGGACTTAATGGAGAACAATATTTGCAGTTTTTATGATTTTCTTGATCTTTTTTTAAGACAAATATGTGGTTTATGCAAGACGGTGCCCCAGCACATTTTTCACTTCCTGTTCGAAATTATTTGAATCAGCATTTTCCACATCGATGGATTGGTCGCGGTAGTGAATTTCCTTGGCCACCTTGTAGTCCAGATATTAATCCGTTAGATTTATATTTATGGGGTCACATGAAGACTTTAGTATACAATGACGATATCAATACACGAGAAGAACTTGAATAAAAAATTTAAGACGCCGCCACTATTATAAGAGGATATCAAAATGTCTTCTTGGATGTGAGACGTAATTTCTGTATTGAGGTAAACGGTGGCAACTTTCAATATTTACCAGTAAATTAAAATGAATTTGTATTATTTTATTATTGTGAATAAATCATGTTACGTTTTTTACTTAAAAATGTTGGCTCTTTTATAGTTAAAGTATAAAAAATTCTCCTAATGTACGGGTAAAAAAAGTATTGGTGAATTAACTGAACACAAAAAATTCTTGTACTTGAATATTGCAAAAAAAAATCTTTTTTAAGTAGCTATCACATGAAAAGGTAGATAACAGCGACAGTTGTCACTGTAACAAATTTTGTTAACATTCAAGGCACACTTGTAAATTAAATATTTTTCAGCCATCGACATAGTGTGCATTCAATCTTGAAAATCTGGAAAACGGTCCGAGATATCGAGAGCGACCAAGAGTCTCTTTTTTACGTAAAAATGTTGGCTCTTTTATAGTTTAATTTATAAATTCTATTAACTGCACAGGTAAAAAAAGTATTAGTGAACTAACTCAACACAAAGCACGTAGCAAGCGTCCTCTAGGAAGTATCTTGAAACTAATGCCAAATTCGTATTTCTCGCTTCCAAAAACCTAATTATACTAATTTTGCATTCGATATTTTCAATTGTTTTAACGTTATCATTTTTCGAAAATTTATTTTAATTTTCAACACCATGTAATTCTTTAAATAGTAACATATTACTTAGGCAAGTTTAGCTCAAAAGACATATTTTTATGTCTACTATCTCCGGTTGTTCTATAGCCCATAAGTAATGGGACACCCTGTATAGTTGTATTATTCTCAGTTGCAGTTTCTTAAATATTTTGATGGAAATATAATGAATTATTCATTTGTCCATATGACGTAAGTTGTCTGAATTCTTGTTGCAACTGTATCTGCCTAATACCTACTTGACTCATTGTTAAGAAAATAGATATAGAATATGTAGAAAGAGATGTATTTGTAACAATATAAACTGCGGGATAAAGAAAGCAACATCCCAATATAAAAAAGTGGTGAGAGAGTGTTGAAGGTCCTTAAAAGTTGCGGTTTTCACGCTGCGACCTCACCTTCATGGAACCACAACGTCACTGGAACGTGTCTGTATAAGTCCCGACAACGTCGTCGAAACGTAGCGCACCAAAAACTTATTGGCAACTTATACAGTGTGTCCCTAAAAGGTCTTTACAAAAGGTCTCCACGAGATATAGTGCGGCTCAAAATAAGTAGATTTAGCTAAACTTACCTTAGTTCAAAGTTGCTCCGTTTAGACGCTATATGACCCTGAAGTTGCAATTTTGAAATCTTTTTTTTTATAAATTTAAAATGCCTTATACGATTTTGCTAAAACTTAGTAAGTTGACTCTGCTGTATAGCAAAATAAACCCATGTCAAAATTATCAATAATATCAATCCATTGGCGTGGAATTTGTTTTCTTTTAGTAATCACACCTTCCATAATTCTACGCTAATGGAAGAAAATATTTTTCAGTATAAAATTTAGATTAAGTAAATTATTTACTACAAAAAAGGTACTCTTAATAAGACTCGATTACTCTCATAGTTTATTCGAAATTAGTAAATTTAATTATTGGCAGCAATTTTGACAAAAATTAAATTAGGAAAACATGAATGCAAATAAATAATATCTCACAGTAGCTGTTCAAGGTGGCCACTATTTACATGCATACACAGATTTACATGACGAAGAAAATTGAAATGTACTCTATGCATAATTTCTGCATCGCCTCTAAGAGTATTTGTTGCATCTTCAAGACGTTGTTCTTCGTTTTCTACCGATGTCATATAAACCACGGACTTAAGATAACCCCATAAAAAATAATCTAATAATTTTAAATCTGGAGAACGTGGGGGCCAATTTACAGCAGCGTCATTACCTGTACTATCCATTTGTTTGGGTACCGTTGATTTAAGTGGTTACGAACAGATAATGAAAAATGTAAATAAAATAAATAAAGGCACATACCTGGAAACTTGTGAAAAAACCGTATATACCATATGTAATACGCGGAAACGGATAAGCGTATTTGTTAAAAAGTCTCATTTTTATTTCAAGAAGATCAGAAACAATTGTAAATAATTTTTTCCTAATTTAATTTTTATGTCAAAATTGCTGCCAATGATTAAAATTTAATAATTCGAATAAACCACGAGAGTAATCAAGTCTTATCAAGTGTACCTTTTTGTAGGAAATAATTTACATAATCCAAATTTTATACTGAAAAATCTTTTCTTCCATTGGCGTAGAATTATCGAAGGTGTAATTACTAAAAAAACAAATTCCACGCCAATGGATTAATATTACTAATAATTTTGATATGGGGTTTATTGTCCTATAAAACAAGATCAACTTACCAAATTTTGGCAAAATCGTATAAGGCGTTTATAAAAGAAAAACGATTTCAAAATTGCAATTTCAGGGTCGTATAGCGCCTAAACGGGGCAACCTTGACTTAAGGTAAGTTTAGCAATCGACTTATTTTGAGCCGCACTGTATCTGGTGGAGGGTTGTAAAGACCATTTAAGGGCACCCTGTATATTACATGCCCATAAAAATACTTTATAACCCCTATAATAGTCAGGCCTTATTTTAGTTACAGCATTTGAACTGTTTGTAAAAATTATTCCATTTTCGATATATCATGTTTTTGAAAGCAGAATCAAATTTTTGCAGTTAGAATTCTAAAATGCCAGATTAAATTTGTTTTAAATTAAATTCACTTGAAACTTCAAATAAAGACAACGACTTTATTTTGAGAATAACAATTGATGACGATAAAGTAGTTTATATTATCTAAATAAAACAACTCTTTAAACATAACCTTATCTCACAGTATAGCAGTTTTCTTGATTTCAAGTAATTTTTATTCTTAAATGAAGAATATATAATCTTATTCTATAAGAATAAGTTAATCTTCCAATAAAGTATTATTGATCTATCAGGGCGTCTTTAACATATTGATGAAATAGTATCAATAAAATGTTTTCACAATATTGCAAACCTCTAAGTTGACAAATCGAATATAGTCTGGAATGTTCTAGAAATCGGGAAAATAAAGATATTAAAAAATATATAAATTCTAATGCAAGCAGGAACATACCTAATAAATAAATAAATAACAAACTAAAGATCTAAAATAATTTGGAATTAGTTTTCGAATAACAAATTATTGAAGTTGTAGTATTTTTTTAAACCTTTACATCGCTGGACTATCGTAGTCTCTAGCTAGGCGATTACGAATATTGAAATCCGATTACTTTTTATAGGTATTAAAGTTTTTGTAATGCCAGTATTGACATTAGTTTTTCAAATGTCAAAATTCGCGTGTACCTATAGCAACTCAGAGTTGATGGATATCGTTTTAATTTATGGAGATGTGAAAATGCTTTAGTTTTTTAGTTTTAAGTTTAGTTTATTACCATCAAGAAATTACATGGAATGTCAGCAGTAGGTACAATTTTTGATGTACATAAATATTTGTAGAATACTTAGCAACTAACATGTCGCTGGGTATAAAACTTAGTAGCTATAAGTACATTAAAACTATAGAATAAAATAAACAAAACAATTAAAAACGGATTAATATGAAGTTAAAATAAAGTAAGTTAAAAATTTGTATCACAGAAATATTCATTAATGCTATAGTAGGCACCTTGTAACAGTTTATCCTTGATTTTTTTCTTAAAATACTTAGTATTAAGGTTTTTGTACTGCATTGACTAGTATTTAATCTATGGTATGGAATCATTATATTCTGAGCCATTCTAGTATTGTGGTTATGAAAATTATTATTTAGTACATAAAGTTGTTTGTTATCATGAATATATATTAAACAGGAAAGTATGTAAATAGAGTAGAAGGTAAGTATACCTTGATTTATGAAGCACTGTTTTGCACTTGGACTTTGCTCTGCTTTTGCTAAGATTCGCACTGCACATTTTTGTTTGATAAACACTTTTTTTGTTTCAGATGAATGGCCCCATACCAATATTCCATACACAAGATGGCTGTGGAATGAAGCATAATATGCTGATCTGGCGACTTCTGGAGTAGTGATCCTCATCAGACGTCTTAAGGTGAATGTAGATTTAGATAACTTCTTGTCTAGTTCTTGTATATGTTTAGTAAATTTTAGACTGTGGTCAAAGTATATCCCCAAAAATTGCTCTGAAAATCGCTCTTAGTTTCAAAAACTAACCGTTGTGTTTTATTGGCATTCATTTATAATTTGTTGGCATTAAACCAATCTGTAGCCTCCTGTAGTATACCATCTGTCTTTTGGATAAGTTCTGTTGTTTTACATGCGACATTCAAAAAGCTGGTATCATCAGCAAATAATATTGTATTCTCACATGCAATATTCGAAGGTAGATCGTTAATATAGATTACAAATAATAGGGGTCCAAGGATGGATCCCTGGGGCACGCCACACGTTACATTTTCACTTGTGATTTACATCCTTCCAATAACACATATTGTTTTCTATTTTCTAAATAAGATTTTACTAATTCCAAAACATTACCTCTTATACCATATCTGCTCAATTTGTTCAATAATATGTCATGCTGTACACTATCAAATGCTTTACTAAGGTCACAACTTGCTACTTCGGCTTCCTGCTTGTCATCAAAAGCCTTAGTAATTCTTTCTGAAATTTGAATCAGTGCAGTATTTGTAAATTTTCCAGGTATAAACCCGTTTTGTTTTTCAGTAATTGCATTATATTTTTGCCAAAAGCCTAATAACTGATTTTTCAATACATGTTCAAATATTTTTGATATCGGTAGTAGTATAGATATGGGCCTATAGTTACTCGGAATATCTATTTTACCTGATTTATACACTGGTATTATTTTAGCTATTTTTAGTTGTTCTGGAAAGACTGCTGAAAGCATTTGTTGATTAGAAATGTTATTTGTGGAGACAATTGGTGTATGATATCTTTAATTAAGCTGGGTGACATGCCATATACATCTCTTGAATTTTTTGGTTTTAATTGCTTTGTGATTAAAATTATCTCAGTTTCTGTTACTTCTTGTATGAACATTGAATTGGGTATATCGGCTATTTTTGTTAGAAAATGCTTTAGCAGAACGTATACATGGATTAATTCTTTTTTAACCTATCCATCGTTTTATGTCAATGTGGGCAATAGTAGTTCAGATCATCAACCAGTTCTATTGTGCGTCCCTCAAGGTTCGGTGTTAGGACCTATTTTGTTCCTGATTTATACGTCGATCTTCCACAACACCTTAAATCTATGCACGCGTCATATGCGGATGATACAAAAGTATTTGGTGATCCTATAAGCAATATACAACATCTTCAAGATGATATTGTAGCCATAGAACGCTGGTGTGAAAACTGGTTGATTTCTTTGAATAAAAGTAAATGTAGTGTTTTACACATAAGTAAAAATAATCCGAGACACCTATGCACCTGATGGGATTACATCTGTTGATAGTCAAAATGATTTAGGAGTTACTATAAACAGCACTCTTTCGTGGTCAGAATATATCAGTCACGTTGTAAAAAAAGCAAACAATGCCTCGTATGTAATAAGAAAATCCTTCCAACATCCGAGTAAACAAGTATCACTAAAGCTATATAAGACGTATAATGGCCCTCTGTTGGAATACTGTGTTAATATATGGTCTCCTTTTCTCGATAAGGACATGTCTTTACTTGAAGGCGTACAGAGAAGTTTCACAAAATGGATGCCTGCCTTTAGTAACTTATCCTATCACGACCCTCTCCATGAACTTGACATTTCTGTTTTAAACAACAGACGACTTCGAGGCGACCTTTTTCAGGCTTACCGGATACTATGTGGTAATATTTATAACAGTAATTTCCCTAATTTGGTCTATTTAAATTCGGATCTGCGTCTACGGGGTCACGAGTTTAAGTTATCCAAAGAAATTTCAAAACTTCTGTACGACAATATTTCTTTTCAAATAGATTGTTTACTCACTGGAACAACCTACCTTCATCAGTTGTGTCAGCAACTTCCATAAATGTGTTTAAAAATCGACTGGATGAGTGGATGTCACGGGGGTTAGTGTTAGCGCGCGATATATAATTCTTTACCGAGGACTTCTGTACGACAATATTTCTTTCCAAATAGATTGTTTATTCACTGGAACAACCTACCTTCATCAGTTGTAAGGACATTCTTGTCTATTGTTATTTTATTTTTTGTATATTTGTTTAATTTGCTGTCTACTTTGTTTTTTTTTCATGTATTTTTCAATTATTGTTGCTTTTTACCGCGGAGTACAATGTGCGCAACTGTAGTGCAACGCGAGGGAAATTTGAAACCGAATCGTGAAAGAGATGTTAAGGGCGTCCACGGCGTATTGCAGCAGTGTGGCGTATCATAATACATGAGGCTCAGTTATATCCGTACCATGTACAGCGTGTAGAAGAATTAATATCAGGGAATTGGACGAGGAGAACCGGTACCATGGCCGCCACGATCTCCTGACATTTCATTTGGACTTCTTTTGTGGGGATATTAAAAAAATGAAGTGTATCGCACCGAAGTGGCTACTATTGATGATTTAAGTAAACGTATCATAGGTCCTGCCCATAACTTCCTAGTTCAAAACGGACAAGAAGCAGAAATATGTGCGTCAGTTAATTTATTGTAACGTCAGGTATGTCAAATTATTTTATTAATTAAAACCACAAATTAATTATATTAATAATTAATAACAATAGCAGCAAAGCAGTTAAATTTGCTGTATAAAATAGGCGTTATTATAAAATGTTATTATTTTTTTTCCATTCTTTGTCCGGTCTACAATTGCTTGCTTTGCCGCCTTATCAAATTTTACAGTGGACTAGTTTCCAGTGCCGTGCTGAAGTTAAAAATAATTTTGATTTTTTTTTGCATAATTGTATTTGTAAGAGTGCCCTGTACATTCTGAATCACCCTGTATATTGATGCTGTGAAGGTTGCTTAATAAAATACATAGTACGACCGCTACTTCGTTCCACTTCCATCGTTGGATAACATAATGAATACTTTTATTAATAACCTATTTATTTTTTGGACATTTGCATTTATAACCATTCTTGAATGAGGAGTTTTCAAATTGACACAAGTACGATAAATGCGTGTGGCCAAAATATCTTAAAGAACATATATGGTAAATCACGATGAAAATTGGATGCTTTCAGTCACTTGTAAATACTTACCATGAGAGTAAGGCCCTAACCCACTTTCAACTTCCGGAATAAATTAATATATAATATAAGTACAGCTACCTAAATTTGTAGGCGTAGGATCACATAAAATGCAAATAAGGGTCATTATTGACACTTTTAAAAGCCCAGGCAATATTTTAAATGCTATCTAAGTACTATTTTGGAAGGCAAATTAAATGTTGCAAAATAGAATAGGTTTGTTACGTTACACACCTTTTGGCGTACACTCGCTCCGCCTGTGAGCTGAGAATTTATTGCCGAACTTTAAACAATCTTGGAATGTGAGTTTACTTGTACTCCTAATAGACAATTTTCTAGATTGATGACTCTTGAGAAATGTTTTGTGGTCTTAAATATAACAACGTAAACGTTGGATATTGTATTACAAATATGTAAGTTTCAGATTGTTCATATTTTATCTAAAGATTCCATTATTTTATTTATTCCATTTACGATATTGATATTATTTCTTAGTAAATTTTTTTTTAGTATATTCCAATACAAGGTTAAGCGAGTAGCTTACAGCTGAACTTCGCCCTTGCCTTTTGTGTTGTTTTTATATTTCACAAATCTATTTTCAATAAAGACCTTTATTATTAATATTATTAGTATTTAAAAGACTGTTGACTGGCATATAATATTAGTAATAATATATTTCTACCACATTATACTTATAGCTCATCTTTTAGTCCTATATATCTTACTATTAAAGAATGAAGAGTATACTATCTAAATGACATTTAACATTTGTGAACTTGTAACACCTATAGTAAACACCCTGTATAAAATAAGGAATGTCTCAAATAATTGAAGTAGCTAAGCTTTGCCTTTCAAACATTCAAATATATTTTTCCACGCAACTAAAAGAATTTTCTAGAATTCGCTGGAAATCGTTGACTTGCCCTTGTCGTTCTCGGTCTAGGATATATGGGGGCGGGGGAAGGCGAGAACAGATCTGCTACCAGAATCCCTAAATCAGCTCATACATTAGTTTGGATCCCTACTGTTTGTACTACGGCTGATACGGTAAGAACTGCTCCTTAAACCTTCTGAGACGTTCCATAGCAGCCTTGATCGTTAGTTGCTTCCAAACGGGGCTGAGACAAGAAGACCCACTCTCAGCGCTTCTTTTTAATTTAGTGATATTCAGTTGAACAGAGAACAGAACAGTTGTTTAAGAGTCACCAAATAGTAAGTTATGCAGATGATGTGGCCATAATTGCTAGAGATAGTAGGGAATTAGAAGAAGTAATGAAAAAACTTGTGGAGGAAGCACGCAAAGTGGGACTGCAGATAAATCAAGAGAAAAGTAAGCTTTTGAGAACAGAACAAAAAAAATACCAATTTCAAATTGAGAACG
This sequence comes from Monochamus alternatus, assembly GCA_037114965.1. Taxonomy (NCBI): domain Eukaryota; kingdom Metazoa; phylum Arthropoda; class Insecta; order Coleoptera; family Cerambycidae; genus Monochamus; species Monochamus alternatus. Next base: position 17,515,678 of record CM073435.1, on the reverse strand, counting down.
CAGCACGAAGATATGGAATATGAAGAAGTTCAATAATATGTGTATTTGGGGGCGCTAACTGTGATGAGGAGCAAGAAATTAATAGGAGAATGATAAACACAAACAGAAGTTCGGCAGCATTCAACCACTTAATGAAATCAAAACATTTGTCCAGTGGAGTAAAATTTAGAATGTATAAAACAATTTTAAGGCTGACAGCACAGTATGACAGTGAAACCTGGATCCTCAATAAGAAGTCAAGAGAAAACCTATTAAGGTGGGAAAGAATGATTTTAAGAAGAATTCTAGGAGGAAAAAGACGAAAGAAGGCTATGTAATAAGAAATAAAGAGGAAATATGTGCAATGTACCAGACACCAAAAATAGACGATGTTGTAAAATCCAGAGGAGTGCACTGGCTAGGGCATCTAGAAGGTATCGAAGTTGAAAGGACAGTTGTAATTAGTAATCCTAAGAGGGAGACGGAGGAAGTGATGGAGAGAAGCAGTGGCAATAGATCCAAAGGAGAAAAAGTAACGAATTGGAAAAGAAAGGCCAATAACAGAATGGAGTGGACCGGAATAACACAGCTCTGGGCCTTAAAGGGCAGCAGAAGAAATGTCTGTTCTTCATATGTAAACGTATGTAATGTAAACAATATCTCTTTTCTAATTCAGTTCTGCAAATGTCCATATCATAAGGAAGACACATGTTGCAGCTTTTAATAATATTTTCAAAGTAATATAGTCCACGGTTGTAGCATTGGAATACTTAGATATCGTTGATCAATCAAGGAAAGAAAATAGTCTGCTATTATCTCTTTTACATCATAGTTTAATTTGTTGAGCATTGCAACAGTGTACCCTTTTCCATTGCTGAAACATCTCTAATAGTTTTTTTTACTGTTTTAGAAAGGTATTTTAAGCTAATATAAATCAAATCTACAATTCCTATCAATGAAGTCATATGTATGTTCTCTGATACCAAACATCTAGGTATGCTAATGAACAATTCCACAGACAAAGCTCTATTCAATAATTATCTAAAGAAAATAATCTAATTTACTCACTCTATAAAAATCTAACTTCACTTTTTTGGCAGTGGGAACACGACAAATTCAACCACAATAGATGAGATCTGACCTATTTCTGCATTTTTAGGATTGCTTCTTCAGGTGATCTCCTTTAAGTTGAATCAAATATCTAACTATAAAAATTATTATAAAAATTAAAATTATTAGAAGTTAAATATCGACAATGACAAAAAAGTGACATCCTGTCAATGAATTAAATATGACAATACCTACTTGAAAAATGTTCACCTTTTATCTAAAAGTTTTTATATATTTTTAGGTATTAATAATATTGTGTGAAACTAACTACTCAGTGGACAAAAGCCCCAACCTGCGTTGAATTACACCCACAATATCTACCCATATATTCCTTATTATTAGCTTTTGTAACATTTTTTTACTGTTTTAGAAAGGTATTTTAAGCTAATATAAATCAAATCTACAATTCCTATCAATGAAGTCATATGTATGTTCTCTGATACCAAACATCTAGGTATGCTAATGAACAATTCCACAGACAAAGCTCTATTCAATAATTATCTAAATAAAATAATCTAATTTACTCACTCTATAAAAATCTAACTTCACTTTTTCATTGATAGGAATTGTAGATTTGATTTATATTAGCTTAAAATACCTTTCTAAAAGGGCTTTTGTCGACTGAGTAGTTAGTTTCACACAATATTATTAATACCTAAAAATATATAAAAACTTTTAGATAAAAGGTGAACATTTTTCAAGTAGGTATTGTCATATTTAATTCATTGACAGGATGTCACTTTTTTGTCATTGTCGATATTTAACTTCTAATAATTTTAATTTTTATAATAATTTTTATAGTTAGATATTTGATTCAACTTAAAGGAGACCACCTGAAGAAGCAATCCTAAAAATGCAGAAATAGGTCAGATCTCATCTATTGTGGTTGAATTTGTCGTGTTCCCACTGCCAAAAAAGTGAAGTTAGATTTTTATAGAGTGAGTAAATTAGATTATTTTCTTTAGATAATTATTGAATAGAGCTTTGTCTGTGGAATTGTTCATTAGCATACCTAGATGTTTGGTATCAGAGAACATACATATGACTTCATTGATAGGAATTGTAGATTTTATTTATATTAGCTTAAAATACCTTTCTAAAACAGTAAAAAAATGTTACAAAAGCTAATAATAAGGAATATATGGGTAGATATTGTGGGTGTAATTCAACGCAGGTTGGGGCTTTTGTCCACTGAGTAGTTAGTTTCACACAATATTATTAATACCTAAAAATATATAAAAATCTCTAATAGTTTATACAAAATATTTACTGCTTTACTGAGTTTCTATTTCTTTTCTTCAAAGGAAGAAATTTGGAATAACAATTTTTGGAAGAAGATATAGATAGTAAAAGTTTCTCAAAACCGGATATATTCCTTTAAACACATTTTGATCTTTACAAATTCTCTCGATGTTTATACCTAATTTTGCAAATTTTACAAGGTTGCACTAGTCTCTTTCAGTTACTTTAAGAAGATCTTATATTTAAAAGTAATAGTTGTACACTCTATTAAGATGACAGAGAGATGAAAAAATCTAGTTCAATCAAGCAATCCATTATTTGTCATTATAGCCTGTTTGGAGTTGTGGCTTGGCCTCTAAGACTTTCAGTGCGAATATATCAGAAACCATCATATCCAGTGCGACGAAATTTGGTATACACACACTAGATGGCGCGTTGAATCTGATAATAACAACAATTTTTAGACAGTTTGTTCCATTTTGTTTGTTCCTTTCTATATTCCTCAGTGGTTAATGCTTTGGCCCCTGGTCTTAAATCCTAATGCCTATCTTTCTTCATTATTAAGAGTAACATATTTAAAGTTGAAAAAAGGCAAGCCATATAAGTAATAGATCTGACTTCTCTCTTCAAATACCTTCCTAAAAAGTATATTGGTTTAAATATCGGTTTGTGCGTTTCCTGGGAAAATGTTTAAGATGTTACGAAGATAACGTACTTTTGTCAATTTTGTTGTTGTTAGGTTTGCTTTATCTATTCCAAGAAACATTTCTTTATAAAATTAGAGCGCATCTTACATCTTGAAGATGCGTTCGTTTTTTCCCTTTGAGTAAGTGATTTTTGAAGAATCCGAAATGACTCAACTGTAGACGCGATTAATTTGATATCGTGAAATATGAAGCATTATACCACCCCACAGTGGGTAAAGGAGATTTTAATATAGGTAATATTAAACAGTTCTGAATTACACAATGTGTTAGAAGTATATGTATTCTCAAACTGTTGTGTACGAACGATTTAAACTTATGTCTTAATGTGGGGATGGTAACAACTAAATTCATAAAGGCTCCAGCTTCTGTTTGGTGTATTCTTCATAACACTCTGATATATTTTAAGGAAATCATTTTTGGTTACAGGTAAGCAGGGTAAATATGGAGTTAATAGGAAGACCTGTTTTATTGTTACACCTTGTATAATAAGTTGGTGGCTAGTTCAATTTAATAATATTTGAGTCGATGATACTTTCACATCATTTTCTTATAATCATAATTTATATTTCTTTTTAATTAAATTATTGTTAAAATACAATAAGTTTTCCAATGATTCAGATCAGTCCGCCGTTTACAAAGGATGAAATAATTTTTCTGCATTAAAACATTACATTTTCCGCTCTTATAACTCTTGGAGCAATTAATTCAATTATAAAACTACGGAACAGTATAATTGAAACAGATTATTAAATATGCGGAACTGAAATGGAAATAATAATGAAACTTTATGAAAACAACGATGTCTGCCGGAGTGCTAAATTAAACAAAGCCGTCTTAAACATAAAATAGAAAAGTGCAGGAAATTTTTTTTGTACGAATATGAAATAATTATATATGTTTAGGTATTAATAATATTGTGTGAAACTAACTACTCAGTGGACAAAAGCCCCAACCTGCGTTGAATTACACCCACAATATCTACCCATATATTCCTTATTATTAGCTTTTGTAAAAATTTTGTACTGTTTTAGAAATGTATTTTAAGCTAATATAAATCAAATCTCCTACAATTCGTATCAATGAAGTCATATGTATGTTCTCTGATACCAAACATCTAGGTATGCTAATGAACAATTCCACAGACAAAGCTCTAATCAATAATTATTTAAAGAAAATAGTCAAATTTACTAACCTTCTAATGAAACACTATATAAATATCTAACTTCACTTTTTGGCAGTGGGAACACGACAAATTCAACTACAATAGATGAGATCTGACCTATTTCTGCATTTTTAGGATTGCTTCTTCAGGTGGTCTCCTTTAAGTTGAATCAAATATCTAACTATAAAAATTATTATAAAAATTAAAATTATTTGAAGTTAAATATCGACAATGACAAAAAGTGACATCCTGTCAATGAATTAAATGTGACAATACCTACTTGAAAAATGTTGACCTTTTATGTAAAAGTTTTTGTATATTTTTAGGTATTAATAATATTGTGTGAAACTAACTACTCAGTGGGCAAAAGCCCCAACCTGCGTTGAATTACACCCACAATATCTACCCATATATTCCTTATTATTAGCTTTTGTAACATTTTTTTTACTGTTTTAGAAAGGTATTTTAAGCTAATATAAATCAAATCTCCTACAATTCCTATCAATGAAGTCATATGTATGTTCTCTGATACCAAACATCTAGGTATGCTAATGAACAATTCCACAGACAAAGCTCTAATCAATAATTATCTAAAGAAAATAATCAAATTTACTAACCTTCTAATGAAACACTCTATAAATATTTAACTTCACTTTTTGGCAGTGGGAACACGACAAATTCAACTACAATAGATGAGATCTGACCTATTTCTGCATTTTTAGGATTGATTCTTCAGGTGGTCTCCTTTAAGTTGAGAAAAGAGTGGTTGTAGAATGGGACAGCTATCCGGTGCATGAATTTATAATTATTCTTCGTTGCTTTAACTACTGGAAGATTGGACATAAAGCTACAGAGTGTCGTGTTGAAGTAATTTGCCCTCTGTGTAGTGGCAACCATTAGAGATGATTGTAATTCCAGTAATTGTAAATACGCACACGATGTATTAAAAATTCCATATATACGAGTAGTTTTTATTGACAGTATGTTTGATAAAACCAATTGCGTATGTTATGAAAGAGCATATCAGCGGTCGAAAGAAAGAACTAATTGTTAATTGCTAGAAGATTACTTCTAGCAATTAACAACAATTGCATTTAAAAATAATGTCTGTTTGTCAATAAATATCCAAGGTATGACCACAGATTTTTTAGAACTAACCCAACTCCTGCATACATTTTCTCCTCTAGTGGTTTGCATGAGACACATATAACTTCATAGTCCAGGGCATTTAGATCAAAATCGACCGGAATAGCGGAAATTTTTAGGCACAGCAGATATCGAGATGCGGTTTTCTGCATTGTGTTCAAGAGGGTCCCAGGAAAAAAGTCTATATCGTCTGGTTTAGACATTTTTTGAAAAATGCCTTCTGGGCCGGAAAATGCATTACACCATTATAGTAACGACTGGAAACTCGGAAAAATCGCTCGGAAATCGTTACTGGGGGGTTTTCGGGACTGCTGAACTTGATTGTGGTACTAGAATTACCAGGGGGTGCACGGGGGTGGTTACTCCAAAATAGATACTCGGGGGTTTTCGGGGATGCCATAGAAGATAAGAGTTTCTTGGAAATGAAAATGCATTGCACATGAGTAGGTATATTGGGTATAGTTTTCGAGGTTCTTCGGCAACTTTACTTGCTGAAGCAGGTGTTGACTTGTCAGTATTAAAAAGTCATGGTGGATGGCGCTCTGATTCTGTTGCGGAAGGCAATATAAAGCAGTCAATTGAAAATAAAATTGTAGCTTCAAAAAAAAAATTAGACGAAGGCGTTGCATTTGATACATTTGGCGATCCTAAGGCGGTAATATCTAACAAAATTAATCAAATATCAGACGATAAGTTACAAATTTTTTCTACTGAAAATGAAATACGCTTCAGAGCAAGTATCCATTCAGTCATATAAATATATAATCTAAAAACGTTTTGCCTCTCATTCAGACTAAATTTAGTAAATAACATAATGTTACGAAAACTCACCTACCTTTTTAGTTTGTTAATTATGTTTCTGTTTACGTTTTATTTTGGCGTGGAACATTCTCGGTCACATACTGTTTGATTCACGAGACCGCGGAAAACGTCTAGAACCCTAAAAACATATATAAGCAGATCGGTTTCGCTGATGCAGTTCAGTCTATATTGAGCAGCCAAACGCGAGTGACAGAAATGTCAAAGTAAAGGGTTGACAGTTGTGAAAATTTGTTTTTGTTCGTGTGTAATCAGGAGTGACAATAAAGTTTGTTTGTCTACCTGATGTGTTTCCACGCTAACCCAACATAGAGGTTACAATAATATAGAATTTGGAGTAATGGTATTCGGAAAAAAAGGACAGCAAGTAATTATTGCTAACTATGCCAACGTTTCTATATTTAAAATCTTTCTGAGATCTAAAATACAAAGAACTAAGAATAACTAACGTAAAATTTGTGTAATTACAGTTTTTGAAAAACAACCAACTACATTAAAATTGTGAACATATTTTCATATATGGATTTTTATAGAGACATAAAACAGGGTTAATAAACGGACGGTGTAATAAACGTTTCGCCCTCTGTCAAATTGTGGATCGCGTATTTCACGACGTCGCCTTCTCATCCTTGCACGACCATCGTGCATCCCCAAGCAGAAGCAAAATTTGTCACTAAAGATCATCTGACTCCATTCTTGGTCCCACTGAATCCTCTCTCTATGCCACTGTAAGTGGTTAGCTCGATGTTGACAAGTGAGAAGCAGCCCCAATGTGGACGACAGGACAAGTGGCAAAACTTCGTATTCGGTGATATACTGTACGCATACCAACCATCCCCCATATTCTTCAAATCACTGAGAGCTAAAAGTCGCTATCGATGATCTTCACGCCGTGGTTCCTTTACGACGCGACAACCGGTGCCTCTAGCTCTTTGTCCACGCCTGATTACCTACACTTTACGTAAGGCCCTTTAGTTCTTCTAGAAATTTTTCTCACCGTCAAACCTGCTTCGGACAACCCAACAATCCTGTCAAAACAAACTAACTATGGAAACGGAGCTGATATATAATTTTTGGGTTTTAGAAGTTTTCACGGTCTTCGAGAACGCATCTAGAACCAAATCGAAGACATTCTGGAAACCCGTCATTTTCTTTACTTATCATAAAAACCGTCTATAACAGGAAAATAAAAAGAGAGGTTAGAGCTATGTGTAATATAGATAGATTGAAGCTAAAATTCTACAATAGTTGATTAAAAATACAAGGTATTCCATTTAGAAAAAACTAGTTTTGGCGGTTCGAAGTTAAGCAAATTTGACAATAAATGTTCACCACACCTCGGCTTGCACGATATAAAAAATAGCAATTTTTGAAGTAGTCTATCGAAAAGCAGGTGTTTTTATAGAATTTAAATATCTCTAAGACCATTAGAGATAAGGAAGATTAGTAAAAGTCGTAAATACGTGTAGTGTACAGAGTATCCCATTTAAAATAAGTAAGTAGATGACGACGGAAATAGGTCAAAAATGGCAAATGGCAAATCAAAATAGTCTCTGAAATATTCTAATGAACTGAATGGATCACCGTAAGACAGCCTGTATATACCTTTAGTCTAATTTAAAACCATTTTGTTTGAATTGGTTTTATACACACATAAATAACTAATTACTATAAGCATTTAGTAAAAGAATGCTATTATTTACTCAATGCTATAAATACTGTTCAGTTACTTTGCTCGATAGGAATTGACGCTATAGAATCAAAGAATAATTTTAAAATAATAGATATACCAAATATAGTTCCACTTTGCTTTATAATGTGTTTATGATTGATAAACCAATAGGCGGAATAACATGGAAGTAAACAGTAGTAATTACCTTTCTGTATTCTTCTAAAAGACAAAACAATTACAACGTGTTATTAGAAATACTGTATAGCAGATGTTTAGTTTCAGCGATTAAGTATAAATATTTAAATAAACAATAGCGTAGTACTTGTTGGCGAGATAGAAAGTTATTATAAGAATTTCGTTTCAACAAACTCCCGATTCCTGCAAAAGACGGTAGCCAGAGACGCAATTTAGTATAACTTAATTAGAAATAAAATATAAACACTTACATAAATCAATCAAATTAATATTAAAGTAATTAGATTTTAATTATCGTTTAGAAATTCGTTTGGCTTATTCCTTCGAACTAATTAAGTATATTTTGAGCTAAAATATCTAAGAATTACATAAACACTTTTAATAAGCTATACAGAGCAGTGGCGTAGATATTTTGTTCTGGGGGGGGGGGTCCGTTTATTTGCTACTGCTATTGGAATTAATGAAAGAGATACACACATAAATATGAACACTGGTTTTGAGAACGTGTGTGTAGGCCGCGCGCGAAAGCGCCCATCGGTCTACGACCATGGACTTCCCCGTATCTACTCCACTGATACAGGATGTCTGATAAGTAAATGGCATACTCTCATACAGTGTATAGGATAGAAAAAATAACCTGTTTTTTATAAAAAAAATCCTGAAGAGCCCCTTAACGGAGATATAGAGCCCCTAAGGGGTACTCAGCGATTTACCTCTTCGACTCTAACTTTTGATCTGATACGACGCGTATAATTTAATGAAATTTTAATATTTTATGTAGTCAATAAAAGTTCATAAAACCATACAACAGTAGATGTTTTACACTGTTAGGGAAGTCAGGAACGGACTTGCCACCACACTTATTGTGCCAAAATTTTGACAAGTGTCATTTTATAGAGCTGAAAACTGAATTATTAAATACTTTGGTCATTCCTCTTTTACAAATATATTCTACACTTGCTTTGATAAAATCAATCGTTTTCGAAAAAAAAATAAGTTTAAACATTGACTTTCGAAATTTATTTAATTATCAAGTTTATTAACTGCTGTTTAAACACAATAACTAATGTAATAACACAATAACTAATAATTTGTATAAAAAACATTGTCAATATTATTATTACATTTAACTTATGACCAAGCAATCGGCAATTGCATGGAGGCATAAGAATTTATTCTGATACATTTCCAAATTACTTAAATGCAAGGATGTTAAAAATTTTAAAGTTTTGCTTCTTATTATGTACTTGAGCAGATTTTAGTAATGTACCTCTATACATTTCCTTGTTCCAAATTTCGTTGAAATGGTGTTTTATTCTTTCTATGAGGTCTTCCCTGGTGGACTAATGACGAGTGACTCTAGCTGTTTGCTATAGATTTCCCAGGTGTACTTCAATGCTGGCCAGTGCATTAATCTACAGAGCAGTTGTTTCCTGGAATTCCGTGTTTGCAAAATATCGTTTATCGCCGAATGTGATAAAGGCCGACAGCTTTCAATGGTGTCTATTGCATGTAGAACGCTTGGTGTCTGTGACATTTTCAATCCAGCATGGGAGTAGCGAATGGTGGATAGACGTAGTTTGCTCTACACCGCGTACTCATGGTCCCTTCTGTCGGGTTAGATAGACTAAAACAGCTAGGATTATTCATCAAATACCTCATCTATGGCATACTGATGAGAGCTAACCTCGAAAGCGGTATATATCTGGTGGGATACTGACGAGTGACTCTAGCTGCTTGCTATAGGTTTTCTAGGTGTAATTTAATGCTGGTCGAGGCATTAACACGCAGAGTAGTTGTTTCCTAGGATTCCGTGTTTGCAAGAATGTACCTATTTAGATACTACATAATAAATAGCTATTTATGTAATCAGTTATGAAAAGTATGATATTGCGGTATGCACTGCTTACATAAAATCATGTTTCATAACGTATTACATACAAGATTTTTTTCTAATTTTGACGAAAAATGGAGCATACAAATTTTTAATTTTGATCATTTACAAGTATAATTTAAATAACGATTATCTAGTAGGTCAGTGTCAGTTTAAATTTTCTTGTCATTTGGCTTGACATAATAGACACTGATCTGTTCTGTGACGCTGATCGTTACTATTATCATTTATTAGAAAGAATGTGCGATTTACATTCAGATTCTGACGATATACCGAGCGATACTGAAAAAGCGACAAGAAATGCCGTATTTTCACTAATTCCTGAAAAATCAAAGGCGGACTTGGCTTATGAAAAATTTGAGAAATGACGTGAACAGAAGAAAGTAATAATAATAATAATAATAATAATAATAATGCATTTATTTTCCTTTAAGACATGTGTACACATATATAGGAATAGTCAATGTTACTTAACCTAAGACAATAGAAATTCATCTACAGAATAAATACACCTGTCTACTAAAAATAACTTTAATTTACATTTAAAACTTTTTAAAAACTGGATTCGCTTTAGTTCTTCTGGCAAATGATTGAAAAGCTTCAATCAATCAATAGTTAGGACAATTTTGTGATATATTAAATTTATATAGGGGCATCCGGAAGTCACCATTTTGACGAGTATTAATTGCGTGAATGTCCCTATTCATTTTAAATGTTGGTCGATTTTTAAAAATATATATACATAGTTCAAAAACTAACAATCCTGTAAGAGTTAACACCCCATATTCCCTAAACAAAGCTTTGCACGTGTGATAACTTGGAATACCCGCAATACATCTCAATACCCGTTTCTGGGCAATAAATACACCAGGTGCTAGGGTAGTATCGCCCCAAAAACATACACCGTATCTCAAGCGAGAGTCAACTTGAGCGCAATACAAATTCATAAGCTGAGGCTTCGTCAGAACTGATTTTAAGTTTCTAAACAGGTAACACAGAGAATTTAATTTTGCTATTAGGTTGGTGCAGTGCTCTTTCCAATTTAGGCACTCGTCCAATGTGAAACCTAGAAAATTGACCGTTGTTACAGTATCAGACAATGGAGAATTGTATACCTGAACATTTAGTTTAGAACATTTTTTCTGATAATTATGGAATCTAATATACGATGTTTTTGAAGGATTAAAATATAATGAGTGAGAGCCACACCAATCGCTAACTTTATTTAAGACCGAGTTGCATTTGAGTGCCAGTGCATCATCAGTTTTATCAGAAACAATTAGCGACGTATCGTCAGCGTACATAACTGGGAATGCAGCGGATATTAAAGTATCAAGTTCACTCGTGTACAACACAAATAATACAGGTCCCAATATTGAGCCCTGTGGCACACCCATACCCACTTCCCTGTACCCAGAATTTATCCTTTAAACGGTATCAACTGAGGAAAAAGAAAGACTTACATATTGTGTCCGATTTTTGAGAAATGAAGAGATCCATTCATGGGCCACCCCCCTTATACCATAGCCATCTAGCTTTTGTAATAATTTTTCATGATTCACACAGTCGAATGCCCTGCTGAGATCACAGAAAATCCCAACAGGGCACTCGCCTGCCTCCATAAATTCAATAACCCTTTCACAAAACGAGTGTAAAGCAGTTGTGGTTGATTTACCCGCACAGAACCCGTGTTGTTTATCTGTAACAATATCATATTTGTTGAGAAATTTTACTAATCTATCGTGAAAACAATATTCGAATATTTTGGAAAAGCATGAAGGGACGGACACTGGCCTATAATTCTCCACATGACAATCGTGTTTTTTAAAAACAGGTACAACCTTTCCAATTTTCAGATAGTCTGGAAATGACCCAGTCTGAAACGACCAATTAATTAAATAGCAAAGAGGTTTCACAATAGCTGTCAGAACTTGTTTTATGATGAAAACCGGAACGTCATCCGGTCCCGATGAATTTTTATTTTTTAATTTATTTCCTAATAAAATCAACAACTCGTCAGACGAATACGGTTGAATAAAAAAAGAAGGGTGCTGTTGATTTGGGCTACAAATGGGGTAATTATTATTAGTCAATGGAATATTCTCAATCAAATTAAGGGGAGCATCTATAAAATAATCATTGAAAATTGAAGCTACAGACAGTGGTTCGGTACACAAGTCTCCATTATCTAATTTTATACTTATATTTTTTACAATGTTAGACTTATTGGACAGTTCTGAGATTACGCTCCAAGCGGTACGGATTGGGTTATCAGAATTTGCAATTTTACTTTGATAGAATTCCTTTTTTGTTCTACCAATTAATTCAACATGTGCTTTTCTTGCGATTTTATAAAAGGGGTTCAACTCGGGATACGCAGCTCTCAAAATATGCAAGTCCTTTAGTTTAACACTGGATGTTATTACAGCATCATTTACCCACCCCTTATGACTTTTCTTATAAAATTTCCGCCGAGGAAAACTTTTATTGAAGTGGTATAATAAAGTATTATGAAAACCTTCATATGCAATATTCATATCAAAAGTATTGTATACCATATCCCACTGCTCTCTCAATAGATCTAATCGAAACTCTTCGATATTATTAAAGCTTCTCCGAAAGTGAGAAGCCTGAGAAGGCTCGTTATCCCGCTCGTAATCGATTTGAAACAGCACAGTTCTATGGTCAGATACATCATTGTCAATTACAGCTGTAAGACTGTTCTGTATCATATTTGTGAAAACATGGTCAATTATGGTTGAGCTCGAGTGTGTAACCCGAGTTGGCCACCATACCATCGGAACCAAATCGAAACCAGATAAAACATGACACAAATTTCTAAAAACATTTATATTCCGACAAGTCTCAGACGAATCCAAATTAAAATCACCAGTTAAAATTATATTAGCATTAGGCACAAATATAAAATCCAACACGTTAAAAATATTTTAAAAAAATATATTTAAGTCTCCACTAGGAGATCTGTAACAGTTTAAAACAATCGTGTGCATGGTGTTTACTTTCCAAGACACAGCACATATTTCTAAATGTAAGTAAAATACGTCAATGAGAAAGTACAATTGGCATATTTTGTGGGTAAAAAGAATTTGAAGGATTCTACGCTATGGACACAGTTCTCCATGTTAAGAACTGAGCTGTCTTTAAAAAAAGGTATAGGCATTAAAACATACAATAGTTTAATAGCATTTTTGAAAAGGCAATCCGATGGATACCACGCTAAGAAATCAAACGTTTTTCTCGGAGGTAGATGCCAATAATTTTTTAATGGTTAAGGTCATAATTGCTTAATTTAGTTGTCAGTTTACTAATTCGTGTTTTTTGCTTTAGGTTGTGCTGGTTGCGGGAATAGCCGGAGCATGTCGGAAGTCAGAATTAACATTTTTACGTGTGGAAGATGTTACAGATGAAGTGACGTATTTTCCAGTAAATATTCCAAATACAAAAACTAGAGTAATTCGTGAATTTGTAACCACCCCTGGAGATATAGAAGGACTAAACTTCATTGACATTATCAGGAGGTATAGAAACCTGCGTCCGGAAAATATTAAATATAATAGATTCTTTGTTAGATACAGAAATGGTAAATGTAGTGTACAACCAGTAGGAATTAATACTATTGTTCAGTTACCTAAGATGATTGCTCAAATCATTGGTTTGACGAATTGTGCATTATTCACGGGGCACTGTTTCAGAAGATCTTCGGCCACTTTACTTGCAGTCAAATTCGTTTGTTGAAGAATATTTTGAAAATAGAAAATAAAAAACAATTTCCGGTGATATTCTTGGAGAACCGAGTAATACCAACAACATATCACGGAATATTACTGCAATTTCAACAAATAAGATTTCTTGTGGCATTAGTTTCACTAACTGTACCAACTGCGTTGTGAATATTTATAATTAAATAATAAAAATTAATAAATAATTAATAAAGTGTTATTTGTAAAATTACTGACTTCAATAAAATTTACTTTATTATTTTTCCGTTGTATTTTGTTTTATTCTTTTTTGCAATTAGAGACATATCGAACTTTTCGTAACCAGTTGCATAATGATTTTCATTATGTAACTATTTACATACAGTAGAACGTTTTGATACTTGCCTCGATAACAAGAGATGTTACTGTCAAAATCAGAAACAGTTAATTTTCATTAGATTTTTGTTTCAATTGTGACAATTTGTCCAAATTTCAATAATTTATCTTCGAAATTTAAGTCATCAGGTGTATAATACCATTCCAATTCTTAATTGAATCTATATAGTTTCAATTATTGTGTATCCATCATTATTATGCATAACTAAGGTTTAGACAACAAAAGATGTTACTGTATTGATAACTATAAAATCGCTTTTTATTATTACAGGTCATAGGCCACCTTAAGAGTAGAAAGAGAAACGCAATATAGAAAGCTGTGTAATAAATATTTTGGAAGAATTAAGTAACACGATTACAAGTTTTAATGAATGAATATTCAGCATCGTACCGTTTTTACTAACTGTATAAAATTTTATGTCAATTCAACGATAAAATCCTCGTTTGAATAATTCATGGTTAATGGCCGTCAATATAAACGTGTAACCTGGATAAGAGTTTGCATGTGATTAACTGTATTTGTGTTTTTTTACAAATTATAAAGCCGAGGTACAGCTAAAATAATAGATATACATCGTGATTAAATATTCAATGTACTAAAAACTACTAGAGGGCATCACAATTGAAGTATTTCTTTCTTTATAAATAACCTTAAAACGTTTTTTTAATTTAAATTAAATTCGATGTAAATTGTATTACAGGAATGTAAAAAGTTCTCCTTCAATTGATTTCCAAGCTTAACAAATATGTTATATGCATTTTTCTCTAAGATGGTGCATTTTAGCGGTATGCAACAAGTATACCTTTTTATATATATATTTTAGATATTAATAATATTGTGTGAAACTAACTACTCTGTGGACAAAAGCCCCAATCAGCGTTGAATTACACCCACAATATCTACCCAATTACAGAAGAGCTGCTATTATCCTACATTTTCAATGTGGAGAAACGGTTTGCTGTCTCTTCAATGTGGACAAAATATAGGAATTGTAGTAGATTTGATTTATATTAGCTTAAAATACAGTAAAAAAAGTATATCTTTGTTAAAACTGTAGCGGTCATCGACACTGGTCACCGACCTACATATGGATCCCTACAATTTATGACATTTACACTAAGTCACCAAACAAATCAATGCCATCAAAATAATAAAAGCAACCCTCAGGCTTGGGCCCATTTATGATAAAATAAACAGATGGCCAGACATTAGCCAGCCTCCCGAGACCTTCTTCGAAAGGTCCGGCGAGAACCACGCCAGTTACTTTTCGCTTACCTTCAACGGAACATCCGTCCAGACTTCTATATTGGTGGAACATTCTTTCCCAATTGTTACATCTTTATTAATATATGCTTGTTATTTCTAATCTAACAACCCCACAAATTGGTGACCCCGACGTGATTTCAAAAACGCGTTAAGTTAATAAAGTGCCCGACGTGATCTCAAAAACGCGTGAATCACACAATGGAAATGGAAAACAACACAGAACCCAGCGGAACATCCAACGCGTACGTGAGCCGCGTAGGAATCAAAGTCCCGCCATTTTGGGAGAAGCATCCGGCAAGATGGTTCTCGCAAATCGAGGCGCAATTCGCGCTCAGCAATATCACAAACGACGAGACCAGATTCCACCACATCGTCGCTAACCTGGACCCACGAATCGCTGAGGAAGTCGGCTACATTATTGACTTACCACCTAGTCAAGGCAAGTATAAAAACATCAAGGCAGAGCTCATAGCACGCCTCTCAGCATCGGCCGAACAACAAATTCGCCCCCTGCTATAGGGCGAAGAAATGGGGAACAGATGCCCCTCACAATTTCTCCGCCACCTCCGCGGACTAGCCGGGACCGCTGTGAGTGACACGATCCTGTGATCCCTCTGGATAAGTCGGTGCCAACCCAGGCGCAGACCATCCTAACCTTGGACGACGACATACCGCTAGATAAGGTTGCTCAAAAGGCGGACAAGATCCTAGAGACAATGAGATAATGCCAGCCACAGGTAGCCTTGACTTCGGAGGGAAACGACAGCCAGCTATACCAAGCGATCGCAGCGCTCGAGAAAAAAGTGTAGGAGCTGTTCAGTGCGCAAGAACGACACGCGAATAGACCACGCTCGCGAACAAACTTGCGCTCGCGTCCACGCTCGCGTTCACGGCCGCGCAACCCCGGAGTGTGCTGGTACCACAACCAGTTCTATGCGAAAGCGCAGAAGTGTACCCCGCCGTGTAGCTACGCAACGGGAAACGAGAACGCTGAACGGTTGACGCGTCCGCCGGCGTGAACCTCCAAACGCGTCGCTTGTGCGTGACCGACCGCGAATCCCAAGTACAGTATTTGGTAGACAGAGGTGCGGATTTGTGTGTGTTTTCCCGCAGCCGAATGCGAGAGAGAGCCTTACCAACAGACTATAAGCTGTTTGCTGCAAACGGGTCGGAGATTGTCACATATGGTGACGTCACATTGACACTCAATTTCGGACTACGCCGCGAGTTCACATGGCGTTTCATGGTAGCCGATGTGACGCGACCGATTATAGGCGCCGATTTTCTCGCGCATTACGGATTGCTCGTTGATCTGAAGCGCCTACGTTTGGTCGACAGCCTCACAAACCTCTGCACCAGCGGACATCTCGGACCGTGTGAGGCCGCTGCACACATAAAGGTAATAGATGGCGACACAAAACATCACCGCATACTCGCGAAATTCCCGGAGTTGTCGAAACCCATCGGACTGCCAAGACAGGTAAAACACTCTATCGTCCACTATATCAAACGACGCCTGGTCCACCCACCTCAGCCAAAGCCAGACGCCTAGCGCCGGACAGACTGAAAGACGCCAAAAAAAAGTTTCAATGTTAAAACTCGGCGTCGCGCGACCGTCGGACAGCTGTTGGGCCGCCCCGCTACACCTCACACGAAAAAAATCGGGCGAGTGGCGTCCGTGTGGCGACTACCGAGCGTTAAACGCGAGGACCGTCCCAGACAAGTATCCAATCCCACACATCGAGGATTTTGCACAGTCTCGCGCAGAAAAAAGTGTTTTCAACAATAGACCTTGTGCGCGAGTATCGCCAAATCACGGTACACCCCGACGACGTCGCGAAAACAGCAATCATAACACCGTTTGGATTTTTTGAATTTCCGGCAATGACGTTCGGGCTCCGCAACGAGGCCCAGACGTTCCAACGGTTTATGAACGAGGTACTTCGCGGCCTAGAGTTCGTGTACGTGTACATAGATGATATTCTCGTCGCATCGTCGTCGGAAGGCGAGCACGAGAAGCATCTACACAAACTTTTCACCCGTTTACACGAGTTCGGTGTCGTGGTAAATCCTACAAAATGTGTTTTCAATTTCTTGGCTACACGGTGAGCGCAGGAGGCGTGAAACCGCTCCACGAACGAGTCCGCGCAATTAGCGACTTTCCAAAGCCACAGACGGTAACCCAGCTACGCCGTTTTCTAAGTATGTTGAAGTTTTACCGACGATTCATCCCACACGCATCGAAGCTACAATCGCCGCCAAATAAGTGTCTATCGGGACCCAAGATATCTAAGAAAACTCTCATAACTTGGTCGAGCGAGTTATAAAATGCATTTTCCAACACAACCCCACAAAACTAATCGAATACTATGAAGGCGTGAATAATTAACGCAAAAATGAATCAGATATTCGTGTTTATCTTACAAAAAAAAATGTTTTCCAAAATTTCAGTGCGATTACCCAACAAATAAGAATATTATCATACAAAAATAATAAAAGAAGTACTTACACAGCTCTATAACTTCTTACGGAAGCAAAATTTTAATAAGGTATGTTGATTTAAGGAAGTAAAGTATTGTTCCTTATTTACTGAACATCCTGTATAACTATTTAAACGTACAAATGTAACTTTTACGACTATTTTTTTTTGCAAAAAGGAAACAATGAAATATTCAAGGACTAGTCAACTTTAGGAAGTCAATAAATAATGTAGATATAACACAACATACCATTTATCTCGCTCTCCAACAGAGATACGGGGAAAAAATCAAATTTAACCGGTACTCGAAAATGAGAACAGCCACTTTTCTAAAACTTTGTAAGTATTTATTACTTAGAGTGGATCATCTCATGAACTAAAACCGAAATGAAATTATAACCATTGGTCTACACTAGGACTGTCCTATAACACCCTTTGAGAAAAATATTTGGTACGCCACTGAACAGAGTAAAAAAATATGCCGTTTTATAAATACCCAGACTTTTTACTATAAAAAGACTGGTAAAAGGTTCGTTAGACACTCCGTTTTCCCATAGGAATACTTTTATGACAACTGTATATTAAGTGTAAAATATAATAATGGTTAATAATTATATAAGGCAATTAACATGCCGCCTTTAATACGCAAGAAAAAATGAACACTCGATGCGCAGCCGAGTTACATATTTTCGAGACGATTTAAAACTGCTTAATTTCCTGAATATAATTCAATATCTTATCCACGACCAAAACCGGTCAATTAGGAGAGTGAATGCCATGTAACAGCAGGTGATTTTGAAAAACGTCATATTAATAAAGAATATTGATTGTCAGCTGAATACTAAAAAGTCTTGGAATCGTTTCTATGACATGCGTTTGTTTATTTACCAACAAGAGTGAACAAATTTACAAAATCGACACAAAAAATGAGTGGGAATGCTGAGAATATCTTCATTCCGGCTGAAATCCAGTTAGAAGCCCAAGAAGCAAGATTTCGTCTGTTAGCAGCGAAAAACAAAAGTGTGAACGAGAAGAAATTGGTGGAATTTGATAACTGGCGAAAAAAAGGGGCATAGGAGAAGCAATTACAGAAAAGCTGCCACTATCCTATATTTTCAATGTGGAGAAACGGTTTGCTGTCTCTTCGATGTGCACAAAATATTTCATGCTAAAAGCAATGTTAAAAGTGCACAAAAGTATTTATATTTCGAAGTATGATAAACTTACTTCATATTTGAAAATAGAAACAAGAAATTATAAACAAAAGAAGGCAAAGATACTGGAGAGAAACCAAATCGAAGATTTTTTGAGAAAAGCACCGGATGAGGAATATTTACAAGTCAAGGTAAAAAATACATGATTTTAATATTTCAATTTATACATTGGGCTTTTTATTTTGAACTACAACAAGTTGCTTGTCAGTGCAATGAATTGACCTTTTTAGACATCACCCATGTCTAAGACAAAGGCAGTTACCTATACGTACTCATTCGGGATACGAAAACAAATACATCAAGAAGTTTCACGATCAATCTGCGACCTAAAAATGCCGGTGGGATTTTTCTTGCGATATGCGATAGATACACAACATGTAGGGATCAACACAATTTCGGAAACGTTTTCAAAAGTGGCTACATTTCTTGGACTCCCTGATCCAGAAAGTGTTACCGGACATGGAATGAGGTGCTCTTCGGCAATATTACTGGTCAATGCTGGGGTTGATATTACAACTGTGAAGCGTCACTGGAAATCGATTACGGTAGTGGAAAGTTATATTGAAGATCTACTGTTCAGCAAGATGGCAATTACTGAAAAAATTCAGGTCCTACCTGGAGAAGTTGTGAACCTCTCCAGTCCAGAGTGAATTTATGTAATCCCGATCAAAATGACAAGATCGTTCTTGAGATAAATGTTAATGTTAATAACTCTAAATAAAATGCTACAAAATTGGAACGTAGTATTATCAATTCTAATCCACTAGTGTGTTAAACGCCTTTAATCCACGGAAAACAGACGTATTAAACCTTCTTAACATAGTGATCGTGGATAAAATGTGTAATAACCACTGCTTAATATCAAAATAAATTGTTCATATCATTGTTAAATATCACAAATACCATTTGTGGTGGCTGCTTGTAATTTTTGCCTTGAACTTGATGGCCCTGTATATTTCTATTGGAAAGCCAGATAAAAGGTGTGTTGTTTTTACATTTTTCACTTAAAATCTTGTAAGGAATTTATTCCTGAAATTTGACTATTTAAACTTGACTCACTCTGTATTATAAATGTGCCACGAACTCTTAGATTTGATCACAATATTTCCAGATTCCCGACGGCATACGAGCGTCAGAATTATCAGTTAGGCGGACTATCTCATAATGCATGCAGTAATAAGTTTAGAATGTTCCGTATTTCTGGGTGAATATCATCTTAAAAACTGTACGATGAGTTGTTGTGTGTCCTTTCAAACTAAGAAAGGCAAGAAATTTTGATCTTACAGGAGCTCTACCTTTCTACATGTATGCATTTTACTAAATTTACGTTGTTGTTGACAATATGCTCTTTTAGGATGTCTCGGAAAACAAATTCCTTGTGAAATACTGGACTTTACTGTAATGAAACTCATGGAGGAAAACAAATTCGTTTCGGTAGAGTAATTACGAGAAAGACGGAAGCTATGCTATAGTTAATAAACTACGTTTTATGTTTAAGGGGTGAATGGAGCAAACAAGTTGTGGCTAAGTGTAAATTAATGTTCAGTATGACCTCGAAAGTGACGTAACCATATAATATGACTAATCAAGATTATGATTAGTAAAAATCTACAACATAAATATGTACTTCTGTAATATTTCCTGCCGTGCCCCTATTCGTTTTTGTGATAAGTGTATTCTACAGGATGGGTCTGAAGTACGTTGCTATAATAACGGGCGTTCCTTTCAATTGTTTAAAAAAACTTTCTATGAATTTGTATAACAAACGGGTAACAAAAGAATACTAAAAATGTTTAAAACACATCTAAGCAAATATCTTGAAATATGTTTAATGGAAGATGGCGACAACTAAATAGACGTAAAAAATCAGTTATACACACAGTTATAATGGATACACTAAGCTGCAAAAAAGTTCTGCCATTTAAAAGAAACATGGCGTGCCACAAGTGGCGCCCTCTACTAGTGACGTAACAAATTTTAATTTGTCGCCCGCAACAACCCTCCGATTTACAAATTTTATGTAAATATTTGGATTTCTTAAGAAGTTATTTACAAGTATCGAAAATAAAATGTTAATTTTGACATCATGTATCTCTTTTATTGGGACTTGGGATATAGGTATGTTAGGTTAAATCAATTTATTTTCACCTAAGAAATATGTGGTCTCATTCGTGAGAAATTAACAAAGTAAGATCCCTGTATAACCAGATTACAGATAAAATAACGTCAAGTTAGCATTTTGACAATGGTTACTATGATATTAAAAAAGTCAAACATACAAACTTAAAGTGTTTTCGAGGACAATGAGCGATTCAGAAGAAATTATGTGTACTGCTCAACTGGGAGAAGCCGCTGAAAGTTTGGAAAAAGATTTGTTACTTAAGAAGAGTCGTGATGTACGATAAAAATTTATAATGTTTTCAAGAGTTGGTGCTCGCAGAAAGGTGTTCAGAAAAGTGTTTCTATTGTGCTGACATATTTTAGCAAAATTGCCAAAATCTAAAGCCGTATCCCCTGCTCAACTACTTCTAATAACAGATTTCCGCCGTGATTTAATGACAAAATAAAATATCTTATTAACCTAAAACACTGGAAACTGAGAAATTATTCTGGTATTCATCTTAATAAGTTTAGAATATTGCGGGCTGAGCTCAAGAAAGAATTAAAAACAGCTTATAATGATTATTTTATTTTTTTAATTTATTTATACAAATCTCGTGTTACATACACATAATAGTGTTTACACGCGTCAAACAAAAGAAGTATAGAACGTAATACCTACTTACACAATGCTAATTACATAAAACATTACTAATAAACATACACACAAACGTACAGCTAGTTAATAAGAATATAATACAAAACAAAATAAAAGTAATAAAAACACTCACATTAGACTTAAGTTCATATTTAAAAAATCTTCAAAATTATAAAAGGCATTTTTTATTAAATAGTTTTTAATCCTTACTTTAAAATTTCTGTCCTTAAGAATTTGAATTATGTAAGGTATTTTTTAAAGAATTTAATGGCTCAGTAATTAGTACCGTCCCGCGTCTTTTTTAATCTTAGAAATTTATTACTTAAATATGCACTATTTCTGGTGTCACTTCTCGCTTCAAATTTAGAAATATTATTTTTCACATAATTAATACACTGGAATATGTATGCACAGGGTACAGTTAGTATCTTCAAATTTGTAAACTGTTCTTTGCAGTCATCTCTAAAGCCAAGGTTAGAAATGATTCTTATTATTTTTCTCTGAACAGTAAAAACTTTTTTCATAGACGTAGCGTGGCCCCATACTAAAATAGCATATGTTATAGTGGAGTGTATATAGGTATGATAAACCACCAGCAAGCTTGATATTGAGACTCTACGTTTGAGACTCCGGAGCAGGTAGATTTGTTTGGAAATTTTGGAGCATATATAATTAACATGTTGATCCCATGTCAACTTAGGGTCGAGATGAACACCCAAGAATTTAACGGAAGATGGATTATCCCAGTTTTCTAAATTTCGGAGACTGAAAATCATAGTTTCCGTCTTTGATGTATTCAAACTCAATTGGTTGCTGGTAAACCAATTTTCAACCAATGTATTTGCGTCATAAGTTAAAGTTATTAGTTGTTCTAAATTTAAATGAGTTCTAGTTATGTTGGTGTCATCTGCAAAGAGTATACTGGTTGCACCATGAGGTAAACAATTCGGAAAGTCATTAACATATATCAAAAAAAGTAAAGGACCCAATATGGAACCCTGAGGAACTCCATGATCAATTTTCTTTATAGATGATTTCAAACCATAGTATACTACGTACTGTAATCTATCGCATAGGTATGATTTCAATAAGTCTGTACTGTCCAATGAAAAACCAAAATTTTGTAGCTTATGTATAAGAATTTTGTGTGATACACAATCGAAAGCTTTAGTTAAATCTAAGAACTGACTAGCAACAAATTTTCCTCTCTCAAAGCTGTCGTTAATAGATGATGTTAGACAATCTATAGCTAATGTGGTCGACAGATTACTTCGAAAGCCGAATTGTTGTGGATTGAAGAGTCTATTAGTTTCAAAATAGTTAGTTATTTGTATTTTTAAAATAGTTTCAAATATTTTGGCTAGATGAGGTATTACAGAAATAGGTCTAAAATTTGAAGGATTGTTAATATCATTTATCATTTATAAATCGGAACGACCTTGGAAACTTTTAGACATTCGGGAAAAATATTCTCACGTATACAATAATTAATTAAATCAGTGCAAGGTATTAATATTGGGTCAATTATGGACTTTAAAATTTTAGTTGAAATGTTATATACATCCAAACAGGGTTTGCTCTTCAAACTCTTAACAATATCAATGACCTCCAAAGGGGATACCTCAGAAAAGGAAAAACTATTCATGGGACGGAGTATTTGGAGGTAATTATTAAAATCTATATTATTAGGTGGTAAATTACTTATAACGTTGTTAGCAACATTCGTAAAGTAGTTGTTAAATTGTTCGGGTGTCAAGTTACTTAAAATATTTGAGTAGATCATTTTAGTACTATTAACTAAATTCCAGATTGCTTTTTGGGAATTCGAATGAGTTTTTACAAAGTTATCGTTAGCCAGTTTTTTAGCTGTTAGATGTTAAGTTTGAATTTTTGGGTTTAGAGGCGTTTACTTCAGTTGCCACAATTTGAGCCCATGAGGTAGGCATTTCATTGGTTAAATTTGTAGTCTGATTTTGTGGACTAAGTGATGTGACATGATGTGGTGGAAATAAGAACCGAGGTGAAGAAATATTTTCCTTTAATAATGGGACAGAGTGTGGGGTTAATTGTTGATTTCCTTTCTTATCAATATTCGAATTGTTCTTCAAATTATTTATGGGTATGTTTTTATGCCTCTCTAGTTTTTGCTTAGTGCTGTTTTGTAGGATTGCAAGTTGTTTTTCGAGGTTGATAACTTTTTTTCTAGGAGCTGTTTGTTCTGCTTTAAAAGATTATTGTTTTCTCTCAATTCATAAATAATTTGTTTCAAATAGACAGTTTTATCTTGTGAGCACATTATTATCACTGTGTTGTTATCTGCTAACTCTTCGGAAGGTTTCTCCTTATTTGAAACATTTAGATATAGGTCACTAGGTCTCGGTGTATTACAGAGTGTACAAATCCATCGTTTGCCATTTGGAGCAGATTTCTCTTTATTGATTTCTTATAATTGCTCAATGGTGAGATTCGCACAGTCTTTTAAAACTATTGAATCATAGGATATTAGATAATAATATCTTTTGAAACTATATGAAATCATAGAAAAGGGATGTCAATCTGAACTATCATTTTATAATTATTACGGTCAATACGGAAAAGGGGTCTATATTGTGGAAGGTTTTGTTAGGCATATTAGAATAGAATAGAAATCCTCTTATGAGTTGGATATTATTTAGAATTTAATAAGTGAGATATTTCTTGGTGAAGCGTTATTTGACTGCATTCATTTCACAAATGTAAGGGTTGATGATGTTGAGTGTGTATTTACAAAACTAAAGCTATGTTATGTAATTAAAGCTTTCAAAGGTTATCTAATTTATCCGTTATTGTTAATATTTAAAAAATTCATTAATAGCGCTATATTCCCTACTAAATTTAACTTTATGAATATATTTTATATGAGAAGCTCCATATCCTTTTTAAAAACTATATTTCTCCTAATCAACATGGATTTTATAGAAAGAAGCCCATGGAAACTAATCTTGCCTTGTTTGTTAATGAGGTCAGTCAGGTCCTGGATGTGGGCCAGCGAGTGGACACAGTTTACACAGACTTTGCTAAAGCTTTTGATATTCTCTTGGCTAAGTTCATATATTATGGAATTATGGATTAGTGAACATGTAATACTTCTGTCATCTTTACTTGCTAATAGGGTCAGATTGTATCATTGATACTACTCTTTGTCAGTGAACTTCTCAAATGTATTCAATCTGAGAGTTTACTCTTTGTACTTCAAGATTTTAAGAGAAGTTAAATCTGATATGGATTCGGAAACTCTGCAGCAGGATTTGGATGCTTTGTAAGAATGGTCTGAAAAATAAATTATATCTTAATTTAGATAAATTATGTCATATTCGAGATCCATTGATCCTATCATTTTCTCCTATAAAAGTAGTGACACCTATTTGGATAAATGTTTAATTATAAAAGTTTATGTATTACTTTTGAAAATGTTTGGTTCATAAATTTTTGGACAGCCTTTAGGACGAATATACAGTATGCGCCAAACGTATGGAATAAATTCAATAAAAACGAAACAATTATTTTTTGGGAAAAATTCTCGAGCAGGTCGATTTTTAATTTAAAAAATACATATTTTAGCGTAAAATGCGATTTTCAAATGTCATTTGTTTTCGAGTAATAACGTCATCGATTTTTTTGTAAATGGCAACACCATATTTTTTTCCTTGATTCTGAAAGATCGTTTAATTCTCTATCAGACAGTACTAAAATTTTGCCCTCTTACATAGGAAAGTTTTCGAGTAAATGACGATTGAATGTTAGAAAACGTAAATTTTATCCATAAAAAAGTAACAATTCTGAGGTATGTAAAATAAAATAAAATTGATTAAATTTTATACTTAAATTAAGTTAATTAAGTCTGTGAAGAAATTCTTCTTGCACATTATGAATGATTTCTGGGGTAACTCTGCGTATTTCGTCGCGAATGCGATTTTGAAGTTCTTCTAAATTACGTGGTTTATTAATGTACACTTTTGACTTCAAGTATCCCCATAAAAAATAGTCAAGAGGTGTAAGATCTGGCGATCTTGCAGGCCATTCTATCGGTCCGCGTCTGCCGATCCACCTCCCAGGAAAACAGTTGTCCAAAAAATCTCGTACATGGAGCGCATAGTGCGGAGGTGCACCGTCTTGCTGAAACCATATGGTATCGTCAGGAATGTCAGGGTCATTTTCGTTAGGAAAAATTACTGCTGGAACAAGGTCATTTTCTAGAAACTCTAAATATCTTTTGTCCTGTAAGGGTTTCTTCAAAGAATAAAGGCCCTACTATTCTGTCGTCAACTATTTCAGCCCACACATTTAATTTCTGAGGGTGTTGGGTATGTGCCTCTGCCATCCAATGAGGATTTTCCCGACTCCAATATCTGCAAGTTTGACGGTTTACTGTACCATTCAGACAAAATGTGGCCTCATATGAAAAAAGTATTTGCCGGTGTAAATTTCTATTTCCTTGACATAAATCCATTAGAATTTCGCAAAAGGGTAAGCGATGATATTTTTCCTTCCTCAAGATACGTAGCACTGTGCTCTGACTAGTATCATTGTTTAATGCAACCAATCGTGAAGAATTATGAGGATTATCCACCATACTTATCAAAATATTCTGTTTCTGATTTTCATTAATGCTTGGACGTCCAGGTTTTGGAATATTTACAACATTGCCAGTTTCTCTAAATTTAGACTCTACCTCACTGACTGTTGATTGGCTGATAGGACGATCTGGATATTTTTCATTAAATAAATCGCAAACTTCCTGCTGAGTTCTAGTCATATTCCCGCATTCGATAAGAATTAAAATTTCAATTCTTTGAGTAACAGTTAAATGTGCCATAATACTTTAAATTGAATAATAATTTCTATGTCGCTTACAATACTTATTAGAAAGTCGGTGTGACAATGACACTTTGCAAAGATTTTCGCCTACGTGATCCATAAAAGAACTATTGAATTCAAAAAACTAAACTTGATAATGTTTTTGCTTTATTTTAATTGATTTACGTTTTCTAACATTCAATCGTCATTTTCTCGAAAACTTTCCTATGTAAGAGGGCAAAATTTTAGTACTGTCTGATAGAGAATTAAACGATCTTTCAGAATCAATGAAAAAAATATGGTGTTGCCAATTAAAAAAAAATCGATGACGTCATTATTCGAAAACAAATGACATTTGAAAATCGAATTTTACGCTAAAATATGTTTTTTTGTAAATTAAAAATCGACCTGTTCGAGGATTTTTCCCAAAAAATAATTGTTTCGTTTTTATTGAATTTATTCCATACTTTTGGCGCATACTGTATAAACTGCGATTATGCGAGCTCTGAACGCCGCAGTGTTAGCCTAGCTGTAAAATAGAACACATGTCGATTTCCAGTAGTAAATAAAGTATCTCTGGTGACAAAATACAAAATACATAATTCATTTCATTCACATTGTACAGAAAATTTAAAATTTTATAATCGCATTCAAACTATCAGTGCTGAAGCATATAACATATTATTAAGCGTGAAACCTAGAGTAAAAACATTGATAGCACAAAGTACAGTACTTATACACGATGATTCACTAAATTCGTTCATAGCTACTACCAGAGGCGTACGACAGATATAGAGGGGCATTCCCATTCCTAACTCCTACGCCACTGGTGGAATTTTTATTTTGGTGCAATTTTTCAATTCTTCAATATTTTCTATATAATTAACCTACTATTCCTTCATAGCGGTAAAGTTATTATCTCTCGAGATTTTTAAAGTTAAACATGGGGCTGCACAATCATTTTTATTTTAATATGTTCTTTATTTGTCAGATCATTATTATTCAAGTCAACAACAAAACAAAAATTCCGCCAGTGGCGTAGAAATTAGGAATAGGAAACTGCCCCTTATAGCATATTTTAATATGTTCTAAAGTATTTAAACTGTATGCAAATATGATAGGGATATATCAAACAGGGATAAAGTAATAGGCAAAAATCATTAAAAAAATTTAAATAAAACACCCTGTCACACTCCGTATGGAGATATATTTTATCTAAGTGTTATGTGTCAATTATTCATATCTTCAGCCCAGTATTATCCAGTTCACTCTGTATAATAGTTTTTTTCGTTCTTACTTACTATATGGTGCTGTCATTTGGAGTACAAGCAAATCATTGAAACCGTTAAAAATATATTTAATAAATATCTTTATTATAATAAATATCGCACCAATCCACCGTTTGACCATTATCTTACTGTTCGAAATGATCTCAAACTACCACGCCTTAATAGTAGAAGTGATCAAATTATTCTAATGTTTTTGTATAATATAAATAGTATTGAGAACAGTCCTTATCTATTATCTAAATTACAATTCTATATCCTTGATTACAGGACACGTCCTCCGCACTCCTATCTTCCTATTCTCTTGTGAGCAGCTTTAGTA
Source organism: Monochamus alternatus (assembly GCA_037114965.1). Lineage (NCBI taxonomy): Eukaryota > Metazoa > Arthropoda > Insecta > Coleoptera > Cerambycidae > Monochamus > Monochamus alternatus. The sequence continues at coordinate 17,487,475 of CM073435.1, read as the reverse complement.
TTGTAGGTAACAACTCCCTAATATTCTTACTTCTGGACTTTATGATGTTAGCCGTTTTAATTTTTTTAAATTTTAGATTTATTTATTTGTTGTGATGCAATTATTTGATTATCTAGTTACTTGCTTATTTGGCGATGTTTGTCACATGTATGTACATACCGGATGTTAAAAAAAGAGTGTAAAATATTTAAGGAGGTAATAGTATGAACCAAAATAAGCAGAAAAGTCTAAATAAACATAGGTCCGCAAAGTAACGGTTGCGGAGATATGGAATGTTTTACGTTTTTTAGCCCCTTTTTTTATTTTGCAAAAACGTTGAGTATTTTCTTACAATAGTTGGTTGATATTTAGTGAAATAAACAATATGTGTTTGGCAGTTGTTCTCAGAGCACAAGTTTCCTTTGGCTATAGATGGTTACTCTAACACAGAATTAACAGACATGCATTTCATGTATGGTCGTGCTAATGGGAACGCCACCGAAGCGCGCCGTCTTTATGTTGACGCTTATCCAAATCGCCAGATTCCTTCACAACGCATGTTTGGAAGAATTCAGCAAAGATTGCGTGATACCGGTTCCTTGAGCAAACAGTGCCATTTATCCGGAAGACCAAGGTCGGTATCCACTTCTAGAGCAGAAGAAGAAATTTTAGCACTGGTAGAGCAGAATCCAGGTACGAGTGTGCGGAGAATATCTGCCGTGGTAGGAATTAGTGGTCCTTTTGTTTGGAGAATCCTTCACGAGCAACTGCTTTATCCATACCATGTGCAACGAATACAGACCTCAAATCCAATAAATGATCATTAAGCACGTTTGGTTTTTGCCGCTGGTTTCTACGTTATGATGCTGAAGACTCTCGTTTTCTTGCAAACATTGTTTTTCTGATGAGGCCGGGTTCACAAGAAATGGAGTGTTTAATTTTCACAATACGCATATTTGGGCCGACGAAAATGCTCATGCTCTAATAGAATCTGGACATCAGGCACGTTTTTCATTAAACATTTGGATGGGTATTGTAGGTGACAGGTTTCTAGGTCCTGTTGTTTTACCAAACCAATTAACAGGCGCTGCTTACCTCAATTTTCTGCAGAACACACTGTATAAGTTTTTGGAAGACATTCCTTTGAATCAGAGGCAACAAATGTGGTTCCAGCATGCTGGTGCTCCAGCTCATTTTTCCATGGACGTTATAGAGTATTTACACCAAACTTTTCCACATAGATGGGTAGGAAGGGCCGGATCTGTTTTATGGCCTCCAAGATCGCCTGATCTGAACCCTCTAGATTTCTTTGTTTGGGGATATTTGAAGACATTAGTCTATGGTACTCCTGTAAATAGCCTGGAAGAGTGTCAAGAAATCCAAACCAAGGAGAGTGTTTTCGAAAGAGTTCGAATATCGTTGAGACAAAGATGTCGTGCCTGCTTGCTTTGTTTTTTGTTTGTTAAAAGCTTCCTTTGTCGGTTTAATCCTAATAAAATAAAATGTTTGAAAAACGAATAGTGGTCCATATCTCCGCAACCGTTACTTTGCGGACCCATGTTTATTAAGACTTTTCTGCTTATTTTGGTTCACACTATTACCTCCTGAAATATTTTATACTCTTTTTTGACACCCTGTATATAAATTCTAATGTTGTACTAGATGTTATTTTTCATATTCACATAATTGTTCTTTGCTTTGTTTTGTGTACGGCAAGAAGCATGTAATTAGGCTACAGCCTGTATTGCTTCAGTGTTATCATTATTAAATATATAAATGTGGTATTGGTAAACTAACATTAAAATTTATTTGAAGATTAGATTTATCCTCCACATTTTATTTTATTATTTATTGAACCTTCAATGTATTATTCTTCTGCTCCACAGAGTATACATGCTCATATAAATTACCCCAGCATCGGCAAAAGCAGTGGTAGATGTCCTTAATGAATAACCAGTAAATGATAAGGATTTGACTTTATGTATTGATTCCTATTATTTGTCTTCTGTATCTACCATGTCATACAAAAGTTATTTATATTGCATGTGATCGAATTACTATAGCGTAGTTTAGTCAGCTATTTGAACAATGATTGCAAAGAGTAAAATTAATTTTGCATTTCAAGCCAATAAAAAATAGTGTACCTCAAGGCAGCATTACGGGACCAGTTTTATTCTCTATTTTTTATTTGATTTACCAAATGGAGTGAAATATAGAATATTACATCTGAAATTGGTAGGTGGTATACACTTATACAGAATTTCAACATGTACCATTGAATTGGACACGAATAATATTCAAACATTTATAATGTTAATATTAGAACAAATTTCTATAACATAAATGAACATGTCAAATGTAAAAATAAGAAATTGTCTTTATATATTGCTGTTACTTTTTTAAAGAAGGTTTTAGAAGAAATACATTTGCCACACTTAACCTCGAAACTAAAGAATGGTAATAGCAAACCTAACATTTTATTAATTATGTGCAGCGCTTCGTGTGTGTACTATCGAAAAATATGTTGATTTGTTGCCTGATTTTGACTTTTTCGGTCGATATACTTCGCCCCTTTCACTTCAAAAAAGCAACAAGCTTGTAATATTTGTTTATGTCCTGATTTTTTATGTTTATCATCGCTGAACTAATATGAAAAAAGCGTTGATCATTCCATATTTTGGATTTTTCTTCAAAGTATACCAAAAGCACTTTTTTACTGAACTTGCCATTAATATTTTTTAGTACGATTACGAGTACGATGCCATTTTATTCTACGTGAACTCATACTGTTGTTTTGATGTACTAGGCAATAATAATTCGCAAGTAGCAGCTTCTTTGATTTCAGCCGGGAGAAATTAATTTTCTTGATCACTTTCCATGTCACAAGATTTGTTACTTGTCAACAAACGATCGAACTTTCATTACCTTATTTTATAAATTTAATATAAGAAATGTGTTGATTTGTACTTTTAATAGTTTGCAGAAAAAACATTGTATGATATACAGGCCGTTCCTTAATGATATGCGAATATACAGGGTGATTCAGGTTTAATCTTGATAACTTCAGGAGTCGATAGAACAGGTTAAAATAATGTTCATCTGTGATATAAACTTATTTCCTAAAACGCATCGTTTCCGTGATAGAGGGCGTTGAAGTAGGAATTTTTTTCTCGTTTCTCCCTCATAACTTTTGAACCACTTATCCGATTTAACTGAAATTCGGAACAAAAACACTCCTTATGATCTTAAATAAGCTTGAATGTTGATGACAGCACTGAATTTGTTGTACAAAATAATATATCTTGTAAATTTTTAGGCATTTGCTTGGACTCATGTTTGAACTGGAAGGCACATTGTGAATTTTTATCCTCTAAATTAGCTTCACTCAGTTATCTATTTTATTCCATTAAACGCGTTCTTGACCAGAATCATTTACTTAAATTATATTATGCCCAGGTGGAAAGTCGTCTGAGGTATGGCATTGTTTTTTGGGGCAATTCTACTCGTTCTCGTGACGTCTTTGTAGCTCAAAAAAGGATACTGCGTTACATTGCTCGAGTCCCTAGCACACATTCATGTGCAAATATTTTTAAAAAATTTAAACTTCTTACCTTATATGGTTTGTATATTTATGAAATATGCCTGTTTGTTTTTAATAATAGATCACAATTTTTTTCAAATTCTAATATTCACAATACAAATACTAGGACTAAAGAGGACTTACATCTTCCTTTCTCCAGAGTAAATATTATTTACAATGCGCCAAGTCGTATTGGAGCCAAAACTTTTAATCAGCTCCCAGCTTGCATAAAAACAATTCATTCCTTAAAAAAGTTTAAACATGAACTTAAATTATATTTGACGGAACAATGTCTTTACAGTACCACAGATTTCTTTAAATGAATTTGTGCTATATTATTTTTTTTGTGTGTGTGTGTTTGTTATATTGATTTATTATACACTTTTTGTATATTATATATGTATACCTATGTATGTCTGTCTGTATACTCATGTTTGTGTATAAATGTGCGGTTTGTATTTGGCTGTAATGTTTGCAATTTTGTTTGACTTTTCTTATACATTGTACTTATAATGTCTTATAAGAATAAAATATTTTTGACTTTTTGACTTTGACTTTTGACTTTTCTTAAGTTTGAACTACCTATTCCTTTTAGAGGTGTATTTTGTATGCTACCCCCCTCTTACTTTATTTCAAAACTACAAACAAAATAATTAATTTGAATAAAACATCTACACACCACTTTGACCTGAATAATTTCGAAAATTTTTCGTCTCCTGTTTTTTTTTTTGACATTTGGTCTTGTTTCTCAGATATTCAAACAAATTGATGACAGTGTAGAGCACCAGCCGCGTAAATTTTATTTAACGTTATAGCAACCCATGAAAACCAAACTCAGTGATTTGTGTAAACTGACGTTTGTGAAAATCATTGTCAAAAGTACTATTTAAAGAGCATTTTAGTGATAAAATCAAATTACAAATACTGAATATGCCGATATACATTATGTTTATGGTTCCTGTGACGGAAATTACAACGAGTCTGTTCGAGAGTACCGAACACGCTTTCCTAATAGAAGAATTCCAAATGCACAAGTTTTTGTAGATGTACATCGTCGATTTTCGGAATATGGTTTGCGCCGATGCAATGATCATAATCGTAATGTACCGCCAAGAAATAATCAGCGAATTCTTAATCTTTTTGATATCGATAGAACTTTAAGCACACGCCGTGCAGCTCGACAACTCCATTTATCTCAATCAAAAGTACTGAGAGTACTCAAACAAGATCATCGAAGGGCTTTCCATCTCCAACCAGTTCAAGGTTTGATGCCAAGAGATTCTGAAAAACGTTTAAATTTTTGTAGATAGCTTTTAGATTCAACAGAAACTAATCCACAATTTCTGCATTAGGTTTTATGGACCGACGAATCTAATTTCACAAAAGCTGGAATTGTGAATTACCACAACATTCACGTTTGGAGTGAAGTCAATCCTCGATATGTGAGACAATCTTCATTTCAGCAACAGTTTAGTGTAAATGTGTGGATAGATGTTTTAAGTAATATCCTCTGTGGGCCGCATATTTTGCCTCCTCGTTTAAATGGGGATTTATTTCATGAATTTCTGCAAAACTCTCTCCCCGACGTGCTTGACGATGTCCCCTTAAATTTACGCCACGGGAACTGGATGCAGTTGGGTGGTGCCCCTGCATATTACGGAAGGCAAGTACGGCAGTGGTTGGATGAGAATTGTACTCGTCAATGGATTGGACGGATCCGCTGGATTATTTCGTTTGGGGCCATCTAAAAGCAATTGCGTATGATACGCCAGTACATACCCGTGAGGAATTGATCCAAAGGATGACACATGCTTGTGAGGACATAAAAAACAATCCTGTTCAAATAGCAGCTGCGGTTAATACACTAATTCGTCGATGCCAAAAATGTATTGAGGCTGGAGGAATGCACTTTGAACAATTACTGTAATTTTTTAGTAGTTGATAAGTTTGTTGTAAATCTTGTAATAAGTAGTTGTTACTAAATTTATGTTTGAGGTTATTGGCATTTTTTCTTAACACTAAGAACACTTTAAATATTATTTTTGACAATGATTTTCACAAACGTCAGTATTTTTTTTTTTTTTTTGATAGCCGGCCGACAGTGTCCCCGGAAGTACCGTAACCTATAGACTTATTATGCATCTCTCGACGAGCACAAACATCCATGGTGCTACAGTGGGATTCGAACCCACACCGACATAGCCGATCCAGACTGGTTCCACGAGCAGTCGTCTCCCAGCCACTTCTGCTATCGCGATGCCCAAGATAGTTTACACAAATCACTGAGTTTTATTTTCATGGGTTGCTATAACGTTAAATGAAATTTACGCGGCTAGTGCGCTACACTGTCACCAATTTCTTTGAATATCTCAGAAACAAGACCAAACGTCGAAAAAAAAACAAGAGACGAAAAAGTTTCGAAATTAATCAGGTCCAAGTAGTGTGTAGATGTTTTATTGAAATTATTTTTTTTGTACCATACAAAATACACTTCTAAGAAGGGTAGGTAGTTCAAACTTAAGAAGCTTATGTCAGATCATAAGGAGTGTTTGTTGTGTTGTCGAATTTCAGTTAAATCGGATAAGTGGTTTAAAAGTTATGAAGGAAAAACGAAAAAAAATTCCTATTTCAACGCCCTCTTTCTCGGAAACGATGCGTTTTATGAAATAAGTTTATATCACAAATGAACATTATTTTAACATGCTCTATCGATCCCTGAAGTTATCAAGATTAAACCTGAATCACCCTGTATAAGGAGGTGATTCTACATCGAATATTAATGATAGCTTTATAAACTAAAACCGCTTCAAAACCGCTTAAGATATTTCCATGAAATTTGGTATATAGTGACTATTAACAAAGGTGCATATTTTGCAGTATAAACATAATTTATATCTTTAACAGTGGCGTGCGCACGAGCACTGACTTTAATATTCTTAAAGAAAAAGTGCTAAGAGAGATTTTAATTTGTTCGAAGAGATGAGATACACCTTCGCCATCATGTTCAAAATTTATCTTCTCACAAAATAACATGTTACTTTTTACACTGATACCATAAGTAACTATTCTAGTTACTTAATAGTGAATATAGATGGTATACAAGTCAATAATCGCTAATCCTACAATCCTAAAATATTACGTGTAATAATTATTTTCACAAACAAGCTTTAGCTCATTTGCTTTTCAACGTTATTTTAGCTGATTAAATATTGTCCGATATAATCTAGGACAATGTTTTCCGATAATTAGTTTATCTGGTTATCATTTTTCCAATCTACAGTTTTTTTACAATAGATTATACCTACCTTTGTGAGGGTTTATCACGGATGAAAATATTACTGGAGACATAGTTAATGACCAATGTGTCCGCTTCATTCTGATCCATAGTTTTCGACCTACAATAATTGTAAATTCAATTTAAATCAAAGCGAATTATTATAGTACATACTTAAATAATTATTGGTTAGTCGCTTCCGCATCTACACACGCATACTTTTCAAATAGCAATTTATTAATGGATTCGTATAGATAGCAAGTAAAATATTTATTTTAATTTTTTTTGTTTTCATCTATAATGTTACTAGTGCTCAAATCATTTAGATTTTTTTTTAAAGGTCGCGGATATTTTGAATATTTATGGCAAAATGAGGCTATTTTTTACTGTATTAGAAAGGTATTTTAAGCTAATATAAATCAAATCTCCTACAATTCCTATCAATGAAGTCATATGTATATTCTCTGATACCAAACATCTAGGTATGCTAATGAACAATTCCACAGACAAAGCTCTATTCAATAATTATCTATTGTTGTTGAATTATCGAGTTCCCACAGCCAAAAGTGAAGTTAGATATTTATAGAATGTTTTCATTAAAGCAGGTTAGTAAATTTAGATAGATTAATTTCTTTGTCTGTGAAATTGTTCATTAGCATACCTAGATGTTTGGTATCAGATAACATACATATGACTTCATTGATAGGAATTGTAGGAGATTTTATTTATATTAGATTAAAATACCTTTCTAATACAGTAAAAAATGTTACAAAAGCAAATAATAAGGAATATATGGGTAGATATTGTGGGTGTAATTCAACACCGGTTGGGGCTTTTGTCCACAGAGTAGTTAGTTTCACACAATATTATTAATACCTAAAAATATATAAAATGAGGCTACTTTAAAATTTTTCGACAAAGGTTTAAGTAGCTATGAAAAAAAATTGTATTTATTTCAAGGCACACTTTGTTTATTCAAAGATGTGCCAACGGATATAATTCATACAAGGAAAAAGTTTTCTCCGTTATGGGAAAGACATTTTTTATAGAAAATTTTACTTGTAACGTAAAATAATTATTATTTCACCCTTGACGATATTTCAAATAATAAGCTGTTAACAAAAATTACATTTAAACTTGATTTGTTATCACTGTACTTCATTTAAAAAACCAACAGCAATTATCGTAAAAATGCTACCGAAATTGATAGCAGTCAATGTGATGACGTTATACATATATCTCGATTTTAGTAAGGCCTTTGATAAAGTGCCCATTGAGCCTATGAGACTATCGTCTGGTGGACAAAAGTCCAACAGTCGACAGCTAAATAAAAGCTCAGCCAGGTATAAAAAATTGTCTGTCTGAGCATAACACCTTTGGATATTCATTTAAAAGAAGTGCCTTGGCAACTATGCTTCACTTCAAAAGTACTGGTATTATACCAGATGTAGGATGTGGAGAAGTTAGGAGTCGCCTGTGGAATGGCGTCATCAGGAAGATGCCCCTTCTGCAAGCAGACACTGACATTATTTCTCCCAGTAAGAATGTAATAAACATCTTCATAGACAGATCAAAAGGCAAGGAAGGTGCAGGATGTGGAATCTGATCCAGATTCCTACATGTCCAATATCAGTGGGAAATGGATAATCATGCTATCATTGTACAAACGGAATTAGCAGATATAACCATAGCCACCAAAGAAATTGTCCGCAGACATACCACGGGCAAAACCATCCGAATCTAGACAGACAGTAAACAATCACTACTGACGTAATCGTAAGATAAAAACTAGATCAGCATAGGAATGCCATCAGGCACTGGTAGTAGCCTCAACCGACAAAAGCATATCTGCATGCTGGGTGAAGAGAGACGGGCGGTGTAATAGCAATAAAGCAGCTGACAAGCTACCCAGGAGGGCATCGGGTCTCAAAATTTTTGGACCTGGTCCTTCCAGTATGCTTCCGTTGACAATTTTTGTTAAAATTATCAAGAAGGACACCCACAAAGAAATTAGGAAATGGTAGGATGAAACAAATAGCTGTCAAATTGCTAAGGAGTTCCTAGAGTGCCCCTGCGAGGATACAGCGAAAAAATACATGGCCATGTCTAGGACGAATCTTCGCCTGGTGGCAGGTATTCAAAATGGACACTGTTGACTAAGGAAGCACCTTTATTATATGAGAAAATGTGAAACACCTCTTTGTAGGGGTTGCAAACAGAAAGACGAAACAGTACTCTACGCACTCTGTGAGTGCACTGCCATTTCGTCAATAATAGAATCCGTGTGAGAGATCCCCCTGTGCAACATCACCACATTCTTTTCTTTATTAAGCTGGTTAGCGGCTCAGGTGGATTGATCTTCTAATGGAAGTACAATGTGCTCAATGGGGCGCTGTAGCCTCTTAAGCTACCCTCCTTACATTTCCAGATTCCAGAAAGTGCCCATTAAATGACTTCTTTCCAAAATTAAACATATGGGTGGTATTAGGAGCCACTTCATCAAATGAATTACTGCCTAGTAGATACCTACTTATGTTTTAGAATATTTTTCTGTTAAAAGTGGAATCCCCCAAGATTCAGTCATTCAGTTGATCCATTACTTTTTCTTCTATACAGGGTTTCTACAAGCTCTATGACAAACTTTGGCAGATGGTAGCTGGGTTAATGTCACACATTTTGTTTTTGTGATACTTTTATTTGCACAGGTATTTATAAATGCGAAAATTAATTCCTAATGTACACTTTAAGCAAATTTTGTTACTTAATGGATTATTGTATTTAAAAAATTATTTCTTTAAATTTTGCAAGTCTCCATAATTTACCATTCCGAACAACCTTTTCAAGTAACATTTTGCTGTAGTTTCAGCAGAAAAGGCACTTTACCTGAAACCAAAACAGTTTCTATTCGATGCACTGAGCATTTCCTCCGACTCTCCTACCGACTTCAGCAAGGTATAACTTTTTCAAATAAAACAGATAGGAGAATCGATTGTTTCGATAGTCAGATGGATACACTAAGCTGCAGAAAAGTTCTGCCTTTTAAAATAAACATGGTGTGCCACAAGTGCGCCCTCTACTAGTGACGTCAAAATTAGAAACAAACCCCCGATTTACAAATTTTATGTAAATATTTGGGTTTCTTAAGAAGTTATTTACAAATATCGAAAATAAAATTTTAACTTTGACACCCTGTATTCTTTTTATTATGCGACTTGGGATATAGGTATGTTAAGTTAAATCGATTTATTTTCACCTAAGAAATTTGTGGTTTCATTTTTGCTACTTTATTTAAAAACACCCTGTAAACATGAGTACTTCTACAAATAAAAAAAATGTAAAAAACGATAACAAATATTATGTAAACATGTTATTACGGCGAAATTTAGATTAATATAACGCAAAAAATACTTGAATTAATAATAACCAAGTATTTAATAGTACGTATTGTTCACAATGTAGTTTATTATATCAAACAGATAATGAGCCTAAATAGTAATAGTAATAGTAATTTATTATTCCAACAGGAAATATCCCAATTACAGAAATAAACTCATACAAAATTTTAAAAAATACATCGAGTAAGTAAGAACATTATACCTACATAATACAAAAACAAAAGCAAAATATATCCTAGAACAGAGAGAAACTAGTTGCGAGGCACATGGCTACAAATTACTTATATTATCATTAAAGATATCACAATCCGATGCCAGTCTGTTATAAATACTACACAATATAAATAACGGAGATTTGGCTAGGACGTTGGTTCGAGGTGCACTGCAATAAAACAGTGTCTGATGTGTCAAGTTTCCAGGTGATACCCGAAAGTATATTTTACTTAAAATATCCGAACAGTCAATCCTATGATTCAGGATATTAAAAAGATATCGAATCAAGGCAATATTGCGTCGTACTTCAAGAGTTTGGAATCCAAAGCGATTTAAGAGATCAGCATGATTAAAACCTATTGGTGGAAACACCATCTTTCAAAAATGTCAAAAATTTTAGAAACTGTCTCTGTACCGATTCTAGTCTTCCATTGTGTACATTGTAAATTGGATTCCATATTATGGAACCATACTCGAACCTAGAGCGAACGAGGGAACAAAATAACATCTTTAAAGTTTGTACATCCTTAAAGTCCCTACAATTACGATAAATAAAACCGTAAGTCTGGACAGCACTCGATATTACATTATTGATATGCGGAACAAAAGTGAGTTTCTTGTCAAAAATAATTCCTAAATCTTTCAGTGATTCAACACGGCTAATGACGTAGTCATTAATAGAATCATAAGTTACAAAATTGGTCTTACGGGAGAAAGTCATAGCCTTGCATTTAGATGAGTTAAGGGATAGCTGATTGCGTTTACACCATAGGGACACCTGACCAATATTGAAGCAAGTAACAATCTGACAAAAAATTAATTACTGTATACAGCTTAAAGTCATCAGCAAATACCAATTTTTCACAAGATACCATATCAGGAAGATCGGTCCCAAATTCGAACCTTGGGGAACCCCTGACGAGGGATAAAATGAACAAGATGTAAAGTTTGAGTATCTGACTTGAACCTGTCTGTTCGTTAGATATGATTCAAAAAGTGTAGTTAATGAATCAGAAAACCAAAGTGATGTAACTTTTCCAGTAATATGTAGTTATTAATTTGGTCAAAAGCCGTTTGAAAGTCAGAAAAAATTACAGCGACTAGGCCTTCATCATCTAAAATTTCAGAAATATACTGTGAAAAAACAGCAAGATTCGAAATAGTTGATCTTCCGTGCCTAAATCCATGTTGTTTTATTAACTGATTAGTTACCCGATAGATTTCACGGTACAAGATTTTCGAAAAATTGTATAGCAAAGAGATGGCTCTATAATTAGTTACGTCGCTTTGACTGCCCTTTTTCAGTATAGGACATACATAGGCCTTTTTCCAAAGAGAGGGAAAAGTAGAGTATTTTAATATACAATTAAAAAGAATAGACAATGGTTCTACCAAAACATAGACGCAGTTCTTGACGATAAAACCATGGAATACCATCTATACCCATGGTGACGGAATCTTTAGTTCGCCTAAGTATCTGTAAGACATCATTGTGCCTAATAACCGGCAAAACGATAGGTACATTGGAATGGCCATCGTATAAAAAGTTAGGTGAAGCTAATGGCTAAGATTGTATAAAAACACTATTAAAATATTTCCCAAGAGCATTTACTATTTCAGTGGGATTACAAATCTCCACATTATCGTAAATCATAAAAGGAGGAATGCGTGACTGCCCTTTCTTTTTGTGGATGAAGTTCCAGAACTGTTTCGGGTTGTTAGATAGAGATTTTTCAGTATCACTGATAAAGTTTTTATATGCTTCATTGAGGCGTTTACAGTTAGAACGATGTTGACTAAACAGATTGTAGGGTTCAGCAGTCTTGCAGCTCTTATACTTTTTGTACGCAACATTCTTGGGAATAGATTTGATGACCGCGCTCGTGAACCAAACTGGGTAACGAAAACGCCGAATTTGATGCGATGACGAAAACTTAGGAATAGCCGCGTCGAATAAGCTGTATATTTTACTATAAAACATTGAAATCATATTCTCAACATCATCAACAGCTGCAAGAAACGCCCAATCTGTACTCAAAATGAGTTCATACAACAGTGGAAAATTTGCTTTTTTAAAATTGTAGGAAGTATCTTGATGGTTAAAACCAAATTGATGATGTAATTGTGTAGCTTTCTTATTAAAGGTAACTAAAAGCGAGGGATGATGACGATCTTCCTTAACTAATGGAGACTCCGATCTAGCAACCGTACCCTCGAAATTAAAAAATGAGAAATCCAGAATGTGATTGTTACTGTTGTAAATATTATTATATTATAGTCTCTAATTATTTTTCAAAATAATGGGTGAATAATGTATAATGAGTCCGCATATGAAATTTTAATGAGTCCATTTAGAAAGACTTACAAAATATATGCTCATTTACTTTTACTATTTTTTCACCTATTCAGTAAACGCTAAAAAATAAACGAACTGTTTCTGTGACGTCATAACCCTTAATTGCAAAATAGTATCATCGCCGCAAATTTAATTGGTTATTCCCCACAGTTCAACTTGACAGAAAAAAAAACATTAGTTGTTGTTCTTTGCAATATGGTAATATAAATTTTAAAATTTCCCTCCATCTAAAAGTATCGACTTTGCTGTATAAGAACCCATCAGTAGATACAACCATTATTTAAATTTAAACAAATACTAACACATTTAACTGTTTTTTTTTTAATTATTTGTTAGATAACAAAATATGTTAATCAGAGAGAATAGGTTACTAAATAACATTACATGTAATATTGCCTATTGTTGGAAAATTTTAAAGTTACACATTAAATATACTTGCACTTTGAATTCTATATAATAATATCATTATTAACTAGTATTTGTGCCACATATTTTTACTAAAAAAATGTTATTTTAGAAAATCTTGAGATGTAAGGTAGAAGCGCCTAAAGGTACATATCCCTTGAGAGTATGCATTTGTTTTTTCAGTAATTGCCAAAAATTGTAAAAGAGAGTTGATGCAGTGTTTAGGTTGTTATGACTGAGACAGTTGTTAGCTGGAATTGGAAGCTGGTAACAACACTTCATGTTTTAAAACTAAAATATAAAATATTTTAATTTCATTAACTCTTAAATATTTTTAAAACTTTACAAAAAAGTTAAAAATATGTATTATGAAGTATTTTAAAAACGTTTTTATAATGTTTTTAAAACATTATAAAAACGTTAATGTTTAATGAACATTATTAAAATATTTTTAAAATATGTTACAAATAAAATATCAAGTATTCTTTTTACCTTCATACTGTGGCTTGTCCATATATGTATATATTTTATATTTTCTTTAAATTAAAGATAATTTTTATTTGACGTAAAGTAAATGCTTATAATAATTATTTATATTTCGCGATCAGTTACTTTTTGACACTGGATGGCGTCAATTTCCTAACGCTTCATTCACATAAGATTAGTGCAGTTGCATTGGTACTGCAGAAAAGTTATTAAAAAGGGCGCCGTATTCTTGAAATAGTGTTTTCTACCAAATACAAATAATTTTAGACATTTAATAACTGAATAATCAGGGTTTAGCAAATAATAGGAATGTTCAAATGTGCAAATATTCAAAAATACTGAGAAGTAAAACGGCGAGAAATACGGGTGACTTTTGTAACGTTCAGATAAACTTAACAGTAACGCCTTTGTACTGCAGTTGCATGGCAGAAGCTAAAAGCATTTTAGCTTTTACCAATCCTTTTCCAACAATCATACAAGGACCAATCAGAAAACTGCTTTTTTGACAGTAAACAGAAGATTCACATTTTTGCAGGTTAAGTTTTTAAATTAGATTCTAATTTAGATATTTAGTTTAGAATTGATTTGTTTCTAAAAAAATGGATGAAGAGAACTGTTTGGTTTAGAAACAGTTACTTTTGCTGCTCTTATTCGCAGCGACGTCAATATGTATAAAAACTATACATGCAAAAAAAATGAAAAGAAGAACTCGGAGATGGTGGGTGCGACCTATTAACCGCAGATGGCACATGCAAGGTGATTTCTATAATTTATATAAAGAAATGCGAAATGAGAATGCCGATTATTTTTTCATTTCACCCGAATGACAGTGGCAGTGTTTGATGACTTGCTGAAATTAGTGGAGCCTCATTTAACCCACATTATACTAGTATCCTGTGATTTAACCAAACATTCAAATAGACCATCTATTCCTGCAGATTGTAAGCTTATATTTTATCTAGGGTAGGCTTTTCATTACTATTCGGCAAATGATAAAAACCAACAATTTCCGTAGATAGGAACGTGGTTGATAAAACATAAACATAACCTCTCTGAAGGTCAAGAATCTTGAGTTTTTGCATGTCGCCAACTTACAGCGGAAAAAATCCCCAACTTCTTAAGTCTACAGTAATTTTATGTAAACAGAGTAAATAATATTTAACACCATATAGTACAACTGCAGTGCCATTGCACTAACGTTTATCTGAACGTTACTTAAGGATTCTACGGCCAATTGACGCCATCGCACTAGTTTACTGTCAGAAATCAGATATCTGAGTCACATGCAGATGTCGGATACAGTTTTGCCACAACCAGGATCGCCAGTCTGCTTTCGCTGTAATAGCCTTCAGTTTGAAATAATAGAGAAAAAAAAGTGTTCCTTTATCTTCCTACGTTTACAGTGTAAGTGCAGTTACTTACAGGAAAGTGAAACAAATTTTAAAAATATTTCTAAAAAGTTATTGTAAGTTAGGAAAATGTACGTACAAACATATAAAAAAGCTCGTAGAATTGTTTGTCGAGAGTGTTTCACAATTATTAAAGAACGAGGCAGGCACAATTCATGCGAATATTGAATTAATCAACGAAATCGTTCGAAATGATAATGGTAGTGATCGCTTTTATGTAAGAAAAATGTTATGTCCTGTATAATAAAGGCATATTGAATATCACTGTAAACATGGAAGCAAGAAATTATAAACACATTTCATTATTATAATAACATTGAATTAAATCATTTAAATGTAAATATAATACTGTTAAGTTGACAAATATTTTTGGTGTAACAGAAAATACAACATCTAGAAAAATTCAGAACTATAGTATGTTTGGTTTTTCTAAAACTTTCAGGTTACTTCTTGTAAATATTTATACATACAGCGCATACAATAATTTTATAGTACAATAAAACTTATTTTTTTTACTAATTTTAGTAACAGCAGCCTACTAAGAATAATTTGCACAATAACTCGTATTCTGCATCGTCCTAGGAAGTCAAATAAATTTTCTTGTACAACAAAGCTTAATAAATATTATCATAAATAGAGAAATAAGTTCCGTCTGTTCCAGGCGCATTCGCCATTTTCATAAGTAAAAGAATGTTTTAAGCTCTGATCAATAATAGTCTAAGATCCCACTATAAAACGACCTTCACCGAGCTGGTTAATGGATGAAAAGTATTTTATATCCAATTAAATATGTCAACAAATATATTGCAAATGGGTTGTCTAAAAAATTTCAGTCCAGAATATGAATTATTATTTTTCTTTTTTTGTTAACATTTCACTGGTTTGGTTAATAGACAAATTCCATACCAATCGAAAATATGAAGCCCATAGAATATCCAAACGTTAGGTTGACTATTTCTTTCCCGTCACAACTCTTAGGTAGACAGGTATAAACAGGTAAATCGATTTTTTACTGAGGATGAAGACAAAAAGAAATCAACGCTGGTTGGGACTTTTGTCCACAGAGTAGAGATGGGCGATTCGAATCTTTTTCAAGATCCGTATCGTTCGAATAATTTTACAAAATGATTCGTACCATGAGATTCGTACCAAAGATTCGTATCATCATAACACAAATTGAGTGTAAAGTAAGTAAGAAGTACTAACAAATAGCCCGGTCCGTGCTCGTATTCCGAACCGAACTGTGAACTGTATAATTATTTGTTATGTGAATGTGAATCAACAGTCGCGTCGCGTAGGTACGGTTCCGTTCAGATAAATTTGGTGTCGGTTTTCTATCGGAAGTTCAGTTATGTGGTACGACTGGTACGAATCATTTTAATATAGAGGATTCGTATCATACGAATCAGTGTCTTGATTCGAATAATTTAAACGAATCATACGGATTCAACTCATCTCTACCACAGAGTAGTTAGTTTCACACAATATTATTAATACCTAAAAGGTAAATCGATACTAGTAACTTGCACCGGTCTGGTTAATAAATTAAAGTTAAATTAAAATAAAGATTATTTCATTACGAACACGGTGGTATAGGGTTGTCTGCGAAAAATCAGGCCTGAATTCCGGTTGTCGAGTTTTAAAAAGTGAAATATTGCTGCGAGTGAATACGTGAGATAGAGAGGTCCCAGCGAACCGTTCCATGCGATAGAAGAGTACACAGCATTGCAGCTGTGTGTAGTTCATCCATACCAAAAACAAAGACGTCCGGGGGCGATGGTATTATTATTAATCTGCCCCTAGGAACCCCTAACGCGAAGACGGACTAATTTTGTCGATTCCGCGTCTCAAAGAGTACGTGAATTTAAAATTTCGATTCGATCGGTTGGGGGGCGGCTCCGGGGGCGGCATTCCGTTTTCTAAATTTTTTTCGGTACATTACCGGATGCGCCCCCGCCTTATCGCGAAGTATACGTACATAAAATTTGAGGTCGATCGAATTCGATTTGTGACCGTGATGTACGGACATTTTTTTTTACCCCTAACGACGCTCATGTTCGTCTAGGTAAACGACGGCTGTGGGACGGGATCGGAGGTTTCCCGAATAAAGGACCTATAACCCTCTACTCTAATTTATTAACCACACAGGTGCAAGTTCCTAGTATTACACACAAACGTTCAAGTTGGACGTATTTTTTTACAAATACAAGTCATTTTAGACATTTAAGAACCGAATAATATAGAGTTTAGCAAAATTCAACTGAATATATAATGAATATCAAAAGTACAGAGACAATCATTTTAATACGAGCTTATAAATATTAGTAATCAGAAATAAATCTTCATAATTTTTGAAAACGATTTTGTTATATCGCGTGAAAACACTATTTGTTTGGAAGCTCGCCGGTTGTCAAACATCGTTGTTTATTATTTAACACAAAATGGAACTTTAAAAGAAGCGAATTATTTTATAACTATCGAATTGCGTTGTGTAACGAACAGTTTGATTTTATAGAGCAAATAATTGCCATAAATTTGTTCCTGAAGAAAGTAATTGTGTAAAATTGTTTTACAATAGTTTTTACAACGTGTTTTATAGAACAAATAATTTTCAGTTCTTTAAAATTTTTAAAAAAGTATTATAATACGTTATACAACATTTAAAAAAATATATATAAATATAAAGATTGTAAACATATTGTGAAAGAGTTGTATACTTAGGCAAATGATTATAATCTTATAAAATAGTTGTATAAACGTGTTTTATTAAGGATGTATAAGGAAAATGATAAAATTATTTTTTAGCCTCGAAATGCGCTTATTTATAAAAAAGTTTTATAATTGTGCTTAATCTATAAAAATATTCCCTGTTTTATAAATATGTTATAGAACAAAATTATGACTTGATAAAACAAAATTATTTTATATATCGCGTAATAAAATTCCAAACCTAACCTTAATTTTTGAACTACTAAGGTATAGTGTATTACCAAGCACTAATCAAGAAAGAATACAAACAAATTCTTGAAAGTAACGTTTCCAGTCAAACGTGCCGACGTTCAATTTTACTTATAGGTTTTATTATATAAATAATGATGGTGTCCATGTTCGTAAACTCACATTAAAAACGCTTCATAGCTGCGAAAAAATACGAAAAACCAGTTCGAGAATTATTAACCTCATTTTACAGGAAATTGTTAGTCAAAGCTAAAGAATTTAAAAAACTTAACAAAATCAAATATTTATGGGTAAAAAATGGGAATATGTATATGAGAAGGTCGGAGACTTCTCAGATTGTAATTATAAGAAATGAGTTGTCTTTTAATGATGTTTAGAAGTGAAATATTTATTATGTTTTTTGCTCTGCCTTATATGGATTTAGGTATTATTATTTTTTTATTTTTTTGCCTCTTATTTCTTCTTTATATAGTGGTGCCTAATTCTGTATACTTACTTATATGTCGTACATGTTCTGATGGATAAAGTAAATAATAAATCTAGTTTAAATATTGTTCATATTAATATTAGATCACTGTTAGCAAAAATTTGTAGTCTTAGAGATCTGATAGAAGAGAATGACTGGGACATAATTTTGTTATCCGAAACTTGGTTAAAGCAAACAGTAACTGATAATGTACTAAGTATCAATAGATATAATCTTATTAGAAGTGACAGAATTTTTAAAAAGGGTGGTGGGGTAGCTATATATATTAAATCTATATTTAAATATTCCTTAATAAATAATTTGCCGTTACATGATAGTGAACAATTATGGATTTCATTGTGTCTGCCCAGTAAATCGCTATGCCTGGGGGTCGCTTATCGACCACCTAATTTTAATGTTTTGGATTTTACTAGTGCTTTTGAGGAATGTGTCACTGAGTTATTGCCTAGATATGATGAATTAATTTGTGGTGGAGATTTCAATATTGATTGTTTAAATGAGACAAGTAGTAGCTACAAAAATTTACAGGAAATATTCATTAGATGTGGTTTAATTCAAATTGTAAATGAGCCCACTAGGGTAGCTGATAGCAGTGTAACTTTATTAGACCTTTTTATACTCTCAGAGAATGTTAAATTTACTGACTGCAAGGTAAATGACTTGTCTAATTTATCCGATCATGATCTTATATTTTGTACCATAACTATTGCAATAAAAGAGATGCGTCAGATTTTTCATACATATCGTAGTTTCAAAAATTTTAATAGAGATGATTTTTATAATGACCTCGTAAATTCTGATATAAGCAATATTCTATTTGTTAACAATTTAGATTTGAAAATGATAATGTTTAATGATTTAATTTTGAATTTATTTGATAAACATGCTCCTATGGTTACATCTCGAATTTCTAAAAAACGAAACCCTTGGCTAACTGACAATATTAAATATTTGATATCCTTAAAAAATAAGTCATTACAAAAGTACAAAAAATCTAAAAGGCTGGAGCATTGGGAATATTATAAAAACTTAAGAAACTTTACTAACGCCTCAGTAAATAGAGAAAAAAGAGCATATTTAAATTATAAAGTTAATCAAAATTGTAATAAAACAGTTTGGAAAGATCTTAAAGACTTAAATATCTATAATTCATCTTCAAAAATTGAAATTCCATCTGAATTATCTAATGTCAATGAAATTAATAACTTTTTTGTGAATTTGTCTAATAATTCAAATGAACCTCATGATGATACATTAAGTTTTTATCGTAATAGTGTAAGATCGAGGGTGGATACGTTTAATTTTAGCATGGTTACAAATGAAGTAGTTCGTGAAACTTTGTATTCTATAAAAACTGGTGCTTTGGGGGCGGATTCAATTAATTTAAATATGATTTTATTTTGCTGTCCTTTTATAATACCTTATATTACCCATATTATTAATTTCTGTATAGAGAAGAGTCAATTTCCCTCTTGTTGGAAGACTGCTTATGTAATACCCTTTCCTAAAATTAGTAATCCTAGAGAGTTTAAGGATCTAAGACCGATAAGCATATTACCAGTTTTATCAAAGATATTGGAAAAAGTTTTAAATTCACAAATAAGAAATCATCTTGAACAGTTCGATATTTTGCCTGGCAGTCAATCTGGGTTCAGGCCAAGTCATAGTTGCACAACTGCGTTGTTAAAAGTGACTGATGATATTCTGTCTGCACTTGATGACAATAAGTTAACTGCTTTAGTTTTATTAGATTATTCTAAAGCGTTTGACAGGATAAATCATCGGTTGCTGTTGTCAATCTTGCATTATTATGGCTTTAGTGATTATGCTGAATTAATGATTCATTGTTACTTATCTGGTCGTACCCAGAAGGTTATGTTAAATGGATTATTTTCAGATTCTTTAAATATTAGCTGCGGAGTTCCCCAAGGCTCCATATTGGGACCGTTGTTATTTATTATTTATACTACGAACTTTCAGTCATACGTCACCTTTTGTAATTCTCACTGTTATGCAGACGATTACCAGCTATATTTTTCGTTTGGTGTTGATGACTTGGATGTAGCTTGTTTGCAAATTAATGCTGATTTAGAGTCCCTAATTACAGCATCAAGTAACCACTCCTTAACAATTAATCCTAATAAGTCAACGGTGTTGCTATTTGGTAAAAAAAACACAATATCAACGGTG
This sequence comes from Monochamus alternatus, assembly GCA_037114965.1. Lineage (NCBI taxonomy): Eukaryota > Metazoa > Arthropoda > Insecta > Coleoptera > Cerambycidae > Monochamus > Monochamus alternatus. The sequence continues at coordinate 17,466,743 of CM073435.1, read as the reverse complement.
TTTACCTAATTTAAATATAAAAATTTGCAATGAGCGATTAAATGTAGTAACTAATGCTCGCAATTTGGGTCTGCATATTGACAGTTTCTTGCAATACAATGAACATGTTAATAAATGCATAAGAAAAGCTTACTGTAATTTAAAATTAATTTTTGGCTGCAAAGATTTATTAAACAAAAAAACTAAAATATTATTGTGTAATTCGCTTGTACTAAGTCATTTTAATTATGCTGATGTAGTTTTCCATGGCAGTTTAACAGATATTTATAAGAAACGTATTCAGACTGTACAGAATGCGTGTGTAAGGTTTATATTTGGTATAAAAAAATTTCAGTCAGTTTCACATAAAATTAAGGAATTAAATTGGCTCACAATGGAAAAGCGTCGAATTCTGCATAGTTGTTGCTTATATCATAAAATCATTACCACAAAGACTCCTAAATATTTATTTAATTGCATTCAATTCCGAGGTAATGCTCACAGACTAAATATTAGATTTAGAAATGTTTTAACCGTTCCTAGACATTCCACCTCTTTATACCGAAGGTCCTTTTCATATTTAATTTCTAAATACTACAACAAGGTGCCCGCAAAATTTAAAAATCTCAACATTAATAGTTTTAAATATAAATTGAAAAAAATGTTGCTTAACGATCAGTTTTCGTAAGTAATTGTCTGTTTACCTGAATCCATATACAGCGTTATTATTATTATTAGTACATACTATTATTGTTGTTTTTATTCTATTGTGGATATTTCTGATTTTTGTTCAGTTTATTAATATTATATTTTATAATTAAGTATAGTGTATTATGTGTCACTAATTCTATTAAATAATAGGTACCCTTTATTTTTGCACAAGCAACTGGTTTACTACACGAAACTAAAGTTTCACAGGAATGTTTTTCACAGTTTTTTTTTTATTATATGTAGCAATTCTTCATATATTATTATTAATTATTATAGTAGGTGTCTAATGTATGAAATGCTTTAGTATTATATATTTAGGGTTAAGTGGAAGAGCGAGTTTCTATTCTTGGAGTGGATAACCGAACTTCGCCCTTTCATCACTTCATAATTATTTGGTTGATATGAAATTTATATTTTTGTAGGTGGTGAATAAAGTCATTTATTATTATTATTATTAGAAAGTAACTTTGATTTAATATTTTGGTAATGTAATAATTAGGTTAGATTTAAATTAAATACCTATTATTATAATTAACTAATAATACTTAGCTTATACCTAACAATATTAATATAAGTAATGATAGAAATTTCTAATTTTTTTATAAAACTTGACAACTTCTTTCGATGCAAACATTATCTCCTTGTGCACTCACATTTTTGAATATATTTAAGACTATAAAAACATTTTGTCGTATAAAGTTCTAATTTACACTAAAATATTTTGTTATGGTTTTATGTGGAATAAAATCATTGTATTATAAGTCGCCATTTTTAAATGAAGACTTATTGGATCAGCGACTGCCGCCATTATGGAAAATTAGTTGAAAGCCTTATTAAAATTATATCTAAAACATATGCTATTTTTGGAGGACTATTTTATAACAAGATCATTAAATATAATTACACAACGATATTATAAATTAAAGAAAGCATAATTTAAATATTTTTTAAATTTGTTTTTTTATAATTTTAAAGCAAATGTTGTATAAAAAAGCGCATAATTTTTTTATCACAAATATATCTATAGTTTATCAATAAAATTTGCGGCGCAATAAAATATTCGTTGTTGAAACACATTGTTGACATGATAATATTGTAAGTATTATACCTATCTACCATTTACACAAATGATCGTCATTGAGTGATCCCGTTTTTACATATAAGTACAATATAATTATGAATCTTAAAATGATTTGGTTCTAATATTTTTCACTAAAAAATATGTTTCTTTAAATAATACCAAAATACAGACTACAAAACGTTTTTATAGTTGTTGTATAAAATTGTTTTAAAAGTGTTGTATACATTTTTTGTAGAACTGTTACATTACCAAAGTGTTTTATAAAAGTGGGCCTTTTTCGATTCTATAAGTATCTTATAAAGGCATTTAACTACGTTATATGAATTTGAAGCTCCTATAAGATTTATATTATAGCAATTTATACAACCTTTATAACATTTATTTTGCTAGTTGGGTGGTGTTTTCTTCTTTTTGAAGTTAATTGGATACCTTTGACATATTTTCTCTTTTATTTTATATAAGGTACTTGTACCAAATAAGGCCAAGCTTCTAATAAGGCCACTGTCACTTGTCACTTTTTGACAAAACAATGTTTTTATCCAAAAAAAAAGTATACTGTAATTTTACAGGTTTCATAACATGTCTACATTAGCATAGTTTCTAATTTCTAAATTGTATCATAGCCACTAGCAACCATCATTTTACCAGTTGTGTGATGTTATTTTTGATGCCAATACAAGTTTATATTTTTGTCTGAAGAAGGCTTTGTTTTATAGGTATGTATTGACATTAGTAACAATTGATTATTATTATTCGGCAACGTGTGACGGTATATATGAACATGCCTAGTTTTCGTAGTTGGTCTATAATGCAACTATTATAATTTAGGTTAGGTGTGCCTAATAAAGCCACATAGAAATATTATGTTACCATGGCCTTATTAAGTACACTGGCCTTATTAGGATCATCTCCTAAAATATGATTATATTTCAGCTCTGATTTAAGATGCCTCCTAAAAAACGAGCTAATTGGATTGAGCAGCAGCTGCAGATAGCATTAGAGAGCATTTCAGATGGAATTCCTGTTCATTGGGCTTCTATATTGCATGAAATACCTTGCAGAACACTGCGTAACCACATTAAATCAGGTAGTAGACAACAAAAATTGGGAACTAGAAGTATTTCTACCAAATATCAGGAAGAAGCCTTATGCAAGAGAATTTTTAGGTTAACTGATGTTGGAATGCCTTTAACACCGAAAATTTTGCGAAGATCTGTAATTTCATGTGCTGAAGAACAACATTTACACAATTTTAATCAGGAATGGCTGGACGAAAGTGGATGAAATTATTTTTTGAACGCCATCTAGATCTGCGTCTTAGAAAAGCCTAAATGCTAAATCCTGAAAGAGCACAAAAAATGAACAAATTCATCGTTGATGATTACTTTCAGAAACTTATTCTACAAAACCTGAATTTAATTAACCAACCACAATATATAATATGGACGAAAAGGCATGCAGACTTACTTTGCACCATCAGCAGCAAGTATTCGCTCGAAGAGGTGAGAAAACAGTGCATCTTGTTGCATTAGAACATGCCGAAAATGCAATTATAGTGGCGTGTGGCAATGCTATTGGCCAAGCCATACCTCGAATGGTTCTTTTTAAAGGAAAGCGCAAAAAGGATGATTGGATGGATAATATGCCATCTGGAATCCAAATTGAGAAGACTGCAAAAGGCAGCATGACATGTGACGTACTTGTTAAATGGATTCGTCATTTTGCTAAGTTTAAAATAGATGGTAATGTTCTTCTCATTTTTGATGGCGCTGCTTCACATCTAGATGCAAGTATAGTAATTGAAGCTGACAAACATCATATAACACTACTATGTTTACCAAGTAATACTACATATGGATTACAGCCGCTTGACAAAAGCATATTGAAAAGTTTCGAATATTATTGGGATCTTGAAGTAATGAGCTATTATACCAGACATCCTGAAAGAAAAATAACATGGAACAGGTTTAGTGAAATTTTGTCACGTGTGTATCCTAAAGCAATGTCTATTGAAAATCTGCAATCAGGTTTCAGGGCTAAGGAGATTTACCCCTTTCAGCCAAACGTACTGCGTTTGCTCCTAGCACACTTACTGCTAGATCAGATAAAGAAACCCCCACAAAAAAATGTTTCATCTTCTGTGGAAACTCCAGACACAGACACTCACCATGCAATTGCATCTACCGAAACAGACATTAATCTTCCCTCTACAAGCGGAGCTTGTAACATATTGTCTAATGGAATGGACTTACCTAACTTTGATTCAGAAGACAGCCATGATTCCGATGATATTCCGCTTGCTAGACTTTTTCTAGAAGGTATGTGTAAATCAGATTCAAACATTAATCTGATCAGAGATGAAAATAGGCACCAAAGTAATACCGTAACAGAGAATTTCAAAAAATTACTACCAACACCAGAAGTAAAGACTTCAGTTGTGAAAAGACGTAAAACTTTAAACTCTACTGCCCAAGTTGTCATACGAGATTTATTTAATAATCAAAATAAACAAAATTCTGTCAAATTAACGAAACAGGCATTTTCTGTTGCATCTAAAAATATTAAAAAAAATAAAATCAACTCTAGACAACACAGAAAACAAAGAGAGTTGGTTTTGTTTCTTATGTCAGCAGGACAAAGTTGAAAACATGCGACTGTGTATTATTTGCCTAAAATACGTTCACGAAGAATGCGCAGGATTGTGTAAAAGCGACAAAGCTAAATTTGTTTGCCCAGAATGCCAAAACTGAAATGTATTTTTCGATTTCGTTTTAGTTTCAACACTAATTGTCAAGTTATGTGTAAGTTTAATCTTTGATTTTAGAATTACTTGTTTTTAGTGAAGAAAGTTATTATTTTGTATCAATGTAATATATGTTATTATTAAAAACAGTTTTATAATAATTGTCGATGTTTATTTGCAAAAATTTTTAAGTTGGCTTTATTAGGAGCGAGTGTTTGTAATAAGGCCATTTGTCACTTATTTTTTAAATTAGAATTTAAAAAAAATGTAACTTAACTTTTTAAGTTTACATGTATATAACCGCTCTAAATAAAGTGAATTTAATATAATACAAGTTTTATATAGTTCTGTCAAATATTAACAAAAAAAATAGGGGCTCAATGCTTAACATGGCCTTATTTTGTACCGGTACCTTATTACATTATAACTCACGATGGGACGCAAAAAGTAGTTTGTAGAAAAGTGGTAACCTAGCCTATAACAGGTTAACTTAAGCAGTCAGGTGTAGATCGACCTAAGAGAGAGAGATATATATTAAAAATACGTAAGACTCTTTTGTACATCACAAATTGTGCTTTTAAGGGGCAACGTTAGATACAAGTCAACTCGACCGTTTCACTAAGCGCATTGCAACCGTCCGACTTCCTTACATCTTATGTCTTTGCCTGCCTTGTATCTCATCACCTGATACTATTTGAAGGTAAGCGGCTCCTTTAGCTTTACAAAGTTATTATCAACTATTTTCAGAAACAAAGTGTATATAAATTAATAAAATAATTTGCCGTTTCTAGGATGCCCATTTAATTTATCCTCTTTACGTTTTAAACTCTAGTTTACTCGTGTCAAAAAATATGATTTAGGGCATCCCAAAAACTAGATTTTTTTCTAAGTAAACTGGTGCAAGCCGCGTCAAAATCGGAGCATTATTACGGGAGTTATTTTGAAATTATTTTCAAGATACCTAAAGAGGCCTCTTAAGATCATAAGTAATCAAATAAGCGTGACTATCTACTCTGTTACTTCAAGAGAATACATTTCTAGAATATGAAGCAAGAGCATAAATGTATTTATATTAAGAAATGTAAAAATTATTAAATGAGACAAGCATAAAGACAGAATTAGGTTATTGTTGTTTAAAACAGTTTTATTTAAACATCAATATAATAATTTATTTATGACAAATACACCACCGTTTGTTTTCCATTATTATCTTCACTTCAACCAATATCAACTATGCATACATCTTAATATGTTTAATGGGAAGGTAATCAGTTTATCTATATAAAAGACAATTTATTTACTTAAATTAATGTATCATTCAATTTTGGATTCAGATCCTAATTCAGTTTCATATAACTTTCAATTTTATAACTTTTTAAAATGTAAGGTCTTAAAATAAAATTATATTTCATTAGTTATTTAGAAGGTAGTATTTACAACTAATCCACTCTCATTAACGACTATTTAAATTTTAATTCTAATTACACTGACATAAATAAACATGTAATTAAATGTTTAGAGGTTAAATATTTTACATCCAATTGGGATTATGAAATATATACATATAAATAATTAATATCCTCGAAATTTTGTTAACAAACTTTTTAGCAATGTAGAAAATATACAATTCTGTTACACAATAGAGAAAGAACTACAAAATTTTGGAAAATTGTATTAAAATAAAATTATAAATAAAAACCTTGATGCAAATACATTGGAAGTCGGTTATAAAGGCATTGAAGAAAATAGGTTATATATTTCATTATCGTGGGAATCCACTTAGTTAAATACTGTTTTGTTATATCTGTACTGCTGAATGAATAACACTCTATATAGAATATTATAAATCGAAGTTATGCTTTTGCAAATGGTATTGTAAGTTGTTACTAATAGGCTAGTCAATGAATGGCCGAAAAGGGGGTGTAGAGTGCATTGAGGGGGGGAGGGACCTTTCGTTGCAAGAATGTCTTGGAGTAGTTAGGACGTAAATATATTAAAAGTCCCCCACCCCTAACCCGTCCGCTGTAGGGGGGGGGGAGGGGGGTAGAAAGGTACCCTTTTTTGTTTTTCGCTAATTACTCGAAACGGGTGCATTGTATCGAATTTTTTTTTACATAGTAATAGACTATAACATTTTCTATAAAATTTGTTCCATATATCTTTTCGCTACGATGCACCGTTTCAGAGAAAACTCTTTTCAAACATAATTTTTAACAAAAAATTAAAACTAATAAGGGAAAAATGTAACAAATCAAAAATCTTAACAAAACAAAATGAACTGAACCTGTTTCTCTTGGGCTAGGAGGGTCCTACTTTTGGCTGCACCATCACTACCGATCGCAGAACAAATTGCCAATCACCTCGTCATCAGTCTCCTGACGGTTTTGGCATAATCGCTGCTTTTTTGCAGCTGCACCTTCTATTGGTTAGTGCATCTACAAAATATGTGGTCCATAATTTTTCTGTGTGTTGCTTCGTTTTTTGTCAGCACAGGTGCTAAGATATTGTCTTTGTGTTTCCAATCTCACAGATCAGAAGGTACTTGATGTCCCAGCCAGGTCTGCACCTGGTGGAATGTGCGTAATACGTGCTCTTTCGTTGCCCCCTCGCTGGATGGAAATTATGCAAGATTTCGTTTTATATTCGAAGTTGATTTCAAAAATGAATAGTACCAGAAAGTGATTAGAGAACTTATTTTAGCAGGGATACCATACCATTTCAGCATGCATATTCGCCCAGCTTTCTCATCCTCAGCATGTGAGGAAGATGAGTTGTGGAACACTTCGGCTGCTCTTCATAATGTTTTTAGTAATATTTTTACGAAATCAAGATTACTCTCACACAGCCAGGGAATGCGTATAAGAATAAAATTTCTTTGAGACCTAAATGTTACATTTGATGGATGGAGTAAACGTTGGTTTGTACTTTTCCTCTGTCAGGTTTTATGAACAGGATGCTATGGTCAGGTAACGTTTTTGCTGTAGTAGTAGTGAAGTAGCACATTCAGGTCGAAGTATTCTCTCCTATAACAGCCACGTTGGTTTTCTACGAGTTTAGAGTTCAATAGGTTGATCAGATTGAAGTATTTCCTGTTCTACCGATTTAATGCAGTTGGGCTGATATATCCATTAAAAACAGTGGTACATTTTCTGCCTTATGTTTCTATATGTTAATAGTGGACACTGAGGATCCTCCATGCCAGATGATCTTATGTAAAAGTAAGCCTCCATCAATCACCTTCCGCTGGTTGGTTTAAATAGCTTGTAAAGTACGGATTTTTTTGTTTTCCCCATACCACTCTCATCGAATAAGGCCAAGAGAAATGGAGTCAATTCTTAATGCAAATAATCCTTCAATTCGACGTCACCGTGATGCAAATCTGTTGGAAAAGCAGGAGAGAATCTACTACAACGTTTTCATTGCGGAGCTTGATAAATGAACTCACAGAGGAAATTAGGGAGTGCTTTCTCTGTAAAACGTTTGATTTTTTTTATTTACCGACATTTGAGAGCTGATATCTCGGAAACAGTGCATTATAGCAAAAAATTGTATGGAACCAATATTGATGGGTGGAGTAAACGTTTGGTTTGTACCTTCCCTCTGGTTTTATCAGCAGGATGTTATGATCAGGTGGCGTAACCCTGTAACAACCACATTGGTTGTTTCACTTACGGACTAGGCTTACGTCGGTATTATGTGACGCTTGATATGTTATGTCGCCGTTTGTTAGGAGTTTAGAGCTCAACAGTTTAATCAGCCTATCTTTGTTCTGGTGGCTGGTGAACCAATGAAATTCAGTTTCCAGATTGAAGTTGATGTCGATATACTTTTTGATCAAATAGCGCCTTCCTGTTCTACAGACATAATGCTGTTGGGAAAGCTGCTATATCCATCAAAAATAATGGTACATCTTGCGCCTTTTATATGTTAGTTGTGTAAACTAAGGATCCTCTTTGCCAGATGACCTTAAATACGAAAAAGTCTCCATCAATAACCTTTCTCTGGTTGGTTTAAACAGCTTGTAAAGTACGGATTTTATTTGTTTTTCTCATACCACTTTCCTTGAATAAAAATAAGGCTATGGGAAAGTCAATTCTTACTGCAAATAAATCAAATCAACAGCATTGGACAGAGGATATTAGGAAGAGATCTGTAAAACGTTTGTTAACTTTTTTTTTAATTACCGATACATCTCGGAAACTGTGCATTGTAGCAAAAAATGTGTGAAATCAATTTTATAGAAAATGTTATAAGCCTTCATTTTTCGCTGTGAAGCACCGTTTCCGAGTTATAAGCGAAAAACCTCTGAAGCGGACGGCTAGGGGCGGGGACTTTTAATATTTTTACATCCTAACTACCCCAAACACATTCCCGGAGAGAAATATTTTCCCCTCTTGCACGCTACAACCCTTTCGTTGTTTAGACTATAATCACATACTTCTACTACTTTATGATTTAAATTAGCGGTTTGATTGTCAGGTGTTTGTAAGAGCTTATTAATATTTTCTCCCGTGTCTGGACAAACATCCGATAAAACATATAATCCATGAGATATGAATTGAGATTTTTGTTCATCCCCTCAACGATTAGCTGGGTAGTCTCCCATATGGGACCTCAGTACCTTCTGACGCAATTCGGCTAACCAATACACTCTTCAGCTTTATATGTAGAATTATGATTATATTACCGTGGATTCATGTACTGAAGTACATATACCTTTTTATTATTGTTATCATTATTATAATGCAATAGCATTGCAATAGCGACAGCGATTCTTTGAATTGGGATCGGGATTTTTTCTGCCGTGTTCTTTTCCCCCGTGAAATCAAGGCTGAGTACGGCTCTGATAGGTCTGGTTAAGTAGGCTATTACACCATTGGCATAAAACTAATAAACGAGGTGTGTTTAGTAATTTATTTTTGTTTTATTTAAAACAAATCTCGCTAATTTTGTAAATATGTAACACATTCGAGGTAAGTTAATAAATAATATAAATAAACACAACGTAGGAAAGTCTCCTCGATTATTGGCCAAATACTTCCTCTTTTAACAATGTTGATCGGGCCCGGGTATGTTACACTACATTATATATCAAATATTTTCTTCTATGGTTTATATTGTAGAAAGTGGAGCTTTAATCCTTTGAATGACATCATGCTATTCGGGTGATAAATTCTATTGACTATTAAGATAATAATAAGGGATAATTAAACAAATTCGGCGTGCATATTGAGTATAAAAGTATGCATGAAGCAAAAAAAAAATACCAGCTTTAGAACCTTACCAGTTGCGGAGATGTGGGTATCGATGATTATCTGCCAAAAAAAGATATCCTGTATACTATTACAAAAATACAGTTATTTATTTTTTACAGTTAGTTAAATTATTTCAATATATCTTAGGAAGGCGTCATCTTATTTAATACTGTGTATTGTCAATTAGGTTATTTTTTTAAAAATTAAGTTTTAATAATGACATGCATATTCAAATACTGAAATGGCCAATATGGCTTATATTTATAGCCTTGCATATGGAAATAGTACTGAGGCTAGTCGAATTTATATGGAAGGATTTTCAAATTCTCCAAATCCAAGAATGTTCAGAAATGTTTTTCAGCGTCTTTCTGAGTCAAGCTCATTTTAGAAAGGTCCAAGTCCTGAAAGACCTTTGAGTGTTAGGACGCCTGAGTTGAAAGAAGCTATTCTACACGAAATTGAAGAAGACTTAAATACTAGTACTAGGAAGATCGTTGCAAATATATATGTAAATTATAAATTAGTTTGGTCTGTTCTGAAGCATCGACAGTTACACCCGTATCACATACAAAGGATGCTTGCCTTACTGATGCAAGATTGCCACTGGATTTTGCAAAAACTAAATAAAATATTGACTTTATCGCTAGCATTGTTGTGTTGTATTGTTTACCGACGAAGCTAATTTTCCAGAATTTTTCCTATATTGAACTTCCACAATAAACATGTTTGATCTGATGAAAACCTTAATGTCATAGTGAAATCTCGATTTCAGCATCCGTTTTCTTTGAATGTATGGCTGGATATTATTGGAAATTTTCTTCTTGGGCCTTACTTTTTACCAAAAATTTGAACCGGTGTCACCTACAGACATTTCCTTGAAAACATTTTACCTGAACTACTTGACAAGGAAATTTTTAAATGAAAGATTTGATAATAATGTGTTTGAACGAAGCATTCAAGAAACAAATCAACCTTGGCCACACAGATCACCCGATATCAACCCTTTTTTTTAAATATTCTCAAGACATTAGTTTACAAGATTCATATTGAATCTGATGAACACTTACGTCAACAAATTATAGCTGCTTGTCATATGTTAAGAGCTAGCCTTGGAATTTTTGCACGTGTTCGAACTGCAATTTCAAGAAGATTTGAAGCATGTATTTTAGCTGAAGGTGGCCATTTCCAAAACATGTTAATAATAAATATTAGTGAAGTCATTCCATTGTTAATTAATTATTTTAAGTAATATCATGAGTATTCTAAAAGCACACTTGATCAAATAAATCAATGTTATTGTTAATTTGTTTAAAATACAAAAAAGTGTAAATTATCAAAAAGTGCAGATAATACAATTTTTGCAAATAATGATCGATGATCATACCTACTGTCATACTAATTATGCACACCAAATTCAGTTAAATTATCTCAAGCAGTTTAGAAATAAAAAATAAAAACTGAAACGCTTTAGCTGGTCTATGGCTATCGGGTGTTAACCCGACATTTATATAACAGAAAACCTTATTTTTACCCAGAGAATACGCCTCTGGATTTTTTACCTCTACTTAAGAAATACTCTATATAATATGACATATTAGTTTCTGATTTCTTCTCGATATGTGTCTCTAATACCTCAGGCAACGAAAAAGACAAAACCCACAATTATATAACAAAAAACCCTTATTTTTGCCCACAGAATACGCCCCTGGACTTTTTACCTCTACTTAAGGAACACTCTGTATAATATACCTTATTAGTTTCTGATGTATTCTCAATATGTGTCTCTAATACCTCAGGCAACGAAAAAGACAAAACAATATATTGAGATTATAAATGTAGAAGTGAGAAATACATATGCATCAAACGGATTAACATTAATGGAATAAAATAAAAAAGGAATTTTGGTTTTGTAGAAATTCTGAATCGGTTCAGAATGTAATGCTCATATTTTGTATAAATTCAGTACTAATTCCAGATAGTTCCGATTTTAAAACCAATACTAAGCTCGTATTTAAACAATAAAAGTGTAAATTTACACTTCACGATAGTTTTGTTTTTATTTTACCGCCGACTGTCGCTATAACTGAAAACAAATTTAAACCATCGACGCAATATTTAATTCGTTATTATATTCGCGCCATACCTACCAACAACAACGTGTTTATCACTTTAAATGGTTCTACTCTCTACCAATAAAACAAGATTATTTCCATGCATATTTTTCAGAATATATTTCTTTGTGGCATTTCATTATTTTTTTTTATTTCGCTATATTATGAATTTTAAAAAACTAAGCAATATTAATTGTGTAGAGGTTTACGTACCAATACCTATTTTTTATTTTTCAAGTACACAATGTGAAAATATCTCAAAATTATAACAAGATACAGTTACGGTCTGGCGAAGCGGATGATCGACGATGTATCAAAACCGTTTTAATTTTTGTTAACCCAGCATTTCATTCCTACGAATCAGTCACCCTAGCACAATCCGTATCCACTAGCAGTGAAAGCGTAAACTTTTCCTGTGAAATTTTCGGCTTCCCTCACCGCCAACGATGCATCTCCACGACACGCATGAGCCGACTTCCACACGCCAAAGCAAGAATGAAGGCAGAAAACGCGCCAGTCGCTGTTGGCGGACGCAAACATTCAAACGTTCTCAAACAGCCGGCCGGCATTCCATTCATATCGAATCCACACGTGCGAAACTCTGCTAAAGAGGTAAATAATGACACTATCGCTGAACTTGTTCGACATTACATTGTGGTGTTCCAAGTGCGCTTTAGACTAGCTTAACCGAAAATGGAGTTTCTCGAAAATAACACCGAGCCCTTGTGCTTCGGATCCCAGAGGGACTCTTTATACGTGGTGATACCCATAACTGTTATATACATCACGGTTTTCGTGACGGGGACCATTGGCAACATTAGCACCTGCATAGTTATAGCTAGGAACAAAGTGATGCACACTGCTACGAACTACTACTTGTTCAGTTTGGCTATATCGGACCTGGTGCTCTTGTTCTCGGGGTTGCCCCAGGAGATCTACATCATCTGGTACAAGTACCCCTACGTATTCGGTAACACGTTCTGTTTCCTCCGTGGTCTCTTAGCTGAAACTTCTGGAAACGCCACCGTGCTTACCATAACTGCATTTACAGTGGAGAGGTATCTGGCTATATGCCACCCTTTCTTGTCCCATACCATGTCGAAGCTATCCAGAGCAATCAAGTTGATACTGCTGATATGGATTTTGGCTATCGGTCTGGCTATTCCGCAGGCGATTCCACTGAAGATACTGGGAACAGGCGATTGCACCCAGTGCAGTGTAGATATGGACGAGGTGTTAGACCACATCTTCGAGGTGTCTACTTTTCTCTTCTTCATGGCTCCAATGAGCCTGATAACAGTGTTGTACATCTTGATCGGGATGAGACTGAAGTCCTCGAGGATGATGAAGAAGAAGATCAGCACCAACGCCAGGTTGCAGAGCAAGTCCTCCAGGAAGGTTGTGAAAATGCTGGGTGAGTTAACAAATCAATATTTCTTTATTAAAAACATTAAATTTATGTTTTGGAACAAACTTTGTGTTTTCTGTTGTAAATACTAAAAACTTATGTTTACAAGTACTTAAATCCAGGAAATTATATTCTTTTATATGCCTAAGAATTGTTCCTAAAACTATTACTTTTTCGGTGTACAAACATGTTTATCATAGATTTCGAGAATTCAGCATAAAAGAAAAATAATTATATATTTATTAAAGTTTGAAGCTACCGGTTTTCATCACATCTAAATTTAAATGTTTATTTACATCTTAAACAAGTAGTAGGTACTTTAAAAGTAAATACATTTCAACTAAAGGACAAGACAACAAGGAAAGCATTATAATTATTTTCTGAAATTCTATAAATTTGAAAATCAATTTGATTTTAAAATTAACTTATTTTCTCCTCACCTATAAAAAATATATATAAATATGTAAATAACAAAATAAATAAAAATTAAATCACGGTTTAAATAAGGAGTTATATTATTGATATGACATTTGACCTGAACATTAGTTCAGAATCAATTGCATTTATTATAATTACTTCAATAACTTATTATAGAGGTATGTGGTATACGTATTTGATGCAGCTGTATTTTCAATTTTATAAGTTACGAATTATGGTTTATCAGTTCTTGGTTAGTTTTCAACAAGGACATGCTTCGATTTCCACGAAGTCAGCAAATCCCCAAACAATGCGATTATTTATTAACCTGTTTTCGTATTTGTAGCAAAAAGTAAAGAAGAATGCATTAATGTATTGACCTTAAGTGAACACATTTGCTGACTACGAAAAGAAATAATTTATTTAGGGGACTCCTGAAAACAAATCATTAGTATTAAATGGATTAACACTTGTCGAGTGAAAAAGTAATTCATCTCGTTTCTAAATATGGAAGTTAGATATGCAAATATAATTAAATTTAAAAACAGACGATATTTCATGTCTTGAACACATATTAAATATCACAAGGGGTTTTAAAAATAATACTTTTTCGATATGAAAACATGTTTATCATAGATTTACAGAACTCAGCACAAAAAAATAATTATTAACATATTTATTAGAATTTGAAGCTACCGGCTTTCATCACATCTAAATGTAAATGTCTATTTACATGTTAAGCAAGTAGTATTTTAAAGATAAATACATTTTAACTAAAGGAAACGACAACAAGAAAAGCATTTTCATTTCTTTGAAATTCTATAAATTTAAAAATCTGTTTGTTTTTAAAATTAGCTTATTTTCTCCTCACCTATAAAAAAATTCAAAATATGTAAACAACAAAGTAAATAAAAATTAAATCACGGTTTAAATAAGAAGTTAGATTATTGATATGGCATTTAACCTGAACATTAGTTCAGAATCAATTGCATTTATTATAATTATTTCAATAACTTATCGTAAATTTTATAGCAGTGGTGCCACTGATAAAAAATGGGTTAATGATAAGGCTTCTAGCTCATATTTAAAGAATATTTTTATATTGCAAAAAAAACCGATTTGACACCCGTTTATAAAATAGAAAAAAGAAACACACTGTTGATAATAATACAAACTAAAAAAAAAAACATATCAAAATAAGATTTTATTTTCTGACAAAGAAGCTAGCGCGGCTTTGAAGATTTTATCGGAATTGTGCAACCAAAATGCATTTAAGGATATTAAACTGCATGTTGATGGAGTTTCTTATGAACAACGGAAACTAGTAGCTAATATAATAATTATAATAATATAATTAAATGATTTTTTTGTAAATATTCCTAAGAACATAATTGATCTGATACCTAAAAATACAATTAATTCACATTTAAGTCATTCTGTTAAACATAACAATTCTATTCTTCTTCTTTTTCTTCTTCTACTTAAACCCATATTCTGTTGAAGAAATTCGTAACTTATTGAAAAGCAAACTAAAAAATAGAAAATCACTTGGCCCAGATGATGTACCTATGTTTTTGGTGAAACGTGTTGACAGTGTAATAGAACCCATTACTTACCTCATTAATTTATCTTTTGAGTGTGGTACATTTCCAGAAATTTTGAAATGCGGAAGGGTTGTGCCTATTTTCAAGAGCGATGACTTCAGTTGTAGAAGACTATCGACCTGTTGTTTTTTCAAAGATATTTGAATACTGTTTTTTGGACCAATTGCTAAATTTCTTGAATAAATTTCGCACTATAACAACTTATCAACCTGGGTTCTACATTCCATGGCAAGGGATTGTCAACAGCCACTGTTAATCATGCATTTTTAAATAAAGTTTACCATTTTCTTGAGACTGACGAGTGCCCTGTCGGAATATTTTGCAATATGGGTATTCGATTGTGTTACTTATGATATTTTGTTATCCAAGTTGAAAATTTATGGAATTAGGGGTCTGACTCTTGAATGGATATCTACTTTTCTTGAGCAAAGAGCACAATACGTTTCACTGGGATATCAATCTTCAGATTAGCGTCGCGTATCGCTGAATATTCCACAGGGTTCAGTTTTGGGCCGTGTATTATTCTTATTATATGTGAACGATCTGGACTGATGACAATTTTGTAGTATATGCTGATGATACCTTCATAATAATGTCTATTATTAATGATAAAAGTTTAAAACTGAAGTGTAAAATACTGTTTAATAACCTAACGGATTGGTTTTCTCAGAACACATTATATATTAACACCAAAAAAACTCAAATTGTAAGATTTCACAGTTCTCAAAAACAATGTAATTTATTGAATTTGGTTGCAAATAATACCACTTTATCATCTAGCATTGAATCGGTAAAATTTTTGGGTCTTCACATAGACTTGCATTGGAAAATTCATTGTGAAACATTAGTGAGTAAACTTGAATCTGTCACCTATTTATTTTGCAGTTTCATAATATGCAGCAGTTCCTTTATTTGTACTATGCTCAAATCCATTCTAGGCTTAGGTATGATATCCGTTTCTGGGGTAATCCCTAGTTTTCTTCACAAATTCTTGTTCCAGAAGAGAGTCTGGAGGTGCATTGTATCAGTTTCTAGTACTCACTCCTGTAGAGATATTTTTAAAAATCTAAAAATATTTATATTTGAAATGAACTTGTATATCTTTCAGAATAAAATAGAATTTATCGTAAATAGATCCTGCCATGAACATAACACACGTACTATATTCCATTTGCCCGGAAAAAATAACAGCTAATTCTCCTAAATGTTTAGGACTTAAAATATTTAGGCGATTATCGCAGGAAATTGATAGAGAACATTTGTTTAAAAATGTTTTATTGGATAAATGGTATTATTGTATAGCTGATTATTTTATGTAATATGTCTTAGTTAGTAAGTTTCTCTGACTATTTCTATACATTTTTTACTGTATGAGAAAGGTATTTTAAGCTAATATAAATCAAATCTCCTACAACTCCTATCAATGAAGTCATATGTATGCTCTTTGATACCAAACATCTAGGTATACTAATGAACATTTCCACAGACAAAGATCTATTCAATAATTATCTAAAAAATATAATCTAACTAAATTTACTAACCTGGTTTAATGAAAACACTCTATAAATATCTAAGTCTGACCTATTTCTGCATTTTTAGGATTGCTTCTTCAGGTGGCCTCCTTTAAATAAAAATTAAATCACGGTTTAAATAAGTAGTTACATTATTGATATGACATTTAACCTGAACCCTGGTTCAGAATCAATTGCATTTATTATATTTTCTTCAATAACTTATTGAAGAGGTAATACGTATTTGATGCAACTGTATTTTCAATTTTATAAGTTCCATTTTCTTATACGAATTATGGTTTATCAGTTTTTGTTTAGTTTTCGACAAGGACAAGCTTCGATTGTGACGGTCACCAAATGTCTCTTCAAAAATCAAACAATACGATTATTTATTAACCTGTTTTCGTATTTGAAGCAAAAAGAAAAGTAAAGAATGCATTAATGTATTGACCTTAACCGAGCACATTTACTGACTACGAAAAGAAATAATTTATTGGGGGGATTCTTCGGAAAACAAGTCATTATTAATGAATAAATTAGCACTAGATGAGTGAAAAAGTAACTCATTTCGTTTCTAAATATGTAATAAATTAGACACCTAAATTAATTATATATAAAAACGAACGATTTCATGTCTTGAACACATGTTAAGTATCACAAGGGGGTTTTAAAAGTAAATCAAACTTACGTAAAGGGTGGATTTGAAATGCTTATGGATTCCATTATCCCATAAGGAGTTGCTTGCAATCAAATTTTTATGTGGCTAGTACAAGTATGGGAGAAATTAAGAAAAAATTTAGACAATAGATTTTATTTCTTCTTTTTCATGATAAAATATTTAAATTTTTAACATTGTATATTTTGCTGTTAAAAATAATTAGTTGCACCAAATAGTTATTTTATTTTTGTTACAAGTACCTAAAATATGTACAGTTTTTTTAGACGAATCGTTGCTGTCATTGGGGAATAGCAGATGAGTCTTTGTCATCTAGATGCAAAATACTTTTAAGTCTAGAACGCCAAAGCCTTTTTCGTTCTATAACATAAAACGAATGTCAAAGTAATTTGTAATTTTATCGAAATTTATTTTATTTTTATTAATTAAACAACATAATTTTAAGTAATATAACATTTCAATACAAAACAATAACTATTATAAACAGGGCGATTACAATTTATTTTGCACTACATGCCGAACTGAAAGTACCGATATTAGAGTAAGTTAAATTATTTTATATTCGAAATATACCAATAATACCGCTTCGCATACTTTTTGAATTTTCTTCGAACTACATCACGTTTTGAATTCGTTGTAGGCAATCTCGTACTGTCTCGAAATTTTTTTGGGGATTCATTCTGAAACAGCACTTTGTACTGCTTCCGATACTTCCCATGGTAAATGTTCGTCTTCAATTTCTAAAATAATTTTGAATTTTCGAAAAAATGTTTGTATCTCGAACGCGAAATGCGAGTACCATTTCATGTTCTAACGTTTTAGATACAAAAATAACTATAGGTACATGTTACAAAAAATATTTTTTTTTCCAAAAAACGCATTCAAACCTCTTATTATGTATCATTTTAGGGACAAAAAAAATATATTTAATACGTTTTGGAGTCTAATGATGTAGGAAAATTAATACCACGAAACTAGTTACTTTGCATAAACTTTAGCTTGAATTCCTACTTAGAACTAAAATGCTGCCGTGTTACATGTTTAAAATAAATAGCATAGGCTTAATTTAAAAAATATATATATATATTTAAAGAACAAAGAAATAAATTAAAAACGGATGAATATAAAAAATATCTATTACTTATTGAAAATTAGAAATACAACAGCAACATTGGTTTTTAATTGTATAGCTGCGTTTAACACTAAGGGTGCCGTATTCTTGAAATAGTGTTTTCTACAAATACAAGTAATTTTAGATATTTAAGGAAGGAGTAATATAGAGTTTAGCAAATAACAAGAATGTTATCTCATGTCACCTACGAATATTTAAAGGTACCGAAGTAAAATCAATATATAATGTCAAAGAGCGATCTATCCAGCAAATTGTTAGGTAATCTTTCAGAATACGATTCTCTTTAAATTCAACTATAGATGTAAACATTGTTATAACATAAACTTACATAGTTCTGCATACAAGATTGTTCACTTTTGTTTATAATAATTGTTAAAATGTGGAATTAGAATAGCGAAATAATGTGTGTCATACAAATGCATTTTAAAAGTTATTATATTATTTGAAGAAAGTTTAAATAGTAAAAGTGGATAAACAAAACATCAATGTATTTTTGATATTATTTTTGCTCTACGTGTTTTATTGTTCGAGATTTCAGTACTTAAAAAACACCACAAATTTGATCATTTTACGGGGAGAAATACGGCGACCATAATTAACCTTAGTTTATCAAAATTATTGAACCCTTTGTGGATGTAGTGAAAAAAAGCTCATCATTAATATAATGTGGTATGGTACTAACTCTTGACAAAAAAATTAAAACCACATAAATGGGATTTTACTATTAAGTTATATTTTTAAATGTATGTAACGTTATAAAAATAGGTACTATAAAGTTTTAACGTTATTACGCATGTTATAAATATATCATTTTCCATTGAACAAAAGGTATTTATATTATTTACTAAAAAATTGTCCATATTTTAAGCACTAATAAGTAATGTACTTAATTTGTTTATAAAACGTAAAAAGCCAGTACAAAATATGAAAGTAGTTTAAAGAAATACTTGTTAAAGTGTATGCTAGGTTCGCATATTATATGTATTAATGTGTTCCATACAGATTGTTCTCTGATATTTTATACAGTAATAAAAAATCTTTTCATCTTTATTTCTTAAGTATATTAAGCGATTGTCGCTTGAAGAAACACAGTTTTCGAAATTCTTAAATGGCTCATTCTGTATTCTTGACACGACTTTCTGATAAGTTTCATCCCTAACTATTACAAAAACTATCATCTTTATATATTAAACTGTTTACTATTTAGATTTCATTGTCTAGTTGTCATACATTTGTGATGCATCTTTTTTTCAGTTTGTTCTCTCTTCTCTTCTCTTCTCTTCTCACAAATAGTCCACTTCATTGTATTTGTATTATAAATAAAACTTTCAATATATATATATTTCGTTATCAAAAGTTTTAAAAAGTTTCTGGCGAGGAGGCCTTGATTTCTTTAGAGGAATATCGCTTACATAAAAATCAATTAATAATAATACATTTAGGGAAACTGACCAACAAAAAAGTTTTGCTAAGATGATGCTCATCAATGGTTTTTTTACCAAGCACAATAACAAATATTTTGCATTAGATATTTTCTATCACTTCTTCTACTAAAGGGGACTAGATAACTTATTATGCCGATCCACACTCTCGGCGAGACACAAGAGTGTGAGTGAAGGACTTGTCTCGCCTCGAGATGTCTCGCTCTATCTTACCAGCGCTCGCTTCGATGTCGGTATTTGGGACACGAGTTAAAGGATTTTTTCAGTAAAACACAGCGAGACGAGATACATACATGTCCTATGCTCATGTATACTCTCGTAGTAATTTTACTGATTTTGGCTATTCATGACGTTATTATTTCTCTACCGAAGGTCCAAAATAGTAGATAGTGATTCATTTGCAGCAGACATAGGACCTATATGAGTTCAGGAGGTGAGGATTACAGGAGACAATATTCCAAAGGCGTGCCACTTGAGAAGGGTGCAAAGAACATAAACATTACCAAAAGATAGTTACATACATACAGTATGCGCCAAAAGTATGGAATAAATTCAATAAAAACGAAACAATTATTTTTTGGAAAAAATCCTCAAACAGGTCGATTTTTAATTTAAAAAATACATATTTTAGCGTAAAATGCGATTTTCAAATGTCATTTGTTTTCGAGTAATGACGTCATCGATTTTTTTTTAAATGGCAACACCATATTTTTTTCCTTGATTCTGAAAGATCGTTTAATTTTCTATCAGACAATACTAAAATTTTGCCCTCTTACATAGGAAAGTTTTCGAGTAAATGACGACTGAATGTTAAATAACGTAAATTTTATCCATAAAAAAGTAACAATTCTGAGGTATGTAAAATAAAATACAATTGATTAAATTTTATACTAAAATTAAATGTTCGAATTGCCATCCACCAACTTCTTGACAATGCGCAAGTCTGTGAAGAAATTCTTCTTGCACGTTATGAATGATTTCTGGGGTAACTCTGCGTATTTCGTCCCGAATGCGATTTTGAAGTTCTTCTAAATTACGTGGTTTATTAATGTACACTTTTGACTTCAAGTATCCCCATAAAAAATAGTCAAGAGGTGTAAGATCTGGCGATCTTGCAGGCCATTCTATTGGGCAGGGCGCGCATAGTGCGAAGGTGCACCGTCTTGCTGAAACCATATGGTATCGTCAGGAATGTCAGAGTCATTATCGTTAGGAAAAATTACTGCAAGGGCTGGAACAAGGTCATTTTCTAGAAACTCTAAATATCTTTGTCCTGTAAGGGTTCCTTCAAAGAAGAAAGGCCCTACTATTCTGTCGTCAACTATTCCAGCCCACACATTTAATTTCTGAGGGTGTTGGATATGTGCCTCTGCCATCCAATGAGGATTTTCCCGAAAAACTAAACTTTATAACGTTTTTGCTTTATTTTAATTGATTTACGTTTTCTAACATTCAATCGTCATTTACTCGAAAACTTTCCTATGTATGAGGGCAAAATTTTAGTACTGTCTGATAGAGAATTAAACGATCTTTCAGAATCAAGGAACAAAATATGGTGTTACCATTTAAAAAAAAATCGATGACGTCATTACTCAAAAACAAATGACATTTGAAAATCGCATTTTACGCTAAAATATGTATTTTTTAAATTAAAAATCGACCTGTTCGAGGATTTTTCCCAAAAAATAATTGTTTCGTTTTTATTGAATTTATTCCATACTTTTGGCGCATACTGTATAGAGATACAATACTGTGAGACACAAAAATTGTAAATGAAAAACATAACAATTTTTGAAATAGTTATTGGCTTTCCAGACAATCTATTTCAAATAGTATGGTGTTTTCCACAATATCTACATTTTTACTTTTAGTCAGGAAGGTAAAATCAGTACTAGGATTAAAACAACTTAATTTCTGCAAGCTGTAGGTGAAACAGCTTTTATGTTACTTTTTTCTAATTATTTTACTCAAAGTTGTAATCCAATAGAAGATGTAGATACTGTGAAAAACATCATACCATTTGAACGATTTCTTGGAAACCTAATAACAATTTCAAATTGACAAAAGAAATGTTTTGTCAAGAAAGTTATGAAGATTAAAAAAAAATAAAAAGTATGTCCAAATGTCCATAGGCGTACATTTTTCTTTTTAAAATGGTGGGTCCAAATCCCCATTTCTACTCCCATGTGATTGATAATGGGCAAGTTTGGTTTTATGGTCTTTCCAACAAATTAACCATATATAAATTTAAATATATAGATATACATATATGACACTAAAAAAAATTATGCTACAGAAACTTTTAAAAAATAATTATCAACGTCCAGTATCTCAAAACTAAGCGTCCTAAAAGAAAATGTTATAGAGCAAAACAAATATTATATTTCGATGTACCATCGATTCTAAAATTTTCTGTATTTAAACCTGATACACCCTATATGTAAATTTTATAGGAATACTACTTATAATCAAGGTATAATTTATCAGTTCATTTATTTGGGGTAAAACTGAATATTTAGTACTTTCTGTCTTCATTTCTTAAACCATTTTTATTACATACTAAAAGATGTCCTCTGTTTTGGCGAATGCGCTCCCTGCGTAATTAAACGTGTTAAGATTAATTTCCCTAATTTTTAGAATGTTTATCAAGGACCTTTTCCTAAGAGCTGAAAGAGCATTGCTTAGGTAAGTTTTTAATAATATCTGAATAAACCTACACACAAAGATTTAAATAAAATCCACGTTTAAATTTGACTCTTCGCTTTTACAAAGTAGAAAAACTAAGTTTATGAAGTTCTAGGTAAGTAACGAAGCCACTTTGGATTTTATTGGTTAAATAATCTAAATAATCCATTCATTCCTAATAAAAAAATTAATGAAATATTTGTTATAAAAAGGTTTGTTTTTCTTGTACACTTCAATAATTGTAGAAATGCACGGTTAAATTAAAAAATATTAAAAAATTTATTATCACAAATATTGTAACAGTTGATATATAGATATGTTTGTTTCAATCGATTAAAATTAAGTATTCTATCACCTTCTAAAATTATTGTAAATGCTTGCAAGACACCCTGTATATGGAAATGTTTATTTCTTAGTTTTTATCAACGAAAAATTTGACATGTTGAATTTTTGTAAACTTCCGAAACTAAAAATATTTTACTACATTTTTTTCACTATTTTTCATTATCTGTCATCAGATATAATTTACCAAGTAGATGCGTGTAGGTCAAGGATCACTTCAGGAACTTCAAAAATAGATTCTCTGTAGCGTCGAGTTTTAAGGCAGTATTATCCAAAATACTTACATAAATATTAAATTTTTCAAAAACTTTAACATCCTTATTTTGAAAATTCAGGCATTGGGGACATAGGATCTCATGAAACTATTTTTCTTAATACATGATATTGAATATTTTAGACATAAAAATCGGTTAAAGTAAATCACCTTGTATTTATTATTTTAATATATTTCTACCACGGCAAATTTTCTGATGGATTCCAGGAATACCATTCAATAAATTTAATGTATCACAAAACACAAATTTAAAAAATGCAAGATTTTTTAACGCAGGGTAATAGTAATGTAATAAATATTATAAACATTTCAAAGTCATCCACGACAGCAAAACACATTACCATTTCACTTTTTAAATTATAGTAATTATATAAAAGTAATGGAAGTAAATATGTATTAATCATGACTAGCGTTTATGTAGAAATATCTTCATTAGCATAACCGACACTCTGCAGTATACCAAGTTCCTTATACTTATTTAGCACCGCCAAACAACGACGAGGATACATTTCGTTTACAAATAGGCAGGTAATTATTTAACACCAAATAAAGTGAAAATAACAGGAAGGTTGTTCCATTCAAAAATGGAAGAAGCGAGATCATTAAAGAAACGATCTTTGAAAAACAACGAATCTATGAATTTTATATCTATAACTATACACGATTAACTATGACTAAGTACACATATTTTAAGAGATAATAGGAAAAAATAAGAATTAACGAAATCGCCCATAAAAAAATGTCCAAACTTATTTATAAAGCGAAAACAAATTTTTTTCAAAACTATATTAAACCCTTATTTATCGCAGCACTGGCACAGTATAGCTAGATCAGTAGGGACAGCTAACGAATTTATGAATGAAATGCGCCAGTCAAATTCTTTGACCTTGTTGTTTGAAGTAAAGATAACATCACTCCCACTTGGAAGTGAGGCTCTCTTCACTATTATTTACTGCGTGATTTACTTTGTAACCTGTGACTGTCAAAATTTAAATTGTAAT
Organism: Monochamus alternatus; assembly: GCA_037114965.1. NCBI lineage: Eukaryota > Metazoa > Arthropoda > Insecta > Coleoptera > Cerambycidae > Monochamus > Monochamus alternatus. The sequence continues at coordinate 17,442,371 of CM073435.1, read as the reverse complement.
TGTGGTACTCAAAATGTAATATGATTTTGAAAATTTGTAGTAAATGATATTGGTTTTATAAGTTATCTATAATCAGTAAATTTAATGTAAATAGTTTAAATAATGAAAAATAAATAAATAATAGAAGTTGGTGTGACTTTATTTTACATTTTTTTTTAATTCACTACTACATATATTCATTATTTGTAATTATTGTTAGTACCAGCAGTTTTTTATTTATATATTTCTTCGAGTTAACAGAAATTCAAATAGATGACCCGTTGCAAATATAAGAATCTGCAAATTTGTGAAATACGTGTAATTTTTAAAAATAATAAAACAAATTATTGTTTAAATTAGAAAAAAACGCTAGATATGTGAAATAAATTGTCATGATGATTATTTAAATAACATTTTTATAATAAATATCTTGAAAGAGGTTTATTATTAATAATTTAACAAGCGTATGAAAATTTTGAAGACAATAAATAAAACAGAGATGTCCCCACCTGGAATTATGACATTTAATAAAATACAGTTTATATAAGCATTTTATTTCATTATAAAAAAATAGCACATAGCTATGGCGAGTGTACATTTATATTTAAAGTTGAACATACTTATTTCCTACTTATAAACAAAGGTAACTTGGTTGAACAATTCCTGGACTAGTTACCATGTTGTTGCTTTAGGTTTTTTGACTTTTCAAGAGCCATATGTTCGCTTCTTCAGAAACAATTCTGAAATTGAATTAAGTCCTCTAATCGAAGGTATATAATGTGCATTGGCTCATGAAATTTCAGTGCATTGTTTGAAGTCGATCGCAAACCAATTTGCGAATGAAATCCTCGAAGCACGTAGAAATTAAATAGGAGGTGGTGAGATAGATTTTCCTCCTTGTTGTCTGATACTACCAAATTAATTCTCAAGACTGCATTAAAATTTCCACATTTTTCTGTGATGGTTTCGAAAAAATACATTCTTATATAGATAAAATCAAAAATTTTCTAAATATGTATTTCTATATGTTCCAACACAGATAGCTATTTCGAAACAAACGTTAAATACTTTTACCTGACACTATATCGTCAGAAAATATTGTAAGGTAAGCATTTGCAATAAGTCGTTTTCCTTTGTGATCTTTGAAAATTTCTTGTGAAAAATGTAGCATGAATTTACATGAATTTCAATCATAAAATGAAATCAGTTTTACAAACACAAAAAATAAGAAATGAATACTGTTTGCAAATTGCACTAATGTATGTAATGCTGGTTGAAAATAATATTCCTGCGTTACAAATTTTATGCACTACCAGAAAAAACGATACACGGAAAATAATAAAGAATATTTTATGTTCTTAATTTATTATAATTCTATATAATAATTATAAAATTACCTACTGTTGTTTTTTGGGAATCTAAAAAACCCATGTGTATAATTTCCAGCCACTTCCTACTGCACAAGAAACTCCTACTTTTTTGTACCTTGATCCGGTTCTTCTGGTGCATTAATAATTATTTTTTAGAAATATAACAAAATAGTAAAATTTGAAACCAGGACTGGAACGCAACTCAAATAGGTTAAGAACTAGAATATCACAAAACGAACAGACACATAAGAGGTTATACTACGAAACGTAGAACAAAACGAGTGCATAAATGGTGATGAATGAATTCTGAAAATGGCTTGGAGGAAAAGTGCAGCTGTCCTTACTGGTCTTTCTATACTGTGGTACTGGCCTTCTGTCAGCAGCGAGGTTAGGTTTATTGAGTCAAAGTCAAAGGTGTAGGTGTAGTGACAGATCATCGTGTTGACACGTTTATCAATTTACGGTGCCTTGAAAGAAAACAAAATATTTACAAAATGTAGATTACCTACCTTACCAGCACCTACCTTACTAATTTCCGGGATGATATGTGGAGAGATTTTAAGAATGTTGAGTAATTTTGTGTTTTCTTATTTGTTTAAATTAAAACTTGTTATTGCAAAGATTTTTGATGCTGGAGACCTCTCCTTCCCTCTACCGTTCTTTTTGGATTACCTCCATCGGAAAAGACCACAAAGGATAACAAAAAAGATACACATAAATACATAAAAACACTGCCACACGTTTGCCGCCAAGGCATTGTAACAGTTGTTCAACGTGATTCAAAGAGGATTCCGCATAATATTTTGTCTAAGTACTCGGTAAACGACTTTGGTATTACGCTGCCACACGATAATATGTACTTGTCACACTTCCCATAAATCAGCACCTCATCTGTCATCTAGGTAACTTTTCAATGGACTATAGGGAAAATTAGTGTTCACTTCGCGCTGTAAAACACAAACTAATAAATTTAATAAAAAAAAGTATATAATACAAATTCTTCGTTGAAAACCACTCTACAAAAATGCTCTAATGTCATTTTCTTTAAATAAAAAAATAAATAAATTACGGCGTCCAAAAGAAAATTTGTCCAAAAATTTTGATTGTTTTTCTTTAATATCTTTGTTATTTTTGATTTTACAACAAAAAGTTACTGGACTAAAATTGTAGAGAATTCAATTTTCAATAAATAAATTTTGTATGACCAATAGTTTACCTGATAAATGCTAAAAACAATTTAACCCCCTTTTCCAAGATGGCAGCCAAACCTCGAGGGTTGTGAGCCCACAGTTAAGCTTTTTTTGACCCGCCCCCCTCACATCTAAACAATAAAATTGCGTTCTCTAAAAAATGCACGCTAAGGCCAAAATAATGTAACATTTCAATGGACTATCTAGGTTATTTTAGAACAGTTAGTGACTAATTTTTTATATTAACCATTTTATAAAATAATTAAATAAAAGAATTTATGTAGGGTATGTTAGTGGATAATTATGACGGATCTGCAATGAGTGAAAATGTATTTTTGGCAGTGTGCATCGAAGGAACAAAGACTGAATGTAAAATACTACAATTAACCGGATTAACTGTTACTGTTATCTAGTAGGTACTTAGGTATTATTATTCATATAAACGTTTATTTTCCTTATTTCTACATTTGACAATGCTGTTTAATAGATATTTTTTAGTAACCGTTAGTTAAAAGTTATTGCAAATTTTGAAGCCAACTATGTAACACTAAGGTAAACTCTAATAGGCCAAGCAACTCTATTTTACGGTACCTCATCGTTAAGCAACATATGACGAGTTGCACGTACAGCTTTTGTTGACTGTTATGCTTCTTTTAGTAAATCTTAAAATTCCAAAACAATGTACGCATTAAAATGGATCGTTTTATCGTTATCATTTTAGTGTTTTGTAGTGTGTGCATAGTATCATTTGTGTTAAACGTAATTTACTGATAGAGTGATATAACATTGTAATAATAATGAATATACACATATTGTTGTAATAATATCGATAAAAGAACGATTATTTGAGCATCCTTTATTTTTTGCAGAACATAATAAAAGATGTACAACTTCTGATATAACCGGTTGTTACTAATTGGTGTGTATAGTGACACTGGCGTGTAATTAGAAACTAAAAGATATATTTAAATCCGTAGGCGGACGATACTAAAGAGCATATTTAATAGTATTTCTTATTTCGTACTTGTAGATGGTGCTACTGTGCTAATAATCCTTCTCTTTCTAAAAAAAATAAAATTGAGTACCAATCATCTGTTAGATGAAAATGTTATTTATTGCTTCATAACGAGAATAACGTTCTATAACTTTTTAAATTAAAGTTTCCGATGGATCGATAATTATTATTAAAGGACAAAAAAAATGCAATGCATTTTCTGGATTAATTAGATATATTAAATTACGTATTATATTCAATTTATAAAATAGCAAGTGATACTTGATTGATAAATTTACTTGACAAAAGGGTAATGAGTCTATTAAGTCTATTAAGTAATAATTCTGAATATTATATACAGTATGCGCCAAAAGTATGGAATAATTTCAATAAAAACGAAACAATTATTTTTTGGAAAAAATCCTCGAACAGGTCGATTTTTAATGTAAAAAATATATATTTTAGCGTAAAATGCGATTTTCAAATGTCATCTGTTTTCGAGTAATGACGTCATCGATTTTTTTTTAATGGCAACACCATATTTTTTTCCTTGATTCTGAAAGATCGTTTAATTCTCTATCAGACAGTACTAAAATTTTGCCCTCTTACATAGGAAAGTTTTCGAGTAAATGACGATTGAATGTTAGAAAACGTAAATCAATTAAAATAAAGCAAAAACGTTATCAAGTTTAGTTTTTCGAATTCCATAGTTCTTTTATGGATCACGTAGGTGAAAATCTTTGCAAAGTGTCATTGTCACACCGACTTTCTAATAAGTATTGTAAGCGACATAGAAATTATTATTCAATTTAAAGCATTATGTCACATTTAACTGTTACTCATAGAATTGAAATTTTAATTCTTATCGGATGCGGGAATATGACTAGAACTCAGCAGGAAGTTTGCGATTTATTTAATGAAAAATATCCAGATCGCCCTATCAGCCAATCAACAGTCAGAAAGGTAGAATCTAAATTTAGAGAAACTGGCAATGTTGTAAATATTCCAAAACCTGGACGTCCAAGCATTAATGAAAATCAGAAACAGAACATTTTGATAAGTATGGTGGATAATCCTCATAATTCTTCACGATTGGTTGCATTAAACAATGACACTGGTCAGAGCTCAGTGCTACGTATCTTGAGGAAGGAAAAATATCATCCCTACAAAATTCAACTTGTGCAGGAACTCAATGAAGATGATCCCGATCGCCGCTTACACTTTTGCGAAATTCTAATGGATTTATGTCAAGGAAATAGAATTTTACACCGGCAAATACTTTTTTCAGATGAGGCCACATTTTGTCTGAATGGTACAGTAAACCGTCAAACTTGCAGATATTGGAGTCGGGAAAATCCTCATTGGATGGCAGAGGCACATACCCAACACCCTCAGAAATTAAATGTGTGGGCTGGAGTAGTTGACGACAGAATAGTAGGGCCTTTCTTCTTTGAAGGAACCCTTACAGGACAAAGATATTTAGAGATTCTAGAAAATGATTTTGTTCCAGCCCTTGCAGTAATTTTTCCTAACGATAATGACCCTGACATTCCTGACGATACAATATGGTTTCAGCAAGATGGTGCACCTCTGCACTATGCGCGCCCTGTACGAGATTTTTTGAACAACTAGTTTCTAGTTTCTTGTGCTCCCATGGGACTCCACCTAACGTCAAAAGCATATCTACATACTCAGAATATGTATACTGTTGCATTTTCAAACAATTTTCAAAATAAAAATACTTTCTGTTAACAGTCAGACTAGTTGTTTTCTCCATGGCACACTGCAATTATTTTTTTTGGCTATGTATTTGATGTTAAATGTAGGTCACGTTAGGAATGATTGAAATCGAATTTACTGAAGAACGGTACATCCTATTGAAATTTAACAAGAGTACATTTTTTATGTTAAATACTTAATATTTTTATATTTTGGAGTCAGAAACTATAAAAAATTAACTACAAAAAAGATGTTTCAATTTGTATCAGAGCCTTGCATTTTCTCACGCCCCTGTAGAAAATTTAAAATGTAGTTTATGGAACTTATTAAGCACGTCAAGGTTAATATCTTACCAAAATTTCGTGATTTAATATTGAACCGTCTTGATATTACGCATTAAAAGCTGTTTCTGAGGTTATCCCTTTAAGTGAGCGTATCTCCCTTAGGAGCCGCCACTGACAAAAGTTGTACTAAGGTTTTCGTAATTTTTCGACTTGTTCTACAAGGTTACAAATTTTGAATACTTACTACTGCTACACCTTGTATGGGCGGACAATAGTACTAACATTTGATCAACTTATTCAGGTGTACCCATGCTCAAGTGTCTTCTAGACTACAATATGGGATATCCTTCTGGGGTAGCTGAACTCAGTCACTGAGTGTATTTAAGACGCAAAAAGGATATTAAAATGTATTTATGGAGCTTCTCAAAACACTTCATATAAGACGCTCTTAAAAAAATTTAATATTTTAACATTAACTTGTATGCTGATATGTACTTTTATTTTTACCAAAAGAAAGGATTTTCTTTTAAATAGTGATATACATAATGTAAATACACGTCAAAAAAATAAATATCATATTTAGAATTTTAAATACAATGTAACTTTTAAGTCGCTACCTTACTTGGGTTTATATATGTTTAATAAATTGCCAAATTTTATAAAAGATTCTCCAAATCTATCACGTTTTAAAAAACAACTCAATATTTACCTCTTAGAAATCTTAGGATCTCTTGGAATTTCTTTAGACCCGCCAGTTTTTCTTTTTCATTTTGGTTTTACAATTAGCCACAATATAAATTATTGTGCCACCAAAATTATAACATACCATAATTTGAAATTGGACATAAAAGTCCAACAGCACTGAAATAGGAACCAAAACGTAAGAAATACCAGAACAACAATTATTATGCCAAAACATGAAAATAATTCCAGTATGACAAAAATGGGACACAGGGATACTTCTAAAGTACAAATAAAAGCAGAAATTTATTAGCGATCAATATCTGACATTGTCAATTCAAATACCAATGACGTCATTCGTGAGTTTGTGGGGGAAGGAGTGAAGGGAATCAGCAGTTTGTAGGCAACCCCCTTTGTTTAGGAATCTAGGTAGGCAATCTCTTCAATTTAAGGATCTTGCTGTAAGACAAATTTATATTGGTGGTCGTATATACAGAAAAACAGTTTAAAATAATTTATATTAGAACAACAAATTGCATGTCTGGCAAAACGTCTGTAGTCGCCAACGTGGCCTTTTAATGAATATTTTTTAATTGTTTATTTTGATAATTGACCTATAAATCGACTCTACAGCTTGTAAACAAAATTTAAATTTTTAATTATTCACAACCTTTGAAGCGACACGGGATCGAAAATATTCCGCTTTGACATGTTAATGTCTCAGTATAACAAAATTGGCATTATCGCCAATAATGACCTGAGGAAGCTTTGCATTTTCTAATTTATTTTAACAAAGTGCATAATTGCTATATATTTAAAGCCTTATTATTTATCTGGAACTAAAAGGCAATTAGGTATTAATATTAAATGTCACATAGAAAATAATATAATTAATATTTATTACAGAGTTCGTGATAGTTACTTGTAATTATCAGCTACCTTCAATTACAACATTATTACCTTACACCATTTACCTGTTTGATCAAAATATAGGTAGATCGATTGAACTTTCAACAGCGGAAAGCGGAGAATAGTTATTTATGCAAATAAATCAAACAGTGCTGAAAAGACCCATTTGTACAGTTACATACAATTTTTTTTATACAATCACTCAGTAACTATAAATAAATAATTAAATAATAACAATTGTATTCTTGTAAATCGATATAGTAGCGACCCACAGCAAATATTCATAAGGTCAGCAAATTACCAAACAATAAACGTCATAAATAAAAAATATATTATATATTTTTTTAATTGTACACGTTGAGTTAATTATTTTCAATGGTCTAAAACAAATGCATAACTATATGTTTTCACTAATAATGAATACAGTTAGATGGGCACTAAAGAAAATGAAAGCTAGGATTTAGGTTATACGTAAAATATTCCAATGTTTACATACCAATACCCAATTTTCTACCATTTTTTAATTTTCTATTTACAAAATGCTTTATATCAATAATTTTATTTTTAAATATTATCTTCGTATTGTTAACAGACCTAAGTAATCCTATCAACAATTTTTTTCCTATAACAAATTTATCAAATTTGATAGAACGTTAGTAAATATTCTTTCAAATTTTGTTTTCCAATAACCGTCTTTCCAATAATATCACAGTTTTTAACATTTTTCTAGAAAATGGTGCATTATTATCAAATTTATTATAGTCTGTTTTGAAATGAAAGAGAGTAATAAAACCCCGAAATAAGAACCGGCCATGGGCGTGGTAATATTTCGTTTCAGGTAATTATCGGATAACACTAATGCTAACAGGTAATGGGTGTACATTAGTATATTTTAGTGAATACATCATAGGGCAGGAGCCAGTGTATTGTGACAGATCAATCCAGTCTTAGAGCTGAATATACGAAGACGTGCTAGTGCAGTAGAGTAAAATCATCTACATGGGGGTTAAAAAGTCGTTATAGATGATTTCTTCAAAAATGTCATTCGCAGAAAAGTACACTCATTTTATTTAAAAAAAGAAATACCAACGCTAAACAAAATTTTTAGTGAACTTTCAGAGGCTAACGATTTGCCAAAAATCAGTAGAAGCAAATTATAGGCCGTCTTACGGAAGTCAGTTCTTATCGATAAAGATGAAAGTATTTGTTGGCGAAGATCCTACTTAAGATCAGTTAGAAAATTCCGTGACGAAGAGAATATTTATTATCTAGACGAAACTTGGGTCAACGAGGGATATACTGTAACAAAAGTATGGCAAGATAAAAATGTAAAAAGTTTTCGACAAGCATTTTTGGATGGACTTTCAACAGGGTTCAAGGCACCTTCAGGTAAAGGGCGAAGATTAATAGTGACACATATAGGTAGTGCCAGTGGTTTTGTAGATGGCGGTTTACTTTTATTTGAATCTAAAAATACAGATGACTATCACGAAGACATGAACGCAGATGTTTTCGAAGAGTATTTTACACAGATGTTGGATCTTATTCCTCCGGAGTCTGTAATTGTCATGGATAATGCCAGTTATCATCCACGGCAGACCGAGCGGATGCCTACGACTGCTTGGAGGAAAGCCGATATAATTCAATGGTTATCCGGAAAAAACATTTCTTTTGAAACAAATATGGTAAAAAAGGAACTTTTGACACATGTCAATCTTAATAAAGATCAGAAAAAATATGTTATCGCTGAAATGACAACAAATCGCCAAACAACGGTACGACGGTTACCACTTTATCACTGTGAACTTAACCCAATCGAATTAGTCTGGGCGCAGGAAAAAGAAGATATAGCGCGAAATAATACGACGTTTAAATTAAGTGACGTGAAAATTTTGTTAAAAAATTCCTTGGAACGAGTAACTGCAGATAACTGGCAAAGATGTATACATCATGTACAAAAAGAAGAGAAGAAAATGTGGAAACTCGATAATTTAATTGACGTTACTGTGGAACCTATCGTAATAAATCTAGGAGACAAAGATAATTCATCAGAATATTCAAATGATGAATTATAATATACCTACTTCTTTATTTTCATATTGTACATTTATACAACACTACATTTACTCACCATAATTTGAATTTTCAAAATACATATATTTTTGTGTGGAATAAAAGTCTATTCATTAAATTTAAATAAATATTTTAATAATAATATTGAATAATTTTATTTGAATTATTAAAAACCCTCTTAACCCGGTTATGATGCTTAAAGTAGCCTCATGTTTTGAAATACTGTTTTTATATTGTTTACTTATAAGAGAAATAGACCAAGAAATTGAAGCGGCATAGACAGAGACGGATTGTCGGGGATTAAATTTTAGCTACCTGCTACAAATTAGTACAACCTGGTCACACAATTTTTTTTAAAAATACACCTCATCTATACCGATAATACATAATATAAAAATATTGAATATAAGCACCAGTACTACATTTATTTACGATTTGCATACATAATAAGCTTTTATTACTCTCTTTCATTTCTAAACAGACTATAGAAGCACGTTTTTGGTATAAAATGTAAATTTTACATAGTATCACAAGCCTTGACATGGCAATGGGAAAACGTAAAGGCAAAAAAAGGTACAGGATGTCTGTGGAAGTGGTAGCAACTATACCCGAGTTAAGAAATAGTAAAGTGATTCATTTGTAGCACTTAGACGTGTACGCGGGGTGAGGGTTGCATGAGACAAGATTCCATAGGTGTGTCACTTGAGAAGGGTTCAAAAAACACAAAATTACCAAAAACAAGTTAACGTTGACTAGCACTTTAATAGTTTGCTTTAAAAAGTTTATACCAACGAATTCTAACCCCTAGAATGAGCTTTGTGAATAAAAGAAGGAATATATTATTTCATTTGTAGCCAACATATAGATAAAGAACTACCGTTGTGAATGTTTAACTTCCAATTGTAGTCAATATCTAGATAAAAAACTGCCAATATTACCAAGGACAGAGTATACTCACGTATACCCAAAGAGATAAAACAGCAACGGGATATAAATTGGCATGAATAAAAATAACATATATTTTATTCAGCACATAAAAGTGATACCTTTCCGTTTATTCAGTATTTAATGTTGAAAGCCTCGCATTTTTCAATATTTATGTAAATACAAATATTACCCAATGAATTTATTTATTTCAATACCAATTCTATCTTGTAAGAAAACGCGCACGATAATGACCGCCGCATCCAACTATCTCCGAACTATCGTCGATGACTTTCGATCGTACGGAAAACTTGTATGATTTGTTGGCATTAGCTTTATTCACGTGGACTTTCAAACAAAGTCCCTTTGTAGGGGTTATAATGTGTTGGTTTATACTCACCAGTAGAATGCTGTCCTTTTAGATGGCGGTGACCTACCACCACACACTTTAACACAATACACTGCACTAATTAGACACACTGCACACTTAACACTTACCGTCGGCTATGGTGCATCTCCCATTACAACCACACCACCAGATTTCATAAGTAGCAAAACAATGCCATACTTTTATCATCGTATGGCCTTCATTTATGTATGTTTCGCCAGTGTAGTTCTTCGATTCAGATTTCAAGCTTTTAATATTTGCCTTTAAAATGCCATCAATGAATTGTTCTACGAATCTTAAATTTTATGATCAACTTCTACCTTCTCCCTTCCGTGAATTTCCACAATTTTCCGTTTCGTAGTTGTATACTCTTCTTTGTCATTCTTTATCGCATGATATTTGAATCACTTACACTCATACTTTGGTCTCAACCCCCCTAATTCCTACATACAAGTTTTTTGTCATCCGATATATCTCACTTGCTAGTTTAGGGCGTTTATGATTTTGAGAACACGTTGTATAGCTCTAAATTAATTACAATCAAATTAGCAGAAAGATATACCCAAAATTTTCCTTCGAGCACACCCATGGTAGCGCTCTAGATGGAACAGATGGGTCAGTCCATTCATCATAAACAATAGAAATCGAACATTCTGATGCAGCGCATGCTTATTTGCTGCAGCAGAAGCTGGCAATCGGGTATACTCTGCCAGATATGCCAAATTTTGATGAAATATGTGTTTATTTTTCAATGCTATCAGCTGCAGCAAATTTGCCATGTCTTTTCGGAGCACCCTGTATACCAACACGAAATCTCAACTTGAAATATGTTTATTCGGTATTTTAATATATGGGTACCTATCTACCTGGAAAATAAAAATAAATCTCTTCAATTAATTAATATTTTTTACTTTTTGCACATCAAAGTCAAAATTTATATGGTAATATAATTCCTTTGACAAACAAAATTTTTTATAAAAAAGTCACTTCCCTCGTAAAATAAAAAAGTTTCTTTACGAACAGGAATACGTTGATAATATTTTTTCTTCTGTAAGCTGCAAACGGAAATATGCAAATGTAATGGGATATGCTTATGCCTCTAGTACTTCAATAATGTTAAACTTAAATTGCCGTAGGCTGGGAACTGACAAATATCCGTGTAAATAACGGAAGCTTACGAGTAAACCACAACTCGCAATGCGTTGTAAGACTAGCGTGTGTCCCAACTTACAAAAAGTTTATCCATCTGCCGGAAAATCTGGCAAGATGGATTATATTAAAGGTCTACTGGTTTGCACAAAACTTAGCTTTTAAATTCATCCAGGTTTTCAGAATGAAAGGAGAACGTTTTTAAAAAAGTCCGAAAGTTGTCTAAAATAAAAACACTATGCAGAGTGAGTAAGTCATAATGTCATTAATTTTAAGAGGAGATAGGTAATACTGAGTATAATACGAATAGGCGATTAAAAAAAATCTAAATGCATATTTACGCCGAAAAAAAATATTTTCAAATCATTATTGAAACCCCCTTTTCAGGCTGTCACTGACCGCTCACAGACTTCGCCGTTTACAGCTTATAGTTCAACTCGATGTCGACCTGATGCGACGTTGCCAAATTGAAATATTTTCCTAGTACCTACCTAGGTATTAGACATCATAAATAAACGGTTGTACTGACTATTTTAGAATCTCATATTTTTTCTTTCTCAATTCAGCCAATGATAATTTAAAATGTTAATATCGAATAAAATCAAATAATTCTATTAAAAATTGTAATTAACGCAGTCCATTCAGGTTTTCCGGTAGAAAATACAGTGCAATCAAACGATCCCCGTACACTTCTGTCCATACGTTGACAACAAATCACCTCTGAAAGCTAAACGGACGAGTAACGAGCGAATTTTCGTCCGACCAAAATGTTGCTATTATGACTGCAAAGAAATTAGCTTGGTTATAGTTTAAAAAATATTTAACATTGAAATTACAAAACTCCAACGTATTTAATAATAAACCGAATAATAAACCATTTAGGTACATAAAAAAAACTATATCCAATGGGTAAATTAAGAGAAGCATTAAGAGAAGAAGAAAAGTGTTACGTGTTTAAATACTAAGTAATAAAAAACCCTCCTGCTGTCCAAGACCGAAACGGCACGCCTCTGATCAAATGCTCATAAAAGTTATCGAAAGTGAATCTTGACCTACCGTATTATTAGGTCAATAATCTAGTTTTGTACTGTTATTTAACGACAAGGAGTAAAACTTACTTTTTTATCTAGATACATGAATGAATTTTCCTTAAATATTGATTTATTTGTTAATAAAAACAAATGTAGATAATAAATGAATGTTAGGTTATTACAGTTTAATAATTTTGATATTACGTTTTCACTACGTTTAGAACTGAATATGAATTTTTAGCATTACTTGTAAGTACAATTGTTGCTTATTACTTTACTTATTTATTGTGTTAGAGTGTTATTATTAATTGAAACCGTTTGCTGAAAAATATTGTATTTAAAAGTTGTCTTTATATATTTTTTGTCTTAGTTATTGAAACAGTTTTGTGAAAAATGTTATACTTATTAACCCGATACTTTTTCTAACATTACATACATAGTGTTTAACAAAATTGAATCAGGTTGAAAATAAACACGGTGAGATGATGATGAGATTATCACGATGATAACGACGACGACAGTGACGATTATAAAAACGAAGATGAAGATGATAGTGATGATGAAAATTGAAAATGATGACGTTTAAAGATGATGTTGATGAAGCTTGTAAATAATGCAGGATTGAAGATGATACTGAAAATGAAGATAATGATGAAGATTGAAGATGATGTTGAAGATTGAAGATGACGATGGTGATGAAGAGATGATGGTGATGCTTGCCATAATCATCATATAAACACAAAGTTGAAGGTGATGATGAACATGCTATATGGTGATGAAGATGAGGAACATGATTATGATGAAATCAAGATTATGAAAATAATGAAGGTGATGAAGACGATAAATATGATTATGATGATAATATATTTAAATACCAGATAATAATATATTTACTGGCTACAAATGCGTAGCGATGCTCATGTCGTAGGTCCAAAAGAAAGATCAAGTCCGTGATAGCGGACTTGCCCACCTTTGTAGTGAGATATTTTTAAAAACTGTACTTACTAAAAACTATGAAATTCCATAAAATCATTAATATAGCCTGATAACGTAAACAAGTTCAAAATATAAATGCTTTAGATATCAATGCCGATGTATTGCAATTTTTAATAGTTATGTGTGCATGTACTGCTATCCTGCTTTTTAGATGAGCAAAACAAATTTTTAATTATTTGTTTTAATCATGGAGACTTCCATTTTTTTGTCCACAAATTTAAATATACGAACGTCATGTCTGTGCACTTACAATATGACTACTAATTAAAATTCTGTGAATAGATTTAACAAAATTGTACGTTGTTCGATTATTATAAAGTGTAAGCGGCAATTTTCCAAGTACCCTGGATTCCCTAATTATAACTCATTATCTAATTACAAACCTTATAACACATTTCAGAATAAATGTAATTAATGTTTTGCCATATTTTGTGAAACTCACAATGAAGTTTATTACTTCCATCAGGTATCTCAATTCAGTTTATACACACCCCTTAATTTTGTAGAGAGAGGGAGGTGACGCAAAATGTCATTGACCTCTGAAAAAAAAAACATTATTTGTTCTTGTTTAACTGATATATGAGAATTTCTTGCTTAATTTTTTAACAACACATTTATTGCTTGAACATTTTTATAATGCGAGTATAGTTCTGATATATTTGTCATTCTAAGAGTTTTATTTGCTTTTTTGCAACAGTATATAACGGCGGAAATACTTTCCATAATCTTTAGATATAGTAAATTAAACTAAATAATCGTCAGGTACAGGGGTGTTTAGGGGGCAAAAGCGATAAAAAAAGCCTAATAAACATATGGTCGAATATCAACGGTTAATGAGATAGCAATGAAAATATTTTTACCCGAATCAATTATTGTAATGCATCAGTACAGAAAAGAGTTTATTCTGTATGTACTATATATAATTATACAGGGTGACTCAGGTTTAATCTTGATAACTTCAGGAATCGATAGAACAGGTTAAAATAATGTTCATTTGTGATATAAACTTATTTCCTAAAACGCATCGTTTCCTAGATAGAGGGCGTTGAAGTAGAAATTTTTTTTATCGTTTTTCCCTCATAACTTTTGAACCACTTATCCGATTTAAGTGAAATTCGGAACACAAACAGTCCTTATGATCTTACAGCTTCTTAAGTTCGAACTACCTATCCCTCTCAGAAGTGTATTTTGTATGCTACCCCCCCACTTTATTTCAAAACTAAAAAAAAACAATTAATTTCAATATCTACATCTACACACCACTTTGATCTGATTAATTTCGGACTATTTTCGTCCCTGTTTGTTTTTCCGACGTTTGGTCTTGTTTCTGAGATATTCAAAGAAATTGGTGACACTGTAGCGCACCAGCCGCATAAATTTTATTTAACGTTATAGCAACCCATGGAAACAAATCTCAGTGATTTGTGTAAACTGACGTTTGTGAAAATCATTGTCAAAAGTATTATTTAAAGAGCATTTTTAGTGCTAAGAAAAAATGCCAAGAACGTTTACAAATGCTGAATATGCCGATATACATTATGTTTATGGTTTCTGTGACGGAAATTCCAACGCGTCAATTCGGGAGTACCGAACACGCTTCCCTAATAGAAGAATTCCAGATGCACAAGTTTTTGTAGATGTACCGCGTCGATTTTCGGATTATGGTTTCCACCGCTACAATGATCATAATCGTAATGTACCGCCAATAAATAATCAGCAAATTCTTAAACTTTTTGATATCGATAGAACTTTAAGCACATGCCGAGCAGCTCGGCAACTCCATTTATCTCAATCAAAAGTACTGACAGCACTCAAACAAGATCATCGAAGGATTTTTCATCTCCAACCAGTTCAAGGTTTGTCGCCAGGAGATGCTGAAAAACGTAAATTTTTGTAGATGGGTTTTAGATTCAACAGAAACTAATCCACAATTTCTGCATAAGTTTTCATGGACCGACGAATCTAATTTCACAAAAGCTGGAATTGTGAATTACCACAAAATTCACGTTTGGAGTGAAGTCTCCTCGACGTGATTGATGATGTTCCCTTAAATTTACGCCAAGGGAACTGGATGCAGTTGGATGGTGCCCCTGCATATTACGGAAGGCAAGTACGGCAGTGGTTGGATGAGAATTATCCTCGTCGATCCAAATATGTGGATTCCTTGCGAAGGACCAGTGGCTTGGCCTCCGCGCTTGCTAGATCTGAATCCTCTGGATTATTTCGTTTGAGGCCATCTAAAAGCAATTGTGTATGATACGCCAGTACATACCCGTGAGGAATTGATCCAAAGGATAAGACATGCTTGTGATGACATAAAAAACAATCCTGTTTAAATAGCAGCTGCGGTTAATACACTAGTTCGTCGATGCCATAAATGTGTTGAGGCTGGAGGAATGCACTTTGAACAATCATTGTAATTTTTTTAGTAGTTGATAAGTTTGTTGTAAATCTTGTAATAAGTAGTTGTTACTAAATTTATGTTTGAGGTTATTGACATGTTTTCTTAACACTAAGAACACTCTTTAATTAATACTTTTAACAATGATTTTCGCAAACGTCAGGTTTTTTTTTTGAGAGCCGCCCGACAGTGTCCCGGAAGCACCGCAGCCTATAGACTTACTACAGTGGGATTCGAACCCACACCGACATAGCCGATCCAGACTGGTTCCACGAGCAGTCGTCTCCCAGCCACCTCGGCTATCGCGGCGCCCAAAACGTCAGTTTACACACATCACTGAGTTTTGTTTTCATGGATTGCTATAACTTTAAATGAAATTTACGCGGCTGGTGCGCTACACTGTCACCAATTTTTTTGAATATTTCAGAAACAAGACCAAACGTCGAAAAAAAACAGGAGACGAGAAAGTTTCGAAATTAATCAGGTCAAAGTGGTGTGTAGATGTTTTATTAAAAATATTTTTTTTTTGTAGCTTTTAGGTAAAGTAAGAGAGGGGTAGCATACAAAATACACTTCTAAGAAGGGTAGGTAGTTCAAACTTAAGAAGCTTATTTATGATCATAAGTAGTGTTTGTGTTCTCGGAAACGATGCGTTTTAGGAAATAATTTTATATCACAAATGAACATTATTTTAAACTATTCTATTGATTCCTGAAGTTATCAAGATTAAACCTGAATCACCCTGCTTAATTGATTAAAGATCTGATAAACCTAAATTAATTAATTAAAATTCCAAATATACCAACATCTACCTCGAAGCATGCATCAGCTCGTTTGTGGATTGCACGGGTATCTTGTTGAAGTGCGGTGATTTTCTCTTATGAGTGCTGCATAATTGACAATCCGATCGAATAGCGACTCTCTTGTGCTCACTTTTGTTGGATATACTAATGTCGTAAACCATACCCAGAGGCAGTAATCAAGGGCATTCAAATCTGATGACCTTGCTGGCCAATTTTGAAAACCACCTCGGCCAATCCAGCATTGTGGAAAGCGATTGTTAAGATGATTGATCACAATATGACTAAAATGTGTAGGGGCACCATCATGCTGAAGGTATATGTGTTGCTTAATATCCAATAGAACACCGTCCAGTAGATCTGTCAAATTATTTTCTAAAAAATTCTATATGTCTAGCTCCAGTAAAGCGACCATCTATCACAACTGGGCCTAGTAATTGATTATTAATCATACCACGTTCTACCATATATTTATAATTTCTTTTTCCACTTCTAGTCCATGGCCAGCTTGCCTCTCAGATGTAATTCTCACACTGGGAAACATTCCAGTTTCACGTGCATTGTTGAAAACTGTATGGAATATATTTCTATCTAGCAATCTTCTGTTCGGAAAGCGACGTCGATATTCAGCAACTGCACGATTAGTGCTACCGTTACAATACCCATAGATAAAAATAATATCAGCATATTCTGGATGACTAAATGAGGCAGGCATTACAAAATTATGTGTGTACAATACCGACTAAATGAACGCACATGTAAAAATAAATACGACAGTTATAAAATTAGCGTTTAAATCACAAACGTCAAAATAAATGTGACAATTAGTAATCACTAATGTGAGTTTGGTTTAGAATGCATGATCTACTAAATAAAATATCAAATAATAATAGCAATAAAAATATTTTCATTGCTATCTCAGTAACCGTTGATATTCGACCATGTTTATTAGGCTTTTTTGTTCACGTTAACCCCCTAAACACCTCTCTCGAATATTGGGGACCCTAGTAGGGATTATTTTTTCATAGATAATTTATTCCAAAATATACTTCAGTGGAGTAGCTATTGAGGGAGTAGGAGATCTTTTTAGAAAAAAATCGTATGTCACTGGTTTTTTAAGTAATTTTATGTTTTTAAAATGTTCAATCAATCTTTTTAGAAAAAAATCGTACGTCACTGGTTTTTTAAATAATTTTATGTTTTTAAAATGTTCAATCAATTTGTGGCAATAAATTATTTAGACAATTGGGAAATCAAATATGAAAACACTTAAGTACGTTGCTATTTTCCATTTTCTATTGCTTAACAAGAAATGTATAACAATAAATTCAATACCTAATATTTTTTAGAAATTTCAGAACAATAAATAACTAAAAACAGATTTTAATATTCAAATTAAAAACATTAAAAAACCAGTGGCGTATGATTTTTTTACAAAAAAAGTACCCTACTCCCTTAATAACTATGCTACTGGACTTAACTTCGGAATAAGTTATCCATGAAAAAATAGTCCCTACTAAAAAAATGTCGTCCCCCAAATTTTATTACACAATCTTTTTTGCCAGTGAAGTTACAGGAGAAATATTTGACATCCTGTATCTCCGTAGAGAAACGTCTTATCAAAAATGTTTATTTGATTATAACTTGATTATTTTCATGGATAGAATACGCTATTAATTTGGAAAAACTTATCGTTAACACCTTGTATGTACAGGGTGTTAATGATAAGTTTGTTCAAACTTCACCGACATATTTTATCGATTAAAATATTTATGGTTTGTTGTATAACAATTTTGTATTCAAAGCTTCATAAGGGATTTACAAGATGTTACTACTTTATAAATGTTTTTGTTTTTATCCAACAAATACAGGAAAATATTATTTGACAATATTTGGGCGATGATATTTTTCCAATTTGAGTTAATTTGCTATGCCCTCCAGTGGCGCAGTTACTGGATGGGAGTGTATATTTTTTATAAAAAAAAATACGCCATAGATATGCAAAAAATTAATAAAATTTTTAGAATTTCCGTTTAATTTTTGACCAAAAAGTATTCTTGTGAAATAAGAATTGAGTAGACTGTTTTTTCGTTTTGACAACTTACATTATAAAATGTCGTTAGGGAACTGTAATTGTTCATGGCAATAAGTAATTAAAAGTGTCACTTATTTGGATTGAAGTTTTATTTTTGTAATTATGTAGTGTGTTTATTGATTATTGCTTTAAATAACATCGTTAAGCATATTTAAAAACTCTAATTATCTCTAAACCTGTCAATATTACGAACAGTTTATCGAAATACTTTTTCCCTCAGTGACGTACATTTTTTTCTTTAAAAGAATACACTATCCATCCATTATATTTTAAATTTTTAGGTGCATTGATAAATAGTTCAAAAATATCTCCGCTCAAATATTGTCAAATAATCTTTTCCTGTATTTAAGTGACAAAAAAAAATATAAATTTATAACACTCTGTAAAGTTCTTATTAAGCCTTGATTAAAAAACTGTTATATAAAAAACCCCAGCCATTTTCATCGATAGAATATGTCTGTGTAACACTCGATAAAATTTTGCGACCACTAGGTAAGCGTTTGTAGGATCTGTTCTATTAAACTTACAGAGAGTAGGCGAAGTTGCTGCAGAGATCGGTATATCGTATGGAAACGCTCAATCATTTCTCATGACTTGAGTTACCAAAATGTCTCAGTAAGATTAATTTTTCGCTTCCTGATGGAAAATGAGAAAGCAAACCGTCTTAAAGTTTTGTGAAAAATTTCTGGTGCGCTATCAAGTAGAGAGCAGGGATTTTTAAGTCATATTGTTACCTACGATGAGATGTGGGATTATTACATCCCAGAATTAAAATAAATAAGCACAGAGTGACGACAAAGTCTTATTCTTCACAAATGAACCACTACCACTATAAACCGCTTCAAGAACTTCTAGAACACTTGCCTCAAAGTCTGGATCTTTATTCTGTTCTTTAGCAAGAATTCTACTATCCCATCATTGTTAAAGTTAATATGCTGTATTATAATTGTTCTTCCACAAGATTTTTCTCTTTATTTCTTTCAACCTGGTTTGCAATCAGTATTTAACTTCCGCGGAAACTGATGTATATGTTTCAAGTTTTTTTTCCCTTTCTTTAGTCCACTAAGCTTATATTTGTTGCACTTGATCTTGATCAATTTTATCTGGTTAATAATTTCAGTATTAGTACTTTTCAAAGTTTTGTCAAGATCAATTACTGCTTTTTCTTTCAACGGAACTCAGTTCTGGTTGAATTCTTTGGTGCCTGTTCTCTAATCGTCAAGCTTTTTCTGATCTTGACTGAACGTATTCCTAGGACATTGATTTTTAAGATATCTCTTTCGTCCTCAATTCCAACACTAGATAAGTCTTTGTCTCATTTACATAATGAAATTATCACAGTCCTGTACTTTATAAAAGTTATCCAATAAATCTTGCAAACTCTTCACAAACCTTTCTACGTTCTTTTGAACTCCTCGTTGTTCTTCAGTTTGAAGCCTAAGTTGCTTTTCGAAGTCTGCCGAGCGGCTTTAATTTTCAGCGCCTGGGCCAAAGCTTCGAATATGTATATTTATATGTCTGGCTAACCTTAATGCTTGACTGATCTCAAACTCTTGCAGACCATCGATGAAGCTACTCAGTGTTAACTGCTCTTAGAACTCTGTCGGTGCGGTGGGGTAGGCTAGCTTCACTATACGCCGCTTCAAGTTCCTGTAGATTTTCTTTGAAGAAATGTCTTCGACCTTTTAGTTGCGCTTGGTAAACTTGTCGTAGAAGAGCTTCATCATACTTCATTTCTAAAGCATTCTCCAACGTTGGATAATCCTTTCGTTAATCCTCGGCTAGCGTTCTTAAAATCTCCATAGCCTTTCCATCATCAGTCGACAACTTAATTTTTGCAGACGGAAGAAAACTATAAAAACTAATGGGCTCCCTTGCAGACAACTACGGCTTTAGATTTATATTGCCTCATATTCTAAATTAATTATACTTTCTTCTATGACTTGAACTTTGTCTTGCACCTCATTTCTCAATGGATTAATTTTTTCTGGCGATTTTTATTTAATGAACCACTCCAAGTAACTGATCGTAATCAGTTATTGCAGATGATTCAAGATACTGAATTTGATATTAGAAAAAATATGAATTTACTATGCTTTCAAGAAAGTTTGGTTCGTAGTTGTTAGTTACGCATTCAGGAAAATTGGCTATTTTTTACATATTTCTGTACTTAGCTATGATTCCTGCTTGTTGCAATAAATTCTTTTCATTTTTTTAGTTATGATTATTTATTAAAGAAACAATTGTCTTAAAATCACCATAACTTTTAAACAAATAAAGATAGTACATTCGTTTATATAAAAATTTCTTTGTGAAATTTATTTTTCATTGCCAAAGAGAGTAATCCTCGATTTCGGTAGGAATTTCGTGTCCCCCCCAATCGAATACCACCCAATCCAGAATCTTATTAGTTTAAATTTTAGTCTTTTAATGATATCTATATATGCATAGATCGATGGAGGTTATGGAGGCGTATATTCCACAGTCCCTCCAAAATAAAACTCAGATTGCGTCTGAGAAACTCTAGACTCATGATCATTAAAAATATTTTTACAAAAAAAAACAGAATATGTGAATTCATATAAATGAACACCTTTAAGAAACTTTACTCGTGGCAATATAATAATAAAACCACAGCTTTGACAAAAGCTGAACCTTTAATATTCTCCAGGATTTAAAATTAATTAAGGCACATTTCTGTTAAAAGATATTTGTCAGCTGCAGAATTGTCTGACTCGACCCACGCAGAAGATTTATGAGAATTCCGGAATTTCAACATTCCATAATCTGTTGTTTAAAGTACATGGACTTAAATAGCAACATCAGACCCTAGCTTGATTGTGGCGAAATAGTAAGTGAAATAAGTTCATTTTTCGTCATAGAAATTTTTCGTTTCTTGTAAATGTCTTTACTACAAGATTGTCTTCTTTGATTATGATTTTTCCTTAATTGGATATTCTGACAGGTTTTCTACTTACATTATTAAATGGATGGGTAGACTGGTTGAATCGTATAACTTAACCGTATTCTTATTTCAATAACGAATTTATTAACTACACGAAAAGAAAGCTACACTAATATCAAGATTAATACACTTATTACAACAGTAGCTTAGTTAGGCTATTCCCCAAGTCTAATAATACTTTATTAAAAGATTCACTTATTATTGCATAATATTATATATTCTTCATTTAAGAATAAAAATTACATGAAATCAAGAAAACTTCTATACTTGAGTCAACAATTGTTATTCTCAAAATAACTTGAAAAAATTGCATACTGCAAATATCTGAAATAATATTAAATAATTTTGAATAAAGTAAATATAATAACATTACATAAAACAATAATTATCTAAAATAAAAATGAATCTAGCTAAATTTACTAACCTGGTTTAATGAAAACATTCTACAAATACCTAAGTTCACTTTTGAAACTGTGGGAATTCGAAAATTCAACTACAATAGATGAGATCTTATCTATTTCTTTTATTATTGCTTCTTCAAGTGGCCTTCTTTAAGTTGAATTGTTCATTAGCATACCTAGATGTTTGGTATCAAAGAGCATACATATGACTTCATTGATAGGAATTGTAGGAGAATTGGTTTTATATTAGCTTAAAATATATTTACAATACAGTTAAAACAAATACAAAAGCTAATAATAAAGAATATATATGGGTAGATATTGTGGGTGTAATACAACGCTGGTAGAGGCTTTAGTCCACAGAGTAGTTAATTTCACACAATCTTCTTAATATCTATATTACATAAAAACATAATTAGTACTTCTTGTTATATCGCATTCCTTTCTACAGTAGTTACTACTCTACCTACTTTATATAAGTAATCAAATAAAATAATACTAGTCAGTAGTCAGAAGTATTTAATTATTTATATAAGGTCGGAGGTAAGGAAAATAGATATTTATAAAATAAACTAAACACCTCAAAGACTTATAGCAAACTGTCAAAGTCATTCATTAGTGGTACACCAGACATATACCGCTTTCAAGATTGTTAGCTCTCCTCATGAAGCGAGGCAACTGAAGGCTTATCCGACGCAAGGGAACCTGAGTAGTATCAATCTTTAATTTAAGGAAGAATAACCTATTCTATAACTAAAAATATTTTATTTATATTTTAACAAAATATTATTCTTTAAATAAGTCTTAAATTTAATGTCATTCTAAGAAAGAAGTCTTGAATTATGTATAAGAATGCTTGGATGTCATAAATATGTAAATATTTATATCAAATATACTTTATTAATACATAAACACTTAAATGGTGTTTTAAATTTTAGGTATATTATGTTTAAATATACATTAGAATTTTTTCCTTCTGTCGGATAAGTCGTCGGTTGCCTCGCGTCCTGTGGCATACTGAGGAGAGCTAACAAGCTCAAAAGAAGTATATGTCTGATGTGGCGCTAATGAATGACTTTGCCATAAGGCTTTGTTTTATTATATAAGTAATTTAATACAGCTGACTGCGCAGCATTTAATTACATATACAGGGTGATTTTTTAAAAACTCCCCACACGAGAAATCTCGAAAATTATTGCGGTATAAAACATTTCCAGAACAAGTAAATCTTTATTTTTAAGGGGCCAACCTATAAGCGTATGTGTTCCTTCTCACCCTCTCTCCCTCATTAACCCCCACTTAAAAAAATTAAATGAGAACACCCCTCTTGTGATATATCATTCGATAGCTAAAATCTCCCTTAATACAATGGTGTTTGCATTTTTGCTTTTTGAACGCGTTTTTTTGAAAACATCCTTAAAAATTGATATGTCTTACCAAATTGGATTTGATCTTATTATATATGAGGAATAGTGAAATAAGTGTATTAATCTTGACAATAGTATAGCTTTCTTTCCGTGTGTACCGTTTCATCAAAAACACCTAATAAAATGTATGTCAGATCAAATAGTAATGATTTTTAAAAGAATTCTGTGGGGTGTGTACTCTTTATAACTCCGTATACAAATTTCAGATGAAAATATGCTTATTTCTTAGTCTAAATGACTTGGCAGACTGTAAGCTATACCCCAGCCTGGAAAAAATTATATAATTGACCCAATGAAGAGTTATTTTATCGTTCGTTAAAAATTGCAAATAAGAACGGCGTTCTTAAGATCTTTTGTATATCAAAGTCTTAAATGATCATAAACTCATAGTAAAGTCGACGACTTAATAAACCCTCTTTTTTCTTTCTGTAATTGCTTTTCTTTTAAAAGCGTCTAACCGATGGAAAAATAATTTAAAGATAAACGAAATTGCTTTTCATGTTGATATTTGAGTTTTTTATTTTATTTTATTCATGAAAAGTGTATAGAGATCTAAAAGAACATTTACTTAGCCAATGAAAATAATTATTATTTCTGATAGTATCCACTTCAATATATCGTATTTGCATTGAAACTCGTAATGTCGATGTGATATATTTTTAAATATTTCAACTCTTTCCTGCAATTTTATAACTCCATTGTGTTATAAAGACATTGTCAATATTTGCCAAGCAAACAACCTATATCTGCGAACCTGGCAATGTCAAAGGTATATGATTCTGGAAAGAAACATAAAAGTATTTGAAAGAAAGAAAGATTTACTTAAAATGTGATTCGTTATTATTTGAAAAAGATTATTAAATATATAGCTATATTAAACAATTTCTTTCGTTGGTAGGGATTTACAAAAAAAATCAAAAAAATCTATCTCTCTGGACGAGAAATTTTAATATGCTACTATCTGTATTTGTGTCGTCTACTTGTTGCATATTGAAAATAGTAGATTTTAACTTGATTAATGCATTTAATACGTATTTAAGTTAGTTATAAATTGAGTAAACTAATGAAATTTAAATATACTTGAATACCTTTAACTATCGCACATACTTCCTTCAAATTGTGACCAGTGAATTTTGTTTATTCGTATCTAGTGTTTACTTGACCATTGTGAGCGCACACCGAGAAAAAAAAACAATTAAATTTACTCAAAAACTTATAGATTAACAGTTTTTCACGGTTATATTTATATATTATGGCGAAACGAAAAACTACTTAGGGCCGGTATTATAAAGCTTAGGTTGAACCTCCGGTTGTCCAACCGCAGGATGAATTTGAACCGGCGGTTGAAAAAAAAATCTTTATTATAACACTATTTCATGTCACAGTTCGTCAACCCGACGTTGAGATGTATTTCTGAATGTTGGCTACGCTGTCAGCTCAATTTTAGCCAATAGGCGTTTTTTTTCAGCTTCGGTTCTGGTTTCGGTTGACATTAAATTGACAGATTTTTTGACAGTGGCTTTACTTTGGTTCTAAATTCGTGACGTCATCATTATTGCCAATTGAATGCATTGGATCTGTGGGGTTGTGCTGTACACACATTTAAAAATATTTGTTAATTGTAAAGTAAATAAACCAAAAATTTGATCCGCCACGATTTGGATGCTTCTAAAATTGACAGACCGAATTGCTACCTTGACATCATGAGCTTCCAATAGAATGCGGTTGGTATCATTTTGGTTGACCTTCAAGTAAACCGATGCTGAAATAAAAACGCCTAATGAAATATCAGAATATTTTCCCGCCAATTTTCGCAGATAACCTGTCTTTTATTTTAACGTTTTGTCTTATATTACTTTAAAGAGTAAGAGAGTAATTTATTCTGATACAGACCTCCTCTGTCTAGTAGATGTAATCATTAACTATTGAAATATTATAAACTGTAAAAAAATTTTATTTTATGAACTTTCTTCCACAATGATATTTGGGATAAAACTGCAGATACTTATAATTTTATATATGTTACAATTAATATCTACAGTTAGATGGACAATGGAGAACTACATTTTATTTAATTCCACAATTTCTTGTAAGTACGGAGAATGATGAAATGAAAAATAAAAATATTTTTCTTCATATTTCTTTATAATTTAATTGCAACTTCCACAGATCAGTTCTGAACATTACAAAAGAAACTCATTTTCTGAAGGTTTAAAAAATTATAAAATAAATTATTTTCTAAAATTATAGCATTATAGATTCAAATGCGCCAAGAGAGTATCATTTTTAAATAGTTATTAACCAGTAAAGATAAATTTAAAGCAAATATATTTAACTCGATATTTAATATATTTCCTCTGTTTTTGTTTATACGAGATTACATATACTTTTATTTATGTAGATATTTGCAGTTTCAAAATAATTTCAACCGACAGTTGAAATTCGACCTGAACTATAACCATCGGTTGAGTGAAATGTTGCTAAACCGACATTTCAACCTTCAGTTGACGTTTATAACACTCAAACTGCAGTTTGACCGGAGGTTCAAACTCAACCTCCGGTCAACCGGACATTATAATACCGGCCCTTAATCTTTTAAAAGTGTCAACAAGTATTTGTTAAATCAATATTCTATTATTTTATTAGTTCGACGTAAAAGTATTGGTTAGAGGAATCAAAAATAGTACATTATACTATAAGGGAGAGAAATGCGTTATTTTGGCAGAGGTGCAATTTGAAGCCCGAGAGCTACAATGCACCGAGGACAAAATAGCATCTCTCCCGAATGATATATACTATTTTTTCCACGGTCTCAGTAACTTAAAAACACATATTTTGTCATTACGAAGTAAGTAGCACCAGAATTATTGTATTCGGATTTGAGCATTTATTTAGTAGTCGTTGAGTCATAACTACAAAATAAACAAACAAAAAGAATTGTCAAATTAAGGTGGTTTAGTTTAAAGTTTGTTTAGTGCACAATGAATAATTGTGAGTCGGAAGAGATTGTAGAGGCTGCAAATATTGCAATAAGCAATTTGCTGCCTACGAAGTTAAGATCTTTATACGATATAACCTACAATCGGTTCAAAAAGTGGTGCGCCGAGAAAAATGTTTAAGTATACAGCGAGAATGTTTTGTTGGCATACTTCAGTGAAAATGCAAAAAATTACAAGTCTTCCACATTATGGGCGCAATATTCTATGGTTAAGTCATGCTTGATAATTTACGACAACATATATATAAGCAAACTCCCAAAGCTGATCGCATTTTTGAAAAGCACCGGTGACGAATATCAAGCGAAAAAATCGAAAATATTGACAAAGGGTGAAATCGACCGTTTTCTATCAAGTGCAGATGACAAAGAATTCTTAATGATTAAGGTAAGATTACTTTTGTTGTTAGGTATTTCAATTATTAAGTATTTTGATTTTTTATAGGTTGAATTAATTCTGGAGCTTGTCGAACTGATGAACTAGTCAATTTAACTGTAGATGATATTGAGGATGTAGGCTCTTCCTTGATTGTAAAAATTCCAAACACTAAGACAAAGATTCCACGAACCTTTCTGGTTACCGATGTGGGAAATATGCTTGAATTGTTTCGAAAATACCTGTCCTTTCGTCCTTCCCACGTCAAGCATAAGCGCCTTTTTTTGTACTACAAAGCAGGAAAATGTAGTTCGCAGCCAGTTGGCAAGAATACCACGGGAAAAATTCCGAGTGTAGTAGCTTCGTATTTAAAATTACCTGATGCTGCATGTTATATTGGTCACTGCTTACGAAGATCTTCAGCGACATTATTGGCAGATGCTGGTGTGGATATCACGACAATAAAGCGTCATGCTGGTTGGAAATCAACGACAGTCGCTGAGGGTTATGTCGAGAACTCTATTGAAAATAAGACCAAAATTGCTAATCAGGTTTTAGTAGGTACCACTACTAGCGCAATCACAAAAACTGTAAATGTAAGCGAAAGTAATATTCCTTCTAGTATTAATTTTGAAAATTGTACAAGTGTAACATTTAATTTAAATGTCAATAAATAATTTCAATGTTATCTTTTTTTTTGCATGAAAAAGGTTCTCCATAATGTAAACTCCCTTGGGACCATTATACTCCCTTGGGAATAATCGACTACTTCTGTTTTAATTTTGATGTCATAGAAACTGATTTCTACTCCCGATCGTGGAAAAATGTGTTTATCAAATGCATTAAGTTGATTCTATTAACTGAAATAAAGATTTAAAACAATAATTACATAACTGTTTCCATATAAACTTCATATTGTTAATCTAACATTCGAAAAAGGTTAAATAATGTGATTGTCTTAACAGTGGTCAACAGTTTTTAAATGTTATAGTGTGCACCAATATTGACAGGGCTATCATTCTTCAACCACATTATTGCTGTAGGCCCGAACGCCTCATAGAGTTGGACGCCTCGGGCCCCTCTTCACGATCAACCTCGACCGATCCATGCGCTGACGTCGATGAGCTCTACTAGGGGCTTCCTGACAAACCCCGTCAGTAATGGTTTATCTTCTGACACTCTTGTGGTCTTCTCTCTCTTTGTCAAGTTAATACGGTAGATACAATATATAATTAAAGAAGTAAAATAACATACTCGTACAGGGTAAGCGAAATGTAACAACTGCATATAGCGATCATTAGCTACTCCATGTCGGACGAAGCACATGTAGTACAAATAACGGAAATGGCCGACATTGACCTAGCCGTAATCGCTCGTCTGGAATTGCGGGGAGGCTACAGCACTTAGACCCCATTAGACCTCTTGTACTTCCTCCCATTAGAAGATCAAGCCACCTGAGCCGCTAACCAGCCTAATAAAGAAAAGAAGGTGCTGACGTTGCTCAGGTGGATTTCTCTAATGTAGATTGTAGAAGGCCAGTGCACTCACAGAGTGCATGTAGTACTGTTTCGTCTTCCTGTTCGCAACCCCTACAAAGAGGTGTTTGACAGTTCTTCATATAATAAAGGTGCTTCCTTAACCAACAGTGTTCAGTTTTAACAAAACCCGACAATGGAAGCATACTGGAGTGGCCAGGTCCAAAAATATTGAGACCCGATGCCCTCTTGGTTAACTTGTCAGCTACTTTATTGCCATTGCATCGCCCGTGTCCCTTCATCCAGCATACAGATATGCTGTTTTCGGTTGAAGCCACTACCAATGCCTAATGGCATTCCCATGCTGATCTAGTTTATTATTATAATTACGTAAGTGATTGTCTACTATCTGTGTAGATTCTGATGGTTGTGCCCGTTGTACCTATGCCTACGGACAATTTCTTTGGCGGCTACGGTTATACCTGCTAATTTCGTTTGTATGATGGTAGCATGTCTATCCATTGCCCACTGATATTGGATCTGTAAAGAACTGGAATAGATTCCACATCCTGCACCTTCCTTTTTAATCCATCTGTGAAGATGTTGATTACATTCTCACTCATTCCTGATAAGTACCATGTAGGGTCTGTCAAATGCAAACTTGGGAGAAATACTGTCAGTGTCTGCCTGCAGAAGGGGCATCTTCCTGACGGTCCCATTCCACAGGCGACTTCTAACTTCACAACATCCTACATTTGGTATAATACCAGTATTTTTGAGGCGAAGAATGGACTAGTCACAGCCACTTCTTTTCAATGAATATCTAAAGGTGACACACATAGCATTACCTCCATTGCTATGGTGGGTGTTGTTCGCATAGTTCTTGTAATGCTCAGCAAGGCAATCTTTTGTATTTGGCTGAGCTTTTGTTTAGCTGTTATTGGACTTTTGGTCACCAGACGATAGCCCCATAGGCTAACATTGGTCTCACAATGGCAGTGTATATCCATCCACATGACATGGTTTCATTCCCCAGGTTTTAGTTGCCTGCATGCGTCACTGCTCATAGAATATGTACGCCTTTTTTAGTTTCCTCTCCAAATGGAGATTCCATGTTAACTGCATCAAGTTAACTTTGTAATCGCTCGTGTCTGATAGTTTGTTTATCGAGACAGCGCCAACAAAAATTCTTTTCAAGTAAAAGGCTGGCTATTTGAGTCATAGCGTTAAACAAAAATATTTTACACTTTGAAATAAAAGTTTTTTTGATTGAAGGAAATTAATTAGAAATATTTATTTTAATAATTTGATGCCATCACCGTTAAAAGCAATAAAGAAAAATTATTAAATTCTTTAATTAAGCAGTAAGTCGTCAGCACTTTTTTCCTGTTAGTTCAAATAATGTCACTTTAATCGTTTATTCAAGAAAAATGTTTTTGCGGCAATAATCAAAAGTTGACATCAAGTAAAGAATTAAAAAAAAATGAAACCTTCACCTTTTCAAGAACCCATTTTAATTCTACCTGTTTCCAATGTTATCACCAAATCTGTTATCCATTTGTTTGGGTACTGATTTAAGTACCAAAGCCTAGATCGAATTCTATGTGCCTATTAAGAAACCGACAAAGAAAAGTGCAATTTTGCAAATGATTGCAAACACGACCAACTTCATTTTCGAATGTATTAATTAAAAAGGAGATTCTGGAGAAAAGAAGAATATTAAAATTGTCTTTTACTGTGATAACAAACTTATTGAAAATAAATTCCTATTTACTTTGATCCAACCTCGTAGACTCAGAAAACGTGAAATAGCCAATTTCAGAATAAAATAAAGACTTCTTCTGCTAATCTACTGCTTTTTGAGAAGTGAATTCACTGAGCAAAGTTGCAAAGTTATATAAACTTTTTATATAAAAAGATTGCTCAGTGGACAATTAATTTAAAGGACCATTTCCTGAATCCCATTTACGACCTCGTTACACAGACGTTGGAAATGTTTCAGAAGTTAGTTTCTACCAATAGATACTAGCTTAATGTCCGGATATATCCTGAGGTTCCGGTCTATACTGATATGGAAAGTGAAGTAGTGAATTTATAGTCGTTTACTTTTGGAGAGCACCGTTGGAAAATAATGAAAGTTCCTGCCTTAAACTTTCAAAGACATCAACTGTGAGTTATGATTTTCCATCAGTAACATACATGATAAGAACGAATCTCGTATACATAAAAGTTGGCTTCTTGAAACGCATGTAATATGTTATGTATTCTTCCTGTCAAATATCTACAACTATATTTTGAGAAACAATATTACATATCACAAGCTAAAAGTTTCTACATAAAAATTAAAATTTGTACAAAATAGTGCATCATTGAATTATTCCGTTAAGGTATTAACAAATGTAAATAATTTAAATACCAAATCTATGAAACGTGTTTCTTTGTAATTTTTGATATTATATGCGCTGCTTACAAGATATTGACATTCCTTTGTATACAGTATGCGCCAAAAGTATGGAATAAATTCAATAAAAACGAAACAATTATTTTTTGGGAAAAATCCTCGAACAAGTCGATTTTTAATTTAAAAAATACATATTTTAGCGTAAAATGCGATTTTCAAATGTCATTTGTTTTCGAGTAAAAACGTCATCGATTTTTTTTTTAATGGCAACACCATATTTTTTTTCTTGATTCTGAAAGATCGTGTAATTCTCTATCAGACAGTACTAAAATTTTGCCCTCTTACATAGGAAAGTTTTCGAGTAAATGACGATTGAATGTTAGAAAACATCAGTTTATTTTAAAAGAGTTCTCTTTCCATAGAATTCTATTATCGAAAATGGCGAGAACAGAATAGTACCACAGCAGGAAAAATATTACTAATTCTTAGAATAGTTCTAAGAGTAACATGAACAGTTTAAACTAATACTTTTTTAGTTAATTTGAATATCGCAGTTAGAGTAATTTTCTATAGTAACTTATGGAAAAACTTAATTTCCAGTAATTTTTTTAATTTTGTTTTCGTTTTTGCTTGGGAAAGTCTCAGGTTCTTCACTTAAAATTCTTTTTCGGATTGTTGTGAAGTTTCCGGTACTGGTACTTGGTTCAGCTTCCAGAATTTCAATCGCTATTTCAGTTTTTTTTTAGAAATTGACGCCTCAATGTAGTACTCAGCTACAGTTGAATTTCCATCATCCATGGCGTTTCAATGTTAACATGTCTGCCTCCAATTCCACAAGCAATGTTGCAGAAGATCTTCAAAAACAGTGTCCTGTTTATTGCATTGGGTTTTTAATATTTAAGTATTTTTCAATATTAACTAAATATTACTAAAAGTATTTACACAGGTTGAACTGAACATTTTCCGTTAGGTATAATATAAAATCTAGTATGACTGATAGACTTAAAAATTTATCAAATTTCTGCCGGGCAAAAATGCAATTTCTTGGGACGGGTTGCGCTAGTGCAAACAATAAGTTACTTTTTGCACTAGTACAAAATGTTAAACATTTGGCAGAGTAGATAGTGCACAAAATAGTAACTTTTCGTAGAAAAAAGTTTATTTTTCTACGTGAATTATCTGAAGGTTAATTCAACGTAGATGTGCGACATGCGACATAATAGTGTTTTGGCCACGCGTGAAGAACACGACACAAGATTTTTCGTAAAATCATCAAATAAAATTCAAAATAGTTCCGACATAATCTTCGATTGCATTTACTAACATGATAGCTAGACTATTTCATTTTTTTTAACTAAGTTGCATATAAGGTTGTTGCTATGGAGTAGTTGCTATGGTACGATGTTTACAAACTATACGAATATTTTAAAAAATACATTGATTCCTCAGAAATCGAAGAAATTGTACCAAAAAACTTTGCAACATTTGCTGCAACATTTAATAATTGGTATGCCGAAAAAGAGATATGTAATATTTCGGCATCTTTAAAACTATATAATTTATTTGAATAAAAATATGGATATTAGTAAATATACCAATGTTATTCCTTCCCTCAACAGGAAATCAAGTGGATATAGACCCAGAAAATCCAGAATATTTTCCAAGGAACAGGTTGAAAGGTTTATCAAAGAGGCAGATGATGAAAAGTACTTATTCCAGAAAGTTGTCTTGATTGTCGGTATATCTGAGGTCGGTATATTTGAGGTCGGTATATTTAAAACCTGTAGAAGACAACAATTAACTTGTTTACGTATATAGAACATTGAAGATGCTAAGATGTTCATTAAAGTGCATATTCCCAATACCAATGTTCCTTGATTATTTACAATACCAGAGGGAGATATAGAGTAAATTTTTCTTGTGTCACATACAGGGATTCAAAATGTACTACACAAGCAGTGGATATAAATAACATCGGTTCTATTCCTAAAGAGATTGCCCAATTTCTTAGATTACCCACTATTACTGAGTATACTGGGCACTGCTTTAGACGATGTTCTGCAACCTTGCAGATGCAGGAGCCAACATATTGATGCTCAAGCGACACGGAGGTTTGCGTTCGACTTCTATGGCATAGAAAACTCTATACAAAATAAGCTGGATATATTATCGAGAAGAAAGAAAATACCACTTTCATTCCAAAAACTCGGTGCATCAGCAGCACCGCGATGCAGGTGTTATTTTCTTCCAATATTGGAGCTATACGAAGTGAAGAAAAAATATATGTTCATCTAATGTCCAATTATTCGATTTGAAAAATGGTTGTATTAATATTTATAATAAATAAATAATTTTACAGTTATTTTATTTTACTTTTACGCACATGTGCATAAAACAGATTGTTTTAAAAGACTGTCATTTCGATACTGAAATAACAATCGAAATGTCATTATTATGCAACGATTTGACGAAAATGTATTTGAAAATTAAGTGTAGATTCAGATGTTTCGCTATTAATAATCCTCCGGTTCAACTTTCGTGCTCACTAAAGGAATCTAAATCATGAAAATTGAGATTTATATACGTCGCGAAGCATTACCATTTTACCAAGGCATGTCTGGCTAAATCCTATTATTTTGACGTCTACAATCTACATATACTTTATGACTCCTTCGTTACGGAAGCCACATGTGCAGTGCCCCTCTTGGAACTTGAACGGAATATATTTAGATAATTCCCTATAGTGATTCTTAACTTACACGCATAAACTTGTTTATAAAAACTAACAACAAGTCAGACCGATATCTTTGGTGTTTGTAGCATCATTTTGTTATCCATTGTGGTCCTATTCGAGTTTATTTTCATACGATTATAAAAGTATTGCGTATACCTTTACAAACGAAGAACTTATGTTAATGAATACTGACACACATCAAAAATGTTTCCCGATATCATCCGAGACGTGAAACCTTTTTACGTATGGTTCAGCGGGGTAGAAAAATTGGCAATGTGCGGCCGAGGTCTGGCCAACATGGGGGAGCCATTAGAAAAATTCAGATCCTTAATTTCTTTAGGTAGGGCGTTATAAAATTTTATTTCCTAATAAGATACCATTTCTAGTTATTGCAAGTCGCGAAAGACCTACTTATAAGATCGTACTATTTCTTGTATGGTGTGCACGAATCTCATTCCTCATAGGATAACTTCCAATATTGTTTCTTATGTGAAGTAAGCAATGCAGAATACATACACAAGGCAGTGTTAATATAATAATAATAATTCAGTTCCAGACAAAGTAGTTCTGTGTATAGAAACTGTCAAGTCTTATATGCTAAATAACCTACTGTAATAAAAAGAAATCATTTAAAGTATAAAAACACTTATCGATTAAAAACAATTTTATTTGTCGCTTAAAATATATTAAATTGTTTGCAATTTTAATATACTTGGATAAATGGTGATATATTTTCAAACCTAAACAAATTGGTGAGTTGGTGGCCACACTATATTTAAAAAATAGAATATGAAAGTTTCCATTATGTCTGTATTTAGATTGTGAACATTGAAATTGATACGAAAACGTGACTTATTTTTGTAAATAAATATCGCTAGTTCTAAAATGAAGATACTACCTAGTTAATGATAAAATTTAAAAATTTTTCATAATCGGTCTACCAGAAGTAGTGCCACACGTGGAATACACCTTAAAATTCGTTTTTGAGCAACAAAAACATCTGCAAATAAAGTGGAGCTTCCCCAAAAACAAATGCCATATGTTAACCTTGATTCGACTTGGCAGTGGTAAAAGTTAATCAACTGTTCGATTGTAAGCAAATGGGATTAATTTCTAATTAAATAAGATATAGAATTTATCTTTCGTATTAGCTGGTTGCAATGGGGTCGCCAGTTCAAGCATTCGTCGAAAGGAATTCCGAGAAATTTTACATTTTTAGTCTGAGATATACTGTTATTGCCTAATTTAACATTCATATTACTGCACCCCTTTTGTCAATTATGGAAACGGACTAAATAGGTTTTATTTAGGGTCAAATTTTGATTATGTACACTGTACCACTCATGTACTCTCATTATTACATTTAACTTGTAAATTTATATCTGACTTATCCGATATAAGTAATGATTAATCATCAGCATACATAATCAGGAGAGCGTCCGTTACCCAGGCATCCAATTCATTTACATACAATGAAAACAATATAGGTCCTAGTATCGAACCTTAAGGAACTCCCATATCAGCCCCTTTATATCCAGAATTGATCCTAGTTACACCACCCTTTTGCGAATGAAACAGACTTACATATTGTTTTCTACGTTTATCTTTATATCCATCTATCTTTATCTTTAATTCAATAAATGTTTGCATGCCGTCGTCTCTATAGGTATTTAAGTCTGGCTTTAATTCTTATCGCTTTTTTCTGCAGAGCAAATACATCAGCAGAAGAAGCAGGGTGGCACCAAATTAATATACTATATGATAATATAGAATGAATGAGACTATGATAACCTATTAACAAAATAAGTGATGACACTTGATGTCTCAAGCTACGAAGGAGGTATAAATGTTTTGATATTTTTGTACCTACATAATTTGTATGACAATCCCATATTAACTTAGAATTTAGATGCACTCCTAAAAATTTCACAGATTTAGAATTTAAACAATCTTTAGCGTAAATATTAAAGTTTATGTCTTACTGGAATTTAAATTAAGTTTGTTAAAGAGAAACCAACTCTGAATCATTTGTTCCACTTGACGCGCCTCTTCTAATAAGTCATCAATTAAAGGGCAACGATTTGTTAAATTGGTATCATCAGCAAACTGAATAGTTAAAACTGAGTTGTTCACTGATAGAGGTAAATCATTAACATATAATAGAAATAGAACAGGGCCAAGAATGGACCCCTGTGGTACGCCTGCCTTGATACCAAAACAGGCTGATATATTATTGTGCATATTGTCTCCTATTACTAAGATATGAATGTATGACACCAACACTGTGAGCAGTTAAACCATAGCATAACAATTTATCTATCAGAATTGGGTGAGACACAAAGTCAAAAACTTTGGTCAGATCTAGGAACTGAGAACAAACAAAATCTTTTTGCTCAAAATCAGTACTGGTCTCTGTTGTCAGTCTGTCTATGGCTAAAGTTGTCGAGAGCTTATTTCTAAAACCGTATTGGCTAGTATTAGATAGATTTTCATTTTCTATATAATTTATACTTTGCGATTTTAGAATGTATCTACCAAAATTTTTTGCAAAAGTTGGTATAATCGAAATAAGGTATAACTGTAGGGACTTTTAGACAATTTAGAAAAATACTCTGAAAAATGCTAATATTTTATAATAAATTAAATGCATTTTTAATTCTATGAAATTTTATTTTTATTTGAAATAAATTGGTATCTCCGTAACTGAAAGACATTTTTGTTTTTCACTATTCCTTATTATTTGTCCTCAATTATAAGATCTCAAATGTGTGCATATAGGTTATGAATCATTCTGTATTTCGCATTAAAATATATTTTTAATTCAAGATAATGATTATAATTACCTAATTGTAACTGATTTATTCACTGACTCATCGTTTCAATTTGACAATAATTTAGGTTTATTCTATAACCATCTCTTGAAATTAACTCTGATGTATGGTTTTTCAGATTGCCCTGGCTTCACTGCCTATGTACTCGTATTTAAACATCTAAACACATAATACATTTATATTCCAAAAAGAGAAACACCAACAACCACGACTAAGTTTCAAACAACTTTCTTATTATAAACTTGGGGATGTAAAGGTAAATAAAGTGGTTTTGGCAAAACTTATACCGACCCCTCTCAAACTTTACTGTGAAACTTAAGTCATCTTGCTGTAGATTAGTTTAACATTTGTTTGTTGTCCGACGTAATTATATTCAAATGCTAATTAGGCTAATTATTGTGAGAGATTCACTTAATCTATATATATAAAACAAAGTCGTGTTAGTTACACCGTTTATAACTCAAGAATGGCTGGACCAATTTTTATGATTCTTGTGTTTTTGGATTTGTCTTCGTTGGGAATAGGATAATAAATATTAAAATATGATTTTAATCAATAAAAAAAAAAATAAGAATAGAAAAGGGAAAACATTAGTGACAATAGTGATATGTTATACGCAACTGACAGCTCTCATCAAAACACTCCGCAATGGCCAAAGTTTTAGTAGCATCGAAAATCATCTGGGACAAATGCACAATGGCGCATATACGCGCATTGGAAGCACTTAACCAAACATTGAAAGATCTACGCAATGACTCGAGATGTTTTGGAGGCGCAATGATTTTACTGTCTGGTGATATCCGCCAAACACTGCCACTAATTCCAAGATCAACTACTGCCGATGAAATAAACACTTGCCTCAAATCATCAAATCTATGGCGCTATGTGAATAAACTTCAGCTGACAACAAACATGAGACTTGCATTAATGAATGATGCATCTGCTGAAAACTTCTCTGAGCAATTGCTGACTATCGGTAACGGTCGAGCGGATTGATTTCATTTCCTCCAAATTTCTGTAATTTTGTCTCATCGAAAGACGAACTCATAAAGAAAGTATTTCCAAACATCATTGCTAACCACAAAAATAACGAATGGGTGCGTGAACGAGCAATTTTGGCAGCTAAGAATAAAGATGTGGATGACTTAAACTTCGTAATTCAGACTGGAATCAATGGTACACTTAATTCATTCAAATCTATTGACTGTGTAACAAATGAGGATGAAACCACCAACTATCCTATTGAATTTTTAAACTCCTTGGATGTCCCTGGCTTACCACCGCACAATTTACAACTAAACGTTGGCTAGGTAGTAATCATGCTTCGAAACCTAAACCAACCAAAACTATGCAATGGAACGCGTTTGATGATAACTAAACCGATGATCTATGTGATTTACGCCACGATACTCAAAGGAAAATTCAAAGGCGAGGAAGTTATCATTCCGAGGATTCCGTTGATCCCAACCGATATACCTTTTGAGTTTAAACGACTTCAATTTCCGATTCATCTTGCATTCACCATTACGATTAACAAATTACAAGGCCAATTCTTGAATGTTTGTGGTCTAAATTTAGAAAATGCATGTTTTTCTCATGGTCAATTGTAGGTGTCATGTTCATGAGTCGGAAAACCATCTTCTCTTTTGTTCTTGTGCCTGATAACAAAACGAAAAATGCCGTATATCACAGGGTGCTTCACCGAAGAGTGCTTCCCACCAATTACCATATATTTGCATGTTTTCCTTTCTAAGAATATTCTTACTTACAAGTTACAAGTTTATATATTTATGAGGTGTGCATTTTTGTAGCTGACAATAAATCCTTGTTCGATAATTACCAGAAATAACAGTCTTACTGTACAAGAAATAAAGATTAATTAAGGCAATTAAGTTCCGGGAATTTAGTTATAACTCGCAAACTGGCAACACTACATCGTTCGTCAAAGTAGAGTAGAGAGTAGAGTAGAGGAGAGGGGGGACCTTCCTTTTAGTTTCAGTCCAAGGTTGAAGTCGATAGCACGTTTGGTTTGTATTTTATGTGTATTTTTTGGTAAGTAAGTAGTAAGTTTTTTTATGGCGTCGTGAAAATGAGAAATGTGGAATTACAAGCAACGTGTTGTGATTCAATTTTAAGTGAAATCTGGGGAAAAACCCTCGGAAATCTTTCAAAAATTGCAGGTGGTGTATGGAGACGAGTGCATGTTGAAAACACGCGTGTTTGAATGGGCAAAAAGGTTCAAGGAGGGGCGTAAATCCGTTCGCAAGATGTTACACGAAAATTTGAATATGCCAAAGATTGCACAAAGATGGTGCCAAAAGTTCTCACCCGTGAACAGAAAGACATGCGAAAATCGATCTGCGAGGATTTGTTGTCCCGCATTCGGAGCGACGGTAGAGACTGGATGAGTCGTCACTGGAGATGAGACCTCAATATTTGAGTATGATCCCGAGATCCGTAAACAAAGTCAGCAGTGGGTGGAAAAGGGTGGAGAGCGGCCAACGACAGCGAGGATGTCCAAGTCACGATATCCACGGCATCATTCATCGTGAATATGTTCCTGCTGGCCAGATAGTGACTGAACAGTTCTATGTTGGCGTCCTGGAACGGTTGCGGGCCCGTGTTTTCTCTGTGTCACCCGATCTCGCCGAGAACGGCTGGATCTTGCACCACAACAACGCGCCAGTCCATTCCTCGTTAATTGTGCAAGAGTTTATGGCAAAAAAGGCATTCCAACGTTGTCGCACCCACCCTATAGCCCCAATATTGCCCCCTGCGATTTGTTTTTATTCCCCAAGATGAAGTCGCACCTCAAAGGAACTCATCATGGCCGCGTACAGGCGGTCAAAGAAGCTGTAATCGTAGTGCTGAACGGGTTAACTACAGAGGATTACCAAGGGTGCTTCCAATCGTGGGAGCAACGTTGGAGTCGTTGTGTAGAGTTAGAGGAAGACTATTGTAAAGGTCGATAATAAAATTTTGGCGCAATTTAATTTGCTTGTTTTTTCATTGACAAATTCCCGGAATTTAATTGCCACACCTCGTATATCCAGAAAAATGTACCTCATTCTCTAATAAGAATCTTTAACAAATTACCTAATATCACGACTGCTTTACCTAACAAAATACTAAAAACGAAATTGAAATCATTTTTAATACAACAAGCTTATTATACTGCATACGAATATTTCAACGACATATGTATATTTTTAAAAATATACATATGTATATAGATATATAAAGATATTTTAGGTATTTGTGTTATTTTATAATTAGTTTCAAGTTTAACCTCAATTTTAATATGTCCTTTTTTAACTACGTAGGAATTATTTTTATTATTCTTTTAGAACGATTTGACCTGTTCAACACTTATTTTGGGCTTTATGTATGTTACATGCATTTGAACTAAATAAACCTATCTATCTATCTATTTCTGATATTTTCCTGCATAAATTTTCCGTAGACCTGAAACTTTGTAAGCACTGGGAAATTAAATTGAGCATCGGAACACCGATATCAAACCACATGAGAATATGTAGCAAATATTTTTTTATAGAGAATTTTATGCCAAGTAATTATATGTTTGTTATGGGTAAGGTTATGTTGTGAATTAATTAAGGATGTTTTTAAATCTGTATTACACATTACATTGTCAATTTTCTCCATTTAATAAAGTAGATATTTATGGGGTGGCATGAACTAAAGCAGACGTCTGTAAACACAGGTTTTTGACAACTTGGGGGTTCTCACGTTCTACTCCAGACAAAAATTTAGTGCCCTCGCCTCACCTTCTTTTAGAGGTCGCACACGATCCCTCAAGTAGTTCGATACAATTTTCACTACTATAAGTTGTGAGCGAGTTTATAACATAAATAACTAACTTTATGAACTATGTATATTTTACTAATACCAGTTTTAATATAAATTATAATGTGTCATTTTTTATTTCTGATTGATCTATATCTATTTATTTATTGCGGGGTAACACGAATAAATAATAAAAATAAATATTTCTCGGCATACTTAGATATTTCGTATCAAACAGCATACATAACTTTATTGATAGGAATTGTACAAAAATTAATTTCAATTGGCTTTACACCTTTACGCTAAAATAAAGTCCTGCAAAAGGCTAATAATAAAAAAATATGAACTCGTATATTTAACTATAAGCTCCATAAGTCTACGTATCTAGAAATACGTACTAAAATTGTCATTAAAGTCTCTTTCAGCATATCTCTACTTCAATATAGCGCATTTTTATTACTTCTGTTATGCCTACTCCCGCTACTTATTAATTTTTGTTCCACTAGTAAAGCTCTCCCTCATTCAAAAGGAACTCTGACATATTCACGCGATTTTATTCAAAACACGGACCGCTTCTTAATTACGAAATTCTCGCTAAACTGCGGAAATTTTTTTCGAGCTAAATTAAGGCGGATATTACTAAATTTATTTTCCAGTTAATATTCTTTCAACGCCATATGAAGTAGTCGTGTTTGCAAATTTCACCGACAGCTGTATATTCACGACAATAAATAAATACGATCTACGAAATAAAAGTTAAATAAAGAATTATTGGTTTTTGCGTGGGCCTTTAAAGTTGCTAAAAATTAAATTAGTTGTGAGTACAAAATAATAAAGAGTGATTCATGTTATGAACCCGCTCACCATTTAAGTGGTGGTCAATACAAAGATAAATACATGCAGCTCTTATATTTGTCGTATCGTATAAGTGCCACATACCTCTGAGAGCATGCCAGGTTACTTCTTCTTCTTCTGCTTCAGCAAATATGCATGCGACAGATCAGAATGCCCGATTCATACAACTCCGTTTCTGGCAGCGCCCAGTTACCGAGGGCATGGCATAACAACCCGGAAAATCGCCATGTACTAAAATGTATTTAGTTGTCAATATTCAAATCTAATGAAGCTAATTTCACCTATACAGGGTGGGCCAATAGTGTGTGGATGGAAGATTATGGTTATACTGATATATATTTTTAAAATCTGCTGTTGGTGGGGGGTGGGGGGTAGTAAGAGCTACAAACTAAAAATATTTTTACTGGAATTCC
Organism: Monochamus alternatus; assembly: GCA_037114965.1. Taxonomy (NCBI): domain Eukaryota; kingdom Metazoa; phylum Arthropoda; class Insecta; order Coleoptera; family Cerambycidae; genus Monochamus; species Monochamus alternatus. The sequence continues at coordinate 17,400,708 of CM073435.1, read as the reverse complement.
TAGACATATACAGGGTGATACATTTTTTTAAATGGAACCCCCTGTATATTATTGCATATTTGGATTCCTCGGTCAATTCTCGTGTGACTCCATGTGCCTAAAACGTACCGTTTGGACGTTATTCGATATTTTGTCAAAAAGTTGATGTCTAGAAACAGTTGAATATCAGAGGAGGGCGGCAACATAGGAGGCTGTGATTGGGGTAAATTATTGACCACCCTCCATACTACCAAGAGCTAGAAAGTCTATTATGAACTCTGTTACGGCTGATATCGTCGCTCTAATTTTGAAAACTTCAATCATGGATAACTTTATTTTTTTAAATGGAACCCACATTTTTTTCACGTCACCAGATAACACATTTCATTACCTTTCACCCGATATAAAGTTATCTGTATTTATCTCTAATACTTTTCTTCTGATCCACAATTACTTTTTACTATGATGGATTTATGCAAACCAATTAATTTAAACTAAATTGAAAAATAAATAAATAAATATTATGGCAGCATTTATTCATACGAATTAATAATTAAAATGATTTTTTATTAAAAATGACTGTTTATTTAGTTTAATTCCATTGGTCTCCATAATTTCACATTTAGTTTTTTCAAACAATATGGAGTAAAGTTGGCCATGGAAAACAAACAGTAGGTTTCATTCTCCAAGGATAAAAACCATATCGATCATTTCATTTTGACTAAAATTTGCCATTATTAGTAACTTAATGTAACAAGAAGAAACAAAAAATATCATAGAGAAGAAATAATTACTGTTAAATTGAAGTTAAGGTGACAGAACTTTACTGTTTGTTTTCTATGGCCAACTTTACTCCCGAGTGTTTGAAAAAACTAAATGTGAAATTATGGAGACCAATTGAATTAAACTAAATAAACAAAGTCATTTTTAATAAAAAATCATTTTAATTATTAATTCGTATGAATAAATGCTGCATTGACGCCCTTGAACCGCATTCATTTGGTGGAAGGAACCAAATTCGCGAAGTCACCTTTCGATGTTGGCAAAAGTTTGATGATTTGGCACTCGTCGATGAGGAAATCTGTCCACCCTAACACTTTTGCATTACCTTGACAAAATCCATAAACCAAAAGCATATCTACTTGTTCGGAATATCTATACGTATCCATGATGTTATATTGAAAAATGAGGAACAGAAACAAACACAACAATAACAACAACAAATAAAGTGAGATCTAAAGCAACTAAGTACCTAATTGAGCAAGAAGAATAAACCGAGAGATTAATTTCAGTAGCTGATTAGATTTGACACACAATTGATACTTAAAATATCAGAGCCAACTTCTGGCACTTATTTGTTATTTGTTGTAGAACGAATGTTGATATTGTTGACATACGAAAAATATTTTTTCTGCCTAAACTACTCATCTGTTCAAAATTCTGAAAGTATAAAAAAAGTTTCTAAATAAAGTCAGCTACTAATAGAAAAAAACTGAGAGTAATTGTATAGGGGGTTAAAAATATATGTGTATGATACATGATTTTTCTTATATTTCTAATGACTGCAAAAGATTTTAAATAATGTCCAAAAGTGTCGGTTAGATTTATAACTACGTTGCCCAAAAATGATTAAAATCGATCAAGTCTTTTTCGAGATATTCGGAATAAAGCAGCTTATTGTATGTAATTGATAAAAGTAGAAGCTTAAGAACAGTATATAATGAACTACTTACTTTTATTTAAGGGTCACTGACTTTCTTGTTTCATATGTTTTAAATTTATAATAAAAATGTTTAATCAGTACCTACTGTTTTCTTAATTATTATTTACTATAAATTAACACGAATCAGTAATCATAATCGTTGAAATTTTGATTTATTTTATTAATTATTAAAAATTTAAGGCTCATAACAATTTTATATTTTTTTCTTCAGTATAACTTTATAAACAGTTACATATTAATAACCAACATTCAATAAAAACTGTCGACTTTTGTATAGGTGACATAACAAATACAAAAAATATTTGTTATTGATTGAAAAAAAAAAAATTATTAAATTCGTACATATGCTTGTTATAAATCATTTTAATTCATGAAAATAGGTAATTGGTCATTAAAGTTTTTAAATACAACTGTGATGTTTCCCCCACCTAAGTAACCCAGTCTCGGGAAAACAGGTAGCCTTTGCGTAAATAAAATTTAGATTTTGTTACCTCTATGCCTTCCAACCTCTTTGGGTCAAATTAACTTTTCCAGCAACAAAGTATGAATATTTCGAAAATAGGGTAAAAGAAAAAATTCAGTTTTCACGTCGGTATTTAAGCGAATAACGAAACACGGTATCCAGTTGTTATAAATATTCGGGAGTGAGTATGAGGTGAAAATAATTCATAATCGGTAATTTTTATAACCGTTTCGTGTACGGGCGTACGTTACTAAATTACGAACCAGTAAAATTATTTTATATAATTTATAAACTACGCATCTGAAAATGTAATGCCTAGATTATGCACTTTTGTTTGAATTAAGCAAAATTAACAATGCATGTTGTCGCCGACTCCACCAATTTTAGGTAAATTTAATAACAGTTTATGATCATTGCTACAAGCGAAACATTGCTCTGAAAATTGGACTGCATATTTGAATATAGAAAGCGAAATAATGTGTTTTCTACTCTCATTTGGAATTTCGCATTTCAAATATCGTAAAATAACAAAATCGAAACATGGAAATTAAACTGTGATTTTTTCAATTGGTTTCAAATGGTTTCGCCTTAAATTCATTTAGATACTTTAATTCTGAAAAAAAAAGTGCCAATTAGACCAAAAACTTACTCCATTCGCCACGTCTATTATTGAAAAAGCGAATGAATCGCGTTTAAAACAGAATCATGGATCACCTTGATATATTCAACAGATCAACCTGTCTCTGTTTTGAGTGATACGGGCTTGAGTGAACTGATTAATTTACCTCTCTTCTACAAACGAAAGAAACAAAAAGTTCCACAAGTCACTTGATGGAATACAGAAAACATATATAACAATAAATCATAAAATGACAAAATGTGAACACAAGCATGATAAATGGTACGAATGACAAGATACAGACAGAGAAACATTAAGGTGGGTATTATCAGCAGAGCAAAATGCAGGAATATCGACGTAATTTCAAAGCTAGAAATTATTACAGATGAAGTTATAATTAATAGTGATCTAAAGTTGAATATGGATCTACAATTTGTAGGTCTCTCATATTTTTATATAAACTGTTACAAGAAAAAATTAATTGTTTCCAAAAATTCAAAACTAAAAGGACAATGTTAAAAATAGCCGATTTTTGGCTTATCCGGGGGAACGCATAAATCATAAAAAAATCAATTGATTAATTAACATTAGAAATGGCCCAGAAATACGTCAGATAGCTGGGGAAATGTCGCTAGTACCCCTAAACCTATATAAACTACCCTTAAATAGCTTTAAATGGATAATCATTAATTATTGTTATAAAATTCGTGTAAAATGAAAAAAATGCTTGAAAATGATTTTAACAGGCAGTATGGCAATATAAAAAGTGATAAATAACTGTAAAAATGTCCATTCCACCCCTAAAAATTAAAAAAACGACTTTCAAAAGCTAATGGTGAGCTTACTTCGACATCAAAAATAGATAATGCTTAAATGTTCAAGGGAACGCCTATTGCTAGAAAAAAATTATAGATTACTGTCAAAAAATCCAAAAACTGATACTAGAGTACATTAAGTAAGTGGGGAAATATTAATTGCACTCCTAAATCTATATAAACTGCCTTTAAATAGCTTAAAATAGATAATCATTATTTATTGTTGTAAAATTCGTTTAGAATGAAAAAAATGCTTAAATCACTTTTAAGGTTCATTTATACTATTGCGACCTGAAAAATGTGCGCAAGGATTAATTGCCATTTTTTCAGTACGTCCTCGCAAAGTGAGAACAATTGGCGCTATTTCGCCATTGAATGGGTACTTTTACAGTCATTTATCACTTTTCACATACTGTCTGTTCAAATCATTTTCAAGCATTTTTTTCATTTTACACGAATTTTATAACAATAATTAATGATTATCCATTTAAAGCTATTTAAGGATAGTTTATATAGGTTTAGGGGTAGTAGCGACATTTCCCCAGCTATCTGATGTATTTCTGGGCCATTTCTAATGTTAATTAACAATAATCAATTGATTTTTTTATGATTTATGCGTCCCCCGGATAAGCCAAAAATCGGCTATTTTTAACATTGTCCTTTGACTCTTTATTATAAAGTGTTAAAACCAAGTCATAAGTAACAGGTGGCGCAAAAGTCATCACCCTATGGGAAGTTGTTATAATTTTTGCTAATGGCGGCAAATATCAATTCTGCGTTGACATTTGTGAAGTAAACAGATACAAAATACACGTGAACAAGACATGAATCGCTATACTTTTCAAGAACGCGGAATAATTGTTTCGATTTTTTTGCGGAATAATTTGTCGGTGGTGTTGACGCAGCGTGAATTTCGGAGCAGATTTCCCTGCCGACACCAACGGGACAAACACTACGGCGTTTAGCAGCTCGCCTTGAAGATGCTGCCAGGTCTGGCCGACCACGGAGCGGCCGTTCTGATGAGAATATCGGGGCTGTGGCTGAAGATGTCGCAGAGGACTCCGGAGTATCGACCAGACGGCGTGCCACGCAATTGGTCATCTGTCGGCGGTCTTTACAGATAATTTTGGTTAACGACTTGAAGATGTTCCCTTACAAAGTGCAGACAGTACATCAGCTGTTAGTTGTTGACCGCCAATCGCGTGTAACGTACACTCAGGAAATCCTGAATCTCCACCACGAGGAAGACAACTTTTCATCGAAAATCATCATGAGCGAGAAGGCCCATTTCCATCTTTGTGGATATGTTAATAAACAAAATTATCACTTCTGGGGCATCGAAAACCCACGAAGAGTCATTACACCTGTTCAAAGTTACTGCATGGTATGCTGTTACGTTAGAGGCGTCATCGGGCCGGATTTTTTCGAAGACGCTGCGGACCAAACGACTACTGTGAATGGCGAGCGCTACAGAGCCATAGATAACGACTTTCTTCTTCTTCAATTAGATGAATTGGGATTGGAGAATATGTGGTTTCAACAGAATGGAGTGACGGCGCTTACTGCGCAACCCACAACCGAAGTTTTGAGGGCTGCATTTCCGGGTCGCCTAATCTCTCATTTTGGCGAGTTGCCCTAGACGGCAAGTTCGTCCGAGTCTATGTGAACAAGCCTCAGACTCTTGAAGCTTTCAAAAAGAATATCCGCCAATAACCTTTTTTGCAAAACTATAATAACATGTATACAAAATCTCCAGAACCTAGTTGTCAAAAATAATTTCGTCTGCTCCTGTATTATGCAGGCATATTGAATTAAATTTGAAAATGAGCATTACTCTGAGTAACTTTAATTGCCCAAATTCCATTGTTGTCTTGACAACGACATAAAAGTTATAATTGAAATATATTTTTCAACTTCAAGTCCGATAGCAATATTTCTACATGAAGTACTATAACTATTTTGACCTACCCTGTATGCCTTTTCATTTTTGACATGACCTTTTCGGACACGTGTAGATATTTATGTAGGTAATACAGTACACATACGTAATTTATATTTATAGGTAGTAGGTAGTTTCTTAATTAAACATAGAACAATTTTACACCCATTTTACTTAGCGAAGCGAAGAAAGATGTACCTGTAAGAGAAAAACCACTGGCAATAATGCCCGATTTAGTTAGGTACATACAGACGTAGTGGTCAGCTGCACTTGATGTATGCTACAATTGTATAATTTAGTGATATACACGTAAATTATTTTCGACAACACGCCATATTTTCTGATAAATAATTCGAACGTAAGTTAATGTTGCTTATGGTAAGATTTAGTCAGTTTTTGAATTAAAATTTTTCGTAAATTAGTTCAGGTTCATGTTTCCTACCCCTTAAGAGAGATATACCAACGAATGCAAGATGTAGATGGTTCAAAGTCTTTCGGATTGGAAATGTCCAAAAGGCACCGCGACCAAGTCCACCCATAAAACGCAGAATAAAAATAACTCCACAGAATTCCTAAGAACATGGATAGGAAATCTCGCCAGAAAAAGCTGTTAATCATTTTATGTCACCTGTGTCTCAAGTAAATCTAGATGTACTAAAAGCCAAAGCCAGATGGAAGAAGTCTTAACTTCACCAGTGTATATTGTAAAAAGAAAAGTAGTAACAGCGAAAGTGAAGGCACTCAGAGGTACATAAAAAAAACTGAATAACTCATTACAAACATAAAAAAAATCCAGATGCAATTCCCCTTCTTCAGAGTCGAATGATTTGGTTTGAATGATTGATTCGATGGAGATGAATATTTTAGTAATTTAGAGAACGAATGCGTTTGATGTTGGACTAATCAGACAAAAGGAAAATATGATTGCATTAAGTGTTTATTGTGTTCGAGATGGTTACATGAAGATCAAATATGCGGTACTAGTAATGTAGAAAAGATAATAGAATGTGAGGACTATCTATCCTTCCCTTGATGGTCCCTCTTACCTAGCTCAGGCAGGTTAGATGAACCAATTTAGAATTTCAGTTTTTTTAATGGTCACATTTTGAAGGTACATGTTTCTGGTTTTAGACATCAACCAAATTATTGATGTTGTTAGGTCCCAACAAACATTGAAAGTTAAAATTACGTTAATTTGACCTCTGAATTGGTCTAAATTTTGTCATGACCTATATCGTATAGAGAAAGTTTGTTTGTTTTCATTGTCCTTTCTTCTTATGTGGGGAAAAAACTAAAGTAATATGCAAGTTAATAATTGGTCGGTAAGAATGTTATTCCTATAAGATAATTGGACCTAAAAGAAATACAAGTTAATATTTTGCTGCGACGTCAACATTGACATAGACAATCTGTCCTATAGGTTAAAACTTGCATACAAATTGACCTCAAAGTTGATTTTATTTGAGCGTCCATATTGAAACAAACTAGATTTTTTGTATGTTATTTCTAATTCATTATTCATTAAAATTACGTTAATACAGATATCATTAGTTAATACATTTATGATGAAAGATTATTAAACACTTATTTGTCACCAAATACATTTAGTTTTTATTTTAGGTTATTTTTTAGGAAGGTAATATTATTAAGAAGCAATAATAAACATGTATATTTATTTTTATGAAAGTTTGGTCATCACATTATACGACAAAATTTCCTGGATTGTACAATTTGTTGAATATAAATCCAAAAATACAGACTTTATATTATATTAAAATCTAAATACTTATAGATACCCATATACCTACTCCTGCTCTAATTGTAGCTTTGTAGCCTGACTTTCTACATCTTCCTATCCCTGTTCCCTATTAGAAAGTATTTAGTCAAACATGTCTTGCCGACCAATTATTAACTTCCATATTACTTTAGTTTTTTCCCCACATAAGGAAAAAATCCAACAAATACAGGGTGTCTCATAATTAGCTGCCAACTCTGAACAGGCCGATTCTATGATCAAAACTAAGTAAAAAAGTTCATATGAACATGGGTCTGGAAATGCTTCCTAAGAGCACAGGGGCCCATTGAAGAGGGAGGAATGGAAACCATTTTTTTGCAATATCTCTCAATCGTGTTGTGTGATAAATGAATGAAATTTGGTATACACAGGTAAATTTTGATGAGCAATTTGGTGGACTAATCCATTTATTTCCACAAGGTCCATTGAGAAGGGTACGGGGGGGGGGGGCTTGGTATTTTGCGTGTGTAACTTTTTCATCTTTGACTTTTTAACAAATTGGACAGCAAATTCCCTTTTCGCGAACTGTTTTACGTTAAAAAGGTACTCTTGTTGCAAATCGTTACCTTTAACGGTTTGTGAGAAAATCGCTTTTGAATTAATCCCACTTTGGTCAATTCCATAGTAATTTAAACAAAATTATCAAGGTATTCTTATGTCAAAGTATTGTCAACCCGATTGCCAATTTAATAGTTCTTAGCGAAAAAAATGGAAGAGTTTACGGGACAAGAGTTAGTTAATATGATATTTATTTATGGCTTTTGCGATGGTAATGCTGCAGCGGCAGAACGCGAGTATAGGTAAACTTTCCCTGTATGAAATAGGTCATGAACATTTTTAACCAATTCAGAGGTCAAATTAAAGTAATTTTAACTTTAAATGTTTGTTGGGTATAGTAAGAATAGGGAGATATTTTCAAAAACAAGTACAATGAAAATTAAACGAATGTTGCTTCAGATCGCCGCCGCTGCACTCACTCATAACACAGATTTCTCTTTGATATTTCCTACAGAACCAAAAACACACTTAAACTAATGCACGTAATGAGAAGTGGGCACAAAGTAAATATTTACATCATGCGTAATGGAATTCCAACACGCAATTAATTTGCAAAATATAAAAGCTTTTCCATTGTCTCAAGCGTTATCGTATCTCTTCAAAGTGTGGCTTTACACTTCTGATGCAAAAGCGGTAACCCTAGACGAGCCGGCTTTTAGCTAAATTAATGATTCCCACTTTGGCTTCCTTAAAAATTAGAAAACCGATACGTAGGCAGCATATTATAAAGTATATCACACTGGAGATTTGGCTAACTAGAGGATCTTCATTATCAGTAAAACCCGCTAGAACGCTAAGTTAATGTTTGTAGAAACCGAGGTGCACATATACCTACAAAAAGCTATAATCAACATATTACCTTGTAGTGGTAATTTATAATATCCATCATCACTCATATTTATATATAATATATAAGTTTATTAGTTTACAAAAGACTGTACATAACAATTCACTTGTGGTATTGCAATAAAATTGAATAACCAGCAACTGCTGTAAATGTTCAGGTGTTAGGCTGTGGTGTTTGTCGCTAATAATCCAAGTCGGTTTCAAAAACGTGTGTTCAACATCCACAGAAGTCACTGGGGCATATTTAAAGCATATACAGTATGCGCCAAAAGTATGGAATAAATTCAATAAAAACGAAACAATTATTTTTTGGGAAAAATCCTCGAACAGGTCGATTTTTAATTTAAAAAATACATATTTTAGCGTAAAATGCAATTTTCATATGTCATTTGTTTTCGAGTAATGACGTCATCGATTTTTTTTTAAATGGCAGCACCATATTTTTTTCCTTGATTCTGAAAGATCGTTTAATTCTCTATCAGACAGTACTAAAATTTTGCCCTCTTACATAGGAAAGTTTTCGAGTAAATGCCGATTGAATGTTAGAAAACGTAAATCAATTAAAATAAAGCAAAAACGTTATCAAGTTTAGTTTTTCGAATTCCATCGTTCTTTATGGATCACGTAGGTGAAAATCTTTGCAAAGTGTCATTGTCACACCGACTTTCTAATAAGTATTGTAAGCGACATAGAAACTATTATTGAATTTAAAGTATTATGGCACATTTAACTGTTACTCAAAGACTTGAAATTTTAATTCTTATCGGATGCGGGAATATGACTAGAACTCAGCAGGGAGTTTGCGATTTATTTAATGAAAAATATCCAGATCGCCCTATCAGCCAATCAACAGCCAGTAAGGTAGAGTCTAAATTTAGAAAAACTGGCAATGTTGTAAATATTCCACAACCTGGACGTCCAAGCATTAATGAAAATCAGAAACAGAACATTTTGATAAGTATGGTGGATAATCCTCATAATTCTTCACGATTGGTTGCATTAAACAATGACACTAGTCAGAGCACAGTGCTACGTATTTTGAGGAAGGAAAAATATCATCCCTACAAAATTCAACTTGTGCAGGAACTCAATGAAGATGATCCCGATCGCCGCTTACACTTTTGCGAAATTCTAATGGATTTATGTCAAGGAAATAGAAATTTACACCGGCAAATATTTTTTTCAGATGAGGCCACATTTTGTCTGAATGGTACAGTAAACCGTCAAACTTGCAGATATTGGAGTCGACAAAATCCTCATTGGATGGCAGAGGCACATACCCAACACCCTCAGAAATTAAATGTGTGGGCTGGAATAGTTGACGACAGAATAGTAGGGCCTTTCTTCTTTGAAGGAACCCTTACAGGACAAAGATATTTAGAGTTTCTAGAAAATGACCTTGTTCCAGCCCTTGCAGTAATTTTTCCTAACGATAATGACCCTGGCATTCCTGACGATACCATATGGTTTCAGCAAGACGGTGCACCTTCGCACTATGCGCGCCCTGTACGAGATTTTTTAAACAACTGTTTTCCTGGGAGGTGGATCGGCAGACGCGGACCGATAGAATGGCCTGCAAGATCGCCAGATCTTACACCTCTTGACTATTTTTTATGGGGATACTTGAAGTCAAAAGTGTACATTAATAAACCACGTAATTTAGAAGAACTTCAAAATCGCATTCGGGACGAAATACGCAGAGTTACCCCAGAAATCATTCATAATCTGCAAGAAGAATTTCTTCACAGACTTGCGCATTGTCAAGAAGTTGGTGGATGGCAATTCGAACATTTAATTTAAGTATAAAATTTAATCAATTGTATTTTATTTTACATGCCTCAGAATTGTTACTGTTTTATGGATAAAATTTACGTTTTCTAACATTCAATAGTCATTTACTCGAAAACTTTCCTATGTAAGAGGGCAAAATTTTAGTACTGTCTGATAGAGAATTAAACGATCTTTAAGAATCAAGGAAAAAAATATAGTGTTGCCATTTAACAAAATATCGATGACGTCATTACTCGAAAACAAATGACATTTGAAAATCGCATTTTACTCTAAAATATGTATTTTTTAAATTAAAAATCGACCTTTTCGAGGATTTTTCCCAAAAAATAATTGTTTCGTTTTTATTGAATTTATTCCATACTTTTGGCGCATACTGTATAATATCACAGTACTAAATCAATATACTAATTTTTAATGTTAGTGATGTAATCGGGAAACCTTTGTTGGTTGATTTCCAAAAGTTAACCGAATAAATTTATAGTATTTTAAGTGCCGTTACTCGCGGAATAAAAATAAAATATACACGAGGACGACACTGCTAGCTCAGTGGGCGGTGAGGTGGGTAAAATGGTGAGGTGTGAAATAAATATTTAGTAATATATATATTTTCTTCTATTTACTTTGCATCAATACTCTCACAAATATTTATCACAGAAAGCTTCATCTGGCTTGATATATCCAAAAAAAAAATTATACAAAAACTAAAATCACTTATACTAATACGTATTATTAAGCCAAAAGGTAAAAGAAGGTTTCTATAAAATTGTGACGTAATGCAGTACTAATTCTAATTTTAGTATTTAAGATAAAATGCCTATTAAAAATGCAATAAATTTCAATATAGATTTAGATGCATTTATAGATATGCAACTTGAAGTTGAATTTCGAGTATTAACAATTAATAAAAGAACGTCACAAATGCAATATATTTCATATAAATATAGATCTGTAAATAATTTCTAATTTTTAGTTTTGAATGAATAAAACAAATACATAAACCGTTTATTTCTTTGAAATGAAATATGGAAATCCAATTACCAAATCAAATGGTTCCAAGTGACACTGCCTAATTCCAAGGATCTGCCTTGCCTAGCCGAACAATAGAGTCCTGGAGTTGAATGAAAATCCTGGCAACTTCTGGAAGAGCCCCGGTATAGGTTACCATCAAAGAGGACAACCCTTGTGGAAGCAATCTGAAGTTCAAGTCGCCTAAATTGAAGCAATGGACTCGATATTTGATTCCAAAAAAAACCCTAAGGGAATAACTCAAATTAACCCCTTGGACAACATGAAAAACGACTTGAAAATTTAAACAGTTATGCACCCAAAAGGAAGAACAGGTTAAGATATAATAAAAGAATAAAATTTAGTAATATACCTTTGATGAAGGGTTCTTTTTATTTAATGAATGTACTGGAGTATCGCTCAGAATCCTAATAAGCAGCAACTTCTTCACTCAATAATCACCTGCCAAGAATAAACAGCAAATTCTAGCTCGAAAATCGCTATGCATCTTTTCTTTAAATCAATCTCTAATAGCATGACACAAAATCAGTTTTATTTTCAAAGAAGAGGTTCGATTCACCATCCTACACACAACTCTTAACATAGGAATTAAATCACAAGAGCACCTACAAAATTCAAAACCACTACTGAGTACTGACCAATAGAGGACGATACAAAATTGATAAATTTTATTTTATTTTGAAGATTTAAATTTACGAAAATATCTATATTTAATGTATAAATTTATTTTTTAATTTAATAATTTAATTTTTGGCAAATTGTAGTAATTTAAATATATTTTGATTAGAATTAAAAATATACTGTAACAATAATTTTTAATAACTTCCTAATAAAAAATAAATTTCATATATGAATATGTATGATTATTCATATTAATTATAATATAACGTTTTTTATATATTTACCATTCTGTTCTTTCTAAATAAATAAAACTTAAAATAACATTAATTATCTAATCCCAACAGTTAGTGTATAATATGTAGTTTACTGGAAAAATAATAAAAAAATATTTTACACTCAAATACCGAAAAAAAATAAAAAAATTAGATGTTGTAAATATGCAATATTATGTAGAAGCAGTTATTTAAACATTAGTGTGATGTTGTAAATATGCAACATTATCTAAAAGCAGTTATTTAAACATTAGTATGGTGTTCTTTAAAACAATTGTTTTTCTTATTAAAACAGAGGTTTACCCCACATTTATCGCAAGCCGTTTGAGAATAACCTTTACACCCTGGAAATTTACATCTATTTCGTTTTTCAGTCCATATGATCCAGTGACCCACTTGGTCTAACCTAACATCTCTTGGTGGAGCATATTGAGTTGGCCCATTTCGCTTTTTTCTTTCTATCAATTCTTCCACTGTAAGTTGGCTAGGTCGTCCACGTTTTACAGAACTACTTTGACTAACCCTCATAAGCCATTTTTTGCTTTTTATAAGTATTTTATGCCTGGCCATAATCGCATCCAGTAAATCAGCACCCCCCATATGACGATTATATTCTTTTATTACATAAGGACAACTGATTTCTATAGTTGACTTAATACTTTTATCATATCGTTTTACCGTAGACAATGGCATTTGTCCTGCAAAGGTCGATAGAAGTGTAACATTTTTATTCTTTCCAAATTAGTGAACTTATATCTATGTTATTGTGTGTCCCTACATACTCATAACTAGATCCTCGATTGCAGTTTTTCAAATCTTTATCTGTTGGCAATTTGCAATCCATAATTCTGTTGCGACGTACAGTTCCAAGGCTAAATATACCATTTTTTGCCAAATATGACATCAAGGCTAAAGTTGTATAGTAATTATCAAAATAAATTCTATAATTTTGATTTTTTGGAATAATCTTGAACAATCGAACCACAATATTAGCTGAAGCACCTAAGTCTGATTCTCCTGCTGCAAATCTTTGCGACTCGCTATTTTCCTGGCCAGAGTAAACCTCGAAACTCTAGGCAAATCCACTAACTCCACAAAGGACAAATAACTTGAAGCCCCATTTATGAGGTTTCATTGTTTCATTCATTGCAAGTACTGTTTCATGAAGTGGCGTACTTTAGTGGAACATAGCTGCTCATCAACTGCGAGGGAAGCCTCAAGTGGGATTGTACTAATTTTTTTATTTAGATGATTTATCAACGAACGGAGTTTATGAACTCTGTTGTGACCCTCACTTTCTCTCGGCAAATGTGTCTCGTTATTATTGAAATGTAGAAATTGCCGAATTTTTTCAAATCTATTCACTGGTATGCAGTTTTTTATTATGTCAACTCCAACATCAGGTGACCAATAGTGTCTTGTATTTGGAAGACGGACTAGGGACATGCAAATAATAACACCCATATATTGCTTCAATTCGTTTCTGGTTAGACATCGAGGCTTATTTATATCAACCTGTTGTGCATATAAGTTGGACTCCTCTACAATTCTGACAATGATGTCTTCAGAAAAGAAATATTTAAAGCATTCATATGGAGAATCAAGTTGTAGTATATCTGCAGGCAAATTTTCATCTCCCCGAAATTCCATTTGAGCTTCATTTAGAATTAAATTTTTCTTTTTCCATTTCATGTTATCTACACTATTTTTTCTTGTCGTTGTGTGTGTTTTTTTATTTTTAGGAATAACATTGTTTTCCTCTGGCATCAAATTTTCATTAATTTCGCTATCAGTTTGCTCATCAACCATAATTTCATCTATATTAGCATTGCCATCAGACTCCGCCAAATACTCTGGGTCGTGTAAGCTATCCGTATCAGAAAAATCTGGAAAATCTTCACTAATGTCACTCAGATGATCGGCTAAATATTGTAATCCATCCTCAGATAAGGGCCTTCGGGCCGTACTAAAAGAAAGTAAAAAGGTCTTAATTTTCTGTTATTAATAATAAACAACATTGTAAACAAGGTTATACCTAAAAATTGTAAGCTTTAGTTCAATGCATGATGTTGCAGATATGCAACAATGCATTGCACTAATAATTTCCATTTTCACACAATGTTGTATATCTGCAACATATCTATTTATGGTTTAAAATAGAGCTTATCGAAATTTTTATAACAAATATTGTAGTATAGTACAATGTACAAAGCTTTTCTTGTTGTAAAATATATTTATTTCTTATAAATATCACTGAAAACTATTTGAATTCACTTCACTTGTTGGGCGAATGCACACAGGTTAGGTGTCAAAGACGGTATGATAAGTAAACACTAAATCGCGCCAAATTTGTCCGAATCAGTACATGTTGAGCCGCTAGAGGAATGTTGCTGTGATCCAACGCCATGCAGTCCGTTTAAAATTTAAGCAATGTCTTACTACAGAACTTTGAAAGCTATGTGACATATCTGCAACAAGATGCATTTAAGGGAGTAAAATATACCATTAAACACATAATTGATATGAATTAAATAGCAGAAATATTATCTTTTGAACAAAATATTCCTCTGGAGCCTTATTTAAAAAGGTACTGATGTTTTCTTCTGAGAGAACATTGGATTTTTTAGGTTTATATCCAGCATTCTGCCTTTTCAAAAATGCTCGCAATTTAGCATACCCGCTAATGTCGATATTTTGCTTGATATTAAGTACAGCTCGCAACATCGAATATCGAGACCATATAATGTTGAAGCTTTACTTTCTTTACTCATTTCAACAAAATAAGCAAGCAGTATCGTTTCTGAAGTATGTTGCAATTGCGCACCATTTAATGTAAGAGGAAACATTTTTCTCGTACCTTTCTTTGCTTTTCTCCGAAATTATTCCGTCAAGCGCAGTGTCCGCAGCTCCTCGGACTTCCGAAGGAGTACAGGTTAATTCAAAATCATCATGTACTTCTTTAAGCAGAAAAATTAAAATTTCGTAACGGAAAGAATATTTTTTGATTTCATTGTCAAAACCAATAAACTAGTAATATTGCCTAGCAACAGTTTCATGGAGTTCTTTGTCGAAAAAAATATCAAATTTAATGTTTTTAAAAGCTTGTAACTATGCGATTGTGAATAAAATAGTATACATACTACGCGGGAAGGATCATTCCAACCACGGCTCTAACAATTCCGAATTACCCGATATAAAATTATATCGCCTTACCCAATTTAATTCCGTTCCGTTGCTTTGATGCCAGATATTACTTTTTAATAAAACAAAATTTAAATATTCTTCAGACTAGGAGTGAAGTGCACACCTATAACGTCCTAATCTAAGAATAACCTAGCTGTACATTATTTAAGATTAAGTAAAACTAGAATCGGAACAGGTTATATTGGTATAAATATTTTTAATGTTATTCCGGTACATATAAGAAATCTAAATTATAGACAATTTAAAAACAAAATAAAAAAGTTTATTTTACTATATGTCGTTTAAATATTGACCAGTTTTTAACATGCTATTTTAGCCATGTTTAGTTTATTGTTATTTTATTATATATATATATATATATATATATATATATATATATATATATATATATATATATATATATATATATATTTATATCTTTTTAGAAACTATAAACCCACATGTACCTCAAGGATGAATTGTTGTACCCAAATGCCCGCGCTTTAATTATGATTATATCCTACGAGTACTATGAATTACTATATTTAAACTCTTATTTTGAATAGCAAAATATGCGGCGGTGAAATATTGCAGGCTAATTCAGGAATAGCTTGTGTGCAAGTACATGTTAATTCGTGCATAATTTTTCGTGCGGATTTTGATATATGTAATTTTTCTATATTTAGTACCTACTTCCTGTTGTTTTCTGTTAAATTAGTAAATATTATTCGTTAAACGAAGCGACCCGTCGGAAGTTATTATAATAACATTCTTTTGTTTTCAATTATAAAAGGTAAACATTCACTCAGAACAAAAATTATTTTCTACAGACTCGATAAAAATTGTTGAGGTACACTAGACGCTTTGTTTAAAATTCAATGCTCCCGCCGTTGTTCAGACACAATGCATAATTAATTCTCTTACATTCGGCACTCTAAAGAAAATTACACTTTACAAGCTGTCGTTTGCAAGCTTTTATATAAACGGATTTATTCTGAATTAATCAAGCAAGACATTTTCGTCTAATAAAGTAATAACCTTCATTGTATTTTCAATAAGTTAATTTACCTAATCATACTTCTAATATCAACAGATCGTTTAATATAGAAAGTAAATATTGTTTTTATAAAATAGTCCAAGCCAAAAATGTTTATGCAGAATGCCCGGAAAATTTAGGTGGTAATCATCATCATGCCGTGCAATCCTAAGGATTTTGTCTAATTCTAAGTCTCTTTTCACGTTTGTATAACCTTCTGTGGGTCTTGGCTGTTACAATTATTTTATTCCATTATTTTCGATCTGTGCCGCACTTTGCCTTCCAGTCTGTTATTCTTATCTTTTTTATATCGTCTTCCACTTCACTCCACCATATTTTCATGGGGTTTCCTCTATCTCTTGGCCATCGTGGTAACCAGTTTGTTATTCTTCTGATCATTTCTGAGGGTTTTCTTCTTAGTATATGTCCTACCCATTTAAAACGTTGTAACTTTATGTATTTTACTATCCTCCTATTTCCTTCCAGTCTATATTTTTTTTAGTCCGATATGAAGTACCAAATGGCTCCTAGAGGAAATTCTGCTACTGCGGGTTACCTGTGGCATACTGATGGAAGCTAATAAGCTCGAAACTGGTATGTCTGGTGAGTCGCCAACGAATAACTTTAGCTGTTGCTAGAGGCTTTTCAGGTGCAATTCAATGCTGATCGGGGCATTAGCCTGTAGAGTAGCTGTTTCTTCGAATTCCGTGTCTGGAATCTGAAATAAATTTAAAATCCTCAGGTAGCAATAAAAGAGTTACGTATGAAACAAAATCTATGTCTAGTCTAGTCTAGTCATGTATAGTTAATTTCATATACTACTACCAAATTTTTAAGAAACGCTATAATTCCTACGAAAATTCAATTTTTAAATTCCAATTTTAACAACATTTTAAGGCATGTGGGCTTCAATCGCAATATTATGAAGTAGAAAATCTATGAACCTCTCTGTATATTTAATATGTAATTATTTCTGTTTTATGTAGTATGAAAATATTTATTTTTCCTGCGAGAACAAAGATAGCCCGTCGGTGGCTTTTGGTATTTGCATGAAATTATACATGTTGATGGAGATTCGTTAATACACTTTATGTCAAATCATAAAAAAGTGGTTTCCGAGACGTGCCTGAAAATAGTTTTTTTTTTTAATATTAAGTTCTCAGTTCTAGCTAAATTAAACAGTAAAATTCTTTGTTATAATTGAAATCCTGTGTGTTTACGTTGTGATTTTGTGTTTTCCTTCAGATTTTAATGCCTTTTTTCAATTTTAAATTAGATAGATATAGGGGAATATAAAAAGTTTCATAAGACACCGACCGTAAATATTGGGATAGAGTGGTGCAATATAACTTCATGTAAGTGACATAAAAATCATTAGAATATGTGGATATATTCAAAAATATATTAACATAATTCTTTACCCATTTAAGTAATCTAACTGGATATTATTTAAAGCGGAATGGTTATTAAGGAAATATTTTACAATATAAAAACTTATATGGGCACGGTGCTATTTGGAATGTAACATTTCACATAAACAAGGTAACCGCTTTTTGTAAATCATGGAAATGGGTTGTTGCCTTTATAAAATTTAATCCTTTAACAGGTATTAAATATGTATATATGGCATTTCGAATAATTTGCACTTCACTGTTTAATTTTATGAATCGTAGGTAACAAACTTGGCAACTATGCAGTCTCTCGTCTACCAATTCACCGACAT
The DNA here is from genome assembly GCA_037114965.1 of Monochamus alternatus. NCBI lineage: Eukaryota > Metazoa > Arthropoda > Insecta > Coleoptera > Cerambycidae > Monochamus > Monochamus alternatus. The sequence goes on along the minus strand of CM073435.1, from coordinate 17,382,319 downwards.
ACTGTAAGAAAGACAAAGAGGGCAGTTAACGATGCAACTTAAATTATTACTTATTTACTTTTCTTGCATCACGGGATAGTACTTTTCAGTGCTAGGTGACATCGCAGGTTCGAGCGTATTATAATTTGGGCGTTCGTGATATAGCTTGTAGCGTCCTCTGGGAGATACAGCCAGTCGTCCATAAAATTTGAATATCCTGTCCCAAGAAACCTCGACATATAAAATTTCATGAATTTAACTCAAAGTAATCGAGAGTTACTAAACAAAATGTATTTTTTTTAAATTGACATCCTGTATATGTAGTTCATAGGAAATTTTTTGCTTAAAATTGAACGTAGTATAAAATTTAAATTACATAATAACACCCAATATTTAATCAATTTATTTTTCCAAATAGTCATATTTACATTCATTATTAGATACTTCATTTTATTATTAATTTAATTATTATGGGTGAAATTGAGCGAATACTGATATCTAAAGAAAATACTGTCCTGTTTACTTCTGGCCAGCTGGACGCGGAATCCTTTGCTGTTTTTATGGCAGTTTCCTGTCATTTTTCATGGTTCCCTCATATGGATGATATAAACTATACAGATATTTTTCTATAATATACAGCACTTTCAAAAAGTAACGAATAAAATCATTATATTTGAAATTGAGAAGTTTTCGAAAAAATCTCCTGGCACGTCGATTTTGTTTTTAACAAAGGCACTTTTTGACATTCGACCCACATTTGTGACGTCATCGTTGTTCGAAATATGACGTCAATGACAATTTTTTTAAATAGCAGCCCCCCAATTTTGACCATGCCAATTGAAAGAGCATATCATTCTACATACGCGTCAAAAATCATGGTTGCCTGGCAGTAGCCTTAGATGATGTCAGATAAAAATTTGGAATCGTTCTTATTTGTTTTTTGAGTTATATCTTTAGTTCTTATCTTTTTTTTATAAAAAAAATGGTAAAATTAACTGAACCAGAATGAATTGAAATTCTTTGCATGATCGGATTTGGAGACAGGATGCGCACCCAAAAAGAAGTAGCTGAATTGTTCAATGAAACTCATCCTGATCGACATCCCATTAGCCAAAGCATGGTAAGCAATATTGAGTCTAAATACCGTAACTTTGGACATGTTCGTGACCTTCCTAAATCTGGTCGACCGTCAAAATCAGTAGATGATGAGCTTAATGTTCTGTTGGCAATACAAGAAAATCATCACTCAACACTTAACCAAAAAAGCAAAGTATCATCCTTATAAGGTATGCCTTGTTCATGAGCTATCTGAAGACGACTTTGATCGGTGAAATCAATTCTGCGAGCAAATGCAAGAGCTATGCAATAATGATAATAATTTCGTAAAAAACGTATTTTTTCTGACGAGGCTACGTTTGTTTTGAACGGCCATGTCAATAGGCAAAGCTGCCGTTATTGGGCTACCAGAATACCCGATGGATGATGGAGTATCTCACTTAAAATCCCCAGAAAGTAAATGTGTGGTGCGGCATAGTCGACGGAAGAATTCTGGGCCCCTATTTATTTGACGTCAACCTAACTGGTGCAAGATATTTGGATTTTCTTCGAGACGACCTTATTCCTGAACTAATAACTTTATATCCAGATATAGAGGGACAAGATCTTCCAAGAAATGACATTCTTTCAAGAAGATGGTGCACCTCCCCATTATGCAACACCTGTCCGTGCTTATTTAGATGAGCTTTTTCCGAATCGTTAGATGGGGAGAAGGGGGCCGATTGAGTGGCCAGCCAGAGCGCCTGATATGACACCCCTAGATTATTTCTTGTGGGGATAGTTAAAAAACAAAGTATACGTTACTAGACCGGTTAATTTAGAAGATTTAAAAGCAAGAATTCGTCACGAGATACATCGTACACCTCCTGAAGTTATTGATAATGTCCAAAAAGAATTTATTAATCATCTTGGCTCCTGTCAGGCAGCCAATGGTGCACAATTTGAACATTTAATTCAGTGAAAATATAGTTTGAAGAGTTTGTAACCAAAAAACGAATGCAAAATACTGCAGCTAACCTGATTAAATATTATCTATCAGGTAGTGTTATTGATTCAAATGTTTATTTTCGTCATTTTCATGTTTGAAAACGTTGTAAAAAAACGATTTCCGGAGGAAAAGATGGTTGTTTTGTCTCATTTTTTAAATATTAAGCTAGAATTCCAAAATATATTTTTTTATTGTTTATTTTAGGCCTTCCTGAGTGGTTAAAATTTTTATGCTAATGGGAGTTAACCTTGTAAAAACATTTCTTCATACTTTTCATTTCCGTAGTTTGTAAAGAAACTAATGAATCATCCTGTATATAAAAAATTCTCATCTGATATAATTTTTTGTCTATTTGTTGAGGATTTCGAATTTGTAATTTTAATTTATAAATTTAAACAAGTGGCAAAATAATAACCCAAAGAAAATAATAATAAAGATGGACTAACATCGGTTCGTTAAATGAAATTGAACTACGATGTATCTAAATCGAGGTTGATTGCTAATGCTAAGTAATGATACATTTTATTGGCTGTTGCTAATAAAATTATCTTATTTGATCCCTGAAGATTGTGATCAAGTATGCGGTACATTGAATTTTTTAAATGAAGTAAACATAAATTGTTATTCAATAAAACCCATCGAAAAATAAATTAGGTAGATATATATATTTTTTCTCTTCTAGATACAACTAGATTTTCTATTTGCAGCGTTAAAATATGTAGAAAAAAATATGTATTTTTCTACAAACATGTTAAATATGCAATTTTTAACATTCCCTTGTAGCATTGAAAATATTACTTTAAAGCACCAGTGCCTTAAAATGATCACTTTAAAGCACTAGTGCTTTAAAGCAAATATCAAATTGTGACAGTAAATTTGCAATACATTTAATTTGTATTTTCTTTATTAACATGAATACTTATATTACAATTCACAAAATTTGAAAAATTAAATCCTTCACAATTCTACCACTATCAACTGAAACTACCGCATTCCTAGTTGACGTTTGAGCAAAATCCGCTGATATTGATGGCACTGAAAGCAGTTTTCGGGTAATCGAATTCTTACTTTCCAACGAATCTTCGATGTATCCCTCGGCGACTGTTGAAGATTTCCATCCCCATGCCGCTTAATTGTCGTTAAATTTGCTCCACTATCCACTAGTAAGCTTGCCGACGAACACCGAAAACAATGTCCAGTATAGAGGTTAAAATTTGGAAGTTGCAGAAATTTTGCAATAGCAGCAGAAAATTTTACAAACGTATTTATTCCCACAGGTTTTTTCGTACACTTGCCTTTCACATACTTTAAGAAAAGCCTCCGATGTCCCACATTTCCTGGACGAAGAGCCATGTATCGCCGGTAAAAATGCAAATACAATTTTTCAACGATAGTGAAATTTCGTGGAACCTTGGTTTTGGTATCTGATATCTTAACCAATATTGAACTGAAAGTGCCCACAATTTCCAAGTTGTCGAGAGTTAACTGGCAAAGCTCCTCTCTACGGCAGGCACCAAATATTCCCAAAATAGTAGCTACATTCATCATAAGATACTCGTCATCCGGTGCGCACTCCAAAAACTGTTCAATTTGGTCTCTGGTTAAGATCTTTGATTTTTTCGGTTGAAGGAGGTTTCCTTGACGCTTCAAAAATGCAATGAGCTTAAAATGCTTGCTGATGATATCTACGTCGCTACTTATTCGTAACATAGCTTTAACCATAGAATAATTAGAGATGAAGATTTCTAAACCTTCAATTTTTCCTCAAAATAGGCCAAGAATACATCTTCAGTATATTTTCCAGGAACGCCTTTTCCTTCACAACGCTTCACAAACTTATTGTATGCAATTTCATATTGAATCCAGGCTTTGTTTAGTAATAAATCCAAAGTAGCTCAGTTTTATCGATTTCTTTAAATGGATTGTTCTTTTCCATACTTTTTAAGAGCAAAAAGACACAACGTTTAAAAGTGACAACAAATCCAAAGCTTTCAAACTTTTTGTAAATGATGAAGACAACAATGGTTGCCGCCATGGTTCCTGCATATCATTGGCAAGTGTTCACTTCGAAAATTTGGTATAGTAGTTGCTATTTAAAACTTAACTTATTTCTACCCTGGTTAATTATTTTTAATGCGCTCATTCTGCAAACTTTTACATGCGTGCCTAAAAATGCACTTTTAACACTCACATCATAAATAACTATTAAGTGACACGTTTTAAAACTAATAAACTAATAAAAAGTGACTGCAGCTAACGTTCAAGTACCGTTGCCTACAACTGTTCGGGAATCGATTTACGTATGAAGGCCACGCAGTGGTACTCCAAGAAAAGCTCAACAACGTAAACACGATTTGTGTAATGTGTGTTCGTTATCGGGCTAATTTCAGTTATTTCCAATAGCGCAAATGTCTGATGAACACGGGCTCTAATTTTCTAGACGAGGTCATGTTTTACGATAGCCAATATTACCGCTACTAAGCGTTATTTTCCTTAAAGCAAACCAACCGGAAAATAGCTACTTACGGTGCGGTTGCAGAAAAAGAATTATTATTCAGTCACGGTTCAATTTATTATACAGGGTATCTCATATTAGTAGGTAAAACAGTTAAGGCCAAATTACTTGGGTGAAAGTAATCAGACTTTCATTATGTCATATTTAATTTGGACGCCATATTTCCAAAATATAGAATGTTAAATAATATAATAACATTAATAGCATTTGAAGGTGAGATATAAGTGGTCTATTTACTTCCTGTTCGGCCTGAGCGGCAGCAGGTACTTAACGCAGACCTCTCGCCTTGGACGACTCGCGACGTGAAATCTATGAATGATACTGCAGGTAACAATTAATGCCCCGACCGGCATTGAATTGCACCTACAGTCAGCCTGCATAATGGCCAATTCAATTGTCGGTCATCTCACGTATGACATACTGATGAGGACTAACAAGCCCGAAACCGGTCTATATCTGGTTATGTGTGACAAGGGTTCTTGGCTGTTCACACAGTTACTGCAGGTGTAATTCAAGCTGATAGAGGCATTAGAGGCATTAAATGGGAATAGATGCGTCATGAAATATGGAGTCGATATCGTAAAAAAAATGTTGTAAAATCCTTAGTTTCCGAGTAAAAAATTATTGATGTAGTATTTCATTTTTTTTACATCGCTGGGCTACTGTAGTCCGTAGCCAGACTATTCCGAATATTTGAATCCGATTACTTTTTGTAGGTATTAACGTTTTTGTGATGCTAATCTTTACTAGTTAATCAAGTGTCAAATTGGCTTATGTGTATAGTAACTCGGAGTTGATGGATAACGTTTTAATTTATGACGATGTGAAAATACTTTAACAGAACGACTTCCCTGTAAACATATGCCAAATGCAGCTACTTTTACCGCGGCGTGCAGTCAGTGCAAGTGTGTGTGTTTGAAACCGAATCGTGGAAGAGATGGAGGTCCAGGGCGTCCACGGCGTATTGCAGCAGTGTGGCGTATCATACACGAGGTTTAATTATACAGGGTGTTTATTAATTGAATGCCGATACTTAAGGGTGTGAATCCTTTGGTCATTTTAAGAAGAAAACTTAATATCAACATATGTCCTAAACCTCTTAATTTTTGAGCTACAGGGTGTTACAATTTGAAGAAAAAATTTACTTTTTTATAATTTTCTTATCACTCCAGATATTTTTATGAAATTTTGTACATACCTATTAATCATTAAGGAGCATTGTTTTATGTAAAAAATGTATTAAAATCTGTGCTAATGACGTCCGTACGAGGTTTGAACTAAACATTTTTGAGGAAAAAAATGGTACGCCACTGCTTTTTCTAAAAACTAAAATTATTTTTAAAATCTCCATTTATTTTACAGCAAATTTGGTCCCTAGACTTCCTCTCGTACGACGCACTATTACGTAAAAAAAATAAAACCAAAAGAAGTTTTTTCCCCAAGTCCATTGAGACTGCTTTTGATATTTTGTTGCCATTTTGTAGACACCCACCATGCGTGGAAACACTTTTTGTGGGGCAACAATTAATTTTCTACTTTCACAAATGACGTTCATATAGGCATGATATTGAATATTTGAATAGAAAAAACGGTAAGCTCATTAAATGCCCTCTTAAAGCAAATGAAATAAAAATTAGTAGGCTGGGTAAAGTGTCATAATTTTTGACGCTTCTTTTCGCAATAAAGTTGATATTGATTTTTCATTATTAAAAAATTATTATTAGAGTAGGAGGTAAAATTTCATAAAAAATGGTAAATTTTACAATCGGTGAATTAGCTGACATGCATTTTACTTATGGGGTTGCCGACGGAAATGCATACAAAACCAGGAGGATATACCACGAGCGGTATCCAAATCGCGTACTACCGATCCGGGAACATTTTCTGGGATTCATAGACGTCTTCACGAAACCGGAAATTTAAAAGTATACCACAGTGCTAAAGGAGTCCCTGAAACAGTAAGAACACCGGAACTTGAAGAAGGAATTTTACATAAAATTGAGGAGAACTCCGAAACTAGCACGAGAAAAATCGCGGCAAAATTTATTGTTTCACACGTACTTGTTTGGAAAATTCTTATAGAAAATTTGTTATATCCATATCACATTCAAAGAATCCAGGCATTACTCCCTAGAGATTTCCCGTTGCGCATTCATTTCTGTGAGTGGTTTCTTCAAAAGCTGCTAGAAAATCCGTTATTTGACAAGTACATTCTTTTTACCGATGAAGCTAGTTTCTCTCGAAACTCAATACGAAATTTCCATAAATACCATTTGTGGGCGGATGAACCCTTTTGCAATTGTTGAAGCAAATCATCAAGAACAGTTTTCATTAAATGTTTGAGCTGGTATTATTGACGATTATTTGATAAGCCCATTTTTTCTCCCAAGAAGATTAGATGGACAATCGTATTTACACTTTCTTGAAGAAGATCTGCCACCTTCCTTTATTAAGAAACCAGATGTGGCTAATGCAGGATGGTGCGCCTTCATTTCAGCTTACGGGTGCGTGAATTTTTAAATCACATGTATCGCGATCGGTGGATAGGCCGCGGAGGAATGCAGTCATGGCCACCCAGATCTCCCGACCTTAATAGTTTAGACTACTTTTTCTGGGGTCATCTGGAAAGCTTAGTGTACGCAGTGCCGATTCAAGCCGAAGAAGAGTTACGAAATCGTATAATAGTATGCTGCCAAACCATAAGAGACACCCCAGGAATTTTTGAAAATGTACGTCAGTCTATGCGAAGAAGAGTAGATGCTTGCACACGTGTGGGTGGAGGACACTTTTAACAACTACTGTAAATACATAATTTGGGTTCTTTATTTTGTTTGTATTTTCTTGTCTTGTCGTTTCGTTTTAGGTTTAAGATTTTGAATTTATCGTTTTACTAAATAAATCGCAATTTTTAAAATAAAATTTAAAAAAATCAGAGACGTACCGTTTTTTTTCTATCCAAACATTTAATATTATGCCTACGTGGAGATCACTGGTTAAAGTAGAAAATTAATTTTTATCCTAAAAAAGTGTTTCCACGCATGGTGGATGTCTACAAAATGGCAATAAAAGATCAAAAGCAGTCTCAATGAACTTGGGGAAAAAACTTTTTTGGTTTTTATTTTTTACGTGAAAATGGTGCGTTGTACGAGAGTAAGTCTAGAGACCGAATTTGCTGTAAAATTAATGAAGATTTTTAAAATAATTTTAGGTTTTAGAAAAAACAGTGGCGTACCATTTTTTTCTTCAAAAATGTTTAGTTCAAACCTCGTACAGACGGCATTGGCAAAGATTTTAAAATATTTTTTACATCAAACAATGCTCCTTAATGATTATTTTATTTTATTGTAAGAAACAAACAGGTTGTAAAACCTAATTACATGTTTCTAGACAAATTCATACACATGTTACATAGAATACCTTATCAAAAAAAAAAAAAAAAAAACAAACTAATCTCCATATAAAAATAAAATTAAACACAATTATTAGAACGAAGTTGAGAACTAAAAATTCTAAATTAATTTTCACTGAAAATTTAATTTACGAATACAATTCTTAAACTGCTCTTCGCTCACGTCAAAAATCCCACTCGAAACTTGTTGTTGATATTTATTGAATAAACTACACATATCGTTCAATAGACATTTATTTTTTGTCACGTTAAACGTTACTTGTCTTGGACGCACACGGTAGTCAGGAACGCAGAGACCCAGGCGAGACAAAAGGTAAGGACTGTCCAATTTATTATTTAATAACTTATATAAAAATACCAACTGATGGCAGTACCTTCTATGTTCTAACTTGGCAATTTTAAATTCAATGCGGTATGGATCATAAGAACAAAACTCTGGATTTCTATTATGCTTCTTGTAATATAGATATTTAATAAATTTATTTTGAATAGTCTCTAAGGATTTATTTAATTTTTTTATGCCAGGATTCCAAATTCGCACACCAAATTCGAGCTTACTACGAACAAATGAATTAAACAACGCTATAACAGAATAAATATTTTTAAAGTCGTAGGTCATTCTTTTGACAAAGCCAAGTAATTTGTAAGCCTCTGAGTATATAGTTTTTATACGATCATCGAAGTTCAAATCCGACTGAAATAATATTCCTAAATCTTTAACTTCTTTAACTCTCCTAAGAGGAGTATCGTTCATCATGTATAAGTAATGTTCCGATGTTTTATGTTTACTATATGTCATTATACTACATTTATTTAAATTAAAGTACAGTTTATTTGTGACGGACCAATTATATATACTATCTAAATCATTTTGTATTTTCAAATAATCATCAAAATTACTAACTTTACTGAATAGTTTAAAATCATCTGCATACAATAGATTATCCGACAGAACATTTCCAGGTAAATCATTAATAAAAATAATAAACAACAGGGGACCCAAATTAGAACCTTGAGGCACACCCGATCTTGCTAAAAAGTAATTCGACTTCTCACCCCTATAAGTGACATACTGATTTCTACTTTGTAAATATGAACTAAAGAAATTTAATATGTGGTCACTCATGCCATAGAAATATAACTTTGATAACAAAATATCATGGTTCACTCTATCAAACGCTTTAGCAAAATCTGTATATACAACATCCACCTGGGCTCCCTCTTCAAAAGCAGCCCAAACCTTATCAACAAAAGTTACCAAATTGGTATCAATGGATCTCTTTCTACAAAAACCATGTTGATTGGTATTAATATATTTACTCATGTGTACATACAGTTTTTCATATAAAATGAATTCAAATAATTTTGCAATACAGTTCAAAACTGCAACCGGTCTATAATTAATTACTACTGATTTATCTTCTTTCTTATATATAGGAGTAATCTTTGTTTTTTTAAACTCAGAAGGAAATACTGCAGTTTCTAAAGATTTTTGGTATATGATCAATAACGGATACAACAAGAAGTCTTTACAAGCTTTGAAAATATATGGTGGTATATCATCAGGTCCCGAGGACCGCTTCGGTTTAAGTTTCTTAAAAGCTGCCTCCAATTCATCTAAAGATATTTTGCTAAAATGGCAATTTTGTGAATCAAAATATTTATTTACAGGTGTAGCCTTTATTTTATTAATTTCATAGGATGAAGTTTCCCTATCATAGACTGAACAAAAATACCTTGCAAATTCCTCGGATATAATCTTTGGATCTGTAGTAATATTATCATTAATTCTAAAATGCGATTCCCTGCTGTTTCTTTTAGTATTGTTGACAAAGTTCCAAAAAACATTTGAATTAGTAAATATGCTATTTTCGACATCAGATTTAATTTCCTGATTAAACCAAGGTGGATACCTTTTAGAATATTTGTCAGAAAATCTATCATATACAGGTACACAAATATCTAAAATCCTATATAATTTATCATAAAAATAGTCTACCATACTATTGACATCTCCAAATTGATGTAAGGCGTCCCAGTCACAATTTTTTAACATTTCATATAAGCGAGGAAAGTCCGCTTTAGTATAATTATATTTGTTTTGGAGATTTTTTACATTACTACCACTAAATTTCATGTTACTAATATCTATCTCAGCAATCAATGCGGGATGTTTTTTATCAACATCCGTAAGGGCCATGCATTCTTTCTCTATACTTATCTCAGTATTGCCAAGTATAAGATCCAATGTACGATTATCTTCATTTAAACAGTTGTTATATGATTTCAAATTATACAATTCCATAAGATTTGATATTAAAGCAATTATTCCGTTATTGTTATTGTTGTTATTAAAATTAAATGAGGTACCTTTTATTTGTGGAATATTAAAATCACCAAATAGTATTAAATTGCTATTATTTATTAATAGGCGTGTACAAAATTTCATAAATATATCTGGAGCAATAAGAAAATTATAATAAAAAAGTAAATTTTTTCTTAAAACTGTAACACCCTGTAGCTTAAAAATTAAGAGGTTTAGGACATATGTTGATATTAAGTTCTCTTCTTAAAATGATCGAAGAATTCACACCCTAAATATCGGCATTCAATTAATAAACACCCTGTATATGTACCATGTACAGCGTGTCCGCCACGATCTCCTTACTTTAAATCATGTGGAATTCTTTATGTGGGGATATTTAAAAAATGAAGTGTATCGCAGCGAAGTGGATACCTACTATTGATGATTTTCGCAAACGTATCATACTTGCTACCAGTAACTTCAAAACGGACAAGAAGCAGAAATATTTGTGTCAGTTTGAGAAACTGAGTAAGGCTGGTGCAAAATTTTGTAACATCAGATATGTCAAACTATTTTATTATTTAAAATCACAAATTAATTCTATTGATATATAATTGATAACAATAACGGTAAAAGCAGTTGAATTTGCTGTATAAAATAAGTGTTGTAAAATGTTATTTATTTCTTTCCTCGGGAATATCTTTCCATTTTTTCTCCGGTCGCCGATTGCATGCTTTGCCGCCTTATCAGGTTTTACAGTGGACCAATTTCCAATGCCGTGCAGAAGTGTATTTTTAAATAATTTTCGGACTGTCCTTTTTTATTTTTTTTTTTTTTTACAAAATTGTATTTGTAAGTCCCCCGTACATTAAAAATTATTATTTTACATAAGTTCTGAATTACCCTGTATAATAATACAAAAACACAAGATCAATATAAAAAAGACGAAACAAAATCCATACAAACTTAGATTAAAAGAATCCAGAACAAACAAAACGCTATGAAAATTTAGACATTCCAATGAATTTGTAATGCAATAACATTGTAGTGCGATAATCACTGTTTATATCACAAGTACGACATAAATTGTTCCATTTTCGACACATTTTATAAATATGACAACAAAGCATTATGTTGGTGCTGATGCCATAATTATAAAATGTTACAGACTGTCTAGATTCAGCAAGAGGAACTAACCAGTTAATCTTTTCAAGTAAGAACTGACAGTCTATATTATTATGTAATTTTATTATATTTATTATCCGTCTATTATTCATTGATATTTCCTCAAACCTAAACAACAGCAACTCATGACTCCTCTAGAGTGGAAATTTAAGAAACTGATACTGTACATACTTTACTTATATGGCAGTTATCACAGAATATATTATATTCTGTGCAGTTATTGCACCATAATACAATTTTGAACGAACAAATATGTAATATAATAATCGTCTTTACGTTAGTGAAATTTTTGCTATTACGGATAACGAAACCCAGAACCTTAACAGCAAAGGAATTCATTTGGTCAGTGTGCTGTACAAACAAAAATGTATGGTCGAATAATATTCCTAAGTCATTAATCTCATCAAGCCTGGTCAAAGTGATATTAATATTGTAATTGAAAAGAATAAGGTCATGTTTTCTGTAATGCTGACGATGTTACATTTGTCAACATTAAGATGTAAATTATTATAGGCACAGCAATCCACTATGACATCTACATTATTTTGTAGTAACCAGAAATCATCAAGACATTACTTGCAAACATTTTCACACTCAATTCGTTCGATCAAATTATTTATAAAAAATTAAAAAATCACTGGTGCAACGTTTGATCTTTGAGGCACACCTGATAAAGGAACAAACGGCGGTGACTTGAATCCTTCGATTTCGACAAACTGTTGATGTTCAATCAAATACGAACAGAATAGAGGTAATTTAAGTGTCATACCAAATTGATCAAGTTGGTGGATAGTATATAATGATTAATTTGATCGAAAACTTAGTAAAGTTAGTATAAACAACATCAATTTGCCTTTGCTGATCTAAATGTTTACAGGTTTACCAGGTTGTTCAGCGGCTAAAATGTTGTTAACATGTTCAAATCTTTTAGAAAAATTACATACATACGGGTCTATAATTGTTAACCAGGTCAGTCTTCTTCAGAACTGGGCACATTCCTGGCAGGTGTTGTAGAGATCTTATTGGAACAATAGCTTCAAAAGGTATTTTTCTGAGTCTGATCTTACTCATACTCAGCATTTCATTATCTCATTCATTCTCTTCATTTTGGCGAAGTATAATATTTAGAAGAAAAAAGTATCTTGCGTAAATATATCTGAACATCGTTCAAGAGGATTTTTTCAAAATGCAAAATGATGATGCAAAATTTCAAATCTGTTAAAACACAAAAAATTAAATATATTGATTATCTTACTGTTATCTTTGAGGTCCGAAAACTGAAACTCTCAAAGTACCATAAAGAAATTTTTGTCCAAGTAACCTGTGATTGACAACTTACAGACTAATTGATAACATTCTTTATAAGCTACTTTGGAGCTTTGCTTATAGAACAAGGTTTTCATATTCCTGTACAAACGAATTGTTACATTCAAGGTACATCTGACAGTTATTGTTGTGTGGCATTCTGTATTATGGTTGTATGTTTTTGTGCCATCGTGAGAATTTAAGAACTGGAAATTATTCCAAGTCTGGGAATATTAATATAAAGAAAATGGCAGTATACTAATGAATTAAATAATTATAGTAGGAGAAAGGCGATGTAATTTCTGAAGGGATAACAGAGCGGTCATAACCAACAGAACTGTTAAAAATAATAAAACATTCGACCAATTGCCTAAAATTAGCCAAACTATTTCAATACTTTTGTCAGTTCTACTGTAATTATGGACAATTACATGAATTTTTTTCAACAATTTCTCAGCCATTCTTGTTATTGATCCCCTTCTCCCTCTCCCTTAACAACACTGTCTTTCCCTTCCTAAATCTGTTTAATCCATTTGTACACTGCCGTTTTCTTCATAGCATTATTCTCATAAACTGGAATTAATATGTCTACCGTTTTACTTTCATTCTTCCAAGTTCAACAAAGAATTGTTTGTTGGTTGCCCTATTTCAAATTCCAACATTGTGATGACGGCATGCGGCACACAAAAACACGACAATAATAAACAGCATTATCCAACTGACAGTCATGCCTTGATACAAACATAAGTACACTGGTACACAAAGGTTAAAAATATTACAAATACAGTGCTGTCAACGTGGGCGTACGGCGGTAGCTTTGCGAGCTTAATTATCAGATCTTATATATGATCTCGCTCCCTTTGTATGACAAAATAAATGTAATTTTTCTTCACAATTTTTTTCTCAATGACAAAGTTCTTCCTAAGTTAATACTGCAACACATGGAGGTTAGTTATTTGAATCAGTTTAGATAATTAATACAAATTCATTCCTTACAACACATTCACAATGTAAAGCGTATACATCATCCTTCAAAAAACAATAGCACGTGTAATTTTTTAAATAACAAAACTACGTAGTTTTCTATTAAAACTGTTAATGCAGTGCGCAATTTTATTATTATTTAAATATCAACGAATAAATAGTGTTAACTTTTGAAAATATTCTATTGTATTTGGTACTTTCAATAATAATACAAAGTGCTTCAATGGCTCTCATATTTTCAAGACAAAACATGTCGAATGAAACAAACGGAACATTTTTGAAAGTAGCCCTGTTATACAGTTTAATCAGTTTTTAATTGATAAACCACTTAAAATTTAGTATGATAGTAGGTATAAAACAAAAAATGATAAGTTTTAGAAACTTGTACCCACTCTGTATAATATTACAAACAAAACAGATCATCATATGCGCCATTATATTATCTTCAGTTTTTGTTTATTTACACTATTTTGTATTCTAAACTGATTAACAACAAAATTGATTTATTTGATCAAGTGCATTTTTACATAGTTACTTGAACTACTTATATATCTTAGGGAGGCCGTGCAAAACAACAATAATTAGCTGTCATTTTATTTAATTTTGTGTATTTTCAAATTAAGCTTATTTTAAAAAAATATTAAGTTCCAATAATGGCTTTTGCACATTCAAATACTAAATGGTCAATATGGTTTACATTTATGGCTTTGCAGATGGAAATGGTACTGCGGTTAAGCGAATTTATATGGAAAAATTTCCAAATCATCCAACTCCAAATGCAAGAATAACCAGAAATATTTTTCAACATCTTTTGGAGTTAGGTTCATTTCAAAAAGTCCAATTCCTGAAAGACCTTTGAGTGTTAGAACATCTAAGTTGGAAGATGCTATTCTACACGAAAGAAGACCCAAATACTAGTACTGGGAAGATCGCTGCAAATCTTAATGTGGATCATAAATTATTTTGGTGCGTTCTGAAGCATCAACAGTTATACCCGTATCACATACAAAGGGTTCAAGGGTTCATTTTTTCCAGAGATCCTATAATGAATTTCCATAATAAATACGTTTGGTCTGATGAAAACCCTAATGCCATAATGAAATCTCGATTTCAACATCAGTTTTCTTTCAATGTATAGGTAGATATTATTGGAAATTTTCTTATTGGGTCTTACTTTTTACCAAGAACTTTAACCTGTGCCTTTTAGAGACATTTTCTTAAAAACGTCTAACCTGAACTACTTGACAATGTTCCCTATGGACTAAGACATTATTATTTTGACTGCTCGTGAATTTTTAAATGAAAGATTCGATAATAACGTAGTTGAACGAGGCACTCAAGAACCAGGTCAACCTTGGCCACCCAGATCACTCGATATAAACCCTAGTGATTTTTTGTTTGGGAGACATCTCAAAACATTAGTTTACAAGGTTTATATTGAATTTGAGAAGCACTTACGTCAGCAAATTGTGATGTGATAATTCTACTCTACAATTCTACGCAACTCCTGCAATTTCAAAAAAGAAAATCTAAGCATGTATTTTGGCTGAAGCGGGCCATTTCCAATATTTGTTATAATATATCATAGTAAAGTAATTTCATTGTTAATTAATTATTTTGTTATTATTTTAAAAGATGTAATGAGTATCGTAAAAATGCTCTTGATCAAATAAATTTGTAATATATATTTTTTTAGCAAATAATGATCGATGATACTCATACCTCCGCCACTGGTAACTTTCTAAAGCTGGTAATTTACCTACTGTCACAGTAAATATGCGTATCGCAGGCCCCTGGATTTTTACCACTATTTAAGTCCCTGCATAGGGTATACGAAAAAAATTAATAGAAATAAACTGCTTAGCATAAATCAATGTTAGGTAATTCTACAAAAATTGCTCAAATGTATTTCTATGAGTTAATTACATACTGAAAAAGGGGCATTACTTCAAATACCTAATATCATCGTAATCAGCAAAGATACGTTACACAGCGTATCTGCTAATTATTAATTTGAATAAGAGATTTCTAAATAAAACAACGTAAATCAATCTGTAGGCGACGGGATAAAATACTGATTTACTTTTTCGTAAAATTATTTAAAATTCAGTCATTTTAAAAGTACATATTACGATTACAAGTAACTCTAGGAGTTAAAGCCTTGACCTTACCAATTGTTGAAAAAATGAATTATGTATTCCATTTGCTATGTATATTTAACTAGAAAATTTGATTTGCATCATTGATTCGTTTACAAGTCTAAAATGCCTTTATATTTTTACAAACGCAACTACTATTGTCATAATAAATGCGGTTGTTGATTGCACAGTGCGCTAGTGAAGTTTAATGAGTAACTGTTAAAATATTAAATAAATAACTACCGACACAATACAAGGGATGTCAATGGCAATAATTGTCAAGAGAATGCAGAGCAGATTCACGGTCAAATCACGACCCAGGCTCAACGAGAAAGTTTTGTAATACAATCAGGTGATCTCAACTGTGGCTGTGACTGCTGTATTGGATTCTCTATAGGGCTACTTCTATAAAAATAGTCTAAAATTAAATAAAGAAAAAACACAAATAATCAACTTTACATACTAAAAGATGACAATGATACTTACTAATGGCAATGACATCATAAGATCAGTAAATAGTACTTCTTTCTTGGGAGTAAAGATTGATTCGTGAACTGGAAAACCCATACAGACCATGACAGCCAAAAGGTCGCTAAATACTGACATGCTCTTAAAGTGATAGCTCAAAATATTGATATATCCACAGCATTTATGGCATACTACGCATATGCTCAATCCCAAATAAAATATAGAATAGTTTTCTGGGGAAACTCCAGTGATTCTGTCAGGATATTTGTGCTACAAAAGAGATGTATTAGAAATATACTAAGCATGAAACAGACTGAGAGCTGCAAACAAATGTTTATTGAAAGAAGAATACTTACCTTGGTGTGTTTTTAAATGAAGTAGCAAAAATGAGACCACAGATTTCTTAGGTGAAAATAAATCCCTTTAACCTAAAATACCTATATCGCAAGTCGCATAATAAAAAAGAACAGGGTGTTAAAGTTAAAATTTTATTTTCGATATTTGTAAATAACTTCTTAAGAAATCCAAATGTTTACATAAAATTTGTAAATCGGATTTTTGCGGGCGAGAAATTGAAATTTGTTTCTAATTTTGACATCACTAGTAGAGGGCGCCACTTGTGGCACACCATGTTTCTTTTAAATGGTAGAATTTTTGTGCAGCTTAGTGTATCCATCTGACTATTGAAACAATCGATTCTCCTACCTGTTTTATTTGAAAAAGGTATACGTTGCTGGAGTCGGTAGGACATTTTTAAATAATCCTATTTGAAATGCTCAGTGCAACGGATAAAAACTGTTTAGGTTTCAGGTAAAGTGCTTTTTCTGCTGAAAAAACAGCAAAACGTTACTTATGACAAAATTTCAAGAAGATCGGCAAGGTTTGATGGAACCATTTTTCAACAAAGCACAAAGATTTTATCAAAGCAGGCCGATCTTTTTAAAGTTTTGCACGTCTCCATAATTTACCATTCTGAACAATTTTTTCAAGTTTCACATAGCATGTACATTTTCTTTTTAAGGTATAGTCTATATCATCGATATAAGGGAATAAAAAACGACGTAAGAAACTGCCAAAAAAGCATCAAAGAGTTACGCGTTTAGCTGGTCAGAAGTGGACAGGATCGTATTCACTCAATTTCTCCAATAATAATTTAAATTAAAATATAAAGTATACAATAATTAATGTAAATGTGACTATAATTATTCGATATTATTATGTAATAAATAATAATTAAATTATTATTTCTCAGCAAAGACCATGAGGAGGTAGGAGTGTTCCCTACCAGGAGGATGGGGTTAAGATTGGGTAGGGTAAGGGTACATTAGGGGAACAAAAAAAATAACAGCGAGAAAATTATAACTAATAAGTTTATTCAGGTGCACCTCTATACCAAATAAAAACAAAATAAAAAAAATATTTTTGGATTTATTTATATCCTAGAAATATATAGACACAATATATAATACAAATAATATATTTCCAGTATAATTCATATATTACATAACAATGATATCATCAAAAATACAGCAAAAAATTTACTTATACAGGGTTAACTATGGCTAAGTACAAATATTTTAAGAGGGGATAGAGAAAATTCAAAATTAACGGAATCACCCTTCAAAAAAATTGCAAACTTATGTATAAAGCGTTATAAAGCGAAAAAAAAATTTTTTAGAAATTATATTAAATCCTTATCTAACGCCGCCTATGCGACTTGACCGCCACACGTTTACAGAATCAGAGTAAGTAACGTGGGCAACTAGTTATTAAATAAAGAAATTTGTGTTGGGTGCAGATACTTTCCCACAATATAGTTCGCCGGTTTGGTTTTCTAGGTTATGGCACAAAACTGCCGTGGGTACATTAAAATTTTTTATTATGTATTTCTTTCGTTCGACTTTGTTATAATAAATAGGTATTTTATCTAGCCGTGCCTACAGGAAGTGTTTTATCGGTAGTAAGTTTGTAACGAAATAATGAAAAACGAATGCAAAATAGTGGAGCTAACTGGATTAACTGTTACCTACCTATCTATTAGGTATTATTACTAATAAGAATGTTAATTTTTGTCGTTTCTGCATTTAGAAATGCTGCAAAACAACGACCGCATGGTACCTAGTAGATATTGTTGACAGATTAAGTTTTATCTATAGATCTAAGCCACCTCAGTCGATGCTTATCATAGGCGCCGACTTTCCATAGGAAAAGAGGGTTTTTGTCCCATTTTTTAAATATCCAACTAAACTTCTGGAATAATTTTTTTATTGTCTTTTAGGCCTCCCTGAGCACGTGGTTAAAATTTTTGTACTTAGTCATAGTTAACCTTGTATATCATAATAAAAAAACACACTAGCACTAACATTCGTCAGAGTCACTACTAACGTTACTTGTATGTATCAACAGCTATGATGAAATCACTTTAATTGATGAAGCTTGATATAGTCTTCTTCAATTTTTATGACATGCTTGACGCATTTTTTCCGATTAGCTGATGTAATTTTATTCACCTCGCTTCTTATAAAATTTTTAACTGTTTTATCAAATTTTGGAAAGGTATTATTTCTTTGAAGGTCTCTTTTTAATTAGCTACATATTAATTCAATGGAATTAAAAACAGCAGCATAGATGCAACCGTAGAACGGTATGTCCGTGAGCCGTAGTCGTCTCATCAATAATGTATTTTCTTGCAAAATTATTGCTTTTGACTATATGCAGTAACTTATCTTCCTCCAATCTAGAATTTTATGCAATTTGAGAAATCCTTGAATATTATTTTCTTTGTGCTACTATCCAAATTCTTTCTGAATGTATTGAATAGTATGGAACATTGTTTAATATTATTATTAAATGTTTATACAACCTACTGCTTTGCCACTGCAAAGCTTTAAAATGTTACTTTTAATAGCTCGGTATCTAGCTCGGCAAATGATAAGAAAAATGGATTTATTCAGCACGAAAGCATAAATAATTATTGTTATGTATTTTAGTAAAATAAGATAGTTTTAAATACCTTGTATATATTTTACAGCTCATGCTAGCAAACATTTTTTGTTACTTTTTTTGTATGAAACAATCTGATAAATATCGATGTACGACGTTCGATGACAACTTTTATAGAGAAAATATTGTACCTACTACGACTAAGAAATATATATTTTTACACCAAATTGTGTATTGATTACCTTACCACCCGGAAATCTCTCAGTGGCGACGAGGAAAATTTTACAATAAAACGCGACAACGAGTAAGTGCTATTGTCAGCGAAGAATTGTGCTGTAAAATGGCAGATAATCCATCATATTATGGACAAATCAGAGAATTTAATTCTCAAAATAGTGATTGGGTAATCTACAAGCGTCGTTTATACAACTATTTTGTGGTCAACGCTATCAGTGATGAAGCCAAGAAACGTGCAATACTACTCAACGCCCTGGATGAAGAATCTTACAAATTGATTTATAATCTATGCCTTCCACATCTTCCGGAGAACAAGACTTATAAAGATCTTTCAGAGTTATTCAACAAACATTTTAAAATCGTTGAATCACCGTTTGTGGCTCGTTTTTCGCCGCAGATGTTTTTTACTAAAAAACATCTTTGTAATATAGCTTTATAGCATAAATTCATTCATTAAGAACTTAGATATTTCCTTTTTTGTTAATACATTAGATTTTTTAGGTTTGAACCCTTCTAATTTTCTCTTGAGGAATGCAATCAAATTTAAGTATTTTTTGATATCGATATTTTCTTGAGTGACATTTCTGTTCTTATTATTGAGTACAGCACCAAAGAGATGAAGGCTTCTGTATGTTGCTAATTTATTAAAATATTGTAATAATCTTTTCTCATTAAATTCTCTTTTTTTTTTTCTCTACGCCATTTTTTATAGCAACCAAATACTTGATGGAAAATCATCGATTGAACTCATATTTATAGTACTTTTACATGTTATGTTAATATACTATGCATATATCCACATGTTCTAATGATTTGTATGCCCCTTGCTTAAAATTATATTGCACCACTATATCCTTTTATTTACGGTCGGTGTCTTTTGAAATTTTTTATATTCCCTTATATCGATGATACAGACCATACCTATAACCAAATGAAACGTTTACCATATTATAGAGGAACAATCTAAGCATTCGAAATGAACTTACAACTTTTTCAGTAGGGATGAACTTTTCAAAATTGAATTTTCGATGCTTCGAACGTTATTTGACAATTTCATAATTTTCTGACAGCTTGTTGAGAGGGTGTTTCTGAAATAAGTACCTTCCTTGAAAAGGGTGATAGATGGCACGAAAATAAACAACTTTTATTAATCGACGGATGGTCTAAAACATTACGTTTTAAATTCAAAATAAAGCTGTCATATGAAGGTTTAAACTATTTTAAAGCCGTCCCCGACGCGGTGAACTTATGCGGCAGCTAGCTCTACAGTGGAGTCGCGGTTGAGAATATGCGCTGTCGTATTTATTTACGTACTTTGCAGTAGTTTCAACTGCCTTTTTGGTTCACCGCGTGTCGTAGTGCAAGAGCAGTGATGGTAGTTTAAAAGTTTAAATTTTGTGTTCGAAAATGCTAGAATTGATTCAAATCTCGTTGAAACGTAACACAGAAATTAAACGAATGAATGACTTACTTACCAATAACGGAAATTCTCTACAAAAAATGTTCAAATTTGTTTCCATGTGTGAATACTTTCAAACGACGGTTCCAAAATTAGTCCGCATACGTGCAAATACTTGTCGAATTTTATTAGCTGCAGCAAAAATACGCTGTTGAAGATCTACTGCATCGACAATAGGTGTTCGGTACACATTTTGTTTCATACACACAACCCCTCCCCCCCCCAAACAAAAAAGTCCAGAGAGTTCATATACGGACTTCATGCCAACGTACAGGTCCATTTTATCCTACCCACCTTTGCAGAAAGTTGGTATGTAAATATTCACAAACTGCATGAGAAACATAGTGAGGGGCACCATCATGCATGAAGAACATTTGGGCACCAGTTTGTAAAGGGACGTCTTCCAATAAATCCAGTAAGGCGTTTGTTAGAAACTCTAAATAAGCAGCACTATTTAAACATGCAGGTAACTATTAGACTGCGTAATCTGTCATCAAAAACACCACACTATACATTCACTGAAAACCGTTACTGAAACCGAGATTTCTGTACAACGTGTGGATTTGCATCACACCAATTGTGAGTGTTGTGAAAATTTAGAACGCCGTCTCTAAAACATCTTAAACATCCGTAAAAAGCACATTGCTTGTAAAATCCGGATGTTGGGTTATTTGATGCCGAAACCACTGATACAATTCCACACTGGGCCGAAGATCATTGTTATTCAATGCCTCAACTCTTTGTACGTGATGGGGACGTAATAATTGTTCCTGTAGTACACGCCACACGGTACACTCGAATAATACCCCGAGTACTGTGCCTAGGATCATCCTCAACGAGGTTTATGGTGTTTTCTTCGTAATCGAAAACATGTTGTGTTCCATCCACGACCTTCGTATGTCAGGTGGATTTTTCCGGTATCCTGTAACCTCTGAACTGCCTTTTGTACTGTTCTTCTGTTAGGTTGTCGTTTGTTATGGTAACGGACAAAATACAAACGACAAGTCTCATTTAAATTGTACTGAAATTATCCGTACATTAACACCATACAGTTCTTGATCAGAAAACATTTTATACGCCAGCTAAGTAATACTATAACATACAACTAAAGAGCGCAAGACATACTAACCCATATATAGGAATATAGGATTCTGTACCGTGCGTTTCAATAACTTTGATAACATTTTGAACAGCTATAACTTTTCTGTTTTTAAAGATATCGGAATGAAGCAAAAACCATATTGCATAGTGGACCAGCAACTTTTTTTCTTATTTGAAAAAAAAAACCAAAGACTAATGATTTTGAAAGATCTTAACCTAACTCATATTTTTTTTTTTTTTAATAGAACGCCTTGTATATTATTGGATATTTGGATTCTACTCAAAATTCCAAGCATATTTTAAAAAGCATATCCTATACCTATCTTCAACTGTTTCTGAGAAAATGGCGTCTGTATAAGTATAAGTTAAAATGTAAACAAATTCTTTTGTTCATGGCACACTTTGCACTGAGCTAAAGCTAAAGTTCAGCATTGCTTGAGCCGTGCTGGTAACAATCGAGCCTTAGTGTTTTGTTGTGTTGAGAAAAATGGCAGACAAGTAGAACTATTTTTATGATAATTTGACATGTTTGTAAAACTATTTCTCAGAAACAGTTGAAGATAGGTATAGGATATGCTTTTTAAAATATGCTTGGAATTTTGAGTAGAATCCAAATATCCAATAATATACAGGGCGTTCCATTAAAAAATATATAAGTTAGGTTAAGATCTCTCAAAATCATTGGTCTTTTTTTTTCAAATAAGAAAAAAAGTTGCTAGTCTACTATGCAATATGGTTTTTACTTCATTCCGATATCTTTAAAAACAGAAAAGTTACAGCTGATCAAAATGTTATCAAAGTTATTGAAACGCAGGGTATTGACCTACTAGAAAATTTGTTTTATTATGGTAGTTACGTGGAACGTTAGCTAATTAGAGTAACGTAAATTTAGCTAGATTTATATAAGTATTTCATGAGAAAATAATTTTACTGCCCAATAAGTTCAAAGTACAGAAAAATACCACTCTGATGGTGGTATAGGACTAGTCACAAAGTAGAACACATAATTTTAGAGACTTGTGCTCTAATATATAACATAAATCACACAAATACATTTCACATTAAAAATGTTAAAAACATTGATCATTTACAAATGCACTTACACTATAATAACTCTTCCGTAAAAGAAACTCTGACACAGACTTTTTGAATCTTCTTTGAACTGATTCTGTTTTAAATCTAGCAGGACGCTTATTATACAGTATGCACCAAA
Source organism: Monochamus alternatus (assembly GCA_037114965.1). Classification (NCBI taxonomy): domain Eukaryota; kingdom Metazoa; phylum Arthropoda; class Insecta; order Coleoptera; family Cerambycidae; genus Monochamus; species Monochamus alternatus. The sequence goes on along the minus strand of CM073435.1, from coordinate 17,359,034 downwards.
AGTATGGAATAAATTCAATAAAAACGAAACAATTATTTTTTGGGAAAAATCCTCGAACAGGTCGATTTTTAATTTAAAAAATACATATTTTAGCGTAAAATACGATTTTTTTTTTAAATGGCAACACCATATTTTTTTCCTTGATTCTGAAAGATCGTTTAATTCTCTATCAGACAGTACTAAATTTTGCCCTCTTACATAGGAAAGTTTTCGAGTAAATGACGATAGAATGTTAGAAAACGTAAATTTTATCCATGAAAAAGTAACAATTCTGAGGTATGTAAAATAAAATACAATTGATTAAATTTTATAATTAAATTAAATGTTCGAATTGCTATCCACCAACTTCTTGACAATGCGCAAGTCTGTGAAAAAATTCTTCTTGCACATTATGAATGATTTCAGGGGTAACTCTGCGTATTTCGTCCCGAATGCGATTTTGAAGTTCTTCTAAATTACGTGGTTTATTAATGTACACTTTTGACTTCAAGTATCTCCATAAAAAATAGTCAAGAGGTGTAAGATCTGGCGATCTTGCAGGTCATTCTATCGGTCCGCGTCTGCCGATCCACCTCCCAGGAAAACAGTTGTCCAAAAAATCTCGTACAGGGCGCGCATAGTGTGGAGGTGCACCGTCTTGCTGAAACCATATGGTATCGTCAGGAATGTCAGGGTCATTATCGTTAGGAAAAATTACTGCAAGAGCTGGAACAAGGTCATTTTCTAGAAACTCTAAATATCTTTGTCCTGTAAGGGAAGTAGAAAGGCCCTACTATTCTGTCGTCAACTATAAATCACGTAATTTAGAAGAACCTCAAAATCGCATTCGGGACGAAATATGCAGAGTTATCCCAGAAATCATTCATAATGTGCAAGAAGAATTTCTTCACAGACTTGCGCATTGTCAAGAAGTTGGTGGATGGCCATTTGAACATTTAATTTAAGTATAAAATTTAATCAATTGTATTTTATTTTACATACCTCAGAATTGTTACTTTTTTTATGGATAAAATTTACGAGACGAGAAACAAATTCTTGTTGTGCAATAACTTCAGGCGGAATGGCACGAACATCTTGTCGAAGTCGTTCCTTGAGATCGTCAAGATTATTTGGCTTAGTGACGTATACTTTGCTTTTTACATATCCTCAAAAAAAAATCTAATGATGTTAAATCTGACGGGCCATTCCTTAGGTCCTCTTCTGCTAATACACCGATGAGGAAACACGTCATCTAAGTAGCGGCGAATAGCGGTGGCACAGTGCGGGGGTGCATCGTCTTGCTGTAATGAAATTTTGTCATTGGGCAAATCTAGTTACTCTTCATTGGGGAACAGTACAACCAAGGAAGGAACTAAATCTCTTTCAAAGAAATACGGCCCCAAAATTGGATTGTCAACAATTCCGACCCAAACATTGACCTTCTGGAGACGCCGAGTGTGTGCTTCCATCGTCTAGTGTGGATTGTGGTCTGACCAGTACTGACAATTCTGTTTATTAACGGTGCCACTCAGATAAAAAGATGAGAAAATTATGCGTTTGACAAGATCCGAATCTGCTTGACATTCTTCCATCATCATTTCACACCGTCTGTCGAAATCGTCGTCGGACAATTCTTTCACTAAGTGAACTTTGTAGGGATTGTACTTGCTTTTGAGAAGAAATATATCCAATGTGCTTTTACTCACACCTAAATCACCTGCTAAGACTCTCATAGTGGAATGTGGGTTTTCATGATGAGTTAAAAGGGCTTGTGACTGCACATCTTCATTTAGTATACTTGGTCGACCAGATTTGGGAAGATCTTTAACGTGACCATGGTTTCGAAACTTTGCTTCCGTTCGGCTTACAGTGGATCGGATGTGTTTCATTAAATAAAACAAACTTCCTCATGATTTCGAATTCTGTCACCATACCCGATCATCATGAGGATTTTAATCAGTTCCGTTTCACTTAGATTCATGTTTTTACAAAACGAAAACAAGTTAATAAATTAACATACTGTAAAAAATACTCGAGCACGTTTATCAGACAGATAAAATTAAGAAATTATGACAAAAACATTGGTATTTGTAAATAATTTGGGTATTGTTGCCTACCCTGTAATAATTAGGAGCAACTTGTGATATATTTTTGGAAACAGCTCGAATGTAGATCACCCTGTATATTAAATTATTAAAATAGTCTTGGAAATATTTAAGAACAATTTGTTTTCATTGTGCCAATATGAACAACTAATTAGGTGGTGTTCCATTTCAAAAAAAATTGATGACATCATTACTCGAATGCAGATCACCCTGTATATTAAATTATTAAAATAGTCTTGGAAATATTTGAGAACAATTTGTTTTCATTGTGCTAATCTGAACGACTATTACACATATTTTGAGCTGATTTTATTAGTTTAACTACCTACATAATAAGAGATCTATCATCAGCAAAAATTGCCAAGGTATCTTCATCTATATGTTTAAGTAAATCAGTTATATATAATACATACAATATATCTATGAATAGCTCTTCTGATACACGCCATTTACCTCTACTAATTGTTTCCTATTTGAAAGATATGAAACTATCCAGTCACATATCTTTTCCCTTAAACCATATTTTTTAATTTTTTCAATTAGCATGGAATGATCTATCAGATCAAACGCTTTTCTTAAATCCAAGAAGATACCCAAAGATTTGCTATCCTGAATCAAGTTGTCATATAATGTATTAAGAAAATTCATTAGTTCCGTCTCTGTTGATTTATTGTGTGTTGTGATTTTGAAAAAACATTATTCTTATAAGCAAAAATCTATTTTTTTTTTGCACAGCTTTCTCCAAATTTTTGTAGATAGGAGAGGAACTGGCCGATAATGTTGCGATAATAAAACATCTCCTTTTTTATGAAGCGGAATTACTTCTGCTAATTTCAGTATATCTGGAAAAATCCCTAGTGAGATTGAAAAGTTTATTATATGTGTATTATGTAAGCGGTCCAATTATAAATAAAGCCGATTTTTTCATTAAATCTTCATTCATTTCATTTTTGTCACTGGATATTTTTATTAATGACAAACCATGCAGCCTTAGATTTATTTACTGCATTTACATAAATATTATCATTGTAAATTTTTTTGGCTGCTTTCAAAACTTGTGTGTAAATTGAATAACTCATACGTCTATATAAACCCGTCAATCTACCCTAATGTCTCTTGTAACTCATCCCTTTTTGTTATTGTTTACTTTCACTTGTTGTAATGGAAAACAGATCGATATAATATGACAGACTATTTATGGAAATTAAAAAAGAGTTATCAACAGTTACAGCGCTATACAAACCTAACCATCGTTCCCTAATTAAATAAAAGAAAAATTCCCTGAAATTGTTATCAGTATAATATCTTTTTAGTTTAAATTTCGGATTTTTTGAATATTGATTATCTATACTAAACTTACATAACTGAGCAGTATGATCTGATACCTGTAAATATAACTTTACACGTAAGATTATCCACATTTTAACAAATATTATCAAGACAAGTTCTAGAAACACTCTCAAATCTAGTTGGTTTATTAGTACAGGGTGGCCAGATGAAAACGAAACAGAGCCATTTTCAGGAATTGCGTCAAGATTGTAGAAAAACGCTCAGACCCGTCGATTTTAGATTAAAGGGGGACATTCTTTGCTGGTATTTTTGACTCCGACACTTTCCCGCAAGCAAGGGTAAGCATCACCCCAAAATATTTAAATGGCATTGGGGGTTGAGTAATATTTATTCTGAAAGCTCTTACAATTCTCTTTACTACAGACTTTAAATTTTATGATTCCGCCCAATACTTTGAAAAAAATTTATACTTTTATATATGCAGTCAATTTTTTTTTCAGTTGACAGTTCCGCTATATTAGAAATTTCACTTATGTTGAGCATTTAATATCTTTTTTGCAATAATTAATATGCCTCTATTTTTATTTTTGCTTCTACAAAAAATACTTTATAATATTATAATCTTTAAACTTGACACAATTTAATTCTTTAAGGGTACACCAATTTTAAGTCAGGCATACAAAAAAAGGGTGTAAAATATTTAAGGAGGTAATAGAATGAACCATATAAGCAGAAAAGTCTCAATAAACATCGGTTTGCAAAGTAACGGTTGCGGAGATATGGAATGTTTTATGTTTTTTAGCCCCTTTTTTATTTTGCAAAAACGTTGTGTATTTTCTTATAATAGTTGGTTTATGTTTAGTGAAATAAACAGTACGTATTTGGCAATTGTTCTCAATGCACAAGTTTTCTTTTGCTATGGTTGGTTACTCTAATGCAGAATTAGCAAACATGCATTTCATGTATGGTCGTGCTAATGGGAACGCCACCGAAGCGCGACGTCTTTATGTTGACGCTTTTCCAAAAGGCCAGATTCCTTCACAACGCATGTTTGGAAGAATTCACCAAAGATTGCGTGATACCAGTTCCTTGAGCAAACAGTGCCATTTATCCGGAAGACCAAGGTCGATATCCACTCCTAGAGCAGAAGAAGAAATTCTAGCACTGGTAGAGCAGAATCCAGGTACGAGTGTGCGGAGAATATCAGCCGAAGTGGGAATTAGTGATCCTCTTGTTTGGAGAATCCTTCACGAGCAACTGCTTTATCCATACCATGTGCAACGAGTACAGACTTTAAATCCGATAAATAATCATCAATCACGTTTGGTTTTTTGTCGCAGGTTTCTACGTCATGATGCTGAAGACCCTCGTTTTCTTGCAAACATTCTTTTTACTGATGAGGCCGGGTTCACAAGAAATGGAGTGTTTAATTTTCACAATACGCATATTTAGGCTCTAATAGAATCTGGACATCAGGCACGTTTTTCATTAAACATTTGGATAGGTATTGTAGGTGACAGTTTTCTAGGTCCTGTTGTTTTACCAAACCGATTAACAGGCGCTGCTTTCCTCAATTTTCTGCAGAACACAATGTATGAGTTTTTGGAAGACATTCCTTTGAATCAGAGGCAACAAATGTGGTTCCAGCATGATGGTGCTCCAGCTCATTTTTCCATGGCCGTTAGAGAACATTTACACAAAACTTTTCCACATAGATGGGAAGGAAGGGCCGGGCCTGTTTTATGGCCTCTAAGATCATCTGATCTGAACCCTCTAGATTTCTTTGTTTGGGGATATTTGAAGACATTAGTGTATGGTACTCCTGTAAATAGCCTGGAAGAGCTGCAGCTACGGATTAATCAAAAGTGTCAAGAAATCCAAACCAAGGGTGTTTTCGAAAGAGTTCGAATATCGTTGAGACGATTCTTAAACGAATAGTGGTCCATATCTCCGCAACCGTTACTTTGCGGACTCATGTTTATTAAGACTTTTCTGCTTATTTTGGTTCATACTATTACCTCCTGAAATATTTTACACTATTTTTTTAACACCCTGTATTTAAAATTCCGTTCGTTGCTATTTTTTATTTATTCATTTAATTTTTTGTCTCTGATTTTGTACTTTCTTTAAATACACTGGACAACTTTTATCATAAACCTTATGATTAATATCTAGCCTTATATTAAATTTCATGTTGGAATCTATACAATGTACACACTTCACACTATTATTTTCACATGACTCGGTTTGATGATCCCTTCTAGCACAATGCAGACATCTACTATAAGTTCACTGTTGCAATTTCCTGCATGGACATCAAATTCTGCACTTTTAAAGCATCTGAACACGCCAATATATTCAAACACTCTGCATTTGCATCTGGACCAATTTATATATAAACGACCTTCTGATATTTTTAATAATTTAAGAAATATATTCTTTATATCTTTATAAACGTTTTGTTTTAAAATACAGTTTATTAATTCATCAGCTTCTAATTTATCTTGTATATCTATTATTTTTATACAGGAATTTTTTAGTTCTGGTGCTTTTATTTCATAATTTTTAAATCTTATACTGTTTCGGAGATTTTCGTATCGGACATCCTTAAAAAGAGAATTGCCCTGTATATTTGCAAATAACGTGTGTATATATTAATAAAATAGTCGTTCTGCTGTTTTTTATGAAATTCAAGTTAAACTTCAAGTTTTTGTTTTTAATAGTATTTATATAGTAGTTTTACAAACTTTCCAATTTTCCAGGAAACTAAAAATTAATTGAGAAGTAAACAGTTTTCTGAATAAATTACAACTATTATAAGTTGTGGGGACATTAATTAATTATTATTTTTTGAAGCATTATTATAAAACATATTAACTGAATATGTAGTAAATTAAGGGCCATTTTCTATAATTGATTTTAAAATTGAAACTGTCTGCAGATAACTGTAATTATCTATAGTGTATAATCAAATTAGTATTATCAACTACCACATCAATTATGATGTGCAAATATTCAGAACAAAATCAGCAAATATGTGGTTATTATATGGTGATAGCTTGCGTTGTTTTTCTGCGAACACTGCGTATAAATATACTTTCTAATTCATAAGTCTGTGTTATTAACATAAAGGAATGTTACCTACAAAATAATCATTCGCATATAACATTCAAATTGATGTCAGTGAAATTTTGATCTTCTCAGCAATTATTTTCGTATAGGTATGTCCATGGCCTCGTCAAAGACCTTGCCTTTTTTACGGAATCCACCTGTTGCCAGTAATTTATCGAAAAAAAAAATGTACTTAAGTTTTTATTACACCTAGGTCTCAATTACTTTGGTTAAAATATGTACATAAGTTGTTACCCCTAGGCCATCGACTGCATCGTCACATATATATACTGGGTGATCCGTTTTTCATGACGCACCATTGGCATCTCGGAAACCGTAAAATATACAAGGTGACTCAAATTAGAAAATTGTTGTGTTTTTTGAGATCACCATTAAGGTAATCCCAGATATCTGCTGTCGTTACTGAAATATTGTGAAAAAACTGAAAATAGCGAATTTAGAAAATGCCATCTAGTGTCTTTATTTCTCAACTCAACGAGCTGAAATTTGGTACAAAGGGATAAGAATATTCGAGAAATCGATGTTTGTCGATAGAAAATTTCTACAACCACGTTTCGGTTATGCGACAACTATTTTTTTTTCTTATGGGCGCCATATTGGATCTTGGCAGTAGCAGATGCAGAATGAAATTACAAACACGTCAATATGCAACACTATTATTTTATTTGAGAATAACCCATACAATTAAAAAAATACAATAATTTGAATAAAAAATCTAGTCGTCCTTGACTTAAAATAAAATTCAATACCTACTTCACTAAACAGAGTACACAAATATTCTACAGATCCTACATAAATACTTCCAAATGATGCACATAAAGTTCAGTTATTAATCTAGTATCCACAATGTTTTGAATACTTTGTGAAATAGACTTTATTACAGGTATTCTGTATTTTCAAATAGATTGTAATAAATTTTATCTTTCGAACCACCTCAAAGAAACTTTAATGGGTTGAGATAGAACACCGTGAACGTCAAGCCGATGAGTATCAAAAACATTACATATTTGGAAGACGTCTATTTAAATATTGGAACATCATTGTAGAATTATAAAACACTGAGCCATTTTGCTGAACAATTTTTAAATTTCTAATACTTATAGATGACCTGTTGACTGGTTTTCGGAAACTAGATTTAGCTGCTGCAATTGAATTGTTTATCTGTCCTCTATTTTATACAGCTTTATTGCTGATGCAAGTGTTTTTTTACCTACCACTAGCGAATTTTTTTCTAAGTGCAGAAATATTAAACAAGCATTAGGTATAGAAAAACCAAATGTAGTAACTACAATACTACTATGACTAAATTTCTTGTGTTAAACTAATTCCAAAAAAAAAACAGTACAGAGATCTTCGCCCGGCAAGTATAATTTCTGTTCCTTTAAAAATTATGGAATCTGTATATATGAACAACTTTCGTTTTACTGCGTAGAAAATTCAATAGTTCCTCAAAATCAGCTACGATTTCAGAAAGAGTTTAGTCAACATTGATGGCCAGTGTTACTGATGACATTTTGACGGCAATGGTGTGACTCTCTTAGGGAAAATTACACATGCGGGGCGGCAGCTCTCGGTCGGTGAACAATGGGTGTGAGTAAGGATTGCAAATTTGTGTATCAAAAATCACTGTATATATATTACCTACTTTCTGATGGTTATATAAGGGCGCCACTTAGTTTATAATTAGGTCTTTGATATTCAAACTAAGAAATTACACAAATACACAGATGCGATTCAATAGGATTTTAATTTGATAAATATTTAATTACAGTAATATTTAATAAAAAGAAAGTGATTTTTGATGTGAGAATAGTCCAATGATAAATTATTGTTTATGTATAGTTTAGTTAACACTTGAATTTGGATCACCCTGTAAATAGTACTACTTCAGGTTCACATTTTAGGCAAAATTAAAAAGTAATAAAATGGAAGGTAGATATCTAAAGTTTTTATAACAAATGTTGATTATGCCATTAAGTTTCTGGAAACTCTAATTATAGCGGCCCTGCACTTCTTTTGGAATTTCATAACTTTGAAACACTAGCATAAAAATAAAGGGTAGATCTGACCTGGTGATATCCTTAAATATCGCAACATAAAACGGTTTTTGGGACCTGTAATTTACGCCACTCTGGATAGGGTGTGTGCATAACTGCCTTGGAAACGGTCTGCCTCTTACGGTGCAGCAGGACAATGCAACGCAAGCAAATATTATTAGAGGTGCATCGGTACAGGGTATGACATCATATTGTAAGTGAAACACCTTCGTGAGATTCGATTTCCACAAGTGGTTCTGAATTATTCGGCAAAGTAAGGTAACCAATAAAAATAAGGCCGACAAATCTATAAGAGAATTAATGTATTTTAACATATATTTTACTGCTAGGGTCTGCAAAAAACTGAACACAATATAAAGAAACGTACCTTCTAATTAGAATGGCCTTTTCCTATTTGTTTGGCACTCAACAAATTTATAATTGTACATACATAGAAATAATAATGGCGACACCGTCTTTACGGAACCTGCGGTCAGTCGTGCTCTTTTGGAATCGAATCCACTTTCGCCGAAAATCCTTTTAGAAAAACTATTGGCAATTACAATTAGTACTTGGCGCACGACGTCACCCTGTCCGCGCACGATAAGTCGAAAATAAGAAGGAAATAATATTCGGGTAGGCATTATGCAAAATAATTCACCACCCTCCAGAGTAAACTCAAGGGAGTATAAAAGGTATGCTACAATGTTATTTTAGAAATATAACAACTATGAATCAGTTTTATATACGTTCATTAAAACAAATGGCTTAACAAAATTATATAAATATTATTAGGTACTTATGTATATACTGTATGTCCTCTAAAAATGTACAGAATTACCGTTACAATGGATAATTTTCACGTTTCATATCTTACTTTATTAGATATGACTAAAACTTTTGGAATTACATTAACTGTTTAATTGCAAAATCGCATTATTATGGTATATATGGAAATATTATTTGTTGGTTTTGTAATGACTTGCAGGGTAGGGAACAATACACCATAATAAATACATGTTCTTCTATATTAACATCTGAATGTAGATCAGTGCGATCAGATCTTCTTCGGGGCTCTGTTTTGGGACCTCTTTTATCTAATATATTTACAGCTGATTTGTTAAAGTTTGTTTGAAATCTAAACTAAGTATGTATGCTGATGATATCCAGCTTCTTTATAGTTTTCAGCCATATGAATTATATGTTTCAACACATTTTATAAACGATGACCTAAAACATATTTTCGATTGGTCTCAAGAAAACATTTTATTAATTAATCCCATTAAAAGTCAAAATATTGTTTTTGGGACTCCCTACCAATTAGGAAATACAATTTTAATAATGATAACATCTCTTGATGTCACGTAGTAAAAAATCTTGGTGTTTTTTTATTCTACTTTGAAGTTTTCTAATCATGTAGCTAATATTTGTCGGAAAACATAATCTGCTCTAAAACTATTATATTTTTCTAAACAGTATTTAGATTTGCAAACTAAGATTTTGCTAAATGAAACCATGGTTCTGCCTCACCTACATTATGCAGACGTTGTTTATGGTCCTTGCCTCTGCCAGGCTGACAAAAATCGATTGCAGAGAGTTCAAAACTCTTGTGTTAGATATTTTACTACTATTCCTCACTATAGTCACATTTCTCCTTATCTGCGTAATTATAATTTGTCCAACAAAGTAGAACTGCGCAGTAGATTCATTCACAAAGTTGGTTTTGTGTTTAGCAGCAATAAATCCGAATATTTATTTAGTGAAATAAAATGGAGATCAGAAGTTGACTCAAGGAATTTAAAACAAATCGAAAACGAAATTTGTACTCCTTCTCATAAGCGAAACATTTAAATCTTCTTTTTCTTATACGGTGAATAGGCAAGTTATTCAGAATGTATGATTCTGAATAACTTGCCTAATCACTATCGCAATATTTCGGCTCCAACTGTGAAACATTACTTAAAATTATTATTATTACAAGTTCTCCCAATATTTTTGGTTATAGATTATATTTTTCGATTACCTACAATGATTGTAAGGTGGCACACAATAATTCTCACGAATAATCTTGAAACATAAATTCGCAGTGTATAAACTTACATCGCATTATGGACATTACAGATATTTTATTCGATTAATTTTAAACCTATTTGGTACTAAATTATAACTATTTTAAATGCGTAGGAATTTTTGCTATATCTAGAATAATACGAGTGGCACCACTTCGCCTTAAAATTGTAGAAAGTAGAAAATACATGAGCGTTAGCGATTTTTGACGTGTCTCGCATATTAAGCGAGATACATGGAAGTGGCCCTCTTATGTAAGACAGCCTGTATATATTAATATATATTTTATTACATATTTCGGAAATATTTTAAAAATCTTGACTAAAGATTAACTGTAAAGATAATATTTTTTAAAAATATTATGTATATTTACAATATTTCTGTTAAACTGAAAATTTAAATGTTTAAAACGTTACCTATACAGAGTGATTCTTACAATTACAATTTTGTAAAAAAGAAATCAAAAATGTCAGTTCGAAAATGATTTATAAGTACACTTCTGCACGGCACTGAAAACTGGTTCACTGTAAAAGGATACTGATAAGGCGGCAATCTGCGACTGGACCAAAAATGGCAAGAAATGCTCAAGGAAAGAAATAAATAACATTTTAAAAAACTAATGTAAACACTGGCATCACAAAAGCTTAAGAGCCTACAAAAAGTAATCGGATTTCAATATTCGGAATAACCTGCTTAAAGACTACGGTGGCCCAGCAATGTAAAGGTTAAAAATACTACAACTTCAATAATGCTTTACTCGGAAACTAGAAGAATTTTATAAATTTGTTTTTTTTTACTATATCGTCTCCATTTTTCATGACGCACCTATTCCCAAGTTATTTTCGTAAGTTCAGAATCACCCTGTATACTGATAATCTTAATAAAAAATTATAATTAGTTGAGGAAATGAAGAAACATCTTTATATTAATTACCTATCTTATACATCTTAATGTAAAATGTAAGGAATCGTGTAAGAACAAAAGGCGAATCATGAAATAAAAATCAGATATGAATACCGCATTCTGCCATGTAATCTTTAGATTTATTTCTAACAAAGATTTTTATTCATATTGTGGCTTGAGAGTCATCATCATTTACTAACAATGTCCAGAAAATCGGAGGATGGAACTGTTTAAATGTCTTTTCATATTACTTCAATTTATTCAGGCAAAGCGAGTGGGTGCTGTTTACTGCAGCTACTTTCAAATCTCAAACAACTATGGATGCAATCTAAATATTTGTCTAGATAATCTCGATCTGAAATTAATCATTTTCGTCATTTATGCGGTCGATGATTGAATAATCCTCAGAAAAATAGACAAAACCAACATGATTTCATCGCACAACAAATGAAAACAATGGGTTATTTTTTAAATAGTATACAGGCCGGCCAAATGAAAACGAAACAGAGCCATTCTCAGGAACTGCGTCAAGATTGTAGAAAAACGCTCAACGCAGCCAGCGCCGCTGCAAGATTTGCGTCAAATAATCGTCAGCGAATGTCGTCGAATCATAGTCTAAGATCCCATTATAAAACGACCTTCACCGAGCTGGTTAATGGATGAAAAGTATTGTATATCCAATTAAATACGTCAATAAATAAATTGCAAAAGGGTTGTCTAAAAAAATTCAGTCCAGAATATGATTAATTAACAATTAAAAATTATTTTTTTTTAAACATTTCACTGGTTTGGTTAATAGACAAATTCCATACCAATGGAAAGTATGAAGCCCATAGAATATGCAAACGTTAGGTTGACTATTGTTTTCTCGTCACAACTCTTGGGTAGGCTAGTATAAACAGCTAAATCGATACTAGTAACTTGCACCGGTGTGGTTGATAAATTGAAGTTAAATTAAAACAAACATTATTTCATTACCAACACGGTGGTATAGGGTTGTTTGCGAAAAATCAGTCCTGAATTCCGGTTGTCGAGTTTTAAAAAGTGAAATATTCCCCAGCGATCCATTCTATGCGATAGAAGAGTACACAGCATTGCAGCTGTGTGTAGTTCATCCATACCGAAAACGAAGACGATCCGTTTATCGGTTTCTTCAAAAAATCGAATAAAGTCCGGGGGCGGCGGTACCTATTATTATTCTGCCCCTAGGAATCCCTAACGCCCTTCAATGACAATAAAACAACATTTTCGACCCTACTAATGATATGTCGAGATCGAAAACCCGTAAAAAATAAAATTTTCTAATAATCCATTTGCCGCCCTGATTTACGTAGAATTTTTTTTATGGAAACGATATATATATTAAAAAAATTTTATTAGACTTTCCGATAGGTAAGGTGGAGAAGAAGCCACAAAAAAATTTCAATGATTTTAGACAAATTTCGTGTTTTCAAGGGCCGCCCCAGGAGGGGCGGCAAGAACGTCATAATATCATTTTAAGTCACTACCAGGTAATAATAGTCTATACTGAAAATGAAGACAATCAGTTTATCCGTTTCTTCAAAAAATCTAATAAAGTCCGGGGGCGGTGGTATTTTGCAGCCCAACTCGTAAACAGTTTGTACAAAAAATTCTATAGAAGCATTTTTTCATATTTTCATAAAAAACATTCGAATATGTATTCGAAATGAAACAGAAACTCGTGACTTCGAGACTCCACCCCTCAGTTATGAATTCGGGAAACCTCCGATCCCGTTCCACAGCCGCCGTTTACTTAGCCTCATGTTCGTCGTTAGGAATGAAAAAAAAAATTTCCGCACATCTCACGGCTACAAATCGAATCCGATCGACCTCAAATTTTATGTAAATATACTTCGCGATAAGGCGGGGGCGCATCCGGTAATGTACCAAAAAAATATTAAAAAACGGGATACCGCCCCCCGGAGCCGCCCCCAAGCGATCGAATCGAAATTTTAAAGACACGTACTCTTTAAGACGAGGAATCGAAAAAATTAGTCCGTCTTCGCGTTAGGAATTCCTAGGGGCAGATTAATAATAATACCGCCGCCCCCTAACTTTATTCGATTTTTTGTAGAAACGGATAATGGACCGTTTTCCTTTTCGGTATGGACGAACTACACACAGCTGCAATGCTGTGTACTCTTCTATCGCATGAAATGGTTCGCTGGGGAATATTTCACTTTTTAAAACTCGACAACCGGAATTCAGGACTGATTTTTCGCAGACAACCCTATACCACCGTGTTGGTAATGAAATAATTTTTATTTTAATTTAACTTTAAATTATTAACCACACCGGTGCAAGTTACTAGTATCGATTTACCTGTTTGTACCTGCCTACCCAAGAGTTGTGACGGGAAAAAAATAGTCAACCTAACGTTTGCATATTCTATGGGTTTCATACTTTCGATTGATATGGAATTTGTCTATTAACCAAACCAGTGAAATGTTTAAAAAAAAATAATCATTTCTAATTGTTAATTAATCATATTCTGGACTGAATTTTTCTAGACAACCTTTTTGCAATATATTTATTGACATATTTAATTGGATATAAAATACTCTTCATCCATTAACCAGCTCGGTGAAGGTCGTTTTATAGTGGGATTTTAGACTATCACTCCGGAAATGTTTCAGCATGTGCCGAACGTTTCTATCAAAATCTTTATTCTTGTATGGAAGCGGCCGATCATCAGTTTGAACATTTAATCAACTAAGTAGTAAGTAAACAACTAAACATAATTTAAATTTTGAAATGTAATTTTATTTCAAAGTATTGGCCGGAATTATAAAATTTGTTGTTTGTTGTAAAGACAATTGTAAGAGCTTTCCAAATAAATATTACTCAACCCCCAATGCCATTCAAATGTTTTGGAGTGATGCTTGCCCTTGCTTGGGGGTGAAAGTGGCGGAGTCAAAAATACCAGCAAAGAACCTACCTTTAATCTAAAATCAACGATCTGAGCGTTTTTCTACAATCTTGATGCAGCTCCTGAAATTGGCTCTGTTTCATTTTCATCTGACCACCCTGTATACATACTTTATGAGATACATATTTTTTCCACGCGAAACGATCGGGATTTCTATATAAAATTGCAGAAATTGAATAATGTTTAATACAGCATACGTTACTACAAACACTGGCCATTACAGATGTATTTGATAACCTATATCGCTGTTTTGAGATTGAAATTGATTTAAAAATTATTGCGTTTTACATGTTGGCAATATGTATCGTAATTTGGTTTGAAATATTGTTTTTCCATAAATTTTATTTTTTGTAAAGCACAGTGGTACTAGTAGATACTTGCCTCTAAATTCAGTGTAACATAAAAGCATAAAACATTGGAAATTCAGAACAACCTTAATTTTTTTCACTAGTAAAGTAGCCTTTCTCTATTAAATACGATAAAATATTAAGAGAAGCTTATCATGCAAAATTGAATCAACATGCGAAATGTCAATTTTCAAGTACTCTATTGATACTTATATGACAAAATATTATTAAGAAAATTTTTTCAGAGGAAGGAACTATATACGAACAAAATTTCAATCTCCTGGGTCTATTTTGATCTTGACTTACTTTTAATTATATTATTGAAAATTAATACTTGACTTTGACATTATATCTTCTGAAATACGAAGGACGTTTTCTGAAAAACAAGTTATACTTTCTGAAATACAAATACCATTTTCAGAAATTATACAGAGTGAGTCATTAATAATGGTACATAGCTTAAGGGCAGATTATTAACGTCAAAATAAAGCGACTGAACCAAATGCCTTATTCATTGTTGCACCTTTTTATTCAGGGTGTTAAATTTGAAAAAAAAATCGATATTTTGCTATATTTTAAGAACATATAGACCGATTATTTTGAAAATTTGTAGTCTTACGTTTTTTGAGGTGACAATACGCAGACAATGTTGAGGTCATGACTAGGGGGCGCTAGTTATACTGTACTGTCGATGTAAAAATATGTCTAACTTAAATTGGAAAATTAGAGTGTCTTAAGATATCAAGACGAACACTACAACAACTGAAAATTTTATTATGCATATCTTAACAAATTATTAATCATAAAAGATTCTCGAGGTGACCACCAGAGCAGCGATTTCAATGCACTTTCTTAGCCTTTTATTTAAACTTTGTCTGACGTTGAATAAAGTTCTGTGTTGCTCGATAACAATAACCGATTCTTGAATCTTTTTCCACAGTTGTTCTTGACTATTAATGTCTTTGTAAACTAAAGGTTTAATATAGCCCCAATATTTTTTCAACTTTAACACTCTGTAGAATGAAAACAGCAACAATTGAATAAGGCATGTTGGACTCAATCACTTTATTTTGACGTTAACAATCTGCCCTTAAGCTTAATGACTCACCCTGTATTTACTATGTTAAAATTAAATTCTGAAAATGTAATTTCTTAAATTCGAGTTAAAGATTATTGAAAAACAAATTACGCTTTCTAAAATTTAAATATCATTTTCTAAATTTATGAAATTATATTTACTAAATTCATACTGAAATAATATTTTATGAAATGCAAATGACGTTTTCTGAAAAACACTTTTACTTTCTAAAATACAAACATTTTCTGAATTACAGTTAACTGCTTCTGAAATTAATATGCCTGGAAAAGTTGTTCAATTTTTACTCAAAGTTAGACAAACTTTAATTATTTTTCATTCATTTTATCCATAAGTGAGGAATAAAGAAATAAAGCTATATATATAAATCATTTTTATGTCTTTCCATGGCACCACAAGATTTATAAATCAATGTGTTGCGCTGATTTCAAAATATTTGAAAATATTTATAATTAATGTCAAGTTTTTCCAAGAAATATTACAGAAGAAAGTAGATTTATTTCTCGAGACGTGGTTTCTATATGCGAAAAGTAGTAGGTACCACCTTGAATATGTTCGTATAGTATCCGAAATTTGTAAAATCTTGGAAACGATATCGCCCACGTTGGTATGCGAAATATGGTAATAGAGACAAGTTTTTTTTTAAATATTGCCAAAGCGTTTCATTCTCCAATAACCATTTAGAATAGTTACATAATAAAAATATAACCAATAAATATGCCAGACAAAAAATTCTTCTTCGACATTTATTTAAAATTGCATAATATATGTTGGATATATGTTAATAACTTTTATTATAACCTCATCCTTGTGTTTTCAAGGTATGTTCGAACAGTCGATATGCATAAGATTATAATTAATCGCACCACAAATAAAGATTTTACTTAATACTAAATAAGACAGCAGAAGACAACAATCAAAATTTTGTTTTGTGACCTCAGAATATTATGTGGTGGGGGCATAGTTGGTTTCAGGTCAAAATGATATACAAAACACATTTTTTAAAATTGGCAACGTTTCGGCAATATATTAAGCCTTCCTCAGGGCACTACAATGATAACAAATGGAATAATAATGTTTTTATAATAACAGAATTATATATTTTGGTAAAAATGCCTAGATTAAAATGAAATAAAAGACAGGCAACAAGTTTAACAATTTGTACACTATAAATGATACTGCAGGAAAAACTACTCCGCGGACCGGCATTGAATTACACCTGCAGGGTGAGAGGTCTGCGTTTAAATACCTGCTGGAATGTAGGTCGCTTCCTGCAAGTCGAGCCGCTTAGGCCGAGCAGGAAGTAGCAGACCACATATCTCAATTTGTACATTAATTATAACTAAACTTATATTTGGTTTTTGGTTTCTGTTGTCAAAATTCTAATAAATAAAAGGATATATAGATAAATAAAATTAAAATCCAACATGCTTCCACTAACGGAAATGCAACACAAATAAATTAAAATTATTGAGTAGAAATATATTAGAATTTTTTAATTACCACGAGGTTTTTATCATACAAACTACGGGCGTTAAAAACACTGGCACTATCGCCTGAACCTTTAAGATTTCTATTTAATAATTTTAATTTCTTGTTGTATTTCCGTTAGTGAAAGCATGTTGGATTTTAATTTTATTTATCTATATATCTTTTTATTTATTACAATTTTGACAATAGAAATCAAAAACCAAATGTAAGTATAGTTATAATTAATGTACAAATTGTTAAACTTGTTGTCTGTCTTTTATTTGATTTTAATATAGATACTTTTACAAAAATTTACAATTCTATGTTAATATAAAAACATTTATTATTCCATTTTTTTATCATTGTAGTGCCCTGAGGAAGGCTTAATAAAAAGCCGCAATTTTTAAAATTGTATTTTCTATAACATTTTGACCTGAAACCACCTATACCCCCACTACATAACAACAAAAATGTCAAATGTCAGTTTCAGGGTTCTATACTGTATTGCATATTAATCATGTAGGCATGTGGCAGGTTCACTTAATTAATTTTATTTAAATTAAGAAGAATTAATCAGCTTGTTTAATATATTTTACAAGAGACACGTGCATAGATTGTAGCAATTTATCGAATTTATAGGCATTTTCAAATAATAATAAAGATTATAGCATTCAAGTATATAAAAAACAGAAATTATTTATCTAAGGAATTGATTATTGCTTATTATAAGATTTCAACATTTTACTCTTATTTTCTTGAATCTGGTCCCGGTTGTTAATTATTTTTATGAGTTTGTCTATAATTACCAAATTGATTGTAAGAACCGGTCAATCCTGTAGATATATTTTGTTCTCGCCGCAATAAATTCTGCGGATCGAGAATTCCCCAATTAAAATTTTAAACCGTGAGTATGAGCTCGACTTGGATCACAAACTTTTAAGCTGGCACAATAGTTTGTAAATAAAATACCTAAATAAATTTCTATTGTTTAGCTTTCTGTTGTTACTAAAATAAAAAAAACATTAAGAAAAATATGCAAGACCAATAACTTATACAGTTCGACAAAATTTGGATTCTCGACCAGAGATATTGATATACAGAGTGTACCTAAATATTGGGACAGCGTTTCGCCACATAAAGTATGGCTGAAAATAAGTCGATTTAACTAAACTTGCCTTAGTCCAAATGGTGATAATCACGGAGCTACAGGGTGTCAAAGGTTAAAAAATAAATCGGGTTTTCTTTAATAACTTTCGACTGTTTCACGTTAATTTCACAAAATTTTGTACCCAGAGGTTTCTTGGGATGGCAAATTCAATTTTATTGTCCATTTTGGTATATCCTCTAGAGGGCGCCACCGGCAACGATTTCGAACCATTTAAACCGTTATAACTTTTTTGTTCCACCCTGTATATTATTTTGGACTAGAAAAATCCCTCCTCAGTTTTTTATAGTTAAGAAATGTTACCTTATTAAAGTCGCTTGGAGCAACGGTTTCCGATTTCCGTTTCATTATTAGGTAAATAAAAGACATTACTGAAAACTCCAGAAACAGGTCCATTTGTGATTTTAATTTACTTTTTTTTTAAATAATAATTTAATCTGTGATTGTTGAAAGTGTCGCTAAGTCCAAAAACAAAAGTTTTGAGTAAATTAAAAAAATATGTTTAGATATCATATCATAGTCAGTGTTGTAAAGGTGAATTGGTTAGGATTGGTTTATCTTACAGAAATAATGATAATTTTTAAATTTTGTATTTTTTGCTAATTTTCAAAAGTAAGGACTTTGTACTTTTCAACAATGAGTGAAATTAAATTAAGTAGTTATGACTCAAACGAATATACTTTATTGAAGAATTAAGACATACAAATGAATATAGTAATACTTAAAAAATACCAACTGAAAAAGATGTTTGATGTACAAAACACTTATTCGTTAGTTAGAACAACTTATTCGTATTCAGCCTCTTGTTTTGTGGTTGGCCCCTGTAAAATTTCCTCGTAAAATGCTCGAGCTTCATCATCTTCAGCGGAAACATATTTAACAACCTGTCTAATGTTGTCAAGCTTTTTACTGTTAATTGGTACGTTTCCAGCAGGATATACCTGAGGTAGAGACATACAAATGTTACGTTGTCCACTCTGTCCTAAATCAAAAGTCTTCATAAGACCGTCAATAAACAACTTAGTAATTACTTTTCCAGAATGCTTTGATGAGTATACAAATTCATAAAACTGTGATTGCGTAAAAGATATTTTCTGATCTTTAGGTACAATTTTGCCTCTACTATTATCCGATAGAGTTGTCTTTTTGTATAAAGGAGGCCACCATTTACTGAAATTCAGTATATCATCAGTAGATACCATCTTAACAGTTACGTTTACGTTTCAGATGGTAATTTGATTTGGAGCAAAGATGAATAGTGTTCACTCAAACAATGTTGTAACACAATGGGTACAAAAAGTTCACAAGACAAGGCAGATTTAAGAAATATATGATCTATACAGGACTTACTATCCTTGTATACTCTTGTATAATCATTTATTGCGGAACGGTAACCCCATTCTTCCAAAATATTAATGTATTGTATACAAAAATCAGTTTTTCCAAATAAATCAATATTTATATCACCGACTACGATAGAAATACTACTGTCACTAATATTTTTACTCAAATAGTTATTTAACTGTTCATTGAACATGTAAGGATTAGATGCAGGTGACCGGTAATATAGCTACAATTTGAATATTATGATTATGATGGACTATTTCTAGGCTTACTATTTTATTATCACCTAAGATTTCTATTTTATGAGTATAATGTAGATAATTCTTTACATATACTATAACACCATCATTTTGATTACATACACCTTCATTGTAAATTAAATCGTAGCCAGGAATATTTAATAACGTCAAATCTTTCACCTGCCAGGTTTCTGTGAGAACAATTACTTCAAACTTTTTGCAAAACTGTTCTAACAATATTCTTAATTCATCAATATTTTTTGAGACACTCCGTATGTTAGTGTGATAAATTACAAAGTTGTTTTTACAATCATGTTGAAGTATCCTTTGGCATTGAGGAACATTATAAGCAATACTAGTTTTGAATGATTCTGTTGTAAAAGTTTGTATATAAGGATCAATTAATATATATTTTGTATAATACAGACAGCAAGATAAATAAATTAAAGACAAAAAGACTAAAGTACCTAAAATATGTTTTAATTAAAACCACTTTGCAATCTAGTTTTCACTGCTCTCTGCTTTGCTGTATAGAACTTCTTTGACTTTGCACCTGTGTTGCTCTCCGGAGACCCTGCGTTTTTTCTTTTCCCTTTTCCTTCCTTTTGCAATTCAGTATTTGTTGTATCCTTTACTATTTGATTTTCTTCTTTGTTGCTGGTATTTTCTATTGGCTCAGAATGTAACTCATTTACAGCATCTTCTATATCTTCTTCCTCTGCTGATGATACGATTGCTTATTAGAAGATCTTGCTTGTCGTAAAGCCTTTAATAAGACCTTTCTTTCTTCTCTTTCCTCCGTAGTCAAATCTTCGTTAATAAATATTTTGCTACCTTTCAATAATGTACGCTTTGCAACAACTTCTTTTCTTCTATTAGCTGAGAAAAATTCTACCAGGATTGGCCTATGAGAATTTGTTTTTTTTCTGCCGATACGGTAAACATTTGTAAGTTCCTCGTTTCTAAAATTAGTTATTTTGAGCTTATTTATTATAATTTTAACAATGTCTCCCAAAATACTGGTATAATCTTCTAAATCACTTTCTCCTACGCCGTAGAATATTAAGTTTTTGCTTATAACTTTTTTCTCCACTATTTTCAGTCTACGTTTGAGTGTTGCATTCTCATGTTCGAGTTCCTTGTATTTCTGATGAGCTTCTGTAAGTTTAGAATCTATTTTTTCTTGAAGTTCAATTATTTTAAAATCTATGTCGCGCTGCACTCCATCTATCTCCTTAGTTACTCCTTCATTGAAATGTATAAGCGCATTGTAAACATCCTCAATTGTTATCTGCTTTTCATTTACTGTTAGCTATTATGCTGCAGTAATCCTTGGGCAAGAATACTCTGTGCATTTTTTAAATTTTTCTTTTAAAAACCCCGAAGTCCCTACCATAGGGGAGAAACGAATGCCCTCGAACTGGAAAACGATGAACAATTTTCTGAAATTTTCCATTATCTACTAGCGCAAGACACATTCTCTTATCATCGTATAGTTTCGGTTTTGCCCAGGGCATCGCTGTACAAATATAGATAAGTTACTTCAAAAGGAACATTATGGGTTATGTAGTCATAAATAAATGAGCACACCTCGTTTGCGCTTTTTTAGCGACACTCTCGTGGTATATGTAAATCTGCCATCTTTTAAATTATGATTGTAAAATGCGTTTACCCATAACTGTGTTAAATAAAATATTTCACCAACTGGAGTATGTGGGAGTGGCAAGTTCTGCATAAAATGAAATGCAAGTCCTAAAATTTTTGGATTTGTTTTCGATTCGTCTCCTGTATTTTTGAGGGCCGTAAAAAATTTCTTGCTTCTTCTTTTGTGGAGAGTCAGGTCTGCTTGTGCAGCAAGTTTTACATTTAGTGAAAAATGGGGAGTTTTTATTTTCACGGAGAGTTCTTCACATGTACAACATATACTCGCGTCAAGAATTCTTACGTCATGGTTGACATTTGGCAATTGTTTTTATTGTCAACGTAATTTTCGATATTTGGTCGCGTTAAAAACAAAAATGTTTTGCAATTCAGTGCTATATATAATGCAAACATTTAGTGTACTATATACTTTTATTACTCTCAGTTGTAGTTTCTTAAATATTTTGATAAAAATATAATGAATTATTCATTTATTCGTATGACGTAAGTCGTCTGAATTTTTGACGCGAGTATACATCGATTTGTGGACGACCAAATCGAAGTGCAAAATTTTCGTTGAAAAATTTTAAATAAAATTCATATTTAACTTTTGTGTTGGGGAATTTATCTTTGAACAAGCCAAACATTCTTTTAATATCAAGCCTAGCATCTAAGTATTGAATACAACCTCCAGAATAATGCGTAGTTTTTGTAGGAAAAGACTGAATATGGTCGCGAATCTGCTGACATATTAGTTTGAGAATGCAATGTGTTTTTGGATTCGTACTTCTTTTATCTCTAGGCGTTTCTGATTTAACAAGCAAATAGGTTATTTGTAGAATACGTTTCTCAGATACACGATGAAGCTGAGCAAATGCTTTTCTGCAGATTTTGACGCGTTTATTGTTGTTCAATACAAAATATTCAAAACAAGCTTGCCGTAATTTTGTTTCGTGCTGCTTTTCTGTAGCACGTGGTCTTCTTCGTTTAATAGATTTAAGTTCGATCAACCGTTGCAAATGTTAGTCTTGTTCATTTTTGCTGCTTAAACCGTGAAATACAGCAAGTATAGATTTTCGTAAAGTTTACTTTTTCCAAAGAGCGTTTTCTTTTGCAACTATAAAAAATAACAAACATACAGACATTAATTTCTAATCTAGAAAAGTTAACACTCACCAGTTAGATGTTTGACAAATATCTTTTGCAAGAATTAACTTCCTACCATAATTTATGTATTCAGCTCCTTCTATATTGGATTTCTTAATAACGTTTCTTTTGTAGATTTCAGGATTTTTAGATCTTTTTGTACCACTCATTTTCACAGCAACTTAGGGACTCTGCATTTCAACAAGTGGCTGTTTACTATAGTGACGGTAACACGATAGGAAATATGTGTGTGCACAGAACAGTGCAATAGAATGGGAAAACATGAGTGAGAACTGAATGGAACTAAGTCCGTGGCTTACTGTAAGCCGAACGTAGTAGCGCGAAGCAGAAGTAAGAAGATCTGAAGATGGTAAATGAGATTTTACCGAAACGTTGTCAAACAAATGGTTCTTTTGAAGACCATGCAGATTCATCGCGGAAAGGAACCCTGAGAAATTTTACAACCACATATAACACCCGCGGAAGCCTACGAACTAACATATATATATATATATATATATATATATATATATATATATATATATATATATATATATATATATATCCTTACTACCCTAATTTAAAGCCTTCTTTAACCACGTTTAATTACTACAAAGTAAACACAATAAACACACTGTAAATTTTTTGTCGCCCACGAAAATGTCCGGATATAATTTGACCTTTAGTTGAATTACAAGTATATATACTTAATTAAAGAAAAAAATTGCATTTTACAAAAGGTCAGTTAACTTTCCATAGACGCGACAATAAATTATGCAGTCAATTACTTATTATTATTATTTTCACTGAATCGTATAATGTTCAAGGAGCGCATATAATGTCATTTTTATTCAAGCATAAAAAAACAAATGTGGATGATTAATTGTTGTTATTTTATGTGGTTGGTTGATTATGAAACTGTACTGCGAAAACATCCTGTATACAGCCCATACTTAAAAATATTGTCAATTTACTGGGCCTTACAGTATGACATAAGTTGATGGTGCCTGACAAAATTATTTATGAGTGTAGGTTTTGCTAAGGTATAAAATTAATGTACCGGAATTTTTTTCAGTTCATAATAATCGTTTGTATAGTAGCACTTAATTACCATTACAAATTAAAAAAACGTGGAATATTCCTAAAGTAAAGTGTCTTCATTATAAAACAATTTACATAAATTATTTTCATTTTAACGAAATCATGTTATCGCATTATAAATTCACCAAGTGGACACCAAACAATAAAGGAATACAATGGTGCACTGGTAAAATAGTTATAAGTTTAGATTTAAAATAATTAAACTGATGGCGATAGGTGAAAGGCGAAACGTCGCATGAAAAATCTAATTCCACATTTCAATGGAGCAGCAAAAATTGTTTTAATTTTTGTGTAGTTTTTCAAATATTAATAATATCATTATTATTAACCTGGTCGAAAGAGCAGGGGTCAAAATCAGGTAGCACAGAAAATGGCCCAATATTTCCATATTGTGGTTTTATTGGTTGTATATTAGGTAGCTATGTTGATGAGATATACAGTATGCGCCAAAAGTATGGAATAAATTCAATAAAAACGAAACAATTATTTTTTGGGAAAAATCTTCGAGCAGGTCGATTTTTAATTTAACAAATACATATTTTAGCGTAAAATGCGATTTTCAAATGTCATTTGTTTTCGAGTAATGACGTCATCGATTTTTTTTAAATGACAACACCATATTTTCTTCCTTGATTCTGAAAGATCGTTTAATTCTCTATCAGACAGTACTAAAATTTTGCCCTCTTACATAGGAAAGTTTTCGAGTAAATGACGATTGAATGTTAGAAAACGTAAATCAATTAAAATAAAGCAAAAACGTTATCAAGTTTAGTTTTTCGAATTCCATCGTTCTTTATGGATCACGTAGGTGAAAATCTTTGCAAAGTGTCATTGTCACACCGACTTTCTAATAAGTATTGTAAGCGACATAGAAATTATTATTGAATTTAAAGTATTATGGCACATTTAACTGTTACTCAAAAAATTGAAATTTTAATTCTTATCGGATGCGGGAATATGACTAGAACTCAGCAGGAAGTTTGCGATTTATTTAATGAAAAATATCCAGATCGCCCTATCAGCCAATCAACAGTCAGTAAGGTAGAGTCTAAATTTAGAGAAACTGGCAATGTTGTAAATATTCCAAAACCTGGACGTCCAAGCATTAATGAAATTTAACTTGTGCAGGAACTCAATGAAGATGATCCCGATCGCCGCTTACACTTTTGCGAAATTCTAATGGATTTATGTCAAGGAAATAGAAATTTACACCGGCAAATATTTTTTTCAGATGAGGCCACATTTTGTCTGAATGGCAGAGTAAACCGTCAAACTTGCAGATATACTCGCGACAAGAATTCAGACGACTTGCGTCATACGAACAAATGAATAATTCATTATATTCTCATCAAAATATTTAAGAAATAGCAACTGATAGTAATAAAACTATATACTACACTAAAAGTTTGCATTATATATTGCACTAAATTGCAAAAAATATTTGTTTTTAATGCGACCAAATTTCGAAAATTACGTTGACAATAAAAACAAATGTGTAACGTCAGCCGTAAGACGTCTGAATTTTTGACGCGAGTATATTGGAGTCGGGAAAATCTTCATTGGATGGCAGAGGCACATACCCAACACCCTCAGAAATTAAATGTGTGGGCTGGAATAGTTGACGACAGAATAGTAGGGCCTTTCTTCTTTGAAGGAACCCTTACAGGACAAAGATATTTAGACATTCCTGACGATACCATATGGTTTCAGCAAGACGGTGCACCTCCGCACTATGCGCGCCCTGTACGAGATTTTTTGGACAACTGTTTTCCTGGGAGGTGGATCGGCAGACGCGGACCGATAGAATGGCCTGCAAGATCGCCAGATCTTACACCTCTTGACTATTTGTTATGGGGATACTTGAAGTCAAAAGTGTACATTAATAAACCACGTAATTTAGAAGAACTTCGAAATCGCATTCGGGACGAAATACGCAGAGTTACCCCAGAAATCATTCATAATGTGCAAGAAGAATTTCTTCACAGACTTGCGCATTGTCAAGATGTTGGTGGATGGCAATTCGAACATTTAATTTAAGTATAAAATTTAATCAATTGTATTTTATTTTACATACCTCAGAATTGTTACTTTTTTATGGATAAAATTTACGTTTTCTAACATTCAATCGTCATTTACTCGAAAACTTTCATATGTAAAACGGCAAAATTTTAGTACTGTCTGATAGAGAATTAAACGATCTTTCAGAATCAAGGAAAAAAATATGGTGTTGCCATTTAAAAAAAATCGATGACGTCATTACTCTACGCTAAAATATGTATTTTTTAAATTAAAAATCGACCTGTTCGAGGATTTTTTCCAAAAAATAATTGTTTCGTTTTTATTGAATTTATTCCATACTTTTGGCGCATACTGTATGTATGCCAACAATTTACAATATTTATCCTTCAGTGTTTCACGTTATAGGTAGATATTGGGCCTATGTTTTTATTCTGTTGACCTGATATTTTATATAGATGTTGAACCTTCAAATGATTTCATTATCAGTTGTATATTGGGTAGCTATGTTGGTAGATAGATGTCACCAATTTACAATATCGGTCCATCAGAAGCTGTAACTGTTTAGGGAAGGCTTAACTGGAATAATTTTAATGAAACATCCTCCTTAAAATTAAAAAAGGATGACACCAATTCATTTTCTCCAACTATTTTTTTTTTATATTGGAATGAAATGAGGTAACGTTATTAACGCGTAGTAGCAGAGCTACCTCTAGCGGCCATTCGCTACTCCAAGCCGGACTAAAAAGCCACAAACAGGAAGCGCTCGACATCGTCGTTGAAATCATTGAAAGCTAAGGACCCCTACCGCGAAACGACGATAACGATATCTTACAAATCTGGAATTCCAGGAAACAACTATCTCTAGCAATAGTTAAAGTCAATCGTCGGCGACCCACCAAACACATACCGGTTTTGACCTATTAGCTCTCATCAGTATGTAGGTGAGGTGATCGATGAACAACTTTAGCGACAAATAATTTATATATGTTTAAACACACATTCATCACTAGTGAGCAACAGATCAACTCGACACGGTCATTGATTTACAATAACACAGTATTTTATACCATTTGGATTGATCGGTATAGTGACTTTCCTTGGTCTTCTCGCTATCCGGATTTGAATCCGTTACATTTTACTTTTTGGGGTCATTTGAAAGAAATTGTTTACAACGTTGTAACATCTAATACGGGAGAAGAACTTTGGGATAGAATAGATGCCGTACGACAAGATAGACAAAGGTATAATTAATTTGCTGTTCTCAATAATTTTATAAAACGTTTAAAGAAATGTGTTGAAGATAATGGGAACACGTAGATTATTTATTATAAATTAGTACACTTTTTATTACTGCTACCTTTCATTTCGTTCATTTATTATGGATACGCAGTTATTTCCAAAAAATATGGGGTATGTGTTAATATTTTCTATAATATATTCATAACCGAGCATAATTTCGACTTTTGATAGTTGCCTGTAAACATTTAAACACACAAAAAAGTTACAGCAGAATACTCACAAAGGGTTGTACTAAAATGAACGTCCTGTATGATTTAACCTAATAGGAACATAACCACTGCATACGTCATGAAGCGAAACTAAGAAACAGCAAATTTTGCTCAAATCGGTTAACTAGGTTCTCAGTTAAAGAGAAAACAAAAAATAAAAAAAGGAACTTTATCACCCTGTAACTTTTTGCGATATTTTTCTTTTAGGTAAGTTTGGTTAAATCGACACCATTTGTTCTGGATTATACCCTCGAAGTATGTAACATTCGTTAGATGACACCCTGTATATAAAATACAGAATTTAGATAATTTAGATCATTTTCATATTCTGTTCACTTTGTCCAGATTTAATCACCTTTAGAAAAATCCAACCACTGTGCAAATGATTTGTCCCTTAGTTAAATATATTGATACCTACTATACAGGGTGATCCACTTTAGAAAGCGGAAACTTTAGAGACAGACAGAGAACCACAAAATAATATCAGTTTGTATTAAAAAAATGCTTCGTTGCAAAGATACAGGGTGTCAAAATTTTTATCAAAAGTTCCAAATTTATTAATATTTTTAAAACTACTTTGAAGTTTGGAACCTTTGAATAGGTAATCTAGATACATATTTTTACGTAAAAAATATTATTTTTCTTCCACCAGTGGCGTGCGTACGGACAGAACGGACAATTTTAATGAAAAAAATGGTACGCCAATGTTTTTTTAGAAACAAAAACTATTTCTAGAATCCTTGTTTATTTACAACAGAAAAAGGCTCCTTACTTTTTTGGTTTGACACACCGTTTGCCAGTAAAAAATTAAATTACCTAATGATTTCTGAAAAAGAATTAAGTAAACAAAGACGAAAATGAGAAATTAAATTAGTGGCTTTCAACAACAAGAACAAAAAGAAAGAACATTAAGGGTAAAATCACAAAAATTGCTCGAAATGTAGTCCACCCACCTCAATACATTTTCGACATCTTCTCACTAACGCATTTATTGCAGCAAACATTTCATGCGGAATAATATGCGGTGAGTATATTATTGAAGGCTTGCTTAATTCTTAAAATTAAATCTTCCCTTGTTAATTCGGGATTGGCGTAGACTTTATCTTTAATAGTGCCCCAAACGTAAAAGTCTAGCAGATCCGGTGACCTGGGTGGCTACGCCATTGCTCCAATACCATTAACCATATCATTATTCATGTCATTCCTCCCTAGCCGGCCAATCCATCGTTGAGGATAATTGGCATTGAGCCATTCTGTTACAGCTATTCCAAAATGCGGGGGAGCTCCATCCAGTTGTATTCAACTCTCATAGCTTAAATTAATGGGTAAATCCTCTAGGTAGTCCTGCAGATTATTGTTAAGAAACTTCATAAACAGTCCCGAGTTCAATCTTGGGGGTAGGAAATGAGGACCATAAACATTACCATCAATAACGTCCAACAAACATTTACGGAAAATTCATTTTGAAATGATCTTGGCAGATCTTTTCGAGAATTCTGATATGCCCAAATATGGATATTATGGCAATTTGTTACCCCACGTCTGGTAAAGGAGGAATCGTCCGTCCAAAGAACCTTATGTAAAAAGTCAGGAATTTCTTCCGTCGAATTTAAAAGCCACGGGCAAAATCTTATTCTTTTTTTAGCATCACCAGGGTGCAAATCCTGAACAGGCTCTAGGTGATATGTGAAGGTGCTGAGCTGCCTTCCGAGAGCTTAGCCTCAGATTGTTATCAAATGTACGTAGTATACGATTATTCTGAATATTATATCGACGGTTTCTGTTCCGTTCGTTATTAACATGCAAGCCAAAGTTACAAAAATTCTGATGTGTTCTAATGAAAACGCGAGCATCTGGAACTCTTCTATTTGGAAAGCGTCTATGATGTTCACGAACTGCCGCTTCTGCATTTCCATCTCAAAATCCGTAGCAAAAATGAATATCTGCATATTCGTTTTCAGAAGAAAGCATTTTTCATATTAATACTTACACGACACTAATAACAATGCTAACAATAACTCGAAATTAAATTACCTGACACAATTCAATTAACTGTCATTATAAAATACAAAAACACTGACAGTAGTAGTATTTTTTGTTTCATGGCCTACTACGGCAGATTAAAATTTGTTTGAATTTCAGTTGCTTAAAGAATTTAAACTGGCAAACGATGTGGCAAACGAAAAAAGTAAGGAGCCTTTTTCTGTCGTAAATTGAACAAGGATTGTAGAAATAGTTTTTATTTCTAAAAAGACATTGGCGTACCATTTTTTTCATTAAAATTTACCGAAGATCTGTTCGTACGCACGCCACTGGTGAAGAAAAATAATATTTTTTACGTAAAAATATGTATCTAGATTACCTATTCAAAGGTGCCAAATTTCATTTAAGTCTCTAAAGTAGTTTTAAAAATATTAATAAATTTGAACTTTTGATAAAAATTGTCCTGTATCTTTGTAACGAAACATTTTTCGAATATAGTTTATAATACAAACTGATATTATTTTGTGGCTTTCTGTCTGCCTCTAAAGTTTCCGCTTTGGAAAGTGGACCACCCTGTATAGACCCTTATTCGTCAAAATTGCAAACTCAGTCGAATATGTAATCTGTACTGTAAAATCTTTGCACCAGAGAATAGAAGCTATTTGAGATATTCACATACTTGAAGTAATGAGATGATGGATTCGTCGGTTCAGGGATTCGTGTTGAACCTGACGCCGAATAAGCCTATAAAGGATGCAATCAGAACGATGACGTACATTATAAAGGGTACAATTAAATCTATTAGACACAACTAGACATTCACAATCCACATTTGCAAAAAAATATATCGATCGAAAGCGTTAACATTTATAAATTTTACTTTACAGGATGTTTTCAAAATCCGTAACATACTCGTTCCTTTATGGCCAATTTGAGACTTTAAACTTGTCACAAACTAAGGATTTTACGTTATTGCGTTGAAGTTGTTGCTAAATAAGAGAAAATCATTAAATGACTAAATTGCCGCCTTTATCATAATCAGTAAAGTCCGCACTTCGTTCGCAGATCTCAGGTGGGAATTCGGCGACGACCTTACTATTTAAATACAGTTTATTTATATTAAAACAAATTTAATCTTATTTATTTACCTGCAGAGGCACGATTCTCGAATTTAGTGGAACACATTACCTTAGAAAGTGACGTAAATTCCCATGAAAATATGCAAATCTGTATTCTTGACAATTATCATTGTAATTATTTCCCATAAAAAAAAATAGTGAATTATTTGATTTGATCATTTTTGCTAAAGGAATATAAAGCTTCAAAAAAAGTAAATAAATATAAGCACAGATAGTAATATACTCAGGAATTTTTTAAGTGGAATGAATTCCTAGTCGAATTTATTTCACTACATTCGAGAATAGCGCCCAGATGTGTTATTTTTATTTAGACAGATTTAGACTTACAGTAGGTTAGTGTTGTTGTTAATAGAGGCGCGGATTACCCGCAGCATTCAGGTCAAAAGACCCATTGTACATGTCGCTGATTATAGACTTCAAAACAGGCACGTGCTGAGTGTAAAAGCTAGCACCAGCTCTGCTGGAATCTCTCTAATGTTTTGAGGAAACAGAAAAGCCACCCCAAGATAATTGTGTCTCTTTACCATTAAACAAACACAGTTACAAAGGATGTGAATCGAATCCTCATCTGCATTGTCGCAAAGTCTGCACCTCGCGACATTGCTTAAACCAATCTTATGTAGGTGCTGATGTTGCTTCTGTTAAGCGTAATGAAATTTCAGTTTGCGTCAGCCCATGGGCCCCCTATAAGTAGCCTGACCTGACGCAGACCAGATCCAACCGATCAATCTTCAATTGATCAAATGTTTTTTGATCCAGGCATCAATGGACCTTACGAGATGGCATTGTGGTAACATCAAAACTGGTTCAGGGCCCACAAATTGACTGCTCGAGCCTTGTCTGGCCAACATGTCT
Organism: Monochamus alternatus; assembly: GCA_037114965.1. Taxonomy (NCBI): domain Eukaryota; kingdom Metazoa; phylum Arthropoda; class Insecta; order Coleoptera; family Cerambycidae; genus Monochamus; species Monochamus alternatus. Next base: position 17,327,519 of record CM073435.1, on the reverse strand, counting down.
GCCCTCTCATTGCCTGTCACACCACGGACCCGGAAGCCAGGTCAGTTTAACAGGATTGTCCCTTCCCAAGAGAGAAAGAGCCCTGATACACTCCAGGACCACATGAGAAGTGATCCTGAAGGACAGAAGCGCTTAAAAAGCTGCCTGGCTGTCTGTGCGTACTTGAATATGGTGATTTACATATCTCCTCCTGATATTCTCCTGAACGCAGGCAGAGATAGCATACGTAAGCCTGACCGTAGCGTGTTTCCCCAGAGAATGAAAAAAACTCATTGTTGATCGCTCTCCATAGATCCCTGCTCCTGAGCCCTTGTCCGTCTTGGACCCATCCGTAAACCAGACGAGTCTTTTCGAGACCTGAGCGTCAGGATTAGCGAGCCAGGTTTCCCTAGCCGGAAACTCTACCTTAAGATTCCTTTGAATAGGGTAGGTAGGGAATATCTTGTCGCTGGGTGCACCAAGAATTTTATCCCCATATACTAACGTATAGATCACGGTGTGACCCCTGTCCTGATTTTCACCTTTCCACATACACTGTTTTAGCCGATAAGAGGACCCTCTCGCCTCCCCCTTAACCATGAGATGCAGTTTTGGAAGAAAGAGAAGTGCCTCTAGGGCCTCTGTGGGAGCTGTGCTTATCGCCCCTGTCGCACTGAGACAGGCAAGTCGCTGAAATTTGTTTAAGCGCTAAATAATAGTGACCCACCGAACTGCAGGCCACCATACCACAGCAGCGTAAGTGAAAGAATGTATAACTACCAGTATAAAGCCACAACGTAGCTTTTGGATTAAATCTCCACATTTTCCCAAAGGGTCTCTTGCAGATCCAAAATAATGCAGTGGCCTTTTGCAATTGCCTGCCAATATGGGATACTCAGGTTAGTTTATCATCCAGAGTAACCCCTAAAAACTTGACCGTTCATGAAAATCGTCGGCTCCCTGAAGCTAATTATCTTCCGCCTCCTGGTAAAGAGAACGATATCGACTTTAGAGGAATTAACCCTAAGCCCCCGTTCTGTGCACTAGCTTTCTATGATGTCTCCCTCTGAGTGAGCTCACTGATAACCCCTGGCGATTTCTTTGTAATGAGTATAACAAGGTCATCAGCGTAGGCTTGAGTATAAATTCTGTTGAGCCTATCGAGCACAAGGCGTCACAGAAGCGGATAAAGAACTCCACCCTCCGGACATCCTCGACCCGCAGCCACCCGATCGTGGTCCCATCTAGAGTGGTATAAATTTGACGGTGGATTAGCATGGTTCCGATCCACCATACTATGGTGGAAGAGATGCCATGCAATTCTTCCGCTCTCTGAAAAGAGTCCTAAGATGTATTGCCCTTCTGGCTGATAGTTTTTTTCAATTTTGTATATAAAGTATGTAGTGCTGTTTCGGTAGATTTACCCGATTGATGCTGTGAGTTGTGGAGTGGCCATGTTTTACAAGTGCGTTTCCTGTTCTGTTTAACATGCCTTTTTGTAAGTCTTTCCTGTAACTTCAAAAGGAAAGACGTTAAGCATACAGGTATAAACGCCTTAGCCTCGTAATAGGAGACGCGACCTACCTTTGGAGTGAATACCACTTTCGCCATTCTCCAGGAATTCGGAATGTATCTCAGAGCTAAGGAAGATGAAAGCAGATGATGCAGGTGATGATCTAACCCTTTTGTAAAAGGACCGAAAAAATACCATCCATTCCTACACTTTTGAATGGGGAAAACGTTTGAATCGCCAATTCAATTCTCTCATAGGTGACAACCCTCGAAGTTTTCTTATAATCCATAGCTGAAGCCTCCATGTGGGGAGATACCTGGGGCTGCTGAGCATCTTCGTTTAAAACGAATCCAGAAAAGTGATGATCAATTTGATGTCCCAATCCCTCCTTGACGGTACACGTGTATGTATCATCCGAAAGCCTAAGAGCATCAATCCTAGATTCGTGGTTTATTTTCAAAAGCTTACAAATTTTCGAAGTAGGAAGATCTCTGCAAAAGAAATTGGTTAGCTTAAATGCGCTAATATGTTTCGCAGTATATGGGATCCCAGCGTCGAGGCCTGCGAAAAGTTGAGCCCATCTGTTACTAAGATGGAGCCTTTATTCACCCAAAGTTCCTATATTAATACTATATGTGTCTGCCCCACTGCAAGCTGCTGACCTATGATGGAGGTCGCTGTGGCGCAGTGTTGCAAATTAATCTGTGTAATATTTACCACAGTGAGTGCACTGATGTACTGTGAACCTATTGCGAAAATTACATCTGCGGCACCTCCGATGCCTCTTGATCCTCCACGTGATGGGACGTAGAAACTTCATGTGACCTGCCGGCCCCGGAGTCGCCCTTCTTTGTCGGGTCCCAGAAAGAGACCCTGAATGATACAGGATCCCCTCTGTAGCACCGCTAGTTTTGAGCTCTGGAGTAGAGCGTTCGATGCGTTGCAATATGTTATCCGTGCTCACTGGCACACCAGGAATAAAGACCACCATCGCGCAGTAAAGGAGCCATCTCTCCCATCTTGGAGGTGAGCCATTCCTTGGAGGCCTCATCAAAACAAGTGACCATGATGATATTATGATAAGAGCGCCAATGTAGAATTAATCTTTATCCTGGGTGACTCAAGTGGCTCATAGTCAGTTTGGAAGGCAATTAAATCAAATAGGTACACGGTATATGTTGGAACAGCCGGAATGGACCTTCGCAATCTCCAGATATAAATCCTGTCATTTCTTTGGGTGGGTATTTAAAAATGAGGTATACCTTACTTGCTTGGAAGTGAAGGGAGACAACTCTGGACAGCTTTTGTAGAAATAAATAAAAAATGGTATGCTATAAACTTTCAACAATTTTTATGTCTAATGGACTTGTTATTTTTTCTTTATTTAACAAATCTTAACTTAACTTAACAAATTAACTTCTTATTTAAAAGTACATATGGTCAGATAAGTTGTAAAATACCCCATATGTGAAAGAAAGAAACGTAATTCAAGAAAGAGCTCTCTCTTGTAACACCCTGTATGATATGCATGAGTTCCAGAATTGAATTGTGGCATTTTTCGTATTTGATTCTCAGATGTATACTTTGAATTCTTCAATAGACACTTATTTACATTCGATTGGCGTGTAAAACCTTTTTCTGTTAGCTTACCCTTTCCCGTTGAACCGATAAATCCAATCCTATTTTCAATCACTCTTACACTTGTCTAATGAAACACATCTAGAAGAAACGAAGGAAATATTCAGCTGTAACATTATAAAAATGCTGAATGGACAGCATTGTACAAAGGTTCTACACCTTTGGAGCACGGTTTTATTTATTTTCTATTGGAATCAAATTGTATCCAGTTGCAGGAAAAGTACAAGTGTCTCAAAAGTCTTTCACATGCAATTTTAAATAAAAATCGGTCGAACAGGTTGTATTTTTGTATGGGCATAAACTTTGGCGGAGTTTTGCTTTTTTAAATTCGTGAACTCTCGATTTTATTTGATTTTAATGGTTCAAAGGTTCAAACTGCTGACCTTCTGCAACTTGACAATGACCCAGCCTGTCGACAAACTCCTTTTAATTAATGGGAGGGGATTCCAGTAACTATTATATTCAGCTATCCCGATGAAAGAGCGAACTACTATTTTCCCTACCAACCTTCAACATATTACACACCAAATTAATTAGAAAGATCTAAGCTTTCACACGGTGCAATAAAAAAAATGATAGTTGTCATTTATAGTTTTTTATGCAACAAGTGCAAAAGGTAAGTGTAATATAAAATGCTTAAATCCCGATCAATAAAACCGGGACACCCTGTATATTTAATGAAGACCGCATCCTCTAGACGGGTATTGGGTAACTTCTTTACAAAGGAAACATTGTAGAAACTGATCAGATTCAATTCTATTTACCTGATACTTATAAATAACCAAATTAATTCACCAAAATTCAATTTAGGTTAGACAATCGCATGGTGGAGTAATTTAAAAGTTTTTACGTGTGCAATATGTTGTCCTGGTAAATGCTTTTCACTTTCCGAACTCATTTTGAATTAATCACTTTAAGAATATATCGGACACTTTTTCAAACAACTAATTTTTATTGTTTATTAAGTTACTGTCGTTATGATAGTCACCGTGTCTAAACCACATACTTCTACTATATACCGGGCACTTTGTATCTTTTCAATGTATGACCTTGGCCCCGATAGTTAGGGGAATAACAGAGGTTAACCCGAACTGTGGTGCATTTGAGCATGCTCCATAATAGAGCGCAAATTTCAGATTCAAACTAGTAACTGATTCATGATCCTAGACACATTAAATGGTTATCTGTCAACTTATTGTGAGCTTGCAGATGACTCTGACTGTTCCCTCGTTATTTTTTTTTAATTAAAATAAGAGACCAATGATCTCAGACAAGTTATTTTTCATAAATACTGTCCCAGAAGACTGGGAGACATTTTAACAGCGGTTGGTTAGAATAAAGATAAGACTAAAGTGCTCTATAATGATTTTTCGTACAATTCTCCCTTTCGGAATCAAATGTGGAAAGTGGATTTTGTTTATACTGAGATTAGGTAATTATATCAACATTTATCTTGTTTACCAGAGATGCGCTACCCTTAACGTAAAGTGACTACACTTTGGCACATTTCTTTTTCTTTTTCAATATGCAATTGTTTATATATTTAAGTGTTCCACCTAATTTAAAATAAAAAGGATACTCTCATTTACATAAAAAAAACTGTTTCCGAAACCTATTTATGTTCGAAAATACTCCATTTTTTCATTGCAATAATTTATGGTACTAATGGTACTATGGTTTTAACGCAACTGATATTTCTCTATTTGATATAAAAAAACTGTTTCCGAAACCTATTTATGTTCGAAAATACTCCATTTTTTCATTGCAATAATTTATGGTACACATGGTACTATGGTTTTAACGCAACTGATATTTCTCTATTTGACATAAATTTCTGTTATAACGAAATTTAAAACTATTGAAAATTGCGGTGTCAGTTTCTCGCATCAATCGATATGACCCGCCTCGTTGTCAAATCTACAATGTGTCCTCATAAAATAAAGGATAGATAATATTTTTAATAAAAAAAGATATATGTACAAGTGTACAGATATATATTATCATTAAAAATTGGTTTAGTAATTAATTACAAAAAATTGTTTAAAAAATCAAATAGTTTGAAATCGGGCATAGCACGTGGTCCCCTTAATTGCCCCCACATTTTAAGATCAGATTATAAAAATATTGAAGGAAGGAAGGAAGGAGTTTTTAGATTTTCTCGTTAGTTATGTGTAATTTATCAGTTTTGAACAAACTGTATATATTAACTACAATTTATCACAGCCTTTCTATATCGAAACGGTTGTAGATAATATCTGTATCCCTTTATTAACTCTAGAGATAAATGTCATCTATCAATTTTTAGCGGTAGGTACACAAAAAACAATAGCAAAATCAATATTTAATTAAAGTTCCTACGGATAATTCCATACCGACTCGTCGCTAAAGTTGCCAAGTGATTTAATTAGTCTTGATGTGTTCCTTGGCATTACCACAGAGGATAAAAACATTCTTCTCATATCGCTTCCACCTAATCAAATATTTATTTACAGTTTCGAACTACAGCAACTAAATTTAGTAAAGATATTTAAAATTATATATATTTACTTCCCCAGGTTTCTAATTTGAAATGAAATAAGTTTTACTGAATATACAGTGTGGGTCACCGAGATGTAATAACAAAAATTTATTTTGTTTTGGGACAATTACAAATTGTATAACAATAATCAGTGGTGCGTCTTGAAAATATATAAAGTAAAAACAAATGCAATTTAACCTAAAAAGCAAAAAACTCACTTAAGAAATAAAAACATCTGGTCACTACGAATAGCTTCAGTTTCACTTTAAATTGATAAAAAGATATATTATCTTGTCTTAATTCGGGAGGTAATTTATTAAATATTTTAGGTCCCAAATAATTTGGTGACTTGTTAGTAACTGACAACTTAGAACAAGGTACTCGAATATTATTCTTATTCCTTGTATTTACAGAATGTATGTCCCTGCTAAATAGAATTTTTATTTATTTTTAAAAACATAAACACAGACACCAAATATAAATAACGAACGAGTTAAAATTTTGTATTGCTTAAAAATATCTCTAGATGTATGTTCACTGGGTACCCCAGCAATGTTACGCAAGATACGCTTCTGTGAAATAAAAACAGAATGTGATAGGGTGGAATCACCCCAGAAACAGACATCATAACGAAGAAGCGATTCTACTTGTGCATAATACAAATTAATTAGTTGATTTATTTGCATTTAAATACAAATAATTCTGATTAAACCATGTACATATGCTTTTAATAGTTTGATCAATATGGATATTAAGATCATTATTATTATTACTACTATTATTATTACTTGAAATGATCAAAGACATCAGCATCAGCATACATAGTAAAAGCTTTGTTATCAATTACATCCTCTATTGAATTGACATATAAAATAAAAGGTACCGGTCCCAGAACAGAGCCCTGCGGTACCCCCATTTCGACCAAACTATAGTTAGAATTGATTACGTTAAAAGCATCGAATTCAACATGTTGTATGGACATATTGCCTTCGGAACTTCAAAAAACATGGTAACGATTCCAATGGAACATCTCTTATGCAGTAATAATAAAGTTTGGAAAGTAAATTATCGTGATTGACGCAGTCAAACGCCCTGCTCAGATCACAAAAAATCCCAACAGACAAACCCGTGTTGGTTGTTAGATAGAATTTTTGTTTTGTTTTTTAAGAAATTCGTCAATCGTTCTAAGTAAGCATATTCAAAAATCTTTGAAAATTTTAGAGAAAGAGTAATTGGTCTGTAGTTTTCTAATGATAAACGGTCACGTGCAATCAAATGTGGCCCATGCGTATTTGAAATGAGTCACTCTACACAAGTGACACACATTATTTCACGAATGTTCCATAATGATAGAAAAGATTTTAATCAGTATCTCTACTACTGCATGAAGGTTGGTGGTGAATTCTTCCAACTTCTAATAAAGTAAAATCGGTGGTAAATGAATTTGATAATCTGATGGAAATTTGTAATTTTTAATAAATAACTTTTACAATGTATTAGGTAAGTTTCATTACGAAAATTTTTTCTTACTCTGACTGTGTATTCGTTTTCTTTTCTGTGTTGTTAGCATTGATAAACAACTTTTAGTTAAAAATTTTGTCTTTCCAGCTAAATATGGGTTCGATTCCGAAACGTACACAGTAATAAACAATGGATTTTTTATAACCTGTTTTTATTTCCTCGCCTACAATCAAATGTGACTGAAAACTCCCAGGAAGCATTTCCATTGTTTTATATTGTTCTGCGATCAGAAAATTATAGATAATCAGTTCCTCTCAAAACAAAAGTTGACGGGTCGTAACGTTTCTTTAATTTTTGCATCAAAACGAAGAAAATCTGGCCGTCAATTTCTCTGTGGCGCACACTGTATGTTATTTTAAATGCAAACATTTTATTTACTTTGTAGGTAAAAAATATGTGCTATAAATATACGTTTAAACTAAACATAAGCGTTAGAAAGGTTTAAAAATAAATCCCAATAATTTATAAGGAAATACCTAGAGAGTTAGATATTTTAAATCTAATTCAACGCTATGCTAAGTTATTTGCAGTTACATGACGTCATAGTTACAACTTTACTGATTTATTTGTGTTTGTTGATTGGATTGAGGTTAGGTTAGACATTAGTTAGATCAGATATAAGTAGTAGTAAAAGTAAAATTTGAATTATTTGACATGGGACGTAACTTTTTACCTTAAAGTGTCTTCGAACTAAACGATAGTCATCCGAGATACCTCACACAACTTAGCGAACAGAAGATGCAAAACTCGTACCCAGCGCGGCGTGGGCATTATACCAAAAGAAGCGTTATACCTCGAGAGCGCTAACAAAAAATTACTATCTCGCGAATAGTCTTTTTTAAAAACTTTTCTAATCTGTTCATTTAATTCGATATATGTATATAGGAAAAAATAATATTTCATATAGCATGTCGAAATTTTCAATACATACATACATCATGAGTTTTCATGTCATATATTTTTTTAAATTTAGTATGCACTGTCGGAAACGCTGTAGTATTTTGTATGTTGATGCAAACTTCAATGACGAAAATAGTTTCTAAGATATAGTAATGTTAAAAACACAAATTATTAATTTGCCAAAACACCTCCCAATGTAATTTTTATAGGACCGATGGAAATTGACAGTCCAGTACCTTAAAGTGATCTCGAAATTAATTTCTAGGGGGTTTTTGGGCTCGTAAGAACTTCTGAATTAGGTAAACGTGTCAAGAAATTACTTCCCAAACTTTAAGAAAAATGGTTATGTTGAAGAGACCAGAATTAATAGAAGTAATTTTATATATTTGGTATCGCAATTAAGTAAACAGGTTATAAAAAATTAAAAAGTGGTTCAATAAATTAATTATTTTTTCGTTTCTGCCGTAATCTGTTTTTGAGAATATGGATGAAGGAGTTTTTGGAGCTGAACCTAAATATGAAATAGCTCTAATATCCTTTTACCGAAAAATCTACTCCTTTTAGAAAAGAAGAAGACAATTGCATTATTAATAGCTGAGATATTACGGTGGATTTATGAAAAACGGGACACCCTGTATATATTACTCGAAATCGAGTTACATCTGACAAGTAACCATGTAAGCGTCAAAATATTAGGTATACCACCGAATTTGTCAACAACACAAAAAAACCTAAGTATTTTTCATTAAAACATCCTTCAAGTTTAAACAATTTATGGGGAAAAAGCAGCCACATAGTTTTTTTCTACTTAAATGCGTATTGGAGAACAAAGCAAAGTTCGCAATAGTATACCTTCCAATTTGTCTGCGACGTAAAAGCACTCCATTTTCCATTAAACTTGCCATTCACCGCCGCATACTAAAGTTTTAGTGGTGCCTGGCGCCCTCACAAATTACTGGAGTAATTTCCAAATTTTCCGTACGTAAAGTAAATGAACGAATATGGGTAAGGTGATATCTGTTATCTGCCAATGTGTGCGGATGCAGGTTTTATCGGCTTATTTTGATTTATTGAATAATTTCACCGATATTGCAACTGGTTCTAACATTGTCTTTGTTTACTTGATAGCGTTATCTGTAAGCAAGGAAAAATGCAGCATATCAATTTCTTGATAAAGGATATTATAAGTAAAAGCGGAATTTCAAGAAACAACTACTCTGCGGGCTAATACCCCGGCCAGCATTGAATTACACATGAAAAACTTATAGAAAATAGTGATGGGCAACATTCTGTTACATGAGATAGATCGCAGACTTATGCGGTAGCAGCGACATCCAGTGACATTTTTTTGAAAGTCAAAGTGAGATGATGCCACACTGTATTCAACAACATTACTTTATATTCTCGGATACACAATTTATTTCTGTTTTCATAAATAAAAATATACAGATAGAGAAAATATTTAACTGATCATGGGGAGATTCTATTACATACATTTCAAATGCATGGGGTATTGGTGGGAAGATGACGCACGGCAGGGCGGGCTTAGTCAGTACTCCCCTACTCTCCTACGCCGACGGCCGAACGCCAAACGAATAGTGTGCTATACGAATACTGGTTTAGTCCGCCAAAATAGGGGAGGACGCGTTTGTTTACGTAACTACAGGCAAGCTTGGACGGCGAGCAGTGGAAGGGATTATTCTTAGCATTTCATATGATCGGTTAAATATTTTCTCTATCTGTATATTATTAACATATTACGTGTGTGTATTCTAGCATGCGTAATATTATACTATTCACATTTTCAATATGGTCTAGAAATGGGTTCAATAAAATAATTACGGTAACTGATAACTAAATACATGAACTTTTTCTTAAAGAGGATTTTATACCAGGTAATTATAACAAGGTTATGTTATGAATTATTTATTTAAATCTGTATTACACATTACACTGCCAATCTTCTCCATGTGGTAGCTGAACTAATAAAGATGCTGTAAATACATGTGTTTGACAATATGGAGCTTCTCGCGTTCTACCTCAGACAAAATTATGTACCTCACCTTCTTCTAGAGGTCGCACACGATCTTCCAAGTAGTTCAAGATATCTCGGACTGAACCATTATATCCGAGTCTAAAAAGAATGTAAACAAATTTTTGATCACCCATACATCCGAAATCTTGAATTTTACAGCGCCACCTAGTGGTTCGTGAATTTCAAAAATTGCGCGATACGTTCTGCGCAATTCGAGGATCGTCGATTCAAATAGCGTTTAAGGGTCGCTGTTAAACTCGCATTAACTTGCTAATACCTGTCACCGTCGATATACATGTGACTTCAAAGTCACCGTTAATTACTATTAGTAATCAGCCAAAGTTATTTGTCAGTAGCGTCATAAGACGGACTTGTTAGTTCTCATCAATTTGCCTTAGGTGAGGCAACCGACGAGTCGACGACTAGCCTCAACCGAATCTGTCAAACCCGACAGATGGAAACCTGACGTAACTACATCCGCGATATTGCAAAAGTTGAAAGCAGGAAATTGATAATAATAATAATATCCTAATCACGATGATTAGCCCAGAAGTACTCCCTAACAACCATTAAGTGCAGGTATGAGGGAAACTCCGAAAACCTTGTTAATTAGAGGTATGGTCAAACACGGACCGGTATCAGATTGACCGACCGCGGGATTCGAATACGATGTTGTTGTGTCGGTAAACACGATTCAATTATTGGCGTCTTACATCTTTCGGCTACCGACCCAAAATATTATGAATAGTTATTAAAGTGGTTTAGGTTAAGTACAAGCTGGTCCTGGATAACTTGAAGAGTTTTTGTCTATTTCAATTCCTTGCAAAAATTTTCTATATATTATGGTAAGGTTAATAACTGAGACACAGCGTCATCCCTTTATCTAGACCAATATATTTTTTTCATATATTCTAAATGTATTTATTTTTTTCTGTCAAAAGAATGTTTTTATTACTTGCCGTTTGAAAAGTATTTAAATTTCCAGTCTTTTGTATATTTATAAGTATATTTTTGTATTTTTAATCTTTACAAAGTGGCTATCATGGTAGTGTTGTTAATTAATTTACTATACTCGCGTCAAGAATTCAGACGTCTTACGTCACGGCTGACGTTACACATTTGTTTTTATTGTCAACGTAATTTTCGATATTTGGTCGCGTTAAAAACAATCAATTTTTGCAAATTAGTGCAATATATAATGTAAAATTTTATTGTAGTATATAGTTTTATTACTATCAGTTGCAGTTTCTTAAATACTTTGATGAAAATATAATGAATTATTCATTTGTTCGTATGACGTAAGTCGTCTGAATTCTTGTCGCGAGTATATGAATTTTCGAGTAGGTATCTGATCATCGTCAGACTTAATGTGCACTTCCCCAGTCTTAGCTAGGAATCTTTGACCAACCCTTATTGTTCTCTGACTAGGCACTATGTGGACGGACTTGCTATCAGCAGCTCTAGGCCCACTTATACAGGGTGTCCGGAAATTATACGTCAGGACTTCAAGAGGTGATTTCTCACAAGAAATTAGGGTCACGAACAATTTTTCTAAAACTCAATATTAACGGCTACAGGGTGTTAAAGTTAAGATTTTATTTTCGATATTTGTAAATAACTTCTTAAGAAATCCAAATATTTACATAAAATTTGTAAATCGGGGGTTTTTGCGGACGAGAAATTCAATATGTTTCTAATTTTGACGTCACTAGTAGAAGGCGCCACTTTTTTATGTAAATATTTGGATTTCTTAAGAAGTTATTTACAAATATCGAAAATAACATTTTAACTTTAACACCCTGTATCTCCGTTAATATTGAGTTTTCGAAAAATTGTTATAGGACTTTGTGACCCTAATTTTTTGTGAGGAATCACCTCCTGAAGTCTTGATGCATAGTTTCTGGACACCCTGTATATTGATTTCGGTTCCTACTGTTAGTACTAAGGATATTGCCATTGACATCGTCCTTCAGATAACGGTGGTGTTCTAACCTACCTAACTTATTATAATGCTCCATTAAGGTGACATTTTATTTTATTTTTAGAATTATAACATCCAAGAATTTACACTAATTACAGGATGAGGTGAACGATGAAAATGTACTAAATTACTGCAATTAACAATAAAGATAAGAGTAATCTACCCCAAGAACACTTTTTTAATACAGGCAATAGTTGTGTTAAATATATCAAGCTGGCTGTTTATTAAATCATAGTGCAACACTGAAATAAAGGGGACTTGATTTACATATTAATTCGAGGAACAGAAAGATGGAAGGTAACAACAGAGAGTGATATGAACTTGGAAATATGTAACCAAATATTTGTAAATTGTCAGGATCATCGGCAGTATTGTTCATTACTTTAAACAAAAATATGGTTGATTAATACTGTCTACACTTTTAAAACCATGTGTCTGAAGTAAAGAATCATGAGGTACACCAATGTCAGGGTAAATGTCATCTCTTTTAAAAGATAACAGTTTAAGGAAGCGTCTTTGAACAGTTTCCAATTTAATAGACTGGGTCTGATAGTAAGTATTCCAAATTACTGAGGCATATTCTAATTTTGACCTCACAGTATACATATATATCCTCCTTCCCAAAATTTTAAAATCACTGTAAAATTCAAATGTATGCAGATGATACTCAATTGTTTTGTACGTTTCATTCCAGTGATATAAAAAACAGTTGTAATATAATAAATAGTGAACTTGAAACACTTCGTCGAATTTCACTAGAGCATAGTCTGCGTTTAAATTCCACAAAGTGTGTTACTAAGTTTTTTGCCAATCGTATGAAATATACACAACTGTTACCTGAGGATAAGATAAGTATTGATAATGTACAGTTAGAAGGTAATAAACATATATCGAACTGCGTTGTAAATTTAAAAATATTGTATAAATCTAGACACATCTTAAGTAAAAATTAAAAATTTTGCTTTCTCAGTCACTGATTTTATCGGTGTTTAATTATGGACATACTGTTTACAGTCCATGTTTAACACAAGTGGCATCTCAACGAATTCAAAAAATTCAAAATTACTGCCTTAGATTTATTTATGGTATTAAAAAAAGAAGTTCAATAAGACATAAATTTAAGGATACAAAGTGGCTAAATATGAAAAACACTCGTCTACATCACAGTACTACTCTTTTTATGAAAGTTGTTCTAAATAAATCTCCTCAGTACCTCTTTAATAAAATCAGATTTCGCACGGACGTTCATAATTTGAACACGAGATTTAAACGTAATTTAACTCCCCCTTTACATAAAACTATACGACATTTGAAAGATCATTTAGTTATAACATATCGAAAATTTACAATTCCCTTTCGTGGCTTCTCAAATTACTGTCTGTCAGTTGTTTTAAGTAAAAGTATAAAACAATTATCTTGATTCTCGACAGTAGGTACTTAATAAAATCGTTATAATTGTTTCGCTTGTTCAAACATATTTTTGACTGATCTCTTATTATTACTGCTTTACTGTGTAATTGTATGTATGTATATAATTAATGTGTAATTCAATATATTGCGGTACATATATTTTTTTGTGGGTTAAGTGGAAGAACAGTGTGTTGCCTCTGGGGCTACATAGCTGAACTTCGCCGTTTTATATTATATGTATTTTTTTTCTATTAATGTCCATTTAATTGTATTCTTGCTATATGTGAATAAAGCATATTATTATTATTTAATATAATATTTTTAAAGTTGCAGTATTACAAACATCCTTACAGTAACGCGCTATAAAGCTATACATACGATTGGATTTGGAAACGATCTTATCAATATGAGCATTGAAGGACAGACATTTATCAAAAGTTACCCCTAAAGAGATATGGTTTCCAGTCTCTCAATAATAATATTCTCAGTTCAATTTCAATAATAATTAACTTGTAATCATACTAGATCGGATCTTTTTTGAGGGAATATGACATTACATTACACTTTGCGACATTAAGTTTAAGATGATTTAAAGAGCACCAATTTTCGACGCGTTTCAAATTATTATATAACCGGCTACAGTCGGCCTCAGAATGAATTTTACAGTAAATTTTTAAATAGCCTACATACAGAAGACATTGAACATGTCATTAAAAAAAATATTAAATAACAGAGGTCCAAGGTTGCTTCCCTGAGGCACTCCAGGTGCAGCTATATATTCCGTAGATTTAAATCCATTGAACGTGACATGCTGTTTTCTGTCCCTGAGGTAAGAAATAAACTGATTAATTAAATTTAATGACAAACCACAGGATAATAATTTCTGTAACAATATGTCATGATCAAGACTGCCAAATGCCTTCGACATGTCAGTGTATACGACATCAACCTGGGATTGCTTTTCTAGAGTCTCAGAAACAAATTGTGTGGCATTTACTATTTAGTGGTGGTTCCACGTCCCTGTATAAACCTATGCTGATGTATAGTTAACATTCTACTAACATGACGGTATAGCCGATTATGCAAAAGAATTTCAAAGACCTTGCAAAAATTAGAAATAATGGAGATAGGCCTGAAATTCGTAATATTAGATTTATCACCCTTTTTGTAGACGGGACAGACTTTGGATAATTTCCATATTTCGCGCAGTGGCGTAATATGAATGAAGGGGACTGTCGTCAATCTGGGTGTCATTTGCTTCAATATATCCCGTACCTCAGTCTCACTAAAACTATTTACATTTAAGGCTGCTGAATCCTTTGTCTCTATATAATTAATATTGAAACTACTTGATAATAAATATTATTTGGCAAAGAAGTCTGCAAATGGATCCATAATTTCTTGCAGCTTATTAAATTGAATATTATTATTATAAGACATATTGCTAGACACATTCGATATGACGTTTTATTGTTTATAAAAGTCTAGAATTTAGAAGGATTATTTTTAATGTTTATCTCCGCTGCCGAAACGTAATCCCGATATTAACATAACATCAGTTTTAATTTGTTTCCTTAAAATTTTATTAAGTGTTACAACATCATTACCTCTTATACTTCCTGTATAGTTTTGATTAATTTTTTATTGTATCAGAATTTACGAAATATATATATATATATATATATATATATATATATATATATATATATATATATATATATATATATATATTCCATAAACTATGCTTTTATGTAAATAAACTTTTGAATTTGAAATGGTGCATTTTAGTAATATAGAACAAGTCTACCTTTTAGGATAAAGTTGTATCTTAAAATACATCGTTTTCCCTTTTGAAGTCCAGACACGTCTTGTAATAGACTTACATACCAAGGAACCGTAGAAAATACGTAGCAACAAATGTATACATGTTGGCTAAATAATATAAATGGCCTACCACTCCCTTCAATTTCCGATTCTTTGCTTCAAATGTCAGAAACATACATTTTTCTGTTGGAGCAAAGGTAACGAGATTCTGAAGTTCGTATTTTTTAACGCAAACTCTGAAACCTTGATTATATGTACCAGGAGCAAAGATAAATTTGATTTATTTAGATTCTTTATTATTATCTATTCTCGAAGTATATTGCTACTATAAGAACAAAAAATGTATTTATAAGTAAAGGATAAACAGCAAACAAGAAAGAAATAAAATTAAATAACGCTTAAAAAAATTGTATTGATATTTCTGAACAAAATTTTCCAGCCTTCTATAACCGTGTGTTACAGCAATGTAAAATTAAAATGTTATTTTACTACGAAATATTTCCTACCCTAAAACAACTAAACACACGAAATCTAAAAAAATACTTAAGAAAAACAGTTGCTTAAGAAACTTGATATTAGTGCATGATACGATAGTCCATTCAACAATAATTATGTACCTATACGAAACATCTTTTATATAGCTTGATTTCTGTAACTTTAAATAAGAATAAAATTCTTATTAAAAAAAATTCGTCTGATGCACACCTAACGAGTTACAGTGTATTATTTTGAAAATAGAACAATTTTCTGCAATAACTTAAAAACCGTTTCATAGCTGTAGTTAATTTTTGGAAGACGTATACATCTATTAAAGGTCATTAAAACTACATGGTGTTTGTTTTAATGACACTAGTGGTGGCCTAGACCAACTCTTGCTTTTGAGTTTGTCTTCATAAATCTTGCATATCCTACTTTTTCCTGAATTGACTAAGTTTTCCTTAATCAGCGATCAGTTTTAACTTAAAAAGGTGCTCTTATTACACAGTTTTAAAATCAACCATATTCATGTAAATCGAGTCTAAGTACCGACTGCATTAATTTATCCAGAAAAGTACATGCACAGATTTTATTTGTGGTCACCTAAGAGTTACCTGTCATTATAAATAATAAAACTGTTTCCAAGCCTTATGTCAAAAATTGTTACATGTAGTCACACTAGTAAGTTGCAGTTACTACTAAGTTACTAGAAGTCAACTCACTTGCACAAAATAGTAAGTTATTATTTACGATGGAATTTTCCAATAATGAATTTGATATATGTCTACGATTTCTGTAATAGAAATTCATTGACTGCCTCACGAGAATATCTACGCAAATTCAAAAAATAAAAAGCGATCTTCATGGTACGTATTTCAATGAGTTTTTCAACAAGTTCGTGAAACTAAGAGCGTCAAAATTTTAAATGTAGGGTAAGAGGTAATACGGAAAATGTAAATATTTTAGAAGAAAACGTCTGCTGTCGTTGATAAAGCCTTCCACCAGTGTTCGAAGAACGCAGAAGAATAACCCACACCAAGCAGTGCCTGGAGAATTTTAAACCGAGAAGAACTACATCTCTATCACCTGTATAAAGTGCAAACTTACAGCCTGGTGATACAAAAAAAAAATACAATTTTGCATTCGTGCGTTGAAAATCCACACATATCCGCATCAGAGTTTCAAAGCAGACGTTCAATAAATATCTGGGGACGAATCTTCAATAGTGTCATTCTAGCTCGCTAAATTATTGTAGATCGTTAAAATATACACAC
The DNA here is from genome assembly GCA_037114965.1 of Monochamus alternatus. Taxonomy (NCBI): domain Eukaryota; kingdom Metazoa; phylum Arthropoda; class Insecta; order Coleoptera; family Cerambycidae; genus Monochamus; species Monochamus alternatus. The sequence goes on along the minus strand of CM073435.1, from coordinate 17,310,449 downwards.
ATTTTTTAGAAAATGTTGTGACTGACTTCTTAGATGACGTTCTACTAGATTTGAGAAATCAAGTGTACTATCATCAATATGGAGCACCTGCTCATAATGGCTGGCAATTATCTATGTACCTGAATTTGCACTTTCGGGAATAATGAACCTATTGTGTGGCCTCGCAGATCTCCTGATCTCAACCCGCTTAATTTTTTTACTGGAACCCCAGTTTCTCCCAGTAACACAAAAGAAGTATTAGTTCAAAAAAAATTAATGCGGCCGTCGAATAAATTCAAGCAACCGTTGACTTACGAAGGATTTACAACTTCTTGGTGAAACGATGCATTGAAGCAAATTTTGAACATTTATTGAAATAATTATTGTATTTTTAATCTTGTTATTTTAATAACATAATTTTATTTCATATTAAATAAATAGGTGCATTATTTTAATTTTATCTTTCGTTCGCTTTACTTACTAGATGACAATAAATAAAATTTACATGTATTTTTCTACATAAATTAATGGCAGTCGGTACTTTAGACTCAGTTTACTCAAAAATGTTTTATTTTAGAGCTGTGTGACAAGAGCACCGTTTTTGTTCAGAATTTATTGCTGATTAAAGAAAATTTAGTATATGCAAGAGTTAAAAGACAAAATCATAAAGAGGAGTACTGGTGTCAGATTAAAACAAACACCATGTAGTTCTAATGACCTTTAATATCTGTACACTTCACCCAAAAATTAGCTAAATCTACGAAACGATGTTTATGTTACGCACACACTGGGACACCCGGTATATCTCGAAAATAAAGCATTTCTAAAGAAACATGTACATATAAAAAACCCATTTAGGTCTAATTACATACTTTTGGGTCCGACTAACTCTGCTTGGCCGTCTATCTGCCTTTTCTACAAATTATCATGAAAATAAAACTAGGAAGTAATACGCGATCTTTAAAATCGCGCTTATTTTACCTGCACGGACCAGCATACTACGGACCAGCAAAGTCTCGTCATAAAAGCACCCATGTTATTTAATGGAGCAGCGCACACTAGACCAGCACCAACACGTACCGTCATCCTCAACGACCGTCACAGCAGGTCATGTCGGTGACCTTCAATTTCTATGCCTAGCCGCGCTATATAGCTCACATAATAAATATAAAAAAAATGTTTAGAATAAAGACTAAGAACACAACAAAATTCACATATTAAACAATTTCTACTAAAGACAATCTAAATGAAAACCGTAAAAAGAATATTGGTTTAAAGAACGAAGTTTGCTTACATACAGGGTGAATCTTAAATAAGTACAAATATTTTAACCAGCAGTATAGTTTTGTGTGTAGAACACATAATTAATAGTTTTTTTACAAAAAAAATCAGAAATAAAAAAGTGAAATTTTAAATAAATTTCGTAATTTTTCAGTAGAAAACTTGTTGAGGACCGCTGGCCTAGACCGACCCTTCATACTTTTATGAGTCATAGTGCTGCAGACTGAACGTGTGGTTCACAGTGTTGCCAGTATTACACAAATGTCTTTGCTTCAAGGAAGAAAAAATCTCAACTTTTAGCGAATTTTGTCAAGTGTAACATTTTATATTATTTTTTATTATCAAACTGTCATGACAGATTATCGGAAGCCCAAGTCAAACTTGTTAACCCCACATAATGCATGAAAATAGCAATAAAATTTGCTAAAAGTTGACATTTTTTCCATTTTAAATAAAAAACGCGTGCATAGTTTTTCGTTATTCTTCATAAATTAACTTAAGGAAATTGTGTTTTGTGTCCCTTTCTAACAGTGTACAATGACATTTAACTTGTGAAATGTGGATTACTGATTAAATAGTTAATTTTTTAACAAACAGGTAAGCTTGTGTGCACGTTTATGTATAATTTTTGAACATTGGACATAGTAATATCACGTAATATCTTCCTAAATATTTTACGGTAGTATTGAACTTGCGGAAATTCATTTTTAATCGTTGAAGTATAGTAAGGTTAGTTCAGATGTTAAAATTTATGTTAATATTGCTGCGTATCATACTACATACTCAATTTTACTGTACTTATGCTTAAAACAAGTATTTTTAAAATAGAACTATTACGTTAAAGGAAACGTAATATTTATATTGGAGGAGATATGGCAACCTCGCAACAAATCATATGTTTCATTAAGTTGTTGGATGAAAAATCAGCCAGCGGTCCTCAAAATGTGGGTATTTTTTTAAAAAATTAATATCTCCGTAAATATTAGAAATTTTTAAAAATGGCTTTCACTAGACTGATTTAAATGACGAACTACACCAGCAGTTAAAATATTTGTACTTATTTAAGATTCACCCTGTATATGTCTTATGCAGAATTCATCACGCTTATATTCTAGTCTGGATTTACATTTTTTGTTATCTTACCGTAGATAATTGATTTGATTTTAATTGGATGAAGCATCAAATCCTCATGTTTTATTCATGTTATTTGCAAGACCAGCTAATCTACTGCAATGCTTATATTCGTCTTTTTATGTTTTTTTTTGAAGAACTAAATGAATACTTTGAACTTAACTAGTTCAGGGCTAGTATAAATAATAACCATTTTCCTAACGGGAGAAACTTTTTTGTAATTTGTTGAGCTTCTGTTCAGCAATTAGTAAAAGATATGTTCGTGCAAATTAAGGTCTCTCTTTAATTGTTGAAAATAATTTAAACCCCAGGGGGAGAAATGGGAACATATTAGTCACATTTACTTCATATCTGTGAAATATCTTCGTTTAAAATTAACAGTGGGATATTGTATGGAAAATAGTAATTATAACAAAACGAATTATAATAATTATTTCAATGAAACTAAACATTACTACCTCTTATACTAGATGTTCACAAAGGATAATGTCACGGCCACCTTTGAAAGGAAAAATGCTTATGGCTGGGGAAAAAAAGTAATTACTTATCGTGGGGCAAACTCGCTTTGCCACTGAGGTACAGAGAAAAACGCCAACAACAAATAAGTCATCTATTAAAAAAAGACATTTTTAATTAGTATACTCACTTCCGGGGCGCCATGGTAGGAGCTTCTGTCAACCAGCAGTTGTAGGTGGCCATGAACTGGCTGGCTTTGGCCCAGTTTCAATAGTATTTATACACATTCGGAAAATGCTGACTCCGTCAGAATTATGCTATCTATTGAAACTATGGGAACAGCCAGAAAGTCTATCGCTTAGTTCTTAGAGAGAGCAAGAAGGATAGACATAGTTTAGTTTGATAGTAACCTTGCAACTGGACACTTTTAATTGTTTTCAATTTCACTTGTGTAACATTGACACACTATCGATTGTAAATATGTTTATACTTTTAATTCAATAAAATAATTTGATATTCGTATGTATGCCAAAAAGGTTTTTAATTTAAAATAGTTAAAATATGTGCCCAGCTGTAAACCATCTCTCTAAGATCTTCTTTGTTGACAATATGATAATCCGATATTGAGCTATTACTGAAATGGTTTATACAGGGTGTGGCGTCTTTAATGCAGAATATTAAAAACCTAGATTCCTGATAGCAAATGAAGTAAAATAATATTGATCATCATAGATCAATTATGTGATTTGAATATTAAAAATATTTAATTAAGAAAAGTGCATAAAGTTAACGTCGGCCCTGACAGTATTATGAACACCGCACTGCGATAGATGCACCTGTGGAGTGAAGTGCAGTGGAGACTACCGATATCACCGTTGCCAGATGTGAATATTTTCTCCACTTTGAAGAATTTTTACTTAAACTTAAAATTGGACCCTGTGATGTAATCTGAAAACTAGTTTCAAATCACTAAATTGAGGACTCTGATTTCTGTAGTTAGTTTTCCGTTTTCTATATATTTTTTATTCAATTTATAAATAGTCGGATATTAAATGACATTATTTTGTTCAATAGGCCTTTGTAAACTAAAATATGTACTCAATTTATGAGCATTTATATTAAAGCATTCCAATTGTTCATGTTTTTCCAGGAGGTGTTCAAATTGTCAAGCCAAGTGCTGCGAAAAAGATTGATGTTTACATGATTGTATTGGTGGTGTTGTCTTTATTTTGCAGTTCTGATTTGAATAACAAAATATTTTCTTTATCTTGTACCCTTATTAAACTAGAGCATTCTCGGATATTATTGAAAAACTTTCCTGTCTCTCGAACCCGTTGTATATCAATAATATGTAAATATTTATATCATTTATTACTAAATTAATACATCGTCACCCAGGGATTATGTTGTTCTATATCCGTTCTCATGAGCTTGATAGAAAACGAGGTTAATGCATTTTTGCTATATGATCAACATGATTGCCTAATAAAATCTAAATAAGTCTATTGCTATTGAATGTGATATTTTAGGTAATTGTTATTATAATGTTGATAAACCGTGTTGCACTTTTTTTTGAAAAAAATAAATAATTTTTGTAGGACTGGATATGGCACACAAAATATACAGTTTTTTATTAAAAGTGGATATAGGCTACAGGACATGGATATAGACTAATGTCTTTTTTTTAGTCGTGCAGTACGTTGCTTAGGGATATAGGTCAATCCGGTTATACAAATACAATCATATCTTTAAAAAATATATTTTTTGCATTGTAGCATAAGTAGGTGCTTACTTTTATAAGAACACCACACTCATTAATTTATTAAAGAACTCAAATGAAGTGAAATTGGTATCTATGACTAAACTTTTAAACAATATTAAATTCGGTGTTATTTATTTTTCTTCTTTATATGCTTTTGTACTTGTTCTGACAGTCCCTCCTCCTCCTTGGCCATTGTCTGACTTCTTGTTTTGATTCTATGACACATTACTTCACTGTTTTCTATTATATTGTATCCTGCAGATATGTTTGTTTTCTTTTTAATTTGTTTTTTCGTGGTACTTGTATTGCCTGCACCTTCCTCTTCCAAAGCTTTATCTCGTACAGAGGATGTATTACTTGGGACTGAACTTCCTTTTTTTCTGGAGTCCTTGCTTATTATAAGTTCATACAAAGGCCATTCAACTAATGGAATCTGAGGTAGCATAGCCTTGAAGGCTTCTTTTTTCTCGTCAGAAACTCCAACAGTCTGTTTTAGTTGTGGTACAGAAGGCTATATTACACAGGTCTTTTTATATTGTTGAAGTGTCAATTCTGTCATTTCGGATTCAAATAGTTCTCTATATGAAATATTAAATATTTGGTCCTTTTTATTGATTATATGCTTAACTTTAGAATACGGAATACTACGATATGACATAGTTCGTGCTACCGCTTGGTAATCCAAATAATCATTCTCTTGCATTTGTAGTACCGTAAATTTAAACTTCCAATGGGGAGGCATGTGAGTCAAAATTCTAATTAAGTTCATAGGAGTCCAAATTTCTAAATCTTTTACATACTTTTCTATACAGCTATGTGCACTATCGATTGCTTGGACACTGCCATGGCCAGGCTCAGAATATTTGTGTTCAATGGTTTTTACATTCTTACTGAAGGGTGACATTAAAAAATGTTGTAGGGCGCAAGACATTATGCAGTTTCTATTTTGTGGTACACAACTGTCCGACCATAAAATAATAGTTTCCAAATGAGGATTGTCTTCAACCACTTTCTTCAATATTTTGACTAATGCACTAGCAATGTGAGTTCCGCCACGGCCACTGATAAATTCATGCCAAATAGCATTATACACATTGTTATTAATATTGCAATGTGCTGTCAGGTTGTAACAGTTCAATTTAGAACGATAATAATAATGTCCAACATTAGCCTTTGGTAAGGAGAATACGTTTTGTAAATCGAAAGTTAGTATACAAGCGTTTGTTGCATTTCCTTTTTTATACCTTGTTCTGTCTCGTTCACTTTCTTGATACCCTACAAGTTTTTTCCGTTCATGCTCTTTTTGTATCGATTTTTCTTCTTCACTTGGATTTATTATGATTTTGTAAGCTTCACAACGATCGCAAAGGTCTTTCTTTGGTTTAAAAAATGCAAAATTATATTCATAATTAAAAATATCTGAATACATTTGAAATTTAACAGGATTTTCTGAAGTTTCCAAATATAAATTATACATTCGAGTGAGATTCAAGCCTCTATCCAAATATTTTTTTGATGTATTGGCTCTGCAGTAATGTGATTCCATGCAATGAAATGACTCAATATGTTGCCTGACTTCATTTTTTATTTCCTCTGGTATAGTTTTCTTTATATGTTGGCCCAATAACGATTTCCTTGGTATATCTGTGACAATATTACGCATTTTCTTAAAATAATAGTAGATCCTATTTTTACTAATATTTCAGTTCGTTTTCTTTTTGCAATAACTCGTTGAACGTGTTTTGAGTAAAACTGGGCTTTGCTGTTATCATCCAGAGTCCAAAATTGTTTATTTATTTCCTCTCTTTCTGCAGGGAGTATTTTCTTTTCACAGCTAAAGTAACAATAGTTTGAATGACAACTTTTTGGCATAACAGACTTTTTCGGCTTAACAATGCCTTTAGTATTTATGTATTCATCCCGATGTTGACGTTTCTCCTTCCTAACGTTTCTTTTCCATTTGGATGGAGTTCGAATCCTCTTCCTTGTCTTTTTATTTGTTACTACATTGTTATCCATTGCAGCTAGGGGATGCTCAATTACTATTTCAATTTGACTGAAAAAAAAAACAACAATAAAATAGGAATTTATTTAAATATGGGACATATGTTAATCCTTACTTTTCTGAATTGTTTGGAGAATTTCTTGATTCTAAAAAGACTGGGCCTTCCATCTGTGTGGAATTTTCAGGGAGTATATCACCTGTAGCTAATATCCGTAATTCGTGTACTGGTAGATTTTCTAAAATGATAACGTCCATTTTTTGAAACTCTGTGTTTTCTACATTTTGATGATTTTCTTTTTCATCGTGAACCTTAACAAGACCAACACCATCACTATACCTAACACCATTATCAACACTAGTTGCATAGTTATCAATGTTGTCATTGCACAAATCTCCCAAGAAACTATAACAATTCAAAACCCAAATCATTAGAACTAAAATACCCAACTTCTCTACATGCATGCGTTTATTGCGTTTAAGCAAAGTGAGGTTAGGCTATAGAGTCAATCTACCGGCTTAAATTATTATAAAATATGCTTTTAACTTACTTCCATGCATCAGTTGGGCACTCTGACGGTTTCATTTACAATATCCATTATATAATAGTTTTCAAATAAAACACATAAACACGTACAAAAAACACTGAAAATTATGCGACTGTTCAACTGTAACACACATCAATAAGTAGGGTTATCTGGATATAGAACAATGGCACTTCTAGTCACTAAGTTGGAATAGAACAAATTGAGACGACATTAGGATATAGAACAAAATAAACTTGCTGCACATGATATGTATATTTTAAGGGAAATAGACCAATTTACAACTTTATTGGGTATGATAGAGGATATGGAATAAAATTACAAATGATTTTAATTTTCTTTGTGGATGTAGTGCAAATCAGACACTGAAATCTTGTTTATGGAACAATACAGCTTAATGTATATGGATATAGAACAAGGCCAAAATTCTGAAAAAAATTATGTATATAACTCATTTATGGCCAAAAGTAGATATAGAACAACATAATCCCTGGGTGGCGACATATCCATGGTGTTTTTAAATGAAGTAGCAACAATGATACCAGTGAATGTAGAGCCAAAAATAAGAGGATGGAAGTAAAAATACTTAATATGAACCCCTGAGGTGTTATACCCTCTTAAAGAAGGGGATTGAAATTCACATTTTAATCCTTTTCTTTAACATGGAGCATGCTAGAGATAGGAAACTTCGTATGAGCATCCTACTAATAAAGAGACAGCTTTTCAATATTTTTTCGATCATTGGCGTATTTTATAAAGGAGTAAAACAGTCAACCCCATTGCAAAATTTTATTAGAAATTTTTTATAAGAAGTAAATTATTTATTAAAAAATATTTATTGGGAAGACAACTTTTTTACCTCGATAAAACCGATAGTTTTCTAGTAAAAAAATTAGATGCGTCTCCGTTTGTAAAAATGAAGCAGACGGATGTTATAACAAATTGATATTTATCACATTAATAAATTGACACTTTCCGTCAATAAGATGGTAATTTAATAATAACGTAAAGAATAATTTGCTATTAATTAATGAAAAATGTTTGATAACTAATGACTATGGGACATGTATTAGGTGAAGTTATTTATCTGAAATAAAATTTAATACAAACGAAAAACAAAAAATACAAAATTAAATTTAAAGAATATTCTCGAAATAATTTCCATATTGCTGCAAGCATAACCTAATACGTCTGTTGAAGTTATAAAACTCGCACAAATAGTTCTTGGTTATTGCGAAGGTCATCTGCTGTCCGAAATATTCTTAAGCATAGTTCTTCTAAGGAGGCAACTGGAGTGGCAATATTTTTTATGTGCCCCCACGAAAAGAAATCCATAGGCGTTAGGTCAGGTGAACGTGCAGGCCAACAAACAGGGGCATCACTACCATGACCCATCCAGCGATTCGGGTAATTTAAATTTAATTATTCTCTAACGGCAAGTGTACTATGTGCAGGCGCCCCATCGTGCATATACTACATCAGCTAACGTGTAGCGAGGGGTACATCCTCAAGTAATGTTGGAAGATTCTCGTTCAAAAATCTAAGACGCACCAAGCCTGTGTGGAAGAATAAAACGACCTACTAGAGTATATCCTACAATTCTCATCCAAACGTTAAAATTGAAATTATGTTGACATCTTGAAATAAATATTTCATGAGTATTTTCTTCCGACCATGAATGAAGATTTACTGCATCTACTCTCGGAAAATTTGCTTCACCGGCGAATAGTATATGCATTAGGAAATTTAAGTCATGCCAATGTACCATTGACAAAAACTCACGCGATTAGGTAAATCAGGGTCATTCAATTCTTGCGCGGATTGAGGTGAAAATTGTATAAAAGATTTTCTTGAGCTATATTCCACACAAGACTGTGAGAAACTTGCACTTGCATCTGTCTTGTATTTGTACCACAGTATTATTATTGTTAACTCGTTTCGGATCGGGGGCACATTGCCAGGGACCCGAATCCATTATTGGAATTACGTGAGGTATTATGAATTGTGACCTTAATAGATGGGCCTATAAAACACTAGGAGGGAATTGGAGAAGGAATGGAGGCTGTAGACAGGCCCACGACTTCTTCAATGAACCCAATAAATCTAGAACGATGTGGCTACTGAGCCTTAGTCGAAGGTCACTGAACCAAATGGTGGGGGCCTGACAGGCCACTGCAGACTCAGAAGGCATAGAGTAGAGTCCCTTATGTCCGGAATGTGAAGAGGGGGAGGAGACCCCTATCCATTTTCTAGGATATTGTGCGGTCCTTGGAAGACTAAGATATAGGATCTTTGACGCAAAGGAGCTGCAAAGGGAAGAGATGAGGAGCCTATCATGGACCAAAATCCTGGTGTTCATCAGGGTGTCAGGTAGGTTCGAGGAAGGCCGAGGGCGGATAGTGGAGAGGTGATGGGATGCTAGGGTAGGCAAAAAGGGCCCACGTGTGGCCTAATTGCCAGGCTGATGCCGCCCGTACTTACTACTACTACTACTGTACCACAATATCGTTCTAGATGTTCCAGTATAGCTTCCTCAGTTTCAGCATTACGACTTTTTCAGGACCCTCACAATTGGGCTGAATTTTACCAGTTTCGCGAAGGCTTCTTTTCACCGAGGCCAATGTTTGTCTATGAGGAATCGGTCGGTTTGGATATCTTTGATGGTATAATCTTACAGCAGAGTTACTATTTTTTCTATATTCGAAAAACACTTGGAGCATGTCGACATATTCGTCATTGGTATAAATATTATTTGTCATAATTATTCTGACAATAAATCGATTAGTTGGTACTATTTTTGGTTGGCAGAAAGTGTCAATTTGTTAATATGATAAATAACATTTATTTGTTATGACATCCGCCTACTTTATTTTTACAAATTTTCGTAATTACTCTTTAGTAGCATCCAATTGTTTTACTAGAAAACTATCGGTTTTATTGAAAAATTACAAGAGGTAAAAAAGTTGCGCAATAAATCAGCCTTCACAATAAATATTTTTAAATAAATAATTTGCTTCATATAACAATTTTTTAATAAAATATTGCAATGGGGTTGACTGTTTCACTCCAATATAAAATACAACCAATGAACGAAAAAAATATAGAGAAGTTGTCTCTTTATTAGTAGATGCTCAAGTTTCGTGTCTCTAGCATTCCCCATGTTAAAAAAAAAAATTTCAATCCTCTTCTTTAAGAGGGTATATCACCCCAGGGGTGCAACTTTCATATAAGGCATTTTTACTTCAATACTCTTACACTCAGTTCCAAAGAAAGTGACGCACTTGATTTTTGACCTAACTTTGTTTTCTTTTTGCTTCGAAACCAGTCGGCCAATTTTTTATTTTTTTTTTATTTGTTGGTAGGTAATTCCTTTGCCTTTCCAAAAAATTTAAAGACGCCGAAATTTTATCAAAGCCTCCTGGATGGTAGTAGAAAAACTCGAGCCATGTTTTTTTACTTATTTTTTACTCACTCTGTGTGTTAATCAAGTAATGGTATAGTAGGTGCTTACACTCTATATGAAAGATGCGTCTTTTGTGAGCATTTAGTTTTTTTATTCATTGATTTATCTCTAAAATTGTCCAAATTACAGCTTTTTTGCTCAAGTTTTGCAACTTTCTTAATTTATCGAGAAAATTTTCTAGTGAAATAAACATACGATTTTCACGAAACACTTTTATTAAACGCAATATTATAACCTGGGGTAACTGATTAATACCGTGTATTGCCTCCCCTAGCAACTCTAAGGGTTTCTAATCTACGCGGCATACTGGAAATTAGGTTTCTTATCCTGTCCATTCTTCCACTAATGCATCTGCCATTTCTGCGAGAGTTCCCGGAGGCCTCTCGTGAGAGCGTATCATTCTCCCTAATTCATCCCACAAATGCTCTATAGCGTTCATATCGGGGCTTCTCGCAGGCCACTGTAATGTGGTGATACCCGTAGCTTCTAAAAAGTTCCGCACTATTGCTGCGGTGTGTGGTCGGGCATTATCGTGCATCAATATAAAATTATTATCCATTAACTCTGCACGAGGTAAGACATACTGCTCTAAATTTTCAATATATATTTGGGCTGTCAGCGACCGCCTCATCGGAAAAACATGAAGGGGTGTCTTTCCATTCATTGAAATCCCTCCCCACACCATAACCGACCCACCATTAAAATTTTGGCATTCTGCTATTAAATTCTGAATAAATCTTTCACCAGTCCTCCTCCACACTCTTTTTCTTCAATCAACCATATTAAAACAAAACCTTGACTCATCCGTAAACAAGACATAATTTAGGACACTTTGCAGGCCTTCTAGCTTTTAAATTAACTTCTTTTAGACGTCTACATACCGTCTGCTTACTTAGTGCGACACCACGAATTTGCTGAAGATCTTGTTGGAAATTTACCGCAGTATTTGATCGATTCCGTAAAATTCGTAATCTCAAGAAGCGATCATCTCTTGGAGAAAATTTTCGAGGCCGACCAGAACCTGCCTTACGAGCAGTGCTTCCTGTTTCTTCATACTTGCGGATCGCTCTACGAGCAGTGGCTTCGTAGACACCCACTGCACGAGCGGCGTAACGTTTACTACGCCCATCGTTTACTAAAGCAACTAATCTTGCTACTTGTTCGGAATTTATTTGAGGCATTTTATATAGTTGTATATACAAAACTTAAGCTGTAATTTGGGCAATTTTAGAGATAAATCAATGAATAAAAAAACAATATGCTCGCAAGAGAAGCATCTTTCATATAGAGTGTAATCACCTACTATAACATTACTTGATTAACACACAGGGTGAGTCAAAAATGAGTAAAATAACATGACTCGAGTTTTTCCACTACCATTCGAGAGGCTTTAAAAAAAATTCGACGTCTTTAATTTTCTTTGAAAGGCAAAGGAATTACCTACCAACACATAAAAAAATTAAAAATCGGCCAACTGGTTTATAAGTAAAAAGAAAACAAAGTTAGGTCAAAAATCAAGTGCGTCACTTTTTTTGGAACTGAGTGTATTTTTGGTACCATTTTGCTACTTCATTTAAAAACAACCTGTACACTTGAATGTTTAAAATTTTAAGTAGATTATACTTAAATACAGATTAGACTTTTTCAGTAAATTTATATTAATAAATCGGGTCCCCTATATCTAACGCTTTAAGAGCAACAGTTGTTCCGCAATAAAACCTCAGCTGTCTGTGTTACACAGAAAACCAATTTTACATCTACAATTTGTAGAGGAAAATCACGTAGGAAAGCTGAGTTCAAAGAGGAGTAATTAAACAGGTACGCGTTGCACAATTTGCTTTCAAATTAGAAAATTATTATAATTATATAAACTTATGCTCCCAGTAAGTTAATTTCACTGAATCAGATCGTATTATAAACATCGAAATTAGTTCGATTTATGTAAATATGGCAATAGCGGAAATGTACATGTGCATGCATTCAATCAATTACGCAATCTAATCCAGCTGAAGAAGATAATTACTACAACGATTTTAATAACCCGAATCGAGTCACGCATTGTCCTTTGTACTTATTTAACTATTCTCCTGTAATTAATTACACTAGCCCGATATGATCGTAATGAATTTTCACTTCTTTCCCGTGAATGATGTATTGACACTAGGGAAATGAAATAAATGATTGTAGTAAATTATATTCAAAATCATTTTCTTTTTATTTCTCAATACATCGTATATTTCATCCTACAGCAAACATAATGGATTTCCAACGTATGCTTTCTGTTAAACCTGCTCAAATATCACATAAGAGTAATGTGGCTGATCTCCTGAAGCAGTGGCCAGTATACAGTATGCGCCAAAAGTATGGAATAAATTCAATAAAAACGAAACAATTATTTTTTGGGAAAAATCCTCGAACAGGTCGATTTTTAATTTAAAAAATACATATTTTAGCGTAAAATGCGATTTTCAAATGTCATTTGTTTTCGAGTAATGACGTCATCGATTTTTTTTTTAAATGGCAACACCATATTTTTTTCCTTGATGAAAGATCGTTTAATTCTCTATCAGACAGTACTAAAATTTTGCCCTCTTACATAGGAAAGTTTTCGAATAAATGACAATTGAATATTAGAAAACGTAAATCAAATCAAGCAAATAAAGCAAAAACGTTATCAAGTTTAGTTTTTCGAATTCCATAGTTCTTTTATGGATCACGTAGGTGAAAATCTTTGCAAAGTGTCATTGTCACACCGACTTTCTAATAAGTATTGTAAGCGACATAGAAATTATTATTCAATTTAAAGTATTATGGCACATTTAACTATTACTCAAAGAATTGAAATTTTAATTCTTATCGGATGCGGGAATATGACTAGAACTCAGCAGGAAGTTTGCGATTTATTTAATGAAAAATATCCAGATCGCCCTATCAGCCAATAAACAGACAGTAAGGTAGAGTCTAAATTTAGAGAAACTGGCAATGTTGTAAATATTCCAAAACCTGGACGTCCAAGCATTAATGAAAATCAGAAACAGAACATTTTGATAAGTATGGTGGATAATCTTCATAATTCTTCACGATTGGTTGCATTAAACAATGACACTAGTCAGAGCACAGTGCTACGTATCTTGAGGAAGGAAAAATATCATCCCTACAAAATTCAACTTGTGCAGGAACTCAATGAAGATGATCCCGATCGCCGCTTACACTTTTGCGAAATTCTAATGGATTTATGTCAAGGAAATAAAAATTTACACCGGCAAATACTTTTTTCAGATGAGGCCACATTTTGTCTGAATGGTACAGTAAACCGTCAAACTTGCAGATATTGGAGTCGGAAAAATCCTCATTGGATGGCAGAGGCACATACCCAACACCCTCAGAAATTAAATGTGTGGGCTGGAATAGTTGACGACAGAATAGTAAGACCTTTCTTCTTTGAAGAAACCCTTACAGGACAAAGATATTTAGAGTTTCTAGAAAATGACCTTGTTCCAGCCCTTGCATTAATTTTTCCTAACGATAATGACCCTGACATTCCTGACGATACCATATGGTTTCAGCAAGACGATGCACCTCCGCACTATGCGCGCCCTGTACGAGATTTTTTGGACAACTGTTTTCCTGGGAGGTGGATCGGCAGACGCGGACCGATAGAATGGCCTGCAAGATCGCCAGATCTTACACCTCTTGACTATTTTTTATGGGAATACTTGAAGTCAAAAGTGTACATTAATAAACCACGTAATTTAGAAGAACTTCAAAATCGCATTCGAGACGAAATACGTAGAGTTACCCCAGAAATCATTCAGAATGTACAAGAAGAATTTCTTCACATACTTGCCCATTGTCAAGAAGTTGGTGGATGGCAATTCGAACATTTAATTTAAGTATAAAATTTAATCAATTGTATTTTATTTTACATACCTCAGAATTGTTACTTTTTTATGGATAAAATTTACGTTTACATTCAATCGTCATTTACTCGAAAACTTTCCTATGTAAGAGGGCAACATTTTAGTACTGTCTGATAGAGAATTAAACGATCTTTCAGAATCAAGGAAAAAAAATTGGTGCTGCCATTTAAAAAAATCGATGACGTCATTACTCGAAGACAAATGACATTTGAAAGTCGCATTTTACGCTAAAATATGTATTTTTTAAATTAAAAATCGGCCTGTTCGAGGATTTTTCCCAAAAAATAATTGTTTCGTTTTTATTGAATTTATTCCATACTTTTGGCGCATACTGTATTTAATATTGACAATTTAAGAGAAAGAAGAACAAATTCTTTTGAGTTCCTGTTAATGGTGTGTTGGTAGGTTCTTAGTCAGTTTTGAGAAGGTTTGAAATTTGATTGATTTGTGGCACTAATTACACAGGGTGATTCAGAACTTAACGCAAAGAAGTTTTGAATGTACAGAGACTCGTACAAATACAATTTTGTAAAAAAAATCGAAAAGGGCACTTCGAAAATGATTTAAAAATACAATTCCCACGGCACCGGAAACTGATAACACCTCAAATTAGTTGAATCAGTGCAGATTTTTTTTTATTTCTATCATTTTATGTCGACGGCGTATATCCCAACAGAGGATGTGATTATAAGGAATTAATTACTCGTTTCAATTTTAATTCTTTAGAGTTTAGGAGGAACTTTTACAGTTTAAAGTTTTTACATTCACTTCTGAGTAATAATATCGATTATCCTCAAATCCTAAATTTCGTATACTTTTTAACAAATAGAGTAGCTAGTGTACACCACGAACTTTTTACTGCCCGATCACTAACAGTAATGTTTTATTGAAGTTTCCTGCATATTCAATGACATGCAATTATAATAAAATAGTACCTCATGTGCTATTTTTCGCTGCAATCTGAAAGATACCTTTAGTTATATCAGTAATACATAATTTGGTTTGTACTCATGTTAGTTTGTTTTGTATTTTCATTTCTTAATTATTCTCAATTTTGGTTTATTTATTTACTTTGTAAACTTTGTCCTGTAATTGGTTTGTGACTGTTGGACAAATAAATTTGTTATTATTATTATTATTATTATTATTGTATCAGCAAATTCAACTGCTTTTGCCGCTATTGTTATTATTAATTAATAAAATTAATATGTGGTTTTAATTAATAATAATAATTCGCTTTGTAGTAAATTCTTTATAATATGATACTATAGTACAGTAATACCATAACAAAATAAACATAATCTGTGAAGAACAAATAGGTGAATATCCGCAAAAGTAACCTTGTACGTGGGCAAAACAGTTTTAGTAGTATTAATGGCTTATTTATCTATAATTACTTATACTTAATACTAAAAAAAGAAAAAAGATAATTATAAATTGACATACAATAATTATTCTAGCATATTATGGTAGTGTTAGAACTAAACTGGCAACGAGATCTTATATTTATTAATAACCACTTTCGTACACTCTTTTTCTCTTTTTCTTTTTCAGTTAATAAAATAATTTGAGATACCTGATATTATAACTGTTCAAAGTTTTGTCCACCAACGTGCAAACACATTTGGGTCTGTCTTACCTAGTTTCTTCGAGCTAACACAAATGTTTGGAGTTCTTGCCAGTCTTGAAGTCATAAGTTATTAGCAGCTGCTATGATAACGTTCGCATAAGTCATCACTAGTGTCCACTTCGGTGCGATACACTGCATTTTTTAAATATCCCCATAAAACATTTTGTCGAAAATGAGGGAGAGCACCATCGTGCAAGAACCACATCCGGAGTTAGACAGCTAAGGGCACATCTTCCAGAAGTCTAGGTAGATCATAGCGAAGTAGCTAGAGATACTGAACCCCATCTATTCGATTTGTTAATATGAATAGTCCAATCAAGCGATCATCGACAATCGCTGCCTAAACATTTAAGGAAAAGCATTGTTGAAAATGGTCCTGTTGAATAGCGTACGCATTTTCAAAATTCCAAACACGAGTATTATGAATGTTATGCACCGCATTACTTGTAAAAATACCTTCATCTATAACTAACACGTCAGCTGGATTTTGAGCATTTTGTTGCAGTAACCATTTACAAAATCTAATTCGTAAGGGATAATCCCTTGATATTAATGCTTGGACACGTTGTACATGGCACGGATATAACTGAGCCTACGCCGCACTATTCATTGGGACATTCATTGTGTACTAGTTGAGCGACTTGCTTGGTACTTATTTGAGAATTGTCTTCAACAATCCTCAGCTGCTGTAATACGTCATGGACGCCCTGGACTTCCGCCTCTTCCACGAATCGGTTGCAAATTTCTGCCGCGATAAAAGTAGCTGCATTTGGCACATATCTACCAGGAAGCCGTTCTGCTTACAAATGAGAAGTTGGTAAAGAATTTTGTCTTGCTTCGCCATAAATTAAAACGATATCCATCGTTTCCTATACACTCAAATCATTTTCGACACTTGAAAAACTAATATAAACACTTTTCGGTATTCCGAATCGCCTAGAGGTACATAGAGAAAGAGACTACGGTAGCCCAGCGATGTAAAGGTTGAATATACTACAACTTCAAAAAAATTTTTTCTTGAATACTATAAGGATTTTACAAACAATTTTTTTGTATTAACTTCATTTTTTATGATTTTTTTTGGATAAGTTGTGAATATCCCTTTGCCCCAAAAGGATCACATCGAAAAGATAATTTGTTTACTTAGTATGTTCAAAATGAAAATTATTTTTTTTTAACAATTATAAAATGGTTAAAAATTGCATTAGAAATTTTTACAAAACCCAAAGGAAATATCAGTATTCGTCTTAACGCGTGAAACGCTCTGTGACGTCACACAGCGGAAGAGCTAGAAGGCGAGAATTAGTGGTTAGGATTTTATGTAATAATCTGTAGGGACTGCTTTTACTGACGTTTGCGCATCATTATGTCTTTTATGTTTCGCATTTTTTTAAATTTTTACTTCACACACGTTTTTTAATTATATCAGTTGTCCAGTTACGTTAGAGCCGGATTCGTTTTTGTTTGATATTGTGTAACAAAAATTTACGGTTATATTAATTACCCTTTTAATTTAATGTAGCTGCTTGATTGAGCCTTTATCATCAACGTTGTAAAGCTATGTGTACAGAGCGGCACCACTATAATATTCAAGCTCATATAACAACAAGATCCCTAAACAAAGAAGGTTGCTTATAAATTTCGTCCAACAGCATTGCAGTATATTTGACATAGTATGACGTCGATGGTAATTGATTTTTGGCATCCAACTCAGTGTTAGTTGTATTTGAATGTTCAGTCGTTTTAATAATTTCAGTGTGAATATATGTTGCTAAACAATATGGTTACAATATTAACAGCTTAGAACATATAACAAATAATCTTAAACAGATAGTTTATTCTGCAAACTATAATTAAATAGTTAGGTATGCCAAATGCTGCTACAAAATATAACTAAAGATTTCGGTTCCGATGGCAAGGTATTCCTAGTAGAGGAGCACCATGTAGGTACGAGCGGCAACATATTTCATATCTCTAAAATAGTTCATCGAGTGCTTATGCAGTAGCACAATTAAGATTACCTATACATACAAGTATATATACAGGGTGAGTCAGTCATAATGTCATAATTTTAACCACGTATTCGGAAGGCCTAATAAAGACAGAAAATCGAAAAAAAATGTTTACTCGACCTTTAAAAAAATAAACAAATCACCCTATAAAATTCGGTAACACGACGCTCCGGGTACGCTACACTTTCTGATGGCGCAGCCATACGACAATCGAATGCCGGAGGAAACATCGTTGCCACATCATGTTTACATACATAATATCGTCTTAACACTTCAGCGTGATAATTAAATTTACCCCCATTTAGCACTTTATGCATTTCCCGCATTTCTTTCCTCCCAGATTTGGAGATTACACCACACATTTGGAGGGGGGGATGGAGAGAATACAAGCACAAGCAGTAGTTTGTTTATTTCGGTTTCGTGTATTAGTTGTAAATTCACAATGCCTAACTATACAAATTTCTAATATGCTGAAATGGTAGCTTTATACGGAGAATGCGAAAATGTTTGCCGCAGGTGTTGAATATCGGAAACGTTTTCCTAACAGTGTACAAGTGCTTCAATGCCTTCGCGTACGGGTTCTGTGAAACCGCGTCTACTATTTCTATAAGAACCATTTCAGGGCGATTGGAGATACCCAAAGCAAGGTTTGCAGAATATTACGTGAAAACTAACTGAACCAGTATCATTTTCAGAAATTTCAGGCTGTAGAACCTGCTGATTTCCCCAGCCGTCTTAAATTTTGCAATTGGCTCACCCTAATTTTATTAATAAAGTGCTATGGATGAGTGCAACTTTACTCCAACTGGCATTTTAAATAGGTTAGTACTATGCTACTTAAAAACAATAAATTTCTAGGCTAGATGTACGTTACTACAAACTAAATAATTAATTGTACTTACGAGTAATAATAAAAATTCATATTCAAATGTAAAACGTAGTGAAAACGTAATATCAAAATTATTAAACTGTAATAACCTAACATTCGAAAATATTTATTTATTATCTAAATTTGTTTTTACTAATTATTAATATTTAAGGAAAATTCATTCATGCATCTAGATAAAAAAGTTAGCTTTACTCCTTGTCGTTAAATAACAGTACAAAAACTAGGTAACTAGGTTATTGACCTAATAATACGGTAGGCCAAGATTCAATAACTTTTATGAGCATCAGATCAGAGGCGTACCGTTTCGGTTTTGGACAGTTTTTTTGCCGACAACACAAAGGTTTTTTATTACTCAGTATTTAAACACGAAACATTTCATCTTCTCTTAATAATTTACCCATTGGGTATATGTTTTTTATGTAATACCTAAATGGTTTATTACTCGGTTAATTATTAGATACGTTGGAGTTTTGTAATTCCAATGTAAAATATTTTTTAAACTGTGACCAAGCTAATTTCTTTGCAGTCATAACAGCCACATTTGGTCGGACAAAAATCTACACGCTAGTCGTCGGTTTAGCTTTCAGAGGCGATTTGTTGTCAACGTATAGGCAGGAGTGTACGAGGACCGTACGGGAAAACCGGAATGGATCGCGTTACTTGCAATTTTGAATAGAATTATTTGATTATTATTATTTGATTTCATTGGATATTAACATTTTAAATTATTATTGGCTGAAATGAGCAAGAAAAAATATGAGATTCTAAAAATAGTCACTAGGAAAATAGTTCAATTTGGCAACGTAGCATCAGGTCGACATCGAGTTGAACTGTGAGCTGTAAACGACCAAGGCTGTAAGCGGTCAGTGACAGTCTGAAAAGGGGGTTTACATAATGATTTGAAAATATTTATTTTCGGCATAAATATGCATTTAGATTTTTTTTTAATCGCGTATTCGTATTATACTCATTATTCCCTATCTCCTCTTAAAATTAATGACATTATGATTGACTCACATGCCTAAAATATAGTACATAACTCAGCGGATACATCATTATTTTTACCATAACATAAAAAACGTTTGACGACGCGCCATATTGATGAAACTGTGACGACATATTTGTTTACAAACGATTCTAATAACATACACGGTGTCCCGAAATTAGCGCTCAATACTTCTGCCATGTATTATACATGTGAAAATAAGTCAAAGAGTTCCTATAAACATGACACGAAAAATGCTTCATAAAGGAACTAGAACCGACCAAAAGAGCAATCTTGAAGATGGGTTTTCCAGAATATCTTTCGAACTATTCAAAATAAAATCACGAAATTTGGTGGGCAGCATACATTTCGCATGCTACAAAATTTTCTGTTCTTATAACTTAAAATATTTGCTCAGAGGCGTCACATGCTGAGGGGGCCCAAGGTAAATATTGCCCCACTTTTTTATTTTTGGGTATTTTCTCTTGTTGAGATCAAATTATAAAATTTCATAGTTTTCTACACAAAAAGTACTCTTGTTCGATCTCGACAGGATGCACCGTTTTCGAGTAAAATCGATTTAAAGAAAACATTGATCTCATCATAAAATAAAAATAAATGTTTAATTCTAATAGCAGGCCATGAAAAAAAGTGACAGATACAGTAAGAGTTTGTTTGACAGTTTGTCATTTTCTTTAAAACATTTCAGAAGTTCTCTTTCTCTTGACAAAATAATGCCGAATTATTCAAACCAAGAACTCGCAGATATTCATTTAGTGTACGGATACTGTAATGGAAACCGAATCAAGGGAGTATCGAAGAAGATTTCCAGAACGAAGAGCGCATGGGCGCAGAGTATTCGTTACAGTGCATAGGAATTTGATTGAAAATGGATCCTTACGACGTCTTCACAGACAAGGGCGACCTATGGGAAACCATGACTTGGAACATACCCTCGATCGGATAGAGGAAAATCCACAAATTTCAATCAGACTGAAGAAAGTCGATTGTAATAAATACGTATAAGTACCAACCTCATATCGAATCTTCTTATTTATTTTAGATAGGAAGAGTGACGCAAATGCAAGGTCTTCATCCTTTCCATTTTCAAAGAGTGCAAGATTTAATGCCTCAAGATTTTCCAGCCCGGGTGCAATTCTGCCGATGGATTTTGGGGCATAGAAATAAATTATCAAATATATTGTGGTCTGATGAAGCAAATTTCAGCAGATGTAAAGTTTTTAACAGCCACAATACCCACTTGTGGGTCGACAAAAACCCAAGAGGAGTACGGCGAACTAATTTTCAAAATAGATTTTCCATTATTCTATGGGCGGGAATCATTGGGAATCAGTTGATTGGCCCAATTGAATTACCAAATAATTTGAATTCCCAACGATATTTGGACTTTCTACAAAATCGCCTATCTGAATTATTAGAGGATATTCCCTTAGAGGCAAGGGTGGGGATGTATTTTCAACATGATGGTGCACTAGCTCATTTTGGGCAGGCGGTTCGTATTTGGATGAATGAAAAATATCCTGAGAAGTGGATAGAGAGAGGTAGTCCGATAGCCTGACCAGCAGGATCACCGGATTTGAATTCGCTAGATTATTATCTCTGGAGTCATATGCTCAATATGGTTTATGCAGCTGAGGTGGATACTCGTGAAGAATTACTTCAAAGAATTATTTTAGCTGGCAATCAAATAAAAGAGAATAATTTTCAAATTCTCCGTGCCTCGCAAAATATTCTACACCGGGCTAGATATTGTATTGAACAAAATGGAAACTTATTCGAGTATTTGCTCAACTAACAAACAAATTTCCTAATTCCCATAAAAAAGTGTCCTGTAAAAATGTCTTATTTATTATTCGTTGCGTATTCCAATTTTCATTTTATGATGAAATGTTTTCTTTAAATCGATTTTGCTCGATAACGGCGCATCCTGTCGAGGTCGAACAAGAGTACCTTTTTTGTGTAGAAAACTATGAAATTTTATAATTTGATCTCAACAAGAGAAAATACGCACAAATAAAAAAGTGGGGCAATATTTACCTTGGGCCCTCTCAGCATGTGACGCCTCTGAGCAAATATTTTAAGTTGAAAGAACAGAAAATTTTGTAGCATGCAAAATGTGTGCTACCCACCGTGATTTTATTTTGAATAGTATAGATATTCTGGAAAAACCTCAAGAATCTTTAAGATTCCCCTTTTGGGCGGTTGTAGCCCCCTTTTCTCGGGTTATGTTTATAGGAACTTTTTGACTTATTTTCACATGTATAATACATGGCAGAAATATTGAGAGCTATTTTCGGGACACTCTATATATAATAAATGATGTGTGGATTGTAAATTGTTATGCACGTTTACTTCAGCATTTTTCTATGATGTTTGTCTCTTGCTTCATCCCAGAGTATTGCCAAATAATTATTCTATGATTCTGCCTTTAGCTATTTCGAATTTGAACATTAAAACAGTAACTGAATTACATAAATTTCATGAGCATAAATGGACGCATGTTAGGCAAATTATCGCTGGATGTCTTTACAAAACTGATGTCTCCCATTACCGCACGCTTAATAATTAGTAGTGCTTACCAACTAATTAAATCGTTTTATAACTTGTAAACAACAGTTAAAACATATATTCGAACGCAACAGAGAAAACGAAAAGCGTGCGTTAGTCGTAGGTACAACAAATAACGTGACGTCATATTACACTTCGAGAACACCCGCAACAAATGGGCATATGCTTTTAAATTAATTGCAAATTATAAATTTATGTATGGATATAAAATAAATATTAAAATGCTGTGACTTATTATTTATTCAATAAGATTGTATTTGATACTAAATCTCCTATAGTCTGTTTGGAAATGAAAGACAGTAATAAAACCCCAAGATAAGAACCGGCCATGGGCGTGGCAATATTTCGTTTCAGGTAATTGTCGGGTAACACTAATGCTAACAGGTAATGGGTGTACATTAGTATATTTTACTGGATACATCATAGGGCAGGAGCCAGTGTATTGTGACAGATCAATACAGTCTTAGAGCTGAATATACGAAGACGTGCTAGTGCAGTAGAGCAAAAATTCGACTTGTGTTTATTGACTATTGCCAGTGGATATAATATTGTTTGGGTAAAATGTCGAGCTTATCAGATTACGTACCTGCTAAACGTGTGCAAAGATGTACGCTGTCTCAGAATGAGAAGATTATTATATTAAATATATTTAATGCATTGAAACACCAAAATCCTACCAACAGTGTTGACGATATCGTGGAAAAGTGTTACAAAATGACAGGGATTGGAAAATCGACTATATACAGACTTTTAAAGAAAACAAAAAATGTACAAGATACAGTAAATCCCCCAAAATCATCTACAGGGAGGTCAAAAGTCGTTATAGATGATTTCTTCAAAAATGTCATTCGTAGAAAAGTACACTCATTTTATTGTAAAAGAGAAATACCAACGTTAAATAAAATTTTAAATTAACTTTCAGAGGACAACGATTTGCCAAAAATCAGTAGAAGCAAATTATGAGCCGTCTTATGAGAGTTGAATTTTTGCTGGGAAAAGCAGACCAGGAAGTCAGTTCTTATCGATAAAGATGAAATTATTTGTTGGCGAAGATCCTACTTAAGATGAATTAGAAAATTCCGTGACGAAGGGAGGAATATTTATTATCTAGACGAAACTTGGGTCAACGAGGGATATACTGTAACAAAAGTATGGCAAGATAAAAATGTAAAAAGTTTTCAACAAGCATTTTTGGATGGACTTTCAACAGGCTTCAAGGCACCTTCAGGTAAAAAGCGAAGATTAATAGTGACGCATATAGGTAGTGCCAGTGGTTTTGTAGATGGCGGTTTACTTTTATTTGAATCTAAAAATGCAGGAGACTATCACGAAGACATGAACGCAGATGTTTTCGAAGAGTATTTTACACAGATGTTGGATCTTATTCCTCCGGGGTCTGTAATTGTCATGGATAATGCCAGTTACCATTCACGGCAGACCGAGCGGACGCCTACGACTGCTTGAAGGAAAGCCGATAATATTCAATGGTTATCCGGAAACATTTTTTTTTAAACAAATATTGTGAAAAAGGAATTTTTGACACTTGCCAATAAAGATCAGAAAAAATATGTTTGGATGAAATGGCAACAAATCGCCAAATAACGGTACTACGGTTACCACCTTATCACTGTGAACTTAACCCAATCGAATTAGTCTGGGCACAAGTAAAAGAAGATGTAGCGCGAAATAATACGACGTTTAAATTAAGTGACGTGAAAATTTTGTTAAAAAATTCCTTGGAACGAGTAACTGCAGATAACTGGCAAAGATGTATACATCATGTACAAAAAGAAGAGGAGAAAATGTGGGAACTCGATAATTTCGGGAATTAAATTTTAGCTACCTGCTGCAATTTAGTACAACCCGGTCACACAAAGTTTTTCTAAAAGTACGCCTCATCTATACCGATAATACATCATGTACAAAAGACGGATTGCCGGGAATTAAATTTTAGCTACCTGCTACAATTTAGTACAACCCGATCATACAAAGTTTATTTAAAATTACACCTCATCTATACAGATAATACATAATATAAAAATATTGAATATAAGCACCAGTACTACATTTATTTACGATTTGCATACATAATAAGCTTTATTACTCTCTTTCATTTCTAAACAGACTATACATGCCTGTACCCCATTATCTGTCGATTCAGTTTTTGCTGTAAAATATAATACCTAATTAATAATAAGTATGGTCTACTTAAACGACCAGGATCATCTGTGAGCCGTGCCTAGTTTGCTTACATATAGGTAGATTACATATATGTAAAAATTTATTGAATTTCGACAATGTACATTGTTTTACCGAATTATGTAGTAGTTATAGCTACAGACATGCTTGTTACAATATTGTAAGGTTTGTATTACAGGCCCCAGATGTTACATCTTGGATCTAGGTGGTGTAATACACACAACACAGATGCTTTGAGATTTATTGTTCCTAAAAATATATATAATACCCACTAACAAATTCAGCAAAAATGCAATAAAGATTCTTTCACTTCCCCTTCTTTAACACCTAACACCTGTATCAAAAATAAATATAATATTAATGTAAGGATTATGAAAATAAACAGCATTCTTTTGCGGAGAACAAGTTCCCAATCAATTTATACCAGAAATGCCAAGGAATTCCCAAAATAAAAAATAGATACGTGTTTTGCCGAACAGGTTTAAGACATATATATGGCTAAACATGTGTGAGCTGTTGTGACATGGAGTGATAAAAGTCGTTCTAAAAGCAAAAATATGCTATCTAGATAGCTTTCAGTTTATTTGAATGTGTTTTTATGATATCCACATTACTAAAATCTGTTAGCAACTAGAACTGCAAATGAAATTTAAAAATAGTATTGTTTAATCTTTGACGAGGATATGTCAATAATGATAATATAATGAATTTGAGAAATGATAATTTAACAACATGTTTTCAATAGTAAAAATAAACTACTATTCAGATAAACATAATTATAACACATTCAGTTTTGTTATTGCAATAAAAGAATTTTGGCAATGAAACATTTTTTATATAAATATATGTAGGTACGGTGTAAATTTATAGATATTATTTAGGTACCTAGTTGGTTTAATTTTAGATCGTCAAGTTTATACTTGGCATAACATAGGTCCTACACACGTCAAAAGTCTAGGAAAGAAAAACCAAATATATATACACAGTATGCGCCAAAAGTATGGAATAAATTCAATAAAAACGAAACAATTATTTTTTGGGAAAAATCCTTGAACAGTTCGATTTTTAATTTAAAAAATACAGATTTTAGCGTAAAATGCGATATTCAAATGTCGTTTGTTTTCGAGTAATGACGTCATCTATTTTTTTAATTGGCAATACCATATTTGTTTCCTTGATTCTGAAAGATCGTTTGATTCTCTATCAGACAGTACTAAAATTTTGCCCTCTTACATAGGAAAGTTTTCGACGATTGAATGTTAGAAAACGTAAATCAATTAAAATAAAGCAAAAACGTTATCAAGTTTAGTTTTTCGAATTTCATAGTTCTTTTATGGATCACGTAGGTGAAAATCTTTGCAGTGTCATTGTCACACCGACTTTCTAATAAGTATTGTAAGCGACAGAAATTATTATTCAATTTAAAGTATTATGGCACATTTAACTGTTACTCAAAGAATTGAAATTTTAATTCTTATCGGATGCGGGAATATGACTAGAACTCAGCAGGAAGTTTGCGATTTATTTAATGAAAAATATCGAGATCGCCCTATCAGCCAATCAACAGTCAGTAAGGTGGAGTCTAAATTTAGAGAAACTGGCAATGTTGTAAATATTCCAAAACCTGGACGTACAAGCATTAATGAAAATCAGAAACAGAACATTTTGAAAAGTATGGTGGATAATGCTCATAATTCTTCACGATTGGTTGCATTAAACAATGATACTAGTCAGAGCACAGTGCTACGTATCTTGAGGAAGGAAAAATATCATTCCTACAAAATTCAACTTGTGCAGGAACTCAATGAAGATGATCCCGATCGCCGCTTACACTTTTGCGAAATTATAATGGATTTATGTCAAGGAAATAGAAATTTACAACGGCAAATACTTTTTTCAGATGAGGCCACATTTTGTCTGAATGGTACAGTAAACCGTCCAACTTGCAGATATTGGAGTCGGGAAAATCCTCATTGGATGGCAGAGGCACATACCCAACACCCTCAGAAATTAAATGTGTGGGCTCGAATAGTTGACGACAAAATAGTAGGGCCTTTCTTCTTTGAAGGAACCCTTACAGGACAAAGATATTTAGAGTTTCTAGAAAATGACCTTGTTCCAGCCCTTGCAGTAATTTTTCCTAACGATAATGACCCTGACATTCCTGACGATACCATATGGTTTCAGCAAGACGGTGCACCTCCGCACTATGCGCGCCCTGTATGAGATTTTTTGGACAACTGTTTTCCTGGGAGGTGGATCGGCAGACGCGGACCGATAGAATGGCCTGCAAGATCGCCAGATCTTACACCTCTTATTTTTTATGGGGATACTTGAAGTCAAAAGTGTACATTAATAAACCACGTAATTTAGAAGAACTTCAAAATCGCATTCGGGACGAAATACGCAGAATTACCCCAGAAATCATTCATAATGTGCAAGAAGAATTTCTTCACAGACTTGCACATTGTCAAGAAGTTGGTGGATGGCAATTCGAACATTTAATTTAAGTATAAAATTGAATCAATTGTATTTTATTTTACATACCTCAGAATTGTTTTTTTTTATGGATAAAATTTACGTTTTCTAACATTCAATCGTCATTTACTCGAAAACTTTCCTATGTAAGAGGGCAAAATTTTAGTACTGTCTGATAGAGAATTAAACGATCTTTCAGAATCAAGGAAAAAAAATATGGTGTTGCCATTTAAAAAAAGTCGATAACGTCATTACTCGAAAACAAATGACATTTGAAAATCGCATTTTACGCTAAAATGTGTATTTTTTAAATTAAAAATCGACCTGTTCGAGGATTTTTCCCAAAAAATAATTGTTTCGTTTTTATTGAATTTATTCCATACTTTTAGTGCATACTGCATATATATATATATGTATATATATATATATATATATATATATATATATATATATATATATATATATATATATATATAGATTAGATTGGCCAGTCAACTCTCCTGACATGAATTCTATTGAAAATATGTTGGATTTCGTTATTAGAGCCATTCATAATCATATTCATAAGAGGAATGGAACACTATTCCACAAGAGATCGTTAACCACTTGATTATTTCAATGCACAGACGTGCCAATATGTTATTGGAACGTGGTGGAGGTCATACCGACTATTAGTCAAGTAGAGAACTTGCTTTGTTACATCTTTTTGATTTAATAAATTTTGTCAAAAATGTCACATTTGCTGGTTTTTAATTTTCTAAGTACTCAGTTTATCGACTATATTTTGTTCACAAAAAAAGATTCACAAAACAATATACTATATATATATATATATATATATATATATATATATATATATATAGATGTAACAAAGCAAGTTCTCTACTTGACTAATAGTCGGTATGACCTCCACCACGTTCCAATAACATATTGGCACGTCTGTGCATTGAGATAATCAAGTGGTTAACGATCTCTTGCGGAATAGTGTTCCATTCCTCTTATGAATATGATTATGAATGGCTCTAATAACGAAATCCAACATATTTTCAATAGAATTCATGTCAGGAGAGTTGACTGGCCAATCTAATCTATTGATATATCCTGCTTCGAATGTCTCTTGAATCCTTCTTGCGCTATGTGGTCAAGCGTTGTCGTCCATAAACACAAAATTTTCACCTAATTCTATGGTTTGCGAATTAATGGGAATGCGGCGGTTGAACATTATTCCACCCCAAGACAAAAGACTCTTATGAAAAAAATGTGAATAGTTTGTCTACAAATACATTTCAAAAATAAAAATACAATTGCAAAAATATGCAAAACTATGTTACAAAATTACAAACTAAGGTACAATTAAGGTTAAGTAAAAGCGCCTGTAACGTAATTTGTTCATAATTTGATTTTTGGATTAGTATTAATGAAGTAAACAATTGAAGTTTCTGAGAAACTCGTTAAAACTGTAACATACGGTCAAGTTCGACAACATTGCAGTGTCAGACTGTTGGTGATAACCTGAAAGTAATATTAGTCATAATGGTGCGTACAGCTAGTGTGATTCATTTTTGTCTAGTTTTTCTTTGATGTTTGTGAGCGCACATAAACAAAAAAGGAACAATTTATTATTTATAACCATAACTAGCTGCATGGCATGTTAATTTACGAAAAATCATAAATCATTTTATGCACTTGTAACTATTATTCTGTGTTGTGAAAAGAGCTCTAAGAAAACCATTCACAGTAAGTACCTATGTTTAGGTGTACCTGTTTGTAATTATCATGTATAAATACATAGCAATCCTAGTATGTAAGCGACGTTGTCACATATTCCAGACCTGTTTTCTGTCATAATTCTGTTACCGTTGGCCAGATAAAAAAATATTAAGTCAAATTTATTTTGTTTAGTACAACTTATCATATGGCAAAATTAAGGCACTCATATTCCGGACACCATGTATATTATACAAAGGAATATTAATCAAGGATGGCGATATCCAACTAAGTTGCTCATATAACCAACCGTTCGAAAACACTCTATATCAACTAATATTTCAAAGGAAATAAGAAAAATAGTACACACACTTTATAAGATAAGAAAGGCAAAAAAATAAATAAATAAAAGAATTAAAATAAAATAAAAATAAGAATGAATTGAAGACTGGAAAACACTAATTAACACGGTCGCAATAATGATAACCTCTCTCTTAAAACACGAAAAATTAGTGGTACCCCTGATATCACTAGGCAACAAATTAAAAAAATTAGCAGAATTGTAGCTGAAGCAGAATGATGTATTGGCATGGATAGTAAATCACGATGGCGAGTAGGCCCATCATGAATTGAGGAACCTCTAATCAATTTGTTGTATAGATATACAGACATTTCCAATTTTAAGACTTTAAAAACAAGACAAGCCAAGTGAATTTAAAACACCCATTCAAAGTAAACCACCCAGAATCTTTAAAAGCCTTAGAGATATGATCAAACTTTGTTAAATTATAACAAAATCTGATACAGACATTTTGCAACTTCTGCATACTATACTTTTTGTGTGCCAATAATGCGATCCAAAAAACAATATCACTATTAAGTTAAAATAGATAAAATCAAGCTATCCGTAAGTCTAAGCTTATCATCCCTCCTTAATATATTTTTATACATGTATAATCTCGAGGTCAACATTGACATTACGAATAGCAACATCCAGATCTTTATATAAAAAATGATAATATATCATTAGTATCATACGCATATTGATGTAAAGAACAAAATTAAAGAAACCGCGATAAATCCCAAGTATAAAAAGAAAATAGCAAAAGGCCTAAGACACTACCTTGGGGAATGTCCCTCTTTTCTGAGAAATTTAGAAAAAACATTATATAATAACACCCTTTGCCGTCTCTGCAATACATAGTTATTAAAAAAGTAAATTTAACCTCGCCCACGTCAAAATACCTAAGTTGAACAATAGAGCATTTACATTAACTCAGTGTCATTAAATTCCAACAGGGGCGCTAGCGTCAAAGTTAGGTATTAATATTAAAGTTCTATGGTCTAGTTCACGAGTCTATGGTTCAATATTTTTTTATTTGAATTCGTGTAAGACAAATAGTGATTGTAAATCTAATTTGCATACGTATTATCAAAATAAAACTTGTACAAGTACAAAAAGTATTAAAATCTTGTTTATGTAAACCTCACATAACGTTATTTATTTGCATTTTACATTAGCAATTTGGAAAGAGAAGTAAAACAACATTATTTAACACAGAAATTGTTAACGTTGGAGTGCCTAAAGAATTTCCTGGTAATTCTTAATTTAAACTTCTTTGTTTTTTAAAGAATTGAAATTTTATAAATCACGAATCGATAAAAAAAAGTTAGTTGTCGCTCAAATTGCAAAAATATTGCATGTAATATGCCCAGTAAATAAAAAAATACATTAAATGCCCTGTTTCTGAAAAACTACGAATAATATATAAAAAAAATCAGTGTTTTAAATAATACATGTCACATATATAAATAATAAACATATGCAGTTTTTATTTGGTATTTCTATTAGAGTACAAGTACAATACAGAAAAAGTTGAAAACCTTGTTAACTGTTTTAAATGGTTTTCATTTAAAAAGTTGAGTGATATTAGTTGTGCCCTTTTGTAACTAATAACGTTTTGAATCGCCATATCGTAAAATAACTTGTTACTGCTAGATGCACTTACTATACTCTCAGGATTACCGGTCCAAGTAATTTTCGTATCATCACATTTGATTCGTGTCACATTTCTACTTTTTTCCATCTGCAAATTTGCTTACAGTTTCATCTTGTTTTCGCCTTTTCATGTACCTTTTAATGCGTTCATTATTTTTACAGTATTGGTATCGTATTTTCGTATACGGGTAAATATAATGTTCAAACAGCTGTTTTTGAGAATTTTCCCTTGTCCTAAAAATAAGAATGAAACTTTATCAAATAATGAAAAATATACACTGAAAATAGATAATGTATGCTTGTACTTACCCATACTAGTAATAGTATAACAATCTTCTGTGAAATGTTTTCAGCAGATCTTTGTGTACTGGGTTGGTTTCCTGCTGGACTCAATTGCTATTAACCATTTTTTTCAGCATTATTAGGGAACTTGCGAAACAGAAACTCTTTATTTTTATTAGCAACAGATAAACACTGCGGTACACAACAGTTATATGGCATGTTTTTTTACGCAAATTGAAACACAACAATAATTAAATAACAAATATTTGTGAGGTTAGATTTAATACCTAACTTTGATCGCAGTGCCGCCTACATAAATGCATAAATGTTCTATTATAGTTGTGTGGTCAATAGTATCGAAAGCCTAGAATGGCATCCGTTACATATGATTTCATAATGGTTCTTTTATATATTTATAGAACCCTCTTCACTTTTTTCAATACTATAATTTACAGGAGTATGGAAACCCTTTTATTAACATTTTACAACGCCCTTTCTTAATCTCGCTAAAAGCAGTTACCATATACGCAGCAAGACCTAATCCTTTCAGCTTATCCAGGCGCAGCGCGGAACTTTTTTTGACGTCTTCTAAATTATCCACGAGCATGCTGCTACTACTGATATGAGAACTTACTTCAAATAGTAAACATTTGAACAGACATCTGCCTAATTAAAAAGAACAAACAGTCGACTGTTTAGCGGAAGATATTGCGTTATGGTTACTTTTATAAAACTCCAAACAAACAGATTATATTATATAATTCGGTACATTTAGTGCTGCAGTTAAAATAATTTGTAGATAATTCATTGTCAAATTGATTAATTTGTGAGAAATTTTAAAGGAAAACCCATTCTGATCGAAAATGTCACAAAATAAATAATGGAAGAAATAATGTCTCAAGGTCACGGTTATGAACAAAAACTTTCCTACATAGTTTTATAGACTGTTGTAAATATCATAATTGTTAATAACATCACTATTTATTTTGAATATGACACATCATTATCTTGTATTGAACATTCAAAAAAAAAATTTTATTTATACTTCGCAATGTTAAGTTGCAAATACCTATTAAAAAAAGTCGCACAGTGTTAAAGCTTTCAATTTAATTAAAACATATACATAAAATATACAAGGCGTCTTAAAGTAGCGGTCTATTAGAATATTTTACAGAGAAAATATATAGGCTGCATGCAATCGAAGAATGATTTGAGTTTTGGAGGTGCTCTCTTTAAATGAAATAATGTAAACCTTGCAGCACTTCCGGTTATACCGGAAGTCACCATCTACTTGCTTATTTGAAATGGGACATCCTGTATATTTTTGCATATTTGGATGCTACGCATAATTTTAGGGGAACTTCCTCTAAGCTTCCTTATATCTATCTAAAATGGTCATCGAGATGCCGCACAGCACAACCTCTAATATTCAATTACACATTTAGCAGTAATGTCCTTGAGAGGCCTGAATTTATTAAAGATCTGGGTATTCTATTTGATCCTCAACTTAGATTTTCGCGTCACATGGAGGTCTGCATATCTGAAGCATATAGAAACTTGGGGTTTATTATCCTGAACTCCAAAGGATTTAAAGATGTTACCACGCTTTGCCTGTTATATAATACCTTTGTTAGATCCAAACTCGAATATGGCTCTGTAATATGGAACCCCATATATGAGACTCAGATTTCTATGTTTGAAAAGGTTCAGAGGAGATTTTTTAAATCTACAACATCCTAGATGGTTTTTATCCTGTTAGGAGTACACCACAAGACATATTTTATAATCGTTTTAAATTACAAAGTCTTATTTCTAGGCGTCAAATGCATTCCGTAATGTTCCTTTTTAAATTAATTCATTACATTACTAAATCTGATCCTTTGCTATCTTATTTGAATTTTCGGGTGCCTGTCTTTAATAGCCGACTTAACAGTTTATTGTTGATACCACAAGCCCGTACTAATATCTTGATTAAATCACCATTATTCCAAATGCAAAGCAATTAACATAATATTGAAGAAACTGTAGATATATTATCGTGCACACTTCGTGATATAAGGAAGCATTTTATGTAACCTATTATTGTTCTGTTCTTTTTCTGTCTTTTGTGTATATGTATTTTTCTTAAATTTGATTACACATTGTTTTTTTTATTGTTCCTTTTTTATTACTTTTAACTGTAAATTATTGACAAACAAACAAACAAACAAATAAATAAATATAAAAAAAATCAAAATTGCCTATTGCTAAGCTGAAGTATTGGTATTTAAAAGAGAGATAGGGAGATGCCTCATCATTTGTTAGAAATATTTTAAAATCTGCTTAATTTTACACAAGGTGGTGAAAATTTATTGTCGAATTTGCTTAACTTCGAACCACCAAAACTTGGTTCTTCTAAATAGAACACCCTTTATATTTAATCTCAAACTGTTGTAAAATTTTGCCCTGTATCTATCCATATTACACTTCCCTATACCCATCTCTTTACATTTTTTTGGTATTAACGGTTTTTGTGATAAGCAATAATTAAAATAATTTCATTTTTTTGCGAAGATGACTGTGAAATTAATAACAAACTTAAAAATCAGCAACGAATATGTCATAAGTCATTATTTGCTTTGTTGTTTTGTTTTTAAGTTTGTTAGCAATTTCAAAGCCATCCTTGCAAATTGTATCATTTGTATCGAAATTGTATCATTTTAATTATTTATCACAAAAACCGCCAATAACATAAATATTAAATTGATATTGAATTGAAATTTTGCACGCCTCCATAATTTACCGCTCTGAACAACTTTTTCGAGTAACATTTTGCTGTATTTTCAGTAGAAAAGGCACTTTACCTGAAACAATAACAGTTTTCAATCGCTGCAATGAATATTTCAAATACGATTATATCAAAAATGGTTACTCCTAACGACTTCAACAAGGTATACCTTTGTCAGATACAACAGGTAAGAGATTCGATTGTTTCAATAGGCAGATGGATACACTAAACGGCAAAAAAGTTGTGCCATTTAAAACAAACATGCTGTGCCATAAATGGCGCCCTCTACTAGTGCCGTCAAAATTAGTTAAAAAATCTTATTTGCCGTGCCAAAAAACATAATTGTGCCATTTTTTTTAATACTCCGACAGGTTTCAAAGTTATTGAGATATTTCAAAATAAAATTCTAGCATTGAACGCCCTGTATTTTTTAAACCAGCAACATTCGGATAAGGCATATTTGGCTCAATCGACTTTTTTTGGTCACCAATATCTCCAACTCCGAGATTTCCCAATCTTTCACAGACACCCTGCATAGGCAAATGTAGTCAAAAGTATATAAATGTTTAAATAAAAAGTTTACTTCGCTACGTGTTATGGTTTTCATGAAATTGAATTTTCTATATGTTTATGCTCCGTGAGCAAGCTAAGCTTATACTTGCGGTGCAGAATATGTTTTCAGAAATAGGGCAATGCATTTATTCGGCGAGTTAGAAGCATCTGTATTTTCCATAAAGACAAACATATCATTATGTTAGATAAATACATTTATGATATCCCTCTCAAAATTAGAAAATCAAAGATTTGAGGGCAGGTAATGCCAATGCAGCTCGTTATTCCTCAAGACAAACAATTTTTTTTTTAAATAAAGAATGATGTTTTATTAAAAAATCAACAATAATAAAATAGTTGACAAGAATGCGTTACCCCATCAGAACGACACTGTATAACACTTTCTAACAAAAAATATCACTTTTATTAAAATTAATAACAAATTTCCTTGCGTTGTGTGTTATTAAATCTCAATAGCTTACTATGTGACAAATCCAAAATTAGATAAACAAAACCACATTTCAATAACATTTTGTTTTTTATATATTCCATAAATCTCAACTACTCGTTTGCATTCCACATTTTTGATGTTTATTAAAAATATGATTAGCTGTTGTCTATTATTTATTAGGTAGACACATAGAATATTATATCAAAAGTTTTAACAAAGTCGTAATTATAATAAAGCTGTACAATACGTAATCGTTTCTAGTTAGTGTTAGTCTTTTATAAAATCCGTCACGTGTGGCAGTACATAATATACATACATATATAACCTATTTTTAATAGACTACCAATATTATTTTACATCGACTGAAAAATTCATTAAAAAAAAATTATTTTACATTTTTTCAAAATTTTTCCGATGTAAAGTAATATTTAGTCTATTAAAAAATACCGCATATTTGTATCATTTTCCGTTGAGGAGTTACTGAGCGAAAACTATATCCCGTTTGATATAGCGTTCACCGTGATCCTTAATCACTTCTCTCAGTGTTGGACATTTCGTATCTAATGTGATCGTCTCTTTTTGAAATCCATCGTATGATGGCAGCATTTTTTCAGTTTTCGCTCAATAACTCCTCAACGGAAAATGATAAAATTATGCGGTTTTTTATTATATTACAAATATTATTTTAGATCGACGGTGTTTTTTGTAATTTTGAAAAAGTGCAATTAATTTTACACTTTTTCAAAATTTCAAAAAACAGCGTCGACGTAAAATAATATTTATAGTCTATTCAAAAACCGCATATTTTTATCATTATCCGTTAAGGAGCGAAAACTGTATATCGTTTGATAGAGCGCTCACCGTAAGCCTTAAATAAAAAATAAAAAGTGAAAGAACCCACACTGATTGATTCCCTGATGCTTACTGAAACAGCGATAATAAGACAAGTCATTTTAAGCAAACAGAAAATGGATCCAAAAACTGCTAATAACAGAGCAATAAAACAATTTCGTTATAAATAAATAACTCCAGATTTGATTAATATACTGCTGAGTTCATTGCAATGATCTCTTAACTGAATAATTTTTCTACACGACCACTACGAACTTATTCTGATGTTAATTTTGATAAGAAAAAGTTAATATTTCAGCCCTTGTTATGGAATTAATATTCCATAATAGATCCACAAACATATAATTAGCCTTGGAGTTCTTTGACATTAAGCGTCATAATTTTATAGTCACTGTGAAGGTTAAATGTGTTTGTGTTCAAATTGTAATAGTCTAGGAGCTGGCGGATTTTTCTGCTACAATTTTTCCCATTTGGCGAATATGGCTAGAATTGTTCTGTTAACGACACTGAACAACAATCCTGAGTCTGGCAAAAATTTCCCGGGGGGTTCCATGTGTGGAAAATGCAAATCAATTGAACTTATTTTTCCAGTTATAAATAGCAAAGTAAGTCTGGCTAATGTGTTTCAATAAAATTATTGCCCTTATCTTTACGGTCCCGAAAATTTTTCACATGGTAGTCTAGATAGGTATACTGTAATTTAATGAAAAAAGGACTGGTGGCATGTTTTAAATGGTATGCTCTCAATTCAGCGTGGTCTGAAGTTTATAGAAACTTTTTGGGCATTTAGACTGAAAAATTTTGAATTAGGCAGTTCTTAAAGGGTACATTACGCCAAAGCAGTGAAATATAGAACCACCAAATTATAAAAATGTTAATTACACCCAAAACAGAAGGGAAATAAATTTTTCACTTGGTTCCACCAGCCTCTCACATTCTCAGATGTTATCTATGTTCAGAAGGACGTCAGACCCACTATTTCAATTTAAGCTTCGTATTAGCCGTCCAAATCTAGGGGACTGGAGTCATTTCGCATTTTTTACATTTTCTGAATGCTTTTGTAGCTTTAGTGCGATCTGGAAAAAAATTTCTGGCACCTCTAAAGCCTTTAAAATAATTTCAATCCATGTTCTGACTCGCGTAAACCGCTGTGTGACGTCACTACCTCCTATAGCAGTCGGGTTTCGCTCGCTATTGTTTATTTGCATTTAAAATAAAAAACGTTTTATAATCATTTGTGATATGCTTATGTAGAATATATTCTTGAAAAAAATCTGTAAAGTTTAAATTATTAGGTACATACACTTACATGCCTTTAAAACTAAACAACATACCTATGTATTAATAAGATACCTTGATAGTCTTTTAACTAAATAAAGCTACTAAAATTCGTATGCAATTTAAATGAATCAGATTTATAAACCAAACATCTGCTTAATTATTTTTACAGTTATTGTGTGAAATTAGGATTTTCTTTTAGTTAGAAAACACTAAATTTCTCTTTTAATTTAAACAAACTGCACTGCATTGTCCCCTTACCTTTCTAGTGAAGATTTTAAATAAAATAGTTTTAAATATTTAAAGTCAGAAAGAATACATTTGAGTATTTGCTTACACACCCTACATAATTAGTAATCAAACCTTAAATTAACTAAAATTTAAAAATAGTGGCCAATAGGTATAATATGAGACAAGGAGACCCACTGTCAACGCTTCTTTTTAATTTAGTACTACAAAAGGTCATAAGAGATAGTCAGTTGAACAGAGAAGGGCACATATTGTTTATAAGTCACCAAATAGTAAGTTATGCAGATGACGTGGCCATTATTGCTAGAAATAGTGGGGAATTAGAAGTAACGAGAAAACATGTGGAGGAAGCACATAAAGTGGGATTGCAGATATATCAAGAGAAAAATAAGCTTTTGAGAATAGGAGAACAAAAAAAAGATGCCAATTTCAAATTGAGAACACAGCATGGAGGGATGTAGTTTAAAGGAGTTCAAGAATATGTGTAGGAGCAAGAAACTAATAGGAGAATAATAAAAGCAAACAGAAGTTCGACAGCACTCAACCACTTAATGAAATCAAAATATTTGTCCAGTGGAGTAAAATTTAGAATGTACAAAACAATTTTGAGACTGACAACACTGTATGGTAGTGAAACCTGGGTCCTCAATAAGAAGTCAAGAGAAAACCTTTTAAGGTGGAAAAGGAAGATCTTAAGAAGAATTCTAGGGGGCAAGAAGAGAGAGGATAGCCATGTAAGGAGAAATAATGAGGAAATATATCCAATGTACCAGGCACCAACAATAGACGAAACTAGAAGAGTGCAGTAGCTAGGGCACCTACAACGTATGGAAGATGAAAAGACAGTTAAAAAAATTGTAGGAAGTAAACCAAACTACAAGAAAAAAAGAAGGAGACCGAGGAAGCGATGGAGAGACAAATCAAAGGGAGAAAAATGTAACGGATTGGAAAAGAAAGGCGAAGAATAGAATGGAGTGGAGGAGAATAACGCAGCTTTGGGCCTAAAAGGCCTGTAAACAGCTTTTTATATAGGTATAATATAACAAAATTTCGCGTATGAAATATAAACAATATTTTGTATCCAACTGTCCAAAGTATTTGCCACTGTAGGTTTATTTTCACACGTTTTTATATACTCGCGTCAAGAATTCAGACGTCTTACGTCACGACTGACGTTACACATTTGTTTTTATTGTCAACGTAATTTTCGATATTTAGTCGCGTTAAAAACAATCATTTTTTGCAATTTAGTGCAATATATAATGCAAACATTTAGTATAGTATATAATTTTATTACTATCAGTTGTAGTTTCTTAAATATTTTGATGAAAATATAATGAATTATTCATTTGATCATATGACGTAAGTAATAATTAATTTTGTATCTATAGCGATTTAAAAAAATGACCTTTTTAACAGTTGGACAAAAAATTATTTTTTTAGAAACCAAAACATTCCGTTTTATTATAAACTTTGTCACATAATAAATATATATTTTTTGTACTTATCTACTTTATTTGAAAAATCTAACTGCTATTAATGATTTCGTTTTAGGATTTGCCGTTGCATTTGTACACCTCTCATTTCAGCATTTACAAATTATTGGTGATCTGTATTAAAATAGTCCATCATTATATTAAATATGCTATCGGTAGATTAGACGAATATGCTTTCAAATATTTTTCAAGCTAAAACAACATAATTCTGTATTCCACACAGTATATGTTTATTATTTAAGGTCGCCGTATTTCTCGCCGTAAAATGATCAAATTTGTGGTGTTTTTTAGGTATAGAGATCTCGAAAAATAAAACACGTAGGGCAAAAGTAATATCAAAAATAAAATTATTGATGTTCTGTTTATCCAAGTTTACTATTTAAATTCTCCTCAAATAATAAACTTTTAAAATGCATCTGTTATGACATATTTATAAACCAAAATGAAAAATCTTATATGCAGAACTATGAAAGTTTACATTATATCAATATTTACATCTACAGCTAAATTTAAAAAAATACGTGTTTTAAAATATATCTGTACCTAAAAATTTGTTGGTTCAAATGCTTTCAGTTATTTTATATTCATTCTACTTCAGTACCTTTGAATATTCGCAGATGGCATGAGATAACATTCCTTTTATTTATCT
Source organism: Monochamus alternatus (assembly GCA_037114965.1). Lineage (NCBI taxonomy): Eukaryota > Metazoa > Arthropoda > Insecta > Coleoptera > Cerambycidae > Monochamus > Monochamus alternatus. Next base: position 17,270,846 of record CM073435.1, on the reverse strand, counting down.
ATATTATTCAGTTTTTAAATGTCTAAAATTACTTGTATTTGTTGAAAACCCTAATGCCCTATAAAAGAAGAATTAGACGAGCAAGGCTTTGGTGATCTCGCATTATAGTCAGGTTCGTGTTTTAAAACTATTGCTATAATACAAACTGTCAGGACTACGTCAATTATTTTTTAAATATTTTTTCACGTATCAGATATATTTGATCTACAGATCAACCAAACTGTTTAAATATAGTATATGACTAGAACCATTTTCATTAATGTAAACAAAAGTGCAACGCATTTTATTTATTTATTTGTTTTTCAAAGCATTTTCTTATTCGAAATCCATCGAAAAAACCCTTATACAGAATTATATGATTTGTTAATTAGAATCACTAACTGCTCACTGAAAAAGTTAATACCAAAGAAATTCAGTGGCCCCTGAACTATGACATTTTGAAATACGAAGTAAAAATAAATGAATTAATTAAATCAGACATAGAGTTTGAAAATATCCTACCTGGAATTATGCAATATGCATATATCATTATTACTCAATATATCAATAATGAAAGTAATCAATTTTAAGGAAAATTTATTCAATGCTGAAAGAGATAAATGTAAAGCGTATTGATATTTTGAAACGTTTCTTTACAACCAAAATAATTAAAAATATCATGCCGCAGATGATAAATATTTAGCAACAAATATAATATCCAAAAAAAAATATAGGTATGTTAATTATTCCTGTTCTTTAAAAAGTTATTTTATGTTGGTCTTGTCACTGGCTTATAGCAAATTAACAAAATAATGAACTTCTCAATCTCAAAAAAACAATCTCCAAATTTCACATATAAAGGATTTAGTTTCAATATTAATTACATTATAATTCACAATAACACAAGAGTTTTACAATATATAGAAGAGATACTCAATTTTGAGACCATTCATGTTATTACCACTATTTTTTTGCAAATTTTCAAAGAAGCAGAGAAGAAAAGAAATTGCTACTTTTTTGAAACTTGAAAACCATAAAAAATATACCGGCCACTATTACTCCGCCGCTGTTAGTATATGCAGGAACAGATACTATCACTTTAAACAGACATGGCAAAAGTGGAAGCCTTCTGAAGTTGCAAAAGGATAGGTTGATAATTTATTACAAAATCATATAAGTTTTACAAAAAATAGTATCACCAGTGCAGTGACTACATCTAATTCTTTGTTTATTATACATTTCAACTTCAAATTCTCATCTTTATATCCATGTCTTTGTCATCTACAGTCCAAGCTACTGTAGATGTAGATGTTTAGAAAATATAAGCTTTGTTTTAGCTTCCTCTTAAGGAACTTTACATAAATCTGCTCATGTGTATTTTGGAAACACTGTTTTGGGTTTCATTAAAGTTGTTCTGATAAATTTTCTATATTTTTTATTAGGTGACTTGAAGAAACAATCCTACAGAAGTAGAAATATTGTAGTGTAATAAAAAATGAACGGACAAAGAATTCAAAGAATTTCCCAAGGAAAGAAATAACACCAAATAAAATTAATTTGTGGTTTTAATTAATAAATTAATAAAAAAAACCTGATGTTACTACAACTGTTCAAGATTTTGTTCACCGACGTGTAAATACATTTGGGCCCGTCTTACCCAATTTTTACGAACTAATATAAATGTTCTTGTTGCTTCTTGTTTGTTTAGAACTCGTAAGTTATTAGCAACAGCTATGATATGAAAATTTAAATCAGGAGATCGTGGCGGCCGTGGTACCGGTCCTCCTATACTATATTAAAAATACTGGTTTGAGGTATCCTGCAGAGGTTTTCCTCTAATACCTAGGCAAGCAACGAAAAAACATATCAATACCTTTATCTCGAAAAGTTAGACTGTAAGTGCATAAATGAAAAATACGTATGTGTCAACCACAACCCATGGAACAAAATTGATAGTCATCAATTTCAGAATCTGGTGAGAATCGAAAGTCGATTATCGTAACTCCTTCTCTTCCCTCGCATCGCTTGTTCCCACTTCAACCTTGTTGCAAAATACTATTTTATAAAACAAATAGTGGCATTTTCAACAAAAACAATCATTTCTTTCATTACGTTGACAACATTCCACAATAAAATTCTCACATGGTTCAAACAATCTACAAATCCATTTCAATTTTTAGTAGTAGTTTAGTAGTTTATGCAATTACTAAAATAAAAACTTTATATCTAAGACCTATTAAATCTGTATAGGAAAGAATAGCAATAATATTTTTATTAAAAACAAAACAATAATTATCTTATGGCATCCAGTAAGGAGAAATTTGAAAGGTAGCAACTGTTAGGTAATACACCATTTCTGACCAAATTTTTGTCCATGTTCACTTTTTCCTAACCACCATTTATCATTAAGTCAATACACCATAACAATAGGCAGCAGTGGATTATTAATATTGATGAATATAAGTTAAAGTTTGAATTTGCATAATTATATGGCTGAGACTTTAATAAACTAAATCAAAGTGATTGGGTTTCATCCTTAACCCGCTGATGACATGCTCCTAACATTGCCACAGTTTTATATCTTCAGCCCCTGAGATATATGGTATAAAGAAAAATATTACCCTTGTTTATTTTATTCATTTTCACAATAGGAATCACCGATTACAAACCGCCATTATTTCCTATATTTCCTACGACATTGATTATAATAACGGTTATTCTAAATTTGACCAGTAAGACAACAACAACATCTAGCACAAATGGGTCAAGTAATTGATTATTATGAATCATACCACACCACACGTTAATGCTGAACCGATGCTGTAAAGTACTTTCCACCGTAGCGCGTCGATTTTCATCTGACCAACGATGTTGATTGTGACAGTTATTTACTCCATTACGAGTGAATTATGGTATGGTTTGCGTTTATCCAATTGCAAATCATTATCAGCGTCCTGAAGATTCTGGACGCGCTGAATATGGACCATTTTTGTAAATGACTTGCCGTGCCGTAGTTTGATTAATTTGGAGACGGATTTTAATGCGCCTTGTACTTACACTCAGGCTACGCTCTACCATATTTAGAATTTTTTCATCCCCTGCTAGACCAAGACCAGCTTGCCTCTCAAATGTAATTCTCACACTAGGAAACATTCCAGTTTTACGGCACTCTTTTATTCGGGAAGCGCCAAAATAAATGTGACAATTAGTAATCGCTAATGTGAGTTTGGTCTAGACTGCATGACCTACTCAAAATAAAATATCAAATAATAACAGCTTTCATTGCTTTCTCAGTAACTGTTGATATTCAACTATATGCTTATTAGGTTTTTTGTTCACTTTTGCCCCCTAAACACCCCTGTCGAATATTGGGGTCAATCACCCTGTATATTATTTGTTTTACTTCCGAATGCAAACTGCTCCTGAAGCTAAGAATGCATCTTGATGACTACTTAGAACTTTTCTAGTATCATTCAAATTCGAAACCAAAAGTCCGAAAAAGGTTACAAAGTTTACGCTTTTACTCAGTACCGTGCATCATATTCATAGCGTCTTGATTTTTTTTAATAAGCTTGCGCCAGATTCTCCCGTCTTTCCCAAAACTGCATTTCGTGGTGAATGGAAAAACGATAGAGCTTTTTCATTGGCTAAAATTCTGTAATCTGTAACCTCAAATTATCTGCCATTTTTCGACGTATTTATTCACATTTTTCGTCCCATTGGCTCGCTAATACCGCAACCTGGTTTCCATTTAAATCTGTATGAAAATGTGTCCCTTTCATTAATTTTACTGAAACGTGCTCACATGGAAAAATATGATGCACATTTTTTACTGGGTCTTAATATAGAAAGTTAGACTAGAACAAAACGCAGTAAACCTCCATGATTTAACTAAACGGGGTAGCAAAAAATAGTCTGCAGATACGCCTCTAAATTTAAATAATTAACTATGAAAGCCAGCATCGTCGACAGAATATAAAATGAAAGAGTTTTTTGTTTCAATATAATGACGTTGTGATAAAATGTGAAGCCATATAGAATTGACTGATATAAGTTTACATAAATGCGTGACGTAGATACCTTTTATAGAATTACCCTTATCATTTTACACACAAGTTATTTTGCAAAATATGCTGAAATAACAGCAAAACCGTAACTGTGCATCACACAACTATCAATTTCCAAAGCACATAAAAAAATAATGGGTAAAATAATTTATACTATTTTTGGTTCGGGAAGTTCGCATGACGAATTTACATACAGAGTTAACTATGACTACAAATATTTTAAGAGGGGATACAGAAAAATAATAATTAACGAAATTGCTATTCAAAAAAATTCCAAACTTATTTATAAAGCGAATTTTTTTTTTCGATATTTAACACCGCCTATGCAAGTGTGTTTTATCGGTAATGAGTGGTTGTAATGAGTGAAAATGTAGTTTTGCCAGTTTGTAACAAAATACTGAAACACGAATGCAAAATACTGGAGCTAACTGGATTAACTGTTACCTATCTATCAGGTATTACTACTAATAAGAATGTTAGTTTTTGTCATTTTTGCATTGAGATACACTGCAAAAAAACGACCGCATGGTAGTTGACACTGTTGACAGAAGTAAGTTTTATCTATGGATCAAGCCATCTCAGTTGATGCTTATCATAGACGCCGACTTTCCGTAGGAAAAAAGGGTTTTGCTCCATTTTTTAAATATCGAGGTAATTTTTGTACTTAGTCATAGTTAACCCTGTATACTACATCATAATTGATAGAATTAATCACCGCCTACTTCTTTCAATATTACATTACATTGGCTTTAACAATGATTCACTTTGTTTACTTGAAAATTATTTTACTAATAGAACACAGGGTCTTTTGTACTATATATAATATTTGTTCTACTTATCAAGTAGTTAACTGTAGAGTTCCACAGGGGTCCATTTTAGGTCCTTTGTTTTTTACGATTTATGCTTCTCAATTTGAAAAGGTCATATCATATTGCAAATCGCATTTTTATGCTGATGATACCCAGTTGTACTATTCTTTTGCAGAACCTTATGTACAATTAGCTAATCAGAGAATTACTGACGATTTAAATTCCCTTTTAAATATTTCTAACAAATTCTGCCTCTCTATTAATCCATCTAAATCCAAAATTATGTTATTTGGCCCACGTTCTGTTAGAATTAGACTTAAAAATGCTATTGACGTTAAACTATTAGATAATCAATTGCAACCTACAGAAGTTGCTAAAAACCTGGGTCTAACTATCGACACGTCTTTTCTTTTCACTGAACAAGTAAATATGATTATTAAGCGATATTTTAGTAATTTCAAATTAATATTTGCAAATAGAGAAGTGCTCAGTAAAATAAAATAGAATTGCCTTGTGCGAAGCATTGGTATTGTCGCATTTAACATATTGTGATACGATTTATTATCCATTTTTGAGAAAATGTGATAAGACACGTTTACAAAAAATTCAAAATTCTTGTGTAAGATTAATATGTAATGTTAGAAGGCGTGAGCATATTTCACCAAAAATTGAGGAAATTGGTTGGTTAAAAATTGAACAGAGACATATCCTTCACAGTTGCTGTCTATTCCATAAAATTATAAGTTTTAAAACGCCACCATATCTATATGAAAAAATTAGATACAGAACAGATATTTACAATATAAATATAGGATTTAAAAATGTGTTATTTGTACCTATTCATGTAACATCTTTATTTCAAAGTTGTTTTAGTTATCAAATTACTAAATATTATAATAAAATACCCCATTTCATAAAAACATATAAATTATCAAATTTTAAATCTAAGATAAAAAAGCAATTGCTGTCCGATAAATATTTTTTAATGCAAACATCATATTCATGCTGCCACTGTCTTACCATTTTTTATTACCATTTTTATATTATTTTTTCTACCAGTAGAATATCTATTATTCGTAATAATTGTTATCGTTGTTATGTTTAATTATTGTAATAATTGTATTTGTTAGATATAAATAGCTTTAGTTCAAAATATTATTTTGGTTGAGTGGAAGAGCAGGTTTGACTTGAACTCTGTCGTTTTGCAATTTCTTAACTATTATTTGTATTTGGCTATATTAACTATATGATAAACTATTCTAATTGCAAATAAAATCATTTATTATTATTATTATAACTTGATAAATATTACCAAGACACTTAGGTGATTTATTTGAACCAATATTTAGTAGTATTGTATTTAGCGTCCTCCACTTAAAAGGATTGTAAGGTTTCGTGACAGATGTCAATGATTAAACAAGTTTCGAGCAGGTTCCTATGTCGTCGTTTTTTATTATTGTTAGAAGCGATGCGAATTACCCGCAGCACTAAGGTTTGAAGATCAGTTGTGCATGCCGTTGACTGTAGAATTCAAAACAGGCCCGTGGTGCGCATAAAAACTAGCACCTCTGATGGAAACTCTAATGTCTTGAGGAGAAAGGAAAGCCACCCCAAGATATTTGTGTCTCCTTACCATTTAACAGGCACAATTTCAAAGGGTGTGAATTGAATACTCCTTTGCGTTGTCGCAAAACTTGGATCTGGCGACATTACCTAAGCCAATCATATGTAGGTGTTTGTTGAGATGTCAGTGACCCGTTAGTAGACTTGTGTAATAAGATTTCGGCTTGCGTCAGCCCATGAGAAGCCTTGCCTGGCAGACCGGATTCACCCTTAATCTTTATTTGATCGCTTTTTGATCCAGTCATCAATAGACCTTGCAAAATAGTTTTATGGTATGGTATCCCCAATACTAGGTTTAGTTCCACAAATTGACAACCTGACCCTTATCTGGTGGACATGTCAGCCTTCTCATTGCCTGTGATATCACTGTGACCCGGAACCCAGGTCAGCTTAACACAATTATCCTTTCCCAAAAAGGAGCCCTGACACATTCTAGGACCACACGAGAGGTGACCCTGAAGGACAGAAGTGCTCTTAAAACCGCCTGTCTATGTATATTTTAACATGCTGGTTTAACCTTCGTCTAGCCATCGTCTCTTAAAATGATTGGCATTTGTCTGAATTTTTATTATCTGTCTGTAGAGTTTTAGTAAAATTCTTGTCTCCCTCTCTTTCTATCTCTCACTAGTAACTTTGTTGTATTCAATTATCCATCAAAAGTTCAGCACTGCTGATTTATCATTAGTATTATTCTTTAGGTGTCACTTGTATTGCGTCAACCTCTGTCTTCTAGTTTGTTAATGCAGACTTTGCTGCAAGTACAGTAGAGTTTGGATATATCGCTCTTGTAGCTGGTCTTGGGAAAAGCTGCCGCTATTTTCTTTAATGTATTATAAACAGTATTAACACGTTTTATTAAGAAACCTATTTTGTCAAGCATATTGCGTATAGGATAGATCCTGTCAGATATTACTTCTTCTTGATCTTGATAGCATGTCTAATACTGCTGTTAGTATATTCATTTCCTAGGGACTTAATTCTTATTCCTAGTGTTATGGGTCATGGTAAGATTTAGTATTCAAATATCTGTCAGTTTCAGAGTCACTTCTGTCTTTAATTTCATCATCAGAGGCAGTAACAAGCATCCAGCCTAGAAATTGCTCGATCTACTACTTAAATGATTAAGTAAGTAAATCCGTTTGATCTTTGTGAACGATGTGGTCATTCTGATAAATTGAAATTAAATTTAAAGTTGATATATTCACGTAATACTAAAGAATAAAAAAATATACGTATATTAACTTATCCTTTTGAGGAAATAACAGTATTTAATGAAAAATTTCATATTTATAAAGAATATTAGGTATATTAACTCTTACCAAAAGCACATTACACTAATTATCGCATATTGACAATTTACAAGTACATCTTCATGTAATTTATCTTCTTTATCTGATGAAAACTAATCTGGGGTGTATAAAAAGTAAAACCGTAATATTGGTTGAACACATGATATATTCGTAGCCCCAAATTTTTAGTTAAATAATAAAAATAATAAATCTGGCAGAATAATTACAAATTTACTTTAAGCATAGAAAACTTTTCTTTAAATCAGCAAAAATTATAAATATCATAGTCTAGTACTACAGCATTAATATTATTTAAATATTGGAATAGATGTGATTTTATAATTCTACAAAATGGTAGCTTTTGAAAAATGGTCTGTAAAAGGATATGAAGACACTCATTATACCAAGCATGCAGAAGCCTGCAATAACTCTATACTGACGTCCTTGCTCTCCGATCTTGTGTGCCGATTAGATAAGATCAGTCACATACATATGAACATTAATATTTCAAAGGGAGGAAACATGGTCCCTATAGTTCACTTACATCTTCGTGAACTACAAGCTGCTCTAATATCAACTCCCACACAAGGTAAACAAAGTAGGTACAGGTATGTAGCGAAAAATTTGTTCCAATTTTCAGAATAGACTAAGAAACGGTAATTGAAGAGCAAAATCTGTTATTATCTCAATAAGTTTTACCAAACAATTGAAGCATTTAAAAAACTGGAAGATGAAATGTATACACAAGGATTATATATAAAGCTGTTTACAGGACTTAGGCCCTTCGCCTTTCTTTTCCAATCCGTTACTTTTTTCTCCCTTAGATCTATTGCCACTGTCTCTCTCCATCGCTTCCTCGGTCTCCCTCTTTTTTCTTGTAGTGGTTTACTCCCTACAATTTTTTTAACTGTCCTTTCATCTTCCATACGTTCCAGATGCCTCAGTCACTGTACTCTTTTGGCTTTTACAATTTCGTCTATTTTTAGTGCCTGGTACATTGCATATATTTCCTCATTATATCTCCTTACATAGCCTTCCTCAGTCTTTTTTCCCCCTAGAATTCTTCTGCCTTTCCCACATTAAAAGGTTTTCTCTTGACTTCTTAAGGATCCAGGTTCCACTGCCATACAACGCAGTCGGTCTCAAAATTGTTTTATACATTCTAAATTTCCTATTAATTTATTGCCCCCAAATACACATATTCTTGTACTTCATCAAACTCCATCTCTCCATGCTGCGTTCTTAATTTGAAATTGGAAGTTTTTTTCTGTGAAGGGAAGTTTGAGACACGATCCCATCCCTTCTGTCTGTACTTTGTACGTCTGTTGGCAAGTAATTTCAAATCTCGTATCAATACAATCGTATCTAAAGATGGTATGAAAAATTGGCAAGTTTAGTGAAAAAGTGATTTTGGCATACTTTGAATAAAATACCAAAATATGAAAATTGTGAACGCTTTGGTAAAATTAGAGGTAAATGAATCAGGGACATAAGCAAATATTATAAGCTTGTTGCTTATTTGAAACAGGCGAAGCACATCGACCGATAAAGTCGACAATAATGACCAGGGAATAAATCGACAAATTTCTCGCAGAAGCACAGGATGAAACATATGTCATGCAGAAGGTTGCCGTAATTTTCGGTGTATTTGTAACCTGCCATCGCGAAGAACTGTGGAAGTTGACATTCAATAACTTCACTAGTTGTGCATATACCAAACACAAAAACTAATGTGCTATGAACTATTATTAATACTGGCACATTATATTTTAACTATTATAAAAGATGCATAACCTTTCATCAAGCGGACACTAATCATTCTAGAATTTTCATAAAATACATTAACAATAAATGTGCCACAACTCCAGTTGGAATCAACACATTTGATAAGATGCCAATATCGCTAAAATTGCCTGATTCTCATACCCACTGCCCCAGCCTTAGATGGAAATCTTGAACCTGCTTTTGTTGTTCTCAGGTGAGGACGGAACTGTGAAGAGTATGACTGAATCCGTGATTTCGATTTTTGTTGCTATCGCGATTGGTACTATCGAAACTACTCCACACAGCACTAGTCTTCCGTTGCCGCAGAATCATCATTAAATATGTCAATTGTGACTAGCGGAGGAACGTTTGAAAATTTCGGATAAGAACAGTTGCAGAGACTATTACGGTATCTCACCAAAAGACTATTCTTGTTGAAGCAGCGGCGTCGACGGTAGTAGCCGTAGTAACAACAGTAGGAATCAAAATTAATATACGAGCAGGTCTAGGGCTATTAATAATGGATCCACCCTCACAGAGAAAACGACCAGGAAAACCATAATACATTAAATAAAACTAACTATTGTTTTATGTAAATTTTGATATATTCAACTAAATGTCAATAAAATATGGTTAACTGTCCACGTTGAACCCATCAGATTTCTATTTAGATAGTTACACAGTTATGCCATCTGTGATTAATATCAATTCTGTAGATATACGACATTACCGGTGGCAAAGACCAAGTTAACAGTTACTTTCACGAGATTTATCATATAGGACGATTGATGAATTTTAATATACAAGTAGCAAAGGTGTGGCTGCAATTTTTTTTGTGCAAAAACTATAAAACTAAATGTCAATGAGCTTATAAAAACAGCGATGTAAAATATGTTACGCCTAACTGTTTCATCCAGAGAGGGACACCGAAAGATTTATTTCTCTATCCCTCATCTACTCTGATGAACCTCAACAAGCTTTGCATGGTTAAATCCGACACGTAAAGGAGCTATTATAATCGAAGGCAAAATTCACGTGTAAGATCTCAGGACGCGACTTTATTTAGGCTGTACTGTTGAAATTTCTTGATATTTTATTTACCATGCCGAGAGGTGTTGCCACCATGCATGCTTCGACTACAATATATTTCAAAAAGGTACACTTCAACCGATGTGTTAGTGATCTATGAAAAAGATAACGAAATAATAATAATAATAATAATAGTGCCTTTATTTTACATTACAATTAACGCATATACAATGAACTTATAAAAAGGATGGCGAAGTTCACGTGTTACGTGCTCTTCCGTTCTCTTGGTATAAGGTACAAAGCAATTCGGCGCGGACTCGGTCATCTGGTGTAGAACACTCTTAAACAGTTAGATGATAATATCGAATCTGTAGACATACGACATTATCGACGTCAAAGGCTAAGTTAACCGTAAATTTCACAAAATGTATTCACATATTGGACGATCGATGAAGGTTAGCAAAGGTATGGCTTCAATTGGGTCGGTCAGTGGTCGGGCGGTTTAAGACGTCAATACTTGAATCGATGTGGCTAGACCGCTGTGGGATCGAATCCCGCAGCCGGTAGAACGTATCAGCTATATTCGTATAGTAGGGTGAAACAATACTAGCTTGGGTCAATGATTAATTTGTTTAATATACATGCACCCGTAAAAACTGTTAGATTTACGAAGCCACCTGCTCCTTGGCTTGCATATAATTTAAAAATTATGATAACTTTGAGAAATAAGGCCTGTTGGGGGGTGTTTACCATTCTTGATAGACACTCAATATTTTTGTTTAATTTTTATTAAGTACAATATAACTTGTACGTATTTATGTATACAGATAGACAAAATATTTAACCGATCATGGGGAGATTCTATTACATACATTTCAAATGCATGGGGTATTGGTGGGAAGATGACGCACGGCAGGGCGGGCTTAGTCAGTACTCCTCTACTCTCCTACGCCCACGGCCGAACGCCAAACGAATAGTGTGCTATACGAATACTGGTTTAGTCCGCCAAAATAGGGGAGGACGCGTCAAGCTTGGACGGCGAGCAGTGGAAGGGATTATTCTTAGCATTTCATATGATCGGTTAAATATTTTCCCTATCTGTATAACAAATGTACTATACTGCTCAATGTCTCGAGACCCACTAACTCGCCGCGCATCTTCTTGGCGACACGGGCACAGTCTGTGGTGGGGCAAGCGGCACTACCAACTTCTCAACAAAAAAGTTCACGATAGGTAATAAATATAAAAAAGTAAAAATGGATGGCAATTGGGAAGCTTACAAAGAACTCAGAAATAGGGTAAATACAGCGGTAAAATCCGGAAAACAAGCTTGTCTTCATCATAAACTTAAAACTGATCCTAAAACTGTTTGGCATACCTGGAAATATTTAAATATTGGTAATAAGGATAAATGTAATAATTATATCAAAGTGAATAATGCTAATTATTTTAGTTATTTCCTTAATAGTATTCCTCAAAGAACTGCTAACGATGAGTTTTTTAATAGCACTTATGTTAATAAACAAGTTTTAACAACTAACAATTTTCTGAGATGGATGTGTCTACAGTAGAATAAGTTTTTGCTAAAATTAAGGCAAACGCTATAGGATGAGGATTGAATTAAAGATGCTTACATTGTTGACTCGCCAGATAAGTCGTTACTTGGTTAATAAATGTTTAATAACTGGTCATTTCCCTGACGCATGGAAGGTAGTCCATGTTATTCCAGTGCCTAAAAATATTTTGGCTTTAGTGATACAGCTGTTACGTTTTTTTCTAGTTATCTTTCTGCAAGGCGCCAAAAGGTGTGTTTAAATAATTTTTTCTTTGATGTACATGATATACATTGAGGTGTTCCTCAGGGAAGTGTATTAGGGTCTCTGTTATTTTCAATATATATGGCTGATTTTTGGAGTTATTTTGTGATATTCTAAATCACATCAGTATGCTGATGATTATCAATTTATATTGATGTCGAACTTATTACAAAAATCATACTGTAAACTGGAAACTCTCTATCTCTATAAACTGAAATAGTTGAAACTAAATCAGCGTTATATGGCTCATATGGTAACTCTTGTTTGTAAAGTTAATAATTCTGGTTCTCCTAAGTATCCCTTAATAAACTCATCAAAGACCAACATAAAACATCCATTAGATTTTGTGGTCTCTACACTGTACTAAGACATTGAACTGCTCAATTTCAAAAGTTATTTAGTTACAATGCCGTTAAAATTTATAATAGACTCCCCTCTGATACCAAATTTGCTCCTAGTTTACATAGTTTTAAAAAGCAGGTCAAATCCTATGTTAGTAGTGTTAAGTTAAATCTGTGCTATGTCTCTTGTATGCTAGTTGATTATGTCTATTTTTAATGTAATATAGTTTATAGTTCTATTATCATCTGTAAGGGACTGGTTAAGTCGTAGACAATGTTGAACCTGGTCATCGCTGTTACACATATTTTTTTCTTGTGTTTATTAAATTTGAAGAGACAAATTACTAATAATAATTATTATTAATTCAGACACGAACGCCGAAGATTTATTTTCTCTATCCTTAATCTACTCTGATGAATCTCAACAAGCTTTCCATGGGTAAATCCGACACGTAAAGGAGCTATTTCTAAGACTTCGGAAGGCAAATTTCACGTGTAATGTGACACGACGCGACCTCATTTAGACTGTACTTATTAAATAGAAGCGAATTTAAGAAACCGTGACGTGGCCTATTCGTCTACTCATACATCAAGGAAACCACCTCTATGAGGATCTGATATACATGCATACATGCGCGAATTAATCAGGGTCCCCATTCAACGTCAAATTAGATGGTGTCACATCTTGGATTACACATATTCGTAGCCAGTGTCAAATGTTGTTTGTTTCAAGCCAATGTAGAGAGTTACGTCGAGAACGTGGTATAATTTAGTGAGAGATTCCTGAATAAAATTTATAGCACATATACAGATAAAAGCTTGCTTTGATGGTTAAATAGTGATCTAGATTAATGGATACACTATTAGGCAGGGTTCCCTCTTTTAAACTCATGTTATATTCCCTGACTTTCCTAGGTTTTCCCTGACCAACGCTCATCAAATTTCAAGTCGATGAAAGTAAATAGCTTCGCAAAAACAGTTTTAAAATATTTATTTCGTAACAAAATAAATATAAGTTATACCACTCTCTGTCGGTACTTTGATGTTTTGAGATCTAAGCCGTACCGCCACACACAAATACTGTCGCAAAAAATGGCCAAGTACGAAGGACTTAAAAAAGTAGTTTCTTTCCAATTGGGAAATATTTATATACGAGGGATATTCCAAAAGTGTGATGTAAGCTGCTTATTGTATAAATAAAATATTTGTAATGTAATAAATATAAATATTATAAAACGATTCTAGATAAATGTATACAGTTTTGTTTAGTTAATCTTGGAAGTCGTATATATTCACTTGTAAATTTTAAAATAAAACATATACGTACTCTACTATACAATAACAAATAATGTAGCCATGAGGAAAATTTGCAATAAAATACTTATTTAAATATTTGAAAAAACAATATACATTATTTTAAAACTAAAATAGGGAATAACATAATCTATATTGTTTACAAGTTACAAATGCTGCAGTATAGGTTTTTTTACTTCTACTCTTTTAATTCAGTTTTTCTTGGACTCCTACAGGAAAATGTTTGTGGCGTTTTTTATATTCTTGTTTGGTAATTTAATAAACTATATTATTTTCAGTAAAAAATTACTCAAATGAAAACCAATGTATAAGTATGTCCAGGTCATTTTTTAGTACTTAATATTATTTTAGTGATTTGGGTATTTCTAAACGTATATTAATTAATGTGAGACAAATTATTTTCATTTATTTAAAAATGTTATTGTACATACCATTTTTATTATATACTATTTGTGCACTGGTATCACTTAGAATCAGTGTACCCCAGTTTGAACTTCAGCATCTTGAAAATTTGGCGCCAATATAGTTTTGGTATTATCAGAAACTCTGATTGAACAAAAAATGTTTGAGTGTACATGACGCAATTAAGTACCTACTTACATAATTATTGCATATTACACTTTTTTTAATAAATACCAGTACAAAGAACTTGTTGGTTTATACAAAAACAATGGTTGACGTTTCATTTGAAAAATGTTTGCTTCAAATTCTAATTTTTTATGGCATTGATCAGGACAATCTTTCAAATAAAGATTTTAATTTTTATCGGTGTACCGCGGAAAATTTTGTATCGTGGCCTATTTCTTTATATTAGTTGATGAAATATAAAATACATACCTTAACAATGGAAAACGAAAAAAACATATCTTGAGGGACAATTATTCACAGTACAATTTATCACGGGCATTTTTAGAAGAAAAATAAAATAAACACTAACAGATATTAAAGTATTTTTGTCTCACACTATATCGATCGCACTCAACACGTTACAATTCTAGCGTCGGCCACCGTGTAGGATCCTGGGTCCTGAACGGTCCCTGAGACGGGTGAGGAGAGAGGAATTGGTAGATCGCGGCGTGTTCGAGAGTGAAACAACTTATATATTTATTCTGTAAACTTTGCTAATAGTTATTTATGCAACAAGTACAAAAAGTATCCTGGCAGGATCGCCATGTAATGTCCCTGCTGCCAGGGCTTAGGTTCTTAGTTGAGAGGAGGCAGGAAGGAAGCAAAGCAAACTCGCATTTTCTTAACTCTATACTTTTTTAACCTGCTACTACTTATAGTAAGTCTACATGACAACTACTTACTAAACAATATTTATAACCTGCATACTAATTACTTATTATTAATAGTAAAAAGCTGTGGTGCTGTTTCATTTCCTGTATTAAAGTTCAAACTTATTGTAACGCATTTAAATTCTGAAATCTATAAATTTATCAACGAATCCAGTACACCGGTACTATTTCCGCCATGATCTCCTGACTTATTTTTGTGGGGATATTTATAAAATGAAGTATATTGCACCGAAGTGGACACTATTGATGATTTACGCAAATGTATCGTAGCTGCTGCCAATAATAACTTACAAAACTGATAAGAAGCAGAAACATTTGTGTTAGTTTGTAGAAACTGGGTAAGACAGATCCTAAATGTTGTTGTAACACCAGGTACGTCAAACTATTTTACTAATTAAAACCATAAATGCATTCTATTAATAATTAATAACAATAGTAGTTGAATTGTATGTATAAACATAGGTAATTTTTTTTAGGCAACTTTTAAATCATTCTTTATTTATTGACTAATTCTTTGCAGAAACAGATCTTATAATTACATTTTATAATTTCCCTCTCCTCCTTCTTCTTCTCTTCTATTATACATATTTCAATTAACGTCGGTAGTTTGCTTCTAAGTTCAGTCAAATTCTATTTATATGGTAAATAGATATACATGTTGTTTACAAAAAGCATGGGGTGTATTGATTAATGATTTAGCATGTGTAATATTTCTTTCACTTTATGTGACTGGGACAACTACAAATTGTTTGTTAATGCCTATTATCCTTGACTGTCTGCATTAATAATTTGTGGATATACATATTAATTAATATAATGATGTGCCGATGAATGATATTTACATTTTTATATTTATTCGTTGCCAGTTTTGGCAACTTTGTTTATTTCTTAACAGTATTTCCTAATAGAGTTCCTAATAATTGTCTCTTATAAAAATGTTCTTCTATAAGAACATTTCCATCACTGAGCGCGACTACCGATTTAGTACAATGCATAAGCAAGAAGTGTCGCGAAATCCCGCTGCCCCTATCAGCTTTATTTACGGCGGTTGCTACGACAACGGTGACTCGTATAGTTGACTAAAATTGGCGTGAGCTCTGATGGAAATGTTATTCTCTATTTGCGATAATAAAATTCTATAGTTGAAGCCAAACCTCACTCTTTATAATAAATATATTTTGTTTCTTCAAAAATTATTACAGAAGTACACTTCGGTCAACATTGGCTTCTACATTTCGATAGGTGTTCAATAGAAACAAAACGACGAGCTTTAGAAAGCAAGCGGGTACAAAATCCCAGCACTTTTTCGCCTGTTTATATAATTATTCATGTTATATCTGCGCATATTATGAATATTCGAATTCATAGAAATGTTTACGATTATTTTGTTTTGCTGGAAATACTATTACAATACTATATTTTTATTACCTTAAAAGAGTTAAACTTATCTGCGTAATTCAAAGACAAAACCAGCCTTACAGATTTGTCAAAATTTCAAATGAGGAGGGAGTATTAAATTAACTTTGCTTAAGGTCGTCGTATTTCTGGCCGTAAAATGATCAAATTCGTGGTGATTTTTAGGTACAGAAAATGAAACACGTAGAGCAAAAGTAATACCAATAATAAAATTATTGATGTTTTGTTTATTCAATTTTACTATTTAAATTCTCCTCAAATATTATAACTTTTAAAATGCATTTTTAAGACACATATTATTTTGCTATTCTAACTCCACATTTTAACAATTATTTTTACATACTTATAAACAAAAGTGAACAATCTTATATGCTATGTAAATTCATGTTGTAACAACATTTACATCTACAGCTGAATTTAAAAACATACGTATTTTGAAAGATTTCTGTACCTAAAAATTTGTTGGTTAGACGCTATCTGTCGGTACCTTGAATATTCGCAGGTGGCATGAGATAACATATTCCTGTTATATTATTCAATTCTTAAATATCTAAACTTACTTGTTTTTGTAGAATACACATTTGCCTTTTCTGCTTCCTCGCCTATTATTAAGATCACGAGCCGCCACTGACCACTGATTCTACGAAAACAGGTATGGTATGGTTCAAATAAAAATTTGTCGATTCGCACTGTCTTTCTAAAACCTGTTTTAAGGTCTAAATGTTTTTCTTCATTCAATTTTCTTATCGAATCGTTTTACAGTGCACGTTCGCAATTCTCTTGAATTTAGCACGATGCAGCCAACGTCTGAAAAAATGCATTTTTCACACCCCAAAAGTTTTTGTTTAATTAACTTCAAAAGAGAAGGTAATTTATATAGCTAAACAGAACATATCAACAACAGATGATCACGATTTTGTCAGATTTTACTTTACTGTGCATGCTTAACGCAACGAATATTGTGTCATTCATATTTGAATGACGGTACTGTCTCAGTTATGAATGTGTCGTTCAAATATGAGTGACGGGTATGTTCTATAGAGAATTCAGAGCGTGGCTTCTAACGAATATATCCCTTTCCTACTTGCTTACTAGTGGCACGATTGTCTTTCACCTAGCCCTTTTTCTGCAGTAGGGACCTTACCAGAGTGGAGACATTTCTTGTGCCATAACTAGTGTAAATAGTGTCATGTTGTCTACCTTTATGAAGAAGACCTTTTCACACAATGACAAACAAACATTTTTGGCTAACCCAATCTCTTACTCACCTGACACCGATTTTCCATGTTTTATAAATTTGAATGGGTCAAGTTGGCCATCTGTTGAACATAATTTCAATAACTTAATTCCATAGCAATGAGCTTTATTTAGAATGCATTGTCTAAAAATCAGACGTCCTCTCCAAGGCACTAAGAACTTTTCTCTAACACGATTTTAGAAAATACACGTTTCACAACTAAAAATTGGATTGTAATACATACCATTCCAGCATACTGTGTTAGAATGATATTCTATCACACTGTGTTATAATGTTATTCTATGTCATTCCAGCATATTGTGTTAGAATGACATTCTGTCACACTGTGTTAGAATGTTATTCTAACATACTGTGATGGAATATGTACAAATAAGCAACTTTTTTGTATGATTTCTAAAATCTTGTTAGAGAAAGTATAGTCTAAAACACGTTTAGAATGGCATACCATACACTCGCGTACAAAATTTTCGGTCGTGTGGAATGTATGCCATTCTACAACTTGTTGTAGAATATACTATTATATAACAATAAATTCTCCAAGATGAAATATCGTTATAAATTTTTCTAGCAATATTACCAAAAATAGTTTGACTTTGCCTTGCTGGTTACTTTTTTCAATTGCTTATTGTTAAAGTGAAGCGTACTTAGCAGTAATTGAAATCGGTTTCTAGATATAACTGAAGTTTGTTAGAACCCACTATTTCAACCTTGCAAATCGTTGCAAACACTATTCAATGAATCTATGTGTTTTCTTTAGGATAAGGTCTAAAATGTTACTATAAAAAAACTGAAAAAATATCGGGAAAAGAATCAGAAGAAATATTTCTCGTGTTCTCCCAAATAGTCATACCAGTTTGAATTGCCCTTTACTGTATTGTCTTGTTCATTTACCTCATTTTTTCTGCCTCCAATACTTGTAACGGTTCTTCTAAAGTTTCATTTTCTCTTTCTGACGAAGGTGACGAAGCAGGATCTTCTGCAGAGTCATCTAAGTCAATATCAGTCAGATAACCCCATTTTTATTATTTTTCTTCTTCTTCTAACTCTATTTGAGTTAAGCGCCTTTGTGGGCGTTTGCTCAGAATGACAACCAAATAATTCTGGAACAAAAATTGCAAATAAGCGTCATTCATATACAGTGCTTTCGAAAAGTAACGAATAAATTCATTATTTTTTAAATTGAGAAGTTTTCGAAAAAATCCCCTAGCACGTCGATTTTGTTCTTAAAAAAGGCACTTTTTGACATAGACCCATATTTGTGACGTCATCGTTGTTCGAGATATGACGTCATCGACAATTTTTTTAAATAGCAACCCCTAATTTTGACCATGCCATTTGAAAGAGCGTGTCATTCTACATACATACATCATGAAAAATTATAGTGTTACATAACAAAAATTTCAAGAAAATAATGTTTGAAGATTTCAAAATTTAATTTTCACAATACTGTGCACGTCCCCATTATGCAACACCTGTCCGTGCTTATTTAGATGAGCTGTTCCCGAATCGTTGGATAAGGAGAAGGGCGCCAATTAAGTGGCCAGCCAGATCGCCTGATTTGACACCCCTAGATTATTTTTTGTGGGAATACTCAAAAAGCAAAGTATACGTTACTAGACTGGTTAATTTAGAAGATTAAAAAGCCAGAATTCCTCATGAGATACATCGTATACCTCCTGAATTTATTGATAATGCCCAAAAAGAATTTATTAATCGTCGTCGTCGAACATTTAATTTAGTCGATTTTTTACATAATCATTATCATTTTCAGTATCGTGAAAATTAAATTTTAAAATCTTCTAACATTATTTTCTTGAAATTTTTGTTATGGAACACCATAATTCATGATGTATGTATGTAGAAAGACACGCCCTTTCAAATGGCATGGTCAAAATTTGGAATTGCTATTTAAAAAAATTGTCGATGACGTCATATCTCGAACAACGATGACGTCACAAATGTGGGTCGTATGTCAAAAAGTGCCTTTTTTAAAACAAAATGTGTTAAGGTGGCCATGTTTGTAGCCCAAAATAGTGAAAAGTTGATGTAATCTTAAAGTTAGGAATTTTAAAACCTGTTAGTTACTTAAAAGAGTTATACATTATTGGATACTAGAAAGTTTAACTTAGGTAGTGTTAGTATTTGTATTGCCAAAATGTAGTGACTTTGTACTTATCATAAACCTTTCCTAAGTTCATCCTTTCTGTGTATTTTGCTGCAATCAAAGAAATTGTTAACTGTTTCGTAGAAGAGAAAGGTAAACTTACAATTATATGTTGATTTACACGTTGCTTTCATTGTCGACATTTTTAATGATAGGGAGATCACGTAATATACATATTTTTGACCCATAAAATAGTTTAGCTATTACTAGAGAACAAAAAGGGTTTAAAATCTCAATGTCTTGTAGGCAGGCTACTCTGCTACTACATAGTAACGGCTCCCTTAAGACAAGAAACTTGCAACTTGAGCGAACATTTTTATTTTGTACTGTAAAACGGATTTAAGGTATATGTTGTCGAAGTTAAAAAATATAACTTAGTTTAAGGTATATTTTAAAGGCCTACATAGCAATTGATTTCATTTAGTTTTACACGATAAATAATATTCGCAACCTCTTTTATCAGGTATAATTTCATTTGAATTGTAAACTTAAGTGACATGCAAATATCACAATTAGAGCGCGACAATTTAGTATAATTTTATGTCACTATGAACACGAAGCGTCGAGAGAATATCTTGGAATTTCTGTTGAAAATCCACGCTTGAATGCTTTGCCACCTCGCCACGCCAATTTATTCATGTATGATCATCGTGCGGCAAGTAAGAAACTAATACGTTGTACAACTGGATGCTAAATACATTAACGCAGTTCAAGAGGGGTTAAAACAAAGATAAGAACACATTTTATTTTCATTCTGTTGACAGGATTTACCTTTTACGTTGAATGTTATTAATTTTTAATAAATCGTAAATATGTCTCAGCTAAATAAGGACTATTGATCGGATTACATATAGAACTATGTTTTCAAAAACATTTCTTGGCTCTTACCTGGCCATAGTGGCGTCTGTCTCTTTTTACTTACTAAAAGTATGCGTTCTAGTCATAATAGACAAAAAACTTAAGTTGTAGCTATCAACTAGAAGTGTTACATGATAAACAAGTTTAAACAATTTTTTATAGGATACTAATACAGTGTGCTCAAAATGTATAATAATAATAACGTAGAACCCAGGCGGATTAGCTCAGATGTCGGGAGACTTGTGCGGGGAGGGGGCGGCAAGTTATTATTATTAAGCAGGCCGCATTTGCGTCCAGCAACGACTTGTGTTGGTAGACTCTAACCACCATTCAGAGAAGGAAACAGGAAACCTGGAAAACCTCATTATTTAGGGGGATGGTCGAACGCCAACCGGTATCAATCTCTCGCATCTATCCAAGCCAACGCTCGCGCGAAATATTTCAATTATATAGATGGATTTATATCATACTATATACTCAAGGTTACAAAATGAACTAAAAAGCTTTCGAGCCACTGAATTTTTCAATTCCAAGTTTGAACTGAAACTGTACCTGCGGCCCGTCACGATGAAATGATGAAATAAATAACACAATAGACTACATGACGCAACAGGCATGACAGAGTTAATAGTAAATAGTGTGGAATAGAGAGAGACTCATAGACAGAAAAACGTTGAATACGGTTCGCGAAGTTAACTGTTACAGATAAGCATTTATTTGTTTATAATTGTAGTTCTGGTGTGCGAAAAGCAGCAAGTCAATTAACGTTTTTAAGTGAAATATGTCTTAGTAGAGAAGAAAAATAACGGACGAACA
Organism: Monochamus alternatus; assembly: GCA_037114965.1. Taxonomy (NCBI): domain Eukaryota; kingdom Metazoa; phylum Arthropoda; class Insecta; order Coleoptera; family Cerambycidae; genus Monochamus; species Monochamus alternatus. Next base: position 17,249,004 of record CM073435.1, on the reverse strand, counting down.
TCGAGTTTATAAAGATTGTTGGGAATCAGACTATTGAATCATAAATAACAATAATAAATTTCAGGGCATTGTTTGTATGCAACTACTATTAGTCCCTAAAGATTATAATACGTAACAACATTACACGTTACACGAGAAAAAGTTTCACCAATATACAGGGGAGTATTAGAAATGCTATCATTACGGATTATAAGAAAAAACTGTCTGACACTGATCACAAATGCAGTATTGGAGCTTCTTACGAAATTGTCAAAGCAAAAAACTGTTTAGAGATGAAGTTCTTATTATGGATTGGGCAATCAAAATAGCAAAACAATTCAATGAATCAAAATTTGCCAAAAAATTCGGTGTCGCTTTAAACAATTGCAAAACGTGTAGATCATGAAAAATGTAAATATTTTTCACTAGAGGTGGGCACTTCGGCTCTTTTCAAGGAACTAGCTCTCGGTCAATAAAAAGATCCGATTCACTGAACCGGTTCAATTGAGCCGATTGATTTGTGATTCACGAACGAAATTAACAAAGAACGAGACCACAGTATACTAATCAAATAACGAGACAAAAGAAGTAAGGCAATTTACATTCTACTAAAATGTTACATAATTTAAATTTACTTTGGAATGTAATTATTATTTTCATCAAAAAAATTTGTATTTTTTTTAGTACCTACCTCTCTCAATAACCTGTCGGCAACAAATGCTTTAATAACAATATCAAACGATTCAACTGAATCGATTCAAGAAACAGAAGTGCCTATGTCCTGGGTCCGTGGATCGTAAGTGAGCCGGAACTACCGAGAGCCGTAAGCTGGTCGAGAGCCTGGAGCCGGGAACCGATTAATTTGAATTCCGCGAGCTGGTTTATTTCGTTAGCGAGTGGGACCCGGTTCAATCGAACGGGTCGTTCGCGAACGACATATTTCTATTTTTTATTCTGCCTGGACGAAAGCACTGACCCATCCGAATCAGCCAACTTGTAATTGTTGTTCGAACTATTCAAAAGGACTTCAGTGTGGCAAAGAAGATGCTCTCTCCATTGTACAATTAAGGATACGGATAACTTTGAAGCTATAAATAGTATCAGACTATGAGGGTCAATAAATTCTCCTGTATTGTCACTGATGGAGCCAGAACTATGCCAGGAACTAAAACTGGATTTCCAGGACTCTTAAACCAAAACTATATCAACTGTCCTGTAATACACTACTTGTTCACTAAGAAGTTATGTGTCCTTACGTCAAATGAATGTCATGCAAAATTTCTATCAGACCTTGCATTTTTAACAAAGCTGACATCTCATCTTAACGAATTAAATTTGAAACTACAAGGAAAGCAGCAGAAAAATGTCAGTTTTTACTCAGCCACTATTTCTGTTGAAAATGTAAATAGAGCAGACTTTCAAGTGAAATTATGTAACTTGCAGTCAGATCCTTTCTACCAGAAAAGAACCAAAATAGAATTGGACTTTTTTAAGTTTTAAGGAAAAGCAGTTTTCCAACATTAAATTTATGAGGTCAAAACATAGATGTTAACATTGATACACTGGTTAGTGAAAACCAACATTCCCAATCCTCATAGTATTAGAAAACAATTTCCGTGTAGGTTTGTGACATGACTAAAGCTAAGTAAATTTTTTTCTCTGTATTTGGAAACAAAGAGCCTATCGATAAATTTTTATTTGAACTACAACGATTAATTTTTATTCCAAAACATAGTTGTGAAATTTTGTCCATTTTTTTAACAGTTACCCTAAAACGTAACATATAGTAGAAACGTTAAATTAAGGTATCAAGTTCTAATACACTTCAGCAACATATTATCATTTTAATTGCATTGCTATGTAAATGTAAAAGATAATGAATAAAACTTCTACTGGTATACTGGTAATGAATATTTCACACAATTACCCTGTATATCAGGCCTTATTAAAAAGTTAATAATAAAATATACAACAGGACATTAATAATATACATATAACACATCATCGATAAATTGTGATTAATAACGTAGTAAAAATTGTAATAATTCCAGATTTAATATAAAACGGTTATTAACTATTAATCATTGTTTTTCCGCTAATAAATCACCGCAAAATTCCAATATCTGTTTAACAAGTTCGTCCCTTGCCGTTAAGTAAAGTGATATATGGGATTCATATTAATCTCTTTACAACTTTAAAATATAGCACACAATTTTTATGCCATCTTCTTTTAAACAAACAAATCAAAAGTCTATAAGTCTATAAACTATGAAAAATATTAGCTGATCAGCCAACAAAAGTAAGATATTTAACACTTTTAAGTAACTACAATAACACTTATGTCTACATATAACAGAATAATGAAAAAATAGAAAAAATAATGAAATAATGTAACATGTATAAAAAAGTATATTTTTATATATTATTTAAAATTTAGAATTTATCAATATATTATTTTCAAATTAAAACACAAATATGTAAAATATGTTACAAAACCAAATAAATGCAATAGCACAACACTAATTACAAGTTATTTTAAAAGAACGGTTGATATATGCTTCCTACAGGACGTAGATTCTTAACAATTATGATTATCTTTGAAATAACGCTGCTATTGGGAATTGCATGTACAGAAAGAGGAAAGAGTAAAAATAGGTAAAAGTAAAGTGTACTTAGAAGATCAACCAACCTGAGTTGTTAACGTTGCATAAGGGGATCCCTCTAGTAGGTATAGGCCATAAAATTCCATCGTCTTTCCAACATGGATCCTCTTGTTGATGATACAGCAGTTCATGCACAGGGTGCATACAATTTGTTTCGTCTTCTTGTTCCGAACCCCTACAAAGAAGTGTTTTACATTTCCTCATGAGAGTATAGTTAAAGTGTTTCCATAGCATACAGTTTGAATACCTGTCACCATGCGTCTGTCCTAGACATGGTCAGGTACTTTTTGGCTGAATTCTTGCAGGGGTACTCTAGGTACTCTTTAACTAATTGTTTTATTCCACCGTTGCCTAAACTCTTGGTGGGTGTTCCTCTTGATAATTTCTGCAAATGCAACGGGGGGATAGTGGAAGGACCGGGTCTAAAGATATTCAGACCTGATGCAATTCTGTCTAGCTTATCAGCTTCTTTATTGCCATTGCATCCCTTAACCCATCATATAGATATTATGCTGTTGGTGGTTGAGGCCACTACCAGTGCTTGATGACATTCCCATACCGATCTAGTCAATATCTTATGATTGCGTTAGATTCTGATAATTTTGTCTCTAGTGTACTAACGGATAATTTCTTTGGCGATATGATTATGCCTGCGAATTCCGTTTGTACCACGGTAGCAAACGTATCCCTTGCCCACTGATATGGGATATGGGAATAGATCTCACATCCTGCGCCTTTTCGAACCGCCTGTGTAGATGTTGGTTACATTAGCACTGGTACTCTCCTCACTCCTAATGAGTACTGTGTAGGGGCTGTCAAATGCAAACGGCGGAAATACTATCAATGTCTGCCTGCAGAAGGGGTATCTTTCTGACAACCCCATTCCACAGGCGACTCATACTTCTCCACATCCTGCATGTAGTTTTAAACTAACGTTTTTGAGGCAGACATAGTTGTCGATGCCACTTCTTTTAGATAAATGTCCGTGTGTTGGTCGCATAGGTCCATGATCAGGCAGGAGATCCTTTAAACTTGTCTGAACTGTTGGTTCGTTGTTGTTTGCTGGACTTTCGGTCACCAGACGACAGATTCATTCCCAAGTAGCACATTACTCTTATAATTCAAAATTATGAGATCAGAAATTTATATAAAAGATATGTAGCGGTTGTATGAGAGCAATTTCATCATATCATTGTTCCATTTGAGACTTTTTTGTTAACAGCCGCTATTTTGCTGTTTAAAGTACCTGTGAGAATAATGTAATCCCTACAAGAAAACCGTTTTATAGAAATTATTTAAACTATTTTCAGAACATTCTTGTGTCTGCTCTTATACAGTATTTTTGCTTCAAGAGGTCATTTTACTGTATATGTCTATAGTAGCAATCTACACGACTATAAAGCGTTATAAATCAATTTTGTAGTGGTCGCAAAAGAAATATTTGAGAAGATCCTTACAGCAAAAATAAAAGTATTTTATAAAAGTTATTTAAATTACTTTTAAGAAAGTTCTTAAGCCATTTATGCAGAAAGCTATTTAGCTTGATTTAGCTATTTAGTATAATTACAGTATTTGTTTTATAAATGCTGTATTAAAATATTTTTGCGCGACAATAAAGCAAAACTGCTTCTTAAAGGTAGTTAACACGAGCAAACGATTTTCTACAAAACATAATGCTCATATGTTTCGCTTTTATATAATATTAAAGTATTTTAAATGCTTCTGAAATGACCAAACTGTTTTATTATTTTAGCGCCATGTTTATTCACTTAATCTTGAAAAAAATTGAAACAACAACTTTTACGTGAAATTTTTCATGAAAATAACTTCCGTTGCTCATTAAAAATAAGGGTTTTTATTATATGGAATTTAGAACTCGAACAGGGGATATTTTTTAGCGGCAAATGTACATGTATTTAAATTTCCAGTTTTTTTGTGAACGAAAATATTATCTTTATTTTTTAGTACTAGGTAGGCGCGTTATGACTTTTCGGACTACTTAATTCGTTTATCACAGTAAAATTTTATTCGTAGCTGAAATTCAACTTTGAAATAGATATATTTAAGTTTGTAACGTCGTATACCTAATATAAATATATTTATAATAGATATATGTCGTAAAATTTAAAGAAAGGCAAATATTAGCTGTATAGTTGTGATAGGCTTGTAAATTAAGCAGAATAATTATATAAGACATTATCATGACATGCTTTATTGGAATCGTATAGTTTGCTGTATCAATGCTGTAAGCTCATTGCTAAAACATAACTTGTTTTTATATAGAACTCTTAAAACATAATTATATAATTTTTATACAGCAACTATTTTTTATAAAAATGTGCCTATTTCAAGTTTTAATAGAAAAATATTGTTGTCCTATCTATTTTTCAAAAATAAGGTATACTTGTTTTATGTCGATAAATTTAACCGTTTTCGATTTATTTCTTGCTTTTCTATTGGATGCAATAAAATAAAAGTTTGTAGTTACTTACGTAAAACTGTCATAGTAAGCTTTGGCTATTTGAAAACAAATTGTACTATTGACAATTAGCTGATTAACTTATATTAAATAGTGTATTCCTTTAAGTTTTTGTTTACAATTAATAATATCGCGTGAAATATGCCTCGCCATAATTTATTTTCTAATGAAGAAATGCGAGATATGGTATGTATTTATGCAAAAGAAAATTTTAATGGACGTCGTGTGTGTCGCAGGTATTTAGAAAGTTACCCAAATAGATTACAACCAAATTACAAATTATTTAAAAATCCTTATGACCAGTTAGGAGATAGTGGAACGTTTCGTCCTAATAGACGAGATGCTGGCCGTCCAACAACTGTTACTCCAGAACAAGAGGAGGATATTTTGCATCGTGTAACTGAAATAAGTTTACGACGAATGTCTGCGGCTGTAGTGGTTCCTAAATCATCTATTCATAGATTATTTCCGTATCACTTTAGCCCAGTGCAGAATTTACTACCTGCAGATTTTCCAGATAGGGAACAATTTTGTCTTCGATTCTTACACCGGCACAATGATGATCCACACTTTTTAAGCAAGGTACTGTTTACAGCCACATTTACTCGTGGGGGCGTTTTCAACTTCAGAAATAAACATGTTTGGGATAATGAAAACCCGCATGTATTAAGAGAACGTCATTTCCAACATGAATTTAAGATAAACATTTGGTGCGGTATTGTTGGGAATCATGTGTTGGGCCCTGTTGAATGGCTATATAATCTGAATGGCCATTCTTACTTACATTTCTTAGAACAGGATTTTGAGGAACTTATTGATGATTTACCATTAAATGTGAGACACAATATGTTTTTTATGCATGACGGTGTCCCTGCCCATTTTTCTGTACAGGTGTGAAACTATCTTAACGCACAATTTCCCCAACAGTGGATTGGTCGCGGCAGCACGTTTTCATGGCCCGCACGAAGCCCAGATTTAAACCCCATGGATTTCAGTATTTGGAGTATTTTGAAATGAAAAGTTTACAGTGTCCCTATTAATACACGGGATGAGCTGCAATTTTAAATGCTAGGAATTTATTAAGAAATGAAGAAACACTATTTAATATTAGACAATAATTTATCAAACGAATAAGATTGTGTATTAATGTAAACCGGGGTCATATTAAAAATTTAATGTAGCCACCTAAATGGAATTATTATTTAAAATAATCTTTAGTTTTTTACGTAAGTAACTAAAAACTTTTATTTTATTTTATCAACCAAGAGTACATTTCGTAGCGCCCTCTAGCGTCTACAATAAAATTAAGTACGGATTCGTCTTTCTTGCTCCAGAAAATCCCCTAATCCAAATTTTCAAAAGAATCCTATGGAAACTTTTAAGAATTTTGAGAATTTCGAATTCAAAATTTGAACTTTAACGCCCTGTAACTTTTTTATTAGCCGCAAATGGACCAAAATAAGTTTGGCTTAATCGCATTATTTTGATGTAAGGAATCTATTCTTGCTCTGTGTCCCATTAATTTCGGGACATCCTGTATAATACTCGTATATTAATACCAACGCACTCTTGCCAGTTACGTATTCCCAATATTATACGAACAAAGAGAAACTTGTCTACATTTTGTCCCTTTCCAATGCCGTAATACCAAAAAAAACAAGTTACAATTGTGCATTGTAATTGTTACATTGTGTTTCACGCTGTGCTAATAAAAAAAATATGTAATTGAGAACAAGGGTGCGTATATTTGCAAATATTGTGTTATTCTTCACCAAAATCAATACATTGGAATAATGTTTTCAATTCTCATAGATTACATAAGCGCTGCCTAAGTTGACATTGATCAGTCGGTTGCATTTCAAACGCCATGTGAAGCAAAATAGAGCAACAGCAGCAGGCAACAGCACTGTTTCATTATTTAAAATTACCTTACGTATCTTACAAATCAATCCATTGGCCTTGGCCTATATAATAAAAAGAGTCAGGTTTATCAATTTATTTTGTCGTTAAAAAGCTCGACGACATTAATTTTATTTCATTTGACCCTAATCTTTGTAGGTCACCTGATGAATGAGCTTAGCGAAGGTACATAAAAAAGTTCTTTCTGAAAATTGAGACCATTACTTTTGATCCCTTTATGCTATAAACTGATAAATTGTGGGTGATTTATTTTAAAAATGAAAATTTTAGATGACATGGCATTTATAAAACAGATAAAATTCAGTTATATTGTTCATGGTCTTGATATGTTTAGCGCATATACAAAAAGTGAATACAAAAAAAACTTTAGCTGTGCCTTTAGATAATAAGAAAAACACGTACATTTCATGAAATTAAGCTCTGAATTCTTTTATTTGTTTTTATTAAAAAGATATAAAAAATTGTTAACGGCAGATGGGGTTAAAGCAACAAAAGTTAATTTAATGAAATACCTCTGTGAAAATAATGTTGAAGGACACCTTTGCTGAAAGGTTTTGTATAGTTGAAGACACATTTAAAAATAAGTTATTATAATAAGACATTATACAGAAGACTTGAAATATGAGATACTGAAAAAGAAACTTTTTTTAGAGGAATTACTGTTTAAGGTCAAAATTGCTCTTTCTAATAGTAGATGATGTCTTTAAGTTATACTGATCAGAAGTTATCAGTTATACACTTTAGTTTTTAAATAATTTACTATTCGGAAGACGCGATAGCTTTGTAGAAAGATAAAGATTCAATTTTTAAGTCTTCAGACATCATACGACAGTTTCTTAGCATCTTACTGGACCACTCGAAAAGTTCTGTGAGTTGAGGAGGCGGAGATTAAATTGTTTTGTAATGTTTATAAACAAATTATAAATTCTTTTACTTAGACTACAGTGACAAGACATTTGAATAGCAATACCTCATTCAGTGTTGAAAGACTCATTATTTTGGTGGAAGTGTTTCGTATTAACAATATTCCATTATTTAATTTAGAGAATTCCAGGTTATATACATAATTTGCCAGCTTCATTAAAGTTTCAAAGGAAGATCCAGATCTGGTCATTCTTAACAATCACTGCACGCATTCTAGTTTAATATCTTTCATTAAAGCCTACAATCAAGAATGCGATCAATACATGAAATCACATCATTTTGAAAAAAATTCAGTTACAAACATTGCGGTCTATGGCCATGTAACAACAACTGGAAAAGGAATAAAAGGATTTCGGGTTGCAAGAATCTTTCCATTAAATCGTAATACTTTTGGGGAAGAAGATTTTCTCAATATTACCCCTGAAAATGACAATCTCTCTCCAGATATGCATTATAATTCTAATCAAGAGGCTATCCCTGGTTTCAGTAGTATACAACTAAAAGTAACACCAAGCAATATTGGTGGTTCCAAAAAAAGAAATCATCGACGAACGCGGCAATCTTCATCATCAAGTGATGAGTCAGATTCGCAAATTGTCACAGTTTTTGATCCCGCAGCAACATATGACGAATACGAGAGCATACAATTGAAAAATAAGTCATTTGAATGCAACATGGACTGGAAATTATAAAGGTGCATCTCGTCAAGCTATTCAGAGTCAGCTTGGCATGGAATTACATTCCATCCAGCTGGTCAATTACTAGGGTGGTCTATATACCTAAGATAGGTAGGAAAGATTTTAGCCCTAAAGCATTCAGGCCAATTAGCCTGACATCTTTTCTGTTGAAAAGTCTGGAAAAGGCGTTGGATGGGTACGTTAGGGGGGGAACACTTAGTGTGAACCCGCTTAGTGTTCATCAGTATGCCTATCAGACCGGGAAATCGACAGAACTTGCACTACATAACCTTGTCGGGAAAATCACCCAATCCTTTCAGGAGAAGGGTATTGCGGTGGCTGCATTCCTAGACACTGAAGGAGCATTTAACAATGCACTTCCAGAGTCCCTCTATACAGCAGCATCTGCTAGGGGAATCGAATCTACCATATGTGGCTGGATACGGGCAATGCTGGCGAACAGGACCGTAACGACAACCCTGCAGGGGGAGGAGGTCAGGTTTAGGGCTGCAAGGGGTTGTCCGCAGGGTGGGGTTCTTTCTCCCCTGCTATGGTCACTCCTTGTGGACGACCTGCTCGCCATACTCTTTGCATGGGAGGTCGAGGTCCAGGCATATGCTGATGATCTGGTCATACTGGTAAGAGGCATAAATGAAGATAGTATATCATCTATCCTTCAGGAAATTTTAAGTGGGGTACTTGACTGGTGTGAGAGGGAGCAGATGTCTGTGAATCCCCACAAAACAGTGCTTGTTCCCTTCACAAAGAAACGCAAACTGGTCGACTTAAGACCCCCCATTTTCGGGGAGAGACAATACCATTTGCAGAGGAAGCAAAATATCTGGGAGTTGTTCTAGATAAAACGCTCAACTGGAACTCTCATATGGATAAAGCCATCCACAAGGCCAGAATGTCCTAATGGACCTGTCGACGAATTTGTGGAAAGTCCTGGGGCGTAGGTCCTAAACAACTATACTGGCTGTATGTGATGGTTATTAGACCCATGATCCCATACGGCTCAATAGTTTGGTGGTCCAAAGGTCTTCAAAGGACAGCCAAAATAAAACTCTCAGGTTTGCAGAGACAAGCTAGTCTGGCGATAACTGGTGCAATCAGTACCACACCGTCAGCTGCTCTGGAAGTCCTCCTGGACTTACCACCTCTCCATATACTTTTGGAGAGAGAAGCCAGGTGGGCAGTATACAGACTAAAGCAAGAGGCTATTTGCATGCCGAAGGCTAACATAATAGAGCGTAGTGGGGTGCTGGAGGACATAGAAGGACACAGCACTCTATCGATGGTCTCGGATATTATGCCTACAAAAATCAACTATAAACTTTAAACTGCCTTTCGAGATCCTCTTTCCTCGGAGGGAGGAGTGGGAGCGAGGTGAAACTGACCTCCTGAAGGCGGATAGTTGCTGGTACACTGATGGCTCTAAGATCCCAGAGGGGGTTGGAGCTGGAGTGTATAGTTGCAACTCAAACAAATAAATATGCGACTATATTTCAGGCTGAAATTCATGCCATTGAACAGTGTGTGTGGAAGCTGGAAAAGCTTAGACTCAAAAGCAGGTCGATAAAAATCTTCTCTGATAGCCAAGCAGCTTTAAAAGCACTTGGATCCTACCGGTGTAACTCAAGAACGGTATGGAACTGTCAAAAGGCTCTGGAGCGGTTAGGTACAAGCAACAGAGTAACCCTAGTTTGGATACCTGGTCATGCGGGTATCCAGGGAAACGAGGCAGCGGACTCGTTAGCAAGGCGGGGTGCCTCTTCCAGCTTTATAGGTCCGAAACCGGCTCTTGGCTTAGCTTTGGCTACTGCCAAAGCAGTCATCGTGACCTGGGCAGAGGAAAAGATAAGGGAGTACTGGCGAGATCTGCCAAGATTAGCTCATTCTAAGGCGTTCATAGGGGGCACTTCGACAAAGAGAGCTAAAAACTTGCTAGAGTTAAATAGGCTTGACCTAAAAACTCTGGTTGGCATATATACTGGGCACTGCCGGTTAAGGAGTCACATACACAAGTTGGGGCTGGCTGAGGAGGCCGAGTGCCGATTGTGTTCGAACATATTTTATGTCACTGTCCGGCTGGAGAACGGACCAGATTTTCTATATTTGGCAAAGTACATCTCTTGCCAGAAGATCTGGATAGGATCTCACCCAACAAGGTTATTGGCTTCATAAAGAGGCTAAACCTGTTGGGTGAAATATAATAAGTATGTGAGCCATAATAGACCACAGGGTCGCAGTGGAGGGCTAGTTTTTTGGCCCACTCACGTAGAACTAACTAAGTCATTTGAAGATATTCACGCAATCTCTACAACAACAAAATGAAGAAACGCCGATGGAGAAAAGCAGAAATCTAAAATTCTAACCTCAACACCACTTAAAGAAGAATTAGAAGAAAAATAATTAAAATAATCTAGAAGAAATGTGACAGTGGTTAAGAAAAAGGCACCTCTGGATGGTCCAAGCAACCGCAATTTAAAAAATCCACACAATATAAAAACGAAGGCAAAGGTGAGAAGGTTTGTCCATTTTGTTGTGATTTTGGCAGAAATGAAGTGTGATGGCGATGTCGTGGATGTGCTGTTTTGCATGCACTGGATTTGAACGTGCAGAGGATTTTAATACACATGTTAATTGCAATGCGTTATAGAAGAATGATTGATATTTTATTAAGTGGTCGATATTGTCAAATTTATTAACCAATGTTTTATCCATTTAGATCGTTTGGGCTCTATCTTTGGCTCCTTATACATCAGAGCAACTGATACTCCTATTAAAGCAAGCTCATATTCCGAGATCATGTATACAACACTACTTTAGTATAAAACTGAACAAAACAAAAGTTCGGTCGTGTATGGCACACCATATGTCGAAAATGAAACCTTTTTGGTATTTATAAAAGATGTACTAGAATAATTATTTCTCCATATATTTTACAACCAAAAATAGAAAAAAAGTTTATATGAGCATTGATGACGAAATAGTCTTTTTCATAAGCAAATCTTCCATCTGTTGGAAATACAAATTTTAGACAATTTTACAGTCAAAAGCTCTTGATTCATTTCAATAGATCACTGCAAGACCGAAATCTCTGAAGCCAAATACACTCAAATGTGTTTTTCTTTTCATTTTTGTTTATTTGCATTCCATAGAAATATAAGATACTACAATATACTTACTCTGTTGATACTTGCCTCGTCATTGAGAATAACAAAAGTTTAGTTTTACTTAATTTTATTTTTGAAAGTAGGTGCTCTTTCAATAGTGCATTTCTCTATACTAGACGGCCGAAAATCTAGAGAGTGACTCATGTTATAAACCTGCTCACAATTTATAGCAGCATCCACAAAGAAACACACATGCAGCTCGTATTTTTTCCTATAAAATCGTTTGCCGCATATCTCTGAGAGCATACCCGATTACACAGCTTCTGTTGCAGTAAGTACGCATGCGCCCCAGCTTTCTATTAGTTGTGAAGAATAGACGGATCCACCGATTCCATTTCCAGCGCTACTCGTATATCGATCGGGCGGGCAAAATTTCGAGTATATCTGTTCGCTAATTTAATTACGAATGTAATTAATTTTATTAGTGATTTTGTGTTCTTAAGAATGGAGAATAATTCAAGCTCTATAGCACATTCTCAAAATCGTTCTAATTTAACAAGTGAGGAATATCGGATGGTGACATGTATGAAGAGTTTACGGCGCGAGGTCAAAATATGAGTGTAAGTGATGTTGAAATATGTATTTCATTAATAAAAATGTACGTGAGTAACATTTATGTATAGTGCAAATAAAAAAGTGGTAAAAAAGTGGAAAAGAATGGAAACTCGAGGCAGGAAGATGGTATTTTAAAAAATGAGTTTTCCACAAAAAAAAGATTGGATTGCTATACTTTACAAGATGAAACTTTGTCTAGAATATATTATACAAGGGTGCTTTTGTGAATTTGCGTGACATATAAATATTCACGTACTAGGTTTATAACGTGAATTTGCGTATAAATGAAATTGAAGAGAGTATATTGATTTAAAAAGATGAAGTAGTGCGAATAAACTATTTAAAATAAATTATATAATTATTAAAAGATCTGAATCTGGATCGAACAATATATTAAATTTGGAAACATGGATGTATGAAGATTATACGGAAAGCAGTACCTACGATATGATATAATAAGTGTGTGTGACCGTTATAGTGACAGTGCTAGTGCTAGTAACCAATAATGAATAGTGTATATGTATTCTAAAACCTTTTGTCCTTTTGAATGCGGAATTCACAAATATTTGCGCGTGGGAAAATCTCTACTTGTAACAAATTTTTGTCAACTATAACATTTTCTATCATTATCATCATGAAACTGCTGCGGTTGATTGTCAGAAGCCCAAAACAAATACGTGTGATATCTGCGGAGTGCGGATCAGGTAGGTTTAAGTGGGTGGTGGTGGACAATCGCCGTCCAAAAGGACGGCATTGTAATTTGTAGAGAGGACGACACAGAGGGCACATTTAAAGTAAACTGTTGTGTTAGGTTCAGTCGACATCAACTTATTTTTGATAATTTTGTGTGCTCTGAACTCTTCTCAAGTGGCACGATTAGGTAATCATGCCACCCTCACCTTTCGATCAGGTAGGTTTAAGTGGGTGGTGGTGGACAATCGCCGTCCAAAAGGACGGCATTGTAATTTGTAGAGGGGACGGCACAGAGGGCACATTTAAAGTAAACTGTTGTGCTAGGTTCAGTCGACGTCAACTTATTTTTGATAATTTTGTGTGCTCTGAACTCTTCTCAAGTGGCACGATTAGGTAATCATGCCACCCTCACCTTTCGTACTCATCTCTGTGTTGTGAATTAGTCACTGTTCTCCCTGAATGCTTTCAAAAAGTAACGAATAAATTCATTATTTTGGAAATTGAACCCCCCTGGGACGTCGATTTTGTTTTTAAAAAAGGCACTTTTTGACATACGACCCACATTTGTGACGTCATCGTTGTTCGAGATATGACGTCATCGACAATTTTTTTAAATAGCAACCCCCAATTGTGACCATGCCATTTGAAAGAGTGTGTCATTCTACATACACATCATAAAAAATTATGGTGTTACATAACAAAAATTTCAAGAAAATAATGTTTGAAAATTTTAAAATTTAATTTTCACAATACTGAAAATGATAATGATGATGATGTAAAAAATCGACTAAATTAAATATTCAAATTGTGCACCGTTGGCTGCCTGACAGTAGCCAAGACGATTAATAAATTCTTTTTGGACATTATCAATAACTTCAGGGGGTATACAATGTATCTCGTGACGAATTCTTGCTTTTAAATCTACTAAATTAACCGGTCTAGTAAAGTATACTCTGCTTTTTAAGTATCCCCACAAGAAATTATCTAGGGGTGTCAAATCAGGCGATCTGGCTGGCCACTCAATCGGCCCTCTTCTCCCTATCTAACGATTCGGGAACAGCTCATCTAAATAAGCACGGACAGATGTTGAATAATGGGGAGGTACTCAGTATTGTGATTCACAGATTCGACCTTGGGTAATTGATATACTCGCGTCAAGAATTCAGACGACTTTCGTCATACGACCAAATGAATAATTCATTATATTTTTATCAAAACTACAACTGAGAGTAATACAGCTATATACTACACTAAATGTTTACATTATATATTGCACTAAACTGCAAAAAATTTTTGTTTTTAACGCGACCAAATATCGAAAATTACGTTGACAATAAAAACAATTGCCTAATGTCAACCATGACGTAAGACGTCTGAATTCTTGACGCGAGTATAATACAAGATTTAAATTTTAAATTTGGAAATAATTCATTCAATATGATTTTTATTATTTAACGTATCGAAATTGTAAAATACTGTTATATCACTGTTTCTACTAAAAATAATGGATGTTATGTAATGTAATTATTTTTGTCATTATTGTATAACTTTTATATCTGATCACCTTAAAATTTAGTACGCTTATGAACTGTTGCTCCTCGCACGCTTCGCCCGTCACGCTTGGCTACAAGATAGCGATTAGTCACTCTAGATTTTCGACCGCTGACTATAGTTATATTTAGAGTAATTTTGGGATACTATGTATAAGTAAACTTTTCAAAATACATAGATTCCAGCACTCTAGTTTTTGTTAAACGTTACGGACTTTTGGAACCTTTTTTTCTATCAACTCTTTCTGTTCGGCAAAATTTGAATTAGGATTTCATATATAGGTAATCATGTAATTTTGCTTGAAACGTAACTTGTATAAGAACTTGGTAGGGGTACTTTAATAAGGAGGGAGTTTTTTATGTAGACATGTTATTAGCAGCATATGTAGAAAAAACTAGTGTGAAAAATGATACAAGAAAATGAGTTACAGTATTATTTTCTACAAGTAAACAACATTAGATAAACCTGTTATCTTAGAAGAAAATAGTAATTGACTTAAGCACATTTTAATATACAACATATCAAACAAAATTAGGAGCAAGCAATTTTTTCCTGTAGAAACAAATTGCTAGAATTATTTCTATAAAAAGGGCAACACATTTTCTTGGTGACTTAATCATAATTAAGAAGTGATGATAATATACACTATCCTCTGAATACACCACAACCATTTTTCTACAATCAAAATTAATTATAGTTGTATTTTACCCGAGAAGGTAATTACACACAGATGATGCTGTGAGTGCTGACCTACTTCAATTTATATAACAAGTCCCAAGGGCGAAACCATTAAGGCCTTGGGACGCCGTAGGAAGGCATAAGTAATCTTGGATTTGCTATAATAACTATATACAGATGTTTACAATAAGTAATCTTGGATTTGCTATAATAACTATATACAGATGTTTACAATCCAATCAGATTAAATTAGTTAATATCATTAGATATACATATAGGAACATTTAAATAACCAATGTCAATATTAGATATACAGGGTGTTAAAAAAAGAGTATAAAATATTTTAGGAGGTAACAGTATTAACCAAAATAAGTAGAAAAGTCTTAATAAACATGGGTCCGCAAAGTAACGGTTGCGGAGATATGGACCACTATTCGTTTTTCAAACATTTTATTTTATTAGGAATAAACCGACAAAGGAAGTTTTTAACAAACAAAAAACAAAGTTACAGAAAATGTTCAAAGTGCCCTCCGTCCATTTCCAAGAAGGCACGACATCTTCGTCTCAACGATATTCGAACTCTTTCGAAAACATCCTCCTTGGTTTGGATTTCTTGACACTTTTGATTAATCCGTAGCTGCAGCTCCTCCAGGCTATTTACAGGAGTACCATACACTAATGTCTTCAAATATCCCCAAACAAAGAAATCTAGAGGGTTCAGATCAGGCGATCTTGGAGGCCATAAAAAAGGTCCGGCCCTTCCTACCCATCTATGTGGAAAAGTTTGGTGTAACAGCCATGGAAAACTGAGCTGGAGCACCATCATGCTGGAATCACACTTGCCACTGATTCAAAGGAATGTCTTCCAAAAACTCATACAGTGTGTTCTGCAGAAAGTTGAGGTAAGCAGCGCCTGTTAATCGGTTTGGTAAAACAACAGGACCTAGAAACCTGTCGCCTACAATACCCATCCAAATGTTTAATGAAAAACATACCTGATGTCCAGATTCTATTAGAGCATGAGGATTTTCGTCGGCCCAAATATGCGTATTGTGAAAATTAAACACTCCATTTCTTGTGAACCCCGCCTCATCAGTAAAAAGAATGTTTGCAAGAAAACGAGGGTCTTCAGCATCATGACGTAGAAACCAGCAGCAAAAAACCAAACGTGCTTGATGATCATTTATTAGATGTAAGGCCTGTACTCGTTGCACATGGTATGGATAAAGCAGTAGCTCGTGAAGAATTCTCCAAACAAGAGGACCACTAATTCGTACCTCGGCTGATATTCTCCGCACACTCGTACCTGGATTCTGCCCTACCAGTGCTAGAATTTCTTCTTCGGCTCTAGGAGTGGATACCGACATTGGTCTTCCAGATAAATGGCACTGTTTGCTCAAGGAACCGGTATCACTCAATCTTTAATGAATTCTTCCAAACATGCGTTGTGAAGGAATCTGGCGATTTGGATAAGCGTCAACATAAAGACGTCGCGCTTCCGTTCCCATTAGCACGACCATACATGAAATGCATGTCTGTTAATTCTGCGTTAGAGTAACCAGCCATAGCAAGAGAAAACTTGTGCACTGAGAACAACTGTCAAATACGTACTGTTTATTTCACTAAACATCAACCAACTATTATAAGAAAATACACAACGTTTTTGCAAAATAAAAAAGGGGCTAAAAAACATAAAACATTCCATATCTCCGCAACCGTTACTTTGCGGACCTATGTTTATTGAGACTTTTCTGCTTATTTTGGTTCATACTATTACCTCCTTAAATATTTTACACTCTTTTTTTAACACCCTGTATACCTTTAAAATCAACGAATTCTAACCTCTAGAAGGATGCTCTTCAGGCTTTGTTTCCGAACACACATAAACAAAGGAACTGTCCACAACCGACACAAATTATTGGTACGATCGGGTGTCATCGATGAGAGTTCGGAGATACATAAGTAGCTGGATGCGGCGGGCCAATTTTCTAACAATATAATAGTAGTATTTTTAATGTTCGCATTGAAGGGAATAGATTCTTTGGGTAATATTGTACAATATTCGTAATTACATAAATATTGAAAAAGGTAAGACTTTCCACATTAAATACAGAGTAATGTAAATAAGTGTGAAATATTTTAGAGGGTGTTTGCCGAAGTTATTTTGTGAAAAAAGTTCATATAAAAGTAGGGCTTCGTTTCCGAGATACAGAGTGTTTAAATTTTATTTTTTTATTTATTTTTATTAATTATTTCAAAGAGTTTTAAAGATATTGACTCGAAATTTGAAACACGCTTTGGAGGGATAAATGTGCATTTTTTGGGATGATCCGAATATTTCTATTTTCACCAGTGACGTTCATGCGAGAATGCCACACCTTTTTTAAAAAAAAATTGAAGCACTCCGAAAATTGTCAACATGTTAAATGTAAGCAACTTCTGAAAGCAAATGTAAGTAACAAACTTCAATCGCGTTTTATTTACTGACGAGGCAAGTTTTTCAAGATATTCTATATGAAATTTTCATAACAATCACTTATGGGCTGATGAAAACCCACATGGATTTTTTTAAGGTCATTTTCAACATCAATTTTCAGTAAACGTATGGCTTGGAGTACTGGAGCTTGGAGTATGATTATTTAATTGGTCCATATTTTCTCCCATTACGATTAAATGGTGAATCTTATCATCACTTCCTACAGGAAGAATTACCTGCTCTCCTTGCAGAAATTCTTGTTCTGTCTAGACAAAACTTATGGTTCATGCATGATGGTGACCCAACCCATTTTAGCATTAATGTACGTCGTAACTTAGATACAGTATATCTAAATCGTTAGATAGGTAGAGGAGGTACGCAACAATGGCCAGCTCGCTCTCCGGATTTAGATTTTAGCATTTGGGATTTTCTCAAGTCATTAGTTCATTCCAATCCTGTCGAAAATGTCCTAAGGGATCGAATTACCACCAGACAATAAGAAATACAGTAGGACTATTTCAGCGAATACGACAGTCTATGAGGCGAACTCTTGTATTATTTGTGAGGGAGGTCATTTTCAACATCTGCTATAGATTTCGAAGCATATTTCGACCTACGTTTATATTATTTAGATTACCAGTGTTTTAACTAAAGTTGAAGCTGATATTGGTAATGTGAAGAGCTTTTGATGTTTTTTAGATGTCATTGTAAGTCTACTCTTAAATCTGTGTAGTTTCAGGGAAAGGTAATAAGAATATGATGTGTAATTATCGTCCCATATCTATCTTATCAATTCCAGTCAAAATATTTGATGCTACCATATCAATGATTTATTTTTTAATATTAAATCTTTTATTAGTGAACATCACGGCTTCTCCAAGGGTGGCTCTATTGTAACAAATGTAATACCTTTTGTACAGTAAACTTTGGAAAATATGTGTAATAGGAAGCAGGTTGATGTCGTGTATACTAACTTTTCCAAAGCATTTGACAAAGTTCATCATAAAACTCTTTTAATTCAATTAGGGAATATTAGTATACATGGTAATCTGTTTCAGTAGATCAGATCATTTTTACAGTATAGATCACAATGTTTCAAAATAAATAATTCCACTTCTTATATTAATGTAACTTCAGGTGTTCTCCAGGGTTCTCACTTGGGTCCACTATTGTTTTCACTTTTTATACATGATATTGGTTGTTGTTTTTTAAATTCACATTAATGTTTATATGCCGATGATGATGATGATGATGATGATTTAAAATTATATAAAGTTATTACTGACATTAATGACTACAAATTATCAAGCGGATTTCAGTCGGTTGTATCAATATTGTGTTATATAAATTATATCTCAATGTTAATAAATGCAAATATATTACTTTTTCTAGACTGAATATTAATATTTTGTTTCCTTATGATTTTAATAATGAATCGCTGAATAAAGTAAATTATGTCAAAGACCTGGGAGTAATATTGGACTCTAAGTCAACTTTCCATTGTCACGTTGAAGATGATGTTAGAAAAGCTTATAAAAATTTGGGTTTCATTATTAGCAACACTAAATCAGTTTCAATCAGTTATTATATAATTCCCTTGTAAGAAGTCATCTTGAATTTACTTGTATAATTTGGGATCCAATGTATGTGAAGTATATTGATAGGATAGAAAAAGTGCAGATGAAATTTATTAATATGTTAAATTTTAGATTTAATAGAATCCTTCATTATGATCATATGACCTCAGCTCAAAACATTATAAATTATTGAAACTTGTTAATAATTATATTGATAATAGCTATATTGTCAGTGAATTTAATTTGAATATAAAACAACAGTAACACGTTCATCAAATATGTTTTATGTAAATGCATATTCCAATAATTATTCTCCCATTAATATAATTCAAAGAACTTATAACGAATATTTTAATCACTTGATTTGTTTTCTAATTCATTTACAAATATAAAGCGAAATGATATATCTGTTTTTAGTTATTACCAGTGTTTTAGCTCTTTAAGCATATCTGGTATTATTTAATTATAAGGTGCACAGACTGTAATAATTGTTAATAATAATAATAATATAATAATATCTCTACCCCTCATTCTAATCGCAGGGATTAGCCCAGAAGTCGGAGACTTGTGCGGGAGAGGGGGCGGCATATTATTATTAAGCTGACCGCATTTGCGCCCAGTAATGACTTACGTTGGTAGGCCCTAACCACTATTCAGTGCAGGAATGAGGGAAACCTGGAAAACCTCATTAATTAGGGGGGTAGTCAAATATCAACCGGTATCAATCTCTCACATTGACCCAAGCCAACATTCTTCCACCCTACCATACCCGCAGAGAGGGCGCCAAACCTCTCCACGAATATAGCTTATATACGGTCTGCCGGCAGCTGGGCTCGAACCAACACCGATCTAGTCACCTCGATTCAAGTACTGACGCCTTAAACCGCGCGACCACTGACCGACTATAATTTAATTCTGTAATTGGAATTTTTATATAATTCTGTTGGATTACCTTTATTTAATAAATAAATTAATTAACAAATTGGCAATATTGGTAGTTCTGTATTTAGTTAGTGGCTACAGCGGCAACTAATAGGTATATTACATTCACAAAGCTCCTTCGAGGGGTTAAAATTCGTTATTTAAAATGGTCTTTAGAAATCGATTTTAAGGAGAGAAGTCCTGACATCTGTTTTTGAATGCATATAATATTCAATTGGGACCCATATTTTTATATATGAAAATTTCGTACTGTCTTGTGACCAATTTTATTTATAAACAATTAGGTTACACTTATGTTTGAATGAACAACCTCATTATTTTTTACAGCAGACATTATTTGGTAAGTGCCGTAATTTTCCTACTATAAACTTTATGAAGCAGAAAAAAGAACAAGAACAATCTTGTTAAATGGTTTAAATTACTATTATTTTTTCAATTATTCATTATTATATAAATTATTATTATATTATATTATATTATATTATATTATATTATATTATATTATATTATATTATATTATATTATATTATATTATATTATATTATATTATATTATATTATATTATATTATATTATATTATATTACATTACATTACATTACATTACATTACATTACATTACATTACATTACATTACATTACATTACATTACATTACATTACATTACATTACATTACATTACATTACATTACATTACATTACATTACATTACATTACATTACATTACATTACATTACATTACATTACATTACATTACATTACATTACATTACATTATATTATATTATATTATATCATATTATATCATATTATATCATATCATATCATATTATATATTATACCTAGCTGTACACAATAAAGAAATCATATTAGATATAAAAGTGAAAACTCCAAATTAATAACAAGAATAAAACATATAACAACTATAACAATTATATCTACTTTCACAAAATAGGAATTCTTACTCCCTCAGATGGTACACCTAAATAATACCTAGTATCAACCGATGGTCAAAATATAATTTATATTAATGAATTAAAATTTTATTTAAGATATATTTATTTATCCTATACCTATTACAGATATATATTGTTTTAGCCATGCAGTTATTAAAGTCTCATCATGAGGTACTTTACTAATACATACTAAATTTCTTAAACCATGTTTTAAACTATTTTTTCTACACCCGTATTATAACAATACACTTATATGCCCATAATCCGTTTCATAATGATACCCATTACGATACAGATTTTTCATTACGAAACAGATTTTTAATCAATAGAAACCCATAATTTTTCAATCAAGCATGCTGTGCATTTGACGTTTATCCTAGGTTCCTATGTAATTATTTTAGATGTCAAAATCAGTACGTATTAAATTTTCGTAGATACCTAGCTAAACTTCGATAATTTATCAAAATGCCTGATATCAGCGATATAGAAGAATTACCACCGACTCCTCCACACATATCGGAGAAAGCAGAAAATGCAGTTCATACGAATAATTACTGTTACCTATTGTGTTCAATAAAAATATAAAATTTATGGTTTTTGATTATTTATCGGGTGTAGAAAAAATAGCGTATGCAACTCTCATGTAATGGTTATTAATACATTACATGATCGTTGCATAATATACTATTACGCTATATGTACCTGCTTAAAAAGTGGTATCTACTTAACTAAGTATGAAAAGACTTTATAGTATAAAAAAACGTTTAAAACAGTTGGTATTGTAAGTTAAAAATATATACCTGTAAGGTATACTGCTGGTGTAATTCAATACCGGTCGGGGCATTAGTCCGCGGAGTAGCTGTTTCCTGAAATATCATTTATAGATTTGATAGCTCGTCGCCCAGGGCGAGAGGTTTGCGATTACCTACCCATATCTAGCTTAAAATACCTTTTTAATACAGTAAAAAATGTTATAAAAGCTAATAATAAAGAATATGTGGGTGTAATTTAACACTGGTCGGGGCTTTAGTCTGCAGAGTAGTTAGTTTCACACAATATTGTTAATACCTAAATATATATATAAAAAAAAATTTGAAATATTGAGAAAAATCAATTTGAACATTTTCACTTCTACACCCTGTATCTTTTCTAATATTGACATTCAGACTAAGACAATATGACTCACATGATATATTTTAATATCTAGAATCTACAGTTAGTCCATGACGCATTCATTACTAACCACTATGTATAGGTGGTTTTGACTGATTATAATTTTGTTAGCAGTTATTTTTCGAAGGCTCTGTCGAATATCCAATTTTTGAATAGATAAGATTATTATAACTAATTATTCTACTGTTCAGTTAACCAAATCACATTTCTCTTTTTGCGCGGAATACACAAAAAGCATCATTTTCAATCTTATTGTAGCAACCTTGAGGGTAACTTTTCCAAATGGAAACACATTTAATATACCTAGTTAGGACTATTAAAAAATTCCAATAATAATTTTATTTTCATCATCTTCAAAGCATTTTGTATATGTAAAAATGTTACTAACATTTTTAACAAAAATTAATATAATCACAAAAATCGTAAATGTATTTTCAGTTTTGTATACAACATTAAATCGTTTTATTCAAATTCATTTGGGGAATAGCAATATGTTTTCTGATTCACTAAACACTGCACTTAAAATGCACTATAATGTGACTGTTCCATTACGATAAATTGACATACATTTTTATCGACAAAATCATAAACAATTCAAAATTTCGTAATAAATACAAATTGAACGATTTCACTAAAATAAATTTTATTACATTCCATAAATTTTAACAGACACTTGCTCTACGTTGAGAACTAATTTCAGGAGTAAATATTTTAAACTAATTTAATAGCCACTAAAAGCGAAAATGTGTATTTTCGCATCCGTCAGTAATTCAAACTGAGCGAGGAAATATTTATAAAGACGTAAAATTTTTAGTAGAACCCACATCAGCGAAACGCTTGTAATAACGGGCGAATCTAATGAGAAATTAAACATACAAGGGTACACTACGTACAAGGTTGTTTTAGTAGTTATATTCACTATTGTTATACAGGGTGCTTTGCAAGTCGTTACAATAAATTTAGGAGATGATAGAATACTTGATTTCGAGTCGATTGAAACAAGCATACCTGTATACCAAGTGTTACAATATTTTTTAATTTAACCGTGCTTTTCTACAATTATTGAGGTGTAGAAGAAAAACAAACCTTTTTATAACAAATATTTCTATACTTTTTTTATTAGGAATGGATGGATTATTTAACCAATAAAATCCAAAGTGGCTTCGTTACTTACCTAGAACTTAATAAACATGTTTTTTCTACTTTGTAAGAGCAAAGAGTCAAATTTAAACGTGGATTTTATTTAAACCTTTGTGTGTAGGTTTATTCAGATATTATTAAAAACTTACCTAAGCAATGCTCTATCAGTTCTTAGGAAAAGTTTCTTAATAAATATTCTAAAAACCAGAAAAATTAATCTTGACACATTTAAGTATGCAGGGAGCGCATTCGCCAAAACAGAGCACAGCCATGTAGTATGTAATAAAAATCGTTTAATAAGACATTTTTTTTTGGTCGGTCAGTGGTCGCGCGGTTTAAGTCGTCAGTACTTGAATCGAGGTGACTAGATCGGAATTGGTTCGAGCCCAGCTGCAGGTTTTCCAGGTTTCCCTTATTCCTGCACTGAATAGTGGTTAGGGCCTACCAACGTAAGTCGTTCCTGGGCGCAAATGCGGCCTGCTTAATAATAATATGCTAATCCCTGTGATTAGAATGAGGGGTAGAGATATTATTATTATTATTATTTGCTAACAAGAACGCAATATTTAGAAAATATTCAAGTTATTAAAATACAGGAGGATTCAAAAAGCTGAATATTTATTTTAATTGTCAAAAGGCCAATTTAAAGTTACGGCGTAAAAAGGAAAAGCAATGTTTCTATTAAATAACTTCGTATTCCATGAGAAAACAATTGTCCTTAGTTTACATAGCAACCGTAAATGCAGATCAACTAAAGTATCTCAGTTAAAGTGTAAAGTTCAAATATCTTCATTTATTAAACCATTTTTATTACATACTGAACGGCTGTCTTGTTTTGGCGAATGCGCTCTCTGCATATTTAAACGTGTTAAGATTAATTTCCCTAACTTTTACAATGTTTAACAAGAAACTTTTCCTAAGAACTGAAAGAGCATTGTTTAGGTAAGCTTTTAATAATATCTGAATAACCCTACACACAAAGGTTTAAATAAAAACCCCGTTTAAATTTGACTCATCGCTTTTACAAAGTAGAAAAACCATTTTTATGAAGTTCTAGGTAAGAAACGAAGGCACTTTGGATTTTGTTAGTTAAATAATTTAAATAATCCATTCATTCCTAATAAAAAAATTATAGAAATATTTGTTATAAAAAGGTTTATTTTTCTTCTTCACTTCAATAATTATTGTAGAAAATCACGGTTAAGTTAAAAAAATATTAAAAAATTAATTATCACGAATATTGTAACACTTGGTATATAGGTATGTTTGTTTCAATCGACTCAAAATCACGTATTCTATCACCGGCTAAAATTACTGTAACAACTTGCAAGACACCCTGTATACAATCTATTGCAATAATAATGGCATTCCCTCAAAACAGCATTAAATAGCATGGGAACCTTCCCGAGCAGGTTTTACAGCTCCGTGCTGGTTCAAGCAGGCATAATGTGCGCGATCTTGCACTAGTAATAATAGCACTGTAGGACAGTTGAAAACTGTACCGTCAGACGCATGCGCATTGCACTTGCACATGCGTCTGATGATTGGAAACTGCTTTTGATGTAATGGGTTTTTCAATAAGAACGATATGATCTTAAAGTGAAATAAAATTTAAATTATTTCAAGTACAACCAAACTTTTTATATTATCTTAAACTTAAAGTACAGTCAATAACATTTATGTTTTGAATAACACATTGTTTAAATGTCCACTCCGACTTCGTCTATACGAATGAATTCGACGAACTCAATTTTTGATGACTTTGTGCAATAAATCGAGCGTAATCTGATGAATGCAACGTCCAATGTCCAATCTTAATGTATCAAGTGTTTGTGGTCTATTTACATAGACGGTAGATTTCAAATAGCTCCTAAAGAAGTAATATAAAGGAGTTAAATCACCACTTCTTGGAGGCCATTAAACAGTTGCATTCCTTGGAATTATCCTTTCGTCAAACTTTTCTTGCAATACGTTGATAGCTCCATGAGCAGTGTGACATGTGGTACCGTCTTGCTGGAACCACATATCTTCCAAATCAAGTGCACCTAAATTTGGCCACAAAAAATTCTTAATGGTATCGTTCACCATTCACTGTAATGCATCTCTTACCCTATTTTCAAATAAAAATGGTTCGATGATGCATTTGCTAATTTAAAAATATATTCCAAAATCGAGTCATTAGACAACTTCACTTGTCGGTGCCAGTGAACTTCTACGAATTGATCCGAATTTAAATGCTTCTAAATGTGAAGCAAATAGTTTCACGAAAAAACTGTTCTCTCATAAATATGACAACATCATTAATAAGATTGTACTTCCTTGTTGTACATCAGTTAAAAATTTAGTTATTCTAAAACGATCATATAATCCAAAAATGTCACGAGCTATGAATTGTTTTGGATTCAATATTAGGAACTGTAAGACACATACGTTAAAGAATAATACTATTTTATTATACGTACAAAGTTAGAATCTGCATGTTTAATCTGGCATCCTTTTTATTTTTATCATATTCAAACATTGAAATTTGACGGTCAATACCCAGTAAGAGAAGCAGATTCTTGATTCTTTGATAAATAGGTTTAATGTGGTCGGTCAGTGGTCGCGCGGTTTAAGGCGTCAGTACTTGAATCGAGGTGACTAGATCGGTGTTGGTTCAAGCCCAGCTGCCGGTAGACCGTATATAAACTATATTCGTGGAGAGGTTTGGCGCCCTCTCTGCGGGTATGGTAGGGTGGAAGAATGTTGGCTTGGGTCAATGTGAGAGATTGATACCGGTTGATATTTGACTACCCCCCTAATTAATGAGGTTTTCCAGGTTTCCCTCATTCCTGCACTGAATAGTGGTTAGGGCCTACCAACGTAAGTCGTTCCTGGGCGCAAATGCGGCCTGCTTAATAATAATATGCCGCCCGCTCCGACTTCTGGGCTAATCCCTGTGATTAGAATGAGGGGTAGAGATATTATTACTATTATTATTAATGATAAATCTTTAGAAATAAGAAGAACATGTGAATTTTACATTGATCTCAATTTTTACCATATATTTATTTAATGTACCGAGACTCAGAATAGCCAAAATATTACACACTATACGGTCGCGGTCTAGGCGCACTGCGAACCAGGCTAGTCTCGGTCTTCTAACGATTTTAAATGTACACGTTTGTGCTAGTAGATCGGGAGCTAGACTCGCTCGCGTCACATAAATGAGTTAATAAAAATACATTTTCCACAGAACATATTTTCGACATACAAATAATACAGTAGAACAAGTCGGAAGCGCATAGAGAACGACATATGCGACTGATTTTGTATAAAAGTCCTTGAGCAGCTCTATTCTGAGCGGTCCGTGATGCGTAGAGACCGCGACCTCTTACTGCGTACTCTCCTTTAAGATCACCAGTAACTTCTGGGAATGATATCAAACCATAAAAAACAGTATTTTACTAAATAGATAAAGAAAGATTTCGTTTTTATATCGTACTTTTCTTACACCCATAACTTCCCAATATCCTGAAGTTTACGTACCTTTGCTAATACACTTTTCTTTTGGTTACAGTATCTGTGGTTGTGGCCTTCTTCATATGTTGGGCACCTTTTCACATCCAGAGGGTATACTGTGCTTACAACCGCGACTACTCCGAGTATAGTGAGAAAGTTTACATTGTGGTCACCTATATCAGCGGCGTGCTCTACTATTTGGCCACCGCTATCAACCCCATACTTTACAACATTATGTCGGTCAAATTCAGGGAAGCTTTCAAGGTACGTAAGTAATTTTAACCGAGATATAAGGTATGTTCCTGCAGCAGTTGGAAACGAATATTTCTAATAGTTTCAAACCGTTTCCAACTGCTGCAGGAACATACCTATAGTCAAATGTTGCTTAATGATAATTATAGTAAAGCTTTTGACAGGTTAAATCAAGATAGTTTGTTGTGCAAATTATCTACCATTGTATTTTCAATCATATCATATTTTATAGTTAGGTGATTGTTTGTTCATTGACGTGATGTAAGTTCTGTCGGGATACAAACGGCTACGAGGAGGGTACATCAAGGTTATGTACTTGGTCCGCTATTGTTGTACAGTATACAAGGTGTCCAGAAACTAAACCGACAAAGACAAATTCTAAGGATGATTTCATATCAATTTCACATATTTAAATCGTCTCATCCAAAAATGCTTTCTGAGGGAGGTCGTAGGGCCCTTTGAAAATATCCATTTAAAATAGATCTTTCTGGTGTACGGTACGTCTTAGTCATTCAAAGTAAGAGTACCTTTTTAATCTAGAATACTCTGAAGTTTTAGATGTTGGTATTAAAAATGCCAAGTTGGAATTATATATGTAGGATAGGAAGGCCTTTGCTCTACTATATTGTAATTGTTATGATGGTATGATTAAGAACTTTTATAATTCATTAAAGTAATTTTTATATATTCTTTACGAGCGGAGGCGAAACAAGGCGATACGGAACAGCATTCTTAGTAAATAAAAATATGAGGGATAAAATTTCTAAATTTGAAGTAATTTCAGATAGGTTATGTATGATTAAAATCAGAAAAGAAATAAACATAGAGATATTAAATATATATGCACCAACAGAAGAAAAAACAGAAAAAGAAAAAGATGAGTTTTATGAGAAGCTAGAAGAAAATTATGGAAAGCTGAATAAAAACACAGTAAGAATGGTGGTAGGGGATGCAAACGCAAAAATAGGGAGAGAAAGGATGTATGAAAGTATAGTAGGGACAGAAAGTAAACACCGAGAGAGCAATGACAATGAGCGGAGGTTGATTGAATTTGTAGAAGAGCAAATGAAAATAATGAGCACATTCTTTAAGAGAAAAGACATACACAAGGGTACCTGGACCTCTCCAGATGGAGCATATTCGAATCAAATTGATCATGTTTGCATAGATGAGAATCACAGAAGCATAATAAAAAATGTTAAGTCATGCAGAGGGGCAGACTTACACTCGGATCACTATCTAGTGAGAATAGATTTAAAGATAAAAAAATTTATGAAAACGAAAGGATTACGAAGGAAAAAAAGACAATTAGATATGGCGACATTACAAAATGAGAGAACCCAAAAGAAGTATGAAGAGATAAGGAAAGCTTTGCAAACCAACATATAGATATTGGAAGCAAATATAAATGAAGAATGGATAAAGATCGAAAATGTCATACAAACAGCAAGTGAGAAAGTAATACCAAAAAAAGAGTTTGTAGGGAGGAAAAGATGGTGGGATGAGGAGTATATAAGAGAGACGGAGAAGAGAAATAAGCTAAGAATTAAAGCACTTCAGTCAGTACAAGAGGAAAATAAAGAAAAATATAGGAAACAAATACGAAAGGCAAAAAAAGTGTTTAGACAAAAGAAGAGAGCAGAACAGGTTAAGAAAATAGATGAAATAGAGCAACATTATAAGAGGAAGGAAATACGTAACTTCTACAGAGAGATAAAAAAGGGAAAAAAGATAAAGGAAGTAATATATGTGAGGGATGAAAGTGGCAATCTAATTGCAGAGGAAACAGAAGTAAGAGAAAGATAGAGGCAATACTTTGCAGATATGTTTAATGAAGAGAGTGTAAGGGAAGGAGAGGAGCATGAGGAGGTGATACCGGGAAGGGAAGAGGAAGTGGATGTAGAAGAACCTACAAAAAAGGAAATAGATACAATTATAGAAGCTTTAAAGAATAACAAAAGTCCAGGAAAAAACGGAATAACAGCAGAGAACATTAAGTATGCAGGAGAGGATTTAAGAGAAAAAATATACGAAATGATACAAATGATCTGGACAAGAGAATGTATGCCTGAAGATTGGAGAGATGCTTTGATTATACCAATCTTAAAAAAGGGAGATGCAACAGACTGCAGAAACTTTAGGGGTATATCATCAGGCAGCAGTCAACCACTTATTGAAATCAAAAAAATTGTCTAGAGGAGTAAAATTTAGAATGTATAAAACAATTTTGAGACCGACAGCGCTGTATGGTAGTGAAACCTGGGTTCTCAATAAGAAGTCAAGAGAAAACCTTTTAAGGTGGGAAAAGAAGATCTTAAGGAGAATTCTAGGGGGTAAGAAGACGGGTGAAGGCTATGTAAGGAGAAATAATGAGGAAATATACGCAATGTACCAGGCACCAACAATAGACGAATTTGTAAAAGCCAGAAGAGTGCAGTGGCTAAGGCATCTAGAACGTATGGAAGACGAAAGGGCAGTTAAGAAAATAGTAGAGAGTAAGCCTAACTACAAGAAAAAAAAGGTAGACCGAGGAAGCGATGGAGAGAGGTGGTGGCAATAGATCTAAGGGGAAAAATGTAACGGATTGAAAAAGGAAGGCGAAGGACAGAATGGATTGGAGGAGAATAACTCTGGGCCTAAAAGGCCTGTAAACAGCTTTTAGAAGCAACAATTGATAGCAATACAAACACTGTTTTAATATGTGCGTTTCAGTTTTCCGATATGCCCTAATGTAGCAATGTTACAGCCAAATTTAACGTTTTCACTTGATCACCTTGTACATAATCATATTATGTTGGCTGCTACTCATTTAAAAAAATATATAATTTTCATAAAAATCGCATACAAAAATATGACTCGAACGTACGTTTGTTTCAATGAAATCGTTTATATTTTCCATATTTCTTTCTGCGTGATTCTAAAAAATATATGTTATATACAGCGTGTCTAAGCTCTCGTGTGAACAGCTCTTTATTTATATCCAAGTCGGTTAGTAAATCGAAGCAGAACTATTTTTTTATGGGTAGGGTTCTGCAAGGTCACCATTTGACAACAATTGGATTGTGATTGACACAAACCTTTGGCCTCCTACGATTTTTTATACAGATTAATTTTCACGTGCTCCAAAATAATTTAGTACCAAATTTGAACAAAAACTATCCAACTATACTCCATCTAAATATTATAGACAGTTGAATGACCTGAAAATATAACGTATGTAGTTTAAAGCTTAGGCGAACGTGTTACTTTTCTGAAAAGGTTACAAATGATGATGATGAAAATAGGTGAAAAATTGAAAACAGATATGTTATGTTTAGATTTTTTGCTGTAATATAAATAAACATAGCATGTTTATGCTTCTACAAAGCTTTGTTGTTAGGTATAAGCAAATTTCCACACTACTCCTGACATTTGTAATAGACATTTGTAATATGGTTTTTGTTTTTCCAATTGAAATAAGAAAACTTTTCTTTCTTTGAGGGTTCCAGAATATTCTTCATCATTCGATGTCAAAACACAATCACAATAACTAAATACTAACTTGTACTAAAAATTATACACTTCACACAGTTCACACTTCAAATTCGCAAATAAAATATATTTAGATTACTATACTCGCGACAAGAATTCAGACGACTTACGTCATACGAACAAATGAATAATTCATTATATTTTCATCAAAATATTTAAGAAACTGCAACTGATAGTAATAAAACTATATACTACACTAAAAGTTTGCATTATATATTGCACTAAATTGCAAAAAATGATTATTTTTAACGCGACCAAATATTGAAAATTACGTTGACAATAAAAACAAATGTGTAACGTCAGCCGTGACGTAAGACGTCTGAATTCTTGACGCGAGTATACCACAAAAAAAAAACTCACGTGAAGGTTATACCCTGTTATAATACAGGTTATAAAATCATTACAATGTATAGGGCAATCCAACGAACTGTCAAATCACTTTAAAAATGGCGGCTGTAGGACAAACAACTCGACATATGACAAGCAGATATTTGTGCTTTTGTGTAGAACTTTTAGTTATTGGTCTGTGTGTAGAACTGTGTGTTTGCTCATTATATTTTATACCTATTTCGGAATACCAAGTATAATTCAGACTATCATAATGGTTTTGTTTTGTTGTGTTATGAATTGTTGGAGTATAGGACAGCGAGAAGATCAAGTTAGATTTTTTAGGATTCCTGCTGCATTGAATTATAGACAGAACTGATCTCAATGAACTCTCATATAAGACGGCAAAAGTGGCTTAGTGCAATAAAACAGCAAGACCTAACTCAAGAAAAAATTAAATACAGTGTACAAGTTTTAAATATATTATTTATAAATAAGTACCGAAGTTCTTTTTTCTCTCCAATTAGTAGCATAATTACACCCCCGCCAGCCCTAGCAATTCAGGGTCCTGGAGAATACTATATATATATAATGTTAATAAAAAAATATATTGATAACAATATTGGCAGTTATATATAATTAATTAATAAACAGAGGTACGTAATTTGATTTTAACAATTATTTATGCATAGATACATGGCAAAATTTATTTTCAGTTAAAGAAAAATTCTGCGGGGGCTTGAAATTCTTAATAATGCGACTGTTTCCAATTCACATATATTTGACAAAAATTATATATAATAAATAAAAGTCCATTTGATAGAAAAAAATCTAAAATATATTTAATAAAAAAATATTAAAAATTAATTATATATAATTCTAAAAAAATTGGGTACATAGATAAATAGTACAAAATGTTTAAAAATCAATTGGTTTGTTGATATTTTAAATAATTGCGGCATTGCAATAATAATTTAAAGTATGATATAGCACAATAAAAAACATTAGCAGCAGGGAAAATCAAATTTAATGCACCAAGTTCATTTTTGATTAGTCTACTATTTCTTGCCTCGGCCCATTTGAAAGAAAAAATTTGTAGATATACCGAAGTGCAGTGAATACTGAGAATAATAATAATTTTACGAATATTCAGCAACTAGAACGTTTTACCTAAAATATAAACCCACTTTTTCTATATTATTTTTAAAACGTTTTAGATTATTAGTTTCTTTATAGTTTTGAGGTAATTTATTATACAATTTTATTCCTGTATATTTAGGACTATTTTCATATAGTACTAAGTTATGATTAGGTACAAGTAAATCATTTTGCCCACGTGTGTTATAATCATGATAATGACTATTATTTATAAAAGTATTACTAATAATCTAAAACGTTTTAAAGAGAATATAAAAAAAATGTTATTAAAACACTGTTTTTACACTGTTGATGAATTTTTACAATATTCTTTTTAAATGTACCCTTCTGTTAATTATTTTGTTTTAATTTATTTAATTATTATATTGGTTGTAGTATTCTCTGTATAAACAATGTAAGTATTTGTTGATTATTAGGTGAAACTGTTGTTTACTAAAATTTTAATCAGTATAAGGTTAACTTGTTGACGACTCCTATACCTGTATGGGTCACATGGATAATAAATATTATTATTATTATTATTACTTTTTCTATATAAATATATGAGAAATAGGCTCATATTACACTTTCTAATATGAGATATGAAAGAGTTGCTGATCTGGCAGGAACTAGGGGGCCCCACTAATCGCAGGGCCTTGCTCAGTGCCCAATGGAAAATAGGAGCCTGCATAGGTAGGTATATATTACTTTTACATATAAATATTACAGATATTTAAAACTTCAGAAAACATTAGCACAACACTCCATTTTCGTTTATATCTACCCATCTTGGTCTCTGACAACGTTGCAGTGGTAATTTGATAACCCAAATGCAATGTAGGAATCCAATCAAGATGTAAGTTATCTGTTAAAGTAGCCGGTTTACCTGAAATATATGCTTTTAAATTGTTGTATATAACTTTTTATTAACTAACCCGATACAAAATGTTTTGAACAAACGACGCTGTATTTAATTTTTTCTTGAGTTAGGTCTTGCCGTTATATTGCCACTTTTGCCGTTTTATATGAGAGAGTTCATTGAAATCAGTTCTATGTCTATAATTCAATGCAGCAGGAATCCTAAAAAATCTAACTGATCTTCTCGCTGTCCTCTACTCCAACAATTCATAACACAACAAAACAAAACCATTATGATAGTCTGAATTATCCTTGGTATTCCGAAATAGGTATAAAATATAATGAGCCAAACACATAGTTCTACAAAAAATCACAAATTTCTGCTTGTCATATGTCGAGTTGTTTGTCCTACAGCCGCCATTTTTAAAGTGATTTGACAGTTCGTTGGATTGCCCTATTGCACTTATTCGCAAATTCACTTTTCACGATTAAAGAAACACTTATTTCATATACAGGGTGTTCGAAAAGTAATGGGACCCAGTTTAAACATAGCTTCCTGTGGTCAAATAAAACCGATTTAGACAGACTTAGCTTAGTCCAAAAGTGCTTCGTTTAGAAGTTACAGGGCATGAAAGAAAAAAAAAAGTTTTCTTGTTATGGGCATAATTAAGAAACGAAACGTCCAATCATATTCAAATTTGGTACAGTTATGTTTTAGATAAGTACAAGCATTGTGAAGGAGTAAGTAGTGCCTCATATCGTAGAGGGCGCTCTCGGCAGTTTTTTGCAATTAATTTTTATTGTATCTTTTTTGTTGGTCCTATTCTGATACGCTTGACTGAAAATTATGATGGAGAAATTAATTTTGTGTAGAAAAGCTACACTTGTTTCATATTGATAAAATGCACCGTTTTAGGTCAAAATGCGTTTGAAAATTTCCGCACATTAAAATAGAAATAAATTTTTTAATTCGATCAAGTTACCACTTGGCAAACTGACGTTGATACGCTCAAATTAAATAAAATTTGATCAAAAGCTTGTCAGATTAATATTAATTGTTGTACTGACTTACTAATTATCGTTGTGTAGTTGTGTAAAATGTAAATGTAATGTGTAAATAATTTCAAATTATTAGTATTATTTTGTCAAGTTTTGAAAACATACCTCGACATAATCAGTTTTCCACCTCAGAAACGGCAGATATAATCGCTGTTTATTGCCAAAATCAATTTATTGGAGGAGCTGCAGAAAGAAGGTACAGTTATATGGAACAGGTATAGCTTTTCTACGCGAAATTCATTTCTTCATCATAATTTTCCGTCAATCGTATCAGAATAGGACCAACAAAAAAGACACGATAAAAATAAGTTACAAAAAAAAAAACTGCCCCCTACGATATGCAGCACTACTTACTCCTTCGCAATGCTTGTACTTATCTAAAACATAAATGTACCAAATTTCCACATGATTGGATGTTTCGTTTCTTAATTATACCCATAACAAAAAAAACAATTTTTTTTTGAAATCCTGTAACTTCTAAATGAGACCAAGCTAAGTTTGTCTAAATCGGTTCTATTTGATCACAGGAAGCTATGTTTAAGCTGGGTCCCATTATTTTTCGGACACGCTGTATATTTAAATACCATTTAAAAATATCACTATAAAACAATAAAATCGAACGTATTACCGAAGGTAAGAAAGCGCGCGAAAATCGTATATCAGCGTTACTGTATTGGAATGTCAGGATGTGCTGACGCGAGCCTACGCGCGAGCGAGATAGACTTATACATATGTATTTCTTAAACAAGAATAACAATGTATCTTCACATATCAACTCTACGTTTCTTTCTTGCGTTGCCCCTTATCTTTTAACAACAAAAATATCTCCATTAGTTAATTGTAATAAAACAACAAAACTGAATAAAATATGAACTAAACATGGAACTTTTATTTGACAGTATTAAACTCCTTAGGTAAACGTGAAATAGACGAACGAACATTTACTCGTATATACTTATTCCAATTATTGAGAAATCTCTGAACTAGATGTGACAACTCTGTTTAATGATTTATCAGGTCATTCAACTGTCTACAATTTTTAGAAGGAATATTGGTTATTTTTCTACGAGCCTATAAATTAAAAAAAAGTGTATTTGGTGATGAGTATCTAGAATACAAGAGCAAGTTTAAATATAGTAAAATATAATATATAATAATAAAAATTTCAATAATAATTAACAGTAACAATATAAATTTTCTGATCATGGAATAATAATTTTTCATTTAATTTAATTTTTTATTGATATCAGTCAAATCCCCTTTTAATGATAGAACGTACAAGTAGCTGCCCTGCTGGAAGCGCTTCATGAAGCACTTTTGTACAGGGCCTATAGTCCTGCTAGTAGTACCCAAATTTTCGTCAAGCAAGACACCAACAGAACATTTCAGTTAAAGTTGTTCTGTTATTAGATCATGAAATATTATTTTGGTATTTTGCCAGTTGCGGAGCATTTCTTAAATCACAGATAAATAATAAATTAAATCATTTAACATTTGTTTTTACAACACTCTTAACAGTTCCATAACATCTTGCTATACGCCACTGATCTCCAAACTGAGAAAAACTCCAAGAATTATTGTTTTTACTATCAAATACAGTCGCCGCGACGGAAATACGCTGCCCTAGGCCCATCATTTTTGCGACTAAAGTACGCGGTTTTAATCAAGTTGTAACTTCTAAACAAACAGAAGTACAGTCGCGGTTAAAAAATGTGCTGCAAGCCCATAATGTTTACATTTACCCTATAGTAAAATTTATCCTGCCTGACGTATGCAAAACCCTAAAATATTATGTTTTTCAATGTACTGTTGGTAGGACGCTGTACATTCTATCATTAAAAAGATAATAATTTTTCCAATTTCCTCTTCATAAATGTTTTGCAGTTGCTGCAGAGTAATTCCTAAATATGCTAGGCTTATTATATTATATATCTTGGTAACTCATCTAACGTAGTTGGTTGACTTATAAAATTTAGATTTTATAAATTCCCAGAAGGAATCGGAATCGGAGATAAATCTGGGATTCAATTTGCTGTATTTTGCAAACGGTTGAAGCAGATATATAAACGTATAATATCTTTAGAATCAGAAAGACTAGTAGATTTTAAATAGAAAAATATTCAAGGTGTTCCATTAAAAGAAAAGACGTCAAAGGTAGTGACGTTTAAGAAAAACTTTTTTTATCTACTCCTATTAATTTATATATTAATTATTCAACTGCTTTTGAGCAATTAATAGTATCAATAAATAAATAGCGTGAGTTTTTATATATCGGTATGTTATAATTCGGTATGTAAATAGTGTACGCAGTAAATTCTTGGAAATTTTTAAGCCGATAAATACGTTCCATTGGTGTAAAATGGAAAGAATTTTTAACAAGTGGAAAGGAATGAATAATTAAAAGATTTAAAAAAAATTAAATTTCATACAACCAACAGTTTGTGGGGAAAAAATAATAATAGTTTTCCTTACTCTAAATATCTTTTCGTTACCGGTTAGTAATAACCGCAGTAGGCGGTTGATATGTTGATGTTTCTCTGTTGTCTCGTCAAACAAATCAGGTTTGACAGTTTTCCGTACAAATATTAGAGAATAAATTGACGAAACATGCATACGGCACGATTGGTAACAATTATAGGAATTCCTTGATTAGAAATATTTGCAAAAACTGTCAATTATAGACCTAATAAATTTTATATACTTTTTTACTTACTTTATATACTTTTTTATACTTACCTATTAAAATGATGTTATTTTAATTATCATATAGATTTGTTTATTATATGTTACCTATTTAGTTTCATTTTTACGGTAGAAATTTGGAAGAAAATTATTTATTTTGTACCTACCAAAATGTTTTAATTGTTCTAAACTTATTGCATGTGTTCATACAACATCAAAGTATTATTTTTTAATGTCTGTTTTATTTACCGAGTACCTATACATTCCTAAAATTATATATTATATATAAATATTATTGGAAACAACTCGCAAAATCATTGATTTTAACTTATGCACCTTATTAATTAACATTTAATTAAATTATTATCATTGAGGGGACTAATGTCATTTGATATTTTAACAAAATAATTTTGACGTTTTCAAATCAATTTCCTTTCTCGATACTTGTATCTTAGTATTTATTGTTATAGTCGTAGATAAAGTATAGTATTCAACTTGCGGTAATGGTCATAACTCACTTGATGAATTACAGCACTCGTCTGCGGCTCGTGCTGCAAACTTCATCTGCGTGAGTTATGACCTGCATTACAACTCGTTAAATAATATACTATTACAAAATGATTATTTATTATTTGACAAGATATACGCATAATATGTTTTTTCTAATTTTTACGTATAAAGTAACAGCTTTTGTTATCGAAACAAGTGTCAAAACGTTCTACTTTATGTAACTAGTTACATAATGAAAACCATTATGCAAGTGGTTACGAAAAGTTCGTTATGTCACTAATTGCAAAAAAAAATAAACAAAATAAAACAGAAAAATAATGCTTCGCAATAATTACTTTTGAAAAAACATTTGATTTGTTCGCGTGGTATACATCGGACTGCCTTTTCAAAAATGCTATCAAATATTGTGTGTTTTATACTATACTTTTTTTTTAAGACAACTTAGTTCTCAACATGGAGTACTGTGCCCACAGCGTAGAAGCCTTCAAATTCTTACCTTCAAAATATGTCAATAGCACGTTCTCATTGACTTGTTTTACTTACTTCTGTTCACGCCATTTCTCAAATTTTTCATAATCCAAGTCATATACCGCTTTGGATTTTTCAGGAATCAGTGAACATACGGCATTTCTTGCGGTTTCTTCGATATAGCTTGGTAATAGTAACGATCAGCGTCACTGACCTACTAGATAATTGTTATTTAAATTATACATGCAAATGATCAAAATTAAAAACTTGTATTTCCCATTTTTCGTCGAAATTAGAAAAAATCTTGTATACAATACGTTATGAAATATAACTGATTACATAAATAGCTATTATAAAACACTTACGCAAAAAATATCCACCCACATGTACAAAGCATCTCCTTCTGGTAAAAAATTGTGGTAATCAAAAATTTTTTTTGTTCAAATTGGCTTAATATTTTTAATTTCTTTGTTATATAAGAAATTCATTTCAACACTCAATTCTGAACCTTAACTTTGCAACCATCAACATAACAATATGACATATCTTGCCAGCTGAAGTTGTGAAGTATTTTTCTGTTGTTCGTGCTTTCAAAATTGATTGCAATGATTTTTGCCATATCTAGAGCATGCCAATGTGATCAATTACTTTAAATAAAAATTGGAGATATTGAAGATATGCGAAATAGATTACTGATCACTCTGCCAACTACAAAAACAAAGAAAAAAGATCCTTTATTGTAAACGAATATTTGGACCGCAAGACCTACACAAATAGATAGTAACAGATTTTTTTAAAATATTCGAATGGTAAAGTATATAACCAAAGCCAAAACAAGTTGCTGCATTTCTCAAATGACGGTCGAATATACCCACCTGACATTGTTTCCGTAGAACTTCAGCTACACTATTAATAAATTCAGGAGCTGATATCACAACTTTAAAACTGCAAGTTGGATGGAAATTTTCAATGGTAGCTGAAGGCTACATTGAGGAGTTCATGACTAGTAAATCAGTCGTTAGCAAAAGGAATCCCTACTGCAAGTAATTACATCAAATGCTGGAAGAGATTTTTTAAATAATTTAACCACTTTAGATGATTCAATAGTTCATAACCAATCTACTAGTGAAAACACTTTAACATTTCAAAATAAAAAATTACAAATTAAAATACAAGGTGTATACAGTGTACAGTAGGTAGGTACTAAGCCCAGAACAAAATATAAAAATTAAACCTGATCATAAATACAATTGAAAATATAGTCCAACAAGATCATAGTTGATGCATTAAACATAAACCCAAATAATCTATAATTATTCACTATCTAAAAATTCATTAATTGAGTAAAAACTATTTTAAATTAAATAATACTTAACTTCCTTCTTAAATCTTTTATTACATGTAACACTTTATTATATATTAATATCCCCATATATTTGGAACTTTCCTCATATTTGCTTAAATTATGCAGTGGAATCATGAAATTTTTACCGCGTCTGGTATCATAATTGTGGTAAAAGTCACTGGTTAAAAAAATAAGCTTATGTTATCTCTTACATATAAAAGAATGTATAAAATGTAAACACATGGTAGAGTACTGTGCCCACAGCCACAATTTGCAAATCTTTAAAAGTATTTCTACATGATTCGTATCGGTACATCCCTAATATATTTCGAATAGCTCTCTTCTGTATTCTAAATATTCTTTCAGAAACATGTGATGCGCCCCAAAAAATTATACCATACGATGCTCTTGATAAAAATTCTGCATAATAAAAAGATAAAACTGTTTGAGTATTTGCAATTCTAGACAGCCTGTATAGAGCATAACATGTAGATGATAATTTATTTGCTAATGTATTAATATGCATTTCCCAGTTCAATGCGCAATCTATTGTTAGTCCCAAAAATTTAGTAGAATTTGTTTATTTAACAGATGTATTTCCTATTTTAATTAAACTACTCTTGTCCCGAACTGAATTCCTAGGTGAAAATATCATAAAAAGCGTTTTAGTAATGTTTAAAAATAACCTTTTAATTTTAAATAATCGGCATATTTTCTTACATCGTTCTGCAGAAGGGATAAAGCATCTTGTTGATTATTTCCATAACACAAATACGCATTATCGTCAGCAAACATAATTAAATTTTCATTGAAATGGGTTGATAAATCATAGACATAAATTAGAAAAAGTAATGGTCCAAGTATCGAACCTTGCGGTACTCCAAGTTTAGTATTGAGTTTTCCCGAAATAGATCCATTTACTGCAACTACCTGTGATCTATCACTAAGATAAGATCTTATCTAGCTATTTACTTTACCACGTAATCCATATTTGTCAAGTTTTTCAATTAAAATATCATGATCAATTAAATCAAATGCTTTACTTAAATCCATAAACAGGCCAATGCACTTTGAATTTTTATTGAGATTTTCATATAATTTTTCTATGAAGGACATAATAGCAGTTTGAGTCGAATGATTTTTCCGAAAACCGTGTTGTGCTTCTGAGAATATATTAAAATTTTCCACGTACTGTATAATTCTGTTAAAAACAACACGTTCTAACATTTTAGATACAGTGGACAACAATGCAACTGGTCTATAATTTTCAATTAAAGAACCATCACCAGATTTATATAGCGGAGTAACCTTTGATATCTTGAGAACATTTGGAAAAATACTCTCACTCAAAAACATATTTAATAGGTGCATCAGTGGAACCACCAAAAAGTGAACTGATTTCTTTAATAAGTCGGACGTTATGTTGCCTAATCCAGCAGATTTAGAGTTTTTTAAATGCATTACAATATTATAAATTTCTCTCTCACTCACGGGTTCCAAGAACATCGTAGGGTATTCTGAATTTACTCTAAAATTTAATTTTGCGGTTACGCCCAATTCATTATTTAATTTAGTAGGTAGATCTCTAAAATATTTATTGAAATGTTCAGCCATTATTAAAGAATCAGATATATCTTCTCCATTTATTGATATTTCACTAATAGACTTCTTTATTTTATTATTAGATAGGTTATTATTGATAATAGTCCAAGCTGCTTTAGATTTATTTCCAGAATTATTATAGAAGGAGTCATTACATAACTTTTTCGCGTTAGAAATAACTTTCTTATAATTTTTTTATATTTGTTATAATACATGATATCATTTGGACTGTTGGTCGCCGTTTTTAATTGGTATCAAAATTTTAGTGTTTGTGGCGATACCCTTATACCCCGCGTTATCCATAAGTGATTTACTTTTTCATAATTTTTTAGAGTAACAGGGAAACATACATCATGATAGTAGGACAGAGTGTTAATAAATATTTCGAAAGCCTCGTCTACTTGAGCGGTATTTTGAATTTCATCCCAGGTTTCATTTGCAAGACATTTGAAATATGTTTCATAGTTTTGGATGCTGTAGTTTCTTGCATAATAGATGTTTTTCAGCTTTTTTTATCACTTTTATACTCATAATGAAGCAATTGCGAAGAATGATCTGATAATCCATCATGTAAGACTTCACAATTTATTACATTGGAATGATCAAAATTTATACAAATATAATCAATACATGACGAACTATTTTTCGATATTCTTGTGGGCTCATTTATTAGCATGTTAACATTATAGGCTTGAAAAAGATCATACAAATTATTTCTATCAAAGGAATTAGAAAGATAATCAATATTTAGATCACCGCATATTATGATGTTATGTGATTTAAAAGTCCTTAATATTTTTTCTAAAATAGTGACAAATTCTAAGAAATTTTCTTGAGGTGATCTATATATTCCTATAATCTTAACAATATAATTTACAAAATTAACTTAAATAACAGCCAATTCTATACATTTTTCAACAGATAAATCCATGATATATTTAATTTCCTTTATTTCAGCATTTAAAGAGACAATAAATAGACAACTTACAAACGTTCATTGCCCTTTATAATTTAGGAAAATTTAAGTAGGACAATGAATAAGCAGAAAATCACGAATTTTATTTCTGATACTTGTTCCACATGTTGTGCCTAAAAACAATCAGAACAGATTTTTCATTAAAAAATTATGTCGAAAACGCAGACCAATAAACGTTTACCACCCTATATTAGTATGCTCTTTTCATGTACAATCGTTTGCAATAATAATGACACTCTCTTAAAACAGTTTTTGAATTTCTGGAAGTTCTGAATAGAAATTTCATTAAATCTCTCTTGGTGAGTGAAACAACTAATAACTAATGTTAAAAATTTAAAGCAGATTTCAATATGAATAGGTCAGAAGTTCAAAAAAAATCGCAAAATTCATTTTAGTGAGTGTCATTAATATTGCGAACGATAGTACTTACCATGTACTTGACTATATTTCCTTTATTCACCTTTTTCACCTTTTATCTTGGAAGG
This sequence comes from Monochamus alternatus, assembly GCA_037114965.1. Lineage (NCBI taxonomy): Eukaryota > Metazoa > Arthropoda > Insecta > Coleoptera > Cerambycidae > Monochamus > Monochamus alternatus. The sequence goes on along the minus strand of CM073435.1, from coordinate 17,206,712 downwards.
AAGCAATTTGTTGAACTATAATAAGACCGCATTAATAAAAATCTATGTTTTAGTTAAATATGTAATAGAAAATTGGTACTCTCAATTAAAATTTAGATATTAATTTGAATTAATCGATAACCTAATGTTGTTGGTTTCATTATTCATAAATTATGTGAAAGATACTTTATCACCTTATGTTTAGATATATCAACATTTTTGCTTATTTTTAATAAAATGTCGAATAAGCTGTTAATGTATCTGTAATTGATTGCAAATTAGTTGGGAAATATGGTAGGACAGGATAGAATTTGACCCGAGATCAGATAATTAATGTTACGCTTTCAAAAGGTAATGTATCATAGCTAAATCCCACTCCTCACAAACAACGGAAACGTTACCCGTGTTGCTCCCGGTTATATTTATCTCTGAATAGAATTTACATTAATCTGATTTTATTATTTATGGGAGAGAGTTTAGTATTTGCAAGTTTCATCCGCAGTCTTGACAGAATGAGTATCCATTTTGGCTTAAATTGTTTATAATAAATGAAATGTAACGGACTTGGTATTCCCAAATATTACATAATTTAAATTGAAGATTATACATATTATTTATTTCATCTAGTTTCATTCAATAATATGAATTTTACAGTTCTATAAATAGTTAAGGCACTAGTGCTGTAATAGATGCCCTTACAATACTAGTGCTGTAACGAAAAAAAATGTTTTTATTAACATTTTTAACAATAATACACTATTTATAATTAGAAATTTGTATACCAGAAGTAGAAGGGGTGGAGCTGTTTAAGTTCGAATTTTCAATCGTTAAATCAGTATTTGACCCCATGATTTTCTTTTCTATCTCTTTCTTATTCTCCAAAGAATTCTTCTGCCGTAGAGGATTTCCAGCCTTTATGACGCTTTAACATCTGTATATCTGCACCGCCATTAACCAGAATGGTGCTTGAGGTCCTTCTAAAACAATGTCCAATGTCGACATTCTTCAATCCAAGGCTGGGAGGTACATTGTCCTTGTCTGTAGAATACAAAAAACCGCCTGTGAGTTGTATTGGGAAGATGCAGCTCAGCATATCTTCGAAAAATATTTAAACAGTTGTTACCTACCACATTTCTTTGTATTATAACAAATTCTTCTCTATTCTAACAATTTTTGTTTTCTTGTATGAAATCACAACTTTTATATTGAAGTCATTGTGAGTATGAGCCAACATTAGCTTACTTAATTCTTCGCGGCGACATGATAGGCTGATAAAATGCTGATTACCTTCGTGAGTAAATATGTTTAATCATCTACAGTACTTAGAAACTTATATACTTCTTCCTTTGTAAAAATTCTGGACATTGTGGTCTTGTAACTCTCTGAATTTCTTTTCAAAAATGCGATTAGTTGAGAAAATTCGCTTATATCTGGAGTTTTCTTAACTGAAATCGCTCCATTTGCCCCTGCTTTTTGAAAAGCGCTTTTTATATTTATGGGTTTGTTTGACAAAGTTTTGACAGTAACCATAAGAAAACTTGATCCGTAAACTTAATAGTAGGCACTTTTTTCTGTTCATAGAAAATATACCAGCTTCTTGCCGCGTTTGACACTTTTTGCCAAATATATATTTTTTCGTGTTACTAAATGAAAGTTATAAATTTTGTACTATATTCTTGTTGTCAATTCATATTACTACACTTATACTGTGAATAACTGTTACATAATTATAACCTCAGAATCATCTGAAGCCACTAATATTAACATATTTGTTAAACTGTTCATACTGTATAGAAAAGTTCAAAAGCCATATATACGACCGACGATAAAATATCTTTATACGGTGGCGATGTTACATAAGAGAGGAGTTTGCATCTTCCGCCTGATGTATCGAAATCAGAAGCTATGCCATGACCTATTTTGTTTGATTTATGTTTATGCGAATAACGGAAATGGAGCAATTTCAAACAGACATGCCTTAAGACAACAGCTTCTTTTTCTCTTACTGTATATCAAAGGCAACATTTAAAAACCTTAGGAATCTGTACATATATATATATGGGTTCGAAAAATACAAATATTCTCTGGTTTACAATAAAAAAGATATAAATAAACTGTGGAAATATTTTTTTGTATTATTTTGTTCGTCCTGTGTTATTTACAAAAACATAAATCAAAGCAAAATAGGATAAATACGAGTATAGCTGTGGAATACAAAAAAAGTATATACGCCCATCGTCTAATGATGTTCGAATAAGTCGGTCCCCTCCCCACTTTCACCTAAAGTTTTCCATCGACACTTTTCTTCCTGCCTATCCACTTAGTATCGATGACCGGCATGCTGGTTATTCATTGCATGAGCTTGTTTATCCCATAATGAATATGGAAGATTTAATTTTGTAGAGCAAAGATTTGAAATCGTGAAGACTTGCCAATAGAGCCATTAACGCCTAGACATTTTGTTCCTCTTACATAAAAATAATGGAAAGACTCAATAAAACCAGTATATTCCCAGTTTCTTTGCGTTGTTCTTGGCAAATTAAAATTTATTTATTTCAGGCTAATCTGTAGTACAAATTACTTGCACTGATATCGGGGCATGTAAACCCCAAGTATTAGTACACACAACGTCAAAAGTCTACCCCCCCCCCTCCCCCTCATTCTCGTTAAAGCAATCTTTTTGTCAAAAAAACCAAATCCATTTATAAAAATATATTGTCTTCTGAATCTTTCTTTTTGTGTAAAGAATATGTTCGATAAACTGAGTACTTAGAAAATTAAAAACCAGCAATTGTGTGACATTTTTCACAAAATTTATTAAATCAAAAAGAAGTAACAAAGCAAGTTCTCTACTTGACTAATAGTCGGTATGTCCTCCACCATGTTCCAATAGCATATTGACACGTTTGTACATTGAGATAATGAAGCGGTTAACGATCTCTTGCGGAATATTGTTCCATTCCTCTTCTGCCGACTCATCTGCAGTCTGAGATGGAGGAATATGATTATGAATGGCTCTAGGAACGAAATCCCACATGTTTTCAATGGGATTCATGTTAGTAGAGTTGGCTGGTCAATCTAATCTATTGATATGTCCTGCTTCGAGGGTTTCTTGAATCCATTTTGCGCGATGTGTGGACGAGCGTTTGTAGGGGGTAGATAATGGGTGTAATAACTTGTTCGATGTAAATTTGACTGGTCATATTCTGTGGTATGTGAATTAATGGGGTGCGGTGGTTGAATATTATTCCACCCCAAAGCATTACCGCACCCTCTTCATATGGAGCAACTTCACGGGGAAAATGAAGTCGTTGTTGGTGATCTGGTTCTCTCCAGACTTTGTCGATTGTCATCAGTAACCAGCCCAATTCTGGTTTTGTCTGCAAATAAGACCCACCGCTACCGGCGTAAAAGGTAACCGCTATGCTCTCGCGCCCACTGGAGACGGGCAGCACTACCTTGGAAATAGAGTGGGGACCCGTAATGGTCTTCTAGCACGTAAATTTGCGTTGTGGATTCGTCTTCGAATAGTAGGTGTCGATATCACACGGCAAAATGTACCTTGAAAGTGAACCCTGAAAGCTGAAGCTGAAGATGTGTGGTGTCTAAGGGCATATTGTACCAAATACCGATCCTCCCTTTCATTAGATATTCGAATACGTCCACTGCGTGGTCTGTTTTCCACTGTATCAAATTCTTCATATCTATGTACTATTCGTACAACAGATGATCTAGGAATGCCCAGCATGTTCGATATCTGATGATTAGAATTAGAAATTTCACGTCCTGGCATTATAATGTACAAAAATTCAAGGAACACTTGGCTGAATACACTGCCAAACTGATCAGATTTGTAAAAACATTGGTAATAAAGTAAAGGTTTATGGTCTGCAATTTTTTATTGTCTTTCTTGTTCCCTAACTACATATACTTTTTTACCACATTAAGAAAAACCACTAGGTTTAATCGAATCATTTTATATACAGGGGGTCCAAGACTTTTGACGTTGTGTGTACTAATCGTTAGTAAAGATGGAAGTGAGAGTGAATAAAAACGAATCCTATTTTACTAACGATAAAGTAAACACCCCACCACTATACTCATAGATAGTGATCGCTTAGTGTTTAGTGCGTTCACTGAGAACAAACACACTAACGGTACCGGTTTCGCACTCAGAACTCCAACTAGTGTGAACTTCTACTCTCACCTTAAAAGTGATTAACGCAACTGATTAATACCTAATAATTAGCATTAAGCTCGTATAAACCATGTTTAAAAGAAGATTATCTAGATTGAAACAAAAAAATCGGTGCAATTGGCTGATTTTGAGTTTCATTGTTAAGTTAGGTCATCATTTTCTTAATTATGCATCCAGGACTGTTCTGACAATTTTTCGATGCATGATTGAAATTTAATTTACTTGGAAAAAAGGTAAAACTTTTACATATAAGACTTCTCTATTGCAAGTATCATCAGGAAGTTGTAGTTCAATTTTTATACATTATACATGCCGTACCCTATATGGGTATATTTATTGTATTTCAAAAAGCACATACCTATATAAGATGGTATGTAATGATGGGTAATAGAATAACAATAGATTGTAGACGTCAAAATAATAGAATTTAGGCCTTAGTAAAACGTTGTTGGTTTGCGTTGTACAAGGTGTAAAATGTAGATTTTAAATTTCAAATTTATTCCATAATTTAGACACTTTTGATGAGAATGACGTAGAAACTTAACCCAAAGGATTCTTCATAGTAAGAAATCCGAATCTGAACTTAATTTTTTAGATATCTGTGGACGCACTGTGGTATTTCATCACAGTATTGTAAAGCCCTGTCTGAATTTTGAATAAATAATTAGATAGGTTTATTATTTTTAAGTAAAAAAACTGTTTAATATTGAAAACCTACTCTGATTTCGAGATATTTCCATTATTTGATGACGATGGGTGGTTTCCGATCTCTTTTAACATTGTCCTTAGTCCAAATAGGATTTGTCTTACGGAACCGATGATAATGATAGCAAAAACCAGCTATCTAACATGGATTCAGTGTCGAAACATCAATAATCTGAAGTAGATTTTTTTAGTTCTTACAATATGTCAGGATACAATGACTTCAAGTATTTTAAAATGAGAAATGTGATTTATTTTTATACTCATCAGTGTCAATTTCGACTATAACAGTGAAAAGCAGCATAATTTAACATTTTCAATTTGACTTGAATCAACTTATTCGTAATTTAAACAAAAAAAAATATTTTAACATAGTTTCTTAAAAACAAGGAATTAGATGTCGCTACAGTTTAATATATCATCACTCCAACGCCAAAACCACGAATGTGCAAATCAGTAGTTTTGAGATAATTGTATTTTAAATATTTGTACAGCTGCTGAAAATTAAATGTTCAAAAATATTTGCTGCTGTATTATTATGGACTATTATTAATATTCTAATCTGTGTTTAAATTACATTTTGTAATAATTCGTATTTTTTAAACAAAAACACAATCGTTGTTTTGGTCTTGCCAACTATTTAAGAAAGCCAAGTTGAATTATTGTTTTTGCACGGGAACTAATTTTTCTTAGATAGGACTGCAACACCGCGGATGCACTAGAACTACTAGTGTGTACGTATGCCAAAAAACTAAGAATGTGGCATATTCGTCAAATTGTAGTTAAACAATTACAACGCCGAAAACACGAATATGGTGCATTCATTGGACGCAAACATGCATTGGAGCAAAACAGAAATGTCTATACTCTCGTGAAATATTCTATTGTGCCTGGCAGGAGTATGGTTTCATAAACACGTTCGCCCTTTTGTTGATAACTTTCATGATTAACAATGTAACCTGTGTACATAGATGAAATATTGCACATTCGTGATGTTGGAATTGGAGTGACGATTTGTGTTATTTGAATTCTGAAAATGGATGGCTTATTAAATTTACATTTAATTCGCGGTTTTATAAAGTCACATCGAAAGTAAGTTGTTTTAAAATTTAAATTCAAAACATCCAACGAAAAAAGATAAAAAATTGTCTGAAGCTCTTCTAATAAGTAGGTACATTTTCAGAGATTTTTCGTTTGACCACTTTTGACAACCCGTTAGCATCCATTTACTCTTCTGACAATATTTTCCCTGCTTTTTCTCTTGATCCTCGATATCTATGCAAATTTTCAGTCGTGCCCATCGACACTTAACTTCCAGCGCGGTTTCTGACGGTCGGACTTTCACTTTGTCGACAGCAATCGAACCTTTTCCAGGTAAGATATTTCGTGGACTGAGATATGTCGCTCGCTCTGTAGCCAGCTCTCCGTAAATAAGATTTGTAAGAGTTTAATGCATTCTACCTCTCTCTAACTTTGATGCCACTGGTTATATTTTATGCAAATTTTACATTTAGACAGGTTTTATGGAATAATCTACACTGTTAAAACCGGGGACACATTGATCTGATGCCACGCCAGGCAATATTATACAACATCAGCAGGATCTGACACCATGTATTCTTACGTATTTGAATATATTGTGTGCACACTGTTCTGACCATGGCTGTGCAAGTAGCTTAAGTAAATGCGCAACAGAGTAACAGAGTAGGGATGGAGCCTCGTCCAGGGAGGTGAGAAAAGACGCAAGGAAAAGGAAGTAACTTTCAATTTATTACTAGTTTTTCCTCACTGCAAAATCTAGTGTCTTTAAATTTATCACTATATAATTTAGTAATTTTTCCACACTGTCTCTGTTTACGTATAGCTGACTCGATTTCTTGTTTTTTTTTTTTTTTTGGTTATATTACTGAGACAATGTAAATATCAAAAATACAAAAAAGAAAAAGGTAAGTAGTTAAGAGTACAAGACTTCTAAATAAATGTAGGTATTGATACTAATAAATTTAAAATTAATTCTTCTGAATTTGCTGTTAGAATCGCTCATATAAAAATGTGAATTTGTAAATTAATTTACAATAAGCTTTTCACATTTAACACTTAATAATAATTGTAGGTAAGGAAACATATAACACAAAAGCTAGCACCAGATGGGATCGAAACGAATATATAATATGAGCTAGTTGTCTACTGGAATCGAAACAATTACATCTCTATTGAAATATGATAATAGGAAAGTTATAAATCATGTCAAATCTCATTACAGCATCATCTGTTCATTGATTATATGAATTGTTAGTATATATAATCTCGATGATCTGTTATCGGTAAGTTAAGTTTGTTATTCTTGCAAATAATTATATATTGGGCCAAAAATTCGTTTCTAAATTGCTGCCATGGGATTCTAATCATTGGAAATATGGAAAACAATGTTTTACCAAATGCTGTCAGAATGTTTTCCTTTGTGATAGTTATTTTATAGATTCTGATTTTGTGGTAAGATTTGTAATCTGTATTGTACAAAATACTGTTTCTAAACGTACATACATTCAAAATCTAATAAACAATTTGAAAGTTCTAAACAACAACTAGAACAAACTTAATTTCTGTCACTTAATACAAATTCTTTTTCGATAGATAATAGGATAGTCCATGTTGTTCAAACACCCTTGCTAATAATCATGATGATGCAATGAGATATTGCAAACATTGATAACAATTCTCCTTAGACGAACAGTTTAATATGGTGTTTAAGAAACAATTTTAACAAAAAATGTAAGTTTCTGCATAGAAATATTTATTCAGAATAAATTTGATTAATATTAAAATCGATTATTACTAATTGATATAACATAATCATTCATAATAATACCTTATTTTATTATGCAGAATGTTGTGATTGACTTTTTATAAATGTATTTATTGTTATTGTTTTGTGATATAATAAATTTTTTTACCAGTCTTGAGTGTTTTATATTGTTGTTTCGCAATAATATTTAAAAGAGTATAATACAATGTTACCATCATAACTCGTATTGTTGCATATACTCTTTTAAATATTATTGTGAAACAAAGAACAAAAGTGAAGTTAAATAAAATAATTTGGAAAAATCCCTCATAAATTAAATATCTGTTTTATCGACTAAGTCGGTAAGTTATGAAGAAAACATTATTACCGACTTAGCGATCTTAGTTCAATTATTTTGGTTGCCAGGGACAATGAGGGCGACACGTCGTTTATATGTCAATGCCGTTTCGATGTTGGCACAATAAAAAGGACCTTCTTCTATTATATATTCTGTGGTTCTGACGCTACACTACGCCACGCCATGTCATCCGACGTGTCGCAAGTCCCCTCTTGTTAGATTTTCATCACGTGAGGAGGTGTCACATATAAGAGAGGAGAAGCTTAGGAACAAATTACACAGGACATGTTTCTCACAGTACATTGTTAATGAAACAACATAAATTAACGACTCTAGCTAAATGGATTAGGGTACTTAAATATATTCATCATCGACTCACAATTTGAGTTTGACCTTCTTCTGATATGAAATATTCTTTAAGGTGGCCATAATTTTGGCCCAAAATAGTGGAATGTGGATATAATTTTAAAGTTAGGAATTTTAAATCCCGTTAAAGTTATCAAAAAAAATTATACATTATTGGATACTAGTATGGGCGCCCGTAGGGGTGGCAAGGGGAGGCAATTGCTCCCCCCCCCCTGGAAGTTAATATTCCAGTTAAAAATAACGGTTAATAGGTAAAAATTTTAATTTTTTTTAGTTATTTCTTGCTACTTTTGTTTTTGTTTGTTTCTATGTTTTTTTAGAATATAGGATCAGTTTAATGTGATCTTTTATGATTTGATCACGTTTGCAGGTGTAATATTCCGTTTTTATTTATGAGTTTAAAGCATTGTCCTCATGGACACGAAATTCGCGAAAATTCGCTCGAACTATTTAATGGTGGGAAAAATGTCAACTTTCAGCCAATTTTGACCACGGTCTATTAACTATTTGACAACTGCAATATTTTCTATCGTTTTAATCATAAAACTGTCACTGACTGTCATGCTTGATTGTTAAAAGTTGAAGTTAAACTTACCAACCCCACATAATGATGAAAAAAGCGATAATATTCATGTTTTGCGAAATTCACGGTAAGTTGACACTTTCCCGCCATTAATAATTTAAATCAAAATTTGTGAAATTCGTGTAAATTCTCACAATTTCGCAAATTCCATGAGGACAAGGCTTAAGTCATCTGCTATAGCACCAAAGATTTTACAAAATTTTCTAGTTTTAAGTTATTTTTATCTTTCATTAAAATTTAGAAAAAAAACTACCTACGGTTATTTTTGTTGCCCTTTCCTGAAATTTTTTCAGTTCAACTTAGGTATTGTTGGTATTTATATTGCCAAAATGTAACGATTTTATAGTTAACACATTTTTATTGAAAGTGGCTCTTTCTATGGAATTCTTGCATAAGCTTCAACAATTAATTTTTCACATTTAAAAGCCAAAGTAAGAAAAATCAACACAAACCTTTCCTAAGTTCATCCTTCATGTATATTTTGCTGCAGGGAAAAATTAGAGTTAACTTTCTTGTAGAAGAAAAAGGGAAACTTAAAATTATCTATGTCGATATGCACATTTGATTATCGCCATATTTAACCATAGTAAGATCACGTAATATACAGTTATTGGTATTTTTTGAGCCATAAATAGTTTAGTTATTGCTAGGTAGCAGTATCTGTCAAGGGTTTAAAATCTTACTCTCTTGTGGACTACTCTGCTAATACACGGTGACCGTGCCCTTAAATTGATAGAATTGTCGAATATAACGTAACATGGCATCGCATGGCGTGACAACAGTGTGCACACAAAATACATACCACACCACGTCACGTGGCATGAAAGCAATGTGCCCCCGGCTTAATAGTTTTGAAATAATTAATTTGTTGTACATCCTAATTTTTAAAAGTGTGTAACACATGGGTACTTTAAATTTTAAGAAAAAAACGCTATCTAAGTTTATTTATGTATGTTTTGATAAGCGGTTACCATAACCATTATGAAAGAACTTCTTTTTGAATACTCTAGAGATACAACATCTGAAAAAAACTGGAGGTAAAATAAGTCAGTATAAGAAGTACTTTAATGTGATGAAAAAAATAAGACTGCTATTTTAAATCCAAGTCGATACCTGATAACTGAAGGAGGAGGAATGAAAATATTCCTTTCCAATTATCTTGTCATCCTCCTTCAGATCCATCATCGTATTATAATACGACTTTTTAAAATTGGATTTCATATCAAACCTTTGAAATTTTCGTAGCTTAGCCTTATAAATTACATACATCATATATATTTTGGTTTCCTATCATGTACAGATGTAAATGTGAGTCTCTGACATAAAGCTTAATATTTAAACTTGCGTTGTATGTCATGGGATTTAATTAATTAATTAAGTGTAACGACAAACTTTTAATACCTCATTGTAATTACTATATAATATTGAATCATAAGTATTACGCTGAATATTTGTGCATACAGAGTGTCCCATATTAACCCGCTAAAATTCATTATTAAACTTTTAAAAAATAAAAAGTATTAAAAAATTATTGGTAAGGAAACTGTAGCCCCTTGAAAGAGCCAATCTAAGGAGGTATTTTATTCAGTATTTCCCAAATTTGTAGGAGTGATATTGGACTTCGGTTGCGTTTTTTAAAGCAATTTGCATATACAAAAGTTCCAAGGACGTTGAGAAACCGCTTCAATTTCTAAAAATAAAATGATTTAATTGAATACGTATTAAAATAAAACAGAGTATTATTTTTTGAGATCCCCATTCCATGAGCTACTTCATATTTTGTTTACATCATTAACTGTCTAATTTAAATTATTTATTAAAAAACTATTCTAAAACATATTTATACATGGGGTGACGATGCAGTATATATAAAAACTTAGATTCCTGACAGCAAAAAGTTAAATAATATAGGTCATCATAGGTTGATTATGAAATTTTAATATTTAATATAATAATATATTTACAAAAAGCGGAGAAATGTTCAAATTGTCAAGTTAAGTTCTGTGAAAAATATCAGTGTATTACGTTATTGTTTTTATGGATTTATTTATTTATTTACAGTACACTGTTCAACAGGTCCAAGTAACCCAGTTACAAAACAGGAAAAGACAGTACAATTTGCATACATAAAACAAACACTAAAATTAGAATCTAATCATTTTAGGTTAAACGATTTTGTCATTAAGGCTGCAATTAAAAATATCTATATTGTTGACATTACAATTGTTACAGATTACAAAAATAGGAGAATATTTAAGAATATTAGTGCAGGCGGCTGGTAGATAGAACGTTAAATTTCCTCTAGAACTAGGTCTGGGAATAACAAAAAATAAATTGGACATGAACTCTTCACAATCTGCTGATTATGTATCACTTTATGAAGAAAAACCTGAGAGCAATATTTACGTCTAATTTCAAGAGAAGGAACAAAATGAGTTTTTAATAACTCATCATGGGGAAATCCAATGGGAGGGTAGGGACCATCAGATTTAAAGCTCAAACATTTTAAAAATCTACGTTGAACTGATTCTAATTTATTAATGTGAACAGCACAATGGGGGAACCACACGAGAGAGGCATATATAAGTTTGGATCTAACGAGAATGAAATAAAGAAGTGTTACTATGTGTAAGGTCACGACAATTTCAGATGGTAAAACCATATGCTCTGTTTGTATCAGAGACAACAGCATCAATATGGCCACTAAAAGACAATTTTTCTTCAAATAAAACACCAACATCTCGAAAGACTCTTGGGCGCGACAACACAATCAGTTTATTTGAAAAAGACATAACAATACACTTAGTGGTATTCAACAAAAGTTTATTTTAACACACCAAATTTTGAGCTGGTCAGGATTATTTTGAAGCTGAATGCAGTCGCCAAGAGTAGGTATAGAGTAAAATATTTTCAGATCATCTGCGCAAAGAAGGAATTCTACATTTAGAACGTCAAAAAGATCGTTAATAAAAATGACAAAAAGTGAAGGTCCAAGAATTGACCCCTGTGGGACACCTAAAGTAGCTAAGTACTCATCTGATTTAAAACCATTATAAACCACATATTGCGTCCTAGTGTAAAGATAAGATTTAAATAAATTTAATAATAATTTTTTAATGGACCAATGCTCCAAATTCGTTCAACTTCTGACCGTGGTCAAGCTTATCAAAGACCATACTAAAGTCCGTGTATATAACATCGGTTTGCAAATTTTTATCCATCGAATCAGCCAGAAATGTGTTATGCAAACCAGATTTGTAACAGTAGAGCGGCCTTTCATAAAACCGTGTTGTACAGGAGATATATTAGTTATATTACAGTAAAGAGAATCATATAACAAGATCTCAAAATTCTTAATGAAGTTACAGATGATGGAGATATGACAAAAGTTGGATACATCAAATCTATCACCCTTTTTAAAAATAGGGCACACATTAGAGAGCTTCAATGTATCAGGCAGCTGACAATGAGAAATGCTTAAGTTGAATAATATTTTTAGGGGATATGAAAGAACTTGAGAACAATCACGTATCAAAACACCATCGGGGCCAGTGGTTATTTTGGGTTTATTTTTCTTTAAGGCACTGTGAATTTCGGCATCATTAAACTCACAAATATGTATAAACATGTTTAAATTGCTATTTGATAATGAATTATTGTAGCAATCAGGAGACGATGGTGAATAAGATTCTGAAAAATAATCTGCAAATGCGTTAATAATATCATTTGGTTCATACATTATTTGACCATTGTAATGCATACGAGTACCTACTTGGTTTGGCGGTCTTGACCAGGTCGATTACTTACGTCGAGAAAAAGCACAAAGGATAACAACAAAATACACGTAAATGTACACAAATACATAAAACACTGCCACACGTTTACCGCCACGGCATAAAACAGCTGTTCGATATGGTTCAAAAAGTATTCAGCAAAAGATTTTGAATACTAGGGAAACGTCTTTGAGGCTGCCGCACGGTAATATGCACTTGTCACACTCCCATAAATCAGCACCTTATCCGTCATCTAGGCATTTGAATACGACATGTTTGTAAATACACATAAAATACGCGAAAAATTAAATTTGCGAAAAACAAGTACTGAGAAATTATTTCAAACTAATCAGAATACCGTAACCATATATTTACGTTATTTAACATCTACAGAAGACATCTGTAGGCCACTAATAATAATTATTAATAGCAACAATATTAACAGTAATCGACGATGTTTGCATAAAATAATTAGTAATATTTTAAACTATAACATCCCAAGATGTTTACAGTGTTCTGTAAAAATGACCTTAGATTATAACGAACTTCGCATTCTGGATGGTTTGGAGCATGGAGGGTATGCAATTAGCAATGCAGTATGGCATAACCTAGAACTTACTGTTACTTTCAATCAGCTAAGTGACTAATTTTAAACATGTTATAGTAATTAAATAAAGTATTTTATGTCGGATATGTTAGTGGATAATTATGATGAATCTACAAGGAGTGAAGTTTGGCAGTGTGCAACGAAAGAACGAATACAAAATACTGCAGCTAACCGGATTAGCTGTTATCTACCAGGTACTTAGACATTATTATTATTAATACAAATGTTTCGTTTCGTCGTTTCTACACTTGACAATGTTGAAAAAACGACCAGTAGTTGACATATCTAGCCATGATTGATTGTCATAGGCGCCGACTTTCCGTGGGAAAAGAGGGTTTTGCCCCATTTTTTAAACATCGAGCTAGAATTCCGAAATAAATTTTTTATTGTCTTTTAGACCTTCCTGAGCACGTGGTTAAAATTTTTGTACTTAGTCATAGTTAACCCTGTATAAAAGCAAGATGTATATTGACAAATTTTGACATATGACTTTTATACCAATTAAGTCTATTGATGAACATTTTTGAGACCCACAAAATTCAAGTTCAGTTGAGAAGAGATTTGTATTGTGTTGTGTTTGTTTTGCTGTTTTGATTTGAGTAACAGCAGTATAATAGTGTTATTGTAAATTACATTAAGTAAAAAACAAGAAATGTCAGGTGCTGCTTGTTCGCCTAAATTGCATGCGTCACGCTGATAAATATAATTTTCTACATTTTCTATAAAAGCGGCACCTAATTTTGTTATTCGACTGACTCGGCATTTGGATACGCGACCACTGAGAATTTTTCTAGAATCTCCGTCACTCCGTCAATTTAAGATATTTCTAACTGTAGATCTAAAACAATTTGTAATTGGTTTAAGTTCAAACGTTTTATTTGTCTTTGGTACACTACGTACTCGTATATAAAAATCCCTTCAAATCGCATTGGAGATATTTAGACGGCTTATATTCATTATATTGTTTGAAATATGGTAGAGTTTGTAGTATTTAAAAGTTCGATAAAAACTCAGTTTAAACTGAAAAATTCCCCTATTATGAGATTTCTAAGGTACTTAGATGTTTATCTGCTTGGAATTACAAAAGTTTAGAGATCTCTATAGATTTCTCTACTCTTCAGAAGTATACCTATCTCCTATCTTTTTAATTATTATCTACAAACATAATAGGCGCGTACAAAGGAAATTTAATAAAAGAAAAATATCTGCAATCAATGCCACAGCATAAATTCCTGTTATCAAAATAAAATTATTTATGCGAACATACGACTATTTCGTGAATATTTAGATAAATGGTATATAGAGTGACTTTTGTGGATGTTCCCACTCTTTTGAGAATATCGTAATTACACACGTATGCACAACCCAATAGGTTACAATCAAATAAACACAGATATGCATCAAACAATAAGTCTTAAATAAAACAATTGTAGAATGATATAAAGTGTTGTTTCACGGAATCATCTTCAGCGGCTAGTGTTGGCTGAGACTTGCGAAATTTAAAAGAAAAAATCTTGTCTTGGCTTGCGGAACAGGTCAAGAGTTTATTTAAAGTCTTGTTCTTGCTCGACCTTACAAGATCATGGCTTGTATTATCTTGCGAGTCTTGCAAATTCCTTGTCTCGCAATTTTGCATTGCTCTTGCATGATTCTTGTGAGTATCTTGCATACAAATAAGAAACATGGAACTTAATTATGAATTTGGTAACAACGGTGGTTACTCTTGATTGGCTACGGTCTCGCTCGGAGCAGCTCACGCGTAACTATCGATATAGTCGATCGTCGACAGTGGTCGATTGGTAGACGTTATAAAGTGTAGGAACGGCCATTTTTAGGTAATAAGTAGTGGAGGAAATAGGCGAAATATAATTGGAGCTCTTTCAATCAAGCGGTAGTGAATTTATAATTAGTTCAGCAGAACTGGACCTAGACCGTATTTCTCGCTGTAAAATGATCAATTTTGAGGTGTTTTTTAGGTACAGGAATCTCGAAAAATAGACAACGTAGAGCAAAAGTAATATCAAAAATAAAATTACTGATGTTTTGTTTATCCACTTTTACTATACTCGCGTCAAGAATTCAGACGTCTTACGTCACGGCAGACGTTACACATTTGTTTTTATTGTCAACGTAATTTTCGATATTTGATCGCTTTAAAAACAATAATTTTTTGCAATTTAGTACAATATATAATGCAAACTTTTAGTGCAGTATATAGTTTTATTACTATCAGTTGCAGTTTCTTAAATATTTTGATAAAAATATAATGAATTATTCATTTGTTCGTATGACGTAAGTCGTCTGAATTCTTGCCGCGAGTTTAAACTCTCCTCAAATAATATAATAACTTTTAAAAAGCATTTGTATGATACACATTATTTCCCAATTCTAACCCCACATTTTAACAATTATTTTCACATACTCATAAATAAAAGTGAACAATCTTATATGCAGAACTATGTAAGTATATGTTATAACAATGTTTACATCTATAGTCGAATTTAAAATAATACGTATTTTTAAAGATTTCAGTACTTAAAAATTTGCTGGATAGATCGCTTTCTGACGTTATATATTGATTTTACCTTTGAATATTCGCAGGTGGTATGAGATAACATTGTTGTTATTTGCTAAACTCTATATTATTGTTCTTAAATGTTTAAAATTATTTGTATTTGTAGAAAAAACTATTTCAAGAATACGGCGTCCTAAATAGACTTTGACTTAAAAAATAATTTTATATGCTGGATGTCCTTTAAATAAAGTTAACACCTACAACAAACAGATATGCATTATTTATTTTATCAGCTTAAATATTCAGGATGATTCAGTCATAATGTCATTCATTTTAACCTCGTAGGTACTCGGAAGGCCTAAGCAAGAGAAAATCGAAAAAAAAAATGTTTTACTCGACCTTTTGAAAGATAAACAAATCACCCTATAACAATCGGTAACATGACGCTCCTGGCGTGATACGTCCAGCAACGTTGCCAGGACCACATACATACAGTATGCGCCAAAAGTATGGAATAAATTCAATAAAAACGAAACAATTATTTTTTGGGAAAAATCCTCGAACAGGTCGGTTTTTAATTTAAAAAATACATATTTTAGCGTAAAATGCGATTTTCAAATGTCATTTGTTTTCGAATAATGACGTCTTCGATTTTATTTTAAATGGCAACACCATATTTTTTTCCTTGATTCTGAAAGATCGTTTAATTCTCTATCAAACAGTACTAAAATTTTGCCCTCTTACATAGGAAAGTTTTCGAGTAAATAACGATTGAATGTTAGAAAACGTAAATCAATTAAAATAAAGCAAAAACATTATCAAGTTTAGTTTTTCGAATTCCATAGTTCTTTTATGGATCACGTAGGTGAAAATCTTTGCAAAGTGTCATTGTCACACCGAATTTCTAATAAGTATTGTAAGCGACATAGAAATTATTATTCAATTTACAGTATTATGGCACATTTAACTGTTATGCGGGAATAGTCAGTAAGGTAGAGTCTAAATTTAGAGAAACTGGCAATGTTGTAAACATTCCAAAACCTGGACGTCCAAGCATTAATGAAAATCAGAAACAGAACATTTTGATAAGTATGGTGGATAATCCTCATAATTCTTCACGATTGGTTGCATTAAACAATGACACTAGTCAGAGCACAGTGCTACGTATCTTGAGGAAGGAAAAATATCATACCTACAAAATTCAACTTGTGCAGGAACTCAATGAAGATGATCCCAATCGTCGCTTACACTTTTGAGAAATTTTAATGGATTTATGTCAAGGAAATAAAAATTTACACCGGCAAATACTTTTTTCAGATGAGGCCACATTTTGTCTGAATGGTACAGTAAACCGTCAAACTTGCAGATATTGGAGTCGGGAAAATCCTCATTGGATGGCAGAGGCACATACCCAACACCCTCAGAAATTAAATGTGTGGGCTGGAATAGTTGACGACAGAATAGTAGGGCCTTTCTTCTTTGAAGGAACCCTTACAGGACGAAGATACTTAGAGTTTCTAGAAAATGACCTTGTTCCAGCCCTTGCAGTAATTTTTCCTAACGATAATGACTCTGATATTCCTGACGATACACCTCCGCACTATGCGCGCCCTGTACAAGATTTTTTGGACAACTGTTTTCCTGGGAGGTGGATCGGCAGACGCGGACCGATAGAATGGCCGGCAAGATCGCCAGATCTTACACCTCTTGACTATTTTTTATGGGGATACTTGAAGTCAAAAGTGTACATTAATAAACCACGTAATTTAGAAGAACTTCAAAATGGAATTCGGGACGAAATACGCAGAGTTACCCCAGAAATCATTCATAATGTGTAAGAAAAATTTCTTCACAGACTTGCGCATTGGCAACAAGTTGCTGGATGGCAATTCGAACATTTAATTTAAGTATAAAATTTAATCAATTGTATTTTATTTTACATACCTCAGAATTGTTACTTTTTTATGGATAAAATTTACGTTTTCTAACATTCAATCGTCATTTACTCGAAAACTTTCCTATGTAAGAGGGCAAAATTTTAGTACTATCTGATAGAGAATTAAACGATCTTTCAGAATCAAGGAAAAAAATATGGTGTTGCCATTTAAAAAAAAAATCGATGACGCCATTACTTGAAAACAAATGACATTTGAAAATCGCATTTTACGCTAAAATATGTATTTTTTAAATTAAAAATCGACCTATTCGAGGATTTTTCCCAAAAAATAATTGTTTCGTTTTTATTGAATTTATTCCATACTTTTGGCGCATACTGTATAACGTCAATTTGCTTTCTCCTATCCATAGCTCCAGCCATATCTTGCGTAAAACAAGCAAGATTAGTAATACACGATTTTTTATTGAGAAAGGCATGATGATCGTCAGATATTACATTTGTTATGGAGTTATATATTAAATCATGCAAAATAAGTTAAAAAATCTTAGGAAAATTACATAAAACAGATACGGGCCTATAATTTCTTATAAGATATGGATCGCCTTTTTTTAATATAGAGCTAACTCGAGCAATTTTCCAATCGTCTGGAATGTTATCAGTCTGAATAATCAAATTAAATAAATGCAATAATGGTGGAAGCAATAAATTTATGAAATATTTAACTAAAAAGCTCGTAATCTGATCGGGACCCACTATTAATTTGTTTTATAGCTTTTTAGACGCTAACAATATATCCTTATCCGTTATTTTACTTAAGGATATACAAGGAAGATTATAATAATTAAAATCCGATTGATTATAATTACTTATATTCGAAACATTATATACACTGGAAAAGTATTTGCTAAAACCATGTACTATATCTTGAGAATTAGTATAAGAAAAATTCTCGTCATGCATAATTTCCGGTAAAATTATAATATTTTTTTTATTATCCAAAAGACAGTACAACTGTATAGGAATGGTCACAAGTAAATATTACAAACTAATACAAACAAACATTAAAAACAAACACAGAGATATGTACATAGACTTAAGTGGCAAAGTACTCGTCCAGTGTATATTGATATTGTATAATGTATCACATTTTTTTATGTCTGGTTTTAATTTGTTAAATAAAATTCGTCCCATACAGTTGGGAGAGTTATAGGAAATCCGTCGTTTATTAAATGGCACATGTAACTGATTCACTTGCTTGGTATTGTGCGCATGCATATCCTTAACATAAATAAATTTATTTCTATTTAAATAAACATACAAACACATTTCGAATACAAAAAGTGCTGGCAGTGTTAAAATTTTACATGAAGTAAAAATGGCCTTACAAGTTTGTTTGGAAGAGAGACCAAAGCTATAAAAACGGCCCCATCATGAGACGACAGACCCCAAAAGCCCTTTTGAATATTTATTTGACCAATAAACTTGTCTATATTTTTACTGATTGGAATTTGATTTATTATATTTATAGGCTCGTCCTCAAAATAATATAAAAATTGTGAAGCTATATGATTAGGATCGACAGTCAATTCATTATTATGATTTATCGTTATTAAATTAGCTCTTGAAGATAGTTTATTTGTTAACTCTGACATAACACGCCAAGTCGATTTCGAAGGGTTATTAGATCTACTAATCCTATCTTGATAAAATTGTTTTTTTGTTCTTAAAATCAAATTATTGTGTATAATTTGTTTGAATCAATTCTGGAAAAATACTTTTTAGTTGATACAGGTCCGGCCCTTCCTGCCCATCTATGTGAAAAAGTTTGTAGTAAATGCTCTCTAACGGCCATGGAAAAATGAGCTGAAGTACCATCATGCTGGAACCACATTTGTTGCCTCTGATTCAAAGGAATGTCTTCCAAAAAATCATACAGAGTGTTCTGCAGAAAGTTGAGGTAAGCAGCGCCTGTTAATCGGTTTGGTAAAACCACAGGACCTAGAAACCTGTCACCGACAATGCCCATCTAAATGTTTAATGAAAATGTGCCACATAGATGGGTAGGAAGGGCCGGACCTGTTTTATAGCCTCCAAGATCGCCTGATCTGATTTGGGGATATTTGAAGACATTAGTGTATGGTACTCCTGTAAATAGCCTGGAAGAGCTGCAGCTACGGATTAATCAAAAGTGTCAAGAAATCCAAACCAAGGAGGGTGTTTTCGAAAGAGTTCGAATATCGTTGAGACGAAGATGTCGTGCCTGCTTGGAAATGGACGGAGGGCACTTTGAACATCTTCCGTAACTTTGTTTTTTGTTTGTTAAAAGCTTCCTTTGTCGGTTTATTGCTAATAAAATAAAATGTTTGAAAAACAAATAGTGGTCCATATCTCCGCAACCGTTACTTTACGGACCCATGTTTATTAAGACTTTTCTGCTTATTTTGGTTCATACTATTACCTCCTGAAATATGTTACACTCTTTTTTAACACCCTGTATATTGAAGTAATATATAGAAGGATCTATAAACAGATCATAAGCACTATCGATATTACAAGTCTTAAAAAGGTCCTGCCAATTCCCCCACTGCACAGCTTTAATAAAATCGTCTACGGCATGCTCACTAAAATTCCTTCTAAATATGTGAGATTTCCTATCTGAACTTTCTTTTGATGTATTCCAGTCAAATAAAAGTGTTCTATGGTCTGATATAGTGTTGTCAATGACACGAGATATTGCATTGTCTGTAAAGTTACAACATATTTGATTAATAGTTGTTATGGATGTATTCGTCACTCTAGTGGGCCAATATATCATGGCATTCATATTAAAACTGGATAAAACATTAATTAGGATTTTACTATCATTATTACCAACATAAAAGTTATTATTAACATCCCCACAATGCAACATATTAAGGTTAGGCTTATACCACAGATCCAAGACAACGACGAGTTGTTTCATAAAGATAGACTTGTCTCCAGAGGGGGACCTATAACAACAAATTACAATTATGCGACCTACATTTGATCGATAAGATATTGCGCAAGCTTCAAAATGCTTATCTATACAATACTTCAACAGGTTAATTTTTTGGATACAAAAATGTTTCCTTGTCAAAATTGCAATACCACCTCCCTTAAAACTACTTCTAGAGTAATAGTTTGAGAGAGCATAGTCATTAAAATGGAAAGAGCTTACGGACTCTTCAGCACACCAAATCTCTGTTAGACATATAACATCAATATTCATGGTCAAGGTATCATGATACAGATTGTCCAATTTGAACACATTCAAACACTGAATATTCAATTAATAGTGACTTGTAATTCGAGCCGTCAAGACTTGTCTTGGTTTTGTCTTGCGATACCACAATAAGATCAAAAAAGCTGACACTATCAGCGGCCTATACCTGTCTCAGTAGGCGTTGACTTTTGTAGGTAAGCGAATGTAATACCTATTATTTTGATTCCAGGAATCTGCCGTTGAGCGACTTTACAGGGACACCCTGTGTTATATGTAGTCTTGGTCTATCATAGACCAATTCTTTAAACTATGTTGGGTCGGTCAGTGGTCGCGCGGTTTAAGGCGTTAGTACTTGAATCGAGGTGACTAGATCGGAGTTGGTTCGAGCCCAGCTGCCGGTAGACCGTATATAAGCTATATTCGTGGAGAGGATTGGCACCCTCTCTGCGGGTATGATAGGGTGGAATAATGTTAGCTTGGGTCAATGTGAGAGATTGATACCGGTTGATATTTGACTACCCCCCCTAATTAATGAGGTTTTCCAGGTTTCCCTCATTCCTGCACTAGAATAGTGGTTAGGGCCTACCAACGTAAGTCGTTCCTGGGCGCAAATGCGGCCTGCTTAATAATAATATGCCGCCCCCTCTCCCGCACAAATCTCCGACTTCTGGGCTAATCCCTGTGATTAGAATTAGGGGTAGAGATATTATTATTATTATTATTATTATTTTTTTTTTTTTTTTTTTTTTTCAGTAACACCTTCCGAAGCTCCGACACATTCGGAGATGTTCTGAAGAGTCAAGCAATGACCACTCTCCACTCCGTGGAGTCAGTAATCATTGCGCCCGTAAATCGTGCGTTCTGAGTAGACGTAGCGAACCAAGGACGATTGCCTTCTGCATTCTGCCGGCTAAGATCTCTGCCGAATTTCGGCAAGCCGGTATGATCTTTAAGTCAGAAAGCAACGTATGTCTCATTCCACCCAGGACGCCTATAATGAGCACCACAATCTTAACAGAGTGGTCTGGATACAGCCTGCGGAGCTCGGAGAGAAGATCTCGATACTTCCTCCGTTTCTCCTCCTCTTTTAGGACGATGTTGTTCTCTGTTTAAAGTATATTGGCCAACGGTCGATATTTCGAGTTGGTGGAGAGGTCCTTTCATGTTCTTTTTTTCTTGTAATAACCGGCTTTTGTTATACCCATATAATCCTTCCCGCATTCACATGATATGCGATATACCCTATTAGTGAAAAGAGGATAACGCCGATCTTTTACTCGCCATAACTCTAAATCTAACTCTAATATTAAAATGTCTGGTATCTGAGACGTGCTTATAAAACATGGAATTGCTAGGAGCATCCCTCCTCCTCGAAATTTTACGTAATTGCCATTTTTACATATATTTTCTGTATTTTATACACATAGGTTTTAAAATATTCACAATATAAAACGCAAGTGTTTCCGTTGCTGCTAAATATTTTACCGTCGATTTTTTTTAACAAACACAATCTTCAGTGAGCCAGTGCAGTTGCAGCAGCTTCTCGATAGTCTTTCCTCCGTATCACTCGGAGGTTCTCCGACAGCACTATTCTCTATTCACAACCATAGTTTTCCAGAATTTGGTCATTATCAATTTTTACTAGACTCCAACTGGTTTTATCACAATATGTTATCGTTATCACTATCACTGATTGTCTGACTACTTAACAATTCTGATTTTAGCATGTCAACCTTTTCACCGTTTGAATAATGCGCCATATTTTATTTAATGACACTGCATTTCACGAAAAATATTAGTTAAATACACAAGACACTTAAGAGAAAAACACTGCCCGTGAAAATAATAAAGATTTAAATACGTTTTTCTTTAGTTTTATTGTGTTTTTGCCACACTTCTGAAAATAATAAAAATTAATTAAATAAGCCCTTGCGCCAAACGGAACAGTCAAGGGTTATTTTTGAAACTAAGTTTGCCTAACCAAAAAATCTCGCACTGAAAAAAGCAGATAAGTAAAAAATAACAAAAATCACATCACTATCGCGCACTTCCGTAATATTGACGTTTCGAAAAACTCTCTGTTTTCGTTTTCAAAATAGTAGTAAAAATATTAAACGTATGTCAAGTTTGACAGTTTAAAAGTTGTTTATCTGCTTCCATAGAGATGTTAAATGATTTTTATTTTATTTTTACTTTTCCCAAGCGTGTTCGCAAATTTTGGATTTTTCAAATTCCCGTCTTTTTATATAATTTTTAATGTTCCTCAACTCTAACATTCATAGGCCGAGACGTTTCTCCAACATAATGTTTATTGCATTCACAAATACGTTTTATACGTTAGTGCCGCAACTCTTAAAACAGATGCGTTAAGTAGTGCATTACTTAAAGAAAACATTAGCATAGTTCAGCTGCAGAAGATGCAAAAGTATCTCATATTAACTCTCATTTTACGTGTATTGAAATTATCAAATCCCTTTCCACAAATAATACATGTTTTGGTTCCACTTGTAACTTGCTTTTGCCACAGCTTATTCCTTTGCGCTGGACCATACTAGTGCATCGGTAACAACATAACCTCTTCGTCGACCTCGACTATTATATTAATCTTAAACAATGGGGTTGGGCGACACATTTTGCCTACTGCTCGTGACATCTACCTGTTACCTGTACCTACTACACCAGTTTCTTTTTGCATGCGATTGACACTGCTTTTAAATATTGTACTTTGTCTTCTCTTGATATTGAACGCATACATCAATCTGTTTCACCCACTACGACACCACAAAGTACGAACTGTTGTTTGAGGTTATGTGGCGAAAATAAACTCTGTGTTGTGTGAAAAATTATAGTTTTTTTGTTATTCATAATTACATATTATATTCATAAAATAATTTAAAGCGATAATTTGTAATAATCTTTCTAACAGTGTACAATAGTATTAACTTCTGGACTGTGGATAACTGTTTCAATAGTTGTTTTTTCAGGAAGTAGGTGAGCTTTTATGCACGTCTATGGATAATTTTTGGAATCATTGAACAAAAACTTCCTAAAAATTTTAATCGATAGTATTGGACTTGCGGAAATCCATATTTTAATCGTTTATTTTTCTTTACTTATTTTTAAAAACAATAATTTTAAATTAGAAACAACCGCAAAAATTTAATTTACGTTAAAAAAGTATTTATCTTACAGACGGTATGGCAACCTCTCCTTTAGTAAATCATATGGTTTATTTTATTAGGTTACGTCAATAGTATATCTTGTCACCGGTCCTCAAAATGTGGATATTTTTTTTGAAAGTTAATATGTCCGTAAATATTTGAAATTTAAAAAAAATGACTTTCACTAGACTCATCTATATGACTAACTACACCTGCAGTTAAAATATTTGTACTTATTTAAGGTTCACCCTGTATACAAGCAAGATAATAATATCTCTATCCCTCATTCTAATCGCCCTGAAGTCAGAGTTGGCATATTATTATTAAGTAGGCTGCAATTGAGCCCAGAAATGACTTACATTCGTCCACACCACGTGAGTATTCGTGGAAAATATGTTGTTGCTTTTGCTCGTACATTTGGTCTATAGTCTATTTAGAAATGAAAGAGAGTAATAAAAGCTTATTATGTATGCAAATCGTAAATAAATGTAGTACTGGTGCTTATATTCAATATTTTTATATTATGTATTATCGGTATAGATGAGGAGTACTTTTAAAAAAACTTTGTGTGACCGGGTTGTACTAAATTGTAGCAGTTAGCTAAAATTTAATCCACGACAATCTGTCTTTATCTATGCCGCCTCAATTTCTCGGTCCATTTCTCTTATAAGTAAACAATATAAAAACAGCATTTCAAAACATGAGGCTACTTTAAGCATCATAACCGGGTTAAGAGGGTTTTTAGTAATTCAAACAAAATTATTCAATATTATTATCAAAATATTTATTTAAATTTAATGAATAGGATTCTATTCCACACAAAAATATATGTATTTTGAAAATTCAAATTATGGTGAGTAAATGTAGTATTGTATAAATGTACAATAAAGAAAATAAAAAAGTAGGTATATTAAAATTCATCCTCTGAATATTCTGATGAATAATCTTCGTCTGCTAGATTGATAACGATACGGTTCCACCGTAACGTCAATTAAATTATCGAGTTCCCACATTTTCTCTTCTTCTCTTTGTACATGATGTATACATCTTTGCCAGTTATCCGCAGTTACTCGTTCCAAGAAATTTTTTAACAAAATTTTCACAAAAGTTCATAGTGATAAGGTGGTAACCGTAGTACCATTATCTGGCGATTTTTTGCCATTTCATCGATAACATAATTTTTCTGATCTTTATTAAGATTGCCAAGTGACAAAAGTTCCTTTTTCACCATATTTGTTTCAAAAGAAATTTTTTTTCCGGATAACCATTGAATTATACCGGCTTTCCTCTAAGCAGTCGTAGGCGTCCGCTCGGTCTGCCGTGAATGGTAACTGGCATTATCCATGACAATTACAGACCCCGGAGGAAGAAGATCCAACATCTGTGTAACATACTCTTCGAAAATATCTGCGTTCATGTCTTCGTGATAGTCACCTGTATTTTTAGATTCAAATAAAACTAAACCGCCATCTACAAAACCACTGGCAATACCTATATGTGTCACTATTAATCTTTGCCCTTTACCTGAAGGTGCCTTGAACCCTGTTGAAAGTCCATCCAAAAATGCTTGTCGAAAACTTTTTATATTTTTATCTTGCCATACTCTTGTTACAGTACATCCCTCGTTGACCCAAGTTTCGTCTAGATAATAAATATTCCTCCCTTCGTCACGGAATTTTCTAATTGATCTTACGTAGGATCTTCGCCAACAAATAATTTAATTTTTATAGATAATAACTGACTTCCTGTTCTGCTTTTCCCAGCAAAAGTTCAACTCTCGTAAGACGGCCCATCTACCGATTTTTGGCAAATCGTTGTCCTCTGAAAGTTCACTTAAAATTTTGTTTAGCGTATTCCTTTTTTAAAATAAAATAAGTGTACTTTTCTGCGAATGATATTTTTGAAGAAATCATCTATCACGACTTTTGACCTCCCTGTAGATGATTTTGGGGGATTAACAGTATCTTGTTCATTTTTTGTTTCCTTTAAAAGTCTGTAGATAGTCGATTTTCCAATCCCTGTAATTTTAGAACACTTTTCCACGATGTCGTCAACACTGTTGGTAGGATTTTGGTGTTTCAATGCATTAAATACATTTAATATAATAATCTTCTCATTCTGATAAACCGCACATTTTTTCACGCGTTTAGCAGATACGTAATCTGATAAGCTCAACATTTTACCCAAACAATACTCTACTGCACTAGCACGTCTTCGTATATTCAGCTCTAAGACTGGATTGATCTGTCACAATACACTAGCTTCTGCCCTATGATGTATCCAGTAAAATATACTAATGTACACCCATTACCTGTCAGCATTGGAGTTACCCGATAATTACCTGAAACGAAATATTACCACGCCCATGGCCGGTTCTTATCTCGGGGTTTTATTACTCTCTTTCACTTCCAAACAGACTATAGACGCATATTAACGTGCATGCAGCAGTACTTACTAGTATACCTAAGGCCAATTTTAAATTGATTGATTTGATTTATTACTCCTTACATTAAAATGTTTTTCTACACAGTGTCCCATAACGAATTGTAACATACAAGTAACAGGTGATTTGTAATGTCAATATAAGGTCTAGCGAAACTTACTTTAGTCCAAAAGTTAATAGTAATTAAAATTCTATTATACATTTTTTTTAATAACTTTCAAAGTAATTGATGTATTTAAACGAAATTTATTTTTTATTTCATCAGGATGAGAAAAAAATTCTATTATACATTTTTTTTAATAACTTTCAAAGTAATTGATGTATTTAAACGAAATTTATTTTTTATTTCATCAGGATGAGAAAAAAATTGTCTTTAATTTATCCATTCATTTGAATATTAAAATATAAACGAGTTTCTCTATGAATTTGAAAAGTATATATGAAGAAAAACAGTTTACAGTTTTGTAAATTGTCTTCATATATACGCCCGAAATTCATAGAAATTTGTTCGTATTTTAATTTTCAAATGAATGGATTGCATGTCTCCCTAGAATGATTTGTTAGTGGAATATGTTCGATTAGATAAATTAAAGATATTTTTTTCTCATCCTGATGATGACTTTATATAAGTTGAAACGTTGATGCTGTAAAATAAAGAGTCTTTTTGGCATTGATGACCTCATTTTTTTGACATGAGAAATTCAAAATTGAAAATAATTGATAATTTTTTCATACATTCTAGAAGCCGCTACTTATACTGCCTCTTTGAAATTTTATAGTTCGTAAATGTTTTGCTACACGCTGCATCTTATTTTCAGATTATTTCTATTATTTTTACATCAAAATAGTACCTTCTTAATGTTACTAGGAGTTGTTGTTTCGAGTTATTTGCATTTAAAATATTCAATGTGATTTAAACAGCAGATGCACTTTTATCAAAGCAGTCTTGCAAATATAAAGAGAAGCAATGAAAAACGCTTTCAAAACTATGTAGTTTCTGTCAAACTTGTTCTTTAATTAGTGTTAGAACTTAAATAGCAAGTTGCTACATATTTCTTTTATTTGTAATACCTCGTCATAACAATTTTTCTAATACTAAGATAAGTGCAAATTTTTGTAGCATACGCGCTCATCAGCAGTATATAATTAGAATAAACTACATAATATCATCCCAAAAGCCAAATAGGGCGTCTCAAAATTATTATGTAGATAAAGAATTTTGATTCGTTTACTAAGATCCTGGAATTGTGAATCATTAAAAAGGATTATAAAATTTATGAAAGTAGATCGAAATTCAATAATAGCTATTTATGATATACGTGGTAAAAGTAAGATTTTATTTTGTGAGTGAAGATGATTAAAAAACGAGCGTAGCGAGTTTTTTAACTTCACGAACAAAATAAAATCACTTTTAACACGTATATCATACACTGTTTTTTTCTACAAAACAATCGGAAGAACTTAAACTCAATAAAAATAAGAAATCAAAATATTCCACTCAGATCGCAATGTTTATGAACCAAAATTTTCGTAGCAACCAGTGCTGTTGTTAGTTACGGAAAAAACGCAAAAATATTGACAGCATTTTCTAGTAATATTATAAGTATAATGAATAATCTCGATAATGAGCGTAACGAATCCATCCCTGCTGAAATCGAAGAAGCCGCCAGTCGAGCAACATTGGAATTATTGCCGGCGAAATCAAAGGAACAGTATGAAATCGCTTATAGACGCTTTTAGGAATGGTGCAACATTAAAAAGGTCCCTGGGAAATGTAACGAAAGTGTTTTACTGGCATATTTTGAGGAAAAAGCCAAGATATGGAAATCGTCAACACTGTGGTCAAATTATTCCATGATCAAAACTATGTTAAAAATAAAGCAAGATCAAGATATAAGCAAACATTATAAACTTGTTGCTTTTTTAAAACGGAAGGGTGACGGATATCAAGCAAAAAAGTCAAAAGTTTTATCGAAGACGCATATCGACAAATTTCTCACAGAAGCAGAAGACGAAAAGTATCTGATGATGAAAGTCGCAGCAAAAGTGGGTGTCTTCGGGGAGTGTCGCCGGGAGGAATTGTGTCAGACCATCGACAATATCGAATATTTGGGCACTTCGGTTGTTGTGACTAAAACGAAAGTGCCTCGGGCTTTCAGTGTTGGTGAATTCTATTTCAACTTTTTTAGAAAGTATATGGCACTCCGGCCACCCAACGCTGACCATAGACGACTTTTTCTTAAATATATGAAGAATAAATGTGTGAAGAATCCAGTCGGAAATAACATGTTTGGTAAAATGCCTGCCGACATTGCAGAGTTCTTGAATCTACTAAATCCTCAACTCTACACCGGACACTGTTTTCGTCGTTCATCGGCGACATTGTTAGCAGATTCTGGTGCAAATCTTATTACCATCAAGAGACATGGAGGATGGAAATCTTCGACGGTAGCTGAAGGCTATATTGAAAATTCACTGGAACAGAAGAAGGAAATTACGTGCCAAATACTTCCTACTGCTGCAACTACTAGCAAGACCACCAGTACTACCAGTAGTATTTCTACAGAAAATAGATGTGTCACACATGTTGACAGTAAAACCAACTTAAGTATGATGACTACTCAGGGAATTACAATTTCAAATTGTTCTAATTTTACTATAAATGTTAATAGTAATAACTAGTTAAAATGTTGGTTTGTACTTATTTAAAATAAAAAGTTGTTCATGTGTTTGTTAAAACGTTTTATTAATTTTCAAAACAAAATTTAAATAAACTTTGATTTTTAACACTAGTGTTAAAAGTAACTTACTTTTAACACGCGTGTCAAAAAATGACATTTTTAACATCAAAAATGACAATTAAAAAGCCCACTTTTAACAGTTCTGTAGAAAAAATAATTTACGGTTATAATGTACTGTTCACTTATGCTTGTATTTACACTTTCGCTAATGTTTAAATTAACTTTTTTTTATACATTCTTTTAAATTGCAAATATTTTGAAAATGACAATTCCTAGCGATGTTAAGAAGGTATACATACATCTTTGATGTAAAAGTGATGAGAAATGAGATGTTGCTAGCATAAAATTAAACTGTAGCAAAAAAAAATGTGAACTAAAAAAGTTAAGTAAATTAAGAGGAAATATGAAGATCTCATCTCAAAATCACCGTAATGATATAACGCTTAATGTAAGCAAATGCCACACTATGTTCTTCCACCGTTACAGAGAACCTCTCTAGTTTGTTTATTTACATTGATAACAGTCTACTTGATTGTTTTACAACTTTCAAGGATTTAGGTGTTATACTCGACCCTCAACTAAATTTTATACCACATATTGTCTACGCGGCTACCAAATCACTAAAGATGTTGGGTTTTATAAAGCGATGTTCTCAGGATTTTAATAATGTTGAGTCCATTAAGCTCCTCTATTGTTCACTTGTAAGGCTGCACTTGGAATATGCTTCATGTGTTGTAATTGCTACAGAAGAAGTAACGAGAAAACTTGTGGAGCAAGCACAAAAAGTGGGATTGCAGATAAATCAAGAGAAAAGTAAGGTTTTAAGAATAGGACAACAGAAAAAGATACCAATTTCAAAGTAAGAACGCATCACGGAGAAATGGAATTTGAAGAAGTTAAAAAATATGTGCATTTAGGGGCGCTGATAACAGCTAACTGTGATGAGGAAAAGAAAATAGTTTAGAGAAGTAAAATTTAGAATGTATAAAACAATTTTGAGACCAACAGCGCTGTATGCCTGTCCTCAATAAGAAGTCAAGAGAAAACCTATTAAGGTGGGAAAGGATCTTAAGAAGAATTCTAGGGGGAAAGAAGACGAAGGCAGGCTATGTAAGGAAAAATAATGAGGAAATATACGCAATGTACCAAAAATAGACAAACTGGTAAAAGTCAGAAGAGTGCAGTGGCTAAGGCATCTAGAACGTATGGGAGAACAGTTAAAAAAATTGTAGGGAGTAAACCTAACTACAAGAAAAAAAGAGGGAGACCGCTGAAGCGATGGAGAGTAGCAGTGACAATAGATCTAAGGGAGAAAAATGTAACACATTGGAAAAGAAAGGCGAAGAACAGAATGGAGTGGAGGAGAATAACACAGCTCTGGGTCTAAAAGGCCTGTAAACAGCTTTATATATATCCATGTTCTTGAAGAGAATGGCTGACCAAATCCATTGTAGCGGCATCATCGGTGACAAAGATTAAAACTTGACTTGTTGATAGTTCAAATTTTTGTAACGGTTCTAGTACCATCCGCGTAATTGCACGCCAGTACACTCTTCTGCTAACTAGTAACAGTAAATATGGGTTTCAGAAAGTACAGTACATGTACTGTTACATCCACAACGGATTTTTTTAGTCTCGTCTACACATAACCACAGTCGTGTATTTTTTAATACACATTTGATCTTGCCTACAATATCATCGCGTGCAGTTGGTAGATAATTGAATAAAATTGCACAACTTGATAACAGCAGGTGAGGATTGCATTTGTTCGAGAAGTCTAGGAATGGTTGTTTATCGAGTGTATGCTACGGAATATTACAGGCAATCAACATAAACTGTGTTGTCAAAGGCACCACTCTTTTTATTTCTATGTTACACACTAATTACGTGACGTGACGCCTACAAATTGTTCTGGCACCATTATGAAATAAATCCGGGAATTCACCGATAAATTTATTCACTGTGTCAGCGAATGACCGCTTTTTACCCTTCCCTACTTGTGACATACTTTATTATTATTATTATAAAAGCAACAAATTAAACTGTCTACAGCACACCAGCATAAACACCAAGGAATTAATTGCGCAACATCCTCAGGATAACAAGGGCAACAGTATACTAGCGTGGCGTGATTGTGAAAAGCATTCTGAGGCAGTGGCTCGCGCATATTTCAGTTGACCCGCTTGATACGCCATTGAATTGCGGCACTCTCTAATATCCCTAATTATGAGACAGCCTGTTATTGTACCTATTCAGCAAATAATTTTTGAGCATCAAAAGTTCCTGTTTTTTGTTATGCCTACCTTTCATCCATGAATAATACAAAACGTACCAATGTTTTTTTCAGGAAACGTTTTCCCGGTGTTGCGGCATAGGACATCTGCACCACGGTAGACCCCAGCGCTCTTACTCAGTGCTGTCCAAGTCCAAAGTGCGGGGCCCCGACTCCACAGATTCGGGTAGCCACGACCCCACCGTACAGACCAACACTTCCCTCACGCATAAGAACTCAGGGGACTCCTTCAATGGGTTGCAGATGGGATTGCGTGGGTAAGAGCAAAAATCCGATCGATTTTGGCGTGCTAAATAAACTTTTATTCCGTCTATTCATGTCGTTCTAATTCAATAAGAAACATAGCTTTCGACTTTGTAACTCTTTTCTTACAAACTGACCCGAACAAAACTTTTAAGAACTTTATTTTCATGAATAAAGAAATATAATGTGTTGTTACGGTACCTAATTTTTCTATTTAACGACTTAACATTTTATTCATAGCTTTCATATTACATTCACTCAGGGTTTTAAATTAGTTTAATTGTTATTTAAGATAAAATGTTAGGCATGTAAGTCTAAAAGTACTCAAAACAACATTTTCAATTTGGGTTTGGTTTATTATTTGGGAAAGTAGCTAAACGCTACAATCTGGCGAGTAGTATTTATATCCGAGGTCTAGTCAAGTAGAGAACCTTTCTTTCCTTTGATAGTTGTTTTTTTTTTTGCGACGGGTATCGTGTGTGAATTTCTCCTAGAATTTTTATTAACTATCCTAACGAGGGATAACCTAGAAGTGATTAAACTGTGATTTCGGGTGTCACGTCTGTCACACGCTCGCACCTCGACGGTTTCTACTTTGGTACAGTACACCTCTTTTTTTAAATGACCCCATAAAAAAATTATGAGCGTTTAAAACGGGAGATAGCGAAGACCATGCTACCGGTTCATCCATACGATTCCATACGATTGGACAATATGAATGGTACAATTAGGCGCTCATCAACAATTCCTGCCCAAACATTCGGTGAAAAGCGGTGTTGGAAGTAATCCCGTTTAATTGGGTGTAAATTTTTGAGTTCCCAAACGTGTGTTGTCCCTCTACCTTAGAAACACCCTGTTATAACATATTAAAAAAATAGTCACTGCATCATTCAATATAATTTAATTAGACAGCGATCTGCGTTTAGATATTAGCCGGTACAATAGTTCGTTTTCACAATATCATCAATAATTATAAAACTTGTTCCACTGAAATTTGAAGACAGGTCCTACTCTCATATCACCTGTAAAAGGGTTATATTGAACGTCTATACATTGAGTACCCATTTAAGATTTATATGTTATATCTCTTCAACACTTAATCAAGTCTACAGACAGACGCATTGAATTTACTATACAGGTTCGGAAAGTTGAAATCTTCCCATTGCCTTTGCGTTTGCGGAACAAAGTCCATAGGCATGCGTGCTAATAAGGTTTCATGGTTTCCATTGCGGGCCACTCAAACTCAACCGATTATCGATATTAGGTTGGTGGGCAGGAAGAGCGGCGGCAGAAGGGAAACTTCATGCAGTTATGTAGCCTTACATAAATTTAAAAAAATAAATAATGACGTTGATTTCGTAAAAAATGTTATTGAAACCCAGTAGAAGTTTTTGCTCCGGAGCCTGCTCTGGCTCTCGACGGCCCTGCATTGATTTACCCGATTTTATAATTCTTTTATTGTTTTAAAGGTTAATGTGTCGCACCTTAATGCTTCACTGTTTTATATTTGTAGAAACAGTCTCAATACGTATTTAATGTATTCAATTTCAGTACAGGCGGTCATGCTATTATTTTAAAAATTAACCGTTTCAAGAATATCGTAAGGAATTAATTAATTTCCTTTATTTATAAAGGCTATTTGGCAAAGAAGTCTCAGTTAAATTTTTAAAAAGTTGTATCGATGTTTCGTGTTGATTTATTTATATCTCTTCTAATATTTGTAGAAACAGTCTCAATTCTTATTTAATGTATTCAATTTCAGTATAGGCGGTCATGCCATTATTTTAAAAATTAACCGTTTCAAGTATCGTAAGGAATTAATTAATTTCCTTTATTTATAAAGACCATTGGCAAAGAAGTGTCAGTTAAATTTTTAAAAAGTTGTATCGATGTTTCGTGTTGATTTATTTACATCTCTTCTAATTGGTTAACATTGTTCAGTCCTATAGAATATTAATAGTCAACAAACAGGTTCATGTCTAGAGTAAAAAAGGGGAAATGATATTAAATAGCCTCTATAAGCACTTTACCTCAATTTTAGGAATTTTGGTCCGTAAATAATTCAGGATCTTGTAAATTTAAATAACTTTTGGTATATTCCCAAATTTGTTGACACCTACCGCTTTGTGCATGTGCCTTTCTGATAGTTTAAGGGATTCTTCTACATCAATTGGTCAAAGGCTGCTAAAGGTGTAGTACAATCTGTGGAATCGTCACTACTGCAATCCATATCTATTTTATATTACTTTTTATCCACTTTTATCGTCTTCAAATCAATAATACATTATTAAATATTACGTTACTTTGACATGACCGGATTTTATGATATTAGTATTAATATTACTGATAAGGTTAATACAAAGATATAATGTATTTTTTTATTACAAAGTTGAAATTAGCGTAATAATCTATATAAGAAGTTGTTATTAATACTCACATAAATTTAAATTTATGGTATTATACAACAAAGATGACAGTGACAACTGTGCGTTATTTTGCTTTTTCGGGCCTACTGTAGTTAACTGTTATATCTTACTTAAAGGGGTTGTGAGAAAAATCACATTTCGGGTACTTCATCTATAGCAATATAATTAGAACAATATTAACAAAATAAGTTGTTAATGTTGCGTCCACAAGGCCTTTAAAAATTATTTATATTTCCAGATACAAGCCGCAGAGGTCATTCAAAGAACACGGAGGAATCCAAGAAGAAATCACCATGATCAACCAAACAGTGATCCCTATAACCACAGAGCATCAACCACAGTCTCCCGTGTCCAGCCCCAGTTTGCTGAACAACCCAACCTATTTATCGGTGCACGTCGGCAATGCCAATCCCTCAACACTGACCAAATTCCTTCAGTTTTTCCATTGCATAGCCAAAAAGACACTGGACGATAGTAAAAGATTATCGTCGTATTATTCTTCACCCGTAAAGGAGACCAATGTCCTAGAGCTACAGAAGACTGACAGGTTCTTAGAGGACAAGGACAAGTCTGACAATAGCGTACGAAAGCCTTGCATCAGTAACAGCAGCTTGAAGGATATTGAGATGGATGCCATCGAGGATGAGTTGACGGCCTACATGAAGGAGATCCGTAGAAGAGAAGCTAACAGTTAGCTACTTTAAAAGCCCCTAAGGGGCTCCCAAGAAAGACAACTGTCGATATTCGGTACTGTCTTTTCGAAGACTTGCAACATTCGCTAGATCTGTTGTTATTCTAATTCTTTATAAAGACAATTAGTTGTTGGAAAAATTGACAAAGAAAGGAAGTGCCTTTGTATTCAGTACCAACGTTATAAAGATTGTTACAATGAAAGATGGTGAAACATATATACATATACCTAATAACGAACAATTTTCTATTTTGATACTATTGCAAATCAGACGTGTATATTTGATAAAATAGGTTTAAACTGTTTGAAGAGGTCTGTGCGTTTCATTTATATGTCTATTATATCAATGTTAATCTTTTTTGAACAAACTGATCTGTTTCTTACACAAAATATGTATTATTATTTTTTTAATTCTTCCAATAGGTATAGCGTGAAAGACAGTCTACTTTGTACCTGTTCCCATGATTTTGATTTATGAAGTAGATATTACTTTCATTCTTCAATTATATTAAGTATGGAAGATTCGTCTGAGATGGTATACTTGCTACCACACTTACGTATCTATTTCTTTACTCATATATCTATGGAAAAGTATCTATGAATTTTTTCATGGTTTAGTAGAGATGATATTATTAATTTTTTAAACAGTGATGTGACAAAAAAGTAAGACAAACTGTTAACTACATATTAAATAATTAGATTCTTCTTATGACTGTTTTGCAGTGACAATTGTAATTGCTTACAAAAAATATTGTGGCAAGTACAGCAGTGATAATTTTTCATCTGTT
The DNA here is from genome assembly GCA_037114965.1 of Monochamus alternatus. Taxonomy (NCBI): domain Eukaryota; kingdom Metazoa; phylum Arthropoda; class Insecta; order Coleoptera; family Cerambycidae; genus Monochamus; species Monochamus alternatus. The sequence goes on along the minus strand of CM073435.1, from coordinate 17,170,919 downwards.
ACAACTTTGATTACAGTTGCAAAGAATAAGACTCGGACTACATACTGTTATTGCATTACAGTAGCAAATTTCGTATTCCCAACTGTAAATTTAACTAACCAAGTGTAAAGCAAACATATCTAAAACATAAGCTGGTACCTATTTACAAAATAAATTATCCATGGGGTCATTCAGCATTTTATTTATTACATTTTTGAGAAGAAATATATAATCCTCTGACATCTCTAAAGCCTTCAAAATAATTTTAGAACATGGACTTGCGTAAACCGCTGTGCGACGTCGACGTCACTGTCTCCTAAAGCATGTCGGGTTGAACGCGTACCGTTAACTTAATTTTAGAATATGAAGCAAAGGGAGGCCGTCCGTGTCGTTAAGATTGCAGTTTTAATAAATTATTGAAGTGTTATGTTATTAGATACACTAAAAGAAAACAATCGAAATTTAGATATTGCACCCAATTGTCCCAGTACAAGGATAAAATGCCCAGATACATTATTTATTAGTTTACCCCGGAATTCCAATATATTGGTATTTGCTTTCACTTTCATGTGAATGTGATCTTTGACCTGCTTATTATAATTTTTAGTTTTGATTTTCCGAAGTTTGGCATCCTATAAAAAACACTCAATGAGCATTTTTCGATGAAATTTGGAATATGGTATTTTGATATGTGTTGAATAAATGGCCTGGCAATATTATATTTTTGATAAAAAAGTACTACGTTCTGAAAAAGTCCCTTTTAAAAAATCGTAGCAGATTATGTCATATCAATAAAATGGTTAGCAGAATATAACCTCCCTTCAGGGTACTAATTGTAAACAAAATGGCTTTCAGAGAGTTCACAGCCTTCTCACATCTAATCTTAACTTTATACCGTAAGGTGTCGGGTATGTAGGTAATATAAGAAAATATTTTTTATAAATATCATAAAACTCTTTTTTAGGATCCACAACATTCCATTTTATTATTATTATATCTATATTATTTGAAAAATCTAGCTGCTATTAACGATTTACTTTTAGAACATACCATTACATTTTTACACCTTTGCAGCACTTACAAATTGGTGATTTATATTGAAATAAATCATCGCTATAATTAAATCTATCATTGATAGATTAGACGAATATGCTTTTATATGCCGCGTAGTGAATCTTAAAAGTAGTGGGCTTTTGTTAATCTTTTTTAATTTAACACAGAAAGACCTTTGCCCGAATTCAAGGCGACGAGTACCGAAAAGCTATAGGAGGCAATGATGTCACGATTCGGGGCGAGTGGTTAATTCCAATTTGAACTCTTATATTTCAAAAACTACTTATTACACCAGCATCGCATGTTTCTAGTTGATACAATCATAAATACTCCATAAAAATTAGGCAGTTACTGTAACTTTAGGCTATATGACTATATTGTAAATTAAAATTGCTGGCAGTTATAACATTGGCTACATAGGGGGTTTCATAAAGTATGTTGTTTACAAACTTTGGGTAAAGATAGCATATGAATAATATGATTAAATCCTCAAATAAACGTAACTTATCATTATAAAAAAAACATTTTCTGCAAAGCTATAGCAAATATCAGATTATTAGAAAACTATTAAATTTTTTAAATTTTTAGTTGTGTTTTTTATGTAAAATGTTTAGTTTTCTATAAAAATTACGAAATTCAAATGGATGGGTTCTCCAGTATTGTTTATACCCGAGTTTCAAAATACTAGAAAGTGACTAATTTACAGTACCTACTTAGGAGTGTAAGGAAAGTGAATGTTGCAGAGGACAAGATTCCATAGGTGTACCACTCGAGAAGGGTTCAAAGAACAAAAATAAACTATTAAAGTGCTGGGTTCACTCAACGTCAACTTGCTATTGGTAATTTTATCGAAAAAATACAATTTCTTCAACATATTTGGTCCTCATGTTGAAAAAGAGCAGAAGTGCACATACACAGATGTGGTGGAATGGATTTATTATTTTTTATATATTTTTAGGTATTAACAATATTGTGTGAAACTAATTACTCTGCGGACTAAAGCCCCGACCAGCGTTGAATTATACCCACAATTTCTACCCATATATTCTTTATTATTAGCTTTTGTAACATTTTTTACTTTATTATTATTACTTATACAGTAAAAAATGGATTTATTATGTTTGTTTATGGAATTTACTGTGGTTATCTTAAAATTTGCAAGAAAGGAAAGAGTTAAAAAAAATAATGCTTTGATCTAAAAAATAATACTTTTAAACTATAGGCGTACATATGAAACAGTTAAGGGGTCAATGACTACTGTTGTTTTTTTCTAAATTCTCAATTTTTTCTAATATAATTTTTTAATTGATTTGTTTTATTTAAATATCATAGCAAAAGAGTAAATTCTAATAAAAGAAATTTATTTTATTGTGTGTTCAGAGTATTGCAAGTTTCCGAAAATATTTTTCTGCAAAAAATAAACACAGTATTATATGCATTTTTTACCTACTTTAACAACAAAACACCTTACATAACATTTTAACAAAGTTGCATTAATTTTAAATATGTAATTTTACACTGTAAAGTAACTGCACGCTTGCTAAAATATTTCATATGAATGTTTTAACTAGATATTTTGTTATAAGTGAACCACAAAGAGTTTCTGTGATGTTACATATTAGTACTTGCTGCTATCAAAAAATTTACAAAAGGAAAGTTGCGATGCAACGAAATTATCAAGATGTCGAAACTTTTTTTAAAAAAGTCCTATCAAAATTAAAATCTAATGTTGATATAATTTGTTCAAACATTTAACATTTTAAGTTATGGCAATTTTTTACAGTAATCACGGTGTAACATATGATGTTTCCAGCTTAGTTGTCTATGTGATGGCGTCTTATATCGGAATAGTATGCGTAAATTTCAAACAATCAACAGAGTCTGAACTCTATAAAAGAATGGTTGGTTTGAGTATAGTTTAAATGTATTATGCACACAGATTTGTCTATATGATATGTATATATTTTTCATATGGTATACAAACTTGTTTTATATAATGTATTAAATATAATTTAGTTTCTTTGAATCTATAGTTACTCTCAGATAAATTATGCATCAGCTAAACGAGCGGGTTAGTTTATAAATATTCTTTAAAATTGTGGAATATGCGTTTTTTATTAAAATAACGACTCAGTTAATACAATTCAGTTAATTATATGTATATTAATAACCGACACGTGGTGCCACTTATATCTCACTGATACTGTGTAACCAAATTTTGGTAAGATATCTACAAGATTTGGGCTTTGGCAATTGGCACCACGGGCAAAGGAATAATAGATCCCTAATTTATGTTTGGCCACTGCCAAACTGACAGAGGAAAATCTCGTCGGAGGAGTTTATCATGGGATGAGTGGTGGAGACAACTACTTCTACTATTTATTTCGCATATTTAACTGGTCGAAATATTTCTAGTAGTTTGAAACCACCAATCTCTGACTGTGTGGAAACAGACGTTTAATTTAAAGCAAATAACAATATTTATTGGTAATTTTTTAATTATCTTTGTAGGCAAGTTGTAGCAAACTTTCTAATAATGTTTCCTTGCAAAGGGTGGAAATTATAACTTTGCCAATTTGCCACAAATCCCTTGCGAACTTCCTGTAAAAGCTTTTGCAACGTTTCACAAATTTTGAGAAATGTTGCAGCAATTTTATCTTGCTTGTGGATATGCTCACAACAAATTTTGAACATACAGATACTACTAATACTATTGAAACCGCACAAAAGAAAAAGAAATATGTATACCGTCTCGGCAGGTCTTCCTTACTTATACTTGTACATTTTGTAGATAGGAGTGCTTGAATTGTATTATCGTAATTATTTATTTTTTTACTTTAAATTATGTATATACCAATATAGCGATAAAAAATCACGAACATTTAATGAGTTATGTGTTGGAACGTGAAAAATCGTACATACATCGAGTGATAAATATACTTATGTTAATATCTGTGGACATTATTATTAAACTTTCAAATTTGCAACTGGTTTTCGTATGACCCAAATTTCTCCCGATTTTCATCTTTTCCCCTGCTTAATCCTTAGTTATGTCATTTAATAAATGCATTTTTCGATTTATAGACTCGTTTTTTCTGCGTATTCTACACACTTAAAATTTTTAGCAACAAAATAGTAAGAATCAACTTATGTTCGTTATAGGCGGGTATAATGAGAAACATGGGCGCCGGTACAAAAAATTAAAATTCTTACCTCTTAACCGTTATTTTTAATATTCCAGGGGAAGGCAACTGCCCACACTTGCCCTCCCTCTACCGGCGCCCTTGATGGGAAATAATAGGAAACGAGATATGGGTTGGAGCATCGTCGGCTAAATCGCAGCAGCTGTGCTTTTTCTAGTCTTTTCCTTTGCCCGTTTGCAATGACTCACCGTGCGTGGCAGTACTCTACAGCACAAATGACGTAGTCGGACATAGTCGTCACTTATTTCATAGAAATTATGTCAAATTCAAGAATTCAGACGTCTTACGTCACGGCTGACGTTACACATTTGTTCTTAGTGTCAACGTAATTTTCGATATTTGGTCGCGTTAAAAACAATCATTTTTTGCAATTTAGTGCAATATATAATGCAAACTTTTAGTGTAGTATATAGTTTTATTACTATCAGTTGCAGTTTCTTAAATATTTTGATGAAAATATAATGAATTATTCATTTGTTCGTATGACGTAAGTCGCCTGAATTCTTGTCGCGAGTAATATCTGTTAAGGTGTACGTTTCTGTTTACGTCTCATTTTTAAATTTATAAATTGATAAAACCTAAAATAATAAATATTGTGTTTTTATGGCGAAAATGAGGAGTAGCAGTCATTTGTAAATATACATATATGTACCCAGATTTATGAAAAATGTAAAATATAGCCAAATTAAATAAGTAGGTTCTATTAAAAGATAAGCTATTATAGTGTCAATATCAAATGTCATATGACATTTATGACATGATGGGTTTGTTTCCAAATATTAATGTTGATGTCACCACACTACAGCACATTCTATATTGAAATTCGGGTGATTCGACAGACAAGTATTACAAAGGCGACGCGATTTAGCAAACGATGGTTGAAGTCATGTTCGTCATAGACAAGTATGATGGGAAACGTGAAATGGGCTCAAATCATGTTTGTCATAATATTAATAATAACAATAATGATAATGACAGTGATAGTGATAGTGATAATGATAATGGTATTGATAATGATAATGATAATCATAATGATAATAATAAGAATATCAATAACAATAATAAATAATAACCTGAACAAGAACAATAAGAATAAGAATAACAGTAACAGTAACAATAACACTGACACTGACACTGACACTGACAATAACAATAATACTAATAATCTTTATTAATAGCACTTACCTTAAAAAAAAACAAACATTCAGCTATACAATAAAAACAAACATCAATAATATTACAATATTACAGCACATGGTTTACATATCAAATTTTCACTTAAATTTTAACATACATTTTGGCATATTTTGCTTATATTTTCTTTTAAAATGGTTAAGTGAATTAGGTACAGTTTTTTTACATCTACTGGTAGTGCATTATATTCTACTAACCCCTTATAAAAGAGATTATTTTGTCCATACGTAGTATTCACCGTGTAACATAAAAGTTTTCTCTAGATCTTGTAGGTATTAATTATGACTATATGAACGTACTGCACAAATACACAATTCTCTAGCAGTGGAGACAACCCATGCTTTATTTTGTATTTAAGAGTCATAACATTAACAAATACAGTTTAATTTACACTTAAAAGTTTTCTCACTTTACACTACTTTTCCCAATAAATTAACTTTTCTAGCAATTTTGTTTGTAATGTATATACAGCGATGATTAGAAAATATTAAGTTTTCATCTATTAATACACCTATATTATTATTATGAAGTACGAAATAACATCTTCATGTTATGTGTAAAAGAATATTGTACTATAATTATAGAAGTTTCAAGTACTTACCTCGTAATCACATAATGCAGTTGCTGTGCCAAAATTTCACCTTTCCTGAGTACTTATTTTAACTTCCAACTTCAAATTTCAGTACTTTGTAGATACACTGCTATATTTTACTTTTAATCACATCAACAATTAAGGAATTGAAATTAAATCATTCGTTAAATATTTTTAAACCACGAAACATAAAATGATTTTTTACTGCCAATAGTGCCAATCCAATTACAAAACTATAATTTGTAGACCACAAACCTAGAAAAAATATAGACTGCGTCGGTTCATGATATAGGTCACGTGACAGGTGCCGCATTTTCTAGGGAGCTAAGGTCCAGAAAATGGATATTTTATTTGTTTTATGTTGGCGGCTATGCAAGTATGATAGCTGCATTGCAATCTGAAATTAACTAACTTGCTGTCATTTTAAATGTCATTAAAGAATGTGAAATGAATGTGACCAATCACAGTAAACAAATGAGCTTCACGCTACAATACAACCAACGTAAATTGGCATAAAAACCAAGCCTTTTAGAGCAGCCATAAATTTGCGGTCGCCTGCAATATGACACTGGCACAGTCTATATTATTTTTGTGTTGTAGATCCTCAAGCATCAACTGATAAATCGCGTCGCTTGTGAAAAAGCGCGGCCGCTGCGATTTAACCACTGAAATGTACGATATGGAATGCGTTTAGTTCCATTGCGCACCTAAAGAAAGGTACCACACCTAGGAGCAGACAAAAGGAGGCATATGAAACTCAGTAAAGAAATACTTCATTGGTTATGTATGTGGGTGCGAGAGAGACAATCATCTGCATGTACGATATGAATTGTGTTCTTAATTTCCCATTATTTTGTTTGCAAACACGTCATTGGCGTACAGTGTGGTTTCTCCTTTTATCTTGTATCCCGTTAGTGTTATTATTTGTATATTTTTGTGGGTGTTATTGTTGGAACATGTCAGGTTTTATAAGGGACTGTAAAATTAACCAGCATATAGCACCAAATAATGCTTCATATCCAGAATTCAATTTTATTTCATTTCACAATCAGCTAAATCTGTATTGCTCCACCAGTGCTAGGAGGAACAAAACAAATATGGCGCTTCCAGTCATCATCACAGATCATTGGCAGTAAAAAAAGTCATCATAAATATAAAATTATTTTTCAGTGGCTCAAACCAAGCAAATATAATAAGACAGGATTACTGGACTCGATATACTTCAACGTTCGCTTGCTGCGCGCGGCTGTTACGTCACGAAGATACCTCAGAGAAATTTGACATTTACTGTAATGCACATTTTCGTCAATTTTAGTTACTTGTAATGTGTTTGTGGACTATAGTGTTTTTGATTTCTTTTGTCAACGTGTAATAAATAGTTAATCATATTTCTGAGTGCACATTTACGAATAATTGACAATATTTATTTACATTTATTTTTATCGGAAGGTAGGTAAAATTTTACAATTAGAATTTATGTGAAAGATTAGCAATATTTAGTCAATTTATTAAAAATGCCGGGAGTATGGTGTGCCGTTTATGGCTGCAACAACAGATTATACAAATGTAGAACCAATAACATTATTGTTTTTCATACGTTTGCAAAACTTAAAGATATGGTGTCAAAGACCATAAGAACTGAAGGGATATAAAAATACAGACATGAAAATAAAATTAAACTAAATTTAATGAAAACCTACAAATTGAGTTTATACAATCACTTCAAAAAGATATCAGCGAAATATCATCTTATTTGCAAAACAGTGATAAAATATTATTATAGCTGCATGTTTTTAAAAAATGTTAGTGGTGTGTATTTCGTCCAGGAGTTTATATATGTTTAGTAATGTGGCATTAAAAATATACAAGTAACCGACGAAATACCAATATTAATTTGAATAAAATCGTTTTGTTGTTTTTTTCTGTAGTATCAAATAGATATTTCCTTTAAATTTAACAGCTTACATAGTGAAAACGAAGCGTTTACGGACACATATATTTCTACAAAATTTTCTTCCTAATGTATCATATGTTGCAGAATCCCTCTATTAAAAGTTAATCCAACAAGCTTAAATATATTATTATATTTTAATTATACCTCTTACTGTTTGGGTCGGTTGAGGGATCTCGACTACGTCACATCAAAACAGCATCGCGCGGAAAGATTTTGCTTGATCATTGTCTGCGAAATGCAACAGTCGTGCTTTTCTAAGCAGACGATGGCATAATTGAGCAATCTTGTCTAGTTAATGAGACTAATTCAAACTTGTTTTTGGTTAGAGTATGTAAATTTAGTGTATGCCCTGGAATTTACAATTTACATTGTACATAAATGTTTTTTTACATATTTCGACTCATTATATCCTGATAATTTTATTTTTATATGAATTTTACCATTTCTGCAAAGTAACATTTCTACTTTGTTGTAAGAACCTGTGGAATATCTGCTGTAGTAGCCATTTTGGTTCTTACTGTAAAATTTTGTCTCGAATATTAAAAATCAGAACTAAATATTTGACTTGAATTATAGTAAACTATAGTTAATAAACGTTAAGGGACTTACATGTTTCCTGACATAAATTTGTACCCAATTTTGTTGTGAAAAGGAATATGGCCCTCTGCAGCAATCAGGTCTTGTGATCCATTGTGCATGCCTCTACTAGAAGAGTGTTGGATACTTACCGCTGCAGTTTTCATAGCGAAATCTTCGGCATTACATAATAATAATATCTATCAATCTATATATTAATAAAAAAATAGGCATTCAATAGTTTTTTTTTATTGATTGGGAGTTTAAGTAATAAATATTTTACAAACTAGACTAGCCTAAAGGACGGATTAGCAATAACATTCTAAAATAAATCAAATCCTTAAGTTATTCATACATTTATCCAAGATATCCTTTTTAACCCTAGGATATTCCGGATTTAACTTCAAAACTTCCTGTGCTACATCAATGGCATCGGGGTACTTCTTACACTTCATCAAGCAATACGCTAACTTAAAGCCTATGGTGGGATTCGACTTCCCTCCGAATTTCCACGTCTGCTCGAAATAATTGGCTGCCTCCTTGTAATGCTGCTCTTTTTCTGCGATGAAACCTAAGTATTCATAAGCTTTCGTGCACGCCTTATTGTGTTGAATTACTTTGTTAATAAGATCTGTTGCGATATCGAATTTGGTAGACTGAACGTAGTAATCGGCCAGAAGCAGCCAGCAGCGTTCTAAGTATTCCGCATCTTCAAATGTCCAAGTGGACTTAACGATTCTCTTCAGCTGATTCTTGGCACGCTGTCCTTGCTTTAATAAGGTATACGCAGTGGCGATGCCTGGAACAATTTTAGTAAATATAACAGTATTCAATGATAAATTATATGACAGCTAACCCAAAGTGGTGCCTATGTGATCTTTGTAGGCGTTTTCAGATGCTATGCCTACAAAATCGTCTAAAGCACGTTCGATGTTATATTTATCCTTGGTAGCAAGCAACCGAAAGTTGGATAGGAGTCTGTACGTTAGGATTTCATCCCCATGGGCCTCTAGCTTTTGCTTTAATTCTTTCAGCAGACGATCAGCTGGAAGCAAATATTTAGTATCACTTGAACTGGAGATAAAATGATTAAATTGGCAACACTGCTTTTGGCAAAATACAATTTTTTAATTATAGATAAAAAATATGTGTCTACTACTGACATTTGTGAAAAAGATTCTTTCAGTTTATAATTTGTTAAGACAGTAATATGTTGTGGATTTACATTTAGACTACCACCTGTTAATACCGGCTGTTGCACTGCGTTAACTCAGCAATATAATAGGTTTGCTCCAAGTTAGTGTTTTGTACAGTTTAATTATGGTTATACAAGGTATATGGAAACTCCATGCAGAAAATTTAGAGACTAATACCACATGAATAATAGTATATTATTTAACGAGCGGTAATGCAGGTCATAACTCACGCAGATGAGTGAGTTATGACCATTACCGCAAGTTGAATACTATACTTTATCTACGACTATAACAATAAATACTAAGATACAAGTATCGAGAAAGAAAATTGATTTGAAAACGTCAAAATTATTTTGTTAAAATATCAAATGACATTAGTCCCCTCAATGATAATAATTGACATTTCTGCATACTGAGAGGCGTTGGCAATTTAATAATTTTAAAACCTTTTAATTATTCATTCCTTTCCACTTTCCAAAATCATACAAATTTGAACCACCATGTATATAGCAAGCTTTTGACATAGGTATGAAATTGAATTGGAATGCATTATAAATCATTTGAAAAACCCGATTTGCATAATTTGTTTTGACACTACATAACCTAATTTTTAATTTTACACCTATAAAAATGGATGCAAACATGAGTTTAACACTTTAAAAACTCTTTAAGAAGAATTAAATGGAACCAACCTAGATAATTTGAGTTTTTCATCTTGGCTTGACAAGCACAAGTTTTATAAATCATCATCACTTGAGCCTACATCATTAAAAAAATCACTGTCCTCTTCATCACACATTTTCGAAGTTATGTGTCACATAAAAAATATGTGAACTGCAGTAATTGCACACAATTATAACATAATATAATTGAACGTATACAGCATTGAGCATCTAGAATACCACACAATCTTCACGATTTAGTGTATGAAGAGAGGCTAAAGATTATGAAGTTACCATCACTTTACAGAAAACGAGTGAGAAGTGACTTAATTATGACTTATCGTGCTCTTAACAACTTACTCAGTACACACTTGAACTTTTTTCTTCTCAGTAGAGATGCAAGAGTTAGAAGTCATAGACTTAAATTGTCACCTGAACACTTTTGTACATGAATACATGAAATAATTTATCAGAAGAAGTGAACAGTTTCAAAAATCGCTTGGATCGTTATTAGAGGTCCAACTTATAGATTTTTTTATGTATTATATTTGTGCTTACATACTTTGTTAAAGGATTTTTCTTTGACTAAATTTAATTTAATAATAATATCGCTCTATGAACACAGTGGCGGCTGGTGATATTTCAGGTATATCATATCTTAATAACCAGACATGGGACCCAAACTATAGAGAGAACTTCAATAGAAGGAGAACGATTTTGCAGTTTGCGAAAAAAAGTTAAAAAAAAACGTGGGCCTTACCTAAGATTTCCAAATTGGCTTGTTTAAAATTCGAGAAACATTTTTTTTAATAAACTAGACATAATTCTACCGATAGGTTTCAGATTTTATTAAAAAAATTTAATTTTTGTTAAAGTTACAGAAATTTGAAAATTCATATTGTATTTGTGATACATTATAAAAATTTCAAAATGCTATAAATTCTACAAATATAGTTATTTTTTAATAAAACTTGAAACCTATCCGTAAAATTACATCTAGTTTATGGAAAAAAATGTTTCTCGAAATTTAAAGAAGCCATTTTGAAAATTTGAGATGAGGCCCACGTTTTTCAACTTTTTTTCGCAAACTGTAAAATCGTTCTTCTTCTACCAAAGTTCTCTATATGGCCACAGTACATATACCCTAAAGTTTGGTTTGGGTCCCATGTCTGTGTATTGAGATATGGCATACCTGAAATCTCACCAGCCGCCACTGTATGAACAGTAATGATAGCTGTTGGAACAGGTAAAACACATAGCGCGTATGACTGTCAATAACAGTAAATTGGAACAAACCTAAAAATTGACAACACAGCTGCAAATATAAATGTGACAAAAGTTCCTAATTGTGAAGTTTTGAGCATTAGATATATAGGAATAAGAGGGTCTGTCTAATTATCGATATTGAACACTTTTGACGTTTGTACGCCATCAAAATGTCAACATTATAGTAATTTGTAATTATACTATTTTAATAGGTTAGTAATGGTAACAACGGTAATAAATAATAACAATAAATGTTTAACTTGTTAGATCTGAAGGCATAAATCGTAATGCCTTCTGGATTCCAACAGCTTTGTATCTCTGGACAACCTAAAATTTGTTGCCAAAAATAAAACTCTACTTTGACTTATCTGATAACGAAGCTTATGAAACCAATGCTTACAACAAAAACATAAATTTATTCAGATTTAAAATTATCATGGAGAATTTGGAAGAAATATAATAAAAAAGTAATTAAAATTATAGTCCTTAATTTAGTAATATTCCATATTCAGTTTTAAGACAAGGAATAGCAGTTTAGAAAATGACCTACAGAAACATAACCAAACTTAAAAACTGTCGACATTTGTCAAATGTCAAAATCATGGTAAAAATTTATCTTTTTTGTCCATGACTATAATTAGTACTTTCCTCTTACTTGTGAGGTTAGTATGAATTGAGATAAGATTATCTAAGCCACTCAATTTAGCTCATCATGTAAAAGGAACATAAATCGGCGAATTTAGCAAAGCGAACGTCCTTTGTTGATAACCTCTAAATTGTCAAAGTTCACAATGTCAAAAAAAATGTTGGTAATTATTTACAACAGCATAAAAATCTCCAATCTCAACAAATCCTTAAAAAAATTTTAATATATTTTAAAATAAATTGGTTTCACAACAATAACCTCACATTTAAAAAATCACAGAACAGACAGAACTTTATAAAAATAACTTATGAATGCAGCGTAAGTCTTAAGTATATGATCTAGAGACATAAGCCAAATTTCTCAACTACAAGCTAAGCTCCAGAGGTTATGCTGCATCGGTTAGGGGGGGGGGGGGGAAGTGGGTAAAAATTCTCAGTTGGGCTTACCTCATTATTGCAAAAGGAATGGCACTCATCTAAGATGAGATAAGAATAACTGAATATTGTGGTGCAAATGAAAAGCAGCAAATATATACATTATTCATCTGTTTCTTCATGTATAATGATGTAAATAATGCTTTATAGGAAAGGTTAATCATTATTTACTGGTGATTAAAGACACTTCTGTCATCAAATTTAAATTCTTCAGTGTGACACTATCGGAAAGTGTAGTGTGCTCAGTGGCTCCCTAATCGGTGTATGTAAGAGATGTTCCTTGTTTCCGGCAAGGATGAGTATTGAGAGAGTGTAGTGTACCAGCCCCATATTGTGTTGGAGTGCGGGTGAATTGAAGTTAGTGAAGTCTTAAGCAACGAGAGTGCTAGTCCCTCTACAGCTTAGTCTGTCGATAGCGAGATCGGTCCAGAATAGGATATGTAGGTGCGAGGTTTGGACAGTGTTCGGCAATGATTACAAGAACAAAGTGCAATCTAATAGGTGGCAGAAGTTATTATTTGAATTTGTTACACTTTGAGATGAAAAGTTATTCGATTTATAATATGCATAGCTATCCAGAGCCTGAGGTATTTCTACATTTTCTATAGGTTTATGATGTCATAGCACAACACCAGATCAATTTTAGTTATTACATAAAATGCTAAAAGTAAAATTCAATCATCATTTTATACCTGATAGATCAATTCAGAAACCAGTTACTTTAAACTATAAAAAAGTTATTCAATCTTAACAAACGCTCAAATGTCACTTTTAACCATAGACCTTATAAGTCATGGACCGGCCCTAGAAAGAGAGGTCCACTGTCCTGATGTGTACAAGAGGGACGAAGCTAGTCCGGGCAAAAACAGATGTTCTATGACAGAAAAATACATAAACATAACCTGACACAACCTTTCCTGTTAATATTGTTAATGATTTGTGTGCCTTTTGTGACTTAGTTCTGTTTAGTGTGTTTATTAGCAATAGTTTTTAAAGACTCATAAACTATGGTGGAGTCGGTCTGTCACCGTAAATGTCATACGTCTGTCATTTACGGTTTTTGTTTTTTTTCGGCCAATGATCTGTGGGTTTTTGCCCGGACTAGCTCTATCTCTGTTGCACACATCTGAGCATCAACAATTTGTATAGGCAGAAAACGGTTTCGGGCACGTCCATGATTTATAAGGTCTATGCTTTTAACAGAGATCACGTGTGTTGCCAACTTAAACTTAGAAAAACTAAACTCACCAATCAATATGAGTAGTTTTTGACATTAGTCAAAATTTTGATCTCTCACCTGTTTTCAATGCCATGGACCTGGAGTCTCTGTACTCAATGTCGTCACTGTCGAGAAATTGCTCCCCTAACATCTCATCCTCGGGATTCAAGCAGATCTCGATCATATTGTAGACGGCCATTTGTCCAAGCTCGGGGTCCTGCCGTGCACTGTTAAAGTTTCTCAGTGCCCCATTCAAGTTACCTGAATACCACTGGTAGAGGGCGGTGCAGTAGAGGAAGCCGGCTTCCTTCGAGGGGCTCTCACATTTCTTTTCCGCAGCAGATAGATATTCGGGAAAATCATCGATGTTGCCAGTGCGACGGAGGATCTCCACCAGGCGGATAAGCGCTTCCCAATTCGTCGGTTGTTTGGTAACAAGCTGGGTGAAGTGGAACAGGGCCATGTCAAAATCTACCTGAAATCGACGAACAAATATTTTGATTTGGAATTCATATCGAATGAAGCAGGGCAAATACCTTGCGAAAAGCAATATCGGCCATCATTACAGATGCCGTTTCATTCTCTGGATCTAATCGTAATATGTTAGCACACGTTTGTTGACACAGTTCCAGGTAGTTCATCTAAAGAGAATTATCAAAAAGAAATTTAAATTAATAATAGGGTCACTTCTACAAAAGAAAGGCTATGTAGGCGATTTCTCAAGTAAAAGGGATTATATATTTGAAAAAAAAAGAACAATTTTCAATAATTGGAGTATCATATTCGACAATTTCCATACCTTTACTTTCACTCAACCAGCATGCTTTTATGTAAAAACGGTCTATTGTATCAAATTTTACTGAAATATCGTAAATAACATCTGACATACTTAACAACCAAGGCCAAGTAGACGTTATCTACACAGACAAAGGCATTTGATAGAGGTGGGCATGCTTTGCTATTATATAAACTTAATTATTACGGTTTCAGTGACCCCCTACTTGAATTAATATCATACTTTAATCGCCGGTATTTATTTATCAGCTATAATGGTTTTAACTCAAACAGACGCATGGCAACTTCAGGTGTACCTCAAGACTCTAACCTGGGGCCATTACTGTTTGATATATTTATTAATTATTTGCCGGACAGTGTTGATTGTAACACTTACATTATTTGCTGACGACTTAAAATTATATAATATTGTAGCTAGGATTATCTTAGTTTGCAGAGACAAATAAATAATGTAATGATAACCAACTTTAAATGAACATTTCTAAATATAAAGGATGTTCCTATGCGAGGAAATTGAATCCGCTGCACTATAATTTATTATTATGACACTGTTCAACTTTTTCGAACCAATTTTGTTAAAGATTTAGGAGTACTCTTTGACCATAAATTTACTTTCAATGAGCACATTACCTTAACGTGCTTCCGCTTTGAGAATGTTGAGTTTCATTCTACGTAACTGTGGTTCTTTCACTAATATTGATGCACTTCAGACATTATATATCTCACTTGTCCGTTCTAAGGTGGAATATGATGCTCTGGTGTGGTATCCTCATTATGATATTTATATTAATATACTTGAAGGAATAAAAGGCGCTAAGTTTATTGACTTTTAAGATAGACCGAGTTTACCCACCACAAGTTTTTTACCACATTACTTTAATTACTAGATTTGGCCTGCATACATTGCACCACAGAAGAATTTTGAATTTCCTAACAATTTATTATTTCTTTCATAACAATGCTTAATTTTTTAGTATCTAAAGAAAATCTTAGAGCAGTTCACACTTTTTATAATATTAACCCGAGAGCTAATATATTAATGAAACTGCCTATTTATGTTATGTGTCTTAATTATAATAAAATATCTCATTGTGACATTTACAATTGCTCTCTAACTAAGCTACTTGACACAGTCAACACTTTCTTCTGTTTAGACACAGTTAATACTTTTATTTTATAGCTTTGACTTTGTTTTGTTTATTTTAAGCTTTGTTTTTCTTTTTATGAATACTTACTTCTACTTAGATGCAATTAACACTTCTATTTTATAGTTTAACTGTTTTTTTTTTAATTTTTGTTCTCCTTTTTGTGAGTATTTAGTTTTATTTAGATTAGTAGATTTAGATTTTATTTGTTTGCATTTTTACTACTATAGTACTTTTAGTTGTCCTGTTATTGGATTTTTAATCTGTTGGGCAATGATTAGACTATAAATAAATAAATAAATAAATAAATAAATAAAATGATTCATGAATTATTATTATTCTGTAAAACGTAAGCCAACTCTGCAGCGTCCCACTTATTCAACTGTTTACAATGCACTAAGTAGGTTAACTTCAGTCGCAATGAGACTAGACCACAGGCTGCTTAAAATTATTTCTTTTCACATCTATAATCTGTTTGAAGGAATACATTTATTTCTAAAACACCCCATATATACAATATCAGTTTAACAATTTTTATGTAAAAAATACACAATATCATCTTCAAGTTGGATGCTGCAATTAAAGCAATTTCTACTTTCACCAAGTACTATCAAATTGGCAAATAATAAAATGAAAAGTGTATCCATTATATGCAGAATCGGTTGTGTATGGCTTAACAGCTGCCAGGAAAAATAGTTCAAATGCACAAAGTCGATAAAATTGATTTTGTATGGTTGGCTGTCAGAAAAAGTTTTTTTAAATATTTTGTTACACATAAAATGTTAGGAAATTAAAGAAGAGAACTCAATAATACATATTAGTAAAAATCAGAAACAACCCTACTGCGATACTGACAGAAATGTCAAAGTTTACTTGCCTGCATGTACAATTTTGCCAAAGCCACCAATATGTTGATATTATTTGGTGACACTTCCAATCCTTCCTTATAGTAATTAATCGCCTGTTCATTGTTCTTGACAGATATTGCCATTTCTCCTAACTTCATCGAGATATTCACAAGTAATTCTACTTCATTCTCTGGGGACCCTGGAATTTCAAAAGCTGTCAATAGAGACTGTTTTATTTTAAATATTACATAAACTGTGTTATATCGATTGTAAGATGTCGCAGAGCATAAAATACACTCTTATTGTTCTAAGTTAGAAATATAAATAGGCCATGTTGTGAATACAAAGGCCATGAAATACAAAAAACTATGTGACTTATAACTAATGTAATATTGTATTAAAATTAATAAAAATCATAACTGTAAATAAGAGTTATTTTACTCTCCACATGTACATTATGATGCATTACTTAAGAATGTTAAAGGTTGTCTCAGCAATTTCTTAAATTGGACATTATTTCAATAAATAACAAGTATAAATTAAATATTCTTGATTCTTCCGCTTTTTCTGCAAATACTTTGTTTATATGATGTTTTCAATTTTTTTATGTAAAATCTAATATTTATTATTCAACAATCCTCAAAATACATTTTTATCAATTTGTATGTATTATTATTTCTTTCAAAATTAATATTATATTATCGGCAGTCAAAATGTGTCTGTACCAATTCAACAGTCTCCAAATTGTATTTGTACTACTAAATTGTTCAATTTTATATTAAATATTCTCATTTTCATTTATTTTGTTTCTTCTGCTATTTCCTTAGACATCAATTTTTGAAAAATGGTTTAGTAAGATTCTGTTTAAAATGTAATAAAAGCCCTAATGTGTTGCTATAGTTTAAAGTCAATAGTTGCCAATTTTTAAAAACTGTTTAGTAAATTTTTATTTGGAATTTAATACTATGATACTTTATCGCAGAACCTTTAAAATGCACATGAATATCAATTTTTATGATACTAAATATTAATATCAACAAACAAAAATATTTCTTTGCAATTACCAATCATAAACTGTTTTAAAATTCCCTGTAATAAAATTTACTGATTTGATTGGATAAAAACTAACCAATAGAATTTAGGCACGATATGGTAGACTACTAGAAACGCCTAAAAAATTATAAATAAGAAACTCACCGCTTTGCTCTACTACAAATCTCTTTCTCAGTCGATTCTGGTTGTCCATAGCATCCTTTAAACTCTTCAAAGCATATGTTATATTTCCGGACTTTTCCTGTATCTGTGCCAGCAAATTTAGCAACCGGGTTTTGTACCGGAGGTACGTCACGTCTTCAGAACTGATTGCCTTTTCATCTTCTAATTCGTTCAACAGTAACAATTCTCCCTTTTCAAAGTCCCTTAGGTTCATATATAACTCTGCTAGTTGTAACTTTAATTCTGAATCATCGGTCTTTTTTATAGCCTCCTTATAATAAGCGACAGCACGAGAAAAGTAGTGGGTGTCCACCAGCGCCTTGCCCATTTTGGATATCAGAGTGGGATCGTTTGGGCTTGCCTTTAGTGCTTTTTCATAACACTCAAGGGCATCGTCTGGTTCTAAGTGCAAAAGTTGTTTTATATATTTAATTGAATAATGTACAATGTTCAATGGTGGCTATAATATTATAGTTACAACCGAAAATCAATACAAATATGACAGTGTACCAAAATGGCAATAATAAATAAATAACTATACAGTATGTTCAAATTCAATCTAGAATACCTTCGTAAAATTAGATTAAGCTGTACATTTGCAGTGATTTGTTATATATTATATCCTCGTTTATATAAAATATTTTTAGTCAACCAGTCAAACTTAGGAGTAAAAATAATAGACGGCTATACTTTTTTAAAATCCAAGTCACCCTTGTCTATAGTGTAAATAAGGATGACATGGATTTTAAAAGAATATCTCCATCTATCATTTTTACTCCTAAGTTTGACTGGTAGACTATCTATATTTAGGAATTTTTTGCAAGTTCCCGTTCATGACCGTAGAATACTAGCGGTTCATCCCCTTCTTGTCATCAAACAAAAATTCTTTACTCTTGTTTGCTCTAAAAATGAAATTGACGAAAATGTGGTAGGTTTATGTTTATTCTCGAACTTTTCAGAAAAATGTTTTTATTTTTACTGTTGTACTGTGTCGAGACTTTTCCGATAACTCTGTGAAATTTGAGAATAATATAAGGCATAGCAATACCTTTTATGCAAAATTGACAGCATTTACACCATAGGTGGTTGGCAGGATAAATATATACCAAGAACATGTATTTTTCCACTTATTTCGTATGAAGCAAAAAATTTCACACTGTTGACAACAGAAATAGAAAATGATATACAGGCTGTATCACATAAGAGGGCCCCTCCCATGTATCTCGCTTAATATGCGAGACACGTCAAAAATCTTTAATTATTTTTTGTTGCATTTTTGGAGGCCTTTATGCTCATAAAAACAAATTTGAGATCCATGGCCAACTTTATGAGTAATAACAAAAAAACCTGTAAAGTGCCCAAACTTTAAGGCTGCCTAACTTTTTTATTTTAAGAGATAGAGAAAACTTATTGGTATTAAATTTTGATTGCAAAATTGATACCTTTCTCCTGATATGAACAGATTTTTGAAATATCGTATATAGTTCGCTGCGCCCTCTAGGCGGATAAAAAATTTTTTTCCATAGCGATTTTACGTTTGAGTTGAGATGCTCTTAATTCTCGAAACATGAATTTAATTGATTCAGTGATTTAGTTGAGTACTGAAATAAGCAGTGCTGAATTAGCAACAAATTTTATTTAAATTTAAACAGAAAAGGTAAGCTTAAAACTAGAAAATCTGAAAATACGGCTCTTTCACCCTAATGAATTACAGCCCTCATTGAATAATATACTATTAAATTGTATTTATTCATTTGATTTTAACAGAAGAATAGATACTTCATGGAGACTGCGAAACCTGACTGATCTTATGATATATTATTTTTCATTCTTCTATATTTGATTCTTCCACAGAATGAGGTGTATTGAGATCATTTTTTTAATAGCTATAACACTCACCTAAAACGTTCATGTAAGCATCCCCTAGCAACACATAGGACTCGGGCCCTGGGTTTTCATCCACAAAATCCTGATAGCACTGCAGATAAGCATACTTATCTTTCCTATACTTTAAGAGTACCTCGGCATGCTTAGACTTGGCTTCCACGTAGCAGGAATCAGTTGGTTTTATACGACTTAACATGTCAACAGCTCCTTGGACATTCTTCCTTTTCAACAAATGCTCAGCACTCAATAACAGTATTCGAGATTCTTCTGGGGTTCCTTGGAGTTCCTCGGTGGCATCCTCGAGTACCTTTGCAGCTTCGTCTGTTTGACCCACCATGTTCAGTGTGTCAATCAACTCTATATAGATGGATGATCGTTCTAAGAGAGATATGTTGGATTGAGATCTGTCTTTTGCCGTGGTGTTTACTAAGCTTAAAGCTGTTGTGAGGGATTTGATAGCATCAGCATAGTTGCTGGTGTTTTTGTCTACTAGAGACAAGATGTAGTGGTATATAGGATTCTCTCTTATTCTGAAATTGTGGCTTACACAAACCTAAAAAGAGATAAGTTATAAGAGAACTATTAATTTTAATCAATATTTTTTATTTAATCCGTAACATGACAAGATTTGTTTCAAGGTCAATTGACTATATAACATGGTCTTCCATATGTTACCGGATAGATTGAGTTTTTGCGCTAGAATTGTGTAAAAAATTTAAGAAGTTGCCTACATTTCAACTGAATATTTATGCTGTATTAGAGTTCAGACTTAGCCCGTTTAGTTTTGATCCCATTGGGAAATAAGAGATTCTAAAGTGATTTGAACAGTGATTAATAAAATTTGTAGAAGTTAAAACGCTATTTATTTATTTCGGCATAGGTAATCCAACAGGCAATTCGATGCCCAATAAAAGGATTACAAAAAAAAAATACAAATTCGTGGTAAGTACTTACATTAAACCTAAAGAAACAGTGAGTACGATTAACACTAAAGTAGTAAAGGATTAACATGTAACACAAATTTGATAATGATGAATTAAAAAGATCTAGATGAATAAAGTAATCATTATAATTCTTCTGTAACATACATATTGGAGAATTACTTGCATAATTAGTCCGACACGATAAAATATGAAAAAGATCAACATATCTAAGAAAAATGTGATTGGTGATTAAAAGAAATTTGACAGAATATAAGGAGAATCAACAATATTGGTAAGTAATTTGTACAAAAATATAACGGAAGAAATTATTCTCCTAGAGACTAATTTTTTTAAACGGTAGTGCTACAATCTGACATCATATAATAAATTTCTGTTAAATCTATAATTGAGCACATCAATAAATCTTTTATGAACATTTTCAAGTCGATCTATGTATTTATAATACAACGGGCTCCATAAAAGACTACCATATTCCAATTTATTTCTAACTAATGCATTATACAAAATAATAATTAGAAGGGTTAGTGAAATGCTTTGTATTGCGTAATATAAAACCTAAAGTTCTTATAGCTTTTGTGCTATTGAGTCAACATGTGTCAAAAGATAATTGACTATCTAAAACTATACCTAGATTCTTAACTTCACGAACGACTCTTAAAGTATGACCGCCAATGGTGTAATTGTAAGTAAAATTAAGTTCTTTTCTGGAAAATGTTATACTATGGCATTTATTAATATTAAGAAAAAGCTTATGAGATTTGCAATATTCATTTAATCTGGACAGATCTTCCTCGAGTTTAATGCAGTCATCCACAGATTGAACAGTCATTGACAATTTAAGGTCATCGGCAAATAAATTATAATTTGAATAATTGAAGCAGGAACCAATGTCATTTATAAAAAGACAAAAAGAAGAGGTTCCATGTGAGAACCTTGTGGTATTCCAGAGGTAATACTATTCAGAAAAGTAATTGTTCAATCTAACACATTGGCTTCTGTTAGTGATATAAGACTTCAGCCAACGAAGCAGTTCCCCATGAATACCGAAATTTTTATGTTTAATTAATAATGTCGGATGATATACTTTGTCAAACGCTTTTGAGAAGTCGGTATACACAGCGTCCACCTGCATTTTATTGTTCATAACTTCAAGAGTCGTTCGTAAAAAAGGCATTAAATTAGTAATAATAGATCTGCCCTGAAAAAAGCCATGTGGATTATCATTTATTAAATGCTTAATTTTAAAAAAAAGTTCCTTAGTAACTATTGATTACAAATTTTTACCAAATACACGAAGTAAAGAAATGGGACGATAGTTGCTGTTTTTACAAATATAGGAGGAATGTCATCCGGACCAGCACTTATATTAATATCAAGTCGATCAAATTCCTGCTCGATTTCTTCAACAGATATATGTTTAATATTTACACTAAAATTTTGACTGCCACTTAAGGTAGATATATTACTTACGTTAGAAGAGGTGTCATTTGGCTCAAATACTGAAAAAAAGTATTGACAATAGGCATCACAGATATCCTGATCATTAGACAACTCTTGACCGTTATAATTGATAACACTTGGAAAACGTTTATTACTAGATTTATTAGAAATGAATGAATGAAAAATGCTTTATATTATTCTTAATATTACCCTCAATACCTGACACATAATTTTTATAATCAATTCTGGCAAAATTTTTAACATCTCACCTGAGATATGAGAATGATTCGTACGCGTACTGCATCATTATATTTCCTCCATCGTGTATGCATTTTTTCTTTTGCTTTAATAACATTTTTTGTACGTTTAGAAACCCATGGAAGAAAATTTCCCTTTACATATTTGCACCTAATTTGCCTCTATATTTGAAGATTGAAGCTGAACCATAACAGTAATAAAAATATTAATATTCATTTCAAAATAAATACTACATCTTTCAACAATTCCTAGCTTCAAACAACTTGCACAATGGAAGGTGTAGTACAACAGCTTTTTTAGTCACCACTAAAGATGCCTGTAATGAAGAGTGGCAAAATGTTTGGAATCATCGGATGTGACCAGTTGCAGAAACTGCTACAGGATGTTCAGAATTGAAATCAATATATGGGTGGGTTTGAGAACTAGTACCTACATGCTATCATATGTCACTACAGAAAAACAACAGAAACAGGTTAAATATCCCGGTTAAGGCTAGCAATATGCACATTAATTCTGTTACTGGCAGCACCCAATTACCTCGGTCACACCATAACCAGGAAAAGCATCATAGATCAAATGTACAACAATTTGATTGAATTTAATTTAAAAAATAACATCTAAACGTGAAAATAAAGAATTGTAGTGATCTTTTGTCCGAATTTGTTGTTTCTTTTTCCTCTTTTAGTGTGAATTATCTATAGTGTATGATTATATTTGCCAAACATGCAGTAAACACTTTTAATATACCAGTGCCAGTAAAAAGGTAACAAAATGTAGAATGTGTGTTATGCAAAAGAGTATTGGATCACAGGGCCTATAAGTTTCAGTAAATTGAATTTTCATAAGTTGGTATCAAAAAACTAATTATATACTCGCGACAAGAATCAAAAGACTTACGTCATACGAACAAATGAATAATTCATTATATTTTCATCAAAATATTTAAGAAACTGCAACTGATAGTAATAAAACTATATACTACACTAAACGTTTGCATTATATATTGAAGTAAATTTCAAAAAGTTATTGTTTTTAACGCGAGCAAATATTGAAAATTATGTTGACAATAAAAACAAATGTGTAACGTTAGCCGTGACGTAAGACGTCTGAATTCTTGACGCGAGTATAGAAAGTAGTATTTTCTGAAAATATATGTATTTCACTAACATCATTACTTTGTTTTTTTTATGTTAACACTTATTTGGTACAATTAATTACTATAGTATTTGCAGTCACATGGGAATAAGGACTAGACTTGACTTGATAGAAAACTAGAACTACATAATTACAACAAATTTGATAAGATAATGCACAAACAGAAAACAATATTGAAAAATATATAGATACTAAAAAAAATAAATGCAATAAGGTGCTCTAAATGTAAAAAAATCTTAAACAGAACTAAGGCATTGAAACAGATATACCTATGTAGAATTGTATGAAGTATTATACAATGAGCCCCCCAATTTATAAAAATATTAACCATTAAACATAAAATTGCGTTTCATTTTTGAACAATTATGTTAGCTCTTTTTTCTTCAAAAACTAATGAAACTACACAAAACAGGCCAACTCTGCATCACTTCACTTAAACAACTATTTACAATGTTATTTAATTCAGTCAAGTTTATTAGTTCAGTGCACCTAATGAAATGTAGCATGCAAGATAATTTAGCCGCTGCTTAGAAGCATGCTTATTAATTTGTGGAAATAATTTCGGGCAATTTATGTAGAATTACCTAATATTGATTTATGGTAAGTAGCTTATTTTATTAATGTACATGGAACATTTTGGATACTTGCATCTTGCAAATACTGTGTGGTGGGGAATACGTCTATATATTTCATTAGGAGGACAAATAATTGTTTGATTAAGAAGAAAGTCAATAATTGATTTAGTAGAACCAATTCAGCAGTGGTTCCCAACCTTTTTTTGTTGCGACTCTTTTCAGATTTCATGAATATGTACGTCATAGACATTTAAGAGGTTTAAAAAGATGAATAATGAAGAAAATTTAAGAAGACTTACCTCTAAACTTTGAGCAGCCCTATCAAATAATCCGTGCTGCACTTGAATCTCTGCCATAAGCAGCTGTGCCTCGGTCATAGGATTTTTCATATCAACCAAAAGTTTGTCCAGCGTATTCATAGCACCCGTAGTATCGCCTTTGATGTATTGCAATTTCGCCAACAAAAACAAACACTCTGACAGTCCTGGACAAGCTCTTGTAATCAAATTCAATATTTCGTAGACACAATCTGAGGCACTTCGTGACACAGATATGTGCTGCATGCACTCTTTTACCACATCCATCATGAAGTCTATTTCCAGCAGCAGCAAGTATGAGTCGGAATATGGACAGGATTTCATCTGTGACAACTTCACTTCGCAGATATTTTTTAGATAGTTTAGGGCTTCTTCAGATGTATCACTTATTTTTGCTTGAAGGAATTGTAGCAGTAAGTTTTCCCGAGCATCTTTTATTTCCAGAAGAAATTGTACCTGGTTCTTTACCTGCTCTGTGTTACCATTTTCTCTCAGTTCACACAATGATAGGCCTAGTAATGCCTTCAGAGAGGTTTCATCTATCTTTGTTGCACTTTTGAAGTACCTTAAACAGTACACACAGGGAGTAACTAAAATGCTTACCCAAATGGTGGATTTGGCAACATAAATTAACAAAAGTTTCCTTCTTTTCAGCAATTTTTTTTTCAAAACAGTTTAAATCCATTATTAGACCAAATTTTTAGTATTTAATTGCTCTAACTCTAACGCATCTAATTTTTATATGACAGATATACAGGGTGTTAGAGGTTTGGCTGCCATACCTGCGATATAAGATAGATAGCGTACAAATAAACAAAAAAGTTAAATATTACAAAGGCATGACTCAAGGCGTTCTTAAAATAAGTCCAGTTATTATATCGAAGAATTTTATCATAACGTGGCAACAGTGTGAATACATGCTGTGCCAAGTAACTGGCTTGTAGGTTGCCTACCCCGTGACAGCTTGTTTCTTAGTAATGACAAAAAATCCAAAGATAAACAACTATTAAATGAATTAAAATTAATGAATTTAGTTTAGACTGTTTTGCAATTTTATTTTTGAACATAGAAAGGTAGAACGAATGAACATTTTTTATATTAAATGTTTAAATTTTGGTGATTTTTAAATATTTAAAAGAGTAATATCACTTACACCAAATAGAAATTTGAAAAGTAAAAACTTCTACAACTCATATCGCAGAAATAATGCTATGTACAAAAAAATAATAATAATTAAAGTATTGTATGTCATTTTTAAATATCTAACTAGCATAACACATAATTACAACAGATGGTCAAAACGTCCACCGATATTTTCCACACATGAATGACATATCAGACGACTTACGTCATACGAACAAATGAATAATTCATTATATTTTCATCATAATATTAAAGAAACTGCAACTGATAGTAATAAAACTATATACTACACTAAAAGTTTGTATTATATATTGCACTAAATTGCAAAAAATGATTGTTTTTAACGCGACCAAATATCGAAAATTACGTTGACAATAAAAACAAATGTGTAACGTCAGCCGTGACGTAAGACGTCTGAATTCTTGACGCGAGTATACCTACATATCCAAGGATTTTATAATTATAAATATCTTCGACACTACTAATATCAAGAAGGCGTTGAACACTGCTATTATCAAGAAGATACTTTAACGAATGTCCATATTAAACAGCCACCATTGAGAGAGACAATCTAAATAAATATGTTGTGCTCTTGCAGAATTGCGGTTAGCTTTATAAATTAATAAGGTATCGTGATATTCGCATATGCTAAACATTTCAATAAACAGAAAAATTAAGGAAACAGTGGTACATAAAAAAATTTGCACACTTCGTAGTTTGATTAACCAACTGATCTGTAGTCACTGTACTTCTCACGCTGTCACATTCCGCAAAATTGATTTTCTCAAATTTTATTAATTAACGAAAAAACTGTTTTTTTTTTCAATTAAACATAAAAGAATATTTTTGTAGTCAATGTAGTTCTCACGCTGTTGTCACATTCCGCAATATCGACTTTCTGGAATTTTATTAATTAACAAAAAAAAACAGATTTTATAAAAATTAAACATAAAAGAATATTTACACATGAAATTGGAGATTTGTTAATTTTTTTCTCAAAAATGGTTGGGTTTAGGACCCATGTCGTATAAGATTTTTTTGATTTTGATGAATACTATTGCCTAAATTGGTACAATCTACCCTCAATGTTCTTACGCATTATTCGGGATCACCCTGTATAACCACTGCTAGTATTTAGGAACGAGACATTTTTATTATGCAAATACCCCCTAAAACACCCCCGTACGTTGATGAATATAAAAATGTATTACCTTTGAGCTTCTTTGGTATTTCCTTTAGCTAAGGCTTGATACCCAAGTTCCGTGACCAACTCCACGCTCTCCGGATTACTTTGAAGGGCATTCACTAACATCACTGTAGTTTGGGACAAAATCTCACCATTTCTATTACAAATTCTGCTAAAAATCTGTGATGTTTCAAGAACTATTTGTAAATTTCCAGATTCGGAACTCTCAAGCAGTTGAGCAAACTTTTTAATATCCACGAGAACTTCTTCATAGTTTGCCAAGCGACACGACTGGATTATTATGGAAATCTTCTTCGTATACAAATTTTTTGGATCAGTACTACAAATTCTACTTATCGTTTCCTGTACTTGGTCCCAGTCAAATGCAGCCAGTTGTATCTTCAACTTTTGTACTAATGGCAAATTTGTAGAATTGTAACGGACTATGGCTTTATTTATGGTTTCTAAAGCTTTGACAAAATCGTTTTGTAATAAACAACTCTCTGTGAAACCCATAATAGTGTCCAAATTTCTCGGATTAAGTTGCAAAGAAGTTTGAAATATATCTCTTATATTTATTGCTGCCTTTTTGCCATATTTGTACAAGTTTAATAGGATCCAACCTTTTAAAGTTAAACATTCTGATAGAGAGCTTTGTAGAGTTAATGCTTTCTCTGCATAGTCAAGTGCCTTTTCTATTTTATTCATACATACAAGGACAAAACAAGAGTGGTAAAAATCAATAGCGTCAGCATCTTTACGATAATCTCGCATCTGTCCATCAAGTTTCACAAACAAATCTTTATTAGTTACTCCAAGCAACTTGTGGCTATACATAAGGGCTATAGTAACAGCTAGCTTTATGTCATTTTCCATGCGAATTGTTTCTAAATCGTGAATACCTTCTTCAAGGCGGTTTATTAATATTAGAGACATAGAATGGTACAAGTGAAAAGATGAATCCCCTTTAAACTTAGAGATGCCTTCTTTAGAGCTATTTAACATGTGATTGTATTGTTTTTCACGCAAGCAGTGAAAAATCCTAGATTTTAAATCTAATTCATCAGTTTTATCCATTGCTGAACTTTTCAGTTCACTTGTGGCTATCAATTACATGTAAATTGTATTTCTCACAATTTTCTCTATAGCATTTCTGAAGAAAATGACAGGTTAAAATTACATTTTTCTGTTCATTCTCTAAATGAGTAAACACTCTCTGAAACAAAATTCAGCTGAATATATTGGTGTAAAATATACATATTTTAAAATTATTAAATGCTCTTCTAACAATGTTAACTAATTTGATTTGAAAACTAATTCAGTGGGAAAAATACAAACAACGAATACCTCAGCAAGAATGTGCCCTAATCCAAGGCCCTGATATTCTTCAGGTATAGAACTGTGAACTAAATCATAGGTATCGGTGCCTATTATTTCATACTCCACAGCAGCAACACGACTTTTATCTAATTTTATTATAAATTCTCTCTTCAGCAAATTATTTTCAATTGGGTTTTCCTTGATGTTACTCTGAATCAAGTAAAATCTTGTGCATGGTTTCATACTTGTATCATAAGGTGCATCAGTGCAATAAAATAATAAATTCTAATAAAAAAAAAATGTTAAACATAACATAGAATGTCCAAAAATATTAAAACATTACCAGTATTGTATAATCATTAATCATATATTTACTTATTAATTAAAATGACACTGAATGACTGATTTCACTGAGTAGAAAATATAAGTTAATACTGTTATAATCTGCAATAAAATCGATTTAATTATTTGTTTACATTGTACAAGCTTAGGAGCTTAGGTTAGAGCAGGTCATAGATTAGAGCAGAGGCCGGATTCCGTTTTCTCAATTCGACGCGATCGAATAATTTTGACAGTCTAGTGACTCTTATTTACATGTGCAATAAGAATCATAGAATCGCGTCATTCGATACGACATATATCGAATCGGGAAATGGAATCTGGCTGCAGGTTAGAGAAATGGGAAAAATGACATGACAATCATGACATGTGACATGACAATTTGACAGCTCTAAACAGATAAAAAATAATTGACAACTGACCACGAAATCAAGGATTTTGTTCGAGGCACTTCGAGGTTTATCAGATTTTACCCATTTTACCGTTCACTATGTAGTACAGAATATATGTCTGTAGTCTGTCTGTACAATACAGTATGCAGTTAGGGTGAGTATGTAAGCGCTCTTTCACATGGTCAGGGTATCTTCTCGTCTCTGTTTTTGCCCAGGCGGGAAGTCGCCAAATGTTCTTTTCACACGAGTGCTTAATGCCCGTATACACCGTATAATTTTAAGTCGGCTTTAGAGTTAAGACAGCTTAACTTTAGGTTTTTGTATGCACCGTTCACTTTTGCCGGTTTACCTTTCTAATGTTAAGCCCACAATTTTGACGGCTTAAGCTTGAGATTGTCTAGTAACAATTTTTGTTTTGCTACAACAGATTATTGTGTTATTTTTATTCTTTATAAAGATCATAATTAAATTTGCACTATGGATGAGATTGAAGATGAGATGTTTCTTGAAGATGATTTAGATATCTTATTGCATATTATAGATTATGGGTTTGCACGTAGATTTTATAATCGACAAAATCATTTTGATAATATGGATGACCTATCATTTTTTAGAAAATTCTGACTACAAAAATAAACTATTTTACATGTGTTAGAACAAATTGAACATATTCTTGAGTTTCAATAAGTTTAACAATGATTTGTAAGTATACCACTTTAATATTACATTCTTTTTGTTCATCAGTTCACATAAATAGATAGATAGTAGTAGGTTATAGATACATAGACTGTAATTTTCAATATAATCAGTCAGATCTCGACTACTTCATTCTGCAGAAGTATGTGCTTGAAGCCTGCTTCAGTGAACAATGTAGCGTTGCTGGCAACATTCCATCCCCTGCTTAATTTCAGTGAAATAAAGATTTTATAAAGTTGGTTTTGTATTTGTTGGTTGTTATGTACAAATGTTGCTCCTCTAGATAGTTGAAGTTGTAAAGTTTGATCTATACACGACGTCAACCTACAACGAATACAATTAATTTCATTGGCTGAAAGTCACGTGACTTAATGTTGCTGGCAACACTATGTCGTTCTCTGAAGCTGGCTTAATACTCATATATCAGGCTCAGCTGACATTATTTTATATAATGCAAATTCGTACTGCGAGTAATTTGATATATCGATAACGGAAAATAAAAGAAATAATCGTTGAACGTTGAATCGTTGTCAAAATGATAACCTAAAAGAAAATGTAAATAGTAAAAAACTAAACTAATATTAAACTATAAAAATAAAAGCCAATTAATAAGAAAATGGAAGCAGATAAACCGATAGCTTTAATTAGTGGTAAGATAAATTGGTCATTCTGGCAATAGTGAAGTAAATTCATTTAAAATTTACTTGTTTTCAGATGTATATTTTCTAATACAAAGATTTCTTTCTGCTGGCCTACTAAAGAAAACATTGAAGGTGTGTTTTAAGATATAATTTTGTGTTTATTAACATTTACAAACTATGTTTCAGGTATTCAATGAAGAATTGGAGGAAAATAAGGTACTTATTACAAAATTACCTCCAAGCTTAAATAATTATGAATGTATTGTTTAAGGTTTTATTGCTGTTACATATTTTCTCTTATTTCTAGATTTTACCCAGACGTATTGACTGGGAAGGAAATGAACATGAGCGTACTGTTGAAGATATGATAAAACAATTTCCAAATATACGTCCTGATTATCTATTGCAGTTATGTTACCAAGCAACTAATTCCTCGGGAATTACATTGTACAATAATAAGAGTTTATCTTCATTTTTAAGTTTTAAACCAAATATTTATAATGAAAATAATGTGTTGATAAATTTTAGACAGTATTTTAACTATGTAGCTAGGAAACATGGAGCACCAATACAAAAATTAACATCCTCGTGCAACATAAGTAAGCATGCTATACTTTTAAAATTTATTTTATATCAAATGTGTTCTCATTATTTTTTAGTTAATTCCATTAGAGGTAGGGAAGTTTCTGGGCCCCTTTCACGACAAAGAGCTATTTCTCCAAGACTGTACGAAGGTATGCGCATACAAAGAACGACATTGGGACATTTATCAGCTGTATATTGTCTGCTATTTGATCATTCAGGAAAATATATAATTACGGTATGTATTTTAAATAGTTCTCACATTTAGCGATGGTGAAATACAATATAATAATTTCTTTAGGGTGCTGATGATTTGTTGATAAAACTATGGTCAGCATATACCGGACGTCTCATAGCAGCATTTCGAGGTGCTTCATCGGAAATAACGGATATTGCTATCAACTCAGAAAATACATTGTTAGCCGCTGGATCTATCGATAGAATTCTACGTGTTTGGAACCTTCAAACCGGAGCACCTCTAGCAGTTTTAACAGGCCATACGGGAATGATAACCTCTGTAAATTTCTGCCCAACACCTTCTTGGGGTGTGAGATACTTAATAAGCACTAGTACTGATGGTTCTATTGCTTTCTGGACATATACTTACGATTCTTGTGGAAAGGTTGAATTCAGGTAATTTGTATTCGTATACGGGTTGATTCAGTCATAATGTCATTAATTTTAGGATATAGGGAAAATGAGTACAATATGATGACGCAATTAAACAAATTTTTAAATGCATAGTAGACCTTAGAAAAAATATTTTCAAATCATTATTTAAACTCCTTTTCAGACTGTCACTGATCGATTCATACAGCTCCGAAACCAACTTGTTGACTGTCATAAATAAGCTTGACTACGTACTATCTATTGCTAAATAAAGACACTAAACTGAATTTGGTGATTTGTTTCAATCTACTTTCAACTTTTGGCACAAGTTCTTAATTGTTCCACTCTTATAGATCAAACGAAAAGTTTTATCTAAAATTTTTTTGAGTGTCATTATTATTGCAAGAACTTGCACATCTGTATCTCGATGAAGTCGAGGGAAGTATAAATATGCAACCAGCAGTACAATCCCAAAGTTTGAATAAATAAAATAAACTTTGCTTACCGCATGTACATTTTTTCATAATGGTGACGTGTCATTAATATTAGGAGGATATAGGGAAAAATGAGTATAATCATTGTATAAATAAATTTGAAAAATTTGAAACATGCAGGTAATACCTAGAAAATGTAAATTTATAGAAAATGTCAGCAGTTTTATAGGAAGAAATAATAAGTTTTAATTCGTATATTCATTTGTAGGACCACTCCGATTTTGTACCAAGAAAAAATAAGGCCTGGCCAGGCGCAAATGATATGCTCATCATTCAGTCCAGGCGGCACTTTCTTAGCAACAGGATCGGCTGATCACAACGTACGAGTTTATTACATGAAAGGGGATGAGGGTCCTCATCGCATTTTGGAAATCGAAGCACACAGCGACAGAGTAGATTCCATTCAGTGGGCTCATTCCGGTTTGAGATTTTTGTCTGGAAGCAAGGACGGTATGGCAATCATTTGGTGGTTTGAGAGGCAGCAGTGGAAGAGTCTTCATCTAGACATGACGACAAAGTTAAGCAAGTAAGAACACATTCAGTTTATAGAGCGGGAATTTCAACAGGTGGCCCACGTAGGTTAGTGATAAAATGTGTCCGCATTCGGCCTACAATGCAATCTTTGGTTTCTTCTTATTCTCTTTAAAATTATTAAGCAGTTATCTTCCTTTCAACTAAGTATATTTTATTCTTATATCAAACTAACATTAGGTCATACTCAAGGTTGCAATATTCGACAATAAAATTTTACAGGCATCTTACCGACAGTTGGAGAAATTAGAAAATAATTCATATCGGCATAAAATCTTCATTTTTAAAAAGGGTTTTATATATTTTTTTTAGTTATTCTTTATTTGCTTGCATCACTTTTTTAGCAGTGAAATTTCGTGTATCGTATCTTAGAAATTATAAGAGATAGAAGGATGCGAAATTTCATAGACCTCTTCTTTTTTGAGATACAGGACGAACTGAGATATTGGTTTAGTGAAACTTGCTTCTGATAAACTTTTTTACGTACTTTTCACTGGCATAGTTGTAATTTTTCTACAGTGTGTCTCTTTTAAAATATACAATTTTTACAACATATAGTTTTCCAAATGGAACACCCTGTATATTTTTATGCAATTTGATTGTATTATTTTTTTCCTTTCATAATGATGGTCACAATTACAAAGCCTAGTAAAGGTATCTTGGAAACGGTAATATATACAGGGTGGCTTTAAATTTGGAAAAAATTGCGCATTTTTATGTCTGAATTTTCTGAAAAGATATATGAGATATTTTGTGTAACTCCTTAAATAGCAGCTAAAAACTGAAAAAGTCTATTTTCTCTTTCTTTTCATAATTTTGTACGTTAATATTGTTACAGAAGATCACTTACCTATTTAGTTTGTTAATTATGTTCCTGTTTACGTTAGAATTTATAATTTTTGTGACATCTTTATTTTGACGTTTTCTGGAACATTCCTGACCACATTCTATTTGATTTTCAAGACCACCTAAAACTTCTAGAACCCTAAAAACCTATATAAGTGGATCGGTTTCGCTGACACAGTTCAGTTTATATTGAGCAGTCGAAGGCAATTGATAAACGTCAAAGTAAAGTTGTGAAATTTGATTGAAGGATATATCTAGTGTAATCAAGAGTGACAATAAAGTTTATTTGTCTACGTGATGTGTTTCCACGCAAAGTCAGCCATAGAGGTTACAATATTGTTCGACAAGAGCCTATGGTGGTGGAAAAAACATTCTACGCCTGCTAGATGCTCAAGTTTTCATAGCTAAATTTTGATTTTCTTACGGCAGTCATATTTGATTTTGATCCACCGAAAGTGGAATATTTCGATAAGTTGGCCTCTGTTTTATTTTGTTCACATATCTACTTTAATATTAGAAACTAAATATCAATTAAAAGTCAATCAAGGAACAACAATTTACAGCAGTCCCTTTTTTAAAATTTTTCGTAGGTATATAAACACAAACTGATGTACAATATGCAGGTTTGTTGGAAACAACTTACTCAGTTGATTGGCGACTTCAGAACAATTTAATTTTTGTGTCTAAATGGTGAAGAAATAATAGATTACCATTTATGTTGATAAGTTTATTGTGATATCTTTCACACAAAGATCAGCACAATCTTCTTATTATCTTTTATCTGAGACTATTAGTTTTGAAGAAACATTTTGAACATTTAGTTTCATTGTACATAGTAGCCATGATGTTATTAATTTTAACATTTTTGGTGTGGTTTTTTGGGTCACTGCCAGTCTAGAATGCATATGGCCATCACTAATTTTAGTTTTGTAAAATTTGTTATTTCTTTATGCTTGATACCGCTCTAAGCTTTTTCTGTTGTAGCAATATAGATTCTTCTTTTGTTGTTTTGTCTTAAAATTTTTTGGTTCTGTGACTTTATCTGTAGAGGTTGTCATTGTGTTTCAAACATTCAAGCGCTGCAGTCCTATTTTTATGTGTCGTTATAGTTCTTGGTTGGATAATAACTTGCATGGTTTTGTCAAATATTGCAACATTTTGTATGAAAACTTTATTAAAAAAAAATACTTTGCCACTTTCTACTTTCAAATTTGTGATCCATTTAAAGTTGAAAACTTCTGTTATTTAAATAAAAATGTATGTATATATACCTTTAATAGACTCTTATTCTGTGTTTTATATGTACAAGGTGCTTAAGATAAATTCTTTCTTAGCTCTGGTAATACCAATAATACAAAAAAAAGTCTGTTTGCAAGTTCCATCAAATTAATTTCACATTTTAAAATTAACCGTAGCCTCCGCTGTAACTGGTTGCCTCCCATGCTTCTAAAGCATACCCACTATCGGTTATCCCATGCCATGCTTCTAAGCAGACCCGCTATCGGTTGCATGCCATGCTTCCAAAACTTCTTACTTATGCTATACAAGACACTTCACTAAATACCACTTCAAATTTGAAGGTACAAGCATCTTCTCATAAACTGAAACGTAAAATAAATATATCAGTGACATTTCATCAACGACGTCTTCGTGGTGATTTAATATTAACTTACCGTATTTTAAAATTCAATTTTGGCAACTTAGGCACAGCTTTTACACTCAATACAGAAACTCGTCTTCGTGGACATTCTTTAAAACTTAAGAAGGAGAACTTCAAAACACGTACCAGACAACATTTTCTGAGCAACAGAGTCTTCGATACTTGGAATTCATTACCTCAGGACATAGTAGATTTGCCAACAGTGTACTTATTCAAGAATAAAATTGACAGTTATTTATTTAACAATTAGGTTAATTTCTGTGGATGATAAATTTGTTTTAAATTTATTTATTTATTTTTTCTTTCCTTATTGTACTTTAAAATTTTTGTTATTCTTTTTGTACTTATATTAGGATAATATGTGTAACTTCATCTATTTTTCTCCTTTTTGAGCGCAATAGGACAGTAGTCCTCTGCTCTTCTATAATTTGTAATAATAATAATAATAATAATAATAATATTCAACCATTCTTGTTCCACTAGATTAATGTCTTACGTTTGATTTTTTCCAATCTGCCATTATCATATTATTCATTATCATAGCAGATGTTCACTTAAACTAGATCAATATCAGAGCTCATTGACATAGACTTTAAAATAACTTGTAAAGTAATTAAAATGCAATTGTATTCTTTTAAATTATTTATTTCCATTGCAGTTATGTCCTCTCCCACTCCGTTAGTTTCATACTGTTGATATAAAAAGGTAACAACAGGCAACACTGATAAAAGTAATAAGCAGGTTGATATAACTGCAATCGGCCAAGAAGCGGTGAAGGCAAGGATTTAAGTGCAAACAAAAAAAATACTGAAATGGTCAATTTGATACAACTTGTATTTTTAACCACTTTTTGTGTTATTGATGTTACATTACCAAAGCTAAATGAGAATTTATCTTAAGGGGGTCTCCTGTACTGAAGTTCTCGTGTTTAATACTATACTAAATTCAATCTTTATTAGTGCAACAAAAACTTCCGAGCCTGACTTAAAAAAACTTAAGGTGACTATGGTTTGCTGGAACAAATCCGATGATTGCGTCGTAACGGCTGTCAGTGATTACACTTTAAAAATTTGGACTGTGACTGCGGGCCAGCTAGAAAAAGTTCTTCCTGGACACACGGATGAAATCTATGTCTTAGAGTCCCATCCGTATGACAATAACATAATTTTATCTGCGGGACACGATGGGCAATTATTCATCTGGGACATCTTGAAGGGGGAAATTGTATTTAAATTCTTGAATACTATAGAAGGTCAGGGATATGGAGCGTTATTTGACGTCAAGTGGAGCCCGAATGGATCCATGATAGCTGCTTCAGACTCTCACGGTCATATTCTTACATTTGGATTTGGAATGGGCAGCCCGCTTTTTGAACAAGTATGTGATTACCATTGATTTATCATAGACAGCTATGATATCATTTTTGTTGTTGTTTTAGAACTGCTGATCATATTAATGCTAATTTCAGCGGTTCTAAAACAATTTTTGCAGCAAAAGACATGAAATTTTTCAGCTTCCCAAAGAGTTGTTCTTCCACACTGACTACAGGCCTTTGGTGCGTGATTCGGATCATTACGTCCTTGATGAACAAACACAAATACCACCACATCTAATGCCCCCTCCGTTTCTAGTGGACATCGATGGGAATCCTTACCCTCCCATGCTACAAAGACTGGTCCCAGGTCGGGAACTCTGCAATGTTGAGCAGCTTGTGCCAAATATTGTTATTGGTAACGAAGGTGAGTATTTCTTTTGTTCTTAATAGAATTTATAAATAGAAATTAGCGGAAAATCATTTTAAACATGTGTTTATTTTAAATGCATGCTATATTTGATTATAGAAGGTAAGTGTTTAAAATAGTTATTATCTATGCACTTAAAAAAATATTTTTCAGTTTTTTTATCGTAGAATCTACTTATTGCTAAGATTTGGTCAATTACTAACTGAACACTCTGTATTATATGTTCTACAATAAAAACATTTTAAATACCGAGTGCAAACAGGTTTTGAATATGTGACAACGCTTCAAGGTGTTTTTACATAATAATCACAAGTACTTTTAAATATATTTACTGTAAATGGTTATCTTGCAGCTGTTCTCACAACACAGGTTAAAGTTTTAAATAGTTATAATAAGTGTTCAAAATGACTTGTCTTGCTTTCGAAAACCATATATCATAGAAACATCTCTTAACCAGACAATTTCGTCGAGTTCAGCTCATTGTTACTAAATTTTTTTGTTTTGTACGCTCACATACATAAAGGTACAATACTAGGTACAAATAAATGAAACGCACTAGTCACAATATGAAGTAAGCATATATTATATGATGCACAATTAGTTTGAGGTTAACAGCTACAGGTAATTGATTGCAATGTTGCACGTTACAGTTTGAATGATTTTGTTGATTTTGGTCTGATAGAAGCACTTTTTATACAGGGTGAGTCAGTCATAATGTCATTAAATTTAAGAGGCGATAGGGAATAATGAGTGTAATACGAATACGCAATTAAAAAAAAATCTAAATACATATTTACGCCGAAAATAATAATTTCCAAATCATTATTTAAATCCCCTTTTCAGACTGTCACTGACCACTCATAGCCTTGATCGTTTACAGCTTACAGTTCAACTTGATGTGGACCTGATGCGACGTTGCCAAATTGAAATATTTTCCTAGTACCTACCTAGGTATTAGACATAATAAATAAACGGTTGTATTGACTATTTTAGAATCTCATGATTTTTCTTGCTCAGTTCAGCCAATAATAATTTAAAATGTTAATATCCAATGAAATGAAATAATAGTAATCAAATAATTCTATTAAAAATTGCAAGTAACGCGGTCCATTTAGGTTTTCCGGTAGAAAAAATGATCTCCATACACTCCTGCCTATACGTTGATAACAAATCGCCTCTGAAAGCTAAACCGACGATTAGTGTGTGGATTTTTGTCCGACCAAATGTGGCTGTTATGACTGCAAAGAAATTAACTTGGTTACAGTTCAGTAAATA
The DNA here is from genome assembly GCA_037114965.1 of Monochamus alternatus. Classification (NCBI taxonomy): domain Eukaryota; kingdom Metazoa; phylum Arthropoda; class Insecta; order Coleoptera; family Cerambycidae; genus Monochamus; species Monochamus alternatus. The sequence continues at coordinate 17,132,910 of CM073435.1, read as the reverse complement.
TTTAACATTGAAATTGCAAAACTTCAACGTATCTAATAATAAACCGAGTAATAAATCATTTAGGTACATTACATAAAAAACTTATACCCAATGGGTAAATTATTAAGAGAAGCTGAAAAGTGTTTCGTGTTTAAATACTAAGTAATAAAAAACCCTTGTGTTGGCGACTAAAAACTGTCCAAGACCGAAACGGTACTCCTCTGATCTGATGCTCATAAAAGTTATCGAGAGTGAATCTTGACCTACCGTATTATTAGGTCAATAACCTACTTACCTAGTTTTTGTACTATTATTTAACGACAAGGAGTAAAACTTACTCTTTTATCTAGATACATGAATGAATTTTCCTTAAATATTAATTTATTTGTTAATAAAAACAAATGTGGAAAATAAATAAATGTTTTTGAAAGTTAGGTTATTACAGTTTAATAATTTTGATATTACGTTTTGCAATTGAATATGAATTTTTAGTATTACTCGTAAGTACAATTAAGTATTCAGTTTGTAGTTACGTACATCAGGCCTAGAAATTTATTGTTTTTTTTTTTAAGTAGTATGGTACTAACCTGCCAGTTTGAGTAAAGTTGGAATAAAATTAGGGTCAGCCAATTGCAAAATTCAAGACGGCTGAGAAAATCAGCAGGTTCTAAAGCTTGAACTTTTTGAAAATGATACGGGTTCAACGAGTTTTTTCGTAATTTTCTGCAGACCTTGCTTTGGGATATCTCCAATCGCCTTGAAATGGTTCTTTCTTATAGAAATAGTAGGATGCTCCTCAACTAAATTTAAAACAGCTTCTATCACATTTAAGTGATTTTGCCAATGTCCTGCAAGTTCCCGATGCAGTTTCACAGAACCCGTATTGCAAAGACGTTGAAGCACTTGCACAAAGGTTTGCGCACTTGGAAAATGTTGTCTATTAGAGAAACGTGTCCAATATTCCGCAGAAACGACATTTGCATTTCGGAAACATTCTCCGTATAAAACTACCATTCTAGCATATTTGAAATTTGTAAAATTAGGCATTGTGAATTTACGACCAATACACGGGGGGAAAGAAATGCGGGAAATGCAGAAATTGCGACTAAATATGGTGGTAAGTTTGATTAACACGCTGAAATGTTAAACAATATTATGTATGTAAACATGATGTGGCAACGATGTTTCCTTCGACATTTGATTGTCATATGGCTGCGACACCAGGAAGTTTGTAGCGTACCAGGAACGTCGCATTACCGATTTTTATAGGGTGATTTTTTTTAAAGGGCGAGTAAATATTTTTTTTTTATTTTCTATCTTTATTAGGCCTTCTGAATAAGTGGTTAAAATTGATGACATTATGACTGACTCACCCTGTATAGACACTTATGTTCCAGACACCATGTATATTAATTAGTTGATAATAATTATCTACAGTAAAAAGAAGTAACTTATCTAAAGAGTACCACTTTAAAATAATGTTAAGTTAAAATTATTAACTACTGTTACAAATAATCAACTAGAGGGAGCACGTCTACCAAAAAATGTATTTTTTTTTAAAGCTATGTTTCTAACAAAAAATCCCGCTACTCGATTTAAGTCAGAGAACTTCAAATAATATATTTGGATAAACAATCCTCTTACGTTTTTACAAAGACTTAAAAAACAGCCTGTATTTATTTTAATCTGAAATAAATGTAGGTAATTTTTATAATTTGAATGAGTTTTTATATTGACAAAAAAGAACAAATTAAACAAATTTTACAATGGCGCAAGTTGAATTATAATACAGAAAACTATTTTTCAAAGGAACACAAGAGGTTATTCAAGACATTCCTCAAAACCATTTACCAGCAGTTTTGGAGGAAAATCAAGACGATGATATACGGACAGCGGGTTCCTCTTTTAGGCAAAGTCGAAGGTACATCACATCTTTCAAAATTTTGCTTAAAATTCGTAATGCTTCAGTAAATATTTTTTATTCTATCAGATCAGAGTATTTCTTATTTTAGAAATAGGGATACCGAAAGGATACGACATAGCACGGGTGACTGGCAGAGCGATCCGAATATGGAATGGAAGAAAAATGTTCTTGTACAAATGCTTAGGAAAAGTATATTGGATAGAGCTAAAGAAATCAGGTAATTACGTTACAGTTTTACAAATAAGATATGTTATCTTAAAAGTACCAAAAATGAAACTTGTATTGTAGGGAATGTATAAAAGATGCTGAGATGGAGGAGTATCAAAAACAGCTGCGACAGCGCCCCCACATGATTAGTATAAACACTTCAAACAACATTAAGAGGAAGGAAGAGAAGAAGAAGAAGAACACTAAATATGTTACGAGAGCAACAAAGACTTATGAATATAAGGTTAGTTACAGTTAATAGCAATTTCTTGAAGTGCCGAAAATTATGAGGATAGTTTCTATTTTCCATCATATATTTTTAAGTAGTGACGTTAGGAAGTCCTAATTTTTTGTTAGGAAGAGGACCATACGGAATCTTCTGGAAATTACTCAGAATCATCCGGATATTCTGATTGGATGGCTGAGGAAGGTCTGGAAGCTCCAAAACGTTCAAAACGGCGGCAGGTTGTTTTCAGTAAGTCTTCTGAACAAGATGACGACGAAGAAGATGACGATGAGGACGATTATGATGACTATGATGACGAAGATGAGCCTAGGAGTAGTAAAGAAAATCACGTCAGCAGGAGTAGCAGAGAGAACAGTAGGAGTACGAGGGAGAACCACAGTGGAAGGAACAGTAAGGAAAGTTCGACTGGCAGGAGTAGCAAGGAGAACCACGTGGGAACTAGCAGTAGAAGTAAAGAAAATGGTACAAGTAAAGTAAGTATAAAGATAATCTTTTTAAAGTCAATTATACAGGGTGTAACTTTGATTGGGGGTTCGATTTGAAGGGGGGTACCTGTAACCTTTACAAACGCATATAAGTTTGTTTTCTTAAATTTCCTTTACAAAAACTGATTTTTGGTGCAAGATTCTTACTTTCTGAGTTTGGTCTTGTTCAACATTAGCGTACTGACGTTCAAAACACCCTCTTAAATGTTGAACCAATCTTACAAACATTTTCTTATTCAGTGTGTATCAATCAGGATATTCCATCTGATACCATCTTCTTACTGACGCCCTCCTCTTTTGATAAGAAGGAAGTTTTAACCATATTTTAGCTCTTTCCTAATTCGTATACATGTTTTTTTTTTGTAATATCACACACTTAATAATGAAAACATAACTTTATAAGGTTATTATACACTTATGCAGAATAATACATTTCATAAAATACCACTTTAAGTTATTACCAAATTAAACTTGTTAAAATACAATATTACACTAAACAAATTCTAATTAAATTTCAGCAAAAACTTACATAGAAAAATCTTGAAATTATCTACCCTTTTAAAACGTCCTCCTCCTTATGTGACAAAATACAACTTAATTCTAAATTCTTAGTCAAGTCACAATCAAAATGAAGCTGTGACATATTCTGCTTACTGGCTATTTGTTATTTTGTGATTTTGCTGCTTTGGTACTGTCCGTTGACAGTTATCATTGTAACAGATGCGTGTTAAGGGCACCATAGACTGGAGACATTCACATATGGGAACACTTCCAATTTTAAATTATATTTCTTTTGCTCATATCTGTATCTCTTTTACATAATGTGCCACTTATTTTGTTCAATATAATGGCATACATGTTCATGAACTATACATAAAATTGGATGCCAATAATTATTCACAGTGGAATGGGAAACAAGCACAAATTTGATTTTGACCACTGCCAGGCACAATTTGTGTAGAAGAAAAGAACAACACAGAGTTTTAAAAGTAATAAACACTGAAAACTTGCAGCAAGGCGCATTTTCATCGAACATAAGTGCCATCTGTGGAACCCTTTAAGAGGTACCCCACATATCATATCCATCATCCATCCTTGTCTGGTTTGATGTATTGTTTGCAGTACTGATGTGGTATTTTATAAACTAGGTCATTGTCAGGGAAATTTAAGGGATATTGACACAGTGCTTAAAAAAGTAGTAACAAATACTTTGTATTAAAAACTGTTATTTTAAAACATATCTTAAAGCTATCAGATTAATAATTTATTTGTTTTTAATTATATTTTTATTTAATTTTATAAAACAAAAATTATTTTAAAATATTAAGCTTTACTGACAATATTTTGTAGGTAACAAATGAAATTCTACCTATCAGTATTATTATTTAATAATAATTAGCCAATACATCAACCAAAAATTTTTATTTTGTTACGCACTTTTACAGTATAAATTTACAACACTGGAAAATTGTTTTAATGATCCATTCCATTGACATAAAAAAGTATGATAAGTCACAATATTGTAAAAACAACAGTGTATTTGCAAGATTATTCTTGCAGCTTTTCCTTTTTTGTAACTCCGTTATTTACATACGTGGTCACAACTGGCAACACTGCAAACATACTCCTGCAGTGAAACTCGGACGCTGTTCAGGGGCGGCGTGGATAGCAATTTGGGTACAGTTTAAGAAATTTAATCTCGGCTATTTATTTGAATTAAAAAAAAAACATGATTTCAGATTAACAATCTAGGGAACACGTATTATTACCCCTCAAAAGAGGGTCTCCACTTAAAGTTACACCCTGTATAGAAGAATGGCACGAATTTAGATTGTCGTACTTTTTTTATATAAATTCTAATTTTAATATTGTAAATATATTCGACTGTTGAGTACTGTGAAGTTGAATTTGAAGTTCTTTTGTGGCAACTTTGATAATTTGCTTATGAATCTGAAACCTATAGTCGAGTTTCAAAATAGTGGAAAGTGATTAATGTTATAACCCCATTCACAATTTATAGCAGTCAGCACATGTAGTCTCTACATTTTCAGTATAAAATTGTAAGCTCGACTTACTTTGCATACCCAATTACAAAGTTGCAGCAAATCCGCATGTGCCACATCAGAATGCTCGATATCTATTATAACGCCATGACATATTCACTTGTTCCATCTCCAGCATCCATCTCCATCTTCCAACCCATCACCATGGGTGTAAAGTAACGTTCAGATAAACGTTAGTGCAATGGCACTGCAGTTGTACTGTTGTATTGTAATTGTATGGTGTTAAATATTATTTACTCTGTTTACATACATTACTGTAGACTTAATAAGTTGGGGAATTTATCCCCTGTAAGTTGGCGACATGCAAAAACTCAAGATTCTTGACCTTCAGAGAGGTTATGTTTATATTTTGTCAACTACGTCCCTATCTACGGAAATTGTTGGTTTTTATCATTTGCCAAATAGTAATTAAAAGCCTACTCTAGATAAAATATAAGCCTACAATCTGCAGGAATAGATGGTCTATTTGAATGTTTGGTTAAATCACAGTATACTAGTATACTGTGGGTTAAATGAGGCCCCACTAATTTCAGCAAGTCATCAAACACTGCCACTGTCATTCGGGTGAAATGAAAAAAATAATCGGCATTCTCATTTCGCATCTCTTTATATAAATTATAGAAATCACCTTGCACCTGTGTTATCTGCGGTTAATAGATCGCACCCACCATCTCCGAGTTCTTCTTTTTGTTTTTTTTTTGCATGTATAGTTTTTATACATATTGATGTTGCTGCGAATAAGAGCAGCAAAAGTAACTGTTTCTAAACCAAACAGTCCTTTTCATCCATTTTTTTTTAGAAACTAATCAATTCTAAACTAAATATTATCTAAATTAGAATCTAATTTAAAAACTTAACCTGCAAAAATGTGAATCTTCTGTTTACTGTCAAAAAAGCAGTTTTCTGATTGGTCCTTGTATGATTGTTGGAAAAAGATTGGTAAAAGCTAAAATGCTTTTAGCTTCTGCCATACAACTGCAGTACAAAGGCGTTACTGTTAAGTTTATCTGAACGTTACAAAAGTCACCCGTATTTCTCGCCGTTTTACTTCAGTATCTTTGAATATTTGCAGGTGGGATGAGTTAACATTCCTATCATTTGCTAAACCCTAGATTATTCAGTTATTAAATGTCTAAAATTATTTGTATTTTGTAGAAAACGCTATTTCAAGAATACGGCGCCATTTTTAATAACTTTTCTACAGTACCAATGCAACCGCACTAATCTTATGTGAATGAAGCTTAAGAGTGGCCAAATTTTGGGTACATTTTTCGCTAAAATTTTTGGGTACATTAATCGCTAAAATTGTTGTCATATCCGTATCATGCACAGTAAAAGTGTTAAATATCTTCAGAGCTATTGGAAATAATGTTTAATGTTTTAATAAATTGTTTTCAAATTTCATCATATAATATTTTTTCTTATATTTTGACCGCACAAATTCAGATTTAAATTTAATCAATTATAAAATTTAAAATTGATACATGTGAATCCATTATAAAATTCAAAGAAAAGAAGAAAAGTGAGTGGGTGTGTGAATTGATTTGAACTTTTCTTCTTCCCTTTGAATTTTTAATCAATTTTAAAAGAGTACCAAGTATAATTATCGGTTTAAAATATCCGTTGAATATTTGCTATAGTGTAAGAACTTTATAATTATGTTATTGCGAATATAATGACCAAAAGCAAATAAACAGGTACCTCCAAAATCAACTGCTCAAGTCTCCAAGACAGCCATGCCCTCTACCAGTGGCATCCCTCGTAGTAAACTAAAAGTATCCGAACAGTATAGGCTAAGCGAATGGCTGTCGGAAACTAGACCGAGGAAGTCACCCTATTACCCCCAAATGGGCGATGAGATTGTCTACTTCATTCAAGGACACCAACTATATTTAGATGCAGTTCAACTAAAGAACATATACGAAATAAGCGCTAAGGACTTGCCTTGGAATAAGATGGTAATTCGGGTAAGAATTTTCACTATACATATTTTTACGTCTCCTGCACTGGGTTGTTATACTAGTTGGAAAAACATATGTTTGGTCTACATATTCTTCAGCTATACAGGCTGAACCTTAAATAAGTACAAATATTTTAACCAGCAGTATAGTTCACTGTGTAGAACACATAATAGTTTTTTTACAAAAAAATCAGAAATAAAAAAGTGAAATTTTAAATAAATTTTGTAATTTTTCTGTAGAAAACTTGTTGAGGACCACTGACTTTCATACATTTATGAGTCATAGCACTGCAGATTGAACGTGTGGTTCACAGTGTTGCCAGTGTTACATAAATCTCTTTGCTTTTCTTGATATTAAACGCATACGTCAAGCTGCTATTTTGTTATTTAATATTGTGTGTACCTTTATTTTTTAAATTTGTTTCACTGATTAAAGTGCGAAGTCACTTTATGGTTCTGGATTCGAAATAAATGGTTAATACTGATTCATTTGGGGTTATGTGGCGAAAATTAAATTTAATATGCTGTGTGAAAATCATAGTTTTTCGTTATTCTTCATAAAATAACTTAAGGAAATTGTGTCTTGTGTCTCCTTCTAACAGTGTACAATGACATTTAACTTGTGAAATGTGGATTACTGATTAAATAGTTAATTTTTTAACAAAGATGTAAGCTTGTGTGCATGTTTATGTATAATTTTTGAACATTGAACATAGTAATATCACGTAATATCTTCCTAAATACTTTATGGTAGTATGTATTTAACTTACGGAAATTAATGTTTAATCGTTTATAGTAAAGTCAGTTAAGCAGTTAAAATTTATGTTAATAATACTGCATATCATACTACATACCCAACTTTACTGTACTTATGCTTCAAACAAGTATTTTTAAAATAGAATTTAACCGTATTACTTTACTATTACGTTAAAGGAAACTTAATATTTATATTAGAGGAGATCTGGCAACCTCGCAGCAAATCATATGGTTCATTAGGTTGATTATGACAGCGGTCCTCAAAATGTGGGTATTTTAAAAAAAAAATTAATATCCGTAAATATTAGAAATTTTTAAAAATGGCTTTTACTAGACTGATCTATATGACAAACTACGCTAGCAGTTAAAATATTTGTACTTATTTAAGGTTCACCCTGTATAGCTAGTTGCATTTTGTATTAATGATTAAAGTCAATATTTAGACATATCATCTCATTTCCATTCTTGTGTTTGTCCAAAAGTCATTTGACAGGAAAGGGACAGCGTACTGCATGACCATCACTCAGTCAAACACAAATTTTTTGACAACAGTGATTTGAAAGTACTCTAGTCTAGAGCATTTCAAAGTCATGTCATATTACAGTGAAACTTCTGTCACCAAACATTCCATATGTAGGTATCTGTATGAAATACCTCTTATCAATGGACCTTCTTGACAACGGACCCGGACAATTTTTTTGGAACATACGTATTGTTTTGCTTGTAATGTTCACTCTTTACAACAGACGATAAATAATAAATAATTCATTAAATTATATTTACGTACACATAGACATGCAATAATTATTTGGAAATTCGATCGACACAAACTAAATAGGTAAATGATTTAATGAGGGTAAGATTAGGTTGCTTAAAAATTACCTGCGTTTCACTCGGAACTAAGCTTTAGGAACTGTTACTTAATACAGAAATTTCATATTTATGACAAGAATTTATGGCTGGTAACATCCTATAAAAAATTTAAAACACTATAAAGAAAATTTTTAATGCGAAGAATGCTGTCATCTATAGAATGTTCATTATCAACGACTGAATTGGAGAAATCTATAACAATTGCTAACGCATTCATTTGGATAGTGGCAGCATGGAAAAATGTCCGAGCAAAAACAACAAAAAAATTGATTTCTTAGGTGCGGTTTTTTAAACAAACCACAGATGATGCAGAATCATCGCCTGAGGAACACAATCCTGAGGATGATTTATCATTGTCAACATTTTTCAAAGAAAATGGAATTGAAATCTTTGAAAATTACGCCCCCTTGGAGACTGAAAATTTGGAAGTAAGTTTAGTTAGTTGTGTTGGTGATTATAGAGAAAAAAATCAAATTGTCCATATCTCCGACACTGAGAGTGACGATGAACAGGTGTTTTCTACTGTCAACAATGTTAGTGAGACCTACCAAACACTAAGAAATCTAGTTGTTTTTTATTTCTATAGGCGATATGGTAGCAACACAAAAAATTTCTGAAGTAACATCGCATGTGGAATCTGTAATAGTAAAATATAACTGTTAAGTCAAAACAAAAAACAAACTAAAATTTATGATATTTTTCAATAATTATTATTATAGATAATATATAGAGTATAGATAATATTAATAATGTAATATGTAATTATTTTCAATAATTATTATTATAGATATACTACTGTGTGTGCTGAGGATTTCATTATATTTTTTCCATGTATTTTTTTCTCGCTGAACACGAATCTGAAGTCAAAATGGGGGATTGCACAGCAAATTTTAGAGAAAACCCATTAAAACGATAAACATCACATTAAAAAATTTACACAGGTCCACAAAAAATAAGTCGTGTGCTGGGAGTTAGACTATATTTTTCTTTTGTATTTTTTCCCGCTGAACACGAATCTGAAGTTAAAATTGGGGGTTACACAGCAAATATTTGAGAAAACCTAAAAAAATCGATAAAAATCACTTTCTCGTAATTTATTCTGTATGATACTCTCTAAAACTGAAACAATAAGAAATGCTGTGAATTGGTGAATATTTACTATTTTACAGCTATAAGTATACCAAGGTAGCTGTAAACTTTTGATGTGATTTTTATCATTTTTATGGGTTTTCTGTAAAATTTGCTGTGCAGCCCCCCATTTTGACTTCAGATTCGTGTTCAGCGGGAAAAAATATAATGGGATCCTCAGCACACACCACTTTTTTTTTTTTTGTGGGACCTGTGTTATTAATTAGAAATAATATATAAATGCAACATATTTGTGGCAATGTGTATACCATACAGCTCTGAATAATTAAATTCATTTCTATTTACAGACTTTTATCGAGTTTTATTAAAGACTTCTCAACAACGGACGCCTCTACGTAACGGACAATTATTTTTCCCCTGGAGAAGTTTCACTGTATTAATATTTATTTTGACAAAACTAAGTTTCATTGTCTGTAGAGTACAAAGCATGTGACACTATCCGAAATCATGTTAATTATAGGAGGGCTCTTTCAGGTATAGAAAAATCATGAAAAGTTAGGGAATTTCGACAATTTAAACTTGGTAGTATGACAATTGGTATTGAGGTTAGGTAAATATGCTAAACATAGACCTTATAAATCATGGACCGGCCCTAGAAAGAGAGGTCCGCTGTCCTGATGTGTACAAAAGGGATGAAGCTAGTCCGGGCAAAAACAGATGTTCTATGACAGAAAAATATATAAACATAACCTGACACAACCTTTCCTGTTAATATTGTTAATGATTTGTGTGCCTTTTGTGATTTAGTTGTGTTTAGTGTGTTTATTAGCAATAGTTTTTAAAGACTCATAAACTATGGTGGAGTCGGTCTGTCACCGTAAATGTCATACGTCTGTCATTCATCTGTCATTTAAGATTTTTGTTTTTTTTTCGGCCAATGATCTGTGGGTTTTTGCCCGTTTCTGTCGCACACATCTAGGCATCAACGATTTGCGCCGGTTTCGGGCGCGTCCATGATTTATAAGGTCTATGATGCTAAATGACAACTTTACTAAATCATTTTGACGCCTTCTGATTTATTGGTTGCTGGAATTAAAGCACATAATGTCATATGATTTGGATCTTGAAACTATGAATTTAGAGAAAAAAGTGTAACCTCAGCTCTCCTAGTAGTATCGAATAAGCAAATGAAAAAATTATATGGTTGTTTCAGGACCACGAGTTTGCTAAAGTGATAGGCATTCAGTATGAAATCAAACCTCCAAGGCTGTGCTGCCTGAAATTGGCATTGCTGGATGAAGAAGGCCGACTGACGGGCAAAGTGTTCACCGTAAAGTATCACGATATGCCTGATGTACTAGACTTTTTTGTTCTGAAACAGATGTATGACACGGCATTATCGAGAAATTGGCAAATCGGAGATAAGTAAGTCTAGCCTGTTTATTTAACAACTTTTTCAGCAATGGGAGAAAATAAGTTAAGCTGTATATTAATTACTTTCCAGGTTTAGGTGTATGATCGACGACGAATGGTGGATTGGTCACGTTATTAATAAATCACCTGCGAATGAGTTTTACCCATATTCTTCTTTCATGTGCTACGAGATAGGTTGGAATAATGGAGAACAGGAACGGATGAGCCCCTGGGACATGGAACCCATTGACCCAGAAAGTGAGATGCACATTGATTTATATATATTTTTTTATGAATCTTTAGTCCTTTTTAAAAACAAAAACTATCTAAAATTTAAAAAATTCTTGTCTATACAGGGTGAGCCTTAAATAAGTACAAATATTTTAACCAGCAGTATAGTTCACTGTGTAGAACACATAATTAATAGTTTTTCTACAAAAAAATCTGAAATAAAAAAGTGAAATTTTAAATAAATTGTATGTTTCTGTAGAAAACTTGTTGAAGACCGCTGACTTTCATACATTTATGAGTCATAGCACTGCAGATTGTAAGTGTGGTTCACAGTGTTGCCAATGTCTTTGCTTTTCTTGATATTAAACGCTTACGTCAAGCTGCTATTTTGTTATTTAATATTGTGTGTACCTCTATTTTTAAAATTTGTTTCACTGATTAAAGTGCAAAGTCACTTTATGGTTCTGGATTCGAAATAAATGGTTAATACTGACTCATTTGGGGTTATGTGGCGAAAATTAAATTTAATATGCTGTGTGAAAATCACAGTTTTTCGTTATTCTTCATAAAATACCTTAAGGAAATTGTGTCTTGTGTCTCTTTCTAACAGTGTACAATGACATTTAACTTGTGAAATGTGGATTACTGATTAAACAGTTAATTTTTTAACAAACAGGTAAACTTGTGTGCACGTTTATGTATAATTTTTGAACATTGAACATAGTAATATCAGGTAATATCTTCCTAAATACTTTATGGTAGTATGTATTTAACTTGCGGAAATTAATTTTTAATCGTTTATAGTAAGGTCAGTTAAGTAGTTAAATTTTATGTTAATAATACTGCGTATCATACTACATACCCAACTTTACTGTACTTATGCTGCAAACAAGTATTTTTAAAATAGAATTTAACCCTATTACTTTGCTATTACGTTAAAGGAAACTTAATATTTATATTAGAGGAGATATGGCAACCTCGCAACAAATCATATGGTTCATTAGGTTGGTTATGAGAGCGGTCCTCAAAATGTGGTTATTTAAAAAAAAAATGAATATCTCCGTAAATATCAGAAATTTTTAAAAATGGCTCTCACTAGACTGATCTATATGACGAACTACACCAGCAGTTAAAATATTTGTATTTAAGGTTCACTCTGTATAGAGAAAAACAAAAAATGTACCTAACATATTAATGTGGAAACTCACCTACCTTTTTTACTTTGATAATGTTGTTTGTTACTTGTTCCTGTTTGCTTTCAAATTGTCAATTTTTGTAGTACCTTTGCATTCACGTTTTCTAGAACATTCCAGACTATATTCAATTTAGTTTGAAATATGTTCTTGTAGATCGCGGAAACTTTGAGAATCCTAAGAATATACAGGGTGTCCGGAATATGAGTGCCTTAATTTTGCTGTATGATAAATGTATTGAATATGTGACAATGTCTCTCATATGCCATGTTAGGATTATTAGGTACTTGTACATAATAATTACAAATAGGTACACCTAAACATAGGTACTTACTGCGAATGATTTTTTTAGAGCTCTTTTCGCAACACAGAATAAACTTTCAACAGTAAATCTACTTGTTATTCCGTCAATTTGGTAAGCTAAATATCTTTAGCTGACGGCGTGTCATAATGACAACGTTTTGTCACTCAATTCTGATGTCATAAGGAAGTTAATTATGGTACTTAGTCCTATAATGAATTCATTATGGTACTAAGTACCATAATGAAATTCTATATGAAAACATGGAAATATACGGGCTGCACGTTCTTTGTGTCGAGTGTCAATCTCTAGATTTTCGGCGATTGGGTATAAGTGTATTTATTGAACAGAATATTCAAATTGAGCATTTATGATATTTTATGACACAAAGAACATGCAGCCCGTATATTTTATAGGAAAAATATACGGGCTGCACGTTCTTTGTGTCGGGTGTCAATCTCTAGATTTTCGGCAGTTGGATATAAGTGTATTTATTGAACAAATTTTTCAAATTGAGCATTTATGATATTTTGGATTTGGATTTCCTTCCAGGACTTCCGGAAGATGAGAGTCAGTCCGTACCGGTGCTGGAACCAGAACTGAATTCTATCATTTACAAGTCCACACCGGAAGACTGGCCAAATAGCAATAGGCAGTCGATCACCCAACACATCGTAGCCGGAATCACAACAGTCATGGGCTTGGCAATCGCAGAGCCCTTCCTTGTCCCTGTGGATATCAACGTTTACCCCTCCTACGCCTTCATTATTGAATACCCCATAGACTTGTCCACTATAAAGTCGAGATTCGAAAACAACTTTTATAGAAGACTGACAGCCGCACAGTTCGACATCCGGTATTTGGCGACCAACGCGGAGAAGTTCAACGAGAGGCATAGTATTATTGTGAAGCATGCTAGAATTCTCACTGAGTTGTGTCTGAGGATAGTCAAGTATGTCGATTCTGATAAAATTTCCTTGTAGCTTGTTACTTTTAACATTTTTTATAGGCACTGTTCGGAGTATGTGGACGTGCCGACGATCTACCATCAACTGGTAGATACTTACAACTCCTCAGACACGGAAGACGAAGTCGAAATTTTACCCTCCAGCAGCAGAAACTTGCGTATGTTACCAAACAGATCTCTGAAAGATGCCGGCGACTGGAAAATGGAGGCGCACAATCTCATAGATGCCTTGTGGGGTTGCGACGATTCCGTGCCGTTCAGGACGCCAGTTAACCTTCTCAAATACCCAGGTAGGTTCTTTTTATCCCTAGCAATATAAAAAATATTCGCTTCTTTCCTGTTGCAGATTACCAGAATGTAGTTAAAAACCCTATGGATCTCGGAACGGTAAAAGAAAACTTAGTAAACGACAAGTACGAAACTCCCGAGCAGTTTTGTACGGACGTGAAGCTCATTTTCCAGAATTCTCGGCTTTATAACACAAATAAGCGGTCACGGGTGAGTACAGTTTTTTCAACCATCTCCTACAATTTTTTTAAGGTCTCATAGATTTGCAATATCATAATCCACAATATTTCTAGTGACTTCTGCTTCTAATTAAATTCTGTTATCTTTCTTCTAAAAAAAAAGCATGTACATTTAGAAGGTGAAAGGTGTGCCCCAAGGCTCGTACTTGGGGCTCCTGTTGTTTAATACTTATCTAAATGATATCGATGAATGTTTTTTGTTGTAATTTTTTCTTGTTTGTTAATTATTTGAGACTATTCTTGATCAACACTTACAATTTTGGTAAAATTCAGCACTATATCAATAATCTATCCAGCGGTTATAGAAAAATATCTTCTTTGAGGACAAAAGCAAGCCATTCCATTATGATTTTCTCAAAGTAAACTTGATACAAACAGCCGTTTTGTTGACATTCAGGTGGCAACCATACTGTAGTTAGTCTATTGGTTACTTTTAATTAGATATGAGATGGGTTAATGGTACAGACATTAACATTCAAAGACCCAGCATTGAGTAGCCAGTGACCACTAGATGTAGACATGTCTGTTTATTGGTTATGACAGAACATAAACAGCCAGAGTTGGTCGTCGATTGGCTCACCTATAGTTTACTGATGAGAGCTAATAAGCTCAAAATGGTATATGTCTGGTGATGTTGCTGAAAACTAATCTTGACTGTTTGCTATACGTTTTTTCAGGTGTAATTTAGGTCCAGAAGTTTCCTGGTATATACAGTATAGAGGGTTGATCACTGCTTGCGATCATATCTAGGTCCAGCATTGAGTAGCTCGTGACCACTAGATGTAGATATGTACTAAATCTCGCAGATATATTGATTTCTATTCACACTTAGGAATGACGTACAGGGTATTTCTGAAATAAAGTGCCATATATTAATTATAGTACGTCAAAATAAACTATTCTTATTAAGCAACAACCGGTGGTTTAAAATGTCATATTTTCAAGAAAATAATTTCAAAATCAAAGAACCAGAACATTTTTAAACCAGCCCTAAACACTATTTTAGGGGCTCTTGGTTAGAGAGTGTTATTGAAATATCGATGGCGTGTGGATAGAGATTGTAGATTGAAATTAATTGAAAAATCATAGAAATAAATTACTGACCATAAATCGATATTAGATAAATCTACAAAAGTTGCTCAAAATAATTCCTACAAGCATGCTTCTAAGCAGCTACAGAAAATTATTAGAAGGCAACCTGCATACGTTATGATAAAGATGCAGTAACTGCTTCTGTAACACACACCACACAGTACTATTTAAAACACCCATTCTATGTGAAATTTTGAGTTTTTCTCAACAAGGTATAAAATGTCTTCCTGTCTATTTAAATCACATTGTGGTCATTCTTGTGTGGAATGGAAGATAAAATAGCTTAAAGAGCTAGATCACTTAGGCCCCATTAGGCTCTTGGTACTTCCTCCTGTTAGGAGATCAATCCTCTTGGGCTGTGAACCAAAATATTTGAAATAATAATGTGGCGCTGATCAGAGGTATCTCTCTAATATAGGCTATAGAAGGTTATAGTTCTCCTACTACGGATTGTCATTTGATGAGACAGCAGCGTACTCACAAAGTACATGAAATACTGTCTCATCATGTTTACAAGCTCTACCAAGAGGTATTCCACACTTCCACATGTATTGATGGTATTTTGTCCTAAACATAATTCGGTACTTTTACGCTGTATTCTTACAAATGTATTCTAGGAACTTCTTAGCAAATTGACAGCTATTTATTTCATCCCATCATCTCCTAAACTCCCTGTGTGTGCCTTCTTTGATTATTTTGACAAATGCTGACAATGGAAGCACACTGGAGGGACCGGGTTCAAAGATATTGAGGCCGATACACTCCTCGCTAGGTTGTCAGCTTCTTTATTGCCATTGCCCCAGTCATGTCCCTAGATCCAACATGCAGATATGCTCTTTGCGAGTAAGGCCATATAGTCAAGATGTGTAGATTCTGAATAGTTCTGCCCCTTGTGTCACAGTAGCACACCTATGATCTGTCTCTAATGATGTCAATTACTTCTTCATTGGTAGTCACCTCCTCACTCCTGGTAAGTACTGTGTAGGGTCTGTCAAATGCAAACTGGGGAGTCAAGGCCTGCCTGTAGGCACATCTTCCTGTCATTCCACAGGCAACTCCACTCCAACTTCTCCACATTCTCCATTTGGTTTGAAACAAACCTTCTTCAGGTGAAGCATACTTGTCAAGGCCACTTCTTTTAGATAACTATCCAAAGGTAGTATTCCCTCTATTACTATGATAGGTGTTCGGATAGCTCAAGTTATGTTCAGGCAGGCGATTTTTTGTATGTGGCTCTGCTTTTGCTTAGCAATTGTCCACTGGATTTTCAACCACCAGATGACAGCCTCATATGCTAACATTGGTCTCACAATGACTGCATATCTACATGACCAGTTTCAGTCCCTAAGTTTTACCAGTGGTCCTTCGACACTGCTTATAGGATGTATATATATATATTTTTTAGTCTTCTTTCCAAATGCAGGTTCTATGGTAGTATTGCATCGAGTGTGACTCGTAGAGTCGTGAAGGTATTTCACATTTGATGAAAAATTTAGTACAGTGTTTAGGAGAGTTGGTATTTATTGGCCCCAGTTTTCTCCTCTTTGTGAAGTGAACCATTTCCATCTTCCTGGGGTTGGTGGACAGAGAATGGTCCTCATGCCACTTCATAATAATTCTAGAACTGTTTGTATAATTTGGCAAAGGATCCCTTGGAATTTTGCACTAAGCAGGGTAATAAGTGATGGTGTAGATGCCTTATAGACATAAATAATTATTCTTTATTACATTTCCAGAATACATATCACTTTAGCCTACAGATTGTGTAATAAAAATTGCAAATTTTCACGTTTCCTATAGTTAAATAAACAGTTTATTTAAAAAATAAACTGTATACAAATTGATGGCTTTACTTTTTTGCAGATCTATGTCATGACTGTTCGTATGTCGGCCATCTTCGAGGAATTTATCGAAAAAATTATTTACAATTGGAAAGTTGCAAAAAGGAGGGACAACCGGAGACGACGGTCGAGAAGCAGTGCCAGCAACAATAGTTCCATCTCATCTTCTGTTTGTTTCTCTAGTGACGAGAAAGAAAGACCTGTAATAGTAGATAATAAAGAAGAAATTGAAAGCGAGGACAGCGATAACATGCCCCTCACGGTACTGAGGAGTAAGACCAACACTGAATCCGATACAAGCCAGAGTTTAGACAAGATAGTGCAAAGATCAAAGAAAACCAATCCGGACTCTGAGGAGGAGTACTGCCCCAGCTCAGGGAGGAAAAGGACGCAGTACAAAACCACAAGTTCGGAAGAGGAAGACGAAGACGTATCTAGTGAGGAGTCAGAACAGAGCAGCCGGAAGACGAACTTACGAGCACGGCCCGTGAGAAGGAAAGTGCACCTGTACAGGAGTTCGGACAGTGAGGAAAGTTCTAGTATGAGCACAAGAAACAAGCGACGGAGGGTGGCTTCGGCCAGCGACAGCGACAGCAAGTCTAGCCAGGCGCAGAGCAATGATGGGACGTTTATGTCGAGCGTGAGCAGCAGAGGCCGGGTGCGGAAGCTGACGGAGAGGGCAAAGGCTCTTTTCAAGAGGAGGTAACTGCCCAACAGTGTTCCTTTTTTAATTGTTCAGATCCTATTTTTTTAGTTCACTTTATATCGTTTATTTCGTATGTTAGGTTTAGAGATGCAAACCAAATTTACAAGGTAATTCGTAAGTTGAATTGTGATTTCGTTTCCTGTTGATGATGATGTTTTAATTTTTGCGATCATGATAGTGTCTATATAAGGTATCATATTTTTTAATAAAATAATCTTTTATACACTCATTCGAGTTGTTTTTCAACCACCCTAAGCTACTATCTCCAAGGGTTGATTCAGTTCATTACATCAATTTTGTAATATTCAAAACAGAAGAGAAATTATTTCGTCAAAGTTTATACCTTATTGCTAAAGTGCTAGAGAGTGGCATTATTCATAAATGAAACATCAATTTCTACAAGTTTTAATCCAATAAAATAATTTTGTGTATTTTCTTGTAAATATTTATATTCCGCTCATTATACAGATGTGTTTATAATGTATAAAAATTACACTGGAACACAAAAAAAAGTGTACCGCAGTTTTAACCAGTCTGAAGTCTGTTTAGCTCAAATACCCTCAAAATTTTGAGTAAAATGAAAAAAAACGAAAAATCTCAAAAAAAAAAATTAAAAAATGAATTTTTTTTCCTGACCTTGATCAAGTGATTCTTGTAATGCACTGAATTCGCATCTGAACTGCATCACCCATAGATTTTGCAAAAATCGTAAAAAATAGCTAGAAGACGAGAAATCACTAAAAAAAGTGATCTGTGCCTTTGACTAGACTCACTTATCTTTATGTATTTCGACGCACTGAATCCAAATCTGAAACCCATTTACCTCAAACACTCTTAAAATTTGGAGCTGGAAAAGATGAAAAACTATTAAAAATTGCTAAAATAAAAAGTGTTATGTGCTTTTGACCAGACATACCTATCTTTATGTATTTTGACACACTGAAACCGAATCTGAAGTCTGAAATTTTGAGAATCAAGTGTATTTCTTATGTATTTTGATGCACTCAACGCGTATATGAACTGTATTGAGCTGCATCACCCACAAATTTTGCAAAAATCACAGGTAATTCGTAAGTTGAATTGTAATTTCGTTTCCTGTTGATGATGTTTTAATTTTTGCGATCATAATAGTGTGTATATAAGGTATCATATTTTTTAATAAAATAATCTTTTATGCACTCATTCGAGTTGTTTTTCAACCACCCTAAACTACTATCTCCAAGGGTTGATTCAGTTCATTACATCAATTTTGTAATATTCAAAACAGAAGAGAAATTATTTCGTCAAAGTTTATACCTTGTTGCTAAAGTGCTAGAGAGTGGCATTATTCATAAATGAAACATCAATTTCAACAAGTTTTAATCCAATAACATAATTTTGTGTATTCTCTTGTAAATATTTATATTCCGCTCATTATACAGATGTGTTTATAATATATAAAAATTACACTGGAACACAAAAATAAGTGTACCGCAGTTTTAACCAGCTTGTTTAGCTCAAATACATTCAAAATTTTGAGTAAAATGAAAAAAAACGAAAAATCTCAAAAAAAAATTAAAAAATGAATTTTTTTTCCTGACCTTGATCAATGATTGATGATTCTTGTAATGCACTGAATTCGCATGTGAACTGCATCACCCATAGATTTTGCAAAAATCGTAAAAAATAGCTAGAAGACGGGAAATCACTAAAAAAAGTGATCTGTGCCTTTGACTAGACTCACTTATCTTTATGTATTTCGACGCACTGAATCCAAATCTGAAACCCATTTACCTCAAACACTTAAAATTTGGAGCTGGAAAAGATGAGAAACTATTAAAAATTGCTAAAATAAAAAGTGTTATGTGCTTTTGACCAGACATACCTATCTTTATGTATTTTGACACACTGAAACCAAATCTGAAGTCTGAAATTTTGAGAAAATCGCAAAAAGTCATCAAAAATATTGGAATTTTTTTTTTGTCTGATCAAGTGTGTTCCATATGTGTTTCAATGTGCTAAATGCGAATCTAAACTCTGTTGAGCTGTATAACCCAGACGTTTTGCAAAAATCATGAGAAAAAGCTCGAAAAGATGAGAAACTATTAAAAATCACCAAATAAAAGTGATATATAATTTTGATCAGACATACCTATCTTTGTGTATTTTGACGCACTGAAACCGAATCTGAAGTCTATTGAGCTCAAATACTCTCAAAATTTTGAGTAAATCGCAAAAAGTCACCAAAATAGCTGGAAAATACGAAAAATTATGAAAAATCACCAAAATAAAAAGTGATATGTGTTTTTGATCAGACATACCTATATTTATGTATTTTGACACACTGAAAGTGAAGTCTGTTTAGTTCAATTACCCTCAAAATTTTGAGTAAATCGCAAAAAATCACCAAAATAGCTGGAAAATACGAAAAATTATGAAAAATCACCAAAATAAAAAGTGATATGTGCTTTTGATCAGACATACCTATATTTATGTATTTTGACACACTGAAACTGAAGTCTGTTTATCTCAAATACCCTCAAAATTTTGAGTAAATTGCAAAAAGGCACCAAAAATCTTGAAAATTTTTTTCTGACTGATCAAGTGTGTTCCATATGTATTTCAATGCTCTAAATGCAAATCTAAACTCTATTGAGCTGTATTACCCAGATTTTGCAAAAATCTTGAGAAAACGCTGGAAAAGATGAGAAACAATTAAAAATCACCAAAAAAAAAAGTGATATATACTTTTGATCAGACATACTTACCTATCTTTATGTATTTTGACGCACTGAAACCGAATCTGAAGTCTTTTTAGCTCAAACACTATCAAACTTTTGAGTAAAACAAGAAATCACAAAAAAAATTTGGAACTTTTTTTCTGACCTTGATCAAGTGTGTTTTATATGTATTTAAATCTGTTGAATTCAAATCTAAAGTCTACTGAGTTGTATCACCCACAGACTTTGCAGAACTCTATTGAGGTGTATCACCCAGAGAGTTTGCAAAAATCGCGAGAAAACGCTGAAAAAAATGAGAAACAATTCAAAATCACCAAAAAAAAAGTGATATACTAGCGACAAGAATTCAGACGACTTACGTCATACGAACAAATGAATAATTCATTATATTTTCATCAAAATATTTAAGAAACTGCAACTGATAGCAATAAAACTATACTACACTAAAAGTTTGCATTATATATTGCACTAAATTGCAAGAAATGATTGTTTTTAATGCGACCAAATATCGAAAATTAAGTTGACAATAAAAACAAATGTGTAACGTCAGCCGTGACGTAAGACGTCTGAATTCGTGACACGAGTTTATATACTTTTGATCAAACATACCTACCTATCTTTATGTATTTTGACGCACTGAAACCGAATCTGAAGTCTGTTTAGCTCAAACACTGTCAAACTTTTGAGTAAAACAAATTACCAAAAAAATTTGGAAATTTTTTTCTGACCTTGATCAAGTGTGTTTTATATGGATTTAAATCTGTTGAATTCGAATCTAAAGTCTATTGAGCTGCATCACCCACAGACTTTGCAGAAATCACGAAAAATAGCTGGAAAGGTCAAAGAATCATTAAAAATAGCCAAAAAAATATAGTAATCTGTATTTTGGACCAGGCCTGCCTATCTTTATGTATTTTGACGCACTGAATCCCAATCTGAACTCTGTTTAGCTCACATACTTTCAAAATTATGAGTAAATTGCAAATAAGCGAAAAATCGTAAATGTCACCAAAAAATTGACAAACTTTCTTTCTGACCATGATCAAGTGTGTTTTTTATGTATTTTGATGCACTGAATGCATATGTGAACTGTTTTGAGCCGCATCACCCACAGACTTTGCAAAAATCGTGAGAAATAGCTGGAAGACAAAAAAATCATTAAAATCGTTAAGAAAAACTGATCTGTTTTTAACCAGACCCACCTAATCTTGTGTTTTGCCGCACTGAATCCGAATCTGAAGTCCGTTTAGCTGAGACACCCTCACAATTTTGAGTAAATCGTTAACATCACATTAGTTTTAGTTTCAAGCTATTTTTCGTGATTTTTGCAAAATCTGTGGGTGAAGCTGCTCAATGGACTCCAGATTTGATGCAGTGTATCGAAATCCATAAGAAACACACTTGATCAAGGTCGGAAATTAGTTTTTCAGAAAATAGATTTGACCGCACAAAATTATACTTTGGTCAGTATCCTCGAAAATTGTTTAAATTAAGTTTCCTCTAATATAATTACCAGATTTTGTTTTGTGACCAGTAACGTACCACTGTTACAAAAATCAAATTTTTCTCTAAATAGCTACAGATATTCTATGCTTATTTAACAAAATTACATTCATTTTAACCGTTGAATACGCCACTGGATTTACTGCACACAATTTGGAAACATCCTGTATATCACAAACGAGTGAACTGTCTGACCACTTTATAATATTTCAAACAAAAGTTACATAAAACTTGATAAAATTAATTCCTTTTAGGAAAAAAACTTTCTTATTTTGCTACCTTTATATTCTAAACTTCTAATATATTTGATTTAAGTGATTGCAGCTTTTCGAAAAGCTTATATTTAATTTTTGGAAGACTCGGAGATTTTTTAATATTGCTAGGAAGAGGTCAGCGTAGTGTTCTAAAATGTCTATTTTATGCAAAAAAAAAATACAATTATTTATATATTTTCCATTTTTTTACTTTTATGTCATTTTATTTTATTTGCACGTTTAATTTGTTACATTACATTACAATGAATTAAAATGTATTCTGTTGTATTATTTTCTAATGGGGTGAATGGGATGGACCATGTGACTCAGGTCTGGCGGATTCTTCTCGAATTCTGCAATTTCCTTCATTCCTTCTTCTACAATGCTCCACAAATGTGGATATTCCTTCTTATAGTTCTTATACCAGCTTTGGACAAGAGGATAAGGGCTTATATCAAAGTTTATAGCCTCAAGGCACATAGTTGCCGTTACCAATTGGAAATCTGCTATCGTTACGTGATCTCCGGCAGCATATTTAGTGCCTAGACGCTTCAAATAAGTGTTAAAATTGTCAAGTGCGATGTTGGTCTTTTTGAGAGACAACGGAGTCCTTTGATAATCGAAAAATATTGGCGCCATCTAAAATAAAACAAGTGATGATTTATAACGATATTTCTTTTTTGGATGAGAATTTACCACATGTTCCGAGATATATCTATAGTATGTGGAAAGATTAAAGCACAATCTGTGATTAACGATTGCTCGAGCTTGTGGGTCTCGGGGGTATAAAAACTCATCTTTGCCATATTTCTCTGCTAGATATTGGAGAATTGCATTACTGGAAAAATTATGGAAATTTAGAAATTAGGGATTAAAGAGGGTGCTGATTAATGCTATAACTGTAAGATTTCTAATAAAAAAATCGCTAATAAGAAATCTCAAAAAATCTCCATGAATCAAAATCATAGCAGGTCCTGGAAAGGTAACCCTAACTGTTACACAGAAGTGGACACCTAAATACAAAAAATAAGAATTTTCAAATCGAGCAACTCAGTAAAATTCTACAGGGGTATGTAAGTGAAACACACTGTATACAAAATGTAAAATTCGATTTTATATTAAGACATTTCGAATAGAATTCTCAAATATATCGGCATCACAAAAGAATCATAGTAAGCGTTGATAAAGAAAAATGATCTTCATTTGTTTCTATTTGCCTACTATGTTATTGAGATGTACTACAATGGCTGCTACACTATTAGTAGAAATTTTGGGAGACATTAATGATTAGATTGTGCCAATATATGGCTCAATAATTGTTTTTGTCCAGGCACGTGTGACCGACAAGCGGTTAAGCCGACACAATTTAAACAAAAAATGATACTGATTCGGACTGGAAACCTTTACATTGCGACTAGTGAACATCTAACCAGAATGCTCTGTAAGTATTGCAAATTTGATTAACTAATGAAAGTAATTTTCATACCTTTCACCTAAGAAAAATCCATCATCGTCTAACACAGGAATTTCCTTCTGGGGGTTTTTCTGCAAATAAAATGTAAACTTATCACAAGTATTTCCTACAATATTTTGTCAATAATATTGAAATTAGGGGATATGCAACGCACCTGAGCGTATTCTTCTGTCATATGATCGCCTCTGCCAAAGTCAACGTTGACCAAGACGTGTTCTAATTCTAGATATTTTAGGGCTTGTCTGACAGCTAGCGATGGGGGCCCATCAGATACAGCATATAATGTTAGTGGCATGCTAAAATGTTACTTATTTAAAAAAGAACAACCTTGTTTTTAGACTGTATGAAAGAATTCGGATAAGTACTTACATGTATCAACTATACATATAATTATAAACCGCACATAAATAATACTTTATTTGATTATCTTAATATTCAGCTCAAGGACATAAGTAAAAGCAATAACATTAAAATAAAACAACTTTCTGTTTCTCATTCCTCTCCACCACCTCTCCCCCTTCCCCTGTATACACCATGTTTATATTGTGAAAGTTATGAAGATATGCAACTAGTTATACAGTGCTGTCCACAAATCATATAATGCGCTGTCAATATTAACGCTTTTAATTTGGGGAACCACCTAAAGGATCCCATAGACGTCAAATGTATCTTCCTGGGATCTTCTTTCATTAAGTAAGATACGGTAAGCGGTTGATGTGCAAATTTAATGCTATATATTATTTTCCTCATTAAATAAATACATTTTTTGAGTACCTATGCGCAAATACATAGGTACTTATTCAATATTGCTATGATCAACTATGTCATATTTGGAAATACACATATTTTGGGACTTATTCCCTTGCATCATTTGGAATACGACGTCACTATACTTTTACACACAAATTTACTTATAATAAATTTATTTGTAAATAAATTGCTGTTATATAAAACATTTGTTATAATAGTCAAATTTTTAACTAAAATGCACTGTAAGTATATGTAATTTTTTATTGTGTTGTGTAATTCTCATTTTTTTTTTTTTGAACTGCCTACTGTAACTTTGTGATACTTCCTATAACTGTACCGGATTTTGATAAAAATGATCAGATTAATGAATTATATTGAATGTGCTATCCATTTATCTAAAGAAAATTTAAATGGTAAAATATAGGATTAATTACCAGTTTTTCCCTACAAACTAAAATTGACTGTGTGTGAAATCCTTTATCCTCTGTTTTAAATTCATGGATTTTCCATGATCGAACAGTGTGGGGTAAAATTAATTAATATTCGTACTACTTAATCGAATTTTGCTTTTTTTTTGTTGCAGTGAAAAACATGTATTTAGTTTTATAAATACCTACCTACAATAAATCAAACGTATATTTTGTTATTTTACAAACATAATAATGATTACGTATACTTATAGTATAGTATATTCTGAAGCAAAATTTCCCGTAAGAATTTAAAAATTGCAATGATTTGTTAATATTTATAAACGTCAGTCGGCAAGTTTCACTTTGAAAATTTTGAATGAAAATATGGATATAACGTATTCTTTAATCCTCTTATTTCAATCTCTATTTTTGCAAAATGTTTTTACATATTTAAAAAATTCAATTTTCATTTATTTATGCAATTATTTACATGTAGAAATTATATATTTGAAATTTTCTTACAGATGCAAGAACTCAACTCAGAACATTTTATATCTCTTGAGATCTCCATTGGATTCTTGGCAGATAGGAAGACGATAAAACACACATTGTGTGTATCACTTAAATTTGAATAATTTTATAAGTGTTTACGTACATTTTGAGAACGTTGAATAACGAAAACTTTATTTTTGCAAATGGAACGCCCTTTTACGTTGTTACATTTTTGCATTCTTTGTTAAATTTTACAACTAGTCTATATAACCTTCTCTATATCCATCAATTGTTTTATAGTTATATATTTTGCACAAATATTCTGTGCATAAAATGTAGTTGCTCAGGTAATCAGTTTAACATTTGCTGTTATTGACTGCTCTATTTAAAATAAAGTTGATATCAATTTCCGGTATACCCGGAAGTGTCACATCATCCTTACACAAATTTTCAGGTTTCAATTTGGATTGGTTTTTGCAACATGTCTAACGGGCCTTCATTGTGACACTCTGTATGTTATTAAACTTAGGTAGTTAGATACAGGAAAATTAATGTTTACCTGAACACTAAAATCTTGTCTTCATGATGCGAAATTCCAAAGATTTTTACGAATTTCGCAGATTTTTATTTAAATTATTAATGGCGGGTAAGTGTCAACGTTTCGCGAATTGCAGAAAACTGAAATATTTTCGTCGCCCCCTCTTCCGCATAAGTTTCCGACTGGGCTAAAACTCGTGATTAGTATGAGGGGTAGAGATATTATTATTATTATTATTGCCAGAAGCTCAAGTTAAACTTATCAATCCCACATATTGTTGAAAATAGTATTAATATTCCTGTATTGCGAAATTCGGGAAGTTTCCCGCCGTCAATAATTTAAATCTGCTATATTCGCGAGAATTTTCGCGAATTTCGCGTCCATGAGAACAAGGCTTATGATGAAAATTATAGAAAATATTACAGTTGGCAAAATGTGTTAAAAGATTCTTTTCCCGCCATTAAAATTGTACACGTGTAAAACCTTGTCCTCATGGATGCGAAATTCGCGAAAATTTCTCGCGAATATCGCACATTTAAACTATTAATGGCGGGAAACTTTTCGAAAAGCAAGAATATTATTGCTATTTTCAACATTATGTGGGAGTAGTAACTTTTGAGCTTCTGGCAATTTACCATAGCAGTAAATGCCAGTTTTATGATGAGAATGACACTTTTCCCGCCATTAAATAATTTGCCCGGATTTTCGCAAATTTTGCGTTCCTGAGAACCAGGCTTACCACGTTCCTACTTTTAAAATAATTGAATGTTTATTAGTTTCAGATAAAAGTCCTGAAAGACTCTTGTTTTATTCATTCTTCATGTTCTTTTTTATTCTAGTAATGTAAAATTAGAGTTCACTTTGTTTTCTGAGCCATTGCGTTCATGAAGATCCAAAATGTCCTTGATTATCTAAATTAATCTCTATGTACTTACTATTTCAAGATAGTCAGTGTCACCAACAGTGACGATAAAAAATGGAAAGTGATTTCCACATATGTACAATAACTACAATATTTCTAGAAAAGGTCATGTTGAATGTTGAATTGTTGAATCATCGTCTGCTAAATCGCAACATCCGTGCTTCATCCAGACGACGAGATTTAGCAGACGATGGTTGAATCTTTACATATGTCTCTGTATAATAAAAAAAACATCTGAGTAAAACAAATGTTTCCATATTGCCTTATTCTTTCGTACAAGTACTAAAAAATAAACCTTTTGAATACATTTCAATTGTTTAATAATAATGAAAGAAAGACATAATGAAGAAAAATCTGCCAATGTTTCATTTGATGTCAAATCTGTTTCTTTTAAAAATTAAACGCAATATTAATATCTTTTTATTATTAATTTAATTTCTACAGTTTACATAAAAAAGTTACAGATAATAAATAAAAGAAAAACAAGGCCATATTTAATATATCTTAAAATTAAAACCCTATACATTAACTTTATATTTACAAAAATGCCTACTTTTTACATGGTAACTCAAAGTTCTTAAAACTACTTAACATGACCCTTAAAAAAACTAGCTATAATGCAAATGTTTAATAAGACTGACTTTTCTGAAGACTAGGTAGTGATTATTTGCTCTCCCTCTATCCAAAGACAATTTCGTCACAATTAATTATTGCAAGCTATTCGTAGGGATCAAAATATTGGTAGTAGTTCTGATACATGTGTTCTGAAACAAAAAAATGTATATTTTTAGAAGTGTCATCAGTAATAATCTTTACGCGAATTTAGTGCCCGTACAGTATAATCGATAAAAAATCAGTATCTAAAGAAAATAAACACAGAAAATTATCTGCATATGTATTTATTTCTCTTTGGGGCGTGTGATGGTTCAGAAGATTTATGAAGATTTATAAACACATTGTGGGCAAGCAAAGGTTGAGTCATTTATCTCTGCTCCCGAATTCGGTTAGGTAAGAAAAATAATATTTACGTTAGATGTGATCTCATAAGGGGAGTCCCTATAAAAACAATTGTTACAAATAGAATTAAAATACACAGTTTGCGAACAAGCCTTGCATTCCTGTTTATACGGAGGTAGAGCATAACATTGAGAGCTTTCATCAATTGTCTGATGAGTAGAAACGATATTATTTCAGTTGCTGTTTGTCAGTGGCTAAGCGTTATTTTTTTTCATGGGTAGACATTGAGAATAAAAAATTCGAAATGGGCAAAAAATTAAATTATTTTTGTAAAAATACCTATGGCATGTTCAATTTAAAAAATTAAATGTTACTTAAAAGTAAAAAAAATGTTGTCAAAACAATATGTCAAATAAAACAAAAACAAAAAAAAAAAACAAAAATTATACGTATTGTACGAAAGAAAAAATAACATAAGATTTTAAATTTTTTAAAAAGCAATTCGAGTTGACGAGTATTGGTCGTATCAAAATGATCAATGCTAAATTTAAGTCAGTCAGGTTTAGAATTTTTTTAAATTCAACTTTTTCTGAAGATAGAGAAGAAAAACAATTGTCAGTCTACTGAATATAAACGATTGGATCCTCTATATCTGTCATTTTTTTTTATTAAATTTTTATGTACACGTTCAAAATGTAATGCACGGTTTAAAAGATCAGAGAAGTGTCGACGTTGTCAAGTGCGTAATCCAGACTAAATAAAAAATATACATATATTACAGTTGGCCACTTGCATCACATACTTTAAATCCGCAGACAGTAGAGCAATACTTCGCTCGTCGATTACTGTACACAAATGAACAAATACCTTTTTTATCTATATATCCAGGAATATATAATCTACTACACTGAGTTGCTTACACGGTGGCGATTTGCGGTGCAGTCGCCTGTTGCTGGCCACAAATTCGGAAATGTTTACCCAGCTATTATTTAGCGTCGCGTCACTCTCATTGGCCTTTAATAGAACAATTAGAAGAATAGAACAGTTTTGTATACGCTGACCAAGGTATGCTTTACAAGATCTGGAATCACCAACCTGCAGAAGACGAAAAAAGGCGTACATATCCTATGAGCAATGCCGCAGGACTATTGGTAAAACCTGGGGAATGAAACCAAAACTAGTCATGTGGATATATACTGCCATTATGAGACTCATGTTAGTCTATGCGGCTGTTGTTTGGTAGCCGAAAGTCCAATAAACAGCTAAACAAAAGCTCAGTTAGGTACAAATGATTGCCTGCTTGAGCATAACTGGAGTTATGCAAACTACGCCGACCATAGCAATGGAGGTAATGCTATGTCTGCCACCGTTGGATATATATTTAAAAGAAGTGACTGTGTCAACTCTGCTTCGCCTCAAGTATACTAGTATTATACCATATGTAGGATGTGGAGAGGTTAAAAGTCACCTGTGGAATGGGATCGTCAGAAGGATTGCTCTTATGCAGTCAGACGCTGACAGTATTTCTCCCAAGTTTGCTTTTGGCAGACCCAATCAAGAATAAGAAGACCACCCGTGAAGGTGTAATAAACATATTCACGGACGGATTAAAAAGAAAGGAAGATGCAGAATGTGGAATCTACTCCAGATCGCTGCACAGGAAATTGTCCATAGGCATATAATGGGCAAAACCATCAGAATCTGCACAGATAATTGACAATCACTACTGATCTTATGTAATCATAAGATAACAACTAGCGTGGGAGTGCCATCAAGCACTGGAGTGGCCTCAATCAACAGCAGCATATCTGTATGCTGGGTAAAGGCACACAAACGGAGCTATGGCAATAAAATAGCTGATAAGCTGGCCAGGAGTGCATCGGGTCTTAGTATCTTTGGACCTGGTCCCTCCTTTATGCTTGCGCTGTCAGCTTTCGTTGAAATTATCAAGGAAAACACTCATAAAGAATTAAAGAGACAGTGAGATGAAACAAGTAGCTGTCAAATTATTGAGCAGTTCCTAGAATACCCCAGCAAGGATACAGTCAAAAAATACCTGGCTATGACCAGGATGAATTTTCGTCTAGTGGCAGGTATTCAAACTGAGCATTGTTGACTAAGGAGTGCTTCATACACTCTGTGAGTACACCGTGCACCGTGTGAATTCACCGAGTTCAGGTATATTAATCTCTTAATGGTAGGAAGCACAAGGGGCCCGATGGGACCTAAGTGCTGTGGCTTTTTAAGGCTACTCTCACAATTACAGCATCCAGAATTCACCAATCTACACAAATAACATGTTTATGCTGATGAAAGCCGACATTACACATGCCAATAAAATTACACACTATCAATTTAAAATAAATGTTTGAACAGGTATAAAATCACCAGATACTCGATAAAAATATCCGTGTTGTCATAACGTTGATTACGTACACAATTGGAAGAAAAAGAAATCTTTGAAGCCTAGCAGTTATACGAAGCAATTTCGGTTATAACTAAGTTGGCTTCATCTGATTTATTATGAGCCGAGTCTGAGGTCAAGTGTTAACGTATCCAGAGGGCGCCAGAGACGTCTCAGCCCCTTCTAAAGCTGGTGTGAACCCCAATTGGAAAAAAACCAAGCAATATTTCGCTTCTCCTGGCTACGGTCCTAATTGTTGTATACGCATTTTTAAGACACCCTGTATAAAGGTTATAGAGAGTTGATGCATAAGTTCGTAGTATTTCTATTGACGTTAAATCAAACAAAATGCAGTAACTACAAATACATGCATTAGTCAAGGATAGCCCACCATTATTTACGAATGCCTTCCAACGATTTGGCAGTTTTTTCTTATTCTACGCTTAAAGAAAGCCGGTGGTTTGGAAGTGAAGAATTCTGCAAGTCAATTTTAAAGCGCGACGTCCAGTAAAAAGGTAATTATTCGAAGGTTGTTTGATTTAAGGCGGAAAAGATGTAAATATTAAAAAGATGAGAAGAATCAGATGGAGGTTATCGTGCTGCAAAATCAGTCGATGATGTCTCGCCGGTTTTTTTCTTGAATTGCATGCTCAAAACAATGGAGTTGATGACAATAAACTTTATCTTTATTTTATTTGTGTTTATCTCACCACATGTAACGTCGAATGAGGTAAAAGTGAAACATCACTTTATTTGGGTTAAAAAAACAACACTACTTATTCTAAATATCCGAATATTCACACATCGCGTAATTGTTATACCTAAAAACTGCCGAAACTTTTAGAAGGAATGATTTTGTTAGGTGAAGAAAAGTACAGCACGGATTTGCCTGATATGCGATTCTAAAAAACCGAAATAATGGGTTTAAAATAAAATGCACTCCGATAAAAATCAATGCATACAAATTTCAACATATATTTCCTTCATTACAAAGGACGAGAAACGGAATTTACAGTTTTTCTACGCCTGTTGACTTTCCTATTATCTATACATAATACATATTAACTGCATACTAACATTATTAGTGTTTGCCTTGAAAAAATATGTTTGCATTACACCTTGATAGCATATTTTACTTTTACTTTTAGTTACAACACTGAGAGAAAAAATTCTTCAGCCATGTTTTCCCGAAATATATTATCCATATCAGTATCTAATTCTTTCAAAATAAGTAAATAAACGGGTCATATATCCCCGTGCGCATTTCACGTTTTTCCATCGACAAATTAAAGGAGAAGAATTTTTCAATTGTATTAAACCACTTAAATTTTACATATTTTAAAGTACCAATGAACATTCTTTGACAACAATTTTACTTATTACACTTTTTTGATAATGAAACAACAACAACACTTACGTAGATGAATACAAGTTTCTTTTATTGGGAATTGCCTTTTTGATAGAGTTGGCGTTGGAGTAAAGGCATCAATTTTCATTACTAGTAACAATTTGAGACAAAAACAGTGAATGTTGTTGACGAGTTATACAGTGATGAGCGAGCAAAGAGGATCATGCGAGACATGAAACATGTTGACTTTTGACGGTTTGGCTGGAACACATAAGGCACCCGTACGTCCAATTTTTTATATTTGTCTATGCAATGCAAATTTTAGAAAGGGTAGATCAACAACGGACAAAATCTTCATGGTGACATAAATCCTTACTATATGCTATGAATATGGGATTAAAACAATGGTCTTATTCGTGGACTTCAGGAAAGCATATGCTGTCAAAAGGGATAAACTATGTAAAATATTGAAACAATTTGGGATACCAACCAAACTGATTAGGCTATTGACCTTAGAAAATACTAATGGCAAAGTACGAATAAGAGGTGAATGTTCGGAAGGTTTTATTATTGACACAAGACTGAGATAAGAAGACCAACTCTCAACGTTTCTTTTTAATTTAGTAGTAGAAAAGGTCATAAGTTCAGTTGAACAGAAAAGAACACATATTGTTTAAAAGTCACCAAATAGTAAGTTATGCAGATGACGTGGCCATAATTGCCAGAGATAGTAAGGAATTAGAAGAAGGAACGAGAAAACTTCTGAAGAAAGCATGTAAAGGGGATTGCAGATAAATCAAGAGAAAAGTAAGCTTTCGAGAATAGGAGAATAAAAAAAAGAAAAAAAATTTAAATTGAGATCGCAGCACGGAGAGATAGAGTTAGAAGAAGTTCAATAATATATGTATTTGGGGACACTGATAACAGCTAAGTGTGATGAAGAGCAAGCAATTAATAGGAGAATAATAAGAGCAAATAGAAGTTCGGTAGCAGTCAGCCACTTAATGAAACCAAAAAATGTGTCCTGAGGAGGAAAATTTAGAATGTATAAAACAATTTTGAGACCGACAGCGCTGTATGGCAGTGAAACCTGGATCCTCAATAAGAAGAGAAAACCTATTAAGGTGGGAAAGAAGATCTTAAGAAGAATTCTAGATGGAAAGAAGATGGAGGAGGCTATGTAAGGAGAAATAACCAGGAAATATATGCAACGTACCAGGCACTAAAAATAGGCGAAGTTGTAAAAGCCAGAAGAGTGCAGTGGCTAGGGCATCTAGAACGTACGAAAGATGAAAGAACAGTTAATTAAATTGTAGGGAATAAACCTAACTACAAGAAAGAGAAAGGGAGACCGAGGAAGCGATGGAGAGAGGCAGTGGCAATAGATCTAAGGGAGAAAAATATAACGGATTGGAAAAGAAAGGCGATGAACAGAATGGAATGGAGGAAAATAACGCAGCTCTGAGCCTAAAAGGCCTGTAAACAGCTTTATATATAATGCGAATTTTTTCATGAAGGGGTAGTTGTATTCAGACTAACTGAGCAAATCTGACCTGGATTATATTTCAGAATTCATCAATAAAATTTCAACAAAAAAATGCAGTATTGTGTTCCAGCACGGATGATCTATTTTGATTGCCTTGTTTTGCCGTTATAGTTAAAATTATGATCCAACAAACAATAAATGAGGGTAGAGCTGGGTATTACTAGAATACATTGTACTCGAGAGTAGTATTTGATACAATATTTGTGTAATCAATATTCAAGTACTGAATACGTTTATCTGAGAGTATTCAGTATCCATATTCGTAAGTAACTTATAGATTAATAATTCCCAAATGTTGAAAACTGATTATGTTTGTCACTATTTTTATGTTTTTATTTTGAATAAATAAGCTTTAAATTATTTACCTCATCATATTGCAAATATTTGTATTATTAAACTGTGTTTTCTGAAATAAAATTTAGGTATGAATTTCGAAATTAAAATATCATTTACTTAAAAATACAATTAGTTCAGGGCATTTAGATCAAAATCGATCGGAATAGCGAAAACACAGCAGATATCGAGATGCGGTTTTCTGCATTGTGTTTAGGAAGGTCCCAGTAAAAAAACCTATATCGTCTGGTTTAGCCATTTTTTGAAAAATGCCTTATGGGCCGGAAAATGCATTTTCCAATTGCACCATTATAGGAACGACTGGAAACGCGGAAAAATCACTCGGAAATCGTTACTCGCAGGTTTTCGAGGCTGCCGAACTCGATTTTGGCATTAGAATTACCCAGGGATGCACGGGGGTGGCTCTGTGGGGTTGTCTGGGGGTGAATTGGGGGAGAAAAGGCATAGTCCATGGGAAACACTCCAAACTCGTTACTCGGGGGTTTTCGGAGATACCAAATTCAATTCTAGCATTAGATTTCCCCGGAGGCGCTCGGGGGCTCCTCTGTGGGGTTCTCTGGAGATGATTGGGGGGGAAATAATTCAACATTAATAAAAACTCCTATTTGTTATTTGAATAAAGTATTATTTTCATAATTTGTAATTTTTCACTTTTTCCTTTACCATTTCCCACAGAGCCACCCCCGAGCGCCCCCGAGGAAGTCTAATGCCAGAATTGAATTCGGCATCCCCGAAAACCTCCGAGTATCAACTTTGGAGTGATTTTCATGGACGCTGCCATTTCCCCCAATCACCCCCAGACAATGGGGGACTTTTTTCCTGGGACCTTCTTGAACACTCGATATCTGTAGTGCCTAAAAATTTCCGCTATTTTTCCAAACTTCCCTGGACTAAATTGACTACTACGATAAATAAAATTTCTGGAATTTAACTGAAATGTTTTCTAAAATTTGACTGAAGCGGAAACATAGGTACTTGAATATCAATCCAGAAAAACAGATATCAAGATATCTTTTCTGTAGGAAATAAATGTGATAAAACTTATATAAAAGTTAATCAAAATAAAAAAGTTAACCAAAATAAAAAAGTTACAGCTAAATTTTAATGTCTAGACTAATTTTTTAAGTTATTTAAATAGAATCATTTTTCAGCAGCAATCTACAAACTCTGCCCACATTGGTTCGATTTGGCGTGTGTTAGTTGTTAAGCAGAACTTACATTTCTATTTATCAAAGTGTTTATACATATAAATCGACACAAAAGTGGGTAGCAGGACCGTAGCCTGTTAATCTAGTACAGGCACAGCAGTAAAAAGAGTCGCTTAAATCGTTTTTTTAATACGTTTTAATTTATATTTCTTTAACTAAATTATTCAAATATGTTTTGCTTCTTTATGTCGTCATATTATTTAAAAGCTGCCAAGATTTTTTATTATGAAAACAAGGAGAGTAATCACATGCTCTATTAGAACATTTATAAAACAGTCTTTCATATATCAATACTCAGAAAATAATTTTGGACATCTTGTATAAAATATCGAATTTCTTTTATAATAGTATTTTTGTGTGAAATTGAATTAACAGTTTTTCTGAAAAATTGTTGGAGAAACTTAAAAAAAATGATGAAAAGCAACATAAAAGGCTAAAATAAATTCAGGGTAGTAAAGGCTTGACGCAGAAAGCCACAATCTTTTGTGACGTTCATGTATACAGGATGAGTCATTAATAATGGTACATAGCTTAAGGGCAGATTCTTAACGTCAAAATAAAGCGGTTGAGTTCAACATGCCTTATTCAATTGTTGCTCCTTTTCATACTACAAGGTGTTAAAGTTGAAAAAATGTTATTGACTTTTTGCTATATTTTAATAACATATGGATTGATTGATTTGAAAATTTGTAGTCTTAAGTTTTTTGAGGTGGCCCTAGTTATACGGCACTATCGATGTAAACATATGTTTAACTTTTTATATTATACACTTTTGAATTTTTTAATAAGAAACTATATTCAATTCTAAATAGAAAAGGTATACCAGTTACAAATCGAAAAACTCAACCTTTTTCGAGAAATAGATGATTTAAGTTTTTGAGATTCGGCGGGAATTAAATAAAAAATCGAAAACATTTTTTCAATTTTAACACCCTGTAGAATGAAAAGGAGCAACAATTGAATAAGGCATGTCGCATGGCTCGATCGCTTTATTTTGACGTTAAAAATCTGCCCTTAACTTATGTACCATTATTAATGACTCACCTTGTATATGTAGCTAAATTTAAATTGCTATTCTTTCAGCATTATTGATATTCTCACAACTGAATATTTTCTTGGAAATCGTTACACTATGAGTAAAATGTATTAAATTGCAAATTTTGTTGGTAAAGGAGATGAAGAGAAAGAGCTACTGCTTGAGTCTGTACATAAGTATCAAACAATTTTCTACATTTCCGAAATATTTGATTATTATAAATCTTGTTAAGGATTTGATTTTATTAATAAAAGAACATAGAATAATTCTTCACAACTATCTAGTCTAATTAAAAAGAACAATTTCTCTAAATTTCGAAAAGTTCTTTCATGCATCTTATGTAATTAGAATTTGAATTACAAAATTGTAGAGGAAAGAAAAATTAAACTGTGACATTAAATTTGACCTTGAGTTACGTTTCCAAGGTCATTTTACAAAATCATCGTTGCATCAATGAATAATCTATATTGGAATAAAATATCTACTAGACGATTGGTGTCAAAGAATAGTGCTTATGATTTCATAAAAGAAATTATAGAGAAATTAATTTCAGTTGGCTTAAATATAAAAAATCTAAATCTACTTTGAATAATGTCCAAATTAGTTTTTGTTCATTAGAGTTAATTCTGAATTGACGTATAATAATATTGAGCTTTTTTTGTATACTAGCTTAATTCCGAATCAACGTATACTAAAATCAACGTTGATCATTATTGAACTGCTTTTTGATCACTGCGCTTTGACTCTGATCAATATTGATTCAATATTAAAATTAACTTCGAATCATTATTAGATTAGTATTGCTATTAATACGTTGTATCTGTTAATGTGTATGTTAAAACAAGCTATTGTCCTTTAAATGACCTTGAGAAAGAAATTCAATGTCAAATCTAAAAACATCATTCGTTGAATATGCCTCTCCTTTACAACTTTCGCAAAGGAAATTTTCGTATCTGACAGATGCGATGAGTTATTAGCCTAGACATTTTTTTAAAAAAATCTGACATATTTGTTAATCTGTGATATATGACCTTACATTTAATCGAAAAAAAGTTATTTTTTGTCACTTAATATATTTTATTTAAGATGTTCAGAACTACCTACCTATTCCCAGAGTTTGAGTCTTATACAATTTGACCGAAGTTTGTTTTGGTTTCGATCCAATCAAAATAGCTGAGCATATCATTAATAAGAATGCAACTAGATGACTGTTTACAACTGTTTTAGGATCATTCAAATTCGAAACTAAAAGAGGGTTAAGGTTTGTGCGTTCCTTTAAAGATAAATGCGAACAATTTTTAGGTTAGTTTCTCATGCATATCTACAATCGGAAAAAGCGTAATTACCTATAAAGTTAGGTCAGTCTCTTTGGTCCATTCGGTCCTAGTTCGTAGGCAATGGATTTGACAACGTCATAAGTCTGTTTGGGTTTGTGTTTGGTAGTCCTTGTCCTTGTGCTACTCGACGGTCGTTTGTGAGTGGTCGAATATGGATATTTGGGACGAGTGCTTTTGGTCCTGTGCTTTGAACTGCTGCTAGGTGCGGAATCGTAGTGACTTAGTCGTGTTGGGCGACGGTGGGCGTGAGGTATGGATGAAGGATAGTGTTGCTTGCTACTTTGAGAATTTTGAATTGGAGGTGAGGGAAGGTTGTAGGTCGAACCCGAGGGGTGGTTGTAGTAGTTTGGTACCTCGTTAGAGAACTGAGGTTGATTTATAAAATTCTCTGCACTGTTACCAAATGCAGGTTGGACATAGTCTTTAGTTAGATCAATGACCGACGGAGACTGTGAGGGGTAGTACAAATTTTGACCAGTTGGTGACTGCCCAAGTATGCTAGATGAAAATTCGCCTTTTGACGCTTGTGGCATTACCAAACCTTCAGGAGATGGGAAACCACTGGGATAATCACCAATATTCGGCAGATTGTAAAGATTATATATACTTTTGATGTCTGTCTGTGTAGCACTTGATGCTTGGGCAGTACCTAAAGTCTGAGCATTTAGAGAAGGATAGTTAAAATTATTTTGAGCCAAAGCTTGAGGTGAAGTAGGAGATATGTCAGCTTGGTTACCACTTTGGAGCGTATTAGGTTGTTTGGCTTGATCCCCACCTTGGAACGTATTAACTTTTTGTTCCTGAGGTATGGAATTGGCCTTAATGGTTTGAGGTTTCTTTTTAGTGGATGATCCAATATACTCATCAAAGTTTTGACCCAAGTAACTTGGTTCCTTCTCAAAAGGAGAATCATCGGAAGGTTCAATCATAGATATTTCCTTTTCTGGTGGCGGATCATCGTTCAATACATAGCCAGAGGCACTAGGTACTACTTGCTGGTGATTTTTTGTTTCAGACACATCATAATTGTGATCCGAATGAGAATGGGAGTGATAAGAATGAATGTCACCGGAGGCAGTATTGCCGAAGGGTTCTGGTTGGTGAGGATCTAGAGAGGACGAAGCAGAGAAGAATTTACCAACGATGGTACCGAAGCTGGGCCCGGAGGGTTCGATAGGTTTAAAAGGGGGAATTCTCTCTTCTGCTACGTGGTGGTGATGGTGCTGGTCGTTGTGGATTTTCTTCAATACTAATAAACCTGAGGGTCCTTTGTCGTATGTTTCGTCTTCAAAAGCAAAAGTCAAACATTAGTTTAAATTGGTACAATATTTATAAAATGTAAGAAAATATGTCAAATAGCTAAATATACAGGGTATCCAGAATATCAGTGCCAGTACTGAAGAGGCTTCTATATCTAACTGAAAGCAACAAATGATGAAAAATAGAAATACTACTAAAGTTTAAGAAAAGTTAGTTATTGCGACTGGTGCGATACGTTTCTTTTGTTTCTACTATTTGGTTGATGTCTGTCAGTGTACAGAAACATGGAATATTTTTATAATGAATTGCATGACATTGTTAAACTGGACAAAATCTCTGGATATGAGGCGTTTATACGGATAACATTTTTTGGAAAAAACGTTAGTCATTTATAAGTGTTTCAAACTTTATTCTGTGTTGTGAGAAAAGCTCTAAAACATCATTCAAAAGTATGTTTAGGAGTACTTGTGATTATTATGTAAAAACATCTGCCATGGTTCAAGACCTATTTATTGTTATATTTTTATTAGCGTTGGTAAGAGACAAAAAATGTCAATTATGTTTTGTTTGGTACAATTTATGATACAGCAAAATAAAGCCACTCATATTCCGGATACTCTGTATGTAAATGATGAACACATTTTATAATGATCAGGCCTATTAAGGAATAATTAATTATTATTTAGATATTAAAGATGGACATTTCAGATTAAATTCATGTTGATATATCAATGTGTCGATTTTATAATATTCTCTACCTAGGATCCTCTTCTGCAGTCAATAGTCAGCTTTCAAATTCACCTTAAAATTCTCGTGTGCTATAAAAATGAAGAGAAATCTATTGCTTTCAAGCCAACAATAAATTGTCTCATAAAATTCACGAGTTTCTCTAAATGATTGACACACCTACCAGGACAGGCTAGTAGATATTGATGGGATTACTCGTACGAGGAACTATGTTGCTTACTGAAGATAGAGAATTAAATAGAAACATTATGATGCATGTATAGAGTGTTCCTTTATACTTTGACATTTAGGTAGACAGCTATCAAACAAATTTACTTATATGAAGATCCCTTATTAAAATCGGTTGTACAATACCCCATTTTTTTTGCACATTATTCGGGATCACTTTGAATACATAATGTTTCAGAAAGACCTCCTGTAAGTATATACCTTCTATAGTTTCGCTCTACTTTCTAATGCATAATTTTATTTTCTAAGAATAATGTCCTGTTGTTACAACTTCCTAATGTGGACGGTTTTTGAGAAAAAAGACTTTTTTATTTGAACTCCTACAATATATTCTCGAAGTAGGCTTGTGTCAAAACTTGTTGAAGGATTATATTTATATGTTTGTCGGATAAGTTGTGACAATCTCGTATAAAATTTGAACGACGAATAGTCTTCATTATTTATACAGTGAAACATATACTAACTAAATGTTATTTCTTCATCTAAAATAAAATTTTAGAGTTTTGCTAACAGTAATATACAGGGTGTTCCAGAATGATGGTCAAATATTTTACCAGTGTATTTCACAAGCGGTTTTAGGGGGGGATCTTCATATGAAATTTTTCAATTTGGGTCCTTTCTGTTGACATATTCGAGTCTCAAAATGGCGGAAAAAAATAGTTTTTTTATTTTTCCTTAAAAACGGTTACACTTAGAAATTTCAATTTTGGTACACAATATCAGCTAGTCAAAAGATATTTTGTGGTGGTATCTACTCCTTGGCTCATGTTTGTGGAAGGCGGGAATAAACAACCCCTAGATTTGTTTCCTTCAGAACTTTTTCCTGCAATACCCGATTTCAACAAATTTTCTCTGCTATTAGGTCTATAATTGACAGTTTTTGCAAATATTTCTAAACAAAGGTATTCCTATAACTGTTGCCAATCCTGCCGTATGCATATTCCATCAATTTATTCGCCAATATTTCTACGGAAGAGTCAGTTGTTTACAAATATTTGCAAAAACTGTCAAGACTGATTTGTTTCATAAGACAACAGAGAAACATCATCATAGTAACCACCTACTGCGGTTATCAGTAACCGGTGACGAAAAGATGTTTAGAGTAAGGAAAATTAGTTTTATTTGGTTCCGCGCAAACTGTTGGTTGTATGAAAAAATTACGAGAGAGAAAAAAGTAGTAAAATTAGGTGAAGTATTTAAAAAAATGTTTTGTTGAAATCGGCCATTGCAGGAAAAAGTTCTGAAAGAATAAATCTAGAGGTTGCTTATTCCCGCCCTCAAGAAACATAAGGTAAGGAATAGACACCACCACAACATAGCTTTTGACTAGCTGATAATGTGTACCAAAATTGAAATATTTAAGTGCAACCGTTTTTAAGGAAAAATAAAAAAACTATTTTTTTCCGCCACTTTGAAACTCGAATATCTCAACAGGGAGGACCCAAATTGAAAAATTTTATATGAAGATCAAATGGCTTGTGGAACACACTGGTAAAATATTTGACCATCATTCTGGAACACCCTGTATATAAAGATAACGATTTTATGAGAAATTATTATGAAAACGAAAGAAAGTGCTTTGCAAACAATTATTCAAATTGATATGCACGACGAAGTAAGTGAAACATTACATTTTCCACTGTTTGCGTTCGTAAATTACTGTCATTTGATAAAAAAATATACAAAAAAGAAACGCCCCCGGGTGGGCTCGAACCACCAACCTTTCGGTTAACAGCCGAACGCGCTAGCCGATTGCGCCACGGAGGCTTGATGCCAATGGACATAAATAATGATAATATAGCACCTATGTTGTAATGCTATTAGATTAATACGGCACAGATCACACATTTATAAGATCTAAAATTGAAATTTTATTAAGTGAAAGTTGCAAAGAACCTTATTTAAAACATGCCGAGGACTGAGAATAACATTATTTAAAAGTATTTTAAACAATTTGTATTCAAATAATAAAAATATTTTGTTTGCCGCCCTATACAGTATGTGTCACCAAAAACATGCCTTTGTTTTGATCATAGAAATCATAAAATATATAGAACTCCAGAAGCTTTTACATTAGGCATTCAAAAATAGTCAGGCGTAGCATAGAAAGCACTCATCTAGGGAAAACTTTAAAAGCATTTAAATCCTAGCATATGTTTCTATGAATTTGACGTTAAATTTTCTTGTTTTGAAATTCCCGCCTGCTAGTGGGAAGCTACCCCGTTAGCTAAGATACTGCAATACCAGACTCCAGACTCAGAATGTTTTCTTTATAGGTTTTGGTACCTCTTTTGGAATTCTATATGTTTTATGATTTCTATGGTTTTGATGGAAAAATTACGGAAAAGAGAACGCTCGAACCCATTAACTTTTGTTTTGAAGGGTAGCTAGGTACATATTTTATTTATTTATTGAATGGAAAGTAGAATTGTGCGGTATTCTAAGGATAATTCAATTATGTTTTCAACGCCATCTGGCTTTTTAATTTTCTCGAGGAATTATATATGAAATCAAAATCAGTTTCATGTATCACTAATTTTACTCCACTAAGTGTCGAAATTGCCGAGAATGCCTATCACTAAGACTGTTGCTAGTTTTTGCTGGGTCTGGTGTAAAATAAATTGCAAGGCTGATTTTTTAAAGCTTTAAATTGAAAATATAGCACAATAACTAACTCATAACGTATTTACATCACATATAAAAAAGAAAAATGAATGCTGTCAGTATATACAATACATTTAACAAAAAAAATCAATAAGTTATTCGCGCTTGTCTCACAAAAAAGCCTTATTTTCTAATTATCCAGCTAAAATGAAAATTATAGTAAAAAAATTAAATAAAAAAAGTAACTCCTATAACTTCTTGCGGAAAACTGTACCAAGGTAAGTTGATTTAGGTCAACACATTGTATAGAAAATATAGGAATAAGAAAATAAATACGTTATGTTATTTAACAAAATGTTATTTTCGGTATTGATAAATATCACTAAAAATATGGATTGAAAATGCACTTCCTGCTTTCGTAGCTACAAAAAAGTATGATAACATACAAAAGGTGAAAGGGGTGGCACATATGTGTGAAAAGTATGTATATTTTTTCATATTTAATTGATAGATACAAGTAGAGTCTTAATTTCCTCGATATTATCATTTCTGTGAAATTAAAAATGATTGTTTATTGAAATTATTTATACCATTTCAAAAACATTTCCTCTATTTTCAAACTTACATAATGCTGCATTCAAGAGGAATGTATTTCTGTATTTATATTAAAAAATATAAAAACCTCAATTGATTATAGAAAAAAATATTTTGCGAAATGGGAAATCTATTTCGAGATTTTTGTATCACAAAAATCCCCTTTGGCAGAATAGAAATCATTCAGTAAATAAATCCCACGTATTATTATCAAAAAATTAGTCTTTCCTATGATGTGCATGATACTTTGTCCTTATTTTGACTATTGAAA
Source organism: Monochamus alternatus (assembly GCA_037114965.1). NCBI lineage: Eukaryota > Metazoa > Arthropoda > Insecta > Coleoptera > Cerambycidae > Monochamus > Monochamus alternatus. Next base: position 17,090,099 of record CM073435.1, on the reverse strand, counting down.
ACTCCCTTTAGGATAAAGCAATGTCTGGCAGGCTTAGCAATATTCGATGTACGCCATATATACAGGATGAATCAAGTTTAATCAGTCAAGTTGGTGTTTTTTAACCTTTTCAGTGACATACCAAATATTTTTCTGAAAGGGTGTTGTGGAATTTTAGGAAAGTGGCACTTGTCATTTTCGAATATCCGGGTATATTTGATTTTTTACTTGAACTTGGCCACCATATGTCTTTGTTGAAAAGCGACAAAAAATGATGTCATATTTAAATTTGTCGTAAAAAATCTATTCCTTAAGTATCTGTTCTATTTAAACTTAATTCACCCTGTATAAATGTATAAGTATTATAGAGTTGACAGGTTCGAGCATGTTTTTAGTTTTCCATCAAGACGAAGAAAAACTGGGTGGCCAAGTTTTCGGTGACCCACATTGTAAAAACTTTCAGGCAAAACTTCAGAGGTTTGTATAAGTGGAAACAATAATTTTGTCTGTTTGAGCTAAAACCACAATTCATTCCGCTGACACTTTTATTGGTTTCTTTTCTCGTCATTGTTTTAATATACTCATTCATATTTATGGCAGAAAACCAAAAAAGTACGTTTTACATATGCAAAATCGTTTTACGTTAATGGTTCTGATAAAGTCGAGCACCGCGGACGATTCCTAGAAGCAGTTGTGGTTTGCCATAATGTGCTTTGGTTAACTATAACGATACCAAATAAATTGTTGATAAAATAAACACCCGATGAGATTGGTTTTATTTTTAAAACATGACCTAATGACAAGTTGCAGTTTACTTCATTATCCATGATATTGTTAAAATTTTACCAAGACTTGAATACCTAGCTGATAGGTTCTCATATTCAATATCAAGTAAAAATCTTTATTTTTCTAAGTTAAAATAAATATACAGGATGAATTTTAAGTAGGAGTTTCTCTTTTAACACAACGTAGACCTCGAAAGCCTAAGCAAATTAAACAAATAGAAGAGATCTGGACAGCGACAAGATTTTGAAATTCATAGCAACTTCTTTAATCGCATTCGTTCTAACATTACACAAGCCAAACAGGATTATGACTCAAGTATTCCGAATAGAATGAGCTTTTTACTCTTATGCTCGTCAACATACCTCATCGAGAGTATCGGTACCTACCGCGTATTCAAAATAATACAGGGAGAATATATGCCAAATATTTTAATAGTGTTTACTCAGAAGAACCGAATGGACCTTTACCAATTGATATTGGATTTTTACATCTCAATTCTCTATGCAGTTTTAATTTTACAGTTACTACCCAACTTATTTTAAACGCAAAGTGCGTAAGTGGATAGGTAGCAATGGACCAATGAAATGGCCTAGGAGATCGCCAGACTTAAACCTATGCGATTTTTATCTGTAGAATTTGAAACGTTTGGTGATGCGGAAATAGATCTCATCTAAGGGCATGGGTAAGCTGGCCTAAATTCGAGGGTGTCCATTGGGATTTTACCCTCGAACTTGGGACAGCTACTATCTATGAACATGGTCAATGGCGGTAATACTTTTATACGTGTTTATTTTGGATGTTTTTGAGAATGCGAAAAAATGTTCCTTAGTCTCTTCCTTAAGATTTGCCAGCTATACATGCATGACATTAGCGCCTTAAATGTGAAAGATTTCTAACTTGGCTCATCTTGTGTCAGTAAAAATTGTACACCTCTATTTTGCAACCAATCAAATAATGTTAAGTTAAACCCTTACCATGGCAATGAAAATAATGTCTAAGATATATTGCTTATTTATGTAATGTTCCTAAAATTCGTTTCTTTAAAAAAATACATAAGGAGAAATGTTTAGAAAATTCATATAGTAATTGTTTTAAAAGAATACAATTTCTGACTTTTTTATTACTTTGAGAATATCCTCATACGTTATTTTGTCCATATACCTGGTAAAAAGGAAAAAGAATCAGTGAAAAAAAAAACAAAAGCTTCATTTTCTGTCTTAAAACGTGGATATATACCAGGAGGGTGGATGGGGTTGGCTCATTAAAAATGTACGTACGTAAGTGTAAAGTTATTGTTCACTCTATACTTCATTTGACTATTGTTGGGTTAATATGGTGTTTATTGGTTGTCAACTTGGTATGGACAACAAAAATTAAACTTTATAGAAAAATGCTTTCTTACCATCATGGTAGGGATAATGATGATCTGGCCCGTGGAAGTCTGGGGCTGGTGCCGATGGTGCACCATGGTAAAAATCTTCTGGAGCACTAGGAGCAGAGTAATGGCTCTCGGGAGGTGGTCCATATTCTATAAAGGAATAATGATTCAATATAAATTCAATGACTTACAATAAAAACATCTACACATATATGAAAAAGTCACATTGAGGTGAAATGAATATTCCAAAGACTAGTGGTCAAAAATGAGAGGACATACAGGGACAGGGTATACAAGTCAAAATACTGTCAGTAGGTACTCTATATACAAGGTGTACCAGTAGTAAGTATTCAAAACGTGTGAACTTGTAAAACAAGTTGAAAAATTACGAAAACCTTAGTACAACTTTTGTCAGTGGCGGCTCCTAAGGGAGATATGCTCACTAAAGGGGTAACCTCAGAAACAGTTTTTAATGCGTAACACCAAAACGGTTCAACATTCAGTCTCGAAATTTTAGTGAGATATTAACCTTGACATATTTAATAAGTCTCATAAAATACATTTCAAAATTGTCTACAGGGATGCGAGAAAATGCAAGACTCAGTGACAAATTTGATCATATCTTTTGAGTAGTTAATTTTTTTCTAGTTTCTGACTTGAAAATATTGAAATTTGAAGTATTTAACATAAAAAGGTACTCTTGTTAAATTTCAATAGGATGTACCGTTTTCCAGTAAAATCGATTTCAATCATTTTTAACGTGCCCGACATTCAACATCCATAGCCTAATAAATTAATTGCAGTGTGCCATGAAGAAAACAACTAATCTGACAGATAACAAAAATGGTCAGGTGATTTCCGGGCTGGTCGCCACGTCGTCGGTTTAGAACTCTTGACGTTTCGAGAGACATATCGCTCTCTTATTCAGAAGTTACTCTGAAACTGGAGATCTACTGGTCGTCGCACTATTTATATCAGGGGTGGTCACTGATTCATGAACGTCAAGAGTTCTAAACCGACGACGTGGCAACCAGCCCGGAAATCACCTGACCATTAACGACACGGAAGCCTACGAACTAAACTAAGTTAACAAAAATGTCAAGTTTTTTTAACACTCTTAACAGTACCTAACAATTAAAAACAATAGTAGAAATAAAAATACCGTAATATAAATAACTGAAAAACAACGCCTTTCGGTGCAAAGAAATATTTTATAATTGGGTACATTTCTATTGGAGAACTTTATACCATATAGGTGTTCGGCTGCTCTTGCGCTCCCATGACACTCCATCTAACGTCAAAAGCATTTCTACATACTCAGAATATGTATACTGTTGCATTTTTAAATAATTTTTATCTATTTTTGTTCACTATAAAATATCACTGCGTAGGCTCAATTAACACAATTTTCAAACTAAAAATACTTAACATCTTCGTTAACTGTCAGACTAGTTATTTTTTCCATGGCACACTACAATTAATTTTTTTGGCTATGTATTGGATGTTAAATGTAGGTCACGTTATGAATGATTGAAATCGAATTTACTAAAAAACGGTACATCCTATTGAAATTAAACAAGAGTACATTTTTTATGTTAAATACTTAATATTTTAATATATTACCCGAGCCTTGCATTTTCTCACGCCCCTATAGAAAATTTTAAAATGTAGTTTATGAGACATCAAGTACGTCAAGGTTAATATTTCACCAAAATTTCGTGACTTAAAGTTGAACCGTGGTTACCCCTGTAAGTGAGCGTATTTTCTTTAGGAGCCGCCATTGGCAAAAGTTGTACTAAGGTTTTCGTAATTTTTCGACTTACAAGCTCACAAGTTTTGAATACTTACTACTGTTACACCTTGTATAATGGTAAATATGAGTTTCAGTCATAATATACATAATACAAGGTGGTCGTAATGAACTGATGAGTAACTGTAGATTGCAGATCTCGAAATAATAGGTTTAGCAAAGCATGCCTTAAGAAAATGTTGCTGGTTCGAGATATACAGGGTGGTCATGAGAAATGCGGTTTTATGGTAAACGGTTTAAGCAAAGTAAGCGTTGCCAAACAGTTTTTTGAGCTGACTTTGACTTAAAATGAAATTTATAACGGAACCATAACCAAACAGCGCTGGATGTCGTGACGCTCCAGTTTTTTTTTCTTAAAATCATACCACTACTTACGGATATTGAAAGAAATTTTCATTTGAAGCTTTTTTCAAATAACTTTTTCTTGCATTATAACAGTTCAAGAGATATAGACTTCTTATTGTGTAAAATACGCAACTGTAAAGAATCCCCTGGTTCAAGTATATCTAATGAATAGATTTGTAAATTAAAATCAAATTTTAACTCCACGTACATTGCAAATCAGTCACATTTTACCAAGGCATGTTCGGCTAAATCTCAATATTTTGACATATATAATCTGCAATTACTCTATAAGCCGTTTATTAAGGACCTGTATATGCGGTATATTTGAAATGGGAAATTTTCTATTTGAATGTCCCATATATATGGTTTCCCAAATGCGATGATATAAGAAAGAAAAATTCCCATGTTTCCAATAATTTCATTACCATTTGAATCAGAATAGTAATTTATTTCTGGAAGACAGTCTATTTTTATAGTAACGTACATTAAAAATACATTCACGTAAATACCTTGTAAGTAATTTTAATCAGCATATATGATCTATCTGGAAATAAAATTTTTAAAAAGTTTGCTTCTGACTGCAAGAAATGTGCTGTTTTCTAATAGCAAATTTAATAATTCACGCAAGTGTTGTGATTTATCTAGGATGCTTTAAAATTATATTACTTTATTTGAAAGTAATATACTTCGCTAAATTTAGAATAAAAGTTAAAAACTATTTGTTGTTATTCTACAGGATATCCAGTAAAGAATGGGTATAACTTAAGGCTAACTTTCATGGACAAAAATAATGTGATTTAAATCATCTAAACTATAGGCCTGAGAAAGTTTTGAAGAGGTTCTATTTTTTTTGTGAGAGAAACACGAATATCTAATTAATTTTTGTGTTAAATGTACTGGACGTTCTGAGTGCCTGTGCCACTTTATTTTTTTTAAAGAGTGATTTTTGAAAAATTATTGATTATTTGGAAACAGCCTTTGATTTGTTTTAAAAAGGTATATGTATGTCGCTAAAATGCACAATTTTCGAGAAAACTGCGCTTAAAGTATTTCTTAATATTGGAAATCAATATATAAATTCTAATAAATTATAAATTCAAAAAGTTATTACAGTTAGTAATATCGTCCTTATAAAAAGTATGATACACAACACAAACTAATATGGCAACATGAAAGAAAGGTAACATTTTAAAAATAATAAAATAAAAAAAATAACCATCTAAACCTAAACGCAATAACACAAATAAAATACGATGTCGTTCTTATAAAAAGTATGAAACACAACATAAAGAAATATGGTAACATGAAAGAAAGGCAACATTTTAAAAATAATAAAGTAAAAAATTAACCATCTAAACCTAAACACAACAACACAAATAAAATTTTCATTTTAAATTTATTTATGAAATAGCCAGATAGCCACTTACTAAATATTACTAACTGTAATAACTTTTTGAATTAATATTTGTTTAGAATTTATGTATTGATTTCCAAACTTAACAAACACGTTTTCTAAAATTGTGTATTTTGGTAATATGTTTCAAAATAACTAATCATTTTTTAAAAATCTCTACCTTAAAGAATCTAAAACGAATAGTGACACAGATTTTCAAAACGCTCTGTATATTTAACTCAAAAATCAAGTAGATGTGTTTACCTCATAAAAACATTCTTTTCCAAAATTTTAGAACAAGGTGTCTCAAACTCGATAGTAGATGTGGGCTTTCTGTGGGGATACAAAAAAATTTAAATAAAATTTGGGACACATGAGATGCGGTAAGCTCAATGTTCTATCAAAAATATTATCTTTGGAATTTGACAGAAACGACTATAGTCTGTTTGGAAATGAAAGAGAGTAATAAAACTCCGAGATAAGAACTGGCCATGGGCGTGGTAATATTTCGCTTCAGGTAACAGGTAACAGGTAATGGGTATACATTAGTATATTTTACTGGATACATCATAGGGCAGGAGCCAGCGTACTGTGACAGATCAATCCAGTCTTAGAGATGAATATACAAAGACGTGTTAGTGCAGTAGAGTCAAATTCGATTTGTGTTTAGTGACTATTGCGCCAGTGGATATAATATTGTTTGGGTAAAATGTCGAGCTTATCAGATTACGTACCTGGTAAACGCGTGAAAAGATGTGCGCTGTCTCCGAATGAGAAGATTATTATATTAAATGTATTTAATGCATTGCACCAAAATGCCACCAACAGTGTTGACAACATCGTGAAAAAGTGTTCCAAAATGACAGAGATTGAAAAATTTACTATCTACAGACTTTTAAAGGAAAAAGATACTGTAAATCCCCCAAAATCATTTACAGGGAGGTCAAAAGTCGTTATAGATGATTTCTTCAAAAATGTTATTCGCACAAAACTACACTCATTTTATTTTAAAAAAGAAATACCAACGCTAAACAAAATTTTAAAATTTTAAGTGAACTTTCAGAGGACAACGATTTGCCAAAAATCAGTAGAAGCAAATTACGGGCCGTCTTACGAGAGTTGAATTTTTGCTGGGAAAAGCAGAACAGAAAGTCAGTTCTTATCAATAAAGATGAAATTATTTGTTGACGAAGTTCCTGCTTAAGATCAATTAGAAAATTCCGTGACGAAGGGAGGAATATTTATTATCTAGACGAAACTTAGGTCAACGAGGGATATACTGTAACAAAAGTATGGCAAGATAAAAATGTAAAAAGTTTTCGACAAGCATTTTTGGATGAACTTTCAACAGGGTTCAAGGCACTTTCAGGTAAAGGGCGAAGATTAATAGTGACACATATACTAAAAAAACATTTCTTTTGAAACAAATATGGTGAAAAAGGAACTTTTGACAGTCAATCTTAATAAAGATCAGAAAAAATATGTTATCGATGAAATGGCAACAAATTGCCAAATAAAGGTACTACGGTTACCACCTTATCACTGTGAACTTAACCCAATCGAATTAGTCTGGGCGCAGGTAAAAGGAGATGTAGCGCGAAATAACACAACGTTTAAATTAAGTGACGTAAAAATTTTGTTAATAAATTCCTTGGAACGAATAACTGCAGATAACTAGCAAAGATGTATACATCATGTACAAAAAGAATAGGAGAAAATGTGGGAACTCAATAATTTAATTGACGTTACTGTGGAACCTATCGTTATGAATCTAGGAGACGAAGAGAATTCATCAGACTATTCAGAGGATGAATTGTAATATACCTACTTTTTTATTTTCTGTATTGTACATTTATACAACACTACATTTACTCACCATAATTTGAATTTTCAAAATACATATATTTTTGTCTGCAATAAAAGTCTATTAATTAAATTTAAATAAATATTTTGATAATAATATTGAATAATTTTATTTGAATTACTAAAAACCCTCATAACCCGGTTATGATGCTTAAAGTAGCCTCATGTTTTGAAATGCTGTTTTTATATTGTTTACTTATAAAAGAAATGGACCGAGAAATTGAAGCGGCATAGACAAAGACGGATTGTCGGGAATTAAATTTTAGCTACCTGCTACAATTTAGTACAACCCGGTCACACAAAGGTTATTTAAAAGTACACCTCATCTATACCGATAATATATAGTATAAAAATATTGAATATAAGCACCAGTACTACATTTATTTACGATTTGCATACATAATAAGCTTTTATTACTCTTTAATTTCTAAACAGATTATAATGAGGTCATCAATTATATTTTTTCCAGAAACCTACCCAAATTTTATGTTAAAAAGCTCTCTTTTTCTAATAAACTTTTATTAGAGGAAGTTTCCTATAGTATTATTTAAACGTTATAAGCAATATCGTCCGAAAGAGTCTCAAAGGAAATACAACCTAAAAATCATATTAAAGGTGGGAGTATCAATTAGTCGATGGAAAATAATTAAACGTTTGTTGTTTAAAGTGCATAAATGTCGTTAAGAATAAATAAAAGGATTAAACTCAACAATTCCACTCATGTATAAAAACTCCCATTGACCAACGCAAAAATCGTGGTTTGCTATGGGCTAAATAGGAAGAAAGAGAAAATGCAACTGGAAAAAAGTGGATAAATTACGTTATCACAGCAACGCTATGTTACTTTATGTATTAAAAGTAACGTCAGTTTAAAATTGTTGGATGTCAAAATTACAAATTTATCCTTCGAATAACGAGTCAGTATCTACAGATTCTTCAAAATCAGCCTTACAATCAGCATCTTCAAGAGAATCATTAATAGAGAACGTCAACAGGGCAACTTATTTACAATAATTGTGTTTTTAATAATTGTTCACTTTAAAAAAATAATCTCTTTATTATTAATACGCGTTCATTGTCTGTTGCTTCTGTACTTTTAAATAAAGTTTTGATTAAATTATCATTATTATATTCATGAAATTGTCTTACCAAATACCATTCGAGCTCAGATTTTGAGCCTGATATTTTTTTTATGTTTATTTTCTCGTACTTACCTTCGTAGGTAATTTAACTCCAGCTGTTCGACAAAATCGCAACAGCTGTCGTTAAATTGCCACGACAGTAAGTACTCGAATAGAAACATAAAAAAATATCCGGCTAAATCTGAGCTCTTATGGTATTACCCCCGATAATTATTTAATACAGTTAAAATAAAAGGTGATGAGTACAATAATTAAACTTAAAAAGTAAGGTAAACGCCCTCATATTGTATAAATATTACAATATATTCTTTATATGACATCCTCTCATGTCAAAACACATATTCAGTCCTCGCCTGACTTCTTTGTGGGCGTTTACTAACATTTCGCTGTTTAACTCATTACAAGCGTTTGTGATTTTTTCTTTCAAATAATTAATATCTCGCAAAGGTGTTTTGTATACCTTATTTTTAAAACACCCCATAAAAAAATCTAGGAGTCTTAGTGACTTCCAGGTCACTGAATAGGGACATTAATCCTAATTCATTTTCTGGGAAAATGTTATCTAAATATTGCTGCGCAATCCTGACCTTGTGGGGTGAAGCTTCTTCGTGCTGAACCATAGGTTCCTCCTTAGCTGCAAGGGCACATTCTCCAAAAGTGCAGAAAGTTCTTGTTGCAGGAAACGTAGGTAACTCACGTTGTTCAATGTATGTTCATAAAAATAAGGCCCAATTAAATGCCTACCGACGATGCCGCGTCATACATTAACTACAAAATGACTTTGTTTTTGGACTGGATTTACAATGTGGGATTTTCAATGGAGCAGTAGTGTTCGTTGCACCTGTCTGGCAAACTATTATTGACAAACCGACTTTCGTCCGTCCAAAGAACGTGCCGAAAAAGGTTCTGATCAACAGTTTCTACATTTACTGCAATTTGAGCTATAAAATTAAGTCTGTTTTCAATGTGACGCTCAGGCAAATTCTCCAAATTGTGAATTTTGTAGTCATGATACCCATTGGTCTTTAAAATTTGTTGAAGGTTGACTTATCCAAATTCTATTCCTTGCCAGCCTGCCGTATAGAATTTCGTGGATTTTGTTCGAAATACTTTAACAGTCTAGCTGTATTAACATTGTTTCTTACCCTTCGGTCAATTATTTGATAATTCATAGCAAAGTTACCTCCAATCTTGTAAAGGTTATATGATTAGGCGCTTTGGATACATATTTCGATGTAACTCTGCAGCTCTTCCTTAATTTTTTTGTGATTCGCCGTAAATTAGCAACATATCAGCTTTTTCTGAATGAGAAAACATTTTGTAAGCACAAAAGTTATACGTTTGACGTAATGAGTAATGACAAGTATTTTATGACATTTATGCACTTTGAACAATGAGTATTCAATTATTTTGCAACGACTTTTTGATCTTTTCACCACTAATGCGATTGTTTGGTGGTATTTCTTTTGAGACTCTTTAGGGCGATATTGCTTATAACTTTTAAACTGGAAGTAACGACAAAAAATGTCTCTAATAAAGGTTTATTAGAAAAAAGAGAGCTTTTTACCAGGAAAATGTTTGGGTATGTTTTTGGAAAAAATATAATTGATGACGTCATTAGTCGTTTCTATCAAATCCCAAAGACAATACTTTCTATTGAAAATGGAGCTTACCTCATCCCTTTTAACATTTTTTGTTGTAAAAATTTAAAAATCGTATTTTAAAGAAATAGATCGGTTTATTTGGATTATTACAAATAATTTTAGTAACAATCGAGTTTTAAAATCGTTTAACATTTGAATAAATACATACTTATATAAAAAATTCCTACAATCAGTATTTTGGTATATCGCACAATTTTCCTTATGAAATTACGATTAATTAGAAATTTCTATATAGTGCAATAAACAATGATTTGAAAGTAATTTTATTGTTAGTCTTGTAGTTATTCAATGTAAATAACATGCTCATGCTAATTTTGTATAACAATGTTAAAACGGTATCTCACGTGAAAATGTTGAAAAGAAAACATAATGAAGTAACGACTGAATTCAAATAAGGTTTATAATTAGCATGTGCCAAACATGCAGACATTACTGTTATCGATTCTTAGAATGATTTACATATTTGACAAGGCTGCATAGTAAATTTGATCACATCATTATCTTAAAATAATTTATTCAGTGATGATAATTAACAAGAAGTATATACATTTTGAACTATATACATTAATATTTATTTCATGTATTAATGTGTCACTTATAATCTCTGACTGATTAAATTTATTTTATGTACCTCATATTTACAAATGTTATTCAAATGATTGCCAAGATAATTTGCTAGTTGTTATAATGTAGTATCATTAGATATCTAATAGGAATAATACAGTCTAGTTTAATTGTTGATATTACTTACTTATAACGTTATAATTTTTCATCATATCTAAGGAATTGTGCCAAAAATAGAGACAATTTGTTGTTACTGTAATATACAGGGTACACCAACTAAAGCGAAACACAGCTGTTTTCTCGGTCTATAAAAAAGTTATGCAAAAATGCTCGAACACGTCAACTTTAATGTGGAGGGGGAAGGTTTTTTATTTGAAATTGATGATTTTCTTCGCCCCCTAGGTAGAGGATAAACCACCCCTAAAATTTTAAATGGGAAGAGGGGTCGGGTGATACATCAAATTAAAGATTTTTTGAAGGGCTTTATAGTGATACCAAAATTTCTTACTTTGAACAATCGCTGATGAGTAAATCGATTTATTTTCTTATGAATACTACAAATACATAACTCACAAAATCACCTAATAAATTGTTCAAAATGCTATCCGTTAACTTCCTGACAGTGAAATAAGTTTGCTTCGAATCGTTGTCGTACCTTCTCAAGTATTTTGGGCGTTATTTGGCGGCATTCATTAACAATACGTTCTCGCAAAACTTCCAAAGTCCCTGGAGGAGTGGGGTACACTTTCGACTTGAGATGACCCCATAAGAAGAAATCTAATAGAGTCAAATCTGGAGAGCTTGCAGGGCATTCAATTGGACCCCTTCTACCAATCCAATGGCCAGGAAAATTTTCATTTAGAAAAAACTAAAGATAAGTTTCGCCAGTCAGATTTCCGGGAATAAAATATGGTCCGATAATGTGATCCCCAAAAATACCCGCCCAAATGTTTGAGGATGTTATGTATGCGCTTTGTGGAAGATATGTGGGTTTATATCTGACCAATATCTACAGTTGTGACGATTAACAATGCCATTTAAAGAAAAACTTGCTTCATCCGAAAAGCAAATATTGAAAATAAAATTCTATTTTCAGTGGCTCTTTAGCTTATGAGTTCGCAAAACTGTACTTGGCGGTCAAAATCGTCTTCGTTTAATTCTTGGACAAGTTTAATTTTGTAGGGGTGAAATTTGTGTGATTTTAAAATTCTGCGAATGCGTGTTGCGCTTATTCCAGTGGAAGTGGGCAACTGTCTTGTACTGGTTGTTGGTTATAAAACCACCGGGCGTCTATGATCCTTTTTTACGTTAAGAATTGAACCAGTTTCTCTCAACTTCACTACTAATTCCAGCACATACTTTCGGCTTACATGCTTGTCCCCATAACCATTGAATTATATCGGCTTTCCTCCAAGCAGTCTTAGGCGTCCGCTCGGTCTGCCGTGAATGGTAACTGGCATTATCCATGACAATTACAGACCCCGGAGGAATAAGATCCAACATCTGTGTAAAATACTCTTCGAAAACATCTGCGTTCATGTCTTCGTGACAGTCACCTGTATTTTTAGATTCAAATAAAAGTAAACCGCCATCTACAAAACCACTGGCACTACCTATATGTATCACTATTAATCTTCGCTCTTTACCTGAAGGTGCCTTGAACCCTGTTGGAAGTCCATCCAAAAATGCTTGTCGAAAACTTTTTATATTTTTATCTTGCCATACTTTTGTTATAGTATATCCCTCGTTGACCCAAGTTTCGTCTAGATAATAAATATTCCTCCCTTCGCCACGGAATTTTCTAATTGATCTTAAGTAGTATCTTCGCCAACAAATAATTTCATCTTTATCGATAAGAACTGACTTCCTATTCTGCTTTTCCCAGCAAAAATTCCACTCTCGTAAGACGGCCCATAATTTGCTTCTACTGATTTTTGGCAAATCGTTGTCCTCTGAAAGTTCGTTTAAAATTTTGTTTAGCGTTGGTATTTCTTTAAAAAAAATGAGTGTACTTTTCTGCCAATGACATTTTTGAAGAAATCATCTATAACGACTTTTAACCTCCCTGTAGATGATTTTGGAGGATTTACAGTATCTTGTTCATTTTTTGTTTCCTTTAAAATTCTGTAGATAGTCGATTTTCCAATCCCTGTCATTTTGGAACACTTTTCCACGATGTCGTCAACACTGTTGGTAAGACGTTTCAATGCATTAAATACATTTAATATAATAATCTTCCCATTCTGAGACAGCGCACATCTTTTCACGCAGGTACGTAATCTGATAAACTGTTTTACCCAAACAAAATTATATCCTCTGGCACAATAGTCACTAAACACAAGTCGAATTTTACTCTACTGCACTAGAACGTCTTCGTATATTCAGCTCTAAGACTGGATTGATCTGTCACAATATTAGTGTTACCCGATAATTACCTGAAACGAAATATTACCACGCCCATGGCCGGGTTTTATTACTCTCTTTCATTTCCAAACAGACTATAGTACATGAATTGCACTTGCGCATTAAAACAGTGCTGTATACTATCAGTCATTGCTATGTAGGAACAAATCTTATATTATATAATTTTATCCACGATCACCCTATAATTGATGTTTCATTGATCCTTTACAGCAGCAAAAACCTACACTTTATTCGCTAAAGAAATAAAATTGTCTTTATTTTACTAGCGAAATAATTAAGCAAAGCAGCCTCGTGATACGTCCAGTCTCACAGTAAAAAACATCACAAATTTACGAGATACTGTAACCTTAATAGTAGGTAAGCATACCTAAATCGATATCGATTTCATGTTTACATTGAACTTACATCTATTAGTTTTTTGTTACCCTCTCTGTAGAGAAACTACTTGGTTTTCCCGAACTTGTTAAAATTATTACGCTAATAAGTCTTCGATTAAGGAGGTCATTCGTGGCCTCCTTACTTTCGTTGCGAGTCAAGTACCTCGATTCGAGTTATAGCTCGTGCTGCCACCCATCATTTGTACAGGGCGATTTTTTTATCTGGGTACATCTCCTTCAAATTAATTTTGCTCATATCGATTACCGCCTGTATTTTCAAAATTTTTATTTCCGGGAAATGTTTACTTCCCGGACTGCTTTAAAAAAACACAATATTCACATTTTTAAAAGATTTTATCTTTAAAACTACAAAATCAAGCTTATAAAAACCATTAGCATAGACTTGAGCATCAAATATTTTGCCCACATTGTCGCAGAATTCATCTTTTTGGAGATATCCAAGAAGTACGCCAAGAGGATATTCTCATTCAGGCCGTTTTTCACCTTATAGGTTTTTCTCCACACGTTGAAGAGCTGGTATTCCTTCTCATAACGAGCAGAAGACTTCGTAAGCACCAATTTACTGGTTGCTTCAGCATATTTTAGCTCGATTTCTTCCATTTTTTACGAAAATTATCACAAAATACGCACAGGATAACAAACTGTCAAATTTGTTATTTTTTTTTACATCACTAAGCTAAATCAAATGCTATGCGATAAAACAATAATCGAAACCACGCTAACACCTACATACACGCAGCTTATGTAAAATAAAACATTAAAATTTAATTTTTAATACAACACAGTATGAAATAAAACGTTGGACGATACACGGCCGTGAAATGTCATTAAAGTACTTGTCTAAATAACTATTAACTGTCTGTTTCAAATATATTTTGTTTAATAATTTGAGTGGTCTATTTTTATCTGATTTTGTAATACTTCGATAGTAGTTTGTTTTTAAATTTATTTCCTTTCATATACAGTGTTTTCTGAAAGTAATACATACATTCTATAACATTAAAAAATATATAATTAAAAAAATAATAATAATAAAATTGTCGAATACGTTTAGTCGTATTTTATATTATAATTTAAAGGCGTAATCAAAATTTAAAATTGGATGAAAAATTAACGAGATATTCACTACCAAAGCATATTGAAATGAAAGTTGATACGAGTGGTAAAAACAATTACAATTCTTTCAGTTCGTTTTGTAGCACTTAACGTTCTACTATTACATATTCTGTATTAAAATAATTTAACCACTGTGTGACGTCACTGCCTCCTATAGCATGCCGGGTTGCGTTCGCTACCGTTTAAATGCATTTAGAATACGAAATGTATGAGGGCTATCGGTGTCATTAGGATTGCTGTTATTATTTCAGTTAAGGAAAATTCAAATATTGAAGATGTTATTTACAGATACTAAAACATATCAGGCTTTATACAGGGTGTCCCAAAATAGAAGGCCATATCATTAACCATATATTCTTTGGACAAAAATAATGGGACTTTCCGTGTGCCATTTTTTATTTGGGCGCCCCTGTTTCAATATACAGGGTGTTAAGGTTACATTTTAAAAAACTATTTTTGTTAATAATCCCATTCTTGTGTAATTCAGGTAACTGAGGGTTGCAGTACCCTTTATCCCCTCGAATTATTTCTAAGTACGCCTATGCAGCTTTTTCTTGAAATATCAAACGTAGAATTATCTTCTGATCATTTTATCTCTTTTGTAATTTTAAATGCTCCGTTTTGAAGAAAAACGGCAATTTGTAGTGCCCATAAACCTATCATTCACTATCATTTTCAAGTGAAACTGAAATTTATCATAATTAAATCTACCATCTGTAGATTCGACGAACATGCTTTTAAATAGCATGTTGTAAATTTTAAAAGTAGTTAGCTTTCGCTAATCTGTTTCAATTTAACGCAGAAAGACCTCTGCCCGAGTTAAAGACGGACGAGTATCGAGAAACTGTAGGAGGCAATGACGTCACACCTCGCGCTCGTTAAATACCGATTTGATCTCGTATAATTCGAAAACTATTTATTAAATCGACTTCAAATTTTCTGGGTTGACCATAAAAAATGCTTCATAAAAATTAGTCAAAAAGTGTAATTTGAGGTTTGACCAAATGATCCTGTGTTATTAAGGAAATCACTGAAATTACATTTTGTAGTAGATTTAAAATTCATAACACGTAGCATACTTCCTGTCCAATTTTAATATTTTCTTCGCGTCCTTCTTTGCTGAGATACATCTAAACAAGGCTTAATTTGTGACCAGTATTATACCGATGTTGAAGTCCTGCAAATATACAGGGTGTTTGACTGCCATAATTTCAGAATAACGTAGATAAAGTATAAATAAATAAAGAATAGTACAGTAGTTAAATAGTACAAGGGCATAACTCAAGCCATTCTTAAAATGAGTCGAGTTATTATACCAAGGAATTTTATTACAATGTGGCAACAGTGCAAATACGCGAGCTAACTCGCTGCTCCAGCTGAGCGCATTTGCGGGTTGCCTACCGCACGCTAGCTTGTTTTTAGTGATGACAAAAATCTAAAGATAAAGAACTAGGTATTGTGAAAATTAATAGGAATTTGAAAAATAAATAATAAAAACTTGTAATCTGCCAATCTGACTGGCAAAATCTATTATATGATCTCCTATAGTCTCACACCAAATATGAATCGAAAAACAACGTTGGGAATTTTATCTTTGCATTGTATGTGAATTTTCTTCTGCCCAAATATGAATACTATGAAAATTGAAAACGCCATCTCTAATTAAGCATCCTTAACATTCATAACTCAAAATGGTGAGAGAATTAACTGAATTTTTACACATGAAATCGGAGATTTGTTAATTATGATTGATGTATACTATCACATGTTAGGTTTATGGTAGTCAAACCTCTAACACCCTCTATATATTTTTTTGTAAAGTATAAAGGATATCCTGTTTAAAATTATAGTTATTGTGACTTATTAAAATAATTTAATATGCAACCTTTGTTTATACGAGTACAATGAGAAATCGCTAATATATTATCTTTGCATACTTATTTACATACAAGTACATAATTCAGAGGCTTCAAGTCAAATATAATTTAGTATGTCTATATTTTAAAAATTTATTTGCATTAATCTGGACTGCAACATATTCTTACTTTTTAGGTGTAAATAATGCAGGATATCTGATAACGAATGACCATATTTCAAGGGTAGCTTCCTTAACATATGTATAAAACGTTAGCACAATTTTGCTTTCGTAGAAAGCTAAGGGCATTCGAAATTTTGTTTGATTACTTTTTCAAAATAATCCTGTCATTTTAAATTTTAATTTCAATGAAACTTGGAATATGGTAGTTTTTGGAGCAGCAAATATGCATATAAGATAATTTTAGAAAATGTAGGTGTTTCTTGGACGTATTCCAATTTAATTAAATTTATTTTTTTGCTAAATTTTTAACTGATCTAAGTATTTTATGCGATATTTTATTTCAATTAATATCATTGTCTGCTTAGGTATAGCCTTCTATATGTAACACTTTACGAAAAATGATAGCTGCTGTGCATATTTTTTATAATTTTTAATATTTTCACGACACAATATATCTTTATTTATCTTTGACAAAAGTTTATAGGGTTGGTTGGGGTAAAAACGAAACAGCTGCTGAAACCGAGTTTTTTTATCGAAAAAGTGTAATAAGTAAGAATTATTTCAAAGAATTGATGCAACATTGCATTCGCTGTTCATTGATATTTAAAAAATTGTAAAACTGGTTTACTAAAAAAATGTGAAAACGTACTTCACTGTCGCTATTGCGGAGTTACCATTGAAGATGCCAACAATAAAGAGCGGCAAAACGTTTGAAAGCATGGGATGCGATCAGTTACAGAAGCGGCTACGGAACATCTCGGAAGACCGCCATTATCCGAGGAACGGTTCCGACCGTAGCAGTCGTAATACCAACAACAGGAGCCGAAATCAATATCTGGGTAGTCCCAGAGATACCAATAACGGGTCTGCCCCGAATCACAAAGGCAGGTTAATGAATACCAGTTGTAGCTAGGGACGTGTACTTTAATTTTGTTACTGGCATCGATCAGTTACCGATGTCACGGCATAACAACCCGGAAAATCCGTATGTATCAAAATCTATTATCGTTTGTTGCAATCCGATTTCTTTTTGTCAAGATGTACTAATTTCAAACCATAATACCCACTTCTTAGGATTTGCTCATAGTAGCCCAATAATTTATACATTTTTATAGATACAATATTAAAAAAAAATATCTAATATATTCTTCTAAATTCCTGTTGATAGCAGACATGAGCAAACAAATTTATTGTTTTTATAACATAAACTCAAATATCACCAAAAACCGTCTTCTTAGTACTTTGAATAGATTAATTCTGCAGCCAAAAAATATACAAGAAAAAAAGTCAAGTTTTATTGAACTGTGTTACTACACTGTAACCGATGAATTGTTTCTGTGGTACTAAATTTAAACTTTTTATGACTTGAAAGATTTCTATTTCCTTCAGAATGTCTTCCGAAATTTAGAAAATATATCTTTAGAGTTTCATGTCTATGCTTAATTTCGTTTGATATAATAGCAGCTTTTTATTGACTGGAGGACAAAGCTAAAAATAAATTTTATGAATATTCTGATATTGGACTTACCAGCGTGACTAGAAGGATGCCCATGGTAAGGTACCAGGACGGCAGATGAAGCAATTTTCTTCCCTAAATTAGTAACTGCGTCTCCTTTGGCGACTATCAGTTTTCCAGTGGCTGCTGTTAGATACCCGCTGCCCTTAATAAGTTGTCCTTTTACCGCGATAACGCCTCCTTTGATGGCCTTGACGGCCTGTAGAAGAGTGTTTAAGATAGATTTGTTGAGAGACCAGAAGTCCAAAGACTTGTGGTCATAACTCTGAAAAAACAATAAAAAATAATTTTTAAATTAGTTCTGTAAAAAAAATTAAGACAATATCTTTTGACTAAAACGTTTTATATGCCATGTGACATACTAAGATATTTTTGGTTTTAATTTGGCTCTAGACATAAAAAAATATTATATACTTTAGAATCAAAGATAAATATTTACATACCTCTGGAGGAGGGTGATAGCTATACCCATGACCGCTACTTGAGCTGCTGCTGCTACTGCTTAGGCGAGCGGTAGCCGCAGCTGACCCTTTAGCGATTTCAACAATTTTATTCTTAATTCCCTGACCTATAGCCAATTTCAGGGACTCCACAATGTCACCAGATCCTCCTCCTGATCCCGACCTATACAAGAATCAAAAGTTGGAATGTAGTCATTTTTTTATTTTATTGCATTTTATAAACTACGGATAAGCCTAATTATAATGTGTCGGTTGCAATTGAAAAATAACAATCTGTTTAGTTGCGATGGTATTTTTGGAAACAATATTCAGCAAGAAAAATGGTGCTAGAGTCTATAAAGATCCTTTTGATGAATTGTTTCCAATATTTCTATATACATATGCGCCAAAAGTATGGAACAAATTCAATAAAAACGAAACAATTATTTGTTGGGAAAAATCCTCGAACAGGTCGATTATTAATTTAAAAAATACATATTTTAGCGTAAAATGCGATTCTCAAATGTCATTTGTTTTCGAGTAATGACGTCATCGATTTTTTTTTAAATGGCAACACCATATTTTCTTCCTTGATTCTGAAAGATCGTTTAATTCTCTATCAGACAGTACTAAAACTTTGCCCTCTTACATAGGAAAGTTTTCGAATAAATGACGATTGAATGTTAGAAAACTTAAATCAATTAAAATAAAGCAAAAACGTTATCAAGTTTAGTTTTTCGAATTCCATAGTTCTTTTATGGATCATGTAGGTGAAAATCTTTGCAAAGTGTCATTGTCACACCGACTTTCTAATAAGTATTGTAAGCGACATAGAAATTATTATTCAATTTAAAGTATTATGGCACATTTAACTGTTACTCAAACAATTGAAATTTTAATTCTTATCGGATGCGGGAATATGACTAGAACTCAGCAGGAAGTTTGCGATTTATTTAATGAAAATTATCCAGATCGCCCTATCAGCCAATCAACAGTCAGTAAGGTAGAGTCTAAATTTAGAGAAACTGGCAATGTTGTAAATATTCCAAAACCTGGACGTCCAAGCATTAATGAAAATCAGAAACAGAACATTTTGATAAGTATGGTGGATAATCCTCATAATTCTTCACGATTGGTTTCATTAAACAATGACACTAGTCAGAGCACAGTGCTACAGTGTATCTTGAGGAAGGAAAAATATCATCCCTACAAAATTCATCTTGTGCAGGAACTCAATGAAAATGATCCCGATCGCCACTTACACTTTTGCGAAATTCTAATGGATTTATGTCAAGGAAATAGAAATTTACACCGGCAAATACTTTTTTCAGATGAGGCCACATTTTGTCTGAATGGTACAGTAAACCGTCAAACTTGCAGATATTGGAGTCGGGAAAATCCTCATTGGATGGCAGAGGCACATACCCAACACCCTCAGAAATTAAATGTGTGGGCTGAAATAGTTGACGACAGAATAGTAGGGCCTTTCTTCTTTGAAGGGACCCTTACAGGACAAAGATATTTAGAGTTTCTAGAAAATGACCTAGTTCCAACCCTTACAGTAATTTTTCCTAACGATAATGACCCTGAAATTCCTAACGATACCATATGGTTTCAGCAAGACGGTGCACCTCCGCACTATGCGCGCCCTGTACGAGATTTTTTGGACATCTGTTTTTCTGGTAGGTGGATCGGCAGACGCGGACCGATAGAATGGCCTGCAAGATCGCCAGATCTTACACCTCTTGACTATTTTTTATGGGGATACTTGAAGTCAAAAGTGTATATTAATTAACCACGTAATTTAGAAGAACTTCAAAATCGCATTCGAGACGAAATACGCAGTGTTCATAATGTGCAAGAAGAATTTCTTCACAGACTAGCGCATTGTCAAGAAGTTGGTGGATGGCAATTCGAACATTTAATTTAAGTATAAAATTTAATCAATTGTATGTTATTATACATACCTCAGAATTGTTACTTTTTTATGGATAAAATTTACGTTTTCTAACATTCAGTCGTCATTTACTCGAAAACTTTCCTATGTAAGAGGGCAAAATTTTAGTACTGTCTGATAGAGAATTAAACGATCTTTCAGAATCAAGGAAAAAAATATGGTGTTGCCATTTAAAAAAAAATCGATGACGTCATTACTCGAAAACAAATGACATTTGAAAATCGCAATTTACGCTAAAATATGTATTTTTTAAATTAAAAATCGATCTATTCGAGGATTTTTCCCAAAAAATAATTGTTTCGTTTTTATTGAATTTGTTCCATACTTTTGGCGCATACTGTATATTCTATATCTATACTAGAAGTATAGAATAAAATTCTACAACTAAAATCGATCAAAAATTAATACTTTTTCAGGCTGGCTGTTCTAGAGTTTGTGTTTGATTGTGATGATGTGTTGGTGTTTGATTGAAAAATGGGACTGGTTTGGAGTTATTACACTTTTCTTGTGCTTCTAATTTTAAACAAATTGGTTTTGGAATTTTTTACCATAAATTAATTCAAAAACCGCTTATACCGGTTCGTAAACAGTAGTATGATGCGGCATAATAATTAAAAGTCATAGTTTACGTTTGTAAAAACGAGTGTCACGGTTTGACATTCCACAGACGTACTTAGCTGGGGTATCAAATCAAATTAAAATATTCTCAATACAACCAAGAAGCGAATTACTGGTTCGAAGAGGAAAACTAAGGATGATTTGGTTATAAATCTTTTAGATTTGTTATGCACTCTCAATATGATTATACACCTAACTAACTTGGTTACACTGAAAAGTAGCATACAATCAAATAATATAACTAAATTTAATTTTAGTAATGTATGTGTCAATACTAGTTTTTTTTGTTCTGATTTAAATACTGCAACTTATATGATTAAAGTCATGTGATTTATTTTACAAAATCAGTTGCAATCAATTGTAATCAGTTGAATGGTGGGAGAGTGATGCAAAAGAATAAAACACTTACATTTGACATGCATATTAACGATAGCCGTATTAAAGATCTTTCATTATGATTAATTGAAAAGATAATTTCAACACAGGACACATATTATTTTAAAGCTAATTATGGATGCCTCATGGCATCATGTCTCCATTACGCTGGAAAGCAGTAGCAGCGATAATAACAGTTCAGTATTCTTGAAAAAGATAGTGCATAAGAGATATTTTTTAGAAAATTTTAAATTATCTGGAAGACACTGTTGTGTCGTAGGTATTCTGAAGGCGACTTTAAAATCCATTCTAGAATGGATAGTTAAAACGTCAATTTTTAAAACTTAGGTTATACTAAAAACCACTTGCTACTGTTACTGTTATTAAATTCAATTTAATCAGAACGGAAGAAAACTAGTAAAGTATTTACATTAAATAAATTATTTTCCCTAGTGAAAAATTGTGGTAGTAATGCTATCCAGAATCTAGGAATTAAATTAAAAAAAAATAATAATAAATTCACAGAATAACAACATGTAAATCAATTATAGATCAAATAACAGCATTCACCGTGAAAGCTCAAAATCACTATTAAGTTTTACCCTTGACTATATGTTTTACCAAGCCTTTCTCTTTATTATTTGTTATACAGGGAGTCCGGACTAAAAACTTTTATGAAAAAAATGTCTCAAGCCAATAGTTTTTCTCCAAATATATTTCAAAAATAAAAATGCAACTGCAATAAAATGCAAAACTGTATTACGAAATTGCAAACTAAAGTACAACTAAGTAATCCTTGAAAATGTAACACTATAACTATAACACTGTAACATTGTAATCCATGAGATGCTGTTGTGGCTAGTGCGTTTAATTTTTTTGTATTTGGTAATTTGTGACCGTACGTTAACAAAAATGGAACAATTTATAGCAGCCATGACCAACTCCATGTTATAGTCTAAGATCCCACTATAAAACGACCTTCACCGAGATGGTTAATGGATGAAAAGTATTTTATATCCAATTAAATATGTCAATAAATATATTGCAAATGGGTTGTCTAAAAAAATTCAGTCCAGAATATGATTAATTAACAATTAAAAATTATTATTTTTTTAAACATTTCACTGGTTTGATTAATATACAAATTCCATACCAATCGAAAGCATGAAGCCCATATAATATGCAAACGTTAGGTTGACTATTTTTTCCCGTCACAACTCTTAAGTAGGCAGGTATAAACAGATAAATCGATGCTAGTAACTTGCACCGGTGTGGTTAATAAATTGAAGTTAAATTAAAATAAAGATTATTTCATTATCAACACGGTGGTATAGGGTTGTCTGCGAAAAATCAGTCCTAAATTCCGGTTGTCGAGTTTTAAAAAGTGAAATATTCCCCAGCGAACCATTCCATGCGATAGAAGAGTATACAGCATTGCATCTGTGTGTAGTTCGTCCATACCGAAAATGAAGACGATCCGTTTATCCGTTTCTCCAAAAAATCGAATAAAGTCCGGGGGCGGCGGTATTATTATTAATCTGCCCCTAGGAACCCCTAACGCGAAGACGGGCAAATTTTTTCGATTCCGCGTCTCAAAGAGTACGTGTACATTACCGGATGTGCCCCCGCCTTATCGCGAAGTATACGTACATAAAATTTGAGGTCGATCGGATTCGATATGTGGCCGTGAGATGTGCGGATTTTTTTTGCTCCTGACGACGAACATAAGGCTAGGTAAACGGCGGCTGTGGGACGGGATCGGAGGTTTCCCAAATTCATAACTGAGGGGTGGAGTCTCGAAGTCACGACTTCGAGAAATCGACCTTTTGTGTTTCATTTCGAATACATCTTCGTTTTTTATGAAAATATGAAAAAATGCTTCTATAGAATTTTCTGTACAAACAACGGTTTACGAGTTGAGCGGCAAAATACCACCGCCCCCGGACTTTATTAGATTTTTGGGAGAAACGGATTGTCTTCATTTTCGGTATAGACTATTATTTCCTGGTAGTGACTTGAAATGATATTATGACATTCCTGCCGCTCCTCCGGGGGCAGACCTTGAAAACATGAAATTTGTCTAAAATCAAATTTTTTGTGGCTTCTTCTCCACCTTACCTATCGAAAAGTCTAATAAATTTTTTTGATTATATGTATCGTTTCCTTAAAAAAATTAAACGTAATTCGGGGCGGCAAATGGATTATTAGAAAATTTTATTTTTTTACGGGTTTTCGATCTCGGCATATCATTAGTAGGATCGAAAATGTTGTTTTATTGTCATTGAAGGGCGTTAGGGGTTCCTAGGGACAGATTAATAATAATAGGCCCCCGGACTTTATCCGATTTTATGGAGAAACGGATAAACGGATCGTCTTCGTTTTCGGTATGGATGAGCTACACACAGCTGCAATGCTGTGTACTCTTCTATCGCATGAAATAGTTCGCTGGGGAATATTTCATTTTTTAAAACTCAACAACCGGAATTTAGGACTGATTTTTCGCAAACAACCCTATACCACCGTGTTGGTAATGAAATAATCTTTATTTTAATTTAACTTTAATTTATTAACCACACCGGTGCAAGTTACTAGTATCGATTTACCTGTTTATACCTGCCTATCCAAGAATTGTGACGGGGAAAAAATAGTCAACCTAACGTTTGCATATTCTATGGGTTTCATACTTTCTATTGGTATGGAATTTGTCTATTAACCAAACCGGTGAAATGTTTAAAAAAATAATAATTTTTAATTGTTAATTAATCATATTCTGGACTGAAATTTTTTAGATAACCTATTTGCAATTTATTTATTGACATATTTAATTGGATATAAAATACTTTTCATCCATTAACCATCTCGGTGAAGGTCGTTTTATAGTGAGATCCTATACTATTAACTTATGGCAAATCTGGGCAAAACTATGTGTCCCAGATTTTATTCCGTATTGCGAAAAGAGCTATTAGAAAATCATTTACAGTAAGTATGTTTAGGTGTATTTGTAATTTATGTACAAACATCTGACATGATATGTGAAGCGATGTTGTCATATATTCAAGCTCTATTTGCTTTCATAATTGCTACCGTTAGTAAAAAATAAGCCAAATCTGTTTTGCTTGGTGCAAGTACAGCAAAATAAAAGCAGTCATCTTCTGGACCACCCTGTATACCGCTATAACGTTATCACCCAATCAGATTAAAACGTATTTGTAATTTCCTCGTTGTGTTGTTAGTATTTTAGTATACTGTGTCCAGTTGTTGGATTTAGTAAAGCTGATTCTGGAAACTTACCAGAAGTTGATATGTTCATGATTATGGACAACCTACTTAAAATAAAGATAGAGAATATTCCCAGAAATGAAGAGAATGAACGTACAAAGTTATTACGTATTAAATATGTTTTTCTATTTCATGTATTTTTGTTTAAATTTGTATACAGATTATTTTTTTTTGAAAAATATTACGTTTTTCAAAATTGATAATGATTATATTATTATTAATTCTAAGTTGTATTTTCTTATTATATAATAAAATCTGTCCTACCTTTTTGGTCGTCCATATTTATTATGCAAATAGTCAAGTTCTTTTCTTTCCTCAGGTGAAATATCGTCCAATGATAATACGTCTAATGGTGCTCTAATAGCAGATCCTGCTGCGAATCTCGTTAAAGATGTAGCGTGTATACATGTTAGCAGGAGGATTACCTGAAATAAAAGTTATTGTCAACTTATACAAATATTTAAAAGAGAAAGGATATTCAACACCAATTGTCATTTGGAAGATTTTATTTCAAAATATGTTGCTTCATTTTCTGTCACATAATGTATCTATATTATTTTTATAGACAGTTATATAACAGGTTATTGATTTTTTAAGTGCTTGAGAAAATAAAATGAAATTAGTTATTCTGACTTATGCTGTACAGGGTATCTTGCAAGTCGTTACAATAATTTTAGGAGGTGATAGAATACGTGATTTAGGGTCGATTGAAACAAACATGAGGCGAATGCGCTCCCTGCATAGTTTAGAATGTATATCAAGAATTGAAAGAGCATTGCTGAGGCAAGTTTTTAATAATATCTGAATAAACCTGCACACAAAGGTTTAAATAAAATCCACGTTTAAATTTGATTCTTCACTTTTACAAAGTAGAAAAAACCTTGTTTACGAAGTTCTAGGTAAGTAACGAAGCCACTTTGGATTTTATTGGTTAAATCATTTAAATAATCCGTTCATTTCTAATAAAAAAGTATATAAATATTTATTATAAAAATGTTTGTTTTTTTTTTCTAAACTTCAATAATTGTAGAAAAGCACGGTTAAATTAAAAAATATTAAAAAAATAATTATCACAAATATTGTAACAGTTGGTATGTAGGTATGTTTGTTTCAATCGACTCAAAATCAAGAATTATATCACCTAAAATCATTGTAACGACTTGCAAGACATCCTGTATAACAAATCACTTAGAACTGTTTAGTTGGTTTAGCTAAGGAAAGTGTAAAATAATCACCCAATCATTTACCTATAGATTATTTCAACTAGTCATAACTATCAAACCACTCTCTACTCAAAAAGTACTTCAAATATTTAATTAAGTGATGCTAATCTGGATTATACCATATGCCATAATATGATCCACAATCTACCATCTGAAACGTTGAAGCAATTTGCAACAATATCTAAGCAGACATTAGTGCTCAAGCATAGTATGTACTCTTGACAGTATCATTAAACGGCACATTCATGTAACATAAATTGTAGAATTTTTTAGTTGATTTTGTATATCATTCAACAACTTATCTAAAAAATATTGGTACAGAAGCTCACCTACCTAATTAGTTAGTTAATTATGTTTCTGATTGTTTTGTGAACTATTTGAAGGCTTAGTCAACGTAAAGCTTACAATATATATTTTTATACAATAATACAATTTCGTTGATAATTCAATTTAGGTAATGCATAAATTCGTAAGAAATAATTACACAATATTATTTCTCTCTGTGTAGATTTCGAGTAAACTGCTTGACCTTCATTTCAATAGCATCTAAAATGAGTCATCACTACCATTTTACTCTATTGGTATTTTGGTGGAATTTAACTCATATAGATTTTATAGTATTTGTTTCAGATGATCAATGACGACCTTCTGAAACAAAGAACGTTGAATGCAGTTCAAGAAAATTCAGGGTATATCGACCGTAAAACAGCAACCTTGTTTCATCACTTAACCCGCTTATTACTACATGTCTTCATTATCATGGTTAGACGTCTGATCGTTTTACCGCGTTTTATATGATGATGATGATGATGATGATGATGATGATGATGCAGAAGACTTCAACTTGCTTGCAGGTCTCTGCATTTTCTGTAACAGTTGAGATCATTAAGTCTTAGTGAAGTTCAAAATTGTAAATACACTGAAGTTTCAATGGTTTTAATATTACCGTTAATAGTACATTTCCATACCTTGGTGTCACAAAACTGTACTGGTTTTAGATTTTGATTGTAAATTAATATATCCTTAAATAGCAACAGCTTGAAATGTTCTCCTTAAGCTAATAGTTTTGCCAATATTGAAATCAAGCTCAACTTTTTCTTCTTTACATGCTCTTTCCACTGTAATTTGAAATGAAGAGTCATGCCTAGGTAGTTTACATTCAACTTGGTAGAGTAATTGTATCGTTGATGTGTTCTCTACACATCAACACATTGACCTCTAAATAGTTTATTGTCTTAAACATTGGTGAATGTAGCTACTACAATATGTTTCAGTATCAATAAGTCAATTGCATATAGTGTACTGTCTAAAATATGTAATGAATTTGATTCATAATGCTTTTTTGAAGAATACCTGCTCGTATTTCTTCCAGATGAAAACATAGATTTCCTCTTTGTTTCTACAAAGTACATCTGAGATGTATGATGGCAGACATGATTACATACTCTTCAAGCAATATTTTGTTTAGTTGTATATTAATTATTGCAGCAGCATTTTGTCAAAGGTATGATTCACATCTAAAAAACTGCAAAGCAGATCTATTTATTTTCAATTGCACGTTGTATTGCAGCACTGAGGTAATGTAGTTGGCCAATACTCGTATATTTTGATTAAAATCCATATTGATAATCTGGAATTATATGGTTTTCTGTTAGGCATTATATCTGTCCTAGTACCTAGTAGATTTTTAAGTAGTTTTGAGATGATCTGGCAGTAATGAGTAATGAGTTGTTTCTTTCAGTTTAGTCTTGTGACTGATTTTACAGGGTATCCGGAAAGTAATGGGACCCAGCTTAAACATAGTTTCCTGTGATCAAATAGAACCGATTTAGACAAACTTAGCTTAGTCTAAAAGTGCCACATTTAGAAGTTACAGAACTTCAGACAAAAAAATGGTTTTCTTATTATAGGCATAATTAGGAAACGATACGTCCAATCATGTTGAAATTTGGTACAGTTATGTGTATCGAATACATAACTGTATTAAATTTTAACATGATTGGACGTTTCATTTCTTAATTATGCCTATAACAAGAAAACTTTTTTTACTTGAAGCCCTGTAACACTTTTGAACTAAGCTAAGTTTATCTAAATCGGTTCTAATTGATCACAGGAAGCTATGTTTAAGCTGAGTGCTATTACTTTGCAGACACCCTGTATATTAATGTATCAGCAAATACATCTGGTCTATATTTTTTCCAATACAATTGAGGTTATAAATAACCTCGTTTGTCGTCTATATATTCTCTTTTCTCAACGATTGTTAAATTTTGTAATTATTACATAATGCTTCCTAAAGCAATTCCAAGAGCTTTTAAAGATTGTAAACAATGTTGTATGGCTAATAAATATACATAGTTATATCTGTATTACCTCAGAAAATTATTGATAAGTTAGTGCAAAATAATTATTTATGGGACTCATTTCGAAAGTAAGAGCCAATTGATTAGAAAATAGGTAAATGTAGAGATCAAGAATTCATTAATAGTTCCCAATGCTACTTACATAAATGCTTTATTTTTCTACATAGCCACAATTTCGTTTCAAACATTTTTACAGCACTGGTCTTTAATTATAGCTGGTTCTGTACTGTGGCTTTCAACTCGGTTTCCCCAAATGCTGAAGTGTAGGAAATATTCAGATTCACAGCCTCCACCATGGCTGTGAATCTGAATATTTCCTGATCTCAACATTCCCACTGTTAATTCTGAAAAGCACGACACATTCTTAAGTACTGACATTAACCAGGCACTCATCAAACAAATTATTGAAAACCTCAACACAAAACTGGCTGCAATTTCAGGTGATGGAATTTCATACGGAGGCAAGTAAGCAATGGAAGGGGTCACTGTAAAAAACAGTTTGGGTTATAGTTGCTTAAAATTTTGAGGCTCCCACATCTACATTTTTACTGATCATCATTTGCAATTTTTTAAATAAAAACTATACCCTTAGGCAATAAAATATAGCGTTTAATCAAAAATTTATTCGATGAGAAAAAATTTCTTTGAAAATTTGGATTTAGCTACTTTCTGTGGAAAAAATGGGTTCAAAATATGAGAATGAGTACTTTTTGTGGAAGAAATGTGTTTAATTTATGAAATAGAGGAACTTTTGGTTTATTTTCCTCTCCATTAAATAAGTAAAGAAAATAAAAAAAACAGAATTATGCCGAAAAATATATTTCCTAAAGAATGAAAGTATATAACAGACTTTATTCATAAATGGCACATTTTATGGACAGCAGAGGTCAAGGTGATAGTATATACATATTTTTCGAAGGCGTTTGACAAAGTGGATCATGCCTTACTCATTCATAAATTAAAACTATATGGGTTGAACGAGAGCACTATCCTACTCATTCGATCTTATTTATATCAGCGTAAACTATATGTTTCTTACAATGGATTCAAATCTGATAATTTTATAGCAACATCAGGAGTGCCTCAAGGATCGAATTTGGGACCACTCCTTTTCATTATATTTATTAATGATTTGTCTACCTCTCTGGATTGTAACCATCTATTTTTTGCCGACGGCTTAAAATTATTTTCTAATGTGACCAGTGTTCAGGATTGTATGTTACTTCAGAAACAGGTGGATCATGTAGGTAGATGGTGCACGGAAAATAAGTTGCCTATCAATATAGAAAAGTGCAAAGTTTGCTCTTTTACTTGCCTACAGTATTGATGATGTACTATTGCAGTGTTGTGAGAATGTTAGGGATCTTGGTGTGATATATCATAACAAATTGTCCTTTACTGATGATATTAATGGAATTACAAATGCAGCTAATAAGGCTTTAGGCTTTATAATAAGAAATTCAACGTCATTTAACAACGTCACTGCACTGAAATGTCTTTACCACTCATTGGTTCGATCAAAGTTACCCATATTAACCATCTTGAACAAGTTCAGCGTCACTTCCTTAAATTCTTATCGTATCGTATAGATGGTTATTATCCAGTTAGGGGATATGATCACAGAGTGCTGTTAGATCGATTTAATGTCCAGTCTCTGCATATAAGGAGAATACTTAATAGTCTGTCATTTCTGTTTAAACTTTTTCATGGCAATGTTGACTCGTCTTCTCTACTCAATTTATTTAATATACGAGTACCTAGACATGGCTCTCGTGTTGATGGCATGTTCTATTGTCAGAATGCTAAAACAAATATTCTTATCAAATCGCCGGTTTATGTCATGGCGAATAACTATAATGTGATATCTCTACTTTGTGATATTAACCACTGCAATCTTAATAGTATATTGACTGTAGCAACTGAATTCTTTAGTATTTTGGAAACTTAGATTTTTTTATTGATTGTATTTATTTTGATTTTAACTTATGTATTGTGTATTAAGTGTATTATTATTATTATTATTATTATTATTATTATTATTATTATTATTATTATTATTATTATTATTATTATTATTATTATTATTATTATTATTATTATTATTATTATTATTATTATTATTTCATTATTATTCCATTTTCTCATTCTTTTTATTTTACTTTTGAAATACGCCTTGTATAAACATATATAAATATAATACTGCTTGCAAGTAAGTAATTAATGCTAAAATAAGCCCAATTCAAGTCGTAATACTCTCTCAAGTTTATTAACAATTCATATGACAAGCCAAAAATGAATAAAGGTATAACGTTTGTAAAACATTGAACAATTACTGTGCAGCGTCTTGCAAGAATAAATATGAATAAGTTCATGGTCAACGATCCTTCTTCCGCGAAGAGAAAGTGGTATAGCGCGTAAAAAATAAAACTGACATATAAACCTTAAAAGCGGCAAGTGTAGATTTCTCGTCATTTCGTAAGAAATATGTAATATATTCCAAAAAAGCAAATATCAATACCAGTATTAAGTCAAGTCGTTATATATGCACTGGATTTTTCCTAAAAGTTAATTAATTATTAACATTATTAG
The DNA here is from genome assembly GCA_037114965.1 of Monochamus alternatus. Lineage (NCBI taxonomy): Eukaryota > Metazoa > Arthropoda > Insecta > Coleoptera > Cerambycidae > Monochamus > Monochamus alternatus. Next base: position 17,058,839 of record CM073435.1, on the reverse strand, counting down.
TTATTAGCGATGTTGACTAAAGAAATGAAATAAAATGCACACTATATTTAATGTGTTTGAGACGTTGTTGAGAGTACTTATAATACTAAAGAGTTACTTTTAGGCAATTATAGAACTAATAATTTTTATAAATAAAATAAAACCATTTGAATATTTCGGAGAAACTCGCACTTACTTTTACTCTTTATCTAGAACAAATTTCTCTTTTAAATATTCGGATGATACACTTGTAAAATTGTAAAAATATATAAAAACATTCTAAACAATATTTTATTTTAAAAATAAAAATGATTTAGAAATTTACAAAAATTTCAGAATACGACACATGCGTATTTTATAAGTATATAACATTATTTCCAAAGACAAAAAACTGTACTTTGAAATTATTATTTTATGTTAACAACATTAAGTAAAACATATTCCGATACAGTTAAAAAATATATTTATACCTAAGGGCAGATTCGGATGGCCGTAAAATGTAAAAACCACAGCGGAGTGGTTTCAAAATATTTACCAATTTTATCACAAGTTTTAAATAACGCACTTATTTGCGCAACACTCTGTATTTTTATTTTTTGAAAAAATAAAAGCACTAGGTACTTCTACTATTACTATTATATACAGGATGCTTCAATTTATAGGTATTAACAGAGTAAGTAAGTAGGTACATAAAAAACATGAAAATCAAATATACGAGTGGTTTATTAAATAACTTCCACAAAATTATTATTTTTTTTAGAAAAATGTGGTTTGTGTAGGACGATGAAGTCTGACGAAAGAAAGCATTGCAACATTGTTTGCTGGAAATTCATAAATAGGTAGTTAAGTTAACTAAAACTGATTAAAATTAAAAAAGTTTAGTAGGGTGTTTAGAAAATCAAAGGTAACGCAAACTTGCATTTTTTTTTCATTTATTGTAGTCAACGCTTCATTCCGTTCCAAATAACATGTTCTATAATTCCTCCTACCATTTACGTAGAATGTTATTTGACGCATTTATAAAATTTTGCTATCTGACATCACTACATTAAATTACCTGTTTTTTTTTCTGAAAATATAATAAATAAGGATTTTCTAAAAATGCTTAAGAATAAACAGCAATAAAAAAATTAATTAAAAATAAATAAATATTATATATAATTATTCATCACTGGTATGTATTATTTTTTAATAAATAATTAAAACAAGTATCTTAATGTGAAATTAGATGGCATAATTTTATAAATAAGTAAAACCATCTATCTGGACGTACCCAGCAGCATTGTCGCCGTAATTTTCACGAGCGGATCTACTGGCTGTTAAAATAAGAGTGTAAAATATTTAAGGAGGTAATAGTATGAACCAAAATAAGCATAACAGTCTCAATAAACATGAGTCCACAAAGTAACGGTTGCGGAGATATATAATGTTGTATGTTTTTTAGCCCCTTTTTTATTTGTAAAAACGTTTTGTATTTTCTTATAATAGTTGGTTGATGGTTAGTGAAATAAACAGTACGTATTTGACAGATGTTCTCAGTGTGTAACAGACATGCATTTTATGTATGGTCGTGCTAATGGGAACGCCACCGAAGAGCCACGTCTTTATGTTGACGCTTATCCAAATCGCCAGATTCCTTCACAACGTATGTTTGGAAGAATTCACTAAAGATTGCGTGATACCGGTTCCTTGAACAAACAATGCCATTTATTCGGAAGACCAAGGCCGGTATCCACTCCTAGAGCAGAAGAAGAAATTTTAGCACTGGTAGAGCAGAATCCAGGTACGAGTGTGCGGAGAATATCAGCCGAGGTAGGAATTAGTGGTCCTCTTGTTTGGATAATCCTTCACGAGCACCTGCTTTATCCATACCATGTGCAACGAGTACAGACCTTAAATCCAATAAATGATCATCAAGCACGTTTCGTTTTTTGCTGCTGGTTTCTACGTCATCATGCTGAAGACCCTCGTTTTCTTGCAAACATTCTTTTTACTGATGAGGCTGGGTTCACAAGAAATGGAGTGTTTAATTTTCACAATACGCATATTTGGGCCGACGAAAATCCTTATGCTCTAATAGAATCTGGACATCAGGCACGTTTTTCATTAAACATTTGGATGGGTATTGTAGGTGACAGGTTTCTAGGTCCTGTTGTTTTACCAAACCGATTATCAGGCGCTGCTTACCTCAACTTTCTGCAGAACACACTATATGAGTTTTTGGAAGACATTCCTGTAAATCAGAGGCAACAAATGTGGTTCCAGTATGTTGGTGCTCCAGCTCATTTTTCCATGGCCGTTAGAGAGCATTTACACCAAACTTGTCCACATATTCGAATATCGTTGAGACCAAGATGTCGTGCCTGCTTGGAAATGGACGGAGGGCACTTTGAACATTTTCTGTAACTTTGTTTTTTGCTTGTTAAAAGCTTCCTTCGTCGGTTTATTCCTAATAAAATAAAATGTTTGAAAAACGAATAGTGGTCCATATCTCCGCAACTGTTACTTTGCGGATCCATGTTTATTAAGACTTTTCTGCTTATTTTGGTTCTTACTATTACCTCCTGAAATATTTTACACTTTTTTTTTAACACCCTGTATATTGCAAATAAAGGAATAAGTTAACCATACCGTAAGTTTACCACTAATAATTCTGGCAATACCTACATAGTATTTACATTATCTATAACCCAAAAATACTAACGGTAAAAACACAAGAAACAATCGCCTGTTTACATCACCAACACTGTAATCCGCACCTGTATCTACGAAAACAAACGGCGCTGAATGGTGTGTGACGTCACATCAATGATATCGCTTTTTCGGCCACGTGTTTTGTTGACATTCTATGATAATTTATTGTTAATATTTTAGTTATATGATTATTACCACCAGACACATCTTCTGACCTTTCAATATTTTGAAAGCAATAACATTTCAAATCAATATAAAATTCGTGCAACTTTCCCATTACTGTAGAAGACGGAATATCCCATGAAAGTACTGATTTCCGATGTCTTGGGTTATCCAAGTGTTTCGACAAGATGAGTTCTTCCTGACAGAAAAATCAGAGAGAAAACTAGTATGTGAAAAGCTTCTAATGTGCTACTGAGCAAACGGAGGTGATACTTTAAATCGAAATTTTAAACAAGTTGAAGTACTATCTCGAAAAGCCAAAACTCCAAAACTCGTCCTTTTGCAGGGAAAATTCTTGCCACTGCTCTTTCGAATTGCAGAGGCGTACTGCTCCTTGATTTCAAACTGTACAAAATACGATTCTTCATCAAGACAATGCTCGGTTACACATAGCTGTTACAACTCTCTAGAAAAACTAAAAAAAAATACATTGGCAAACACTTGAATATCCGCTTTATAGATTAGATTTGTGATCGTGACTATCACATGTTTGGACCCCTCAAGAAAAAACTGGAAGGACATCACTTTGATGAGAGAGATGCTTATGCACAATTGGTTTCAGACACGACCAATTTTATTTTTCGATATTGTAGCTAAAATACTTCCAATCCGATGGAAAAATTGTATTGATATAAGTGGAGATTATGTAGAAACATAAAATGTATTAAAATTTGATTTATTGTGACAATAAAGTTAATAAAAACAGATTAACGTCTTCTGTAGTAAAATACTTATTTTCAAAATTTTAATAAAAATTAAAAATAGTTTAACTTATTAGAATGTGATAAAACTGCTAATATAAGATTAACGGAGGAAGTCAGTGGTGGCTCGCCAGGTGACGCAGATAACGCACCACTTCACCTAAAATTCACCCAAATTTTAATCTAACATGAAATTTGCAATTTATTTTTCTATACAAAAAATGTTTTCTGCTTGATTTTAAATAAAAAGGTTTATGATTATAGTATAATTTATCAAAATCAATAGATAGGAAAATAAAAGTAATTATTATTATAAAATGTAGGGCTTTAACGCTTGAAAAAACATTGCCTACTGATTTTGTACAATGCATTAGCAAGTAGTGTCGTGAAATCGGCATCAGTTAAAATTCGCTGCAGTTCATCAGCCTTATTATGGTGGTAGCTATGTCAACGGGGACGCGTATAGATTACCACAATTAGCGGGTGTCGCGAGGATTGAAAACAGCAATGTTGTTATTTCCGTGTCCAGTGTTCTGTTCTTCGCTATGCTATGAATATTGAAATTCGTCAAAATGTTTATTTTTATATTTTTTTTGATCCCTTTTATGTTTTAATGGAAATGGCATTACAACACCAAATTTTTAGTGCATAGTGGGTCAGTGGTCGAGCAGTTCAACTCAGTACTTGAATCGACGTGGCCAGTCTGCCGGCGGTTCGAATTCCGCGGCCGGTAGACCGCCGAACAGCTAAACTTCCGGAGAGGATTGTCACCCAATTTGCGGGTATGGTAGGGTGGAAGAATGTGGTCTTGGGTCAATGTGAGAGATTGATAACGGGCGATGTTTGATCATCCCTCTAATTAATGAGGTTTTCCAGGCCTCCTTCATTCCGGCACTGAATGGTGGTTAGGCCTACCAACGTAAGTCGTTCCTGGGCGCAAATTCGGTCTACTTAATAATAATATGCCGCCCCCTCTTCCGCACAAGTTTCCGTCTCCTGAGGTAATCCTCGTGATTATAATGAGGCGTTGAGATATTATTATTATTATTATAAAAATATAATAAATAGACATTATATTTAAAAAGTGAATGGTTTTGTTAGGCACTTTTTAAATAAAATCTACGTCTACGTAAAGTCTACGAGCCGCCCCTGAAGTTAGTTAACAACATACTAATACCATATTATATTATAATTTACCCAAATTGAGTAAAAAATGCGACTGGAATTTATGAATGAAAGTAAAAACGAACGACACTCGCATGCTTACGAAAGAAAACTTATGAATAAGCATTAATTCATATCTGCTAGTCTTTCCTGTATTGTGAAAAACATAGATATATTTTGCAAGAAACAATACTCAGTAATTATGTATATATATTATTAATAATTACATTACCGTGAAAAAATGTCATTGTTTGTTGTTAATAATTATCACTGCGAGACATTTTTAAATATAATTACGTATTATAGGTATGTTTATAGTATTATGCAGATATTTTTCATAATATCCTTGATACCGACTAAAAAAAATGTAAATTTATAAACTGATAGAGAGAGATGCAAACTGGATTGTATTAGAAAAGTTGGGCAACATTTTACTGTAACTTCTAAACTCAGAATTGAGATATTTCAACTAATTTTTAAAATTTAAGATAACCTGGAAAACTATTGTATTTTATTTTGCACTGTCCATAAATGAAATAAAAGCAAGTTCATGTGCAATGATCGCATACTACTTCAATAAATGATTTTAATTTGAAAATATAGTCAGCTTTATTATTTTTGGGACGTCATTTTATTTTCTCATTAGATGAATAAAAAAATTACATATACACTGTGTATGTCTGTAAATAATTACATGTATATGACCGTATAATGTCACAATGAGAATTCAAGTAGGTATATTTACTACATTCTGAGACAAAACATTTATATTTAATCTGGTGGTCACTAGACATCAAATTTCATAAAAATGTCATATATATACAGAGTGTCCGGGAAAATATGAGAAATCACTCGGTGCAGATAGAACATGAAAAAATAAGATGACTTATAAAAAAAAATTCAGGACTCCTACGGAGATATGTGTCCTTGAAGGACGCTGGAAATGGTTTTTCTTGAATAACTTTTGTAGTACTTAATATAATTTAATAAAAATTCAATGTGATGAGCACTAGTATGGACCTCTTAAAATAGTGCCCTTGAAACATATTTTAACTTTTTTTCAGGGGTGGGCTAAACTTTACAACGTAATGCCTTCATTTTTATCACCCTGTATTATAAAGACTTTAAAATAATAAATCTGGATAGCTTCAACCTTAGACTAAAAAAGGTACTCTTGTTTATTGTCGATAGAAGGAATAATAAACGAGCTCAAGTTTTATTTTTAATAAAAAGGGCCATGATTTCGCTTTTCCTTTTCTCGACAACAAAGTGCGGTACGAAAGTTATTCAAACAAGAAAGTTTCAATTTAAGGAAGCACCTTAACGAAATTATTGAAAAACTTCATAGAGATTTCAACATACGAACATAGGTCGAACTTTATTTCGTAAACGGTTCGTATTATCAACAATAAACAAGAGTACGTTTAAGGCTGAAGCTACCTAGATTTATTATTTTAAAGTCTTTATCTTACAAGGTGTTAAATATATAGGTATTAAGTTGTAAAGCTCAGCCCGCCCCTGGTAAACCAAAAGAACCAAATATGTTTCAAGGACACTATTTTGAGAGGTCTTCACTAGTGTCCCTCATATTAAATTTTTGTTAAATTATATTAAAAACTTTAAAACTTATTCAAGAAAAACCGATTTCCAGCGGCGTCCTTCAGGGACACATATCTCCGTAGAGGGGGCCTGTAGGAAAAAATTGTATAGGAACTTGTCATCTTATTTTTTCATGTTCTATCTGCACCAGAGAGATTTCCCACATTTTTTCGGTAACCCTGTATATAAATAGTCGAAAATGTTGTTCTTTTCATGTAACTGTCCGGAAATATAGCATATAATAAAAAAACAGTATCATATTACAAAAACAGTAAAATACTCGTATGTATATATATAGAAAAATTTACTTCACCATTTTACTTAGGAAATTGTCTTACACATAGTAATTCCAGTTTTTAAATTATACTTCTGAATCTAAAGGAAACGCAGATTTCTTTTTTTACAATTTACGTCACCCAATATAATACTTAATAGTTTGTAATAGCTATGTAATTAAATACTTCTATTTGTGTGTAATTGATCTTTCTCTAGAAGTAGTAGAAATAATGGTTGCATTTATTTCTAAATTAAAAGTTTAGTAAATACTGGAATATTGGCGAATTTAAAATAACTAAGATAATTTTATAGATAATAAATAATAGATAATTGTATCTTATTTTATTAAAAATGGATGGTTCAAAATGGAAGTGCGTAGAAATATTCATTATATTAATTTAATACATAAAATCATAAATACAAAAATTCCGCCATATCTCAATTCAAAGAAAATATTCGGTAATAATGTACACGATAGAAATCTGAGAAATTAACTTTTACTACATATATCTCTGCACTCATCCTCATTCTTTAACTCCTCGTATTTTTATTTAGCTGCACATTTTTATAATATATTACCAAAGGAATTAAAATTAATTGTAATTAACATCGTTTACACATAAGGAATATTTTAAGTTAACTTACCAGAATACATAGAAATAATTTAAATTGACGAATAGATTTTTAAACTTGTCACCTGTCATCTGTTCCTATTAGAATTAAGTTCTTTTGTTGTTGTTGTTGTTGTTGTGGTTTCTTATACTTCATTATGTTTAATATTGCTAATTAGTATTGTAATCATTTAGTATTTATCTTGCTTAAAAAAGTATATTCGTTGGTGGTTGGGCCTAAGCAGCCAGAGGCTGAGCCCCGCCAAATAAAGACTTTTTGATTTGATTTGAGATACTTCAAAAACTAAATATTTTTTAACTAAGACAATTTGTATTTAAAAACGCAACACATATAATGAAATTTAAACACAAAACATTACTTTCCATTGGTATAAGATATTATTTTGATATTGAAGGTTAATTTTTCATGTAACCTAAGCGTTACTATTTAAAACTACAGTGAATATTAAGAAACCGAACTATTTTCTTCTAAATCCATAATAGAGCTAGTTGCAACAAACTTACCTTCATTCTAGTGGCAAAGTCGAGGTCCAGGTCACACACGCACTGCATACACTGTTCTTCGCCGAAGCCGCTCACTGTAACGAGATCTGCACGTATTCACTCTCACTTCAAGGAGGTGCTCACAGTGGTGACATACTTTTATATGATGATAGTACTGTCCCCTCTTTGCCAACATTTTGCTGACAACCACCCTTGCAATTTTAATTTTTGAAATATTTTTGATATTTGCATCGAGTCTATCCTGATTGCCAATTCTATGGGTATTATAATAGCAAGCTGCTGCTGATTTTTGATAAATAATAGATTCCTAGAGTTGGATTGGAACGCCGGGCAGTTATCAAATCAAATCAAAAAGTCTTTATTTGGCGGGGCTCAACCTCTGGCTGCTTAGGCCCAATCACCAATAAATACATTTTTTTAAACAAGACAGATACTAAATGATTACAATATTAATTAAATTATTAAACAGAATGAAGTATAAGAAACAACAAAAAGAAAAAGAATTTAATTTTAATACAAACATATGCAAACAAGTTTAAAAATCTATTGTACATTATTACCGAATATTAACTTTGAATTGAGATATGACGAAATTTTGGTATTTACGATCTTGTGTATTAAATTGATATAATGAATATTTCTATGCACTTTCAATTTGGACCATTCATTTTTAATAAAATAGGGTGTGACGTGATCTCTCCTTTTGATTTTTTCTGCGTATCTCATACATGAATTTTGTAGAACGTATTTTATAAGAGTCAGACAAACACCGCCCATAAACAATATCGCAATAATCAAACAAAGATATAATTAAAAACTGTTAATTTCAAATTAACATTAGTTGATAAAACATTTTTAAATTTGAATAAACATTGTAAGTTTTTATAACATTATTTACATGACACGCGAAAGTTAAATAATTGTCAAGCCAACATTTTTATAAGTACTTTTGAATTCTATGAGAGACCTAGATAAATTTAAATTATTCTCAGATCTAATCTTCACACCTAGCAGTAGTCTTTGTTGAATTTAGTTTTAAAGCATTCTTCTTGGATATGATATGATATTTCTAAATCTAAATTTATCTTATGAAATAAAAATTCTGTTCACCTGGTTTAAATGATACATACATTTGAGCATCGTCCGCGTAGCAATGAATTTTTGATTGAATATACGAATGAACATCAGCTGTGTATAATACAAATAACAGGGCACCTAAGACAGATCCTTGAGGTACGCCACTTTTAATTTTTTACTTCATTAGAGAATATATATTGGTCATCTTTCTTTATTTTAACTACCTGCTTACGATCAAATAAAATAATTATTTTTGAACCATAATAATGAATCGTTGGAGATTCCGTAATAATTTAATTTTGCTGAAAGTAAATTGTAATCAAGACAATCAAAAGCTTTCGAATAGTCTAACATAACAGTTACTGTAACCACTTGGTCACCAGAACGAGAACCAGACTGTCTTAGCGGAATAATATTATATTTGTTAAGATAATATTTAAATTGAAAATAAACAACTCTCTTTAAAAATTTCCGAAACTGTCGATAATATACTGATAGGTCGTAAATCATTTAAATTAGTAATAATGGATTTCTTCAGTACTGAGGAAACAACAGCGTACTTCCAATCAATTGGAACATATCCTTCTAATAAAGAAGTGTTTACTTTTTAGGTATCCTCACAAAAAAAAATTAAGGAACGATAAATCCGGTGATCGTGAAGGCCACTGAATGCTGCCTCTTCTCCTAATCCACTTCCGTGGAAAACGTTGGTCCAAATACTGACGGACAATTAACGCATAATGCGGAGGAGCACCGTCCTATTGAAAAATCAAATGGTCTTTATCATACTGAGGAACATTTTCAATAATATCAGTCAAGGCAGGGTCAATAACGTCTTCCAGTAATTGCAAATACATTTGGCCAGTCAAATTCCCAGGTAGAAAAAAAAGGACTCACCAGCCGGTCACCGAAAATTCCAGCTCCTACAATTAATTTATCCGGTTGCTGTGTATGCACCTCGTGAAAACTCTTGGGTTTGAATCTGACCAATAGCGGCAATTGTGAAAATAGATTTGGAATCCACTAATTTTACGTTCGTTGGGCGTGTATAGCATTCATTTCTGTTTTTTACAATTGTGTTTTTTACGAAAGTGATAACAAATCGCCAAAAACCAATGTAACGCAAGAAATACTAGTGACATTTTTACCGTTACTAATTGTTTGTACATAAACTTCAACTTTAACATCAAAATTCTTTGGGCGGAATTATAAAATTTAAAGTCTGTTGTAAAGAGAATTGCAAGAATTTTCAAAATAAATATTACTCAACCCCCAATGCCATTTAAATATTTTGGGGTGATGCTTACCTTTGCTTGGGACTGAAAGTGGCGGAGTCAAAAATACCAGCAAAGAATGTCCCCCTTTAATCTAAAATCGACGGGTCGGCGTTTTTCTACAATCTTGACGCAGTTCCTGAAAATGGCTCTGTTTCGTTTTCATCTGGCCACCCTGACATTGTAAAACTTGTTGCCGTAGAAATATTTCTTGTCTTGTCAAGATTTTTTTAAAATCTTGTCTTGGTCATGTCTTATCTTGTCTTGCGTGACCAAGGCATGGCCAAGAAAAGTCGAAACAAGATTACCAACACTATCAATACACGAAAATAGTTAATATAACTTACTTAGATCAAAATTAAAATATGAAATTCTAAGTAATAAGGAATCGGCTGATATATTCATTTTATAATAAATTGCAAGCACTTCACATTTGCTTTGGTATTTATAAATTTACTTACTGGATTGTGAATGACACTGCATATGAAACCGTTGACATTGATATTTTCAAAACTTCCATTTTTGAAAAAAAATGGAGAGACTATAATATTGCATTAAAATCACAATAACAATTAAGTTAACACTGATAATAATAAGTTTCTGGCTGGTCGCTATACCGTTCGGTTTAGAATTTATCTTCATCAGATGATGACAATCTTTTGTCATCGTAATTTGATCGGAGCTTTGCAGTTCTTACCGAAAATTGGTAACGATGTTGAGAACGTCTTAGACACTTAAAACATGTGCTAAGTTCAAGTATCTTATTTTTCCTTTTGTGATTTGTTTCTATTTGTACTTAGTTTAAATTTTCATTTAGAAATGTCTGTCGTTTAATTGATTTTGCAATATTTGGCTCATGTCCGTTATTCACATAATCAAAAATTAAATAAAATACAGCAGATAGTTTGGGGATTTGGTATACAACAAGAGGCCCCTTCGACTACCACCACACTACAAAAGAATTATTTTACTTGTCTTTTGAATTAATATCATTCATCTGTATTTGTAGAAAATAAAATATTTTTCAATTAGAATAAAACATGCTACCTGATTTAGACGAAAACCATGAATCTTGTTTACCGAAAAATCATCTCTACCTCTTCATAATAAATAACTTTTGAATCACTTTGAGCATTTATTTTTTGTTCATCTTGCCGATCTTCTTGTAATTTTGCACGCCGTCATAATTTACTGTTCTGAATAACTTTTTCAAGTACCATATTGCTGTGTTTTCAGTGGAAAAACTTTATTACCTGAAACCAAAACAGTGTCTACTCGGTGCACTAAATATTTCACATAGGATTATTTCAAAAACCGTTACTCCTAACGGCTTCGACAGGGCATAATTTTTTAGATAAAACGGTAGGAGGATCGACTGTTTCAATAGTCAGATGGATACACTAAAGCGCAAAAAAGTTCTGCTATTTAAAAGACGCATAATGCGCCAGTGGCGCCCTCTACTAGTGATGTCAAAATTAGAAACAAATTTGAACATCTCGCCCCCAAAAACCCCCGATCTCCAAAATATATGCTAATATTGGGAATTTTTAAAAAGTTTATCGACAAATATCAAAAATAATATTTTAACTTTAACCATCAATCTAGGTAAGTTTGGCAATATCACATTATTTTGTCGTCAGGGATCTTTTCCTGCTATATGTTGCATTTATTTCCGGACACCCTGTATACTAGTAATAGATTAAATGTCAAATTATTTGCGGGAAATTCAAAACAAGACTAAAATATTTGGACTGACCGAATCCTCCCCAGGACCTAATCCTCCCTTCTTTTCCCTATCTGAGATCTCAATTACACTCATTAATAAGTCTTCAGAGTAGCTGAGATCTCGCTTTGAGGAATAAGACTAAATCTATAATTAACTTTTTATGGTTTGCTTTTGATGAACATTGTGATAGCTAATCATGTCATGTAAATTTATCATTGTGATGATAGATTTCTAATCGCGAATTTCCACAAGAAGTTGAAAGAGGGACACACATTTTAACTTAACATTTCATCCAAACTTTTAAAAGAAAACTTTTTCTGCGATAGTCGACACTACTCGTTAGTTTTTGTTCAAATTTTCTACCTTAATTTCAATTTTTAGTAAGCCCAAACAAACTTTGTTAGGAAACGCTCACTTTGTTTCAGTCGTTTACAAGAAAAACTCATTTCTTCGGTTAAATCGATCACCCTGTACCAAATTAGAAGTCTACACCTCCAATAATTCTAATGATGATCTAAAAGTTTGTTTCACTTTTAATTTTTGAACGATCATAGGACTTATAAGATTCAGGAGAAAAATGTTACCCTGTTACCTAATTATTTGTAAGATGTTATTAATAATGCAATTTACAATTTAAATTATTTAGTGGTAAGCAATAGCGATTAAGTGACAAATTATAACTCATAAGGCAGTAACAACTTTGATGCGTTTAATGACCTGTACATGATCTAAAAGCGATTGTAAATGGTATTGCTGAACCATTACTTAGCATAAAAAGTAATTTTAGTTTAATTATATCTCTTACTATTTATTAGGTTGCAACCTACATTAATTTGTAACGAGATAACTGCAAGTCATTCTTCTCTAACTGTTGATAAATATACTAAACATGCTGATTTTGTTTGATTCTCTCTAGAAATACACACAACGTCAATAGTCTTGGACTCCCTCTCATTCTTGTTAAAGAAATCTTTTTGTCAGAAAAACCAAATACATTTATAAAAGTATATTGTTTTCTGATTTTTTTTTTGTGAAAAGAATATGTTGGTTAAACTGAGTACTAAGAAAATTAAAAACCAGCAAATGTGTGACATTTTTGACAAAATTTATTAAATCAAAAAGAAGTAACAAAGCAAGTTCTCTACTTGGCTAATAGTCGGTATGACCTCCACCACGTTCCAATAGCATATTGACACGTCTGTGCATTGAGATAATCAACCGGTTAACGATCTCTTGCGGAATATTGTTCCATTTCTCTTCTGCCGCCACGACTAACTCATCTGCAGTCTGAGGTGGAGGAATATGATTATGAATGGCACTAGCAATGAAATCTCACATGTTTTCAATAGGATTCAATAGATAATGGGCGTAATAACTTGTTCGATGTAAAAGATAATGTTAAAAGTAGCCGATTTTTGGCTTATCCAGGGGAACGCAAAAATCAATTGATTATTGTTAATTAACATTAGAAATGGCCCATAAATACGTCAGATAGCTGGGGAAATGTCGCTACTACCTCTAAACCTATATAACTACCCTTAAATAGCTTTAAATGGATAATCATTAATTATTGTTATAAAATTTGTATAAAATGAAAAAAATGCTTGAAAATGATTTGAAAAGACAGTATGTCAATATAAAAAGTGATAAATGACTGTAAAAGTGCCCATTCAATGGCGAAATAGCGCCAATTGTTCTCACTTTGCGAGCGCATACTGAAAAAATGGCAATTTATCCTTGCGTCCATTTTTCAGGTCGGAATAGTATAAATGAACCTTAAAAGTGATTTAAGCATTTTTTTCATTCTAAACGAATTTTACAACAATGAATAATGATTATGTACTTTAAGCTATTTAAGGGCAGTTTATATAGATTTAGGGGTGCAATTAATATTTCCCCACTTACTTAATGTACTCTAGTATCAGTTTTTGCATTTTTTGACAGTAATCTATAATTTTTTTTCTAGAAATAGGCGTTCCCTTGAACATTTAAGCATTGTCTATTTTTGATGTCGAAGTAAGCTCACCATTAGCCTTTGAAAGTCGTTTTTTAATTTTTAGGGGTGGAATGGACATTTTTACAGTTATTTATTACTTTTTATATTGGCATACTCTCTGTTCAAATCATTTTCAAGCATTTTTTTCATTTTACACAAATTTTATAACAATAATTAATGATTATCCATTTAAAGCTATTTAAGGGTAGTTTATATAGGTTTAGAAGTAATAGCGACATTTCCCCAGCTATCTGACTTATTTCTGGGCCATTTCTAATGTTCATTAACAATAATCAATTGATTTTTTATGATTTATGCGTTCCTCTGGATAAGCCAAAAATCGGCTATTTTTAACATTGTCCTTTGACTGGTCATATTCTGTGGTATGCGAATTAATGGGGTGCGGCGGATAAATATTGTTCTACCCCAAAAGATTACGGTACCCCCTTCATACGGAGCAACTTCACGGGGAAAATGAAGTTGTTGTTGATGACCTGATTATCTCTAGACTCTTTGTCGATTGTTATCAGGAGCCAGCCCAATTCTGGTTTCGTCTGTAAATAAGACCCACCGTCACTGGCGTAAAAGGGAACTCCTATGCTCTCGCGCCCACTGAAGACGGGCAGCACAATGCCTTGGAAGTAGAGTGGGGACCTGTAATGGTCTTCTAGCACGTTGCGTTATGGAGTCGTCTTCGAATAGTAGGTGTCGATATAACACGGCGAAACTACCTTGCAAGTGGGCCCTGAGAACTGAAGCGGAAGATGTGCGATGTCTACGGGCATATTGCACCAAATACCGACCCTTTCTTTCATTAGATATTCGAGGACGTTCACTACGTGGTCTGTTTTCCACTGCAAATCAAATTCTTCATATCTGTGTACTATTCGTACAACAGATGATCTAGGAATGCTCAACATGTTCGATATCTGATGATTAGAATATCCTACATTATGTAAATCAGTCAGTCCTGGCATTATAATGTACAAAAATTCAAAGGAGCACTTGGCTGAATACCAGATTTGTAAAAACATTGATAACAAAGTAAAGGTTCTGCAATTGTTTATTATCTTTTTTGTCCCCTAAGTACATAGTTTTACCACATTAAGAAAAACCACTAGGTTTAATCGATTCATTTTATATACAGGAGGTAGTATGGAATAAATTCAATAAAAGCGAAACAATTATTTTTTGGGAAAAATCCTCGAACAGGTCGATTTTTAATTTAAAAAATACATATTTTAGCGTAAAATGCGATTTTCAAATGTCATTTGTTTTCGAGTAATGACGTCATCGATTTTTTTTTGACAACACCATATTTTTTTCCTTGATTCTGAAAGATCGTTTAATTCTCTATCAGACAGTATTAAAATTTTGCCCTCTTACATAGGAAAGTTTTCAAGTAAATGACGATTGAATGTTAGAAAACTTAAATTAAATGTTCGAATTGCCATCCACCAACTTCTTGACAATG
Source organism: Monochamus alternatus (assembly GCA_037114965.1). NCBI lineage: Eukaryota > Metazoa > Arthropoda > Insecta > Coleoptera > Cerambycidae > Monochamus > Monochamus alternatus. Next base: position 17,043,521 of record CM073435.1, on the reverse strand, counting down.
CGCAAGTCTGTGAAGAAATTCTTCTTCCACATTATGAATGATTTCTGGGGTAACTCTGCGTATTTCGTCCCGAATGGGATTTTGAAGTTCTTCTAAATTACGTGGTTTATTAATGTACACTTTTGACTTCAAGTATCCCCATAAAAAATAGTCAAGAGGTGTAAGATCTGGCGATCTTGCATGCCATTTTATCGGTCTGCGTCTGCCGATCTACCTCCCAGGAAAACAGTCCAAAAAATTTCGTACAGGCCGCGCATACTGCGGAGGTGCACCGTCTTGCTGAAACCATATGGTATCGTCAGGAATGTCAGGGTCATTATCGTTAGGAAAAATTACTGCAAGGGCTGGAATAAGGTCATTTTCTAGAAACTCTAAATATCTTTGTCCTGTAAGGGTTCCTTCAAAGAAGAAAGGCCCTACTATTCTGTCGTCAACTATTCCAGCCCACACATTTAATTTCTAAGGGTGTTGGGTATGTGCCTCTGCCATCCAATGAGGATTTTCCCGACTCCAATATCTGCACGTTTGACGGTTTACTGTACCATTCAGACAAAATGTGGCCTCATCTGAAAAAAGTATTTGCCGGTGTAAATTTCTATTTCCTTGACATAAATCCATTAGAATTTCGCAAAAGTGTAAGCGGCGATCGGGATCATCTTCATTGAGTTCCTGCACAAGTTGAATTTTGTAGGGATGATATTTTTCCTTCCTCAAGTTACGTAAGCACTGTGCTCTGACTAGTGTCATTGTTTAATGCAACCAATCGTGAAGAATTATGAGGATTATCCACCATACTTATCAAAATGTTCTGTTTCTGATTTTCATTAATGCTTGGACGTCCAGGTTTTGGAATATTTACAACATTGCCAGTTTCTCTAAATTTAGACTCTACCTTACCGACTGTTAATTGGCTGATAGGGCCATCTGGATATTTTTCATTAAATAAATCGCAAACTTCCTGCTGAGTTCTAGTCATATTCGCGCATCCGATAAGAATTAAAATTTCAATTCTTTGAGTAACAGTTAAATGTGCCATAATACTTTAAATTGAATAATAATTTCTGTCGCTTACAATACTTATTAGAAAGTCGGTGTGACAATGACACTTTGCAAAGATTTTGACCTACGTGATCCATAAAAAAACTATGGAATTCGAAAAACTAAACTTGATAACGTTTTTGCTTTATTTTAATTGATTTACGTTTTCTAACATTCAATCGTCATTTACTCCAAAACTTTCCTATGTAAGAGGGCAAAATTTTAGTACTGTCTGATAGAGAATTAAACGATCTTTCAGAATCAAGGAAAATAATATGGTGTTGCCATTTAAAAAGAAATCGATGACGTCATTACTCGAAAACAAATGACATTTGAAAATCATTTTACGCTAAAATATGTATGTTTTAAATTAAAAATCGACCTGTTCGAGGATTTTTCCCAAAAAATAATTGTTTCGTTTTTATTGAATTTATTCCATACTATTGGCGCATACTGTATATGCATCAATGAATGGGTACTCTACAATTTATTGACTAGTTTGAATCGGTCGATGTGGATGATTTTACTACGTAAGAGATCGCTCAGTTTCATTTCTGCTGCATTTTAATTTTTTTAAATTTTAGGAATTCTTTTCTGTTCAAGTTTAATAAATTGCAAAATCTGAAGCCAGATTCAACAAGGTGTAGCTTGCCGTTCCTACCATTTTTCTAAATTTAATATTTAAATGTGTTGTAAGAATATTTCAATTTAAAATTCGTTGCATCGCCCCCTTGTTAGAAGAAAGCAGTTGGTTACCTAACAGAGGCAGGCATTGTTATCTTTGACCAAATGCAAATGGAGAAACTTTTAAGCTTTTATCATACTTCCGTAAATCATATCAGTATTCTTGTTCAATACAAAACCCTAAGTGAATTTTAATCAGAGGCATGTATACCAATTTTTCTTTGGTAATCATTAAGTAATTATTTGATAATGAGTCTACTTGTCTATAATAATAAAACGTCTCACTTTTTTTTATTCTATAAACAAACAAATATGAACATATTTGGGGATATGTTTACAACAAAATAATTATGTTACATTTATTATACAAGTAGCGGCTTTGGGGCGCCAATCTCCCTGTACATTTTCATTTTTTATATTAAAAATTAACCTTAAAACTTAGTTTATAGCGTTATATATAGATAAATAAATATATTAGACTTATAAAGTACCTACATTAATATCGATATGTCTAATGTATAATGTAAATCTGTGGGCGCATCATAGCTCGCTCCTCAATCTGTAAAATGTTTACAGAGGTAGTCACGGTTGCCGTCGCTTTTTAATGAAAGACTAGAAAGGTTGGTCTGTCTTCGGACTAAAGCCTCCTGGCCGCGCTGCTCGTGGCATGACCACCGCTGCGTAGTGCCTTTTACTTAATTGACATTATTGCACGCGGCTCTACGTCTGTGAATAATAAAATGTAAACGTGACTTTGGCTGAACTTTCTATGGTGGGGAAATTCCGGCGCTGTATTATTTAGAAAAGTGGTTGGCATATTTTGGTAATTTTTGGTGTTTTCTCGAGTTTGGTTAATTTTTTTTCAACATCCTGTATTTTAAATATAGAATCGGGTAAATTATGTATGTGATGCTAAAAGTTTTATCAAAATTTCATTTTTAACGGTAACATTTTTTTCAACGCTTTGTATACGAAACAGTCTTTCGCACGTTCGACAACCGTTCCGCGAAAAAACCGAAAATTTCCTCGAATTTGGAATTTTATTTTTTTTGTCAATTTTTATTCTGTCTATCAAGTCTTTTTGAATCACCCTATAAATTGAAGCGACACGGCAATGAAATGACTACCGCTATATTGTCTAGCTCATTTTTACTACGTTTTCACTCGTATTTATGCAAGTTCAATGTAAAAACAACCTCAAATCCCAGCGCTCGGGTACGGGAAACTTTCTAGAGATTTCGAATGTTTGGTTTTGATCTCTCATTGCCGGCCTCCAGTCGGCCCATTTCTCCAAATTTCCTACGTTTCGAGATGTCACCGCCGAAGCATACGTTTGACGTTTCGGTGATTTTGGTCGGCGGTGCGTCTCGTAGTTAACTGAAACTTAAGCAATTTTCGTTATAAAATCGAATTTTAAACCCAAACCTAAGGCATGCTGGACATTTTACTTATCACAACAATCGTCGATAACAGAAAACATTTAAAGAAATAGGTATAGGGAAATTTAATATGAATTAGAAATTCTACAAAAGTTTTTAATTAAATATACAGGCTGTTCTATTTAGAAAAATCAAATGTTGCTGGTTCGAAGTTAAGCAAATTCGACAATAAATTTTCACTACCTTCAGTAAAATTAAATAGTTTGTAAAATATTTGTACCAGCATAACCAGAAGTGTTACAAGAATGACATTATTTTATTTCAAGATAGCACCCTAGAAAACCTTATAGCCTAAATTTTTAAAATTGAAATCGAAGAAGTCAAATGGACTGTCACTGTAGGAGGTTGTATATCAAACAACAAATTAACGAAATATTATATAAAACACTTGAACAGCTATTTTGTGACAGAAAGCACTTGCAATACTATTTATTGGAAAATTAATGATGCCAGAATTATTAAATTTTAATGAAGTAATTGAATAAAAGTATGAGAATGAGCTTTCACTGTAAACAATAATATTAAAGTACATTTCCCTATATTTCAGCAGTACTTAAAATAAAACAACTCAATTAAATTGAGTTTGAATTTTTTCAATACCTCCCGGGTATGGAAGTTACGAGCCGCTACTGAAATTTAGATAATTTTTGTGCATCGGTTATTAGTGCCATACAAAATAATGAAGTGTTATTTATAAGTTTTTTATTTGGCAATGTTGAAATATATTCCCTAGTATTTAAATATATCTGGAATTGTGGGGAGGGTAGCAGAAAGGCTATAGCACTTAGGCCTCTTGAACCTCCTCCCATTAGGCGATTAATCCGCCTGCGCCGGCAACCAACCTAAGAAGGAGAGCAGAGAGAACAGAGAGCATAGAGTACCGTCTCGTCTTCCTGTTCGGAACCTCTACAAAGAGGTGTTTCACACTTCCTCATGTGATAGTGGTGCTCCCTTAACCAACAGTGTCCATTTTGAATACCTGTTAGCAAGGGAAGATTTCTTCTAGATATAGCCAGGTACTTCTTTGCTGTATCCCTGCAGGAGTACTCTAAGAACTCCTTAGCAAATTGACAGCTATTTGTTTTATCCCACCATTTCCTAGACTCTTTGTGGGTGTCCTCTTTGATAATTTCAACAAATGTTGATGAAGGAAGCATACTGGAGGGACCAGGTCCAAAAATATTGAGACCCGATGCACTCCTAGCCAGCTTTATTGCCAATGAACCGATGGTGTCCCTTTACCCAGTATACACGTATGCTGTTGTTGGCTGAGGCCACTATCAGTGTGTGATGGTATTCCCATACTGATCTATTTGTTATCTTGATTACGAAAGATCAGTAGTAATTGTCTACTATCTGTGTATATTCTGATTGCCAGTTTTAAACCTACGGGCAATTTCTTTTGCGGCTATGGTTATATCTATCCATTGTCCACTGATATCGAATATGTAAAGATCTGGAATAAATCCCACACCCTGCACCTTCCTTAATTTTTTATCTGTCCTGATAAGTACCATGTAGGGTAGGGTCAACCATAAACTTGGGAGAAATACTGTCAGTGTCTGCCTGCAAAAGGAGTATCTTTCTGATGACCCCATTCCACAGACGACCCCTAACTTCTTCTCCACACCCTATGTATATGGTATGAAACCAGTATTTTTGAGGCGAAGCATAGTTGTTGCAACCACTTCTTTCAGATAAATATCCAAAGGTGGCAGACATAGCATCACCTCCGTTGCTATGGTAGATATTGTACGCAGCTCCAGTTATGCTTAGACAGGCAATTTTTTGTACCTGACTGAGCTTTTGTTTAGCTGTCGTTCATAAACTAACATTGGTCTCACAATGGCAGTGTATATCCACATGACCGCCTTTAGTTTCATTCCCCAAGTTTTACTAACGGTTTTTCGGCACTGCTTATGGGATATGTATGGCTTTTTTTAGTTTTATTTCCAAATGAAGATTCCATGTTAGCTTCAAATCATGTGTTACTCCAAAATCGGTTCTTCGGCACTGCTTATAGAATATGCATGCCTTTTTTTAGTTTTTTTTCCAAATTCCAAGATTCCATGTTAGCTTCGAATCATGTGTTACTCCAAAATAGTTCACGTCCAATTAGAGGCTTAACGTAGTGTTTAAGAGAATTGGGGCCTTTATCGGATCTATTTTCTTCTTTCTTGTGAAGAGAATCATTTATCTTCCTGGGGTTGACAGACAGAGCATGGTTCTCACACCACTTTTCAATGGCTTTTAATGCTGCTTGCATTCTTTGGTAAAGGATCCCTTCAAACCTTTCACTAATAAGCATAATAAGTTCATCAGCATAAGCAATATAGATACCAATTTCCGAGTTGGTACAGGAGACTGTCCAGGACCAAACTCTATAGCAGTGGTGATAGAACACGTCCCTGTGGACACCCCTTGCAAACATTGCATCTTACGGAGGCATCCGCGTATGGCTCTTTTGGTGAGCATTTTTGATATCCAACCACAGATGGTAGGAGAAACTCCCATTTCCATAAAAGCTGAATTGATTTTGGGGAAGTTGTTTTATCAAATGCTCCTACCTATGAATACCTCTAGGATGAACTCTTTATTGTCCAATGATTTTTCAATCCCGCCCACCACTTGATGGAGGGCAGTATCGGTGGATCGCCCTGGAGTATATGCATGTTAATAATTAGAGTGTAACTTTTAATGAAGAAGTAATTGAGCAAATACAAGAAAATGAGCTTTCACTATAAACAACAATATTATTGAGTACATTTCCCTATATTTCAGCAGTACCTAGAATAAAGCAACTCAATTATATTTATGAACTTTTCCGATAGTTTATATCTAAAATTTTCCGTCCTCCAGGGTATGGAAGTTATGAGCCGCTACTGACGTTTACATTGCATATCTAAGTTTTTGTGCATTGGCTATTAGTTCCATACAAAATAATGAAGTGTTATTCATGAGTTTTTTATTTGGCAATGCTGAAATATAGTCCCTAGTATTTAAATATATAATTTGTATACTTACATTACCCAAGTTAACGTTAATTCCTATTACATAAAATGCATTTGGACATCCGCAAACAACCAAATACTTATCACTTCCTGCTTTAAAATTATAGGTATGGAAAGTCCCTCGATCATGTACTGTAAATTTTGTAGCAATTTCAATTAAAGCTATACAGGACTTTTATTACGTTGGAAACTGAGAATATTCTAGGTCATAATTTTATTTAGGTTGGAGTTTTGTATGAGTCTTATATAAAAAAAATATCTGTAAAATCCCAGAAAAATGATTATATTGTATACTGTATGACTTATATAAAAAATGTCTGTAAAATTCAAGAGAAATGATTATATTTATATACCGGGTGTTCCCTCTAAGACTTTCAGTGCCAATATCTCAGAAACCATCATAGCCAGTGCGACGAAATTTGGTATACAGACACTAGATGGCGCGTAGAATCTGATGATAACATCAATTCTTATACAGGGTATATTTTATATTAAACACTTATTCTGTATTCTAATTCTTTTACAGAGCAATGTTCAATCTGAGGGATGGTCATGCATGTACGATTAGAAACAAATCTTGCCATTTCATTGTTCGATACCTACCTTATTACGTTATGTTGTGTATATTGTAACAACAGTTAGCTTTCAACATTTTTAAGATATTCTAACGAGATGTTTTCATACTGTACATAGAATTATGAAATTAGTTTATTTTTCTTAAATTTATTCGTTTAGAAATTTTAAAACCCACGACAAAAAACTGAATTTAATGTCTTCTAGAATACCCTTCAAAGTTAGTTAGAGATTTCTTTATAATATTATCCATCATTCCATGTTTAGAATTATTTCCAAGAAAATATCTGTGTAATATTTTTCTCTTATTCTTTCTGGTGTCTGTTTTAATGTAATTTGTGGCAGTGCACACACATAACTGTAAGATAAAAACAATAATTACAAATTATTATCTAGCTTTAAATGACTATTTGATAGGTATAGTACATTTGCAGGTGATTCTTCCTAGCAAAAACCAGTTGCTTTATTTTAGTTCTGTATCATGAAATACAGAAATTGTAGTTCATTGTTTACTATTTTACAGATGTAGAGTTCTTCTTAAACATAAGTACATATGTAAAGTGCTGAAATATGTGGATACAAGAATCAATCATTTCTAGTTTATGCTTTTGTAATATTTCCTTTTGTGGGGCTAGGGTAGGTTCAAATCTGACTCAACGACAAACACGTTCACATTATAATTAAAAGTTTTAGAAATCGTTTTGTTTGAATTTGTTTATTGCTAAATAAGTAATTAATAATTATTACAGCAGTTGGAAAACAGGGATATTCTTGAGGTACTTACACAATTTTGTAAATTATTTTGTTATAAAAAATACGTGTACCTAATTATTATTGTACACTGTAGTAACTGTAGTAATAAAAAAAACAATTTACTGAAGTTTTATTACATTATATGGAACAATTTCGCGGCCATCCCAATGCTCCAAAAGCCTCAACTCAAGTCTAAATTTTTATCGACAAGTCTCAATAACACCATTGTGCATACGTAAATTGCATTAAATCCATTATTTAGCGTTATTTATGTAATAAAATACTTTATGCCATTAATATTTGACAATTCAATGACAATTCATAGTTTTGACGTTCACCAATGTTAGTTTCTTCTGTGTAAGTCTGGCTCAACGCTATACACATTTTACATGACCAAACAATGAAATTTGGATACTATTTGGAGGCGTTTTTTTATGTTAAATTTTGAAATTTTTGAATGTTTATTTATCAGAATGTGTTCATAATTTAATTATATTTCAATAAATTTTAGCAGGACTGACAAGCAAAAAAACAAAATTAAATCGATTTCTTGGAAAATGGAACACCCTGTATAAAAATTAATGTTATTATCAGATTCTACGCGCCATCTAGTGTCTGTATACCAAATTTCGTCGCACTGGCTATGATGGTTTCTGAAATATTGGCACTAAAAGTCTTAGAGGGAACACCCGGTATTTACCATATTAAGTATGCAGGGTGTTTCGCATTAGAACCAGTACAGCAGATGCATATAGGGAGTCCCAAAATATTGCAATTTAACTAAACATACACATATACAAAGTTGCACATAGACGGAGTTACAGGCCTTTAAAGTGGTGCCAAATATTTTGAAAAAAAAATCGTATCTCTGAATTACTTTAACTCGAAATAACCATATTTGGTACATGATTTAGGTTGGTCTTCTTTGACTATTAGTTCAAGTAAATTGAAACACTAGGTGAAGGTGTTCATTGAGTGTGACCCTTAAAATTATACTAAACTTTTTTCCATTAATCAATTAAAAAAAAAAGATATCTTGTACATAACTTAATTTAAAACACTTTCTTACACTTGTTAAATTTTAAAAAACTCTAAGGTTATCGACAAAAAATTCATTAATTGAAACAAGATTTTAATAGAAGAGTTTATTAGAAGAAATCAAAGCCAGTAGTACAATCTGTCTTTAAAATTTGAAATTAGTAATAAAACTATTTTATTTCTGCTACTATTTGTTATCGAAAATGGCTGGAACATTTACATTCAGCGACTAAGTTGAGATGTTACTTGTGCTAGGTTTCTGCGAAAGAAACTGTAGAAGAAGTGTGGAAGAATATCGTAGGAGATTTCCAAATTGAGTGATTCCCCATAGATAAACATTTTCTATTGTTGAAAGACGGGTTCGAGAGACAGGAAAGTTTTTGAATAATATACGTGAACATCCTAGTGTAATAAGGTGCAATATGAAGAAAATATTTTGCAAACACTTGAAGATGAACCGCAAATAAATACTAAACCTTTACAAGACTGGATTATCTGGAACTTCTGTACACTGAATTCTTAAACGTGATCTACTACATCCATATAACATTCCAAAGTGCAAGAGCTATTACCTGAAGATTTGGATCTTCGTGTGATGTTTACAACATTCATCAATATTCCGATGTAAACCCCTACGCAATAACTTCTAGCCATTTTGCCAAATCGATTAAATAGTCAATGTTATTTGGAAGTTCTGCAAAACACTTTCTCTGATTTACTCGAAGATTTATCGTTGCAACTTAAACTAGAGTTTTGGTTTATTCATGATGGGGCACCACCTCATTTTAGTGCTACCGTTAGACACTTTTTGAACTTTAAATTTCTAAATAAATGGTTAGGATGAGGAAAAAATTGGCCACCACGATCACCAGACCTCATCAAATGTGATTATTTTCTTTGAAGGATTTTGTTTATTCCTTGCCAATTGAATCCCGGGAATATTTGTGGGATCGTATTTTATTAGACAGAGTAAATTTCAATTTTCCGTGAAGAGTAAATTTATGTTTATGCTCATTTTGAACAATTTTGATAATACTTAAAATCAGTCTTTCCACCTAATCCTAATGAAGCATAATTAAATCTAAACAACACGCGATACGATCGGATGCATATACTTGTAAACTAAATATTAAATTTTTTTAACTAACTTTACCTAGTTTAAAATGCTTATACAGTGGCTTGTACAACGTAAATTAATATTAATTACGTCATTATATCGTGTCAATACGTATGGACAACTGTTCCTGTTTAGACACGCCGTGTAACGGACAAGCGGCGGCTAAGCCCTCATAATTTAAACAAAATATGATACTAATTTTGGGTGGAAACCTTTATCTTGCGGCGAGTACAAACGTAAATATTTATTTGCTCTCATGAAATGTACATTTTGAAAGAAACCACAAAACATCCCACATACCAATTTGCATTAAGAAATAAATTGGAATTTGAACTCTTAGCCAGAGGCAAGTTGTCCCCATTAATTACCATAACGAAATAAGCACGTCAAAGGTTTTTTCCATTTTTATATTTCTTTAAGTTCCTCTACAATATAAGGTAGAATATATTAGGAGGAAACTATTATAAGGCGTTTAAATACTAGGGACATTGAAATAAAATTTTGTCTGATAACATTTTATTTATGAGATACCTATAGAGTGTTAAAGTTGACAACATTAAAATACTTATAATTTTCTATAATATCTCTCATTTGTGGAGAGTGCTAATAAAATCCTCTATCATTAACTATAATTAGTGTTTTCCTTTGTTGATATACAATAAAATATTAATGTTTTTATATAATATTAATTTAAACTATAATATATTTCCTGATAAAAGATGTTCTTGATAAAAATTTTGCAAAAAGCAGTTTTATAAAATTAAAATCTATAATTCATTAAACAAATTATATAGAAATATTCGTATATAAAAATTTGTAAGCATTAAATAATGTTTTAATAAATTTTCACTAATTTCCTGCTACATTTTGTTTTTTCTGTTAACTTTATACCACAGATCCAGTCTTTGCTTTTTCACAAAGAAAGTAAGAGTTAAATTCGATTTATTTACTACTTAACGTGCTCCAATAATTGTCTTTAAAGTTTCATGCTTGTGAAATTTAATGACAGTAAATTAAAAATTGAATTTTTCCATTTATGCACTAATAGAAATGTTCAATCTTTAATATTATTTTTTTGTCATACTAGTTCGTTAGTATCTTTGTTGCTTAGTTACCAAGTACATAATAGTGCTCTTTATGTCCAATTCAGTATAAAGTGCGCTTTATGGCCTAAGATTTGGGTTAACTTATTAAGAACCTTTATTCATAAATTTATAAATTAAAAAATTAAAATATGATGCTAATATTAACTTAACATTATTTTGTCCAATTTGCATTCGAATTATAATTCTCGAATAATTCGGTGATAGTTCCATTGTCTGCAGCATAGATTCATGGTATATTTCTATAAGAAACACCCGGATCCAGAAGGTGCCTGCCTCTTCCATCCACCAGCCATTAACCAGTCTAATAAAAGAAAAAGATGATGACGTTGCTCAGGAGCTTCTCTCCAATATAGGCCATTTTTTTTCCAATACTGCATCTCTCGTTGACTAGATGCCACTGCACTCACAGAGTGCATGAATACTCTTCTTGCTCGCGTATTATACAAAGAAGTGTTTCACACTTCCTTATATAATAAAGTTGTTTCCTAAACCAACAATGTCCAAAATACCTGTCACCAGCCGAAGATTCGTCCTAGACATGGCCAGGTAGTTTTTGGCTATATCCTTGAATGGGTACTCTAAGAACTCCTTAGCAGATTGACAGACAAGTATTTGTTTCATCCTACTGTTTCCCAAATTACACACGTCAAAAGTCTTGGACCCCCTCTCATTTTTGTTAAACAAATCTTTTTGTCAGAAAATCCAAATACATTTATAAAAGTATATTATTTTCTGAATCTTTTTTGTCAAAGAATATGTCCTATAAACTGAGTACTGAGAAAAATAAAAACCAGCAAATGTGTGACATTTTTGACAAAATTTATTAAATCAAAAAGAACTAACAAAGCAAGTTCTCTACTTAACTAATAGTCGGTATGACCTCCACCACGTTCCAGTAGCATATTGACATGTCTGTGCATTGAGATAATCAACCGGTTAACGATCTCTTGCGGAATATTGTTCCATTCCTCTTCTGCCGCCACGACTAACTCATCTGCAGGATCTGAGGTGGAGGAATTTGGTTACGAATGGCTCTAGCAATGAAATCCTACATGTTTTCAATAGGACTCATGTCAGGAGAGTTGGCTGGTCAATCAAATCTATTGATATGTTCTGCTTCGAGTGTTTCTTAAACTCTTCTTGCGCGATGTGGTCGAACGTTGTCGTCCATAAACACAAAATTTTTACCTGATTTATTTCGTAAGGGTTAGATAATGGGCGTAATAACTTAATGGGGACTCGTAATGGTCTTCTGGCACGTAAATTTACGTTGTGGAGTCGTTTACGAAATAGTAGGTGTCGATATAACACGACGAAACGTACCTTGAAAGTGGGCCCTGAGAGCTGAAGCTGAAGATGTGCGATGTCTATGGGCATATTGCACCAAATACACAGGAAAAAATTCAAAGGAACACTTGGCTCAATACACTGCCAAACTGACCAGATTTGTAAAAATATTGGTAATAGATAGATAGATAGTTTATTACCAACATTTCTTTTACAGAGGTGCAATAATTGTACAAAAAAAGAGATTAATAAACTATAAAAAATATTCATAAGAGTGTAAAAAAACACTGTGCATGAATTCACATATACATACATACATATATACACACATATATACATACACACACATATACATATACACATACACACACACATACATACACACATATAAAATACATGTATATAAACCTGCTCGTACACTAAGGTAAGTAAAACATCTTTGTCCACAAGTAGTATTCATTTTAGGAATTTTCAATTTGTTATTTAACTCTCCTCTTGTCCTTTGTAGATTAATATTCTTAATACTATGGTTAAATTGATAGAGAACACATTGATAAAAATATAACGATAGAACGTCGCCCCAACCCAAAATACCATATTGTAGATGAGACTCAACAAGTGAATAATATAATACTTTCATTTGCTTAATATCTAGAATATTTCTTAAAGTTACAAATCTAAAGAGTAATTTTCTGACTTTATTTGATACGTAGTTAACATGATGATCCCATTTCAATTTTCCATCGATCAATATTCCTAAGTATTTGATGTATTTTACAGGTGAAATTTTTAAGGATTTATCAATAACAATTTGATGAAATGGTGGAGCAGAAGATTCATAAAGATAGAAAGGTAAGTATTTTGTTTTTGTTAAATTCAACGTTAAAAGTTTATTATTGAAATAATTTTAATATTTTTTAGATCATTTTCTACTTTAAGTTTCAAATTACCCCAACTAGCTGCTGAATAGAAAATAACGGTATCATCAGCATAACTTATGATAGATCCACAAGTATGTATATCAAATAGAGAATTCATGTACATTATAAACAAAACTGGTCCCAAAACTGTACCTTGTGGTACGCCACACGTGACTACCTCTGCATGACTTCTTACATTATTTATTTCTGTATATTGAAGTCTATTTGATAAATAAGACTTCATTCAGTTTAACAGTTGATCATGGCATACCGTATCGAAGGCTTTTTTTAAGTCTATAAATACTGTAAGACTTTTATTTCCGTCATCTAATGCTTTATATATTTTGCTTGTGAGGCAACCAATAGCATCTTGAGTACATAAACCTTTTCGGAAACCAAACTGAAAATCTGATATTATTTTGTATTTTTCTAAATAGTTTACTATTCTGTACTTGATAACTTTTTCAAATATTTTGGCAATATTACTTATTAACGAAATAGGCCTATAGTTTGTTACCTCTTTTTTAGGACCATTTTTATGTATGGGTTTAATTATTCCCACCTTAAATGCAGTTGGACATTCTCCTTCGAGTATCGATTTGTTAATAATAAGGGTAAGTGGTATTGCAATTATATCAGATAATTCTTTCAAAATTTGTGCAGTTAAACCATCTATACCTGGAGATTTAAAGTTTTTTAGTGTATTCATAACCTTTTTTATTTCAGATGGATTGGTAATAAAGTAAAGGTTTATGGTTTGCAATTTTTTTATTGTCTTTTTTGTTTCCTAAGTACATGTATTTTTTTACCACATTAAGAAAAACCACTAGGTTTAATCGAGTCTTTTTATATACAGGGGGTCCAAGACTTTTGATGTTGTGTGTATTTGTGGCCAGCTTGTCAGCTAGTTTATTGCCATTGCACCGCTCGTTTCCCTTTACCTAACATACAAACACGCTGTTGTCGGTTAAAACCACTTCCAGTGCCTGGTGACATTCCCATGCTGATATAGTTATCTTACAATTACGTTAATTTAGTAGTGATTGTTTATTATCTGTGTAGATAATGATGGTTTTGCCCGTTGTATGCTTATGGGCAATTTCTTTGGCAGATATGTGTCACTTACCAGTTTCAAACTGTTCATTACATGTTCGTTAATAATGAAAAAACGTACTGTTTATCAGTTTTTGACTCCAGTACATTTACCATAAAAATTGATTTTCTATCTCCTACGTCAGTAACTAGCGTATTCACATAATGTTGTCGTCGACATCCACCAAATATTAGTACAAAAATGTCTCATTATGTGCCTCATGAAAACATTTCAAAACACCTGGACAAAACTATAAACTTTTTGGTCAGTCAAAAGGATACAAGTGGTCTTTTGACTCTTACTCCAATTATTCGTTTAACTTGTGGCAATTAGCAATGTCAATATTCTTATTTACCACTAAAGTCTTCTTTACTATTGGACATTTGGACCATCAGGAATTTGAAGAAAATGTTTCAGCGAGACCTTCAAAATATCTAAGCAACGCAGTATTTTTAATATTCTGCACAGTTTTCTGCCATAGTAGTAATTTGTCATATTCTTTGCCGTAAGTTTCTTGATTTCTACTGTAGCAAGTTTTGTGTTGCTTCTCCTCGTTTTTATAATTTTATCAGGAATTTCAGGACTTTGCTCGAATCACGGTGTACTGTATATCTTACATTTAGTGTTGGTAATCGTGTCTTGCTTTTTCTTGGTCTTGTGTTGATTTTGCAAGACAAGACAAAACTGAGACAAGACTTGACAACTCGAATTACAAGACAAGACAAGATTTAAAAAAAGTCTTGCTAGACGAACAAAAAATATTGCTACGGCAAGAAAACTTGCAAATAGAAGAAGAAGGGGTAATATTTAAGAGAACATTAGCTGAAAAGATAAATATTGCATTTCTATTGTAGGTATATACGTTATATAAACGACATCAGCATTTTATTAGCAGATTATTTTTAAATCAAAATTTATTGAGCCTAGGTTCCGTTCTGTTGAATTGAACTAATTATAAATTCACTGCCACTTGACTGAAAGAACTCCGATTTTGTTTCGCCTATTTTATTCATTATTTGTAACTTATTATGTAAAACTGGTTGTTTCTAGTTAGTTTACGTCTACCAATCGACCATATCGATAGTGAACGTGTGACAAGAAATTTGCAACTCGCAAGACAAGACAAGTCAGATCGAGTAAAAATAAGACTAAAGAAACTCTTGTCATGTTCTGTAAGGCAAGACACGAGTTTTTCAAATTTTGCAAGATTTCTTGTCTGAGCCAAAATTGATCTTATTTATTTATGTAATACTTATACAGGGCGAGTTTAGATAGTCAAACTTCAGGAATAAATTCTTAACGAAATTAAAAAAAGAATGTAAATACACATACCTTTTATCTCGTTCTTCAAGGGTAATACAGGAATCTATTCCTGAAATTGGATTATATAGAATTGACTCAGCCTTTATACAGGATGATTCAGTGAAAGCTGGTGAGATTTCAGGTATGCCATCTCAATAGCCAGACATGGGACCCAAACCAAACTTAGGGTATATGTATTGTGGCCATACAGAGAACTTTGGTAGAAGAAGGATTTTACAGTTTGGGAAAAAAGTTGAAAAAAATATAGGCCTCACCTCAAATTTTCAAAATGGCTTCTTTAAATTTCGGGAAACATTTTTCTCCATAAACTAGATGTAATTTTACAGATAGGATTCAAGTTTTATTAAAAATAACTATATTTGTAGAATTTATAGCATTTTGAAAAATTATAATGTATCACACATACAATATTAATTTTCAAACTGCTGCAACTTTAACAAAAATTAAATTTTTTTAATAAAATCTGAAACCTGTCGGTAGAATTATGTCTAGTTTATGAAAAAAAAATGTTTCTCGAAATTTAAACAGGCCAATTTGGAAATCTTAGGTGAGGCCCACGTTTTTTTTTAACTTTTTTTTGCATACTCCTTATACTGAAGTTCTCTATATAGCCACAGTACATATACTATAGTTTGGTTTGGGTCCCATGTCTGATTATTAAGATATATACCTGAAATTTCACCAGCCGCCACTGGGTTGATTCATAACTACCTTACTTCTACCAAAGTTATCTGTATGGCCACAGTACATATACCCTAAAGTTTGGTTTGGGTCCCATGTCTGGCTATTGAGATATGGCATACCTGAAATCTCATCAGCCGCCACTGAATCATCCTGTATAAAGGTTGAGTCAATTCTATATAATCCAGCTTCAGGAATAGATTCCTGTATTACCCTTGAAGAACGAGATAAAAGGTATATGTATTTACATTCTTTTTTTAATTTCGTTAAGAATTTATTCCTATCTAAACTCGCCCTGTATAAGTATTACATAAATAAATAAGATCAATTTTGGCTGAGACAAGAAATCTTGCAAAATTTGAAAAACTCGTGTCTTGCCTTACAGAACATGACAAGAGTTTCTTTAGTCTTATTTTTGCTCGATCTGACTTGTCTTGTCTTGCGAGTTGCAAATTTCTTGTCGCCCAATTTTGCAAAAGATTCTTACTAAAGTTTGGTTTGGGTCCCATGTCTGATTATTAAGACATATACCTGAAATTTCACCAGCCGCCACTAGGTTGATTCATAACTTATCTAAAAGAATTTGTGATTAGATACGTCATAAAAATGGAGTCAATATCATAAAAAAATCCTTATAGTTTCAGAAAAAAAATGTTTTCAACTTTTACATCGCTGGGCTACTACATCTCTAGGTCATCGGAATGTATTCTATTCGCATTTTTAGCATTAACGTTTTTGAGATGTTTACATTAATTTTTTATATCAACTGGGAGTTGAAGGACATCGTTTCAATTGATGGTGAAGTAAGATAAAATGCTTTAGCAACTTCTTGTTTGCACGCAGAACGGTTTCCTGATAAACATGTGGCAAATGCAACTACTTTTACCGCGGTAGTGCAAAATCGTTCTCCTTCTACCGAATCGAAAAAATAGAGGTCCAGGGCGTCTACGGCGTATTGCAGCACCTGCGGAACACATTTTTCAGATTCTTAATGCGAATCCTCGAATAAGTACCAAACAAATCATTCAACGAGTACAATGAATGTCCTAATCAACGGTGTGGCGTATCATACAGGCTTAATTATATACGTAGCTTAGCATTAATACCAACCTCACCAATTAGTTTTTGCTCAAAATACCAGATTTACAGCTGACGTGTTAGTTACAGATGCAGAAATTTTTACACGGAATGGGGTGCATAACATTCATAATACCCACGTTTGGGATTTTACCCATTTCCTAATAAATCCTTTAGACTTCATTTTGTGGGGATATTTAGAAAGTGATCGCACCGAATTGGACACTAGTGATGATTTTACGCTATGATTTAACATATCATAGTTGCAGCTGCAACTAACCGAGTTTCTACTGGGTAAGATGGGCTCAAATATGTACAAGTCGATGAACAAAATTTTGAACAGTTGTTGTAACATCAAGTATGTCAAATTATTTTATTAAATAAAACCACAAAGTAATTGCGTTAATTAATAATAACAATAGAGGCGAAAGCAGTTGAATTTGCTGATATATGATAAGTGTTATAAGATTTTATTTATTTCTTTCTCTGGAAAATTTTGTCCATTCATTTTTTATTACACTTTGCCGCTGGGCCGGTCGTCGACTGCATGCTTTGCCTTGCACAAAGTCAGGTTTTACAGTTTCCAGTGCCGTGTAGAAGTGTATTTTTAAAACATTTTCGAACTGCCCTTTTTGATTTTTTTTTACAGAATCGTATTTTTAAAAGTCCCTTGTACATTAAATTTGTTTTTTTTTGTAATATGTTCTGAATCGCCCTGTATGTGATGAACTGTATGTATGAACAAAAAAACATAATAATTTATAAAAACAGTTTTTATTTAAAAATTTTGTTACTCTTACTAGTAGGTATATTAAAAAATTACAACTAGATAACAAAATATCTTTAAAAAATGCAATCACAATTTAAATCAGCAAAGATGTATACGTAGAATATATGAAAATAAATAAATAAATATATAATAAATACATAATAAATTAGTAAGTCTTATGGAATTCAAACAGTCATAACATGAAGTCGATCTGGGATCTTCAAATAAATCTGTTGTCCCTCCTGTAAGAGCAGACACAGCTGCTCGGTACAGTAAAACGTCCGTATTCCAATTTTCCAGAGTTGTTGATTGACACTAGCCGCACTATGTTGTATGTTTGCTTACAAAACGTCTTGAAATCATTCGGAAGGAGTTCCTTTTCAACGCACTCGCTCGACGTATCACTGTAACAATAACAACAATATTAATTCTGAATTGAGCTAATTTCCTTTAATTATTGAAAAATTATGAAGCATAGAAAGGTCGCATAAACTTTTTTCCTGAAATTTCCTAAATTACAAATTTTTTCTTGTACTTAAGTACGAAATACAAATCTTAACTAAATTCAAGTAATAATTAAAGAATACAGGTCGTAATAATTATGACAATAATATAGTAAGGTAAATTCAGTAAGTCTAACTCATAATTATAATTATGAGTTATACACAATGCACAAATTCTTGAGGCTAAACTAGAGGATCTAGTTGATAATTTCCGAAATACAAGATATCGAAGTTATTATCATTTTAAAACTTTTTGTAAAAATATTAAACTTAATAATAGCATGATCCGGACGAAATTTGGTACTTAGCGGTTTTTTAGGATGATAAATCGAGATCTGATTACAATTTTAATGTAAGTTGCGGAGGGCATCACCAGCAGTACTTCGCCTACGTCTCAAGCTTCATAACTTTTTTGTGCTGGGTACATGAAATTTCTGATTAAAAATTCTTGTTCCTTGATATCTTTTGTCCAAAAAAGACATAATCGAATTTAAATGTTTTATTGCATACTGAAACATCTCGTAGCAAAGAGTTAACAATGATAAGTACTGTTATTAGTTACAAAAGAGTGTCCAACGAGTCAATCTGAAACAATTTTATTGTAAATTTTGTTCGTTTCAAATTTATCATTTATTTCTTAAATTTTCCGCTATGGCTGTACCTACATTAACGCAGAAATGACCGATATGATATTAGTTTACGGTTATTGCTAAGGAAATGGTTGAAAGTCGGTGAGAGTGTACAGAGATAGATTTGGAAACAGACGCACCAAATCGCCAAACATTTGCTGATGTTGAAAAGTGTCTTCGAGAAACCGGTAGTTTTGCTTCTGTAAGGGTTGAGACGGAATCCTACGGCTAGGACACTGGATGTTAAGAAAGAAACTTTAGAATGAGTTGCAGAGGAATGGAGTCTGAGCACCAGACATCTAAGTTTGGAACTTTGTCAGAATGAGTCATTGGAGTTGCAGCATGCAATTAAACATTCAAGAAAGAACTGCTCGACAATAAACCTACTAGGTATACTAATATGCAAAGGAACAAGAATTTTTAACTAGACACAAAAAAGTTATGAAACTTTAGATGTGGACGAAGTGCAGCTGGTGACGACCTCTGCAATATACACCAAAACTGTGATCATATCTCGATTTATCATCCTAAATAACCCCTATGTATCAAATTTCGTACAGATCATGTTATTATTAAGAATATTTACAAAAAAGTTTTAAAACATATCCTCTTGCTGTCTACGACACACTGTATTTTGGTAGATTCTCATATTTTCGTCTCAGAATTTCACTAGACCTTTTAGGAATACCCTGTATAGCGCAATTTGGCATTATATCTTGAAATTCTAAATAATTACAAGTAAAAATTATAATTTGTAGTTATTTATGTTGAAGATACAAATTTGAGTGGCCCTTCTACAGTTCCATAAAAAATAAATAAGGTAACAGATACTTTCTACTTATCACTTTTCGGGTATCACTAATCCATTTTAATTGATGATGTATTTAAATTTTTATAATTCATTTAATTAATTAAATGCATATTAGTGAAAGTTATAAAATTTAAAGCGTTCACAGTTATTGAGGATATTTTCTGATATTTATAAGTTATGAATATGTCATTAAAATCATCATAATATATTCTTTTGAATAACAAATTCTTTAAATAAGTATACTACACTTTTTATGTGAAGTATTTCTTGAAATGTTCATTTCAAACGTATAAGAAAGTGGTTCTTGAAATAAGCAAATTAAGAAAACCACGAGTATAATTTTAAAAACTTCGATGTATTGTCAATCAGTTTTAAAAGCGTGACATAGCTTGGAGAACTTTTTAAATGAACAAGGCACAGTCTTTACGAAAGATGATCTGAAGATTCTGGAGTATGAATTTGGTTCCTTGTTACTAATTAAATGATAACTTCTTGTTACAATTAAAGGTTGAAATTATTAATAAAGAAATTTGACACAAAAGGTTAATCGCAATTAGTGAATAGATAAAAAATACTTACACACAAGTTTCATATGTCAAGACTTGCTCGAATCCTTGAACGTTAACTATATATCGCAACTTCATATTCACATCAAACCCTGTTTTAGGCATCACTGTCACCCTTTTCGTCCTGCACATGTTCATTTCCTCGTATTCCTCTACGGAATTCCTAATCTGAGGCACTAGCTGATCCGCAGGTTCTATCACTGATCCTGACAAAGGAGCGAACTTTTTCTTGTTCCTTTCCACTAATTTTAAGATTTCCTGTTCCGGATAATTCTTCGTCGTGTTGCAGAATATGCCCAAGCTGCAGTGATGTTTGGGCACAAACACCTTGTTCGGCCTGGAGAAGCATTGCTCCACCTGAAAGAGGATAAGGAATTAGTATAATCGCCTGATCGTTTCTCTTGATAAAATGCGATCACCAATATTGTTATCACTTGCAATGTACTCACCCAGAGCAGCAGGGAGAGTGTGGTAACGGAGATCAATAGTTGTGGATTCATTATCCTTGGGTAATAGAACGGTACTGCGTCGAGATGATTTTAAAAGTTGTATTTAAGAGATAATCCACTTCCGCAAGTAACCACATAATGCGTTAGCGAAGTGGCAATATTTATACTAAACGTTAGTAATCGGCTCTTGCGTTGGCCGTTTCTTATGTTTACACAGATACGTTTTGCCGTAGTTTGGCGAACACCAAAAATAATTCCCCATTTCCTGGAAAAATTCCCGATTCCCACTATGTTACTCGGGGTGGCTACGTGACTCTGTTGTAGACTACGATCTGTAACAAGAACGCGACTATTTCAGCATAACCATATTAATATTAAATAATACCCCATAGTATAAGTTATTTATAAGTATAGGTTTATATAATTTATTCCATAATACTGACACCATTTGGTTTCATAGAATTGAGTTTTATTTTATTTGAAACTATTCATAGAATAGAATAGAAAGTATCTAGACTTTTACATATACAGGGTGTTCCTAAGTAGAAGTCAAAAATCCGGGGACGTTTTTTTATGGGTAAAAGTAAGGTTTTTTTTGTTATATAAATGTGTATGCTATTACAAATAAAATAGGTCACCATATGCGCCATTGTATTATCTTGACTTATTGTGTCTTTACACTTTTTTATATTCCAAACCAATTAACAGCAAAATTGATTTATTTGATCAAGTGCATTTTTAGACAGTTACTTAAACTTATCTTAGGAAGGTCATGCAAAAGAATAATAATAAGAAGCCGCTATTTTATTTAATATTGTATATTGTCAAATTAAGCTTATTTTTTAAAAATATAAAGTTTTAATAATAGCTTATGCATATTCAAATGCTGAAGTAGCAAATATGGTTTACATTTATGGTCTTAGAGATGGTACTGAGGCTAAGCGAATTTATATGGAAAGATTTCTGAATCATCCAACTTTAAATAGAAGAATATTCAGAAAAGTTTTTCAACGTGTTTCGTTTACGTCAGAAAGGTCCAATTTCTGGAAGACCTTTGACTGTTAGAACTCTTGAGTTGGAAGAAGTTATTCTACATGAAATTGAAGAAGACCCAAATACTAGTACTACTAGTACTAGGGAGAATCTGAATGTGAATCAGTTTGGTCCATTCAGTAGTTATACCCGTATCACATACAAAGGGTTCAAGTCTTACTGCTCACCTACAATTTTGCCACTGGATTTTGCAAAAAAATAAATACAATGTTGACTTTATCCCTGGCATATTGTTTACCGAAGAAGGTAATCTTTCCAGATGCGCTAACTTCCACAATAAACACGTTTGGTCTGACAAAAATTCTAATACTATAATGAAATTTCGATTACAACATTAGTTTTTTTTTAATGTATGGATGGGTATTATTGGAAATGTTCTTACCCTTTCTTACCTTTTCCAAGAACTTTAACCGGGGCCTCCTCTGGGGGCATTTTATTGAAAATGTTTTACCTAAACTACTTACTGATGGTCTCTATGCGCTAAGACAAAAAATGTGGTTTATGCACGACGGGGTTTCCCCACATTTTAGTTTGACTGCTCGAGAATTTTTAAATGAAATATTCGGTAATAATGTAATTGGACACTCAACAACCAGGTCAACCTTGGCCATCCAGATCACTCGATAGAACCCTATTGATTTTTTTGTTTGTAGACATTTCAAGACATTAGTTTATTCACGATTTAATGTGAACCTTACATTGAATCTGAGGAGTACTTACGTCAACGTAAAATCATTAATATTAATTTTTACATTACAATAATTCAAAAATATAAATACATGAAAGTGGTATTAATTTTATACTTTAAACTTATGACCATATGAACTCCAAAAAATTATACCATACTTAAGCCTTGAAAAACAATGGGTGTAGTAGTAAGTAACTGTAGTACAATCCAAAACAAACAGTTGCAAGTTTTTTTATAGGTGACATTTGCATAAGATTCTAACTCAAATTAATGTTTAAATACAGACCCAAAAATTTGATTTCTTGAATCTGTTGTATGGAGTTTTGATCGATTCTAAGCAAATGACTGAACATTTGTACTGTTTAGTCTAGGAAGGAAATTCATAATAACAGTTATATATAATTGTTCACAATAAGATAATTGTTCCAGAACCAATTACAAAGGTCTTTTAACTTTGATTGAGCTGTATTTCTTAAAAAAAAAACAAAAACGTTTTCACACACCAGATGTGCGGTAGCATATAAATAGTATACAGTTATTATTAACACTGCATATTAAATCATTAACAAATATTATAAATCATAAGGGTCCCAATACTGACCCCTGCGAGACGAGACTCCACACGTAATAATTTCAGGTTTTGAACGCATGTTATTAACTTTTATAAGCCAGCTATCAAGTTTATCTCTAAATCCATATTTATATAACTTTTCAAATACTTTACTCAGATCCATTAAGATTCCCAGTCATTTTTTATTATTATTGGCATTAAACCTAGATCATTTAAGAAATTGATAACTGCTGACAGATTGTACGTACTAGCTCAAAAACCGTGTTGACTATTGACAATCTACTTCACAATAGTTAACTATTGTGAAGTTGATTGTACTTAGCCGCAAATGCTTTATGAAGCATTTCTTTTACTTTTTAAATTGTGGAAAACATAGATATTGGCCTATAGTAATCATTATTAAACAACGATTTCATTTCTTGTAAATCGGTACAACTGCTGTCTTTATAATACTGGGAAATATATCTTATCGCAACGAAAAATTGACCAAATATACTAAAGACTTAACAACAATTGAAATTACATATTTGAACACATTAGAACTAATATCATCTACACCACAAGAGTTACTGTTTTAGAGCTCTGATATATTATAGATCTCATTCTCATTAACACCTTCTAAAAATATTGTAGTTTATTACATTTTATGGCAGATATATTAATATCATTGTTAGATATGTTGTTTAATAACATATTCACTGAAGAAATTAGCTAGTAGATGGGAATCATTAATTTTATTGTCTTGAAATATTATTTCCGTATATTTGTCGTTTCAGATTTTTTACAATGTACCTCATCACCGAGAGCCGACCAAGCAGCCTTTGATTTGTTTTTATGTGACTGATATATCATATCGTTCAGTATTTTTTTGCCTAAAAGACAATAAAAAAGTTATTCTTAAATTCGAGCTCGATGTTTATAAAAAAATGAGGCAAAATTCTCTTTTCTTCCGGAAAATCGAAGCCTATAAATAATATGATAACCATCATCCGAGATGGCTTAGACCTGTCAACTTTCATGCGGTATTTTTTTTTACAGCATTTTCAATTGTAGAAACGACAGAAATGAACATTGATAACAATACCTTATAGGTAACAGCTAATCCGATTAGTTGCTGCATTTTACATTTTACAAATTTCTTTATTTAATTACTATAAACCCTTTAACGAATTTAGAAAATGGGCACTAAAACTGACAATAAATTGTTGGTGGTTGCCTAACTTTCTAAACAAAATGTAATGTTTTCTTAAAATTAACCATTTCTGAGTAAAAAATATATTTAGTAGGCGTCTGTCACGTTGGCATTTTGTAATGTCAACTTAATTATAATTAATAGCTAAGTACAATATATGTAAAACACAGCAACATTATTTAAAAATAATCACTGGTCTGTTTTACAAAGAATTTGGTCAAATAATTTTGAAAATATTTTTAGTGTACCACAAGGTTTAGTATCGGGGCCACTATTGTTTGATATTTTTTCATTTATGATGCAAACATAATATCAGTTTCACCCCTGTTACATGGCTATAAAGTAAAGAATGTATAATTTCCACACAATATTAATGTTGCTCAATTCATTTGTTAGATAAAAATGTAGAATATTAAGTTCCTTCAACTGATTATTCGAGGTTATTCGAAAAGTTTAAATGTGAACCTCTGTAATGTTCATTATCTTATTGATTAATATAACAAACTCTCAATTTCACATGACTTTTAACTTCAGTACGTCATTTTAGTACCTGCTTTTTATTTAAAAACAATCAACAGTAATATATTGCATTATTCTCCTATGTAAAATGTTTAAGAATTATGATCTAGTTAAGAACGCCATATATGTATAGACTTTTATCTTACATTTCTTAAATTTTATATGTATTCTATTTGTTTCTTCTTTCTGCTAGATTTTTTTAAGTTAATAATATTTTAATGTTTTTTTCTTGTTTCCTGAATTAATTTAAATAGATAAAAGTATCTAAGCTAGGAATACAAAATATATACCTCATTTTAAAACATAAAATGAATTCAAATAATATTTTATTCTTTAGTTAGTCCATTTTAGATCCCATTTATTAGCTTTACATTGAAAACACTTTTAACCTTAAAACTATATGATGACTTGGAAACATGAACAAAATTGTATTATTTTTTAAATTATTTCTCTTAAATGACAATACAAATGATAGATTTGGCTGCTAGAAAAAATGCATAATATAGAAGAAATGTTCATTACACTGGCTTATTTTTAATAAAACACCCTGTAATGATTGTACTCTAATGCACGCTTTGTTTATTTAAGGTATGGATCCTGGTTTTGGGATTTTGAATTCATAAGGAGAAAATAGGAAGTCAATTCTGCTTGTATGGTAATATTGAAGATCTCCTAAGTGGTTATAAGGAAAGGTGACGTCAATCTTTGTTTGAGAGTTCTTAGTTGCTGGTGCATAGGTTTTACCATCCTTTCTCATTTTTTCACTGAAGTGATTGTGGTTTACAGTATCATTCACAAAGCTGTTTACGGAAAATGTCTTCTCTTTCACGCGGACAATCGACTTATAGAATAATGATAACAGTCAGATAAGAGGTGAGGTTATTAGTTTGTCACTATTATTATTGTTGCTGTTGTCATTTAGTGTCCAATAACAGGATTACATAAAAAATGTAAATCCGTGGTCGGTCTACAAAGAAATAGAATTGCAGTAAGTGTGAAATAACATTTGTACAATTTGTATCAATAACAGTGAGTACTGTAGTAAAGAATTAGCATACGATTTTAAACCAGATAATGATGTATTAAAGAGATCTAAATGAATAAAGTAATCATTATAATTCTTCTGTAACATACGTATTGGAGAATTACTTGCAAAAAATATAAAAAAGATTAGCATATCTAGAAAATTGTGAATGGGTATTAAAAGAAATTATACTGAGAATATAAGGAGAATCAACAATATTGGTAAGTAATTTATAGAAAAATATACTCTCCTAGAGACAAGGTTTTTAAACGGTAGTATGACAATCTGATCTCACATGGTTTGTAATATACATTTTTATTAAACCTTCTTGTTTTTTGAACATTCTCAAATCGATCTATGTAATTGTAATATAAAGGGCTCCATAAAAGACTACCATATTCTAAATTACTAAGTAATGCATTGTGCAAAATAATAATTGAATAAGGGTTAGTAAAATGCTTTGTATTGTGTAATATAAAGCCTTGAGTTCTCATAGAATTTTGTGCTATTGAGTCAACATATGCCTCAAAGGATAATTGGCTGTCTAAATCTGGAAAGATCTTTCTCCACAGATCGAACATTATTTGACATTTTACGGTCATCAACAAATAAATCATAATTCGAATATTTGAAGCAAGAACCAATGTCGTTTATAAAAAGAGAAAAATAAGGGAGGTCCCAGGTGGGAGCCTTGTGGTATTCCAGAGGTTATCCTGTGGTAAGTAATTGTTCAAATCTAAGACATTAGCTTCTATTAGTGATATAAGGCAATAAGTCAGCAAAGCAATTAATTAATAGTGACAAATGATGTACTTTGTCGCTTTTGAAAAGTAGGTATTCACAGCGCTCACTTGCATGTTATTAACCAAAAAGGCATTGAATTATTAATCTGTCACAAAGACATCCATGTAGATTATAACTTTTCAAATGTTTCATTAAAAAAATTCTTAGTAAGTATTGATTCAAATATTTTACCGAATACACGGAGAAATATAACGATTATTGCTAATTTCATCCTTAGAACTATTAGAACTATTACTATTATTTTCCATAAGTTTGGGAAACAACTACCAATTAAGGTAGATATATTACTTTCATTAGAATAGGTATGTATCATTTGACACAAGTACTTAAGAAAAAATTGATAAAAGGCATTACAGATATCCTGATCAGTAGACAATCCATAATATGGGACACGATTATTACTTGATTTATTAGAAATGCTATACCAATATCTTATATTATTCACCTTCCTTCAATTCCTTTATAATCAATTTTTATAGATTTTTTTACATGTCTTCTAAGATATGAGAATGATTTGTATGCAGCTGCTACATTGGACATATTTTTATTATTATAATAATTGTCGTCGTCGTTATTTGACGCTAATATCATATATGTGTACACTATGTAATACTACTGAAATTTAATATTTTTTCAGTTAGGTAGCTTATCCTGCCTGAAAAGAATGCAAAGGTGTGGAAAAATAAACCTATTTTTAGAGTACATTGTACTAGTAGTCGTCCAATATTTATAATTAACCTGTAATGTTACAATTAAATTTAAAGTTTCATGTAAATAGACGCCTTTGTGGTTTATTTATAAAATGGACTAGTGGAAGTCTGCGCTAGAGGTAAGTCAGGTGTAGGTTTCTTACGCCTGGTGTACTGAATTTTTTAAATTGTCTACTTCTTGTCACACTACATTAAAATATAGTATTACGAAAAAGGATAGTAATCTTCCTTATACGATTTACACAAGAATAGATGAATATTTCGCGTTATTACATCATTTAAATTTTCGTACTTCCAAAAGTGTAATGAACTACTAGTTCCATCATTTGTTTGCTTGCTTTGTCTAATAAATTTATTTAGTTTAGATAAACATGTTTTTCTGCATTTTTGAAAAGTTTTAGTCATTAAAAAACATCTGCGAAAGCAGATTTCCTTTAAATTCGCTGGAAAAAGTGACTCATCAATGTGTGTGATTGAAAATTATTTTTAGACTTTGAACATTGGTAAATAGTATCTCTTGTAGAACGCAAGTTTAACAGCAAATAAACATACGCCTGCATTCTTACTCACCAGGAAACATTTTTCCTTCTACAGTTTGTGGTATTCCGGCACGGTCTAGGTATTTGCTTACGTGTAACTTGAAAGGATATGACGCCTTCGGTAAAAAAGTACGTAGGATAATTACTATTTCTTTACTTTTGGTTGTCAACACTACTATCTGCCTAAATTAGATTCGACACACCCAGCTCAGTTTTGTTTAAATAAAAAAGTCTTGAATACACAGATATACAGCGTCTCCCAAAATATAAGGCCATACCATTAACCACATAGTCTTTGGACAAAAATAATGCGACTGTTTCAATATACAAGATGTTAAAGTTACATTTTAAAAAACTATTTTTGTTAATAATCCCATTGTTTTGTAAGATACACACATGAAATTTTGCACGTACTTTGATCTTATTCCGGCATACTTATCATGTAATTTTGGTGAAAAAATCGAAGGGCAAATGGAGGTAACTTTGGAATGCAGTACCATCCTCTCCAATTATTTATAAGTACACCTATGCAGTTTTTTCTTGAAATATCAAACGTAGAATTTTCTTCTTGTCATTTTATCTCGTTTGCAATTTTTTGTCCATTTTGGATAAAAACCATATGTATTGATGGGTTACAAAAGTCTTAGCGGTCGATGAATGTAAGTAAAAAATAGTGAGCTCTAAAAACAAATGTCCATCTTGTCAACATAATGACATTAGTTACTATTAATTCTTTGATTTGGCAAATCGAGAAGTAGTAAGTGGTTATTAAGTTTTTAATTTAAGACCATATGGCTAATAGGGTGACAGTAGTTAATTTGACTTTTGCAGATATGGCAGATATGCATTTAATGTTTTGCACTAACAATCATTTTAACTCATAATCAATTACTTTTACGAAAAAGTATTACACCATTGTAAGAAAATGTTTTCGGAAATATTTTGACAGTACAAAAAAGTAACAGAAAGAAAATAAATTAAAAATATATTTTTTTAATTGTAATTTATTATGTTTATTAGGAAAATCCAATGCAAATGCAAGCCTAGCAGAGCGACGTTGAGCACAAACTGATCCCAACAGACCACATCCTAAAAGGAAGTTTAAATTTGGATCGACATCTTTGTGAAACCGGAAAGTTTGTGGATCAGAAGTCCGCAATTTGCGGCCGACATAGAAAATTAAGCACTGAACAAGAAAAATAAAACTTAGCACTGGTAGAAGAAGAACCAAGCACAAGTACAAGGATTGTTTGTCGACTTCTGCACCCGTATCACATCCAACGTGTGCAAAATATTCTTCCCCAAGATTTTGCTTCTAGGATGCAATTTAGTCGTTGCTTCTTAACACAGCATGATGTATTGACAAACATGCATAACAGCCACGTATGGGTAGATTTGCCATGCAACAATTGTAGCACACCATCAATTTACATTCAGGGTTAATGTCTGGGCGGGCATAGTGAATGATTTTCTGTTGAGTCCCGTTTTCATACCAAATAATTTAAATTCAGCATCATTTTTAAATTTTCTGCAAGATGAATTCCGATATGTTTTACATGATTTACCTGTTATCGTACGTGACGGTATGTGGATGGTGCTCCACCCCATTATGGTAGAAACGTCCGGCAGTAACATAGATGTGTTAATGAGAAGGGTGGGCAAGTAGAACATTTGTTAAATTAGTAGTAGTTAATTAATTATTTGATTTAATGTTATTTAGGTAAAAAGTTATTATGTTGATTGTTCATTATTACTATTACTGAATGAGACTATTAATTTGTGGTTGATAAGAGAACTGTGTTACAGATTTTAATGCCATATTATTTTTTCAATTCATCAGTATTCCTCATTTAAAAAAATTTAGAATTATCCATTTTGTTAATAATTAGCAAATATGCATTCAGTAAGTATTACGATTTGCTAAGTTGCCAAGGTATTGTAATAATAGGTATATCCACAAAATTTCAGTTTCACTTGAAAATGGTAGTGAATGATAGATTTATGGTCACTACAAATTGCCGTTTTTCTCCAAAACGGAGCAGTTAAACAAATAATTACAAAACAGATAAAATGATCAGAAAAAAGTTCTACGTTTGATATTTCAAGAAAAAGCTGCATACACGTACTTAGAAATAATTGGAGGGGATAAAGGGTACTGCATCCCTCAGTTACCTTAATTAGCCCTTCGATTTTTTTCACCAAAATTACATGATAAGTATGCCGGTGTATCTTACAAAACAATGGGATTATTAACAAAAATAGTTATTTCAAATGTGACTTTAAAACCCTGTACATTGAAACAGGGACGCCCAAAAAAAATGGCATAAGGAAAGTCGCATTATTTTTGTCCAAAGAATATGTGATAAATGATATGGCGTTCTATTTTGGAACACCCTGTATAACGACTTTTAAATGTTTATCCAAGGGAATAATTCTTATCGAGCAGGACTTTAAAATTATACAGATAACTTCTCGTTTCTAGTACTTTATAAATTAATTGTTAATATTTCAAATATTTTTAAAAAGGAAGTGGTGTTGCGGTTTCTTTATCAAAATTACGGGACTGGATTCGTAGGCATAGTACATTTAAAAGAGGACAATACTACTTGTCTTACGGTCATTTTGATGTCAAACATGAAGCTATTAACACAGTATTTCTTCGCAGTTATTTTTGCTCTCAGTGGGGTAAGTTTGTTTGTTTATTTATTTTATGATTGCTTTCATACGCAAGCTACAGCTTATGTGAAAATAGTGAAGATAAGTGACTGCAGTACATCAATACCAATTATAACTTTTAAACTATTACAAGTGCAATAGCAACAATATATGCAGGGTGATTCATTAACAATGGGAAATCCGAGAGCTGAATTTACTACACGTCAAATGGTGACCATTGGCGCAAACATGTCTTATCCGAAAGTTGATAGTTTCGGAAATGCATTGTGTTGAAAGTTACAATTTAATTTGTTTTTTGCGATTATTCTGAAAATATGTAGGTTAGGTTAAATTAAACTAACCAAACTGCGTCTAGTTGGAAGTGTCTCATATCATATCATCATATCGTCTCCGCCATAGAAGCCGGTAAATAATGACCACAAAATTGTTTTGTGATAACAACTGCTATCAAATGAATAATTAATTGTGTATTCTTACTTGTAGTAATAATTATGTGCGTCACAATGAATTTTCGAATGATGAAATGAGATATATGATCTGTGTGTATGCACAAGAAAATTTCAATGGTCTTTCAACTAGAAGATAGTATGAATTATATTTCAACCGAAGACAATCAAATGATAAACTATTTAGAAATTTATACAATCGCTTAAGCGAAACAGGATCTTTCTATCCCAAACGTAATAACAGGGCTGTAAAGAGTATTCAAGTTAAGCAAGAAGAGGAAGATAGTAACCGAAAATCCAGATATAAGTATTGGTATCTTACATACTACAACAAGCATTAGTCAACGTACGATTTGGAGAATTTTAAATAAGTAAGAAGAAATTATATCTATTTCATTTGACTTTTGTACAAAATTAGTTACCTAAAGGTTTTTCTGCCCAACTACATTTTGCCCATTTTCTATAAAAACTGGCGAACTAATAATTTGTAGGATGGTGTGAAAGCAAGACATTTCCAACACGAATTTAAACTGAATGTTTGGTAAGGTGCAATTTGCAATTTTTTGTTAGATCCTTTGGACTTCTTCCCAGTTTAAATGCCCAACTGTATTTAAATCTTCTTCAAAAAAATTTGGCCGAATTGCTTGAAAAAGTTCCACTTTATTTATGAAGACATGTGGTTCATGCATGACGGAGCAGCATCGCATTTTTCTCGGCCAGTGCGTGCATATTCAGATGCAGTTTGATTGGCTGTGGAAGCATTTTTGCTTGGCCACCTAGAAGTCCGGACTTCAATCCTCTCGATTTTTCCTAAAAACCAAACCAATCAAATAACTTATTGGTTCGCGTGAAGAGTTGTGGCAAACAATACAAATCGCTGCCAACCAAGTCAGACGCAATCCCATTATGTTGTTTCAAACTTGGGAGATATCTCAGAAAACGCTATGTAAAATGTGTCAGCATTACCGGTGGAGCAATTAATTTAACTTTCACTTGTTTTATTTTGTTTTATTGTTATGTGTTGCTATAAAATTAAACATGAATACATAATTAATGGAAACAGGTTCCTCTTTCAGGTTTTTAATGAAGTTGTGAAAATGTTAGAGATACAGGGTAAACATTTATTAACTAAATCCCGGTGAAATTGGTCCTAAGTAACGCCCTCTATGAGTAACGCTGAAATTACAACAATCATTTTATTCATCGCTTAAAAAATATAATTTCGCAAATTTTCAAGTTCCTAACCTGCATATTTTCAGAATAATGTTCAAGTAATACAAAAATTATTTTAATTCTTTAAAGAGGCAGAGACTTTTGAACAAATTTCAACACATTTATAATAATTAATATTTTTGATTTGAAATGTACATTGTCATTTAAACTTAAGTATTATTTTTCTATGTGTACTATTTTTTCAATCGATTCTATGTGCTGTTAATTTTCAGTGTTAATTTTTTATCTGCAGTTTTTTGTGTAATTATATTCTTAATAATAATTATTATTGTATTCGTATACGAATATCTCTGCCAGAATTTCGACCAACTGAATATTTTAGAAATGTATGTCAAAAACCATCTTCTCGAAGTTATGTCAAAAAAATTGTAAATTGGAATTATTGTTAATATCATTTTTCATTTTAGTACTGCTATGGTATCTCACAAGAAGAAATCGAATTTAACAAATGCTACGAAACAGTATGCTGGAACCCAGAAGACTATCCGGCGGAGAAGATAATGACTAAGCTATACGAAGCGAACGAAAATAACATGGGTACATTCGGCAAGTTTGAAGAACTTGAAGAAACTTTTCGTAAAGAAGCGGCATCTTGCAGTCTTTGCAAACATCAGACTAGTTTAAGGATATCTCCACTGACACTGCAAGACGGCATCGATACCTATTACATTGTGAGGACACAAAACTATCAGCATAGCATCACGTTGAATATATGTGAATCGTAAGTAAAACAAATTGTTTTATTAGTAACGGTTATATTTTGAATATATTGCTTTTTCCTTGATTTCGTTGTTTGCATACCACTGTATGCAAACGAAAGCACTTCGAAAAGTAACGAATAAATTAATTATTTTTGAAATTGAGAAGTTTTCGAAAAAATCTCCTGGCACGTCGATTTTGTTTTTTAAAAAAGCAGTTTTTGACATACGACCCATATTTGTGCCGTCATCGTTGTTCGAGATATGACGTCATCGACAATTTTTTTAAATGGCAACCCCCAATTTTGACCATGCTATTTGAAAGAGCGTGTCATTCTACATACCTACATACATCATGAAAAATTATGGTGTTACATAACAAAAATTTCAAGAAAATAATGTTTGAAGATTTTAAAATTTAATTTTCACAATACTGCGCACCTCCCCATTATGCAACATCTGTCCGTGATTATTTAGATCAGCTGCTCCCGAATAGTTGGATAGGGAGAAGGTGGCCGATTGAGTGGTCAGCCAGATCGCCTGATTTGACACCCCTAGATTATTTCTTGTGGGGATACTTAAAAAGCAAAGTATACGTTACTAGACCGGTTAATTTAGAAGATTTAAAAGCAAGAATTTGTCACGAGATACATCGTATACTTCCTGAAGTTATTGATAATGTCCAAAAAGAATTAATTAATCGTCTTGGCTACTATCAGGCAGCCAACGGTGCACAATTTGAACATTTAATTTAATCTATTTTTTACATAACCATTAGCATTTTCAGTATTGTGGAAATTAAATTTTAATGTTTTGGAAAGCACTGCATAACGTATAGTACTATGTAAAAATATTATATACAATAAACGACAAATGGCAAGACCTACTCAAGATCTACATTAACAATCTAGGATCTAAATTCAACCTTTGCCATTTTTAAAGTGCGCCTTTGTGAAATCATATTTGTTAGTGCACGATAATATTGTACGCTATGCGAACAATAATATGCAAATTCAGTGATAGCACGTAATATGAACACTCACTTTATCTGTATCTAGATAACATTTTTAGTTTTCATCTGATATCTAGATGATATTATTATTACCTTGGCACAACACTGGGTCTGTTACTTTTAATTTATGTAAATTACTTGTGATGGCCGGTCAATTATAATTCTGATTTCTTTGTGGACGCGTTTATTAACATTTCGCCGTTTAACTCACTAGAAGCATTTATAATTTTTTCTTTCAATTGATTAATATCTGGCGAAGGTGTTTTGTAAACCTTATTTTTTAAAACCTTCCATAAAAAATCGAGGGGTATTAGATCTGGTGATTTTCCGGGCCACTGAATTGTTCCATTAATCTCAATATATTTTTCTGGGAAAGGCTGTTCAATGTATGTTCATAAAAATAAGGCCCAATTAAATGCCTACCGATTATGCCACGCCATACATTCATACTTCATAATGGCCTTGGTTTGGCACTGGATTTACAATGTGGGTTTTTTCAATGGACCAGTAGTGATTGTTGCGCTTGTTTGGCAAACCATTACTGAGAAACCGACCAAAAGGTTCTGATCAACAGTTTCTACAATTTGAGTTGTAAAGTCTGTTTTCAAGCTTTTTCTGAATAAGAAAACATTTTGTAAGCACAAATATTATACGTTTGATGTTCGTATTGGGTAATGCCAAATATTTTGTGACATTTATGTACTTTAAACAAGGAACATGCAATTATTTTCTGACGACTAAATCCTTCCACCGGTAATGTGATTTTTAGGTGGAATTTCTTTTGAGACTGTTTAGGACTATATTGCTATAACTTTTAAATGGGTAGTAATACAGAAAAAAATTTCTAGCAAAAGTTTATTAAAAAAAGAGAGCTTTTTAATAAGAAAAAAAATTGGGAATATTTCTGGAAAAAATATAATTGATGACGTCATTAGTCGTTTCCTTCAAGTCCCAAAGATAATAATTTCGATTGAAAATGGAGTTTATCTCATCCCATTTAATACCATGTGTCCCAAATTTTATTTAAATTTTTTGTATCCTTACAGTAGGCCCATACTATCGAGTTTGAGACATCCTGTACAATCCGTTCTCTTAGCTGTTGTTATAGTCTGTTTAGAAATGAAAGAGAGTAATAAAAGCTTATTATGTATGCAAATCGTAAATAAATGTAGTACTGGTGCTTATATTCAATATTTTCATATTATGCATTATCGGTATAGATGAGGTGTAGGTACGTTTAAAAAAACTTTGTGTGATCGAACCGTATTAAATTGTAGCAGGTAGCTAAAATTTAATCTCCGACAATCTGTCTTTGTCTATGCTGCTTCAATTTCTCGGTCCATTTCTCTTATATGTAAAAAATATAAAAACAGCATTTCAAAACTAGAGGCTACTTTAAGCATCATAAAATATTTATTTAAATTTAATGAATAGACTTTTATTCCACACAAAAATATATGTATTTTGAAAATTCAAATTATGGTGAGTAAATGTAGTGTTGTATAAATGTACAATAAAGAAAACAAAAAAGTAGGTATATTAAAATTCATCCTCTGAATATTCTGATGAATTATCTTCGTCTCCTAGATTGATAACGATAGGTTCCACGTCGAGTTTCCACATTTTCTCCTCTTCTTTTTGTATATGATGTATACATCTATACCAGTTATCTGCAGTTACTCGTTCCAAGGAATTTTTTAACAAAATTTTCACGCCACTTAATTTAAATGTAGTATTATTTCGCGCTACATCTCCTTTTACCTGCGCCCAGACTAATTCGACTGGGTTAAGTTCACAGTGAGAAGATGGTAACCGTAGTACCGTTATTTGGTAATTTGTTGCCATTTCATCGATAACATATTTATTCTGATCTTTATTAAGATTGACAAGTGTCAAAAGTTCCTTTTTCACCATATTTGTTTCAAAAGAAATCTTTTTTCCGGATAACCATTGAATTATATCGGCTTTCCTTCAAGCAGTCGTAGGTGATCGCTCGGTCTGCCGTCAGTGGTAACTGGAATTATCCATGACAATTATAGACCCCGGAGCAAAAAAATCCAACATATGTGTAAAATACTCTTCGAAAACATCTGCGTTCATGCCTTCGTGATAGTCACCTGTATTTTTAGATTCAAATAAAAGTAAACCGCCATCTACAAAACCACTGGCACTACCTATAGGTGTCACTATTAATCTTCGCCCTTTACTTGAAGGTGTCTTGAACCCTGTTGAAAGTCCATTCAAAAATGCTTGTCAAAAACATTTTACATTTTTATCTTGCCATACTTTTGTTACAGTATATCCCTCGTTGACCCAAGTTTCGTCTAGATAATAAATATTCCTCCCTTCGTCACGGAATTTTCTGATTGATCTTAAGTAGGATCTTCGCCAACAAATAATTTCATCTTTATGGATAAGAACTGACTTCCTGTTCTGCTTTTTCCAGTAAAAATTCAACTCTCGTAAGACGGCCCATAATTTGCTTCTACTGATTTTTGACATATCGCTGTCCTCTGAAAGTTCACTTAAAATTTTATTTAGCGTTGGTATTTCTTTTTTAAAATAAAATGAGTGTACCTTTCTGCGAATGACTTTTTTGAAGAAATCATTTGTAACGACTTTTGATCTCCCTGTAGATGATTTTGGGGGATTTACAGTATCTTTTTCATTTTTTGTTTCCTTTAAAAGTCTGTAGATAGTCGATTTTCCAATCCCTGTAATTTTGATGGAAATCGAGGACAACGATTTGCCAAAAATCAGTAGAAGCAAATTATGGGCCGTCTTACGAAAGTTGAATTTTTGCTGAGAAAAGCAGAACAGGAAGTCAGTTCTTATCGATAAAGATGAAATTATTTGTTGGCGAAGATCCTACTTAAGATCAATTAGAAAATTCCGTGACGAAGGGAGGAATATTTATTATCTAGACGAAACTTGGGTCAACGAGGGATATACTGTAACAAAAGTATGGCAAGATAAAAATGTAAAAAGTTTTCGACAAGCATTTTTGGATGGACTTTCAATAGGGTTCAAGGCGCCTTCAAGTAAAGGGCGAAGATTAATAGTGACACATATAGGTACTGCCAGTGGTTTTGTAGATGGCGGTTTACTTTTATTTAAATCTAAAAATACAAGTGACTATCACGAAGACATGAACGCTGATGTTTTCGAAGAGTATTTTACACAGATGTTAAATCTTATTCCTCCGGGTCTGTAATTGTCATGGATAATGCCAGTTACCATTCACGGCAGACTGAGCAGACGCCTACGACTGCTTGGAGGAAAGCCGGATAATGGTTATCTGGAAAAAACATTTCTTTTGAAACAAATATGGTGAAAAAGGAACTTTTGACACTTGTCAATCTTAATAAAGATCAGAAAAAATATGTTATCGATGAAATGGCAACAAATCGCCAAATAACGGTACTACGGTTACCACCTTATCACTGTGAACTCAATCGAATTAGTCTGGGCGCAGGTAAAAGAAGATGTAGCGCGAAATAATACGACGTTTAAATTAAGTGACGTGAAAATTTTGTTAAAAAATTCCTTGGAACGAATAACTACAGATAACTGGCAAAGATGTATACATTATGTACAAAAAGAAGAGGTGAAAATGTGGGAACTCGATAATTTAATTGACGTTACTGTGGAACCTATCGTTATCAATCTAGGAGACGAAGATAATTCATCAGAATATTCAGAAGATGAATTTTAATATAACTACTTTTTTATTTTCTTTATTGGACATTTATACAACACTACATTTACTCACCATAATTTGAATTTTCAAAATACATATAGTTTTGTGTGGAATAAAAGTCTATTTATTAAATTTAAATAAATATTTTGATAATGATATTGAATAATTTTTTTTGAATTACTAAAAACCCTCTTACCCCGGTTATGATGCTTAAAGTAGCCTCATGTTTTGAAATGCTGTTTTCATATTGTTTTCTTATAAGAGAAATGAACCGAGCAATTGAAGCGGCATAGACAAAGACGGATTCTCGGGGATTAAATTTTAGCTACCTGCTACAATTTAGTCCGTTCCGATCACACAAAGTTTTTTTAAAAGTACACCTCATCTATACCGATAATACATAATATAGAAATATTGAATATAAGCACCAGTACTACATTTATTTACGATTTGCATACATAATAAGCTTTTATTACTCTCTTTCATTTCTAAATAGACTATAGGATTAAAAGTGAATACTTTCGTTGACATAATTTTTTTTTCTCAGTAACCTTAGAAACTCAGTCAAAAAATGTCATAGTTTAGTGACAGTTGGAGAAAAATAATGTTACTAATAAATATATTTTTTCCTATATATGTTTTAATTATATTTGCCATTTCAATTTAGGTGGTCGGCATTCCCCGTCTCTCCTCTACAAATTATATAATTATGATGCGATATTGTTGAAAAAAAGTAAAGCATTTGGCAATTTTAAGCAAAAGCAAAATTTAAGCTTATTGATGTAAAACGAGAACAGTAATAAATATTTTTTTGCACAGGGACGAAGTACAGATAGCTACATCCCTATGCCTGAACAAGAGTGACAGTAAGGAAATTCTAGATATCCAGAAAGCTTGCGAACAGAAGTACAGTAACATAAAATTTTTAGTGTATGACGAGAAAAATGACAATTTTATAGAAAAAACGCTGCAATATCCCAGTGCCTGCGTCTGTACCGTACGGAAGAATTGAAAATTTGTGTGTATTTGATCTAATTATTTGACTGTAATTTATAGAATAATAAAGTTGTATAAGGATTCCGTCAATATTTATTTATTAAGTTAAAAGTTATATCTGTAATTTTTTTTATTCACAGTTAATGAGAAACGCAACGGAACATTATTAGTTTTTTTTCGTTCTGATTTAAATGATGTAACTTATATGATTAAATTGATGTGATTTATTTGATAAAATCGATTGTAATGCATTGAGTGGTGGGAGAGTGATGCAAAACAACAAAACATTTACATTTAACAGTTGATAATAACGTTAATCGTTGTTAATATTTTCTTATGGTTCATTGAAAAGAGAATTTCAACACAGGGCACAAAGAAAATGAATGGACGTATTTTAAAGACAAATATAGATGCCTCTATTATGCTGGAAAGCAGTAGCACCGACAGTGATAATTCAACAAGTAGCAACATTATTCTCGAAGAGACAGGGAATGCGAAATGCTTGTCAGAGAAAATAATTTAAAAACAAAATTTTAAATTATGTTGAAAACATTGTTGCGTTGTATTCTGAGGGCGATTTTAGAAACCATTATAGAATATATACGGAAAAAATATTGTAATGGAAATTCATATAATTGTAGCAACAAATAGATCCCGTTACCAATTTTATCAAATGAAAAATATGAAAATGTGATACTTACATATTTTTATGATTGTAAAAGCATTAACTACAATTTGCAGATGTTGCTATGTTTTTAAATAATATTGTATTATAGCAAAGTCTCATACAACTAGTTTTTGGACCTATACATATATTTATATCTTCCCTTCATTCTAATTACGTTTTTTTAAGCTAGTAAAGCAACCTAGTGCTAGTAAGCTAGCAAGCTAGTAACTCTAGTTCCATGTAAACGGAACTAGCTTAGTTTTTAAGTTAGTAAGCTAGTGAAAAACCAAGTAAACTATCATCTAAGTTTCGGTATGAATGGGTTCTATTATTTATGCTAGTAGCTCCTCTAACCACCAAATTTCCTAGCTTTGTGTATTGGCTTCATGTGATCGGAAAAACTAGATGGAAGCTAGTACATATTCGGCTAGTATATTGTGAAGACGCACCGTTTTGTATTTTCTGCATATACAGGGTGTCCGAAAAAATCGTGTACAGCGAAAGACCACAGACTCCTGGGTTCAAAATAAGCCGATTTAGCCAAATTTACTTCCAATATTTATTTCCAAAATTGCTTCATTTAGCCGCTAGGAAGCGCCAAAGTTCGAGAAAAATTTTTATTCCGAATATCTCGAAAACGACTTGATCGATTATAATAATTTTTGGACTACGCAGTTATAAGTCTAACCGACACTTTTTCACATTATTTAAAATCTTTTACAGTCATTAGAAATATAAGAAAAATCATGTATCATGCAAATATAAGCACATATTTTTGTAACCACCTGTACAATTACTGTCAGTTTATATTGAAAAATGAGGAACAGAAACAAACACAACAATAACAACAACGAATAAAGTGAGATCTAAAGTAACTAAGTAGTTGAAGAATAAACCGAGAGACTAATTTCAGTAGCTTATTAGATTTGACACACAACTGATACTTAAAATATCAGAGCCAAATTCTGGTACTTTGTTATTTGTTGTAGAACTAATAAATGCTGATAATGTTGACATACAAAAATTTTTTTCCTAAACTACTCATCTATTCAAAATTCTGAAAGTATAGAAAAAGTTTCTAAATAAAGTCAACTACTAATAGAAAAAAGCTGACAGTAATTATACAGGGGGTTAAAAAATATGTGCTTATATTTGCATGATACATGA
The DNA here is from genome assembly GCA_037114965.1 of Monochamus alternatus. Taxonomy (NCBI): domain Eukaryota; kingdom Metazoa; phylum Arthropoda; class Insecta; order Coleoptera; family Cerambycidae; genus Monochamus; species Monochamus alternatus. The sequence goes on along the minus strand of CM073435.1, from coordinate 17,002,959 downwards.
TTTTTCTTATATTTCTAATGACTGCAAAAGATTTTAAAAAATGTCAAAAGTGTCGGTTAGCCTTATAACTGCGTAGCCCAAAAATGGTTAAAATCGTACAAGTCGTTTTCGGGATATTCGGAATAAACAATAATTTTTTGCGAATTTTGGCGCTCTCTAGGCGCTAAACGAAGCAATTTTGGAAATAAATATTAGAAGTAAATTGGGCTAAATCGGCTTATTTTGAACCCAGGAGTCTGTGGCCTTCCATTGTACACGTCTTTTCCGGACACCCTGTATACCATAGAAATCATAACACATATAGAACACCAAAAGAGGTACTGAAAATATTCCTACCTATGGAGAAATCTGGTAATATTGCAGTAACTTGGCTTTTATGAGTTTGTACTAATGGGGTAGCTTTACAGAAATGGCGAAAATTTCAAAATAAGAAAGTTTTACGTCCAACTCGTAGAAACATGATTTCTGTGGTCCAATTACAAGTATTCCGTTTTGGTTTTAATTGTATGCTGGGAGTAAAATGCAATATAACAAACAGCTTATGTTAAGTGTTCCCTAGATGGCTGCTTTCTAAGCTCCTCCATAGTCTGACTATTTTTGAGTGCCTAATGTAAAGGTTTCTGAAATTCTATATATTTTATGATTTCTATGATAAATACACGCTTTAGAAATGCCTAAATTATATAATAAAATTAATTTTAAGTATAATTCCCTGTTATAAAGACAAACATATGCAGTGCATCAGTACAAAGGAAAACGTTTTTCTAGCAACTCTTCTAATAATTGATCTAATGCAACTTTCCCAAATAAATATTTCAGTCTAAAATTGCGTTTCTTTTGTTTATTTTACTTTACGGTAGACTACAATGATACTGGCTGGACTTAAAATTTTCTAGCATTGTGCCAAGCCAAATAGTAAGCCCACATACATGTCACTAGTCTCCTGTAAACCGGGAATTTTATGCTACAATTATGTGCATATGCTGACAATGTTTTCTTCATATAACTTACCTTCAGTGTCTCCTGCGATTGCGATATTAATCACAGATATAAATCGGAGTATAACCAACTACCTTTGCACTTTAGCTTTAGGTGATGTTTTTTGGTCACCGAATCTAGTCAGAAAGTCTACATCCCTCTTGTACGAACAGCAGCAAGCAGATGGTAGTAGGAAAGTGTCAGCAGTAGGAGCACCATCATCATTCAACGCTAACAGCCTTCTGTAAATATATTTCTGTTTGCAGGAGGCTTGGAAACCAAGGGGAACTTCTAGTAAGTCGCATGGGCCGCCTTGTCTAAAATTGTAATAAAAATAGTTCTTAATTATATTTACACAAATTATTGAGATTGACTATTGCTTCGACGTAGGTATATGCAGACTGTCTCACATAATAGGGCCACTTCCATCTATCCGTTTAATATGCGAGACACGTCAAAAATCTTTAATTTTTTTTTTGCATTTCTGGAGGCCTTTATGCTCGTAAAAACAAATTTGAGATTCATGGCCAACTTTATGAGTAATAACAAAAAAACCTGTAAAGTACTCAAGCTTAAACTTATATATATATATATAATGAATTCCCCACAATATTAGCTTAATATCTAGCAAATATAACCTTTGTTTTGATTCTAAAATTGATCTATCTGAGATTAATTCTGAATAAGTCAGAACTGTATTTATTTATTTACTTTATATATCCAACAGGCAAATGTCCAATTAAAGGATACAATCTCCAAATTCACTGATATAAATGACAGCATACATAATATGCAAAAAAGAAAAAAAAACACCGGTTAATACAAATATCAGACATTCAAATATAACGTAATAACGACAAATAATAATAATAAGGCTTTTAGTTCCAGCAGGCATGTATCATCCAATTACACGAAACACAATACGATAAGTGACAAATAACAAAGATATCTTTAAAAACTAAGCACTAAAAATGCTGGAGTTGTGTTCTTCAAATACATGAACATTTATGACAAAATCCAAGAAATAAAAGAAAAAAAACCTTATTATGTAGTATTAGTGTGTGTTATAAAACAATCTTGATTTTAGAGATTGTATTATCAAAATTAATATCACAAGAGCTACAAATCAAATTTATATTATCAGCCACAACGTAAATAGGTAACTTTAGAAGCAGATTGCTGTGTGGAGTTGATACTTGTAAAAGACGCTTATACCTACTTCCGATTCTTGAAATATAAAAACTCAGCTTACTCAGTAAGTCAACTCAGTACAATCAACATTGTTGTGGAATAAGTTGTATACAGAAGTGATTGATGCAGCTTTAAGTCTTGTATGCAGGGATAAGAAATTGTAGCTACGCAGTAATAAGTAATTATCTATACCTCTTTGAGGATATATACCATCTTCTTTGTAACAAAGATACTTTAAAAATCGCATTTGAATAGATTCAATTGAATCAATATAATTTTGATAATCTCAAAGCTGATACATTCCTAAAATTTTTGCTATTTCTAATAATAAATCCAAGATGCAGAAGATAAAGTATTATTTATGTCCTGTTTGAATGTCAAGCCACTGTCAAAGAGAATATCAAAATGCTTAACCCCATCACACCTATTTATTTCGGTCGAAGCCAATTGATAATTATAATAAATAATAATTTTCCTCTAAGTAAATGATACAACATTACATTTAGATATCTTTATATGTATACTATAACTTGTACACCATACCGAGACAAAATCAATGATTGCAAATATGGCAGTCGTACGTATTATTAATTATCCAATAAAATTTTAAGTCGCCAGCAAAAAGTTGTTTGGGATATTTAATTAAATTAACCAAGTCGTTAATAAATATTAAAAATAGTAAGGGACCCAAATTGGAACCTTGTGTAACGCCAGTATTTACAGGATAAGTAAAAAATCTATCACCGTTATAATCAACATATTGGTATCTATCCGATAAATATGATTTAAAAAAATTACTAAATTCCAAGAAAAGTCATTGCGATCAAGTTTGGATAACGAAACAAATGCAGTAGACATATTGTATGCATAATATGGCATTCTAATAATTAGAATATGCTTTTTAGTCTGATCGGTTGTGCAGGAAAATATATCTAAACTGCTCTCTACGCTATCATAACAGGCAACTATCCGATATAATGGAGATGCTTTCATAATATTGCTTCTCGTGTCAAGTAACTCAAATATATTATTTCCACCAGAGGCGAGTCTAGGAACCTTAAATTGAATTTTATTCACCATTCAAGTGCAATCAATTAAGTTATTTACTACTTTATGTAAAAAGATAACGTGATGTGCATCTCTACGCATTTTCAGCTCATTAAAATTAAAGCGTTTAAGTAAAACATTTTGAGGAAAACCTTTTTCTGGATATATTCCGTCTAGTCTGAATGCAATCGTCTAAAACTTTTCTCGCAGTTCTTTCTAATGATTCAATGTCCAAGTTATAAAAGGTACACTGGACAATCGACGCGTATTCAAGCTTCAACCTAACAAAACATTGAAAAAGTAATTTAGTAGAATACATATCATGAAAACCCTTAGAAAACGTAATCTAAAACCCAAAAAGATTTATAATCAGATAATGTAACCTTCTCAATGTGCTTTTTAAATTTTAATTTACCGTCAAAAACAACACTAAGATCTTTCGTACACTGTGGCCTTCCCAACACATAATTATCAAAATTGTAATCGAAGTTGATGGTTGGTTTTACGTGTAAACGTCATTACTTGGCTTGGTTTCTAGAGATAACTTGTTCAAATAGCACTAAAAAGACATATAATGCATTTTGTAGTTTAGCACAATCGGATTGAGACAATAAATAATGCATCTGGTGAACATTCGAAGTTATATCGTTTATAAACAAGAGAGGGCCCAATATTTATCCTTGTGGCACACCTGACCTTTGCAAAAGCTTTTCAGACCTGCACCTACGGAACAAGAAGTCATAGACACGAAGCGTTCTACATGCAGTAGACACCATTGAAAGCTGTCGACATCTACCGAGTTCGGTGACCCAGTCTTCGTGCAGCCTTAGCGCAAGTAAAATTTAGTCTACGTTATCTCTGTCCCTTGAAGCCTCTTTGGATTAGATAAAAATGTCGGTGGGCGTCACCGATATTGCTATGCAAATCAGATAGTTCTCTAGAATCGAACGATTGATTTATGAGAAACAAATGTAGCTTGACTCTGCTTGTGATATCAATTTAAAGATACAATTAAAAATGAATGATTGGAAAGAGATTTGTGCTCGCGCAACTGTTCAGTGCGTAAAATACATGCATGTTGCTCCTTCAAATATCGATGGATTTACCCAGTAGGTATCGTTTTTCTCTACATACAGTAGATACAATAAGGTCATTTTCAGTAAAATTAAGTCTGTATAGGTGTATCTTTAATGTAGTGCCCCTGTCAACCTCACTGTGATATTTGATTATCTCCATAAATAGTAAATCAACGATTACTGTTGCAAAATAATTAAACTACATGCTTGTCTTATTTAAAAGTGTTACGGCTGAAGAGTAAGTTTAGTTCGTAAACTAACTGGCTAGTATACCTACAAACTAACTGAACCGTTGGTTATTTTGATAGAAAACGCATATTCCACAAGATTATCCGATCATTATATTTATAAACTAACCCACCTGCTACTTTCCTTAAACTAACCAAAGACACTAATAGAACTTTTTCCTTTGGTTAGTTTATAAATTATCCAATTTGGTATAGCTAGAATGAAAACAATAATTCTGGTAACATAAAATAGCCAATGCTTTGGATATTATATAAACTAGCCAACTACTTCTTTATTTCCCTAGTTAATTTCATAAACATGACTTGGAAGTTTCCTGTTTTATTAAATATAAAAAAAAACTTTAACAAAATATAAGCAATATATTTTTATAGAAATAAAAAATAAATACAAATAATTGTAAAAAATTAATGTACAAAAATATCTATCCACTTGTGGTTTTCTTTACAGTGTTTACTCTGTAATATAAATTGATTCATTCAGAATGTAACAAATGGATCGTAAACAAAAATTTTACGAAGCAATATGACATTTATATGATAATAAAGATGAGAACTCAAAGACATAAGATAATTTACGTTAAATGTCTATAGAGAGCACATGCATCCCATAGACATTAAGTAAATACAGAATACAGTAAATTAACAAGTATTTATTTGCAAACAGCTAACGTCCACTCGTCAACAGCCCACATGACATATACCGGTTTCGAGCTTATTAGCTCTCATCACTATGTCACAGGTGAGGTAATACTAATAATTTAGCTGTTTTAAGTCTGTCTAACCCGATAGTAGGGACTATGAGTAAAGCGGAGGAGCACAGCCACCTCTAGCGGCATTCGCTACTCCATGCCGGACTAACAGACATAAAGCATTCTACATCACAGTAGCGTAGCGAATGGCCGCTAGAGGTAGTGTGCTCTTCCGCGTTACTTAAGTATTTATTTGTTCTTTTCCTAACTTTTTTATTACTTAACAAATACTTCTATAGATATACCTAGGTATATTGATTGTATTTTGTTAAACTTCTCCAAATTTTGTATATGAAATTAACTAGAGGAAATAGAGAAATAAGTGACTAGTTTATAGACTATCCAAATAACTAGCTATTTTGCGTTACCAGAATGATTGTTTTCATTTCAGCCAAATCAAATTGGATATTTTAGCCAAGGCAAGTAAACTAGCGGTAGGAGTAGGGTTGTTTATAAAGTATCCGGTAATATTGTAGAATATGCGTTTTCTACCAACGATTCAGTTACTTTGTATACTAACCAAGTTTACACTTTACCCGGAACACATATGTATATCGTTAAATATTGTCGAATAAGTTGTAAAATACACTGTATATTTAACATATTGTTAACTAATGAAATCTCTAACAATTGCCAAAATAGTATCTCGAAAATTACTAACAGAAAAATAAACCGCATTTGTGAATATCAATATTTGAACTAATACAAAGCTTAGTTAGCAATATTTTTTCTGAAATTTCAATGGAATAAATAATTTATTGAGTAAATACGGTCAAAGTTTGATTTAAAAAAATCATATGCAACGCCCTGTATATCGAAAACTCAAAGAAGTTTCTGAATAGAGCATCATTTTAATAATTTCAATATATTATTTTTTCAATATTATGAGAATGCATTTATTACTTTTCTTCAGATTACAGTAATGACATGACTAAATTATACTGAAACAAAATTTTTTTTTTTTCGAAATGTCGCTCTGCAATAGTGAAAGTATCTAAACATACTTACTTCCTACACGATTCAATGCGGATTCCCTGGACAAAACCATCCTCCTTATCTTGATTTACGACGTATTTCCATTCGTTGTTCTTATTTCTAGCAATCTTGGGAAATATTAGCCGTTGTACAGATCCGCACACAAAAGTTTCTTCTTCAGATGCACCAACTCGTTTCTCCAGATCGGAAGATTCCTCATCTATGCCGAAAAAGAACTTGCTTCTGGTGTTAAGCGTTTGCAGTATGGTTTTCACGTATTGGTAAGGATAAAATTCGACATTTTCACAGAAAGTGTCAGTGACTGCACAACTTGGTGTGCTGTCGATTCGACGAATAGGTTCTAGTTCCCATTCTGAAGAGTCGGGAAAAATTATTTCCGTTTCCTTGTCTAGCGGCAGATCATCTTAAAAAAAGTATTTTAATAGTAATGAGTAGTTAGTTGAAACTTATTTTACTAATACGCTTATGTTAATAAACCTATTAAAAATCAGAAAGAAGACCCCTGTAATATTGTTATTAAGTTTGGTTTCAAATTGTAGGGTAAGTTCTAGATTGTTATGGATTACATTGGACTGAACTTTAAAAAAGCTCTTTGCCAAAAAATTGCTGTACTTCAGTACCTATTTGATGTCTATCATAACAAATACGAGACAAGGAATTATTATTACAATTAAAATGTTTGACCAACTTGAAACATATTAAGAATTTGCCATCTAGGTTTTCTTTGTTTTGATGAAATAGTTACGTAAAATGTTATTTTATCGTCGACCGAAAAAGAAGAATTTCTGGAGATGATAATGTAATTTTATCGTCGTGTGTTTTTTTCTATAACCCAAATATGGACGCGTTTAGGATGAACAAAAATTTAGAAATTGTTTGAAATGATTTTAAATTAGGAAAACTTTTGCAGTCAGCATTTGTTTCTGTGGAATTTGATTATTAAACAAAGTCATACTTCTAGGTTGTCATTGTGCAGTCACTGTCTTGCCAACATTTATTTCTTCTTTGGTATCGTTTTGTGGTTACTAGAAGAATTATAACCATCTACTACTCGGTCTGAGGCATCAGAGGCCATATCAAAGTTAATGCCATCAACATTTCGATAGATATATGAAAATAAATTAAAAACTGGAAGAACGCATGAATCTCAGGAATCTAAGTGAGAATGTATCGTATATTTTTCGGAAAAAATAAAATAAAATGTAGCCATCAAGTATACGCTCGTATTATTCAGTGAATACCGCTTAAAATCACGTAGTATCAATTGAACTTCTAGATACAGCAAGCTTATAGTTTTACTAAAACAATGAACTAGCGGTTACGACTACAAACGACTGCAGATGATGAATATTTTCTTGTCAAAGTAGAACTCAAAATCGAATAACTTAACATCATGAACTTGTTCGTAATACGATAAACAGATTCTCGGATTCTCCTAACCTAATCTTATAGACTAATAATGTAGTTATTTCAAATTTCAGAAGGTTGGAATGAGAGAGCTATGCACATATGCCAAAAAAACAGTGCCATCTAATTCAAAAAATGATGTAGGTACATTTTATTTTACTTTTTACATTTAAAGGTGATGATCATTAAAATTATTTCATCATGGCAGAAAAGTGTCTATTCCCTCTATAATCAATACTCTTAAGTTCTTCGGTTTGTAACCATAATTTTTTCTTTTTAGGAATGTAATTAATCTTCAATATTTGCTAATGTCGATGTTACGATGTAAAAGTACCGTTGCCTTTAACACGGATTATTACGATCGCAAAGATGTTGACTTACATTTCTCAAAAAAAATATTCTAGGAGTACATTTTCCGTGTAGTATTTCACGTTTTTAAAAGAACACCGTTTACCAAAATCATCATAAGTTTTATTGTACAGTTGTTTGATTTTTCGAGCAACAGACTTACTTTCGCTTCCTCTTCTGTGTTATATCACTATTGATATCTAAATCTATATTTTACCAATTATATGTATATGAAAAAAAAATTGTCACTTTGCTTGAGATTTTTCGCGCGTTAAATATGGTGTACATGAAAACTGCGTTTTTTTGATATTATTACTAAGCATCTGTCACAACTGTCAATTCGGCTATAACAAAAATTACTTAATTCTAATTATTGAGCCACTTATTTCCATAAATACATAATATGATGTATAGTTAATTTATAAACATTTGTATACCTAAATCTCGTGCGTTATAATGCGTTTAATACCCTAAGCGTGTAATAACTCTCGACTTAAGCCTCGGGCTATTATCTTCACGCTACGGGTTTTAAAGGTCTACTTAATGCTCAACAAGAGTTAGAAGAAGCCTACAACGTACCATTTGTCTCCACGGAAATACTTAACATTCTTGGTATTTGCCAAGCCTTAGCTTATTCAGTTATTAAATGTCTAAAATGATTTGTTTTTACAGAAAACATTATTTTAAGAACATGCCCTTAAGGTAAGTAAATGCGTACAAATGTGTTTTATTTGCTAATACAATGTACAGCGTGTCTGCGTACAAAAGGGTCCATATACCGGGTGTCCCGAAATTAATGGGACACATAGCAAGAGTAGATTTCTTTCATCAAAATAATGCGATTAAGCCAAAATTACCTTGGTCCATTTGTGGCTAATAAAAAAGTTACAGGGCGTTTAAGTTCTTAAATTTCTTTGAAAGTTTTTTAAGGATTCTTTTGATTAATTTGGCTGTAGACGCAAGAGGGCGCTACGAAATGTACTCTTAGTTGATAAAAACTGGTTATAACTTTTTTTTATCAGTGTGTGTACGAGTTTTAATAGAAAAATATTGTTCTCCTATTTATTTGTCACAAATAAGGTATACTTTGTTTATTGTCGATAAATTCAACTATTTTCTATTTATTTCTTGTTTTTCTATTGGATGCAATAAAATAAAATATGTTTTTACTGTTTTAGAAAGGTATTTTAAGCTAATATATATCAAATCTCCTACAGTTTGTAGTTACTTACGTAAAACTGTCATAGTAAGCTTTGGTTATTTGAAAAAAATTATACTATTGACAATTAAATGATTGACAAGTAACTTATGTTAAATAGTGTATTTCTTTAAGTTTTTGTTTACAATTAATAATATCGCGTGAAATATGTCTCGCCATAATTTATTTTCTAATGAAAAAATGCGAGATATGGTACGTATTTATGCAAAAGAAAATTTTAATGGACGTCCGTGTCGCAGGCATTTAGAAAGTCACCCAAATAGATTACAACCAAATCACAAATTATTTTAAAATCTTTATGATCGGTTAGGAGATACTGGATCGTCCTAAAAAACGAGATAATGGCCGTCCAACAACTGTTACTCCAGAACAAGAGGAGGATATTTTGCTTCGTGTAACAGAAAATCTTGAAATAAGTTTACGACGAATGTCTGCGGCTGTAGTGGTACCTAAATCATCTATTCATAGATTATTTCATAATGAAAAACTAAACCTACCTTTACTACCTGCAGATTTTCCAGATAGGGAACAATTTTGTCTTCGATTCTAAGATCGGCACAATGATGATCCGCACTTTTTAAGTAGGGTGCTGTTTACGAAGCCACATTTTCTCATTGGGGCGTTTTCAACAGAAATAAACATATTTGGTATAATGAAAACTCGCAGGTATTAAGAAAACGTCATTTCCAACATGAATTTAAGATAAACGTTTGGTATGGTATTGTTGGAAATTATGTGTTGGTTCCTGTTGAATTGAAATATAATCTGAATGGCCGTTCCTACTTACATTTCTTAGAATATGATTTTGAGGAACTTATTGATGATTTACCATTAAAAGTGAAACACATTATGTTTTTTATGCAAGACGGTGCACCTGCCCATTTTTCTGTACAGATCTTAACGCACAATTTCTTCAACGGTGGATAAGTCGCGCCAGCACGTTTTCATGGCCCGCACGAAGCCCAGATTTAAACCCCATGGATTTCAGTATTTGGGGTATTTTTAAATCAAAAGTTTACACCCTATTAATACACGGGATGAAAGGAATTTATTAAGAAATAAAGAAACACTATTTAATATTAGACAATCATTTATCAAACGACTAAGATTGTGCAGTAATGTAAATATTGAGAATTTAATGTAGCTACCTGAATGTAATTATATTATATTAAAAATAATCTTTAATTTTTTACGTAAGTAACTACAACAACAAGAAATAAATCGAAAACTGTTAAATTTATCGACATAAAAGAAATATACCTTATTTGTGAGAAATAGATAGGAGAACAATATTTTTCTATTAAAACTTTCGTACACACATTTCGTATAATAAGTTTTTATCAAGCAAGAGTACATTTCATAGCGCCCTCTAGCGCCTGCAGCAAAATTAAGTACGGATTAATTTTTCTTGTCCCAGAAAACTCCCTAATCCAAATTTTCAAATGAATCCTTTGAAAACTTTCTAAGAATTTTAAGAATTTCGAATTCGAAATTTGAACTTTAACACCTTGTAACTTTTTTATTAGCCACAAATGGACCAAGGTAAGTTTGTCTTAATCGCATTATTTTGATGTAAGGAATCTACTTTTGCTTTGTGTCCCATTAATTTCGGGACACCCTGTACAAATTCAGGAGTAGCTTACTTGTGTGCAACTCCAATCAATTACACACTCGTATAGTTTAAGAAGTTACTCAAAGGTTTCTAAGGTAACTAGAACGTAAGTGGTTCAAATTAACGTAAAATCCTTCGATCAGGCCACTTGTATACAGGGTGTTAAAAAAGAGTGTAAAATATTTAAAGAGGTAATAATATGAACCAAAATAAGCTCAATAAACATGGGTCCGCAAAGTAACGGTTGCGGAGATATGGAATGTTTTATGTTTTTTAGCCTCTGTTTTTATTTTGCAAAAACGTTATGTATTTTCTTATAATAGTTGGTTGATGTTTAGTGAAATAAACAGTACGTATTTGACAGTTGTTCTCAGTATACAAGTTTTCTTTCTCTATGGCTGGTTACTCTAACGCAGAATTAACAGACTGCATTTCATGTATGGTCGTGCTAAAGAAAACGCCACCGAAGAGCAACGTCTTTATTTTGACGCTTATTCAAATCGTCAGATTCCTTCACAACGCATGTTTGGAAGAATTCACCACAGATTGCGTGATACCGGTTTCTTGAGCAAACAGTGCCATTTATACTCCTCCTACTCCTAGAGTAGAAGAAGAAATTTTAGCACTGGTAGAGCAGAATCCAGGTACGAGTGTGCGGAGAATATCAGCCGAGGTAGGAATTAGTGGTCCTCTTGTTTGGAGAATCCTTCACGAGCAACTGCTTTATCCATACCATGTGCAACGAGTACAGGTCTTAAATCCAATAAATGATCATCGAGCACGTTTGGTTTTTTGCCGCTCTTGATTTTTTTGTTTGGGGATATTTGAAAACATTAGTGGTACTCCTGTAAATAGTCTGGAAGAGCTGCAGCTGCGGATTAATCAAAAGTGTCAAGAAATCCGAACCAAGGAGGGTGTTTTCGAAAGAGTTCGAATACCGTTGAGACGAAGATGTCGTGTCTGCTATGGAAATGGAAATGGAAAATGGAATGGAAATGGACGGAGGGCACTTTGAACATCTTTTGTAACTTTGTTTTTTGTTTGTTAAAAGCTTCCTTTGTCGGTTTATTCCTAATAAAATAAAATGTTTGAAAAACGAATAGTGGTCCATATCTCCGCAACCGTTACTTTGCGGACCCATGTTTATTAACACTTTTCTGCTTATTTTGGTTCATACTATTACCTCCTGAAATATTTTACACTCTTTTTTTAACACCCTGTATGTATAGAGTTATAGGAAAATATGATATCTGACTTTATCTTTGTAAATATCGAAAATAAAAAAAAAATATTTTTCACATGCAGAAAAAGGAAAGAAATATATGAGCATTGCTGCCCTCAAATTTAAATTGTGTTTCTTACACAAAACTACATATTTTTACCGGAATCTAGAAAAACTAATCAGCAAAACGGTTTTTAGTTATTTATACCGATATCTTTAAACATCAACAAAGTTTCAATAAAATCTAGCAATACCGAGTAATAACTTAAAAGGGCACTGAGTACAATCTATTGCAATAATAATGACATTCTGTTGAATTGCTAATACATTCGTAATTAAATCTGATAACTTGTAACAGAGTTATTAGTTGTTCCACTCCCCAATAGAGGTCTACTAAAATTTCTACTCAGAAATTCCAGCAATTCAAATACCGTTTTGAGGAAGTGCCATTATTATTGCAATAGATTGTGCATTTCTAAAATAAATTAATTGTTCTGATAGGTATTTATTATGTTACCTGCTACACTTCTGATATTAAGTCGCCTTTCCTGATTAGTGTTGCTAATGTTCTGGAACCAAAACAAATTGGATGAGGGTTGTTTCATGCCATGTGGCCTACCTCTGCTGTTATTTATCTAAAATTAAAAATAAAAGTTAAAACATTTGTCTTAGATGTTGCACAGTGAGATAAAGCCTTACTGTACCACCCAAATAACCCTACAAGTAGTAAGCTTAAGGTGATCGCAAACCTGTCAATTTGCCGAGTCAAATTTTTGATACTGAAATATAATTTTTAACTAAAATCCTATTTTTACTATAAAATGTTTTTTTATAAAATTAGTCTGCTGGTAAGAAATATATAAAAATAAGTATCTACAATTGTAGTTTAAAATCTTTACTTTACAGATATTTAATGAATGTGTCAATATTTATTACTTTCTTTTTTTATTCTTAATAGCTGCCAAATTCGCTGTGAAATTTAAAAATCCATAAATTTACTGTTTTTTTTTTTAATAAAACAAGTCTGCTGGTTAGAAATACAGGGTGATTCAGGTTTAATCTTGATAACTTCAGGAATCGATAGAACAGGTTAAAATAATGTTTATTTGTGATATAACTTATTTCCTAAAACGCATCGTTTCTGAGAAAGAGGGCGTTGAAGTAGGAATTTTTGTCTCGTTTTTCTCTCATTACTTTTGAACCACTTATCCGATTTAAGTGAAATTCGGAACACAAACACTCCTTATGATCTTACATAAGCTTCTTAAGTTTGAACTACTTACCCCTCTTAGAAGTGTATCTTGTATGCTACTCCCCTCTTACTTTATTTCAAAACTACAAAAATAAATAATTAATTTCAATAAAACATCTACACACCACATTGACCTGATTAATTTCGAAACTTTTTCGTGTCCTGTTTTTTTTCGACGTTTGGTCTTATTTCTGAGATTGGTGACAGTGTAGCGCACCAGCCGCATAAATTTCATTTAAAGTTATAGCAACGCTTGAAAACAAAAATAAAAGAAATAAAAAAGCAGTAGCGGGTGTAACATAACCATGGTATATCCCCTTTTTGGTTAAAGTTTCTAAAATGAATAATTGATATTTTCGACACCGTGTATACTTAATAAACGTTACTTTTTGATATATAAATGATCAGAATTTGTTTAATGTTACCTGAAAGTTTTAACTTAAATAATAGCAGTTATAGTCTATTATAGGTTCAGTATACTGCGATTTTGAAATATTTCAAAATCGCTATTCGGCGATAACGATATGTTGCAAACACGGAATTTCAGGAAACAACTACTATGCCCGTTAATGCTCCGACCAACATCGAGTTACACTTGGAAAACCTATAGTCAGTTCACCAGACATATACCGGTTTTGAATATTGTATAATAGGCATCTTCAGCATTTTGTTATTTCATACATCGAAAGTACAAGTGAAAAATAATGGATCTGCAAAATATTAGAATTTTACTCGCACGTTTAGAACCTTAAAATGAATTATCTCCACCGCGCGCGAATGGGGCGTGGCCAGGCGCTACGTCACTATACGTAAATGCTAAATCGATTGAGCTCAAATCTATGCTTGATTTATGCATTTTTGGAGTATTTGTGTTGCGAGGTTTGTTGCTTATTTGAATCAATATGAGTGCAAAAAAACAAACATTTTTAATATTGCATAGTTCCAGAATACACAAATATAAATACAAATGCTTCGGAAAAGTTCTTTATTTGTTAGGTAATCGACCAAAACCAAAAAATAGCATGACAACGTACAATGCGGAGATCTGCCTTTGTATCTGACAAGAACACGAGATTTTGTTATGAATATCACTTTAATGTGAATTTATTCAGTACAAAATACTCGTATATGAAGTTTTTGTGATATGCTTTTTGTTTTAAATATAGGTTGAAGATGAGACATAGAAAATTACCTTTATTTAAAACTCATCAGATGTAGGAAAATATTGAAATCAGAAATGTTTCGTATTGCACATTTTTAAGTCTCGATTATTAACACAGAAAAAAAAGTTCATTTAAAATAATGGTTTTGAGGCTTCCACGGCTGGTGCTGTTATTTGATCTATAGTGATTTTCCGGCTTATTATGGTATGACCTAGGTAACTGGTCGCTGTCAGTAATAAAAATAGCTTGCACATCCCTTGCTTTAGCTGAGATTATTTGATCTGCCCATGATGTTTTCGAACTACGTTTTATAGCGCGCGGAACCCTTTTCAGTACCCCTGGGCTTGCCCATGCATTGATTTCGGTTTCTACTTGTATTGTTGTATTACGGCTGCTAGGGTCGGCACTGCGCTTTCGAATAGCACCATTAAACAACCATTAGTTTTTTGCGTAATTAATATGTAGAATATAGACTATTAATATATTTAGGTAACAGTAACTAAATACAAAATAATTTGGTTATATCTTCATTTTATAAATCCCTAAATGACATGATATAGAAAAAAATATTTAATATGTTAATAGCTTTGTACTTTATTTCCTTCACTTCTGTACTATTTCTGTACTCTTTATCGTCTTTAAACTAACCCCTAATGATGAACATATCAACTTCTGATAGACTCTCAGAATGGTTCAATTAAAAGTATACTAAAATATTAACAACACAACAATGAAACAACAAACAGCACAATTTGATTTAACTCTAGAGTTGCGTATAGTGACGTCACCATCGGCGCAGCGTTTTTGAGATAGCCCTAATTTCAACCTCTTACATTTCGAACTGATCATAGTCTAAGATCCCACTATAAAACGATCTTCACCGAGCTGGTTAATGGATAAAAAGTATTTTATATCCAATTAAATATGTCAATAAATATATTGCAAATGGGTTGCCTAAAAAATTTCAGTCCAGAATATGATTAATTAACAATTAAAAATTATTATTTTTTTTTAACATTTCACTGGTTTGGTTAATAGACAAATTCCATACCAATCGAAAGTATGAAGCCCATAGAATATGCAAACGTTAGGTTGACTATTTTTTTCCCGTCGCAACTCTTGGGTAGGCAGGTATAAACAGGTAAATCGATACTAGTAACTTGCACCGGTGTCGTTAATAAATTAAAGTTAAAGTAAAATAAAGATTATTTCATTACCAACATGGTGGTATAGAGTTGTTTGCGAAAAATCAGTTCTGAATTCCGGTTGTCGAGTTTTAAAATGTGAAATATTCCCCAGCGAACCATTCCATGCGATAGAAGAGTACACAGCATTGTAGCTGTGTGTAGTTCGTCCATATCGAAAATGAAGACGAAAATTTTTCGATTATATGTATCGTTTACTTAAAAAATTAAACGTAATTCGAGGCGGCAAATGAATAATTAGAATATTTTATTTTTTACGGGTTTTCGATCTCGACATATCATTAGTAGGGTCGAAAATGTTGTTTTATTGTCATTGAAGGGCGTTAGAGGTTCCTAGAGGCATATTAATAATAATACCTCCGCCCCCGGACTTTATTCGATTTTTTTGAGAAACGGATAAACAGATCGTCTTCGTTTCGGTATGGACGAACTACACATAGTTGCAATACTGTGTACTCTTCTATCGCATGGAATGGTTCGCTGGGGAGTATTTCACTTTTTAAAATTCGACAACCGGAATTCAGAACTGATTTTTCGCAGACAACTCTATACCACCGTGTTGGTAATGAAATAATCTTTATTTTAATTTAACTTTAATTTATTAACCACACCGGTGCAAGTTACTAGAGTCGATTTACCTGTTTATACCTGCCTACCCAAGAGTTGTGACGGGAAAAAAATAGTCAACCTAACGTTTGCATATTCTATGGGCTTCATACTTTCGATTGGTATGGAATTTGTCTATTAACCAAACCAGTGAAATGTTTAAAAAATAATAATTTTTAATTGTTATTTAATCATATTCAGGACTGAAATTTTTTGGACAACCCATTTGCAATATATTTATTGACATATTTAATTGGATATAAAATACTTTTCATCCATTAACCAGCTCGGTGAAGGTTGTTTTACAGTGGTTTCTTATACTATCATGTAATATTTTAAGGATATAATATGAATATAAAAACTACATAAAAAATAGATGGAACATTGCACCTCTCATACATGAAATATATGTAGCAGATAGTATGTAGCACTATGTTATGTGTTAGGATATTACTTTCCATTGTTTATAGAACGAAATTGTTTTGACACTAATGGCTGACGCCATCCAAAGTGATTTCAAGCTCTTGTACTCCCTGTTAAAGAAAGTTATAACCAACCCACATCTACAACTTGTTGACAAATTTATATAAGATATACCTACCTGTTTATTGGGCAACTAATTATTCTCAGTTAAGAACAGTCCAAAGCTGACCTAAATAGGTATAATACCAATAATTCTATTCTATGAGGATTGTGTAGGTACACCCTTTAACATTATAGGTAAGATTAAAATGCATCAACCATATTTTTTCAACATCCAGTGATTTATACATGGCCTAAAAATATTCTGTTTGGCCGATGTTTATGCTAAATTAGGATTTTAATGTATGATTAACGGAATTTAATAGTTCTAAATACGATTTATAATAATTAAGCAATAGCATACATTGCATTTATGCCTAAAAGTAATAATTTACCTTTAATTTGTAAGATGCTGTTAATCATATTAGTTAAAATTAAACAATCATTTTTAAATATTTATATATATGAATGTATATTTAGTTGCATATTATAAATACATTACACACCATCATAATATAAATATATCTTTTTGAAAGCATTCCATATTGACTGCTGATTGACTGTTCAAAATAAAGAACGAGCGCCAAGTGTTTGACAAATAATTAATTTTTTTAAGCTGATCATAAAACTGTTTTGAGCACATCTTTCTGCAAAAACGATTTTTAAACGTGCGTAGCTTTATGCTACAAACTCTTAAATTGATTTTCTTAGTTTCTTTATTTAAAAAAAGACAGTGTTCTGCGAATTTGGTAAATGACTGAAGCATATCTACATTACTAAGACTAAGTAAAAGGGCAATGAACTTTAGTAATGGTTAAAGTTTTTTAGTAAAATCACAATATTTAAAATTCATCTAATGCTGATGTTTTGTGTTAATAATGAAAATCACAAATGTATTCGTATTCAAGCTAAAAGTAGAATATACGAGTATATACCTGTACAGGGTGAATCTTAAATAAGTACAAATATTTTAACCAGCAGTATAGTTTTGTGTGTAGAACACATAATTAATAGTTTTTTTTACAAAAAAATCAGAAATAAAAAAGTGAAATTTTAAATAAATTTCGTAATTTTTCAGTAGAAAACTTCTTGAGGACCGCTGGCCTAGACCGACCCTTCATACTTTTATGAGTCATAGTGCTGCAGACTGAACGTGTGGTTCACAGTGTTGCCAGTATTACACAAATGTCTTTGCTTCAAGGAAGAAAAAATCTCAACTTTTAGCGAATTTTGTCAAGTGTAACATTTTATATTATTTTTTATTATCAAACTGTCATTGACTGTCATGACAGATTATCGGAAGCCCAAGTCAAACTTGTTAACCCCACATAATGCATGAAAATAGCAATAAAATTTGCTAAAAGTTGACATTTTTTCCATTTTAAATAAAAAACGCGTGCATAGTTTTTCGTTATTCTTCATAAAATAACTTAAGGAAATTGTGTTTTGTGTCCCTTTCTAACAGTGTACAATGACATTTAACTTGTGAAATGTGGATTACTGATTAAATAGTTAATTTTTTAACAAACAGGTAAGCTTGTGTGCACGTTTATGTATAATTTTTGAACATTGGACATAGTAATATCACGTAATATCTTCCTAAATATTTTACGGTAGTATTGAACTTGCGGAAATTCATTTTTAATCGTTGAAGTATAGTAAGGTTAGTTCAGATGTTAAAATTTATGTTAATATTGCTGCGTATCATACTACATACCCAATTTTACTGTACTTATGCTTAAAACAAGTATTTTTAAAATAGAACTATTACGTTAAAGAAAACGTAATATTTATATTGGAGGAGATATGGCAACCTCGCAACAAATCATATGTTTCATTACGTTGTTGGATGAAAAATCAGCCAGCGGTCCTCAAAATGTGGGTATTTTTTAAAAAAATTAATATCTCCGTAAATATTAGAAATTTTTAAAAATGGCTTTCACTAGACTGATTTAAATGACGAACTACACCAGCAGTTAAAATATTTGTACTTATTTAAGATTCACCCTGTATATATTGAAGTAGATGTAGATAATATGTTAGCAGCATACCAAATTTAGTGCAGCAAGAGGTCAAATGGTTTTACTTAATATTTCTTACTATAAACAGTTTGCCAATCAACAATTTTTGAAGTTAGTCTGAATGAGTAAATTATGTTATACTTAAAAAAATACTTACCAGTTCTAAAAACGATATTAAAACATAAAAATAATAAGTAAACAACATGTTCTACTGATATTTTTTCGTAATTTCACTGAATCACTATAACTACACGAAGGTTCATTTCCAACTGCCATTCTGAAACCATTTGATTTATTTTTAATCTTTTAAATAATACTCACATAATTATGGTCACTTTTAGGTATAAATTTTATTAGTTTCATAGAGAGATCCAGGTAGCCGGAATAATACGGATTTTAAAGAGTGCTTTATGGTAAACGAGGGTTTATAATATACTTAAATAAATTTCAAGTTTGAAGTATTTTATATTTGTACAAACGGCTTGGCGTTAAATTGCATTTAATAGTAAATCTTTTTGGGCAGTGTCATTTTAACGCTATTCATTCACTTTCCTTTAACTAACAGTGTTGTTATTGAAGGAAAATATCATTTTGTGTACCACATTTTATGAAAGATAAATAACTGCAAACAATAAATTACAATTTATTCATACTAATATAATTGTGAACTACATTTTTATGTTTACAATACGATTCACTGCATTATTTATAAAAATATTAGAACGGAATTTGTTCTGTCAATTTTCTACTTGTTCTGCAGGACTACTTTTTGTAAATTCAGTAACACCATTGAATAATAAATAACTCGTAAAGAAGCGCAAGCCTTTATGTAGATTCCCGTATTTGTACCACGTGCGTGAAATATGTATCGCTATTGGCTAGGTAAAGTACACCTCCCCGCAGGTCCATAAACTGGATCGCTGATTTTACCTCCACCATGATAGTGCGTAAATTACTGAACTATTTGTGGTATTTACAAAGAGCTGAGATAAAATCGATAAAAGTGCATATTCTATTATAAATACAATATTTGTTGCACAGCCAAGGAACTTTACTGTAAAGACAATGTATCGGGTTGTTTGAGTGAAAATATACATACAGGTAATTTGTTTAAAACAATACATTTTGCCAATATCACCACTACAGAAACTAAGTAAACATTTGTAAATACATGCTATGCATTGTAATAATCGAGGTAATAAATAAATATGAAGTTATTTATGTAGAAAGAGTGTTTTTGAAGTATCTCGGGTTTTATACGAGGTTAAATAATGCCGTTTTCTATAGGGACGAACTGTCAAATCACTTTTAAAATGGCGGCTGTAGGACAAACAACTCGACATATGACAAGCAGAAATTTGTGCTTTTGTGTAGAACTTTTAGTTATTGGTCTGTGTGAAGAACTGTGTGTTTTGCTCATTATATTTTATACCTATTTCGGAATACCAAGTATAATTCAGACTATCATAATGGTTTTGTTTTGTTGTGTTATGAATTGTTGGAATAGAGGACAGCGAGAAGATCAAGTTAGATTTTTTAGGATTCCTGCTGCATTGAATTATAGACATAACTGATCTCAATGAACTCTCATATAAGACGGCAAAAGTGGCTTAGTGCAATAAAATAACAAGACCTAACTCAAGAAAAAATTAAATACAGTGTACAAGTTTTAAATATATTATTTATAAGTAGGTACCTAAGTTCTTTTTTCTCTCCAACTAGTAGCATAATTACACTCCCCTCAGCCCTAGCAATTCAGGGTCCTGGAGAATACTATATATAATATTAATAAAAAAATATATTGATAACAATATTGGCAGATATATATAATTAATTAGTAAACTATTACAGAGGTACGTAATTTGATTTTAACAATTATTTAGGCATAGATACATGGCAGACTCGCACAACAAAACAAAACCATTATGATAGTCTGAATTATCCTTGGTATTTCGAAATAGGTATAAATTATAATGAGCCAAACACACAGTTCTACACAAAATCACAAATTTCTGCTTGTTATATGTCGAGTTGTTTGTCCTACAGCCGCCATTTTTAAAGTGATTTGACAGTTCGCTGGATTGCCCTATTGCAGGCCTTGTTAACATAATGTGCTGCAACCGTAAATTGAAGAAGGTATTTGATTTGGCCAAAATATTTTTCGTGTAATTTTTTACGTATAATTCAGAGGCGCTAATTTTTGTTTGTGGTGTTCAACGGTGTTTAAGTATTACGGAAACATATATTTTTTATTGTCTGAAGCTATTTATTTGTGGCATAATTTTAGTTTTTCTCTAGTTTTATTGTTTTTTTGCCACACTGCTGAAAAAAATAAAGATTAATTAAATAAGCCCTTGCGCCAAACGGATTAGTCAAGGGTTATTTTTGAAACTAAGTTTTTTTATTATTAAACATTTTTCACAAGATAACTATGTAATTAGCCGTTATTTTTATCAACAATTATATTAAAAAATACAATACGAATTCTCACAATGTCAACATTATTTACTTCAACTTTAAATTAAAATTAAGTACTCATATGTAAGTACTTAATTTAGAATTTAGTTGCTGCACTTTATTTCTGTATGTTGCTTAATTTTCTATGCTAATAATTAACTGTTTTCTTCGAACGCCTCTAGCACGAAAGTTATGAAAATTAGGTACATATACAGGATGCTCCAAAATTAGTGTGCAATAATTTTATCCTAAAATGCAAGAAAAAATTTAAATACAAGGTATTCCAGCTTTAATGATCATGACTTTGGAGTTCTATACAAAATATCATTAGGTTGGTAGTTACAAAAAAAACATATGAACATAAGTAGGTCGGGAAATGCTCAGTTTCCGAGATACTTGAAACATTCTCTTTTAAGTAATATTAAAAGGTGTACAGATTAATTATTGAAAATTTGTAAGAATATTTTACTTGCCCGGTACTTAAAACTTCACAGGCCTGTATTTTCGTTATTATTTAAGATATCTTAGCGATAAATATATTATTTTGCACATCTATTCTCGGATTTTCTCTTTAACACTATCCTATGAAAAATGTGTAGGTACAAAACAATATTTTCAAGTTCATCCGATGGTCTTTTTTATTTTATATATCATTTTATTCCGTTATATTTGTTTCCATTTTCAACAATCACCAAATTTTACCAATCACCAAACTTTATTTGTAACGATTTCCTTATTTTAAAAAAACTTACCTTCACTGAAACAAAACACATACTTTTATTTTTTATAATTTAAGAAAATACGTATATTTCGAAATAAAAAAATAGTTTATTTTGTTATAAGTACTGAATTAATACAATATTTTCAAACAAATCTTTGATGTTTTCAGACGAGGCAAAGCCGAATCTGGAATAGCAGATCAGTCGGAAAAAACTTTTTAGGTACATACAAATTTTATATACAACGTCTTTGGTCGATGCATTCTTTGCAGGAGGTTATAGAACAAAAAATAATTTGTACGTTACTGATATAAAAAAATGATCCGTCAGTTATTTTTCTTAAAATATTTTTTTTGACTTTCTTGTTCAATTTGGAAGAGACAAGGTCTCAATTTTTTCTCTTACGACGCGTCATTTTAGAGTAAAAAAATAAGATATATATTTATATAAATATATAAACATTCTGTATATAAACTTTGATACCTCCATGTTACAAACAACATGTTTTTGTTAAAAGCTCCCAAAAACATATAAACCTCTTACAATACCTATATGATTAATGCGATCAGAGTGAACATTCCCCGAAAATAGTGAGCTTGGGATTTTAATTACCATGCCATCACAGTAAACTTTGTTTAATGTATACATAAAATAATTATTTATTTAATGTAAAATGTAACATGGCAATTTTCTGCGATTGAGTCCAAAAAACATCATTTTAAGAACTCAACTGAAAAATCCCCCAGTCTCAGGCTAACTTTAAAAATGAATACTGACAGAAACAATCCGTTTTTTTTTTATTTGTAAAAAGGTAAAGGATATTTAAATTACGGCAAAATATGTATTTATTTCGTGAACATATTTTCATATTTTGTGAAATTTTCTTTTATAACGTAAAAATTGAGCAATAGAAGATCGAAACGTAAAATACAGGATACATTTATCCTAAATCTAATAATAATTACGTATGTATCATTTTCACTATGTAGAGTTAAAACTGCACTGTTTATTAAGAATTTCTTCTTATTGTTTTTTAATATCACTGGGTGAAAAGTGCAATTCACAAATAACTTTTTTCTCCTTCCTTTATCTCATAAAATGACGCAATATTTACATTTTAACAATTTTTCTGCCATTGTTTAGTGCGACTTCCATTTGAAACCTGAAATTTAATATAACTGATATTTTTTGCATCTATCGTCATTTCCACGGACCCTATATGGACTAATGATTATTTTCAAAGTATATTATACACAATAATAAAAATAACTTGATAATGGCCATAAGTACACAGTACACCATCAATTTACTCAACGCTTCAAGTTGAATCAGAGGCCCAAACCGAAACACACTCAGTTGCAGTTCAAGTGAGACTGAAGCGAAGTGGTATTACGTGGGTCGAAAATCTCGGCCCCAAAAACAACGCAGCGCCTCATATATGTCGGACTCAGCATCGGATACGCATATTTGTATAGGGCTGCGGCTCTTTACAGTTATTACTCAATGGTAATATCCAGAATATCCAGAGCACCTACTAGTTATTTATTTATTATTATTTTATTTATTTCTTATACATGCCAGATACACAAAAAGTGTTTGCATAAGTCAATGTTTAAAGAAGAGGTAAGTAAAATAATTAGATCATACAAATAAATATAAAAGAAATAAAATAGAATATATCAAAAGAGTAAAACGCTTTTTTTAATAGAAAATGTTTTGCTATAATTTTAAATATTTTAGTGTTAAGTTTCCCTCTTATATGGAGGCAATGCATTGAAAACCCGTAATCCCAGAAAGTCTGTTCCCTTTCTCGTTCTGTGGAGTCTAAAAAATCTACCATCATTTTTACTTCTAGTATCATAAGAAGTCATTGGAAAATATAAATAGATGGGACTGTAAAAATGTCTAAATCAATAAAAGAATTTCTGCAATCGGCTCTGTTTCCTAGGCCAAACATAATAAGTATGATCTTTCGCTGCAGGGAAGAACTTGTAGGGTGCATGCCCCCATATCAAGATGGCATAAGATATGACAGAATGAATGAGGCTGTGATATGAAGTTTAATGTAGGTAGTGAAACTTTGTGAACCAAACTGCGGAGTAGATACATGTATTTGGATATTTTCTTACATACATATTCAACATGATGGTTCCAAGATAATTTAGGATCCAAATAAACTTCAAGGAACATTTTCCGGATTATCTATGCCATTAAGTCTGCGAAGACTATATATCATAGTTTCTGTTTTTGTCACATTTATGATTAATCGATTTCTGAGGAACCAGTCGTTCGCTAGTGCATGTGTCAGATGTGTATCGTTGAGCAAACAGATAAATCCGAATTTGCTGTGGATACACTGGTATCATCAGCAAATAGTATATATAGACTGTTATCAAATATGGTAGGTGAGTCGTTTATACAAATTAAGAAATGTAATGGACCCAAGACTGAACCTTGTAGAACCCCATGTTTGATTTCTAGAGTACTTGATTTTATACCACGATAAACTATATACTAATATCTATCGATTAGATAATAAGATAATAGCGTTAAACTATCCATCTAAAACCCATAGCAAAACAATTTATTTAATAAGATCTCATGCGAAGTCTCAAGTCTAAGAACTGGGAACTTACATATCTTCTTTCTTCAAATCCGCTAGCTTCATGGATACCAAAGAATCAATTGCTAATTCAGTTGATAAACTATTTCGAAACCCGAATTGCTGTTGGTTGAATAATTGGAAGGATGCCATATCAGCAATAATTTGAGCCTTGAGAATTCTTTAGAATATTTTGGCAAAGTAAGGAATGACAGATATAGGTCTGAAGTTAGACGGGTCGTTAATATTATTTTTTTTTGTAAATAGGAACAACTTTGGATAGATAGATTTGGGAAATATATTACTTAAAATGCAGATGTTGATTAGGTGAGTTAGATACATCGAAATAGAATTAATTCATTATAGATTTTACAGTATTAGTATTCATTTCATAGACGTCCATACTTTTTTATTCTTAAGATTTACAATTTCATTGGCCACCTCCCAATTCTTTCAGCTATTTCTACTTTGTTTTGGACACGTTTTTAACATAGCCTTCAGCAGTACCGCTTGATTTCCAACCACCATGGTGCTTAATATTAGTTATAATATTTTTCCCAGCCACTTGCTTGGAGCATTTATTATTATTATAATATACAAAAAATGTCGATACTCAGTATCCAGTTGATGAAGGAGGACGCATATCTTCTGTATATATAAATATCTTGGTGCCTTGTTGCTGCTGACTTATCATTATCAATTATACTAAATATGTATTTTAGTATTGGATTATTTTATAGTTACTAGCAAAGTTTTATCTAAATCTTGAAATTATATTACATAACTGTTCTCTATGACAAGATTCACATATGCCAAAAATTAGTGCCACCTAATTAAAAAAATATTGTAGGTACATTTTATTTTACATTTGAAAATGACAACTTACCTTGATCATTAAAAATTTTCTTCGAAGACATCTCTCAGAAAAGTGTCAATTTTTCCTCTAGTCTTATTCTTGGCTTCATCGGTTTGTAACCATATTTTTTCCTTTTTAAGAATATCATTAATTTTGAATATTTGCTATTATCGATGTTATAATGTAAAAACACCGTTGCCTTTAACATGGAATAATATGAATACAAAGAAGACGGCTTACAGTTCTCACATTTTTCCAAAAAATAGCTAGGAGCACATTTTCAGTGTAGTGTTCCATGTTTTTCAAAGGAACGCCATTTAACAAAATCATCTAAGTTTTTCTGTAATTTTTTTTTATTTTCCCGATAACAGGTTTCCTTTCGCTTCCTTCGCCGCTTAAAAAATTTTAGGAGGCGTACTTTGAATGTCTTTTATACTACTATCACTATTAAAATCCATATTTTACCAGTTATACATGAAAAAATCTGTCACCTTGCTATAGATTTTGCATGTATTTAATATGACATGAAAACCGCGTTTGTTGATATTGTTACTAGGCAGCCGTCAGAACAGTAAATTCAGCTCCAATAGAAAATACTTGGCTATAGAGTCATTTATTTCCACAAATACGTAATGATGTATAGCAAATGTATGTGTTCTAAATACTCGACTTAAGCGTAGGGCTATTATCTTCACGCTACTGGTTTTAAACGCTTACTTAACGCTTTTGATATAAAAATAACTATTAATATTAATTAAAATACAGTCCCAAATTAAATGGGTACCTGCTATTGCCGACTTATTATTAGAGCTACGATATCGGCTAATTAGCAAAGTTGTGTGATTTTTTCTGCTACAATACTGCCCATTTAATTTGAAACAGATTGTATACTTCCAAGGATACAAGAAATTACAAGAAAAATTACATAAAAAAATCATTGTCTCCAATGTATTTATTATTTACAGAACATATTAGCAAATGTTACAAATTAATTTGTAAAGTTATTTACATTTTATTTAATCCATACCATTTGGATTCCTGCACAAGTATTCTACTACAATTTATCTACTCCCTTTAACAAATATCTGTAATCGACTAGACTGAAGTAAACGAATAATTTTGTCAAATTTTTGTTAACTTATTTTCTATTAAGTTGGAGTTGTGGCGACAGCTTTGCCAAATCTTGATAGGAAACCCACATCTCTCTTATACGAGCAACAGCAAGCAGATGGTAGCTCGAAGGTATCTGGTACTGGCATACCATTCTCACTCAAAGACAACAATCTTCTGTAAATGTACTTCTGTTTACATGAAGTCTGGTAACCCTCAGGAAGTTCGCCTATAATATCACATGGCCCATTTTGACTGAAATTAATTCCCAAAGTGTTATTATTACATATAGTATGTGCCAAAAGTATGGAATAAATTCAATAAAAACGGAACAATTATTTTTTGGGAAAAATCCTCGAACAGGTCGATTTTTAATTTAAAATATACATATTTTAGCGTAAAATGCGATTTTCAAATGTCATTTGTTTTCGAGTAATAACGTCATCGATTTTTTTTTAAATGGCAACACCATATTTTTTTCCTTGATTCTGAAAGATCGTTTAATTCTCTATCAGGCAGTACTAAAATTTTGCCCTCTTACATAGGAAAGTTTTCGAGTAAATGACGATTGAATGTTAGAAAACGTAAATTTTATCCATAAAAAAGTAACAATTCTGAGGTATGTAAAATAAAATACAATTGATTAAATTTTATACTTAAATTAAATATTCGAATTGCCATCCACCAACTTCTTGACAATGCGTAAGTCTGTGAAGAAATTCTTCTTGCACATTATGAATGATTTCTGGGGTAACTCTGCGTATTTCGTCGCGAATGCGATTTTGAAGTTCTTCTAAATTACGTGGGTTATTAATGTACACTTTTGACTTCAAGTATCCCCATAAAAAATAGTCAAGAGGTGTAAGATCTTGCGATCTTGCAGGCCATTCTATCGGTCCGCGTCTGCCGATCCACCTACCAGGAAAACAGTTGTCCAAAAAATCTCGTACAGGGCACGCATAGTGCGGAGGTGCACCGTCTTGCTGAAACCATATGATATCGTCAGGAATGTCAAGGTCACTATCCTTAGGAAAAATTACTGCAAGGGCTGGAACAAGGACATTTTCTAGAAACTCTAAATATCTTTGTCCTGTAAGGGTTCCTTCAAAGAAGAAAGACCCTACTATTCTGTCGTCAACTATTCCAGCCCACACATTTAATTTCTGAGGGTGTTGGGTATGTGCCTCTGCCATCCAATGAGGATTTTCCCGATCCTCATACCTCATCCCAACTCCAATATCTGCAAGTTTGACGGTTTACTGTACCATTCAGACAAAATGTGGCCTCATCTGAAAAAAGTATTTGCCGGTGTAAATTTCTATTTCCTTGACATAAATCTATTAGAATTTCGCAAAAGTGTAAGCGGCGATCGGGATCATCTTCATTGAGTTCCTGCACAAGTTGAATTTTGTAGGGATGATATTTTTCCTTCCTCAAGATACGTAGCACTGTGCTCTGACTAGTGTCATTGTTTAATGCAACCAATCGTGAAGAATTATGAGGATTATCCACCATACTTATCAAAATGTTCTGTTTCTGATTTTCATTAATGCTTGGACGTCCAGGTTTTGGAATATTTACAACATTGCCAGTTTCTCTAAATTTAGACTTTACCTTACCGACTGTTGATTGGCTGATAGGGCCATCTGGATATTTTTCATTAAATAAATCGCAAACTTCCTGCTGAGTTCTAGTCATATTTCCCCATCCGATAAGAATTAAAATTTCAATTCTTTGGGTAACAGTTAAATCTGCCATAATACTTTAAATTGAATAATAATTTCTATGTCGCTTACAATACTTATTAGAAAGTCGGTGTGACAATGACACTTTGCAAAGATTTTCACCTACGTGATCCATAAAAGAACTATGGAATTCGAAAAACTAAACTTGATAACGTTTTTGCTTTATTTTAATTGATTTACGTTTTCTAACATTCAATCGTCATTTACTCGAAAACTTTCCTATGTAAGAGGGCAAAATTTTAGTACTGTCTGATAGAGAATTTAACGATCTTTCAGAATCAAGGAAAAAATATGGTGTTGCCATTTAAAAAAAAATCGATTACGTCATTACTCGAAAACAAATGACATTGAAAATCGCATTTTACGCTAAAATATGTATTTTTTAAATTAAAAATCGACCTGTTCGAGGATTTTTCCCAAAAAATAATTGTTTCGTTTTTATTGAATTTATTCCATACTGGCGCATACTGTATAATGAAATATACATAATAGTTATTTGTTTAACTAGGCAGTAAAGTACAAGATTTAATGCCACGGGTAGTATTTAATAGACGATGCGTAGCCGAGTCTATTAAAGCAACCAAGACATTAAATCTACTTTACTGCTAAGTTAAACAGGTAGATAATATTTTCGGCGATCAATTTAAGTTTTACCATAATATCAAACACAGCTATTTATCATATATTATTAAAATTGTATGATACTTCTCTTGTGAATAATAATAATTTCATTAAGTCGTCTGTGGTTGTTATAAGACGAGCGTTATTAAGTAAATAACTTAGGTAGGCAGTAATCGTCATATCGTTTATACTTAAATCCATTTACCTCGCCCGAAATTATTGTTTCAGCAAAGTAAATAGAGTGTAATTTATTACCAGAAAAATCGAGCAAGTTGTCTACAACAACATCGATATTGGAAAGTATCTAAAATTAAAAGTATTCTTGAAACTGTGCGCATAATTATTATGACAGAAGGTGTGATGCAAAAATTTACCAACTTCTTTAGAAACCAGAAATTAGTAGCGGAGATGTGGGTATCAGCGATCATTACATTACTATGGTAAATGTTCTCAGAAAATACAAAGAAATGGTGCGACAAACTCGGATCCGAAATTTTTTTTTTAATCATTATGTACAATTTTGAGCTATTTATTAAAATTTATACTTTAATTACTCGAAAAACGTAAGATTCCATATTGCATTGATAAACAAAAAAATTGCAAGTCGAAATATACTACTTACTATAATTAACAACTAAATAAGTTACTAAAGTTAATATTTAATAAAACATCTACAATATTTTTTCGTCTCTTTGCATTTTTTGAGAACGTTTACCATAGGAATGTATATTTCTTTACACCATCAGAAAGTAGAGATTTCAATGAACAAAAAGCCCACCGACTTTTTTAAAAATCAGATATTTTGACGTGAGAATTTTCGATTGAAAATTAGGGTGCTTTTTCGATATTAAGTTAAAATAAGGTGAAAAAATTAATATTTTAAATCAAAAAAATTACAGTGTATTTGGGACATAAAAAGGTCAGTTTTCACCAAATTTCGTGAATTTTTTTTTTGTTAAAGATAAAAATAAAAAACCAAAAACTTGGTTATTTGAATTTTTCACATAAATTTTGAGGTTATGTGAAAAAACTGTAAATACAAAAGTTGTAGATCTCTTTATTATCTACAACTGTGCTATTTAACTTTTTTCATAGGACTTGTAGTTTTGCCAGAAATCGAGGTAAACCGTTTTTTATCCTTAAAAACTCACCCCCTTCCACTTCCCGACCTCAGATCGCCCGTAAATTATTTTTCCTTTCATTTTTGTTGTATTATCTTCCTTTTCCAATGGGTTTCATCCAACTATTATTTTTTTGGTTTCAAAAATTATCAACCCTGGTCTACTAGCCTCAGTACCATTTCCATCTGTAAGGCCATGTAAAGCATATTGGCCATTTGAGCATTTGAATATGTATAAGACATTAAATTTAATCTTTTTAAAACATGAGCTTAATTTGACAATACACAATATTAAACAAGATGCCGGCTTCTTATAATTGTAAACAAAAAGTGAAGTTAATACCATGGCACATATGATGACTTATTTTACTTGTAATATACAGGGTGATATAATTTTTTGGCTAATGATCGATGATGCCCACACCGCCGCCATTTATATAATAAAAAACCCTGGCCATAGCCACTAGATTTTTAACCTCTACTTAAGAAACACCCTGTATCAAAATTAACGAATCAAAAGTAACTATTATGTAAGTAACATGTTTAGATATTGTCTGAAGCTATTTATTTGTGGCATAATTTTAGTTTTTCTTTAGTTTTATTAGGTTTTTGCCACACTTCTGAAAAAATAATAAAGATTAATTAAATAAGCCCTTGCGCCAAACGGAACAGTCAAGGGCTATTTTTGAAACTACGTTTGCCTAACCAAAAAATCTCACACTGAAAAAAGCAGATAAGCAAAAAATAACAAAAATCACATCACTATCGCGCACTTCCGTATTATTGACGTTTCGAAAAACTCTCTGTTTTCGTTCTCAAAATCGTAGTAAAAATATTAAACGTATGTCAAGTTTGACAGTTTAAAATTTGTTTATCTGCTTCCATAGAGATGTTAAATGATTTTTATTTTATTGTTACTTACTTCTTTTTGATACAACTGTAGCCAACAATGATCGATGTTTACTGAACAGTTTGATACACACTTATCTCCATTCAACAAAATAATCTCGGTCTCTTTTAATTTTCTTTTTGTTGCGTTATCTTTTTTGCCGAACCCCATTGAATCAAATGACCGTTTTCCCAAGCGTGTTCGCAAATTTTGGATTTTACAAATTCCCGTCTTCTTATGTAATTTTTATGTTCCTCATCTCTAACATTCATAGGCCGAGACGTTTAACATAATGTTTATTGCATTCACAAGGTATACTGTAGATGCAATTTTTTGAATTTTATATATCATTTTTTGGACGCGTTTTAGACAAAAATGATCGTAAAGCATTAGTTGTCTGAAAAACTGTTCGAATATTAAATTTATTACCGATTCTTCTTAACTTTTCTGATAATATAGGAATGTATGGAATTTTTATTGTATGATTAATTTCTTTTATTTGTCTTACAGTGTTCGTTTTATCTGTAATATTTTTGAATGTTCTACAGTATACCTTGTGAATACAATAAACATTATGTTGGAGAGACGTCTCGGCCTATGAATGTTAGAGTTGAGGAACATAAAAATTACATAAAAAGACGGGAATTTGTAAAATCCAAAATTTGCGAACAGGCTTGGGAAAACGGTCATTTGATTCAATGGGGTTCGGCAAAAATTTTAGAGAAGGAAGATAACGCAACAAAAAGAAAATTAAAAGAGACCGCGATTATTTTGTTGAACGGAGATAAGTGTGCATCAAACTGTTCAGTAAACATCGATCATTGTTGGCTACAGTTGTATCAAGAAGAAGTAAGTAACAATAAAATAAAAATCATTTAACATCTCTATAGAAGCAGATAAACAAATTTTAAACTGTCAAACTTGACATACGTTTCATATTTTTACTACGATTTTGAAAACGAAAACAGAGAGTTTTTTGAAACGTCAATAATACGGAAGTGCACGATAGTGATGTGATTTTTGTTATTATTTACTTATCTGCTTTTTCAGTGTGAGATTTTTTGGTTAGGCAAACGTAGTTTCAAAAATAGCTCTTGACTGTTCCGTTTGGCGCAAGGGCTTATTTAATTAATCTTTATTATTTTTTCAGAAGTGTGGCAAAAACCCAATAAAACTAAAGAAAAAAGTAACATGTTTGTGAGCTCAAAGCATCTCGATTAAAAATGAACATGAAAATAATAGCTAAGTGTAGACGGAATCAGATTATGTGCTTGCAGCAGTAGTACCTATTCTAGATAATTTGTGAGAAAATATTCACGCTCGTTCGTTCTTGCTCGTTTATTTGGTTTGGACGCAGCTTTAGATTTACTAGATTAAAAAATTTAGGTCTAGATTAAAAAAATGAAGTACAAAATATTTTTAAAAATCAACTCACTGCCTGCAAGTCTCCGTGCGAATTCCCTGGACATAACCATCTTCGTTGCCTTGATTTATGATATACTTCCATTTGTTATTTTTATTTTTCCCGATCTTTGGAAATATGATTCTATCCACAGATCCACAAACGAAGGTTTCTTCATCGGCGCCAATCCTTTTTTCCAGTTCCGGTGGCATTTCGTCTTGACCGAAAAAGAAATTCTTGTCGATCTTGTGCGTCCTCAGTATATCCTTTAAATGAAGATAAGGATACGAGTCAAAATTTTCACAAAACGTGTTGCCGTCGGCGCACTTCGGGGCTCCGTCTATCCGTGGGATCGGTTCGTATATCAGTTCAAAAGAATCGGGGAAAATAATTTCTTGTTCGGATAAACCACCAAATGATATGGAGCCTGGAACAACAAATTTAATTTTTTTTTTTTACTGGTAATATGATTGATAATCTAAATGTGTTTCAGTATAAACTAGTTTTATCTACTTTAATTAAGTAATATGCATTTTATAGCTCTACTAGGTGACCCGGCAAACGTTGTTTTGCCATATGAATTATTTCTAGTGAATACTTTGGCAGTTAAATAAAAAATAACTAACTTATTGTAAGTGTGTGGAGATGTGGTATATGACTAAAAGAGGAATTATTATTGAATTATTTCGCATGCCTGCAATTTATTTGTTTGACGGCCCAAATTAGCCCCTTTACGTCTTGTCTTGTTGGCATTGTCCACTGTACAAAAAAATAGCCATATAGTAAAATAATAGCCGTTGTTGACGGGAGCTCGTGACACGTGTTGCGTACTTTTGAGGTTATGTAGATCACTTAATTAACTAATAATAAGAATTGCACTTAAAATTAATAATTTTATCAATTATTGATAAAATAGGAAATAAATAATTATGGCCCAGCACATTAATAATAAATTTACTTGAGAATTACACTTAGAAGGTAAAATTATAATTGTAAACGTCACAATTACGCTCGATTCATACACAATAATAATGGTGGATAACTGTGTAGGGAGTGAGAGAAGGCTTATTGTGAGAGAAACAGGAGACCGGCTTCGTTCTCATCCCTACTCCGTGGTGTTTACTGGGTGAGAAGTGACACCGATAGATGCCTGGCGGGGATAACTGATCTAGTGATAATCGATCAGTTATCGACTAGGGTCAAAAATGATTAATTACTAAAATGGTTATTAAAAAATAGGGGCTTGTGATAGAAGGATGAAAATTAAGGGTTGTATGTATTTTTAATGTCACATCATAAAAAAATAAAAATAAAAAATTTTGTCCAAAAAATTAAAAAAAATTGTTTGGGGTGGACCACCCCTATCACTTGGGGGTATGAAAAATAGATTACGACCGATTCTCAGACCTACCGAATATACATATAAAATTTCATAAAAATCGGTCAAACCGTTTCCGAAGAGTATGGCGTCTAAAATTGTGACACGAGAATTTTATATATTAGATAAATAGTTTTGTAAGGGTATCTATTACAGCTTTAGTGCTGTAATTGGTGTTCTTACAGCACTAGTACGTTTTTATTTTCCTGTTAAATAAAACTCCGTTTTTTAGAAGAATGATTTATTTATAAAACAAATATTATAAAACCTAAGATTTATTATAAACATTAATAAACCACATTTTACAATTTGAAATTTGTATACCAGAATGAATATGAATGAATGAATAGATGTTCGAATTTCCAATCGTTAAATCCGTGTTTGATCTCATGATCTTCTTTGCTACCTGTTTCTTATTCTCTAAATATTTCTCAGCGTAGTCTTCTGTCGTAGAAGATTTTCAGCTCCCATGAAGCTTTAATATCTGCTTATCTGCACCACCCATGAACCATAATGGTGGCTGATGACCTTCTAAAACAATACCCAATGTATTCTTCGGAATTCTTCAATCTAAGTTTTCTTGCATTTATTTTTGGAATGCTTCCACAAGTATTACTTCAACAGGCTGAGAGGTACAATTTCCTTGTCTGTAGAATACAAAAAACCGCCTGTGAGTTGCATTAGGACACGCTCAGCATATTTTCGAAAAATATTTGATACAAACAAATTCTCAGACAATTTATGTTTTCGTACATGGAATCACGGCAAAAATGCCGTGTGTTACAGCATATATCATGAGTAAATATGTTTCATCATCCGCAGTACCTAGGAGCTTATATACGTTTTCCTTTGTAAAAATTTTGGCCATTTTGGCTTTGTAACCATCTAAGCTTCTTTGCAAAAATGTGATTAGTTGAGAAAATTTACCTATATATTGATTTTTCTTAACTGAAGTCATAGTTCTCAACATTGAATAGTGAATTCATAGAGCAAATGGTTTCTGGGAGTATTGCCTTCCGGAAAAATAAGCCAAAAGGATTTTGTCAGACACCTCCTTTAACTTGTTGGCTTTGCATCTTCAAACTTTTGGTACTCCAGCTCATACCGCACCTTAGATTTTGTTAGAATTACACTTGAGATAGTTCTGTTCGTCGCTTCTTCTATATCAGAGGACCAGAATCACTCATTTTGAAAATTGCTTTTTAAGCTTTCTTCAGAGAACCATCTAGTGTTGCTGGCAACATCTCCACCACCAGTTTAATTTCTATGAAGTAAAGATTTTTTGAAGTCGATTTTGTGACGTCCTTCTCTGAAGGTGATTATATTTATGGGTTTGTTTGATAGTAGCCATGAGAAAGGTAACATAAGAAAACTTACTTGAGTACTTTTTTCAACAGTAGTAGTTGAAGGTTATAGAAGATTTATTATCTAACAGCAAATCCACAACCTGGCTAGTCTAAATCGACAACTATTGACGTTAACGATATAAGATCATAAACTGACCAAAATTCCAAAATTCACAGTAATGTGTTTAAAATATTATGTGTATTTGTTG
This sequence comes from Monochamus alternatus, assembly GCA_037114965.1. Classification (NCBI taxonomy): domain Eukaryota; kingdom Metazoa; phylum Arthropoda; class Insecta; order Coleoptera; family Cerambycidae; genus Monochamus; species Monochamus alternatus. The sequence goes on along the minus strand of CM073435.1, from coordinate 16,967,643 downwards.
TTTGTAATGAAATTGAATAATATTAAATATTGTCCGAACATAATAATATGCTCAGTCATCGAAAAAATAGTGTGTGTATTTAGAACTAAAACTAACCTAGCCACTTTTGCATGGTTGCTATTTTTGGCTGTGCCTCAAGCAACATAGAATATACTATCTATATAGAAAGCATACACTTTCCTCCCTCATTCACACAAAAATGTATATGCCCAGTTACACTCTGAAATTAATAAAAACAAAAATACACACATGTTACGGAAAACATTTAATGATAATTAAAGACACAACATTTACAACTTTTTGGATCCAAAAAAAGTAAGATGTCATTCAGAAAACGATTGCTTACTATTCAACAAAAAGAAAGTCATTAATAGCTTCAACGCTTTGGTGCATGTTACGCACGTACAATTACAAAATAATGTTGATATTAAATATCCAAAATTGATGGCATTTTTAAAACGTCAAAATATAGTTTTAATTTAAGCACTTTGCAATGTTTTTTATGAATGAAGGTACAAGAGACCTTAATACATTTGTAGGATGAACTCGAATTTCTTATTACAGAGCAATTATTTAAAATAGAAGAGTTTGGTCTGCTACTCTTATATAAGATACTCTGTGCAATCCAAAGTTTTTGAAAACAAGTTCCAAAAGAGATATTTTGAGATAAAATTCCTTCAAAGTAAATGGTTGCCGTGGCACTAACAAATTGTCTCCTAGATGCTTAAATGAATGGAATTTTTGACATGATTTTCTTTAGTAGGTGTGTCTTGTTATTGGAGTTTCAGAAACATGCAGGTGTGACGAGTTTCTTAAAATGATGGTAGACGACGTTGAAGATAAAGAATCTCTTATAATAGTGAAAATTACAAATTTAAAAGCACATAAAGAACATATATTACCACAACGGCTTCAATAAGCAATATTCATAATTTTGCAGAAATTTACAGAAAATATCCGTGTATGCTTTAAAATAAAAATATGTGTAAAGCAAGTGGTTGACAAAAAATGCGGAATGTATAAAACTTTCAAAGTCCACACCATACAGAACAGTTTTAGAAGAACTTCAGCCACTCCATTAGTAAACTATATAATATAGGCTATATAAAGCAAAGAAAGAGAAATATTGCCAATCAAGTTGTGGAAAATGATACAGAAGTTTTTAATGGAAATCACCCTTGTCCGTCCAGCGCTGATAACCCGCGTTCGTATAATGTAGATAGCGACAGTACTTCATACTCAATCTGCGATTGTTTCACTTCCGTATATGTATATAAAAAGTATTTAAAGTGTTAAATGGTTCAATAAAATAAGTTTTCAATAAAAAATAATACTTTTTTTTTCTTAGAAGCAAGGTAAGTAGTAGAAAAAAATCAGATACATTTCTTAGCAGTAAAGTGTCTTTTCTTCCCTTGAATTTTGAATGACACTTTTCCCCCTTGTGATAAAAATAGCTGATACTTACCTCTACGATTGCTGGTGTTCAAAATTCGTTCCTCTTTGGTTCTGTTGCCACTTTTGATTTCTGCTGCTTGTCTAGGTGACCTTCTTAATAATGTACCTACTACTGTCTCATTAACTAAACCTTTGTTTAAATTTCCATGATGCTGCGGTCTACCATTCAAGAAATTTACCTGTAAAAGCAATTCGCTGTATTTAACAAACACATTAAATACATTAATTAATATAAGATAGGTCAAGAGAAAGAATTTTAACAGTTGCTGTTTGTTAAAGTAAATATTTCTAGGAATATATAATTTAAATTAGTCACAGTGTTTGTAAATTTGATGTTCCAAGGTTTATGTTTGTATGAAGTAATAACATACTTTATTATTGATATTCTTTAATAAATTAAATTCGTTCTACTTTTCTTCATATCGTTTTCCAATATATTGGCGAGTAAAACTTGTATTGCAATTCCTTTATTTCATTGTATACAGGATGAGTCAGAAATAGGTTAACAAATTAACTGACGATTTTTCTCGGCAAAACAAAGTATTTATTGAAATAAATATTGGTTCTAACATGTCCCATTACAAAGATATACTCGCGTCAAGAATTCAGACGTCTTACGTCACGACTGACGTTACACATTTGTTTTTATTGTCAACGTAATTTTCGATATTTGGTCGCATTAAAAACAATCGTTTTTTGAAATTTAGTGCAATATATAACGTAAACTTTTGGTATAGTATATAGTTTTATTACTATCAGTTGCAGTTTCTTTAATATTTTGATGAAAATATAATGAATTATTCATTTGTTCGTATGACGTAAGTCGTCTGAATTCTTGTCGCGAGTATATAAGATGTTGAAATTTAGGTAAATAGAATCATGAATATGGTGATCCTTTTTTATAAATAATATGTCGCTACTGAGTAATATCTGTCACATCCAACGCATCTAATTTTTATCTTTATTCTATCACAAATCTGCCATTGCGAGGTGGTGCTCCTTTGTTGTCTAATATTCAACGCATGTCTTCTAGTAAGTCATGCAAATGGTCTGAGGGAATGGGTTGTTGAATTAATAATGCAAATTTAGAACATTTATAATGCCGTCTGTCGTAAAAATGGCTTCATCTGTCCATGAAACAGACGAAACTAAATAGGGAAACAATTTTTTTTAATGTTCAATTTGTGCAAATTAAAACTTTGTTTTGGCAAGGAGAGTCTTCTTATTTCTATACATACTTCTGATTCGCTCTGTATTAAAATTTAAAGGTGCAGTAATATTTGAATGACGTGAACCTATAAATAACCAAATCTCTATTGTATTATAAATTACTCTTTATTTATATTAAATACCGGGAAGCATCTGAATGCCAATCTACCTGATCACAACAAAACTTACGGATCGGGTATAATATCAGACAATTACAAGGTACCCATTAACATATCGAAACAGGTTTCCATCATTTATTATTCAGTTGCTACACAACAAATTGCTTACCAATTCCAATAAAACTAACAAAACGCAGGGACAGTATGTGCTAAGTATCATATTTCTGGTGTTATTCTGTTTTTACTGTTATTTATGGTGAAGTATTGAATTACTAATGCGTGAAACTTGGCACAATTATCAGATAACTTCAATTTGTACATATCGAAGCTGTTTTTTAGCAGTATTTCCTGCAGCTTGGAAACTGACACTGTTTGTGGTCACCAGCACAAAATTTTACACACGTAAACATGCCCGAGTGACGAAAACTATCACATTTGGCGCAGGACAACTCTCTAAATGTATCGTTGCTGTACTACTAATGCGATGTACTCATTTCTCCACACCGGTGACGACTGTACAAGTTGGCGTTTTATTTGTTTTTGCCACTTTTATCATCAAGCCGAACCTTATACTTCATTCAAATCATCAGAAAGGTATTCTGTTAAGATAAGCTATTAATAAAACTCGAAAGACAAGTTTTGTAATAGTTCTAGGAAACTCTTAAGCATTTTGCGAAATTTACATTTACGCGACTAATAATTAGGTAGGAAACATTCAATCTGGTAAACAAGTACATATCCCAATTATGGGCACAACAAAGATTTATTTATATACAGCATTGACGCAAGTATCACGGACGTTTTGTACATTTTGATGAGAAGATTTATACAATTATTAGAAATTACTCAGTATTGCGTAATATCAAAAAATTTGGGGTGAATGGATATGTCTATTATGTGTTTTAAGATTAATGATATTTCGTTGACTAATGTCTGTATTAAATACCAAAGAATAAAGTATATTTTCTGTTTATCTACAATGATGAGAGGGTCAGAATAAGTACATGTATGTGCTGTATCATGACGGATTTATTTTCTGTAATCAGCAATAATGTCAGCTAAAATTTTCCAGAAGGGTCTGTCTCAAACAATGTTTTTATGGAAGTTATGGGGGTTTTATGAAAAATTAATTTGTTTTCTTTAAAATTGCTTGTCTGATTTTGATGCCCAAAAAATAAGTGAAACACTTTTTCAAAAAAGAAACTGGTAAAAACAATTTTCAAACATTTTTTATTTTTTTTTATTAGATATACTGCAAATACTAAAACCATTTTATTCCATAAAAATATTTTATTTTTTATCTACTAAACAAATTAATATTTTTCCTTCAAATTTGGTATGAAGTAATCAGAATAACAGGTTATTTTGAAATGAATAACTTTCTTGCACTAAAGCCAGTGGTGTACATATGGGTCTTTATCACCCTTGAACCCCCTAAAGTTCTGCGCCAGTGATAAAAAGTATTTTTTCGGTCCAAATATTAAAATTTTATTCTACAAAATCTTCGAATACGATGTAGATAATAGATACTTATTATTACACCTGATCTTCATAAATTTTTTTCTTTAAAAAGCCCCAAAGAAATAAATCTAGTGGATTAAGGTCCGGTGATCGTGCTGGCCATCTCGACCCGACTAATTCACCTTTTTCCATAGATCGTATTTAATCTACGTAACAAACAAACTGATTTGACATGACACCTGTCATTACTATTATTACAAACATAGAAACAAGCAGTACCTATCGATCTAATATTACGATTTCTCTAAGGTCTTTGTAATCCCATAAGATAACCGCGATTAGAAAAAGTCAAAATATCTGAAAACAAAGCTTCTTAGTCAATTTCTTTTTCACGAAATAGAATTAAATTTTAATATTTGTACTTAAAAAATACTTTTCACCATTGGCGTAGAAGTTTAGGGGGTTCAATGGCGAAGAAAATAAATACTTAAGCCACTGGCTTTAGTTACAAAAATATTCACTTCAAAATATTTACGTTTTATTATGATTACTGTATACTAAATCTGAAGAAAAAATATTTTTTTCGAAAACTGCCATCAAAAGCCGACATTTCCAGTTGACAAAGTGAGTCGTTTTTTTCATCTAGTTGCGAAATACTTTTATGTTTTAGAACGCCCCAAAAGAGTGTCAAAATAAAAATTCCGATTTATATTTACACCACTTTCGTGAAATGATCATTAAAAAAAATCATTTTAATGAATGAATACTTACATTTGCATTGGTTGATGTGACTTTTTTTTGATAAAATATTGTCTATAGTTTATACGAAAATGATTCACTGTTGAGGGGACATTAACAGATCTGTCATATCTAGTTCCGGAAATTCCCATAATTATGAAATCTGTGAATTTTGTCGTACAAATGCATGTGTAAATATATGCCTATACTTTTCAAGATAAAAATTTCCAGCCAGATTCATATTTATATTCATATTTTGTTTTATTATAACGGTTTAACTGCATGTGTGTCTGAGTTGTCACGTGCTCAAATAAGGAGGAAGCACACTAGGTGCTCGCAGGCTAGGTGCATCGCGAATCATGCTAGTCTCATTCTTGTTTATAGTCTGTTTAGAAATGAAACAGAGTAATAAAAGCTTATTATGTATGCAAATTTTAAATAAATGTAGTACTGGTGCTTATATTCAATATTTTTATATTATGTATTATCGATATCGATGAGGTGTACTTCTAAAAAAACTTTGTGTGACCGGGTTGTACTAAATTGTATCAGGTGATAGGGTGGTAACCGTAGTACCGTTATTTGGCGATTTGTTGCCATTTCATCGATAATGTTTTCTGATTTTTATTAAGATTGACAAGTGTCAAAAGTTCATTTTTCACCATATTACAAAAGAAACGTTTTTTCTGGATAACCATTGAATTATATCGGCTTTCCTCCAAGTAGTCGTAGGCGTCTGCTCGGCCTGCCGTGAATGGTAACTGGTAACTGGCATTATCCATGACAATTACAGACCCCGGAGGAATAAGATCCATCATCTGTGTAAAATACTCGACAACATCTGGGTTTATGTCTTCGTGATAGTCACCTGTATTTTTAGATTCAAATAAAAGTACCAAAAGTGCCATCTACAAAGCCACTGGCACTACCTATATGTGTCACTATTAATCTTCGCCCTTTATCTGAAGGTGCCTTGAACCCTGTTGAAAGTCGATCCAAAAATGCTTGTCGAAAACTTTTTACATTTTTATCTTGCCATACTTTTGTTACAGTATATCCCTTGTTGACCCAAGTTTCGTCTAGATAATATATATTCCTCCCTTCGTCACGGAATTCTCTAACTGATCTTACGTAGCATCTTTGCCAACAAATAGTTTCATCTTTATAGATAAGAACTGATTTCCTGTTCTGCTTTTCCCAGCAAAAATTCAACTCTCGTAAGACGGCCCATAATTTGCTTCTACTGATTTTTGGCAAATCGTTGTCCTCTGAAAGTTTACTTCAAATTTTGTTTAGCGTTGGTATTTCTTTTTTAAAATAAAATGTGTGTACTTTTCTGCAAATGACATTTTTGAAGAAATCATCTATAACGACTTTTGACCTCCCTGTAGATGATTTTGGGGGATTTACAGTATCTTGTTCATTTTTTGATTCCTTTAAAAGTCTGTAGATAGTCGATTTTCCAATCCCTGTCATTTTGAAACACTTTTCCACGATGTCGTCAACACTGTTGGTAGGATTTTGGTGTTTCAATACATTAAATACATTTAATATAATAATCTTCTCATTCTGAGACAGCGCACATCTTTTCATGCGTTTAGCAGGTACGAAATCTGATAAGCTCGACATTTTACCCAAACATTATTATATCCACTGGCACAATAGTCACTAAACACAAGTCGAATTTTACTCTACTGCACTAGCACGTCTTCGTATATTCAGCTCTAAGACTAGATTGATCTGTCACAATACACTAGCTCCTGCCCTATGATGTATCCAGTAAAATATGCTAATGTACACCTGTATTACCTGTTAGCATTAGTGTTACCCGATAATTACCTGAAACGAAATATTACCATGCCCATGGCCTGTTCTTACCTCGGGGCTTTATTACTCTCTTTCATTTCCAAACAGACTATAGTGAACTATATTCTAATGATTTTAAATGGTAGATAATGCCGTTATACCCGAGGTACAAAATAATAGAGTGATTCAGTCACAACACTACGGGATGACTACGGAAGACGAGGGTTGCAAGGGATAAGATTCTATACGATGCCACTTGAGAAGGGTTCAAATTACCAAAAATAGATTGACGTTGAGTGAACCTAGCACTTCTATAGTTTATTTTAAAAAAGAATGCCGTCCTTTTAGATGGCAACGGCCTGACACCACCCACTTGCACCTACCTGATGCGCACTTCGGGGATATCACACTTTACCACGTAATACTCACTACCGATTACTACTGTCATACTTACTGTCGGCCATTAGGCATGTTTGCAGAACAGTTGGAAACAGTTTCCAATCGTTAGACGCACGCGCAATGCGTTTATAGTTCTCGCATAAGTTTTGTTTTAGATGCAGTGCAAAGATTTATTTATATACAGCATTGACAAATTTTTTATAGGGTGCATTATACATATAACCACGACAGCACATGGTTTCATATGTGGCATCGTATGGTCTTCATTTGTTCATGTTCCGTCAGTGTTTATATAATCCATAGGTATATAAAATATATTCTTCTATTCAGACTTCGACCTTCGCCGATCGGCGAGGTTTGATGAAACTATTTTTCAACAAAGTAGGTACAAAGATTTTATCAAAGCAGGCCGATCTTTTTGAAATTTTGCACATCTCCATAATTTACCATTCTGAACAACTTTTTCAAGTAACATTTTGCTACATTTACAGCAGAAAAGGCACTTTACTTAAAACCAAAACAGTTTTTACTCGGTGCACTGAGCACTTCAAATAGGATTATTACAAAAATGGTTACTCCTACCGACTTCAGCAAAGTATACCTTTTTCAAATAAAACAGGTAGGAGAATCGATTGTTTCTATAGTCAGATTGATACACTAAGCTGCAAAAAAGTTACACACGCAAAATACCAAGGGCTCCCCCGTACCCACCCCAATGGACCTTGTGGAAATAAATGGATTAGTCCATCATATTGCTCATCAAAATTTAGCTGTGTTTACCAAATTTCATTCATTTATCACAACGCGATTGAGAGATATTGCAAAAAAATGATTTCCATTCCTCCCACTTCAATGGGTCCCTGTGCCCTTAGGAAGCATTTCCGGACCCATGTTCATATGAACATTTTTACTTAGTTTTAATCATAGAATCGGCCCATTCAGGGCTGGCAGCTAATTATGAGACACCCTGTATACGCTATTCATAGATGTTCTTAATAAGGAAGGATACTATTTCGACACTCAGATTTTGGTCTCGCGTCCTAATCCCTTCATACACGTCATCATCCGATATTACTTGTTAGATTAGGGCGTTTGCGATTTTGATAATACACTGTAGAGCTTGAATTATTCTCAATTCTTAAGAATATCAATATAAAATCAGTAATAAATTAATTACATTCACAATTCAATTAGCGGAAAGATATACTGGAAATTTTTCCACGTTCACGCCCATGGTTGTTGTCGCGCGGGCGTGGTAGGATCTGTCACGGCATGATTACAAATATAAATCGTACATTTCGGTTTAGCGCATGCGTATTTACTGAAGCATAAGCTGTGTAATCGGGTATACCCTCAGAAGTATGCATGTATCTTTGTGTTTACTGCTTTAAATGGTGAGCGGGTTTATAACATGAATCACTCTCTATTATTTTTGGCCTTAGCTATAGTAGGTTTAGAGCTGGATCACCTGCGTCGTTGTCTCGCCGAAAACATTTTGGAGAATGTCGGCCAGTCGCGTCAAATACAGGAACTAATAAAAATACATCTTCTATGCGCCTAGACCGTGACCTCATAGCGCATTCTCTTCTTTATGATGCTGGCTACGCAGGTGGCTTTTCAAACCGTATGTAGAGGTCGGACCATTTGAAAACCGACAAGATCTGAATCCAGACCGAAAACTGAGAATTTCTTTACTTTTGATTGATATTAGGAAGAAGTGATATATAAGTTTATCTTTATAATAATGAAACGTAAAGTAGATATGTTATTACAAGTCTAATTGCTGATCAGTCGTGACAGTTAAAAATGATGTGGTAGGCACCGAAATAATTATACCATTACTTATAGCAAATGGTAAGAGCATATAGGTATGACTAATGTTATAATAATTAAGGAGCTGCCAGCTACTACATGTAGATATATTAATTAACTGATTATTATAGTCAATTTAAAAACATTTGCATAATATTTGTAACAGGAAGTAAAAATATCAGTTCTCTAGAAATTTAAATTTGTGTATACACTATAGGTATTGTATTTTTTTTGTTTGTCCTACTTTGTAAGTCTGTTGGGTAGTGTATGCTAAAGTAAATAAATAAATAAATGAATGAATGAATGAATGAATAAATGAAGTAAGGAAGGACGAACGAAGGAATAAATGCATGAATAAATTTCACTTGAATAAATAATTACACTATCGATTTGCATTGAGAAAGTTAGAAACAATTTTCTAGCTGCTAAAAGTAATATAAACATATTTTTTGTAATATTCAAAGGAAACTAATTTTATTTTTAATAATTTCTAGTAATTTCATAATTTAGTATATAATAATATAGTATATAATGCGTCATGATCACAAAACGCTGTAGTAGAATGACAGATGATTGCAATACAAATTTTATTGCACTAATGCAACAAAGAACCAGTTTTTCGCTAAATATTGCTCAATAAAGTTTTGATTTTAAAAAAAATAAATTAAATGTACTTTAATTCATAGCAAAGTAATTTTATTAGTAATACAATCTCACAGAAAATGGACTAAATATGGCGTCAATTTTACGTTTATGTTTGTTATGGTCACAAAACGCTGTAGTAGAATGACAGATGAGTGCAATAAAAATTGTATTGCGCAAGTACAATAAAGAACCAGTTGTTTCACTAAATATTTTTCAATAGTTTTGTTTTTTTTTCATGAACGTAGGAAAAATAAATTAAATGACCTTTAGTGTTCTATTAATAGTCACTGAAAGTGTTATTAGCTTTATCTAATTGTCTTCTTTATGTTAAATAAACGTATGGACTACCTATAACTTCAATTTATAGTCGTTTTGAGAATTTTTACGGCAGGTGTTGTTGATTGATCTGCAGTGGTTTTGCCTAAACTTAGCTGGGATTCTTTGACCTACCCTTGTTGTTCTCGGCAGCACAGTTTCAAAAGTTATTAAAATTACTCTTAAAAACATATTTTACGATCTTGCTTTCATGACTTCTAAATAATGTCAACCCTCAACACAGTCAAATTTAAAAAATCATTTGCTTGGAATCAAGCAACACTAATTCTTTGCATTTTAGTAATTGCATATCTGTGTCAGAGATATTAAAGGCGAATGCAATCCATAAGAGACCAAAATTGACAGTAACTCTGAAGATTACTGACTCAAATAACAATTTTAATTTACGTGGTGAAAAATATAACAAAAATGCGGTATTAAGTGACATCAATGACGTTGCGGTAAACTTGTAGGGCATAATCTTTTCGATAAAATAAAAAAAAAAACAATAGAAACCATTTTTTTTAAGGCAATTTCTAAGACTGTATTATCTCTTTATTCAATGAATATTATTTACTCCAGAACAGTTGCATTTAGACTTCAAACGTAGTCTCTAGGAGCATACTTGCAAACAAAATATTAAAACTAATCAGTGATGTTGAACAATAATGCGAAATAATGGTGTTTTAGGCACGCGACGAGAAGTTAAGTGCCTAAAACACGTATCGAGAAAGATTTTTCGTAAAATTGTCAAATAAATATTAAAAATAGTTTCTATATAATCTTCGATTGCATTTGCTAATATGATCACTATAGTCTGTTTAGAAATGAAAGAGAGTATTAAAAACTTATTATGTATGCAAATCGTAAATAAATGTAGTACTGGTGCTTATATTCAATATTTTTATATTATGTATTATCGGTATAGATGAGGTGTACTTTTAAAAAAACTTTGTGTGACTGGGTTGTACTAAATTGTAGCAGGTAGCTAAAATTTAATCCCCGACAATCCGTCTTTGTCTATGCCGCTTCAATTTCTCGGTCCATTTCTCTTATAAGTAAACAATATAATAACAGCATTTCAAAACATGAGGCTACTTTAAGCATCATAACCGGGGTAAGAGGGTTTTTAGTAATTCAAATAAAATTATTCAATATTATTATCAAAATATTTATTTAAATTTAATGAATAGGCTTTTATTCCACACAAAAATATATGCATTTTGAAAATTCAAATTATGGTGAGTAAATGTAGTGTTATATAAATGTACAATAAAGTAAATAAAAAAGTAGGTATATTCATCCTTTGAATATTCTGATGAATTATCTTCGTCTCCTAGATTGATAACGATAGGTTTCATAGTAACGTCAATTAAATTATCGAGTTCCCACATTTTATCCTCTTCTTTTTGTACATGATGTATACATCTTTGCCAGTTATCTGCAGTTACTCGTTCCAAGGAATTTTTTAACAAAATTTTCACGTCACTTAATTTAAACGTCGTATTATTTCGCGCTACATCTCCTTTTACCTGCGCCCAGACTAATTCGATTGGGTTAAGTTCACAATGATAAGGTGGTAACCGTAGTACCGTTATTTGGCGATTTGTTGCCATTTCATCGATAACATATTTTTTCTGATCTGTATTAAGATTGACAAGTGCCAAAAGTTCCTTTTTCACCATATTTGTTTCAAAAGAAATGTTTTTTCCGGATAACCATTGAATTATATCGGCTTTCCTCCAAGTAGTTGTAGGCGTCCGCTCGGTCTGCCGTGAATGGTAACTGGCATTATCCATGACAATTACAGACCCCGGAGGAATAAGATCCAACATCTGTGTAAAATACGCTTCGAAAACACCTGCGTTCAGATCTTCGTGATAGTCACCTGTATTTTTAGATTCAAATAAAAGTAAACCGCCATCTACAAAACCACTGGCACTACGTATATGTATCACTATTAATCTTCGCCCTTTACCTGAAGGTGCCTTGAACCCTGTTGAAAGTCCAACCAAAAATGCTTGTCGAAAACTTTTAACATTTTTATCTTGTCATACTTTTGTTACAGTATATCCCTCGTTGACCCAAGTTTCGTCTAGATAATAAATATTTCTCCCATAGTCACGGAATTTTCTAATTGATCTTAAGTAGGATCTTCGCCGACAAATAATTTCATCTTTATCGATAAGAACTGACTTCCTGTTCTGCTTTTCCCAGCAAGAATTCAACTCTCGTAAGACGGCCCATAATTTGCTTCTACTGATTTTTGGCAAATCGTTGTCCTCTGAAAGTTCACTTAAAATTTAGTTTATCGTTGGTATTTCTTTTTTAAAATAAAATGAGTGTACTTTTCTGCAAATTACATTTTTGAAGAAATCATCTATAACGACATTTGATTGTTGGTATATTTGGAGCCAGTAGGAGAGAAGTATTAACTTATTTACATACAGAGAACATTGAAGATGCCAAATCAATCATTAAAGTGACTATTCGCAATAACCAGTTCCTAGATTATTTACAATACTATAGGAGATATAGAAGTCAACTTTTTGGAATTTTCCCGCAAATATGCAAGTCTACATCCATTGATCACAGCCGATTTTTTACCACGTAGGAATTCAAAATGTGCCACACAAGCAGTGAGTATAAATAACATAGGTTCAATTCCTAAAAATATTACCGAATTTCTTAGATTACCCACTGTTACTGAGTATATTGAGCATTGGTTTAGACGATGTTCTGCAACCTTTCTTGCATATGCAGGAACCAACATATCGATATTCAATAGACACGCAAGCTAGCGTTCGACTTTTGTGGCAGAGGAATGCATAGAAAATTTCATAAAAATAAGAGTAAGGAAAATTCTAGGAGAGAAAGGAAATACAACTTTTATTCGAAAAACTCAGTGCACCAGCAGCACCTGGATGCAGGTGTTATCTTCTTCCAATATTGAAGTTATACGAAATAAAGACACAAATATATGTTCACCTAATGTCCAGTTATCCGATTTGAAAGATTGTATTATTAATATTTATAATAAATAAATAATTTAAAATTCAGTTATTTCATTTTACTTTTACGCACATGTGCGTAAAAAAGATTGTTTTAAGCACTTGTTCTGTGATTTTACGAAAACGTATTTGATGTCGTAGAAAACCATTTTACAAATAACTCTAAGGACATTCATCGCCAATAAATAAACCAACATGTTTTTTTGTCTTTCAAGAGATGGGCAGCAAAAAAATATTAAAGTTTCATTAAATCAGTAGCGCAGAAATTTCATTATAAATTGTGCTCCGACAGGTCTAAAATTCCGTTCCTTGATTACACAATATGTCAAATTATTAGGTGTGTTTAAAACAGTGGTTCTCAACTTTTTGTGCCGGGAGGTGATAGAAAAATAGCAGTATACCATCTTTTTTGTATGTTTCTATTTAATTAAGCTTTTTCCTTCGAGCCTATATTTAAGGATGGTTAGATTCTTTGAAAAAGAAAGAATAATACATACGACTATATATAGAGGATGAGGATAGTATTTTCAATTTTTACATCGCTGTGTACTCTCTCTCTCTCTCCACACGTAGCTCTAGGTGATTTCAAATACTCACATCCGATGTCAGTATTAACGTTTTTACGATAGTGTTTACATTAGTTTATCAAGTGTTAAAAAAGACAAAATGCTTTAGCAGTTTCTCGTGTGTCAGTACACAGAACTATTTCCCGGTAAACATGTGCCAAATGCAACTTCTTTTGCCGCGGCAGTGCAACGCAGCCGTGACACGGGAAATTTGCAACCGAATCGTGGAACCTGTTTCTTTTAAGATTATGATCCATTAAGCTCCTTTCTTTCATGTACTTATCCTGACTGAGACCCTGACAGTAGTTGCTGGATTCTCTTCCGCGGCGACTGTTGCTCTTTGCCTCAATACCGAGGCTGTGTGACACGAAGCCGCAAATAGAGACAGGCTTTCTACTTCTCATTCGCTTGTGTTAATGTCCTTTGCCCTTCCTTCTTATTCCATCTTGTTTTTAAGCTGCACTGCGCTGATGAAGGACAAAAACCCAGAAACAATGTTGTCCGCAGTTGCTTCGTTGTTCCTTCCATCTGTTTTCTCTGAATCCTGTAGTCATTAAAATCCACCTGTTTCTTTTAAGATTATGATCCATTAAGCTCCTTTCTTTCTTATGAAATATATTAGTTAAAATTAAAAAAATATATATATGTTGTCACAGCGAGGGAGAGGGGGAAGTTTTCATTACCGGATAAGATGAATTTTTGAAAAACATAGTCGACTTGTCTGAGAGTTTTGAACTTAGGTAACAGCTGGCGTTCAAACTTTATGTATATTTACCTCTTACAAAATATACTAAGTTTAAACAAGTCTATTCTAAGAAATGCAAATAAATATATAAAAAAATAACTTTTTGAAAGAAATATATTTTTGATTTTGACATATATCTAGATGGAAAGAGACATTTACCAGGGTGGAAAGTGATTACTTTCCACCGAGAAGAATGTCACTCTCAACCCAGGTAAATGTCAACATTCAGTGAATAATTAAAATGTCTCTTTCAAAAAATATCTTATGCATTAAATCATTGTCAACAAATTTTATTCATACTATTACAAATTATTTTACTGAATTAACTGTGACATTCGATTGGTTATAAGCGGCAACAGAAATTGTTAATTCATTCTGAATATCCTGCGTAGAAATGGTAACGTTTTTAGTATCTGGAGTTTGGCATTTCGCCAGATATTTTTGTGGCAATTTTCACCTGATAATCAGTAAACTTGTCGACTTAATTGTAAAAAGAAATTTAAAGCGTCTAATGAAGTGCAACCTAGATTTTAATTAACGTTACCCATTCTTCATAACTCACTATATACTCTTGACTTTGATGTTGGAATTTCGATGTGAACCTTATTTTCCACAATATTAACACCAATTTAATTTAATACAGTTCGTCACTTCGACATGCACCTGATACACCAATTTTAAGGGTAACCTTTATGGGTAGCATATCATCAGGTGCATGGTTCAAAAACCACTCAATGTTTAGTTCAGTTTAGTTTATTTATTTAGCAAAGACTAGTTTTACAATCACAATATACAAAAAACATAATAAGAAAACATGAATAGTTTACATACAACATAAAATAACTCACAGAGATACCACTGTATTATAAGACAATAAATAAAAAAATAAATAAAAAGAAATAATAATAAAAAATAATATAACAATTCAAAGAAAATTTTGGAAATTACCACTGTTCAGGTACATGTGTTTCAGGCGTGCATTAAACAGACGTACATTAGGGGTTTCTTTAATTTGATCAGGCACATTATTAAATAGTTTGACACCTTCCTGAAATAATGATTTCTGTAATATTGATGATTTATAGAACTGACAGTTCAGATTTTCTTTCGATCTTGTGTGGTATGTGATCATATGAATGTAAATCTAATCGTTCAACAAACAGTTCTGCAAGTATTATGGTTGTTCACCCCCATAAATTTTATAAATTATAGTAAAATTAGCTCTACAAATTTCCTGCTCAATGGAAAGCCAACCTAACGAACTTAATATGACATTAATTCGAGTATAAATATTACATTCTGAATCGCTCATTGCTTTCGAAAACATTTTTTTATGCCAATCTATCAAAAATGTAGCTAATTTAAGTTTGTATGTTTGATTTTTTTAGTACCATAATAACCATCATCAACATGTCAACATTTTTTTATCTGGTTACATACAGGGATCTTACTTTGTTAATTTCTCACGTCATTATTTTTGTTACAAAAACTACTGCATGCATTTAAAAGGTGTGGTTGTAAATAAAGTTTCATTCTTGCCTTGAGAAATGGTCCACCACGGTGGACTCTTGTCAAGAATGATACACTTTCCACCTCGGTATATAATATACGATTGTCTAACAATGTCTAGATGGTGTTATCAAATTATTTTACTAAAAATTATGAGTTTCACGGAACACTATGAACCTAGAAATTTACTAACTGCTTTAGAAATAACTAGAAAATATATTTTTTTAATATTTAATCTCACCAGGAAAGCATTTTAGGGGGATAATTGCAGAAAAAACTCATATTATTACCACATTTTCTGTATGCTTCCGAAGTTCGTTGGTTTTTGTTACACTCTATACACTTTAATTGTTATGTAAAACCAGTCCTTGATTTGCATTCAAGAGGACAATGTTGCGGTTGTATTCTGTTGCATATACAAGTATTTCTTTTATAGATATTTATTGCTATTACGGAACCAGATTCTAAAAATTTGTAAAGGATTAAAAATATCAATAAACAACTTTCATATACTTTAATTATATGCTAAACCAGTCTATCGATTTGCATTGAGAAAGTTAGAAACAATTTTCTAGCTGCTAAAAGTAATATAAACATATTTTTTGTAATATTCAAAGGAAACTAATTTTATTTTTAATAATTTCTAGTAATTTCATAATTTAGTATATAATAATATAGTATATAATGCGTCATGATCACAAAACGCTGTAGTAGAATGACAGATGATTGCAATACAAATTTTATTGCACTAATGCAACAAAGAACCAGTTTTTCGCTAAATATTGCTCAATAAAGTTTTGATTTTTAAAAAAATAAATTAAATGTACTTTAATTCATAGCAAAGTAATTTTATTAGTAATACAATCTCACAGAAAATGGACTAAATATGGCTTCAATTTTACGTTTATGTTTGTTATGGTCACAAAACGCTGTAGTAGAATGACAGATGAGTGCAATAAAAATTGTATTGCGCAAGTACAATAAAGAACCAGTTTTTTCACTAAATATTTTTCAATAGTTTTGTTTTTTTTTCATGAACGTAGGAAAAATAAATTAAATGACCTTTAGTGTTCTATTAATAGTCACTGAAAGTGTTATTAGCTTTATCTAATTGTCTTCTTTATGTTAAATAAACGTATGGACTACCTATAACTTCAATTTATAGTCGTTTTGAGAATTTTTACGGCAGGTGTTGTTGATTGATCTGCAGTGGTTTTGCCTAAACTTAGCTGGGATTCTTTGACCTACCCTTGTTGTTCTCGGCAGCACAGTTTCAAAAGTTATTAAAATTACTCTTAAAAACATATTTTACGATCTTGCTTTCATGACTTCTAAATAATGTCAACCCTCAACACAGTCAAATTTAAAAAATCATTTGCTTGGAATCAAGCAACACTAATTCTTTGCATTTTAGTAATTGCATATCTGTGTCAGAGATATTAAAGGCGAATGCAATCCATAAGAGACCAAAATTGACAGTAACTCTGAAGATTACTGACTCAAATAACAATTTTAATTTACGTGGTGAAAAATATAACAAAAATGCGGTATTAAGTGACATCAATGACGTTGCGGTAAACTTGTAGGGCATAATCTTTTCGATAAAATAAAAAAAAAAACAATAGAAACCATTTTTTTTTAAGGCAATTTCTAAGACTGTATTATCTCTTTATTCAATGAATATTATTTACTCCAGAACAGTTGCATTTAGACTTCAAACGTAGTCTCTAGGAGCATACTTGCAAACAAAATATTAAAACTAATCAGTGATGTTGAACAATAATGCGAAATAATGGTGTTTTAGGCACGCGACGAGAAGTTAAGTGCCTAAAACACGTATCGAGAAAGATTTTTCGTAAAATTGTCAAATAAATATTAAAAATAGTTTCTATATAATCTTCGATTGCATTTGCTAATATGATCACTATAGTCTGTTTAGAAATGAAAGCGAGTATTAAAAACTTATTATGTATGCAAATCGTAAATAAATGTAGTACTGGTGCTTATATTCAATATTTTTATATTATGTATTATCGGTATAGATGAGGTGTACTTTTAAAAAAACTTTGTGTGACTGGATTGTACTAAATTGTAGCAGGTAGCTAAAATTTAATCCCCGACAATCCGTCTTTGTCTATGCCGCTTCAATTTCTCGGTCCATTTCTCTTATAAGTAAACAATATAATAACAGCATTTCAAAACATGAGGCTACTTTAAGCATCATAACCGGGGTAAGAGGGTTGTTAGTAATTCAAATAAAATTATTCAATATTATTATCAAAATATTTATTTAAATTTAATGAATAGGCTTTTATTCCACACAAAAATATATGCATTTTGAAAATTCAAATTATGGTGAGTAAATGTAGTGTTATATAAATGTACAATAAAGTAAATAAAAAAGTAGGTATATTCATCCTTTGAATATTCTGATGAATTATCTTCGTCTCCTAGATTGATAACGATAGGTTTCATAGTAACGTCAATTAAATTATCGAGTTCCCACATTTTATCCTCTTCTTTTTGTACATGATGTATACATCTTTGCCAGTTATCTGCAGTTACTCGTTCCAAGGAATTTTTTAACAAAATTTTCACGTCACTTAATTTAAACGTCGTATTATTTCGCGCTACATCTCCTTTTACCTGCGCCCAGACTAATTCGATTGGGTTAAGTTCACAATGATAAGGTGGTAACCGTAGTACCGTTATTTGGCGATTTGTTGCCATTTCATCGATAACATATTTTTTCTGATCTGTATTAAGATTGACAAGTGCCAAAAGTTCCTTTTTCACCATATTTGTTTCAAAAGAAATGTTTTTTCCGGATAACCATTGAATTATATCGGCTTTCCTCCAAGTAGTTGTAGGCGTCCGCTCGGTCTGCCGTGAATGGTAACTGGCATTATCCATGACAATTACAGACCCCGGAGGAATAAGATCCAACATCTGTGTAAAATACGCTTCGAAAACACCTGCGTTCAGATCTTCGTGATAGTCACCTGTATTTTTAGATTCAAATAAAAGTAAACCGCCATCTACAAAACCACTGGCACTACGTATATGTATCACTATTAATCTTCGCCCTTTACCTGAAGGTGCCTTGAACCCTGTTGAAAGTCCAACCAAAAATGCTTGTCGAAAACTTTTAACATTTTTATCTTGTCATACTTTTGTTACAGTATATCCCTCGTTGACCCAAGTTTCGTCTAGATAATAAATATTTCTCCCATAGTCACGGAATTTTCTAATTGATCTTAAGTAGGATCTTCGCCGACAAATAATTTCATCTTTATCGATAAGAACTGACTTCCTGTTCTGCTTTTCCCAGCAAGAATTCAACTCTCGTAAGACGGCCCATAATTTGCTTCTACTGATTTTTGGCAAATCGTTGTCCTCTGAAAGTTCACTTAAAATTTAGTTTATCGTTGGGATTTCTTTTTTAAAATAAAATGAGTGTACTTTTCTGCGAATTACATTTTTGAAGAAATCATCTATAACGACATTTGATTGTTGGTATATTTGGAGCCAGTAGGAGAGAAGTATTAACTTATTTACATACAGAGAACATTGAAGATGCCAAATCAATCATTAAAGTGACTATTCGCAATAACTAGTTCCTAGATTATTTACAATACCATAGGGAGATATAGAAGTCAACTTTTTGGAATTTTCCCGCAAATATGCAAGTCTACATCCATTGATCACAGCCGATTTTTTACCACGTAGGAATTCAAAATGTACCACACAAGCAGTGGGTATAAATAACATAGATTCAATTCCTAAAAATATTACCGAATTTCTTAGATTACCCACTGTTACTGAGTATATTGACCATTGCTTTAGACGAAGTTCTGCAACCTTTCTTGCATATGCAGGAACCAACATATCGATATTCAATAGACACGCAAGCTAGCGTTCCACTTTTGTGACAGTGGCATGCATAGAAAATTTCATAAAAATAAGAGTAAGAAAAATTCTAGGAAAGGAAGGAAATACAACTTTTATTCGAAAAACTCAGTGCACCAGCAGCACCTGGATGCAGGTGTTATCTTCTTCCAATATTGAAGTTATACGAAATAAAGACACAAATATATGTTCACCTAATGTCCAGTTATCCGATTTGAAAGGTTGTATTATTAATATTTATAATAAATAAATAATTTAAAATTCAGTTATTTCATTTTACTTCTACGCACATGTGCGTAAAAAAGATTGTTTTAAGCACATGTTCTGTGATTTCGATACTGAAATAACAATAGAAATGTCATTATTATGCAACGATTTTACGAAAATGTATTTGATGTCGTAGAAAACCATATTACAAATAACTCTAAGGACATTCATCGCCAATAAATAAACCAACATGTTTTTTTGTCTTTCAAGAGATGGGCAGCAAAAAAATATTAAAGTTTCATTAAATCAGTAGCGCAGAAATTTCATTATAAATTGTGCTCCGACAGGTCTAAAATTCCGTTCCTTGATTACACAATATGTCAAATTATTAGGTGTGTTTAAAACAGTGGTTCTCAACTTTTTGTGCCGGAAGGTGATAGAAAAATAGCAGTATACCATCTTTTTTGTATGTTTCTATTTAATTAAGCTTTTTCCTTCGAGCCTATATTTAAGGATGGTTAGATTCTTTGAAAAAGAAAGAATAATACATACGACTATATATAGAGGATGAGGATAGTATTTTCAATTTTTACATCGCTGTGTACTCTCTCTCTCCACACGTAGTTCTAGGTGATTTCAAATACTCACATCCGATGTCAGTATTAACGTTTTTACGATAGTGTTTACATTAGTTTATCAAGTGTTAAAAAAGACAAAATGCTTTAGCAGTTTCTCGTGTGTCAGTACACAGAACTATTTCCCGGTAAACATGTGCCAAATGCAACTTCTTTTGCCGCGGCAGTGCAACGCAGCCGTGACACGGGAAATTTGCAACCGAATCGTGGAACCTGTTTCTTTTAAGATTATGATCCATTAAGCTCCTTTCTTTCATGTACTTATCCTGACTGAGACCCTGACAGTAGTTGCTGGATTCTCTTCCGCGGCGACTGTTGCTCTTTGCCTCAATACCGAGGCTGTGTGACACGAAGCCGCAAATAGAGACAGGCTTTCTACTTCTCATTCGCTTGTGTTCGTGTCCTTTGCCCTTCCTTCTTATTCCATCTTGTTTTTAAGCTGCACTGCGCTGATGAAGGACAAAAACCCAGAAACAATGTTGTCCGCAGTTGCTTCGTTGTTCCTTCCATCTGTTTTCTCTGAATCCTGTAGTCATTAAAATCCACCTGTTTCTTTTAAGATTATGATCCATTAAGCTCCTTTCTTTCTTATGAAATATATTAGTTAAAATTAAAAAAATATATATATGTTGTCACAGCGAGGGAGAGGGGGAAGTTTTCATTACCGGATAAGATGAATTTTTGAAAAACAGAATCGACTTGTCTGAGAGTTTTGAACTTAGGTAACAGCTGGCGTTCAAACTTTATGTATATTTACCTCTTACAAAATATACTAAGTTTAAACAAGTCTATTCTAAGAAATGCAAATAAATATATAAAAAAATAACTTTTTGAAAGAAATATATTTTTGATTTTGACATATATCTAGATGGAAAGAGACATTTACCAGGGTGGAAAGTGATTACTTTCCACCGAGAAGAATGTCACTTTCAACCCAGGTAAATGTCAACATTCAGTGAATAATCAAAATGTTTCTTTCAAAAAATATCTTATGCATTAAATCATTGTCAACAAATTTTATTCATATTATTACAAATTATTTTACTAAATTAACTGTGACATTCGATTGGTTATAAGCGGCAACAGAAATTGTTAATCCATTCTGAACATCCTGCGTAGAAATGGTAACGTTTTTAGTATCTGGAGTTTGGCATTTCGCCAGATATTTTTGTGGCAATTTTCACCTGAGAATCAGTAAACTTGTCGACTTAATTGTAAAAAGAAATTTAAAGCGTCTAATGAAGTGCAACCTAGATTTTAATTAACCTTACCCATTCTTCATAACTCACTATAAATACTCTTGACTTTGATGTTGGAATTTCGATGTGAACCTTATTTTCCACAAAACCACTCAATGTTTAGTTCAGTTTAGTTTATTTATTTAGCAAATACTAGTTTTACAATCACAATATACAAAAAACATAATAAGAAAACATGAATAGTTTACATACAACATAAAATAACTCACAGAGATACCACTGTATTATAAGACAATAAATAAAAAAATAAATAAAAAGAAATAATAATAAAAAATAATATAACAATTCAAAGAAAATTTTGGAAATTACCACTGTTCAGGTACATGTGTTTCAGGCGTGCATTAAATAGACGTACATTAGGGGTTTCTTTAATTTGATCAGGCACATCATTAAATAGTTTGACACCTTCCTGAAATAATGATTTCTGTAATATTGATGATTTATAGAACTGACAGTTCAGATTTTCTTTCGATCTTGTGTGGTATGTGATCATATGATAAATTTTATAAATTAAAGTAACATTAGTTCTACAAATTTCCTGTTCAATGGAAAGCCAACCTAACGAACTTAATATGGCATTAATTGGAGTATAAATATTACATTCTGAATCGCTCATTGCTTTCGTAAACATTTTTTGATGCCAGTGTATCAAAAATGTAGCTAATTTAAGTTTGTGTGTTTGATTTTTTTAGTATCATAATAACCATCATCAACATGTCAACATTTTTTTATCTGGTTACATACAGGGATCTTACTCTGTTAATTTCTCACGTAATTATTTTTGTTACGAAAACTGTCGCCTGCATTTAAAAGGTGTGGTTATAAATAAAATAGTATACAAATCTCGGTGAAAAGTTTCATTCTTGTCTCGAGAAATGGTCCACCACTGTGGACTCTTGACAAGAACGATACACTTTCCACCTCGGTATATAATATACGATTGTCTAACAATGTCTAGACGGTGTTATCAAATTATTTTACTAAAAATTATGAGTTTCACGGAACACTATGAACCTAGAAATTTACTAACTGCTTTAGAAATAACTAGAAAATATATTTTTTTAATATTTAATCTCATCAGGAAAGCATTTTAGGGGGATAATTGCAGAAAAAACTCATATTATTACCACATTTTCTGTATGCTTCCGAAGTTCGTTGGTTTTTGTTACACTCTATACACTTTAATTGTTATGTAAAACCAGTCCTTGATTTGCATTCAAGAGGACAATGTTGCGGTTGTATTCTGTTGCATATACAAGTATTTCTTTTATAGATATTTATTGCTATTACGGAACCAGATTCTAAAAATTTGTAAAGGATTAAAAATATCAATAAACAACTTTCATATACTTTAATTATATGCTAAACCAGTCTTGATATTTGTATGCAATAGGATGATCGTGAGATTGTACTCTATTGGATGTACTATATCATAACAGACCTACTTCCAGCAAAACTGTGAACAGAATTATAATTTTTTTTTCGACAAAAATCGAATTTTAATTTGTGCCAAGTACACCATAAACATTTTTGAACAATTTTTCTCTTAAAATTAACACTATTGGAGTAAAAAGGGGACCACAACCGATTGTGCTGAAATATTAACACAATTTGCTAACTCAGTTATTTTCATATATTTTTAGGTAGATATTAACCTTTATAAACCCGTGGTCAAAAACTTACATCAAATACCGAGTGGGGTATTGTATGTACCCCAACATTTTTTTGGCTTTTTATTATTATTTTATGTTATAATTAGGGAATATACTTATTAAAAATAAAACACATTCTGCTTATAAAAACATATATTTTTACATAAAAAAGTTGTCAGCATTGATAAATGAGTGAACACATGTAGAGAAAATAATATGAAATGATTAGAACTAATAAAAACAAAAATAATTATGAAAAAAGAACAAGCATTTTAGTGATATTTTAAATAATGATTTAATCATCACACTTGTTACAAACTGTTATATTTTTTGAATGCTCTGCACATACGTTGCCCCAAGCAACAAAACTCTCTATAATTAATTACAATAAAAAGTAATTTGTGCAAAATTATGTATATCAATTTAGATATATATTTAAGAAACATAGCTCGAAGGAAATTAAGTAAAAAAAATTATTTAAGAAAATATACCCAAAAATTCATGTCTGGGGTACAGCTGTACCCCGCTCGGGTTTATGAAGGTTAACAATATTGTGTGAAATTAACTACTCTGCGGACGAAAGCCCCGACCAGCGTTGAATTACACCTACAATATCTACCCATATATTCTTTATTACTAGCTTTTGCAACATTTTTTACTATATTAGAAAGGTATTTTAAGCTAATACAAATCGATTCTCCAACACTTCCTATTAATGAAGTCATATACAGGGTCGGAAAACGCTGATGGTCTATCTGAGTTTACACGAGAGCGACAAAGTAAAGTATAGAAATCCGTGCGATAGACAAGTATGACTATATTGACGACGTTTTATAAATTAGAATAACACCTGAGCAGTCGCTCCCACTTCTAACCGAGCGCATCCGATTGGCCGGAAGGTTTGGCAGGCTTCTGTCAGCTTCAGACTTCAGGCAGCTGGCAGCTTCAGTGCCGATGTTTCTATGTGGGGAGTAGGACGCATTTGCTTAAAACAAAGCAAATTCTTACGTACTTTTAACCATTTAGAATTATTTCATAAACCTACCACCTAACGGTGTATGAAAATAATTGCAATTATTTTCCGCTTTTGTATTTATTTAATAGCCGCTCTGGCAGAAAGTAATACTAAAACTCTAAAACATAAATAAACTTAACACTTATTGCAGTAAAAACGAAAGAAAAAAATTAATGTTGATGTTTAACTAATAAGTTGTTCAAAAATGCCCCCCCTTTGTGCCTCGCAATACCCTAATCTGTCATAGAATTCGGTTCTTACGTGTTCTAGCATTTCAGGGGAAATATTATGTAGGACGTCTTCAATTCGGGCCTGTAAATTGACTAAATTACGTAGCCTATCATGTGAATGTCCGTAAATGGCCTGTTTTAAATGCCCCCAAAGAAAGAAGTCGTTGGGCGATAAATCTGGCGATCTGGGGGGCCATGAAATAGTACCTATTGTACTAATAAGATGCTGAGAGAATGTGGTTTCTAAATATGCTGTTAGGTACTCGACGTGCATTATGAGCGGGACAACCGTCTTGTTGAAATCACACATCCTCAAAGTTCATATTTAATGCTCGAACTGGTAAAGAAGTACTGTGAAATGGAAAGTGATGGAAACTCGCGGAAGGAGGATTGTATTTTTAAAATGAGTTTTCCAAATAAAAATTCTATTGCTATATCTTACAATGAAACTTAGTCCGTATAAATAAAATCGAAAAGAGTATACTAATAGAAAGGACGAAATAGTGATACGGCGAAGAAACTAATTAAAATAAATATTAAAAAATAAGAATCTGGATCGAAGAATATATTCAATTTTGACGAAAGATGAAGGTCATACGGAAAGCGGTACGATATGATATAATAAGTGTTAATGTGTGACCGTTATAGTGACAGTGCTAGTAACCAATAGTAAATAGTGTGTATGTATTCTAAAGCCTTTTGTCCTTTTCAATGCGGAATTCGCAAATATTTGCGCGATTTATTTAACAGTGGAAAAATCTCTATTTGTAACAAATGTTGTCAACTACCTATAACATTTTCTACCATTTTCATCATGAAACTGCCATGGTATATTATCAGAAGTTCAAAACAAACTTATTATTAATACCACATAAGGGGCATTAATATTTGTAGTGTTTGACAGTATCGCAAATTGCAATTGTGAAAAGTTAAGATTTTCTCGTCATAAATAATTAAAACAGAAGTTGCAAAATTCGTACAAAAATCCGTGAATTTCGCATCCATGAGGACAAGGCTTAAGTGTGTTATCTGCGGAGTGTGCATCAGGTAGGTGTAAGTGGGTGGTAGTTGGCAATCGCCGTCCATAAGAACAGGGACACATTTAAAGTAAATTGTTAATGTGCTAGGTTCAGCCGACGTCAACTTATTTTTGATAATTTTGTGTGCTTTAACTCTTCTCAAGTGGCACGCTTAGGTAATCATACCACCCTTACCCTTCCGTACTCATCTCTGTGTTGTGAGTTAGTCACTTTTAAATTTTGAAACAATTCTTATAATTTTTATTATCTAACGCCTCGAAATTGGTAAAAACTGTAATATCACTGTTTCTACTCTAAAAATAATGGATGTTATGTAATGGAACTATTTTTGTCATTTTTATATATTTCTTATATTTGATCGTATTCAAATTTAGTACGCCTATGAAATCTTGCTACCCGCACGATTCGCCCGTGGCGCTGGTCAACAAGCTAGCGATTAGTCACTGTCCACAATTTCGACCGCTGGTAAAATATCAGAATACCGGAGTTGGAGTTGCACAAGTAGCGACATCTCTTGCGAAAGCGAAAGGCAAAGATGGCGATTGGTCGCTGTGATATAAGTGGGAGTGGATTTTATTTGTTGAAAACGTCGTCAATATAGTCATCCTTGTCTATCGCACGGATTTCTATACTTTACTTTGTCGCTCTCATGTAAACTCAGATAGACCATCAGCGTTTTCCGACCCTGTATATGCTCTTTGATACCAAACATCTAGGTATGCAAATGAACAATTCCATAGGCAAAGCTCTATTTAATAATTATCTAAAACAAAAACAAAAGTAGAAGTAATAAAATGTTTTCCTATGACTAAAAAGTGGATATGCTGTTAATTTTTGGAAAAGCCCAAAAAATGCATTACGGGCAAAAAACTTATACGCACTGAGACATCCCGAAAGAAATCTTCTAAATCATCAAATATTTTGCAAATTGAAAAATGTTTCCCGTGAGAATAAGAAATCATTTTTAGTTAACAGGGTGAGAGGAAAAACAGTAACCGCTGATGAAAATGTGGCATTTATAATATACTATTTTCAAAATCATCCTGAAGAAGATTAGAAAGTCTCCGAGAAAGTTAAATTTGACATATAATGCAATTCAAAGAGTTTTAAAAAGTAACAAATTTCACGATTATAAAAAAAACATAGTGTGCAAGAGTTAAATCCTGGAGATTTTGCACGGCGAAAAAATTGTATTTCTCAGTTCTTAGTTGCATTAGATGATGATCCTGATTTGTATAATCACATTTTGTGAACAGACGAAACTCATTTTATTAGTCGTGGCATTCCAAACAGGAAAAATACTCACCATTGGTCAGACAACAACCCACATAGTATTAGAGAAGTTCAAAGGCACTTTAGTGTCAATGTATGGTGTGGAATTGTAGGGCGCCATTTAATAGGTTCATATTTTTATGATGGTGTCTTAATGGAACAAAGGTATTGCAATTTTCTTGCAAATGAAATGTGCCACTTCAAATTAGGAGATACCAGTGGTTTCAACTGGACGGAGTGCCTTACCATAATGCTGCAATTGTTCAAAACTATTTAAATTTGCACTTTGAAAATAAGTGAATTGGTACTAATGGCCCTTTACAATTTGCTCCGAGAGCCCTAGATCTAGCCCCCTTGATTTCTTCTTGTGGAGAGCCCTAAAAAATATTGTATATAAAACTAAAACAAACAGTATTGATCATTTGAAGAAGAAAATCACTGCTGCTTGTGCTGAAATATGTGGCAATATTTTACAAAAAGTAACGTCCACTGAACTAAGTAAACGTTACGAATTGTATTTAAATAATACTGGTGGCCACATTGAGCACCTATCAAAACATTAAGTATTGTGTTTATTTATTTTTATATTTAATTATTTCAGTTGACATTCCTTCTCTATTTACGTATGTCAGTTGATAATTCTTACAAATTTAATGTATTTGTTGTGTTATTAAATTCTTTATAGTGAATACATTTTTTGTTGTAAATAGAACCATAGTTATTATTAATATATTGAACCAGCAAGAACATTGAAAATGATCTATATCGCTGACTACGTCGATGCATTAATAATTATGAGATAGAGAATTGTCCGTAACTTTTTAAATAATGGGAATATAAAAAAAAATTATATAGAAAAAATTAAGGGATCTTTATTGTGACATATTAAAAAATGTATGTTGTTGGAAAAAAAAATGTAGAAGTGCCGCGACGCCTAACGTCGTAAAGATAATTTCTTAGGTCCTACCTTCAAGTGACAGTAATCAGAAATGGAATACTTTTACTTTTTATTTACCACGTTATACACTATGCGCCAAAAGTATGGAATAAATTCAATAAAAACGAAATAATTATTTTTTGGGAAAAATCCTCGAACAGGTCGATTTTTAATTTAAAAAATACATATTTTAGCGTAAAATGCGATTTTCAAATGTCATTTGTTTTCGAATAATGACGTTATCGATTTTTTTTAAATGGCAACTCCATATATTTTCCTTGATTCTGAAAGATCGTTTAATTCTCAGAGAGTACTAAAATTTTGCCCTCTTACATAGGAAAGTTTTCGAGTAAATGACGATTGAATGTTAGAAAACGCAAATTTTATCCATAAAAAAGTACCAATTCTGAGGTATGTAAAATAAAATACAATTGATTAAATTTTATACTTAAATTAAATGTTCGAATTGCCATCCACCAACTTCTTGACAATGCGCAAGTCTGTGAAGAAATTCTTCTTGCACATTATAAATGATTTGTGGGGTAACTCTGCGTATTTCGTCCCGAATGCGATTTTGAAGTTCTTCTAAATTACGTGGTTTATTAATATACACTTTTGACTTCAAGTATCCCCATAAAAAATAGTCAAAAGGTGTAAGATATGGCGATCTTGCAGGCCATTCTATCGGTCCGCGACTGCCGATCCACCTCCCAGGAAAACAGTTGTCCAAAAAATCTCGTACAGGGCGCGCATAGTGAGGAGGTGCACCGTCTTGCTAAAACCATATGGTATTGTCAGGAATGTCAGGGTTATTATCGTTAGGAAAAATTAGTGCATGGGCTGGTCATTTTCTAGAAACTTTAAATATCTTTGTCCTGTAAGGGTTCCTTCAAAGAAGAAAGACCCTACTATTCTGTCGTCAACTATTCCAGCCCACATATTTAATTTTTGAGGGGGTTGGGTATGTGCATCTGCCATCCAATGAGGATTTTCCCTGCTCCAATATCTGCAAGTTTGACGGTTTACTGTACCATTTAGACAAAATGTGGCCTCATCTGAAAAAAGTATTTGCCGGTGTAAATTTCTATTTCCTTGACATAAATCCATTAGAATTTCGCAAAAGTGTAAGCGGCGATCGGGATCATCTTCATTGAGTTTCTGCACAAGTTGAATTTTGTAGGGATGATATTTTTCCTTCCTCAAGATACGTAGCACTGTGCTCTGACTAGTGTCATTGTTTAATGCAACCAATCGTGAAGAATTATGAGGATTATCCACCATACTTATCAAACTGTTCTGTTTCTGATTTTCATTAATGCTTGGACGTCCAGGTTTTGGAATATTTACAACATTGCCAGTTTCTTTAAATTTAGGCTCTACCTTACTGACTGTTGATTGGCTGATAGGGCGAACTGGATATTTTCAATTAAATAAATCGCAAACTTCCTGCTGAGTTCTAGTCATATTCCCGCATCCGATAAGAATTAAAATTTCGATTCTTTGAGTAACAATTAAATGTGCCATAACACTTTAAATTGAATAATAATTTCTATGTAGCTTACAATACTTATTAGAAGGTCGGTGTGACTTTGCAAAGATTTTCACCTACGTGATCCATAAAAGAACTATGGAATTCGAAAAACTAAACTTGATAACGTTTTTGCTTTATTTTAATTGATTTACGTTTTCTAACATTCAATCGTCATTTACTCGAAAACTTTCCTATGTAAGAGGGCAAAATTTTAGTACTGTCTGATAGAGAATTAAACGATCTTTCAGAATCAAGGAAAAAAATATGGTGTTGCCATTTAAAAAAAAATCGATGACGTCATTACTCGAATACAAATGACATTTGAAAATCGCATTTTACGCTAAAATATGTATTTTTTAAATTAAAAATCGACCTGTTCGAGAATTTTTCCCAAAAAATAATTGTTTAGTTTTTATTGAATTTATTCCATACTTTTGGCGCATACTGTATACAGAAGTATATTTGAGGTCAAAATAGATCAAAACATAAAAAATAAATAGTATAATATAGATGCATGCAGGCCTAATTTATGTAAAATGTTATAAACTAAATCTAGTTACAGAGAAGAAAAAATGACATGGACTATCGATATTACGAACAAGACATAAACTGGTCAACGCTATAAAAATAAAATTTTAAAAGAAAAGTTTTTACAAACCTATAGAATTGTCTATTTGTCATTTTCGACAGCATAGTGTCTTTGTGCACAGAGGCAAATTTATTAAAAATATTAACATCTACCTTATATATTTGGGTTTTACAGATTCTGGAGAATAGAGCTGCCAAATTTCCTATGTAAGAGGGCAAAATTTTAGTACTGTCTGATAGAGAATTAAACGATCTTTCAGAATCAAGGAAAAAAAATATGGTGTTGCCATTAAAAAAAAATCGATGACGTCATTACTCGAAAACAAATGACATCACTTTTTATATTGACATACTGTCTGTTCAAATCACTTTCAAGCATTTGT
This sequence comes from Monochamus alternatus, assembly GCA_037114965.1. Taxonomy (NCBI): domain Eukaryota; kingdom Metazoa; phylum Arthropoda; class Insecta; order Coleoptera; family Cerambycidae; genus Monochamus; species Monochamus alternatus. Next base: position 16,937,195 of record CM073435.1, on the reverse strand, counting down.
CTCATTTTACACGAATTTTATAACAATAATTAATGATTATCCATTTAAAGCTATTTAAGGGTAGTTTATATAGGTTTAGGGGTAGTAGCGACATTTCCCCAGCTATCTGACGTATTTCTGGGCCATTTCTAATGTTAATTAACAATAATCAATTGATTTTTTATGATTTATGCGTTCCCCCGGATAAACCAAAAATCGGCTATTTTTAACATTGTCCTTTCAAATATTTTGCCTGTAATAGGAACAATAGCAATCGGCCGTAAGTTGTCTAGACACTCAGGATCACCTTTTCTATATATAGGTGTAACTTTTGAGATTTTGAAGTCATCAGGCCAGTTCCCTTCCTCTATACATTTATTAAATAGAGAAGTCAATGGATTCACCAACGAGTCGAGTGATGCTTTAATCATATTACTATTTAAGCCATAGGAGTCCAATGAGTGCGACTTATTTAGCTTTAATATAGCGTCTTTTTTATCAGAGCTATGAAACCCTGTCATAAAAAAGGAAGAAGAGGGTTTAGGTGTCTTATTTACCAAATCTAACGGATCCAAGTTAGTATTTAAAATTGATCCTGCAATATTATCTCAGTGGCAGAGAGATAAGTAGAAACAGTGTCATGACTGGGTTTTTTCCCTGTTAACTAATTGCCAATAGTTCCTGAAATAATTTATTTTTCTCAGCCGTTTCCCAGAAAAACTCATTTCTCCAGTTTAAATCGATCACCCTGTACGTATAGGTAACTCCTAAATCTTCTTTCATATGCGGTAAAATACCCGAATAAACAAATTAAAAAATTATTTTAAGTTTCGCATTTTGTAGTTACAACACGAATAAATACAGTAAGTTTTCTTACGATCATAGTGACGTTCCAAGTTAGCACGCTTAAGAACATAAAAATGAGCCAATTTGCATTCCATTACAGCAACAATAGTAATATTTAAAAACAGTCACGACTACATCTCTATTACTATAGGTACTTTTTATTTTCCAAATTGTGTCTGATTTATAAATGTTACTTAACATATTTCTTTCTTCTTAATTATTCAGTTCCAAATTTTTGTACACAGTATGTCCATTTAGTGACAAATCCTTCTATCAGCTAGTATAGGCTAATGTGTAGCGCTTTTCTTATAACGCACTGTATGCACATCAGTAATTTTAATATATTTTTAGTTTGACATCAATACCGGTTTACAAAAACTGGTAAAAGTTTCCTTGGTTTATTTCTTTTTATTATTCATTTGGAAATATACTTGTTTATTTTCTTATCAAAACTTTATTCTTTTCTTTTCAAAAAATTGTGTTTAAAAGTACTTTTTCTTGTATATACGTTTTTACTTGTAATTGTATTGTATTTGCAAGTGTATTGATTTCCGGAATATAAGTGGCTTAACATTTTTTTTATCAAAAGTAATTATGACTGCAAATAGGATTTAAGATTGTCACAATAACGCAAACCTACCACACTCTCTGAAATAAATTTATCGATTTGTTCTGAACTGCTCAGTTTTTAATTGTTCCGCTCACCAACAGATTCTATTACGAATACGTCAACATCTCAAATCAAGTCGTGAAATACATTTTAATGCCTTCAGTGTCAATGACGGAAAAATCCGTCGGGCTCGCTATCACTCTGGTGCCGCTGACGGAATTTTCTGTCGCTTCTCTGGTGTCATTATAGCTTTAATTATTTGGGACAAGTAAGAGTTGATCCATCTAGTTTACAGCAGAATTCAAGGGCATAATCCTTTCGATGATAAGATATAATACTTATTAATATTCAATAGAAGTTTATTGTTGAGACACCAATGTATTTTATTCTTATTTATGTACTTATAAATAAGGATTTTATTTATGCTGTTCTGAACTTTTAAACAATCTGATTGACTGTATTAACTATATTCTGTAGTAAAAATTTATATCATCTGCAAACAGTGCACATTCAGGTCAGCAACAATGTCATTAATAAATATTATAAATAAAAGGCGATTTAATATGGAGTCTTGAGGATTTCTGCCCACTCAACTGTACTATTTTATTCGATATAAAAACTTAAGTAAAGCTGATGACATACCGAATGGATTTAGCTTGTTAATGATCTACACTATGGAACCCTTTTGAAAAATCTCTATAGGCGGCATCAACCTGTACATTAGCATCTTCAAAGGCCTTGAACAAATCCATGTTGTCTAGATGTAATTTCAGCCATTTCAAATACTTTGGAAAAATTAGAAATCAATGTAGGACGAATAGGACGATATTCTTTTTTTTTCAAAAAATTTTAAAGTACTTTTTCTTGTATATACGTTTTTACTTGTAATTGTATTGTATTTGCAGGTGTATTGATTTTACATTCTACATGGTTTCCGGAATATAAGTGGCTTAACATTTTTTTGGTCAAAAGTAATTATGACTGCAAATAGGATTTAAGATTGTCACAATATCGCAAACCTACCACACTCTCTAAAATAAATTTATCGACTTTTTTTGAACTGGACAGTTTTTAGTTGTTCCGCTCACTAACAGATTCTATTACGAATACGTCAACATCTCAAATCAAGTCGTGAAATACATTTTAATGCCTTCAGTGTCAATGACGGAAAAATCCGTCGGGCTCGCTATCACTCTGGTGCCGCTGACGGAATTTTCTGTCGCTTCTCTGGTGTCATTTATAGCTGGATTATTTACGTCGGCACTGCATTTGACTAAGGGTGGTTTACATGGGCACTATGAAAAGTTTTTATGGCGTAGTTTTTTGCGTACGGTCTATGATTATTATGTGTCTGTTTTAATTAAATTAGTAAAATGATCAGTTATAATATTAATCCAGTAAAGATATCATATTTCAAAAAAATAAATGCGGACAAGCTAATTTTTTCAGTGTAGATCAAAGGCTGTTTCCAACTAAGAAATCACTCTCGACACCCATGTGTATTTTGCTTCTACTTACTAAACTTATTATGGCTCAGTAGAGATACAACAAAAGACTGACCAGCTGGATTTTGCAGGTTTTTTCAAGCACTGTCTTCTGAGTCTCCATCCAAAAAAGCATAGTCCAACCTCCTCGTTGTTTTGCGCAATAGGAGTGGTTTTGTCTACGTGTATTGTTAAAAAAAGCATATTTAATAGGGATGTTCAAATTAAATAGGTATTTTGAGGTACGCCAGTTTGAACCAATGGGATGTAATATCCAAGTAACTTTGTGTTTTCAGTGATATGAATTGTCAATTGAACTCATTTCCACACCATCACCCATACCACCATCCTTATTGCGCAAAACACCGAAGGGGTAGGCTGTGCTTTTTTTGGTATTCACTCAGGAGACAGTTCTCTAAGAATCCTCCAAAAAAAAAACAGCTCCTAAGCCTTTTGTTTGCATCTTTACTGAGCCATAATAAATATCGTTTTTTTTTGTTCATATAATGGGTGGTGAAGCGTTAAATATGTAAGTTACAAAAAAGTTAATATATTAATATTATTATGTACAAGTTGAAAAAAAATGCCAAAAACAAAGTAAATAAGAAACCATCCTTATTGCAAAACATGCACAAGGGTCTCTCCATTACCATACAGATGAAGATTTCCTGAAAATTTCAGAACATAGTGGTTTGACGGAGACGAAAGCGACACTTTTGCGAATAAGCAGGTTCTTGGCGACAAAATAATATAATTTAGCCAACTTACCTTAGTTCAAAAGATACAGAATCTCAAATTTAAAGTTTTGAATTCAAAATTATTAAAATTTTTAGAATGTATTCAATGAATTGCTTTGAAAAACAAATCCGTACTTTGTTCTAAACGCTAAAAGGCGCTACACAATGTACTCGCGGATAAAAATTCATAACTTATTTTCTCACTGTATGTATCAAAGTTTTAAATGAAAATTATTTACTAATTTTATGTCGCTAAATTTAACCGTTTTCTATTTGCTGAAATTTAATTTTCATAATATCGTTGGTTTTAATATACCTAATACAAATTTTTCATTTTATTTATCACATAACTTACTAAATAAGTCTAAACTTGAAATTTAATAATAAATAAAATAATTTTACATAGGAGTATGTAAAATTATTTTATTCATTCATCATTAAATTTCATAAAATGGAAAAATAACAAATAAATTGAAAACGGTTAAATTTAGCGACATGAAATTAATATGTATATCATATTTGTGTACAAAAGCTAAGAGAACAATATTATTCTACTTTGGTACATACAATGAGAAAAATGTTATGTTTATCCTACATTTTGTAGCGGCCACTAGCGTTTAAAACAAAGTTAAGTACAAATTTGTTTTTGTTGTTTCAAATAATCCCCGAATCCAAATTTTCAAATTCACTGAGAACTTGGACAGACAAGATTAGTGACGTAAAATACTATCACTGGCGTATAGCTTTCAATTTAATTAGACGTGCAGTGCCACTGACGGAAAATGCCGAACAGTTAACAAACGGCATACGCAATACTTAAATAATTCATATTTTAAATTAATTAAAAATATTAATCAGTGATAATGTCGACCCTGTATATTTAATTTTCGACACCTAATATATTGTTTAAAGTATGCAAATTGTTCTCTTGGTGCTTCTTATATATATTTCTCGTGTGTTTCTATATTTGTTTTTTTTATTATTTTTCATTTCCTATCTAACGTGACTAAAAAATTCTTTTACTAAAATTTTATTTGTAAATTATCTCTTTCCAATAAATTAATATTTGAAATCTCTGAAGAAATCTTATTATACACATTATTATTAACTAAATAGTCTGTTATGTTGCCTGGATTTATTCTTTTTTGATATGATACATTGAATATACCTGAAAAGATACACCTTATTCTGTAAGTACTGCCTGTTTAAGATATTTATATTTCGTATGTTATTGTAGACTTTTATTTTTATTTACGTAACTTTTAGCATCCTGATGATAACTATATAAAGGTCGAAACGTGGATGAAGTATAATAAGGAAGTCTTTCAGTAAATAGGTGGTCGGTCAGTGGTCGCGCGGTTTAAGGCGTCAGTACTTGAATCGAGGTGACTAGATCGTAGTTGGTTCGAGCCTAGCCGCCGGTAGACCGTATATAAGTTATATTCGTGGAGAGGATTTGCACCCTCTCTGCGGGTATGGTAGGGTGGAATGATGTTAGCTTGGGTCAATGTGAGAGATTGATACCGGTAGAATTTTACTATCCCCCTAATTAATGAGGTTTTCCAGGTTTCCCTCATTCCTGCACTGAATAGTGGTTAGGGTCTACCAACGTAAGTCGTTCCTGGGCGCAAATGCAGCCTGCTTAATAATAATATGCCGCCCCCTCTCCCGCACAAGTCTCCGACTTCTGGGCTAATCCCTGTGATTAGAATGAGGGGTAGAGATATTATTATTATATTAATCGTGAACCTATTTTCAACTATATACTCCGATGCATGTGTTTTTGGTGCAATAGATGAATGATTTGTTTTGATCGGTGATAATGTAAATGATCGGACAGAATATCATGAGACTACAAGAATGGAGTGGTTACTCAGTTTGTCAGAGATAAATTGTATTCGGACAGTGGCCGCGCGGTTTAAGGCGTCAGTACTTGAATCGAGGTGACTGATCGGTGTTGGTTCGAGCCCAGCTACCGGTAGACCGTATATAAGCTATATTCGTGGAGAGGTTTGGCGCCCTCTCTGCGGGTATGGTAGGGTGGAATAATGTTGGCTTGGGTCAATGTGAGAGATTGATACCGGTTGATATTTGACTACCCCACTAATTAATGAGGCTTTCCAGGTTTCCCTCATTCCTGCACTGAATAATGGTTAGGGCCTACCAACGTAAGTCGTTCCTGGGCGCAAATGCGGGCTGTTTAATAATAATATGCCGCCCCCTCTCCCGCACAAGTCTCCGACTTCTGGGCTAATCCCTGTGATTAGAATGAGGGGTAGAGATATTATTATTATTATTATTATTATTATTATTATTATTATTATTATTATTATTATTATTATTGAGAATGTTTAGCCAGAAATGTCTACGCAACTAAACCGCTCCCAACTGTCTCCTCAAACATTACAACAATTAGCCAATCAACTGTAAGCAATAAATTTGGGAAGTCATACCTCAGGATTTTATTAATAACTTGATCAGGTATATCAACTGATACTAGTGGGGTGAAGTCCCACACGATATATAATGTTTATAGGGATGGGATGGTAATTTTACAATAAAAAGATCTTTGTATGTTGTTAATTTTCGTCAATTTGAAACTTTTTTGTAATTCTTATTTTCTGACTTTCTCTCAGTGTATATTAATTACTTATTTCTGTTAGTCTTACAGCACGGGGTTTGTTCGAATTGGACTAGTAAATATCTAATTTTTTATAAATAATATTTTTTGTTAGTAAATTTAACTATATTAATTTTTATTTTAGATATTTTTTGATATAAACATTATTTCTAGAATTATTCCTTAGCATATTTTATATATATTAACTTAATTATCTTTATAATACGGAAAAATGTATACAAAAGCTAATAATAAAGAATATATAAGTACATATCAAAATTTGTATTTCAAATAATTATTGGGGACAAGTAAGAGTTGATCCATCTAGTTTACAGCAGAATTCAAGGGCATAATCCTTTCGATGATAAGATACAATATGGCACTTATTAATATTCAATAGAAGTTTATTGTTGAGACAATGTATTTTATTCTTGTTTATATACTTATAAATAAGGATTTTATTTATGCTGTTCTGAACTTTTAAACAATCTGATTGACTGTATTAACTATAATCTATAGTAAAAATTCATATCATCTGCAAACAGTGCACATTCAGGTCAGCAACAATGACATTAATAAATATTATAAATAAAAGGGGATTTAATATGGAGTCTCGAGGATTTCTCCATTCAACTGTACTATTTTATTCGATATAAAAACTTAAGTAAAGCTGATGATCTACCCTATGAAACGCCTTTGAAAAATCTCTATAGGCAACATCAACCTGTACATTAGCATCTTTAAAGTTTCAAATATACTGAGAGATACAGTAAAGATTCGTAACCATAGAACGGCCTTGAACAAATCCATGTTGACTAGATGTAATTTCAACCGTTTCAAATACTTTGGAAAAATTAGAAATCAATGTAGGACGAATAGGACGATAATTTTCAATTTTATTTTTATATATAGGAAAAATAATCTTTCATAACACTGGAAATACACCAGAATTCAAGGATAAATTCGTATAGTACCTGAGCACAATCTTTAAAATGAAAAGCCGGTAGGTATATCATCCGAGTCTTTGGTGAATTTAGGTTTGAGCTTATTTAATGCATTATATTTAGTATATTTTTCACTTATAATTGTACAAGAGGTTTGTATTTTACCGGGGAACTTTGGATTCTTTAATGAGAAACTATTGGAGCGTTTTTAGATTGACAACTTTTCGAGTCAAATTGCTGAAGAAAATAGTTTAGAATTTAAACACAAATTTACCCGGTATCAATACAAACATCGAGTGTAATTCAGTAGGACAATTTAATGAATGCCAAATTTAGAAACTTATCAATGCAAAATTTATTTATGAAACATTAAAAATAAGTACATTTTTATTTGAGCTTACAATTATTAAACATGCAGTTATTGAAATTCATATGAGGAATACTAATGTCGTTACGGGTACCACAGCTAATCGTTAGTGTAGTACATGCTGAAGTTTGTTCACGTTTGACATCTATACCAATGCATTGTGCTGAGCATTTAGTCCATTTGGAAATTTGATTAATTCCAATGATCATGTTTTTATACCACTAGTGCATTTGTCGTTGTAAAAGTTGCAGGTAACTTTTGCCGCTGTCAAAGTGACAATTGCACTAAGGCATGTGGGCTTTTTATGTTCAAATTAAATAGTCATAGTAAGTGTCATTGAGTGAAATATATTAATATTAAGCGAATCTTCCTCATGAAAAGTGCACATAATAGAAGGTAGGAAAATAGTTCTAAGAACTTTTACTAACGCATAGACAATTTCTTCAAGATTCTTCTTCATCGCTGTTGTTATAAGTTTTCTAGAATCGCCGATGATTTACATATTGAGTTATATGCTTTCAAAGAGACAGCTATATCGTTTTAATTTTGACTCTCAAGTTACTAAAATCATTGTAGATTGTAAATTAGATGATTACTGACGCCATAACTTAGGTTTTTTTTATATATATTTTTAGGTATTAACAATATTGTGTGAAACTAACTACTCTGTGGACTAAAGCCCTAACCAGCGTTGAATTACACACACAATATCTACCCATATATTCTTTATTATCAGCTTTTGTAATATTACAAAGGTATTTTAGGTTAATATGTATCAAATCTCCTACAATTCCTATCGATGAAGTCATATGTATGTTCTCTGATACCAAACATCTAGGAGGCCACCTGATGAAGCAATCCTAAAATTGCAGATATAGGTCAGATCTCATCTATTGTGGTTGAATTTTCGAGTTCCCACATTTTCAAGAATGAGCTTAGATAGAGTGTTTTCATTAAACCAGGTTAGTAAATTTACTAGATTAATTTTTTTTTAGATAATTATTGAATACAACTTTGTCTGTGGAATTGTTCATTAGCATACCTAGTTGTTTGGTATCAGAGAACATACATATGACTTCATTGACAGGAATTGTAGGAGATTTGATATATATTACTTTAAAATACCTTTCTAATATAGTAAAAAATAACTTAGCTTTCTTCTTAATATCTTTTATTATAGAATTAGTGAACCATTGTGGATATTTCCTGGGTTTTATTAGTTTTTTTGGTATACTATGGTTTAAAATTTGATAAACGACATAATAAAATTCTCGGCACTTTAAATTTACATCTTCTGTATTATTTAGAAACGTCTAATCGTGGCAAGCTAGTTATATTAGCTTAAATACCTTTAGAATATAGTAAAACATTAGTATTAAGTATATAAATATTATTATTATACAAAGAGAGTTTTTCTCATAATAAAAAATAGAACAGTTACGTGAACACCCTGTATATATATAATATACATACTCCTACGCGTCGGTGACAAAATTTTCAATCCATAGAAAATGTATAATCTCTTTACTTTGTTACGCAACCCAATTTTTTTATTTGTCACTGGGAACAGGTAGAAATAGAGGAAGTTGTGGTTGAATGCGTTTTGTAAGCAATTTAAATTTATTGGGAATTTCTACTAATCAATGTTTTATATGATTTTTTCCGTTGCGATGACACTAGAAGTATCATCAATCAAAAAAACCAGTTTTTCTGTAACTGTACCAAGTGCAATACACTTGGATTTTGTTCTAGCTAGTTCTTAATTATTCAGGAAGTTACATAACGGAATGTAAAAATGAAGGATCGCCTGTTTCGTTGAAACTGGACAACAACAAACTAGGTATTTTGAAATTTGAACAAGGCAAACACTACTTGATTCTTAACATTCCTTTGTGTCACTATATTAATTAATGTTTATTCTGATGTATCTCGAATGACAAAGTGCTTTTTAGATAAATCCTAATAAAAAAGTGATTATAATAATTAATTAGTAAATTTTAGCTTTGTCCATGGAATTATTTCTTTAACTTATCAAATTTTAGGAAAATGTTTAGTGTCATTAATTGGAATTGGTTTAATTACTTTTAAGAAATGTAAAAGTACTGCTACAAATAATTAAAAATACGTAATATTGAAAAAGTATTATTTAAGATAAGAAATTCGTTTCTAAAAATTACAGTTTATTAATTTATTGCAGGAAATATCTGAAAGTAATAGTAGTAGTAGTAGTAGTAGTAGTACAGTCTGAGCTATACAGGGTGAGGCAAGCATAAATAGTCAAACTAATAGTCAAACTATAGGGTGGTCCGTCAGTAATGGCCCATGACAACTAGATTTTTCACTTCAAAATATTCCGATTTACGCCAACTTGTCTTAATAAAATGTTGATAATAAAAATGATACAGGGTTGTTTAAAAAGTGACTTTGTAATAATTACAGTGTGTTTGACTGTATCAACTTAAAAATCATAGAAAGCGCTATATACGCCATACCAATTCCGCTCCCCTCACCCGTCTCGGGGACCGTTCGGTACCCAGGATCCTACACGGTGGCCGACGCCAGAACTGTAACGTATTGAGTGCGATCGATACAGTGTGAGACAAACAATCATGAATATCTGTTAATGTTTATTTTATTTTTCTTTTAAATATGCTCGTGATATATTGTACTGAATAATTGTCCCTCAAGACGTGGTTTTTCCTTTTTCCATTGTTCAAGGTATGCATTTTATATTTCATCAACTAATATAGAGAAATAGGGTACGATATAAAATTTTACGCGGTACGTCGATAAATATTAGAATCTTCATTTGAAAGATTGTCCTGATCAATGCTATAAAAAAAATAGAATTTGAAGAAAACATTTTTCAAATGAAACATCAAACACTGTTTTTGTATGAAGCAACAAGTAAATTCTTTGTACTGGTATTTATTAAAAAAAGTGTAATATGCAATAAATTATGTAAGTAGGTACTTATTTGTAAATTATGTAAATTTTAAACTTAAGCATTTTTTATTCATGCGGAGTTTCTGATAATACCAAAACTATTTTGACACCAAAATTTCAAGATGCTGAAGTTCAAACAGTATATACATAATAGAAATGGTATGTACTGTAACACTTTAAATGAATAAAATTATTTTTTCTCAAATTAATTAATATACGTAGAGAAATACCCAAATTACTAAAATAATATTAAGTATTAAAAAATAACCTGGACATACTTATACATTGGGTTTTCATTTGAGTAATTTTCTTACTGAAAATAATATATAGTTTATTAAATTACAAAACAAGAATATAATCCATTTTTATTATATTTCAGATCTAGACTTCCAAACGTCACAAACCTTTCGTGTAGGAGTCCAAGAAACGCTGCATTTTAAGAGCAAGTAAAAGCCTATACTGCAGCACTTGTAACTTGTAACAAAATAGATTATATTATTTCCTATTTTAGTTTTAAAATAATGTATATAGTTTTTTAAAATATTTAAATAAACATTTTATTGCAAATTTTCCTCATGGCTACATTATTTTTTATATAGTAGAGTACGTACATATTTTGTTTTAAAATTTACAAGTGAATATATACGACTTCCAAGATTAACTAACAAAACTTTATAGACTTACCTATAATTGTTTTATAATATTTATATTTATCACATTACAAATATTTTATTTATGCAATAAGCAGCCTTACATCACACTTTTGGAATATCCCTCGTATATAAACATTTCCTAATTGGAAAGAAACTACTTTTTAAGTCCCTCGTATTTGGCCGTTTCGGCCGTTTTGGCGACAGTATTTACATGCGGCTGTACGGCTTTGATCTCAAAACATCAAAGTGCCGACAGAGAGTGGTATAACTTATTTATTCAGTAAACTTTGCTTAAACTTACATTGTTTTTGAGGAAAAAAGGTATACTTATCATTAGTCTTAGAAATTGACCATTTTCGATATAATGGGAGTATTCAGACGAGGTCAGCCGCTGAGCCGCTGAGTAAGAATTCAGCTAAATGCGTTCATTTGATTGGCCTGGATTTCTCAGCGGCTCAGCGGCTGACCTCGTCTGAATACGCCCATTAACTTTTCAACAATCAGCTGTATAGTTCCTTGTATAATATTTTAACTTAGTAGGCACCAACAGTAAGCTAAATTTTAACAATTGGACAAAATTTATGTTAAAGTTAATAAGCATTTCTACATACCTGAATATGAAAAATTGTTGTGACTCGGAATTTATTGATTTTGTAAATTGATTTTAACCAAAACTGGATACGTACCTTACAATTAGAAATACTTTATTATTATTAACTTATATTTTGTCTAATAATTGTTAAAAATTAATTTACTGTTGGTGCCTACTACGTTAAAATATTGTAAAAGATACTATGCAGCAGATTTTTGAAAAGCTATAACGTGATAATGTTAGGGTCCAAAAAATTACGTCACAAATATGGCAGATGTGGCGCTATCTATTAAATACGTCGAATACAACAGATGATGGTATGATATCTCATATCTACAAACATCTATACCCAATATAATTCGATACATTTAAAAATTTAAACTGAAAACTGAGATGACGTTCATCGGCGTTCCTGAGCTCCAGGTGTTCGGGGGTCAATTTGAACATCATATTCGTGATCAGCGACCTCGAAAACCCCCGAGTACCCGATCTGGGCCAGTTCTGACACTTATTTACCAAGTTTTAACATCTTCCAATAGGCCTTTCAAATAATGCATTTTTTTAATGCATTTTTGGCTGCAGCAATGCAATTTCCGATTTGTCAGAAATTCCATGTCGCCACATTTTTTGCAAATAATTTTTGGAAGAGAATGCAGAAAACCGCATTCCAATCCGTCCACCACAACTTGCACTCTGCACTCTGAGTAATAAGTATCTACAAAATTTTAGGAAAGTGGCTTTTGTCATCTTCGAGTAACCGAATAAATATGATTTCCTTCTCTTAATTTGATCACCCTGTATCTTAGCTGAAGAGTGACATAAAAGGAATATTGTACATATTTACACTTTTATCTTAAAATTTCATAAGGAATTTATTCCTGAAGCTTGACGATTTAAACTTGACTCACCCTGTATAGACATAAAAAATAATCTAATCAGAATACTAGTAAAGAAAACCCACACTGAAATAATTTAAATAACTTAAATTGCGCACGACTTTGTTACTACTTTTATTTTAACAACTATTGATTACTCTGGCTCATTTGATAACAACCTAAGGGAAGTTTTTAAATTTGATTTCACCTATTATTTAAGGTTAAGGCATTATTTGGAATCTTTGGATCTATCTCTTACCATTTGATATTATTTGGGGATTATTTAGAATTATTTGGCAATATTTAAGGCTTGGGAGGTATTTCGAACAGCTACATTTATTTAGTTATATTATTGGAATTTTGTATACCTCTTTACAAACTATTAGTTTTGACTGCAATCTCATTGCATTTGGAGTCAAGACTAAAATGTTGATAATAGTAAATGTATATATTTATTAATAAGGAAGATATTATCAAGAGAGTGTCATTAACATATTATTAGTTGTGGGCAACAGTTTATAATTAAGTATATCTTGTGTTTGTCTATATATATGTTTGTATTATGCTTTTGCAATATCCTTTGGTATTTTTGCCTTACTATTAAAATACTGTTAATGGAAAAAAAACACTTAACTAATTTAAAATCAAAAGCTCTTATGGTTTTCCAGTAAATGAAGAAAATTATAGTTTTTTCGGAAACTTTAATGTCCTCTATTTCAAAAATTATTATTTATCGACGCATGTATAAAACACCTTCGGCTAAGTCTTTATAAACTGGAACAGTTTGTATAATTTTCTAGTATTAGTTTTATATTATGCAAAAAATATATTTTTTTTTCAATGTTGCTGCTCCAGACTGCTTCAAAGTTATCCAAGTGCCCCAAGGTCCATAAAATACTTCATATGCAACTTTATTAGTAATTTGGAAAAGGTTCAAAAACGTGTTTGTTTGTATAACTATTTTTATTTTCCAAAAAAATAACAAATATGCAAAAAAAAAATTAACGTGAAGTTTGGTGATCAGACACGGAACACCTATACTATGACTTTATAAATTTCATGTTGGAAAAGCTGTTTTCGCAAAGATACGAGCATTTAGCTCATCGTAAGACCTATGTTGGGGCAACTTAAAACAGTCCATTACTATTTTGGTTCTTCGCTGGTGAAAAGGATATCACTGCAGATCACTCAATCCCAGTTGAAGGTCTGCTCTGTTTACGTTCTCAACAGAAATAAGAAATGGTTAAGTAAAGACTGAAATTTATCCTTCGACTTCGCTAAACTGGTTTTCGAATTCTTCTGCAGTTGTGTCAACGTATTTTATGAGTTAAATATGGAACTTTCTCAAAATCCTTCATATCTTCAAAGTGTTCTATATACAACTTGGAAAAAATTAAGTCATGTTCTTCTAGTGAAAACTTGAAAAACTTAATTTTATTTTTAAATTCTATTAATATTCTGCTCCTTTCCTTGTAGCTTCAAATTTAATTCGTTCGTGTCGGACATTACTTAATTTTTAAGGAAAATGGAATCTCTTTGCTTAAGTACTGCAAACAATTTACAGGCCTAACCAACGAATATGGATGTCCCCATATCCTACATGTAGCATCTAGTTCGACCAAGAAATCATGAACTTTCTGTGAATCAAAGGACGATTGTCTCCTCTTACAATTACTAGTTAGTTTAACAACCACTTTCATGACATTCATTTGACGCAAGGACTTTCCACATAAAGCCTCTTGGTCAACAATTCAGCGTATAACAGGACAGTTGCTATTGTTTTGTTTTAAAAGTCCTGCAAATCCAATTTCAGTACTTATCTTAGCTGGAGCCATTAGTAACAATAGAGAAACATTTATTGAATCATTCATATTATGATACCACCATATTTACAGCTTCAGAAAAATTTCAGTACCTACCCTTAGTTGTACCCAGGAAAGAAATAAGATCAAACATCTCCTCTGCTACACTGAAGTCCTCTTGAATAGTTGGAACAAATATTAAAAGTTGGCTGATGTGAAAGATATTTAAAACATAATACATTTTTCAATCGTGTCATACAACTTTTTGGAATCACATATTGATTAATGTTCTACGCGTGTTACAATTGTTTGATACGACATTAAGATTGTTTCAATTTTTTTGGCAATTTTTGTTTCATTGAATTATTTTGTCATTTTCAATGTACAATAATTCTTAATAAGCATTCCATCACTAGAAGGTTTTTTCGCTTTGACAGTTTTCAGCCCTACTTCGTAAGAAGCGCCAATACTGCATGTGTTATCAGTATACGACTTTTGAAAAAATGTGTTTGTTGTTATATTTCTTTTTATAATTCGTAATGCTACCATTTCTAGACTCCCCTGTACACTGCTGAAACTTTTTCTTGTGTAATGCCGTTTCATGTTATATTATTTAGGAACTGATTGGACTTGCATACAAACAATGCATTGAAGTGTATCATTATTGTTTGTGATTAAATATTCTGATTTCCAACGGTTATTATAAAATCGATGTTCGTTATATTTCTTTTCTGTGAAGACATATTTCAATTAAAATACCTTTAACTGACTTACTGGCACCAGAACAAAATAACTACAATTATCAACAAATAAATACTTGACCGTAACAATTAACTTCGCGAACCGTATTCAACGCTTTTCTGTCTATGAGTCTCTATTCTATACTATTAACTATTAACCCTGCTTATTCTGCTTGAGCTCAACCTTCTTATGTACGTGCATATGGTCACTTGAATGATCTAGAGTGCTCCAGCGCAATCTTCAATGTTCCAACAACTTCGTTGCTCTGTTGTATTCAGCGTCAGTGGCGTCACATAGCCTAGGTGCGTATTATTATTTTTCATTGTTGGTGTAGGAATGACTAACTTGTGTAGATTTTCGTTTTTAAAACATAATTCTATTTGTTTGTGGTCCGCAAAAAATGTCATTGCGGGCTGCTTGAGGCTTGCGAGCTTCAGGTTGGAGAGTCCTTTATTTAATTATCCAAATGATATGAATCACTGATCAACGAATACCTACATTTTTATTTATAAATAATTCAAAATATTTCTCTAACGAATTTCATTTTTAGACTTTAGAACTATCCCACAAGTAACAATAAATAGTAAAAGTATAGTTAGTAACATGAAAGTTTGTCTTTAGTATAGAAATTATTCGGCAAATTATAAACAAATTATTGATTATTTATTAATATATCTTTAGACATAGGGTAAAGGTCAGATATTCTCTGAAAATAGCTTACATAAGCATTCATTAATTATTTAACGATATTTAAATAAGGCATCGTTTGGTAACACTGTTGACAGTAGCATTTAGATAAATAATAAGAAGTTAATCAACCTTAACTTTAGAATGATAACACACGTTTTGAGCGATGATTAATTTCCAGTACATCTAAAATGTTCATGATTTTTTTTCATATTATGAATAATAACGAATTTATATTTGTAATTAGACAAATATGTAATTAAATTTTTAACAGCTCTTGTTTATCTACTTAATTATCTATAGATTCTCTAAATTTACACGCATTATCACAATTCTATGATTTACTTATAAAATAATATAAACATGTGAATACCTGAAAAACAAAGAAGTATTAATTTTTTAGAACATTGAAAAGTACCTAATACTACCCATAAGTATATATAAAAATACATATACAGTATGCGCCAAAAGTATGGAATAAATTCAATAAAAACGAAACAATTATTTTTTGGGAAAAATCCTCGAACAAATCGATTTTTAATTTAAAAAATACATATTTTAGCGTAAAATGCGATTTTCAAATGTCATTTGTTTTCGAGTAATGATGTCATCGATTTTTTTTTAAATGGCAACACCATATTTTTTCCTTGATTCTGAAAGATCGTTTAATTCTCTATCAGACAGTACTAAAATTTAGCCCTCTTACATAGAAAAGTTTTCGAGTAAATGACGATTGAATGTTAGAAAACGTAAATCAAGTTTAGTTTTTCGAATTCCATAGTTCTTTTATGGATCACGTAGGTAAAATTCTTTTCTTTTCTAATAAGTATTGTAAGCGACATAGAAATTATTATTCAATTTAAAGTATTATGGCACATTTAACTGTTACTCAGAGAATTGAAATTTTAATTCTTATCGGATGCGGGAATATGACTAGAACTCAGCAGGAAGTTTGCGATTTATTTAATAAAAAATATCCAGATCGCCCTATCAGCCAATCAACAATCAGTAAGGTAGAGTCTAAATTTAGAGAAACTGGCAATGTTGTAAATATTCCAAAACCTGGACATCCAAGCATTAATGAAAATGAGAAACAGAACATTTTGATAAGTATGGTGGATAATTCTCATAATTCTTCAGGATTGGTTGCATTAAACAATGACACTAGTCAGAGCACAGTGCTACGTATCTTGAGGAAGGAAAAATATCATCCCTATAAAATTCAACTTGTGCAAGAACTCAATGAAGATGATTCCGATCGCCGCTTACACTTTTGCGAAATTCTAATGGATTTATGTCAAGGAAATAGAAATTTACACCGGCAAATACTTTTTTCAGATGAGGCCACATTTTGTCTGAATGGTACAGTAAACCGCCAAACTTGCAGATATTGGAGTCGGGAAAATCCTCATTGGATGGCAGAGGCACATACCCAACACCCTCAGAAATTAAATGTGTGGGCTGGAATAGTTGACGACAGAATAATAGGGCCTTTCTTCTTTGAAGGAACCCTTACAATACAAAGATATTTACAGTTTTTAGAAAATGACTATGTTCCAGCCCTTGCAGTAATTTTTCCTAACGATAATGACCCTGACATTCCTGACGATACCATATGGTTTCAGCAAGACGGTGCACCTCCGCACTATGCGCGCCCTGTACGAGATTTTTTGGACAATTGTTTTCCTGGGAGGTGGATCGGCAGACGCGGACCAATAGAATGGCCTGCAAGATCGCCAGATCTTACACCTCTTGACTATTTTTTATGGGGATACTTGAAGTCAAAAGTGTACATTAATAAACCACGTAATTTAGAAGAACTTCAAAATCGCATTCGGGACGAAATACGCAGAGTTACCCCAGAAATCATTCATAATGTGCAAGAAGAATTTCTTCACAGACTTGCGCATTGTCAGGAAGTTGGTGGATGGCAATTCGAACATTTAATTTATGTATAAAATTTAATCAACTGTATTTTATTTTACATACCTCAAAATTGTTACTTTTTTATGGATAAAATTTACGTTTTCTAACATTCAATCGTCATTTACTCGAAAACTTTTCTATGTAAAAGGGCAAAATTTTAGTACCGTCTGATAGAGAATTAAACGATCTTTCAGAATCAAGGAAAAAAATATGGTGTTGCCATTTAAAAAAAAATCGATGATTGAAAATCCCATTTTACGCTAAAATATGTATTTTTTAAATTACAAATCGATCGAGGATTTTTCCCAAAAAATAATTGCTTCGTTTTTATTGAATTTATTCCATACTTTTGGCGCATACTGTATAACTATTCATAAGTAATGGTAGCACACTTAACTATGGATAGTAGTAGTTATCGAAATATTACCACTTAATAAGTTGTACTTTTCTGTCCTTTGGCACGACGTAAATTAATATATCATAATAGGAAATTAAAAATCGGTTTTATTAGGAGGCAGTGCACATTTTATTTTTAAAGTTCATAGTTTAAAAAACAAAATGTAAACCTCCATACTGCATACCTAAAACAACAGACATTACAATAATATCGAAAATATGTTCGTATGAACAAATACATGTCCTCTTTGTAATCTAAAGTTATTCAGCAATTTTACTTACTATATAAGGCCTGACCCGACCAATCGTCATCTGATCGTTTTTTGATCCAGTCATCAATAGACCTTGCGAGATAGCACTGTGGTAACCCCTAGACTAGTTGAGGTCCTACAAATTGACAACTTGCCCCTTGTCTGGCCAACTCTTGGTCGCACTCCATAGATCCCCGCTTCTGGACTCTGGTCCGTCTGAACCTATTCGTAAAATAGATTATCCCTTTTGAGTCCTTAGCGTCAGGATTAGCGAGCCAGGCTAGCCTAGTCGGAATCTCTACCTAAAAATTCCATAATATATAGGGAACATTTTGTCGCTGAGTACTCCAAGAATCTTATCTCCATCTCCCTAAAGATCACGTTGTGGTCCCCGTTGTGATTTTTACTTTGTTACATCCCCCACTCTCTTAGCCGATAGGCAGACAATGTCGCCTCTCCTTCAACAACGAGATGCACTCTAAGGGTTCTGTGGCAGAGCTATGGTGCCCTTACTTATAAGAAGGAAAATGTATTTCATGCACGATAGTGCTCCTCATTTTACAATAAATTGCATCAAGACGATCCTTTTATCAATATATTTTCATATACCAATATTAATCATGTAGATATGCAATGGATTCACTAATCAGTAATTAATATTTGATTATTTTTTGTCCAACTTTGTGGGTATGCTTACCAAACTTGCGGCTTAGCGGTTCAAGAGATATTTGCAAAATACACAATGTGAAGGGGCTAAGAGCGTTTACAAATTTGAATTGGGTAAAACAAAAAATACAAAAAGATTTTTTGTTCGAATTATGGAGGTTTTATGAAAAAATGGATGGATTTTTTTTTATGACATACTGCAGATAGTGACAAAAAAATGTTTAATTTATCTACTAAACAATTAAATATTTTTCTTGCAAATTTGGTATGCAGTAATCATAATAATAATTCTTTTTTGAAAAAAAACGCAACTTTTCATAAAACCTCCATAAATAGCTATTTATGATATACGTGTTAAAAGTAAGATTTTATTTTGTGAGTGAAGATGATTAACGAGCGTAGCGAGTTTTTTAACTTCACGAACAAAATAAAATCACTTTTAACACGTATATCATACACTATTTTTTCTACAAAACAATCGGAAGAACTTTAAACTCAATAAAAATAAGAAATCAAAAAATGCCACACAGATCGCAATGTTTATGAACCAAAATTTTCGTAGCAACCAGTGCTGTTGTTAGTTACGGAAAAAAAGCAAAAATATTCACAGCATTTTTTAGTAATATTATAAGTATAATGAATAATCTCGATAATGAGCGTAACAAATCCATCCCTGCTGAAATCAAAGAAGCCGCCAGTCGAGCAACATTGGAATTATTGCCGGCGAAATTAAAGGAACAGTACGAAATCGCTTATAGACGCTTTTCGGAATGGTGCAACATTAAAAAGGTCCCTGGGAAATGTAACGAAAGTGTTTTACTGGCATATTTTGAGAAAAAAGCCAAGATATGGAAATAGTCAACGCTGTGGTCAAATTATTCCATGATCAAAACTATGTTAAAAATAAAGCAAGATCAAGATATAAGCAAACATTATAAACTTATTGCTTTTTTAAAACGGAAGGGTGAAGGATATCAAGCAAAAAAGTCAAAAGTTTTGACGAAGACGCATATCGACAAATTTCTCACAGAAGCAGAAGACGAAAAGTATCTGATGATGAAAGTCGCAGCAATAGTGGATGTCTTCGGGGCGTGTCGCCGGGAGGAATTGTGTCAGATGACCATCGACAATATCGAATATTTGGGCACTTCGGTTGTTGTGACTATACCAGATACTAAAACGAAAGTGCCTCGGACTTATATGGCACTCCGGCCACCCAACGCTGACCATATACGACTTTTTCTTAAATATATGAAGAATAAATGTGTGAAGAATCCAGTCGGAATTAACATGTTTGGTAAAATGCCTGCCGACATTGCAGAGTTATTGAATCTACCAAATCCTCAACTTTACACCGGACACTGTTTTCGTCGTTCATCGGCGACATTGTTAGCAGATTCTGGTGCAAATCTTACTACCATCAAGAGACATGGAGGATGGAAATCTTCGACGGTAGCTGCCAAATACTTCCTACTGCTGCAACTACTAGCAAGACCACCAGTACTACCAGTAGTATTTCTACAGAAAATAGATGTGTCACACATATTGACAGTAAAACCAACTTAAGTATGATGACTCCGCAGGGAATTACAATTTCAAATTGTTCTAATTTTACTATAAATGTTAATAGTAATAACTAGTTAAAATGTTGGTTTGTACTTATTTAAAATAAAAAGTTGTTCATGTGTTTGTTAAAACGTTTTATTAATTTTCAAAACAAAATTAAAATAAACTTTGATTTACTTTTAACACTAGTGTTAAAAGTAACTTACTCGTAACATGCGTGTCAAAAAATGACATTTTTAACATCAAAAATGACAATTAAAAAGCCCACTTTTAACAGTTTTGCAGGAAAAGAACTTTTTGAGATGTAAGCTTATAAATCTATCAGGGGACAGCACATCTCTATACTTTCTCAATTTAATTATGTGGATACCCTATTTTTTTCTAGTATTTCTGAATCATTCTGTAATAATGGGACAGATCTTAATTGTAGGATGCCAAATGTAGCTTTTTTCAATCTACAGGGTGCCAAAATTAAAATTTTATTTTCGATATTTACATATCTTTTAAAGAAATTCAACATTTCATGCATACATTTTGGAGAAGTTTTTTGAGAGCGAGAAATTCAAATTTGTTTATGGCACGTCATGCTTCTTTAAAATGGCAGAACTTTGTTTTGACAGTGTACACATTTGACTATTAATAATCAATTCAATTACCTTTTTTATCTGAAAAAAGGTATACCTTGTTGAAGTCGTTAGGAGTAACCGTTTTCGAAATGATCTTATTTGAAATATTTAGTGCACCGAGTAAAAACTGTTTTGGTTTCAGTGTCATTTCCGCTGAAATTACAGCAAAATATTAGGTACTTGGAAAAATTATTCAGAATTCAGCGACGTTCAAAATATCTTAAGTTTAACTTAACTATACTCTTAGTATGGTTAGATCATACATCGAAACATCCTTTCATTTGAAACAAAAGCCGACACTATCAAAGTAAAATAATATAATTTGTTACGAAATTTTTCCATGATTGTTTGCTAAATAAACTATTAAGTCTAGGCGGAAATTTGATTTCTAAAATTCGTGATTTCCTCTCGTTTGAAATAATGTAGAATTCTTGGAAAACAGTCACAAGATAAACATATATTTTGCTTTAATGAACCGCCTGCGTCATTCAATAGATTAGGGTACCTCATTATAGTCGAGATGGACACAATAGATGGAACAAATTACATCCAATGCCTTTCAACTCATTAGTACTAAATGACAATATTTCTGCATTTTACAGTACAGCTTTCTATAAAATCACTATATCTGAAGTATGAAAGTTTGATGTGAATTGTCTGGGTTGGTTTAAGATAATGCCTAATGCCTAATGCCTAACCACTTCTGGTATTAGAGGAATGTGACGCCCGATAAAAACAAGGTTATCACCAGAAATTGCAAATAATTAATTGGCAAATAGTTTATGCTACAGTGTATCCATCAATCAGTTTTAATTTATACTCCGAGAAATTCGTTAGTTAATATACAATAAAATTTATAGCATCTTAATAAACAATTGGAACATTTTATATTATATAGTTGCAGAATTCTATACCTTTTAATTTAGTCCATTGAAAAGTTACATCTAGGGTTGCATTTTTTAGAGGACTCAATTTTATTGTTTAGATGTGAGGGGGGGGGGTCAAAAAAAGCTTAACTTAAAGTTTGTGGGGTCACAACCCTTCAACTTCGGCCGCCATCTTGGTAAAGGGGGTTAAATAGTTTTTAGCATTTATCAGGTAAATTTTTTTTAAAAAATGTATTTTATTGCAAATTGAATCCTCTACAATTTTAGTTCAGTAACTTTTTGTTGTAAAATCAAGAATAACGAAGATATTAAAGAAAAACAATCAACATTTTTGGACAAATTTTCTTTTTGACGCCATAATTTATTTATTTTTTTTTATTTTAAAAAAATACATCAGAGCATTTTTGTAGAGTGGTTTTCAGCGAAGAATTTTTATTAAATACTTTTTTTATTATATTCATTAGTTTGGCTTTTACAGCGCTGTGAATTCGACACTAATTTTCCCTACTGATAAGTATAAATTTATATCAATGATATGGCATAGTTTTTAATTATTTTTATAATAATGTTTTTTATTATAGACATTTCAATATTGTTATTTAATAGTTATTGACTCTTTTCCCCACCACCACCAAAAATCTTTGTTATTTTACAACAAAAAGTTACTAGACTAAAATTATAGAGGATTCAATTTGCAATAAAAAATGTTTTTAAAAATGTTTTGTATGACCAACCTGATAAATACTAAAAACAATTAACCCCCTTTTTCCAAGATGGCGGTCGAAGTTGGAGGGTTGTGACCCCACAAACTTCAAGTTAAGCTTTTTTTGACCCCCCCCCCTCACATCTAAACAATAAAATTGCGTCCTCTAAAAAGTGCACGCTAAGGCCAAAATAATGTAACATTTCAATGGACTAATTGTGTAAATTACTTGTAAGAGTATATGCAAGAGGGTAGTAAAGGTACAACCTAATCTAACATTTTCACGTGATCACTCTGTATATAAACAGATATTATTTAATGTTCAATCATTCAATAAATATAAAATATATACATATTTTTGTGTAATATTAACTCAGTTTCATTCAATTTAAGTAAATTTGTAAGAAATAATCACGCAATATGATTACAAAATTACTATATGATTACTACTCCAAGTATGTAGTAATTATTTACACATATTGCTCTTGCAACAACTTTAGGATCAATTTAATTTAGAAAAATTAATAAATGTAAATATCATTATTCATTACTTTTACTTATTATTTTTCAAATTAAAACAAGTAGTTTAATGTGAAATAAGATGGCATAATTTTATATACACTTATAAGTAAAACCATCTATCTCGTACTTACCCAACAGCATTGTCGCCGTAATTGTCGTGGGCTTATCTATATTGCAAACAAAGTAATTAGTTACGTTTAACAATACCGTAAGTTCATCACATCACTACTAATAATTAAGGCATTACCTCTACACAGTTTCTACACTATGTACCTATAACCCACAAATGCCACAAAAACGCAAAAATACGAGAAACAAACGCCTGTTTACATTACCAACACCGTAGCCTGAACCTGTATCCCCGGAAACAAACCGCACTGGACAGCTCGTAACGTCACACCAATGACATCTCGTTTTTGGCTACGTGGTTTTGTTTACATTCTATGGTAGTTTATTAATGTTAATATTTTAATTATTATGTAATTATTGCCTCCAGACACATGTTCCGATCTTTCAATATGTTTGAAAGATTAGTCTGTAATACATTTCAAACCAATATAAAATTCATGTAACTTCCCCATTGGGGTAAAATTACGTATACTTATTTCTGTATATTTTTCAATATCCTATATAATATATATAATTATAGTTATAGAAAATTTTGATTGTGGGTTTGGAATTTGTAGTAAATTTAGTATTTATTCATAGAGAAAAAGTTATTGGTAAAAGATTGCGGTGAAGGTGGAAGTGTAGTAAGGAGAATTATTATTTTTAATCGTATATCGTGCACTTGGATAAATATAAAACCTACAGTTACGTCAATAAGTTTGGACCTGACTGTGTGATATTTCCAGAAATCAATGATACATTTCAAGGTAAGTTGATTGATAATAAGTGATACTTATATTGATATAGTAGTACGTATTACACTCATATAGTATATTTATTATTATATATAGTACCTTTTAGTGATGATAGTAGCATGGTTTTAGCAATAATAATAGTCAAATGTGTTTAGAATTGCAATGAGAATTAATGGCAGGTAAGTACCTACAAACAAACTTTTTGTTGAGAACTATGAAAGCATAGCAGTAGCAGAGTAGCAGCATGTAATTATTACAACAGCTAAAATATTAAATAGCTTAAATAAATTATTTAATATTTAGTTAATTCTGTACATCTGCTTATTATTGTTTTTGTTATTATGTATTATGCATGTTAGGTTGGTTGGCCAAAAAACTAATTTGATTGACCCAGTAAGATTACCAATCACTTTAAATGGAGAAATGTATCTGAATTTCTTATAAATAATTTTACCTGTTGAAGTAGAAAATGTACCCCTACTTAGAAGAGAAATGTCGGACATGCGCGATGATGGTCCTCCTCATTTTACAATAAATCTTAGGGTCAGTCTGCATGAAGAGGCTTTCTTACGATTAAGCGATACATTTTTTTATATATTTTTAGGCATTAACAATATTGTGTGAAACTAACTACTCTGCGGACTAAAGCCCCGACCAGCGTTGAATTACACCCACAATATCTACCCATATATTCTTTATTATTAGCTTTTGTAACATTTTTTACTGTATTAGAAAGGTATTTTTAATATAAATCAAATCTCCTACAATTCCTATCAATGAAGTCATATGTATGCTCTCTATACCAAACATCTAGGTATGCTAATGAACAATTTCACAAAGTCACTTTTGACATTGTCTATATTTAATTTCAAATAATTTTAATTTATTGGTATAATAATTTTTTATATATTTGACTCAACTTAAAGGCCATCTGAAGAAGCAATTCTAAAAATAGGTCAGATCTCATCTATTGTAGTTGAATTTTCGAGTTCCCACAGTTTCAAAAGTGAACTTAGCTAGTTATAGAATGTTTTGAATAAACGACCACGACCAATCCAGCGATTCGGGTAATTTAAATTTAACCATTTTCTAACGGCAAGTGTACTATGTGCAGACGCCCCACCGTGCATATACCACCTGACGTGTAGTGAGGGGTACATCCTCAAATAATGTTGGAAAACTTTCGTTAAAAAATCTAAGATACTCAGCCGCTCCAAGCTTGTATGGAAGAATAAAAGGACCTACTACACTGTTTCCTACAATTCCCATCCAAACGTTTAAACTGAAATTATGTTGACATCTTGAAACAAATATTTTATGATTATTTTCTTCCGACCATAAACTCTCGGAAAAATTGCTTCATCGGTGAAAAGTATATGCATTAGGAAATTTAAGTCATGCCTGGAAATATTATTGTACCATTGACAAAAATCCACGGGATTAGGTAAATCAGGGTCATTCAATTCTTGCACAGATTGATGGTGAAAAGGGTATAAAAGATTTTCATGAGCTACATTCTACACAAGACTGTGAGAAACTTGCAGTTGCCTGAACACCTGTCTTGTGCTTGTACCACTGTCTTGTTCTAAATGTTACAGTATAGCTTCCTCATTTATGTAATGGTTTTTATATATTTTTAGGTATTAATAATATTGTGTGAAACTAACTACTCTGTGGGCTAAAACCTCAACCATCTATTGTGGTTGAATTTTCGAGTTCCCACTGTCAAAAGTGAAGTTAGATATTTATAGAGTATTTTCATTAAACCAGGTTAGTTAATTTAGATAGATTAATTTCTTTAAGTAATTATTGAATAGAACTTTGTCTGTGGAATTGTTCATTAGCATACCTAGATTTTTGGTATCAGAGAGCATACATATGACTTCATTGATAGGAATTGTAGGAGATTTGATTTATATTCGCTTAAAATACCTTTCTAATACAGTAAAAAATAGCTTCCTCAGTTTCAACAGTTCGGACATACGCCTTCTTCCGTCATCCTCATGATTGGGTTCAATTTTACCAGTTTTGCGAAGCCTTTTTCCCACCGAGTCCAATGATTGACTATAAGGAATCGGTCTGTTTGGATATCTTCGGTGGTATAATCTTACTGTAGCGTTACTATTTTTTCTGGATTCGAAAAACACTTGGAGCATTGGAGCATTTCGACATATTCGTCATTGGTATAAGTATTATTTGCCATAATTATTCTGATAATAAATTAATGAACTGGTACTAATTATTGGGTTGACAGAAAGTATATCATATATATATATATATATATATATATATATATATATATATATATATATATATATATATATATATATATATATATGATAAATAACAATTTATTTGTTATGCCATCCGCCTACTTTATATTTACAAATTTTCACAATTACGCCTTTAGTGAACGATGACGCATCTAATTTTTTTATTAGAAAACTATCGGTTTTATCTAAAAATTACAAGAGGTAAAAAAAGTTGCGCAATAAATCAGTCTTCACAATAAATATTTTTAAATAAATAGTTTGCTTCATATAACAATTTTCTAATAAAATATTGCAATGGGGTTGACTGTTTAACTCCATTATAAAATACGCCAATGGTCGAAAAAATATTGAAAAGTGGTCTCTTTAATAGTAGAATGCCATACCAAGTTTCATGTCTCTAGCATTCCCCATGTTCAAGAAAAAAATTAAAATGTACCATTTTTGCTACTTCATTTAAAAACACCCTGTATAAATAAATTTAATTTGTAGTTGCTTAAGGCTAATTTTACGTATAGGTAATCTACCCTCTTGCAAAAATGTGTCGGTGGATATCAAGTTAATCAGCTTCAAGGTTAATATAGTCGAATATAAACTAGAACCCAGAGCCTTCACGTAGTGGATAGAACTGAGTAAATATAAAAATAAGTATAAAGGTAGTAAATGCCAAAACAAATAGCAGTCTGTAGCACATTTATGTTTTTAAGGTGCAGCATTGAAAATATGAAATGAATAATAGCTCGAAGGGACAACAAATACTAAAAATATGCAAAGTCGCAAAAGCATTATGTTTTTAATGTTATTATATTTTAAAACGTTTTTTATTATTTAATTTAGATGTTATAATAATTCTTTTTGTAGTAACTAAAACTTACCAAGTTTGTTTCGTTTTGATGCGAAACCTAAAAAATAAACGTTCATATCAACACTTCAAATAATTTAGTTTTGGGGGGATATATTTTGTGGGTGTACCTACATTCCCCAAATTTCTACCTTTGACATGATGACGTACACTTGGATCAAGTACACTTGGTTGTCTTGCATACGTTACTTTACTTGGTTCGTGTCACCAATTCATTTAAGTACATTTGAATGAGTAGATCACATCCATATTGAGTAGGATGGCCAATTTACGTGGATCAAAGTTAAATATGACGAGGTTTTAAAATGGCGCCGAAAATTGAAAAGATGAACATCAAAGTTAGAAAATGGAACAGAAAAAAATATAAGATACATGAATTGAATATCTAATATCTCGTGTCACAGTGTTAGACGCCGTACTCCTCGGAAACGGCTTTACTGATTTTTATGAAATTTTATATGTATATTTGGTAGGTCTGAGAATCGGTCGTAATTTATTTTTCGTACCCCTAAGTGATAAGGGGTACGAAAAAACAATTTATTTTATTTTTTGGACAAATTTTTTTATTTTTATTATTTTATGATGTGGCATGTGGCCAATTTTTTAATAACTATTTTAATAATTTAATCATTTTTAACCCTGGTCGATAACTGATCGGTTATCACTAGATTAGTTATCCCCGCCAGGCATCTACCGGTGTCATTTCTCACCCAGTAAACAGCACGGAGCAGGGATGAGAACGAAGCCGGTGTCCTGTCTCTCTCACACAATAAGTCTTCTCTCACTCCCTACACAGTTTTCGGCCATTATTATTGTGTATGAATCGAGCGTAGTAGTGACGTTTACAATTATCATTTTATCTTCTAAGTGTAATTCTCAAGTAAATTTATTATTAATTTGCTGGGCCATAATTATTTATTTCCTGTTTAATCAATAATTAATAAAATTATTAATTTTAAGTGTAGTTCTCATTATTAGTTAATTAAGTGATCTACTTAACCTCAAAAGTACGCAACACGTGTCACGAGCTCCCGCCAACAACGGCTATTAATTTACTATATGGCTATTTTTTTGTGCAGTGAATAATGCCAACAAGACGTAAAGAGGCTAATTTGGGCCGTCAAACAAGTAAAATTGCAGGCACGCGAAATAATTCAAAATATGAATGTTTCCTGTTTTGTCATTCTTATGAGTCGTCATCATTCACAGTGCTCCATTCCTCTTTTAGTCATATACCACATCTCCACACACTTACATTAAGTTAGTTATTTTTTATTTAACTGCCAAAATATTCACTAGAAATAATTCATATGGCAAAAAAACGTTTGCCGTGTCACCTAGTAAAGATATAAAATTGTTACAAAAATAAAGATGCTAGAAATTAAGTTCTAGAAAGAATAACAGATAACATGACTGTACTTGATCTAACTGCTAGTGATATATTGAAAATCATTATTGATTGTTTAGTTTTGAAAGAGTATTTGTCCACATTTGCTATTTGAAAAAGGAACTTGGAGAAAGCTCTCAAAGCCTGACGCCAAATTTTTATTTTTATTTTGACAACCTCCGTATCTTTTATGAGCATATCAGCGACTATTCGCTCAGCCATCTTTCTATATATGTCTCTGCTGTCAGTGATGTCCAAGTAAACTTGCACAACTACTTTTTGTCCAAGTATTGATCTAAGTATAAATGTCAACCAGTCTTTAAGCAGCATTCAATTATCTTTTCAACACCATCTAGTTGTTTAATTTTAGGTTATCAGTTCTCGACTTAAAAGTGTAAGGTTTACTGATTATATGTTATGAGATGTTGAAGATGCCCACTACTAACTTGTGTGTAATGTAATAGTGCTCCAGGTAGTGGCATTACGCAATATGTTTTTTGGCATTTGTGAAGTTATAAGGTTATACTCGTGTATGATGCTTTGCCGCAAATCCTGTAATAATTCAGACTGTGTGGCATACATTTTTGGCTTTAAATGACTTCTTAAAAGAAGTCCGAAGTCAATGTCTAAAACGATCTTAATTCAGTAAAAAAATTGTTCTACATAAATAAAATTAAATTCTGAGCAATATCTGTAAAAACGGTTACCCACAAATCTCAAATTTTGGAAATATATGCAAATTCCAACGTATTTTTCAAATAATGCAAAATACACATTCAATATGAGCCTTGTGTAGTGGGATGTTACTTTTTAATGCTGTATTTTATTTTTCTGCGCTATAAGGAACTAACTTCAAAAGATGTAGTTTAGTAATTTTTTACAACAACGATTTAACATAGTTGATATTTATGTGACATTAAATATTAACAAAGTTAAAAAGTCACGGTATTTTTTTGATAAATGCATAGTTCATATCTTCTTTGTTTTGTCTTTAAGTGGCTTAAAATAAGTCCGAAGTTGATGTCTCTAAAACGATCTTAATTCGGTAAAAAATGTTTTCCACATAAACAAAATTAAATTCTGAGCAATATCTGTAAAAACAGTTATCCACAAATCTCAAATATTGGATATACATATCTACAAATTCCAAGATATTCTTTAAATAATGCAAAAAACACATGCAATTAGAGCCTTGCGTAGTGGGATGTTACTTTTTAATGCTGTATTTTATTTTTCTGCGCTATAAGGAACTAACTTCAAAAGATGTAGTTTAGTAATTTTTACAACAACGATTTAACATAGTTGATATTTATGTGACATTAAATATAAACAAAGTTAAATAGTCACGGTATTTTTTTGACATAAATTCATTTTGATAAATGCATAGTTCATATCTTCTTTGCAATTTAAAATTCGTTCTTTCAATAAATTGTTTCTTGGAATTAACTGAGGCGCAACTTGCATAAATTTTGTTACATAAACCAGCCAAGCCCTCAATTTCTGTTTACCATAATTGATTTTTTTTGTTGAAAAAACTAAGTGCGGTTAAATCTGTAGGACATACAAATTTTTATTAAAAAAATTCAGTAAACACCAGAGGAACTGAACAATAATATGTAAAAAGATTTGAAATACAGCTACAAAACTAGTAATTTTTGTTAGAAGTACCTACAATCGTGGATGTTTCTGAAACAGCAGATATGAATCCGAAAAAACTTTTTAGGTAAGTACATGCTACTTTTTTTATTACAACTCCCAAAAAACACATTCAAACCTTCTATTAGTTGTGATAGTTAATGTGATCAGACCAAATATTTCTCGAAAATAATGTACTTTGGATTTTAATTACCATATTTTAGTAACTTTAGTAACTAGTGCAGTGACGGCTCGTGGTAGCTGCTAGAGGTGAGCCCTAACCGATTTTCAAATAATAAATAGAAATAAATTTTCACGTTAAACCTGAAGTAATATTCCTTGACGCGTTTATAGTACCATAAAGTAAAAAATTAAATGACATCAGAAATTAGAATTTTATTTACAATAAAAAAAAATATATTTATCCAATAATTTAAAAAAAATCCTAATTTATTCAAGAACACTAAAAAATATCAAAAAGCCTAAAAACCAATTTTCAAGGTAGCCAGTCTACTTATATATTCCTACATATAAAACAAAGCTGTCAAATTTTCGTAACCTAGATCCTTAATTATTAACTTACGAGGGCTACAATTGAAGCAATAATTATTTTATTCCGTTATATTGATTTTTGATAAATATAAAAGGTAACTGACGAGCCGCCACAGACAAGTACCTAACCTAAACAACTGTTGAGGTTTATTATGTATAAAGCAAAATAAAGATGCCATGGTAACTTTTTGGGATCGATTCCGAGAAAGACTCATTTTAGAGGCTCAAATTAGTGCGTAAAATATTTACGGATATTTAAAATTTTAGGAGCATATACAAAAAATACATTTTCGTAGGTATTACTACTGAGTGTCCCTTTCGTTATCTCTCAGTGTCATTTTCACAAAAAATTTAGTTGTAATTGATAATTAGTTTCAAACACTTGCATATTGAAATTCTTAAAGCAACAAACGGTCTCAATCTGTAAGTTGCACTTAAAAGCCTTGATACATAAACTACATTTTTTTTCTTTAACGAAAATAACTTTATTTCTGAGGACTGGTATCAAAGTCGTGTCATCGATTTTTTTTACTGGAGCGATGTATAAGAAGAGCAATACCATTTTCCTAACTACTCAGAGTTGTTTAGTTGCTCACTATTTTTTCTATTCGAATTAAAGTTACCTACCTTCAATTTTTGAATAACAAAATTTGAATTGTTTTCTCTATAATAAGCAACATTTATTTTTTATTAAAAAAACAATATTTAAAATAATTTAACAAATTTTAAGTGGCTAAAACCATTTAGGAAATGAAAAACTAATGTTATTCTAAAAAAACAAAGAAGGTGTTTTAAACTAGAGAGCATACATAAGACTTCATTGATAGGAATTGTAGGAGATTTGATTTATATTAGCTTAAAATACATTTCTAATACAGTAAAAAATGTTAGAAAAGCTAATAATAAAGAATATATGGGTAGATATTGTGGGTGTAATTTAACGCTGGTTGGGGCTTTAGGCCACAGACTAGTTAGTTTCACACAATACTATTAATACCTAAAAATATATAAAAACTTTTACATAAAGGGTAAGCATTATTCAAGTAGGTTTTGTCATATTTAATTCATTGACAGGCTAATGTCATTTTTGTCTTTGTCGATATTTAATTTCAAATAATTTTAATTTATATAATAAATTTTATAGTTAGATATTTGACTCAACTTAAAGGAGGGCACCTGAAGAAACAATCCTAAAAATGCAGAAATAGGTCAGATCTCAGGGGCGTATCCATGGGGGGGGGGTAATGGGGGTAATTACCTCCCCTCCCCCAAGAAGCTAACTGAAATGAAATACATTACTTTATAATTTTCCATGTAATAGAACAGGGGTGAAGTATTTGTAATTTGAATTACTTGATAATCGCATGCAAATAATATTAAATTGTGCAATAAGTAATATTTCTATAAATAATATTTAGCGTTTACTAATGTGACTTTCAAGCCTAAATTCTGTACTTTTGCTTGATGTTGCTGCATATATGAATGTTGAAAATACCTCTGATCTAGAAAAATACAATATTTTTAAATATGCTTTCGTCCCCGACGAAAAGTTTCTCTTTCCCTATTCTGTTCATAAAAAATCCTTGCTCTTCTACATGTACATATACATAGACATATTAATTATTGATATGCAAGTAAAAAAAAAATAGAAAAATTAATTTAGTTTCCTTTATCTTTTATTTTTATAATACTGCTGCAATGCATAATTTTCTAATTTATATTTTATTATTGATATTGGATATTAACTCTCTTTATTTATGTTTAGTTCTTTAGTCTGTTACAACTTTACCCCCTCCAAGATAAAATCATAGATACGCCCATGTCAGATCTCATCTATTGTGGTTTAATTTTCGAGTTCCCACTGTCAAAAGTGAAAGTTAGATATTTATAGAGTGTTTTCAATAAACCAGGTTAGTAAATTTAGATAGATTAATTTCTTTAGATAATTATTGAATAGAGCTTTGTCTATGGAATTGTTCATTAGCATACCTAGATGTATGGTATCAGAGAGCATACATATGACTTCATTGATAGGAATTGTAGGAGATTTGATTTATATTAGCTTAAAATACCTTTCTAATACAGCAAAGAATACACAACATTAGATCATCAGCACATTCCGATATTTCTACTGGCTGTAGTTTATTGTACCCCACATATAGATTGCGAATACTGCTATTCGTAGCTTTGATAACCTCATTCATAGTTAACATAAATAATGTTGACTGATTATACCTCCTGGTCTTAATCCATTGTTAATTTCAAATTGCTTTCCTTACGTAACTCTTATTATTATCAAAGACTTTTTATCGCATTTCGCAGTTTTTTATCGATATTCCTTCTTTTTTGTTTTGGGGTACTTATTATTATTAGCTATGTAGAAACTCCTGACATGGCAGGTGTGCGAGATTATCACATATTCAAAAACCACCTGTTTGCTACGATAATTCCATTACCGTTGGCGAAAAAATAAATGGTTAAGTCAATTATGGTTTATGAGATATAAGTTATATATCACCCTCACTTAGTAAATGTGTGGACATACGTTTGAAGGAACAGCCAGTTCAAATGTCGATCATCTATTGAGGGCTAACGAACCCGAATCCGATCTATGTCTTGTGGTGTGGCCGACAAGGGTTCTTGGCTGTTCACACAGATACTGGAGGTGTAATTCACTGCCGGTCGGGGCATTAGTCCGCGAAGTAGTTATTACCTGCGGTATCATTTATAGATCAATTATGGTTTGTTTAGTATAATGTATCAAACAGTAAAGGCTTTTATATTTCGGACACATTGTATATAGGTAAAATTTTTAAACAACAAGCCAACATCGAAAACTAAAATTAAGAACTAAGTATTGGTCAACAAAACTAACAGCTTTGTATAAAATCGCATGTATTGATGAAAGGCAATTAGCCAAACCTAACAATAACTATGTTGAAAATTGAAAAATAATGAACATACGCAACTTTATCTCCAATTGTTTTTGCAGATTTTTATTAATTTTGACCACAACGTGTTTCAAAAATGAAATAGGTTTGGAATTCTTCAACTCATTTGTGGCATATAATTCCATGAATATTCGGCCGATAATTTTAGTAACCCCCTGTATAGCCATTCCATCCTTAAAAGTAATTATTATTACGTGGCTGTTATAATAATAATTGCCCAACAGATTCCCATTTACAGGGCAATTTACAAAATAATACAACTTAAGAAATATAAACCAAGAAAAATAGAAAATAGAGAAAATTACGAAATATATAAGCAGACACATATACTTCAATATTTACAAGTGTGTTAATATTACAATGATATAAATTTAATCCAAAAGTGGAATATTCAAATAAAAATAATCATTGCCTTGCAGCGTTCAATAAGGTATGTAAAGAACAAAAAAATATATCACATGAGTTACACAATCGGTTAAAATTGTCACACATGATATAACCGGTGATTTACATAAAATATTAGTATTTGGCGTTGCAAGTCTAAAGGTACTTCTTGAATTTACTACTAAACTAAAAAGTTTATAGCAGCAGGCAAATCAGCACAGTCAATGGTGCTGTGCAATAACTTGAGTGACATACAAATTCTACGAGAATCCAGAATTTCAACATCAAATCTACCTACTAAAATGTCGTAATTAAGTCCTATTTCAGGATAAATCCCATCAACTTTGTAAGCTAAATATTTTAAGAACTTCTTTTGGACCTCTTTCAATTTGCCACTTTTGAATGTTGCAATAAGGGCACCATACCAGAGCACCATGTTCAAGCCTAGAGCGAACATAAGCAAAATATAGTGTTCTAATAGCTCCGATATTTGAGAATTGCTTAAAATTGCGAACTATAATTTTTAATTTTTCGTATATTCGTCTTTTCAATAATACCATTAAATGTTAATTTAGCATCAAACAATACTCCAAGATCTAAATAAGAGTTACAACGGGATAAATTCTTATTGTCAACGCTGTATACAAATTCATAAAATGATTGTTTCCTTGAGAAACTAAGAATTATACATTTAGAAGGATTAAGATACAATCTGTTTTTTAAGCACCAAGAATTTATATGACCAAGATCAATTTGTAACTTGTAAACTATTTATAACAGAATATAATTTTAAATCATCAGCGTAAAAGAGTCTACAAGAACTAATTGCATCATTTAAATCATTAATATATAAAAGAAAAAAAGGGGTCAAAGTATGGAACCTTGAGGAACCCCTGAAGTAGCAACATAATGCGTCGACTCAAAACCATTATAATAAACAAATTGCTCTCTCTTACTTATAAGATTTAATAAATTGAATCATATTAAGGCTAAAACCAAAATTTGCCAACTTATGGAGTAGTGTCTTATGGCTAATCTTATCAAAGGCCTTTGAGAAATCGGCATAAATCACATCCACTTGTCCCTTATTATCTAATATACCTGTAATGTACTCTGTTATTACAGCTAAGTTTGTGGATGTAGACCTTTTACAAAACCATGCTGATATGGAGAAATTAAATTACAGACCGACGGATATATAGGGTTATATAAGACTCTTTCGAAGACCTTAGAGAAATTTGGTATTATGGATATTGGCCTATAATTCTGGACTTGTGATTTATCACCGTTCTTAAAAACTGGACAAATTCTGTCTTCCTTCCAACGACTTGCAAAAATCTTTGTTCTTATAGCCAAATTAAATAACGTACAAAGCGGGGCTGCTAGTACAGCAGCACAATCCTTTATTATGAAAGAGGGGATGTCGTCCGAGCCAGAAGTCATTTTGTTTTTTAATTCTTTCAATGCATTAAAAACTTCACTTTCAGTGATCTCATTAAAAACGATATTATTGTTATAAGAGCAAGGCATGGATAACTCAGAGACATCCTCTGGATCAGACTGCAAAAAGACACTACCAAAAAATTCAGAGAAAGCATTTACATCAGCAGGGTTCTTAAATCTTCGGTCATTATATAAAACCTCCCCAGGAATCCTTGACGTTCCCATTTTCTTTTGAAAAACGACCAAAAAAGTTGAGGATTAGTAGAAATTCTAGACTCTGCTTCTCTAATATAGTTAGAAAATAAGGTATCAATTTGATTTTTAATTCCTACGTAGTCGTTTAAATTCTTAATAAAACCAATTATTTTTTGTCTTTTTATATTTATCAAAAAAATTAGCCTTCAATTATATTTAATATTATTAATTATATTTAGCCTGTTATGAATGAAATGTAGTATTCAAAGTATTAAATTTAGGCTGCTGCATTTTACATTTTCATAAACAATTTAGATAGCGACCTGGAAAGTTTAGCGAAAAATTAAATACTGGGTTATGTTCCCATTATGACACTATGGTTTTTCTTCGATCGTCGTCGGATAGTCCGTTACCGTTATTCCAATTAAACGTCATTAGGCTGGGTAAATCTGCAACAAATTTAAATA
Source organism: Monochamus alternatus (assembly GCA_037114965.1). NCBI lineage: Eukaryota > Metazoa > Arthropoda > Insecta > Coleoptera > Cerambycidae > Monochamus > Monochamus alternatus. The sequence continues at coordinate 16,900,760 of CM073435.1, read as the reverse complement.
TAAACAATTATGCGTCTAATTTCCTCTCCTCTTTTATTATTACCGACTTCAACTCGTTGTCCTTGTTGAACCTCGGTTAAGTATTATTTAGTCTGTGTTGTTAACCAGTGGCAGTAGTAGGTTTTGGCGAACACTCTCCACAATAAAACAAATAAAGTGCGATTATGTCTCCTCAACTGGGGTATATTTAACCATACAGAATAACTGTTTAGTTTCATAGTTAGTACTGGTGAACTTACGAGGAAAATGAACAGACTTCTGGTTCTATTTCTGGTTTTATCCACAATGGTAAGATATCAAGTTATATTTAGAACAAGAAAATTCTAAATTAGGATCAATAAAAACGTTTTGTGAATTTTGATGCAATTATTTATAAGTATTTTTACGTGAAATGAATTTAAAAATGATATTTTTATTTCTTTTCTAATATAATTCTAATAATATTTCTAATCATTTTTCAAGTTTATGTTCAAAAATAAATAATAACAACTTGCTGTCGCATATTTAAATTTGTTTATAAAACTATATACACTTTATAACTTTACAATTGATTAGCATACATTCCACTAAAATATCTTTATAAATTTTATACATTTGTATAAATTTGACTAAATATATAATTTAAAAATAATGTATTTGTAGGAATAACTTAATATTGCTTCTTAGAAAACTACAGTACAATTATTAGTTAATCAATTATCGTAATATTTAATGTATTTCGATAATATTTTATGGGGATATTTTAATGTTATTGTTGTCACAAATAACGTAATACCATAAACACAATTTATTTTATCTCTCTGTTGTGATACAATATTGATATAGTCAAAACATAATTTGAATGTATTTCGGAAATGATCTAACTGGTTGGAGTCTAGTTTATGTCATTTAAAATATGAGTTCATTGCACTAAAGATATATTTTTCTTTTATTAAACCCGTGTTTATACACACACAAAAATGTAATGAAAAACTTGTTTTTGGGTCGCTCTCTACTAGATGGTATCCCAAAATTGCTCCAGATAAACTAAAAATAAATAAAACTCTTCGAGTTAAAATCTACCTATTCTGTAAACATAAACTAATATTTGTAAGTTTACAGGGTGTTCAGTAAAAAATGGATATTTAAATCAACTTACCTTACTATCTACAATTTTCTTCCTTTAAGAAGTTATAGGCTTGTAGAAAGTACTTTTTTATTTCATTTTTTACGATAATTATCTTATTTGTTGGGTACTTGTCTTCAAATTTTAGAAAACAAGGTTTTTTGTGAGATAAACACGAATATCTAATTGATTTTTGTGTTGAATATACAGGCCATTCTGAGAGCCTGTGCTAATATTATTCTTCTCAAAATATTTAAGGGTTAATATTTTTGAAAAATGATTAGTTCTTTTAAAAAAAGCTTCGATAAGCTTTTAAAAAGGTGTACTAATTTAGAGAAATCCGCGTTTAACGTATTTGTTAAGCTTGGAAATAATATACATAAATTCCTTATAAATTATTAATTTAAAAAGTTATTACATTGAACAATGTCTAGTAAGTTGCTGTCGTCGTAAAATTTGAAAATAAATTTAAAATAAAGGTTTTGGGTTTAAGTGGTTATTTTGCTATCTTATTTATTATTTTTATTATTGTTGTCTTTCTTTAATGTTGTCATATTTCACTGTGTTGTGTTTCATGCGGTTTGTATAAGATCTGAAACAGTACTTTTTTTATTTAATTTTTTTTGCAATAATTTTCTTATTTATTGGATAATTGTACTCAAATGTTGGAAAACCAGTTTTTTTGTGAGATAAATACTAACATCTGATTAATTTTTGTGTTAAATATACAAGGCGTTCTGAGCGCCTATGCTACTGTTATCTCTCTTAGATTTTTGTAAAGGATTAATTTTTTTGGAAAATGATTAGTTCTTTTCAAACAGGCTGCTATTAGCTTTAAAAAAGGTATTATAGTTAGGAACGTCTAGTAAATATTAGTATGATGTATATTTCAAAAACAACTTTAAAATAAAGGTTTTGTTTTTGCTACTACGTTTTGGGTTTAAGTGGTTATTTTTTTATTTTTTAAGTGTTGTCTTTCTTTCATGGCGTTATTTTTCTGTGTTGTGTTACATGCTGTTTATATAAGAACAACATTACTAACTGCAATTTTTTTAATTAATAATTTGTTAGAATTTATCCTTTAAAAAATCTGAAAGGAATAATATAATGGCACAGGTGTTTAAAACACCCTGTACGTTTGACATAAAAATCACAATAAGATATTCGTATTTCCCTAAAAAAAACTTCTTTAGTTAAATTAAAATACAATTATACAACAAACAAGAATATTATTCTAAAAAACAAACGAAAATACAACGAAAAAGTGCTTTATCAGGCTTATTTTTTATAACTTCCTAAAGAAGAAAAAAATGTGCTAAAAGTTGATTTAAATCACATTATTTTTTTGTCCACGGAAGCTAGCCTTAAAGTATGGTCCATTTTTTTACTGAACACCCTGTCTAGTATATAGCTAATACGTATTTATTTTGTAGTGTCTTCTCGATGATGTAGTAGTTAATTTATTGCATAATTATTTAGCAGATGTTAGTTTAGTGCATAATACATACTCGTAGATTAAATATTTTATTGTTTAAATAAAATTAAAACAAACATTGGATGTTGAAACAGGAAATGGAGTATATAAAATATACATATGAGACAGAAAAACACAAGAGAATGACCAGTTCTAACGGCAAACGTTTTCTACATTAAATTTAAAAAAAAATGTTCCATTTTCATGTTCCTTTTTTTTACGAATTTTTAATATGCAAAAATGTATTATGTATTAATTATTATAGAAACTTTTTATAATAAATTTCACTTAAATTTTTGTAACAAGGTTTCGATTTGAAGAAATATCATCAATCTCTTTTTGTACCTTTTAGCATGTTACAAGATTTTTTGCACATGTGGCACATTGCTGAAAATCAAAACAATATTTTTTTGCCTCCCTTAATATACTGGATATTCAAGACCATACGACAAATATTTCACTAGATAATACCTACTGTTAATGGGTATAGAAGTGACAAACTTTTTCACACATGGTGGCATGTTGAGCAAAAAATAAGAAAGTTTTAGTTGAAAAATAAGGTGTTTTTGAATTAAATGCAATTTTTCATTGTACTAGATCCCATTTTAGAAATCCTCTTCGTGAAAAGTAGGTATCACTACTGAAATTTTCAACAAAAATGGTCTTGCTTTTTTTTACATATTTTGTAATGAAACGGTGCAGACAATGTTTTTCAAAATATATGAGTGCTTTCAAAATAAGTAGCACAAATGGTACCGGTGAATCTACAGCTAACAGGAACATGTTTGCATAAAAATTGCCTTAGTAAAATGTTCACTTTTTAGAAGACACACCCTTCAAAGTTAAAAAAAAAAATGGAGTAACGGCTGTAATTGAAAAACCAAACAAGGTATGACAGTCAAATTTTTCAGAAACTCCTACTAATGGATTAACAATTTTTTGAACATTTCTGCCCCTTGAAAGGGGTTGAAATAAGCACCCCGTAAGTTATTTATTATTACAACTTATTTGTTTGACAAAAATTGTGTATTTAGACAGCCTGATTTATTTTAAAACTTTTACCTTCCTTACTTTTTTGCTTTAAAACTAACTGTTTATTAATAAAAAAATAAAATTCATTATTTGCATTACAATTTACACGGTTGTAACTGAGAAATATTTAAGTAGGCGGCTGTCTACCACTAATTTCTACCACTGAGCCTTTTGTGACTTTTCTTCTTGCTGCGGCACAATATTTCCGACATTCAAAAAATTTTCTCAGCATGCCAATGTATTTGTAAGTAGCAAATCTAAGAATGCACTCACCAAAGTTACAAAAGATCTAATGACAGAAATTAGTATGACAACCGCCTGCTTATATATTTATTATTTGCAGTTGTACGAGTTGTAATGCGAATGATAAATTTTATTTTTTTGTTAATAAACGGTCAGTTTTAATACAAAAAAGTAAGAGAGGTAAAAGTTTTAAAATGAATCAGACTAGCTGATACGTATTTTTGAATACTTAATTTTTGTCAAACAAATAAGCTCTAGCAAAAAATAACATAATAATGTTCGAAAAGTTATGAGAAGTTGCACACGCATTATTAGAACATTTATGTAAAATTTGACTATTATCTCTCCGATACCATTTGTGCTACTTCTTTGAGTATAGAGAAATTTTTTTTCCCAAATCCTAATTATTTTAGACCCTTGAATTTTATGTTTTGCAAATATATCCCGCATCCTTAAGGCGATATTTATGGGACTTTGGTATGGGATTATAGATAAGTCAGTCTACATTATTATTTATAGTACATTATACTATAAGGGAGAGAAATGCGTTATTTTGGCAGAGGTGCAATTTGAAGCCCGAGGGCTACAATGCACCGAGGACAAAATAGCATCTCTCCCGAATAGTATATACTATTTTTTCCACGCTCTTATTAACTTAAAAACGCATATTTTGTCATTATGAAGTAAGTAGCACCAGAATTATTGTATTCGGATTTGAGCATTTATTTAGTAGTCGTTGAGTTATTGTCATAACTACAAAATAAACAAATAAAAAGAATTGTCAAATTAAGGTGCTAGTTTCGTTTAGTTTAAAGTTTGTTTAGTGCACAATGAATAATTGTGAGTCGGAAGAGACTGTGGAGGCTGCAAATATTGCAATAAGCAATTTGCTGCCTACGAAGTCAAGATCTTTATACGATATAGCCTACAATCGGTTCAAAAAGTGGTAGGCCGAGAAAAATGTTCAAGTATACAGCGAGAATGTTTTGTTGGCATACTTCAGTGAAAATGCAAAGAATTACAAGTCTCCCACATTAAGGGCGCAATATTCTATGGTTAAGTCATGCTTGATAATTTACGACAACATAGATATAAGCAAATTCCCCAAGCTGATCGCATTTTTGAAATGAACCGGTGACGGATATCAAGCGAAAAAATCGAAAATATTGACAAAGGGTGAAATCGACCGTTTTTTATCAAGTACAAATGACAAAGAATTCTTAATGATTAAGGTAAGATTATTTTTGTTGTTAGGTATTTCAATTATTAAGTATTTTGATTTTTTATAGGTTGGATTAATTCTGGGGTTTGCCGGAGCTTGTCGAACTGTTGAACTAGTCAATTTAACTGTAGATGATATTGAGGATGTAGGCTCTTACTTGATTGTAAAAATTCCAAACACTAAGACAAAGATTCCACGAACCTTTCTGGTTACCGATGTGGGAAATATGCTTGAATTGTTTCGAAAATACCTGTCCCTTCGTCTCCCCCACGTCAAGCATAAGCGCTTTTTTTGTACTACAAAGCAGCAAAATGTAGTTCGCAGCCAGTTGCCAAGACCATGGGAAAAATTCCGAGTGTGGTACTGGCAGATGCTGGTGTGTATTTTACGACAATAAAGCGTCATGCTGGTTGGAAATAAGCGACAGTCGCTGAGGGTTATGTCGAGAACTCCATTGAAATTAAAACCAAAATTGCTAATCAGGTTTTAGTAATTACCACTACTAGCGCAATCACAAAAACTGTAAATGTAAGCGAAAGTAATATTCCTTCTAATATTAATTTTGAAAATTATACATTTGTAACATTTAATTTAAATGTCAATAAATAATTTCAATGTTATCTTTTTTTTTGTATGAAAAACGTTCTCCATAATGTAAACTCCCTTGGGAGCATTATACTCCCTTGGAAATAATCGACTACTTCTGTTTTAATTTTGATGTCATAGAAACTGATTTCTACTCCCGACCGTGGAAAAAATTATTAATAAGTTTGTTTCGTCAATTATGACAAGGCACTAGTTATGCGTAATATCATTTAGTTTTGTTTTTCAAAATATTTCTTTCCATTTTTTTATTTCAGTGCATTGGAATCATAGTTTTATTCCACACAAAAAAGGATACTTTTTTTCGTCACTCATGTGGCTGATATAATCCACATAACAGATTGACAGTCATAAAGTATAATTTTTATAAATTATGGAATATTTAAAATTTTCAGTTAAGATCCGTTTATTTGGTGAAGATGAATATAAGTTTGATGTACTTTGTATTTGTTCGTGCATTTAAAAAATATTCGTCTGATAGTATCCTTAGCAATTGGGCGCATTTTGTTTACAGATTATTCAATTACATTACTACAACTTTAATTATTTTTTCTAGAACTTTTTTCCGGATATTTTTTCTGCTTTAATTCAAAATAATGCGAATTAATTTGAAATAGTTAAAAACAAAAATAATTAAAAAAAAGCCGCTAACTAGCACCCTGATACTTGACAGAACTATTTTGTTAATAATGTTCTGATGAACTTCAAGAAATATTTACAAAAAACAGTCCCCAGAGCCATCAACAATTGTAATTCAAGAAAACAAAAACAAAAAAAAAAAAAAAAAACAAAAAATGGGTCAATTAATTTCTTAAGTGCACAGTTTTTCCTAGTATTTCTGAATCGCTTTGTATAACCGTTGTGTCTTCAACAGTAATGCAGAGTAATTTTAGTTGAAAAATTTTGTAATAACAATTTTATTTTATCCGCTTTCCTTTTAATATTGCGGAACAAGTAATTGGCATATATCTTGAGAAAGAATCCATAATTAATGCCTCCACTTTGTAAAATTTATTTTTTTATGTATAGGGTGTCCCGAAAATAAGTGCCTTAATTTTGGCATATGATAAGTTGTACTAAATAAAACATATTTAACATTTTTTTTCTTTAACCAACGGTAACAGCTTAATGACAGCAAACTGGTCTTGAGTATGTGCCAACGCCGCTCACATACTATCTTAGGATTGTTTTGTATTTATACATAATAATTACAAATAGGTACACCTAAACATGGTTACTTACTGGGAATGGTTTTCTTAGAGCTCTTTTCACAACACAGAATAATAGTTATAAGTGTTTAAAATGACTTATCTTTCTTGCAAGAAGCGTTTGCCTGCCGTATAAACGTCTGGTAGCCAGAGTTTTGCCTAGATTCGCCGTAAATTAACATGTCATGCAATTGATTGTGGTTACTATAAATTGTTCAATTTTTGTTTATGTACACTCACAAACATTAAAAAAAAAACTAGGCAAAAATGAATCGTTCTAGCTGTACGCACTATTATGACTAATATTACTTTTAGGTTATCACCAGCAGCCAGCAGCCAGCAGCCTGACACTGCAATGTTGTCGAACGTTTAAGTACGCTACAGTTTTGAGAAGTTTCTTAGAAATTTCAATTGTTTACTTTATTAATACTGACCTAGAAATTAAATTATGAACAAATTACGTTACAGGTGCTTTTATTTAACCTTAATTGTACCTTAGTTTGTAATTTCATAACGTAATTTTGCATATTATTGCAGTTGTATTTTTATTTTTGAAATGTATATGTAGACAAACTATTCATTTTAGACGTTTTTCCATAAGAGTTTTTTTATTGCTTTTAGTCAGATATATAAGCCTTTAAAATTGCTGCAATCATATTCCGGACACTCTGTATAGTTAACAGAATTTGATTTATTTTTGCGTGCTTCCAATAGTTGATAATGATATTATACTTAAAACAAATGTTATCTTTGTTGTTTGGAGTTTTGTACTTTTCAAAAATTTAAAAATAATTCGTATAGTAAGGAAAATGTAAAGGTTACAGTTTTAATCATAATGTTTATTCATAATATTCATTGCAAAAATAACAATAATAACAATATTTAAATAAACAATCTACTCGATAAATAAGAACACTTCTTGTTCCAAGAAAAAAAAATATAAATATCAAACGATATTTTTGTCTAGAGATTGTTGAAGTAAGAAATCCACGTAAACATAAATTAGAAAAATATTTTCATTTATATGTATATTCTTGTCACAAGCGGAAGTAAACTATAATATTTATAGATGTAATAACGATAAACCCAGACGTCATTAACAGTTAATAATATGAAGTTATTCTAACTCTAAAATATACAAAAACAGCGGAGATTTATAATCGTTAATCATAATAAAAAAGTAATTAACAAAGGTCTAGAAAGACAGTTAGTTCTAGTGATGTGTATTTATCATAAAATTCACAAATTATTGGCTATTACATATTCTTAGGCAGGAGGAAACATAACTTAAAGGGTTCCATATACAATCTAGAACTGTTTGAATGATGCAGACAAGCAAAATATATTAGCAACCTATTATCTTTTGGTTTATTTTTAAGAAATGCAAAAGTTCATCTATTTAAGAAAACCTAGATGAATGACAGTAACCATGTTAAAAATAACACACAGTACATACTCTGGCATAATGATTGAATTTATTAAAAGATTTTCAAAAGTCTCATTTTTGATCATATACAAAAAAGCAATCAGCCGCAAGAGAGTTTGAATTTTCAATATTATTTAATAATTTCATTATGCCAGGTATGTCTTATTGAATGCTAGGTTAATTTTAATTTTAGATTTTTGTTGAATCCAACCTTGTTTATGGAAACGTTTCTTTAGCTTACCTAGATATTTGGTATCGATGAACATATCGGGTGTCCTGTTAAGGTCGGATAGCGGCTGATCTCGAAAACTACTTGTCTTACAGCTTCCGGAAAAAAGTATTGATAACAAAGATGACCTCAAGAAAATTATTTTCCACTTTCGAATTTTACCACTATTGTCCGTTTAGATATGAAAGAGAGTAATAAAAGCTTATTATATATGCAAATCGTAAATAAATGTAGTACTGGTGCTTATATTCAATATTTTTATATTATGTATTATCGGTATAGATGAGGTGTACTTTTAAAAAAACTTTGTGTGATCGAACCGTACTAAATTGTAGCAGGTAGCTAAAATTTAATCTCCGACAATCCGTCTTTGTCTATGCCGCTTCAATTCCTCGATCCATTTCTCTTATAAATAAACAATACAAAAAAACAGCATTTAAAAACATTAGGCAACTTTAAGCATCATAACCGGGTTAAGAGGGTTTTTAGTAATTCAAATAAAATTATTCAATATTATGATCAAAATATTTATTTAAATTTAATCAATATATTATTCCACACAAAAATATATGTATTTTGAACATTCAAATTATGGTGAGTAAATGTAGTGTTGTATAAATGTACAATAAAGAAAACAAAAAAGTAGGTATATTAAAATTCATCCTCTGAATTTTCTTCGTCTCCTAGATTGAAAACGATAGGTTCCATAGTAACGTCAATTAAATTATCGAGTTCCCACATTTTCTCCTCTTTTTTTTGTACATGATGTATACATCTTTGCCAGTTATCTGCAGTTATTCGTTCCAAGGATTTTTTTAACAAACTTTTCAAGTCACTTAATGTAGACGTCGTATTATTTCGCGCTACATCTCATTTTACCTGCGCCCAAACTAATTCGATTAGGTTAAGTACACAGGGATAAGGTGGTAACAGTAGTACCGTTATTTGGCGATTTGTTGTCATTTCATCGACAACATATTTTTTCTGATCTTTATTAAGATTGACAAGTGTCAAAAGTTCCTTTTTCACCATATTTGTTTCAAAAGAAATGTTTTTTCCGGATAACCATTGAATTATATCGGCTTTCCTCCAAGCAGTTTTAGGCGTCCTCTCGGTCTGCCGTAAATGGTAACTGGCATTATCCATGACAATTACAGACCCCGGAGGAATAAGATCCAACATCTGTGTAAAAATGCTCTTCGAAAACATCTGCGTTCATGTCTTCGTGATAGTCACCTGTATATTTAGATTCAAATAAAAGTAAACCGCCATCTATAGAACCACTGGCACTACCTATATGTGTCACTATTAATCTTCGTTTTTTACCTGAAGGTGCCTCGAATCCTGTTGAATGTCCATCCAAAAATGTTTTTCGGAAACGTTTTACATTTTTATCTTGCCATACTTTTGTTACTGTATATCCCCCGTTGACCCAAGTTTCGTCTAGATAATAAATATTCTTCCCTTCGTCACGGAATTTTCTAATTGATCTTAAGTAGGATCTTCGCCAACAAATAATTTCATCTTTATCGATAAGAACTGACTTCCTGTTCTGCTTTTCCCAGCGAAAATTCAACTCTCGTAAGACGGCCCATAATTTGCTTCTACTGATTTTTGGCAAATCGTTCTGAAAGTTCACTTAAAGTTTTGTTCAGCGTTGGTATTTCTTTTTTAAAATAAAATGACGATAATTACCTGAAACGAAATAATACCACGCCCATGGCCGGTTCTTATTTCGGGGTTTTATTACTCTCTTTCATTTCCAAACAGACTATAGATGGTGAACTCTTAAATAGAAAAGTGAGATTTTCTCCATAAAATCATTAGTGAATGTATGATGTTGAACGGTTTTGAACTCCCCTTCCTATTGATACTTTAAAAATTGTATATTTGATAGTTTATTCTACCTCTTAAATTAAGAGGTAGGTTAGGGCACAATAGAAAAAATTGTAAATCTCCCTATTACGTTAACTGATTTTAGCAAACTTGGTTTTATTTTAAAACTGTTTGACAGCTGAATCATTATCTGTAACAATACTTAAGTTAAACAATATTTTGCTAATAACTTAAATTTGGAAAATGTTAGTTGCTTCCAGTTTGTGCCAATAAGATAGTAAAATAAAAAAAATATATAGTATTGCATTTAACTTTTCATGGAGAATTGAGCAAACTTCTAAATATATAAAATAACGCCACCTGGTAATACAGGCTTAAACAGGAATTTAAGTATTGTTCCACATTATGATTCGGCTATTAAACAGCTTTAAAACAAGACCAAGTTTGATAAAATCGGTTAACATAGTCGAGAGTTTTCCAACTTTTTCTGCAATACGATTCTACCCTCTCTCTATCCCTTATTTTAAGAGGTTTATCTTACCTCTTACCTATATGTCAAATAAATAATTTTTAAAATGTCAGTAGGAGAGTCCAAAACCGTTTAACATAACATACCTTCACTACTGATTTTACGGGGAAAACTCACTTTTCAATTTGGATTTAAATGTTCGCCATCTAGTATTAAAATTGAAGTGGACAATTAATAGACTTTTGGTATCAATATTTTTCTCGGAAACTATAGGACGAGTAGTTTCCGAGATACAGCCGCTGGCCAATATTAACGGGACACCCGGTACATATAACTTCATTAATAGAAATTGTAGGGTAATTGATTTAATTAGATTAAATATCTTGTTGGTCGGGGCACTAATCCGCAGAATCGTTAGATTCATTCAATGTTATTGATACCTATTAAATACCTAAAGTAATCATATTTGAACAAATCAAGTTCTAATTATCACAATCATTTGCAGGAATAATTAGTACAGATTTAAAAAAACCAAATAATATTTAGCAGTGATAAAAAAGAACAATTTTCCAATCCGTTACATTTTTCTCCATTAGATCTATTGCCACTGCCACTCTCCATTACTTCATCGGTCTCCATCTTTTTTCTTGCAGTTGGGTTTACTTCCTACATTTTTTTAACTGTCCTTCCATCATCCATACGCTCTAGGTACCCTAGCCATTGCACTCTTCAGGCTTTTACAACTTCGTTTATTATTGGTGTCTGGTATATTGCATATATTTCCTCATTATTTATCCTTACTTATTATTGAGGATTCAGAGTTCCCTGTCATACAGCCCTGTTGGCCTCAAAATTGTATTATACATTCTAAATTTTACTCCTCTGGACAAATTTTTTGATTTCATTAAGTGGTTAACCGCTGCCGGACTTCTATTGGCTTGTATTATTCTCCTATTAATTTCTTGCTTCTCATCACACTTAGCTGTTATCAGCCCCCAAATACACATATTATTGAACTTCTTCAAACTCCATCTCTCCATGTTGCGTTATCAGTTTGAAATTGGTGTCTTTTTTTGTTCTCCTATTCTCAAAAGTTTACTTTTCTCTTGCTTTATCTGCAATTCCACTTTACGCGCTTCCTCCACAAGTTTTCTCGTTACTTTTTCTAATTTCCTACTCTTTCTTGCAATTATGGCAACATGATCTGCATAACTTACTGTTCGATGACTTTTAAATAATATGTGTCCTTCTCTATTCAACTGACTATCTCTTATGGCCTTTTATTGTACTAAATGAAGAAGAATCGTCGAGAGTGGGTCTTCTTGTTTCTGTTCTGTGTCAATAGTAAAAACCTTCCGAATATTCACCTTTTTGCTTGCAGTATTTTCTACGGGTATTTTAACCTAATTAGTTTGGTTGGTATTCCAAATTGCTTTAATATTGCTATTGAGAGAAGCCTTTCCTGAAGTCCACGAATAAGATCATTGTTTTAATATCATATTCATAGACTTTACTCATAGACATAAACTTTAATTAAGGAAAAGTCTAAGCTTCATACGCGTTGGAAAAAATTCAAAAATGATTTAGATTATCAGGAATTTTCTAGTGTTCGCAAACAAATTAAAGTTTCAATAAGAAATGATTTCAGAAATTATGTTAATAAAGTAGAGACTAATGTAGCCAATATTAAACATTTTTGGTCTTTTGTATCAAATAGACGGCATTTTAAGACTACACCTAAATTTGTGCAATTTCAGGATAACTTAGTTTCATCCGATATAGAAATTGCAAATGCGTTTTCAAAATATTTTGGGTCTGTTTTTGAATCCTCTGAGACACCTTCAGATATTCATTCATTAGAACCAGTTAATACAATAACTATTGATAATATTTCTGTTGAGGATGTTGTTAAGGAAATTAATAAAATAGATATAAAGAAAGGAGCAGGATCCGATGATTTACCTCCCATTTTTATAAAATCTTGCATCCATACTATTTCTGAGCCATTGAGTATTATTTACAATAAATCTCTATCTGAGGGCGATTTTCCTTCTATTTGGAAACAGGCACATATTGTTCCTGTATTCAAAGGAGGTAATAAAAATTTAGTTTGTAATTATCGTCCGATTTCAATCTTGTCAATACCAGGTAAAATATTTGAAGCTATAATATTATGTTAGTCATTTTTTTAATACAAAATTGTTCATTAGCATGGCTTCTTCCAGGGTCGTTCCATTGTAACAGATTTGATTCCTTTCGTGCAGACAACTCTGGAAGGCATGTGCGATAGGAAGCAGATTGATGCTGTGTACACCGATTTCTCGAAAGCATTTGATAAAATTCATCATAAAACTCTTTTAGTGAAATTGGGGAATGTTGGTGTGCATGGCCTTATTTTCATAATGTTTCTCAATGTGTTAAAATAAATAATTGTACATCTTCCTATATTAAAGTAACATCGGGTGTACCACAGGGGTCTCATTTGGGGCCACTGATCTTTTTTTGTTCATTCATGACATTGCTAATTGTTTCGTACATTCTCGTTATTGCTTATACGCTGATGATTTAAAAATGTATAAAGTTGTCACTAATATTAATGATTGTATAAACTTTCAAAAGGATCTGAGTCGATTGTACTCAATGTTCAGAAATGCCACTATATTACTTTTTCCAGAATAGACGTAAACATTTTCTCTCCTTAACATTTTAATAGCGTACCAACAGGGTAAATTCTGTCAGACTTGGGAGTTATATTGGATTCTACTTTTGAGTGTCATGTAGAAGAAGTTGTTAGAAAAGCATATAGGAATCTAGGCTTTATAATGAGGAACACTAAATCATTTACAAAACCTAAATCGCTTTCCTTGTATAACTCCCTTGTACGAAGTAATCTTGAGTTTGCCTGTATAATTTGGGATCCGTTTTATGTTAAGTACATTCACAGACTTGAGAAAGTACAGATTAAATTTGTCAATACGTTAAATTTTAGATTAATAGAAATTTTGGTTCATATAACCTTAGTTTAAATCATTATAAGTTATTGAAACGAACATCTCGGCGTTTAATATCTTATGTATTATTCTTGTATAAAGTTGTTAATAATAATATTGATAGTAATTATATAGTAAGTAGACTTAATTTCAATGTAAAACAAGAAATAACTCGCTCAACAAATTTATTTTACGTAAAGATGTATTTTAACAATTATGGTAACAACTCTCCGATTAATTCAATGCTTAGTTCTTATAATGAGTATTTCGATCATATTGATTTGTTTTCTGATTCGCTTCCGGTTGTGAGGCGCAATGCTGTTTTTGTATTTAGTTAGTTTAGTAGTTTTGTTCGTTCTCTGCTGTTTTTTTTTGTCTATATTTTTTTTATATATTTTTTAAATTATTTTATATTATATAATTTGGTCAAAATTCTGTTAGATTACATCTACTAATAATAAATAATAGCAGGTAGTAAGGACGGCATCCACCATGAAGGTTTGGTCCATTGTTGACCTACCCTTTCTAAAACCTGCTTGATATTATCCTATCTGTAGTTCTGCCATAGGTTAATTACATATCATCTGCAAAACAATAATTTTTTTTATTTTAGGGATGTCTTGTCTGGGCATTTGAAGATTATGAGGAACCCGTTCAAGGCAGGCCTGGCCAACACAATTTTGGTTATGCGAGGGTAGACACGCCCCTATTCCAAAAACTTCGTAATGGACCTACAACTGTTAGGAATTACATCGAAACAGCATCAACCAACACAAATATGTACATCAATGCATCAGATAACACCAGAAATTCTTTCAAAAACAACAACAAAAGAAAATCTCAAGGTAAGGATAAGGTAAATTCATTTTTAGTGTAGTAACCAAGCTAATGTTTACAAAAATAATCGTATCCCATTTTCCAGAGTACGAAGGCGGAATGATTTATCCACCAGATCTGTCAATAGCACTTAATCAAATCAAGTCGAGAAACTGTTCCTACGGCCTGTGCGACGAGGTGGACAATTACCCTATTGAAAAAATCGAAAGGATTCTGAACCAATCGGAGTTGAAAAAGTTCTTTTCGACGGTCCAATTAGGGAGTAGGTTCGGTGACACTGACGAAGGTGACAATTTGTGTGCAACTGTAACCCATACTCGCTTTCCAAAGACCGCCAAAAATATAAATAATAAGGAACAGGTGATCGTCAATGTGGAGCAGTATAAACAGGGGATCGAGTTCGAAACGTGCAAAGAGTAAGTCAAATATAAATATATTTTTTTCCACTCCCTACATGGAAAATACTATTTTACTCCCTCATTTCAGGAAGGAAAGTAGTGTTTTTCTTCCCTCAGGAGAAAAATTCCCCCCTCCTTTGGGAGACAAACAAGTAGAAACTTCAAATAGTTGTAAGAGTAGTGTATAGACTTCTTTTATTGATACATAAACTTCCTAAAAATGTATAATAATGCTTTTCTTTCAAACAGATTTTTTATTAGTTATTTTTATCTATAAAAATTGAAAACAGTTTAGAATGAAGTTTAAATTAACATCAATAACTAAATATGGTTAAAATTTATGGTACAATTAGTTAAATTACTAATGGAAATTTCCCGAAGAAATATTAGCTCTGCTGGTGAAGATGAGTTCTTGTTTGTTATTTTCCAAATTCGTGGGTCGTTGATGTACTTCTTCAAAAATAAGACGTTTTTTGGTACTTAAAGTAGTATTTTCTCCCGTAATTATTTGGGTGGCTACCTCACATTTTTTAGAAATACAATCATCTAAGTACTCTTCTGCTACTGTGTTTGTTCGCCATCCCTCATGTCTTCTTAGAAAGAGAATATCACTTCCAGCATTAACAACGTAGCTGAAGTATGGCGGAAACTGTGTCCAGTATAGCCTTTCAAATCATCCAAATTTAAAAATATTGCTATTCTGTATGGAATTTTGGCAATTGTGTTTTTGCCAATTACTTGGTTTGTACATTTCCCTTTAGCATAAGTTACAAAAAATCTAGAATGACATGTTTTAGGAGACCTACAGTTCATTTCTATACATATCCAAGACAGATATTCCCCTTACAATCTCATTTGTTATTGTAAATGTCCTTTTGATATTAGTTTTTGAGTCAGGCATTTGCGTCACCAAAATGTCGACTTTATCACTGATATCCTCAAGTACCATATTAACTAATTCATCGCTACGGCATGCCCCAGCGCGACCTGATAGGAAAAATGCACTTATGACAACAGCCTAAAATGTCACTTAATTGTAATTTTTTATATAGTTTCTAATAAAAAAATGATGCGTTACGTTTTTATTTATTATTCAACAACAACGATCAATCTTACCTTCACATGTAAAGCTTGATTCACATAAAATTAGTGCGATTGCATTGGTACTGCAGAAGTTACATTGGTACTGCAGAAAAGTTATTAAAAAGGGCGCCCTATTCTTGAAATAGTGTTTTCTACAAAATAAAAATAATTTTAAACATTTAATAACTGAATAATCTAGGGTTTAGCAAATAATAGGAATGTTAACTCATCCCACCTGCAAATATTCAAAGATACTGAAGTAAAACGGAGAAAAATACGGGTGACTTTTGTAACGTTCAAATAAACTTAACAGTAACGCCTTTGTACTGCAGTTGTATGGCAGAAGCTAAAAGCATTTTAGCTTTTACCAATCCTTTTCCAACAATCATACAAGGACCAATCAGAAAACTGCATTTTTTACAGTAAACAGAAGATTCACATTTTTGCAGGTTAAGTTTTTAAATTAGATTCTAATTTAGATATTTAGTTTAGAATTGATTTGTTTCTAAAAAAAATGGATGAAGAGGACTGTTTGCTTTAGAAACAGTTACTTTTGCTGCTCTTATTCGCAGCGACGTCAATATATATAAAAACTGTACATGCAAAAAAAAAATGAAAAGAAGAACTCGGAGATGGTGGGTGCGACCTATTAATCGCAGATAGCACATGCTCTATAATTTATATAAAGAAATGCGAAATGATTCTCATTTCGCATTTCGCCGATTATTTTTTCATTTCACCCGAATGACAGTGGCAGTGTTTGATGACTTGCTGAAATTAGTGGGGCCTAATTTAACCCACAGTATACTAGTATATTGTGATTTAACCAAACATTCAAATAAACCTTCTATTCCTGAAGATTGTAGGCTTATATTTTATCTAGGGTAGGCTTTTAATTACTATTCGGCAAATGATAAAAACCAACAATTTCCGTAGATAGGGACGTAGCTGACAAAACATAAACATAACCTCTCTGAAGGTCAAGAATCTTGAGTTTTTGCATGTCGCCAACTTACAGCGGAAAAATTCCCCAACTTCTTAAGTCTACAGTAATTTTATGTAAACAGGGTAAATAATATTTAACTCGATACAATTACAATACAACAGTACAACTGCAGTGCCATTGCACTAACGTTTATCTGAACGTTACTTAAGTAAGTTTCATCAGGAGCTTCTGCAATAAACTTGTTGATATCCTCCCTTGAAAAAGTATTGGCTTTCTTGACTTTATATCTAACAGATTTCCTTTTTAAAAAAGCTACTAATTTAGAAAACTTAATGTCGATAATGTCTTTAATTTGGAGTGTAGATCGTAACATGCTGTATTTGCTCCATAATGTTGAGGGCCTCAAATCGACGTATTTTTTGGAAAAGTAAAATAAAACCACATATTTTTCTTATTTGCCTAGCCTCCATCAAACATTTAAATAGTTGGTACTCTTTTTCATATTACTCACGAGACTTTAACGCTAATTCGGAATACATTATTATAAACTTTTGAGAAGTTTGTTTATTTTGTAAACAAGAAGCAATCTTTCCGTGTACTTTGATTTTTAATAATATTTACTTATCTAAATACCTATTATGACATTTTGACATATTTGGTTGTTTGATTGTCATGCACAAGAAAATATATGTAAAACCAATGTAAAACACTGTGAATGGTCGTAGAAAAAATCTCTCATGATCAAATTATCCGCAGGAGCAAATTATTCACTTTGCTCCTTTGTTTGTTTTTATGGCAAATATTAATCAAGTACTTGAAGGGATTTCTTTTATAAAACAATTTTTATAAAAATTGATTGCTTAAAATATGTATTTTAGTGCTGGACCATGATCTAGAAAAACGCCTATATTCAGGGTGTTTTACTTTTAAATCTGTAAACATTGGGAAAATAGTAAATTTGTCCTATTTTTTTTTTGTGAAGCGCATTGATGAGATTTGATAAAATATGCTACATCTCAGGATATAAGCAATAAGATACAAACATGTGAGCTACACGTCCAGAAAACTGAATTTGTTTATTCATTAAACACAGTAAGTTAAGCAGTTGTACATTAACATAAGTAAACAGCAATCCAAATATATAGTATTATTTATAAATACTAGTACAATGATAATCTATTATAGAGCCAGAGCGCAACACTCGCTTCGTAGCAAAGTCTATAGGCTCTACTGAAATTCCTCGTCTCTGTTGCGGCGCCGAACAACACCCCACTACACTTGTGTTAGCGTCGATCCACATGCGCGTTACAAATACAGAGAATTGTTGTCTGTAATTATGGGAAAAGTTCTAAATTTGAATATTTTTGTCAATTTTTTTTTATTACCACTAAAAATTTCGATTTATTGTATTTCCTTAAAAACTTATTTTTTTCAAATGTAAAGAAGAGGGGCCCTATTGATTTTTTAATAAAGGATTTTTTTCTGAATTTTGTGGTACAACAATTTTTAAAATCCGTCAAAAAAGGAAACAATTTCTGCCAGTCGCGGCCTTCTAGTTTTATTTTTAAAAATTAAAAAAAAATACTTACATCCAGAAAATGTGTCAGAAAATTGATCCTGCCATACGTAAAATGATCCGCTGATTCCAAAAATGTAAAAAAAATTTACGGTTATTTCCGGTCAAACCGGAAACGTCAAGAAATCCAAAATGACCTCAAATAATTCATGGCACCATCTAGTATAAACCCACTCAATTTCAATTTTTTATCAGCAGTCATAAAGAAGTTACAGCGTGTTCCCACTTTCCGTTGTCACCCGGTATAGGCATATGGTTAGAGATATTAAATTTATAGATTGGTTTTATTATGACAGTTTTCATACTTCCAACTTCCAACTTCATTGGAAATATTCCTTTTTTTATACATGTATTGTATATATAAGTTAAGGGTTCTAATATATTATCTGCAATTTCTTGCAATATTTATGATTTTATATTGTGAATGCCGGGAGATTTATTTTGCTTTAATTCTTTAATTATTTTTTGTACCTTATGTTTATTAGTCATATTAATAACTGTGGAATTAGCAAGTTATTTTTTAATTTGAAAAGATATCTTATATTTCGTTTCTATTTTGGTGAAAAAATTTAGAATAATATCGGATCCTATCAGAAATAACTTCGACTTCATCCGTTTTAATATTTTTTCTACGTTCATGCAAATAAAAAAACCCTATTGAACTATATGTAGTGGAAAAATGGTTCTTTATTGCACTAGTGCAATAAAATGTTTATTGCATTCAGCGTTTTGTCATCATGATAAACATAAACGTTCAAATCGACGTCATATTTACCTACACTTAGTGTCATCTAAATACAATATTTTTTGGCTTTTGCATGAACGAAGATAAAATATTGTATGCATCTCGTACAAAAACTGTTTATTGCACTCTACGTGTTGTCCTACTCGGCCTGACGGCCTCGTTGGAAAATTTCACGTCGCGTGCAATAAACACTTATTTTTTGTACTTACTGTATAAATAACTATGCTATGGAGGTTGCGTTTTCCGATTTAGAAATATTTTTCACACATTTCCACAGTTTCTTTAAATCATTCCTATTTTCCGTTATTTTTTTTCTATAATTACTATTTTTCGTAACAGCAATTAAATTTGCAGCTCTATTTCGATATTGTTTGTACTTATTTAAAATATTTATATTTTGCGGATATTTTTGCACTTCTTTTATATCGATCGTCCCTCCATATAACCGATTTTATACATAATATGTCACAAACATGTCAGCTTTGTTTGGCCGTTTGAGTCATATATGATATCTGTCATTATTTCTATAACTAAAAACAAATATAGTTTTTCTTATACTGTACTTAAAAACACTGATATATTTGAAAGCCAATGTTTGGTTTCTATTAAAATTCTGGCTGATTTACATGATCCATTTGAATCTGAAAAAAAATATTTTTCGCATGCACCACATAAATAAATCAGTTGCTGACTCCATATCAGCACAAGTATAAACATCAAATCATGATTCATTACCTAACCGGTCATTTAACATTTTATAATTTACATATATTTTTTGTCTACGATTGATAAATTCATTAAGATTTATATTATTTTTAGTCTGAAGAATTACTTCTAAAATTATAGTATCATGATCAATATAAATGATATGAAATGTTCAGAAGGTTATTTACTTCTTACGAAAATGTAATCCAAACAGGAGGAGGATTCACCTGGAATTCTAGTTGCCTTATTAATTGTCGGTAAAAATCTATGTCCAGTTAAAATGTTTAGGTAATCTTGACTATTCGTCGTCATATGTCATCAATGAAATAAAAAAGGTTGTTTTTCAAGTTCTATACAGATCTGCATTTAAACAGCCATTTAAAAAATGTGTACAAGCAGTAAATAATTCTTGAAAATGCCACCCCAAACGTTGATGCTGAAACGTTCATACAATATTAATAATATTGGCTAATAAACTTATGAAAGGAGTAGCCTAAAATAAATAAGTGTAAGATTATTTTATCCGTTAAGGGCAAGGACAATCTAAAAAAAAACTAAGAGTGTGTGACAGTTTATGTTTCATCATAAAGCTATCTAAAATTTGCATGTCAACTGCACACTGCATGGATTTCACTCTTAATCCTTGAAAGATTCAGATTATGAGGTGCATGTAGTGTAGTATTCGTATACAATTTGGAATTATTCCGCCTACCGTTTTCAAAACATTAAAAAAATATATTTTTTTTTTACCTTTTCATCCCTACTAATTTTAAGAGTCTCCTGACGAAGTTTGTAATCTTATTTTCGTTGCATCCTGTATATCTGGTCGGATGTTCTCATGCATCAAACTTCTATTGTCTCTTAACCCGAGGTTCTATGTTAAAAATATTAATTCTAAAACTAAATTTGAGTATTGACAATCTTTATCTTCACGTGTTCATCTCACGACTGATGAATTAGTGGAGCGGTAATTCCTTTGTTTTTATCCGTCCAAGGCTTACTGCTATTAATTTAACATAATCATATCCTCGTAGCCTAAGGATTTAACACATAGCAACTTAAAGTAGAAAAATAGATGAATACCAAACTATATGTTTGGTATTCATCTATTATATGGTAGAAAAAAATTATCAATAATATTCTTCGTCAAACTATTGCGGTGTTGCATATTGTTACAATTCTGCAGGCTGTCTTTAATGTCATTTTCTTTTTCAGTCAAGGACCTTGCAGTTTTGCGGAAAACTTCCCGAACAACTTTACTCCGAAATGCGTCCAGAGGTACACAGTGAGAAAACTGATGGTTGTTGGAAAGGAATCTGATGACACCGTTTTTGATTATTTCAGAATACCCTCGTGTTGTGTGTGTATGGTCAAGAAGTAAATACGTGTCTAGATATTTGAAATGAAATGAAATGAAATTTCTTCAGTTGTTTGTAGAAATACCTGGCTTTAAAGTAAACTTCTCTGTGTGGATGAATGTGAAAAGACTATTATATGATATGACAATTTAGATGTGCGAATTTTATGTAGTACGATTTTAATAGTTTATAAAATGTTAATAGTAATAAATACATTGTTTTTGTTCGAATTAGGGTTTTACTTTGATACATATATTTTTTATTATAATAATTTAAATATTAATTTCCAATGCTTTTTAGGGTTTTACGGCCGGTGCTATCATTTGATGAATTTGATTTCCGGGTTGTTATGCCGTGACCTCGGTAACTGGTTGCTACCAGACCTGCCTGGTTGTTCTGGGGCTAGGCTTTATGGGGACAGACCCTCTATCGGTATCTCAGGACCCACCCATATATCCACAAAAGCTCAGTCGCGCGAAGCTTTTGCGAAGTCACCACTGAAGATGTCGACATTGAGCGGGGAAACGTTTGGAAGCATGGTATGCGACTAGTTACAGAAGCGGCTACAGGACGTCTCGGAAGACCACGATTATCCGAGGAACGGTTTCGACTCTAGCAGTTGTAATACCAACAATAGGAGCCTAAATCAATATATGAGCGTGCCCATAGATATCGACAGCTGGTCTGCCTCCACAGAGCCTAGCCAGAGAACAATAAGGGCAGGTCAAAGAATCCCGGCTAATGCTAGGGATATGCACTTTAATTCTGTTTCTGGCAGTGATCAGTTACCGAGATTATGGCATGACAATCCGGAAAATCACTATGTATCAAATATTAACTCGAATATTAATTTCAAATTTATAAAATATATTTTTAGTTTTTTGCTACTTTCTGAACTTTTATAAAACTAAAATACCAATACCAATTGCAGCTTAAGTTGTAAGCCCATTTCATAAGCAAGTTATTTTTTACTATAAATAGTGAAATCCCTAGATTAACTTAAGAATTTTTTCTAAATAGATATAAGAATGGATCTGTTTAAAACTGTATTAACTAAGTAACTGAACATTATATTTATTTACAGAAAACTGTATTCAATTGCTATTTTATATGGTGGCGTAAAAATTGAGTAGCTTTCTTGGATCAGTGTTTATAAAACTATGGTTAGTCAACTTAAGCTTTTATGAATTGGCAAAAGATGGGAGCATAAGTACTACTTTCCATATACCTATTTGTATGATACCAGTGATACCACTTCCTTACTCTTCGACGTGTTCGTTTTGCCAAAACTGGAATATGGGTCACTAGTATGGTGTCCCACTTATCAAATCCACATTAAAAAATTAGGGGACATACAGCGTAAATGGTAAATATGTTAAGTACCTACCCTAATAGCACAAGGACGTCCTATGAACATCCAAAGGATGTCAGTCGGAAGTCCGGACATCCAGTGGACGTCCGTTTTTTGTTCGATGGACGTCCATTGGATGTCCCACGGACGCACAAATGTCACAACTTCGTTCACCCCAGGGACGTCTACTACTGTGCCACTTTCGGACCCACAGCTGTCCGCTTCTGTACCAAATTTGTGCTACCCATGGATGTCTTGTTTTGGATATTTAATGGAGGTCTGCATTGGAATTATAGAAATACTCTTTGATAATATGTATTTATTGTTTTTCTAATTATTACGTGAATAACAAATACATGAATAATTAAGAGATACAAATAAAACAACTATATAACACGTAACAAGTAACAAGAACAAAACCATATATAATTCTTTAACAAAACCAAATAATTACCACTAAAATGTACGATGTTTCACTGCGCATCCATATAAAGTGACAAACCTAGAAGCAGACAAAAGGAGGCACATGAATCTCAGTAAATACTTCATTGGTGTGACTGCGAGGGAGACGATCATCTGCCCGTACGATATGAATTGTGTTCTTAATTTCCTTTATTTTGTTTGCAAACACGTCATTGGTGTACTGGTTAATCAGTACATTCTTTTATCTTGTATCTCTTTGTGTTATTCTTTGTTTATTTTTGTGGGTGTTATTGTTGGAACATGTCATGTTTTATACGGGACTGTAAAATTAACTACCATATAGCACCAAATAATTCATCGTATTCAGAATTCAATTTCATTTCAATTCACAATCAGCTAAATCTTTATTGATCCGCCATTGCTAGGACACAACACAAATATGGCGCTGACCACGAGTAATCCATTCGCTCAGCTTAACGAGAATTCCAGTCATCATAATATAAAATTTCATGTCAGTGATAATTACATTACTCAACTTAACCTAGAATAGATAAGGACGAGAAAACTCGACAACTAGAGTGAAAATGAAAACTTCTTTATCTAAAAACGAAAATGACTGTTGTCGGTTGTTAGTACATAATGATACTGGCTGATGGTAGCATATTACCAATTGGTATATATACATGATGGTAGATCAGTCAAAACAAACATTCCTCTAGAAGACCAAGGAGTATATGAAGTTCCTTGCGGAGACTGCGGGAAGACGTACATTGGACAAACTAACAGAAGAATTCAAACCCGGAAAGAAGAACATCGGAATGCTGTCCAGAAAAATGAAAAAACTTCGTCATTAGCTCAACATGTAAAAGACACCGGCCACGAGATTGATTTCGATAATACCAAGGTACTAGCAAGAATGAAGCATAAGGCAAAAAGAATAATTAGAGAAGCCATCGAAATTGAAAAACATCCTCAAAATCTCAATACACGTGACGATACACAAAGATTACCATCAGCTTGGAAACCTGTCCTGGAAACCAAGAAGATCAATAAACCAGTGATACGCAACGCTACGTTAAAAGTTGAGACTTATAATAATAATAATAATAAAAGGTCTTTATTAGTGTTTACAAAGAACACACAACATCTGGGCGAAGTCTAGCTTTCGCTACTCTACTTAACCCAGTATAAGGTACAAAAAAAAAAATAAAAACTAACATAAGAAAAACAACTTAATTCTACTATTACAATCATTACAATTCAAATATATGCCACCATTAAATAAATCGCGTGAATTTAGCGTTTATAAGGACTAGGCTTTAGGCTGTCGGCTGGTGTACGCCAAATAAATAAATAAATAAATCCAATTTTTAATCATAAATATCCTAGTTTATTGTAATATAGTTAGTCAACCAGTTAAACTTAGGAGAAAAATAGTTGATGGCGGCATGTTGGATATGAATTTTAAAAGAGTCTTGCTATCTATTATTTTTACTCCTAAGTTTAACTGGTTGTCTAACTATTATTTCGTTATTTTATTGGTTATATAAGACTGAAGTAATCAAGAAATATTCATTCATAATTCCAATGCCAGTTAATTTGTCGCATTAAAAACTTTGGTTAGTTTGATATGCTAACTCCATTTTGAATCGACAATAGCACAAAAGTTTTGTATTAAAAAACATACCTCACAGTGTAATCATAAGAATTAGCATAGAAGATGACATAATTTTCTAAAAAAAATCAACAATATTTCCTTTAATTATACAGGCTCGAGGGCAATGATTGCATGAACATGTACAATAAAGTTTTTGGAAAACCCGAGACAGCTTCAGGTTATGATTAAAATGTGAAAAAAAAATTGTAACGAATATTTAGTATATATCACCGATTCATAGTATATCAAACTAACGACAATAAGTATTTGTTTGCGAAAAATAAGGTAACGTTCATCGATAAATTAAATTTTACTGGTACGACATCTATTTCAAATTAAGTGAACTACTGTTATGACACAATGCGAATAATAACTCGAAAATTTTATTCCAATATAAGGCATTAATTAATAAACTAGCATCCTGAAACACTCAGTTTTTAGTTGTAATTATTTGTTTATGCTAGTGTGAAAATTGTATCAATTATTAATTTTGGAAATACTTTGGACAACCCATTAAAGAAATATCTGGGAATGGCATTGATTTTGCTATTTTAAGTCTTGAAAGATTAATTAACTACGATTGTAAAAGCATGGACTCTGGTATAATGTAGAATTCGTTGCATTATTGGTTTTCTTATGATGACAAAATAGCTATTGTTCGTTAGATGACACTAACTGTAAAACCATAGAAAATTGAATATTCCAATGTTTTTCCTTTTAACTTTTTCACATCATATTGATAAATATATAAGTAATTATATTTTGATTGGCAACTAGTTGAAATATTAGTCCATAATAAGAATATAAACTATAAAGTATATGGGTATATCATGTAAGTAATTACTTACATCGTACTCGTAATTACGAGTATTCTTAAGTATATTTTTTATCTGAAAATTTAGCCAATTCAAATCAATTTCTCTATAATGCCTATAAATTAATGTTATTATTATTTCTGCATTTCAACGATTGATTCATCATCTTTTAAATGCAGTTGGAGAATTATAGTGATTTTGAGGCTTTCACGGCTGGTGCTATTATTTGATACATAGTAATTTTCCGGGTCGTTATGCCGTGACCTTGGTAACTGGCCGCTGCCAGACATAGTTAAATTGCACATCCCTAACATTGGCTTTTACCTACCCTGGTGGGTCCTCCGAGGCGTTCCGTAGCCATAGCTGTAACTGGTCGCATCCCATGCTTCCAAACGTTTCGCCGCTCTTCACTGTCGGCATCTTCAGTGGTGACTCCGCAAAAGCTGCGCCGCGACTAAGGACTAAACTAAAAATATAAATATAAATGAATTTTAATTAAATATACAGAGTTAACTATGACTAAGTACAAAAATTTTAACCACGTGCTCAGGGAGGTCTAAAAGACATTAAAAAAAATATTTCTAGCTCGATGTTTAAAAAATGGAGCAAAACCCTCTTTTCCTACGGAAAGTCGGCGCCTATGACAATCAATCATCGTCCGACATGGCGATATATGTGAACTACTATTCGGTCGTTTTTTTCAACATTGTCAAGTGTAGAAACGACAAAAATAAACATTTTTATTAATAATAACAATGTCTAAGTACCTGATAGATAACAGCTAATCCGGTTAGCTACAGTGTTGTGTATTCGTTCTTCGTTCCTTCATTGCACACTGCCAAAAATACATTTTCACTCCTTGCAGATTCATCATAACTATCCACTAACATATCCAACATAAAATACTGTATTTAATTACTATAACACATTTAAAATTAGTCATTTAGCTGATTTGAAGTAATAGTAAGTTCTAGGTTATGAATACTGCATTGCTAGTTGCCTACTTTCCATGCTTCAAACCATGCAGAAAATGCGAAGTTAGTTATAATCTGAGGGTCATTTTTACAGAACACTGTAAACACCTTGGGATATTATAGTTTAAAACATTACTAATTATTTTATGCAAACATCGTCGATTACTGTTAATATTGTTGCTATTATTAGTATTAACATAATTTAATTACACAACAACGCAAGAAGTTTAAAAATATATCATCGTGAGTGCACCTTGCATTATTGGCATACAGATGTCATCAGATGTCGTCTGTAGATGTTAAATGGTAGTAAGTATACGGTTATAGTACTCTGATTAGTTTGAAATAATTTTTCAGTACTTGTTTTTCGCAAATTTAATTTTTCGCGTATTTTATGTGTATTTACAATTTCAATTTTCTTTGTAAGCACTTGAAGTAGTTTCAATGACGGCAATTTTTCTTTCAAGAACTTTTGTGGCGATTTTTTTCTTGTTTTCAAGAGACGTATCAATATAATAACCTTCACACACGGTGTTCCAACCACCATGCCGTTTTATATTTAGAAGGTCTGCTCCTGTGTTGGCTAGAAGTGAAGTGTAGATGATCGTCGAAAACAGCGCAATGTATATTGTTGAAGCTGTGATAAATACCAACAGAAAGTTTCATACATTTACCACCTCTGTAACCAACAAAATATCTTCCATGATCAGCATGATTAGGGCACAGAGCGAGGGATTTTCGTACTATTTGGACCATATTCACATTTTCGAATCCCTCGGCAGTGATAAAGAATTCTCCGGAAATTTTGGTTTTCGTATCTGGTAGATATGAAAAATGTTTCCTTCATTTTTTATGTTTTCTAGCAGCAAATTAGTTATCTCGTCCACTCTGCATGCACCTCCAAGTTCAATAATTAAAGCAACCTTAAATTATGCATTTGTAAATTTCAAATAGCAAACATTTTCTTATTCTTACCTTTGTTAGCAAGAATTTTGTGCCATCGGAATCTTGGAAAAATTTTGAAACATCCTCTTTCGTTAATATTCTTGACTTTCTTGTATCCCACTGATTGCTGTATCAGAAAAGCAATTAAATTGTTGAATTTACTGATGTCAACATTTTGCCGCAAACAGATTGTAGACCGCAGCATCGAATAGAACCCAAAGACTAGATTTGTACTTCTTGGTTAATATTTATATTTTTTTATAAAATTGTTAGTACTTAGTTCTCAATTTAACTGGTAAAAGTGAAGCTACTGCAGTTGTGGCAGCATTTTCAATTTCAAGAGGCAAGTGTTCTGTTTCTGAATCACTCATTATTTCAATCAACACACGTTTTCACAAGATAATGTAAAAACGAAAACTCAATTTTGTTTATAACAAGTTTGACAGGTTACCATAACAATATCTTTGCTTCTTCATTTTGAATCAAATCTGGATCTGATTTTAGATTTTTCTCAATTTAAGGTAGTTGTAGATAAAATTTTGCAGTTCTAGATAACATTTTATATACTACGGCATTTTTAATTACATTCGTGAAATTACACGACTCGGATTACATCCTCGTTGTCTAAATGTCTCCCTCATGTACAGTATGCGCCAAAAGTATGGAATAAATGCAATAAAAACGAAACAATTATTTTTTGGGAAAAATCCTTGAACAGGTCGATTTTTAATTTAAAAAATACATATTTTAGCGTCAAATGCGATTTTCAAATGTCATTTGTTTTCGAGTAATGACGTCATCGATTTTTTTTTAAATGGCAACACCATATTTTTTTTCTTGATTCTAAAAGATCGTTTAATTCTCTATCAGACAGTACTAAAATTTTGCCCTCTTACATAGGAAAGTTTTCGAGTAAATGACGATTGAATGTTAGAAATCGTCAATCAATTAAAATAAAGCAAAAACGTTATCAAGTTTAGTTTTTCGAAATCTATAGTTCTTTAATGGATCACTTAGGTGAAAATCTTAGCAAAGTGTCATTGTCACACAGACTTTCTAATAATTATTGTAAGCGACATAGAAATTATTATTCAATTTAAAGTATTATGGCACATTTAACTGTTACTCAAAGAATTGAAATTTTAATTCTTATCGGATTCGGGAATATGACTAGAACTCAGTAGGAAGTTTGCGATTTATTTAATGAAAAATATCCAGATCGCCCTATCAGCCAATCAACAGTCAGTAAGGTAGAGTCTAAATTTATAGAAACTGGCAATGTTGTAAATATTCCAAAACCTGGACGTCCAAGCATTAATGACAATCAGAAACAGAACATTTTGATAAGTATGGCGGATAATCCTCATAATTCTTCAGAATTGGTTGCATTAAACAATGACACTAGTCAGAGCACAGTGCTACGTATCTTGAGGAAGGAAAAATATCATCCCTACAAAATTCAACTTGTGCAGGAACTCAATGAAGATGATCCCGATCGCCGCTTACACTTTTGCGAAATTCTAATGAATTTATGTCAAGGAAATAGAAATTTACACCGGCAAATACTTTTTTCAGATGAGGCCACATTTTGTCTGAATGGTACAGTAAACCGTCAAACTTGCAGATATTGGAGTCGGGAAAATCCTCATTGGATGGCAAAGGCACATACCCAACACCCTCAGAAATTAAATGTGTGGGCTGAAATAGTTGACGACAGAATAGTAGGGCCTTTCTTCTTTGAAGGAACCCTTACAGGACAAAGATATTTAGAGTTTCTAGAAAATGACCTTGTTCCAGCCCTTGCAGTAACTTTTCCTAACGATAATGACTCTGACATTCCTGACGATACCATATTGTTTCAGCAAGACGGTGCACCTCCGCACTATGCGCGCTCTGTACGAGATTTTTTGGACAACTGTTTTCCTGGGAGATGGATCGGCAGACGCTGACCGATAGAATGGCCTACAAGATCGCCAGATCTTACACCTCTTGACTATTTTTAATGGGGATACTTGAAGTCAAAAGTGTACATTAATAAACCACGTAATTTAGAAGAACTTCAAAATCGCATTCGGGACGAAATACGCAGTTACCCCAGAAATAATTCATAATGTACAAGAAGAATTTCTTCACAGACTTGCGCATTGTCAAGAAGTTGGTGGATGGTAATTCGAACATTTAATTTAAGTATAAAATTTAATCAATTGTATTTTATTTTACATATCTCAGAATTGTTACTTTTTTATGGATAAAATTTACGTTTACTAACATTCAATCGTCATTTACTAGAACACTTTCCTATGTAAGAGGGCAAAATTTTAGTACTGTCTGATAGAGAATTAAACGATCTTTCAGAATCAAGGAAAAAAATATGGTGTTGCCATATAAAAAAAAATCGATGACGTCATTACTCGAAAACAAATGACATTTGAAAATCGCATTTTACGCTAAAATATGTATTTTTTAAATTAAAAATCGACCTGTTCGAGGATTTTTCCCAAAAAATAATTGTTTCGTTTTTATTGAATTTATTCCATACTTTTGGCGCATACTGTATAATAATGCCTATATCTCACTTATACTATAAATAACTATTATTATTTTTATCAGCAATAATTATTTTCTGTATTATATCAACACCGAGAAAAGTGGTCATATAGTTCAATAAAAATCGAAAAATCGTTCGATCATAAAGATTTTGTCTCATATTTAAACAAGGAGCTAAAATTCCTAAATAATTTTGTTATTGGGTTTTAGGCTCTCCTGAGCACGTGGTTAAAATTGTTGTACTTAGTAGTTAACGCTATATTTCGTATTCTTTATATTGATTATTTCAGGTTTCCCTTAATATTACAAAGTTTCAGCAGAAAATAATTTCTTTACAGTACATTATTACTAACTAAATAATAAATTGCATTTTTCATAGCATTAACCACAACTTTCTAGAGTTTGTTGTAGACAACAATGTTTGTGTAACTGTGTCGGTACACTATTAAATGTTTGGCAACGAGTCCCAGTTCATTAGCAGTCGTTTTACGGTAACTATTATCCGTATCAGCTTAATTTCAATTTTAAATTTGGAAGACACATCGGTCAACTAATGTGCAGTGAATGGATTGGTTCTTACGCCTATTGTATTTGAGAACACATGACATAATATATTCATTTTCATATGTTACAGATGTTAGAATATGATGTCATTACTTTAGTGATTTCACACAGCCACAAATCTTTATATTATGCGGTATGTGACATATAACCAATCGATATATTAAATAAGGTTATTTTTTCATATTTTAATTGCAATTAATAATTTTATTCGGTTATTTCACGTCACGGAAAGAACATAGCATATAAATCATGGAACTAAAGCAATCCTTTTAAATTACGTGGTAATTTTACTTACTGTCAGGGTTGGCAATTAAGTTGCTTACGGCATATTCTCAGAAATATTACGTTACAATTTTTTATGCAAATGACAAAAATCGCTTAAATGGTTTAGCTCAGTAGATATTGACACGAACATTATTATAGAAAATTAATATTTTAGAAATGTTTTCCAATAAATGAACACGTCTGATTTTGTAATACAGATTATATTTTGTGTTCCTGTATTATATCCATACTGTTTGTTTTTAAAATTAATTATTTTCATTTAAAAATATGTCATGTCTTATTGTATTTTGTATAATAAATACATAATAATTACAATATTTCTGTATATTTGGTTTTTAAATTTAAATCAGAGTTGCTGCTTTTTTTTTAGTTAGAAACTACTAACACAACCAGCATTGAATTACACCTGAAAAACCTCTATCAAACAGTTCTCAGATCTAGCAAACAGATCAAGTCACTCGTCAGTTAGGGTTATTCGTCAGATACCTCACCTATGGCATACTGGTGAGAGCTAATAAACTCAAAACTGGTATATGTCTGTTGGACTACTGACTACTACCCATTCATACAGTTATAACTTGGAAACTATTGTCGCAATTTGTACCGACTTCTTTTGAAGAACTTGAGTTAGTAATATTTCGATATCCTATTTTTTCCTAAAATTGATAATTTAGAAAATATTTGCGAAAAATGCTAAACGGTCTTCTTAATAGTTTAGACAGTATTGCGCAATCCCACAAGTACCAGTGAGAGAGATCCAACTTTTCAAAGTCGCTGACGAACTTAGAAAAATTCAACGCTATGACGACTAAAATTATTCTGAGTCGTGAGGACTACTAAAGGTAAGATTTTTACAAGTCCAAAAGGGAGACCAGTGCGCCGCCGCCGATTTGTCTATAGCACCGAAGACTTTTAAACATCGCAGAGACGACTCAGTTCCTGGTCCGTCGTCATCGAGAGCAGTCCTGTCTGTCCGCCACACCAGTACCAGAGGAGCTGTTCAAGATTTTTCTAAGTTGCTGACGAACTTAGAATAATTTTGCCATGGCCACTAGACGTAACTGTTGGTAAGATTTTTATGTCTCGTCTTAGGACTACTACGCAGCCGCCAACCCCTGACCAGCACTGAGGGCTTTCAAACACCAAGGAAGCAATTCAGTTCCTGGCCAGCCGCCCACGAGAGCAGTCCTGCCTGTCCACCACTCCAGTAGCTGAGGAGCTGTCCGAGACTACTTGCCGTAGCTGCTGTTGGTAAGAATTTTTAGAGTCCAGCCCGAGGACCACTGCGCAGCCGCCAAGCTGGTACCAGCATCGAGGGCTTCCACTTGACCAGTAGACGATCGACTACCTGGCCATCCATCCACGAGGAGAGTCCTGCATGTCCAGCCCACCAGAGAAGCCGCCTTTGGTGACTACTAAGTTAAGTCTGAGGACCAGTGCACAGCTGCCTACTATCCAGGAGCGTTAGGTGTTTCACCGTTGAAGCCACAGATTCAGTTTCTGACCAGCCAGCACCAGTCCAGCACCGCCAGGAGTCCAGTGCAGTACCGTAAACGAGGATAGTAAGTAGTAGTAACCAGAATTGCGCATGTCCGCCAAGCCAAACGAGGGCTTGACACGGTAACTACTGCCGTTGCTAGAGTCAGTACCAACCGACCGCTCAAGTTGTACCGACATGCCTACCCGCAAGCAGAGAAAGTAAGTAGAAGGTTAGAGAAGACTTGGCCACTGTTAACTTTGTGCTAATCATACCTTGTCTTTCAGATTTCCGTCCGTACTACGACAGGGTAGAGGCGCTGTTGCCCTTATCCGGCGTACTTTACCTCACCACGCGTTCGGCTCATACGATGAGTTGAAACGTGGATCGTAGCTAACCATACAGTTTCTTATAGCTAGCCGCTTCACAAGCACTGCTGACCAGCCGTGCAATCCCTGGAGAGAAGCCCCGCTGTCAACGTTTGTTGTTTCTATTTTTATTAATAGTGGCCAAGTATATAGTTTTGTAGATTAACTTTGCTTTGCCCGTTTAATTGCTTCCTCTTGCCTTTTGCACGTAGCTTTTAGCACCCGCTTGTAATAACCGAAGTAGAAACCGCTATACTGTAACCGTACCGCTGACTCTGTACCGTATCTGTTTACCTCGTAGATTAGAACCGTATCATTTGCCTCGTGATATTTACCTGTAGAATTGTACATATAGGTTTACGTTGAATAAACGCAAATATTTACCAAGTGTGATTCGTTTTACTAGACACTGAAAGTCTAACTCCTCCCTCACGACTCTCTGGACATACCGTGTCTTCACTGTAGCCTCCCGAGTAGTGGTGTTTCTGCACTGTAAACAGAAACTGGCGCTCGAGGTTTGAAAATATCAATTTAACCTTGACAGGAAGTGAAAACATCATTATCAATTGGTAATTTATTTGTCAGCTGTCACTGTGTAAAAATTGTGGCTCTTAATTTACTGAAGCTGTACTTATTCATAATTTAGTAACTTATTTAACTACACTTGTAAGTGGAAAAATAAAAAAAATACACACGAAATACATGAAGTTGAAACACTATCGCTACCAATCAATTAATTATAGAAGAAGAAAGTGCACCAGTTGCATATGGAAGTAATTTCTTTTTAAAGGCATTGATGGTAAATTATGAGATTAGCGTACACTTTGATATCATCCGCGTAAAAAGATTCATTGTCTCTGAAAAGATATTGGATGTCATTTTGGCAAATGAGAAAAGTACTGGGTCTAATAGAGAACCTTGCGGAACATTGCCTGTGATCGTTCTTTCCCAGATAAATCTGTCGCCTACCCTGATCTTGAAAGATATGCCAAATAAAATGCTTCCAATTCATTGATTTCCGTGAACTTCTAGATTTTTGTCAGTTTATGTAAGAAACTTCCCATTGACACTTGTCAAACGCTTTTGAGAAGTTCAGATAAATAATACCGATTTAAAGACTGGGTTCCAGTCGTTTATATAGTGAAACAAGTTGGTGTTGATCTTGTCAAGCAGAATTTTTTGTTGCTGGTTCGGTAATCGAAACTTTATTATCGAATTGGTAATTCGGACTAAACTGACGAGACATAATCTTGTGAAAAAGATTCTGACATGATCATTGAGAGTGACAAAGTTTAAAAAAGTAAGGTGATAAACTAAACTAGCCAATTGAATAATAATAATTGTGGAAGAATAGTCAAATGAAAATATGGTAAACAGTTAATATAGATTATGTGTGAGGGATAATGACGAACAAGAAACATAATACAATCTAAAATAAAAAAAGCGAAGAGTAAGCAAGAGAAGCAAAGGAAGACGGAGAAGAAGCAGAATGAGAATAAAACAAGAAATGATTTGACGTAAGATGAATGATAAATGAGGATTCCAATACATTTTTTATATATCTAACAGGCGAAGTTATTTTAACGTTGATGTAGAACTCATAAAGTATTTTTTCTAAAAACATGTTAAAATGCAATTATTAGCACTCCCTTGCAACATTAAACAGTGCTTTAAAATGATCACTTTAAAGCACTAGTGCCTTAAACTAAATGTCAAATTGTGACAGTAAATTTGCAATACATTTAATTTATATTTTCTTTTTTAACATGAATACTTACTTATATTACAATTCACACAATTTGATATATTTAATCCTTCGATAATTCTACCACTATCAACTGAAACGACCTAGTTGACGTTTGAGCAGAATCCGCTGATATCGATGGCACTGAAAGCAGTTTTCGGGCAATCGAATTTTTACTTTCCAACGAATCTTCGATATATCAATCGGCGACTGTTGAAGATTTCCGTCCTCCATGCTGCTTAATTATCGTTAAATTTGCTCCACTATCCGCTATGTCCAGTATAGAGGTTAGAATTTGGAAGTTACAGAAAAATGTATTATTTTCAGTATATTTTTCAGGAACGCCTTTTTCTTTACACTACTTCTCAAACTTATTGTATGCAATTTGATATTGAATCCGGGATTATCTTGGTAACAAGTCCAAAGGTTGGCCGCTTCATCGATTTCTTTAAATGGATTGTTCTTTTCCATATTTTCTTTATTCGTTTTAAGGGCAAAAAGACACAACGTTTAAAAGTGACAAATCCAAAGCTTTCAATCTTTTCGTAAATAATGAATACAACAATGGTTGCCGACATGGTTACTATATATCATTGGCAAGTGCCCACTTCGAAAATTTAATACAGTGTCTACGATGCTATTTCAAACTTAACTTATTTCTACCCGGGTTAATTCTTTTTAATGATGTTTGTAGAAAAAATATTGTACGATATTTTTGTTAAAAGTGTTTTTAAGGCACTGATGTAAATTGCAGAATGAGCGCAACGAATTCTGCAAACTTTTCTTCAAATGTCAGTAAAAGTATAATTTTTAACGCATGCCGTCAGTATCTGAACTGTCATTTTAAGGTACTGGTGTTAAAAGTAATTTATTTTTTGTACTGATGCTAAAATTAAATGAGGTGATTTACTTTTAACACTAGTGCGTAAACAGAAAACAATTAAGAAATTTTAAATTAAAGAAATATTTATTTACTAAGTAAATGTACAACTAGAGAAACTACAATTAGAATAAGTAAGTCAGTGGTCAATCTCATTAATAGCTGTCGTACCTAATATTTATTTCTGTGAAACTTGTACCAGGACAGGGAGCAATGTTATCCGCCGAGGTGTTGGACACAGTTTTTCGTGACCATAAGCTCCATATACACCGAAAATTAGGGCAACCTTCTGCATGAGACATGTTTTATCCTGCGCTTCTGCGAGAAATTTATCGATTTCTTTCCTAGTTAATACTTCAGACTTGTTCGGTCAATATTCTTCGCTCTTTCGCTTCAAGAAAAGCAATAATATTTGCTTATGTTCTGATTCTTTATATTCATTATTGTCTTCAACATGAAGTAATTTGACCAAAGCGTTGACGATTTCCATGTTTTGAACTTCAAAGTATGCTAAAACCATTTTTTCACTGAACTTGCCACAAATATTTTTCAGATCATACCATCTCAAGACACGATTGTACGAAAATTCGTACTGATGGTTTGATTAGGTAATCGGGCCTATGATCGAACACAACCAGTTAGCATTAACTGGCCTGTTTACGGTAACTGATAGGTTAATCAGAAATTTGTATGATTGACACACCTGTCAAGTTTATTTTTCCCAGTTACTTAACTTGAGAATGAAATAACCTGCCGTTAAATGTAGCTGGAGCTTTTTATTGGTCAGAAATTTTAATTTTATTTCTGGAAATTGACGTATGAAATTTGGCATATTAATATAATGTATAATTTTATTATTATTTGTCTATAGCACAACTCAGTATCAATTTATTACCATATCATAGTTTTTCAAGTAATATACGATATTAATAGTTTGACAGTAAATACAACCTAAAAAAACTAAAGTTTGTTCTAAGTGGGATTACAATTTTATACAATTAAGATTGCTATTCTGAGTATGATAGTGATACCTAAATTAATATTACCAAACAAAAAGAAATATATATTATTACCTAATATTATTAATAATTAATTTATGAATAGGAGAAAGCCACAATGACAAAAGTTAGGTACCTAGTTTTTAATTATTGGTAATAATTTAGATTCTATAAAGAGTAGGTATAAATAATACATTTTATCTTTTTTAAATACTGTTTATATTAGATAGTTATGTGGTTTTGACAATAATTTCTAATGGATTACTATTAACACTGATATGCTGCATCCTATACTATCCTCCTATAATTATAATATATTGCAACATGGACTCCACAAAAGCGTAGTAAATTGTAATTAGCACAGTAGCACAGATCGCATGCCTAAAGATACATTTTTGATTACCCACGTAAACTGTGTATAAATATTGAATATGTTCATCCAGGTTTTACTAGTTTTTGATCCTGATGAAGTTTTCTGCTCTTCCTTTTTACGTTCTGCTTCCACTCTGCATGAATCTAAAATAATTTAAATAATTGTATCAATAAGTTAATATGAAATATTTCACTTACCTACCACCACTGTTGGGCATTTGTTTGCAGTCCATACACTAAAGAATTTATATGTACTTCAAAAATTTGCCAAAGTACCTACTTATATTAACATGCGTTGGGTTTACTTTGCTTCCCAACAATATTTTCTTACAGTTAATGAAATTTAGCATTTCTTCATATTGACATTGGTTCATGTGCCCTAAACTTCTTGCCACTTGTACCCACTGTTAAGTATCTATGATTTAAATTTTGACATATGAGTGATGACAGATGACGTACGTTAAAGAATTAACTGCCATGGCAGGGTTCTCTGGCCATAATAACAGGCACAGATAACTGGTTGTTCGATCATAGCGATCTTTCCATTTCGGTTAAGAGCTCAGTTATGCCCACCCAGTCATCGTAACTTATCTGTCATCGGTTACGCTAACCTGAATGTTCAATCATAGGCCTGAATATCTAGTAAGCTTTATTAACAGCTTCTTCATTAACTTTCATTACCTTAGCAACAATAAATTTCATGGATAGTTGGATTTCAAATTGATATTTTATTTATTTATTGTTACAAACACCACCACCACCAAATGGTAATTACAAGTAATGACAGTGACGACAGAAACATATACAACAAACAATATCTATAGAAACCATATACCAAACTAAGTAAAATAGAGTATGGTAATAAATTGAAATAAGTAAGATTTCATGTAATTCTTTCAAATTTTGTGCGCTTGCTTGAGTGTTTGGTTGCATATCAATAACATTTTATGTATCGGTAATATAGTGCTTAAATCTATAAATACATCATAGTTTGCAATTTTTAATTTGATTTTAGGGATGTTTATGTATATATGCTTGATTAAATCTCAGTCCTTATATTTTATATAATTAAGAAGATAGCATACAAAAAACACAACCTGCTTATTTCTTCTATCCAACAAACTCCTGAACGCAAAGCTAACTAGCATCTACCTGTATGAGACCACATATGAACATGCATTATTTTTCCTGATTTATAGGTATCTTAGGAACCTCTTTTGCACTTTCTCAATGCGGTCTACA
The DNA here is from genome assembly GCA_037114965.1 of Monochamus alternatus. Classification (NCBI taxonomy): domain Eukaryota; kingdom Metazoa; phylum Arthropoda; class Insecta; order Coleoptera; family Cerambycidae; genus Monochamus; species Monochamus alternatus. The sequence continues at coordinate 16,862,633 of CM073435.1, read as the reverse complement.
TGCGTGTGGGCTGAAACCATCAAAACTTGTGCTGCATACTCCAGACTTGGCCTCACTAAAGCACGATAAATCCTGATAACAGTTCTCAGTTCAAAGGAGCTGACATTTTTAAAGTCTAATGATTTATATATATTTTTAGGTATTAATAATACTGTGTGAAACTAACTACTCTGTGGGCTAAAGCCCCAACTAGCGTTGAATTATACCCACAATATCTACTTATATATTCCTTATTATTAGCTCTTCTAACATTTTTTACTGTATTAGAAAGGTATTTTAAGCTAATATAAATCAAATCTCCTACAATTCCTATCAATGAAGTCATATATATGCTCTGGGATACCAAACATCTAGGTATGCTAGTTCTATTCAATAATTATCTAAAAAAATTAATCTATCTAAATTTACTAACCTGGTTTAATGAAAACACTCTATAAATATCTAACTTCACTTTTGACAGTGGGACCTCGTAGCCGACGAATATCTTTAGGCTGTTTTAAGTCTGTCTAATCAGACAGAAGGGACCATGAGTATGAAAATCCAGCAAAGCTACGTCTAGTAACCTCTAGCTGGACATCAGAAACCACAGACAAGGAGCGTTTTACATTGCAGTAGATACCATTCAAAGTTCTCGACCTTTGTCGCGACTCGACGATAACGATACTTGCACAAAGTGATGTTATAATTTCACATTACACCTTTTGTCAGGTTTTCCACAACAAAAAGGGTTAAAGGTTTTTTTGTATTAAAGTTAATTTAACACTCTCATACAACTTTACATAAATATTTTATGCTTTGTTTTTATTTTGTTTCCAAAATATGTCAAATGCCATCGTCAATAAGTAACGCAATATTTAATCTGGTTCTGGTGACTGGCTAGTCCAGCAGCCAGTAAAATTAGTTTAGATGTCGATTCTAAACAACGCCTTGGCACTACTTCTTCACTTTTATATTATTCTATTATTCCATGAGTATCATAGTTACATCTGTGGTAGCGTTTTCCGTTCTTCCGTGGTTTCAATATTTAACAGATTTGACTGGATGAAAATCAACGAGTAAACTATTCAACGTTAACTATATAACATAAAATAACGAATAGTGGTAATTACGGTATTGTACGAATATTAATTTGGTTCATAACTGATTTAAATGAGCTATTGACCATCTTAATGTAATGCGCATTGAATCTCATATCACTCTGAAAGGCAACTCCCAGATCTTGGATTTCACTCCTCTTTTCCAGCTCGACCCTATCAATGCTATAGTTATATTCGATGATGTTAATTTTCCGTGTGCTTTCTATCAGTCTGTATAGATGATATCCAATTGTTTTTTGCCTTTTACCGCTTCAAAGGCATATTCAGATAATATACAAAGGTTTGAGACGGTAGATTTACCAGTTACGAAAGCATGCTGAAATCTAGAGATGTTTGGCCCTAGATCACTGGCACATAAAATTGATTCAAATATTTTTGCCATTACGTTATTGCTTTATAATTGCTAATTTCATTCACGTTGCCTTGTTGATATATAGGTGTGACCAAAGCTGTTTTTAATGCATTAGCAAATTGCATACTTGATATTGATAAATTAAAAATATGCACTAAAGGTTTTACTAAAAATTCGGTAAGAGCTTTGTAAATGTAGTCAGGTATATTGTCTGTGTCTGCTGACTTCTTAGATTTTAGATTTTTTATGCTTGAGAACGTCATACTTGGATGCCAGTGGTAGGTTAGAGAAAGATACATTTGACGCTGCCTCGAAACTGCTATTATTTCCTAGACCTGAAAAACAGAATGAAAGAACTGGGCAAAAACATTTGCTGCATCACCAAGTGTACTGTAGACTGACAACTGCATTTTCCCAGGCAATCCACCTGATCTGAACTTGGAGCGTATAAATAGTTGGGATGTTGATTAATATTTGGTTCAATATATTGTGCAATTTGTAGTTATTTTTATTTTGCCTTAGAGCGATATGCAAGTTCTTTTACACAGTGCTGACTCAATTTTTTTGTATTAATTTGTGTAAAAGATTCTTATTCTACGCACCAAGTTACAGGAGTACCAGTATGGATATTTGGAATGTAGTTTCTTTTATTACATACATCGGTATGGCTTGATCAAACAACAAATAAATTATTTTATAAAACAGATCGAGTCATCAACATTCTCACTTTCAAAAATATTAGTCCAATTGCAGTTTTTCATTAACTGATATAATACGATAAAGTACCCTTTTGGGGTAGTCGTCTTATAAAATTAATAACGTAAGAAATGCGCTGATTCGAATTTTAAATGGTGTTTGTAGAAAAAATAGTGTATGGCAATGTGCTAAAAGTGATTATATTTTGTTCGAAGGGATGGGACACTCCGCTTTCGGCTTCGTGTTCCAAATATCCCTTCTCACAAAATAAAATGTCATTTTTAAATTAAAGAAATATTTAATTACTTTATACAGTATGTTGTATGCATGTATGCATGTGTTGTATGTTAATTATTGACCAAAATTCACTTTGTTATTTCACTTGATATTTATTTTTTAATACATTATAAACACTACACTGATTAAAATGATATAACGGCGTTGTTAGGAAGCGTTCTGTGTAAATATGATAAATTATCACCCACATTAGCATAATTAATTTCTTCTCGTTATAAATTAACACACCGGTTTCTAAAAAACCGCGGTGTGCTTCGCGGGATAACTACCAAATTTGCCAATAGCGGTGAAATAATTAACATAATAACGTGCGTTTAATTAGTCATGCACGAAGAAGGATTATCTAAAACTGATAATTCAAGCGTGGTATCTGACGAAATTCGGCGTATGCTAAGCATGTTCTGGTTGCGTAGCGTCGCTTTTCCGGCAAGTGAAAGTTGACCTAGGTCGTAGGTTAGCCATACAAAGCCATAATTTAACTGTAAAAGGACAGATATGTTACCTAAATCTGTACGTACACGGTGGCACAAAAACATGCGGTTGCTACACGACAGTAATTTAATGTACAGTATGGTTTGTCCAATAAATACGAAACACCATGTAATAATATTGCAAGGCGTGCGACTGACAGTTGGTATTGTTTCCATTTGAGCTTTGATTTGTGCGACTGAAAATATTGATTAAAAAAATTATAGGTTGTGTGAATTCATTCCATAGCCTGAAAGCGTTTATATGTCGAGACTAATTTAAATTTCATTCAGTATCGTAGTGAAAACATTGTAGTCAGAAAAATAAAAGCTTTTTTTTTCAAGTAAAATTGTCGACGAATCCTTGAAATCCACAATATTTTGCATGTTGAAATTCAAACAAAACGAAAATATACAGAGTGCAAAATTAAGTTTCTTTGAATCAAATTTTCGTTATATTGTCAGCAACGTATATTTTATCGAAAACATTCCAATACAGAAGAGTTTCACTTAGTTTTTATTTAGTTTCATTTTGTACAAATAATATATTCAAAACGATTTATGAAAACGCTGTTAGCAAACGTATAAAGCCGCGTACACATTTGTGAGAGAACTTCGTTAAGATAATCGTCCTTCAACGCGATTATGTAAATGGTAACTTCGTTGTATCATATCACAGCGAGCATGGATGGCAGCGTTCCCAAAACTTCTCTATATTTCCGCGTCACATCAAAGAATATTTATGCATGCGATTACGCATACCCAACTAGCACCAAAGTAACACTAACACAGACTGGAACCTTCAAAGAGCGACAATTACATAACCATCATCAAATTTGCCACTTTGTTGTATAAATAACTTCATACAACAAAGATACAGTTACTGATTTGTACTTTTAACTACTTATATTTATTTTACAGTTATGACTTATAAGTAGCCTGCCCTGATTTTGAAGACGTCAGAACTTGAAAGTGGCAAATGATCGTAGCAGCGAATAACTCATGTTACTAATACGTGACTTCAAAATTGCAATGACTTACAAGTAGCGTTGCCAGCTGCCGTGCCGGGAGGTTAGGGTTAAAGTCGATGGACACATATTTATTAGTGTAAACAAAGTTATCGCTACTTGAAGAACTGAAACATCATCACGGGCAACAACTACAAAGTGCGTATCACGTCTTAAATTCACCATGAAGTGTTTCCCAAAGTTGAAAACCTTGAACCTTTGAAAAATGTTTGCTTCAAATTCAATTTTTTTTTATAGCATTGAGCAGGACAATCATTCCAATGAAGATTCTAATTTTTATCGGCGTACCGCGTAAAATTTTATATCGTAACCTATGTCTTTACATTATAGTCTGTTTAGAAATAAAAGAGAGTAATAAAAGCTTATTATGTATGCAAATCGTAAATAAATGTAGTACTGGTGCTTATATTCAATATTTTTATATTATGTATTATCGGTATAGATGAGGTGTATTTTTAAAAAAACTTTGTGTGACCGGGTTGTACTAAATTGTAGCAGGTAGCTAAAATTTAATCCACAACAATCCGTCTTCGTCTATGCCGCTTCAATTTCTCGGTCCATTTCTCTTATAAGTAAACAATATAAAAACAGCATTTCAAAACATGAGGCTACTTTAAGCATCATAACCGGGTTAAGAGGGTTTTTAGTAATTCAAATAAAATTATTCTTTTATTCCACACAAAAATATATGTATTTTTAAAATTCAGATTATGGTGAGTAAATGTAGTGTTGTATAAATGTACAATAAAGAAAATAAAAAAGTAGGTATATTAAAATTCATCCTCTGAATATTTTGATGAATTATCTTCGTCTCCTAGATTGATAACGATGGTTCCACAGTAACGTCAATTAAATTGTCGAGTTCCCACATTTTCTCCTCTTCTTTTTGTACATGATGTATACATCTTTGCCAGTTATCTGCAGTTACTCGTTCCAAGGAATTTTTTAATAAAATTTTCACGTCACTTAATTTAAACGTCGTATTATTTCGCGTTACATCTCCTTTTATCTCCGCCCAGACTAATTCGATTGGGATAAGTTCACAGTGATAAGGTGGTAGCCGTAGTACCGTTATTTGGCGATTTGTTGCCATTTCATCGATAACATATTTTCTCTGATTTTTGTTTCAAAAGAAATGTTTTTTCCGAATAACCATTGAATTATATTGTATTTCTTCCAAGCAGTCATAGGCGTCCGCTCGGTCTGCCGTGAATGGTAACTGGCATTATCCATGACAATTACAGACACCGGAGGAATAACATCCAACATCTGTGTAAAATACTCTTCGAAAACATCTGCGTTCATGTCTTCGTGATAGTCACTTGTATTTTTAGATTCAAATAAACCGCCATCTACAAAACCACTGGCACTACCTATATGTGTCACTATTAATCTTCGCCCTTTACCTGAAGGTGCCTTGAACCCTGTTGACAGTCCATCCAAAAATGCTTTTTTACATTTTTATCTTGTCATACTTTTGTTACAGTGTATCCCTCGTTGACCCAAGTTTCGTCTAGATAATAAAAATTTCTCCCTCGTCACGGAATTTTCTAATTAAGTAGGATTTTCGCCAACAAATAATTTCATCTTTATCGATAAGAACTGACTTCCTGTTCTGCTTTTCCCAGCAAAAAATCAACTCTCGTAAGACGGCCCATAATTTGGTTCTACTGATTTTTGGCAAATCGTCCTCTGAAAGTTCACTTAAAATTTTGTTTAGCGTTGGTATTTCTTTTTTAAAATAAAACGAGTGTACTTTTCTGTGAATGACATTTTTGAAGAAATCATCTATAACGACTTTTGACCTCCCTGTAGATGATTTTGAGGGATTTACAGTATCTTGTTCATTTTCTGTCTCCTTTAAAAGTCTGTAGATAGTCGAGTTTCCAGTCCCTGTCATTTTGAAACACTTTTCCACGATGTTGTCAACACTGTTGGTAGGATTTTGGTGTTTCAATGCATTAAATATAATAATATTTAATATAATAATCTTCTCATATTGAGACAGCGCATATCTTTTCACGCGTTTAGCAGGTACGTAATCTGATAAGCTTGACATTTTACCCAAACAATATTATATCCGCTGGCACAATAGTCACTAAACACAAGTCGAATTTTACTCTACTGCACTAGCACATCTTCGTATATTCAGCTCTAAGACTGGATTGATCTGTCACAATACACTGGCTCCTGCCCTATGATGTATCCACTAAAATATATTAATGTACACCCATTACCTGTTAGCATTAGTGTTTCTCGATAATTACCTGAAACGAAATATTACTACGCCCATGGCCGGTTCTTATCTCGGGGTTTTATTACTCACTTTCATTTCCAAACAGACTATAGTTGATGAAATATAAAATACATACCTTGGACAATGGAAAAAGGAAACACACGTATTGAGGGACAATTATTCACAGTACAATATATCACAGGAATTTTTAGGAAAAAAAAAAATAAAATAAACGCTAACAGATATTAAAAGTTTTTTGTCTCAGACTATATCGACTCAACACGTTACAGTTCTAGCGTCGGCCACCGTGTAGGATCCTGGGTACCGAACGGTCCACGAGACGGGTGAGGAGAGCGGAATTGATAGGGCGGGGCGTGTTCGAGAGTGAAACAACTTATATATTTATTCTGTATACTTTGATAGTATGTAGGGTTTTATGAATGAATGTTTAACATCTCTACGCACTATTCACGAATTCTTCGCATATCACGAATGGCGCGCAACAAATCGCGAATACACGCATAGTTAGTCCGTAGCAAGCTTAAGATCTATCAGATAATAAAAACCATACGAATTGAATTGTTTTTCAAAGGTAATTAGAAAATTCATCGTAAATAATCGTACTAAATTATTGACTACACATATCATATTTACATAACAATTTTTGTTGCTGATAGAAAATGCAACTAGAAATATTTATTTAGATACATAGTACTTACTTAATTAATACATGGTGTTTTACATTTTTCTACCGTCGATAATTTTTCAGATATGCGAATCTTTACCAATACATGCTTAACAAAAATAAAATAATAGTCATAGCTTATTCTTTAATATATCATCAAGCTAAATGAGTATATATAAGTCCATTACTAAGATTACTCAACCATGGTAGATATTACATAGAAATTGGGAAAAACTGAGATTTCGCACAGATTGTTTTGAAGAAATATAAAGTAATTTTTAAAAAAACTGCGTACACCACTGAAATCTACGTACAAATCTGAAAAAATAAAAATCAAATATATTACCAGGAAGTTGGAAAGCGTCATATAAGACGATAAAATAAGAGACGCCCTGTATCTTTTAAACAACTCGAGATATTGAAATTCGGTTTTTGCCATTCAATTTTTCTTAAAAATCGAGCTCGTGTGAATTTAGACACTTTTTTTCTATCTCCTCGGAAAATAGGACAAACCCTTTAAAAGTGTCGAAATTGGCCCACTCTGTACATAGTATTTTCTTTTTCCTATTTTGTTAAAAGAATACCATTTATTGACCGTCGATTCTAATAAAATTTTATCATCTGATGAAGTATTGCTGCGATTTTAAGTTTAAAACTGAGGCCCAAATGTTAGAATATTGAAGTTTATAAACTAGAAGAGTCCCTGGCTCTTCGCTCCAACATAAACACTGTCGCACTCCTCCTAACTCTTGTCTTATAGCTTGGCATGCTGCCCGGCGTGTGACTCGTCGTGGTTGGCGTGCCGCTCCAACATAAACGTAAATATCGAATCTTTGGTAATATTAATAGATTTGTTATACAGGGTGTCTCTAAAGGGTCTACACAAAACACTAGCACAAAGTCCTGAGGCTAAAATATGAGGATCTAGTCCAATTTACCTTTGTCCAAAAGTTGATAGGTTCTAAAATAAAGGGTTTCAAACTTATTTTTTTACGGGTACGATGAGGACCAACCCCACTGGTGCTCTGGAGGTTTTGCTGGGGTTGCCACCTCACCTTCCCACATGGATTGGTACGGGATACGACGGCGACCTATCTGAGTATAAGAGATGCGGGCGGTTGGAGAGCGGAAGATCGAACAGAGGGACATGCCGCTAAAGTCCTCAGGGTGGAAAGGTAGATCAGAATATCTACTTTAAGGGAAGTGAAGTTAATGAAGTGGAAAATAGATTAAGGTTGAGAAGGAAATATATTATTACGTTCTCCTCGAAAGAACGGTGGGAGCAGGTAGAAGATATGTTCCCCTCGAAATCCCTAGTATGCTACATGAATGTGTCCGGGGCAGGAGGTGAGTATTCGGGAGCAGGAATATACCTGGATTGGGATATCTGTTTTTTGCTGGGTATATGCCACCATCTTCCAAGCAGAGGTATTTACTATTTTGATGGTAGCAAGCAAGGGATTGTATGGGGAAGAAAACCTTCATCGGTGCTGACAGTCAGGCTGCACTCAAAACCACATTCTTCACACTTCTCCACACAAAAGTGTGGAGAAGTTTCTGGCCAGACACAGGGAAGTGGAGTTGGTGGGGCCATAAAGAAATACCTGGTAATGAGACGGCTGGCCAGTTAGCTTGTCTTGGATCTGCGGCGTCTGACCAGGGACCCGAACCCCTCGTTGGAATTGATCGCGGTAGTATTAATAACGCCCTTAATAAATGAGCCTATCAAATATTAAGATGGAATTAGAGAAGAAATAGAGGATATAGACAGGCCCAGATCTAGGACGGTGTGACTACTGAGCCTCAGTCGAAAGTTCCTGAACCTGACAGGTCATTGCAGTGTCAAAAGGCATCTAAGTTTCATAGAGATAGAGGAGGATCTTTTGTATGATATGTGGGTAAGATCTACATTCTAGGGTACTATGCGACTTTTGGGAGACTAAGACATAGGATCTTTGGCACCGAGAAGCTGCAAAGGGAAGAGAAGAGACACTTCATGAATTAAGATCCTGACGTTCATCAGGCATCGGGTACGTTCAAGAAGGGCCAAAGGCAGATAGTGGTGAGGTGACGAGATGGTGGGGTAGGGAAAAAGGGCCCACTTGAGACCTAATTGGCAGGTTGTTGCCGCCTTGTTATAGTATTACCATCACTATTTTGAACTTTTTGTAAATATTTATCTTAATAACCGCTTGATTTGCTAGATGTAGGCAAAGTGCTGCTGGTGGATGTACACTAAAACTGTGATCAGATTTCTATTTCTCATCCTAAAATCCAAATTTCCTGCAAATCATGGTATATAAATATTACGAGGTAACAAATAGTAATAATAATAATAATAATAATATCTCTACCCCTCATTCTAATCACAGGGATTAGCCCAGAAGTCGGAGACTTGTGCGGGAGAGGGGGCGGCATATTATTATTAAGCAGGCCGCATTTGCGCCCAGGAACGACTTACGTTGGTAGGCCCTAACCACTATTCAGTGCAGGAATGAGGAAAAACTGGAAAACCTCATTAATTAGGGGGGTAGTCCAATATCAACCGGTATCAATCTCTCACATTGACCCAAGCCAACATTATTCCACCCTACCATACCCGCAGAGAGGGTACCAATCCTCTCCACGAATATAGCTTATATACGGTCTACCGGCAGCTGGGCGCGAACCAACTCCGATCTAGTCACCTCGATTCAAGTACTGACGCCTTAAACCGCGCGACCACTGACCGACCCGCTAATGCTCTGTATTTTGAAAAATTTTGGACTAGGGTAAATTCCTAATATTTTAGCTCTTTAGGAATCTGTGCTAGTGTTTTGTTCAGACCTATATTAGAGACACTTATATAATAGAGAAAGTGTACTGGTAAAATATTTGAAATGATAAGAAATAGATGTAGTTTTTATTTACAATAGAAAATCAAGTTCCATGGTATTTTATATGTGAGCAATGAGGCAAGAAATGAATATAGAGATTTTAATAAATATATATATATATAAAAAAATCATTAAGCAATTATTGACGATATGATATGAGAAATTGAGTAAAAACTGGTAAAAATACGTAAAACAAATTATGTTAAATTACAACATGTGAAAAAATGTTTTAATCATAAAGGTTTTAAGTAATATTCAATCATAGATGAGAATTAGTGAAAATAATTGAAATTTTCCACATTCAAATTATGTTTGACGAAGAAAGTGAAATTAAGATTCAAATAGATACAGAGATATTATCAACGTTTCCTTTTGCACGCAATGATAAGATTTCTAATGAATTTAGCACAGTTTACATTTTTAAGTAACTTCTTTATGCTTCCTGTAGAAATCGTATTCTTGACACATCTTAAAATAATGTAACAGCCAAGAAATAACTGTTAGGTAAATTTCTAGACATCATTCAGGAGGTTAAATTATTAGGTCTGTAATACTTAAAGATGACTAATTCTGTTTTCTTCTGAGGTATATTTTAATACATTTAACGAAATACACTTTATTATTTTACCTTATACAAAAGCTAAATATATTTAACTTAAAAAGCACGGAAATCTAAGCATCTTGTGACAAATGGCTAATTAAATCAGTTATTAGTTACACGGATTGTTTAATCCATCGATATGTTAATCTACAGTTAATTTCTGAATTAGTTATTTAAATAGCAGATTTTCGTACAAATGGGTGATAAGTTATTACGAAATCGTTTGGAAATAACATAAGGATTCAAATACATACTGATATTGTATTTTGTATAATTTCGGTTAACAATTTTGTTTTTTGTAATATATTGTAGTCAATACTTACAGCATGGTGGCAGCATACATATAAAATATCAAGAAATTTCGAATTTACGAAAAATAACAACAACAAAAATTGTATATTTTTATTTTAGATAGAGTGAAAAGATGATCATTTTCTGGCCAAAAAACATGTATGTAACTGTTATAGATAAAAATGGATAATTTTGTATTTTGTGAACTTTAATATTAAAGCTGCCAGCTAAACATAGGCTCATTATGACAAGTATGGAGCTCAAAATTAGTAATATACAAATTTCAATATGACGGCCTAACTGGAAGTGGCCTCAATTGGACCTAATCCCTCCAGTATTCTTCCGTTGTCAGCTTTTGTTGAAATTATCAAAGAGGACATCCCACGTTGGGATGAAAAAACACCTGACAATTTGATAAGATGTTCTGAGAGTACCTGCAAGAAAACAGCCAAAAAGTACCTAGCTATATCTAGTACAAATCTTCGCGACAGGTATTCAAACGATGGCCTTGTATATTAGAGAGATGTTTCTGAGTAACATCACCACTTTTTTGACCTCCTCTGTACACTTCCGAGCGATTAGGATATACATTTTCAATGTAATGCCCTACACACTCATAATCTGTGCAAATTTTCATTTATATTAATAAGATTTAAAAGTTGCTTTACCTTTAGTCCTTTTAATACCTTTCTATTGCAAGGATACAGCTAAAAAGTACCTGGCTATGTCTATGGCGAATCTTCGACTAGTGACAAGTATTCAAACTGGACATTGTTGGTTAAGGAAGCACATTTATTATATGAGGAAGTGTCTTTATAGAGGTTGTGAATAGGACGACGAGACAGTAATTTATTCACTATGTGAGAGTGCACTGTCATTGTTTATAAAATAATTATTTTATAATGTTTTGTAAGCCCACTATTATTTTTAATATTGTAATAGTTACTAAGATATGTTATTGATGGTCATGATTATTATTAATAAAATATATAAATTAAAAAAAGCTTTTGAAATAAAAATACAATTATTAAATATATATTTATAACTCTACTAGGAATTCCTGCTTTATTAATTGCTGATAATATACCGTTTTCTTCTTATGAATTTAAAAAATTTGCAAAGGATTGGAATTTTACTATTCAAACTTGTAGTCCGCATTATCATCAATCTAATGGTTTAGCTGAAAAAGCTGTAGGTATTGCAAAAACTATGTTAAAGAAATCCCATGAATCAGGCACTGATATTGAACTAACCTTATTGAATTATCGTAATTCTCCAGTAGCAGGGCTAAATTTTTTTCCAGTACAATTACTATGTAGTAGAACATTGAGAACTAAGCTTCCAATGTCTCCAGAAAAATTAAAACCCAACTTGGTACCAAGTGATGTAGTTGCTAGGATGCAGGATATCCAGAAATCGCAGAAAATCCATTATGATAGTAATAGTAGCATTAGAGAAGATTTTCGGAAAGGGGAAAGGGGGATAAGATATTATAACCAAATACTGGTATCCAGAGGTTGTACTTGACAAATATGAAACACCGCGATCCTATTTAGTTAAGATGGATAATCATAATAACATACTTAGGAGAAATTCTAAATTTATTAAGAAAAATAAGGGTTCCAATTAGAAGAGGGAGAAGTTTATAAAATAATTATTTTATAATGTTTTGTAAGCCCACTATTATTTTTTATATTGTAATAGTTGCTAAGATATGTTATTGATAGTCATGATTATTATTAATAAAATATATAAATTAAGAAAAGCTTTTGAAATATAAATACAAATATTAAATATATATTTATAACTAAACAGCCATCTCGTCAAGAGAATCCGTGTTGGGAGAACGATGACCTTCTATGGCCTATATTCGAGAGATCCCCCTGAGCAATGTCACCACCTTTCTCTCTTTATTACGTTGATTAACGGCTCAGGTGGATTGATTTCCTAATGGAAGAAAGTTCAAGGAGTCCAATGGGGTCTAAGTACTGTAGTCTCTAAGTTACCCTGTTCATAATTCCAGATTCCAGGTTCAAGAACACGGCCTGACTATAGAACGCTCTTAATATTTGAATGTGAAACGGAACTGTGAAAGTAATACCACGGGCCGGATTTCGTTTATTCCATTCAATTGAATCGAATAGTAACACTTATTTATATTATAAATAAAGATTGCCCAATCGCATCATTCGATACATGTTATACAGGGTGTCCCGAAATAAATGCAACAAAATTTGGTCAGAAATTCTTAAGAGAAATTTATGGAACCCGTATTTTTTACTTTTGATAAGTGCGGCCCCCTTTCGGAGATATAGCCCCCTGAAACAAGCCCCTAAAAATTTATTTTTTTTTATATCTCAGAGCTATATCGCACAAGAACCACCAAATTTGGTACACAGGGATTTTATGACATGTAGAATGCGATGCTGATAAGCTTTTTGGCAAGGGGCCCCCACAAGACACTTTTTCGGGGGCCCCCTTGCCTTTGGGGCCACCGAACATTAGTTGCATATTTAATTTTAAAAAAAATAAGTAGTCTCACCATTTTTTCGGGAACAATGATTACTGACAACTATTAATGGTAACAATTTGACACTGGTTAATGACAATTGTCACAGAATAAAATTGATTGTTTATTGCGAATGCCAGCCACCTACGATTAACACTTTAAAATTTCATATGAACCTCGATATGCATCCAATCACATTTTGCCATTTTTTCGAAAAACGCAGCGTTTTTCGAAAAAATTTTAAGAGACAAAAAAGTTTTTAAATTCCCTGGAGTTTCTAAGAGGCTACTAATTTTTTTAAAAATTAAATATGCAACTAAAGTTCGGTGGCCCCAAAGGCAAGGGGGCCCCCGAAAAAGTGTCTTGTGGGGGCCCCTTGCCAAAAAGCTTATCAGCATGGCATTCTACATGTCATAAAATCCCTGTGTACCAAATTTGGCGGTTCTTGTTCGATATAGCTCTGAGATATAAAAAAAATTAAATTTTTAGGGGCTTGTTTCAGGAGGCTATATCTCCGAAAGGGGGCCGCACTTATCAGAAGTAAAAAATACGGGTCCCTTAAATTTCTCTTAAGAATTTCTGACCAAATTTTGTTGCATTTATTTCGGGACACCCGGTAGAATCGATAAAGGGAATCCGAGCCGTGTTGTACTACCCAAACCAATCAAAAACTGCGTTTCCTTTGATAGACATTCTGAGATAATCTTGAGTCATTCAAGTAAAATTTTTAATCGAATGATTCAAGATTATCTCTAGTTCTATCAGCAGAAAAAACAACTAAAGCTATACTTATTGATAACAAGGTTTCTTTAATGTCTTATATTGTCTTGTGACAGTCTCACAAACTTCTTGTCTCACAATTTTGCAAGACTGCATAATTATTGTGAGACTCTTCTAGACTCTATTACAATTTTTTTAAAGTGATGGTTACTCTAGGTCGGCTACGGTCCTGTTCGGAACTCACACAACTATCGATATGGTCCATCGTCGACACCGATCGATTGGTAGACGTTATAAAACATAGTCGTAAAGTATATAAACCGTCAGTTTTACATAATAAGTAATGGAGGAAAAAAACGAAACAGATTCAGAGTTCTTTCGGACAAGTAACAGTAAATTTCTGATTCAACAGAACTTGACCTAGACTCAATGTACTTTGATTTTGCCTCGCAAGACGTTTTTTAATCTTGTGCTGTCTTGCAATTAAAACTGTCAGGTCTTCTCTTGGTCTTATCTCGTTATTTAATTGTATATGTCTCTCTCTTGATATGAAAGCATTTGCTAACAATTGTAAAATTCATATTAAAGACTATATCTGTTCTTTAGAATGTATTTAAATAAACACAAAATATTTTTCAGAAAATATTTAGTTTATTTATAAATGATTCAACTACTTTTAGGTAGGGTCAAATCCTTGGCAACTTATTCAGCACAACGAAATATAGAAACTTTAGAAACAGCACGTAAAGATGTAGCAATTTATTAAAAACATTGTTTTCTACAAGGTTTGTTTTAGTGAGTGAGTTTAGTTGTGATGAAATTTCGTACTTTAGCAAATCGTCTGATGTTGTACTATACAGGGTGTTTAAAAAACACAGCAATATTGCTAGAGCTGATAAAACATTGTAAAATAAGAGGGGTTTGTTTAATAAACGTATGTCCTAGAGCCACTCATTTTTGAGATAAGTATAGGGTGTTTGATAATTTTTGAAAATCAATTATTGTAATAATAATTTGTTCTTTTAGTAAATATTTAAACTTAAAATTTAATTCTGTTCTGGTTGTTACGGGCTACTACATAATAATAATGGAAACATACTAAGTATGCTGTTCACTTTAGGAAAATATTTTGGAAGTATGGCTGCAGTTAGTTGTTCTGTAACAGTTCTTGTACTTTTCTGTGATGGTATGGACGCAATTAATATTATTTTGGTATTCTCCATACGTTACATAGCAGATTTTTCTGTTAGAAATTTTTCTTACGCTAATGGTTAGATCTTCGAAGACCAAATCTAAAATATCTTGTTCATGCCGATCTATGTCTACCGGAATAATTTTTTAGGTCTAAAATCGCCAGTTTGCGGCATTCTTAAAACATTCCCATAAAGTCAACATCTGAACTGGTATAAGTTTCCATTATGATTATGTAATAGCACGTAACAAACACAGAGCAGAATAAAGTCTTAAGAATGTTACACTAAGACTAAAAGAACCAATTATTATATAAACCAAATAAAAAATGAAATACTGAAATTTCAAAGGCTTTGTTCCAACAACAGCAAGAATCAATTCCGAACCGTCCAGAACTATTCGGCCAATTCAGTTGTTAATATATTTTCGGCGAATGCGACGTAAGAAATTTCTGACAGTTCTTGACGGGCTGTTGCAACAAATCTAAAATATGACAACACCCACTAAATATCATTTTACTTTGATAATTTTCTTCATGTTTACTTCTCTCGGTGAAAGTAAAATAGATTTAATTTTCAGTTTTTTGTGGATTTTGCATAGGTTGTACTTTGATAACGTATGATTCAGTTCTAAATATTTCTGCTCACATTTGTATTGCAAGTGTTGTGAAGCTTGTTACAATCGACATTTTTTTACGGCTGGTTATACCTAGAGTACATGGATTTGGGCAGATTTTCCAGTTCAGTGACTTTGAGAAAGGGTATATTCTTGGGTTGCGGGAAGTAGATTTGTCGGTGAGATAAATTTCTAAAAGAACTAACAGATTCTTACGTATCATAGTAGTGTTACCAGGCGTGGATTCAGGAAAACCAGCTGTCATAGAAGAACCACAGAGCGCGAAGATTATCGATTGCGACTTTTAGTTCTCAGGGACCGATTTAGCAGCAGCTGAATTATTGTAAATCAGTGGTTTGAAGAACATGTGGGGATTGTCGGTATGCGTACAGTATATCTCCGAATACGAAGTTCTGGCATCTTGTCTTATCATCCATACTGGATGCCACTCTGTGTGTGTAGAGAGAGAGAGAGAGAGAGAGAGAGAGAGAGAGAGAGAGAGAGTACAGTGGTACCAAGAATAAAATCAGGTAATCTTTGATGACAAATCGTGTTTCTGTCTGAGGATGTACGATTATAGTGTAACGATGAGAAGAGATGTGAAAGACGCAATCCACAATTTGGCAGAGAGCGTAGTGTCACGTAGTAGGCGTTATGATATGGGGCGTGAACGCTTATGGTAGCAGACCACTAGTTTTCATTATAGGCAACATGACATCCCAACGCTACATCCAGGAAGTGGTGGAGTCATATGTAATTCCATATCTATACAACACTCCCCATAGACTTTAGCAGCTCGTACCCATGAATTTCAGATAGCTTAGAGTGAAATACCCCAATAACTTACTGACAACCTTATTAGATTTAAGCTCAGGCGTAATGTTTAGGAATCGCGGATTTTCAATACACTATTTTTGCTGTAGGTTCTTTGATCTTGCTGAAAATGAAATCATTCAATAAGTAAGTGGTCCTAAATCTCTGTACCAAATTATGAAAATCTAATGAACATCTTTTCTTTGTCACATAGTATACCTGTGCTCGCAACTGTTGACTTCATCTAGTTATCATTCTTCAGGTGACATTTTGGATACCAAATATTTTGGTAAATTTTGTAAAAATAATACCATATGCAAATTTTATTAAAAAAATTCTTATCGGAAATTCTATTTAATTACTGTCATCAATTTTACTCTGAAATTGCAAACCAAATCGTAAAATCATTTTATAATCAGAAATAGTAATATAAAAATATCATAAAATTTCGCTTCCAGTCATACTTACCATCCTGAGAACAACATTTTTAATGAATGTGTATTTTACTACTTAACCGCTGCATTTTTTTGCTGAAATAATCACCTAATAGCAGGTTATAAATATCATTTAGTACCTAAGGCATAGCTAACATATTTCCATTCTAATAGCTGCTATTCAAGAACTTATTACCCATACTAAAACTAAATTTCCATAACAAAGTGGCTCTTTCACGTTTCGTTAGAAAGGAGATGGACAAATTTACTTCCTTATGACGATCAAAAGGACAATATATGCACAAAGCTTTTTTGAAGATGCCATGCAATCAAAGTTTAATGAAAAGTTTCCGAATTTGTGTAGGGTAAAACAAATGAGTATATTAAATTTCTTAGAAAAAAATCTTTAGTATTCTCTATATTAGTTAATTTATCTTCTTCAGTTATTGTATTGTGTTGTTAACTAAAAGTATATGGTGAATGTGAATAGAAATATAATGTACGGCAGTAGTAGAATATCATCTTGTTAAACTAGAATATTCTTTATTACATGTGATTTGTTCTGAATATTATCAGATTAAATGTCTGTGAAAGAAAGCGCAAGTTTATGGATCATTTGCAGTAGCTTGTCTAGGCTTAATAGGAAGAAGGTCAAGAAATAATTCATTCTTTATGTACACAGAATTAAATCAAATTTAATTTATGCAGCTTCTGAAGTACAAATATTGTTTCTTCTTATATAACACTTTTGTTCCCGATGCTGGAACTAACATGTCAATATTAATAGAGTATATGTTCTTTACTACATCACAATTTTATTGAAATCACTCTCCAATTATAACAAACTGAGTTTAATAAATAATTACAATACAAAACATTATTTAAATATAAACACTGTAATTTAACTCTTCAAAATATAGAAACTGAAAAACATATTTTCTTACGGTCTTTGACGCATTTACCTACCCAATATTAAATAAGGCGATGCAAGAGAGATATTATACAGTATGCGCCAAAAGTATGGAATAAATTCAATAAAAACGAATTATTTTTTGGGAAAAATCCTCGTACAGGTCGATTTTTAATTTAAAAAATACATATTTTAGCGTAAAATGCGATTTTCAAATGTCATTTATTTTCGAGTAATGACGTCATCGATTTTTTTTTAAATGGCAACACCATATTTTTTTCCTTGATTCTGAAAGATCGTTTAATTCTCTATCAGGCAGTACTAAAATTTTGCCCTCTTACATAGGAAAGTTTTTGAGAAAATGACGATTGAATGTTAGAAAACGTAAATCAATTAAAATAAAGCAAAAACGTTATCAAGTTTAGTTTTTCGAATTCCATAGTTGTTTTATGGATCACGTAGGTGAAAATCTTTGCAAAGTGTCATTGTCACACCGACTTTCTAATAAGTATTGTAAGCGACATAGAACTTATTATTCAATTTAAAGTATTATGGCACATTTAACTGTTACTCAAAGAATTGAAATTTTAATTCTTATCGGATGCGGGAATATGACTAGAACTCAGCAGGAAGTTTGCGATTTATTTAATGAAACATATCCAGATCGCCCTATCAGCCAATCAACAGTCAGTAAGGTAGAGTTTAAATTTAAAGAAACTGGCAATGTTGTAAATATTCCAAAACCTGGACGTCCAAGCATTAATGAAAATCAGAAACAGAACATTTTGAAGTATGGTGGATAATCCTCATAATTTTTCACGATTGGTTGCATTAAACAATGACACTAGTCAGAGCACAGTGCTACGTATCTTGAGGAAGGAAAAATATCATCCCTACAAAATTCAGCTTACACTTTTGCGAAATTCTAATGGATTTATGTCAAGGAAATAGAAATTTACACCGGCAAATACTTTTTTCAGATGAGGCCACATTTTGTCTGAATGGTACAGTAAACCGTCAAACTTGTAGATATTGGAGTCGGGAAAATCCTCATTCCCACTAGAATAGTTGACGACAGAATAGTAGGGCCGTTCTTCTTTGAAGGAACTCTTACAGGACAAAGATATTTAGAGTTTCTAGAAAATGATCTTGTTCCAGTCCTTGCAGTAATTTTTCCTAACGATAATGACCCTGACATTCCTGACGATACCATATGGTTTCAGCAAGACGGTGCACCTCCGCACTATGCGCGCCCTGTACGAGATTTTTTGGACAACTGTTTTCCTGGGAGATGGATCGGCAGACGCGGACCGATAGAATGGCCTGCAAGATCGCCAGATCTTACACCTCTTTACTATTTTTTATGGGGATACTTGAAGTCAAAAGTGTACATTAATAAACCGCGTAATTTAGAAGAACTTCAAAATCGCATTCGGGACGAAATACGCAGAGTTACCCCAGAAATCATTCATAATGTGCAAGAAGAATTTCTTCACAGTCTTGCGCATTGTCAAGAAGTTGGTGGATGGCAATTTGAACATTTAATTTAAGTATAAAATTTAATCGTATTTTATTTTACATACCTCAGAATTGTTACTTTTTTATGGATAAAAATAAATCGACCTGTTCGAGGAGTTTTCCCAAAAAATAATTGTTTCGTTTTTATTGAATTTATTCCATACTTTTGGCACATACTGTATTGTGTGTGTGAGTAGATTTATACCTTTGGATGAACCAATTAGCTAGAGTTTAAATATTGTGTTGAGAGTCCTTATTAACATGCTTTCACGCTGTCATTTTTCAACCGTTAATATGTATTTATATCTTAATGTGGTAAACACATTATACAAAACATATTGCTAAAAGTTTTTTTTACTGTATTGTAAAGCTACTTAAGTTAATATAAATCAATTTTCTTACAATTCGTGTTAATGAAATCATATGTACATACCTGTTCTTTGATACCAAATACTTAGGTATGCTAATAGACAAAATTGTATTTTATTTGTTTATTTATTTATTAATATGCAACCCAACATATCGTTAACAAACGTTACAATTACAGGGTGCCCAATTAAGATAAAATAACAGATACTTAAGCAAAATCAAGTACACTGAGGAAAACTACTAGTTAACTTAATAAGAAACACTTACACTAGACTAAAAATACAAATTAAATAAACAAACGAAAAAAAAAGAAGTAAATTAGGAGCAAATACTCAAGCATTAACAATTTTTAAATACAAGAAAGCTTGGCTCTTTACAGAATGTAATGACAGATTTAATATGTCTATGTGATTAAAAAATTGATTATATTGTTTTTGTAACATACAAATAGGTGAGTTAATAGAAGCACTCGTATTATACAATTTGAAAATTGAATAAATTTGATGATCGGGAGGAATGGTGTTTAATATTGAAACACAAACGACCTAGAATATAATTACAGTTAATTTAACCAGTTAAAAGAGTAAACAAAAATAGTCGAATTTTCACAATCACTGACAAGGCCAATGAAAAAGTCCTTTTTTTTGACGATTTTGCGAAAATATACAGACTTAAGACCTAAGGAGACTAACTCTCGTCGATTTTTCTACTCAGTTCGTCAGGGAAAATGTGTAAGTCAACTTGTGGGTATAAGTACATTGGGACAAATACCACAAAAAATTGCCGAATATTTTAAGCTGCAAGATACAAAATCCTATACTGGACATGCTTTTAGAAGTACGTAGGCGACTTTGTTAGCAAATACTGGAGTTGATGTTATGGCACTCAAACGTCATTGAGGCTGGAGGTTTTAGTGATAACACTAATGTATTATTTGACTAACAGAAAATGTAATTTTAGGTCTTCTGGTGTCGCTGAAGGATATGTTGCAGAGTCTTTAACAAAGAAAATAGAGTTTGCTGATAAGATTTTACATGCCAACAGCGGCAGAGACAATGAATTTGACTTCATCCCAGTGTTTGAAGACAGAACTACTGAAGTTTATTCTAATCCTAACATATCTAACTCAATAAGTAATACAGAAATATCAATTACTGTAAAAGCAATAGATATAAACGAGGGAAAACCTATTACGTTTAAGAATTGTACAAATTGTACCTTTAATTTTTACAATAAATGAGCCCAGCATTTTGGTGAAAAGAATTACTGATTTTTACTTACCGTATTAATGCCGTTATGAACTTAAAACAACACTATTTTTTTTTATTTCTATGGAAACAATCCACATTGTTGTATTCAACTCAATTCAACTTACAGAATGTATCAACAATGACAGTAAGTGCATATTTCAAAACTATTGTGCGAAAAATTTATTTATTTCTTCAAGTGCATTTTACAGTTATTTAAATTACTTAAACATATCGTAGAGAGGCCTTGTAAAACAATAATATAAGAAGCCGTCATCTTATTTAATATTGTGTATTGTCAAATTAAGCTTATTTTTTTTAAAATATTAAGTTTTAATAATGGCTTATGCAAATACTCAAATATTGTTTATATTTGTGGCCTTGCAGATGTAAATGGTACTGAGGCTAGGCGAATTTATATGGAAAGATTTGCAAATCATCCAACTCCAAATCTAAGAATATTCGGAAATGTTTTTCAACGTCTTTCAGAATCAGACTCATTTCAGAAAGGTCCAATTCCTAGAATAATTTTGAGTGTTAGACATGCTAGTACTAGGAAGGTCGCTGCAAATCTTAATGTGAATCATGAATTAGTTTGGTCCATTCTGAAGCATCACCTGCGTCACGTACCAAGGGTTCAAGCCTTACTGCCGCAAGGCTATCTTGCTCTACCGCTGGCACGTTGTTTACCGACAAAGCTAATTTTTCCAGATATGCTTTAATGAACTTTCACAATAAACACGTTTGGTCTGATGAAAAACCTAATTCCATAATGGAATCTCAATAAGTTGTGGACAGTATCAGAAATTGCATTGATCCTCTGTGGATCCTCTTGTTGTTTTAGAGCTGATGATAATACTAATCGAGATACCAAATTTAGAATAATATTGGTATGGTTGACATTGTTGTTCTAATTTCATATTTTTAAAAAGTTATGTCTTATATATCTTTAACATATTAGTACCTACTTTATATATTGTCGTTCTAATTTCATATTTCTAAGAGTTTGTGTCTTATATACCTATAACTTATTAATACTTTATATTATGACTAGGTACTAATTTTAGAGCAGCCACTTGATAAGTAAGGTAATGTACTGTAAACCTTATTTTAACTTATCTGGTAATACAACTTATAAATTAATAACGCTAATAAATATAAATCATTATTTTCACTGAGCATCACGTCGACATTCATTTTCAGATTTTACGAACACATTGTTTTGCTGCAGATATTTTAACACATTTACAACTTAAGCAGCATGTTTAGTAGCAGCAGGAAATTGTGATCTGTTACACTGGTCTTGCTGGAATGTACAAGGAAGAGGATATCTTCCTTATTTCAGATGAAGCGTAGTTTACCTTATTTGTTTAATCTACCGTTCTCTTCAAGAATTTTAGCAATTTGGATCAAATATCTTTGAACACAACCACGTTAGATGTTACTTTATTCAATCACATATTTCCTAGTGGTGTGATATTTACATAAGGATGTTTTTGTTTCTTATGCATAATTTATAATGTTATATATTACACTTTTCTATTTAATCCTATAATCTGTAAAATGCTTACCAGATAAAATATTATTCTTTTATCTCATATAGAGACTAATTTTATTTATTTAAGTATTTTATTATACAGTAGCCCGGGCAGTCACAAAAAACTTAAATAAATAAAGATAAAAAGTACCAAAATACATATAAATTTAAAAAATTTCAAAATCTAAAAAGACACATATAGGTTAAACGTAAAAAAATAAGTCAGTTCAGCGAATTGTGGCTTAAAATAAACTCATAACATGTTAAATATTATCAAAAAATATATCCACAAAATTCTGCATCCGAAAAAGAGTGTCAAACATTGTATTCAATAGTGACAATTTTGATAAATTTATTCTCGAAGTCGGTAGATAAAACAAAGATGAAGAACGAATTGTAGAGGGGAAGACATGGAGAACGAATTGTAGAGGGGAAGACATGGAGAACGAATTGCAGAGCGGAACACATAGAGACATAAGTCATTTAACAAATCTGGGCAATCAATTTATCCGATAATAATTTTATGTAGGGTCGTTAAGAAACTACAAATTGAATGTTCAGTTACAGTTACAGTTAATAACCTGCTTTAGTTCTTGTAAATTGTTGTAAATTTCTTCTCGCATTTTGTTATTAATAAGGTCTATGAAATTTAACATCAAATGCCACCCCAAGATCTTTTAAATTGCTTCATTTCGTTATTAAATTATTATCCACTATGTAATTATATACAATAGGACTAGTTTTGCTAGTAAAAGACATGAATTACACTTAGAGATGCTTAAACAATAGATTTTGAGTTCACCAGTGACGATTTTATCTATATTTAACTGAAGCAAAAGACAGTTACTAAAATTTCTTACATGCAAATACAACTTAAGATCATCGACATAGAGGATATATTACATTTTAGAGACCAAGTGATATCTATGGATTGGAAATGACGATACTCCATAGTCAGTTTTCTCTATGATAAATAAGAGATGAAAAAATAATAAATGAATTAGTTAAACCCTCATTGGATAGTTTTGACAGTACCATGGTCCAACCGATCAAAAGCCTTAGAAAAATCTATATAAATATCAACCTCCAAGTGTTTAGAAATATATTGGGTAAGACATGTCAAATTGGTAACTGTTGATCGGCCTAGAAAGAGGCCGTGCTGCTCAGTACACATAGAAGACTTAACGTGAAAGAAGAGAGTGTCATATATATAAGGATTTCAAAAACTTTTGAAGGATTACAGATAATTGTAATACAATGATAATTTTCTACTTCAATTTCGTTGAATGAATAATATCACCTAAATAAAATATTTAAGAATTGATCATTAACTGAAGATTGGGTTTGTACAGTAGGTGTTGTTTTAGTGCATACTTCTAATACTGTATTCCGAAACATACACTTTTGTAAAAATTAGAAAATAACTTTTAAAGTTGCAGAAAATGTATTAATCAAATAAAGGCAATACGTTGTAAGTAATAGACATTTTAGCTTGCCTGCCTTATCAGTTTAAAAAGTCACAAACTGCCACTGATACAAAGTTCCCGAGGTGATTCGTACAGATCACGAATTAAAGCGTTCACATAGTTTTCATTAAAGTCAGATGGTCATCCTGAAAGTGGTGTACCGTACAACTCAAAACGGTTCGCTGTGAAACAAGAAAACCAAAAATGCTGCAAACTACTAAATGATATTAGAGAGTTTAAGTCGATTGTCGATTATCATGATACGTAAAACGTAGAACGTGTAATTTTTCACGTTTACGTACAGTAAGATTCGTGTTTCAAAAAATGAGTTTAAGTAGAGTAAGTTATCACGGAATTATATTATTCAGAAACGATGATTATTACTTTAATCTACGAGTATTGCTTCTTCTGTTCGGTTAGTCAATTTATCAATCTGTTCTGTGCATTCGGAAGTTTTCGGTCACCTCTTGGGCACGTATACGTCTCTGTTTAGGTTACGCAAAGACCCGTGAGCCCACGTACATCCGTATAACGTAAACGTGGAAAATTCTAATTTTAGCATGTGCGACGGTCAAATTCTACGTACACGTTCACGTATCGGACACAACTTAAACTCTCTATTAACAGAAAAACTTGCGTACGTATGCGCCTCATCTACAGATTCTCCTTCAAATACATACTTACAGCGCAAACTTGTGCTTGGAATCCTGTAGGGAAATCTACATTGTAGTTGCTTTGTTACCTGATCCTTAGTTTAATTGCTTCAGCTTCATTCTATGAAACTATTTGGAAACCGAACCAGACTTAATTTTTCCAGAGTATTAAATCATTAGAGCACAAGGAATGAGATGATTGGGGCATGGAGGGAGATTAGAAGAAGAAAGGTTTACGAAACAAGTACTGACAGAGGGAATAACAGGAAGAAGAGGAAGACCACGAACCAAATTGGTACAAGCTTTGGAAAAAAACTTAGTAGTAATGGAAATAAGGGACTGGAGAAGAAAAATAAAAAATAAAGTACAATGGAAAAAAATATTCAACCAAGTAGCTGAATTTTGATAAAAATGATTTTTGTTTATGGTTTATTGTAGCTAATAATAAAACTGTTTACTTTTAATTCAAAATTTGCTATTGTTGTTTGTGTTGTTTCTATCAGAAACTGCACTAATATGTTCTTGCATAATTAATCAACAAATTTGCTTCACACCCAATCTATGAATAATTGTAGAACAGAAAAAAATGATTTAAGAAAAATATCACTCTTGTTCTCCTTTTATATATTATAACAAGAGGAGTTAATTCTTGTACCTAGTTGTTGCTAGGCCGATGTATTACCATTTTTTAGATAACAATTATAGATTTTATTTCACCTACTATTATTATGCAGATGAGAACGGTACTATTTATAATGGTACATTCTAAGTGTCATCCACCTGCTAGCAGAGGCAATCTTTCTTAGCGTCTCGTCAAAAAACGATCTGTCATCCCGTGACCCAATAAAAAAACCAATTAGATCGAAAACAGAAGCGCAACAAGGTGGATGAACTCAACTATAACAATACCCAAAGAGGGGAGCCTTATCCACAGCACCGGATTGCAATTGACTATATGAGTGCAGATAGAAAGTTTCTGCTACGAGTTTGCCACAGCAGGCGATACAGTCCGTTAAAGCGGTGAAGTGCATTGTTGATTTTAACTTGAGCAAAGTGCGAGCGACATGAGGTATTCGGTAGTGTCCATATTTTTGGTTTGTTCCTTGGGATTTGCCAGGGCAGAGACAGCGGAACCAGGCAAGTGCAATCCTTTACCAGTTCTTATCTCATTAAACAGATAATGTTATCTCAACGGAGACCTAATCTCTACTCAAATCGAAAGTTAACCTATAAATGACCAAGAACAGTTAGACATCAAAAGATGATGGATATATATTTAAGACTAAATAAAATTTACATACTTGAAAAATAAAAAATAATCAAAATAATATAGTGGTATTTATAGAATTACCTGTAATTAATTAAAGGTACTAACAAAAGTAAGTTACAAAAAAATGAAAATTGCATCAACATTTCTAAGTAATTTTTGATAGCAAAGCAAAGAAGGGATTGATTTTATAAAATGTGACAGTTTATTTAATTAAAAAAAAACTATTACATTTAACATTACCATAAGTATTCATAAAAATTTTAAGCAAAAGAAGGTTTATAAAAAAATAACTCTTGGATAATACTTTTAGTACGACGGTAGATTTATTTTTTTCTCAAAAATAACCAACCAAAAGTAAAAAGTACATATTTTATTCTTTTATTTGACGTCTTCTTTCAGGTCGTATAACTTACACAACATACAAAACAGTTTATAAAAATAATATACTAACTTTGACTTTATGAAACTAAGATTTTTGATAGAAAGATAAATTTAAATATTAACAATCTTCTAAGGGATTAGTTAAGGGATTATTTTCATAAACATTGCCTAATCAGAAATATTAGAAAGCGTATATAATCGCTTTTGATTTTATTAATTCAAATTAAATAAATATTCTTTATTGCTAAGGAATTAAATGGTTGTTTTGATAAACATACTTTTGCTTAATCAGAAATGTCTTATAAAAATCTTTTTAACGCAAGAAGTTATTTATTTAAATTTTCTGTTCCGTTTTACTGAGCGTAAAAAACTAATTTAATAAAATATAACTACCTAATAAAAAATACTACAAATAAATAATTTGATACAATATATTGTTTGTCACAAATTTTGATGCTTGGTAGGTGATATCCAGATATGTTATTTTATTTCTTTTGTCAACAGTCTTTTACATTTTAATAAAAAAAATCAGTTTTACATTTCTAACTTAATTTTATATAAATATTGATTCAGCACGAGGCGTACTTAATGTATTGACATTTTACAATGCTTATTACAATAGCAAGTTCTGTTTGATACCCACACTACAACGGTTATTGTAAACGAATATGAATTATATCAATGCTTTCTAGAAATAGCATTCAACCTCTTATTAAATTCAGATAATGCTGAAGTTTCGCAAGGCATATTCAAATGTAACCAATTCATCAAAAAGATTTCTGATAATTTTGCTTTTATGGAGCAGAAAATAATGTAAGTACAAGATAAGTTTCAGAAGTGAACCAAATCAGTCGTCCCACTCCTACGTAATGTCGAATAATAGGGTAATGTTGAGATATACGGCGAATAAATTGTATACAGTAAACATTTTGAGTAAATTTTCACTCAAAATCAAAACAATTGGTTGTCAAAACAAGTCCACACCCAACTGTGCCGAAATAATCACACAATTCGTTGAGAAATTTTTACTTATTTATTAACTGGCAGAATCTTTTATAGTTAACATGTTACAAATACAGAATTGAGTTATATTAGTCATATTTTCTTGTTTTTTTTTTACAATGTGTGCTCGCTCACAGATGTTGGCGTATTTAATCAAGAATTGTGTTCAACGCCAAAATATGTTCACACAAAAATTAGTTTGAACTATTTTGAATCAATCGATATTTTTGACAAACATATAATTATTTTTTGCAAAAGTATAACATTTTGTTAAAATATACAAGAAAAATACATTATCTATTTCGATAAAAATATTCACTCACATAGAATTTGTAGTAATCACGTATTCCCCAATTCACAGATATATGAAATGAATAGCATAAAGTCGAGTTGGAGACTCAAGAGGACATTTTTTGTGCTAACTTACAATAGTTAGTTGTATATGTTTTGTGCAATCTACATGAATCTATAGAGAGTATAACACCACTCGATAAGTTTTTTAATACAGTGGTATTGTTCCACACATATTCATCATCATCATCATCATCATCATCATCATCTTCCTGTACATTCAATTCAATATTACAAAGATATGCATTTTCATTATCTAATGTTCTACAATCCACTGAATGCAATTCAAGGAATCTGCCAGTTCAAATATCACGCAATTCTTATCTAGTTGATCTTAAACTAAATTTATGTGACCTCTTCCTCTTCCTGCTTCTAATTTTTTGAAAATTTGATTCAACTTCTTCAATCGCTTTTGTTCCGTCTAGTAATTATTCTTCACTCAATCTGAACATTTTGTGACTCTAGTTTTCCTGTGTATCCTGTGTATTTAGAAAATTATTTAAGACATTGATAAATATCAGTTACAATATATTCTAGGGAAAACTTTGGTGAAAGTATTCATCTTTTCATAAGACTGTGTATAAGCAGTGCTTGAGAATCTATAGGCTAATAAGGAAAATTAGTGTGTGTTTTAGAAGCAGGATGATCCAGTGATAATGTCACTAATTTGAACCATTTGTTCGGAAGGCCTATTAAAATAGAAAATTGAAAATAAAAAAACTATTTAAATGAGAAGCAAATTAACCAAAAGAAGTATTAATGGGGCACATTTTTTTTATTAAAATTATTCTTTTAAGGATATTTAGATACCTGACGTCAAGACTAATATTGACTCCTTTAACAATTCAAAGGATTTTAACTTTTTGTGTAATTTATTGACATGTTTTAATTTAGTTAGTTTAGTGAAGTGGCCTACCCGGGTAACAGAGACTACCGCGACTACGATCGATCATATTTTTATAAATTTTAGATTTACTGGACCTTGTTGTGTTTTTGACAATATAGTATCTGACCACAGAACTGTGCTATGTCAATTAGGTATAACAGGTACTGTAACGGTTGGAAAAAATAATTTTTCTTTGAGAAGAGGTTTTAGTGATACAGCCATTTTAAAATTTCGTACAGCTATTTCAGATGAGTACTGGCATAATCTTTATAATTTAAAACATATCAATGATGCATTCGCCTATTTTAACAGTGTATTTTTATATTATTTTAATATTCATTTCCCTCTTCGTAAGTATTACAATAAGCTATGTGATAAAAAATGGGTTGATGATAAAGTTAAAGCTTCTAGTAAACAATTAAAGAATATTTACAATCTTCGAAAAAGTTTTCCTGAATTAACTGCTTTTTATAACATAGAAAAGAGGCGGCATAGGCAATTGGTTGAGCAATCTAAAAAAACTTATTATCAGAACAGAATCATGTTTTCAGAAAATCAACCACTTTCTGCTTGGAAAGTTGTATCTGAATTATGTGACCGTAATAACTCACATAATAATGTTCAACTAAATGTTGATGGAGTTTCTTATGATGATTCGGTAATGGTGGCTCCATTATTTAATGATTTTTTCATAGACGCCCCTCAAAGAGTAGTTGATCGAATACCTTATGCGGTAAATGATTTAAATTTTAATAATCATTTCAGGGAAAATAGTAGCTCTCTATATCTGAATCCATATACTCCCACTGAAGTTCTTGAATTGTCTAAAAGAAAGTTAAAAAATAAAAGATCGTCTGGGTCAGACGATATACCAACGTTTTTAGTGAGGCATGTTATCGACTGTGTAATACATCCCATTACGTACCTTGTCAATCTGTCCTTTGAGTGTGGTGCATTCCCAGAATCATTAAAGACCGGAAAGATTGTACCTATTCTTAAAGGGGGTGACCCCAGTAATATGGAAAATTATAGACCTGTAACTGGGCCTGCTGCCTTTTCAAAGATATTTGAATATTGTTTTTTAAATAGATTATTATCGTTTCTTGATACGTTCAATATTTTAACAAAGAATCAGTATGGGTTTTGCAGCGGGATGTCTACGAGCACAGCCATTCATTCACTTTTAAGTAAAATATACCATATTATTGAACTTGATGAGTGCCCTATTGGAATTTTTTGCGATCTAAGTAGGGCTTTTGATTGCGTCAATCACGAAAGGCTGATATCAAAGTTAATATCTTTTGGAATAAGGGGTCTGGCTCTTGATTGGGTACAATCTTTTCTAGAAAACAGAACTCAGCTAGCGGTTCGCTACAGTACCCTGTACGAATGGGTGTACCACAGGGTTCAATTTTAGGTCCAATGCTTTTTTTGATGTATATGAATGATCTCGATTTAATTTCATTAAATACATGTTTCACTATCTACGCTGATGATACCTCCTTAATCACTTCCAGCAGTGATGATACAAATTTGGAGGCAAATTGTAATATTTTATATAATATTTAAAAACTTAAGAATTTTAACTTTGCCCTGTTTATTTATATGTACGTGTTTCATAATAAGAGTAAGTTTATGTTAAGTAGTTCTTATCATAGATACAATACACGACAAAAGATGGATTTTCATTTGCCATTTGCTAGAATCAATATAACAGCTAACTCTCCCGACTGCTTGGGCCTTAAAATATATAATAAACTACCTGAGGAACTAAATCAATGCAAAGTGTATATTTATTTAAGCGCACTCTAAAGCAATTTTTAAATGGAAAAATGTTTTTATACTGTTTCAGCATTTTTGCCTACTCTGTCTTAATTTGTAAGTCTTGACTATTCCTATACATGTATTAGTGTCTTTAAGGAAAATAAAGTATTATTATTATTAAGAACAATCTAATAATTAATACAAATCTTTTAAATTTGCTGTGAAGTGAAGAATGACTTACATTTACTATTTTAAAATTTTATCCTTTTTATATAAAAAACAGTGGGATATTCTCGCTCTATTTAATAAAGAGAACAATTTGAGAATATTTTTTATTAACATATAAAAATAATTTAATTTATTTAATTTAGTATTTTGTAGACTAGGTAAACAATTAAAGTTGTGAAACAAAATTATGCGCATTATTTTAGAAAACGTTAACGACACATGTCTTTGGTTTAAAATAAAAGCAAAGTCATTGCGATTCCTGTATCAATTCTAATACATTTGAAAGCACTGGTGTTGTTTATTTTTTCAGATCACTTGACATTCAGTTGATTTAACCAAGTGCGACCAAGTACTTATTTTTCATGTTATCACATTTATTTATTATGTAAACATAGAACTTTTTTTGGCAACTATTTCGTTATCATTATTAATATTTTATAAAAAACAAATAATAAATAATAACTTGGTAATTAAAGCTAATTTGAGTTACCCAAAACATTAAAAGTGGGTTTGCAGAAAAACTTGTACAAAGCATTCGCAGCTGAAATAAAGAGACATAGGAAAATCCTTCATAAATTAAAAAAACTAATTTAAAATTTAATAATTTATTTGGAAGGTCAGATCGATTTCGTTACTAATGTAGATTAATTATGTAATATTAATAGTATCAAATGATTCTGTATTTCAGAGAGTAATACCTTAGCAATTTTTTTTACAAGGATACAGTATGCATTGAACAGATGATATTAACAGAATTTGCTAGGACAAACGAAGTAGTAATGCGTTAGTAGGTGCAAAATTGCGTCATAAATTATTTAAGAAGATATACAGGGTGTGCCAAAATAGAAGGCCATACCATTACCACATATTCTTTGGACAAAAATAATGCGACTTTTCTTACGCCATTTTTTATTTGGGCATCCCTGTTTCAATATACAGGGTGTTAAAGTTACATTTTAAAAAACTATTTTTGTTAATAATTCCATTGCTTTGTAAGAACCACACTTAAAATTTTGCACGTACTTTTATCTTATTTCGGCATAGTTATCATGTAATTTTGGTGAAAAAAATTGAAGGGCGAACTGAGGGATGCAGTACTCTTTATGCCCTCCAGTTATTTCTAAGTACGCCTATGCAGCTTTTTCTTGAAATATCAAATGTAGAATTCATTTTATCTCATTAGGAATTTTTTGTTTAACTGCTCCGTTTTGGAGAAAAACGGCATGTATTGATGGATTACAAATATCTTAGCGGTCGATGAATGTCAGGAAAAAACAGTGAGCTCCCTTATCCCAACAGATCACATCCTAAAAGGAAGGTTTTCTTAAATTTAAATCGACATCTTCGTGAAACCGGAGTTTATGGATCAGAAATTCGGAATTTGCGGTCTACATAGAAAATGAAGCCCTTAACAAAAGGAACAAATCTTAGCACTGGTAGAAGAAGAACCAAGCACAAGTACAAAGATTGTTTCTTGACAAATAGAAAATTGTACAAAAATGAATGTTAATCGGACCGTATCACATCCAACCCGTACAAAATATTCTTCCACAAGATTTTGCTTCTAGGATGCAATTTAGTCGTTGGTTGTTAACACAGAATGATGCAGACAGGGACTTCGTAAGAAAATTTCTATTCACGCATGAGGCAAGTTTTACAAGAAACCACGTATGGACGGATTTGAATCCTCATGCAACCATTGTAGCACACCATCAATTTACATTCAGAGTTAATGTCTAGACGGGAATAGTGGATAATATTCTGTTGGGTCCTCTTTTCATAAATAAATTAAATTCAGCATCATTTTTAAATTTTCTGCAAAATGAATTCCAAGATGTTTTACATGAGTTACCTGTTCGTACGTGACGGTATGTGGATGCAATTTGACGGTGCTCCACCCCATTATGGTAGAAAAGTCCGGCAGTATTTAAATAGCCATTTATTTCCCAATCGTTGGATTGGTCGAGGACAAGACGCACTTATTCAATGGCCACCACGATCTCCTGACCTTAATCAATTGTTTTTTTTTTCTGGGGTTATATGAAAGATATGGTTTATGCTGCAGAAATAAACGACATTAACCATCTCAGAGAGAGAATAGTAACAGCAGCTGATGAACTTACGCAAAAGGAGAATATCTTTCAAAAGATATGGTTTTCACTACTTAAAAGGGTACGTACATGTGTTAATGAAGAGGGTGGGCAAGTAGAACGTTTGTTAAATTAGTAGTAATTAATTATTTTATTTAATGTTATTTAGGTAAAAAGTTATTATGTTGATCGTTCATTATTACTATTACTAAATGAGGCTATTATTTTTTGGTTGATAAGAGAACTGTATTACAGATTCTAATGCCATATTATTTTTTTGTAATTCATAAGTATTCCTTATTTTATAACATTTAGAATTATCCATTTTGTTTTAAATAGCAAATATTCATTCAGTAAGTATTATGATTTGCTAAGTTGCCAAGGTATTGTAATGATAGGTATATTCACAAAATTTCAGTTTCACATGAAAATGATAGCGAATTATAGATTTATGGGCACTACAAATTGCCGTTTTTCTACAGAACGGAGCATTTAAACAAAAAATTACAAAGGAGATAAAATGATCAGAAGAAAATTCTACGTTTGATATTTCAAGAAAAAGCTGCATAGGCGTACTTAGAAATAATTAGAGGGGATAAAGGGTACTGCATCCCTCAGTTACCTCCATTCGCCGTCCGATTTTTTTCATCAAAATTACATGATAAGTATGCCGGAATAATATAAAAGTACGTGCAAAATTTCAAGTCTTACAAAACAATGGAATTATTAACAAAAATGGTTTTTTAAAATGCAACTTGAACACCCTGTATATTGAAACAGGGATGTCCAAATAAAAAATGGCATAAGGAAAGTCGCATTATTTTTGTCCAAAGAATATCTGGTTAATGGTATGGCCTTCTATTTTGGGACACCCAGTATAGATATTATGCAGACCCATCAAGTGTTCTTTTTTACAATATTATAATAATAAAAGTAGTTTGTTTATTGAATTTTGTAAATTCTAAATATCTCGAAAACGGTTAAACGTATCGGTTTCCACAAGGAATGACATTTTTCACTGAAAAAATGCAAATTATAATAATAATAGCATTTATTGCCCAATAGTAATCCATATATAGAGCAACAGTACGAATATTTTATACTAATAACTATATGAGTGAAAAATATATCGTATACAAACATAAAACAACAAAACCATAAGACTATACTAGAATAATTCTGTAAATAATAAGTAATTTAAGACAGAGAATTTATACAGGTAATTGAAGACAGAATTTATAAATAATAGTTATGCAGAGCATTACGTTATGAATAGCTAAAACATACACTTTTTAGTTCAGAAACACTGCAACAAAAAATATCGCACGCATCAGAAACTCTGCTAGCATTATTGCACATCATATTAATTGGTGGCTTTAACAGAATATTTTTCACACAAGAAAGTTAAATCTAGAATTTGACAAGAAGATAGTAACACAGGACTATCAATTTTTACATGTAACAGTTTGTGTAAAAACAAAATAAAGGCCTGAAATCTACGTTTCTCCAAAGAAATGAAATTAAAAGTGTGCATCAACTCAGGATAATTACTTCCTCTCATGGGATATGCACCGTTTGTTTTAAAACCTAAAAATTTTGAAAATAACTTTTGGACTCAATAATTAGAGAATAGTGGATATAGATAAGGTTCCATATGATATACTCTAATTTGTTTCTAACAAGACTAAAATATAAGCATTTTAAAGCTAATTTAGCTTGGAAATTTCTTATAATAAAACCGAGTGTACGAAATGCTGAATTGACGATGGACGTCAGAAATTAGGCAACCAGAGTTACAAGAATCATAAGAAAATTAGCGCGAAAACTTACCTGTAAAAATTGACCTTAAGAGAAAGTGGCTTAAGAGTCAAAATGGAATCGACAAAATAACACCTACTATTTTCTTTCCTTGTCCAATTATCACACTTATTTAAGAATTTCATCTGATAGGTACATTGAAGATTAAGATATATTGTCATCAGTCTAGAGTTTAATATAAGCTTAATTAAATCAGGTAAAACTTGAACAACAATTCTATTAATTTGAAAATGTGAGTATACTGTTAACTTTATTTGCACTAAACACATTTGACGATTGCAGCTATATAGTTAATACCTTAAAGCACATAAAAGCACAGATAAGTCCACTTACACAAAATTTAACACTAAAAACACACAAAATCAACATAATCTCAATATACAAATTTGCAAGATAAAAATTTCTGACAGATAAGCCATATTAAATTAGTTGCTCAATTTAACATAATTCTGTTTTGCTGTTGGTGGCGAAAGAATACATTTTAGAAATTTATTTAAAACATTTAAAGAGAAAAATATTATTTGATCCAACACTAGCATATAATATTCTCCTATCGAATTCAAGTTAAAGAATTTCTTAAATATTTCAGAGAAATAAATCAAATTCCAATGTATCGTTTTCAGCAAAATAATTTGACCCCTAAATATAGGTTTCATTAGGATCCTTATAGAAACACTTGATTGAAATTAAATTTCTTATGACACAAGGTACCGTGGGTTGCATATTACTGTGATGTCACACTAATACGGTCCATTGCATTAACGCGATAAAAGTAAGTTGTGTTCCAATAAATCCCTAAATCTGTAAGTTGAGTTTCACGACGTTCCAGAACTGTACCACTAATACTATAGGGATACTGAATATTGCTAAATTTATGGCTAAAAGTTACAATTTTACATTTTAATGCATTTAAATACAGTTTATTTTCATCACACCAACTTTCCAAAATGTAAATTTGTCATTGTAATATAAGTCAATCTTCAAGACTCGAAATAGGTGAATATAGCTTTAAGTAGTCAGCAAACATTAAAACATTACAATGCAGCTTATCACATATATCATTTATAAATACCAAGACAAGCAGAGGACCCAGATTGGAATCTTGTGGGACTCCACTTGTAGCTGAGTAAGTATTTGAAGAAAAGCCATTATAGTAAACAAATTGACGATTATGTAAATAGGATTTTAGAAGGGTTATATAAGTGATGTTAAAACCTAAATTTGAAAGTTTGCCAGCAAGTATATGGTAACTGATCTTATTAAAAGCCTTTAAGAAGCTCTGGACATCTAAAGCATTACACAAGAACTGACTAAAATCTGGTAAATTACTCATAGTAGACCTGAAATTCATAAATCCATCTTGACAAATAGATATTTGTTACTTGCAGCCATATAAATGGGTTGTAAAAGACACTCCAAGACCTTTGCAATATTGTTTCATATTGATATTGGTCTGTAGTTGATAATTACAATTTTAAAGAATTTTTACTTTAGTTTTTGTCTGAAGCTATTTATTTGCGGCATAAATTTAGTTTTTCTTTAGTTTTATTGGGTTTTTGCCACACTTCTGAAAAATAATAAAAATTAATTAAATAAGCCCTTGCGCCAAACGGAACAGTCAAGGGTTATTTTTGAAACTAAGTATTAAGTAAAAAATGTTATAGTATTGTTTTTACATGAGAGATACATTATGTGGAGCTCCCAAAAAGTTATGATATTTAAATTTGTCACTCCTAAAAACTATAAAAAAGTTTTTAGACGTTTTTCATAAAAAAATGTCTCCGATAATATTAACATTCGACCCACACATATATTAATATTTTGGCTTAAACTATTATCAGATGACCACTTGGTGTGACTTATTACTTATGAAACATTTTGTACATACGGGACCTTCCTTGATGCTGAAATTAGTGCTAAAGTTCCGAGTAGAAATTTTTGCATAATAATTCCCGGATTCCACGTGTATGGTCTGCTTTATTTACATCCTTATCAGATCGTTTAACTTATATAATTTATTTCTTACAACATCTTTTATTAAATATGATCTTTATTTTATTGGCAATTCGTATTCTCATTATAACCTTTTCTAAGATTTAAGAAAAATGCCTCTGCTTGAAATATTTTGACATTTTAGTAGAAAAGGTGAAGTCTGCTGTTGCGTATTCTGAACCGCGATCCTTGGAGTTCGGTGAAGGTTGTGCGTTTTAACGAACTGTCGAGTGAAGAGTTCTAAAACGACCATTGTAATTGAGGTTATCATGTAAATCAACAAGTAACTAGATCCGAATTGCAAAATACGTTACGGCAAGGTGAAAATTTGAAGGTTAGTAGGCGACTTGATGTTATAAATCTTAAAAAATGTACTGATTGTCGCTCTTTATTATGTTCTAACAGCTGTTTTACATAAAATAGCGTGAAATTATTAAATTATGAACAATAGTATAAGGGAGAGAAATGCGTTATTTTGGCAGAGGTGCCCTTGAGCTTCGCCTTCGGGCTACAATGCACCGAGGACAAAATAGCATCTCTCCCGAATGGTATATACTATTTTTTCCACGGTCTCATTAACTTAAAAACACGTATTTTGTCATTATGAAGTAAGTAGCACCAGAATTATTGTATTCGGATTTGAGCATTTATTTGGTAGTCGTTGAGTTATTGTCATAACTACAAAGTAAACAAACAAAAAGAATTGTCAAATTAAGGTGCTAGTTTGGTTTAGTTTAAAGTTTGTTTAGTGCA
This sequence comes from Monochamus alternatus, assembly GCA_037114965.1. Taxonomy (NCBI): domain Eukaryota; kingdom Metazoa; phylum Arthropoda; class Insecta; order Coleoptera; family Cerambycidae; genus Monochamus; species Monochamus alternatus. The sequence goes on along the minus strand of CM073435.1, from coordinate 16,825,490 downwards.
CAATGAATAACTGTGAGTCGGAAGAGATTGTGGAGGCTGCAAATATTGCAATAAGCAATTTGCTGCCTATGAAGTCAAGATATTTATACGATATAGCCTACAATCGGTTCAAAAAGTGGTGCGCCGAGAAAAATGTTCAAGTATACAGCGAGAATGTTTTGTTGGCATACTTCAGTGAAAATGCAAAGAATTACAAGTCTTCCACATTATGGGCGCAATATTCTATGGTTAAGTCATGCTTGATAATTTACGACAACATAGATATAAGCAAATTCCCCAAGCTGATCGCATTTTTGAAAAGAACCGCTGACGGATATCAAGCGAAAAAATCGAAAATATTGACAAAGGGTGAAATCTACCGTTTTCTATCAAGTGTAGATGACAAAGAATTCTTAATGATTAAGGTAAGATTACTTTTGTTGTAAGGTATTTCAATTATTAAGTATTTTGATTTTTTATAGGTTGGATTAATTCTGGGGATTGCCGGTGCTTGTCGAACTGATGAACTAGTCAATTTAACTGTAGATGATATTGAGGATGTAGGCTCTTCCTTGATTGTAAAAATTTCAAACACTAAGACAAAGATTCCACGAACCTTTCTGGTTACCGATGTGGGAAATATGCTTGAATTGTTTCGAAAATACCTGTCCCTTCGTCCTCCCCACGTCAAGCATAAGCGCCTGTTTTTGTACTACAAAGCAGGAAAATCTAGTTCGCAGCCAGTTGGCAAGAATACCATGGGAAAAATTCCGAGTGCAATAGTTTCGCATGTTATACTGGTCACTGCTTACGAAGATCTTCAGCGACATCTTAACATTCCTATATTATCAGAAAAGTTAAGAAGAATCGGTAATAAATTTAATATTCGAACAGTTTTTCAGACAACTAATACCTTACGATCATTTTTGTCAAAAACGCGTCTAAAAAATGATATACAAAATTCAAAAAATTGCATCTACAGTATACCTTGTGAATGCAATAAACATTATGTTGAACAAACGTCTCGGCCTATGAATGTTAGAGTTGAGGAACATAAAAATTATATAAAAAGACGGGAATTTGAAAAATCCAAAATTTGCGAACACGCTTGGGAAAACGGTCACGTGATTCAATGGGGTTCGGCAAAAATTTTAGAGAAGGAATATAACGCGACAAAAAGAAAATTAAAAGAGACCGCGATTATTTTGTTGAATGGAGATAAGTGTGTGTCAAACTGTTCAATAAACATCGATCATTGTTGGCTACAGTTGTATCAAGAAGAAGTAAGTAAAAATAAAATAAAAATCATTTAACATCTCTATGGAAGCAGATAAACAAATTTTAAACTGTCAAACTTGACATACGTTTAATATTTTTACTACTATTTTGAAAACGAAAACAGAGAGTTTTTTGAAACGTCAATATTACGGAAGTGCGCGATAGTGATGTGATTTTTGTTATTTTTTACTTATCTGCTTTTTTCAGTGAGAGATTTTTTGGTTAGGCAAACTTAGTTTCAAAAATATTCCTTGACTGTTCCGTTTGACGCAAGGGCTTATTTAATTAATTTTTATTATTTTTCAGAAGTGTGGCAAAAACCCAATAAAACTAAAGAAAAACTAAAATTATGCCACAAATAAATAGCTTCAGACAATATTTGTTATCTTTTTGTATTTTACATTGAGGCCAATAGCTTCAGCAGACGATTTAGTCCATCAATTAATAATATTTTTTCCAACAGGCACTTTGTCGTACCAATATTGGTTTCCCTCTTCCCGTGTCGATTAGGTTTTAAGAACAACCGTGGTGAGTAATATCTTCGCCTCGTATTGATATCAGTTTATGAAAAAGGCGTACAGGGCAGCTTAGACTTTCACTATTGGCAATCAGCCATTTACTATTTGTACAGCTTTTTGAATCGCCGGCAAGTTTTACTGAACATAGGATTATATTCAATGCGATTTGTTAGAGAACCATCGTTATTTTTCTCTTCTTTGAATTCTGTCCATATTTCTTCCTCATATTGACCACCCAATCTTTTAGTATGGATTCTGCGATTCTATGAACATTTAACTTGTATTTTCGTTCACAGGACAACTCCATAAATAGCCCAACGTGTATTTGCGACAGTTTGTGGTAATTTTTGGAAATATTTCTTTAATTAACGCATTAATAGATTGAAAATTCGCATTGGCATTTTGAAATTTATTTGAAATGTCAAACTTAAACAGTCTTCGTGTCACAGTGATTGAAAATATTTCTGAATGCTGTTATCAGCTAAATGTTTAAATGATTGGGCGATTTGTGAACAAAAAGTAATGAAATTTAAATGGCTGTTAGAACCGTCAAAAAAAATTCTTTAAAGTGCACTAAAATATAGTACCATTATACAGCCAGAATGTAGAGCTCCTACGTATATGGTAAGTCAAGTTTCACAACGACACCAAAAATCACGTCTATACCCAGCAGTTGCGATCGAATATTTGTTACATTTTGAAATTATTAATTCCTTATTATACATGGTAATTGGAGGGAGGAACCCCCAATATTCGAAAGGGGTGTCCAGGGGGCAAAAATGCACAAAAAAGCCTAATAAACATATGGTTGAATATCAACAGTTAGTGAGATAGCAATGAAAATATTTTTACCCGAGTTAATTATTGTAATGCATCGGTAGAGAAAAGTGTTTATTCTGTAGGTACTATAAATTATAACATTGGTTAAGGATCTAATAAACCGAAATTAATGAATTAAATTTTCAAATGTGCCACCGCCCCCCTCGATGCAGGTATCAGCTCGTTTGTGGATTGTACGGGTAGCTCGTTGAAACGCACGGTGATTTTCTCTTATGAGTGCTGCACAATTGACAATCCGTTTGAATAGCTCCTCATTTGTGTTCACTTTTGTTGCATATACTAAAAATTTAAACCATACAAAGGCAGTAATTAAGGAGATTCAAATCTGGTGACCTTGGTTGCCAATTTTGGAAACAACCTGGGCCAATCCAGAGTTGTGGAAGGCGATTGTTTTGTTAAAATGATTAATCAAAACACGACTAAAATGGGCAGGGGCACCCTCATACTGAAAGTACATGTTTTGCCTAATATGCAATGGAACATCGTCCAGTAGATCTGCCAAATTATTTTCTAAAAATTCTACATTATCTAGCTACAGTAAGACGACCAACTAGCACAACTGGGCCAAGTAACTGATAATTAATTATATCATACCACACGTTAATGCTGAAAAGATGCTGTTACTTTCCACGGTGGCGTGCGGATTTTCATATGACCAACGATGTTCATAGTGACAGTTATTTACTCTATCACGAGTGAATTTAGCATAATCAGTAAACAAAATGTATGTATGTAAAGTGTATGGTTTGCGTTTATCTAATTGCAAAAATGCAACTGTAAATCACCTTGTACTTATACCCGAGTTACGTTCTACGATAGCTACGGTCTACCACATTTAAAATTTCTTCTTCCACTGCTAGAACAGGACCAGCTTGCCTCCCAGATATAATTCTCACATTGGGAAACATTCTAGTTTCACGTGCATTGTTGAAGACTCTCTGGAATACATTTCTATATGGCACTCTTCTGTTCGGGAAACGGCGTCGATATTCAGCACCTGCACTATTAGCGCTACTGTTGCAATACTCATAAATAAAAATAATATCAGGATATTCTCGAGGACTAAATGTGACAGGCATTACGAAATTATCTGTGTATAATACCGATTAAACGAACGCACATGTAAAAATAAATACGACAGGTATAAAATAAGAGTTTAAATCACGAACGTCAAAATAAATGTGACAATTAGTAATCACTAATGTGAGTTTGGTTTAAAATGCTTGACCTACTCAAAATAAAAATATTTTTATTGCTATTTCAGTAACTGTTGATGCTCGACCATATGTTTGTTAGGCTTTTTTGTTCACTTTTGCCCTCTGAACACCCCTTTTGAATATTGGGGTTCCCTTCCTATCACCCTGTATATTATATTTCGAATGTTAGAATGTATACCATTCATTTACTATTTGAATGCTAGTACTGACTACTATTTAAGCGACCACCCTATAGAAATGTTACAATCCGCTCCAAAACCGGAACGATTTCATTGTCACCACAAAAACATAGCTCTCTATTAATTTTTTTTCGACCAGCATTCCGTTTTATGCTGGCATAGAATATCTAGATCGGGCGAGGCAGATCCGTCATTTTTTATGCTTCTTCTACTGGTACCGCAATTGAAACAATCGGCTGCCGATACGGAAAGAACGTTTTTGTTGCCTACCAGATGTCCTTCAGCTTAGTTTAGTCGACACTTCAGAAGGAAGTTAATTGTACTATGTACTTACCGTAACAAAGATTGGTAAACCTTCACGGAGTAATAAAAGTAGGTGTAAACCAGCGGGTACCGGTGGTATTCATGCACCTACTCGAGGCTGTTGCCACCTAACAGACTAAGAATAGAAACGACACCTCTATATACACACTTTTTTTGTTTTGAGAGTTTGCTAACATTAGCAGTAGTTCACGAACAAAAACATTGAATAAAGAACGCAGTTTTTATTTAAAACCTATTTTAGCGATTGGTCTACATTTATGTAGAATAATATCCTAAAATTGAACCTAAACTTTTCATTTATCGTCCCATAAACATCTGAGGGTATATTAGGGATAAATGATCATTTGAAAAAAAAAAAAACTGATTGGAGCTTCATCTACAATCGAGATTTACGTTTTGTATATTTTTTAAAAATCATTTCCGATGCTCTCAATACTTTTCTACCTGTAAAAACTAAGGTTATAAAAAACTCTGGTAAGCCTGATGTGTTCTGGTTTAATGATAAACTTCGACATATGCTCTACCAACTTGGTTTCTTTTTTGAGTCTTGTAGAGGTTACCCTTCAGAACAAGACAAAATTATTAATAATAGGTACACATGGTTGTATCGTAATGAAATTTTAAATGCAAAAAAACCATCCAACGATAATTTTATACGAAATCACAATAATTCTCAAAAAGGTATGTGGGATTTAATTAATGGTTTCAAACGAAATGTGAGCAAAAATAGTTGAGATATTTCTTCCGAAGAATTGAGTTGTTTCTTTGCTAATGCTGCTGAGAAATTACTAAATAAGTTACCTCCAGGCATTTCTGATTTTGCTGATTAAATTCAAAAAATGGCTCCTGTTCGTACTTTCAATTTTAATGAATCATCTTCCTGGGAAGTGGCAAATGAAATTCTTAATATGTATTAGTATTACAAGTAAAATATTTCCTAAATGCTTGCAATTGTCCAAAGTTATTCCTATTTATGAAAAATAGAAATAGCGATCCAACAAACTACAGACCTATTAAATCTGTAAATGATACTGCAGGAAACAACTACTCCGCGGACTACCACCAGATATAGACCGGTTTCGGGTTTGTTAGCCCTCATCAGTATGCCATAGGTGAGATAACCTAAAATTGAACTGGCTGTTCCTTCATATGTATGTTCACATATAAACTGAGTGCAGGTGAGATATAAGTGGTCTCCTTACTTCCTGCTCGGCCTAAGCGGCTCGACTTACAGGAAGCGACCTACATTGCAGCAGGTACTTAACTTATCTCACCTATATCAGTGGTACCTCATGTTGCAAAGGCGTTTGAGAGTACTCTACTGCCAACTTATATGGAATCTTTTGAACTTTTCAATTGTTCGCAATATGGATTTCGGAAGAATTTAACTACAGAATTAGCAATTGATCGTTTGATGTCTTTTATTAGTGAAGGATTTGAGAGGCTTGATGTGTGTACTCAGTTCTTGGACTTAAGTAAAGCATTTGACTGTGTGTCCCATAAAATTTTGCTAAAAAAACTATATTTCTCTGATTTTTCGAATGAAAGCGTCTCCCTATTATCTTATTATTTGACCGACATACATCAATATATTGCTTACAATAGTGTTAAGTCTGGAATCTTAGAAGTGATACATGGAGTGCCTTAGGGTTCGGTCCTGGGTCTTTTATTGTTTTTAATATATGTAAATGATCTACCTGGAAATTTTGACAACACCTTATGCTTGCTTTTTGCTGATGATATGGCGTTGTTGCAACCACTAGCTAATGATTGGTTTATCAGTAGTAAAATGACAAAGACTGAAACTGTGATTTTCAGCCTACACATAACATAAATGATATAAATAATCCTAAAAATGTTAAATTTTTTTGCTGTTTATTTGGATCCTACGTTGTCGTGGATTGATCATACCGACTTTTTTGTGAAAAAATATCAAAATGTCTTTATCTTTTACGGATCCTTGTACACAAAGTTTCCATGCCGACTTTAAAAGCCGATTATCATGGCCTGATTAATTTTTGTATATTATATGCGATCCTAGTCTGGGGTCATGCTTCCTATAGTGCACATGTATTTTCTCTTCAACGGAGGGCTGTATGTATTATATCTAAGCTGAGATACATAGAGATGTTCGCAGGGGTTATTTTCCTGACTTAAAAATGTTGACTGTTCCATCCACTTACATATTACAGTGTTTACTCTATGTTAAATGCAGTCTTAGTAATTACTCTAGTAGAAGCCAGTTGCATTCTTATGATATTAGAAGAAAAAATGATCTTCACATTAGATTTTTCCAACTTCAAAAAACAAGAAAAGGAACAGACTTTTTCGGGTTAAAGTTTTTCAATGTATTACCTCCTCACATAACAAATTAAAATACAGAGAAATTTAAAACGAATATTAAAAAATATTTAGTACAATGACCTTTCTATACTTAACAAATAAGTCCATGGCGGCCACTACGATGGGGCAGATGAAGCAATGTCTGAGTAAAAATTTAAAAGTAATAAGCAACAAATAATAATCACTAATTGCTTACTTTAATCATGTAATCAATTTATTTCATTGACCAGGACCCAGGGTGGTCCCATAAAGAATAGATTTTTCACTTCAAAATATTGCGATTTAAACCAACTTGCCATAATAATACAATTTAAAAGGTGTTTTTTTTTGTAATAATTACACTGTCTTTGAATGTATCAAATTAAACATTCGGAAATAGATGATTTTGGCTATGAGAAATCGTAATCTGTTTTACATTTCGACATAAATGTTAGTGCGACTTGTTTGGTCCTAACGTTATCACGTTTTTTATTAAAATATTTTAAACCTACATTGTTTTTGAGGGAAAAAGATATACTTGTTATTAGTCTCAGAAATTGGTCATTTTCGAGAAAATATCTTTTCAACATTCAGCTGCATAGTACATTGTACAATATTTTAACGTAGTAGGCGTTAAAATTCCCTTGCAAATTGGATATGCTGAAGGTAGATTGACAAACAGTAAAATTTGCACTGGTATAAAATGTTACAGATAGTATTTTTCAACATGCAATGTTTTTAAAATGAAAGTCATACTGATTTTGGCAGCTCCATATAAATTTTTCGTCTTTTTTTCTCTAAATTCCTAAAGAGAGTTTTTTAAATTGTTGATTATCAGACTGTAATCTATTTCAAAATCCTCCCAAATACTCTCGTTTATAGACTATGAAGCTGATAGAGTTGAAGAGTCTATACTAAATACTAATGATAACCTGAAACTGAAAAACCTGAATCTGAACAATGAAAGCTTGACACATTTTCATCAACCAATAAATTAAAAACGTCAAGGACAATGTTCAATCTTACGTTGCATAATAATAGTAAAAGAACATAATTCAAAGGAATGGAGTATCTCTTTACAACCCAGATCTATCTAGTGGTTTCTATATTTATAGAACACATTTTAGGGTTACAACTTTTTCAATACTGGAACGTTATATTTTTTCAAATTTAGCACATTTTTTAAATTCTATAGAGACGCAGTTTCAGGTAAAATATTTCTAAATTTGCAGTGCCCTAAAGGGCAGATAAGGCACGTGCTAGGTGATGAAATGATCATAACTTTTTTGTCATTAATTTTATTAAAATGTTGATGGTATTCCTTTAAAGAATGAAAGTTTATCTAAAAATTTTATACAGTCAACAACCAACCAACCCTTTGCGTTGTAGGTTTAACCGACGAGGTGTTTCCAGTCCGGAAATTGTTCTACCAAAGTTAAAATAAATTAGTTAAATGCCTATTTTTTCATAAGACGTTGCGTTTATACTTTTATTTTATATGAACAAAGCATATAAGGTTTAAAATTACCGTCAAAGCACTATGACAGCCATTATTATTTTTTTTAAGTATAGTTTGCTTAATCGTAAATGAAATGAGAGGTAGGTTCAAAAAATTTTCTATCGATTTTCTGTCTTTTTGATTTCAAACAAGAGTATACAATTTTTAGATAACCTTTAATTCTTTAAAAGAATGCTATCATCTAGCCTTTTTCTGCCCTTTAGGGCGCTGCAATTTTAGAAATATTTTAGCTGCGTCTCTATAAGAGTAAATAATGTCCTAAATTAAAAAAAAAATGTTCCAGTATTTAAAAAGTTATAGTCCTAAGTATATTATCCAACTATAATGTATAGGTGTGCAACTACTATCTGAAAGTTATGTTCTGAAACATTAGAAATTTGTATCAGCCTAAAACATTATAAAAGTGTCAAAATAAACACTTTTTGTTTTAAATCGAACACTATATGCATTTTATTGTATTTGAAAAATAGTTTTTCTTATGATTGCAATGAAGTAAGGTCGGATTAGTTTACTCCTTACAGGAAGACAATATGTTCGAAACAAGTCAAAATTTCAGTCAATATTTTCTCAATATAAAATTGTAAAGCAACCAAAGCCATTTATTACATTGGAATTTGTATTTTAGAATCATTATTCTTTAATTGCACATTCCAATCTTCTTTATTTTTGTATTGCCAGAGGCAAGAGAAATGTCTTTCCAAAATAAGGTCAAAGGGATAAAAGTGACCCAATGTATTTAGAGAAAAAAAAAAATAATAATAATAAGACAGGGCCAACCATCCTATTTATCCTAAATATTCAGAATATTCGAAAACACTAGCAAAACTTCATAACAAACACGTGAATTTTTAGTTACAATACTGAGTTTAATATAAAATAGAAGAAAATTTTAAAATTCAGTCATTTTCTCCTGAAGATTTCATTTTTACTTCTAAGTAACTCTTTCAAAATAAGTAAATAAACAGGTGTTTCATATTTTTCCGTACGCGTTTTACATTTACCCTTCGATTGGTAAAAGTGAAACAGATTCTTCAGTTTTTCTTAATAAACCACTTACAATTTTACAAGTCATCTAAGTGTCAATGAACAGTGAATACGGTGTTGTATCTATTTTCTTGGATAAGGCTTTGTTATTACACTTTTTCGACAAAGAAACTCTTAAAAGCTTCAAAAACTATTAAATTTTCACCCGAACCCTCTTCCCAACATTTTAGTTGTCAGTGTAAAGAATAAATATTTTTTCTTCATGCTATTTGAACCTCTCAGCAATTTTCTCATTCAAATTAGGTAACTGGTTTAAATTTACTTAATCTGCCTCTAAGAAGTGTTAAATTAAGCAATTAACATTTTGCAATTTGGTCGGGGCAAGCTTATGTAAAAACCGTTTAATCCTGTTTATGCGTTTTTAGTCTGTTGCGATATTTTCCGTAACAGGACGGTTTCCCAACCGTTTCCTTTAGCACCGACGTTTGGAATTCCTTAAATCGCCAAGACGGCGTTGCACCTTCTTTAACCTTTGCCCAAGGTAATAATTCGTGATTATCTCCGTTTATTTGTGGGTGTCTGGTAAAAAATAAAACAAATATGTTCTTCAAATACGCCCAAAATTGGTTGCACATAATATTCTGGTCAAGGTTGTGTTTCAAATCAATGAAACTGATCGGTATATACTTTTTTGTTTCCTTAAATAAATTTTTGACTAATCGATTAAAGTTGCAAAGGTTGCGCTTTATTTTTTGTGGTAGAGAAATCGTTTTTTTTTAGTTTGTTCAAAATCGAACGAAATAATGTTGTTGTATTATATATAACTATATGTAAATGGTATGCCAAGTTACGATCATGATATTAATGAACTTATAATATAGAGGTTATAGAACTAATACCCGAGATAATTTAAATTTTTTGTAATCAATTTTTTTAAACATTTCTTCGTCTTATTTATTTTTATATTGCATATCATTTCTATTTGTATTTTTCTTTTTCGTAATTATTTATAATAGTATGTAATTTTGTATAAGCATTTGTTGATAATTAATTATTTTCATATTTCTCAAAACTTACCTACTGACCTTTTATTGTTTTTTAATATACACAACTTTTTAAATCATTACCTATGCACTTCTGTTACAAGTAAATCTAAAACTATTAATCTCCATCAGTTCTCTTAATACTTCCTCTATTAATCGAGACCTACTTAGCTTTCGCTTATCTGTTCTTGCTCCTTTTTCCTAGACAACTGCATTCAGTAGATGCAGCGCTTACGGCATTCAATGACATTGTCTTGCTGTGACCTCAGTCGACAAAGCTATATATTATTTAGTCCAATTACATACGTTTTCCGCAGCTCCATTGTTTAACTTGTATGCATATAGGTATACCATAAAGGCACGATATAATCAGTTTTAAGTACTTAATTCATATAATGTCGTGCAAAAAATATAGTTCCATATCATTTAAATAGTACAAAATACCCATATTATTTCAATAGTTCTTTATCAAGTGCAAATTACAATCATATCTCAATACAAATTTTTTTAAAAATTAAGCAGCCAAGGCCTTCAGTTTGGAAAAATATCCTCTATATATGTTCGTGTTAACAGCTATAGTCTGTTTGGAAATGAAAGAGAGTAATAAAACCCCGAGATAAAAACCGGCCATGGGCGTGGTAATATTTCGTTTCAGGTAATTATCGTAATTTTATTTTAAAAAAGAAATACCATCACTAAACAAAATTTTAAGTGAACTTTCAGAGGACAACGATTTTCCAACAATCAGTAGAAGCAAATTATGGGCCGTCTTAAGAGAGTTGAATTTTTGCTGGGAAAAGCAGAATAGGAAGTCAGTTCTTATCGATAAAGATGAAATTATTTGTTGGTGAAGATCCTACTTAAGATCAATTAGAAAATTCCGTGACGAAGGGAGGAATATTTATTATCTAGACGAAACTTGGGTCAACGAGAGATATACTGTAACAAAAGTATGGCAAGATAAAAATGTAAATAGTTTTCGACAAGCATTTTTGGATGGACTTCCAACAGGGTTCAAGGCACCCTCAGGTAAAGGCCGAAGATTAATAGTGACACATATAGGTAGTGCCAGTGGTTTTGTTGATGGCTGTTTACTTTTATTTGAATCTAAAAATATAGGTGACTATCACGAAGACATGAACGCAGATGTTTTCGTAGAGTATTTTATACAGATGTTGGATCTTATTCCTCCGGGGTCTGTAATTGTCATAGATGCCAGTTACCATTCACGGCAGACCGAGCGGACGCCTACGACTGCTTGGAGGAAAGCCGATATAATTCAATGGTTATCCGGAAAAAACATTTCTTTTGAAACAAATATGGCGAAAAAGGAACTTTTGACACTTGCCAATCTTAATAAAGATCAGAAAAAATATGTTATCGATGAAATGGCAACAAATTGCCAAATAACGGTACTACGGTTACCACCTTATCACTGCGAACTTAACCCAATCGAATTAGTCTGGGCGTAGGTAAAAGGAGATGTAGCGCGAAATAATATGACGTTTAAATTAAGTGACGTGAAAATTTTGTTAAAAAATTCCTTGGAACGAGTAACTGCAGATAACTGGCAAATATGTATACATCATGTGCAAAAAGAAGAGGAGAAAATGTGGGAACTCGATAATTTAATTTACGTTACTACGGAACCTATCGTTATCAATCTAGGAGACGAAGATAATTAATCAGAATATTCAGAGGATGAATTTTAATATACCTACTTTTTTATTTTCTTTATTGTACATTCATACAACAGTACATTTACTCACCATAATTTGAATTTTCAAAATATATGTTTGTGTGGAATAAAAGTCTATTCAGCAATTTAAATAAATATTGACTAATTTTATTTGAATTACTAAAAACCCTCTTAACCCGGTTATGATGCTTAAAGTTGCCTCATGTTTTGAAATGCTATTTTTATATTGTTTACTTATAAGAGAAATGGACCGAAAAATTGAAGCGGCATAGATAAAGACTAATTGTCGGGGATTAATAATACATAATATAAAAATATTGAATATAAGCACCAGTACTACATTTATTTACGATTTGCATACATAGTAAGCTTGTATTTTTAATATAGAAAACTTCAACCACGTGGTTGAAGACGTCATAGTTTTAGATTTAGAAAGGACTTTGATACCTTAGATATTTTACGTCAACTATCAAATCCTTCATATTATTTTTCGTATAGTAGTGTGGATTGTATTGGTAGAAATTCTAAGCTAAATGTTTTCGCTAATTCCATTATTTTGGCAGGAATATCAGATGCATCACTTTCTTCGTTTATAATTAACGCGAATTTCAGAAATGTACCAAAGTAATCTAATTATGATTTTAGAGTAATGGTTACTTTAGTAATTGAAATTGTTACTATGCACCTTGAGAACATAATTCTTGTTTTAATTTTTGCTGGTGTGTATTGCGATTGATTGAAAAAATGTCACTGCCAATAATATTACAAAAAAGAGTCGCTTTATATTTTTGTTGTATAAATAACTACTTTGGACATAATATGATTTGAGGTTGTACAAAGTTAGACCAATGATGAAAGCCACATCTTGCTGTCTTGTTTATTTAAGAGGTTCAGGGCATTTTTATTTTTTTACCACTTTCTGTAATGCCTTTTACAATTGCTACTAAGTTGATGGATACCTATGCTCGTAATGTTTTTACTTTATTCAAAAGATATTTCTTTTTAATAGATAAAGTACCTATATAAACTAATAAATAAAATAATTGTATGATCTAATCAAATCTCCTTCTCCACGGTTTACTATGGTCTCCCAACAACGTGTTAGTTGTATTTCACCCTGAAAAAATCCAGTTTGGAAATGGCGAATTCATCAAACCAATTTTGAAGGGAAACATCATTAATTTCCCAAAGGTTGTTGGATAGATAGCGGGAGAGATGAAAATATGATGGAGCAAGATCAGGAGAGTATGGCGGATGTTAAATAACCTCACAATCTAGCTGCTAAACAGTTGCGTTTGTGATGTTACAAGTACAAAGGCAGATGTTATCACGCACAGTATAACTATTGAGATGATGTCTTACCCATCTTTTTTCTTGAATTACAACAAAAGCTGTTGACAATAAATCTCAGCAGTGATGTTTACATTTCTCGGAAGCATTCTTCTTCAGAACTAACTCTAATGTCTCCTTTGTCTCTCCAATTGTAATAGTATTGGCTTATGTGAATGTGTACCGACTTTTTCTCAAGCTATTTTATTAGGAATAAACCAGTATTGGCATTGACGTAAAGGCATTATTTTTCACCACCTGTAGGAGAACACGACAGGCTGTTTTCACTTAAAACATCATTTTTTAAATTTTGCTTGTGTAATGCAAATGCAGCACTATAGTTAACTGATCAAAAACCATTGTACTGGCTAGTTAAATGTTCAATATTTAGCAAAACCGGAAGGTCTTCCTGAAGATGCAGAATCGTTAATATAAAAATGGCTCTAGCGGCATTTACTACTCGATTGGTGGACTCTGCAAAAAGATATGTCAAGATTTCTCGTTTTTGTTCTACTTGATATTCTATATTTTGCAAATAGTTGATACAAACTCTAGATAACTGCATAAATTCGAAGGTTATGTAATGAAATAATAGTACCATGTTAAACATCTTTAACAACTCTAACAATTGATTTTCAAAACATTTGCCATGGCACCCAGAAAACACCACGGAATTATACATTATCACAATATAATATTTGATATAATTTCACAAAAAAGTTAACGACCAGAAGCGTTAATAAATTATGTTTTCATTATGTCTTTGTATAATTAAAACAAGTCACTAAACAAATGGGATTTATGACAACGTGATCATTTGAGTATTTAAAATGTTCAGTTTATCCCTATTTTAGGATAGTTAACATTTTATTGAGGTTTCTGTATTGGTGCGTGACAAGTGATTCAGTTACGTAAAATATTTTCCCTGTTGATTGACATATAAGTCTAGTATTTCATAGTAACCGTGTCAGCAGGAATCTTTATACAGTCCACAACTTTTCCTGTAAGTGGATTAAAATATAAATATGCGATGTATCAGATTAATTAAATGAAATAGATGATTTCATCACTGTTAATCTGTTGAATAAATAAATGTAGAGTAAGTATACTGCCGCGTTGAGCAATAATTAGGTATTATTTTTCTATCAATTAGTCATTTAATCTTTTGGATCAATACCTGGCTGTAACAGCTGCAAGAGAACTTACATAAAAAATATTTCCGCATTGTGTAAATATGCAGAATATGGTGATAAATGTGTCCTGTGTCAATTTTAATCTATTTAATCTGCGCTAACATATATTGATAGATAGATAGAAGTACGATTAGGACAAAAACATATGTAAAAACAAGGAATTTACACTACAATAAAGATTGGCCTCAAATTAGTTCTAAATACCTAATTATGTACTAGTGTGTACTATGTTCTTTAATACCTAGATATTTGATATCAAAGAACATATGAACATGAACAGTACTAAGAAATGTAGGAAATTTTATTTATACAGAACTTATCCAAAAATAATTGAATGTAAAGGGGGCTCTTACAAATATAATCTTGTTGAAAAAAGGCAGCAAATCATGCAACCGGCGACCGAGCACAAAAAGGAAAGAAATTCCCAAGGATAGAAATAAATAACATTTGATAACTATTTTGAGCAGCAAATTTAATTGATTTTGCCCCACAAAAAGAAGTCCAAATGATTTAAAGTCAGGAGATCGTGGCGGTCATGGTACCGGTCCTCCTCGTCCAATCCCTTGGTATTAATGCTTGGACACGCTGTACATGGTACGGATATAATTGAGCCTCGTGTATGATATGCCACACTGCTGCAATACGCCATGGACGTCTAGTTTATTAGTAAAAGGCTCTCTTTTTTCTAATAAACTTTTATTAGATACATTTTTCTGTGTTACTTCCCGTTTAAAAGTTATAACTTAAAAAATAAAGTTTATCTTCGTGAGATATTAATAATTTGAAAGAAAAAATCACAGACGCGTGTAATGAGTTAAACGGCG
Source organism: Monochamus alternatus (assembly GCA_037114965.1). Lineage (NCBI taxonomy): Eukaryota > Metazoa > Arthropoda > Insecta > Coleoptera > Cerambycidae > Monochamus > Monochamus alternatus. The sequence continues at coordinate 16,810,242 of CM073435.1, read as the reverse complement.
AAATGTTAATAAACGCAGCCCCAAAAGAAGTTAGGCGAAGAATGGATGTGTCTTAAAATGGGAGGTCATATAGAGACTGGACTGTAATATACAAGGTGAGTTTGTTAAACAAGTTAAAAATTAGGGAAACCTTAGTACAACTTTTGTCAGTGGCGGCTCCTAAGGGAGATACGCTCACTTAAAGGGGTAACCGTAGAAACAGTTTTTAATGCGTAGCAACAAAACGGTTCAACATTAAGTCTCGAAATGTTTGTGAGATATTAACCTTGACGTGTTTAATAAGTCTCGTAAACTACATTTCAAAATTTTCTACAGGGGCGTGAGAAAATGCAAGACTCTGGTATAAATTGAATCATATCTTTTTAGTAGTTAATGTTTTCTAGTTTCTGACTTGAAAATATTGAAATTTTAAGTATTTAACATAAAAAAGGTACTCTTGTTAAATTTCAATAGGATGTGACATTTTTCAGTAAATTCGATTTCAATCATTCTTAACGTACGCCACATTCAACATCCATAGCCAAATAAATTAATTGCAGTGTGCCATGACGAAAACTATTCTGACAGTTAATAAAAATGTCAAGAATTTTTAACACACTTAAGAGTAACAATTAAAAACAATAGTACAAATAAAAATACCGTAATATAAATAACAGAAAAACAACGCCTTTTGGTGCAAATAAATATTTTATAATTAGGTACATTTTTATTGGAAAACTTTGTACCATATCGGTGTGCGGCTGCTCTTGCGCTCCCATGACACTCCGTCTAACGTCAAAAGCATATCTATATACTCAGAATATGTATACTGTTGCATTTTTAAATAATTTTTATCTATTTTTGTTTACTATAAAATAGCACCGCGTAGACTCAAATAACACATAGTTAACTCAAACTAAAAATACTTGACATTTCTGTTAACTGTCAGACTAGTTGTTTTCTCCATGGCACACTGCAATTAATTTTGTTGGCTATGTATTGGATGTTAAATGTGGGTCACGTTAGGAATGATTGAAATCGAATTTACTGAAAAACGATATCCTATGGAAATTTAACAGAAGTACATTTTTTATGTTAAATACTTAATATTTTGGAGTCAGAAACTAGAAAAAATTAACTACAAAAAAGATATGATTCAATTTGTACCAGAGCCTTGCATTTTCTCACACCCCTGTAGAAAACATTGAAATGTAGTTTATGAAACTTATTAAGCACGTCAAAGTTAATATCTTACCAAAATTTTGTGGCTTAATGTTGAACCGTTTTGATGTTACGCATTAAAAACTGTTTCTGAGGTTACCCCTATAAGTGAGCGTATCTCACTTAGGAGCCGCTACTGACAAAAGTTGTACTAAGGTTTTCGTAATTTTTCGACTTGTTTTACAAGCTCACAAATTTTGAACACTTACTACTGTTACACCTCACATATGTAGTATGAGGGCGTTTGCCACATATTTAAAGTTTAGTTATTGTTATTATCGCCTTTTGTTTTAACTGTATTAAATAATTATCGAGTTTAATACTTTTATTTATTCTTAATGACATTTATGCTCTTTAAACAACGATTATTCAATTATTTTTCAACGGCTACTTGATCCTTCCACCGCTAATGCGATTTTTAGGTGGTATTTCTTTTGAGACTCTCTCATTTATAACTTTTAAACGGGAAGTAATACAGAAAAAAATCTCTAATAAAATTTATTAGTGAAAAGAGAGCTTTTTCACAGGAGAAAAATTTGGGTATGTTTCTGGGAAAAATATAATTGATTACGTCATTAGTCATATCTGTAAAATCCCAAATATAATACTTTTCGATTTTGATTGCTTACCTCATCCCATTGAACGTACAGTACGCCCGTACTATCGAGTTTGAGACACTCTGTACATATGTGTTTTAAATGTACACTTCTATCGTCTTGGTATATATAATAACACCAATAACTTCCTTCTTCTTCCATACCTTTCAATGATCTTATTACGTTTAGATTTAAATATGACAGAGGATGCATCTCATTAATCAAATATAAAAACGGATGGTTTCGTAACTCTTAAAATATTAAATAAATATATGCTGTTGAGCAAGAAGTATTTTTCAACCAATTAGTCGATTAAAAATATATTCTCCATGGTTTAATGCAGGAATTATAAACCACGTACATAAAAAGCAACTTCCGCGTTAAGCAAATGCAGAATATGTCTGGCAGTCTACAGATCGGTCCAGTTCCAAACGGATATAGCCCAAGTCTTTCATTTTGATAACTATCAGATCCTGCATTCGCAGGGCAAAAAATTACGATTGTTTATATTAGTACCGGTTATATAACGACCGGTAGGTTTGTCTACATAATTTGAGACTCGTTTTTTCCTACGGGTTAAGGATTGGCGTTTACAGCTGTTGGTTTATCGTTTTAAAAATTAGAAAGTTCGATGAAGACTTTTTGCTGGATGTCGGTAACCTCTTGGGTTTCTGTGATGACGGTGTTTATATAAAACTAATTTATAATTCAGATTTGTCACTTTCTTGCTATTTGCAAGCTTACGAGCCTTGTTGCGTAAGTGGCGTCATAAATCGCTTTATAAGACGCGTTATAAGATAAATAATTTCGTTTCTATTCATCCTTTTCGACTTTTCGCTTTCTCTGTAGGTCGACCTGCGTTAAATCTTCATTAGTGTCAATGAAATGTACGCCTGCAGCATGAGTAAATAGGAACATGAGAGATGAAACGTAATAACGATAATTTTCGATAAACATTAGTTAATCTGTACTGTCTGAAAACCGACCGTAAAACGAAAACTGAAAATTTCTTCAGTTTTGATTGGTCATGAAGGTGCTGTACAAGTTTCTTTTTATAATAATGACCAGAGTGGATGAAAGGGATACATTGGCCATAAAAGTGTAATGTTTTAATTCGTAATAAACCTTCACAAAAATAAGTTTTTGTGTAAAAAAGTTTCTGAATTGGTGAAATGATAACCAGATGAACTCATTCTCGGAAAACATTTTTATTTTTTATTTCAATATTATTTGTTTACTTATTTATTTATTGCTTCCAAACAGGCATCATTGCCTAATTACATGGTAAGTACGTAAGTAATAGCAATATACAATACAAGTAGTAACATATCATAGCACAGGTACAGTATAAGTACTTAAAAACTAGCAGAATTTAAACATAAATACAGCAGATAACACAAACAAAGAAGTAATTATAGATTATCAATCGAATATATATTTTTTATGGTTTAAAAAAAAAACACCAAAAAGATCCACACTATTCTTAGAGGAAACCTGGTTAACTAGACGAAACAGTATCAGAAGGGGTGCAAACTGGGTTGTCTTACGAATGGGGATGTAGAGAAGTTCATGCATTCTAGTATTTCTAAGATGGGTATCTAGTATTTCTAAGGGCCGTATTGGTCGGTTTTTTACATCATATTATTTATGATATCTCTGGTATGGTTGTAACAATTTGATTCAAATCTGGTATGATGTTAATACTTACGAATGTCTATAATTTACTGCAAACTTTACAAATTTTTTGTAGGTCAGTGGCATAGAAACGGGTAGGGTAGCGGGATTTCTTTGCCCCAACTTCTACGCCAATGATCTAATACTTATTTGAGGTAAATTTTTAGATTCCTTGGACAATTTGGCATAATACTTGTTTGAAATCGGTAAAGTGTCTCGTTCTGCCGAAAATCTCAATAATGTGGGAGGCCGTTCTCGGTGCTTCATAACAGGGAAGCATATTCAAGTTTGGGCCTAACTAAACTGTTATAAAGAGAGATAATTTAATTGATGTTCCGAAAATTTTTTGATTCTCGTATCACGAAACCTAAGGCTTTATAATCTGAGGCGGTTATATTTTCAATGTTCATTTTATACGATAGTTTGGAATAAATAGTTACACCTAAACCTTTAACAAAATTTTATTTGCTTAACTCGACATTATTCATTTTATACCGATAAGATATTGTTTGCTTATTACGAGTAAAGGTTATATTATAGCATTTTTGAACATTGAAATCAAGTTTATTAGTACGACTTCATTTAAAAGCCGCATCAATATCATGTTGGAGTAAAATAGAATCATTAAGGCATTCGATACGTTTATAAAACTTTAGGTCGTCTGCAAACATCAAGCAATTCAAATTCTGTAATACGTCAGTTATATCATTTATAAAAAATAAAAATAGTAGTGGCCCCAAATTAAACCCTTGGGGTACACTTGATTTATCACCTGATTTGTGTATTGGACTAATTATTGAGAATTTCCACAATGTAGGAAATTTATTGTATTTTAAGATTAGATTATAAATAAATAAAAGAGGCTTTTTGAGATAATCCAAGCAACCCTTCCAAACATATGGTGGTACACCATCCGAACCTGCCGATCGCTTAGGTTTTAATTTCTTAACAGATAAATTATAATCAATTTCAGTAATTTGCTTTATATTAGACATATGGTAGTATGATAATATAATTTTATTATACTCGTAAGTCTCAGGTTGATCAGAATACACAGATAAAAAGAATTTAGCAGGAATTACAAACTTCATCGGCTGGGATTATACCATTCCCATTATAAAAAGCAGACGCTGAACATGATTTTTTGTCTTTAATATATTTAAAAAAGTTTTTTTAATCCGATTGTATACCGGTTTCTATTTCAACTAAATAAGAACTGCAGGCTGCGCGAGTAACGTTTTTTAGTTTTTCTCTAATAGCTTCATATTTACTTTTAAATAGGTCCGAAACAGATTTTAATTTATTAAGTTGTTTATTTTCTTTTGTAATTCCCTGCGGAGTCATCATACTTAAGTTGATTTTACTGTCAACATGTGTGACATATCTATTTTCTGTAGAAATACTACTGGTAGTACTGGTGGTCTTGCTAGTAGTTGCAGCAGTAGGAAGTATTTGGCACACAATTTCCTTCTTCTGTTCCAGTGAATTTTCAATGTAGCCTTCAGCTACCGTCGAAGATTTCCATTCTCCATGTCTCTTGATGGTAGTAAGATTTGCACCAGAATCTGCTAACAATGTCGCCGATGAACGACGAAAACAGCGTCCGGTGTAGAGTTGAGGACTTGGTAGATTCAAGAACTCAATGCAATGTCAGCAGGCATTTTACCAAACATGTTAATTCCGACTGGATTCTTCACACATTTATTCTTCATATATTTAAGAAAAAGTCGTCTATGGTCAGCGTTGGGTGGCCGGAGTGCCATATACTTTCTAAAAGTTTAAATAGAATTCACCAACAACACTGCAAGTCCGAGGCACTTTCGTTTTAGTATCTGGTATGGTCATAACAACCGAAGTGCCCAAATATTCGATATTGTCGATGGTCATCTGACACAATTCCTCCCGGCGACACGCCCCGAAGACACCCACTATTGCTGCGACTTTCATCATCAGATACTTTTCGTCTTCTGCTTCTGTGAGAAATTTGTCGATATGCGTCTTCGTCAAAACTTTTGACTTTTTTGCTTGATATCCTTCACCCTTCCGTTTTAAAAAAGCAATAAGTTTATAATGTTTGCTTATATCTTGATCTTGCTTTATTTTTAACATAGTTTTGATCATGGAATAATTTGACCACAGCGTTGACGATTTCCATATCTTGGCTTTTTCCTCAAAATATGCCAGTAAAACACTTTCGTTACATTTCCCAGGGACCTTTTTAATAGTTTTTATATATTTTTAGGTATTAATAATATTGTGTGAAACTAACTACTCAGTGGACAAAAGCCCCAACCTGCGTTGAATTACACCCACAATATCTACCCATATATTCCTTATTATTAGCTTTTGTAACATTTTTATAAGCGATTTCGTACTGTTCCTTTGATTTCGCCGGCAATAATTCCAATGTTGCTGGACTGGCGGCTTCTTCGATTTCAGCAGGGATGGATTCGTTACGCTCATTATCGAGATTATTCATTATACTTATAATATTACTAGAAAATGCTCTCAATATTTTTGTGTTTTTTCTGTAACTAACAACAGCACTGGTTGCTACGAAAATTTTGGTTCATAAACATTGCGATCTGTGTGGTATTTTTTAATTTCTTATTTTTATTGAGTTTAAAGTTCTTCCGATTGTTTTGTAGAAAAAGTAGTGTATGATATACGTGTTAAAAGTGATTTTATTTTGTTCGTGAAGTTAAAAATCATCTTCACTCACAAAATAAAATCTTACTTTTAACACGTATATCATAAATAGCTATTTTGTAAAGAATAAAATCTTGTGTGCACCTCATGGTGGTTATTGGATCATACTGGATCTCAGTCGACATAATTACCATAGCGCACTTGATATATACTTAATAATCTGAACCATGCCAGTCTGAATTCATTAACTTAGATGGTTAAGAAAAACTTCAATGTTAAAAAACAAATAAGCTAAAGCTTGTTTGCAAAAATAATTATTGCATATGTGCTCTATGTAATCAGCATAATGTTTATGCAATGTACTAACAAATTTCCGATTCTAAAATTCAAATTCAAATTTTGTGTCAATTTCCTGAAATGTTATTATTATTATTATTTTTAATAAAGTAAGACATATTAATCTGAATCCAGTCTGCTTTAATTCTAGTAAGTTATTGTTAAAGTATGGGTTTCTTTACCAAATCCCCTGCATATATGCCAAATTCCTGAATAATATACTTCCCTACTGCTTAAATTAACTACATTTTTGCATCTAAGAAGAATGTACAATTTATTTTATTAACTATCAACTACAACATTGTTTTGTTGTTGTATATGTTTAATACTTGTATTAGCACACTTACTCAAAATGTCAGGGATACGACAGTATTGTTAGAGAAATAATAATAATCAGTAAATTACTAATTGACAGCTGTTATCTTCAATGATAAAAGGCTTGTTTGAGAAATGTTTCTGCTCCTCACAGAACCGCATACCTTTAACTAGTTTTTTATCCACGGCATTAGGAAGTGTCTAAAAATAAACTATTCAGATAGAGTAGGCACGGTGCAAAACTGGCGATTTTTTACATGTGCATTTTCATATATTTTAGAAAAGTATAGACGGATATCACTCTGTCTAACTTGTGGTCTACCGAGGTGACATTTAACAGCACTGTAGTGTACACGCCCAAACCAGTTCAAGGAATTAAATGGATGCGAATAAATTATGTAACACTCGTTTCCGGTTTCTTTTAATTTATTACAACTCATTCTACCACAATATTTCATATCGGTCAGTAGTTTTACATTTAAAGTTGAATGTTACTACATCTTTTATATATGTCATTACACGGAACAATTTGTTGAAAGATAAGGCAATTGGGGACAGGTAATTTTTTTATTGCTGCTAATACAATGGTCTCTTCTATTTCACATGTTTTAACCAATTTAAGCTTTAGGTAGTGCTTTTCCCAACAACTAAAAGCTGCTCAACGCAGTAATTTTGTTCTTTTTTATTGAAATACAGACTCACGGTGTGTTGCTGTATGCCATTTGTCATAATACTAAATAAAATTATTCAAATATCACCTAGAACGTGTTAACCAATTTTTCTATTGAAACGCAAAGATCAGAGTGTTATTGCTTACATATTTGTTCTTACATTAAACAATTTGTATAAGAACAGAATAATACATGGCGAGTTTAACAACTTAACTAACTAAATGCAGTTTTAAATAAGAAGTTTATAAGTCGCAAAAAATGTAATAAAAGCTCAAAAGAAATCAAGATAAAAGTCGTTTATAACAGGTATTACAATAGTTATTTGTACAGTAAGAGCAAAAAGCATGTATTTATTGCACAATACATGAATTTTCGCTCGAGACGATTTCAAATTTTGTTGAAGAGTATTTTACAACACAAGAAATATTACTAATTCTTAAAATAGTTTTAAGGACAACATGAACAGTTTAAACTAACGTTATTTTTATAAAACTTACTTTTTTTAGTTAATTTCAATTTTAATATCGCAGTTAGAGCAATTTTCTGTGGTAACTGATGAACAAACTTTATTTCCAATAATTTTTTGAATTTTTGTTTCATTTTTAATTGCGAAAGTCTCAGGTCCTTCACTTAACTCTTTTTCGAATTGTTGTGAAGTTTCCAGTACTGGTCAGTTTTTTTAGAAACTGACTCCACAGTGTAGTCCTCAGCTACAGTTAAAGATCATCCTTTCATCCTTTTAAGGCTTTTGACAAGGTTTAACATCAAACATTACTTGCGAAATTAGAAAATCTCCGCATACACGGTAATTTACTCATATGGACCAAATCATATTTAACTAACAGGTGTCAATATGTGAAAATAAATAACTGCACGTCAAATTATATAAATTCCACTTCAGGCATTCCACAGGAATTCCATCTTGGACCCTTGTTGTTCTCAATGTTTATAAAAGACATTAGTACCTGTTTGTCAGACACACAACTTTTTCTTAAACTTAGTAATATCTACAGTAGATGACTGCATAGTATTACAAAAAGATCTTAATAATTTAGCTTTTTATTGCCAAAATAATATATTATTTTTAAATTTTAACAAACGTTCTTCTCTTTCTCACGTTTGTTTAAAAATGTAAACTTTCCATATATTATTTTTCTTGAAATATATATGATGTTAAAGATCTTGGTGTAATTATAGATAAGAAATTTACACTTTAATAACATATTGATAATATTGTTAAAAAATTGTTAGGTTTCATTATACGTGCTACAGTGTCTTTCAGAAACCCATATTCAATTGTTACCTTGTACAGTTCATTAGTCAGACGTCATTTGGAGTTTGCTAGTATAGATTGGAATCCTATGTACTACATTTATACAAATAGGTTAAAAACAATTCATATGAAATTTATATGTCACCTTAATTTTACAGAAGATTGTTATACTATTACTAGTATGGGTAAGTACAAGCATTCATGATCTATTTTCGGTGTATATTTTTCATTATTTGGTAAGGTTTCATTCTTATTTTTAGGACAATTTATAATTCTCAAAAAACAGCTGTCTCATTATATTTACTCGTACACGAACATACGACACCAATATTGTAAAAAATAATGAACGCATGAAACGGTACTTGAAAAGGCGAAAACAGGATGTATAGTAGCAGTAGTGAGTATAGCAAGTGCTTCTAGTAGTAACAAGTTATTTTAAGATATGGCGATTCAAAATGTTATTAGTTATAAAAGAGCACAACTAATATCACTCAAATTTTTTAATGAAAACCATTTAAAACACCTATCAGGGTTTTCAACTTTTCTGTATTGTACTTGTACTGTAGTAAAAATACCAAATAAAAACTGCATATATTTATTATTTATATTTTACATGTACATTATTTAAAACACTGTTTTTTTTATGTATTCGTATTTTTTCAGAAACTGGGTATTTAATGTACTTTTATTTACTAGGCATATTACATGCAACATTTTTGCAATCTGAGGGACAACTAACCATTTTTCTATCGATTCGTAATATATAAAATTTCAATTCTTTAAAAACAAAGAGGTTTAAATTAAGAATTACCAGAAAATTCTTTAGGCACTCCAACTTTAACAATTTCTGTGTTAAATAACGTTTTATTACGTCTCTTTCCAAATTCCTAATGTAAAATTCAGATAAACAAGGTTATGTGAGGTTAACATAAATAAAATTTAATATATCTTTTCAAGTGATTTTTTTCCTGTTGCCTTTGTGTCTTTACAAACATTTTATTGATTTATTATAAGTTATATTTTGATAATACGTATGCAAATTGGATTTACAATCACTATTTGACTTACACAAATTCAAATAAAAAATTATCGAATCATAAACTAGACCATAGAACATTAATACTAATACCTAACTTTGACGCTAGCGCCCCTAGCGGAATTTAATGACACTGAGTTAATGTAAATGCTCTATTATATTATATTTTTACATAAGTTACTGAATAATGATGTAGATTGTAACGTCATATTAGAAAAATTACAATCTTCAACTTTCAGTTATTGTAAATTAATCTTTTTTTACCATTTTCTATTGGATAATCTTTTTTCTAAATCTAAAAGTTGATATGGGTCGGTCAGTGGTCGCGCGGTTTAAGGCGTCAGTACTTGAATCGAGGTGACTAGATCGGAGTTGGTTCGCGCCCAGCTGCCGGTAGACCGTATATAAGCTATATTCGTGGAGAGGATTGGCACCCTCTCTACGGGTATGGTAGGGTGGAATAATGTTAGCTTGGGTCAATGTGAGAGATTGATACCGGTTGATATTTGACTACCGCCCTAATTAATGAGGTTTTCCAGGTTTCCCTCATTCCTGCACTGAATAGTGGTTAGGGCCTACCAACATAAGTCGTTCCTGGGCGCAAATGCGGCCTGCTTAATAATAATATGCCGCCCCCTCTCCCGCACAAGTCTCCGACTTCTGGGCTAATCCCTGTGATTAGAATGATGGATAGAGATATTATTATTATTATTATTATATATTTAAAGTTATGTTAAATATTGTTAGATATGTTGTGGTATAATTTCAGTTTCTGTACAAGGCTTCAATTTAAAAAGTTATGACCAATTAACCATCAGTTTTTCTTTAGTTTTATTGGGTTTTTGCCACACTTCTGAAAAATAATAAAAATTAATTAAATAAGCTCTTGCGCCAAACGGAACAGTCAAGGGTTATTTTTGAAAATAAGTTTGCCTAACCAAAAAATCTCACACTGAAAAAAGCAGATAAGTAAAAAATAACAAAAATCACATCACTATCGCGCACTTCCGTATTATTGACGTTTCGAAAACTCTCTGTTTTCGTTTTCAAAATAGTAGTAAAAATATTAAACGTATGTCAAGTTTGACAGTTTAAAATTTGTTTATCTGCTTCCATAGAGATGTTAAATGATTTTTATTTTATTTTTACTTACTTCTTCTTGATATAACTGTAGCCAACAATGATCGATGTTTACTGAACAGCTTGACACACACTTATCTCCGTTCAACAAAATAATCGCGGTCTCTTTTAATTTTCTTTTTGTCGCGTTATCTTCCTTCTCTAAAATTTTTGCCGAACCCCATTGATTCATATGACCGTTTTCCCAAGCGTGTTCGCAAATTTTGGATTTTTCAAATTCCCATCTTTTTATATAAGTTTTATGTTCCTCAACTGCAACATTCATAGGCCGAGACGTTTCTCCAACATAATGTTTATTACATTCACAAGGTATACTGTAGATGCAATTTTTTGAATTTTGTATATCATTTTTTGGACGCGTTTTTGACAAAAATGATCGTAAGGTATTAGTTGTCTGAAAAACTGTTCGAATATTAAATTTATTACCGATTCTTCTTAACTTTTCTGATAATATAGGAATGTATGGAATTTTTATTGTATGATTAATTTCTTTTATTTGTCTTAAAGTGTTAGTTTTATCTGTAATATTTTTGAATGTTTTATCAACAAAATTTGGAGGGTATTCATTATTTATTAAAACATTTTTAATAAATTTTAGTTCGTTGTTAAAAATATCATTGTTTGATGAAATTAATTTTGCTCTATCATATAAACATTTAACAACACCTGTCTTAATATCGATGTGATGGTTAAATTTAAAATTTAAATATCTATTGGTGTTAGTTTGTTTTCTATAAACACTTGTTTCTACAGAATTATCGTGTTTTTTAATTAAAACATCTAAAAATGGTAGCATATTAACCATCAGTTATTCTCATTAAAAATGTCAGCTAATCACTGGGATAAATCAATTTTTATGCCATAGATTTTGGTTCTCTCTCTTGGTAGAAATCTATCCCTCCTAATTAAAATATTGATTTAATTCTGCAAAGAATACCGTTTATTATCCTAATGTGGAGCACCAAATTTGAAGAAAAAGTAAAACCGAAACTGTGGTTGCAGTTTTGTGATAACAATTAAAAGTTTTCGACACTATACCTAGCCTATATTTTCTAAGTATTTTCTCTGTGGTTAGAATGTAAAAATTACGAAATATTTAGTATTCGGTACCCACCTTGTTCCACTTATTTCCTAAAATATTTGCAACACTTTGATTTTGTGTCACTGAATTGGAAATTGGCTCATTGTCCAATAAAATAGCAGTCATAGAAACGCTATACATAAAAAGACATGAATATTAGAAACATCTTGACGAAAGAAAGTAACGAAGTGAAGCCTGCTAAATAGGTTAAGCTGGATGTAATTTATTGATATCGATCTAAAATGCAAATCGACTTTTACATTTGTGGGCAGAACAAATAATAAGGCCAATACCTTTTTCTAATCAAACAGGTAAGAGAATTGATTGTTTCAATAGTCAGATGGATACATTAAGATGCAAAAAAGTTCTGCCATTTAAAAGAAACATGATGTGCCACAAGTGGCGCCCTCTACTAGTGACGTCGAAATTAGAAATATATTTGAATTTTTCGTCCGCAAAAACCCCGATTTACAATTATTTACAAATATCGAAAATAAAATTTTAACTTTAACACCCTGTATTTCCGTTAATATTGAGTTTTCAAAAAATTGTTATTGGATTTTGTGACCCTAATTTTTTGTGAGGAATCACCTCCTGAAGACTTGACGCATAATTTTCGGACACCCTGTATATAAAGCTGTTTACAGGCCTTTGAGGACCAGAGCTGTGTTATTTTCCTACACTCCGTTCTGTTTCTCGTCTTTCTTTTCTAATCTGTTACTTTTTTCTGGCTTAGATATATTGCCACTGCCTCTCTCCATTGCTTTCTTGGTCTTCCCCTTTTCTTCTTGTAGTCAGATTTACTCCTTACAATTTTTTTAACTATCATCTTCTATATGTTTAAGATGCCCTAGCCACTGCACTCTTCTGGCTTTAACATCATCTATTATTATAATTGCTTTTAGTATTTTTTAGGGTCATTTTCAATAGCCTAATCAGTTTGATTGGTATTGCTTCAATAGTTTACTTAGTTTCTTCCTTTTGACAGAATCATACTCGTATGTTTTCCTATCCACGAGTAAGATCATTGTTTTAATCCGATATTCATAGCATGTAATAATCTTAATCATTTATTAATACATTTTTTTCATCAGACTGGAAGCATTGAATTCCGCCATCGTCTTCAAAATGAAGTAAGATCTGATGATTCCCATTGATCCAACAGTACACCAAACAATCTCCTTTGGAATGCGCAGTGGTTTTCCATGAACTTCCCTAGGGTTTTTGTCAGGCTAATAGCGATAATTCTGTTTATTGGCAAATACGGATAAATAAAAATTGGCTTTGATATTTCATTGGCAATATCGTGACAATATTGGAATCTATTTTATTTGTGACGTGTATTTAGTTCTTGGACAAATTAGATTTTGTAGGAATGGAATTTTCGTACTAAATGCAAAATTCTTTGAAGGCTTCTTTTAGAAATATTAAAAGTTAAAAAATGTCACTTGTGAACATTTAGGACTAAGATCAAATGCATTTGTTTCATGGTCAGTCGAGATACTCGATCTCCTCAACCTCCAAATTCTATACGAAACACGCGTTGTACCACAAATAATAATACAAATTAAAAGTGTATTATGTTTTGTTCAAAAAGTATCTAGTGTTAAAAATGGTAACATTGCTATGCCGAACCCTGTACAACAATGAGTCCAGAATTGTGTGAAGGCAAGGTGGCAATTACAATTTCTGTTGCTTTACCATTTGATTCTAAATTATCCTTTAAACATGCATCTCCTTCTTAATTACGCTTTTGATTTTATGGAGTATGTAATGAGTTTGTTTATACTGCGGTGCGGTGAAAAAAGCCGTTAGAAACTCATTTGCATTGCGAATTGCTACAGCAAAATAAAGACTTATTAAAAAGCGATGTTGTACACAATGAGAACGTGTTCTTCGTTACACGTTTACTAAGCACAGATTAATCTAGAGTTCCAATACATATTTGCTATGCATAGCGCTAACAAAAGGAACTGTGATTTAAAGCGGTTGTGGGATTCCTTCGATTGTTGTGGAAATAAATGAAAGTGATGTATTTGATTGAGGGTATTCTATGCAAACGTACCTGCAATACTGTCGAGATAACTGCGTTCCCGGTAACCATAAATTCAGTCTGGTAAATCATGACAAAGAAGACAAACATTATTTAACAGAGAGGGCAGTAAGTTATGGATAGAGATATATATTTATGTAAACTACTTTAACAGATGATTCAAAGGCTCTATTACTTCTTATGGAAACAGAAGTAAGTGTCAGAAGACACAGGTTTATATTAAAAAACGTTTTAGATCTGGGGATCTGAAGGGGAAAAACGCGAGCCTTGATTTTTCAAAAAAAAAAAAAAAATGCACAGTGTCCCATCTACCCATTCTCAACATAGGGCAATAATAAGGGGATGCCATCCTTTCTGAAAACAGCAAAATATTTCTAAAAATATGTACTCAGTTTGCTACCTATCAATTTGCAATGTAGGGCCGTAATGAAAGGATGCTATTCTCATATTACGAAAAGGTATTCTGTGGACGAAAGCCTCACTGAGTAAGTTAAATCAAAGTACAGTACAGTTATATTTAAAATATTAAGTATTTTCATAGATTTCTGTAACTAAAACTTTCTTGGTTGGTATTTGTTCATTTGACTTCTGTACTTTTTAAAATATCCAGGTAACATTCCTGTCATTTGCTAATCCTCGTACTATTCGGTTATTAAATAGTTGAATGATTTTCTAAATTTAAAGTAATAAATAAATGTCTATAGTAAAAACTCTTTCACAAGCACTCTATGATATGTTTGAAACTATTAAACTGAAAGTGAAATTCTCCTTTTAAGTTATTCCTTAATATGTATACCTGCTTATTTTAGCAATATTAATTATTGTTTGTTTTACTATACCAGTTCTTTCCTCAGCAATGCGGATACTTATTATAATATTCTATAAGTGATAGTACTTATCTTTAGAAAGCCAGCGTAAAACGCAATAAAAAAAATGTGTCCGAAAGGCTTGACAGTTATTAAGTATCGTATCACTTTTCCCTATGAAAGTAAAAGTAAATTGTGTGAAAGGATGTGAGTGCGATATATCATTGAATGTACAGTTCTTGTTTAGGATTTAATATCAAGGGACAGAGGTTTTATAACTTTTGTATAGCGCCGAGCGTTAAACTGCATTTTATAGTAAAATTTTTCAAGTGATAAGTATCACTTTAAGGCCCGAGGGCCTTATTAACGCCCTCTGGCGTTAAGTATTATAATGCACTAAATATTCACTCTCTTTAACTGATGATGTGTACTCTATTTTTATTGAAGACAAATATCATTTTGTGTACCACATTTTATGAAAAGGGTAAATAACTACAAACAATAAATTACAATTTAATAATACTAATATAATTATGAATTACATTTCTGTGTTTACAATTCAATTAACTAAATTAGTTATAAAAATATTAGAACAGAATTTGTCCTGTCCATTTTCTACTTGTTCTGCAGGACTTCAGTAACACTAGTGTTTTTGGAAAATTCTGAGAAGATCCAGAGCACCTACTAGTTGAAGGCATATTAGTGCCAATATACTTTTTGAATATTTCCACTTTGTTGGACATTTTACAATTTTCAATATAACCTTCAGCAACAGTGGTTGATTTCCAACCACTATGGCGTTTAATATTAGTTATACCTATTCCAGAGTCGGCTAATAAAGTAGTCGAAGAACGCCGAAAATAATACCCGGCATATACCTTTGGGTTTGGTAATTTATGATAGTATTTTGTACGGAATCTCACCTAACGTATTTTTTCCAACCACTTGTTATTATTATAACATATAAAAAACGTTGATGCTCAGTATCCAGTTGACGAAAAGATGTATATAATAATAATAATAATATAATAATAATATATGTCTTTATTGTTTTCAGTAATAAAAACAAAGGGAGAAGTTTAGCTGACGCTACTCTTACACTTAACCCTTAAATTTAAAATATATAATGATGTGATGTACAAAACTGAGCCATATCTAACGTATTTTTTGTTCTTATATGAACATTATGCAATGTTCCTCTCATTTGCAATTTTTCTGCGAGGTAACTAGGAATACCAGTATTAAGCAATTTGTGGACAAAAATTAAATAATGCTGTATAACTATATTTTCCATATTTAACCAGCCCAGAATTTTTATTTTATCCGAAACATGGTCAAATTTCCTCAGTCCAAATATAAAACGACAACATGCATTCTGAATCTTTTGAATTCGGTTTTTTGTTATTTTATCTAAGCATGGAAAATAAACCAGGTCACAATAGCTGAACATAGGCAAAATTAAAGTTTCACACAGTTTAAAATTCAAAATAAATCTATTTGAATATAATAATTTCAAAGAAACGAAGGATTTTTGGATTAATTTATTGACATGCTTATCAAATCTCAATTTTTCATCTATTAAAATGCCCAAGTTTTTCATAGTTTTCACAAACTGCAAACTTTGACCCTCGACACGTATATCCAAGACAGCCTGAAACAGTTCACGTTTTTTATTGGAACAAAACAACATAGCACTACTTTTCTGAGGATTAATTTTTAAGTTGTGTTCTTTAGAAAATGACACAATGCTCTCGAGATCTTCATTTAGCTTATTTGAAACATCATGTACTTCAGAACTGTCAAAATTACATAAAATTTGAGTGTCGTCAGCATAAGCCTGCATAATTGAAAATTTTAAAGTACAGAAAATTTCAGCTGTATATACAAGAAATAGTAATGGACCCAATATGGACCCTTGAGAAACTCCAGAGCAAATGGATCTCTGATCAGATATACTATTGCCGATTTTAACTCTCTGACAACGACCAGTCAGATAACTATTAAAAAAGAAAACCGATATGTCGTCAAAACCATAAAAAATTAGCTTAGCTCTCATAAGGTCATGGTCAATAGTATCAAACGCCTTCGTCTTCTGTATATATCCAAATATCTTCCTAACTTGTTTTCATTATCATCATGATTGTTCATTAAAACTATTTCATTGGGGGCATCTCTCAGAAAAGTGTCAATTTCCTCTCTAGGTAATATTCTTGACTACTTTGGTTTGTAATCATCATTTTTTCATTTTAAGATTATTATTAATCTTGGATATTTGCTAATGTCGATGTTATGATGTAAAAGTACAGTTGCCTTTAACATGGAATAATACGACTACAAAGAGCACGGCTTACAGTCCCCACATTTTTCCAAAAAATATGCTAGGAGCACAGTTTCAGTGTAGTGTTTCACGTTTTGAAAGGAACACTATTTAACAAAATTATCATAGGTTCTGTTGTATTTTTATTTTCCCGATAATAGACTTTCTTCCTCTTCCTCCGCCACTTTAAAAATTTCAGAACGTCTTCGCTGTACTATCAGTATTGAAATCTATACTTCACTTCCATTACTTCACTTTGCTAGATGTTTTTCGCCTACTAAATATGGCTTACATGAAAACTGTTGCATTTGTTGATATTATTGCTAGGCATCTGTAACATTTGTCAATGCGGCTCCAACAAAAATTACTTGATTTTAGTTATGGAGAGACTTATTTCCACCAACGAAGAAGAGCATTAGCTTTTGTGTCTTAATGTCGTGACTTGAAAATTGGTGTTCATTTCCTTCAGTTTAACAGGTCGAGTATATTTTTTTCGATTTGCTGTCTTTCTCAAACCTTCCGACTACAGTTTAAAATTAATTACATTATGACTGAATCACCCTGTATATCTTATAGAATAAAGTAGACACAGGCATGGGATGTTTAAAGTGGTTTGCCCTGTATCTAACAGTTATTTCTTAAATTTTCGAATAAAATATAAGTGATTTCATATATTACAGAGTAGTGCTATAATTCAATTTACCATCGTATCTGAATTTATAATGATTTCGTCATTTGAAGAATCACATTACAGCAATTTAAGTTTTCAATTACTTCTTCCTCATTGTAATATGTCTTCACTCAACAGCATTAGTAGCATCATCTTGATGCAAACGACATGCCATTTGGTAAATATAGAATTAAGTACATTGCGATAAGCATACAAATTTTTTTGTAGCTTCTCTCCAGGAACAGACGCAGCTTCTTCGTGCAGATTAAACAAGTGATGGCAATTACACACAATAAATAAACACTTGCATACAGAGTCAAACGTAAATCTCGTGAATTTAATAGCTTTTCGAGTAGAATCACCACATAGTCGTAGATTCTACTCCTACGACTAACTTTACACTTCCTAGTTGAAACGTCTGGGTATTCTCGCTATAGTATAAAAGATTAATAGCTACCAGAAGTGTGGATTTAGAAACCATGTGCAACTATTAAAAACGCGGCGTTTCCTACATCTTCGGAATGTAGCGGATTATACAGTGAATGTTACATCATTGTATTTATTGATCAGTTTCAACCATAAACAAATAATTTCTAATATGGATTAGATTCCGTTTATCTGATTTAGAAATACAGATTTGAATATAAATTGGATTTGTTGCAAGTACATATTTACATAGCAATAATTTCGTGTTTAAGAAACATCCTGCCCTAATATTTGGTGAAATTACATATATTTTTTATCCAATATTGCAATAATGCGTTACGTGTTTCTGTACTGGTTGTGTAACAGAAAATATGTGTGGTTTTCTTGGTGAAATCTTCGATGGGTAAGGTTCCCTTGCAAAAACGATCCTGCTTCAACCGAACTAAAGGACATTTACTTACAAAGAACTATTTTCAGAATTCTTGGATAAGACAGTTAAGTTTTCTATTCTTCTGATACTCGAATTACTTCATTTTGTATTAACAAAACTCTCAATTGAGACGTAATTTTAAATTGACCTATATTTGGGATAACATTACAGAGAGACAGTGTAACCGTTATTGGCAATTTTTGAAAGTGTTTCTGAAAACTAATAAAAAAATGCATAATTAATTAAAAGGTTATAGTATCAATTTAATTTGAAAACGTTTACATGTCCCAAAGATTATAAAATATTAGTTTTCTTTTCTTAAAATGGGTCAAATCTAGATACCATTCCAACGCGAACCCATTACAATATCATCAAATGCGACCCAAGGTCGCCAGTAAAAAGTAAATGACACGTATAGGACGCCCTGCTCCTTAAGTTTACCTTACAAATACAACTCAGTTGACCAACTCAATTGGCACCTCTAACGATGGATGCTGCAATTAGTAGATAGTAACGAGTGAAAGGCTCAGTTGAAGAAAAATGAAGCAGCATCTGACTTGAAGGCTTGCAAGATGATCTAATTTTGTCTGCTATTCGCATTCGTTTATCGTATCACGATCTTTGACGCATGACTGGGTTTGGTGGACTCTACAATGTTTAAACGGAAAGTCGCAGTGACGTTGTTCTACTCGATGTATTAGTTTAAACATAGGTGATTCATTTTCTATTTTCTAAACCAGTTAAGAATAGAAATATACAGTATGCGCCAAAAGTATGGAATAAATTCAATAAAAACGAAACAATTATTTTTTGGAAAAAATCCTCGAACAGGTCGATTTTTAATTTAAAAAATACATATTTTAGCGTAAAATGCGATTTTCAATTGTCATTTGTTTTCGAGTAATGACGTCATCGATTTTTTTTAAATGGTAACACCATATTTTTTTCCTTGATTCTGAAAGATCGTTTAATTCTCTATCAGTCAGTACTAAAATTTTGCCCTCTTACATAGGAAAGTTTTCGAGTAAATGACGATTGAATGTTAAAAAACTTAAATCAATTAAAATAAAGCAAAAACGTTATCAAGTTTAGTTTTTCGAATTCCATAGTTCTTTTATGGATCACGTAGGTGAAAATCTTTGCAAAGTGTCATTGTCACATCGATTTTCTAATAAGTATTGTAAGCGACATAGAAATTATTATTCAATTTAAAGTATTATGGCACATTTAACTGTTACTAGAACTCAGCAGGAAGTTTGCGATTTATTTAATGAAAAATATCCAGATCGCCCTATCAGTCAATCAACAGTCAGTAAGGTAGAGTCTAAATTTAGAGAAACTGGCAATGTTGTAAATATTCCAAAATCTGGACGTCCAAGCATTAATGAAAATCAGAAAAGGAACATTTTGATAAGTATGGTGGACAATCCTCGTAATTCTTCACGATTGGTTGCATTAGACAATGACACTAGTCAGAGCACAGTGCTACGTATATTGAGGAAGGAAAAATATCATCCCTACAAAATTCAACTTATGCAGGAACTCAATGAAGATGATCCCGATCGCCGCTTACACTTTTGCGAAATTCTAATGGATTTATGTCAAGGAAATAGAAATTTACACCGGCAAATACTTTTTTCAGATGAGGCCACATTTTGTCTGAATGGTACGGTAAACCGTCAAACTTGCAGATATTGGAGTCGGGAAAATCCTCATTGAATGGCAGAGGCACATACCCAACACCCTCAGAAATTAAATGTGTGGGCTGGACGACAGAATAGTAGGGCTTTTCTTCTTTGAAGGAACCCTTACAGGACAAAGATATTTAGAGTTTCTAGAAAATGACCTTGTTCCAGCCCTTGCAGTAATTTTCTCTAACGATAATGACTCTGACATTCCTGACGATACCATATGGTCTCAGCAAGACGGTGCACCTCCGCACTATGCGCGCCCTGTACGAGATTTTTTGGACAACTGTTTTCCTGGGAGGTGGATCGGCAGACGCTGACCGATAGAATGGCCTACAAGATCGCCAGATCTTACACCTCTTGACTATTTTTTATGGGGATACTTGAAGTCAAAAGTGTACATTAATAAACCACGTAATTTAGAAGAACTTCAAAATCGCATTCGGGACGAAATACGCAGAGTTACCCCAGAAATCATTCATAATGTGCAAGAATAATTTCTTCACAGACTTGCGCATTGTCAAGAAGTTGGTGGATGGCAATTCGAACATTTAATTTAAGTATAAAATTTAATCAATTGTATTTTATTTTACATACCTCAGAATTGTTACTTTTTTATGGATAAAATTTACGTTTTCTAACATTCAATCGTCATTTACTCGAAAACTTTCCTATGTAAGAGGGCAAAATTTTAGTACTGTCTGATAGAGAATTAAACGATCTTTCAGAATCAAGGAAAAAAATATGGTGTTGCCATTTAAAAAAAATCGATGACGTCATTACTCGAAAACAAATGACATTTGAAAGTCGCATTTTACTCTAAAATATGTATTTTTTAAATTAAAAATAGACCTGTTCGAGGATTTTTCCCAAAAAATAATTGTTTCGTTTTTATTGAATTTATTCCATACTTTTGGCGCATACTGTATACATTGAAACAATATTTATATTTTTCTTAATCAAAATTGATTTTACAGTTTTTTTTCCTGTCTATAATATTTGCCTATTTTTCCACACAGGTTTTTTTTACAAAAATTTAGAGAGATAAATTTGCAGTATATAAAGGAATAGAAGTAAACAACATTGTAAATTACCCGTGTATTCAGGACATTTATACTGATTATCAGATCATTTGCAATAGTAATGTAACAATATAAGCTCAAATATTCTTCTAATGGCTAATACCTATTATCTAGGTATAAATGAAACGTCGTTAAAGGTATGGGGAGATCTGTATAGCAAAAGTTTATCTATTTACTTAAGCAGGACAAGATGATACACTTCCAAGGACGTGTGCTACAAACAGAGGCAATTTGTTACTTAAACTTTGCAGTAGAGTATTAAATGCAATTTACAATAATGACAAAAGCGTAATTTGTCAGAAATTTGAGAGCGTCGTTGGAGATGCCCCTTGTACCTTATGACCTATAAACGACAATTTCTGAACCTTGTTGCCATACTGGTAGTGTACCTTATAAAACTATTGACAAATTGACATTGGCTATGGCTAATATACATCGGTTGATTCTTTAGCTTTATTACAAACTTTGACAATGAAAATTAGAATTAACTTCATGAAGAAATGTTTATATAAACACAGTTTCTATCTGTTTTTATATGCAGATTTTTAAAAGGTTTTTAATTTGAAAAAACAGGCACAAATGCGTCATTTCCAGCATAAATTTAGTAGTTTTTTGGCGTGGCTTATTTATCAACCCATTGATTATAAACGGTGGAAATTTTATTGGAAGTAGCATAACTTCTTGAACAACATATTTTTTATAAATGGGTTGGTAATGGTTCTATACCATGACCACTTAGATCATCCAACCTGAGTCTTTGCAATTTTTGTTTATGGGTCACTTCAAACAATTTGTTTATCTGGTGAAAATAAATGCAATCAGCTATTACTGAGGATTCAATATACTGAAACAGATATTAGAAATACTATGAATTTTCTAGTAGTAGTGCAAGAGTTATTTTATTTTTGTCAGTGTGTGTTGAATAAATAATTATTTTTAATACATGCTGCAGCTAAATTATGCTTTCTGTTAATGTTCTGCTCATTTCCTCATTAAAAACTAAATCTCCTTTTTATTTTCAAAGTATGCATACAAATATTTACAATCTTGTGATACGTTGGTTGGCATATCTCTATTTTCATTGTTGATCAACTTTAAGGTCCTAAAATTAAGATTTTTGTAATGCCTTGCAGCAGTCCATTTCTAGTTAGTCATCATGAAATATAAGTTTTAAAAATGTAGGTATAGTAATGCATGCATTGTAGTCTAGTAGTATTATGTGGTTTTAGATAAAATAATCATTGCCTTATAATCATACTGTTTCAAAATATGTGCGTGCAATGCCAAGAAGTAATTACGATAACTTATTCGATATGTTTTCCATTTGTACCGTATTTTGCAACTAGATACTCTTCTTATCTAAAGCAATATCGCTATTAGTAACGAAGTTACTCCAGAGTATTGTTCATCTATAACAGATCATCAGGTTCGATAGGCTTGTCCTATTTTGTGCTTATGAAATTACAGATGCAGATTGTTTTCATAATTTTACAATAAAATAGGAAAACAGTGTGCACGATGGTTCGTTTAACCTGATCATAATATTAGAAATTGAAGATTAATTCTAAAATTTTAAATAAATTACATATTTCAAGACCATAATCAAAAGTAGGACACGGCATGTTGAATATACACCCTTTCTAAAGTTAAATTTACAGTCAATTAATATGATAAGATATACATGTTTATTATTACTAAATACAAATAACAAACTTATTGTTTAGAATTGTGTGTAGGTACTAATATGCATAGAACAATCAGTAATAAACCAGCTGACAAAAAATGTTAATAGTTTCTAGCAACGATGCAACAATAGATTTTAAATTTATCAAAAAAGCTCAGCAAATTTAAAAAATTCAGAGACACGAGGAGTGGAAATTAGCTAGGAAAATTTTACATTTTCTTCTATTTTTATTGTATCTTTGATAAATATGGAGGTAAAATAAATATGTTAGTTCTAAGAAAATGACAGAGGTAAATTTCGACGGCAGATTTTAACGCCTTCGCAGTGAAACAGACATTCCTATGTCGAAATCAAGCGATTACGTCCCATGACAAGCGCTTGCTAATGATCATGAGTTGCCAGTGTAAGAAGTTAAATAGATACAGCATGATCATCTTCATGTATCCATGCGCCTGTCCTCTCGCAGCCGTCAACAATTTTCGTTTGACCCTTGAGTATCATTAAAATAATTGAGTATTGTTGATTACTGCAAATTGTTTCGCCTTGAAATATTCTAATGCGAATTTTGTAATATGAGGATAATAATTCATTACTAAAAATAAAAAATGGCACTATGCTTTAAAAGGATTTTCGTTACTTCCTGGTATAATGTCATTAATTTGAAAAAAAAACACCATACATAGATTTCTGACAGTAAACTAGTAAAATTAAAATTTAACTTATGTGAAGAAAAGGTGTTTTCAAATCACTAAAATGTAAAGAATGTTTTGATTTCTTTAATTTTATGGTTTCTATACATTTTTATTCAATTTATAAATAGTCGGATATCACGTTTTTTTCCATCTTCCAATGTTTTATGTCATAGAAAAATGTTATTGGCACTATTTAGTGTACAGTAGACGTTCGGTCGTGATCGTAAATAATATTTGACATTATTTTGAATAATAGGCATCTGTAAACTATATCTACTCAATAATGAGCATTTATATTGATACAGAAGCTCACCTACCTTATTAGTTTGTTAATTATGTTCTAATTTGCGTTAAAATTTATAATTTTTGTGATACTTTCAATTTGACGTTTTCAAGCACATTCCAGGCCATATTCTATTTGAATCTTGATACGTTCTCGAGGCTTCGGAGACTTCTAGAGCCCTAAAAATATATTTGATAAAAATATATTTAAACGGATCAGTTTTGACAGTTGCAAATTTGTTTGAAGTTATATTTGTTGTGCAATCAAGCAGTAACAATAATGTTTTTCTTTTTACGTGATGTGTTTCAAGGTTAAGTCAACGTAGATGTTACACTGGTGTCAGAAGTTCTACAAAGAAGACAAGTGAATCCCAGTAACGAGACCAAGAGCGGCGGAAATGGAGGAAGCAGTCAATGGGAATGATGAAAGATATGAAAGAATATTTTAAAAAAGAATGGAGAACAGCCAAGATGAAATGAAGAATAGTCAAGACGAAATGATGAAAGATCTGAACAAGGAAATTAAAAATAGTCTAGAAGAAAAACATAATCAGGAAGAATTAAGAAATGTAGTGAAAACCAGTTTACAAGAAAACAATAAGAAGTTCTAAGAGGCAATTAAAATTAAACTCAATGAATTTGAGGGAACTGCTGAAGAAATTAATCAATTAAGAAATGAGGTACCAGATAAGATCGAGGTCGTAGAAAAAAATATGACAATGTTGCAAAGTCTCAAGCCCGAAATCCCAGTTGTCCGCGAAGGAACCATTTAAGACTGAGAGTAGTTTTTTCCATCGTCAAGGATTAAGGCACTAACTTTTGATGGAAAGGTGTCATGGAGTACTTACCTTTAACAATTTGAAGCAGCTGCCTTGGCAAACAACTGGTCAGATGAAAAAAAGCCACTTAAAGTTGCTCTACTGGGTGAAGCTATGGAGATATTAAGCTGAACTAACACTAGCTGAGGATAAACAAAAGGACTATGGAACACTGAAGAGTAAAGAGAACTGAGGTATGGTGAGGCTCATCTACAACGCGTTTACCAGTCACAATTAGTATGACCTGGAATGTTTTAGAAAACGTCATAATAAAGGTATCACAAAAAATAAATTCGCAAACTGAAACATAATTAACAAACTGCTTTGCTATTTTGGTTGGTGCGTTGTGTCAAAGTTAATTATCAACAATTTATAGTCAAACCATTTTTTACTAAGACCATATCAGTTTCAATTAGTATTTTTAGAGTCTGCTTTATAAAAAATTGCAGTATCATCTGCATATCCAATTATTTCCTCTCTGGTCTGAATAGAGAACAAACCGCCAACATATATAGAAAATAACAGGGAACCCAAGACAGTACCTTGTGGAACTCCATAATCCATCGACATTTGATCGCTCAGTACATCGTTAACTCTCACGTACTGATGTCTGTCAGATAAATAGCTTTCAAATAGTTTCAGAAAATTATTTCTAATTCCAATATCTTCCAGTGACTGTAAGAATAAACGATGGCTACCGTATCAAATGCTTTTGGTCCAAGGTCCAAGAAAATGCATATAGACGGACTGCCCGCATCCAGAGCAGAGTTGGTTTGGAATAACAGAAGAGTGTATATTATTAGTAGTTTATTAAAATAATTAGTGTATGAAAACCCTCTATCTCTTTATACAGGGTGTCCCTAAAAGGTCTTTACAACGGTCGATCAGATACAGTGCAGCTCAAAATAAGTCGATTTAACTAAACTTACCTTAGCTCAAAGTTGCCCCGTTTAGGCGCTATACGACCCTGAAGTTGCAATTTTGAAATCGTTTTTTTGTTATAAATTTAAAACGCGATATTTTTTCAGTTAACGTTCACTTAAATATTAACCGTTCTTATATTGGCAAGACTTCTTGCCCTAGCAATATATCTTGTCTTGTCACGAAAAAATTTTTCTTAAATCTTCTCCTGCAATTCGAGCTGTCAAGTCTTGTCTTGGTCTCATCTTGTCTTGTTTTTTTGAGGCCAAGACAACATCAAGAAAAAGCAAGACAAGATGCTAGCACTAGTATTATTTTAATTTAAAATTACATAAAACAATCCAAGGAAACAGTCTGTTACTAATTGAAATCACTATATACTGAACGGTCGATCATCAATCGGAATTGTAAAATTAACCAAACCCGACGCCTTTTGAATTCGAAACGCCTTCCTCAAGAGGAATTTCACTTTTCATGCGTGTCATACATACGTAACGGCTGCCATATGACGGCCGAGATGAGAAAGAGACAGAGAGCTTCACACGGAAGAAAGTAAAAGTGAATATCGCCTGTGAGCAGCAGGTCTGCAATCTGAGCTAAAAATGATGCAAATAGTGTAATGGGAATGCGTATTTTACAAACCTTGTGAAATATTCTGTTTAATAGTTAACACTTGCGAAAGTAAGTAAACAATAATTATACTAATATGCCAACCTTTCCTTCACACATGTCCTTTTTTACTCGCTTGACCCTTGAAGTATAAAAAGAACTAGACATCACTTCGTACTTTATAGATTCCACCCAAATTTAATATAGGAAAGGTTTAAAAGGTTTTGATTCGTATCCCTTCGTATTTTATAGAACTATATCTTCTTACGCATTAGGAAGTATGAAATAATTTATTAATACAGGTAACATACGTCTAACATTAACTTGTGAAAGTATATAACACATATAAAGTATTCGTTTCAATGCAGTTGTGGTAAATTTAACACTCGACTTAAAGAGGAAATTAAAAAGTCAACCTCGACAAAATAAAAATTTTATTGCTGAACAAAGCACTTTACTAGCATTCATAATAAAGTAAATAGTAGGAAGATAAAAACAATAAATTGTCTATATAATGTCCCTGGAAATGCAGAAAAAATGAATCATTGAGTAATCAATATCTCACGTAAAAAGATATTAAAAAACTATTGCAATGGTTGTATCGTAACGTAGCGTAGCACCAAAATTAAAGCATACAACGCAGTTACATTCAACGTGGGTAGAATTCATCTTTTAAGAACATGAAACATTTAAGGAAAAACCAGGGAAAACGTAGTAGCTAGTAAGGTAAGTGGATATAATAATCAAGGCAGAAATAATTACTGCCATTGCGCAAAGCAAACGATAATAAAGTAAAAGGAAAGGAAAGGAATGGAATGGAAAAGTTGAACTAAAAATGAAGATCTAGGAAAAATTGGATAAAGAGAAGACAATGAGAAAAATGATAGCTTGATAGAATAGGAGAACCGAAAGAACTCTATCAAGGTTTCCAAATGTACAATATAATGAACAAGTAATATCTTAATTTAAATTACTTTTTGAATAACGAAAATATCAAAATTTGTGGAGTGGTGTCATTCAAAACAAAAATATTTCTCTCAAATTTTCCATGGTGCCTGAAAAGCTAAGACGTATTTTGTGGAAGATGTGATAAAAATAATACAGATTTCAGGAACAGCCTCTGAAATAAAGCTCTGTCTATATAAAAAGTGCAAGAAACTTCATCAAACCTTGTTTTAATGATATTTAAAACTATTTAAAAATCTTTTTGTCCAACTGCCTAAAAAAATACTTTTTTTAACTGCTATAGTACGGAGAATTAGCAATTTTGTAACGGCAATGAACAAACACACGCTATCGCGAAAAAATGGAAACAATAACATGCGATTGTGAAATAAGGTTTTGTATTTACAACCATATACATGTATTGATATTTCAAACTTACAGTAAGTTTGAAAGAAATATATTATATTTCTGAGTGACATATATCCAGATGGAAAGTGACATTTACCACCCAGACAAATGTCATTTTCTACCCAGGTAAATGTCAATATTCATTGAATAATCAAAATGTTTGTTTCAAAAAATACCTTATTGTACATCAAAACATTTTCAACAAATTTTATTCGCATTAAGTATTACAAATTATTTTACTAAATTAATTTAACATTCGATTGGAAATGCTGCAGCGAAGAAATGAAAACGTTTTTAGTACTGGTGTTTGGCATTTCGCCTGATATTTTTGTGGCAATTTTAACCTGAGAATCTGTAGACTTGTCAACGTACCCTTAAGCTACGCTGGAATATTTCCATTCCCCTAATCTCTTCAACTGGAGAATGTCACCACCGCTGTTTACCAACAGTGTGACTGCCATTCTTTGGAAGCAGTGTCCCGTGTATGTTTCACAATGCGGAAGCTTTAGAAACTACAATTTTTTGGGAAATTGCCTTATCGAATTATGGCCAAATAGTTGGCGAATGATTTTACCGAATCTTAATTGTAAAAAAGTTTTCATTTAAATGTTAACACTATTTTCAACGATATTAGCAGTCAATTTCATTTTATACTGTGACATGTAGCTGATACACTAGTTATGAATGCAACCTTTCTAGGTAGCATATCATCAGATGCATTTTTCAAACGCTCACTAGAGAAAGTGCTTAATGTTTTGCATACATGTTCTAGATTTTGTTGTTTCAAAAATGCCAATAACTTGGAGATATCCACTTTATCTTTAATACTTAAAGTAGTATGCAACATTGAGTAATTGGATCAAAGGGTTGACAGCTTTTTGATTTTGGTAATTTCGCTAAAATAAAACAGCACAATAGTTTCAGAAACAGCTTTCTGAACATCGAGCACCAACTCTTGAAAACATCATAAAGATCATCGTAGCTTGCACTGTTCTTCTTAGGTAACAAATGTTTTCCAAACTTTCAGCGGCTTTTCTCAGTTGAGAAAGAATACAAATAATTTCTTCTGAATCGCTCATTCAGTGTCATCGAAAACACTTTTGATGGCAATCTATCAAAAATGCAACTAATTTAAGTTTGTATGTCTGACTTTTTTAGTATCATAGCAACCATTGTCAAAATGTCAACTTGACATTTTTGATCTCTTATACACGGATATTACATTTGTTAATTTCTCACGTAGCACTTTCCACTTCAGTGTGAAATACACTATTTTTTCACAGTTCGAATACGTTTTTTCACAATCATGTCACTTTGGACATTGACATTAACTTCATATAAAAACGTATTGGAAAATAATAAACCTACAGGGGCAAATAAAGGAAAGTTGGACAAAAAATATTGTTTCTATTTTGTGTGCGAAACTAGTGTTTTATGGCACTTTCGAATGACTTTGTCTCGACCTACGGTCTCGACCAAAAATTCACATATTCACGCGCCATTAATAAAATACTGATTTTGCGCACTTAACATAAAAGTAACTATTATAAAACTGTGATAAAAGACGATTTCAAAATACCTATGACATCAATTTTGACTAAATCAGATATTTGCAAACGAAATTGTCTTTTTTGGAAAATACATAAATTCTTTTGGTGTTATTAGATGTCCACCAAAAAAGTTAGGAAATTTGCAACATCAGCAAATCCTATCAGTGCAATAAGTGCATGACGAATTAGGTATCTGCAAATAAAATATTATATCAGAGCACGCCACGTGTTAATTACAATGATTCCCGAGTTATGCAATATCGATAATATACCAATAACAACGAACTTTCTACGAACGCATGCCTCAACCTGGAAACAATAACAGTTTGTACGGGCTCAATTACATAACACGATTGTCGAGGGAAATAATGATGGCAATTTTGTAAAATTTTTGAAGCAGCTGAAGATGTTTACCAGGATGTGAAAGTTCACAAACGATTTACGTATATATCTATGTGTAGATACTTCAGAGCAAGTCCTTCTAGCTAATATGTAATTGAATATAAATCTATAAAAGGTTATTGTAATATATCTCTGTAAGAAGTTATTGTGAACTAATGCTGCTAAATTTAGGATAGACTTGAGTTAGTAAACATAGTGTTCTACAAGCTGTATGACAAACTTTGGTAGCTGGGTTAATGTCAAACATTTTTTCTTTTATGAACGTTTTTGTTTAGAAGTTACAAGCATTTAAAAAAATATTATAAAAATGATGCTATAACAATAATATTTATTTGTGTCATTTCGTTTATTCATTTGACACTTAAAGTGCTAAATAAAAAATGAATTTATTTACAACTGAAAAGTATATAGATATTATCTTTGTATATGGGTATTCCAATGAAAAGATACCCAAAAAGACATCAATCTGCCCACACAGTTTTTAGTGGATCAGTTCGAGAAAAAGGTAACCCAGCTCCAAAAGCGACCATTTATCCTACTGAAGTAAATGTACAAAATGAAGAAGATATAATAGATGCTGCCATTGACATCTCAATTAGTGTTTGGCGTATGTAAGACACGACATTTTTAGTAGGTTTTCACTAACGTACGGTCGGGTGGAAGAAGTAACGCCACGTCGCCGCGCGGCTATAAATAACAAATAAAACCAGGATTTGAGCGTTTACAAAGTTTTCAGGGATCCTAAAATATAACGATTTGTGAAATATTTTATTTTGGATAGTTTATGGAAAATCTAAAACTAAAATGTAGCTATTCTTATTTAAAAACTTGGAGGTGTCCGACCGGTAAGTAAAACATGATTAAATTACCACGGTTCTTTGCACGTCGAAAAAAAACTGATCAAAGGAATAATATAACACCTAGTCCAAGAAACATTTTGGAAACTAATGATTGGATTCGCTTCTTTAATTGCTCGATATTTGAAAACCCAACTGCCAAAAGATTCAACCATTCTAGCAACAGCAGTAGGTAGGTAGTCTATAGGTGCTGCGTATCCGGCCACATCGCAACGTATCAGATCTATGTTTTTCGTTCTTTCTAAAACGACGAGATTTTTTCTGCATCTTAAGAAGAGAAATACATAGATATGTCGAAATTAAGTGCTAACAAATAACTGTCTGTTCACCATATTAGGAGATTCGGAAGAGTCAAACAAAATTTCTAGATAGTCGAATTGAAGCACAGTCGGAAAATATTCACAATAATTACATTTCAATTGTGGATGTTATAAAAAACTTACAAAAAACTGCATCGTTAAATAAATCATTGCAAATAGTACATGACATACAAAGAGTACTATATGCCTTAATTGACGAGAAAAGTATTTGCGTCAGAGATAAATGTGACAATGTGTTAAAAAAAAAATTCAAACTTCTCCAGATTATGAAACAATATACCTTCTACGGATTTATTAACTGCTTTTTGAAATTACTACAAATATGTACCTATGAAGTCATTATACAGTATGCGCCAAAAGTACGGAATAAATTCAATAAAAACGAAACAATTATTTTTTGGGTAAAATCCTCGAACAGGTCGATTTTTAATTTAAAAAATACATATTTTAGCGTAAAATGCGATTTTCAAATGTCATTTGTTTTCGAGTAATGACGTCATCGATTTTTTTTAATGGCAACACCTTATTTTTTTCCTTGATTCTGAAAGATCGTTTAATTCTCTATCAGACAGTACTAAAATTTTGCCCTCTTACATAGAAAAGTTTTCGAGTAAATGACGATTGAATGTTACAAAACGTAAATCAATTAAAATAAAGCGAAAACGTTATCAAGTTTAGTTTTTCGAATTCCATAGTTCTTTTATGGATCACGTAGGTGAAAATCTTTGCAAAGTGTCATTGTCACATCTACTTTCTAATAAGTATTGTAAGCGACATAGAAATTATTATTCAATTTAAAGTATTATGGCACATTTAACTGTTACTCAAAGAATTGAAATTTTAATTCTTATCGGATGCGGGAATATGACTAGAACTCAGCAGGAAGTTTGCGATTTATTTAATGAAAAATATCCAGATCGCCCTATCAGCCAATCAACAGTAATTAAGGTAGAGTCTAAATTTAGAGAAATTGGCAATATTGTAGATATTCCAAAACCTGGACGTCCAAGCATTAATCAAAATCAGAAACAGAACATTTTGATAAGTATGGTGGATAATCCTCATAATTCTTCACGATTGGTTGCATTAAACAATGACACTAGTCAGAGCACAGTGCTACGTATCTTGAGGAATTAAAAATATCATCCCTACAAAATTCAACTTGTGCAGGAACGCAATGAAAATGATCCCGATCGCCGCTTACACTTTTGCGAAATTCTAATGGATTTATGTTAAGGAAATAGAAATTTACACCGGCAAATACTTTTTTACCGTACAACTGTATACCGTCAAACTTGCAGATATTGAAGTCGGGAAAATCCTCATTGGATGGCAAAGGGACATACCCAACACCCTCAGAAATTAAATGTGTGGGCTGGAATAGTTGACGACAGAATAGTAGGGCCTTTCTTCTTTGAAGGAACCCTTACAGGACAAAGATATGTAGAGTTTCTGGAAAATGAGCTTGTTCCAGCCCTTGCAGTAATTTTTCCTAACGATAATAACCCTGACATTCCTGACGATACCATATGGTTTCAGCAAGACGGTGCACCTCCGCACTATGCGCGTACTGTACGAGATTATTTGGACAACTGTTTTCCTGGGAGGTGGATCGGCAGACGCGGACCGATAGAATGGCCTGCAAGATCGCCAGATCTTACACCTCTTGACTATTTTTTATGGGGATACTTGAAGTCAAAAGTGTACATTAATAAACCACGTAATTCAGAAGAACTTCAAAATCGCATTCGGGACGAAATACGCAGAGTTACTTCAGAAATCATTCATAATGTGCAAGAAGAATCTCTTCACAGACTTGCGCATTGTCAAGAAGTTGGTGGATGGCAATTCGAACATTTAATTTAAGTATAAAATTTAATCAATTGTATTTTATTTTACATACCTCAGAATTGTTACTTTTTTATGGATAAAATTTACGTTTTCTAACATTCAATCGTCATTTACTCGAAAACTTTCCTATGTAAGAGGCCAAAATTTTAGTACTGTCTGATAGAGAATTAAACGATCTTTCAGAATCAAGGAAAAAAATATGGTGTTGCCATTTAAAAAAAAATCGAAAACAAATGACATTTGAAAATCGCATTTCACGCTAAAATATGTATTTTTTAAATTAAAAATCGACCTGTTCGAGGATTTTTCCCAAAAAATAATTGTTTCGTTTTTATTGAATTTATTCCATACTTTTGGCGCATACTGTATATCGAACAATCATTTTCGTCATACAAAAATATTTTTTCTCCATTGCGGCATAGCTTAAAGAATCTACTGCGGAAAAATATGTAATGTTCCAAATATTTGCCAAAGCTCTTGCTGATTTTTGATACAGAAACATTCCACAATATCAAAAAATAAATAAAATAAAATTATTTATTATAAACGCACTAGGTAATCCACGCGCCTGCTTTTATACTGAAATGTCGAGCCTTAATAATAAGTAGTCTTCATTTATCACCAATTGAAATACCTAACAACAAAAGTAATCTTACCTTAATCATTAAGAATTCTTTGTCATCTGCACTTGATAGAAAACGGTAGATTTCACCCTTTGTCAATATTTTCGCTTGATATCCGTCACCGGTTCTTTTCAAAAATGCGATCAGCTTGGGGAATTTGCTTATATCTATGTTGTCGTAAATTATCAAGCATGACTTAACCATAGAATATTGCGCCCATAATGTGGAAGATTTGTAATTCTTTGCATTTTCACTGAAGTATGCCAACAAAACATTCTCGCTGTATACTTGAACATTTTTCTCGGCGCACCACTTTTTGAACCGATTATACGCTATATAGTATAAATATCTTGACTTCGTAGGCAGCAAACTGCTTATTGCAATATTTGCAGCCTCCACAATCTATTCCGACTCACAATTATTCATTGTGCTCTAAACAGACTTTAAACTAAACCAAACTAGCACCTTAATTTGACAATTCTTTTTGTTTGTTTATTTTGTATTTATGACAATAACTCAAGGACTACTAAATAAATGCTCAAATCCGAATATAATAATTCTGGTGCTACTTACTTCATAATGACAAAATATGTGTTTTTAAGTTAATGAGACCGTGGAAAAAATAGTATATATCATTCGAGAGAGATGCTATTTTGTCCTCGGTGCATTGTAGCCTTCGGGCTTCAAATTGCACCTCTTAGTATAATGTACTATTTTTTGTTATACTATTTACTCGTTCTAGTTTTAATTACTCGTCCTGTAACAAAATCCTTTCTAAGAAACAATTTCAGTAATATAGAAACATTAGAAATAATTATATTTGCATTTATATTTTTTTGTATAAACAACGGTTTTGATTTTCGTGACTTCTCAAAACCGATATTTTTGTTGTTGTTATTATCTAAGTTACGTGGTGTCCATTAAATAATATCTTTTACTTTCTTCAATACTCCCTTATCCACGAGTGCTCTCCGATGAACAGCTGACGTGCAGTGAGGGTTTGTTTCACCTGACTAACGTGACAAATAAAGCAAATTTTGTATGGCGTGTATTGAACAGAGAAATGTTACATACGTTTCATCTCCAAAATGTACAAGCGTTACATCCTGGAGATGCTTCTCAGCGATTAGAATTTTGTCGCTGGTTACTTCAACAATATGCATGAAGTATTGGATTCATTTAGCTTGTCATGTGGTTTAATGAAGCGTGTTTTACTAGGAACAGCATAAATAATAATCATAATGAACATATCTGGGCGTTACAAAATCCGTATGCAATTACATCAAGACGATTTCAGCAACGTTTCAGTGTCAACGTTTGAGGTAACGTTTTCAACAAAAATTTACTACCTGTGCATGTTTTAAAAATAATCGTTTAAAGGCGGATCTGTATAGACCTCTCTTGGGAAACGACCCTTTTTTGATGAAAAAGAACTTAATATTGTTCAAAATATGTGCTATCAGCACGATGGTGTACCACCATATAGATGGAGACAGATATCTGCTTGATTAAATAAATTTCCTGAAGTCAACAAAGTCCACTAGCATGGCCATCGCGTTCCCCTGATCTAAATCTTTGGACTTTTATTTATGGGGACATATGAAGCTTGTCTACCATGTTGAAATCACTACCCGTCAGTAGTTATTTGAAATAATTCAGTATGCAGCCAAATTTCATCTTTCACGTGATGGAATTATTAGTTCGCCGATGTGAGGTTTCCAATCGAATCAACATTTTAAATCACTTTTATCGGCTTCATATTTGCTAGTTTGGTTATAAAGGTTAACTCATGTTTAAATTTTAAATATAAATAATAATTATTGTTATAGCAACCATCATTTTCATATATCACTTGTCGGTCAGTGGTCGCGCGGTTTAAGGCGTCAGTACTTGAATCTTTGTAGCTAGACCAGTGTGTATTCGAGCCCCGCAGCCGGTAGACCGTATATCAGCTATATTCGTGGAGAGGATTGGCATCCTCTCTGCGGGTATGGTAGGGTGGAAGAATGTGAGAGATTGATGCCGGTGGACATTTGACTACCCAACTATCATCTGCCAAAGTTTGTCATAGAGCTTGTAGAATACTCTGTAGTAGGTATTTTCTAAGTATTTTTGATAATACGGAGTGCAGAATTTAAAACAATATATCACCATCTCAAATTTTTTTTGAAGATCTTCTATGTAAAGAATAAAACAGACTAAAAATGTGTGATGTATGTTACGATTTCAAAAAGCAAGCCATTTTCAAATTATTTTAAAATAGTTTGTTAAAATATCAATAAAATAATATTAATTATAGAATAGGTTATTCTTTCTTAAACTATAGTTTTATAAATTTGCATGAATTAAAGTGATTAATATTTTGATAATAAATTAATACTGTAAAATTTAAAATGCGGCTATAGTGCAAAATAATAATATTTATAGATGATATTAATACGACATTACACACGATTAAAATAAATTGTATTAAAATTGCATCACGCTTACTCAGGTTTCCTTCTGTCGGCTGCCTCACCTCCTATGCCATATTGAGAAAAGCTCTCAAGCTCAAAAGCTGTATATGTCTGGTGTGCCGCTAATTAAAGACTTTGACAGTTTGCTATAAGTCTTTTTTTCCTTATATAAAAAATATGTAAAATACTACTGAGTGTGCACTATTTAATTATTTATATAAAATTTGGGTAGATTAGTAACTACTATAGAAAAGAGTACAATGTAGCAAGAATACTGAAATACTAATTATGTACTTTACTTTCATTTTTTTCTTAATGCAATGTTATTATTTACTTTATTGAAAATTATTTAATAGCAATTCTTTCAAGTCACTTAAAACTTTATTTTGAGAGTAAAAATTCTTGGCTCAACTAATTCATATCTAAATAAAACAAAACAATTCTTTATATAAACATAATTTTATCTCATATTAAATACAATAGTAGTTTTCTTGACTTCAAGTAAATGTATTAATCTTGATATTAGTATAGCTGATGATAGTGATGGAAATGCATATAAATCAAGAAAAAGAGAAAATAAGGTCAAGAAGGAAACAGGTACTTCAATTTTTACTCATGGCATCTTCTGCCAACTGATATACTTGTAAAGGTTTGCAGAAATGAGCAGAACTGCTAGAGTTAGGAATACAAATGATGTCCGGAATATAAATGCCTTTTTCCACGGTCGGGAGTAGAAATCAGTTTCTATGACATCAAAATTAAAACAGAAGTAGTCGATTATTCCCAAGGGAGTATAATACTCCCAAGAGAGTTTACATTATGGAGAACGTTTTTCATGAAAAAAAAAAAGATAACATTGAATTTATTTATTGACATTTAAATTAAATGTTACATTTGTACAATTTTCAAAATTAATATTAGAAGGAATATTACTTTCGCTTACATTTACAGTTTTTGTGATTGAGCTAGTAGTGGTACCTACTAAAACCTGATTAGCAATTTTGGTCTTATTTTCAATGGAGTTCTCGACATAACCCTCAGCGACTGTCGTTGATTTCCAACCAGCATGACGCTTTATTGTCGTGATATCCACACCAGCATCTGGCAGTAATGTCGCTGAAGATCTTCGTAAGCAGTGACCAGTATAACATGCAGCATCAGGTAATTTTAAATACGAAGCTACTACACTCGGAATTTTTCTCATGGTATTCTTGCCAACTGGATGCGAACTACATTTTCCTGCTTTGTAGTAAAAAAAGGCGCTTATGCTTGACGTGGGGAGGACGAAGGGACAGGTAGATTCGAAACAATTCAAGCATATTTCCCACATCGGTAACCAGAAAGGTTCGTGGAATCTTTGTCTTAGTGTTTGGAATTTTTACAATCAAGGAAGAGCCTACATCCTCAATATCATTTACAGTTAAATTGACTAGTTCATCAGTTCGACAAGCTCCGGCAATCCCCAGAATTAATCCAACCTATAAAAAATCAAAATACTTAATAATTGAAATATCTAGCAACAAAAGTAATCTTACCTTAATCATTAAGAATTCTTTGTCATCTGCACTTGATAGAAAACGGTCGATTTCACCCTTTGTCAATATTTTCGATTTTATCGCTTGATATCCGTCACCGGTTCTTTTCAAAAATCCGACCAGCTTGGGGAATTTGCTTATATCTATGTTGTCGTATATCAAGCATGACTTAACCATAGAATATTGCGCCCATATTGTGGAAGACTTGTAATTCTTTGCATTTTCACAAGTATGCCAACAAAACATTCTCGCTGTATACTTGAACATTTTTCTCGGCGCACCACTTTTTGAACCGATTGTAGGCTATATCGTATAAAGATCTTGACTACGTAGGCAGCAAATTGCTTATTGCAATATTTGCAGTCTCCACAATCTCTTCCGACTCACAATTATTAATTGTTCACTAAACAAACTTTAAACTAAACCAAAGTAGCACCTTAATTTGACAATTCTTTTTGTTTGTTTATTTTGTAGTTATGACAATAACTCAACGACTACTAAATAAATGCTCAAATCCGAATACAATAATTCTGGTGCTACTTACTTCATAATGACAAAATATGTATTTTTAAGTTAATGAGACCGTGGAAAAAATAGTATATACCATTCGGGAGAGATGCTATTTGTCCTCGGTGCATTGTAGCCCTCGGGCTTCAAATTGCACCTCTGCCAAAATAACGCATTTCTCTCCCTTATAGTATAATGTACTATTATTTCGTTATATGATAAATTTCATAGAATATAACGTAGGTGCTTGACCAACAATATTTTCTTTGTCCAATGTTATTAGTGTTGACAGGTTATGTTTAAAAGTTGGATTCTCTGCATATAATTCTAAACTGATTTTATCTGCAATTTTTCTATTATTTTTCTTCTCTTACTTCTACAAATATTTAATATTTTTTAATTTTAATTAACATAAAAACATTTCTCCTCCCTATATTTGTTTGTTTCGCTCATATTCATTAATATCAGACAACCGCAAAAACCAACAAGAAAAGTAAAAGCTAAGCTAAATTTGCATATTATTATCTGTTTTGAATTTTAAGGCATAACTAGGAACTATCAAAGCGAAACCAGAAAATAATTTTGTAATAAGAGCGTGACTGCGAAAAAAATTAAAAAACCACAGACGCTGTTTTTAAAAATTATGTAACATGAAATTGGCTGCAATTCGGGCATGATATGGATTTCTTTTGTTTTAATCCTAAATATATGCTACGTAATACGTTGACGCATGATTAGATTATTAGAACACATTTTAAAAACATATAACTAATTTGGTACAAACAAATGAACAAAAATCAGTTATTTTTAACCAGAGTTTCACATTTGGATGGTTTCCCATTTTTTTGATAAGATTGCTTTAAATATTTAAACATGTCTTTCAATATTCTCTAATGTTGGACGTTTTGTTTACAAGTACACAAAAAGTTGTTATACGTTACAATAAATTGGCCAATATCTTAGTTACATTTAAGCACCATTATAACAAAAATGTATAATGATAACAATACATCAAATACAAATAAACGATAGGTATTAAATATTAGTTTACATAATTAATGCTATAATTTATATTGGACTTACGTAACTGCAATGGCATGTATATATATATATATATATATATATATATATATATATATATATATATATATATATATAAGTATTTAAAATTAAATAAATCGTGTGACTATAAAATGTAACTAAAATTGGTACTTGTTGAATAAATATTAAGTTTCTAAAAGAAAGAAGATTTTAAATAAACAAAAAAAAAAGATAGATGACCCCATAGGCAGATAAAACTGAAGTAAGAGCTCTTATATAACTGGACGTTTGAATATGAGTAAAAGCATTTACTATGTGTTCCATTTTGAATAAAACTTAAGTGCCCAGTATGTACTATTATTAATATAAAGTGGCAAAGTACATTCGATGGAATGGAATTAGTAGATATCTGAATATTGCTCCCTAATCTGTAGAGCTTGTTAACATATATACATATCACGTTTTTTGTTCAATACATATATAATTTTAAACCCGCTCAGATTAATTCTTAAAATCAAACCATCTACAAATCAATCCTTAAAATGGGGCACTATATCACACCTGATCCAAAATAGCCTTGAAAATATTACCTTATTTCTGTCCTGATTTGACACTAATAAACTTTTTGCTGTGGTGTACAGAAAGTCAGCAAGACCCACAGCTATTCCAATGAATGTAGGAATATTTGGCTGGTCGCCTTCATAGGTGTGGTGAAGGTCAAGGTCGTCATTTTGAGTCAATCTTGTAATCAACCAATTACTTAACATATGGCTAAGCCAATTAATGGGTGGGGATAATATATGAAATTAGTAAAAAAATACAGATATAGAGAGAACACTCATATATATAACAAAATAATTGCAGATGAAATACAAACCAAGAAACCGAATAAAGGAAAAAACAAACTTCTAGTAAATCAAGTTTGCTAATTTGTAACCTTTTTGTTTAATGCTATCATGAAAAATATCCACCGAATTTTGCATCTGACGATAATTAAGATCCATTACG
Organism: Monochamus alternatus; assembly: GCA_037114965.1. Taxonomy (NCBI): domain Eukaryota; kingdom Metazoa; phylum Arthropoda; class Insecta; order Coleoptera; family Cerambycidae; genus Monochamus; species Monochamus alternatus. The sequence goes on along the minus strand of CM073435.1, from coordinate 16,770,290 downwards.
TATCAAGGCGAAAATTTTAACAGAATTTTAAGGATGGAAAAATAAGAAGGTCTTGAAAAACAGGTGGCAGAATGAGCATATAATGCAGCTAGTAAGTCAGGACAATCGACTTTTCCGGTTACAATTTTACACATAGTTGTAGAAAACCTTCTTGAGTTTCTTAGAATAAAGCCGAGATCTATATACCTCACGTTGTGTATTATTAATTTGTTCCAAAACTAAGCTTACCATCAAATATTATTGCAAGATCTCTAAAACTATTGCATTTCCTAATTGGCTTACGGTCAATCTTGTAATTGAAAGTAATAAAATTTAGTTCGTGAAACAAATAGAACTGGATGAGAAGTTCAGCAACAATATATTTTTAGAACACCAATCAGAAGTTTTGTCCACGTTTGATTGAAGCTCGATACAGTCATTAATATCTAACACAGGCAGATAAAATTTGAGATCATCTGCATAAAGAAGAGCCTCGCAACTCAGATTCTGAACAATGTCATCAATAAAGATTAGAAACAATAGAGGGCTGAGAACTGATCCTTGAAGGACCTCAGGGTTAGCATTTATTTCTATAGATCGAAAACCCTCCATTGTCAATTTCCTTTGAGAGAGGTATGAGATGAAGAAATTTATGAATAGTGTAGTTAAGCCGATATTTGATGCATTAGGCAAATCAGTATAGATGACATCTATCTGACCATCACCATCCAATTTAGTTGCGATATATTGTCTCAGACACATCAAATTAGTAACTGTTGAAAGACCGAGATAAAAGCCGTGTTGTGCAATATGTTTGATTTTGCATGCGAAAAGAGACCCTCATATTGCAAAATTTCAAAAACTTTGGAAGCATTTCAAATAATTATAATAGAATAGAGTTGATCCGCCTGGGCTATTTTGCGTAGATCGACTGCTTAATAATAATATATCGCCTTTCTCTCGCAAAAGTCTTCTTCTGGGTTAATCCTCGTGATTAGAATGAGGGGTAGAGATATTATTATATTAATAGTATATATCTATTTTTGGGATGTTCTTATCAGAACAGAAATAGCAATTACCTCAGTTTAAAAGACTGGTATGATGTCATAGGAAGGAAAGATAGGAAATAATTGTTATCGTGAATATTTCTAGTATTATAATAATAGATTACTTATATTTTCGGTATTTATTAATGGCTAGCTTGTTGAGTTACTTTTGTATCCCACCTAGATATTTGGTATCAATAATATACGTCCACTTCATTTGATGAGAATCAGAAAGAATATTAAGAATTAATTTAGTAATTAGAATACCTTTGACGTAGAGTAAAATTTTAAGTCTTCAGCCAGCTTTGCTTTATTACAAGCAGACTTGCAACTGTCACCAATAATTTATTTTTAATAGCATTTTCACCATACAATGAAGTCTTTTTTAACTCATAATAAATAGCAACACTGGCTTGCCATTAGACCAAATGAAATTGGCTTTTAGCTGTCGCAACCAACTAGATTGAGAAAGTGAATCAATTTAGCAACGCCTGTAAAAATGGAAAAGTAAACAGCTAAGCTGTAACAAAATTGCGTGTCTAAATATCAATTTTTCGGACGAATTGGTAGACTAATAAAAAAATCGTCTAGGATAGCTAATTATGAAGAAATGTAATTGATTATTAATGCATATCCATTTGTTTTCATTTTGTCGGTCAAAAATTAATTATTTATTTTATACAATGAAGCTTGTCAGAAATATTGACCTTAAGAAAGAATGATGTTGTATCGTTTTTTGAAATTTAAAGAAAATAACAAGAAAAATTGAAAATAAAAAAAGAGAGAAAAATGTAATAAAGTTAATCAAACTGCAGAATATTAAATTCATGTTTGTACAATCAAGAGCAACGTAGGCAACTTTAAAGCTCTATATAATATTTTTAACTTCAAGTTAAGTAAAACAATGTTTTTAATTATTAAGGAACTATTGAAGATATATACTTCAAATTTGGTACATAGTTATTAGGTACACAGTACACAGTATCACACAGTTTATACTTTTATATCAAAACTGTATAAGGGAGTTTCAAATATCAAAAAATGTGATGACATACAGATTCCTTACTTTTTGTTTAAATATTTCATAATTTATTACATCAAATTTTTTAAAGATCTCAAGAGTCTTTGAAAAAAATGTTACCTTTGCTGTTCATTTATCCTGATAAGAGGCATCAGCTGGAGTTTGATTTGGCAAAATTATATTAAAAATACACTGACAAAAATGTACAAAAATGCATATCAAATATAAGTATTATAAGTCATGTTGCTCTTTCCGTTGTATACAGGGTGATTCAGTTTTTAATGAACAAACGTCGAGGTTAAGTAGAATTTTGAAAAATAATGGCAGTTTATTATATAATAGTTATAATTTGGAGCTTTATAAGAAAGATACAGGATGTTCAAGTTTGAAGACATAATTTGATTTCTTGGTATAATTACTAAAGTGATGGAGATATTTAAGCCATACTTGGTACACAGTGTAGTTAGTTAAGGTATCATAAAATGTGAAAATATCAAGCACTTTGAACAACCAGTGGCGGAGATATGGGCAATTCGTGTCTTTAATTTAGGAAACAAAGTTGTATCGCCCTGTATAATGTTAGAGTTTACAACATTTGTAAATGTGTATTTTAATTTCTAACAAAAACTCTATCTTAATTTTTTTCGTATCTGCTACGGTTACATAGCAATTTTGACTTTTTTCAGTTATTTCACTGTTCCTGAAAATCGGTAAATAACCATAATCATTATTTGTAACATTGTTTGATGGTAAATGATACCTGAAACGAGAAAATGTGTACCTATGATTGAAATACGTTTTCTATTAGTTAAATACTGAAGTAAAACGGCGAGAAATACGGGTGACTTTTGTAACGTTCAGATAAACTTAACAGTAACGCCTTTGTACTGCAGTTGTATGGCAGAAGCTAAAAGTATTTTAGCTTTTACCAATCCTTTTCCAACAATCATACAAGGACCAATCAGAAAACTACTTTCTTGACAGTAAACAGAAGATTCACATTTTTGCAGGTTAAGTTTTTAAATTAGATTCTAATTTAGATATTTAGTTTAGAATTAATTTGTTTCTAAAAAAATGGATGAAGATGACTGTTTGGTTTAGAAACAGTTACTTTTGCTGCTCTTATTCGCAGCGACGTCAATATGTATAAAAACTATACATGCAAAAAAAATGAAGAGAAGAACTCGGAGATGGTGGGTGCGACCTATTAACCGCAGATAGCACATGCAAGGTGATTTCTATAATTTATATAAAGAAATGCGAAATGAGAATGCCGATTATTTTTTCATTTCACCCGAAAGACAGTGGCAGTGTTTGATGACTTGCTGAAATTAGTGAGGCCTCATTTAACTCACAGTATACTAGTATACTGTGATTTAACTAAACATTCAAATAGACCATCTATTCCTGCAGATTGTAGGCTTATATTTTATCTATGGTAGGCTTTTAATTACTATTCGGCAAATGATAAAAACCGACAATTTCCGTAGATAGGGACGTAGTTGACAAAATATAAACACAACCTCTCTGAAGGTTAAGAATCTTGAGTTTTTGCATGTCGCCAACTTACAGCGGAAAAAATCCCCAACTTCTTAAGTCTACAGTAATTTTATGTAAACAGAGTAAATAATATTTAACACCATACAATTACAATACAACAGTACAACTGCAGTGCCATTGCACTAACGTTTATCTGAACGTTACTTAAGCTTAAGTCTGGATATGAATTTTTACGTACTTATTTTTAACTATTTAAAAAGATTTTTTCTCCCACAAAACTATGGCAGTTTTTTACTGTTAAGAGTCTCTAAGGTTGACACTTTTCTTACTGACAAAAAAAGGTATCTTAACAACAGAAGTATTCACTTTTAATCCTAGGAGCAAAAGTTGACACATCTAAGAATTAATCTAATTGAAGCAATTCTCGAATACTTCTTTGTAAATATTCGCAATTTTTTCGATACATACACATTACATCTTCTGAATACAAGTTATTGTTTTTTCCTTTGCACCAATCCATAAAACGTTGGTAGACACATTTATAAATTTCTCAAGTTTTCTTTGGGAGGAGATTCAAAGAAATCTGTTTTGGACACTCCAATATCTCCTCAGGTACACCTAAATCTTCATTAGATTCCAGTTTTACAAACTTTTCAGCAAATTGAAGCATAAACAATCACAAATGAACTCAATTAGCAATATAGCGACTAATTGTTGATAAAGTATCCATGACTATATCGATTTATATATATATATATATATATATATATATATATATTGTAATGGACACAAAAATTAAAATTACAGGAAATATAAATAAAAGTTTCATATATATATATATATATATATATATATATATATATATATATATATATATATATATATATATATATATATTGTAATGGACACAAAAATTAAAATTACAGGAAATATAAATAAAAGTTTCAATTGGTATAAAAAGGATGAATTTAAAAAGTATATTTAGTATATTTATAAATGTTTAGTTATTAGTTAGTAAATGTTTGAAGTTTATAAAGCAATATAAATAGATATCAAAATAAAATAAAAAAATGTAAAGAAAAAAGTATGTTCAACTTAGTTTATAATTAGTATAGTTAGTGCAGTGTATTAAAACTCTCTGTGAGAAAGCAAAAAACGTCGCATAGGAACGGAAAGATAAAAAAAATAAAAAAAAAAGTTGTTGATTGGAAAAATAAATAAGATACGAGATTTTGGAGAAGACAAGAAAATTTTGGAAGAATTGTAGGAAATTAGTAAGAAAGAAACCGTACCTGAATAAATAAAGTTAACCTACAAGTATAAAAACATTGTATATCGAAATCCAATCCAGCAGAGCGAAGAAAACTACATTGAGGGTTATATTCACTATTTACCACAGCACAGGGAATATATAACCAAGAAAACTACAGTAAAAGGTATTATATTTTAATGACAATTTGTTACAAGACCGAAGCAGTGAGTACTGGACATTTGCAAAGCGGGTGTCAAAGAAATCTGACAGTTAGAAGGCGCTAAATTCAAACAACAGCAGTGTGCAGTTCTACAAGGCATCTACAGATAAAGGCAAGTATTTAGGGACAATCACAGACGAGAGTTCAAACAGAAAATTGGAAGGTAAAATATTAGACTTTTATTTAATGGTGTTTCAAGACTGATTTAAGGGACTTTGAACAGGGTTATAAAAATTTTATAGTTGCTAGTGATAATGTTGTTAATTATAGAAATTAAGTAGAGCAGGTTTTACGTAGGGTAATTTTAAATAATTTAAATAAATATTGGATGATATCTATTTATAATAAAATTGTCTTAATTTTTTATATATAAAAAAAAAATATATAATTTTTAATACAAACTTCACTGAACCGCTCCTGAGAGAAAGGTTTCTCATGCTAATAATTAAAAATTTTGATTAACTTGTTTCATAAAATAAAAATAAATAATGATAATAAAGAATATTAATGTCTGAAGCAAAATAAAAAAAAATATATACAATTCAAGAACTTTGTTGAAAATTAAACTTAAAAAGTGTTATACTTTAGACTGGTGCTTTAGAAAAGAACGGTAAGTGATATAAGTCTGAGCTATCCGGGAAAACACACATACACATAAAATTTCACATCACAATATATATATATATATATATATATATATATATATATATATATATCTTACTATGTATTCTGCGTCCGTACATTTTAAATTTACATATCATTCAGCGTCCACCATCTTTCTACGTCCATATACGGACGCAGAAAAAACATTCGTCTTTATTGCAATCGGCAATCATCGCTGGATGATGTGGTACAACAGAAACGATGCAGTTTCATACCTAATTTAATATCTACCGAAAAAGAATTTTGTAAGTTATTTTGTGTAGCTGTACACAATTTCTGGTCGGACGCAGAAATATTAGTAATATGTAAAATAATATACATTTTAAGGTTCAGCAGTTTAACACCAGTTGGCGTTGAATAGAGTGGCGTATATATCCCGACCGTATAACCATTTTAATTATCTAAAACATTTTCAGATGATTGTGCGTCCACATCTTGGCAACAGTGTATTTAGTTTATTTCCTGCATGTCTCCACCAAATTGAACCAGTACTCTCTTTCCTCTTTTACCGCGCATAACTAATTTAACGCTGTTTTAACAACATTTTTTTCTGATGGATTCTGAAAATTTTTCATAAATTTTAGAGTTGAGGCCAATTCATATTTGGCTATTAATTTTATACTATTTATCACAACAAACAACGATAAATTTTGAAACATTGAGTAAATTTTTTGAAATTCAATTTCAATAGACTTTAGTCAGTTCCCTGGAGCAAATATCAATATGCTGTTGTTCTCTATATACACAGTGATTTAACTTTAAATACAGAAATTGCAGGAATAGATAACTTGCCAAAAAATAAGTACCATGCCACTGGTTAAAACCACGAGGTTAATATTACATTCAGTAAAAGGTAAACTTATTTGAATGCGATGTAGTAAATTTCATTCAACGTCAGCGCAATATGAAGATATTACAGAAAATATATATATTTTATTGTAAACTTTAACACCCTATCTCGAATACCGCTTCCCCAAGAAAGAAGTTTATAGAGCAAACTCTACTTATTTTTTGGCAATTAATATGTTTCTGCTTTTTCTGTATTTAAAGTGAAATCACCCTGTATATTAAAACACCTTGCCCCTAACGCACAAATGATGGCATCTTTTTTGCGATAGAAGATACTACTAGATCAGTCTCAAAATACTTTTGTTCCTATTTCGGAATAAACGTTTCATGTTGGGAGTAAAATATTTTGTGAACTACTGAATTTTTATTTTTTGGACAGGTTTGTTTATGTTTGAACTCCACATTAATTCGCGAGAGTTAAGACCAAGACAAAATTTATATGGGACATAATTGCCTTTTAAACAGTCAACGTTAACTTTTGTACACAGATTTATATAAAATTTGTGAATTTCTTAGAAAATTCCCTTACTCATATTTGCTATGTTTTAGTAGCAAAAATAATGAAGCAAATACAAGCAATTTTTATTAGTAATTGCAATTTTTGTTGGTTATTTTTTCATGATTTTTAATTAGAACTATATGTTCCTTGTTTTGTTGAGCAACTGTTTTCTTAAGAAAGCTAATATTAATTTATTTCCGTCACTATTTTGTGATATTCGTATTTAAAATCAAAATTTGTATCACCACAATTAGCGTTATTAAACTCCTAACATTCAGTATACAAATAATTATATTAAGTCTCAGTTTTTACCTTACGTAATATCCGAATACCTAATTATAATAAACAATACTTGTAATGGAGTAATAGTAATAATAAGTTTTATTTTGCTCTACAGGCCTCGTTTAAAATTTGCTCTGCTTGCTCTTCCCCTCATTTCTTCACAATCACGCAGTAGATGTTCTATCACTTCTCTCTCTTCTTAACAGGCCCTACATCTTCTCTCACTTTCATCTGTCCGCCAATTATTATTTTTTTCCTCAAATGAATCTTGCTAACATTATCCTTGCCTTCTTACTCTCCCTGTTTAATTTTGTTCTTCTTTCTTGCCTTTCTATATCTGTGTCTCTTAGCTGTAATTCTTTCCTCATCTGTCTGCCTCCAGTTCTTAAGCGTTCTATTTCTGTGATTGCATACCCATTTCGTCGGAAGTATATCTCTCTATCTGTCCCTATATTCTCTCCTCCTTCCTTCTTCATTTCTAACCCGCACTGTTGTAGTATCTTGCAGTATTTCCTTCCCATTATCTTTTCTTCGTATTTTACTGTTAGGTTTCTTGCTTTCACCCTCATTTTATCTCTTTTGCTTTCTTCTCTGACAATGTAGCCCGGAGTTTCTCTGTCTGTTCCTAGTATCCACCTTAGATTCTTCTCCTGTACTTTTTCTATTTCTTCAAATTCTATCCATCCTCACACATCAGCCCCATACAGGAGTATGTTCCCCACTAAACTGTCGAATAATATTAGTTGTCTCTTATGTCTGAATTTTCTTTCTCTCTGTCCCCCAAGCTATCCCATTGCTTGATTTACCTTCCTTATATTTATATGTGCTGCAAATGTATTCCAAAAATCATCAGTTTTGTGTTCTCCACATTCACTTGTTTTATCATCTGTGTCATTTCGTTCTCTTCATTTGCTACTATAATGATGTCATCTGCATATTATAGAGTACCCAAACCTTTCTCTGACCCATTACTGCTCCTCCTGCCTGAGCCATCCTCAATCTCTTCTCAATGTCGCCAATAAATGCTGCAAATAAGGAAGAGCTTAGTGGGCACCCCTGTCTCACTCCTTTGTTTGTATAAAATTCTGTACTTTCCATCCCGTTCACTTTCACTCTATTCAACGTTGTTTTATATATATCCTTAAGTTTTCTTATCAGGTGTTTATCCACTCCTCTGTCCTTTAGGTGTTCCTACAATTTTAGTCTTTGTACATTATCAAAAGTCGCTTTTAGATCTATGAATAACGCATACAACTTTCCATTTTTCGTCTGCGCTTCTTTGTTAATTAGATGATGCAATATGTATACATTGTCAATTGCACCCTTTCTGTACGCTGCCTGCCCGTCTGGTATAATTTCTTTTCCCTCCATTCCGCCTTTAGTTTTTTGTATAGCAGCTCTGTAACGTTTTGTTTCCTAGTTTATCCCTTTTTTATAAATATGGGAGATTATTCCTTCCCTCCAGCTTTTTGGTTTACTCTTCCATCATTTATAATTTCACAGAGACTGTTTACTACAGCGTCTGTGCCGTAAATCCTGGCCTCATTTTGTATTGTGTCCTTTCTAGCATTTTTTCCTTTCCATAAATTTTTATTCTGTTCCACTATCTCTTCCCTATCTATTCTTTGGCTTCCATCTTCTATTTGCACACTATTTTTTTCTTCATATTCTTCGTTTCCATTTAATAATTCTACAGAAAACTTTTCCATTCTTCCATTTTTAGCTGCTCGCTCACTTTTTCCGCTTCTTTCTCTCTTTATTAATATACTTCCACGCTTCTGTTTCCGTTTTTATTTTCTTAATATTCTTCTCTTCCTCTTTCTCCTAACTCTGTTTCTTTTCCTTACAACTCTATAGTTGTTTTTCGCTTGCATATATTCCTCTTTTGTAGTTTTGTTCTGTCTACATTTTCTCAGTTGTCCTCTGGCTTGTCGATTCAGTTCTCTGCATTCTTTATCCCACCAGCTGTTTCTTTTATCCCTTTTAAGTATTTTCTTTTTCTCTGTTGCTCCCCCTATCCATTCTGTCAATTCCCTCATCTTCTCATCGACTGCCTTTTCCTTAAAGCTCATCATCTGCGTTCTTCCTCTGTACTTTACTATTTCCTCTTTTCCCCATTTTGTTATTTTTTAGTTCCTCTCTTATTTTTGCTTGTCTCTCTGTTGCTTCTATTACGTTTTCCGGTCCCCTTAAAGTTATTTCCAAAGGCATATGATCCGACTCCACCCTGTCTATTTTAAACTTTCCACTTCCCAGATATGTCCAGTTTCCTTTCTCGTCTCCCTCCTTATTTCCACTGAGTACATCCCATCCATTATCTTTTATTATTTCCTCTATTAATCTCACCATTTTATTATCTATTTTATTTTTTCTCCCTTTTCCGACTCTTCTCTTCTTTTTGCCATTTATACCATTCGACCATTAAAATCTCCTGCATTTTGTCCTTGGAGCGGTCATTTACTTTTCTTTAATTTGCTACTTCAAATCTTTCATCCCTGTACTATATACCGTTATTATTCTCCATGTATTATTTCCTATGTTTACTCTGCTACTTATCATGCTCTTGTGTTTTTCATTTCCTTATTACTTCTATTCCCTCGCGTATCCCCATTATCAACCCACCCTTCGCTCTGCCTTTCGTCTTTACCCTTTCGGCCCCTTGGAGTTCCCATTTGAAGCATATTGGTATTCTGTACTTAATTTTTTCCCACGATTTCTCTTCTGCTCATGTTTCCATCATTCCCACTGTGTCAAACCCTTCCACGTATTCCCTGCCTCCTTATTTGTTACACCTGCTACGTTCCAATACAGTGCTCTTGTCTTTCTTCCTGATTTCTTCTTCCCTCTGTCTACCTGTGTTTTTCCCATCTTTTTCCCTCAGTTTGTTCCTAAAATTACTTTCCTCCTTCTTATCCATGTAATGGATTAAAAAGTTAATACTATTACACAACAAAATGCCATCTTTTTCAAATTTGAATTTAGATCAACGTGACACGTGTACTTTAACAAATGATTATGCTTATACAGTTTTAAAGAAACGTATTTATTATGCAGTAATTAGATAATCTTTAGTTGTTTGCATTTTTCTCAAATGTGTTTCAGTAGGTGTGACTTATATTGTTTATTTTTGCGTGGATAAGAAAATTGTATTTTGTTTTTCTACTACGCAGCGGGATGATAAATAAACAACGATTTTATAAATAAACTATTTTTTATGTTTTAAATGTATAAATATTTTTTTAATATCACGTTTAACATAATTAAAGATTATCTAGTCTGTCCTGTATCAAATAAAATTGAAAAGTTCAATGTTACCAATAATTGGTTAGTGAGCAAATTAATTATCTCAAACATTTCTATATCGCGTCGTGTCAGACCCAGGAAAGAATATACTATATAAATATTAAAGCTCGAAGTTCAAGGAAGTGGCAACTATGTCGGACGCTGAAACATTGTTACCAAGTATTATAATATACTATTGGACGCAGAAAAGATACAAACATATAAACGTATATCGGACGCGGAAATAATAGCAAACTGTAAGGACGCAAAATCATTGCAAAGTAGAAATCTTCTATTATTGAAGGCAGCAAAAAGATTTCTGTTATATACTCTGTATTTTCAATTATAAAACATTTAAGACGCCACCTATATCTAAAAATATTTCACTATACTTTAACGGACGTAGAATCGTTGTAATATGAAAAGACGCAGAAAAGATAAGAAGATGTATATATATATATATATATATATATATATATATATATATATGGAGATTTCGGTTGGAGAAAAAATAACAATTTTCAGATATTTAGTTTTACAATACAGACATTTAGTAAGTACAATTTAACTAAAGTAAAATACTGCAAATTACATTAACTATCAATTACAAATTAGAATAATTGCTCAAAAAGCCATCTTTGAGCGTCAATACAAGCCTGGTATCGCTTGAGTAAATTATTTACTGCCGCTCCGTTCAATTTTTGCTTAGAATGCATCCGAAGAGTGAAAGTGGCATTGATCGAGTTTTGTTTGTATATAGTAGACGGCTAGCATTTACATTTTTTTATCTTACTTTCAAATAACGATATATGTTTCCACTTGTATGATTTTGATACTCTCTCTTGTCAGATATTAATGTAAAAAAATTGTAAGCAATTCGGACCGCCCACAGAAGATATTATAGTAAATACTACTACATCTACACATGCTACAGTTTTTTTTTATACACAACCAGTTTTGCCTGATTTTAGCATGAGATTCAGTTTCTAAAATATTTTTTTTTTTGCTTACTATCTTTCAAGTTGATTCAAAACTATCCAAAGGATATTTAAAACGAAGATTACGCATGTTTGTTTTAAGAAAACCCGAAAAAAAGAGCGGTTAACAAACACTGTGTAGTGTCGCAACATCGTATTGTCTCGAGTTTTTATTGCTGTAACGTTAATTTAAAACAATAACTCTTCCTTTTGAATGCGTAATAGAAGAGTAGTTTGCGAAACTGGGACAAGCTGTAGAAGTAGTGCATGAAGTGCAAATAACTAAAAATTCTCTAATTCCAAGTTAATTGCTTGGTTTTTTATTGAAGCGGCAAAAATGAAAAATTGAATGATGAAACCGTGATAACAATCATTTAAATTAATTAACTTATTATTACATATTTCTGTAGCAGTTTTTTATACTGAACCAATTAAGTACTTACCTAAATGATTTTGCGATTATTGCCTTCCATTGCATAGCAAGAACCACAGAAAAATTTAAATTTCATAATTAAGTATCTAATATAATAAATACTAATCAGACGGTTGTTTAACACAAAAGTAAAATTTTTTTGAGTATTATCTGATTGATACCATTTATTTCTTGAAAAAAGCTAAAACTTCTTTAAGCAAAGTAGAAACCATTGCATAGACATAATTGGATTGAATAATTCTCTAAAATAAAAATTAATCTAGCCAAATTTACTAACAAAAAAAACATACCTGGTGTCAACTTACAACACTCAAATTCGCTTTTGATCATTAGGAACACATAAATCCAGTCACTGTAGATGAGATCTGACCTATATCTGCGTTTCTTGGATCTTGCATCTTTTTTGCATGTTTACTTTTCTCGGTGAAAGTAAAAAGTGTTAAGTTTCTTTGGAGTTTGCATAGGTCGTACTTTGATAACGTAGCATTCTGTTTAAAAAATTTATGCTCACATTTGTGTTGCAAGTGTTCTGAAGCTTGTTGCGAAAGACATTTTTTACAGCTAATTATGCCTAGCGTACGTAGATTTGGGCAGATTTCCTAGCTTAGTGACTGAGGTCGGTGAAACAAATTTTTAGAAGGCCTATGTCATTCTATATCTTCACACCATCCAAAACGCCACAATAGCTGTTATGGATCAACATCAGATCAACCATTTACCCTTGCCACCAAGATCTCCGCATCCATCACCTATTAAACATACCTGGGACATGATTAGCCGCAGACTGCTGCATTTAGTCCAGGGCATTTAGATCAAAATCGACCGGAATAGCGGAAATTTTTAGGCACAGGAGATATCGAGATGCGGTTTTCTGCATTGTATTCAGGAAGGTCCCAGGAAAAAAGTCTATATCGTCTGGTTTAGCCATTTTTTGAAAAATGCCTTCTGGGCCGGAAAATGCATTTTCCAATTGCACCATTATAGGAACGACTGGAAACTCGGAAAAATCGCTTGGAAATTGTTACTCGGGGGTTTTCGAGACTCGATTCTAGCATTAGAATTACCCGGGAATGCACGGGGGTGGCTCTGTGGGGTTGTCTGGGGGTGAATTGGGGGAGAAATGGCAGCGTGCATGAAAATGGCTTCAAACTTGTTACTCGGGGGTTTTCGGAGATGCTGAATTCAATTCTGGCATTGGAATTACCCGGGGGCGCTCGGGGGTCCCTCTGTGGGGTTGTCTGGAGGAGATTGGGGGGAAATAATTCAACATTAATAAAAACTTCTATTTGTTATTTGAATAAAGTATTATTTTCATAATTTGAGATCTTTTACTTTCTCCTTTACCATTTCCCACAGCGCCACCCGCGTGCATCCCCGGGTAATAATAAACCCAGAATCGAGTTTGGCAGCTTCGAAAACCCTCGAGTAACGATTTACGAGCGATTTTTTCGAGTTTCCAGTCGTTCCTATAATGGTGCAAGTAATGATGCAATTGGAAAATGCATTTTCCGGCCCAGAGGACATTTTTCAAGAAATGGCTAAAATGGCTGACCATTTAAATGACGCAGAACCTGTATATCAAAAATTATTAAAATCTAATGATCTGAAAATGTGTTTATCCTTCTGTCAGGTAGTATATAAAAATTAATAAACAATAAAAATTATTTAAAAAATTAAATTTTGAAACGACAATGTCTAAAGTGCTGGCAATCTATCAAGATAAATAATAGGACTATTAAAGCAAGGAATCCAGAATGGTTTCAAACTGTCAGAGATATCAATTCGACCAGTAAAGTTATGAACTTTTTATCAGTAAGAAATAGTTGGAGCATTTTTTGACAGTTTGGAACTAGCCTGAATTTATTGCTTGAATATAACTATTAGTTAAAACTAATCACCTATTTCATTTCACCTTTATGCTATCGTTTTTTATACACTTTTTGTTAGGTGTAGTTTAAATTGTTGCAATATGGTTGAAATGAACTACTCTACAGACTAAAGTCCCGACCAGCATTGAATTACACCCACAATATCTGCCCATTCTTTATTATTTGCGTTTGTAGATTGTGACTTCATTAACGGAAATTATAGAAAACCTGATTTATATTAGCTGAATAAACTTTACAATACAGTAACAAATCAACAAACGGTAGTAATAAAGAATGTATAGGTAGACATTGTGGGTGAAATTCAACGCTAGTCCAGAGTAGTTGATTTCCTCAATATTACTAATATTTTATAAAAAGTGTATTTATGAAAAAACACATTTTCCTTTTTGTAAATAGGAGTTCATTTTCTAGTTCATCGAGTAAAATTGTTTATAAGATATTCAGATACATTTTTTCGAATAAAGTGGTCACTGGGCCAATCAAATCACAGTAAGATTACCAACCAATTTAAACGAAAAATATTTGAATTTCTTAGAAATTATTTTACTCTCTGGACTAGACAATATATTTACTTATAAGAAGGAAAATGTGGTTCATACATGACGGTATTTCTCCTTATTTTACAATGTTAGGTTCCATATGAACGAACAAAATTTTTTTGTGACCAAACGGTATCAGTTATCAAAATTTTGGAAAGGACAGAATTTTTACAAGGTTTTCCCCCGGAAAATTATTGACACATTCAACATTAATTGCATCAAGAAGAATCTTTTATCGATATATTTTCATATACCATATTTCGATTGATGTTTCAAGAAATTTGGAGCTCCCTAATATACAGGGTGAGTCCTTAATAATGGTACATAGTTTAGCAGATTGCTAATGTCGAAATAAAGCGATTGAGCCCAATATGCCTTATTCAATTGTTGCATCTTTTCATTCTACAGGGTGTTAAAGTTGAAATTATGTTTTCGATTTCTTGCTATATTTTAAGAACGTGTGGGTGGATTGTTTTGAAAATTTGTAGCCTTATGTGGCAATTATGAGTATGTAAACACTGTTGAGGTCACGACTAGGGGACATTAATTATACTGTACTGCCAATGTAAAAATATGTCTAACTTTTTGTATTTTACACTTTTGAATTTTTTAATAAGAAACTATTGAACTACCCTCAATTCTAAATAGAAAAGGTATACCTGTTACAAATCGATAAACTTGATAAAATCGATAAACCGTTTTTGAAAAACAGACGATTTAAGTTTTTTATATTCGGCGGGAATTAAATTAGAAAATTAGGGTCTTAAGATATCAAAACTGAATTAACAATAATACCACGAGATTTCAATGCACTTATTCAAATTTTGTCTGACATTGCTTGATAATATTAATATTGATAATATTAACCGGTTGTTGAATATTTTCCCGTAGTTGTTCTTGACTATTAATAATGTCTTTGTAAACTAAAGATTTAATATAGCCCCAAAGTAAAAATTCTGTGGATTTAAATCACGGCTACGTGCAGGCCAAGGAACTTCGCTGCCTCGTCCAATCCAACGATGCGGAAAATTTCTATTAAGATATTCTCTCACTCGTCGGGGGTAATGTGCAGGTGCACCATCATGCAGAAACCAGAAGTTCTGCCGTAAATTTAAGAAAATATCTATTTCAAAATGCAAAAAGTTGGACATATTTTTACATCTTCAACTTTCAAAACAATAGGTCCATACGTTCTTAACGTATAGTAAAAAATCGACAACATTTTTTAACTTTTAACACTTTGCCGAATGAAAAGGAGCAACAATTGAATACGGCATGTTGGGCTTAATCGCATTATTTTGACGTTAACCCCTTAAGCTATATACCATTATTAATGACTCACCCTGCATAGGTAAATTGACAAAAGTGCGTCTCATTTAGACCTTAAGAATCTACGGTGGTTCACTAGTACATTCAATTTCAGGGACACCCTATAGAATTATTAGCTCTTTTAAGTGGCCATCTTTCCATATTGGGTCTGCTAATAATTATTAGAATTTATTATCAAGTGTTTCTGAACATAAAATATTAATACTTTATTACATGGATATATTGCGATTTATACCGTAAAATAATTGCTTAATATTTCCTGATTCAGCAAAGTTTAGATTGATAGATAAGTCATTAAAATTGTTTTATTAATTACATTACATTTCTTGAACAACTACTTCTGTGTTTATGTACATGAATGAGGTATAAATATTTTATTAAACATGTATGTTAAAATTACCGTTAATGTTGTTTGTGTTGCAATTTAAGCAATATCCTTAACCTAAGCCTTACGCTTTACTGTATTCTAAAGGATTTAGACTGTCCTTGTCCACTGGATATTGTATAACATTGTTGTAATGTCATAAATATGGAATATAAATCAATTAAGTATTATTTTTACTCACATACCGTGTAGCCTTGCAGTTTTTATGATCACTGCATTTAGCTACGGTTAGTTTGCTAATAAATATAATTACTTTTTTAATAATAGGTCTGAAAATCAAAATTTTTCTTCCTATATGCTACATTCTCATTTTTTAATTAAAAAATCAAATTATGGTTAAAGGTAACACTCACTAAAGGCAGACTTCCAAATAAAAAGTTTAATTTTATTAACGTCAAAAATATTTATTTGTTTGCTTTTCCTAAAGTCTACAAGATATGTGTTGTACATATACCAGGTACCAATTTTGTTAGAATATTAGGGTAAAGAGAGATGGATCATCTTTTACAAAACATAAAATGTCTTAATGACTAAAATATTCACCTTCGAATCGAATAACGGGAACTGTATCTGGATTTTCAGTATTCCTCAGCTTTTGCACCTTTATTTGTCTTCTTTTTTTGCTCTTACTTCTTTTCTTTTTTCAATATAAACTAATGAAGTTAAGACTACTGTCAAATGGCTCTGGCATTTCGTACATCGTAAGGTATAGGTGCATATGATTCAAAACTTTTCCTGGCCTGATTTCTTATTCACGTTCTGAATTCTGTAGTTACTCATTTTCTGAGTATTTTAGGTCAGTCCAAGAAACTTTAGACTATCTATCCTTGCATTTGCAGGTCCATTTTTAATAAAGGATGTAGGAATGATGGACCAAATAACATTTACAAAAAAGAACGTTGTAAACAGATGTTTTTACGTTATGTGTAGCAGAACATATGCATGATCATTTCAACTAAAAATGTTCGGCTAAATCATACAGCAAACAGTTTTAACCATCCATCCATCCATGTCACCCTGCTATATCCTAACAAATTTTCATTAGCATCCGGATTCATTTCATCTTTATTGCGTGGCAGTTAGGTAAAATATATAAACCAGCATATTGAATTAAGCATATTTGTATATGTAAATGTCACCTCTTCCTTCTGGCTATATTTTTACGAGTGAAACTTAAAAAAGTTATGTTACATAACTACGTATAATGTAAAGTTGTATAGCACATTCATTTAAATCTTAAACGTATTTTCTTTTTCAGGATCGAACATCAATCTATCTCCCCGACAATCATCATATACTGAAGATGACAGTGACATGTACATGGAACCTATGGACCATCAACCCCAAGAATCCAGTGTACAGGAAAGAAAAGAGCAACAGGAAAGTGAGAACAGTTTCTACCCTGCTTTCAGCCAACCCCTGGGCCACTCTCGACCCTTTTTGGAGTTCCAGGAAGGAGCATACAGTCAAAGAGCTCAACCTCCATTCCAGCAAGTGTTTGAAGCGCCTGCAAGGTAATAACATACAAAATTAGTAAAAGAAATTGGAAATTCTTGCCCTCCTTCTATTTCTCTGTCATACTTCCTTAAGAAATCCATTGCAGATCGCATACAATATACCTTATTTGTTTCCTCTTTTCCTTCATGTAAGTAACATGATAAGCACCTAAAGGAGCCTAATCTAACTGATGCTTGCCAGTACATTTAGGACCTGTAAGTTCAAACAAATTTTGTTCGACTTTAAAGTCTTCGTTGTAGCGTGTCCATCGAAGAATATGTACATAAACTTACGCAAGTAGCTCCTTCACGTAGGTTTTCGTTCAACTATTCCTATTTTGCTGCCTGCTTCATCCATTTTTCTTTAGTTTATCCATTTCTATTATCCTACCTGAACTACGACGCACTCATTATCCAAATGACTGAAATATTCAGCTCCATCGGATGAATCCTTCAAAACCATCCAACTCTGAAGAGGAGGAATCGCATTTAAATTTTTTGTTTTCTAATGTCTTAGCTTTCCTTTTATTTTTCAGCTTTATATCTTTATGAGTTTTCTTTATTTGCTTTATTTATTTTTAAAGAAATGTGGAAAATCTTAATTTTTGCTATTTCACCCATCCCCATTCTGTTCAAATCTGTACCATCGATAATTTCATTACTTGTGTAGGACCGAGGACCGAGGAGCACACATGCAGAACGTATTTTGTTCATATTTGAGATAAATGTGGCGCTGCATTCTTAAGCCCAAAGACTATATTTTTATGAGCACTTGAACAATCAAAGTGCACATTAAATTTTCGTGTTATTCAAAGAAAAAAAGTATATAGACAAATTTAGTCCAACTCCGCTGTACAGGGTGATTCAAATCGGTTTGTTTTTAGGATTACGGGTGGTTCTGTCATACAAGGCGTTTTTCTGTATCAGTAGGTTCAAATGCCGTGTAGCTCGAAAATGGTAAATAATAGAGAATTGCAGTTTTCGTCATTGCAATTTTCTAGATAAAAGAACTCATCCATTAGATTTACTCCATCTTGTACTTTTAAAGTGAATTTTGTTCACGAGCATAGAAAAAATGCATTTTGATGGTACGTTCACTCATTTTATTAGAAAACCTACTAGTCTAGTGTTACCTAAATATTTTTTAGTGTGCTGTAAAAACAGAAAAACTTGATAGTTTTAAAAATTACTTATTGCGTTATATGGAGATGAATGGTACGTCACAAATCCGAAGTTAAAATTATTAATTGAAATCTTTGAAAAAGTTATGAGAAATAGTGATAATGAAGATGAAGAGCAAGAAGATAAGTTTTTACAAACAAGACAAACAGTTTTTAAGTTGTTTTCGTTGTTTTTAGTACTAATGTATCATTTTTGTTATTTATGATTCTTTTGCTATTAAAATTACACAAAATATGCCGTCGTATTTCATCCACTAAAGATAAACAATGTGCTTTATGTCCAATTGTTTTTTTTTTAGTTTTTGTTTCTCAGCTGTTTCTACTGTCTTATACCAAGCACTTTTTTCTTGCGTTTAATTTTTCTCTATTACCTAGTTTTTTGCTTTCCCTGAAAATTTTTAAGAATGGACAAAATGCAGTTTGTAAGCCTGCTTCTCAACTTAGATAGATTAATTTTTTTGTTAACTTTTAGAATTCCTCAAGATATCATTTTGGGCTCTATTTCGCATGTTATTGATTTTATTTGTACTTATCAATGCGTATTGTATGTAATTTTATATTTTGTTTTTCAGATTTGCCGGTTTCAAGGAAGGCTACCACCAGTCAGCATCAAACCCCGCCCCCAAGACCCATGATCTCCTAGGATCTGGCAATTTTGGCGTGATTAAAGGTGGCACTTTCTACAATGAGAACGATGCCGAACAAGGTGAACAAACGGCCTACAGCGACTTCAGCGACTACTTCCACAACGGTCACGGCAGACCTTCGTTCTATGGAGGACGTCCAAACCCCAAGCCGTACCAACACGAGCAGTTTGCCAACTTCAAGGACTTTGCTGATATCAACACTCCTTCTGACAGGCAGTATTCCCAGTACGTCGTCGTGTACGTGAACAAGAATGGTACTGAGGAACCAGGACCGATAGAGAAACGCATACACAAGCCTAAGAATATCATAGAGAGCTTAGCTTTGTTAGATTTGGAACCTGACACTACAACTGAACCTGTAGAGAAGAAAATGTCCAAGTCTAAAAGGAAGTTAGCCTTGGTTCCTCCAGAGAAGAAACACAAGGCTAAGTTGGCGAAAAAAGAAAACATTTCCAAAGATTTAAATGAACCTTTACTAGCACTTAGTTAATAGTAGTTTGTTTAATTTTTGGACTAGCTCTCTAATACCTATTCGACAAAACCAGTGTCTGGTTCTGTCCAAGGATTGTTATAATCTCTGTTATTGCTGTTTTAAATCATTCTGGTAGCGCTACTAGTAAGTACAACTAGTGAAGTAGCAGATTCAGCGTTTAGCTTTGTAAGAACTAGACCTAAACTCATTATATGGTGCTTCCCAAAGACAGTTAGGTAATATCACAGTCACGTCATCAACATATTTCGACGCGTTTTTTTAAACAGTTAACGAAAACTAGAACAATTCAAAACTTGTTAAGGCAGAAATATAATCAAAACAAGAAGTAGGCTCTTCTAAATTCTATATTATCTTTAGATTTTAGAATTAGCTCTGAAATATGTATTTGCCACCGTGATACTCATAATAATTGACAAAATAAATCGGAAAAGTATTAAGTCCCTACAACAATTAAAAAACTTCATTCATACATAATATGTCACCGTTTCGCATACATAAAAGAAATTAGATTCAAATGTTTTCATTTAGTTTATGTAATGTATAAAAACAGATAATACATTTTCACTGGCCTAGAGTAGAATGTTATCAATTTTACTTTCATTACCAATCCATATATAATTTACACATTCTCCTCTTACTAAACAAAAAAAACAATTAAGGAAGAGGAAGTAGAAATTTATATTTAAATCGAATTCCACCAAAAGATATTGTTTCAGTCACAGTGGCTTGCGATCAATCATGGGTGACTTGATACTTTTTTGTTCAAAAGTAATTTGTAAATAATGTTATAAATTCACAGTCTGCAATGGGCAGTTTCAACATTGTTTTGAGCAATTGTTTCCTAAGCATTGCATAGTACTAAATTTTGGTGTCTCCTTGCGTTAGGTGTTACAAAAGTAGCATTCCTTTCACAATTCAGCTTTTAAAATCATTTTTATGAAATGGCATTTATACTACCAGTAATGCCTGGTATTTTCATATAAAGACTTATTAAATTATTTTTTTGTATTCGTATTTGTAGAATTTGAAATAATGTTTGCATTAAACTGCATTTGAATATGCAAATATTTTCTTTATATTAGCTATTAGAGCAACGTTCGTCATTATGCAAAGAGCAATAAAAAAGGAAAAATCATTACAAATATATTTTTTGTCATCATCATAAGAATCATATTTCTGCATGTATTTAAGAAACCTTCGCATATTTAGTAAATTATTAGCTTTAGATGGAAATAACTAATTATCTCTAATAATGGACATAAATTTGGATTTTAAAGATGACGTAATACGTACAAATACTGTACAAATATCAATAATTTTTTACTTAAAGTCTAAATTTATCAAACTATCCATATTTTAGGGATATACTTAGTTGTTTTAATTATGTCATACTTTAGAAATATACTAGGTATATTTTAAATGACTGAAAATTAGATTAAGAGTTATATGTAAGTTAAAAAGTTACCAGTTTAGTTAAAGAGTTTAGGAAATGTATAACGTTGTTGTAGCGAAATTGTAACAGGATAAATATAAATAAACGTATATTTTTTTATAAGTTGTTTGTTTGGATGTTTATTTCTCAATCACGCATAAAGGACTGAACGAATTTGGATGAAATTTGGCAAACAGATTATGATCTGGTTTAACACATAAAATACTTTTTATCTCAGGAAGACAAAGAGTTTTTATATATTTTTAGGTATTAATAATATTGTGTGAAACTAACTACTCAGTGGACAAAAGCCCCAACCTGCGTTGAATTACACCCACAATATCTACCCATATATTCCTTATTAGCTTTTGTAAAATTTTTTTACTGTTTTAGAAAGGTATTTTAAGCTAATATAAATCAAATCTCCTACAATTCCTATCAATGAAGTCATATGTATGTTCTCTGATACCAAAAAGTGAAGTTAGATATTTATAGAGTGTTTCATTAACAGGTCAGTAAATTAAATTATTTTCTTTAGATAATTATTGATTAGAGTTTTGTCTGTGGAATTATTCATTAGCATACCTAGATGGTTGGTATCAGAGAACATACATATGACTTCATTGACAGAAATTGTAGGAGATTTGATTTATATTAGCTTAAAATACCTTTCTAAAACAGTAAAAAAAAAAGACAAAGAGTTCACGCAAGTCGAAAGTTAGTAAGTAAATATTTACAATTATGTTGGTAGCTTTAGCAATACACTACAAATAAATATATACAGTGGCATCAACATGGTTAAATAGATAAGTAGGAATATTATAAATAATTTAATAAGTTCTTACACTGTGAATTCTTTGACATTTTACATGGGCAATATTGTAAATTTTTTTCGTTTCCTCTGGAATACTCTGCACACAGTGATGTCAAGTAAAAATGGGCAATACTATATTTTCATTCGCATTGATATTCGCTATTGATTAATGTGATCTATACGTGTTTGATGCGACTGTGTCTCTGCAATTTTTATTTATTGAATTGCTTTGCCAATCAAAGTGGCTTAAATCTTAATGAACACTCCATCATTAAAAACATTTTCGCTTTGATAATTTGCAGTGCTACTTCGTAAGAACCGACTATACTGCATTTGTTATCAGTGTCACACTTTTTTAAAAAATATGTTTGATGACCTAGTTTTTTCTTATAATCCTTAATGACAGTATTTCCAAACTCACCTACTGAAACTTTTTTCGTGTAACGTGGTGTAATGTCGTTTCATATTATTTTCGTTGAGGAGTTACTGAGCGAAAACTATATCCCTTTGGATCGAGCGCTCACCGTAAGCCTTAACTCTAGCTTGTTTTGTTTGACTTATCCTTCTTGTATACGTGCCACTCGAATGTTCGAGAGCGCTCCAGCGAGATCTAAAAATGTTCCAGTAACTTCGTTGCGGTGTCCATTCAGCGGCAGTGGCGTCACATAGCCTATATATGCGTTATTTTATTTCATCGTTGGCGCAGAAATTACTCGCTTGTGTATACTTTAGTTTTTAAATTATATTGGCCAATGATATGAACTGCTATGTGTGTAATCCC
The DNA here is from genome assembly GCA_037114965.1 of Monochamus alternatus. Lineage (NCBI taxonomy): Eukaryota > Metazoa > Arthropoda > Insecta > Coleoptera > Cerambycidae > Monochamus > Monochamus alternatus. The sequence goes on along the minus strand of CM073435.1, from coordinate 16,747,301 downwards.
CACAAATTGTGTCTATTCAGTTTCCGAGACAAAACAAACCACTATGTGTGTCATAGTTTTTAGAATTTGTTAAACAAAATCAAATATATTAGGACTCAACACCAAGACAAGTTCATACGCAGAAAATGTGACAATTTTCCATTGAAAAACATCTCCAAAATGTGTACGTATTGACAATTTAGAAATAATCATAAAACTGCTTTCTTACCCTTCCACCTTCCACTATATTTTCTTAAGTGCCTACTCTATGTACCTACCAATCTAAGAAAAAAGGTGACGGAATATTCCTGTACGTTTTAAAATAACTTTGTCTCATCTCGCTTCCGCCATCTGTTGGTTAAATTCCGACATTAACATACTGCACAGCAAAATCTCTATATTCTATTGAATGCTGATAACTACGAATTCCATTTTTTAGTAATTAGCAACAAATTCAGTGAATTTCCAAAAGGTGGCTAAAACATTTTTTAATCAAGAAAATAGTTGTAAAACTACATACTTCCGTGTAAAGTGTTATCATCCCTCTTCATCGACACATAGCTAAGGTAAGATTTTCGAAATATAATTTTCTGTAAATATCGAATACAGGAGAAATATATTAAAATTACTTTTATAGTTTTACACACGATACTTTTTTTGTTGGTGAAATTATTCTTTTATGAGGAAAATAAAATTATTAAGGAAAATCATGCACTATGATTCACCACATTGAAAATATACAATTGAAATGGTTTATTTAAGTGTGACATCTTTGAATAACTAGTACAATTATAAGTAGCGCTAGCATTGGTTACGTTGACTGAGGTAACAGAATACTTCAAGCAACGTTGGTTATATAACATTATTTTCACTACTGAACGGTAGGTGGCAAATGTATCCTTGAAGAGAAAATATTGAACCGTTTTAATTTCGTTTCTACCTTTTACTAGTCATTTATTACAGAGATTAATAATTATAAACATAGATTGTTACATATTATATTTTATATTGTATACAGGATGTCCCATAACTTATGTGCCATAGAGCAACCGGAGATAGTAGACATAAAAATATGTGTTTTGAGTCAAACTTGCCTAAGTAATATGATACACTATATAAAAAATTACAGGGTGTTGAAAATTAAAATAAATTTTCGAAAAATGATGATAACTTTAAAACAGTTGAAGATATCGAATTCAAAATTGGTATAATTAGGTTTTTGGGAGCAAGAAATGCGAATTTGGCATTAGTTTCAAGATATTTCGTAGAGGGCGCTTGTTACGTGCTTTGTGTTGAGTTAATTCATTAATACTTTTTTTACCTGTACAGTTAATAGAATTTATAAATTAAACTATAAAAGAACCAACATTTTTACATAAAAAAGGAACCCTTGGTCGATCTCGATATCTCAACCCGTTTTCCCTGTTAATACAGGGTGCTCCCAAACATTGATATTTTTCGAAGTTTGTACCGAAATAATAAACACTCTGTATAAGATGAAACTTTGAAACTTGGTACTAAGGGTTTCGAAGCATGGCTAAACCGATTGGACAAATAGTTTTTTTTGTTAAAGAAAATGCCTAATACGATTTTGCTATTTTTGGGGCTTTATTATTACCATAATTGTTATTATTATTATTATTGTTATTGTTATTATTGTTATCGTTATCGTTATCGTCATCGTTATCGTTATCGTTATCGTTGTCGTTATCGTTATCGTTATCGTTATCGTTATCGTTATCGTTATCGTTATCGTTATCGTTATCGTTATCGTTATCGTTATCGTTATCGTTATCGTTATCGTTATCGTTATCGTTATCGTTATCGTTACCGTTACCGTTACCGTTACCGTTACCGTTACCGTTACCGTTACCGCTACCGTTGCCGTTGTCGTTGCCGTTGCCGTTACCGTTATCGATATCGTTATCTTTATCATTATTATTATTATTAATCGAAATTGTTAATATTTTCTGTTGAAAAGAAAAGTTGGATGCATTTGACCAACATTTTTTTTTTACATAAAGTTGTTATTTTGGACGTGCTGTTGTAATATCCAGTAACAGAAATTTAATCGCAGTTCAGCATCGCTGTGATGCATTATTTGTACACTTTGTCGATAGAGGTGCAGCTTTCGCTACAAGTTCAAAATGTCATGCATTTGGTATTATTTTCGGATGTTCAGTTACAATATTTGTTACGTTTAGAAAATCTTCAACATTTACATTATGCGGGCGAAATCTTCTAAATGATGTGCTGAATATAGGATGCGACGGTTGACGTCTTTAAAGAAATCCATTTTGATATTCTCTCGCCACATTTTGTGCATTATACATAAGAGTTTTGCAATAATATTCTCGCTAGATTATGAGAGCTTCAAGACGTTACAAAGTCCATACACAAAAAATGTCAGCATATTCTTTATTAGAAAATCAATTCATTACTTAAATTTTAAAGATATAAATTTTAACAAGTCATGACAGAAAGTATTAACATAAGCAAACTATTTTTGACTGGTGTCAAATGATAGTTATTCAATTTCGGTTTTGCTAAATCATGTCTATTATGTCTTTTAACTTAAAAATTTTGAAAGCGTTGTAACTTCTGAACAACGAAAAACAGCGTCTACGTTTATACACTGATAAAAATGATGTAAATTTATACGTTGTTCACATTATGTATTAGTCTACAATAATACCAAATACACAATAATTTACCACTATATAACAAAATTACAATAAATAATTACGAAGAAGAAATTGAAATATTAGGTACGGATCATATAAAATATTTAGGAGTCACTATTGACAAATTTTTACGTTGGAATATTCATATTAATAATATTACGCACACTTTAAGAACCTTGTTGTTCAAATTTAAATACCTTGTAAAATTCCTCGGAGTAGATTATATGAGAATATTATATTTTGCATTAGTCGAATCAAAAATGCAGTATGCAATTCTTGGTTGGGGAGGTGTCCTTGACACACATCTAAAAAAATTAGAGGTATTGCAAAAACTATTTCTAAAGATTATTTATAAAAAGAATTATACATACCCTTCAGATATTCTTTTTTTTGGAGAGTAAAGTAATGGATATTTGACATACTTTCTCCATATAGTAATTTATATTTATGGAAATAAAAGTACACTAAAACTGATTGACCACAACTATGATACGCGAACTAAAACCAAGGAATCAGTTAGAACACAAATAACTAAGAGGACTATTAGTCAATGTTCGTATTCATATTTAGCATCAAGAATTTACAATTTTCTGCCATTGCAGCAAAAGCAACTTCTCTATCAAATAAAAAACATAGGTTTGTTTAAAAAGAAATTTAAGAGATTTATTTTAGAAAATGATAGATCAGTTGTTCATAACGTTTTGAATCCTAAATCTAATTGAAACAGGTAGAAATTGATAATAATATGGATTACTATACAAATCAATAATAATAATAAAATAACGGTGTGGTGTATACAGGTGTTCAAATGTTTTCCTTATCTCGTTTTCTCGTTTACAACCTTATAATTGATTAGAGTGTAATAAATTTAAGTTGTAGACTATAATAATAAATTTAAGTTTTCATTTATATTAGGTAGGCAGTACTGATCCGGTAAATTAATAACTTTGTAACAAAGTATAGTATAACCACGCGCGATTTCGATCTTTGTAGTAATTTTTTCCCGTTTATTTTTTTGCGCTTGACATGTGATTAGCAAGCAATAGCAATATATTATTTCTCTATTAATGTAAAATAAGTGAAACAATAAACACACTACTACTACTACAATATTTGGAACTCCAGGTAAATACAGTAGAATTACATGGTTTATGTCAGATTACATAATTTGTATTCAAATTATGTAATAATGTAGTAAAATTTGCATTACATACGCCTTAAAATGCGGTTATATTCCGAAAAATACATATTCACAAGTGCATGATGTGTATTTACAAAATGTATCGTGAATTGACAAACAAGATGTAATAACGTCCAATAGAATTGTTTATACTATATCACCTGGTAACGCTAAAGCGAGATGAGGACATGTACGTACATGTTATTCAAAATGAAATACTAAGTGGTGTTTCTTGCAAAATATACAGCCGAAAAATATTTTTACGAATGCGAAGCTACTATTTTTGTTGATAATATAATGAGAGAGCTTCTTCTCTCGTTATCTTGAAATTTTGCACATTATCATAATTTACCATTTTGACTAGGTAACTTTTTCATGTAACATTTTACTGTATTTTCAGCGGAAAGGCGCATTACCTAAAACTAAAACAGTTTTTACTCGGTGCAGTGAATATTTCAAATAGAATTGTTTCGTCCTAACGTCTTCAGCAAGATATACTTTTTGATGATCAGCATTAGGGGTGTATTTATAACAATACTGCCGTGCTAAGCTGAGAGGTCCTAACTCACTAGAATAAAGTTTTCAGATACTGACGAATTACTACCTTTTAAAATATCACCCCTTAATTTTGGTTGAAATTGACTAATACTTAGGTGAGGTTTGTTCATTGCAAAACAGTTTTGTGTCAGTCTTAATTAGTTATCAGATTTAACAGAAATTTGACTTTTGTAATATAGGACATTTTTCTTTAGCAAAATTTTAAATAATGCTTTTGAGATACTGATAGGACAAAAACGCATATTTATTTATTATTTATTAAAATGCAAAGTGCCTATAAACAGTGGTACATAAAATGTTTATTCAGACATCATCTTCATCAGGTTCATCATCCCGTACATGTAATTCCTGTCAAAATTTTAACCGAGTTTTTGGAATTATTGGGTAAAGAGTAGATATTAGGGATATTAGTTTTAAAGTTACCGCGGGGTTTTTCTTTTTAGTATCTGCCAATTCCAATCTTAACCGTTTTATTATTCAGAAAATTTAATATCTTCAATTTCTCATCTTCTTGGTAAATTTGGATGAAAAATTTTTCCAATCAAATTAAAATATTTAATATACTTTTATCCACACAGTCAAACGATAAATTTAAAATGTCCATAACAATATTCTTAACTAAATCTTAGTTTGACTTATAACATTCGAAATCGGTTTCCATTCCGGTATACGACGCTGTTGTAGTACTTGAGAAATCAGAATCAGCTGTTAATATACTTTAACATTTGATTGAGCAGTAGGAAAAACACTCCGTGTTTGAAGAAGAATCATCTTCACATTCGAGGACATAATCAGGATCTTGTTGGTGAAAATGTATTTTGTTATGTTTTCTTTTTGATCTTTTATTATTGGTAAATTTTACTGCGATTGCTTATACCCGTTGCCATTCTAAAAAGAAAAGAAATACTGTAAAAAATGATTTTGAACAACACAGTAGTGTCAGAAATTTGGGTTTTACTGTTTATTATATTTACTATAAAATACATACAGCTATACTTACTTATTATCGGAGCAACAGCAATAGCACGGAGCAATAGGTGGTCTTGTAATAAAACATTTAATAGCAGCACAGTCACAGGCATCACTCTAGATCAGTCACACAAATTTGGAGTTTATTTATTACAAATAAGGAACTGGTGAGATATAAGTGGTCTGCTTACTTCCTGCTCGACCTAAGCGACTCGACATACAGGAGGCAACCTATATTGCAGCAGGTACTTAACGCAGGACTCTCGCTCTGGGCGACGAGCCATTAAATCTGTAAATGATACTGCATGAAACAACTACTAATGCCCCGACCGGCATTGAATTACTCCTGCAGTACCTGTGTAAACAGCCAAAACTCTTGTCGGACACACCACCAGACATAGACCATAGGTAAGAGTTCTTCGCTGTTCACACATATACTGCAGAAGTAATTCAATGCGGGTCGGAGCATTAGTCCGCAGAGTAGTTGTTTCCTGCAGTATTATTTACAAATAAGGAACTGTTACTAAGTTAACGTGTCCTATTTCACAGATAGTTCGCACATTAAATGAAGATTCCTATGCTGACTTGTCCAATCTGCCAGATAGGACGGAACTGAATTTGGAATGTTGATTAGGACAACATTTCTTAGTAATTAGAGTGATTTTGTAGATAGAACAAAACTAAACATACAAATATAAGAGCTGTGAAAACAGATAGGACGTTTTCATTTTGTAAACTCGTTAGAGAAACACTATAGGTACTACAAAATGTATTTAAGACAAAATAATAAATTTTGTCAGCTGGGACCTCTCAGCTTAGCAGAATAGTGTACAGGTACTATCTCTCACATAAACGACAAAAACAGTACCTTCCTCCTTAACATCATCAACACATAAATTATAGAATTCCATACGCCGACAAGCATCAAATAAACAAAAACTAGCTACAACCTAAAATTTTAATTTTGTTAAGTTCTAATAAAAAAAAAGAAATAAAAGTATAGCAGACCCTCATAAGCAGATATTTGTTATGTGTAGAGCATGGAGTAGAAAATCCATTGACTGTTCCCTTGAACTTTTTTCCGATAAATAACCAACCGAGTGCTTCTTCAAAATTGTAGTAAGTTTAGCAAATTTAGTAATGTCAATGTCATTTTTGATTCGTAACATACATTTTAATTTCGAAAACATAAACCATAACGACAATGACTTGTACTTCTTTGACTAAAGGATCTGTTCTGGGTCCGGTCCTTTTCCTCCTATATATTAATGATTTACGGAATAGTGGAATTATCAGCTCTTGTATCTTATACGCAGATGATACATCTTTATTAGTCTCGGAGAGAATGACGTTCAAATAGATAACAATTGACTTTCAGCAAACAATTTAAAATTGAATGGGTCTAAAATTCAGAAACTCCTATTCAGTTCAGATAAATGGTCTATTCCCTCTGAACCGGCTAAGTTACTAAGTGTTGTATCACCATATTGCTGCGTTATATTCTAGAGTATCGTCAAAAGTATTTACTCTCCGTCGGTTAGCCATATGCTTACCCAGAGATGTCCTCCGAAGTACCTACTTTAGTATTAATCATAACCATTTGTCCTACTGTATCCTCCTATGAGGAAATTCAGCATGCTGCATGCTTATAAGGTGTTCCATCTGCAAAAGAAAGTCAGATTGATTGATGGAGCTGCACCGAACACTCCATATAGGGAGATATTCAAAAGGCAGATGATACTTTCGTTGCCCTGTGTTTATATTTGGAAAAATCTAAATAATTATGTAACAAATGTGGATAATACACGACACGCAGACGACCTGGTGACTCCAGTTTCTCGGATTCGCTTGTCCCAGACCAACAAGGTGGACATAAAGGTATACAATAAGTTCATTTCTATACACAGGAATGTCCAGGTTACTAATATGTCTACCTCCCAATTTCATAAATTTTCGAAAGCTCTTTTATTACAGCACTATTTTTATAGTGTGGAGGAGTTTTTGGCTTTCGCCCTGTAGACAGCTCTTTTCCTTGTGTTTATATCTGTGTACGTTAAATGTATGTAAAGTGGTCAATAAAAAGTAAGTAAGTAAAAAAATAAGGTACAATTATTTTTTTTATTAATTATAGCTATAAACATCAATGCAATTAAATTTCTTACCTGGTCAAAGAAATATGCAAGTAAAGGTTTCTTGGTATCCACTTCCCCAATTTCCATATTACTGACTCACATTCATTGAAAAAACCTATCTTTTTTATAAAGATCTTCTGATTTTTTTTGGAATAAGGCTTGATTCAGCTTCTTTGACTTTTTTAAGAATTTATTCACATGAATATATATTTTTAGAAAAAAATTGCTTTGTGTACAAAATGCTATAGCTACCACATGCCAACATTCTACGATTGTAATAATAATTTCATAATTAGAACAAATTTAAGTTCTTAAAACTTAAATTGTCTGTTAAGACACATTTCGACTATAAAATAACGTATGAAATTCGTTTATAATGCACGATTATGGCATTCCTGAAAATTCATTCATACCATAATCTGTTGCATTATAAACTAATTTCATAATATACTGTTATGATCTGACAGACAATAAACTTTATCTTATTGTCTGAAGCTATTTATTTGTGGCATAATTTTAGTTTGTCTTTAGTTTTTTGGGTTTTTGCACACTTCTGAAAAAAATAAGTCAAGGGTTATTTTTGAAACTAAGTGCCTAACCAAAAAATCTCAAACTGAAAAAAGCAGATAAGAAAAAAATAACAAAAATCACATCACTATCGCGGAAGTGCGCGATAGTGATGTGACTTATCTGCTGCGCAAGGGCTTGGCATTACTAATTATTTGTATTCATCGCTACCAAAACGATAATTCAGAGTTGAGTAACGAAAACAGCATACCTACTCAATTCGTCATAAAAATTCCCCTAACTACGACCACATAAATCATGATATCCACGCGTAAGCGGCCCAGACCGTTTACAAGGCCCACTTGATAACGGCGGGCACGCAAACAAGCTGCGAGAATTTGTAAAACTGTGATTTGAATACCTTGGTTAAGCGCGAGGGTTCCTCTCTGCCCAATTTAGTTCCGCGTGGAGAGGCCATAAAGCCATAAAACGCGATTTATAAGTTTATTGCGGGCCGACTCTCATTTGCGGGGCGCAACGCGGCTCCCTGCGAACTTCTTGCGGGGCTGCCCTTCCGGAGTTCGACGTGTGCCCGCACGTCTCTTGTATTACGTAATAATTTTTATGGGGCTCATATTTTTTACGCATGTTTTCAGCACAGCCGAACTTACAGAGAAAAGTGTTTCATATTCGTCTCAAATATTGCAAAGGTCTCCGTGAAAATGGGTTCAGATTTCCTTGTTATACGAAAAGACATACATTTATAAAAACAAGACCTCGTATATACTCAGTGTTACATATTTATTCGAAGAACACTATTTTGTTATAGTATTTTCTTAAAAATAATAATGTTGTTGTATTATTTGTGTACTTTTCCGCACGATTTTTGTTACATTATACAGTAGACCTATCGTATTGTTGTAACAATGCTTATGTCCAAAGTAAATCAGCGGATGCAGGCAGCGTTAAGCAACAAAGTTTGCGCTAGATTTATCTTTAGGTGCTTATGAGTACTGCTCGATGCAGCTTAGCGTCTAACAATAAATAGCAGTAAAGCTGCTACCCAAAATGAGTGACGAGTCTCTTACTGATGCTCCGATAGAGATATTGAAGGCCGCTAATGATGCAAGTAATACATCAATTCCTGCAAAATCAAGAATTCGCTATGAAAAAGAGCTTGTTTCCTTCGACCAATGAAGAAGAACACTTCATTTTTAATGGAAGAGGTATTTTTGTCCTATTTCCAGTCATGTCAACTCTATGGTCGGAGTATTAAATATTGAAACCATGCTTCAAAGTAAAGAAGAACATTGATATTGGAAAATACCTCAAGCTAACGGCATATTTGAAGAAATCAAATGTTACAAGCCAAAAAAATTACTTACTTATATCTTGTGACCAAAGTAACCACGCTGTTTGGAATTGGCGATTGATGACATAGAAAACAAAGGGGCTGTGTTTATTATTACTATACCAAACAAGAAAACCAATGTTCAAGAAAATTTGTGGTAAACAACAAAGAAACAGTTAAATATGTCGATATCTATCGAAGTTATGCTATTTTGCGTCATACAGATACTCCTTATGATCGGTTTTTCTTATTCTATAGAGGGGGTAATGGACGGACCCAGAGACACCGATAGCGGGTCTGTCCCCACAGAGCCTAGCCCGAGAGCAACCAGAGCAGGTAAAAGAGTCCCGGCTAATGCTAGGGATGTGCATTTTAATTCTTTTTCTGGCACCTGCCAGTTACCGAGGTCACGGCACAACAACCCGGAAAATCGCTATAAATCAAATTACAGCACTGGCCGTGAAAGCCTAAAAACCACTATCTATCTGGTATTTACAACAGCATTATCGCCGTAATTGTCAAGAGTGGATCTATATTGTAAACAAAGGATTAACGCATGTTTAACAAAACCATAAGTTCACCACATCACCACTAATAATTATTGCATTGCCTACACCGTATTTGCACTATGTATCTATGACCCACAAAAACGTAAAAATACAAGAAACAAATGCCTGTTTACATCACCAACACCGTAACATGCACCCGCATCCATGGAAACAAATCGCGCTGAATGGCGTGTAACGTTACATCAATGATATCGCGTTTTCGGCCACGTGGTTTTGTTTACATTCTATGACAATTTATTAACGTTAATATTTTATTATTATGTGATTATTGACGCCAGACACGTGCTCAGACTTTTGAAAGATTACCTTGTAATGCATTTTAAACCAACATAAAATTGTGTAATATCATTTACAGATATCTCACAATATAAAATTCATGCAACTTCTCCATTATTGAAGATATACATTTTTAATGCAACATGTGCATTACAGTACACATTTATTTACCAATTTATGGATTTATAAATTCTGCCGAGGATCGTAATTCTGCGGAGCGAGACCTTGCAGAATGCGTGGACTTTCCACTGTCCTCGCTTAGCCCGGCAAGAGGTGATCTAGTGCACTCGGGCTCTCATAACTTCATCCGACCCGATCATGGCCCACTGGGGACTCTATGACAAATGTATCCTTCCGCCAACTTCAAATTAGTTCCGTCCGTATAGGGTGATATTTTTAGGCCGGATGCTTTTATGAAAAAGTGGTATTTGGACATGATTTTGTTATTTAGTTGGTGGTTCCAGTTTGTTTTGTAGATTTTTCATAAACCTTGAGTGTGTGACATCGTTTGTATCATGGATTGATTGAGTTACCAATAAATAAAAATAGTATTTAAGAAAGGAAAGGCAGAGTCAAAAATAAAAAATATTGGTTGAAGATGGAGTTTTTAATTCAGGATTAAGAGTTGTCCGGTTCTGTATTTTAATGGTTCCTGAATAGATCTAAATAGTCATCCAGTTGTACTATCAACGTATTGTTGCTTAGCTTAATGATCAGTTATTTTGAATTGCTCTGGAACCATAAATACCACTTATACAGTCACTATTTTCATGCATACATACATATAAAGGGTAGAATAGGACACGAGTGACTTAAAATAAATCACAACATATTACTATTTTTTATTTCTAGAAGTACTCAAGTTTTATTTATAAAATATATTTATTTAAATTTACATTAATATTAAATAATAATGAAATGCAGTTTGAGGATTCACAAATAGTAAAATATTGTATGCTTTCAGTACTTGAACTAGGATCTGTTATTACTTCATTCGTTTTGGACCATTTGCAGCACAATGGATTTCTTTGCAATTTCAATTTTATTGTTGATGAATTCTTCTATATATCTTTTCGTGACCGTTGCAGATATCCATCCTTTATGTCGTTTTAATGCTGTGACGTTTGCTCCTGGATTTGCCAATATTGTAGCGGAGCGGATCATCTTCCCATACAGTGATCGGTGTATAACTCAGTAGACCTAAGTATGAAATAATTTTTGATGGTATTTTTGACAAAGTGTTTATTCCAACGCATTGTTTCGTACACTTATCAATTTTATAAAACACAAAAAAAATATGAATGGCAAATTTGGATCTTAAAGACATGTTTATACATGATTAATTGGAAATCCTTCCTGCATTATTGTGAAACTATGAGATTTTTTGGTCTTTGTATCAGATATAATTACATATAAATAGGAATTCTTGTCTTGAACATTGTCCATATTCAAATTAGTCAGTTCATCATATCTGCAAGCTCTGGAAACAATTACCATCAGATGCTTCATCCAAAACTTTAATAATTAATATTATTGTGTTCAAGAATTTTTTACTCTTTTGCCTTAGTCTTCAGAAAGCAAATTGGGGAGATAAATTTTTTTGTAAAGCTGGCGAGTTGACTGAATACTTAGTCCATAAGGATGCTACAACAACTTTTTTATTTAGATCAAGAAGTAAGCAAGCAAAACACTTTTATTTATACATGATTCATCTAAAATAGACGTATTTTAGACTTTATTTTAGACGAAATTAAATTTTAGCTGTTTAAGTTAATCTAATAGATATCATATATTAGACTAGTTTTTAGATAAATGATTTAGATGTTGTTAAGATAGACAAAAAAATGACAAATACTAGAACATCAAATATACATAATTTAGACTATATTTTGGACCATAAAATATCTGTATTAATTTTGCATATCTACAAGATGTTATTTATAGGGAATCTTTTAAATTATTTTACATCTAAAAATAATAATCTAAAATATTACAAATTAGAGTTAAATAAAACGTTTTATAGACTTTTTTGTTTTAATTCGATAAAATAGACTGTTTTGGAGAAATAAACGGAACTAAAAAGGTTTTTTTTAATAATTTTTGGTGTTTAACATACTAAGAGGTAAAACAAATCTATTACTGAGATGTCTACGAAAATACATCTTAAATACGTTTAATTATGATAAGAAATAGACATAAATATAGGGGACAGTTAGATGTCATAAAAATCTCTATTTTTCTGATGATTTTTACCATCTTTAGATGGTCTTTTAAATATTTTTTAGATGTACTATGTTTTATTTGGGAACTACTATTGTTTGCTTTTAAACATGACAATAACAAATAGATAAATACATCACTTTAAAACACTATCCACATTACAAAGTTTATTGGATAATTCTTTTACGTTTCGCTTCCAGGTACTGTCGATATATTTTTCATCTCAAATGATGTGGCATTTAATTTCTCAGTAACAGCAACAGCACCAACACCAATACCAACAACAACACCAACACCTTCAAAAGTATTTTTCTGGAAATGCTAAAAGTGGCAAAGATCAATTAGTTCATACATATTTCGTAATAATTAGAAATATTTCAAAACAGCAAATCATACAAAACTTGATAAGATAAAATTTTGAAGAAGTGATAATAGGTAAGGCGTGCGATTTAAAATATCACGAAAAAATATTTCGCTGATTATGTCAATTCTTCAATATCTATGCTTGGTACGAGATATATATCAGTCAACGATGACGTGCCTTCGAGACTTGGTTGGAAGAATCGAATCTACTCTCTGCCTCGTACTCTAATAGAAGAGACATTTTTAGAAGTAATTTGACTTACGATATTTTTCAGTTCGATGTGTTTACTCATCTTGTAGTTCGTACCAGTGTAAATTAATTGATGTTATTTTTTGAATAGGAAAAGGAGGAACACAAAGGAGCTAAGAATTTAAATAGGGTAGGACAACACAAGAACATCTTCCATCTCACCTAATATCCCATGTAAGATCAGAGAACAAGGCGGATGCAGTCTTGTTTGTATGTTCCCAAAATAACGCCAAGCGTTCTTATACCGCAAAATTACTTGAGGATGTCTTCTTGGTCTTTTTTCTTAAATTACAATCTCGGGTAGTTGAAGCTGTTGGTAATATACCTCATCAGTGATGATTATGTTCTTCAGAAGTATTTCATAATATACGATACTTTCTATGATGATGGATACCAGCTTTTGCTCGAGTAGTTGCCTCTCTGGGAAGGCTAAGCCTTTCTTTCCTGTACTTTGCATTGACGTAAAAGCACCATTTTTTCGCTGTAACAAATGCAGTCGATAATGAGAATGAACCAGCAAATAGAAAACGTTGAAACGTCTATTTATCTTTTCATTGAAAGCATGCGGTACCTATATACCTAATTTTTTATGTTTGTTCATATAATGGAAATGTCATACTACGGTTGATTGTCACAATCTATTATAATAGTCAATTCTTGGGTTGATTGATATGGATCATCAATTAATTAAAACATTTGAATGATCTTCATTCTTCAAATGGTCTTTGCCAACGTAGAAAATCTTTCTCTCAGTTAACGGCACCAATGATTATAGTGGAATTCAATGCCTTAAATCCTCTATTGAACTCAAAAGGATATGTTGGATATTCTCGATTATTTCTAGTTGGCAGTATATTGTTTACAAAACCTCTTTAAATTTCCAATTTTGAAGACCACAAAACAACTGACATATCGCACCTTGACTGGACCAATGTCATATCTGATTTTTCTCCCATTAAAATTACATTTCATCTGTAAGGAAATAGTGTTTTACATTCTTTTTTAAGCAAAGTTGAAGTTCAAATACAAAAAAAATTACAGTAAAAAAAATCATATACCTATATTATAACTTCTTAAGATATTGAGATGTCACTGTTCTAGCCAATATACAGTATGCGCCAAAAGTATGGAATAAATTCAATAAAAACGAAACAATTATTTTTTGGGAAAAATCCTCGAACAGGTCGATTTTTAATTTAAAAAATACATATTTTAGCGTAAAATGCGATTTTCAAATCTCATTTGTTACCGAGTAATGACGTCATCGATTTTTTTTTTTTAATGGCAACACCATATATTTTTCCTTGATTCTGAAAAATCGTTTAATTCTCTATCAGACAGTACTAAAATTTTGCCCTCTTACATAGGAAAGTTTTCGAGTAAATGACGATTGAACGTTAGAAAACGTTTTATCCATAAAAAAGTAACAATTCTGAGGTATGTAAAATAAAATACAATTGATTGAATTTTATACTTAATTTAAATGTTCGAATTGCCACCCACCAACTTCTTGACAATGCACAAGTCTGTGAAGAAATTCTTCTTGCACATTATGAATGATTTCTGGGGTAACTCTGCGTATTTCGTCCCGAATGCGATTTTGAAGTTCTTCTAAATTACGTGGTTTATTAATGTACACTTTTGACTTCAAGTATCCCCATAAAAAATAGTCAAGAGGTGTAAGATCTGGCGATCTTGCAGGCCATTCTATCGGTCCGCGTCTGCCGATCCACCTCCCAGGAAAACAGTTGTCCAAAAAATTTCGTACAGGGCGCGCATAGTGCGGAGGTGCACCGTCTTGCTGAAACCATATGGTATCGTCAGGAATGTCAGGGTCATTATCGTTAGGAAAAATTACTGCAAGGGCTGGAACAAGATCATTTTCTAGAATCTCTAAATATCTTTGTCCTGTAAGGGTTCCTTCAAAGAAAAAAGGCCCTACTATTCTGTCGTCAACTATTCCAGCCCACACATTTAATTTCTGAGGGTGCTGGGTATGTGCCTCTGCCATCCAATGAGGATTTTCCTGACTCCTATATCTGCAAGTTTGACGGTTTACTGTACCATTCAGACAAAATGTGGCCTCATCTGAAAAAAGTATTTGCCGGTGTAAATTTCTATTTCCTTGACATAAATCCATTAGAATTTCGCAAAAGTGTAAGCGGCGATCGGGATCATCTTCATTGAGTTCCTGCATAAGTTGAATTTTGTTGGGATGATATTTTTCCTTCCTCAAGATACGTAGCACTGTGCTCTGACTAGTGTCATTGTTTAATGCAATCAATCGTGAAGAATTATGAGGATTATCCACCATACTTATCAAAATGTTCTTTTTCTGATTTTCATTAATGCTTGGACGTCCAGGTTTTGGAATATTTACAACATTGCCAGTTTCTCTAAATTTAGACTCTACCTTACTGGCTGTTGATTGGCTGATAGGGCGATCTGGATATTTTTCATTAAATAAATCGCAAACTTCCTGCTGAGTTCTTATCCCCGCATCCGATAAGAATTAAAATTTCAATTCTCTGAGTAACAGTTAAATGTGCCATAATACTTTAAATTGAATAATAATTTCTATGTCGCTTACAATACTTTTTAGAAAGTCGGTGTGACAAAAACACTTTGCAAAAATTTTCACCTACGTGATCCATAAAAGAACTATGAAATTCGAAAAACTAAACTTGATAACGTTTTTGCTTTATTTTAATTGATTTACGTTTTCTAACATTCAATCGTCATTTACTCGAAAACTTTCCTATGTAAGACGGCAAAATTTTAGTACTGTCTGATAGAGAAATAAACGATCTTTCAGAATCAAGGAAAAAAATATGGTGTTGCCATTAAAAAAAAATCGATGACGTCATTACTCGAAAACAAATGATATTTGAAAATCGCATTTTACGCTAAAATATGTATTTTTTAAATTAAAAATCGACCTGTTCGAGGATTTTTCCCAAAAAATAATTGTTTCGTTTTTATTGAATTTATTCCATACTTTTGGCGCATACTGTATGTAACAACTAATTTCGAACGAATATTATGTAGAATAAGTCTATTCTGGAAAGTGACTGTAGAATATTTTATTTTAAATAATGTTAAAGTAGATCAAAAACTTTAACCTCGATGTTCTAGCGAGTGACACATGTCCGTTCTAAAGTGACATCATGCCCGAAGCGTGAAGGTTTTAGTGCACAGAATGATTGTGCTTTTTTATTATTATTATTTTTTTGTTATCTCAATTTGCGACTTTATCACCTGGACTGTCGCAATGTTAGGACCACGCCGTCGGAGCGAGGAAACCATATTGCACACGTAATATAACAAATAACTGTCTTCCGAACGAATATATATTTGCTTTATCTTGCGAGTAAAGGTAACTCAGAGAAAATTTTGCTGAATCGATATGTCAATGGAAGTTTAAGAATAACATTATTATAAGTGCAGGAGTTTAGCGTGGAGATAAAGTAATATATTTGTTCGAATTTTGATGGATAATATGCTATTACACTAAATTCAAAATCGTTTACTGAACTGGCACTTTACGACACTGAAATTACACTTTACTACGTAGTAATGCCACTGTTAATAAAAAACAGTTTCATAGAAAATTGTTCATTAAATATTGCAAACATTGTTATATATACTGGGTGTTTCATAACTATACCGACGCAGAGCAGGTACGTGTAGAGGATATATACAACTGGAAGAGATATTGGCCTCTGAAGATAAGTGTTAAATTTAAAAAACTATAATATTTCAGCAAAACCTTAACATAGAACAACCAAATTATTATTATTATCATTATCATTATCATTATCATTATCATTATCATTATCATTATCATTATCATTATCATCATCATCATCATCATCATCATCATCATCATCATCATCATCATCATCATCATCATCATCATCATCATCATCATCATCATCATCATCATCATCATCATCATCATCATCATCATCATCATCATCATCATCATCATCATCATCATCATCATCATCATCATCATCATCATCATCATCATCATCATCATCATCATCATCATCATCATCATCATCATCATCATCATCATCATCATCATCATCATCATCATCATCATCATCATCATCATCATCATCATCATCATCATCATCATCATCATCATCATCATCATCATCATCATCATCATCATCATCATCATCATCATCATCATCATCATCATCATCATCATCATCATCATCATCATCATCATCATCATCATCATCATCATCATCATCATCATCATCATCATCATCATCATCATCATCATCATCATCATCATCATCATCATCATCATCATCATCATCATCATCATCATCATCATCATCATCATCATCATCATCATCATCATCATCATCATCATCATCATCATCATCATCATCATCATCATCATCATCATCATCATCATCATCATCATCATCATCATCATCATCATCATCATCATCATCATCATCATCATCATCATCATCATCATCATCATCATCATCATCATCATCATCATCATCATCATCATCATCATCATCATCATCATCATCATCATCATCATCATCATCATCATCATCATCATCATCATCATCATCATCATCATCATCATCATCATCATCATCATCATCATCATCATCATCATCATCATCATCATCATCATCATCATCATCATCATCATCATCATCATCATCATCATCATCATCATCATCATCATCATCATCATCATCATCATCATCATCATCATCATCATCATCATCATCATCATCATCATCATCATCATCATCATCATCATCATCATCATCATCATCATCATCATCATCATCATCATCATCATCATCATCATCATCATCATCATCATCATCATCATCATCATCATCATCATCATCATCATCATCATCATCATCATCATCATCATCATCATCATCATCATCATCATCATCATCATCATCATCATCATCATCATCATCATCATCATCATCATCATCATCATCATCATCATCATCATCATCATCATCATCATCATCATCATCATCATCATCATCATCATCATCATCATCATCATCATCATCATCATCATCATCATCATCATCATCATCATCATCATCATCATCATCATCATCATCATCATCATCATCATCATCATCATCATCATCATCATCATCATCATCATCATCATCATCATCATCATCATCATCATCATCATCATCATCATCATCATCATCATCATCATCATCATCATCATCATCATCATCATCATCATCATCATCATCATCATCATCATCATCATCATCATCATCATCATCATCATCATCATCATCATCATCATCATCATCATCATCATCATCATCATCATCATCATCATCATCATCATCATCATCATCATCATCATCATCATCATCATCATCATCATCATCATCATCATCATCATCATCATCATCATCATCATCATCATCATCATCATCATCATCATCATCATCATCATCATCATCATCATCATCATCATCATCATCATCATCATCATCATCATCATCATCATCATCATCATCATCATCATCATCATCATCATCATCATCATCATCATCATCATCATCATCATCATCATCATCATCATCATCATCATCATCATCATCATCATCATCATCATCATCATCATCATCATCATCATCATCATCATCATCATCATCATCATCATCATCATCATCATCATCATCATCATCATCATCATCATCATCATCATCATCATCATCATCATCATCATCATCATCATCATCATCATCATCATCATCATCATCATCATCATCATCATCATCATCATCATCATCATCATCATCATCATCATCATCATCATCATCATCATCATCATCATCATCATCATCATCATCATCATCATCATCATCATCATCATCATCATCATCATCATCATCATCATCATCATCATCATCATCATCATCATCATCATCATCATCATCATCATCATCATCATCATCATCATCATCATCATCATCATCATCATCATCATCATCATCATCATCATCATCATCATCATCATCATCATCATCATCATCATCATCATCATCATCATCATCATCATCATCATCATCATCATCATCATCATCATCATCATCATCATCATCATCATCATCATCATCATCATCATCATCATCATCATCATCATCATCATCATCATCATCATCATCATCATCATCATCATCATCATCATCATCATCATCATCATCATCATCATCATCATCATCATCATCATCATCATCATCATCATCATCATCATCATCATCATCATCATCATCATCATCATCATCATCATCATCATCATCATCATCATCATCATCATCATCATCATCATCATCATCATCATCATCATCATCATCATCATCATCATCATCATCATCATCATCATCATCATCATCATCATCATCATCATCATCATCATCATCATCATCATCATCATCATCATCATCATCATCATCATCATCATCATCATCATCATCATCATCATCATCATCATCATCATCATCATCATCATCATCATCATCATCATCATCATCATCATCATCATCATCATCATCATCATCATCATCATCATCATCATCATCATCATCATCATCATCATCATCATCATCATCATCATCATCATCATCATCATCATCATCATCATCATCATCATCATCATCATCATCATCATCATCATCATCATCATCATCATCATCATCATCATCATCATCATCATCATCAT